>OU342943.1:7822500-12822500 GCA_910592295.1 Andrena haemorrhoa
CAGTTTATCTATCTGATAGAGAATAGAGAAGGAATTGACGAAGAATTCGATTCCGTGTTCCCAATAAAATTATACAATCGTAAATTCATTCTATAATTATTTGAATAATGTGCCGTTTATGTTACTAAAAAACTTAATGGAAGAGTCCCTGTAGAAAACACTTTAGGTGCCAAAATTAAAAAGAAAAGTTGATCGGAGAATGTTCTACGTGTCAATGGTAATACTATCTATACTGTAATGGTTTCTACAAGGATTCTTCAATTTTGGAATTCCATGAAAAACTGATTTCTCTATCGGCAATAGTTTCGTAGAATCAGCCGTGAAAGCGACAGTTCTTGTATCAATTAGCTGCAGTTTCCTGATAATTACTCGCAGAAAATGCGACTACCTGTCAATTGGTGGCACACGCGGTTGAAATTGCATTCCTAAACGTGTAACGTTGGTATTGATGTATATTACATAGCTCTTGAATACCGACAATACATCCTGGAAAGATTAGGAGTGGTTTACCCACATTCCATTTACCACAATTCCTTTGATGTAAGACACACTTAAAGTACCATTTATAGAAGTAAATTTGTTACTGGAACGTGCTACCTACTGCATTCATTTCCACTGGAACGTGTAAATACGTTCTTCTGTGATTGTATTCGTACCTCTTTCTCTTTTATCTTACGGGGAGTTATCTAATTTACAAGCTTCTATTTATTTTTCCTTTCATCGCGCAAAACGGACATTTTTTACAGGTAGTCGTACTTTCTACTAGGGCTGGGACTATTCGAATAATTTGATATTCGAATATTATACAAGTATTCGAATTAGGGCTGGGACTATTTGTCGAATATTTCGGTATTCGAATACTTCAGTTGCTGAATTATTTGGCGAATATAATTCGAATACTAATCGAATATTTAAGTATTCGAATATTTAAGTATTCGAATACTATTCGAATATTTAAGTATTCGAATACCATTCAAATATTTAAGTATTCGAATACCATTCAAATATTTAAGTATTCTAATACTGATGTATTCGAATAGTGTGGTGTGAATAGTGTGAATTATAAATCAAGTACTATAGATTTATTTGTCAGGGTGAAGTCTTGTAAGCTAATTGTGATCCACTTCACACCATACTGATCGAATACATCAGTATTCGAATAGTATTCGAATATTAACATTCAGCGACAAATAGTCCCAGCCCTACTTTCGACATGTGGAATCTCTATTTTCAACTGCTTTTTCTTAGATTTTAGTTGTATTGCTTTTCGGCAAAGTTATAGCGATATAAAGAGCACTTGGTCAATTTTTAAAAATTTTCTTCAGCTTTTGGATTTCTAGAAGTGATCCTTTAATTAATGTGAGGAGTGTATATTACTTTACGCATTGCCACCTTGCTGCCGTATCTAGGTCAAGTTTACAGTTCAGTCGTGCAACAAGGTAGACTTGTATTACTCGTAGTTCCTAGAACTGGTACCTACGTGCATAATAATCTCGATCATGCAAGTAGTTGTTATATAATCGCACTCCAAGAAATTACGTAGTTCCGAAGTCGTTGAGACTTCTAATGACTTTCATTCAAATACAACTTTGCTACTGTCCCTTTTGTCGACAAACTCAAAGTTGTGAACTTCAAAATGCCATGTATACGTATTTGGATACATTAAAAAAATTGATTTCTGCCTTTTTATTTTTCCTCACTTTATGTGGGTAGAAAAACACGTTTCTAAAATATTACATTGAAATTTATATAATTATTATCGAAGTTATAGAATTTTACACGAACCAATTCTTCAGCACACGACACTTCTTTACCCTGTAGAGTTAATAACTAATAGTTCTCATACAATTTGGAATTCTATTGTGTTCACTGCATAGTTCCCTTTCTCTTGTTCTTAATCACACTTTTTTTGAATGAGTACAATGTGTTTCACTTCGGTAGGATCTATATTATAAGGATTCAATATCTTAAAAAATATGTAGCTATTGTATTTAAAATTTCCAGAAAATATTCTGTAAAACTTGCCGCTCTGTAAAACTTAATATTCTTTAATTAATACTTTTCTTTGATCTTAAATTGGAAAATTGACAAAACATGCATGGAACTCAATACTTGTGACTTCAAAAATTATCATTTCATTTTAACTGAAAAAGGGTTTGCTAATTTGTTTGGTTCTCTTAATTTACTTGAATCATTTAGCATTTATAATATCCATCAAAGACCCTACCGAAAGAAACGCGAGCAACAAAATTAATTATATT
The DNA here is from genome assembly GCA_910592295.1 of Andrena haemorrhoa. Classification (NCBI taxonomy): domain Eukaryota; kingdom Metazoa; phylum Arthropoda; class Insecta; order Hymenoptera; family Andrenidae; genus Andrena; species Andrena haemorrhoa. The sequence continues at coordinate 7,824,762 of OU342943.1, forward strand.
TCCAAAACTTTCATAAGAACTTTTCATAAGAATTTATTTAGGAATACGCCAACTTAGGTAGATAATTTCGAAATCGTCTTATAAATATATGTAGAGAGATTCAATAAAGTTCATAGTAATAATTTATTAATTTCAATACCGTAACTGTATTAACTATTTTTATAATAAACTCCTTTCTCGTTATTTTGGAATTATGAAACTTGCCAATTGAATTACTCATACATATTATAATCGCCCCAGCAATTACATGATTTATGAAACGCTTGTAACGATGTACGATCAATCGACACTCGACTGTCGTCCTTTTACATCATGCTATAAACGCAATTAAAGTAAAATTATAGTTTTTTTCCTGCGCCATGCAGCTCCGTTAGCCATTACTCATTTCAAGAAACATTGATTACACTGTTCGTAAAGGACTTCCACTGTGATTAATGAAACGAAGTAGCGGTGAAGAAATGAAGGGAAAGGGCTAAATACAATTTCGTACGTCACTCGACGTGAGAAGGTAACGAATTCTACTTGCAAATTTACTCCCCGATGCGGGTCAGAAGAAAAGCTCTTGGCATTTTGTTGCCATCTTGCTAACGGTAACCAATTGTGCTGCTGAGGATGCTGCGCCTACACAATTTAGGACTAAGTAGTCATGTGTACCAAAAGAAATTGAATATTCTCTACGAAATTGTTACATTATTACACGATGAATTGCTTTTAATTAGGTTTAAAAGTTCAGCAAGTGTTTTTCTAATCTAGAAAATATACTTCAAACCTTTAACACCTTTTTTGCATAAAATTCTAATGAAACTTCTTATTTTTGGTGCGCTTTTGCAGCTAGGTACTAAATACCAGTAATAAAATCGCTCGAACATTTACCAGATCATTAATTCGTATTACATTTACATAAACAGAGTATACACGCAAACAGGGGCGAATTTGAAGATCTGACGCCTCTAGCAAGCACCTGTCGCCCTTTCTGCGAAATATCATCCAATATTTTAATTTAAAAGAGAAGGAAGATTACAATTTCAAAATTTATTCAATACAGCAACTCACATTTGACTTATTGCTACTTAATTCGCTACATGAAAAAAAAGTGAATTGTTTTTAAAGTTGTCTCAAGCCTCTGTGTTTAAACTTCTTCCAATTTCTTTTATTTAAAATTTATCGCCCGCCAATATTGATCGGTCTCTAAAATTTATTGCTCCCCAAAATTTATTGCTCCGAAAATTGGTCGCTCTCCAAAATTGGTCGCTCCCCAAAATTTGCCGCCCCCTAAAACTTGTCGCAGAATTTATTAATTGAATGGATATGCATTTTTTTACATAACCAAGTTTTATTAAAAATTTGGTGAGAATTGATTCAAAGCTGATAAACCAGATGGATGGATTCATTGTACAATTACAAAATCTTTGTACATTTTGAAGGTGGAGTTTTACTGACAGTATGGAATAAAATGTGGGCTTATCGTTTCAAGTATGATTGTGTATTTTTGTTCCTTTGCAGTATAATACTCTCCTAGTAGACAAATTTTGCAATTGAAATGTACGTTCAATCGCCAAAAAATGTTAGTACAATGTAGCAAACTCTACAGAAATAGTGGTTTGGATATTTTGGGATTTTTTGTAAAATAATTTGCACTAGAGTAATTTTCAAATATTTGGGAAAGATAGCTTAGTGATGTACGCATAGATACGTACTATTAAGAAAATATAGGTATACTATTCATTTTTAGATAAGATTAATTTTACATTAGATAAATTATAGTGGCTTTTTATATTTACGTTGTGAAACCTATAGAAGGATATGATTTCAGAAGAGATACATCTCATTAAAACATGCAACGTTTCCCCTTACACTTTTTATTTGTTTGGAAAGCGAACGACGAATATGTCCATCATCTAGTTTAATTAGTAACGTATAGTTTTCTAATTATAAGCCTAATACATTACCCACACAGCACCATAACATTGCAGCAACGTCTCTGCAATGACACGGTGCAAGATTGCAATGTTGCACCAAAACATTGCAGAGACGTTGCAGGTTCAGTCCTATGTCCGCCTTCGCAATATTGTAGGTGTGTATTTTTGCAAAGTTGCGGAAACATTACAAATATGTAGTCCTGCAACGTTCCGGCAATGATTCTGCAACGAAGTCTGCTGTATACATTGCAGTGGCAACGTGTGCGCAATATTACAGATTGTTGTTGGAGCGTTTCCACTGTAACAATACACTTCAATGTGTGCGCAATATTGTAGGATCGTTGCCACTGGAACATTGCAGTGGCAACGTGTGCGCAATATTCCTGCAATATTGCAAGAACGTTGCCACTGAAATAGTGCACGGCAATATTGCAGCATTGTTCCTGCTATATTGCAATACAATCTGCAATAGCGCAATATTGCAGCAACGTTCCTGCAACGAAGTGTGCTGTATGGGTAGGTGTTGATTGTTAATCAATTACTCTCCGTCATTGTAATTTTAAAATAAATTATAATCAAGGTTGACGACTATTGTAGTCATTGAAATTCACGTGACAATTGTATTGCATTTTATTTGAAATCCATAATACAATGAAATACAACAATTACCAAAAAAAAAACGTTTGTTTCTGTCAACTAGAATAAATAATATACCGTAATATATTGTAACAATTCCAGTAGTTCGAATAGCTTGTTAATACATAAAGTAGTAAATCCACAAATACCGCGGTGTCTGAATATTAAAGTGAGTAGGTAATTGCAACAAAATGGATAGGAACGAAGTCAGTAACCGAGAAGTTAAATCGTGCAAACGGAATATTTTAATCCGTTCCCCTTTCTTAGTTCCCGACATTTTCCTTCCGTTTTATTATTCGACAACCCATTGCGCAATAATAATCCGTCAAGTTTATAGTAAAAATAACATTAGAAAGGAACAAACATACCTACTCAACGAACTGGTTTCAATTTCGTAACCCGAAGTTCATGAACACCCGTTTATGACACCTTGTTAAAGTTAATACCAGCAGATACGAGTAATAAAGTATATTTATTGATATGTCTTATAATGTATGACAATGACAAAGAACCGCGTGTTCATCACGTGAAGTAGGTGTTCGCAGATCGAGGGGAAAAACCTGACCGTCGCACCGCAAGCAGCGACGCGACCCCACACATGTAGCCGCACAGGACTGCCAACGTAACGCGTGGCGCGCGAATTAAACTCACTCCAGCACACCTGCTTCACAGCAATTCCAATACACAAGAGTTATTAACAGTCTTAAAGCATATTATTTAATCCTCTTACAATGGTATCGTTGAGTGATAAATTTCAGCTAAATAAAACCTTCTATAATTAAGTTTATCAAGCAGTGTTCGCAAAGCAAGCATGTTGTACATATATTCTCTGAAGGCTCTACAATAAATAAATATCGGTTAAACAAAACAAAAATACTCAAATCGTTTATACAGCTGGTGATTCTACAGGCCAAAATAAGACGAAAATAAAGAACACACCATTTCAATATCGCGCTTCGTTTTCGAAAAAATTCACTTTGTACTTCAGCTGCAGCGCGTGCACCGAAGTATGGTTTTAAGCGCCTTAAGGGGCACGAATTTCTCTTACTTCCGCATTTCTCTTACTTCTTACTAAAACTGTACTTCGGTGTACGCATACTCGCTTAAAATTCAAAGTCAATTTTTTCAAAAACGAAGCACGATATTAAAAAATTATATTTCATATTTTCGTATAATTTTGGCCTGTGGAATCCACACCTAAAAAAATTCCCATTTATAGCGAAACACCCTGTATAAAGAGTGACCCAAGAAATAGCCTCCTTTTGGTCCCACGATTTTGGGACTGAATTTTGTGCCAAACGATATCTCATGATGGGACACCAATCACAACAAATTGAGGTGACAATTAGTTTCTGAGATATGGGAGGTCAAAGAAGTGAAAATTCGGTAACGCATCGACCGAAACGCTTCGATGTACGGACTTTTATGTCAGTACGATAATTTAAAGAAAGGTTCGCAGGTGCTTTGCTGACTGCTAACAACGAATTTGAGGTTAGATTTTCAAAAATTTGGGCGACCCAAGCTAACGTATGCTACTGCGGCTAAAGAAGTTTCACTTCAATAAAACCACTTGTGACCCAAGCCTTGTGTATTCTACCTATATAATACTATTCGTAGCCTCCGTCCTGTGCGGCAGAAAGACAGAGCGAGACAAAATATCAACGCGTCCGCCTGTCTTGTACCGTTCCTCGCTCGCGTTCACTCCATCTTACTCGCGCTCGCAAGGACAGGAGTGAGCGAGAAGTGGTGGGCAATGCGGGTATAGCGAAAACTACTGTAGATAGAGTAGGAAAGGAAAAGAGGTTTTCCCTCCCACACTCTCGGCTTCTTGGCGAGGGAAGCGTTTCACTTTTCGCGGCGCCCGAGAAAACTTACGCTACCGCGGCTAAAGAAGTTTCACTTCAAAAATTTGAACTCATTTCCTTGTCCGAGCATAACGATTCACAATTTTTAGATACACACTGTATGCGCATCGCTAGAAAGCAACGTACGCAATTTCAATTATTCGTTTTTTGAACGCAGCAACGGACCACTTTTTCTGATTCTTATTTGTGAAAGTACGCTACTGAATTCTGAAAAGATTGAAATGTTCCAACTGCTTTTGAAGAACCGACCATCGTGAAGATTGTTTCCTCCTGAACTTGTTATAAAACGACGATCTGAATAATTCATACCCATTAGGAAGTGCTTGGTCTTTTAATTACCTGCGCTATAGGAATTAGGAACATTAAGTCTAATTACACGCATCGGAATATTTAGTTTGCTCAGGGATTATATTAGCTACATAGCAAAACTTCACGTGCAACAATGAAATTATATTTTTTCTACATTTTGACTAATTTTCTAATATTTGACTAATGTCAAATATTAATGCCCCGGATAGCACACAGGCGTCTGAAAGACGTCTTTGAGATGTTGTGAGATGAAAATAGGTAAACAAAATTTCGATTCTTTGGCCGTGGGGTGCCCTTAAAACACGTCTTTTAAGGGCACTCCGCGGTAAAAAAATCGAAAATTTTTTTGCATATTTTCATCGCACAACAAGAATGATCAGGTAAAATTTTAGAACGAAATTCCTAACGCTACAGATTTTACAGGCAGTTCAGGAGGGATCAACAGCGTGACGGCCTTAAAGTAGGTGTCTTTTTGAAGATGAATTGTGACGCAGGTATAATAGATAGAAATGTCATTTTTCTTTTAGTTAATAATACATTTATTCATGTAAAAAAGGAATCAATTTTTGTTTTAATCGAATAAACGCATGGAAAATAGTTTTTTAGTCAGTTACATATTTTTTTTAACTCTTTTCAAAATTTTGTTAACGGAAGTTTGTAGCGGTTATTGCACCATTAAACTTTTGTTTGAATCATTCTTTTCTGTCTGTTGTACTCAGGGATCGAAAAAGTTCTGGTGCTTTTCAATAGGTTGCATTTAAAACATGGACCGCGGAACTTTTTTAAAAATGTTCCCACATTATAAGTTCCCAGAAGAACCGATAAAATAAAAGTTCTTAAAAATGAAGGTTCTAGTTGGAATGGAACTTATAAAATATAAAAATAAAAAATTTCTATAACAGGAACAGATATTTTGTTCACCAAAATTAAAAAAGTTCTCAATCGTTGTAACAAATACTGAATACTATTCAATGGATAGTACTACAACAATATTAAATAATTATTACAGGAAAATTGATATTCTGAATGTGTTATTTATTTGTAATACTTACCTACGTAGATATTTTAGAATCTGTATAATTAAAGTTCCATGGAAACAAGTTACATTAGAACATTTATTAAAAAAGTTTTCATAAGATAAAGAAAAGTACTAAACTATTAGGTACTAGTTTTATTTAACAATATAATATCATTTTCTTCATATGTTAATTATCATATTCATTCATTCATATCATTTTCTTTCATATGTTCTTCATATGTTATTTTCTTCATAACATAAGTGATTAATGGTTATGATTTTCATACCTTTTATTAAATAAACATATGAAGAATATGATATTATATTGTTAAATAAAACTAGTACCTAATAGTTTAGTACTTTTCTTTATCTTATGAAAACTTTTTTAATAAATGTTCTAATGTAACTTGTTTCCATGGAACTTTTATTATAAGGTTCTAAAATATCTATTCCATGAGAACACTTTTTAAAGAAGTTCCTAAAGGTAACATTTTTTTCAATAAAAATTCCACAGAAACAGATATTTTCTTAAACAAAACGTATAAGTTTTAACAGAATTTTTTTTAAAAACGAGGGTTCGAGAACTTTTTCGATCCCTGGTTGTACTTTGAGAGTTATACGCGAAAAAGTGAAAGTGCCAATTTGACTTTGAGGTTAGTTTTCACCCCCTTAAAGGGCGATAGGGCCCAAATGAAACACACCGATGTTCTTGTTTTGAGTCATTCTAAAATCAGAAAGTTGCGTTCGAATCGGTCAGTCCGGGTTCGCGGTGTTTCCTTGCAAGACAGACATCTTGGCATAGACGTCTTAAAGACGTCTTAATAAGGTCGTCAGCCGTTCAGACCAGCAACAGACGTAAAATGGACGTCTTTAAGACGTCGTGTGCTATCCGGGTGTATCTGACTTATACAATATATAAGTTGATATATATTATTGATCTTTAGCGGGAGATAAAAATGTGTTCCGTTCCAGCATCGAGAACAGTCGCGTGCCAAATGCTGCATTATAAACACGCATGAAGCAATTCGTCGCGTGATTCTGCACGCTTCGCATTCGTATTCGAACGTCACTTTTTACTACCACTTACAAAACTTTGGTTTACTTTATAAATTCCAGATAATAGCACACTAGAAGGTGTCAGCTGCTGTATTTATGCTTACGATTTTCTCAACAGAGAGTTTACTCCGCATGTTCATTATTTACCTTCAAGGTTTACTTCTATAACGATAAAGCTACTTTATTTTCTATTGATCAGAATCCATTTCGAATTTCTGTTTTACATTTACATATCGAAATCAATTTATCTGGGGCTAGTTGAATGTGCATAAGTATTTATTTATCTGTCGACAGTAATGAAACAAATTTGTTTTGCAATAAATATTACATAAAACTTTTAATGACTTCAACAAAAGCGCTATTAGTTTCGGTGGATATTTATGCGTTTCTGAACGAAAAATCAGAAATAACGTAATAGAAAAATTGTTATCCCTGCTGATTGTATGGAAATACAAATGGAAATATTGTTATGACAGCGACGTAAATTAACAGGAATGAAAGCAAATTATACCAACATTTAATAAACGCCACGAGCTATCTATTTCAAACGTGCTATGCATTTCTAGTTTATTTTATACGTCCACTCTAAAACATCTATTCAAAAATTAAAGAACCAACACTTTTGAGAGCAGATACAACATCTACCTCTCTGCATACATGCACTCACATGACAGTGATTTAATAACGCTCACGTAGTAATAATTGTAATAAGGCAATGTTGCAATAATGAACTAAATATTATTATCTAACCTATGTACATTAATATATGTATAACTACTGTAATTTTACTACAAATAAGGCTGTTCTCTTCTGAAAAATTCGTCAGCTAATGAATTAAATCAATCCTATTGTAAGGGCGACTTTTCCCACTATAAATTTAAACACGATCTTCCATATTAATAAGTCTATGAGAAATTAAGAACTAGATTGAATCGTCTTCGTTGCAAAGAGAAAGTCCATACATTATATCTTTCTTATTGTTATGCCTAGCTTCTTATCTGCAGTAGACTGCTTAGTTTTTCACACGGAAATATCCATTTCTTCGAAAATATATCACCGGGATTTTCAAATTGTACAGTGAAACGCACTTCTCGATTTATTTCTCATAAGCTTAACGTAAATTACTGTGCTTGGATTGCAATGTTTATTTAAACAGTCCGAAGTTCTTCACGCTTTCACTGTTGCGTTACAAGTGAGCAATGTCGTCCTTCATTTTATCGCTGCGTAAGGCAAGCGTGAATTGTCAAACGGTGTTACCGTACAACGTCCATTTAAGTTCAACAGACCCAAACATAACAGAAATAGATGAACGTTATGTTACTTGTTGGTAGTAAAAATTGCGATAAAGATTGTTAGAAAATTATTACGAAATTTCAGGCGATGCTTTATCACAGTACGTGGGAAATAGATGAGAAGAAGGGAGAAGAACATAAATTTCTGAATGCCGACTGAAACGTCGCAGTAGCAGTTAAAGCTAATAAAAATTAATAAAAATATTGAAGTTGGTAGATTTAAAATTTTAACTGATATTTAATAAAAGCGTACCTTTGAGTATTCAATAGTGAAAGATTAATGCTTGAACTTGATGAAATCAAGACCGAAAATGCCAGCAACTGTTTATATGATAATTTAAAGCAGCATATTCAAATATAAAATAAAGTCAGAAATCACTCGCTGGAGAAATAAATAACGAAATAATTTAAAGAAAATTCTTCGCTACTCTCAATAAACTATCGAATAACATTTCAACACATTTTGTAACTTATTATTGTGTGCGCAAATCTGGGCCATATGTTATTACAGTCTTTACATATGAAAGATTGTTTTTCCGAAAATTCAGCATCTAATAACAATTTCATACTGTAGGCACTTACTGCGTATTACTGCATCAATACACTTATTACTTCATTCGTATATACTTTCTAATCGTTTCTGTATATGAGATATGACACTTTGCCGACTACGCGACAGGCTACCGGTTTAGCATGTACGCCGTTCCGTTTTGAATTGGGGGAACAGTCATTTTTAAGACGAGTACACTCCAGGTCATAAACATCCAGATACTACCTCACTTTTGAAAAGCTGCAATAGGTGGTATGTACAAAACATCTAGGATCAAGTTCTACGACCGATATTATGACGATTATAGATAACGTAACTTGTTACGTACGCCCCCGTGCAAATAAATTAAAGGAGATACCATAAAATAATGGAATTTAAATACGTTACTAATTCCCAGACATTCAACTTCGACACGTTTATTTGATAAACTGTACACTAATCGCAGAATGTTTCCTCAATTTGAACTAGGAGTCCAGGAGTCATTGAAGCATTCACAGAGTAATGTAAGGATGAAGCTAAATCTGCGTACCTAATCCAGCTTTCTGCTTCATTCTGAATTTAACAGCAGGTAGAATTGTACCAAGTAGGTAATCTTGGACAAAAGTGATAATACAGAGGATTTAAGTGAATATTTAATCTATAAAAGTGTCACGATTGTTACGTAAAATGATTAAGGCCGACAATACTCTGGTTGCATTCAATTGATGGCAATAGAAAAAAGATTTTCAGAAGATTTTCAGAAGAAACTGAATGTTGAACTCGTTGAGTACCTGCTAAGAAAAACTACACTGATTTTAGTGAGCTAAAGGAGTGCCTTCCATGGAGGAATAATAGGCTGATAGGTTGAGTACCTACTAAAATAAACTGCACTGATTTTAGTGAGCTGAAGGAGTGCCTTCCATGGAGGAATAATAGGCTAATAGGTTGAGTGCCTAGTAAAATAAACTGCACTGATTTTAGCGAGCTAAAGGAATGCCTTCCATAGAGGAATAATAGGCTGATAGGTTGAGTACCTACTAAAATAAACTGCACTGATTTTAGTGAGCTGAAGGAGTGCCTTCCATGGGGGAATAATAGGCTAATAGGTTGAGTGCCTAGTAAAATAAACTGCACTGATTTTAGCGAGCTAAAGGAGTTCCTTCCATGGAGGAATGGCTAATACCTAAGTAGCTTCATACGGGGTAGTTGTGAGCATAAAAAAAGGACGTTATATGTAGAACACGAACAATTACATTGTCGGTGAGAAAGGTATTACGGATAGATGTATGCAAGTTCCAAAAATGTGATCCTGGATTACGTGTTCTTAATATTATCTTTAGTGGCTAATTACTGTCGTATCAACTGCTTATAGTAGCTATTAGGGATATAATAAACACAGCTGAGTTTTACAATTACATTACTTCATCCAGTAGTTTCATTTGTCTAAAAGAAGTTAACAGATTGGAAATTCTCTTAAGGGAGGATTGCGCTTTGTTGTGCCGAAAAATAAGTAATTCTTTATGAATTTTTTGTACAAAAACTGTTCGACAAACTAATTTGAGGTTTGGCAGGCTGTTTTATTGTATCTTGAACTATTGTTCTGAATTTTCGTGTGACAGTGAAAAAAAACATGGCAGATACAGAGAGAGCGTTGAAAAATAATCGGGTGGCCCTGACGTTGACGAAAAGTACTGTAAGGGTTATCCGAACACACAAAAAGGAAAAGAGATTCTTAAACTATATGAATGTGGCTATGGGTGGTAGTAGATTTATTGCCGTGTCTGTTACCGGTCCTTTATTATTTAAAGTAGTTTTCCCGATTTTCAGGCAAAACCTTTCTTAGACTCAAATCAGGGTGCTTCATCTTCTTCCAAATGCTGCCATTTTAACATTGTCTATCGTTTTTGTACCAAAAATTCATAAAGAATTATCTATTTTTCGGTCCAACAGGGAGCAATTCCCCTTAACATTAATTAGGAAAGTCAAGAGTTTAGAGCAGGGACCCGGAACGGAACAGAAACGAAAACGATGAACGAAAAGGACGAAATATTTTTCCGGAGCAGAAACAGAAACGGAACGAAATTCTTAACCCTGTTGCAGGAGTGAAGACGATATAACCGAAATAAAAATTCCGACTAATAACGTTCCGTACACTTTCAGATTAAAAAATTTTAATTGAGCGCGCCCCTTATTTTCATCATATTTCGTGTCGGTAAAAAAGTCGCCTGCCTGCACCGATTGCATCATACAATAATCATAACCTTACCTGATTATTGGTTGAATCCATTGTAAGTCTATGGTTGAGTATTGGTTAAAAAAATATCATGTCCAGGAGAGGAAGAGTTGCAACCGAAAGCATCAAAACTCTAAATTTTTTTTCATTAGACATAATATATAATATTCTATAATACATAACTATAACGTATAATATTTTATAATATAAGCACCAAAGGCAAGAAAATTGTTAAAATTAATTTGTACGATTTTTTTTTTGATAAATGTAATAACCGGTTCGGAACAAAATTTGTTTTTCGTTCTGACGGAAACGAAATATTTTTCAGCAGGAACGATATTAACCGAAACGAAATTATTATTATCGGAGCTGAACCGAAACGGAACGAAAAAACATTTCGTTCCAGGTCCCTGGTTTAGAGCAATCGAAGATATCCTTAACAGCCATGATAATATTGCAAACACCACAATTCAGTAGATCACGTTTGGTTAGTATAAAGTATTATGCACATTTAGTTAAGGCACAGTAGAGCGTCAATTATCCGAACTTCGGTTAACCGAACCGCTATCCTCACCATTTCTTCGAACCAGTGTAGCGCTACAAATTGGTTGATTGACTTTTGCGAAATATAAATTAACGCAGTTGGACTCTTGTGTTTAATAAGTAATTTAAGTGTAATTTCGTCTCTTCGAGTACACGGCTTGGCTCGGAAACCGAGTTCCGGCTCGGTCTGAATTTCAAGCTGCTCGAATAATCGAGTACTCGAACAGCCCTAGAGAAAACACTCCGGCCCAACATTATTATCAGAAGTGGGATACCCCAAGACCTGTACGCGGTCTTCTAGTGCAGAAGGAGATTCATCGCTTCAGGAAATGTTTGCGAGTTTTCGGCAAGCCAGCTTCGGATAAATGCGGGAACAACGAAAGCAGGGTGAGGCCCGTTGGTAAATCGAGCGTGATTTCGGACGAGAACGTGAAGCAACAATATTAATCTCCTCATTCGTGGTTACCGACGCAGTGAAGCACGATAAAATTCGTCGAAAACGAATTTTCATCAGGAACAAGTTTCACCAGGAAATCTTCAAGTAACGTTGAGCGACGGACGAATAGCGACCGAAATAATTCGTTTTATAACTCACATCAATTTACAATGTCAAATATGATTGCGATCCATTGGAATAACATAGAAATGTAAATTAAAGCGAGACGAGGGGGATGAAGTAGCATTAACCACCCAATTTATACAATTATTCACCTCATGTAACCCAAGTATGGTCGCTAATAATCAAAGATGTTGCTACGACCAATTTCAGTGACAATCTTAGCCAAAGGTTAATCAATATCCAAGATATCAATCAGTTCTTCGGAATTCTTGTGAGAATTTAGTTCGGTGCTTGATATTTCTGTCTTCATTTTATAGTTATATTTCTCAATATTGCATTTCCCCATATGAATACATGTTAAATTAAAAGTGAAATAATTTGAAAACTACCGAATCAATTTTTCTAAAATTTTGCGGGGTGCTTTATTATTGCGGATAACTTCATTCCTCGAATTTTCAAAGATTTTCGCTTATTTTTAATGTTACTGAATTTCATCCTTAAACAACTAAAACCATAGATAAATTATAAGAATAACTTATACATAAGAAGCATGTATGTTCACTTTTAAACCAAGAGAATACCTTAATGCAGAATAGAATTCTTTGAAAAACTTGTTAGCGCATGGCAGAACTTTGAACTCCTCCATGATGTAGGTGCCAAACCATCAACTCACAGTTTAATAACATCTGTATTCACGATCATATTAAATGTTACTACACTGTATTTATGAATCCGAGTGTACATTGGCGTTCTGCATTAGGCGATAACCGCTGTTTACCACTTCAAGTCCGTCATCAGATTTTTTTCCATTTTTCTATTTTTCACAGTGCTGCCTGGATTTTTGTTTCCTCTTACTCGGGGACATACTGCCCACCAAGAAAACAGCTGGCTAAACTCAGATATCCGGTATATCCGAATGCCAACCCGATGCAGGACTCCAGTGTACACACACACGAGTGAATGTCTCTACACAGACGGCTCGGCAGATACGTGTCACATGAACGAAGCACATATATAGCAGTAACGATTTGCAGGAACCAACAGTTTACTTCCACTGTTCGCCACTACCTTTCTACAAATCGCACTTCTGCTCGTCCTAAAGGCAAAGTCAACGACACTCCGTCCCGACCCTCGGAACAGTTATCGCGTCACATCGATAAGAGGTACGTTGAGGGTAGTGCATCAAAAATCCTACGATTCACATTTGAAATTCTGTCGCTCGCAGAAGGGCACGAGATTCAAACTGACCGAGTGCCCGTCGTCGCGTAGACGCGCGGCTGATTAATGATGCCCCGAATTATCATACGGTCGACCCAACTTAATCACGCTCCGCGATGAAATTAATTTCGAAGTAAAAAAAGCCGGAGCTAGTGTTAGTGTGCGAGGAAATTTTTCATTCAAGATTGAGCGTTCCGCGGGAGCTCGAGGGAGAACTAACGGTTCGTTTCGACTTTTGGAACGTGGATTCGGGACACGCCGAGGCAGCAAGCTGCCCCGTGAATTTGTGCTCGCGGTCGTGCCGCAGAATTTTTTTAGTGCACGTACAATTTTTATAAAAAATAATGCTCGTGCTTTATTCGACGCTATACAGCAGTGTACAATCACTGGTGTCAGTTATGTGTTTAGGTTTTTTGTATAGTTCTTTAGATAGCTTCTTCATATTTTTTTAAACCTCTCATACAAAAATGAATCGGAATTTTAAATGCGATTTTGTCGTACGTGTATTCGTTCTCGAGGAAGATTTTTGAAGATTCTTGGGGTATTCGTCGAGTTGAATATGGCTTTTCTAATGTATCTGTCTACTTTTAATTATTTTTACTTGCGTGTCAGTGCTTGAATAAGTATTTTTACCTAGGGGATAATGTTGAAGAGAAGCTGTGCACAGAAGAAGTTGAAACTGATTTTTGAATTAGAATAAAAATACGAGCAGTCGTTTAAAAAAGAAAAAGCGAAATTGTGATAACACTTCTACCGCCTCTTCACTTCGCCAAATAAAAAATATATACGTGATGACAGGGGCAATATTTTCAATAAGTTTTAATATAATAGAAAAGTGATTGTAAAGTAATTATGTGAACCACATCGCTGTTAGTGTTTACAAATATATACAAGTAGAAATAATAATTAATGGACAGACATATTAAATTAATTGTACCCCATTGCACGTCTATCCGACGAATTTTCAAAATCAGTTTTTCAGAAACGAAGCCTTGTGCGAAAGAATTTTATTACATATTTCCTCGTTATTCATACCGAAGAATTCCTCGCCTTCAGATGACAACCATAAAACTATTTTGCAATCTCGATAACATTATATTTTTCAATAACTACTTTTTACTTTTATTATGCGCTGGCAGCCCTAAAAATCTAGTTTTGTTATCATTGTTTGCTATTTCTGTATTAATTAATATTTTCACTAGAGGAATATACAAACTGCCTCAGTTGGAGTACAGAATGCAAATATTGATAATTTTAGGTTTTTTAAAAAGTGTAATTCTACATGTGAATGTGAAGCATTTTTGGGCACATTGAGAAACATGGTTTTGAAATTTAATAAACAAGCAACATTTATACAGAAATGACATAATATGTCAGATATATACACACGGAGTTAGTTAGTTAGATTTCTTAAAATTATCAAAAGGATCTATGACACTTTTATTTCGAATGTTTTACTTCAATTCGGAATATCAAATTGCTCGTAAAATAGTTAACCAACATATTTACACTCAGGGTGTCGAAAGATTGATCTAGCTACCAAAACAAAAACATGGTTCCATTTAAAAAGAGGTGCAAATATAATTTTCAAATGCATTGTTGCATTTATTCTTCGAAGAAAGTGAATTCTTAGGAACACAGGCATGTTTTCCATTTACATAGCTTTGTGTGTATCATTTTATACCGTTTACGGAACAGGAAATATGATACATACCTATATAATTTTGTGACATACTATATATAGTATATTGCAGTATATTGCAGAATAACTTTTTTTTGTAAAGAGAATGTACTTCTATTACTTTATTGCTTACTTATAACATTATTCAAATCTTCGGGGACGTTTTTATATGAAACATTATTACATAAAAACAAATGTAATACTAAATTTCATTTCTATATGTTATACACTGTTTACACAGATAGTACTATTATCAAGAAATATAAAATCTGCGACTTGATAATTTCTATCTGACAATTATTGTACATACCAACGCAATGAGACATTTCTAATGTGTCCAAATGACAGTAAATAAATAAGTGGCTTCCGCTATGTGATTATCCAGCAGATAAAAAAAATTCTACTTCAAAAAATCTGAAATCATTTGTTGCTATTAGAATTACGAATAGGAAAGAAAAGTACTCCTTATTCCAAAATTGTATCCATATTTGTGGTACAATTGGTATTAAATTATTAATTTACGAGTCACAGAATTATTATTAGAATTACAAATAAGAAAGAAAAGTACTCCTTTTTCCGAAATTGTATCCATATTTGTGGTACAGTTGGTATTAAATTATTAATTTGTGAGTCACAGAATTATTATCAGACGGCAATGACGGTATTACTTAAACTGTTCAAAACCTACCATAAATTTGTAAAGTGGACCAAGATTCCAAGTTTCATTTCACCATATCAACTCAATTAATATCATCACTGTACATTTCTTACTAAAACTACCGCTCTCGCGGAGCAAAGTAAACATGAAATTCAAGCTCCTTCACGATTTAACGAATTCAATGATGAAAGTACATGAAATATGATTACCCAACACCATTCAATGTTAATTAAATCAAACTTCTTCACGGAATTCGTGGGTACAAACTTTTTATATCCCATCCGGTATACCTGCAATCCTTATTCCATTCTACACAAAATAAAAGTAGTTTGAGCCATGGGAAACAGCGTCGATTATGCGCGATCGATGCCTGACGCTATAAACAATTGAGAAACACACACTCTTCCTGGATTTAATTACCAACGATAGAGAGGCCTGAAGGCAGTTAATCGTTCAATTAAAACGCACGATGATCCGTGACGGTGACTATTGAACAGAGTTGATCTATAAAGCCGTCGTGCCCGGTATCCTTCGCCGTATACCTATAACTTCCAGTAATAATTCCATCCAACACGTAAGACGGTAGGGAGAGCAGGCACGTGCTGTTATTCATTTCTCTTTGCGAGAGCGCCTAGCGAAATGGAATGTAACTGGACGCAGTTGTACGCGTGCGTACCGCGAGATCAAAATTTACACGTGCACGTGTAATTTCCGGAATCCTATAACGCTAATCACCGGAGCCACATTGAATCGCACCGTGTATGGGGAATGTACATTATCCTGTGCTTCATCAAGCCAAATATGTCTGCTAATAATCCCATTACAGACTGTTAGTACAGATGCATTTAGGCAATCCAGCACAATCTTTCGCAATACGTACACCAATCTAAGCTAATTAGCAAACCTGTTACGAATATTTTCACTTTTAAATATCGAGCAGATGGATTCAATATTAAATATCGAATAATGCACCGTTATTTATTAAATTCGGAGATTTTAATATAAATCTTTATTAAACGTCACTGTGAAACTCTGTTATAAAAATTTATTAAATTTTGTAGAAAATAATTTATTAAACTTCGTATAAAATAATTTGAATGCAGCCTGCAGTACCTGTGCCGTGTTTATTGGAATTGAAGGTCGCCTCGAGAAATTTTGTATTCCCATCAGATTTCTTCTAACTTTAACATAAACAAAGAAATATTCGCTTTTCTTTATTATCTACTGCCACAGAGAAATCTCGATGAATTTTCATAAACCTGTTTTATACGACGCCCGTATTCGTATCAAGCTGCGTGATAATCAAAAGTAAGGAAAATTTGCAGTATGTGCTAATTACCTTTCTCTGGGAGAAATGCAACATGTAAGAAATATAGAAACAATGGAAGTAGATATTCACTGTAGCACGATTAACGTAACGTTCACTCGATCCTCAAATATGCCTTCCGCGTTGCTATTTACGTAGATCTAACAGTTTAAGTATTAGATTAAAGATTATTATTATATATAACGATAATTGGATAGTACCTACTGATACACTAAGTCTTCTTATGGCATATATTCATAAATCTGTGGTAACACAGTTGGAAACGATTAATACGGTCACGGGCAATTAAATACACATGTACAGGGTGTTTATAAAAATGTGGAACCTTTTTCCGAGCTAATGCTTAGTTTTGCAGTTACAAGCATTTTTATATTCCGTGAAACACCGGCCCGAAATGTTTATTAGAGTTGGTGGAATTCAGAATTTTTGTAAACCGAAAATGGAATAGTGCGCAAAAGTCGCTTTCGGCATGTACAAATTCACCGCAGAAATTGTTTGTTAAATCTAATAATACTTATTTGACCAAAATTTCAAAATTTGACAAAATACTCCATTTTTTTAATAAAGTTTAAAAACGTTTTCCTCGGGTTATTTGTATTTACCGAAGTTATAAAATAATGTTTAAACACGCCAAACGACACTTCCGGTATAATGCAGTTATTATTTAAATAGCTTGGGGGGAGATGCTACTATGAAGATTTACTGTGCAGCTCTTGGCTGGTCCAGGTGAAATTGAGGACGACTCAGAACCCACCACAAGAAGGTGGCTGCACGTCGAGTTCCACCCACACCTTACCCAACCAAGCAACCATTCGTTAATTACAACTATATCTCAGGGAAACGTTAAACTTTAGTTGACAATTCAACCGTCGACGGAAATTGTGCCTTGGTTTCGAACTTCCGCGTTTGGGCCTCTTGAGTTTAGTGTTGAGTGATTAAATCCGTCTTTAGGTATTCTCGGAACCCACAACTTTCTGTGCCGATGCTGAGACTAATTTCACACATCTCTCCACTGATTGAGTATGCCATGGAAAGTCTCTTATATCCCATTCCGGGGCAAACTCGCTTTCGATCGGATGGGAGATGTGCTGGTTCGAACTTTTACGCTCTGTTAGGTAATGTTTTGCTGTTTTAATTATAACTCCTGAACGACTTGCTCGAGATAAACAAAGGTACACTTTCTGAAATCTGTATGTTATGAGCGATCAAATAAGTCGAACTTTTTGTTGCTGCTACCATTGTATTTATAAATAGCACGTGTCGTCTTTCAAAAACATCGAGTGCGTTAACTTAAATACCTTCCGACGCGATTTTTATTTAATACTAGGTCGGTAATTTATTAAACATTGAAACACCGTACTTAAATTATGTAGATTAAAATTTTCACGTGTGTTATGTTAGAGATTAACTTTGGAAATTCTTCGGTGCAAAATGCACTTCAACAATTTAAAATAACCACGCGCGAAAACGTGATAGTTTCTGCGATATAATCTAAAACGTGCTATTCTTCGTGGCGAAACAGGAAAATCTGCTATTTTTTGCCGGAAAGTACGGAATGTGCTATTCTTCGTGGCTAAGCAGTTGAATATGTTAGTTTTCGCGGCGGAAGACCAAACGTGCTAATATTCGCCACAAACGATGAAATGTGCTTCTTCACGTGGCAAACTGAAACGTGCTACTTTTCGTAACGCACGTCGATATATCCATTCATATCCTTTCCTTCTCGACTTTAAAAAACAAAGGTGAAATGATAATATCAATACCTATGTATATCGATCCGCGGAAACACAGCTGCCACTTTAATAGGCGTTTCGCCTAAAAATGCTTATAACTGCAAAACTAAGCATTACAGTGTTTGATAAAATTTAAATTTTCATCGGACTTGTAACATTCAATAACCGTTTCTCATAGGTTTTTTGTGCGCTGAAAACGAATCCGCAAACCATTTGTCGCCATCACCCTCAGTTTTCGAGAATTTCGATTTTGAAAAAAAATGCAAATTTTCAACTTTGAACATCCTTTGTGCCCAAGCAGTAATAGTTATTCGGTTGCTTGTTCCGTCAACTATTTCATTATTTTGGAGAGTAGAACCAATCATAAAAAAAGTATCCCACATATTTATAAACATTTACATTAATTTTATCGTTGCAGTTACCTAGATAACAAAGGTTTATACATAATAGTTTGCATATTGAAATTGGAAAGGCAGAAATATGAAAGGTGAATATTAACCGGTAACGTTACAGTTACTAATTTAATATGAAAGAATTAAGTACGCCAATGTAACTATCGACGAAACAATAATAATTATGAATTAGTATGCATAAACGTTGGAATAATTATTGTACTAGCGCGCAGATTTGCAAGCACAAGAACTACTAAAATATCATTTTTACTTTTAATCTACATAACTAAATAGTGAAGTCCTGTGTCTTGCATTCTTTGTAGGTTTCAAAATATCACTTCCTGTTAGAATATTTAGACGAACGCAACTTTGCAAAAAACTCCATTAGTGTGGATAATGTTACATAAAAGTATAGTTATTTAGCTTTAAGTTCCAGTTTGGCTCGTGTTAATACGATGTCTGGTTCTTAAGTTATGAAGGAAAACGCTACCCCGAGTCTGAGTCGGGGTGGTGCATTTTGGTACGGTTTGGTTGCCCGAGTCAGACTCGGGTTAATCCGCATGCCGTTTAAGGAGAGACAATTTATGGAAATGCGTGTGATTGAGGGACGCTACGAAGTACAACAGAACCGACACGTGCCAATAAATGGCAATGCGGAGGAGAGTAGGTCTTCCATTTACAAATCTGCTCTTCGGTGTAATAATTAGCTAACTTGTTAAGCTTAGTCCTACCCACATCGCACGGACAGAGGAACACGCAAAGGTGTACTTACATCGATAAATCTCTACTGTATTGGCAAAGGAAGCTACCACCGCGGGAACGGTGGCGCTAGTGTAACATAACAAATATGGACGACGCAAGTATACCTTTTACTATAGTATGTTTATATTGATCCAGTAGTATAAAAGTTTATTTCAAAGTTATTTCTTACAGTAAAAATGTTGACAATACATTTAGACACAATTTTGGAATATGCAAAAGTATGTAATGTGAACAATTGTAGTTGCTCCACTTTTTGGCATTTTTAGGAAAACTTAAATTGAGATCATTGTTCATTGTAGCGTTACAATTTGTTACACAACATTTATTTCTGCATACAGTTCGTCGATACTGTGAAAATTGGTGGACCGCGATAAATTGTATACTTGCGGCGGCCATTACTACTAGTTCGCGTACCGGCCGCTAGTGCCGCATACTAACGTTCTACTCCCAATTCGCACATGCAAAAAAGTCACCCCTAAAAAGATAATTACTTCCACGTCTAAAAAAAAGATCATTCTTCTTAAGATCATAGTTTGTGAGTTTAGTTTTTAAGATAATGTGTCTTCTGCGTTTATTGGAAGTCACTGAATTGTAATTAGCAAAAGGTACGACAGGCAAAGGAGAAACTTAAGAAGGAGCGCGCGTTTCGTTCTGAGCCAACTATGTAGGTAGTTGAACTCGCCGGTAAGGCTTTTCCAAGCAGACCATGCTTTAGACGGTAGAGGTATTAAAAAAAAGGACGAAACCGGTGTATGTAAATTGGAATCGGTAATGTTGTGGAAACTTGCGGTGGTGGAACTATCTCTAGCGAGAAAGGAGTCTGCAGTAAACCATACAAAATATATTTCCGTAACGTAAAAGGGAAATTCAAAGCATGCTCAATGATTCAGATATTTGAATATTGATTTGAAATAGAGGGAAATAATGTAAGAGAAAGTCACTAGAAATGGCAAAGTTATTACTAGGTATATTATAATTGTCTTTCACGTTAAAAATTGTATGATGCATGTACATAAATATCCGCAGTTCAGTTCCGTTTTTAACTTGTTTTTTTTTCAATTAAAGAAACGTATCTGCTGCCCTTGAAAAATGATTTTTCCATTATCATGTTTGTCCCTCTGAGCAACTTTCGTTTTAGTCACACTTTCGTATGTTCCAAAAATAATAGAAACATTCAGGTACCTGCAGAAATACTTTGAGGGGCCGCACCCTGTGTACCCGGACACTAATCTATTAACCGGTTCAGATAAACTATCAGATAAGCTAAGAGCACTTTCACTGGCCCTAACAGTAGCTTAGCTGCAAGTCGTAAAATATCAAAAAGGAACATTTAACCGCTATATTGAGCGAGGTAAGAGAAAACAGTTCACAGACGTCGCCAGTTAGCTACGGTGCTTTCAGCGATACTCCCTAATGGTTGAGTGTCAAGTTGGCGTAGAAATGTTACGCGATGGTACTAACTCACATCGATTGTCGTTTATATGCTATACAATTTACCACCGACTGTTCTATGAATGGTGTCGAATGTGTATCTCAAGGGTGTGTAATCACAGCATAGATACATTATTTCTAGGGTCTGCCATGCGTCGAATTTTCAATGATCTCTTATTTATGAGGGGTTTAAAAAATATCGAAACTTAGATTATTATTTTAAGGAGGTTGAAATATTAGGTAGTCCGTGTGAAATTAGGTGGGAAGGGAGTGTTAAGTCACTATTTTAATTTGTTAATTTCGAATTTGTTTAAATAGTACAAGTCTTGAGGATAATACGCAACTATCACCTATTTTTATGAAAATGTGAAAGGTGCTACAAATAAACTTTTATCGTTAAAAGAATGCTGTTTTCCCTACCGCAACCCGCCCACGGTACAGAATATGACTTGCAGGTTTGCATAGTGGAAATGTTACAGGACACCTGAACCGAATCATTGCGACTCAGTCAAGGCGAGCAACCGGTTTAGCTATAATAAATCACGGATTCGTAGTCTGAGAATTATTATTGAGAATACATTAACGAGGCGGTAACAGCTCGTGTATTTTATAGAAGTACCAAAAATCTTTATTAATTAATTAACCGGTTAAGGGTGTTGGTTCCGAGCTTAGGTACACTTTAAGACAAGTAGATAATGATACAGGTGCTTTTAAAAAATAACTGTATTTTTAGCGACTGTATCAGGGAACTGTAAAACATTCAAAATTTTGAAAAAACAGATTCATAAAGCCGATACTATTTACAGTGCCGGACCTGTGTTTTGGGACACCCTTTAAAACAGAATAACGTTTTTAAAATTGATCCAAACAACTTGAGTTTCTTTGAGAAGCTAGAAGGAATATTTTATTAGGTGACGTGTTCATCGTTTTGAAAAAACAATGCAACTGGTCGGAATAGCGAAGAAATTAGTGCAGGTCGCTTTTTCAACTATTTTATCTGAACCTGTAATGAACATTTAAGGAACCCATCAAACCTCGTGTCGATCGGCCACTGGGGCCATAAAGAAGTACAGCCAATTGTCATGGCTATATGTATACATAATAAGTAACGAACGTCTGACAAGGAGAGATTTTCAGATGTCCGCCACCGATTACAACTTTGAAAGGACCGACATGTAACAAATACCAACGTGATTTTTTATTTCGACCCGTTTGACTAGTTAGAGCGTGAAACTACCCGCACAGCACCATAGCATTGCAGCGACGTCTCTGCAATGACGCGGTGCAAGATTGCAATGTTGCACCAAAACATTGCAGAGATGTTGCAGGTTCAATCCTATGTCCGCCTTCGCAATATTGCAGGTGTGTATTTTTGTAAAGTTGCGGCTACATTACAAATATGTAGTCCTGCAACGTTCCGGCAATGGAACATTGCAGTGGCAACGTGTGCGCAATATTGCAGAAATATTGTAGGATCGTTGCCACTGGAACATTGCAGTGGCAACGTGTGCGCAATATTTCTGCAATATTGCAAGAACATTGCCACTCAAATATTGCACGGGTATATTGTAGCATTGTTCCTGCAATATTGCGATGCAACCTGCAATAACGCAATATCGCAGCAACGTTCCTGCAATACTCCTGCAACGAAGTGTGCTGTATGGGTACCCCTCAAAGTTCCTAAGAAGAGTTACAAAAGTGACTGGCGACAAGAACATCATGCATACAGCAAGTTATGACGCAAATGAAATTCATATCAAGGTTCATTCAACACAAGTATATAATATTTTTAAACTAACAATAGGCACATTTGTATCTCTTCTTATGAACTTTGATGGGTGGTTTCGCCCCCTAAATATGCAAGCGAACCAAAATATAAAAAAAAAACACATATTTGTTATTTTTCGGTCCTCTAAAACGCTAAAAAAGAATAGAGATTACTGAAATACGAATGAATGCTGTAAATTGGACAATTTGCTTGTTTTTCAGGCACATGTATACCACTAGATAGACAGGCAGACATCCCAAGTTATAGTGAAAATGCTTCGCGGATTGCTTTTCCTAAGCTTGTTGTACTTGGAATGTGTTGATGGAATTCAAAGATGGGGCTCGCAGTTCGGACAAGCTCCACTGCTGGAAAGATTTTCCTGGAGAACGATGGAGTTCGCCTATCCGGATGAAACGAGCAGGAGACTTGCCATGCTGAAGGGAGAATATATTCCAGAGAATGCGTTACCTGTTGGCATTGAAATTTGGAGAAACAAGTTGTTCGTCACTGTACCAAGATGGCGCAATGGTGAGTCGTCGAAATAATTCAGAATTCTCTACTAAAATTATTTCTTCCCCTTGTCAGTTAGTACCACTATTTTCTTATGCACTATGACATTAATGTTTAATCTGATTATCATTATTGCTGTACGTTCAGTAGGGTAGACCTTATTATTTGACTTTCAATTTTTTTCGGGACACACCTAGAATGGCGCCACTGGATGAACAAATAATCGGTGTGCACGCAAAAAATCTGAAAATTATTTTTCAAAATTATTAATTGCAACAAAGTACTCCAAAAATAACATGCTTTGCTAAAAATATACCTATACACTTACAATAAAATGTCCATGATTTTATAGTAGTCACCGGTACCACCAATGTGATAGAAAGTAAAGAATACTCAATTCATTTTTCAAAAGAATTATAATATTTCTGACGACGACTGAAAAACCAGGAAATATAAATTAGATGAATTTGCAAATTTATATACATCGATATGCTCCTTTAAAGTCGTCCGTAAGTGACAGAATCCCTCAGATAATGATATCTATAATAATACAGAGCGACGAAACGAACATCTGAACGAAAATCTCGAGTCAGAAACCGGAAGCTGCTATAAACATATTGTACAGAAAATCACCGCGGGCGGTACTCGCCCCGAATCTCGTCTGGCCGACTTCCGGTTCGCGACAAAAAGTACCGAAAACCGTGTGAGCGATTTCAATGGAGCATTTCTGTCTCCGTCGACCTCCTCCTCCACGGCGACTGAAACCCTCCTACCAACTTCACGGTCCCGAAGGGAACTAGGGGTGAATGGGCTTATTCACTTCTGTCCTCTCTTGTTTCCTATTTCTCTTTGCTCTTAATGCTGTATGTTTATTATGCGCGATGGCGCGCGCCAAGCCATTGTGTATAAAATAAAAAAACGCCGACAATATCAGTGGCACACCATGTAGTATCTTTCACATTTTGAGCCTCAACCCTTCTTCGTATCGATACTCGTTTTTTTCTTCCTTCATTCGCTTTCGTCTCCTTTCCTTTCTACCAATTGGCCATTGGAAACTTTTGCCTACTTTTGTGTACAGTTTTAAATTCGTGTTTGAATTTAAGGTTTTTATTTCATTCTATGTGATTTTTGTACATTCAGAACACCACTGATACGTGAAAGCAGAAGGGGTTTCTAGATTAAGGGAAAGCGAATTTAAATTGGGTGGGGAGTACGTATGGAGGATCTTTAAGAAAGTAAAAATTCAGTTTTTTTAAATTTAATTGTAATTGAAGTTCTGTGTTCTATGTATGAAGTCAATGAGGTTGAAGTTTATTGGGAATAACTCGGAGTTATTAGCCTCGTTTAACATCTATTGCTTCATTTATTTCATCGATCGACGGAATAGTAGCGGAGACTGGGACTAGTTGACTAATTTTTCACATTTCTCATTTTTATAATTGGACCGTTAGCATTTTGTTGACATATTGCATACCAAACGTTTGCAAATTTCATTAGATATACAGGCTTAATTTTTCAAATCATTTTAATTGAGTTTAGGTTGTAGCTTTTATTATATTTAGAGTAATGAGACGAATAAGTCAACAAACCCCGGCTGTGGGGTTAGTTGAATGGCGTATATATATATTTAAATGGCGTATAAAAAATTTAAAAATTTATTAATATTAATAATTATAAATTTTTTAAATTTTTTCACTCCTTCACGCTGTTATTTTTTTATTTTTATTAATTATCATGGTGTTAGATACTGTAATGATTTTGTAGTTGTTTGTTATGGTCTATTTGGAAGGCCTGCGAGTTTGAAAGGAGGATAGGACTGATAGGGGTGAGTTTGGAGGGATTTGTGGTGAGGAAAGTGGACTGGAGCAGCTAAACTCTTTGCCTCGACTGCATCTTGAGCATAAAAAGTGCAATTTTTAGTGGTATTCCTATGTTTAGTCAAGTAACCCCATCCGACATTGTTAACATGTTACCGGATACAATAAAATACTCTAAATTATAGTAAATGTATCACGTTTCCACAAAATATTTATGAAAAAACATCAAGCAGTACTTAGTGGACAAAAATTCATAAATAGTCGAAACAAAAATATTTACTTCTCGCCCATCTTTTTAGATTATTTATTCTCACTGATAGAAGACTCAAGTTTTTGTCACAGCGACACATTAAATGGCAAGCTGGTCATTCATATGCTTCGATATCTCGAATCGCAGTATAATTTACTCCATAATACAACAATTAAAGGGAATTAGTCAACTAACCTCGTTAGTCAACTAGCCCCGGTCTCCCCTATCATTGTGCAAATGTTTACCTGATTTGTAAAAAACAATTCAAGCATTTTTAAACCTGACACTTGTGGGTAACTTCCTTATTACAATTAATTTATGAACATCGAATTTAGGTCGGGTAATTTTAATATTCAGTTAAATATTTAAAAACATTTGACTTACATTTGCAATTTTTGAAATGCATTTGTATGAAACGCAGATAAAGGCGATAGGAAAAATTTGTATTCTACATAGTAAAACTTTGTGCACTGTGATTCCGAAAGAAATAACACTAAGTAGGAAGGAATTCTTCAAGCGTGAATACATCATTATTTATGAATCCGCGCACGTTAATAAATTTTAGATATCACATTTCCGGACTGGTCTAGAAGTTATGTTTATACATAGGTATGTAGCGTAACGAAACGATTTTTTTAGCACCGCATTTATTTATTAAATTTCTGCGATTTATTAGACCCAATTTATACAGTTTAACGTTATCTAATTCTAAACGTAACAAAACATGGTAAATTGATATATGGGCATTCATTACGCATAACTTTCCACAAACTTATTTTCATCAGGAACAATTTCTACTTGATAGTTTCTATATTTATTCAATTATTAAAACAATTAAATATTCATTAATGAATAATTGTTCGCCTTTTTCAGCAAGTAGAATTACAAATATATTTCCAAATCACTGAAATTACTAGGTACAGTTATATTAAGAGTGAACTTGCCAGAAATTAATGGGTATATTGACTGCTATTGCAATTTTAAAGGTGTCAGGGATTTTTTCAGAACGTACTTCGACATGTCATGCGGATACAGAAAGTTAAAACATCGTTCTAGTGTAACTGATTCAATGATAATTTGGTCACGCGAAGGTGACATGTCACAAAATTTTTGTTATCGTTATCATAGCATTATCAATCTAGTTGCCTTTTGTGTCAGTCTGCTGGGCAACATGTACATCACGAAATTTATATTCGTTAAATGTCTTTCAGTATTATCTGAGGTCAGTAGCTTGTGATTAGACACGCGATTTAACGTTCGTAGCGAAATGTAGATATTTTTTAAATATCTACTTTTACCTTGAGATATTTCTGATGAATCAGTATGTGAACAATCACTTGTCCACACACAAGGTGACATAATTTTCTAATGTTAAAACCGCTTTTATTAGTACAATGCGAATATTTATTTAAAATATAATACTTAGGTACTTGACAATAAAATTGTACATATTTCTTCATATAACGAAAACATTAAATACCTATTTTGGTAATTATGAATTTTTAGAAATTATAAATAGAATGTTAAATGCAATTTTATATTAATCAATTATTTATTAGCCGTCTACATTTCGCTTTGACCTAAAACGAATCACAGATGTATTAATATACATTGTTTTCAACAGTTAACTAATGTTTAACTAAAAACTTTATCCCTTCTCTTAATGTGGAATGTCAGATTCCAAATCATTGTGTAATTACTTAAATAATTAACAATGTAACCGCACATGAGTAAATGCGATAGAACATAGGATCTTAAAGTACCTATGTGTGCCAATTAATGAAGAAATAAATTGTGTAAATTGAGAAATTTTAAATCCTAGGAATTCCGGCAACGTTAAATTATATATCACTCGATGCAAATCGGGGTGGTTCACCCAAACTCACCCCTTATCCCAATTGGGCACAAAACAAAGCTGGGGCTTGTGGTAGCGCAATCACTACTGCTTACAGGTATGTACAATTCACCTTAAGAATTATACAATATAAATATGGATATAAAACATCGATACAAATATGTCAAGAAGTTTTCTATATTTCACATTAAATAGGAATATTAAAAAAACACGTGATATTATTGTAAGTAGGTATATACAATTTTGGAATTACACGGT
The DNA here is from genome assembly GCA_910592295.1 of Andrena haemorrhoa. NCBI lineage: Eukaryota > Metazoa > Arthropoda > Insecta > Hymenoptera > Andrenidae > Andrena > Andrena haemorrhoa. The sequence goes on from OU342943.1 coordinate 7,852,381, forward strand.
TCTTCTTATTCCCTCGAAATATCGTAGAAAATTCATATAAATATTGCAAAAACAACATTCGGTTGGACCATCAAAAGTCCGTGCATATTTATTATTTTTATATCAATTTTTGGGGGAAATTTATTTGACATTTATTGTTGGGAATTTTATTTGACATCTGCTAAACCTTGCCAACCGATGGACATTTATTACTTAATTCTTTACCATTTGTTTATGAATATAAACTATATTAAGAGTTATATTACGTCTAATGTTTTGTTAAATAATTCAACTTTTTTATGAAAATTACATTAGCGTCTGATTGCTTTCAATAATTTATTATAGCATATTTCAAAATCTATTCCACTTCTGCGTCTGAATTTATTTTAAACATAATGTAAGCACTATCATCGATGGTTATTAAATTAATGACACATAAGTTATTGTGGCACAATAACCGTGTCTTTCACGAGGCACTGTTTCTCATCTGCAAGCAGACAAAATAAAGTAACATGAATTATTGTTACCGCATCATTCTAATTTACATTCCACTGTCGCGAATAACAAAATATTGTAGGCTTAGTTGGATCACAATTTTCCATATATTTTATGTCGCGGATAATATTCAAAGCATTTGATGTTAATTAGATAAAACTTTTACTTCGTGCCCGCACAACCTTTGATAAAACAGGAAATGTGTGTAGTTTTGGTTGCATTTTTACAGAATACACGCAGACACATGCGACAGGCTTTGGGTATTGGATACTGGCACTATAGGCATAGGAAACACAACAATACAAGCCTGCCCTTACACGTTGAATGTCTTTGATCTAACGACAGATAAACTTATGAGGCAATATAGACTTAGAGCTGAAGATATTAATATGGTATGTGACTGTATGCTCTATAATGTGACTGCAAAATGCAGTTGTGACTCGATGCCACTTTTGTACAATAATATACAATGCAGCAGGTCTATTATTGTTTACTCGCTGAAGGAGTGACATAACATGAAATAAAATATAAATTAACATATACACGTAATCTTCACTTAAACATTTTCTATCCTTTCGCAAAATGCAATACTAGTGGAGACATTCATATGATAAACAATAATACTATTTTGGTAGATTTGAATTTGTGTAAAATCGTAGTGATCTTCACAGGGGCGGGTTTGAACGAGCGTCTGCCGCCCTTTGCGCGAAATATCACCAAATATTTTAATTTCAAAGAGCCAAGACACTTGCAAAATTAATTCAATGTGGCTACGTGACAAAAAAAGTGAATTGTTTTTAAAGCTGTCTCAAGCCTCTGTGTTTACCTTCCTCAATTTCTTTCGCTCAAAATTTGTCGCTTCCCCAAATTTGCCGCTCCCCAAAATAGGATGCTCCCCAAAATTTGCCGCCCTAGCCTGCACCCTACTCAGCGTATACCCAAATCCGTCCCTGGATCTTCAGCTACTGAATACTAATGATACCAAATATTTGGCTTGTGCGTCAATCGATTCAAGTCAATAACCATAATAGACTACTCATTTACTAGGGCGGAGCGATACTATACATATAGACGAAAATTTAAGCCGAGCACAACTGTAAACAAATTTTGGAAAAATATTCATGTCTGCAGGTTCCTTTTTCATAAGATTCACATTGTGAATTTTTAAATTTTTAAGAGAAAAAGGAACCTGCAAACATGAATATTTTTCCAAAATTGTTTACAGTTGTGTTTGGTTAATAAAAATACAACTATCCCGCACCCAGGCCAACTGAAAATTCAAATTTAAATTTTCAAAATGTAAAAAATAAGATTCACATTGTGAATTTTTTAATTTTTAAGAGAAAAAGGAACCTGCAAACATGAATATTTTTCCTAAATTTTTTACAGTTGTGTTTGGTTACTCAAAAGACAACTATCCCGCACTCATGCCAACTGAAAATTCAAATTTAAATTTTCAAAATGTAAAAAATAAGTTTCACATTGTGAATTTTTACATTTTTAAGAGGAAAAGGAACCTGCAAACATGAATATTTTTCCTAAATTTTTTACAGTTGTGTTTGGTTACTCAAAAGACAACTATCCCGCACCCAGGCCAACTGAAAATTCAAATTTAAATTTTCAAAATGTAAAAAATAAGATTCACATTGTGAATTTTTACATTTTTAAGAGGAAAAGGAACCTGCAAACATGAATATTTTTCCTAAATTTTTTACAGTTGTCTTTGATTACTCAAAAGACAACTATCCCATACCCAGGCCAACTGAAAATTCAAATTTTAATTTTCGCCTATATAGTATCGCTCCACCCTATTATGTACCCTACTTAGTAGCTCACATACAAATACGTTAAAAAGAATGTAATTCGATCGAAAGATCGAAATATTTAAATACATCTTATTGTTAATATTGTCTAATCTCACATCCACTTGTCATGAGATGACTTTCTGTCAATATTAACATTAACACTGTGTAATTTGATAAAAATACTGCCCTAGGATACTTTCATCGCCAATATTGCCGTCGATTTGGGGAAAGGTGGCTGCAATGATGCATTCGCTTATCTGTCGGACGAGCTAGGATATGGCCTGATCGTTTATTCCTGGGAGCAAAACAAATCCTGGCGAGTCGAGCACAGTTATTTCATGCCAGATCCTTTGGCCGGCGATTACAATATTGGCGGCTTGAATTTCCAATGGGGAGAGGAAGGGATCTTTGGCATGAGCCTGTCCCCAATCGCTGTAAACGGATTTAGGACACTGTTCTTCCATCCTCTTAGCAGCAGGAGAGAGTTTGCAGTGTCTACGAGAATTCTTAGGGATGAGCAATTGTCTCAGGACAGCTATCACGAGTTCCAGGTAAGCGCATCGTTGAAACAATACAACCACGGAATAATGGATTAATCTACAACCATTGTGCTTGTGATTTCGCTTACTTTATTCAGGAGATCCGCACAAGCTGGCAGCTCTTTTCTATATTCGCGAATTGGTTTCAGGAAATTATTGTCTTTATATGTTATGAAAGTGAACAAATTATTTTCCTACACTCTTAGTGAATTATGTTTATGGAATAGCTAGATAATAAACTGTAACTTTGCAGCGAAATTACTTTCGAAGTTATAAATTGGCTTGCAAGCACACACAATTCTATAATTTTAAAGTTCCATAATTTTTGTATATTCAGAAACGTGTTCTAAATGTTTAGCATGCATCAGACGTTGATTAAATTGCAGTGCCTCAAAATTAAATACTATTAGAATGTCTGAGATTTTACTACTTAATTAATCGTAACTTTAATAATCATTTAAGTTGTCGTTTATTTTATAATTTAATGGTTTCACGTGCAAAAGTACAGTCGTAACTATGAGAAAGCTGATTGCCATCGATACCGTTAGGTTCTTCCTGAAAGAGGAGCTCTTGGACACTGTACTTCTTCCATCATGGACGAAAATGGCCTGCAATTCTATAATCTGATCGATCAAAATGCAGTGGGCTGCTGGAACTCCTTGTTGCCATACGCAGCTGAAAATCAAGCAGTTGTTGCCAAACACGATGATGCTATGATATTCCCAGCAGATGTGAAGGTAAGGCTGTTTATTTATCAAGATATTAGATTCGTGCATTGTTTCTCAGTTCGACTTAAGAAATATAAATATAATACTTAGCACTTACATAAAATGCTTATTAAACAGTATTAATATAATAAAACTTTCAAATGAATTTATATGAATTTATACTTTTACTTTTTATGACAAATTCGTAATATTATTTTTCACCCTCGTTTCCAGCAAAAATATATAAAATTCTGCATTTCACGTTAAGTAAGTCGCATTAAAAAAGAACGAAATACTATTTCCAGGTGAATCGCGGATTATTGTGGATTATATCGGATCGAATGCCTGTTTTCTTATTATCAAGTTTAAATTACACCGATGTCAACTTCCGGATACTCACGGTACCAGTGCGAGATGCGATTGCAGGCACTCTTTGTGAAAATTCACCTTGGGGACACATAAGTAATTCTGTATGGTGGTAAATATAACTTTTGTCCATAAACCTAAAAACCAAATGCAGAAAACTCTACGTTTACTGTAATATGTAATAAACATCTAATATTGATTAGCTGTGATCAGAATTGAGTTGTTGCATGTCAAAATAAAAAGCACAAAAGAAAGATGTATATAGCGCTTATTTTCTTTTTCTATACCTCGCCTTTTCTCAATAAAATTTAACATTAGTATTGCGCAGAATTTTGAAAAATGTGCCTTTAAAGCCGCGTCCACATTTTTTACTTGCTGTGCTACCGCGACCTGTTATCTAAGGTCGGGGTCAGATATACATATATGTATGTACTTGTTTGTACAGAGTGATACAATCCGCATAATTCTTTCAATATTCGAATATTTAACTTATTCAATATTTAACAAAAAGTTAGCAAAAATGTATACACTATTCAATTTAAAGAAATAAGAAACAGCTGATTTCTGCTTTAATGAATTGTTGTATTTTATAATACGTCTTCCGAAGTGAATACCATTTGTGTGGAATACCTATTTTCTCTGAAATTGACTACGATTTCTACGTGTCCTAATTAAATAGATACCTACCTACATTTTTTCTCAATTCACATATACAGACAAAAACGCCTACTCGTAAGCATACCACGTAGACTGCTACTTAGAACCAACTAGGTAGAGTTGTAATTACTGGTTTCTAGAAATAAATTCCGATCGCGAGAAAGCATGCACCGGATCCCGACTTTTCTTAGTTGACGGACACAGAATTTTACTCAGCGCACATAGCTCTGACTCTTACACCCCTTTAACGAGGCCAGAGCCTCTAACGAGGAGAAAAACAATTTCAGGAAGACACCCGGATATTGTGCTTTCACAATTACCCCATACAGCTTTCAATTTCAAGAGAATCTATTACCGCAGTTGCACAGTAACAAATCTTACGGCCGCCAGTATACCTACCCGTATGTGACTTTGTGTATCTGTCAATCGAGGATATTTTCGCTCATTCCTTTGCCGCCTGTATCTATTGCGAAATATCGATACAATGCTCGGTTTCTCTCGTGAAGAATTTCATTATCGTAACTTCTTCGTGAGAAAAATATGGTCAGTTTGTTGTGTTCCACCGTTCTTGGAAACTTCATTGTGTGGGTACTTACATAACCACTAGAAAGTTTAAAATGGATACGATCCCTTAAAAAGGTAACGAGCGACTATGGTAAAATGGGATTTCAGCTGTAAGTTAAGTACTTATTGGCAAAGAAAAATAATACAATTTATATTGCACGTATATAGAAATATTTTGGTTAGAAAAATGGGCACTTATTAAGTTTTCAGGCAAAGAGGTTTGTACGAGGATTTGGCAGTAAATATTGATAACTATAATACAATCATTGTGTGTAAACATGTAGGTACAGATTCGAGCTCTAAACATTATTGTTCGAAAGCTTTTCTTTACTTTTGTTGTCAGAACGAAATGTTTGAAGGAATTTCCAATTGGAGGGAACAGATAAATATTACAACTAACTGTACTAATTTTGCAACTATTGAATGCTAGCTTTGCTACTCGACTTCGCCTGAAATTTAGATTCTAATTTCATGAACAAATTTTCTTTTAGTTTCTTTTTGCGAAAATAATCACATTTGTGTGGATTAGTCAGGCATAATGAGTTGAGGCACATTTCGTGATCGCAGAGTTTATCGTTCGAAAGCTTTTAGGCGACAGACAAACATACACACACATATAGAAGCTTTCTGTTTTATATATTAAGATTGGGTTTCTTCAACAAAACTACATAGATTGGTCGAAGAATCATAATGCAACTTAAAATAGGGTAATTCTATGTACAAAAAATGATTTTCCTATAAAAACTCTAAATTAATCAGTGTTGCAGTTATAAATAGAATGTATCTTCTTTAAAACTTCAGTTAGCCATTATTCGATAAACAGCTGCACAGTAAATACTCGTTCTGATTTCAATACTGTTTAATTTCAGTAAATGGTCATAATATACAATAAGCCCATAATCCCATCGAATGTGTTGCATATGCACTTGTGTCATAAATAGAAATGTAACTACTTAGGCAGTTATAATGTTGAAGGTATATTTTATCGAAGTCTTCAGAAAGCAATGAATATAAAAAAATAAATCTTAAATACAAGAGATACTTGTTTGTTGCGAGTAGGGCTGCCATGCGTAAAATCATTAATCTAGGGCAGGGAGCATTAAAACCCCGGACATTTTCACTTGAAACCCGGATAATTTTAACTATTTCTTATATTGGGTATAGGGAATACAATCCCGGGATACGGTATCCCGGGATCCCGCGATCCCGGCTGCTTTTTTGGATTCCAAATATACCAGGATTTGATATAACCAATCTCGAGAATTTCGGGATTTTTTAAAAATGTGAATTACTTTATGAACACCTGAAAAATATAAAAATAAACATAGTCATTGCATAATAATAAGGACAATAATAATAACAATGATTTATTTAAATAATAATATTAAGTCTAACTAAAGTCTAACTTAAGTCTTAACTAAACTATATTTATTTTTACAATGATATTCGCACATTTCACTATTACGAAATCGCGCGAGTTGCAAATCGCAACTTGTCTCAACACGTACAGTCCAAATATTGTAGATACATATGTACTTTAGGTGCTTTGCTGTTTCGTTGTTCGCATTTCCAAAAATCTTAATAATGGTTTACTGATATCATCTGCTTATTAAGACTTTATGATTCTTCACTGTTCAACTGTTTTTATTGTTAAAAATGATGTTAGCTTGTGTTTCAGATTAATGATAGAAAGTATGTTTATTTACTTTAAATAAAGATTTAGAATTTTAACACATAATAAATCATTATCAAATTACTGAAATTTTCTATTACCCAATCCCGGGATTAGTCCCGGAATCCCGAGGTAAACTTTAAAAAATCCCGCAATAGTAAATGATGACCAGGACTGTATGCCCTAATTGGGTACGATATCCCAAGACAACAATTTCTGTAAATTATAGACTGTAGCCGCAATCAAGAAACAGAGATAAAATATTTATGACTTTTTGAGCGAGCAGCATCGAAAAACCCGGATCACAACAGAAAATCCCTCCGGACGTCCCCGAACGCCCTAAAAAAGGAGGACAAATTCGGGGAACCCCGGACGGATGGCAGCCCTAGTTACGAGGAATAAGATGACACGACCAACATTCTTCAGAAATCGTAAATGGCGCAGGTACACCTACAGCGACCTATTACGTAAATATTTTACACTCCAAAATCAGTAACACATGAATTCACAACGGAAAAGCGGCGAAGCACTAAACATTAAAAACCAAAAAATTTCAAGGCGATCAAGTCGTCCCACATCGAAGGTCCTCAAAACTTGAGAAAATTTGCAAGATATTACATACAAGGCCCTTACAAAGTGTAATTAGACCTCCTGAGTTCCGGGCTTTACTTTAACGTTAGCGCGTTCAGAATTTGGCCATTTGTAGTGCCAACTTTCTATCTTCGATTGCTTGAAACACACTCAATTCTATTATCTTCAATTTATTCATTCAATTTAAATTCAACACGGAACAGCATGAAACCTATAATAATTACATTTTCCTGAAGGACTCCTAGCGATTGAATTACTGATTTATTAACAAAAATTCTAAAAAGAGTAAAGCTGCTTGACAACCGTATAATCCAGGGATTCCAGAGAAAGAACGAGACGCAACAAAATCGCCTGGATTCCCATCGCTACCTACATCCGTATAACGTCGACATTTGGTGGCTCACAAAATACACGCCGCGTGATGATTAACGAGACGCGTTAGCAGAGGTGCATTTAACATACGGGCTAATTCGTCCGGTATCTGCGGCGTGAAAACGGTGAACGAGTTGGCGTGAATCAGCCAGCCCCGCGGAGCCAGATGGTTCGACTTGGCCCATTAGTTTGGCCCTTGTTTCCGATAATTTGAAGGCGACCGACCATTCCGTGCTCTGATATACGATCGGATATCGCTTTCTCCCTCCGTCGAAAATTATCCGTTTTACGCCGCCGCCTGTAAAATATTGCCACGCGCCACCCTCGTATCTTCGAATAAAAGGCTGCCTAGAACTATCTCCTGTATTCTTGTTTCATCCTTTCGCCGGGGCAAAAATGTAGCGACGATCTGGTATCTATCTGGAACATTCTAAACAGTGTAAATTCGACTGGTTATGCGATTGAAATGGAGTTTGCTATAATTAAGGTAGGTACAGCATAAATTAGGTTCTGGTGAATTTTGAGTTGTCTCTATTAATTGTTTCGTAAGAAATTTGGAATTATGTAAGAAACATTAATAGGATTGAATAGCTCGTTATATTGATGAGTACTATGTAATACTAATATGAATACTGAATGGTATATCGGTGAACTAATTTATATTCTACGAGAAGTCATACTTCTACGAACATAGTAATTGATTCGTGAATAACTGGAACGTTGACTGTTGTTATGTTGCGTGGCTAAAAATTAACGTGTGATCGTATATCAAGCTAGATTGCATCGCGTTTTTTTTCCATAGATCGCATATATGCGACCGTTGCTCAGGGGAGCGCGAAATTGCTTGGAAAGTTGTCGGTGGCCCAGCAAGATACAGGAAAAGATTTACGCCCCGGATGCTAATTTCGAGGATCGATAGATGGTAGATCGTGACGGTTCACGCCTTTAACTGGTGATTAGAGGGCAAGCAGTGGTACGCCGCAGATCGGTGTCCACGATACGACACTGTTTTCAATTTGGAAAACATACATTTCGATATATGCGTATACCCTGGATCGTGATAAACCGAGACCTTAATGAGCTCTGGAGCTGTCTCGTTAGGATACAGGTCGCGTGAATCTTCCGGTGGTATGTAGATCGGATCTGTAATTGTTTAAAACGAACAAACATTTTGGGAATCGTTTGACGATCTTTTATCATAAATCGAAGTAGATACGTTCAGGTAATCGACGACTCCAAAAACATCAGGGTACTGACATTCGAGCAGATCCAACAATTTTTTACTATAGTTGTCCGCCATATTGGATTCGCCCATTTTTATTTTTAAGTTTAGATTCGTAATCAGCGACCCCAAAAACCCCAGAGTACCGATTTTTGCCTAAATTAAATATTATTTGAGATTTTGGCCACGTTTTCGGGATTTGGGACCACTGTGCGACTTCAAAAAAATTACTCGTTCAGAAATGTTTATACTTGAGGGTACTAGGCAGTCGATTTTGTGGAAAATGAAGAATTTCTTTTGCAAATCAATTGAAGCTGAGACTGGTTCTTTGACAGACGGTTTATTAACATCATGCATTATTGATGACCCTACAGATGGATTATTAAAGAAGCTTCTTGAAAAAGTTTCTTTTGTTTTGCAGCGATTTTAACGAAACGATAAGGAATTCGGCGAGCTACTTGTAAATTCTACTTCAGAATACCTGTAAAAGAAACAAAATTGTGAAAAATGACAGCTATGAAATGGCGATTTTTAAAAAAAAAGTGCATTTTTCGTTAGGCAAAGATGAGGTTTTAGTTTCTATTAAAAAAGAATAAGAGATTTTATTAACTTCAATTTAGATTCAGACTGAAACAACACATTTTGTGAGCGAATTTGTTTGGAATCGGTTGGAAGCTCCGTTTTTCAGTTGTCGCTGCAAAACAAAAGAAACTTTTTTAAAAAGCCTCTTTAATGATCCATCTGCATATTTTTGACTAAACGAACATGTTCGTTTTTAAAGCTTATGGCGTTAATAAACTGTGTCGAAGAACAAGTCTCAGCTTCGATTTATTTCTTTGCAATTAAATGAAAACGAAATGCTTCGTTTTTCACAAAAACAACTGCTTATTTAGTACCCTTAAGAGTATGATATTTATAAAATATTCATACACAAGTTCACGATAAAATTCTTTAAAACAGCAATGTCGTAGTGAATTATATGCATCCGGTCAATTTTGGTGGATGTGCAAGTATAAATATAAACTGAATTGAATAACTACTGAAACTACACTTTCCGAAAACGTTCTAACCGGCATTAAAGTGATTTATAAAGCTCTGAGTAAAAACAGCTTACTAAAGCGGTTAGAAAAAATTTATTCTTATAAGTTTATGAATAATTTCTTCAAAAACGATATCATAAATATCTCAGAAATTATTGGACAAAAGTTAAAAATTAAAAATTTGAAGGATCAGTTGGAAAGTACTAACAAATAATAGTTTACAGTCAGAAATCGTAAAGGAACTTTCTACCGCAAAGAAGAAAAAGTAAAGGTGCAAAGGAAAGGAGGACCCAGAATCTTGCCTTAGGGTTGTTATAAAAAAATTGGTCGAAATCTTATTGATTATATGGTTGGTAGCAAATCTGCAGTTGCAGTGACGTCTCGTGAAACTACAGGACCCGTAGCAACAAAGATTATAAATATTAAAAAATGTCATACTTTGCATAAAATACATTTTCTAATTCGCCTATTTCGCAATAATTTATTTTATTTTTCTATGTGAGTAAACTTAATTAAATTTAATATTGACGATGTTGTAAGTGAATTCAATGATTAACAGAAAGGTTTAATATAAATGAATAGAAAAATAAAATTTAATACTATTTAATTAACGAAGTTCACGTCGAAATTTAATTTAACATTCTGACTTTTTGGCTTTTTAAAGATTCAAGCTACAGATTTCCAACTTCTTCACTTTATTTAAGATATATACCTTCTGCTTTCAAGATTCAAATATACTTCGTTGCAACAGAAGATTACACTGAATTATAACACACAAAACATAAAGTAATTCGTGCATACTACTGCTGTGTACGCACATTTTGCAAAAACATTTAAAAATATTTCATTCTTCGCAAAAATTATTTTTGATTACCTATCTTCTCAGTCAAGCCTAGTAATAAGGACTCGAACGTACTTTCCATTAAAAGAACAAAGTAATTTGATAAAACGAAGAGAAAGAAGACTGTTAATTTCTCCTCAGTACTGCTTTCCTAGCTACATCCGCAGTGCACTTATTTGATACGTTACTGAAGAAGTGGCTCTGGTTTACAGGGCCAAGGTGTGTCTCGGGCAAAAATATGGGATAGCGAGCCCCCCTTAGATTCGAAATCGCGGCTATCCTTTGGTTTGTTTTAAATTAACACCTACCCATGCGCGCTCGCGGCACGCTTTAACACCTTTTTAAAGGTGGCTGCTCAGTGAGCCTCGGTTCTTTCACCGGCGCCGGTAATTACGGGTTTCGAAGACGAACAGCGTCGACATCGAGGTGAGTCCTGTTACGAGTTCCTCACGGCTACTATGGGATACGCATTCCGTGTTACTTAAGTCTTTTTTGCCAATCTATGGTTCTATCGCGTGGCTAGATTTCTAATCTAGATTCATGCATTCGAACCAGGAAATTAAACGCTCGTTGGATTATGCAGGGGTATATCAGCCTAGCTAGTCATCTTTTTTAGATGAATGCATTGCTCATGAATTTCGTTATTTTTAATAATAACTTGTCATGCGAAAAGGGAGCGTTGCTTGAATCTTTTTACTGCTACGTGGCTGCGTGAATTTTACTCATTTCGCCATGTGAAGTAGGAATGCTGTTAGGTTCTGCAATAAATAGAGATTTGTTAAATTATACGTTATTGTACAAGGTAATTCATCAAAGTCAAATTCACGTCGTTAAGAATGTAGACAGATGTGAGCACTCAACATTTCTCAGAACTGGAAAGTATCTACTTATGTGGTATGTATACTAATAGTGTTGTATCTATACTTATAAGATTTTCATTTGTTAGTTGAAACTTGTGCTAAAACGGTAGTCAATCTTAATATATAAAACAGAAAGCTTCTAAATGTTTCTGTGTTTGTCTGTCGCCTAAAAACTTTCGAACGATAAACTCTGAGATCACGAAATGTGCCTCAGCTCATTATGCCTGACTAATCCGGATGAATGTGACCTTTTTCACAAAAAAAACTAAATTTTTTTTTATAAAAGTAGAATCAAAACGGGCGAAGCCGAGTAGTAAAGCTAGTATACTACAAACTGTAATATACTGTAATCATTGTACGCTAGTGCACACCGCATATACGTGTAGCAATAAATAAATAAATGATCAGAAACTCAGCAAAAGAATTAAATGTAACATATATTAAAATACGCTTCCTTCTTCTGCATCCAAGATCTTATGCTTTTACCAAACATTCGAATTGATAATGCATAATATTCTAACCAGCTTCCGTGCGGTATGTGACGTATAAATACAAGAACACAATTATTATTCTGACAGAATTTAACTTCCTCTCGCGAGATACGGAGACAATATGAAATTGCCAGCGAAACGGAATAAATGGCATTCTCGTGAAACAAATTCATAAAACTTGTATGGTACTAGGTTCGATAGTCAACTGGCTGAAAAAATATTCTTAAGATAAAGATCATTAAATTAACATTATTAAAGGTTTCTAATACGAAGCCGTAGAAAGTAGGTAGATATACTTGCATTTCAAATTTCAATTGGATGTTTACAAAGCACTTGAAATTACCACACTGTTTTACGGTAGGATGATTCCATGTTAAATCAATCTTTTCTTTCGCTCAATGTCAGGGATCTTGATGAAACTGAAATATAGCGTCGTCCACGTGACATTAGGGAGAGTCCATCATTTTGCTGATTGTAAATGTATTTGAACACTAATACAGGTCGTCAACGCCTGCAATTTTTACCGATTTTTGCAGGGAGCAGGCTTTATAAATGAAATTTTATCTCCAAACAAGAGTTGGGCATTAACTTAATAAAAAATTATTTAAATAATGGATAGAATAAAAGTTACTCTAACTTTAGTCGGTATAATAAATGAATAAAAGAATAATTTTTTTATTCGACGCACAACGAATAATTTTTTTATTCGACGAATGAACGAATAATTGTTTTTAAATTTAATTCGTTATTCGAAATTTCGATTTCAATAGAAGTTTTGTCCACGTCTGCTCCCAAACCTACGAAAGTTATTCCCCTTTTATTTTACCTGATTGCGAATTAATAGACAGCCAAGCGGAGGCGGTGGCAGGATTAATTTTCATCCTTGTTATGTAAATTCAGTACACAAGTGGAGCTTTAAAATAGAATTTTATTTAGAGCATTGAAGAAAACAATTAACTTATGCTTCTACATACATAATTATCCTCGCTTACCATAGCTGAAATTAAAAAATTCGTATTACAAAAACATGTAATAAATCTATAATTTTGAATATTTAGCAGAGCGTTGTCCTGTGTGTAACAAATGGTAGAACAAATCGTTTCCTCGATAAAAAAGAATGATAATATATAAAGCATGCTTAGCTTGAGCAGAAGTACGCATAAAAACGCAGCGCTATATTTAATAGTATCACGTTTCAGATAAAGCCCGCCAGTTTATAATAACGCAACGATAATGTTATATACATACACTTTCATAATCGATGGTCTTGGCTGACTAAATTTTGCTACTTTCATTCTGCTATTAACTATACCTACATTCAGAAAACAAAGTATGACGATTAAGTTACGCTAACGCTGGTGTACGAATATAAATAATAACAATAAATCTATTCGAAATGTACGGTACCTACTAGACTATTTTATGTTTGATTAGAATAATTTAAAAGTACTTCATTGATGTTGCTTTTATCATGTTAATTACAACATTAACACAGGAAGAAAGTGTTTTCAAACGCAATTCTGACCGTAATATATAAATACTCATGAAAAATATTAAAGAATAAATGATTATGTTACAATCCATTTGATGTACGTGTGAACCGTGTAATTTCGTTTCCTGCAATTGAGTTGCTTTAAGTCACGTTTATAGCTTGTGTTATTTACATGCAAAGATATGTAGTGCACATCCTTAATGATCTACTAAATTAAGGTTTCTTTATAATAATATACTGCTCCTATTGGACACGTTGCATTTATAGCCGTTTCAGTACGTAGCGATCGCGTATCGGTAAAGTATTAACACGTTCGTATTCTCGTTTAACACCTTACGCGGAACAAGGGTATTCTATAAATATTCAAGGATACACCAATGAATTATAATCAGTGCAATACACTTTCCTTTCAACATTTCTTTATGATTATATGTATTTTAGATTTATTTAATGTTAAAGTTTCAAGTATTCGGGGTGAACATAGCATTAGTACTTAACCGAAATTAAATATTTATCTGAGAGGACATGTCACTAACAACGGAGGTATAGAGCTTAAAGAGCCAGGCTCTCTTAAATTAAGTGTACGCAAGTCTTCCTCCGCCTTATTGTTTTTCAGCTCTTGTTGCGTGTACAAAAATTTATTCCACTCGTCGATTCTTGGATGTGCTAAATGCTGTGTTTAAAGAAACATATATATTAGTCCTACCTAACCTTTATCAAATATATTAGCCCTTTGCGGTCGTAATATTACCGACACGAGTGCCAGGTATTTAATTTAGGCAGCAGGATCTATTTACTTGCACTTGCACTTATCACGGTCACATTACACCAGCGAAGTCCAGATGGGCGGTCCGAGGACGTTAGCATCCATAGCGTCTTGTACGTGCTGAAGGGGGTGCTCGAAGTCAATGAAGCGGCGGCAATGCCGCGGATAGGGAAAACTCTAGTAATGAGCGTGTAGGCTCGTACCCTTAAGCTGAAGTTCCACGGCGCGTGGCTCGCTGACTCGCGCTCACCAAGCCGTTTCGTGGAACTTCACTTTTAGGGCCTAAGGGTACACTATAGTCTGATTTTCGAGAGTTGAGACCTGGGGCGGGTCCCTCGGACGGAGCGTGGCTTAAGGAGGAACCAATGGTACCGGCGTTGTCACCATTGATTCCTCCTTAAGCCACGCTTCGTCCGAGGGACCCGCCTCAGGTCTCAACTCTCAAAAATCAGACTATAGTAGAGTTTTCCCTATCTGTTGCATGCCCGCCGCTTCGTTGGCTTCGAGCACCTCCTTCCACGCAGCGCATAGAAGACGCTATGGATGCTAGACCGCCCTCAGACCGCCCACCTAGACTTCGCTGGATTACACGATCATACTGAATGTACTGTAAACAAATATTTGGGGACTGTTGGACAATACTTTCGATACTTTCCAACAAACATCGACGCGAATAGTATCGACCTCAAAGTGTTAATATTGGTATATTATGTTCCAAGCAACCAGTACGGGCATACGTAAGTTGAAATGGACTTACCTCGGCAACATCGTACACCCAAATCTTTCCAGTATCATCGCCAACTGTAACATGTAAACCGCTGGGAGTCCACGAAACTCTGTTAAGAGCTGGGCACCCATCGATCATAACACTAGCAGTAGGCACTTCAGTATCTTGATTAAGATTCCATAAGTCTAGTCTTCCTGAATCGTCTACAGCAGCGAACAATGCCGGATGGGTCGGGGACCATGCGACGTTGTAAACATAATCCCCATTATGTTCGAAGGAGTATAGAGGTTTGTTCAGCCTTAGGCTCCACAGCTTGATCGTCCAGTCGATGGAAGACGTTAAGAATAAATCCGAGAAATCTATTCCACCCTGTACGGCGTGCGCGCTAATTCCAGTAACTGGTCCTTGATGACCTTCGTAATAAGTTTCTAATACGCCAGCTTTCGTGCCGTGACGACAAGCTGTTAAATAAACGAGGAGAATTATAATGATTTTTGTGGACAGAATATGATAAGCGTACGACGAATAGTGTCAAACCTCGATTATCAAAACACCGATTAACAGGTTATACGATTATCGAGACCCCGATTAACTGACCGTTCGATTACCCAAAAATAATTTCTTGAGCAAGGAAAAGAAATTCGCACGGAGTATTCATTTCCCTCGTATTTTCACCTCCTAGAAATCACCATTCTTTATGATACAGTCTGTGTCTTCAGCTTACCACTTAGCATTCACAGTTTAAGCACAAGTATATCGTTTACTCTTATATTTTAAATACCTTAAAAAATTACCGATAAACCGATTTTGATTGAAAATTTTACCGAATTACCGGCAATTGAAGAAGTCGGTAAATTTGCAATCCCTAGTCAATTCGCAACTTAGAAGGATTGGTAAACAAGAATGGAACGCGAAGGAAACTGTGAAGCTTTTATTAAAAGCGTCCTATTATGGTTAAGTATTAAAATACTTGGCAATAAATACTCCATCCTTTTTTTCGTAATAATACAGTCATTCTGTGATCTCAAAAATTCTATTGCTCGAACACCGGGACCCATTGATTTCGATAATAGAGGTTCTATTGTAATTACATGAAATATAATTAGAAGAAATATTTACCAGGGTATACAGTTCCATCTTCACTGCCTACAACGAAATTGTTAACGTCGCCATGCGGAAACGCTAAACAAGTAGCAGCGATTGGTTTCGATTGTTTAGTATGCAGCTCCAATGTCTCCTGTGGTTGCGACAACATGTCTAAACTCCATGAGCACATTTTTCCATCGGTTGAGATGCTTATCAAATTATGTGCGTTTTGTGCTCCAACAACGTTTAGACAGTAGACAGGATGCTGGGAACAGAATCGTCGGAACATTAGTAACATTTCAATGTAAAATCCCTGTTAAACTTATCATCGAGCAACTTACGGTGTGCGCGCTCGCTGACAGTGGAGTGCGTTGAATGGGAGTTCTCTTTTGCACTCTATTGTCCCAAAGCACAATTTGCCCGGAATAAGTGCCTCCCAAGATTAGATTAGGGTGAAATCTCGCGAACGTGGCCGACAATACCGGAGACTGACAGTGGAAAATGAATTCGGGGGTGGTTTTCTTGAACTTCGTGTTCCAAATTAAACAGACACCGTCAGGGTCGTTTGGCGTGTCGTTATTATTGTTGTAAGAAGCCGCAAGAAGTTCTGGGAACTGAGGAGACCAATCCAATGAAGTGACGCAACGGTTACGCGACCATCGCTCACAGAAGAACGACCGATTCAGCCATAAACGTTGATGGCTTTTCTCGTCCCTAAAGAAAATGCGAGTTAGGAGTGCAAGCAACCGTTAACCATTTGCGCCCCAACTTATTCGCTCGTCGATCTACCAGAGACAGTGTTACTCAACGCGGCTTTGACTGTTTGCAATGAAGCTAAAAATGTCTGCGAAATATGAGTATGTCTTTTGGTAAAGGGATCAAATGTTATCTGTCTTCACTCACATTCCATCTTCCCCATCTATGGTGCCAGTGTAATCCGTGTAGATATCGACGGACTCTCCTAATGCCCTTTCCACGATCCTACTACTACGATCAAGAAACCGTTGAAAGTCCTCGGACAGTATAATCATCTGTTTCTCCTCTTCGCTCAGCTCTCGTACTATAAATTCATATGGATAATAGTAACGCAACAGTGGATTCATTTTATAAATAGATAATTTTAGATTAAGTGTAACACGCGAGGAGTACAAAAGGGCCGAATGTAGGGCTGTCCGGGTACTCGAATATTCGAGCGGCTTGAAATTCGAACCGAGCCGGGACTCGGTTTCCGAGTCGAACCGGGTACCCGTAAAATCCGGGTAGCTTGAATTTGTTTCGGGCGACTTGAAAAATCCGGGTAGTCCGAATCGTTTCGGGCCGCTCGGAAGAAGCGGTTAGCTGGAATTGTTTCAGGTCACTTGGTAAATCCGAAACAATCTGAGCTGACCCCCCCTACTGAGCCGCCCGAAACAATTCGAGCTACTCGGATTTTTCAAGCCGTCGGAAACAAACTCGAGCTACCCGGGTTTTTCGGCTCCCCCGGATTTTACAGGTACCCGGCTCGGCCCGCTTTAATCGAGTACCCGAACAGCTCTAGCCGAATGGGTCACGGTAGTGAGGATAACTTTAGAAACTATAACGGAGATATTTTGAGCTCAGATTTTCATAACGACTCCCCAAAAAAAATCTTTACACTATACCACCGCCCTAATTAGCAGAATTGGGCATTAACTAAATAAAACATTATTTAAATAACGGATCTAATAAAATGTTTTTTTTTAACCTTAGATTACTGGGCGAATAAAGTTCATTTTTTTATTTAACTTTATTCGACCCATGACCGAACTTTATTTTTGAACTTTGATTCGTTATTCGAAATTTTTATTTAAACAAAAATGATGTCCATCTCTGTTAAATAGTTTTAATAGCAATGATTTTTCTGAACACCCCCAAAATTTTGAAGATAACTGTATCATTTACCTTGGAACAATCAACTCGTCTATGTTCAGGATTAATAATTGGGGAAAGAATTCCACTAATGCAGGTTACGGTCGGACGTAGTCACTTATTCCAAATATGTATTTACCTTCTACAGGCTTCTCCTTTTCCTTCTCCTGCTCCACTTGTGTAACGGCAGGCTGCACCTCCTTAACTTGCGGCAAACCGTGGGGAAGGATGCCAGGAGGAAGTTTGCTTTGGAAACCATCCATATGCGGCAAGCTGTTCTCTTCATCTTCGGCTTGACCATCGTCAAATGTCAAAACTGTGGTGAATAAGCTGGTTTCGCCTCGAATACCCTAACTTCGATACATCTATCTACCTCTGGCAAATGCCCTACTTTGATCACTATCGAGTGAACTTTATAGACACCTTGCACACAATACTCTATGCAGCATAACGTTTTCACGAACCTATTGCACCAGCATACGTACAGAACTGAACAGAATGATAGGATGCGACGCGGCTTCTTCGCGTACGTCCGCGAAACGTGTTAGATGCTACCGGGATCGAAATCTATGCAGCGAGACTCGCACGACTGCGTGCAACGAGGATCTATCTCGTTCGGGTACCAATGAAAAGTAAGATCAAACATTCTCGCAAATAAATAAACTGCAAAAGCGTCAGGTTTGAGAATAAGGGATGCAACTCTCTTTCAAAAGCTCTTGTAAAAGTGTATTAAATTAATAAGAACGTAACCGATCGGCAAATGGATAATCATACACAGTCTTGAAAACACGGTTAGAGGGTTGGGTAGCATGCATCGATATTAGTTACATAAGAAGGTGGTCTGCTTGTTGGTGGATTACATGAGTAGAAATTAAATTTTCGGTCAAAAACATTTGCGACTGTGATCGAAATTATCTGATACGATATCTCTCCACCCTTCGTTTTAGTATGAAACGCAAGTGAAGTGAAAGAACGGGCCAAAGAAAGTGGCTACTTTTAGGCGAGGTGTACGTTATGTTATGATGTAACGTTAACTGATAATTCTTTTGATACCACTATCCATTAGCGAACTGAAATTATTTTCTCCGTGAATCTCGCGATAACAGCTGGTATCGCATGAAAACAAAACGATAAATATAAAAATGGAGTGGAGGTATATTAACGCAACTTCCCAAGTCTCATGCAGCATCAAATGAATGTGTAACTTATATGTAATGAAAAAAAAAACATATCAAGGTAGTCGTGTGAAATTATAATTCGAGTGTACAGCTGTGTGACAAACAAATACTGTTTGAGAGTAAAATGAAAATGATAATAGTAGATCATCCTACTGCTTTCTTCATGCGTTGCGACGAACAGTAATGAATAATATAACATCATAAATATATATATGTCTATACATGCATAATAGATGAAGCGAACATTTTTACAATTACATAACAAACCATAAAAACTACCTAACACTCTAGTGATTTATCAAGCAATTTTTAGTTGAAATTAATGGTTCAAGTTCCCTCCTTTCAGTGCATATAGAGATGACAAATTAACAAAAAGGAACAAAAGTCGGATGAAGATTACTGACAAACGCAATTTTGTGAGAAGTAAATATAATTCATATATTCGTGATCTAATTAGGTAGAGTGAATCATCTCTAGAGAGGATTACCTACCTGTAAATTCGTCCTCCCATTCTAAACCAGGATTTAGATTGTACTCGTCTTGAAGGAGGGAAAAGAAAATGTCAATCAATCTTGTGTCTCATTATGTTAGTTGTGTTTGTTTCTAATTTCATGTCTCTCGTAGAAACTTGTTGATGTATGCCGTAACAATGTGTATATACTTAATCGTATAATAACAGTTATCACTACTTATAATATAGTTACGTAACACAGACGTATATATATAATATATGTGAGCTACAAATACGAGTACGTGTACTTACAATTGAATAATACTAGCAATTGAAATTCTACATATGGTCTAGCCGTTACAATTCCCGTCCCACGCAAGATACATCAACAATTAACCAGAAAGATTGAAACGGTAATATTGAATCAATAATAATAAATATACCTATAAACATGCATATTGTATACCCTATCGACGCCATTATTTTCCTCAATGAAATGCTCTAAAGGGATCGACGAAAAATATTAAAATTCTTCCAAGTATTTTAGTCCCATCAAGGTGAAGCATTTGCACGTAACTATGGTGGTATTAAAGTTAATTCTACAATCCACTGTTAAAATATTACTGCAAACACCGACTGATTAGGAAAAACGTTGTTCTTCAAATTTCGATCCCTTTAGGTGTTTTAATAGAGTTCGTTTAAAAATCCACATACGTTTATCATAATATGTCATTTGATTTAGTATAACGACAGTAATTTGAAGAATTCCTTCGTTTGAGTAAATAGCATTGTTCTTCAAAATAAACCCATTTTAAAACTCAATGTTTGTAAATTTTGGGGGGGAAACTCTCATTGTAACGAAAACAAAAAACGAAGGCAAGGAAGAATTCGTAAAATTTAAATATTTTAATATAACAGACTGACATCTCCGACTTCGAATTTGCACGAGTACGTTTCTTTATGTAACGTGAACCGTGATTCATTTTGGAAGTACGCAACGAAATGCTCTTCCTCGAAATTAAAATTGTCCCAGAAGAGCATTTAAACGATTCTTGGACTTTTCGTTGGACAGATATATTTAAAATGTATATGTATCATCTTTATAAAATGTATCTCTATGCAAAAATATTTGTCTAATGTTCTCTAATTAATTTCCTTGCTACGTCATTTTCACAAAAGAAACGTGCTGTTAAGAAGCAACATCTGCGAGTAATATATGTATTCATAATAAATAATTATTCTCCTCTGAAGCAACAGTAAATTGACGTTTTGCGACACTAAAAGCTGAAGCCACAGAACCATTTACCGTATCCTTTTCCCTATTTTAACACGAAGTTCATGTATAGTATTCAGCCCCAATACGGCCCCAGCACCACAACACCATGTCCCGTGTTAGTACACCGTACATGTAATCCCAGAAGTTACCGAAATAACCATAATATCGCGCGGAGAACTCTGGAAGGTGCGTTAAGTTGTGACAAGATTTGCCAATGGATATTTATTCATTAAATATTTGATCTCTCAGACAGTCCCTGTTTCAAACAATATTGAAAACCTGGCAAATAAATACAGGTTTATGAATACCAAATTTTTCATTACAAAACATGCTTTATATCAATATATTTATTTATCCAAACGGTATTTCAGTGTATATAATAGCGTTACTGTTACTTCTAACAGAATGACACTAAGAATAGAAATAATTCTTGTAACTGATATTGATTTAGGGCATACAAATTAGAAATGTTAATAAATTCATATTAATTTTAAACAAATTGTTGAATACTCCAAAGGTAGTCTGTACATATTATAAATATGTTTATTTAATTCTGATTGTAAAATATATATATATATATATTCTAAATTAAATATTTAAATCTTCAATATTTCTCTTAAAATAAATACACTTTAATTACTGCTGTTAAAAAAAGTATAACAGTGTTATGCAGACACACTTCGCAATAACTTAATATTTTAAAAATAGTGTTTCAATTATTCATGTATATTCAATACTATTAATAAAAAATACTTGAAATCCTTTTTGTACTTTTAGAATAAAAGTTTGCACGATCTGTTCATTTTTAAAAATTGTAAGGTCTGTATACAGTGCATGCCTTTATGAATCAGTAAATGCCAAAACATTTCCGTTTGAGAGTCGGGATGTCAGATAAATACTTAAGAAGTAATAAATACAGTAACTAAAGGTAAATACACCCAATGAAAGTAGATCAACATAAACAGTAAAAGAGCCAAAAAGTATAAAGCAATTTATAACATAGCAAAGACATCTTAGGTTCTGGGTGGAGAGTCATTTACACTTCTGTGTTGCTCGTAAACCTTCTTGAAATTTAGAAATTCAGAACTCTTACTCTCTTTAATATTACACCTTTATAATCATCAGTACGAAAAACAAATAAGAGAGAGAGTGCATTCTCTAGTTTACTAATTTCTATAGCAAATGAACCACTGTAATGATTCTCTTACCTTGAAAATTTTGTTTAAACGAAAAATTTACATTTGCTTACGAGATTTAATTAGAGAATCATATGGATTTGTATAAACCTAATGCTCAGAATTTACTTCTCACTTACACATATCTGTGCAGTATTAATCCTAAAGAATAAACGGAATGAAGCTAAACCTAGATCTGAACCTAAAACTTGTTGAAAACCAAGAGAAATCATAACTTACCGTAATAGTCGAATGCATGAGCTGAGAAGGGGAGGGAAAAAAATTGCACTTGGTTACAATCTCAGTAAGAATGCACTACACTAATAGCACCTCTCTACACTCAGACCATACGTTGTTTATTAAAGGAAATACGGTTAATTAAATGTTTAAGAAAAATCAGATAAAAGAACACAACACGTAGTATTGTTGCATAAGTCATATAGAGACTTTAAAATTAAGAACTTAAAAATATATTCCATTCACATTGACTTGTTTTGAAGCATTTACAATTCTTTTTTTCTTATAAAGTCTGCACACCTCTGTGTGTGGCTTCATAGAAATATTTCGGTGTTTGCAAAAATTATTTTCTGTAATCGTATATCATACTGAAGGTCAGAAAGAGTTGGAATTGCAGTTACACTAAAAAAAGGGGTGACAAAAATTTTATCCGCTGAATGTAGTTAGGTGAGTACAGATTTGTAAATTTTTATATCGTGCGGTGCTGTGATTCCTACATGTAAGAGGAAACATACATATTCGATGATTCTTGTGTTATTGAAACATTATTCAGTTACTGTTGTTTCAATCCTTAACATAATTCAACACTTTCTTTCAAATATACTCTAACACTGAGCTTTAAGTGATGTGTTATTGACTACCTAACAGAAAATAAAATAACATTTGTGTTATGTGACTACCAATGGATGCTTATGTATAAGTACAGTTTTAATATCTCACTTACATCCCTTGTCACACTTATGCCCACCCCCCTAAGTTTCTCAGAGACAAACCTCCCTACCAATTTTAAAAACAAATTTTGTTAGAACATTGAGCAGCAGTCTCTAGTGCGCTGCATTTTGCACGCTACAGCAAATAAAACAAAAAAAAAACGATAATCATCGCAAGAATATCTGTGAAAAATGAATTTCCTTTTCAACATTAAAGAAAGCATCAACACACTGGATCTCTAGTTTGTTACGATAACTAATAGAAATATGATAATGCTGCTTTCTACAAATGTTCATACCCATCAATTAAGAAAAGCATCAATAATGATTAATTGGTTCGTTTCATAAATTGAATACTAGCACGCATGAGTCAAGGTACATTGACTTTATGTTGCAATAATTTCCACATTTTCCCAACAAACAGGACGCCTAAAGTTAATGTGGTACATAATTTTGATAAACTGTTAGTACATAATTAGATTATGGAAAGCATGTTAGAAGCTTGTCTTTTATGCAAACAAATACATATTGTACATAGAAGTAAATGGTGAATGTATATCGTAATGTAACAAAATTGATTAAAATCTCAACTGAAATATTCTTTTGAAATTATGCTTACTTTGCACCTTTGTTTCTAATATAGGAATACTTTGAAAAAAATGCGATAAATAATACCTGGAAATTCTGAACATCTCGATATACATATCTACCTCCATGTATAATTTTTGATCCATAATTAGGATTGTAGAATCAATAAAATTAAGTTATTCCTTTCCATCTTGCAATATTCAACGATACACCAAAATGTAATTATGAAAATTAATAGTGCCATGCCACGCCAAAATCGATTATTTCTGTGTCGGGGATTTTGATGAAATGGGAATATGATGTAGTCAACGTGAAATTAAAGGGGGAGGGATGGGGGAACCTCCATTTTCCTGGTTTCAAATTTATCAAAAAAAATACAGGCCGTCAAAATTAGTAACGTTTGCCCCTTTGCGCGAAAACACACTCTATAAATGAATTTTTATTTATAAAAGTATCGATCACACCCAGTTCGTCCTTCTGGTTCTTCGAATCGAGAATGATATGGCTTTCTAAATAAATTCAGTCTTTAACTGAAAATTCGTTTTCAAAACATGAAAATTATAAGCGAATGCTTATTTTTCAAATATCACTTGTGGACCGCATTTTGAAAAATCCGAAAAAATATAACCAGATCTTTCAAGCTTTCTTGACGAAATATGACTGTGTCTAGGATTGTCATTATCGAATTGACTTCACAGGAAGCTATCGATGACCGTGGTGCTACGCTGCATACGTTAAGCGGCTGACCATACCGTTCGCATACTGTATTAGGTATGTTAAAAGTAGGCCTTTTAGACAAATGTACGTACGATATTTCAATATAAAAGCAAATTTATTTAAAACGGACCAATCCTTTTCGATTTAAAATACAAGAACATATTATACTTGATAGTTCTGCATTTAAAAATTCATCTATCTATAGAGCTTGTTTTCACGCAAATGGGTCAGAGTTGCTGGGGGCCCGTATGTTTCAAAGAAATTCGAAATCAACAAAATAATGACTAAATTTGATTTCAATCTCATCAGAATCCCTAACATCCAGAGCAAATGCAATTGTTTTGGCGTGGAAAGGCCAAATACAAATTAGCGGAAGAAATGATACTGTCAGAATTGACTCTACATCCTTCACCCTTAAACGTTGATAACAATGTATCTACCTCTATTTTATACTGTTGTACAACAATTATAGGAAGGGTAATAAAAAAGAAGACAGAACATACATAGGTAGTTTGGTGCAGACCCACCTTTCCTGGGACGCCACCAGTCAATCTCAAAGTAGCCTGCGGAGTAAGAGTGAGTTGGTGTTGGTGTTGAACAGGAGGAGTAGATGGTATATGCAGAAGAAGATGCGGACAGTCCTTGTGTCCAACACCAGTTGATTTGACCGTTTGTTTCGCAAGACAATGGAATACGCGTATATTTAATTATGCCGCAAGATCAGTTAGAGGTAATGGGATACGCATGTAACACGCAATATATCCCATGTTAATAGTAAAAACTTTTAAGCCAAGAGTTATACAGGGTATCGCAGGGGGAAAGGTCAATATTTTTGGCAGTTAATAGTATCGGTCATTCTGAGAAAAAAATTCCAATGTACGTGTGTTCTGTACCGAACGATCTCTGAGATAGAGCTACTTGAATGCACAGTTGCAAAATGATTGATAATGAAAAAGTATACGGACAGTACCTAATATTTATTCAAATGACAAATTTGTTACAGTTTATAATAGATTTTCAAAACTACCACTGTCAACGTCAACGCGCTTTGCATTGTTCGTCTGAGTTCATCTTAAAGTTCGTTTCGTGTATCCACTTTTCTTTTGTACACTTCACCTAACACCACAAACAGAAACCGACAATGTCTTTTAAGTAAACGAAGAGCAGCCAACTTACGTGGCAAGGAACATATTGTTCGTCAAATTGAAAATAGCTCGGAATAATACGTGTGAACATATAAACTTTTATAAAAAAGTTTAGTTCTTAAAATGATCGATAGCATTAACTCCTATAATATTACACCTTTCTATCCGATATCCCGTATAAGTATACATGGAAGAAATTATATTATTAGTTTAAACAAATTTCATATTTTGATCAATAACCCATAGTAAAGTAGGTGGTATGGAAAAAGGAGTATTATAAAAACCATACATTTTGTTAGCTTGTAATTTATTGTTATAGTAGTGAAAATAAAAAACGAAGCAAATCAAAGATTGTAAAAGAACTAACTGAAATTGCGGGTGAATGAAATGGAAGTATGAGATACAAAAAATATATGTAGCTGCCACCACCAGGAAAAACAATAGTTGTGTCCGTAACCTGATTATATGTTAGGTAAGTGTTATCCATATCTACTAGTATACTCCCTACGTAAAATGTAACGTTTATGAATAAAGTTGCCAGAAAATTGTCTACTTTTATTGTTAAAATACTTCGTTCATGAAACGTGTTATAATGATCAGAGTATTTGATGGTATCATATCAAGCCATGGAAATGCAGAATGTTTCATTCGGAGATACATAATGCTTTTTCTTTAAAAGAATACGAAAATTTATTGCTTTGCCAACAATATACTACTAAATCGATAGTATATCAAAATATCATTTATCACTGTCATTAACATCGATGCATCTTTATTGGAAATTTATAATTTGAAATAAGATTTTTCAAATTTTAATAGGCCGTCCAAATATTTCGTATTTTAAAATATAAATGGTTGTATTTGTCAGACAACTAAAAATGTCGTAATCAATAGCATGTATCGCAATAAACAAAAACCTTCTCAGTAACTACTTTGTCTGTTCAAAAAGTGTTGAAAACTGTTGATGATTCAACGAAAGTTAACACGCACATGAATAAATAAAATGACAACAGTGCTACAAATAAGTAACATGCCATTTTTATATATATACATATAATATACATATATATGTATACATATATATATATTTTTGAGAATATGTAAGTTTCCTCATTAGCTAAAATTAATTATAAAACACAATATAAGAGAATGAATCATTTCTTATCGTTATCACAATAAAATTAATGTTATGAGTAGAACAAGTTGTACTGATACGACTGATTGTGAAACACAATCAATGTTGTCTTACTAATTCAAATATTATACAATACTGTTAATACTTGGTAACCGCATTACAAAATTATTAATGATGTAAAGTCATTAATAGCATATACTCAAACATTTTTTATTACCATGTACACCACCCACTTTACCATATTCAGTCAATATGTTAAAGGAACATTATGAACATAAAATGTCCAGATACATACGAAAAAGGTGACATTTCTTTCAGGACACTTTGAATATGCCGTACATTTGTAAACTTTTTGTTAAATGTAGTTTAATCCTTTGCATTACTATATACATAGCAGGTGAATTTGAAAATCTAATTCCTAAGAATGTTTATAAAAATTAATTCTTAGGTATCGTCTATAAAGATGTCTGTTGTCTTTGTAATTTTACTAGAAATTAGAAACATAAAGCCTAGCGCATACTACCGAGTACCGAATGATTGTAGATCGGCTTTAGTTAACCGGATTTCGTCAATGTCGTGAATGGTATAGGATTGTATTGAAGCGAGCATGCTCGTCGATCGCTCATTCACTCAAAACAACGATCAATTTGACACTCGCCTGCTTTTTGACAAAAAACATAATTTTTGATCGATAGCTCAATATGTAGAACGTGCAATTAGTATGCATATCATCGACTACACAGTCAATCACTGACCACTTAGTCGATGGTTGGCAGTTACTTAACACATTGTGTAGCGTCAGGTTTGGTGAAATACTATTTCAAGTCGGTCAGGCCTTTGAGAGTGATCGCTTCTATCGAGAAAGATTTGCCCAGCTCGCTCAACGTTTTAAATACGTGCCGACACTAATGAGAATTTTAATTTCTATGTGTTCTATTAGATCTTCGTGGTAGTGTTACAAGCCGGGGCCTTAGCAACGTGACTCTCTACGCGTAACTGTACAGTTCTTAATCGTCAAGGGTTGAAGTTACAGGGTGGTTCCCAAATGAATGGGGGATTCACTAAAAATCTCCATATAAAAATTAAAATTTTATTACAAGACGACTAGATGATTTTTCTTTTTTTGCAAACATTCGAGGCATGTCGAAAAAAGCTTTCGATACTTTCTACAAAATATGGTCGTGAAACCACACCAAATAGGTGCACAGGATGCAAATTCCTAGGCGTGAAAGCACGCCGACGCCACTCAAAATATTAAGGAAAAATGTCTCTGCATAAGTTTAATAATTCACCAATTAAAAGTATAAGAAATGAAATTTTCTCTCGGACAATCTTTCACCGCACAAGAGTATAAGCACACTAACATTTCTTTCTTGTTTTCTTCTTACTTTCTCGATAAATCAGTGCAAAAACGAAAGCCTTTGTGTTCAACATGTCACTAAAGTGCAAGCCGTCGAGGGTCTATTGATCGAAATTATGCGCAACGTGCTGGATTATTACTTGACTAGATTGTTTAGTCTATGTGAAATCGCGAATCTTGCTCGATTCAACTAAACAGTTTAGTCGATAGAAAATCGATACTATGTGTTAGGTCTAATGTTGTAGGCAAAAGCGGTAGTAAAATGCATTACCGACTCACAGCGGTTTAATAATATTCTCGATGTTATTACATCGATAATTCGTATAAAACAAAATGCGGCGAACAAAAATAAATATTTATTTGGAATCTAAGTGCTGATTTAGGCGTCGTCGACTATATTACAGACACTTATACTGAAAAGTTTTGAAAATGCCTCTCATGATTCAGATTAGAATGAACGGCTGTACTACGCTATGACCCAACCACCGGAGTGAACTGAAATTTTAAGGGGTTGGGTGTGAGGGGGAGGGAACCTCTAATATAAAATTTTAGTTGCGGGTATTTGTTAGTTTCTGAGATATTAATAAAAAACTTTCGGCACAATACATTAAAATCTACCTATACAGACGTTACTAACCAACCATCTTTTCGTCGCCGTCGACTGTTTAACAGCCGACGACACAATGCACGATATCGGCCTCAAAATGTATGTACATATAGGGATACGGTAACAAAAACTGAACGCGAACGACCTTTACCAAGCCAAGTGCGATTGTTGTTGAGGCCTTTGCTCTTTTATCACGTACTTAGTTTCAATATTTATTACAATGCCGTCATCATCAAGTTACGATATTGCCCTTGAAGGGTGTTGGAATCAGGGCTGTGGAGTCGGAGTCGCGGAGTCAGAGTCGGAGTTCAGAAGGAATTTCTGATTACCGGAGACGGAGTCGGAGTCGAAAAAATATATGCCGACTCCAACACCGACTCCATATTAGCAAATTTGATAAAAATCCGAGCCTGTTGAGCTCTACGTGTTTATACACGCTCGCGATATATTTTTGTATAACACTCGTACGATGAATGCAGGGTCATTTTGGCTCAACTTTGACAAAGTCAGGCTCCGACTCATTGTCAGTTCTCAGATTACAATTGCCGACGGAGTTTTCCATGTACTGATTATATTAACAATCTATTATAAATGCAGGAGTCGGAGTCGGAGTCGGTGGTAAAAAAAAAAAGAATATTGAATATTGAAAATGCTGGTTGGAATATTGAAAGATTGTTAAATGAAGTGCTGTGCTCTCGACAGACTTGCATTGAATGGTGCAAATCTGTTGGGACAACGCATTCCACTTTCCAACTTCTCCCGGATATTAGTATCGGTCGGGGGCTAGGTCAGTGCGGGGGACGCGCGCCGGCTTGCGGGCGCGTAAAGCATGGTACCGAATCGATGTGAGTTTGGAGACACTAAAAATGAGACTGCAATTACAAGCATCGCGTGACGAGGTCAATATCGTACATTGTATCGTCGACTGTTTCACATGACGAGGAGGTGATTGTATTAGTAACGTCTGTATTGGCAGAATTCAATATATTATGCCGAAAGTTTATTATTAAGGGGACCGTCCGGTCTAAAAATTGATTTTTATATTATTTCATTTTTCGAATGTTCAACCTTTTAAGAATACGCGTTTAAAAGGTTTTCTCAAATTCGTAAAATTCCCGAAGTTATAGGCATTTGAGTAGCGGCAAATGCGTCAGTAAAACCCGGCCACTTGGCACTCACGTAAAACTTTGAACGCGTTTTTCATGAAACATGATTTTTCCGAACGGTAGACAGCATAACAAAAGAAATTATTAACCGATTCCAAAAAACTTGGTGGCATTTTCTTTGTAATTCAATTCACTATCGCGTCACCCTTTGATCATCAATTTTAGAGGTCATAGTTCTTCGTTATTAACATTTTTAAGCGAAGTTATTAACATTTTTACCCACTTTTTCGCATGTTTGCGTTCAAACGTGTACCAAACATCGCCACTTAGCTTTATTTGCCTTCTTAAAGCCTGGTGCGATAGGGATTGATATAACTTATAAGAATATCTTTGGTTTTTCGATTTCAGACAACCCTAAGTCGAGTTCTACTGTCTACCGTTTACGCCTCTTTTGTTGCAGCAGTGCACTGAGCGCCACGTAAAATTCGATCGAACCATTATAGGAAAATGAAAAAAAAACATTATTTACTGCAAGTTGTATACTTTTTTGAAAAAAAATCCTAAGGATCACCTATTTCTCGAGCGTTTTGACCGGACCGTCCCCTTAATATCTCACAAACTAACAAATACCCGCAGCTGAAATTTTATAACAGGGATCCTCCTTCCCTCCCTTCTAACTCCTCAAAATTTCAGTTCATTAGGACGGTTGGGTCATACCGTAGTATATCCGAACGAACCTTCGAAATACCAACATTAGAATACAAAGGATTAAATATCAATGGCAACGAATCTATAAACCATGTATTATAGTATCATAATATATTTCATTAAGACATATGTTTTTAATATTAATATCTAATTCCTACGTCATTTAATCAACAACAGTATGACGTATATTCTAAAAAGTTGATGTCTAGTCATTTACAAAAAAAAAGCAACATACAGTGCAGTCGATAAATTATATAAAATAAATACAGTGACTCACCGTCGTGGGATGTGTGCGTTGTCTGAATAGTTTGAGTTTGCTTATTGTAAACCACCGGTTCCTTCGGTGGAATATTAGTATGCCCCACGGACACGATCGTGAGTTCCCGATTTCTTCTCCGTCCGGCACTGTTACGGAATAACGGCGGAGATAGTGCGTTGCGAATATATATTCTTAAATATTAAATGCCACTCTTCTCGGTGTAAATACCTTTGAGCAGAGTTTATACTAGACGGCTGCAAACTAGCATCGGGCGTAGCGTTAGCGCTCTGCTCCGGCGTCAATGAATTCATACTAGACAAGCTGGACAGTACATCTGGAAGGAAATAAATCGTAAACAAGTGGATGCTCTTTAAATCGCGCAACAAAGCTGCTTACCTGACACGGGTGCTACGCCAAAAGACGACAGCATGGCATCCAATTCCTTGCGATGATCGTCGTTTGCTCCCGCGGCACGGACCGTGGCATCTTCGACCTTCGACGCAAGAAGTACAGATAAATTGAAATGCGCAAAGAGAGAGATTAATAGCGTTGCGTTTAAACGAAGATATCGTACGTCTTTCTGTTCTTTTTCCCTTCTGCGCCTCGCCTTCTCTTCTCTCATAACAAGAAGCTTCACCTTCTTCCTTTCGATCTCGGCTTTTCTATTAGGCACCATTTTGCTGCTTTATTAATACCTAAACACTGTGGGAAAACATATTAGCAGGGAATGAAGTACGGAAGGCCGGCGGATACTTCGGAAACGGATTATCGGCGGTCCGGAGCTTTTGACAGGTTGACGAAATTTATTAACGGAACTTCAATCGGGTTTAGTGCAATTATTGATTTCTGCCCCGTGACGTCAGTTTCTATAGAATCTCTAAGGAGCCGTATTGACAAACGTACGTGCGAATAGTGGATTCTTACGGTTGTTAAAAGATACACGATTTTGTTGGTAGAAAATGCGAAATACGAAGAAACAACAGCAGAATTTCTGTGTCTCGCAGCGTCGAACGAGTTCGTCGGAAAGTTTTCATCTGTCAATCGCAAGTATCGGGATAACGAATTGATTTAATATTTTCACGCTGCTGCTCGTGAAACTTTGAAAATATTTACCTTTTGTGTTACAACAAATCCCACGAATTTGAATACCAAAACTGCTGCAGATGTCGATTTCTACATCATATACCTGACCCACCCGAGACGGAAAGCTTTTGCATCGCAACAACAGCACCACCTTAACGATAGCTTGTACTAACGGAATAGTCAATTCGCTTGCTGTGCAATTTCCTGCACGTCCGTATTTGTAGGTTGCGAATATGCGCAATAGATGGCGGTGGTACGAAGTTCTTGTAGCGACTGAAAACAGAAGTTTTCTGGCTGTATGCAGAAAAACAATTTGCTTAGTAGATTATTCTTTGGATGCAGTGGCATACCACCGCAGAGTAGGTATAGAACAGGCACAGACCAGGTATAGGATAGACCTATCACGCAATGTAATTTTGTGTCACACGCTCGGGGGGCTCGCGAGCCCCCTTACCATTTTCGTGTCACGTGCAACGTTACCGGTGAAGTCTCGACACAGATTGTAACGCTACGCGTGGTAGGAATTAGAATTCAAGAAGTGGAAATTTAGGTCATTCGAAACCCGCGATTTACAAATGATTTTGTTTGAGTAACAATTTAAAGATCGTTTTATAAACCAGTTTCATGCAACGACCGAGAAAGAAGGATCACAACAAAACAAGAACTCATACGCCTTTTAACTTTGCTAACCTATTCGGGTTTATTTAATGCAAAACAAATTTGTTTCACATAAAAATTTATATAAACAACAACATTATTTGTGGAAGACATGCTTTCACGATGTAACGTGGAATACCTCACCAAGGAATTGTAACTTAGTATATTTCAATAAGGTGCTGAAGCAGAGAGGACTTTAAAAATGGTCAAAAACCCATCAGTTCGAGTATCTCGCTGAAATAATCCAACTTGTACTTATCCTTCTATCTTAACACTGTACTCGTGTTCTGGGGTCCGGTACGAACAATCAAACAACATTCCAAGTTACATTGTACCATAGTATTGCAAGTTAAAAAAATTCTTATATACGACTAGAGTATTTGACAATCGCAGCTATCGGCTCGGTTCTCACCGATTACCAGGTCTCACCACGAGGAGGTTGCTGCGTTTCGAGACCCGTAGAGAGATAGATGGAATCAAAGTTCCATCGATCTCCCTGTACATGAAACCCTACTAAATCAAAGAGATGGATGGAAACAAAGCTCCATCGATCCCTTCGGTTTAGATGTAGAATCTAGGGAACTGCCAAGTAATCACACGATTAAAAGAAACTCAGGAAAGAAGGAAAGACGAACGGTAAGCATGAAAGGAGTATTGGACGGCGCAGTTTCTACCACCCTGCTGTCCGAGTCGAAAGGGAAAAGCACTCGGCGCCTCCCAGACGATTCCTCTTGCACCGTGCGACTCGCCAGGAGCACTAGCTGTGACCTGACTTGAGCCGACTAACCCAGAGACTGGGTATCGGACCGGGTGACTTACGCAGACAGTGTACCAAAAGGTACACCCCCTACGCCCGAAACTTTTCCCTTTCGACAAGAACACCAGAGGATGAAACCGATCCATCCATACCGATTCCATGCTCAGTCACTTGCTTCCGGAAACGGAAGCAGCGGTGACCTCCTCATCCGAGATGAGGAGCCAATAAACGAACAACAATGCTAATGATTTAGTGACTACTTCGCAATTTTACACGTGACCTTAAATACTTCATGTTATAATACACTTTTCACTATCACTTTTCACTATTACTTTCCACTATCACTTTTCACTATTACTTTCCACTATCACTTTTCACTATTACTTTCCACTATCACTTTTCACTATTACTTTCCACTATCACTTTTCACTAGTTTCTTTTTAAATATTTTATGTTATTAAATCCATTCCCCGCGTAACGGTGAACCTGAAAAGCTGAAACAATCAACTGCTTTATGTTAGTAACGGTGTGTTCGGCCTGGAAGGAAATTAAGCAAAAGCTTATTGAGTTGGAGCTGATCGAGATAATTTCGACCTATAGAAGAGCACGCACGAGCATGCAGCACCATCGCAGAGATAAGTACATGAAGGAAAGAGCAGAGAATGTAGATCCACCGATGAGATGCATGACAGAGTGACAGAAGTCATACAAAACCATCGAAGAAATCGACGAAACGAAACGAATCATGGACAACCATCGAAGAAATTCACGAAATGAAATAAATCATGCCAAACCATCGAAGAAATGCATGAAGTAGAATAAACCATGCAAAACCATCGTTGAGATACATGAAGGAGAGCAGGGAATGTAGACCCCCTGATGAGATGCATGACAGAGTAACAGAAGTCATACAAAACCATCGAAGAAATCCATGAAATTAAATAAATCATTTAAACCCATCGAAGAAATGCATAAAATATGACAGATCATGCAAATCCATCGAAGAAATACACGAAATAGAACGACTCGTGCAAAAATCCTTGAAGGAATGCATGAAATCGGGCAGATGATGAAAAACAACCGAAGAAATCAGTTACAAAGGGAGGAAAATCAGTTCTGACCTTGGGAGAACAATACAATTTTAAATGGCTCAACGAACCACAAAATTTCATCGGCACCAACCGAACAAGCTAACCAGGCCAGGGCGAGAGGGGGGCGAGGAGCCGGGGGAAGAACCAGGGTTGAAACCCTGACCAGGTCCCGGGACGTCCTCCAAGCTCGGAGGACCGACGACGACTGAATACAACGAGCTGTGAGCTCCCCACGTAGACTTCGAGAAACGATGTCCCCCGATCAAAACAAGGTCGACGCGTATTTACAATTGCGAAATCCAACGAATTCTTCGGCAAAAATGGATTTTCTGCTCAAATATCCATTCCAGTGGCTATTGCTATGACAAATAATGTTAACAACATTTACACGAACCGCCCAGTATAAATTATTATTAACTATGATCGATAGAACTCGAGATATCAAGCAATTAGTAGCATTTGGCCTTGGATTTGCAAATGAATTTCTACGCCGAATGAATTCTCTTTTATTCTCAATGTTTAATCGTTCGATACATTAATGTTAATGCTCATACATATCACATACTATTATTTATAATGTACAAATACATTGTAGTTGAACTTGGTGTAAATGAATAGTTGCAGGAATATTTATAATACTTCGTCGACGTTAGTAACTTAGGGGGAGAAACAAATATGTCACTCATACGAATCCGCAAACCGTTTGTCGCCGTCACCCTCAGTTTTTGAGAAATTCAATTTTGAAAAAAACTGCAAATTTTTGACTTTGAACCTATTTTATGCCGAAACGGTAATAGTTATTCGGTTGCTCGTTGCGTCAAATTATTTTTCGAACCCTCCCGAATACAACGATATAAGTTATTATTGCATTATGAATATTTAAATATGTTTAAACAACGATCAAAGGGAAAAGGACACCCGAAATGCACCCATTTTTGCAGATATCTTTCAATTTATTTCCAAAACTAATTGTCTGGGAGAAAATCTGACCATTCCACGCGATGCAGCAGACAGTTTTCCTTCGGAAAGCGTCAACAGAAATAATATACTTCTGTTTTACACACATTCGAAACACAATTTCTCAAACACAAGATGATCCGTTATTTTATTTGGAACAGTTAATAAAAAGAAAAAATTATTTTCAAGTTATTTATTTGGTGTTGGCACAAAATAACATTACTTTTCTATGGTATTGTTGTCTTTCTGTGTACGTAGTACTTGGAATATAAATGTTTCCATATCATGTCATTAGTTTTAACTCTCAATTCAGTTAGCAAATATTCGTGCTGAACAGTGCTTAGGAAAATATTTAAAAAAAGTTATTTTGTAATAATATGTAATTATAACGTAGCGTATTATGTATATGAATTTTAAATGAAAATGATATTACATAATATACTCATCGGACATTTTTCAAGGTACCATTTCTAAAAAAAATGAATCACATACTTTAAATCTTTATAAAGTACTTTCTTTAATTATTTCTGATATATTTTAACTAAATTGCATTAGGATTCTACAACCAAGTTTCCCTGTATTATGTATCACGATACAATCGCAGATGACACGTCTGTGACAAAATTATGTTTACAGAGGAGGGAATAATAAGCACTGTCTTAAAACTATATTTTTAACCAAAACTAATTCGTCTATGAACATATTACATTAAACATTTTCGTAGAACAAAGTTATTGATTCCTTGTTCAATCTACATTTTACCACTATTCATTTATAATAAATTTACGCGTTTTGGTTTATTTATAAAAATCATGCCTAACGTTGGCTACATACGCGCATGCAAATCAATACAAAATCGATCTTTTCTTATTAGTATGCGAATATTTCTGGGAAATTTATGGTCACACACACAGAATTCTGCATTTACATAAGACGGATTATACACGCGCAGTTTCTATTCTCTGATTTATTCGGCGGTAAATAATTTATTTCATCACATTCGTTTGCTCTCAGTCAGAATTTGATTCAACCAACAACTATTATTAATGACAAGATAATTTTTACATTATTTCGGTAACGAAAATTTGCACGCAGTCCTTTAAAAATGCAAGCAAATGACATTAACATTCTGCACTAATCTCGTTTCGTAATGCTTTGTTAATAGAACCAAATCAAATTTATTAAAA
This sequence comes from Andrena haemorrhoa, assembly GCA_910592295.1. Taxonomy (NCBI): domain Eukaryota; kingdom Metazoa; phylum Arthropoda; class Insecta; order Hymenoptera; family Andrenidae; genus Andrena; species Andrena haemorrhoa. Next base: position 7,888,924 of record OU342943.1, read on the forward strand.
TCTTCCAAAAGTGTATAATATTAAATTGTATTGAATAGTGCAATATATCCTACAATTTTACCAAACACAATAAGTAAATAACATGTAACATGTAAACAAATACTATCACCGCGAATATTTCAGTGTGCTAAAGTGCAGTATGAAATATTCAATGATAGAGGAAAATGTAATAAAATCTAATTAATGCCAAATGCTGTCTAGGTGGGAAACAATAGTAAGCTCATTGATATATTTTTGCGTTATGTTTACAAGTACTGTAACCATTGTAAATGATTTACAGTTAGTACCTATACATATAATAAATTTAGCTACCTTGCTATCCGTATGTACAAATTTTACAATGAATTCCGTCAACGACGAGCAAATTGTTTATTCAAACACAAGTCACTTGCATAGAACCAGTGTTTCCACTTTTGATAATTTCGATCAAAAATTTTTCCTTAGATACAAAATTAATACTCAACCTTTTTATTGGTTTTACATGATGTGTAAACCCCATAGATGAGTCTTTTTGTTTCCTTACAACGGCTAATAATATGACGATTTTAATACATCTACTACAAACTCGCATGTACAATATATTTAACTCAATGTTTTATTGATTTTGTACATGAAAAATCGATTCTCTATCCAAATGTTCTGCACTATACGTATATGTAATTGTTTCTATTTGTCGTTGACGAATTCAATTGCTAACAGATTTTATAATGCACGACCCTACTATACATATAAGAGATACAAGTGCACATAGTATATTTACATCCCAATAATTATTGACAATCGTGGAATAAGTAGTGTAATAATGAATTCATTCATTTCTCGGCAAAATATGAAAACAAGACACGAAGTTAATAATTTCGTAATTAAAGTGTTTGTGTGTAGTACATTAGGGTGGCCCTTATTTATCCGTGTCGTCATTTTTTTTATTTATTTGCTCTCATACTCTAGAAATGTGCCATTTGGTGAAAAAATAGTCCCTGCAAAAGTTTATTTCAATCGGACAACAGGAAAGGGTGCCGACCGTTTCTTAAAGTTTAGAATTCATCAATAGTTTGGATTTATAGAATTTCTCAAAAATGGCAAGCCCTATTGAAATTTTGTCCCAATAATATTAAAAGGGCATTCATGTGGCGAGCGAAACGTATTGTAGCGGGTTCGCGGAAAGAGCGCAGACAATAACAAACGGTCGTTAAGCGCGACCTCTCCTCGTCCTCGAGTTGCGGCGTGGAGGGGCCCAGCGTGGCCCAGGCAGTTTGACGCGAACTAGCAACAGCGAGCGATAGTAAGAGACTAGCGAATTCAAATAAACGTTCTTATTATTTTTCCCAGTAGCAAAGTGTTATTAATTCCCTACAGCATCCCTACAATTCAATTTTCTACAATTACTGTATATATCATTTTTCCATGCTTCCAGCCATTTTTTAGATATATAGTAGCGTTTTAAATAGAGAAATCCGCACTCCGCGCGTAAAGACAATACATCACGCCGTACAGGTGGGACGCGCAAAGTGCGGACCTCTCTATATTCAAACGCTATTATCTGGAAAATGGTTGGAAGCACGAACAAATGATATGTACAGTAATGACTTCTAAACTTTCACGCCTAGTCGGCACCCTTTCATGCTGTTCGATTGGAATAATAATCCTATCAGGGACTATTTTTTTATGAAATGGAACCCTGTTAGGGAGTGAGAGCAAAAGAAGTCGCAGATTGAAAATAAGGGCCACCCTAGTAGTGCATAGAATGTCTTCGTATTTCTTATAGAATTAATAAATTCTTTAAATATATGTATTTGTACAACTCGTGCACAACAAGTATAATGTAATAAATTCAAGTAGAATTATTCTTTACTTTATGCACGAATGCAACTCATTATCGTATATATACAAATTTACTCTTATTAATTAATTAGCACAGAGACACTGTAATACTTTTGAGTTTTAATATTCGTGTTATATTTACAGATATATGCAAACAATTATCCCTATGAGGAGGGAGGATTTACACGTAGCGTTCCTTTTTCGGTATTACGCATTGTTTTCAATTGTTAAGTCCAGATTCCTCGACCACGAAGCTCAGCAACTGACACATTTAAACCTTTCGGACACTCAACACAAGAACTTCTTCTAATGCAACGTATACACATCTGTTGTATATGTCAATATGCGCGTTAATTATACAAAATTATTTAATTGTTATGATTTATGGCGCCCCTAAGGGCATTGATGCGGAGCCAAATGGTTATCGGTTTACAGTATTCTTCCCTTTTTTCGTAATCTCTAACAATAAGCAATATAACTATACACCGTATGGTATGCATATGTGTACATGCATATGTAGCATGGGATGCTACACTGATTTAATTAGACATCAATTAGGCCGAATATGCTTAAACTTATTGAACGGTTCGTGTAACTGATAAGTAGAACGTCCATAAGGTGGCATGCATGTTTGGTAACGTTGTAAAACGAAATTCATCAATTAATGCGTAAGAACTAAAGTATCCAAGTGTGTTATAGGCAAGTAATGGTAACTGTTTTCTTTCTTTCTTAATCAACGATATACTGGGGCAATTGAAACATGAAAGGATAAAGCATGGAACTTTGATAATTACAAGTAAGAAACGTTCTGTGAAACAATCGAACAAAAGTGCACTGGTGGAGTTCTATCATTTCCGCTTCTGGAACTGATGGAGATGAAAGGATCTCATTTGGCTAACGACGCGTATGATTTCAGAGCTTTTCACCTGTAGAACAAAGGAAGAAACGAGAGAAATCGATAATATCGGACGAAACAGACAAAGAGAACGACCGTTAAGCTGGAGTGCTTGGTGATAGTGGAATGTGAAATAGTTATGTATTTAGAAATTATTTAACGCCATCTTTGTCTAGAGCAGTGTTAATTTTATTTCTTTTTTGGGGGGGAGCAGTTTATTGCTTTGAAGATTTATAGTATGATAAAATAATATAATGAAGTGCTACATGAAATGAAATGAAATTATCTTGACTGGAGAAAGAAGCGAGTGAAATGCTATCAGAGTTTAAAAATAATATAATGTCTCCTAATCTATAAATAATTACTTGATATAAACAAAAAAGTTTAATACAACTTTAACAAATATTTTAACCAATGGATAATTTTGTAATTTCATACTCTGCCGCATTACATATATGTCTATGACACAATATAAATAAGTTTTATTAAGGAAAATTTGTTCTTCTATTTTCAATCTTCATTACAGTCAGGAAGTCTACATGAAAAACATTAATTATTTAAAAAATGTAACTTTCTGCTGTAACCCAGATAACCCGACGTCTTAAAGGCGTCCATTTTACATCTGTTTTTGGTCTGAACGCCCTACAACCTTATTTGCTCTTAAGACGAATGTGAAATTTTGAGGGATGAGTCTGGAGCATATTTTCTAGTAATGGTCACGCAACGTTCCGGAATTTTTCTAGCAATGGTCACGCAACGTTACGGAGATATTCTAGCAATGGTCACGCAACGTTCCGGAAATTTTCTAGCAATGGTCACGCAACGTAAAAATATGCACATATACAGTAATCTGCACCTACAATAATTATTATTGTTATGTTAACAGTCTGCTGACCGGTCACGAGTATACTCGTGTTGCCGTGTCCGGACGTTGCTGACCGGTCACAAGCTACCTCGTTCGGAAGCGCCGGCCGCACGCAATGGTTTTTTGGTCGCAAGCGCCTGTAACACGGAATGGTTCTGGCTCGAAAGCGCCGGTCAGCAAGGTGTTAAAAGGGAATTTTCTAAAACACTGCTCCAGAATAAGAGTGAGGGTGCTGGAATAGAGTGACCAAGCAATTTAGGCACATCCTGTAGTTTAATTACAGTTAAAACGTTGGAGTTCTCTTAAACGAAATTTTTGGATAAATCGTTTACTTCTGATAGTTCAATATATAAAGAAAGTACATTATGTATAAGTATACCTACATACTTGCTTTTGTTTACGTAATATGCAGTAATAAGCTTACACGATGCATAAATTTTAATCAGTCAATAGAAATGAAAAACTGAGAGAATTGTGTGGTTTAATTACAGAAAGAAATTTTGTTTGCATCAAGTGAACTTGGACCAAATTTCTATTAATAATGTACGTACAACTGTGCTTTTATTTCACAGTATATGCGAGAAATGGCGATATATTTTTTGAAAATATATTGTTACTATGATTTAAAGTTATACATTTAAAATAATCAGATATCTGACACGAGGAAATAGAAAAATACGTATCTCTGTTTAGTAATTGTTTGGCCATCAAAAAGTCGTGCTTTTGTGAATTTTCCTCGTTAACTATGTGTTAGTAGAAAACGTATTCTACGGTCGGGATATATTCCCGGCGATGTTTTGTGAACTTCTTGTTTCCCTAACACGTTTACTTCCGTAAGAACATCCAAGTACCTATCCTAATGCATTAACCTTTTTTTATACACACGTTACTTCCTACTATACAAAATACATACTTCTTACGAGTTATACAGAGTGGCCCACGTAAAGAGTTACAGCTATTTTCTTAAAAGCTATTTAAATTATAGGAAGAGTGCCGAACTTTTTTATTTCGATATTTTCGAAATCACTTCTTTCAAATGATTAACAAAATTGCTTCATAACGTTTTCCGAACTTATAGCATTTGTATCATAATTTGTTCTATTTTACCTTCATAATTGTTTAGTAAATATTATTTTTTGAGGCATTTCATGAAGTACAGAAAGCACATAATTTTAAGCGAAGGTAAAAAGAAATATGGTCAGTAGAAATTATTACTTATAATAGTATGCAAATGATGGCCCAATAGCAACTGATCTCAGAGCACTGTAAGATAAAAAAAAAGAATTTGCATTTCATCGTTAATTGCGTCTGAAAAGCGCTTCTTAACGCTTTATGTGGTCCGTCCTGTATACATGTTCGTGACTAAATTGTGAACAAAAAAATAAAAATGGCGGCATCGGAAAACAAGGATGTGTAGTAGGGCGGAGCGGAAAATTTAAATTTGAATTTTCAGTTGGCCTGGGTGCGGGATAGTTGTCTTTTGATTAACCAAACTTTTGGTTTCGGTTAGGTCTGGGTTAAGTCTGGGTTAGGTCTGGGTTAGGTCTGGGTTAGGTCTTTTAACTTTTGGTTAATCAAAAGACAACTATCCCGCACCCAGGCCAACTGAAAAGTCAAATTTAAATTTTCGCCTATATAGTATCACTCCGCCCTAATTTGTAGGTATTAAACGAAAATCGAATATAATTTCAAAAATCTGTAGAAAATATTTATCGGCAAAATTTTTGGAAGAAATAATAGAATTTAAGAATAAATTACAAGTAATTTGGAACGATTATATACATTTAATAACGTTAAATAAACTGTTTCTCTTGTAATAATTCAGAAGTTGTTTTCGTTTGCAGCGGGAACAATAAAGTTAGCGAATCGTTTCTTTTATCCGATGAGAAAAACGACAATGATTGGTGGGGATCTAAATCTTCAAAGGCTTAAGTATCAGCTGCCATTTCTTAGTAGACGTTAAAATGGCAAAGTAATAATTTATAACAAATAAATTAGTAACAGATGAATGTGTAACTACACTTTTTCATTGAATTCTTCATTCACTGTACATGGAAAATGAGTCCTCTATCTTTCCTTATTGTAAGGCGTAGTTAACTCTCTTCTAATCAAGCAAACGTTTAAAAAATTAATCTATTGCACTAATAAACTTTAAGGGCGAATCATTTACGCAACCATTTACATTTATACTTTGCAAATCATTCAAAACTTTACGAATTCCAAAGAAATTTCTTCTTCGATTGAAAATAAATTCGAAGTTCCCAGAGGGGGCTTAACAATTCGCATGGTGGGATGATAAAACGGATATAAATGCGCCATATTTGCTAATAATAAATAAAGAGAATAACCCACGATTAATTAAATGTACGAAAGCTAATTAAACGTATCTCATAATTTGTTAAATAACGAGCAGCTGCTGGCAATGTTTCGTCCACGCAAACGTGCAGGTGGCACCGTAGAGCTAACGGTGAAGATTTTTGAATCCAACGTTGAATTTGACATATTGCCTAATTCGTCATGTTTATCACAAAATTCGTGCGGGGGAACAAATTTAGTTCCGCTGATCGCAGTCACAACAGTCACGGTAGTAATGGCTGTCGTTAAATTTGTGCCGTCGATGCACACCCATTAATTGATCCCTTTCGCGGATGAGATAAATGACGATGAACAGGACGAATCTTGATCCCCGAAGGATTTTCCTCGAATAACCGTTCTTTTCGCTGGTAGACACTGACGTGACTACGACAGGGCAGATAGCAGGATTATGCAGATGGCCGTTTTAGATTGCGCCAGAAAATTCGGGCTAGTACCCCTGGATGACATCGATTGCGCCGTGTTGTCGATTCTTCGTGGCCGTACCTCGCTGTCGATGCTTTTTCGCCCTTTTGCTGCTACATCGTTCTCAGCGTCGTTGTAACTGCCGCTGCTTGCTCTGCCATGAAGCCGTATATCTGGGGAACAAAGTGATTGACATATTAGAGACGATGGCTCCAGATAGAATTGTTTCATATGGAGAAATAATTTTTTCAGTCGCGCCAGCTGATTTACAATACTTATAAAATGTTTTACGTTTTCTATTTCGCGCTATTGCATTTTGCATGTACACCTCTTATTGTACGCATCTTAATTATTTATTAAAACTTGTACTAAATTTTTAAAGTTTCGTTATTTTAATTTCATAAAATGTGTGTAAGGTTGAATAATTTAGAAGTCGATTATGTTCGCTGTATGATGTAATATTACCGGTGATAGATGTATAATTATGTTCGAAAAAGTTGTATGTAATTAATTGTTATTAAAAATTGGAAAGGGGAGTTTTTTGAAGTTCGATGAATGCGTCAAACTTATGTGATGGATGGACAATGCATGGTCGAACTGTGTCGTTTAATTTTAATTTCGAGAGAGCATTTAGAGAGTTCATAAAATGTTGATGGAAGTGGAGTAAGTCTACATGGTAAGGTTGGCCTTTATATAATACATATTAATGTAATTATCGCATTAGTTAATGTATTCTCTGTATTGATAGGGTAGTCGCACCATTTGTGGCCACTTATTGTACCAGTTTTGGCCTCTTCTTAAAAAATATATTATTTTCCCGTGTAAGCAATAAATGTAACCTTATATTTCTGGCGGTTTTTCGTTGAAAATGAAGATAAATATTTGAAATTATCGCACACTATAATTTATATATACTCTAAATTGCTTGGGCTTTGCTTTAATGCGTATAAAACGACAAAAGTGTGAATAACAACGATGCTGCAGTTTCTTTTCCAAAAAGTGGTCGAACTCTCCCGGACTTACAATACAGAAGCTTTCTGCTTTATATATTAAGGTAGTAAAATATCACGAAATAAAAGTAGGTACGAAGGAATACGTAACGACGAATATCCTAGTGCCTTCACTCCTGACGGGGGATTATAATCGAAAAGAGCACGAGATGTCGAGGAAATCTGTAAGAAAGTTCTGGGAACGAAAGATCAGATAACTCTCCATAGTTGACGCGACGTAGTGGTTCATAAACCGCATGGGATTTCATCAAAATCCCGTTGAGAACGCGGCGTTTGTCGCCTTAGAGAAGATCTACGGCATTGTGCCACGTTGCTGAAAGTTCGCGGGTAAATTCCACGCCCCCTCTCGAACTTTCCCTTCAAAAAGTTTCTCACCCCGCTGTGCGTAAGTTCTCGTATTACGCCGTGGCGATGATTTAAAAGGAAGTTCTTCAGAATTTCTAAGCCAGATAACGTATGTACGTATATATATATATGTGTGCACGTTAAAATACCCTAGCTGTTCCTACTTTTCGTCCGTTTTAAAGAATCTGATCCAATTCCATAATTAAATTCAGCAAATGCAGCTCAGTTTCAATGCAGACAATTTAGGGGATAAATCAGAGTAAAGTTTAATTGTGAACATTATCCTATCAACTCGCTTATAAAGTATTCTATTTGTTAAAAATAAATTCGCTTGCACGATTCGAAAGAGTTTAATATCACAGCTGGGAGACGCGATGAACGAGGCGAGAATCTCACAATTAGCACGCCCGCCAACAGAATGCTGCAAGTTTAATTCGATTTTTGTTTGGCGAGTTTCGCAACGTGTAAGCGCGACTGCAGGCGTTTGAATATTCAATCTTGTTTCGACAACACTGCAACTGGTGCTGGAATATGCAATTGCACGAATGAAACGAAAGGCGGAATTGTTGGCGATGATATCTGGAGTTAGCACGGAAGAAAATCGGAGGACAACAGTATGAAAGTGGGCAATTGAAGAGATTTAAAAGAGGAATACATACAACGTGTATAGTTTGATGTAACATCTGCTGATGTATTGCAGGGATAATATAAATTATTATTCGCTGATAAAAATTTATAAAACCGATTTCTACATCCTTAATTAAAGTTCTTTTCTTTTGGCAATTTTATTTTTGTTTTTATTTATTTAACTTGAATTTTAATATAGTCTAAGTTTATTTTACGTATTGCTGCTCGTAATTTGCCAATAGCAATGTTTAAATTACATTATAAATGTATTTTCCCACATTTTTACTGAAAGGGAAAGATCGTATTCTACTACAAACTTTTTTGGGCTGACTTTACCCCGTCTCCCCTAGTATTGTCATCCATGATCAAAAGGACAACTTCTGTCGATTTATTATAACATTGAATGATAGGCTACTCTTTCGCACCCATAATCTCTTTTGTCCTCTCTGTTTCTGATGAAAAAATTACAATAATTCTAATTATCTGTAACAAAATTTTAATTTCTCTGTTTTTAGTGTTTTATCATTATGTTATTGAATGTCAGGTGAAGTTGATAAGTTAGAATGAGGGATATTGTTATTATATTTATATTAATGTTTAAGAGTTTAAGACCATAAATAATTAATCGTAATAAGAATTACTTACCCTCGTTTCTATCGATATTTGGCAGTGACGAATCTGTTATTTCGTTGGGGCTCGGCTCGGGGCTGGATGGTGGCCTCTGTCTCGAGTTCTGAATATTTTCAACTAAAAATCAAATTTAATTAGTAGAAACATTAGCAGTATGTCATACAATTCGTATGTCACATTAGCGTTTTTTAGAATATCGAACGAAGCTCGGAGTATAGCTCCTAATTCTTTTGTTTACATCTCTGATTATACTTTATAATGTGCCAGTGTAGACAGATAAATTGCTATACTTGAATAAAATAGCAATCGATATCTCCATTGAGACCACGTCTTTATTGATAAGATCTATCGATCAGCGTTGCTTGCTTTTGTTAAGTCTTCAGGGTGTGTTCTTTTGAGCCTTTGCGGGATGTATTGGTTATGTACAGGGTGACCCATTTAAATCGATCCACTCGAATATCTTTGAAACTGATGATTATACTAAAAACTGTATCAGGCAAAAGTGAAATGGTTTCAGAGGGCACATTATTTGATGTAAGTTTTTCCTATGTGGACGCGTAGAGGACATATGAAGGTCAACTTTGTTTTTTTTAAAAGAAATGATATATTTTTTAATGCACTAATCAATGCATCTCAGTTTTCCCTATTCACAATTACTAAGCCACTTATGGCTAAAAATCCCTGCACTCGACATATGACGAATAATTATTTTTTACTTTTATCCTTTATTCGAAATTTCTATTTAAATAAAACTTTTGCCCATCTCTGCTTTGGAACACCAACTTCAGAAAAATAAACGCTAATACGTGTACAATAGTACTAATGCCACTAGTCAATATTAAAATTAAAATATCTTCTTACCGAAATCAAATTGCATAATTAGAACTTTAGACGCTTCTGAATTTTTTGAACTTTTCCACTCTTCGAATTTTCGTGCTCTAAGATTATGCATGTGTGAATAGTGAATTTTAAACATCATATATAGGATTTTACTAGCAGAACAGATAATATTAAAATAAATTACAGGGATAGTATAACCACAGACGAGGTATAGGATAGACCTATCACCTTATGGATATTCGTGTCGCCACACAAACTGTGTTACCGACCGCGGTAAGTCTCAATAAAATTTGAAAACTTAGATTAAACTTAAGCTGCTTGTATATTTACCTTCTTCGATTGTGGGAACTGGGGTAGTGGTCGTCGTTCTCATTCGCGTTGTTGGTGTTGCAATATCTGGAAAACGCATAATTTTAGGAAAACAGTTAGTGATTTTTAAAATTATCCGAAAATAGTTCCTCACTATTAACATTATTGTAATCGCCGTATTCACAATTATCCCTTCAGTACGAGTCTACTTAACGAATTTTTTGACCAATGTATAATCCAAATGTTCCCGTATTATATCCTTATTTGTGTATATGTTTGTAAACGTGAAAATAATGAAATAGATTTGTGTGTCTTATTTATTCAAGAACCTAATAATTCGATTTTCTCGAAAACTAAGCACCGGGAGAAAACAATTGATAAAATAATTATTAAACATATAGGTGCCTCTGATGTTTAATTCTTGTAGACAGTAAGATTGGAATTAGCAAATTTGTGGATTCCTCTTTCGTTCCGATTACTCTCAACATCCTATTAAGGACCCAGTTTAATATGCTAATGAGCCTTAAGTCGCTACCGCAACTGAGCCGGTGTTCAAGTGGCTTTTCCATAATCCATCGAGTCGGTAGCAGATTAAAGTACATACAAAGCCAAGGAGTTCGATTTATGAGTAGACCACCGGTGAATCGACAATTACTGTTTGATAGATACCCGATTACCCGTGGCTTGGTTTCATTGTAAAATAGAGCGACCCCCAGAGTTATTACTTATTACTTAGTGATAGACCGTTTTTAGTACTTTTCAATAAATACAATGCTTCTGAGGACAGAAAAGTTAGCTTTATCGAGACAAGAAAATTCTGTTTCATATCCGTAACATTTCCGTTTGGATGGTCAAAAAGAAAAAACAAAAGTTGTCTATTAAGTATAATGTTATGCCTAAGCACTAACGGACCCGTTTTTTAATATTTTGAAAATTCCCTGAATAACAGCGTGTAGAAGAAAAGGATGCCGATTTTCGCGACGATTCGTCTGTAACTCCCGAAAAAATGGAATTTTCAAAAAATGGTCCGTTAATGCTTAGAGAACGTAGCAACAAAGGTGTCTGCAAAATTTGGTCACAATTGCATCAATACAGATTGAGAAATCATGTACCTACAGCTTGTAGGGACTTCGCTGACCTACACCGTTTTGAAAAGTATTGTTCGACGCGCAGGCATTCGAGTATGTGTTTGGCTCTGTATCTCCAAAATTAAGCTGTATTTATATTTCAAACCTTTTGCATGCCATTCTAGAGATTTAAAACTAATATTTAAGCGAAAAAAATTACGATTTTTCGACCGTTTTACAGTAGTCTAACCCTTTAATTCACAGTTGAGGACCCTGCAGCAAGAGAGGTGCAGCTCCATTTTTTACAGTGTTTGAAGTATGACGAAAACGTGTAAGAAAAGAACCGTTTCTAAAAATGCCCCTTTACTGATCCATCTGTAGCGTCGCATATAATGCATATTTTTGACTAAACAAACATGTTAATTTGAAACTTACGATGTTAATCAACTTTGTAATTAATTGAAACAGAATTGCTGCATTTTAGATAGGAACGACTGCCTAGTACCCTTAAGGTAAAAGGAATAAAGGGAACGCATTACGTAATGCACGTATATCCTTAAGAAATATGTTTCTGCGTTGCTTGCATCGTCGGTATTGCATCCATGTCGATACGTAGTCCATAAAACTTGCTATAAATAGACTAGGTTTTCAACGTAAGATTTATTACATCATAAAGTGCACTTTTAATTCCGATGCACAGTGTAATGCAGGTGTCCCTGTATTAATATCTGGAAATGATCTCCCATTTTAAATTTCCCTCAAATTTTCAAGGTGTTTTCAAATTATAGAATAATTAATAATAACTTAAAAACTTATGGCAAGTATGTAAAGCTGTACATAAAATAGAGGAAGAACATTTTCTGTCCTTTCTTGCACAGATTGCAAAAACGTCTCAATCCCAGCAAAAGTCTTTACGTTTCTCTAAATGACTTTTGCGACGAAATTGTGATAAAAAACAATATTCAGTATGAAGCCTTTTTATCGAAAAAATGTTTAAAAAAAATGTTGATTATTGTAGTTAAATAGCATTATTAATGTTGTTTAGTAACGTTATATGTGTTATGTACAAGGCAAGAAGAAACTGTATCAGTTCTTATAGAATAACAAAATTTTGTACATAAACTGGGTAAAAACTTACGACTCACCGTCTGAATTAGGAACGAGAAAGGTCTTTAATCTTTTTGAGCAATTAGAAGTTAATGTTGCTTTATATTTTTTCAATGCAATAATAAACATACTTACGATACATCCCAATACTGCCATCAGTTTCTCCAAGTGAATTCTTTGATATGCATTTGTATGTTCCGTAATCGGACATACCCACCGATAGTATTTTAAGTTTCATGTATACTTTGTATGTATCATCCGAGACCGATTGTTCATACTTTCCTCCTGCAAATAAAAGGTTCAGTTAAAAATGACAAGCAACAAGTAATTCTCTTTTGACAAGTTTGTGCTCCATTTAGAATCCACGGCAACGACGAATTTAAAACATCGTGGTAGATATAATTATATGTACCTAGTGATTATATTAAATGAAAGTGCTAGCTTCGCAAAGAATCAACGATCGAATATTTATATTGTAGCTTATATAAATTAAGAGTGAATTTAAATACTCCAGTTATATAGTATCGGCAATTCAATGAAAAATATAGTACCGGACAACGACAATTATTTATAATTACACAGCATTTCATCTAGTGAGCATCGGAAGTGAGAGCCATTAAAAGCAAACGTATGCAGTTGAGTTAACGAAATTATATATTCTCGTCAGAACATGGAAGGAAATGTTGGATAAGTAAAAACATACTTTCGTGCAGATTTCGCGAAAGTTTTTTTAAAATGTGCTTCGGAGCAAGTAGTTGATTTACAATTTTACAAGTAACGATATATCGTATCTTGGGTACGTATTGAATTTCAATTTCTAAAAATAAATTATAATAGGAAAATGACATTAGTCAATATTTATTAACCGCGAAAGGTGATGCAGGTCACACTCACTTAGAAATTAAAAAGACCATCATATTAAAAGGTCCTCATGAATTAGGTGTACTTTTCGCGATGCCTGATACCTGGATTTATGTGTTTGTTTGCAGAGAGAAGAAGAAAGAAAATTGTTTAGTTGTTGAAGTTACTTATTTTGGTTACTCATCATCTATTTATGTGCGGTGTAATATATTTATATCTGGATGAACGGTAGCCGTGTATTATCTGTGATCTAGAGTCTCCAATCTAATACTAAAAATATTCATGAGGTGCATTTATGAATTTCAATAATATTTTGAATAGAATATATTAAGGTAATAATTTGAATAAAGTTAGCACAGTCTTGTAACGTTTACATCATTCTTCAATTATTTATTTTCGACGATAGGGATATTTTGTTATTACCGATATAAAAGATGCAACTACTTCGTAGAATTATTAACAATGGAATTAATTAGTCATTATGTTTAAAAAGATAGAAATTATGACTGTAATATTTTTGATCAACAGATTTTAATAAAAACCAAATACAGTATAGAAATAAAATGATGTATGAAATTAGTTAAATAATATTATTTTGTTTTTATAAAACTGCATATTTTATAAGTGAGTCTCACTAAGTAAATATAAATTATTAAAATAATGCGTATGATTTCGTTCAAGAGAGTTTCTATCGATTAATTCCAGCTGCAGCTATAACTTACATCCTTACTATCACCATCTAAGGAAAATGCCAGAGACATTTGTAACACAGGAGAAGTAGTATGCTTAAATGGTTTAGTGACTGATTATTTATTGGATAATGAAACGTAAGAGTATTTCGAAATGTATTTGCCAATATTATTTAACCGTTTTATTCAATTTCTATAGTCCATTTTACACTCGATGGACCATAAAAACAGGCGTTAAGGTTTCCCACATGAGCGCGTATGCATCATGGAAACTATATAGCGCTTTCTCCGTTCGCTTGGTAAATCGGCCTAACTCTTTATTTCTTATACCTTCATACATTTGTCGCTGATTGTTGAAGCGTCAAGTTATGCATATTTTAAGCATAGTTTTCAAGCCAGTACGATTGGCAATTTTGTAACTGCAGTGGACGACTGTATGCCGAATGCCGCGACCTGAGCCTAAGTCCAAAATGTTGAATTTTCCTCGAGTGTTGCACGGCGTTGACAATTTGACAGACCCGTGGTTTGGGGTGAGGATAGTTTTCCCTCCGACAAGGTCATTTCTCACCACTAAGTAGTTCCTTCGCTCCTGTTTAAATTAGCCAATAGCAATTCTCAAATAAGGCACCATATTTCTGTAAACAAGTGCTCCACAAACTTTTCTTACCCTCGGCACACCTAAGTTCTTCCCAGAATTCCGCGGTACAACACAAGCAAAAATATGCAAAACATATACAAGTTGCAAAGTTTATATACAGATAAATGACATTTATTTATTTATTCTACCTAAACCAGACCCTTCAAGCACGACCGCTTAACATTTTTTATTAAAACTAGAATTGAAAACCTTCGTTAACAAAAAAACTTGTGCTATGTTTTTTATTTGATAAATTTAATTGGTCAAGACCCTTCAAGCACAACCGCCTATCATTTATGTTAAAACTAGAATTGAAAAACTTTGTTAACAAAAAACTTATGCTTTTTCTCCTCTTGGAGGCATTGCGCCGCGGTACACTTAGCATCGTCTCGTGGCATATCAGTTGCGGAGCACTGCTGTAAACGACCATTCACCTGGCGTTTTCCTATAAGGGGTTATTCCTACCTGTGAAGTCTGAGAGTACGTGCATTTTCAGGATTTCTCTTGAACAAGACTTTTTTTTTAAACAAACAATTGTGTATTCGAAATTATATATTTTAAAGTTCTCGTAGTTTTTTGCAATGCAATATATAAATAAATAACAAAATTATGGACGATCTCCTGGCAGCGTATAATGCCATAAGGCATATCGAAGCGAGGTCTTCAACAAGACAGAACTTCTGTACACTTCCACTTATTCTTTTGTGTTCTATTACACCTGAATTTTATCCTTTGTTAAATACAGAGTTTCATTATTGTTATCCAGATGTACGTTATTTGCTACATTTAAATATCTCACACAAAATTAGGTCAGTGGAATCTGAAACTTGAATTAAAGCATTTTTTGTGTGAAAAGTTTTCTAGAAATTGTGAAAATAGTTTAGATTTCAGAATTAAAGCAGTAACGTGAAAAATGGCTGTGGCAGTTACTTCGTATGTCAGTAGAGGTAAAATCCTTCTGGTTTATCAAAAGCAACGACTATTAATTTTAATTCAATGTAGCTTTCAATTATCGCTGTTTCCTCTCCAGGTTCTGCATATTCATGCGCTCGTTACATATACGTAGCATCTAGATCGAAAAAGCTTTGCACCACATTTTAGCAAAAGTGAAAGAATGGGAGCTTTTAGTACTATTATGGATGTTGAGCACGCTATAAGCTCATTACCGCGGCGCGGGACGTCGGAACTGGATCGAAATATTATATAGAATCATGAGGCTAATTTCGGATAGTGAGTAGTTGTAACCGGGAACTGGAAATATTTTTCAAATTAAACCGGCCGAAACTCGACTTCATTCTGCATAGCATTATGGAAAACTCTGCAACCGTGTATCCGGTGATCACAAAAAAGGTCACGTAATTTATGGGCATATAGAGTAAAGGACCCAATTACTGACACCTAACCAATTACTGCCATCTTAAGCTATTTTACTTAAAATAACGAATAAATAAACTATAGTATATAATCTATAGTATAGATTATAGGTTGAATTACATAATTCTTTCTGTGTATGACTTTACGACGTTTATTTATTCGTTATTTTAAGTAAAATAGCTTAAGGTGACAGTAATTGATTAGGTGTCAGTAATTGGGTCCTTTACCCTAGGTAGTACCTATTTATTAAAAGAAACAAAAAGGATCCGGTCAACACTTGATTGCAAATCAATCCTGAACGAGATGCAGGCACTTTATTTGATCTGGTAAGGCGTCTTTCCACTGTAACGCTCTAGGGAATTGCGTTTCTTTGGTACTGTTTTTTGACACAAAAAGAATGGTCTTGCTGTTTCGAGGTTTTTTCTATTTGTTAATTCGTATTTTAGGAATGCAAAGGAATTTGTGTCATATTTGTTTAATGCTTTCTTTCGCCAGAGTGGATTTCTTTTAAGGGAAGAAGCATCTCGATTGCCCGATCGATTTTGGAGGAACCATGTATCTGGAGCGGGGGAATCAGGGAGGTTTGTAATCAGTTGAATCAGTATGACTGTCGTTATGACCTGAATTACACATTTTCGTTGTTTTTCTCATCTTTTGTGTTTAGCTAATTTCGATATTTCAACGTTGGACGTCCGCCATTTGGTTAATTCTTGATCAATCCAATTAAATCTAATTGTCAGCCTCATAATATTATGAATCATTAACTTCGACTTTCCATCACTTATAATATTAAATAAAATAAATGTTGCGTGCCTTTAAGAGAATTCAATGTGAAGTTAATATTTTAATGGAAAACTTTTACAATAATTCGGAAATCGTTAGAAACAGGTGTTTTGTATGTATTTTCTAATCGCTTTACACAAAAGCCTGAAAATCCGTGTGGAATATTACGATGAACACGCTGTATAGGCAGCAGAAGTTTCTATCCGCGAAAAAAAAATATAGCAGATGGTGGCACTAATACAAAGGTAGAAAAACGGAAAGTAGTAGGATAAGGAAAGATTTTTTGCGATTAACAGTTCGAGGTCGTGTGAGGCTGGGACGAGAGTGAAATCTGTAGGTCTAATGATCCGCTGTAATGCAGGGAAGAATTTTCTCAGCCGGGTGTGATCTTGCTAAGGAATAAAAGCAGAGAAATGGAAGAAAGGAGAAGGAAGGTATGTAGGTACTGTAGGAATGTGGAATGCATACAGAAGAAGAACTTTCACCGGCTTTAAGTTCGAAAAGCAGAGGAAAAAGTTTAACAGTGTTGAACTGTATTTCGGAGTATTATCTCGCTACATATTCAATGGATTTTTTGGAATAAACCTGCTTTCGCCCTGAAGGTACAGTCACTATGCACATAATACGCATTTTTCCTTTTTGGGTATCATCTCATGTGTTTCTGAACTGATGAACCAGAATACCGATAAGCTATATACTTCCTTTGTTACATAAGAAAATTGGCGCAAAATTGGATAGCAAGAATTAAAGATTCTGGCCTTCCAGTTTAAAAACTTACCATTCTCCTCAATAAATTTGTTGTTTTTTTCTGGTTCACCAAAATTTTGTTTTATCTTTTTCGCATATTTCGGTATATGCCCCCATTTAAATGTTTAAAAAATAGTCCTCGAAAATAAAAATTCAATTTTTTGTTCAGCTCCATAAATAAAAAGTGTTCTAGAAGCATTTCAATTTTAAATTTGAGGAAAAAGTTTTTTTTTGGATTTTCGGACTTCTTTCGAAAACCGTTTGTCGCACGAGAAAAAGTAATACATCATAAAAGATGCTCCTTGTCCAGATCTGCAACTTTTGTTTGACATATTTTTTGATTTAATCAATAACTTGGAGGATATTATATAAAATCGAATTCGCGAGCTGTTAAATAAATAATGATTTAAATGTTTAAGGGTCCAGGGGCACCCTTTCTTGTTATCCGATTGAGCTCAAACTTTACACAGATTTTTTTGTAATTATTTGGAACTATTCTGGAGGGTGCCCCGAAGAAAATTCAAAAGTTCAAAATAAGAGCCACCCTAGTGTTGGTGGATCATGCATAACACCTATATTTATTATTAAAAACGAATAAAAACGAAACTGCAATTTATTCAAAGATGCATAAAAAACATGGTCCAAGTTTGAGATGAATTGAATCGCTAGTTTCTTAAAAAAAATCCCAATTTTTACTGCGGTTTTAGCCCCAAAATTAGGATTCCCCTTTAATATAATCCACGATATATGATACGAGGTAAATATTGGCAAGCTATATAACATTAGAATCCTAGAATCTAATTTGTTCGAAATTATTCATATTTTAAAGTGTCATGTTTCATCCACGTATTGGCTTAAGAAATATAACATTAAATAAATACATTTTTCAGCGATCTTAGGAACGCATTGGAAAGAAAATCATCCAAGTCGAAGCATTAAATTCTTGGTTTCTAACACACTTATTTGCATAAAGTAATTAATATTTTTCATGGCGCCTATTTGGCTGCAGCATTTGTGCAGCTTTAAAGGAACTACAAGTATAATCGCGTCGACCTAGTATGCTTGATTTTTCGAAATGTCCATATTTAATACATATCTTAATTTGAACCAACTCCGAGATAAAAATTTTCCAGTTACATACTTCCTATTAATAAATCCTACGGGTCGACAAAAAGTCAGTGGCTATGCTATCAAATCCAGTACGGTTTGACGTGGGATAAATCGAACGTGAAATGTCGATCGTACAAAAATGTTTTATTCAAAACTGGAAACGTCGATTACACAGAAAATATTGGTTGCGAATCGTTGCACATCCAATATAAATCATTAAACAGTGATTGACGGTGTTTATATTCCAAAATAGAGACAAACATAGAAACATGTAGAAATTTTTTTATCCAGTGATCGATGTAACGTGATTTTCAATTCAGGTAGCATATTCGAACAGCGAAGCTTATTAAGAAAGCTTATTGTATAAGAATAAACGTAAAATAAATTAATATAATAGAAAGTTATTGAAACTTTTCAACAATAATGGAATTTTTAATCTTGTTTTTAGAATAACACGTTTGGCCAGGAAAAAGTAGTACTTAGTTTACATAACTTATTAATATTTGAATTTATTGCCAATATTAGACATTCGTGTCTAAAATTGTTGTAGAGAAATTTAAAGAGAATGCACGTAACATCACATTGTTGTAATACTTCCACGTTTTGAGTAAGATCTTTTTCCTAAACATTTGTCAGAAATAATTACGTCATAAAAATGTGTTTCATTCCTGAAAAATGAATAGAAATTGGAAACGACATGAAAGAATCACGGTATTACAAGAATCCAGCGAAATTTGGGTCCACGACATCCAGGAGGGATTCGTTAGCTAAAAGTTTCAGCCGGGAATTAATAACACAGCAGACATCGTTTTCCCTGGGTAAACCGCACGTTACCAGCGAAAAGGACGGCGCAAAGAGCAGAAGTCATGACAATCACGAGTCATTAAAGTTGTACACATGGTCCGACGAACCCAGCAAAACGTCTGGTTGGAAATGGTCGTGGAGGGTGCAAGTCGTTGTGATGCAGAGAGGACGGGTTAGGATAGTGCAGTGGCAGCGAGGGGAGGGTGAAAGGACAGTAATGGCATTGGTAAGTAGCTTGAGGCACGACACTCTCGTACAGAGGTTGCTCGAGCACCGCGTTGCTTTCCTTTAGCATTGTTCGCCCGCTACTTGACGCTATCCAATAACAATCTAAGATTGCACCGTTGCACGGATAAACGAAAACGCGCCCAATTGTTGAGAAATAGGGAAACCGAAGAGCCCGTCGTTTTCTTCTTTTAACGGGTCCACCGCTCTTATGACTTTTGTCTGCGAACATCTCTTCCTTCGTTTCCTCTGATTGTTTAATATTCGTGTGTAAATTGTCATTTCATAAGAATCTATTGTCAATTGACTGTTTGACACAAAGGGATGCAATTAATGAGAACCTCTCTGGTACCTAACAAGGGGAGGACACCCTGTGATAGTCATCGAGCTTGATGAGCCTTGGCACGATGGATCTGTGTCGAAAATAAGCAAATAGGTGATATTTACATGGAAATTATTAAAAATTTCATAGTGGCCGTGGGGTTTTAGTGGGTAAAAATCCCACACTACCCTGGCGCCCCGGGGATTCCCCTCTGGAGGCGTCGGGGTGCCTTTTGAAGATTTCCCCAAGTTAAAAAATATTTAAAAAAATTATAAAAGAATAATGTATACAAAATTTTTATTTTTTTTTTAACTTGGAGAAATCTTCAAAAGGCACCCCAACGCCTCCAGAAGGGAATTCCCCGCGGGTGCTAGGGTAGTTGTGAGATTTTCACCCACTAAAACCCCACGGCCACTATGAAATTTTTAATAATTTACAAGTAAATATATCTATTATTAAGGCCTATTGGTAGAAACGCACGGAGACCTATTTACTTATTTTCGACATAGATCCATCGTGCCAAGGCTTATCAAAATCGATGTCTATCGCATGGTGTCCTCCCCTTGCAAGAAGCAATAAATTTCTTGTATGTAATAAATAATAATTGTGGCATAACAGTCCCCAAAATTTATAGGGAATCGAAACTGTTCGGTCAATAATTCTAAGTTGGTTGGAATAACGGCCGGTACGTGCGCATTATTAGAATTGGAGATGGAAACGCTAAATGGTAGAATATATTGTACATCGTAGTAATAGTATATGTTGTTAAAAAAAGGATCTTAGACAATAGGGGACTAGAATACTCATTAATTATTAGTAGCTCTTAAAACGTGAGTGAATCTCTTTGCAATATATTTAATGTAAAGGAGAAAATCGTGCAGAAGAATATTAGAATGGTAGTCACAAAGTATTATAAGATTTTAATGAATGATTTACTGGAAGTGGTGGGTGGTGTGTCGTATTTCGTGAGGTTATGCATATGGTTTTAATTTAACGTGATGGGGCTTGAATATATTTTTCAATTAATAATAATAATAATAATAATAATAATAACAATAACAATAACAATGACAATGACAATGACAATGACAATGACAATGACAATGACAATGACAATGACAATGACAATGACAATGACAATGACAATGACAATGACAATGACAATAACAATAACAATGACAATGACAATAACAATAACAATAACAATACCAATAACAATAACAATAACAATAACAATAACAATAACAATAACAATAACAATAACAATAACAGTAACAACAACATCAACAACAGCAACAATATGAATAATAATAATAATAATATGAATAATAATATGAATAATAATATGAATAATAATAATAATAATAAAATAATAATAATAATACGTCTTTATTGCTCCAACAAATTACACTAGATTAGTAAACATTTGGTCTTTGTTTCCCTTTTGTGGCGCAATGGGCGGGACTCAGCAAAATGCTGTTTTAAAATCCTACCCCGTTATTCTATTAAGTAGGTAAGTATCCTGATGTGAGACAATATTTAAATCGAACCTGTGGCGGATGTTGGATATGGCGAGGAGCTCCAGTAGAGTGGCCTCTTAGATCACTTTACTTGAATTCACTGGATTTCTTTTTGTGGGGTTACTTAAAGAATTTAGTGCACCCATCAACAATAAATAGTGTAGTGGACTTGGGGCTCATACGTCGTTTGGAAATGTACTCACGTCGATCTATGCTCCACACAGGGGAATGCTGTACTTACATTTTAATCGAAGGAAGACATATCGAACTTATTATTTAAATGTCAGACCCAACTTTTGTATTTTACACCGAAAGGATAGATTTTAGGACTGATTTTCATCAAGCACTTCTTCTACTCTTAGCGAGTGGTAGAACCTTGTAACGTTTTAGACCTTTTTGTTTAACGTCCTACATAATATAAGAGATTGAAGCTACAGTATTGTTACGTTATTTGTCCCGAAGCAGATATGCTTTAGGAAATTATGAATTTTACTAACTTTAACTACCCTTGCGATGTGCGAAATTATTGCCGTTGCGGGTCGTCAAGAAACATCGAGATTATCAAGCATTGTTCAGTTTAAAGTAAGATTATAAAAATATGAAAAGTTTATTTGTTTATGGGGTTTCCGTTCGCAAAAAAGGGGCAAAAATTGCAATCTTTGATGGCGTGTATTTTTTAAACAAATTCGAAACCAGCAAAATGATGACTTAGCCCCCTCCATATCTAATTTCACGCGATTGAAATACTTGATATCGGATTGAAATGTGCACTGATCAATTTGGCGTAGAATGGCTTGCAGATATACATGGCAGTGTGGTATCGTCTAATATGTGTTCAAATAATTTTTAGCATCGTGCTGAAAATTGGTGTTACCATGGAATAAATTGAATCATTCGAAAGATTTAATCATCATGCTATTGATTCATATAAAAATGAGCAGGGAATTACAAATTACTGTTAATACCATTTAATGTTTGAACTTTATGTGACAATTATTTATACATTTATTAGGTGTGAACCAAAGTTTTTGAATTCTTTTATTTTATATCATCGACAGCGATTTGCTACGGCAATGTTTGGCATGATGGCTATTTTTTAGACGAGTGTTTGTATTTCTGACCTTTCAGGTTACCTAAACATGCTGTGCAAAGAGAAACTGGGTCGTTGCATGTAACCACTCGAAGCGTTTCTATTTATCTTCTCAAATATATGACAATATATTTGCATCCTGCAGTATTATTCCTGTGTATTTGTTGAACGAGAAAACAAAACAATCGAAACAGCTGGAGGAATTTACACAGCCAAAAATGATTTAAAAAATTGAAGGATAGGCGTGAGTCCCTTAGGGGGCCTTCCTAGTGTGGCAGCAGAAAGAGATTTAATTTTTCGGGAATTAAAAACAGAAACGTGTATCGCTCGTATCATTTTGCACGTTTGTAGCTTTATTCTATCGCCTTTTAAAACTATAAATAAAACTTGTAATTAAAAATATCCATTTATAGCGGAATACGAGCATTCTGAAGAGAACCACTTAAAATATATCAGATATACTCAGTAGACGTTACTTTATCGGTCGAACTAGAGTTTTGCAAATATTAGCAAAATTGAATTTTTCACTGAAATTGATGAAATTTTTTTAAGATGCTACTATTGCCAATCTGTTTGAATTTTGTGTTTGAGATAACTACAATTGCTGATATCAGGTGTGGCATTCACTGGTTAGGGAGTAAAAAATTCTTTGTTTCATGTTTTCGGTCTTGATGCATTTTCTAGGTGGTGCTCAGTGCTGGCGCTGCTAAAAAGAGATGACAAAACGGCAAACACGAAATTTACTCACAGGGACGTCCAAAATCGAAAATTCAAACAATTTCTTAAAATCTATTTCAATGGCTATCGCAGCACCCGTTGTTTGAGCAAAAAGGACCAAAATCACGATGTTGGTGCGCATTTCAACGAAGTAGTGCAAAAGAAACGAGTAATGTTCCGCACAAATATGCAAATAAAAAAAACTCGTGTTTGAAAAAATGTTATTATACAGTGCTGCGATAGCCACTTCCATTACGAATCAAATGCCTCAAGGTTTTTTCGAATCGGTTCATTAGTTCTTCTGAAATCGTGGTTACCGTTTCTAAATATCGTGTTTCGAGAAAACCGTGTTCAAAGTGTTCCCGGCTCATACCTGCGTTCCGAGTTTGAATTAGTTATGTGACTGTGGAATATATACCGTTACGAATTTTAGTGTGAAACTTTCACAGGGCATTCTCGGGATATTATGCTACAAAAATATATATTTAAAAAAAAATTGATTTTCTGACAAATTTTAACCGCAGGGTCCCTTAATATATAAAGATATCCTGTAAACTAGCCGCGATTAACTTCATCTTCAAACACCAATTAATCGCACAGAACTAATTGGGGCGTGGGAACTACGCGAACAAGGTTCAACGATGTGTTTCAAGCATTCCACGTACACAAAATGAAAAGAGCTGAGTTTTATAACAGTCACACTAACAAGCTCGTCTTCTGTTTGCAAATGATAATTAGGTAGCTGAAGAAGATTCTCCGTGGTCCTTTTTTAAAGTAAACAAATATTAACCGTAAACCTTGTTAAGCGTCGAATATTTAGTCTTATCATTGCAGTATTTTCGTGTACCATTTTTCTTCTGAAGTATATCTTACACTCGTGAAAATTTCTAATTATCGGGTTTTCTCATTAATACCTCACGCACGTTATTAGTAAAATTGCTTACCGGCGCGAATCAGAGATGTAAACGCATGATTTTGAACCGGGCAGTAATTATAAGGTGTATGGATTTCATGCGAATGTGGTGACCCAATTAAACATACGGGTAGAACAATGCTGGGAGTAAATGAATTCACTAGGAGTTAGGACCATCAGATCGGAATGTAGGTTTTAGCGCTATGCGAGATAAAATGATTATTCGCTTGTAAGGAGAGAAATTCTTCAAGAAACTACTGCAATTTAAGTGTTTCAATGCTCACCCAGGAAATGAGATGCTCATTAATTTTTATTTAAACATGCAATGCTATTTAGGGTGGATGTACCAGTAAATGAACACGTACCAGTGAATGGACATTTTATATTAAAATGAGTAAAATAAGTTATTAAAATGAGCAACTATTTAATTAGAGACTTCTTTCAATTTCTTGCTTCATATCCAAACAATTTTTGCAGCACGTGGAATCAATCGCGTTGCAAACATAATTTTATAAAAGTGTTCATTCATTAGCCTTAAGGGGTCATGGCTCAGTCAGGAGGCCAAAAAAGCGTGGTCTTTGGAAATTTTTTACTCAAAATCTATAACACATTTCTCAAAAAATCTGTTTTCCTTCTAAGGATTGCATCTAGTACCGTGCATCGTAATTTTTTTTATTTAAAAATATTTATCAATAACTAACTTATTTCTCGTAGTTATTTTTAGTTGACGATTCTTAGCACTCATTTATTTTAATATTATTTACATTATTCTATTAACGATCTAACACTGATTTTTCATAAATGAAAAAGAGAAAAAAAAGGTTATTCAGATGCAAGCAAAACCATCCCATTAAAGAAGATAATTGCATATATTAAGTATCTTTAAGTATATTTAATACATGTATTAAGATAATTCAATATTATTAAGTTAAAAGTATATTCTAAAATACCTGTTTTTAATGTGTTTTCTTTACCTTATTAAATTTATCTTACCTTATATGGGGGAAGGGGGTTGCAGGTTATTTGAATATTTGTGGTCGCGACTCAAAAATGGTTGGGAAACACTATTACGTAAGACTGATTTGATATGTAACGTGCACCTAATTATTGTAGTCTTTGCAACAAATATGAACGGCTGCAGTAATTGAAAGCTGATAGAATATAATAAACTCTAATACACACACATCATTGATTAAATGAATAAACCCGTATAAGTTATTCCGGTTGATATTTTCTCTCGTATAGATTACGCATGCACCATAAATGTGCAATTGGAATCGTTGAATTCGGAATGAAATAAATATGCATGAATTTTTTTCACTATCAGTTTGATTCGGTACTAAAACATGAAACATTTGCACAGATAATAAGCAGCAATTCAGCTGTAAAACATGCTTCGTTACGCGTCGTCCTTCAATACAAAATTTGCATGCGCATGTACAGTCTCTCCGCGATAACGTATCACACGATATTTCACATAATATCCTTGGGTGAAACGTCTTCAAAAGGGTTAAATAAAGTTATATGATCTTTATCAATGAAATAGGCATTGTATATTTTACAAGTTATGTGAATTAGCTCAATGGGTGAGGTTTGCATGATGGAGTCCATCATTTGTGATGTAATGGAAACTAACACAAAGTTTCTTCTTCTGTAATTTAACGTTGAAGAAATTTATCAGTGTGAAATTGTGAACACATGTCCGAATCTGGCAGATTTATTGATAACAGAGCTATAAATCGTGCATCTGAGATTTTGTGAAAAAATATATCAGTAAATACATGCATTGTTTATAATATTCAGTGACATCCCAATAATTCCCGAAATCAAGCGATTTTCGACCTTATTGTGCGATCATTAAACGTTTGTAACTCGGAGCACCGTTAACCGATTTTGATGAAATTTTCAGCATGTATACAGCTTACTTAAATCTACAAACGGGTTTTTTGAATTTTCGTTACAGGCTCAGAAAAAAAGTTGAAAAAACGGCCTTTACTATTTTTTTTGCTATTCCGACAAATTGAAATTTTTTTCAAAACTACGAAATACGTCACTTAGCAAAGTAATCCTTCTACCTTCTAAAAAAAACTCATGTAGTTTGGACCAATTCTAAAAAAGTTATGCGATTTTAAAAAGTGTGCCAATACTTTTTTTACTCACTGTAAGTGAGACAAAATCTGGATTGCTGACTGCGATTTTAAAAATTGGCCATTATATGGGTAAAGAAATTGGAAAATAATGAAAGTACATAAAATGAAAGTGGTAAAAAAATGATTTCAGTAAACCAACAAATAGCTGTTGAAGAAGAATCAAAGTTCTGAACAAAGAGTTTGAAACACAGAAAGAAATTAATATTGTACATACATTGTTTAAGCATTCTCATAACCTTGACACTGATACTGTAAACATTTCAAATTTTTTTGAGGTTTGAAATAAATTTGTTGGGTTAGAGAGTCCAAGTGGTTCAGATTCAAAATTCAAATACTTCATGGTATAAATTCAGAACTTATTAATTCACCTAGTTTTAAAGTTCCAAAATTCAATCCCTGGAATTCGAAACGTATCTATATAATTATACAAATTAATATCCTGCTATTCCTAAATGATAACTTCGTTGTTCAATGTATTCTTGGAGGTGTTAGATGACTAACCTAACTGCTACCTCTGTGTCACTAAAGGGTTTACGCCATACATGCCGTTTAGCAGCCGTGACCAAAACAAATTAGCCATCGCTGTACATATTCGGTTCCTACACGAAGGTTCAAATTTATGCAGGATCTAACTTATTCATCCATTAAGCACTAACGTCATCGTTTCCTCATCAAACACTTCTGCATACTGTATGTACTCCGCACAGAGTATTTCGTAATTGGTGCTGCAATCAAACAGGTAGTGACATTACACGAAACATTAAATGGGAAGTGTAGAATTTAAAATTATTCTTCCTCGAGAAAATTTATTTGAAAAACTCGCCTCACACGCGCGTTGCTGATTAAAAATCAGCAGAATTTATTAGTAAAAATGGCACCGAATGAAATTCTTGAATGAATCCTTGTACAGAAATATGAAGAAATTGTAGAATAATTTATTTATAAGAACTCAATACTCTTCGGGATAATTTTTCGAGAATTCTGTACAGCACAGATCAGAAACGTGTGATGCAACAGACCAGAAACATACCTGTAATTTTTACTTTCTACGAGTCGTCATAATAAATGCGAATGCATAATGGACTGATATAGTAAAATAAGGTGAAAGTCAGGTGATATATTAGGTACTTTCTTATAAAAAAACATTAGAATATTTTTTTTGCTATACGAAATTTGTATTTTGAAAAGATACAGTAATTTTGAAAAAATTACCATTGCACACTGAAGAGTCGCAGGTGTTCCATCTTGTAATTAGTTAACCATTATTTTTAAGTGTTGTGCTCAAGAAATGCACAATTTGTAGACAATGATTCATGTACACTTGTATGTAATAGGGAAATAACTTTTATCATAACTTTTACGCAGTTCGTACTATTTCTGTTATAAATATATAATTCTTGGGTGTTAAAATGGGCAGTAAAAATTGTTTTTCTAACGTGCTCGGATATTTTCTTAATTAATGAAATTTGAAGTAGATATTATTGAAACCAGACTGATAATAAAATTAATAAATTCTAGAAGAACGGACGATTGAAAATAAATGTTTTACAAACACAATTTTTTTGTTTCTCTCTCCTTTTTGTCATATTATTTGATATGTTTAAAGAATTTATTCAAAATATTGTTAACAGAATACAGTCTTATTGAAACTAATGCTGAAAATTTATATCGATTTCGTGCACACCATTGATCAGAGAGAACAAAACACAGTCCTTCTCCGGATTCTGTGCAAATAGCATTCGAAATGAAATTAATTATTAGTGCGATTAGTAACAGCCCGTACCTACAGAGATTATATATCATCTTCATCGTTCTCCTTCTTACTCCATCCTAAATTCCCAAGTCGCAAGCAGCCGAATGCATTTATGCGTCGAAGATGTACGTAATATGGTAGATACAGGAGTGTCATAAAAAAAGCAATACCCTTCTGTTTCGCGGTCATTTTTTTTCTGTTCAGGTTACGTCAATTATCACTTAACCCTCGAAGGACATAACAACATTTCTATGGTGCACTTGTTTCACGAAAGAATTGAATATAAAATGAATTAAATAATTAATATTTCTCAAATTAACTAAAATTTATTAATAAACAAATACACAGAAAAAAATTATTTATGTACATCTGGTACATAAAATAGGTGTATCTCCTGAATGATTTTTACAAATAATGTTACTGCAAATTAAGCATCATATACTATATTCTGCCATTGCCAACGCTCTCTCTGTATCTGCCATGTTCCTTTTGCATTGTCACGCAAAAATTCAGAAGAATAGTCAAGGTACAATAAAACGGCCTGCCAATCCTCAAATTAATTGGTCGAACCGTTTTTGTATAAAAAAATCTCAAAGAATTACTTATCCTTCGGCCCAACAAGGCGCAATCCCTCATTAAGAAGTGAGGAATAGTTCAAGTTCCGCATTTCTTATCAGACCTTTGCAAAAACGACGCCAATCGATTCCTTACGTTTGTCCAACGAAAATAACACCAAGAATGACGTAATTTGGACCATAATGAACGAAATCACATGAAAAATTGATTTATATCATTTCAAGCTAACTTCGTTAAAAATAGTCCAAATTACTTGCCATTCGGTATGCGTGCAATTATCATCTAAATTCTGCTTACTATTAAAGATGAGAACACCAATGCTCCCCAATAATTTATGAGTGGCAAATATTTTTATGCAACTTTGTCCCGGACATAAGTAAAGTTATTTCCGAATCATTACTGCAGGCCGCCGTGTAAAATAATATATATTGTCACGTACACAAGTGGAACGCTGAAATGTTCTGTAAATAATCCCAGCGCGTGAAAAGTTTAGCGCCGAAGTCTCATTATACGAAGTAATTATGGCTCCATGCATTTCCGCGTATCCGACTGCGACGTTGTTAGACCGTTCCAGTAATGTACGGCACATATGTGCCGGGTTCTGTGCGTGCACTCGTTAATAAAACAGCGTTAACTATGTTGGCCAGTACGGTTCAATCGCTCTTCAGTGAATTAGCAGCCCGGGAACACGTCCATTACAAACGTGCAAACCCGAAAGTATGGCTGTGTTCGTGTGTGTCCACCGAACAATACACGGGCAAACTTTCCACTTCGTTCAATCAAATCGACACTAAATGTATATCTATATAGACTCCGCTACTTTAGATTAATAGAGAAACATTGGCGATTGCGGTATAAGAGGCAGACTTGTATTCGCAAATATGATTTCGTCTACTTTTTTCTAAAAACTGTCAAGCTTGGAGAGGCAGTTTGGTCAGCACTTTGGAGAGGACATCGATGTAAAGGTGTGGGGTGAAATTTTGTCGGTTATTATTATTGGGTTCCTGAGGGTGAAAACATCCCTTAACGAGGGATGTAATTTTTTATTTTTCTAAGTATTTTGAAAGCGTGTAAAAATATTGTTAAAATGAAAGTTCAATGATTTAATAAGTATTCGAAGAAAAAAGTGTTTTTTCATCATTTTTTTTAATTTTTGTCTTCTTGTGTCGTCCAGAAGCATATAGAATTTGTTTATTAAACCTGTCTAACAATGCGTTACTTGGACAATTTTAACCCGACGTGTGCAATGTGTGCATCCTGGACGCTCGACATTGCATGTAGGCGATGATCGTGACTATAGTTACATATTATTTGGGAGCAGTCGTTGGGTGTTTGTCACGGTTTGATGAGAGCCCTAACTCTATAAACCGAGCTGGGATTGAAACTGAATTATTGCTGCAACGTTGCGCCAATGTTGCGGTGCAATATTGCACGGCAACGTCCATGCAATATTGCTGCATCGTTATGGCAACGTTGCAACAACATTTCCACAATATTGCTGCAATATTGCACGGCTACATTGGCACAACGTTGCAGCAATCATTCTATGTCCGCCCCGTGCAATGTTGCGCGTCAACGTTGCAGCAACGTTCCTGCAACGTTGCCGCAACGAAGTGTGCTGTATGGGTACAGATAAAGTATAGGCCTATCCAGGGTAAATGGTAGTAACAAATACAATGTTTAAGTTGCGTTGAGAGATTGTTGCTATATTGGTAAGTAGTGTAAATTGTATTACGAACTGTAACAATCTGTTATAATTTTGAGTTGAATGATATCAGTGCTGGCAGCATTAATATATTTAAATTGGATACTGCATTTTAGGAGAACACTGTTAGTGAATAGAAGGGATTTTTGACACGATTGAAGCAAGATTAGGCTTTATGACTCCTTTACTCCTTTTATATATTCTTTGTGCACTTTATGTAGGTACGATATATGTAAGTACTTCATCGGTCCTCAACTTTTTGACATCCAACGAGGAAATCAAGATTTGGGGAATTTTTCCATTCAATCAAAGTTTTATTAGAATCATGCCATTGACGAAGAAAAAATATAGAAGAGTCAAGTGACATATTTATTATAAACTTCATTCGTTTTCAAAATCGAAAAGAAGGAACCACGAGAAACTTTTCTGTCTATCAGAAGTGAAATAATGGTTACTTGTCGGCTATAAGCCTTGCTCTCCGCTCTCGTTTTAAAAGTTAACTATTTTACCATCACCCGACGAGAATTTTTGAAACTTCGTTAGTCACCGCGGGAAAGTTCGATATCAATGCGCCGGAATTTTCAGCTCTTTCAAGTAACTTTCAGGCAAGCAAAGAAACGCAAAGTTTCCAAGTACCTACCTCCTTTATTTATGAAAATGCATTAATATAAATGAATACTAAAGTGTTCTGAATAATACGAGACGTTAAAAATGTCTGAAAATTTCGAACACAAAATTGTTACTCATGTATGAAGTATCAAATATACGTATAATTTTAGAAATAATCTGAAAACAGAACATCACTAAACATGCGTATTAGAAACGCATGATTTTGCATTAGAGACTTAATCACACAAGTAATGTTGTCCGTAGCAGTATTCAGTACGACATATTTTTTGTTCGATGTTATCGGCAGATTTTAATAATTCTAGTTTGTTTATCATCACGAGATCATAACTTATGCAATGTTCATCGAACATGTTGGTGCATGTTTTACAGGACTTGAAAAGCATCGTCATGCATTGTCGATTATGCGCCAAGTTAATCAATCTCCCGGTACTGTGAATTTTGCTCTGTCATACTTTATTCGACTCGAAGAAGCCATTAATTTTATTACTTCTGTGTGACTTTACTTTGTGTAATAAAATATTACTAACAAAAATGTCCGATATGCCTTTAATGAATTGGCTAATGATGTTAAATACAAATTTGTTGTGGTGGCACACTTAATAAAGGTATACAATATAGTATGGTTTATAAAACAAATGTAAATATCATATTTATCTCATATAATGAATGTCATTCTCATTTCTAATTTTAGTATGACTTAACTCTGGCTTAAGCAACAAAGTGTTAAATAGAATTTTATTTACCTACAAAATATGTATTTAAAACAGGTTAATAAGTGTTTTATTTTATACTTTAGAGTAGCGCTCTGATTGACTTAACATTGTAAAATCTTAAACACATTATTCTCTGTGAAACATAGCATAAAATAATATTCTAAAAATTGAAGTTAACGTTAGTATTATTCAAAATATAAAGAATCTCAATGAATTTAAATGAACAGTGGAACAGTCTAGGAACACTGATGTAACAATTAATTGTTTGCAGAAAACCGGGGAAGGGGAAGCAGTAAATACTTTATAAAAATTGAAAATCATTTCTTGGTAACTCAACATAATTTTTTTTTTAGGTGTTGCAGGTCGTTCACTATTGTTACTCAATTGTGTATTATAATATACATAAACTTATCTAGTAGGTGGTCTGAAGCTTGTGAAGAATACCATTTCGGAGTGTGTCATTCTCTGCTGAGAATATCTTTAATTTTTAAACGTAATGTTGGGTTGCATCTCCCTAATTTTTTAAAAAAGAGGCGTTGTGTATATTTACGAGGTATGCATGGTGGAACATGAATTATAGTTAATCTGAATAAGGACTGTAAGCAAAAGCGTTTTGAGGAATTGACCAACAAAATATACTTATAATTATTAATTCACTATATTTTGTATACATTTCGCCTCGTAATATGCATGCTTTCGTTTCATATTGCAAAAAGCCTGCTGAATGCAATAAGTGAATTTTCCTTGCTTGTGTAAATAAGTCTTTAATTAATTGAGAAAAGAGAGTAGCTTATTTTAAGTGGATATACAAAATATAATTTTAAATACCAGTTTTTATAATTTCGTCGTTCTCCTTCGTCCAGTAATTGATAGACTTCGGGAAGGCTTCGGAATTGCACTCCAGAGTCATATCCTGTCCTTCCTGTGCTCCCACCAGCTGATTTTGTATCGAAATCATTGGAGAAACTGCAAATTAACAAGAATTCATTTGAATTCAATTTAACCATTAATTTAAGCTAAACAAAAAGGACAACTTATATCTATAATACGTGACGAATACTCACATTGTACTATGAGCATTATTCTTTTACTGACAGTAGGTGGCACTCCGTTAGAAGCGATGCACAGATACGCGCCCATCTGTAATCGATTTACCTTCGTGATATTGAAGACTGAACCTTCTACATTTCTCACTGAAACAATATCGAATATTCATTAACGGCATGACAGAGGAACTTATAAAAGGCAAATTTATCAAAATAATTGAATATTCAGATGAATTGGACGAAATGAAATACTTGAAGCAATATATTATACATACATATATATATTGCAGGCGTTACGTGTGATGTTCTAATATCATGGATGCACACAAATATGCTGAGGACTCATTTAGTTTTCGTATCTCGTGCCAATAAATTTAAAACTTATATTAATTATGTCGCAGGTACATTATGATTCCATATTTTGTTCTTCGTTAAAGAATTATGCAAATTATTAATATTTTTCGTCGCCTACTTATTGTATATAGATATGTGGTACAAGAAAAATGATTTGTTTAGATCAAGAGCCTAAATTTGAATGTATATGTACCTATACATTTCGACAAAAGTGTCTTTAAAAAACACAATAATTGCTATTACCTACTTAAGTCCATTCGAATACAATAATTATTTTTGAATTATACTTAATGACTTTTAGTGGTATTTATTAGCATCAGTAGGGTATCTCGATTAGGGCTGGGACTATTCGAATAATTTAATATTCGAATATTTTACAAGTATTCGAATGCTACGAATAAACTTCGAATATTTGAGTATTCGAATATTATTATTAGTGAAGTGGGTCAAAATTAGCTTACAAGATTTCACCCTGACAAATGAACCTAATGAACTTGATTTATAATTCACAACATACTATTCGAATACATCAGTATTCGAATACTTGGATATTCGAATTATATTCGCCAAATAATTGGGCAACTGAAGTATTTGAATATTCGAATACCGAAAAATTCGACAAATAGTCCCAGCCCTAATCTCGATATTGAGTCGAGTAACAGGAAATTAATTTGTTGTTGGCAGAAATCTTCTTATCTTACGTTTAGTAGCTCATTGTAGAGTTTCGTATTTCGTCGATTTATATTAAATTAATATTAGGATATTCTTTAGATATAATCAAGTATCATTTTAGAAAGATTAGTCTAATAGCCTCTTAGTTTAGCATACATAATATAAAATGTATACAGGTATCTACATAAGTTGACAAAGAATTTAATAACGTTAGTAATTAAACAAGGGTTAAGCAAGCAGCTAGACCATATCGATTTTTGATTAAATGCATCAAACACGTCGAAATAGATGCTATTATTATTTATTATTAATAACACGAAATATATTGAAACTATTAAATGATATTAATTCAATGAAATAAACAATTGCTAATGAAAAATATTTTTAGATTTAACTATGTCTTGATTAACTTAAGCGAAATATTGTATATACATATAATGACTTATATGCATACATATATAGTATGTTCGTAGTAGTTTTTATCGGACTGATAATTATTTCCGAAACAGTAGCGTTGATTTTGCATCATAAGAAGCGCGTAATAGCGGGTTCGAGATTAATGTTAACCGACCGAGCCGCTCTTTGCTCCTACACCGTCGATAGTGCGAGCGCTCCTGGCTTTTTGTTATGTCCTCTGTTTAATCCGAGTAAGCATTCGATGCTGTGAACGCGTTGGTGAATTGCATTGTGGTCGTAATGCTTGTTGGGAGATTTCTTGCTAACCGTGGTTTACTCGGAGAACGCCTGATTATGTACTGTTATATCGTTTTCGGTCTGATTATTTTCAGCCAGTCACAGTATCAAACGCAAATGCAGATGGGACAAGAAAAATGTGAATTTTCCCATGCATTTGTTTCATTTTGCTGTTTCTTTTAATAACTAGTCTGCGGATGTTCATGCAAATGCATATTTTTATAGGCAAAAAATAAAGTAATGGGACCTAGACAGAAATTTGTTTTGTCATTAGAGAAATCCAAGATTATACATTTTATTTTGCATATTGCATATGTTTTGCATAATGCATATTTTCACAAAAAATCACAAAAAAATTGACAAACGTTGATGGCGGAGTCAATAATTTTAATCTATTGTCAAAAGTAACTGACATTTTAAAAGGTGCAAATGTTCAAGGGCCACAGTTGATTCCGCCGCATCATTGGTGCATGTTTAAATATGCCCCAAGAACGTCGTGTGACGTAGAACGCTCGTTTTCGGCCTATAAACTAATTTTAACTGACAAGAGGCACCAATTTACTGTAAATATCATCCAGAAAACTATTGTAATATACTGCAATTTGAACTACAATACCTAAATAAAATAATAAAATGATAAATGTCTTATAGATACTTCTGTGTGAAACATTTTTGGCTACAATTAGCAATTTCCAAGAAATATTTCAAGTTTCAACTTTGGATGGCTCACTTTGTATTTTGCATATATGTTGCATGTATGTTGCATAAGTGTTGCATACCCTCCTGGCTGGTGAGCAAGATGCCAGTTTCATGATGAATAATTTTTTAACTTTTATTCGTTGTTTGAAATTTTATTTAAATACAAATTTTGCCCATCTCTGGCTAGGTAACAGGACGCGGTATTAGAGCGAGGTGCGGTAACAAATGTGGACCCCGCTTTAAGGGCCCCGTTGATTTAAATTCATCGTTCGGAGCCTCCAGCTCCGTCATCATTTGAAAAAGCCACTTAAAATTAACCTGGCGAGTAGCATCGTGTCAGTCAACCGCGGCATGTACATTAAAGTATGGTTGAAATTTGAAGATTATGCCTATAAAATTACCTACTCTTTTTGCAGCATTGGCACCAACGAAGGCTACAGTAGTGACCACATATAAAGCACAGACCTTCGTGGAACGTAAATCTTGCGGTGGAAAACTAAAAGGCGGTTACGGCGGTCGATCCTAGTTGAATTTTCGATTCATTGGGCTCTGACTTTGCCCACCTAAGCGCTTAATCTCTGCACAAAGCAATTTGTGTCATTGAAACGCCTGTCGACTCTGACCGTAATCACGTGCATACGAGATAAACTGTGAACCACTAATCAAATCAGCCAATACAGTCCGTTTACTCTCTTTAATTAATCACTGCAACCGATTCTACTTTGCCAGTCATTGCTCCATTATCCGTTTGGCTTACGTTTATTACTATTTTTTCAACCTGGCAATTTCTTAAGTAAAGAGAATCGGCGCAAAATTGAATAGCAGAAATTAAAGGTTCAGACTTTTTAGTTTGAAAACTCTCCACATCCTTCAAAACTTTTTTTTTGTTTTTGCTGGTTCGTCAATTTCAAGCTACATATGTATCAAATAAAACGCCGTATAATTTTTCTGTTTCAGATTACCTGGTGGATAAATATCATGCACACCAACGGACGACGAATTTTGCGCGGCGTCATGGTCGATCATGCATAACTACTATATTTATGGTTAAAAATTAATAAAAAAAAAACTGTAGTTTCCTCAAAGATGCATCAAAACATGGTCCAAATTTCATCTGAATCGAATCGCTGGATTCTTAAAAAAAATCCAAAATTTTGCTATGTTTTTAGCCCAAAGAATAGGATTCCCCCCTTAATGCATTTTTCATCTCACAAAATGCAAGGGCGGATCCAAAGGGGGGCGATAGGGGCGACCGCCCCCCCCCCCCCCCCAAGAGTAATAAAATAGAAAAATATTATGACACCGTGTATTATTCTGTTTAAATAATTAATGTGAATTTAATTATTTAGACTGTATTGTCAGACAGAGATATTAAAATATAAAATACAAGTAAATTTCAAATTTTGGAAAAGAGGGTTCAAAAATGTACTTATGTACTTTTACATATTTCGCCCCCTCCGAAAAAGGCTACTGAATCTGCCCCTGACAAAATGATACAACTTTTATTTGACCTATTCTCTTCTAAACGTTAATAATAATGGCACAAATCGCGATAGTAATTGTCAGTGTCTCATTTTGTACGGACGGGGATGTTGAAAATGTAAGGGGCATTTTTGTTCTCATAGATTCAGTAGTTGCCTGCAGAGCAGAATATGGCAGGAATAACAGTCGGGCGCGAATAAAAGACAAAAGGGTGATAAATCGTTATCGCATCTCGGTGTATACGAATAAGAACGTTGATGTCATTTGGTGTTATTGTGCGAAACGTGGAGCGCGTATATTTCATTCTGACGTCATTCGACATGCCAACAATATAGGTGCAACGACAGATTCGCATGCACCCCCTGCATCACGCGTCGCACTCGCTAAATAAGTTTGAAAGCCGCCGGTGATAAATTTTCATTGTACGTTCATCGTATATCATATATTCCTTAACTCTCTATTGCGCTCGTATAAACGTGAATCAGAAGCATGTTTTTTTCAGCCGTCGACACCGTGCGCCTAACGCCGCGGACTACAGAATGATTCATCGACCATGGAATTGGAAATTTAGAACGGCCAGCGAGAAGCACGAATTCAATTGAAAGTCTACGGTCCATTCTTGGTTTAAACCCAGTTTTCAGTTAGGATTTACTAAGAATTCGATAGAAAAATTATTTACCCTTACGGAACGTAAAAGATTTGACACAATTGGGATTGCTTGTGCTCGAAATGAAACAAGTAATGCCATAACGTGGGTTTAGAGATTACTGTGAAATAGTTGACGTGACCACATGGAATTGGAACGAATTGGAAATGCTCTCAGCATTTCTTGAGCAACTTTCTGAAAACTTATTTGACTAGGTGTTTTTCTTTGATTTAGTTATTTTGCTGGACATTATCATCACTTTGAAAGGCTTTAGTTGAAGCATGACACCTACCGCAAGTATCATACTATGATATTGATGTACATAGAAATGGCTTTATCTTGTATTTGAAAGCTCCAGTTCTCCATTCTTTCAAACTGAAGCTATGAGACCAAAATAAATTTTATTTATAGATAGATGCGCATCACGAAGTTGCCGCAATTTTTGACAGTTTTCTTTCCCAGAACTCTTAAATTCTTTACTTATTCCTAACCGATTGCACGTTTCTTTTATTGGTGAAGATAATTTTAGTTCCCTTTTTGCGATTTTACTCGATGCGATTCTTAAGATTGCGCGGCCTTGTCTTGGCACTTTTTTTGAGAATCAGCAAGAATCTAAAAAATGCCCACTTCTATTTGGTTTATATAAGTAATATTTAGCGAACAGTAGGTATATGTATTAATACTCGAGTTTCAGAACATTCATCAGCTTTTGGATTATTTATACACTTGGTTAGTGCCACAGCTTTTATTTTTACTATCGAAAGGCTGAAGCAAATAATTTTTAATATAGGTGACGTTTTTAGATCACAATTGTTAAGTGAATCTTGAATTATATAAAAATAAAACCCTGGCGAAATGAGACTTTACGAGCCTATTAATTAATTTCCTGTCAATAAGCATGGATTCTGAATACAAAATTTCGAATACAAAACCTACTTAGTTTTACAAATATTACAATAAATCGTAACTCGAGTAACAATATGTGGAAAATATGAGCTTAAAGAATTACTTTTATTTCACTAACTAAATTTGGCCTTTTAATAGATAGCGAACTTCATTAACTATTAATCTAATTAACAATATCAACAATTTAACAATTTCAGAGGTGATAATTTGTCTAACAAGCCTAATAAATATCAGTTGAGAAAAAGGTAAGAAAGAAACCTAAACAGACAATAAATCAGGATTGAACATGCCTATTAAATTGATACTCTCAAATATAGTCAATATTAATTGAAACTTCGCGATAATTTCTCCTAAATAATGTACATTCACAAGAAATATTAAATCTTTTAGATACGCTATTCATAACTTCAATTTATTTCTTGATTAACACTTTCAGTGGTGTCAGCATGTTTTTACGTCCGAAGGATTTTCACCTTGTATACTATTTCGACGTGTTTTCAAGTCAATATTTTCCGAGAAGCGTGGAAATTATTATGTAATGCCCGAATGTTTGCTTTGAAAACAAACTGCGGTTGGAGTTCGCTTTGTATTTCCTCGTCTCAGCAACCCTTTCATTCGCTCGACAATGCAGCTTTCGACACATAGTCACCGGTTAATAAAAATTTAAGTTTCTATATTTTCTAGTAAATTTTCATGCTAATGTCGCCAAGAGATTCGTGAGATTCTCCACACGAAAATATTTTCAGTCATGTGATATATAGTTGGTCTGAGGTATTCAGAAGTTGATGTGTACCGCTTCTGGTAAATCATATGGTATTTCTGATATCGTTTCGGGTTTAATAGAAAATATTGAAATTTAAATTTTTATTAGTGTCAGCTTATACTTAAAGCTCGGGGCAAATTGACAAAATCAAAATTTTCCTATTAAAAGCCACCCCGCCGAAAGGGGTTGATCGATTTCACACGGTATTTCGTCAAACCTTGCACCATTTAAAGTGTTAATTACAAATCTCAATAAACTGTTCCTTACCTTCTTGGCCATTGCCCAGAAGTATACTTTCTCCACTTTCTCGTCTCCATGTGATATTTGGCGCCGGGGATCCCGTAGCGGCGCACTGTAATGT
The DNA here is from genome assembly GCA_910592295.1 of Andrena haemorrhoa. NCBI lineage: Eukaryota > Metazoa > Arthropoda > Insecta > Hymenoptera > Andrenidae > Andrena > Andrena haemorrhoa. The sequence continues at coordinate 7,928,159 of OU342943.1, forward strand.
GACGTTGCTACCTTCTCTAACGACCATATCCGTGCTGGTTGAGTGATCTAAAATATCGGGCGGAACTGTAAACAGCAAAAATTATTCACATGAGTAACTGTCGACTGAAAATTATCGCATCAGTCTTCCGTGAACAACAGTGCTGGATTAACTAATAAGCAAAATAAGCACATGCTTAGGGCATCAGGAGAAAGGGGAGCACTATACAATTCTTCTGAACTTTAAAATCTAACTGTCGTTAGAATGTTAGAAACACTTTTAAGTGGTCATTCCTGTTAGCGCGACGAAAAAGTCGGCAATTTTCAGGAATTTATTGCGACGAAAATAATTATAGTAATGGAATAAAACTTTCTTCTATTTGTTAAACTACATTTCTACCGTAAACAAAAAATATAAAAGTAATATAATTATTTATTTTCAAATACTTTTGAAAATGGTCCTAATGACATGTTTAAAAATTCATGCCTGGCTCGTGCAGGCGATTTTAGCTGTTAGGCTTATCTGAACCCAAAAATCCAAACAGATTCTTAATCAGTATGTCTGTCGCTATCGCTCGGACTATAATTAGTGATTCATCTTCAAAATTAGCAAAATGGCGGGCAAATATGCAAGAAAAATGTTTTTTCAGCTTTTTTCTTTTGCTATTTTCAATTTCAAAAGTAGGTTAGACTCGATGAAAATACTTGGCTGTAGTCCCTGCGAGAGTCACAGGTGTGCAGAATAAGCAGCAAAATTTATAAAGCAATCGGTTCGATAGATTTTGAGATTTTATCTTCACGATGTGAACAAATAACGTTTCGAGAAAAACTCGTTGTAGAAGCTATAATAATCGGCATTTTTCCATGAAGAGTTAATAATACATTCTTGAAGATATAGGTATACTTTCCAAAAATGTTTAAAAAAAAAATCGATTTTTTCAACCCGTCTAACCAGAATGACTCCTTAAGTGAAATTATTTATCGGAAATGTCTAAGAAATCGTATATGGCGTTTGAGTGGCCAAAATCTTGTCAGTGCTCAGGGCCTCTAAAGGTCTTAACCCGGCCCTGGTGAACAAGGTGTTATTTAATGCGGCGAACCTATGCGTTAACCGAAATCTCTATGTAAAATACGAAGAGAAATTTTTCGATAATTCAGCACTTCTCAGAATTGTACACCTACGTCATGCTGTTTAATTTACGTTTAATTTTTTGAACCAACCTACAACCTCCAGATATCCAGTTTGACTCTTCATTGGGTCGGTGTTTATCTGGCACATATAAGCACCTCGATCAGATTCACGTATATCACGTATGTGTAGGTGCCACGTTTTGTGCTCTGTATGTGTCACTCCAATTCTGTGATTCTTGGTGATCACGTGGTTGGCTATTGTCAAGATAGTTTGTGTATCCACCCGTAGCCATGCCACCTGTGGAAAAGAGAAACAGGAAGAAATGTAGTGTACGCCTTTATCCGCATCTGTTTCAGATAATTTGGTAATTAGGGTAGAGGTACCAGTAGTTGACCATGTATCAGTAGTTGACAACTTTTCAGAGAAACGTGAAAAATAAGGTTTTTAGAAGCGGCGAACTGTGGGTATCAGGAGCTGCGGCGTGCTGTTGAAAAGAGATAGTTGCACTTCTAAAAACCTTATTTTTCACGTTTTTCTGAAAAGTTATCAACTACTGACACATGGTCAACTACCCAGATAGCACACCTCGTCTTAGAGACGTCTAGTTTATGTCCATTTTAGGTCTGAACGTCTTGATTTGTAAGAAGCGTCTCTAAGACGTCTTTAAGACGCCTTCTGGACGTCTTTAAGGCTTTACCAGACGTTGTGCTATCTGGGTACTGGTACCTTTACCCAGATAGCACACCTCGTCTTAGAGACGTCTAGTTTATGTCCATTTTAGGTCTGAACGTCTTGATTTGTAACAAGACGTCTCTAAGACGTCTTTAAGACTTTACCAGACGTTGTGCTATCTGGGTTACCCTATATAGAACCCAGATAGCACCACGTCTGGTAAAGTCTTAAAGACGTCCAGAAGGCGTCTTAAAGACGTCTTAGAGACGTCTTCTTACAAATCAAGACGTTCAGACCTAAAATGGACATAAACTAGACGTCTCTAAGACGAGGTGTGCTATCTGGGGAAGAGGGCACACCTCACCGATTTTGATGACCTTGAAATATGTTGCAAAAGGTCGTCAACTTTTTCCTATACATGTTACCGCCGCGCGGCTTTAGTTTGCGATATATTTCCTCAATTTTGCATCGTTTTCTGCATATTTAGGTTCATCCGACGCGTATTTTCATAAAGAATATAAAACGTACTGGATTTTTTGTTTTAGGTGAGTTCGACGGACGGTAGGCTGCACGCCGATTCACTACTTCAACGCCGAGGACGCGGAGAAATACCTTCACAGTTCACAATAAACGAAATATTATACAGAAAACAAAATTTTCTCGACTTCCTTAGATGCTCCATTAAATATCCCAAATGTTTCAAACAGATTTATTGAACGATTTCTTTGAAGAAAATTCGCGAATGTCCCCTCATTTTCGTCGAGTTACACGAGCTTCCCCTGTTAAGGGTAGCCTTCTTCACAAGTGGTGTGTATGCAAATGTGGGCACTTGAAGAAGACACGGGAAGATAGTACTCTTTCCTGGCATTTTGGCGGAAAGCAGAGCTATCCTGGAAGGGTGCGGATCGATGTGGGATATCGATCCTTACGCAAGGAGATGAAAGGAGCATTCTCCAGCCAACTTTGCGAGTGAGAACACTGAACTGTCACGAGCAAAGAGTTTTTGCAGTACCGCTGTTGAAGAGTATTGGAAAAGTATCTTACACAACTCCAATCGGGGCATATTGATTAGTTCGAAATATGTACATATGCGCGGGAAAACGACATGCGTTATGTTTGACAAAGTGTACAACAATACGGTTCAAAGCCTTGCCTCGAGACATCAGCATCGTACACCAAAGCATGGTGTACATTGTTGCTATTCAAACTGTACCAGTAAGGGCAAGTTATTGTCGAGCGAAGCACAATTGGTAAATGCTTCTTTGTTCCATTGTACTCTGAGAGCATAGTATACCTAAAAGATCTCTGTTTCTTGATGACATAATAACGCTTAATAGCATACAAATATGTGCTGGAAGCTCGTAAGTGCTTTTAACGTGATGCATACATCTGCATTTATCCATTAAAGTGATATGTAAATTAAGTATTTGTCACGGTGAAAGAGTTACAATGACATCGTACTGTGAATTAAAAAACAACTTTAGATACTTTTCAATGATTCATTACAAAGCATTAGTGTTCAAGCAGTGGTGCTCTGTAGAAGTATCGGAAAATGATTAACTACCTCAAGTTCTGAGTGGAAACAGAGTTTGTCAATCGATAAAATATTTTTTCTTTCTGATGGATTATTATACTTAATGATGCACAATTTTTTAATTACAATACGAATTCGCTTTATTTTATTTGCGACTGATGTGAGCAATTGTAATTTTCGTACAGAAGTGTAGAAGTCAGAAATTATATGTATATTTGTATAATTTTAATTGCAATTATAAATAGAATTTTGCGTACAGCTGACAATGGAGAGAATGACTAAAAATTCATTAGGTAGAATTTCAATTTACGACTCTTTTTTAAAATACTGCAGACCAATTACTGAAATTAATTTTAATAGCTTCCAATAGTGATTTCCAAACGTCCTTTTACTCGAAGTAGGGAATTATACAACGCCTGTCAATAAATATGGAACCAAACGCAAATTGGTCTATTTCAAAATAAACACACCCAAAATATTTCAGAATTTCGTTTATTCTGTAATAAAAAATATAGAAGAAACAAAATGTTGCTTTGAAATAAGTATGCAACGGACCGAAATCCTACAATCAAAAGTATATGTGTATTCATATATTAGAACACTTTTTAATACCGAGTTTAGACCAGTGGTTCGAGGATTCGGACGATTTTTATTTCCAGCATGACAATGCAAGTTGTTATTGAAACATAAAAGTTCCAGACTATTCGCAAAATCAAGGTTTTCGAACCATAAAATGACCAGCAAATAGCCCGGATCTAAGTCGAATCGAAAGTTTATGGACACTCTGGAAACAATTTATACACGAGAAAAAAACAAAAAATAAGAATGAACTTTTAGAAGCTACTAACAAGGGAAGATCCCGAACCCGAAAATTCAAAAAATTCGGAAACGTTGTGAATATGTAGGGGATTTCCTCCTGATTACAACGCAATTTTTGTTTGCCGTCCAAATTCACTCGAAGGGGGTGAAATTAACCCCTGAAAATTCGGTTATTTTCCGATCCTGTGTTATAACTCGCGAACTGTAAGAGATAGAAAAAAAGTTTCAAGACAAAAGTTACTTATTTTAATTAGATCTATCATTTGGTAAATAATTATTTTGCATTTCCCGAGTTATCACACAAAATTGGAAAATAACCGAATTTTCAGGGGTTAATTACACCCCATCAGAGTGAATTTGGGCAGTAAACAAAAATTGCGTCGTAATCAGGAGGAAATTGCCTACATATTCCCTTGTAAGTTGTCGTGGAAATCAATTTTGGAAATCAATCACAGTGTGGAAACTTGATTACATCGATGCCAAAACTTATACAAGCTGTGATAGGTACGTGCTATTTCAGAAATTTTGAAGTATCATTTAACACGTACGTTTGAACAATGGGCATCATAATGTATAGCATCAATGCAATGCTGTTCTGACCAATCCCAATTTATTGGTCGCATTTATCGTTCAGTCCGGGTTGCTGCACTGTAACTGTAAGAATTTATTCCTTTCTCGGAAATATCTTTCTCGCGGAGGCTAAAGTGTATTCCCGCGCTATTTTTTAACTCTCTTCTTCAATCATTTCCGTTTATGTTATTTCCCCTTCGGCCTCCACCCTTCTTCGTCTACTTGTCCCATTACTTATGTCTTTCACCCTTATTTGTCACTCTCCCTATTTCATTGGTCCTTCACAATTTATTTACTTCAATACCTAAACTTTATATGTTCTTCTAATTACTTAATGTGGGTATTATGATTGCAGTTCTAATTATAGAATTCATAAACTAACACAATTGAGATATTTAATTGTGGTAGAGCATGTAATAGTTGTGATGTAATTAATTCTGTGTCTGACAATGGTTCTTTAAATTTCCTCTAATAATCTTGAAGAAATCAGCAGTACTGTTTGTATTTCCTTCAAAATGAGTATACCTATGACTTTTCTGTAGTTTGTGTAAGTAAAATATGTTGAAATAAAAAAAATGAATTGAATATTAATAATTCATTACATTAGATATAGAAAGTAACCTCCCTAAAAATAAACCAAATAAATATATTTTTAAAATTATAATTTTATCAAAATTAACTAATATAAACAAATATTTATTATAAATCAAATTTATAATCAAAATTATGAACTCTTTTTCTGTTGTGAAACAAATTTGTTATTTAAAACTTAACAAGTATTCTCCATTCCTTTAGGTATTAGTAGGTTCATCATAATTCCATTAGAATTCTGACAATAACGACACATGTTTCGAGATTGCTATGTCGAACAAAGGGCAAAATCTCGTTTGCATTTAACGGTTTTAGGTATAATATTTAACCGTAGATCTTCCACAGCATTGCGAGGCATTGAAAGGACGCGGTATCTGAACAGTAATCGCGGTAATGCGTTCGTTATATTTAATCAAGCGTCAAACAGTCGTGCGTGTTGAGTTAACAGAGCGTCACACCCAGCGAATCGTTCTGCGTTCATGTTCTATGTGAACACGAGCCTGGATAAAATGGTTACCGTTTGAGAGGTATCATTTCTCTCTAGCAAATGGTCCTTTGTCTCGCTCAATGTCCATCACAATACTGTCGCGCAAGCAACTCCGAAACGGTTTCAAATTGCTAGGCACTCTTCTCTCGTAATAAAATTCATTCTTAATAAAGGATTTTATTATTTTATTTAACAATAGTCACCGCGCTTTTTTCTTTCGTGAGTTATTATTACTACAAAAAGTATGACTTTCAAAGATCATGAAAGTGATTTTATAGGTTCTAATTTTATTTGCCACAATTGACATTTATGGTATGGTATTGTATGGCGAGCAACACAGGAGAAGATTCAATAAAATAACAGGTAGGTATCTTTGGGGTTAACCATCTTGGCCAGTTCAAGAAATTCCGCGTCTTTGCGAATTTATTTCTAACAAGGGAACACCGCGAACTCCGACTCACCGATTGGAACGCAACTTTGTGGGTTTTTAGAGTGACCCGAAACAAGAACAACGGTGTGTATCATTTGACCCCTATCGCCCTTTAAGCAAGTGAAAACTAACCTCAAAGTCCAATTGGCACTTCCACTTTTTCGAGTGTAACTCTCAAAGTACAACAGACAGAAGAAAATGTTTCAAACAAAAGTTTAATGGTGCAATAAACACTACAAATTTCCGTTAAGGAAATTTTGAAAAGAGTTTTCTTCGTCAGTTATATATTTGTTTTAACTCTTTTTTTAAATTTTGTTAACGGAAGGTTGTAGTGCTTATTGCACCATTCAACTTTTGTTTGAAACCTTTTTTTCTGTCTGTTGTACTTTGAGAGTTATACGCGAAAACGTGGAAGTGCCAATTTGACTTTGAGGTTAGTTTTCACTCGCTTAAAGGGCGATAGGGACCAAATGAAGCTTAAAGTTTATCGAGGAGCAGGAACGGTGTTAAATTTGATTAGATCTTCAGAAATTAATAACAAAAATTCAGTTATTATTTTTTGAAATGTTTAAATAAATGATATATATTTGTTTGAATAAATATTCTATATTTGTACGCTTGAAATACCGTCAGTTACGTTAGAATATTTTCATTTTGCGGAACACTTTGTTTCTGCTTCGTTTTCCTTCAGAGTTGTTCGGCATTGAAATGCAAAATTCACTAACGATCGATCGTATCCACCGGGTGTGCAATGAATTTATTAATTCTAACACAATAACTAAACGGACTGCGTATGTATAGCTTTTTTCGCGCATGGAGTTTTGGGAAGTGTATACCATCGAATATTTCTTGCATTTCAATTTCCGAAATTGATTTGCATATATCCTAATAGAACTACTGACTAGATATATGTACACTACGCTGGCAATGCTACCCATAAAAAGAGTGTTTCTATTAAAAGAAAAATAAAGATCTCCTTCGAGTCTTCAAATTATTTCTACCTGGAAAGGTTTCGTTGGACTCTAAGTCACTCTGTGTGCCCCTTAAAAACATATAAATATGTACATTGAAACCTAAAATCGCATGTCACACTTTGTATTCTCGAAATTAATAGATTAAGTGTTTAACTCTAAAGTTTTGGCATAATTTCACCGAGATTGGAACGATTGAATACTTGCTGAAAAAATTTGCAAATTGACATTTTTTACTTTGCAGATTAAGTAGAAATGTCAAAATAGCATTTTGAGTTCATCCACAAATGGCATTAGTTAACAGGTCATTAGCCCTTATTATCTACGGTGTTAGAAATTAGGTAACGTTAGTAGTTTACTGACGTATTAGATATTTCGGTATTCCAAATTACCAACAGTATTCCAAATATGCTGCACTTCCTCTACGTCTCATATAACAAAGTAGATTAATACTATGTTGGGTAAGCATCTTCATTTCAAGGTGTATGCATATGCAGAAGCTACAGAGCTGCATACGTTCGCAAACAAAAGCGTAAAATACCTCGTTGCTTTTGATGTTCCACAGATTGAATTTTTTGATAATTATGAATAATATTAGTATTTTAGATGTGGATCAGCTGATGTAATTTACAGATTTATTATGAGATACATACTGTTAAGTATTTATTAATGCATCGTCGTAAATTTGGGTTTCATTTGACACTGTTAATAACACCTATAATAATAGTGATGGAGACGTTCTATATTATTATGATTCGTTAAAAGTTCTTTGACCCTCGGATTAATGTTGTATAATATGATTACATTCAATAATAAGATTTTCATTAATATTAACTGGAGGTAATTACATTATAATGTAACATCATCGTTCTCGCTATAATTATTAATACAACGTAATTTCATTTAAAATGTTAAGTAGTTTATTCAAAGCTTGCGATAAAATTAATTTTGTTGCGGCCTCTCGATTATAAATCGATGTGACGTTTCATTGTAGCGGTAATATATCCAAAAAGGATAGATTTAAACATAAAAAGACTCATAAATAAACATGAAGAGATAAATTGGAATCTTTAAACTTGGAATAAAGTCAGGCGCCGATATGCACACCAATAAATGAAGCTTCCAGAAAATTAGAATATGTATAACCAACTAGCTTTAATACTCGGCTTCGCTCGAAATTTAGATTCTGATTTTATAAGAGAATTTGTTAGCTTTTTTTTAAATAGTCACATTCATCTGGAATAGTCAACCATAATGAGCTGAGGCACATTTTGTGATCCCAGAGTGTATCGTTCGAAAGTTTTTAGGCGACACACAAACCCACAAATATATTAGAAGCTTTCTGCTTTATATATCTGAATTTTTATAAAAATTTGGATAGTGTAAATTATAAAGTCAGATCATACACTTCACATTTTACAGTAACTTTAATTGAATCGAGTTATAGTTATCTTTGTTATTGTAAAATAATTTTGAAGAAAGCTAATTTAATGTTTACATGCTTATAAACATAACTAACATAGCTAATAAGTATAATTATCCTAGTTTAACGAGCGTTTCTAACTTATTAGGGACATATATTTTGTATAACAGTGCTATCATTTTTAAACACCAGGCATACATATACATAGATACGTAAAATCTTTGAGAGTGAAATATTTGATAGCAACTACGTATTACAGACATCCATAAAAGCCTGCGCATTATGAAAGCGTACAGGAGACTTAGAGAAGAATATTGCAGGACCGATCGAAAAATAAAGCATAAACCGTTTCGTTTCAGTGTCCCGAAAATAGGTTACGCCCGTTACAGTACACGGTGGCTAGAAGAGGACCGTTCGGACGGACGGTCTGTGGACTTTTATTATAGTGAACTCGTATCTTTCGCGGATTATGATAGGTACGTGGAAAGCAGCCGCCATTACCAGCGTGTGGAAATGTGCTAAGAACGTTGGCGAGCTACGATAATTCGGTTACATACAGCCATCTTACCCCTGTCCCCTTCCCTCTTCCGTTCCCCGTTATTTTTCATAGTGGCCTTTTTCTTACTCAGCACGTGCACCGTTGCTACGAAATAATGAGAAGATTGGAAAATAAGAGATCGATAGGGAGTAGGAGAATGCAAACCAGCGAGGTAAATGCCGAGGAATTAAATGAGGATTTCAGCACAGTGATAGAAAACAGAAAGGAGAAATAATAACGTAGTATTTCTTGTGTAAGCTTTACTTCTTATAGAAAACATTATGTTTTAAGGTAAGTAATCTAAATGCAATGTACATAATTCGTTTGTTACATGCTTAAGGGTCGATTCTACTTTGCCGGTCGAACAAGAGGCCTATGTTCATGAATTTTTTTTCAGAAACTGGGAAAGTCAGCGACGTGGAAGGCCGGTGTCTACGAGGACCTCGGACCTAACCATGGTGGTATATAAAGGTGATGCAACAAAGCCACTTTTCCCTAGTAATAGTGTCTTCATAAGAGTTTAGTACAGATTTTATGTAGCAGATGGCGTGTGTGCATGGATCCCACACAGATGGAGTCGACATTGATTGTATAAGTGTAACGACGCCACGCTACCGTGTTCCGTGTACTGTGTTTCTTATATAAACTATTATTTTAACTAGCACTATGGTTAATCGGTGCAAAGTAGAGAATTGTGGTTCTTCTGGAAAAGAAAAAAATATATCTATTTTTGCAGTACCAAAGGATACAATTCAAAGAAAGAAGTGGTGATCTCCGATTGTATGATCTCCGTTGGCTAACAACGAAATTAACAAAATAACACTAAACACAGAAATATTTTGGCAGCAATACTGCTGGTAAGGGTTATATACATATATTATGAGAAATACAATTTTGGATGATAAATATATAAAATACATGATAAACATGTACACGAAATTCATACATATAACCTTTACAATAATTTAAAATTATTATTAATAACCATTTCTGTTGGGTATATATTCTTTACATTTCAAATTTACCGCGGTAACGCGCCTCTTAGAGTTAACGCCACCTGGTTAGTATTCTGCGAATTAAACTGTTATGAAGACGCCGTACATGGTCCTGTCAAACCACCTTTATATACCACCCTGGACCTAACCCAGACCTGACCCAAACCTAACCCGTCATCGGGCCCTACAGGTCCCTGTCGCCTGAGTACAATGAGGCCTTTGAAAATCCCATTGCACGCCAGGAAAACTAGCGCCTCACTTTGGAAAAGTCGCGCCTTGTTTAAGGATACTGGCGCCTTGAATTAAACGCTTCTTTCAAGGCGCCAGATACCAAATCCCGTCTAAGGACGGAACAAAGTTGATATCTAATCGGGCCTCAGAGATATTAAGGGGTCCGAGAAATTAGGACCCTTTTTCACCCTCTTGGGAAATGGAATTTAAAAAAATCCCTTCTTATTCAGCACCTACGTCGTAAAAGGAATATACACAGTGACACAACAATTTTATATATATATATACAAACAAATAATATAGAGATGATAATCCTATGAGAATTAAGTAATTCGCGGTATGCGAATGGAATTAATACAAGTGTTACTTACATTATTAAAAAATTTGTGTACATTGTATATGTGTAAAAATTACACGACAGACATAACAAGTTAAATTCGTTGTTTTATTTTTACGCACAGTTTTTCTTTTATTTAGTTTCTTTTATATTTACTTACACTGTTCGAGATAATTTAATTATATTGCTAAATTGTTTGTGTTTAATGTATTCATTACGGCGTGTCCATTGTTTTAGTACGCTGAAGTAATGCTCTTCGTTTACTAATGAGAAATTCGCAGCTTTACCTGTAAGCTTATTGTATACAGTCAACAACGAGATGGAAGCAAAACAATGGCGACAAAATTGTTAGCCGGGAGGCATTTTTGCAGCGAAATATAAAGCATTATTTATATAACGAGAATTACTACTTTATTCGTGAGAAATGAGATTATAAAATAGCTCCAATAAAGTCTTTATTCTGTAAACATAACTGAATGAGGTTAAATAAAAATGTAACGTACACAAATCTCCATGCTTCGAACATTTAGAGAAATCGAATGGGAGGCTAATGCTTTTAATGAAAAATTACCAGGAGAAACAGAGCAAACAGTAAAAAAAAAAATGGAATGTTTTCACAACAGACTCGAAGCGATATGCAACAAAATATGAAATTTGAAGAGGTAAAAATATTTTTGCAAATTGAAAATAGTAATTTATAAAACAATAAAACAATTAAAAGCACGTGCGTAATAGACAGAAATGTTTAAATAAAAATGTGGAGAGCTGTAAGGCATACCGAGGAGTTCGCATTACGTAATTCGTTCGTAGTGTATACTAAACCAGATTCTATGGCGTGTCATCTTACGTTTTGCAAATTCTGGTTCTTGTCTAATTAAAAGCATTTGTTCCGCGTAACGCTATACCTACCTACTCGCTGGCACGTTTCATTCCCCCCGTCGGCATATAAAAATGTACAAAACGTGCGGAAATGTCTATGCTCATCGAACGTTCCAAAGGAAGTTCAATGGAATTTAGTTAAGACACGATTGATTCGCCGATAATTGTACGTTCGTTCGTTTTACACGCTTCATACTGTAAGATTTGCCGGAGATTACACGATTCCCTATTACGTGATTCCTGCTTCGTCTGCTTATTCTCTTTTGTAGCCGGAGACAAAGGGACTTAATACCTTAAGCTCCGTTTCCTATTATCATGCTCACGTCACAAGTGATTATCCGTAGCTTTTCCAGAGAACTTGCTAAAGGCGACGGTGACTCGGATCTCTTAGCAGTAACGGTGATATATTGCACGCACGTGGTGCTGTTTCTTTGTACACTTGATTTCGCGCTGGACAAATAAAATCACAGTATTTTCAAAGCACACACGATCAGGGGCGAATTTGTATACATATAGGCAGCAAATTTTGGGCGAAAGAAATTGGGAAAGGTGTCAGAATGTTTTTGCTGGTAACTTTTTTATTTTTTCAACGCCAATAATATCATAGATTTCCGATCTCAGATAACATGCCTATCTGTTTCCTCTGACACCGAAAGTGAAGGGTGGTCTTTAAGGGTACTAGGCAGTAGAGTGGAACGAACTATAGCGGCAAAATATTTTTTATTATTTATGACTTCTAATAGTGGGCGAAAGTTGCCTTTTATAATGTTAATTAAGCTGTAAAAGCTTGATCTTGATCGACAAATTTTTTTGAGGTGTCCCAAGCCATTCAAAAATTCATATTTACTGATTTTATGACTTTTCATAACTTTGTTATCGTAAGGAAAAAAGGGCATTATGGTGATTCAAGCTTAACAGTTAACACTTAAAATGCAAAGTAAATAATATTTCACTTTTCACCATAATATTTGCCACTTGGTATCAGAAGTGTTTTCAAATAATAATCCTCTTGTTTCGTAACTGCCTTTTTTTACTTCATTCATTTCAAGTCGAGTAATGCTGCAAATTTAAAATGTCACAGATACGAATCTGTTCCATTTCTAACGTTTTTTTCCTTCACTTAAACTCACCTGTATTTTAGAAGAGAAAGAAGACGAAGAAGAAAGGAACACACGTAAACCTGTTGATACCGGACATTTATCTTTGCGATTTCTCATTTTCGAGACGGGCACTTCTATATGGAACGAAGGTACAATACTCATTGTCAGATACGTTACTGTAAGTAAGAATGAATTGCCGCGACGTAAAAGCGCATTGCTGTACCGTGGCGAGCAATGGGAAGAAAAAATTACTGCCGGACAAAAGTGGAAGATTTCGCCTCATAATGCGAAGCGAGAAAGAATTGTGCTTCGTCATGTTAGCGATTAATAAACGGGGAGAAGTTCCTTCCCCCGATGCCCCCTTTGCCATTAATATTTCCAATTCTCTCGAGAAGAAGCGGTCGGAGCCATTGTGCAACATGTCACGACAAGGTAAAAAATAACCAGGAGTGATGCGAAATAACTTCATGGATGGTTCTGTTTCTTTGTTGGCTACGTAAGTAATAGTAAGTAATAGAATTTTCTCAACAAGTTTAATAATTTGCATGCAATCTTAACTAGTAATTTAAATACCTAACTGTACGTGAATAAAGCCCAAAAAATTCTTATCAACGGTGATAAATAAAATTCACCATTAATTGATCTATGTTTGCATATTTGAGAGACAAATACTTACATTCGTACAACATTACAATAATCCTCACAAGGGAACACCGCAAACCCGGACTCACCGATTGAAACGCAACTTTGTGGGTTTTTAGAGTGACTCAAAACAAGAACAACAGTGTGTTCCATTTGGGCCCTTGCGCCGTTTACGGGTGTGAAAACTAACCTCAAAGTCAAATTGGCACTTCCACTGTTTCGCGTATAACTCACAAAGTACAACGGACAGAAAGAAATGTTTCAAACAAAAGTTTGATGGTGCAATAAGCGCTACAAAATTTCGTTAACACAATTTTGAGGAGAGTTTAAAAAAAAATATATAATTGACGAAAAAAATTATTTTCAAAATTTTGTTGACGGAAGTTTGTAGCGCTTACTACGCCATTAAACTTTTGTTTGAAACACTTTTTTCTATCTGTTGATATTTGATAGTTATACGCGAAAAAGTGGAAGTGCCAATTTGACTTTGAGGTTAGTTTTCACCCCTTGCGTCATGATGCATGCGTCAGTGTTTCACGACTCCTGCATCAGCGTCTGGATGTATATCAAAGAAGCTGTAGCCTTTAGATTGAATATCAAAGAGATGAAAATTTCAATTCTGCAAAATAATGATAAATGAAGCCTTTTTGCATTCACCTCTGATCATGTTAAGCCCTTACTGCTTAGGTACATATGCTATTAAATCATCGTTGAAACGTTGAAACACTGTTATAATAACATTTATCGTTTGCTATACAGTATACGCGCAATTGATTCTACGAACTTGGTGGGAGTTAACAGGTGCAGAGTACAGCAATTGTGAGAAAATAGGGTCGGTTATACCTATTATGATGAGAGAGTAAATGTACATTCCTATTTAATGACCGGGGAAACGTGCCTCTTTCTGATTATGTGTAACTGGTTACAAGAAAATACCTACCATTTCATATTTTTTAAGGGGGTATACCAGTTTGAACCCTCGGAAAATGTGTACATTTTGTGGATTTTTTTACAAGTCAACGGCTTGATGAAGATTTCCCGTTTTTTTTTACTATCTTTACATAGTATTATGAAGTAGTTAAAAAAAATGTTACAATTAAAAAACTATTGTTTTTCGAAAGTTATGGGTACATATCCGAAAGTCTCTCGATTTTAGACGGCTAAACGCAAAAATTCAGAACAATAGTTCAAGATACAATAAAACAGCCCGCCGAACCTCAAATTAATTTGTCGAACCGTTTATGTACAAAGAATTCACAAAGAATTACCCATTTTTCGGCCCAACAAGGGGCAATCCCCCCTTAAGTAAGAGAATCAGGATTAAGTGGACGATAAAGGAAACATAAAGACAATCAGCTCTCTTGCAGGAATACTGTATTGACAAAGAAATACAAGGAAAACGTTGTCCCGAAGTAAAACTTTCAAGAACAAATTTTCATTACTTCCACAAGATTCGCGTTTGGCTGGCGGCATTCCAAGAAAATAATAATGTAACATTTCACTTCGAAGCGATCGACTTCTCGATTCCGTATGAGGATTCTTTGGAAGTTACTGCAGTTGATATCGCAATAAGCATTCAATCTTTTGGGGGAAGGCGTAAGTTTGAAATGTGGCCGAGAAGGGGGAATAAAAGGAAATAAAGTATTGAATAGGAGGAAACAATAATACGGTGTTGACAGACAAAAACAGGCAGGAAGAGAACGGTACAATCACATTTATTTACTGGTAACAAATATTTATTTAGAATTTAGAAAGATGCTAAGAGAATTGTAGATACTGTAACAAAATTCTACGTGGAAATTTTTAACAAATTAGCACGACTCTTTAATTGTTCGCAGTATGTACTTACATATAGGAATTGCAAATCGGTAAATCGGTTTGAAATTTTTTTTCACTGAGACCTTAATGGATCTATCAGACAATTTCTCTTTTCTGCTACTTCTTGGTCCTGCGGGGTGAAAACATCACTTAAAGCTTAATGTGTGTTTCGTATTACTCTGTAGATACATATATCTTGAAAACTATAACAGAATACAGATATAAGAAAATTGTTACAATGAAAATTTACTGTTTCTTTGTACTTTATAAAAGTATGCAATTAAATTGTTTCCAATTTGTAGTTTAAACAAACAATGCGTGCTCACTAAAAAACTATTAAATTTTCATCGTAACAATTATTATATATTTACTATAGTTTTCAAGATATATAGGGGAATAAGAAATCACATTAATCTTTAAGGAGTCTCCCTACTTTGACGGCCTGAAAAGGAGCGCGATATTTCGGATTTTTTTAAAGTGAAACCCTCAAATTATATTAATTGAAAACAGTATGCCTATATTTGTACATATTTAGGCAACATTTAAAAAAAATTAATTAAAAAAACGATACCTGAAACTTTAAGCCCGTTTTCTCAAAATGACGATTTCCGAATTTTTTAGCATAATATCTCAAAAACCAATCACCCGATTTACTTAAAACTTGACATATATCTTCAGTAGATGTCCCATTCTCGGCGATACTAAAACTAAGTCGGTTTTAGCAAAATTAGACTTTTACGATTTAAAAAACCAGCGAATGTTTTGCAGAAATCGATGTCTGTTTTAGACACTACCATTCTCTTTTTAATTTTCAGTATTTCTGATTTAATCTACTTCGAGCGATAGCCGCACTCATACAGATCACACAAAGTACGAATTTTACGCTAACCATGATCACTATTTTTACATACAATTTTTTTTTCATGCTCTCTAAAGATTGACAAGTGAAACCACAAAGCTGGAAGTAAATATATTTCATAGTCTTTTTTTTAAATTCCCAAAGTTCGCATCATTTTTCGTCCGTCAAGGTAGGGAGACCCTTTAAGTGGTGTTTTCACTCTGAAGAACCAAAAAGTAGCAGAAAAAAATTGTCCAAAACTTCTATGGAGGTCGTTTGCAAACCTACAAAGTTTCAGAAAAATCGGAATTCTCAGGTTACTGAAGTTCATACCTTTGTCAGTTGTACCGCGATCTACCAGACCTTACATTTATTCCACCACACTTTGTTGTGTTTGACAAAAATTGATTAGTCAACTGGAGTAGGTTATTCCGTGCACGTTTTAACACAGTGGATCGTTGCAGGCAGCATATCAGAACAAAAGGAATCCTTTATCGGCGACTGGTGTAATACTGCAAATATCGGAAAGTTGGTAGTGAAGCATAACATCATCGCCATGTTGAACGCGTGCCAACGAGTGCATTATACGTCCCTACTCTCTGCTCAGCCCACTGAATTCTTTCCGCCGGTTATTTGTGCGAGAAGCAAAAATTACACGAATAATTAATACGCGGCACGTCGAATCGAGCTACCGGCGATGTATGCGTTATTTAAATTGTAAATACAACTGTTAAATGGTGGACGTGTATCTACAGGGGCTGCGCAAAAACAATCAGGAAAATGGAAAACCCGCGAGCGATTTTCTCCATTATCGAGGATATACAATATTACTTGTCGAGTTCGACGCGCAACATTGCATTTCATTCTCGCGACGGGCGGCCCTATTTAATTTGTGGCACCATTGTCCGACATCGAACTTTTCCGAAATTGAGTTCCCTTTACGCGACGCTACCGCCCAATATTTCCAAGTGATTCTTGTTATTTCCCCCAACTATTCAAAGCGACAGCCCCCCTTTCCCGTTTTAATAAATTTACACCCCTCCCCCGCCCCAGGTTCGTAGAAAGCAGACGAAACTTTCCATTCGTTTAACGGTTACAAAAAAATGCGGCATTGAACTTTTCCGATTGTTCTTTCCACGTCGGGCTCGTTTCTAGTTCCTCTCGTTTGCAATGGTACAAAGCAAACGAGATTAAACTATGTACGTTTCGAAAGCAGCCGTTGTAACAGTTGGATGCAAACGCGTTGATCAATTCATTTAAAGTTGTACAACATTGATGGACACTTCGAGTTTGGAATTCCAATTGCTTTTACCGGTGCCTTTTTTCTATTCGTATTCCGTCTTAATTGTTACGTTTATTTTTTAAATATATTAACAGTTCCTGCTGTTTCGTTTTCGTTACAAATTGCATTTTATTTTAGTTCCGTAGTTGAGAGGGGCGTCCGGAGGGAGGAGCAAAAGGGGTAGTTGTCCCCCTTGGGTTTTCAGAAAAAATCGCTGATTTTTCAAAACTGATCTTAAATTAAATTGACACAATAAAATGGGTTAAATAAGCAACGGGGGTATATTTCTTGTCCCAAAGTTGCCCCCCCAGAAAAAAGTCTCCTTTGGTAGTTGAATACAATGTGTTTTTCGAAATGACTTCTACGTTTTTATATTTGCCTCGTATAATTGCTTCCTGGTGTAATTCTTTAATTACTGGAATGGATCTAAATCCACTTCAGAGGCAGGCAGTGTATGGTATAACATAGTATGGTGAACAAGTAATATCGCCACCAATCTACTAATGGCGCAATGATACGTAGTTGTGTCTTCTCTCGTAGAAAAAATGAGAAAGAAGACACGTTATTGCGACTAGTAACGCGGCAAGGTAACTACGGATGTACTAGTTGAATCTTGGTGGTGGGACATTGCACGACTATGTAAGTATACATATGTATAGATCCTTCTGCTCGTAAATATTCGACTGACTGCAGAATTTAAAAAAGTAACATGTTACGCTTGGAATAGATACTATGTGTGGATGAAAAATATTATGCATGATGAGGTTGTAGATTAGATTGCAACATGATAGTATTTGGTTGGCAAATTATTTATTAATTTCTATCTAAATGGTGTTCATCGATATAACGACTCACCATTCGTTTTGATTAATACTTTCAACATTTTTGGCATTTTTAAGTCTGTAGAATGATTTACGACTCGAGGGCACGGCGCATCTCCTACATCTAAGTAAGATGCAAAAGTGAATACACTCGCTTTAAAACAGAATAACTTTTTTAAAATGGATCCAATCGACTTGAGATTTTTTTTTTCTTGAAATTGCAATTGGTCGGAATAGCAAAAAAATAGTGAAGGTCGCTTTTTCAACTCTTTTACCTGAGCCTTTAATGAAAATAAAAAACCGTTTGGTCGAAGTAAGTTGCATACATGCCGAAAATTTCATCAAAATCGGTCAACGTTGCTCTGAGCTACAAACGCTTACAGATCGCAAAAAAGTTCGAAAATCGCCGATTTCGGGAATTTCGCGATCTTTCAGCATTTGTAGCTCAGAGCAACGTTAACCGATTTTGATGAAATTTTAGGCATGTATGAAACTTACTTCAATGGCCAAAGGTTCTTTTTTAATTTTCATTACGGACTCAGATAAAAAAGTTGAAAAAGCGACCTGCACTATTTTTATGCTATTCCGACCAATTGCTATTTTTTTCAAAACGACAAAACATGTCACGTAGTAAACTAATCCTTCTACCTTCTCAAAAAACATAAAATCGGTTGGACCCATTTTAAAAAAGTTATTCTGTTTTAAAGAGAGCGTATTCACTTTTGCACCTTACTGTACATCGTTAAAAGGGACTAGTCAAGAGTTAAGACGAATCAAATGACACCATTTTTAATTTCGAAATCAAATGGGATCTCTTTGAAAACTGGCCTCAAAGCAGAGATGGGCCAACATTTTTATTTAACTAAATTTCGAATAACGAATAAAAGTTAAAAAAAAAGTATTCCTCTTCTCGAACAATAAAGAAATTAAATTTATCGTCGAATAAAAAAATTAACTTTATTCGCGAAATAACT
Organism: Andrena haemorrhoa; assembly: GCA_910592295.1. Classification (NCBI taxonomy): domain Eukaryota; kingdom Metazoa; phylum Arthropoda; class Insecta; order Hymenoptera; family Andrenidae; genus Andrena; species Andrena haemorrhoa. The sequence goes on from OU342943.1 coordinate 7,947,221, forward strand.
TACAGTTAAAGTAACTTTTATTTCATCCGTTATTAAAATAATTTTTTATTCAGTTAATCCCCAACTCTGCTTTAAAGTTTGTGAACTCCAGCTTTCGAACAAAAGAAACCAATAACAAAATCGCAAATTCTTATAATTAAAAATAGTCCGAATGACGTCGTGTTTAGCCACGTTTATTCACTAGGTATTTATTGGTGCTGCTCTCGAAGATATAATAAAATATATAGAAATTTAAATTTTTATTAGGGTCGGTATATATTCCCCAGTAGATGTGATCGATCGAAAGGACCTGCCTGAATTGAAATGGTATTTCGCCAAACATTGCGCCTTTCAAAGTGTTACTGACTAATATATTTATACTGTCTGACTGTAATAAAGATACAATTAATTAGCAGGTATTAATTAATATTCCGTTGCAGAGATATGAGATGTACTCGTAGTAGGTGTTAGAAGCGTGGGCGACAATGCGTGTAATAGGCAAAGTGCGGACTCTCTTCCAGCATGAATTTGTTCTGCAAGCATGAATCTCGGCGCGTTGCCAACATCCTAATTATTCTTGCTCCGTTTAGCCCGTTTAACACATCGATTTGGTAATTCTTGTTACTTTTTTTATATGCCCAACTTGCATAGGTTGCACGTTCACTGGAATATGTTTCACGTGTTTCGCCTTCATTACGATTAAATGATGCCAGTTAGTTAATAATTCAATTTATACTGCACAACATATGGTTACAATATGCAATAGCTTTTATTTATATTGTAGCTTTTAGTCTTTCACTAAATCTTACGTAAAAGTAAAATTAGAGCTGAGTTTATACGAAGATGTGGCTACATTGAATTTTCATTTGTTTTTAAGCATTTGTTGATGTTTACTCAATATATCTCAGGGCAGAAATGTATTTTATAGAAACGCTGAGATACGAAAATAATTTCTATTCAAGTTATTTTGTGGAAGAATCAATTTTCTTTTAAGTTTACATAACTATTTAGGTTTCAATAACTATACATACAATAAATGTTTTACCTTTGCCTTCATCTTGCTCTCATTTGTATAATGGATTTTTTCCTCAAATCATAATTTGATACCGCTCATGCGGAGGAGCTTCGCGGGACAACACATAACTCGGCTATTTTTTAATATTTCTGTACAATATTTATTCAATATATTCTTTAATACATGCTCTATACATAAGATATATAAAAATAATTTTCTACCTCATAGTATCATTAAAAAAATTCGTGAAATTTGATGCTGTTTTGAGCATCCCAGGGTGGCGCAACCCCTTAAATCGGAGAAACTCATTTTAAAAATAAAGATTGATCTGGATAGATGATCTTGTTTAATACATGCTGATCAATATAGAAATAATTTTAACCGTTCGTTGACACACCTCTTTTTTCGATCAACTTTGACATACTTGGGTGGCTCACACCCAGAACAATTTTTGAACGACTGCCATTCTTAGCTGAAGAATGCAATTGTTATGAAAAAAATCATGGGTCAATTTTAAGGTCTGTAGAATGTATTCCAATAGTTTTTTAATTGAAATTTCATCACAATTTTTGTAAAAAAAATCTAGGTTACCATGTGTCGAGAAAACACGAAGAAAATTTTCAAAAAATTGCAACTTTTACAAATTCCAATATTAGAAGCTAAAAATCTACAGAGTTATTGTTCAGATATAATATTTTGAGAGAGAAAATAGTTTGTAAGTCGGCTTTGGAGAAAAGGTATTTATTTTACATAGAGAAGGCACAGAGCGTCAAAATCAACTTATGGGTGGCTCACACTCAGAGTGTCGACGAAGGGTTAAAAAATAATTACATCTTTAATCTATTGCTGTATACACAGATCTGTAAACATTAGAAGCAAGTGCCCATTAATAATATATTAAATGTAAATTTTGAAAGCAATTTTATTGTTAATGGCTAATTTTAATCCATTTCTTACTGGGTAACCAGAAATTCTGACGAAATTTTCGTGTCTAAACTTATGGGGAAAGCAATTTTCCAACTTCCCGTGCTATTCACAATTGACTCGTTAAATTTAAATGAATGCTCATTTCCGATACCATTCAAAAGATAGAGAATCTAATTTGGCACGCTTATCCAGATGTGAAGATAACTCGACTAACGAACTGTTATAAGTGACAACAAATCCTACATAGCTGAGTTCGGCAGGGCTTCAAGTTTCCGTAATTGCAGTCTGTGGTTCGAGCTGCCGAGCTAATCCCCGCCAGGATCAGAAGTAATATTCTGCACTTAACATGTTATTGTAATTGAAGAACACTATCGAAATGTTAAATAATATGAATCAAATTCTCGGTGTTCAAATATACGTAAAAGTGTTCTATATATCTAATGTTCAATACTTTTTCCGTTAGAAGTATCTAAAAAAATCACACTTGAAATTTTTCTTTTAAGTTAGTGAAAAGTAGGTAAGTACTATTACTGAAGTTAGTTTGAATTTACTCTGATTTACCCAGTATTACACATTTATTTTTCAAAGTTTTTACTGACGTCTTGGAATGACGAATGCTCGATATACATAACTCATGGTCGATTCTGCCTCACTTTTATATTTGGTCAGCATGTAATAGGTCTGCAGAGATGATAAGTTGCCAAATGAATCGCCGAGGATACAGTAAAAACTGTCCCTATTTCCACAGCTGAGGATGGCAGGGATAACTTCCGGTCTGACTTCCGACCGCGGTGGAAAGGAGACGTATATTTCTTCGTAGCGTAGGCGGATAGATCAACCGGCTATCAGATAATTAAATTCCTTGTGCACCAGAACATTTTAAATATTTAATCTATCTGTGCCTTGTGATTTTTTTTGTTGGTCATCGAGAAGAATGCGTCCTTCAATTAAAATGCCGTAAAAAGCGATAATTAGCGATCACCTTATTTTGCACTCTTAATATTTATAAAGCCTCTTTAAAAAATTGCAAAATACAAATCCCATTTAACTGTTAGGCTGGCGTATAGCTTGACTGCAAGTCTAATGCGAAATCCATTTTGGTCCATTTCATTCATATACCTACATCTCAGAATAAACTTTTATATTAGGTTTCGATCTCGTCATAATTTAAAGTTCGTGTATCTTCTTCGGCAAGTAGTACCAGTAATAAATAACACAAGTAGATTGATAGTTAGGATGGATTAAAATGGACCCTGCATCCGCTAGACGAGGATTAAATTACAAGTAGGGTTTGTCGGTTTTTGAAAACCGGTTTTTCAAAAACCGTTTTTCAAAAACCGTTTTTCAAAAACAAATTTATAAATAAAAACCGGTTTTCGTTTTGAAAACCGGTTTTTATTTATAAATTTGTAAAATTGAAGGCTTGGATACAATAAGGGGACTAGCGCTCGAAAATGGGAAAAATTATTGTCCAAACGCTAAGAAATATTGGAAAATTAAATGTTGTTAAACTGTATTTGAAAAAATATAGTGTTGTAAAGCTCGTCACGACACACCTTTTTTCTATTTACAATTTGTTTATTGAATCATTAATATTCGAGTTAAAAATTATAAACAATAAATTTTTCATCGTTCAAAATCATTATTTCTTTTAACATAAATTGCGATAGCTTGAGTAAATATTAACGGATCGTTATGAGACTTAAAACATAACTTCAGAAAACTCTAGCGAAGCCGTAGAATGTATCCACAAAATCCTTATGTTAAAAAATGTAATAATATTTAATTAAAAAGTAATACTGGACATAACCCATGTTTTTCAACGTTTGCCGTTAAAAAGTATCGAGGTAATTTTGAGGTACATATAACTTGCAGCGACAAAGTTTTTCCTTAATATACAAGGAAGATTTTTACCAATTTTAACGCTGATTATCGCGCACCACCAACAGTCAACAGCCGCGTATAATGCCCTATTTAGCAGTTTTAGCATCCGCGTTGACAGTTGACGTCGTGCGAGAATTATATATACATATCGTCATATCTTTTACAATTAGTTATTAATCAATGTGATAAATATATTTTAAATTCTCTTTCCGTACGATCTCAATATTTATGTAGAATTGCTTCGTGAGGTTATTGCTCGAAATACATTTTTTATGTTTGAGATTATATGCATAGTAGGTACACATATGTATGTATATCGTCAATCGTTTAGAGTGCAATCTTTTCATAAATTATGTTACACTTTAAATAAAAGATCGCAGTACACCACTTTTTCACATGCAATGAACAAGGGGATAAAAAATTAATCTACAATGTACACTTTTTCCACCACATTCAGAATATGGTGTTTGAGAGCAATGAGAGGGAACAACTAGAATACTTTGTGAAGAGTTCTCACGAACTTTTATTGCTGAAGATTGTAATAATCTTCTCAGGCAAGCCCAGGAGAAGAATTTCATGCAGCAGTTCGTGGAAGGTTACAAGGGATTGTTCGGCCGCGAACGTAAACTTTGTCGCGACAAAGAAGGGTCTGGTTCGTGTCAAGCGGTCAGAGTGGAGATTCCGAGAAAGGACGGAGTCTCGGAGCGCAGTCAAGATAGGACCCCCTTTGTCTATATCCTGGTGCGGGTCGGTCCCAGGATAAACACGTGCAGGCCATATCGTAAACCGTCGGGCGACTGCACGGCGCCGAATTTTCCCGATAACTTAAACAAGGGAAGAGAATGACGAGAAGAGTAGTAGACTTTAGCTCTCGTGCGAGGGCAGTTCGCAAGAGGGATTCTCCCGGTCAATTCGGAGATGTAGTTCGGATCGCGGCAACGAGTGCATGTTGTGAACGACAGTGTGATGTGCAGCGATGCACAACAATTCTAAAATACACGAACGCGAATACACAATTATAAGGGATCCCTCGGAGTCAATCTCCATCAGGTCGTGCCTAGCACACAATTACATACATGAGGGATCCCGCGGACTCATAATATCCGCCAGGTCGTGCTTAGCACACACTCACACACACTCACACATACTCGACAGAGTCCGCGGAACTATAGTTCCGCCAGGTCGTGCTTAGCACACACCCACGAACATATCTAACAAATTGTGCATGTCGTACAAACCGCATCATGTTAATTGCGCTCAACCTTCGGCTTATCGTTCACACCTTCATAATTTTTCTTTGTAATCGATGTTTAAACTTTATTATTGGGGTTTTTATGCCGCAAGGCTTTTCCCCAATGAGCCAATAAATTATCCAGTTATTTCGGCTCAATTCTGTTTTGTTTATTATAATTCATTCCTTCTCCATCTTTACATCCTAACATTATTTGAATTACGGAATTTCTCCATATTGGAGAGATTTCGACGATACATAAAATGGTGCCTCCTGTGAGGAATGAACGTTAAAACGGTGAAGGTGTGAGAAAATGTAGAAGGTTGAGCGCAACGGCCCGTTGAAGTTAGTCACGGGCAAAAGAGTGAGACGTTTCCCGATTCCGAGAGAGGGTCCTTCGAAGCCAAGGCGGGTCCCTTGGAGGGGGAAAAACGGTCCCTTGACGGAAAACGCGCGGTCAAGGGGACTTGGTCTCTGACTGCGAACATAGCAACGTGATCCCGAGTCAAGTACGAAATCTACTTCCGTACATCGAGATACCGTACTTCTAAAGTATCGGCATCTTGTTATTATACAAGTTATTCAAATACGCGATATCGTGTGTCCGCAATTTCTTCGGAAATTTTAGTACGCGACGCGTGTGACATAGGTGTAAAGACACAACAGTGCTCAGTGGCTATACGTCGAACTCCATGGTGAACGAATGTTAATGAACTCTGGATATACATCTCAATCGTAATAAGGTGGACCTCTCGCCCATATTGCCTCCTGCCGCAGACCTTGTCCATCAGCGAAAGATAAGTGCCAATTGTTAATTATAATTTTAATCGTATATTTCTTAAGTTTAGACTAGAGTTAATTATATACACGGTGCGCGCGAATACTTAGTATAGCAATAATGGATAAGATTAACATGATCGGTCAAAAGCGTACGTCACTTAAACGACAACTAACACAGCTCGAGAACGGTGTCGCGTCGGGTCGGTACGATAAAGCGAATTTTCAAATGCGACTGGATCGAGTCACGGAATTATTCCACGCATATGAAGATTTAAATGATGAACTCGCGATTCTCGATCCAACGAACAGTCATTTGGACGAAATCCATGAGATTCAGGATCGGTATTATGACATTGCAAGCAAAATTAAGTCTATGGAGGTCGCTGAACCTTCGTCCGCGCAGGTAAACGAGACGCTCGGTAACACGTACCTGAATTCGACCCTAACGGAGACACGACGGCGCACCTTGAAACTGCCGGTCGCTGACTTACCGAAATTCGACGGAAGCCTGGGAAATTGGCTATCATATAAAAATACATTTTTAACCATGATCGATGGGCGTACTGATATAACCGATTTAGAAAAATTCATATATTTGAAAAATTCATTGAAAGGTGACGCACTTAATAAGATTTCAGTTTACAACACAAGCGCGGACAATTATAAACATGCATGGCGTCTTTTAGTAGGCTCGTATGAGAAACGGCGTATGCTCGTGTCAGAGCATTTAGATGCTATCATAGATTTGGGAACGGCAAACAAAATCGAAGCTAGCGGACTCGAGAAATTAATTGACGATGTTCGCCAACATTTAAACATGCTGCAATCTCTAGATATTACGCCGGATAGTTCCATGATTATTAGATTTTTAGAAAGAGCAATGCCCAGCGAAATCCGAGAGAAATGGGAAGAAACGTTAAGTTTGGATACTTTTCCTACGTTGGAAGAATTTTATAAATTCGTGAATGAAACGACGTTCCGACGACTTAGCCTTGAGAAAGGTGCCGTTCGCGACAAGAAAGGTGCCGTTCGCGACAATACCGAAACGGGAGTTAAACGTCAGTCCGACCGGGAATCGCGTACAGTTAAAACACGTAAAATCGGGACCGGCGCGCGCGCTCTCGTTACCGCTACCGTGCGTACTTGCACTTATTGCAATAAGCAGCACTTCTTGTACAGTTGCCCGGAATTTGGGAAATTATCCGTGTCCCAACGTTGGGAAGTCATAAACCGAAAAAGGTTGTGTCGGAATTGCTTACGATCCCATAACGGAAAATGTCGGTCGTCACAATGTAAGCATTGTGGACGTCTCCATCAGTCATTGCTACACAATTTCGGCGAGAGACAATCTTCCTCTGTACAGGCCACGACGATGCCAAATGCCGCGAAAGCCGCGGCTGAGCCGGGTTCAGCATGACTATGCCAGTTCGCCTTAACCGCCGCGTGTCGTGTCCCTCGATCACAATTAATGATGAGTGCCATAATTCGTGTCAGAAAATCCGACGGGACGTTTATTGAAGCTCGAGCGCTTCTCGACACCTGCGCGACGGCTCATTTTATGACGGAAACTCTTGCACAACAATTGGGACTTCCCACCCAACCATGCTCGATTCCGATCAATACGATCAATGAGATGACCACGGTGTCGAAGGATTTAATTCAAATTGCGTTCCGAGCACTTCACAGCGACTTCCAGAAGACATTGACATGCTTGACAGTTTCGCGAATTACAGATTCGGTACCCGATGAGGTATTTCCGCGCGAATCATTAAAAATTCCCGCCAACATTCATCTTGCCGATCCCGAATTCCATATACCACGGCCCGTCGATATTTTGATTGGCTCTGGAACCACCTTATCGTTGATGTCGATAGGACAAATAAGTTTGTCTCGCGACGACTGCGACCTAGTCTTGCAAAAAACCCAGCTTGGATGGGTAGTAGTAGGCGGTATATTAGACAACGCCGAAAATCGAATCATTTCGTGTAATTTGTCCGAATTGAAAGAACAGATCGCGAAGTTCTGGGTGATCGAGAACGTGGACGCAGAAACGTCGAACTTATCAGAAAAATCGTTATGCGAAACTCATTATAGCGAGAACACGACGCGCAATGATAACGGACGGTACGTAGTACGGTTGCCGTTCCGTGCTGAGGGTAGAAATTTCGGCGACATGCGACGAATTGCCTTACGTCGATTTCATGCGCTTCAGCGGAAGCTCAATGCAAATTCAGCTCTCAAGGAAGAGTATCATAAGGTGATGGAAGAATACGTTTCGCTCGGGCATATGTCATTGGTTAACGACGATTCATCGTCTCGCTATTACTTGCCACATCACGCCGTGGTAAAGGCCACAAGTGCAACCACAAAGACTCGCGTCGTGTTCGATGCGTCGGCCAAGTCATCTAACAATATTTCGTTAAACGATGAACTCATGGTCGGTCCCACAATACAGGACAAACTTTTTGAACATTTGCTACGTTTCCGCACACATTCTTATGTCATGACTGCCGATATAGAAAAAATGTACCGACAAATTTTAATCCACCCGCAAGACCGCAAATATCAACGCATATTTTGGTATCATGAAAACAGAATAAGAACATTCGAATTAAACACGGTTACTTTCGGCGTATCTTCCGCTCCGTATCTTGCTATTCGAACCGTACAACAGCTCGCAGACGATGAAAGCACAGACTTCCCATATGCTTCCGAAATTTTGAGACGTGACTTGTATGTCGATGACCTTTTAACAGGTGCAAATTCTTTGGAGGAGGCTCTAAGAATCCGCGATGAGGTGATCAGTCTTTTGAAACGCGGCGGTTTCAACATACGGCAGTGGGCCTCGAACCACAATCACGTTCTCGATTCCATAAACGAAAAGGTTCTCGGAACGGACTACGCAACCGATAAGAACCCCGTAAAAAAAACTCTAGGCATTGGATGGCACGCGCAGGGGGATAAACTAGTTTACATTGTTAATTTATCAGAATCTTCCAAGAAGTCGACGAAACGCGAGATTTTGGCTGAGATCGCCAAAATTTTCGACCCTCTCGGCCTTCTTGGACCGATAATTCTTATTGCAAAGGTTTTCATGCAGGAATGTTGGAAGACGAAACTCGATTGGGACGAATCGGTTTCGCAAACATTACATACGCAATGGTTAAACTTTTCAAACCAACTTCCGTGCATAAACCATTTATCCATAGATCGAAAACTTTTGCTCGAAAATTCCACTAATATTGAAATCCATGGATTTTGCGACGCGAGTAAGATAGGATATGGCGCGTGCATTTACATCCGTTCCCTTAATCCAGAGGATCGTATTCTCGTTCGTCTGGCATGTGCCAAGTCACGAGTCGCACCTCTTAAAGAAACAACCATACCGCGACTCGAACTATGCGGTGCGTTAACGTTGGCCCGACTTTATCGAGAGACCGGAGCTGCATTTAAATTCTCGGTTAATCGCGTTATTTTCTGGACGGATTCTACCATAGTGTTGCATTGGCTGAAAAAATCCCCAACCGTGCTGAAGGTATTCGAATCAAATCGCGTTGCGGAAATTCAAACCATCAAAGAAGCAGAGTGGCGACATATCACAACGAAAGATAATCCAGCCGATGCATTGTCTCGCGGACAACTACCTGCGACATTCCGTGAGAACGATTCGTGGTTCGAGGGTCCCCATTGGTTGCGCAAACACGAATCTACTTGGCCGGCAAGTCTGAATGTCACTATCAAGGAGCTGCCGGGTTTGAAAGGGAATACATGTCTAGCGTTACGCCACAATAAATGTGAATTTTTTCATGACTTTTCTTCGTATAGAAACCTCACACGTGTGATCGCTCGTTGCTTACGCTTGCTTCCATCGAGTACGCATAAGGGCGAATTGTGTATAGAAGAAATAAACAACGCGGAACGCGTCATAATTAGAACTATCCAAGGAGAACGATTCTTTGAGGAGATTGATCGTATTTTGACATTGAAGGGAGTAAAAGGCAGTCGACTCGCATCGCTGAATCCGTTTCTAGACGAACACGGACTTCTTCGCGTCGGCGGTCGATTACAGAACGCCGGAATCCCTTATTCACAAAAACATCCGATTCTTTTGCCATCCTATCATCACGTCACTGATTTAATTATTCGTGAAGTTCACGAACGCGCATTCCATGCCGGCATTCAAACTACTTTATACACCATTCGCCATCGTTTCTGGCTCCTCGACGGAAAGAATCAAGTAAGAAAAATAATACGACGATGCGTCCGCTGCATCCGTTTTCGACCGTATCCATTACAAGGGAAAATGGGAAATTTACCCAAATCCCGCGTCGAAGAAGCAGCGGTTTTTGCTCATACCGGTGTAGATTTCTTCGGGCCGTTCTTCATTAAGGAAAAGAAGCATCGCAATAGGAACAGTATCAAGGCGTATGGTTGCGTGTTTGTCTGCATGTCGGTCAAGGCGGTCCATATTGAAATCGTAAGCGATCTCACAACCGAGGGTTTTCTCGGCGCCTTCAGACGTTTCATTGGGCGTCGAGCTGTACCTGTACACGTGTATTCCGATAATGGTACGAACTTTGTCGGTGCAAATAATCAGTTACGCGAATTGTACGCGTTATTCGACTCTCAACAATTTAAGGAAACCGTAAACGAATTCGCGGTAAGCAAGTCCATAACGTGGCATTTCAATCCACCGTTAACACCACATTTCGGAGGCATATGGGAGGCTGCGGTGAAATCCTTTAAACACCATTTCAAACGAGTGGTCGGCGAACGTCTCTTTACTTTCGAGGAAATCACTACATTTGCGATAGAAATTGAAGCGATTTTAAATTCCAGACCGTTGTGTCCCATTTCGACTGATCCGAATGATCCGATCGCTTTAACACCAGCGCACGTATTAGTAGGCCGACCGCTTACAATGTTACCGGAACATGATTATCTTTCCGTTCCAGAAAACCGGCTAACTTCGTGGAAAATCATTTCAAGAGCTCGCCAAGATTTTTGGAAAAGATGGTATCAGGAATATCTTAATGAACTCCAAAGGCGTCAAAAATGGCTCGAAACCCGTGGCGAAATCAAGATTAACTCGATTGTAATCCTGATGGACAAAAATCTACCTTGCATGCGATGGAGGCTGGGCAGAGTTATGGAGGTCCACCCCGGCGAAGATGGCGAAATTCGAGTCGCCACAATCAAGACCAGCAACGGCAGCATCAAGCGGAATATTACGCAATTGTGTCCATTGACTGAGCACGCGTGATGAGAAATTGAACTGTATTATACTGCTTGTGTTTGATTCTATGTTTGATCGGAACTATCTTAACACAGAGTTATAAGTTAGAATTATTACTCGTATTACTCGCAACGGGGGGAGCATGTTCGGCCGCGAACGTAAACTTTGTCGCGACAAAGAAGGGTCTGGTTCGTGTCAAGCGGTCAGAGTGGAGATTCCGAGAAAGGACGGAGTCTCGGAGCGCAGTCAAGATAGGACCCCCTTTGTCTATATCCTGGTGCGGGTCGGTCCCAGGATAAACACGTGCAGGCCATATCGTAAACCGTCGGGCGACTGCACGGCGCCGAATTTTCCCGATAACTTAAACAAGGGAAGAGAATGACGAGAAGAGTAGTAGACTTTAGCTCTCGTGCGAGGGCAGTTCGCAAGAGGGATTCTCCCGGTCAATTCGGAGATGTAGTTCGGATCGCGGCAACGAGTGCATGTTGTGAACGACAGTGTGATGTGCAGCGATGCACAACAATTCTAAAATACACGAACGCGAATACACAATTATAAGGGATCCCTCGGAGTCAATCTCCATCAGGTCGTGCCTAGCACACAATTACATACATGAGGGATCCCGCGGACTCATAATATCCGCCAGGTCGTGCTTAGCACACACTCACACACACTCACACATACTCGACAGAGTCCGCGGAACTATAGTTCCGCCAGGTCGTGCTTAGCACACACCCACGAACATATCTAACAAATTGTGCATGTCGTACAAACCGCATCATGTTAATTGCGCTCAACCTTCGGCTTATCGTTCACACCTTCATAATTTTTCTTTGTAATCGATGTTTAAACTTTATTATTGGGGTTTTTATGCCGCAAGGCTTTTCCCCAATGAGCCAATAAATTATCCAGTTATTTCGGCTCAATTCTGTTTTGTTTATTATAATTCATTCCTTCTCCATCTTTACATCCTAACATTATTTGAATTACGGAATTTCTCCATATTGGAGAGATTTCGACGATACAGGGATGACTAAACTTTTAAAACTTCTGGTTTCTCGTCAGGAGAGTAGGAAACACGCAGTTTGTAATGCTGGAAGAAGATTCACTTAAATGTGACTCTGTAATACTTACATAAACACACTGCTGGTTAAAATTAAATTTTGGTCACTTTCAAATGGCTGTATCTCCGCGAAAAAAGGTTGCAAAAAATATTTAAAAATAGCATTTGAACACTAGAAGTTCCTAGTTTTTTAATCGAGGCCTCGACATTCTATTTTCATCCATTATGATACTGTTTTATCAAGATGAAGAGCAGGAAATGAGGTTTCAAATTTTTTTCTTAGTTTGAAAAAATGCAGGGGCCAAAAATGTTGTTTTTAGGTAAATAAAATAGACGACTCTTATATAGCAAACATTTCTCTTTAATTTATTGTTTGTATTGTTTTGCTGTATATACTTAGGGTTGTTTACATTACAGACTCGCCTTTGAACTGCACGCCCCGGGACTTGGACCGCTAATATTCAATTGCCCGAAACGGTAAAGGACTTTTCGATGTCTTTTTGCATCAGGCTATTGCATGTTCCGGGAAGTCCCTGAATTTCTGGACGCCCTGTGTGCATTGTACTGAAAGATTGCCGAGGTCCTCATGGTCACTTTACGCATTCTGCCGTGTGATATAATTTTCTGCATCACTTCTGTAGTTATACGTGTGATTATTCGTTATACTTCGGCGTTGCGTCATATTTATCCGAACGTTACCGTAGTATTGATTTATAAAAAGTAGCAAAGACTCTGGTAAATTCTTTTAGCACAGAATTTACTAAAAGTGGCACAGAATACAGTAGGTTATTATTATTATTATTATTATTATTTTTTTTATTCTGCGCCTCTATTTTATCATATACAGCATCATTAATGTATGCGCATGCACACATGATGAATGGGTGCGGTTCAGCAACAGGTGCTTTTAAAATGCATTAAAGCACTCCTTTTACAAATAACGTTTTTGCGAGCGAATGAAATTTGTTTTGCGTTAAATAAACTCGAACAGAACGGCGAGGTTAAAGGGTATATGTGTTTTCGTTTGTTGTAATCCTTATTTCTCTTCCGGTGGACAGAATCCTTTCATAAGACGATCTTTAAATTAGTACTCTTACATAAATATTTGGAGATTCATAGTGGTGTAATTCACTCGCATGGTATTTCTCGTAAAATAACGTTTTGCGTTTTCTGTTATAAAAAAAACTTTACATATATATTGCAGTTGTCTTCTAAAGGCTAAAAATACTAGTATATATAATAAATATGTATATATTTAAAAATTAAAAAAAAATTTCACTTCTCAGGATAATGCATGAACAGCATCCAATCAGTATTCGTTGAATCAGCACATTCGCTATATTATTTTACACTGCTCATGCGTTGCGTTGATAATAGCGACGATACTTGCAATTAGTCGGACTTACGCCAGTATGTTTCGAAACGTTCGGTTCGTGTTACTTAACCCTCGGTTGTCACACCAACACTGCGTTCCATATAAGAATATACCAACGCCCCTACCGATTTGCGATCGATCTGCGCAGCTCCCACGGATCTGACACACCCGATTGGTCGTAGCAATGTCCCTGCCGGTTTACTACCAATCAAGAGTGTATCCCTGCGCGAAACGAGTACGCTCTAATGTGGAACGCAGTGTACTTTTTCGAACGTCGTTGTCACACTGGGTCAACTTGACCCTGCCGATTTTCAACCAGTTGTTATTTAAAAACTATTTGTTAAATGAAGCCTAAAAAATTCTGATTTTCACATTTGTGTTGCCAACAATGTACAAGCGGAGCGCTGAAGTAGAAAATCTTCAATTCCTCGCATCTTGCATAGCACGAAACTACCAAAGAATATTATTCTATAGACTGGAGTGAGATTCCTTACTCCACCGCAGGCGGCGCTGCAGTCGGAATTCTTCGCAACTTACACCTCTGACAGGAGCGGTGGTAATGCGTGCGCGAACTGACCCCAGCGCCAAGCCAGCCAAGTGGCGACAACGCGAAACTAACCACGGCCAACCAGCGTCGCCGGGAATCGCTTTAAAGAGTAATACCCCGTTATAAAAACTGGTACCTTTGCGTAGATTAAATTAACAATAAGCAATATAAATATGTCTCTCCCATTTAAGAAAATAAAAAAGACATATTTATTCAATGCAGGAAGAAAATATCATTCGTTGCACGTATTACTTCTGAAAAACTTAAGAATTTATTTCAGCAATCAGGGAAACGCTGTATCAGATGTTCAGGCAATGCGGAGATTTAACACCGTGCGAGTAAAAACTTGATATTGTTCTTTTATCTACGTGACTTTAACGAATGCAGTATATACGGATAGTAAAAATTATTTTTCAGCTCGACATGCATACAACTTGTTGAATCAAGTTTTTACAGGTAGCCATGTTATTGTCGAGTTACAGGCGTGTTTTTGTACATTACACAATATATTCCTCGAAGCAACACGACGCCACGTGAATTATTTGTTTTACCGATGAGTGAATACAGTCTACAGTTTTTATGTCGTGTATGAAGCGATTTTATCCTGAATATGTCCTTGCTTTTACAGAATAGGTAAAAAAGTATTGTTCCCAATTTTTCGGAAATAATAATAATAACAATTCTGTCACTAAACATCATTGAATATCATGAAACCACGCAATTTTTGATTCGTTTTAATTATTACTATCAGGCACATATGATAAATCTAGTAAGTATACAATAAGATTCCTTATTTGGGACTTTGTTTTCGTAAACAGTGAGATTGAGTATCCATTAAGTACGCGCTCGCCTGATCAGGAATAATAATTAGTAGAATGCGGTCATAAATTGTAAGATATTGTAGACCAACTTTTTTTCGAACGGGGCTTTCCTCCCGAAAAAATCAATTTTGAAGATCCATCGAGTTTTTTGTGTGCAGATGAATATTCTGTCTTCGAAAACAGCACTGAAAATTATATAAGAATGAATTCAACTTATTAATGACTGACTTGATTGCATAGAGGTTATTTCTATTAGAATATTTTCGAAGATACTTTTGTTGCAAAGGTGGCATTGTACTGAGAATTTGTTCAAATAGTCTCGCACATATGTTGCAACCAATCATTTATCAAATTAGTAGTAGGTATGACAAGTTTTATAGCAGCATCGCACTATCATCCAACACGACCCCGACGTGCGACAGTTTGCACAGCAGCCCCATCTATTTCAGAATTATCGTTCAAACACTCGTAGCAACCATAATTGTACAACTTATCGTATGATAAATCGTTACGTCTGGGGACTCTGAATAACTGACGAGACCGATTCTAAATTATTTTCATCTGAAATACTGATGTGTCAACAGGGCCGGCGCGAGGATGGTTGGCGCCCTTATGCAAGAAAATTTTTGGCGCCCCCAAATTTTTGCACCTGTTTTCTATTTAATATGTTTTGCCTTTACGAGGTACAATAAAAAAAGAATTACATTTACATTTTGTTTATATGGGAGTTGGATTCCTTTATTATTAAGTCTGCGATATAGTTTTTAGCGCCCCCTTCGGCTGGCGCCCTTATGCGGCGCAGTACTTGCATAATGGGTTCCGCTGGCCCTGTGTGTCAATATTTTTACAATCACATAAAGGAAGGCTATGATGTATAATTTATTCCGATATCTCTACATTAATTTCACTATTTAGGTATCTAATTTGGCAATAAACAAATAGCAGATTATAACTTCAACGGTATTTTTTAATATACAGTTTTTAAAATGGTAATTTATTGGTTACTTAATAATTCGAATCTAACACATATTATTATTTAAAAATGTAGAATTTTCGTTAGTTAGGATTAAAACTGATTTAATGTATTGTACTTTTTTCACAAGCTTCATGTGGTTTATTCTTGTAAGTCGCAACGAAACGCACAATGCATCTACATAGGTGAGGAAGAAAAAGCGGTGTTCAGAACATTTTGTCAAAAGTTGATCACTTTCCCAACCCCGTGACCAACACTTTTCTGAAACCGTTTACGATTTGGCATGGTCACAGAAGCTCATTCTCTTGGAAGTTATAAAGTGAAGGTCAGGTTTTAAAAAAAAAAAATAATTGGCTGCACCTATGGTGGCAATCGGAAGAAATGCAAAGAATGAAAAAAGAGTGCAGAATAGTCTAACTGTACCTACCACCTCATTTCATATCTATTAATCAAAATTATTATTGGTATCGATTGAAATTTTATTAGCTATGGAAATGTAATTTTCGCATGTCGATTAATCGACGCATTTGGTGATATTAAAATGAGATAGTATCGTTCAATTGGACACTTCGGTTGAAGCAGAATGTGCCGAGATTAATTCATTCTCCACCATGTTATCTTGGAATATCTAAATCCGTGCACGCACTCACTAAGGGAATCTCATTAATTATTCACGAGCAAATATCCGTGATGTGAAAGCAATCACCCTGTCGTTCCCATCGTTTAACGTTGAAGCTAGTGCCCCGCGTAGAAAATCAATGGTAAATATTAGGCAACATTGATTACTAAACTTGTTCTGCGGTGCGGTTACTTGCACTGTACTTTGCGGTCGATCATATCTATTTAGTTCACATTTTGCGATTCTCATGAAACATCGGGTTTGTAGGTATTTAACGTTACACCTGAATGTTTGGATATAACAAGCTATAAAATGCTAGTTCATGCAGTTGCATTATACATATGACTAAGTAATTGATTCACCGTTTCTTAGATACCAGCTTATATATTTATCTGCTATTTCACATAATCAATCTGCTTTTTTTCCAAATCTATATACTCTGACCTAATTTTTTTTCACCTAATTACTTCTTGCAAGATCTGATAATAACAATTTTAAATTGTTTTGTGCACTTTCGCTTTTAAAATGTATATTGAAATTTCTATTATAAAATGTTAAATACACAATATTCATATGATGTTTACTAATTGTATCGTCGTTTAATCACTGAAACGTATGTTTTTAGGAATAATTGACATTTAATTTATTATTATTATTATTGTTATTGTTGTTGTTTTTATTGGGGGTGTTGTTGTTATTGTTGTTATTGTTATTGTTATTGTTATTGTTATTGTTATTGTTATTGTTATTGTTATTGTTATTGTTATTGTTATTGTTATTGTTATTGTTATTGTTATTGTTATTGTTATTGTTATTGTTATTGTTATTGTTATTGTTATTGTTATTGTTATTGTTATTGTTATTGTTATTGTTATTGTTATTGTTATTGTTATTGTTATTGTTATTGTTATTGTTATTGTTATTGTTATTGTTATTGTTATTGTTATTGTTATTGTTATTGTTATTGTTATTATAAATATTAGATTATAATTGCTATTATAATCTTATTATAATCTTATCTGAAAAATGCATTTTTCTTCCAGTTAAGTATGCTTCGTGTGATTTTTCAAAAATGTAGGTCCGAAAAGTAACCCTTACAAGGAATATTTGGCAACATGAACATTCAAAAAGATTTGAAACTTTGCAGAAATATAATTCAAGCGATGCCAATAACGAACCCGTTCATTTTCGGCAAAGAAACAGCCCTAGGGGGTGGAAACAAAGGAATTGTGTGCTCTTATATTATCGTGAATATTTGCGAAACCGTAAAAGATATGGAGAAAAAAGTTTCATTCAAAGTTTCATGATTCTTGATATCCCATAAATTTTGGAAAAATTTGACTTTTTTTGAAAATTGTTTATCACCATACCGCATGATTTCGATATCTTTTACGGTTTCACAGATATTTACGATAATATGAAATTCTCACAATATGCCTCATTGCCGAAGCAAAAAATTTTTCCGTTATCAGCATCGCTGGAACTACATTTTCGCAGAGTCCAATTGTTTTTAAATTTTCGAGTCGCTGAATATCCATTTTAGTGTAACATCCGACGCGGTTAGCTGCAATTATTGATATATATATATATATGTATATTTGGCACAGCTGAATTCGACCAAAATAACCGTGTCATGAGTGAAGTGGCTCCAATTGGCCAAACTTGGTCCATAGCGGGAGAAAGATAACAAGTCGGATGTCGGCCAATGCTGGCTAACAGACTCTTGATTTCTATCTTCCCGTTTCGTGCCAGAAACAATTATTTTTAACGATACAGATCCGGTAAGTGCAGAAAACTTATTCGTTATTCCGTATTAAAAGATATGTTTATTGTGCACCTATCTCGTTAATTTCCCATGGCTTCGTAATAGCACTTTGAAAATTTAATCCGCTCAACTTCTCAGCGTTCGAGCCCAGTTATATGTATAATAGGAAAACTTTCGCGTAATTCGATGATATAGGCTACACCTCTTTAAGACCGCTTTACGAACCATGCACCCTACGTGTTATCATTAAATCGTACATCATTTCTTAACTGTTACATTCAAAAGTTCTTTTAAGGGGTTAGCTACCGTCTGGAGGTAGACAAAGAATCGATTCTTTGGGAATTTATCTCAGAAAGTACATACATATTTTTATGCAATGGTTTTTTAACCTTCGGTTGTCACACACTGGGTGAAATTGACCCTGCAATTTTTTAAGCAAAACACACTTTTTGTCGGAAATCTTATTGCTTCAAATTTTTTTTTTAAGCACGATGACACTTTAAATGCCAACTTTCAACCATGGGCATATATTCTACAATGTTCAAACTTTATCTCAGAATTCTTTAGACTTAATTAAACAAATAGTTTTTAAATAACAACTGATTGAAAATTGGCAGGGTCAAATTGACCCAGTGTGACAACGACGTTCGAAAAAGTGGGTGTGACAACCGAGGGTTAATTCAGATGAGGGACACTTTAACCTAGTGAAGAAATATTGAGAAGTAGTGCAACGTGTCTGTCTGTTTTTTTTTCTATTCGGGACAGTTATTATTTTTGCATCTGTATGTATACAAAAATGACTGATAGTTTATGTTTTAACTTCACCGTAGGTTTATACATTATAGTATGAAAGGGGGGATTCTTTTCGCCGAAGAAAATGCAGAAGGTTTCCATTCTAAGCGGAAACTCGTTGTCTCATTATTCCTTTCGCGGAACATTTAACTGTAAAGGTTTCCACGATCGTTACTTCCCTGAAAGGATCGGCAGACCCGGGTACATTGAATCTCGATCTCATTTCACCGCCTTTTCGACTCCTATTACTTTCGCCGACCGAAGAACAATAGAGAGACAAAAAACTGTTCTCGGCTGCGATAGCAATGAATTTCGATACAGCTTAAACGTCAATCTATAGAACGGCTCAAAGGAAGTAAAAAGGATTTCTCAGACCTCGTCGATGCTCGTAGCACAAAAGACCTCTCTGATACTATTGCAAAAGTAAAGATCCTTCCTCATTATGTTTTTGCTGTACATTGTTAACAATGGAAGGGGCCATTTAAAAGTTTGAAATAATACCTCTTTTTTTATCTTTCCGATTTTACTTAAGTATGCTTCCATTAACAGTTCGAAACTTTTTGAGTACCCCAAGAATTTTTTGTATTTTCTGTAATATAAATATTTTTTAGCACAGTTCTCGATGGCAAGGTATTTCTTTATAATTAAATGTGCGCTGTACCAATAATGCTAGTAAATAATTTTTTGCTTTCATATTTTTTTCAAATACTCGATTACATTTTTATACCATGTCTTTAACATTTACAAACATGCCGACACCAAAATGCTTCGATAAACGAGAGTCAGTGCTTGGAATAATAAACTAAACAATTAACAGTTACCCGTTTGTAATTTTAGCAAAAAAATTAAAACCGACTTCGAAAAAAAAATAAAAGGCACTAAAAAGTAAACAATAATTTTTATCCCTTATTTAATATACGACTCTCATATTTTTTAAGTCGGCGCCAGATTTACACAGTACAAACGATGAGGCGCCGACTTAAAAAATATGATAGTCGTAGATTGAATGAGGGAAAAAATTTATTTTTGACTTTTTAGTGCCTTTTATTTTTTTCAAGTCGGTTTTAATTTTTTTTATTTTGATTTTTTAGTTTTATGTATATTGCTACAACATGCTGAGGAGATATGCGCGTACGTACGTAAACTAATAATAATTAGGTGACAGTAGTCTTTATATTAGTCAGAACTAGCAAAATGTTGGGCCAATACTGATGCAGTGTAGGATGGGACCACCGCCCTCTTTCGAATAAAAAAAAAGATCATCAAAATCGGGCCATATGCTGAGGAGTTATGAGGGGACAAACATTAAAAAAAACGTGTCGAATCTATAACCTCCTTTTCTGAAGTCGGTTAAAAATATAATTCGCTCAGAGTAACTTGGAATTTTTCACATACGAGCGATTCCAAGCTAGTTACGTAGATACATCAAAGCAGAATAAAGTAAACGGTAACAAACATGCTGGAAAATACAATACGCGGTATGTAACGTATTTCTACCGCAGATAGGTTTCAGGATATTAAACATTCAAATAAATCTGAATTTGTTTACGTCGTATGAACAGATCGTTGCGGGTCGATCCCACGCGCGCTGCACATAGGAGCAACGAAGTTTCATTACGTTTGGATGAAGGAAGAAAAAATGAAGATTGATGACCACGCTGATTTATGAAGTGCGAACCTAAACGTTGAGACTCGCGTATGCATATTTCTGTGACGTTTATACATATGTGCCTATACACGTATGTGCCTATAGATACATTTATATGTATATTTAAAATATAGAAGACAGAGAAATGATGGATTAAGAATAATGTTTGCGTCGACTTGCTAGTCGGCTACCGAATGCAACTGTAGGACGTGAAAATGCACTTTTGTCTAAATGAAGCTATTACACCTGCCAGTCATCATATTCAGTGGTCTAAGTTATGTATTTTTTGTTTCGAGATATTTAGTCTGTTGCGTTTGGGGTAATTGAAATTTTTTTTTCCATTATCCAACAAAACGTTTCACAACGTATATGCTCTTCTAATGTAAAAATTGTCTATCATTGTAAAATTTTAGGAGTAACTTGTACGAAAATGTGTTCCTTAAACCATTTATTGTCTTCCAAATTCGAAAAGAGCTCAAATGTGGTTTTTCGATCATCGCAACTTAATAAATTCAAACCTTTTTCGAACCAACGTAATTTTTACTTTCAAATACTTTGCCACTAGCAAGTAGCAACTTTACCATTTTTGGTAACGGAGGTATGCTTTACCACTATTTTTTCTCTTAATGTTTCTCATATTTTCAGCATAATTAAGTATATTACCCGATTTCTCTCGACTATTTCCAGTTTTTTTTTATATAATAGCTCGATAACATTATTCTTGATTTTTTTGGAGGTGGTCACTCATAGGGTTGTTTCCAAAAACCACCCCCAAAAAATTAATTATTTTTTTCTACCCTTAATAATTGATTTATAATTTAGAGAAAAATATATGAAGTACAGTCGATACGTAGCTATATTTTTGTATTTTTTAAATTGAATTATCTTAACTAGTAACCGAGAAAAAAAAATAACGTTAAGGGCGTTTACCCCCGTATTGCCCTTAAACGGGGGGGTAGCGATCTTTGGTTAAAAAATAACAACTCCAAGAATCGGAATGAGGGCCGATTGACCATGCTTACCCTGCTAGACCCTTTAACTATTTTCACCAAAAACCTACAAAAGAAATTTTAATTCATTAAGCTTTACGTTCACATTTGTTCAACAAAATCAAGTTAACGTCAGAGATTTCGATCGGAATGAATTTGAAAATCGCAAAGTGTGTGGAAGAAGTTAATATTTCAGGGAGCAGTGTCCCAAGAACTCGGTAGATTCATGGAATCATTCGCGCTCTAGCTAAATTAGTGCGGCCGTTCCATTACGCGCGATGAATATTTTAATAGCCACGTTCTTCTTCGCGTAATTTTCTGGGCTAGCAGTACCCTGCGTCGTTGTCCATCGCAAGATCTCGGTAACACGTTCGTACGATCCGTGTTCGGGATATAAACTTATCCCAACGTGATGGCTGCCAGGCAAATCCGGAAGTAAGCTCGTTCGATTTTAAGACCGTCATGAAAACGTCTCCAACTCGCGACGCTTTTCTCTAGCGGCTGCAACTACGTTCCCGTCTTTTTAAAGTGGAACGGGATTTAACTCTTTTTTAAATAATATGCCTATTCGCTTTCCAAACTAGCTGACGAAGCAGTCATAAACGATACCGAAGAAAGTTACTTTATTCGGTAGGGCAGGAGGTGACTTCTTATGCAATAATAAATCAAAAGTCTAGAATAAATTTTTTTTATTCGAGGCTTAGTATTCGGAAACTGAGAATTCGAAGAACTTCAGAATAACTATAAACCCTTGGCAGTGTAGCCCTAAAAGAAGGAGCATTGTAAAAAGAAAAGAAAATTGGATGTTATGCTTTAAATAAATTGGTATAATCACCTAATGAATTTTATTGAATTTGCATTAAATGAAATTGTATTAAATAAATTTTTCTTCAAAATATTTTTATTCCTTCAACTCGGCTTTCCCGAGATTAAATCCTGAGTGTGCTACTGAACCCTTAAAGTTTGAGATGATCCTTGTATCCGCCAGGTGAGGATTAATAGGGAAGTATTCCGTGAAAGTATTTTACACGCTGTATTATCCCGAACCAATTTGTAAGTAAAAGTAATTTGATTGGTATTCAAAGGAATCTACATTACTGTCATGACTTTTGCCAAGAGCCATTAAATCTATGTATAGACACTTATTTTATGTACGTGGTACATTCAAATATGTTTCTGTGGAGATGTTTTCTAATTACTACACTCACGGCAAGCTCGATGAATTATTCGTTCGCGTAAACTGTTATACAATAACGCAAAAACATTATTCATTTGGAGAAAGTTATGTTGACGAGAACGCCCGTTGAGTGTTTGAAGCGGAAGGAACAGCTTCTATACAAACTTCATGCAATATGCATGGTACAAATTAAGATTCCGATTTGTTGGAAACTTAATATAAAGTTTCACCATGCATACGTAACGTGATTCTTGTTTAACAAAAAGCAATGACACTCGTTACATTTCTGCCAAGGAGTGGCACGCCTGCGCAATGTCTTGTAAATTGCATTCCTGTTAATTTGCAATGGTATTTCATTCATAATGTTCTTACTTTATGTAAGGTTTTACTTATAAGGAGAGGTTCCCAGGTGTTCATCTCCGATTGCTTTGAATTTTGGATATGTTTTAGGGGACCGAAAAATATGATATACGTGTTTTTTTATAGCGGCCCGGTTTCATAGTTAGGGGGTGAAACCAACCCCCAAAGTTGATTTTCAGGTGTTCATCTCCAACTGCTCTGGTTTCTGGGTACCAAAGAGTTCTTCAGAAATTATTGTTGACATTATATGATTCAGAAAATACTTAAAAGATTACCTACTTAAGTGTCTTTATTAATCAGTATAATATTTAATGCTTCGAAACCTTTGGTGCTTACTGTGCGAGTTGAACAATTAATAAAAGTACTACTACATTGAAAATCAAAGGAAACACAAATAATAAAAGCTTTCTAAGTATTCGTAGGAGTGCCTGCATTCACGAAACAAGAAAAAAATTCGTTTCCAGTGTTTCTTCGCACAATTTTATTCATGGCACATAATAGTAACAAATGTTTTCATATTTTATACCCTTCCGATGTTTCATATATCTCATAACATTAATTTATATCATTGATTTTCTATATTATCTCTAACTTCTTTGCATATTAATTATTTGTTCCAAAATTCTTATAAAAATACGTCATTACAATTCTACTATTCAATTTTACCTGTTACAATAGGTTTATTTCAGTTCAGTTCAGGACTTAAATTTTTCAAAAATTTTAATAAAGCCATGCTTAAGCACATGGCATCCGTTTTATAGCTTTGGTTTAATTGGTTTAGAGTTTAGAGTTTTAGTGAGTCGTAAAGACGGATTGTACTCTCCATTCCTCTGATACGTAGTAAGCTTCCTCACATATATATATATCTACCGGTTTCGACGGGAAGCTGGGCGTATTAAGAGAGGTTGTTAGAGGTTTCGCCGAGACGATGGCTTAATGTCCAAAGCACAAGTCAAATCCAAGTCAATGTGAGCTGGTCCAATAACACGAATAAGTTTGGAATTAAACGCCGGCATAGCGCCGTTGGCAGTAATAAGGAAATAGAGAAAATCATAATGGTCAGATCTTAATAAGTCAGCTTCAATTTTAATTGAATCGACCGCTCGTTATGTGCGCAAATATGATCAAAGCGTTAGAAATGTATATCCAGAGGAATGGCAAAAAAATTATAGTCACATAAGGATGAAATTTAAATTACACTGTCCTCCGCCTCAGAGACATTAATTTATTTTCTGACATACATAAATTCATAAATATAAATCAGGGAAAGAACTCTTTTTTATTTTATTTATATGTTTAACGTCGCATCGGCTACATAGGTCATTAGCGACTATATATCAGATTGTTAGGGTCTTTTTCCCCATATTTCTTATATGTCGTTGAAGACTCTGATGCTTTTACAAAACTTAATAATATTTTCTTCAGATTGCCCTCAATATTGCAGCTTCTTCTTTCTTGGGTGTACTTCTGGCAGTCAGTGATGATGTGGCTCATTGATAGGTGAACATTGCAGTTAGCACGCGTAACCGGAGGGTTATTATTTCGAACATGTGTATGAGCCAGTTTAGTGTGTCCGGCTCTTATTCTGGTTATTATAACATGTTACTTAAGATTGAATTCTGGATGAGTTTTAATATCATAGAAGTTAGGGATCGATTTATGTAATGGACTTGCTTTATATATTTTCCATGTTAGACTCCATGTTTGTTTGCATAGTGATTCAATATGCCTATTAGTATCAGCATATGTGTTGCATGTAGATTGGTTGATAGGGTTTGTAGTAGCTCCAAGGGAAACAACTTTTGAATATTATAATTACAATTTCATTATTGCAATATGGTTTCAAGTATCAACCAGTTTCTACATAGGAACCTATTTCCCCACTGTATAATTTAATCATTATTTTAGAGAATTTTGCGATACGTCAGGCTGGATATTGTTCACCTTCTAACAAAAGAAGAGACACCTAATTCAGAAGGATAAAATTACTCTGCACTTACTAATGTTCAATAGAGTTAGTTTCCGAATGATAAAACGCGATTAAAAAGGGGATTTCAATGTCCCTAAGCTGCTAGCTCGGGGAGCATAATTTGCAACAAAATTGCTAATTATACACTTCCGTCGGATATGTTCCCTGTGTTAATTAATCTTTACACAAATTCTGAGGTCTCATTATCCCACGTCCTGGCCGTCTATTTACATAAAAGCGTGGCCCGCGTAATGTCCATCTGCTTGTTATAAGCTTTAATGGTAAAATGAACGCGCGTGATTTAGCCCAGTTGAAAATCAGTGATTAGCATAAGCCGCATAATTAATAACATACCGACGGAGCGCAGTAAGGCTGAGCGATAGCGGCGTGTTTCGTTGCGTTGTTACAATAATTACGTTGCTGTTAAATCGATATTTACCGTGGGTCGAAGTGCAAATGCGGTAATAATCCCGGGCGCAATATATAATTATGCCTTACGTGGCACGTTATTACAGATATAGGCTTGCGCGCGACTCTTGCGCCCAAGTTGGTGGTGCCGGGGCCGGGGCATTCTCTCCAGAGGCCGTTATCTTCTCCTCTCGGTGCATGTGCTCGGCTACCGAGTAATGCGAGCCTCATATGTAAATCCCATTCTGATTAACATCCACGCGTACCAACACAGAAAGCCCTTACATCACCGTCGGTATCCTTCTCCATTCCTGCTTGCCCCTAAACCCTCTTAACTGCCGTGTCACCTGAATGGTCTCTCTATGTATAAGTTCGTTGCTGTCGCGTCTGCCAATATTAACTTTGCCGGCCCGCTGGCGTTCGCATTTGCGCCGTAGCGCATAAAAGTCCGCTAAAGGACAAATTCTCGACGATATGCAGATGATATAATCTCCCGTGGAACGACGAAATTACTGCTGTCATATGGAACTGTTATTAACTGTAGCGTTATTCCTGTGCGTCGTGCTTAATAGTCTCTGCGTTCTGAAAGCCTTCTGGTGTTTACGAGATGTTAGTTCAGTGATATTCAAAGAGATTACATATTAAATATTCCGAGGGGCCTGATAACGTGCAATATTGTAATGATAAATTTTTTATTCAAAATTCTTTCCTCATTTGAATATTTCGTTCAAAAAGTATCTACTAAAATGTGTATTATGATATTCATAAAAATTATATTACGAAGGGAAATTATTCTCCTCCTGGCAATTTATGATTTCGAACTCAGATTTCATGATCTCTTGTATTTCTGTGATCGATTGGAAATAGGTATCCGCCTCTATGATTTAGTAATCTTTCTAGTGCCAGCGTTAAGGGTGGAATCCTATTCTTTGGGCTAAAAATATAGAAAAGTTTAGGAAGTTTTTTAAGAAACTAGCATTTCGATTCGTCTGAAATTTGGACCATGTTTTTATGCATCCTTGAGGAAATTGCAGTTTTTTATTCATTTTTAATAATAAATATAGGAGTTATAAATCACGCCGCGTAAACTCGTCGTCCGCCCGTGTGCGTGATATTTACCTTCCAGGTAATCTGAAACAGAAAAATGAAACAGCATTTTACTTTGTACATATGTAGCTTCAATTTGATCAACCAGAATACCCCTAAGTTCTATACTTATTTTGTTACATAAAAAAATTGGCGCAAAATTGGATCGCAAACATTAAAAGTTCAGACCATTCAGTTTGAAAACTCTCCACACTGTTCAATAAATATTTCTGCTTTTTGCTGGTTCATCAATTTCAAGCTACATATGTATAAAATAAACCCCCGTTTCATTTTTCTGTTTCAGATTACCTGGTAGATAAATATCATGCACACCACCGGACGGCGAATTTTGCGCGGCGTGATGGTCGATCATGCATAACTACTATATTTATGGTTAAAAATTAATAAAAAAAAACCTGCAGCTTCTCCAAAGATGCATCAAAACATGGTCCAAATTTCAGATGAATCGAATCGCTGGATTCTTAAAAAAACTCCCAAATCTTGCTATGTTTTTAGCCTACAGAATTGGATTCCCCCCTTAAGGAGGTAGGTTACCCTAGATAGCCCTAAAAAAGGCCTTTTTTCAAACGCAAATTGTAAAGTGATAAATAACAGTAGAGAGAATGTTTTTTTAGTTTTAATCGTTATTCTATGAGCTTTAACACCAAAAAAGAAAAGTCTAAATATCTCTATGTACATAAAAGTTGTGAGTAAAAACGTAAAGGCGTGTACCCGGTGCACCATTTGATGGAGAACATAAAATCTCGAAAACCACTCCGACGATTTGGATGAAAATTTCATGAGAAATGCAGAAAAGCATTCCCTACGATGTGTCGGGAGCTGATTTTCGAAAAAAATAATACAATTTTTATGTTGAAAAATACGATTTTATAGATTTCTTGTATGAAAAATATTTTGTATCTTTTTTTTAAGAATTTATCTCGAAAATCTGCTCCCGGCACATCGTAGAGAATAGTTTTCTACATCTTTGATTAAATTTTCATCCAAATCGTTGGAGCGGTTTTCGAGATTTTATGTTCACCATTAAACTGTGCACCGCGTACACATACGCTTTTACATTTTTACTCACAACTTTTATGTACATAGAGATATTTAGACTTTTCTTTTTTGGTGTTAAAGCTCATAGAATAACGATTAAAACTAAAAAAAAAACTTTCTCTCTACTGTTATTTATCACTTTACAATCTGCGTTTGAAAAAAGGCCGGTTTTAGGGCTATCGAGGGTAACCTACCCCCTTAACAGATCTTACAATTAGTTGTGCGTTTACATTGGTATTATAAGATTTACATATTCTAGAGAACAGAATAATTTGCACGATGAATGACTAATTTTTATTTATTAGAACCATGCACGAAGTATACATTCGCATGAAAAGTACCATTTTGCACACTGCATGTGGTATTTGGTAATGTAATACACGAAAATTCTGTTGTGGCCACACCTGCGTGAAGACGGAAAGACGGGAAACTTCTATATTGGAAAGCTAGTCTTAATACTCTTAATGCAATTTCCAATGGATATTTGATGCGTATCTACCTTCTAACGTGAATGGGGCCTTTAATACCTATGGTATTTTGCCGCTGACTGACATGACTTCCCAATATCGTCACAGAAGGTATTACCGTCCCCTTTTCTTATTAAAGACCCTGTGAGCAGTAATTATAGTATCAAGGTTGGAAGGAAACTTACTATATATAATTAAACAACGATGAAATTTCAGTTTCAGAAAGTACAAGAAATTAATGGTTGTCTGAGTGAAATGCCCCGCTTTAACGTTACGGGTATAATTTGGATTATAGCCTGCAAACAGCTGTAATAAATATTTAATTGCAGCTATCCCTAAGTAATTGATATTTATCTTAATGTAATATTTGAACAACCGATGTAGAATATTAGTAAATTCTTCGACAGTGTATTGCATTATTGTATAATAGAATGAGGAAGAAAATCTTATATACATACATTCGTGAACAGGTAAATTATAATAGAAATTGTTGCAGTAAAATAAGTAATGCATCATCATCGCATAAACAGAGAGGCAGTGCTGTACGTCTGACATGAACTGATGGGAGACTTGCAAAATAAAAGGAAAGAGACTCTACTTATTCCTTCTTTCTTTCTGATAGATAGTCAAAGCGTAATAAGAAAGATTTATGCATAAATTTTAAATGATATTCTAAACTTCATGGCAGCTGTAAATTTCCATATAATACTATAGCATCATTTCTAAGCTCCTCCCTGCAGGCAAATTGTAATTTTAGGTATGAGGCTTGACTGAAGGAATTCTTCAACGACCTGAATAACGTAATTTGCTGAAGCAGTTGCTTGGCAAGCAAAAGGTTTAATTGCAAATCCTAGCTACGCAATCTACTTAGCTGATCCCCATTTTCTTACGTCAATAAAATTAATTAGAAATATTTAATATTCGGTTCTGTAAGTATAAAGATGTAATGACAAACATGACAAGCGGGTAGCATGAAAGCACGTAGAGGTGGGTTTCTCTAAAACATCCATTTTGAACGATACATTGATTATAAACTGGCTTTGCTGCTATGACCAATTTTATTTAATCCTTTGCAACTAGCCACGAGCTAATTAATCAAATCAAAGAATTATTTCATTTCACGAAACTTCGTTCGGACATTTTGTAAATTTTGTATGCATTTAGTTAAAAGAATTTTGTTTTATTATTGTGAAGAAGTTAATTAGAACACATTCTTAATACACGATACATTTAAAAACATTGGAAATAAAGTTTATGAGAAATGTAGTTCCGAAAGAAATTCTCGAGAAAGAATTCTCGAGAGGGAACACTATGTATGGCTCATGAATTCCTTTACAAATATATGATAAATATAATTATGATTAATATTTTGCATGATTATAAATACAACACAATACGTTCCGTGAATTATTATTTAATTCAGTTACAGATTTTTCCTTGAAATTAATAAAACTCAAATTACGTTTTGAAACCAAGAATGAAGAAGAATACGAAACAAAAGACTCGTGAAGTTCTCTTTCCCTAATTGGACAAATCAGACAGATGTTCCATAAAAGACTAATAGGTAAATTCTGCGAAGTAAATGGATAATTGGATCTTCCACGAATTGAGTGCAATTACACAAATTACTAATTTTAATATGCTGCAATAACATTTTAAATCCTTCTTGTGAAAAATATGCTGCAATTATATTATATTCAATATACACCAATCCAGTTTAACTTGTTCTTTACAAGTACCTACTCGACCTCGGAATATTGGAGAAAATAGCGGCACTTCGTGTAACAGTATTTTTGGCATCTAGTTGATTTCGTCGAAGAAACAAAAAAAAGGAAAACGGTTCGAATTGATTTAAAAAAAAAATATGTGTTCTTAGGTGATGCTGATAATGGAGTAAATGAGCCAAATTTTGTCGTATGTACACTTAGAACTACACTGGGACCTCGATGATCACAGGTAGGATTATTCAAAACTCGGTTTACGAAGCTGAAATTATACTAGCAATATCACCAATTAGATATTCAATGAACAAACACGCCGTTTATGAAATCAATCAGGGTTGGGCGTAGGGTACTTTGATGGATTAATATTGAGCAATACTGATTTGAATGAAACTTCCTGGAAATCCAATCGATGCTTCGAGAGAGTCGAGAGAGTCAAGAAAATTCTGATTTTAATGAAACTTCGTGTGAATGTAAAGCATATTGAAGTATGCAAGTGTGACGTCCCGGCCCCACCACGGTATCGCGACTTAGTGTCGGCGAGCGCCACCAGAGGTCTAATCTTCTCGCTAGTCCTATTTCCCAATCTCATTCCGTATATATACAAGTTCCAAATTATATCCTTCCACTTCCGAATTGAACGAGGAGGCTGGTGTTCCAGCAACAGCCTAATCCACACCCCCTTCTACCCCCAACCCCCATAATTCGAAAAAACCTTAAAAACAGGATACACTCCACCAGAATTATTCCCATACCTGGACAGCAGAGGGTACTTAACCGACGACAATAACATACCCATAATTTACCATATCGACCACCCTCCCAAAAGCCATAACATATTCCCCCCACAACCCCGAAACACCCACCACAATCACACACCTTAAATATTGTACAAACCTACCGGACAGGGACTTAACTACGAAACCAAAGTACAACCAAAAATGCTGGTGGTTCGACCCCCCCAAAGACAAAGATAACCGCTGTACATATTGTAAATACCGCACACACTGTAAAAACCTAGCGCAACCTAGAATAACTTAGCCTTAACTTAACCTAAACTAGAATAAGTTAGATATAAGCTAGCTTTAACCTAGAATAACATTATTTATATTTATTTCTATTCACTAAGCATAAAATACCGAAGCGCCCTTTTCCCTTTCAGAACAACACGCCAAACAAACACCCAGGGTGCAAAATGTCCAAATTAATCTACCAAGTAGGAAACTACACTAACAAAAAATAACTATAAGGATAACCTAGAAGTCCACAAGCGGGCAGACTGACTTACTCTACAAGAGCCAACTGGCCACAAGAGTCCCAAAAATTAGTTGTAATGTATGTTTTTGCTATTGTTTTGTAACATGTAAAAAATTAATTGCAGGCACAAATAAAATGATTTCTTGGGGGAAAAAAGGAGGCTGGTGTTGATCCCTTCATGGACTACATACAAAGGATGGTCTCTGCCTATTCAGTTATTGGATCATGATAACCTCGCTGGTCAGGCTAACGGGAACATACGATCGAAACCCCGTATCCCGTTACAGGGTTAAAATACATTTCCCGCTCTCCTTCCTGTTAAACTCCCTCAGGGGCTCCATTTCTCTGACTCTTCAAAATCGGCCCTTGCTGTCTCACGCATGATGCCTAACCTGGCTTGTGGCTTGATTATTTCGGGCTGCTACTTCCTCCGGACTTCCTTTGTCCGATTCTGTGATGCTCGCAATTCTATGCGCTTTTATGTTGGGTTTTTTGAAAATTTTTCCCCATTTCTTTCACTAAAATCTCATTAACCATTATGCAGGTAATCCCAACTCAATTTATTAAATAACTGATGGTGAAGGGGCCCTCGCTGCCAGGAACAACAAATGGACTTATGCCGACAAAAAAAATATACACAAGTTTTAGGGCAGGGGCCGTCAGCTGTAGCCCTACTGATGAGTCTGGCTGACGGTCCCAAGACGAAACGCACCTCTTCTTTTCCTCCTCGATTCTCCAACGCCTAAATTTTTAATATCAATTCATAGTTATACTATCTGTTTTGTAAATACATCTACTTTTTTTTTATAAATATCTTTATCCTCTTTATTATAAAAACACTTTTTTTTATATTTTATAACTGTTTATTTAGAACTGACCTCTTATGAGTCAATTAGCAATTCGGATATATGTAACTTGAGTTGTGCGAAGGTGACACCTTCTGGTGTTCCTTTTTTCAGTAGCAATGCGATAAAGCTTTCTGTAATAAAATATGCACCTACATACTTGCAATGAAACACGTAAATAATTGTACACAGTTCCTTTCTTCTCACATGAACGTGATTTTTGTCGGTCAAGTTACCCTCCATAGCTGAATTTGTCCAAATGAGAATATGTCGATTCCTGTAAAAATAAAATCTATGGACACGAAGTCCCCGAGGCTCACTTGAAGCGTGGCGTCGTATGTCATCACTTCGACTGCGAGGTAAGTGGGTCTTTCTAGGTGGCTACGGCACTGCCCTCACCGTGTCTGACCTGGCTAACTACCTACTACTGCGCGCCGGCAGTAGTCTAAATCACTCGCGCCACACGCGTTCAGCAATACATAATTCATAACTCGGAAACGATGTATCAAACGCAATTTCGTCATTCTTGATTTTGGTCTTATTTCGGTATGTAGAATCTCTGCTCATAGTTTCTGACACCTGTTGCAGAACACCCTGTATATTTGATACACATTCTAGTGCTATCAAAGAGGAAAGTGTAGTGTTAACTGCGAAAACAACTATTTCAGAGGCTAGAAAATAGTGAATGTGTTGCAAAATTATCAATAATATACAAGGTTAGATGATCTGTGATCTATGATTGTCCATTCATGTTACTTTTCATTTTTAGTATTGTTACTTGTATGATTCTATCTGAAGTACAGTATAATCACCATGAGGAATTATTCATTCGAATAGTGGATGTTCCACTGTATTTCTGTACTGAATAAAAATAGAACACTTTAAATGCATACTTAGTTTTTGTTTACTTTCAGGGCATTGCTTGACTATGTATAGGAAATATTAATATAATTTTCACGGGATTCCCCTTCTCTCTCTCTGTTCCGTCCTTAGACGGAATATTTTGTCTGGCATTCTAGATAAGTATGTTTATACTTGAAGGCGCCAGTTTTCCTGGTGCCGAGCAGAGATGGGCATTATTTGAATAAAAAATGATTGAAATAACTTTTCACATAAAGAGACTTCATCCTTTCCCTTAGTCGACTAAAAGTCGACTAAGTTAGCTTTATTCAAGGCGCCAGAGATGAAGCTGGTTATTCAAGGGGAATTCCTTCGAAGCGTAGGAGTAGCTTTTGATGATATCTCCACGTTAAAAAGAAATAACATTTTTTTGTAAATATGTTTAACTTGAGGAAATCTTCAAAAGGCACCCCGACTTCTTCAGAGGGGAATCCCCCGGGGCGCCAGAGATGAAGCTGGTTATTCAAGGGGAATTCCTTCGAGGCGTCGGAGTACCTTTTGATGATATCTCCACGTTAAAAAGAAATAACATTTTTTTGTAAATTTTTTTAACTTGAGGACATCTTCAAAAGGCACCCCGACTTCTTCAGAGGGGAATCCCCCGGGGCGCCAGGGTAGTGTGGCATATTGACCCACTAAAACCCCACGGCTGCTATGAAATTTTTAATAATTTCCATGTAAATATCTCTATTATTAAGGTCCATTGGCAGAAACGCTCGGACACCTATTTACTGATTTTCGACATGGATCCACCGTGCCAAGACTCATCAAAATCACACGGTGTCCTCCTCTTGTTAGTGCCGCGTTTCGACCCGACCTGCCCCACTGTGCGCCAGTTTCCCACGACGATTTTTCCCTTCCCCTAATTATTGGGGAAGGTGTTGGTTCGACGCCCTAAATGGGGGTTAGGCTGGATTGCACCAATGATAGCAGAGGTTTTAGTTAGCAAGCTGTGTACTCCGCCCACGCAGAATCTTCGGGGTTTCTCGTTCTGAGAGACCGGCATAGTGGTCTTCCAGCTCTCGTAGAGTCGTTTTGTGAAGTTTGCGAGAGCAGTCAACCTCAGATTATTACCAAGTCCATTGTATATATCCGTGTCCTAAGTTATTGTTTTGTTGTAGTTGTTACTATTAAATTAGTGCTAGGAGGTACTGTTGTTACAGTTCTTTCAAATGCTGCCAGCCTGTTAAAGTTCCCCTCGCCATTAGTCGGCCGCTGGGAAGCGTTGTTCTGATACGCACAAGGTGTCAGGCGCGCACCTACGTTCGCTAAAAGTTCAGTGACGTAGGGTCGAAACACTCTCTTCTTCTTCATCACTGTCTTTATGTCCTTCGCACGTTTGGATAAGTTTGGAAACATGCCACACGTTTTTAGTTCACTGAAATTGTCATGTTCAGTTCACTATACGCTTCATTAAGGAAATCCGAAATGTGAATAATAAATAGTACACTAAACGCACAGTGGATAACGAAGATTGGTGATTTGTAAGAATACCTGTACTGTGAGCCAGTGCTTTCCAACCTTTTTTGAGTCGCGATCCCCTTATATACTATTTAATAACCTGTAAATTTAATAAAGTAAAGAAAACACATTAAAAATAGATATTTCAGAATATAATTATAACTTAATAATATTTAAAAAAAACGTGGCGACACCGAAAAAAAAGGCCGCGACCCACAGGTTGGGAATCACTGCTGTAGGAATTAGTTAGCCATTCTCAGAACACATTGGTCGGATAATCGAACATTCAATAAATCATTGTTCTGATAATTGAGGTTTTATTGTATTATATAATATATAGACTGCGGATGTTCATGCAAATGCATATTTTTATAGGCAAAAAATAAAGTAATGGTTCCTAGATAGAAAGTTTTGTACTTAGAGAAATCCAAAATTATACTATTTATTTTGCAATATTATGCATATTGCATATGTTTTGATAATGCATATTTTGTGCATATTGCATATTCTTTGTATATTATTTGCACATTTCTTGCATATTTCTCATATGTTTTCTGGATACGCGGCTGACTCTGCGTTGTGCTGTATATAGGCACAAAAAATTGACAAACGTTGATGGCGGAGTCAATAATTTTGTATATATGTATCCCACGCCACAGGAAACTTCTGGTCAGTTAGATCACGAGTGTCGCGTGATTTATATAAACTATAAACTAATTTTAACTGACAAGAGGCACCAATTTACTGTAAATAAATTGAGAAAACTATTGTATTATACTGCAATTTGAACTATAATACCTAAATAAAATAATAAAAGGATGAATGTCCTATAGATACTTCTGTGTGAAACATTTTTTGCTAAAATTAGCAATTTCCAAGAAATATTTCAGGTTTCAACTTTGGATGACTCACTTTGTATTTTGCATATATGTTGCATAAGTGTTGCATATATCTTGCATATATGTTGCATATATTTTGCATATTACGACATATTATATGTGCATAAACATCCGCAGTCTAATAATATAATTATATGATACGCTTCCATAATAATCGAGAAGTAAGAGTTCAGTATCATTCTGCAATAGATCGCCAGAAAGAAGGAGGGTCTGAATGACGCATGCTACTACGTCCGAGAATACTTTTGGGAATGTGGCTCATATTTTTCCAAATGAATTTCGCTTGTCACGGAAGAAATACGTTTCCTATTTGAAGCGGTTCGTGAACGAGGTTACCTTAGTCCGGCCGAGAGAATGTGATGGTGCGAAAATGTGCGAACGAACAGGGGACTGAAGAGAAAACGCGTTCACCGCGGGCAGTAAAGTTCGGCGTGTGCTGTTCTTTAAAGCGTCGCAAATCTCCTGCAGGCTCTCTCGTGTATTCACGCCGCTCGCGAGTCCTCGTCGAAAATAAACTTACTCTATTGATACCGTCGCGCCAGATTGCAGGTGGTTTGATACGTATCGGTAAATACATTAAAAGCTGCAGGTATCTCTCGGAGATTGAACAGGAATGTACAGTGCGACAGAAATTCATTATAAGAATTTCTGAGAGGATGCAATTAATTCGAAACCAGCGAAATCGTGAGTTAAACTTAAGGGAGGACCCCACCCTGAAGACTCTAACAAAAGACAAAGTTAGGGATTTTTTTTATTCGTATAAATTAAAATACAGGGCTTTGATTTTTTATATAGTTTTAAAGTAATCTTTATTTTTCTAGATTTATTTTTTTAAATTGTACAAAATGGCAGCGAACAGAATGGAACAAAAAACTGGCCCACACTCCTGGGAATGACTGGATCATCTGACAAGGGAAGATCCCGGACCCGAAAATTCGAAAAATTCTGAAACTGTGAATATGTAGGGAATTTCCTCCTGATTACAAACAATTTTTGTGTGCTGCCCAAATTCACTCTAAGGGGGTGTAATTGACCGCTGAAAATCCGGTTATTTTTCGATTTTACACTGAAAATATTCTAAAAATCCTACACTAGGTAAAAAATAATATATTTCTGTTTATATATTTTTTTTCTTGTATTTCCTTCTCAGATGATCCAGTCATTCCTGGGAGTGTGGGCCAGTATTTTTACAGTGCTGCGAGATAAAAACAATTTCTAACAAAATAAAAATTGCTTGAAAATTGTATAAAAAATGCAGGCCCTATATTTTTATTTATACGAACAAAAAATCCTTAACTTTGTCTTTTGTTAATGGCTTTAGGGTGGGGTCCTCTCTTAAACCACCCATAAGTTACAGGTGGACCACACATTATTTCAATTTCACCAGAATTAATGGCATAGAGTGGAAATAGTGTTCAATTTGTCTAGCAATAATTCCACATTCCTGATTGAATTTGTATAATATTCTTTAATATAGCTTATTCTTTGTTTCATTGTATTTGAAAATCATTTTCTCACAAATAAAAAGCAACTTTGGCTGGGTGAAATTCGTTGTTGATTATTTTGTGGTATAGAAGATGATTTCAATAACAAATACTGTTCTGTCTAGAGTTTAGTGACTGACGAGTATTGTAGATGTCACTTAAAATTTCGTTTCGTCCGTGATAAATTTAAAATGAAAATTTATTTACATATTATTCCAAACATAAGGAAAGATGTAAACAATATTAATATTAAATTATGCCTTTCGATCATGTGGTCATTATTAGTATGATACACTGTTGTTAATATTTAGTCGCCATAAATCAACGTTATATGATAATCTTTTATTATACATATACATATAAATGCATTTCAAGCGGAGCGTTAATTTATGCGTTGAGCTTAACTCCACCGCTAAGCTCAGTTGATAAATTGTCTACAACGGTTTCACAGTATGTAGTCATTCGTACACGATGTATCAGTAGCGTGTATTATTTGATTAACTACGAATGTAATTTGCAAGTTTTCGACTTGATTGAATTTCAATGAATGAGAGAAGTTTGATATACAGTTGAACATATTAAGCTATTACCAACTAATTCAAAGCAGCAATGCAATACGTTACAACACCCAATCGTAATTGAAATGCCTAATCGCATTAAAACAGTTCCAGCGGTACGAGTATATTTATGATAATTGCAGAAATAATTTGATTCTGTAACTTGTTAATGTATATTATACCTATATAAACTTGTATATATGTGTACGTATACATATAATTATACCTAGACTTTGATAACAAATTTTTTAAGAAAAAATTGACTTATAAAATATAAATAAACGCAAGCGTTTAATTTTTTTTTATAAATTATATAATGTATGAATTCAACGAATATAAATTTGATGACTTATTGTAATCATAAATGTTAAAATACGCCTTTAGATGTATATAGGTACGTAACGCAAGATACAGATATGTATGTAAAAATTTATGGAGGTAGGAATATTCAGTATGAAAAAAAGATTCACCTATTTTTACTATTGTTAAGATAAAAACACAATTTGTCAAAGAAAATGAAGTGTAATGTAAAATATATGTAAATATGTGTGATGTACGAGTAATCTTTACATTTAAAACGTGAGTAATAACACGTACTGTTTAATATCAGAAATATCAGATTTAATTATCATTAATGTACATCTACTCAAAATACAATTCACTGCGCATACGCACATTTTGCAAGATCACACAACGCAAAATGATACTGCTACTCTTATTGTTAATTGTTAGTCGCATGAACTTCGATCGACTTGGTGGTCTGAAGTATTCGCACGCAAACTGTACACAGCCTGCACTTTCTTCTTAAGTTCATTTCTATGCGAAATTTTAGTCACGCAAGGAACTGTGACTTGAGGCATTTATTTCACAATCGATTACATTACGTAAATATTACTACGCAATCTAATATAAATTTGACTCAACTCTGACTTACCACATTCACATTTAACTGAAATACTTTATTTTATCAAATTATTTAACTTAATTCAAAATCTTTAAAGGGTATTTGCGGGTTTGAGGCTTCAAAAAATCATTTTCTTTTTTTACGTTTAAATCGACACTATAACGTCTCAAGAATGTTTAGTTAAAATTTCATAAAGAATTTCGAAATATTTTCATTTTCGAAATACATTACTGTTAACGCGTTTTTCTCGAAACACCGTTTCTCAAATTGGCGGGCACGGTTAAAGGAAAACTAAACGTCATTTTGTTGAAATTTTTTCTGCGTTATTTTTATGCGACTTGAACTATCTTGTGAACCCCCTATACATACTTAATACTTATCGATTGCTTTGTTTTTAATTGAAGAAAATAGATGTTGAAAATAGGCGAAAATTGAAACTTTTTATTCAAACACGCACCAGTTTCGGTTTTTGATTTTTTTTTAAATATTTTTTGGGGACCACTAGTTTTAGGCCCCAACTTTAAAAAACTATTTGATTTTTCTATTTCTGATGGTTGAACGAGCAAACACCTAGCTTTTAAAGAGGGTACTCCTCCGCCCTCTATAAAAACAACATAATTTATTTTTGTGACAATATAAAAATGGGGAATTATAGTGTGAACATAGATTAATAAAATGTAAAATGTTTCATCAAGATATCTTGTCAAGGGTGGATACAGAGGGGGGCGATAAGGGCGGTCCACCCCAAGAGTAATAAAATAGAAAAATATTATGACATTGTGTATTCTTCTGTATAAATAATTAATGTGAATTTAATTATTTAGGCTATAGTATAGGCTATAGTATAGGCAAATTTGAAATCTTGTAAAAGAGGGTTCAAAAATGTACTTACATATGTACTTTTACATATTTCTTCCCAACTAAAAAAGGCTCCTGAATCCGCATCTGTATCTTGTATAGTTATTTCGAAAAAATTCCTAGCATTGTAACAGTTTTAGGCGTCAAACGTCGCAAATATCTCTGAATCTAGTACATACGTACGATTAAATGAATATCGATTAAATAGTTACGCCCTTGGAAGATGGCACGGAATACCATTCTGTAGCACGAGCACATTCCAAGAGGATCTTTATGCCAGTCGTGTAGAAGGACCTTTTATTCACGCATCACTGAGTTTTATTAACATTGAAGTCGGTTCTCACACAAACTATTGTTGTATAAGTGATGACTAACCTACTAAAGTGCAATAAACGATAGAATGAAAGAGAGTAGGATTAGGGCTAACTAGAAGGGTCATTGCAAATATATTATTTATCTGCAAAATGAACTTAACCCAGACCTAACCCAGACCTAATCCAGACCTAACCTAGACCTAACCTGCTAAAGTACACTAAACGATAGAATGAAAAAGAGTAGAATTAGGGCTAACTATATAGAAGGGTCATTGCAAATATATTATTTATCTGCAAAATGAACATAACCCAGACCTAACCTACTAAAGTACAATAAACGATGGAATGAACGAGAGTAGAATTAGGGCTAACTAGAAGGGTCATTGCAAATATATTATTTATCTGCAAAATGAACTTAACCCAGACCTAACCCAGATCTAACCCAGACCTAACCCAGACCTAACCTGCTAAAGTACACTAAACGATAGAATGAAAGAGAGTAGAATTAGGGCTAACTAGAATGGTCATTGCAAATATATTATTTATCTGCAAAATGAAGCTCTGTAAAATCTACTTCTGACTGTAACTTTGTCTTTTAGAATCTTAAAATTACAAGACTGTAAATTCTTTCTGCGAGTCCCACCAACACAGAGATGAAATGGAGACGTTTGCACTTAATTGGACAAGTAATCATTTTCGGAATGTTACGAACATTTTTTCGTCGTGGCTTGATAAGAAAAAATTCATGTAACTGGTTAACAATAACCCTGTGAAACAAACAGAAAGTATATGAAAAAGTTTACTCAGACGTTCTTATAATATTAATAATAATAACGAACCTTAGCAAGCATAATAAATAAATTAAACCAATGAATACCGTAATGTACGAAATTGCTCTGTGCCTGTAATGCTGCATTAATTCGGATAACGTAATTTTTGACTAATTAAAGCAGGGTTCTCGGCATTCTAGTATTTACTGAAGTGAGAAGGTTGAATGCGATAGGAACAGCTTCCGTCCGCCAGGAGTCGTAATTGCGCAATATCCTCGCTTAATCTGACGTAGTTAAGGTAAGTCTTCTCTAAGTCTGTCAAACAAACGGGTATTCAAATTTGTGAATTTCATACATGGTTGTTCTACTCTCCGGAAGATTTGTTTTAAATTCTGTACAACATCGTCGAATTACTAAACTTTATGTGCTCGTGCAATTTTGAGAATGTAAACATTTGGGAAGCAAACGGTTTAATGCTGCCTTTATTCAATTCGTAAAATTAAGCGAGGACCTCATTATTGTAGGTATCTAAATTTCTGTTTCTTCATTCCTATAATATTTGAACTACTTACACCCAAAGTATCCGGTGAAATAATACTTAAGTTCATTGAGATTTCCTCGCTGAGAGTAAATTTATATTACACTTAGTTATATAAACAATAATGGATCAACTGTGTAGGCATGATTCTGTTTCGTAATTGGTAAATGTTTAACTTTGAAATATAACATGTCACCCTTGCGCTGGCTCTCGAAATTCGATTCTGAACCGTTATGTATAATGAATATAGCTCACAAGGGTGTCCGCGCAGATTTTTATATAACTAAGTGTATAACTTATAACTTTGAGGGGTGGTTTCACCTCCTAAACATGCAAACAAGCCAAAATAAAGACACCTGTGTCTTAATTTTCGGTCGTCCAAAGCATATCCAAAAACCAAAGCAATCGGAGACGAACACCTGAAAATCCTATAACTTTGAGGGGTGGTTTCACCCCTTGAACATGCAAATAGGCCAAAATAAAAAGACACCTATTTCTTATATTTCGGTCCTCCAAAGCATATCCAAAAATCAAGGCAATCGAAGACGAACACCTGAAAATCCTATAACTTTGAGGGGTGGTTTCACCCCTAAATATGAAAACTGGTCGCTATAAAAAAACAGGTATAGGTACCTACAAAAATCAAAGCAATCAGAGGCGGACACCTGAAAATCCTATAACTTTGAGGGGTGGTTTCACCCTTTAAACATGCAAATAGGCCAAAATAAAAAGACACCTATTTCTTATATTTCGGTCCTCCAAAGCATATCCAAAAATCAAAGCAATCGGAGACGAACACCTGAAAATCCTATAACTTTGAGGGGTGGTTTCACCCCTAAATATGAAAACTGGTCGCTATAAAAAAACAGGTATAGGTACCTACAAAAATCAAAGCAATCAGAGGCGGACACCTGGGAAACTCTCCTTTTTAGAAGTAAGATACTATTGAACAATAAACTAATCTAATTAATCCCAATTGATCACTCGAGTTGTTACATATCTAATGCTATGTAATATAACTCACTACATTACACCTATTAGTAATATGCACTCTATCACATGAGCAAGAAGTTAGTTTATACAAAGGCAGTATCTGTACGAAAGTTCGGGGTTTAAATGTTTAAAATCGTCAACGGCTTTCCTTAACCATCTCTATCGTTTCACCTCTAGTTATGTCTGCTGTGTCCACTGTTTACCTCAGTCTTCTTCCAGCCGTCTCGGGTGTCGTTTGCATAGTTTGAACGTCGCGACACAATCATCAGTAGCATATGCAATGTTATGTCAATTTCTTTCCTTGAAAATGGTTCAAATAAGAACCGAAACGTCGGAATATTAATATAATTATTTGCAAAATAGCTTTGATTTCCTTGTTTTATTAAATTCAATAAAACAACTTTTTATTTATGACCGAATCAGTGCGCCAATATCAATTATAATATAATGAACAATAAACATTAATTTTTACTGTTATGCGACGCGTCATCAATGACGCCTTTATCCATTTTAAAACGACATTTAGTTCACGTTTATTATTCTCCGCTTTACTGCCTAAGAGTTTCTCCTGGCAACTTCAACGTTTCTTAACAATAATGTTTGCAGATATGCTCGCTTGAGAAGTTCATCCGGTAATAATTTTCCGGCGCGCGCAGCGAGATAGTGAAATAACAAGGGAAATAACGAAAATGCGAGCACCTTCCCATTTCGTGTAAAGTGTTCTTGGACTACAGGAGCATTTTGACGGTAACTTGGAACGAAGAGGAAACGTACAGGGGTGACAGGAAGCGTCTTCGCTCGCTGTGAA
Organism: Andrena haemorrhoa; assembly: GCA_910592295.1. NCBI lineage: Eukaryota > Metazoa > Arthropoda > Insecta > Hymenoptera > Andrenidae > Andrena > Andrena haemorrhoa. The sequence continues at coordinate 7,989,700 of OU342943.1, forward strand.
CCTTTATTCCGCAATACCAAGGCTTAAACTGACGCACTTAAGCTAAGTCTACGTCTGCTGGCGGGCTCATTTCGAGACGCGCTATACTCATTTTAACCCTCTACTACCTGACACTTCGCCGTTCTCTTTTCTCACCACTCGCTCCACTCTTCTGCTTACGTTGACTCGTTCCTAAACTCGCGATAATTAGAGAGATTCCTATTCTCCGAATGGTTGCATCGAATCCGATTGTCCCTGAGGCGCGCGATTCGCAGCGATCCCGCACTGCCTCGTTTAAATAAATTTAAATTTATTTAAATAGAAATTATACCGCGCCACTGGTAGTTTTTAGTGCGTCTGTACGTTTTTCTCTTTAGTTTCGGCTTCTATTCAAATTTTATGCCCTCCACCGTGCGTGTTGCAAACGAATACGTAAGTATGTTTGAGATAAAAAGCTAATTCGGTCAAATTAGCCAGAATTGTATTTAAGTTGCTCTGAAGTTTTACAAACATTGTTCAAACTGAACACGATGACTCAGCAATTTTGGGAAAATGATGTTTTAAGACACATGTGTATAAACCCAAATTGCTGTGCTATTACTTGTACTTGTATTTATATTTATACATATGTCTTTTCTGATGCAATGATTTATGTTTAAATTGACTTGTTTCAATTCTTTATAACTCAGAAACTATGATTATAACAAATATTTTACATCTTTAATCACTGTTAAACGTTGAATTACCAATTCGAATTCATGTCAGTATAAATTTTAATTAACACACTTTTAATTAGTGCAATCTACCGAAGAACTCCTCAAATAAATTTTACGAAGAATTGGAAAAGATGAGCGCGAAGTTTACGAAAAATTAATTCTATTTTTGCGAAATAGATTAAAACTTTTAGTAACGTCACGGGAATACCCGAGAGATATTAATTTAATGCAACTAAGTTTCTATTAAATAAATATTCAATTTTACTTTTATGTTAGTTCTGCAGATATCATTTTTTGCAATAAACTGTATATAACAATTTTTGAAATACAGTGCTCGGTAAACTTAAGATTGTTTTAATGTAGTGAGATCCGACAATTTTCAAGTGCTTCACCGATTAGGTTAAATAAACTATAATTCAATAATAAGAAGGGCTGAACCACGGCGTAATAGACTGAACCGCAATTTAATGTTTGTGTAATACAATTTTAGTTTAATATCGACATAGAATTTTAGTCGTTCAAATTGGACAATTAATTAAATTAAACAATAATTATATGAAAATTCCAAGTAAAATAGGTGAAAGAAATAATGTACAGAAGTACTATGTGTCTTTCAAAAATGGTGACCAATTAAGATAGCTAAGAGAATACGGGCAATTAAATAAAGAAAAGCTTAATGTTCTAGATCTAAACTTTAATGTATCGGTACATACTATACAGCGTGCTGCGACTGGTGCACCAAATTTATAGTAAGCGTATAACGAGTTATCTCTCTTAATGCCTTCCATTAAGTTGCTTTAAACTCTGAGCATAAGAACAGAAATTAAAAAAAGAAACTATAACGAGGATATTATTTTACGGTATATTTGTATAAGAATAAAATAAAGAATAATGTAGGTAAATTGTACTGCAACGATGATATTGTACAGGTAAAAGTGTTTATTATAATTCAACGAATTCCCTGCAGTATCATACAGAACAGTTCACGTTTGACTAGGGTTGTCAACCGTATAATATATAGTATTGCACTATATTTTTGTGTAGTGTACTATTTACTGTTAGAAAAAGGTATAGTACGTAAAAATACTATATATCCGATATATAGATAAAATTCTACAAATATTACTTAATTACATGGTAACATCAAAATTTTAATTTGCGAAATTAAACTTCATGAAAGACGATGTTTTCTATAATGAATATGAAGTGGTGTGAAGAGAGCAACAGAGCCAGATTAGCTCTCAGAAAAAATGAGCTACACGTACCTATAATGTTAATTCGGACTTTTAGTGTAATCAAACCTTTGACATATTTGTTAAAGACAATAAATTAATTAATAATGCAAAATGCACAAAAAAATGAGATGTGGTTGTTTTAATTTAGTTTTATTTTGCACCGCTTTCCTCTGAAAAGTTCTATATTTAATAAAATGACTAAAATTAACATTTAAATATTTAATTACTGCTAAATGAGTATGCAATACTTCAATAAAAATAAATTCAATTAAAAAAATTAAAAGAAACGCCTACACAATACATTCATCTTTGATCTCTCATTTCCTCAATATTTAAACCTCATTTCTTTGTAACACGTTTGTATAAAAATCGTGTATATATTATTAGCAATTGAAATACATTAAAGTATTTATGTTCATTATAAAATCTCCACTTTCAACAGACAGTGGAAATGGAATTTTTATGTTATTGTCAATTTGTTTCGGACAAACGACTTTTTGCCGCAGCAGTGCGCGATTACTCGATCGCGAATTAACGAAATTTGTTTACGCCCCAGTTTTTCGATGCACAGCGTTCGTTCATTGCTCGCGCGGGAATTGTACTCTTGCGTTTTACAAACGCTGCAACGCATACTAAAGCTTATTAAATAAAATCGACTCTTACGAGGGAAAGAGTTCTTCTCCCGAAAGAAATCTCAATCGTTGTACTGCTGATATTTGGCTCTGTTGACTAATGAGTTTGACTATCGATTTCAGCAAGAAATAAAACCGAAATTTCTCCTGGTACATTGCAGAGATGTTTGCCAATGTATGAAGTATAGCCCCCGGGGAACCAATTACGCTAATTCAGTTTGTGACTGGTATTATGGAAAGACAAGAGTATCTGTAATTCAGAAGGTAATTATTATTAGGTAATTTCACGATGGAAGCTGATTATTCTCAGCCACAAAATATTCACGGATTTAACCGCAAAGAGTCGGAAACTGCATCCAACATGAATACAAAACACCTTTTAATTATCAACACGTTAACTTCATAATCTTCGATCAAAAGCCAGGTAGTCACGAACAATGCCATCGAACTGCTTATACAGATTTTGGGGAATGTTTGACAAAATTAAGTACAGGTTTAACTACGGTTATTTCAATGATTATAAACGAAACTATTATTTATCTTACAAAACAATTAACAACTCCCATTATTAATATCTTCGAAAAGATGGAGTGATATCACAAGCACAAGTCACTCATAACACATTCATTCAGAATTAAGTTCAGCGAAGAAAGATTCATCGTGTCACTTAACGACGAAACTGAAGCTTCATTTATTCTCGAATCGCAAACTGGCAGAGAACATAAACCACTTCAACTAAGTTAGGCAATCCGGAAATTCAGAAAATTATGCAACTTCGTGCGCAAGTGCCGTAGTTTTAGGGGGTGAAATCACCCTTTGAAAAAACTGCAGAATTTTCTTTTTCGTGTAATATTTCAAGAACGGTGAGAGGTATAAAAAAGAAGTTTAAATAAAAGTTGCATCTTTTTTTATATCTACAAAACTGCGTGAAAGCAATTAATCGAATTAAGGATTGGTGGTGGGTGTAACTTGAAAATTATGGATTTTTCGGTAATTATTTTCGCACAGATTTGTAGATATAAAAAAAGATGCAACTTTTGTTTATACTTCTTTTCGATATCTCTCACCGCTCTGGAGATATTCTACGAAAAAGAAAATTGTGAATTTTTTCAAGGGGTGATTTCACTTCCCAAAACCGCGGTGTGGCACCAAGAAAAAATAGGTTTGTCTCATGCATGAACTACTCTACTTGCACACAAAGTTGCATATTTTTTTTAATTTTCGGGTTGCGTAACTTCCTTTGTTAGTTTTAATGATTTAAAATTTATTCTATGTCTTAACGATAACAATAACTTTATCGTTAAGCATCGTAATTTTACTCTGCATGAATACAGCATCGCATTCAATGCCACTTGTGCCACATTATAATTCAGCACTATCGAGTGGATTATAAATTTGTAAAACAGGTGCCGAAATTATATCAAAAGCATGTTATTCTGATTGACTCCTTTGGAACTCGGTATCCTTTTCTAACAAGCCGTAAAGAGGTTTCACAATTACAGGGAAATTTTCTATAACGTCCTTAATGTGTGAGTAGGGTTTAAAAAACCGGTCTTCGAATTTCACTATTCCCCAAAAACCGGTTAAACCGGTTTTCGAATTTTCACAAAAATAAAATTAAAATAGAAAATAAATATTTGTACTTATTTTAAAAATGTTCAGTTTCTTTAACATTTATGGAATTACAAAAATATAACAAAATAAAATATACCCTATCTGTACGAAACCAAATAAATAAATTAAATTAAAGTAAATAAAATCTGTACAATTTCTGAATTGCAAAAATATAACACAATAAAATACACTGCATAGAAAACCAAATGGAAAAAAAACTAAAATAATTAAAACCCGTACAAAATATAAATCTTTATTCCATTTAGTATTTTTCTTCCGAAAATATGAACTGATGAAGATTAGTTTCCCAGTAAACTGATACCTACTACCCTACTACTAACTACAATATGCATGTGTCCGAGGCGATTTTAAGTAAAAGTATTAACGTGTTTAATTAAATAATTAATTCATTTTTACGTATTAATTCTAGTAGGTATATAAAATCGTTTTTTTTTTTAATTTAAAAACCGGTTTTCGAATTTTACAAATTTATAAAAGAAGACCGGTTTTTAAAAACCGACAAACCCTATGTGTGAGTACACTTTAACTGCCTGGTTCTTTTCGGCAAGTGGAAATTTTACCACGGCTTTGCTGTCCTCTCTAATGTGTTGATACCTGATCTATTAATAGTACAGCCTAGATATTTAATATTAAAATGTAAACATTTTCACGTAATTATTTTTAGAACTAAGTAAACTTGTTTTAATTTCTGCTGCTGTAAGATATCACTTGATCACAGTGAATTACAAGTTGCATTTGCATTCTCCTTATTTCACACTTAATAGCAGCATTGTTTTTTCTTAGAAATTGAATAATGTAAATAACTCTTTGCAATTCATATTTCATACAAGTGACATTCGCGCGGTACAATTATCCTCCTTTCTCATCCGTACCAGCTGCATCTCTGTCGAAAACATACATCCAAGTGAACACTGGATCGGCGTTCATCAACTTCAGTAACAAGCCAATTTTTGTTCGGAAATGGACAACCCTATAGAACGTGTTTCTGTTTTAAGTGAATAAGCTTGAAGCTGTAGAGACTCTTCGTGGCGTTGTTCTCATTTCTCTTAAAAACAATATAAAATCTAAATAAGTAAAAGACTTTAGATTTAAAAAAAAAGAATAGAAATTTCAAATGCATTTAGTGGCCGTTTGTAGGAGGCGCACGAATAAAATTTGTACAGGTTTAATAAGTTCCATTCCCAACTTAAATTTCTATCACTGAGAAATATTTGTAGTAATATTTTCTCAGCTACGCAAAGTATGGAAAAATTGATTTAAATAAATCTTATTTGCTTTTAAAAGAACTATCTAAATTTGCAGAAGCTATTTTTCTATAAAAATGTGGAGGTATAACCCCATCACTCCCCTGGAAGACACGACAACTATTAAAGCGTTAAAAGAAATTTACATTTAATTTCTAATAGTTTTCAAAAAATATACCATTTATTTCCTCAGCACTGATTTTCTCAAAACCATGGTTTTCAAATTCGCACATACGGTGTTCAAATCACCAGTTTACTTGAAGCTTTGCTGAAAATATTCTGTAGCACTGTTTGAAGTTATCGATATTCGAGATCTTTTATGTAACAGCTTTCAGTTCTGCTTTCAAACCAACAAGAAATTCGGAAACCTCAATTTTGACGATTTCAAAGGCCGCCTTTTGATTTTAACTAAACAATTAAAACCTTTTCCCTTGTAGCGAACCAACTACTCGATTGCACTACAAAAATTCGTTTGCCATTTTTATTTCCGGTCTATCGTTTGGACAGTGTTGCGTCTACCGCAAAGGAACCGACGAAAATACTTTCAACCGTGATGGTCGCATCTCTAACGTTTTATGAAATTTGTGTTTTTAATCAAAAGTAAACGGATCAATAAACATTGCTTATTTTCGACAGTCCAAAAGAATATAACCCCTTGTGAAAGGAAGTAATCATCTTTCGCCGTTTTCAATTTTACAATATCACATAACTTTTGAAGGATATACAAAAATTAAAAAAAAAATTAAAACCGACTTCAAAAAAGTAAAAATGCACTAAAAAGTAAAAAATAATTTTTTCCTTTATTTAATCTACGACTCTCATATTTTTTAAGTCAGCGCCAGATTTACACAGTGCGAATGATGAGACGCCGACTTAAAAAATATGATAATCGTAAATCTAAACTAACTAAATATTACTAAAATTCTAAATTAAGATCTAAACACGATAAAGAACCTAATAGTGCAATCTATGCTCCAGTACAATAACTTAGGTTGTTCTTTGCATACAAATATATTCATGCTCGATGACATTTATTCACTTTTTATTTCAACGTGAAATGATATGTAATTTCAATAACTGCAAAGCAGAGTGTGCAAACATTTTAACCGCCACAGACCCTATTTAAATTCTAGTCCTTCCAAAACCTCCCCATATTTATAAGACCAACTACCTCCTCGCAGGTAATGCAACACTGGCGCAATCACAACTTACATGGATTGATGTTTCATTTGTCACTGCACCACCCATCCACCAGCGAAGACAATGCATTTGTTTCTCACTTGAAGGATGAAGCATTCAACTACAATTCTAAGCCCGCGGGCACGAACACCCATGAAACGACATTTCGAGATCGATAAACTACGCGTGCGAAATGACTCATCCGCTGATGAAAATGGAAAATTTTATAGCTTGCATTAGATTTTCATTAGAATATTACGAATGAGTAGGCGAAATTGAAAAATGAATCAAAAGAGGATTTACAATTACACGTAATTCGAATCACTTTTGAATTTTGTAAATCAACCTGGTATTACGGATCCGGGTCTTGTCGTTCGCGGTTGCAGGCTGTTGAAATTTTTCTACCCAGAATTATATTGTCAACTGTAACACTGTGGATAAAAAATACAACGGCAATAATGCAATTTAATTACACCACAGAAACAGTATAATACAATACAGGAAATTAGAGCAGAAGAAAAAATAATTTAAAACCAAAACAGAGATGTAAAGGGCGAGGTTCATCGAAGGCACATTGAAGATAATCGCATTTAAGAAAGTATCGTTCTTTCCCGAATCTTAAAAAGTATTAGCATGAGAAAAATGTTTTTGGAAGCACAATATTTGCTCCTCCAAAGGAAATAATTTCTTCCTCAGATATTCATCCATATTGTCAAAAGAAATTGAGATTTTTGGGTAATAACATTAATTGATACTCTGTGTAGATTGTAAATCATCTAATAACTCGATAAAGAAAAATTACACCTTAGTTTCACAATCTTGCTCCTTTATCAAGAACCGCGCTGTTTTGTATAGTCTGGTTTCCTCCACCTAATGTTTGTTATAGGTACAATATATAGCAGCACTGGACCGTTCGAGTAGCTTGAAATTCGGATCAACCCGAAACTCGGTTCCCGAGCCGAGCCGAGTACTCGAAAAAAGCGAGCGGCTCGAAAGAACCGAGGAGCTCGAAGAAAACCGAGAACTCGAGTTTTTTCGAGCGATTCGATGTTACCTACTATTTCCATATTAGAATGAAAAAAAATAAAGGAAAACGTAAGAAGAAATATTATTAAATCGTACATACGCGAAAAATTATTTTCAATAGTTGGATAATATTTTCATTTACAGTTTATATTTTAATTACTCACATTATTAAGAACCATTATCCAGTAGATAAACATTTCCTAAGATGTTCGAAACATTCAAGCTTCAAACTACTCGACATACTCGGCCCGCTCGGTTCTTTTCGAGCCGCTCACAAAAATTCGAGTTCTCGGTTTTTTTGAGTACTCGGCTCGGCTCGGTTCTTCGAACAGAGTCAGACTTGGCTCGCTTTTTCCGAATACTCGAACAGCTTTAAGCAGCACAAATAGCAGACCATAAATGTCTCCTACAAGAATTCAGAATGGGAAACCTACGATAAATATACGGCATGTGCGTATATATGTAACAATTTTTATCACATGAAATCCCATAATTAAATAAAACACCGTGTAAGTAAATTACATAAATTCAGAGTTGTCACAAATTACATTTCTCAGGCGATGTCTACCCTGATATTTTGTTCCTGCCAGCTTCCCTCTTCAAGTGACTATATAAAATTACGGCTAACGAAATTATTTCACTTGCGAAAAATTTAAAAATGTTTTTATAAATCTCTGTTTTGAAAATGAGCTCAATGTATAAACTGCTTTATATATTATACAGTTTTAAATGAATCTTCAGCAGAATTTTTTCAACCCTGTACTTTAATCCGTGCTTTCACATACTCTTCCGGCTCTTCGAACACTTTCAGCGCAATTTCCGAATTAATCACTACATCCACGTGTGAACGCGTTTTACCTTAATCCCACCATTTCTCTATGTGTGTGAGTGACAGGTGGTTCGTTAATACGTCACGTAGCAAATTGGAAAAAATTATTATTCCATGACGGAGAAACTTTAATTTACCGAAGTTTGCACCGTCACGATGGAAGGAGTTCGTTATACCGCAAAATCCATTTAGAATCGTTTAGAATCTGCAGCGTGCCAGCGAATGCATTCCGGACAATGGAGTTCATATTTACTTCAATCGATAAACCTAGGAATTAAGTTAATTCTCCTATCACACGTCAAGAAAACTATGCAGGCTATTCTTTTCTCATTAATCTTCTCGTTAATTTAGTACCATCAGGCTTTCGTAGATTGAGTGAGCAGAGTTTATATATCGGTTCCGGCTGACGTCAAAATTGTTTAGGTACCTACTGTTAATTTCTAATACATTATTTCCAATATACATGCCCGATCGCTCATAAGTGTTTGCCCATTTGTAAAACCATGGCCTATTTGTTATAAAGAATCGACGCAGAATGTGTTTGCTATTAGTAGTCGAGGATTAGTAATTAGTAATCGAGGTCTTTGGTTCATTTAAAATTTAGTTTTATCTACTTTGGTGCTCTTATTTTGAATAGTAGCGAGGTATAATCTTTTCGAAAATATTTTTTTATTTCTTCTAGTGATATTTTTGGTATTTTTGTTAAAGAGAAGTTCACCGGTTATCGGGAGACATTAACAAAATAGGTAGGTACTGAAAATTTTTGGTACTTGTAAGTAACAGATTCTAGGGAAATTCCCCATAAATAAAAGAGACGAATGATAAAAGTTCCGAGCTATATAGAAACTAAATAGAAACCATGCTTCATTGCTTTCAATTATTTTCTAGAATTCTAAGTCGAATATCTTTTGAAAAATTTATCACTAGGGTGGAACGAAATATAGGGGCGAAATATTTTTTTATTATTCATTACTTCTAATAGTGGGTAAAAGTTGCCCTTCATAAAGTTATTTAAGCTGTGGAATTTTTTGAGTTTCCGCAAGCCATTCAAAAATTCATATTTACTGATTGTGTGACATTTGAATGGCTTGCGGCACCTCAATAAATTTGTTGATCAAGATCAAACTTTCGCAGCTTAAATAACATTATAAAAAGCAACTTTTCCCCCCACTATTAGAAGTCATGAGTAATAAACAAATATTTTGCCCCTATATTTCGTTCCACCCTATTTACCACGCGTTCGGAGACATTAGAAACACGTGTGTAGTCAAATATTTATGAGCGTTGGTGTATGTGGTAATTTTGTGTTAAGGAGGTTTACAAAAATATTATTAATCTATTTTCCTACGATGTTAAAAATGAATCAGAGTCTTTAGAGATGCGCGAAATGCACTAAAGACTGTCCAAAGATCCTAAATCGTCCACTGGGCGATTTCATGCACTCACCAACCCCTAGAAATCATCATGCAGTCAATATTGATAATGTAGTTTAAAATTAACATTGCATAAGAAATTGTTTCAATTTCGTTGTATTACAGGCTACTTATAAGAGATTAAAGCTTAAAAAATATACATAGTTTATAGTTTTTAGAAGGCGTGAAATAAAGACTGTTACAGGTAAACAGGTATTAGAAAAATTAAACGAAATATTTTTTCGAATAAATTAAACGAGCATTTTCTGTGTTTTAGGTATTGTTTCAAACCGTGGAGAACGTCATGTGATCAAACTAATCTTTCTTTTTTTATAAAAGTGTGTAGATTATATCAAGGTCACCGGCATTTTTTAAAATATATGTTCTTAAATAGACAGACATTTAATTGATGGTTTTAGAAGAGAATTAGTGACAAAGAAATAGCGACTGAAGTGCGAGAAATTTTGAATCCTTACAGGAAAAGGAATGTTAAATGTTAAAGTATGCAGTCTGTTTATTAGTGGCATATTTGCAATCCAGTTTAGAATATAACTCTAGTTGCGTGCACGACGTGAGGAAGACTTATCGGTACTACTATTGTATGTACTTACCTGTACTACTACTTATCTGTGTCTGATTGCATATTGAGCATTTCTACTTGCTGGATTTGCAGGGCGAGGAAAGAGTCCACGAAAAGGGCCAAAGAAGAAATTTTTGCTTTGTAATTTACTTTTCCTTTATGACCTTGCTGTGACTTTCATACGACCTTCGCGATAAGAAGTAACCTTCATTATATACTCCCGAAGAAATTGACTACAAACGCGTCTATTTAACCCTTCGTTGACACACCTCTTTTTTCGATCAACTTTGATATACCTGGGTGGCTCATACCCAGAACAATTGTTAAACGACTGCCATTCTTATCTGAATAATCCAATCGTTACGAAAAAAAGCGTGGGTCAATTTTAAGGTCTGCAGAATGTATTCCAATAGTTTTTTTTTATTGACATTTCATCACAGTTTTTGTAAAAAAAATCTAGATTACCATGTGTCGAGAAAACGCGAAGAAAATCTTCAAAAAATTGTAACTTTCACAAATTCCAATATTAGAAGCTAAATATCTACAGAGTTATTATTTAGATATAATATTTTGAGAGAAAAAATAGTTTGTAAGTCGGCTTTGAGAAAGGGTATTTATTTGACATAGAATGAGCGTCAACATCAGCTCACACCCCGAGTGTCAACGCAGGGTTATAAATAAATAATACCATTTGGAACAATCAACGGTCTTATTTGTTAGTATAATATTATTTACGGGCTCTATTCAGAAAACAGTTTTTTGGTTCCACGAATGCCTCTATTGAAACCGAAGAATCCTCAGAATTGAAAAATTCTACATTTCGCTGAATTTCAAATACAGATATTCGATTGCAGCGCTTTCAATTCCACACCCTGCATGGTACCAGATGTTTTTGGTCGGAACTATGTAATGTAATTTTGTTAGGGAAAGAAAATGCGGAAGAGAGTGTGAGATTAGGAAACATCGTTACTGGAGAATTTACCTTGTACGTAGAAAGGTTCGCGACGACGCAAGCTAGCACGGCTTCCCTGCCCATTGATACCGTCACGTTTGTTATTGGCACAGTGAAGCTCGGTCCCTCTGAAATACAAGAGTTTCATTTTCGAAACTAAACTAACTAAAGTTTGCACAAATGTTGTGTCTACATTTTACTACATGGTACATTCTGCTTCGTGATAATCATAAATACATTTTGTATTATGTGCAACCGAAACTGTTGGCAGTATTGTATAAGGGAAAACCACTGAAAGTTTTTCCTCAATGAAATTGTTTCCCGTTTTGAAGTTGTATTAATTTTTCACATCACATGCATAAATTGCACGTTAAAGTAACTCATTTATTTAGAAAAAGGCATCACTTTGTTCATAATTCATATAATGGCAGAATCATTTTTGTATAGCAGCGCATTAATTAATCAATATGTGTACAATAGGGTGGACCGAAATATAGGAGCAAAATATTTTTTTATTATTCATTGGCTTCTAATAGTGGGCAAACGTTGCCTTTTATAAAATTATTTAAGCTGTGAAAGTTTGATCTTGATCAACAAATTTTTTGAGGTGCCGCAAGCCATTCAAAAGTCACGCAATCAGTAAACATGATTTTTTTAATAACTTGCGGCACCTCAAAAAATTTCACAGCTTAAAGGACTAGGCTAGTGTGACGGCCGTATAATACGGCAATCTTTGAAAATTTTTTAAAGAAGGACCATTGAACTTATCAGCTTGAACTTATAAAGTTTTATTAACTGATCTTTCCTGAGTATACTAAATTTGTTTGAAGTAGAAACAGTATATATTTTTAAAGTTATCGTAAATTTGTTGGAGCGTCTTAAAATATTTTGTTCCCATGGCTGCCATGATATAAGCTCTTGTGGTGGTCCGAAACTAGAAAAACAAATATTTTCTCAATCTGCATGTATGTGGCTATAGCTCGTACCAGAAAGTTGCAAAAAAATGGTAAAATAATAAAATGGCGGCTCTCCAAACAAAAAGATTCATTTTTTTGCATAAAAATTTCTTGTTTTTAACTCGCAAATTTGCAATTTTGACTACATTAGAAAAATCGTGGCAGGGGCTAGAATGACACGTTTGCTGAATATATCTGTCAAGTTTGAACTAAATCGGTTCACTAGTTTTGGAGTTATTATGGCAGCCAATTAAGACAAACTAGTTTCGAGAAAAACTCGATGAAAGTTTGAAATACTATTTTAGAGTACAAACCAGAAATATTTCATACTTAAAACCTTCTGGGATCGTGTTTTAAACATGTGAATCTGTATGAAAATGCAAAAAAAATCGATTTTTTTTTATTCGTCACACTAGTCTAGTCCCTTAAATAACTTTATAACGGCAACTTTTGCCCACTATTAGAAGTCTTGAATAATAAAAAAAATATTTTGCCCCTATATTTCGTTCCACCCTAGTGTGCAAACTGTCAAATACTTATGGCTCTTGCTACTTAGTTCTTATTAGTTGCTTCCCAGTTGTAGCTTCGATTCTCGTCGACATATTTAATCAAAGGAGAAATAAAAATAAATTTAAGTCCGAATTTTAATCCTGTGATCGCTTATATCGGAATAGAAGGATTTTTAATTAATCTGCCAATATATCCCTTACATCCTGATTGTTCAGCTACCATTCTTTTCGCATGCCGTTCTAATTAAATAACGAATAAAAAGTTTCAAGTTCGGGATATTTATTAGAACGATTGTATCGATCGAGGAGATTCAATAAAAGAACGTGTCCAGTCGAAATACGGAGCAAAGTTTCTATGGAACACATCGTTTCCACTACAAACATGTGACGCCTCGTGTTCTCCAAGCGACTCATACCCCGCGTTCTGCTGCATCGACATAGCGTTGAGAATTTACTGTCACGAAACCGTTTGATTTTGTACGACGTATAACATGCGACAGAATGCAGACGCGTGCAACCTGAAACATGTGTGGTTAAATGTAACCCCGTGCGTGGCACTTTGCGCTATTCGTTACCATCGAATAGGTAGTTAAGATAAACTGATATTCTTTATCAAACATCCATTGTACGTAATTACTTCTGACCATTATGTATGCGTTTTTTGTGTAAGACAACGAGTTTATTTTTTTGGACTTGTAGGCACTATGTGCAACTGAATAAACCTGCAGTTAGGGCTGGGACCATTTGTCGAATTTTTCGGTATTCGAATATTCGAATATTTCAGTTGCTCAATTATTTGGCGAATATAATTTGAATACTTAAGTATTCGAATACTATTCGAGTATCCAAGTATTCGAATACTATTCGAGTATCCAAGTATTCGAATACTATTCGAGTATCCAAGTATTCGAATACTATTCGAGTATCCAAGTATTCGAATACTATTCGAGTATCCAAGTATTCGAATACTATTCGAGTATCCAAGTATTCGAATACTATTCGAGTATCCAAGTATTCGAATACTATTCGAGTATCCAAGTATTCGAATACTATTCGAGTATCCAAGTATTCGAATACTATTCGAATATTTAAGTATTCGAATATCCAAGTATTCGAGTATCCAAGTATTCAAATACTATTCGAATATTTAAGTATTCGAATACTATTTAAGTATTCGAATATCCAAGTATTCGAATACTGATGTATTCGAATATCCAAGTATCCGAATACTGATGTATTCGAATAGTATGGTGTGAATTATAAATCAAGTTCTTTAGGTTCATTTGTCAGGGTGAAATCTTGTAAGCTAATTTTGACCCAATTCACACCATATCAGTATTCGAATAGTATTCGAATACATCAGTACATCAACTTCGAATACTTGTAAAATATTCCAATATTAAATTATTCGAATAGTCCCAGCCCTACCTGCAGTATGTAAATGAATTCCATGCCACATCGATCAATTACTGCGGTCACTTTCAGGGATTTGGATGAAATTGAAATATGATGATATCATTCACATTTATAGGTATATCTATATATATAAACACTTTAACGTATACAGAGCATTATTAATAGAATTGTTATTAACCCTTCGTTGACACTCTGGGTGTGAGCCACCCACAAGCTGATTTTAATTCTCTGTACCTTCTATATATGCAAAATAAATACCTTTTTTCCAAAGCCGAATAACAAACTATTTTTTTCTCTGAAAATATTATATCTGAACAATAACTCTGTAGATTTGTAGCTTCTAATATTGGAATTTGTAAAAGTTACAATTTTTTGAAGATTTTCTTCGTGTTTTCTCGACACATGGTAACCTAGATTTTTTTTACAAAAATTGTGATGAAATTTCAATTTAAAAACTATTGGAATACATTCTACAGACCTCAAAATTGACCCATGATTTTTTTCGTAACGATTGGATTCCTCAGATAAGAATGGCAGTCGTTCAAAAATTGTTCTGGGTGTGAGCCACCCAGGTGTGTCAAAGTTGATCGAAAAAAGAGGTGTGTCAACGAAGGGTTAATAGTATAGTCGTGCAGGGGATGATTATTTGTGCAAAAATAAGTAGCAAATGCATATGACGTTTTTACGAGCTGTGCGTCACGGTTTTCAAATCATGTGGAATCTTAGCTAAGCAACTCCAAGTTGATCCAATTATCGCGCTTGCGCAAGCGGGAGCTGGGGAAATCTGTCTTCTCCACTCATGAGGAATTCTGTTCAACAGGGATTCTCATGATCACGGCCGCTTAACGTGCAATAGATTAAAATTCATCGTGAGTCAAGGGGACCGATTCCCCTGGTTCCTGCTTACGCAAGCGCGCTGATCTGATTCAATTGCAGTTGTTTAGCACCGTATCCCTTTGCGACTTGATCACTAACATCGGATTACAGGGTGAGGCATCGAAACAGGCTATTTGAATAACTCGTTAGTTTTAGGAATAAGAAAAAAATGCTTTAGTTTCATGGGGGACATCATAATTTGGTGATCACTGCGTGTTTTTAAGTGTAGGTGCAAAGGTGATATGAAGAACTTGATTTTTTAAATGGAATAAAATTGTATGTCTTTCTGTTGTCTTCTAATCAGAGTTGGGCATTAACTAAATAAAAAATTATTTATATAATGGATCAAATAAGATACTTTCACTGTAGATTATTTGACGAATAAAGATAATTTTTTATTGATTCTTATTATTATTTTTTAACTTTAACTGTAACTGTAAACCCTGGTTAACTTTAGTCGACATATGACGAATAATTTTTTTGAACTTTTATTCGTTATTCGAAATTTGTATTTAAATAAAATTTGTCTGCTTTTAATAGAGCGTTTTAAGGCGGCAATTCAAGGTGGCTGAAGGTTAACTATGACAGAAAGTAGCTTACTTCACCGAGTTATCATCAAAAGTATACGTATTACTCAGATGGTCCATTTTAAGTGTTACTGGCTTTGGTGGCTATGATAAATTTGATTGGCTATTTTGGGAGCTTTTTATGCCAGTAGATAAGCATCTAATATTTGTTATCAGTGGAGGTGTTAAGAATTTAATAACATTTATTTTTCATTTAGAAGAAAATTTCGAAGGAGGATTGAATTAATTTGTGTAAAATGCGAGAAGAGAGTTTGCAACACCATCGCTTCTATGTTCATATAAGCATCGCTAAACATTAAATTGATTATTTCCCTGCTTCCACAGTATTAATGCGAAATTTGAATTTCGATATGAGTAGGAGCCGGTTTCTCATTGGTATAGTTATTAATGATTTATAATTAAATATTCCTCTATACTGGTTACGGTGATATAAGCTGCACGCTTTAGAGCAGCGGCATTTAATGCGTATCAGCTTAATATGTGCGAAGTATACCACGCAAAGAACACGAAGTAAGTGGAAAACGATAATAAAATGCAAAAAGCGAAGCTGCTACTTGATGATTCTTTAAACGAAACTCTATGCGTATTCGTGTATTTTGTACAATTCCCATAAAATAGCTGACCTGTCTCTGAAATACTGTACACTACGGAAGTTGGGGGAAAAGCAAATGCAGGGTGAAATCAATAATTTATTCGGCTTCATTTATCATGACCTCAAATAATATAAGGTTACATTTCGCCTTTCCAAATATCGGATTTCAGATATTGGAAGTAACATCTGTTTTAACAAAAACAGAACCCTTTAAGGTTGCAAATATTTTAGATGGTTGACAAAACCAAATGGTCAACTACCTAAATTAACAATTACGGAAACTAATGTGTAATCAATTACACAATTACAGTTTAATCGTAATTTGTAATTAGATTACATTTTGCCCAACTCTGGTTTTAATGCACGATAGACTCAAAATACTCGAGCATAAAATTACAAGAAAAGCTACGAAAACATTTCAAGTCCCTTATCTTCGAGGTTGCGCGCAGCTTTCCGTCGTGACACTTCCTTTAGTACTAAACATAGATAATTACTTCATGTAACAATATCGCGGGAGGACCGGACCAGCGAAACCACAAATATCGCGGTGTTCGGGTTTGCCCCGCGCTCGCAATTCCCCTACTCTCCCTTACATGTCATTTCCCACACAACATCATAACATTGCAGCAACGTCTCTGCAATGATACGGTGCAAGATTGCAATGTTGCACCAAAATATTGCAGAGACATTGCAGGTTCAATCCTGTGTCCGCCTTCGCAATATTGTAGGTGTGTATTTTTGCAATGTTGCGGCAACATTACAAATATGTAGTCCTGCAACGAAGTGTGCTGTACACATTGCAGTGGAAACGTGTGCGCAATATTACAGAATGTTGTTGGAGCGTTTCCACTGTAACAATACACGTCAATGTGTGCGCAATATTGTAGAATCGTTGCCACTGGAACATTGCAGTGGCAACGTGTGCGCAATATTCCTGCAATATTGCAAGAACGTTGCCACTCAAATATTGCACGGCAATATTGCAGCATTGTTCCTGCAATATTGCAATACAACCTGCAATAATGCAATATTGCAGCAACGTTCCTGCAATACTCCTGCAACGAAGTGTGCTGTATGGGAAGCGGAACTCTAAATTGTACGAATTGTGTCGTGTTTGGTTTCATTTTCATCGGGAAGACCCCGCCAATATCTTGGAAATATTTTCATCGAGATGGAACAAAAAATATACAAATTTTGTAATACTCAAAAGTGAATATGTATTAGCTTCTGCCTCGTGTATTACCTCCGTGGAGTAGGTACCTACCAGCGGATGGTCGTAAAGGGTCGCTTGCTTTCGAGTCCCCCCAGAAATATAAGGGGTGCAAACCACCAGATTTCGATAGAAAAATGCCAGATAATATTTTCCGCTGTGCATTCATCCTAGAGAACGTTTTTACGCCGAGTTATGTATGCGCTCGCCTCAGTGTGGACACAGGGAGAACGTTTTGACGCTGTGTTTTTGTCGTGTTCGCCTCGGTATGGACCCGGGGTAAGGCTCACTGGAGAGGGCTAATATCCCCTTGATCACGGTTCACAAAACCGCCCACGGTGCATTTAGTAGGCCAAACGGACGAATGCTCGTTTGCCTCCCACTTCGACAAAGTAAACGAATGCTCCTTTAGACTCGAATTTTGTCGAAGCCTCGGGGGGCGAAGGAGCATTTGTTCGTTCGGTCTAAACGCACCGTCGCACAGTGTTACGCGTATATGGACAAGAGTCAAGAATCCGAAGTGTTTTTTGTGGCAATGTCCTTTACTTGACCAGCAAAGGATCAAACTTATTAATTTTTTTTTTTATTATTAAAGTGTTTATTTAGCCACATAACATACATAACAATTATATATCTGAGAACTAGGTATAAACACAGCCGAAATTGGCACCCTGTTACAAAAAAAAACTTAAACTAAGCAGCAGTCTCAAACGAGCACTCGTGCTTAAACATAAATAGTAGGAACTTTTAATAACGCTAATTTGTACTTTAAATTGCATTGTCACTCTTTTAGTGATAGAACGATTTGAACTTTGGTATCCTAGGAAAAATCGGCTCTAAACCTAGCAGGTCACTTTGGTGGGGTATCAAACTTATTAATGGACTGCGAGCGCGAGGCTTTGCTCTCCCACTTTCATGCAATGTAATACTTTTTAAACCCACAGAGGCAACCTAGTCTACATGTACCTAAACGAATGTAACCTGACGATTTAAAAGATCGGTGAAACAAAAAAAATGGTGAAACTGTGTTCAAATTGAATTATTAACCCCATTTAACGACTCGTCGGCGTCCAAAATGCTTTCAGGCTGTTCCGCTAAGTAGGCAAGTAGGCATGTACGAATTGCATAAAGGCGATGGGAAGGTAAAACGGGGATGTTGGCAAGAGGGTTGAAACCCGGTGTGCGCCAACAGATAAGCACTGATCCCAATTACACGTTGGGTAAACCGGTTCCCAGGCTGAACGGATCATGGATTATTGACTCCATCTTGATTACTTGGCTCCCGTCAATACAATTGAACGATCGATACACCTTGAATTTCCTATACTTTATCGGTACACGTACCAGGTTACGCTTATGCTTATGGACTATTTACTTATTTCCTCGAAAACATGTCAGCATTGGAAATGTTTAGATATCCTTTAAAGCCTTTTGAAAGTAATTTCTCAAGACTGATAAAACTGATTGCACGTCTGTATCCACTATAGCAGAATAGGAACACCGTGAAGACAAAAAACCGGATGCCAGACCTGGTATCCGCAATCGTAGTTATCTCAAACACAAAATTCAAAAAGATTGGTAATCCGCAGACGTGTGGCTGTCATCTGAACCAGCATAATGAGAAAGTATTGACAAACAAAGAAATGGGAATGGTCTTAAATTTTTATATCAATTTTAGCAAATAAATTATGATTTTGTTGATGTAGTAATTCAATTTTGCAAATATTTGCAAAATTCTAGTTCGAACGATAAAGTAACGTCTACTGAGTAGGTACGCCTGATATATTTACACTGGGTCGGGACTTTTGGATTTTGGCAATCAAGCCTGGCATCCGAAAGGATATTGTTCTCTTCACGATATTCCTATTCCGCTATAAATGGATATTTTTACTTCCAATTATTTGTTCATAGTCTTAAAACGTGATAGAATAAAGCTACAGACGTGCAAAATGATACGTGCAATAGTTGTTTCTCTTTTAATTCCCGAAAAAGTAAGCGTTTGTTTTCAGCGATCACTTAAGTCTACCGTTGACGTTGCTAAATAATTTTGCACATTTGTCATTTCCTTGTGTTAAA
Source organism: Andrena haemorrhoa (assembly GCA_910592295.1). Classification (NCBI taxonomy): domain Eukaryota; kingdom Metazoa; phylum Arthropoda; class Insecta; order Hymenoptera; family Andrenidae; genus Andrena; species Andrena haemorrhoa. Next base: position 8,009,341 of record OU342943.1, read on the forward strand.
ATGTATCGAAACTTAACACACACATTTGTGTTAATACACGTAACAAATAAACATTTTAGGGTTTAATGTTTTATCTCTATATTTGTGTATGTCGTTGGTATTATAAATGACCTGTATGTATTTGTTATGATTTTACAAACTGTTAAAGAAAGACATTCCTGTTGAAAAATACTTTAAAATTATATTACATAACTATTATGTGTTCTGCTTTATGCATTTATGTTTTACAGTGTCTTATATATTTTAAGCCGAAACCTTTATTAGATTTATCATTATCTTAACTGAAGCATTTGAAGTTCTACAAATTCAAGGGTATGCGATGAAAATTCCAAGTGAATCTGAATATGAAATCTAATTGCTTAGAATTACTATGGTTTTTCATTTACATACATCACTGTATTATAATCAATTTAACAAAGGTCATGCATATTAGTCATGCATAACAGAGAACAGATAAAAAGATGTCTCCATACCAAATTACTAAGATTTTTACTATTAAAATATAAATATTGGAAATGATGATAAAGAAAATAGAAATAATATAAATTACTATGATTAAATTTATTTATCTTATTAAATTATTGAGATTCGACAATTTTATATAACTTTGTTCCACTGCCGAACAACATTGCTCTTTATGTGAAACTTTAAACCTGAGTTAGTGTCCAAAATTGATATAATCGGATTAGATATTATAGACGCAATAAACCGTAGATTGGAATCCACTGGTTAAGATTATGAACGCGGACGCCAAGTTTTAAGCATTGAATCCGCTTCGCTTTCGGTTAGGTTAATTGATTAGATGAACGGGTCTCATCATCGACCAAATCCAATTACAACATGGAACTGGATTTTAGATTGCGATTCACTAAATAAATGTACATATAACTTCATTTAACTAAAGGTGTCATTGTACTTATTGTTAGGTTAATATTAAACCACTTTGTTGCGAACTTACAAACTGCAAATTAATTTAAGAACTATAATAGTAAATTCAATCAGTAGATTCAAGAATTTTATAACTAGTTGTTTTTGATAGTAGGTCTGAAAAATAAAGTTTTTAAAATTACTCTACAGAAATAAGTTCTGTTTAAAGTTTTGTTTTAATCGTGAGTGTACTCTTAATTAATCTTATAACTACCTGATTAATTTTACAAAATGTGCATTTTAGAAGCAAAATTGTTGAAAGTGCGTTATGAGAAAGAAGGGTGGAAAAATGGGCGTGCTATATTTAGAAAGAAGTTTTGTATTTATTACATACTTTTTAATTTTTCATCACCCACCAATTTTACCATAATCTGCGTTCTTTATTCTTTTCAATAGCCTTATTTTTTACACTTCTTGCAAAGTTCAACAATGACTGCTTTAGAAAAATAAAATTTGAGGATACAATGTAAATTATTGTTGTTTAGTACAATCTACCCCGTATTTGACTACCATTAATTTATTATCAATTTCATCATCATCTTTTGTAATAAATTGACGTATGTGAACTGTTTCATCACGTATGCCAATGCTAGGTACAACGTTGTGCATTTAAAAGACGTAACTTGGAATGTGCAGGATAAGCACAAATGACGAAAATACGCCGAGTCAGCGTTTCTAGTTTGTGGGATTTTATTTCAGGCTCTCTCCTGCACCTTCTACTTGCCTTCTCGCTCATTTCTGGCGTACATACCTCGCTTGGGAAATAGCTGCCCGCGCTTCTCAGTGTCCTATTCTACTCAGGAACCAGTTTTGAGATTCGGAACACCACAGAGCAGTACAGTGAAAATGTATTTCTACATTGTGAATGTAATTCGAAACGAACATTATATCAAGATTTATATCATTATATCAATCATTCAATAAACTGTAAACAACCGAATCGTATAATTATAGTGAATTGCACGCGTCCTTTCTTTCGTCGAAAAGAAGCCTTGCAATAATAAATATTATTCTATATTATTGAATATTATTCTACATTTTCTACTAATTTTTTTCATGAACAATTAATACCCCTTTTCGTTCTATTATGTTGTAAACAGAACTTTGCGATCTAAATATAAAATTGTACAGAACTGCCAATCCTTCTTGATTAAAATTAAAAAACAACTATCTTCGCGCAATTGATATTTTCGGAAATAAAAATTCATTTATATAGCCTGCCTCTGCAAAAATAGGTAAAAATTGCAAACTTTGACGACGCGTGTTTTGCTAACAAATTCAGAACTAGCAAACTGATGACTTAAAGCTCCTCTAATCTCACGCGTGCTGTACCATACAGTAAGATGCAAAAGTGAATACACACCCTTCAAAACAGAATAAATTTTTCGAAATGGGTCCACCCGACTTGAGGTTTTTTGAGAAGGTAGAATGATTAGTTTACTACGTGACGTGCTTCGTCGTTTTGTAAAAAATTGCAATTGGTCGGAATAGCAAAAAAAATAGTAAAGGTCGCTTTTTCGACTTTTTTATCTGAGCCTGTAATGGAAATTCGAAAAACCCTCGTTGGCAATTGAAGTAATTTGTATACACGCCTAATATTTCATCGAAATCGGTTAACGTTGCTCTGAGCTACAAACGCTGAAGAATCGCGAAATTCCCGAAATCAGCGATTTTCGACCTTATTTCTAAAAAAAACCTCAAGTCGGTTGGAACCATTTGAAAAAAGTTGTTTAATTTTAAAGAGAGTGTATTCACTTTTGCACCTTACTGCATTTCAATTTCATCAGAATCCCTGATGTCAGTCGCAAAATCTGAAAGATGTGGCGCGGAGTGGTCCATAAATCCTTGAATTTGCTTATAGAAGATTCCGAGCTAACTATTTTTCGATAAAGTAAGAGTATTCCCATTTCCTGTTATTATATTTTCAAATCCATCTTTAAGCATTCAACCAAATTCAGTAGGGAATATTGCTATTCCTGCTGTTCTTGCTAATAATTGAGTTAATTGAGAATTAAGGTTCATTAAAGGGGTAAGCAGTCATGACGAACGATCCATCAGTTACTATAATCCATTACATGTGCTATCCGTTGGTGCAGATTCAAGGAAATTGAATTAAGCAAGGAAACCGGATCGTCGATCAAATGCATGTAGTGTGTAGTCAGACGTACTGACATGTGGGAATAGTAACATTACCTGGAGTTGAGGTCTCATCAATCGCTAATTTTGTAGTTCCTAAAACACTGTTCAAGCTTTAAAGCAACTTAAAGCTTTAACACAACTGCAGTCCTGGATTAAATAAACTCACATGGAATGTAACTTTGTGAATTGCTCCGTTTCTCGGTTAGAAACGTTCTCTGTGTATTTTGAAATATACATATATGTATATTGGGATATGAGTAAACACGAATTAGCTCGTTTTCACAGCAGCAAATGTTTCATACGTTTCACTACTGTATTCTATCCTTTCGCAGGTCTCTGACGATTCAGTTTTAATCATCATTCTCGGTTGGTAGATTTAAGGGGGTTGTCATTCCTTCAAAAGTCAACATTGTTTCGAGATTTTGGGTACCTCTTTAGTATTTAGTGTGAAGATTAGAAAGCTTTTTGTCATTTTGTTCTAGGTTCAACGCTGTGGACGTGAAAAATTCCACCACGGAGTGACTCAAACGGAAAATACGTGTGCATCAGCTGTGTAGCTACTGTGCCGCTATATTTTATTAAAAAAAATCAGAAAAAATTGTTCTTTTTTATACATATCATAAGAACCTTATGTTACATCTATCTCCCTCTCTCTCTCTATATATATATAGAAGAAGAAGTACTGACTAACTGACTCATCAACACCCAACTCAAACCGTTTAATCTAGGAACGTGAAATTTGGAAGGTCCATTGTCTTCATGGCGCCCACTAAGGAAGGATTTTTGGAAAGTCCATCCCTAAGGGGGTGAAAAGGGGTAAAATGTATTTTCTCGGATTCCTTAATATCTCTTAGGCCCGATTAGATATCAACTTGGTTCTTACTTTTGCACTAATCAACCCCCAAGGGGGTGAAAAGGGGTAAACTGTGTTTTCACGGACTTCTCAATATCTCTTAGGCCCGAATAGATATCAACTCAGTTTTTGCGTACAAAGATTGCCCACACAAATGCCTAAAAATCAATTTCAGTATTTTGCACTAATCAACCCCTAAGCGGGTGAAAAGGGGTAAACTGTGTTTTCACGGACTTCTCAATATCTCTTAGGCCCGAATAGATATCAACTCAGTTTTTGCGTACAAAGATTGCCCACACAAATGCCTAAAAATCAATTTCAGGATTTTGCACTAATCAACCCCTAAGCGGGTGAAAAGGGGTAAACTGTGTTTTCACGGACTTCTCAATATCTCTTAGGCCCGAATAGATATCAACACGGTATTTGTATACAAAGGTTACCCGCACAAATGCCTAAAAATCAATTTTAGGATTTTGCACTAATCAACCCCCAAGGGGGTGAAAAGGGGTAAACTGTATTTTCATGGAGTGCTTAATATATCTTAGGCCCGAAGCAAAGCGCGGGACATTTTGCTAGTTTTTAATAAAGTTCATGAATTTCTTTAAAATCACCCCTAAAGTTACATTTCATGCTTATTTTCTTGTACTTTACACTTTATTAACAGCCCTGCTTTCACACATGTACCTACATACCTACATTCGTTTCATACCTCACTCCAACAAAGTTCTATTGCTCAAGTTTCTATTACTTTGTGCATACAACTTGGTCTTAACTATTGGCTTTTAATGAAAATAAAATAAACCAATCCAGTAGCGAGGTGTTACCTTCTGCATGATTGGGCCTTTGAAAATATGGCCACATCACGCACCATGCAATCTCAACAGTGGGTAGTAACAAAGTCTTTCAACATTGAATAAAAATAGAGCAGCGCAATATCCTCGCGTGAACGTATTCCTAGTCGATCAAAACAAACAATACGGCGAATCGATAAAAGCGCAAGTCCTTTCCAATGGTTTCACCTTAATTTACTTTCCTGTGCCTGAATGAATCTCGCAGGACAATTTCTCGTTTGAAAAAATATATTTCAATCGACGGCGTAATAATTGCTTTCTTTTTGTTTAATAAAAGGCGACTGCTGGGCAGAATTTAAGCCCCGTTACACACTTGCGACAAGTTGCCGGCAACCAGGTGGCCGACGACCACGAGGTACACGGGGATAAGATGAATCTCCCAATTTCTGCTCATTTAAGAGGTTACTCGTCATAAAGAAGGTGTACATAGTGGTTGATGCGACATTAAATAATGGAAGGGGAAAAAAGGTGTACAAAATTTGTTTATAATCAAAATTTGCAGAGTAATTCATTACTTCTTTAATAATAAATCAACCAACTCAAAAACTATTTAAGAAAGATATTTCAAGACGTTTAACTATTAGTAATTTGTAATTAAATATAATGCTCTAAATGTCCGTATTTCTGCTCACGAAAAATAGCGATGTACATATTTCTACTCACCATTTGTACCAATTTCTGCTCACATAACATGTTGCCTTTTGAGGTTAAAAGAAGTTACATCTTTTATGGAGATGTTTCATAACACAGCGGTAAAGCATAAAATAATGATAAACAAAAAATAAAATGCCTTCGAACAGAAATATAGGTTACAGCATATACTGAATTGTGAGGTTATGTTACTAAAATTTTGGTGAGTAGAAATGCGGACATGACGGTGATTCGCTTCACCCTAAACCTAATCACCTGTATTCGACTTAAACAAATTAAAAATAGTAAAAAAATCTACATGGATCCCATGTATCATTCGATAAATAGACTATAACTTTTATTTGTAGTAAAGCCTAAGTTTGCAAGTACTAATGTCGATATTTCCCACAGTTCATGAATTTACTTACAAATTATACTACAGCATTTAGTTTCCTCCTTCATTCACTAATCAATGCATGAACTGTTTTAAAATCTGTAACTTTCATAGCAAATTGTTATTTGGATTATATTATGTTCCAATAATACGCGGGGAATTCACATGCTACACTTTAAAAGAAACTGACGGATTATCAAACAGTATTGTACAATGCATTCAAATGTTATTGTTAACTGAAAACAGAATGATACCCAAAACGTGGATCCTATTCGACTCCAATTACCGCATTGGATTTTGTGAATTGCCTTTGGCCATGTGCAGATAATTATATCCTCCCCGAAAACAATGTAGAAACTTTTGTCAGTTATTACCACGTCAATGATTACCTACGTATTTAGTATATCTGACGTGTATAATACACAGCACCGATTTGGTTTAATTCTGTTTAAAATATACATACATAGGTAGGTACACTTGACCAAGTATTGATTTTATGGCATTTTGCAATAATACTTATTCATCCACCAAAGTTTGTAAAGCGATATATAGATTTATTCGAACAAGTATTCATTTGTCTTTTAGGTACCCATCATTACAGGCCTGCACAGCTAGGTTGTAGTAGTGATCCTCTAGGGAGTGATCGGCATAACCGCAGCCATCTTGGAGCAAAGCCGGAAATAAATATATTTATCTCTTTCTATCAGTATTTCTCTCTCTCTCTCTCTCTCTCTCTCTCTCTCTCTCTCTCTCTCTCTCTCTCTTTCTGTCAGTATTTCTGTCTCTTTCTATCAGTATCTCTGTCTCTTTCTTTTTTACAGTTTCTTTCTCTGTCTACTTCCGCTTTTGCTCCAACTAATCAGCGCCGATACATGTTGCTCCGATCACTGCCTAGAGGATCGCTAGGCTGTAGCGGGCAAGAGCGCTCTCGATTGCTCGTGAGCAGGGGTGTCGATCTAGCGGTACGCGAGCCGCAGTGGCTCCTTCTCCTCTTCGCCTGCTCCGTAGAGCCGTAGGACCTCCACACCTACTTCACTTTGATGAATATCTCCTCCGGGTGCCGCACTCTCTCCCTGCCGGGTCTCGTGTAACGCTAGGAGAAAAATAAGTGGGGGAACCGGCTGACCGGGGGCCCGACTCGTGCGGCTCTCGGAGCGGGGAAGTTCGACACTCCTGCTCGTGAGCAAAGCGAAGAGCGACGCCGTGAGCAGTTCCCCCACCCTGTGGCCAATAGCTGCCGTAGTATGCGTGTAAACTGTAATGTGGGTTACTGACGTTCAGCGGCACACTTAACTCACGAACACTCCCCACCACGGCATTGCTGCTCACAAAGGCGTGGCTTAGCGCTTCACGATGCTCTTTCCGCACGCGACCGAAATTTTTGCGGGCGTTCATCTGTTCAGGACTGCATCATTACAATTATTTCATCATTGTCTTTATTTTTCGATTGTCTTATGTTTTCAGCCTCGCCCCCTAGAACGGTTCCAATCCATGCAAAAGTAATGGGTCTAACTAAAAGATAGGCTCACCAATAAATGCAAGAAAACGAAAGGACAGTTACTTATACCTACAGCTGGACAACTTTGGGACTAAAGGATTTATAATAGCATTTATTTTCTATGAGAAAAAGACACACGGGCGTTATACTACCACGATTCTGCACACATTCATGTCGTCGCGTCCCTCGCTGCCCGAAACGTTGCGGCGGAACCATTGCTCACACTCCTGCAATATTACCCAGGGCGGACATAGGAGTGAACCTGCAACTTCTCTGCAATGATGCGGTGCAATATTGCAATCTCGCACCGCAGTATTGCCGAAGAGTTGCAGGACTACATATTTGTAATGCTGCCGCAACTTTGCAAAAATACACTCCTGCAATATTGTTAAGGCGGACATAGAAATGAACTTGCAACGTCTCTGCAATGTCATGGTGCTGTGTGGGTATATGTATATTACTTTTTTTTATAGATTGAAATCATTTTACAGGATGAGACCAAACATATTTGTCAAGAAATCTATAGCTAAGGACCGCTCCTAATCATCATAATATTTTCAAGCATGTCACAAATATTATATTTGTTGGACAAATTACACCACATGCGTCTCTTTAAGAATCACAAAATGTAACGCTCATAAAACTAGCTTCATAATAGCGAAGTCCACATTGCCTCTGTTAGATAACATTTAATTATTGCATAAATATAAACTCATATGCTGTTACATGAACTAATTGCAACTACAAATCTAAACGTGAATGGATGACCATAAACTAGTTATTTATTCTCTTTGAATTAGAAAGTATTTTCATGACAGCTCAATATACTTTTCAAGTATAGTTTTTCTAAATTTACAATAAAAATTCGAAACGAATGAATTTTGGCTCTATTATATGTATAAGTAATTATTATGAAAATGTTAGAAACATTAAAAGTTAATCGTTAATGCTTCTGGGTGTAAAATTCCTTTAATAACTACTTACTACAATTATTTCTATTGCGAACACAGCGAATTTCTGCGAATTGCCGACTGTGGACTTAATTCCTCAATTTCCTCCGTGCGGAATATTCTACCGATAATGATTTAGCTTACCATCGTGCTGATAGGATAATCGAAGCTACTTAGTCGTTCAAAAGGTTTCCTTAAATAGCATTTCACTTCATTTCGAATGTATGCCTTTGAATAATAGTGTAACGTGTTCCAACTGTTCAAATTGTATTGTGCACCAGACTACATAGGGAGTAAATAGAATCCTCAAGGGGGTTGGTGTAATAAGATGCCTGGTTAGCGGGCGAAAAAGAACGCGAATTTTGGGAATTTTTTGTGGAATATCAACTGTATATTTTTTTACAACTATTCGCTTATGTTAAAAGTACATACATATAACAACTCTCAGTAATTTTTTTATAGAAAAACATTAATAAATGAATTAATAGCAGCCATTCACGTGGAAGCTGCTTTGATAAATGGGGCTGTGCGGTGAGCACGATTTCTCCGAGCCGGATCAGCTAAAATTAAATTAATTAAAACTATTGCAGAATTTTAAAGTCACTTTAACCTGAAGTGAGCAAATATTACCGACAAAAAGTGCAATATTTTCCTAAAGAGAAAAGCGGTCACAGATATCGTGCTGGTTGCAGAGAAATGTCGTGGTAATTATTTTCATTATACGTTAAATTATTCAACAGAAGGAGAGAGATTTTGTTTCAATTAGGAGTGAAGAACACCCTGTTCCACGTCACGAGATTGAACACGACGTGTTTGCCTCTGAGAGTGTTACCGCATAAAGTTTCAGCAGTTAACTGAAACCGGAAGACTTAATGAAAGATTCGTCCGTGTCTCTTGGTCCGGTAATCCACGCCTGACTCTACATTTGACACTCACTGCTTAAGATTCATCTGGCACTGATGTACACAGCAAAGGACTACATCTACGAAAAGAGATACTATACGTGCATATAATAATAGGAATACAGTTCTATTGCAGTAGAATAAGAATGAGAAGTAGAATAAGTACCTACATCAAAATACTGGTGAAAGGCAGAAACGAAAGTGAAGAAATTTTATTCAAATTTCTTGAAGTAGTACAGTTAATGAATTCATGCGAGGAACAAGACAAGCTTCTAACTATCGCAAAAGGAGTCTTTAAAAATATGTAACACTTTTTTCTCAATAGTAGATTAATCGTAGGTAAACATAGAAATAATCGATACGAAATAGTTTCTCTAGTGTTATTAACGTGCTAGTGACTGCGTGTTTTGTATATGTCTCGAAAGCAGATAATCCGACGCTATTCCGCGTCCAGAGGGTTTATGGTTGATTGTGAGTCAGAACCAGGTTAGGTCCTAACATGAGCCGTACATCCTCGTGGCTGCATATCAGATGATGGCTAAGTGATTCCCAGTCACGCGGTGATCTGGTATTGTTTAGATTGAAAGAGAATTTGGGATTAGCTAGCTAATCGATGCGTACTGCTAAAGAATTGACACTTTGTTCCTGAAAGATAGTGCCTTCTGGTAAGAGAACTAATGAACCACACCATACCTTACCCCAGAATATAACAGAAACGCATTCTTCCTTGAAAAACTGTCTTTCCAGGAATCGAATCGAATGTTAGACACAGGATTAAAAAATTTGTATTGTAATACCGCGGTTTATTATTTATCATATCTTTAAATCGTTATAACTTTCTCTATATTTTATAAGTTTTAGTATATTCGCTTGTGAAATTTTTGTTAATTTCTTTTTGACAACGAGTAATTTTTCAATTAATTTCTGGTTGTAATTGAAATATTTATTTCGTCATACTCAATTCTCGGGTCTTTTATTACAAGGTACTACGAGTAATATCTAAGCTCTGAGGTCATCCAATCGCATAAATATTGCCATGAACGTGGAATAATACTTCACAGGGTATGTCGCAAAAAATAAGCAAAAAGCGAGACGAGTAAAAAGTGTTAACAATTAATACCGCACATAGGTACCATGGTCTCTATGTTACACAAGATTAAAATGAATGCTCCGTTTGCAAATATTAAATAAGGGAACATAGAATAATTTTTTGCGAAATGTATAACGAAGGTTTAACAAGATAAATGTCAGTGAATAAAAGGAACAGTTGAAAGGGAATTTTAATAAATTCTGTACCAGCTCTACTATATTTAATGCCGGGGGTAATTGCTTGGAAAATCAAGCGTTTCAGTAATATAAAACGTCGTTACGAAGAACTTCCTTTGACTCTCTAATGCAATTCGTTTCCAATGTCGCTTCAATTTCCACGTACAGTTACATCGACTATCATCTCCCTACACTAAATATGTGGGACTTTTAATCTTATTGCAGATGATGATCCATAAATACACTTCAACAATTCAGTGCAAATTTACAATGTAGATACCTATATTAAAAAATATTATTCGAGTTATAAAGGATTAAACGGAATATTCGTGTTTTATTTTAATATTGAAATTTGTGATGACTGAAACATATCAATCGTCATTTAAATAATTTTGGAATATTTTCATACTTCTTCTCGCAGTATATTAACCTTTAGGGGACCGGCAATGCCCTTTTTGGGGCTTTGAGTAAGCACACTACTTAAAAATTATTTAAGGCGGCAACCCACCCAGAAACCACAAAAAAGTTTGGGATTTTTTGATCATTTAAATAAAAATATTGGGCCTAGATTTTTTACATAGTTTTAAAGCAATCTTTATTTTCTTAGAAACATTTTTTTTATGGATAATTGTACAAAATGGCGGTGGACAAAATGTCTTCCCGGAATACTGCAAAAGAAACTGACCCACACTCCCGGCAATGACTGGATCATCTGAGAAGGAAATACAAAAGAGGTATATAAACTGGAATATATTATCTTCCAGTAGCAGATGGTTTCTTAACGCACCATCAAGTATTTGTTTACATAAGGGAAAATTTTCTCTGACTGTGCTCCGAAGTTAATGCTACTATTTTCGTATTTCCTCGCTAAAAATAAAAATAGTTTAAACTTTAACTTAATATGTCTATGTAGCCAATTTCAAATTACTCCATAGCATTTTTTATTTTTGGAATTGTGAAAAATACACAGGATTCGTGAATTAAGACATGTTTTTCTGTATTCAAATGTGTATACACAAGTGGGTATACTGTTCCTAACACAATATGTTAACGTCCGGGACAATAATAATTATGGACCGGGCACTAAGACCTACAAAATGAATGAATTAATTGAATTATTTGATGCTTGAACGTGTGCGAAACAGTAGGTTTCCTGACCATACTCACGTATGCTTGATGGCACTTTAATTAGTTTAGTAGCGACGTTTCAACCAGCCAGTTCTGCGTTTCCCTTGAGGGTCACAGGAATCGCATATTACAAAGCTATTATTCAAGGAAACGTAGAACTTGTCGAATCGAAGAGAGGAACTGATTAAAACTTGTAAGTCTACTAATTATTCGACAGATTGCAGAGACAGAAAAGCGAACTTTAGGCGATAACGCAACCCGCGCCCCCTGACAAAGTTTTCAATTAAGTATTAAAGACATTAGTCTAATTAAATTTCCACGAAAATAGTGTTCCGCTCGGTTGTGATTAGAGCCTTTACTACAGATGGATAAAATCTCGGTTTCGATAGCATTCCAAGTGACACACGTTTCGAATACCTGCCTACAACGAATTACGTCTAATTCTGTGCACATCGGTAAGAGTATAAAGGCGTATGCTCTAAATTACAATTCAATATTCACGTGGCGTTAATAAAATAGTTTCTTTGAGAAAATTACCTTTAGTAGAATCATAAATAAAAGAAACATTTCAGAAACTGTTCTTACAAAACAAACTAATGAGAAGCATTAAACGATAACGTTACGATAATAAATTAATATTGACGTTCTGAAAAAGAATATACATTGGAACAATAAATATCTAAAAACCACATATGAATCAAATTTCAATAAAACCAGTTTACAGAGTACTTAAATAATTAAAAAAATAATTTGCGATAACATATATGTATGGATATGAGTTCTTGCGTTTCCATCTAGATTAAACATAACTGAAAATATCTTGCATTGCTTGATGTTCAAAAGGAACAAAGTACACCAGAATATTCGCTTAATAGAGTTTTGTTCATGCAATTCTGAGACTAAGTTGTTGCAGTAGATATTAAACATTTTGTGGTTCAAATTCCTCATGATTTTTTAAAACAGCGACCTTAATAAGTAATGAATAATATAAAGTGTGTTGGTTGGGTGTAAATGCACAGTGTATCCGCTGGGCTAGGTGTTAAAAAAACAACCGAAACATACTCGGTTATTCAATTGGGTACAACCAACGAATTCAATCGCCCAAGTTGTTATACGCAATGAGAAAAGTTTCGCCGTTAAATCTGTAGGCATGTTCGTTTTAATTAACGCTGGCAACTCCCAGTTGGATTAGTTTTATAAACCCGATAATACATGATAAATCAATTATCGAATTATCGGATTATTGCTGAGCGCCGGGTCCCGACGATTTGCTCGTTTACATGAGTGTTAATATCGGCAATGTTTGCGGATGCATAAATCGATAATAACGTCCGTAAAATATTTGTCGCAAAGCATTCTTGGTACATGCGTGTTGTCGCCGATCAATAATTTTTAGGAATGCAAGCTTCTATCTGCGTTCCACGAGGCTTTTAACATTACTAAACAATCAGTTTAAAGGAAGACTGCTGTTTTCGGAAATCCAATAACGTTCTCATCTATACAGTATTATAAAGCACATTCTGCTACCTTTAGGCCATTGTTTTTTATCGATTTTTTCACGTTTTCTGTGGTATTCTGTAACGCTTTAAATGTCACGTTTCTTGTAACGCTATAAAGTGGGGATATTATAAATAATACAGAAATGTGTTTGGTGTTCTTCTTTTCGTCATTTAAACAGGTTTAATAGAATACTGTTGGAAATTAAAATTCATGTTGCGTTTTAAAATTATAAACCAAAACATCACGAAAGTCATAACTTTCAGTCGATTATGTCACGCTTTGTTTATGTTATATATAATACATATTATATTAGTAGGAAGTATGATTATTTTATAGAATTCTATTTCGATAGTAGGTATTTTTTAAATAGTATTAGTATATAGTATAGTAATATACTATACATATATACAGTGTGAGGCACGTAAAGCATGGCAACAGAATATTTTTGAAAATATTAGTGACAAGCCGGTCTTTCAGGCAAGTTGTATGACATGCCAGCAGAAGTCGAACCATATTTCGACATTTTGCAATCTGGGGCTCCATTTACAAGATATGAGTAATTAAACTTTCGGGAGCCAACTTCCAGCACGAGTAGTTTAAATGTTAAGCTGTCAAGAACATGCATTCTATCTATACCAGTAAATATTCTATCGGGCTTTCAAGGTTTCCAATGCTTATTTGCGCCAATCTTAACAAGGTATCATCTAGTAAAACTGTACGCAGCTTCGACTCGTGACACTTTACTCACATTTATTATGCATCACGTAAAATGTTCTGTGGCGATGTGACGCACAGGAACTTCTTTCCGGGAAGTCTTAGGTATAGGGCACGCACCTCCCCATACCTCCCCGCACCGCGTCGAGGCGGCCTGGCGAGCGAACGAATTCCACTCGACAGTTGAGCTCGAACGACCGCAAGCACACGCGAGCGCGCACGTGACGCTTTGTTATATATAACGAGTACGGCGAATAAACGATTAATCGCGCAGATTATTATTATTATTATTATTTGTATCCCCTCCAGTTCCCAAAGTTCATATTTCCCCTGCAGGACTAATATTTTTTATTCCATGTGATTTCTGATAATGTAAAAGTTCCTACTGACGTATCAGTGATTCGTAATGTTGATACCTTACAGAACTAACCTGGGTATTACTATCCTTCTTTGTAGAATTAAATGTATTGAGACAGATAGCACGATAAAAATTTATTTTATTCATTCAGTCATTTATACCTGAATATTTGCTGACGTATTAAAACCCTTGAACGAAAACTGACTTCGACCTCGTTACAGCGGCAACAAGTTGCAGAAATTATTCATCAAAGCTCGGCGTTCGCGATCGTTGCCGATATTAACAAACGTGTAAATTATGAAAACGTTGGTGCCCGATATTGTGCAATAATTCAATAATTTGACAATTGATTTATTCGGTATTATCGGGTTTATAAAATTGAGTCTGCTGGGAATTGCTTGTCTTAATTAAACCAGGCGTACGTACAGATTTAATAGCGGAGCTTTTCTCATCGTGTGCAATCAACTGACCGATTGATTGTCATGCTTATAGTTAATTGAGTCGCAAGTGCCTTTTAATTACTTTTAAGCAACAGATAAAGCGTTCTTTTTTTCCACTCGATCCTGAATAATGAGTATCTAAATATTAGGAATTAAATTGTATTTGGATGTAAATATTGGAACTTTTATAAATATAAAATAGTTTTTATTTCAAAAACAGATATTACATTATTGTTGATCACTTTTATGGCTAAGTATTTGATTAATGTTTAAGAAGACATTTTAATATATTTTGCCATCAGAATTTAATATCCTGTACCATAGCATGTTTATTTTTTTATTAAATCGTCATACGAATTACGGTGGTTTTGCTACGTGTGACGGGCGAGAATAAACAAATTTCTGTTGATGATCAATCTGCGATATATGTATATTGTATTCTGCTTCTCTTATTTTCTACAATTTCTTCACATTTTTTACGAACAGTCTTGAGACTTTGGAGTGACAATCGCTGATTTGGATGAAACGTCTATACCTATTCAGCGGTTCTTAAAGAAATATTTGATACATATTCTTCTTCTACTAACATTCATATCTGAAGGGTGGAAACAGCCCTCAAAGTTTATGGAAAACATATTTTACCCAATACCTCGTACATACGACTTTCGAATTTTAATAAATCAAAAATTGCCAATAACCATCTCAACATTTTAGTGTGTACATAGTGCACATATCCGTGATATAACCCAAGAAGGCTCTATTCATCGATTTAAGGATAATGCTGTAAGCTACTTTAATGGTTCTATCTATGGCATACTAACTCAAGAATTCTTGATATTAAGTTCCAACGATCTTAAATATGACAGACTACAGGATTTTCGCATACGTCTTTTGCGGTCACGCATACGTGTTACGTGGTTCACAGGAACCGGGAATATGGATTACTGGGTGGAATGCTTACATTTTCAAGATATGGAATGAAATCTAACCGCATCAGTTCAAACAATGGTTGTATCAGCACCAATTACTCGAACGGATCATTTCCATCCATGCGATGTTTCATTCCCTGTGGATTACTCTAGTGAGTTGATAATGTACAGCTGTAGGTCGAATTGCACAGCGACCCAATCTTAACACAACAATAAATTTTCAATAAAATGATACATCATAGAGATTAAAAATATTTTAGGCTGGATGTTTACACGAACGAATAAATAACTAGTTTATAGTCGATGTAATAATAAGGGTTTATTGCATAACAGAAAATAATATATGGTAAGCGAAGAAGTCTTCGATATAACAGCATGAAGTTTAACGCTTCCACGCTTACCACACACCAAATGCCAACCTCACTCTACATGTGTAAATTAGATATAGGGGGCGCGCAGATTATGCCGCGGGAAATTTAATGTTCTAGCATTAATAACAAGCAAAGTTTAGTGTATACACCTAGAATTGTTTTACGAATTATGTTGTGTTCATGAAAACCTATATTCTACTGTAAATATTCCACCAATGAATATTTTCTTTAACAGAACAACAACTGAAATTTATTAACACTGTACAGGAAAGCTTAATTTAAAATAAAGAGTGAATTTGAATTAAATGGTCAGTACATACGATTCTCTATTAAATATATTTACCGGGGGTCGAATGAAACTGTTAATATTTTCAATTAATCATGAAATAACTGTAATTTTACAACTATTATCTGTTCTGAAACTTTTGTTCCATACATTTTTCTGTAAATAAAAAACTTTTATTTTCATGAAAGTAGAAAAAAGTTATAGTTAAACAGGAACACTTATTCTGCTCTGAAAAAAGTTGTAACAAGCAGATTTTCTGAAAATGTTGTGGTGTAGATAGATCTGAAGTTGAAAACTTAAACCGTTCGGTGAAAATAATTATATAAAAATTACAATGTGCTTTTTCTTCTATATTTATCCTGCATCCAATTCCTTAAGTAACATTAATTGAAAAAAATTCCTAACCTCTATATTTTACCCTTAAATATCTGTTCAAAAGTATATAATCCTCCAGCACTTTTATTAATCGAACATAAAATAACTGTTAAAACTGAACTCTTACAACAGAATTACAGTGTTAACGTACAAAGTTAACTTAAAACAGAAAATAAATAATGTAGAAGGTAAAAGCTCGATAAATAACTTTTATTTATAAAAGTCAACAGTTTCATTCGACCCCTGATATTTACACTTGTGGAAAATATACGCAACTTACTTTAATCCTTCTCTGACGCATGTCGCAAACAATAACTATAATACTCGCATTGTTTACGAATACCATATTAATATTACGCCACTTACATATTCCTTTGAAATGCTTCGCATTTCTAACTGCCGCAGTAATTATCTTTTATTTGCTGTGGCCGTGAGAAAATCAGGGTGAAGACGCCGAAAGCGTAAATAGGATTAATTCCAAGTAAATTTAATTCCGGGCTAAAGTTGCTCTGTTCGTATATCCTATTAACAGCTTTGAGCTGTTGATTAAAGACTTAGAACGGCAGCAATAGGCGTTAAAGGTACGAGCAAATATAGATCAAAGGTGACGACATTCATAAGTCTCGGCTCACGAATTAGGGGCACTTGGCACGATCGTTGCCAAATCAGAGTGTAAACAGCACACAGTCTGGCGACGCCAATCATGACAATTTGATAAAAGACGTTTGAAGATGCAATGTACGCCTTTGAATGTTGCATCGATTTAACTTGAACAAAATTACCGTAAACTGAGGTGACTTTGCCCACTTTTCGGAGAAACTTTTTTTTTATTTTATTGTGAAGTAATTAGAACATATGGTGTATTGTAATCGATAGCAATAATTTCTCCAAGGTCAAACGAAAAAAACAAAGCAAATTCAATCATATGGCAATTTTTCGGTCAGAGTAAATAATTACACAAACAAAATTTATTTTCCAAGTGAATTTTATGATCCCCAGTTTTAGGCATGTTTTCACTGAAAAATTTGACGTGGGCAAAGACACCCCAACTGAGCGGGTAACTTTGCCCACCATGTTTTTGGCATTTTAAAAGCGTAGGTTTAAGTAAAGAATTTTTTTACAGCCTATTTAAATCTACACGCCATCTACCGTATAATTGTATTTAAAAAAAAATGAATACACTAGGAGTGCTAAAAAAGTTATTTGAAGTTTAAAAGTGGGCAAAGTCACCCAAGTTTACGATATCATGCGAAGGACGTGGCCGAATTCGTAGGCCAGCCGAGGAAGGTGATTCCTTATTCAAAAATAAATTAAAAGCGCGGAATGAAATTTTTTCCTACGAGATTCCGGTGTCGACAGTCAGTTTTGAAAATTCAGTGATTACACATGCTCTCCTTGCTCAACATACTTATCTGTTGTTGTATACATCTCTAATAAGTTTTTGTGCCTTTACAGATTACAATTTCCCAACCAAAGACATAAAAATCTCTCATCTTCTAAATTTACGTCTTCATTATACTTTTTTATTCCAACTTACTTCTCAAACTTATCCTAACTTCCTTTTTCTCTCTCCTTTACTTTTCCTTATGCCTACCTTCTAGTTAACCTAGTTTTTTTTATTTATGCCGTTCTCTCTACATCTATTCAGCTGCTAAGTGCACGTGTACTCGGCGAATTCTTAAAACTGTTTTTCTCGGAACCGAAGTCTCGTATGAAAAAATTTTATTCCACATTTTGTATTTAGTTTCGCAGTTAATAACACAGCCTCTATATAATATTTAATATCAGGAATGAGGTTTGATTTACTGAGAGCTCAGGATTAAATGTGATTAAAACATTTTTTAACATGAGGAACTGTTTGATGATCAATGTGCGAAGTTGACTTTGGGAAATAATATTCATTTGTATTTAGTTGTAGGTTGAATATTCGCCACATACTTTGTCAGTAATTCAATAACGCAATGGAATTAAATATAGTTTCCTCTGAAAGTAAGCTGGATAATGTCACTGAAATGGTTGTAGATTGAAAAAGAGTTATAAGGCAAGATTAAACTTTAAGTGGCTTTGGATGATCAATTTTCCAGCGTTACTGCTGCAAACTTATATAGGTATTTGTGTGCATACAGTTGCAAATGGTAATTCCATTTTTCTTTTTAATGAAACTTCATACTTTTTAATATACTAATCGATGCAGTCTTCCAATCTCCAAAAGAAAGTTCAATTAAGATGCCCTTGCATAATAGCTACAAGTTCATAAGTATTCTAACCTTAAATTGTTAATAAAGTATCTACGTTCAAAGCCGTATCCAGTTGCAGAAGTCGTTTGCGACTGTACATCAATTTTCAATTTATAATACTGGTTTATATGAGCTTCTTATATCGTTAACGTTAAGAGTTTTGATGTAAAGCAGCATTTGTAGGAATTATTCGTACTTTGTTTCGTATACCTTCTTAAGTGTATTTACAAGCAGATAAGATGCTTTTTTTTTATCAAAGACTGGAGGAATATTCCAATAGTCCAATTATAAATTATAGACATATTTCAATAGTTCTATCTACGTTTTGATGAATTTTGATTTTTTTAATGATATTCTGTGAGCTTCTTATACCTTTTCCGATTACATAATGATAATGAATCAGAAAAATACACTGAGTTCAGTTACAAAATATAGGCTGGTAAAAGCAACCTTGTTTATAAGAATTCTACTTTTCAATAACGTACATTTCATTAAGCAGGTGGAATATTAGTTAAAACTACTTGTCTTTTAGTATTTAATGTGTCATCAACAAAATATTAGCTAAAAAATTAATTTGAAAATTTTATTTGAAAATTTAATTAACTGAAATCTTCAAAAGAATACAAAGTTTGTTGAATATTATTAAAAATTTTGTTTGTTTTACTGGACGATAATTTATTGCACGAAAACATTTCACATTTTACATTTACTTATCAGTACTTCCGTACACATTGATAACACGAAAAAATTTCTTTAAAAACGTAAACGTAGCATGTGTTTAAATTTTTAGTATTTTCCATTCAGTGAAATTGATATCTGAGAGAAATCCTTAGGTAGTAAGCAGACTCGCGTTGGATTTAACTGTGAGAAGCCTTGAAAGCTTCGTCATGTTTGAAAATACATTCAAAGATATTGAAGTACTCGGGAGGTAGTTGAAAATTAGAATGTTTACTTTTACGACAGAGTGTTACCTGTTGAATTTGCAATTAGTTACTTACTCTACGTAGCGATAAAAAATAATCTAACGTGAACTTTAAGATTGGAACGATAAATCGTAATAGTTACGAAACTCTTGACTCTAATTGAAATCTTTTATAACATCTCCTGATTGCATTGTTAAATTCAGCTTATTATTGCATAAAATAGTATCTATTTAATTTTAAGACTAATTTTTTAAATTTTATTTGGAATTAGATTAGAATTAATTTAATTTTAAATTTAAGTTAGTTATATTATTACTGACTATATTTATAGAAAAACATATCAGGAAATATTAAAAATCTAGCATTGCACAGAGAATAAGTAAATTCATTTATGATAGAGAGTTTAAAGCCGTCTACCGTAAGATCATAAAGAAATTATCATGGAAACGTAATGTGAGCGTTTTATGCGGCAGCGTAATAAAGACGCAGTATATTATAACAAAAGGTACAGTTTATTGCAACAGACTTAAGTTTTGTAGGATAGCTTGATGATAGTGTGTCACTAAAGGCGGTACGAATGTCGAAGCTTTGAAAGCCTTTGAGGTTGCCAGCTCGATAAAAGAACTGATGTTGGGACTGAAAGAGCAGTTTCTTTTAGTATCCAGCTGGAAAGTGGCATTCATTAAGTGTGTACTGTTCGAGCAACATGTCTTTCAATGGCCACTTTTCTTCTAGGTCGAGCGGCAGGGAAGGAAAATACGTAGCTGGCCGACGAGTCGCAACTCACTACTGAACGATTCGTCTTCTTTCAAATATTTAACTGTATCTATCAATCGGAGAACTCAACACGAAACGATTTATTCGAAGAAACTCACTACACAGTAAACGCACTAGTCACATACATATATTATGAGTTTATAAATTGGCTCAGTGAATAATATATATCGCTGGCTTATTGGTAAAACTAACCAAGTCCACTTTTTTCAAAAATAAACTTTTCAAATAGGCTCGAAAAATTGTCCATCTTATTCGCGGATTTTCGAAACTTTTCTTCTGAAGCGCACCCATTCCTACAACAATAATTTGTTTAAGAAATCGGTTGTGAATGATTATTATGATTTAAATACACCAACACGAAATCAGTATCGCGATACGAGAATCTTCATGTGAACGCTTCTATGAACAATATATAATCGGTATCCATTATACAAAATGTTGTGCGGAAAAATGTGTTCGATTGGTAGGAGTTATATACAGTGGCTCACGACCATAATCGTACACTCTTGAAAATCGCATAACATTTTTAAAATTGGTCCAAACGACTTAAGTTTTTTTTAGAAGCTAGAAGGATTAGTTTGCTAAGCGACGCGTTTCATCGTTTTGAAAAAAAACGCAATTGGCCGGAATAGTAAAAAAAATAGTAAAGGTCGTGTTTTCAACTTTTTTTGTGAGCCTGTATTGAAACTTCAAAAAACCCGTTTGTAGATTGAAGTAAGTTCTTTTTAATTTTCCCAACCCAAAAAACCCAAACGGGTTTCATGAATTTTCATTACAGGCTCACAAAAAAAGTTGAAAACACGACCTTTACTATGTTTTTTACAATTCCGGCCAATTGCATTTTTTTTCAAACGACGAAACACGTCACTTAACAAGCTAATCCTTCTAGCTTCTCAAAAAAACTCAAGTTGTTTGGACCAATTTTAAAAATGTTATGCGATTTTAAAGAGTTTACGATTATGGCTGGGAACCACCGTACGTAGAGCGGCTCATTTAATTGTTTCGCGTTACAGTTTTGGGGCGGTTTCGGTTGTCTCGATAAAAGCTGCAAATCGCCTGATGTATTTTATGTAACCGCTAGGAGATGCTATGGAACGGATGATTTTACTGTTAAGAAATCATTCAGATTACAGCTGTGCCATTGCAGCATTGCGCTCCCAGTCACCATAAATCAAAAGCGTTTGAGCTCCTCTCCTCATTAGTATAAATCACGCTACGTGTAAGCAGTATAAGCACGAGCGTTATTCATCAGATAGCAAAAGACTGTTAACACCTTCCGCCTGTTGGATCCCACTGATGACCTTGCAGCAAGGGGGGCTGCAGTTCCATTTTAGACAGTTTTTGAGTTATGACGTGTAATATATATAAAAAAAACTCTACATCATTTGGTGCATGTTTGATGCAAATCCGATAACAAATGAGTGCTTCATTGCAAATTTTGCAAAACCGTCTTTTTAGAAGACAATAAATAATTTTTTAATTGAAGTGAGCTATAAACTATTAAACATTAAAGAAGCTTGTGAGACAGAAACTATAACTGAAAACACTGACTTACAAATATGTGAAGCTACAGTTCGAATACATGTAATCAGGATAAATAAACGGCCAATACATTTATTAATAACCGTAGCATGCGGAAAAGGGAACTTCGAGAAAAGCCGAGCTGCGAGAAGTTTCCAGAATAAGTTTGCAGGCCCCGTGGGCACAGACGTGAGGCACGGAACCGCGGATCGCGAGATCCCGTTTGTTGATTCCTGCGGCCGCGGATAGCAACTATCGGATATACTAAATTAGGGGCTCCCCGGGGCATTTCTTTCTTCGCTGTTCAGAGAGAGAAGACGAGGTATGACCATCGGTCGCTCTGGGGCAGCAGAGTATAGGGACGCCGGTCGGTGATGCGATACACGGGCGCAACGATTCCATACACACCGATTAAATGGCGGCGTACTGATGCGTATGACGTCAGGCGAGTAGGAGAAGGGGAACACCTACACTGCGTTCCACATTAGAGCGTATTCGTTTCGCGCAGGGATACACTGTTGATTGGTAGTAAACTGGCAGGGAAAGTGCTACGACCAATCGCGAAAGTGCTACGACCAATCGCGTGTGTCAGATCTGCGCGGGAACTGCGCAGATCGGTCGCAAATCGGTAGGGGCGTTGGTACGCTCTTATGTGGAACGCAATGTACATCAATATCGATATATTTGTGTTGGTGACGCCGTGACGTCGTGCCAACAACGCCAACACCAAGCCAATCCAAGCCAAATGACGTCATATGAGTAGGGTTGCCATAATTGCCAAGCAGTGATACGGGACGTTTACCTAACAAGGAGAGTATTTTAGGTGTCCGCCTCCGACCATTTTGATTTTTGGGTATGTTATAGAGGACCGAAAAATAAGAAATACGTGTTTTTTTTATTTTTCCCCGTTTTCATATTTGGGGGGTGAAAACTGCGTTCAAAGTTAGGGTTGAAAAATCATTTTTGTGGAATATCTCGAGAACTATTAGAGACAGGGGAATAGTGTCAATGGGCGAATTTTGTGTCTTTGAATGCGAAATATAACTGACTCACCAGATTTTCAAAAAAAATAACAATTTTTTAGGTATTATTTAAACAAATGGACTTTTGTGCTGCTAAAAATGAGGCTGTGGTTACAAAATTTCAAAAATAAAAAATGGCAGGACGGGAGAGTTCCCGGGGAGAGGGGGCCTGCACCAACGTCCAAAAAAAATTTCCCAACAAAAAATTAACAATCATTTTTTATTAATATTCCGGAAACTAATAAATACCCGAAGCTACAATTTTATATTTAGGGTCGACACCCCCTCCCCAGCCCTCCGCCCAAACCTCATCTCGATCGGCCACCGGTTCCTTTCGGAATAATATCCTTATATTGTATTAATAATAAAATTAGTAGAGATTTATGGTTATACATGTATTATACTATTATTTTAAGAATAATAGTACATTGAAGTTTTAATCATTTCCTTACAAGCCCGAACATTCCCCAAATAAAATTTTTAAAATAGTTTTCAGATCAGAAGAGTATAATTGTATATTCAAGAAAGATGTTCGTGCTTTTCGGTATGAATTAATTGAAAACATGTTTTCAGTGTTTCGAGATGTAGGTATATATTAGCGCTTATTTCTAATGGGAGTATATCACAATCATGATATATTTTCTATTTTTGTATTAAAGAATTTTAGTTTCCACTTGACACGTCTTTAACACCAGTACAGAATATTCTCACGGGAGGGTTCAGAAATATATTGCTCAAATTGTACAGTTTTTCGTTTGTTCGATGCTCGATACTCGATAGTGACGAAGGGGTCATAATCGCTGGATTTTCCGGAAGCGTAATAAAGATTGTGCGCATCGACTTTCAGCAACTGACAAACAAATGAAGTTCGTTTAACTCTTCGTAAAAGTAGGTTTAACAAAGTTTCTCTCATCGAGCGTGGAACTGGTATTGCTGCGCTCCCTCTTCAGGAAAAACTTGTTAAAGACACAAATGGAAAGGAGATCGCAACGCGTTCAATTTCGAATGAAAACTTATTAGGAAGCAACAGGATTCCCTAAACAGTGAATTGGGGCTGGCAATGAGCTTTATGATTAATAGCTTCCCCCGTCTCTGCTTCGCCCGAGATATTAGCGTGATTGATTCATGTTTATTAGAATTAATATCTTTTAAGGAAATGAAGTATTTTGATAAAAGCTGAATTTCTTCATAATATTTCGAAAAAGATAACATTCTCTCCAAATTTGGGAGATTTATTTCCCCATTAGACACGTACAATTAGATTCCGACTTACGGCGTTACTACATCATAATTCTATCAGTTGCGTTTTCTCGTCCGAAGTGTAAAAGTGTCTCCCATATTTAAACTAAAGTTTGTTATTTAGTTAAACACGAGTCTGTTGAAACTACATTACAACAATGTTGCTCTTATGCGGTAACCACTGGAACATTAGCACGTCGCTGTCAGAGCAAGATGTTTGCATGGTTAAGTGTGTTTTTTGTCAGAAGAAAACACTACGACGCTCAAAAGAGAAGTAAAAGAGAGAGATGTGTAAGAGGGAGGTAAGCGTTTCCCGAATGCCGTATAAAGATAGAAAAGCAGTAGTGGTCCCAGAGGAGCGGCGGTTAAAGGAGGCTTTAGTGGGCCGTTGACTCAGCTTGATATTCCACGCATTCTGGATTACGAGTTGTAATAACATTCTTAGAATGGTTCCATTCGTATAAACCGCGATCTGAACCGAGATCAACTGGGAGAGAATACCAAACGGCCGTCAGTGAGGAGCATGCTGATTCTTTTCGGTGGTCAGCCAAATTCTTCGGCAACCGAGCAACTTCGTCTCATACCGAATGAAAACTTTCGTTACCTAAAGCCCAAAGGGAAGCTTAAGTTGCTATGTTTAAGCTGCCGTATCGGCAATTTAAATCCCACTCATAATATTCAGGAAGCAGCTTTTTAAGAATAGCTCGAAATACAGCTCAGCTTTTCATCATTTCATTAAATGCGGTTTATGCTATATTGTACACAAGGGTTTGAGAGTTTTTAAGTTAATGTAAATGTTCAGCAAATGAGAGTGAGTTATGGAAAAATGATAACGATAGCTAAGGTAAATTTAAATTAAAATCGCTTATTGTTAGTTAACTTATGAATGAAACGTATTTTTCCTTTAACATTTATTATAATATACAAAAAGAATCAAAAATACATATTACGATTGGTGCAGTCTCTATACGACACTTGACTATAAAATGAATATACAAGATGTTACACTCTAAAAATATTAATTGTCAACGCCGTCTGTTGCTTCAATCGATTGCGATGGGTGACCGTACAGCATCAGTTAGCCTACTTATCCTTCTATACTGAATGTAAAACTAAATTTCAAGTAGCATTATAAAAGTGGCAGTATCGAGAGCTACAGAAATTTAATTTTTCAGAAAGTATAATTTCCTATACTACTTTTGATTCAGCATTCTTAATCTATTCATTTGATAATGAGTTTCTAATTATCATAACTTATAAACACATGAGAATCTTGTAGTTGAGTACAATTAAAATATTCAAAACTAATTGAGATAAATTAATTTTCACACTAGCCTGTTTACCTAAAAACTGCGTAAACTCGTAACCAAAATTGTTTCAAATACTTTTAACCCTTTTGACCTTCTTGGGACACATATGTTGCAGTGAATTTTTGTCAAC
This sequence comes from Andrena haemorrhoa, assembly GCA_910592295.1. Taxonomy (NCBI): domain Eukaryota; kingdom Metazoa; phylum Arthropoda; class Insecta; order Hymenoptera; family Andrenidae; genus Andrena; species Andrena haemorrhoa. The sequence continues at coordinate 8,035,011 of OU342943.1, forward strand.
ATTTGTACAACATTACGTGCCGCATATGTGCTTCAGTTTATTATTTTTTAGTTAATCTAACTACATACGTCAGACGTATTTTTCGTTAGATGATTATATTATTTTCTAGTTGAATACTGGCCATTATAAATATGTAAGCTATACAGGTAAACATATGTATATTTTTAATTTTCCTACTTCTTCAGTTATAAAAAAAAATATAAACTATTTTATGCAGTTATACATAGAAATCTACAAATTTGTTTACGTCCCTAAGAAAACGTAATTTTATCCTCTAGTCAAATTGCTTAAGCTATGTTTTGATCATGAAATACAGTGTAACTGTCGAATTGAACTAAATAAGTTTTTCATCCTCAACCTTTCAGGGTGGTTTTGAACCTTCGAACGTGAATTTCAGTTTACGAAGGAAATGCGTACCTCTCCACGTATCGAGTTATCCTTTTTCTCCCTTAATAAGTTCTTAGAACGTAACGATTGAACGTCTTTGAATGGCAAGTGAATTGCAGGCGACGCGGTGCTGACTATTCTGAAATAGCGGCGCGAGTGTAAACGCCTTCCGCAAGTGCCTTTACACCACCAGGCAATAAATTTACCTTCAGATTCCTGTCGAAACGCCAAACGATTTGTCGTACGTCACCACGTCACAGAAGCATACCACTTTCCTTCGTACACCTATTTCAGTCTCTGATGTTTCACACTGTACATTTCGCGTCCAACTGAACGTGTATTAAGCTTCCCTGAACGGTATACATAATACTCAACGTTTTCGATAATACATTCGTCATTGAGTATTCGATGTTGGTCAAAGGACAAATGCATTATAGATGGAGTTGACACTGATATACATATGCAGGTGTACGTACCTACTAGGGTGGAACGAAATATAGGGGCAAAATATTTGTTTATTATTCATGACTTCTAATAGTGGGCAAAAGTTGCCTTTTATAAAGTTAACTAAGCTATGAAAGTTTGATCTTGATCACCAACCTGATAGTTTCAATTAGCTGACACATTTTACGTTGACTTTTTATAATGGTAAATCGTAATTGTACGATTGGGGAAATACTACGTATGAACGCTAGTGTAGATATACGCGAGACTCATCCACGATGCAAGATGTTCCGTTGAGATCAATTCGTGGTCTCCTAGAATTCCTTGGGTTCCCCTAAGCTTACTTGAATAGGCATGAGAGAACAGAGATTTATTACCAGCAGCTAGTTTCAATATTGGAAAAGGAATCACAAAAGACGTATAAAAGATTGTTATCCAGCGTAACGTTCGAGGATTACGTTTCTTTATTAAATACATTATAACATAGCTGAATACGTATCACACAGATAACAAGATGACTACGAACTGTACAGGGTGTACAAATAATTACTTGTCACGGTCCACACAGGTACTTCTACCCCTCTGGATCGATGGAGGTCTGTTAAAAAAATGTCCCGGAGATTGATCTTGATCTCGAAATTGAAGATTCAATTTTAGTTATTTCAATGTGTTCTACTCATTGTCAGGGGGAAATAAAAAGTGTCAAAGGAACCATTTTTGTCGTTCAGTGTTTGAAACATTCAATGGAACATGGTTCCTTCGACACTCTTTTTCTCGTTTTGGTGAATCAAACACGTTAAAGTAAAAGAAATTTGACCCTAAATTTCAAGGTCGAGGTCAATTTTGCGATACAGTTATTTAATAAACCTCCGCCAATTCAGAGGTATAGAATCACCTGTGTGATTCTGGCCACACCTTCTTCTAATCAAAAATTGGTCACGTGGGGTTCACAGCAGTCCAGCGTCCTTTTTGAGTTACCATTTTCGTATTTTTTAATTTTTTAACTTTTAAATGATAATTGTACATTCGTGATACAATCGTGCTCTAGTAGTCCCTTTCTAAGAATGTAAATTTTAAAATAGTTGTAAATAAAAACGATTTTTCTCTTTGTTAAAATTCACCAAAAGTTTACAGAAATGTTGGCAAAGATATACTGGGATGTGATACAGCCCGTGTGACCATGGTGGGTTAATACTGATTCAAGGGAAAACACAAGAGAGCCCAGTAGCGGATATAAGCTGCAAAAATCCATCTGTTAAATTTGCAATAGCAAATCGTGTCGCAGGCAGTACACCAGTGACAGAAATTTCTTAATCTGGCGGTTGATAGAATAAGATTTAGTCCTATTTCGATTATTCATGTAGGTATTAGATTACGATCAAGCTATCACACCTGTCAACTGACGAAAGTTGGTATAGACGCTTTGAACGCAATGTTTATCACATACAGTAAACCCTCCTATCACGCGGTGCTCTCATAACGCGGTTTCCATATAACGCGGAGCAAAAATTGCGACAGTCCTCCTGCCTATACCGCGGTACTCTCATAATGCGGTTTCCATATAACGCGGTACGAATTAATATGATTTGTACTATGTAATTGTGAGTTTCTTATAACGCGGTACGAATTAATCGCGTTATAACCCAGACCTAACCCAGACCTAACCCAGACCTAACCCAGACTGTAATACCTAACATTGGTACCTATTACACTTTTTAACGAAGGCGCGATAGGAAGTCACCGATATTTGGAAGTAAGTCAATAACATCACGAATAAACTCATTTTTACGCTTACGTGTTTCGTAATACTTTGAATTTCGAAGCCATTAGTACTGGGTACACTGCACGTAATTCTATCTCTTGACATTCCAGATTGGAGGGAACGCGAACGCAACAGGAGTGGACTATCGACAGGAGCGTATTACAGTAAATACTCGTATTAAACCCGAAGAACGGGGCTGGCGGCGGGCGTACGACGCGACGCGTTGCGGACACTATTCCGTGCGGCCAATGCCACGAGTGAGAAAAACCGAGAGCGAGCGAGAGGTAACGAAACAGTTGACACGAAGTTGCCGTCGACTCTTTCGTTCCCTCTCGCTCATTCTCGGCTTCTCTCGACCGAAGGATTCCAAGAAATGGTGGGGATAGGCACCGGGCGTACTACGCATGATAAAAACGGGGCTATAACCGTGCCACGCAACACACGCAAAACGTTTTCACCGAGTCGGAATTCCAATTTGAAAAATTTGTGGGAATTGGAGGAGAACACTTGTGGACACTTTTTCGACAGACGTGATTACAAGGATCAATGCCGAAATCACGTTACATGTGCTTATGTTGTCTTGTTCACATGAACTTGTATATAACATAAACAAGGAAAACTTTATATTTTACTGAAGGGTGTACACGGATATTTCCAGGTCAAAAAATCGTTTTTTTTTTATTTTTTATGATAGCCACAAGTCTTAAGGCACATCCAGACGCTGATGCATGTAGCAGTGAAATACTGATGCAAGCATCATGATGCAGGTTTCATGATACATGTCGCTACGTCTGTAGATCGGTTTCCGTGTTTCAGCATCAGATGCGGCTTGCATCAAGGAATCGGTAATACAGTCACAAATTTTAAATCTTGTAAACTATTTCCTGTGGCTAAATGTCTTAATGTCAACAAGTCTTTCGTCTGCAGTAACCGCATCTCTCATCATTGTATTTCGCTTTTCAATGCGAGGGCGAATTTTTTGCAATAAATGCCCGAAAGCATAATCGTCCATGCGTAAATAATTTTTAAAATCACCCGGTTCGTTTGCTTTCAATTCTTTTAGTAACGCAAAAGTAGAAAATTTCTTTCTCTCCATGAACCATCTCTTTGCCCATTTTCTTTTGGTTTTCAATTTTCAATTTTTTATAATTAGCACACCCCCTATTATTGCTAATGACACTGGTGTTGGAATAGAATCACTCATTTTTAAAAAGGTGTTTCCGCGTCCGCATCAGATTGCAAACTGTCAGGAGTCAGTAATGTGGAGGCGACTTGAAACTGATGCAAGAGTCATGAAACCTGCATCAGTGTTTCACTGCAACATGCATCAGCGTCTGGATGTGCCTTTAGAAGTATTTTAAAAAAGATTTCATTGAAATGTTTGAAAAATTGCGAGAGTTACAGCGTAAAAAGTAAGGGGCGGGTCAATGCAGGTAAACGCGCCGTGGCAGGCTTTGAAGCCGTTTTTCTCAAAACCATGTTTCTCAAGACGGTGAACATCGTAACTCGAGAACGGATCGATATTTTTTGTTGAAATTCTAACTGAACCTACAAAACACTTTTCTCCGCAATGTGGAGCTCGCCCACTAAGACCGCATAACTTTAACAACATTTAAGACAACATTTATCACAGAATTACTTCAGTAAATTCCTTCAAAGTTGATATTTGTTCTAAAACCCTGTGAATTTTTATTAAAATTTTTCGACAGACCTCCACATTGTAGATTTTGAGTTAAACGATATTCATATACAGCGATTTTGCTTTTAGATGAGTCGGTCAATCGCAATCGTGCTCACCTCATCGAGGTGCGTATTACGGCTGCCGTCTCATTTTTGTTATGATCCGAATCGATCTAAGCGTCCCTTGTAAACAGACGGGCCCTAATGAAACTACTGCGGTCGATAAAAAGAACTTGTACATAGGCGACATCTTCAGGTACTCTGTGTAGACGAAATTTTGGCGCATAGCTGCCACATTTTCTGTTCTCTCTGTCTCTGCCTAGGGTTGCCATCCGTCCGGGGTTCCCCGGATTTGTCCTCTTTTTTTTAGGGCGTCCGGGGACGTCCGGAAGGATTTTCTGTAGTGATCCGGGTTTTTCGATGCTGCTCCCTCAAAAAGTCATAAATATTTTATCTTTATTTCTTGATTGCGGCTACAGTCTATAATTTACAGAAATTTTTGTCTTGGGATATTGTACCCAATATAAGAAATAGTTAAAAGTATCCGGGTTTCAAGTGAAAATGTCCAGGGTTTTAATGCTCCCTGTCCTAGATTAATGATTTTACGCATGGCAGCCCTATCTCTGCCGCGCTGTTGCCACAGAGTTCCCTCTTTCTATAGACAAGCCTTGAAGGAATACGGCACGAGAACTGCGTCTAGCGTCAGAGCCTCGCTGAACGTAGTAATAATGAAAGATAGAGAGGTCCGGGTGTGTGGGAATGAAAGATGGAAAGATACAAAACTTGACATAATTTTAACTGTAATTATTAATGATATTACACATAAAATTTATTTGCAGAATTGAAAGCCCGTTTCGTTGAAAGGAGTCCGATATAAATTATTTTCTTTCAATTTAAGCGGCAGAATCACTTTCATATTGATACGATGAGAAATAAAAAAATTCTGGATTTGTATTAACGGTATATGTTTAGATACATCGCCGAGCAACTCCAGGCGGTAGGTTGGACGGGTGAGCGATACAATGTCGCTCGCCTCGGGCCTCGGGGGACCTAAAAAATGACGGCTTTCGATTAAAAAAATTATTTGTGGCCGACGGATGAATTCCCGTCGAATAAACTGATTCATCCGTGGCGTTTCAAATAAAAATAACTCTGGGCTATTTTTATTCGACGACAAATAAAGATAAAGTTTAATTTACTTTCTTTAATTTAATTTCTTTAATTTGATAGTTTATTTTAATAATTTATAATGCCCATCTCTGGGTGAAACAACACTAATTTGCGTAACTAGGGAATATAATTATGTGACGAAATTACTGATTTATTTCATCATGGAAAGAAATAATTTTTTCAAAATTTATCCCTACCACCCTTTTTGCGAGAATTCTTTACTACCATGTTATAGGATACCAAATACCATAAAACTTCGAATTAAACTTTTTTTCACGATAATATGATAACTCAGAATTTCTTTGATGGGGTATTTTTACCCCGAGGGCCGTTTCATTGCTGAAACAAAAAATGGTTACGTTATTAGCATCACTTGAACTACATTTCTGCTGTTTAATTTTTTTTTACTTTTCGAATTGCCGAACATCCTTGTTACCTTTAAACGTAGAATTATATCAAAAAGGCGAATTTTCAGTACTTGAATGTAGTATTCCAATACTGCAATATTCGCTGGATATTCAATATTCATAATATTCAAGCACTTATGAAGCATTTGAATATCGAATTATTTGAATAATCCCAACTATACCTACTATAATCTGCAGAAAAAATAATTTTACGTGACTAATTGCTAATGTATTAACCATCGATTTTGGCAACTATAATTTGCTTGGAAGAAATCTTTACCACGTAAGTACCTTTAACTTTAAGTATCACGACAGCGTACTGTTTTATCGAAGCTTATCTGAACGTACGGTCTGAAAGTCCAACCTCTATGGATTCTACCGCATGAACAGGAGAATGCGTAAAACGTGGTTCGTACGTGGACAGATTAAAGTCGACCTTCTATGCGCTAAATCCTGTATTGTTTCGCTTAAGGGAACCTCGAGCCCTCGACGTTCACGAGAGCTACATTTTCCTGTCGATCTTCGTGTGTAATAACAACACACCCAATTTAAGAAACTATGGGCTACGATTTTACTCCGAATAGGGGTCAAAACGTGTCACATATGAGACGTGGCGTCACTTTAAAATTACTACTAGGCAAAATATAGTCATTCGGCAGGAACGAAATTACTTTAACAAGAATCATCTACACTCACGTGTCTATTGAGAGAATCTCCAATTTTTATGGTAAATTAAAAATCATTTTTGAGTCATTCGACTTACTAAGCAATACATTAATTTACTTGCGTTGTTTGGTTGAAAAAATTCCCCAAAACACCCTTACTTATCAGACCATTACAGTGGTCTCCCCCCTTAAGCCAATACCCTTCCTTCGTAAATAACTTTGGAATTTTATCTTGGTTACTCGCAAACGCACATTGAAATTCTGTGTTCAAGAATTCTTCTCACCTGATTCTTGCAAAAGTGGTTGGAACGAATTATCCTTCATTAATATAAACGTATTCATATCCCTGCCAATTTTACTTTTCAATCACCGCACCCAACTTGTATTTCCTTATTTCATTCCGATCTATCCGAAAATCCATAAATCCAATAAGAATATAAGGTCGACAATAGCCAACTACGTTTACTCGAAACGTCGTTACGGCTTCCGCGAAGCCCGCAAACCGACGAGCCAGTGGAAAGATCTATCTCCGGGCCACGGATATATCGTCCATCCGCGAACGAAGTATGCCAGCAAACGTCTCCTGAACACGATAAATTACCGGCGGCACTTTTCAATCTAAGTAAGTGCATCAGTCCAAACCGCTCGGACCTCATGATACGCGCAACAGGACAACGTCGACGGAAGGGAGCCTGGACCGCTGGGGGAAAAAGCTGCATCGTGGAGTGACGGGACGCAAGGGAACCGGGGTCATTGATGAAAAGTAGCGAAATCGATGGGCGAGGATGAAAAGGCGCCAGAATGGAAGCGAACTGCGCGAAGTATCGAGGAGGACGGCAGGTGGAAGGAGAGGGCGCGAGGCTAGGTGCTTAAGAGGAAGATAGATTCTCTGTACTAATATTTCTTCGGGGAAGTTTCGACGTGTCAAAAGCAGCGGCGTCGCGTCGTATCGACTGCAGCATCATATTGGACGCGAGGTGAGGCTGGTGATGCCGGCGGAGGAGATTGTGAACGGTGGACAGAAAGGTCAGGCATGCTTGGGGAGAGAACGAGGGAAGCGGCGCTGGCAAACAGGTGTCATAAAGGGAGAACGTGTGTCCATGCGGGCGAAGGTGCCCGGGTGGAAAGCAAAACGTGACGGACTTACATTTCGCAATGGAGGCTTTCGTGTACGGTTGACTAGACGATCTTTGTACGGGAATCGTTGAGGTTAGAATATTTCGGAATTAGAACAGCTCATCTAAATGGAATCGTGTAGCAATTTAACAAAACTTCGCATGCAGTGGGGCTAATGCTTGGCGTCGTAAATATACGAGTTCAAGTTTTATGGACGAGGTTGGATGTACCGTATGCTGGCCCTTATTTATACGTGTTGCAATTTTTTTGTATTTCTTTGCTCTCACCCCCTACAGCAGTGCAATTTGATATAACAAATAGTCCCTGGAAAAGTCTATTGCAATCGGACGACCGGAAAGGGTGCCGAAAGTTCCTTGAAGTTTGGAATTCATCAATAGTTTGGATTTCTAGAATTTCTAAAAAATGGTAAGCACTGTCGAAATTTTGTTCAAATAATATTAAAGGAGCATTCAATCTTCTACAATTACTGTAGATATAATTTTCTCGTGCTTCCAACTAGTTTTTAGATAATAGCGTTTGAATATGGAGAGATCAGCGTATAGACAGTACGTCGCAACGCACAGGTAGGATGCGCGAAACGCGGACCTCTCTATATTCAAAAGCTATTAACTAAAAAATGGTTGGAAATACTAAAAATTTATATATACAGTAATTGTAGAAGATTAAATGCTCTTTTAATATTATTTGAACAAAATTTCGGTAGGACTTACTATTGTCGAGAAATTCTTCAAATTCAAACCATTGATGAATTCTAACCTATAAGGCCTGCTCGGCATCCTTTCTTGTCCGATTGCAGTAGTCTTTTTCAGGGACTATTTTTTTATGAAATTTATAATATGGAACCATATTAGGGGGTGAGAGCAAAAGAAATTGCAGGTGGAAAATAAGGGCCACCCTAATGTACAGGATTGGAAATATTTATTGCATCACCTCGAAATCCACGTCCTATGACACATAACTACATGACTGATAAAGTAGTTGGTATCCAACTGTGTATGTTAATCAAGATATCGGGACCTGTATGTCTACTCAACAATCGCGTAAAAGTATTTTCCGAATACTAATACTAACTAAGGAGGAAGTGAGTACATGCTAACTATTCGAGTGACGTCATAAATATTTCTAGTACTGTATCATAGTAGAATATTCATTATAGGAACATCCATTATCCGACACAACTATGAAGCTAACGTTCTATTATTTATTTAAACGGCTCTTGTTAGGCTTAGCGCATGCTATCGACTTCCTGTCGATCCACAGTTTAATCGATGTCGTAAATTGTATAGGCTTATATGGGAGCGCACATACTTGTCGCTTGCATCTCGACTTGACAAAATGGTCAAATTGATACTGGATTGCTTTTTGACGAAATAGTCAAACTGTTGATCTGTCAATTGAACAGTGCAATAGCCGCAGCCGGCTATTGGTGCGCACATCACGGTAACTATTGCTCAAACAATTGCCCGATCAATCAATTGTTTATCAGTTGTTTGAGACCTGGCGCGTACTATATATTAACTTTTCCACCGACTAAACTGTTTAGTCAAATCGACTGCTGTCCACAATTTCTAATATACAAAATAACTTACAAGGAGAGGTTCTCAGGTGTTCGCCTCCGATTGCTTTGAATTTTGGATATGTTTTAGAGGACAGGAAAATAATATATACGTGTTTTTGTTTATAGCGGCCCGTTTGCATATTTAGGGGGTGAAACAAACCCCCAAAGTTATAAGATTTTCAGGTGTTCATCTCCGATTGTTTTGGTTTTTGGATATGTTTTAGAGGACCGAAAAATAAGAAATACGTGTCTTTTTATTTTGGCCTGCTCGAATATTTAGGGGGTGAAACCACCCATATAACTTTGAGGGGTACTTTCACCCCCTAAGCATGCAAATAGACTGCTACAAAAAACCCGTATATCTTATTTTTCTGTCCTTTAAAACATATTCAAAAACCAAAGCAATCGGAGACGAACACCTGAAAGTCTTATAACTTTGAGGGGTGGTTCCACCTCCTAAATATTAAAACGGGTCGAAATAAAAAGACACGTATTTCTTATTTTTCGGTCCTCTAAAACATATTCAAAAACCAAAGCAATCGGAGATGAACACCTGGGAACCTCTCCTTGTTAGTCAAGTAATTATTTATCGAGTAGGACTACTCCGCATTTTATGGACCGAAAGTCAATCGACAGATTGCATTTCAGTAAGATATTGACCAGAAAGATTCGCATTTGGAAAGTCCTTGTAGAACACACTGTATGTGCCAAAATTAAAAGAAAAATAAATTTTTATCAACAAATATTCTACGTGCCAATGGTAATACTAAAGTATATGTAGTATTTGATTTTCAGCATTTACAGTGTTTTCTACAAGGACTTCATTGGTACACTAATTTACCTAGGAAATGAGAAGAAAGAAAATGGGTGTTACAATATTGATTCTCTACAACGTGATAGATTGTTCAAGGAAGCGTTTAATTTCGTTATACACTAGAGAGAAGTTTTATAGTAGTAGTAATAGAAGATTGATAGTTATTCGACTTCTTTGTCAAGAAGCAGTGGAGTGTGCTTTTTTCATGCTAAATTTCACTACTTTTACCGTGTACCGTTTATACCATTACATGACATCGATTACTGTCGATCGACAGAAAATCGATAGTATGCGCTAAGCCTGAAAAGTAACTTCCCTGGGTAATTCATCAGTCCAATGCTAAGCAAATAAAACTTTTTCGTAAATGATCTCTTCTCTTGTCCATTTCTTTTGTTTCTACTTTTTAAATATACTGGAGGATATAATAAGAATTCCTGCGATTTGAAAATAATTCTTTGTTGCAATAAATTCCGTTTGTTTTGAATGTACTGATTGAAACTGTATTTTGGCTTACCACATTAACTTAAATCCTAAAAGTTGTTCATCAAACGCATGTTTCAGAAATTGTAAATTTATTACTGAAAAGGTGCATAATTTGTGTAAAGTATTGTGGGGAATGGTTTCGAACAGGTATAGACACTAATTTCGTTGAAATAAACTAATGATATAATTGAAATACACATGGGCGTACGGCATTGCTTTTCGCCCCTCCCGGTTTTTAAGAAAAAAATCGCTTATTTTTAAAAAACTGATCTTCATTAAGTTGTTACTAAAAAATGAATACTTTTAAATTTCGGTTTTAAATTTTTAATGAATTTGGCACTACCAAATGGGTTTAAAACAGCAAGAGGGCTACTCCACTCGCACCGTGCGTTTCATGCCAGGGTTGTTTTTTCATTACTATATTTTTTGTAGCGACACCCCAAAGTTGTTATCGGAAATAGATATTACAGTTCCAGTATTTCCTTTCGCGCGCATAGCTACCCTCAGAACTAACCCAGACCTAACCCAGACCTAACCCGGAGCTTTGCCTCTCACCGCGCCGCACAGTGCATTGGTATGTGGACAAAAATTGAAAAATCAAACATTTTCCAAGGCGATATTTATCGATATTTATTGTATATTTAATTTTTATTCAATTAAAGTCAAGATCACTTCAATATTTTCAATGAAACTGTATATTTTTTTATACGCCAATCAATGCATCTTTATACTCTCTTTAAAAAAGTATTACAGTACATAGGTCGAAAACTGATCAGTTCAGAAGTTATGAGTTTTGTCCCGAACGCCCCTAAACTTTGACGCACTGTGCGCCGGTTCGCTCGCCGATCGGCACGCCGCGCCGCCTAATCGCAACTCAAAGAGCGCGGAATTCAAATACGCAATACACGAAATATTCGTTCCTACAGTATGTTACTTGATCTATAACTTGTGCCTAGTAGAGTAAGCTTGAAGTGTAATCTTCATTATTACTCATAACAGCTACTGCATGACTCCGCCAGTCTTATCTTTTTTTCAAACACTTAACGTTGATTTTCCTGTACTTTCCATTGTCAAAACGTATAACTATTACTTTAACACTGTTGGTGTCCCATGTGAATTTTTCTTTGGTGTTGAATCTTTTTATACTTAAATTAATTTTCTAATTCGGCTATTTTATTATCAGATTTATAGTCTCATATGAATCACTCCAGTGTTTTATTTTAATATTTAGCATAAATGCTAGTTCTTGGCGTAAGATCTTCTGAAATAATATTTCGTTCAATTATTGCCGTAGCTACTTTAGGCTTTAGGATTCATTATTTAAACATACCAAGCACCCTTAATATGTATACTCAGGCTTGCTGTAAGTCGTTATTCAACTTTTCAGCATTCTGTTCATTTACAACGTATTGTGACAAATTTTTTTATAGTCAATATCAATTTTAACTCCTTAGCAAGAAAGTCTTCAATATAAGAGGAAACATATTTACTCTTTCGTAATTTTATTCCTTTTGATAATTATATTTTAAACGATTAAATTTGTTAAAAGTTTAATATCATAATAACCCAATGTTTCAGTTGCTAAACAATTAGCTACATAAGTCTATGGCATAACATTGGAAACAGCTGGCGTGCAATATTTGCATTGAATAACAGTGCAATAAAATAAAGGAATATCATATTTCAAATACCACTGTTCTCTTTGATAATAAGTTCCTACATAATGGAGTACGAACAGCTGATAATACTTATTGACGTTTAATTACTAACCACTTTTGATTACTAACCAAGTACCATACTTCACTAATTTTTTCCTTTATATGAAGCTAGTCTGTACCAATAATATACAAGTTTCTACGCTATCCTCTAACGAGTATGTATACAAAATCGAAGAAAAGAGTAGGTTTAGCTGTTCACGACGTATGGCAAACAAGAACAAGGGTACCTACCCGATATGTCGAAAATATCGGAAATACATTTTTTTTGCTCCCTGGGAAAAATTGATATCGCCTGCAGGGGTAAAATAGGAAGAAATCGAAATAGAAATGACACTTTATGATGTAACCGCCAAATTCTGTACAGAATTTTTCCACGTTACGAGGATGCGTTACGCGTAGCAAAACGAATAAAAGAATAATATCAGAACTTTCTATGCAAACGACATTTTTTAACGTACATTTCATTGCTCTCCCCATTACATTGACATTAAATGGATATTTATTATAAAAGTGTTCGTTTTAGGATACTTTTATCCATTGTTTATTCTGTTGTAATGTACTTGCTCTAATATGAGAAGGTATTATTAAAAAAGTTGTCATATTATTGGACTGAGAACAGTGACGTCACGTGGGTAAATAAATACTTACAAGCAGTAGTGTGTGTCCGACCATGCGTCGGTTATTTCTACTTACTTGTCTTATGTGGTACGAAAGGGGCTCTTGCAGAGCTCAGAAAAAGAAATTTTAAGGCTCACCATTTTTTCAATACAATTTTCAAGGTACTTTGCTTCTATAAGGGCCCAAATGAAACACACCGTTGTTTTTGTTTTGAGTCACTATAAAAACCCACAAAGTTGCGTTCCACTCGGTGAGTCCGGGTTCGCGGTGTTCCTTTGTGAGCTAACAAAATTTTATGCTACTTAGGTATGGTTTAGCTTAAGATATACATAATATCTGTATTATCGTATTTTGGTTCTGTATCGTAGAACGAACTCAATCGATATGGTACTAATTCGTATAAAGGATCACAGGATATTATTATCGAAATGGTGAAACGGACAAAAGTTATTTTATTCAATGGTTCGATATTGACGGAAGAATCGGCATTAATTTTAAAGACCTCCTTGAGGATCTGTGTATAGTGTCTGAATAATTTAATAATGCTCATAATGAATCTTTCAAAAGCGACGCGATAACGATTCGGTGTCCTATTGAAAGGAAATTAAATTATTACAGAATATTACATTTCTTTCACTTTGCTCTCTGTGAATCGAATGCAATACGTTGAGTGTGATAATATATAATTACAAATTACAAAATTTCAATCGCATGATTCGAACAAAATATATTAATATAATTGCATCGAGTTATACAGAGGTATGTAGGTTATATAACACTATTCCCAATAATGTAATATAGTGATTATATGATTAAAGTAGTACGATAATTGCAGAATTTAATGTTTCTTATAAAACAGTGCTGAAGTGAATGTTAGTGTCGATACAGTATTTGACAAATACAGCATCTACTTTTGTTTGGAACATTTAACTCTGCTTTGTGGAGAAATAAATTCTAAACAAACAGTAGTGTAAGAAAAACTAAAAATGGAATATTTTTAGAAATAAGCTAGCCCGAGGATAAAGACAAAGTAATAAAATTTTATCAATAAAATAGGCGAACAGTTGAACAATTTCTAATCTCATAAACTAATAAACGGCAGCACACAATTTTAAACTTCATTGATAGTATAACTATTTTGCATAAAAATAACATCAACTTCGTACAAGTAGGTAAACGTAAATTATGGAGTTTGTTCAAAAATGTTGACCGTATTAAATATTCGTGAAACATTTATGTACCTTTGAAGAAAAAGTAAAATATATTGTGTTCTTATTCGGAGTATAATCTTTCAACGAATTCCTTTTTAAATTGTAACGCTGTTTAACAATTTCATAGAAAATGCAGTAGTCATAAGGGTCCTCTAAATTTATAAACTCGCCATTGATTTAACCATAAATCTCTGAGTTGCTTTCATATTATCTAATATTAAATACTTATCAAATTGCGTAGGTAACATAATTCTGACAAAAGACCACATTTCCAGATTTAAATCTATGAAACTGAATTATCTCGAAATTATCAGTCTAAATATGAAGCACACTCTACCATATAAATTCACGTTTCACGCGTTTATCGCTGGAAATGACAAATGTATAGCTCGTGAATTACGAACGTTACGCTCCTATGCTAATTCACGGCGATAAATGTCAATAGAGATCTCCAGAATTCGCAGCCTGTGATTCCTAATGTTACCGGTGAGTATCCATCACCTGTAATACCACTCGGCATCGATTGCAAGTCAAACACGATCTATGTCAGCCAAAATATCGATCGGTCGCTAAGAACGATAACGAATATAACGTAATTACAGATCAATGAAATCGTAGGCCCTCTGTACTAACAATTGTAATTATTGTTCGGTGTCTACATGTCCACGTTCATAGATACTAACAATAACACAAGGGCGGATGGAGAGGGGGGGGGGGGGGAGGGCGATAGGGGCGATCGTGCCATTCTCAAGGAAAGTTGGATAAAAAGGAAAAAGAAAAAATACTGCGTATGCTTTTATATTAAACAATTATCACTACTAGGAACGTGCGACGTGCGAGTCGGTTGACCGGTGGAATCATCTCTTCTAATTAGAACAATTTATACGGTCGAAATTCAAATCACACTATCCAAGGAGAAAAATTGCATTTTTTGTTTTTATAAAAAATGTCAACTGCAAAATATGTTCCAAATATCGCAAAATCGGTATGTACTTCTTGAGTTTCAGGCACGTAGAAAATAAAACCTTTGTGGATTTGTGTTCTAGGTCAAACGGTATAACCGTGAGGTTATACACAATGGAGAACGTCGCTCGGCAAAATGTACCGCCGCCATTTTGTCCGAAAAAAATACGACTTATTCTGTCGAGAGTTGTACAATAACAGGCTTCATATAGAATATTCCATTTATTTCATTTTTTCTCTAAAAAAATAGCCGAAAGTAACTATAGCTTTACTTCGTCCAAGGTGGCCTAACCCCTCAAACAAGTGTGAAAAAAATACGACTTTTTCTGTCGAGAGTTGTACAATAACAGGCTTCATATAGAATATTCCATTTATTTCATTTTTTCTCTAAAAAAAATAGCCGAAAGTAACTATAGCTTTGCTTCGTCCAAGGTGGCCTAACCCCTTAAACAAGTTTCATACAAATTATGTCTTGCGGTACTATGCCTTAGGGTACTTTTAAGTCGAGGAACAGTACCATTATCTTATGTGTGTCCCTTACTTAAGGTACATTACTTAAGGTTCCTCGACTTAAAAGTACCCTAAGGCATAGTACCGCAAGACATAATTTGTATGAAACGAACATCTTCACGAAACCATGTCAAATTACCTACCCCAACAAGGACACCATTCGTATCCATCACAATGGACATTCGGGCACAGAAGCAGAGCCACTCCTTCTGACGGTGACAATAGCCACCGCATATTAGAAGAAGACGGAAACTTATTACTGGCAAGTATCGAATACGAATAGGTATATATATATGCGCGTCCGTAATCCCAGCCTGATTCGTCGATAGTGTTACGGAAACGTTCCCGACGTTATACACGGTAGAACGCGCCTTTCCTGCCTTTGGATTCGACAGGACGGTCTGTATGCTCGAATAGCTCGGCTCTTGAGAAGGCGGATCAGACGACGTCCTATGTACTTTGGGCTTCGATATTACACTCGCTGGTGGAAGGTGCGCGGGGAATGCGAATCGGGACCGGAAGGAATGAGACGTACGCACGTATATCCACGTCTTAGTTGGTTGTCATCATCCAGAACCAATCCATCGCTATTTGCCAGAAGGATCCGCGAAAGCGCGAAATATTGACTCCACTGCTTCAACAGACGCCGCAGGACTCTACCGACTAAATCCTCGATCTGGCCTGGAATGTTGCGATACACCGGCCGTCGAATATGCTCATATCTGACAAATCAATTGGGTTTCGTAACGAGTGGTACACAAAAACCGAGCACTGTGTACTCAATATGAACGCGTGCAAGTACATATGTGGTAGGATACATATACTGGGTAGGGTGGTCCTTATATGTATGGTAAAAAATTAAATATTTTAAAATTTTCTTCTGACCCTCTCAGAAGCTTCCACATAGTTTAAAAGAATTTCGACTGAAATTTTATTACAGTATATTAAGGATTAAAGGTCGCTCAATGGCATTCAAATATTACTATTTTGGTATAAATTTAAAAAAAATATTTTTCTTTTATAACTTGTTTTAACTGGTTTGAGGACTGCAGAATTGGATGAGTTTCGTTGTTATAGGTGCTAGGGCCAATATCTAATATGGTACCCGGTTTTACTCAGGCCACGGTGTAAAATCGTAATAACGGATCATATTTTAAATCATTATTTTTTTGAATTTTTCCTTCTATTAAACAAATTGGATATTTACTATTATTTAAAAAAGAGTTTATTCTAATGAATCAGGAGAAAATCCCCTACATATTCACAAAGGTTCAGAATTTTTGAATTTCCGGGTTCGGGATCATCCCTTGTGAGTTGTAAATAGATTTGCGTTACGTTAAGTTACGTTTAAATGGCAAGGAGCAATGGTAACCAGTTGCAGAAAGTAAAGAGGTTTTATGTAATTCACAAGGGATTAATATCTCGACCCAATAGTTCCTCTTTACGAAGCCCTATTTGCTCATCCATTTAATCCCATAAGTCACAAAAATCTGCAAACAGTTGTAATTTTCCAATAAACTAACACAAATTCTAGTAACGCGCCGTTATATTATCACGTTATAATTCTGTACACACAGTACGCAAACATTTATCAACATGCTTACTAGAATGATTATCGACTACCAAGGGTTTCCAAATTAGAGCATCGAATATCAAATAATATGATCACCAAATTTAATTGCAAGGAATATAATTGCAATTGTAGTGTTTAAAGTCCCCCTTTCATAATCCTCATTTAAATACTAATTTAAAAATATATAAAAATGTAAAATAAAAGGATATTCAGATGGCATGTGTTAGGCTGATCAGTTATCAATTTTATTGTCGCAATCGCAGGTTATAAGGTAACTCGCTATTCCGTTACTAATTGTAACATTTTACTCCGTTTGAGACATTAATAACAAGTCATGAAGGGTTCCTTCCCCGATGTCTTATTATAGGAAACAAATGTACCCATAGCCAGAAAATCTGTAGAATCCGATGAAAGCGCAGATTCAGTGGTCCCACGGGTATGAATCATTTCCGGTCAAACTGGGGTCACACCAATACATAGCTTTCCTCAATTTCTCCTCGCCTCTATCTCCTACATTCTCTACCTACCTCGCCCTTACGCTGCGTTACGTGGAAATGGCTTCGAAGCTCAATATTTAACAAGGAAAACACCAATCTGGCTCTGCTAATGCATGGAAGGTTACATACATATTATGTGTCACTTCCTGGAGACATTTAATTTATGCGCGTTTATGAATCATAATCCTTACCGCCGCACACGCCACAGCACGTTTCTGCCATTATCGTGGTTCTAGCTTTTATAAATGATATATATCGTTATTTAAAATTGTGTTTTCTTTGTGTCCGAGTTATTTATTTGTATAGTATTAACTTTCTAATTATTTTATGTGTCGCTGAAAAGATAAGTATTATTAGCAATAAATGTTATAAATGCCAAGTCACAGGAAATGCCGGCAGTAGCAAATGTTTTGGAAATTTCATGACCCCACCGAATTATATTGCGGGACCTGCTCTGCACTGGGGCCCTACAAGGAACCCAGCTATATATGTATATTTACGCTGCGCGCCTACGAGCCCACACCTACACTACTGCAGTTCTCCTCACTGATTCTACTCTTAGTAACGGCGTACGGCTGGTTGCTCGCCGCTAGGCGCTGAAAAAGGCTCCCTGTGCACCCCTGGCCCAATCCTTTCAGCGAAACCAGCGATTTTCTGTCACTCGTCCACGTTCGTTGATCTCTTGTAATATGAAAACAAAGGATTATTTTAAAAGTGGATAGCATGACAGGTCCAGTCGTATGAGCCTGTGAATCTCTCGATTTCGTTTAAAATGAAATACTTTTTTAAAAAATTCGAAATTCAATGATACGAAAAGATGTATAGATGTCTCTTGCAAGAAATTAAAAAAACGAAATGACAAAATAATTAAAACACAGACGCTGATAAGTAGCTTACATTGCCATAACACAGAAACGTTTTTTGGCGTGAAAAAAATGAATTTACGGTTGTATGTTGACTAAATCATTGTTTATTCAGTTTATCGAGTTTTACAAGTTTTTAAATATTTAGACGACACATTTTTAACACCTCGTGTATACGGAGCAAGGCAAAACAACGTATCTACATTAAAAATAAAGTAACTTACATAACACATTTAGTGTCATATGGATTATTGATTTTCTACGATATTTATCGCGTATAAAGCCTTCATCAAAGGAAGAAGTATATTCTTTGACTAGGTGCCGACATAAAACAGGGGAGAAAAGAAACTGAAACTACGGAGAGTTTAACGCAACTTCAAACGTCGTGTAATGGAATATGGTGATTCAATTTTTGAATTAGTTTTCAAAGCCCCATCCAGAATACTTACATTCAACGTGTTAATCACAGGCAAACCCTTCACTCCTTTGGTTTACACGAAAGTGTTTCACTGGTTATAATTATTTAAAGTTTAATAAATTTAAATATTCTCCCAACAAAATAATTTATTTTTATTAAATTTTATATTCAATAAAAATAAATAATTATAAAATTCTACTACAGGGTCTTTTCCTTCCATAATATAATTTAAGCATTTTACTTAAAATTTAAATTAATAATTTATGTTAGAGACAGTAAATATTTCATCAACTCATTCATACAAGCCTTAACTCTCCAGTGCATAGATTTTTAATTCAGTTGGAAAAATTAGACTAATCTAATTTGGGGATGAAAAGACTGAATCCGATGTCTGTATTCAATTTGGAGGACGACTGGGCTCCCCAGGTCAGCCTTCTGGGTCACCGCCTTAAGGCGGGATCAAAGAGAAGGTATAACAAGAGGCGACACTCTGACGAAGAAACCAGTTTTAGAGAGAAACAAATGACACAACCAATTTAAATGGTCATTCGGAGTGTCGCCTCTTTCATTCGGTAATGACAAAGAGAAGGTATAACAAGAGACGAAGAAACCAATTTTAGAGAGAGACGAAATGACACAACCAATTTAAATGGTTATTCGGGAGTGTCGCCTCTTGTTATACCTTCTCTTTGGCGGGATCATGTAGCAAGTGCAGAAAATGTAGTGTGTTTTTTTTAAATAAAAACTTTATTTTTAATGAAAAACTATGAGAAATGTTCAAAAATATATAAATTTATGATATAATAGAGAATTATTCATTATTGTGCATTGCGAAATTTAACAAAGCACAGAAGAAGCGCGAGAAGCGCTTGGCCCGGTTGCCGCCTGGCGGTCGCGTCGCGTACTATCCATCTCGAGCCAGCCGAGTCATGACTTCTTTGTGTACATACATACCATTTTTTATACAGATTAATTATATTTGATGTCATAAAACATAGCCTATATTCCTTCTTGTTGTTCAAGGATACTGCAGTTAAAATTTCGTAATGATAAAGAAATTAAGTTGGCTTTAAAAATAAATGTCTCTTCGGCTTCTCCTCGTTTTCCATAACGCACTATTGAAACCGCGTGTGGAAACTATGCTTTACATTTCGCTATATTTCACCCGAAATGTCTGATTTCTGTTTCACGTAATCGTTAAAAATACATCTGACAACGAAATAATTGATATTAGGACTCATGCCGATTACGCATTTCTTATTCTCCCTAGTAACTCTGTAAGACTTTCGTTGCCTCCAAGCATAATCAGCGTTCATTTAATAATCAATAAACAGTGCGACAGTGGTACGCAGATTTTTCTACAATCATTTGATGTCCCAATTCGGTCGTATAACGTGATTAGCAAGAAAGGGAAAATTTCCTTTCGTCAAGATAATCCCACATGGGAAACCAACGAGCGGATCAAAAGACCTTGACGTTTTACTAACAGCTTCCATATCCTTGTATCCTCTTTAAGTGGATCACATTTCCTACTGCTTTGAAGAACTTTCAGAAAACTCTGTTTGAAGCATACCAAATTCAGCAAGAACACGATGTTTCACATATTCCTGACACGCTGTTGAACGTGCATTTAATCAAAGCTTGACTAATATTTAGTTGAGATCCCAAGAGAGTTATTGCAGTTCCAATCACTTTGGATAGGCAGAATTCAAACGGAAAGGTGTAATTTCACTTGTGTGATTTCGAGTGCTGTATCGAGAACCAGCATATTAATAACCGTCGAAATAACAAATCAATTTCAAGTGCAATGAAGAGGGAGACAAAGGACAAAGTCTCCGATCATAATGCGGTGCCGAATGTATTTAATACAGTGCACAAGAAGACGATGTTTATTAAAGAAAGCAATCTCCTCATCAAGCTCCGCAAAGAAACGAAATAAACGTGATTCTCGTTACGTTCAGGAAACACACGAGAGCCAGTCGATCAATTCCCGGCGAAATTCCGTGGCATCGGCATCAGAAGCTGAGCGTGTAAGCAGCACGGGCCACGGGACCCATTCGAGCGAAAGCAGAAGGAAGCTGCATTGGGCACGAAGTACGAATCGATCAAGAAGAACGAATGATCGCTGAAGCAGTCTACCAGGGCGACACGTCTCACCAAAGGCTGTTAAGTCCGAACGAAGGACGAGACTCTTGGGAAAGCATCCCTGGCTCTCCTCCCTCTTCAGCCCGTGCCTCTTTCGGCCAGATAAGTCGGGCAGTTCTATAGAAAGCAGAAAATGATTGAGCGAAGAGACACCGTCAACTAACCGTGAAAAAGTAACGATCTGGCGTTTAAATGTGATCAGCAAGTAGACCCCTGGTTATCCATGCCCGTTCGGGACCTATGTCTTTGGCCACCTTCCTGGGTGGCTGGTTAGCAGTGTAGATCTAGATTCGTAAATCTTCGTGAATGCGGAGAAATACGGCGGGTCATTGCAATTTGTTTTTATAGGGAATCGGGAGCCCCTGGAACGCCACGGGGTGAGCCAGGAATTACCTTGGGATATCTATGCGGGGATGCTGAAATTTCAGTAGCGGCCAGATAGGAGCTACCATGCTAGGGGGCAGAGGTCAGTCTCGCGTGATAGCTAACGAGCCCGGTGATCGTTGAAAGAGAAGTGGGGTAAAAGGAAGAAACTTGGCTTGAAACCCCCAACATTGCGGCTACAATCCCGGCAGGCATTTCACCTTAAACAATTTTACGCGGCGCACTTCGTATGCTACATTACTGGACTGTCCGTTTCGGGAACAGGTTTTATCTTCACTTTGTTTATTCAGATAGACGAGGTGAGTGGCGTTTACACGTTTTCATAACCGTAGCTGGAAACATATTCACTTGAGAATCACAACATGAGGATGTTTAAATGCTAATTTAGATTCTGACGTAGGGGTAACTTTAATCTAATTACTGTAATTAAAATTAAATGTAAGTGAAATGCGCGGGTCCGATGTGTGAAGATACTGTCGAGTAGAAAAATGTTTTCAGCGTAATAGAATTTAATTAGGCACACCAACAGTATATAATAAGCTTTAACAATTACATTTCACTCATTGTCAATTTGACGAATATTTGATATGTTACAGGACTCGTTGTCAGTAGTGTCCACGTCCAAATGATGTATTGACTAACAAATATGAACTGCAAAATATTTAAATATCGTTTCAATTGCATTTTAATAAAACGTATTCTTTCTTTACTATTATGTTTGTAGCAGTCAAGTAGCATACTAGTTGTAAACTGCAATAATATTGTGACTGAAGTAAAAATGTGGTCATTATTTAACGAAAAATTTATAATTATTATATGTTATCTCTGCATACATTAAATTTTAAACTCCAGACACGTATAAACAATAATAATACGAAAGGGTCCAAAAGTATAGTTCACAATAAAAAAAAATTAAAACCGACTTCAAAATAATAAAAATGCAGTAAAAAGTAAAAAATAATTTCTTCCCTTATTTGATCTACTGATGTATTCGAATACTTAAATATTCGAATAGTATTCGGATACTCAAATATTCGAATAGTTTTCGAATATTCAAATATTCGAATAGTATTCGAATACTTGGATATTCGAATTATATTCGCCAAATAATTGAGCAACTGAAGTATTCGAATATACCGAAAAATTCGACAAATAGTCCCAGCCCTATTGTCAATAGGCTGTATGGGTTCTGAATTGCATTCATAACAGGCCAGTAAAATTAATTCCCCCAACGGAAATCGTAAGAAAGATAACAAGGGTAAACATACGACACAATCTAGTATCTACTCATTGTTTTTTAGGCATGTGCTTCAACAACGCAAAGCGGATGAGTTAAGTTTTGGTTCAGCATCGTGGTAACGCTACAAGTGTAGATGTGCCTGTAGGCAAACAGTATTAACTGATGAGGCTCGGTTTAAACTTCAAGTCTGAACGCACTCTAACGAGTTACCGTTTTCAACTCTCTTTCCAAGCTCGTTCAGACTGTGCAACCACCGTAGTTGATTCAGCAGTAGGTAACAGTTTTGAATAAATCCTTCTAGTCAGCAAAGTAGTGTTTATATTTCATAAACGAAAATGCAGGATGCCTTCAATAAAACGGTGCTTTATTACGTGAGTACCTTTAAACGTTTTGTTCCATTTGATAAAGGAAGAAGCGAAAATAAAAGTTAAAATAAAGACACCGACTTGAAATACTTTGGGAAAAGTCGACAACAGTTACTCCGAAGATAATGGTGGATTGAATTTTACGTTCCACGCGTGACTTGAATGCACGTGTACAGTAAAAACATTTATTCGACAGTTTTGTGTCCACGTGACAATTACTACGTTGTTCACTAGAATTTCTAACGTGAGAGTTATTAAATATTTTCATGAAAGTATTAAGTACCGTTTTCTTTTATTTTTCTAAAATTCGATGTTACCTGAAACCGATTTCACGAATATTTTAATTTCTACTTTAATTTTCTTCATCTGTGTCATTATATATTTTGTAAGGTTGTTTCTGTTATAATTACGAGTTTGCATACGTAGGAAGGTTGTAAAAGTTTATAAGGTGGCTTTTATAGATAATCTATATAATTTTAGCTTGCGCATGCACATCGAGTTTATTCCCCGAGTAAGGTTCTGCTTCCACAAGAGCACTTTTGGGAGAAACGTAAAATTTCTGATATATAGTACTGACGTATCGAACAGTCTGCCTACTGGAATTGAATTCGCCGAAGCGAATTGATTCTCATAAGCAAAGTTATTATTGAAGCGATTTTGTAAATTTATCGCCACTTCGAAGGAATGCAGAATCCAGTGTTCCTACATGCGAAAAATCCAGTGTTATGACTGGAACATTTTGAGACGCATTTTGATATATTTTTTTATTACTTTTACTCGTGGAATAATACTTGCATATGTTTGCATAGTTTAACTGATGAATCCTGGAACATTCTATATACATATTATAGATATCAGAAAGTTGAATTCGAGATTCTCTTTACTTTCTTTTAAGTTTTCCAAAATCTTATCAAATTTTTTAGATAATCACGTTGACCATTTTATATAATTACTCTGTATGCATAACAAATTTGTGTAAACGAAATTTGAATACATATTTAAATTCTAAATATTTCTCTCAATACGGTGTCCAATCTTTGAAATAGGTGTATAAGTTTCTTTTGAATACGTTTAAAAAATATTTGGTACAATTCGGTCATTCCACACCAAATCGATCTCTGCTTGCACTTGATGTCAGGAATTTTTTAATAAAACTGAAATGTGATATAATTAACATGAAATCACGCGAAGTTTAGGTCAGCATTTTGTTGGTTTCGATTTTGCTTACTTTCACATAAATGAATTTTCATCTCTGAAACTATCGATCGTACGAAGTTTAATATTCCTCTTTTTTAATCCACAACGTGTGGGCTTCTTGATAATGTCCTCATTGACCAAGCATTTATTAAAATTCGTCCCCGTACGTTCGCCAGTGCAGGTACATGCATTTAATTATGAACTACAGAAAGCGACATATATTAAGTAGTCGTATAAACGTCCCTCGCGTCCCGACTCACATGTGAGTCATAAAAAGGGAACTTAATAAACATACTGAGTGATTGCTGCAACATGCATAAATTACACGTTAAATTCAAATTAATTTTTTTTTACATACTTATTTATTTATTATTTAAATTCAAATAAATTATGAAATATTTTATCATTGCTTAATTTCGAACTGGTCAACGAAGGTGAAGGAACAATCCACGAATTCATTCCCCAACACATAAATGATCGAGAGTAGAACATTAGTATGCGACACTAGCGGTCGGTACGCGAACTAGTAATGGTCAACGCAAGAATACAATTTATTGCGGTCTACCAATTTTCACAGTATCGACGAACTGTATGCAGAAATAAATGTTGTGTAACCAATTGTAACGCTACAATGAACAATAATCTCAATTTAAGTTTTCATAAAAGTGCCAAAAAGTGGAGCAACTAAAATTGTTCACATTACATATACTTTTACATATTCCAAAATTCTGTCCGAATGTATTGTGAACAGTTTTACTCTAAGAAATAACTTTGAAATAAACTTTTATATTACTGGATCCATAGCGTCGTCCATATTTGTTATGTTACACTAGCGCCACTGTTCCCGCGGCGGTAGACTCCTTTGCCAATAGCAAAGTGCCATACAAATTGTGCGGATAATACAAGGAAACCTTATATGTATCACTTTTATTTACTTCAAAATTTGATCGCTGTATAAATATAAAAATGTCAATAATTCTGTTCGAAATTACGAGACTATTTAACAATTTTAGTATACACACACTTTGCTTCATTTCGCCACCTCTGCGGATAAAATAATTGTTATATTCATAATAATGTCACCCTGTTTGACATATACACGTGGAAGCTTTTGACAGAAGTTATGAACGCATACAATTGGTGGCTTTTGCGAAGATTTAAATATTGCACAGTGATGTGAATCGTGATAAGAAAACGTAGCCCACTTTTTGAATCGTGCAAGGTTTCTTATGACCGATGGGGCAGATGGGATGTGTACCCGTATACCCTAGGTCCTCTCACTTATGAATGGTATAGGGGCGGTCGCGTTGCCAAAAAACGGCTAAGGAACGCCCGGGGCTTCCTAACAACCTCGAGAGACCGCGAGGCAATTTTATATTCCGCGTCAGGCGAACGGTCAGCTTCAAGTTCCACTTTCACGAGGACGAATTCTAGGAACCACATGGAATCTCAGATACGCAATACGAGCGAGCCATGTAGTCGACCTAGTGAAACTGGTTGGTTCCCGCAAGCAGTATCCTCTTTTATTCCCCGGGAGATTTTTGCGGGGCTTCACTTTACCAACTGCACTCTATCCGGAAGACTCCTTTCTCATCCTCAAGATAAGGCATCTCAATTTCAGCGACTTTCCCCCTTCCCTTCCTCTCATTCTTCTCACCTTGTTCCTTCTTTCGCCCTCTAATGTCTCAACCTTTTTTCCAGAAAGAGGCGAGAACCGCCTTAAACCCTTACGTATAACCAAACCGCAATAATATCGATTAGGGTAGACCGGGGGCGGTAGTAACACTTTGACTTTGGAATGCGATTACGCAGGAACTATTACAGTTACAACAAAAGTTTTTATACGAAAATGTTACTCACTTATCTGGCATTATTAATTGAGACACAACAGTTTCACTGTATGTCAAGTAATATCCAGGTTATTAATAAAAAATTAGAAGCGGAGAAAGTGCATAGAGCCGATAGTAGCACAAATTTAACTTTACGAAATTAAAATATTTATTGATTTTAATTATGATAATAAATGAAAAGAGGAAAATTTATAACCAACTATGCGGTGTCGCAATTGTGGCATAAAAATAGAAAACGTTTTGACTGGTGCATTCTTCGTGTAGTAAATCCTTACAGTCAGTACATTGCACCCATCTTTCATTTGGTTTGATTGTTCTGTGCCATAGGATTCCATGCAATGAAGACAATATTATTAATTTTCTTTGTCACTATTCGGTCCTGTCGCGGTACAAGCGACCCCGACTGTCGATGTTACAATCGACCCTGATCAGGCTTTTCAACTTAAATTACAAATTTTGATTAACGAGAGACTTAGAAGCGATAAGTAATGATCATTATTACTTTAAAAATGGCCACAATGCCCACAGGTTGGGGTAATGAGGGCCACGCAAGTCTTCGCACAGAATGCAGAAAATTATGTAGCCCAAAACAAAATTAAAATATTTTCTTCTAATATTAAAAGCATAGCAATTATTAGAGATCCATAATATCCGTGCAACAATAAAATTTAATGATTTGATTAATGTTTAACGAATTCTAATTCAGTGGATACACTTAGTTACAGAAGTCACACGTGTAAGTAATTATTTGGTGTGTCACAACCAGTGTCAACCGTTTCCAAGTTCTTGGCATCTGTAGTAAAAAAATCTGTCACTATTTAAAGTTTTTTTCAAGTAAGGAGCCACTTGACTCTCATTGCCCCCATAAGCGTTATTTTATTTCTGTAAAAATAGCAGAATAACATATGAAATAAACACAGAATTGAAGTTATCATAACAAATCTTAATTATGGATCTTTCAAATAAGGCCTAAACAAAATATAATAGACAAAGGTTTTGTGCTTACTATTTCGATGCAAATTTTCGAGAAATAACAGGAATTAAGTGCTGAACAAACAACGTTCTCTGTCACCGATATGAACGCGACTAGCGAGACAAACAAATGCCCAGCATCATTGTTGGGGGGCAGGGATACCTTCGGGCGGATATAAGGTAAATGTCCCAATTAGCGACCCAGTCCCAATTATTGACACTTTATCGTTTATATTTAAATATGAATTTTTTTCTGTTCCGAACGGGTGTTAAAATTTTTGAATTCGATTCGCGACTATTCAAAGTATCTCGCTGATGTTTTCGCTAATGTATATCATAACATATAATTAAGTAATAAATAAATGTTTTCACATGCGTCAGCTACAAATCCGTGAAAAAGTAGTTTCTTGTTACCGAACTTAAGAACGGCAAATTTTAAGTATTAAGTATTTCTTGCATGCGTATATTAATGTAGGAAAAATATATTCAAATAAGTTGAAAAATAATTGTAAATTCACTATTTAAAAAAATTGCGTTTGAGACTTCGTTTCCGAATTATAAGTTGTCCAAAATACGCGTACAAAGTCTCTGACGCGAGGAACTTATTGTTAGACTACTGCCGGCGCGCAGTAGTACATAATTAGCTAGGTCAGACATAGCGAAGGCAGTGCCGTAGCTATCCAGAAAGATCTCCTTACCTCGTAGTCGAAGTTGAAGGGATGACATACGACGCCGCGCGTCAAGTGGGCCTTTCTAGGTGGCTATGGCACTGCCCTTGCCATGTCTCACCTGACCATATACTACTACATGCCGGCAATAGTCTAACAAGGGAACGTATCCAACCCGCACTCGCCAATTTTAGTGGGGCTTTGGTAAGAAGTAATTCTCAGAAAAATATTTGACACGTATCTTTTGTTATCGACAATCGTCCATGTTGAACGGGTGAAAGCAGCCCCTAAAGTTGAGGGTCGAAAACATATTTTTAGGAATATCTCGAGAACATTAGGCGTAGAGATATTTTATTTATTTAACCCCTCGTTGCATAACTTCCTCGATTTTGGAAAAAAATACATTTCTGGACCCGTACAAGTGATAATAATAAGCGAAAAGTAATAAAAACAAAATTGTATTTTTTTCCACTTTTTCCGCCATTACGATTATGATTACTTAAAAACCGCGAAATTACAACGTTCAAGTAATTTAGACATTAGGATATGCATCATTCATGATAATGTAGTTATGTCACACTGCATGCTAGTTACAACAAAAAAATTAAAAAGGAAAAATATGTTGCATATTCGCAACAGTATGGAACGAAGGGTTAAAGTGTGGGGGTTTTAAAGACGAATCCAGGCCCCGGATTATAATCGGAAATATTATTCTACTGTTGGAATGATTGAACTTCTTGGCTTTACAAATTTATACTTAGCACGCTGAAACTATTGTTCCACTGTAAATAATAATATAGGTATTTGCAAATAATAATATGTATTTATTTCATCCTTCTAAGTAACCTGAATGAGTGATTGGTATTACAATGCACCTCGCGAGCTGCAAAATTAATCCCAAAGTTTATTGCACGCGATGCAAACTCCGAACTTAGCATTATTCTCCAATACCTCTCGACTTTCAACCGAAAGGAATTCCAGTGTAGTTTTAACAACCACACTTCTCATCGCACAACAATATGCTCATTAAAAAAGTAAATGCCAATAACAGCAGCCAATTGTAGCGTAGTAGGAGTATATACGACAACGACTGCCAAGTTTTGAGGAGTTCATAAGAGTTTCGGGTAGGGCGAGTTGAGCATCCTCTTAACTGCCAACAAAGTGGCTAGTTCGTTTCCCTCTTGGATGCCTTCCGTCCTCCCAAAAATGAGAAATAAGGCTGAGAAATGTCGCATGAAAGTACGATTGTTCACCCAAGGAAGGACCATTTTCTCCCAACAACTGTCAGATATTCTCACACATTTATCAAGTAAAATGTGTTAGCTTCTCTGCTTTACCAATTAGCCTCGTACATTTCGCCAAGTACACACCACCGTTCGAATAGAATAAAACTTAACATAGTTGATTATTGCTTGCCCATATCAAATTGCCACTTATTTTCTCTTAGTACCTAGGGTAGATGTCCCGATTACCGTCAGCGTCCCTATTACTGCCACTTTGTTTATTTTACTTAATAAAAACGTAAAATAATAGTGAACTGAATAGAAACCTATAATAAGAAGAAGAACAGTCCCAATTTAATGATAAATTTTTCTCTACACTATCTTTACACGTTGCGGGTTTACAAAGTAAAATAAATAATGTGGCAGTAATAGGGACACTGGCAGTAATTGGGACATTTACCCTATAGGTACCTATGTGTAACTTTGCCACTGTAATCCAGAGATAAGGCCACTATTGTTGGTTTTAGTGTGATTCAACTGTTCAGATCCTAGTAACCTGTATTCAATCTTTTGCTTCAAATTTTTTTAATTATATTTGACCGCTGATAATGTTACATATTAAAATGGCTATATTGTTCGACGTGTTCTGTTGCCGACTTTCAACGAAAACGTTTGAACCACCAAGATCAATAGTTATAGGGTCAGGTGGGGTAGATTGTGACACGGGGCGCAGTATAACAGTGAAAGTATTTCTGTTTCTTTGTGACATCTTTGTTGCGTCATTCTACGTTTTTGATAGACGATGACACCTGCCATAATCTAGATTCAGTTGTCATTTGTCGGCATTGTACCTTTCCCGTGATAATACCTAGCAGAATAGGTTTTTTTCGTCGAATCAAATAAAAGATTTTTGTGTCTATTCCAACATACAGAAATTCTGGTGAGTAATAATATTTTGTAAACAAACTACATATGTTTGTTGCTTGATATAACAGTAAAGTTGGCCGGTATTCATACCCTATAAATTCCAGTTGATATTTTGTTGTTTATACGGTAGGGGGCTCAGTGTAACGGGGTACAGTGTAACATGAATATGACATCAGTTACTTGTGCAAAAATGGAAGGGTAGATCATATCTTTTACTTTCCGCCCGAAGTGGGTCTAGAATTGTTGCAATGGATGATATAGAACTTATATTGCCATTTTTTTAAAATAGCAAATAAGACAAAACGTCATGCACGTTCTTATTCATTTCCAGATAATATTTTGAAAATACACTCCTAGAAAAAGTTAAAAGAACACTACAATTTCCCGAAAATTCTGGTCATTTTCAAATGGCTGTATCTCCGCGAAAAATGGTCGCAAAAAATATTTAAAGAAAGCATTTTAACGCTTGAAGTCTCTAGTTTTTGAAACAATGACTCGTTTTTTTTCTTCGTCCATTATGATACTGTTTTATCAAGATGAAGCGCAGGAAACGACGTTTCAGAAATTTTTGCCTAGTTTGGACGTATGCACGGGCCAAATAAATTTTTTTTCAGATAAATCCAATGGAGGGCTCTTATAGAGCAAACATTTCTCTTTAATTTAGTTTTTTGGGGTTTTGTTGTATGATTTGTATTGACCGAGTTATTCGCCATCAAAGCAAAAAAGAAACTTTTCATTTTGAATGTCCTCGATGGTCAAACATGCGATATGGTCTGAAAAATTGAAGGACACCTGTTTTACGCTATGTTTCTCTATAAACCGTTTCTTTTTGAAATCTTTTCTTTTTACTAAAATGACGTTGAACCATAAAAAAAAGTGCAAAAATCGTTCAAAAGCCGCGAGAGCAACAGAAAGGGTTTCACAGAGAAACATAACGTAAAACAGGTTTCAATTTTTCAGACCATATCGCATGTTTAATCATCGAGTTCAAAGTGAAAAGTTCCTTTTTTGCTTTGACGACCAATAACTCGGTCAATAAAAATCATACAACAAAACCAAAAAAACGAAATTAAAGAGAAATGTTTGGTCTATAAGAGCCCTCCATTGGATTTATCTGAAAAAATTTGTTTGGCCCGTGCATACGTCCAAACTAGGAAAAAATTTCTGAAACTTCGTTTCGTGCGCTTCATCTTGATAAAACAGTATTATAATGGACGAAGGAAAAAACGAGTCATTGTTTCAAAAACTAGAGACTTCAAGCGTTAAAATGCTTTTTTTTTTTAATTTTTTGCGACCAAAATTTTCGGGAAATTGTAGTGTTCCTTTAATTTTTTCCAGGAGTGTATATAATTTGAGTTAAAGATTTTTTTTGTATTTTATTGGTATTTTTAAGGTTTTGTGTAATTGTTATAGTGTGTCTTATTCTGTTACACTGTACCCCTAGGGCTGTTAAACTGTACCCCAAATCTGGGACACATTGTAACAATTATGTGATCTCGAAAGGGTGTTAAATTGACCAGCTTTTAAGGATAATTGTTAACATTTGCTAATTCTGATTTGAAGGACCAAGACAGTTGATTATTTAAGTACAAAAGGAAAGTTGATTTATTACACATTCTATTGTCTACAGTAATCATTATTAACTTTTTTGTTACACTCTACCCCACCTTAGGGGTCGTCCTTAAATTACGTAAGGCTTTTTGGGGGATGAAGGGGATGAAGAATTTCTCACATTTTCTTACGGGGGCGGGAGTTAGGCAGCGTCTTACGTAATATTTTTTAACCTACTTTTCAATGAATACAAATTCTATCATTAATGTTCCAGAAAAGAAGTTTTAGTTTAAACTTCCCCAAACCGAGTTAAATGAATTATATAAACCATTAAAAGAATTTTAATAACTAAAAAAATTCAATCCAAAATATATTTCGTAAGGAGGGGGTTGGAATATCAAATCTTACGAATTCTTATATTGGGGGAGGGAAGGGGTGAGAAATCGCCAAAATTACCCTTACGTAATTTAAGGATGGCCCCTTACCCTACATCAGAAAGAGGAAGCCTACAGGTGACGATAATATTCGATAATAATGCCGGTTCATTTTGATCCACCATTAAAGTTTCAATTTACGCATTTTATTGTTTTCCATGAAAAAATGAAAACAATCTCGAATTGTTTCTATTTTGTCGTTTTTGTTTTCTGTCTAAGCGTGCTGCGTAAAATGCATTGTACAATATTGGTATGTTTAGAAGCAACACATTTCCATTCGCGGCCAGAAATAATATGACTTCTAAGATCAGTACTACCTTCGTCAGATTCTATTGCAGAAAAAACATCTTCGCACTCTTACAATTCCAGCTCAATAAGGACCGATTCCCGAGCAGACGACTGACACGTGCTGCGGGTTAAAATGATCCAGCATTCGGCGAGCGACGGTTAAGGTAACAAAATAGAAATGAGTGCTGCGTGCGAAGGAATATCCATGTGTGACCACAGGCATGTGGAAAAACATTTTATTTTCTCTCTTATCAATCGTACCTACGTATAACAAGTGATAAAATAATTTTGAGCGGTAGCGCACTTTTCGTATGATGTAACTACTAATTTTGTTTTACATTTTACATTCCTTATTGCTACTTATTTGTCTTTTTAGCATTAATTGAAAAGATTACGAAACGATCAGGAGATTACTGGAACAAAATGCTACCTACGTATGAATATGAAAAGGGAATATTGAATATACTAGCTTCTGCAAATAAGATCATCAAGGCACACAACCGTATTTAATTAACTGACCGATACACTGTTTGATATGATAATTATACGTGCAAACATGAAGGTGGATCATTTAAACAGACGAAAAATACAACATACGCGCAGTGCGTTTTCACGAGATTCTAACAGTAAACTACTTCTGTTGCTCTCGGAATAAATAACACCAACAGATTATACAGGGTGTCTGAAAAGATAGTAGTCTTCTTGAGGGAAATTGTTGCAGAGGTAATAATAATAATAATAAAATCGTCTTTATAACATACTGCCATGCAAAGGACAAAAACACCAAATTAAACATACAAAATGTTAAAGGTACATTTTACGTGAAGTGGCAGTGTGTAAAGGATATAAAGTGAAGTAAATGAGATAAAAGTATCAGAGGCATCAAAATCTTCGTAATCCTAGTAATCTTAAATATTAGATTTCTCAAAACACACAAGCATAAATAATATTAATAATACATGTAGTGGTAATGTTTTCTTATGGCCTCCTTACACACCGGATATTTCACCTTTAGAGTCCCATTCGTGGGATGTAGTGAAACAATAAATGAACACATTTGAATATTATGAAAAATTATAGAATACTGTATCACTTGCAACAAAAAATATCACAGCAATTGTGCTTAAAAAAATATGACAGTAATTTGAGCAATCCATCAACCTTTATCGACAGAAAAATGGTGGCTGTTTAGACAATTTATTATAGATTTGTAATAGTGTACAAACTGTGTAGGCATTTATCTCATTATGTTTATGTACGTACCAGCTTTACTACTCGGTTTCGTCCGAAAGATAGATTCTGATGTTATGAAAAAATTTGTTTATTTATTTATTTTTCTGTGAAAATGGTCACATTCATCTGGATTAGCTAGGCATAATGAGCTGGGACACATTTCGTGATCCTGAAGTTTAGCGTTCGAAAGTTTTTAAGCGACAGACAAACACTTGCTGCTTTAAATATTAAGATATCACAGTATCATGTTTGCAGGAAGCTTTTAACTTTGTTTCATCTCCTCAATCGTGTATCTTTCACCATCTTTTGCCGCGGTACCCTATGCGGCCGATTTCTTAGCCCCTCCGTCCCCCAGTATAAGAATTCGTAAAATTTGATATTCCACCCGCTCCTTGCATAATAATTTTTACATTGAATTTTTTCAGTTATTACAATTCTATTAATGGTTTATATAATTCATTTGACTCGGTTTCGGAAAATTTAAACTAAAACTACTTCTCTGGAACATAAATGATAGAATTAGTATTTATTGAAAATAAGGTTAAAAATGCTACGTAAGACGCTACCTGACTGCCCCCTCTGTGAGAAAACGTAAGAAATTCACCCCCCAAACCTTACGTAATTTAAGGACGACCTCTATACAGTATTTGTCTCCATCTTGTACACGGTACCTAGGGTAGGTGTCCCGATTACTGTCAGCGTCCCTAGTACTGCCACTTTGTTTATTTTACTTAATAAAAGCGTAATGTATAAAGAATAGTGTACTATAATAATAAGAAGAACAGTCCCAATTTAACGACAAATTTTGTTCTACCCTATCTTTACACGTTGCCTGTTTATTAAGTTAAATAAATAAAGTGGCAGTAATAGGGACACTGGCAGTAATTGGGCCATTTACC
This sequence comes from Andrena haemorrhoa, assembly GCA_910592295.1. Classification (NCBI taxonomy): domain Eukaryota; kingdom Metazoa; phylum Arthropoda; class Insecta; order Hymenoptera; family Andrenidae; genus Andrena; species Andrena haemorrhoa. The sequence continues at coordinate 8,069,265 of OU342943.1, forward strand.
CTACTTATCGTTTGCTACAATAGCATTAAAAGTGAGCAGGTCTCAGGTCTGTACTATAGTGTTCCTAACTACATCAAACTCTCCAATTTGTAACAAAATCTCCCTACGCACTACGCAACACCGTGTAAAATATGTGAAGTGATAAATCTCATCAAGTCCTAGACACAAGCATAAGAGTAGTGATGATTACCTACCGTTCTTAGTCACTTTACTCACTTTACCACCTTTGGAGTCAAACTGTCTATTTCGCAATCCTAACTTCAAGCCTAAACAATTTTTTGACAGTCGAAGGGGATAATTGCGCTATAGCCAGAGATCAGTATCATTTATCATTCTACGTGTTTCCTGTAACGGACACCCAAAGTTTCGTAATAGTTCGATTATGACACAGCGGAATCAGAGGTAGTGTATAGGAATTTAGCTACTTTTGACACATTTTAGCTTTCGGAAATGTAACCTGATGTTTTCTTGCGGGACACAATACTAGGGTCACAATACGGCACACTTCATTGCAGCAGTATTGCAGGAACGTTGCTGCAATATTGTGTTGTTGCAGGTTGCATTGCAATATTGCTGGAACGATGCTGCAATATTGTTGTGCATTATTGGAGTGCCAACGATCCTGCAAAATTGCAGCAATATTGCAAGTTCGTTGCCGTGCAATGCTCCGTTGGCAACGATCGTACAATGTTGTAGCAATATTGCAAGTTTGTCGCAACTTTGCAAAAATACACTCCTACAATATTGCCAAGGCGGACATACGAGTGAACCTGCAACTTCTCTGCAATGATGCGGTGCAACATTGCACTCTCGCAATTTTTTTTAACACAAAATGGCGGCGCCATAGCTCAACTAAAGAAGCTTCCTCTGAAAAACAGTGTTCCGCGGCCGGAAAGATTTATCTTTCAATTTTTTACCCAGAACAAAAACCAAACATTTTTTAGTTCTATATAAAAAACATTATTTAAAAAACAGTATTGTTTAATTCCTTCATGTACTTCCCGAGATAATCTTATATAGAATTATAAAATTGTTGGTTTTTTGTTCTAGGTAAAAAATTGAAGGACAAATCTTTCAAGCCGTGGAACCCTGTTTTTCAGATGAAGCTTCTTTTGTCGAGCTGTGGCGCCGCCATTGTATATTTAAACAAAAATTAAAAAATTGTGTTCATACTTCAAGGTATGTACAATAAAGGCCTTCAAACAGATTTTGTATTCCATTCACTATTCTCGCATAAATAAATCTCAAAATCTCTACAGTGGCATCACCCCTTAAGTGTACATTACATTCCAAAAAATCATTAAAATTTTGAAAATACTAGTACTTAGTGCTTCTACCTGTCCTTCGTGTCTGACGGTATGCTTGAAAGTAATATCAGAGTGCATTCCTTAAGAGAAATCCGAAACAAACTGAAATATCTCAGCAACAGTGAGGCAAAGTTTCTGAGGAGGAAGGATTCTCGTTTCCCTTCCAGACCGTGACTTCCTAGACAGTGTGACGGAGATATTTCACCAGCTTAGCGATTTCACAAACCGCGATGACGTAGGTAATGCTTATTTGATGGTTCCTCATATAATTTGCAAGTGAAGCTGATATTTATGAAGGAAATGACTCGCGTCTCATTTTTACGTCTTATGAACAATGAGTTGACGGAGATGCACTTTTACTTACTAACGTCACGTTAAGATGTTAAGTAACTTATTTCTATAGGGTGTTCTTAAAAAAGAAATCAGGTTTTACAGGGTTGATATTAAATAGTATTTACTAAGCTCACAAGGGATATTCTGCAACTCCTAAGTTAACAAGAATTGACATTTTGCAGAAATGTAGTTCAGGTGATCCTAATAACATAACTCTTCTCTGTTTCGGCAAGGAAACGGTCTTAGGGGCGAAAACAACCCCTCAAACAAATTATGAGTTTTCGAATAAAAATTGAATTCAAAGTTCATATATTTTTCCCGTAAATTTAATAACAATAATTACAATTTTAAATTTACTATACTGCTTAATCTTAACAGTCAAAATTTGTTCATCTAAATATGCCCCCTACGTAAAATTAATTATGAAAAAAATCTAACTCTATTAGAATTATAAAACATAACCCAACACTCAAAATTACAAACAACTCTATAATTAATTTACCATCACCAATAAATATTAACTCTTGAAGTATATTCCTACAATATGCACCACACAAAGGTAGAAAAATGTATATAAAATATGAAGCAAGTGACAACTATCCAGAGAACATAGAAATATTTTAAATCCACCCACGATTATTGACTTCTGATCTGCAAGGCAAAGGGGTGGCATTCGTTCAAGCATTTGGATATTATTTCGCTTAAAATTCCAGAACCCCGTTAGTCGTAAGTATAGAGTAAAGCGCAATATTTTGGAAATATATTCTCAAGTCCCGAAACTTTAGAAAAGTATTATAAAATAAAAAAATCGACTGCTGTATGGAACACCTGAAAATGAAGATTCTCCGATTTAGAGACATGCCCCTGTCTTGTTTTCTCATTATGAAACACAATACATTGAATTAACACGTTGAAAAGTATAGCTTGTACAATACACGCAGTCTGGGCTGGTTACAGACAGACGAATATTTTTCTCGGCGTGGTCGGAAGGTGCGGTCTGGCGTGAAACTTTCTCACTAAATAAAAACTCGAAATTCTGCCCCATAAGTTCAGGCCGGGGAACTCTGTTTACGGAAACCCTGACGCGGAAAATGCAGAGGGTGCTTTGTACGTCTACGTATAACGCGTTCTTCTCCAAGTCCAGCATTAAAATTAATGGCCCGCCGCGTTATTTCAGCAGTGTGATTTTTAAACATGGCCTCGGCATTTCTGTTTGCTCTATTTTCCTTTAATATCCAAGTAACGCCAGCACCGGGACACACTCAGATTCTTTGCGAGGATTAATATGATCTGCAGTTCCACTTTCCTCTGTACCTGGTCAGAGGTAAATCTCAAAATCACTCGCATCTCACATCTCAAAAATCACGTATATACATACGTATGTTATGTGAAGAAATCTTATTGTTTTGCGGGCAAGCTGTTTTTAGGTTTATGTATAGGTATTATGCGCGGTAGGCTTTGAAATTGTTATCAAGGAATGTCAATTGTGTACAGTAAGGTGCAAAAGTGAATACACTCCCTATAAAACAGAATAACTTTTTTAAAATGGGTCCAACCGACTTGAGGTTTTTTGAGAAGTTAGAAGGATTAGTTTACTACGTGGCGTGTCTCGTCGTTTTGAAAAAAATTGTCGGAATAGCAAAAATAAAAATAATGAAGGTCTCCCTTTCAACTTTTTTATCTGAACTTGTAATAAAAATTCAAAAAACCCGTTTGTAGATGTTTCGGAATTCCCGAAATCAGAGATTTTCGACCTTATTCTGCGATCTCTAAGCGTTTATAGCTCAGAGCAACTTACTTCAATCTACAAACGGGTTTTATGAATTTTCATTACCGGCTCACAGAAAAAAGTTGAAAAAACGACTTTTCTTATTTTTTTTTGCTATTCCGACCAAATGCTTTTTTTTAAACTACGAAACACCTCACGTAGCAAACTAATCCCCTCTAGCTTCTAAAAAAAACTCATGTCGTTTGGACCAATTCTAACACAGTTATGCGATTTTAAAAAGCGTCCAAATACTTTTTTTACTAACTGTATTGATCACACAAGTATACAATATATATTCTTAATAGTATTAATATCCAGTAAGCAATATATTTCCACATATATTTTTCTGCTCCTGTTCAATTTTACACTTTAAGTTACAAAACATAGAAATCTAATTTGCCCTTGAGTTTTATCCATTTAATTCGGAGAGAAGAGCAAGAACAATACGCGCGCCACTTTCATGGATTACAGAACTTAATGCAATGAACAGCGTGCATTGAAACTTGGCGAATTTTAGTTATATATATTTCCCAAGGAACGCGTGCCACGTGAAAAAAATAGAAGATACAATGAAAGAATCGAAGAAGAAAAAAGTTGAATCGCTATAAAGAAGTACGCTTGGGGAAACAATATTTAATTTCAGAATTTGTACCAAATCTTTGCTTGTCCGTGGCAGAATCAACGATGTAATAATATTAAACACCAATGCAGTAAATTTTGAATAAACATATCCAATATTTCTAAATATTTACACGAGTACTGAAATCGCTTTTCTGATTTTTCTCTAAAAATCGGCGACTCCATGTTGGTCTTTCATAAACCTTTACATTTATATGCTTGACATCGTTAGTTAAATTTTCCGTATGGAAGAACGATTCAGAATCTCTCGATTTCTCTTCCAACGTTCAGACGTACGCAGCCGTCTTCAATAACCGTGGAGAATGACAGCCATCTATTTTGCATACGCCATTCCCCGCACATGTATAAGATTTGCGTCATGTTACCCAATACCATTTCATTTTACAGACGATCATTCGTTCCTTTCATACCGTCGAAACAAATTTCACACGTCGCCGTTAAAATAAAGAAATCAATTTAGTTTTTAGTCTCGCAACTATTTACACCTTCACGTTGACTTTATTATATTATATTACATTATATTTATATATAATTATATTTATTCTATACCACACGCAGTCATAAATATTTATTATATAAAAATCCCACCAACGATTGATAATATTCTTTACTTCAAACAAATTACAACTCTATTAGTTCTTGCTGGGTCAAATCGAGTGGCAGATAATTCTACACGACGAATTAAGTCAAAAGAGGAGGATACAGATTATAAAATGAAGTTTCATTTTTTATTTTAAATTGAATTTTCATTTTTTCTTCAACATTGTTGAGTTGAACTGGATTTGCAAAACAATTGATATTCTCACAAGGGAAACCACCTACGGCAAAATATTATTCTAAGTCTTCCACTTATATGTCAACGAGGAATCAACCCTGTTACTTTAAAAGGCACAGGGTTTCACCTCTTCATTGTAACAAACCGCAATCACTTTAATGATGCAGCAAAGACTAAAGGAAATAGAGTGGCAAATTTTGATTCATCCACCATATTTCTCTGACTTGACCCATTTCGATTAGTAATAGAAAAGTAACAGAAAAAAATTAAGAAACGAAGCCAATGTAAAAGGGGTATTCGAAGATTGTTTGAGTAACGAATGGAGTATTTTTGTACGAAAGGCATTGACAAATGATTAGAAAGATGAAGCATGATCATAAAAAATGGAGGCCACTATATTTTATTAGACTAATATGAAAATAAACACATTTCAACACGAGCCAAATGAAGCGCAGAATGCGACAGGACTTTCTAACGAATCTAATACCTGTCCACGTTTTACTAATATCCCATTTTTTCCTTCAGCTCTCCTTCGGTGTCAGCCTTGCGTCTGACAGAATATACCGACTATTTAACCGGGGTGAACGCGCAAATACAATTCTCCCCGCATAAATCTCGAATTTTTCGAGAGTCACGCGGCCCGACGCATTTGTGTCATGTTTCCTGTTTATGTAAATATGGGCGATAAATCGTAGCCTCTCATGAATTCGTTATTTCCAGCCGGTTGCTTTCAGTCTGTCGAGGATTTCCTTGGCAGCAGCCATGAGCTGGAGAAGTCAAGGATCTTTAGAAATATGTGAACGAGCGCCTTTCGCTTCGTTACGAATAGAGAACCGAAAAGGTGCCGCTACATTTCGATGTCTATAGAATTTTCATGCGATTCGGAGTCGTTGGTACAGCCGCGAGTGATCCCGAATGGCAGTGACGTGCACGAAATAATGATCTGCACGCTCGAAAGGCAAATCACGTAGCATTCGAAGGGTTTCAGATTTTAGCAACGTGAATAAGGTAAGGTAGCAGCATTAGAATTCGATGAGGCAACGGGTTTATCCCAAGCGAATCATCGAAATCAACATCCATGCGTCACCGTAAGTAGGGTAACAGAATCCAATCGTAAGCAACAAGTTATATTAACCAGAATAAGAACCGGACACATTATATAAACTGACTCATAGGCAAGCAAATTTACTATCTACCATTAGTCTGAAATATAAGCTAAAATCATTTTCAACAATAACAACAGTAGAACAATGAAGAATAATAGTCTCAATAAGTAGATAAGGTAAATGTCCCAATACCTGGATACTTAAGGTACGGCGGAAACGCGATTGAGAATTTTGCAGTTATACAGGTCGATTTAAATAAGAACGATTTTGCAATTACATGGGGCACTGCGTGTATGAAAAAAAACCAACACGTCATTGGATGGAATAATTTTGTAAAATATTGAAAATTCATAGTCCTTACAATGGCCCAATACCTGGACAGCTTAACTATTATGTCCCGGTGTCCCGATTTTACTGTCCCATTACCTGGACACATGACAAAACATCAACAATTTGAATGTTTTCTAGGGAAATTAAATAAAAAAAGCAACACAATAGTTTTTCCCATTGGCATATTTTTTTCTGTATTAGTAATTTATTCAAATCAGTAAAGAAACTTGAGTAAATACAATCTATTATTGAATGACTAATTTTAAGGTTATTTTACGGCACAAATATTTACCGTCCTGACATCATCATTTATATGGACATGACAAATATAGAGATCCACAGCAGCCATCGACAATACGACAAAGAATATTTCTATCCGTCACCAGTGCCATAGATTTATTTTCAGAATCTAACGATACAACAGCGCATAGTGATATGACACACATCACGTTAGACCGATTCAGTCAGAGACAGTTCAAACGTATGGCATCCAATATTGCGCTTCACCGAACTTATCGAAAAATGTCTTTGCACAGGATTCATAAAAAATATTGAAATTCATCAATCGCGCGCAGAAAGTGCTTACTTTATGGCTCATGCAGCTCGTACCGATGCGCTTCTCTTTTTACAGCCGAATTTATGGAACGCGAAATCGAGGGGCTTATAGTTTCCATAGCGCTCGCAGTGCTCCCACCGCCGTACTATGCAGCTTCCCAAGACTTTTCGTATGGCTCATTTATCGCCAAATCGACAACTCACCATTTAGCATCGGCCACGAGGCACTAACAAGGGCGCATACCGAGTGCCAAACTGTCTTTTCTCCAAACTGGCATTTTGTTCAGCAGGGGTCAGTCCACTGTGAAGTCGTGAAAAATTGTCATTTTTTAGGATTTATTTTTTAGTAAACGGAATGTCCAATGTAAATAATGTTTTGTCTACTTATTAATGCACTTATTGACGGTATAAAAAAAAATCTATTTTAAATTTTTAACAGTTTTTTTTAAATATATATTCTATCCTTGCAAGCATAAAATAAAATAAAAGTTAATAAAATTAAAACACTTAAACAATTAAATAAATCTAAATAAATAAAATTACAAGCAAGACAAAATTTATATGATATGTATAGTTTAAAATTAAAAACATTAATCTTTTAAATTAAATATAGAAAATTTTCTTCCAGATAAAATTCAAAAAAATTTACAAAAATATTATTAATACCCAAAATTACCTAATGTGATTCCGGGAGAACGACGCATTTGAAACAAAAATGGTGGTTATCGCCGGAACCAGTATTATTTTTACTAATAAAAAATTAACAAAATGGCGGAGGTTTGAAGCTTAAGTGTCGAAATACGGTGAATTTTTCAGTCATTTCGCCTTGTGAAAAGTATGAAATGGTTAATTAAAAAAGTTTTCCGTGGTCCCGGCCGTAGCCACTGATGTGCTGAATAACGTCTAAAAATTTCAGACTGATTGGTCAGATAGTTTTTTTTTTTAATCACCTGAACCACTTGCAAAAATGTTGTTTCGAGATAATCGCGTTTAAAGTTTTAAAACAAGTTAAAAAAAATTCTTTAAAATTTTTTTGTGGTATAATATAAGAGTAGCTTAATAAATACCAAAAAGATTTATTGCATTACCTGTGGTATCTACCAAGAAAAAAATATTTAAAAATAGCTTAATCTTTCAAACCGTCACAGTGGATTGGCCCCTTAATTGAAATTAGACAGGTATTTTTTATTTCCACGAATAAACGGTTCGAGAGAATAAATCGCCCCTCAAAGCACACTGAAGAATATAGTCTTCCTAAAATTAACTCAAACTGTTTCCGGAATTATAAAGTGCTTTAAACAAAATAATTATAAAATAGGGAAATACAGCAGAACAAATGTATGGTTTTATTTTAAAGAAATTGCATTACCTTGAAAACTCGATGTTTCCATCACGTTCAATAAAGCAAGCGCACTCAGAATGCGTGTTATTTCAAATATAGTTCCCTTGCTTTATATTCTTTTTTGATACCACCAATATTTTTAGAAATGTTTGCGACGGCGCCATCAGAGTATTTGAAAATATTCAGTGTTGTTTTTTTTAGTCCATATGCCTTACGCTGCACAACAGTTTTATTTTGAAAAAGGTTGTTCGGGAAGATTACCTATCGCGTTGCTGCTAACAAGGGGAGGTCGCAGCCTGTACAGTTTTTTTAACAAAATCGGAAATCTAGTCGGATTTTACGATACAACTGGGAATAGAGTGATTACTACTGTTAAAATAAATCGAAAAGATCGAACGAATTTTTCTTATACGAGGTGATGTTTTCGAGAAAATTGATTTTGAAAATTAAGCCAATTCAGAAAGTTCTCTACATATGTATCTACTATATTATTGATGTTAAATAGTATTGCAGCATTTTGATACAAGGAGACAGAGAATCACTGAATGCTTTCGAAAATTAAAAACTCACGAGGCTTTGGCGAGAGTTTTGCGACCATTCTCAATAATTTTATTCCTCACCTGATAGAATTAATAAATAAGTAAAATATCTAAACATTTACAGTGGCTATTTATTGAACGCGATTACTGGCAAGGCCGATTCGAGAAAGGAATACATTTCTGTTCTGAGGTGCTAGGGTAAGTGCTGTGTGGGTCCGTCACAATCCTCTTACCAAAAGGCATCCTCGCCTTCTCCACTCCGTGGCTAGACCCTTCAAGAACAAAGTCCCTATTCTTTAGTAGGGGAGACCGGGGCAGATGGTAACAAACAAGGTTTTCACAGTTTTTTCTCAAAACTGTTTTCCTCAATCAGGAAATAATTTCCGTGACTTACTATTTAGATATGTGGTGAACTCTTAAAATATGTGGTTCGTCTTAAACAAACCTGAATCTTTGTTACAATGTGCCCCAGTCCGGGGTAAAAAGTAATACCATGTGGGCTAAATTGTAACACATCTGTTTTACTTATTTAAATACAAATATGGACACAAATAAACATTTCTAAAAAATATAAATGAACACAAAGATCATTACTAAACATTTGATTAATTATACAATAATGGAATGCTGTGGACTACAAAAACATGTACCTTTTGCAAATACATATGATTATAGTAATTTATTTTTCGTGTTAAAATTTCCCAACTTTTCTTTAATATTTTAGGTCGATGGTAACGTTTGAATCAAAGCATTTAAAATGTAATTATTTTTGAGACTCAAGTTTGTGAAGATTTTCAAGAGATCCTTGTTTTGAGTGAGAATCGAAGCGATTTGGATCTTCATAGTTATTGATTTCGTTTGAATTTTTTTAAGGCCGACATTGTAACGTTTATCACTACATAGTTTCAGCTGCCGACAATAAAATAATCGAATAGTACAAAGTATGCATTCGCCACCGGTCTAAGGCACCCCCCATTTAAGTAATAAATAATACATGAAATATTGAAATTATTATATATTTGACAAAATAACTGTTGATAACTCTTGCCGAATGAATTTTATTTCTGTTTAACAGGTCAGCTAATCATTGGCTACGCCATGGATCATCCACATCTTGCATAAGTGTAACGTTAATGCGATATCATTGCCTGTGCATTAGATACTTTGATCCCAACTCATTGCCATATTATAGTAACCAATAAATATAATCAATAAATGTTATTACATTTGTTCTGCAACTTGGTTGATCAGTTGTTTCTTTATCCAACTTGAACTGGGATTCTCAGATAAGCATTATCTTAAAATAATTCAAGCTTCTAAATTTACTTTGGCAGCATTTAATCATGTGTCCTCTCTTATGAATGACTGCAGTCAGCTGTTTAAATAAACTTACATTGATTTTACGACGGAACAAGAAGACTATCCTATTTATTTTCAAATTATTATTTTATTTTACAAGTTCATTGACCTTGTTACATTATTGCTTTTATGGTAGGAGCATTCTCAGAATTTATAAATTGTTAGAAATGCGTTATATTATATCTTCTAAAGCAGAAATTAGATTTTATTTTATTTATGAAATTGCATATAAAGAGCGTAGTTTATAATTATATTTGAGCTAAGAATGTGTGAGATTAAATTCAATTTCATCAACGATACTTTCATGATGCCGAGATTTTCGGTAAGGTACATATATTCAACTTATATACGACTGGCATAGCAGAATGGTGTACGAGTCTATGCTCGGAACTTCAATCTCCCTTCAGGTAGCATGAGCTCACGACAAAAATCTCGGAATTAAATTTAAGGTGCTGCAGCGTGTGAAAGCGAATTTGTGACTGGTTTTCTATATTCAAGGTTCTGTCAATGACATGTAATCTCCGAATGTGCAAAAAACTGAGAATCGGTGGAGTAAGAAATGTCGTTTCAATGGAAAACTTTTTAATTATTTCTCGAATGGGATAATATTCATAATATCGATGCTTTATGCAGCTTGGATACTAAATTTTAAAACGGATCGTAGAATTTTCGGATTGCACAAAGTATTCATATATTCGTGGTATTGTATCCACAGCATGGAAATAATGTTTAAGCCATTACAATCTATTTTAAATATTTTCCATAACTATGCTTGAAATTTTCAAAGGGAGCATTTATGAGACAGATATTGTGAATAATGTAATTACAAGACCCTATTTAAATTTAAGCTCCGCGAATGTTACAGTAGTGGGAGAAACTTCAATAATTTTTTATGTATTTAGGAATATTTATTCCATTTCAAATAAACTCGAATTCATTAATGGAAGTATTTAATAAATGATGTACATTTTAATTATGGTGCGTGAATCATCTAATACTAAAGTATAAAGTATTTTTATAATATATTTTATAATACTAGAGTGTATAGCTACAAATGGACATTATGCAACCCAAAATTAGAATTAAAATTTCTGTATTTTTTTATAGTTTCTTAAGACATTGTACTAAATGCAGGTAATACAAATTTTATATGAAAACTGGAAATTATTCCTAAAAAAATTCTTTAAAATGGCTTGTTTTTCCGGCTGTCACAGTAGCATTCCCCCTTAAATGGATGGGCCTAATTACCTGCTACACACCAAGCAAAGCCCATTTACAAGGTTTTTAAAAACATCCAAGTTTTCGTATTTGTTTTTTATATATTATTCAAAATAGCACAGCGTATAGTTTAATGATTATAGATTTCTAGAAAATAAAAAGTCCCCAAAAACATGTATAATTTTTTTCTAAAAAAAGTCCCCCAAAATATGTATAATTTTTTTCTAAAAAAGTCCCCAAAAACATGTATAATTGTTTTCTAAAAAAAGCCCCCAAAATATGTATAATTAAAAAAAAAGTCCCGAAAAATGTATAATTTTTTTCTAAAAAAGTCCCTAAAAAGATTTTTTTTAGAAAAATTTTTATTTTCTAGAAATCTATGAACATTAAACTATAAACCGTGATATTCTGAGTAATGTATGAAAACAACAAATACGAAAACTTGTATGTTTTTTCTAAAAAAAATTATGTATTCCTAAGTGGGCCTTAGTCGCACTTACCTTACATATACATATAGAATACCCAGGAAAATAAATATAGAGGGGAAAACGCCGGGAACAGCAGTAATATTATAGTGACCCACCCACAGTCACCTCAGCATAAACGGTAAAAACGCGAAAATACACAGCGTGTATTTTATCATTCTCTGCTTGAAAACTATGTGTATATAACCGTTAAAACCATTAAACATCGAAAAATAAGTATTAACGACAGGAAAGGCTTCGGTAAAGGCTTTTGACAGGAATAAAGTTAACACGCTCAGAACGTCCGGCAGCTGATTTTTCTGATAGACCCCAAACGCCGACGCTTGTTGCAGCAAAGCAGCTCGATTTTATCGAAGCCTTGCCTGTCGTCAAAACTTGTTTTTCAATATTTAATCTTTGACAAGCTGGCGGTAAAAATCTTAAAAACCCTTTACTTAGAGAAACGCAACGAAAATGCATAGGTCGAATAGAGATGTCATCATCGTGTTTCTTGGTGGAGCGGAAAGTATTAACGAGCAGCCCTCGACTCTGCTTCACGGTTTACCTGCGTGATACGGCAAAGCGACACGCTCCAATGCCGCATGTAAATCAAACTCCTAACTCGATGGTTGTACATATCTCCGAGCGTTTCACGCGCTCGCACACAAGCCTGGCCAGCGATCGTGAACACGAGTGCGGTCAGCGCACTTGTTTAATGTGCAAAAGGCAGAATGCACCCGAGAGAAGTATTCCCATTATATCGGTTTGGTCGAACTGGCCCGGTTCTATCGCGGAATCGCGGTTTTACTGTACAATGCGGTCTATCTCGACAGGAAAAGCATGATATGTGTAAAGCACGGTCGCGTGTACTGCCGGCTCGAATACGTGCAATTCAGGTGCAATGTACGCAGCGGCAATACGCGCCTCGTTTATAGGGCGAAAGTGCTGGTAGAACAGAGCGGAAGCACGATGGTATGAGGATACACTTGAAGGTCCTCCTGTACAGGGCGGGACGCTGTTCACGGTACAACCGCAAAGAGGTGGTTCGACTTGGTAAAAGTAAGTGAAAAATATTATGTAATTTTTCCTAGGTGGCGTTTTCGAGAAAATCGATTTTAAATATTCGTTGGGTTGTGCGTGTAATTGGGCACAGATTGAATAACGTAGCTGTCTATTTCTTTTTAACCGACTTCAAAAAAGAAGGAGGTTATAGATTCGACCTGTATGTATGTGTTTTTTTATGTCTGTCCCCGCATAACTCCTCAACATATGGAGCGATTTTGATGATCTTTTCTTTTTTATTCGAACGAGGGCGATGCCCCTGTGGTCCCATCCTGGACTGCATCAACATTGGCCCAATATTTTGCCAGTTCTGGTTAATAATGAAGACTATTGTCACCTAATTATCATTATTTTACGTATGTACGCGCATATCTCCTCAGCATGTTGTGTCAATATATATAAAACTAAAAAGTTAAAAATAAAAAATTGGAAAAAAAATTACAACCGACTTCAAAATAATACAAATGCACTGAAAAGTAAAAAATTATTTTTTCCCTTATTTAATCTACGACTCTGATATTTTTTAAGTCGACGCCTCATCATTTGCACTGTGTAAATCTGACGTCAACTTAAACAATATGAGAGGCGTAGATTAATTAAGGGAAAAAAATATTTTTTACTTTTTAGTGCATTTTTATTATTTTGAAGTCGGTTTTAACTTTTTTTAAATTTTTGTATTAATTCTACATATGTATTAGTGCCTATAAAGGAAAACGTGAATTTTATTATATTAATTATTTGTAGCATAATGCGAAAAATTTTGGAGAAATATTCATGTTTGCAGGTTCCTTTTTCTCTTAAAAATGTAAAAATACACAATATGAATCTTATTTTCAACATTTTTAAGAGAAAAAGGAACCTGCAGACATGAATATTTTTCCAAAATTTTTTTACAGTTGTGTTTGGCTAATCAAAATACAACTATGCCGCACCCAGGCCAACTGAAAATTCAAATTTAAATTTTCGCCTATAATAGTATCGCTCCGCCCTATTACCCAAGTTGAATTCAATCGCACATGTGTTCGACGAAACCAAAAACTCGTGTAAAAAAAATTCGTATCCCGTTTTCCATTTATTTTTGCATGCAGAATTTCCTCCTGTCCGCGTATATCGCGAATGCATGTACATTTCACCCCGTATAAGCAAAGAAGCGTACCGGACCAAAATGAGAGGCTGAGGGGCCTCTAGACGGAACAAGTATCTCTACGGCTTAGTTTAGAAGGCAGTTTCACCGGTGTTTATACATGTGCGGTGGCAAGCAGTTACAGAAGTTGATCCTCACCACTCACGCGGCTCCTTTGTGCTGCTTCACCTGTTACGAGCTGAGAGCTCTGTGAAGCCTCTCTCGGCGACCGTCTACGTGTTATTGCAAGAAAGCATAAAGCTGATAGACATTCTAGGGCGCATTCAAGTACTAGAAAAAACTTACCCTTTGCCCAGAAGATCGCAAGCAATGTGTGACGAAAAAGAACATTTCGAATATCTCATTTTACATCGAAGTAATAAACAGAGTGACTTACAAACAAGAAAATAGATTAGCAATAATTATTAAAAATTGAATTGCTTTATAATGTATGTTTGGTAATCCCTAACTGAAAACATTGCGAAACAGAGTGATAAAGGATTGAGGATGATTATGCATAAATATTTAAACAATAATATTTAGAATATTTATAATTCCATTAATATACAAAATATAAAATTCAAAGCACCACAGGATAATATCTTGGAAACTAAGGAACTATAAAGTTGATTCTTATAGGGACTGATTGATGTCAAGGGGGATATCATGCGATAAAATTCATTTTTTGTATATATTTTTTTAATAGCAACACGTATTTTACTTTTAAAGCCACGTGCATTAAAATCGCAATAGTGAAATAGTCAATCGAGTGGTACTATTATTATTTTTTTTTTCAGAAAGAATATAAGAAATAAGAAATTTCAAATACTACATTCGATATTAGAATGCTCTATTCATCGGTAATTATTGGTATTTCTAACCCAATTTGAAATGTAAGATTCGACACGGCCCAAGCATAAACTTTACTACTCAGTGACGTGTATCTGATCGCATACTGAGGATTTCTACTTGCCCATTTTATCTACCTACTACCACTAGACGGGTCCGGGGATTTCTTGTGTTTAATAATGCAAAGGTGAAAGACGAGTCACGAGTCTTCTCGTATTCAGTTCTCGTTGAAGAAAATGAGCTGTTCTAAAAATACCACACCATGAAAGAAGTGGGCCGATCAAGGAACATTATTCACGGCATTTAGACTAGGCGTACATATTATGTGCAGTGACAATATCTCTTCCTCCAAAAGTTCATTTATTTTCCCATTGACAAAGTGAAAAGATCGCCCGGCTCGGAACAAAGTTGTGAAAATTATGTGCAGTCTTTTAAACGTTAATGGACAAAGGGAGTGGATAAGAAACTTTTTCCCAACGTTTATCCACTTTTTTTTAGTATATAGTAATTAACATTATATAACATTCGTGGTTTTACCCTCAAAAAGGCTTCGAAATCAAAATTGTCGTATCTTGTTTGCTTTGAAAACTATTATTCTGTAAAACTCTAAATTTGATATTTTGTATATTTATGACGTGTGCATTAAATATATATCCGGTAATAAATAATTGCAGTATTATTTACGTTCTCCTCTTTACGTTCTGAGTTCATGTATGTGTCTCTTTAAGGATGTATCGGACCTGTCTTCAAAATGGTACCAAGTTGATGACAATTTGTGAGATTGTTCTTTTTAATCTTCCAGATGTGCTTCAAAAATTTTAAATGAGTTCACTAAACGGTTGCTGAGTTATAACGATTATAATTTTCACTGATTTTACACCTACGATAAAATAGCCGAAAAAATGTTGAGGAAATGGTGCCAATGTTTTCAATTTTTTTGTACATGAAATATATATGGATAGATGAAAATATCTGCCGAGTTTCACTTGTTTTCACTACACCGTTTTAAATAAATAAATTATAAGCCGAGAAAATTGTGAATTCGGGGTATTTTCACTGCCCAAAGTTTAGCAAATAATGCTTTGAAAAAGCATTTGTAAAGTAAAAAAATACCTTTCTAGGAGTTAAAATAAGTCTCCAACTGTCGTTCGAGTTCCTTACATCTAAATTTTCTATGCGTAAGACGTAGATATTCAAGTATTTCAAATTTCATATACTTTTGTCTAGTATTGTACGTCCGATACATCCTTAATTATTATATTTCTGTTAGACCGCAGGGGTGTGATGAAATTATTAACTGTTTCAATATTTGTTATTAATCATGAGGATTAAACGTTACCATTGTGCATCTTAACAAACAAAGCATGTGCAATTAGATCAAATTAATTTCACTAAGCGTCATGCCAATTAACTTTATACAAATGAAACTTCCACGGTTTCATCAAATATGTACAGAGTCCCAAATATGCTACGAAACGTGCGACGGACGTCGTTGTGTTGACAGAATTTACGCTTTATATTCGCCCGTATGTGTCATAACACTCATGTTATTTGTACAGCGGCCTCAGTACTTTATTCAGAAATTTCTGTTCGTTATTTCCAATTTATGTGTAGGTACGATTTATTTTAATGCGCGTATAATAAATCGAGAATCCGGCTGCAGCTTTTATATATTTTACTACCCAGGTTCAATTAAATATTATATGCGAAACAAAATACTGGCTCGTATTTACTTAGCAGCAAAAAATGGTGCTCCGACAGACAACATAAACGAATGCTGCAACTTTTATACAAATGAATTTTCAATGAATTTTGCTCTGATTGAATAAGCGACAGCTCCTACAGTGGACACTCAGTTTAATGCATTTAACTGCATTCCCTACTTTGGCAATCAGACTTAGGATTTTAGTTTTGTATTCAAAGTCATATTTCTTGGCATTTACGTGCCTAATCAAAAGAAGATAGGTTTATCTTACATGTACATATATAAATACTTGCTGTTGCATAGGTTTTATCTCCTGTGCAGTTGCTCCACGATTTACTGGCAGAGTTGAGCATCAACTGAATAAAAAATTATTTAAATAAAGGATCGAATAAAAGTACTTTTACTTTATTCGTTATTTGAGACTTCAGACTCAATGCATAATCCGGGTTAACTTTATTCGAAAGATGACGAATAATTTTTTAACTATTTTAATCATTTTTAACTTAATAATTAACTATGAATTTCTATAGTTTATGAAAATATTAAATTGCAAGTTTAAAGATAATATTAAAAGTGATTTAGAAATTAATGTATATGTATAAGAAAGATATTAATATTATGGTGTAAATAGTAAATAATTTTTTGTGATTTTGTTTTTATATTTATTATAAATATTTTGTTAAAATTGTTGTGTTTATTGATATTGTTATTTATAAAATTCGTTATTCGAAATTTTTATTTTAATACAAATTGCCCTGCAAGTCCTGAAAGTACTCACACATATGGCTTGTGGACTGTTGTAGGATAGTACCCACATTATAAATTAGACACATGAGTACAATTATCTATAAATATCGCGCTTCTTCCATAATAACAATTTATTTTCAACCGAGACCAGATTTAACATTTTTACCTCAGGCGGAAGCAATAACGGAGAAAAGCAAATAATGAAATGCAAATACAGGAGCAGCAAATTGGAGAGCAAACTACAGGACAGCTTCTATCGTACTGTGCGTGGGGTTGCATGGCAACGACGGACCCTGGAAAGCTTATATTAATAAATGAAATTTTCAATGATTACAAGTATTCAAATAGTTTAGTAAGTAATTTTAAAGAAAGTACAGAAACGTCAGGCTCTTACTGAACTTCCGTAGAAATCTTACGAGCTGAAATAAAAAGAAGATTAAATAATTTTCAGATAAGCTTATAAGAATTATTAAAACTCAAAATTATAGGAATATGGAAGTCCATTGATAAAAAAGTCACTGGGAAATTATTATATACACAGTATGAAGCATCGATTTAGATATTTATTAGTGCCAAGGCTGTCCAACAAAATATTATCCCTTCCCCCAGAACAATTTTTGAACGACTGCATTCTTAGCTGAAGAATCCAATCGTTACGAAAAAAATATGGGTCAATTTTAAGGTCTCTAGAATGTATTCCAATAGTTTTTCGATTGAAATTTCATCACAGTTTTTGTAAAAAAAATCTAGATTACCATGTGTCGAGAAAACACGAAGAAAATCTTCAAAAAATTGTAACTTTTACAAATTCCAATATTAGAAGCTAAAAATCTACAGAGTTATTGTTCATGTATAATATTTTGTTACGTCAAAAGAAAAACATAAGTATCATTTGAAGGAAAGTATTGAGTAATCGGAAATCTCAGAAATTATTTCTCATTACATATTGTAAGCGACTATTTTTTCAATCTTGTAAATGTTAATGAAAAACTCATTTAAGGCATTAATTCGTTCTACTGCCAAGAAGAATAATTCTACATATTTTTAGAAAAATACTTTTCAAAATCCCACTACTTCATTATCTTAATATATAAAGCAGGAAGCTTCTATATTAGGGCGGAGCGATACTATATAGGCAAAAATTAAAATTTGAATTTACAGTTGGCCTGGGTGCGGGGTAGTTGTCGTTTTATTAACCAAACACAACTGTAAACAATTTTGGAAACATATTCATGTTTTCAGGTTCCTTTTTCTCCTAGAAATGATCATATAATCATATAATTATTTTTAGGAGAAGAAGGAACCTGAAGACGTGAATATTTTTCCAAATTTTTTGGTAAAAATGTAAAGTTATGTTGGGTCAATCAAAAGACAAGTATTTCGCACCCAGGCCAACTGAAAATTCAAATTTAAATTTTCCACTCCGTCCTATTCTACACATATATTTGTGTGTTTGTCTGTCGCTTAAAAACTTTCAAACGATAAACTCTGCGATCACGAAGTGTGCCTCAGCATATTATGTCTGACTAATCAAGATGAATGTGACCATTTTCATAAAAAAACTAAAAAAAATGTTTATAAAATCGGAATCTAAATTTCGGGCGAAGCCGAGTAATAAAGCTAGTTATCTATAAATGAAATCCTGTGAGTAGTAAAAGAATTTAAACGTTTTCAAAAATCAATCGTGTAATAGTGAATATCTCAGTTTACATTCTAATGAATATCACTGTACGTTCCGCAAACAGCAATAGTTTCTAAAAAAAAAATGAATGGTCTGTTCGAACTTAGGTTTAAATTTATGAAATAAAAGTTGCAGTGGTATATCTTGTACCATGCGCACCATCTCTTCGTGCTCGGGCGTAGAAGTTTTTGAAAAGTAACCTTCGTAAAATGTCCACGAAATCCTGTTACGCGCCAGGGCACGAAAACATTGTGTATTTCATATTCGCTTACCGACACACTCAATTAAGAGCGCGGAAACCCGTCCGGGGGAATCTATTCCTTCCGGTCTGTAAACCGCTGAACTTGCTCCTGGATATTATCAAAGTTTTGGTGCCCAGCCCTTTTCGCGAGACAATAAAAATGGGTCCACCGAATAAATGCATTCTCCATTGTGAGAACTGCTCGAAATGGTGTGCAATGTTCTCCTTCCCACGGCCGCCGATGCCTCCTCTCACACCATGAAAATCCATTCCGGTCCCATCTGTCTACCGCTATTTCTTCCATCGCATAGAAACCCCGGCGATTTCGCTCATTTATAAAGCAATGCCGAGTAATGAATGCCTTCCATCTCGAAGTTCCTTCATTGTATTATAAAAATGTGGGGGGAAAAGGATCTTAGGCACTATTCAGTTGGCGTGTGTATATCAAATTGTCGTTTTGCTGTAATATGGATTTTAGAATATCTTAATATATAAAGCAGAAAGCTTTCATATGTTTGCGTGTTTGTCTGTCGCCTGAAAAAATTTGAACGATAAATTCTGGGATCACGAAATGAGCCTCAGCTCATTATGTTTTACTAATCCAGACGAATGCGACTATTTTCACGAAGAAATTTTTTTATACAATCAGAATCAAAATTTCGGGCGAAGCTGAGTAGTAAAGCTAGTAGTAATATAACAGAGGGAGTATTGGATTATTACTGACTGATCATGACCTCTTTGTTGGCCAATTGAAATTATTTTTCCAACATGAGTACCAAAAAAATAAATACATGCAGCGAAACGATTTAGAAATAAAGTTCAACATGTTTTATATATTAACTCAGGTATGGCTCGATTTGTTATAAAATTTGCATCGGAAAGTAAGTTGACGCTCTTTAAAATCGCATAAATTTTTTTAAATTTGTCCAAACGACTTGAGTTTTATTTTAGAAGCTAGCGGAATTAGTTTTCTAGGTGACGTGTGTCGTCGTTTTGAAAAAAATTGCACTGGTCGGAATAGCGATGAAAATAGTGAAGGTCGTTTTTTTTACATTTTTTTCTGAGCTTGTAATGAAAATTTACTTAGCAAATTAATTCTTTTAGCTTGTCAAAAAAAACTCAAGTCGTTTGGGTGAATTTTACAAATGTTATGTAATTTTAAAGAGTGTACGATTATGGGTGTGAGCCACTGTAGTTACGAGATTATTTGTTATCACTGGACCAAAAGATGTAAAGTTAGTGTAAAGTTAGTGTGTCAGATCACCAATAAAATATCCTTGTGTATGAATAACTATGAGCTTTCTGTGAAATTATTGATGTCTGAACCCATATCAGAAATATTGTACGTATAGGAATCCAACTTTATACTTCTTTTCGTGAAGGATTACGCTTTTCTTTAATAATACTTCGTGATACTTCCATTATCATGCGTTTTATTAAAATTATTTTAAATTCAACTGCGTTGCATACGCGTCGATGCACAAATTATGCCTTTGATTTGATGAGAAGAAATTTTTTGTAGAGATTTATGGAAAGATAAGACAATTTCTTATGCGATATCAATATCACTCAATAATATCATTTTATATAAATTGCTTTAAGTAGTTTGCGTCACTTAACAACATTATATTACTTGGGTTAAAATCACTTATGTGCAGGCACCAACATTGTTTATTTAAAATTTTCATTTTATTTAATTTGTTAACCTGTCTTCAGAATGAACAGTTTTGTTTAAATTGTGCTTACAGTACTCGAAGTTTGGATAATTATAATTTTCGTAATTTCTTAAACCGTCGCAAGAAGTGTTAAAATTATATAAAGGGCATTTAGATATAAACAGAACCTTAGTCACTATTAATACTAATAATTGAAAGTAGGTGCATCTCACACAATATTTAATAATCGTTTATTGCATAAAAACAGTTGACGGAAATTTATATCGAGATTATTCTTATTTACCAGGTCAGTAAAATATACCGATTCCTATCAACGCAGTAACAGAATTCTCATTTGCGTTCGAACAGTCCCCGTATAAGGTAGTAATTTGTGAACGTTCAGATAAGAAAAGAGAAGACTGGAATTAATGGTGCAATGTAATTGGCTATTTTCGGAAAATTGCATGTGAATTTATGACCCTCGATATTGCACTTCGTTATAGATAATAGGTAATCAAGCATCTAGGGCACGGTTATACTTTTGACTTATGAAGGAACAGAAAATATATTCAAGGTTCTTAATCTCTGTGACTTATCATAAGTTTCACTTTAAACTTTAGAATCGATTAGATTCATGATAAAGTTACAAAATTGCAATAATATTCTTCTACGTGGTTACTACATTTGATAATGTAAAATTACAATTAAAATTAACATGGATTTTCAAAATTATTGCTTAAGTTAGTGCTAAAATTAGAAATTCTTAGCTAGTGACTTTAAATTAACTGTATGAACAAACGCATAAGAATTAATATTATAAATATTTAATATATATTATTTACGCTCCTGCTTTTGACGCATCGATGACTGCGTGTGATACTCATTATATTGAAACGATCGCTTGTAAGGTGTCGTTTTGTTTCATGCTTTGATGAAATATTTAAAAATCTCAAATTACTATTAATGTTTCATTGTGCCCCTTGCATTGAAGTGCCCCAACTCCCCCTATTTAAGAAATGTTATATCAACGTAGGTTGATTTTCCAATTTCAAGAATGATTACAGGAAACTGAACTAAGGGATCATCGAAGTTATAAACAATGTTGTTTTAAAACAGATCGGTGAAAATAATTTATGTTACAGTATAGCAAAGGTCCCTTGATAAATACAACATATATACACATATATATGTATAAGCCACTACACTATTTATTCTTTATCGTTTTATCAAGATTCGTTGAATAAAGAAGATAGATACCTAAACGAATTCCCAAAGAATTGAACTATTCTGAAAAGTTGAAACGAATAGAGACAATTGCTTCGTTACTTCATAGGAACAAAGGAAATTCGCTTTTGAAACGGCTCGCCACTCGGGATGAAAATTAGATTTCAGTTCACAATCGAGAACGATTAGGATGATGGTTGCAGGAAGAATAAACACAAGCCATCCTGAAAGCATTATTCGATTCAAACGTGACAATAGTTTCTATTTAGTTGGACTGTTTGCTGTTAATAGCCATTCGAATTTACTCATTGCAATTATCTTAACACCGGAAGCACCGTTACAGTGAAAATATGTGAATAACAAACACACATCGAAGACTACGATAAAAAACGTACTGAATTGAAACTAAAACTTAAAATATGAAATTTTACTGCATCTCTTGTATTCCATTAACCTTTCGTCCATGGTCTCTGATTCTATTGATACGTTCGTAACGAATGGCTATCTACAGCTAGTGATGGGATCTGAAGCGTTTCGATTCTATATATATGACGAAAACTTCGAAGTACTTCGAACATGATTTGAAGCTTAAAACTCTTGAAAGTCTTGATAAATCTTGAGACTTTTAAGCTTTCAAGATTTTCAAGACTTCCAAGACTTTCAAGACTTTCAAGACCTTTCAAGATTTTCAAGACTTCCAAAACTTTCAAGACTTTCAAGCTTTCAAGATTTTCAAGACTTCCAAGACTTTCAAGACTTTCAAGCTTTCAAGATTTTCAAGACTTTCAAGACTTTCAAGACTTTCAAGACTTTCAAGACTTTCAAGACTTTCAAGACTTTCAAGACCTTTCAAGACTCTCAAGCTTTCAAGATTTCAAGATTTTCAAGACTTCCAAGACTTCCAAGACTTTCAAAACCTTTCAAGACTCAAGACTTCCAAGACTTTCAAGACTTTCAAGCTTTCAAGATTTTCAAGATTTCCAAGACTTCCAAGACTTTCAAGACTTTCAAGACCCTTCAAGACTGAAGACTTCCAAGACTTTCAAGCTTTCAAGATTTTCAAGACTTCCAAGACTTCCAAGACTGAAGACTTCCAAGACTTTCAAGCTTTCAAGATTTTCAAGACTTCCAAGACTTCCAAGACTTTCAAGACTTTCAAGCTTTCAAGATTTTCAAGACTTCCAAGACTTTCAAGACTTTCAAGTTTCAAGACCTTTCAAGACTCAAGACTTTCAAGACTTCCAAGCTTTCAAGATTTTCAAGACTTCCAATACTTCCAAGACTTTCAAGACTTTCAAGACCTATCAAGACTCAAGACTTCCAAGAGTTTTAAGCTTCGATTCGAAGTTCGATGTTCGAAGTGCTTCGAAGTAGTCGCCTGATATTCAAGACAGATTCAGCGGTTCGAAGCACTTCGAATCCCACCACTATCTACAGTTCCAGCGAAAGTTAGTGAGGACATCCAGACGTAGTCACAGGTATTGACCAGGCATTTTCCGAACAACGAAAGCAGAGGCCACCCTCGAGTTTAGCGCGTTCATCTGATGAAGGACTAGGATCTAGCTAGGCGGTAACTTGGGTACGAACGCGATCCTCAAAATCGTGGATACTCAAGGATCTTCAAGGCTACACTGCAATATCTTTCCGCCGATGCCAATGTCTGGATTTCGTCAGTTACCTGTGATCGTGGAAAACTAACTTGGGACTGTTTTTCATTTTGACGAGGTCCACGCTATTTTAGCGTGGACGAGGTCAGTCTTCATTTGGAGTTGCAAGCGAGCAAGTCACTCGTGCTAGTCCAATTCTTATCCGAGCTACCGAAGTCCCTGGCTCGGAGTAAATTTCTTAAGAGGGTACAAGACTATTGAAATCTCGAAAAATCGAATTTTTTATTACTATTAATTCTGAAAGTGTCATCCTTTGTGAACATTTACAAGAAAGTTTCATAAGGAAGTTCGAATAATTACGGAAATTATAGCGCTGAACGTAACTGCAGTGCACCGCCGAGTAACGGCCTCGCAGAGCAGTATTGGCGTAGGGGACTTAACTTTGAAGCCGTTTATCTCGAAACTACATTTTTAAACACCGTACATCATCGTGTACACCATAACTTTTGAACGAATGAATATTTTCACTTGAAATTATAACTGCAGGCGTAGAATTCCTTCCTCTGTAGCATGGAATTTCCGCATGAACATTGGATGTTTGTAAAAGTTTTTATAAATGATTAAAGACGATTTTCTTCCCTAAAAATGTGGGGAAAAATTGATTCAGGTGTAACTTTCACAATTTTTCTTTAAATTCGCCAGTTAAGTTGCATGCTGTAGATTTTGGTGCAGAAATTACTCACCCCAAAGCATTTTGCTTTCAGATGATTGGTTCACTTGATACTACGTACACCGACTACAGTTGCACACTATGCAGGACCATCTTCAGCGCTTAATAATGTCAACAAATTTGAACATTCTGACAATTCTTTGGGGGGGTAAATTACTCGGAAACGCGTCCACAATAAACTGTGAAAAGTACGGGTATAATGATTACTTGGTACCTAAGCTATCCGACACATCGAGGTTACCATTAAAAATAATATTTAAACATTGGGAAAATTCAGAATTAAAAAATCATATTCGATGCAGCATTTGTAACAATCTTCCTGCCAAAAGCCAAAAGACATATTCTCGCAAGTGAAGTTTTCATTAAAATATTTATTTCTCACGTATATCGTTGGATGTAACAATTATTAACAAAGGCCGTGGGATTGCGTGTGAATTTACAAGCGATTCAAATATTTCACGTAGTGATATTTCTAAACACGCACATACCTAAAAAAATGTTATATTCAACTATATCGCAAAAAATAGTGTAACTACCTTCCGTGAAATCCTCTTTTAAGGGGATCTACTCAGTTTCATTTCGAATGGGTGAGTCGGAAAAATAATGGCCTACAAAAATTCTTTTACGTTTTTATCGTTGTTGTATGCATGGCTTATCCGTGCTTTTTGGTTTCGAAAGGAGGTACATATTTCTTTATACAAAGTAACATGACATACAGTTTTCACAGTAATATTTCTCTGTAAGTCAAGAACAGTCTACGTTTGAGGATCTACAATATTCCCATCAATTTTCTAGCCGTACTCCCATGTTTTCAGTTTCCTTTATCTCTCTTCAACTACTTTCTTCGTCTCTTCTGTACCTTCTCCCGTATTACTGATTAGAACTTTATCTTTCTATTAGTTTTTATTTTTTTTAACCCTCATTCATGGTGTATCCAAACTCTGCCTGCACTTCCAAAGGAGAATGTTATTGTTAAATCTGAGGAGTGATTACTGGCCTGAGAGCGTGCAGGGGTTTCTATACAGGATTGGAAACATTCCGTCAAGACGAATCGATTTGTGCCAAGTGTACCTACTCCACGACCCTCATTTCGACACGAAACGTACACGCCACGACAGTATTAGAAACTCGTATTCTATGAACCCTAGTACTGTTATAGAAACTCCTATTATGTTTTATCGAGACTAGATCTCGAAAGGGTATCTTTTCCAAAAAAGAAGAAAAGGTTGTAGCTTTTGTACTCGTCATAAAAAGTGTACCTATAAAAATTGGAAACTTTACTTTTGACACTCTTGTCCCCCCATCAATAACAATACTGAATTTTAGACCATGATGCAGTATAAACTATAAACACATACGTACTTTTGCAATGCAATTAATTGAAATACGTAATCTGAGTTTCCAAAAAATCTTACAAGGAAAGATCCTGCACCAGAAAATTCAAAAAATTCTGAAACTTTGTAGATATATAGGGGATGATTACAACGCAATTTTTTTGCACAAAATCACACTAAGGGGGTGAAATTAGCCCCTGAAGATTCGGCTATTTTTCGATTTTATTTTCTAACTCTCAATCTGTAATAGATAGAAAATAAC
Organism: Andrena haemorrhoa; assembly: GCA_910592295.1. Classification (NCBI taxonomy): domain Eukaryota; kingdom Metazoa; phylum Arthropoda; class Insecta; order Hymenoptera; family Andrenidae; genus Andrena; species Andrena haemorrhoa. The sequence goes on from OU342943.1 coordinate 8,095,220, forward strand.
TTGTTATTGTGAGGTGGGATACTTGAACAGCTGAAAATGCCCCAAAACGAACCATAGAACGGCTAATGAAACAGAAAAGGAGAATCTTATCTTCATCATCATCTTAATCACATGATATTTAAGTGAAATGTATTTTAAGAATGCATTTATGTTGTTTTGTGTTATAGAGTTTAATTTTTCGGTTTTATTTGTTCAGTAATCCTTTCAAGTTAGTTATAGTTCACTTTCTTTTTATGATATTCCCTTTATTTCATGTTATTGACTAGGATAACAAATATTTTTTAGAAAGTTAATGTGTTATTTACTCTTAAAGTTCACTGATCAAGCCTCCCTAACCTTTCGATCAAGTTTCCCCTTCAGTGGGTGATACTTGTGCATAACGTCACCGCCAGAAAATGTTTAAATTCAGTCATTACAATTAGTTTTCAGCTCTCAAATTTGTGTACGTACATTAAGAATACTCTAAGAATTACAACTTAGATAATTAAATACAAACAAAGCATACCATTATTATTATTTTAATAAAAATGCAAAACTGTGATCAACCATCCCACCTTTCCCCTACCAGTTAAATAACAAATTTAAAATCGCGCCACCATTAGCACAAAGGGGTTTCATCCGGAGGAACTTTATTTTCAATTGCTTAATCTTCCCTCCAGTGGGCGGTATTTAGACAGCCAACATTTTGTTAATCCACGAACTATAACGAAAGCGTATAGCTTCCAATGGGCAGACGAGAACGCTTTGTACCTAAATGGTAGCTTTATTATACAGATACCTACGGTATGCAAAGCAAATCAGGAACAAGAGAATAGTTAACTCTAGCCAAGATTGAACAGTCCGTATTTTCAAGCGGGTGCGCGTGCTTTGTTGGCCACATGCGACCACCTTATTTTCGTACATGCGCATAAATTTGTATGCTGATATATGCACACGCGTGGATCACGCGCATGTACGGATACGTGATGCACGAATAAATAAATATGTCCACGCATTGCTGCGCGTGCGTTTGTGCTTGCCCTAACTATAGGAACACTATTCGGTTGATAATGGAGGCGCGCAGATTTTTTTATATAGATCGAAAGTATATGTCACCACGGTCACAAAAATGTAAATTAAAGATGCTCCCAAAAGCCGGTCTGACCTTGAAGAATCAACAAAGGTGGAACAGGGGAAAGAAGAAAAATGAGGGAAAGAGAATGACAATAATTATTAGTTAGAAGAAGATGGCGTATTGTTTGAAATGTAGGAATTAGTAGACAAGTGACTATTCAAAGCAACAAATTTTCTCGCCAAAGAAATGTGTCGTAACAAATTAGCCCTCTATAATTTCTCTAAAATTGTATGTAAATTCCGTATATTCAAATTGTTTTCATTGTCTTATTTACTTCTTACATGATTTATAAGAAAATTGTATACGCCTTTTCTGGGCATTTATTTTTCAATTAATGTATACATAATCATATATTCGGCAAAAAATAGTGTCGCGCAGTATATGTGTGATCTGTCGATCAGCCTTCGCAGTGACATGTTTAGACTGTCTCGTTGGTCAAAGTATGAAAGTAACAGTGTTCGCTCGTTGCAGTCATTGTGAAAATTATTATTGCTTTAATCACTTTTTTAAACCTTCTTGTCGAAAAGATTATCATAAATATAATGGTTAATTACCCATTGTTGTGATTTCAATAGTATTATCATTAATTTTATTTATTGTCATTAATTTTTTTTAATTGTTATCTATTTTTAAATTATTATCATTTATTTAATGTAATGTATTTTCATATAATAGGGGTAATTAAATTTCAATATACGGTGTTGTCATTCTCTTTCCCTCATTTTCCTTATTTCCCCTGTTCCACCTTTGTTGATTTTTCAAGGTTAGACCAGCTTTTGGGAGCATCTTTAATTTACATTTTTGTGACCGTGGTGACATATACATTCGATCTATATAAAAAAATCTACGCGATTCCATCATCAAACGAATAGTGTCCCTAGTAAGGCAGTCCTGAACAGCTGAATATCCGCCGGGCAAACATTTTCGGGCGCGTGCGGAAAGAGCATCGTAAAGAGCTAAGCCACGCCTTCGTGGGCAACAATGCCGTGGTGGGGAGTGTTCGTGAGTGAAGTGTGCTGCTGAACGTCAGTAACCCACCTTAAGGGGACTAGGCAGTCAGAAATTCGATTTTTTTTATTACATTTTTCGAAAGTACCACCCTTCCCGAGTAAAATGCCGTTTGGTTTATGTCAAAACTCGCAAAACTAAGGATTTTACAGTCGAAAAGGCCTGCGCGCACGCAGGTAGATTAGTTCCTCTTCTGAAACTTTGGACGCGTTTTTCTCAGAATCACATTTCCTTTTCGTTTTGCAGTGATTGCGAAAAAACGGAGGTCCAAATCAATTTGAAAAAAATTGAGCATATGTAAAACATGTCTTGTTACGACCCAAACCTAAACATAAGTCTGAGAAAACTTCTGTTTTGACAAACAAAAAAATAAAATGGCTCTTTTTCCTGGCGAAAAATCACGTTTCTTTAAAATTTGCCGTTTTATAGCCGCCATTTGTACAATTTTGATTTTTTTTCTTTTTCAATAGGTTCAGGGCAGAATGGGGCTAGGGCAAAATGTAAATTTGAAAGGATAGGTCAAAATTCAATTTATTACGGCCTGCAGCACTGCAAAATTACAGCGGCTCCAGAAAAAACGCTTACACATCAGATGACTGTAGCGTTGTCATACATATGTATATATTATTGAAATAATTTTTTTTTTACTGTTCATAGTATTAATAAACATTACCCAAAAGTACTAGTCACAATTTGTGTTCATCTCCTTGTAATTAATTCGCAAAAATTACTTGATTTTCGAGCGATCTGACTGCCTAGTCCCCTTAAGGCAGGATCTTCTAGCTGCGACAGGTCGCAGCGACCGGTAGCGACCCCACTAGTGCGACGGAGAAACAGATGCATAATTCTCCCTTGCACTAGTGGGGTCGCTACCGGTGGCTGCGACCTGTCGCAGCTAGGAGAGCCCGCCTTTACAGTTTACACGCATACTACGGCAGCTATTGGCCACAGGGTGGGGGCACTGCTCACGGCGTCGCTCTTCGCTTTGCTCACGAGCAATCGAGAGCGCTCCTGCCCGCTACAGCCCAGCTGTGCAGGCCTGCCCTAAGGCGTGCATGTATTTAGGTACCGCGCATACACAGCCAACAACGAGCGTGCACAGGCATATATTGTTAAGCGGCTCTCAAGGATTACTCGAGTTTCACTTGCAGCCCAAGATGCTGTGGAAGCTCAGCAGCTAACTATTAACTGCATCTAATTACAAGGGTTGCTGCAACATAGATGCCTAATTAATGGCACCGAGATTTACGCGCGGATGCACCTGAGAGTCTAGTCCGTTTTGCACGAGACGTTTTGATGATGAATATCTTTCATATCGCTTCTGACTCCAACCGCCGTTGATCGAATTCAGAGGAAGTCCCGAGCAATCTCGGGCGTTGTCGCGGATGTTAATACCTGCTTCGCGCAACGTTATTTCGCACACCACCCCCAAAAAAACGATGGTGATTAAATGAGCAAACTGTAGCCGCATTATGTAACCATTGAGTTGTCCAAATATTCCGGGAGCTCTCGTAAAATATTTCAGTTGCTTGCATCGCGCTGCGGGGTCGAATGCCGGAATATTTTAACTTTATCGTCACAAAACAGTATTCCTCGTGACGCAAAAATATCGGCCCGGCACAGTGAAGATAATACATGAATGTTTATTAACAAAAATTTAATAAAATTTTCATTCCTGCGCTTCCGCGGACGCCTCGTAAATATCATTCTGTTATTTCATTGTATACCGTGTCTCGTATAATTACAATTGTTTATTCACCGAAAGTTCCCCGTTCGGAGAAAATGGAACTGAATTAATAATTTAATCTTAACAAAGATTATTTTTGTATCTACTATGTATTTTTCTTTAAAACGTTCCCATAAATAGTCTGTTGTGATTTAGGTAGGTACGTTCATTGGTTTACATATTATAACATAATACATGAGTGGACTGCGGAGGTTTATGTAAATATACATTTTTATAGAAAAGGGCTAAAGCCGGGAATCCACCGGGGAGCTAACAAGGGGAGGACACCATGTGGTAGACGCGGATTTTGATGAGCCTTGGCACGATGGATCGACGTCGAAAATCAGTAAATAGGTGTCCGAGCGTATTCGATTTTCTTACAATAAGGAGGCTGTAATTATTGTAATAAAAATCATACTTGCATAAACTTCCGCAGTCTATACATGAGATCGCGCTTTACGCATACTCCTATACCTATACGAAACATTGAGAGCAGAAACGGATTAACCCACGATTTTGGCGATATTGAGTTAGTAGCAATAATGTATTCCCAATAGGCTATGCTAATCATATAAAATAGGAACAATTATTTTTTGTCAACGTAGATTAGTCCGTTTTTGCTCTCAATGTCGCGTATAATACGTAGTAATAATGCACTATACAAATGGCACCCAAGTCCTTTGTCTGAAAGGTAGAAAAAATTCTCAATTTTCTACATTATATTCTCAGGTTTTTAGTATTATTTGAACCTTATGACCATAGTAGGTAAGTGTCCGATTTAGATATGAAATTGATACAATGAACAATAGAGATTACCTTGGGAACACCAATATTTCAAAGCTTCTTCTTATGATAATAAATAGCCACCACGTATGCATAAGGGGTAGGCAAGCAGCCAAAACACGTGTCTGGGGTGGCTCTGGTTTTCTATCATGCGCCATCTTGCAGGTTAGTCTGCCATATTAGAGACGCTCTTAAGATAGGGAGTATAATATTATTCAACACCCCCTTTCGTGAGCAAGTCATCCTCGCTTATAACATTTTACTCTATATGGAGTGGGCCACATAAATTGTTAGAATTCATTTTCTGGAGAAGTGATAGAGACAATTTCTTCTCACGTATTAAGTCTTATGGGATCATTTATGTGATATAAGGGATACCGGTGTCGGGCACGGGGCGACTGGGGAATGTCCCGTATTTATTTTTGTAGAATGACATATAAATGTTTGTAAAGTTAGTTATTCTTAGAAAATAAGTGTTCTTTAGGTAAAACGTTTTTTTATATTTTGAATACCTCGCGAAATATGACGAATAATATTTTGATTGGAAGACCTTGAGGCAAGAATAGAGCTTGCAAAAGCTGTTACGTTTTGAATAGAAATTATTTGATTAAATATTCAATTTTTTATGGGACTATACATATAAAGCACCACGTTATGGCCAAGACATTACGGCAAGAGAAGATATAACAAGAAGATTTTGTGTCGCTTCAGAATCAATAAACTCGAACGATGTTTTCAGTTATCAACAACATCGTTAGAAGAATTTATAAATGTATACGTAGAAGTAACTGGATATCATTTCAAACATTTAATAAAATAATTCCCAACTCAGCATAATAGGTTTGACACGTTTTATTCCCGCCATTGTATTCTTTGAATGAAAAGTATTTTTCGTAGAATTTCCTCTACTGTGTAAAATATAAAGAAATGTTTTAACTAGACATTATTTGTTTCCAACAAAATTATCTAAATTTTCAGAAGTTCATATGCCATTCTATAAAAAGAATTGTAGTCGTGCTCCCCTTCTATACCATGTAAAAGGCCATGTTGGCCTTTAAAACGTTAAAAAATATTTGTCTCTATTCATGACAATTCCCTAGAAAATAGGTTGTAATACTTTATGTGGCTCATTAGGGTGGCCCTTATTTTCAACCCGCGATTTCTTTTGCTCTCACCCCCCAATATGGTTCCGTTTCGTAAAAAATAGTCCCCGAAAAAGATTCTTGCATTCGGACAACAGGAAAGGGTGCCGACCAAGCCTTAAAGTTTAGAATTCATCAATGGTTTGAATTTGAAGAATTTCTCAAAAATGGTAAGTCCTATTGAAATTGTATTCAAATACTATTAAAAGAGCATTTAATTTTCTACATTTACTGTTTATATAATTTTTTCGTGCTTCCAGCCATTTTTTCAGCGTCAACTTTCGGCAATTTTTACAGGGCCAATTTAAAATGTCCATATTTTTTAAAATTTGTCCATCAAGGGGAAGGATAGAACTATATTCTCCTTTCTTCAGATTTTTAAAATCGCACTCGATGTTAAAAACCTGTATTTGTTTAAAATAATTGCACAAAAAAGGTGAAAATTTTTTTTAAACCGAAATAATTTTTTCTAAAAACTTGAATGTCTTCTCTATAAGCACCGTAAAGCTCATCTCTATCCGTTTCCTACTCCCATAGCTATAATTTTTTGAAAAAGTTAGCACTTAACTTCAAACAGCTGTAAAATCTACATTTTCAAAATTTTCAAAAATCCTTTGAGGTACGTTTAAATATCACTAAAGACTACAACATATTCAAATGTCAGCAATTTTGGAAAACTCACTCCAAAATCTGTCCGAGTTCGCATGGAATGTCCCTAATATAACATTTCTACGTCATATCGCAAAACTTTTAAAATATAGATCACTTCCGTTTCGCAAATTTTTTAATACCATACGCCGATGTACCATCAAAATATATTTTCTCCTTTACAAAAGGCTTCGATGACATCGAACGTTTCGCTCTTTAAGATTATGTATCTACTAGGTACATTGCAAACGTTTTTTAAGATTCTCAGACTTTTCGCAGAAAATTTGAAAATCTTTTACGTTAATTTTGATACGTTTGCAAATTTTCAAGTACTTCCAAAACATCGCCAGCTGTTACTGTGTTTCAAACCAGATTATGAATTTCGAATACTAGGGTCGCCCAGTATGAGATAGATAACGAGATCGAAATATAACAGAGTTGTAAGAATGAATAGTTCAATTGTAAGAAATGTAGTAAAATTTTCATTATATCTTCAGGTAGTTTAGTGAGAACACTTCTACCCTTGGAACGATCTTCCTAATTGCAAAAGGGTTTTATAAAATTTTATCAAATGCATGGAACCGATAAAGAATTATTCGGTGCGCTAGTAATAACAATCGACTGCTCCCATTCCATTTTACACTCCCGGCTGTTTCATAAAATATGTAGGAACGTTTGCATCGAAGGAAATGAAACTCGTATCCTAGTTTCAACGATTCTATTTCCTTCTTCCATTTTTAGAATCACACCATCAACTTGATTCCTCGAATAGTACGTACGACGATATCATCCACTAGAGAAGAGACATATATGTATCCAAGTATAAAAGAATTAAAGACCATCTACAATCTAGATCGTATTTACTAGCTAGATTACCTATAACTTTTGCTATTTGGAATCTTATTTCTTCCACAATTTTCCACAGTTACCTACTTTAAATATTTGACAGTGCAAAGGGTCTATTACATATATTTAATAAATAAACAAATTCCACTAAATCCACTATAGGTAACTATGAATTCTGATTGTAAGAATATACCCAAGGATATATAATAAGTTTCTTATTTAATTTTTTCATATTATAGAAAATTTCCGATTTTGATGAAATTTTGCACTTTCTTTAGCGACTGAAAATCATGTTAAAGGCGTGAAATCTGCCCACAGCTGAGTAGGATGAACACGATTAATTAGAGTTGAAAATATTTATTATTTCATGAGCAATAATATAGCCTGAACTAAAATTGCTTTTAATACATTTTTTAACGACATTTCTTGCAAACCATATTTTTGTTAGTTCTTCTAGGTATTGAAAATTGTAATCGTACTCCGATTTTCCCCGGAATAAAGAAGAATATGAAGTTCACTAAAGCGCTAGGATACGATTCCATGCAGTTATGAATGGGGGAATTAAGGGCGCAACCTGGTGTAGCGGATCGAAAAAAATCGATTTTTTTTCTCGCATAAATCAATAGTTCGACATCGCGAATATGCTCCCAAAGCTGCAGAACGAAATTCAAAAAATTAAAGCGGGTATAGCCAGTTTTGCTACGGAGCGGCAGGTGACGCAAAAGTTACCAGAAAACTTTAAACGTGCTTTTCTCGAAACGACAGTTTTACAATTGGCAGACAATGTGACTTCAAAAATATTCAACCAATCGACTTGGCCTTGCGCATGAATGTTTGCGAACATTTTCTTTACACATAGAACTTAGCTATTGGTATAGTGATATTGTTTAAATAAATAGCTATTTTTGCACATTTAAGGCAAAATTTCGTTTGGAGAAAGTAAACTTTTTATTCAAGAGGCTACCATTCTTTCAATTTTGCATCATTTAAGTTACGAATGGTTAAGATTCGTGCGTGCACTCACAAACTAAACTAAAATTTTTGAATTTTTCGTTTTTGATGAATACACCACCACCTGGCGATCGTGGATTGGCAGTTGAAGTTGCTGGGCCCCCGAAGGGTATGGTGTTTGTTACGAAGCTATGCGTAAACCAATACGAGATGAAGCTATCGAGAAAGAATCAATGTTCTGACCAATAAAGCTCCTGAATTTTTTCGGACCTAACGCACACCTATTCTGATGTCTGTATTTCTACGCTAAGAACTCGGTTTGCCTACACGTCAGGAGCTCGGCGCTATCCTCACCACTTCTGACTCGCCCTTGTTCTGCGAAGGCGAGAGCGAGATGGAATGAGAGCAAGAAAGAAACGAGAAAGTGGCGGGGATGCTTCGCTGCGTGTATACGTACCTCACGGGGATTCACCGAATCCCCACGGCGCGACGAGCAGGCCTAACCCGAGAGAGAGTGAGAACGTTGAGAAAAGGAGCACCGAGCAGGCAAGCGGTATTGGCAAACGAATCTACCACCGCGGGAACGGTGGCGCTAGTGTAACATAACAAATATGGACGACACTATGGATCCAGTAGTATAAAAGTTTATTTCAAAGTTATTTCTTAGAGTAAAACTGTTCACAATACATTCGGACAGAATTTTGGAATATGTAAAAGTATATGTAATATGAACAATTTTAGTTGCTCCACTTTTTGGCACTTTTATGAAAACTTAAATTGAGATTATTGTTCACTGTAGCGTTACAATTTGTTACACGACATTTTTTCTCCTTACAGTGCGTCGATACTGTGAAAATTGATAGACCGCAATAAATAGTATACTTGCGTCGGCCATTACTACTAGTTCGCGCACTGACCGCCAGTGTCGCATAATAATGTTCCACTCCCAATGGTGGGAGAATACCCCTCACGAAACTCACCGGCCAATATATCTGAACACGACCTTAGTCGGTATACAAGTACAAGTGAAAATTCTTTAAAAATTGCAGGATGCTTTTAATTATGCGAGCGTCAATATTGTCTAGCATCTATCTTCTATACATTTTTCATAACGTAAGTTAAATTAACATTCTGTTGTGTACACATTCTTATAATAAAATCTTACTATTGAAATACAATCGAAAGCATCGTTTTGTTGTCAGCACCGTTCTTATTCAAATGAATAAGTACCTCGGTAATCAGATTATTCAAAGCAGATAATGGGATAATGAAAAATAAATGGTGGATTAAAAGATAATCTGTTTAAAATAAATCTTCATTTCATTCGAAACATGTGGTAAAATTATAAGTATTTCTGCATATCTTTTATTTCAATGTGGCATATCTGTGTAACTATTGTAACGCGCAGTACGCCACGGATTGCAATCATTCCCAGCTAAATTCGCGAAATGTTTCGGACACGATCATATACTTCGTATTGCATTACATGTTACATTACATGTTGCGTTACACCCGTCTGTACCTGGCCCACAGTAAGTGAATTGTAGATCTGGACGTGTTGCATTCAATGCTGGACGGACGATTCACGACAAACCACGGCCAATCGGCTGTTACTGAGCAGACAAAGGCGCTTGCAGTTTATGCTTGGGAGCGTTTCGTGCAAGCTCGTCTTGTCTAGACTTCCGAACGAACAGATTGAGGGAAATTATTGATTTTAATGAGAGGAACACGTTTTATTGTCGATGCATTTTTAAGAAAAATCGATGGCAGATAGATGGGAATCGAATTTAACCTTTGAGGATGTTCCATAAATGTTTCAGTTTTTGTGAACGGTATTGTTAAATATGACATTTTTTTTAAATATGCACGACATGTGAAATCTGCAAAATATGCAAATTAGAGAATATTTTCGTAGCGTATATGTTATGTTCACAAAATTATGCGTCCGCCCCATATAAAGTAAGAATTCGCAATTCTAATTCACATTAATATAAACCTTAATTAATATACTTTTGTTTTGGGTGCATTCAATTGAAAAATTATACACAGTTTATTTAAAAAGGTATTACTATCTGTGAAAATAGCAAAGATGGTGCAAAAAAATATTCGTCCAAATTCAGTATTTTAATTTATACAAACATAATTACGGTATGTTAATATACTTTTAATATTCCAGCGATTTTATTATAAGCTTTAATCTATTATGCATAGATTCAAATAATTTTCTTTGAACCTCCGCCTTGTCTTGTTCTATTTTTCGGGAAAAATTTCTTTCAGCATTTCTTTGGTAGATGGTACTACATAACTGAAAATATATTAATCAAGGTTTATTCCAATGTAAATTATAATGAATAATTCTGAATTTAACATTACATAAATAAGTGAAATGTACGTATAGTGTGGGCGGATACTTTTATAAGTAACTGTATGTATAGATAGGTTTTTAAAACAAAACTGGAATTATAAAGGGGAACATAAAAACAAATCGTTAAAGTAGAGCAATTTTTTTGAGTTTGAAAAGTCACGCATGCAGCCGATTAAAAATATGCAGAATATAAGAATAAATATGGATTGACGTTTCGAAAATACAAGTAGATACTGTAAAATAACTTTCAAACGACACAACCCCTTGTTTTCGAGAAAAATGTTCAAATCCTGTAAAATATTTGCACAGGTGACTGCAAATCGGTTCCATCGTCGAAGCGAACTCAGCCGCAAACGAAATCTGGCTAACAAAAAAGTGAATTTACAATTTACACCACAAGGAGAGAGGAGGGAAAAAGGAAAAAATGACTATCGTTCGTTGGGCAATATAAGCGAACAAAAAAAATGCTTGAAGCGCCATTCTGTGTGTTCAAAACACACAGAAAAACCAAAAATACAATACAATACAATTGTACTACGCTCATTGTTATATTATGAAATATAAAATTCTTACGGTTAGTGAAGTGCACGCGTGCTAACCGAGTTTTCAAATTCGATTTTTTCGAAAACAAAAGCCGTTATGTGAACATTTCATTCCACACTTCTGGCTCGCTGTTTCACGTAGAATCGAATAAAAGTTAAAACAGTTATTCGACATTTGTTGAATAAAGTTACCTCGGGTTAGGTCTAAAAAATAAAAGAAATAGTAATTTAACTTAAAAAAAAATAAAAAAAGGAATACAAAATTCACTTTATTCGTCGAATAATCTAAAGTTAAAGTAACTTTTCTTCGATCCGTTATTTAAATAATTCTTTATTTAGTTAATGCCCAACTCTTGTAAGAAGTCGCTTACTATGAAACGTGAAGCATCCGTAAGAAAACATGAACAACGAGGAAGTCGGTATACACTTTCCTAGTTGGGAAACTCGACATAGTTTCGAAACGATCAAGAGCAATGGGAACTCGGAGTATCCCAAATTTTCCTACCCCTCTGTAGCGAAAGAATCCCTGCTTACGAGGAAGTCTTCGCTTCCTCCCAGCTCGCCTTGAGTCTTCCTCCCAAACCTTACCAAGGAAAGAATTCAAGCCTGCCAAGACATCAGTATATGACACTCCCCCTTTTCTTATCCCATCCAACCCCCGCTGACGGACTAGTGCCATCGAATTTTAGACCGCTCTCTTCGCAGCCCATCCTGGTAATATTCCACGTGATATCAACGAATCTCTACTCCGCCAAACGAGGTCCTCGTTACAGTATTTAATATCCTTAAAAGATGAAAAAATGAATTTGGTCTGAGTCTTATATTTTAATACATTATGTGCGTCTGTACATTTGTTAAAATTTCCGCAGTATGATTATGAATAATGACGAGGAGATGAAAACATGCCGAGTTAATCCTTTATATAATAGGTACTTCATATTTTGTAATTCCTGATCTACTTTTACAGTAAACTGCAACAAGCTCGAGGAACTCGGAGGCTAATAATCTCAGCTTATTGTACATTTTCCTTTAGAAGTATTGTGCCAAAGAGAAGGTCTGAATAATTATGCGACAGAAAAAAGAGCTGAAGCAATTGTTAATTGGGCAGCAGATTCTTCCCTTTGTAAATGTCGTTCTTTGTTAAACATAGTGTTTTTGGCCCTTTTCTGTGGAATCGGCATATCTAAAATAGCAAACGAATGTTTAATCTTTGACGAGTAATTTAGAGCGAGTGAATGAAATTCTCTAAAAAGGTACGGTAAAAATTTTGACAACTGATAAGGCGTATTTACTTACTTCACTGATAAGGCACATTGAGAATGTAATAATTTGACAGCTTCGACATCCCAAAGATATGACGATCTTTTGCATATTATAAATTTATAGAACAAAAATCAATGAACTTAAGTAACAGTTTATTTTCAAATTTTTATTTCGAATTAGTTAGAGGATATGAATCGATAATTATGTTTGAACGATTGCTAAGATGTAAATTAATAACGTTGTGTTTATCCCTCTGTAATTATTATAAATATCTTTTCCTGCAATATGAGTTGTATGTTGAGAAGGAATAATTAATTTTCTTAGAATTGTCATTCTAACAATTCTCTCACTGCATCTTTACATCGTCGTCTTCTAGAATAAAGCATAGATTGAATTGCTGTACCTCGTTACGATAAACAAGCTTTTCCCGAACACGGGAGAGAAGATTATCAATCTGACTTATGAGACATTGTGCAATTTCGTCTTACACAAAAAGTTCAGATTATAAAGTTCCAGGTTAACGAGATTCTCTTTATGAAGCCGGTATAAAGAACACGAAAGGTCAGGAAGAAAGTTCTGCTGCAACTTATGTGTCTGAATACTCTCACTGTCAAAGGACGAAAATTGTTTCAAACTCCGCTAGGAACTTGACCACTACTTTATTGTAAAAACGTGGCTAGTACAATTTGTAACTGAGCCACTACTTTATTACTAACTGCTACGGCAGTCTTATGATTTGTATATAGACAAGTGGAATACTCCTATATATAGCAATATATCTCTAATTGTAAGTATACGGTTTTTCTTAAAGTTTTACAGATTCGAATACATCAGTATTCGAATATTTAAATATTCGAATAGTATTCGAATACTTGGATATTCGAATAGTATTCGAATACTTGGATATTCGAATTATATTCGCCAAATAAATCAGCAGCTGAAGCATTCGAATATTCGGTTACCGAAAAATTCGACAAACAGTCCCAGCCTAGTACAGATGGGGAAATATGGGCGAAAACTTATTCTATGAATTTTCACAGAACAAAGAAACTTCACTGATGTATATAACTTCAGAGAAATCTTATGATTCACCTGTTAGAAGCTTCAAACGCGATGCTCGAATAATTTGGTCACTCACTATTTTTCGCGTTAGTAGTAAATTTAAAAATATATAATCCCGAAAACGTTTATATTTACTATACGCGTATTGGATTTTTATTAGAATTATTCATCCCACAATCTTCGAAATGATTGCACTGGTTTGGTGACATTCCTGTTTTGAATTGCCTCGATAATTTATTGACCTGAATAAACCGCAAACCTAGCTGGCACATGTAATTTACACTGAATCATTTGTCTAAAACCGATAGTGCACTGCGTGACCGTGGGGTGAGAACATAGGAGAGAGCGAGAAGAAGAAATTTACGTAACCGAATATAATTACATAGTTATTGTGGTCATTTTATCGATTGTCTATGAAGTTCTACATACACATACACCCATAATCTAATGATTCGTGTGCATGTTGTCATCATGGCAAAATAATCTATTGAGAATGTTATAATAAACTTTTTGTGCATCGTCAAAGAATTATAATTTGACTCGAACGACTGCGTACAGTAGAAGCTTTCTTATATATTTTTCTAAATAATACATAAATATTATTATGAGGCATCTAGTAAATTGTGCTTTTGTTAAAAAATATTCACTGATACTTAAAAAATAGCCGAAAGCAATTATGTTCGAAATTGACGAGAAATTACTAAAATTTCAAAACTTCAACTCAAATGTGGCACGGGTTCCCGTTGTCCAAGCACTTTGAAATTTTGCACATATCATTTTCTCACCAAGTGTCGTAATTTAGGAGGGTGTGACCAGAAAAAAGTGAAAGTCGAAAAATAAGGACCACCTTAATGTACAGTATTGGGAAACCAAGTGGAGGCGTGGCTTAGATTGCAGCGCTGCGGTGGTAAGTTGGCAAACTACTGCCAGTAGGCTAAACATTCAGAATCAGTACTCAGCAGTAATAGCTTTTAACAATTTAAAGTTCTCTTAATTGAAAACAAAAACGCAAATTTCTATTAAGGAAATTTGGTGGTGAAAATATAATTAATGGTGCACCATTAAATAATTTGTCAAAGCTTTTTACACTCGTTCTGAATCACCCCATATTGTAGTTTTTCATAACTATCGTTCTCCATTCTCTGACATGAAACGAGAAAATCCGGGTGACTGTAAATAATGATTGTTTGACGTGGGAATACCACGATGTAGGTGTTATATTTAGACATATTTTCTTTTTCATGTACGTTACTCACACAACGCACCGTGCACGATTGGAGCAGGCTGACATTTTTGGGCGTCACGAACATCATCGTCTACCTACACGTGATCGTTATCATTGACCATTCCTACCTTGCACGGATCGGCTATCGTGGAAGAGCTCGCCGACATTTTCCAAGCTTTATGATACCAGGGACTTCAGTTTTATAGCCAGCTTTCAATACCAGCGACATTACCGATTCAAATTGTGTTCGGCGTTTACGAGCCATTTTCACGCGGCGTTGTTTTACCGTTTTCCCATCGTATTCCCCCTGTTGTCCCATACGAACTTGTTATATGGTAGACACCGCCGTTCGGACGACGAGAAAACGGACCAACCCTAACGATCAAAGGGGCCCTTTTCCTCCCAACGATCACTTTCCTCGTATCTGAAAACCACGAGCCGTCTTTGTTTCCTGCGAAACGGCACTCCGAAAATGGCCCCCGCATCTTTTCAAATACGTCCTCCAACACCTTTCCTTTTTATTTGACCCACATAACGCGTGATACACATACATATGTTCAGAGATGTTTCTTTAACTGATTAAACTTGCAACCTTTCATTCTAATAATCAACTTGGTACCATTTTGAAGATAGGTCCGATACATCCTTAATAGGTGACGTGCTTCGTCGTTTTGAAAAAACATTGATGAAAAATAGAGAAGGTCACTGTTTTAACTTTTTTACCGGACGCCGTAACGAAATTTTGAAAATCTCGTTTGTAGATTTAAGTAAGTTGTATACAGGCTGAAAATTTCATCGAAATCGATTAACGTAGCTCTGGGCTACAAACAGTTCAAAGAGATGGAAATCACAGTTTTCACCCGAAAATTGCCGAAGTGTGTGATTTTCACCACTTTTAATTGTTTGTAGCTAACAGGCTTGTTAATCAATTTCGACGAAATTTGCGGCAAAAAAATTGCAAAAGCGACCTTCTCTATTTCCTTCGCTAGTCCGACCAATTGCAATTTTTGTCAAAACGGCGAAGCACGTCACCTAGTAAACTGAACCTTCCAGCTTTTAAAAAAAATTCTGTATTAAAGGGCGTCCGAATACTTTTACGGTCCACTGTACTTTGCGTGCTTCTATTTGTCCCATACCTGATGGACACAACGGATTATCTTATCACAATTTTATAATAGTTTGCAGGAGTGGATTTGTATATAGGCTAAATAGGCTGTAGCCTGGGGCGGATAATTTTGGGCGAAAGAAATTGTAAAAAGGTTTAAACACGGAGGCATGAGCATGTTTAAAAACAATTCACTTTCTTTCGTGTAGGAATTCATTTTAAAATTGTCATATTGAATTCATTCATTTCAAAATTGTCTCAACACTTTTAAATTAAAATATCTGATGATATTTCACAGAAATATGCTCTATTGCGGAAAGATTTACTGTAGAAAGAAGTCACTTCTACTATGCCACGCATTTATGTCCGATCTCGCGATCGCAACGTTCTTTGACAGTTATCAGCTTTTATCGAAAAATTGATTGCTTAAGTAAATATCTATTCTTCAAGATTGTATGTTTTCACGTCCTATATAGTTACAATAGAATGAATGTTAAGGGACTATTTTAAAGTTTGTTTATTAGACGATCTATTGACGCAGTATTTCTGTTTATACATAAATAATTGAAGGTTATATAGATTATTAAAGTCAAAATGATCGTTCAGGGCTGGTTGACTAATAACGTTAATAAGGTTTAAATTGTTATTCTGTTATTCGGAAAGCGATTCTTATTTTTTATTTAAATTTCATTACGCTATAAATACATTATAATTTATGATTAAGTTGAAAAATGTTCAGTTTATTATTAAAAAATGAACGAAAGGTAATTCACATTTTATTATGAAACAACTGTTGTGAGATTGTGTTAGTTTATTACAACTGAGATTAGTTGCTAATAACATTTTCTTAACTGATTGTACCTATAGTTAACCTACCCCATACTGTAAGTCTACCAATCCAGATCATGCGGCTGGTTGACCAGCATGGAAGGTGTTAGAAAAACATCAAAATACCTTAATTGTTGTCACATTAAGTCAACTTTAATAATTTAATCAGATAGCCAAATGTATGCCTTATCAAATATACTAACCGGTTTAATGATATTTCGTCCACATAATTAATTAAAAATCACCATGACTTAACTTTTTGGCTGGATTTCTTAATCTCAATCTGAATCTTACCTAATCTTCATCATTTTCTATCTAATGAATCGTTAGTATGCGTTCGTTAAATTTAGAATTCATTTCACGACATGACCGGCAGTTTATTTCAATAACAATGTGTCTGATGACATCGACCGCATGTGCGGGAATATGTTCACCTAGTCTAGGTTACACTGAATTATAACAAGAGACGGAACTCCGTACGCTTCATTTAATGTTCGCGTAGAGGTTTAAGAGGGATTTCACAGCTGAAGGAGGAGTGAATTGAGTAGAAGGCGAAGAACTATACCGTTGAGCCAATGTGCATGCCAATGGACGACCTGGGTCTGAGAAAGCTTTCCGCTTGTATTTTAAATAATGAATTATTAAAGAAGATGTGAGTTCTATCACTGATTTTTTTAAAAGAAGGTAAAACTTTTCGAAAACCCGCTCTAATTCGAATACAATTAAGGGACACATTGCTAGGAACAGTGGAATTAAGAATTTACGATTTAATTGGAAAGACAATTAGCCGTAATTACCAACCTAAGATAATTGCCCTCTTTGTGGACAGTGAAAAGGATATGTACATCTGAGAGAATATTATAAAATCTACATAAATATATTGGAAGATTTTTTAAATATTTTAGGGTGTTTGTGTAAAATATAAAAAAATGTAAATATGTACTCGAGCTTGAGATAATATATGTAGATGGAAAGCAGGAATAAATTGTAAGAAGAGAAAGAAAGATTCGGAGTAGATGTTGTGTGCACTTTGTGTCTGCTTCAAACTTATATCACGTCACATTTCCATATAAAAATAGAATCTGCCAAGAAGTCTCTCTTTGTACAAAATTGCTAAACAACGTAAGTTTTTGCATCTTTATATTATCGTATATCATTCAATATTAAACAAACATGTTTCTCGGAAATAAATATTTAATTCTTTGCTTAATCACCATAACGAAATCAGTAAAGTTTACTACAATATAATCCACGTGTATATAGCTTATTAAGTTATTAAACCTAATTTATTTCGGTATCGAATAATGTCTAGCGACACTTTTCCATTTACTGGTACTCCTGGAATTAGGGCTGGGACTATTCGAATAATTTAATATTCGCATGTTTTACAAGTATTCGAATGCTACGAATAGTACGAATAAACTTCGAATATTTGAGTATTCGAATGTTATTATTCGAATACTATTCGAATACATCAGTATTGGTGTGAATTATAAATCAAGGTTTTTAGGTTCATTTTTTACAAGCTTTTCTTTAGTTTCAGTTGTGAGTTCGTTAGGTAGTCAGGGTGCAATCTTGTAAGCTGATTTTGACCCACTTCAACATATCCGATCAATTTGAAACTTGGCACACATATGTGGTTCCGATTCCCAATATTTTCACTGAAAATGGAAAAGGGAATACTTAAATATTTTAATAGTATTCGAATACTTAAATATTTGAATAGTGTTCGAATACTTAAATATTTGAATAGGATTCGAATACTTAAATATTTGAATAGTATTGGAATACTTAAATATTTGAATAGTATTCGAATATTTAAATATTTGAATAGTATTCGAATAATTAAATATTCAAACAGTGTTCGAATACTTAAATATTCGAATAGTATTCGAATACTTAAATATTTAAATAGTATTCGTATACTTAAATATTTAAATAGTATTCGTATACTTAAATATTTGAATAGTATTCGTATACTAAAATATTCGAATAGTGTTCGAATACTTAAATATTCGAATTATATTCGCAAAATAATTGAGCAACTGAAGTATTCGAATATTCGAATACCAAAAAATTCGACAAATACTTCCAGCCCTACTTGGAATGTAAATGTAAATATAAAGAATCAGTTTTGTAACTTTTTCCACTGTATTATACAATGTGTGTGAAATACAATATTGTAAGCTCAGAACTATCTCCTTACGTTCATAATTATTTTGCAGTAAACAACACGGTGTATAACACATAATTATAGAATATCGCGTACGATCAATAAATTATATTTTATTATGATATACCTCTGCATATTTTTAAAATGTGACTCGTTTTTAATATTACTAAAAAATAATACGGTATATTTGTTTATCCTGTGACATTTTCAACCTATTTCTGAGTTCAAGAACTGAGTTTTGGAGTCCACAAATGAAAATATCTCACAATCAGACGTTGATCGACAGAGCTAAAAATAACAATACAATTCTTCTTTTTTATAGTTTAGAGATCGCTGGGACCGTTTATACAATACATATACATATGTATGTACGTATGTGGTACTACTAACGAATCACTCCCATGGGGTCCGAATGGCATCCCCTCTCATTCTTTTCTTCTTTTTTAAACGGAACAGCGCGTAGATTTTGTTTCCCTGAATAGCCTTTTAAAAAGTCATATTTATTTGCTATCTTCTTCATAAAATTCACTGACTGTAAAAATGTATAACAAATTCAGAATCTATTACAAGTAAGGGAACGTAACTTTGCATTAGCTGTTCTTCAGATAAAATTTTATAGTCAAGGGATAAAAACTGTAATAAAGTAACACGTGTTCTTTCAGCAATGCCAGGCACACTATACGTGCGAAATAAATAAAAGTTATGTTAACACTAATGCTCCGAAATAAAATGTATCCTCATCTTCTGGTATGAACTTCTTCCTAGAGTTCCCATAATAAATTATATTTATATATCTTTAGGAATTACTTATTGTGTACCTCATGATGCAACTTCTATGAAGTTATTTGTGCCACACGTTTATTAAATCATTTTTAATAATAATCTACAAATGAGAATTAAATAATGCCCTTAAATGATTAAAATGAAAGTTAAATATCAGTTAGCCATGGGCACTTAAATAAGTTATTGACGCTGTGCCAACCACGCTTATGATAAGAAAGAAGAATATAGAACATGTTTCGAAACTTCCTTAAAAGTTCCTTTTGACACGAACTAAAAAATATAATTCAAAAGTTAAATGAAATGCCTTTGAACGCATAGAAGAAGACTCTGTAAGTAAATTAAACGATATTCTGATTTTCTTCAATATTGATTACATACACACGGTATTATCAGCAAGTGAATATCGTAAAGAAATTAAGGTCATCGCTGTAATTAGAAACCGAGGTTACGTGTGATGCGTGCGGAAGCACTGCAATAAATTTGGGTTAAATAAGTAATCATTTCCAAGTTAGAAATCCTTATACCAAACATTCTACTTTAGTTTTTCTAACCACGTTGCCGCCTCTCGAATGTAATATTATATTTGAGAACATTAAAATTAGAACAATCTTATACTTCAATGTGCCTTAGACATCATTTTACACGTTTGTGTACTATATAGGTATTATATGAGAATATTGTTCTAAAAGTACTATTTAACCATTAATTGAAAAAAAATCCTTGAAACCTTTTAGATTGTAAAATATATGTTTAAAGTATATACATATATATTATGGTAGTATTTTGAGCCTTCAGAGGTGTGCCTACCAGTTTTTTATAACAATAAAGGCAAAATATTATTCTACAAGAAATACCATGCGAGGGACTTACACCACTATGAATCTCGGCCCTCCATTTCTGTCATTAAGAAGTGACACAGTAATAATCACACAGTAATAAGTAACATTCGAATTAAAACTATAATGTATATATCGAAGCTTCACTTACAATTACTTCTAAGTTTATCTAAATATCAAGCGGTCCCAGCAGACCCGTGCTTACAATGGAGAAGACGTCATGAAACACAGAGTACAAGGCAGGAAGAAAATAAAATATGGGTGCTGCCAAGCGCGCGATGAACCGTGCAAGGATTCGCCGGTTGGAAGACCACGTGGCATACGTGAAAAGTGGGTTCAAGAGAGATGCAGGCGTTACCAGTTACCATAATCGTAAATCATTCACGTATAATCCATCCACAGTGGTGAATAGGTCAATGGACTACACACTTTTAACAGATTACAGGAAATAATGCCGTAAAAGACGTCAGAGGTCTACAGCCTTTATGGACACCCGATAAAAGTCTTATCGCCGAAACAGTATATTTTTTGCTAAGCTAAAATTTTACTTTTACTAAAACATTTACATGAGAATTAGAAATAACTATGTATGTTATTATTATATAGTATAATGTCGCCATGTTGCTGTAGGGGAAGATGGAGCGAGACGAAGTAGTCAAGGTTTGATGATGAATGAACTAATCGATTTTCTGTCTGAACCATTCATCGGTAATAAGTCTTTCAGTTTAACTGTGAATCGTCATAAGTTTTACAGGTTTCAATGGAATGAATAAACAAATTCAGAAAAAGTGGTTTCTATATTTAGTTTTTATAGTTATTCATAATATCCTCTGTCGTTGAACTCACCTTGACATCAGCTACTATGCTATGAAGTTATAAATACATGATGCAATTTAAAAAACCATCAATGACCTATAAAAAACCTCGAAGGTATATAACATCGATCAGAGGAGCTGTTTGTATCACCAGTTTTACCCCCTTGAGCAGTACAAGTTTGTCATTGACATTTTCTCCTATCTTCAATCGTTACAGAGATATATAAGTGTCTTTTTTTTTATATAAGTGTCTCTGTAAATTTTGGTCTCATTCGAATATCAAATTCGATTTTACTATCAGTTATAAAGCAATTATTTAAATTTAAATTAAAAGTTTAACGCGTAACTTTATACTGCTTTGTTTACAAATTTGCGAAAATTATGTTTACTATTTAATTGTAATAGCACTTTTCGTACAGCCTGTGCAATGTCTTGTCACATTTATAGTAGTTGGAACATATTATATGTGGCATCCATATTTTATACATATATTGCTAGCTTAAAGTTGTCGGCGTTGCCCGGGTTATGTATCATTTTTCGGTAAAGGGGAGAATTTTTAAAAAGATTTCGTAGCGAACACCTAGGGGCTAAAAGGAATCTAAGTACCTTTTAGAGAGGCTGAGGGAATGAGTGAGTGAATGGTATGTGGATTTTATATGTATACAGATAGATAGATTATTAAAAAAAAATAAAAACGTTAAAACCTTCCTCTTGTCAAGACGAACGAAGTGATGTAACACACATGTAGGTAGTTCATATTTACTGAGAAAACGCAGCCCAAAGTATGCAACATTCAAATTTATATAATAGTATAGATTTTTCTATGATGGGCGATCTGATTCACGGAGCATCCCTTCCGTTACTAGGGTAGATGTACGGTTTGTGGCCATTGCATTGTTTTTGGCCATGCGCATAATTATCTTATTTTTAAATTGCTTACAAATCATTATTATGTGGAAAATTTCATATCATAAATATTTTGTTTAGTATACCGCCAGAAATATAAGGTTAAATTTATTGCTTACACGGGAAAATATTATACTTTTTAAGAAGTGACCAAAACTGGTACAATATCCTAAAGTGGCCACAAATGGTGCATCTACCCTACTGCCCACAAACGGAGCACACGTAATGCAATACCGTTATCTATAATATTAATGCCTCGAGAAATTAGATTTGCCCAGCGCGACCTTAGCGGACCATAACCGTAGTACCTACTACTTAATTACTGCATAATTACTTAGTTAATCGCTTCGATATTGCGATGAAGCGATGGGTTAATGTTAACGCATGCAACAAAGATTACAACATCGAATTATGTTATACTAATCAGTTCTGGCGTAGCATGTCATTGAAAACATATGTTTGTTGGCCATCATCACGATACGATGAACAAAGAATGTTTACACTCATATGAACTTTACACAGGCATATTGTTAACCTCGAAGGATAAATATTTAATTCCTCAATTGAATGTATATGCGGTTGCATCAAAATACATGTTCAGCAAATTATATTTTGTGGAAAATATAAAATGGCATTACTATACAATACATGGTGTTTACGATTTTTAAATCACACGCGTAGAGCATCGAAAAATATTAGACATGTATTTTTTATAGCAGACCAAATTTATGTTTACAGGGTGAAAAAAGCTCTCAGATTTGGGGATGGAAAGTCTATTTCGACAAATATGTTGGACTAATGGATAGTAGGGTGGTTCTTATATGTATGGTAAAAAATTAAGTATATAAATTTTCTTCTGACCCTCTCAGAAGCTTCCACATAGTTTAAAACAATTTCGTCTAAAATTTTATTAAAATATATTAAGGATTAATGGTCGCTCATTGGCAATGAAATATTACTATTTTGGTATAAATTTAAAAAAAAATTTCTTTTGCAGCTTGTTCTAACTGGTTTGAGGACTGTAGAATTGGATGAGTTTCGTTGTTATAGGTGCTAGGGCCAATATCTAGTATGGTACCCGGTTTTACTCAGGCCACGGTGTAAAATCGTAAAATCGGATCATATTTTAAATCATTATTTTTTTGTACTTTTCCTTCTATTAAACAAATTGGATATTTACTATTATTTAAACAAGAGTTTATTCTAATGAATCTCAATTTGTTTTTTACTTAATAATGTCGAAGTTATGAGCTTTTATTCTTAACGTACCGATTTTGCCCCGATCTCTCCTACATGCGAAATACAAAGTCCTTGAGCGACCTTTATATATCAAAATATACAAATAAAAAACACGGAGATATTTTTTTATCAAATAGAAGATTTTAAGAGGGTCAGACAATTTAATTATTATTATTACCACTTCAATTACTTATAACAGTAGACTATCATCCTATAAGAACACGATGAAATCAGTGGAGGATAACTTGTGTACTTCCCTTGTTAGTTATTTTCCTCACTCTGCTTTCCAATCGCAGAAAAGACTCGTTAGCTATAAACTTTCTATTTGTTGCGCCATAAGAAACTTTTCCATTGAGACCTCCTCTTTACTTTCGAAGAGAGTTCTTAAGTGTCGCCTGCAACATAAAATTGCGCCTAAACGAAATTGTGCCTACGTACTTGAACGGACAAATTTTAAAAGATGGATCAATAAAAGTGTGGGTCGACTCAAATCTCCCGCACTACACACTTCTGACTCGTACATCCCGCATCTGAACGTCCATAATAAAGCACCTGTGTTTGTCAAGCAACGTGTCTACTAAAATTTTTACCAGCACTACGTATTTTATATAAATTTATAACAGTGACTGATTTCGGTTACCGATTTAGGTTAAACTTGCCACGAAAATGCACTCTCTACTCATTGAAAATTAATATGCGCTTTAACAAACTTCTCGCTTAGTTTACTAATTCCCCTACTACTGCTACAACGAATGATACATATGCGAATAAGGTATGCCTAACAAGGATGGGAATACACTAACTGACCCAACCATCCCACGACCCAAACTCACTCTCCCCTACAGATAAATTAGTATTAGGTGCCATTGCCTGCAACAGTTAGGTATCTCAAGCCTCCTAAACGATTCCAAATTTCCCCGGAAATTATATTGTCGCTGTGAAGCATAATTGTTGGTAGCTGCACACAGGAGTGCCACTCCCGCATTTTCTTAGATTTAGCAAGGCATGACAAAAACGGTACATAAGCAGACATATTTCTTCGAGTTTATCAGAGTTTTATTATTGTTCAATGGCGGATCCATCCTAAAGAAACGGGTCCCACCACATTACGTTACTGTATATTGAATGCAGGGTACAAGCAAGGTGCAATTTAATTACTCTTTCGCATGATTGACCAAACTTTCCTCGCGTGTCGTCGAATTCTAACGGACACTGAATGCGCATACATCCACATGCGTGCACACGATTCCCTCGATTTTACTTTTATTTTCACAGTTGAACAAGCGCTGGAATATTCTCTCCCTATCCATCGACAAACCGACCCGGGGAAAAAATAAATCAAACGAATAGGTACCGCCAGATGAAAAGTTTCCAAATAGCGAAAAGTGGACACTTTAATTCTCCCATTACAATGACTGTCAATCCTCCGAACGCGTTTTCGCGTTAGCGAGGTACCCATAGCGGCGAATACCCTTCGCCGAACTCTTTTGTGATACCTACACGTTTTTATCAACGGGTTATCACTGTCTGGAAATAAAAGTGTATAACTGTACGGCTACGGATTAATAGACCACAGCGGGAGTGCTCTTCTGCAAATTTTCGGTGGTACTCACCTTCGCCGAGCACTTACGAAAATACGTATAATTTATACGTCGTTTCATTTTTAATGGACAATTCTTAACGAATGAACATTATTGATTGACTGCACACAATGCTTCACTTTGTTAAGTGTATTGTTTTATCATAAATCATGGTACTGATGGGAATGAATATTATTAAAATCATTTTAATTTTTAGAAAATAATTCTGTTTACACATGTTATTTACTTTAACAAAATTAACTTCTTTTTAATGCTTCATACGTATTTTTTGAAATGATATTTAAACATTTTGTAGTGGCATAATAAGTTTAAGAGACTTTTTTCGGACAAAATGCATAATACAGTAGCACAGAAGTTTTCTAGGAAAGTGATTTAATATTAACGACGTGCACATGTGTGAGGAACTAATATGCGGCTTGCGTTCAGATAAAAAGAATAATAGATCCAGGTTTTTGTCAAGTCCTTTGTCCCAGCTTTTTTGAGAGCCAAACGGTAGAATATTCTTTATTGCACTTTTGAATACACTCTCTGATATTAACTTCTCTAAAGAGCTTGATAACAAAAGAAAAATGTCTACGTTTTACGCATGAAATAAACGTTGACTATGTACGCCAGAAAATATCGTACCATTTGAACGTACTGATTATTCACCTAACTCTAATCAGAGCGATGAGTATATAAAATTGTGTTCCATCAGGAGTAGAATAGTGATAATAGCGTTTGCACAATCTGCTCGTCAGTATATAGTTGAAATTGTTAGGTAACAGTAAAAAGGAATACTCAAAACGATGTAACATTTATTGCATACTAGCTTTACTACTCGGCTTCGCTCGAAATTTAAATACTGATTTTATAAAAAAAATTTCATTTACTTTTTTGGTGAAAATGGTCACATTCATCTGGATTAGCTAGGCATAATGAGCTGGGACACATTTCGTGAGCCCAGACAGACAAGCACACTAACATTTTCTGCTTTATATATTAAGATGATGAGATGTCATTTGCATTCCTAAAGGAGGCAATAAATAAATAAGCTACGGTTATAAATAAGCTGAATTTCGTAACTCTCGTTCATTTTTAGATACATACAGTAAATTGAAACATACTTAATGGGGATAACTATAAAAACCATACCTAGGGACTATTATGTTTTAAGGGGTTATGCCTACCTGCAAGGTCTGAAAACGTAAGTATATTTGAGATTTTTTTTTAAATTTGAAGACTTTTTTAAATAAACGGTTGTATATTGGAAAGTATATATTTTACAGTACTTGTAGTTTTTTTGTAATGCGATATCTAAATAAAATTTATTTAATAAATAATGGAATTATAAGCGATCTCCCGACAGAGTTTTTTTATTATGGTGACCACTGTAGCTTTGACCCGGTTCATCAGAAATAAAAAATTCGACCAAATTTAGTTAGTATATTAGATTATCTGGTCCTTAATGGTGGATTTTTAATTTCCGTTGCGCAGTTTTTATTTTACAGATGAAACATGAGCGCGATTCTGTGGTGTAAATCGATACTTTTGCTATGAGAAGTCGCCATTTTGTAGCAAATTAATATTTTAGGATAATGAACGATCAAGGACAAGATAATCTAATATACTAACTAAATTCCCGCGAATTTTTTAGTTCAGATGAACCAGGTCAAAATTAGAGTGGTCATATTTTCGTTAGTAATTTATATATTCCATCACAAAAATGATCACAAGTGGTTAAACACGTACACTTTCGAATACATACAGGTTTATTTAAAATAGTCTTCGAATTAAAAACAAATCCCGAAAATACTTGTGTTTTCAGACCTTGCAGGTAGGCAAAACATTGCTTATACAGTCTACAGCAACTTATACATGAAATTCTAATAAATCTTATGTTACATATTCGTTCTTTTATTGCTCTCTGCAATTACTATTCATTAGCATTGCTAGTTAATACAACTACAATTCAAATAGTCACTTCTCTTATTAGTTGTGAAAATTGGAATGTTAACAAAAATTTAAACTAGAGGCCATAAACGTATTCAAAATGGATTCGAGAAAGATTTGATCTTAACTTGGTTTTCTTGGCCATTATGCAAATTACGTTTCTCAAAATTCTTGAAGATGCTCAGCTACCGCCTCCCGTAAAGTCCTGGATTATCGTCGGTGAGATCTCTAAAATCGTAGAGCTTCAAATCTGATCCATCCTCTCTATACGTAACCGTATTCTACCTCGATCCATTTCCCTGATCTCCACTTATCTATCTCTAAGTCTTACTCGCACAAAGTCACTTCGCTTCTACCCTGAACCATTTTTCCAATCTCCACTTATCTACAGTTAACTCTTGCCTTAAAGTTTCCGCGGTGTTGACCCGGCAGAGGAAAACAAATGCAGGTTTCAAGATTTCATTTTAATCTGACTTTATCTTTACACTAAGCACTGGCTTGTAAAATTCAGCGTGTAAGATGGAAAGCATACGTTCTGAACACTTTGTTTACAATCACAAAACATTGTTTTGCAAATATCAGTGTTGCTTTTGAGATTGTTACGAGTGACATTTCCTGAAATATCAGGAAAATCTCATCAATTTATTGGTGATACTTTCATGAAGATCTATTATATAATATACAGAAATTAAAATTGTCAGTAACAATTGAAGGGTCGGATGCAATGAGGGGACTAGCGCTCGAAAATAGGAAAAATAATTATTGTCCAAACGCTAACAAGGGAACACCGCGAACCCGGACTCACCGATTGGAACGCAACTTTGTGGGTTTATAGAGTGACTCAAGACAAGAACAACGGTGTGTTTCATTTGTGACCTATCGCCCTTTAAGGGAGTGAAAACTAACCTCAAAGTCAAATTGGCACTTAGCAGTCATAGATTTATATATATCGTCATATATTTTACAATTACTTATTAATCAGTGTGAAAATTTGTGAAAATCTTTACAACACTATATTTTTTAAAATAAAGTTTAATAACAATTAATTTTCCAATCTTTTTTAGTGTTTGGACAATAATTTTTCCCATTTTCGAGCGCTAGTCCCTTTATTGTATTCGACCCTTCAATTAATAGGAATCCTTCTAGGCTTGACTGCCGAGCGAGCAAAGGTTCCCGAGGCAACAAAGTACAACGTGATATCCGAGTTCAGTTTGTTTTCAAAGTGAACATGCAGGGGTTCGCAGACAATATTTCCGATGATTTCCAAGAAATATGGACGTAGAAACGCGGCAAGGCTGTGCATAGAGTGGAAATCCCTTCGCGCGAATACACGCCGACACCACTCACTGCGTTAATTTAAAGGGGAACCCCACCCTGAAGCCACTAACAAAAGACCAAGTTGGGAATTTTTTAGTACGTATAAATAAAAATATAGGACGTGGCTTTTTAATATAGTTTTAAAGCAATCTTTATTTTGTTAGAAACTGCAAAAAACTGGCCCACACTCCCGGGAATGACTGGATCATCTGAGAAGGAAATACAAGAAAGATATACAAACAGGAATATATTATCTTTGACCTAGCGTATGATTTTTTGAACATTTCAATTATTCCATTTTTTACAAGCATTTCAGTGCAAATTTGTATGTCCAAAATTAAAGTAAATTCTTCAAACTGCTATAATTTCCAAAATAATTCGAATTTGGGGAAAATCCTATTCTAGGTCAAAGATAATATATTCCTGTTTATATGTATATCTTTTTGGTATTTCCATCTCAGAAGATCCAGTCATTCCCGGGAGTGTGGGCCAATTTTTTTGCAGTGCTCGGGGAAGCCATTTTGAACAATTTTTCGTAAAAAAAAAATTTCTAGCAAAATAAAGATTGCTTTAAAACTATATGAAAAATCCAAATCATATATTTTTCTTTATACGAACACAAAATCCCTAACTTTGCCTTTTGTTAGTGGCTTCAGGTTGTGGTCCCCCCTTAATAGAAGGTTTGTTTATAGGTAAATGTGCGCAATATCTCAATCACGTCATACTTTAAATGCCCAGTATTACGCAGTCACCCTCTCAGAAAACTTATTTTCTGTCTTGAACACTTAGAGACCAGTTAAAAAACTAAGTTTCTTTCGAAAGAGATCAACTCCGAGCAAGTGAATACGTAAATTAATGGCAGCAGTACGCTACAAGAGTTAAGCTCTCAATGTACTTACAAACCAAGTCCTGAGTATCAGCCGACATTATTTACATTTAACTAAGTTAGTGACGACTACCTATAGAGGATAGGGCCTCTGGATTTACGTAAATATGATTATCCGTAAAGCAAACTAATTGTAAGTTAAATTAAAGTTGCAGGATTTTAAAGGGGACATTAGGTGGATGAAGTGAAATTATTCTAGGCGGAGGGGCTTCGGAGATTTTTATGCTTTTAAATGAAACATATATTTTTCGTATAACAGGATTTTACGATTTCTGAATACAACCATCAGGATTTTTATAGTCAAGCTATAGTAGCTGTTCGCAGGATCAATAAAATGTTAAGACGAAGAAGACGTCATTCTCTTACTAATATCAGCTACTTTTACACGAAGTGTTTGATCATTTACATTTTGTAATCAGTTCAGTAACGATTGTCTTACAGTGTGTAATGTATCCGGTGTTATTTTAGCACATTCGGCGATGATACGAATTTCGAATTTCTTTGCGTTAGTGAATTCGAAATATTTGGGTTCAAAATACACTTCACAGTATGGAGAAAAAAAGAATACAGAGTTGAGGAAAGAAGATACGCGACCTACGATGAAATACTGCGGGGGTTCTGCATTTGGCTGGGGTTGTACGAGTGCAGCTGGAGTGGAATCTCTACATTTCATCGATGGTAGTATGAATCATAGAACAAGCACATCCATGCTAGTGCAAATAAAATGGAACTTAATGCCAATTTTATATTTACCCATGACAATGATATAATACTGGGCAGAGGGTTTTATATAGCACACGGAAATATTTGAAAATGGCGCCATAATCACCACATATCAATCCCATAGAGCATCTATGGGATTATCTGGATAAAAAGATACGTAATCATAATATTACATTTAAAGAAATTTTGAAAACCGCGCTACTAGAAGAGTAGAGTATAATACAGCCTGCTACAACATCCAACTCAGTAAATTCCGTACCAATAAACTTCAAAGCTATTATAAATTCGAAAGGCAATCTCGCAAACTATTAAAACATTAAATATTCAGTCTATTTCCATAGTTTATTAATAGGTACTTTATTTAACTGTACGAATACTTTTTGCGCGTCCATTTCTCTGTTTTATCTGTTTATGTTAATATATTTGCAAATGTTAAGGGGAATAAAATTTTGTTTATACAAAATCTATTCTACAAACATCGAAGAATATGTATTAATCACTTTTCTCCGTTAAAATTTATTACTGACATGGATATACAAAGTTTTCCATTAAATTGGTCGCTGTACGAATACTTTTTACATTCACTGTAAGTAACCTCAGCGTTCTGAATGGATCGGGGTAGCGCGTCAGCCGCACGCCTAAGTAGCCATGGTGTTCTAAATGTGAGGGATAACGCGTCGGAGGTCCAGCGCATTTGCTCGGGTTTTTGCTCCTCGACTATACCGAAATCATAATGATGATTGCAACACGCACTGCACGAGTATATACGGCGTATTTAGACTTTAGGGGTTGAAAGAGGGAAAATGTTAGTTTCCAGATTTTTTTCTTTCTTTGTGTCTCTAACCCTACCACTGTGCCAAATTTCAGCATCCTAGAACAACTAGACCCTAGTAGCATTTCTGGTTGACCCACAGTATCTCCAAGTTGGGAATTAGCTGACCATCAAAATGCCAACAATAAATGCTAATAGGGGAAGTACCTTAGAATTTTGATGATCAGTGAGTCAGTGACAAAATTAGTGTTCTTTGGAATCGTACAAGTTAAAAAGTGCAAGAGATAGAAGCATGTAATTGTG
The DNA here is from genome assembly GCA_910592295.1 of Andrena haemorrhoa. NCBI lineage: Eukaryota > Metazoa > Arthropoda > Insecta > Hymenoptera > Andrenidae > Andrena > Andrena haemorrhoa. The sequence goes on from OU342943.1 coordinate 8,126,114, forward strand.
AGGTCAGTTGTAGCTTGTAAGTATATAACACGGAAAATAAATTGAGCCATCTAACCTTTTCCAGTGCAAAGTTATGGTGGGGATCAAAAGTACACTGAATTCGTTCCAGTAAAGGGTATGCGGCAGTTAGTTTGGCTCGAACTGGACGGGTTCACTGCCGTGGACCCAGATGTTTGTGTTCTAAATATGAAGAGCATTGATGCACACTTATATTCAAAAGATGTTGAAATTAATTTATAATAGCTGGTACATATTATTTACAAGAATTAGGAAAATTACTACTTATTCTAATACCTTCTCTGGTTTCTAATTTTTCGATAAATATTGAATCAAAAAACACATGAATACAAATTATTCGTGCCATATGTTGCATCAACAATTCAAAGCATCATACTTTTGTTACTGAATTTGTTAAACATTGTCCTAAAAAACGCTTCAAAATATTGTCTCCACTGACTTGTTCCTTTATCCTTGCAAGTTTGATTTAATATCTATATGTAGTACCTACATGTTTCCTTCACAACACACTGGATAGTTAGAAGGCAGTAAAATATTCGTAGTTCTTGTTTAAACCACTCCAGTCAATATCAGATCTGTGTAAAAATGTCTACACATTTAACTTCAATGTTTAAAATATTGGTAGTGGATTATAACATCAAAATATTATTCATACTACGTTTTTCGATGACGCAGTATTTATAACCAATTTCTAGGTTTGAGCTTAAGAATGTGAAACCTTAATAGTGGAGAATGAGATACTAAATCTTTACTAATATTAAAGCACTAAATACTATAAAGTATAAAACACTCATACATGACATTTTAGCTGAGAAAGAGTATCAAAGTATGTATGTATTTATTCTGCGTGTCGTGTAATCGCTTCTTCATTTAGTTTATGTCTGTGTATTGCAATTGTTCTGTACCTATCTAAAGAAAAATGCGTTCGCTGAAAACAGTCAGCTGAAAACCACAACTGCCAGTCAGTTACCCGACACTGACAATGAGGCGAAGAGTACAATGAATGGCTCCAAGGTTCTGCGATCTTTTTCTCGTAATAGATATTTGAAAAGAAGTGACACTTATTGTTCTCGTCGCTGTCGTATGTCTTTCCACCGGGAGCGAAGTACATAATACACATTAAATAAATGTTTACCAATAATGGTAAGTAAGTAGAGAATATTTCTGATGGAATTGAACAAAATTGTCTGGAAATACATTTTAATTTGAAACATTGCAAAAAAGGAAATAAACTACTACATGGAACTATTCTGCGATCGGATACTGGCTAATAATATAAAATTTGAACACATTGTGTAAATCTATTACCGTAAACTGGGGGAACATTGACAGGATTTGAAACATTTTGTTATATAATTTAAAAATTAACATGTTTACATTTGCTTCAAATATCCTATCATAACATTGCATCTTCTGTGATTGTATTACAAGTTTCAAAATGCATAAAATTGTTGTCCTTTTCCTTCTTTAATACATGTTAAGAACGTTAGTGTACCGGGGTAACATTGGCACATCATATAGATAGCATTAACGGGTTAAGTTTTACTAATCTGGCGTAAAACAATGTAATCCCGGCGTATGCCAATGTTACCCCGTGCTGCTAGTGTTCCCCCAGTTTACGGTACCATTTTCTTAAGGTGTAGTAGTTTATGTACCAGATCATATATCAGGCAAACTACAGTACTATAAAAGTAGTTCATGCAGGGTGGTGCATAATGTACCACCTCCTTCGAATTACCCGCCAGTTTGGTTAATTGCGCTTTCTGGTATCAGCTTTTGAATATGATAACTGCAAAGGGGAATCATGCGAAATTCATCTTAAATCAGTGCATCCCTAAAAAATATTGTTTCTATACATATATGGATGTCCGAAATAATTATTCAACCATGCCTGAACAGCGGAAATATTACAATCCCTTATTCGGGAATTAGTACAGATACACATCAATATATTTCCAAGTACCACTGTCTCGGAATATTAATGCGGTTTGCATACTTTGATACTCACTGTACCTATCGCCGCGTGGCGTGAAAGAGGTTTTAAATATGAAACTACTGTAACCGATTGGGGTCCCGGACACGGAACGGACACTGAACGGACACGGAACGGACACTGAACGGGCACTGAACCGGCACTGAACGGGCACTGAACGGACACTGAACGGACACGGAACGAGCACTGAACGGACACTGAACGGACACGGAACGGGCACGGAACGGGCACTGAACGGGCACGGAACGGACACTGAACGGGCACTGAACGGACACTGCACCGGCACTGAACGGGCACTGCACCGGCACTGAACGGACACTGCACCGGCACTGAACGGACACTGCACCGGCACTGAACGGACACTGCACCGGCACTGAACGGACACTGAACCGGCACTGAACCGGCACTGAACCGGCACTGAACCGGCACTGAACGGGCACTGAACGGACACTCAGTAATTTATTCTAATAGGCTAATTATATAAAATAGGAAAGAGTAATGTTTTTCAATATGGGTTAATTCGTTTTTGTTGTCAATGCCTCAATTGTGTTCGTTGTTTCAGTAAAATCACTACACCCGAGAATTTAGTAAAGCAATGTTTACGTTTGATGAGAATTCCCGGAATCTTGTGTTCTGCGAATTCCCCGGTGAGATGTGACCAAGTGTGTTATGTTTTCCGACTGGCTGCTTACGAATGCCTCGGTGGCTGGTTCGTTCGTGGCGTAATTGCGAGATCGATTGTCTTCTATCAATCACGTGATTCTGCCTTTACACGACCTGCCGCGTGATCTTCGATTGTTAATCACGTGGCGCTACAAAGAGAGCAGCTTTTAAATGGGGCTATCAGCGCAATGGTGGTTCAACTTACAATTTTGGGTGGATTGACACTTCAGCCTAAACCACCTCTTAAGGTCCACGCACACATATCCGTTCCGTGTCAGTTCCGTTCCGGCGTGCCAGTAGTCAGAAGAAGAGGGGCGTAGTGGGTCTCTTCTTCTTACCACTGGCACGACGGAACGGAACTGACACGGAACGGATATGTGTGCGTGGACCGTTATACAGCAAAATTTTAATTCTATAGTGGCCTCTAAAATGGCAGCACAAAAACATGTTTTTGTCGATTTACATCGCACAATATTGGCCTATGCAGTATTGATCATTATTTTATATATTTACTAATAATATATACCTTAGCAATAATATTTTTTAAAAAATCGTACCTACCGCTACGTATCTAAAAATAGAAATTAAAGCAACGACTTTAAAAGGGCACTCATTTGTACTCGCTGATTTAGTTGCTCTTTACAAAATAATAATTTATACCAAAATGCTATGTAAAGTTGAAAATCCAATGTTCAGTTTGTAACTTATCAGTCCGTTGTTGATAAAATCAGAACAAACAAGACAATTAAAAAAGCACGACCGAAGGATAGACAGTACAATTATAGACAGTACAATTTACAATGTACTATTACAATTGTGAAAGCAATATGATATTTAGATTCTGCGTAATCCTGACAGCCACTAAATTATTTGTTTTCGTACGAATAACTTCACGATACATTAATACTTTCATTGATTTTTTATGTTCTTTTACTCTTGTAAAAATGTATTTTCAGTACATTAATGGAATGTCAAATTACACTTCAAGAGTGACCTCACTTTTCGATTTGGTACAGCGCTTAACCCCTTGAATACACGAGGTGTGTAATTTTAAACTTCTGTTCGACAGTGTATATTCAACCCACAAATTGGAACCATTCAATACACCCATCTGTTTTAGCCATTAAAATGAATGATTCATTAAATAACGCCTTATAATGAACCACATATTTTACCATATGTGTTGAATGTAAGTCCCTTGGATCGCTATACGTACCTTCCTACATATTTGAAATTAATGAAGTACAGCTGCGTTGAATTTTGCATATGCCACTGGTTAATGGAAACACTGTCGGTAACTGGTGTGAACTAGTTTAATCGCGAGCACTTGCAAAATGTCAATTATGTATTTAGAATCTTAGTCGGAGTGAACAATGTTCATTGTTCACTGAACATGTACCTTGTTCACTGAACATGTACCTTGTGTATTAAGGATAGACATTAGGGCGGAGCGGAAATTTTAAATTTGAATTTTCAGTTGGCTTGGGTGCGGAATAGTTGTCTTTTGGTTAACCAAACACAACTGTAAACAAATTTTGGAAAAATATTCACGTCTTCAGGTTCCTTTTTCTCCTAAAAATGATCATATAATCATATAATTGATCATATAATCATATAATTATTTTTAGGAGGAAAAGGAACCTGAAGACGTGAATATTTTTCCAAAATTTGTTTACAGTTGTGTTTGGTTAATCAAAAGACATCTATTCCGCACACAGGCCAACTGAAAATTCAAATTTAAATTTTCACCTATATAATATCGCTCCGCCCTAATTGACATGTAACTAAACAAAAAACTAACAAATCTTTATTAGAAGCATCAATTGTACAGCTCTATTAGAGATATTGTTTAGTCCACAGGAAATGAAACACATTCCTATACTAATCAAGGGCGTCCGCAGCTTCTTCCCGGAGCGCGGGCTTTTAAAATGGAAACAAATTCAATCTACCATTTAAATAATTGAAATAACCATAGATACGTATGCGTAGATTGGTGTTAGCCACAAAAAGTGTTGGAAATATTCTCTTTGTTAATATTCTAATGCACATGAATATGTAAATAGGACAGCCAGGGTCCTTTTACGTGATATATATATAGACATAAGTACTAACGCCATCACCCTTAGGAGACGGAGGTGGCATCTCCTTTTAATCGAAACGCCATATTTTTGCAGTTTTGCAAAAAAAATCCTTTTATGCATTTATTTTTTAGTAAGTAGATAAAACATCATAAGACGTAAAGTAAAGTAAAACACAATTTAGACAAACGTATCGTGAACTAAAAATCATTCTACTTGTTCCCTTCAATAGTCTCCAAAAATATGGTTTCCACAAAAAACTGATTAATTTGCAGAGAGAATATTTCGACTTATTTTTTCATAATGAAAAACTTTTCTCTCACGGTTGTACTGTCATTAAGGGACCACTTTATATAAAGTTCCATAGATTTCAATGTAAGTGGGGCAGAGAAGAAGGTGACGGAAAATTTAGACTTAAACCACAAAATCGATATGTTAGCTTTAATGCTTTAAGGTACAGCCGTCCCTATCACATTTAGAACCCTCTTAAAACCCCTCGGCATACATTTATAGGCATTATAAAGGAAATTTTATCAAACACTCCTCCCAGTTTATTCTAGTGCAACTTTACCTGGAAACAATATTCGAACATTGAATGGTTTCCAATTTTTCCATTTTCAGCAATTTTTTAGTAAATATGGAAAAAATGTAGTGTGTCAGTATACCACCCTTCATAACTACACGGATACTTAAAGGGTCTCGGAAAAATGTCAAAAATCTAACATAACACACACACGCACCATTTTTTAATAACTTTATGAATGATTGTTAATTTTACATATTGGTAAGATTAAAGTGGATTGAGTGAGGCGTGCTAGACGCCCGAATGCCGAAAATACAAAAGAGACCCGTAGAAGCGACAACGGGTGATCAGCGTCGACGGTGGCGTGAACTAGGGCTGGGACTATTCGAATAATTTAATATTCGAATATTTTATAAGTATTCGAATGCTACGAATAAACTTCGAATATTTGAGTATTCAAGTGATATTATTCGAATAGTATTCGAATACTTGGATATTCGAATTATATTCGCCAAATAATTGAGTAATATTCGAATATTCGAATACCGAAAAATTCGACAAATAGTCCCAGCTCTAGTGTGAGCCAGTTACTCTTGTGCCTTATATTTACCTTATTTCATTCGTTTCATTGTGTTAATAAATTTCTTTCATTACTTGAGATCCTGTGCGTTAGCCATTCAAAAAAAAATCCTACATTTATTTCGTCATTTCATTACAGTTGGTTAAATAGCGATGGTATTGAATTACAAAAATATTTATTAATAATGGCAATGCAAGGGTTAGAACTCAAGTGAAATGCAAATGTAACTGAAAAGGAATGATTTTTATGTAACACTAATTCTCACATCAGCTCTTCATCTACGTTATTGTGCACTTCTTCCATTATGTGTAATTAGAATTAGTATTTAGTATTTAGGTATTTCTGAATGTTTAGTTCAGTGTGACTCATTCAATTCAAACAAATACGAGAGTAAGTCCATGCAAACGTTTACCTGACTCGGATTAGGGTTTCACAGGACAAATGATCAGAAACTATGAATTTTTAAAAAAATAATCGATAGAAAAGCATGCTATAAAATTAGCAAAATTAGGCTACTCGATCAAGCATTCTGTAGTTAGGACCAACGTTTTAAAATTCATGATGCATGACATGGTTACGAAACTTTTACACATGGACGGTTTTTCTTCTGCTAGTGATTTATGCAATCAAGACGGGCCATCGTTAACAACCCTTTAACGTTGAGTGCCTTTGTGACTAATACCCATTAAGAAGGAAGGCCTGTACATGTGTACCCTCATTTTCATTCTAAATGCACTAGAAAGAACTTGATTGAAACCGGGGACACAACAGCTGTGACCTGTTTTTGTATTTCACTTCGAATTTACATTCTGCAGCCAATGAAGGAAGAAATTGAAAATTCTTTTAAATAAAAACCTTGTTGCAAATAGAAATCAATGTACGCAGGTTCGAATTATTTCAAGTAGGGATGTTATAAATATTTTTACAGAGTTGCTTCCGACGGGTACCTTTATGTATATTAAAAGGAAATTTTTAGAAATCAGGAGGAAAACTATGTATTTATTTAGCAGATGTAAATACAGCAAAAATATAATATGTAGATAAAATACTTTTAATATAAGGGGCAATCTAAGAGAAAAGAATTGTTATGCACTCAGCAAAGAAACAGGTATTAAAATAAAGCAAGGGAAAATATGACATCTTCAAGAGTTATAAAATGAAAGATTATTAAAAAAGATTTTAATTTCATTAAGAGTATCTACATTAAATTCACATGATACGAAAGGTGGAGTAACTGAAAAGTTTGATGTTTGCAAAGAAATATTTTACGACAGTACTGCTCGGAGAATATTAGATATCGTTAATTACAATCCAAAATTAAATTGCATACATCTACAACTGCACCTTCCTACTATGATTCATACAAAAATAGCAAAATTAAAATATTTCCAGTAAATAATTTACATTATAAACAATATCCTCTTGCTATGTTCCAGATATTATTAGACGCATATTTAAGTTAACTCGAAATATTAAAAGTGAAAATGGGAAATATGTTTAAAGTACATTAAAAAATACATGTGTCAAATGCTTGCATAATTTTAGGGTCCAGAAATTTTATTTGAAAACGAGAGCAAAGTAGACAGTATTGTTTATCTATGCGCGGGTTCAATCTTTTCGTGTATAATCGATTCCATACGCAAGGCGAAATTTTAAACGAGTTACATTACTAGTAAATAGTATTCCTATTATTGCATCTGAGTAATTTTTCTACTCTTAATAATTACTACACTAAATAGCAGGGAATTTTGAGCCTACAAGTTTTAGTTCGTTGAAGCTTAGGTACTTTTTACAAACTAAAGGGCGCATACAGAACGAAAATGCCCTTACATACCTACTTACTACATATTACAATCATCCATCTTCTACTATAAATATTTTCGTTTTATTACAGTTTTGATTATTATTATAATTATTATTATTATTTATTGATGTCATCGATAAATTCGTAGTTATTATAAAGTTATCAATAATCGTTGGTAACGACTATTACAAAAGAAGACGTAGTTAGAAAAAGTCTGGTTTGCACAACTACGAGAGCTCTCAACAGACTATTGCGAGTTTAACAGCGTCGTCAGTTTGGATTTTGAAGTATCATTGATAGCCGACCATAGTGTTTTCCTGTTTCATTTCGTTGTGCTTCCCTTTTAGTTGATTTTTCCCCCCGAGTTGCTCGCGCGCGTTTTCGCCTACTTCTATTAAAACGTCCCTTGAACCCTCGATACGATTCCTTCGAGTTTTCCTCTCCAAAACTTCTTTATACGTTTTCTTGCCGAAAAGTTCTTAACTGTGCCGATCTCAGTTCCTTCTGGTGTACTGTAACTTGCAGCGTTACGACGTCTCTCCGTCTTTTCTTCTTTCGGTGTCGATCTCTGTCACTCGTCTCCTTCAGTATTCTGACAGCGATTCAAGTGTTTCCTCAATCCTTCATGCGGAACTAATGTTGGTGGCCTCTCGACACATTGGCATTTATGTTTCATCCACTCAATCCACACCTTTCACCTCTGTTCTATCCGAGTGGTTTTCCATTATTTTATAATATAGTCAATAACTACTACATCAAATACGATATAGTAAATTGTTTCTAATAATGAAAAATAAACTTGAATACCAGTAGTAAAATGCATCATACAGAACCTTACATAAAGCAAGATATTTTTTAGCATTTATGTAATTTTTAAATAAACTAGAAATATATCGACATACAACAATAAATTGCTATTACGAAAAATAATTATTGTGATCACAGTTTCTCACGTGAAGCAGTGAAGTCTAGATTTAATTATTTATAAGTACCCACATATGTACGTAAAATCGATTCTTGCAGAAAATAAGCTTTTCTCAGATTTGTTCTCTGGAAGGAAATACATTTTTTTAATTACCGTAAAAAGTAGCGAACTAAAATATTCCATTTTTCTTGATTAGGTAATTTAGTAAGATAAAATACTAAATTAACCCAACTCGAATTAGAATCGTAACATTTGTATATTATACACATAAAGCACACTATTTTTAAAAAAGTTATTACACTTCGGTAATATTTCGTAAATAATATCTTCTGTCACTAGTCACTCGAAAATTCCTAATATCTATGTAATGTTAGGAGCATAAGAATGTTTGTCGCGCAACAATTTATTTAATATATATTTTTCAACACTATAAGCGAATTTTTTCTTACTAGGTGTGATAAATTAAAATCCATTAAAATGGAAATCTTAGTAACTGAGATGGAAAAAGCTGACGGACTTAAAAGAAACAAATGGACACTGTGAAGCTTATTAGGAAAGAAATGAAATTTTCTGAGTTTAATACCCAGCCTCAACGTTTACACCGCATAATTCTGCCTAAGGAACTTTAAGTTCACATGCACCTACAGCCAGCGCACATTTCTTCTCGCTGAAGAAAGTTTTTTAGCGTTAGATTCAAGAAACCAGGCTGCTGTGTTTTTCTCTTTTTAACACTGTTAAAATTGAATTTTTCCCTTGCTAAAGTAATTACAGTTTTTATAGTAAATTAGAGTTAGATTCTGCGAGTAATAGAATTTATGAATACTAATTGGAATTGGTTAAAACGCTAGAAACGGGTAGCACTGTAATTAAGTATTGCTAGTTGCACTATTCTAATGATAAATTTCTCAATCTCATTTAGTATGCTGAACCTGATGGATCAATCTTTGGAAATATTTATTTCAACAGAAAAACACGACAAAGAAAGCAGTACGTAATACGAGAAATTAACGAATAAATTAATAATCCTATGATATTTACTTCCGACTTTTGAAATTCCTAGATATTGATTTTGTTCTCATTTAGTAAATTTATAATTTGATATTTTTCGACAAACACTGTACAGCAATGAGAATTATTCAGAGTAAATACCATGGATAGTACGAGCAGCAGGAGAGTAGAATTAAATATTTTAATTAAGTTTCGCGGAGTAGCCTCTTCGAACCTTTTATCATTCTTACATCAATTTTATCACTGATCGGTTAACAGTTAATTTTATATGTACATAAGTACATAAGAATAAAATTTTCAAATGATTCACGTTTCAGGTATACTTAGAATCGAGACTGGCTGTCTGAAGCTTTTGTGTAAGCTGCGTCCTTTTGAAAGAGCGTTCCAGTGTTCCACCAGCGTTACAGTTACCTTCTGGCTTCTGGGATTTCAGGACGCATTTATACCGGTGTGCTTCTGAAGGTAAATCTACATTTATAATAGAAAAGCGAAAAGAACATTTCGCTGTAACCACTACTACCTCAGCCCCCTTTTTTACGATTATGTACTCTGTTATCAGAGGGAGATGATACGCTGCGACAATGCAAGGTAAAGTCACTAGCGCATTTAAATGGGATTTCTAGATTGTTTATGGACACTACGTGGATGAGAAAGGATGTATTGATTAACTGGTGGTATAAGTGATACGGTGCACGACTACACTTTTCCAAACGTGATGACCAAATACCGAAATTATACTATACAAGGCCCAACATTCTACTGAAGCCGAATTTATTAACAATAAGTTCATTCAATGTTTAGTCTCGTGACAGTTAGTAATAACTTAGCGAAGGTAGTAATAATTTTGGGGAAACATGGGTACATACCATAATACGCAGCTTACACTCGAAACAAGTTGAATATGAATAAATAATAGTAAGAAAAATATAAGACGATATACAAGACCTCAATTACATTGCTTGGCAATGCCCAATATATGATTCCCACAGAGAAAACTTGATTAAAAAACTAAAGAAATGTAAACAGTATCCACCGTTCGATATTAAAATGTTTCTCAGCACTCGGAACATTCAGGCGTTGCAAATAATATGCGATTTCTTCCAAAAATGCGAACTTAACATTTAGACATAAATTATAACAGACCCATAAAAGAGTGCGGCAGGTACTGCTCAGACCGGAAAAAAAATGTACGTAACAAGCGTGCAAATCATGTAAAGCTGTATGAACCCCTTAGCGGTTTAAGTAAGCTTAAATAAAAAAATAAATAAAAAAAATATAATCATAATTATTATAAAACTATAAGTTTAATTTTATTAATTATAACGAGGATATCAATAACTATTACACCATAATGGATATCAATGTTATAACAAGGACAATAAAAATCTCAGTTTTCATAAACAACGATCTTAATCCTACAAGGAATACCCATTCTACTTACTCTTTATTTAATAAAATGCTCTATCGCGGTCATTTTTTATGCGGAAATGGTCAAAGTGAGGAAGAAATTACGTGTTACGGCCAGCGCGAACGAAAGTTTCGCCGCTAACGATATAAAATTTTGCTTCCCATCGCGAGTCATAACTCCCAGCTCGTACAAAATATATTACGTTCGCATGCCCGACGATTATGGGCCAAAAACTGATCGAATCGCTCCGAGTCTATAGTGTACATTTCAAGTAGCTTCGCAATGCTTTCGCCAGACGGCACGTGGTCAGATCCATAGACATATACCGGGTGTCCCAAAATTCAGGGACTTCACCGAACATGCAATATGGTATCTTGATGCAAGAAGACGTCGAAAAGTCCTTTACCGTTTTGGGATCCGAGGCTGCGTACTCGAGATATGAACAGTTGAATATTAGTGAAGGTTCTGGGCCGCGCGGTTTAAAGCCGAGTCAGCTGAGCGCGCGGCAGCGTGCGCTCGCACGCATACGCAGGAGGCGCGAGCGCTGGATCATTTTCACGGTTTGAAGTAGCGCGGTCGCGGTCGGCTCTATTGTGTATATGAGTCTGTGTCTACGTGATGCTTCTGCGTATGCGTGTGAGGGGTCAGTGCTCTGCGCTCAGCTGTTTCGGCGCTAAACTGCGCGGCCCGGAAGTTCAGCTAATATTCAACTGTTCATATCTCGAGAACGAAGCCTTGGATCTCAAAACGGCAAAGGACTTTTCAATGTCTTTTTGCATGAAGAATTTGCTCGGTTCTGTTTGTCCACAATATTTTGGGATAACCTGTATAGGCGACGATAGCCGAGGTTTTTTCATCGCTCCGAAGAGTTCGGGACGTTGGCGAATAAATCTACAACTCTTATCACAACCTAAAAACCCATCAAGATTTTTAAAACTCTTAAGAATTCGAAGACTGTTACGCCTTTCAAGAACATCTTATTTTGAACGAGATTCGAACTGATTGGAACCTCCATTGTACTAAATTGTTTCGGATCTTCACAAGATCGAAAATCGAACTTATTGCACGTATACGTAGTTGTTTTTATTGTTCTTTGCTGTTTTAAGCTTATAGAACCATATGTGACTACAATATGTAAAATATTTTATCTGAACATCGCGTGGAAAACACGTTTCTACGTTTGTCGTCTGGAGACTGTTACCGCCAGCTTCAGCAACGTCGATATTTGACTTCACTGACCAACTCGTTGAATTTTAATATATTTTTTTACAGAAATAACAAACAAGAGTTGTAGATGCGTAGATATTTATTTTTCAGTTTATTAAAAGTGAAACAGAATCCTTTATACATAATTCACTAAAAACAATCAATTTCGTATTGTCTGTTAGGTAAATGCTACAAAAATATATTAACAGAAGCTAGATTAGACATCAGGGTGTTCATTCAATTATACTACATTGTGAATCGCAGTGAAATATTTCTCAAATTCTTTCGAGAATGTACACGATACGTTATTCAACGTGACAGAATTTAATACGAGTTTGAACTTTTAAGTTATGGTGAAATTTAACAGTATCTTAGAATGGTAATTCGTTTTCTTACTGTTTCAATTGTCGAGGAAAGTCAGTTTTATCATGAAGAATACGTGAGTTTTACGCAATGAATATATAGGGTGAATAACATAACTGGATCACCTTATTCATATTAAATCATCAAAGAACTACCAATTTATTGAATTGCGTGTGACGCCCCACGCAGAGTTTCATTCATTTGACATTCGCTGTATTCTGCTAATTAAATCGGTTTTATCGGCCCCTGCTTTATTACTAATGAATCGCACGCATACTTGGCGTGGTGCAGTTCGAAATTTCACTTGAATAGAGTGAAGCCGAGTCGTCACTAGATCTCTATACATAATTACATACATTGATCGCGACTCATTAGACCTGTTGCAAAGTTCGCAACCGACACCGAGAAACGTATAGAGCGACCGCAGCTTCGACCATATAGGGCTGTTTAATGGACGTCTTGAATTAATTGCTAATTGATGCCTCTGACATTCGCGGTTTGACAATATAATAGATAGCACGTCGACATCAAGAAATAACTTCCCTAACAGAAATGCGGTATACAGGGTCATCATTTAATCTTGCAACCCGCGCTCGCGCGAACAGGTGACATGGCAACAGCGCCTCACGGACGCATTTCCCTACAATCATGCACTGTCCCGGCGTTCGGAGAGCTGCCAGCGACCGCTGGACAGCAATAATGCCCGAGCTTCGAAAATTTCGGGATGGTCCCTTTCAGATTAACGGCGTAAAGAGATATTCGGAATTTCACGGCCCGGGTTGAAAAATTTGGGGTCTTTTCGTATAGCTTTTGAACTACAAAAGATATCGGAATGCAATTTGCGCCGAAAAATGAGGAAAAATTATTCCCTCTTAATGGATGGATAATTTAACATATTTTACGTTTGCTTAATATTTCTTTTGTCAATTTTTTAACCATAATTGTTGTGAAAAGCTTTTGCAAACTATTTATTTGATAATGTATTTTATGCTCTTTTTAAAATTCATGGTGTTGATAAAGAATAGGCTAGTTGCTTCTGTATCATTAATTGAGTTTCTTTCATAAATTGAGAAATTAAATTTTTATTCAATTATTTTATTCAATCTATTGTTCTGGTTTTCTTTTTTATGATTTTATCCTTAATGCAGTGCATGTATAGATCGGACATATGGTGTAAGTAATGGGACGTGTTTTTGGTTGTAATTTTGGGTGTTTGACTTTTTTTCTAGAATTTTTGTGTCTGAATGTTTTAACTTTTTAATTACTCAACGCCACGCCTATACCGGCTTCCATTAAAGTCACTTTTTAGAACGTTGCACCCAGAGTTGGGCAACATGTATTCTAATTACAACTTACAAATTACAATTAAAATGTAATTGTGTAGTTGATTACAGAGTATTTTCTGTAATCGTTAATTTAGGTAGTTGACCACAATTTTGTCAAACTAATTACAACTTACAAGTTACAATTAAAATGTACGTGTTAAAATGTATGTGTAATGTGTCTCGACAGAACCTCATCGTACGAGACTCAACTTTTGGCAAATATAGATCGGTATGAAACGATAGCTCGTGGCAAAAATAATTAATTGAAATCCAATAGCTAAGTATATATGTGTTCGTTGCACTCTTCTGGTTTAACTAGAACAGTTTCATAGAACATCTTCTAAATCCACCAGCTACGAAGATTGTTGATAAGTTAACTTGTTTCCAAACTCTACTAAGCCCATCAAATTTTCGGCGATTTGTCTTCACAAGCCCATGTTTATAAATATAAAACCATTCCTGAGCTATAGAAAGTATAATTGTAAACTACTAGCAGTATGATTAAATGAGTAAATATCATATTTCATTAATTAACATCCAATTTATCATACACAACATAATTCATAAAATATATGTGAGGATATCAATCGAGTTCCTCCATACAACGGCGCAACGTCGAAATTTCTTTAATTTTTGTGAGATTCATTTAAGCTCGATGATTTGATTTATCACGCGCTTGTCAGTTTTCATAAATAGAAAACACGCAATTCCACAGAGGGCCTGAATATAACCGACACTACTCTGACACATAGGGCGTAATTTTGTTCCAGATACTGCAATTCAATGTACGAAGCATGAAATTGTCCTTGCTCAGGTAGTGGAATCTAATTAAACTGTCTACACTCCGATGAGCCCTGCGATAACTCGCAGATAGACGATAGCTCAACCGATCGATTTCATGTAGGTCTGATACGCAGAAATATATTAATTTCACAGTTTAAACGATCAAAGTGACACTAACTACACATCACGAAAAAACCGAATATGTACATGTTTTAGATTTACACCAGCAACATCGCTCTTCAATGCGTTCAAAAGATACAGTGGTAATTGTGCATAAAAGGGTACACCTTACCGATTTTTTAATCACTTAAAAAATCACTGAAAAAAAAATTATAAAAATTTATAAATCAGGCCAGTTTTAACGATAAAAAGATAATGGGATAATTTTCCTTCAGCGGGATCTAGGTGCGGATGCTAAAGGCTTAAAGCCTCTTAAATGATTCATCTGTAGCGTCATCTGGAATGTATATTTTTGGCGAGACAAACATGACTTTTTTAAGCTTATGATGTTAATAAACATTGTGTCCAAGAACAGGTCTCAGCTTTAATTTATTTCATTGTAATCAATTGAGAAAGGAATGCTTCATTTTCGACAAAAAAGACTGCCTAGTACTTACCCCTTAACGGCACCTACAGTAAAAAAAAAACGTTCTAGAATTTATTACTACGGATTTGAAGAACACAAAGAAATCGTTGTTTGAATTTTATCAATTTTTGCATTAATTATATAGAATTCATTGTACCATTGTAGAAATTAGAAACATGCTACAACGACTTCGTGTTTTGTTGCTTCTCCATCTTCCTCCTTTAGTTTGTTAAAAAAGAGCTTAGTCTCATTACATACTATGGTGGAACGAAATATGGGGGCAAAATATTTTTTATTATTCGTGGCTTCTAATAGTGGGCAAAAGTTGCCTTTTATAAATTTATTTAAGCTGTGAAAGTTTGATCTTGATCAACAAATTTTTCGAGGTACCGCAAGCCATTCAAAAGTCACGCAATTCGTAAATATGAATTTTTGAATGGCTTGCGGCACCTCAAAAAATTTGTTGATCAAGATCAAACTTCCACAGCTGAAATAACTTTATAAAAGGCAACTTTTGTCCACTGTTAGAAGTCGAAAATAATACAAAAATATTTTGCCCCTATATTTCGTTCCACCCTACTGCATACAGTCTATTGCACCTCAAGTGCACATTTCTTCACTTTCGCGTGATTATCCCACCGTATTTTGAGTAATATTTTCATTTCGCCAATAAATCCATGACGCTTGCAAATGATGCTCGACTGCAGCGGTCGAGCACTCTTCACTTCCGATAGAGTCTGCTCCTTATCGGCGATAATGGACCCGACGGTGGTCTTAGCTGGATTTAGTTTTTTATCAGACTCAAAAGCTCTCATCGTCAGTCCACTCTCAAAAAGCTTTATAATACAGTTACTCACAAAAGTATCCGTCCTGCGTCCAAATCGACGTGGAAGGAAGACTTCGCAATTCTAATTCACATTAATATAAACTTGGATTAATATGTATACTTTTGTTTTGGGTGCATTCAATTGAAAGATTGTACACAGTTTATTTAGAAAAGCATTATTGTCCTTGGAAGTAGCAATGCTCGTGCAAAAAATATTCGCCTAAATTCAATATTTAATTTATACAAACGTAATTACAATAAGTCAATATTCTTCTACTATCCCAGCGATTTTATTATAAGCTTTAACCTATTATGCATAGATTCAATTAATTTTCTGTGAAATTCGAGCTCATTTTGTCCCATTCTTCTAGCAAAATTTCTTTGAGGATTTCTTTGGTAGATGGCAGTAATTAAGGTAAATTATAATGGGGAATTCTGAATTTAACATTACTTAAATAAGTAAAATATGAATAGAAATATAAATTCGCTTCCAGATTCACAATTTTGTTTCTTTTTCATTGGAATGCGAGGATGAAAGCAGTTATCGGTTTTGGTACCGTAATGAGTGTATGTTTTAAAATTAACTAAATTATTAGTCTTAAATTTCAATATCGTAATTAATTAAATTTCTTATTCTTATTCAAATTGATATGAATCAAACTACAAGCAAGGTAACAGCTGATATGTACCTAATAAAGATTAATAAAAAGGATTAAAGAATGCAACGAGAATGCAATGTCGTTCGAAGAAATAGAATACTGGCAAACAGGGGGAAATGGAAGCAGCGCGCATTTTTTTTAGCGATTGAACGTGAGCTGAAAGTTTCACACGGATGGAATCGTGGATAAGACTAGATCTGATGCGTAACAATTTATAAAAGTTAGCAGTGGCTAACAAAAAAGATATCCCGTAATTAGAGCTATTAACCACGCTCGGCGACACTCCTGTTTTACCACTAAACCGTTTTGCACCCTTTCGTGCTCGGCCCGTATGCGGTACAATTTCCCCGGAGGGGCTCCGGCAGTACAACAGCAAGCCGTCTGGCCTCTTTCGTACGTCATGCTCAGAAATTTTCACCATTTCAGCACGAAAACTTGCATGAAATTTCGTATTGATATTAAAAACGAAATTGCAAATATCACTCGCAGCGTCATCGCGAGAATAATGAAAATACACTTTTATAGCTATAATACTATTACTTTGATTCATTGGTGCCTGCATGTCAAATTAGAACACTATACCGTGTGATAAATACTTGCTGAATTTTTTTTTATTACAATGTTCTTAAGATAAGCAAGTGCCAAAACCAGATGAAGTTGAGCATTAAAATTAATCTTATGATGTGGCTGTTAAAAGTGTAGAATCGAAAGTATGTATGTACCCAGTATGCATTCACGTGTTAATAAACGTATTAAAACACAGTACTTCAGTGTTGAAAAGAGTTTCGGTGTTACATGTAGTATTAAAAGGAAACTATTGCGAAATGCATGCATAAATAACTTCGTAAATAGAGTTATTATGAATATGTTTATCTGCGTTGTAATAACATATTATGTTCATGGTGTTCATGTTATTTGCCGTTGCTGTTAAATTTTTTTGTAGTGTAGGGTCAGGTGGGGCAGAATATAACAAAAAAGTTTACAATGATTGTAGACAACAGAATGTGTAATAAATCAACTTTTCTTCTGGACTTAAACAATCAAGGGTCTTGGTCCTTCAAATCAGAATTAGCAAATGCTTACAATTAGCCTTAAAAGTTTGTCAAATATTTTCGTATCAGTCGAATTAAACACTGTTTCGTTTATTATCTATCATATTCATGGGAAACTAAATGAATTAATATTTCTATTAACTGGAATATGTGTTCTCACGTATAATATTTGAAGACAAATGATTTGTTAACGTGAACCCCGTAATTAGAAAGATTAAAGACAATTAGCTTATGAAATATCGTGATGTCCAAATGTTAATGCAAGTGGCAGTAACTCGCAAAACATTTCGATACGTTAGGTATAATGTGTAAGATACTTCCTGCGAATTCTAACCCGATATCATCCAATCTTTTTCCACCTGAATCGGAGCACGGACAATGGTGCAACACTAGTTTACGATTACTCAAGCAACGTTTACTTTGTAAAAGTCGTGGGAGCTATAAGTTTGCTGGGATGATAACGCAAGTCATTCCCATACTGGAACTACACACAAACAAACACACAGTGAACTGTGTTTTGAATCGGATTAAACAACGCGAACGAAATTGCAGTTTCTAAGTCATGCCGAAGGAAATAACTCGTACGTGTGCTGTGTACACAATGAAGGACAGTGTATAAACTACCGTGTTCAAAATTTGGGATAATCCTGTTCCAAACGATTTAGCAAAAAGGATAGATCAAATCATACACAATAATAAATATATACAAATCTAGAAGGAATTCACAGAAGCAGAACACAATCGTCATCTTCCACAGCATAGGGCATTGATCTGATATTTGAAAATTTAGCAATTTTCAGTACTACATACCAATATCTTTTTGAGTCTCTAAAAGTGTTAGAAATACAATCCAATGTGTTCAAATATACTCTACAGTGTATACTACGACAAAAGGGTAGTGATCCTGCATGAAAAAATAAGTAGAAACCGTGAAATAAAAATGCAAAAGTTTCGGGAATATATCACTTTCAGTGCTGCCACTCAAATGGTAATGTCATTATCGTAAAAGTTGACACTTTTTAGAATAGAGGTCGTTAAAATCTTAAAGGAGAATATTTTGAAAAACAATATAACCACTTACTTTCCCGAAACTTTTGCAGCAACTCACGTATGCACCTGATTCAAATTAAGCAGAATTTATAACTAAATAGGGCAAAAGCGCGAATTAAATAGATCCTTATGTAAAAATATGCCGAAATTGTAGACCAATATTTATAGAAAGGGGTTTTATTTCCGAGAAAATGAATTTAAAGATTAAACTCAATATCGAAATCGATATTTTCAAAAACAAAGACTTATTTGAAATGATGTTATTCTACCATTTTTACTTACTTTCGTACTACATTATATTTGCTAGTTTACCGGACGAGTTTTCAAAATTCATGTTCTCGAAAAGGAAACCTCCTATATGAACAAATTTTATTCCACATTTCCTGCATTTTTTTCAAGTAAAATCACCAACCCTCCGTTTGTACCATATATTACAAAGCACGCTGTATAATTTGAATTCGAATTTTAATTAATGATGTGTGGTAAATAGCGGACAGCTCAAACTATTCTTTCTGAAGCTAACAATGCTGTTACGTGAAATTTCGATGGAGAAGTTGCCCCGTTATGCATGCAATTGTGTACCTGTCTCTATACTGAAGGAATTTCTTCAGGGCAACAGCAATTCTACGGTAGCGTGAGAGAACCATGTACTATTTGCATTTCATAGCAAGCTAAAATAATGTCACACCGAGATGTGTTTGAACTTAATCTAGGCCCGACTAAGAGGATTATCATGAAATTGTTTCAACTGCAACATTGGCCGGCGTCCCGGGGCTGCCAAAATCAACGTTATGTATATCAATATTTAGAATCGCAATTATATCAAAATTCTACATTGCATTGTTCTGTGCCAGAAGTAACGGAATGTAATCAATAAAAACCTAATTATGTATTAAGGAAACTGTATAAATTCTTTTGGAATAATCATTAAAAGTGTCGATTTCACGTTCATCCTGCTAGGGGAAAGTGGGGCAAAACCGGGTGCACGGGTCAGACCGAGTATCATTGCTTTTCTAACAAGGGGAGGACATCAAGTGGTAGACAACCGATTTTGATGAGCCTTGGCACGATGGATCTATGCCGAAAATAAGTAAATAGGTGTCCGAGCGTTTCTGCCAATGAGCCTTAATAATAGAGATAAATTATTAAAAATAATTTCCTGTTTTTTAATATTTTATCAACAAAAAATGATCTACAATATAAATAATATTGAGTAGTTAGTATTCAACTTACAAGGAAAGATCCCGAATCAGAAAATTAAAAAAATTCTGAAACTTTGTAGATATATAGGGGATGATTACAACGCAATTTTTTTTTGCTACCCAAATTTACTCTAAGGGTTGAAATTAACCCCTAATACGCAATTTGTAAGAGATAGAAAAAAAGTTTCAAGGCAAAAGTTACTTCTTTTAATTAGATCTATTAAATCGTAAAAGTTGTTTAAATTGTTTAAACAATTGGAAAAAGTTATAAACAAAAATATTAATAATGTTTTCTAAAATTCGTTTTTTCACGTGAAGACTGAATTGCATGTTTAAATAATTATGAAACAGCATAATCCATATTTTTTTCCATACAATTCAAACTTTTGAACATAGTCGATGCCTGGGCATATTTGAACATAGTAGCTGACAGACTTGAGGAAAAGTTACTCGAAATAAATAATAAAGAACAAAGAATGAAATACAGTAGAACTCCATTTATCCGAATCTGTAGGGAGACAAATAAATCATATAACGGGATGGTTCGGATAATAGGAGTTCACTGATTCATCTTTCATCTTCTGCTTCACTGATTGGATACAAGGAAGCAATTATATGTATCCTGTGCAACGATTACGAGTTCATATAAGTGGTACATCGCGATATTCAGGATCGGATAATAATAGCTCAGCAACATCATCGGTAAACCAGGTATGTCCTAGGACAAAATTCGTCGGGAATTATTTCAATTACTTTATTATGTCTATTTTAAAAACAACTTAGAAAAAGTAACCGTATTTTAATGCAAACCAGGTAAAACATTTCGAAATAACTTTTTGCCTCAGTCAATTGTGTCGGATAAGTGATTAAAACGGACCGTCCGTGAAAATATTCGTTTCTGAAACTGTCGGGTGTCATCTGCCGGCCGTCAAAGGGAACTGTGACGGACAATTTGAATGTCACCGTACAAAACATATTGAAGAATGTTGCGACGGATGGCTAACGGTATATACTGCTCGACACTATTTTTTTGCTGGATATCTGATTATGTATACATTAATTGAAAAATAAATGCCCAAGTAAGTTTTTATTAAAACACGTTCCGTGCCAGTTGGGTCACCGTTGGGCAAAATATTTATCAGAGGTGAAACTTTTATTCGAGGGAAGAAGGTATTTCTCAATTCAATGTTAAATTCAAAATAGAACAAAGAAGAATCTGATATCGTGACGAATATGATACAAGAATTATTTTTCTATAATTGTATTTTATAATCCACTTTCCTCATCCCTTTTTATAGCCCTACCAAAAATTTAAATTTTCATCGTGGCATAGAACGTATTAAATTAGTTTCTTTCCAAAGAATTTTTCGAATAATATAGATTTATATAGTCACAGGGATGTGATTATAGTTTCAGTCATTTTGGTTTGCGTAATGCGTCTGACCATACACGATTTGCTCCCCTGGTTTACTCTTGATTTCCTCCTCTTGCGCTCCTAACTGTACAGAGTACACAATTTACTTCCTCCCAACATCTTGCTGTATGCTATATCGTTTAATATGTCCATTAACTTGAAAAATTATTTCAATAAGAATTTTTATTAGACCAATTATCGTGAGATTATATTATGTTTATTTATTAACAGTCTGAAGTTGAATCACAGTTTATCGTGTTAAAATGTTTTTGATATATGTATTTTCTTTAAAAAATGGAGGAACCATTTATTGAACTATGATGCAATTTAAAAGAATCAGCTTAACTTTGCACTACAAATGAAAACGCTGCAGTAATTTCGGGGTGACTTCAATTTCGTCAATTAGAGCATTAGTTTTATATATTCCAATTATCATAGATGCTTTTACTTTAGTTTTTAATTTTGTTAGTTAAATAATATAACTTTTAGTGTTTAAAATTTAAATTAGCATTCGTAGAGACAGTCACCAATCTTACTTTGAATTACAAAACATTTGTTGACTTGCACAAGCGAAGTGAAACGGATATTCACAAAGTTAATTTTGCTTTTCCTCTCATTTCCAATTCACGCGATATTCGAAAATCTTACGATATAGCAAGAGCTAGTATTTCAAAGTTCTATAATAATATTGTTAATTCTCCACATCTGTTTCCATTCACTAATCAAGTGACTTAACTCTCTTTGTGGCGATATGCGAGTGTTGCAATTGTCAGTGGGGATTCTGGACAATCCGATGGACTTAAACTTGGAAATTTTAAGCAGTTTTTGGTGCACTGCATTCCATGATGACCTACTTCTTTGACTAACTAGGCATGCAAAGTAGGGTAGTAAAGGGGCCCTAATTAAGAAAGAATCAGCTCACTAATCCCTGAATCCGTTGCAGGCGTCCTGTGTACCAATATCTATGTACATACGTCCGTTAGCTTAACGACGAAATTGCGATTAGTTAAATACGGCAGGAGAAGCCACGTTATAGAAATTTTGACCAAGGTTCAGATTCCTCTACTACTGTACAGTATATAAATTTACAATTCTTTTGAATTATGCAAAACTATTCTCAGAGTACTAAAATAATTCTAATGATAGCATAAATTCAGTTCGATCCAAAGTCATTTGTAATTTTTGTTGGTGCTCTCTTTACAATCCATCACCATGAATTAGAATAAGTAGATAATTACACTCGGTCTGAAAAGACTAACAATCATAGACGGATGAATAATCGTAATTTTATAATAAAAAAAAGTGATACTGCAATAATTTCAAAAATTCACAAAGTGAATCATATTTTTTACAATTTTAAAAATTCACAAAGTGAATCACATTTTTTACAATTTTAAAAATTCACAATGTGAATCTTATTTTTTACATTTTTAAGAGAAAAAGGAACCTGCGGGCATGAATATTTTTCCAAATTTTTTTACAAAATTCAAATTTAAATTTTCTAAATGCAAAAAATAAGATTCACATTGCGAATTTTTACATTTTCAAGAGAAAACGGAACCTACAGACATGAATATTTTTCCAAAATTTTTTTACAGTTGTGTTTGGTTAAAAATTCGCAATGTGAATCTTATTTTTTACATTTTGATTACATTTTGCTGTGTTTGGTTAATCAAAGGGCAACTGTCCTGCACCCAGGCCAACTGAAAATTCAAATTTAAATATTCGCCTATATAGTACCTGTCGCTCCGCCCTATTCCACAGTCAGACATTTGTAACCGGGAAGGGGTGCGCATCCCCTTAAATAATTTCTCAAGATTGTGAAAATTCAATAAGCGTATCCCGCGTGTGTTGGTACGTTTGTATGAATTAGATTCCGATTGATAATACTCCGTGCTGACTTGAATTTGTGAAATTGCTGATAGTTAAATCAGACTGATGGACTCTCTCATTTTGCATGCACGCTTCTGCTACAGAGTGTGCACCGTTGCGCCGCAAATGGGTTTGCGGCACGCGCGGAATAACTACCAAGCAAATAATTTCATTGTCATCCGTTTAATAGTATCGCACAGCTCATATAACCATTATAAAGTAATGCATATTGGGGCACGCTGTTTAGGGTACATTAAGCATGACTTTCTTCCCCAAACCGCTACTTATTTAATATGTGGAATTGTATGTACTGCCACGAAATTTCAGTACGCGACACCACGATATTATCATGCAATAATCCGTATACAGGGTGTTTCCTCTCATTTCAATTTCAT
This sequence comes from Andrena haemorrhoa, assembly GCA_910592295.1. NCBI lineage: Eukaryota > Metazoa > Arthropoda > Insecta > Hymenoptera > Andrenidae > Andrena > Andrena haemorrhoa. The sequence goes on from OU342943.1 coordinate 8,149,847, forward strand.
TTCATTGATTCAGAAGCGCAAATATTCTCGCAAATAACAATTGTTTTGTTCGCATTGGGCACGTAAATTTTGTACAGTTCCATTTGTTTATATAAAAGTGATTTTTCTTGGTCGATTTCACTTAGAGTTTAACGTGTTTGACTGCGTTAGTAAAAATATGTCATTTTACTTGAAGTTGGTGAACTGTGAATTTCGTAAAATGTGTCTGTAAAAATACTTTTTTTGCTTATGAAAATATATTTGCTCCTCGAAACGAACAATATCCTTGTTTGCTTTTGTTTCCTATCGTGAATAGGAACGAAGATATTTCAGATGATTAGGTTAGATTATAAATAATCGGGTACTAGTGTAAAATTCTAGTAAAATTATTTTAAGATTTAAACAAAAATTTGTGTACCTGAATGCTGAGTATGATTATTCAATTTTAGACTCTGATTTACTGTCAGAAATAACAATAGCTAGTATCAGGCATTACATATGTGTTTACGGAGAAGAATGTCGCAAAGAAAGAAAAGCAAAATAACATTGCACTTTTCTCGCGGTAAATTTAAGTACTTTTAAGTGTAAATCTTAAGAATGTGGGGGAAAAGACAGGAAAAGTAAATATCACAAGCCCTGCCGATTTATCTCCAGTACGAGGGGAATGCTCTCAAAGTAAATGCTGGCTGTAAATCAGCTCGCATTTTCTTCGGTCATGTGCAAAGGAAGCGTGCGTCTGATGTATGCACAAGTTGTATATGACCGTTTCGGTTGGTGTTACATGCTGCCAAGTAAACAGAGCACCCACTTTATGTTAAGTGTCCAATAAGCTGTAAATTAGTCTTATCTGTAGGTACTTGAATTCGATTTTTATTATCCGTGCGCTAGCCGCTCTTATTTTACACTTCAATATTCACAATTATTTACCAACTGATAATGCAATGTATAATTTACGAATTTCTTCATTCAAGCTAAATGAGCAGAGTATCTGTTGAGAATATTATGTCTAACGCAATGTGATATTGCGTCGTAGTATGGGCTTCGAATTATGTAATTTATATATAAACAATTTCCTTTATCTTAAATGAATTGATAACTACAAACTTGGAGCGTATCACGTAAAACTGTAATTGTTGACAATGCGTACTCCTTATCTAACGTTTTCAAGAATTTATTTTATTTTAATGGAATATTCAGAGTTAAAATCATTAGGGCAGTTGAAACCTTGCTTGCATTAATTAGGAAATTCGAAAACCACTTCGAAAACCTACATCTCATATCCCACACAGCACCATAACATTGCAGCAACGTCTCTGCAATGACGCGGTGCAAGATTGCAATGTTGCACCAAAACATTGCAGAGACGTTGCAGGTTCAGTCCTATGTCCGCCTTCGCAATATTGCAGGTGTGTATTTTGGCAAAGTTGCGGAGGAAGGTCCAAATTTAAAAAAATATACTAACGCAGATAGAATTTCATATCATTAAGTAATAAACTATATCTAGAATTTAAAATTAGGGTCACATCGTATTGTTTCACATATAAACTGAGGGGTTGCGCCAAGTTTCCTATTAAGGTTTTGTGAATCTACCAAACTTACTTACACTATTTACACGTTGTGGGAAAGAAGCAACTCTAGCTTCGAGGTGTGATCCCTAGTTAAACCCAAGTGGAACGTGGCGGATTTGGAGTTAATTTAACTTTTACTTATTTAACTTTTATACAAGAATAATCTATTTATGGATCCCTGCGGGATAGAGAACTTTTGTTAAATTAACTTTCGTTTAGAAATTACGACCAGGCATATTTGCAAAACTGTATGCTTGTAATTATTTTACTCGCTTTTTCTAATCTGCTTTACACGGTTTCTCGGTACGCACTATCATTTAAATAACGGCACAGTTACATTACATTTAATTACAATATCAATTCTGACGTGGAATAGAATATTTGTAAGTATAATACTCACTAAACAAAGCTTTATCTCTCTTTCACTTGTTGCTTCGAAAATACTTCTGTCAACAGTGGAGGGCATGAAAGTACAGAGAACGAAGTAACCGCGTGCGCATAAGAATGTAAGTATTTTTCTGTTACAGGGACTTGAAGAAAAGTACGAGAATTTGGCGGATCGTCTGCTTTCTTTGGACCCACTTGTGCGAGTCATAATATCCGCTTAACTTACAGCACCCAGCTTGTATGCACCTTTTAGCAAAATATCAATAAAAGCAGTAAGCAAAAAACTGCTGCGCCAATAAAAAAGTTTCTAGCAGACGTGTAAAATTTAGGAAATTTACATACCCGCGCTGTAACTTGTATCATAAAATGAAGAAACTATTCCAAAATGTAGTTAACAACAATGTCCTACTTTCGTTTTATCACAGTACCTATATTACTACGGTAACACTTTCTTACTTGATGCCCCTTCATTTACCAAAACGCTTAAGATATTTAAAAATTTGATCCCGTAACTTTATATGAAAGTTCGGTAGTTAAGTGAGTTCATACTCGTGTAAACTAGAGGTTCCTTAAAGAGAGTAAGCATAACTGTTTATTTCAAATCAACCGGAATATCATTTTGCTTTCAATTTTCTGCGAACCTGAAATTTTGCTCCATTAATTGTAATAGTTAATTAGTGGAAGAGGCGTAATAGTATCCACAGAAACGGTTTAAGGGTGATCCGATTTGTAAATAAAATTCACTACCTACTCCACGTGAAGCACAGATTTACAAAATCTTAATAATAACTATATTTTAATTAGGATGCTCTGAAGAACAGATTTCCAGAATTCTCTTGAAGAACGTATTCCTCATAAAAGCGCAATTCTCAATTTAACATCCGCAAATTGATTGTAGTTTGCGGTACGAAAATTCGTGGATGGAAATGCTTTGCTTCTCCACTTGACAATATTATTCTGGAGCTGAAAGATCCACTGATCTCCTTGAGCTTATTTCCATTTACTTCTGGTACCTTCAGCAAGGGGTTTCGCGGTTCTCCCTTAGTACCGGACAAGCGCGAATATAACTGCTACAGTGAGTATTCTTCTACTTACGTGGAATTGTTTATTATACCTCGGAGAGAGTAGGTAGCAGTAGAAGAAAGCTCACGGACCACAGTAATTTCAGGAATTATACATCAAAACACAGAACTAATCATTAGAAAATTATAGTTAATGCAAATTTTCCCATTACATTCAGTATTTTCATATTCATTTATTTCCGAAGGAGCGACTTATAACAAATTACTTAAATGTAAGCAGGAAGCACAATGGTGACCTCGTGAAAACTATAGTTTAAAAAAGGCCTTTATGCGTTTGCACGATTTACATTAAAAATATAAGTAACAAAAGAATTTGAATTATTCTGCAAAGTGCGTATTTTCCGAACTTATCTTTTTTTTTTTAATATTTTTGTGGGTTGAATACTATGGGAAAATAGAGATAAGACTGTTTTGTACGAGTCGTCCGATTTGTAACTCACTCTGTAATATCCTTGTGAATAAATAAATTAAAAAGGTACTGTATTGAAGTTTAATCTAATTATTGAACTTTGTTAAAAACTTTTACATCGATAATGTAAAAGTGAAACTTCTTAAGTATTACAGACGATCTAGTCGCGAAGAATTCACGCGAGTGGTTAATCCTCATTATGTAGGCATATTACTGCAATATTTTTGCAGTGAAAATAAGTGAGAAGAGCAAAAAGCACACCTTCTTCAATGTAAAGTTAAACGAACGGTATATATTATTACGAAATTTTCAAACGTGATATCGAAATACGAATTGGCAGAAATGCAATAAAATTGTCTTTCATTTTGCAACGAAAATGTATTCTAATTCTAAGATGAAATACCCTTTCAGTGATTATGAATACCCCGAACACATATTTAACAGATATAGTAGGAAAAATTGAAAATTCTTTGCGTACGTTTTACACTTTCAATTATATCATTTAAGTATTCAGTCTGCGTTAAATTAAAACTTCAAACAGTAAAAAGCAACATCCAGACGCGTGCACGAAATTTTGTAACAAAATAGATTGGCAACAGGCAACTGGCAAACCACTCGGAGTAATTATAACTGCGGTGGAACTCGTTAAATTGTTCAAACAATTGAGCTTTAAATGAAGGAAAAAGTACCTATTTCACTGTTTTTTTTTGCAGAGGCGTTGAATGAGTATTGTTTGAAACAATGACCCAATCATTATTTGTTTGTAAAATAGAGGAGAAAACTTCAATTCGACATTTTTTTTGTTTTTTTTCTGTATTTTAAACAAAAGAAACAATGACCCGGGTTCCCTGAAAACTCTGACGTTAGACACGTGTTTAAGAAAATTCTTAACATTTCTGTCGTGTTTGTGTTCAATGTTATATGCAACTTTCCTAAAAAAAAATTCCAAAACCTACATTGACATTTGCTTTTGAATAAAATAAAATTTCAAGGAAGAAAAAATGTATACTGAATACTATGTTTAGCTACAAACTTTAAAACACGTAGAAACACATAGACAAACTTCAATCATATGCATATTAAGCAAAGATATGAATTTTACTTGATTTGGTAAATTGACGAAATCGATGAATAATGAAATGAATGTAAAATCTAAAAAATTACACGAGCTTGTACCCGATCGTTCTTAGAAGTTATTTACAGTTAGTATATGCACCCCAAGATATGTCTTCGCCAATATTTCTGTCAATTTATAGACCTGAATAATAAAATTTAAAAATTTGGTAAATTTTAACAAAAAAAATCGCTTTTACCCACAATTATTTTTTCAAATACAAATTTCAGCATATCAAAATTTATATTTCTAGAAAAACACTATTGGACCATTGCGAGCGTACAATTATTTATCACTTAAAAGTTAAAAGATTCAAAAATACGAAAATGGGAACTGAAAAATATCACTTGGGTCCAGCGAACCCCATGTGACCAATTTGTGATTATAAGAAGACTAGCTTTACTACTCGGCTTCGCCCGAAATTTAGATTCTGATTTTACAAAAAAATTTCATTTATTCTTTTTCATTTACTTTTTTTTTGTGAAAATAGTCACATTCATCCGGATTAGCTAGGCATAATGAGGTGGAACACATTTGGTGACCCTAGAGTTTACCGTTCGAAAGTTTTTAGGCGACAGACAAACACACAAACACTTTCTGCTTTATATATGAGACAGTCAGAGCAACAACGGACCGACCCACATTAAAAAAAAAATTTCCTATTTTATATGGTTAGTTGAGCCTATTGGAACACATTATTGCTACCAATTCGATTTCGAAAAAAATGTGGGTTAGTCCGTTGTTGCTCTGACTGCCTGATATTAATTAAGATGTGACCACGGAGGGTTAAATAGCGTGGGGTTTTATATACAGTGCAAGTACCAGCTCTAGTTAAAATTAATTTATGATTCATTTAATACAATTTAGTAGTATACCAATTTATTATCAAAATTTAAGGGATGTCTATTTTAGTTCCCTACGACTTCTTGGTGCTTATTTGTGGCAAAGCAGCAAAGCAGCTTTAATGACACATACAGGATACCTGCATTCAGTTTCAATTATGTGCCTGTCTTCATTATACCTGTTCCAAGGTATTTCTTGTATCCAGTCCATGATATGGCGGATACACGACTGCAGATAGAAATGCAGTTTCACGTTGTTATCGGCGAATACAACAACGTGCGTTTTCGAGATGTCGGTTATGATCTCACATGTAGCCTGCAGAAACGGCTATGTAGGATACACATTAGTATGCATTCTACTATGTACGTAAATATGTTTCCTTATCCAGCAGGTTATAGTGTTCACTTTACAAACTTTGGTCGCTGTACAGTTCCCTGTGATTCTCCTCTCTTATTCTGTCCCTTTACTTGATTCACACCTCTGCTATCTGTATTAGGGTAAACCAACCGGTAATTGACCGCATACCGGTGAATGACCATTAGGCAAAGAAATATCAATTATAAATTTAAAAATTATTATATGATTATAAATGGAGTGTAGTTAGACTTTTAATATCCCATATTTTTAGTTACGCGTATTAAACAAACATTAATAAGTACAATTCTTAATAAAAGTATGCGGTCATTTACTGGGCTTCTCATTCAATAGTTCGGTCATTCACTGGTTGGTTTACCCTACTAGCCGTTTTTCATTTTAATTCTTCAATCGGGCATTCCATTTAAAACAGCCTTAATATAAAAGATAAACGTCAATTTATATACAGCTCGAACTAAATGATCGAAAGCTTATCAATTCTATGTGTGCATAACGCATTTTAATTAACTGTTACTCGTACAATGAAAAGCAATTATTTAATTCGAATCTCTGTGCACTGTTCTTTAATATTATTTTGGAGTTTTACACATTCTGTTTCTCTTGCAACGTTATTTAGATTTAATTATTTTATTACTCTTTCGTAGGTTTTATTTAATGTTTACATCTTATTTCATTCAAGCTTTAACACAATTAACATTTCATGTTTAAGTTTGTGATGAATTTTAATTTCTCTTTTATAGAAGACGTTTCTATTTTCTACGTTAGTTTTATAATTTTATTTATTCATAGTGCTCAGCATTTCTTTCATCCACTGTCTTTGCATTCTCTTTCGTTAATTTCTCTTCAGATGCGGATAGTAATGAATCGATGCACAAGAAATTTGTAAAATGATACACGAATTAATAATCACCCTGTCAACGTTTATTATCGTCTCTTAACGAGTATCACGATACGTGTATATAAAATATTGGAAATATTTTTGCAGATGAAAACATTTTGCAGCAGATGAATCCGAATCAACGACGCGGGGCCAACATAAAAGGCAGCTTGAATTATCCTGTCATTCGGAATTTCATAATTCCACGGGTATCAAATACGGCTGCTTCCCAGCATCCTTCGTAATTACATTCTTTTCAAACAGTTCACCCAATAACCAAATCCGAACAATACTGAAACACGGATTTACAGGAAAACCCACTCCCAGCAGAGACGTATCCCTTACAACACTTGCTTGAAAACCGACGTGAACACACAGCACTCCATCCGGAATACACGAGCAGTGCGCATGAAGCGATCCGTCAAAGTAACGAATTACAAATTATGCGATGCGAATACGAAGCCACTGTTGACAGACGTCGCAGAAATTCCATTTGGCTGTATTTACATTTGCTTTCATCCGGTATCAACGCGTGCACCGTAAAGCCGAATCCGCTTTCGAGATGCGATCCCGTCGATGAGTTTGCTCGTAAAACTGCGCGATACAAAGCTGACATTTCCGCGTAAGAATTTCAGGACACCGCGCGAGGACAGTTTTTCGCCGTCGGTAGCGATTAAACTCACGCGCGATTGCCGCACGTGCACGCGTGGTAAGGCGGCCGGCGAACGACGAGGAGCCGCGAACTCCGTGCGGTTCACCCGTAATTCGTTTAGGGGTAGACGTTGCTCCGGCGTTTGCGGAGGCCTCCGGTGCCGAACTTGTGTGTGCGAAGCTGGCCGTAATTAATAAATACGCAACTCACCGGAACCGGTGGAGTTGTCGGTCCAAGCACTTCCCGTGACCGTCGAGAGCAGGAAAACCGTCGTCAGGAACCGCGAACGGCTCTCGATGGTCCCTAGAACACGCTTCGCACGTTCACTGATCATCACGGCACTAAATGGACGAGAGGATACGCGACCGGCATCCCGACTGACGGATCGCGCCTCGCGAACCCCCAAGAGCGTGTTTCTCTCTCCCCTCGCCCTTCCTCCTGCTTTCTCGCCATACCGTTCTCCCTACCACATTTCCTTTCCCGCCGCGCGCAGACGCTTCGAACGTTCAGGGGTTTCTAATTCCCGAGCTCACCCCGGCGCCCACCCGCCCTCTTAAACCTACTCACTTATCTCTTATCAATAAGTGACGATTAATTATCGCTATACCACCCTGAGTCTAAGCCAAGACTCCAGGTGCTTGCTTGTTAACCGACGGAAGCACCTGTAGAACGTTCGTCGGACTGTCCTTTCCTCCGTTGTATTCCAAATCCCGAACTATCGACGGGCCAGCAACGGTGTGGCAGAATCTCAGGTGCCTGGAATCGCAAACGTTTCATCGACGAAGCCCGACGCCGTGATGCTTCCAAGATAATGGTAGCTCCAGCGATTCGCAGAAATTCAATGTGAAAAGTGGCAGGTTGGCGCGCGCGAGACGCCGTTCCCTTTAATAAAACATCGAGCCACGTGAATCTCGACGGTGTTCGCGTGCTTGGACGAAATAGTTGGTAGGGTCAGGTGGGGTGGATTGTGACGCGGGGCGCGGTGTAGCAGTGAAAGTATTTCTGCTCCTTTGTAACATCTTTGACTAATTGTGGGGTGATAAGAATCTCTTCTCGAGACCTAAACACGTTGCTGTTTCCGGAACACGGGAGTTTCCTGAAAATGGGAAACTCTGAATGTCATCGGTAAAGAAGATTCTTTCACAGTATGATCGTAGATAGGATGTCCCGTTTAAATCGACCCCCGTGAATCTAGAGACGCGGTAGCGTCTCGACGCCAAGTACATGAAAGACACCCGGTATATGTGTCGATGTCGCTACCGTGTATCTTTACGCGTCGCAGAGGCATTCCAACCTAACTTTTTATTTATTTCCCTAATATCTCATCACGCCTGCGATATTTTCTAAATTTAATGGCATTTTTCTGATGTAAACCGCATGTGAGCTTTCGAATAAGACCAATTTCAATAAAATCGGTCCTCGCATAACAGAGATATCATAATATCGTCTCATGGATCTGTCAGAAACGGTAAGGTTTTTCTTCTGATTCTGATTCTCCAAGAAATTTTCGTCAAACATAATACGTATACGCGTTACACGCACACCTGCAGCCAAAACGAACTAATACATGTTTCGTTCGTCATTCGCTATCTTCACTATGCAATCCACTCCAAATTTTGACAGCTTACCGTCAAGTTATAACCAAATAAGATAAGTTGTCAGAATTTTAGATGCCACGTGCTTTTACAAATATGTATCGTTGTACCATTGAATTGCAACCAAAATGCAGTCTCAAACACAAGGTAAGTTGCCGAAATTTGAATTGCGACATGTTTGAATATCATCAAACTGTTTTTAATTTGTAATTAAACTGAGGATTTTATGTATATATAGATAATCGAAGCGTAAAATGATGCTGTGACTGAATTTATCCTTAATTCTGTCCCGTGATAATTTGTAAGTTATAATATTAAAAATTATCTAAAGTCATTCCCTACTATGCAGATTATCTTTGTAAAAAGAAGTGAGATCCCCATAAAAAACTTAAAAAAAGTAAAAAAATTACGCCAAGTACATGGAATCAAATAAATCACAAAAGAATAGAAGGTAATAATAATCACAAAATTAAAAAAAGGTGTGAAATCAAAATGAGCTGCAAGTACATAAAGGTGCTTTCCAACTGCGATTAAGATGGCACAACTACATATACACAGCTAAAATGCTGTGTTCATAAATTCTATTACTCATATCGCGGACATTTTAATAATGTGAAGATAAAATGTAACATCTAGACATTTGCCTAGATGTCCGCGGCCTGGAAGTCAAATACTTGGCGTGGCCAGGCAAGATCAAGGTGTCGATAAATAAGAATTATTTAAAAACGCAAAATAATGAAAGTGTATTCATATTGGCAGAGTTTTAAATTCACAAATTATCTGAAAGCTTGTGAGAGGAAAGGTATCGGTGTCGATGAATGATCTTAGAATTATTTTAAAACGCAATATAATGAAAATGTACTGATATTGTCAGAGTTTTAAATTGACAAATTATGTGAAAGCCTGCGAGAGGGAAGGTATGTGTATCGATGATCTGAGAATACCTTGCCTGGCCACGCCAAGTATTTGACTTCCAGGCCGCGGACATCTAGGCAAATGTCTAGATGTTACATTTTATCTTCACATTATTAAAATGTCCGCGATATGAGTAATAGAATTTATGAACACAGCATTTTAGCTGTGTATATGTAGTTGTGCCATCTTAATCGCAGTTGGAAAGCACCTTTATGTACTTGCAGCTCATTTTGATTTCACACCTTTTTTTAATTTTGTGATTATTATTACCTTCTATTCTTTTGTGATTTATTTGATTCCTTATTTTCTACTATTGTGTTTCGATGAATGGGCGACGAACTACATATCGATTGCTCTCGTGTAGCTTTGGTTTTATAATTTGTCGGTTCTACTGAATATCAATCTACTACTTATCGCCTTTCCGAATGATTATTTAAAGTAGATTTTCATCCCCCCGAAGATGGAAACCAAATATAACAACTAGCCAAGTTATGATTACGTACGCATTTACGCGTGTTTATTATAACTTTCTCATCGCTTTTGAGATAAATAATTATTGATCTTAGTTTCTTTAAGACATGCAGAGAATCATGGCGTGAAAGACGTTTTCCTTTCCAGCGATTTCCAAAATTTAACGTTTTCTACCGTTGCCCTTTATTAGCTGAACGTCAGACGAATTATGAGACTATTACAAAATTTTATAGTGAAATTTATTAAACCTTCCATCTTCAATAGGTATTAATAAGATCTTAAACTCTTAAGATCTCATACTTAAGCTCATAAGATCTTGTGTAATCGCTTGTGAAGATCAGGTTTCCCCTATTCATTAATGCAGCCTCTTTGTTTGCTAACCTTAAATGCATTCGTTTAATTTGTTTGAAATCCATCTCAGTCACGATTCTCGTCTCTAGCTAAAAAAACTGAATTGATTAAGACTTCCATTCTACCACCAAACGATAGCCCCTATCTCGATGACATTTCTTATATATTTTTGCATCTGTCAATAATTTGATTCATCCTTGAAAAACTCACACTCCAAAAAAAAAACATTTGTCCTACGCCTAATAGTTCTCGAGATATTCCAGGCAATTTGTTTTCGACCCCCAACTTCAGGGGCTGTGTACACCGCTTCAACATGGGCGATTGTCAAAATATGTACCTGTCAAATATTTTTCACTATTCGGCAAATCTGTAGAGACTCATCAAAATCGACGTGCGCGGGTTCGATATGTTCCCGTGTATGCGCAAAAAGGATAAAGAATACTACACTGGAAGCTATTGATCAATTAATACGTTAAAGATAGTTGAGAATTTGTTCCTTAGAAAATCATAATTTATTATCGCTTACAGGCACCTTATTTTTATAAACCAAATAAAATACAGGGTGTCTGATAAATTATGGAGTATATTTCCGTGAATGGTTTAACACTTTGCAAGAACAATAAAACAGAAAACTATTAAGGTGAAATCAGACGGCACGTGGATCGGCGAGCTTGGCACGAGACTCACCGAGTCCACGCGCCGCACAGTGGGGCATTTCGGGTCGAAACGCGGCACTAAGTCCTTTTACAAAAATATCGCCAAACTGCAAATTTTTTTTACAGGTAGTTGACTGCAAATTTGGGTGATAATGTAGCATGATTGTTTTTCACATTCATTAATTTTTAACACGACTAGGGTAAGTGTGGGTATTACCGCGGACTTTTAAGGTAGGTTAACTTTAGAACCCTCGATACGGCGTTCAAATGAATGAAAGCTCCTCCTTCTTTTTTTAAAAGGAAGGTGGGACCTTAATAATTCAAGGTACAAAAAAATTGGCTGCTACTAGCTGCTACTAGGGTAGTTAGGTGGGCGAGAAGGGGTCCATGACCCGTTATTTTTGCACAAAGACTGCAATTCCGACCCGAATATTGTTATTTATAGTTTTGTTGTTTGCATAATTCAACTACTTTTTGCTGGCATTATGTGTTGAGGTATGTATTTGAAGTGTGTCAAATTTGATTTTGATATCTCTGATATTTTTGGAATCTAGAGACGCGGTAGCGTCTCGACGCCAAGTACATGAAAGATTATACCTTACTGAATTTCCCAATCTTCATTGTTTATTTTGAACGGGAGTTCAGTGAACAGTGTTCGGGTGCCAACTTTGAGCGATTATAACGAAGGGATGGAGGGTGCCTTTTTTTAATAAAAATTCTTTTAATACTTTCAAACCGTGATCTTTCATTTGCAACAAACCCCATCTATCTAGCTTATCAATTTCAGATAGAAAAAAATTCATAAAGACTGCTTAATTTTCAGGCTAAAAAAGTACTATGCCCTCTTAAATAAACAAATTTCATTAATTTTTTTATCAATAGGACCACAAGTATACATCCTAACTGAAAGAATTGAAAAATTAACGATAAATATATGTTTTCAGTCAGAAAATGTTTTGTGCCGCGTTTCGACCCTAAATGCCCCACTGTGCGCCGTCAGAACGGTCATGACTCGCCGACTCGCGATCCTCGGCGATCCACGCGCCGCGAGAACACTCATGGATCGTCGATTCGCGAGCCGGGGCAAGCTTAGCACGAGACTCGCCGAGCCTACGCGTTTGTCAGAACACTCATAGCTCGCCGACCGGCGAGCCTCGGCTATCCTGGGCGAGCCGGGCGAGCCGAGCCATCTCGCTGAGTCCCGCGCCGTCAGAACGGTCATGGATCGCCGATTCGCGATCCTGGGCGATCCTTGGCGATCCTGGGCGAGCCGGCTCGGAGCTGCTCGGCTCGCCTATCCACGTGCCGTCAGATTTCACCTTTACACACGACGGTACTATTTTATTTTCATTACATTACGTAAGTATCATGACAACTACTTAGCATTGGCGTATTCCCTAGCTTTCACCAACTTGTCCAGACGACAAAATACAGTCATCGCAGCAGCGCGCATATGCTTCTGGCGTTAGGAGTTTGCTGGCAGTAACGTTTCAACCGTATCTATGTATTACGAAGAGTCGCACTCTAATCAGCGTCATGCTAACAGACAAATGATTCAACGAGTGGAACAGACGCTCACTGAATGCGATCCGTTCTGATCATTCCATGAAAACCATAGCCATCAACAAATTCGTCAGGGCGTAGGAGTAGCACTCTAGCTTGATTTAGATAACATTCCTTACTTCGGTACAGAAACTTTTTCTCTGCGGCATCGTAGCTTGAAGTCAGTGGTTGGCACCATATTCCATAACAACAAAATGGATCTCTATTCTCTCACACAACGTAGGAACTCTTGGACTGAAATTGTTCCACGAATGGCTTTCCGCTGTTTGTTAAATTATAATCTTTATAGTCCACGATTCTAACCGTGCGTTTTATCGAACGGATGAACTAAAATTTGCACGAGACGCTGTTTGAAATCACCGTCGTAGGGTAAACGTGCCAATAAATGGACACTTAAGGCTAATAAATGAACACTTTTATAAAATTATTTTTGCAGCGCGATTCATTCCACGTGCTGCGAAAATTGTTTGGATATGAAGCAAGAAATTAAAAGAAGTCTCTAACTAATTAGTTGCTTATTTTAATAACTTATTTTACTCATTTTAATATAAAATGTCCATTCACTGGTACGTGTCCATTTACTGGTACATCCACCCTAGTAGGTACTCAGTGGTGGGCATTTGAAAGTCCTCCAGGATTCCAACGAGACAGTTATTTATTTAGCATATACGGAGTGTGAGTGAAAATACTTGGTTCTGAAATTAATGGTCCTTCTTTCTTTCCAGTTACTTTAAGTATCACGCAATACTTGCATTTTCTACAGAATAAATTACCTACATTGGAAAATGACCCATTAGCAATTCGTTGAATTGTAATTTATAAACATGACCGAGGTTTCATGCCTTCCTTTACTGAGCAATACCAACGTGTGTAGATATTCATCGCGGTAACACAATTATTTCTTGGTCACCATGATTCCTGAAGCTGTTACAATCTACTTTTGTATATTGGGTCACATTAAATCAATCGTCTACTCTGCAGAGAGTTTTGTTTTTACATTACGGGCATTTTTTAATATAGATTGCAATAATTATGTACATGAGATGATTACAAGTATGTATAAAACTGTTCAGCTCATTTATTTATTGGGAAAAATGTTAACAATATGAAGTTCAGATTATTATCGTAATAATTATAATGACCGGGTTGTTGACACGTGAAAACTCTCGACGTGTGTTTCCATTCCTTCATTCCCGGAATACAGCACTGGTTTGAATGATTAATAAACGTCCAATGGGTAAATTTATGCGCATAACTTGTAAAAGGGCAAGTGTACGATTGCACATTTAATGTGCTCCGCTTCAAAATTGTAACGTAGAAGCATTTTGGAATACGTATGTATCTACACAAGTCCAGAAAAAAGGTCAAACGTGTCTTCATCGTTTACGCGAAATTAAGCTTTGACGCGCCATGAAGTTTCAATAATATTCTACGACTGTGCATAATTTTATCAGGAGTAGCCATTTATTATTCTGCTTTTAGAAACAAAAGTATTTTACCAATATTAAAACTACTCGTGATTTTTGTATTGTTTTATGTCGTTTAAGCAATCTTAATAGTTCAGTTTCGAGTAATGTGCAAATCATCTTTGTGTTGCATTTTATATTCGTAAAAGAAAGTACTAGGATTAGGTAGAGTTAGTAAAGTTTATAGCACTGCATGCTCTATAATTCGAGAAACGCAATTCTATTCCGGCCAGTAAAATTGGTAGTACATAACCCGTATAGTTAAAATCAGAGAGATGTGAAAAGGTATTAACGTTAATTTTTTTAATTTCATAAGAATAAATTCAATTTATAACAGGACTCAGGGAATTGGTGACAGTAAGCTTTGGAAATGGAGCACTTAAGGGGGAATCCTATTTTATGGGCTAAAAACATAGCAAAATTTGGGATTTTTTTTAAGAAACTAGCAATTCAATTCATCTGAAAATTTGGACCATGTTTTTATGCATCCTTGAAATTGCATTTTTTTATTCATTTTTAATAATAAATATAAGAGTTATGCACCCCGCGTAAAACTCGTCGTCCGCTGGTGTGCTTGATATTTACCTTCCAGGTAATCTGAAACAGAAAAATGAAACGGCCTTTTACTTTATACCTATGTAGCTTCAATTTGATGAACCAAAATACCGCTAAGTTCTATACCTCTTTTGTTACATAAGAAAACTGGCGCAAAATTGAATAGCAAAAATTAAAGGTTCAGACCTTTTAGTTTGAAAATTCTCCACACTCCTTAATAAATTTTTTGTTTTTTGCTGGTTCATCAATTTCAAGCTACATATGTATAAAGTAAAACGCCGTTTCATTTTTCTTTTTCAGATTACCTAGTAAATAAATATCATGCACACCGGCGAGCGACGAATTTTGCGCGGTGTGATGGTCGATTATGCATAACGCCTATATTTAGGTATTTTTAAAAATTAATAAAAAAACACTGCAGCTTCTTCGAAGATGCATCAAAACATGGTCCAAATTTCGGATGAATTGAAACGCTAAGTTCTCAAAAAAAAATCCCAAATTTTGGTGTTTTTAGCACAAAGAATAGGAATCTCCTCTTAAAGCGTTTCTTGCGATAAATCATACTCAACAGTATTCTAGGGGTGTAGAAAGGCTGCCTATTCATTAGTTAATCAGTACACTTCATTTTTTCAATGAGAGAATACGATCACCGATGCGACATATGAATGCCCGCGTCCCTAGCAATGGAGGCCATTCTGAAAACCCTTTACGATTACGTGTAAGATTCCAGCAAGGCCCGCGAAATACTGAAATTTAAATCAGCCTTATCTTGGGGACAAGAACTTTACGAAGTCATGCTTATTATGACTTCTTTCTCGGATCCGAACTGTAGAATAAGTCTCTAAATTTTGTAACACATATGTACATACCTATTATTTTCTAAACTCCTTTTGTAATAAAGATAATAATTATTTTAATTAGTATTATTCCTTCTAATACAATTATTGCTGTATACGATGGAACACTGTCAAAGTGGTTGAACACATTTCTTTGGTTCTGAGTGAAGTTGGTTGTCTCTATACAGGGTGCCCAATTAAAAGTGTTACCGGCTAACGTCATTACAATTATGTGAAATATGAAATTTACATCCCTTTCTTAAAGATTGCTTTATTTCTAGCAGGACATTACTCAATTAGGCTTGATTATTTGTAAAAGCCCGTAGATTATACTAAGGTTATGATAATTTCTTTAAATAGCTACAATATGTTTTCAGAAACGTACGGTAGTAATTTATTTCTTTATGAGTAAAATAACCATACATTCTCAAGGACATGACAAAGACACAAGGGAGAAATAGTGAGCAAAGAGCAGGAAAAAGCTTTCTTCTGTCTTCCTCGCGCACAGCTTCCTTCCTTTGTAAGACGCGCAAGTAGAAATGCCTAGTGTATGGTCAGACACGGACCACGCACTCACGCCGTGAATGCACTATGTACTTGCTGGATGCTATATGTATTTCAAGTCCAGTTACAAACATACCATTAGCAAGTAGAGCATTTTAATATTGCGTATAATGTTGGAATGGTTACGTTATTGTATAGTATCATCCCTTGAACTACATTTCGGCAAAGGTACAAATTTTTTCTGAATTTTCGAGTTGCCTAACATCCCTTGTTAGATGCAGGGATGTTAGGATGTAGGATGAAACAGGTATACGTAGGAATCGATAGTTGGGAGTCGCTAATGAGAACTTGCAAGAGCCGGGATCTGTTAAAATGTCCTCTTTTGGAGGAGCCAAAGGTAACACCACATCCTATTATAAAACGATCATTGTACGTCAAATTATGCCCGAAACGCTGAATGTGATATAAGGTCTTATATTACTTTTTCGATTGGCTCGTGGTTGTGTAAAAAGTGGCATTGTTCTGAAACAAGCTGATGTTTTCAATGAACTATCTGTCTCATTTTAATTACCCACAGTGATGTGTTGTAGTCACCATTGACTATTCGCTTTTCCCAAAGCGAATCAGGGTTAATTGCGTCAGTTTGATGAAGGGAAGTTTTCAATATCCTTTGTAAAAGACTTTATACTCCTCACGTACACAACGTCACAAGGGACGCTCGTTTTCAAACTCTCTGCAACGTCTAGTTAAAATTCTATTGGTCACGTCCCTTTGTTATAAAAAAAATTCAATGATACGTTTTGTCGATATAAAACACAGTGAATAATTCAATGATAGAGTGTTACGCGCCAAGTTTGATGAAACGTTGGAGGTAGATAGAAAGTCGAAAAATACTGGACTCATGCTCGGCCAAATGCGTAGATATGCAATAATTAACAAGACACTTAACAATAAGGATTGTGTGATACAAGTTCGTGGAGAGAAATGTTTTATTATTTTGGAGTTTTCCTTTATGATAAATCAAGCACTTTAATCGAGATAGAAATCATTGCAAAATATTATTTTCTGTGATTGAACTTGGGATTTTTACAATAATTTAGGTGTATGTTTTGCTTGAAAGAAGTTTGAAAATGTAAACGTATCTGACAGAGTTGTAGCGAATACAAGATCCCTATTGTTAACTATGTGATAGACTATTGATTGCCTCTGCAAAAGACTATACATACAAGAATCAACTATTTTTGAGTTCTCTATTTATTTACGAGGTTTCGTACTTTTCTTGGTTTCTCTTTAAGTTTCAGCCTACGTCATTTATAAACATCTAAACCAGCAATTGTTAACCTTTTTCATCTCATGGCACACATAAGCTAATTAGGTACTAAAATTCTACGACGGACCATAATACATATTATATTTTTTCCCCGACCTGACAAAAAGTATATCTTTTTCTACTGATTTACAAAAACAAATAATATTCTTTTCCGCTTTGCTTTTTTTCCTTTTGGTACTTCAAAAGATAGAAATTATAAGTGTGAATCACCTTGTTCTTTAATGAAGAGTCATACAAATTTTTAACATTTGTGGGTACATCTCTTGAAACTGTACAGCTCTTGCTCCAATAACATTTTTATATTTTGCATATAGCAATAACATGGTCTGAAACTCCAAATATGTTTGTCTTGATATGCTTATCCCTTGTTAAATGTCTTCCAGTAAAAAGCATTGACCTACATCAATAAGGAACATCGTGATATGCCCGTTGATTTTTACAAAACAAATTATAACATTCGTTTTGCTGTATAAAAATGCATAGATTTCATGAATAATATTCGTACAGAATGTCTGTAAGAATTCGGCGTCAAGAATATTATATAGGTACTGCGTAACCTCTTTTATTGGTGAAGAGTATATCGAGTTCATCAATACAACGTGAAGTAAATAATCCAGTAAAAACTTTAAAGAAAGATCAGCATTCAAGTTTCGGTATCAATTAATTTTCCCCATAGCATAGACGCTAATTACAATTCTAAGTACATCTTTATTGTTGCTCCTCCTCCCTGGTTCCCATCATTCGAAGTGTTTCCCAACTCTGAATTTGAAGCAGACGGTAAACAAGTCGAGAGGGCAGATTACTATTGAACGCCTCACTGTTATAGTTTAAACTTTGCCAAAGTGCATTTACTATTCAGCTAATTTTTCCATTGTCACGTAACATCCGTGTAAACGTATTGCACCACGACCGTTGCTATTAGTGGCTTTATATAAACGTAACTATCTATGCATTTGCAACATTCATAAAGATAAAATTCAAATGCCTGACCATTTGTTAAATTGAATCCTATTGTGCTTAAAATATTTTGATGCGCTATTCTGAATATTCATCAGCTGACAAGGAATGTCGATTATTCAATCAACGGGAACCACGGTACACTTAATGACTAAGATTAGGGATCATCGAGGCTGCGTCTATTGTGATTACGGTGGACCGTTAAGCGATATTAATCATCTACCAACTGAACTGAACTGAGCCTATAAACGTGAAACGATCGGGATTATATATTGAACACTTGCATTAGATAGGCCTAAACCTTGTGTCCATTATAAGGTACAAAAACTACGGTTAGGCCCACTAATGATAGACTCCGCGGCACACTTCATACATATCTGTGGTAGGAATGCCAATCAACGTAAGTCATTTGATTTCACTCGCGAAATATTGTTTTTAAATCTTGGAACATAAATTTGTTATTGTTGACAGCTGAAGTATAATATGCATACATTTTTTATTTGATTTTGCATAATTTTTTTACACAACGTAAACAATAAATAAAAATACTAAACGAAAAAATGGTAATCCACTGGACTTGTGTTGCGTTTACGTATTCTTGTTTTGCGAATAAGAAATTCCTTTGCATCCTCTTCCTCTTAAATATACAAATTCTATCTTCTAAACCACAAATGAGGCATAAGCTTAAATATTTTGAACGTGACAAACGTCAACCAAATGCTGTATCATAATAAAACCGTTAATATTTTCCAATAAAAATATTAAGTATTGAATTGCTATTAATAGAAACTTTAGAAGTAAGTAGAGCAAAGTCTGAAAATTGATAACCAGAACACATGTCTCATCCCGTAAATATTTGTATAATGTTTATTCAGCTCTGTCCAATTTATAATGACAATTATTTAAAAACTGTTTTAAATTAGTGGAAATTAATAGCAGGCAGCCTAGTAATACTACTATTAATGCCTTTTCGAATGGGACATTATAGATGGTGCAGGTATTCGGCTGCATGAAAAGGGAGTCGAAAATATAGAATAAAATTTTTTGATATCGCGCTTCGTATTCGAGAAAATTCGCTTTGAATTTTAGGACCTCAATTGAACTTTGAACAGCGTCCGGAAAGCGCGATGCGTTCCGCTTACCTCAGCGTGTCCCCCGGGCGCCCAAAACTGTACTTCGCTGCGCGCGTAGTTGGCTAAAATTCAAAGTCAATTCTCTCCGAAACGCAGCGCGATATCAAAAAATTTTATTCTATATTTTCGAGTTATTTTCACATGCAGAATCATCCCTTAAATTTTCTTCCACGTGCAGCCGAACACCCTGTATAAGTGTGTCCAGCCAGTCCTTTGTGGAAAATGTAACTCACATTTCAATTTTTAATTTTTTTATATAGCTGAAAGGTCATGACATGACGCAATATAAGTTAAGAAACGTTAACATCTACATGTTGTAACTTGCGAATCATTTTATTATACACTAGCAAACTACCCCTGCGCTTCGCTTCGGGCCTAAGAGGCATTAAGCACTCCATGAAAACACATCTCGCTCCTTTTCACCACCCCCTAGGGGTTGATTAGGGCAAAATCCTGAAATTGGTTTTTAGGCACTTAGGTGGGTAACCTTTTGAAGTAAAAACTAAGCTGATATCTAATCGGGCCGAAGAGATTTTAAGAAATCCGTGGACACACATTTTACTCCCTTTTCACTCCTTTAGGCATTGCTTAGGGCAAAATACTGAATCTGGTGTTTATACTATTGTGTGGATAACCTTTGTAAGTAAAAACTAACATAAGGAGTCCGAGAAAACATATTTCACCTCTTTTTACTCCCTTCGGGTTGGAATTTCAAGAAATCCCTGTTTTACTATCTGTATATTCAGTATAAAGAAAAACGGAAAATTAGTCAAAGGTACAACAGCCCGTTGTGCCTTTGACCAGGGGTATAATGATACCTAATAAAAAAATAAATTACTCTATAAATTTTAAATTTCTCTATCACAAAACTATAAATTTCTTCTCTTCAATGGCATGTTTCTCTGTTGTATTTGTCGATGTCATGCCACCAATTTGTTTCTTCCCTTTTTGGGCTAAAAGTTTTGGAGGTGCATGAACTGTTGTGATGCCCGTTTCATCACAGTTCCAAATGTCGGTTGCATCAAACATATATCATTCTAAAAAATGTATGCAATTGTTAAAAACCATAGAAACAGTTTCCCGATTAAAAACCGTTGCTCTCGCAAAGAAAAGTAAAATTAAAAATAAAAACAAGAAATGTGGAATTTTATATTGTTCTACAATTACAGGAGTATCGGATTCCTGACGTTTCCCCAATTATAAAACACCAAATTTCATATATATAAATTCGACTATTTTTAGTGAAGTGAGCATTTCATTATGCAAATAATTTTGTTCCTTTATTTCGTTAGTTGTAGCACGAGTTATGTTAATTTCTTTATCCATGCTAGAGCGTTGTACCTTTGACTGGACACGGGTACAATGGTTACTGGTGGTCAAAGGTACATTGACTTGATTAAGCACATACCAAACTATAATTTTTAGCTCAGACTCACCGCCTTCAAACCACGCATGCCTCTTTGCCACAGTCTCTTCTACAGCTTAGTATAACAAAACTTAAAAAATATTAACTTGTTAAAATTGTATGAGGCTGTGTAGAAATGGAAGAAGACTTACTTTCTCCTTATGAAATTGAATAATATTTATCTGTGGTCTGATGGCTAACAAATACACTAAAATTTTTATTTTCACACACATTTAACAGCTGGCTCCGTAACACATGCTGGTCAAAGGTATAATACCCCCTGGTCAAAGGAACAACACCTTCCCCTACCTATAAGAAGCTATTATCCCCCGTTTGCTGTATCCGAAAGTAACATGTAAATACACTTGTAATCTGTGTTTCCACGCCTACAAAACGACGGGCTCGCCGAGAGTGAATAATGATGTTTCGGAGGTGCGAATTACAGAATCGTGACATATGGAAGAGCGTTGTGTAGGGGGTAAGTTCTTGCAGATGCGCATGTTGGAAGGCGTGTCCGAGAGACTCGAAGGCGCCAGAAGACACACTACCATTGTAGCTTCCAACTTCTGACGATGCTGCTCCTCCTTTCTTCTTCCCTCACATCCTCTTCTTCCTACGCCCTGCCGCCAACACGACCTCTGCTCTCCTCTCCTCTTACGCTCTCGCGCACCCCTTGCCGCACGACTGTCGCCTGCCAGTATCATGCTAGCCCTTGAATCCTCGAGTGCAAGCGAAAATTCTCCTCCCTTTTTCCTTTCGTCGATTCTGAGGCCAATCGACCGTGCCGCGCTACGAGTCGCCCATCCATACTTTGCATTCCCTCATGACGTCTCACTTGTCCCCTCTGCATTTCTGTATCCACACAACCGATCGAAGGATTTTAATTTAAAGAGAAATAATGCTAGGCAATGGAGGAATCCACTTACAATTAGACAGGTTACTTCTGCAATATTTTTGGAGAACCGACACGAGCAGAATTCATAACCCTTAAACACCACACTATATTTTCCTAACGCTTCCACCACACTGGGTCTGCTTGACCCATAAACTGCCTTTTTCACGATGTCACGCGGCTTCTTCAGGTAAATTAGGGGTCTCACTTTTCCCCACCACAACAGCTCCCCGCCATTTACTGTTTAGTAATGACCACGAATCTTCCAAACGGCCTGGGTCACGGTGACCCAGTGTGGTGTTTGAGGGTTAGACACTACCAGTATTTAATTTATATCACATCAATGTTCGACAAAAAGATTAACTTGTTTGAATATTGTAATTAAATTTAAAATCGAATATGATTGGAACATTATTAAATTACACAATTAATACAGAAACCAGTGTGTTTCTAAAGCAAAACGTTTTTCTTAGGTTTTTTAAAAATCAATGCCATGAAAAATAAAAATCATTTTTACTTTTTAACGTAAATTTTATTTCGTGTCGGTGTTCCAGAATATATACAGCTGGAAAAGGCAATTGAAATTCTTACAAATATTACATAAACTTGACTCCTACATACATGTAATATGCTAGAAATTAAATAGTTCAATTAGCATATAATAGATAACTATTTAAAAGTAGAAAATGAATAAAGGAAATTTGTATGAATGCAAAATAAATTAACACAAATTCACGCAGAGTCGTTAAACACACAGTGTATCAAATGTAGAAACAACACTCTTGTTTGTAGTGACCAATACAACAGACGATTGCCCGGATAAAATAGAGTCCGGAGCATAACGAGGGAACAGAACTCAATTCAAGGAGAGAAATGTGTATATCAGCTTCAAGTTAGCCCATATACTGTACTTCCAATACGTTAAAGCAATTCCGACTAAGCAAGCGATACAATCGTTCACTTTACACCGCACTGATTAAATAAATAACTTTAGTACACTCCCAGTGTATTCCTTTTACTTATAGGTTCTATTATCCTTAACACATTTTCCAACATAGGATGATTCAGAATAAGTGTAAAAAAATTTTACCGATTGCTTGGAAGGCCATTCTGAGTAAAATGTGTTATATCAACACATATATTTTTCTCACTATTTACGTAGTTATAACAGTTTAAAATTTTACTACTCTCATAGTATTTATCACATGTGTGTATACGTTACGTATCTATGTTTGTTCCCAAAGTATCTGTCAAGGTTTTTTACACTCGAATGCGACGAAAGCTTCCACAGACGAAATTTTTCTTTAAAATATTTTTAGTATATGTTTTGTCTTTTAAATAATTTGGCACAGTATGAATATACATTATAATGTATGAAACATCTTGCATACGTGTACTTGTTTAAATATTAATTAGTGAGTCTGTAAATAAGTTATATCATTCGCTTTATTCGTAATTTATGATAGTATAATAAGCAGCTAATTTCTAATATAATATCCATTGCAATAGAAAGCTGTTTATTATACTGTAAACAATTATCCCACATGCTAGAAAATCTGCACTTTTCAAATAAAAATACTCTGAGATTACCTTGATGACGACCATAAAATTATTGAAATTTTTATAATTAAATCAATTATCTAGCAATGAAAATAGATGATAGATGCATGGCGCCTGGAGAATATAATAAATTATTAAATACTT
This sequence comes from Andrena haemorrhoa, assembly GCA_910592295.1. Taxonomy (NCBI): domain Eukaryota; kingdom Metazoa; phylum Arthropoda; class Insecta; order Hymenoptera; family Andrenidae; genus Andrena; species Andrena haemorrhoa. The sequence goes on from OU342943.1 coordinate 8,173,466, forward strand.
CCAAATAAAAGTTTCCACGTTTCTTTGTAACCGCGATTACTGTACAGGAGCGGACATTATCAGAGTGAAAAGTGGTTCTTCTACTGTTAACGATTACAGACCTTTTAGCCTTAAGAGCAGCCCGTGATTTTCTCCATTGTTAACATAGCTTTTTCAACTTAGTACATAATCAATTTACGCGAAAAAGTGAACAAATTCCTGTTCGTTCGGCTAAGCTCTTTCGCAACAAATGCGATACTTGGAGAAAACGTCTGATATGATCGAAAACTGTTGCATCCGAAAATATTGTTGTGAATGCAACGAGAATTAGCTTGAGCATAGGCGTTTCATCACAAAACCAATAAAATACGTTTGAAAAATTGCACATTTTGGATCATTGTTGTCTGGTTTGCAACAGTTGACTTATGCAGAATTTCAATACATCATTAATAACATATTATATAGTGATTATGTGATGGTCGACCATGCATAACTACTATATTTATGGTTAAAAATTAATAAAAAAAAACCTGTAGCTTCTTCAAAGATGCATCAAAACATGGTCCAAATTTCAGATGAATCGAATCGGTGCATTCTTTAAAAAAATATCCCAAATTTTGCTATCTTTTATCCTAAAGGATAGGATTCCCCCTTAAGGGGGATTGTCGTGTAACACCCCCCAAAAGTAAGTGATATTTAAGATTTAAAAAAAAAACTATTCTTTATATTGCATTAAACTCTTTTGCGATATAAGGAGGCACCTTTAGACTTGCAGAATTTTTTTTATGTCGATCCTTCTTATTATTTATTAATTTTTGGGGAATCATCTCAACCTCTTCGGCGATGTTGGCGTGACGTGTAGCACCTGTCACAGTCATCTAATTGCAAATAAAAAAAAAAAAAAGTTTCTTAAAGTTAGATAGTTTACACTGATTGTGAGACTAAACATATAATTTTAATTTTAATTTTTATTTATAAAACTTTTTTTATCGATGTACAGTAGATTTATCCAAGGAAAAATGTTACTTTTTCTTTCGCTATACATTCTTCAATTTGTATTTTTTTTCTTTACATTATAGGGTCAATCCCAGCGTAAGCTATTTAACTTTAAGAAATATTTATTTTTTTTGCAATCAGACGACTGTGAGAGGTGCCACACGTCACGCCACCATAAATTACATAATCGGAGAGGTTAACAAGATTCCACAATAATTAATAAATAATAAGAAGGATCGACATAAAAAAAGATTTCTACAAGTTTAAAGATGCCTTCTTATATCCCTAAAAAGTTTAATCCAATATTAACAATAGCTTTTTTTTAAATTCATAAACATCAGTTCCTTTTAGGGTTGTTATACGAGAATCCTCCCTTAAAGATTTTCACTATTTTATAAATTACACATAATAACGAGAACTTCTTCATAAATGGAATATAATTGTTTTCTTTTGGAGCACGTCATGAGTATTCAACAGAAGTATGTAGTATCAGATACAAAGTATCCTGATGCAACGAAGAAAGGCCTAATAATACCGTCTCCATTTTGACCTGAACACATTAGGGGAAGAGTATGGGTAACGCACCTTCGTGTTAGTAAACAGGGATGCAGAGGACATGACGCTTGGCTACTTCGAAAGCAACAACCGATGCTCGCTAGCAAGGGTGCACAGGCAGATACGGTGCCAATGTATTTAGAAACGCGACACAAGGCACGCCCGCTTCTGTCTGCCTGTATGGCCACAAAGTTACATGTCGTAAATTGCGTTTGTCAACAACGGCTAATTGCCTCAGGGAATGTTACTCAACTATGAACAGCCTCATAATTAGGGCGATGGAACATTGGGAAATTCAATTATTTGTCGTGCGTAAACACAAAGAACCTAGAATTGTCATTGATTTCAAATATAAACTCATAAGCTTGCTAATATCCTAGGTGAACGTTTCTCAGAATGATAACAAAATTTTAGACGCAAACAAACGCCCACACGTTACTCTTTGTATTGAAAAATGATTGTTATCAGTGGGTTAAACATTGCCCGGAACAAATGCCCGATTTTTAAAGGCCTCACAGGAACCGCTACAGTCTATAATCTTCGGCATTTGGAAAAGTGTAGGATGAACTGCACAGCTTATCCAGTCTAAATTTTTTGATTGTGGATCATTTGTTTGCGTGTTAAAAAAAAAACACACCGGAAAAACAAAAATACAATACAATAATTTTCAAGATCGCCCACTGTCACCCATCGAAACTGTATTGTACAATTCCAATGTGATTGTAATTATAAACAGAAATATAAAGAGATAAAAGGAGTATAGAGGAAAAATTTAAGTTACAAATAAATAAAATTGAGTTCGAATCCATAAGAAATAGCATCTGTACATGATGGGTTCGATCAGATTACAGGAAAACATACCCTAAGTGCCTTAAGGGGTTATACCTAGTCAGGCGGCCGAAAAGAGGCGAATGTTTGTGATTTTTTTTTAAAAAGCGGAAGCATATATTCTTACAGAACTTTGTGCGCTTAAAAGAGCAAAATTTAAAGAACATTTGGTAATTTTTTCATAGAAAAATATTTACGTTTATAATAAAGTAACAACCGTTACACGAAAAATCAGAATTTCAACTTTAAATAGCCACCATTTTGTTTTAAATTAATATTTCGGAAATTCAATCCGATAATCACGAAATCTTTTTGTTTTTTGATTTTAGATAAATAATCTGCTTCCGAATGGCAGTGCTCACCGCAAAACCAAATTTTTAAAAAGGCTTCTTGGAAACATTTCATGTAAGCAAAGTTGTCCAACTATTTAGCTGTTCTTTTGTTTCTTGTAATTGCTTGGTGATTAGTGTCTCTTGCAGTACCACTACTGCCGAAAATCCCGTTCGGTTCCGTGGCTTTATGCAAATATAAATATTTACAGCGTTACGCGAGTAAATGTTGAAAAATTAATAATTATGAAAAAATAAACAGCGAATTTTTACAAATTGATTACGTAACTACTTAGTTCTGCTACGTGTCGTGCAGGTAGAAATGAAGAAATTGTATGACAATGGATACCAATTATATATTTAATAAATATATTAAGTTTTAATATAATTATAATGAATATATATTTTATAATAATATAGGTCTAACTAATTTAACATTTCCCCTAAATCAATTTTCATTGTTTCCGTTATTAATGTACCTTGTTTCCTTATCCCATCATATACACACATATGTATAACAACGTAAACGAAGACTAATAGTTACAAAAGTTAGTTATTATATACACAGTAAATTATTCAGAACTAAAAGTCGAAGCTTCAGTTGCTCCATTACGTTTTACGTTTTAATACAAATATACGTCGGTGGTATTTCTGGTATTAGAATCCTATCGTTAAATGATCAATAGCGAAATTCTCATGAAATTTAAGTATAGAATTGTCCAAGAACTACTGCCTCTAACAAGATTACGATGGTCTTTCAAATCACGACAATGTGTCCATTAGTGACACAAATTCATTACTGCCTGTGCCATTCGCAGCTTTCTGGATTATTCCACTTCCAATATACCAACTTATGCTTAAGCAGTTTATAGATAATATGAATAATTTACAGTATATCTTTCCTGTTACATTAACCTATTAAAATAGGATTATTTCGGTGCAGGAATCTATTTATGCACTCGTGCAAATCTACATTCGCAAAGACACATATAGGTATCTGAATATGCAACTATAGAAATAAACGGGTAATTGCTATGACACATAGCGACGCTTTGATAATAATCTCATGTAAAAGATCTAAATCCTACATTAATAATAATAATTCCTAATGTTCTTCGGGAAAAGGGAAAGTATACAAAAATAATTAATGCACAACATACTTTATTAATACGTAATATAACATTTCCTCCCTTCTGTATTCATTCTAAAGTAATAAATATTCGATAGTTAACTAAAAATTAGCAGTTGCAGATGTTATTAGTATAGTGCGGTACAACTTATATTGCACATTACTTAGTTGTAATTTTAAAATAATTATATGCAACCAAATTAAATATATTTCATGAATAATTCATACTGCGTTAATTGAATGAACGGGACGAATATTTATTCATTATATTATTTATTTATTATTCTGCTATAATAATTCTTTTTGATTTATACATTTAACATAAGAATATATACATTATAAATTCCAAATGTGTGTCAACTGGCAAATTGAATTACATCTGTTAAAAACACATGTACATATATCTACATAATTGTAATATTTATAAACACAGTTCTACATAGCAGGTATATATCTGAAACTGTTTTTCTCCTGGATATTATTACGCATATGGAGCCATTAACTAATCGCAAGCAACTAGTCGAGCTAACTAACTAATCTTTCAATATTATTCCCCAAGTTCACGGAAACATCGGTTTGTTTCTTCGCAAAGTTGTAATCCATCAAATGCTTCCTAAATGTAATACACAACGTTAACGGTTCCTGCTCGTCAACAATGGGCGATACGGTAACTTCCTATAGACACGGAAACAGTAATCCTGGTTCCGGAAAGGCACCTCTTCCACAGTATATACGCGATCTAGTGGTTAACTTGAGTGGGTGACATAACGAGGTTACGAAGGAATGCAAGGACAGGCTTTCAACGGAATAGTGCCTATACCGGGTGCTACCAACCTCATCCTTCGTCTCTCCTCCTACACGTCACTGCCTCCGTCCTACTTGACTCGTGCCCCTTCTGACCCTCTGTTTCCACCAGCGTTTCTGCCGTTTTAGCTTCAGCAACCTTAACGTCCTCGTGTACAAACCTGCCTTTGTAGTATGATGGCTCGACCTACGACACTATCCACCCGGTCTATAACTACCCTATTCCCTCGGAGTAGTGACATACGCATGCATCTACGTGCATGTGAACTACGCACGCATACAACTTCCATCCCGAATTGATCTTCAAGACCCTTCACATCACTTTGCGTAGGTGGGTGAAAACAGAAATTGGACATTTTTCAGAACGCGTGGCAGATATGAGTTAAGGGACTGTACGACCTGTAGAATTGTGATACATGTTAGCTAAACTATTTTACTAATGGCCTATGTTAGGACTGTTGGATTTAAATGAACGCTTTTTCTGAAGGAATGCAATTAAAAAGTCTAAATTCGTTCCAACTTAAGGGGTTACTCCACGCTGGCGCTCGGAAAAATAGGTATAAAAATAAACTTTTTTTTTATGCTGCCATTAAGTATATAAAATGATCTTTATTTTACACATATATATAGTAGTTTTATGAACAATTTACAATATTAACGATTAAAAAAAAAAAATGGCGGGGATATAAGCCGATAAGTAGGAACCTCTTTTGAAAATCCTTGCTGATGGTGTACTTGATTTCTCTGTTAGGCATCGTCTAAAATATAAAAATAAAATTTTCTTATTTAAAAGAGTAATAGCTAAAATGTGATACTTATCGGCTTATATCTCCGCCATTTTTTTTGTAATCGTTAATATTGTAAATTGTTCAGAAAACTACTATATATGTGTGTAAAATGAAGATCATTTTCTTTCGATCTTTTCGATCGTTAAAAACAAGTTTATTTTTATACCTATTTTTCCAAGCGCCAAGGTGGTGTAACCCCTTAAGGGGGAAGCCACTGTGACGGTTGAAAATAAAGGCTATTTTCAAGGTATGCTTTAATAATGAAATGTAACTTTTTACGAAAAATTTTTATTAATAGCTGAAAATACATATGTTTAACTAATGTTTTATGCTTCTAGATTGAAAATGTTTTGAATAGTGTGGCCACAGCATACGATAACGTTAGGCTCTGCAAAAAAATTACAAACTTTCCAACGTTTGCTCGGAATTGAAAAATTCGAACGTTTTCTTAAAGTAAAAAAAGATTAATTTTTGAAGAAATGGCGAACGTGAAAAAAAGGGTATAAAAAACAACAAGTTTTTTTAATGTTACTAATTGAAGATAATTTTATTACGATTATTCCCTGAAAATTTCAAGTGAATCCGATGAAAATTGACTGAGTTATTAATCCGCCCGTTTGAGAAAATGCTGTTTCGAGATAATCGCGTTTAAAGTTTTGACAGAAGTTATTTTCTGCAACTCAAAGTTCGCAGCTGTATACGGTCTCGCCGTGGCCAGTGGTTCTCTAACTAGTTCTAAACAATATATAAGCTCATTATCCCTCTTATTAGATACATTTGGATTCTTGGACATAAACTTTTCGAGCGCTGCGCTACCTATACAAAACATTCCGTGACTCAAAATTTTTCGAGATCCACTTTGAAATTATGCAGGTATATTTTGGTATATATTGCAAGAACGTTGCCACTCAAATATTGCACGGCAATATTGTAGCATTGTTCCTGCAATATTGCAATGCAACCTTCAATAACGCAATATTGCAGCAACGTCCCTGCAATACTCCTGCAACGAAGTGTGATGTATGGATACAAGGAAATAAATATTGTATACCTACCCATTCGAAATTTCAGTGAAACGAAATTGAATGAATGCTCAACTAAATTCTGTTGAGCAACTTTAGAGTACCAAAACAGTTTGCAAAGCATTAAAGAGAGATGATAGATACGCTGTTATACGAAAAATGTTCTCGTTTCAGAAATATGCGTGAATAGTTCCGTCAGTGGTATTTCGCAAACGAGGAGTCATTTAAACGCTTATGAGCACTTGACGCTGATAGAAAAGTCAAATGCACTGTTTCCCCCTTCATCTCCTATCATCCTCGTACTCCTTTCGCATTCTGCCTCGCCGACTGCCGCTCCTTTCTCAGCACGGAACGCTCCAACAAATCGCTGTACGCGTTTCTGACGGTGTCAAACTTCCTTTTTCTCTAATACAGAGAACGCTCATGCTTTTCAGCATTTCACAATATATTTACTACTAACATTGGCGTACAAAAGTTCTTCCCCAATTCACTTTCATATTTCATTTCCCATTATCGGAGTTCCGAACACTTTGTCTTACATTTTCGTGTTAGCTTTGTAAGAATTTCTTTGTGCAAGAAATAATCGAAGAAAGCGTTAGAAATGACATAGCGCTGACCAGTCAAACCTCTTTAATTATCCATACAGCACACTTCGTTGCAGGAGTATCGCAGGAACGTTGCTGCAATATTTCGTTATTGCAGGTTGCACTGCAATATTGCAGGAACAATGCTACAATATTTCGTTATTGCAGGTTGCACTGCAATATTGCAAGAACAATGCTACAATATTGCCGTGCAATATTTGAGTGGCAACGTTGTTGCAATATTGTAGGAATATTGCGCACACGTTGCCACTGCAATGTTCCAGTGGCAACGATCCTACAATATTTCTGCAATATTGCGCACACATTGACGTGTATTGTTGCAATGGAAACGCTCCAACAACATTATGTAATATTGCGCACACGTTGCCACTGCAATGTATACAGCACACTTCAGATTCCAGCAATGTTGCTGGAACGTTCCGATGTTGCACCGCAACGTTCCCGGAACTTTCCTGGAACCTTCCTGCAACGGAGTGTGCTGTATGGGTCAATCTACCTAAGTTTTGCTTTGAATTCTTAGCTTTGTTCATTGAACTATACATATAATTTCCATTATTTATGTATGATATTGTTAAATCAGTTCGAAAATTAATTTATACCGCTTGCATACAGAGGTGGGTTTTGGCTGATAACATTGTTTCATCAACGTTTGAAAGTTACTAATGATGTAGAAATGGTGAAAGAAAGTGGGTGGAAGGTGATGAAGTGTTTGAAGTATGTGAAATGTACAGACTACTGTTCCAGCCAATTATTTCTGAATACACTTACCAGAATGACGGATGGCCTCGAAGGAACTTCAGTTAAGTGGTTCTTCTAGGTGGTAGCAATTTATAATGCGTTACTCCTTTTAGTGAAAGTTGGTCTTATTATTGGTGTGTTACTATTGACAGGCTAATGCCGTTTTCTGATAATGTTAATCGTCTAATATTCATCTTTCTTTACATACCACTTTTAATTTTGATTAGATACTTAAGGACATTTCCCGGTCAAATCGCGGGAAAACAGGTGATTCTTATGATTTTTTCTAGATAAAAGTATACAGTGTAAGAGTCTAAAAATTTTTGCATTTTATTCTGCTACAAATATAGAGTGTGAAAAAAAATTATTTCATGTTTGCCCACTCCTGCCTCTGATATGCATCATATGCTGCATCGTTGTGAAAAGGAAAGGCATAGACTATCGCCATGATAACTCCACACAGGACGATCCAAAATGAAAAAACCAAAGAAATTCCTTAATTACACATGTGTGGTTATCGCGCTATGCTCTGTCGTTGTTGAAAAACAATTAGACGAGGTATATGAAACTTCAAAATAGAGGGTAGCGCGGAAGCGAGTATAAATTACGAATAGAATCGCGTTTAAATTTGCAGATTCGGTCAAGAATTGCATATTTTATAGTGCCGATAGTGCGCGAAAAATTGTTTCTAGAAAAACGTGGGGGAGGCCGCGGCTAGTTTATACGTTTTTCAGTTTTCAATGTTTTTCATTTTTGTTTGCATCAATTACTTGATAACAAATATGCTAAAATATACTTTGGTCCTTCCTCTTTAATATACTGTAAATGATAAGTTGAGAAAATGCATACAAAATGAATGTAAAAATGTTATTTGGACGGCGGTAAAGTGTATCAATTTAGGGGAGACCGGGGCTAGTTGATACAGGGGGCAAGTTGCTACAGACGAATTATCTCGACACCGTATATATGTAGCTCCATTTGAGCGAGATATGTGAAGATACGGTTGTGGACAGGTTTCCCCTAGTAGGTATTCGTATTCATCATAAAAAATTTATTTATAAAATAAATTACAAGGTATTACTGAAACGTATGTATATAAAATAGTCACCTATTTTTACATTTCCATATTTCAAGTAATGACTTTTAGGAAAGCAATGAAAAATTGTGAACAAGCTTTCTGTTTCCCTGTCAACGTGTTTCTTTCTCTTTCGCGAAGGGCTGGCGAGAAATGAACGAGGTTACCCTTCGATATTGTTTACGCGCATAGCTGATCGCAAACACATAAAATAATATGACACATCCGAGAACGCCACAAATACGGCGCACGGGTACGTTCCGACCCTGCCACCGCAGTTTTGTTTATTCCATTTTGTTTGTTCGACAACAAGGTACCTCCAATTTCCAGGACCAATATCATCGTTAATATTGATCCCCACTACGGAGTAAAATGGAACGGTGATACTGAGTAGCGACCATACAATTACACGCGGCGTGTCGCCTCGTGCATACACTTGACGTGCATACACGAGCAAACAGACATTAATCTTTATAAGCCAATCTATGAATGATACACGGTGACCCTTGAAATAGAATAATTATTATTTGTACCTGCCAGAGCGACAGGGACGCGTAATAAGATTTATCACGCGGATTATAACGCGTGCCTGGTACCAATTGCTTGGTGTCATCGTCTGTTGTATATGCAGAATGTCTATTTAGAATTTAAATACCATTATATTGCGAAAAAGCACGGTTATGAAGACGAAAACATTGCCAGCATATCATTTTCAACAATTAATAACTCGGAAACAAAATTTCAAAGTAACAATTGGTAAGGGGGGTCCTTCAGAGGACCGAAAAATATAGGTAGATATTTTTTAGGAATTTATACAGAATAAAATACCGGGCGGAGTGATCTCAAATCGTGCGTACATGTTCATCTTAATATATAAAGCAGAACGCTTCTATATGTTTGTGTGTTTCTCTGTCGCCTAAAAACTTTCGAACGATAAACTCTGGGATCACGAAATGTGCCTCAGCTCATTATGCCTGATTAAGCCAAATGAATGTGACTATTTTCACCAAAAAAATTAAACATTTTTTTTATAAAATCAGTATTTAAATTTCGGGCGAAGCCGAGTAGTAAAACTGGTTGGCTATAACTAAATATATGCACTAAAATATTATCTATGTATAACTCACTAAATATATACACTGTGTAAAGACAGCAGATGTGAGGACAATGTGATGCCATATCTTTTATCTTAACCCTAGAACGGATAGTGCGGTACCCCAGCACTTTATGCAAAACTTCAATGCAAAACTTGATGTTGTGTGTGCTGCGAACATGTTTGCAATGAACATCGTTTAGATCGGAGGTGTGCCAACAGCCGCTCGGAGCCAGAGACCTCTTTGCGATATCTGGGCGCCAGGTAAAAGCCGAGCCTGGAATTATTAAGGTGAACTCCAACGACGCGTGGCTGAAGGTTTCGGCGACTTTGTTTGGCGACCGCGAGTCGGCCAGCCGATACAGAACGGGAAGCCCCAGCCGAGCCAAGCGAGCCCGAACTGACCAATCCCACGGCGCGGCGCTAGGCTCGGCGAGTACAGTAAACTCTCGCCATAGGCGCGCGCTCCAGGCTGCCGGCGAACATGCAAGGTATAGCGTCGACGATTTCGAGCCGGCGATGACGCGAGAGAGCGCGAGAGAGAGAGAGAGAGAGAGAGAGAGCGAGAGAGAGAGAGAGCGAGAGAGAGAGAGAGCGAGAGAGAGAGAGAGCGAGAGAGAGAGAGAGCGAGAGAGAGAGAGAAAGAGAGAGAGAGCGAGAGAGAGAGAGAGAGAGAGAGAGAGAGAGAGAGAGAGAGAGAGAGAGAGAGAGAGAGAGAGATGGCACGTGAAAGACGAAACGAGACAAAGTATCATGCATTCTCTCCTTCGTAGCTAGCCGTAACGTCGTGTCAACTCTTTCGTTTGGAATAGCGACGCGCATACAACGCATAGTTGAAATACGCTATAGTGAGAGTTCACGTATGGCGCGAGGCTCATCGAGTCACGCGCTGTCAGGCCTAAGGTCATCTATCTTGATCCCAGAAAAGCAACTATAAGTTTTCCTGTTCTTTAAGTTAGAAATAGAAGTTGGCAAAATTTTCAATGCAAATTTGTCAGCCGCTATTAAAAATGAAGTGACTATTATATCATTTAAAGTTTCATATTTACATTGCGCAGCAGTATTTCAAACAATACGCTTCGGTGAATACGAAGGGAGAAAAATCTATGGGTGCGTAGAATATAATTAAATGAAGAGAATCGTACAATTGTGCATGGATTCGATAGCAACTGCGTAATCCGTTTATCCGAACTGCCATTCAAAGACTGATAAACAAAGGGGCCTATCAAAAAGATTGGAACTCGGTGAAAGAATTTCGTTCATGCCGTTTTTAAGCTTCATGCGCGATCCGTTACAGGGGCTTATTTCTTTTACGTGCGAATATAATACGCGCGACTGTATGAATATATTGCACCCATGTATGAATCTCCTTTATTGTCGGGGGTGGCAAGGTTCGCTAGAGACGAGTAAACGTTCCTTTTGTTCCCTTTGATTGATTGCTATCGGGTGCATGCGAATATCAAAATGCTGGGAGTCATATGTTGCACATTTTACTGGCAACGCGAAGTGTTTCATGATTAATGTTTTGCTTTCACTGAACCTTTGACATTAACGAGAAAACGGTACCTGTAAATCGAATTTAAAGGTAATTAGTCGTTTGTCCTATTCGTCACTTTGTTATCATTCAGATGTGTGCCGATTATTAAAAATTGTTTAAAATAATACAGCATCCCACGCAGCACCATAGCATTGCGGCAACGTCTCTGCAATGACGCGGTGCAAGATTGCAATGTTGCACCAAAACATTGCAGAGATGTTGCAGACTCAATCCTATGTCCGCCTTCGCAATATTGCAGGTGTGTATTTTTGCAAAATTGCGGCAACATTACAAATATGTAGTCCTGCAACGTTCCGGCAATGATTCTGCAACGAAACGGCAAAATCGTTGCCACTGGAACATTGCACGTCGATGTGAGCGCAATATTGCAGAAATATTGTAGGATTGTTGCCACTGGAACATTGCACGTCGATGTGCGCGAAATATTGCAGAAATATTGTAGGGTCGTTGCCACTGGGACATTGCAGTGGCAACGTGTGCGCAATATTGCAAGAACGTTGCCACTCAAATATTGCACGGCAATATTGTAGCATTGTTCCTGCAATATTGCAATGCAACCTGCAATAACGCAATATTGCAGCAACGTTCCTACAATACTCCTGCAACGAAATGTGCTGTATGGGATGTACTACATAGATATAGTAATCATGAAAAATAAGTGGATGCGGTGTTCAGATGTTTACAGTTAGGTAACGTAAATTTCTACATAAATGTAATAAATAAATTCACTGCAAAATGTCTAACAATTCTAACGTAAATCATCAATAACCTTTCTAAGTAAGCAAAGTATACTATTATACGCTTGCTCTTGTGACACTACAAAAGATGAATGGTAACAATGACAGAATTCTATTATATTAATAATTTTATATAAGAGTCGAGGAAAAAAAATACCATTTTTTTCTAACAAGATTGTCTCAAATAAGGTACATCCCTCGTAGCATTTATATTTGGCATTTCGATGGCCAACTAATTCCCAACTTGGGGACACTGTGGGACAACCAGAAATGCTACTGAGGATTTAATCAGTTTTTCCCTGTACTGTATAAAAGTAATATAATTTCGTGAATATTATTTAATTGTTGCTGTATCTGCGAAATAGAGAACAGTGTAACTAGCTAGAATACTTTTTAATTTCAGTCCCTTGTCCGCCAAGACACGCCTGCGGGAGCACAACCCATAGTCTGCTCAGAACTCCTTTAAGAACTATACCTAGATCTATCCATCCTGAGCTTTGTCTTTCGACCGAGTTCATCTATCTCTTCGTGTCGTCTACCATTTGAAAGCGTGTTGAAAATGAACTTCCAACGACTTATTAAATAATCTGGAGGAAAGATTTCCTCATTTATCCCTGAAACGTGAAAAGATATTAAACATTAAAATTCCCCCATTGCCAGATATGTCGGCATATTTATTATTTCTCATCAGAGCGCCCTTTAAATTAGTCCTCAGTATGTAAAAATGAAGCGTCACGTTCTTACTTAATAGAACATGCCATTCTTAAAACGCTGCATAAAACCGAGATTTTTTACTACCAGGATCTCTATTATTACCAGAAAGAAGATTTGGGCTGCTGCTACGAAATAATTTTAAATTTCAATAAGAACAAAAAATAGGAACTAAAAGAATTTCTTGATAGACCATTTGTAGTTTGGCAAAGTTAACAAAGATTTATACAAATGTGGATAACTGTACGAGTTCGCCCCAAAAGAATTCTATTTCAGATCAAACCATTCAGCCTGAAAACAGACTGGGAACCACTACACTTTATGCAATGGTATTTTTCAACTAACATCGCTGCTTGCATGTAACATTTCAAACTTCACGTAGAATTAATGCCAAATCGCAGCATATTCATTAAATAGATATCACTTAATGCGTCTTATAAACTGACTATGTTACTACCCGATACAAAGTGTGACTATAGAACCAGTATTGCATAAGCGATCAGAGTTTAAGTTCGTCCCTTTAAGTTTGTATTTACAATTCTGAAGCACCCTATATAATGTTAATATAATTCATGACCCACATGTAGCTTGCGAAAGGATAAAACAAAAACAAGATGCAAATCTATGGTTGCGAGACTTGGGAAAGAATAGCGACCACGTGTAACAGGTATCATAAGTAGTTTTAAACGCGTTGAAAATGCAATATTAATGTGCCGTTTCGTGATAAGCACCGGAACGAAGGAGCAAAAGAAGATACTAGCGTAGCAGGAAGTGGTGTACATATAAGTGGGTTGTCATGAATAATGCAAAACGGAGCCAGAGACAACCGGCTTGCGTGCAAAAATCAGAAAAGGCTATATTTGCGGGCGTCTACTCTGTTTCACTCGCGTTCCCCGATGTTCATTATTGCTGTTCCTAATTGCATCTCCAAGATTCACAGGACCAAACATGGTATAATGATACTAGACATTGCTCCTCGTTTCGAGTGCATCGAGCCTCTTGCAATGCTCTTTTACTCTCATGTAAGTACTTGCCAGTGCCCATCCTATCGTGGCATACCTCTGAAATCACGATGACAGAATTCGTCGTCTAAACTCATAACTTGAACAAATTTTGTGCCCCATTTCATTCGCTTCATGTATGAAAAAATTAATTTTAAGTTAATTCGCCAAATCCTCTGTTTTGCAAATTCATTTTCAATATTTCCTCAAATTTCGTAGATAATTGCGTCACTCAACTCATAATAATATGACACACTCTGTGTATACTCATTATTTGTCAATTTCAAAGTTGGGATTATATTTTACTTGCATCGAAATTCGTATATATACTAATATACTAATAATATTGTACCAATGATAATATACTAAAAGTGTACTGTATGCTAGCAATATATACTACTTTTAATAATGCTATACTAGCAGTGTGCTAATACGGGAATGTCCCGTAATTAGTGTCCCTTCGCGAGAATTCTCTCTCGAGAATTTCTCGAGAAATTTTATATTTGCTTATTTCTTATTTCTCGAGAAATACTGCAATTTCTCGAGAAACTTAAATCTAGGAAAATTATTATAAATCTCATTTATTTTCGGAAATGAATTTTCAGTTAGTTCAAATTATGTATGTATTATTACTTACTTATTGTTAGTTAATCGCGAACGTATAAACACATCTGCAATTTGTAATAAATCTTATTGGTAACATCAGAACTTATATGTATTACAATAGAAAATTTCAGTAGAGAAGATGCGACATTATTAGCTACTGAAGGTGCTCTTAAATTCTTATTTAAAAGTTTAGAAAAATTGTATACTGAATTAAGTAGGTAACGAGTATCTTGTGGCTATTAAAGGAGAAATATCGAAAAGAAGAGAGGCAAGATTATTGTATCCCTTATAAAATTTTTGCATAATCCAGAATCTCTTCAAAAAGATTCAAACGACGCATTTTTCCATTTAACATCCAAGATAGATATGTATAAAACGGAGAACAAATTCTATGTAGCTAGACTTTTCGGAAAATATAACAGAAACCATGATTCTCCTGAAAATACTGAAAAACTGATGGATCCACAAAATTAAGAATTACCCTTAAGAAAACAATTAAAGTTTGTAATCGCAGAGAGCCTCCATGAATGTATACTGTCAACCAAGAAGAAGATAAATTCGATCCTCTGTATGTTTGATGTTTGTTTACTAGAAAACTAGAAAATAAAAAAAATTGTTTGTTAAACGATTTTACTAAAAATGCACTAAAAGCAAGAAAATAATTATTTTCAGGTACTACAATTTCTATGGTGATATGTGACTTAAAATAAAATCATACAAACTCTGTGATTATCCTGTAGAATTGTTCAGATGAATTGTAAAGAAAAAGGATAATTACGGTTCGCATGATTTTATTTAAAGTCACACATCACCATCGAAATTCTAATACAAGAAAGAATTATTTTTTAGGTGTTAGTGCATTTTTAGTAAAATCCTTTAACGTAAAAAGTTATTTATATATTTTCTTTTAGTCCCCTGGAAATAGAGCACCCAATTTACAATAACTTTTGGACGTGCTACATACGGTGAAGCCAACATCCATTCGAAACGACAGAGAATTTTCTACAACTACAGATTTTGTCACAATAAAAAGAAATAGATTGGCCTACGCTATATTAAACGCACTGTACTTTTTACAAATCTATTTTAAAACCAAGTAATGTTTCGGTCATTGATAATGATAATTTTTAACATAAATAAAAGAGAAGTCACCTTGAACGCATGAAAATCATAGATTTTTTAGCAATTATTTTTATTTAAATAATGAACTCAGTAGAAAATCTGATTTCACTTGAAAAGTCCCTTTCTCATAAAATATAAGAAATAGTAACACGTACAATAAGTGGATGGTGAAAGAAATTCTGACTCTTGCACCTGTACGCACACGCACGTGTTTGGTTAAATGTCGCAAGACAGAGCACATGAGGAAAATACACTCTTAGGGGGACTCCCAATTACACAAACGTGCATATAAGTGTGTAATGTGAGATAACATTAAGGGAACAAGTTGGGTCACCGGGGTATCACTGACTTGCAGTGAACAGCGCACGATAAGAGTGATGACGGTATTCCCCGGTATCCCTACCTCCCCCTTTTGCAAATTCTCTTTTTGCAATATAGAATCAACAATCTTCTGTGAGTGTGTATCATCTCGGATACAATGAGAACGGTATATAAGAGCTGAAACATTCCTTGGACATCAAGTTGAAGTGTCCTCTACAGCTGCAAAGAGGTAATTCTACAATATAATATTCTTTATTTTTAACCGACTATGTATATGCCTACATATTTTATATTTTTTCTTTCCGTGTCTTAAAAATTAATAACGATTGAGCATGTAAAATAGGATTGTTTACCTGTTCATATTTGGAAATTGCATCACATATTTCTTAATGATTAAGAAAGTATTGTGAGAAATAAACTGACAATAATTTCAACTATATCAAATTTCATCAAGAATTTTACTACTATAAAGGCTATCAAAATTGAAAGCAATATTGGAACCAATAATTAAATACAGCTCTACCACATTTATTTACAGACTAACCAAAACTTATAGTTATCTCTTGAAAATTAGATGTTTCAATAAATAAATTGGTATCTTGATTACAAAAATTAATGTTCGGTAATTTAATTACAGCACATTTTATTTACTTGTGTATTAACCTATTTTATGTTTAATTAATTAGTAGATTTAATGAATGTTACAATGCATAGGTTGCGATAAATTTTTAGTTTCTTATGATAATATAATCTGCAATAAGGCACAATGGGCTCACAAGTACTGCAGTTATATTGTATTCATTGTTCGTTAAAGTACTTAGTTTCACGTTACAGAGAAGAATATACATACATACAAGATGAAGATGGGAATGTTCATCGTTACGTTACTTGCCATCGTGTGCACGGCATTTGCATACGTAGCACCTGTGCAAAGACCACGACCTGGCCCTTCGTTTCCTACTTTCCCAGGACACGGACCATTCAATCCGAAAATTCAATGGCCAGGGCTGCCCAGAAGTGTAAGTACAACTATCTCCCCTCCAAGAAAAGATTCTAAAAATTTTACTGAAACCTTCGTATTCAACCGAATTATGCCTAATGACAATGCTTAATATTGATTAGAAATTATAGGAATTTCGTTTTTTAACTATAACACGTTTTCTAGGGAAGAAATGTATCAAAATTGCATTGTACATTTTGTATTTTTGATCATTATTATGTTATGGATTCCTCTATAATCAAATCTGCAAATCTTCTTTATTTTATTGTTTCTGAAAATCTGTCGTAATCCCGCAAGTAGAAATGTATTAAAAGTGTGGCTTCGATTCTGAAGAAATCGATTTCAGAAATTCGTCTTGTCATTATGGCTATCTATTGTCATATATTTAAGCTGGTGTGCTCGTCTTTGTAAATACTGACAGTGGCATCATTTAAAGACACTACATCCTTATTGTATTTGCACAGATCATTAATTTTCTTACTGTGGTTGAAAATGATTGAAAATAGGCATCAATTAAAAATAGTAATGTATTCTCATGTTATAATTTCTCAAATTCTCGTGTAATTTGGTTTTTTGTTTAATTTGGAAATTATTTTCAACATTTTCTTTGCACACTTCCTCTTTAATATCTATATCTATAATACTGCGTTTTTAGTAAGATTCTTAATCTGATTGTTGTGAAAGTCAAATTATGGTGCCATGGGTAAAATATTAACAATCGGTCAAATTTGTTGTATCGTTTGAAAAAAATTTATTCCACTTTTTTCGATTGATTTTTATACGTAGAATCATCCCTTCTTCGACTGTACCATGTATTACACTCCACCCTGTATAATGTTTCCTGAACCTGACCCTATGAATAAAAATACTATAAGAATCGATGTATTCTTTTATTCAAAACTGTCCTTTTATTCGTCTTTTCAATTATTTGGGCAAGACGTCTTAGCAGACGTAAATTGATATAAATCGCTGTGATAATTTTGACATCTTTAATTTACGAAAATACTTTTTAAGTCTATTTTTAGTTTTTCTTGAGAAACATATTCTTAAACGATTTTCAATTTATTGTTCACTTTTTTGTTACAGGTGCGTTATTGATCGTCACGCCAACAAGCATTCACTAAAATTAAATTTAAGAAGCGATGAGTCGTTTATTTGGACCACTAATAAAGTACGCATGATTGAATAAAGTATAAACAGAACAGCGTTGGGCAAAATATGAATTCGAATAATTAACAAATTCATTGATATGATATATATTTTTCTGATAAGCGCCATGCTTGTTTCACAATACTTTTTATTTTTAACGACTTTTATATTAGTACAGCAAGTTACTATCAAGCTTTATTTCACTTTCATTTTATATGAACAAGAAAATTTTTGAATCTTCTTAACAATATTTTTAAGTAATTCAGCAGGTTTCTTCATATCATGAAGTTTAAAAAGAAAATTATTAGTAAAGTCTGAACAAGCTTTTTATAACAATTATATTGACACCTTCTACATATTATGTTGCGAAAGAAAAATGTTTTATCATTTATTTCAATTAAGTGAACCTGAAGATACTAAAGAACTGTACCATAATTGCAGTACCTATTTGTTCCCACAATACGTTTATAATCCTTGCGGAACTTTCCCTAGGGAGAGTAACACAGCTGTAACTGGTCACCTGAAACAATCAATGATGCAAATGTAACAGAAGGGATTTAATATT
Organism: Andrena haemorrhoa; assembly: GCA_910592295.1. Taxonomy (NCBI): domain Eukaryota; kingdom Metazoa; phylum Arthropoda; class Insecta; order Hymenoptera; family Andrenidae; genus Andrena; species Andrena haemorrhoa. The sequence goes on from OU342943.1 coordinate 8,192,177, forward strand.
AAAAAGCATTGTTTATCCAGGACAGTGATGTTTGAATTTATTTATAGTCCAATTAAATGGAAAATTTACCATTTATATTTTCAAAGGAATGTTATCTGATAATCAGTTATTGAAGGACGATTTTACTTCTCAATTATTATATTATTATTATTATCATTATAAATATTATTTTCTTCTTTAAAAGTGATCTTGAATAAATTGGATGAATGCAGTTTTTCTTACACTTTTTTTTAAAGACACTAACTACTGTACGTCCATCAAGCGATAAAATACGATATAAAATGTTTTATTTATAATATACCTATCAAATTTTTGAATTTTCTACTTCTACTGATAAAACATTGAGATTGAGAAAAGATAGTTCAATGAAAATCATTGTTAATGTAATACTAATGTTACGTGTATTGTGTAATATATTTATACGTTATGGTAGCAAAATAACGAAACTACGTTTTTGTTACTAATATTCCATCTTCCCCATGTGCTATAAATATGAACAAACAATGCAAACAGGCAAGCGGCTCATTTCCATGTAACGTTTACAGTATTTATAAGGCACCAACGTTTGCACATCAAATCTAACGAGACCATGTGCACCACTTGGTGCAGTTTGTATAAAATAATGTCAACCAGGACCACACGATTTATGCGCACTGCCGCTATAGAATAAAGCAGTAAAGCTGTGGACAAGAAATATGCGAGTTTAGAGTACAATTTCGTTAAACCTTTTTAGTCTTATCATTTTAATTATCATATAGATTTTTACACCCTCAATTATTTTCCCCTTTGAACACTCATTGCTGACTTTAAATGAAATCAATTTATCAGATTGTACATATTGTATTTCGAATTCTATACATCCCAGCAAAAAAATATTTTAGAACAGCAGGTACACATTGCAATGAATATGCGAGAATGTCTATCATACAATTCATAGATAAGTGTCTTTCTTGTCAAATAGTGGAAGGTGTAAATGCCTGTTGACATTGAAAACAAATTTTTAGAACAGGCAATATTTATGTAGTGTTGTCAAATTTTATTACATTATGACGAAATAGTTTGAATGAAAGTAATATTTTCTACATTCTTTAACATTCCTCATAGCAACATTGCTGGAATGTTGCAGCAATCTTCCTATATCTGCCCCTGCGGAACATTGCACGTGCTGTATGGATTAGTTGATATTTTTAAATAATTATTGCTAATATGGCATTCAGAATTTTGCAGAAGTTCTGCTTATGCCACGTTATCCCTCGCAAAAGCCATGCAACTTTCTTGTTCATCATTCTTTTCTATTCCCAATCATTCTCGAGCAATTCGTCTAAATAATTTTCCAACTCCCAACTGTAAAGAATAATTTCGCCTCTAAAATATGAATTTCCATCGCTAGAAAAAATATGCCTAATATATTTCAGTATTCTACCTGTATGCCGAGTTACGTCAAAATCAGCGCGTAACAGACGGGCGATGTCTCTCGTAACTGTTGCTATCATGGCAGACGCTGTAAGAACTGCAGTCCACTGTAACGGAGGCAATAAGATCCCGTATCATCGCAAACAGAAATATTTGAATAATCACGTTTTAAAAGCGCTTTATTCGCGGCCGTGTAGACTTTATTTTCTCCGGCGAAATTGCATTTTACCGCCCGTTTCCTGTAACATTTACGAGACTCTGAATATATTGTTAGAAGCTCGCGTCACCCAGCTCGCAGTTAAAGCTGCTGGTGTTTTGGAGTCGCTTAGAGAGTCTCTATCGGAAGACGATGCACGATTACAAGAAAACAAGTTAATCCGCGTGGAGGGAGCAGAATAGGGGCACATAACCGTCCGTGCCAAGAGTCGCATACGATGCTGGAATGTAAATGGGGAATTCGGCGAGATTCTTCTTCATAATGAACACGGTTAAACTGGAAGTTGTTGGGTGGTGTGCTGCTGTGCCTTGCGCATTTTACGATGTTCTCACGTTAATGCGATAAGAGAGAGTAGTGTCGGTCGAGCGTACCTATAATTTAAATTGTCCGCCTTTCCTCCGCTCGCTAATGCGAGGCGATACTTAAAGGAGAACAATTGCGCCGCGGCAATAAGTCCACTCTCAACCCCCTGCTGCGATTTTAAAGTACATATTCACCTTTCGTTCCGTTGATTACAGTGGACCTCTATACATGTCACATTATCAATACGCGCCAAGTACGGATCGTTACGTGTATTGGAAATAGTTTTGCAATAACTGCGCGTCAGTTTATGGTACAGCGTTAATGTTGAATACAGATTTTCATCAGCAACCGCAGCATTAAATAGTCGTTCTCCTGAAACATTTCGTGGTGTCAGTACAACGTTATTAATATTGTTTGGCAACGGCTCACAGTGCGTTGCTCAATGGACAGTAATCTAAAAATTAATTCTTTTCTTGCGATGATTTTTAACACGACCGTAATCCAGACTCTTTATTTGTACATGAAAGAAAACAAAATGAAAACCCTCAACACTCGGAAAGCACGTTTGTAGGGTAGATGTATCGTTTGTGGCCATTGCACTGTTTTTAGCCACGTCCATAATTAATAATTATCTTATTTTTAAATTGCTCGCAGATCATTATTATGTGGAGAATTTCACATCATAAATATTTTCTTTAGTATAACGCCAGAGATATAAGGTTACATTTATCGCTTACGCGGAAAAGTATTATATTTTTTAAAAAGTGGCCAAAACTGGTACAATACCTTAAAGTGGCCACAAATGGTGCATCTACCCTATCGAGAGAATCTATTTAACGCATTTCCTTGATGTATTTAGTTCTTATACCTCAAGGCCACCTACAATATTAACATCAAGCGTAAATAAAAATAATTTCTCAATGGATCATTTAACCGAAGGTACTGCATACTCTTTATTTTGATTGTGAAACGATTTTTTGTACTTACTTTAAATTCAGTTTTATTGTCTCGAATTTACACATCCAATAAATTGCTGAATTATATGTTTCCAAACTTTAACTTCACTTTCCTCGAAAAAGGTAAAACACGTCTTGCGGTGTTTTATGTTGGAAACTATTTCTGGAACAGTCCCCAATATTATCATACAAAAAATTTGCACGTGCTTGCACTTTGTTTAGTTACAGTAATTTTTTCAGAAACGTGTTTAACGAGGACAAATCGAGATATATTTGAAAAGTGGTTTAGTTCTGCCGGAAAAGACAGAAAAATGGAAGTTCTAAACATCCGATCTGTTTTTCTAATTGTTTATACGATACCTACCATGACTTTTCCATCCTGGACACTGTCTTCAGTTTTAAAATAGCTGCGAAACGCGATACACGTGAAAAAAATAATTTGACATAAAAATGTTTTGAACAAAAATTAGTCAGCATTCAGTCGACAACAAATTGCAAAAGTAAATATTGATAAAAGAGGGTGGACGCGATATCTCCGGGTAAATAATTATTTTTTGTAAAAATTTTTATATAAATCGATAGTGCAACTAAGAAGCTAATACGCACTTAAGTAGTAGTGTGTCCAATTAAATGTCGCTTGAAGGAAAATAATGTTGCATGGCGGAGTACAATCTCAAAGCCGTTGCTTTCAGCAAAGCACGTCGATAAACGGCTAGCGCGGGCACACGAAAACGTGGGACAATGTTGTGTTCAGCGACGAGGCATCTTTTCGGGCTTGGAGTCCTATTAAACGAGCCTGGTCTGCCCGTGGGAATCGAGTTATCCAAAAGAGTATTAAACATTCAATGAAAGTCCATGTTTGGTGATTTTTCAACGTTCGGGGTTTCGGGACATTATGCGCCCTTACGGATAATTTAAATGCCCCAGAAATGATCAGATTATATATAAAAGAGGTCTCCTAACATTAGCGAAACGTGGACTTGATGGTGCTAGAGGGCAGTGGGCACTTCAAGAGGATAATGATCCGAAACACTGAAGCCGCCTTTGCACGAAATGGAAAACGCGTAACGGTATCAACGTGTTGGATTAGCCATCTCAATCCCCTGATGCTAATCCAATAGAAAATGTTTGGTCTATTATGAAGTACAAACTCCGAGGAAAGCGTATTTTAAAATTAAAAGCCCTAGTCTCTTCCTGTCTCATACGCCGCAAAGCTGGTCGAAAGTATGCCCAGACGCTGTCAAGCAATAATCGCAAATGGTGGAGATTGGACACACTACTAATTAGGTGCGTACTAGCTTTTCAGTTGCACTATCGATTTATATAAAAATTTTACAACAAAAATAAACGTCCTTTTCCCTTGATCGTTGTTTAAACATATTTAAATGTTTATAATACAATAATAACTTATATCGTCGTATTCGCGGGCGTTCATAGAATAATTTGACGGAACAAGCAACCGAATAACTATTACTGTTAGAACACAAAAGATGTTCGGAGTTGAAAATTTGCATTTTTTTCCAAAATTTAATTTCTCAAAAACCGAGGGTGATGGCGGCAAACGGTTTGCGGATTCGTTTTCAGTGCACAACAATCTTTAAGAAACGGCTATTGAACGTTACAGATCAAAATAGCTGTTGGACAGTGTAAATTGCTTTTTAATAAACATACGTTACCGATTTTATTGCAAGGAAAGAGATTTCACAGAACTTCTACAATTTATAATATTGTATAACCAAAATAAGGTTGAATACTACGATTAATTGACATTTTAAATTAATGTTGGGAAATAAAAATTAGCCATGGAATATTCAAAATAATATGCATACGTAATGTATCAATGTGATAAATTAAGTTCATTCTATGGATCTTATAAACGTATACGACTAAGCACTGGGTTGCACAGTTTAGGCAAAATGTCCAAACACTCTTTCAATCGATAACCTCAATCCTTCGTTGTCACGCTGGGTGTGAGCCACCCGTAAGCTGATTTTTACGCTCTGCAATTTCAATACGCAAAATAAATACCTTTTTTTCAAAGGCGACTCACAAACTATGTTTTTCTCAAAATATTATATCTTAACAACAACTCTGTGTATTTTCAGCTTCTAATATTGAAATTTGTAGAAGCTACAATTTTTTGAAGATTTTCTTCGTGTTTTCTCGACATATGGTAATCTAGAATTTTTTTGCAAAAACTGTAATAAAATGTCAATAAAAAATCTATTGGAATGCAGTCTAGAGACCTTGAAATTGACCCCTGATTTTTTTCATAACTATTGGATTCTTCTGATGAGAATGGCAGTCGCTCAAAAATTGTTCAGTGTGTGAGCCACCCAGGTATGTCAAAGTTGATCGAAAAAGGTGTGTCAACGAAGGGTTAAAAGAGGTTTATCGGTTCCGTATTGGAAGAAATCTAGCAAGCAACAGTAAATATTAACATAAGCAACGTTTATCCTAATGCCCCTTGGGTGAAATAGATTCCTACGTTCCTAGTCTCGGAGGTTTCTCACTAAAGATAAGATACCTCTACCATATATGTAATAACTTGAGTTGCAACATGCTATCCTTTATTGAAGCTCCGAGCAATAAGGATAACAACGGAGCATATATATAGATGCTTGCTCAGAAAACGGTGGCGTTTCCTCCAATAGGGACGACGTATAATAAAAGTGCTTCAATTTTCAATCTAGAACGATTTTGCCGCTTCTCCACAGGCACGTTTCCGGAGCGTGTTCCAGCTACTCGCAGGGTAGAAGTATTACTGATACTACTACGATTTCTGTAAGTAAAATAGACCCATTTAAATACTATTAAGTAATTACTATTAAGTAATTGATAAATATTTTTAAATAAAAAAGTTACGATGCACGGTACTAGATGCAATCCTTAAAAGGAAAAAAAGATTTTTCGAGAAATGTGTTATAGCTTTTGAGTAAAAAATTTTCAAAGACCACCCCTTTTTCGGCCCCCTGACTGAGCATGACCCCTTAAGTATTAGTATGTAAAGAATTTGAGTGAAAGGTGAGTTCAAAATCCTTAATGAACGTAGGTCGAAGAATCCACCCTGTCAGGGCTAAAAGCTATTTCCGATGTTAGTAATGTGAGTAATTTGCCTACCGGCTACTTCTATTCAGCGCATGCAGAGTGGAAACAGGGTTATCTTACCACATCGTTACTTTGATGTTTAGGTACCTACGGAAAATGTTCTCTGTGTCCTTCCTTCATTTCCACATACGTACACATCGTATCTACGTACTACAGAATAATGAACTCTTTAAAAAATTCATGGGCTGACCATGGCATGCCTTTTCTACTTACTGGAAGAAAGCGTGCAGCACGGTGTCTTCTAATATTGGAAAATTATGGCACACAGTGGCTACTGTTTGTAATATGAATAATAGATAACTTCCCACACAGGACCATAACATTGCAGCAACGTCTCTGCAATGACACGGTGCAAGATTGCAATGTTGCACCATAACATTGCAGAGACGTTGCAGGCTCAGTCCTATGTCCGCCTTCGCAATATTGCAGGTGTGTATCTTTGCATAGTTGCAGCAACATTACAAATATGTAATCCTGCAACGTTCCGGCAATGATTCTGCAATGAAACGGCAAAATTGTGGCAATGATCCTGCAACTATTCGGCAATATTGTGGTGCGAGATTGTAATGTTGCATCGCATCATTGCAGAGAAGTTGCAGGTTCACTCCTATGTCCGCATTAGCAATGTTGCAGGAGTGTATTCCCGCAACGTTTCGGAGATTTTATAGCAATAGTTCCGCCGCAACGTTTCGGGCAGTGAGGGATATCTGGAGCGTTGCCACTGCAACAATGCACGTCAATGTGTGCGCAATATTGCAGAAATATTGTAGGATTGTTACCACTGGAACATTGCAGTGACAACGTGTGCGAAATATTCCTGCAATATTGCAAGAACGTTGCCACTCAAATATTGCACGGCAATATTGCGGCATTGTTCCTGCAATACTGCAATGCAACCTGCAATAACGCAATTTTGCAGCAACGTTCCTGCAATACTCCTGCAACGAAGTGTGCTGTAAGGGTTTTAATGTAGTACCGTAAACTGGGGTGACTTTACCCGCGCCGGGGTGACATTGCCCACTTTTCGGAAGAGCTTTATTTTATTTTGTTGTGAAGTAATTAGAACATATGGTGCTTTGTAATCGATAGCAATAATTTCTCCAAGGTCAAACGAAAAAAAATTTAAAATCGCTTCTAACTTGTACACGATTGAGATTTCGACGTATATTCATTATTAAGTCATTTTTACTCAGCTCAATGAATATTATTTATGTACTCTGTGAGTCCTTACCTGTTTTTTTATTTGTTGTAATTCTAAGTCGAGGATATCTTTATATCGTATTTTGCTTCTTCATGTTTGAAAATATTTCCGATTACAAGACTGAATTGCGAAGGATCCGAATTTTCTGATACTTTTCAGCTTTTTAGGTATTATTAGCCCCGTGGCAATAATATAATTTTGCCCATTCTTTGAAGTGCTTCTAAATACATTACTGCAGGCGCATACATAGAAAGTCTTCCCTGTGTTCATCAGGCAGCAACCTAATTAAATTTTTCACCGATCATTAAGTGCTTCTCCTGCAAGGAAAGCTCCTTTATATTGGTTCACTTAATTATTTTTTACTTTTCTTGTTGTCACTATTGAAAAGTCACCTTGCAGTTAGTTGAACTATCGAAGGGGTGACAATTTTCGTGATACACAGAAAATATTAAAACCAAGCTAATGCACTCGAAGACAAATTTCATCTATAAATGTCCTTAATGATTAAATAAGAATTTTAAAAATTCGTATTAATTGAAATTAACACCACTTTGGCTCGTGTATATTTTATACGAAATTACGATGTCTATAATATTACACAATTCAACTAAAGAAAAACCTTTTCAAATAAATAGTTGTTAAAATTTCGTCATACAGCGTTTCCGGGGCAAAGAAAACAAATACTCAAAATATAGTCATTTCATTCACTTTTTCGCATCCTATAAATCACCATTCTTCATTAGACACATATGTGTCATTAGTTTTCTAATTAGCATTCACAGATCAGATTTCGCTGGTGAAACGTGTGGTGTTCATATCAAAATGTCAAAGCTACAGCGGGCACAACGGGAGTGACCAAGAAGAAATGCTCTAGCACTCACTGCTTTGAAAACAGTATTACGATGATATGAAACCTCAACAGAGAGTAGGGCCACCGAAATAATCACATTAAGGCGAATATGTGAATTCTAAACTCAAAGAGATTGGTAAACACGAACGGAAAGATCAGGAAGTGCCGAAATATAATACTTAGAAATGAACATTCTTTCTTTGTGAACACACATTAGGGTTTATACAAAAACCGATTTTTGGAAAAACCGGTTTTCGAATTGTATTATTCCCGAAAAACCGGTTAAACCGGTTTTCCATTTTTCACAAAAAAATAATTAAAATAGTAAATAAATATTTGTACTTATTTTAAAACTGTTCAGTTCCCTTAATATTATGGAATTACAAAGATATAACAAAATAAAATATACTCATCTATACAAAACCAAATAAAAAATAAATAAATTAATGTAACCAAAATCGGTAACAATACATATAATTTTTGAGTTCATTTAATATTTATGGATCTACAAAAATATAACATAATAAAGTAGACTGCATACAAAACAAAATGAAAAAATCTAAAATGATTAAAATCTGTACACAATACAAATCTTTTGAAAGGTGGTACCAAATTGTAAACCTTTATACCATTTAGTATTTTTTTCTGAAAATATGAACTCACGAAGATTAATTTTACAGTAAACTGTTACTTACTACAATATGCTTGTGGCCAAAGCGATTTCAAGTAGAAATGTTAGCGTTTTTAATTAAACAATTCAATCATTTCTGCATATTAATTCTAGTATATAAAACCGGTTTTCGAATTTTACAAATTTATAAATAAAAACCCGTTTTTAAACCCGGTTTTTAAAAACCGACAAACCCTAACACAATTACCTGAAATACCTGAAATACCCCTAACACAATTACCTGAAATAAATACTGCGTATAAATTAACATACGCGTAATGTAAAATTATGCAGGCATCAACGCCTCTAATTCTTGTTACATAGAAAAATGGGCGCTATGCAAATGTTGAACGTAAAATCAGTGGACTATAGAATACGAAAAATCTGTAGCTCACTGCGACATAAATTTAAACTCAATTGCGCTGGAATCTACATATATGTCGTAGATAGTTTTCGTGGAAATTGCTTGGTGCGAAGTGTATTATCGACACGCGCACACTTGTGGAAACCTTTGAATGCGCCTAGTCAGTGGAGTCGATCGTTTATAGTCGGCCACTTCTAAGAAATCTCTTTCTCTAGCAGGAAAAGTGATACGGCGGAGTGACTTTAACGAGCCAGCGAAACGGGGAATTCGGGATCAGGAAAATATCTTGGCTCCCTAGCCAGATACTATCCAGCTTTTCCGTATCAACGAGTAAACGACCTCGAACCAACCGTTCTCTACTCCATGTCCGAGGAAAAGTTTCTGTTCCGTAGCAGCCGCAGTCGATGCCTTTGACTGCGGGGAGAAGTCTTTCTGATACTGAAAGATATACATCCTATCTACGGGGATCCGCTGAAATTTTTGACGAATCATGCGAGTCTATTCCCTTCCATTGCAATAAATTTCTCCTGATACCTTTCCGCCGGTAGCCTACAGTAGATAATCGTTTCAGCACGATAAGTTAAAGTCCTCAAACAAAATATACACTAAGCTTCTTTAAGGGGGAACACCACTGTGAAAGTTGAAAAAAATTTCGATTTTTTTTCTTCACTTTCTTAATGTTTAAATCTTCAAAAATACTCTCTGAAAATTTCAAGTTGATATTCGAAGAATTGACGAAGATACAGTGCATTGTGTGAGACGCGTCACGATGCCGTTCCATTACAAGTCAAACTTTAAACGCGATTTTCTCGAAACGACATTTTTCTAACTGATCGGATCAATAGCTCTGTCAATTTTTATCCGATCGACTTGAAATTTTGACAGGATCTTCAAAACAAGAGTATCTTCAGTTGTACGTACCGATTTTTTGATCGAAAACATATTTTTTTAAATACGCTCGAAAAACTATCTATTTTTTTGTGGATTTTCGAAACTTTTTCTTCCCAAGCGCACCATTTTTACAAAAATATTTTTTTTTTAAATCGGTACGTACAACGGAAACTACACTCATACCGATTATATTAAAAAAAAAATTTGATTTCAGAGTTGCCGTTCCAAAGATATCGTTTCGATAAGCGACCTATGTTTTCTTGTGAGGGGTGTAGGAGATTAACTGTATATGGAAATCTATGCATGTTTTTCTATTACTTTTTTTATAGTCTCTTAAGACATTGTACTAAAGGTAGGTAATAACAATTTTATAATAAAATTGTAAGTTATTCCTTAAAAAAATCTTAAAAATGGGCTTCCGGCCGTCACAGTGGTGTTCCCCCTTAAATCGAATTCTTTTGCAGAGACCTGTTGTACAAATTCTCTCACCAATCACGAAATATTTGGACGCTTAAATGTGAATGAGCTGCGTATGACAAGAGTGTACATCTATATTTATAAGAGATGTATGTAGCATGTTAAATAAATTTTGAGTTTTTAATTAGTTTAGAATGAATTATGTTAAGAAAGCCTATTTAGAAAATGGCCTACGCAGTTTAATTATTAGAATTATTTATAACAATATAGAAGGCAGAAAGACCCTGGTTACTTTATTACAGTTGTTATTAATTGTATTTGTTTATCCTTAATTGGCAGTCCGGTGCAATTTATTCAATCCCCCGTATTGTAATTTTTATCACAATATTTATCACTTTTCATAACATAACGTAATTCTACATGTCGATTCACTGCCCATTGCAATACCTGTTCAACATAAATTTATTAATAAAGTTGAGATAACATTGAACAAGGTGTAAATAAGTTCATGAAAATGTTTCGATTAAAATTTTAAATAAATCTGTAAAATATGATCGATATCATACATAAATGTTTACGAGCTTTCATATATTTAACTGGAATATAAAAAACGAATGTGTATTTATTAATTTCTGATCATTTCGGATATAAAATATTATTTTTAAATATTCTCTGTTTACGAAAACACGTAGGTATTATCAATTATTTATCTGCCTAATTGGAGTAACACCCAAATTTCATGTATATCTAAACGTCTAAGCGAGTACTCATTATATTCGTGACAGGAACCGCTTGTCCGTCAAAATAATTGCTACATCAAGTTTGTAAAAATTCATTTGGAAAATGGGAAATATTCCTCTACTCTCTGTGTTTAAAAATTTAAGTTCACATTATTCGGAGCAAACGTGCCTCACAGTAAGTATCGATTTCTGGTCAGAGTGTCGCTTGAAAGTCGCTCGAGGAAGAAAGAGGAAGCATCAAACTAGCCGTCATACAAAATATTCATGCTTCCATAACTTCTGATACGCTTATCATGTTCAAATAAAATCAGTTTTTAAAAACACCAAAAAAATATGGTACTTCAATTTGATTCTGCAATCTTCCATGCTTAAAAAATTGTGGTATAATTTAATTGAAGTGGAAACCTCTTCAAATATCACCTTAATATACCTAAGTTAATTCGCGAGGAACCAAAACATCATCTGTACAAAAATAATCAAATTTACACTGTGTATCTTCATATACAGTGGCGGACGCACGAAAATTTACAACTTTTAAAATGGCATAACTTTTTTAGAATTGGTCCAAACAACATGAGTGTCTTTTTTGAGAAGCTAGAAGAATTAGTTTTCTTGTGACTTAGCAAGTGACATGTTTCGTCGTTTTGAAAAATAACGCAATTGGTCGTAATAGCAAAAAAAAATAGTAAAATCGCGAAATTCCAAAATTCGACCTTATTCTGCGATCTTTAAGCGTTTATAGCTCAGTTAACCGATTTTGATGAAATTTTAGGCGTGTATCCAAATTACTTCAATCTACAAACGGGTTTTTTAAATTTTCATTACAAGCTCACAAAAAAGTTTAAAAAACGACATTTACTATTTTTTTTATATTGTGACCAATTGCATTTTTCTTTCAAAACAACGAAACACGTCACTTAGCAAACTAATCCTTCTAGCTTCTCAAAAAAAATCGTTTCGTTTGGACCAATTCTAAAAAAGTTATGCGATTTTAAAAGTTGTAATCTTTGTTTGTCCGCCACTGTTATTAATATAATCACATTGAACATGATATCACTCAAAACAATGCATATTTTATTAATAATATATAAATACTACATATTAATAATACATAAAGACTGCTTCACATTTCAACCACTCTGTTCGTAGTTTCAAACACCTCGTGTTAAGAGCGCGAGATTTCAGAAAAATATGAAAGCTGCAGGAATATGTAATAAAATAAACGCACAAATATTAAACGAAGTAGGTACGTTGGAATCATTACCTGTGACATTAATACCCCATTTATGTAAATCCAGAGCTTGTAGAAATACAGTCGTGGAATTAAAAGATGGTGTCTAAATACGAGAATAAAATTATCCCAACATGACGTTTTCTGTATTACAAACCGTATTTCAAACATAACACTATATTGTTCTTACGAAAGTTTGACAATGTTTTTTTTACATCAGATTTCCTTGCAATTTCCTATCCGTTAAAAACAAATTGAAAAATTAGACAAACGAACGTTATTTTTCTATACAAATCTCATTTAAATATTATGAATGTATTAGAACTTAATACAATTTAAAATCGACGTTGGCTACAAAGCATTTCTGGCTTATAAAATCTGCTGCAAAAATCAACTTAGACGGTAAAAATTATTAAAAATCTGTAAAACCTCTTCATTGTTGAGATCAATAATTGTGAATGATGTTATTACGAATGGTGGTATCGATTTTATCGTAGCGATATGATAACAATGCGCTACCTCACCCATTCAAGACGATCACTTATTAAATATCGAATGAGATGCTGAAATCACGCGAAGCGTTCCGCCTTTTCGCATAATCGAGTGGCATTTCGACAACTGCGGTTCTATAAACGAATGACTCCTCTTTGTCTGCAGATCGGATAACGCTAATTACCCCAGTACATTACACAAGTGGAAGCCCTGAAATAACGAGTCCGCGGTGCAGTTCCATGTACGCCCGTCCACAGTTTCCTCTGGCAATGCCTATCGCGTAGGTAGACGTGGCTGCCCTAATTACGTACGGTCCGGCGGGCTGCCTTCTTGCTTGCATGTAAACACCTTCATTACCACTCAACTGCTCTAAAATATCCCTCTCCTTTCCCTTGCCCAAATAGCTATTCGGTACATACACCAACTCAATCCGCGGAGTGTGGTTTCTGTGACTGCGGTTTCCTTTTTCAGTGAGAGGCTCCTTACCTAACTCGAGAGATCGATTGTTACTGTACAACAAACAATAAACAAAAATAGTGCCGCGTGCTCAACTGTACCCGTGTTTACCGACTATGGGTAAGATGTTACAATAAAAGTTCGGTAAGGAAATATGGGGGACGCTTGCGTTGTTTTGCAAAAGACTTGACTGTTCATCACTGACTTATCCTTCAGCGTAACATTTACTTCCATCTGTATGGTTAAAGACATGTTCCTTGTTATATACGTCTAAAATATTGTTCTTACGTTATAATAAAAACGTTATAATAAAAGATAAGAATATTCCCAAGCATTTTACCGCTTCAGAGTCTCACAATAAAGTTTTAGCGTTTTAAAGGATAATCTTTTCAAGATGAGGCTGGCTATGAGAAACTAATTACTGACGTATTCAATTATTTAAAAAATACGAGGGGAATTACCGTCAACTTGCAAATAGCTTTGGAGTTTCGAGGACGTTGCTTGATGAAAAGCCCATTCACGTGCACCCAACATATTTCCAAGAAATAATTCTAAGATTGCGGAAGCATGCGTTTTCTTAATCGCCTCCACTTTCAAGAAGCCAACATTTCCTCATAACAAATTAACACAAATATTTAAATTAAAAATATTTAAAAACTACGCTTTTTAAAAATAAAAACTATGTAAATAAATGAAAACAGAATAAATGGTGAAATGACGTAAATGAAACCGAAAAAGTCCAGAAAATCAATAGAGAAATAAATTATGTCAAGGCAGTGTTTATATTAAACGGTAAGTAAACTAACATTACTTGTTTAAAATAATTCACGTCAGTGATTATTTTTCTAATTGTAATATTAATGTTCTAACATCCAATTATAATTTATAAGCGAACTGGCATGATGGAGTATTTGCAAAAGGGTGAATAATATTATTGATTGAATCTGTGTCCAGTTTAATATTGTTCAACGCTCTAAGATTAGACGAGTGTACATTAGTATTAATTTTTTAAAGTATTACCTAATTATTATCAAAAAGGGTTGACCCACTATAATTATAATTATCAAATTTATGTCGTAGGTGTAGTTGCTTAAAGCACTTGAATAGATTTTACGATCGTGTACGTTGAAGTATAAAATCATAGCGTATGGTGTAGTACAGTACAGAATACGTTTCTGTGTAAAATTCAACATGATTAACATTTATTTACAAGGAGAGTATTTCATTAATGTATTCATTAATAAGTATTTCACTTCATGACTAAGGAATTCAATTTTTTAACACGCCTTTTAAGCATCTATAATATTGTAAGGGTTGAAATTACTTATAAGTCGTAAATAGTATTGCTAAAAAAGTTTTGCATCATTATGAAGCTTTCCATAATGTGAACAATGTTTATTGCAAATCATATTCAATATAATATACATTTCATACATCAGGATGTAAAAAGGGACTCCATATGACTAAAACGCGGAATAGAAAACAAGAGAGAGCAAGTGAAAACGGATTGTCTTTGGTCAGCCAAGGCTGGTAACCAACATGGCTGAAACGAGATTTGTTTATAATATCTTATACCTACATTACTTTATAAATTGTTTCCACTAAAATTTATTCAAATTTCCATTTTGATGAAGGATGTAATAGAGTTACTACTCATAAAAGTATCCGCCCACCACATACATATGTATAACGTATTTTACTTATTTATGTAATGTTAAATTCAGAATTTTCCATTATAATTTACATTAATATAAACCTTGATTAACATATTTTTAATTCATTCTCCCCACCAAAGAAGTATTCAAAGCAATTTTACTAGAAGAATGGAACAATGTAAGCCCGAATTTCACAGAAGATTAGTTGAACCTGTCCATAATAGATTAAAGCTTGTAATAAAATCACAGAAATGTTAAAAAAAAATATTAACTTACTGTTATTACGTTCATATAAATTATATACCGAATTGGGGCGAATATATTTTTGCACGATCTCTGCTACTTCCACGGATAATAATACTTTTTAAATAAATTGTGTAAACTAATACTTTTTAAATAAATTAATCCAAGTTTATATTAATGTGAATTAGAATTGCGAAGTCGTACTTTCAAGTCGTAAAATACTTCGAATATGTAAAATATCTTACATATAGGGTGGACGTATACTCTTGTGAGTATATATTTATACAGTTGTACGTGTTACAAAACATTTCCATCATTATCATTTTGTGATTTATAGGCGTAATGGACTAATGATAAAATACTCTAAATTATTGTCTGCGATAAATTTGAACAGAAAGGAAATTCATGATATCCCTTTATTCCTAAAGTTATTACGAATAGCTAATAAAACGCATTAGAAGGAATGCATACAATATGCAAGAATGTCCATTCCAACTTGCAAAGAAACCGCCTCTTTAGTTTCTCTTTTTAGCAATCGTCAGACTGAGCCAGCTCTAAGTCTGCAGCACTTCCCTTCATCCCTCCTTGTCCTTCCACCTTCACGATTGAACGTGAGCCCAACATCAGAATAAAACTACGACGAATACAACCTCCATCACGTTAACGTCTCTCTTCCATCTTCTATCGCAGAGACCATTTATTTCTATCTTAACCAATGTCTTTTCAGGCTTCTTTTCAAATTGCCATGAAACGATTTGAGCATTCTATAAAAATTGTAGTAGTATTGACATTGCGATGCGTTTTTTTTGTTAAATAATTACTTACACTAGCGGGCAAATAGTTACCATTTTTTCGATTTGTTCTATTCTGTTTTATTTTTTTAGCATACATTTGGAACTGTGGTAGGTATGTTTAATATGCATTTTCTAACGAAGAATTTAAAGCTGTATAAAACCCAGTTAAAGTTGAATTTATTTAACTGACAGATAAAAGTGTTATATGACATTGAACGGAGTAACACATTTTTCGGGCCGACAAAGAAGTTGCCTTACCTCAATACCTCCTCTCAAATTTCGTTAACTTTGCTCTCCCAACCACAACTAAAAGAACCTTCATTTTCTGATAATATCTGTACGACGATTGTAGATCAAGACTAACCTTCCCAGCAGTCTTTTCTAACCGCTTCCACTCGCCAAAACACGTCTAACTTTACCGGCCAATTAAGAATTTCACCAGAAAATTAGCACGACAGGGCGGTTTGTGGAACTCATGTTCTCTACACTTCAGAAACTTCCTCGATCTTCCTTTTGGTACGAAGCAACAACATTATATTGTCGCCCAAACGCGCATTGAGTGTGAAAATATCTTTGGCACGGCAAGGAGCGACGGGTGACATGAAGAAAGGGGCCTGGGTTATAGCTAGGAATAAGACAGCAGCTGAAACGGCTATAGCTATCGCGCGTGCTGAAAGTGGTAGGCAGGCAGTATACATAGGAGGCTAGCTAGCAGCTAGCAGCAAGCAGTCAAAGGGGTTGAGCGGTTCCCTTGGGAGCTTGCTCTGCTCCCGCGTGTTACAGCACCGTCTCTATGGCGCGATCTATCGCCCCATTGACCGCTACTCCATTATCAGGATAGTAATGCTGTAACCCCGTATCCGTAACCCTGCCCTCTGTGTCACCTCCATCCCTTATTTTCACGGCCACCCGCCCACCTTTCTTGGTTTATCGAAAGAACGCTATGTTACGAGTGCTTGACAATATCGGGAAATATTTTCTAAAAGAGCTGATCTATTATCCAGGGATAGCTTTACTTGACGCACTGTTTTCAATCAATCAAACGATTCCACTCTTTTCCTGTCATGCACAACAATAAATGAAACTCAAATATCATATTCCAATTGTTGTCGTAACAGTAAAATAATTCATTCCGGTACACCTTTGATTGTATTACAGCTGTTGTATGATTTTTTACTGTCATTGTTTATTTCTTCGTAACATTTATTGCCGTACCCGTCGTAGCTGATGATACCTTTTGTGTAATTGATTTTTATTTTGATTTACTGAACGCTACTGCTCTTCATAATGACGTTACTGTAATGGTGTCGTTATCAATGGCTTGTTAACACAATGTTGTTAGTAACTGAATAATTCTATACAGAGTTCTGCTGGCAAGTGTGATTCAACAACGCTATGCAGCACTTACGGAATGATAAAACTTCTCTACTTCTTCTGGGCACTTTACGAAACAGCAAAGACAGATGAAAAAAGATAAAGTTCATTTACAAGTGGAGGATAAAACGTTATCGGTCCGGTAATGTCCCAGCGTAGTATTCATAACTCTGCACTTGTCGCGCTTTTACTTTACTTCCTTACGGTCTTACATTTACCTCCACTGCCGCTTTTCTTGGTTTATCGGAACAATCCTTTGTTACAAGTGTCTGACAATCTCGAATGGAATTCCCGGATAGAATTACCTATATAGAAACGGATACGAAGTTACAGTTTATCTGAGGCGTTCTAGCGAAAGCACCCCATTCCTCCCATTTAACATAATAAAAAGTAAACTATATTGCAAAACGTTCCTCTGCGTCTTGGCAATAATAATTCCAGGCGTTCTGCTCTGAATTATATTGCACTTTTAATATATGTATATGTGTAGGTAGGAAACATTTATTTCGATAGAAAACAAACAACACAGCAACAGTGACTAATGTGTAATTAAAACGTACATTCCTATTCGAGTAACAATATATTCAATTGGAAATTATTTAGTCACTTTTCCGATACTTCTGTTGCGAATATTTTGCTGAAACGTTTTAATATTAATTTAAACCGGAGTGTGTATCGATAGTATGTAAAATACAATATGACATTATCACAAGGTACCTAGTGCACCATAGTTTAGTATTTAATATTTTAATTACTTACACATGTGGAAGATAAGATATCTGTGCCAAAGGTTGGCGATGACCCAACGCCTGACACTTTCAAGTTCTTGTAATATCAAAGTAACATATAATTAATTCGACATCGATCGTTTCAGTGTTACCTTGGCAAAATTTACATTGATGATATTGGACAATACACACCTTGAAGAAAACGGAGGATAAAAGAGGGGAATGTCCTCCGTAGTCATGAATTAAAATTGTCATTATTATTAACTATACTAACGACATATTTTTAATTCCACATTTTTACAGAGGTTGTTATATAGTATTACATATTATTAAATTTATAGTCTAACAGAGTGTGACAGCAACCATCGTACAATCATGAATCAAATGATCCCTCGGGCAAAAATGAATTAAAAATATAAAATGAAATTCGTTTATACGAGACTCCGTTTTCGAGAAAAATAATTTTCAACAATCGCGAAGTGCGCATAGACTTGACTAAAAATTGGCTCCATCTACAAACCTGATTTTCTCAGAGCCAAAGCTCCATTCAGAACAAAGTTACTTTACAATTTACATTTATTTTCGTCCTAAAGAATATTACATGTCGAGTTATGACATATTTACTGCTACATTTTGCAAGTGTTTAGTTAGGTTCACGCATATACAACTTTTCATTCTATTTTCTCACAATTAATTTATAATTTATATACAAATTTTTTTATTTATTTTTAAGTGAAAATTACTGAATTTTCCCTATATAATTGAGCACCAGGTCGCTGATATCTTGTCTTGTACCTTGAAATCGCTCAATATTTTTTTAACAGTTTGTTTGCACCTTTAGTAGCTCGTGAAATAATTATATGCATACATTTTACAATAACATCGATTTAGCGTCCAAATGATAATTTTATATTTAAATAATCATACGAAATATTCGCCATAATGGTAAATGATAAATAATTAAAAACTCTATTCTCTTAAGTAGTTATTGGGGTGATTTTTACATAAATAATTAAAAACTCTATTCTCTTAAGTAGTTATTGGGGTGATTTTTACATAAATAATTAGCTAAACAATATTCGGAATATGAAATAAAAAATATGAGAATATCAAGTATCAGGTAGAGCATCAAGAATTTCAAGTAAGAAATAAAAAAATAAAATACTGTCATTTCAAACCTGCCCAAAAGCATTCAGACACAATATAATTTTCGAAGAAACATTCAATTTGTAATTTTCCATTTCCATCAGAATTCTAGAATTATTTTATTTCTTAAGGTCCTGCTTTCCAATTTAAATATTCTTTCACGATGAAAATATAATACAAATGACAGAACTAACCAATAATACATAAATAAGTCTATTAGAATTTTATACATTTGCATCAAATGCCTACTTTATTTTCATATACGTAAATACCGAAAATGTAATACAAACGACACTTCTGCAATAATGAGCAGAAGTTGTGAATTCCAATGCATATCTTACATCAATTAACGGAAGGGTATCCGAGATGGGTTTACATAATTGAAACGACTGCGCACTTTCAGTCTTTGGTAATACTAGTAATCTTGTGTTCTAAAATACTGCATCTTAACATATGTCATATAAAATACCCAACGCATGGCAGAAGCAGTCACACTGCCATTAACATAACTCTAACACGGCACGATCATATGGGAACGATCGAATATATATTCGAAACTTAGCTAGGATTATTACCACGATATCAAATATCCCCACCATAACGTTTCAAAGTTTATGCGAAATTCTTGCACGCCAGCGACGCAACCGGAATTTTTACCAGCAATATTATCATATCCGAATCGTTCTTTATACGATCTTGTGCATCATATTCCACCTTTAGGACGATTCTTTATCGATTTGTCCGACGACCGTATAAACCGTGCATATTCAATATTTTCGCGGAACTCGTCATAAACAAAACGGATTCCCTGATGTGGCTGAAGTTATTTGGCGTTGGTCATAGGTACGGCTAATCCATTTTGTCGCGTTTTTCGATGCTCGTAAATAACGAGGAACAATAAATAATGGAAGTCTCGCGTGTCTGGGAACGTAAATCATACAGACGATTGGTTCTTGGCCAATTACCAGGAAAGACATATTTTTGCCAAGCAGTTTACTAGAAATCTTGGCATTATTTGCAGAAACTGATCATGCGTTCGTGTGCCTCCTGTAAGGCGGGAACATTTTGTGAAATGCATAAAAAGGGACAAGATTAGGAATTTTGTTCGAACAGCCAGTGTACCGAATCTTTTTCAAAACTTTTGGGATACGTTCCCAGTACATGTTGACGAACAAACAGAATTTGTTATGTTATAAAATGACCGCTGCTTATGGAGAAAGTAGCAGATTCCGCCGTGGTTTCGCCGCCGGAACTGCAAGTCGGTGTAGGTTCTGGCACCCGTTGCACTCAACTACAACGAGAAAACCAAGCAGTTTCTTATTCTGTATGAAATCACGCTGTCGATGCAGCTCTGGAAGAAGAAGAAAGTGCAAAATCGAAGAACCAATGAGCTTTTAAGCGGTGGTATGTAAGAAATGGCGAATTTCATAACATTTTCTCGTTTTGTTTATGGAAAAAAATCGGTGAAAATTTTTTCTTCGATTTTTGGGAGGTTCATCGTCGAGAAGATGCAATAGAGTATATGTATGCACAATAAATGCCCAACTTGATGGGTTGAATAGCTTTTGAACTATCGTCTACACCGTGTTGTGTAAATGTGAAAAAAGTGTTTCCGAGAAAAACGCGTTCAAAGTTTTCCCTCTTGTCGCGCGCACTTACAAAAATGGCCTGTACGAGCCTTCAGAGTTTGAATTTCGGCCGGACCCTTTACGAATATGTTTTCCACACAGTGTCCGCGGAAAATACCCTACCGGATTTCGGACTCCAGTCCAGGGACGGGGAACGCGTGCGCGCGATGACGCGGTGGCATCGAACCAATCAACGCCAAGATGGGAAACGATGGGAAACGAAACGATGCCAGCGCCAAGTCAAGCCAAACCAGCCAACCAGCGTCGTCGGGGAATCGGTTGTCGACGCTGGTTGGCTGCGGCCTTACTTGCCTTGGCTAGTTGGCTTGGCTTGGCGCTGGCGTCGTTTCGTTTCCCAACGTTTCCCGAGGCGTTGATTGGTTTGACGTCATCGCGTCATCGCGCGCATGCGTTCCCCGTCCCTACGACCGGAGTCCGAAATCCGGTAGGGGATCCCCGACAGGGACACTGTTTCCACATGACAGGCCTACTATCGATTGAGCCTAAAAAAATTTCCGATTTTTTGGACCTTGGATTTTACACAAGGTTGTGAACTTTTTTTTAAACACGTATTGCACAACCTTGTGTAAAAACCAAGGTCCAAAAAATCGAAAGGTTTTTTCCCCTCTTGAACGAACTGGAAAATCCCTGGTTTTTATCCGGCTGAATGTTTTTACAAACTAAATACGCGTTTCGCGTATCGCGTGCAGTAGAATGTAATAGGATAGCAAGTGATTTAATCGTTGACGATAAACGAGAGACAAAAATGCGTGACCAAAGATTAAAACGAGGGAACGTAAAAACCTTTTGCGTATCCATCACAAACAGTAATGGACCGCTCGCAATATTTCACGAATGTGTGATTGAAGCGTGGACAGCATTCCGCAGCATATGGAAAATATAATAAATATTTAGCGAATTTATGAAGAGCAACGAGCTGGCGGTTTTATTTTTATTAACTGTAGCTGGATCGTATTCGTTGATACAAAAATAACTGGTACTGCTGTCAATCAATTAAACAATATGTCCAGTAATGAATATTTCCGACATGCGCGCCACTTTATTTTCACGGGGCCGAATGATACATTTATGCGCGTCCGTATTACTAATTCATACTGATCGAAATCTTATAAAATAGAATCGGTGTAGGTGTCAGTCAACTATTACTGTTTGTGCCACTTTTGCGATTCAGAAATGAAGCTCCTCACGGCGACAACCTTCTTGGTTGTGGTAAGATGTAAACCAACGTGGTAGGAAGAATGTTTATATCTTAAGTTCTTACAGAAGCGGGATGAAACCGGTAATCTTAGAATCTAAAAGTATGTAAACAAATATGTAAACAAATCTGTGAGTCACTGTATCTCTAGAATTACACGTCCTTTGGTATCCTGTATATTATAAACTGAACTAACCTAATCCGGTAAGCGAAATTAATTTTTGGTTTTCAAAAATTTGTGTAAACTGGGTGCATTTGGTTAGGATATGTTCCTCGATACAGATTTGTGTTCAATAGCAAAAGGTAAATACGGATATCAAATATTTATATTTCCTAGGAACTCATAACGATACGATTTCTGATATGATTTCGTATCGATAGCACGTTTGAAAGTAACGATGGGGTATCTGAAACTCCGAAATATTAGAAACAGACTGATACTTATACGGATGACGTAGCCAATATGGTAACATAAACAAGAGTGTACATGCGCACCTACGGTCACAGATGCGAATTCTACGGTATAACTTTAATGTTAACATATCATTTAAATTAAGGGATCGCCCTATTTTGAGGGCCTGAAGAGGAGCGCGATATGTGGGATTTTTTTAAGAGAATTCCCTAAATTATATTAATTGAAAACTTTATGCCTGCATTTGTACATATTTGGGCAGCATTTGTTTTGCTAGTTTTGCTAAAACTTTAAACGAGTTTTTCTCGAAACGATGTTTTTCGAATTGGTTAGCGTGATATCTCAAAAACCACTCACCCGATTTATTTCAAACTTGGTATATATCTCCGACACATGTCCCATTCTGGTTGTTACTAATACTAAGTCGGTTTTTACAAAATTAGATCTTTCCAACTTAAAAAACCAGCGAATTTTTTGCAGAACTAGATATCTGTTTTAAACGCTGCCATTTTTTTTTACTTCTCAGTATCCCTCATTTAATCTAGTTCAGACGATAGCCACACTCATACAGATCACACAAATTTGTAAATTTTCTATTTCAGACAACTACAACGGCTGATTTTATGCTGACCAGGCACATATGACTTTTGTAAGGCGCTCTATTTGAAGAACTATAACTCCGGATATAACCACTATATTTGCATACAATTTTCTTCTCGTATACTGTAAAGATTGACACAGCCACAAAGCAGGAAATAGATATATTGAATGGTTTTGTTTTAAAAAATTCCCAAAGTTCGCATCATTTGTCGTCTGTCAAGGGAGGGAGACCCCTTTGATAGTTTTCCAATATAATTATTTTAATATTTTTTTCGCAGAGAATGAAGAACTACATCGATTATTGTCCTGACAAATATGGAATTTCGTTTAAACGACGATGCAATCGCATTTTACAACTGTAACCTAAGTGAATTCTAGCGATACAATATTATAGAGATTATAAGGACATTAGCAATTACATATCCTGCATTTCACTAACCCTATTTTTCATAACTGTTATTAATTAAACTTGTATTTGCCTGAACCTGTAACAAAGACTTAATTATATCTATTTGTTTCATTCTAGTTCTAACGTCGAAATTACTTGTAAATTAAAATAAATGCTCCAAAACATTAATCGTTCCAGTTACAGGGTGGGATGTTTAAGTATCAAACGGCCGAGTGCACAACAGTATGTACATGCACATTGCCAGGAGAAACACGTGTAAATGCACGTTCGCACACGTATATACCGTCGACCGAGCTAGCTCGAATTTACCTCCGTGTTTGTCGATTGGTTCAAATTTATAGCCAAACAGAATCAAGACCCTAGAAGTTGGTCGACTGTCACAAAATATGCGCGTTTTACCAATCACAGTCTATCCTCAAATGTACTTTTCATACAAAATACGTGCAGCCAATTATTTTCCCCCAAATTTATGTCCGCATAAACTTGGAATATTCTAGAGAGAAAGACTAAATGAAAATTACGAGATCGCGTAGACTATAATTAACATGTTATTATATAACAGTGGGAAATATGATTATTTCTTGCTTAAAATATCAGCGGAAAAGAAGACTGCAATGTGGGAAACAAATCTTTCTTGCACTGTGCTCATGGAAAAATATAAACTTATTGTTGGTTATTTAATAACTTAAATTTATTGACACTAGCTGTAAATAAATATGTCTGCTAACAACTCACTTAAGCAGATGTAACCTCGTAAATGAGATACACGTATGAAAAACTTTAGTAATAGTCCTTTTCATAGCAATTTGCTTATTTTTACGACAAGCATATTATAGGATATAAAAAAGTACACTCTCACTCTATTTCGGTGGCATCTTGTTAAGAAAACTTTTCAACACGGCCATAAAAGATTATAAAACGGAGGGTGATCGTTACCGTACATACTGGATATAACATCTTTTTACGTAGTAACACCGTCAAGGCGTACATTTCGTATAAAAGACTCAACTACGATATGGCTGGTAACGTACTGTAACTGAGTTTATGCCTCCGCAGTAGTACGTAAACGGTGCAAGCCCGACTGAAATGGACATAAACAATACGCGCTATGAATATTATAAAGATACCAGGTAAATAATCCTGCGAGGCTCGCGAAAGTTGCCGAATGCTACGAGCCGTTTTCAGAGAATGCAGTGAGCTAGCAGCCACAAGGATGCTCAAATTAATTACGGAACCGCTTGTGATTCTGTAGCAAAGTAGATTCCAACGTAAGTGTAATTAAATTACACATGGTTACCACGCTCGTTAGAAAGTTAATGAAAGAATCCTTTATTAATGAGCAGAATTAACGTGCTAATGTACGATTCACCATTATATTATATAGAAATTATGTCACTTCCTGCCACACTGTTCGAGTATCAACATTTGAATATTCAATTTTCCTTAGCACTTGTGTTTGTTAATGAATTCCCACACTTGTGGGATAATTTCTGTCATCCCATGAAATCATTTCATGTTCGGGGTCCATTGCAACGTATTGATCGATTTGTACGTGATTTGAAGTGGTTGATATGTTTTTAGAAAAAAAGATTGTGTGTAAAGGAAACTTAATAATATTTTAATGATCATTTCGAATATTTACATTCAACATTCTATTCTTTAACAAAAACAAACATAAATTGTTTAAACCGAAACAAAGAAATGTATTGAAAAATATATTTTCGTAAGTGATGTAAGATACCTCAAGCCTCTTATCACTGGGAGGCTGGATACATAATAGTAGGAAGCGTGAGATGTAAACACAAAACAGTTTATTTAGTACAAATTTCACAATGAAACATCTTTGTTCGAATGTTTATACCAGCACACTGTGTGTGGCACACTAACCCAGACCTAACCTAGACCATTTGGAACACATTCGACATCGAATCCAATGTTCTTTCGGTGTTGAACGTGAATATAAAGAGTTGCGATAAATGCAAGCCACATCTTTAGTTTTCGATTTTTGTGGCCACTGCCCGCTTTTTTCTGTAAATTTTGATTTTCTCTTATATTCAAAAATATTGTTTTTTATTTTGTAAACATTGGTCTTCGAAGGCTTTTGTTTTTCTCTATTCTTAATTTCCTCTTCAATAACTAATTTTTCAGGTGTATCTGTAAGAACTGCAAACCTCTCTGGAATGTAGGGTAAATGACCCAATTACTGTCACCTTAAGCTATTTTACACACTGCCGAAAGATGTTTGAAGGCTTCGAATAAAAGTCGAATGAACTACGGATAAAGTTGAAAACCTTACTCGACGGTTCGAATAAACAAATTATTCTTCTTCGAATAAAAAAATTATCTTTCGCCGTCGAATGAAATCACTTCGGTTCATAACGGATAAACATAAAGTATCTTTTATTTGAGTTTATCCAGATATTATATTTGCCCATCTCTGTTCTCCAGCCGCTTCGCCGTGATTCATTCAAGCCTCCCAGACGACAAAATAGTAATAGGAGAAATGCGGCAACAGCGCGATCCGACTCCCGATACGTATCGACAACTCTGTCTTTCCTACACCAATCGGCTAGCTGGGACTTCCACCGGTTCTGATGGTACATGGCGCGAACATACCATCAGCGCCGGTGTCGGAGAATCCTTGAAGCCTCATTCTGTCATTTCTCGAGTCTGATGCCGGTATTCATATGCGCTACTTATTCTTAAGCAAATGCTTAAGCATGCGGTATCCCCTACTAACCTAGTAGCTAGTAAAGGATGCCGAATGCTTAAGCATGTGCTTAAGAATAAGTAGCGACTATGAATAGCCTGAGTACACGATTCATAAATTCATCATTATTTTAAACGTACGGTGCTTATTAGCGTTCAAACGCAGCAGACCCATTTGCACGGATGTCTACTGGAGGCAACTATACCCGCAAAAACTTCCTTCTGCTCGATTCCAGGACGAAAGTTGTAATTTACGGTTTGTTTAATACACGAGTATACGTACACGCTTTTCCTAGCTTGTGTGAGTGAGCGTACACATATATTCAAGGTCCAGCGAGACGGCAGCCTTAACTTCTAGAACCCGGATAACAGCCGAGCGCTGAACTGTTACCTTGCTAACCGTTGCGTGGGTTGGGAGAACTACAAGAGTGTGTGTGCGTCCCTACGCATGAGGCTTAGTTACATATGAGGCAGTCAGAGCAACAACGGACCAACCCAAATTAAAATTTTTTTTCCATTTTATATGGTTAATAGAGCCTATTGGAATACGTTATTGATACTAATTCAATTTCGAAAAAAATGTGGGTTAGTCCGTTGTTGCTCTGACTGCCTCATATATAGACACATGGTACGAGCCAGCATGGATGCACGCATATATAGTCTTGCAGTTTTTCCACACCCATGCTGTGGTTAGCAACGTAACAGTTCCGCGCTCGGTTGTTACCGGGTCCAGGAGTTAAGGATGTATTTGCTCCTTGCCGGGCAGGCCTGCTCTATCGTATACCTCGTATGTGGCTTACTTCATCATTTCCGTGTCACGTCCAACGTTAGCAACAAAGCATGGAATAAGAGTGCAGCACTACTAGCACAGACGAGGTATAGGATAGACTTATGTCACATCCCAAATCGCAATCGGCAATTCTGACTCGAATGCAGATATCGGCTCTACTTACGATCGGTTGGTTGTTTGTCCGGCGTGTTTTCGACCACGGTACACGTACGTTACCGTCTGTCGAGCAGATGGTACTGCTGCCGCGCTTGCTGAAATCTGGAAAACGGTCCTTACCTCATACTGTCGCGGCACACCTGGATGTATGAGTCGTATCGGGGATCCTCCCGTGGTATGGCCGAATATGCGATTCTCCTGGACGCGACGTCGATGGGGATGTGGTTCCAAGAAGGAACCTCCTCTCTGTTGATGATCGATACGACCTCCGGTCGTGGCACGATTCCGAGTGGGTATGGGTTTGTGATCGCGGGCTCGTAGAGCTCCCTGAGTAACCAGCGCAGCTGGTTTTTGCGACCGGCGCGATGTGTCTTCGGCACGAGGACAAATTTGTCTATCTGTGGATGCAACGTCCTGCTCGAAACACGGTCACCAGCGGGTGGGTTGTACTCCCTACTGGATCGTTGTGCGATATGTTATTTATCGATGAGTGGGTTGTTCTCTCTATTATAACAGAGGTTCGTAGGGAAAATTGTTAATGAGGGTTTGTATATACGAAACTATTTCTAGAATACTTGAAGGCTTAGATTAAAGATTTAGCGATTTAAGGAATTTAGTGATTTGACTGACAATAGACTAGTCGGAGTTTGATAATAGAGTAAATGCTGATGAGAGTCCTGCGTAAGGGTCCGAGGCCACAGAGTGCCGCGCCCTCGTGAAGCTCGACGACCCACGGCCGATAGAGAAGTAATTGACTTTTATCTACGCATGTGTCCTAACTTATCTCTACGCACACGGCGGTGTTAACACCACCACAGATCAGGTATAGGATAGACTTATCACGCAATGTAATTTTGTGTCACACGCACGGGGGGCTCGCGAGCCCCCTTACCATTGTCGTGCAACGTTACCGGTGAAGTCTCGACACAGATTTTAACGCTACGTGGTAGGAATTAGAATTCACGAAGTGGGAATTTAGGTCATTCGAAACCCGCGATTTACAAATGATTCTGTTCGAGTAACCATTTTGAAGATCGTTTTACAAACGTATTCCGTGCAACGACTGAGAAAGAAGGATCACAACAAAACAAGAACACATACGCCTTTTAACCTTGCTGTCCTATTCGGGTTTATTAAACGCAAAATAAATTTATTTAACAACAACATTATTTGTGGAAGACATGCTTTCACGATGTAACGTGGAATACCACGCCAAGGAATTGTACCTTGGTATATTCAATAACGTGCTGGAGCAGAGAGGTCTTTAAAACGTCAAAAACCCATCAGTTCCAGTATCTCGCCGAAATATTCCAATTTGCAGTTATTCTTTTATCTTAACACTGTACTCGTGTTCTGGGGTCTGGTACGAACAATCAAACAACATTCCAAGTTACATTGTGCCATAGTATTGCAAGTTAAAGAAATTCTTAAATTTAATTAGAATATTTGACAATCGCAGCTATCGGCTCGGTTCTCACCGATTACCAGGTCTCACCACGAGGAGGTTGCTGCGTTTTGAGACCCATAGAGAGATAGATGGAATCAAAGTTCCATCGATCTTCCTGTACATGAAATCCTAATAAACCAAAGAGATGGATGGAGACAAAGCTCCATCGATCCCTTCGATTAAAAGAAATTCTGGAAAGAAGGAAAGACAAAGGGTAAGCATGAAACGAGTATTGAATAGCGCAGTTCCTATCACCCTAATGTCCGAGTCGATAGGGAAAAGCGCTCGGCGCCTCCCAGACGATTCCTGTTGCACCGATGCGACTCGTCAGGAGCAAACACTTGACCTGACTCAAGCCGTCCAACACGGAGATTGGGTAATCAGACCGGGTGACTTACGCAGGCAGTGTATCAAAAGGTACACCCCCTACGCCCGAAACTTTTCCCTTTCGACAAGAACACCAAGGGATGAAACCGATCCACCCATACCGATTCCATGCTCAGTCACTTGCTTCCGCAAAAGGAAGCAGCGGTAACCTCCTCATCACGGATGAGGAGCCAATAAACGAACAACACAGCTAATGATTTAGTGACTACTTGGCAATTTTACATCGGGCCTTAAATACTTCATGCTATAATAAATTAACCTAGGCTTCCTTAGATGTCTTCTTTCCAGTCAAACTTAATATAACATGTGTCCGTTTTCGCAAACACGAAATTATAACCAAAAAGTTTCTACATCCAAGTTAAATTAAAAAGACGAAATGCTTACATTTTATGTAAATGCAAATTAGATAAACTCTTTGCCGGAAGTACCACACATAGAACTGGAGTATGGTAATGGTCGTAAAATCTAACGGGTATTTCAAAAGTTCTCTAGGTGATCCATCTCACACATGGAGTATCCGTTTATTGAATGGAAACATGCTTTAGACAGACGTTACTCGTCAGAAATGAAAACGTTCAGCACTCGAATATAGTAAAATTCAGCCCCAATTAGAATATTGCAATACTCGACAAATATATTCGTAACAGTCCCGTAAGTACTTATGAAGTAGCTGAATATTGAATCATTCGAATAGTAGCAACCCTAAGCACTATACGCGCAACGTAGGCTACGCCGTGCTGTGTTCCCACGAGTGGAGGCAAAGTTTGATTTCGCGGAGGGCGCACGCCCTGCGCCCAGCTGCACGACCGACACTGGCCTCTGAGCAGTCACGAACGAGTCCTCGTTCGTCGTAGCCGCAGGAAATGCAAGTATTTTTCGTCGCGACCCCCTTTTTTTCTTTACCCAGTGAAAAACGACAATTTCGGACTTGGCGCGATACAAATTACGCGTGTGCTACACTTGCTAATCAGTGCCAGTGATTTCATCTTCGCTGCATCTATCGACTCCACTGTGAACGAGATAATACTGGGAGTGGAAGGCCAGGGCTGTCTCATGTAAGTTCATCGCGAGTACACCCTTGCTTGCAAATGCGTTCCATGGGATATTTACAATGGTTGGATATACACTGGCTTAGTAGATCCATATAAAAGTGATTCTTTGATTGATGTGAATCTAAGGAGATGCAAATTTATTAAGAATTTTAGAATGTTAGATTCTCGAAGCTTAAGTGCTGACAGATTTAGGCGAGCTTATTGAATCCAGTTAGCAGAACGAAGATTCGCGAACGGATTGTCACGACAGGTTCGCGAATTAATGTTCTAAATATATGGAACGCATTAAGGATCACGCAAATTGGTGCTGAGGGGCTTGTTGAAACATCAATACATTTAACTGGAAAATGTTTAATAAGCACTACTAGATTTTCCTGTTGCTAGATGAAACCTATAAGCTTCAATTTAAAGTGTCGAAGATCAACTGTGTGAAAGATAAAGTTTATGATGTGGAAGCAAACTGTTACAGTAGCTAATGCCAAATAGACAGTTCTGTTAACTATTAATCGTGTTGCTAAGCCTATATTTCATTACCCATGCAACATGTTCTCTGCTTTAAATTGTATGTCGGTCACGGAAAAATGTCTGCGTACTGTGTATGACATGAAATTATTATTTTCCAATTCTGCGTGATATACTTCGAATAATATCAGGCTAGTATCAAAATCATGTATTGTAGACAATGCAATTTGTATGCACAAATGTCTGTCTTCTAGTGAGAAATCAAAATTGCTGATACATGTGCAACAATAATGTATTTTTCCCCAAACTCAGACACTGTTCTTAAAAACTTTTAATTATAAAAAAAATCTAATTTTACGTGGCGTACTTTAGCCTCAAAATAATAAAACATACACATTTCTGTTTCATTCGTTAGTTAGGTAGATTCGGGTGTTAGTGTCAATATTGGAGGGAAAGTATTGACAAATTTTATACTTTTGGAATATTTTGCTACGTTAAAAATGTGAAGTGGAGTATAGTAAACACATTTAGTTTAAAACAAAACGATTAACAAGTTTTTGGCAATTGCATTGTTTAATATATATACCTAGCTGGCATGTATATGTTCAATGTAGTACATATTTTCGTTGGCGTTTAACCTCCTGCGAAGCTTTATTTTCATTTAACGCGAAACGTTCATCAAGCTCACGCAGTTAAAGATAGATGCCACTTACTATCATCAGCGTCACTTGATTCCAAATTGCTTCTATTATTGGAATTATAATTTTCTTCTCTAGATGAAGTTACATATTATGACTGTCCACGACAATAATATAAAAGCATATTGTGTCCATAATAAAGCAATATCCGAGCAGTAACGGGGAAACAACAAGATCGATATCACTTAATTGTGCTATTAATACTAATTTATTGAGCACTAAAATCAATGTGTGTACCTTATTTTATAACCAATTTGAACTTTTTCTTCGTGTCCACTAGTGAGTAGTGACTGGTATTATAAATTAAATGAAGCGTGATAGGTGAAAAACAAGTTTCGAAAATGGGTTAGGTTATGGTCAGTTAAATCCCGAAAGGCCTTCAAATTTTCAATAAATTAGGAGTAAATTTGGACCCTGTGGTAAGACAAATCGATATCCCTGAGAGATTTTTTTAAAAGGAAACATTAAAACTTTCATAATTGGAATTTCACTGCCTCGATTGTACCTATCTAAAATTGGAATTACCGATGGTTTAGAATGTTTAGATCGAGGTTAAGCTGTTTTATATTTTCACTTTTACTGTATTTCGAAATATACATTTTAACATTGAAATACGGCAGAATCAATTATTCTACGAATTGCACAGTAACTTTTCTTTCAGCTTGCAATTTTAACAACGTCAGATTTTTAAATTAGACTTTTTGCAAGTATATTCATTTGGAAAAATTTTAAATAAAAATGTTTTTAAAAGGCAAGCATGTCTGGAATAAGAATTGATCTCGTGTAATTTATGGAACAATTACAGTTGAACGTTTTCATATTAAAATGTAGTTTTGGCGGTGTATATAAACATGCTATGCTACCATTAAGATATGATCTTCTAACCAGTTAAGGTTTTGCAACATAAATTGTGCAAAACTACTGTGATGGAGAGCCATGTTATAAATAATTCTACATAGGTGTATATTCTTGTCATGTTAAGGTTTTTGTTAAACGACTCCATTTAATCTAATTGAAAATCTAACCAATCTATAAATAATTTAATTCTTCTAAGTGATGCAATAAAGTAATAAAACTAATTATTCGTGGTATACAATTATCTATTTGTCATAAATACTAATATAAACATACTTTCCTTTATTTCCGTGCCAAAATTGAACAAGTTCGTAATAAAACAATACAATAAGTTTACTGTTAAATAATGGAATAGTATCTATTACTACCCAACAGAAAATATTAATGCAAGTGAAAATACTCAACAACTAATAAATCATTCTTTTTTCCATGATCATGTGTTTGAAGCAACATTCATTTTTTAACAGTTAAGCTATAAAGGAATAGAAAAAAAATAATGTAGGCAGCTATATATTTATAACAAAATCATTAGTTTCATTTGTGTACATAGGGTAAATCCGAGTGAGTCGGTGCGGTAGGAGAGTTATTCGAGTCGCCGCTATATTTCAGATTTTACACGTTAGAGCGCGTTAAGATACAGAACAATAGCTTCTCTAGGAACCAAACTACCTAGCGTTGTTTCGCTTCCTTCTATGTGTTTCTCGATTTATAGGTTACAAAAGGTAAGTTGAGGTTATATTTAACATCTTTTATAAAACAATAGTGTACAGAATCGTATTTAAAATATACTTCTATGTTAAGTTTCGTTTAACGTTTTGGATAATAAGATAGTAGAGGTATTCAGGGACAATGCAGACCATATTAACCCTTCCTTTCAAAGCTAACGAGGAGACTATCTCTCGCTACAGAAAGGAGAGACGATCGGGTTATGATTGGGATAAATGGTTCACTTTCAAATTGTGGGTGAGAGATGACTCACTTTCTAAACCTTTATTCAATCAGTTAAATTTACAATATGCTTCTTTATTTTTTATTTTTATTATTTTTGTTTACTTATTATATATCTATTCACGTTTGTATTCATTTGCTTTGTTAATCGCCAGTAAGTAGTTCGCTTTCTGTTTGATATGTTTTTACTTGTTTAGCGTAAACAAATTAAATATCAATAAATCTGTCGTAGTGTTCACTCATAAATAATTTTGCTTTCTTCTTTGTTATTTTTTTCATGAATAAATATAGTGTCTCCCAACGACGAGGTGCCGGGACAGATGGTCACATGTCATGACTCCAGTTTTCAACTCGATTTTCAGTAAATATTGTCTTAAAGCAAATATCGACCAGTTTTTTCTGAATCAACAAAATTCTGAACGTATTAAGTTCATCCTGATAAAATAAGTAATATCAGTATTAGTTTTAATAGCCATTTTATGATAGGTTAACCGACTGTTCCGAACTTACTCTATAGTCACATGTATCGCAATGTATTTCATACGAGAAATTTCGAAAAATGAATACATATTTGAATATGTATTTCATACGAATAAATCTTATCTAAGTACACTATAATTAACACAATTTGTTTGCGTTTATTATAACGACGTGTTCCTTACATTTTCGTTAGCATGAATATAGTATCACTGCACATGCACAAATAATAAACCTAAGACAAATAGTGTTTCTAATATTGAAAATAATATTATTCAAAATCCAATCACCTTACTTGAATAGAATGACCCATAAATAATGCAGTTTCCCCACAGTGTAATTAATTTCAGCTAGCAAAGCGCAATCTTAGTTGTTGAAAAACTGGCTCAGAAACTGAATGTGACTCATTCTATAAAAGAGTTCCTAATTTTTATGGAGCACAGTTTTGTCTCGTTATAAGTCAGACTCTCGGGGGACAGGTCGAAACTCTAACGAAACGGTATACTAGGGTAAAGGGCTCATATACCGGACATTTAGTGATGACATAAAAGTTATTTAGGAATTTCAGCATAAGTTTTCATATATTTTGGGAATTGTTTGCATTAAACTGATTATTAAGCATTTCCATAAGTTCAGGACTTTTTGATTTAACTAAAGAATAAAATATTAAACAGATATTAATAATAATGTAAAACAAAATTTTGTCGTAATTACCGGACACACTTGAGAACTATTTACCGTGCCCGAGCTACCGGACACGGTCTCGGACACCATAGCTGAGCTACCGGACGGCGAACACTGTGTCGGACACCGTGCCCGAGCTACCGGACACTATCTAGATGCATTATCCACTTAACTAAAACATCTTCGAGAGCAGTAGTTAAAACACATTCTGGTTCAGGTTTTTTGTCCATATATTTGTTTTTAACTATGTCGTGGTAACGTGCTCCTTGCTGTATGCTGGCTGCATTTACCGAATATCGATGCCAGATTATAACCTCTAATACTTTGCTAAGCGAATCTTTCCTGTTCGTTTCTTATAGTTTTACTTAGATTCCGATCTGCCTAATAAAATTTTTAATGTTAAAAATTCTCTTAAAAGTTCACGAATACTGTTACTTCAATGTAAATATCTAGATCGATTCGAAAATAGGTTAGATCCTTCGTCGGTTCACGAACATCCGGTAACTGTCGAATCAACACGAATATTGACTCATATATCGATCACCGGTAATTGAAAATGTCGTAAAATTTGACCCAGTCCCCGAATTCACTTTAATTTTTAATCGACTTCAAAAAAGAGGAAGATGCACTTTTGTTTATGTTTGTCCCCGCATAACTCCTCAGCATATGGATCGATTTTCGTGATTTTTTTTATTCGAAACAGGCCGATGTCCCGGTGGTCCCATCCTACACTGTACCAACATTGGCCCAATATTTTGCGCAGTTCTGGTTATCAATAAAGACTATTGTCACCTAATTATTATTATTTTGTGCACGTGCGCGCACATCTCCTTAACATGTTGTGTTAATAAATATAAAACTAAAAAGTTAAAAATAAAAAAGTTTAAACACAAATTAAAAATGACTTCAAAATAATGAAAATGCACGAAAAAGTTAAAAATAATTTTTGCCCTTATTTAATCTACGACTCTCATATTTTTTAAGTCGGCGCTCCATCATTTGCACTGTGTAAATCTGGCGTCGACTTAAAAAATACGAGAGTCGTAGATTGAATAAAAAATTATTTTTTACTTTTTAGTGTATTTTTATTATTTTGAAGTCGGTTTTAATTTGTTTTAAAATTTTTTTCAGAATATTATTAAATCACCTGCATATGCAGTTTTTATTATCAATTAAACCTAGTACTATCACTACATATTCATTTTTGTACATTATATCAATTGAATTATTATTATATCGACTCTTAAATGTAAGTGATGCTTAGCCAATCTGATAATGAAAATGGTCAAATGCCGATAATTGCGAGAATGAGAATTTCTATACATTTTTTATACGTTTAACCTACATTGTTTATAAAAACCTTCATTTATTTAGAAAACTATAATTTCAAATGTTATTATAAGAATATTACATTTTAATTTATATAGCCTGGATTTTATAAATCATGAAAATGAATATGTGTCCGGTAATAGGGGCCCGTCCGCTATATGGGTCCTTTACCCTATTTGACTCGCCTTTGTTCTTTGCTGTTTTCTTTCAATTAGAAGATCCCGCTGCTATCTTAATCGAAATTTATAGCTTGCGGCTGCCGCATGCCTTCTCGCTTATTCACAGTCTCTTATACTCGCTGCGGCGACTACAAATGAAGTAATGAGGACAGATATATGCTTTCAACGAAACAGCAGAGCCGGGATTATAACGGGACAACACTGTATGTTGCAATGGCTTTGAACACTGGGCCTACTGCAGAAGTGTTCTACAAACATGTGTATACAAATTGCACGGTATCGACGAGAACATATCGACGTGCGTTAAGAAAAAAGTAGCACGTTTCATTTTTCTTACGAAAAACAGCACGTTTCAGTTTGCTAGAAATTATTGCAAGAAAAATTCGGTCGTATTTGTGCGCTAGTAAAAATTCGCGGCTTTTTAATTTTTCTATGAAAATCTGGAATTTCTACGGACCATATCAGAGGTTTGACAGGAAATGGCACATTTTTTACACATCCTGTAGTGTTCTCAAGTCGATCTGAACTTCCGTTCATTCGCTACTAAAAAAAAGATTTGAGAAAAACGCGTTTGAAGTTTCTGGGCAAAGGCGACGCTATAAGTTACCGCTTGATCTTTTTAGCTTGCCAAATCACTAATTTTAATATAAACCGAGCGGCATTTTATTCAGAAAAGATAGTACTTTCGGAAAATGCAATACAAAAAAATCGATTTTTCGACTGCGTAGTTCCCTTAGATATTTAGCAACACTTATGTTCTCAAAATAACAGATTAATCGAATAGTTTTAGAAGTTTGAGTTATTATTTCAAGTCGAGTAGCTTGAACGTAAGGGAGTAGTTAAAACGTTTAAGTTGCTGAAATGATTAGTGAAGACTTGGCTTGGTTCGAATGATGTTCGAATCTGTATTATTTTGTGGATTTTTTTACAAATCAACGGCTTGATGAAGATTTCCCGTTTTTTTTACTGTCCTTACATAGTATTATGAACTACTTAAAAAAAAGTTTCATTTAAAACACTATTGTATTTCGGAAGTTATGGATACATATCCGAAAGTCTCTCGATTTTAAACGGCTAAACGGTGGCCCTAAAAAAGCTGTATGTCGTGACTGAAATCAAAAACAGTAAAATTTTCTTATAAAATATTTGTTAATAGCTATCGTCCTACGGGGCCGATTTTGAACATTTTGAAAAATAACGAAATGGTTAGATATCAAAGGTAAAGTTAGATTTTTCTAAGAGAAAAGTCCACCTTTCTTCTTTATAAATAATAAACGGGGAATCGAAATAAAAAAAAGCCCTCGTAGGACGATGTGGAATCTTATTACGATTCTGTATGCAAAATTGGAAGTGAATTGGTTGAACGTAGCGCGAGTTTTTTGAGCCTCCGTAATAAAAAACATTGTTCCGCTGCGATCAGTCGAGCCGCCGCGCCGTGCTGCGCCGCCCCGTGCTACTTGCATTGTTTCACTCAAATGCATATAACTTCGTGAATTTTCCGAATTTTTACATCGGACTTGTTTTATAATATTTCTAAAACATCAATCTATGAAAATATGAAAAAAGAAAAAATCCGATCTTTGACACTTTCAAACGGTTATACACCCTTATAAGGGTGGTTTTCTTTTAATTCTTCTTCTTTGCATTATTCTCTGATTTTTGTAAAATACGTTGTACGTTTCCTACATGTGTAG
Source organism: Andrena haemorrhoa (assembly GCA_910592295.1). NCBI lineage: Eukaryota > Metazoa > Arthropoda > Insecta > Hymenoptera > Andrenidae > Andrena > Andrena haemorrhoa. Next base: position 8,229,558 of record OU342943.1, read on the forward strand.
ATACACCAGCTTCCTGTGCAATTTGACAACATCTAATTGGCCGCAAGTTTAACAATTACACGCACTCCACGGTCACTTAAGGCACGTGCGCGACCTTTCGTCTTGCCGTACTTGTTAGGATTCTTTAATAAATTTCAAATTACATTTCCGCGTCTGGCTACTAATTTCGATATTTTAGAAAGGCTTGTGCTTTCTTGTTTTAAGTTTAAAATCAGTTTTATCTCGGTTTCGTTTAACTGTGTACCGCGTCCCATTTTATGACCGCCAATTATTCTTTTGCTTTTGGATTTAAGGTTGCTCATACTGCGCGACACCAGCACCTCTGTTGGCGCTACCGAAAAAAACATACAACGCCGAGCAAAAGAAAATGTACATACTATTATAATTCAAATAAAACACTTGTTTCTGAATTAAATTATCTTTTTTCTTCAACACGTCCTATTATTTTGTCGCACTCGTTTTTCAGGTAAACGGTTATAATTCCTGGAAAATAGCTTAAACAGTTGCGGTTTTTTCGCATGCTATTAAGGAAGGGTAAATGTCCCCATTACTGCCAGTGTCCCTATTACTGCCACTTGATTTATTTTACTTAATAAACACGCAACGTGTAAGGATGGTGTAGAAAAAAATGTATCATTAAATTGGGACTGTTCTTCTTATTATTATAGTTTTCTATTCAGTTCACTATTCTTTGTAGGTTACATTTTTATTAAGTAAAATAAATAAAGTGGCAGTAATAGGGACGCGGACAGTAATTGGGACATCTACCCTACATCATTCGTTTTGAAAAACACGAAAAATCAAGGGGTGTCCTATCATTTGTCGCGGACTGTATGCGAGAAGCGTAAGTTGTAGGGCTAACGAATAAAGGAATGTTTAGAGACAAGCTGCATTTAAAAAATAAGAGTAAAGTTAAACATACTACCTTGACCTTAAACGAAGATAATAAACAGAGTTTAAAAAAGGCTTGCCCACTTCTTCTATGCAACGCTTGATTGTCAACAGACCGATATCCATCGAGGGTCGTTCTATCCGGTCTATCGATTTTTCCTGAAATCCGTTGTTGACCTTAATAGCTGGCTGTCCTCGCTCGACGGCCCAGCTTACCTTCGAACTCTGCCCATAAAGCACTTAATATTGCAGAAACATTCCCACAATATTGCAATTTTACAGATGCCATTGCAATATTTTTACAATATTATTCAAATATCACCGTGCAATATTGCATTGAAAGTATTGTATAAATATTGTAGCGATATTCTGAAGCAACTATGAGTCCGACAAATATGTACACGACGTCGCGTGAGTTCTACAGTGTGTTTCTTTTAACTGGATACGCTAAAATATCTCGTAGGCCGGTGAAAATATAAAAAAATTGTTATTATGATAGTAGTTTGGTATGGAGGGGGACATTATGTTGTGTAAATATTTTTTGTATATGAAACTATCGAGGAGATTTGAAGATCAATTTACGTTTTTTAAATGGAATACTATACATTATTATATACATATGTAGAATGACACTTGGTGGAAGTTATAGTATACACCTACTGTTGCAAACCCTAATGGGGTTTTTCAAAATGCGCCTTCGTTTTTGAAAGATTTAAGTTTAAAGTTTTTTAAAGTAACACGTTAAATATTTCAGAACACATATTACCACAAATTTTGGATATATGATGAGGAATGACATTTGGCAATATGATGAAAAATCACAACAATGACAATATACACACCCATATCCTAGCAGTATAGATACGCAATAGACATGTATAGTAAACAAAATAACTTTTCGATACTGTAAGTAACTTTTACTGACTTAAAATTGTAATATAAACACTCCCTTTGCAGGCGTGGTCCTTCTTGCCTTTATCTTTAATCTGATCTTTTTTAACGTAATACTGATCGTTACTTAGCACTTTTAAGCATCTCGTTAGTCAAAATTTATAATTTAAGTTCAAAAGCATGGTCGGGGACGATTGTAACATGGGCAGTCAGGGTCAGCTGTAACGTCCCTTCCGGTATCAGTAGGTAGGGGAGCGTGGGGTCAAAAGAAACAGGGGCGAAAGTAGCATTGTAAATAGTTGAAAATCTGTTATAGAATAATTGTACATATACACATACCATTGAAGTACACAGACTCATGTCCCAACAATATAGACCCATCAAAAACATTTCATGTAAAAAATGTAGCCGAGTCTCGTCACTCTTTATCCATAGAAAGTTGTGAGATGTCATGTGGAGCCGAGTCTAGCGCTCTCATTAACTGTGACACTTTCATTCACAAATCACTCCAAGTCTACATCTTTAGTTAAAGAACATTTTGTGACTTGGAAATTACGCAGCACAGGAAAGTTATTACACCTTACAATGTTATGTACAATTAGGTCCACGTTATATAAATAGTTCAGTTTCTGTATAAATATTATTTTAGTCAATACTTTATTAATAAACGTGAATGTTAAAATGTAAGCAACTTCCGTCACATTTTCGTACTGCGTAATTACCAAGTCACAAAATGATCTTTAACTAAAGATGTAGACTTGGAGTGATTTGTGAATGAAAGTGTCACAGTTAATGAGAGCGCAAGACTCGGCTTCCAGCAAGCATTTGCTAGAAGCAACTAAAGTAAAAAAACGATTTTTGCTTCAAAGTTGAATAACTCGGCCACAAGAAATGAATTACTCAGTTTTTACAACAGGAAAGTGATCGCTTTCGACTAATGTAAATGGAATCTGTGTACAAAATTTCACACTCCCCGTGGAACATCGCAAAATCGAAGAATTTTTTTAAAAATTGACCAAGTGCTCTTTATATCGCTATAACTTTGCCGAAAAGCAATATAGCTAAAATCTGAAGAAAAAACAGCTGAAAGCAGAGATTCCACGCTTTCAAAAGATATTTCCAAAATATCGATACAACTGTTTTTGTCGGAGTTATGACCATGTGAACTTGCCCCTATTTTTCGGTTCCTAGAGGTAATTGAGGCAGTGAACCCACATTACAAAAAAAATTTTCCTATTTTATATGATTAGTAGAGCCTATTGGAATACATTATTGTTACTAACTCAATTTCGAAAAAAATGTGGGTTAGTCCGTTGTTGCTCTGACTACCTCAATTAATGTGAGGAGTGCATTCTACTGGGATAGTAACATTCGAAGACAGAGGAAATGGGAAAGGCAGACGACGGGGAAACAAAATGATAACAAATGGGGAATGTAGGGAGTGAAGGAACCGTGTAAAGCTCCAAGAAGATTGCATTACCTGAGTCGGAAGAAAGAAAATGTATAAATCGCATGGAATACTATTGAGAAAGAAAGTAGGTTAAATTGATCGGTGGAAAGGTAGAAAGCATGAGCGAAATGCAATAGGTTGAGAGGAAAAGAGCGAAAAGAGACCTCTGGGAAAAACAACTTCAACTGTCGAGACATGCTGTAGAATCATTAGGCCGGGTCCACATTTGTTACAGCACCGCGTTGCGTTACCGCGACCTGTTACCTAGCTCAGGCTTGGGTATTAAGTGCTCTTTTCGGCCCATTTTCAGAAGCAACGCCTTCTTTCTCCCGCCGCGCGATTTGGCCCCCGCGACGGTCGTAATACTCGAGCCACCCAGTGATGGGATTGGGGCCGGGTTTTCACGCGCATGCGCGGCGTTTGCAGTAACGTATCTATGTTGGGGCGCAACTAATAGGTGTAGTGTTATTGGCGGGAAAGCAACAGGGTGATCAAGGTACCCCATTTTATCAAAACTTGTACTATACTGATGCTAAAATCGCTGCGCATGAGGGAGAAAACCCGTCCTCAATCCCATCACTGGAGGTTGACAAAACCAAAACGCATCGACAATAGTGCTCTCTGGGACGATGTGAAAACCTACTAATACGAATTTCGCCCTAATGCGCCACGCGCGGTTCACGTGGTACGGGCCTGAGGAGCTCCGAGCATTACGGCCGCCGTGGGGGCCAGGGATTGTAACCGCCGCCTAACCCTAACCCGAATCCGGTTAACCGGGGGAAGGTTACTGTGACCCGTAGTAACCCCGAAAGAACGGCTCCCAAAGAGTACAGAGAGCCGGTTAACCCGCTCAGAGCGGGTTACAAGTGACGTACGACTTTCTGCGTCCAAAATCCAACTATGGTCGTTCGTTCACCGCTGCGATGCAACTGCAATTTTAACAAGAACCGGGTTTCATGCAATGCCGTTAATCACTTGCAGGGTTTTGTTTCTCGGTCTAATTTTTAATCTCTCGAAGAAAAATGTGACGAATTTTCTTGAGTTATACCCACGAAATTACATGCAAATCGTTTCTTGGTCAAATTGCATCATCGTGGTGGATGAATGGCCTACAACAAATGTAACAATTCCGTAGAAGTTCGAAAGATAATTTATTTATTTATAATAAAAATAATAATTTGTAACACAACTATTATATACGAAATTCAAAGAATATTGTCATTTTTTTCAAATTTAGAAACATGTCACCATCGAGGAGAAATTTGCAAAATAAAAATTTGTTTATAATTTGACGTTACATAAATAATTTTACAATTTCAAAAAATATTATTCAAATAGGCAAAACCTTCGACATTAAAATAAAAAAAGAATGAACCTAATGCGACATACAGTTTCTGAGATAAAAATTCATAAGTACAGCTCGATTTCGTATTACTGTAACCCGCTCCGAGAGCGGGTTAACCGGGTAACTCTGTGCCTGGATGCCTCGGGTTACCCGGTTATGCGGGTTAGCCTACGGTACTAAGAACCGAACCGGCTTATCAATCGCTGGTGGGGGCCGAATCGCGCGGCGGGAGAAAGAGGGCGTTGCTTCTGAAAATCGGCCGAAAAGAGCACTTATTTCCCAAGCCTGACCTACACTGCATTCCATACAAGAGCATACCGACGCCCCTACCGATTTGCGACCGATCTACGCAGCTCCCTCTACTACACACGATTTGAACCGCACGCGATTGGTCGTGGTGGTTTCCAAGAAATAACTGGTACATCTCAAACGCGGGACCTGACCGTTGTCGACGTAAACAACGCCTCGCACGAAAAGTTAACAGAGAGAGTAGAGGGCCGTGCGACGGAGAAATACATAGGCGGTTAAGTGGGGAGTCGGGCGTAGCAACGCCACCCGAGGGTCGTGTCTATGCTCTAATGTGGAATGCAGTGTAGCTAACCGGCCATGGTAACAAATGTAAACACTGTTCTGTTACTGCGTACTGTGACTCGTTACTTGGTTCGGCCGTTCCGATGAATGTCGGTAAAATGATCCGCGGAGGAGCAACCTTTTGAATTTAGATTGGACGTCTTCGCGTGTCAAGACTCGTTACCATCCGCGCCAAACGCAAACATAATTACATCTTATATCGGCCGCTAATTATTGTTTGAAATTTTATGTTCGATAATAACGTCGCACCGCTATAAACATTCCTTGTAACATATAATTGTGTTTGCCACCATCTGCGCGATTTCTTTTATAAATTAAATTTAGGTTGCTGCAACCACTTTTAACTCCATGTTTCCGCTTTGACAATCTACAGGCAACTGGAACGCGATGAAGTAACCTTGGAGAGTAATGGGTGGCGGTAATAGTAAACAGATTCGGAAAGTGGTCCTCAATCGAACCACGTTACCACTAAATACAGTAACGCGATAACAGAGCAAGGTACAGAAATAAATGTGGATGCGGCTTTAGAGAGAAAGGTGTATGAACTGAACACAGAACTGTATACAAATAAAAGAAGATGAAAAATAAAACGATAACGGTGAATGATACGATTACAAACCCACCTAAATCAACTAAGCAGTACTAATTCCAATGAAAGTTAAAAAGAAAGTACTAGGGACTAAGTGACGGAGAAAAGGGAAAAAATTAAACAAATGAAAAAATATTCGAATATTGATATGAACCCGCACAGATTTCATGATTTAATAAAAAGTAAAAGGAAAAATATTTCCGATAATTTCTGATAATTCCTGAGCTGAAATATTCAACAACAATGAACAAACAATTATTTAAGAAATAGCGAAGAAATGACAACAAAGGGCAGCATTTAACTTTGAAGTAAAAATAAACCGAGATATTAAAGTGATAAACGACGGTGGGGAAAAATGTATCGATACAGTCAGATATGCACATACATATACAGGGTACTAATAGAAATGTGGGACATTTTCTCAGGATCGGTTGTAATCATTAAAATAATAAGATGATTGGTATATGCATATGTATGTCCGATAATGCTCATTTAGTTTTGCAGTTATAAGCATTTTTATATTTCGCAAACCACCGGCCCGAAACGCCTACTAAAGGGCAATCGGCAGATTGGCGCGTTCGTCAGTTGACCTAAGGTCGGGGCCAGATATATTGGCCGGTGAGTTTCGTGAGGGGTATTCTCCCACCACATCGCTTGCCTGCCGCGGCGCTCGTTTTCTCAACGTTCTCACTCTCTTTCGGGCTACGCCTGCTCGTCGCGCGGTGGGGATTCGGTGCCCGTGAGGTACGTATGCACGCAGCGAAGCATCCCTACCACCCTCCCGCTTCTTTCTTGCCGAAGGCAAGAGCGAGATGGAATGAAAGCGTGTCTAAACGCTCATGCCCGTCGCGCACGCAAAGGACGAAGTATCAGGTGTATGAAAAACGGAGCGAGACAGAGTATATATCAACGCGTCATCTGTCTCCTACCGTTCCTCGCTTGCTTTCAGTCCCTCTGACACGCTCACGTTCCATCTCGCTCTCGCCTTCGCAGAACAAGAGCGAGTCAGAAGTGGCGGGGATAGCGCCGAGCTCCTGACGTGTAGGCCAAACCGAGTTCTTAGCGTGGAAATACATACATCAGAATAGGTGTGCGTTAGGTTCGAAAAAATTCAGGAGTTTTATTGGTCAGAATATTGATTCTTTCTCGATAGCTTCAACTCGTATTGGCCTACGCATAGCTGCGTAACGCACACAACTATTACGCTAAGAATAAGCAATAGCCACACGGCTACGTTCAGGCGGAGCCGAGCAGCGTTCCCGTTACCCCGCCATACCCTAACTCCGAATCCACGATCGTCAGGTGGTGGTGGCTGATTTCTCCTCCAGCGCTGCTCGCGAAAAGGAACTCACCGGCCAATATATCTGGCCCCGACCTTAATCATTCATATCCTTTCCTTCTCACCTTTGGAAAACACAGGCTAAATGATAATCGATATATCGATCCGCGGAAACGCAGCTGGGCTTCGTTAATGCCACTTTATTAGGCATTTCGGTCTCGCCTTTTACGAAATATAAAAATGCTTATACCTATAAAACTAAACATTTTGGACATCCGCGTATACCAACTTTATATACATATTATTTTGGTGAGTAGAACCGATCCTGGAAAAATATCCCACATATTAATATACACCCTTCATAACGTGTGAGATAGTTTGTGGACAAAGCTACGAAAGGGAAGTAATGAAATTGAAGTTGGGATTTGGTATGTATCTACAAAAAATACGTAGATCTGTAAAATAACTGACTTAAAGTGCAGGGCGAGGAAAAAATGGGATATGCCTAGAATAGTGAAGAGAAAGGAAAAGAAAAGTAAACATCAAACGGTTAAGACGAAATTGAAAGGAAAGTGGCACGGTGCGTGAGAGGGAGATAGAAACACCGCGATCAAGACAGAACACATCGAGGAGAAGGAACCTAGCCAAGTGCGATCTGGGGGGTGGCTGGTTTGCCGGTGGCTGCATCGATCGTCCCTACTGCGCTGTAGAGCTCCCCTCGCGCGCACGATGCGTCCTCTGTTCCTAGAAAAATATCATAAATCTCAATAACCCATTACTCGAAGTAGTTCGCGTCCATTTTTGCCGTTGCACTGTTAATATGCGGCATTTGCACGACTACAATGATCAAAACCAATGAGAACGTTAACCACACAGGACTCAACTACTTGCATAGTTGGAAATCTATGGATGATTGCAAACCCTTTAATTCTCTCCATTAGGTACATAGCAGAATTTCTTATGGGTTTACTGTAGTGAATGTAGGTAACACTTTTTGCACACAGATATTATTATTAAACACACTGATAATATTACATCATTATAATCGCTTCATTACTACATACGAAATATTCGGTGTCATAATATATGTAAAATTGTAAAATACAAGTGTGAAATTAGAAAAAGTAGGTACAAAAGTACTCCAAACAAGTTTTGAGTATATGTGTTGTCTTACGTTTCTTTTCAGTATTTGCGAGTTTAAAGTCTAGGAACATTAAAATTTCAGTTCTTGTTAACTTTAATGTGTTGCAATTAATTGCCAAAACATTTGATTTAAAAGTTTATAATATTTTCATTAATTATTAATAGTAATCTCTTAGAAAAAGAGTCTTAATATTTGTAGAAGAAATATTTGCAGCTTTTTTATTTTCAATAAATGCAGTACATTCATAAATCGCTTTCAAAATGAGAATTTCTGTTTATAAATGAAGCTATAGCTGTGTTCCATGGTACATAGTACATACTCTAAATATGGTACTTGGAAAAGCCTCGAAAAAGGGGTTTAACATTTTGCGACATGTGTTCGAAATGCATACGTTTTATAAAATTTATAACTTGCAAAACGATTTCTAGGGAATATGCGAAATCGCATCGCACATTTTAAAACTGCTCTCGTACTTGAGAGTGGGTTCAGTGGGTGTTGCTACTTACTCTAACAAATAGAAGGTGTCAAAACCAAACAAATACAGCACCGGTTTTCTAGATACCCGATTTTGACCCTTGTTGTATTCTTGGAAATACCACTTTTTCCCCCTTAAAGTCGGGATCTCCTAACCCCGATTGGTCGCTGCGGCCTGCCAGGGTCCCACTAGTGCAACGGAGAAAGAGATGCATACTTTTCCACTGCACTACTGGGACCCAGGCCGGTTGCAGCGACCAGTCGCAGTTACCCTCCGGCAACTGGGAGTAATACAGTGTTGAACTTCTGTATAAAATGGATTAGGCGATTCTAAGGGTAATTCTAAACCATAAATGTTATGTGACCGTAAGGTCGCAACGCAACAGTTAAAGAGTAACCAAGTGGTGTTTTAGAATCATAATAACTTTAGTGAAGCATTTTTGTTCAATGAACATTTTTTATCTCTACGGTCACTGTGACGGCCGAAGCCTCTACTTTCACGTCCATATGTTGACTTTTCTCGAAGATGCTTTTACACTAGAAGGTCAGGCAGCAAAATCAAGATGTAAGTTTTTTCAAAAATTTAGAAAAATAAAAAGACTCTGCAGTGTTAAAAAATTTGATTTCGTGACTCAAATTACCATGAATTTCAAGCCATCCCTTTACAACGATCCCTTAAAAGTTTATGTGCAATTTTTTCGTTATTGTATTGCATTTTGAACGTAATATGTATCGCCGGCATTAGAATAATCCAAGGTACGCCACGGGGAGGTTGCACGGCGTAACAAGGATTCTTGCTTATGCAAGATAATGCTGGTCTTCACACGGCACGAAATACCCGTCGCTTTCATCGGGCAAATAACATCTTCACCCTTGACCACCCACCAATGAGTCCAGACCTCAAACTCATCGAACATGCATGGGATATTCTTGGACAACAACTGCAGAGAATGGAAAGACGTCCTGTAAAGGTGCGTTCCCAGGGCGCGTGTCTCTGCGGGCTTAGTAGCCTTGCCAAATCTATTTAACGAGCGTGAGTTGGCAAGCCATGAGCATTTTGACGGCACGGCTAACTCAAGCTGACCATCTTAACATTGAATGCAATGAGAAATGCACTGCGACGGCTTTGAAACGATATTTCCCAACACTTAATGCTGCGATACATCAATATGCCTGGGCGACGCCAAGAAGACGCATATACCAAGGTGGTAACAGTGGTAACACTCGCTTCTAATCACCCTGCAATCACCTTGTGGTGCACCTTAGGTTGTTCTAATGTCGACGGCATACTTTTCATTCAAAATACAATAAAACCACGAAAAACAAGGCATATCAACTTTTAAACGGTCGTTGTAAAGGGGAGGCTTTCATCTTCAAAATCATGGTGATTGTACCTTGGTACATTTCAATAAGGTGCTGAAGCAGAGAGGACTTTAAAAATTGTCAAAAACCCATCAGTTCGAGTATCTCGCTGAAATATTCCAACTTGCACTATTCTCCTATTTTAACACTGTACTCGTGTTCTGGGGTGCGGTACGAACAATCAAACAACATTCCAAGTTACATTGTACCATAGTATTGCAAGTTAAAGAAATTCTTATATCCGACTAGAATATTTGACAATCGCAGCCATCGGCTCGGTTCTCACCGATTACCAGATCTCACCACGAGGAGGTTGCTGCGTTTCGAGACCCGTAGAGAGATAGATGGAATCAAAGTTCCATCGATCTCCCTGTACATGAAACCCTACAAAACCAAAGAGATGGATGGAAACAAAGTTCCATCGATCCATTCGGTTTAGATGTAGAATCTAGAGAACTGCCAAGCAATCACTCGATTAAAAGAAATTCAAGAAAGAAGGAAAGACGAACGGTAAGCATGAAAGGAGTAATGGACGGCGCAGTTCCTACCACCCTGCTGTCCGAGTCGAAAGGGAAAAGCGCTCGGCGTCTCCCAGACGATTCCTGTTGCACCGATGCGACTCGTCAGGAGCAAACACTTGACCTGACTCAAGCCGTCCAACACGGAGATTGGGTAATCGAACCGGGTGACTTACGCAGGCAGTGTACTAAAAGGTACACCCCCTACGCCCGAAAGTTTTCCCTTTGGACAAGAGCACCAGGGGACGAAACTGATCCACCCATACCGATTCCATGCTCAGTCACTTGCTTCCGCAAAAAGAAGCAGCGGTGACCTCCTCATCACGGATGAGGAGCCAATAAACGAACAACAAAGCTAATGATTTAGTGACTACTTGGCAATTTTACATGGGGCCTTAAATACTTCATGCTATAATAAATTAACCTAGGCTTCCTTAGATGTCTTCTTTCACTATCACTTTTCACTATCACTATCACTATCACTATCACTATTACTTTTCACTAGTTTTATTTTAAAGAGTAGGTATTATCTTATTAAGTCGCTTCCCCGCGAAGGGCTGAACCTGAAAAGCTGAAACAATCAACTACGTTATGGTAGCAATGGTGTGGTCAGCCTGGAAGGAAAGTAAGAAAAGACTTAATGAGTTGATGCCGATCGAAATAAATTCGACTAAGAGCAGAGCACGCACGCCCATGCAAAACCATCGTAGAGATACATACATGAAAGAGAGCAGGGAATGGAAACACATAAGTGAGATACGTGCCAGGGAATAAGTCTTGCAATACCATCGAAGAAATCCATGAAATGAAATAAATCAAGCTAAACCATCGAAGAAATGCATGAAGTAGAATAAACCATGTAAAGCCATCGTTGAGATACATGAAGGAGAGCAGGGAATGTAGACCCCCCGATGAGATGCATGACAGAATAACAGAAGTCATACAAAACCATCGAAGAAATCCATGAATTGAAATAAATCATTTAAACCCATCGAAGAAATGCATGAAATAAAAGAAATCATGCAAATCCATTAAAGAACTACACGAACTAGAACGACTCGTGCAAAAATCCTCGAAGGAATGCATGAAATCGCACTCGTGATGAAAAACAATCGAAGAAATCAGTTAGAAAGGGAAGGAAATTAGTTTTGACCTTGGCAGAACAGTACAATTTTAAATGGCTTAACGAACCCCAAAATTTCATCGGCACTCACCGATTAAGTTTACCCAGGCCAGGGGGGCGAGGGACCGGAGGAAGGACCGGAGTTGAAACCCTGACCAGGTCTCCAGCAAGTCCAGGAAGTCCAAGAAGTCCAGCAGGTCCAGGTGGCTCGGCAGCTTCAAGGGTGGGTGAAGGACCCGGGTTAAAACCTTGACCAGGTCCCCAACAAGTCCAGGAAGTCCAGGAAGTCCACGAAGTCCAAGAAATCCAGTATAGGTCCAGGTCGCTCGGCAGCTCCAGGGTCCCCGGAGGTCCTCCAAGCCCGGAGGACCGACGACGACTGAGTACATGGAGCTCCGTGAGCTCCCCAATTAGACTTCGAGAAACGATGTCCCCCGATGAAAACAAGGTCGACGGTTAATCACAATTGCAAAATCCAACGAATTCTTCCTCAAAAATGGATTTTCTACTAAAATATCCATTCCAGTGGCTATTGCTATGACAAATAATGTTAACAACATTTACACTAACCGCCCGGTATAAATTATTATTAACTATGATCGATAGAACTTGAGATATCAAGCAATTAGTAACATTTGGACTTGGATTTGCAAATGATTTTCTACGCCGAATGAATTCTCTTTTATTCTCAATGATTAATCGTTCGATACATTAATGTTAATTCCTTTACATTTCACACAGTATTATTTATAATGTATAAATACATTTTAGTTGAACTTGGTGTAAATGAATAGTTAGAGGAATATTTGGAGAAATATGAAACGGTCCTTCAGTTTCTGAAAAAGTCTTCTAGGTGACGGGCATATCTTAACACGTTGCGTGCGGCACCAAAAATAGTTGACTGTCCCAGATGCCGGAAATAGATTTTTGTATAAAGTGCACCCTTTTATGCTACTTTCGACATTTTATAACATTTTAACCAAAAATAATTTGACGACAGAAAAAATACAATTTACCTTGTTAAATAAAAAAAAGCTGCAGAATGGTGAAAATCGCTGAAAATTTGTAACTACTGCACACACTGATGAACACGTTTGTACTGAATACGTATGCAAAAGGAAAACTCGATACCTGAAAAATTCTTCTTCTCCTTCCATATTTATTGGGACCAGGCCCAAGACGTGACCGTACGCGTCACCCGCCGTAGGATAGGGATTCCCCATGACGTGACCGTACACGTCACCCGCGTTAATGGAATCCTGTTGAAAGGCCTCCCACATGGTCCAGTAATCGATGAAATTGATGCGCGAATTGAGAAATCACGAAATAATATGCACTATGACATGCACACACTTCACTGAACCGATGAATTTGTCAGGGCTAAACAATATTTTATTTCCCAATTCCGGTTTCAAAAGTAACTCGATTTGCATATGCATCCATGCACCCCACGACACTTATGCATCACGCAACTTTCTGCGAGGCTTTTAAGAATTAGATTTTACTGTAAATTTCAGTGTCGGCGGTAATCTAATACTCAGGGCAAATAGGATCCAATTATTATTACTTCACTTGAATGATTAAACAGTGCATTAGAGAGTTGCGGGAATGGCAGTAACAGCGTGAATTTTTAATACTTTTCGGCGTACGATACGTGAAAGGGTTCTACTACACGCAAAGTACCAATAAACAATGTCATCTTGCAATTTACAGCTTGCACGGGCTTTGAAGAAATACCATTTTTGAGCGCCATAGTGTCTTGATCCCCGGAATGGATTTTCGGAAGGAAATCCGCGTGAGTCGTTAACAAACCGAGCCAAAGCATAGCGTAGCAAAAGTCTACCCTCTATGTTAAACTTCTGAACAAGTCACACGTATACAAGCACTCACGCACCTTTCAGCATTTCAACACATTTCAGAGTAGTTCTTGAGTTGGACGCTGTTCATGAGCAGATGCCACTACATTCAGTTCTCAAATTATGGGTCGGCAACAGTTTGGGTGGCGACACGAACATCCATAAGGTGATAGGTCTATCCTATACCTCGTCTGTGTTGATACTTACGAGGAGAGTCTCCCAGGTGTCCGCCTCCGATTGTTTTGACTTTTGAATATGTTGTAGAGGACCGAAAAATAAGATGTACGTGTTTTTTTATAGCTCTCTAATATTTAGAGAGTGTGATTTTAGGTGTGAAACCACCCCTCAAAGTTATAAGATTTTCAGGTGTTCGTCTCCGATTGCTTTGGTTTTTGGGTATGTTTTAGAGGGCCGAAAAAGAAGAAACTATTGTGTTTTTATTTCGGCCTATTTGCATGTTTAGTGGGTGAAACCACCCCTCAAAGTTCATAACGGGTATAAAATGTGTTGAGTAAAACTTCATATTCTCATATGAAGTTTATATGTATTCTCATACATATCCAAAAACCTAAGCAATCGGAGACGAACACCTGAAAATCTTATAACTTTGAGGTGTGGTTTCACACCCTAAATATGAAAACGGGCCGCTATAAAAAAATACGTAAATTTTATTTTTCGGTACTCTAAAACATATCCAAAAATCAAAGCAATCGGAGACGGACACCTGAAAGACTCTCCTTGTTAGTTTAATGCGCGACACAGAAAGGACAATGTTAAGTCGCAGAGGGGATTAGTGATCTACGAGCCTACAGCGTATGCTATACACCGTTGGAAAGATCTCGCCAAGATGAACCGATTGGTACGATTTTTAACTTCGAAATCAGATGGGATCACCTCGAAAAATGGCCTCAAAGTTCGAGATTTTGCGGCTTTGCACAAAAGAACCCGGTAGTAAAATCCCATCCGGCACGAGGGACCTCGGGTAGGCACCTGAGGGAAAACCGAGGGATGCAAGCGATACTCTAGCTATATAGCAGGTTGGGGAGCAAATGTGCCCCACGACCTTCATTTCAGGGCCGTGTTGGGCCTGCGATTGCCGCATGGGCCCCGTTCCTAATGCCCGGGACGAAATCGCACATGGATCAGTTGTTTTTCATGAACATATTATGTGGTTACGCACTAATATGGTGACGCATATTTATATGAATGTAAACAAATATATATAAACCTGTTAATAGTTCAGACTGAAAAGGGGTGTATTTTCTAAGGAAATAAATTGAAACTGTTATTAGAAATGGAACATTTAATTGCCCATGTATTGTATTCTTTTAATATTATAATGACGGGTATATTATTTATTCCTGCAAAAATTGCTAACGTAATGTAACAAAACAATGCACAGATTGCGCTTCAACGTAGTCGCCAGAAAAAAAGAGCGGGTACATGTATACTACCTTTTCACATGGATTGACGCCGTTTCATCGATTTCCATTATTTGCTAAAAACAAAAGCAGGTGTCGAGTCGGTATAGAAAGGCAGTGGATGCCGCGCAATTTTTTATGGTCGTGTGGTATCGTTTATTGCAGTTGTTACATGAAACTTGCCTCAGCAAAGTCAATAACTTTGGAATCAATTTATAATAAATGCAGAATAGTTTCGGTATTTCTGGTAGTAAATATAAAATGTTATTTCTTTTTGATATTTATATTTCTCATGTAATAATTATAAAGCAGTTCTAGTCGTAAGAATGTACTACTGAGTACATTCGGTAATTATTTACGTTAGGGTTTCATCACTGATTTGGATGAAACTTAGATATGTTGTTGGGCGCATGATTCTGAACACCTTTTTCTTATGCAGTATACATGTTACCGTCGCTCGGCCTTAGAAATGTGTGAATTTACAGAAAATAAAAACGTACTGTCACGCGTGAAGATGGTGATGTGACCCGATACGCTGACATCAACCATGACCCGACTCATCCGCCGCGGGTACGGGCGGGTCGGATAAGCGCTCGGCGGCGTCGGGCGGGTATAGACGGGTTAGCCGCAGGTATCGCGGGTTAGTGAAAGTTCGGGTCCGGGCGGTTCGGGCGCATCGAGATACAGTCGGGTGACGGGCGAATCAAACCCGCCAGTTGCAAGGCTCTGAACCATACACCATTTTTGTTGAAGAATTAAGTATACTATTTTCTATTTATGTAAAAAAATTTAAACTAGCCATAAGGACCGAGACGTACCACGGTGAATACCATAATACGTGCGGTCATGAACAGGATTCCTGAGGGTATCGAAAGTAGTTCGAGGTTTTACGATGATGTATCCAATAATCCTTTATTGTGAGAACCTTGGTTATTGTTCTTTAATTTAGTGTATTGTAGAACCACTCTCAATCCACATATAAAAAGGTGAAATAAAATTGAAGGTGGAATAAAGAGTAACGAGATTGTAAAGAGAAGATAATCAGGTCGCTCTTTTGGTGTAATTTGAGTCCCATTTTCATCGTCTCATTCGCTTAGATAATACAAGTAATTGTACGACATGTGATATCCACTACCAACCCACCCATACCATTTTTTTCTAATATGGTCACCCCTTAGCTCGGGACGAATGTGCACTGAATACGGGTCTCAATTACACTCAGGACAATAATTGTTACCATTAGACTCATTGTGACTAAAAGTAAGAAAACGTATTTCTTTGCATTTAGGCGGATCGTCTCTTCAAAATGAGTGGTTGCTGAAGGTGGTAAATCATCGAAGGAAGTTCACAGGTCCATCAAGCAGAATGTCGAGAGTAATAGAGGGAGTGGATGAATGCTCCATCGACCCGGGGCTAAAATTCGGCACCACTTGAACGCGAAAGAAAAAGGTTGGTTCAAATCTGAGGAGGAACTCTTCATGCTTTTAACTAGTTACGTATATAGAGTGTTAGAAAGTTACACGATCAAGCTTCAGCAGTATACCCTACTAATTAAAATAAGAAAGAAATGTTATATACCCATAGATCTGTAAACGCTTTAGGAAAAAGTTATGATAAAAATATGAAACCTAAAGGTAATAGTGGGTTTGCTGTTGATACAATAACATGTAACAAATGGCCGAATTTATGATGACAATTTATGCATGCCGAATGCTTCCGAAGCTAACCCGACGTGCCTGTATCTGACCTCTGCCTTTTCTCCGCCAAGCCTAGCGTTCCCCTCGCCGATAGTCCCAGCTTCCGTCTATACATATATGTCTATGGTCCGCGAGCCACCAGTTAGTCAACCCTGATATACAGTAAATGTCAGAACCGCACGTCTAAAAGTTGCCAAAGGACATAGTTGCCCATTTGCGATGCTGAATGACGCTGATCTATGAAATTCACAGTTTATTGCAGTTTATGCTTACCTGGGAACACTTACGCATACAAATAAGATTAAAATTTTAGCTATATAGTAACTTACTCTTTCATCACGTACGTGGCATATATGATTTTTCTCTTCTGTTGCCCAAGTAACGGAATAATAACAAAATAAATAATAAAGAACATTAAGTAGTTTGTTCTTGTTCCGTATAATTGAAAATATTCAGTTCTTTTATTTGGAATGGCATACATTCTGTGAATCAATAAAGATTAAATTAACAAGAATATATTTATTTGTAAGTACAAATGAGCAGGACGCGGGATGGGCAAATCTTGGCTTTTGGCCCTGTTTCCTGCGACGATGACGACAATGACCATGATGGCGTATTTCACCGTGACCACGGCTACTCCAACGTCGGCGTCGCCCCCTTCCAGCACTACCAGCAACGATATGTTCCATACAAGAAGGGTAAATATTCGTTGGATCTGAAATCTATCCTATTTTTTCAAAATGTATACAGCGTGCCCGGTTATTCACTGGTCTCCTCAAAGGAGGTGATTATGGAGGTGAAATGAAGAAATAAATGTGAATGTATGAGAACTACAGGGTCATTAGTTAATTTTGCAACCGCGCACGCGCGAACCGGTAAAACGCAACAGTATCTCACGCACGCATTTCACTACAACCATGCGCCGATATTTCCGCCATCTATGAGCTGATGATGAAAGTGTACGGTCTTTTAGATGCCAGAGTAGACCGCAGAGTGCTTTGGCTTTATTAAATTTGACGTAGCACACGGGGAAGAAAGCGGTAGCCATTCGCACCGATCCCGTTCGGCGTGGAAATATCTATCTATGCTACGGTCCAGCTGCGGTATTAAACCATGCAGACATGTTAGTGGCCAGGGTTGAAGAATGTGGGGTCTTTTTCGTATAACCAATGACCCTGTATTACGTAGTACTGTAAATAAGTTGAATGTATACTTATTTGTATTCCTCTGTTTTTTTTACTCATTTTAATTCAAAGGCGGGCATCGAAGAAGCTCTGGATGTGATAGAAGCGGCATCGACCGGATCATTGGGTGAAGATTGTGCCGCGACAGCGGGATTTAAGTCCTTGCCGATTGCTGCAGCACTGGATCCTCGGCGTTACGACACAGCACGCCAGAAAGCTGACATGACCGCCCTGATGCTTCAAAATTTTGGCACTGTTGACGCATCGAAGCAACATGGTAAGTTACGATTAATTATCAGAATTTATAAGAGCAAACGTTGAAATACATTATACGAAACTCGCTTTCGTGTCCAGCCACCCTGTACCGTATTGCTACGAAACATGCTTTCGTGCCTTACGTTCCCGTACAATCCCAGTTTGTCGTTGTCCCCAAACACCGCCACCCGGTACGTGATAGGGAAACGAAGGATAAGAGAAAGGGGGGAGGGGGAAAGGGATAGGAGGGTGGAGAAGATATAAGGTTGCTTTCTGGAACGTGGCAGGGGTGAGGAATAAAGATGGGGATTTCTGGAAACGTATGGAAAAGTGGGAAGTGATAGCGATGAGTGAGACGTGGGTGGGGAAGGAGGGGCGTGGAAAAGAGGCTACGCAGGGGGTATGTTTGGGAAAGAAATGGGCCAGGAGGGAGAAGAAGAAGGGAAGAGCAATAGGAGGAATGATATAGGACATAGGAGGTGAGAAAGGGCCTCGAAATGGGAGCGGAAGGGGAAGGTGGGAGGAAGGGGAAGGAGGGAGGAAAGAGAAGGAGGGAGGGAGGGGAAGGAGGGAGGAAGGAGAAGGAGGGAGGAAGGGGAAGGAGGGAGGAAGGGGAAGGAGCGAGGAAGGGGAAGGATGGAGGAAGGGGAAGGAGGGAGGAAGGGGAAGGATGGTGGAAGGGGAAGGAGGGAGGAAGGGGAGGAGGGAGGAAGGGGAAGAAGCGAGGAAGGGGAAGGAGCGAGGAAGGGGAAGGATGGAGGAAGGGGAAGGAGGGAGGAAGGGGAAGGATGGTGGAAGGGGAAGGAGGGAGGAAGGGGAAGGAGGGAGGAAGGGGAAGGAGCGAGGAAGGGGAAGGATGGAGGAAGGGGAAGGAGCGAGGAAGGGGAAGGAGGGAGGAAGGGGAAGGAGGGAGAAAGGGAACAAAGGATTGGCTTTGTCAGGATCGAGGAGGAAAAGACGGGGTGCGTTTCGTCTTGGGACCGTCAGCCAGACTCATCAGTAGGGCTACAGCTGGCGGCCCCTGCCTTAGACACTGCCGCTACTGATCTTTCTGGTGCATCACGTATTAAGACACGCCGCGTACATATGTATGCACTCTCTTTCACGACTCTCTATTAATGCAATCGAACATTATACAGTGCTTTCAGATGCATTAGCGAAGTCTCTGCTAATGTCAGTGAGCGACGCCGTAGAAACAAGGATTATCGCGTTAAATGCCTCCACGGGTACAGTGATCAACGCGATCTGGTTGGAAAGAAGTCCAGGAAGCGTTGGTGAACCGAAGGTCGAGAGCCACGGGCTACAACCAGGGTCAACGCCAAATCCAAATTTACCATGGTTTGAAAATTCTGGGGCCTCCACGGAATTAAGGTTCGGCTAATCTGTCGTATTGATTTCAAAGTCCACTGCATTTGAACCCGTTTCATGCACCCTCTCATAAAGTTCTATATGCACCAATTGCTTGAAATCTTGTCACTTTGTGAAGTTTCATCAATATAACAAAACCCTTCTTTTTAGCACTCACAAAAAAACAGTTACGTAATAGTTTTGAGCTTTGAATATGACACTTGTCTCGCACATCTGATTTTCAAAGACAGAGGCTCCTTCTTCAAACAATATTTTTTGTCTTCATATGTTGATAACTGCGGCCACGACTTGCCAGATTAAAAGGGGAGACCACGCACACTATTAATAGCAACGTAAAATTTGAAGCTGTTACGTTGCTAATCGCGGCATAGAAGATCGGCAAAGCTGCGATACGCTACCTGGTGGCGACCTACTCCTTCAGGTTTTGATTTTCGCCACCAGATAGCGTATCGCAGCTTAGCCAATCCTAATATTGGCATCCAATTGGGGAACCTGGTGGAGAAAATCAAAACCTGAAGGAGTGGGTCGCCACCAGGTAGCGCATCGCAGCTTTGCCGATCCGAACACTTAGCAGAAGTTTCCAGTCGCGGCAAAATGAACCCAATAGGGTAGCTCTCCCCCCTCTGCCACGTGCGATGCGTTAAGGCAGAGTTAAACATGTGCAACAGCGCGCATTGCGCGCCGAACACTCAAGGTTACCTATGGTATCATAAGGTAGAATCGAGGATTTTCCTGAATAACAAAAAATATACTAGGAGGTATCACCATCTATAACAGATGTGCACAAAGAGCCGCTCAGAACCGGAGGCCTCTTTGCGATCCTGGGCGTCTTGTCAGAGCCGAGTGCAGAACTGTTAAGGTGTGTATCGACGTCGCGAGGATTGCACGCGAGGTACGCCTCTTTACATTGGTAACCACAGCATGCATGGGAGAAACTGCAGTAGTGTGCGTGGTACGAGCCTGCATGCATACACCGTCTTGGACGTCTTGTAGTTATGCCCACCCTTTGCTGTGATTAGCAATGTAACAGCTCCACACTCGGCTCTGTCCCGGTGCCCAAAATCACAAAGAGGTCTCCGGATCCGAGCGACTCTCTGTGCACCTCTGCATTAAAGAATACTACTTAGGCATTTGAAACGCGAACCAGCAAACAAAACAAATATCGAATGGCTTAATTATACATAGGTAACAGCTGAATGTCAAGTTTAATCTTATTATACTTGGCTATTTTTAAAAATGACCATGAAGTAGATGATGTTACACGTTTAATAAATAGTGTGTTTATCTGTACACTGCTTATTGAAAGGCTGAATAATCTCATATGCACGCATACGCACTGAAAGTATCTTTCCGTTTTGCACCTCACCCTTCATACTTTACTTTCATTTTCTCTTCTCGGTAAAAGACACAATTGATGCAAGTAAAGATTTTGGCTATCATAATTACTAAACTCTTGTTACCACTTACAATTAGTAATTGGCACTTTGTTACGTTCTACGTACTAGTTACTAGACGTTAAAATTGTATTTCATCTATCTTAGGATATAAACAATACTAATTCGGTATTGCTTTTTCTACTAAATACGATGATTTTCACGCACATGTTGTGTGACTTCAATTCAAAGCAACAGCAGGTGCAAGCATTTTTCCGAGAAGAGAATTAACATCTTATAGGCGCTCCACGATCATTCATCATCCTTCATCATCCCGTATGAGCGTCAAGTCATAGAAACTCGATGCGCGAAAATATAGAAATAGAATCGATTTTCTGGTTTAATCCTCTAGTTCCATCAAAATACCGTGCTCATTACGAGTACCACATATTGTCTGAATGTTTCAGTATTCAAGAATTGATATACAGTAGTCCCCCGTTATGAGTCCGGCGAACGGGGCTGGCGGCGGACTCATAGTGGCTTGCGGACATGGTTCTGCGCGGCCAGTGGCTGTGTCGACCTTTTCGCTGAGTGACCTCACACCTAAGTCACTATAGCTCGTAGAGGCACTATATCATGCTTTCTCTCTTTCGTAGCCGAGAGTAAATTCGTGTGGACTCTTTCGCCCTCTCTCGCTCGCTCATGAGTTCTCTCACTCTCGACTGAAGGATTCCATGAAGTGGTGGAGATACAAATGCGCGCTCAACACAGAGTCGACACGCGCCCTTTTTTGAGCTCTCATGGAGGCACGCGAAAAAGCTCTATTGCAAGAGTGAATATGTTCCACAAATTTCTTTGATTCGGGGTCTTTGTCACACATTAGTTGTTGTAATAATATCGAGAATTATTTCGTTTCTAGGGGTAGGGGGGGTCGCAAATGTCCCCGGGCAGTGAGTCCGGGCATGTATGTGACTTAGGCCCCTCGAAATGTCTTCAGCTGACCAATGAGACGGGCTCCCTTTTGGTACCAAAAAGTTGTAAAATTTCGTATTTCGCAGCGAAAATTGTTTCTAGGGGGTTAAAAAAACTAGTCTATCATAAGCCTTGAATAGCTAAAAGGAAGTAGCAGTAGAAGCACTTAATCGTAATTTAATTCGTGAGTGCAACTGTGTATATACCAAATAGTGAATAATTTCAACAATATCTAAGTATAAAAACAATATTTTAAAAATGGGTTCTCTGATTCACCTTAACATTTTGGGAATGGATTTTTGTGCCAAACCGGCCTGTGCACAGACACAGAACGTGCGCCGCGCACAGCATCGCGGTCTAATATGTAGTAAAGAAGCCATTGCGGGGCAATATACATACAGTAGGGTGGAACGAAAAAATCTTGACAACTTAAATATCAGGCAATAAAAGGCACCCCTGGCAACTTTTAGAAGTCATGAATTACATAAAAATATTCTGTCCTTATATTTCGTTACATCCGAATATGCAGGGTGTTCGGCAACAGGTGTCAGAAACATTAGGAGGTAATTCCGTCTCGGAAACGAAGGATCAAACTCAATTTCCTTTTTTTAAATTATCGTCTTATTTTGGCATGTGGAATCACCTCCTAAAAGGATGACCATCAGTAAGACTACCTTGTATACTGAAAAAAATATTATTCCATTTATTCAACTTATTTTGAATCGTAAAATCAACACTTTCTCGCTGTACTATGAATCCCCCAGTCCCGTACTGTCGAGTCTTTGAATATTGATGCATTCAGACGATAATCGGAAACGCGATTGAAATTCGATTAATCCTCTTATATCGGATGACCGTGAAGTGCCACAGGACCATGAAATTAAAGGAAAAGCAACATATATTGATGGGGTTAATGCACGAATCACGTGTGCACCAAAAGGTCGAAGTTTCTATGGCGGTTTCTGGCGTTTGCCTGTTATCTCAGGTCACCGAAATTCATGCTGTCACCGCCGATTGAATCCTACAGGGGTTGGTGGACCATCCCGTACTTCTCTTGCAAAAGTCATCGATGGTTGATCTCCTACAGTATTAACATACGACCACCAGACGCTCGACATGGGTAAGCAGATATTAAATTAATACTTTCGGTAATAATTGTAATGGTCCAGATTTCACCAAATTTCTATCTCTTACCACGCAATACAGTGATTTAAATTTGGTTGTTTAAGGGGGAAATCTCTCCTTCGTTTAGTTCTCAGAGTGATTCTAAACATTTGACCGGTAGCATATGTTAAGTCAGCGCTGTCCAGCGTAGGGGCCCCTCACGCGCCTGCTTCCCCTTCCAATCTTTCTCTCGGAGAGCGTGCCTTCCGTTGTCAAGGAGACCGCGCGACGCTAAGAAGGCTGCCATGACGGGCAAGCCGGGCTAGCGTCTTCGCGGTTAGCGTCGCGCGGTGTCCCTGGCAACACGGACGAGAGTGGGAGAACCCCAAGCTCACGCGTGAGCGACCTTGTACAGCGCTGTGTTAAGTAGTGCGACTATTTTTAACCGAGCGATTCTATGTATGTAATATATTGCGTCCAGACGAATTCTTCCAGACAATGAGAAACACTTGAGAAACAGTTAAGTTGACAGGCGACGATTGGTTGCTAGTTTGAACCCATTTCGTAGCGCCAATTTAATTGAAAATTTAAAAATATTCACTTTTTTAGTACAAACTTAATAAAGATAAGTTATTAAAAATAAATGATTTTTTCTCAAATCAGGGGGGTGACCCCCTCCTACCCTGTGGACGCCCATGCCCAGCGGAGGTGTTTCTTCTTAGGCGTCTACTAACTAGAGTGAAAGAGAGCATAACAAGTACGGGAAAGTTATCTATCATCTGTAGAATGTGATTAGAAACGGCTAGAAGGGAACACGTTCCGCATTGTGCATATGTGGTCAGCCAGAATAAATCATCGGGATACAGTTTACACACCGTACACTCAAAGTTTCCTGTATGCATTGGATATGGTCTAGAGCTGTACGAGTACTCGTTAGTGTGAGAGGGGTTCCTAGATGGCGGTGCAAGAGTGGGGATAATGGTCATCTGTTGCAGCGAAAAGTCCCTCGGTTTCTCATAGATTCCGTATTAGCGCCACCTGTTGGATGTTTAAAGTACTTCGGGAGCTTGTCGCGGCCGCGCAACCTCCGTACGCGTGCGGAAGTCAGTGCGCAGGCGCGAGCGTGACCGATTAGCGTAAATCCGAATTACGTCTTCGGGGCGGAAGAGTTTGCCTCGTTTGAAATGCGAGTACATTCTAAAATATTGCAAATACTCGGAACCATACCCGAATAAATATCGCTCTATGTTTTCGTCAGCGGATGTTTACGTGAATGCAACGCCGAGTTCTTTCACGGTGATCATGGGGCTGGTGCGCAAATTAGATCCGCCCCCAAATACTTGGAACTAAACCTCGAATAGTTATCGCTTCGCGCTATGTCAGAGTAAATTTAATTTGAAACTGAATAATGTATCCACCATTAAATCGGGAAGTACAATTGGCACTGTATTTGTTAGATATTTAGATAAATTACAATCAAATACATTCATTTCATACCTTAGTCATCATAAGCCAATTATCTCTTTATTGGAGTGCGAATCTAAGTATGGAAACCTCGTAATAATAAATTAAAATAATCAATAATTATTAACAAACCTACATGTAACTATTTCTTATCCGGTGTGTATGTAGATTTGGCGGAAGCAAGTTTCACTTGTGTAGTGCGTAGTGCAAAATACACGCTGCTTTTTTTACTATTTTAGCGAGTAGAACTGATCCCGAAAAAATATTCCACATTTTTATAAACATCCTATCTAATAATTGAATTGTGTTACTGTTGAAAATAATTCTGCATATTCACATCAATATTTAAGTATGATTCGTGACAAAGGACAATGTTAAGTCCCAGAGGGGATTACGGACCTACGAGCGTACAGCGATTGCTATACACCATTCGAAAGATCTCGCCAAGGCGAATCGATTGATACCATTTTTAACTTCGAATTCAGATGGGTTTATTTCGAAAAATGGCCCCAGGATTAGAGATTTTGCGGTTTTGAACAAAAGAAACCGGTAGTAAAATCCGATCCGGCCCGAGGGATTTCGGGTTGGCACCTAAGGAAAAGTCGAGAGATCTAAGCGATACTCTAGCAAGTTGGGGCGGCAAATGTGCCCCATGATCCTCATTTCAGGGCCGCGTTGGGCGTGCATTTACCGCATGGGCCTTTTTCCTAACGTCAATACGAAATCGCCTATGGATTAGTGGTCCATGGAGTAAACGCAGGCCCAACGCGGCCCTGATATGAAGGTCATGTTGCACATTTTCTGCCCCAACCTACTAGAATATCGCATACATCCCTCGGTTTTTCCTCAGGTGCCTACCCGAGGTCCCACAAGCCGGATCGGATTTTACTGCCGGTTTCTTTTGTTCAAAACCGCAAAATCTCGAACTTTGCGGCCATTTTCCGAGGTAATCCCATCTGATTTCGGAGGTAAAAATGGTATCAATCGATTCGTCTTGGCGGGATCATTCCAATGGTGCATAGCAATCGTTGCACGCTCGTAGGTCAGCGTATGTAGGTCATAACATATACCTACATACATACCTTTTGAAATAAATACTTTACATATTTATATATGTTTTTCTTCTTCCTATAAATGAATTTTTTTTTAAATAATTACAAAATTACATTTCATTCAAGGGTTCGAGACTTTTTAAGTGTGGATATTGACATAAGCGGTTTAGAAGTAAACCAGTGCGATGCACCACTGCAAAATAATGAGAAAGAAGTCCTGAGTAACCAGATAATATCTTTTAGAGGAACGCACAAGTGTCATAATGACACCACGCAGGTAATTAATACTTAATATGTAATAATTTAAATTAATACCAGCAAACTTTTAAAATTTTCCTCATCGATGAATATTTCTAACTTTATTTACTATTATTGAACAGGGTAAATCTAGACGATACGCCCCACTTTTAAAGAAAAGTAAAAAAAAATTTGTTTCAGTAATTCTTTATTTTATCGATAAAATCACATTTATTTTTAATTTTTCTTCACAACTACTGTTTTAATCATGATCACAACGTAACAAAATGTAATAAAAAATAATTATCCTTTGTAACCTTAGGTAGAGGATTTTGTAACTCATCCATGTGACATAACAAAATCAACAATCAATAGAATTAGGAACAAAAATGAAATGGTATAATTCCTAATATCATTTCTATTCATACTTAATTCGGAATTCTCGAAAACCTATTTACCGAAATATTACCGGCTAACGTAGAGGTATTGGAAAACGGATGTTTCATTTTGAGTTTCTCAACAAATTGGTAGACTCGTTCTTTAACATCCCAGGATCCGGAGCAAAACCCACTTTCCCTCATTTTTTTATGTGGACAACAAATATTTTCTCATGTTCTTTGCTAAGCAGTCAAACGACATAGAGGAACTTCAGATTTCCCTGTGATAAGATGCCTTCTTAGTGTCCTTGAAGGTATATCGAATACTCTACAACAGGAGTGCACAGGGAGCCGTTCTCAGCGCCTAGCTGCGAGCAACCCGCCTGTCTCGTTGCTAAGGTTAGAATCGGCGAAGAGAACTGCAGTAGTGTACGTGCGTGCTCGTAGGGACGTAGCATAAGTATATATGGCTGGGTTCAAGGCATACCAAATGCACGTACACTACTGCAGTTCTCCTCACCGATTATAACCTTAGCAACGGACAGGCGGGTTGCTCGCAGCTAGGCGCTAAAAACGGCTCCCTGTGCACCCCTGCTCTACAAGCTTCGTTAACCCCTGTATATTTGGTTTTCACATTGGCCATTCGAAAATTTGATTTTTTCGGTCCACCCTAATATACAAGGTGCTTA
Source organism: Andrena haemorrhoa (assembly GCA_910592295.1). Lineage (NCBI taxonomy): Eukaryota > Metazoa > Arthropoda > Insecta > Hymenoptera > Andrenidae > Andrena > Andrena haemorrhoa. The sequence goes on from OU342943.1 coordinate 8,256,264, forward strand.
TAAAAATGTGGAACATTTTTTCAGAATCAATTCTACTCACCAAAATAATAAAAAAGTTGTTATATGCCAGCGCTGTCCAGCGTAGGGGCTCCTCACGCGCCTGCTTCCCCTTCCAATCTTTCTTTCTCGCAATGTGCCTTCCGTTGTCAAGGAGACAGCGCGACGCTACGGGTAGCCCTGACAACGCGGAGTGGGAGAACCCCAAGCTCCCGCGGGAGCGACCTTGAACAGCGCTGTTATATGCATGCCTATGTCCGATAATGCTTAGTTTTGCAGGTATAACCATTTTTATATTTTGTAAAACACGAACCCGAAACGTCTAACAAAGTGGCATTTAACGAAACCCAGCTGTGTACACACGGGTCGATATATTGCTTATAATTTCGACTTTGTTTTTTTAAAGGCACGGTGGAAAGGATATGAATACTATATATTAGGCCAACTGACGAACGCGACAGTCTACCAGTTGTCCTTTAACAGACACTTCGGGCCGGTGTTTTACGGAACATAAAGATGCTTATAACTGCAAAACTAAGCACTATCAGGCATATGCGTATACCAACTTTTCTTATTATCTTGGTAAATGTTTACTTTAGGAGGGGAATCTGCGATTTCAATGACCTTGACATATGTTGTCAAGGTCATCCGTTTGAACAACATTTCCCTCTAAACTTTTTGGCGCTCGGCTTTAGTTTACGAAATATTTGCAAAAAACTTCAATTAACACTAGAACTATCGACGAGTTCACAGCCGACGGTATTCGTATTGATTGGGGCTAGCTGAATTGGGGCGCGCGTCCGCTTGCGGGCGCGTAAAGCATGATAATGAACCGATGAGAGTTTGGGGATGTTCAAAATGAGACTGCGGGTATAAGCACCGCGTTCTGAACATTTCCCTTTAAACTTTTTGGCGGTCGGCTTTAGTTTACGAGATATTCTGATAAAACTTTAGCTAACACTAGAACTACCGAATTTAATACATACACAAATCGTTTCGCTACCGTGCTTTACGCGCCCCCATCCTAATCTAGCCCCAACCAATACTAATAGCGTCAAATGGCTGTGAAACAGTCGATGGCGATGAGGAGATGGTTGTGTTAGTAACGTCTGTATAGGCAGATTTTAATGTACAATTATGCCAAGTTTTTTGCGAATATCTCATAAACCAAAGTCGAGCGCCAAAAAGTTGAGAGGAAAATGTTGTTCAGAATGATGACCTTGGCAACATATGTGAAGCTCAAAGTCATCGGAGAATCCTCTCCTAAAGTAAACATTTACCATTATTTTAATGAGAAAAACCGGACCTGAGATAATGTCCCACATTTTTATGAACACCCTGTATATACACGACTGGGAGACAATTTACGGGGTTATTCCAGACACCAAAATAAGACGAAAATCAAGAATAACGATATTACGGTTAAGGCGTTTTCATCGCAGGCCACCCCGACGCAAAGGAGTAGAATAATACGCGTGTGTACTTACACACGATTCAATTATATTATCTATGTCCAGCGTAGGGGCCTCTCCCGCGCCTGCTTCCCCGTCCAATCTTTCTCTCGCACAGCGTGCCTTCCGTTGTCAAGGAGACTGCGCGACGTTAAAGGTCCACGCACACATATCCGTTCCGTATCAGTTCCGTTCCGTCGTGCCAGTGGTAAGAAGAAGAGGGGCGTAGAGGGTCTCTTCTTCTTACCACTGGCACGCGGGAACGGAACTGACACGGAACGGATATGTGTGCGCAGACCTTAAGAAGGCTGCCGCGACGGGCTAGCCGGGTTAGCGTCGCGCGGTATCCCTGCGCTGGAGCGATGGGGCCTCAGTGGTGGAAGGGGAAACACCTTCATCCCACAGGAGCGATGATAATGTGTGCGTGAGACGCCACGATTGGAGACGAACTGAGCGAGTGACACCGCGGCCAACCAGCGTCGACAACATATTTCCCGGCGACGCTAGTTGGCCGTGGTGTCGGTTCGTCTCCCATCGTAGCGTCTCACGCACACATTATCATCGCTCCTGTAGGTGTTTCCCCTTCCATCACTGAGGCCCCATCGCCAGGGTGGCCTGGAGAATGGCTACCGGCGGTAGCTATTTTGGAGTGGGGACAGCTACCCACGTTCACGCATGCGTGCAATGACGTCACGAGCGTTGAGCCAATCAACGAAAGATGGCTTCTTCGCGTTGATTGGCTCAACGCTCGTGACGTCATACTTAACTAAAAATGTTATTTAATATCCATTAACTACCCATTTAACTAATAAATAATTGATAGACGGATTAAGTGAATAAAATGATTCCGTATGCAAACATGAGTAAATATTATAGAGTAATTTTTCTCCGATTGGGGAAAAACAGTTTCGACGTTGTTTTGGTATTGTTTTCAGTGTGAATATCAAAGTCCATATAATGTTGGCGCCGGGTCTGGCTGGACAAAGGGTGCGTATGTATGTAAATGTCGGAAGGGCTATTATAGCACCAGGCAACATCGATCTGGATTTGACGGGATTCTTGTTGAAGGTCAGTGGAGAATTCTGATGGCTGACGTATGAAATTTATGTTTTAACTTATGTCAATTATCAATTTTCAGCTGCTTGGAAAGAAATGCAACGAAATGTAAGCGATTCTTACGCAAAGGTGTTTCGCTGCGTACGTTGCGCACCAGGATGCGCTTCATGTAAAGGGCCCGAACCTTGCCTAGCTACTTACAACTGGCCATTTAGGTACGAATTTCATAAAGAAACCACTTGTCATAAAATTGCTGATTTCAAAAGTTTCTTTACTGTAAATACAGGATGTTTGACAATTTTCTAATTAAACATTGGCAGTATATTTTTTGGTTAAACATAAAAAAGCAATTTTATATAAATACGGTCTAAAGGATTGCTTAGCAAAAATTGGAACATGGATATGTGGAACTCTTCTCTTAGAAAAGATTCGACAAAATTCTCCGGTGGCTACTCGAAGGTTTTCATCACGCGAGCCATATAGAAAACAAATATTTCAGTAGTCCACTATTCACAGAGCAACTGAAAGTAGACAACTACTGACAGTGTAACAATTAGTGATCGTACTCAATCCCTTCAAAACGTAAACACAACATGACTACCAGTTTTATATGTCTCACTCTCTATATTCTTGATCTGTATGATACTAGCAGGCAGTCAGTTATCCTTTCTTTTACGTTTCATATTTCCGTCACAATTTTTTAAAACAGGATTTTTCGAAATATGTTTAGGATATTCGACCAAAACAAAGCACTGATTAAGTATAACAAAATTGCTGTGGAGGGTTTGTTTTTAGTTATTATTATTTAAAAATTCGGGTGAAAAATGCCTGATGCACGACAATTTGACGATCAGCGGCTCATTTTGCGTAGATCAGGCCTGCCCGGTAAGGAGTAAACAACTCCTTAAGGGGGGATTGCGCCTTGTTGGGCCGAAAAATAAGTAATAAGTGAATTTTTTGTACAAAAACGATTCGACAAATTAATTTGAAGTTTGGAACAATGCATTTTAGCAAGTAGACAGATCTGGCGCAATTCGACGATACCCCTTTAATTTTGGATCAAGTGTCGCAGAATTGTATGACCCTGTTGAGTGTTATAAATTTCGTCGCAGCTTCTCTGAGGCGAGCGACCTCTTGCGACAGTGGCTTTGACTACCACTGGTCGACCCCTCACCTGACTTGTCTCCGGGGCCCCGCTGCACGCGAGTTGCCTGCTTTTAGGCAGATTCTTAAACGCTTATCTCAGTAATTAACAGTTGAATATTACAATATTAGCGGTGGAACATACGGACCGCGCAGTTTAAACGAAGCACAATCGCTGACCACCATCACCTACACTGGATTGGTCGCCTCCTCTCTTCTCTTCGGCTATTCCGCTGCTCAAGGGAAGCACAGAATGCTTGCTTACCAGAACGCAGCCGTCGCTGCGCTGGCCATCGGACACGCTCAACGAAAACAATAATTGTATAGTGATTAGAGATCTAAATAATCTATCTTAATACTTATTCTTCCCACCTTGCCTTCTGTTATTGGTCACCCACCAAATACCTATGCCACTGATTCCTATTTACAGCTGATTTATCCACAAGTTTATCTTTCCCGGAAGAAACCATTCAATTTTGAGCATAGAAGGCTTCACAAGGACAGACACTCTTCACTAGGCTATCTTTATGCTATATTTATGTACACTCAAACTACACACTAACTCGCCGGGAAATAGGTGGTTGACGCTGGTTAGCCGTAGCGTCACTTCGTGGTAGCTTGCACTGCAACACGCACACATTACCACCACTCCTGTAGGTGTTCCCCCTCCATTGATAAGTTCGTCCATCAAGTAATTTCCCAGCAACCCTGTTCCAGAACATTTTTGACACGAGCGTAACCAGTTCGCAATCGTCAATTGTCATGGGAAGAGAAACCTCGTGCTGCACGCACCTCTAGCGTCTGGGTGCTTCTGTGCGGCAAGCCCCCATAAAATAATACATACGATAATGATTATTATTGTATATCCTCAATTAATTAATTTATTTTTATGATATATTATTGTATAATTAAGTATTATATTGTGGAAATTATATGTACTATTATTGTATTATAGTAACTAATATAGAACGTCTTGATGGTAAATTAATATGTGTTTAAGATTTGTAGAAAGTAGAAGCCACTGTGCGAATCAGTCAGTGCGAAAAATAACATTTTCCGTTTAATATTAAATTTCTTTAAAATCAGATCATAAGATATTGCCGAATTCGATTTACACAGTAAAAAAATGTGGGCTTGAAAGTGTACTATTTCATTTACGGTGAAAACAGATGGATCTTGAATAAACACTAGAAATAAAAAAATATTTCATTTTTATTCCATAAAAAGCTATTTTCAAAACAGTATACATTTCCCTTGTACCATTTTCCCATTCAATCAACAGTTTGGGCACAATTTCAAATGGCATTTACATAATATATTTCAACACCCTGTATATTATTCTTAAATATTGGGATAATTATTATTTGTATTTGTAGTAATTAATACACCGTGTAAAAAATTTTCTTCTTTAATTTGGTCATATAATATACATACATTGGTACTACCAAAGGTTGTGCGAAAAATTGTCAAACATTATGTACAAAGAAACTCAATCATGTAGAACACTTGAAATACAAAATTTTTTATTTTGTCATTAGGTAAGATGATTAAATAATTCTTTAATTTGATAAAGACGTTCATTCATCGTTTATAATGTATTGTTACATTTGCGAAAACAGAAATTGATAATCTGTTTTGAAGGCAACCAGCTAACTGAACGTATATTTTCAGAATCACACTTCTATCGTTTTCAATTTTTTGTGTGTTCGGCACCATCTTCCTGGTGGCCTATATGTATAAACACCGCAAGCTCAAAGTATTCAAGGTCGCTTCACCGATATTTCTGTCCATCACGCTTTCAGGTTGCGCTATTATGTATCTCGAAGTACGTATATGATTTCTTATAACTGTTTATATAAAAATATTAAAAAATATTAAAATGTCATATTTCTAAATTGTTCCTAATTTTTTTCTTATGTATTCAGATGGCTGCCATATTTCCTGTTTTGGATATGTACTCGTGTATCGCCACAAAATGGACAAGACATCTTGGTTTTTGCATTTCCTACACCGCATTGCTGATGAAAACTTGGCGGTAGTAAATATAAAAATAATATAAGCTTAAGAATTTTAAAATATTGAATATATGTACAACGTGTGCACTCAAATCTCTTCACACAGTGAAAGAGCCAATCAAGTTAGGGGAGCGCTTACAGACCAATTTACACGGTTCACATTAGCTGGCTCTTTCACTGTGTGAGTGCGGGTAGTGTCCGAGATTTTAATACACACGTTGTACACTGCCGAACAAATATGTAACTGACCACCCTACTCCTGCCTCCCGAGCACGCTACGGAAAACAGCATTCCCATCTATGACACGAAGTTCATTGGCGCGGACCGCAACGCCACTGACAATGAGCGCTACGCGCCGTTGCCGTTTTGTTAACAATCGACACCTTTGACTTTTACACTGATAATAATGCTAGGGCAAAAATTATACTAATGCGAATATAATATTACGAAAAATATTCATACATATACTACAAATAAATAGCGCTAGGGAATGTATTTTTCAGCAAGCAGAATGTGTTGCACAATTGCTTTTAGCTGGTGTCCAGATAGCACACAGATGTCGTTGTTCTTGGTGTTAGTTTCATCGGTGAAACATAAGGAATCAATTGGAGTCGTTTTCGCAAAGATCTGATGAGAAATGCGGAAATCCTGGACAATTCTTACTGCTTAATGGTATTCTAACCTCTTCGAGGGTCGAAAGCTGTAAAATTCGGTGTGGCACCATGGGGGGTTGACCTCGCCACGGGGTAGCAGGCGACATCTCTTTGACAGGCGCGGCGAGAGAATCACCCTGTAGATTCTAGCATCCGTTGTACTCAACTACAACGGAAAAACCAAGTTGCGTATGAAATTACGCTGCTGATATAGCTATGGGAGAAGAAAGAGTGCAAAATTGGCGAAATTCAGAACACTTTCTCGTTCGGTTTATGAACAGAAGTCGACGAGAAGATACAATAAACTACATGTGTGCACAAGCGCAACTTAATTGGTTGAATAGTTTTTCAGTTAGACCCTGTTTTGTAAATGTGAAAAAAGTGTTTTCGAGAAAGACGTACTCAAAGTTTTCGCTCTTTTCGCGCGCGCGTCCAGCTTTTAGGGTTCGAATTTTGGTCGGTTGCTCTGTGAAGATGTTTTCCATATAACACACTATCGATTAAGCGCGAAAAGAGATCGAATTCTTGAAATGATTACAGAAGGTTCCCCCCTTTAGACGTCAAAATATGGTCATAAGACGTTCAGACCAAAAACAGACGTAAAGTGAATGTCTTTAAAACGTCGTGTGTTATCTGGGTATATACAGAGTGTCCCAAAATTCAGGGACTTTCGGTAACACGCAATATCCCGATGTAAGAAGACATCGAAAAGTCATTAGCTCAAGTCATATTCTCAAGGTATTGGCAGATAAATATTAGCGGTCGAACTTCCGAGCCACGCAGTTTAAATCCGAAGGAATTGAGTGCGCGGTAACGCACGCACGCACGCACACGCAGAACGCGCGTGTAGATACAGATTCGCAACCACAGTTGAGCCGATCGCGCTGGTTCAATTTCACGGTTTAAACCAGCGCGACCGGCTCTACTGTGTGTGTCGGTCCGTATCTATGCGTGCCTCCTGCGTGAGCGCGCTAGGAGTGGCTGTTCCGCGTCAGCTGTTTCGGCTGTAAACTGCTCGGCCCGGAAGTTCCATCACTAATATTCCGCTGTTAATATCTCGAGAACAAAGCCTCAGATCCCAAAACGGTAAAGGATTTTTCGATGTGGTTTTGAATGACGATATTGCATGTTCCGGGAAGTCCCTGAATATTTGGACACCCTTTATACATGACGACGGAAACGCTAGCCTGTCATGATCGCCTGTTTAGCGTCGCGTGCATCCCTTACAACGCGGCCGGGAGTGGGAGAACCGCACAGGCATTACCACATTCTCCACAACTGAATGGAAAAGCTGAAGCAATTAATCGCACCATCATGGTCACTGATATTTGATTCTGTCTTAAAAATGAAATGTGGGGAGAAGCTCTGTTTACATCGGTATACTTCATAAATAGATGTCCCGCGGTGACAGTAGACACTAACCACACTTTAAATATTTGTAGGGTTGCCATACGTCCCGTATTTCACTAGTACTCACAGAGTAAAATAAATCATTACCTACCCACTTTTTTCATGTTTTATTTATTTAGCACTTAAGCGTTCCGTATCAATCAGGGTGGCGTGGAAATTCGCTAAGCGGTAGCTACTTTGAAGTGGGGACAGCTACTCCGGTAGCTGTTTTGAAGTGGGGACAGCTACCCACGTCCACGCATGCGCGCGATGACGTCGCAACCGTTAGGCCAATGAACGCCAAGATGAAAATCGCTGGAAAATTCGCCGAAGCCAGCGCCAAGTCAAGCCAACTAGCCAAGCCAAGTGAGGCCGCGGTCAAACAGCGTCGGCAACCGATTCCCGGCGACGCTGGTTGGCTGCGGCCTCACTTGGCTTGGCTAGTTGGCTTGACTTGGCGCTGGCGTCGGCGAATTTTCATCTTGGCGTTGATTGGCTCAACGGTCGCGACGTCATCGCGCGCATGCGTGGACGTGGGTAGCTGTCCCCACTCCAAAATAGCTACCGCTTAGCGAATTTCTTCGCCACCCTGGTATCAATGCTTGGCAATTATGGCAACCCTAAAAATACACCATTACCTACCCACTTTTTTCACGTTTTATTTATTTAGCACTTAAGCGTTCCGTATGAATGCTTGGTAATTGTGGCAACTCTAAATATTTGGCTGCAGTGCTCTCGCCAACGTTTTGGGTTCATTAAAAAAATTAGATAATCGTGGCGGGGAAAGAGTTGTCTTAAGTTACGTTTCAAATGGCTACCGGGTATGAGAACCATAAACAAGGAGGATTTTTTGTGAGGAAAAATGAAACACACATTTACACCTTGGTCTAAGATAGTAATAATCTTCTTCTCTACATATATAAAGGAAAACGTATGTGTTTCTGTTCCCTCAAAACTCAGGAACTAATAGATCAATTTCGATGCGGCTTTCTTTAACGTGTAGTACAATTCCCAGGAAATAAGTCTCCTGGATTTATGAATTTGCTGTTGAATTTCAAACTCATGTATTTGTTACGGGTTGTTTAAATAATTCTTAAATACGAGATATCAATCGAGAAAATAATATGAACTTGATATCTCTGAACAATAATGATTTTTAGAAACAGTTAAGTTCTTCATGAATGTTATGAAACCATTCAACTCCTTCTTTAGAATTTTTTACAACAAATGCCAATTTATTACATATTCTATTTATGCTGGAAAGATATAAAATCTTACAAATGCAGGCGTTTGTTTAAATAGTCGTAACTTAGATAAAAAATATTCTTTTTTTAATGCGGTTTTTATTGTTTTGAAGGAAAAGCATCAAACAATTATTGCTTGCAGGTTGTAGCATTTATCAAATATCAAGAAATTTGTATAATTAGACAACACCTTTTAAGAGGGGATTTTATCCCTTGGGCACTGACTTAAGTGAAATTGGCTAATGGAATAAAAAAGTAGAAGATTCGAGCTTAAATATACTTTTCATGGCAGCATATTCGGTTAAATTTTAACAATGTTATTGAACTTTGAAGTAATGCAATACATTTTTCCTGTGGTGTATATATATTTATATGACAGATACGCTTGCAATGAAAGTTCAACTAAATTTTTTGTCCACAGAGTTTCTCTCACATACCGTGTCAAAAGTGCACACAAGGTGAAACTTACAGATAAGCAACTGTTGCAGTGGATGGTCCCAATACTATTAGTAATGTTAATTTATCTTGGTACATGGACGCTGAGTGCACCGCCATATGCCGAGGTGATAGCTGATAACTATGGTCTGAAATTCTATCAGTGTTCTTTCAACTGGTGGGACCATAGTTTAGCAATTGGTAATGATATGCTATAATTCTTAGAACAATATTAAAATGGAAAATCGTAACCGATATTTTCGTGATATTAAATTCGACTGCGCATAAGTTATATCACTTTTTAATGTCAATCGTAACTGTAAATTCATCGAAACTGCAAGAAAATGAATTATTTACAAGTGAAGTGTATGTACAACAAACTGACCTTTTCTTGTAGGAGAAATTATGTTCCTTGCATGGGGCATTAAAGTGTGTTACAACGTGCGTAACGCAGAAAGTCTCTTCAACGAGGCCCGTTTGATAAGCTATGCGATTTACAACATAGCAGCTGTGAATATAAACATGATCGCCATTCAGTATGACCTTTCATTTCTGAAATATGCATTCGTAACATTATCAATTTGAAATGTAAGTTCTTCAATTCTTTCCAGCCTTTTCATTTTCCCTCACGCTGGGCCGGATATCAAATATTTACTGGGCTTTTTGCGCACGCAACTTTCTACTTCCGTAACCGTGTTCCTTGTATTTGCACCCAAGGTGACAGATATTACTCCACTTACTCTGCTTTTCCTTGCAGTACAGTAAATTTACAATTAAATATTCTCTTTAATTCTACTATAGTTGTAAAACAAAACTTTCGATTTCTTTAGATAATGTTATGCTTGTTGAATAAATTCTCAAATGTTTTCGTATGTACGCTTTTAGATGATTCGAGTTTTACGAGGTCAAGGAGATCAGTGGGATAGTCGTGCTAGAGCACGCGGAGTTACGGCGAGCTTCTCGTTGAACAGGACCGACCTGGTACCTGAGGAAGCAACAACCTTAATTCAAGAAAACGAGGAACTTATGGTAAACAATCTCGAACGAAAGATGTTCTAAATCATATACGCGCTTGAAAATTTCCCACTTTGTAAATAGGACCTTTCTACGACATTTAAAGAGCTTAACGAGGACGTACAGGGGGAATATCTGCACAGAGTTAGGAGCGATGGGGCCGCAGTGATGGAGGGGGAAACACCTACAGGAGCGGTGGTAATGTGTCACGAGACGCCACGGCGGGAGACAAACCGACGCTACGGCCAACCAGCGTCGACAATCTATTTCCCGGCGACGCTGGTTGGTCATGGTTAGCTTCGCGTTGGCGCCACTTGGCTGGCTTGGCGCTGATGTCAGTTCGCGCATACATTACCACCGCTCCTGTCTCAGGACAGTCTCCGACGTACATAACACGTACATTAGGGTGGAGCGATACTGGTTAATCAAAAGACAACTATCCCGCACCCAGGCCAACTAAAAATTCATTGTTAAACATAAACGAAGGATCTCTATAACAATAATAAAATCAAATAGCGTTCAAATCGTTTAAGAACTAGATTGACATTTATATTATTATTATTATTATTATTATTATTTCGACTTCATTACTCGTTAACAGAAAATATAGTGCATAAGGAGAAAGTAAGATGAATTATTTATTGTTTTTCAACAATTACTATGGCATTGATTATTAATAACCGTGGTGCTTAATATAGGAGGAGATTCAGAAATTGGCAGCGCAGATCGAGTACATGAAAATCGTGCACATGCAGATGTACAACCGTCACATTAAACCGAAAGCAGGCGGGTATTTTAGTACCCACGGCCACGGACATGGTCATCCGTCCTCGGCACAAAGTCCTATTGGCAAAAATTCAACAGCCAGCTTTATACTGAAAGTATGTACCTAAGTCGCTGTATTGATTCCTTGCGCGCCTATTTCCAATGTACGTAGGTCAAGCCGAGAACATATTGAAAAATACAGTAAAATAAATTTTTGAGCAGACAGCTGTGGAGCGAGGAGCCAGCGCGGCCGCGGCTGCCGCGGTCGAAGACTCGACTTTCCCCTCTGGTAGTTTGCACAGAGCTCGCAGGACGGAGCTCCTGAGGGAGCGGAAAGCAGAGAGAGAGCGGGAGCGCGAGAAAGAACGGGAAAAGGAGAGAGGAAAAGAAATGGAGAGGGAACAGGAAGGAGAGAGGCAAAAGGAAAAAGAGAGGCAACAGGAAAAGGACAGGGAGACGGAGAGAGAGAGGGAGAGGGAGAAGGAGAGGCAGAAGGAGAAGGAGAAGAAGGAGAAGGAAAAGGAAAGGGAGAGAGAAAGGGCTATGGAGAATCAAAGGGAAATGGAGAGGGAAAGGGAGAAGCAAAAAGAAAAGGAGAGGGAAAGGGAGAAACAAAAGGAAAAGGAGAGAGAAAGAGAGAAGGAGAAAGAAAATGAGAGGGAAAGGCAGAAGGAAAAGGAAAGGGAGAGAGAAAGGGATATGGAGAATCAAAGGGAAATGGAGAGGGAAAGGGAGAAGCAAAAAGAGAAGGAGAGGGAAAGGGAGAAACAAAAGGAAAGGGAAAGGGAAAGGGAGAAGGAGAAAGAAAATGAGAGGGAAAGGGAGAAGGAAAAGGAAAAGGAAAGAGAACGGGAGAAGAAAAGGGAGAGGGATAGGGTGAAGGAAAAGGAAAAGGAGAGCGAAAGGGAGAAAGAAAAGGAGAGGGAAAGGGAAAAGGAAAAGGGAAAAGAGAGTGGAAGAGGGGAGGAATTCGAAAATGAAAAGGAAAAGAACAAGGAAAGAGAGAGAAGGGCGGAAAAGAAGAGCGACGGAGAAAAGGAGAAAAATAGGAGAACGGTAAAGGAAGCCGAGAGCGGGGAGGGTAAGCAAAACGATAACGAAATGGAGACAGAGACCGAGCAGAAGAAGGACCAGGACAAGGACAAGGATAAGGAGAAGGAAAAGGGAATCGAAAAGAAGAAAGAAAAAGAAAGGGAGAACGGAAAAGAGAAGGAACAAGAGGAGGAAAAGGGAAGGGAGAACAAAAAGGAGAAGGAACCAGAGAAGGAAGAGGAAAATGAGAAGGAGAACGAGAAGGAGAAGAAAAAAGGGAAAGAGGATGAGCAGGGGGCAGGGAAGGAGATGCAGAAGGAAAAAGAAAAGGAGGAGAGTGGAAAACAGAAAGAGAAAGGAAAAGAAATGGAAAACCAAGAAGTGCAACAAAGAAGAGCAGAAATGAGTGCAGAAAATGTCTGACTAGTATTACATAGTGACGAGGTATGATATTCGTGAATATAATATGTATGTACAGGATGTTAAACAAGTGATCGTCACTGTTTTCAGGGGTGAATCTGCACCTCTGAATTGGTGGATATTTGTAAAAAAAACTTGCTGCAAAATTGTGTGTAACATTGAAAGTTACAGTTAATTTATTTTTTATATCAACATATTTTACTCGTTGAAAGGAGAACAAGTTTAAAAGGTGTCGTATATCGCAAACGCACCGTTGTTTAAAAAAAAGTTGATAAGGTTTGGCACGGATCAAGGAATCCATGTATTGGATGTAACCTTTTTTCAGGTCCTTCAGAAAACGATGCGTTTGCGACATATGGTTCCCTTTAAACTTCTTCTGTATTCAACAAGCAAAATATGTTGATGTAAAAAAATTAAGGTTTTTCACAAATGTGCATCGATCCAGAAAACAGTGGCCATCTTTTTTTTAACACCCTGTACATATAGGTAACACGAACGAGTCGCGGACTCCTAAGCGCATGCCCCGTGAAAGAAGTGGGGAAACCGGTGGTGTCGAAAAGATCTCAATTGGACTATTGGAGCCCCCCTTCATTCTTCGCTATTAGATGCAAGTTGACAGCTTCACTGTTTCGTGTGCGCTTGTATGAAAGATGCTTGTCACTTTCGAGCGCCAGTCAGAAGTTAAGAAGAGAATACAGTATACTCTCGCTATGGGCACGGACTCGGAGCTGGCGGCGAACGCTTAACGCGTAGCGTTGACGATTTCGAGCCGCCGATGGCGCGAGAGAGGGGCAATGCGTAATGACGTGAAAGACGGAGCCAGGCAGAGCGTAGATACGTGAAAAACGAAGCGAGACCTTTTTTTCGCGTAACGCTTAACGCGTAGTTGAGGTGCACCCATAGCGAGACTTTGCTATAGCGGCGAAATCAAATTGGGTAGCTGGGAACCAAACATTTTCCAGGATTTGTGATGATGTCCCCCGGTGGGCATCCCTGCCCTAGGCGGTCTGCGTCTCGTTCGCGTTACCTATAAGTATAAGTAGATAAGTACACTCATCAATACAGGTTGTAAATGAAATAGGTGGCTAATCTTTCGGAGTATGTTTTACTCATTTGACGGATGAAAAAAGGTCACACATAGTCCAATAATTCTTTCTTTCCGAGATGGAAACACTTTTGATTTGCTTATATCGTTAAAGAAATTGCTGAAAATATCTTTCGAATATCTGTCGAACACACTAAGACCAGCAGGTGCAGACGAGCGGCTTGCGGCAGTTTTCCGCTGCGTTCATTCGCGGTGAAGCAATACGTGCGTTCATCAAACATAGCGAAGGGTCTAGCAGGGCAAACATGGGCAAACGGACTCCATGCCGATTTTTGGAGTTGTTATTTTTTAAAAAATGCTCCTTGCCTGAAACACCATTATGTAAAGTTTTAGATCGCTACCCCCCTGTTTAAGGGTAATACGGGGGTAAACGCCGTTAACGTTAGTATTTTTTTTCTCGATTACTCGCATATATTTTTCCCTAAATTGTAAATCAATTATTAAGGGTAGAAAAAAATAATTCGTTTTTTGGGGGTGGTTTTTAGAAACAACCCCTGGAGTGACCACCTCCAAAAGAATCAAGAAAAATGCTCTGTTATTGAGTTATTATATAAAAAAGACTGAAGATGGTCGAAATGGTGGAACATAATTAAATAATTGCAAAACAAGTGATAACACGATTTTGAAAAATTTGCGTATTAGAAACAGGAGTAACACAAACAAAAGTCTCGAAATGTCCCCAGAAATAAAAATCCAAAGGTCTTATTATGCACCGATCTGTGCACAACTCTCAAGCTGGGCGATTAAAGTATGCGCTCCAAAAAGTATTTATATCTTGGAAAGAAAAAATTTTCCGCTTATCTTCATGTTTTTTTTCATTTTTAAAGTAAACAGAATACACTCCTTATCTTTAGCTTCATATTGCAATTAAACCCTGTTTGTACGTATAATAGTTTGTGATGCTTATGTTTTGATATATTTTTGATTTGTACACATTTAAACACCAAAAGCTACACACATGCTTTGGTCTGTATACATTCATAACTTGTATATTACGTTCGCAGATATGGTTGTGATAAATCCAGTGCACCAAAAAGAACAAAAAAAACAACACGGCGGAGGTGTGTAGTCGTGTATATAAACAGCAAAAGAGAAATGAGAATATAAATAGTACCCTTTAATGGATACTTGGTACCCAGTGTTCGTAATAAATCAAAGAAATCCAATCAGTAAATACTAAACACTGTATCGATAAGTTTGCGCCATTTGTTTGTGATGGTCACATTTTCTCATAACTTTGCCGTAAATCAGCGCTGTCCGACTTGCCTCCTGGAAGGCAAAAGCCGTCCCCACCATCGTCCGCCACGGCGCACAGACGCGGCCGATTCAAAAGTAACAGTGAACGTCGGCGTCGCGCGTGGCGGCTGGAGCTTCCTTGTCCACGGAATGGGCACGGTTTCCTTTTCAGCGTTGCGAGGTTTCCTTGACGACAAGTCACGCCGCTCGAAAGGAAGGTTGGAAGGGGAAGCAGACGCGTGAGGGGCCCCTACGCTGGACAGCCCTGTCGTAAATCGTGTATGTACCACCAAACGATATCTTCATCCGCGACGAAAAAGTATTACATTTAGAAGTAATAGAAACTATTGTTAATGATATATAGTTAGAGAAACGGAACTTTTGTTGTTAATTTTTATGCTCGTCGTTACGATAACGTTGTACTTTGGTAAGCGTTACATTAAGAAATCTATGAATTAGAGATCACAAAGATTGCTACTAAAGTGACCGCCTTTGTGACTCACATTGACGAAATCATAAATTAAACAACAATTATTTTGATAATACATAATGTGGTGTCTTTAAAAAAAAAAAAGCAATTGGTTGACAGCAGAAAACAGGCTGTTAAATATAATTGTAACGTCCATTATGTTACAATAAATGTTTTAGTAATACGTGCGATTTCTTTACCTACTCGGACAAATGGGTATGAAAGAAACCAAATGGAAATACAAATTAAACGTACATGTCTTTCGAAGAAATTACTACATATGTATGTATGTTAGAAATCACTCGATAGGTGTGGTAAAGAATTTAGGGAACCTCGCTCCAGGACAGTTATGAGGTAAGTGCCGTGTGGCTCATCACAGTCCTCTTCCCAGAAGGCAGCTTCGCCTTCCCCACCCTGTGGCCAGATCCTTCAAGTACAGAGTCCCTATTCCTTAGCAATGTTTAGTGATGGGCGTTCGAATCTTAGTTTCGAAACGATTCGAAGTTATTCAATACTGTGAAGATTCGAATGGCTTCGAATCTCATTAGCCACGGTCGCCAGGCAAATCGAATTGTTCCGAATCACGGGCGAATGTTTCGAACTGCTACGACTGTTAGGTATTCGGAATAAGAATTTCTTGAAAATGTTGATAGGTATTGAATGTCTCGATAGGTCTTGAATAGGAGTGTGCGGATTGTCTCGAGGCTCAGGAACGCGAGCTTCCGGACGGGTTGGAAAAATTCGGCCGGGATTGGATGAGATCTCGATACTCTCGAGATTTTCTCCAAATTCCGGACAGTTATTTGAAATAGGTATATCGAGATCTCGCCCTTTCCCGTCCGAATGTTTCCGATCCGTTCCAAAGATCGGGTTCTCCAGGCTCGAGACTCGAGACGATCCGCACCAGCGTTGCCAGAAAAGGGCCGCGTAAGGAGCCGAGTTCAGCTGACAATGAGTGACATAGTAGGGGGTAGTAGAAGAAGAACAGCTATTGTGAGCAGGGTTACTGATTTCGACCGGATATCTGAGATAGGTATCCAGGTACCCGTGAGATACCCGGGAAGAGTAGGTCCCATAATCCCAGACATGCTGTTAACAATAGGTAATAGACAGAGCAAATTTGAATTCGAACACTACTGGAATATGCTATTATGATCTCATATATAATGTATAATCTTTTTAATGTGTAATAATTATCAATTTGTATTTACATATTTAAAAGAGAGAACCAAAGTAACAGCTGAGCACGGAGCAGTGACCCCTAGCACGCACATGCAGGAGTCACGCGTAGATACAGACCCACATACATAGTAAAACCGACCGCGCTGGTTCAAACCGTGAAAATAAACCAGCGCGGTTGGCTCAACTGTGTGTGTAAACCTGTATCTAAACGCGACTCCTGTGTGTGCGTGCGACCATTCGCTTTAAACTGCGCAGGTCAGAAGTTCAACGGCTAATATTCAACTATAAATAGCTCGAAAACGAAGCCTATATCCGTGGCGACACCTTCTCCCTAGGATAGGGAGTTCCCCCGGCAACGCTGATCCGCACACTTTTATTCAAGACCTATCAAGACTTTCAAGAAATTCTTGTTTTGAATAACAGTCTAAATCATTGGAAACTTCTGTCCAGGATTTGAAGCGATTCGACTTGCTAGGCAACCATGGTATAATGAAATTCGAAGCGATTTAAAATTTACGTCATAGACTCGAAGCGATTCGATCGGTCTCAAAGCCGCGTATTCACCTAAGCATTCGTCTCGCGCGAGCATCGCACGAGCAAATCGGCGATCGTGCGTTTCTCATTCGGGGCGAATGCTCAGGTGAATACTTACGCAGCTTAAGCCCAACACTAGCATTACGGGTTCGGGCCGCTTGCCATCTCTAAACTCTCTCTCTCCCTTCATACCATCAATCCTTCAACATGCGTTAGCTGGGAGACTTAAAGCAGAGATGGGCAAAGATAATATCTAGATAAAAGCTACTTACGGTTATCCGTTATTCAAAGATCGAATAAGGATGATTTAGCTTTATACTTTATTCAAGGCGCCAGAGATGAAGCTGGTTATTCAAGGCGAATTCCTCCGACAGCGAATGATACTTCAGAAGCTTCCCATAGAGGATCGGCCAGCCACGACCCGGCTCGGTGGCTGTATAAACCGACCTTTATTCGACTCCTCGAGAATGGAAGTTGAAACATTATTCACCACCCAAGAGGAAAGGCCTTTGAATAAACGAAGTATCATTCGCCGTCGGAGGAATTCGCCTTGAATAACTAGCTTCATCTCTAGCGCCTTGAATAAAGCTAACTCGGGTGACTTTTCGTCGACTAAGGAGAAAGATGAAGTCTCTTTATTTGAAAAGTTATTTCAATCACTTTTTATCTAGATAATGCCCATCTCTGACTTAAAGTGCCAGTGGTCACCAACTGTCGCCTCTCGCCAGGACTGTTAAGTCTCATGCACCCCCATTCAAGGCCACACACAGTCCAAGTCCCAGTCATAAACCCTCGAACGTAGGACAGCACGAGGCTATCCGCCCTCGAGTAAAACACATAAACATGTTGACGCTAACATGTATGTATATGGATGAACGTTTCTAAGGCTATTTGTTACGACATTCCTTTCGTTCATTTACAACCCTTTGTAATATAATTAAAGCTTAATGGCTACGTTATAATTTTACTTTGGTGCAGTGCTGTGTGCATACGCGTGAGTCACAAAAAAATTGTGTCAACAAATGAAATCATATCACGATACATACCAAGTACGAATTGAAGTTATTAATTATACACTCTAATCGATAGCGTTACGTAACTCATTACTTGGCAGCTGTCTAAACAGGTAATATCATAACAGCTGATACTGAGGAAATACTGAAAGGCGCGAAGAATATTTCTGCGTCGAAAATAGTTGGTGGAGCAAGTAACGATTGATATGTTACACTTGCATGCGTCGTACGTCAAATAAACCGAAACATTTCAAACGTTTGTTTTCTAAGCCGATGAGAAATTAACCGATTTTTCGCAACGTTGTGTACTAAAAATGAAAAGAACTGAAAACAAATTTGAAAGTATACGTTTTGATTAATAACGCAGCAGCAACTTATTGCGAAATTCGTGTTATTTAGAAGCAATATTACTAAATAACTAAAGGATAAAATATTATACATCCGCTACATAATGGAGAGAAACTGAAGAATGATTGTGACAGTATTGTCGACGTATCTGCCGATATATCGAAAATGTGTTTAAATTCATGGAGTGAGAGATTGTTTCAGGAGTGATCATCTTTTCTTTTGTATCAGTGCACATTTTCAAGACAACCAACTTCATTAACACTTATAACAAATAGGTACCTTTTTTGGAATTCAAAATTCTCGGATTACAAATAGTCACATTTATTATAACTTTGTAATTCTTTCCTTTCTCTGTTGTATTTATGCCCGGTGATCCGACTTTGCAAAAAGTATTCGTGTTGCCACACGAGGATATTTTATTAAATATTGACGCTGAAAGTATGTACATAATTTAATTCGTTATCGATTCACCCAATTACTTTCTACATTCCAGTTTATATGTATACTTTATGACAATGTAAATTAAGCGAAACGGTAGAGGCATGAGTCAGTTGAAAGTACATAAAATCTAAGAAATCGTTGTATCGCACAAAGTATCGATAAGTAACGAGCACGTGAAGCATTTTATTATATGATTGGGGTGTACAATTAAATTGAAAATATGTCAGAAGGTAATGCATTTTATACGACAATAAGATACAATCTAAGATATTTTCTCGTTACGAATCAAGAAGCTCAGAATTTGTCATTGCTACAATAATTTGTTGAAGACGTTTACGTTTTGATTGTTGAAAGTTTCGGATGTTGTTTACATAAGAGTGCATCTGTCAAGGAAATTTTAATAGATACCCTTGTGTGTGGCAACTTTGTACACCAACTTAAAGAAACTATTTGCAAAAGTTCAGTTAAAATAAATACACATTATCTGCACACTATATAAACACGAAACTACTATACATGCACGAAGCAATGAAACTTATTTTATATAAGCGTCGGCAATGGGAAGCGAACGTGTTATAAAAGTGTTGAAAAATCGATAAGCTGTACAATCATACAATAAAGTTGCTACACAAAGTGGTTGGTCGTTAAATAATTATAAATAGCAATCATACATCGCGTTTTAAGGTATGGCGAAATCTTGGAATGTTCAACGGCAACGTCATTCGTAGGAGCCTGCTGAGCTTAAGAAAAATGTTTAGATAAGGAGCAGAGACCATGGATGCGAATATGGTGTCGCAAATCAATTTTAGACACAGATTACTCGTCATTTTTTTACAAGTTTACATTTTCATTATGAATATCTTTGCAAATACATGACCGATTGCAACCAACAAATATCGCTATTTATGTCTAAGATACTTATCATATGTATCATTATTGTTGAATATACATCTGAGCCGCTCAAAAACCAAAGTGACTAACTCCATTTTTTGCAATTTATTCAATTTTCATACCAAAGCACATAATTGATGTTATCTGTTCATATATAAAATAAATTCCCTTAATAATTCTATTTAACACCATGAGATGCCAACATTTTTTTTGCATGCCGAAGAATATCTTACTTATTTCAGAAGCCATAAACATAATTTCTGTATTTCCAAAGCATGAAGCACTTGTGAATTATTAAACGAAAAGTATCCTATTAATTATCTATTGATTATAAAAGTATCGTGATTTATAAAAGAAATAAAATTTGTAGTCGTTAAATAGTAATGCCAAAGAATAATTATTTTGACATGGAAATGTGATGGATCAGACATTAGTGGTTCTCCAATACTGAATAATTATCAGAAATTATTTAAGAAGCATTCGTATTATAAAAGCTACATGTTTAATAATATATTCTACAATATTTGTTCCTGTGCTTCTCTATATAAATCAAGCGAAAAATGAAATAGCATTGTAAATAAAAATGCATTAAAAACTAAAAAATAATTATTTTCTTACACTACAATTTCGATGGTGTTTTTTCACTTTAAATAAAATCGTGGGGAACCATGTGCAACCAGAAGTTGAAGTGTCGGTTGGCAAGTGGAACATCAACTATAGTTTATCAATTTTATGTCACATAACAATCTGTATCCTGTAATTAAAACATCTTGTTTCATTAATGCGAATGTAAACTTCCTCACAACCAATTCATTTCGACGCTTGGTTCTGTATTTAAAGTGATTCATATCCTGTTATGAAATATCATACCCCTGATTTTACTAAAACTGAATTATTTAAAGTGAAAAATCACCATCGAAATTGTAGTACAAGAATGGAATTATTTTTTATTATTTAGTGCATTTTAATTTAGCTTTTTGTGTATTTTTAATAAAATCATTTAACATAATTTTTTTTATATCTTTTTTAGTTTCTAATTTTCAGCGTTTATGGATTTACATTTCACAGCTCAGATTTCTTTACGAATATCTTTTATTGCTGTATACAGTTTAACAGTTTCCTTAAAGGGTTAGACTACTGTAAAACGGTCGGAAAATCGTAATATCTTTTTTCGCTTAAATATTAGTTTAAAATCTTTAGAATGACATGCAAAAGGTTGGAAATATAAATAAAGCTTAGTTTCCGAGATACAGTACCGAACGCAGCGGCTTTTTGTCGTTGGCGTAAACAACGCGAGTAGCTGATTTCATACAATTGTATTGATGGAAGTGGGTTAAATTTGAGTTCCGAGATTTGTACCATTTGTATGAAACAAGCATACACACATTCAGGAAACAGAGGATCGAAGCTGAATAAAATCGTTTAAAAAAACATATAACTTTATCAACTTTCTCTACCTACTTTTCTCTACAATTTTCTACTTCATTTCACGGAGTTACGAAGTCACTTTGCCTTCTGAGCCGCTCATATGACTAAATAACGCACATATATGTATACTTGCGATTAAGACGTTTCTGTTTAAGTCAATCAATGTAATGGAAAAATTGTTTTCCTGTTTTCTTTCGTCGAACTGAAATTGAAAATATATACATGACAAATAGGGTCGCATTTACACTTTTAGAGGCCCTGGGTGCGATATCATTATGAGGCCTCAAAAGAATGAGTCTATTTTTACGGTTGTATGAAATGTGTAGATATAGGGAATAGCTATTACCCCAATAGTTTTGCCTCGTTGGTGATACACTGACGCGTAATGAATTTTATGCAAAACAGCCCTTCCTGTTAGTTTTATATTCTGAGAAAAGAACGATGCACTTCAAATGGAGGCGGGAGGCCTCATAAATTTTTCAGCTGCCTCTAGTTTTTATATTATGAACTTAATATTTAAAAGGAAATATTTTATTTTGCATCTATAACTAGACTGTTTCTTATTTTGATGTTTGTGAGGCAGGGGCGGATCCAGGAGCCTTTCTGGGGGAGGGGGGGGGGGGGGGGGCGAAACGTGTAAAAGTACATAACTATATTTTTTAACCTTCTTTTACCGGATTTAAAATTTGCTTGTAATTTATATTTTAATATATCTATATGATACAATAGCCTGAATAATTAAATTCACATTAATTATTTATACATTACAAGAAATCAGAATAATTACAGTACCTGCTATTGAATAATCGGTTTTATAAAGAAAATAGGTATAAAAAGTGTTAAAAATTAAGAAGATTAAGATACTATCAAAACAATTTTATTTTACAATACAAATTCTGTTCTACGATTGCGAATGTGACATAATATTTTTATATTTTATTATTCTTGGGGGGGGGGGGGCGATCGCCCCTATCCCCCCCTTCTGGATCCGCCCTTGTTGTGAGGAGCAAAGTTTTAAAATGTGGCCCCATAGAGAGTGAGGCTCTAGCTTGCGCCTAGTGCGCCTTGTGGTAAATGCGTCCCTGCTGGCAAAATACTATATTACAACGTAAATTTCAAAATACTATATCATTATGAATGAGCACATAGAGGATATTTGTTATAATAAAGTTGAACGATCCGTCACAGTGTGAACATTTACTAGTATTTGTAAATTTTACATAATTCCATACATACCAGTTCGACGGAAGGAAATAATAACACGAAACATAGCGTTGATGTAAAGCGATTCTAGTGATAGAAAGACTTCGAAACGGAAAGGCGGGAATGTTGAAAGGAAGAAAGATCAATGTTGGGATCGTCTAGATCGACTTTGTCTCGAGATATAGAAATAACGTGCTATGTAAATGCAATTTGCATTTGAAAGCAAACTTAAGGTATAGTGTAATACTAAAGAGGCGTTAATTAAAAATAACCAAGTTATTATTGCTTAAGAAACTTAGGGTAAACTTAACGCTAAAGGATAGTTGGTTGAATCGGTGGAATCTTTCAAATGTAAAATAAACAGTTATCACGAAATTGTAATTAGTTTAACGATTAATGAATAATTAATTTAACAAAAATGATAATCATTACGGTGGTACACTTTGCACGCTTTAAATGATACTTCGCAAAGGACTCTTCTCAAAAAACGTCTTCTCGAGAAAAACATTTTTTTTCAGATACAATTCGAACTCTGCTATATAATAAAATTATTTCATGCAAAGGTAGTATTATGTTTCAGACAGTTGCAACCTGCAACTATCATCGATTCTTCCATAGAAAAATACAATCGATGCGTGGTAATGTTTAAGCGACAATATTGAGTTTCGAAGGAAAAGCAAAGTTGAAATAGATTTAAGTGGAAATGTTTAATAAACTTTGTTGAATGGAATGTTTGCCGAAGTTATGATGTTGCCTCTTGTTTGGTACGTAGATTGTAATCATTAGGGACAGAAGGAGTGATGGGAAAAAAATATGCTTTTGGTGTCGTTGTTATAACATGACTTAATGTTAGTTAAGAAAGAAAAACACATTAAAGCGAATCGATGTTTAAGAAACACATACAGAATCACGGAGAATTGTTTAGTGATTGACTATTGTAATCGTGAATCGTGATATCCCTCGAGACAGATTTCGATCTGACACGATTCCTTGATAATGACACCGTAGTATTAGCATCAAAAGTGTCGAATCTAAAACAGATTTTCACGTTGCAAACAGTACAGACAATGCTAAACAGGAAAATAAATTCAAACATTTTCCATTTGGTCCCTGGAAAAGTCTGTGTATAAGCGATAACTTATTTGTAAAAATATGAAATATATGTAATTTGTAAAGATATTATGTATACATAATGTAATATATAATGTCGATGAATACAATATAATTGGGATTAAGAGAAAAAGAATCCATGTTTTGCCAATAATATCCAGTACCTTTCCTACTTATTTATTCGTGTAGGGTAATTCGGAGGAATATGCCACAGTTAACTTTGAAACGCGATATCTCGCAAGTATAAGTAGATACAGGGAAAAAGATAAAATCTTATGAAACTGTAACTAATTCTCTGTATTGACTGATAAGTAGTTGACTAATTTTTATAGTTGAATGAGAAACGTGTAAATACAAAAGTCATCGAAAGTGGCATATTACGAAAGTAACCAGACGTCCCGCATTGTGCGGGACAGTCCCGGATTCAAGCCCTTTGTCCCGCATTGAAAAGTGTCCTTATAATTAATTATATGATTATATGATCATTTTTAGGAGAAAAAGGAACCTGAAGACGTGAATATTTTTCCAAAATTTGTTTACAGTTGTGTTTGGTTAACCAAAAGTTATTAACCTATCAAAAGTTATTAACCTATCCTTAATACACAAGGTACATGTTCAGTGAACAAGGTACATGTTCAGTGAACAATGAACATTGTTCAGTGAACAATGAACATTGTTCCGTACCCGATATTCGAATTAAGGCCTATTTATACAGAACCGTTCCGTGTCCGTTCAGTGTCCGTTCCGTGCCCGTTCCGTGTCCGTTCAGTGTCCGTTCCGTGCCCGTTCAGTGTCCGTTCCGTGTCCGTTCAGTGTCCGATCCGTGCCCGTTCAGTGTCCGTTCCGTGTCCGTTCAGTGTCCGTTCCGTGCCCGTTCCGTGCCCGTTCAGTGTCCGTTCCGTGCCCGTTCCGGCTTGAACCGGAAGATGTAAACCCTGAACCGGCAGACGTAAACCCTGAGCCGGCAGACGTAAACCCTGAACCGGCAGACGTAAACCCTGAACCGGCAGACGTAAACCCTGAACCGGCAGACGTAAACCCTGAACCGGCAGACGTAATCCCTGAACCGGCAGATGTAATCCCTGAACCGGCAGAAGTATCTGTACAGACACGCTCCCCTGTAAGCGGCCAAGAACCATGAGCTGCACAGCCACTGTGACGAGGTCCTTGAAGATGTCGCGGTCGTGCGCGGTCTTCACCTGATGTTGAAAACCAAATGGGACTTTGAATCCTAGTGGAATAGGCCTACTGGGGACACCACTTTAAAAAAAACGCATCGACGATAGTACCTCTAGGGTGATGTGGAAATCTATTGTATTCAAGTGTAATACACACTGCTTTCTATCTACACGTCCCAGAACTTCAAGCTTCTTCCGTGAGCAGGGTACATTCGTCACCACTCAGCCATCGCTTTAGATTAGTTATACATACAGCAACAATATTAATGTTAAACTGTTGCTTCAAAGCAAAAATGACGAATATTAGTTAATAAATGATTATTCCTTAAGCTGGATTATTCCATGGTATTGCGTGCGAAACCAATCAATGTAAAAAATGCGACTGACCAATCTATGACCACCCTATGGCCACCAGGGTCAGGAGCAGCATTAGACTATGCTTGCGAATCTATAGCGGAAGGTTGAAACTGTTCACCAGCCCGTCGTAAGTCATAATTTATTAAATAAATGCTTTTAATTCATATTGCTCCTTTACCATCCATGTTGCTACTTACCGAATTGTTTATCACCAAACTGTGATCATCGTTTGTAACATTTAGGTAAGGAGACCGCGTCCAGCTGCCCGTAGAACAAATTGGGGGCTCAGGATGGATCCCCGTTAGGACTACGTGTATGCAGTTCAAATAAATTTTCAGACTTAAAAACGCCGTTTATACCGTATAAATAATCTTATTAGCGTTTCCTCTCATAACAGTACTTCGGAGCACCGACGAGATTAACATTAACTGTATTTTATGTCTAAAATTTTCAGGGTACAAGTATGAAACTTGTGTTCAGTTTTGTTGCGAAGAACAAAAAAGGTATCAATTAGAAAAGACATTAGCTTTACAATTTATTTACACAGGCTACACAATATACACTATAAGAGATATGAAGACTCATGTGCGACTTTTTGGACGCTTTAAAGGATTGCACAAGATTCACTCGCAGCTTGCCGTGACAGACCAAAGCGTCATATCACTGAAATAATTGCACATGGCCGTGATAGACGTTATAATATGATGCTGATAGGTCGAGCAACAAGAACTTAACGAAACAAAATACAGTTTGTACAACAACAACAGCAACAACCGATATTATAGAAAACGATTCATACATAATGCATAATGTACGTACTTATAATATTTTAAAATTCAAATAAAACTGGCTGACGAAGTAAAACATCGAGAACTTCGCAAACTTCAAACCTGTTAATTCAACGGAATCGATTCTTAAAATATTTCAAATCGTTAATTCGCGAGACAAGTTTAAAAAGTTAAACGGAATATTCAATTTTATTCGTAATTCGATGAGAAATGCTAAAAAATAATATCGAATATACTTTTCAATACCGCAAATAGTAATGAAAATGAAAGTATATTATATAATAATAAGAACGTGGTACTCCATATTTTAAAGCATCGAAGTATTTAGTTCAGTTACAATAGAGTTGTACCCGTATTTACAGCAACTTCTAAAATCACAAAAACGAAAACAGAAACAAAAACAAAAACATCAAGGGCGTTAGTCAACTAAATATTCACGAAGCTGTATTATTTATAAAAAAAAACAAAGAGGGAACAAATCAATAGCATTCATTAATGGACGTAAAAAATCACGTTGGCCAAACCTCGAATGCAATACAAGTATGTTACTTCTTTCGTTTTTATACGGCAGGCACACACACTTACGCACACGTATATTCTAATATTTGGACATTTGTACTTGACGTATTTTAATCGCGTGTATAACAAAATATTCGAAGCTACATTTCTTTTTCGGCTCCGAGAATCGTTGAGCCGCTTTCTACATAAGTATAGTTTGCACTGTCGTACGTCTAACTAAAACATTTAAAAAATGTATTATAATGTGATTTAAAGTTTATTTTAATGTTGACAGTACATTTACTTGGAAATCTGACGCAAAATTCAAATAAAACGACATTTAATTGACTCGACAAAGTAGTTGGACCTTCAAAGCTATTTAGGCATATAATTTAACTTTTAGAGGGTCGGAATTTTTTCATTGTAATTGTAAATTTTATTTACTTAAAATTTATGCATATATACCACCAAAATGTAAACTATCCAAATTCGTAGGTGGCCACTATAGTGGCCAGCCCGCCATCTGAAGGTTAAATATTTATTAGGCCTATGTTTAAAATCGCTAACTAAAGATGCAAGTGCTTTGTCAACTGGATAGTAGAAATAATTTGAACTCATTCTCAGTGGAGGTTTATTAAGATTAAAACGTTTGTTTAAAATACCTAACATAAATATCAACATATGTTATAAGTCTGCATCGACACTTTTAGCTTTGGTCAGTTAAACAGTTTCACAGTGCAAACCATACTGCAGTCTTCAGGCTAAAATAATTTGGTCGTGTTTCCAACGTAAATTTCCCTCTCCTAATCTTATCATCCAATATAAATATCGTTTGTACGACAGCAGATCGTCGTAGAATTCGATTTATATACCAGTACCTAAACAGTCATCTCGGAAAACGAGAGATAAGTATTACTTATCATTTTTTTCTATATGACCTGCCTTCACCCTCAATTAATTAGTTACACGTACTAACACGGGTGCTTCAGGTACTCTCTTGAACAAATTCATATCAAATCTACAACAAAGGTGTCTTCAATTTCAATAAATAAATAAATACCAGAGTCACGATAAACTTATTTGGTAAAATTTCTTATAAAGTTCTTCCGTGTCTCCAACGAGATCAACCAGAAGGGATCGAACCATAAGGGAACAGAACGACAGTAGTTTCGTTACCATAATCGTTTACATGGAGAACTTATTTTCAATAAGTAATCATTGTATATAACGTAATTACCGTGATATCGTATTAACAACAGGCTCCATTGTAAAAATTCGTGTTCAAAACACTAAGATGTATAGAAATTTATTTTGTTCTATTCATTCCCTTATTTATTATAACGTTCACTTCTGTTCCAAACCCCTTAAACATCGCGGCCGATGCAGAACATCGCAGCAATCTTCTGAATATCAGATACGTGATCCGAATAAATGTTCTAGTTTTTTGTATTCATACTACATACAAGGTGTCTCGTAGCAAATTCAACAAAATATGTCGAAAATACAAAATAAAATGCTTTTGTAATTCGCCTCGTTTTTTTTTAAACAATTAAATTTCGAAAAGATTTCACTTTATATTTTTAATTTAGTTTGTTAAGTAGAATCGCCACCCTTTCGCGTGTACCGCTGATTATCAGCACTTCCTTCGACGCTCAAGGCTGATAATAGCAAAAATTATATGAAAATTAAACCAGATTTAAACCTCCAGAAATAGCCGTTGCGTAATGGGTAGTTTCGTCGTTTTGTAGTTATCGTGTAAGCATTTAATTCCGAAAAACAGTAGTTTTTAATTAGTGCTCTCGGTAGAAAAAAATGTTTCCATACCAAGGTGTATTGATCAGTT
Organism: Andrena haemorrhoa; assembly: GCA_910592295.1. Lineage (NCBI taxonomy): Eukaryota > Metazoa > Arthropoda > Insecta > Hymenoptera > Andrenidae > Andrena > Andrena haemorrhoa. The sequence continues at coordinate 8,284,502 of OU342943.1, forward strand.
CCTGTTCGAAAGATGTTCAATTATATACACTACTGAATATTGGCGAGATTTAAAATAATGCGTTTACACCCTTCTGTTGAAAGCGGCCACAGGTAGAAAATATAGGAAAAAGTACGTGGGTCCAGTTATCAATTGAAGAACATTTAATAACTGTCGCCATTTTCTAAATGTGGCATTTTTTCACTCATAGCAGGACATTTCTTATGGAGCACAGAAGAGGATCGCAGAAAATATATTAAACGACGTCTTAATCATTTCCGACTTGCGAACCGTAATTGTTTCTATCCTTGTCTAGGTCTACATCCGTCTCTGTGTCCTTTTCCGTATCTTCATCCCTTTGTTCTGCGGCATCCTCCTCTTGATCTGTGACCTTCCCCTCGTTATCGGTGGACAGGAAATTCTCATCTTTGTCTCTCGAATTTGTGGAACGGGATTTGTTCAGTAAAGAACTGAACTCGCCAAACTTCAAAATTTCCTCCATGGCTGATTGTTCTAGGTTCACCTGTTATAGATAACCAATGTTTCATTAACTGAGATTTATACAGTTTCAATATGTTAATGATTTGCCGTAAGCATTATGCAGTTTCTATATGCAAGTTCCATCATAATGTAAGAATGTGAGGAAGTTCCAGGAAAATTGTAATCTACGAAATCTGCAAAGCGAATGAAATTGTTTACAACCCCTCCATTCACATGACTTTATAGATCCTATCCCATGGATAAGAGGTGTAAGAGGTTTAATATAGGGATTAAGCTCTTTTAAGCTCACGCATTTATGGTATTTTATGAGATATTGAATGTTAAATGAATTTTGAAGGAATGGAGGGGCCTCCTCTCTGTGAATTCGTCGGCGGAGGAGGAATCCTCTCTTCCTTGATGAAGTAGGATAGGAAAATGAACATCTGGTTCGGAAAAACCATTTCTCCCGGCACCTCGGGAAAGGTGGTCACTTGGTCAGATGTCATGACTTCACTTTTCAACCCGATTTACAGTAAATATTGTCTTAAAGCAAATATCGGCCAGTTTTTCTGAATCAGCATACAATTCTGAACATATAGGTTTGTTCTGATAAAATAAGTAATATCTACATGTATTAGTTTTAATAGCCATTTTACATTAGGTCGACCGCTTCTCCCGGATTTACCCTACGTGTTGAGAGCTTAAAATCCAGCAACGTTGCACTTCGACATGGCACGGACTCGGTCCGTCCGGCGTCGTCTCAATGAGCGGCCACCGAGCTCGGGCCCACCGGGCCCAACGAGGAGCCGTCGAGTTTCCACCGAGCTCGGCGGCTCCTCGCCGTCCATAAGCTTACCGGCATAGAGGCTCGGCTCGGTGGCTGTATAAACCGACCATTATGTGGCGACGGCGTGTTTTCACGTCGGGGAGTTTTTCACATCTATATTCTCTGTAGATAAGGATACACAAAAAATATCTAACCTTCCGCGGTCTGCCTCTTTTTCCTTTAGCAGGTGTAGACGTAGCCAACTGGCAGCTGGAATTCGACAAACTAGTCTTCCTCTTTGGCCATTGCAAATGCGAGTCCAGGTGCTGCTTTAGTTTGTCCTGCCTAGCAAACATCCGTGGACAAATGCTACAAGCAAACGGTCTCTCGCCTGTATGAACTCTTCTGTGTCTAGCTAAATGAGAGGCTCTTGTGAAGGCCAGAGTGCAAAGGTCGCAGGAAAATGGTTTATACTGTGCCCTGTCGGATTTAGGCAGTATCATTCTGGTTTCTTTTCCCTCGTTTAGCCCTGCCCTTTTCGAAGAGATGTCGCTCTTTTTCTTAATCGTTAATCTTGATATATCTTCTGTACTCTTCGAAGAATCCTGCGAATAGAATGAACATGTAATGTAAAACAACAAGTTACAACGATGATCGTTGTGATCTTACAAGAACGGTCGAAACAATTAATGCTGCTTTTAACGATATGATATTACGTAAACAGATAATTGGAAAATAAGAGACTAAATGAATGAGAAACTGTATGAAGAATTAAATGAAACACAGAGCGACGCACAAATGTTTACAAGGCATAATCAGTAATTTAAATATTTTAATTTTTGTCAGAGTAGCATGTCTGTGTTGGAGTGAATGAATGAATGAATGTATGAACATTAGAGCACCAATGATTTCGAGTACAAAAAACCAATTGAAATTGCGATCATCTCTTCGTACCAGACTTTCATCTCGTTCTTGTAAGTCGTCGTTCATCTGTATGTCCGGTACCGTTGGATCTGTCGATCTGGTGTTAAAATTCGGCTCAGATTTAACCATATTCGACAAAGTTTCATAACTTTCATCCCTCGCCGAATCTTGTTTTAAAATAGCACGTTCCTTCGATCTGAATTCGAGGGGGTCGCTGTTCCTTGTAGTACGTCCTACGGAGACTCTTTTCTGGCCTTTAAATCTTGTTTCCCGTCTGTACATTGGTGGTGGCATACGTCTCTAAACAATAGGAAAAAAATTTTCAAACACTAAAAACCAGTTCATCACACTGTACCTACAGTAGAGTCACATAATTTAATTTTTATAATGATTCCAAAAAATATTGTTATAATTATAAAACCGTAAACACATCATTCTTACAGCTTTGATTGCTGACATTTAATCTCGATACATAGGTACAATTAATATATTATTTAATATTGCAAGTTGTAAATATACAATCCACTCTTTGTGTGAAACAGGTTGAAAAGACGCAGATATGCACTGTGTCTGTTTCGGTAATATGTAATTCGAAAAAGAATAATAAATACCTAAGCGTGTAAGTAGTGAATTGATCATCATCTAAAGTTATTTATCACATAAATTAAATTATTAAATATGAGAAGGTGTGTATATGAATTCTATGGAGACAGGAAGGAACGTAATTTAAATTACAAGGAAACCGAACTTCCTATTGAAACTTCATTAGTGTGACACGAATGTATCACAGTAACTTTCTGCAATTTAACGAAACTTTGCAATTTTATGCATCAGACCTGGAACTTTTCGAGGGGTACCACTACTTATAGTGATAAAACATATAATTCCATTTAAAAAAAAACAAAGAACACCTTGAAATCTCGAAGGCACGTCCACCTAGATAAGATTTGTGAACATCACAAGATGTCCCCCTCGAAAGAAAGTAATTTTATTTGAAACATTGTTTTCAATAACCAATAGTTTAGGAGATAATTACGTGGTTCTGGATAGTAATTATTACATTACTGGAATTATTCATCATTATTTAATTGAATAATTATTCAAGCATTATTTGCATCATGATGCCAATTACTGCTGACAGTTGTTCGTTACCTTCTGATTGATAATTAATCTTGCAAAAAATAAATCTTAAACACGGCGTTGTATGAGTAATAAGATGCTGGTAACAAATAATGCAAATAACGAATAAATATGTAACTCCCACAATAAAAGTTATTCGCCATCCTATGCTGAATAAAAACCTTTATGCGTTATTCGTCACCTGTGTCCGAAATTGTTAATTCTATGTGACACATATACTTCGCATTATTCTCTTTTTAACCCGGCTTGTAATGTTATTCGGTCTACAGTTTTCTCTTGAAAAGTACCCGCACCTCGACACCGGCCGCGAACTCTTTTCAGGGCGGGTAGTCTATTCCAGGCATGGCGAACCTATGGCACGCATGCCAGAGGTGGCGCGTACGAAACTTTTGCGGGCACGTCAATGATTTATAGGTGATATCACTAATACCTGTATATTAATCTGAAATATAATTATTAGGTACATGGACAGATGTACTGAAATATTTTTGGCCAGCTTTTCCTATACGACAATGAGTATGTCAAGTTACGGATTCATTCTTATGAAATTCTATGCTAATTTTTCAACTTCTATTAATTCCCTATTAATTTGTTCGTCTATTAAAACCTACCCGGCACGTCAGCAATTCGATAAATCTGCACACGCAGATAAAAAGGTTCGCTACCACTGGTCTATTCGGCTCGCTTTCGCTCGTTGCCGCGGCGAATGAGAGGGGCTGAAAACGAGTGAGAGGGCGCGCAACAGCCGGCAAGCCGTAAATACGGTCGGCACTGCCGCGGCGGTGTCGTCTACCGAAAAAATACGGAATAGGTCTCTGCCAGCTCTCAGTCTCTCACTCGCCGCGGCAACTACAAAAGAAGTAGCGGCAATAACGACGGCTGCTTTTCCAGACAGAAGACGCGGGTTCTTTTCAAGGCAGCGCTGTATTTAGTAGTGAAACTTACGATTTGAGTTTCCGAAGATCGGAGTGGTTCGTCGAACGAATCCTCGTGTCCATCGATCACCATCGGATCGTCCTCCACCTCGATTTCTTCCACCTTGATGTGATCCTCCAACGACTCCACGGAAGACTGTTTCGGCAAAAAAGGAATCACGGATGGCTCCTTCGTGTACTCGGTGGTGTGAACCCTTGTTTCTATGTGACACCGTTGCATTCGCGCCTCGACTCTCGTATACGGACTACGATTGTTCTCTTGGTTCCTTTGATCACCGGAAAGGCCGCGGATCTCCAGATCCGTCGCTGTTTTTATCAGGGAGGGCAAATGTTCCTCAGCGACATCAATGGAGCCTCGATACATGAAGTCTAAAAGACACTCCATTTCTTCGACTGCGACACCTAATGTTCCAAATTTGTTATCAGTAACGAATATGTGGTAGGAACTCCGCGTCTGGATATATATATATATTAATATTAGTTTAGATATATATATATAGATATATATATATAGATATATGTATATATAGATATTAAAATATAGATATATGTATATATAGATATTAATATCTAACTAATATTAATATATTAATATCTAAACTAATATTAATATATATATCTCTAAACTAATATTAAGAAAACGCATTTCAAATTAATATTCTTATCCATTACAGTACTGTTGATACTGATGTTACAATATAACGCGATTGAAATAACTGACAATAAGCCAAACTACAGATTCTTTTCAAGTGAAGAAGAAGAAAAAGGAATGGAATTTTTAAGATATCGCGAAATTGATTACACTATCCTGCGTTTGGAAACTATTAAATGTTGACTCGCTAATTTTGTACATACATAGTATCCGAGAATATTAAATCGCACTATACAATCCATTACAAAATTGGGCTGTACTATATAATCAAATGATTCGAATCTGTTAACTTACCTTTTAAGATAAGAATTGGCTGTTCACCGTAGTGTTCCTTAAAAACCCTTTCGAAGTAAGGGCTGCATGCTGCTAAGACCAACCTGTGTGCTCGCAGCATACCGCCTTGACAAGCTAAGGTTGTGTCAGTCAAAGAACCACTTTTGTACAGCCCTTCAAACAACCCAGACAAGTTTGCCAGGTGATTGTTCCACGTAAGGTTGAACGTCTTCTCGCCCATTATTATAATGCTTCAAGTGTTCTTTAACAAAAAGACGATAAATTCATTTTTTTAAACAGTAAACCAGGAATTATTTGTTAGAAACGTAATTCTAGCTACTGCTGTTTGTCGCGGTTTAAAACTTACAAGGAATTATCCGCGAATTTTTGCAGGTGTCTGCTGTTGACAGGTTTGAGGGGTAAAACTACCCCCCAAATTATCCTCCCCCACGCGCGATATTAATTAAGAAAGTATTAAAAATGGACAGAAGCTTTTTCAATAAACTTACATACATAGAATGGCTTTTAACGAAAAGTAGCATGGTGCATACAGCAATAAAAGATAGTAATAAAACAACAACAATCATATGTCGTTAGAAGTTTTTGAAACAAACCGTTCTTTTAAATACTAAAAACAATCTACATACGAGATATAATAAATTAACGTTTTAATCACTTATACATAACCAACTTTCCTTTCAAAAATTTCAAAGTTTTAGTACACATTCATATATCAACGTGGGTATACGGAGAACGAACCAGACATATTTGAAAATCCGATGGCGTAGGTATTGCTATTCGGTTGGAAACAAAGAAAATAGCAACTTTTGTGGTGATATAGCGATATTTGCGATAGTCTAATGTTAATATACCGTTGCCGACGAATTTTTGCTTGCTGCAAAAAAAGCCTATTTTGGTCATATTTAAAATAGACAATTATTTGTGAATTTTTTATACAAAAACGGTTCAGCAAAATAATTCGAGGTTTGGCAGGCTGTTCTATTGTATCTTGAACTATTCTTCTGAATTTTTGTGTGACTGTAAAATGAAACCTGGCAGATTTATTGTAGTAGATTTATTGTCGTATCTGTTACCGTTCCGTTTTTATTTGAAGAAGTTTTCCCGATTTTGAGGCAAAACCTTTTTAGAATCCTCTCAAAAGGCTGTCATTTTAATATTTGTTTCTTTTTCTTAATGCATCTACTACCACCCATAGCCACATTTATATAGTTTAAGAATCTCTTCGGATAACCCTTACAGTACTTTTCGTCAACGCCAGGGCCACCCGATTATTTTTCAACGCTCTCTCTGTATCTGCCATGTTTTTTTTTCACTGCCACACAAAAATTCAGAACAATAGTTCAAGACACAATAAAACAGCCTGCCGAACCTCAAATTAATTTGTCGAACCGTTTTTATACAAAAAATTCATAAAGAATTACCTATTTTTCGGCCCAACAAGGCGCAATCCCTCCTTAAGCCAATGTATAAAAAGAACGGTAGGTCCTAACCAAAATCCGACTAACTGCTCGAATTCCGCAAGAAAAAATGTACAAAATACATATATTACTTTAAGAGTTACAATGAATTCTAAGCAAGCAACCGCGTACAGAAATTGTAAGATACTGAAATCCGTGGTTTACGAGATAGGCTATACTTATGGAGCACAGGAAACTGGGTAAATGCACGAAAAAGTTGCATATATTGTTAGTCATTTTTTAGGTCGCTGATTCCGAATCTGACATAGGATTTGTAAAATTAATTTGTTTAAACAATTTGTTTAACCAAGTATATTGTAAGAAAAGTTACACATATTTGTTCAGTTAGTAACCCCGCAGAACACGATTCTATGTGTACCAAAACGTGTAATTTAAAAACTATACATCAAATATAGCAATGTAGAACACGTCTTTGTTAAAATAATGATTGGATCTTTATCTTATATAACAGACGTAGTCTACATACTACCTCCGTCTCATTTAGTAACCATTGTTATTCTCTTAACCACATACTGCCTACGTACATCAATGTCAAGCTTCTTCTCAATGATTACAACTTACCTGGAGTTACATAGCACAGAATTTTTTCTGACATTACCCAGTGCGAAAGTACTAGCAACCAAGTCCCATAAAGTATGCAGGTACCTACTACCCTACTAATTATTCCAATTACCAGAATTTTCATCGGTTTAATAATAGCACTAACAAATTTGGAAGCTCTCTAGACTTATGCTTTATTAACCCTCAAAGATCACACTCTGTTAGCGTAACCCAGTCCGCGAAGAAAACTCCTGGCATTTCTGAACGTTAAGATGTGGGGAGTTAGGGCTTTGGGGGAAAAAGTTTGATACTTTTTCTACACATGCCCCCCCGGGTTGCTAGTATGCCTGAAGCAGCCGAGTACCTAATATCATTGCAAATGTAATCCGTGGGTCACGTTCACCCAGTGTAGGTTACTGTAACGTTAGTGAATCCATTAACAGTGAAAGTCGATTTAGTAGTGAATATCTCTTTTTCTTCGACTATGTATTATTCGTACAGAATTTTTGAGTATCAAACATGAAATATGTACCTACATGCTTTTTGAAAAACGGAAACGTGGATATAAATAAATAATTGTATACGTTTCGTCAATTTCACTATACTGGTGGAATAAATTATTATTTTAATTGCGATTTCATCGTATTATTTGACATTTTTGTCATCCGAATTTCATTAAATACATGCAATTTTTCCGAGATTTTCATTTCGGCTTTCCGTGACCGTTTAGTAGAAGTAAGAAGTTCTTACTGCTACCATTATAACTTTGAACAAAGTTATTATTATTGCATACAAAAATGTAAACATATTTTTCAAATCTCGATTAACTCTCCGTATCCTGTGCCTGAGTCAATTTTGACCCACCGCTTGAGATCGCTAATGCACACAGTGACGGATCTGTTTATGTCAGTTGCGGCCTAGCCATCATTTGGCTGTTGGGGGTGTCATAAAAACATAAACAGGACCTTTCCGGTGACTGGGTTGGAGCAATAATGGGAAGCTGGATACAACGCCATCTATTCCTTGCGGGAAACAAAATGGGCATACGGCCTCTGCAGTCATACAGTTCTCCACCACGAGACCTTATACCGAGGAGTGGGGAGTGAGCATACTACGGTCGAACTCGAGGGCGCATCGACTGCCCTAGGCCAGACTTAATGTGGACCCCTTCCTTAGGGTATCGAAAAATTATTTTGTCCACTGTCGTGTTTGTACCAAATAAACCACACAACTAGTACCCTATGAATTATTTTAATAGTAATACGTAATAAAAGTGGGTTGTACAGATCTCGTTCACGTGCGGCACATGCGTCGCTCCGAGATGATCTGACGATCGAGTGCGTCTCCCGGTTATGTCCCCGGTTTCACGCAGGAGGCGCTGCCCTGCCATTCTTTCACACCGCGGTACTTTTAAACGCGCCGATACAACAGTTCACTATCCATGTCTATTGCGTATCTATACTGCTAGCACATGGATGTGTGTATTTCAAATGTCATTGTTTATCATATGTCTAAAATTAGTGTTAATATCCATTATATGTTTAGAGATATTGGCGTGTTACATTCGTCCCCCTGTTACTACCGCCCCCCGGTCTACCCTACATATTTTGGCTTTTTCAGGTTTTAAAAATGTGGGTAAAATAATAAGGTACAGAATTTGTATATATACTCTGTCATATAAAAAGAACCTGCGCATAAACCTGTTCTGCGCTACTATTGGCACCCCAACCAAAGCTCCCACGCAGCCAATCAGCTCATTCTACATGCGTGAAACGGGTTCCTTCTGATATGACAAGGAGATTAGGTGTGAACAATAATAATAGTAATGTAAATTTATCTAAGTGTAAGTCTTCTTTGAAGTTTAGTTTATTTTTTAAATAGACTTGAGAATAAAAATAATTATCATTGGAACTCGTGTTTCCTTGGCCTAACACATATTATTTACTGTGCAAGGTGTGTGCAACCTCTAAATATTACTCAATCTTCCTAAAATTTATCAGATATTCTTTTTATATTAATAGTAATCAGGGCATGAGCAAAGTAAAAAAAATGTAATATTTTAATTTTACCCCTATAATATGAAACACCATAACGTATGGTTAAACAAACCCCCTCTCCAGATTGTATAACTATATCAACACTTACAGCTGTAAATAATTATACAAAAGTGGTTGATCCTCATGAAGGGTGTCCGGTAAATAGTGGTACAACAGACCAGGCATTGAATCCATATGAAAGTGATATAAGAACGAAAAAATGACAGAAGAAGAAACTATGATACTATTATGGAGTTACTTAAATACGATTACTTGAACCCATAGAGTAGCATTGACTAACTGGTGGCCCGCGAGCCACCAGGGGCACCTTCGCCTTGCTGTCACACTGAACGGCCCTCTCCATACCCACCAGACTTTGACGATCGCAGTCGGTCGCAACGGTATTCCTCCTTCCCTTCTTCTCTTTTCGACTGCGACCCACCAGAGTCTGGTAGGTATGGAGGGGGCCGTTCAGCGTGGCAACAAGGCCCGAGGTGCCCCCGGTGGTTCGGGGACCAACAGTTAGGGCGGTATTATCAGTCGTTGCTTAAGATTAAGATCGTCGTAAGCATCCGGCATCCTTTACTAATCTATTAAGGTCCACGCACACATATCCGTTCCGTGTCGGTTCCGTTCCGTCGTGCCAGTGGTAAGAAGAAGAGACCCTATACGCCCCTCTTCTTCTTACTACTGGCACGCTGAAACGGATATGTGTGCGCAGACCTTTAGACTAGTAGACTGATAATACCGCCCATGGTCAATCCTGCCGTAGGGAGTAATCTTAATTTGAGTTTACTTTACAAAATGAGAATCTCAATATATAAAACAGAAACTGTTTGTGTGTTTGTCTGTCGCTTAAAAACTTTCGAGTGCTAAACTTTAGGATCACGAAATGTGTTCCAGCTCATTATACCTAGCTAATCCAGATGAATGTGAATATTTTCACAATAAATAAACTTTTATTATAAAATCAGAATCTAAATTTCGGTCGAAGCCGAATATTAAAGCTAGTGCACCGGGCTCAAAAATATCGTTCCAACTACCACGAATGCAAGCGAGCCTCAGCCAACCAGCGTTGACAAGGCGCGACGCTGGTTGGCTGCGGCTCACCTGCATTAGTGGTAGTTGGAACGATATTTTTGAGCAGTAGGCACCATGATATGAGGCAGTCAGAGCAACAACGGACTTACCCACATTTTTTCAAAATTGAATTAGTAGCAATAACGTATTCCGATAGGCTCTTCTAACCATATAAAATAGGAAAAAATATTTTTTTAATGTGGGTTGATCCGTTGTTGCTCTGACTGCCTCATATAGTACTATAGTAGTATACAGTTCCTAATAATATTACAAGTTCCAAAAATCATTTCTTATAAAAACTATGAAGGGTGTCGGTCATGTTGTTGTAAGCAAGACCGAATTCTTCTTCTACCATACCGTGATTTACCTTTCATCCTGTGTGCCTAAATAAATAGTCAAACTATGATCTATATCAGGATTGACTAACTGTTGGCCCCCGAACCACCGGGGGCACCACCGCCTTGCTGCCACGCTGAACGGCTATATCTACCAGAGTCTGACGGTCGCAGCCGAAAAGAGAAGGAGGGAAGGAGGAATGCGACTGCGATCGTCAAAGTCTGGTGGGTATGGAGAGGGCCGTTCAGTGTGACAGCAAGGCAAAGGTGCCCCCGGTGAATCGCGGGCCACCAGTTAGTCAATCCTATTCTACATGTTATTGCGTTTGCAATGGAATTACGCAATAAAAGTAAATTTCACTTTATAACTTGTGAAATTTTACTTGTCTATAGAATATATGTGCTAGAAGTTAAACATTTGAAAGTACTTAATTTTTCGTTAAAAAGTCTAACATGATGTGTTGTATCGTTAATAATAAACAATGGTGTGTATATAACTTCCCGATCTACAGTTTTGTCTCGTTATGAGTACGACGCTCGAGGGACAAGCCGTACCTTTAACGAAACCGGTATGCTATTCGGCCCGCCTTTCTTCCTGGCCGTCTTCTTTCAGTAATGCGATGCCGCTGCTATCTCGACCAAAATTTATGGCTTGTCACTGTCGCGTGCCCTCTTGCTCATTCACAGACTCTGGCACTCGCCGCGGCGGTTATAAAAAAGAAGTAATGGGGATAGAAATGCAACCTTAATGAAACAGGGACCCTGTATCCATAACGAGATAATACTGTGCATGAAATCGTTACGTCACAATCAAAACATTCAACGATCCGGTGAAACACGACTTTAATTGACACGTTGCGCACAATTATTCTAATCCTCTGCGTCGGATACTCATGTTATAATACTCCGCACTTGGCAACTGCACGCACGTTGCAATAACTCGGTGCCACTGTGTAAATATTTAAATGTCGAACTACAACGACTATCTTGAATAATACTTGGAATATGCTATTTAGTTGTCCAAAATACAATAACAGTCTGTATTATTATTCGAGTAAAATGCATTAGTAATAAACGAAATATTAATTCAAATCTATTTGTCCATTAAATTGTTAGTTATACCGTTAATATTTTTGATATTTATTCGAATCATAGGTTTTATCGTAAAATATATGGTGCACCTAAATGTATACATATGAATAGCTTTTTTACTCCTTGATCTAGGAAAAAGTGATAACAATAAATATTGCTTAGTTTAAAGGAATAAATGTGATAGTAGATCATGTTTTTGAATATAATCATTTTCAGCTGCTGAAAGTCATTATCAACTTCGTGTATAGTAATTTAGCTATTTAACTAACTTTGTTTCTCAAATAATCAGTTTTCTCTATTTCATATCTAGGTATTGCATACGAAATATTTTCTTACACATGCAAATGAATACCACACAAATGTATATCATAAAATTAAAAAATGTTAAATCATCAATCTTAAAAACATCAATTTTATTATTACTTCTCTTTTCAAACGAACAACTTTTACAATTGTCACTATTTTCTAATTTCAAACATAACGCAAATATTCAAGTGTAGGTACCCATACTTTTAGGTGCTTCATACTGCATAGATTTACATTTTAGGATGTAATACATATACAGGGTGTTAAGAAAATGTTAAATATTTGTTTAGTATTGGCATTAAAATAATGAAAAGAGTTCGTGTATGTACACATATGTGTGATAACATGTTGTTTTCAATTAAAAGCAATCCAAAATACAAGCGGAAATATGAAAAGATGTAAAGGTGGGATTCCACTGAGGCAACTTTTTGGTAACCGCCAACATCTTCGCATCTTTTTTTCGCATGCAACACGTGCAATCTCTCTCGCATTCATCGCATGGGACATGTTGCTTTGCGTTGCCTTAGTGGAATCCCACCTTTATATCAACCCGATTGCTACACTTCAGTTCTTAACATTATGTTCAAAGATGAAAAACGGTTGCTTTTCGACAAGTATTTCTGTTGAGTCTCCTGGAGAATACAAAACACCGTATAACTAAAAAAGAAACATTATCAGACAATACACGTTTCCAAACCCGTTCTGTGAGCTGTAGGTGCAGGTTGAAAATACGAGCGAAAGAAAAGGCCTTTATAGGAAATATGAAATCAAAGCCAGGCAAACAAGCAATATTCCATGGGGATCAAAGTAGCGCATAAACTGATAAAAATGACTCGTTTCAAAATAACACTTAAGATGTAAGAACAATGAATTCTATAAAAACAAAGTAAAAAGTGAATTAAGAAATAAAAAGTGTGATACTTAAAAAATGTTTAAAAAGCGAACATGGGGATTGGAGACTTAAGAATTTAGCATCGAAAATTCAGGATGAAAAGAGCAATATGAAATAGCTCGATATTGTAAACCAGAAGCCATACAAAGAAATAGAAGATATTTGTTGCTTACTCCTGCAAATAATCCTGTGAACTGTGAGAACTTTGAACAAAAAAATTCATAACCAATCACAATGATTATAAGCGTATCGTGTTTAATATTATTATAATCACTATACTATAATCCATAGCGACGAAGAAGGGAGCAAGAGGGCCGAGGGGGGCAGAGTTAACCAAATACGTGTGTACACGACACACGGGTGCGTGTACGTGCACGAGAAGGGGGTGGAAAGCAGGATGAAAAAGGGCAGAGCGATTCGAGGATGGTCATGCGCAGACGTAGTACCTAAGCCCGATCCATAATTTCGTTGGTGGACCCCCTCACGCATTACCGAAGGGCTTTACGTCCGTGTGCCAACTGTACGCACCCTTTTTTCGCTTCCGTTTCGTAGCAGCCTAAGTCATAGCAGGCGGGGACCACGAAAATCGACAACTACCGAAAGAAGACGGTCCCCTGCGGAACGACGAAAAAGCGTCTTCACGCATATCGTCATCCGAATCGAGCTTGAATAGGCTATGAGTTGCCTCTCAGCCATGTGAACGAGTGCAAACATCAACAGAAACAACGCCATGGGGGCTTCGCGAAATCAGTATATTCCTCTTCTATTAGATATTAAGCTTAATTTTACGAATCCTGCTCTGAAGCCCTGTCAAACGTCAAATGAAACTTTACTAGTACTCATGGAACCCCATGATTTAATTTCAAATGATAATTCCTACTTGAGTTGTTGCGAATTGATTGTACTTAGTGTGTATACTAGGAATGTAACGAGTACAGAATTTTTATTTGAGGACTCAAAGATTCCTGGAAATTTGAAGTAAAAACCGCTTAGAGTCGGATTAAACCAGTTTGATAAATTTGGAAAGAAATTCGAGTAGATAACAGCGATTGCAAATAGATCCTGAAGCAGTATAAAATTATATATTCGTGACTTAAGAGAGTATTGAAAATCGTGGTGAAAGGAAGTCGGTTTATAATAATTTCGATATCTCAATATAAATTGTGAATGAAATTATACACTTGTACCGACGAAAATGATGGAGAAACATATTTCTTATAAATCGATATACATATCATCAATCATACTAAAGTGACGTTTATATCAAATCTGTCCGAAAGATCTGTCGTTTTTCGTATCCCCTATTAGACCTGTGATAAAATACGTTAATTTTTTTATTAATCGTTGGTCTCAATGATCATTATTTTGTATGACTATGCTCCATCTTCCTGGAAACTTCGCATTGCTTTTTTGTATAAAATTTTTCTGGTTATATTTCCAAATATTACTTCACTGTCCTTCGGGCACCGCCTTCGTCATTGGAATTTTTCCATATAGCTCTGTAAAAACCGAAATAACTAGTAACCAGCAAATGATACGTCAGGTTACAATTCAGGTGGATGATTCAGTATTTCCACACTAATTTGTTGAATTTTTATTGGCTCGTTTGCGTCATCCCACGCGAAATCTGACACTTCTTGGAGTAACTTGAATATGTTGAAGTCTTTATCTCGAAAGATTTATCAAAATTTGGAAAATTGTTATTTTACAACGCTTTGAAATATTATAGTGTTGACCTTTTTTCAATAAATTATAACCGTTGACTTAAAAAACTGATAAAAATGAGTTTTTGGGTGCTTACAGTGAAGACATAAGGGTACCTGATGGAAATTATTTCAGTTAAAAAATAGTACATTGCGTGACAAGGGAGAGAAGAAAGCGATTTTGCCTCGCGTGAAGTGCCGCCCGAGCACAGCGAGAACACACCTTTCAACACCTGCATGAAATGTGTGTTTTTGAAAGCCTGCGGAGCGATTCGCAAAAAAATATGCGTGTTTGATTGCTTGCCATATTCACTCAGCTCGCAAACTCCAATTTCCTTGGGAGCAAAGTAAAAAATGCGAATACGCATGCGCGTAGAGTCTTTTTCCGTTGGGAGAAAAGTAGAAAACGCGAGCACGTCTGAAATTGGCCATTTTCATGCAGGTGTTGAAAAAACAAATTTGCGACCATTTTTTTGCCATTACTCTTAACAAATGCAATTTTATAACACCAGGGCACTGTTGAAAATTTTGAAACAGATGAAGATGTAGTCCTATTTGTGCGCTTTACGGATAAGTTCTCAGGAGTACGGAGACTTTAAAATTGGCTACATGAGAATTAATTGAATGTAACGCTGCGTCGAGCGCACCGGCTCGGCTGGCCGAGCCGTGCGGTACTAGCAGAGGTCCGGCGGCTACACCTGCCATTCTTATACAGAGTTCTCGCTAATGGTATTATTTAAAAAAAAAAATGAAAGAAGAGAAATTCTTCGTGTGCGCAATATTTTCCGTGAAACGAAGGTGACCTACAGTTTTTTAAATGCAATGCTATATACTTTTTTACACGATGTGACAGTGACTGTCAAGACAAATTTAATCATGTGGTATACTATGACCTTCAAGGCCGCACAAGGTCAGGAATGAAAGAAAAAGATTGAACTATCTATCTAAAAGATTGAATATAGGTATGAGACAGTCAGAGCAACAACGGACTAACCCACATTTTTTTCGAAACTGAGTTAGTAGTAATAATGTGTTCCAATAGGCTCTATCATATAAACTAGGAAACAACATTTTTTTTCAATGTGGGTTAGTCCGTTGGTGCTCTGGCTGCCGCATATTTCTTTCATTCCTGACCTTGTGTGGCCTTGAAGGTCATAGTATACCACATGGTTAAATTTGTCTTGACAGTCACTGTCATATCGTGTAAAAAAGTATATAGCTTTGCATTTAAAAAACTATAGGTCACCTTCGTTTCACGGAAAATATTGCGCACACATAGAATTGACATGCCGCAGTATATTGGGGATAATAAACAATAAAAGTTCTCTTCCTTCATTTTTTGTAAATACTTACCATTTGCGGGAACCCTGTATAAGAATGGCAGGTATAGCCGCCTCGTGTCTGCTAGTACCGCACGGCTCGGCCAGTCGAGCCGGTGTGCTTCGACGCAGCGTTACATTCAATTAATTTCCATGTAACCAGTTTTAAAGTGTCCGTATTCCTGAGAACTTATCCGTAAAGAGGACAAATAGGGCGGTATCATCATTGCTTCAAATTTTTCAACAGTGCCCCGCTGTTACAAAATTGCATTTGTTAAGAATAACGCAAGATAAATGATGAAAAAATTGTCTTTTTTCTTAACTGAAATTATTTTTATTAGGTACTCGTATGTCCCCGCTGTAAGCACCCAATCGCTCATTTTTATCAGTTTGTTATATCAACAGTTATAATTTACTGAAAAAATAAGTCATTCCTCCGCGCTCAGCTGTTTCGGCTTTAAACTGCGCGCGCCGGAACTTGGGCCGCTAATATTCAACTGTTAATATCTCCAGAACGAAGTCTCGTAACCCAAAACGGTAAAGGACTTTTCGATGTGTTTTTGCATCAGGATATTGCACACACCCGGAAGTCCCAGTATTGGTGCAGTTGGAGCAGCTTGTCTTGGTTTACAGCATCCTCTTCGTGATTGCTGAAAAATCGGTTTTTCATAGCCAATAATTAATCGGTCCAAAAATGGTTTGAAACGCGTAAAAGCCCGCATAGAAGAACAAATACATAGGAGGAAGGAAACGCAACGAAGGCAAAAAGGAGTAAAAAGGAGCCGAAAGGAATATTGTCATGCGGTCACTAACAAGGGAAGATCCCGAAACCGAAAATTCGAAAAATTCTGAAACTTTGTGAGTATGTAGAGCACTTCCTCCTGATTAAATCGCAATTTTTGTTTGCTGCCCAAGGGGGGTGAAATTAACCCCTGAAAATTCGGCTATTTTCCGATTTTGTGATATAATTCGCGAACTGTAAGAGATAGAAAAGAAGTTTTAAGACAAAAGTTACTTGTTTTAATTAGATCTACCATTATCTACCATAAAAATTATTTTACAGTTCACGAGTTATACCCCAAAATCGAAAAATAACCGGATTTTCAGCGGTCAATTACACACGCTTAGAGTAAATTTGGGCAGCATACAAAAATTGTTTGTAATCAGGAGGAAATTCCCTACATATTCATAAAGTTTCAGAATTTTTCGAATTTTCGGGTTCGGGATCTTCCCTTGTAAGGTTCTTCTCCCTCAGATCATGTGGTATCCAGGTCATGTACTTTAAAACAAACTCAACTTAAATAGGATTGTGTTCAAAACTAGTTGAGTATGAAACTCAACTTTCTAGTAATATCATTTTGCACATCAGAAAGTGTGCAGAACATCAATGTTAATCTTTGCTGATCTTCCTAACTGAGTTTTATCTTCAAGGCTTCAAAATCTTCGATTTTAAATTTCGCAAAACACCTTTGCGCTATTGATATATTTACAGGATTATACCTATGTAAACAACAACGCACAAATTTTCAGTCACAGCAGTTGCACAATCTCCTCTCTACAAATTATAAAAGATGCAAATGTACCTCGTCTACAGTCATCTTTGCAGTGCAATTTTGAACGAGAAACTAACGTCCATCTTTCGAATTTCTCTACGTTTATACAAGAGCCCAGGACAATAGAGGTGGAAGCCACAGGTTTTTTTGAAAATGAGGACTTCAAACAGATTTAAATGCCAAGAAAAACACATGGAAATACTGACACAGAGTTTGGGCAGTCCTTAATTCATTGAAACAATTATGTGCACGTGGGCGCAATCGTGGTTCTTATAAAAGTAATGTACGCAAATTTCATGTTTGTGAAATATAAATAGAAAATATTATTGTCACTGGGCGATAATATGCAAGCACTTAGTAAAATAATTAAAAACAAAGTAATTATTTATTGAGTGAACCGATTATTATGCGTATTATAACTATCAGACGTGCTACGAAATTGTCTGTTCCGTTGTAATTTTACTATAACATTATTTGTATTGTCTTGGGGGGGAACCTGGCTTAGGACGCTGAAAACACGGTGAATTTTTTAAGAATTATTTTCTCAACAATTATAAAAAGAATCTTTCCAAAACTTCAAGGGCGTTTTACAATAATAATTATTAATTTATTGTAATAATAATATTATTTTATTGGCACATCTTCGTAGCTCCGCGCAGCCGTAGTTGTCAAATTGTGTACATCCCAGCGGATCCAATTTTTGCCAGAAATAAGAAAGCCGAAGTTTTTCTTAATTGACTTGAATTTATATCGTCGATGTATTAAAAAATAAGAAAAAGGTTTAAAACTGATAAAGATATGGGACTTAAACGAAGAAGTTACGATTTTGATGGAAAAATTTCGACGTTTCTATGTAAAAAATATGGTTTAATTAAATTTCTGCATAAATTATTTTCATTCATGTCAATTAAGAAAAAATTCGGCTTTTTTTATTTCGGACAAAAATTGGATCCGCTATGATGTACACAATTTGAATAAAAAAAGCTTTCTTGTTGTCTGAATATACAGTAAAACGCCCTTGAAGTTTTGGAAAGATTCTTTTTATAATTGTTGAGAAAATAATTCTTAAAAAATCACCGTGTTTTCAGCGTCCTAAAAAGCAAACTATAGCCCAGAAGCATAAATACTGCAGCCACAATTGATATCAAAACAATAACAGGTGACAACTTTCCCTATAATTAAAGAAACGAACATTATGATGCTTATCAAAGCAAAAAGTTAACGAGCGAGTTTACGTAAGCAGCAGAAAGTGAACAATTTGTAATCATTGCCATTATATCCTGATGTCCTTCTTTTAAATTATTGTTATTCATCGTCGCAAGAACAAGAAACTTATTTCAATATTGTTCACTTGTACGTAAGTTATTGCACTTGTATACTAATCTAAATCAAGAGCCCATTACATGCTATTAATATTAACGATGTAGTAGCATTTCAGGGAAAAGATTATGTGGCGAGTTGAAAAAATGATGGAGCGCATTGAAATATTTGTTGCTGATAGAGGCACGACTGTTGTCGATCATACTTTGGCATTGCTCGCTTTATCAAATGCGATGGAGAGACGGTCTCCGAACATTGTCGGAACGCCAACAACATCGTACGAATGGGTCATAAGCGTTGAAAAGCTTAACGAGCTACTGCCACGTAGGAGGCTCCACGACACTTTACTGCTGAAAATCAATTCTCCGTTTCTCTGAGAATAACTCAAAAATCGTGATAAAACAAGATTTCTCTCGGCGATATATTGTCGTTTCGCGACTGTGCATATATTACGCGATATCGTGACACCAAATATCCTATAATTGAAGCTAAAACTCAGATAACGCAAAGCAAAGTGGCGTGAAATATGCGACACCGTTGTAATTTATGGTAAGACAGTCAGCGTAAGGCAAGTAAACGAGGCTGATAGAACGAAGCAAGTAGTTATCGAAATCACCGTAATGTCAAATTATAATTCACAAACGTACATGATGGAATATTGGGTTAGACTATATAGTAAATAAATGCTTCTAACCAGAGAAGATAGGTCGATGACAAAGTTCAACCGGTGCTCTTTTACCTACATTTATAGCTACCTGTTTCCGTGACTTATTTACCTTGCCATGCGACTGATGATTTTCGTACATTCGATAGTCGTATACATTTTCGTATTAATCGGTTGGTTAGTAAAATATATGCTTTCGAATTACATAAGTTTATAATATAATTTCCTACTATTTGAAAACATGAATATCATAACAATACAAAGTGCAATACTAGCATTCCGATGACACAACGCATTACTAAAGAGCCGATTGATATCAGATACCTATGCGCAACCGTTGTTATAAGCGTACATTCTCAAGATAAAGTTATCGAAAACATTTTCTGATGCAATTAAAAACAGACATATTTCAGTTAAGTCTGAACGTAATTCAATGCTGAAAATTTATTTGTTTTGAAACTGATAAGAATACAACACCACTGTTTTATGTACTGTAAATGAAAAAATTAAATAATATTAATGTAAATTCTAAACTTAAGGATTAGCTTTTAAATATTAATTGAAAAAGAATTGTTTTTTGACATTTTTTAAGGTGTCATTAAAATTAAAATCTCTGACACTTATGTGATAAGATTTTTCCTAAAAAAAAGCATTTTGTTTGATTACTTTTATTCTCGTTGTTTTATTATACTTCACTTTTTATTAATAAATAATACTAATAATCTGTGTAATAAAAATAACTTCTTTTGTTATATATCTATACGTATTACTTTCCCAAAGGTACCATTTTGTTATACATATTTGAATTCATGTATGAAGTTTAACAATAACGGTATGACTTAACGCTCCTGATGAAAGAAACTATTAAGATTTTCGAGGGCAAGCCGCGACTATCTTCGGCGTACCATCTGTATCCTCGTGTAAGTGCAATAAACATACTGAAACTATCCACTCAACAAGCTACCAAAATAACAGCGCAAGCAGGGCCAGAAATTTTGCTAGCATTGCATTTTTTAACCTAACCCTTCGCCGGTGACTTATGTAAAATATTTAAATAAAAATCCATTTTTCTTAATGTTTGTTCTAAAACTTTCCTGCCAAGTGTAACTTTCTCAAATTTATAAATAATAAAGCGTAGGAAGATTCAGAACGTAAGACACCTACCCTAACTTCTTTTTTACTAGCAACTTGTCTGAATTTGAAATACATTTTTCCGTTACTTAAATCAAGAAGAAAATACCACGTTTGGACATTGGTATTCTGTTAAATGCCCTTCTATTCTAATTATCAAAAGTGAAGCTTCAATTGGAGAGACGATAAGTTGAAATATCAAGCACGTAATTTTACCTAATAATTTCTATAGAATTAGGATTTCTAACGGGGATTGTGTATTGCACGTTTCAACAGTTCTAATTAAACAACACTAATCGTAAGATAGCCGTGTTTTAAAATCTATGGACAGAAAAATTAGGACGACAATTAGGAAAAGCGATTTTTTCCAAATGACTTATCGAGGTCGCTTATTTGTGTGACTAAGGTATCCAAGAATGTGCAACATCTCCCGTGACTGGTTAGAGCGCTCTAGAACGCCGAAGATCAAGAGAGCAAAGAGTCGGTTTAAACCGCGTGCCCCGTCGCAGCGTCGGCTCTATAAATACGCCCGCCTCATCGTCGCGCTTTAAAAACGCACGCATCGATATAGAGACGTCTGTAGGACAAGACAGTCCTTTTGTTACAATGGTTTTCCCATCGAAAAATAAACAAATGCAGTAGAAAGTGACTAATTGATTTTGCCGGCTTTATCCGCGGATTCATTTTGATAAGAGTGATAAACAGGGGAAGGCGAAATACGTGGATTTTTACGCATTAAAAGAAAAAGACACGAAACTTTTTAAGAATTATTTGTTCCAACAAAATGAAAACACTAGCAGAGTAGATATTGCTGGCGAAACAATCATAAATATCGGGAGAGAGCTGGCTAAGCTTTAATCGGACAGATGTAGAGTCACAACCTATAAATATGGCTGTAATAAAAGTAGAAGGCTGCGTAACCTCAATAATATCGTAAACAGAAAGTGTAAAACGAGTCAAAGGGCGAAGAAAGAAGGGAGCTGTTGTCCCAGCAGAACATGTCACAGATGTAAAAATCCACTCACACTCAATTATGCGATCAACTACAAGCATTCACTCTACGAAACTATTAACCTGCACGTTAATAGTATCACCGCACCTCACTGGTGTACGAGTAGTGAGTTATCATAAACAGGAGGTAGCATAAACTGTTGCAGTTCCTACGGAACAGCCCACAGATGTCGTATGAGGTCTTAAGCCCAACCGGAGTCAGCGCAAACAACAAATTGTCGCTCTAGCAAGATCATTTCTCTGAGCAAACTGTTTTTCCGTACAGACGAAGGTAATTAACTAAGGTCATCGTCATGCTATCCATGAACTCCGAGGGAAATCTTAAATCGGATATGACATTCCCTCTCCGTCAGCGAGTAAGTGACTGCAAAATCGAATCTCAACACTGCAAGTACACCCTAAATAAAAGTCACCCTCCTCAAAATCACTCACCTTCGACTCTCCGATGGCGAAATGTTAGCAACAATCTCGTTATAATCCACCGACGTCAACCAATGGATGCGATCGAAGAAGGGGTAGCCCAAAGTACACTGTGCGGACCTCTCTTTGGAACGTTTTACACGCTCATCGTACACCTTGCCCGTTCCTCGATGTAGCGAATTTTTAGTGGAAGCACGCACCGATAAGAAAAGCGACGGCGAACGTATAGCAAATGGACAATCAAGCAAACAAGCGGGCTCCGTCTGCGAGGGGCACGACACGTGCTGGGGCTCCCTCGACCGAGTCGCGACTGATATCATTTCCAGTGGGGGACTGTGGGGTCGGGAGCCAGAACCCCACCAGGGGGTCTTCGTGCAACCCCCACGCGGTGTCGTAGTAGTCGTGTTCGCCGTCGTGGTTGTAGCTCGTATCGTCGTGGCTCCACCGTTGCTGGCCTCTCGAAACCCCCTTCTCACATACAGGGAATAAGGGACCAAGGTGTGTACGTGTATCATGGGGAGAGACTTCTCTCTCCCTCTTGTGCAACGGGATCCTGTGTTTTTTTTCGCTCCCGCTCCTTCGCTTCTTCAACATATCTCTCAATTCTACGCACACTTTTATCGAATCCATCTCTTTCTTTCGTAAGCGGGGTTCTCTTTCCGTCTGAATTTCTATCCTCGTTTCACTTGACACGCTGTGTCGAAGCGCTTGTCCCTCTTTCGTCGTTCTCTTTCTAGCTTTGCCGGGCGACGTGTACAACACACGCACGAATACAATTGTAGATTCCTCCCCCTCCTCCCTCCGGAGGCCCCCTCCCTTGCTGCGAACCCCTTACCACCCGCGTGCCCAGCAGCTTTATCCACCCTGAACCCTCCTGTGTGCGAGGGGCTGCTTCTCGGTAGCCTAATCGGACGTTCGCGAGAAGGGACCTTCCCTTCTACCCCTCCACACCGCTATATCCATGGCTTTTTTCATGTTTCTGATTCGAGGTTGGTCCGTTTCGTCAGAAAAATTTCGTCACGTGCCTGGGATTTAAGCTCTACTTCGAGACATTTGAATTCAGCACTGTAGAATGGTGTATGCATCATTGGTACTACGAGTACCAATTAAAAGATGCAGATGGACCAGTGTTTCTTTGATTAAAGATAGCAGGTTTTTAAAAATAAAATTTCGATGAAAATTAAGTGCCTCTCTATGTCACGTTATGTCGAACGTTACAGACACGTCCGCTTAATAAATGCGTCTTACCGAACTCCTCGCTTTGCCAGAGTTCATTCCCTCTGTCCTCGAGTCACAAGGAGAGATTTACTTTCGAGTATGTTTGGAACATGAACGGCCACGATAGTGTCGCACTGAATTCTAGTGCCACAGCGAGGAAAGCCCAATTTTCATGTCGAAAGCAAAGGAAACGAACATCGCTTAGAGCGTAGCCGAAGGGGGGCAATTATTACCAATGTATTATGAGACTCGAAAAGTGAACTCGCATAAAAGACCTTGGAACATGAAACTGTTCGTTGAAGAGTGTCGCAATACGATGAGCACAGACTGCAACGGGTACTGACGTAATCATCACATGGGTACGTGTATATTTATGCCCGTGCTCGGTGCAGATACACGTGTGAATGGCGACAGATCATATTTCAATTCGTACTACGGTGAAAACATTTTTTTTTAGACGCTGTACTTCACGTTACGCTAAGTCATTAAATCTCAATGTTTATCTGAAACCGAGAACAAACCGAACGGTTTTATTTACTTCGTCTGGTGAAGAATATTTTCTTTTCTCGATAAATAAAAGTAAACAAATATTCACCGAGGAAATGCACGAGGAATAATTTTTTTTGCAATGAATTGATTGTTCGTGCTCGAGGTGACCGGGCGACCGATTCGGGGGCAGTGAGTGAATATCGATTCGTTATTTTTAGGGGCAGTCCATCCATGGACCCCACCTTCGTGGCTGCCGAGTTCGAAAATGTATATATATATATCTCTACCAAATTATCGTTATGCACAATTTTTACAGGCCTGGTCAATTTTGGTAAAAAATCAGAGAAAAAGGAAGAACGCTCTCAAAGGACGCACGAAGAAAGCATAAACAATTCTTCCTACAATATTTCGTTAGAAGCTTAATATAATTTCTAACATTATAAGGCACTGTTGAAAAATTATACGATACATATGAATTTCATATTATTGCTACAAAAAATAAATAATACAAGCAATTTTTACCGTAAGAATACAATTGTCATAATGATTCGGCATAACAGAAAAAGATTTTTAAAAACTTGCAATGATTAATTTTAAAATATGACAGAATTGACAAATATACTTTAAATTAATTAAAAAAATTATTCTTTATTAATTTGATTACTCACTGTAAATTCATTGTATAACAAAACTATTTTTTGTGCCAAAAGACACTTTTCAACGAATAACGTAAATTCGTGGTTATTGTCTACTTGAAAAATAAACAAAAACGTATCACTAAATACTGCCTTTCTTATTATGGTGTATAAAAGCATTTTAACAATAATAATGATGATGATGGTGAGAATGGTAATAACAATGATAGCAAAGCTAATGCTAAATTATAATTATATAATAATAATAATAATAAATTAAATAATTAAAAGCTCATAATCAAAGCTTCATTCGTTATTTTAGTAATATTCTTGATCCTTGAGAAAAGATTATGTAAATAGTACAAATTTTGAATTAAATTGTATCGTCACAGTATTTAAGTTCCTTTACACAATAATTAGTCATTCATCAACGATATATTACGCACTATCTATTACTTAAAACATTACTATTAAAATTATGAAAATGTTTCGTCAGGACCATGTGTACAAGTTATTGGAAAATTTTATATTCTCTAACACTTGAATATGCGCTGGATCGGGACTGCAAAAGTGTTTTATTAATTCGTCATTAAATCCACAGTCGCTCAGATTCTCTTTGCCGAAGATATTCTCTGGCATTCGGGGGTCATTCTGCGATTCTTTTTGTTCTGGTAGAGTATAAAAATAGACATTTAGATAATTATTAAATGCACGATTACAAACTTTAGGGAAGGAGAAACGATTTACCAAGCCCATGTTTTGCCGCTGAGAACGATGTTGTCGATTCTAATCGAGCACAACTTGCGGAATATTGCTCCAGCTGGCTGGATTTCATTGAAGAACAAAGGGAGGGCAATACGTGCGGCAAAAGGGGCCCCTTCAATTCCAAGGAGAAATACCTTTCGTTGTCAACGCGCACCATGCTTTCTTTGACCTTCAAAACGTAAAAATAATTTATATTCTATCCTGCACAAATGCATGCAGATGCAAATGTATCGTACCTTAATCGGTTTTAATGTGGCACCGTGAAATGCTACAGGTGCTAAAAGAGTTGGAGGTACTCCTGCTAAAGCACCAGTTACCGTAATAGCAGATTTACAATTAATTAAAAAATTGAATAAACCTTGTGCTTCGACGCCTTTCACAAAAATAAGAGACTGTTTCATATTGTCTATTTCAGTTTCTTTTTCTAAAGTCATTCTTGCCTACAATAAAATTTAATGAATTAAGTACTCTAATATAGAAAGAAAGAATTTGTTATCGTGGAAGTAGGATAGACCGGGGATACAATGGACACTTTTACAATTGTCCCCGTAGTGTTCTGATTATTGCAACTGTTTGTTTAGTTTGTGCCTATTTTTTTTATTTGGCGTGAGAATTGGGAAAACAGGCACGAAATAAACAAACAGTTGCAATAATAATCAGGACACTATGGAGGCAATTGTAAAGCCGGGAATCCACCGGGACCGAAACCGTTTCCACCAAAAGCTACGTTAAAACATAGCATAGCTTACATGGGAAGATCCCGAAGTCGAATATTCAAAGAATTCTAAAACTTTCTGAATATGCAGGGGATTTCCTCCTGCTTGCCACGCAATTTCTGTTTCCTGCCCAAATTCACTCGGGGGGAGTGAAAGTCCCCCTGAAAATTCTGCTATTTTCCGATTTGATGTTATAACTCGCGAACTGTAAGAGATAGAAAAGAAGTTTCAAGACAAAAGTTACTTCATTTAATTAGATCTATCATTCGGTAGAAAAATTATTTTACAGTTCACGAGTTATAGCACCAAATCGGAAAATAATCAGATTTTCAGGGGTCAATTACACCCCCTTAGAGGGAATTTGGGCAGTAAACAAAAGTTGCGTTGTAATCAGGAGGAGATTCCCTACATATTCACAAAGTTTCGGAACTTTTTGAATTTCCGGGTTCGGGATCTTCCCTTGTCAGCTTATAGCGAATTCGGTATCTCGCACTGACTCTGTGCTGGTACCAGAAAATGACTTGGAATGGTTGATTCTTATAGAGCTATCTTCGTCCCTATCAGAAACAACTAATCCAACTCATTTTCTGGCATCAGCACAGAGTCAGCGCGAGATACCGAATTCACTATTAGCTTCCCGGTGGATTCCCGGCTTAAAAGTGTGCAATGTATCCCCGTGTCTAAACTATCCCCGGTCTCTTCTACCTGAGAGCTGTTAATTCTACGAATTTCAGAGTTCTCCACCCCTAGGCTCTGTAACCACTCGTCTTGGGTCTCATCTTCCTCGTCGTCGAGATTTTGCTCATCCAGTTGGTCGAACTGGCTGGTGGTATTCGACGCAGACATGTCTAACGTTTCACACCCCGAGTCAGTTACGTCGGATCTTCTTTTAGATTCTTTCCTTAGAGGCATTGTATATTCTATTTCTATAAACAATTGTAAAACTTTCTGAATATTTACATTATACATTTATACAGTACGTACGTATGTTACGCTCATACCCTCCTGCTTTAAAAGATGACGAAATCCACGTGTCGTAGGTGTGACGAGTGCATGGGCTTCGCATATCGCACAAATTCCAGCGGCGCGAAACAGTACGGTGAAATTGTTGGCGCAGACATAGAAATACGGGCATTGCCGTGCACGCAGTAAGTGAAAAAGCGATCTGAAGCTCTCGCTCCATTCTTTGTATAAAGCGTCTTTGACGCATACGTTATTTACGATCGTTGGGTTACTCGTTAAGCTAGCGCTCACTTTGCCAGCAGAGCGAGGGAATAATTCTAGCCATGGTAGCGAAGGATGTTGCCACGTTAAACAACATCTGTGCAATCTGTTTCGAATGAACTTAGTAATAATCGCTTAAACAAATATTACTAGACTAACATGTACATTATGAAAATCACCTTGCATTTGGACTAGTGTCTAAAGTTGAATGCTGTTCGCTAATATCTAAACACCTTACGAAGCCAGTTGTACCGGAAGCTTCTTCGCTAGTCTTTAATTTACAGTTCCACGGAAACGGTTTCGGAGACATGAATCTCATTTTAGTCTTTAAGGTCCAATCTATGGGGATGAATTTCTCACCCTGCGGTGCTTCTGGATTCGGAATGTTCTTGTTTGCTTCCAATTTTGACAATACATTGGAAAATGTTAAGGAACAGTCGAGTACGGAGCTTTCTAATTTCTCTGCTTTCGCAGGCTCGATTTTCAGTAGTTCGAACAACGTATTGTCGTTGCCAGCTTCTAGGTCCGAAGGTGTTACATTGGGCTTTTTGTTAGCATCATCTTTCGCGAAAGGGTTCTTACGTTTCTGACCTACGCGCTGATTGGAATCAAAGTTGCACTCCTTGGGTACATCTGCCGACTCCAATTGTAAGTTTTCTTTGCTAAAATATGTGTTGTTTATGCGTGCTTGAAGTGCACGCTTCTTTATTTTTAGACGATGCAACTGCATCACCTGGTCAGGCCTCTTCCATTCTAATTTTTGTGCTTTTTCTAGGTCCGCCATTGGCATGTTTAGAATAAGATTCGTCATGCTGTCAGACACAAGACGTAAATAATATTTATTAATATTATAACTGAGACATAATAATCATATTTTTGCAAATGAAAGCGTAAATTCTTTTGATACTTAAGTTGTATCATTCACAAAGCTTTATTTTGAAACGAAGTTATAGGTTAGAACTTCATATTCTTCAGATTTCCAGTTATATACAAATTTGGAGCACTTTCCAATGCTACTGAGAAATAATGATATATTTAATAATACAAACCGTTTTCTAAACAAATTTTTATTAATCCGATAAGATCGTCCATCAAATAAACATTCCCCACCCCTCCAATAAGTTAAGCCTCACACAGGCAGACACAGAGCTGATCGCTGCTGATCGCCACACCACTGATCATAGAGTCCCCACTTCGATACGCATACTTACTACTACCACCTTAGGACTACCGCAGACGAGGTATAGGATAGACCTATCACCTTACGGATGTTCGTGTCGCCACCCAACAGTGTTACCGACCCATAAGTTGAGAACTGAATTTAGCGGCCTCTGCTCACGAACAGCGTGCAACTCAGGAGCTACTCTGAAATGTGTCGAAATGCTGGAAGGTGTGTACGTGCTTGTATACGTGTGACTTGTTTATAGTGTGAGTTTGACATAGAGGGCGGGCTTTCGCTACGCTACGCTTTGACTCGGTTTGTCAACGACGCACCCGGGTTTCTCTCCGACAATCCATTTCGGGGATCGACACACTATGGCGCTCAAAAATGATATTTCTTCAAAGCCCGTGCAAGCTATAAATTGCAAGATGACATTGTTTATTAGTACTTTGCGGGTAGTAGAACCCTTTCACGTATCCTACGCCGAAAAGTATTAAAAATTCACGCTGTTACTGACATTCCCGCAACTTTCCAATGTACTGTTTAATCATTCTAGTGAAGTAATAATAACACAGTTCGACAGCCATCTGGACTTGTAACATTCAATAGCTTCTTATAGATTTCGTGCGCTGAAAACGAATCCGCAAACTGTTTGTCGCCAACACCCTCAGTTTTTGAGAAATTCGATTTTGAAAATAACTGCAAATTTTCGACTTTGAACATCTATTATGTCGAAACGGTAATAGTTATTCGATTGCTCGTTGCGTCAAATTATTTCATGAACCCTCTCGAATACAACGATATAAGTTATTATTGCATTATGAACATTTAAATATGTTTAAACAACGATCAAAGGGAAAAGGACACCCGAAATGCACCAATTTTTGCAGATATCTTTCAATTTATTTCCAAAACTAATTGTCTGGGAGAAAATCTGACCATTCCACGCGATGCAGCAGACAGTTTTCCTTCGGAAAGCGTCAACAGAAATGGTAAGTTTTATTTTGTTTTCAATACAGAAGCGAAATAGTTTGGCAAAACGCGCGGAGCCGACAGTGGTAGTCAACGGCGGCGGGCGATCCACTGCCGCTCAGCGTAATACAAACGCTTAACGCGCGTGACTACCACTGTCGGTTTCGCGCGTTTTGCCAAACTATTTCGCTTCTGTATTGAAAACAAAATGAAACTTACCATTTCTGTTGACGCTTTCCGAAGGAAAACTGTCTGCTGCATCGCGTGGAATGGTCAGATTTTCTCCCAGACAATTAGTTTTCGAAATAAATTGAAATATATCTGCAAAAATAGGTGTATTTCGGTGTCCTTTTCCCTTTGATCGTTGTTTAAACATATTTAAATATTCATAATGCAATAATAACTTATATCGTTGTATTCGGGAGGGTTCGTAAAATAAATTGACGCAACGTGCAACCGAATAACTATTATCGTTTCGGCATAAAATATGTTCAAAGTCGAAAATTTGCAGTTTTTTTCAAAATTGAATTTCTCAAAAACTGAGGGTGACGGCGACAAACGGTTTGCGGATTCGTTTTCAGCACACGAAAACCTATAAGAAACAGCTATTGAATGTTACATGTCCGAAAAAAAGTCAAAATTTGTCGAACTGTGTAATTGGATCCTATTTGCCCCGAGTATTATTACACCGCCTACACTAACATTTACAGTAAAATCTAATTCTTAAAAGCCTCGCAGAAAGTTGCATGATGCATGAGTGTCGTGGGGTGCATTGCAACTGCAAATCGAGTTACATTTGAAACCCGCAGTGTGAAATAAAATGTTGTCTAGCCCCGATAAATTCATCGGTTCAGTGAAGTGTGTGCATGTCATAGTGCATATTATGTCGTGATTTCTCAATTCGCGTATCAATTTCATCGATTACTGGACCATGTGGGAGGCCTTTTAACAGGATTCCGTTGAGATATACTCGTTACTTGGAGAAATATGAGTGACATATTTGTTTCTCCCCCTTAGTTACTAACGTCGACGAAGTATTATAAATATTCCTGCAACTATTCATTTACACCAAGTTCAACTACAATGTATTTATACATTATAAATAATACTATGTGATATGTATGAGCATTAACATTAATGTATCGAACGATTAAACATTGAGAATAAAAGAGAATTCATTCGGCGTAGAAAATCATTTACAAATCCAAGGCCAAATGCTACTAATTGCTTGATATCTCGAGTTCTATCGGTCATAGTTAATAATAATTTATACTGGGCGGTTAGTGTAAATGTTGTTAACATTATTTGTCATAGCAATAGCCACTGGAATGGATATTTTAGCAGAAAATCCATTTTTACCGAAGAATTCGTTGGATTTCGCAATTGTAAATAACCGTCGTCCTTGTTTTGATCGGGGGACATCATTTCTCGAAGTCTAGGTGGGGAGCTCACGGAGCTCGTTGTATTCAGTCGTCGTCGGTCCTCCGAGCTTGGAGGACGTCCCGGGACCTGGTCAGGGTTTCAACCCTGGTTCTCCCCCCCGGCCCCTCTCCCCCTGGCCTGGGTTAGCTTGTTCGGTTGGTGCCGATGATATTTTGTGGTTCGTTGAGCCATTTAAAATTTTATTGTTCTGCCAAGGTCAGAACTGATTTTCCTCCCTTTGTAACTGATTTCTTCGGTTGTTTTTCATCATCTGTCCGATTTCATGCATTCCTTCAAGGATTTTTGCACGAGTCGTTCTATTTCGTGTATTTCTTCGATGGATTTGCATGATCTGTCATATTTTATGCATTTATTCGATGGGTTTAAATGATTTATTTAATTTCATGGATTTCTTCGATGGTTTTATATGACTTCTGTTACTCTGTCATGCATCTCATCAGGGGGTCTACATTCCCTGCTCTCCTTCATGGATCTCAACGATGGTTTTGCATGGTTTATTCTACTTCATGCATTTCTTCGATGGTTTGGCATGATTTATTTCATTTCGTGGATTTCTTCGATGGTTGTCCATGATTCGTTTCGTTTCGTCGATTTCTTCGATGGTTTTGTATCACTTCTGTCACTCTATCATGCATCTCATCGGTGGGTCTACATTCTCTGCTCTTTCCTTCATGTACTTATCTCTGCGATGGTTCTGCATGCTCGTGCGTGCTCTTCTATAGGTCGAAATTATCTCGATCAGCTCCAACTCAATAAGCTTTTGCTTAATTTCCTTCCAGGTCGACCACACCGTTACTAACATAAAGCAGTTGATTGTTTCAGCTTTTCAGGTTCACCGTTAGGCGGGGAATGGATTTAATAACATAAAATATTTAAAAAGAAACTAGTGAAAAGTGATAGTGGAAAGTAATAGTGAAAAGTGGTAGTGGAAAGTAATAGTGAAAAGTGATAGTGAAAAGTGTATTATAACATGAAGTATTTAAGGTCCCGTGTAAAATTGCGAAGTAGTCACTAAATCATTAGCTTTGTTGCTCGATTATTGGCTCCTCATCTCGGATGAGGAGGTCACCGCTGTTTCCGTTTCCGGAAGCAAGTGACTGACAAGGGGACACCACGGGTGCGGAAATCGCTTTTGGAACGACAGTATATGGAGGTCGTAGTACTCGTGTAGTATGAAAATACCATTTCGGCTTTTCACCGAATGGGCCTTCGTTTTCGAGATATTGTGGTTTAAAGTTTTGAACAAACGTAGTAAGGCGGATATATACCTTCTATAGTAACCTATATCCAAGAAGGTGCGTTGGAGCAACGACAGCGTGTCAGATTGTCACGCGGGCGGACGGGGTTCAAGTCCCGCAACCGCTTCACTTTTTTTTTCGAATTTTTCCCGTGGAAATATATTTTGTGGATATTACGTATCACATAGTATGTTACATATTACCCTACGCAAATTTTAAGGTTAAAAATGCATTTACAACATAACGTATTATTCTAATCATCTCTTTCACCGGTGTTTTCATATTCTGGTCCTGCGAAAATATTTCATTCCGAAACTTTCGACGCCTGCGATTGTCGAGCAGGTAAAACACCATCCTTACGGTCAGAAGTAACGGCTATCCCACTTCACCTGCTCGACAATCGCAGGCGTCGAAAGTTTCGGAATGAAATATTTTCGCAGGACCAGAATATGAAAACACCGGTGAAAGAGATGATTAGAATAATACGTTATGTTGTAAATGCATTTTTAACCTTAAAATTTGCGTAGGGTAATATGTAACATACTATGTGATACGTAATATCCACAAAATATATTTCCACGGGAAAAATTCGAAAAAAAAAGTGAAGCGGTTGCGGGACTTGAACCCCGTCCGCCCGCGTGACAATCTGACACGCTGTCGTTGCTCCAACGCACCTTCTTGGATATAGGTTACTATAGAAGGTATATATCCGCCTTACTACGTTTGTTCAAAACTTTAAACCACAATATCTCGAAAACGAAGGCCCATTCGGTGAAAAGCCGAAATGGTATTTTCATACTACACGAGTACTACGACCTCCATATACTGTCGTTCCAAAAGCGATTTCCGCACCCGTGGTGTCCCCTTGTGAGCATGGAATCGGTATGGGTGGATCGGTTTCATCCTCTGGTGTTCTTGTCGAAAGGGAAAAGTTTCGGGCGTAGGGGGTGTACCTTTTGGTACACTGCCTGCGTAAGTCACCCGGTCCGATACCCAGTCTCCGGGTTAGTCGGCTCAAGTCAGGTCACAGCTAGTGCTCCTGGCGAGTCGCACGGTGCAAGAGGAATCGTCTGGGAGGCGCCGAGTGCTTTTCCCTTTCGACTCGGACAGCAGGGTGGTAGAAACTGCGCCGTCCAATACTCCTTTCATTCTTACCGTTCGTCTTTCCTTCTTTCCTGAATTTCTTTTAATCGAGTGATTGTTTGGCAGTTCCCTAGATTCTACATATAAACTTAAGGGATCGATGGAGCTTTGTTTCCATCCATCTCTTTGGTTTAGTAGAGCTTCATGTACAGGGAGATCGATGTGAAAAGTGGCAGTGAAAAGTGACAGCGAAAAGTGACAGCGAAAAGGGACAGTGAAAAGTGTATTATAACATGAAGTATTTAAGGCCCCATGTAAAATTGCGAAGTACTCACTAACTCATTAGCATTATTGTTCGTTTATTGGCTCCTCATCTCGGATGAGGAGGTCACCGCTGCTTCCGTTTCCGGAAGCAAGTGACTGAGCATGGAATCGGTATGGATGGATCGGTTTCATCCTCTGGTGTTCTTGTCGAAAGGGAAAAGTTTCGGGCGTAGGGGGTGTACCTTTTGGTACACTGTCCGCGTAAGTCACCCGGTCCGATACCCAGTCTCTGGGTTAGTCGTCTCAAGTCAGGTCACACCTAGTGTTGCTCCTGGCGAGTCGCACGGTGCAAAAGGAATCGTCTGGGAGGCGCCGAGTGCTTTTCCCTTTTGACTCGGACAGCAGGGTGGTAGAAACTGCGCCGTCCAATACTCCTTTCATGCTTACCGTTCGTCTTTCCTTCTTTCCTGAGTTTCTTTTAATCGTGTGATTGCTTGGCAGTTCCCTAGATTCTACATCTAAACCGAATGGATCCATCCATCTCTTTGGTTTTGTAGGGTTTCATGTACAGGGAGATCGATGGAACTTTGATTCCATCTATCTCTCTACGGGTCTCGAAACGCAGCAACCTCCTCGTGGTGAGACCTGGTAATCGGTGAGAACCGAGCCGATAGCTGCGACTGTCAAATACTCTAGTCGTATATAAGAATTTTTTTAACTTGCAATACTATGGTAAAATGTAACTTGGAATGTTGTTTGATTGTTCGTACTGGACCCCAGAACACGAGTACAGTGTTAAGATAGAAGGATAAGTACAAGTTGGATTATTTCAGCGAGATACTCGAACTGATGGGTTTTTGACCATTTTTAAAGTCCTCTCTGCTTCAGCACCTTATTGAAATATACTAAGTTACAATTCCTTGGTGAGGTATTCCACGTTACATCCTGAAAGCGTGTCTTCCACAAATAATGTTGTTGTTTATATAAATTTGTATGTGAAACAAATTTGTTTTGCATTAAATAAACCCGAATAGGACAGCAAAGTTAAGAGGCGTGTGAGTTCTTGTTTTGTTGTGATCCTTCTTTCTCGGTCGTTGCACGAAACTGGTTTATAAAACGATCTTTAAATTGTTACTCAAACAGAATCATTTGTAAATCGCGGGTTTCGAATGTCCTAAATTTCCACTTCTTGAATTCTAATTCCTACCACTCGTAGCGTTACAATCTGTGTCGAGACTTCTACGGTAACGTTGCACGTGACACGAAAATGGTAAGGGGGCTCGCGAGCCCCCCGAGCGTGTGACACAAAATTACATTGCGTGATCTAGAGACGCGGTAGCGTCTCGACGCCAAGTACATGAAAGACACCCTATATATGTCGAGGTCGCTACCGTGTATCTTTACTCGTCGCAGAGGCATTCCAACCTAACTTTTTATTTATTTCACTAATATCTCATCACGCCTGCGATATATTCTAAATTTAACGGAATTTTTCTCATGTAAACCGCATATAATCTTTCGAATAAGACCAAATTCAATAAAATCGGTCCACGCATGACCGAGATATCGTAATATCGCCTCATGGATCTGTCAGAAATATTAAGATTTTTCTGATTCTTCTTCTCCAGTCAAAATTTTGTCGTCATAATACGTATACGCGTTACACGCACACCTTCAGCCAAAACGATACTAACACATGTTTCATTCGTCGATTCGTCGACTCTCGGGACCATTCGGCAGGGATCGTCGTCCGTCAATGTACACATACCTATGTATATATACTATTGAATTTTATAACCTATACCCTATGTACTATTGAACAACTTTCAGTTTTATATAACGACTGGTGTAAATTCTTTGAAATTTAATTTTCTATGCACGTGAGCATCTCCAGGAGGTGATTCTAAACGTGACTGTGCTGTGAGGAGCCCATCAAAATAGGTAATCTTTACAAATTTATTAAACGAAAACTACTACATATAATTTAACGAGACTTCTTGCATTGTATTAAAGATGTCGAGCCGTCAAAAAATTCATCCAAAACGGGGGAACCTGTAGCACCTAACCCATTGGTCTGAAATAAAAAACAATGCCAGATTATTAAAGGGCATGAAACTCGCTCGGGGACTGACCAGTAAAAATGACACAAAATTACATTTTTTGAGAAAATAACGATACTCGAAGTTTGAAATCACTTATTCCCTATATTTTTCGTTCTTTCAACACCCTTAAAATTTAAAAATTTTCAATTTTATTTTAAAATGTTACTGGACTGTCCACGAGCTAGAAGTATAATGTTCAAAATAAAAAAAGTTTCATTCGAATCGGATAATAACTTTTCGAGGCACGCGTTCCACCGATTTTAAGAACACTGTTTTGAGAAAAACGCGTTTAAAGTTTTACGTGAGCGCCGGATAGAGACGGATATGCTTGTGTGGTGCGGTACAGGCGCTAGGAGGGGCTACGCTTGGTCGTGGACTCGTGGTAGCGCCCGTGGGCGAAAACCCAATATTCTGGCATCACTGGCTTCGAGTTTCTCATCTGCGCGGCTCTGGAAAACATCATGAATGCTTGTGCTCCCAAATGCTTCCACTAGCCATGAGTGGCTTAGACCAGCGCCGTTCAGGAGTTGCCCGTACGGGCAACAGAACAGACTGCCCGGGGCAAAGACTTGTCGGCGGCGAGCAAGTCACGCCTCCCCGGGCAATACGGTGCAGACAGAGTTAGGAGCGATGGGGCCGCACTGATGGACCTAACCTGCGTGAACTGCGCCTACGTCAGTCACGTACTCTTAACCACCGGTCCTGTAGGTGTATTCCCCCTACATCACTGTGTCCCCATCGCTCCTAACTCTGGGTGCAGATGTCAGGATGAACAAGGACCGTCGTGTCGGCTCAACAGTATTAGAATGAACCTACTAACACATGCCTGCCTACGCATCCACTAGCCTGTGCAACAGGCCTGCCGTTTACGGTGCAAGTACCTCCTGAAGTTCAGGAACCCGGGCAACAGGCGGGCGCGTAACTGTTCCAATGCTACCCGTTGCGAGAGCTGTGAGAGAACTGCATGAGTGTGCGTCCATGTACGAGCCTTCATGGACGGCCGCACACTCATGCAGTTGTCCCGCAGCCCATGCTGTGGTTAGCAACGTAACAGTCCCGTGCTCGGCTGTTGCCCGGGTCCCAGAACTTCAGGAGGTATTTGCACCGTAAACGGCAGGCTTGCTGTACAACCATTCCTCCTCACTCCGCTGTAACGATAGCTGACGTCACTGCCCGGAGTTTCGCCCGCAGCGTTTGCCCCGGGCAGTGGTGGGCTCCCTTGCCCGCCAAACGGTCGCCTGAACGGCGCTGGTCTTGGACAATAATTTCGATTCCCCCGAAATACTTCGACATGAAAATACTCCAAAGTTAGGCAACGACTGGAATTCTTTCGGCATAAAAACACAACTATGCGAATCAAAGTATTAATCTTTTCATACATTTCTGTTCCTCACAATTGTGAGCATTACTTTTGTTTTAAAGAATTACGTTAAACAAATCAAGATATGTATAAGGATTTTCAAAAATGCATTTGCGCGCGTAACCTTAAATTACGCTTGCGGTTCTTCATGGAGTTTACGGTTCGTAAGGTGTTAAAATTTATTATAGTGACAAGAGGAGGAAGATAGAAAAGGAGAGGGACACAGAAATGATTAACGGTATGTAGGTAGTATACAACGTTCGATCTCATATTTTTATTTCGAAACATCGAGTTCCTTGACGGCTAAACGTCCATAATGCTGATATTAATGACAAAATGATCGTAAATTATTATTATCGATGACTTGTTAAGCATCATTAGGAAGGGCTACGCTGCTTGCACATTTCCGAGTCTTGCTTTTTTTAGTGGTGTGTCTTTTCGTCGATCCCACGGAGTCATGACCGATGCTTAAACGAAAGAAATTGCGAATCTAAATGGGCGCATACACTTTAACATCCATTGATCTAAAAATGTTTTCGACATTCGGGAGTAGGCGAGGGAAGTAGGAAGATGTAGAGAACGCGAGCCTCCGAGTAATGTATTTGTTTCATTGGTTCGCTGTTTCCATTCACACGCACATTCAGCTGATTTGCTCTTCCCACTAGACAGAACACTCCTTTCCACCAGCGTGCATAATTTAAGGTCTCACATGCATACAGATACGCCTTCACACATATACATAAACAAGCATTCTTGCTGCTTTCTTGTCCTTTGGCACAAAGTTATCCGGCACTCAGCTTCGCAGTGCCCATCATCGAATGCCTTCTTCACCGCGGCCAAAGAAATACCGGTATGAAGAGAAACATCGACAAGAAATGTGATAATTTGTTACTACGTTCCAGGAATCCCTTGCTGCCATTGTTTGCGCCTGAACTCTGCGCAGCCTCGGCTAAACCTAAATGAAAAATTTCATTTGAGATATCCATCTCCCTTCTGCTCGGTAATTTAAGGACAGTGTTAAGTCTGTAAAGTGATTTATGACTCGAGACCGTGTTGTGATTTCCATACACAGTTGGAAGGTCTCGCCAAAACCAATTGCATTTTTCAAATTTTTAACTTCGAAATGAGATGGGATCACCTTGAAAAATGCTTTTAAAAGTCGGGACTTCGAACTTTCAAACAAACTCCATTAAGCAGTTGAGGCAAACCCAACTGATGTAAATGATACTCCTGCAGGTCAAGACGTCAAATGTGTCTCATGACCATTTGTGTAGGGTCGTGTTGAGACCTTAATAAAAAATATATTTTTGGACCTTAATCAAAGGGCATATCTGTACCACGGCAGACAAATATTGCAGTCCAGCACGGTCTTGAAGTAATGAGTGAAATACACATTTGGGGCCATAACCTGCTAAGGTATCACTTGCAGCATCTGGGTGTTTCTTCAGAAGAGGCGACCGCGCTAACCCACATTCACGGTTTGAACCAGCGCGGCTGGGTGCCGCGCGCTCAGCCAACTCGGCTTTAAACTGCGTGGCCGGGAAGTTCGACCGCTCATACTCCACTGTTAATATCTTGAGGACGAAACCTCGTATCCCAAAATCGTAAAGGACTTTTCGATGTCTTTTTTCATGAGGATATTACATGTTCCGGGAAGTCCTTGAATTTTGGGACAGCCTGTATGTACCTGTTTGGCCCTACCACCTAATATCCCCGTGTCTGCTTCGAAAACTTTACAGATGAGTCCACACCAACCCCAGGATGAAACACATACTTGCTTCTTTTTCTCCTTTGTAGCCTTACCTTCGACTCCGCACCTCCTACATTTTATCCCTCCTCAGTACCATTCGAATCGCCTTGACGCGAGCTTTCTAGCAATATATAGAACAAGTAGAACTCACGTTACACTCTTGGGCCACTCTACAGATTTAGCACTGTCCTTTATGTAACACATTCATAAATTTCCATATTTTCATGTAAAATGGGGAAATAGAAAGGAAACTTACCACCAATAATGGATACATGATCCTTTCCACGTGACGATCTGTCGATGGTGATTTTAATTTCTGAAAACATATGAGAAATGTTGCTAATAATTAACTAAAAATCCCTTTTCCTATTCCATGTTAATGCTCGTAAGAGTAGGGTAGATGAAACTCCATCCATTATATTGACGTAAGTACAATATATTATTAACAGGTATATTGCGATGTCTATGTACTTTTGTAAAAAGGTTTGTAAGAAGAAAGATGAAGCTGCCACTTTTTCATTTTTTTTCTTTTTCAAGTATTTTACTCTGACACGCTTTAGAAACTGGAAGGAGAGGGGCAGGGAAAATTAAATGAATTAGCAAAAAAGAAAACAATAAAGAAATGTATAATACGAGGTTCTAGGAAAATGGGTTCGGAACTCACAAGGGACATTACCCAA
Organism: Andrena haemorrhoa; assembly: GCA_910592295.1. Classification (NCBI taxonomy): domain Eukaryota; kingdom Metazoa; phylum Arthropoda; class Insecta; order Hymenoptera; family Andrenidae; genus Andrena; species Andrena haemorrhoa. The sequence continues at coordinate 8,323,653 of OU342943.1, forward strand.
GAGACGATTTTATTCTACTTGGAGTATGCCATTATACTCTACTTACTACTATCTAATTTTGCACTTCTGCTGAATTACAAATTTTAAGAGAAGCAGCAGCCCCTTCGAAATTGAAAGTTATCATTACAACTACTGCATTTTCTACTCAATTTTGTGAATATATTATGCATCCTGTAAGTTATAAATCCTTTATTCAACTTGTCCTATATTCAGAATTTTCAGGAGCAATCGAATTTTTGAACAAAAAGAGACGAAATTAAATAACGTAGTTACTTATACTAATACCATTAAAGTACGAATAGCAGAAAGTCTGAAGGAACAATGACGAGTATCATTTGAGCTGTTCTACGATTTCGCTTCAAACGGTAATACTTTACTTGGGGTTCTGTTTTATCACCCGAGGAACTTACCGTATAGCCTTAAAGTGCCATCGGCCTTGCCAAGACTGTTCGTCGACACGCATTTGTAGCTGCCCACGTCCTGTACGGTGAATCCTTTGATTAACAGCCACATCAGAACTTTATATCCGGACCGTTCTTCCCGCACTCTGTACTTGAGTCTGAGCAAACCAATGGCAATAAGTCTGGCTAACCATCCGGAAACAAATCGGAGTTAAAAATTAAGAGAACACATAATCTCACCCCTCGAGCAGCATTTCGTCCTCCGACCCAAGCCTGTTCTTTACCCAGTAATTAATTGTATTTGGAAATGCCTCGACGTAGCATTCCAACTGCACGTCCGTGCCCAAAGGTGCTCCCAAAAGCTGATTAGGTGCTTTGACGACAGGTGCAACTGTGAAAGCGGTTTCAAATTAATTACTCGATTTATCGTGATACACACGGCCCACCAAGAGTTTGATTAATGTTCTTGCTTTCAGAATATAGACATCTATAATTTGTCCTCTCCCTATTACATGCCGCTATGAATAGTGCTCTGAATGAAAATATCTGTGTGATTCAAAGGCGACAGTTTCCGCGGATATTGTAAATATTACAATTTTAATGAATGTATATAAATGCAACTCGCATGGCATTTTCCAAATTTTGTTCGTGTCTTCGGAGTATGCTAGTAGATTTGCCATATTTCAAGAATCATTTGTCTTTCTTTATATAGTGTCTCTTTATAAAAAAAACTGTACATAGCGAATTTCGAAGAATAAGTTTTGTTTCTTTTCAGAAGTATTGAAAACATGGTAAAGAAATTTCGTTTTAAGTTGCAACTAACAAATTTTAAAAGAACAACTGAAAAACTAAGAACGTCTTCACAGTGTTATCATGATATTAAGGGCACAATTTTATTTTATTTTTTTTTTAAATGACACATTTGCAAACATGTGTGGTTTATTTGTCAAAGAAAGCTTAATGCAGCTTGCCATGCAAGGGCGGATCCAGGGGGGGCAATAGGGGCGATCGCCGCCCCCCTGAGAGTAATAAAGTAGAAAAATATTATGACATTGTGTATTCTTCTGTATAAATAATTAATGTGAATTTAATTATTTAGGATATAGTATCAGATAGAGATATTAAAATATAAGTTAGAAGCAAATTTTACATCTTGTAAAAGAGGGTTCAAAAATGTACTTATGCACTTTTACATATTTCGCCCTCTCCAAGAAAGGCTCCTGAATCCGCCTCTGTTGCCATGTCCGTTGTTCTTAAATAATCGTGCTTAAAACGTAGCAGTTTAAATAATTCGATTTATGATTGATCGAACTCTTTAAAAAAAAATGTACAGGTTTAAAAACTCTATGTAGTGTCAATACTGATACGATCTGTAATCATGATGTTAATTTTATACGGGGTTCACAGCTGTTCTACATATTTGAAAGTCAATAATTTCCATTCTATCATTACACTTGACTGCGTCGTTAAAAGAACAACAAAATTGAAATACGCAGCACTTCGTATTCAATTATTACCGTGTGTGGAACAATACGAAATTATGACATCTATAACACATTATGAAAATGGAGCGTAATTAATTCTCAGCCAGGATGTATTGTTTTCGAATAATTAATACTGGTGTCATTTATGCAAATCGCCGCGTATCGGCACAAATTACCTATTTTATAATCGTGGAGTATTCTACGTTTAGTACAAAAACACAATGTGCAAAATATCATGTTAAAATACGATTTTACTGTACAGTACCTAATTTAAATAAATTGAATAATCCAGTCCAGAAAGAATGCTACTAAAATCCGTATATCTTGAAACATCTCAGTTACTTCTAGTGATACGAAAATATGTATAAGGGAAAGTTGGCAAGTATGACAAAAAGTTCTCTGTCAAGGTCACTTTTTTTTAAAGATTTCAATATGTTTTTGTTAAATGACTTTGTAGCTAGCAAGATGACCTCCAGAATACTTGAATATAGAAAAATTAGGTACATGTCCTTGAGAAAAAGAAGAATGTCTAAAATTTGTTTTCCACCACCAACATTTATTTTAAAATGTATTATGAATGACGTCCATCGACTTCAGTACATTTTCGTATGCCAAAAGTGAACGACGTTTTATCTCATTTAGATTTTGCACGTATTTCAGATCACCTTAATGTTAAATTACACAATTCGATAGCCATCTGGGCTTGTAACATTCAATAGCCGTTTCTTACAGGTTTTCGTGCCCTGAAAACGAATCCGCAAACTGTTTGTCACCACCACCCTCAGTTTTTGAGAAATTCGATTTTGAAAAAAATTGCAAATTTTCAACATTGAACATCTTTTATGTCGAAACGGTAATAGTTATTATTAGAAACGGCTATTGAATGTTACAAGTCCGAAAAAAAGTCGAACTTTATCGAACTGTGTTATCATAGATCGTCGACACAACATAATTCCATTTGAAACACGTCCTTGACCATGAAACCTTAAAAAAAACTCGTTTTAAGGAAAAACATCTTCCTAAACATTTTTTTCTTTAGACATTTTTTCATGTCACCAAAAATATCAAACATTTCAGGTGGTCAAAATACGTGGAACACCCTGTGCAGAAGAGGCATGTACAGCAAGAACAGTCAAACTTATCCAGATTTTTCGTACATTACTATTAAAGCTTACAATCCAGGCAGAAAAGCTCCCAATATTGCAATAAATATTTCTAATTATTTCTTTAAATTATTTTTTTAAGCAGTATTTAAATTCTAATGAAGCCTATGTTATGATTCTTTTTCCCACGTATGGAAAGATGAAAGCATTTGTGTCTCTACGTACGGTAAGAATAATGAGAAAAAATTTTCAGAAGATTCAGTTAAAGGTACTCATCGTGTCGAAACTATTTTAAAATTGAATAGTCAAAGTAAACAAGTATATTTCACTTGATAAATTAATTTACGGCGCTGTGAGCGAAACTCAATGTTACTGCATCCGATAATAAATTTATAAACATCCGCATTTTTCCCTACCTTTTGTTTTAATTCCCTTACAATCGTGAAGCAAAAAAAACAAAGTGGCTTTGTTTTCTTTTAGGCAAAATCATAGGACTTCCGATAAGATGTCTGTTATTGATACTTCACAGTTTAGCAGAGACGAAAAGAACTGGAAGATTTAAAATCTCTGGTTACGCCAATGCCGAGAGTGATTCGTCACTGCGGAGCGCGTCGTTACGTCAGTGACGGTAGCATCGCATTTTGTCGCCGCCGATAGGAGCCTTTCTGCCGGATACAATCAGGGATTAGGAGGGAAACGAGCTTACAATTCACGGCGAGTGTCACTCGCTTGCTAACGGCCGGCGGCACGTCGTTGCTGGCGATGCAGAGATACGCCCCCATTTGTCGCCTCTCGACACGATGGAATTGCAGCAGGGACCCATTGTAGGTCTCGTGCCTCTCGAAGGTGCTACCACCTGCGCACCAAGAAAACGTTTTCTGTCTACATATTTTCTTGAAAATTCACCCCCTCCCCCGCCAATCCGAGTCGGCTCCGCGCGACTGACCGTTTTTTACTTCGTAACCTCGGTCGTCGATTCTTTCGTTTATGTTACGTTCTCGACTTTGAGGGAAGCAGAGAGACGGTAATATGCGCGCAACACGAAAGCAATTTAGCTACTCTCACAGCCAATTTGGTATACATCCAGCGAGAACGAAGAACATTTCTGTTTTTTTTATTTTTTTTTAAAGCGTTACAAAGAACTTGTCTATTAAAACCATTGGCTTCCATGACTATTTGGTTATTATTTTAAAACACAACATGAATTTAAAATTCGAACAGTATTCCATTCAACCTGGACAAATGTAGAAAAGAAGGACACGTTTTACATAACCTCCAATTACAGCGGATCACAAATCGTGACATGACTTCCGTGATGTTTTAGTTTTTAATTTTGAAACGCCACATGAATTTTAAATAAGAACAGTATTCCATTAAATCTGTATAAATGGTGAAGAGGACACCAAACACATTTCTGTATTATTAATTTATAATATCCCCACTTTATAGCGTTACAAAAAACGTGACATTTAAAGCGTTACAGAGATTTTATAAATACAGTGGAATAATTGGAAAAACGTTAAAATAGCTTCGTATAATCGCTGGGCAACTAATAATACCTTTGAAAATGCAAAAACAAGCATGCACATTAGCACTAAGACATTTTCCAAACATGCAGTATATAAAATGGTTGACTCTTACTCCTATGACTTTTATCGGTAAGTATTGGGGTGGCTCTTATTTAGTCGTGGTGAAATTTTTTTTCAAGATTTTTTCGCGGCACCCCCAGAATAGTTCCAAATAATAAAAAAAATCTATGTAAAGTTTGAGCCCGATCGGATAACGGGAAAAGGTGCCCTTGCGGCCCATGGCGCGTTTAAATAATTATTTAACAACTCACAACGTCGATTTTATATAATATCCTGCAAGTTATTGATTACCTAAAAAAATATGTCAAACAAAAGTTGTATATCCAGACAAGGAGCATCTTTTATTTTCTATTACTTTTTCTCGTGCGACAAATGTTTTTTTATTTATAAAGGCGAACAAAAAATTGTAATTTTTATTTTCGAGGACTATTTTTTAAACATTTAAGGAGGGGCATACACCGAGATATGCTAATCACTGTTTCAATGAAATAAGTTTTTAATTTCAAATGTTTTTGTGTGGTATTAAGGTAATGGATGTGTGATAATTGCTTTGCTATTTACAATTACTGATACGTGTATACTCCCGGCCTTAGGAATCATTATCCTATATCAGTTAATGGAATTTATGTTGAAAAAGTACTTGAAATGTTCTGCTTAAAATTTATTTAAATGAAATTCATTTTCAATGAAAGATATATCTCAGTAATCCCATAAATGATGTAAAAATCTTTTCTGTTATATGATACTAGCTTTATTACTCGGCTTCGCCCGAAATTTAGATTCCGATTTAAAAAAAATTTTTTTTTTTTTTTTTTTTTTTTAAATGGCCACATTCATCTGGATTAGTCAGACATAATAAGCACATTTCGTGATCCCAGAGTTTATCGTTTGAAAGTTTTTAGGCGACAGACAAACACACAAACATATAGAATCTTTCTGCTTTATATATGAAAATGTATTTTAAAATTCTTAAAGCGGTTGTGTGTACATATAATTGCATATTTAAGTAGGAATAGGAAAATACTTATAAAACAGCACTGTCCAGCGTAGGGGCCCCTCACGCGCCTGCTTCCCCTTCCAATCTTTCTTTCCCGCAGCGTGCCTTCCGTTGTCAAGGATACCGCGCTACGCTACGAAGGCTTCCATGACGGGCTAGCCAGGCTAGCAGCTGGTCTGTCATGGTCGCCTCTTTAGCGTCAAGCGGTATCCCTGACAACGCGGACGAGAGTGGGAGAACCCCAGTCTCACGCGTGAGCGACCTTGGACAGCGCTGGTCTAGGACCAGGAATAACATATAGGATACTTTTTATCCCGATTTTTTTAACCGATCTGGGCCAAATTTTGCACAACTACTCTCTAGAACCCTGCGGAAAACATGGACTACCATGAAATCTGAACATCCCACCCCTTCCCCCTTGTTTCACCCCCTTGACACTCTGTGACAATCAAAGCTTTTTTCGGGCAAAGCCGGGTGCTTAAAGCTAGTGAATACTGAAGGTAACAGCAAAGGAAAAGGAAGAAAAAGACCCCACTAACTCTGGTCATCTGCCCTGGACACCTATGGTCATCTCTGCCGGACACTTAGGGAAAGATGGCTCACCGAAGATTTTTTAATATTTAAATTTTGGATGATTTTGTCTTCATTTTTGTTTAATTTGTGTAGCTAGTTGCAAAGCCAAATTATTAAAGTATGTCGTGTTGATAATTGTTTTTATTTAAATCACAATACTTTTTGTGCGAGAGCCTTACAAAAAAAGTATGGCCAACTACTCCGGAATTATCCAAACTTTGAAACTACTTAACCGATTTTGATAATTCTTTCTCGATGACCTAAGTTGATTGAAGCTGAACTAAATGCACCCAGTTTCACGAAAATCGGTCCAGTAGTTGTGGAGAAATTAGCGGACAAACATAATACATACCTGCATACAAACATATAGAACTGAGAACCTACTTCTTTCTGAAGTCGGTTAAAAATAGGATTATTGAAAGAAAACAACACAATCGACTTCTCGAGCATTAAATCGCAGCGGTAGTTAAGGATGAATGATCGGCAACAGGAACCCGCGAAATGGAAGGAGCATTATTTTTCGAGGCAAGAAGTTACAACTTCCCTGGACAAAACTCCAATTTAAACGATTCCAGGTGGAACTTTTAACCAGGTCGAGACCATAGATTAATACAATTGAATGAAGGAATTTCCTTCAAAGTGAAACGGCAAAGCGGAAGTATGCTGGACGTAAGGCAAATAGATAAACAACGGAAGGAGCAAAGGTATGGCGGGAAAAAAAGTAAGAGAGAAAAACGAAAACTCAACGCACAATGTCGTAGCGAGAGAAGAGACGAGAAGATATATGCTTAATTCACTACTTAGGTAGCTAACGAGTTTCTTAAGTGAGCGAACGCTAACGAGTTTGTAAAGCTCGTAAGAAAAGCACCATCGTCGGGTGAGAGAGCGACGCATGTTGCATGCGAGCGGTGGTTTCTTCCATTTAAAAAAAAACCACCGATGCGACCAATGGCTAAAAAATTTCATGCAATTTGCACTTGAAGAACTCTTGTCATTTACGAGCAATTTCCGCGAACTGCATGGAAATCAATATTTGTTGGGAAAGGTATTACGTACAACATATTTTATATATACAGATTAACGTAGCATCCTATATTTTTATAGAATCTTATACGTTTTCTATACCTTTTTATACCGTGTCGATTAACAAGTATTGAACTAATATGTCTTAAGGTGAATGTCATAAGCGATACGTGTGTACTATAGTTGCAACAAAATAATTCCAAATTATTTGAACATTTACGCGACTATTGCACGAGCTTGGGGCTAATCAAACTGATGATTTTTCGACGGTGTTCTAGCTGGTTGTGCTAAGGAACAGCGTCACTATTGGCATTCGATAATTGGGCAGAAAATAGTTTTTGCAGTAAATGTTCTTATTTAATAACAAAAACAGATACCGTATTGTGCTCTGGATGTAGATTTTTGTACTATTTTTAATTTTTTAAGTCGAAAACAGGTGATTAGGTTTAGGGTCAAGTGAATCACCGTCACGTCCGCATTTCTACTCACCAAAATTTTAGTAACATAACCTCACAATTCAATATATGCCGTAACCTCTATTTCTATTCGAAGGCATTTTATTTTTTATTTATCATTATTTTATGCTTTACTGCTGTGTTATGAAACATCTCCATAAAAGATGTAACTTATTTTAAACTGAAAAGGCAACATATTATGTTAGCAGAAATTTGTACAAATGGTGAGTAGAAATATGTACATCGCTATTTTTCGTGAGCAGAAATACGGGCATTTAGAGCATTACATTTAATTACAAATTACTAATAGTTAAACGTCTTGGAATATCTTTCTTAAATAGTTTTTGAGTTGGTTGATTTATTATTAAAGAATTAATTAATTACCCTGCTAATTTTGATCACAAACAAATGTTGTACACCTTCTTTATGACGAGTAACCTCTTAAATGAGCAGAAATTGGGACATTCACTGTGATGTACGAAAAGTTAACGAGTTTATCTTGTAACTCAAATTACTATTCTCAGACACTAAAACACCAATAAGTTCTTTATATGTGTACATTCTTTTACGAAGGAAACTTTGAAATATTAATATAATTTCTCCTGGTAAGTATCGTTAAGGAACAATTTATCTTCGTAATGACTGTACATTGTGCTCACTGCATTAACTCGTTAAGTACGAACACGTCCATTCGTGTATTGAAGTTAAAGCTTTAACAACAATCTTGGCGACTATAATCGTTAACTACCACGAACAAAGAATAATATCCACAGTCAAAAAGACAAATACGACGAGCCTTGAGCGTTTCAGCCGCATCTGAGAGGGATGGGAAGTAGTGCAACTACGTTGGCCAAAGTTTTGCTAACTCGAGCCTCTGCAGCAGAAACTACCACGCGCCTCTTCCTCGATGTACGTACAAATGATGCTGCACGTACACGCGCCCCCTATACATACTCCTTCCAGGCTGTACAAGTGTAAGCTCCGCTGCTCTGTGGCTCGTCCTACGTATGTACATATACACCTCTACGGCGTATGTACACGGCTTTAAGTTCTGTCGCGGGTGTGTGTGCGTCGTTGAAGATACCACGAAGAGGATTCTCGTCCTCTGTTTCTTTCCACGCGCACACGCTGTTCCTGTCTTCGAGTTCAAAAGGTGAAACTTGTTTCAACGACCTGCCTCGTTATACCCACTCCACCGTGTTCTTACGCCCAATCTGTACACCCCCGCCCGAAAATTTCACGGCTCCTTGACTTTACACTTTCCCGCGGTCGTGAAGTCGCGCTACTCATTATCGACGATCAAGGCAAAAGAATCACCTTTAACCAATGTGGAATGATCGTTCAACATTAACATCGATTTCATGCATCTTGCTTCGCCATCGTTCACTAACGTTGTGCGTTAATGGTATTTAATCCTCACTATCGAGTTAATGTTTGTAGCAGAGGGACTCTGAAGAAACTTGGTCTCTTCGTTCCGTTGGATTTTCACAATTTATCGTATTCTATTCCACTTTTCACGATACCGTTTTTTTTTTTTCACGAAATGGAACGTAGTTATACTGAACTAGCTTTGCTACTCGGTGTCGCCCGAAATTTAGGTTCTGGGTTTTTTTTTAATAGTCACGTTCATCTGGATTAGTCGGGCATAATGAGCTGAGGCACATTTTGTGATCGCAGAGTTTATCGTTCCAAATTTTTTAGGCGACAGACAAACACACAACATATAGCTTTCTGCTTTAAATATTAAGATAGTAGGTATACATATATTATTAGAAAGAATATTAGGAACAGGGCCGTCCCTGGGTTCTGGCCGCTCAGGCGCAAAAACAATATTGCCGCCCTTATTAGTTCAATATTCTTTAATTACGAATTTAATATGCAGTGTTTACTTTTATATCTATACATACATCATTTTAAACAGTTATCATGCAAAAGAGTTTCGATTATTATTCTTATTAATCAAAATTTTACATATAATAAACGGCCTGCGGCGGCCCCTAGGTTTGGCCGCCCAGGTGCGGGGGCACCTTCTGCACTCCTGCCATATACGGCCCTGATTAGGAAATCTCTTTGGCATATTTTGTGTATATTTCTCTGTCATGAAATTGAAATTCCTATGCGTGTGTTACACAGAAAACAAAAGATCGGGTGAAATTAATATTGTAAACAATTTTATGTGATTTTATTCACAGAATTCTAACCGAACGAATGTAAATTATATAGTTATGTTATGATTAAAGTTTTAATAAGTAAATTTTGCAAGTTAAAAGTGTAACGGACGTCAACTAGAAAATAAGCTAGGAAGCTGTAGATACTTGGAAATGTTCAGAAATTTTAGATAGCAAGAAATTAGAAATTAATAGATGGCAACTACAATTGAATGCACTATACTTTTGTAAGCACTTTATAAATCAATTATACATATGTAATGCGAAAATTTATTTCCCAGTTAAGAAACAAAATAACGTCAATAGAGAGGACGAAAAGTCTCTGAAATATGAGAAAAACGTGACAAGACTATGCAAATGAAAATTCCATGTGTTGTATAAAAAAATTGGGTGGTATACCTACTTCTATATCGACTAAGGTAATTTCATACCAACGCTTCTTTCATTCAAGTGGACTCTAGAACTTTAATTATACAGCAACCATACAAATTTCGTAGCTTCCGTCCTTCAGTTTCGTATAAAGAGAATACCCTTTAATTATTTAATTCGCAGGTAGGCAAGAAAAGAAACGGAATGTAATTTAGCACCGCATCTGAAATAAGTACCTACATCGTTTACTATTTGTTCAACCGAGAAATGTGTACATAGGATGTACCATTATTATTGTAACAAAAGTTTTAACCTAGTTTGAAGAATAATGCTTAAATTTTGTTATATGTACTTTTTAATGCCTTTCATGGCGGAGTTTCGTGACGCTATTATAATTTACGATGCTTTGAGTAAAAAATATACGTTATTCAGGATGTTCACAAATTCATAATAGTATAAATTTTGCACGTGCATAGTATTCATAAAAATAAACTGATATGTGCTAGTAGACATAGACCCCCAAACCATTCATCTTCAAGTTATAAAATAAAAATGGTTCCATTCACCATTGGAGATATTCGATAATTTCCATCTGTTGATAATTGATATCGCCTACCTGTATATATAATATTAAACGTATTAAAAAGCATCAAGTCATTGTTTAAATTCATGTAAAATATAAAGTTGTATAGATTATTCCAAGGTATTTAGTTGTTGCCAAAGATAATAATCGAATGGATTTAAATTCGACATGCAAGAGTCTAAACGATTTGGTTCACCGTGTCCAATCTATTTGTCATCACAACTAATGTTTAACTATCTTGTGATATCTAATGGAACATGAACAGATTCAAAAAGTAAAATAAACTGATGCGGACAAGGATTACAAATTACAAATAGAGAAAACATAAGAAAAATTACTTAGAACTCATAAATTGTTGATACTTGCACTAATGTTTATTATCGCAACACTTTTCTGTTTACTTGGATAAGTAGGTACCTACTACACGGGAGGCAGTTTTGCACCACGTATTTGTACATATCCTGCAGATGTATGCATATTGTTACACAGTAATGTCTCGTTACTAAAGTCGGTATCATCAGCTTTAGTTCTCAAGGTCAATGAGAGGTAATTCTCGCTATGCCGTTTGGCTACCTTACCACTCCTCCACAATTTGCTCCGCTTCGAGCAACGACTGCTCAGCATCTACGAAGCATGCGAACACCCTGAGTAAAGTGATTACAGTATTCTGTCGATATAAGCAGTGTCGCTACTCGGAACCGACAACGAGTTGTTATCGCGAGGGACATTATATCGACAGTCTACTGTACTGAGGCATCCCATCACCTTGTTTTTGCTTCATGTCAAAATTGTTCTTCATGAACACAGTAAGGACAATGCGCAAGGTAAGTTATTCACTAATAAAAATGAACATTTTTATATTTCTCATTTCATGTTCATAAAAGCATTTTTAATTTATAAGTGAGATCCTCCTGATGAAAATGAGTTTAAATTCGACCCCCTTTGAAGTGCAGTAGTGTCACAAAAGAAGGACGGGGTTTCTGGATCGAAATAAGGTGATCGCTATCCGCACCATTTCTTCCTTTGTTTCTGCGGCGAATGAGACAGATTGCGAATAAGCGCCCACTCGGTCATTCTCATTCTGCGCGATAGGTAAGGCAATAAGGGCAAACGGTAAAGTCTCACTGGCGGTTCGCGATCGACGGTCATCTAGTTTCGGGACAATTCTGTATTTCTAAATATACGTAATTAAAATTAGTAGATTACGAATAATGATGATTTCGAATTAGATAGTATTTGGATTTTAGGGATACCACCATCCTTGCCATAAGAGGGCATTTCTACTGATACCCCTCTCTCGCAAGTTCTCTCTCAACTACCGATTTCTACATATATAGAGCCACCCAAAATTTCGAGACAATCCGGAACATACAATATCCGAATAGAAAGAGACATCGAAAAGTCCTTTACCGTTTTCGGATCCGAGGCTTCATTTTCGAGATATTAATAGTTGAATATTAACGGTCGAACTTCCAGGCCGTGCGGTTGAAAGCCGAAACAGCTGAGCGCGAAGGAGCGACTCTTCACACGCACACGCAGGAGTCACGCGTGAGTCACGCGTAGGTACAGAGCCCCCCACACGCACAGAAGAGCCGACCGCGCTAACCGATTTGGGTCTGTATCTACGCGTGCCTCCTCTGCGCGCGTATGGAGAGACTCCTCCGCGCTCAGCTGTTTCGGCTTCCAGCCGCACAGCCCGGAAGTTCGGCCGCTAATATATTCAACTGTTAATATCTCGAGAACGAAGCCTCGGATCCCAAAACTGTAAAGGACTTTTCGATGTCCTTTTGCATTAGGATATTGCACGTTCCGGGAAGCCCCTGAATTTTGGGACACCCTGTACGTACGCGATTCACCCAGCTTCTTAACAACCCCGCGACGAAAGCAGGGCCGGCTAGGTAAGCCTTACTGACGAGTCTACTAGCAGGCCTAGGACGAATCCTACACTTCTTTCATTTCTCCTTTCACAATCTTACCTGCAACTCCACACCTCCTAAACCCTCTCCTCCTCAGACTCATCTGCATCGAGAAAACCTCACCAACCCATTGGCCGTACAGTGCTGTCTCAAAAAGTGATACATTTCGTGATCCGATGAGTGATAATCCGCCATCCCCAATACTTCCTTTGTAGTTGCCGCGGCGAGTGAGAGGACACCGTAATTTATGGCTTCTCGCAGTCGCCTACTCCTCGGTCGTTCTCAGTCTACTCACGCGCCGCGGAAGGAAAAAAGGAGAGCCAAATCGATTACCCGATTCGAAAGTTGATACTCGACGGTCCCGAGCCAATTTCACTTAGTGTAGATAGAAATGTATTCTTATGAATATTTAACGTTGCATATAAAGAACGTTATATTTATTAGGGGATAACTTATTTCACACGCGACTTAATCCTTGTCGATTGATAGCTACAGATTCATTCATGGCGTGCCTTGTTCACTCTCTTCATTTACCATTTAAAGGAGGCATGGCCAACTGGGGCCATTGGGAGCAGGAGCGGCCATCGTGGTTTCCAGAACCACGTATGAGTTGAGCTCGAAGCAATGATACCGCGAGCGTACAACGGGTGGGGAAAACTGTAGTAGTGGGCGTGTAGGCTTATACCCGTAGGATAGGCTTAAATGACTAGGATTCGTGGAGGCCCCAGTGTTAGCTGTCAGCGTAAATAGTTTGCTACATGGCCCACTTTTTTAGTTACATTTACTCTTTTACTTGAATTGTTAATAAAACTATCATTTTTTCCATTGTCCTTTTTTTCTAACTTTGTTTATTTTTTTCATTCTGATCTCTTCAAAATTATGTACACACAGTATATTGATGATATATTTCAAATACTTTTGTTTATAATTAAATAAAATCAGGGCTACTAAACTACAAAACATGTAAAGAAATAATTCATCATTTTCCTGTCGTCGCCAAGGAGGTGGTAAATCGGCTCTGACTTGTCTATAGAAAATATCTCCGAAGTGTTGAAAAGCAATCTAATTCCATTGGAATGCTATAACTGTTATTTGATTCTATCGATTTGTAGAAAATGAAAAACGCTGATTAGCAACGGATACCTAAGAAACTTTTTGTTAATCAGAGTCTGGTGTGAGTGGAGCTGTTCAATTTTATTCTATCCAATTATACAATATTATTGTTTAATTTTTAATCAAATCCTGTTTATTTGTCCAATTCCTAGAATGTATAACACTGGGGCCCCAACGGGCGGCCACCATTAGGCACCCACCTTGACCCCAAGGTTACATATATAAACCAACGACCGAATCGGGGGGCTCTTTCTCATTCCAAGTTGATAACGCGATCACGAGGTGATCGCCGAGCCAGGGTCAGTCACGCTCAATAAACTCTTGTCAAAACCTGCGGTGAGTTCCGACTCTTCGAACGGCCACGTGTCCACTACCATTCGGTTCTTCCCGAATATCCCGTCCCGGCACCTTTGTCCGACTTATTGAGGCCCGCGGAACAACCCGACCGAGGACGAACGGAGTACCTCGGGGAAAATCTCACAGCCCCGTACCTCACAACAAAATCGGTGGCAGCAGTGGCAAACCGATATTTTGTCTATCGTACTGTTGGATAAAAGTAAAAATAGGTTTAATGCTATTGTTGGACATGCCATAGGGTATTGCTCTGATATAGCAACAATTTTGTAGTATTTTGGTTCTGTTCAACGTCAATGTTTCATTGATTTACGCACAAGTTGCTTAAATAATTATTTCACTGATTACATTCTTGCATTTATGAGTGTGTATTATTACTTGCCCATTACTTATTGGATACAAATCATTGGTTTCTGATTCATTAGAACATACACCATCATACTCAGAAAGAATTTTCCTGCTCATGGCCTCCAAAATTGATTCTTTATGCTACCTGGATACGAACGTTTTAATTTTTTTTATTTATTATTTGAAATATCTGTGTAAATATGTTGTTTACCCGTTTGTACCAAGTACACAAAATTCAGTTATGTGTATTAGGAATCCTTCTACAAACAGGGATTCCGACTCGTATTGATCCAGAACTCTAGTATTTTTGTATTTCAGAACCGGCAGCAATGAAATGTAACAAAAGCATTTTAGAATCCTGGCTTGACGTCGATCAGAGTTATCGACATTATTCTACACGAGTTTATTGGGTATCCCTAATGTAATGTTTTGTTCTTCTTATTAGCCTTACCTTATGTTTCACTCGTATACTTTATATAAAATCAAGTTATTACAACGAATATAAATAAACAATTATCCCAAGTATCATTCAATGAATTTTCGAAAAGTTCTCCTAATAAAAAATAAAAAATTATTCGAGTAACGTGGAAAAACAATTTACAATTACAATTGAAAAATAATTATAACACGTATGGATTACTAAAATAAAACAACTTTATTCGGATAATTATCTTAGATAAATATTTATTCGAAATTACTAGGAGAGAATATTAAATATGATCACTTTGTAGGTCCCTCTGAAAAAATTATCTGAAGTAAAAAGAATTTAGGTCGCTCTATTAACAACGAAAATAATCAAGATGGACGACCCGTGAGTTTCACCATGTATATAGTCATACTATTATAGTAACTCCTCCTTTTTGTGCGAAGAGGACTTCAACGTAACTAGGATATTAGAGCTGCCTAATTACCCTATTAATATCGGAGTAATGTAGGGTCACGTGGCGGTGAATAGCGAATATTATTCGGTACTTACGACATCGAACCGCCTAGTAGTTGAAGTTTGAACTGCACGGATATTACCATACAGTAATTAATATCGTATCGTACAAATATACGGATCACATGCGTACGTTTACACGTTTGATTAAACCTCTGAGTATTTTACAATTTTTTGCAAGGCTACTATCATTTTTCAGTCTTCCTTGCCTTTAATTTTATTTGTGCTTGTTTAGAAATATTATAAAAAAATTGTATGTGCAGCTGCTTCTTTTCAATCCTTCTACATTTAGTAAATACAATGTAAAAGTGATAAAAGTGACTTGACTTGAAGCTAACAAGTTTAATATTAGAAAATATTTGGCAAATGTAAAGCTACGATTTGGTAATTCAAATTTGATGTTAATAAAAGAAATTAAAGCATTAACATGTATGTACAAGGAACGAATAGAATATTTTATTAATCTTGAACGTAATTAATTATTCAATTTAAAGTTTATATTTATTTTTAAAATTCATACGTATAGACAACGGTAGTGAAAAGCTTTGGAAATTATGCAGATGAGAGTCCACCTTACCGATTTCAACTGTTGAATATGTTGGCAAGATCATGATTCTGAGCCATTATTTCCTGTACACATAACTCCCGCTCGGCTTTAGTTTTCGCAATATTCGCAAAAAAACTCTGATTGGTAGTTGATTGGAGCTAGATTTGTTTAGCGAGGGGCCACAAACTTTTCAGAGAAAAGGCAATGAAGTGAAACTGTTTCAGAAATGTATGGTCTTTGGCATTTGAACCAGCAACTCGTAGATGGCGCGCATCCGCAAGTTACTGGTGTGCTGTCTACCTATTTACCGCTGTCGAAGGAGTATATTGCTTGTCGGGATGTTATTCTGCCGAGAGAGTATGTTTCTGAAACATATTTTTCTATCCTAAATCTCTCAAAAGTTCTCTCTCAAAAATCTGAGCTCCACCAACTATCGATCAGATATAAAATAGAAAACAATAGAAATAACCTATAAATTTTTAATGAACGGCGACCCGCAAGTAAAATCCGCGAGGAAGCAGCGTTTCTACAAGTTCACCGGTTTGGTCCAAACCTAAGCGGCACGTAGCTCACATCGAACTAAAAATGTAACAAGTTTTTTCATGAATATCCGGAAAACTAAAGCCGAGCTGGGGTTACATGTACAGGAAAACAATGCTCAGCATTATGATCCCGACAGCATATTCAACAATCATTGAAATAGGTGAGGTAGACCCTCATCTGTATAATTACCGCAAGGTCTACTAAAATCAACTTTTAAATCAAAATACCATGCAGATGTTCTAACAGCGTATATTCGACACATGCAAAAATGCTACGTATATTCAAAAGCGGAGTAAAGCTATGCACAGAATTGAAATTAAATGCACGTGTGAATTAGTAAAAATAATCAATACGTAATATGAAAGAAGAATACGAGAAAATATTGGGCTGCAGCAGCGACACAAGCGTACAGTTTTGTTATTAAAAGCATAAAGTAGTAGAAACGTACGATCGGAGGTATAACACGATATAGAAAGTGTGCGCAGCAAGGAACAAAGTGGAGGCACATAAGTTACACATTTCACGTTTCTCTATCGATGTTAGCGACATAAAGCGTCAAAGCAACGATTACTGGCCATAAGTATATTGTAATAAAGCTCCGGCCGTGGAGCACGAACAAAGGGGAGGGAGGAGGAAAACAGAGGGACAACAGAAACGTGAACAAAGGGAGTAATGGGTAGCAAACGAAATTAAACCTCCGTCGTCTCTTTGCCTTTTTTACGAAGCGGCAAATGAAAGAGGTCTGTCCGCGGAGATATCCGCAAGTTTTATAGCGTCATTATGTACCGGCAGAAGAGGCCCTTATAAGAATGGGTTCTCCGTCTTCCCTTCGCCAGGACACTCTCGGGGTCGGTCTTCCAATCGCACAGCAGCTGAGAGTTGCGTTGTCGCCTTCGGAAACTGCCAAGTCGGCGCTGGTATCACCCCCGTAAACGATATCCGGTGGTACTGTCGGACAGAAATGTGAAAAGGATGACACCAACATCAATCTGACAACTAAAATCATTATATATTGATACGTATTACGTTTCCACGCGATTCGCGGAATGCTTTTTAGAAAAAAAGGAACAGGTATTTTTTTTTTAACACGAAACTTATGCAAGCGGCATAAAGCTAACAATTTTCGTTGAAGAGAAATACGAATTCCGTCGAATGAAATTAGGAATTCAAGAGAAGCAAATTTATATCGACGAATGAAAAACATTTACGCAGAAATTAAATTAAACCATTTTTTTGCACAAAAACGTCGAAATTTTTGGACGATATAAATTCATGTCGATTAAGAAAACCTTCGGTTTTTTATTTTAGGCAAAAATTGGATCCGCTAGGACAGGGGTGTATAGGGAGCCGTTTTTAGCGCCTAGCTGCGAGCAACCCGCCTGTCCCGTTGCTAAAATTAGAATCGGTGGGGGAACCGCAATAGTGTACGTGCGTGCTCGTTGGCTGGTAGCGATTGCTAGGTTACAGCCGGTAATTTCGTGTTTGTCGAAATGCAATTCATAAAAAAAACAAAGGCGAAATGATAATCAATAAAAATGGCATTTAACGAAGCCCAACCGGTTAACCTTTAATAGACATTTCGGGCTGGTATTTTACGGAATATAAAAATGCTTATTACTGCAAAACTGTACATGTATGCACAGTATTATCTGTATTATGAAAATGTATATGGACTATAAGGGAAATTATTAAGATGACAATTTGTCGCATGTTGTAGCTTGATTGGTTTTTTCTTATGGCGTCATTGTGTTTGTTGAAATCTATGTTGATAAGAGAATATTTAATATTGAGCTTGGATTTGCAGGATTTAATATCTACTGTTGTGATGATTATATTATGATTTCTCTACCTCTTATAGCTATGAGGTTTTTCCTGCTAATGCTGCGAAATAAAAATGTAGTGCAGGGTGGATGGAGCAAATTTTCCCCGTATGGAGTTGGGGGGGGGGGGGAGAGTGCATATTAAAAGATCAAAGTTCAGCAGTCTACAAACCGTAGTACGCAAACAAAAAATAAAAAATGGTAAAATCCCTTCCAAATTCCCAAATGTGAAATTTCACACACAGCAAAATCTCACGTCTTGAATACTCCACATATTCCATACAACTCACGCCGGCTCTCATGTAGTGGGTATTATTGAGTAAATAGGTATTCCCGAATATTCATTTTTGTTTTTGTTCTGTGACCCTTGGAGCAGATCATGCCTACTTCTCCAACATCCAGCAATGCAATATGAAATTCATTGCTCTTTAGTTCCCAAAATCTTATCTCTCATATTTATCTTTATCTTATTTGCGGGTACATATTCTCTGTGTCATGCTGACTGAGATCAAAATTAGTCTATAGCAATTTATTCTCTAGAGTCTACGCCCTAATACATGTACATACCTACATATAAAGTTACTTCAGAAAAATGCAATAAAAATAAATGTATTAATATGTTTGATGTCTTGTGCATTAAAAATCACATTGTAAGGTCAATTTCATCCATGGACGTACTGTTGCCGCAACGTAATTATCATCCTGCATCCATTGATTTTATTCAATTTATTGACGTTACGGATTTAACGAAATGTACATGTATTATAATTAGAAGCAACGATTACTTAATTATGTGAGGGTATATTAACCGGGTTTCATTGAATGACATATTACATATTTAGCTCTGTATAATATGTGGCAGTCAGAGCAACAACGGACTAACCCACATGTTTTTCGAAATTGAATTAGTAGCAATAACGTATTCCAATAAGCTCTACTAACTATTTAAATTAGGAAAAAAATTTTTTTTTTAATGCGGGTTGGTCCGTTGTTGTTGTGACTGCTTCATATAATCTTTCATTGAATTTGTTGCTTCTGCGCATACTCTAAACTACACAAATATCTCAGGAAAGTTCATATTAAAACTGATCAATTTTATTAGATACAAAAAGAAATGCCCATCGAAGGTGTGAAGAAACCGATTCACGTGCTGGTTATGTATGCTATTGTGCGGCCCCACCACGGTATCGCGACTTAGTGTCGACGAGCGCCACCAGAGGTCTAATCTTCTCGCTAGTCCTAATTCCCAATCTCAATTCATATATATACAAGTTCCAAATTATGTCCTCTGTTATTAATTTTTTAGTGTATTGTAACTACATTTATGTACCACAGTTGATTCGAATACACAAATTGATACCATTTTTACTAATTTTAAAAAGCATTTGACGTAGCGTATCACTCAATCTTAATTTTAAAACTTGCCGCAACAGAATGCATTGGCAATGTATTTTCATGGCTGAAAAGCTATTTATCGGATAGAAGTCAAATTGTTCAGATCATAAATTCTTATTCAACTCCAGTTAAGGTCTCCCGAGGTGTTCCCCAAAGGTGTATCACCGGGGACCCTTTCTCTTCAATATTTTTATCAATGTTATTGCCGATATTTTTACCAGACGTGAATTTCTCGTATTTATAGATGAGTTTCAGTTTTATAGAACATTAAACAGTTATGACGATACTTGCAAAAGTGCAAAGTGATTATATCTCTAAATTCAATAATTGTTCGAGTCCGTGTAGGTAGAGTCAGGTGGGGTTGATTGTAACACGGGACACAGTACAACAATGAAAGTAATTCTGTTTCTTTGTGACATCTTTATTGCGTCATTCTATGATAATGATAATATCTACCAAAATAGGTTGTTTCGTGTTTAAACGTGACGAATTCAAATAAACAATTTTTGTTTCTTTTCCAACATACAATAATTCTGGTAAATAATAATATTTTGTAAACAAACTACATATATTTGTTGCTTGATATGACAATACAGTTTGCCGGTATTCATACCCTATAAAATTCCAGTAAATATTTGTTTGTGTTTATACGGTACGGGGCTCAGTATAACAGTGTAATATGACAACAGTTACTTGCGCAAAAATGGATCATATCTTTTACTTTCCGCTGGAACTGGGTCTGGCAACTATTGCAATCGATGATATAGAACTTATATTTTCATTTCCTAAAATGGCAGATGAGACACAACGTTAAGCACATTTTTATTCATTTCCGGATAATATTTTGAAAAGATATAATTTGAGTTAAAGAGTTTTTTCTATTTAATTTGTATTTTTAAGGTTTTGTGCAATTGTTATAGTATGTCCTATTATGTTACATTGTGCCCTTAAGGCTGTTAAACTGTACCCCAGATCTGGGTCACACTGTAACAATTATGTGATCTCGGAAAAGTGCTAAATTGATTAGCTTTTAAGGATAATTGTTAACATTGGCTAATTCTGATTTGAAGGACCAAGAGCTGATTTAAAAAAAGCGCATATGCTTAGGTTGTATATACAGAGTGTTTATAAAAACGGGTACAGGACCTAGAGGGTAGATAGTACTCCCTAAGCAGGGTAAAAAGTGCTGAATAAACAGAAATCGAGAATTCAGTCGTGTCAGAGTTAGACACGATTTTCGATCTCACAAGGGAAGATCCCGAACCCAAAAATTCAAAAAATTCTGAAAATTTGTGAATATGCAGAGGATTTCGAGTTTGCAGGATGCAGAGGTACATATGAGCCGTTCAGAGGACAAATCGATTAACTCCACTTTTTGAAATATTTTAATTGATTATAAATAAAAAAAGTTATGACTGAACCAAGTGCTTTGACACTTAAATTTAAAATATTTCAAAAAGTGGAGTTAATCGATTTGTCCTCTGAACGGCTCATATATGTAAGTACAGGGTTCAATCTCGTATGCTTCTAATAAACAGAAAAACAGGACAGTATCATATGACAGTGAAACAGGATTCCTTCCCAAAAAAATAAACACGTACACGTTTTTAACATGTAATCGTAAGTCTACTATGTATTTCTTTGCCTACAAAGTTCTCGGAAGAGCTTCCGCGGAAGTGGCCGGACGATCGATCATTAAAACAGAATGGAATCATTTCTGGTAAAAGATACTAAAAGTGGAAAGAAAGTATTATGCGAAAGTTTATAATTGGCGGAAGACTTTTGCAGATTAAAGCACTCAAGAGCTCCTCCTATCCTATAGGCACACCCCTGGCAAGGGACATCGTAATGAGGTGGTCTTTAATGTTTAGTCAGTATAATTAGAGTCGATTTAGGGTCTGGGAGATAGGAGCGGAGCAAGAAATTGCTAATGTTCAGAACGTCGGGACATAATAATTATCCCTGTCAAGCGAGCCCCTCAATATTAAGCTGTGGTGGGAAAAGAAAAGGGGGAATAATGTAGCCGAAAAATAGAAAGATATACATTCTGTTGCGCGTTATAACATATTACGTTCCGTAAAAAGTATCGAATGTAACGTTGCGTATAAATACAAATTGTGTGCAGGATTCATAAAAAAAAGTGGACGTGTTTCATGTTTGAAATATGATGTTCTACTATTGCTCGCGAGAGATTTAACACCATTTTATAATTTACATTATGGAGATTTATTTCTTTTATAGGCATCGTATATCTATTTACATTTGTCAGAATAACTGTTCCGTAATATTTAGAACGTTATAAAATTTATAACGCCAGAAAGCTGCGAATCTTTTATTTCTTCAGTATGCAGTAATTCATACGACCCGCGAGAAAAAATCGTACATAAATCTCAACTCTTAAATATACACCCATACGGCGCGTTAGCAGAATTATGGGTAGCTATCTCAGAACATCAATTGAATCAATAAAAAGTATATTATTTACTCGTTCAAACACAAGATACATAGGTGCTAAATCTTAGATTTCAATGATAACTGATTTATGTCTCTAGCTTCGCAGAATTTTTATGTAGATGAGAGGTGCTATAAAAGGGACAGGTTTTAAATAAGATAAATCATATTGCCAAAATTCTAAAAACCTAAACACATTAAACATACAAGTTATTCTCCTGTTTAAACCAACACTAGTGCGTACTTAGTTATTCACCGCAGACTCACTCGCAACAAATCAGTAATCCGCGGTTGATATTTTCCTGATATAAAAGTAACATTTTCTTTAGTTTTCTGGGGCGGTTTGTGAGATAAAATTATATACTAAGTGTGCAAGTTTTATATCATTAAAAGAGCCAATATTCATATGAAACGAGAATATATAACAATGCGTAAGCTTGATTGTTTTGTGGTTATTTTATAAGATGCTCACGTATAGTTTTAAGGGGTCAGTCCACTGTGAAGTTGTGAAAAATTGTCATTTTTAGGATTCATTTTTTAGTAAACGGAATGTCCAACGTAAATAATTTGTTGCCTTCTTATTAATACCCTTATTGACAGTATAAAAAAAAATCTATTTTAAATTTTTAACATTTTTTTTTAAATATATATCGCACTGATGTAAACGCCTTAAGAAAGCGATGTAATGTTGGTGCAGGTTGGTGATTCCGGGAGAACGACGCATTTGAAACAAAAAATTCAAAGTGTGTTGTAATCATTATAAGTGTGCTTATCGCCGGTATCAGAATTATTTTTACTGATAAAAAATTAACAAAATGGTGGAGGTTTGAAATTTAAGTGTCGAAATATGGAGAATTTTTCAATCATTTTGCCTCGTGAAAAGTATGAAATGGTTAATCAAAAAAGGTTTCCGTGGTCCCGGCCATAGCCACTGATGTGCAGAATAACGTGTAAGAATTTCAGATTGATTGGTCGAATAGTTCTTTTGTCATCACCTGCACCAGTTGAAAAAATGTTGCTCTGAGATAATCGCGTTAAAAGTTTTAAAACTAATTAAAAAAATTCTTTTAAATTTGTTTGTATAATAAAAGAGTAGCTTAATAAATACCAAAAGGATTTATTTCATTATATGTTGTATCTACGGAGAAAAAATCTTTAAGAGAGCTTAATTTTTCAAACCGTCACAGTGTACTGACCCCTTAAATGGGACAGCATAACAATAAGTCTTAATGGAACGTGCGTTCCATGATTATCCCTCTCATATTTACTTAGAATGACTGTTCTGACTCGAGCATGGGCTTACGAAAATGAGCGAGACTATTAACAAACAATTTTAATAATAATGAGTGCTGCGTTTGTAAAGAGAACATTGCTATCATTAAAGAAGATTGGTTTCAATGTAAAATTGTCTAAAAAGAGGCCATTGTGTCATGAGGAATAAAAGGTGTATTATTTTCTTTGTTCTTGATATTTTAACAATTAATCTCATTTCTGTTCACATTTTGTATATTTTCATCAATGTGCTCCTTTCATGACGTCTACTGTCCCATTTAAAACTACCTAGTCGTGAAAGGGACATTTTCGACTTATTTGAAAATCGAAGATTTTGTTATTTTCTGTTATTATTAATGAGTTTGCAATATATTTTTATTGAAGGCCGATAAACATACTTTCCATTAATGCACTTTTGTTTAAAATACCTATAATGATATTGTCAGATGTGGACACTGAACAAAATTGTCCATTTTATAGCACCTTGCCCCTACTTGTTAACCTTCATCTGGCGGATATAGGGTCCATTTTGACCCACGTTGAAGATCAAACTACACGTCTTACTTGTTATTAGTATTACTTCTTGAAAAAGAGAACGATTTCGGATAATACGAAAATGACCACCAAATTTAAAACCTTATCTCGAGATGTATATAAATTAAACTAGCTTTACTACTCGGCTTCGCCCGAAATTTAGATTCCGATTTTATAAAAAAAATTGTATTTATTTTTTGTGAAAGTAGTCACATTCATTTGGATTAGTTAGGCATAATGAGCTGGGACACATTTCGTGACCCCAGAGTTTAGAGTTCTAGAGTTTTTAGGCGACAGACAAACACACAAACACTTTCTGCTTTATATATTAAGATTATGGGGCAAAGTATCCGCCGTTTAAGGGTTAAATGCAGGTGCTACATATGTATATTATGCTCGTCTGCATTGAATTGAAAGTTCAAAATAGAATGAAAGAAAAATGTATTCTACATGAGGAATTAAAAAATAAGAGTAAGTTATTCTAGATCATGTAGGCCGCGCCCCACTAATATTATTAGGATCTTTCATTAATTATTTCCATAAATCTCCTGCACATGCTAGGAAACTATTCCTCAGTCTTCGCTATTACTTTAGCTTACAATCAGTGCTGTTTACGGGCGGAACCCTTCAGACGCCTTTATCCCCCGTCTACACGCCATATTTTGTGTGCATGCGACGTGAATTCACATCCCAGCATCAACTAAATAGTGTTCACGTACATGGCTACAGAGCCAGAGTGGGGCAAAGTGCCTAAGCTCCGTAGATTAGGTTGGACAGCACTGCTTTAGCTTAATCGAATAGTATTTTGTGCTCTGTAGGTACTCTTGCACCGTTATGGATGATTACACGTAATCTATTTAAAGTAATACCTCTCTTATTTTTCCACACAAACATGGTATCTTATACAGAGTGTTTCACCTAACTTGGCGATCTTAAATCGTAACTACATATTAATTTTTGGCTCCATATACCTGAGGTCCTTTTCATCCAGTGTTTCTTACGTATTGAACTCGAGACAGGTACTATCCAAATTTTCCGGCGTACCGCACAGGTCGAATTAACCTTGTGTGATTTGTTAAAATTTGATGATAAAGATTGTACATACAAACTCACTTTATTTACTTTGTTAGTAAACTCCCTGAAGAACAGAAACTAGATTTATATTGTTTATAAATACTGGTTGAATGTTTGAAGCGTACCTACACTATATATATAACATCTTTCCCTGCAACAATGCAGTCTACCTGTTCTCCTGTAGGCATACGGTTAATTAAATTTTTCCATTCAATCGTTGCATCGATAGCATTCATCACATCACGATAGGCATCCATAACTATTCGAAAACTATTTTTTATGCTATAATAAATTAGTTGACGTGCATGCGCTGCAAAGAAAACTACGAAGTGGATTCGAAATTATTCAAACGACGCACAGTGGCGAATTTGCCCGAAAAGCTGGCCAAAAATCAGAATGTAAAAGTTTTAAATTTGCTAAATCCAATTAGTGCCATTTATTTATGACATATTTGTGCATAATTTCTTACTAATGTAAATATATAAACTGCAGCCCTTGCTGAGATGTGTCAGTTCAAAGTTGACGCTCGAAATTTTAAGGTCTACTTTGAGATTTATTTTCAGATTATCGAGTCCAGCTATCAAAATAAACATTATATATTGTGGTGTAGTATCATATACACTATTATTGTTTTAAATGTGAAGTCTGTAAAAGTTCTTATAAACAAGTACTGAAAGCATATTCATTTATTGTTTATTCGTAAGCAAAAAGTTACAACTCAAGCGAGCTCAAGCATCATTCTTTTTTTTAAATGAAAGCTCAAGGTATGCACTGTAAGACCCCGTTGCAGTTTTTTGCAACAAATTGCTATTTTGGCAAATATTCTCATTTTTGTGTACACTGATACGAGTATAATTTCCGATTCATTCAGTCTTTGCATATACACGAGTCACAGATAGCACTTTCATCAGATATTTATGCGAGTCAAAATAAGACGGAAGTTAATAGTGACAACATTGCGGTTGAGCTCTCACTTAGTAATTATAACGTTTAAAATTCCGCAAGAAAAGCATCTCGTTGATCATCAGTGCTATGTACCAAATGTTTATATAAATATTTATGTATAAGTATGCGATATAATAATGTTAAAATATATACAAATATTAATGTTTCAGTAATGACTGCGTAATTATTTGACTAAAAACTACAAACCACAATACTTTTAATATTTTTAATAATATAATTATAATTAAAACAACAAATTAAACATTAAACGTTAAAAAATTATACTTTTAGCTTCTTAGAGTTATATTACAATAGAATATTTTAATAATTTGCACGGGAATTGCAGATTCATTTTTGGCCAGCTTTTCGGGCAAATTCGCCACTGTGCGACGCGTGGTAGTTTTTAGCGACTGCGAAACTCCTCGTTAAAGACTTGCCATAATGTGTTGAAGAACGATGCGAATATTTGTTTAGAGCATTTCCTTCAATCTTCCGGAAATTATTTGTGTACGACCTATGCTCATATATTTTTTATTTGTTCGAGTGAATAGATTTGCTCCGTAAACTACTATGATGCATTTAGGAATCATGCTGTATTTTCTGTTATTCTTCTAAATACCAACGAGCGGTTCAGGAAATAAATATAGCATAATCTAGACATAATGTTAATCCGGTTTGTCTAAACAGTGGTATGCCTGGGAGGTACGGTTAGACCACAACGCCAGATATTGTATGTACGCAGTCGGCAGGCACGGCGAGACCGCAAAAGGTTAACGCTCAACCATCAGCAGTTAACTGCTGTCACTTTTGAAATTACTCGAACAAATACTTTTGTACACTATGTGGTTCTTTGGTTGATGCTGCGGACCCCAATGTCTGTTTTCCCAATCACATCACAGCAATGTGCGTTCTCCCAAAGTTTTTCATTTTATGCAAGTACATGTGCGCACGTTTTTTTTAGAAAATACAATGTATTAGTGTTTTACAAAATTATTTTATAGATTAAATAGTACCTATTTAAACAAACCGAGATACATTGTGTCGAATGTGATTCGATTGAAATATTTGTGACGAAAATCGTTACTATATACAAAAGTATAGTTACAGCATTTACTTTTTGTGATTTATGTTTACACAATTTTTGTGTCCATTTATATTTATAATATTGGCAAAATTGGCGACAGGTGATAGTTTTCGCTCCGAATGTGTGGCCAGTTATGTATTAAATACACAAATCCTACTAATATAATAAATGCGAAAGTGTGTTTGGATGTTAGGATGTTTGGAAGTTTGGAAATTTGGATGTTTGTTACTCAATCACGTTGCAACTACGTAACGGACCATTCTGAAGTTTTGTGTATACAGTGGCGGACGAAAGAAAGTTTAAAAAAGCATAACTTATTTAGAATTGGTCCAAACGACTTGAGCTTTTTTGAGAAGCTAGAAGAATTAGTTTGCTAAATGACGTGTTTACGGCTAGAAACGCGGTTTCCATGTGACACGGAGCAAAAATTGCGACATTCCTCCTACCTGTACCGCGGTACTTTCATAATGCGGTTTCCATATAACGCGGTGCGAATTAATATGATTTGTACTATATACCTAACTCTGAGCTTTTTATAACGCGGTACGAATTAATCACGTTATACATAGGAGGGTCGACTGTACTTCCGAATGGCCCCAGTGGCCGATCGACACGAGGATTGAGGGGAGGGATGGATGGGGTGTGTGGACCCTAAATCTAAAATTGTTGCTTCGGGAATTTATTAGTTTCCGAGATATTAATAAAAAACTTTTAGTAGTTCTGTTGACTTATTTCAACATAACTCATTCCACTTTCCAACTTGTTCTGGATATTAGTATTGGTTGGGGCTAGATTAGCGCGGGGGCCGCGTGTCCGCTTGCGGACGCGTAAATCGTGGTAGCGGACCGATGTGAGTTTCGAGATTTGAACCAGAAACTCGCGGATGCGAACCATCCTATGATACAGGGTGGATACCTATTACTCTATTGATAGTCAATATTCTAGGGGGTGATTCTACAGGCCAAAATGCGACGAAAATATAGAATACAATTTTTTAACATCGCGCTTCGTTTCCGAGAAAATTGACTTTGAATTTCAGCTAAATACGCGTGCCTTTCCGGCGCCTGAGGGGCACGCTGAGGTAAGCGGAATGCGTCCAGGTGTCCGTAGAACAAATTGGGGGGCAGGGTGGATCCCTGTTTGGGCTACGTGTACGCAGTTAGAAAAAATAATTTGTAAAAATAAATTAACAATATATTTTTATCAATATTTCGGAAACTAATAAATACCCACAGCTAAGATTTAGGGTCAACACCCCTCTCCTCAAACCTCGTGTCGATCAGCCACTGGGGCCATTCGGAAGTATGTCCGAAAGAAATGAATTTTTTTGTCCGCCCAAACAGAAATACCCGCTTACACACCATTAGTAGTTGTGCAAGATTTGTTTGCCATGTGACGATCCGACGTAGGTACTGCGCAACAGATAGTATCAGGTTGCCCTTACTGGTCGATAGCAGAGCAATATTATATGTAGTAGTGGCAGTTATCAAATAACGGTGATAACGCAGTAGTTTACTCTACTAATTATGAATACTGATATTGTGGAACTCCATTGTTCAAGCAGAATGGATGAAGAATGCTTGAAATGGAAGAACAAGTAATTGACACTGAAAAAGCCAAGAACATGTACAAGGTAAACTGCTCCAGGACTGTACTGCACTTGTACTTCAACCTGTACAAAGTACTTCCCGAGAATAACTTCTTTCCCCACACTTTACCTATACAGAGTGTTTAGGTTCTCTCCAGACTTCATTAAGCTAAGAGAATAGAGTTACGCGAATGGCATCTTCAGTAGTGTACACCATTTAATTTTTAGTACTATGTAGCTTTTAGAGTTACCGCAAAATTCTCAAAAGATGCAATTACATATGAACTTTGCCAATAAATAAACTAGACGAAAACTCACAGTGTTCACCTTGTCTTCTATAATATCAGTAGATGTATGTTTTCGAATGCAACCTTTGGATTGGTACTGTAGGGATTACTGAAATATAAATTATTAAATCTTTTTTACATTCGACACTTTTTTCTTCTTTCCAATAGGGGAGAGTGGGGTAATACGGACCGCCTAACTTTGGAATGTGATAACATAAAATCGGAAGGCAAAGAAGACACGGGACTTCGGTGGAAGTTTTAAGTGGACCTTAGACTATAAGAAAATCAAAACTTTGTTAAGAAAAATATTCGGCAACAAAGGAATATAAGATTCGGCGCCTCGCTCAAGTGGTACGGTAAAAAGGAATACCCATTTGAAGATCATGTAATCGTACAAAATCTTTATTTTTATGATTTAAGAGGTATTTGTTTGTGTAAAAAATTATAGATATAAGTTTTAGGTAAACTATTGCAGTTAAAAGATAACAAAAATATATATTATACAAATAAGCACAAATATTTTATCAGATAACATGAAAATTACTGAAAATAATCAAATACACGTGGATTTTTACGTGAATATCAACACGTGCATGGAGAACACATCTGCATTAAATAATTATGTTATTTATTACAATTTAAACTAACAGTTACAGTATTTCCCAACATTTTTTGAGTTGCGGTCGTCTTTTATAACATTTAAATAATATGCGCCCCCTTTATAAAGTAAGGTAAATTTAATCAGGTAAAGAAAACACATTAAAAATAGGTATTTCAGAATATAATTCTAACTTAATAATATTAAAAAAAAAAAACAATTTCTGTTTTATTAAATCGATCAAAGCTCTCCATAATCTTTTGTCAACGCCGTGATTCACACACTCTTCTTTTTCGATTTTTACGCCGTTCCCGTATATTTGTAGACTATTTAGATACTGCTCGGTTTTGCAATAACCGTCAGAAATAATGGTTTTCTATCGAACTCCATATTCTTCTGACCTTTGCCATATGTGCGCAGCTGCGAACATTTCCATTGCACCGGATGAAGCGGTATGATATTTTTACGGTGATTGCAAACCTTTATTTCTGACATTGATGGCAAAACCGACGATCGAAATTTAAGGAGCTATTTTAAGATTTATTTTCAGATTATCCAGTCTACCTATCAAGGAAAGTAAGTACTGAGTGTTTATAAATATGTGGGACAATATTTCGGGGTCAGTTCTATTCATCAAGACAATGAGAAAAGTTGGTACATGCATAGGGTATATATGTACCGTTCGTGGCCATTGCACTGTTTTTGGCCATGTGCATAATTATCTTATTTTTAAATTGCTTGCATATCGTTATGATGTGGAGAATTTCACATCATAAATATTTTGTTTAGTATACCACCAGAAATATAAGGTTACATTTATTGCTTACACCGGAAAATATTATATTTTTTAAGAAATGGCCAAAATTAGTGCAATACCTTAAAGTGGCCACAAATGGTGCATCTACTGTCCGATGATGCTTAGTTTTGGAGTTATAAACATTTTCATATTCCGCAAAATACCGGCCCGAAATGTCTATTAAAGGGCAACCAGCAGACTGGCGTGTTCGTCAGTTTACCTAATATCAACAGACGATGGTCGCGTCTGGTAGCTAATTCCCCTTCCCTCTTTACCCATAGACAAGCCGAGCGACCATGTCTCTATGTATACGGGAATACTAGCGAGATCGGTACGACCCTGCAGCTATTTTGGCCTCATTATCTCATCTTAGACATAGTTCCGGTGTTTTAACATGATGAAGCGAATAATTCTTTTTTAACCCATTTGTCGTTTTACTTAATGTATCAAGCTGTTTTTCTAAAAGATAAAAGAATTATTCTCAATTAATTGTTAACGAAATGATACTTCTTTTACGAGTTCAGACAGTCAGAGTCTTCTGACGTCACGTTTTCCTACTACACTTGACGCCAATAGATGTCGCCATTCGAAAGCAGAATTTATCCAATCAGGAATGGTTTTGAACATGCAGTTGCGCAGTTGACGAAAAAGACAAGAAGCCGCTGCGTTTGGGTCGCTAGCAACTGTCAAATAAGGTAAGTTGTCAGATTTTTTGAAATGTCACGAGTTTTTACACCATATAGGACACTGAATTATTGTCTCAATTAACAAGGTAAGTCGCCAACATTTTTTAATAGACTTTTAATGCAGAGTTTATAGAACCAGATTTTTTTAATAGACTTTTTATGTAGAGTTCGACAGAGAAGCATCTTCTTTCGCGCAAGTTTCTGGAAATTTGTCAAACAAGGTAAATCGACAAAACTTGCCCAAAGACATAGCATTAAGAATTAAGAAAATTATAGCGGATTGCTTGCAATGTAGAGCAAGTCACATTAGTGAAGAAAGTACGCTGAAAACACATCTCTTTTGATACTTTTATTTTGTGAAAGACATTCGTAATACTTTGAAATCTACAGTAGTTCCCACGCTAGTCATTAATTTGATTAATTTCCCATTAACAATATATTTATTTCAATACACAAATAAACATACTAAATTAATTTTATTAATATTATTAATTTTATTATAGCCATTGTGCGTTAAAAATATATTGGATTTCTAAGTTCATTCTCGCTAAATTAATGAAATTAATACATGGGCCGGGGAATTCCCAATATGTACTTCTTTGTCACGTTAATATGAAAGAGACCATCCTAAAATTCTCGAAGCTCGGGCATCACTGCTGTCCAGCGGTCGCTGGCAGCTCTGTAAACGCTGGGCCAGTGCATGGTTGTAGTGGAATGCGTCCGTGAGGCGCTGTTGCCATTTTACCTGTTCACGCGAGCGCGAGTTCTTATGGTGAACTCCAACGGCGCGTGGCTCGGCTCGGATCGGGTCGCGTGAAGGCTTGGCTCGGCTCGGCTCGGCTCGTCTGGTCTGAAGGCTCGGCTCGGTTCGAACGCCAAACAAAGCAGAGTTAGGAGCGATGGGGCCGCAGTGATAGAGGGGGCAACACCTACAAGAGCGGTGGTAGTGTGTGCGAACTGACGCCAGCGCCAAGCCAGCTAAGTGGCGCCAAACTGAAGCTAACCACGGCCAACCAGCGTCGCCGGGAAATAGATTATCGACGCTGGTTGGCCGAGGTTAGCTTCGCGTTGGGGCCACTCTGCTGGCTTGGCGCTGGCGACAGTTCGCGTACACATTACCACCACTCCTGTAGGTGTTTCCCCCTCCATCACTGCGGCCCCATCGCTCCTAACTCTGAAACAAAAAACTTTTTTGTCGCCTCGCCAACTCGTCGTTGGAGTTCACCTTATATACACATTCGTCCATAGTCCATACACATCCCTATATCCATGTACACATCCACATATAAATACTCTATAAATTTAGAGAAATAACGTTATAGTAACGAGGGAAACATACAAATATTATCAAAATCATTATTATAAAAATAATAATACTAATAACTGATGGTTGTTTTCGTTTCAAAATGTATAAATTTACCAAAGATGAATAAATTTCCAAATTTGTCGTTTGAAAAACAAACAATTATTGTAAAGGCCAATAGGAAAAGAATTTCACGATAAAGTGTGAAGAAATATTGCACGTTCAGATTCCTATTCGGTACAATCCGAAATTTGATCACTCCGAATTTTCGAAGAAATTATTCGAATTCTCTGGTATTCGAATATTTG
This sequence comes from Andrena haemorrhoa, assembly GCA_910592295.1. Taxonomy (NCBI): domain Eukaryota; kingdom Metazoa; phylum Arthropoda; class Insecta; order Hymenoptera; family Andrenidae; genus Andrena; species Andrena haemorrhoa. The sequence continues at coordinate 8,356,300 of OU342943.1, forward strand.
TTACAGCCCTAACATACACTAGTAGAAGCTGGTCAAATACTATAAGATTGGCCTGGACCATTTAACGAAACCTATAATATTATAGTTGAAATGATATGTAGTGAAAATTCCTTGGCATGGAATTATATTTTATACTATCCGAGGCAAGCTATAATTTATCGTGCTAATTATGCCACAAAATGTAGCCGAGGTTTCCTTGAACAGTAACGCTAAACTATATTTAATTATTCAGCGTTTAATCCCGAGAATTAAATTCTAATTAGCATTCAGCCGTTAAGTCAAAGTGTATTTCGTAATTGTCGATAGGAAAACTGCAATTTACTGATGATAGTTAAAGCTTAGCATTACAGTAAGCCAAACACTTTAAGTTTTCGCGGAGCTGGTGAAATCGAATTTAGCACGGCTTGAAATAGTTATAATATCGGTCGCGGCTCTTGAGGTAGTTTTAATGAATTATTAGTCGATATACCGAGGTAACTGTCATTGACAACCGAAATTAGCGAACATATCGCTTCCGGGTACGGTTCTAATATTGGTTACTGTATCAGTCCTGTATCGATTGTTTTATCTGCTTTAGTATCGTTTCCTTGTAGAAGGAAACCGCTGAATGTGTGTCGTACGTGTATGAGGAGTGTATGGTGTGTGATATATGTGTGTTACCTGCTGTATAAGCTTTTCCTGAAACAGTACAATGGAACCAACAGGATGCTTCTACTGCTGTTGTAATATCGGTTCCTCTTGAATTACGAACTTCTAAGCAACGTCGTTGTACGCAACGAGGGTAGTGTAATCTTTTCTTTAACCCTTTCAGTGTAAGAGGTACGAGAATCGATATTTAAAAGAACTGTAACTGAAACCGATATTGTATACGAAAAAATACTATCACCCATAACGTTTGAGCTTATTTCGGTTTATAAATGTTTCACCAAGTCGCTTTACATAAACAACGTGAAATTATGATTTCTGGAAGAGTTTCAATCCCTAGTATTTACATGTTTAATAATCGTTTTAGTAAATTCGCTAGAGTTGTGGAAGTGGTTTGAAAATTCAAGCTAAGAATAGGCTGAAAAGAGGTTATTTCGAGAACAGAAGTTTTGCTACATCTGAAGAATACGAAGATGTAAAATATGTAGGTACCTATATCGTTTATTATGCGTGGAAGTTAAAATTTTGTGATTCATATAATTTTATATTTGATTATATACAAAAATTTAGTTTTTTTTGTGAAAATAGTCACATCCATCTGGATTAGTCAGGCATAATGAGCTGAGGCACATTTCGTGATCCCAGAGTTTATCGTTCGAAAGTTTTTAGGCGACAGACAAGCACACAAACATGTAGAAGCGTTCTGCTTTATATATTAAGATTAATAAATATATGTCTGTACATGTTGAAAAATTAATAATAATTTTAGATTCCGAGAATAAAAATTAGTGGTTATCAATTATGAACAGTGAATGCTAATAGTATTCGGTAATTTAAATGAATACCTAGAAGCCTTAAATCAAATATCCATCCTTATTATGTAATAATTGTTATTATTGGCTCGAATTTTCGAGTAGTATTAGAATTCCTGAGTAACTCAAATTCAATTGAGCAGCTGGAGGGTTCAAGTGATTTATTTGAAATCAAGTATGTAGCTTGTATGCAAGCAAGCCATTCAAACATTCAGGCCCCTCAAATCATTCAAAAACTTCGAATTTCATCAAGCTTGTTCGAATATTCAAACTGTTTGTAGTATTACTTAGATAATTGAGTACTTGGCTCGGTTCGAAATAACGACTTTTATTCGGTTTGAATTTAAAATATTTGGAAGCTCTAAAATTCGCACAGAAGTTTGTGGAAGGTCAGCGCACATTTCTTCAAGGTATATAATAAACCAATACTCCTCATTGGACCCAGGGATTGGAGAAAATTCATGAAACTAATCGTAGTTTCAATTTCTTACGAAAATAATCTGTTGGCCAAGCACGCGAAATACAAGTAATTGCGAACAGCCCAACCCAGCTGGAGCGACTTATTAGCTCGATGAACTCGATTTTGCTTTCTTTTGGAAGTCGGGTCTCGCAAAATGCCACAGGACGGGAAACGTCGTAAGAGAAATATTTCTCTCCATCCAGGATTAAAAGAAGTATGAATTTTCCTGATACGAGAAAACCACATGGCGAACGAAAAAATGTGTAATACGCGGGGAAACGAATTCTATTGACAGCCTTATTAAATTTTCCGTTATGGAATCCTTATCCTCCGAACAGATTATTCGGTTAAAAGTCTGCCGAGTTTTCCGATCGTTGATCTGATAGGAGTTTCATAAACCTTTCGCAATATGGAGAAAAACAATATTTGTGTAGCCTCCTCGACCTTCATTGCTCAGTGAAGAAATATCGCAGTTATCTCAAGCTCCGATGATAGGAAAATATAGTTCTATGCTGCACACGAAGAAGGAACTCCTGGGCGAACGTTATGTGTACGTACATACATATAATGGGGTATGTGTTTGTACATGGAAGCGGAGCAATTTATGGATCTAGTTTTTGGTTTTTGGACTCAGTTTATGTATGTATGTATGTTTAAATAACTGCGCTAAAGTTCGTTGATTTATCCATACTTGAAATCACGTGCGAATTATGCACCCGAACCAGGGGGCTACAACTCTGTGCACGACTTTACGGCAGCGTTAGTACTGCCATCTGGACTAAGGACCGTTTTTCCTCGAACTAAAATTCAATATGGCCGTCCAACATAGTCTGCGAATCCAGTAATAATCTATTAATTGCTGCAACATTTGTTGTAGTTTGATCGCAAACCATACTGAGGATGATAAGTCCTGTTTCTTCGACAGCTTTTACAACAGTTTTGATGTAGTGCATCAACTGATTTGAGGACGTCTTGCATTTTGTGAAATAAAGCAGTCAGAGCAAAACGAACTAACCTAGCTTTTTTCGAAATTGAATTAATAGCAATAACGTATTCCAATAGGCTCTACTAACCATGTAAAATAGGTAAAAAATTTTTTTTTTAATGTAGGTTCGTCCGTTGTTGCTCTGATTGCCTCAAATAATAAGCAAATGGGAGTTTGCATTTGATACGATACCTTTTAGCATAAACATTAGTGCATGGCCATATTGAATTTTAGTTCGAGGACAAACGGTCCTTAGTCCAGATGGCAGTACTAACGCTGCCGTAAAGTCGTGCACAGAGTTGTAGCCCCCTGACCCGAACGTATGTTAAGTCGGGAATCCACCGGGAAGCTAAGCTATGCTATGCGATGCTATGCTATGCCGTGCTACGTTTTAAAAAAATTAGCTTCCATACATTCTTATGGAACCGTTTCCACCAAAAGCTACGTTAAAACATAGCATCGCATAGCATAGCTTATTGTTAGCTTCCCGGTGGATTCCCGGCTTAACAGAGGGGTTGTATGTATTTAAATGTTACACGTAGGTACATCTCAAATTTCATCGGATGTTTTAAAGGTTCGACGTTATTGGCTGTTTCAAATAGAAATTAAGCGGTATCTACAAGCTTATTTGTTCATAAGAAACGATTTATATATTTAAATTATTTATACGCCGAACATACCGAAAAGATATATCCGTCAGTTGGTTGAAAACGTGATGGAAATGTAGGGTGAGTAAGTAAGGACGAGTTGTACAACACGGCATAGAATGATTCTTTGTGTAAAAATAAATATAAAATGTATAATACTTTCTGATATGAACCCTCGTTCTTAAGAAAATCGCAGGCATCTGAGTAAAAGTCAACCAAATATAGCAGTCAGTATGATACAATTGGGAATAAAATGAGACGTAATGTAGAAGTCTATAGTCGAATTTACGAAAGAAGGCATCTAGGCGGTCCGTAGGCCGGCGCACGTAGCTCGGGAGAGACCCAATGCCTGCTCTGGCCTGCTCTGTACTTCGTGCGACGTTGCCACGTTGTGTAGCAGATCGGACGTCTCTTTCTATCTTCAAGCGCAACTGTGTCTCTCTCACTCGCTCGATAAAACAGATTCCTTCATCTACAAGTCACTCCACGCCAATCGATCACATTTTTAGAGATTTTGATCAGAATGCAATATGTATTTTGTGAATCACGTGAAATTATGGAAAGGTTTGAGTCATTGTTTAACAAGTTTTCAACTTGGTTACAAAATATAGGACTTTGAATTGTGCAATTTCTGCCTATGTTTGGTGAAAAGATGCTGTACTTACGAATTTCTATCTCGAAAACTATCAACAGGAATGGTTATAATTTTCAAAATTACAAAATTAATTTTTCAATATAAAAAATAGTGTTAGAATAGCCCGCAGTTTCTAGATTGAAATGAAAGAAGGATGAATTCAATACGATAAAGAGTCTCCGAGATAAAAATTTACGAGTACAGCTCGGTTTCATGAAAATAGGCAAAAAAATGAAAAAATGAAAAACCAGCAAAGTAATAACTGAAATCCCTTCCTATATAATATTTCAGTTTGAACAAAATCCCTGACATCGAGTGCAAAAAGTGATCGATTTGCCGTGGAATGACGCTAAATAGAACAAGAATCCTATGAGCCTGTATTCCTCGACTTGTCCGCTATTCATTCTGCATGGCGCGTGCCGCAATAGCCAATAAGATTCGACACTCTGTCAAATCTCTATGGGAAGGACGTTGGGTTCGCCCTCTGGAAGAGGATAGCAATATGCACCCGACAAAGACAACGATTACTCTAGGCCCACAGCTAAATAGTCGAACGTCATTGGCCAAGGCGTAGGGAGCCGCGTAGGGGAAGCACCAATCGCGAGCCTAGACTAACGGCAACGTCGCAAATTCTGGTCCCGGTCCCAAGGCGCCTTCTTTCGTTAATTCGACTATAAGTAGTCGTCCTCACCAACTGTGCATAACAATTTAATCCCTTTCGGTAAACACTTACTTCAATATAGACTATTTACAAGCAATCAGTGAAGAGGAAAATAGTCTACATCAATTTGTATTCTCTACGATAAAATTCTGTAAATTGACAATATTTATCTTTTTATGAACAACATCATTAAATGTCCCTAATAATTGCGGATATAAATAACTTTCAATTCTACCTGCACAAGGAAGCGAGCTAGCCACGGTATACTGTGCGTAAACTTCCTGGAGATTTTATAATATTTATTAATACATGTCGATCGAATCATTATATTTTTAATGCTTCTCTAGCCAGAGTTAATTTCATTCGGAACAATGCTTCTCACTGCAGAGCAGAATCTCAAGACTTAAATCATGGCATCTGGAAATGTCCAGTAGAGTGAATCTTAGTTACTCTTAGCGAAAAATAATTTTCAGATTTTTGGCGGGGAGAATACCTGCTAATTTATATAAAATACAGCCCTAAGCTTTCACTAAAGCCTGGTTCTAAACTTTTGACTGGTACTGTATTTTGCCGTTCACGTATTAAGTACAGGTATAGTGCGATAATTCCGTCACTTGATTTCAACTTCTTGTCACATCCCCTCCTCGAACGCTATCACTGTAAAATTATACCTCGAGAGAGAAAAAGGGAACACGAACCCGATCACGTACCGATTTCATGTAAGCTAGACTTGTATTTAAAATCGTCACGACTTCTTTTATTCATTTACTCAGGTATTGGCAAAATACACTAGAAATCGTGGCTACGCATACATAATAGATACGTGACTAATTTTTTTCACTGCACACTCTGCAAGGCTTTATTTTGTTACGTGGTGTCCTCTTGCATTTGTCTGAGAATTGGAACTGTTGGCAACAGGTGAAAGCCTAATATATGAAACGTCACGTGATTACAGATATTTTGCAAACTGTCAAATATTTGAAATTGAATGTAGGTGCTAACCATTTACGAATAATAAGTGCAAAAATGGATATGCCGTAACAAACATAGGTATACATTATATACAGAGTATATAAATCGCAAATGTTGTTGTCAACTAGATAACCGCGAATGATTGATTATAATAAAGAGTTGCCAATAAACTTTTCTTAAATTCTCTCTTTTAATACTTTCGAGTATTCCAGGCCGACGTATGTAGTAGGAAAACGTGTTACAATACTGTATACCCCTCCTGTATTAATATTATTTGTTATGTTATAACAAGAAAAACAATAGAATCGAACTATAATGTAATCTGAATTACACTTTTCAACAAGCAACGAAAAGTTTTTTTTGAAAGTCAATTTCTGAGATTTCAAAGTCATGATGTTTTTTTTCGAGTGATCTTATATTTTGATTATAATTTGTTACACAGCGTAAAAAGATAAATTCAACGATATATAGGTAAATATGTATATTAACGATGTACCTACTACAATGGAGAAAAGCGTGTTACAAAAATAAAAAACTTTCAAGTTCGATGATTTCCTTAGGCGTACCCTTAGGCGTACGGGCCTACACGCACACTACTAGAGTTTTCCCCATCCGTTGCATACCCGCTGCTTCATTGGGTTCGAGCACCCCTTCCGCACGGCTCGTAGAAAACGCTATGGATGCTCGGGCCCTCGGACCGCCCCCGGTGGGCATCCCTGATCTAAGGTGACGGTTCGGGGTCGGGCTGTTCCGATATTTTAGTTTTTACTCGACTTATACGTAAATAATGATCCAGCTTCTTATGAAGAAGTGAATGTTTTGCTCCCAAATGTCATGTTATTTTTCAACTGAATGAAAAAAGACAATGTCGGTCGATAGATAATTTAGTTTTATTTAATATTCTATTGGTCAAATTTCGTGTCAGGAACTTGCTCATTAGGAATCATGCAGGCCGTAACACACGCTAGACAACCATTGGTATGCATATTTATGAAAAAATTAAATGATTATTTTTGGATTGTTCAAACATGACTTAATCAACGCCAAAAACCTTCTTCTAAGAAACTGTTCCTCTTACTTCATACTAAATTCTTAAAGAAGTGGTACTTCTTGATCCGGTCAAGGAAACCTAACCCTTTAAAGCAGGCAGGCCAGCTCGTGGCTCCTACAGCTGCTCTTTTGGGAGCTTAGAATTGGAGCCAAACATTGACTCGATGGTAATGTTCTGGGAGGGACCATCGGACTTCGTTGTTAACCTTTAGAGGGCCGAGATTTTTTCAATGAAATTGTAAATTTTATTTACTTAAAATTTATGCATATACATATACCACCAACCTGTTCGGCAAAGTTTCCAAATTTTTACGTGGCCACTATAGTGGTCAACCCGGCCCTCTAAAGGTTAAGACGCGGGGAATATTGACTATAGTCTGATTTTCGAGAGTTGAGACCTGAGGCGGGTCCCTCGGACGGAGCGTGGTTTAAGGAGGAACCATTGGTGGCGTGGCAACGCCGCACGCAATCCGTAGCGTACCATTGGTTCCTCCTTAAACCACGCTGTGTCCGAGGGACCCGCCTCAAGTCTCAACTCTCGAAAATCAGACTATAATTCCTTGTACTTTCGGCCCGTCAACGAGTAAGTCCCCCGCGCTTTGTATTATGCGCATATACTTTGCAAAACATACTACTCAGCATCCGCTCACACTTCTCCTGATATTTCTTACAGTTTCTAGTAGCAAAAAATAAAATTTGGTACAGAATGAAAAATTGTATCGACCAATGCTCCTAGAAGAACGGTTTTTTTTTTAAAAAAGAATGCGATTGTACTTTGAGTAGGTAATACTTCTAAACGTTTCAAAGATACCACCCTCCCCAATTGCACAAGGCACCCTACATTGGTTCAACCAGAGTTGGGTACAAAGCCAGTTGTCCTGTCAGTAGACAGTGTAATTCAATTCATGATGGACCATGAAAATAATATGGGAGAATAACCTATCGCAAACAACGATTAATAATTATTATTCAGCTGATATGCTCTACTACGAACAATCAAATCCAATTGGTCTTCATCATCTCAAAATTCATTTGGATAGTTACCTTAAATAAATATTTGTTCGAATCAACTCGGATAATGCCCAACTCTGATTTCGACGTTATTAAAGCATGCCTAGAAAGACGAGTATACTTACCAAGTATGTCCAAACATCCGAGCTCGGATATCATCGGGCTGGTGTTAATTTGGCACATATAACAATCTCTATCCGACTCCTTTAGCTGACGAATATGGAGCCGCCACGTGCCGTTGACGACTTCCTCCGTGGCTTGGCTACTTCCTGTCACCCCGAAGGCGTTACCGGATACTGCACCGGACCCGGAACTTCCGCCGGTCTCGTACGAGACCGCGATACGTGCATTATGCGTTACTGTCCTCGCGTGGACCGAGAGAATCGTCTGGTCTGAGGCACGTAGCCAGCCAACCTGGAAAATCCATTGTCATTTCCCTGCTCTTGCTGTGCCAACGAGCAACTCGTTACCGCAACAGGAATTTCCATGTAGTTGCTGAGATAACCTTTAATGATTCCCCTGGGTATCTGCGCGCTACTTTATTGAGAAAGCTTTTCTTAGCGTTCGATTTATTTTCCACCCGAAATCAATTGATTGCAACATAATTTTCAACCACATTTTCATTCGACACGTTTACGCTTATAGACGTTTACTTTGAACAGCTCCTATCGAACTTTATATTTTACTTCATTGTATCCAAGATTATTGTACATCATTCAAAGAATAGCAAGTATCAAGATTGTAATTATACGTAAAACATACATTTTAATTCGAATTGAATGGAACAGGTTAAATATAAAGTAAATAATTCATGTCGATTTGAATAGAATAAATGAGAAAATTCAACATGGTTTGATTTTATTAATATAACCTACTGCGAATTGTCATAATTAATTGAACAATACTACATATTTGTCGAGCGAAACGAGTACATCTAATGTAATAACTACTTACATAGTAAAGCACCGAAATAATGCTATAATGGAATTAAACTGTTTGTTAGGTGTGTATTACGAAAGCGACGTTTGTTCCTCGTCTGTTACCTCATTTCCCATTAGATGAGTGGCATGAGACATACATAGTGTGAGACGGACGACGAGGGACACAAAGCTTTATAAAAACAAACCTGTCAAATTGTGACGACAATCCAGCAGTACTAACGATAAGATCGAAGAGAAAATTAAAGTAAAACAACATTTATAAATTTGGCCAGCATTTTCATCCAGGAAAAGATCCCCGGAAACTATTTGGACTTGACGGGAAGCCGAGCTTCTCTTAATCCGTCCCCGCCTGCAAAGCTGCCTTGAGTGGCTTTCTATAGACCGAATATTTCATCTAGGTGGATACTTTACGGGTGGAATCTGTCGACGGAGAAAATGTGTCTTCTTCGCCTCTACTTTATCCACGATCCCCCCATTCCCGCCCCTCGGTCGTTCTGCCTCTCTTCTCATCTTCTCCTCTTTCTCGCGCTTTCTGTACCTTTGCTTCCCTCTCCCATTGCTTCTCCATGCAATATAGATACAGATTTCGATCGGAAAACTTATTACTAAATATAGCCAACCTCGGAGGGAAGACGACTCTCTCTCGGCCGGATTAGGGTGAAGGAGAAGTTGAGGTGTGGAAGAATTTCCCACAAACACGAACACAATCGCAGAACTGGAATGCGGACGGAATCATTCTTTCCTCCTTTTATTCGCCATATTTTTTTCTTCTCTTTTCTCGCGCAACGTGTAAGCGATTTAAGTCAATCCAACTGCGATCTGTTTGACTTTTACGCGGACGCGCGGGCACGTACAGCGTGTTGCATGAAGATTAAGTGGCCGTTGATGTAAGAGAGATTGAGGGGAAAAGAGAGGCGAAGGGGGAGAGCAAGAATTTTTCATTTTCGGCGATTCAATTTCATCGCGTATCTGTCACTCCTCGAATTCCTGAGTGGCATTTTTTAATTATTCGCCTTGTTTGTTCGCGTCCAATGAAATTCCACGCGGGATTACCTATCACCAAATATTGTTGAATTCCGTTCTATTAAAGGTTTGCTGTTATAAATGGCAGTAACCGGAATGGAAATTTTTTATCGTCTTTCTGGGAATCTATTATGTTATCGGACAAAAAGTAAAGTGTTCTACGTGTGAAGTAATGAAGTATTTTTTCTGGATAAAACCAGTATTGCAGTGGCAACTATAATACTTCACTGCAAATTGTGAAATCATTTTTTGGAACTGAATCCAACAACATATAATAGGGTAAACTGCACTAATGTTGGCACTGCACTAATCATTGGCACTCCAAAGTCCAAATTAAAAAGCTAAATATTTAAAAATACAGGCTTAGAAAGTACTTTTTTCCAATTATCTTATTTTTCTTTCACTGCAACACTACAAAGCCCAGTAGTTGAGCTACACATTTTACATCTGGCAACACCGCAAAGTGGGACAAAGGGCTGAGTTTTAGGTGTTTTCTTAAAATTTTGATAAGGGGTATATACCTAAGTAGTAATAAATAGGTTTATTTTTTGCCTTTCGGCCTCAAAATGGGGTTACATGTGTTATGTGTGTAAGTGGGGTAGATACCTAAGTATATTTTGTCGCTTTATAACTAAGTAATGGATTGAAATACAGATTTACATAACCTCAAACTTTAGGGTGCCAATGATTGTACTTGTATGCCTATTTTTCTTTTTCAATGAATATTTTTAAAATAAAATACTTTATTTTAATGATAAATCCATAATCATTGATAATAACTGAAGATTAAGACTATATAAAAGACTATATAAAAACTTCACAAAAAATATAAATATTCCAATTGGGATTTCCGCTTAGGGTGCCAATCATTGTACAGTTTACCCTACATACAGCGACAATGGCCAAATTCATCCAATTAACGATTATAATTTTTTTACCAAAAATTTATTTCTTTAATAGAATAATATCTGAATGAATATGTTCATAACGTGTACACTTTTAAACAAACATCTGACACTGTTGATTCATTAAATTACGCAATAATCTTGCATTTGTGTTATATTCGATTTTGTAAAGATTATAACCTTATATTTTCACAAAATACAATTTAGGCAAATGATACTATATTTAGGCATGTATTGCACGAACAAATTTTCATCTAATTGGGAAATGAAAGATCATTTACGGAACCCGTTTTTTAGAAGGTAGCAAAAAATGCAAGCTTTGATGGTCTGTATGTTTTAAAAAAATTCCAACTTAACAAAATGATTTCAAAATTTCATTAAAATCCCTGACATCAAGTCACGGAAGTGATTGATTTGACGTAGAATAACCCAACTGATATATTTTGTAAGCACTGTTCGTAGCTGTATTTAGTATGCAATAAATCGTCTTTGACAGAGTTTATTTTTACGGAACTGCCATTTACGCTTTTATATCATTAAATAAGAATAATAGACGAAAAAGAATTAACCTATTAAGCTGGGTCATTTCTCAATCAGAAACGTCTGCAATGTATTGAAAATTATATATTTAATAACTATTGCAAATAAACTGTCTCAATTTAGGCCACAGTATAATATGATGTAGTATAACCTAAAACGTTATTTACTCGTTTTGTACGAGTGAAGTTTCAAAATTTTCGTGGTGAACCAACTGATTTTATCCAACGCGGGGAATTTTTCAATAACGTGTTAACTCGTCTGCTCCAGTTAACAGGTTAATATTACACTTTACGAAAATGAAAAAGATTTGGTAATATTGAGAATGCCATTTCATCGTTCAAATTGTGTTGACATTCATCAATTACTCGTGTCTTATTTTGAGATGTAGAATTTAATCGTGGTTCGCCGTTCGATTTTATAATGTCAATTTCGTGGGACGTTACCCTATACTTTCCGATGTTGCGAACGCTGCAGGAAAAGACGACTTCGCGGCCAATCGCAGCCGTCTGATTCCCAACTGGAGCGACAAACACGGGTCCCGCAGCAGTGATCGAATCTGAAATAATAAAGAACATTATTGCATACAAGTTGAAGGAATAGGAGATTGTCTGTGTTCCTTAATTAAATCACACAGTAGTTCAAAGCTAGTCTTTATTTCTGGTGTCTTAGGCAGACAAGGTATTAGCCCTCGTCGAGGTGTGGGCGAAGACTGACGTCTGCCGGACACACATTTTCTAGCAAGACGCGCGCGACTGAAAACACCTCTTAATTGGTCGACCCGATCAGTAATTTCCCAGGCCCAAATCGCGCCACCTATTTCGCGCGTCTTCGGCGCACTTCCACCGTAACGGGGGTGAGATTTGGCGGGAGAAATACTCCTGGCAACGCAGCGGGATTTCCCCCAGGCCCCGAGGCGCGTGAAGGTCGAATCAGACGGCGCGTGAATCGGAGATCTTTGTTTACTTCTATTCTCCTTGTCATATCAGAAGGAACCCGGTTCACGCATGTAGAATGAGCTCATTGGCTCCGAGGCAGCGTTGGTTGGGATATAGCCAATAGTAGCGCAGAACAGGTCTATGCGCAGGTTCCTTCTTATATGACAGAGTATATACATGAGAATTGATATTATTTATAATAGGCTGTTTCTTAACGTTAAATGGAATTCAAATGAAAAAGCCAGATTTGCAATTGATTATTGTATTTTGTTCAGAACATTCAAATCTATCTATAATTCAGTGTGCGAAAGGAACGTGAAATCAAACGTTGGACGAGTACAAAATGAGAATCGGGGAGGACATAAGTTTATTAAAGCCTGCTAAATCGCTGCATCGACACGTTTCTGCCTTGTCGAAACGGGAGAAAATATTTCACGAGCATTAACGGGACAGCACGACATTTCTCTTATCATTTCTCAGATTTTCTCTCGTTCTCCGCGTGTATCTTCATTCCTACGTCACCAACCTCTGCTCCTCCCACGTAGCTTCCATTTCTTCTCCTTTGTCAAACACATGCGGTTGTGCTTTATACTTTCAATTTTTTCCTTCAAACGACGCCCCACTCGTCGAGTTGACTAGCGAGAAGCTTGGTACGGCGTGAATGATACGCATTTGAATTTGCTCAGGTGACTTTAATATTTCCGTACAAATTATCGAATAACAAACAGCAAATAGACAAACATTGGCTGGATACTTATCGAGAAGTTTGTCTCGCTGCGACGCGCAATCAATACATAGATACATTTCAAGTAGGGTTTGTCAAGTACGAGACACTTTACGGCGGCAACCAGTGGCAATGTCAACAGTAGACTTTTAACGATGATAGAGCATTCAGACATGGCAACGATACGATGCATTCATTTTTTTCTCCCTGGTGCCGTTCTTTCTCGGTTGGAATGTCTTCTGTTTTTACAGTCGTTCTCATTTATGCGGCTTTCTAGCCCGCTCCGTGTTACTCGCTCTTCCCTTTCGCTCCCTCTCCGCGCTCTCTTCTTTTTCGCAGACGAGCACCACCTTTCATGTCTTATTTTTTTTCACTTGCTGTTACTCTTTCCACGTGCTTCTCGGTCGGTTCTGTTCAGATGGCCGAGAACCACTCTCGACGTAAGTAATATCTAAATTGCTTCCGTGGTTTTAATCTTTTTTTCTCCCGAGACGGAAAATCGGGACAAATTAGGAGGAAAATCTCGCCGAAGAGTGAGATCGGAGGTATGAGGGTGTGATATATTTTCATGCAGACTTGGTAAAGATTATTTCCTCTTTTAACTGCTTGTGTTTCGCTCTACCATAGCCAGTTTCTCGAGATTTTCAATTATCATACAATTGTTAGGTTATGTTCTTCGACCCGGGACCAGGGCTTGAAACGGTTCCGAAAATAACTGTTTAAAACTGTTATATAAAGGTTCTGATTACAACGGTTATGGAGAACCTTTATTCCACATAACTGCTATGAAGAACCGAAATTTCCAACTATTACCTGTTTCGGTTACGGTTCCTATTTCCCTCCTCATATCGGTTCCTTAACCGTTACTGTTTCGGTTCTATATCGGTTTCGGAAACGGTTCCAGAATCGATTCTTGTATTATCGATGTTTCCCTAATTGATATCATTAATTATTGTATATAGCTGCAGATTACTGTCGATGTGCATATTTTATACAAAATCCTTAATAGAAGAAGGAGAAACATTTATTTATACGTATCATTGATTTCTAGTAAAGCGTTGAAATAAATAAATCAGCTGCATATTTTTTACATTCCCACACATATATTATTCAGAATAGGAAGTTAAAAGTTTCTCCTGTTTCTATAAGGATTTTGTAAAAAGTATGCACATATTGGGGTAATTTGTAGCTACAATAATTAATGATATCAATTAGGGAAAAGTCGATACAAGAATTGATTCTAGAACCGTTTCGCAATCGATATAGAACCGAAACAATAACGGTTATGGATCCGATATGAGGAAGGAAATAGGAACCGTAACCGAATCTATGACAAAAACAAAATATATGTATTCTTTTAACAAAAAATATTTGTTTATATTTATTGTGATAACTCTTTATCCTTTATTTCTAAATACTTTTAGTCTCTTTGCCGCAATAGCCGGAACGATTTTTATACTTCATACAGCTTTCATGTAGCCAGCGTTCAACATCAATACATTTTACCCAATCATCAGTTCTATTCGTTTTATCAGACTCTTTTCTTCTAATTAATGTTGCTTTAGGAATGGCGAAAGTTTTTGCAGCTTTGTGCAAACTCATTGCCTTATTTTCTATAGCATCTATTGGCAAAGGAATCTACCACCGCGTGAACGGTGGCGCTAGTGTAACATAACAAATCTGAATGACGCAAGTATACCTTTTACTTTATGTTTATATGGATCCAGTAGTATAAAAGTTTATTTCAAAGTTATTTCTTGCAGTAAAAATGTTGACAATACATTTAGATACAATTTTGGAATATGTAGAAGTATGTAATGTGAACAATTTTAGTTGCTCCTTAATAGTCTAAAAATAATGTACGTAATATGACAAAATTATTTAATTAACTGGAAAATAAAAAATCAGCTATGAAAAATAACTTTGTCGTACGGAAAACCGGGGTAAATGTAAAACGTCTTAAAACTCTGGTAATACTGAAGAAAAAAGAACGTCACCGGAATGCGTTGCTCAGGACTATAGTATTTATTTATTTCTCCATCGATAGGGCAGGTAACTAACATTAGAAGCGAGATTTATCTTTGGCCGGTACTGTAGGACGTTCCCCTATACCTTTCCATACTATTTTCAGTATATTTCAGTATTCGTCGTGTTTGTAATATTGTGGATTTATTAGCGTCAAGAAACCATTGATCTAAACACAAGAACATTTTCCTACGAGCAGATTAAAAAATGCAGGTTAGTATATGGTAGTAAACCTCTATTTTTACAGACTTCAAAAAAGGAGGAGGTTATAAATTCGACCCGTATGTATGTTTTTTATTTTTTATTTTTTATATGTTTGTCCCCTCATAACTCCTCAGCATATGAACCGATTTTGATGATCTTTTTTTATTCGAAAGTGGGAGATGCCCTGGTGGTCCCATCCTAGACTAAATCAATATTGGCCCAATATTTTGCCAGTTCTGGTTAATAATAAAGACTATTGTCACCTAATTATTATTATTTTATATACGTACGCGCGTATCTCCTCAACATGTTGTGTCAACACATATGAAACTTAAAGGTTAAAAATAAAAAAAAATTTTAAAGTAATAAAACCGACTTCAAAATAATAAAAATACACTAAAAAGTAAAAAATAATTTTTTCCCTAATTTAATCTACGACTCTCATATTTTTTAAGCCGGCGCCTCATCATTTGCACTGTGTAAATCTGGCGTCGACTTAAAAAATATGGGAGTCGTAGATTAAATAAGAGAAAAAATTATTTTTTACTTTTTAGTACATTTTCATTATTTTGAAGTCGGTTTTAATTTTTTTTATTTTTCTTTATAAATTTTATTATTTCAGAACATTCTACTTCACAATATTCATTACTTCGATTCTTCTGCAAACCCCGCAGAAAGCACGTACCCAAAAATAGAAATTCAATTTCCAGAAAATTACGTTAATTAATTTTCAACGAGAAAGTAATTGATGGCATTTGCTACCTATCTCGCCTTTCGTAGTACCAGTTGTTACACCTGTCCTTTTAGTGTTACACCGTGCTGCACGGAACACACGAGAGGAGGATTAATTCTTCCGCGCGAGTTTGTTCCACGGGCACTTTCAGCAAGAAACAACGTGGGCCGAGGATGGGAATGATTGAAAGCAGAAAATTGCGAAATGTCGAGAATGATTGATTATTTTCCTTCGGTTATCCACTGGTAACGCGAAAAGGAAAGGGGAGAGAAGAAGTAGGAAAGTACATTATTATTCAACCTGTTCGACGTTATGTCAAAGAAAATGTCTCCTGGATAAGTATGTCTAAAATAATAACGGTAACTTTTTCCCACGGGACAGGAGCGCGAACGTTTCGTAATACCTGCTGTCATGAACTGAATTTAATTGCAATATCATTATAAAAATCAGCGACGCGTAACGCTTGTCCCATTTCTCCTCAACACGAAAAACCTTGTATAATGCCTACACCGCGCCGAGCCGAGTTAATGTAAGGAAGATAAATATGTATCATAATGAAAACCATTTCTTTGCGATCGATGTTGCCATTAAAGTAATCAGGTCTTTAGTTGGAACGCAGATGCTATGGATACTCGCGTGCCCTTTGGGAATAAATACCAACCAGCATTTTAATTAATTCTTTCCGATCGAAATGTCGACTTCGTTTTCGGAAGCTTCCTCGTGACTATCAGTGTCTTGATGATAATTAAAATATCATTACATAAAATTTTATATTTTACGCATAACCGTTACACACAGTGAATTAATATTCCTTACACAAAGTTCTGTGGGTTTCGTTTTATCATAATATTTTTTAACACGGCCTAACGCAACCTTTTTAAAAAAAAAAGTAAAAGACCGACTTCAAAGGTGCGCTAAAAAGAATAAAATAATTTGTTTTAAGTCGGTGCCAAAATGGAAACAAGATTAAATAAATTTCTAAACTTTTATCAATTATAGTCCATTGGCACACTAAGGCCGGGGAATTAGAGCGCCCAAAAATTCAGTGGGACGTCACGCGTTATTCTTTTTAGCGCATCATTGAAGTCGGTTTTTTTATTTCTTTTAAAAAGTTTGTTATTTTATAAATTGTAGTGACCTTTGTTTGAAGTTGGTTAAAAAACATTTATCATTGTACCAATTGGGGAACATACTCCATATAACAACGAAAGAATCATCCAAATCGGTCCACGCGTGACAAAGTTAGACGCGAACATACATTAAAACTAGGATTCTAGATAATTCTAGAGTATCTAGATAATAATAAAAAAATTAACATGTTACCACCGGCTCTTTACACTTTTTCAAATAAAAACAAATCATAAACATAATGAAATGTACGTGACGAATTGAGAAACATCCTCCTTTTGAAGTCTGTTAAGAATTGAGTAACCTCGTCCTTTTGAAGTCGGTTAAAAAATGCATGTCTTACACCACTTTCATAATCACCGCCACAATTATGTACCTATGTGACATTTTCCAGCTTTCAAGAAAAACGATAAAAACAGTTTTATTCTAATAATTCCTGTTCTAAAATTCAATAAAAAATATACATATGTTTTATAATGAAAGTTTCTCCATTGTTCTAGCAATTTAGGTAACCAAATTTCGATTAAAGATCTAACAAAGAAAATTTGAGGAAATGTTCACACGTGCTGTTTCTGCAGTAAACCACATTTTCCAAGATTTTTGGGCTTTCTTATTCAAAACTTCCAGCTTAAAGATGAACCTTCAAATTTTATTTGTTTGAATGTACATGTTATTAAAACGATAAAAAAAATTACGTGGAAAATGTTCTGCGCATAACCGATGTTCCTGAATCATCTTCCCCTTTTGTATTTCAAAAACAACGCATGTGCTTTCACATACAATATATATATATAGGTATATTGTTTCTGCAATAAACTCAATCTTTACGGTTATTTGTAACAGAGAGGTATAAAGATATGTGTATAACTCAAACCCGCCAAAAATGTCACATATGTTGTTTTTTAAATAACCGAATCATCTCGTAACAAATAAATTGAAGCTTTATCGTAATAATATGAGTTTATAACATAATAAGTAATAACGATTCAATAAAGATATTTGAGATCAAATATATTAATATACGATAAACGTGTTGGGTATATCAGCTTAAAAATAAAGCACGTTATCGAGCATATGCTACCAGAGACTCATTTTTCACGAGGGTCGGAAAAAAGCAGCAATGTCGTTCTTAATCATCGAAACGATCCCTCGGTATACACCGTCACTGCTTTTCCACTTTGCCCTCCCCGTGTCTCTTTTTTTTTCTATTTTCTGGAATGTGGACGAGGAACAAGCAGAGGACACGAATACGATGCCTGGGAACTATATAACAAGTAAGGGGAAAAAGAAGACGAGGATAATGGGGGAGAAAAGTTTAGGTCGGTGGGGCAGAAGGAAATCCCCTTTCGCTTTCGGGAATTCCTTGTTTCCGACCTCCATCGATTTTTTTCCCTCGTAGGCTGCAGGCTGCCGGCCGTAGCTACACATTTTCCGCTTGAAATGAAATCGACTCTCAAAGTGGAATATGAATATGTGTTTGTGCAGAATGATCGGCGATGTACTTGTGTGTACCTATATGTATGTATGTATACTAGGGTGGTCCTTATTTTTCAACTTCCGATTTTTTGTCTTACCCCCCTAAATTGCCACACTTGGTGAGAAAATGATATCTGCAAAATTTAAAAGTGATTGGACAACGGGAACCCGTACCCCAGTTGAGTTAAAGTTTCGAAATTTTAGTGGTTTCTCGTCAATTTCGAACATAAATGTGTTCGGCTATTTTGGAAGTATGAATGAATGTTTTCTATTAAAAGTACAATTTCTTAGGTGTATAAGGGTGTCATTTGTGTGTGACTTCGAACAATATACTCCAAAAACTCTGATACAATATGAGTATACTTTCATTATGTTGCGTTTCTGAATAATCGACACCTTGACCTTGCTTGGCCACGCCAAGTATTTGACTGAAAGCACCTTTATGTACTTGCAGCTTATTTTGATTTCACATCTTTTATTATTTTGTAATTATTGTTATCTTCTTCTTTTTTTGTAATTTTTATATTTAATGTAATATTTACCCGGGATAAAAGCATATTTATACATTTTGACGGAAAACGGAGGCAGTTCTACATTTTGAAAATTCACCCGGCTATAGAGAATAGATACTTTTCTTTAGTAATAGTGCTAAATGCTGCGTTAATATGTAGATTTTAAGTGAGTAAAATACTTTGAACATATGAGGAGTGATTTTTCAGAAGGGCGTATTTGCAGTTTTTATCTTGAAGCAAATTTTGATGCCATCGTCTTAATAATATTAAATTACATCCTCCAGTGGCACAAAACACTACAAAATAGGTTTATTCCATTTTGAAAAATTGAAGTGAAAATACATATTTCATACAAAAGGTCTTATTTTCAAGTTTGACTGATGACATAGTGAAATAATTGTTTAGCCTCGAACAAAACGGACATATTTCCTATATTCATCTAGGAAATTGTAATGCATTTCGAATAAAAGGAACTTAATTCACGTCCACTAATTTAGTCGCGTAGCAATTAATTTAGTAATTTACCATTGTTTTACTAAACTACTCAACTAAGTTTTAGTGTCCACATACGGTAAATTACTAAATTGCTCGCTACTCGGCGAAATTACTGGACGTATCTGAATCAGCCTTTACCCAAACATGTACCAAATTAGTTTAAAAATATACCCACTATCGTGGTATCTTTAGCCTTATACTTAGGTAGCACAACGTTTGTTTGAACCATACACGTTATATCATATTTTGAAAAACAAAGATGTCGAAAACTTATTAAGAAAACAGTGCGATGGGAGGGATTTGGACAAACGTTCGTGGTATAAGGGCATTCTAGATGGTCGACTTGTTGAAAGAAAACCTGAGCCTAATGAAGATGACGATTGTGACTGTAATGAAGACGATATTGCTCATTAATATATAAAATTTATAAGAAGAGGTACCATCCATACAGGGGTGCACAGAGAGCCATTTTTAGCGCCTAGCTGCGAGCAACCCGCCTGTCTCGTTGCTAAGGTTAGAATCGGTGAGGAGAACTGCAGTAGTGTACGTGCGTGCTCGTAGACTCGTAGCATAAGTATATATGGATGGGGTCAAATCATACCAAATGCACGTACACTGCAGTTCTCATCACCGATTCTAACCTTAGCAACGGGAGAGGCGGGTTGCTCGCAGCTAGGCGCTAAAGACGGCTCCCTGTGCACCCCTGTATAAAATAAATATACCATAACAAATAATAGTAATACAGGAGAGGTATACAATATTGTAACACGTTTTCCTACTACATACGTCGGCGTGGAATACTCGGAAGTATTAAAAGAGAGAATTTATGAAAATTAAAACACGTATTTCATTGGCGGTTATCTAGTTGACAACAACATTTGCGATTTTATATACTTTTTATATAATGTATACCTATGTTTGTTACGGCATATCCATTTTTGCACTTATTCGTAAATGATTAGTACCTACATTCAATTTCAAATATTTGACTGTTTGCAAAAAATCTGTTATCGCGTGACGTTTCATATATCAGGCTTTGACCTGTTGCCAACAGTTTCAATTCTCAGATAAATGCAAAAGCAGACCACGTAACAAAATAAAGCCTTGCAGAGTGTGCAGGGGAAAAAATAGTCACGTATCTATTATGTATGCGTAGCCACGATTTGTAGTGCATTTTGCCAATTCCTGAGTAAATGAATAAAAGAAGTCGTGACGATTTTAAATACAAGTCTAGCTTACATGAAACCGGTACGTGATCGGGTTCCTGCTCCCCTTTTCTCTCTCAGAGGTATAATTTTACAGTGATAGCCTTCGAGGAGGGGATGCGACAAGGAGTTGAAATCATGTGACGGAATTATCGCACTACCTGTACTTAATACGTGAACGGCAAAATACAGTAGCAGTCAAAAGTTTAGAACCCGGCTTTATTGAAAGTGTTGGGCTGTATTCCATATAAATTAGCAGATACAACTAGAAAATAGTTTATTTTTTGAAATTATACAAATTTTTGTTCCATTTCATAAACGTGAAAATGAAAAATGTAGATTTCAGAATTAATGTTTTCAAACAGCACCTTCGTCGAAATTTTCTCCTACAGATTTCCTGACTACGTTCATAATTTTAGACATCGCCTTAATTATTTCTTTCATACTTCCGATCTGATAATTCTAATGGCTAGATCATGTTTTTTATTAATCCTCGTAATTCTTGCTCCCTGAGAATGAACTTGCATGGTACAAGGAGATGAATACAAATTGTGACTAGTACTTTTGGGTAATGTTTATTAATACTATAAACTGTAAAGAATTTTTTTTTAATAATATGTACCTACATGAATGTGATGGCGCTACAGTCGTCTGAGGTGTAGGTATTTTTTCTTTGGTTTTGCCCCGATTGTGAAAACAGCGAGGTTTGGATCAATTTGAAATTTGTACAGCATGTTCAAAACATATTCCCTTTTGGAGTGTATACCTACTGTCCAATCCTTATTATAGACCATTCTGGTCGCTTCTCCTTAATAATTGCTCGAAGTAGTGACTTTTTGACAACAATATGAAGAAACAAATTTCTTCTGCTTTTGCAAAGTGACATCTTGAAAGTGATTTTTTTACATTTACACCGGTCTTTTGTAAATCGGTAGAAAGTATTAGACATCTATTCCTCCGTTATTGCTAATAAATACTTTAAATGGGAGAAACACACCATGAAATTTCGTCGGAAGAAGTAGTCTTTCTATAGATAATTCTACATTATTTATCCAGAAAAATACTGTAGTCAGAAGTTATCAGGATAAACAAACTTCACCTCCAACAATAATCGAAAAATTTTCCCGCGTCCTAGGAAGAGTTATCGGTACACATTAATTACTAAGCGCTTACACTCAACGAAGCCAAAAGAAGTCATACGATTACTATTTACTGGTCTCATACTTTTAGTCCGTAGTGTGCGTGCATAATGCACATGCGCGCAGAAACCTTCGGAAATGAAAACCATTATTATCGTTTTATGAATCGCCAGGTAAATGGGAAAGGAGCAGATGGTTCTCAGTAAAAAGCACGGTCGGTCGACAAGGAATTCCTTTCATACGGATACACATGTGAATGAATAACCAATCACGAAGAAAAGATACAGAGCTGGTGTGTAACGAGAGAGTTCCACTACAGCGAAAAGGGAACTGAGTGAAAGACTGGAATTTGATCATTTAAATTCACATTGTCGTGGAACAGGCATACTTTCAAATGATATTACAAAAGCCGAGAGATGGACTTGAAAATTATCGTTTGGAACACTGGCTATCAGTGTCCTGTTGAGAGAAATAGGAAAATTATTCAAAAGTGAAAACAAAATTATTCCCACGAACTGTAATTAATGGGATTCTACGTACAGTTAAAACAGTTACTATTATAAAATACTAGCACGCTTTTTAAGAATGTCGAAACTTAATAAATAAGTTTTCAGCATTCAAAAATTTGACATGATTGATGCAGAATATATTAATGTCACATGTTCATTAAAGTAGCTAAGATAAGACCAATTTAAAGTTAAACAATCAAAAAAAGTGATTATCAATTTAAATTCATTTCTAGATTACCATAAACTATTATACAGTTATTAACGAAATGTTTAAAGCAATGAAGATGTGCGTACAAATTTACTACATAGTACATTTAATTTTGTTTTTACACGGATTGTTTTATACGAATATTTTAACACGGCCTAGGAAAAAATAAATTCTCTTTTTGTACGATTTCTTTTTATCTAATGCGGTTTGATAAATTGGTCTTTTTAAAAATCATCACTTAATTTTAATTCTGAGAAAAAATATTCGTACTTATTTTTCTAAGAATGCGGGTGGTCGTGGAGCATGCGCGTTGGAATACGCTACTCTGGTGGCTGCTCGGCGCACCACCCTCCTGTGCTACCCGCTACAAGCTTTTATACATATAGCTTCACTTGTGACAGAGATGGGCAAAAAATTATTTGAAATAAAAATTTGTGTACGAAATTTTTATTTCAAATAATTTTTTGCCCATCTCTGACTTGTGAGTTCGTTACATAGTTTGTTAGGGTGAAATCTGCTAAGCTAATTTTGACCCACTTCCACATATCCATTCGACTTTACACTTTGCAATCTTTGCATACATACGTAGTTGCGATGATAATACAATTTTTTCACTAAAAAGCTTAAAATAATTTATAGGAGAAAAACATTGTTTTAAACCCTTATGTCAATAACCAACTTTCCCTGCGTTGTTCAATGACCGGGGCACAGCTGTACCCGCGTGGTGAAATCATGTATTTAAGAGTCTTTGGAGGGGTAATTCTGCACCGTATTTGACGTCTGCAGCCCTGAGGTGAGCCGGGAGTCCTTTATCAGGTATATGGGACTTTGTATGTGTACTTGGAAATGACTTTTAAGTGATTTTCAACAAAGGCGCACGGTCTTTTGTTTAGTTTTTTGAGCTCATAAGGAAACACCGCGAACCCGCACTCAGCGATTGGAACGCCACATTTTGGGTTTATAGAGTTACTCAAGACAAGAACAACGGTATGTTTCATTCGTGCCTTATCGCCCTTTAAGGGTGTGAAAACTAACCTCAAAGTCAAATAGACACTCCCACTTTTTCGCATATAACTCCTAAAGTACATTAGGACTGTACGGATACGCACGAAGCTGTACACCAGGACTGTACGGATACTGACAGACTTGGGTTATGCCGTATATTGTCAAAAAATCCTGGGTACTGTGAGATGAACGGGCCAGGTGCGCTATCGTGGTGAAGCAACCAGTCAACGCTTTTCTACAAATCAGGCCAAGTTGTAGGTAGTACTCTTTATTCACCGGCTGACCTCGTGGACGCATTCATGGTGAACAACACCTGCGTGGTCGAAAAAAGAACAGTGAGCATTGCCTTCATATTGCTCCGACTTTGACGCGCTTTCATCGGCCGTTGTTCTTCTGCCGTCCTCCACCGAGAAGATTGGGCTTTTGTCTCAGGGTCATAGCACATGAATGGCCAAGTTTTTGACAAAATTTTATACAAATTCGTTGGTCGACGCACTTGGTCATTGTGAAAAAATTAGAAATTTGATGCTCACGGTTTTGGATACTTATACAACTGCGTATCGTTGTTGACGGGTGAGCAGCAGGACCGTGTCGCTCAACAGGGTCACTCATCGTGACGTCCCGGCCCCACCACGGGTCGCGCGGGTTAGTCTCCGTCGGCGCCGCTAGAGGTCTACTCTTCTCGCAAGTTCTATCGCCCACTCTCGGTCGTATATATACGAGGTCCAAGTTATTTCCTCTTAGTTACCGTGTGCTCGAGCTCCGAGCTCGTTCAAGGATTGGCAGTTCATTGGTATTTAAATTCAATCAATAATATAAATAAGTATTTTCTTTTCGCTGATGAATTTTCTTTGCCTAAAACCAAAATGCATGCTGAAAATGCGACAGGCCAATCGTCTTACGGAAAACTTTCATCCGCGTGTGGGTACTGTTACATGTATGCGAAATTTGTGCAACTTCTACGTAACTGAAGATTATAGTTATTATTATGTTTATTGTTATTATTACCATTAGCATTATTCATGTTTCAAATATCTGGAGGTAAATGAAACGGGAGAATAGAGAGAAGTGGAATGAGAATTGCGGGAACAAGTGTACATGTGTACGTACGTCTCTTTATGGTGTACACGCATCTGATAGGGAAGCATAAGTGTGTAGTTGTCATGAAAAATTTCAACGGGACTCGAGATTACCTTTCCAATTTTTGGAGGAAATCAACAAAGACACGCACCTTCCGCGATGTTTATTGACGAACATGGATAAATGCCGATAGTATAATATTGATTCATCTTTCGAGGTGGAATGACAATGGGTGGAAGGAAAACGTCTCCTTCAAAGGAGCTTGTTGTCGTGCACCTGTAGATTCCCTTTTACGCCTTCTCATGCGGACAGACCCTTCGAGAAGCTTTCTTGTTTTTAGCTTTCAAATCATACAACACAAAACGGTCTCCTGGTCTTTCCGATGCTTTGCTTTCTTTCAGCCGTCCATTGTTCCTGCGACATTCTGTATGCTCTTTGTCTCTCCTCGTGGCTGGTTCACCGCCAATTTTTAGCTGAATGTCCGTTTAAAATCGTGAATTTTTATGAATTTCTCTTCAGTCGAGAGGAAATTTTATTCGGAGCATAGATATTTTTTCACGAAGAATTAATAGGCTATAGCAATAACATGGAGGTTTGTTGCCTCGTGACAGGATTTAGAAGTGCCTCATAGTGTTCCAGCTGTTTTGCGCTACGCTGATATTTAATTGCTTCCACGCGGTTCTCTACCGTTTGCGTTGCCTCTGTTCTCTATTTTCGGATGTATTCCGTTTTTATAGGTTTTTGAGTTTGTGCGTGTTATTACGTTTGCACGAATCAACAGACGATGGTCGCTAAGCTAATTCCCCTTCCCCCTCTACCCATAGGCACACTGAGCGACCATGTCTCTATACAGGAACGCTGGAATATTAAGAATTTTTGGGGAATTAACTACAAGGAGACGAAAACAAGCACAGACCTTTCCTTGTATACAATGTTTGTCACTATTAGTAGAGTAAAGAAAAACGTTTTCTTTATTCATATCTATTTTACAAATGGAGCCATACGAGGTTGATTATGCAGTGCTTTGGATAAAGTGTCTGTGGTTTTGCACCGCTATTGTGCTAAAAAATCAGGGGTGCACAGGGAGCCGTTTTTAGCGCCTAGCTGCGAGCAACCCGCCTGTCCCGTTGCTAAGGTTAGAACCGATGAGGAGAACTGCAGTAGTGGACGTGCGTGCTCGTAGCTTAGAGCATATACAGATGGACGTCTCATTACCTAAGGTTGACTGCCTCGAAACTGTCGGCAACATCACGCGAGAGAGAAAGACGTGTAGGGGGCCCGATCGACCGTAATGCGCATGCGCCGATATCGTGAAATTTGCTGTAAGCGGTATGGTTTGAAGTGATACGCGCTGCATGCTTTCATCACTTATATCGTGCAAAAAATGAACCTAAATTTATCACATACTTGTGTGCACGACATACTTTAATTAATTTAAGTTATTAAATATTACATATATTTACTTACGAGTAATAGGAAGCCGATTTATCTCGGTTACCGCACAACACGCAATATCGGTTTGGCATTCTTTAATTTCAACTCGAAACATATAACCGTTTTTCAAAAGGTAAGTACGAGCGTAAACAACGATACTTAATCATAGCAACCGCGGATCGTCGCCGGCGATGTCGGTGCATGCGCATTATGATCGATCGGGTCCTCTATACTTCTCTCGCTTGCACAAGTCTTCCTCTTTCGCACCCTGTTGGCGACAGTTTCAAGCTCTCAATGAGACCTCCATGTACATATGCTCTAAGGCTCGTAGGCTCGTAACGTAGGTATATGGGACAGGCGGGTTGCTCGCAGCTAGGCGCTAAAAACGGCTCCCTGTGCACCCCTGTAAAAAATAAAGATATAACGGTTTCCTTGGAATATGTTTCTCCTAGAACCTGTAATTTTGGCCCGAACCTCGGAAAAACCAATTGAACCAAAATTATTAAAATAGCCACTGAAGTCGGTATCAGATATATTGGCCGGTGAGTGTCGCGAGGGGTATTCTCCCACCACACAGTTTGCCTGCCTCGGTGCTCCTTTTCTCAAGGTTTTCTGACTCGCTCTCGCCTCCGCATAACAAGAGTGAGTCAGGAGTGGTGGGGATAGTGCCAAGCTTCTGGCGTGTAGGCCAAACCGAGCTCTCAGCGTAGAAATACACGCATCAGAGTAGGTGTGCGTTAGCTCCGAAAAAATTTAGGAGCTTTATTGGTCAGAACATTGATTCTTTCTCGATAGCTTCATCTCGTATTGATCCACGCATAGCTTCGTAACGCACACAACTATTTCGCTAAGATACCATAAGACACCATACCCTGCGGGGGCCCCGCAACTCCAACTGACAAATCCACGATCGTCAGAGAGTGGTGGCTGATCTGAGAATAATATTACCACCGGCCAATATATCTGATACCGACTTTAGGAGAATGTGACCTATACGATAAATGTGCATTTTTGGGGTGCACAGATATCTATTTTCTTTTTATCTCAGAAACCAGAATTTTGACACTCTAATATTGAGGTTCAACGCAGAAAGGAATATATTTTGAACATGCTGTACAAATTTGCCCAAGGACATCTTTTCCCGTTATCCGATCGGGCCCAAACTTTACACAGATTTCTTTTTATTATTTGGAACTACTTTGGGGGTGCCGCGAAGAAAATTCCAAAGTAGAAAATAAGAGCCACCCTAATACATATACACAGTAACAGCAGAGCCGAGGGTAAGCTGCTAATTCCTAAGGAAGTCGTTTTAAATGAACGCAATGCGCCCGTTGAATTTTTCCCCTGTGCAATATCGCGAGCATGCTTACACGCGGACAAAACCCTCACGATCTAAAGTCACGCGAAAACAACGTGAAAACCCCACATTGCTACATGCACCAGAAACATTGGAACTTCATTAAAACTCGATATCCTTTAAAATAAAATTGATATGCCATATAGAAATATGCAACTATCGTTTCGAATAAAGCATATAACATAAATTATACGAACGATGAATTTAAATTCATATATAATGAATAAATTGTAAATACATATATACCGAATAAATTATAAATTCATATACATATAATGAAAAAACGAAATGTAATTTGGTAATCGAAGTTTTACGGGATTATTAGTGTTGAAGGTGTAACCAATTCTAGGCATGCATATTCCATTTAATTTTGTGTAAGTATTCATTTTATCTGTAGTTATACCATCTGCACTGTTATATTCTGTCAATTCTTTATCAGGTATACACATAGGTACTCGACTTCAATATTCATTTCTCCGAAAATAAAGCCTCGTTTAATACCATTCTGTTCCATGTTTTCGATCTATTTGTACACGAAGTACAATTATTTCTATTTTTACTACGAATTCCGTTCTGCTGTGTATACACTTTCATACGTATTTTAAACCTCCGTCAGCTTTAACGAATGACCCGATGAAGTTCGTTGCAAAATTTGAAGTTAATATTTGCCATGGTTTTAGAAACTAGAACGCTCCACCTTGCTAAAACAGTCATGTGGAAAATCCAGCTTCAAAGCTGGAGAACAGGATTTTCTGTTGCAAGACTATTCCTAGACTTGCAATTAATCTGCTATTCCTGGGCCATAACGTGCATACTCTTTTATATGCTGTTGCTTTTTCCAACTAATTTTTCTTAAACCTGGCATCCTTCTATTTGTTAGATACTTTTCTGCAACGCATTATTAACACGTTCTCCAAAATCGGGATGTAGAGCATACAGCTATCAATAAATGTTGCTTCTGCTGTCTATAGGTTTACTTCAAAAGGTTTTACGCCGTTGAATGCGTTCCAAAGCAAGCTTGCATATGTTATTATTTAGACCCTTATTACCGTTTTGCAAGTATCCTGTCACACATTTCTCTGGTAGTTTATCTTTAGCGAAATTTTCAATAGGCTTTATAGCCTGCTCAACTTCCAAACGCGGTTCAGGTTTGTAAATATACGAGCGCAGCGTGGAGCCAAAATTCTCGCGCATTACATTTCCCCTTGCACCTTGTTCATTCCTTCAAATTTTCAGATGTAGTTAATGCGAACTTATACACGTTCTTTACTTGCAAGAAGTAACAAGAGAATATACTCAAAAGAATTTTCTTTGGCGTTTTGGATAACCGTCTAACATGGCACCATCCGTAATTATAATATTTCACGTTATGTAAATGTATCCTGCTAATATAATAAATGCGAAAGTATGTTTGGATGTTCGTCACTCAATCACGTCGAAACTACGCAACGGTTCTTTTTGCAATTTTGTATATACGTAGTCTAGGACCAGGAATATAGGATACTTTTTTCCCCGATTTTTTTAACCAATCTGGACCAAATTTTGCAAAATTACTTTCTAGAATCCTGCGGAAAATAATATAGCCTAGCATGAAATCTGAATATCCCACCTCTCCCCCCTTATTTCACCCGCTTGACAGTCTGTAATAATCGAAGTTTTACCCGGGCAACTTTAAGCCGGGTACTTTAAGCTAGTTATTCATATACGTGCATATTAATGTTTATAATATCAGTGAAACGTAACAAATACGTAGCTGTTTTTAATATGATTCACACAGATTTGTCATAATCAGGCCGATTCGCGTGTGTTTCAAAATAACCGTTTAACTCTTGGACGGTAAATGTCTAGCCTAACCTTATAGCGAATATAGGGCCTAAACTGCGTTCCACATTAGAGCATACTCGTTTCGCGCAGGGATACACTGTTGATTGGTAGTAAAGCGGCAGGGAAAGTGCTATGACCAATCACGAAAGTGTTACAACCAATCGCGTGTAGGGGCGTTGGTACACTCTTATATGGAACGCAGTGTATATTTATCCATAATATTACGGTGTAATAGACAGCTGTTCCGACTCCTGTCCAGAATGTGTGACGTTTTCGTCCTAGTTCTTCTGGCGGCCGGCAGATTTCGTCAATGTCGTAAAGGCATTTACATATACATATATACATGCGTGGCCTGTTGTTTTTGGCAAGCCCACTAATACCACTAAAATCTCTACTACTACAGCCTCATTAATTCATATGTATATGCCTTCTAAGCCACGACGCCTCTCGCGACGGCCAAGGTAACTAAACAGAAATCGGCACACAAAATCGCTGGGGTAAAAGGTACAGAGTCGGAACACCTGTCTATTACACCGTGGTCCGAATTATATCATTTTTGGGGCCAATTTGGTCGAGAAAACATAAGAACTCGATCGACGTCACATTAACAAACATCTGATTAGAAATTTCAGAACTTCACATTCGTCATTGCTTAGTGCGCAACATTGTATGGCCCCGTTGGTTTCGAGCGTCCAAGCCCACGAAACTCAGCGAGACACACGATTGTTGGCGAGCATCGCGTTTGACGACTCTAGCTGAAGAATCACCCCGTATAAATGCTACGAAACGATATATATATATGTATACAAATATGTACAATTTTTGAGTTAATTTAATACTTATGGATCTACAAAAATATAATACAATAAAATAGACTGCATACAAAACCGTATGAAAAAAAACTAAAATTCGTACAAAATATACATCTTTTAAAAGGTGGTACCAAATTATACATCTTTATTCCATTTAGTATTTTTTTTCTGAAAATATGAACTCATGAAGATTACTTTTACAGTAAACTGTTACCTACTACAATATGCTTGTGTCCGAGGCGATTTCAAATCAAAATGTTAACGGTTTTAATTAAATAATTAATTAATTTCTGCATATTAATTCCAGTATATAAAACTGGTTTTTTAAATTTAAAAACCGCGTTTCGAATTTTAGAAATTTATAAATAAAAACTGGTTTTTAAAAACCGACAAACCCTACTGTCGGGAAAAGTGTTTCCACGAATGTAGCTCCGTGAAGCTAATTGCAAGAACTGATAGGGATAGCGACGGTCAGCAAACGGGACAGAAATCCGGCCAGCTACAGTATTGTCTCGCTGAGAGCTCGGTTTGGTATACAGGTATACACCATATGGACTTTTCGCTATCCCCATCACTTCTGTCTCACTCTTGTCCGGTGAAGGCGAGAGCGAGATGGAACAAGAGCGAGTGAGAGTAAATCCTTTATTAAAACTGGAAGGTTCATTTGTAGTATAAAATTCGTTATAGGCAATTTAAGAAAACCATTTTTTAATGGCATTTCCATAATAAAAATTCTGGAAAGGCGTTCATGGTATTGTACAATATAAATATTTTCATTATTGTTTCCCACTAGTTTACAGAATATGTCATAGTCTTTTGGTTAACTTCAATGTCATTAGGAGCAAGTAACGAAACACTTTTTTTCATGAGAAAAATTTCCTCCATAAGCAAAAAAATTGTTCTATTTAGGAGCAACTGAAGTACCACCAGTATTTTCAAATTCGCTTGTAAACGAAGTGTAGTATACTCATATGAAGACGGGTCACAGCTTACATGATTTCAGAATTATATATGCACTTACATGTACGTTTAGAGATAAAGCCTACTAGAAACTACCATGCCAATTCTGGAGGTAATCGGTTAGGTAGGAAGTCCTTTCATAATCTCGAATACGAGGCTCCACTAACGCACATGAAACCATTATGACAAGACCTGGTCTAAAGTTTGAGCCACCGGTTTAGGCCTGTCAGAGTCACTTCTCCGGTTACAATTCAGGTCAGCCATGATCCCATCTTCTTCGGTCTCGTGCAGATGTATACATATGTATGTTACGTGCTTCGACGCTTGTCACACATACATGACAGACTTATCGGTGAGCAGTTTCAATCTCTCAAGCATATCGCGTTCTTTCTATCACCAACTCCCAATTTCACTTTTCCCTTTTACTCGTATATTTACATGATTTCTCATTTTCCTCACAACTGTTTCTCTCATTAGTATATTGTTTCTTCCCCCTTCGTGTTCTATTTTACTGTTCCCTTTGTTGGTTTCTCATTGACTTCCTTCGTTTCACTGGTGCCTATATCTAAAAACGACTGAGTAATCAAACTCCTGGAATAGTTCTTGACTTCCGCTGTTAGTGAAATCGATTACATTGGCGTGTAAATTTAGAATTTGTCACAGTTACAATTGTATTTTAATAACTTCTGCATATATGTCTTCCACCTTCCCGTACCTACACTTTTATCAGTGGAATTATTTTTATCAACAAAGAAATATAAGTTTATTGTAACATTTTTATTTTATCCTATATAGGTAATTGTAATTATAATTGTGATTTTAATTATGTTTATTTCGGTTTATGTACATATATAATGGCTAACATCATACGTCAACCAGCTGCATCGGTTTTTGGTAACGAGAATTACATCATTAATAAAAAAAATCAAACTTTGAAAATGCTTTGCAAATTAATAATTTTCTAGTTTTTATTCTACTGAGAAATTAGGAAGTCAAACTAGAGAATAATTTTAAAAAAAAGATAAAACCCCCGCACTAGGATTTGAACTCTCGACCTCCTGATTGCGACTCATTCGTTCGGGTTTCGACAACAGGAATTGATGGCGAAAATAGCCGAACAGGCAGCGCATACGGGCAGGAATAGGGATATGCTTGTGTGCAGTGCGTTGAGAACCAGGAGGGGACGACGGTAGGTCACAGTGGGGGCATGCATTTGTTCCACGTCCCACGATTCTGGCGTCAATGGGTAGCCCGACTTTAGTGCATGGTGCCTTCGAATCAGTGAATATTGCAGCGCGTGTGCTCATTGTATTTACACGATATACACAGTGAATTTATAAATGCATGTAACATTGAATCTACATCCTAAAACAAGTTAGCAATGTTATGTCAACACAGATCGTATACATGTATAGTTTTCGCAAGCAAAACTGAAGAGGTCGGGAAATAAAGAAATCTGTGGACTGTCTTCAGCTACTACAGGGTGTCCCAAAATTGCGGGACCGTTCGTAACATGCAATATCCTGATACAAAAAAAACTTCGAAAAGTCCTTTAACGTTTTAGGATCCGAGGCTTCGTTCTCGAGATATTAAGGCCCGTTTCACACATACACGGCGTCCGTTCATGCGGCACCGTTTTCACGGTAAAAGAGTGAAGATCGATGAGTGATGTCGCTGTGCCTCACCTCCATGAAACACGGAGACCGTGGCTGTTTAAAGGTGAAATCTGACGGCACGTGGATCGGTGAGCCGAGACGGCTCGCGAATCGGCGATCCATGAGCGTTCTCACGGCTCAAGCCAAGCCTCGTGCCAAGTTCGCCGATCCACGTGCCGTCAGATTTCACCTTAATTTTCTCAAAAACGAATTGCGATATTAAAAAACTGTATTCTATATTTTCGTCTTATTTTTGCCTGAAGAATCACCGCCTCCCCTAATACATATACATATGTAGCATGTACTACCGATTTGCGACCGATCTGCGCAGCTCCCACGGCTCTGACACACGCGATTGGTCGAACTTTCCCTGCCGGTTTCCTACCAATCCACAGTATATCCCTGCGCGGAACGAGTCTACTCTAAAGTGGAATGCAGTATATATGTATGTATATGTAATTTTAATTATTCAAATTCTTATGTAATTTGTTCTTTTACTTTGAAAATGATTCTCAATTTCTTGCTAAACTTTATCTTTAATTTTCGCACCTTTAATGATACTGTGCATTAATATCACCCCTAATCAAGCAATTAGAAATCAAGCAATGTAATGTCTGACGATTTTAGAAGCCGAATTATTATACCGCCATGATCATTTCACACACAGCTTTTAGGATAATAAAAAACTAACAATTTGTAAAAGTCAATTGCATTATTTAAATTAGACCATCATCAAATGTTCAGGAATACTATAGGATGTAACTGGAAGTACAAGTTAGTAGTAGGCAAACACACCAGCCAACCCTCACGCATTTGTGTATCCAACAAAACAATTCTCTGAAAATGAAAAGCCCTACAAACCAATTTTATTCCAAACCAACATTTTCAACTTATTTTTCTACATAGAATCAATTATTTTTCTATTATACCACAATTACAACCCATCTAGAATGAGAGATGCCGTATTCACTCGAAATAGTATCGCGAGTCGGAGCCAACTACGAATCTTTATTGCGATATGGACACGATTCCCAGGCTCGTGTCATCGTTAGGAACTAGTTGGGTATAGCAAATAATCTTCATCGTGAGCTGGAAAGCGATAGTACTATTTCGAGAGAATACTGTATGTACTTGTAACTGTACAAAGGCGAATACAGTTATGTCTATCGATAGGAAACCTAGTTCTAATATACCTAATGCACTCTAATAGCCGATGCATCTGCATTACCTTTGCATTACAAGGATATTTAAATTCTAGGACGTAAAAAGCTGGACAGAGGCGCGAAAAGAAATGGTGGCGCGAAAGGGTGCGACGAAAACATGAAATAAGAAGGAACGAGTAAGAAGAAGCAGAACTGACCGGATGAGAAATGGAGCTTGGAACGAGAGATGTAAAAGAAAAGAACAACCAGCGGAAGAGAGTAGTTGCCCGACTAAGCTTTCTCTCTTCACTGGATAGCGACCAGCGTTTAAACGGGAAAGAGAAGCAACGATAATGCTTCCAGCGGTTACGAGTGCAACAGGGGATATCCTATGTACAGGGTGATCGAAATACCAACAGTCGAACAAAATAAAAAGTCCGATTACGTGTAAATTGAGAATAACTGTGTAGAGTGTGTAGACCATAAATCACACACGTTCCACATGACTGGATACGAGGCTCGTATAACGAATTTTCTATGTATTAGGATCCATTAGTTTGCACAAAGTTCATACGCATTGAGAGCACTTTTAAAACGTATATGGACTTTTTGAGTTTAATAAAACTAACACTGTCGAAATCTACCGGTCTGACATTTCAGAGAAAAATGTTGGCGACCAATATAAGGATAAAGAATATCAAACTGGAAGTTTTTGCGTAACTGCTTGATCTGTGTTTATGCGTAACTCATTCACATTGCAGCGTAAATAACTATTAAACTTAAGACAAAATTACGTAAAACTATCAAAACTTGCTGTTGTACTAAGTAATCCACAAACTTAGGCGGTTTTTCTTAAATATACTACTACTAAAATGGGTATAAAATGATACTTAATAATGATACTTAATCACGGTTAATTAAGCTGTAACGTCTATAGCCAAATTGGTCACTTTCGTCAAAATGAATATCATATCCAATTTATATTAAGAGATAGGGGTGGTAATATGAGACAGAGTTATTTCCGAAACTAAATACAGTATTGTCTCGTTAGCGGCTCGATTTGGTGTACACGTTACGGACTTTTCGCTATCCCCACCACTTCTGCCTCACTCTTGTCCGGCGAAGGTGAGAGCGAGATGGAACGAGAGAGAGTCAGGGGCACTGGAAGCGAGCGAAGACGGTAGGAGACAGACGACGTGTTGATGTTTTGTCTCGCTCCCTCCTTCTGATGCCTGACACTCCGTCCTTTGCGTGCGCGACGGGCGTGCGCAATGGTCGTGAGCAGTTAACGTCGACACGAAAACCGCTTCTGTGCGCAGAGGTGTAAGATGCGAAGAATTCCGACTGCAGCGCCGCCTGCGGTGGAGTAAGGAATCTCACTCCACTCTATAGAATAATATTCTTTGGTAGTTTCGTGCTATGCAAGATGCAAGAAATTGAAGATTTTCTACTTCAGCATTTTCTACTTGTACATTGTTGTACATTGTTGGCAACAATGTACAAGCGGAGCGCTGAAGTAGAAAATCTTCAATTCCTCGCATCTTGCATAGCACGAAACTACCAAAGAATATTATTCTATAGAGTGGAGTGAGATTCCTTACTCCACCGCAGGCGGCGCTGCAGTCGGAATTCTTCGCATCTTACACCTCTGTCTGTGCGAGCATAACGCAGGCTCGGCTCAAGTCTCTTTTGCGCCCTAGGCGAACTTGTCAAATTGCACCCTTTATTATATTACATTTATTTGAACTTATTGATGACCTTACTCTGCATTTTTATTCGTAGTTTAAAACAATTGCAGTACAATTTGTAGTGGAAAATGGTATTTTCATTGTTAATATTGTTGAAAATAAATTTTTAAATAAAATACTACAAATTGTACTGCAACTGTTTTAAATTACGAATAATAATTCAGTGTAAGGTCATCAATAATCTCAAATAAATGTAATATAATAAAGGGTGCAATTTGACAAGTTCGCCTAGGGCGCAAACAAACTTGCGTCGGGCCTGCGTTATGCTCGCACAGAAGCGGTCTCGTGCCGACGCTAACTGCTCGCGACCATTGCGCACGCCCGTCGCGCAAGCAAAGCGTTTCTCTCACTCCCCCCTTCGGCCAGAAAGAAGCGAGAAACGTTGGCACGGAATTAGGGCTCTGATCACGATACGGGCTCAACGCCGGTCCCGATCAGCGAGCCGCTAACGAGACAATACTGTACGTTTGGTATCTATCCGCGACAGTAGTAGCTATTGGGAAATATTCTGAGAGCGGCATCTACTAAAGTAAGCTCTGTAATCGGGTCAATCGAGTTACAGGACTGGTGTCACACAAGTATTGAAATAGTGCAATAATGTTTTCGTCATTAAATAGTCTGTTAAATTTTACAAAATCGATCATCAAACAGTCGAAATTCACAATACTGCCAATTACATGTGAAAGCTAACCCGATTAGACTGATTTAATTTTCGCCACCAGATGGCGTAGCAGAAACAAGAAAATGCCAATAACCATTAGATTCCTCTGTTGCTTATTTGCCATACTGGCGTCTGTATCGTCAACTGTTTACGATCGTGGCAGCAGCTTTTACATTTTACAGACATCAAAACTTTTCATAAGTTAAGTTTAAAAAATGATTTGACAATCTTTATTGCTAAATTTAAAACACTATATATACTGTATTGAATAGTAATGAGATTAAAGTTCAAAATGGTAGGAACCGTTTTTGAAAATATTTTCTCTTTGATGAGGGTTATTCGATCATTTCGAACATAGCATTGATAGGAACACTGGTAACATGGAACAAGACGTTCTAAACGTTCGAGACATTCAAATCTGAGGAACTTTGAGTTCAATGCGAGATATGTCAGGATTAGGCTCACATTTTGTGCAGTGGTTGTGAAACTGAACACTTCATTTCAAAGATGGGCAAACAATTATTTGAAATAAAAATTTGTGTACAATGTTGCCAAATCTGGAGGTATAGTCTAGAGGTCTAAATAGCAAAGTTTGCCTGATAGCCCGTTCCGGAGCATTAAGATTGATTTGACTGAACAGGAGGGGGGCTGCATACTAATCCATTAGTGATCCTAAACACAAAGATCAAATCATTAACAGTCCTCCTATACTCCAGTGCTTGGATACCCAGCTTTCGCATAATGGGACCATAGTCATGATCCTAACACTGAAGGGGCTGCCCCATCTTGAACGCCAGGAAGCGCAATAAGTTAAGCTGGACCCCCTCCAACTCCTGTCTGTATTTGGCCGTGCTCGGGGACCAAATAACGGACCCGTATTCCAGACGCGGAAACACTAACGCACTACAAGTAGAGTAAGGTTTTAAAATTAGCGAACATCGAGCAAGATCTAGTAATAAAGCCCAAAATCGTATTCGCCCTAGCTGAAACATGGCGAATATTCTCAACGAAAGGTAAACCGGAGTCTACAATAACTCCTAAGTCTCGGGTTGATATTAAAATTAATTAATTTCTCTAAAACAAAATGATGGTCCATATTACCAACTCTCCCCCTATTAATATCATTTTAACTATTCTTCTAGACCAGGGGTGACGAACTGGCGGCTCGTTCTCTTCCTGGCCCGCTCCGCTGACAATAAGCCGTAGGAGAACGACCTCCTCCATACCCATTTGTCTCCTACACTCTCTACTAGCGGCTCGCGAGCCGCATGAAGCTCTCGCTCCTACATAGCCGTACATAACTCCATGAAAAACCTAATCCCTGAGCAGCAATTTGGCTTTAGGGAAAAGCACTCAACCATACAACAAGGTCTGGAACAAAGGGATTCTATACAAGTTAAAAAGAAACATTTCAAATCGTTATTATCTCATACTGCTGCTATCTACATTCCGAGTGAAACAAAACAATTCTCTCTCAAACTATTAATATACGATACCGTCAAAGCAGTGTCTTAGGACCATACCTATATCTCATCTACACAGCTGACATTCCAGTTTCACAAGAGACTATAATTGCAACGTTTGCAGACGATGCTGCCATACTCTCTCCACACGAAAATCCGGCCACAGCTTCAGAAAATCTTCAAAACCGGCTAAACTGCCTGCAATCATGGCTCAGCAAATGGAGGCACAAAATCATCAGCGGCAAATCCACCCAGATCACATTTACTTTAAGAAGCGCTACTTTCCTTTGTGTAACAATAATCAACTCTCCTATTCCAGTTAAAACCAAAATTAAACACATTGGACTTCACCTAGACCAAAGACTAACTTGAAATGCCCACATTAAGGGTAAAAAAGCACATCTGGAACTAAAAGTACTATACAACAAATAAATGGAGGCATTCGGAGCAAAAGCGGACTAAACCACATCAGGAAAAAATTAATTTTTTCCATTTTATATGATTAATACAGGCTATTGGAATACTACTAACTTAATTTCGCAAAAAATGTGGATTAGTCCATTTTTGCTCTCAATGCCCCAATTGGCTAATAGGAAGAAAATCACAGCTTGGAATTGAAAGCAAAGTAATGATATTGGTACAAGACAATAATAGTTCTTGCAATCCAATAGAAAAATCTTGCAGACATTTCAATCAAAAACTCTCCGCCTACTAATAAATGCACCCTGGTATGTTTTAAAGCAAACTTTACACAATGATCTAAGTACGTGTATCTCTGGTTAAAGGCTCAAGAAGACCTGACCAGAAGACTTCGCTAGATAAGTTCGGTTAAACCATCGATGGATAGTTTCCGACTCCAGCCACATAACATCCAACACATTTACTCATTACTCTCATTAAAATATTGTAGAGTAGATTGTAAATATGCATATTGCTGATAGTGGGAGAACCGGCTGACTGAGAGTTGGGCTCGTGCGGTTCCCGGCAGAGAAGTTCCTCAGCCCTGTTCTAGCCTATCAGAAATTGATAAAGTTATTTTGCTAAGTAAAGTAATACGAACATAGCAACAAGATGCAGTCGCAAATTTAATAAAAACACATGTTATCGGGTAAGCGCCAGAAGACTGAAAATAATGTGTAAGCCAGAAAGTTAGTTGAAGCGAGTTCCCAAAATAAAAGGGCCAGAGTACGATTTTCTATACAAAAGTTGGCTTGTGGTTAAACGTAACTCGGCATAAGCTGCAGTCGAGTGGACGGCTCGTATATACGCTGAAAATAAGAGTTTCTGCAATTGCTGGTCTGGCGGCACATACAGGTTCAACCTATAAATAACTTTGACTGTACTAAATAGCATGTCCGTCAAACGCCATTCTTCTAACTTTTTCAACAAAACCGTAGTTGTCAGAAATATTTGCTGCTTCTCGTTCGGCCATGGCACACTTGCCGCAAAATACTTCCAAGAGGAACGATCGCTTTTATCCTTTTTCTTTCACGAAAGCGATGAAGGAGGAGGTTCGTTTATCAGCACGCGAAACTCTTATTAATATTCGTGAGCTCACGGTTCAGAATCGACGATCGCGAGTATTTCTTCCCTTCCAATTGACAGTGCGAGAAATGGAATTTATTAAGTCTGGAGAATATTCCTCTTCATGCTCATTATAGCTCGACTGTTATATAACGATAATTGCTCTTCGAATTCTTTTTAACGATCGCGAAGTAGAAGTAATCGTGGGAGTGAAACAGTCACCCAGTATAACTACAGAAATTGGATGTGACATTCAGGCGGCTCTCTACGTTCGCAGAAACTTTCAAGATTGTTCACTCCCTGATCAGCACTGCAATTACAATTATTAATGTTTCAACCGAACGAAGAGACCGATGGAGTAAGACGCACAATAAACGTCACTTATTAAAAGTATTTTATGACCCTTTGCATTCACAGTTGCACGGCACTAAATAGTTACTTTTATTTGTACATCAGTCACTGTGAATGGTGGCATATACATTACATGCATGCACCTAACTTGAAATTTTGTTGCTGGAAAAAACTAGTTAATTACTGTGACCAAGCAAGCAAAATGAGGTTCCCGATTTAATTGACTTGCCCGCATACCGTTAAAATTGATAGAGATATTTAAAGCACGTGACACTTGAAGAATATCGACGGAGGCATTAAATATTTACTAAGGATTTATTTATTCAAAAGGATTTATTTATTCAAAATAGTTCCAAATAATAAAAAAAAATCTGTATAAAGTTTCAGCTCGTCCGGATAAGGGGAAATGGTGCCTCTGGGCCCTTGAATATTTAAACAATTATTTAACATCTCACAAAATCGATTGTATATAATTATCCTCCGAGTTATTGATTACATAAAACATGTCAAACAAAAGTTGTAGATCCAGACAAGGAGCATCTTTTATGTTCAATTATCTGATCGATATTTTTGTGAATTTCGATTCCAAATTTTCAGGAAACATTCATGACATCAAACACTGAAAATATGCAAAAACATCGATCTTTTTGACATATCTTGGTATATGTCCCTCCCATAAATGTTTAAAAAATAGTCCTCGAAAATAACAATTAAAATCTTTTTCCGCCTTCATAAATAAAAAGTGTTCGAGAAGGATTGAAACTTTCAAAATTTGAAAAAAAAATTGTTTCTTGTTTCAGTTTTTCGGACTTTTTTGGAAAACCGTTTGTCGCATGAAAAAAATGTAATGCAACGTAAAATATGCACCTTCTTTGGATCTACAACTTATGTTTAACATATTTTTATATGTAATCAATAACTTAGAGGATAATTAGATGAAATCGCCTTTGTGAGCTGTTAAACAATAATAATTATTTAATGTTCAAGGGTCCAGGGGCACCTTTTCTCCTTATCCGAGCGGGTTCAAATTTTACACAGATTTTTTTACCATTTAAAAATTGAATTGTTTTTGCAAATTTTTAAAACTTTAATTTCTCCAAATTTCCACCAACTTATGCGATCCAGGTTGTGTCCAATTTGTGGTTTCGCTAAATACACCTCAAATTCATAACTGAATATTCTTCGGTATTATTTTTTGCGAATATGAAATTTAAAGCAGTTTCTTTTAGGTATGTTTCCTATATTCTGGGCTATATCATCATCTACCAGATATAATATTTTTTTAACTGTCAGACAGACAAACCTATTTTTTGTTGGTGCCATATTGTGGTTTTAGGGGGTGAACGCATTCCTTGAAGAAAATGCAGAATATTCTTTTTCATGGAATATCTCGAGGATGGTGAGAAATATCGACAATTAAGGTCGGGGCCAGATATATTGGCCGGTGAGTTCCTTTTCGCGAGCAGCGCTGGAGGAGAAATCAGCCACCAGCACCTGACGACCGTGGATTCGCAGTTAGAGTTGTGCGGCCTCCGAAGGGTATGGTCGGGTAACGGGAACGCTGCTCGGCTCCGCCTGAATGTAGCCGTGTGGCTGTTGTTTATTCTTAGCGTAATGGTTGTGTGCGTTACAAAGCTATGCGTAGACCAATACGAGTTGAAGCTATCGAGAAAGAATCAATGTTCTGACCAATAAAACTCCTGAATTTTTTCGGACCTAACGCACACCTATTCTGATGTAAGCATTACTACGCTAAGAACTCGGTTGGCCTACACGTCAGGAGCTTGGCGCTATCCCCGCCACTTCTGACTCCCTCTTGTTCTGCGAAGGCGAGAGTGAGATGGAACGAGAGCGTGTCAGAGGGACTGAAAGCAAGCGAGGAACGGTACGAGACAGATGACGCGTTGATACATACTTTGTCTCGCTCCGTTTTTCATACACCTGATATTCCGTCCTTTGCGTCCGCGACGGGTATGCGCGTTTAGACATGCTTTCATTCTATCTCGCTCTTGCCTTCGGCAAGAAAGAAGCGAGAAAGTGGTGGGGATGCTTCGCTGCGTGTATAAATACCTCACGGGCACCGAATCACCACCGTGCGACGAGCAGGCGTAGCCCGAGAGAGAAAACGTTGAGAAAAGGAGCGCCGCGGCAGGCCAGCGGTGTGGTAGGAGAATACCCCTCACGAAACTCACCGGCCAATATATCTGGCCCCGACTTTAGTTGTACCCAAAGTTTGGACCATTAATTTTATAACACCCTCTACATATTCGGTCGACGAATGACCATCGAATTGGTAGTTAAACTTATAATAACTCACGATTAGTTGATATGTCATTGGCCGTTGTGATCGCTAAAGTTTGCAGAGAAAGTAGTAGACTATTGTAACGTCCGAGTGCCACAAGGCAAATGGAGGTAGCAGGTTTCGGGGAAAGAGCGGTTTTCCTCCGAACTAAATAAGATGGTAGGGATTCGTGTGGCATTGGGTAAAAGATTAAAATCTATAGGCTTTTATCTTTACGAAAGTTTATTAAGCAAAACTTATCCTAGTTAAAAAACAATATTTAGAAAGGAATATAAAAGATATATTGTTGTTTGTGCTTATTGATTGGTGTTTTTGCGGCGAGGTTATGAATCGTGTGATATAGCACGGATTTTTAAGAATTTTTTAGCTACTTTTTAATATGATACTGCTTCTGCTGAGATGAACAGAGTCGGTACCATAGAATTGAGGCTAGGATAACCTCAGGTTAGGTTACTTTCGGAGCGGTCCACAGTGGGCCAAACAAAAGTCATTTTGGCAACTGGCATAAAATATTTTCATTTTTATTCCGAGTTGTTGGAAAAGGCATGGAGCGACCGAAAACACATCAATA
Organism: Andrena haemorrhoa; assembly: GCA_910592295.1. Classification (NCBI taxonomy): domain Eukaryota; kingdom Metazoa; phylum Arthropoda; class Insecta; order Hymenoptera; family Andrenidae; genus Andrena; species Andrena haemorrhoa. The sequence continues at coordinate 8,398,768 of OU342943.1, forward strand.
AATTCATTTAATAACGTCTAATAGTACATACCTACCACTGCGAAGATGCCCGGTCTGCGAGTATGGTTTAGGAAGTGACATAGGTAGTTCTGAATACAGCACCATGAGCAAAACTGTATTTCATAGACGGTTCTTAGAATTGTTCTATATTCTATCTCGGATATTGTTCCGTAAGGTATGTATTTTAAGATGTGATAAGCAAAGATTTCGTTACATATTTATTTATTTATTTATTTTACACAATCCTTGGCCCGCGGCTTTGGCTGGCTTCCGGTTCGACATCCGTCAATCCTACTTTGTATTTTCGTATATGCATGCATATTGTATATGTCTATATCAACCTGTCTAGTCTTGTAAAATACCTATACATATAGTTATGTACATTTATATACTTATATGTTTATATATTTATATTTTATTGTTCTATGCTATTCCTATTCCCACAATCATATCTTATATTCTAAGTTCTTAATTCTCTAATATCTAAACTTTAAAATATAACACAGTCTTCTTATTGTTGGTAAGCCATTGTACTTCAGCTTCTACGTTTCTTCCTCTTCCCCATACCTTTGAGGAGACCCCTCCTTTCCGTTTCTCTTCTTTCTGTCCGCTGCAATCTTCCTTAATACTCCTATTCTTTTTCCGTCCTCACCCAGAATTACTCCCAGAGACCTTCCAGGTTCCGCGTTTCCTCTTTCGCACCACACGCCCTGCATACCTTCTCTTCCGCTCCTTTCCAATGTTGATTTCCACTCATTCCGTTCCCGCATCTATACCTTGGATTTAGCTTTCTGTCTCTGTCCTTTATTCCAAGTACTTCGATAGGCGCTCCAATATTAGGACTGTATATTCAGTATTATACATATCTTGACTACTTAGTTTATTCTTCTTACCCTTTCTTCGTTCCTAACTATCCAGGTATTTTCCAACAGGGTTCCAGCGACGTCTTGGTTTTCCTCCCTCAATCTATTCAATTCTTCTTTTTTTTATTGGGATAGTTTCGAAAAATACCCTTCTTCTCGCCTTCCATTTCCCCTCTCCTTTTACTGGCCTCTCCCTCTCCATTTTCTTAATACACTCAATCACTAGCCCCTTTCCCGATTTCCTAGTTGTCTCGTCATACTCTATTGACCTCTTTATTGCCTGTAATCCCCATTCTTTTAATTTGCATTCCTCGGCCACAATATAGTTCGGGAGTCTTGTCTCCAGACCTAGTATCCATTTCACACATATCCTTTCGACTTGATCCAGTCTAGTCTCATTGTTCCACCCCCATATCTCCGCTCCGAATAAAGCCACACTGCATGTTAACCCTTCCAGCAGTCTCATCCTTTTCCCGAGATCTTCCCTAAATACTCTTTCCCCAATGCTCCACGCTTTTTCGTTCTTTCTTTTATGTGTTTTTCTGTCCCTCCATTTTTCTGCACAATGAACCCTAAATATTTTACTTCTTTTACATCCTCTAAGGATTCTTTCTCCATCTCCAACTCCTTCCTCTTCCACTACCGTTTTCAAATATCATTATTTTCAACTTTTCCGGACCTAACAATAGTCCTTTCCCAGTCACAAATTTCTATCCTGTTCCGCTTCTTGCCAACAACACCACACCTTCCACATATGTAATCGTCCAGAACTTCTCCCCTCTCTGTCAGTTTTCTGTTCAAAATGCCATCATACACCTCATAAGCCAAGCTTATCAGGATTATTCCCCTATTTATAGTTCTCAACCTCCTCTCTGTTCTCTTTTTAAATATTGTAGTGTTTGGTCACCTTTGTTCTAGTATTTTGGGATTCCTCCATACCTCCAAATTTGTCTCGTCAGTGCTGGAAGCACCTTCATCCTCAATTCCACCCTGCCCCAGCGTCTTACCCTTTTTTAATCGTTTTAGTTGTTTTATGAATTCGTCCCTCATTATTTCCTGCTCTCCTTCCCCGTCATCAGTGTCCCCTTCACCTAGCCCCATCCCCAGCATTGTCTTTCTGCCCGCCCCCGTGCCCAGTAATTTCATAGAGTGTATTTTCCAACAAACAATATTGATGTCCTCGCTTATTCTTTCTCTTTTCTTCCTGAATTTGTTAATATATTCCTCCCACGCTTTTGCTTTTGTTTCAATTCTCTTGATTTTCTCCTCTTCTTCTTTTTCTGAACACCATTTTTTGTATCCTTTCCTGTTTTCAAGGTATTCTTCATTTCTGACCTTTCCGTTCTTCCAGTCCCTTAAAACTCTTCCAAGTTCCCTGTTTCGCCTTTTCTAGTCCTTGCTGTGCCGCTCCCTCTTCCCTATCCTCCAGGGTGTTATCTTCAGCTTACTTTTCTTGATCGATTCTTTGACCTTCTCTTCTAATTCATCCCAGGTACCGTCGTTCCCCTCATTTGTGTTCACCCAACCATCTAATTTATTGTGATAATGACCAATGCCTTCTTTAGCCCAGTCACTTTTTTCAAAATGCAAAAAAAATCGATTTTTGGAGCCGTCACACTAGTCTATATGTATAGCTCCTTAATGATTTTGGTCGAAAGAACTCGTTACGACTGCTAAACACAGACTTGCAAATACAGACTTAAAGGTCGTGATTGTGAGTTTAGTAATGAAGGAAACTAGCAATTTCGCAAAGCACACACACACACATGGTACATCAACAGTGGCTTTGAAAGTTAACCGTCGACTGCGTTCTTTGGTACTGTGTTCTTTAATGAATGTTGAAAAATAAATTTTTGGCGCATCTATATTCAGGGATACCGTTAGCGCATTATCAAATTAGACTGCCTTTTTTCGGTATCCGTTGCGCACTGAATGATCTACTTAAACATTCGAAAAGTGTGACATCAGTGCGGCGCAGCTGCAAAATATGCAAACGCTTTCGCACAGAAAGTTTCCGGTATAAAGCAGTGCTTATGTCGGCGGACCGATTAAACGTCAGCCCTTAATTAGTTTTCCGCGATCCGTCTTAATTAATCTGCCGCGATTGAAAGGAAATTCGAAATCACGGGAGAGCAACGTGTAACTTGTTTATTGAATTCCTACGTCGTACTGTGGCTAAATGTGAGAGAATGTTTAAACTCGCAGAAGTGAATTAAGAGTATCGAGTAACCGAAGGAAGTTCTAGATTCTAGAGTTTCAAGAAATTAGCAAAGTTTGCACCACGAATTCCCTCCACTCTCCCTTCGGCGCGGCCCCTCTTCACCTCATCGAACACGACAAATATCGCGGTTCGATGCTTCTAAATAAGGCCAAGTCGAGGTAAATAAAATTTCTTTGTTGCTTCTGACACGCAGAGAACACACGCAATATTTTCTCAACAGTTGTTAGTGAAATGTATCACTCTACGTGTACTTACGAGGTAAATACATGTGGACGACTGAGAGAGCCATTAGGTACTTTCTTAAGCTTTAAGTAAGAATCTTTTGCTGATATGTTAGAAGTAACGCTACGGCTATACTGGATGCGTAGTCTTACGGCTAGCTTGTCGTCCGTATACGGACGTATTCGGTCGAACGAATCAACGCCACTAACAGGGTAGGTCCACTACGTGTATTATTTTGTTAACACCTCATTAACACCCTCTAACGGGTTGGATATACACTACATTACTAATGGCGGGCATTTCAAAATTTGTATCCAATGCATCCCTTACTTATGACTATATGAAAGTGGCGAGTCAAAAATTAAAAAAATTGAATTCATCATTTACTTTGTGTTATATTACAAAATAAGTAATGAATTCGATTTTTTTAATTTTTGACTAACACCACTTTCAAATTATATTTTGAGATTTAAAATTTCCAAGTGCATACACGTATAAAATACAATATATTTATAAAATATTACATTACAATTTATTTGGGAAATATTACATTACAATTTATTTGAGAAATATTACATTACAATTTATTTGGGAAATATTACATTACAAATGATGTCCAGAAAAGGAGAGAGCGATGGAGAGCAAGCGTCCCCAAGCGTCCCGCAAAATTTCAGAAACAGGATATGATTTATGATACTACCCCCACTGAATTGTAGGGATTACAGGCACATTAGTAATTATAGCAGGCCCTACTCCAGCAGGTGATGTACACGATGTACACCGAAGATTGGGAACGACAATGATCACTCTTGGTTAACAATAAAAAGTATTAATATATTTGAGGTTAGACTCTTGCACTCGTTGTACCAATACGCGTATACCTTAACTTGGTTCACGAGAGTGTTCCCCACTCTTCGGTCTCGGGAGGAGGAGAGTGAGGAGACAGCTCTCCCTACAAAATAACGCTGTGAGTGCCACCTAGTACAAAATCTGAGAATTAATACTGCTTTCAGAGACCTCATACGGCCTGGATAGCTACTAAATCCGTGTTAACAGTCCTCCTATGCGAGTGGACCACCCCTGGCCACTAAAACTATAGTCCGATTTTCGAGAGTTGAGACCTGAGACGGGTTCCTCGGACGGAGCGGGAGGAACCAATGGTACGCTACGGATTGCGTGCGGCGTTGCCACCATTGGTTCCTCCTTAAACAACGGTCCGTCCGAGGGACCCGCCTCAGATCTCAACTCTCGAAAATCAGACTATAATGGAAGCGGTTGTACTGCATAGGGATGTGCGGATACACGATATTTCTGGTTCAAATCTCAAAACTCACATCGGTTCGCTACCATGCTTTACGCGCACTAATCTAGTCGATTAGTCGATTTAGTTGCGACCTATAGCGGGGGAGGGGAGCCTGCGGCACGTGCCGGGGGCCCGGCCGTCACTCGGGCCATGCAGTCAGTGAGTGTACAAACATTCGGAGAGCGGGAGTTCCCCCAGGGCTGACCGCGCCGCCCGGTGTGACCGCATCTCTATCCTCTGCGCTGCCACGGGGTCCAAGAGCCTCCCTTCCACGGCCGGGGCCGGGCAGGGAGGGACGATTTGCCACCTGGTCCGGAGAACCACACCATCTACCTTGCACGGCCCAGGAAGACGGGCCTCCTCCCAAAGGGGGAGGGAATGCCGCACTAATCTAACCCCAACCAATACTAATACCCGGCACCAGTTGGAAAGTGGAATGCGTTGTATCGGGATAAGTCAACAGAAATGCTACAAGTTTTTTTTATTAATAAACTAATAAATTCCCGATGCAACAATTTTAGTTTAGGGTCCACACACCCTCCGCACCCCACCCCTCAAACCTCTTGTCGATCGGCGACTGGGGCCATTCGGAAGTACAACCCCGTAGCCTGAGAAACTGGAAGACTATTTGTGAAAACTTGTAATAAAACCGAGGGGCACAGTATAATAAGTTCTACGAATTACTTTAGATTATGGTGAAAAAACATTGAATTCATCGAACACTTTCCAATTTATACATTAATATTCTCGCTAATAAAAATGAATGTCAAATCGTAGATCGATTATGATGAAAAGAAAACAACACAATAATGCTGGTATACATTTCTACATAAGATTCAATGAAGTTAATCTGAAATGTATTTCCGCAACAGCTAGCTGTACCGTAATGGAATAAAATTACACAGTGAGCCCTAAGATAGGTCATAACAATGAAACAAACGTAACACAACCCTGGGGGCATCCGGCACCATTGACAGCAATGGAGTGAAGACCGACAATTTTTACATCCGGTTACAATTTAATATCCACGAATTTACCTGCTTTAGGCCTCTCATCTCTCTTCTATTCCAAGTTTCATCCTCGAACGAACACTCGAGGCACTCGTAAAATGGATAAAAAATTGTAGCACGCTGCAACACCGATGAACGTTTCCTTTTTTCCCCTCCCTTCCTTCCGATCACGAGAGCCATTAAGCTTTTCCACTAGACTGTCGAGTGTCCACTAATATAGCCCCCACTAAATCATTCACTCTCACTGCACTTATATAAAGCTGCGTGCAATACTACGCGCTTTAAGCTGTTTCTTTGTGTTATACACACATGTATAGAAGGTGTTTTGTTCCCTCACGCTGTGCACTGCGAATTTGCGAGAACAACAAAGTCTGAAAATTGTGTTTCCGTCAGCCAATGAACGCGACTGAACAAATGTAGCGGTGAATCATTAACTGAAAAAGAAAGGTGAAAAACCAGGAACGCGGTGGGTAAATATAATGAACGCGTTTCAAGTGAAAAGGAACGCTATGTAGCGCATTTGATTTATTATATCTAAAGTATTTCTGTTATTATTGAAGACATAAAGAAGTGACTGAAAATAAGGGTGGAGGGTTGATTGAAACAGGAGTATCTGATAATGAGGAACTGTTCCCCAAATATTATCTGGAAGATCATTTCAAGATCATGATATCGTGAATGTCATTTACGGCATTGAATTATACCGGAGAACGTGGATGATCCTGAAGTACTTCCAAGAGGACCTTGGAAAAATGTAAATGGGGCACTCTACTCTGTGATATGTAGAAAACAATTTATCCGCGTCATAATCTGTTATTGTATACACGAAAGTGCATTCCATGAATAAGGAAATAAATTTCTTACCGATATTAATACAATTATTTTCTGTCAGTTTTTATACATAAATTTCTTTATTTGATCGCACACTCGCTTTCCCTTTCCTTCTTCATTATGGAAAGAAATAGAGGGATAAGCTTCATCCGCGTCATACTTTCCTACCAACTGTGCAGATACTCCACTATGCTACTCTGCGAGCTCTTGTCTAGCACTTCACATCGATTAACAGGAAAAAAAGAGTGAATTAAGTGCGGAAAACTGTGAAAAGGCTTGCACGGACAAACACAGTTGTGAGTCCTTAATCGACGTGAAGGCTTCAAACGGTTTAATGATTCATTTTTTCCCAGTGAAAACTGTTTTCTTTCTTTATGTAAAAAATTTGTAATTCATAACGTTAGGAACTTTTGCTTCTAATTATTCTCCTGTTATAAATTGTTATTTTAAAATTTCAGTTTTGCTTGCTTTAGGTACTAGTTGCACAGTGTTATCACAAAGTAATTAAAAACCTTAAGAGTTAGAAAAACTTCTTTTATTCTTAATATTTTATAGTATGGTACATACGTAGCTGCCTTTTTGATAGTAGTCATTGGGCCAACCAAAGTAAGCCAACATTTGAATTTTTACTTACAAACGTCAGAAACGTTTTTCCTATTCTTATTTATAAATACGTATGTACCTACATACAACGCACCCTAGTAGCATTTATTTGTCGGAGTGTGCGGACACCCCTAGATGTATGTAAAATGTAAACAAATAAAGTTTTCAAAAAACTGTACTTTGTAGTTACTTTTTTTTAGAGATTAATAAGGCTTTTATTGAAGCGTTGTATAACCAACTGCCTTTCTACTGTTGGTTTATTGTAGAGGCTCGACTGTTGGGCCTATGGAAGGAAACCTTCAGTTGGGCCTATGGAATGAAACCTTCAGTTGGGCCTATGGAAGGAAACCTTCAGGTGGGTCTATGGAATGAAACCTTCAGTTGGGCCTATGGAAGGAAACCTTCAGTTGGGCCTATGGAAGGAAACCGTCAGTTGGGCCTATGGAAGGAAACCTTCAGTTGGGCCTATGGAAGGAAACCTTCAGTTGGGCCTATGGAAGGAAACCTTCAGTTGGCCCTATGGAAGGAAACCTTCAGTTGGGCCTGTGGAAGGATACCTTCATGTGGGCCTGCGTTGGTTACACTCGTTGGCCCATTTAAAAATATCGCGACACTTCAACAGTTGGCCAACGGATAACACGTCATTGGCCCAACAAACTCCCAACAAATAAATGCTACTAGGCGGGTATATAAACTGTTTCCAATTGATATATTTAATGTCATTAGTAACGTTATAATTTCTGAGTAAAACTACAAATCCCTCAGATAAAGTGGTCGCTGAAAAACTTCGTCGTCCGAACTGTCGTAATAATTTACATACTTTCCAATGAGTCGCATAGGAAGAAGAAGAAAAGGGGGAAGAAGAACAAACAGGTTAAGCTAGGGAGCAGACAGAAGTAGATAGGGGTAATTCTACTATACTATTTGCAGTTACTTAACGAATGTCCTTTCTCCGTAGAATTTATTATAACTGTTTGGTACACACCGGTTCAATTTAAAGATATCATCTGATTAAACTTTTATTTCTTTTTAAAGGCGTATACTAAAGGGAATGTATTACTCATCACCGAATAAGGCCATCATACTTATATACATAAATATTAAAGAAATGGACCGCAAAATTGGTGATGGTATGTCATGAAGACCGATATACATACATACACCTGTAATACAAACAATAAATGAATCGCATTTTTATCAATTTCTTTAATGTAAAAATGGGAAAAGTCGCACGATATGAAATTTCTAATCTTAAATAAAATTAGTATACATTAACAATGAGGAACGTGTTGGTAAACTTACAGGTGACTAGAATTGATCCTAAGTTTATAATAATACCCTTGATCTAGTTGCGCGCATGCGCGCGAGTTTCTTATCAATAAACACTCTCTGCACTATCAATCACGACAATGTATTGCTAATAATGAATAAGCGTGTATGTATATCTAGAGTACATAGTCTTGGAACGTTAACAGAATGGCCCGTTCATTGAAAAACGAAAATGAGAGGATACAGCCGTGTTTTCGAGAACAAAAATTCTATGGCAGTTGTAGGCAGCAGCAAATAAAGAAATGAAAAGAATAGAAGCACGTGCCAGGCAACAGATCCTGTATAAGTGCACATTAAAAACGTACGTACGTGTAAGCAAACACGTACACACACGCGCGCGCTGCGCCATGGACGTTTACACAGTTGCGTATGAACCGCTTCACGACCATGAAATAAAAAGCAAAAGCGTGTACCGCGAAAATACGGGCCGTAAAATTCACATTAAAAAAAGGAAGAATACACGTGTGCCAGAGAGGCGGCAGTGAAATGTCCTCTCTTGCATTTGCCGAGAAAAATAACCCTACAACGAGAAGATCGGATAAGACTTTGAAAGAGGAACAAGCTACAACACTGCTATGTACATATGTAAGTACGTTCATCATTCATATCACGCGAATAATCGTATATTCATGTGGAATGGTACGTTAAACACATTTATAGTCAAGTTAGACATCCATTAAAAACAGTTTTTGCCATTGTAATTTGGGTTTGTCAATTCTCGTATTTTTTACGGAAATTCAATGATAGATTTTACGCGTAAAACCAAAACTGTCGACATATTTAACTGGATTCTGGCATATTGGAGTATCCGTTCGGTCTACCGCATTGACTTCCAAATTTTATTTACGCGCATGAAGCAGAAGGAACTTGCAGGCAGGTATTCCAGTTGAATTGCTGTGTTCAAAAGCCAGAAGACTTTTTATACGTAACAGAATATATGCAATCCTGTAGATTTAGAAAACCAATGGAAACGAATGGTATTTAATAAGGAACTGTTAATATTTTGGCAGAATTTGGCAAACATGTAATAACTTTCACCAACATTCACCACACACCCCACATAACTTCTTTTACTGTTTATTGCACTTACTTATTTGCGTTAGAAGCGAATTTAAAATGAGATAATTAATTTCGAATTCTCTTGAAAGTTTAATCACGAAGTTTCGTCAGTTGCGTGAAGGAATATCAAGAAAGTGTCTTTTTAAGGCGCCGTAAAGGCTGAAGCGACGAGTGAACTTAAAGATATGGAGGAGTGGATGCTAGCACCTTAATCTTTCCTACGGAAAAGTTTCTCTCGTCGCAAATCTTCCCTCGCACTTCGTCTTTCCTCCTCCATCGTCTCCTCAGGGGATACAGGAACGAGCGTGTAAATCAGCAGACATTCGACTTTTTAAACAGATTACGTTCTTTTCAAACAAGACGAAAGATATCGTTCCGCACGTCTGCTATCGCCACCGAGAAATTGAAAGACGTCCTTGATGATGCTCGTAATTCCGATCGAAAAGTTATCGATATGGCATACTGACTAATATACCGTAGACTCTCAGATAGAAGCACTTTTACATCCTACTCACTGATTCTGTTTCGCGAAAGTTACGGTTGCAAAGAATTTGGACGAAATAATTTTTGCGAAATTCCAGCTGTTAATTTAAGTAGTCCTCAAAGCATTGAATGTTTGTAATATGGAAAATCACGTAGGGGAGTCGCCACACCATTATCAGTCCATATATCAATAAATTATTAAATATTACTTTTCGAGCAAGTGTGAATAATGACTTGTGGAACTCTGTACTTTAAAATATCGTAATGGTCTATCCTATTTCATCGCATTTATGTCGATCCAGAATGTATAACGTTCGCTGTTTTGTTAATTTTTGGAATATAATAGAGCAGTAATATAATTTATGAAATACGAGAATTTGATATCAGTGTACTTTATTGTTGAGGTGCGAGTATTATTTAACATGAATTTGACTTTTAGTTTAAAATCAGTTTCACGAGGATTAACCTTACATTTTAATTACTTATGATGTAATGACATTTGCATAAAAGAGTTATTCAAACATATACATCAATTTGGATCCCACCTATCTATAATTTCGCATCGTGTAAATTAAATAATTCGAAGTCTCGAAAAGTGTTGCATTCTTGTAAGAAGCTTTACTACTATTCCAGTTTCTCGAAGTTCCCGGTGCAATTTTGCAAAATGCAAATGATATTTATAAATTTGTAGAATTCGAAAATCGGTTTTTCAATTAAAAAAACCGGTTTTTGTATACTAGAATTAATATGCAGCAATAATTGAATGAAATGAGTTCATATGTTCAAAAAACAATACGAAATGGAATATAGATTTATAATTTGGTACCTACCCTAGTAGCATTTTGGGTTGGCATACAGTTGGGCCACGCACATAATATTAGTTGGCCAACAGTTAGATTTGGCACTTTTTTTTCAGGCTGGGCCAACAACAGATGGCCAAGATAGGCTTCCCTACTGTTGCCCAACTATTTATAGGGACTGCCTGGTTTGGTTTAGGTAAAAAAAAAAATTTTGCCGTGAGGAGGAATCGAACACGGGCTTTCCGATTGCGAAGCAGCCGCTGTTCGCAACTACCCAACACACTTCCTTATAAACACTTTTAATATCTAGGTACATAAATAGTATTAATTGTTTATAAAAACTGCACACTGACGCGAAATATTCGACAAAATATCATCATTCGACTCATTCCTTAAAATTTCACATTCGTCTTAAGACAGACGACCTCATTACGTGTTTATAAATAAGAAAAGAAAAATCCCACCTTGGAATATAATAACAAGTTTTTGGATGTAGCAAATTTTCTGACGTTTGTAAGACAACATTTAATCATCGTTCTAAAGTTTTGGTTAATTAACCAACCATAATAATTGTAGGCCCAACATTGAATATTCGTAGACAAAATGTCGTAACTTTTTGTTAATTCACCAACCATAATAATTGTAAGCCCAACATTGAATATTCGTTGGCAAACTGTCGTAACTTTTTTGCCGTGCCCCTATGTTGGGAATTTGTAGGCAAAAACACTAACTATATCCCAACTGATTCCCAACTGTTGGCAACCGTTGGCCAACAAAAATGCTACTAGGGTACCAACTTTCAAAAGATTTATATTTTGTACGGATTTTAATTATTTTAGATTTTTTCTTTTTGTTTTGTATGCAGTCTACTTTATTATGTTATATTTTTGTAATTCCACAATATTAAGGAAACTGAACATTTTTAAAATAAGTACAAATATTTATTTACTATTTTAATTTTTTTTTTTTGTGCAAAATGGAAAACCGGTTCAACCGGTTTTTTCAAAAGTCGGTTTTTGTATAAATCTTAATACGTATGTATAGGCAATACTGAACTGTGTTAATCCCATAGTGTTCGTAAATATTATCAATACGAGGCGTTAAAGTTATCAGACAACATCACTTTTATTTTCCAACCCTTTACTATACCTTACCACCCTGTGATCTTGAAACATTTTAAAAACGTATTGAATATCGGTATAACCAATTCGTCATCTACTGGCAAGGCAACTATTAATATATCAACAAGTATAATACCAGTAAAAGTCGTAAATCTGAAACGTGAAAAATTTTATTTCTATAAAACCTTTCAATGATGGACCAAACGTAAGATTATCCAACGAAGAAAACGAAGCGAAGGACATCGGGACATAGAAAATCCTCCTAGAACGGTTACTCAGAGGATTTCTCAATTACCAGAGTGGAATGTGTGATGAACTAAAGTACAAAGCTGTCAGGAGTACGGACGAGCGGAAGTAGAGAAGTGACAAGCAGCCCGTCGAGATTTTAAGCTCAAGACGTCACGAGAGTTTAACGAAACGGTTAAAGGAGCGACCTAACGAAAAGTACCTTTGTCCCAAAGGATAACCATCCTCTCCTTTATCTAGTCCACGCGATAGAGCCTCTGGCGTATCGGAGAATCCCTTAAGAACAAATTAGATGAATCATGTCTTAGATCGAACTTATTACTATATGGAAACCGTCACTCTGCGCATAATTGCACCTACTCAGAATAGGATTCTCAACATACAACATTATTATTCTCATCCATTGAGAGATAAAGTAATTGTGTGATAATATACCAATAGAATCAAATGCCCTTAAGGGGTTATGCCTACCTGCAAGGTCTGAAAACGCAAGTATTTTAGAGATGTTTTTTAAGCCTTTTTTAAATAAGCGGTTGTATATTTGAAAGTATATATTTTAAAGTTCTTGTAGTTTTTTTGCAATGCGATATCTAAATAAATAATTCCATAAGTGACCATTATTGTACCTAGCTTTCACCTGGTTCATCAGAAATAAAAAATTCGACCAAATTTAGTTGGTATATTAGATTATCTTGCCCTTAATCGTGGCTTTTTCATTTCCGTTGCGTAGTTTTTATTTTACAAATGAAAAATGATGAAACATGAGCGCAATTCTGTGGTGAAAATCGATACTTTTGCTATGAGAAGTCGTCATTTTGTAGAAAATTAATATTTTGGGATAATGAACGATTAAGGACAAGATAATCCAATATACTAACTAAATTCCCGCGAATGTTTTAGTTCAGATGATCCAGGTCAGAATTAGAGTGGTCACCGCAAACTACTGAAAAAAAATCGCTGCCGGGAGATCGCTGATATTTTTTTTATTTATTTATATTTTCCATCGCAAAAAATTATCACAAGTAGTTTAACACGTACACTTTCGAATTCATAAAGATTTATTTAAAAAAAAGGCTTCAAGTTTTTTTTTAAATCCCGAATATACTTGTGTTTCCAGACCTTACAGGTAGACATAACCTCTTAACCAACATAAAAATATGATTGAACTTTTCATGTTAGATTATGCCACAAGCTACACTTTACTTTGGATTGCGTTTTACAATAGTTATTTAAGGTTCCTAAGTAAATGCTTACGATTACTAAAGTTGCACGTTTAATGTTATACACAAGTGTTATAAAGTCTTCGTTTATCATTATAAAACTCTTGCAGTAATACCACGATGGATTAGGTATGTGCTATGAAAAAGATTTGTAGCAATTAGAATATTTATAAAGGAAAGTCCCAGCCGGTTAGTCGCCGGCTTGAATCAAACTTCTTGTTACAAGCTTATAGCGAAAGTACACACGTTTGTGCCGACATTAACGTTAATGTTTCATACGCTGCACAGTAGTTCCAAAGCACCAAACATGGCCAAAAGATAAAGGTGACCTTGGATTTGTACAAAAAATATGGGTGTTCTGAGGTGTCCTGAGGTTTTCGAGGTCGCTGATTGCGAATCTGAGTTCTAAATTGCAAAAAAAAAATGGCGGATAATATGGCCGACGCGTATATCAGAAAAACATCAGATTGGGTCTAAATTTAGTACCCTGGAGTTTTTGAGGTCGCTCGTTACGAATCTTATGTAAAAATGGCAAATTATCGACAGAAGAAGAAATTTTGCCCGGATGAGCCCAGAAGTAAACTTTATATCTAGCAAAACGTAATTTCACAAGAGGCTTTGACAGGCGGTGCTATTTTATTAATCGAAATTTCAAGCCTTCATTGCTACTTGCTCCAAATTGTACCAAAATATACTATACGACTGTACCTATCATTACCTACTGAATCCATGGTTATTCTACCAGTTTTAAGTACACTTTTAAGAGTCACAAAGAGCACGAGCAATTGCACTGAGAGTGTAACGCTCCGACTACACTCAACTTTGGAATGAGCGGTAACGAGTGATGACAAACTTACCTTCCCCTAACTGTTGGTAATTAATAGTCAGAGAGGAGATGGAAACGGTGATGGGTTCTGAAACCATAACTGGTGACTTTAGAAGTTAGGGTTTTGGCCAGGTTTTCACGATTCTCGACCACTGTGCGCTGAAGACATTCGTTGATTATTATAATAACTGAGATGTGGTACAGTAAAACATCGATTAATCAAATCAATCGAGACACACGGTGTTGTGATAATCGGAACTTATCATTTCCATGTAGGTATTTCAACATTGAACGAAGATGGAAAGCCTTAAATAAAGATCCCACAGTTTTCTAAAGTGTCCATTCTTGCTTTCCAAACTTCCTAACTTACAAATTGACATTATTCCTTTTAATGTCGTTATTTCGGCACTCGTATTTTCTGTCTAGGCTTCGTACCACCTCGTAACATTGTTTGTAAACTAGTGAATGCTTGAGGGATGTGTAGGTAATATTACAAAAATGTTGTGCAGATTCCCCTTCTCCCTTCCTTCCCTCCGCTACAAAGTTGATGCATCTTACAGCTTCGGATAAAGTTAAGGCATGGATGTAGGCTTTCGCAACGTATCGCTTCGGTTTTGCTCCACCTGAAGTTCTCAGCTTGCCACTTAGAGCATATAAACATGGAGGAAGCATGCAATAGGCGAAAATGTAGACGGCGATAGAAAGAAAAAGATATACATTGGGGACGCCCCCTCTCTCTCTCTAGCGCCAGGGGCGGCAGCGCTTTTTATTGAAGGTCCATAATGGGATGGAACCCTAAAAAAAGTTAACTCAAAGTAAATACAATACAATACAACCCTAAGTACCCGAAAGGTTATAGTTACCACCAAAATACTATTTAATTACATATTTACATAAACCAGTAAAATAAAAACATTCAGGATTAAAATGCAAACCGCAAACGTAAGAACATTTATTTTTTAAAGTTAAAGTAAAATTAGTTTTAAATATTTTCTTCCAGGTCTCTTTTGACTTTTTATTTGCAGGAATTCTACAATAATTAAAAAAAAAATAAAGCATTAAAGTACAAATGATAACCTTCAAACGTTTAAACATTTTTTACTTACTTATGAAAAGTTATATTACGAGCTGTAAAAATTTAGGGTACTTAGGGTGGTATTGTATCGTATTTACTTTGAGTTAACTTTTTTAGGGTTCCATCCCATTATGGACCTTAAATAAAAAGCGCTGCCGCCCCTGGCGCTAGATAGAGAGGGGGTGTCCCCAATGTATATCTTTTTCTTTCTATTCGTCAACATTTTCTAAGGCTTGCCACGGTTCACATATTTGATCAGTCGTTCAGAGAATTCACCGCCAACGCGAGTGACAATTTATTGTTTTAGCGGTCACCGAAGTCGTTGGCATTGCATCCGTTCGTACTACACCTTGCCTCCGCCTCTCTTCCTCAAAGTATTTTTGAGGAGAGACCTACCGATCGGACTCACACTACGCCTCGTCTCGTCGCAATCGATGGATCTGTTCTCGAGAATATTTTGGACGAGAGAGGTAATGCGAGCCGTGGCAAGGAGTAGTGCGGGTGGATGCAATGCCAACGTCTTCGGTGACCATTAAAGTAATTATCACTCGCGCTGGCAGTGAATTCTCTGGACGACTGACTAAACATGTGAACCGAGGCAAGCTGAAAACTTCAGGCAGAGCAAACCCGAGGCGAGGCGAGTTTAGATGTGAGTGAGAAAAGAAGTTGCGCTGAGGTGAGGCGTAGTGGGAGCCTACCTTAAAACAACGCGTTTTCCATTTACTGACATTTTGATATAAACAATTGTGGGAGCCGCGAAAAAAGAGGGCACGGGTGCCGAGGGATTGGAACTCGCGATCTTTGTAATTCCCTGGTCGAGATGCCATCTGCGTGTACGTCGACCTCCCATCTTCCGCTCTTCCGGTTTCTCTCTCATGGGTACTGCGGTTGCCCCGATCCCACATAATACCTACACATTTCATTGACGTAAATCGAACTGTGAATGCTAAATGGTGAAGTCAAGACACATACCTAATGTATTATGAAAAATGGAAGTTTGTAGATTTATGCTTGTTTTCCTCAGAATTTTTTGTCGAATAATAAAGGTTAATCGATGTTCCAGTAACCGAATATTCTGTTAAGCATTTTGATATTTACACTAGTTTAAAAATAAATAGAATTTTTGCGCAGCAGATGCCATTAATTTTTGTATGTAAAATGGTCCGCTGATTCCGAAAATAAGGTCTAAAAAATTTCTATGGATATATCTCGTTTTCGAGATATCGACAGATGAACTTTTTACCTGTCGGTCAAAAAGGTGTCGTCACTTAATTGCGAATATCTTGTGCTGCGAATGACCCATACCTATAGAGCACACTTCGTTGCAGGAACGTTGCAAGAAGGTGATAGGTACGTTGCGATGCAATGTTGCACGGCAACGTCCCTGCAAAATTCCTGCAACGTTGCAGCAATGTTGCGATGCAATATTGCACGGAATTCTTAGAAATTCTTAGAAAAGAATTTTCAGAAATTCCGTCCCCGAAGGGGTGAAAAGGGATAAAATGTACTTTCCCGGATTCCTTAATATCATCTCTTAGGCCCGAATAGATATCAACCCGATTTTGCCCTAATCAACCTCTAAGGGGGTGGTGAAAAGGGGTGAAATTGGATCCATCGTGCCAAGGCTCATCAAAATCGGTGTCCACCGCATGGTGTCCTCCCCTTGTAAGTGCAGATAAACGCATGGCTTAACCAGTAGTAGTGTGTGTCTACCTACTAAAAGTCTTGTCCCCTTTACTTGCAATTTTCAATCTTACTATATGGTTGAACTTATAAAATTGTACCATTAAATATTTTGGTAAGCAATGCAAACTGATACAAACGCTTGGATCGGATTTAATCTATTTCATTTTAGCAATATGTTCACCGCGGAATATTTCATTGAAATCAGTGGCCCCACAGCTGTGACATCTCCGTGTTGAACTGAATTACTTTCTGTTCTTTCCAATCGTATTGTAATTATCTAAAATAATCGTCGAGTAGGTATGGAGAGACACACGCAAAAATTTTCACGAGAAAATGGGGTAAAGTGTGGCAGGAAAATAAAATGATCACATGAAGTTTGCGGAGGCGAACGTTTAACGCTTCTTTCCATTAACTCGTCTACGTGGCGTAGCCTCTGGCCGTATCAGAGACTCCCTGAGGAAGGAATTAGGCAGGTCTCGGTGTAGACGTCAAGGGCTTACCTTCGAGGTCAGGAGCATCTGATAGGAACGACCACCTGCCTTCTATTTCAACTTCCTCAACTTCTATACCGTTTTGTCCTTATCCCTTTCCATGCCTCTTCTGTTCCCTCTCTTTTCTTCGCTTCTGTTTATTTTCCTGTTCTTTATTGCCCCTTTGCTTGATTATGATAATCTATTCTGAAGTTTTTCCTATTGAATTTCTCGATCCCTCAACTTCTTCCCCTTTTTCCTCCAATTTCACCCTCTTCTGTTTTTGCCATTTCGGTTCTTTTTATTGCCGGAACGTTTTTGCACAAGTTTTTTTATGTCTCCCCGCTCTCTCTCTCCCTCTCTCTATCTCGTCCCTCTCTCTCTCTCGCCTCTCTCTCTCTCCCCCCTCTCTCCCTCTCTCTCTTTCTCTCTTCTATTCCACCTTATCCCGCCCCCTTTCTATCTCCAGCTAAAGATCATTCATCGGCACAAAAATCCAGCATTTTCAACAGCAGCATCTGCCTTTTAGCCAGAAGAAAGATAGAGGGGCCATTATATCTTCCTCGCGAATAAACGTAGGCATCCATCTAAGCACCTCCTGGAGCCACGAGGGAAGCACGAAAGAAGACGTGAAATTAATTTTGATGCTGTCAGCTCTTCACCCAGCTTCCTTCGAAGCTGAGTTATAATTTACCATCGTGCCGAGTGCTAAGCGAGTGGATAAGGTCGATGAAAGCGCGAATCAGAGTACAGTATTTTAAACTGACCTGGATTTCCTATTTCAGGGTGGACGGGATATGTATGTAGTATATATACTACGCTTAACATCTTCAGCATTGACAAGTCATTGCCGTAAAACTTGAATGGATAGAGACTGACAACTGAGTTCGGAGAGATTTCACTCCCATTCTATATGAAAACAAAAAGTTTGCAAACAGTAGAAATGGCAGGTTTCAATACAAGTAGGGATTGCAAATTTACAGACTTCTTGAATTACCGGTAATTCGGTAAAATTTTCAATCAAAACCGGTCTATCGGTAATTTACCGGTGTTTTTTTTAAGGTATTGAAAATATAAGAGTAAACATTGCAACAAACTTGTTTTTAACTCTAATCGAGCATTATAAAAAATATATGCAAATGATACTATTCTGAAGATAAAATATAAAATGATATAACACAAAATAGATATATTTGTATAACTAATAGCAATACTTATTAATATGGATCTTCACCACGGAAACAATGAAAAGAATCTTAACTTACATAGCTAATTAAATATTCTTTATTCAACAATTCCTTTGAACAAATAAACGCGAAAAACATAATTTGTCTAAACTTTGGTCTCCTGATCGCGACCTAATTTTTTTACAAAATAATCCAGCCGCGGATAAAGGGCTCTCAGATTCTGCACTTGTTGGTCGGGTAGTCATTACGAAATCATATGCCATTTGTATATACTTTCTCCTTACTTTTTCTACTTGAAAATACGTTCATTTTTTTATGACTTGATTCAGATTTTTACCTTTCTTTTGGATCAGAGTTCGTTATTCATGAGATACTTCGGCTTCTGTCTTCATTAGTAATTGAAGTTTTTTTGTCACCGATAAGGTAGTAGATTTCAACGGAATTAAGGAACGCATATATGCGCTACATTGCTGTACGTAATTTATCGAATTACCGGTAAAAATTTGGCGAATTACCGGTAAAAGTTTCAGAGTATTTTTCGCGACTACCGGGAAACCGGTAAACCGATTTACCGGTATTGCAATCCCTAAATACAAGTGTATAGGTCTGTAATATCTAATGACTCTTTTTCTATACTTCAAACGATACTTTATACGAAATATTCTCTATTAATTGCAAAAATTCAGTAGAAACGTTCTTTAATTTACTAATACAAATTAAAAGATATTATTCATTAAATACGTAGGTAGTGTTAAGATGATAAGATACACCGTTACAGACATACATACACATACATCAGACACTCATATCGAGGAAACGTACTAATTGGAAAAAGGCTGAAATAGAAAAAGTGAACAAGCATAAACACTCGTTTGGTCAAGTTTATTTAAATGCAATTGGCAACACGCATTGGTCTCGGTATTCTTTTTTCTTACGATTTGTTCTTTCATGGGCGTTATCTGATGACTGCGAATTCGGCATTCAAAGCTCTTGGCTCCATTTACCGCTGCTCCAAACACTTTTCTAACATAGACACTCGCTTGACACTTTACAAGTCTTTGGCCCGTTCGATCTTAGAGTATGGCTCTGTGATCTGATCTCCATATTATAAAAAGCATATATCGATATGCCGATGTCTGTTTATTGCCACAACTACATGCCCATTCCCCAGTAGCATTCTTGGTTGGCCGACGGCAACCAACAGTTGGGAATTAGTTGGGATATAGTTAGTGGTTTGCCTACAAATACCCAACATAGGGCCTACGGCAAAAAACTTACGACAGTTTGCCAACGAATATTCAACGTTGGGCCTACAATTATTATGGTTGGATAATCAACAAAAAGTTGCGACAGTTTGCTTACGAATATTCAATGTTGGGCCTACAATTACTATGGTTGGTTAATTAACAAAAAATTGACAACAACGATTAAATGTTGTCTTACAAACGTCAGAAAATTTGCTACATCCAAAAACCTGTTATTATATTCCAAGTTGTGATTTTTCTTTTGTTATTTCTAAATACGTAATGAGGACGCCTGTCTTAAGACGAATGTGAAATTTTAAGGAATGAGTCTAAATGTCGAATGATGATATTTTGTAGAATATTTCGCGTCACTGCGCAGTTTTTATAAGGAATGAATACTACTTATGTAACTAGAAATTAGAAATGTTTACAGGGAAATGTGTCGGGTAGTTGCGAACAGCGTTTGCTTCGTAAGCGGAAAGTTTGGGTTCGATTCTCCTCATCGCAAATTTTTTTTCCTAAACCAGACCTGAAAAAGACGTCTTTACGATGTCTTTTGAAGTTCTTCAAGACGCCGTCTGGACGTCTTTAAGACGTCTTTTGTAAAGAAACCTTTAGTTGGGCCTGTGGAAAGTAACCTTCAGTTGGGCCTGCGTTGGTTACAATTGTTGGCCCATTTAAAAATAGCGCGACACTTCAACAGTTGGTCAACGGATAACACGTCATTGGCCCAACAGACTCCCAACAAATAAATGCTACTAGGGTTATGTCGCGTCTCGGGTTATTGTCCCTTGAACGCCGTCGTATTTCAGCCGATCTGCTATTTATATATAGAATAATAAATCATAGTATCGCCTTTCCTGACATCCTACATATGCTGAATTTTCATACTCCTTCGCGTCATCTCAAAAGCCATACACTTTTTGCACTCGCACAGCATTGCACTCTCTACGGCCACAATAGCTGTTTTAACCGTCTTTGCATAACCGCGAACCGTTTTTGCGACACACTCGACTTTTTTAATAATTCTTTATCCTCTTTTAAACGTTCGGTTAACCTAGCGATTTCCAGAATGTAACGCTTTGCTTTTTTCTCAATCCGCTATATTTAATGTAATTTACCTTCTGTCATTGCTTTTTCTGTATTTTTCTTACCTATTTTCTAACATATTTATGTGCCGTCACAGCTATGTAATAAAGGGTTTTAACCCGTTGATATATATATAAATAAATAAATAAATAAATAAATAAATAAATAAATAAATAAAGAAATAAATAAAGAAATAAATAAATAAAGAAATAAATAAATAAAGAAATAAATAAATAAAGAAATAAATAAAGAAATAAAGAAATAAATAAATAAGTAAATAAATAAATAAAAACATATTAGAACGATTTAATTGTGCTGAAAGAGTGATATGGGTCAGCCATCAATCATGGCGAAAATCGCAATTAGCCACGCAAGATCGATGGCTACTGTAAATTCATAAATTGCATTTAAACGCGACGGAATTTTGCGGCGGAAGTTAGAAGTGACCATGAAACAGCAGAAAAGCTTCCGACTCGCCTAGAGACACTATAGTGTCTCTAGGCTCGCCGAAATAATTACGCCATCTGACGTGAGAACTGAAACGAAAATCGGGAGAATCGGTTCCACGGTGATATCGCTGTAAAACGTCTGACAGTTATGCAGTCGAAGCAAGGAGGCCTTCCGAAACCCAACGTAACCCAAATCAGTCAGCGCCGCAATCGCGGCGATGCCGATGGCGGTAAATCCCGGAAGGGGGACGACAGACAACTATGCCTGACGAGAGGGATGAAGAAGTAAGGAAGGAAAAGGAAAGGAGCGTGGAAAGGCAACGGAACGTTACATTGAATGAACGATAGAGAAGAGACGGGAGAAAAAGAGAGAACACCCCGGGCGAAACATCACGTTCGACCTCGTATGAAACCAGAAAATTGTGCGCTGCGCAAAACAGACTCGAACCAATATTTTTTTCCCCTGTTTTCTTCGAAACCTTATTTTTACTCTACCTCATTCCAAATACATATATATATAACCTTCGTTGCTTCCCTCGCGGCAACCTATGGACAAGCGTCAAAAGAAAAATACATGGGATCCTGGCTGCCGCTGGCTTGCGGCTGCAAAACGAGCTTCAATCGTGAATGAGAGGTGAAAAAGTGCAATCAAGATTGGTGGACCGTTTTGATTGATGAAATAGATACGACTTTCGTGTGTCCGTCTACTTTTTTATGGGTGCCTAAATTTTACAAAAAATATGTTTGCTATACCGTGGTGCGCGGAAAATAAAATTTCCGATGCATAGAATTTCTCCGAACTGCCTAAAATCTTTTATAATGTACAAACATTCTCTCCCATATTCTGCTGTGTGAATGCAAAATATTTGCAAATACGGAAATGCACTCCTGTAGTGTAAATCAGATAAGGACACTCTACTTGAGTGGCCTCTGTGAAATCCCAGTATCTGTATAAATTCTGAGTACCTGCACTAAACGTGTAGAAGACCGCTAAAGGCAGCTAAAGGCACGGGCAAATCAAGGTTGCAATCTGGACGAGTACATATCCCCTGGGCGTGATCGTAAGGCCAATGAGTATAAACGAATTACAGAAAATTAGAAAGAGAGATGAAGTCGTTCCTTGGCTCGAGGACTTTTTATTCGTAGATACCAAATTTTGATAAATAATATGTACGTGGCATTAACTTGTAATCTCTGTATAGAGTAGTTTATCGAAAACATAACCTATACTCGGCATCAAAGAAATTTTTAAATGTCTAGGCCAAGTATTTAGTACAAAATTTTCATAAGAAAAGTGAGGTGTAAAAATAATTATATCCAAAAATCATTCATTTTCTAGCCTATGCAAAACCATCATTATCACATTTTTCGCCGCGGTTTGTACAGGAGTTAGCAAGAATACATATCGTTGACTTCTTGGTAAAACCGACCAAGTACATATTGCTTAATTTCCGGTGAATGCAAATTTAAAGTTCAATCTATTACAATAAACCAGGTAATAATTGAAAGTTATTGCAAAGTACATAAGTTTTTCCCTATATGGATATTTATTAATCTATTCTTCTAAAAACTTAGAAAGTAGTTGCTTACGCATATTAAAAAATGTTAAGACGTAGTTTTACTTGAGTTTCGTCGGAGGTCAGGCTACCTGTTGCAACACGGTGGAAAACAGCAAAAGTATGAAAGGTTTAATCGGGTTAAATACTGTATGCATTTATTGATGTGGTAGACGACACATAAACACAGCTAGACAAAGACTTTCGGTGCCAACTCTAAATCTACGCGTAACAGTTCTTAACGTGGAATAATAAAGAAATTTTAATTAGTGGAAACTGAATAATTTAATATCGGTATAGTGGGATCTAAGCACATACTAAATGGTTTTTTCTTTTTTTGTTTTTTGTTTCAATATGTACCCTCTTACTCTTGTACACTAAAGGGAACCCCTTCCCGTTTACATACAATAAAATAAAAAAAATAAAAATAAATATGAAATTGTTTCAAGAGAGTCTTCAGTTTTGAAAAATTTTCAGGTTATGTCAAACTGTGCATGGCTTCCATTGCCGCGTTAGAGTAGTATATAAGCTAACAGCAAGTAACAGTATTACACGATAATATGTAGTACATTCCCTAACATGTTTCACACAAGACTGACACCGTTAAGCATACCAGAATATCGATAAGACACGTAAACATTGCTGGTCAATCAGTGTGCCATAGCGTATCGCAGTTTGTACACAATCGGCTTTAACAGAGACAGAAAAGTGCCTGTGTCTATGTATATTCCCTCCAATATTAATTTGCAGACGTATCTGGTCAAGACATTCTTTGCTTACTTTGATGATTACTACATATTATAAAGGTATACCACTAAATTATTCAACCTTCTTCACATTACCCACCCTATACTAATCAATATGGGATCTAAAATCGATCTTGTCGATGTAAAATGTGCATTCGTGTTCGCGAGGGTTCGGCAACATAAGTGAATCTCTTTGTATTACATTGGATGTGAATAGAAGAATTTTGGAACCTTGACTTCTAGAACCAGTTTTTCTACTGATCAGAATAAGCCGGGAATCCACCGGAGAGGTAAGCTATGCTATGCGATGCTATGCTATGCCATGCTACGTTTTAAAAAAATTAGCTTCAATACATTCTTATGGAACCATTTCCACCAAAAGCTACGTTAAAACATAGCATCGCATAGCATAGCTTAGCTTAGCTTAGCTTCCCAGTGGATTCCCGGCTTTACAGAAGCAAGTAATTATAACTTTTTAATAACGATTTACTCCAAGTCTTGGATAATGTGTTGTACTCGGAAAAATGATGCATAGGTATGGTGGTTTTAGTATGATGGAGCTCTACTACATTTTTCAATGAATGTCAGATAACATTTAAATCGAACCTTTGGTGAAAGGTGGATAAGGGCGATCAGGCCTAGCAGAATTATCACCTCGACCACCTGACTTGAATCCTTGGATTTCCTGCTATGGGAACATTGAAAGAATATAGTGCACAAATCAATAACAACTGATGATTTACGGTAACAAACAGAAATCCCATGTGAGAAAATACGAGACAGAGCAGGAACTGTGTGCCCTGAACTGCAGGAACAATCTACGAGCCACAAGTATAAATTTTGTATTCAAATGGAAGGAAGACACGCCGAAAAGATTGATTTTATGATATATATAAGTAGTCGAAAGTCGTTGGCCAAGGCCAGGGTGGTATATAAAGGTGGTTTGACAGGACCATGTACGGCGTCTTCATAACAGTTTAATTCGCAGAATACTAACCAGGTGGCGTTAACTCTAAGAGGCGCGTTACCGCAGTAAATTTGAAATGTAAAGAATATATACCCAACAGAAATGGTTATTAATAATAATTTTAAATTATTGTAAAGGTTATATGTATGAATTTCGTGTACATGTTTATCATGTATTTTATATATTTATCATCCAAAATTTTATTTCTCATAATATATGTATATAACCCTTATCATTTTACCAGCAGTATTGCTGCCAAAATATTTCTGTGTTTAGTGTTATTTTGTTAATTTCGTTGTTAGCCAACGGAGATCATACAATCGGAGATCACCACTTCTTTCTTTGAATTGTATCCTTTGGTACTGCAAAAATAGATATATTTTTTTCTTTTCCAGAAGAACCACAATTCTCTACTTTGCACCGTTTAACCATAGTGCTAGTTAAAATAATAGTTTATATAAGAAACACAGTACACGGAAGACGGTAGCGTGGCGTCGTTACACTTATACAATCAAAGTCGACTCTATCTGTGTGGGATCCATGCACACACGCCCTCTGCTACATAAAATCTGTACTAAACTCTTATGAAGACAGTATTACTAGGGAAAAGTGGCTTTGTTGCATCACCTTTATATACCACCATGGCCAAGGCGTAGGGAGCCGCGTAGGGGAAGCACCAATCGCGAGCCTGGAGTAGCGGCAACGTCGCAAATTCTGGCCCCGGTCCCAAGGCGCCTTCTTTCGTTAATTCGACTATACGTACATTGATCAAGTATTTTTTGTAAGCTACCGACACACGCGCGAAAGATGTTGTCCTTTCTCTTGGGGTTGTAAGGCCCAATGAACTTCGTGATACGCGGTGCCGGCGCGGCGGCTTCATCACTCGCCAAATTAATTTTAAGTGACTGTTTATAATTGACGCGGTGGAAAAGGGATCTTGCTGGTCGATACGATGCCCAGACAAGAACACTAATGTATTTATGTTCTGATAGTTTAGTCACGAACGCTTGACGAGACAATTGCTCCAGTCCGTACGACGACTTGAGCAAGAGAACTCTTTTTGATCACGAGTCTTAATCACGAATGCTTGACTAGACCAAGTGATGTTGTCTAATCGTTGACTGTATCAAGGTCCTATCGTCCATCTACTGGTGATACGGGCTATGAGTAGAATTTTCATCATTTTATCTTTAAATACATTAATTTTTTTACTTGCAGTTATTTTTTTCTTTAAATTTGTACATTCTTACGTGCAAAGCTTTTAATTTTTCTAAGAAACACCTTGATGTAAACTTCGGAGTTAGCTAAACTGTCCATCTACTGGCCTGCGCCCTACTTACCCTACGACCAATATAGAAAAGCGTAATTAAATGAATAGGTTGACGTGTCTATTGGAAATATGTAAATAGAAAAACAATGCGCATAATTTACATATCGAATAATGAGCGCAAGGGTTTACCATACCGAAGATAACGGTACCTAATTGTTTTTAATTTCACCACTTTTCACGTTAACATTATCGATCCGCAGAAAATTAAACATTCGTATAAACCGAAATTACCTTAAATTCTGCTACAATACAAAGCTCTTCGCATGTTTATCGCCAAGCACGTAATTACTTCTGTCCGCTGTTTCTCTACGCGTGCACCGGCACAATATATGCCATAATTAAATCTCGGCTTTAAAAGTCTACTGGTTACCGCTATTTTCATTTAAATTCGGGTATATCGATGAAGGAAACAATCTTATCCTGCCTTACGAATTTTCATTATCGCTTGACTACTTACTCTAATATAAATACGATTTACGGAAATGTATTAGAGGCGTCGAAAAATATTTAGGAACTTCAAGGATTGGAGGTAACGTTTAAATATTGGTTTATCATTAACCCTTATTATCATAGCGTAACACCCGTGTTACATGAATAATTGAAAAAATCATGTGAGACATTACTTTACTATTACCATATATTAAGTGTCTTTAAGGCAGAAATACATCCGTAGAAATTCTACTGTGATACACTGTCTCGTATCGTTGATTACAACTGTTAATTTCGCCAGCACCACTGAAAATACCAGGTAAATGCTAATTTTTCTCTCAATTACTTCGGATTTCCTTTGTGAATAAATTTGATGTCGAATAATGCATGTAACGCTAGTGTGACATTCTGCAAAACCGAGCATTGGCTTAACATTATAATACATAGGTACCTTTATGCATGGTTTAACACTGGTGTTATATCCATACTTTTTCATTTGTATACAAAATTAGTACACTAGGAATTTTTTGCTTATTTTTACGATGAAGTGTGGACAAAAATGGACCGATAAGAATTTTTCTGAGGAAAAAAAAGAATCATGATTCTAAGGGTTAATAATGTATACCTAAGTTTAGTTTTATTTTCCTTTCCCTGCTAGCCAAAAAATAATACGCAAACAATAAATTGTGCACTTTTTTTCTTTACCGGGTGCACTGTGTTTTTGCAGCTTTCATATTCGATGCAGTTTGCAATAAGCTTATTACTTTAATAGGAGAGACCGGGTATGGTTGTCTCGTTTTCTTATTTCGATTTTTTTATGTGTTAAGGCTGCAGGGAAGTTTATTCAAACTTAGATTAATATAAACTACGCACGTCCGACTTTATAAAAAAAATTGGTCCTGTGGGTTTTATCAACCAGATTAGGAGCTAATTCACATTATTTGCAGGAACTATTTTGTGGCAACAAAATTTCTTTACCCCATACATGGTGATATGATAAATATTAACCTCTAAATATTAAAAACTGTGGCAGATTTTTCATTTTTTTGAGGTTAGTTTCTGTTCCACCACGCCGCGTTGTTTTCTAGCCAGCTGACAGGTTAGGATATTGCGCACATCACTTGCGCATCGGTTCTTAGCAGCCATTTGCAGCTCAGTTTACCCCGGTCACTTTACCCCGAATATGTACTCAGTGGAAAATTAATTATTTAATAATGTTAGGATTAATGTTTTCGCAAACGCGTGTACAAGTATGTTTATAAGCTTGTTTTAAACACGCAGAAGAAAATTCAAGTTAAAATAACACATTTATAACTCATTTATCCGAAAAGCTAAATGGAAAAGAAAACCAATCGAAAGTCTCTAAAACTTAATTTCTAATTCTTTAAACGAATTTACATTTTTCGATATCTGAATGTGTATAATTATCATTGTGGTATTAAGCGGTCCCTACACAATGAGACCTGTCTCAAGACATGTCTCGAGACAAGTCTCTCTCTCTTCTTTTCTCCACCTTGCTAGCACGAGACATGAGACCTCGTCTCAAGGCATGCCTCAAGACAAGTCTCATCGTGTAGAGCAGGCTTTACCCACATTTATTACGTCACCAAAATTTATAAATATATTTTATTGTTAAAGAACAAATTAAGAAAGCTCATTTTCCCCCGAGGTTCACTTTACCCCGGTCTCCCCTACGGCGTAATTTACTTCGAGCGCACGGAAACAAACAACGACACATTCTGTCTTCATGCGACTCCACAACGACTTGTGTGATGGGGGAGGAGGCGGCGATATATTTACGTATCGCCATGGATTATTAGTACATTCCTATTGTTTATAGTTTCTTTGATATAGCGGTTGTGACAACCTACCCGTGTGACAACCATACCCGGTCTCATCCCCTACTATAAACAATGACATATTATACATTTCTCGATAATACAATACTGTAAAATACTAAGAGGCGCGCGAACACAAATCAATGGAAACACTTGGAAATTTCAATTATCCAAGGCACCGTTTTGAAAGATTTTAGTGCTCGGATTTTTCAAGAATTCTCGAGACATTGAAAGAGCTACACCCACCGCAGAAGTTTCTGGATATTTAAACCCCGGCGAGATTCAAATAACACCGCGTAGAAACTTCATGGCGATTGATTTAATCGAAAACTTGTCGGGAGACGCATTGAATTCCCAATACCAGCCGTACCACCAGCGGTACCATTACTAATGAATCATTTCCAACTTTGAACACAACGGCAATCAGAACATAGACGAATGTTCCAGCTACCATTGCCGATCGAACAGTTGCATTAGTAAAAAAAATGTGATCGATCGCGGTAGAGTCTACGCTGTGCCTGGAACGACGAAAATAAATTTGGCAAACGGTCCATTTCACTCGTAGTGCCTGGAAAATTCATACCGGCGACCCGCATTCAAGTTTTCTTAATAACTGGATCTGGAATTCCACATGTTTCGCGAAGTATGCACAACCACCCATTCATGTAATTCCTTTCAACGCAATTCACCATGCGACAGAGATTTGCAACATTTCCCGATGTGAAATATCTTCGTTAAAATTTTCATTAATTAAACTGTACCTATTAATTTAATCTATTACAGTGAACAAATCTTATCAGAATAATATAAGCAGGGCTTGAATAGGTTCCGAAAATAACTGTTTCAAACTGTTATACATATAAAGGTTCTGACTGAAAGAGTAATGAAGAGCCTTTATTCTAAATAAAGAACCCAAATATCAAACTATATCAGTTTAAGTTACGGTTCCTATATAGCTCTGTGACTTTTATTTTTTAGGTTCTATATAAGTTCCAAAGCGGTTATAGAACCGATTTAGCGACCAGATCAGAAGCAGGGCGAATGAGGCAACTTGCGTGCCTCTAAACAAGTTTATTATATATATATATTTAAGTATGCGTATTAAGTCTATCCATACTGTGTATTATTACAGTAAAAAGTGCAATAAATATTCAATAGCATAGATCGAAACTTTTATTTGTCAAGTTCATTTTTTCAATGAAGGTCCACCTCACCATCAGGACCATGAGAAATCTAATCTCTCTGAACATCATGCATTTCCTTAATTTTACATTAAAACAATTAAATTTGACATGCCTACTTTTAAATTAATTGCTCTGAATGATCGCGTTTGCCTTTGTTACTTGCAAATAGGTATATTAATTTACGTATGCAATTCACTGATAATTTCATTCAATATCTAATTAGGTAGAATCACTTTGTATACAGTCCATTACATAACCCACATCTGCTTATTTAATAACGTTTACGTATATGGATACAGGAAAACAGTGTGTCACGTAATAGACGTAGGCTTCTAGTTTCTAAATATTTTTGTCTTTTTGAATTCGGATTAATCATATGGCCTGGGCACTGTCAACGCCAGAGGCACGATTTTGCCGCAGCGCACATTTTGACGAAGAGTATACAGGAAACGGATTTATGAATTTGATTGAAAAAAAAAATTCTTACCCTTCGATATGTACATTATTAACTATACTAAGCAATACATTGATTTACTTGCGTTGTTTGGTTGAAATCAATTCCCGAAAACACCCTTACATTTCGGACCGTTACAGTGGTCTGCCCCCTTAAGAGTAGACTCGTGCCGCGCAACGATGACTCTGAGGAGGCTGTTGATTACTGTATGATTGACCAATCGCGTGCGCAGGCTGTAGTGGGAACTGTACAGATCGGTTGCAAATCGGTGGGGGCGTAGATTTACTGTTATATGGAATGGTATATAGTTACAGTAGATGCTCAAAGTAATGTCCATTGACTTCCTTCCAACTGTTACTATTATTAGGTTCAAGAGAAATAAAGCTTAATACTTTCTCATAGAAAATTCACTGCTCTTTTAAATTTTGACACAAAAGAGTACGCGTTCCATTTGAAACATTCCAGATCACCTTGATGTCTCGTAAACAAATAGGTTCTTTAAAACCATTCCTTCGATACCGTGCAATTTCTATATAAAACATTTTTTGTAGAACACATATTTTAGAAGTTATTCGGGGTGGACAAGTTGTGTAACTCATCATCTTAACTTGACCTCTAAATTGACATGCCATAACTCTAATCACTAAATTATAATTAACAGTTTGATTAAGCAATACGAAAAATGTACCTATTATTTCAATAGGTGTTTGATGCCGCTTCAATCTAGTGTGTTATTATTGTCAACAAAAACTCTGAGTAAGGATTATTTCAAACTATCCTACTTTATTAAGTTTTCGAGAAATTCATTTTCTGAATTACATTTACAAGAGTTAAAAGGATTTAAACTACCGAGCGATATTACAAAAACAGGATCATCAGACGTCCAGAGAAAGTACTGTCGGTTTAAAGAGAATAGGGTACTTTACACCCTCTCGCAATAAGTTACAAAAATCAATACCATTGAAAATGTCATTACCTATCAGTGGCGGATTTAAGAAAAAAGGCCCAAGTGGCAAACGTTCTGAGGGGCCCATTTTTTCAGAGAAATGAAGAGGTAGTTTCCTAAAAAGGGGTAACTGTGCAGAAAAGTATAGAAAAGAAATATAATGCTTGGATAAAATCATACGTTTTTTTTAAGACAAGGCCCTACGGGGGCCTTCTAAGCAGAGGCCCATTTTTCGAGAAAATAAAGCTGTAGTTTACTAAAAGCGGGCTCAGTGTAATAATACAGAAAAAAATATGCTTTGGATATAATCATAATCTTTTTTTAAGGATGGGGCCCTGAGGGGCCTTCTGTGCAGGGGCCCAGGTGGCAACTGCTCATTGGCCACCCTGTTAAATCCGCCACTGTTACCTATACATATTGCTTTCCATAATTATCTCAATCCAATGATAAACCTAAATAAGCTTACAAAGTTTAAAGAATTCCCTATAATTCATCAACTTTTGAAAAATGTGTGAGACAAAAACGTTATTATATCGATCTTATAAGTCGCTGGCATTTACTTAACATTCGCATATACAGTGTTGCCCTGTTATAAGACCGGATCTCTTGTTTCGTTAAAAGTACATTTCTATCCCCACTACTTCTTTTCTACTCGCCGCGGCAATTGCGAGAGATTGAGAATAAGCCCCGTTACGCACTGTGGACAAGTTGCCGGCGACCACGAGGTACACGGAAATATACGAGTTCGTACGGATTTGGTGGCGACACATACAAAGGTTTCTGGTCTCTTGTCGACCAAGTTGCCAGCGACTGGTGGACAGTGCGTAACGGGCCTAAGGGAGAGGGCACGCGACAGGGACGAGCTATAAATTTCGGTCGAGATAGCGGCGGGTATCGTCTTACTGAAAGAAGACGGCAAAGAACAAAGCGAGCCCACTAGCATATCGTTTCGCTGGAGTTAGAGCTTCGGTGTGTCCCCCAAGCGTAGGACTTATAATGAGACAAAACTATACAACACTATTATACATTTTGCTACCGATGAAGGTGTCAAATATTCTAGTTCACGAAGCTACAATATAGAAATTACTTACATCGGTAGCGGCTGCCAATGATAATATTTAAATCTTTACTGTGGTTCTACGTTAGTTAACACGTTCGCTACCACCGTGGGGTACCCACAGAAAAGCGGACGCCACAGACCATGCTTTTTTTATAGTTTTGTACAATATACCGCAGAGTTTTATTTATACACACAGAAAATCTAGTAAATAGGAAACAATGTGCCACATATATATCTGTGGTTGTAAGGAAAAACGGCGCAAGTCACATGTTTTCACTTTCGAGATATTGTCGTTTAAAATTCTAAACACTAATATTCTCCTTATTACGTGGGTTGCTGCAAAAGTTTCGAGAAAGTAAGTGGTTTTATTGTTTTTCAAAATATTCTCCTTTAAGATTTATGCACTGCTGTCAATTAATATTTCTTTGTACTTTTAACGCCCTCTATCCTAAAAAGTGTCAACTTTTACGATAATGACATTACCATTTGAGTGGCAGCACTGGAAGTGATAGGTACTTTCCCGAAACTTTTGCAGCAACCCTACTAGCAATGTTTCCTTGTTTTTTTTTTAAGATATAAACGTATATTTTCTTCACTGTGGACTTACGTTGTTTTGTCAAATGTGTATGAGTTGAATATTGCACCTCGGTTAAATTGCATTATTTTTTTGAACATATAAAATTTGGTTTCGTGCATTTTTTTATGTATACAAAAATCCTATTTGCTACAGCTGAATTAATGCATAAGCTCAATCTTTTGAAATTTTGACAGGCGGCGTTTTTCCTTACAACCACAAGAATCTCACGAAGAATCGACGCGTCACGAATACATGCATACATATGTGACGCGTGGTGGATTAAGATAGTTGAAAACGTGTTCGTATCAAATTTACGCGATAGCTAGTACGAAAATATAATTTAAAATACTTCCGCTAATAATTGCTGAATTGTACTATTTTGTGATAACACTAATCTAAATTGATTTAAAATTTTTTTTTTTATTATATTACAGGATGTGCACGCATTTAAGTAGTTTCTTATTATTTATAAAGAAATATTTTATGCGGATGTTTTAAAAAACACAAATATAAAAGCTCAAAGAAATATATAAAATAAAGGATAAAAAGTTATTCATAGGTCAACGAAAATCTTAAGTCTGACGAAACGGAGAATCCGCCATGGCATACAATGTATTTCATCTCTCTTATCTCTTGTTCCCATTCATGAGAGGCGACATAAAGTTCTTGATAACACGCTATAAGATTTTGCTTTGCTAATTTCGAGGCATTAAAAAATATATGCATGCAGAGCTCTGAATAAGGAAACATTCTTATCAGACAAAGAAATTAGAAATTGCATATAATTTAACTTATTGCGCCCGAAAACTTACTCTCGAAGAAGAAATATAAAGTTAACGACGTAAGATTATACGAATTGCTTCAAATCTCAGGAGTAGGTAAATCCGGAAACGGGTGGAGTTTCTCGCCCGTAGAGGTGCAATGTTCGTGCGACCTTCAAAAGACTAGCTGGAAATTTTCTTCGCTCTGTAAAGCGCGACGTAATTTTCAAATATAAGTAATTAATTTACATTGCATGTCAAATATAATATAAGGAATCAGTTGAACTTCAGGAAAAATGCAACTAATTAATTGTAATTGCAAATACCACTACACATTAATTACAATTACACGATACATTACAAATACTAAATTCTTTAAGAAAAATGTTATGTATTAAATATTTAAAAAAAAATTATTTTTTCGAGAAACGTATTTCATGGACATATTTAATCAAAAGGAATCTATAAGGTGACGGGGAGGAATTCTTCCTTAACACCTTAAAAACTCATAAAATGGTTAGACTGCAATAATCAATCACAAGACTGTAGCAGTTGCGTAGAATTTTTCATAAAACCTAATCCAGATCTAAACCTCTTTTTTCTCCGTTTCATTTGATCCATCGTTTTATTGCTATATTCTTGTACCTACCTGATGATAAGAAGACAATTTTCCAATGATCTTGGTCAATATATTTCTATATTTAAACGGTCGCAAGTGAGACAGAGAAAGACAGATACGCATATTGTTCCCTGGTTCAGGGTTCTGCCTTTTTCATCATCCGTATATGTATGTATATGTATTCGCAATCCATTCAATTGACCGGGGCAAAGTGACGCGAAAACAGTTTGAAGTCGAATAAAATTTTTCCCTTTCAATAAAAATATGTGGAAATAGATTTATAATATAATTTAAACATTGCTATTAAAATAAACTTAAAGTATATTAAAATTCAACTTGAAAAGAAAATGCCAAAACGACCACTTTACCCCATATATGTGTAGCACGTCAGTTTCTGTTTTTTTTTAACCGTGGTTGTCAAAAACTGTGGCAGATTTTTCATTTTTTTGAGGTTAGCTTCTGTTCCATCACGCCGCGTGGTTTCCCAGCTAGCTGACAGGTTAGGTTATTGCGCACATCACTCGCGCATCTTTTCTTTGCAGCTCACAATCAGTTTACCCCGGCCACTTTGCCCCGAATGTGTACTCAGTGGAAAATGAATTATTTATGAATTATTAGTTTTCTCAAACGCGTGCACATGTATGTTTACACGCAGAAAAAATTTGGAGTTAAAATAACACATTTAAGACTCATTTATCCAAAAAGCCGAATTGAAAAGAAAACCAATTGGAAGTCTCTAAAACTTCATTTTTAATTTTTCAAATGAATTTCCATTTTTCAATATCTGAATGTGCATAATTATCATTGTGGTATTACATACATTTATTACGTCACCAAAATTTGTAAATATTGTTAAAGAATAAATTAAGAAAGCTCATTTTACATGGTAATTATAATATACAGTTCCGTTTGAAAAAGGAAGTGTGACTTTGAAATATACTTAATAAACAAATTAAAGAAGAATTTACTTCTATTATATTAGCGACCCCTCGAAATAAAACTCTATTTACAAGAGAGTAATGAAGAAAAAGTAATCTACTTTTTCTAAAAAAAATTGATAAATTTAAATTATATTGTTTTTTTGCTTCAAAATCTTTTTTGCTTCTCATTTACATAATTGTTGACATTAATGACGCAGACAATTTCGAAAGCTCGTGCTCGTATGTTACTCTGTTGACCGAAGGATTTAGAAGTCCGTTCGACGCAAAGTACACACAATAAATATTTTCCAAGCAAATTAATAAAGCGAAATTAGTTTCTGGCAAAGTCTGCAGAATGCGCGTTACCTTTAACATGCAATTCTCGGTACAATGTTCCTCGTGTACAGGGGAACCGCAATACCGAGCGATATTAAATTTCTTCATCAAGATTCTCATTAAGTAGTCAGTTTTCATTCGCCAACTGATCAATATATTAAACAAAAAGAGCTGAATGAGAAAGCCGGGCAGTGACGAATTACAGTATAATGCACGTACTAGAGAGTAACTTTTAAACTAACATAAAGAGGAACCAAGCCACGTGATTATCGAGGAAGGTGGAGAAGAAAAGTGAAAAGGAGAAGAAAAACCGAAAAATTAATCTGGTAAATGGGATAATACAATTTGTATTGTAAGAATTGTGTCTACCGAATGAAACTTTTTAGTAGCTAAACTTGCGGAAATACAGGACTATAGATTTCGCAGGGGTAAGGAAGAAATTTCCGTGTACCCTAAGAAGAAACACCGACGTAATCGTAATTGGACGTGCAACACAAATAAATTTGACAACCCTCGGGTTCCCTCGTGAGACCTGGAAAATTCATACCACCGGCCGGCACCGAAGTTTTCTTAATAACGAATCCCGAATTCCGACTGTTCCTCGAAGTAGGTCGCGCTGCA
This sequence comes from Andrena haemorrhoa, assembly GCA_910592295.1. Classification (NCBI taxonomy): domain Eukaryota; kingdom Metazoa; phylum Arthropoda; class Insecta; order Hymenoptera; family Andrenidae; genus Andrena; species Andrena haemorrhoa. The sequence continues at coordinate 8,434,449 of OU342943.1, forward strand.
TGCGATTTCCCGCGGTCGCTTCCCATGCTCTCCCCTTTCCTGCTTTCCAAACTCTCCCCCTTCGATCTTGCATACCTTTGCCACCTCCCTAAGTGCTTTCTATAATGTGGAAAGGTATACTGCTGTCTTACCGTACAACTTGCTCCCATGTGCGAGTTACATGCACGTATAGAAGCGCGATGAAAAGTTACCGTATGTCAAGATGATGAGAAGAAAAAAAGTGCGTTTCGCGTGTGTATGTGTGTGTGTACGGGACGAATGAAAAGAGAGCCCATCTGTGTGCGCGCAACGATTGCACATCGTGTTTCAGTTGTGCACACAGTTTCGGAACTCGTTCACCGAAAATTTTTCCGCTGCATGCGATGCGTTGCGTTAAAAAATAACAACACCATGGACATATTGAATAATGGTCTACAATTTCTGGGTGCCTCTCCCGTAAAAACAATATCGCCAATGAAATTATTAATGCAATCATTTTGTGGACACTTGCCTTGCTCTTGTTACATATGTACCGGTGACTATGAAAGTGGTGTAAGTGAAAAAGCCTACAAAATTGAGATTTATCTTATTTTATGTTATATTAATTCATAGTACAATATTATGGAAGAATCGTTGCAAAATAGTCGTCAAGTAAGCAATGACATGATAGTGTCAATGTCATGTAATTTGTGAGAATGGAAATAATTACATATTTTTGTATTATGTATTAATGTGGGGCAAGAAAAGAAGAAAATAAAGAAAACGCGAAATATACTTAATTATACTGAAAATATGAGAAAAATTAGGAGAAATGGTGGTAAGAAATACATTATCAGAAATGGTAAAGTTGTTGGTGTCAAAGTACTTGAAAGTAAAAATTGCTTTTGTTTGAAAGACTGTTTGAATTTATTAAGTTGTGAAGATCGAAAAGTTACAAGTTACTTGCTTATAAAATTTTACAGTGATAGATAAGTTTGACATTAGAAGAGCGTATATATTGTAAAACATTTTGTTCAATAATGGAAAAATATTTGTTAATACGCCCAAACGCAACAATCTAAATATCTGGAAACAAAAAATACACGACTTACGCCACTTTCATAATCAAAAATGTCAAGGTCAAAACTACTGTGCGGTTGTTTCGAGCCAATTAAATCTTATCTTCGTGCAAAGGGTTTAGTTACTAGTAAGCTGTATCATAGTAGTGAACACGACGTTTTAAATATCTGTTTTAAATTTGGGCTTAAAAAGGCAAAAAAATTGCAATTATAGAAATTTGCATTTATGCATTTATAGAAATTTGTATTATACTCGTTGTACACACAGTACAACGAGAAGATATTATTAACAGCAGTTAAAATTACTATAATGTTCTATACCTATCTAACCAAAATGAATATTAAAAATGCATGAAGGCCAAAGTAACCATGGATATCGCAGAACTGCGAAGTTCAAGGAACGGATAAATAGAAAATACGATCAATAAGGTCTTCCTGGAAAATAGAATTTCAAGTCGTCCTCAAAGCGGCAAAGCCTTAGCTAATTTGTTGGAAAAGTTTATGCGATATAGGTAGACATGCTACTTTTCTTCCATCATACATCGACATATAGGTAAACGGTAGAATACAGGAAATATTTTTTTACGCGCCAATAAATGAACACTTAAGGCTAATAAATGAACACTTTTATAAAATTATATTTGCAGCGCGATTGATTCCACGTGCTGCAAAAATTCTTTGGATATGAAGCAAGAAATTAAAAGAAGTCTCTAATTAATTAGTTGCTTAATTTAATAACTTATTTTACTTATTTTAATATAAAATGTCCATTCACTGGTACGTGTTCATTTACTGGTACATCTACCCTGTGTGTGTTGAGACACTTTAGTTCCCAAATATCGCAAGAAGACTTGAAACGATAAATGTAACAAAAACCTCTCAGTGGAATTCCCAAGTATACATTACAATGATCACTGTTGTATCTCTCGATGTTAGGGAAACACTGAGGCACGTACATCCTACAGAACTACAAGTGCACGCCGTGAATCGCGCTGGTTTACACATCCAAAACAGGACGGAAGGGAGGCGGAGAAGAAAGGAGCAAAAACAAAAAGATGTTCGGTGCGCTAAAGTTTGTAAAATACGGTAAGCAGCGGCACATGACACGTTTTGCTGGTGCGGTAAAAATGTACCGGCTGTGAAATGACTTTTTGTCTGTGGGCTCCGAACGATGAAGGGCTGAATGATCGCCCTAAGGGAGTACACTTTGAGTCTCTTTTTGCGTAAGTTGACCTTACGTGTTACGGCTGCGACTTCGGATAGATCGTTAAACTGTACGCTTACGTGCTGTGGATCACGATACTTTGCCCGCTCGCAATTTTCTGCGTTCTTCTTCTTACTGTTGCTGTTTGCTCTTAATTAACGGCGATCCTCGCACTTCTCGTCCTCCGAAAATTTAACGTGTCTCTCCGTTCAACGTGTCCCCCTTTATCTATCGTGATCGTTACGTTCCGGCAGTAACTAATTTCAGATATGTAGATTTCGATTCGTTGAACATTTTTCGTTCGCCTTTGTTCCCTCGCTGTTTCCCTTGTTTGGTTTAGTGATTCAAGCAATACATGTATTATTCCGGTGAAATATAATACTCATCTATCGTATGACTGGAATATGTACGTGGAAATTTAACGAACACAGTAGAGCGCTACAAAGCCGTAGCAGTTTGATGCGTCATTGGAAGATATGTGGTATGCACATCAGGGAGTAACTATATCTACACGACGCAAAGTGTTGACAGGGATTTTTAATGTAGTTTCACTTATGCCTCTTCTGCTGATGTAAGTAATCGAAAGACTGTCGAAACGGTCGAGTGGCAACAGACACTCCGCGATGGCTTGTCAAAAATTCATTTTCGCGCTTCGCATCTGTCAATACGCGTTACCATGTGCATTTCAAACACGTTCTTCGGTATTCGTAAATCGTATGGTAGACAACATTTTGCTGTGAACGATAGGGATCCGGATATTTAAGCTTCCTTCTTTTTCAAATTTTCCTATAGAAAATTGACGAGTTGCCAGTTTTGGAAAAGATGTCGTGCATCTTGCTTATTTGTTTATAATAAATGTTGAAACGGCTGTCTGGCTGGTTTATATTTATTTTGATTAATTAAGAGATTCTAAATACTTGAAAACAATGGCCTTTAGTTCCTGTTATTTTAATTTACTTGGCGCATCCAGCTAAAGTTACTATTAAAATCGTATATCGACGTCCAAACTTCTGTATTGTATCATGTACAGATGTATTACACCTCAGTGCGCTTTCCATAAATCCTCGTTCTTAATGTCCGAGCGATAATTAATTAATTTATACCGATCTACTCATGCTGAGCAACGATAAACGAAGAATCGTCTAATATTTATTAATTAAACAATCTATTTCGATCGCTCGATCTTTTTAAAAAAAAATACGTGTAAATTGAATAGATGAGAATTACGGATGAATCTCATTTAAGATAAATAAATTTGTTGGGCAAACTAATTATCTAATAACCAACAAAATAAAAAGTGAAATAAACACAAGAAGGAGCTGATTGGCAAACTTACCTTGATGAAACGTAGAGCGATCAAGAGTGTGTCCACCGCCGTGTCCCATGCCGTCGATACCGACAAACATCAGGATAGATGTTAATAAAGCGATCATCGAGATCGTGCTCGACGCGTTAACAGCACGACCTGTCATTCCTGTATGTCCGTGCTCTTTAGGAAAAGGTCAACTAGGGATACGTGAGATGATGCCAAACTTATGTATGACAGAATGGCGTACGAATCGTGGCGCAGCGTTCTATTATCTGTCTCACTTTGTTTCGTAGATCGGTCCTCGATTAGCGCACCTGATGCCGCTCGGAGCGCCTTCTGCGTGCGAGGCACGTGCTCCGAGCAGTTCCCGGCCGAACGACTCCGCTCATCTCCCTTCTTCCTCCTCTTCAGGTTGTTCCTCCCTCGCCGCCGATCGGTGGTCCCCTCGCGAGGCACAGCGGCTGGATGACGTTAACGATCACACAAGTGGAATCTGTATCGACACGCGAGCACCAGTTACAACGTCCCGCGGATGGCCGCGTCGAATCGTCATTAAAAAGTATCCGTTTCCTTCGGGGATCGAAGCTTCTGTATATTCAAGGCCACCAACACTCCAAAAAGTACGTTGCTCGCACGTATCGATAGGAAGAGGGTCCACGACGAGCTCTCCCTTCCGAGGCCGGTCCTGGTCCCTCTGTCCCGGGCCGTAGACTGTCTGCTGCCTGGAAACCTCGGTATACGGAGTATGCTCCTGCTTCCACCACCACCTCCACCTCTACCGTCCACCTACAACCCCACCTCCGAAGGCACCACTTCCACCCACCACCACTCGCCACCGATAAACTTCCTACGGGCACCCTCCGACACCCACTTCCCTTGCTTCTCTACCCTCTGCCGCCTGCAGCCCGCACCAGGAACCGTCTACCGGCTGGCGCTTGCGCCGACCAAACTGTGCCCTGATGCCCGGGCACTGCCGCTGCCACTGCTACTACCTCTGCTGCTTTCTCGTACCTTCACAAATCTCTCCTTCTCCTCCTCCTCCTCCTGCTATTCCTCCCCCAGCCGACCCTCGCTCCAACTATCCCCCTTTATATGCCTCTTTCCCTCTATCGTTCTCTCTGTCTTCATCTGGCGCCTGTCTCTCTTCCTCTCCGCCCTCTTTTCATTCTTCGTTTCTTTCTCTATCAGAGGATGTCCGTGCTTCAACCCCTCTTCCAACCCCAACCCCCCGCGTTTCATCTTTCTTCCTCTCAGGAAGCTTCATAGCTAGGAGCCATCGCTAGCCTCCGTTTCTCTTCAAGCTCATGCCGTTTGAGTTCCTGTTTCTTTCTTCGTTACAGCTGCTTCGTCGACTGCTTCGTCGCATCCCTCTTGCTTGCTTCTAGATGTCCCTGGTACCAGGTAACGAGTTTCGTTAGAGCAACTTGCAGGGCATCGTAATCGGTGACATCGCGTGCCTATGACGCTGGTTAATTTTGATGGAGGTGCAGAGAAAGATATCCTAGGGAAATTCTGTTACGTTCTCGTCCTGGCGTAGTTCAGGAGTTGAGAAATAATTATTCATACCGGCGAACGATTTATCACGAGGCTGGGGAAAAAGGAGATTTCCCCGTATATATACTAAATAGTATTTTATAAGTTATTGATTCGCGATAAATTATGATCGCAAATGTAGGAAGACTGTAACGAGCTAATATATTTCTTCTGAATAATTTATTGTTCGACGTATCATAAATACTTACTGATATCGTTTCGATTACAATTGCAGATACATTGTTATCCTTAGAAATGAACGCTGATAAAGTGTGTGTAAGAAGCACACGGCTTCGGGAGTCTCGGAATGGATGCTAAAAATATGATGGATTTAATAAACATTGATGAGTAAATATATATATATATATATATTTCATTAAAATATCATTCATTTTCCCACAAGATTTATGGGAAACTTTTCATTTGTCACATCCCCGAATCACGCCTGTCCTTTTCTCTCTGGCGTAGAGGTTAGATGGCTTGTTCTGTTTCTAGACACGAGATAACGAGTTTCGTTGCGACAATTCCACGCATCTAAGAAGATCACGACCTACTACCGTGGAACTACGCGACGAGCACGAAGAAGACCATGTAGACGGTGGGTTGGAGCAGTCTGAGCTGACGTTATGAGAATACGAGAGGTGGAATTTAGAATGATGGAAGTGATTGTTCCGAAATTATGAGGTACGATCTCTATCATCGTTAGCAAGTCCAGATGTCTGCGATTTGTAGTACGAACTAGGAAGAACAGGTAATTAACCTTGAACTAATATCTTGACCAGGGTGTTTGCCTATGTGTATGACATTTTCAACGCGATAGGTTCTAATAATTTTAGAATGGAATTAAAGTGACCACGTTTTAAACTCTTCCTTATTTCTTTCCAATATTTCTTTGCTATTTTCTGTTCTTAACTCATACATAACTGTTTTAATTTTTCTGCTATTTATTATGATTTAAATTTCTAGCTGGTTATAGACACTAAATTTATAGTCTAGCAGTTTTAAATTTCCGTTGTAAACTTCTTCTTCTCTTTGTCTTAATTTTTCAGATTTTTTCAAGCCAACAGAATAATATTTACAAACTTTATAATTTTTTTGAAAAATTTGAACATGTATTATATTTAAACCTGAACGTGTTTCCATATTGAAGCACTTTGTCTTTCCTTTTAAAAAAGGCGCATGATCTGAAAATGTCTACGCTTCTTCCCTTTAACGTAAAATCTCAAACATGTAATAAAGTGTCACGTTCTATTCCGTAACTTAAAATTATACATTAAATTTTGCAGCACTTCTCTATTAAACGAATAGAAGGAGCCAACTTATCATAAAAAAATTGATTATTTAAGCATTAACCCTTTCACTACGAGCGCCGACTATAATCGGCATCCACGCAACGACCTGTGTGTACGAGCGCCGACTTTAGTCAGAGTAGGTAAAAAAAATTTAGGAAAAAGCACTTTCGTGGAAATGTACGCCGTAACGAAAGTGTCGCAATAAACGAATAAGCACGACTTCAAAGTGTTTTTGACAGTACGGCTACGACAAATTGTTTCCCTTCACATTCCATCTGTAATAACTAAATACAAAGATTCTCCTTTAATGTTGCACTTGCATTTAAACCATAAAGCAATTGTTCTCTCCAAGCTTTCGATTCTTATCCAATTATTTTTCAACGTCTTTCACGTTCGCGGACAGGTTAACGGCCTGATTTTAGTGAAATCTTCAGGCTTCCTGCTCTCCCGCTGAAAATCCAATTTCTGACGCAGGTAAAGGCAGCTGGATTATGTAAATGAATATAATTAACACTGTAATTAAGATTTATAGGACCTGCTTGAAACCAGCAATCATTTTCTGTCGTTCTCCGAAAATCGTGTCAATAACATCATGCCGTTGAAAAGTTTGCAAACTTTATCACAGCGCAAGACACCTGTCCGCAATTATGTAAATCAAGTACCTGGAAGAAATCGTGGGATCGATTAATAATTATTCCTACTGTTGTCTTTAAATATTACAAGTCGAGCTGTACTTTATAATTCATACTTCAATATAATTTTCTTTATTATTTACACATCGTTGAAACGGTGATGTCATAATTATAGAAAGTTCTGTGGTAAAGCCGGACGTTGTATTGTTCATATGTTATTTATCTAGGAATTGTGTATTCTCAGTTTCGGTTATAAAAATACTAGCTTTACTACTCGGCTTCGCCCAAAATTTAGACTCTGATTTTATATAAAAAAAGTTTTATTTATTTATTTTTGTGCGAAAATAGTCACATTCATCTGGATTAGCTAGACATAATTCACATAATGAGCTGGGTAAACTCGTGACCCCAGAGTTTACCATTCGAATGTTTTTAGACGACAAACAAACACACAAATTCTTTCTGCTTTATATAATTAGGATATTGTCAGCGCCGAAGGATCAGCAGTAATACAATATGCTATTACAGATTATAGACCATGAAGTTGTACCGTTAAAAGTAATAAGCAACACCAAAATTAATATTTTTCAAATTATTGCACAGTGAAAGTAGAATTTTTTAAACGCGGAAACCAAAATTGAGTGAAATTGATGCAATGTAAGTGCAAATACAAAATCAAGGAGAATTCCAGTGAAGATGACAAAAATATGATACTGCTATATTTACAAAATTTAGTAAAATAGACTTTGGTATAATAACTGTTTTGATATGTATGACAATTATATAAGAAACTAAGTCAGTCTTATAAAAATTTCCAAACAAAACCTTTGTGTATTTTATCAGTTTCTCGATTTTTGTTGCGGTAACGAAGTTAATAAATCCGATAACCTTCGTATTGTGTATTTATGAATTTCATACTTCCCTTGAGACCGTGTCTTATGAAATGGTTAAACATTTTCTCGTTATACGAATTTAGAAATATCTCGTCCCAGAAAAATTGATAAAGGAATCATAAATTGTTCCATTGTCTTTTAATTACTTTTGTTATTATGTGTGTCATGTAATTCTATATATAATCAGTAGCAGAGAATTAAAATATTACGTTTTGCATATTTCGCGCATATTTGCTTCCTCGAATGTGTTATAAAACAAATTATTTACGGTAGATATATCCAAGGTGTCCAATTAACAGAAATTATTAACAAGTGTATAGAATATGTTTGTGCGCCGTGCTTGTAGGCGACAAACCGGCAGCGAATGCCAGAAGAATGAGAGACAGAGATAAATGTATCGTAGCCAGGTTGGATATCAATTCATAATAAGGCACTAATTGCAAGCTGCTTCGTGCGTTTGAATTTCAATCTTGCAATAATTATACAGGTATCAGGATACAGTTGCACTTTTACTGTTCAAAAATCAGTTTTTAACCGGATTCACAAGAGTCTTACTTTACAGTCTTTATACCTTGCGACTTACATGAAGAGGTTCCTAGGTGTCCGCCTCCCATTGCTTTGAATTTTGGGTATGTCTTAGAGGACCGCAAAAATAAGATATACATGTTTTTTATAGCGGCCCGTTTTCATATTTAGGGGGTGAAATCAACCCCCAAAGTTCATAAGAATAGTTGGTGCCCGCCTCCGATTGCTTTGGTTTTTGGATGCTTTTTCATATGAAATTTTACTTAACACAATTTTGTACCCCTTATGAACTTTGAGAAGTGGTTTCACCCCCTAAACATTCAAGCCGGCGAAAATAAAAAAATACGTATTTCACATTTTTCGGTCCCCTAAAACATATCCAAAAACTAAAGCAATCGGAGAGGAACACCTGGGAACCTGTCCTTGTTAGTGTTATGCACCAAACTTTGTACAAAAATTCACTAGGGTCATTTGGGAAGAGACGCACCACGTTTTTTCTATTGCTGATAAAGTCTTAACTAAATACAAGTAAAAGTATACGTAAATGTAGTTTAATTATTTATTTCAATCTCTTTAAGAAAATATAACATTAAGTATATAAAAACTTTATTTTAACATTGCAATAAGTTTTCTAAAAAAACATTGAGAAACTGCATCTGTCCGTAAGTGTGACGGAGAGATGCACTTCAGACTCCGGAGAGATGCACTTATTTATTTGTACCCTCTTCTCGCTACTTCTATTCTTTTTTCTCTCTTCCACACATATTACACAATGGAGGACACATGGATACATGGTACATGTTTCATGGAGCCATTCTAAGTACTCCAGGCAACGAATCCAATCCACTGTAGAACTGGTTGATTTATAATCTTCTAAGCATTCATTACAATAGTCATCAGAGTTTTAATCAGTCTTCGTTGACTTGTTCTTTGATTTAATCTTTGATTCTTCCTTATTAGTCTCTCCTTTAGTTGAAATTATCTTAGATTTTACTTTTTTGGCCTCACTCTGCATAGTTCTAATCATTGTTCTAATCAACCCTTTCTACTATTTCTCGTTTTACTCCCTCCAATAATTTTCTTTTATATATATTTTCTAGACTACTTAGTCAGTATTTGATCTACTTCTTAACAGACTTTTTTGATATGCAATACTCCTTAGAAACAGCATGTGGACCCATTTCTTTGTTCCTTAGCTTCGAAATAGCTTCTTTCAGCTGTTCTTCTATCGATGTCGCTCTGACACGAGCATTTACTTTTCTTATATAAGTATACCCTCGGCACGTCCTGTAAAGGATTAATTGATGGTGCATCTCTCCTTCGATTTTGACACAGAAAAAATGCAGTGGGCAGAAAAAAATGTTAAAACACGTTGTTATACCAAGAGAAGAAACTGCTGTCACTATTTAAACCAATAATAATAGTTAAAGCTACGCGATAACAAGGTAATCAAGGTAAAAGAAAAGATTCTAATTAGGACCGTGCGAAAAATAGTGGGACGTCACAAAATTATTTTGGTTTTTTTTATTTCAGGTGAGCAGAATAGCCGGAATCACGGACACCATGGGAAGACTTTTTTCGTATCGAATGTATTCAAACGCTTGCACTGTCACAAATTTTAATCACTTCTCCCTAATAAAATTTGTAACCATCACTGAAACATGGAAACAAATTGTGGCGGAGAAGGTTTTATAGATGCTTTATAAAAAAATGCCAAGGATTGTGAAAGAAGAAGCGCGTTTTACACTAGAATAGGTACCCACTTAAATGTCTCCGCACTTTTGATAAACATATCGATGGTTTTTTTAACCCTCGGTTGTCACACCTACTTTTTCGAACGTCGTTGTCACACTGGGTCAATTTGACCCTGCTAATTTCCAATCAGTTGTTATTTAAAAACTATTTGTTAAATTAAGTCTCAAAAATTCTGAGATAAAGTTTGAACATTGTAGAATATATGCCCATCGTTGAAAGTTGACATTGGAAGTGTCGTCATGCTTAAAAAAAATTTGAAGCAATAAGATTTCCGACAAAAAGTTTTTTGCTTAAAAAATTGCAGGGTCAATTTGATCCAGTGTGACAACCGAGGGTTAAATAATGAGGAAAATGTATTCAATAAATACTTAATTCAACATAGTAATATTTTGTCAGTCTTAATGACATTGACCTTAATTTATGCTATCAAAGTCACCCTCTTCAGTGACTCTCAGAAGGCTTTAGCCGTCGGGCGGCTTTAGTTTTCGAGATAGTCAACAAAAACTCTGATTGGTAGTTGGTCAGGGTTAGATTTCTTCAGCGGCTCCCCGCGTGGGAGGTGCTAATAATATATAACCCTAACTTTTGAGATATTAACAGTACTTTTAAGATAAGAAAATGATGTTTCAGAAATGGATGGTTATGGGGATTTGAACTAGCAACGCGTGGATGGTAGATACGCATCCGCAAGTTATTAAGTAGTGTGCTGTCTACCTGTTTACCGCTGTCGAACGAGTATGTTGCTTATCGAGATGCTCTTCTACAAGGGGGTATGTTTCTGAAAAATATTTTCTTATCTTCAATCATTCCAAAAGCACATTTCAAGACGAGCCGAAACATGCAAATTCCTCGTGCAAAAAGAAATCGAATAATCACTTACCATTTTGCAATCTGAAGCTTCGTGTCCAAGATATCAGCAGTTGAAATTCAGAGCTACAACTTCCGGGTCGCGCTTTTTCAATCCTAAATTTCCCTTTATTTAAATCTCGTTAGAAAGTTTTCTTTGTAAGAGATAAACCCTACGAAATTCCATTTTACTTTCAACCATGAATGAAACTATGTACTACCAGTTGTATTCACAATATCGTTTATGTCGATGTATGGTTTCATCTTAAAACCCAGAAATTGCTGTACTTTATACGCGGTACCGTTTATTTCATACCCAGCCAGCAACTGTTGTTGCACTGCAGAGGTGGACATTATTTAAATGAAAAATTATTTAAATAACGTATCAAATAAAAGAGACTTTATCTTTATTTGTCATCAAATAAAAATAACTCAGAGGTATTTTTATTTCAAATAAAAATAAGCCAGAGTTACTTTTATTTCAAATAAAAATAAGCCAGAGTTACTTTTATTTGAAATAAAAATAAGCCAGAGTTACTTTTATTTCAAATAAAAATAAGCCAGAGTTACTTTTATTTCAAATAAAAATAAGCCAGAGTTACTTTTATTTCAAATAAAAATAAGCCAGAGTTACTTTTATTTCAAATAAAAATAACTCTGGATTACTTTTATTTCAAATAAAAATAACTCTGGATTACTTTTATTTCAAATAAAAATAACTCTGGATTACTTTTATTTCAAATAAAAATAACTCTGGATTACTTTTATTTCAAATAAAAATAACTCTGGATTACTTTTATTTCAAATAAAAATAACTCTGGATTACTTTTATTTCAAATAAAAATAACTCTGGATTACTTTTATTTCAAATAAAAATAACTCTGGATTACTTTTATTTGATGAGTCCGGAATACAATTTTTGTCTTTTATTCGAAATCAATTTTTTATTTGAAATAATTTTTTGCCCATCCCTGTAAAAGGTAGTCGCCTTATAATACAAACGAATAAGTATGGAAGACAAAGGAAAGAATGAGAAGAGTAACATTAAAAAGAATATCATGCTGCACCGTGCGAAAGTAGTGATACAAGCACGTAGGGGAATCGGAGACCGGGGGGGCATCGTTTCCCCGCGGCACGTTAATTCATAATGGGGGAGGGCGTTAATTGCAAAACGCTTGGTGGTTAAATTTCCTTCGCGCAACGATTATGTATCCCGATATGTTTGCATCTTGACCAATTGCAAGCCTGATTACGCATTCGCATAACATATCGAGCATATAATTAACAAGGACGGCGAGAGCAGGTAATGGAAAACGTGTGAAAGTAATTAATTCCGGCCGTCACGCGTGTCGAGGAAACAGACCAGTTAACCTTGCCAGTGGCCAGTCAAGGCAAAAGTGTTTAATTCCTAATTGTTTCCCATGCGCTTAATACCCGCGTCAATATGCGGTGCCTCGCCGTTAACGAGTTCCGTTAACGACGCGCCGTGACGCCTGATTGGCTACTTATCACGATGCTTATCGTCCTAAACACTTCTATCCCGTTCCCGATCCTCATTTTCCGTTTACGTGTCCGACAGAAAATAAACTGTGACAAGAGCGATAGTTCGAAACGCTCACTAAATTGGGCGTGATCTGCCTTAATCAATCAAAGTGTGTATAATATGTACACGAAATGCGGGAGATTGTCTATCAAGATACATCGCGACTGCGCGTCGAGAAAATTTGTCATCGTGGAAGGGTGCAACGTGTTCCCATACCATTCGTAAATATTACACTTTATAGTGTAAATATAATATCCTGCAACGTTTTCTTCTTTCGGGTTCTACAATCTTCAAAATTAATTGCGACATTCATTAGCTCAAAGCTTCTGAGCTTATGAGCTCATTACAGGACCCGCGTAGGTAGATTTTGTACTACGTTCTCCTGACATATTAAATATTTTACTTGCGTTACGTTAGCCTCGAATAGTGAAGAATAATGCGATAAATAAGAATATATTTGAGATCTTTAGACTTATATGTAAATAGATTAATACTTGCACGTAAGATTGATACTTTTAAATCATTCTAGTGAATAAGAAGCCACTATTAAGTTAGAGAGTGATGTCAGACCAATGGACTTGTCGTGATTGGTATACACCATTGGGAAGTTAGAGGGAATCAAGAAATACCGTTTTTATCCCAAAAATTAAATGGGAATAGATTTAAAAGACGAATTAATATTCTTAATTTCGGACATGTTAACAGGAAAACCGGTAGTAAACACTCATCTGGGTGAGGACTTCGGTGGCACACACACTTGACACGTCCACCATATTCTTGAGGGTTAAGCCGCCTAAATCCATTCCTCGTCATTGTGTAATAAGTGGTGATAAACAGACTTGGAGGCTTATAGCCTGAAGGATAACGTTGGTGCACCTGTGTGTGTGCTTTTGAAGTTCTTTCCACATAGACGCTAGTTTGATACCGTTTCCTTTGCTAGCAAGCTTGAAATCACGAACTTTAAAGCTGTTTCTGAAGGTGTTCCTACCTAATTTTCGGGATAATAGTACCCCCTATCCGATTCCTCTTCACGAGACCGCTCCAAAAATAGACAGGGTGATGATTCATAAATACATGATTTACAAAAGCCGAATAAAAACTATTATACAGACATACACTGCCTCTCAAAAGTATTTGACCACTTGTTAAATGTGTGTTTGATAAATGGAAAAATACAATTGAACATTTTTCTCATTATAAATTTTCCTGCTCTTTAGTTCATTGCAATCTTTTCATTCAATTTTGTTATCTTAAAGTGGTTTCCGAATTGCAAATTCAGCATTTAATTCTGCAACCTCTACCTCTCTGTACATGCGGGTATGGGAATTTCTATTGCAATATTGATATATTCTCAAATTTCTGGAGCTGTGATGTCCCTTTTAGACATTACCCCCGAAAATGAAATCATTCGTTTTAGTCGTTACATTTGGCCTTCTTGGGCGTTTAAAAGGTTCATTTACTGGTCTGCCCCCTTAAGGTGAAATTCCACGGCGCGTGGCTCGCCGACTGGCGCTCACCGGTCCGTCTCGCCGAACCTGGGCGAGCCGAGCCGACTCGCCGAACACGCGCCGTGGAACTTCACCTTTAGGGCGTAAGGGCACACTGCTAGAGTTTTCCCAGAAAAAGAGTTTCTGGAAAAGTTTGAAAAAGGTAAACGGGTAGACAGATCACAAATTAACCAAAAAACAAATCAGCAAGTAGATAGACGCTAACGTCCCTCAACCATGGAAGAAACAAACCATGAAAGTAGAAGGGTTTAGAAAGATTACAAGCTTCACGAAAGAGATAAAGAAAGGACTCGCATTAATATCAAAATGTATGGAAAGGTTTGTGATGACAAAGGAAAACAAATAGCAAGGAAAGAGTATATTCATAGACAATGATTTTACATGGGAAGAAAGAGAAATGCAGAGAAATCTACGCTTAATTACACAAGTGGGAAGAACAAAAGGAGCACAGGTGAAAATGGAATACAAAAGAATTCCAATAAACGAGCGGTACAGAACTCCATAAATCTGTAAACTACGGAACTGCGGAGCAGACGGAGGTCTAAGATGCTCTGCTGACCTCCGCTAGGTCGGACGACTACGGCAGTTGGGACCAGGAAGAAGAAACGAAAACCCGAGGAGACAGGATCCGAGAGGAGGAGAGAAGGCACGGCAGCAGGTAACAAGGCAAAAACCTCAAAAAGAGCGAAGGAAGAAAGCAGAAAATAAAAATAGGCTTTTGGAATGGAGCTGGGTTACAAAACAAAAACAGACAATTCTGTGAATTCATAGAATAACTGGATATAATTGGGCTGACAGAAACACAAACGAAAGACAAACACAATGGGAAGAACTGAAACGCAACCTATCTGAAAAAATTAACTGGGAATGTCAGTATGCGTTAAAGGAGAAGAACAAAGGGTGAGCAAGTGGTGGTATATTTACAGAAATCAAAGAATGGATGAATGAAAAAAAGACAATACAGGAAACAAACAACACATAAGAGAGAAAAATTATAATTAAAAAACGAATCTAGAAAGGATAACGAAAGAAGCAGGGAGGGAAAGGCTAATAAATAATCGGTGGCGATTTTAATATTAATTCAGAAGGTTCTACGTCACAAGAAGAAGACGACGAAAGGCATCGAAGAAAATCAAAAGACAAGAGCAAAAACTCAGAAGGAAAGATTTTGATAGAAATGGCAGAAGAGAATGAGCGGGATTTCCTAAATGGAAACTCAGAAGGAGACGCGGAAGGTGAATTCACGTACATAGAAGCGAGAGAAAATTTAGTAATCGACTGCACAGAATACACAATGACCAATCCAGATGACTATATCTCGGCATATACCCCCCCTTAAATATTTAAAAAATAGTCCTCGAAAATAAAAATTAGAATTTCTGTTCGCCTTCGTAAATGAAAAGTGTTCGAGAATAATTTACACTTCCAAAGTTTGAAAAAAGAAATTTTTTCCAGTTTTTCGCACGAAAAATACTAATAGAACACGATATGTTCTCCTTGTCAGGATCTACAAGTTTTGTTTGACATATTTTTTTATGTAACTTGGAGGATATTATATAAAATCGACTTTGTGAGCTGTGCACCTTTTCCCGTTATCCGATCGGGCTCAAACTTTACACAGATTGTTTTTTATTATTTCGAAATTCGAAAGTCGAAAATAAGAGGCACCCTACCTCCACACACGCGCCGCACGCATGTACGCATACTAGTTCGACGTGGAAACGGTCCTTCTAAGTTTACCTGCGGCAAGTTAGGTACAGTGTTGTAGGGGGCAATGATTGACGTGGAATATTCAATCCTCAAGGGTAACTGCCCAAAGGCGCGATCAGATATTATATTGGCCGGTCAGTGCGAGTGAGTAGTAAGTCTCACCATGCGGCTGTTCGCGAAACAACTTCAGACCGGCCAATATATCTGACCTCCACCTTCGTGAAGTGAACAGTGTCCTCTCGATGTAAGCTCGTGTCCACTTCACGATAAAGACTCGTCGCTATGCCCCACCACTTCCTGAGGCTCCCGTTCGCTCGCCACCAGCGTTGCCACGCAAGTCCCTACGCACGGAGAAGACATCACGTCACATGCGAGTCGCGAACCTATATCGAGACAATACTGTACCTATAATGGAAAGATCAAAATGTTTTAATGTAACAGGTACATATTTACTTTTATCACACCCGAATTTACGAAGTACATAAAATTTATATTATAAATGTATAAACTTTTACAGAAAAGTGGAAAAGGATTCACATTTGAAATGTTGCAGGAATTGTGTCCTTTAATTGTCCACAGCCATTTTATTTTTATCACATTATACCACCAACTTGTAACACATTACAGCGTGACTACAACAAATTTTGAAACAAATTTTGAAGTCACGCGATATTGGTTCATACAATACAATTGTCTGATTACTGATTCATTTTAATCGGCTGCTTAAAGAACACTTTGTATAGTTAAGTTTATTAATAATGCGAGCATAGGGTTACGTAATGTGTCACGATACTTTAACACATAATAGTGAATTAAATTTTACGCTCGCACCTATAACGTGTTTCACAATAAAGAAATGGTATCCCAACTAGACTTAATGTATCCCATTTTTCAGTACAAACTTCGAATCGTCCGAAATTTATCATGCGCCGCATCATATAATTTGGCTAGCCATCATTTAGGAGGCTCCAGTTACCAATTTTCAAATTGAGTACCCGCTATTCAAAGATCTCTATGTCAAACCACTCGCGAGCAAAGTGCCTCTAATTATTTCATTAATAATACGCGATGTCCACCTGAGTTTGCTAGAATCGAAACGAGGTTTACATAGGATTGTCGAGTGGGTCCACCATCGTCGGCAACGACAACGAGCTCTCAACTTCCGTCCGTAGGTAATCATGATGGGGAACCCGCACAAGGTATACGGCTTAAAGCGAACTCCTTGCCGATAGTTAATTATTGCCGAGCAGAACTGATTTGCAAGTACGTCGTTTATAATCCACTTAAGTCCTAATCGAATCCTGACCGGTGCCGCCGACAACAGACAATCGGATCTTACGATCCACCACGGATCGAACCAGATCGAATGTATGCATATACTTGTTCCGTTTACACGCCGCACTTATGAAAGTCGACAATTGCTTGGGAAGAAGCCGATGTCCTATTTTGTTTGAGTGTACGCAAACGAAAGGACACCGGCCTGAGAACTGATAACAAATACAATTACGAATTCAAAAGTTCCAGTAAACGGGAATGCTTCCTTAAAAAGTTATTGGGTTCAAAAGTTGAGACACTTCGGGTGGCTTCTTCCTCGTGGTCATCACATCTGACATTTTTGGAGTTTCGTGTTTTGGGAACAATCAGAAGACAAAGTTTGTTCGATATGATTTGAGTCCTTTCGTTGATGAGCGAAGTGAGACCCTTTTTTCACTCTCGTGAAAATTGAAGTTTCGTCAACTATTCTACACTAGGGCGGTTCGAGTACTCGAATATTCGAGTAG
Source organism: Andrena haemorrhoa (assembly GCA_910592295.1). Lineage (NCBI taxonomy): Eukaryota > Metazoa > Arthropoda > Insecta > Hymenoptera > Andrenidae > Andrena > Andrena haemorrhoa. Next base: position 8,452,017 of record OU342943.1, read on the forward strand.
CTTGAAATTCGGACCGAGCCGAGACTCGGTTTCCGAGCCGAGCCGAGTACGCGAAAAGAGCGAGCGGCTCGAAAGAACCGAGTAGCTCGAATAGAGCCGAGAACTCGAATTTTTTCGAGTGGCTAGAAGAGAACCGAGCGGGCCGAAAGAACTGAGAACTCGAATTTTTTCGAGAGGGCCGAAAGTACCGAGTAGGCCGCAAGAACTAGTTCTAATTCTCGATTTTCTTCGAGCTACTCGGTTCTTTCGAGCCGCTCGCTTTCTTCGAGTACTCGGCTCGGTTCGGTTCTTCGAGCCGAGTCAGACTCGGCTCGCTTTTTCCGAGTACTCGAACAGCTCTACTCTAAACAAAATTAGAAACATGTAACGAGCTATTCTGTATGGATAGGAGGCATGTTCTGAAAGCGAATTTTTAAATACACTACTTCATGCGAGAATAAATACAAATTTTACAGATTTTTGTACACACCAAATTCAGTTAATTGACTGTCAGTGTTGATACCGTCAATAACCCGTTTTCTCCTTCAACAATAAAAACAAAATTGTAGTACCATAAAGTAGACAAATACAAGTAATAGTTATATTTAATTAGTATTACAATTTTGAAATTAGTATCGTCTTATAATTTTCTGCTATTATAAGAAGCAATAGTTTCTCGCTCGAGCAAGTACAAAATATCTGTCAGATAGGTATAGACCAGGGACTTGTCACAGAATATGTAATTTTGAGATTTGAGGAGTGAAAGAAGGTCTTAGTTATATAGAATTGAACGTGCAATGAACTGAAGGAAAATGCTTTGCATTATGGAAAGCATCCACAAAGACCTTTCTTCTTCTTAGTATTCACTACGAATACAGTGTAGGTAAAATTTGATAGCCTTTCTATCTTTTTTATTTTTCGCACGTTCTTTCGATTTTTAAGCAAATAACTTCGAACGAGAGTAACCAAACGGAAAAATGTGATGCCCTGACAATGGAACAAATAGGTGGAAGAACTTTTATAGTAGTTTTTAATATAACACAATATATACTCTGCTGTACATGAAAACGATTTACGGCTGCAAGTCTGTTTTATATGCAGCTGTCACTATTGCTTCATTTCCTGTGTGAAATGATTGGGATAAAACTGATTCTTCTTCTTTTACATGTAGCATGGAAACGTTGAACCTCTAATTTCATGAAATTGCGTTTTCTTAAAAACTAAAAGCTTTAAAAACTAAAAGGGTCATTACATTTAAAATTCAAGAAGGGTAGAGTTGTGTCATAAAAACTTTTTTATTTCTAGCAACAAGAGTGCTAAAACCGTTGCGACGTACACAGAATTTGAAACTGAAAGTGATCTAATTCAAGCAAATGTACTGAGTTACATCGAAACTCTGCATTCTCACATTATACACGATAAGTTCGTGTAAAGATTAATGCGAAGACACCACGACGGGGAACACTGTGCTATTTTCATGAAACAAATAACGCGTGTCAAAAAGATCAACATGCCGAAGGAAGAAGTCTAGGAGAACTGAAAATAGTTCAGTGGCCAATTACTGTTGGAATTTTTACGGACGATTTAACGCCGCTTACCTACGTTCTGCAGCGGGTTTCCATGGTATTTCCCCTTCAGAAAGTAACAAAGAAAGGAGGAAGCGAAAGGGAGAAAATAAAAAGGAGACGGGAAAAATTAGCTCTGGATCCCGAGGAAATCTCGTGTCTTGATATTTGCATGTGATTTCTCACTACAGGATTCAGGAGAAAGAAATGAATTCGTAGAAATAGGAGAAAATGCTAAGATCTATCGCCTACCTTTCTTGCGCACGTGTAGTTGAATTTTCTACCATTTTGCCTGGAAGTCGTGAAAGATCCGGAAAAACAATACAGATGGTATATCTAAAAGAAGGTGTAACATAGTAACGTATTACTTCAAATAACGTAGCTAAAATAATAATAAATATTTAAAGGAATAAAAGTGAAAAATTGGAGCAATATCAACGAAAAAGTTGAAAGCAAAGGGCATCATCCCAAACCTCTTCTCGCAAAACACAGTATTCCAAATTTCCATATGAATCCATAGCTTAGACTTTAAGAGACGAGGAAGGCTGAAGCAACCAAGAGTGATGGGATAGAATCCTGACCCCGTTTCGGCGTGTCCATCACTTGCTTATACTTATTTTACAAATGCATACATAAACCCGGGAAATGGAAAAGCACATCTGAAAGAAATTAAAGAACAGACGCTGATTCAATTTCTAACTAAGTAGAGGGTGCCACTTGAGAAACTACATTTTACTAAAAAAAAACTATCATTTCCGTAACACTGTTCAACAGCGACAACAGTAGAGTTTATAAAAAACCGACATTTGAAAAACCGATTTTCGAATTCCACGATTCCAAAAAAATCGATTGAATCGGGTTTCGAATTTTTGCAAAAAAATATAATTAAAACAGTAAAGAAATATTTATATCTGCTGATTTTAAAAATTTCGATTTTTGTTATGTTTATGGAACTACAAAAATATAATAAAATAACATGCACTGCATACAAAAATATCTTTATTTCATTCAGTATTTTTCTTCAGTAAATATTATAGTTTTTAGAAAATATTAGAAAATATTATAGTTTTTAATTAAAGAAAATAGAAAATATTATAGTTTTTAATTAAAGAAAATAGAAAATATTATAGTTTTTAATTAAAGAAAATAGAAAATATTATAGTTTTTAATTAAAGAAAATAGAAAATATTATAGTTTTTAATTAAATAATTAAATAACTTTTACATATTAATTCCAGTATCTAAAAACCCCGTTTTGGAATTTTATAAAGATTATAAAAAACGGGTGTTAAATTCGGTTTTTAAAAACCGACAAACCCTGGACAACAGCGATCTGGACTTGTAACTCCAAATAGCCGTTTCTTATAATTTTTGGGGTGCTGAACCGCGTTGCTTAATGCTCATCACTGTCGGCGCCATATGTTTCGCCACACTATTTTGTTTCTGTATTGAAAACAAAACGCGACTTACCTAGCACCACAGAGGGGCATAAATTTACTTTAAATAAAAATTTAAACTTGAATAAAAGATGAAAATTTTATTCATGACTCGTCGAATAAAGATAACCCAAGTTATTTTTATTTGAAGCGCCAAGGTCAGTTTATTTAGCGAGAGTTCATCCGACGGCAACAGATACTTTCTTTATTCGAAGGACTTTCACCTTGAGCTTCGAATAATTTTTTCATATTTATTTGTGTCTTTATTCGAGAATTATTTGAAGCTCACATAACTTCGTGTGAACACGAACTTGTCACACTTCAAGAGCGACTCAAAGTTTTGGCACCAATTCCATCCACTAGCACGTAAGCAGCTTTACGTGGAAGACGCAAGGTAGATAAACTAACTTACAAAAACTACTTTACTTTTATTTAAATAATGTGCATTTGTACTAGTTATATGAATTACGCCTTAACGGGATCATTTTAGACACCTTTCCTCTATCAACAGAATCTTGAAAAAGTCGAAGATTGCGCCACTGTATGTTATCTTGATATATTTTATGGACTGCATTGATAAACATGTATGTATTTTCAATTTTAGGAAAATCGTATTGATTATAGAACACGACCATTATTTGAGTGCAATCTTAGCACTTTGTGGAGCAATCTCAGTGGAGTATGTAGGTATCTGTAAGAAATTATATAGTTTACGTTCATAGTTAATTCTTCGTTATCGAATACACAACAGTTGTAGGGAAATATTTGAATTGTCCCATTCACTGAATAGGGAATTTGCATTTAAAAAGGATTGCATAATTTATTATTTATAACCTGAAAATACACCATAAGCAATAAATTTACAATAAAATTTTTATTTATTATAAATCGTTAAGTATGAAATGAAATTAAAAATTGGTAATGTTTGAAACGTTCCGTATTGCGAAGAAACGATTTTGATTGGTCGTAAAGCTTCGTGACGTCACATAGTAGTAGTTTTAAATGGCTGCTATGTATTTATGATTGCATCGTGAAACTGGTGTTATGAGTTGCCTAAAAATACGTATTTCAAAACAGCCGTCTAATAGTAATGTATACGTATATCAAAACAGCCGGCTAATAAAAATGTATTTTTTAATGCTAAAAGTGTGAAAATACTACCATGTGACGTCACAGGCTTCTTCGGCTTTACGCTCGGGAATTTCCGGATCGTTTTCGGTAATTTTAAATATTGCAATTTCTAATAATTTTTTTCTCGCTTAATATGCAATAAAAAATTATGAAAAAAAAAATTACAATACAACTTATATAGGAGCTCCCAAATATATTTTTTTTTGAGAATCATGCAAATTCCCAATTTCCTTCAAATGAAAAGGACCGCATCGCGAATTTATGTAGTTTGATCCGCTAGATCTTAAGAAACACGCAACTAAAATAATCCTGTACAATCAATTCATTTTTTATCACGTACAGACAGCCCCACGCTATTTCGCTATCAGAGGATGTATGGTTGGGTCACAACTTGAGTGGGCTTCTAACATAAGCCAGGAGTTCTCACAAGGGGTAATGAGACCATAGCTACAGATTGCAAGTTTCGTAGCTGTGGGGTGTTGTCTGATATTGTTTAAAATGGGAAAATTTTAAGAATGACATGCGTTTTGATTGTGCATGGCTACAGAATAGGGATTTTGTTCCTAAAGGATCTAGTTACGGGTTCGACAGGCAAGGGTGCCTTTTGTAAGACAGTGACGAGCCACACAGGACTTGCCTCCGCACCTCGTAATCGAAACATATTCTTTCTCCAAAATCTGTCCAGTCAGTAATTGAATCTAACAAATTAATGGGTTTTGTGTACATTTAATTGAAACATTTGTATGTCGTTGTTTGATTAACCTCTATAGTAGTGATATAGTAGACGGGAGAATGGGAAAAGTCAGTTACCTTCGGCACTGATCTAGTAATTCGACCTCTGTATGAGAGCGATAAGGTTAGGATTTAAAAGCAGGAACAAATCTGAGGATCCGCGAGAGAAGCGTAATAAGGCAGAGAATTCGACGGTTCGTTTGTATACGCCCGGTATTTACTTGTACTAAGAACACGAAGAACATGTGAAATAGCAGAGTGGGCGGCAGATGCGCAGGTTTTCCAATATATTTAAGGAGTGTGCGAACATGCTCGTATCCCAGTGTCTATGTGGACGTGCGTAGCTTTACAGATGAAATGTCAATTATTAAACGTAAGTTGTGTACGCCGCAGTTGTCCGAATGGCCACGAATGAATCGATAATCTTCGTAAATAGTGAACACGATTTTTCTCGTCAGCCAGCTACGTTGTATCGCTTAAAAGATTGAATGCAACATCTAATGTGTTTCTGGAATCGATTGTGTAGCGAACGTGAGGAGATTTTATTAGTACTATTATTCTTATCTGATATACTACAAGGATTATGAGTAGAAATACTTACACACATATGAAAATTGTTGTCTATTCCTACACCTTGTATGAACTGTACACTATCATTGTTACACTTGTTTGTGAAAACAATTAATCATTAAAAATATTTTCATATAATACAAAACTTATGCGCTAACATGACTTCAATAGAAATATGTTGTCAGATTTTTCATTTAAACGAAAATGGATTTAGAATTGTACTTTCTGCTTCGGTTCAAACTTTCCATTCAGGCGTGCCATAAGTATTATGTACGTATATAAATACCTATTAGTAAGTTTCAATCCATTCATTATAACTACTTAGTACTTCTACGAGAGATAGAACTTGCTTTTCAATGTTAGTACGTGCTTACGTCTTCTATCCATAACCTTTCACTTACAACTAATGAAAACAAATATTTCTTTTTCTATACTCCTCATTTATTGCTTCTTCTAATTATACATAAATGTGCATATAATTCACGACTACCCTAATGTTGTGTGTTTTTGGGTGCAAATAATATTGCCTATAATAAAAGAACAGTGTTAAATCTGTAGAGTGATATGTCGTCTTCTATACCTACACCGTTGAAAAGATCTCATTGAAACGAGTCGAATGATACTATTCAGAACTTCGAAATCAGATCAGATCACCTCAAAAAGTTTTCGAGCAAAAGAATCCGATAACAATTCTATTCTATTTGGTACGATAAACCTTGTGTAACGTCCCACGGGGACTCGAACCCGCTAATACCGACCGTCGGTAAAATAAAACCGTACTACATTACCGCACAACCTGTACTACAATACCGCGCAGACTCATTACGTATGCTTCCATACGTAATTTATGATTTAAGCGAATGTTAAAAGAATAAATGTTATAGAGGCGTTAGGAATAATTTAATATAAATACTGACAAAAGCGCGAAACAAAACAATATATATTAAGCGAGTAAAACTCGAAATATCAGGAAACAACTCACTGCGCATGCGCCAGCCCGCCAATTTTCCAGTATAAAAGGAGGCGCACGTAGCACAGCGGCGCACAGGGTAGCGATAGCGGTTTTTTTTGGAAATTTTTCCGCTCTCTACATACTGCCAAATAATAATTACCTTCACCTCCTGTCGGTAACGCCATCTACAAATTGGCTGGTAATTGGGCTTCAGCTCAAGGGGACAGCCCACAGAGGGTATATACCGGGAGATCCACTCCCCTACCCCCCCCCCCCCTAATAAAGACGAAGTTTAAAAAAAAACAGCGGCGCACAGGGTAGCCAGGAAACTGTCTACCAGCGGTGCTATTTTAGAGTGGAGCCGGCTACCCACGTCCACGCATGCGCGCGATGATGTCGCGACCGTCGAACCAATCAACGCCAAGATGTAAATTCGCCGACGCCAGCGCCAAGTGAAGCCAACTAGTCAAGCCAAGTGAGGCCGCGGCCAACCAGCATCGCCGGGGAATCGGTTGTCGACGCTGGTTGGCTGCGACCTCACTTTCCAGCGATTTTCATCTTGATGAGATCGTGCATCGTAGGGCGAAGAGGGGAAAGGATTTTGCACTTGGCCATCGCGAGATGGGGACCGCTAAGGTACATCTTCTGGATGTCCCAGTGGTTGCAGATTTGTTAGAGTTGAATTTTAGGGATAGTGGTGGTATCGTGGAATGATTTTACGGAGAAGACTCTAATTAGGACCGCGCGAAAAAATAGTGGGATATCCCAGTATACGAACATGATCGAATAATTACACACGGCATATCTGCTAGATTGTACCCTCAAGAATATCGCGTGACGCATCACTTAAAAGAATTTCTGATGATTCTCTATATCTCTGCAAGGCAAATACACAAAAATTAAATAAACACTTTCAGTGACATCAGCATATTTTCACGACATGTAATTTTCCCTCGGTACTTGGCTTTGGCATTTTTCCCGTCGATATTTTTTGAAAATATCTAAAGTATTTTCTAAGAGTCTCAGACTATTTGCTTAAGAAATAAATCGAGCTGGGAGATCGCATTGTACTCCACCGCTGCAACATATTCACTCATCTGCCAGCCCGGCTAGCTACTATTGAATACCATCTACTATTGAAAATTCAGATTCCTATATTTTCCGTTACATCTACATGAAAGTATTATCAATTGATTGGAGGTGTTTTCCCGATGGAAATGAACCGAAACTCAAACGTAGTCAGTACTATCAATACATCGGTAATAGATCGATGCAGTGGCAGTACTATCGTAAAGATCTGGTGGAAAATAGAGATACAGTGAATTCTCGTTACCAGCCCGTTTCTACCATCCGTTAAGAGCCCGGCGACTATCCCCACCATTTCTTGGAACCCGCTCTTGTGTTTTCTCACTCGCGCCATTGGCCGCGCGGAATAGCGTCCACAACGCGTTAAGAGCTCGCCGGTAGCCCCGTTCGTCGGGCTCTTGACGAGTATTTACTGTATTTAATTTTGTTAGTGTCAACATATATTTAAAGCGAAGACGAGCTACACATAATGTTCCGGCAGAAGCAACTACTTAAAAATTCCGGACTGACTGAATAATTGTATTTTGCCACAGTTTGTGCCACTCGAAGTGTTAATAGATTAAAATCTTCATCCAAACTATTGACAATACAAACAAAACATTCACATATTCTTATTTGGTACTAGGCAAGTGGTTTGGCTAACATGATATATACGATGTGGTTGAAGCTAGTAGCTCAACAACAATGCGAGGATGATCCTGAACCGACTTGAATTTTAAAGAACGCTGCTGCAATGGGCAAAAGCGCGGCTTCCCTTTTCAAAGAGCGGGACAAGCTTTAAGGCAGACTCGCCCACCCACCGACTCCTGAGCCACAGGATAAGTTGATCGCTATGGGAAACCACGGTTGGTTTGTCGTCTTCGACAGCTTGACAATGAGTTCCAATCTTCGATTTCTCGACAAGAGGCGATCGATCGCTCTAACCGATTTTCAAACCTCTCTTTCGTTTCGCCTTTCGTTTATTTTTCGTTGCTTCGCCACAGACAGTTTGCATAGTTTCACTTAGAACTTGATTTTAAAATAGACTTTTCATGATCAGATTTATTTAAGTTTTTCAAGAACCTGTTTGAAACAATAATAGTAGGCGACAGAATAAAAATGACCTGTAATAGGTCATCCTTATAGATAACTGATTAATCATAAATCTCTAATCATCAAACGTATAGCACTGTGAAAATTTGAATATTTACGGAATGTTATCCATTTTGTTGGATATTATAGTATTCTTATAGATTAGTTATGAAATCGTAGTTATTGCAATCAATATTTATCCTTCTGACAAGGAACATCGTCCAGTTTGTATCATCCATTTTAATCAGACTTTGCACACAAGGAGAATGCTCGAAAATATTTGGCACGCATTTGGGGGGTGCCCTAATTGATGTTTGTGGGGTTAAAACAGACCTCAAAGTTGGGGCTGAAAATTGATTTTGTTAAATTTCTTGGAAATCACTGAAGGTACAAAAAAGTTTGATATAAGAATTAATTGTATTTTTATTAGGGACAAAACGCCTCGAGCCAAACTGAGAAGTCATTCGTAACATCAGTATAGCTTTAAGGACCTGTTTTTATATTAATTTTTTTGTAACCGTGTAATAGTTTTTCCTAAAAATTGGTGAGTTTAAAGATAGAACCGAGAAGATAAACATACTTAGGTCCCAATGTTATGGAATTCTATTATTGAGGCAAAAGGAATTAATTAAGAATAAATAACCGTAACCGCAAAATTCCTTGTAATTATGGCATTTCACTCGCTGACAAGTCTAAAGAAACATAATAGACAATTAAGAAGGTTCCTTTGAATAAGAAATATTCTTCCTTGTGAGTATGCGCAGAAGGTGGACAATATATGTGGAAGGTACAGAGCGTCAAAATCAGCTTATGGGTGGCTCACACCCAGAGTGTCAACGAAGGGTTAATAAAAATTCGCTTAGTGTTTGCCGATGAGTAGACAGACAGAATGTATGTTACGGTAGCGATCAAATTCAATTTCAATTCTGTATGCTCCGTTACCATAATTAGGTAATTAAAATCGATTCTAGTGCACGTTATAGCTGATCGATATAACCTTAGTTATTTCTGGATAAGCACATTTAATCGCATTGTCTGGCCACATGGTAATCAGTATCTCAATTACGCTTAATCGATATAGTAGCTGGAAAGTACTTCACCTAACACAATTGCTCCACGTCAATGTAACTTACGATCTCGATTAAATGGGAAGTGAAATAGATTGATTCAACTTCCTGCAAGACTTGTATATTTTAAATATCGAGAACACGAATCCAATGATCTAGCTACTTAAAAAACGGTTAGACATGAAAAAAGTTATATATATATATATATATATAGCTGGTACATTATCTTCGCAAAATTGTTACAAACAACCAAACTGTTTGCGATTGAAACTTGAAAGAGTGACCCAAAAAATAGCCTCTTTTTGGTCCCATGATTTTGGAACTGAGTTTTGTGCCAACTGATACCTTATGATGATGGGGGTTCATGTAAATGCATATTTTTATAGAAAACTAACTTAAAGATCCCGGCATGGCGCGGGTTATATATTTTTTTCACTGAGGGGGAAGATGTTTTTAAAAAGATTTCTTAGCGAGCACCTAGGGGCTAAGACAAATCTACATACTTTTCGTGGTCATAGGATCAGTGGTTCCAGAGAAATCGCGATGAGTGAGTGAGCGAGTCAATGAGTCAGTGGTATTTGGATTTTATATATATAGATAGATTATTTAAAAAAAAATGAAAACGTTAAAAACCTTCCTCTTGTCAAGACGAACAGAGTGTATACGGAGTAACACACATGTTGGTAGCGTTCATATCTACTGAGCAAACGCATTTCAAAGAATGCAACTTCAAATTTATATAACAAGTATACAAGTAGTATAGATATTAGATTGGTAATAAAATGCGATCTAGATAGAATTTATTTTCTCTTGAGAGGCTTTGATAATTATTTACAAGAGGGTATTCCCCACCGATTTTGGTGACCGTAAAATATGTTGTTAAGGTTAACATTCTGAACAGCTTTTCCCTATACATGTTACCACCGCACGGCCTTAACTTTCGAAATATTTGCAAAAAAGCTCTGCGATCGCTAGTTGGTTGCGGACAGATTTATTTATCGACTCTCCCCCTCCCCAGTCCGGGGGTGGGAGCCACTAACTTTTGAGAGATTTAAGATAAAAAATGTGTTTCCCACATTCTTAATTTTTAAATTTTAAAGCAAAGGTAGCATCGCTGGAAGAAAAGTGAATGCAAAGACTTTCCAGTTCTCCACAAAGCGTTATTCGATCTAATTAACATATTATAAGGTCCCATTAACGTAAGGAGATTTGTTAAGAAAAGATAGACAGGAAAAACAAAGAGATGTGACTTAAAGCAAGTGCAGAAAATGAATTGTCCTAGGAATAATCCGTAAAAGTGAAGATTTTCATTCTTTAGTCGAACTAAAATGCACCTACATTTCCAAGAACACGATTGTATAATTCCCTCATTTAATTGGTCTAAATAATATTATAAAATTGAAAGAAAGCTATCACTTTATTGAACGGAATTGAAGAATAAAATCATTGAAAACATTCCATTTTATCAATAGAAAAATACTTTTTTTAGAAATAAATCTTTGAAAAATATTTTTTCATTTATATTTCGTTTTAGAAATATTTCAAATCTTTTTCACACTTTTTCTCTTCGTCTGTCTTGTTTTAAACATTGGATGCTATTTTGATGAGGTTTTCATTCTGTACTTTGAGCTTTTACTTCGTATTCCAATTCTCGACGGTATACGTTTCCGATTTTTTTTCAAACTATGCGACCCGCGCGTGTCACGTCAATGTAAATTCATCTGCCTACAGATAACAATTTTGAAACGAATTAATGGTGACGGACTTTTTGATGGCGCCATACTGTGATGGCTCCGTCGCAAACGCAATTCGTCTCATTCAAGTTAATACCAATTCCCATAAATCGTTACATATATACTTCGTTATCGGCCGAAAAATGTTTCGGATGGTATTAAACACACATTTTATTTATTTTATTATTTTTTATTACATTATATAAATAAAACTGAAGCCCTCATTTCGCCACCTGATTTCGCACATCACTTTCATCGATTACTGGACCATGTGGGAGGTCTTTTAGCAGGATTTCGTTGAGATATATTCGTTACTTGGAGAAATATAAGTGACATACTTGTTTCTCCCCCTTAGTTTCTAACATCGCCGAAGTATTACAAATATTCCTGCAGCTATTCATTTACACCAAGTTCAACTAAAATGTATTTATACATTATAAATAATACTATGTGATATGTATAAGCATTAACATTAATGTATCGAACGATTAAACATTGAGAATAAAAGAGAATTCATTCGGCGTAGAAAATCATTTGCAAATCCAAGGCGAAATGCTACTGATTGCTTGATATCTCGAGTTCTATCGATCATAGTTAATAATAATTTATACTGGGCGGTTAGTGTAAATGTTGTTAACATTATTTGTCATAGCAATAGCCACTGGAATGGATATGTTAGCAGAAAATCCATTTTTGCCGAAGAATTCGTTGGATTTCGCAATTGTAAATAACCGTCGACCTTGTTTCGATCGGGGGACATCGTTTCTCGAAGTCTAGGTGGGGAGCTCACGGAGCTCGATGTACTCAGTCGTCGTCGGTCCTCCGAGCTTGGAGCACGTCCGGGGACCCTGGTTCACCCCCCCCCGGCCCCTCGCCCCCGTCTCCCCCTGGCCTGGGTTAGCTTATTCGGTTGGTGCCGATGGAATGTTATGGTTCGTTAAGCCATTTAAAATTTTATTGTTCTGCCAAGGTCAGAACTGATTTCCCTTCCTTTGTAACTGATTTCTTCGATTGTTTTTCATCATCTGTCCGATTTCATGCATTCCTTCAAGGATTTTTGCGCGAGTCGTTCTATTTCGTGCATTTCTTCGATGGATTTGCATGATCTGTCATATTTCATGCATTTCTCCGATGGATTTAAATGATTTATTTTATTCGATGCATTTCTTCGATGGGTTTGCATGATTTATTTCTGTTCGTGGATTTTATTCGATGGTTTTGTATGACTTTTGTCACTCTGTCGATGTGTCTACATTCCATGCTCTTCTTCGTGTATCTCTACGATGGTTTTGCATGCTCGTGCGCGCTCTTCTATACGTAGGTCGAAATTATCTCGATCTGCTCCAACTCAATAAGTTTTTGCTTAATTTCCTTCCAGGCCGACCACACCGTTACTAACGTAAAGTAGTTGATTGTTTCAGCTTTTCAGGTTCACCGTTACGCGGGGAATGGAGTTAATAACATAATATATTTAAAAAGAAACTAGTGAAAAGTGGTAGTGTAAAGTGATCGTGCAAAGTGATAGCGAGTGAAAGATGACATCTAAGGAAGCCTAGGTTAATTTATTATAGCATGAAGTATTTAAGGCCCTATGTAAAATTGCGAAGTAGTCACTAACTCATTAGCATTGTTGTTCGTTTATTGGCTCCTCATCTCGGATGAGGAGGTCACCGCTGCTTCCGTTTCCGGAAACAAGTGACTGAGCATGGAATCGGTATGGGTGGATCGGTTTCATCCTCTGGTGTTCTTGTCGAAAGGGAAAAGTTTCGGGCGTAGGGGGTGTACCTTTTGGTACATTGCCTGCGTAAGTCACCCAGTCCGATACCCAGTCTCCGGGTTAGTCGGCTCAAGTCAGGTCACAGTTGTGCTCCTGGCGAGTCGCACGGTGCAAGAGGAATCGTCTGGGAGGCGCCGAGCGCTTTTCCCCTTTGACTCGGACAGTAGGGTGGTAGGAACTGCGCCGTCCAATACCCCTTTCATGCTTACCGCTCGTGTTTCCTTCTATCCTGAATTTCTTTTAATCGAGTGATTGCTTGGCAGTTCCTAGATTCTACATCTAAACCGAAGGGATCGATGGAGCTTTGTCTCTATCAATCTCTTTGGTTTAGTAGGGTTTCATGTACAGGGAGATCGATGGAACTTTGATTCCATCTACCTCTCTATGGGTCTCAAAACGCAGCAACCTCCTCGTGGTGAGACCTGGTAATCGGTGAGAACCGAGCCGATAGCTGCGATTGTCAAATATTCTAGTCGGATATAAGAATTTCTTTAACTTGCAATACTATGGTACAATGTAACTTGGAATGCTGTTTGATTGTTCGTACCGGACCCCAGAATACGAGTACAGTGTTAAGATAAAAGAATAACTGCAAGTTGGAATATTTCACAGAGATACTGGAACTGATGGGTTTTTGACGATTGTTAAAGTCTTCTCTGCTTCAGCAGCTTATTGAAATATACCAAGTTACAATTCCTTGGCGAGGTATTCCACGTTACATCATGAAAACATGTCTTCCACAAATAATGTTGTTTATATAAATTTGTATGTTAAATAAATTTATTTTGCGTTTAATAAACCCGAATAAGACATCGAGGTTAAAAGGCGAATGTGTTCTTGTTTTGTTGTGATCCTTCGTTCTCGGTCGTTGCACGGAATACGTTTATAAAATGTAAATCGCGGATTTCGAATGACCTAAATTTACACTTCTTGAATTCTAATTCCTACCACGCGTAGCGTTACAATCTGTTTCGAGACTTCACCGGTAACGTTGCACGTGACACGAAAAAGGTAAGGGAGCTCGCTTATTTATTTATGTTTTTATGTTATGGTATGCTAAATAGTGTTTTCTATAGATTAGACCAACAGATATGAGATTTATTGCAGTGCCCCGTTATGGCTGAGTCCCTTACGAGTATTTTAAACAAAAATTTATTGAAATCGGTCACAATTTGCGCTGTCGGCCAATTTTTGTCCAAAATGTCACACCGTCGTGACGGTGCGGGTTTACGACCCGGTTGTTCGGTGCTTCGGTAGTACCTAGACAAGACCGACTGTCGACTAGATGCCGGGACCTTTGGCTATTGTCTAAGGCTTAGGTGTCGAAAATATTCGAATGCTAGAAAATATTAAACGATAGAAGCTATAAGGCGAAACGCGTACGCAGCTGTAGAAGATATTGATGCTAAAAGATATTGGTGCTGAGTAATTCTTGAAGTTTAAGAAATAAAGTATAAATTCCGTTTCTAACAACCCTCTGAAATTAATCAGACCTGCATGGATTATATTGTTACGTAACTCATAACATATTATATTCCCAATAGGGGGAATAATAATTATCTCCCTTGTAACAAAAGCATTAAAATGAAATTCAGTTTACACAAACTAATTCGTGTATATAAAATGCTAACTTGTGAAGGGCAGAGCCAACTGAAACAAAGATAGAACAGTGTACGGTAGGTTATCTATTGTATATACATACATATATTGTATGTGCACGGTGGTTGGACTAGGCAACCCACTTGCCCCTCTTTCGCTGGCCAAAACGGCAATCCCCGTAAGCGAGGAAGTTCATTTCGGGTTTTACGTCCGTCACGAGTGTGTTCCTCCACTCGTGCCATGGATTTAGCGCAGTAACGAGGCCTGATAAAGCCACTCAACGCTTCGCTTCAAGCTACTGCGGAAGTCACGATGGCCGTACAATTTCTATAATCTATTTTCGGCTCGCTGTCGCTTTTTCTGTCGTGTTTGGACAGAGTGCGCTTGTCACTTATAATTTGGAAATTGTCCTCAGATTAAACTGAATCTGTTTGAACAAATGGCACCTGAGAAAACGAATTCTCGTGTAGCCTGTTAACTGCAATAAAAGCAGATGACTTGTACATTCGTAGTTTATTTAGCACTGAAATCTATACGATTTCAATTGAAGTTCTATAATTTGGTGAATTGACCTTTGACTAAATTGTAAAGCGTGTAGTTTTCAGAGACACATACATAAGAGTATTTAATGGAAAACGGATAATCCTCACTCTTACGAGTTAGTTACGGTAGAAATAAGTTGAACTTCATAATAGTATTAGTGTATTAAAATGTACACAGTTTCGATTTTGTTATCTGTATAACTATAATTTACCTGTATGACATTTCTTTCTTTACAACTTCAACGTATTCGATAAAAATGTTAATATTATTGGTGCGTAACATTTTCAAGGATAGTTATACCTATCTGCCTCGTAGGCGAAGTTTATGATGCCGTATAGAATAGGCTGAGGCATGGTGGCCTTGCCTAAGCTTTGTCCTCTGTATGAAATTCAGAACACGGAGCTCAGTGCATAAGTGCACAGATCTGATTAAGTAGTATTTTGTCGTATTTTCTCGTAAAGCATTAATAATCCGAGAATTTCTGTAGAATTTTACATAGTACCTATATACTCTACCTGCTTTATCATAATGAAATTCTTAAATACCAATATCACTTCGGTTTGCCGTT
This sequence comes from Andrena haemorrhoa, assembly GCA_910592295.1. Taxonomy (NCBI): domain Eukaryota; kingdom Metazoa; phylum Arthropoda; class Insecta; order Hymenoptera; family Andrenidae; genus Andrena; species Andrena haemorrhoa. Next base: position 8,467,825 of record OU342943.1, read on the forward strand.
TGCACAAACAACAGGATGCGTAAAACTTTTAGATTTGATTAAACTCCGGCCAACTAAACTACACAGTTTGGATTCATTGAATAGTGTCGATTAAATGTTGCAAACAAAATTTCCTTTTTTTCTCACAGCTACTCGGTGACGGGTGTGACTGGAATTTTCAGGTAGATTCTTATTCAAACGACGAAACTGTTCAAGTGGCGTACTGTAGGGTTCTCGCCGATGAAGGCGAGATCTCCGAAATTAATGAAACTGAAATTCGCTGAGAGAGTTTCCTTTCAATGGAAATCAGGCAAGTGGCTATCGATCTGGTGATGCTGTCTGTTCTTATCGTCATTACAATTAACGAATCACGAAGATTTTATTCTTTTATGTGACGCGCCAGGAGCCTCTGAGCTAAGCAGAGAAAAGGGGGTTCGATGTTGTGCAGAGACAGGGGAGCCTCGCGCGAATCGAAGTTGAACAGGCTGGTCAAAGGGGAAATGCGAAGCAGAAACTAGTTGTTGCGGAAATCGATTTTCGCCGTCAGAGCGGCATTACCCAGCGGAATTCGTAACTTAATATTATTCGGCGTTACCATTCACGCGATTGTTACTTAACAATGACGGTAGCTCTCGATGGGCCGCCCGCGTTGGGAGATAGAACATTTCCTATGACGTTACTGCTTCACTCATACACGATTCCGAGGGTGCGCACGTTGTATTCCTTCAAGTTTGGCAAAACAGAGAACGTTGCAATATAATTCCATTTCTTCGTTACATTTTCCAAATGATTAATCGAGGTGGTTGTTGGTTGTTGAACCAATTTCATCGTTCAGTGTGTAATAAGCTAACTAATGTATTGTGTATGCATTGCCTCTGATATCTGTAGAGTCTCTTTGCTAGTTCACAATTCTTTAATATACAAACCGCGCTTACCAAAATTTAGTGGTGACAAATCAACCAAAATTAATGGTCTCACGAAATGGCATTTAAAATGTCAGTTATACGCTGTGACACGGAAATGTTTCGGTTTCTATATGGAAACGCATAAAAGTCGGTAAGAAATTACATGCAGATTAATTTACATTTTAATTTATTAACCTGGTACCATTACACCTGTAATGGTGAGCTAAAAATTTATGCGAATGCAGCCAATCGTGCATTTACTACGATGACAGTTACTAAACTCTGAAACCGAGTCAAAAATACTTCCAGGAATACATAGTACATTTGGGACAGTGAGAGCAACAACGGACCAATCCACATTTAAAAGAAATTGTTCTCCTATTTTATATGATTAGTAGAGCCTATTGGAATATGTTATCGCTACTAACTCAATTTCGAAAAGAAGTGGGTTAGTCCTTTGTTGCTGTCACTGCCTCATTTAATTTTGCGTTGTAAATCATTCTTTGATGATGGCTTTCTGACAGTGAATGAAGTGTGCCGTCGTTATCTCACGTGCATTATTGCACCATGCGCAAGAACACAGTGAATTAACCTAAATGAGCCGGCGACGAAATAAATGAACATTCAGCGAACAATCACAGCCGTGAGAAATAGCTTTGAAAATGAAATAAAGCCACATAATATAGACTAGAATGGCTGCTATTTAATGCTATGATAAGCGGGGGTTCATTGCGACAAAATTGAATAAATCCGTAAATCTTAAACTTCAATGTGTATTTCTAACTTAATAACGATAAGAAATATGTATAAAATTTCGCTTGAAAGTTTTAGAACATATCAGTAGAATTCTATTTCGTTGGAAAGGAACCACTATATCCCACGAACAATTATAACAAATTTATAAATGTTCATAATGTCAATATATGTTATTACAATTTATAAAAATGTATTTTTTGTAATAATTCGTAAGAATGCACAGATAACTGTATGTTATACCATATTTTTTATGTCATGTGGATAATATAAAGTTCAGTAAAATTTGCAATCTTATAGCCCATTTATCTAAAAATGATTGCGAAAAGTTTTTTTGGGTGTAATTATTATAGAATTGTACCTATTCTTCGGGAAATTGATCAGGGCTTTCGACGCGCGCGTCGTCGTAAAACTCGACCCTTTCAAGTGCTCCAAACTGCTCGGAAAATTCGAGAAACTCGAAAATATGTCTTTCTGCAACAAATCTGCCTTGCGCGGCGAAAAACACGTGCGCGCCGCGCCGTTGCACTAGTGGGACCCTGCCTTAAAGAGGCCATGACTGCCAGCAGAGAAGAGAGAGCTGCCCAACATGAGTTCTTTGAAGCTGAGGAAGGTTTCCTCTACGGTCCTGGTATAGCAGATTAGGGGTAAGTTACAGAAATTAGTCGTTATCTACCGTAACTTCAGTCGTATAGATCATAACTGCATGAAAAACTTTAAAAGCGTTTTTCTCGAAACAAATTTTTTAGATCATTTTTCTCAAAAACTAGTGGACCGATTGAGCTAAAATTGTATACACAACAAAACAAAATTTTAAATGTAATAAGGTAAAGTGTCAAATGATATTTCAAATTTGTCTTTTTCATTCAACATTTATAGATCCGTCCAACGTGTTTTCGATTAATGATACAGGAATTAAAGCAGAAATCGTACATAATGTCATTTCAAAACATAGTAGTGAATGTGGTGACAAAAGGCGAGGAAAAAAAAATGGTACTACCGATTCTGCTGTTAGGAACAGTCGAAACAACAAAACGAATTAACGAAGATAAAGTAAAAGAAAAGATTTTCCACTGCCTACCCCGCCTTGCCGTGTGCATTTTCCTAGAAGAGAATCACTAGGAATGCGCATTACGGTTTCCTTTAACATCCGATACGAATTTACATATATCTTGCAAAGACACGATAGTAAGGCGATGAAACGGAGAAGGAGACGTCAGAACGGGAGGATAGGACTAATAGGAACAAGGAAGGAGCATGATGAAGCTAGCGGGGCGGTGGAGGAAAGGGGAGGGCAGCTGATGGCTCGACGATATCTCGGACACTCGAAACTTACCGGGTAGACGAACTCCACGAAACTTTCCTGCCGCTTTCCTGCTCCGACTCCTTGATAGTTAAAAGTTTGCACGGGATTGGTGTTGATCTACTTCACCCACGCTCGGATTAATCGTGATTCCGTATAACGGAATGATTTAAGGGAGTACCTTCTGCAATGTGAAAACGATGACATAAAGTAAATTGAAATAAAGGAAACCAGTTAAAATGGAATAAGGAAGGTATATAATTGTCTGCAGAAGGTGCCTTCGTGATATTCATTTCTTTTACCCAGAGCATAATATATCGAATAACTTCTAAACTTATTTTTATGCACGTAGTGAATTGTTGCTTGTTCTCGGTTTTATATAAATCAAAGGAAATTTTGGATTCAACTGACCGTAAATTCTTAGAGGCTTCTCTTGTTAAGCCTTTGGATCGATATTCATTTCAAATCTAGCAAACATTTTCTCATGTTCAGGCAAACTTATCTCCACGTTTATAACATATTCTGAGAAACTTAAACTGTATGTATTTGAAAGTTGTTTTGTTGTGCATATATGCCTGTACCCTATTTTTCATGTATTTTAATTTATTTGTTTTACTTGCTGCCTTATTTAATTTACCTAGAAAATATTCCAAATAGTCTCGATTTGTTTCAACAAATAAGAGTTCTCCGAGCTATTCGAGGTATCGAAAAAGAGTCAGGCTCAGCCTGCTTTTTTGAATACGCAAACAGCCCTAATACTCGCGGAAAGGGAACGGAAATCCAATAAACGATCCAGAGTAGACTGCGCAAAAATCAATACAGATTGGTACTCTGCGCTGTTTCTGCATTCTATAATTTTATTGGCAGTATGGATGCATACATACAAGAACACATAGCAGGCAAAGTACGTAGAAACAAGCAAAAAGCGTGACAAAGATAGAAAAACGTAAGAGGAGTCGAAAAGGCTGAGATCTTAGTCGGGTAAGGTGAATGTCCCAATTTCTGCTCCTGTCCCCATTTCTGCTCATTTCGTATTCTTCTTATTATTATAAGTGTTACGTTTGTACTATAGTTGCAACAAAATAATTCTAAATTATTTGAACATGTACACGCGTGTTGTACGACCTCGGGGCTAATCAAAGTGCAGAATAAGCAACGAAAAACTTTTAGAATGAGAGACTCATGATTTTTCGACCGTGTTCTAGCTGGTTGTGCTAAGGAACAGCGTCATTATTGGGATTCGATAATTGGGCAAAAAATAGTTTTTGCAGTAAAAGCTCTCATTTAATAACAGAAACAGATACCGTATTGTGCTCTGGATGTAGATTTGTTTACTGCAGCGCTGTCCAAGGTCGCTCACGCGTGAGCTTGGGGTTCTCCTACTTTCGCCCGCGTTGTCAGGGATACCGCGCGACGCTAACCGCGAAGACGCTAGCCCGTCATGGCAGCCTTCTTAGCGTCGCGTGGTCTCCTTGACAGCGGAAGGCACGCTGTGCGAGAGAAGGATTGGAAGGGGAAGCAGGCGCGTGAGGGGCCCCTACGCTGGACAGCGCTGGTTTACTGGTACAGTAGTCCCCCGTTATGAATCGGAGCTGGCGGCGGACTCACAGTGGGTTGCGGACATGGTTCCGCGCGGCCAGTGTCTGTGTCGACCATGGACCTAAAGGACGGTGCATAGTTGCGGGGGGTTGAAGATCTCCGCGGGGAGGGAAGGAATAATTTCAGCCATCTTGTACCGGTCAACTTGTGCTGCACTCTTTAGGCGAGATTACTTATTAGTACTAGCTTGGCTTGACGTTTGGCGTAGATTGGCGTGCAATTGACGTGGATTGGCGTCGTTTGGTATAGACGTACATAATAAGTATTTACGGCATCAGTTCTCGTGTAATTATTTATAAATCCAATCGTAAAAATGACAGTTTGCATTGTGGAAGGATGGTAAAGTAGGACTTCCACGAAAAGTTTGAATGAAGAGGACATAGATGACAGCACTATTTTGACCGGCACAAGATGGCTGAGAGTATACCGTCCCTCCCCGCGGAGATCTTCATTCCCCGCGTCCATAAGTCTACTTTATGCACCGTCCTTTAGGTCCATGGTGTCGACCCTTTCGTTTCCTCTCGCTCGTTGTCCGGTTCTCTCACTCTCGTCCGCAGGCTTCCAAGAAATGGTGGGGATAGTCGTCGGACTTTTTTTTTTTTTCACCTGGAGGAAAATCCCTAACGGATACCCCGTCCCCCGGGGGAGGGACGGGGTTATGTGGGGTTTGCACCCACTAAAAAACTCCAGGGTGGCCTCCTGACTGGGGAGGCCCGCACGGGAGGGGAGGACTTGGGCGAGATCCATACAGAACGATGCGTTCGCCACCTCCCCTCCAGTGCACTGGTACCTCTCCTGCCAAGCCCCCCGCAAATACGGGGGGCCCATCCTGGAGGGGGGGAGGAACCCCCTCCGGTTAAACTCTTTTCAAGTTATGACGCGGTGGCGCGATGGAACCACACATCGCGTCACCTCTCGCTCGGACCGCTGTTAGAGGCCGATGAGCCCCCGCTCGTCGAACCCTCTCGGTCCCGCAGGCCTATAAGCCGCAATAAAACAGAAGGCCAGCCACACCCCGACGCACGCTCCGAGACCCCCGTGCCCAGAGCTCCCACGCTATGGCCGAAGGCGCGCGAGGGGGCGGCTGCCCCGACCCCCGCATCCGCCCGAAGAAAAAAGTGGTCCCGGGTACGTATTTTAAGCGCATGTCAGCAGTGGTGTTGTGACTAACCCGGATAAAGGGATCACCACCTTCGCATAGAAGGAAAGAAAGGAAAGAGAGCGGTTTCGTCCCGGGCCCGCCAGTGGACTCATCAGTAAGGCTTATCTGGCGGGACCCTGCCTTAGACACGCTGGGTATAGTCGTCGGACTGTCAACGGGGGAAAAAAACCGGACTCATAACGGGGAACTACTGTACCGATGTGGCTCGGCGGGTCATAAGGCGCGCGACTGTACTGCATCCCCCTGCTGTCCGCTCTGCGCGGACGGGGACGGACCCGCTAACCACAGAGTGGGCAGCGCTGCTTGCCACCCCCCTGCACGTGGAGGGAAGCAGGCTGGTGCTAGAGGGGAGTCGTAGGGGTAGACCACGGCGGCCCCGGCCGCGCTAGCCGATACGTCTGGGCCGAGTGGACCCAGCGAGAGTGGCGCGACCGTCAAGTGTGCCTCGGCGGAAATGGAGATTGAGGTGGTGGAAAGCGCGGAGAAGAAGCCTCCCTCGTTCGATGACCTGGCAACCCAGTGACAAGTGACTATCAGGAGCAAACGTCCACCATTCTGGCAACGATCGCGTGTACACTGTGCACTGTTCAATTGAAGAAATGGCAGCGTTCAAAAAAATCGGGAGCATGGAAGTGACCGAGATGTTGGAAATCGAGGACATCCCCGGCATCACCTCAGCGACTTCAGACCGGCCCGCAGGAACCGCAGTTCCGTGTGGGAGTGGTTTACGAAAGTAAATCGGCACGACAGCACGTGCAACACGTGCGGGAAAACGTATAAAGCGAAGGCGGGAGGCACATCATCCCTTCAAAGGCATATGACCAACCAACACAGCGGGATATTCGAACCTTTGAATGTGATCAGCGCGGTTGTGGCGAATACAAATGAAAACGGTATGTAACGGTACGAAAAAGATTAACCAGCCCATGCGCGGGAGCGAGGCTTTGGAACGGACGGTCTCGCCAGAAGCAGCTTGTAGAGATCCATCTACCGATAAACGATCCAGTGTTCGCGACGCGATTCGCTCTAACTTTGCAATTTCGTCCAGCTTGTCCGCGAGAAGGGCTTTTTGTATGAGAAACACCTCCTCCGTAGCTCCGGGTACTCTTGCTCCGGGTGATCCTCTTGAAAATAAGGGTTGGCTGCCAGGACCGGGTCAGAGGCCAAGACAAGCAGTTGATCGTGTTGCGCCTCAAATTTGGCCCAATTCTTTCTACGGGCCTCCAATCGCGGAAGCCACATTACCTTTTGTTAAATTGTTAGCTCCTAGCTTCTTCAAATTTTCGAACCTATATGAAACTATATTGCAAACTTTTGCTTCAACTTGATAGGGAGATTATTGAAATTGACATCTTCGAAAAGAATATGCACTCTATAATGCGTCGATTTGAAGTCACTACGAATATCACTTGGGTTTTATAGCTAAATGTATAAGTTTTCTTTCTTCAATGAAACAGATTCTGGTAGCAAGTAAACGTGTCTAATGGTTTTTCTCCACAATAATAGAAGTGTAGTAGACCAATTAAATTAATTTATTGGTCTACTACACTTACCTCTGTTTCTTTTCTTACACCAATGATTTAGACGAATATTTCCAAAATATGTACTTGGGTTTAACGACAACACTGTTTTGATGTTCAAATTATTATAACTATGTATTTCTAAAACTAAATATAAAATCGTAATATACATATATTTGTTATTTTTCGCGATAGGGCATACAAAGAAATGACTGTCACGTCAATTACAAATTGTATATTTGACATTACTAATAATAATGACAGTAGTAATCTTAATCATTGTAATCATAATACATCGCATGATGATGGTCATAATGACAGACAGATAGATATAATAATCGTAACAATAATGCAATCATAAACTACAACAATAATAATTATTATAATATTAAGAAATCATCACTACCATCTTTGGGAAACAATGTGCAAGACGACCGAGTAAAGATAATGAATGGAACATGGAAACTAAGCAATGGAACCGGAAAAGATGAAAATATAAAAGAAATCCTTGCACAAAATTAATTCGCGAATCTGTTCATAATTAGTATTACTGTTATAATATTAGAATTTTTGTCATTCGTAAATAACCGTCCATACGTATAGCATTCGCCAAAAATTCTCCCTCCTCGCATTCACATACGCACGCGCGCGCATTTCAAACTTGCCCTCTGGTCATGTTCTTTCCATTTCCGTGCAATAGATATCTTCTTCGAATTCACAAAACAGTCTTTCATTGCGCTAATCAGATGTCCTCCTCTTTTCACCAACTTATTACGAATCAATCTTAGCATTCTACTGGTCAAAATATTGCAAATAATTACAAATTCTGCAAGTTAATTATTTCACTTTAATTATACATGCGTAAAAGGCTTTGAAACATATATTTGTAGACAAATATGCCGTACCATCTATTTATTATATACCACGTACCGTATTTATATACATATAGATAAATGAGTATACAACATCACGTGTTTATTTAAGAAACTGGAAAGTCATACTTAATAATTATTATTGCTACATATTTCTTACTTCTTACTTGCAGCGATATATTTATTTGATATTTCTTTGTAAAAGAAACCATATAACCTTGCAATTACAGAGTTGTAATTTGAAATATGATCGACTACTTTACACCATATCTAAACTTTAGAATTGCACGACGTTTATGAACACTGCAAATATGAACTATTAATGAATCATTAACTCATATTTATAAACACAATTGCTAAGGGAGTACGCCCTTAAAAATCCAACGATTAGTATTTCAATTTAAAATTTTTCATGCACAGGTCGAACAATTCGAACTAAAATTAATTTTAGCAGAAAGTTCCCGAAAGACGTGAAAATTTCGCTTAATCATAAAGCACGCAAATATGTATATATCTATGTGGTAAGCGCTGTTAAAGTGTTAATAATTCAAACAGGTTGAAAGTTCTTCAAGTACATCTGCACTTCAAGTACATCCGTACTTCTTACGCTCTATCTTAGTCACAAACGTAAGAAATCCAATTTTAGTCAGTCTTAAGATAATCTATATCAATCAATGAAATTACATATTATAATATAGTTTTCAAAGCTTTTTATACAGGAAATTATGTACTCACAGATATATAATATATTTCGAGTCGTATACCAATAAACCAATAAGAAGTGGAAAGAGAAAGTCCATCCTTTTTTGTGCGCCTCGCATCGTTAAGTTATAAATTCCTTGTAGAAGCTCAAAATGCTTTTACGATCCCATATATTAATTCTCAAGAATATATGATGTCATGGCTATAACTGTGTGAATATATTTTGCAAACGGGGAAAAAACAATGAAAATGTTTTTCTTTGCATCCTATCACATTACATCTTAAAAAATCCTATCAATCTATTATTTAAAAAAAATGCAATTTATCCGACGCTACGCGCTATATCGTCGTATCATCATCATTATCTTGAATCGCAGGAATCAACGTATAAAGTCCCTTGACTATGGACTATACAACTAATAACATTAGCAGTCAGTTCCCTTATCTTTCGTTTTAATTACGCCATCCTAACCCACCGCTATTACCTTAATACCATATCGTTAAAAACAATTTGTTCCAATTTAAAAGAGTTTTTAACGCAATCTCGGTACGACAATGTAGGTACGTAATTACAATCAATTATATACCGTGATATGAGCAATTATTTTTAAACCAATTGAAACTGTATCTATTCAATTTATAAAAAAAAACGATTCAAAAGTTAATTGGAAGTACACTATGTGCTCCATTTTTTCTCGGTTTCATGCAATTGTTCTCACTAGCGCGCGCGCGCGCTTATTTTATAGTCTCTTTTTCAGTGCAAAATGCAAACATTCATTCACACCGAGTTTTGTTCGCGTATCTGCACTTAGAACTACCAAGATATTTTACGTTGCTTTTGTTATCATAAAAAAGTTCAGCCGCTTATGAAAAACTTATTTCGGAAGGTCTTTTTCTTTATACTAGGGATGGATATCTCCAAATCTCGAAACCCAAGAAAGTTTCAAGAATCCGAAACTTTTTTCGTGATTCGAAACTCTCGAAACCCGGATTAAAAAACGTATAAAATCAATGAATAAAGATTCGTTCGCAGCGTGTCTCGAAAATTGGTATATTGCTATATTTTTATTTGTATTTTGTTTCACTGTGTTAATAAATATTTATGCAAAAATTTTGTTGACTTCGGTTCTTAAAGCAAGATGTTCCACTTACAAAACAGAATCAGCACTTCAAGTTTCGAGAGTTTCGAAGCCTTACAAAAGTTTCGGATTCGAGTTTCGAGAATTTAAGAATTAGGTTCGAACCCACCCCTAGCTTACACAGATCAAAGCACCGATATTGCACAATTTGTTCTGCATTCGCAGCAACAGTACGGTACAATGATTCTGTTGTGGGTTGCTTATAATTCATCGCCTACGTGTACTTGTTCATGAAATTATTGACACCGATTAAGTTCAACTTATTATAACGAATCTATTTCATTTCTCCAAATTAATTGTGTAATATTTCCTTCGGCATCGGTGGGCCTTCCAAAGTATAAAATAAAGTATGTAACGTTGATAATGTTTGAACAATGCTAAAATAATAATCAATCTTACTACAAAAGTGTACCAGAATTTTGTGCATATTCTTCATACGTGCTCATTTTCTTTTATGAAAAAGGACATTGTGTGAGAAAGGAACGATACTTTGAAGAAATCCCTATGTGCTTTCATAAATTGTATTACATAGAGTAAACAGTTAGAGTAGCACAGAAATTTCGTTACAAGAAAATTTACAAATGCTAGTGCTGTCCCTTGTAAACTCTGCAAAATCAGTTGCGGATGCTGTAGGGATTTCTCGCTACAGGTTTTATGTTTTCGAATTAGCATACAATTACTCGAGCAAAAACGTTCATACCGATTACAATGGTGTTGGTGAGAAAAATGGTGATGAGGGTGATAATGACGACGCGGACGAAGATAATGATGGTGGTGGTGGTGATGAGGATGATGATGACGACGAAGACGATGATAATGATGATGATATTGGTGATGATAATGATGACGATGATGATGGCGGTGGTGGTGGTGGTGGTGCTGATAATGGTGGTGATGGTGGTGATGATGGTGGTGGTGGTAGTGGTGGTAGTGGTGGGGGTGGTGATGGTGGTTGTGATGGTGGAGGTGGAAGTGGTGGTGATGGGGGTAATGGTGATGGCGGTGATGATGAAGGTGGAGATGGTGGTGAAGATGGTGATGGTGGTGAAGGTGGTGATGGCTGTGGTGATGGTGATGATGGTAATGGTGGTGATGGTGGTGATGGTGATGATAATGGCGATGATAATGATACTGATGGTGGCGGCGACGCCGGTAGCGTCGACGATGACGATGACGATAGCGATAACGATGATGATGACAATGACGGCGACGGCGACGATGATGATGACGACGACGACGACGACGATTATAATAAGACTGAGAATTATACTGATGACAATGTTGACTGCGTTGAGAACATTTTCCGCTTTTCATTACTTTGTTAAATCCTGGCAGTGAGAATCGTACCTTGAACGCTGAAGATGAATGTTCTGATACACGTGGTAGATTTTGTGTTGTTAATCGCGAAAATACTTTTAGGGCCAAATTTGGCCTCATTCGGGATCACCAGTTAGCCATGCCAGGTTTATTTAATGTCATGAAGTAAATCTGGCACGAACTCCCGCCTTTTGCCGATGAGAAAAATACCTAGACAATAGGGTGGAATGTAAGACAAATGCACAAATGATGTACATACGAGTTACGTTGAACATACGAAACTAAATGTACCTTATCATTACGCTCGCAAAGGAACTTGAGCCGTTGAGCTTTTTTGTGCATGAATACACCATCTAGGTGTCCACTTTCCACGCTCCTAATCTCAATCGCCTTGTTACCCCAGCCCATGATTTGCCCTGTACCAATATATGCAACACTTGTGGGCATTTCGCCCCATTGGAGGACCATCGTCTTGGAAACTCTACCGTAAGTGTTTACATATACACCTTCGTTATCATAACACAACAATAATTGCATGCCATTACTGTTGGGTAAGGCAACGATGCAATGTGGACAAATTGGACCCTGAGTCTGTAATCGAAAATTATTTCTCATGTGGAATATATAACATTCTCAATTGTTTTGAAGTCTTATTATAGCGACATTCTTACGTGTTTTGGTAGATAAATATCGTAAACTGTGGCCGAGTCCAAATCAACTGCATGGAAACCATCGGCACTGCCATAAATGACTTTCAATCTTGTGCCTTCTTCTATAGTAAGATCCACAAGAAGGGGTCTATGTGCGAGTTCGCCGAACGACTTAAATGCCATGAACTTATGGTACGGTTTTGGTGCCCAAGCATAAATTTCTATGGAATCCTTGAGCGCGATAACGAGGAACTTTATTCTCTCATATTTGACGATTTTAAAATGCACCGCTCCTTGAAGATCGCCAACGTTGATCCATCCATTACGTCGCTCCACTTGCTGTAAAACGAAAATTAGAACCAATAAATAACTCTTGCCGCATGATACCGAAGAATATAATACTTACGTCACTGTGTCCGTCGGTTCGCAAAATCTTACTCTTAAGCCAGGAAAGATAGTATACCCGTACTCGGTTCTTTTTTCCACTAATCGTAACCAAAATGTTTTGACCTTCAAGGACTTCCATTTGTTGAAATCGTCTCCTACTTATCAATTGATAAACTTTGCCTTGACCGCTTCTATCTAACAGCATAAGTCCATTCTCGGTGCCAATTAAAAGGTTTACCCCTGTTAGAATTTAAATAGACATGAAAATGAAATATTAAGAGATACCATGTGCCATTTCTGTGATGTACATACCCCAAAGTGCGGCACAAAGTATTTCACTATTAAAACGTTTCTTATATTTCCGTATTTCAGGGGTATCAGACGCAAGATCGTGACTGGTTGGCGTTACGTTAACGTTTACATGTGATTCTCTCCTAGCTGGTCCAGCTCCAAACCCAAAGGTCAGGAAAGATCTCTGCTTCTGTTGGAGTGCAAACGGAGGAGGTGATTTGACCGCTTGTCGATACTGCAACAAAAACCACTTTCAGATTGAACTCGAATCTAAACGGGACATAATAAATATAAGTATATTGAGGAGATGTGTATGTTACTGTCTTTGGCAATATCAAGTAAATAAATAGAATATGATTATGTATAACATGGTAACGATTTAGAAGAAAATTAGGATAGACAAAGTAAATGTATAGAATGACATGCAATGAGAAAATTAAAGGATTCATGCGAAAATTATCAAGTGTAAAGAGCTTTGCATTAAACAATGAAGTCACATGCAGGATGTTCCAAAATTGCGGGACTTCGCGAAGCATGCACTATCCTGATACAAAAACACATCGAACAGTCCTTTACCGTTTACGGATCCGAGGCTTCGTTCTCGAGATTTAACAGTTGAATATTAACGGTCCAAGTTCCGGGGCGCGCAATTTAAACCCCAGTCAGCTGAGCCCGCGACAGCGTACGTGCGCGCACACACGCAAGAGGCACGCGGAGATACAGACCCCCACACACACACACACACACACAGTAGAGCCGACCGCGCTATCCGACTTTCATGATTTAAACCACCGCGGCCCATTAAACTATAGAATATCTGGAATGCGAACACGGTACGTAAAACCCTAGACGGGCCGGGCCAAGGGATAGTTGCATTGGAGGTAGGGGTCTATCCTTTATTATACTATTGTACTGTAGTAAATATACTTCTATCCTGTGGTAAACTTGGGTACAGGCAGGTACAGACGCGTGGGTAAACATGAAACAGCATCACCCGCAATGCAACTATCTCTTTTCAACAGGGCGGTCCTAATACCCACAGTTCGCATTCCAGATATTCTATAGCAAGATAGCTCAATGGCGCGGTCGGGTCTGCTGCGTGTGTTCGTCCGTATCTCCGCGTGCCTCCTGCGCGTGCGCGCGAGCGTACGCTGCCGCGGGCTCAGCTGACTGGGCTTTAGAATTGCGCGCCGCGGAACTTGGACCGTTAATATTCAACTGTTAATATCTCGAGAACGAAGCCTCGGATCCGTAAACGGTAAAGGACTTTTCGATGTCTTTTTGCATCAGGATAGTGCATGCTTCGGGGAATCCCGTAATTTCCAGACGCCCTCTATACATGTGACATACTACAAATAAATATTACACAAACAAAATTCATTCAAGAAAACTACTTCAACAGAGTATGGAAGAAATGTAATTACACAGGCTGAAACATAGTATGCCTTAAAAAAATCTGTGCGCGCGCGCGCGCGCGCATGTACTATAGACGTGTATGGGCGTGTGTGAGCCCGCGCTCACACCAAGAAACTTCGTTTACTGCGTGCTATTAAGACCCCCAGAAACCAAAAGGAGGGTGGTAAATAGGAATCGCATACAGGAAACTTACATTCCTCGTGCAATACACGGTGTAGAGATCAAAAGTTAAGAGGAAAAGAAGGGAATGTTGTTGTGTTTCCTTTCCTTCGTACATGACAGAAATATTCTTGTAAGTGGAAACGGAAGCGACACTGAATTATAAACGGATAAATGAATACTTACATTGTAATTAGTATTGGGATTGGGATGGTCAGTAGAAAGAGCCCTGCCCTTCGGATTAGAGCTCCCACGTGTCCCACAACACACAACAGAATCCTGAATTAGTCACGCTGACAAACGCAATTGCGACCGCTTACGCGGATTCTCACGTAATATTAAGAGACGTAAAAAGTAATAATCGAAATGTATCGGTTAGTTGTGCTCGAGTACATAGAACAACGAACCGAGCTTATTTTCACTCGAATATTCCATCAATCCAAATATAGTAAATGGTACAGATATAGTGACGTCGTAAATTCGGCAAGTACTACCGATTCAGGCGAACAGACTTACGAGCACCTATAATACTCCATTTTAATGTTCCGTGAATTCTGCGAATGGGATTAATAGGAATAGAATGAGAGTTTAGATACTATATAAAACGCCCTAAATGAAACTCGAATCCGTATTTTTCCATTCTTTTAAGTCGCTCGTCTCGACACTCGAAACATGTTTCTTATTACGTCCAACTGCTTTTACGACTTCACCATATCTCTACCATCGACTATACATTGAGGTCCGGTTCTATTTACGCCAGTCGGGTCCGCTTGTGAAACTATAACCGGGGACAACAGCGTTTTCATTCCAAGAATTACCCCAATTATCTCATATCTTGACTGACATTTGCACAAGCAGTTCAACCAAGACAGGAAACGAGATACACCGACAGAAAGCGCAGATACAAGAACAGTGAGAGTCTAGCAGCTTACGCGCGATCGGTAGTCGTTAGCCAAGAGCAATAAGGCCCACGTACGTGATGAATGTATCCATTAACAAAAATTAAAAGATTTATACCGTTCAATACATCTTCCTAGGGATATCACCGATGCTTTGCTGAGATTTTCCCGATGAAAATATGTCCGAACATGATCCCATTTGAATTACCGTTAATCGCAGATAATATGCGACTGATTTTTAGAATTTACAAGCGATTTAAAGTAGATCTAATTAGAAGTAGCTCGAATGAATTTGTGGTTGGGCTCACTTTGATCGATAAAACTCCACCGACACATCAATAACACTATCACGATGCGAAGATGTAATGATGAATATAAAAATTCAATTTTGCGAGCTTTATCACTCTCGACTGCCAGCTGGAACTGACTCGCATAACTATAACCGAGACACACTGTACTCAAATGTTTAAAAGTTATACGAGGTTCAAATTGCAAATTCTGTGACGGTCCTTGAGCTCATCATTATCATGCTTCTTGTTTTGCTGTATGTACAAGGAAGACTTGCTTCCAGTGGCGCGATTATTCACACTATGATTCAAGTAACATTCAGTAACTCCAACATGGGAATCGATAACTAATTACAAGTAATTAACTTCTGGCAAACCATTGTGCTTGTTTGTACGTATGTATCTACGCGTATTGAACGAGTGAGACAAAAATTAATATTTATATTTTTGAGTGCTCATTTTCAGTTGGTACGAAAATGAGCTGACAATATATTCATATGTTTATCGATGATGGTTATATGTGTAACTATACTACAGCAAGAAAAATGGACAAAGGTAATAGTAGAAACGGTTATCTATTATCTAATAAAATAATGGAAAAATGTAACCAAGTTTAAGAGGATAATACTTTTTTTTAAAACAATTCAAATGTATGTTGTCAAACTATACAAATTGGCTATGTTTTCTCTGGCGACGAATGAATGTGAAATGAGCAGAATAAGATGACAAGTGTAAAGGATGGAATTTCTAAAACATTACCAGATCGTAATAATAAAAAATCTACCTACTTACTAATTATCGGAAGAAAAGGTGTAAATAGTAAAAGGATTCTACTTTTTGTAATATAACGCTTCGATATTTATTATCGTGATTAGAAATCTTAAAAATCAAGTATATAGAACCGTTATGCCGCTTTCTAATCTTAATTGTTATAGTGAATGATCAATATCTATTAAAAAATAATGTGTATAAATAAGAACCATTGGTACTTCCTCATTTTTTGCATCACCATTGTGTACCATTTTACTGCATTGTAATTGTCTCCCCTGCTGCTCTTGCCGTAGGCACAAACGTTATAAACTACTATACCACAAAAATAATTTGTCAAGATGCATAAACTATTAAACGCTGCAGAAGTAAGCAGTACTCTGCACGTCTAAGTAATGTACGATTCGGGATTGTTGCACTAAAATGATGATTACAAGTCCCGTAAATTAAATATCACGTTCACTTTGATAAGTTACCAGACGTAGAAGACTATATAGCAAAGCATTCACAAGGTACTGACACAAAGCAAGACGCCCTATATGTAAACCCTCAAACTCGGCAGCGAGTAATATTATCCGCGTTTCATATTACTATTATTCATTGCTGCCTCTTTAATTAGGAACCATCAGAAACGGGTATGTACATTGCATTTGATTTGCTCAAGTTCGTGGGTGAACACAGTAACATACACACATATTCACGCATATATTGGCTCCGTTCATCGATCGTTGATTCATTTACATTTCTGTTATTTTTTTTCAAATTTGTGAAATAGAAACTTGTAAAATAGAAACTAAATTATATCTTTTAAATCGTACCTAACCGATAGAAGGTAAAAATTATATTCCCTGAAACTTTACGTTACTGTAAGTTTTATAAATAAGAATAAAATCGATAAACGCAACCAATTACTGAATATACACTGTGACGCTCACAAAATCCGTGTCTCGATAAAACATATATGTAACATTAAACGACACGAGAAGAGAAAAGGAAGGAGGGAAACAATATATTATGGCAAAAAAAATGCGCGTACGTAGGCGCTAATATTTAAAACATCAACTGTCAATAATTCTCATTATGACTTGCATTAATATTCTGGTACCGCGGTACTTAAGAATTTCGTACTGTAAAAATTTACTTATGTAGAATATGTGTGTAAATAGCGAAGTTAATCGAATGGACGGTGAGGCAGTTATCATGCCCAATATTTGGGCGGCGCCAGAAAACATGTTCTACGCCACTGCCCGCGGATGTCACATTTTTAAAAATTTTCCAATTCTCATACCTGGTTTATAATTTATAAACGTATACCTATAAAACACAAAAAGAATTAAACCAATCGGACTAATAGTCTATCCCTGAATTACTCCCAAACATTAACCACGTTTTAGCGCCGAGAAACGTAAGGTAAATGTCCCAATTAGCGACCCAGTCCCAATTATTGACACTTTATCGTTTATATTTAAATATGAATTTTTTCTGTTCACGGCCCTTCATCTTTCAGACTGAATAAAGTTGTCATCTATTTATCAAGTTCCTTGAAGCACTAATGGAGAACGCGAGCAGTTACTTCGCGAGAATACGCGTCTAAACCATATTAATAAAAAGGTTGCGGATGACCTTTGTAACACTATCCAGCTGTATCGTAACATCTTCGCGTTACCCGGAGAGATCATCTACCTTGAAACTATATTAACCGAACATCGAATCGGCGAACGGAAAACCAGTAAATGTGAAACAATTCAACAAGTAGAGGAGATGCTGGAGTTTTCTCCCTTTGGATCATACAATCTTAAATACGCGTGCAGACGCCTAAGGGATACACGTATTTAGCCGAAATTCAAAATCAATTTTCTCGAAAAGCCATTACCGCAATTTCGTCACTCCTAATTTTTATATCTTGAAAACCGCCGAGTTTTTCTGCCAGTTGGTGAAATGTGAAAATACCCTATATGAAGATATTCGACGCATATATATAGCGAATAAAATGTTTTATCTTTTATTCGTTACTCCAAATTTTTATTTAGATAAAAATATCTGCCCGTCTCTGCTTTCAAGTTGGACAGGCGTTTCCGAGCGATTGCATATGCCGGAAAACTTGTCCAGTTCGCCCCCCGCTTTGAACATATGCCGACACTAATGAAAATGTAAATTTCTATATATTGTCTATTACAACTTCACGAGGGCACTACCAATGTAGCTATAGTCTTTAAGCTATTTGTAATTGTAAATAATTGGAATCTTTTCAGAATTTCGTAGACAAATTGTATGATGTCTAAAGAAAAATTAAGCAAATTAAAAAAATTATATGAAGTTCATCATGTATGATTAAAAATAGTCCGAAGGAATTCGAGTTTAGACCCATTGTCAGTTTTGTCAGAAGATTTTCGCCAATCCATTGGTACTACTTATACGAAGATCTACTAGAGAATATAGAAATTAACATTTTGATTACTCGTTCTCAGTCTCACTCGCCACGACAACTACAAAAGAAGTAGTTAAGATGCTGGATTACACGGAATTACGAAATGTACCACTTATGGAGACAGTAGGGACTGTATCAACGTAAAAAACACCAGAACTGTACACAGGGGGTGAAAAGATGTCGACGCTACTCAAAGTGTTAATTAGACAAATTACTGCAATCTATACTGTTGATCTCGTTTACTTCTTTTGCGGTGTAAAAAACTTCATTAAAAATTTGTAAGAAACTGATGCAGTTCTATAACAAGATCGCAAACTTTTGTACAGAGAAAATACTATAGAAATTCATTCATTACTTCACCATAAATCAACTACATCAAACTTTACCCACATGATAAAGTCAGATAAAGCATGCGCGCCTGGTAGGCTAAAAATTTGATTCCAAAAGGTCTGCTATTAAAATATACTAAATTTCAAATGAAAAATGTTCCACACGATAAGAAAAAATGAAGTATGTCTACCAATAGTTAAATGTATAAAACCTCAATAATAAACAAAAAGGCTTTCAATAATAGTAACGAAATATGATTGTTAACAATTTACTACGATATAGGATAGCCTGTAATACTTATACATATAGTGAAATATTTTGTAGTTATAAAAGAAATTATGTTTTTGATAAAAAAAAATTGTAATGAAAATGCGGTGTTATATCTTATTTAAAATAAAGAATGGATGATTTAGGTTACTAATTTTTTTCCAGTGGACATCTTTATAAATATCACACATGTCCAGTTACCTATGTATTTTCGTTGTGTATTCGCTAAGAAAATTTAGCTGAAATTGGTGATTCCATGCCAGATTTTCTTCTTGTGAATTTTATACAGCAACAATTATGTATCAAATATAACACCAGAGAAAGCAATAGTGTTCCTAATGCATCCCTTAAAACTGGGAGAAACGAAAGGATGCATCGCGGAACAAGAAAAGGACAGGTGAGGCAATAATCGTAAAATAAAATTATCTGAAATGTTGGAAAATTCAAAAACGGTTTATGCCTAAATCGTACGAGAAAGTAGCAATAATTTATGTGAAGAAGAATAGTCTGTAAAATCCCATCTTTGTCTAAAAATTGCCAAAGTAAATGGTTATATTTCAGTTATCTATTCAACAACACATTCCTCGAACTCATTTGGTACCTTTGCTCATTTATAGAAATCATGTTCAGAATGTTCCGAGTGTACAAATACAAGAGTATCATAAGTTGAACAGGCATAGATCGTCAGTAATCCAGGTGGCATCAAACGTGTTAAATGTAATTAAATGTGTGCGAATTTGCACTTTCGCATCTGCGCATAAAGAGAAGGTGATAGATGGAAATGTATATCTAACCTCCTCGCTGGTTGATTTGTCCTGGCGTTGGCTCGGTGACGAGGTGAGAAGGTCAGGTAGGACAGAGCTGGGCCGTGAACCAGGGGACGAATCGGAACGTTGGAAATCACCTCCGCTACCTCCACCTCTCGGCCGATCACCACCGTCTCGGTTCTGTAAAGTAATCCATCGACATTTAAAACGACTATTAGCACGACACACAGTGACCACGCAAAAAAGCTCAGAAGATTTACCAAAGGATCAAGACCTGAACTTCTTTCCCGAATGATAAACATTAGTATAATCTTCAGTTATGATTTCTAGTGCTACATTATGTAGGTTAATGCTAATTTAAGTGAGAAAAGTGGAATAACGAATGAGTAATGGTAAGGATAATTCCAATTATCAAATATCTCGTTGAAGAATCTACTTGGACTCGATTAAAATATTTCTTTATAATAAGACTTCCTTGATTATTTATCCTTTCCTCGTTGTATACATAATCCACTGATATCAATTCAAGCAACAGATGTATTTCTATTATTGCATGATAAATTTACGTAGCTCGATTTGATTTACTTGTATAAGTTCAGGCCCCAATTCAATGGTGCGCGTTGAAATTAAGTAAATAATTCGTAATAGAGTAAATTGAAAAATCGAAAGAGGCGCAATGGAGTACAGAACAAAAAGGAAAGGGGACGCTACGAAATAAAGGACAATGAGAAGGACAGTAGAATACAATTGAGAAACCAAAGACGCAAGCAAAGAATGAACAAACCCAAAAGGAAACTGAAGAGCTGTGCAAAAAAAGCAATTAAAAAATAAGTACTAGACAAAATGTAAATAACTTGATGGATTTAACAAACCTATGCATCAATGATAAGCCTAAAAAACTGATGTACATTGGTTTCTCGCACGCATACACGGTAGGGAAAAAAACCAGCTTATACCTAAATATACAACACAGTGCAAAACACAGATGAAATGAATTCATGCGAAATGTGGATTAATTAACAAATATCATTTCAAACTTCACTTTATCAGTTTACTGCGCAACGCACATAATGGTACACATTTTCGAAAGGAATAACAGAAGCAGATAATAGGCCACTTCGAGTCTCTTTTTATCAACGTTTCTAACACTAATGAAGCGTGCAATATGGTGAAATATAAAACTTCTTACGGAAGTATCGCATTATACATAAATTTATATACATACACGTGTCTGTGAAGGCTACATTCGTACCTCGAAGATTTCTGATGTATTTCACACGCATTACATTGCAGCTAGAATTTCCTTGAATAATAAATATACAAATGCCGTACATATATCACATCTTGTTGCAAAATGAAAATAACGAAATCAAATTACCGACTTTAATGAATTAGTTGCATTTCACAAAAGCATGAAACGGGATACGACTTTATGAAGTGACGTTAACAGTGTATCACTAACAACGGATAAAAGCTACTTAAACTCAAAGTGCAACAATAATTGCAAACTTATTCGACAGTTGAGACAGTATGCGATAATCTATCTTTATGATCCGTTGAATTACTAAGAGTTTAATACTCGTTATACGACATTACTTGCGTATTTATTTCAATCAGAATTGGTCGTAAAGAAAATGCTTAAAACTGTTAGTTATCGACACTCACTTTACCACACACTTAAGAAGTTTGCTATGCGCATTGACACAACGACTACAGAAGATAAACAAGCACATTGATCGAATAGCTAAATAAAACAGATAAGCGCAACTGAAAGTACATTTGTATTGTACCTCGTAACATAGACAATTCTATGCTGAAGCATCACTTTCTAAGATAAATATGAGAACGTTCAGCAGTTGGATCCTACGCTAGTTACACGAATCACAGTGACAAAACACAAACTGGTAGTTTGCAACATGCCCAAGAAACACGTAGAATAAAGCATGCTTCGCACATGCTGCGACATAGCAATACAAATATACGTCACACATTATGTACGCCATAAGCGTCATGCAAAACGACGACTGTAATTCTGTAGAAATATATATTATATACAATGTATATTTCAGAAAAATATATATATGTATAATATATATTCGATTTAAAAATAAATGGTAAGATATATAAAATACATGTATACATATATATACGTATAAATGTATGTATTTCTTCTTTTTTCTCAGTCTAGTATTTTTCGACGCTATCCTGGTTCTACTGTCGCACTTCTTTTTCTTTGAGTACTCTATCTCTCTGTGAGTATCGTTTCTTGCAGATGACTTTTTCTCTTGGAACCTTCTTCATTCACGGCCGTGCAATTTTCAAGCAGACGGTATTAAAATCTGTTAACACAGGACACACGCGTACACTCCATATCGACGATTAATTGTTTTCACCTCTGTTTCCTGTTCTCTCTTATAAAGTGGAAGAATTTCATCCGATACAAAAAAGCGTGTCTGAGAACGTTGCTTATAAAAGATCACGAAGTAATTATTAATATTTGTATTATTTAAATTTTTAGCATTCCTCCCCAACACTTTGTTGGATACCAGGAGAATTTTCAATAATCATGCTTCGGATTACAATTCTTAAAGTTTTCATTTCTCTATGTTCTGGTACAAACGTAAAACATTTAAGAGAAGAATTTGTACAAAGATTACACAGCAATCGTTAGTAATGTATCGCAATTTTGTTAAGTACTAGTAAGACAAGCATGTCGCTCTTCTCGTTTGAACACAATTACAAGAACTACACATACAATTCAGGGAAAAAAATCAGAAACAATCTTTATGTTGGGAGAAACGTTACTTTATATGTGAAAATCATCGTACTTTTACCATATTTATTTTTAAATTAATTAATCGTAAATTCCGATAAGTCGGTCTAGACACTTCTAAGACAAACACTGGTAATTATTAGTTCAAATGCACACGTATTTCTGCATATGCCAAAGAAGCAGCCAATTAGTATATAAATGTAAGCACACATGAAATTTGGCAGAAGTATGTTAGTCTAGAAATAGTCTAGAAACTAATTTCGCATCGTCGTTTCCTTCAGTCAATCTAAAACGCCCCTACGTAGAAATACTGTAGTTTCAAATGAAATATCTATGAATTTATATCACTGATCTCCAATTAATGAAGGAAGGAATGTCACATAGAAACGTTTCATGTACTGACGAATCCTTTCGTTAATGTTAAGAGACAATAAGGTGTAATGAAAGTTGTCACTGAATATGCATAAACCATAATGACAACATTTTTCCAAAGACACGCTTTCATTAATTTTTTTATCCGCCTTGCTCCGTATCCCGCAATGTTCTGTTGCGACGATTGTAACAATATCAGCAATTGTTCCTTCATACGATTGCATTACATAGAAACAGGACGAATGTCCTCAAAGAATTTCCATGCGGTTAGTTTTCCTTTTTACGCATGGACTTTTGTGATATCAATAAATGTCATTGAAGAAGTCTAGCAAGGATGAAGTTCTGGCATTTTTTGCGTGGTCAGTTGTATGCATTACTCGGAAAAAGGATAGGATTAGTTCTAAAAGAAACGGAATTGTTATAACGGTAGTAGAAGTGATGATGGTGAACTAATGACAAGAGTGTTCGTGATGATGGTGACTGTAGGTAATACTGGTAATAGTTCTATATCAACCGCACATACTACATCTCCTTTTTGTATAATGGACATTCCGTAAACGAACTAAATTCCTGAACACTAAACGTTATGGAAAACAATAGAATTCAGGACCTCGCCAGGGGTCCCAGAGAAGCAACAAAATGTGAAACTCTCACGTGGGATACTCTCGAAGTGATTGACAATCACAGAATATGATGAAACTAGGGTATTTAGTAGTTCTTAAAAAAGTATTTAACACACATACTTTTCTGTATGTGCCAACATCCATATCTAGTAGATGAGCAAATATGACAATGATCTTGAACGAAACGATTTCTTTCTCTAACATTTTTCTGTGTCATGAAAATGAACGGGGATATTCTTACCGCTCGAGTTATAAAAAACACCCCGTATAACACAATATAATTGAACACGTTCAAATACAATCATTTGTACTATCGACATGTTTTGGTCTGTAGTTTACATCCACAAAGTTACGTAAAAGTGGAATTTCATATATTTAAAGAAAGGCGCTAATTTTTAATGTGTTATTTAAACAAATGGATTTTCTTGGAAGTTGTGTACCTGCCTAACTAAATTCGCTAATGAATAAAAATAATATTCACATTTAAACCTTTCGCCAACACCTAATTATAATTTTCCAAGTATTGGTACCAAATAGGTATGTCACCTCCCATATTGAAAGTTATTTTCATCCCCTAGGTATGGATGTTGGCAGGTAGAAGAAAGTATGTATCAAAAATTTTCTTAACAACTAAGAAGATGAAACCAACGTTTCATCAAAATCAAAAATTATTACTTTGGGAATGTCCCTTGTCTGATTTTAACAGGCTTTTTCACACTGATAGAGATTGGGATATGTAAAGCTAATGATATGCGACTTGAGGGGCAAACTGTTTACGAGCATTTTATCGTTACAATCTTGAGAGGATTTATCTTCTATCTATAACATACATAATGTCTACAACTGGTTAGTAGTTGCCTCTGCAAAATTCGAGTCCCGACGGGACTTTTTCGTTAATGTATATTGTATAGCTTCCTTGTATCACTAAATTATTTTAATGTTGTACAGGAATGGCCGAAAATTGAAAGCTTAGTGGTTCCGGCTAGTTGCAATCAGAGAGGTCTAGAAACTAATTTCATACATCCAATTTCACGCTATACTGATTGTGAATTAAAAGTCGCAGATCCACCCAGAAGCTAAGTTATGCTATGCTATGTTCTTTTCGGAAGCTAAGTTAGCTCGACATAGCGCGAATATAAAAATGCGTATACATATCTCTGCAAAATTAAGCATTATCAATTTCGATTTTAATGATTTTTGAATGTTGTCAGGGACATGATTGTAAGCAATTTTTTCCTATACATATAACCGCCGCTCGGATTTAATTTTTGAGATATGTATTCGCAAGAAAACTCTGATCGGTCGTTGGTTGGGGTTAAATGTTCCCACTAGGAAGTTAAAACCCCTTATCTAATCCCAACCAACTCCGACAGTCGATGCAAAGGAAAACTCGGGAAATTCTAGAAAAATCCACTCGTTCTGGGTTTTCGTTCGTATCGACTGTCGGAGTTGGTTGAGGTTAGATTGGTTTAGAAACATATTTTTTTGTCTTAGTCCTCAAAGGTCACACTGAGGTAGCGGAAGCCAATCCGTTAGAAAAACTCGCATTTCTCAAGGGTAAGGTGTGGGGAGTTAGGGCTTTAAGGGGAAGTTTAATACTTCTAAGAATCCCCCCTCCCAACCACCACCACCTCTACCACCACATGATCACTAATATGCCTGAGCCTTGAAGCAGCCGGGAAATAGCATTGCAAATATAGTCCGTGGGTTACGTTCACCCAGTGTGACTGTAACTGTTAGGAAATCCATTAAGGGGGTATTACACCCAAAAATTCGATTTTTTTTTTAATGATTCCATGATTTTCCTTGAAGTGGCATCATGTTTTCTAAAAAATGGTAAATATGCAATTTTTGGGATCATTTTAAAATTAATTTAACACGATTAAAAAGAAATCTCATTGAATTGGCAATTAAATGGTTCTGAAAGGAAACTTTCTTAGCTTTCCAAAACACTCATGAAAATTTGTCTAATTGTTCAGTGCCTAAACGCCTTATTTTCATAATTACCGATATGAACTATTTATGGTATGTATAAAATCGATAATTGTGCATAAAAGGGTACATCTACTACACATCAGCGATTTTGATGAAATTAAAATGTTATAAAACTCCAAATTATGAACAACTTTTTCCGATACGTGTTACCCCCGCTCGGCCATAGTTTCCGAGATATTCGCAAATATATTTTTTAAATTTCTGGCTTTGGTTATATAATTTGAGTTAGTTTTGGGTTAGATTTCCTAGATTGGTTAAGAATAACTGCAAATACAGCAGGGACTCGTGAAATATCTCGCCTGTGGCTGTTTACAAACAGCATAGAGGCGTGGAATTGTATTACTATGGCTCAGTATGTCACGAGATATCGGTATAGGTATCAAAGGCGGATCCAGAGGGGGGCGCGATAAGGGCGATTGCCCCCCCCCCCCCCCAAAGAGTAATAAAATAGAAAAATATTATGACAGTGTCCTATTCAGTATAAATAATTAATGTGAATTTAATTACTTAGATTATAGTATCAGATAGAGATATTGGGTGTAATACATAAGGGTGAGAGGGTAAGGGTGAGAGGGTAAGGGTGAGGGGGTGCGGCGGTGAGGGTGGGGGGTAAACGAGAAGGTAAGGGCGAGGGGGTAAGGGAGAGAGTAAGGTTGAGGGGGTAAGGGTGGGGACAAGGGTGGGGGCAAGGGTGGGGGGGTAAGGGGAGGGGTGGGGGGTAAGGTTGAGGGGTTGAGAGATGAGGGAGTGAGGGGGTGAGGTTGAGGGGGTGAGGTTGAGGGGGTGAGGTTGAGGGGGTGAGGTTGAGGGGGTAAGTGTTAGGGGGTGATGGTGGGGGTAAGGGAGGGGGGCAAGGGTGAAGGGGTGATTAAAATATAATTATACGCGAATTTTAAATCTTGTAAAAGAAGGTTAAAAAATGTACTTAGGTACTTTTACATATTTCGCCCCCTCCAAGAAAGTCCAGATGCAGCTCGACCTGAGCTCGGGTTCTGCCAGAACAAGAGACGAACCACGAATATGATGACTTCATATTGTTGGCCCACAGTTACATGCAATTAATGGGACTCTGCTGTATTATGCTGCCCCCTCTGTCAACTCAAACTACGGTACAATATCTTTCACTGGTACTATGTGATCGAACCGCGTTTCCAATTTATGAAACATTAATCTAGACTATATCAGTAATAAACGCTTCAATATATATCTGCTCACCTTCGCCCTAGATTCACTACAAGAAACTTAGCTAAAATTATGTATCACATAACTGTGATCTCTGTGAGATCACAGATACTTTGAGATGTTTCCGACCACAATAAAGGTGATAATAGGGGTGATAATGGTGGTAATGGCAGTTATAGGAACAATAGTAGTGGTAGGTAACAGCAGTAGAGGTAGGTGTAATAGTAGTAGTAGTAGTTATTGTAGTACAGTAGACAGGACTGGTACTAATTGTATAGTAAACAGAAGTAGTAGTCGTAGTGGTGGTGGTAGTAAATAGCAATAGTTGTAACATCAGTAATAGCAGCAGCAGCAGTAGAAGCAGCAGTAATAGTTGTAATAGTGATATAATAATAAAAATTATTCTAACACAATGCTAACCCATTAGAGTTGCATCTCAATTTTTTGTGCAATAACCAACAATTTCTATAACTCATTAACCGTTAGATAGATGCCCTGTCTCGTGATACCTTTTCAACATTTATATTTATGAACTGATCTTTTGTTATATTATCTCATGATATTCATACAATCAGGTAGTCCCTTTGCAATTGTATTATAAGTTCTGTAACAAACGGTATATTTATAGTTCGACAAGCTTGGAAAAATCTCTGAGATCGACGATTAAGTGAGGTGGGTGTGGGAAAACTGAATTCTTAACAGTTCCTCTAGCAAGAGAAGCATCCAAGTTATACCGTTCTGATTTTGTCGTACTTGCAGGGCGATAGTGTACACTCATCCGAGGCTCGATTAGCTCATGGCTTCCAGGAGCTGCTCTTTTGGGAACTGAAAAGCCGCAAAGTTATCTGGAGCCAGAGACCACGCTTCCGAGAGCCGCGGTCCGTTGTTGGGCAACCCGTGAGTGTAGAGACCATAGGTCCTTCAGTAATAGGAAGCAAGGAGCCTCGAAATAATATAGAAGGGACGACAAAATTTTGCTCCCTGGGGTCTCGAAGAGTGAGAGTTACTTAATCCTGCGGATACGAGCCTGCACGCGCATTACTATAGTTTTTCCCACGTGGTGTATGGGGGCTCTCGCGCGGATCTGGGAGTCATAAGGAACGCTCCGGCTCCTAAATCGACCAGCTCACCAGGCCTGGTCTAGATGAATACAGGTAATCACATACCCACGATAGAAAAGGTGTATCTTCTTAAGGTGGGTATCCACTTGTGGCTCGTATCGTGTAGCCATTGCGCATCAGTGTGAACGGGCAGTATTGCACTGTTGGATATTAAAATTTGATACAAACATACGCAACGAACTTGATCGGTCATTTATCATTTTTTCGCCGTCACATCAAGCGTGGCCCCCTAGGTCTCTAAAAATGTACTTCGGCGCACGCGTATTTGGCTAAAATTAACGTCAATTTTCTCGAAAACAAAGCATGGCATTAAAAAGTTTTATTCTATGTTTTCGGTTTATTTTAGCCTGAAGAATCACCCCCCACAAGGTTTACCACCTGTAGTGAAACACCTTGTGTATCTAAAATAATCGGCCGACCATAGCTAACTTGGCAGATAATGATGTCGGCCTGTACATGACCATCTTATAAAAACACGACAAAATCAGAGGTGGACAACTTAGGTAGTTCCCTTGTAAGAGAGCTCTTTCACGTCTGCACAAGAAAGTTAAGTATACGAGAGACAGAGAAGCTGTCCACTTTGTGTTATCTACAGACTTGATATTCCTGTGTGAACAGATTCGCAGTTTTGCCATAAGTTAAAAAGAATTAGAAATTCAGACTTGAACAGCTTTTCTTGGATCAAGTACGCGTTTAAATGGATGACAGGCAAAGGAAACCTAAAGAAAAACGTAAGAAAGGCAAGAAAGCTAATCACGGGTAGAACTTATTTAAAAATTAAACACGGATCAGCATATCGGGTCAGGTGTAAATTATAAATTCATGAATATGAAAAATATATATAACGAATAAACCGAATTCCCACAAAAGACAGATTTCCAAAAATGGAAACTTGAAAGAACCGTAGAACACTAATGTTGAATGTAAGTATATTTCAAAAGTTTCATTCTATACTAAATACTTTATGAAATGTTAAACGTGGAATTTATTCATTAAAAAATAATAACAGACTGTTTACTTTTCCCTCCATAAATGTCATATTTTTAAAGAGTAACATTCTTTCATTAATAGTGAGCTGATACTTTCGCAGAATTTTTCAAATTTTTCAAAATTTCTACATGTAATATCTTGAAAACTGTTTGAGCTAGAAGACTGATAAATATAAGTCGCAGGAGTTAACTTTGTGGTAACCACTATCAATTTCCATAAATTAAAAAAAAATACTAGGTTACGAAATTCAAACTGTAATGGCTCTACCACTGTATGATTTTTTCAAACTTGTCAAGTTATGTGTTTATATCAGTAGTTTACACTTTACACAATAAGTGAACGTTTTAAGTATGAGAAAATTGTTATTCTTTGTGCACGTAAAAAGGAGCCTCGCCAGTACAAATATGTATATCAATATTTTAAGTGCAGAAGTAACCCGGATAAGTAAAATAACACGTAATTAGGCAGCGAATGGTTAAAGAGAGCACTTTTTTAAAGAAGTAGCAAAGTGGAAGTAAAGAAACAAGTATTATTAACGCCTACTGGAAATTCTAACGTATGTTGATGCAACGAAATATGTGTGACAACTTTGAGACGATATTTGTTAACATAGAACAAAACAAAAATGATGAGTACTGCTGTTAATTATGTAAAAATCTTCCTTTTTTTGTTAATTTGGATAATGAAAACATACTACTAGCGACAACATATTGTCGATCTCACTATATGAAAGTACATATTAATAATATGTAAACATTTCTCTATAAACTTTTATGCATCGCTGCCTGAAAGAATACTCTAATAAGACAGTAGAAGAGACAATAGTGATACTGAAAATGGAATAATACTGATAGCACTAATACTTATTTATCGTTCCTACTCATATCTGTAAATGTGAAAAAATATGAATGCGCCTAAAATTCGAGCGTAGCTGACTAGCTTTCTATATTCATTTTTGTATGCTGTTAAATGTCGGAAAATGGGTGTAAGGGTACAATCAGAAAAATGTCTGTCAATATTTTCTTCTCAATGATTCGGAAGTGCAAACAAATTATAAATTCAAAAAATCCTAATGCGAGGTGTTTACCTACATATATATTTTAATTAAAGATCAATTTACGAACTATCAATTTTAACGTGTGCAAAGGGGGGGACATATTCACGTTATAGAGAACGGCCTAATGAAAATTTTAACCTCTTAACGTACACCTATTAGTCTTTCACTTAACCGCTGAAATCTATAGTTTCTCGTTGTATCTTATACTGGGAAGCATACATTGTAACGACTTTTTTTATATTTTATTACTAAGTATTATCTTAATTCATAAATGTAATATGTATCTCTCGTTTACTCCACTATAACAATACAAAAAATTCGTACAACTGAATTGCTAAAAAAAACGTGAACAGAATTCGTACATTAAGTAGTTAAAATATTAGGCAAGAATAATATAGGAGGAGTTTGAAACTAAATTTCCTTGTACAGTAAAGGTGCGTGACTTAGTAGATCTGGAAAAGATTCGTTTAAAGAAGTTATCAGTATATCGACAGACACCGCGGGGACAGGGATGTTTGTAAGATGGAGTTTAAAATTGATGAAGGTACAAACCGAAGGTATAGACAAAAGGTAATGCGGTAGGTATGTCTCAGGCAAGCACACAGGCAGGGCTCGTAGGGGGGACTGACCTGAGTAACAATGGGGCTGTACTCGCTAGCCGTTGTACTGGCCGTAGATTTAATAGTTCCTGCTTCGTCAACTGCGGCTGAAACCGCATCTGATGGTCTACAACTGCGTCTCCTCGTAGTGTCGTCTTTATCGCGTCCAAAGTCGAACCTTCTGGCCTCGTGTCTACTACCAAACACGATCTCGCTCTCCGTCTTTTCTCTTCTAGGCCTCTGGAGACCATCACGATCAAAAGAGAAGTCTGTAAGGACCGGTTCACCGGTGTTCACGGCATTGCCCTTTTTACCAATAATACCAGCAACGCTTATCTCGCTCCCGCGGCGATTACCACTTGCGAATATACTCGACCTTGAGGAGTCCGACTTCTGTAAATATGCCGAGTGTCTCGCCGAAGGGAAAAAGTCTGAATTCTCACGGCGGAAAGCGCGAGCAAAAGCGCTGGATGTATTGCCAAGTTTCGAGTCGCTTTCTTGCCGCCTATGCGCCGGCTTTAGTTGCTGTTGTTTCTGATGATGATGCTCCTGTTGCTGCTGATGATTTTCGTACTTCCTACGCGACAACTGTTCCTGCCTCTTCAAGGTTCTCTCGACAGACGACGAAGACAAATCTTCTCTCACAGACTTATTCGTATCAGCCGTCTCTGGCGAGTGTTCTTGTTTCGTTTCGTCCAACCTTTCGTTAAAACCTTGGAAGAAGCGGGTGAAATCCCACTCCTTCAAGAGGAGCTGCTCGTCTGCCTCAGAACGCCGGTTGTTGATAGCCGTCGCGCGATCATCTGACATCTGACTAAGTTTCTAGGGAGCGCGCACGAGGATAATCATATGGTGACAAAATACACACAAAAACGAGAAAAAAAATGCGTGCGGCGATACATAAGGTGAGGTAGCTGTGATGGCAGTGCAATGCAATGATAAAATTAATGTAATTATATTTGCGACGGGGGTGACGTTATAAACACTAATGTAAATAACAAAGTTATTCCGTAAATTCGATGTTATACGATCGTTACCTCTAATATCATTACACAATCCATATAAAACAAGATCATGTTTTCTTACAGATTATATCTAAACAGTCGATTATAATAAAACGAAACTTCCTTAATTAGACGTTCCATTATACGTTATTTGTACTGCGTTTAACGTTTTGTAAATTAAAGCTTTACTCTTGATCTAATTTCTTAACGTTTTACGAAAGTTTCACCACCGTAGCAATAAAAGCCTATGACGACACATGTCCGCCAGTTGTTGCACAACTGTGCAGGAATGTATCATGTAACAGCAAATTTACAGAAAACGCACCATGGTGCCTCGGAATTGCACAAGATTCGATTACAACAAAAATATGTAATGAATCAGTAGAACACAGGTACACAAATATTACTGACTTATCTCTGAATATCAATAAGCACACAAATTGATACATAAAAAGAACGGTTGTACCATGCAATCGCTTGTATTTCCTTTTCTTCTTTAGTTTGTAATTAAATTGTAGTTCGACTTTACGAAATCTTGCGGAGCAAAAAGAACAAAGAAAAATACATCGACTGCGTTATTGAAATATAATTAAATAACATAAGAGAGAAAGTTACATTCAGTCAGTGTAGGTATAGATATCGATTCATACCATTATTATAATACATGTCGACGGACCTCACATAACACACGAACACGATATGACTAAAAAATGAACGTTAACTTGCATTACATACTCAAATACAGTACTTACTCGTTTCATGACTAGTGTACGATCTCCTGATTCTTCCTCGTCAGGGGTCGGTGGAAGTGGTCGATTTGGTGCGCCGCCTGAAAAGAACATTCACAATTTTATATCCTTCAAATACGCTCAATAATAAATTATAACAAAGTAAATAATCAAAAGCGTTCAGTGAATACAGGTACGTATTGTACATGTATAAATTTAATTCTTTCGATGTTTTATGAAATGTAAATAAGAAAAGGTGGAGATAAAATAAAATTTTGAATTTCTTGATAATGTATTAACTGGTATTTCATTTGCTGGAAGTATACTTTTCATTCAAGTATTACTTTACAAAACAGTCAGCCATCAACATTTTGATGCTATATTATTATAAACTGCTTCATTTCTAGTGACGACGGAAGCGCCAGTGAATTTTCGAAGCATCAATGAATAAGTCAGACGCGGCAAAACTTCAAAGTTCAGAGGCGTTGCAGTTTCTTTGACACGCACAATACGCACCAAACGTTATTGTAAAATATAACGATTGAATTTTGTTAAAAAACAATTTAATTAATAATCGTAGTAATCGACATTCGTAATTTCTCGCGCACAATATAACAAAATTCCTCGTGTCACATCTTCAATATAAATCATGTTTCTCCGCTAGTGTTAACGGATTTTTGTTCGAAATAAACTAAAACTACTAAAAATACTACAGATTTTTTCATGCACTTGAATTTATAATTACGTACAAAATAATTAATCAATTGCCAATATTGAAAAAAATAAGTGCGTTCAATTACTGAACCAGTTTATATAAGTACACAGTGCGACACGATATGATCGGGATATCGTTACTATAAAGCAGGGAGTCGAGGACCGAGGCCGTAACCGAAATTCATGACCGGTTACATGTCTCTCAATGATTTGGGTTTTGGCCGCCCGGGTGCAAAAATAATATTGCCGCCCTTATTAATTTAATATTTTTTAATTAAGAATTTGATATGTAGTGAATTTGACTTTTATATCTATATGTGCATAATTTTAAACAGTTATCATACAAAAGAGTTTCGATTATTATTCTTGTTAGTTAAAACTTTACATATAATAAACGGCCTGCGGCCGCCCTTAAGTTTGGCCGCCCAAGTGCGGTGGCACCTTCTGCACCCCCGCGAGGAACGGCCCTGATTGAAGGTATAGTACGTATACGTATAGTGCCTCTACGAGCTATAGTGACTTAGCCCCGTTACGCACTTGCAACAAGTTGCCGGCGACCGGGTCGCCGACGACCACGATGTACACGGGGATAAAAAGAAACAAATTTATTTTTAAAAATGTATTAATAATTAGATTAATTAAATTCATTTTTAAAAATGTATTATTATTCAAATTAATTAATTTCATTTTTTATTACAAATTTAGTTCATGTAGGAATAATATGTATTTCGCAGTGGATTGCAAAAAAAATTCAAATAATCTGCTAAATAATTTTAGTCACGACTTGCGAATCGCGATCGGGATAGTAACAAATTGTTTTACAAATTTTAATCGACCGTGTTTCTACCTGTTTCTCACAAACTGATGAATTCTGGTTGACCGTATTTCTGCCTCTCAAGAATAACCGTTGACCATGTTGCAACCCTTCAAGAATTTAGGTACAGAGAAAATTCTCGAGCGTTTGCCGCTCACCAATTTCGATTGAAATGATCGTAATTGCTATTTCGGTCGACTCACTGACCGTGACCGAAACTATATCAGTCTCGACTCCCTGCTATAAAGGAGAATAGTAAGTCCCTAAGAGACTTACTGACCTACGAGCGTGCAGCGATTGCTATTCCCCCATTGGAAAGATCTCGTCAAGATGAATCGATTGATACCATTTTTAACTCCGAAATCAGATGGGATCACCTTGAAAAATAGCCCCCAAGTTGGAGATTTTGCCGTTTTGAACAAAAGAAACCGCTAGTAAAATTCCGTCTGGTCCGTAGGACCTCGGGTAGGCACTTGTGGAAACACCGAGGGGTCTAGCAGGTGGGAGCGCCAATGTACCTCATAATCTTCATTCCAAACCTACCTATATTGAGCCTACAATTCTTTGGCAATTGTACTTTTCAGGCAATGTCATTCTGATCCATTGCGCAGGCCAATACGCCCCTGGAATGAAGGTCATGAGGCACATTTGGATCTCCAACCTACTAGAGTAGGCATGGTCAACTGTCCTCTTGAGTCTGTCGACTTTCAAGACCAAACGAGTTCGACAACAGAGTGAGGAACAACTGAAATAGTGGGAGCGCAGCGATTGTGCGTGTACGTGTGTAATACACAGTTAACAGGATACCCAACTATGAGACCGTATACAGAGAAGTGGGATTTGATGCCCGCGGGCGCGTCTGTTGAGCATGCCTGTGCACGCGTATCGTTTACAACCCTCAGTTTCAAGTTTCTTTTGTTCAAAACCACAAAATCTTCAAGTTTGAAGCCACTTTTCGAGACGATACCATCTAATTTCCAAATTAAGAATGGCATCAATCGATTCGTCATGACAAAACCCTTCCAATAAGTAGAATATTGCAATCGCTGCACGCTCGTGGGCAGTCAACACCTTGGAGCAGCGCTGTCCAGCGTAGGGGCCCCTCACGCGCCTGCTTCCCATTCCAATCTTTCTCTCGCACAGCGTGCCTTCCGTTGTCAAGGAGACCACGCGACGCTAAGAAGGCTGCCATGACGGGTTAGCCGGGCTAGCGGCTCATCTGTCATGGTCGCCTCTTTAGCGTCGCGCGGTATCGCTGACAACGCGGACGAGAGTGGGAGACCCCCAAGCTCACGCGTGAGCGACCTTGGACAGCGCTGCCTTGGAGACTTAACATTGTCCTTTACTGTCTCACCTACACATGATGCATACGTATGTATATAAACTGTTGCAGGTCAAATCCCACACGATTCGGAACTAGGAACAGCGATTTTATCGAACTTGCTGCGGCGTTCATGAATTTTGAAATCATAATTCGTATGGATATGATGAAAACATATATCTGTACGTGAACATTCTTCTTAAAATAATTTAAATTTATAAAATTACGTAATTATTATGAAACTTAAAAACCCAATTTAAACTTAAGAGTAACATTGATGTTCTGTAAAAACGCTGATTTAACGAAATTGTGACACAATTTATTCTCATACTGCGCAAGACGCCATATATCGAAAGAAGGCAAAGGATTCCTGTTTGATGTCCTACCTTTGAGCTTACCTTCGTGGTGCGAGTTCTGGGCATTGTGCGATGACGTTGATGAAGGATCTGTAGAAGGTCTGAAAGGAGAAAATTCGGGTCTGCAGCAACGGATACAGAAATGTAGAGAGACGTGATGGCACATGAAGGACACGGAATGCGTTGCGTACGTTGCGTGGCGATGCGACGAAGACGACGATGCGAAGCAATGTGTTGAAGCGTAATGAAAGATGAAACGGAACGATATTAGTATGGTTACTTGAAGAACGATATATAAAACTACTTAACTAATTATATAGCCATAAGTATAGAATATTGTCTGGTTGTCTAACGTATTAAATTTTCATACAGTTATTTACATACACCGTCGCAAAATTAGTACATATGTTATAAGTTCTTGTAATCTGAATGTTAATACATTCATTGACAAAATTGACATTGTTTGATTTAATGATTTGCATATTAACTCGTCAATGTTGACCATGATCAATATTTTTTTCCTGCTCTTCTGTATTAAATGAGCTAACACACACACACACACACACACATATGTACAAATATCGTCTAGTCAGGAAATATGAGATTAGCAAAGAACAACAATTACGTTTGGTCGCATACTTGTACGTAAATGGCTTGCATAAAACGTGTTAATATACAAGAACTGTTTACGGTACCTGTAGAATAGCGACTAAATAGAAGACAAAATTCTTTTTTAATACATTAGAATTTATTAGATTCCGTACGACACAAATAGGAACTCTCAATTAATCGAATCACAGGGACCACCCACATTTCTTGGAATATAACATTACATACATTTGGAATGGATAACACAGTATTCGCAGCTACGGGTGATGTACACTGCATTCCATTTTAGAGCGGACTCGTTCCGCGCAGGGATATACCATTGTTTGGTATGAAACCGGCAAGGAAAGTGCTACGACCAATCGCATTTGTCCCTGGTAGGGGCGCAGGTCCGCTCTTACATGGAATGGAGTGTAGTATTTGTCGGCATGGTACGACGCATGTGTGTGTG
The DNA here is from genome assembly GCA_910592295.1 of Andrena haemorrhoa. NCBI lineage: Eukaryota > Metazoa > Arthropoda > Insecta > Hymenoptera > Andrenidae > Andrena > Andrena haemorrhoa. The sequence goes on from OU342943.1 coordinate 8,504,431, forward strand.
TGATTGCGTAGAAAGTGGAAACTACAATATTTGTAGCTATATGCGTGGAGTCATGAGTAGATAAAGCATGAGAACATTCAAGTATGTCATGAAATTTAAAAAGGCAAAAAAGAACTTTGTCTCTATTTTCAACAATTTCCAGAACTATTTGCAACAGTTTATTTAACTTTACATATATCCGAAACTATAGGAACCGGAGAAAAATTAATACAAGTGTTATAGAGCTAAGAGAAAATAAGCCATATGTGGCTTTTAAATCTCATAAAGAGTTTTCCAAAATTACAAATATACTCATAGAAGTTCAATAGTTCCCGGTTAAGTCTGCATCCCGACCACCAGCTTGGACAAATTTTATTTCAAACAACGAATAAAAAAGAATGAATAAAATCCCAGGATTTATTCGTGAATAACGAATAGCGATTTTATTCGGCGAAAAATTATTTATTAATCACAAATAAATCTATAACGTTATGCGTTAGTCACGAATATTCGCTGATTTATTCTTTACTCTCGAATAACTTCGTTTTATTCGCAATTTTTATTCGAACATTATTCGAAAAATTGATTGGAAATTTTATCTTTTATTTGAATAACGCCTAAATCTGCTGACAACGCGAGCCTTTAACCGTTTGCCAAGAGAACCGAATTCGAAGTGACCGAGAACCGAGAGCAATGAGCAATGAGCAATGAGTCCAGTATTGAAATTTGCAAGTTATCTATTTATTTCTGAGATTTTCCCGGTCATATTTTTTAAGGGTGACAAATATTAAAATTTTGATTTATCCCCATGGAAGGTAGTAGCACCTCAATTTCCCCTTGCAAAATTTAGACACGGTGACAATTTTGCGTGAAGTGTGGCATCTCTCCCACAATTACCCTATTCTGTAAATAATTTTTCATCCCGTAGCATTAAAAACAGTCCAAATAATATCGTATTTGGGCTCATTTTAATCAAGAAAATCTCAGGAATTCATTAGTGTCACTTTCATGAAAATGCTTGAAAATTTCAGTGGTGCATGACTCATTACGAGCGCCAACGTTATCCCTCTTGGTTCTCTGACGTTAAGATCCCAGGTGTACTTTGTATCTGGTCTGAGTAAACGAAAAATCCGGAAGTGATGATTCGCAAGCCCTTAACTGGGCAGTATTGCACAATGGATTACAGAATCATTCAATATTAACACTTTGATAAATAGTGTCGGCGTGCTTCTACACCCTGGGATTTATATTCTATGCATGGTTTTAAGAAAAGCGTCGAAAATATTGTCCAAGGGTTCATAATGTTTGGTGTTCGTTCTCAAAGCAAACATTCGGGAACTCTCGAACAATACTTTTGGTACTTTCTAGAAAACGTCGATGTGGAAACACGTGGAAAACCTACTGGCACGAAAATACGCCGACATCACAGTGTCAATTTTTGTCATGTTGTCTAAATACACGCGATGCATTGCCCCGGTTTTGTCATTACCCGTCCAGTACAACAAAAAAACAGACTGAACAAATTTCTAATCGGAATCAGAAATTGCAGCATAATAAACAAGACTAGATATGAAACTATCTACGAAAAATTGTAGTGGAGTCTGTAATTGGAATTACAAACTGTAACAAATACTGTTGGTTAGATTACTTACAGAGGGCGGAAGAGACTTTCAAAGTAAACAATAAAATATAAATAAAACAATCACAGAAACGTATGAAAACAAAAGAATGAGAACTGAAACTATAATAAAGCTTAGTAACTTACATAATTACAAGACTAATCACGAACTATACCAAGGGACTAGACGACTTAGCTAACAAAATTGTTGTAATAATTTTGTGCGTACTCACTACTCTATTGACCCTTGAGAAACATTGGCATAACCATCGTATTTCGTAAGGATCTCGAAAAGTATTACTATCGGCTCCTCTTGAACGGTGTAAGTTTCGGAACTTAAATTTTTCTCTGGCTTTTATAGTTTCAGAAATATTTATGGCGTTTAGATAAATGTGAATATAACAAATACATTTATATTAATATTAAGTACACTAAGTATATTACTTTTAAGTATATACCATTAACAAATACTCATATTTATTTGATGCTAATAAACTAGCAGCGGGCATTTAACATATTTTTCCCCGAAATCGACATAAAGATTGTTGACAATTTGATTAATTATTTAATGTTTGATAAATTTGATTTCTACTCACAAAGGTTTCGGCGGATCACTAGCGAGGAGAGTACCATCATTTCTCGCATTATTTCCTCCTGCATCTTCGAGATCATCGTCACTGTCGCTTTCAACAGGTAAAGCCTGAAAGACAAATAACTGTGTCTAATTCAGTTTTAATGTTACCTACTCCATATATTATAATTACAAGTCGCCTTCGGGGATAATAGGTACGTTCATTTCCAGGCTCAGGGTTATTCGAAACAAAAAATTCTTAATCTGTATGAGTGTCGCTATAGCCCCTAGCTCAATTAACAATTTTGTCCAGAAATAACCGAGATTTTTCTCATGCAACACCCGAGAATATTTTTTTGTAAATACCGAACACTGGGACTCCCACGAGGGACAGTTATTTCAGCCTATGGGCCCAACGAGCCTGCACCACACACTACTACAGTTTTCCCCACCCCTTGCACGCCCACGGTATCATTGCGCCCGCTCGTGCTCCCAATCGGTCCAGTCGGCCATGCCTACTCTATTCCAAACCAAATATCTCAATTTTTTCAACCAATGCCAAGAATTTTGATCACAATGACGTATTATGCAGTCGAGCTTAGTTTTAGATTGATCTTTTGTTTTAACCTTTAAAATTCGTTGTCTTTCAGTAGATAGTACTACTTGAAGAATATACCTTCATATGACAATACATGTGTTACTTTGTGCGATAAAAATTAAATTATTAGGTATAGTTGTACGTAACAATTATCTGAACAGTATACAATGATCAAATAATAAATGAAGTAAGTGACCCACTATGATTAAACGGCGGTGACAGAAATCTTTATACCTACAATAATTTCGAGTTGTCACTATCTGAGGGATTCTCTTACTATTATTTTTATTTTATTTTATTATTCACTTTTCATTTTATTTAATATAGGAATGTAATGTAAACTATAGTTTACATTTTAATGGTTATTTATTATTTTGATTTAACCTGTGAGCACTGTTTAAATAACTGTTAACATTCAAGTATTTATAATACATTTATTTTTATCGCATGGATTAGCATAACATACATTATTATACAGGATGATCCTTTACACCCATTGAACTATAAAATATCTGGAATGCGAGCACGGTACGGAAAACCGCAAACAGGCCGGGCTGAGAGAGTCACATTGGATGGCTGTCTGTTCTTCATTAAACACTATCCTGTAGTAAATTTGGGTATAGGCGGATATGGACGCGTGTGTAAGAGTGAAACAGCATCCCACGCAGTGCCACTATCTCTTTTCAACAGCGCGGTCCAGCTCCTAATACCCACATTTCGCATTCCAGATATTCTATAGTTCCAGTGGCGGATTTAAGAAAAAGGCCCAGATGGCAAACGTTCTGAGGGGCCCATTTTTTCAGGGAAATGAAAAGGTAGTTTACTAAAAGGTGGTAACTGTACAGAAAAGTATAGAAAAGAAATATAATGCTTGGATAAAATCATACGTTTTTTTTTAACACAGGGCCCTACGGGGGCCTTCTGAGCAGAGGCCCATTTTTCAGGAAAATAAAGCTGTAGTTTACTAAAAACAGGCTCAGTGTAATAATACAGAAAAAAATATGCTTTGGATATAATCATAATCTTTTTTTAAGGATGGGGCCCTGAGGGGCCTTCTGTGCAGGGGCCCAGGTGGCAACTGCTCATTGGCCACCCTGTTAAATCCGCCACTATATAGTTCAATGGTTTCACCTAACTTTATGACCTGAAATATTTCTACTATATTTAAAACTTTTCCGCCGGTCTTTTATCTCATCCTGCTCGCAGTCCATGTGGTGAGAAGGTGAATTACCAAGACGAGACACGCGCGTTCAAAAGCGTCTCCAAATACACGTAATGGTAACGACCATATAATATATTATGTGTGATTATACCGCTTACTTGATCAAGAATACTGGAAGACTGCGGCATCTGTTTGTTGTTCTGATCGTTGCTGCTTGCGGGTTGAACGGAATTTGACGTTGACGATGCAGCAGAGCCTTTATGTTGTCTGTTCGGCCTTGGCGGGGCCTCTGGGCCCTGTGACACACCAAGCTCGTTGAGTTGAGCAGCCAGCATGTCCAAGTCCTATCACCCACACACACACACGCACAACCCCGTTAGTCACTGTTCCGAGACACCTCCGAAAATTTTCTCAAAGCTACCACCGAACAGCCAGACAAGCCGAAAAGATAAAGAAAGTGACAGAGAAAGCAGAAAATATTGCGCTTCAGCGACATTGTATGACTCCAGTTTTCATCAGTATTGTATAAACGATTGCGCACAACGTATTCAGTACACTAAACACTCCTTTACATCAATTTCCGTCGGGCGATCAAATGTGAATTTATGCCGGGTGTTCCTACACCGTCTGGCCAAACTTTACCAGCAATTTCTACCAATCATATTGATAAAACCATGGTCTACAAACATAGGTGCACAAACGCTTTCCCCCTGTGTTGTAGAAGTTTATAGCTGTGCGTTAAAAAGGTGTTGGCAATATACGAAAATTCGGGGAAAATCTCATATGTACATACTATATTAGTGACTCCACCAAACATATGCTTGTGACCAAAAACGTATTCACGAACATTCGTCCTCGATCCGTCAATGACGGTGCTACACAGCGATTTGTCTCCACGGAACGTGCACGAACAGCGAATTTCCTTTGATGTTTCCTTCGCGATTACATCTATCTATACACCACTCAACGAGCAAGTTTAAAAGACTAGAATTTGAGAGAAAAATCTTTGTGGACCTACGTTTGTATAACATTTTTTCATCAATATGACTGAAATTTGCCCAAACAATTAAGGAACGTTCTATACTGTAACAGTGTTGTAGCTAAAACAAAAGTATTAATAGCCGATTAATAGTTTTTACATTGTTGCTCCTATCATACCATATGGAAAGTTTGTATCTTTTCCCAACATGTTACATAAGCGATAATAATCCAAAACTTTGTGTCCACATTCTGGATTCTTGGCAGAATATTATGATAACTATACATGATAGAACATCATATCCAAAGAAATAATTACTTTTGACACGATAATATAAAAAGTATTTGATCTATTCATGGAGAAAGTACTCTGATTTTGTATTAGTTAAAAATATCCTAATAGGTTTTTTTTTAAGAAAACTTTGACTGAAAGTTAATTAAACCCCACTTGAAGACGGCAGGAGTACTTTCGTTCATGAAAAACCGATAGTACGCATCTGTTTTACATTCTAATGAAACAGATTAACATGGAAAAGAACTATGAATTTAAATATTTTCTTAAAAGAAAATTGCGAAATATACAGAACGCTCACCTCTCTATCTTAGAAAATGGTACAAACTTTCCGGATAATGTAATGCGTTGCGTCAAACAACAAGTTTCCAATACTGCCAAATTAGAGATGAGGAAAAGGGTATGGCCGGATAAGATGGTAAATGTGCCACGAAACCGCATTCGACTACCGATTCGGAAGCTTATTAAAAATACAATTTATGGCAAGTTTCAGCTTTGCATCTCGACTCGGGGGTAGTAAGGGGCAAAAATTGAAAATCAGGTTCTTGTCGAATTTCTCCTGTACCTACTAGTGCAAGAATCTCTTATTAGGAAATTGTTTCAAATTTTTAAATTGAAACTCCAAGTTGCGAAGAATAAAATACGCAAAAAAATGTGTACCGTACAGTAAAAATATAATTATAGTTCTGCAACTGCTTCGATACACAACCGGCATTTTTCATCACTTTTTTACATAGGTATTTTATTCTTCACAGCTTGTATTTTCAATTTAAAAATCTAAAAAGATTCCCTAATGCGTGGCTCGCTAAGAGAAATGCCTCTGATTTTATTTTCAAGATTCTTCATGCACTAGTATAGGAGAAATTCGGCGAAAACCTGATTTTTCAATTTTCGCCCTTTACTACCCCTCGAGTCGAGAAACAAAGCTGGAAACTTGTCACAAATGGTTTTTTTTTAACTTTCGAATGATCCATCGCGAGTCGAATTCCATTTAGGGGCACATTTGACCATCTTAACCGGCTATACCAGTTATTTTATAATTTCACTGATGCATCTAGGAAGATGCTACCCTGTATGTTCATGTTAAATACATGATATATTTTTTGACACTAAAGTATATCACAATCTCTATTATTACCAGGGACTTCATACCGCTATAATTTGAGGCAGTCAAAGCAACAGCGGACCAACCCACATTAAAAAAAAACTTTTTTTTCCTATTTTATATGGTTAATAGAGCCTATTGGAAAACGTTATTGCTACTAATTCAATTTCGAAAAAAAGTGGGTTAGTCCGTTGTTGCACTGACTGCCTCATTTGGATACCGATATTATGTCAAGTACTTCATACCGGTATGGCTTGGATACCGATATTATGTCAAGTACTTCATACCGGTATGGCTTGGATACCGGTATTAGGCTATACCGAAACCGATATATTACCGAAAACCGAAATAAATACCGGTATTTTTTCGGTTTACCTCTTGTAGAAATGGTAGACTAAGATTAAGACAGGTATCCACTAGAAACTAAAAGTACATTGACGAATTATCACTAGTGACTAAAACGGTAACTTCAAACATAAAGGCCACAGGTAAAATAATTATCACAGCTGGTTCCGTTGGCACTCAAAAGAATCGGCAGACTCTCCGCTTTAAAATGAGCTTAAGACATTGATGTTCCGGTCATCCCTCGCGAAGATACAGCGAGTTGAAGAGAAAGTGGAATTTGTGCAATTTTTAAGCATATTTTGGAAAGGACATCAGAGTCCGAAATTTGAACCGAATCGAAAAAGTCGAAGATGCGTCTTAAAGAGGAAAGTCTGATCTTTCTATTGGTTTTTTCAGGAACGTTCTACGATGATCTCTTCGCATGCTAGAAGTAAGTAAAGTAAAAAAAACGGTTTTTGCTTCAAAGTTGAATGACTCGGCCAAAAAAAATAGCACAAGAAATTAATTACTCGCTTTTTACACAGGAAAGCAGCCACTTTCGAATGGTGTAAATGGAATTTGTGTAAAAAATTTCGTGCACCCCGTGGAACATCGCAAAGTTGGACAAATTTTTTTCAAACTGACCAAGTGCCATTTATATTGCTATAACTTTGCCGAAAAACAATGCATCTGAAATTTAAAAAAAGCAGCTGAAAGTAGAGATCCCACGCTTTCAAACCGTATTTTCAAAATATCGATACGACTATTTTTACCGGAGTTATGACCATGTGAACTTGTCCCTATTTTTCGGGCTCCCAGAGGTGATCCTTTAATTAATGTGAGGAGTGTATAAAACTAATAAATTAATTGTCAAAAATATTTCCCTGCTGTTAGCAAGTACGTATTCACTTAACGCTCGAACAACAGATTTCGAGAACAAATCTTCATTTGTTTATATTCCGTCCCCACTACATCGGTGAGCCTCTCGGTTATCCCTTTCTCGCATAAGGGGCGTAAGAAAGACGATATAAGGCGCCACCAAACGACGAATGTAACATTATAACGTCGTATTCTTTTTCACACTATACATATTACCAGAGAAATGCTGATAATTCCTTTGGTTTCGGTATTACAGCGATTTCGGTACTATATCGGTTTGGATATAATTTTGCTAACATAACAGCAGTAACAAAATAATACCGGTTTCAAATTTCTGCTTACAAATATCTTGAAAATTGTTACAGAATAGTAAAACCGATAAAATGACCGGTATGTATCGACAAATATACCGGTATTTTACGCACAGGTAGTAGTCCCTGATTATTACATCCATACTCTGTTCTATATTTGTTAAAATATGATAAAAATACGAAAAGTATATATCTCGAAACATCAAGGAACGTGTTGTGCTTCCACGTATAAACACCGTATAATTCTACTAGTGAGAGCATACATTCAGGGAATTTGATTGAAGCATACCAATATATGATACTGAGATCAAGCGACAGAACATTAAAATGGCGATCATGAGCGAACTTGTTAGACAGAAAATTTAAAAATGGATTAACATTTGATGTGATATTAAAACAAGAAAATCACATGTTCATCGAAAAGGAAAATTACTGTATATCTCATGTGGAGGAATTGTTTGTGAATTACCTGTACAGATAATTAACAATTTTACGTGTAAAAGGAGAGATAAGTGTTGCTGTACGTATAAATGTGGGATCGATAATGTAACATGTAAGGAAAAGAATAAGTGTTGTGTTCTTACCTCCGGCCTCCTTGGCGGCAGCTACGGTACGTGTGAACATGGAAAAAAAACAAAAACCGAATAATTTCAAATTCAAGTGCAGTAAGTGTGTGGCATATGTCGCGTACGTGAGTGTAGTGTGAGTGCGTGCGCTACGATATAATTTGTGCATAAATACTTGGGCGCCTATGAGCGTGCACATCAATGACGTAACAGCAAAATAGAACGAAATTCCGCGTGCAAATTCGGTTACAAGATTGTAGGAAAAAGAAGACAAAATATACAGCTACTCACTTCATTATACGGACGTCATGTTAATTGTCATAGATTTACTTTGTACTTTAGATAAGGATGAATAAAATTGGAGAAAAATACTTTAAGTAATGTTAGGATATTATTTCCAGTTAAAAGATGTAAAACTTCATTATTGAACTGATAGAGCTTTTAAATACTGTGTTACACACGGAGGACTATTTATCTCCTGGTGACGAAAATATTTAAAGCTAGAGTATCTAACCAAATATTAATATAGCATTTATTTTTATTAAGTGTTTAAATATTTTCGCGATGTAAAAAATAGAAATTCGCCTATTTGTAGATAATTTTACAAAAAACCGTATGAGATACATAAACAAGTGTTACAGTTTCCTTAACTCGGAACAATATCCCTGCACTATGCACGATATTCTTTACTTTTATTCATCCTTGCCAAAACACAGAAGAAATTAGTAAAAAAAATAAGCGCGATGTCCAACTACCACAGTGAGTAACTGTACACGTAATGAAATGTATTATACAGAGAGTACGTCGGGTTGATGAGAGATAAAAAGATGGCGTAGTAGAACAAAACTAGCATTTGGTTTTCTACAGCTTTCATAATCCAATGTAGCTTCCTGGCTACGTGTATTAGTTTCTATTAGCGGAAAGTAAATGCCGAAAAAAAGTTGCAATATTAATCAATGTCAAAGAAGCCTACCATAGGTTTAAATACATGGCTGTTCCTTTGAGACGCTGCTTGACCACCAGAGTTTCCGCTGCCGCTCCCAGCAATGGGTGGTTGATGATTCGAGGGTGGCGTAGAAACTTTATGCGATTGCCTAGGATCGTCCCTGGGTGTCGGAGGCAGTGGCCGGGATGGCGGTTGCGGATCTGGAACTACTACAAAGCACGAAAAGTGGCTCTATGAAATTCACAACGCAATGCGTTTCATTTCATTCTGGCATTCCCAATAACAACTTTACGTAAACGAAGGGCGCCAGGGTATATAATCCGGGATGAAGTCAAGAGGAGTAAGTTAAGAACGAGGACAGCGAAAAGAGCATGGGGTTTTAAGGAAAGGAAAAGGCGGGGAGTTGGCCAGGGTTTGCTGGGAGGGAGTAAGGAGAAGAGCGGAGGGGGAGGGAGTGTCGAGATGGGAGGAAGGCAGAAGGAAGTACTTCGAGGAAAGGGGATGGGAGCCGAGGACGGTAGAGAGGGAAAGGAGAGAAAACAAATGGGGTGGAAAGAAGTGGAAAGAAAAGATTAGGAAAAGCAGGAAGGAGAAATGGAAGAGAGGTTGTGGGAGGCCAGGTGCAACAGGATGTACAGGGAAGTGAGAGCGGAAGGAATTCCGAAGTATCTGAGGAAATGGTGGAAAGAAGAGAGATGGAAGAGGATTGCGAGATGGAGGGGGGAAACGAATTGAGGGAAGCTAGATATTGGGAAGAAGAAGAAGAAGAAGAAGAAAGGGTGTGTAGGGTATGCGGTGAGAAGAGGACACATGGAAACACATCTTGGAAAGCTGCAGTGGAGAGAAAGAAAGGGGCGGAGGAAGATAGGAAAAGAAAAGAAAGATATTAGGGGAAGGGGAAGGTGGGGAAGGGGAAGGTGGGGAAGGGGAAGGGGAAGGTGGGGAAGGGGAAGGTGGGGAAGGGGAAGGTGGGGAAGGGGAAGGTGGGGAAGGGGAAGGTGGGGAAGGGGGTTGAAGAAATGGAGGAAAGAAAAGGTAGCACTGTGGAAAATCAGAGGGAAGGTAGGAAGTAGGAAGTAATCGGATAAGAAATAGAGTAAGGATAGGGTAAGGAACAAAAGAGAGAGGGAAAAGCAGGGGCGAAGTTAGGTTAAAATGCATTGTAAACGGAAGCCATTGTTCCCCAAGGGGAACAATTAAATAAGTACAATACAAAAGATACAAATACGTAAACGAAGGGAAATCACTGGATACTGATATTCTATCAAACACACCGATTAGCCTGTGAGGAATGGCAGGTCGCGCTGGTGGTCCAGGTTCTGGTATATCTCTTTGAGATCTGCTACTTGGTTTTTCTTTAGCAGCAGGTGGTTGAGGAGCTACGTCTTGAGTTAGAGTTCTACCTTCCTGAATTTGCTGGAAATTCCTGCGTAATGTATCGCCACCAGGAGCTTGAACGATAGACGATGGTTCACCGGCCAATGCTGGCTCGTCTTCTTCATTTTCACTACCACTGTACCGATAATCATCTCTTTCTATAATAAAAGGGACAAAGTGTAGCAATAACTCGTTTACCTATTATATCTCTCTGCTGACTGTCATACCTTTTTCTTGTTTACGTTTTTTACAACGATCGATATGATCTTTGAGTTGTATCCTGACTTGTCTTTCGGTCGGTTGGTCCCGGATAAATGGATGTTTAAGAAGCTGCTCTGTATACGGCCGTTGATGATAATCTTTTACTAAAACTGTTTCGATAAAACCGTGGAATTTCTTCGCCCATTTTTTCGACTTGAGCCTTGGTGGCGGGTTACGTGGGATCAGAAACAAGGCCTTTTGTGTGAATTAAGCGTAAATAGTAAAAATTAAATGTTATCCTTTTATGGCGGCAGTAATACGTAATGGAAAGGAAATTTGTAAGATTGTCGAATACTAACTCGCATCGGATGAAGGTCGCAAAGTGGCGGTTGTGATTCGGCCATTTCTAAAGCAGTAATTCCGAGAGACCAAAGATCACTTCTATTGTCGTACGTGGCATCTGGATTTTCATCACAGGCTATTACTTCTGGAGCCATCCAATATGGCGTTCCGATAAATGTATTTCTTCTACCTATTGTCCTGTCTAACTGTGCACTAACGCCAAAGTCAACTGTAACACGAAAGAAAGCGAATGATATGGTAATTTCGTTACTTGCATTGTAGACAAATATATACAAAACATTATATTTTTACGTAGACAATAAAGTCTCACCTAGTTTAACTTCAGCATTATCGGTTAACAGGACATTCTGCCCTTTAATATCCCTGTGAATAACTTTGTTGCTGTGAAGATAACTAAGTCCCCTTAATATCTCCCGGGATATATAAGCAATCCATTCCTCTTTTAAACTCTGGCCCTTAGTTGACTTGACAAGATCCGTGACGGAGCCAGCTCCGCAGTATTCCATAACCAACCACAACTGATCATCTTTTCCAGGTGATGACTTTTTCACAAAGGCACCATAATAAGTTGCTATATTTCTGTGATTGGAATACTGCAATACGAATAATAAATAATTACGTTTAATGTTTAACAACATAACATTGATTTTCTGAAATTACTTCGAGTATTAATGCTCACCCGTTTTAATACATTTATTTCTAATTTGATTTCTTCCTCTTCATCCTAAAATAAAAAATTACATTGTTACACAATTTAATCATTACGATAACTAGTAATTCGAGATACAATTAACTTATTAAAAGCAATATTTAATTGTATATTCATAAGAATATTAAAACTATCACTAACAGCCACTGTGTTTCGTTAATTAATAGTAATATAATAATAAAGCGGATAATGAAAAAGTAGAAAATTTATAATTTTGTTTCAAATTATGCTGTTGTAGTTCGATTAGCACACTATCGATGCAATTTTCCCCCAAACTGACACTTTTAGAAATAAATCGTAGGTAATGTAGTTGCAAAAATCGCAATAATAATGATATATAACAATAATTCTTTTTAAGAAATTGTATAATTGTAAAGAAAATACTACCCAACAGATTTCAAATTACATTATAAGCTCTCTTATTTCAGATTGAGAACGAACCGATATATCGATTTGAAAACTATTCTTCAAATTCAGCGAGCACTTTTCACCGATAGGCGGTGGATAACGGTTACGTGTTTATTTTAATTTTATGCAACATATACTAAGTAGGACACTGGACTCGCTTAATTTGAAACACGAAGTTTACACATTGTTGCCCAGCTGCTTTATTCAAAAACTAATGCCTCGCAGTTGCCTAAAAACGAATATGCTCGTCGACGGTAAACAACGTTCGGGCAGCAAAAATTGAGTTCATTCGTCTTCGGTGAACAATGTGTTAAGTCCATACAGTGATTTGTGACCGGAAAACGTGCCGCGATTTCTATACACTGTTGAAAAGGACTAAAGGCCTCATCAAGACGAACAAAATGATACCAGTTTTATTTACGCAAAATTCGGCAACATTCAGGTTTCTTTCTCAGTGAATACAATGAATAACAATGTCAACTTACAATGTGTACGGCACAATTTTTTAAACACGAGTGACTCGGCCGAGTCATCGGTCTGCTACTCGGCCGAGTGAAAATCTTGCCCGCCAAATTACTCGGCCGAGCTCACTCGGCCGACACTCCTCAGGTGTAAACTCAGCAATAACGTCGGCGAACAACAGATAGGAAAAACTGTAGTAGCGTGCGGGGTAGAATGAACTCGTAGGATAGGCTTGAATGACTAGGATTCTTGGAGTTATTTCAGCCTATGGGTGCGAGCCTGCACCTGCACTCTACTACTACTTAACTCTTACAGTTTTCCCTATCCTAGCGCTGTCCAAGGTCGCTCACGCGCGAGCTGAGGGAGAGCAGGCGCGTGAGGGGCCCCTACGCTGGACACACCGATATATATACTATGGATTGGAGATACTTGAAGCGATTTGAAGAGTTTTTGTACTTGCTTCCCTTTGCCCCGCGATCACCCGCAGTGCTCAACACTTTGTCACACTTTACCTAATAGAGGATCCCTACTTTGCCTAATGTTGCCACCATTTACCACGCCAATCGACGCCGAAACGAGTGTACTTAGCTGAGTAAGTATATAAACTGTGTTTCTTGGCAAAAATAGTTAAATTGTGCATTGTGCTGTGTTTATGCAAGTAAAGTTCCAAACTGGGCAAACGCGTATTTTGGGGGAACGACAAAACTGTTTAAAAATATTTCAAATTCACTTTTTGCGAACTTTATTAATCATTACTTCAGTTTTTTATATTACATTTATAAATTTATTTCACTATTTTCATGAATTTCATTTGCTCTGATTAACTTTTCTGAATTTCAACATCATACAAGCAATTCGTATTATATATGATTATACTATATTATGTACATAATATAATAATATATTATGGATCCATATTTTTACGAATACATATAATAATATATTAGATTACACTATTCTTTTAGTCTTTTATAAACCACATTTTTCAAATTTCGCGCTATTTCCTTTAATACATCGGTCGAACGGTGGCGGTGCTGACATGTAAAGTCACTTTCAATTCGCTTCAACCGCTGTACGGCCGGCTTATGGGAATCTCGTATCCATAGTATATATATATATATATACATAGTGTATATATACATAGTGTACATACATATATATATATATATATATATATCAGTGGCTGGACAGCGCTGCCCTAGCTACCACTCGCATTTACGATTTTGGAACAGTGTTTCAACTGCCACCTAGGCAACACCAATTTTTTCGAACTAAAATTCACGTGAATCAAAACACAATCAAAAGTGTATTTAAAAAATTGTCCCGTATACATACATTATAAGTAACTTAATAAATGAAAATAAAGTTTGACATTGTTATTCATTGTTTTCACCGAGAACAAAACCTAAATGTTGCCGAATTTTGCAGCGTGTTTACAGGAATGACCCCTTAACATATTTAGTTTTATTTTATTTCAAGTGTCACATGGAAATCATGAACATTTATTACAGTCCAGATAGAGATACACATACAATTTCTTTTCCTTGTAAATTGATTCTTATGAGGAAACATGTGGAACAGAAAAAATGAAATGTAGAATGTTAACAATGTTTGCTAAGAGGAGTACAGCCTAACACTTTATTCTGATATGTTTACACAATAAATCAGTTATTTTAAGAACAACTACTTACTTCTGTGACGTCCATAACCTTGATGGCGGCCAACTGACCAGTTTTGGTATGCCGACCCTATAACATACAGAATTATATTATTATTATTATTATTAATATTATTATTATTATTATTCTTGACCAGGTTTGATATTAAGGATTTTCGACCTTATTGTGCGATCATTAAACGTTTGTAACTCAGAGCACCGTTAAACGATTTTGATGAAATTTTCAGCATGTATACAGCTTACTTAAATCTACAAACGGGTTTTTTGAATTTTCGTTACAGGCTCAGAAAAAAAAGTTGAAAAAACGGCATTTACTATTTTTTTTTGCTATTCCGACAAATTGAATTTTTTTTCAAAACTACGAAATACGTCACTTAGCAAACTAATCCTTCTACCTTAAAAAAAAAACTCATGTCGTTTGGACCAATTCTAAAAAAGTTATGCGATTTTAAAAGTGTGCCAATACTTTTTTCACTCACTGTACATGTGTACATACATATGTATATAGCCATATATGTGCAGACCGCGCCTGCAAAATGCACTAACGGGCAAAAGAGAAATTCATGAAAAATTGAATCGAAGATATAAAATAAAACTTTTCGCTTTGAAACAATTAACCCTAGTAGCAACAAAATATTGAAGATATTGAATTTCTTTTTAATATTTTAAATATGCACGGAATATTTATTGTAGATTAAGAAGCAAATAATTTGTTCCGAATATACAGGAAACATTCATTTTATATTACAGCCGAGGTTCCGAGGGCCGAATGGGATTTTATTACCGGTTTCTTTTCTTCAAAACCGTAAAATCTCGAACTCTGAGGCCATTTTTCGAGGTGATCCCATCTGATTTCGAAATTAAAAATGGTATCAATCAATTCGTCTTGGCGAGATCTTTCCAATGATATAAAGCAATCTTTGGGACTTAACATTGTCCTTTGAAGGAACTCGCATTTATAAAGTCTTTAATGGAACCAAAATTAATTTTCTTTATAATTCATAAAAAGGACATTTATTTTTATTACAGAATAAATAAAAAACTAATTCAGTAAGTAATAATAAATTATTGTTCTAACTTCATTTCTAAATATATATGTTTTGAAACATTGGTAAGCAGAAGAACGAGATAATGTTGGTAAAATATTTTTTCTACCAAATGATAGGTCTAATTAAAAGAAGTAACTTTTGTCTTGAAACTTGTTTTCTATCTCTAACAGTTCACGAGTTATAACATAAAATCAGAAAATAGCCGAATTTTCAGGGGTTAATTACACCCCCTTAGAATGAATTTGAGCAGCAAACAAAAATTGCGTTGTAATCAGGAGGAAATTCCCTACATATTCACAAAATTTCAGAATTTTTTGAATTTTCAGGTTCGGGATCTTCCCTTGTAAGTAGTGACGCTTTACTCCTGATTTTTTCGTAGGTGTCACTCAAAGAGTTGTTTGCAAAAACAACCCCCAAAAAATGAATTCCTTTATTTCCAGCCTTAATGGTTGATCTGCAATTTCGAAAATAATATATGTAGCCAAGCTAAAAAGTACCTACTACGTGCATTTGGAAGTATTCAAATATCTTAAGTAGTTGTTGAGAAAAAAATACTAAAGTTTAGAGTTGTTATTCCCATATCACCCTAACGAGAGGAGGTAGAGATCTGAAATTTCTCAGTGTTTTTTTTTGGCAAAGAGCATTATTTGGTATACATAAATACTAAAATTTCTGATGGATCGTTTTTCCTATACTTACACGGCTAGACCCTTTGAAACCAGTAAAATGATGACTCATCCCCTGACCCCAATTACAGGCGGACTATATCACATTTCAGTTTCACTAAAATCTCTGATCCCGACCACAAAGAGTGATAACAAACAAAGTGAAAACTAGGATGCAAAAGTAAACTAAACTTTTCCTGCGCAACGTGCGGCAATGTTTTGTCAACAGTAATTTTAAATAGCATTATCGCAATGAGTTCAGAATTAATTGTTTTAGGTCAACTAAACACGAATAGACTTGCAAAATCCTCGGAAGAAAAACAAATTTCAAACACTTTACATTCATATTAGGGCGGAGCGATACTATATGGATAGGCGAAAATTTCAAATTGAATTTTCAGTTGGCCTGGGTGCGGGATAGTTGTTTTTTGATTAACCAAATACAACTGTAAAAAATTTTGGAAAAATATTCATGTCATAATCATAATCATATAATGCAGACATGAATGTTTTTCCCCAAAATTTGTTTACAGTTATGTTTGGTTAATCAAAAGACAACTATCCCGCACCCAGGCTAACTGAAAATTCAAATTTAAATTTTCCGCTCCGCCCTACTTCATATGCATGAGTTAGAAGACATCACAACACAGTTTGAGATTGTACATACAATTAGTTAAGCTATTGCTTATACCTTACAGAGTCATTTAAAAAAAAAAGAACAATTAGCAAGAGGTCGTAGAAATAGGAAAAAATGGGGCATACGTAATTTTCCAACACGATAATGCCCCCAAAGAGATTATTTATTGAGCTGAACCTCGTTGAACGCGAAGCAGCGTACTTAAGGTCTCTGCACATATATCAGTTCCGTGTCAGTTCCGTGCCAGCGTACCAGGGGTAAGAAGAAGAGATCCTCTTCGCCCATCTTCTTCTTACCACTGGCACACCGGAACGGCACTGACACGGTGCTGATATGTGTGCCCAGACCTTTATTGTTAAAAAGTCTAGTTGCCAATATTGACTCCAAAAGCGTTAATGAATTGTGGATGAAGGTAAAAACAGTTTGTAGAAATATTGAAAAATTCTAATACTAATAATATTTAAAAAAATGTTTTAAACACCGAGCAGGCATAATCTTATTCATATTAATATTTAAATCGCACAATAAGTAAAATGAACATTGCCTGATTTGCATTTTGTATTCTGCAGATTCTTAAGAATATAGGTATTGTAAAAATATGTTTCATGTGCAGTGCACATTCTTGTTATTTTATTATAATAAAGTCGTACATTTAAATAATAAATGATCAATTGCATGAGACGCCATATGCCTGAAGCATGAATTATTATTAATTTCTTTATAAATCGAATAGCATTTGAAATAACGATCCTAACGGTTCAATTCGGAGACATACAGTCAAAAACTGGTATTAGCGCAAACATTTCTCTTATTCTTAATAACGCGTTAATAACGTATAATATAATATACATTCCACATCCTTCCGGCTGAGATTCTCGACCTCCCATACGCGACTATTTTTCACACTTGGCTGTCTACCCAAGGACGACTTCGTCAAGAATTTTTTCAAGGTGAATCACTGTCTCCTTCGATCTCAACTACGTACAGGTGAGAAGAGAAATCTCTGCATCCCCACATTTAAACAAGCACGCAACATGTGTCTAAACAGACACAGATTCTTCGACTGTGTAATGCATACGAGTTATATGCATGTGAGCTCGTGTGTGCATATAATAAACATTGTAAAGATACAAATCTTTCATTATCTAATATCATAGAGCATAGGGTACAATTCGCAACGAAATAGAGGTAATTCTTCATGTCTAAAAAAAATAAAAAACTGAGAATGAATTTTACTATGCGCGGATTCGTTTTGGAGAAAATCAATTCTACAGATTCATCGGATATGCGTTTTACTAAAGAGGAGAGCGTGCGAGATTCGGACCACCGATTAGGTTCAAGTTTCGTATGTGGTTAATACACGGCATGAAGAATAATAAATCAAGCGCAAACGCTTAAAATTTAACGACCTGATCGAGTTCGCAATGTTGTTTGCCAAAGCCTCGATAGATACACGCAAGAACGAAGCTCAAATCCAGAGTATCCCGTATTTGAGTTGATAATTTATATTCTGGTCTTCTAATTTTGTTTATTATATATGATACGCGCTAACTCTATGCAAAATTTCAGTCAAATTGGTCAGCCAAATCTCGTGCATTCTCCTTATAAATATGTACAACTTGACTACCTATGTATTGCTTTATATTTCTACTTGTGTGTTGTGTTTAGAGATATTAATGGTGAAATGGTTTAAAGAAAATATACCATTGTATTTTTAACCAACTTTAAAAAAGGAGGAGGTTATAGATTCGACCTGTACGTATGTTTTTTTTTAATGTTATATGGACCGATTTTGATGATCTCTTTTTTATTCGAAAGAGGGCGATGCCCCGGTAGTTCCATCCTACACTGCATCAACAATTTTGCCAGTGCTGGTTAATAATAAAGACTATTGTCACCTAATTATTATTATTTTATGCACGTACGCGCATATCTCCTCAGCATGTTGTGTCAATATATATAAAATTAAAAAGTTAAAAATAAAAAAATTAAAACCGACTTCAAACTAACAAAAATGCACTAAAAAGTAAAAAATAATTGTTTCCCTTATTTAATCTACGACTCTCATATTTCTTAAGTCGCCGCCTCATCATTTGCACTGTGTAAATCTGGCGCCGGCTTAAAAAATATGAGAGTCAGATTAAATAAGGGAAAAAATTATATTTTACCTTTTAGTGCATTTTTATTATTTTTAAGTCGATTTTAATTTTTTTTAAATTTTTTTATTATCGATCATTAATCATTTTATTATACTGCAGATACTTGCAAATATCAGCCTATGGTCGCACACGGTTCAATTTACCAAATTAAATAGGCGTGAATGATAAATACCAATTTATGATTCCATAAGTAGTAATTAAACGGTGTGATAACTGATAATTTAGAAGGGGCTAGGTATTCTACTATTACAGTCGACTTGAACACAATTTTTAATACAATAAGAAATGAAGAATCTGTAAGTTTGTTATATTACTTAAATCTTACGACTACGAGTCTTTACAAATACTAACAAAGTAGTGAATGTAGCGTGTAATAGGCAAATACGCTAGCCAAATCGTACTCTATCGTACGTCAACCCAGTAAATCTTCGAAACCAGTTTTCGTGAAATGCGAGCCACGGAACAAAGAAATTGTTGTTCCGGATTTTCAATTACTCCTTACACATAGAATCAATCCTTTTCCATTGTACCATGAATGCTGTTCCACCCTGTATAAGCACCTGCGCCCACCCACGCATGCACAAACCACTGAAGTTATAAGTAAGAAAGTAGATAAGAATAAAAGAAACTTAAGGCTGAAACAGACACGTCGAGTAATTTAGTCGAGTAGCCTGTAATTTAGTAATTCACCATTGTTTTACTAAACTACTCGACTAAATTTTAGTGTTCACACACGAAAAATCACTAAATTACTCGCTACTCGACTGAATCACTCAACGTGTCTGAAGCAGCCTCTATAAAGAACTAAAGCAGCAGAAAACAACTGCAAATAACGAAGGGGTAAGAAACATTCAAGTACCATTGGAATTCATTCTAAATTATGAAATATTTGCGAGGATATTTCTCCCCTGATTGGCTCCCATGAATCAGCATTACATTTTCAGGTTTCACGATTGTGAAACCACTATAATAGACTTAAATATTTCATAGAACCACTTCGGGCAAATAGTGTTGCTATAAAGTAAAAGAAGTGTTAAATTTATTAGTAAACAGCATTCATTAAAATCGTTCATCCCTTCTATTAAAATGTCTGGTTTATTATTGAAAGTCGCTGAAAGAATACTTGCGAACTTAATACGAATGAAATCTGTGTACTCACTTTATAAACTTGACCGTACGTTCCATTG
Source organism: Andrena haemorrhoa (assembly GCA_910592295.1). Classification (NCBI taxonomy): domain Eukaryota; kingdom Metazoa; phylum Arthropoda; class Insecta; order Hymenoptera; family Andrenidae; genus Andrena; species Andrena haemorrhoa. Next base: position 8,524,655 of record OU342943.1, read on the forward strand.
CCAACTACTTCGATCAGCTCAAAGATACCTGCAGGTTCCTGTAACATAAAAATAAACATATATATTCTAATTTAGAAACAACACGGGAATACAATATGTGCTTAAATTTCTGATAAAAAGATATAGTATATCGTAATACACACATCCATATATGCTTACATTTCTCACTATAGAAGGAAGTCTAACATTGGTGCCTTTAAATCAAGTATCAGCACTAGGGCTGGGACTATTTGTCGAATTTCTCGGTATTCGAATACTTCGGTTCCTCAATTATTTGGCGAATATAATTCGAATATCTCGCAGAAGAGGTGAAAGAGGAAGCGGTGGAATGGTGTAGGGAACTGGAAGGGAAAAGGAGGCAGGTACAGAAAGCAGAAAATAAAAATTAAGGAAAAATGTAAATATAGAGTTATAAAGCCAAAGTTAGATTAGTTTTAGTGTAGGTCTGAATAAGTAGGAAAAGATAGTATTGTAAGCGGGGGCTGATGAGGCCAGGACAGAGAAGTGTGTGCAATGTGTATGAGGGAGGTATGAGAGTGATAGGCGGAATAAGCATTATTGTTGATTGTTTAGATGATAGTATGTAAAACCGAGTTCATTTCTTGGCAGCAATGCTGAAATAAAGATTACTACTACTAATTCGAATATCCAAGTATTCGAATGCTATTTGAATATTTAAGTATTTGAATATTGATGTATTACTATACTATTCGAATACTGCATATTCGAATAACAACATTCGAATACTCAAATATTCTAAGTTTATTCGTAGCGTTCGAATACTTGTAAAATATTCGAATATTAAATTATTCGAATAGACCCAGCCCTAACAAGCACACGTTTCTCAGTTGTTGGGTAGAATTATCCACAGAATATTAATATGCCCTCGGTTTTAACAGCATACTTAGTTGCCAGATTAATTATAATTAATGAATTAGTATTCTCATTGTAAAGTTTGATCAACTTGAAATTTCTATTATTCTAGTATCAATTCAAATGCTTTCCAACATCTTTTATAAACGATATAAACGTGGAATTTCTTAAAATTTAAAAGACATTAATGGATGCAGTAATCTAATTAAAAGTGACTGAAATTATGATAACCACGGTTGTGGCAGAACAAAATTATTTACGAATTATTATTATTTTTACGAGTTATTTAAGAACAGAAACCAAGATATTTACGAATCTTACTTTTGAAAGAGTATATGAAAGTTCCTGATAAATCTGTAAGTCCTTGTGTCCTTTAGACACAATAGGTACAAGAGAACAAGTATAATAATTATATTCTTTTTCTTTAATAATTACGCGCCTACCTAATCACGGATATTTTGAATAAAAATTGCATGTTGCAACGCTTCATAAATACGTCAAATAATCGCGATAGTAATACGTCAATGAATTTTATGGTTCGTATCAATCACTCCCGAAGGAACTGTCACTAGGATATAAAGCATACCGATGGCACGTTCGACTCTTTCGAATTTTATTTACTGGGACATCGATGACAAAAAAATTCAAGAACAACTCCCTTCCGTCGTTCTACAAAGACGAAATAGTCATCATCTCTCCTACGAGGTTAATTACCAAATACTGCGTTCGTTCGAAGTATAAAGAGGACTGCCGCATTGAGAACTATCGGGTGTCAAGTACGAAGCCGACGTACACGCGCTAAGCGCGATGCAAGTGACTTTTGTATTTGCGTACCTTTAAAGCGTTCAGATCAATGTCGTCGAGCGAACAATTGACGCTTGGTGCCAAATTATGCGCCATCTTGATACGCCACTTGCGCTCGTCGCGTTATCTCTCCTGCTCAAGCTCGCCGAATCCGCCGACTATTCTCCTTTTCTACCTCTCCCGTTGATCTCGCTCCGACTCTCTCGGCACGAACCGAACAGAAATGTAAGGGCAGAGAGGGAGGAAAGTATCTTTCCGCGGTCGCACTAACTCCGGGCACTAAGGCGAAAAGGCGGTGATATACTTGTTAAAGCAATCCAGCGATATTTTTACGAGAATTTAACCGAGAATAATCCGGAAAGAGAGGGAACACACGCGGGGCAATGGCACATGGCGTATGAGACACGAGCGATCAGCGAAGAGTCAATCTACCAATCAAATTGGAAAACGATGCGTACACCTCCATCGCGTTTCTTCGGAATCGTTCATAAAACGGAATTGCGTCAGTTACGCATAGTCGCGAACAACTTATTATACTCCGGCCGCAGCGCCAGGCGCTGGATTATTGTACGGTCATAACGGAAGCGGCACAACCAAGCCGAGCCGAGCCCAAACACAACGGCGGCGGCCGTTCTACGTCCTGTCTCACTGCTTGCTGCACGCCTCTTCTCTCCCTCGGCACTCTCTCATCTTACTCTGTCTTCTTCGTTCTTAGGCGTGCGCACACATACTTTTCTTTTCTCTCTTCTTTACGCAGACAAATATTTTCACCGTCTTTGTTTTTCTTGCGCCGCGAGGATTGCACTCCGCTACTTCTTGACGTCACCGGCCGGGCTAGACCATGATGGCGACGAGTATGCCCCCTTCCTAATTCTCTTCTACATGTGGCGTGGGAGGTGACCAAAAATCAAGTTTCCGCCACCTCGTTTAGATTCCTTAATCATAGCCAGTAAATACGATACAAATTAACGCGCATCATTACCAGCTTCGAGATGGACCCTTTCGCTTTGAGAATACATGAATCCGACACTGAGAAGCTTTTTCGTCACGTTATTGGTTCTTATAGTGCTAACCGGCCGCGGCTACTGTAATTGATCATTATGTAGTTGGAAATTTACAGTGTCGCGTAGACTTCGAATCACCTTCTTTAATTGCGAACGATTAAAATACAATTAAATCATTTCTCAACGTATAGGTGTACTATCTTAATATATAAAGTAGAAAGCTTCTATATGTGCGTTTGTCTGTTGCCTAAAAACATTCGAACGATAAACTCTGGAATCACGAAATGTGATTCAACTCACTGTGCCCGATTAATCCAGACGAATGTGATTATTTTCACAAAAAAAACCTAAAAAAATTATTTTCTTTATAAAATCGGAATCTAAATTTCGGGCGAAGCCGAGTAGTAAATCTAGTAATGTATACATGTAATGTTGAATCACCCGTTCGGCATTTTATTCGCTCTTTCTTTCTTTTAATAAAATAGAAAATAAAATATGAATAAAGGTGAGGGGCTTGTTTTCATAAATAAATATATTTTATATGAACAATGGTATTGTTTTTAAATGTCCATTATGTAACACGTTTTTACATACTTTCAGCTTCCCATTGGTTAACATGCATTTAATATGTATAAAAGGTGCTATGTGTTGTATATTTATTTGCAAAAATATACAATTCCGTTGTAGGTAATAACAATCAAGTAACCGTAAAGAACATTATAACCAGTTCAGTCGCAATTACACCTAAATACAAATAAATGTTTGCTTTATGGTACAACTTATTATTCAACCCATGAGGAGAGATATCCAGATTTAACTCGGACTATTTAACGAGGCTTTGCACAGTGATGTCGGGGCTTAGGATATTTATGCTATTGATATATGGTTTTGGTGGTGAATAGTTTACAGCTTATGAGACACCGTGCATTGTCTTCAAAAGTTCACAATTATCATTAATTCTTCACAATTATCAACTGATAGCGCGATATACTTGAGATAATTGACTACTATATAGAAGAATGCTCTTTTTTGGCGCAGGTTCCAGTTTCATCGAGGCCCTTTTCTTCGGCATACTTATACATATTTTGTAGTAACTAGCTTTACTACTAAGCTTCGCCCGAAATTTAATTGTGATTTTATAAAAAAAATCATTTTTTTGTGAAAATAGTCCCATTGGTCTGGATTAGTAACACATAATGAGCTGAGGCTCATTTCGTGACAAACACACAAACATATAGAAGCTTTCTGTTTTATATATTAAGATATATATTTTCGTAGTTTATAACAGAATGTTTATACAAAGAAAATCAAGCCTAAAGCCTCGCAAGGGGAGGACACCATGTGGTAGACACCGATTTTTATGAGCCTTGGCACGATGGATCTATGTCGAAAATAAGTATATAGGTGTCCGAGCGTTTCAGCCAATAGGCCTTAATAATAGAGATATTTACGTGGAAATTATTAAAAATATATCTGGGTGACGGCTATGTTTCCGCGGGGGCCCTGTCACCCGTTTACGGGTGATACTTTTCCAAGTTCGAATTTGGGCCCCGGGAGAAACTCCGCCGATTCTCGCTGGGCGATCAACGTGTTAATGGGTAAAAATCCCCGGCTACTCTGGCGCCCGCGGGAGATTCCCTTCTCTAGGCGTCGGGGTACCTTTTGAAGATGTCTCCACGTTAAAAAAAAACTTTATACAACTTGGGGAAATCTTCAAAGGCACCTCGACTCCTCCAGAGGGAAATCCCCGGGGGCGCCAGGGTAGCGTGGAATTTCTATCCATTAAAACCCCACGGCCACTATAAAATTTTTAATAATTTCCGCGTAAATATCTCTATTATTAAGGCCCATTGGCAGAAACGCTCGGACACCTGTTTACTTATTTTCGACGTAGATCCATCACGCCAAGGCTCATCAAAATCGGTGTCTACCACATGGTGTCCTCCCCTTGTCAGTGTAACTAATGGGATATTTATATATCAAAGAAAAATATATCGGAAGGGGCTTCTACCGTTATTCAATCATCTCACCAGCCACACTAAACTTTCAATTCATCTTATGAGTTACACTTGTGCGAATAATGAACGCTAAAGTATCGACTGTCTGTCCCCAAAACCATGTATCGGAAACATCCACGTGGCAAGCCCTATTACTGTGTAAAGCCTCATTTTTTTTAAACTTTTTAGTCGGAGTTACATGTGGGGGCCACTTCTTGTTAGTATTTACTATACTCACACTATAAAATACAGCTATGTAATAGTCCCAATGGGAGTGTTAAGGGAAATTCGAGACAATCTTTTCATATTGCAGTATTAACAGTTACTGCTATAAAAAATAGGGACTGTGCTGTTAGCTGGTGTTACAATTTTCCTGTACAAGTCTCCTATTCAACACAAAGCAGCTAATTTTCGTACTGTGTTTAAATCCCGAAGAAGCATTTGAACCGTTTGTTTAGTTCGAGGTTGGACATCTGGACTAGGTACATCTTCCGGATCCATCGCTTCTAAAGCTGAAAACGTGTGTTAAGCATATGGTGTTACATTATAATACAATTGTACATATTATGCCATACTCTACGTGTTCGAAATATTAATACGCACCACAAACTTGTGCCTCGATAGATGTTAATCTTGCGTCTATATGGTTTTGAAAATGTTCGATGTGTTCTAATAACCGCATTCGACATTCTCCTGGATCAATCGGTGCTTCTGGTTGTGGTATAAAAGGCTGTACCGGTGTTGATATTCCATGCTCGTTTAATTCGTCATGTATTGGATTCGCCGACACGGTTGTGGCAGATATATCATTTTCAAGCACCGCCGTTTCATTCGACAATGTATCTATACAGAAAGGAGATAAAACTGTATTTCTTATACTCGTAACAAAAACAAAATTTCTTTGTTTCTTTACCCGTGTCTGTTTTCACGCTCGATGTTATCAAATTCTTGTATTTTTCTTCCGTAGCACTATTTTTCGTAAGAGCATCGAGAAGAATATGACTTTTATTTTGATCTATCGCATCTTCTTTCTTACAAATGATTTTCGTATCCTCCGCAGTTGTGTTGTCTTCCTCCAAAATTTTCATTAACTCTGAATCGGAAGCTATTGATTTCTCGTCATGATCGTCTCTTAAAGTGAATTTCGTTTCCATCTTTAATTCAAGCCGGCGAGATGCATCCGCTACAGTGTTTGCGGTATCCTTCACTGTATTTGTAATTTCTACAACTGGTACCGGCGTTATGTCTGGCTTTTGTATTTCTATCTTTTCCCAATTCTTCGCCCAAAGATATAACTTCGGATGATCTTTTCTTCTGCAATGTAATGCTTACGTTTAATAACTGCTTTTACGTTCAACAATTTCTTTATTAAATTATTTTAAAACTTACTGAGCTACGTTAATCTTTACTCTTAAGCTGTGCAGGACATGTTGTATCTGCAACAGAGCAGCCACTAAATCATAAGAACGCTTCAGCATAGCTGTTCTTCGATTAACTATATACTGATTCTTCAATCGATTGGGCAACGTCGGTAATTTGCCTTCTTTGATCCAATCTTGATCGTTATAATATTTTTTAGATTGTCGCTGTCGATATGGATTTTGACAAATGAAGCAAACATATTTTTCGGGTACATCTTTCTCTCGTTCGATCGCATTGCAATGACCATGTTGCCAACACAAACAAAGGTCGCACTGTATCATTAAGCCATCTTCTTCCATGAATCCACAAGTACAATTTATTATTTCCTCTCTGCGTAGTTGTTCCACCTTTATCATTTCACCGTTAATCATCATCATAACTCCTTCATTTTCTATCAATAAAATTATTAACTATCAAAGGACGTAATTAATTTTTATTTTACTTATTTACGTAAGGACATAAGTATTCTTTTAATTAAAAATATTTTAAGTCGAATATTATTGAAATACTAAGAACAGGATAATCGCGAAAGTAAGTTCAGAATACAAAAAAAAACATTTTATCGAAACTCAATATAAATTAACATTTAAAAAGGCAAAATAAAAAGAGGAAAAAAATATAGCATGTACCTTCCCCGTCATTATTAGTACCTCTTTTAGTAATATCCCCTTTCAAGGAATCACCTTTTTCAAGGCGAGAATCGTTTAGTTGACCTAAAGAATAATCAAATAATAAAGCAGCAGTATGTCATTTATTTTGTACTGAAGGGAAATGAATGATTTATGATCGCACGAAATTAAAAGTTAACAAATACACAGTAAAATCGCGCGTTCAAATTTATAATCTTCACGTAAGAAAGACTTACTACTTTGACTATTTTCATCACTTCTCGAATCTGATTTTCTACGGCTATATCTATACATCAGAGCAATAGGTCCTTCAGCATCCACAGCACTCTCGTCTATATCACCGTATTCATCCGCAAGTTCTTGCGTACCTATTACAAACGGACATTTTGTACTTTTAATTTACTAAAATACATCGCGAATATGGAATGTATTATTACCGTGCCGCCGTTTACCCCTACTTGGTACATCAGAACTGTACTCCGATAATTGCCGCTTCCGTTGACCTTTCATTTTGTCGATATGGATGCCTTCGTCCAACGATTTCGATCTATCAATCCTTTGCACTTCCGACGAAGTTGGTCTTACAGGAAGAAGGGTTTTAATACCACTTTGTGTTTTCTCTTCTCTAATTTTTATATCAAATAACGTTCCAGGCGACATTGCACACGCTTCATCCCGTTTTTTCTCCGTTACATTTTCGTCCATATCTATACTATGACTAGAAATTGGAGACATTCTTTCTATTTTAATATCCTCTGTTTGCATGTCATTACACTTCTCCATTTGTTCCATTTCATCTTCCACCTCCGAGACCGTTGGCAATATTATCGTGGGCGATGTAGGTTGAGTGGAGCTTGTTGCTACTGGTGACGCGGTATATAATGGTTTATCTTGAACAGACTTTTTCTTGCCAAACTTGTTATATTTTTCTAACAAATTATTCGACTTTCTCGGAATAATGTCTTCAACAGACTCCCCGATCGTTCTTGCATAAGCTAAGTCCGCAACATTTGGCGTAGATCCCAGAAACTTGGAATATTCTGGATGATAATGTTTTATATGCATTTGTAAAAGATTCTCTTTCCTAAACGTTTTATTGCATCCTTGTTTCGGACACTTATAAGCACTGTCCTCCATTTCTACGCGGAGTCCACCAATGAAAACAGCTGTTTAGAAAATAAGAAAATAGAACCGGTTTGTTAGTAACAGGCGACTAAAGATCTAGGCAATGATAATTTTTTAATCGTATTGAAAAATATAATTAATTCGAATTAGGATATTTTCAAAATTGTTTCTTAACACTTACAATAAATCATTTCTAATGTAGGTGGGTGAGCATGAAAAAGTAATAAACCTAGTGAAGTAACGTTGACATTGTAAATGATTTAAAAAAAAGGAGAAGAAACGGAAACGAATGAAAATCTTACCACCGTCTGTAACAGATGTTGGTGTGGACACCACAGTTGTAACCGGTGCACTTGTCGGTGTAAGTAATAAATTATCTGCTACGGATGTTGTCTTCGTTTTCGGCAATAAGGTCTTAATTTTCTTCGGCGTATCCACAACATCTTGTTTTACTTTTTGCCCGTGGCTTTTCTTCTTTCGATGAATACAGAAATCAAATTTCTCGGGATCAAAGTCAAATTGGCCTTGAGTTTCCATGAATGATCTAATATCATTCCTCGATCTGAACTTCTTTCCGCTTGATTTATGAAGAAACAAAACATCCCATTTGCCGGCAGACGTGCCAGCTTTTCTTTGAGTGAAATGTTTCTGCCATCCTGGCGGTAATCTTTTATCTGCCACTATTATGGATCGACGTGGTCCTATAATATTAGACATTGTATGTGCAGAGTAAGGTCTTTCAGGCCAACGCTGCTTTGTGTTTGGAGATCAAATAAAAATGTTCAAGATGGACATAGCGGTACCACTGTCTTAATTTTAGACGGAAGCATCGGAGACATTTTGTAGTCAACTGTTTTTCAATGGAATATTTTGTATTTATCCTCTAATAAAAACTTTTGAGCCGAGTATAATAGCACATAGTGCTAAACACTTAACGTTCTCGAATTTCGGGGTGTTTATTGTACCACTTTCGAGATACAAGAAAAAATCTTTGTCGTTTGTTTATTTTACTTATTAACTTAAATATTTCGCAGTGAAGTCGGCGGCTTCAGAATTGCTGGCGGTTGAAATTTCGGACGACTGGATCATCAGAAATGAAACAACCAAACATATTTTTAATTTGCAGCAGTATGGCTATCTCGCTAACCATAAATATCTTAAGATTTTTTAATATTTTCCCACATTTTATATCTATTAAACAGAAAAGAAATGCCCTTTTCGCTACTTTGAACTTTGATCGACTGCCATTTTAATAATTTTGGTCCAAAATTGTTATTTTGTGGAAAGCGAGATAACCATACTCCTGCGAATTAAAAATATGTTTGGTTTTTGTATTTCCGATGATCCAGTCGTCCGAAATTTCAACCGCCAGCAATTCTGAAGCCGCCGACTTCACTGCGAAATATTTAAGTAAACAACTGAAATAAACAAACAACAAAGATTTGTTCTTGTATTTCAAGAGTGGTAGAATATACCCCCAGAAATTCGAAAACGTTAAGTGTTTATTTCATTATAAAAACCATCAACGAAAAGGGGCCGATTTTCCAGCCGAGACAGTAGAATGTCCCCTTAAGAAAAAATCCATTTTCCATATTATGAATGAAATGATATATAACCAGGCTGTAGCATCAATAATTTTAACAAAAATATCACCACAATTGGTATTAGATGCATTTGATCGAAAAGTTTAAAAATTATTCAAACGTTTAAAAACAAGTAACCCTAATATTCGTCAAATTTGACACTTTTAGATCTTTATTTGCGAAGAAAAATAAAAAAAAATAATGCAAGTACAGCTAGACACCAACGATAAAAACGGGTGCATGAAAAAGCATGTGCTACATAGATTTACTATCTTCAACATTTAATTAGCAAATTATTCAAGTATTTCATATCTTCATTAAACAAAGATATTTTTTCTTTCGTAACCGACCTCGAACTGTGTCATACTATTCACCTTAAATGCTTCTATCAGAAGGTAAATAGAAAAATGTCATTCCACTAAAATATAGTTGATGATCTCGAAGTGTCCTCAAAGTTTCCACTTCAAATTAAAAGATAACAGCACATTATGCCTTTCTCGAATACAAACATCTGTATTAAACAGTCTTTTCATAGGCGTCCGCAGGGGGGGGGGGGACAAAAGGGGCAGCTGCCACCCTGGCTTTTGAGAAAAAATCGCTTATTTTTAAAAACTAATCTTTATTAAGTTTATACTAAAAATAGGGAATATTTTTAAATTTCGGTTTTAAATTTTTAATTAAATTGGCACTATAAAATGGGTTAAAAAAGCAAGAGGGGTATATTTTTCTTTACCATCATCCCAAAGTTGCCCCCCCCCCCTGGAAAAAAGTCTCCGGACGCCCCTGATTCTTTTATTTACAAAAATAAAGGCGTTATTCAATTGACTCGTTTTACTTAAAGCAACCGAGGAACTTCTCTTACCCTGTACGTGTATAAATGCATATACAGTGGCGGATGAGAGAAAGTTTACAACTTTTAAAATCGCAGAACTTTTTTAGAATTGGTCCAAACGACATGAGTTTTTTTTAGAAGCTAGAAGGATTAGTTTGCCAAGTGACGTGTTTCGTCGGTTTGAAAAAAGTTGAAATTGGTCGGAATAGCAAAAAGAAATGGGAAAGATCATTTTTTTCAACTTTTTTGCCTGTGCTCGTGACGAAAATTTAAAAATGCCTTTTGTAGATTGAAGTAAGTTGTATACGTGTCTAAAATTTCATCAAAATCGGTTAACATTGCTCTGAGCTAGAAACGCTTAAAGATCGCAGAATAAGGTCGAGAATCGCGGAAATTCCCGAGATCAGCGATTTTCGATCTTATTCCGCGATCTTGAAAGGCTTGTAGCTCAGAGCAACGTTAACTGATTTTGATGAAATTTTAGACACGCATACAACTTACTTCAGTCTACAAAAGGGTTTTTGTTTTACTATTTTTGTTGCTATTCCGACCAATTGCATTTTTTTTCCAAACAACGAAACACGTGACTTAGCAAACTAATCCTTCTAGCTTCTTAAAAAAAAACTCATGTCGTTTGGACCAATTCTAAAAAAGTTATGCGATTTTAAAAGTAGTAAACTTTCTTTCATCCGCCACTGTAAATTTAAAATATATACAAAATAAACAATGTCCTTTAACATACCATCATTTCCATCCACTATATATGATTCAGTTCCTTGAGGTTCTCCATCTACCCACTCTGGTCCTACATCTTCTTCCTGATCTATATCATTTTTTGATATTTCTTTCTTGGTTTTCTTGGTACAAAACTTCATTTTTGATACATTAGTATCAAAGCCTCGTAACAAATCTGTGCCCGGATCGTAGCACGGTCCGAATAAAGTACCATCTAAATCGATTTTATTTTCTGAAAAGCATTCCCCATTCTCGTTAACTGCAGGCCCTTCCTTTTTTGGCAGTTTATCAGCTTCGTTTTTTGACCGTTTTCTAGAGTGCGTGTGAAACAACTCCATTACTGTATGCTTTCGTTTCTTATCCCTTCTTTCTTGTTTACTCCCTATATACTCTTCAGTTTGGGTAGATTGCTGTTAAAATGAATAAATATTCAGATCGTCGTCCCTAACAACATTTGTACATTGCTACACGACTTTATGAAATTATGAAAGTATTTACTTCTATTCTATCGAAATTATGAAAGTATTTACTTCTATTCTATCGAAATTATGAAAGTATTTACTTCTATTCTTATTCTCGATTGGCTCAACTTTCGCGATAACAAAAGAATTGAAAAGACACGAAAGACAGAAATTAGGAAAAGCTACGAACACGAAGATTGCGACTCTTTCAAACGACCACGTAGGATACGTAATTAATAAACATCGAAATTTTTGCATATATATTTTGCTAATTAAGTTTAAGAGATTCCTGCAAGATTTAAAAAAAAATATTATTTCGAATCGATATTTTCTCCAGTAGTGAAAGTAAGAAAATAAATAGAAAAGGAATGTAATTTGCTTGGTCGAGACATTATTAATGCTGCAAATAATGAGGAACAACTAAACGTAATACGTTGAACCTCGTAAATGATTCTGCGACATAACCTCACAAACAAAATTTATACCTTCGCGGACGTTGTAGCGATCTTTGTCATCTTCGACGATTTAACGGTCTTTGCGTATCCATCGTCGAACAGTACGTCATATCTGTCTGTAAAAATAATTAATCTTATATTAAAAAGGCACTGGCTTTTAGACTAAAAGGTATCCTGCCACAAGTGAGAAACGTCAAACTGATAATATGGAGAACAAGCCTATTCCTCTCATACGCGCGTAGTTCAGGTTAGGTCACTTACCATTTCCTAACACCGCCTTTACTTTGGCCGGATATTTTCGCCCGTCGGCCCACGTAGCGAGTATCCTCTCCCCCACTGAAAAGTCTTTCATTTTCGTTTCCCTGAAGGTATTAAATTCATTCATTACCATACATGAGAAAAGATTGTCGGCCATTATGATGAATATCAAATGAAAACGTTAAAGAAACAATTTTACTCCTGCAAGCAATAATCTTGTTTCGTGAAATTAAATTATTTCCGCGAAACGTGACTGTCTTTTACTTCAAACGAATAAGATTTCGTGAAAATTACAACGTTAGTATTAACTGTACATATTCAATATAATGCCATGATAATCTCTTCGTTTTATAGTAATTATATTGTGAAGCATAACATGTAAATTTGTTTTCTAGAAAATTTCCTTTAAACGTAACGAAACAGTGCAATAATTCGCGCGAGGAAGTATGATTTAAAGATTTTTTACTACACTACTGTAGGTACACGTAATTTCCGTTACATTAACATTAGAGGTAATAAGTAAACGCTATTATTTAGCCCTCGAAGTTAGGAGAAAGTTACTCTTCTGCTTCCTACTTGTATTTTACACGGTCTTTAAAGGGGCAATTATGCAGAACAGGTGTTTCCTCGCCGATTTCAATGATTTTTCGATATGTTGTAAAACTCAACATTCCGAGCAACTTTTTCTTGTACATGTTACCGCCGCGCGACCTTCGTTTTCGAGATATTTGCGAAAAACTTCTTTCGACTTATTCCGACGCAACGCACTCCACTTTCCAACTTGTCGCGAGCATTAGTATCGGTAGGGGCTAGATTAGTGCGGGCGCATAACGCATGGTAGCGAACCGACGTGAGTTTCGAGATTCGAACCAGAAACTCGCGGATGCCCGTCAACATCCCCTGACTCTGTTCGGCGCCGCCGGATATTCGGATGAGTCTGGTTCTAAGACAATTTTTTTGGTAGGAAGAGGGTGCCTTGGAGAGCACCTGCTGGGTGTGTGGGGACTCCCGTCAATACCCCGACTCACATCGGTTCGCTACCGTGCTTTACGCGCCCCTCACACTAATCTACCCTCAAACAATATTATAGTCCGATTCTCGAGAGTTGAGACCCGAGGCTGGTCCCTCGGACGGAGCGTGGTTTAAGGAAGAACCAACGGTGGCAAGCAACGCCGCACGCAATCCGTAGCGTCCCTCCTTAAACCACGCTCCGTCCGAGGGACCCGCCCCAGGTCTCAACTCTCGAAAATCAGACTATAATACCCGGGACAAGTTAGAATGTGGAACGCGTTGCGTCGGAATAAGTCGAAAGAAGCTTTTCGCAAATATCTCGGAAACGAAGGTCAGCTTCATCCTTCGTTTTATCCCATGCTGACGCACTTGCTGCCACGGACGAGTACCGCAGGTAGATACACGGCAGAATGCAGTTTTTCGCGAGTATCTCCGAAACGAAGGTCGAGCGGCGGTAACATGTATAGGAAAAAACTGCTCCGAATCACGTCCCCGACAACATATTTCGAGGTCGTCAAAATCGGCGAGGAAACACCTGTTCTGCGTAATTACCAAGAACGTTTTTCACCGCAGTTTCGAGCAATAAAATAATGTAGTAATAGTTAACCATTAAGGAATATTACAGGCGACAAATTTTTCACCTATCTGATAATTATGCAATATCCACTTACGGAGATGGTAGGTCCCAAGTCTGTTCGCTTTAAAGGAAAACAGAGAATTACGTTACACAAGATGTATATATATCAGCTTAGAATCTAAATGAAGCTACGAATCGTTAGTATTGGAATGTTTTATTAATTTCTTTCTCTGTATTAACTTAGATCCAAATTTCATATGGATTTTCACAAATGAATGATCGACAAATCCTGAATACTTTACTCACGTTGACTGTGTTTGTAATACACGTAATCTAGAGCTATCCATGGGTATCCATTCGTCGAATCTTGAGCTCCACTTGTCGAAATGTATCAAGACTTCTCTTTCCTCCCAGTCAGTCTCAACTACCTTAGCGGAATACCTGCGACGCAATAGCAACAAAGATTTACTTGTATACTTCTCCTAATACTCGCGATAATACAAAATCCGTGCCGATTACTCTATTTACCATTTCTCGTTGAAATCCTTCGCCTCTAATTTCGCTCCGGGAAAGAATTTCAGTCCGTCTCGATTTAAAATTCTTGTTTTCAAATCGTCCGGTTTGTCGAACGCTTTCTCATCTTCCAGTTTAATATTCTTTAGCTCCTCTTTGATAACTAGCTCTTTCTGTATGTTCTTCATTGCCACGTCTGACTCTACAATTCCTAATTGTACCGCCATCGTATTCACTTCGATCTCTGAATTCTCGGTTGCTTCTTGTTTCATCGGAGGAGTAGTAGCTTCTACTTTTAGAGTCGCAGCTTTATGACTGTTGTTGACTAATTCTGACGAGTCTGGCGGGTTAGCGGGGTCAGCTGATCCTGGCCGGAAGGAACATGTTTCTCCGGAACCATCGGATTTTGGCATTCTTGCTTCGGACAGTAATGGTGAGACAGATTGCTCCAGGTTTAAAATCTCGGAATTAATGAGATCCAAATCCTCTTGCGCGTAAGAAGTTGACGATTTCACTGACATAATTACGGGATCTACAAAAGAGAAAAGTGTACATGTAAATTTGAATTTCAAGATTGGGATATGAAATGAACACGTGAGAAACGCGTTTGTTTATTTCGTTATTTACGTAAATACCTTCTATAAATAAAATAGATATTAAAATTACTATTTTTACAGTATTATTAAATAATATGTAAGTAATGACGTATAACTAAATCGTTTCTATAGTAAAAATAAAGAATAACATTGTAGATGGTAAGTAACACACTTTGTTGTATGTTTTAGAGAAAGGAGAGGATTTATAGATGGACTGGATTTAATTCATAATAATAAGCTAAAATCAGAGGCAGTTATTAAATTGCTCCGTATCATTAATAGAATCTACGAAATTCAAGTGTATAGTTTGCGAGCTCTATTATAAGAATAAAAAGAGTTTCAATTAAAAAGACTGGGGAAATTGAATGAAATAAGAGAATTTTTAACACTGCATAAATTCTGTGAATCGAAGGGTGAAAATGTTTTCTACCATAATTGTGTACTTGTTCGTTGGTAATTTCGAAGATACCGCGAACACACGAAACCACGATGTATAGATCGAAATAAAAAGAGTCAATAAGAAGGGAAGGACAGACGCAAAATAAGTAAAAAAAATGGTCCGTAGGCGACGTACACGGGTATTTAAATAGTGGTTTCGGACTTAACGATATTAACACCTGTTCCGGAGAAATGGAGAAACTTAAACTTGTAATTTGTATCGTACTGTACATGCCTGGATGAGTATCATAGCCTGCGAAGACCGATGGAACACTGCCTTTACGTAGAAGTAACTTGTGCCCCTTGGCGGCTTCGTAATCTGCTCGTTTAAAATGTCTGTGGCAGACAACCTGACCCGGTGACGGCTTAAAGTTCCCTTCAAATCCACCGCTGGTTAACCACTTGTTTCTTAGGCCGATGTCCTTCGGAAACTTGTGAAGCGGTAACCCTTTAGCACGAGCTTCTTGCACGTCAACCTCGCAGCTACGCACGCAACATTTGCGCGCCATTCCCATCGCCCCCACAGGCGGTATTCCTTTACCACGCGACCGCGCTGTACGCCGCCGCTTCATTTACACCGGTACTACATAGTACATAGCAACGTATCGCGAGATAATATTTGCCGAGCTATCCGTCGTAGGAATAAGATCTGGCCATAAGACGAATAATCGTCCGCTCGATCGTCCTGACACGCGACCGTCTCACTTGGAAGAAACTCGAATACTTTGTCGATCTATAATGTCCACAAACCACCAGAATCACTGGCACAATTACATACACTGCACTAATCAATTCACAGTTCTCGAGTAACGTCGACTCCTACCTACTTCGATGTCACTGCGAGAAATCGAGTATATGCGTATAAGTTATTCATTAAATCTCTCGCACGTAGCGCCCTCTTCCGAGTTTCATGAAAACGGACACACCATTTTCAATGCGAAACCACGAGAAACAATATTTTCTTGTTCGCAACGTCGTACAATACTACAAACATATACGCTTACACGCGAGCTAATATTCCTTAAAATATGACACTTTTTATACCCCATTACCTTATTATTTATAAAAATATACGACGATTCAACGTAAATTATAAAAGTTGTTTAGGAAAAGTATTTCTCATATTACCTGATATCTTTACTATACATATACTCTAGTCTATACACACACTGTAGATGCACATACTACATATATTTTAAAGATTACACATTATTCTGTATTGTTGTATAAAGTACGCGATATTCAAAGGATAAATATATGAAAGAAGCGCGACACGTTACGCAACAATTCGATAAATTTATATTGAAAAAAAATACTTTCATACGAATGTTATTGACTGACCAATGGGATACGTTATATCTACTACGCATGTTTCTTCGCCATGCTACGAATGCTCCCTTAGGTTATATCACGTGATTTCCGTTAAGCTCGCTCTTTTCTGCTTCTCGTTCGGTTCAGTAAAGTTGGGTGCTTGTTCTCTCTCGTGGAGCTAAGGCTGTATCAGCGACTTGCGCCGTTATTTATATTCATCCAGGTTTAGTAGGAAGCATACAAATAAGAAATATGACTAACAAGGCTGAACTCGCTTGCGTTTATTCCGCATTGATCCTGGTCGACGACGATGTTGCTGTAACCGTAAGTGTTTGAAGCGTGTGAGATCCGGCGTGGCTGTTGCTCGTAAATGAATTTACCAGTGTCTCTTGTTATTGTTAATATATCGAAGCCAAATACGTGAAGTTAACGTTAGAAGATAACGCAGTTAATGTTTTCTATACTTATATGTTTAGGGCGAGAAAATTCAAACAATTTTGAAAGCGGCCAATGTCGATGTGGAATCTTATTGGCCTGGACTTTTTGCGAAAGCGCTCGAAGGCGTTAACGTGAAAGAACTTATAACAAACATTGGCTCGGGTGTTGGAGCTGCACCAGCAGCAGGAGGTAAATGTCCATTTGCATTATATTTCATGTACACGTGTTATATTTTACACCCCAGAATGATATAGAACAATCAAAATATTCAACATGCTTAAAACTAAGATTACACAATTTAAGGTAATTATTTAGAAGTTTTCCTTCCTCACCGATTTCAATGATTATTGGATACGTTATCGAGATCAAGATTCTGAACAACTTTTTCCTATACACGTTACCGTCGCACGGCAGTAGTTTCCGAGATATTCGCAAAGAACTGTTTAATTGAATCGCCGAACGCTGTGCTGCTACGAACGCGTACATATAGGTAGAATACAATGTCGACCTTCGTTGCCGAGATGTTTGCGAAAAACTTCTGTTGATTTATTCCGACGCAACGCATTCCGCTTTCCATCTTGTCCCAGGTATTAGTATCGGTTGTGGCTAGATTAGTGCGGGGGGGCGCGTAAAGCATGATAGCGAACCGATGCGAGTTTAGAGATTTGAACCAGAAGCTTGCGGATGCCCGTCAACACCCCGACTCGTATCGGTTCGCTATTATGCTTTACGCGCCCCCCCGCGCTGATCTAGCCCCAACCAATATTAATACCAAGGAAAAAGTTGGAAAGTGGAATGCGTTGCGTCGGAATAAGTCCAAAGAAGTTTTTCTGCAAATATCTCGGAAACGAAGGTCGCGCGGCGGTAACATGTATAGGAAAAAGTTGCTCACAATCGTGTCCCCGACAACGTATCCAAAAATCATTGAATTCGATGGAAAACTTCTAAATAATTACCGTTAGAATTATGAGACTGGTGAAAACATGTGGTCAAGGAACTGGATAGTTTATTTGGTTAACACGTTGATTTCTTAATGAAATTCGAAGACTATCCCTTGGTGCCATAAGTTATTGCTGGCAAAGACTATGCTAACAAGGGAAACTCCGGACATGGCTCGCACCGATTTCGATGGAACTTGATAGTCTATACCAGGCTTTGGAATTAAGTGAACTTGGCGGCCGATTTTCAGAGACAAGGCCCCCGCGGCGGCCTAGGTGCTTGGAGCGTCTCAGGCCCGTACCACGTGACCCGCGCGTGGCGTGTTGACAAAACAAAAACGCATCGACAATCGTGCTCTCTGGGTTGATGTGGAAACCTATTCATACAATGTCGCCCTAATGCGCCACGCACGGGCCACGTAGCACGGGCCTGAGGAGCTCCAAGCACCTTGGCCACCGCGAGGGCCAAGACACGCGGCGGGAGAAAGGAGGCGTTGCCTCTGAAAATCGGCCGCCAAGTTCACTTAATTCCCAAGCCTGGTTTATATCTACAGGAAAGCGTCGGGGAGTTCAAATTTTAAATGCATTCCGCTATGCCGAAGCTGCTCTTGAATGAACCACTCTACTACTCAAATATACCGGGCTATGCGATTCTCACAAACTTTACATCTGATTTTCTCATAATTGGCTGAATCCTTGCGGCTGAAATTACAATCACGCTGTGTTGTAGATATAGGCGTATCAGCCCACCAAGTTTCGTTGAAATCGGTGTGAGCCATGTCTGGTGTCTCCCTTGGAAGTTTCATAGCTTGGTGTGGTGTTATAGAAAAATTCAATGATAACTCGCGTAATCTGATGCGACAATCATTAGCCGGCTTTAGACGAACAGTTTTGGGGCGTACACTCCAGGTGTGCGCTCGAAAACTGTACGTGTAAAGTCTCCAACGTGGTAAAGGACGATCGCGCCCTCCCGGCGCTTTTGTATATATTGACGAATTAGGTTCAAAATATATTAAAATGTTGAATCGTTCGTTCGCACGTAATTTTTAAAATCTAGGTCGTTCTGTTGAAGATCTTTCAATAGGGCATGTGACCATGGCGATCTCTATTTTCACGCTATCTCTCAACCCATATTCTTGTTTTGTGTTCTTGCTTTTCCGCTTTAAAATATGCGTACAATATGATGCAAGCGATTGCGCGAATTCTTCGCTTTTTTTATTAGAGACATTTTAGTTGTACGATGTCTGCGATGTAGTTGACGTAGCGCGGTGCGTCTCACTGAACTGTCCGCCCGGCGGACAAGCCACGCTCCACGCGAAATCTTGCAAATTTGGAGCGGACGCTCCAAACCTACGGATCTGGCGCGCGCGCTTGGAGTGTTTAAAGGTTTTGAGCGGCCGTGTAAAGGCGCGTAATGTGTTAAAATAACCAGTTGGCACATAATTATTGAAATTCCAATTCTAGTTTCACTATTTAACAAGATGATTTTTCTTAGTTGTAGTGGCACACGGAGTGCAAGTAACTCTCGGACACCAGTCGCACTCGTACAATGAAAGAGTCAACGAAAGTGACGTTCGAAAATTGCTTGCAGTCCGTATTTAAGTGGATATATATTATAAATATTTTATTTGATTAGTGGTAATGGTGACCTTTGATCCACATAAAGATGAACATGGTTAACAAACATTTTCAATTGATTATATTCGTTTAATAAATTCTGAATCATTTTTTACAATTTTATTCTATTTCTTTTGCAAATGTTAGAAAAATAACACTTCCTGTTAAGTGTTCGTATCAGAAAGTGTGCGATAAGTAATCTAAGCAAAACTTTCTTAACGATACACAGAAGTCCAATGGTACAGTTATTTAAATAACTGCTCACGTCGCTACCTCTTTATAGCAGAAATGCTTTTGAGTTGAGTGCTGCCATAGAAAAAGGATGAACAGTCCTCTTCATCCACCGGCTAAGTAATATTAATTGCTAGATCGGTCAGTAAAAGGGGAAAAAGAAAAATGTATAGAAAGTTTTATAGGTCATGTTTGCATATGTGATCAAAATTCTTTTAGACAACAATGAAATACATATAATTAAATATATTCCATCATAAGCATATATGGTATATATATATATACATGTGTATATTCGTATATTCCTTATTGTTCTTTATTTTAAAGCACCAACCGCTGCCGCACCTGCTAGTGCAGAAGCCGCACCTGCTAAGGAAGAAAAGAAAAAGGAAGAATCCGAGGAAGAATCGGATGACGACATGGGCTTCGGTAAATATATTTGTGACTTCATGAACATAACGCAGATAGTACTAAAGAGAAATATCTCACAGTCGATGATTATTAGATGTATTAGCTACTGAAAACATACAAGATGATATTCAAGAATGAGACTAATATTGTAATAACATAGTATTGTAAAAAAGGGGGATTTCATTTTAATTACATTTTTTTCTACAGGTTTATTCGATTAAACTCGAGGATCGCAACCTGTTGGTCAACATTCTTTTTGTACAGTTATATTGTACAATGAATAAAATATTTTTTAACTGACCACTTGGCTATATATTTTTTAACCTTTCTAACTGAAAATAAAATAACTAGATATGAATAGAGGATATATGCAATTGCATATATTTTAATATTTTCATAAAGTGTTTATTTAAGAATTTTAAATTCGTAGTACAGTAGAGGATCAATTATCCGAACTGCTTGGGACCGAGGTGATTTGGAAAATCGAACAGTTCGGAGAATAAAGCGTGCATGTGCTTTACACAGTTTATAACTATATGAATTACACCTAAAATTACTTATTAACCGGTTAACTGGCACGGTCCTTTTCATTATTCGAGCCCAAACTGGTAACATCGAAAAATTAAGTGAATCACACCAAATTTGGTATACAGGGGTTTTTTGAGTCGCTGAACCGATTCCGGGGGTAATTTTTTAATCTGACACCCCCAACCCCTAAAAAATAGAATTTAGGGGTGAGTTTGTCAATTCTTTACTAAACCTTTTTTTATTTAAAAATTTTTTATTTGTGAAGTTTTCTTGTCTATAATTCAATTGCAGCAGTTACTTTTTTCAATGCCACAGTACGAATAATTTATACAAATCCCAACAATTCGCTAGTCATTTTGGTTCAGCCATATTGAGTCTGCCATATTGAAATTTAAAATTCCAATGCCAAATTCAGATGCAGCGACCCCAAAAACCCCTATATACAATTGTAAATCCCGATAATATTTTAATATTTGACAGCCAATTTGGTTCGGCCATTTTGAGTCTGCCATATTGAATTTTACAATTCCGATGCCAAATTCAGATTCAGCGACCCCAAAAACCATTACATACCAAGTTTCATTCAAATCTTTTGAAAATCAAAAAAGTTATTCCATTTGATCATATATGATACATTGACAGAATTGGCCAGATTTTTGTTTGATCATATATGATACATTGACAGTTAACCGGTTAAATACTAGAGTCCTACTGCGTTAATTTATATTACGCAAAAGTCAATCAGTCAAGTGGTAGCGCTACACTGGTTCGAAGAAACGATAGGGATAGCGATGATGCAGCACTAGTTCGGAGAATCGGCGGTTCGGTTAATCGCGAAAAAACGCAAACATGAAGACCATCTCGTCGGTGCGTGACCTCGGGAAGACTTCCTGCTACCTGCTCACGCATGTAGAGGATCTCGCCACCTTCTGGGTCTCATTGGATACGTTCGCAGAGACAACAAAGGTCGTGTATCAGGAGTTGAAGCCAACAATAGACAGCATCACCGCAACGCTGATGCTCGACCGGCTATCCGGACAACAACCACTGGACGTCATCGAACACTGGCTGTAGATGGGCTACATGTTACCCAGCGACAATTAAACCAACACCACACACCAATAGCGATAAGTACACTACACTACACTATACCCGACAATTGCTTTCACACCTTTGCTTATGAAAGGATTTGTGCGGCGTTTTCCCTTTTTTTTTCAAAAAGCATCACGAGAATCGCGATGTTTCGTCTTAGGGGGAGATGTTACGTATGTGGAATTTTCCCATACGCCGCTCTCAACCGTTTTTCGAGCTCGCGCCTGCGAAGGGAAAGCGAAGGGAAGCTAAGGGAAGCTAAAATCTTTTTGGTTATCAAACACTACTAATGGGGGACATGATCACGACCATGAGAACGGGAGTGACGCGACGACGACCCATACGCCGGGTCGGATAATTATATAACGGATAATTGTGATAAAACAAAATTTAAAAATTGTTTATTTGGTACTTTATCGAATGCCCTTTTAAGTGGTAACAAATAGCCTTGAGAGCATGATTTTATCGACTCTGTAATTGCACAAATGTAAACGCTTTATTAACGTAATAACACGGAATAAATTGCGTTTATCAGGAAAATTGTGATAATGTTTTATTCTGTTGCACGAATCTTCTTCATATTCATACTAGACGAGGAGCGATAACGTTGCCGATGTGCGAAACAGTGGTTTGGTTAGCAGAATTAGCGATTCGCATCAACTCCTCGCGAGCTGCACAATATACATTCAGAGATGCTGGTTATAGCTTAAGGCTCAAAGGATACAGAGAACTTTTATGTAGAAAGTTGCGTGTCAAGCGAGTGATCACAATAATCAAAAGTTTATTAGAATTGAGTTCGAAGGAGAAAGGTTCGCTCGCTAATGTTATTTGCGTTAGGGATAGCAGGGGGGCGAGTGTAGGGGTGAATAAAACTACTGACGATTCGTGCAGTTTGCAAATGTTTTGTGTAGTTGATCACAGGCAAAGAGTCTGGTTCACTGTAGTAGACAACGGTCGATGATAGATGGTAAATGAAACAATAAATCCCTCATAGCTTCCACGATCCGCGATGTCCGGTTTACTTAATCTTGCCCGCTCCTACTTTGTACGTGCCCTTGCCGCTGGAATCAATGTTGGCTGCACTGCTACTGTGAACTCCCTTGGCACCGTTTACGGTACCGCTCTTCTCCACACCCTCGTCGATATCACCCATACGGTTGAACAGACTAATTCAATGATAATAGTGGAATTAATCGTTTAATAATTGATTGAGTTGTTTCGAGTCCGTGGTAGGCATACAGAATTAGCGCAAATGATTGATACTTACTCTACTCCATGTCCGCCGAAGCCTCCAGCGCCAGCGTTTGCGTTCGCGTTGGCACTCGCGGACGCACCTGCTTGAGCGTTTGCGCTCGCTAGAGCGTTTGCATTTGAATTCGCGCTGGCATAAGCGTTCGCGGTGGCACTCGATCCACCGTATCCACCCTTGCCGCCGTACCCACCGGCTCCACCTTCGTAGCCTCCGCTTCCAGCTCCACCTGCTCCACCTCCGTAGCCTCCGTTTCCAGCTCCACCCGCTCCACCTCCATAGCCACTACTTCCAGCTCCACCGCTGCCGTAGCCTCCACTTCCAGCCCCACCTCCGGCGCCGCCGTAACCACCGGCGCCAGCTCCACCTCTGCCGTCACCTGCGCCGCCACCGTATCCACCGGCTCCTGCTCCACCTGCGCCGCCACCGTATCCACCGGCTCCTGCTCCACTACCGCCACCTCCGAAACCACCGGAGCCACCACTTCCGCAGCCTCCAAGACCACAGCCGCCACCTGGGCTACCGCCTGCTCCGCCACCTCCGTGACCACCTGAACCTCCATTTCCACAGCCTGCGGGGCCGCAACCACCACCGAGTCCTCCAGCGCCACCCCCAGCACCGGCTCCGTATCCTCCAGCGCCAGATTCTCCAAATCCTCCAGATCCACCGCCTATACCGCCACCTCCACCATGACCACCTCCGGCATCACCACTTCCGCAGCCTCCAGGGCCGCAACCACCACCACTACCGGGTGATCCGCCGCAATTTCCGGAGCTGCAACCACCTCCCTTGGAACCACCGGCGCCATAACCGCCCCCGGCACCACCACCGCTTCCAAATCCTCCGCCACCACCGAAACCTCCACCACCGCCTTCTCCGCCGCCACCACCTCCGCCGAATCCTCCACCGAATCCGCTTCCTAGTCCACCGCCTAGTCCTCCGCCCGCCAACGATTTCAGAAACTTCTCCGCTCCGTTAAACGGGATTGCGTTGCGTTTCGCCCTCGTCTCTGCATCTGAATCAACGTTTACATATTAATTGTGAATGACGGGCTAATTTTAGCAACCACTTAGCAAGTAAAACGCGAGACGCGTGCTGCAACAACTTTATTCATATCAGTCTACCAGGTCTACCTCGTCGCATCATGATGTAATTCGAAACACATGTACGTTAAAAGTAATCACTGTTATTAGCAGACTAAGATTGAATTACAATTTCCCAGATAAACGGATAAACGGAGGAAGGCTTAGGTATATGTATCTTCACGCGAGAAATATGGGCGACCGAGGGTGGGGCAAAAGGGACAGTTGAAAATTAATCTTCATTAAATTTATACTGAAAAAGTGAATATTTTTAAATTTCAGGGTTAAATTTCTAATGAAATCGGCACCACAAAATGTGTTAAAAAAGCAAGAGGGATGCTCCACTCGCACCGCGTGTTTCATGATCCGATTCGTCGATGTCATTGCCAGGGGTTGTTTTTTCACCACTGGAAAAAAGTCTACGGACACCCTTGCCGGGAAAGAGGTGGCTACACTTAGTTTCTTCACAACAAGAAAGACGCGATCGACGTAACGAAAGGTTCTAATGTATTTACGGAAAACGCGACGAAAGAAACGTGAAAAAGAATACCTTGTGCGTGGACGCAGGCAAGAGCCAGCAGTGCGAATAGCACGTTCACCCGATACCGCCACATGATGTAGGATCGATTCTTCTATTCCGCTTGTTCGCCAGCCGTTCATCTTTATATGGCCTCTCCCACTCTGATTTCCCGCGGTTCTTCCTTAAACTACCGCCGCTTCTTCGAACGCGGATCTAAGCGCAAAACAGCAAGTAGGGCAAAAAACACGTCCGTTGGCCAAGGCTAAGGTAACTACTGATTGTCATCCGCTAATCCCGGCCTCTGCCTCGTTCGCAAGCGTCCTCCGACAAGCGAACGGGATCGCCTCCAGCAACGCAGACATCGTTGAACTTCCAGATCCACGCCGACGTCGGCCTTGTCATACGTGTTACCGTTTTCTCTCTCCTCCTCGAGTAAAAGCTTTCCCGGTGCTGAATCGGCTGGCAATTGGCACAGTGAAAAATTCGCAATTAGCAGAGGAAACCGAGCATCCCACGCACTTACTTCGCGGCGTTTCTGCCGACTCGGAATCCTTGAAGCTATGTACATATGTAACGTCAGACAAGTATCCTTCTACTTTCTCGCGCCTCCTTCGTCTGAGCATTTTTATTAGCATAATCAAGAGACACGGCAGCGTTTCGCATGAAGCTCAAACGCAGCGCAAGACCCACTGTGCCCCTATTGCGTGAGACGGATTTTTCAAGAACTTCCATTATCGCATCTCAATAATGGTTGATCAGATTAATTTTTTAACGGTCTAAATGGATAGCTTGGGTTTGATTTGCATGACAAAAGTGTCTTCGTTTTGTTCCTACGTGCATTATGAGCGGAGATATTTCGATGCAAAGTTCTAATTTGGGCGAATTTGCGATTAAGATATCCGTTTTCGTCAACGTCAAGTGTGGGCAAGAGGGGAGTGCGGAAAGGGTGAAAAATGTGCCACAGGACATCGAAAATTTCAACTGATCAGGTAACAAATTGTTGTCACGTGACAGCCAGGCAGAGAGTTACACGCGCATAGAGCACATCTGTCAACATCTGTCAATAAATGTAACCAGCTAGTGGGGCTGTCTACGGATTTTGTAAGTGCTTATCCAATTGTCTTGAAACTTCGCAGGCGTGCGTAGTTTGGATGACAATACAATATTTAAAAAAAAAATAACCCCGAGGGGGTGAAAAAATTACCTTCTCATCAATAACCAATAAATATAACCCATAACCACAAATCCAAAAAATTTGAAATCAGCCACTGGCGTTCTTTACGAAATACACAATTTATATCGAGCCTGGGGGGGGGGGGCGCCCCCCTGGCGACTTTGGCGCCCAACCCCCGGGGTTTGCTTCGCTCGCCCCCTTCATTACTGGTACACTTTTTGCAAAATCACTTTTACGTTGAGCAGGTGTTTTCGTTTGCTGTTTAGATGTCGAGATTTGTTAGAGTTATATAGACAGAAAATATAAACTGTCTTAAATTCAGAACATCTTTATTTACAATACTTATTTCCAAACAATATTTTCAATAACTTTTGAACATTGAATTTTTATACCATTTTTTTGTGCTGCATCTTGACAATGCAACATATAATTATCCATGGCTGAATAAAGGCCTGTTGACGTATATTCCAACATAATCGAAACTTTGTCCTTGAGACTTATTAATAGTTATATCAGATGCTAAAACTATGGGAAATTGCCTTCTGTGTACCACAAATGGTAAGTTGCTTGCATTTGTACCGCCTGTATCCAATTTAATACGTGGAAGGAACACAACTTCTCCAGCATGATTACCAGTCATAATTTTACCGGTAATTAAATGCTTATGCAATTTAACTATTTGTAAACATGTACCATTGCAAAGGCAAAGTCAGGTAAATCAGTATTTGAGGAAATGGATTTGTTGTTAACATTACGAATGATGTCTAATGATTTCCAGGATTCTTGAATCTCCAAATTTTCAATAATGCCGTTGCCGATATCTAATAGCCAGTTTGCATGTTCAACATCAGACGATCTCATATTTCTTGATAACTTTAATTCAGCACATTTGGATCATATTGTAGTTGATTTTAAAGTGGACTTTACAATTTGTAATGGTGGGGCATATTTTTTAACAGGTGAAACTTGACGAAAATCCCCACCGAAGATTACAAATTTACCACCAAAAGACCTGCTATCATTACAGAGATCTTGAAGTAATTCATCAACCATTTCCACTGCCCTACTTGGAATCATTGAAGCCTCGTCCCAAATAATTAAAATTCAGATGATACTCATCAGTTTTTCCAAGCCATTTAACTACCTGCTTTCATTTGTATTCGCGACACATTTATCGTCCCTCGACCGATTTAATCAGGTTATCAAGGAGTCGTCGAATAACCGTTACCACTTACACCGTGAGCTGAGGTTTGATATAATTTTATTCTTAAACCTACTATATCAAAAGATTCTGCCGTATCGATCTTGCATCGAAGTCTTGATCACGGAGCAAGCTGCCTCGTTAGTTCACGGCGCCGATCTCATGTCTCGCGGCGCACATCGCTGCCGCAAAAGGAGTTATCAGTATCGTGGCCACCTAGCGGTGTTCGAACCAAATCAATTATTTCGAAGTATGAGTTTCGTAAAACCGGAAGGAACCGCATTATTTTTCTATCCGCCAATCCAGTGCAAACCGAGCCAAATTCTTTCTCTTCGAACCCCATATGCACCCCGTGAATTATTTGCTCTGCCAAACCGGATCGCGACGGATTCAAAAGAGCATGTGGCATTTCCAGATTGAATCCGTAAGATTTTTGATCCGCAATTTCAGATACGAAACTTTCGGGTTTATACAAATGGCAATTCCTGATAGAAACTGATAAATTTTGGACCTGAAAAATCCTGTTTCATCCATCGATCTGGATATCCGCATTGTACCGGATTCTTTTTTCAAAACAAAAAAATGGAATTTTTATTTCCGAGGACTATTTTTTAAACATTTAAGGGAGGGGCATATACCGAAATATGCGAAAAAGATAAAAAAAATTCTTATTTCAGTGTTTGATATGTCATGAATGTTTCCTGAAAATTTGGGACCGAAATTGACAAAAATATCGAAGATATTTTATTTCACGACACTGCGTTGCCACGCGCGGTGTCGCCAGAGCGAGCACGAGTGCTGTGAGCGGCATTCGGGAGGAGGCGGAAGAATAAGTTCTAGGTACATAGAAGTATCTGCCGTTTCCTCGCACTAAAGCACGAAAGTGGCCGTGGGGTCTTCCAATTAGTGAGTAAACTGCAAAAATCTCACACTAAACCGGCGCCTCCGTGCGAAGCCCTCCCGTGAAACAGTCGGCGGGGTCCTATGAGGATTTCCCCACATAAAAAAAACGGGCGAGAAAGGATCGCCGGTTTCTACATTCACAAGATTGCCCCACCAAAGCGACTTTTCCTCTTGGGACTGTGAGCTGCCTAACTCGGTCGCTTCAAGCAGCGTTGCCAGGAAAATTGTCTACCTTAGGGATGAGGTGACATGACATAGAGTTACATAGACTGCATTCCACTTTAGAGTAGACTCGTTCTGCGCAGGGATGTACTGTTGATTGGTAGGAAACTGGCAGGGAAAGTGCTACGACCAATCGCGTGTGTCAGATCCGTGGGAGCTGCGCAGATCGGTCGCAAATCGGTAGGGGCTTAAAAGTACATTACTGAATTATCACTAGCGAATTAAAAAGTAAAAATAATGTAATAAATTCAATACCATAAAACTAATAAATTAATTTTTAAAAATATTTCCCAGTGCTAGTAAGTAGATACGTATTGTTTAACGCTCGATCACAGAGTAACGAGTCTCCACGTTTCTCGTCACTGATCTCGAGAACAAATATTCATTTGTTTATATTCCGCCTCCACTTCATCGCTGGGCCTCTCTGTTATCCCTTTGTGACATAAGGGAAGTAAGAGAGACGATATAAGGCGGCACCAAACGAGGTCGCTATAGGTACTTGGCGTTTCACGAAACCCATAACACTGTAAAATTTTGCTTAACGAACAACGAATCCTTAATTTCTTAATAAAGCTTTAATGCACCGTTTTATCTTTTTGCCTTCCTAAAGACGCTCTACAATTTAGTATCAATTTTTCGGAACACTGTATGTGTATATACATAGGAATGCATGTTATATGTATAGTAACAAATAAATCAACCTATGTACGGCAGAGCAAGGCAATTGGAATAAACGGTCACAGCGTAATTCTACGTGTAAACATAAATCGAAGACGTAGAATAAAAATTCTTTCGTATGGCGCTTGGTTCTCGAACAATTTAAATTTGTAAATTCGTTGAGTACGCCTATATTTCTAGGACTCTCGAATCTTAACGGATTCCACTATACACGAATACGTCAACAATGTCATGAAGTATATTAATTGATAACATATTTAAGCAATTCTAATAATCGTATTTATTAACCTATTACATCTAATAATTATCAAATTGTTGCATTTAGTTTCACGTACAAATTGTTGCGCAACGAATACAAAAATTATAAAGTGATGTCATAAATGATAATCCGTCATCCCCACTTCTTTTAGAGTTGCCGCGGCGAGAAAAACTGATGAGAATGAGTGAGAGGCCACCGTAATTTATGGCTTTTCGCTGTCACGTGCCTTCTCGGCCGCTCTCAGTCTCTCTCACGCGCCGCAGTAAAGAATAAAGACCAACAGACTACCCGACTTCACAGGGTGCGTTCCACTTACGCCCAAATCGCCCACAACGCCACGTGGTTTTCGTTTCGCATAACGACCGCCGTCGTTGTGATCGCGCTGCAGACGTCACGGATGACATCATTGACGCGACCGCATCGCCCGAACGATGCCCACGATCTGCAGTGATCCGATTGGCCCGGACTATGTTTTCGGCTTACTTATCTCCTTTATTATTTAAAACTTGTAATATATATGATCACAAACAAAAGTAAACAATAGTTACTAGTCACGTATTATCGAAATTGATCATAGACGATTAAAAATAGGTAGTTATGTGGAATGAAAAGTACGGGCTTTGCCGATCCCGTTCCACTATACTTTTCGACCGCGACGCTCATAACAGCTCATACGCAAGTGGAACGGCAAATTTCCTGTCGTCGTGGGCGCGGTCGATTCGGGCGTAAGTGGAACGCGCCCTTTTGAAGCTGTAATACTGTATTTGTTTTATTTCAGTTGAGATCCATCGCAAAAGTTTCGTTGATATTGGTAATTCAATCGATGGTGAGTGCATCTACTTAGAAGTATTTAAACTCGACAAATTTTCGAATTTGATTTTTCCGAAAACGAAACTTCATATCAAGTACTATTACCTTGTATTTTCGACATATGTTTAAACGAGGAATGACCCCCTTGTTTGGTAGTAATATTTGTCCCGCTTCTCCTTGAATGTAATAAAAGATCCTTGATCCAGAATAACAAAATTGCAAAATTCTTTACTCTTTCTTTAGTTTAGAGCACATAAACACGTGTCTGCTTATTTCTCGTTTTTTAACCCCAGCAGTAAAAAAATTTGATTGGAATTTGTGACCGCGCTGTTAATTAACCACTTTTTTAGTTAAAATATATGACTTTTCTAATTTGAAAGTGGGACGGTTTCTGTGCGGAGTTTTTAATCTTTCGGTTCAGTAATATCACCACAATAAGTTTCTAGTTCAGATAATGGTAACCATTGTGCTGATGCACCCTTTCCTGATAGCACGCGATAAAAGAGGTCTGTCTGACACTTGTCAGACACCTCACATTTAGCCACAAGTTCACCGTTTGCTCGTAAAACAATAAATTCTATTACACATTTTAATAATACTTTGCTATGAATATCAAAGTTTAGAATATCATTCCATACAGGGCTAATTGTTTCACGCTGTATACTAGATTTCTTCTTCTTAATGCTTTTGCCGTCTTGAGTAATTTTTACCTAAAGGGATTAAAATGTGTAAGAACTACATGGAATTATAACATTTACTTTTTCATAGAATATCTGTAAATCTTTTACACTTACTTTTACATATAGACTCGTGTTTCTGGAGTTATTAAGAATAGGTAGGTGCTTCGCTCTGACAACTATAATTGTTAATTTCTCTGCAGATGGTTGATATGAGAGAGAAACCATAAGTTCTCCATGGGACAGGGGCCTGGCTCCACATTCAATATCGGATCGGAGGATTGGTTTTGTAATAAGGGTTACAGATGCATGCAAAAGATTAATCACTGAAGACAGAGGGAGTTGTACGTAACCCAAACTGCGATGTCTAGAGAATGCATCGAAGTCGTAAAGTAGAATTTCCACTGTCCTTGCAGCCAATGATGACTCGGGCATAATTTCAAAAACGAAATCCTCATCGAACACTATTAATCATAATTAAAAATATATTAAACTTTACAATCATTTACACAACAACTATTGTGTAAACCAGGCTTGGGAATTAAGTGAACTTGGCGGTCGATTTTCAGAGGCAACGCCTCCTTTCCCGCCGCCCGTCTTGGCCCCCGTGGCGGCCCAGGTGCTTGGAGCGCCTCAGGCCCGTACCACGTGAACCGCGCGTGGCGCGTTGGCAAAACAAAAACGCATCGAAAATCGTGCTCTCTGGGGCGATGTGGAAACCTATTGATACAATGTCGCCCCAATGCGCCACGCGCACCTAGGCCGCCGCGGAGAAAGGAGGCGTTGCCTCTGAAAATCGGCCGCCAAGTTCACTTAATTCCCAAGCCTGGTGTAAACATTACTTAATTCATTTCTGTATTATACAATTTACAATTTAATTTATATGTGTACTTACCAGGATTCAAAGTCCGCCTATGTATTCTCGTTTGCCATACATTGCTTCGATCAGGTAGCAAACGTACTTTAGCATAAGGATCTGCAATGCCACTTAGTTCTCGGGCATGAAGATCATGAGCCTTTATAAATCGAAAGATCTTTATATTTTTTTACTATATCAATTTCAAAATCGGTAATTATTTAGAAGTTTTTGGATATGTTATCGAGATCAAGATTCTGAACAACTTTTTCCTATACATGTTACCGCCGCACGGCAGTAGTTTCCGAGATATTCGCAAAGAACTGTTAAATCGAATCGCCGAACGCTGTGCTGCTACGAACGCGTACCTATAGGTAGAATACAATGTCGACCTTCGTTGCCAAAATATTTGCGAAAACCTTCTGTTGACTTATTCCGACGCAACGCATTCCACTTTCCAACTTGTACCGGGTATTAGTATTGGTTGGGGCTAGATTAGTGCGGGGGGCGCGTAAAGCATGATAGCGAACTGATGCGAGTTCATCTCGGTCCCAGACTCGTATCGGTCCGCTATCATGCTTTACGCGCCCGCGAGCGGGCGCGCGCCCCCCGCCCTGATTTAGCCCCAACCAATACTATAGTCTGATTTTCGAGAGTTGAGACCTGAGGCGTGTCCCTCGGACGGAGCGTGGTTTAAGGAGGAACCAATGGTGGCAACGCCGCACGCAATCTGTAGCGTACCATTGGTTCCTCCTTAAACCATGCACCGTCCGAGGTATTTACGAAAAACTTCTTTTGACTTATTCCGATGCAACGCATTCCACTTTCCAACTTGTCCCGGGTATTATAGTCTGATTTTCGAGAGTTGAGACCTGAGTAGAGTCCCTCGGACGGAGCATTGTTTAAGGAAGAACCAATGGTACGCTACGGATTGCGTGCGGCGTTGCCACCATTGGTTCCTCCTTAAACCACGCTCCGTCCGAGGGACCCGCCTCAGGTCTCAACTCTCGAAAATCAGACTATAATACCCGGGACAAGTTGGAAAGTGGAATGCGTTGCGTCGGAATAAGTCGAAAGAAGTTTTTCGCTAATATCTCGGAAACAAAGGTCAGCTTCGTCATTTGTTTTGCCCCTTCCTGGCGCATACGCTGCCACGGACGCGTACTGTAGGTATATATACCGGCAGAATTCGTTGTAGTTTTTCGCGAATATCTCGGAAACGAAGGTCGAGCGGCGATAACCTGTATAGGGAAAAGTTGTTAAAAAATCGTGTCTCCAAAAACATATCCAAAAATCATTGCAAACAATTAAAAATAAGTATGTATGCAAATGATCATTAAAACATTACCTCGATAAGCCTAACAGTAAGAATACCAGCACTTGCGTCATAAATTAAACCCATTCGTAATTCACCTCTAATTTCGTCGGTTGAAGATGTCGACGAAGAAGAGGACAGCTTAATCACATAAAAGATTCAAGTACAGATAAAAGCATGTTGGAGGTATTGTTTAATCGTTGAGAAAGACTTTTTACCTTCTGACGCGAAGTTGCCTCGACTTCGACGCTACTGAGCCTGGAAAATGAGTCAGTTAGACTCTTTGGTGGTGGCTTTACAATTACCATACGTTTTTCTGACGATGCCACCGCTCCTTCTGATAATAGTGGTAGTGCAAAAGAGCTGATAGGTGATATTGAGATGTCTTCAGATTCCGATAGATATTGTAAAACTAGAAATAACGATATATTAGAGATAAGTAAGGGAAATAATAAAACGATCGTTATTCGTGTACTCAGAGACATTCACCTGCTGTAGGTGATTCATTTGTGGTATTATTAAATGCACAATTAGATTGGCATTCTCGAGTGTCGGAATCGTCGTTTTGTTTTAAAATGTTATTCGCATCGCTTAGAATAACATTAGATCCCACATTTACAAAGACATCTTTCGACGACTGTTGTATTTCTTCTGCTCTATTTAATAAATCTTTTTCAAACCTAAGATATATATGACAATTTTAGAATTTATGTATTAATCTTAAACAATACATTCATTTCCATCATCACGAAAACTGCTTTGACTCCTCTTTAAGTTTCTTTGAAAAGTGTCTGATATTATCGAGAAATACATGCCAATTGAGGGGACCTCTGCCTGGACTACGAGGCAGTCGTCTATGTCTAAGACAAAATGCATAGACAATAACTGCAGAAATAGCTCCAGTAGCGGCCCCGATTGTTCCCAAAACAGCAACAATCCCAGCACCATGAACATCCATTTTCAGTTTAAGCTTGAAGCATAATTATTTCGTGAGCCTGCATGATTTGACTTTCAGTTAATAAAACGCAAAATATCTTCTAAAACTGTTTCACTTAATATGTTCATTTACGCTTCTATTTATATTAAGTTTTTACAGAGTTATTCTGTATGTAGATAAACACCATATAACAAGATATTGAACGTTCTACACACAGAAAGAGTATATTGTGCGACCCTCACTCTTATGCATGTGTGTGTATTGCATGAAGGTAGTTATGAGACATCGGGATATCGAGGTCCGATGTAGTGCGAAATTCAAACTCCTTTTATATGGGAAAGTAAGTGATTAAGGGCAAATTCCACTTTCGCCCAAATCGCCCGCCGCGATCGCGATGTCTGATGGAAATCACGGGTGTTGCGGTCGATTTAAGGTCTGCGCACACATATCCGTTCCGTGTCAGTTCCGTTCCGGCGTGCCAGTAGTCAGAAGAAGAGGGGCGTAGAGAGTCTCTTCTTCTTACCACTGGCACGACGGAACGGAACTGACACGGAACGGATATGTGTGCGCAGGCCTTTAGGCGCAAGTGGCATTCGCCCTAGGTATACTGGTACCTATACTGTATGCGGATTCGAAGCGAACAGCGCATCTGAGAGGTTTTAGGTAGAGTCCAAATGGGAGATGGAGGAAAGGCAATCTGCTAGGAGTTATAAATACGTAGTGTGCGTTAATATCTTTTGGAAAGCTTTATTGTCAAGTTTCGTAAACGTGTTTCTGTGGCGTTAAAGCCTCGCTCACATTAATCAAGTTTACTGGCTTCAAGTCGCTTCGTGACTTTAAGTTCACACTTGTACGTACGTTCACACTATTTAAGTTGTATTATTTCAAAGCAAGACAAGTTGGAACACTCTCTACTTCACTTGAAACTTGAAAGGATATTTCAAGTGAAGTGAATAACAGGTTAGTTTACTGGCTTCAAGTTGCTTGAATTCAAGTATATTGACTTCAAGTGGGAATTTAGATAGTGTCAGCTGCGTTCAAGTTACTTTCAATAGTACTTAAAGCTTGAAGCTGAAGAGTGAAGCAAATGGATAGGTTGATACATATAGGGTTCTGAGGGGGAAACCCCTACAGGAGTGGTGGTAGTGTGTGCGTGAACTGACACCAGCGCCAGGCCAGCCAAGTGGCCCCAACGCGAAGCCAACCACGGCCAACCCAAAGAGGAGATATAATAAGAGGCGTCACTCGACAAGGACAGAAATAAGCTAGAGAAATCACTAGACAACCAATTTAAATGCCCATTCGGCAATGATCGGTAAACTTCGGCAATAATCAGCCAACTGCGGTTAAGGTACATTTAGTCGATTTGAATATCCCGCTCGGTTCGCTGCGAACATTCGCCGCGAACATTCGCCGCGAACATTCGCCGCGAACATTCGCCGCGAACATTCGCCGCGAACATTCGCCGCGAACATTCGCCGCGAACATTCGCCGCGAACATTCGCCGCGAACATTCGCCGCGAACATTCGCCGCGAACATTCGCCGCGAACATTCGCCGCGAACATTCGCCGCGAACATTCGCCGCGAACATTCGCCGCGAACATTCGCCGCGAACATTCGCCGCGAACATTCGCCGCGAACATTCGCCGCGAACATTCGCCGCGAACATTCGCCGCGAACATTCGCCGCGAACATTCGCCGCGAACATTCGCCGCGAACATTCGCCGCGAACATTCGCCGCGAACATTCGCCGCGAACATTCGCCGCGAACATTCGCCGCGAACATTCGCCGCGAACATTCGCCGCGAACATTCGCCGCGAACATTCGCCGCGAACATTCGCCGCGAACATTCGCCGCGAACATTCGCCGCGAACATTCGCCGCGAACATTCGCCGCGAACATTCGCCGCGAACATTCGCCGCGAACATTCGCCGCGAACATTCGCCGCGAACATTCGCCGCGAACATTCGCCGCGAACATTCGCTGCGAGTAGTATAGAGGGGCCTCCCGACCGTAAAGCGCATGCGCCGATATCGTGCGAGAGAGAATGACATCGTGCGAGCGAGAGAATATAGAGGACCCTCATCGACCGTAATGCGCATGCACCGATATCGTCGACGACGATCCGCGGTTACTATGATTATTTATCGTTGTTTACGCTCGTACTTCTCTCGCTCGCACGATGTCATTCTCTCTCGCACGATATCGATCTTGATTTCTAGTTGGATGGGTTCGTTTCGTTCACTTCGTTGCCCGTGGAGGCACGCTGCTCGCTGAACTAGGATTTTTAGAATAACAATACAACTAAAGAAATAATTTAAACTCAAACAAGGGAAATAAACTTTAATATTACTGAAACTTTAATAAAACTGAATTTGGATTTGATACAAATTGGAAATTCACAGGATACGTCTTATAACGCGCTTTACAAAGCGCATCGGTTTTACATATTTTGTTAACCACAAAATGGCCTCAGATACTAGGAGCCAATCGGAGAATTATTAATAATAAGATAAATTCCTATTCGTCGTTACATTTTCTCTCGGATATCGATTTCTTATTTATCAAGCGTTTAACACCTTTGCGCAGGCTTTACACATTTAGGAGAAGGGATAAAAGTGGAATTCAAATGTTCAAACACCTGCTTCCAAGGAAGTTTTGATTAATTTATAATCTTGAAGTGTATTTATTAAAAGAATCTGTAACTGTATTCAAACTCCCCGAACTTGTGCTAACATCACTTTTGCTTCCCTTTCCTATTACATTTGTGTGGTCTGATATGGGTCTGATTCAAATTTCGCACTTCCAGAGTTTGCGCTACACGCTGCTAGAGATCCGCGATCTCTATGGTTGCGATACGATCTTTGAATCGATCCCTGTCTTGAGAATCGATTTAAAAAATCGAAAATCGCGACAAAAAAGATCGATCTTTGAAAGATCGATTTTAAATCGGCATCCCTACTTGGCGCTGTTTCGTTTCCCATCTTGGCGTTGATTGGAATGCGAGCGAAGAACCCCTCTTGCCCCTGTGACATTTCAACCGACTTCTTTCCATCCGGGCACAGTACACTCAACGTTTCGTCCATCAAAATGTTTCCTGGCAACCCATTTAAACTCCAAATAATATTCAAGATTGATTCACGCTGTCATACGATGTCACGACAGCGAAATGTCACGTGCAAACGGACCTTTAGCGACAAAGCGACATCCAGTGACATCTCAAGGGAAAATGGCACAACGTTAAAGGCAAACATGGCGAGTAAGAAAATCGTTGGGCTTTTTGGAACATCCAATAAAACATTTAAACTTTCCTCTGCAAATGTAATAACACGAAATGTGCACGATGTAATAACGGAAAGTGGTAAAAAAGTGACGCATACTGGTCAGGTAATATACAATTTTTCGAAATTCGTTTAGATTTCTTTCTTAGGAATATTGTCATATAACATGGATGCTTTATTTATACTAAAATACATGTATTTTTTACAATAGATATACGACGAAGATGATTATCGTAATGCTAGATTCGTAAACAGGCCAAAAGAGGTTAATGACAATTGGGCTATAAAACTAATAGCAGAAGTACCACCTGCAGCTACAAAAGATAGAATTGTGGCTTGCAACGGTGGTGGTGGGCCCCTGGGACATCCAAAAGTTTATATTAACTTGGTACGAATTAAAATGATTGCTCATTATTGGACTCGCATAGTAATATCATATTTTACGTATAAATCTGTTTTTCTTTAGGATAAACCTGGCAACCATACTTGTGGTTACTGTGGCTTACGATTTTACAAAGAAGACCATCACTGAACAACAAACTGCAATGAATGCGAGTAGTGTTACGTTTACGTATAAATAATGTAAATATATTAAAGGATACATTTTGTAATCAATAGAGATGTTTATTTAAAATAATAACAATATTTATTTAATCAGATTTGTTTGTGACTTTAATCAAATTTAAACAATTTCTATACGAATTATACTTTACAACGCTGTTTTATGACTATTCATACCTAACGGTATGGCTTGTAATTCAGTTTTCATACAAAGGAATTCGCCGCACACACACATGATACTTAAAGACACGATGTTCAAACACCACCAACTGAATGTCGAGGGGAAACTTGCGTTGTACATCCAACAGCACAATAAATGTATCAGGTGTGCTGTACATGCAAAATCCATGCATTGTTTTGTTCGTTGTACCAACCACCACAGCGTGAACGCTCCGACTAACGCATTTGCGATGAAAATGATTATAATAAGTTGACCGGCGAAGTCGCGTACATGTATTTCCTTATAATGAAACGCATAATCTAATGACTTTGTTGATCCAAGAAACGAAGCGACGATCCAGATCCACAATCCAAGGCAGAAGTACATGACAGTTTGGACGGCAATTATTTGAGATATTATAAGAAAAGGATCCCATATTGTTTTACGAAATTGCCCAGAAATATTATTCATCGTCTTTCGGTTTAGAAACTTTATATCCGTTTACTCGAAAAACAGTTCTTTCTTATCTTGCCTGCTTCGCGCTGTACTGTCATTTTAATTTTTCTTCCAATCTAAAAAGAGGGTATTTGATGTATGAAAATCAAATTCTATGTATCCAGGCTGAGGCACCTAATTCAACAGCTTTAAATTCCTTGTAAAATGTTCGTTCTATGACCAAATGTTTCGAATGAAATTTGCATTACAATATGGGGAATACATAATCCAACAGTTGATTTTTTGCTAACTTGTATTTTTATCAGGATAGAAAGGTCGCCATTGGTTCTTTGGGTGGAACACATTAAATGATATATTAGAGTTTCAGAAAAGTCTGGAATGCTTCATAAAAGAAAGGAATTAGCATGTATATGGTTAAATATACAGAGATATCCATCGAGTCATTTTTACCTCCAAGAATGCTTGAAATATCTATTATAGTCAATTATATTTATTACCTAACTAGCTTTACTACTCGGCTTCGCCCGAAATTTAGATTCTGATTTTATAAAAGAAAAAATTTTTTAAAATAGTCACATTTATCTGGATTAGCCAGGCATAATAAGCTGAGGTACTTTTAGTGACCCAAATTTAGCATTCGAAAGTTTTTAGGTGACAGACAAACACACAAAC
This sequence comes from Andrena haemorrhoa, assembly GCA_910592295.1. NCBI lineage: Eukaryota > Metazoa > Arthropoda > Insecta > Hymenoptera > Andrenidae > Andrena > Andrena haemorrhoa. The sequence continues at coordinate 8,563,549 of OU342943.1, forward strand.
ATATAGAAGGTTTCTGCTTTATAATATAAGATTATTAAGTATTTTTTACTCATTTTTAATACTTTTCTGCATATATGTGATTGATTTACTCAACACTTATTACAAGCAGAATAAAGCATGATATAGAGTGAATTTAATAAACTATTATCTCATCACATTATTTCGAAAATTAGATGGGAAAACTTTCAAAATTGGTTTTACAGTACATATAAATAATACTAGCATTGTACTCTCAGCGATATTATCGATGAGTTTACTTCTAATTAAGTCCTTCCAGCCTGATATAAGCTCTCTACAGCTTTCCTTTGTTAGTAAGCCCGTTTTAGATGAAAATAAATATTTAGTCCTTAAACTATAAAGTGAGCTTTAAATTGTATGAAAGCAATGATTCGAAACACAAATAAAGAAATTGTGAATAGTTCTACAATATTTGTTATGGCATTGCCTGTAGTTATCGCATTCTTTGCAATAATCATCACATTTAAATCTGATTGAATATTTATGGACAATTTAGATAGTAGAGTTTAGGTAACAGCCATAAGCCCGAAAGAGAACTAAAACTACAAATAACAGAAGAGTTCGAATGTGTGATGTTGGATTATTATTGAATAAAACAGATATTAAAAATATTACACTTCCTGTGATTTTGTTAATGCATACGTTTATTGTATATTAAGGAATTCTTCCATGAAGAGTGCCAGACTGTTTTTGTGATGCTAAAATTAGTATATAATAAATCATAAGTTTATGATAAATAAATGAAGCAATAACATACAGTGTTGTCCCGTTAAGAGCACGGGTCTTCCGTTCCGTTAAAAGGACATTTCTATATCCGCTATATTCGCCTATGAAAGGCGAGTCAAATAGCTTAACGTTCCGTTAAGAGACCGCACTGTCCCCCGAGCGGCGTGCTTACAACGGGACACCATTGTACATATTTATTACCACAATAGTCGAGTATTAACGCAAGTCACTGTACCTGTCAATAAAAATATAGTAAAAAAATATATCCTAAAAATTACCACATGGACACATCGACACGTTAATATTGACTATTTACACTAACTGCAAATACGTAATTAAATCGTACTTTTACAATATCCTTCTAAATAGTTTCTTTGGGATGCGATACAATATGTACAGTATGTAAACAATTCTCGGCCACACAGAAGGTGCGTTTCATTTCGCGCATTGAGTGCATAGACTGCAGGCAATGGTGATTGGTGGTTCATGTACGGTGAGTGAATAGACTGCACAATCTAATACGTAGAATTCCCTAGAATCCTCCATCTTCTAGCGCATTGTTGCACCCATGGACCTGAAGGACAGTGCCTAGTTCCGGGGGGTTACAGCGAAAGACGGTTAGTGAACGACCAATTGGCTTAGAGCATTTAAATGCTCTAAACCAGTGGGATCCTATCATTTGGCAGTTATGTGGAACATAACTCTAACTGGAAGATTACTGAAGGTGAAGAAATTGGCCGTAAGCCAAACCATCTCCGAAGTATGGATAGATCAGGGTGGTATATATATATATACCACCATGGGATAGATCGAACAGGTGAAGCCTAATTAGATCTACATATAAATGTTTATGAATGCTCCCAGAACAATGGAAAACAAAAAACGCAGATGCATTTGTTTAAATGTTTTTGACCGAATGTTTGCAAACAGGTTTTATACAGTTTTTATATTATTTTCATACAATTTTTATACAACTTTCATAATGTTTTTGTACAGTTTTTGTATATTTGTTTCAGTATTTGCGGTCAAAAGTGTGTAGTTCTAGGTTAGGGTTTATGAGGGTTTGTGTCTCCAGCGAAACTGGAGACATTTTAGAATCGCCTGTTTCCCGACCTAACCAAGACGTCTTAAAGACGTACTGTTTTGTGAAAATGGTTCCTTTTTAGGACCTGTTTAAGGCCTCTTCCACAGTGGTGTTTCAACTTGAATTAGAAGTGTTCTAGACGGGAACCTATGGCTTGGCAGTGCCCTCGCCATGTTCATGAAATACTGTAGAATGTTAGCGATGTAAAAAAGCCAACCCTGGTAAGCTCGAATGCAATCGAATCTCGATCGGCCACAATCGTTTGAGCCGAGTGACATTAGTAGCAATATGTATATATATTCATAGCCATATGATGTGTGGCCGTATGCGTGCTGTGTTTTGCATTGATATCACATTTTGTCACATTTCATGTAGGTATTGCGAATTGTAGCACACCAATTGATTACAGCACTCATTAATTGATTTTACAAAGAATAAGTAGTTAAAGAAATTGTACAATAAAATTTATTCAAACACAATATATGAGACATTTCTCTAAATGTTTTTATTATTTACAGCAGACACTGAATTAAAAGATGAATTTATTAGTCAGACTGATAAAACACTTGACTTAAGCAGACTGATAAAATACTATTAAAGGGCAAGCATAATCTTAAAATGCAATAAGATAAATATTAAAGCTTCTCAAATTGGGACATTAGAAGAACACTCACAATGGTAATTAAAAATCATAGTTTATTTACAATTTCGAATACAATTTTACTTTTTAACGACAAAGCTTAAAATTAGCCATCTAAATTAGTTTCTCTGTTACTATACTAATTACTATTATTACTACATACAGTATTTATATTATTTGGACATTTCATTTAATGTAAATATATATCGTGTTACAAGTAGAAAATTAATGAAATATGATTTTTAGCACGGCAGAGTGAAGGTCCGGACCAGCGCGGAACAAGAAGCTCTGAAAAGGAAAGAAAGGGCTGAGAAACTTAAACATTATAGAGCTGGCATAAGTTTGGTGTTTCAGAAAGTAATTTCCACTTAATTCCACTTTATACACATCTCCATTCAATCTCTTAGTGTCGCCGACTCAAAATAATAAATGCTAAAATGTAGACATGAAGAAACTTTAAACCAGGAATAGGAAATATGTTTTCTTTTAAATGTTACAGAGGCTAGATAAAGTTTACGATAGCGAGTTAATGATGGTTACTGAGCGCTTGCTAATAGAGAATCCAGATAATTACACGCTATGGAATATTCGCAGAGAGGCATTTGTGAATAACGACTGGTAGTCATATAATGATAATTTTAAATAATAATACCTTACCGATAATATTAAGTCACTTTCTTAGAGTTAATATGGATTTAAGGAAAACCGCTCACTGTTAACTTAAATGTTACAAACACATTTATCCTGTATTTGAGTAAGAATATACAGTATACGTACTTTAATATTAAATTTTACAAAACAGGAACGAAGACCTTCTGAAAGCATCCCATCAAAATGAATTTACGCTCACCGAAAACTGTCTGAAAAAGAATCCTAAATCGTACTACGCGTGGTACCAAAGAATATGGATTATGAATCGTCTGAAGGAGCCGGATTGGAAGAAGGAATTAATGCTGTGCACTAAATATTTGAATTTCGATGAAAGGAATTGTAAGTCGTTAATAGTGTCGGGTTTTTTAATTTCATTATCTAAAATGTAGTTAGGTGCGAATATTTTTTTCCTTTTATTTTAGTTCATTGCTGGAACCATAGAGAATATGTTGTACAAAAAGCTGGAATTTCTCCCGAAGAAGAATTTAATTTTTCCACCTCAAAGATTTTAAATAATTTCTCAAATTACTCTTCCTGGCATTACAGGAGTCAACTTTTGTCAAAAATGTTTTGCAGTTCCAACGAACAGAGCATCGATGACAAGAAGAAAGATGGTAAAACATTTGCGTGTTAATTATTACATAAACATCTGTGCGCGTATAATCGTACACGCAGATTAATTATTGCACAAATGTAGAAGAATTAAACACACGATTGTAGGAGTAACTGTTTTCTCTTCCTTTAGAATTGGAGTTGGTAATGAATGCCACGTTCACAGATCCCAGTGATTCTAGTGCCTGGTTTTACCAAAGATGGCTATTAGGTAGCCACGAGTTTTCTCCCGCTCTTTCTCAAGCTCTGTTGACGGACAATAGCGTGACGCTTCTTATCAATCGAAGTGTATCGGCAGACGGAATATCGTTGCACATGAACAATGAACATGAAAGCACTGAATGGAGATCATGGCAAAAATTGAAATTTTCCAAACTGTGGTTTGGAAAGTTTGATAAGCCGTTGAAAGAAGTAAAAGAGGTCACGGTTAATATCGAAGGGAAGTGTTATCCTTTATGCTATTTTAATCAAAAGTGGATATACAAAAAGAAGAAGTCTAAGTCCTGTTCCAACAAAAGTCAATTGCTAGAACAACTATCGAATTATAAGCAGCTTGCAGAAATGGAGCCTGATAATAAATGGGCTCTTCTTACTCCTGTGCACTTAATGAGAAAAATTGATTTTATGACGTTTAAAGATGATATTTTAGCGAGCCTAAATATTCTTCTAAATACTGATCCCCTGCGGTCTAATTATTACAAGGATTTACGTAAGTATACTTAACTAAGTAGGATACAATAGTATCTAATGGTATTACAGAATTTCTTATAACAATATACACAGTGACTTATTTCAATCTATAATTGTGTTTATTTGGAATTGAGGGAAGAAATATAGATCTTAATAGATTTTGCAATGAATACACACCTTTTTAACAAAGACAGAACGAGAGCATAATAAGACGAAATCAACTATAATATACGTTTATAATTTTGGTGGAATATTGGAAAGAAAAGTACGTTCTTCAGTGCATGTAGAAGATAACATATATTAGACCCGAGAACAGGTCCTGTCTCTCAAAACGAAGGAGGAAATAATAAAGTATTGCAACACTGAGTCTGAATTGTGGGACTTCACTTTCTTTGCAAATATTTTACTGAAGTTATAGGACATCTAACATAGTTGAATTCACTATATTATGTGTGATAAAATCTTAATATATAAAGCCGAAAGCTTCTATATATTTGTGTGTTTGTCGCCTAAAAACTTTCGAACGATAAACTCTGAGATCACGAAATGTGCCTCAACTCATTATGCCTGACTAATCCAGATGAATGTGACCACTTTCACAGAAAGAACTAAACAAATTTTTTTTATAAAATCAGAATCTAAACTTCGGGCGAAGCCGAGTAGTAAAACTAGTATACATATAGGTTCACTTAAATAAGTTATTGGAATGTCCCTAGCATTTCTATTTATCAATGTTTCTCTGTGAGATTTCTTAAACAGGGCTTTACTTTCAATTTAGATCTCTAATTATATCTCATTACAATTTACATTTGTAATTCTGCTAAACGTTCACCGTGTCTATTGTAATTACGATTATTATTATTAATATTATCTATTAATTTAAAAAAAGCTTATTTCCAATAGTATGATAATCAAATAAAATGAAGATATTCTTCCAGGGAGTAAATACATAATAGAATACAGATTACATGAATTGTGGGATATGGAAGGAGAGCAGGATGTGAAATTAGATATTGATCTTTCAGGATTAGACCTAACAACGCTATGTAACGAATATCTTGGTTTCTTTGAAGAAGTAAACCTTGGTGCGAACCTTCTGTCAAATTCCTTGCATCAATTATGTTTTCTACAGAACTGTAAGAAGTTATCGCTCTCAAGTAATCAATTGGAAAATCTGAAAAAGTTTCCTGCGCTACAAAGTCTCGAAGTATTATCGCTAAGAAATAATAAACTTAAGAGTCTAGAGGATGTATCAGACTTGCTGAAAAAATTACAATTAAAATCACTTGATTTGAGAGACAATCCTGTTTGCGAAGACTCGGAATGGCAGAACGATCTTATGAAAATTAATCCGGGTCTAGAATTGTATATAGAATAATGGTTGTGATATAAACATTAGCTCGAATATATTGCTATAAACATTTAATAAAATAAACACAGTGATTGGGTATAAGAAGCATAAAACTACTTGTATGTCTTGTATTATTTATATACGTACTCTATTATACAGCAATTTTATTCAGACCTATCTACTATTACCCTCGAAAATTAAAGTTAACATCTACTCTATCTCTATTAGCACAATAAAAGTGGTAGTATGTAGATATAGCATTATTCGTAAGTACGTACTCATAGGTACCAATGATCAAATTAAAGCAATACATGCTTGTCTGCTGTACATACAAAATATCATTGTGAAAATCACACAATTTTGCGTATACAGTGAGGAGAAAAAGTGAATACACACCCGTTAAAGCAGAATAACTTTTTTTAAATGGGCCCAACCGACTTGAGTTTTTTTGAGAAGCCAGAAGAATTATTTTGCTACGTGGCGTGAAATTTTGAAATAGAAATTACGATTCGTCGGAATAGCGAAGAAATTAGAGAAAGTCGCGTTTTCAACTTTTTTATCCGAGCCTGTAATGAAAATTTAAAAATCCCGATTGTAGATTTAAGTATGTTGGATACATGCTGAAAGTTTCATCGAAATCGGTTAAGGGGGAACACCACTGTGACGGCCGGAAAAGTAAACCATTTTTAAGAAATTTTTTCAGGAATAATTTACAGTTTTCATAGAAAATTTCTATTACCTACCTTTACTTTTCCGGCCGTCACAGTAGTGTTCCCCCTTAACGTCGCTCTGAGCTACAAACGCTGAAAGATCGTGTTATATGCTGGTCAGCGATTTTCGAACTTATTCTGCGATCTTTAAGGGTTTGTAGCTCTTATAGAGCAAACATTTCTCTTTAATTTCGTTTTTTGGGGTTTTGTTGTATGATTTTTATTGACCGAGTTATTCACGATCAAAGCAAAAAAGGTACTTTTCACTTTGAACACCTACAACTTGCGAACTCATGATCGTATGCAAATTTTCGTGAGTGTTTTGGAAAGCTAAGAAAGTTTCCTTTCAGAAGCTTTAGTTGCTAATTTAAGATGCATTTTAAAACGATCTCAAAAATTGACGAAAATATTTTGAGTATAATAATTCGGCCACCCTCTGTAATTTAGTAGTTTCTGATAGCTAATAATTTTTCATTTTCGCGATATTTCTTCTTTTCTTAACATATTGTGTTATTGAACCATTGCTCGTTATCAACCCTTTACTCGCCCCATTTTCCCCATAATTTTGTATATTAGCAGGGAAGGACCATTGGCACAGGAATTAGTAATCGCCAATATTATCACCAAACACATTTTCCCTCAACTTCTAACAATTTTCAATGTTGCCGCCAGTGTAAAAATAAATCAATAAAAAATAGAATGGTCCTAGGCGAAAGCGCACCGTTACCGAACACGCCGGGCAACGATATTGTTTGGATTACCATCCGATTTATTTATTCCCTGGCATTCGGTATGGCCGAGCGATATAGCACGTTATTGTTAAAATTCTGCTAAGTGGGACGTGCATCGAAAGATCTGGCCCGTTTAGTGATACATGTATACGATGATCTATTCCCAAATAATCTTATCATCTTGCTCCCTCACTATTAGTATGCGCACCTGATGCCCGATACTAATAGTGAATATTGTTGTGTGGACGAAGGTGAGCGTACACATGTATGTATGTATATAAATGCGATACGTATGTGCCACGTTAAGTCAATCATTATTTCTCATAACCTTTTTATGAACACGGAATGCAGCGGATGCGATTAGACAATCCTTAAAAAGATGTGGTTAAATCCATATATCTTGTAACCGGCGAGTGGCGAAGATAGTAGACGCATACCATATCCAATGGAGCGGACCGTGTTCTCGTGATTTTCGCCACGAAGTAGATTCCGTCGCATCTTCGCTAAGCGAAACATTCTCGTTCAAAGTCCAAGTTAAACGTGTAATCTCTGCAGCGTGTCGTACCATGGCCTCGTCAAATAAAAAATTTCAAATTGGTTCTGCCTGGTTTCAAACGAAAATTAACCTAAGGCCGCAGCGTCGAGGTATTCATCACGTTACCGAAGAGATATTAAGAAGAATCCCGGAACTCCGCGAATTCGCGGTCGGGATTTGTCACATACAAAGTAAGTGGATTCTTGCGACAAGAAACTACCGTGCTACGGATATCACTGTTCTTAGAGAATTCCATTAAACTTTCGATATTAAAGTCTATATAAAAACTTTCGTATATTCGCCTCTCGGTTCGATCAATTACGTGGATTGCTTATTACAGTTGAAGCATGAGGAACATTTACTGTATATAACCTATGTTTTATAGCAAGCTATAGCTTGGTTTATAGTTTATAGTAGACCTGTTTGTGCATACACACTTACAGGTATGATATGTATTAATCGTTATGTGTGCGTGTGTACATGGATTTAATCCTGTTCCAATCCATCAAGCGCTGAACCCTTGGTCAATAACCAAACTTGGAGCTCTTACTAATTTAAATTCTTGTTAAGAAACAGCTGGAAATGTATTTCAGTGTTTAATGGAAGCGATCAAGGGGGAATCCTATTTCATGGGCTAAAAACACAGCGAAATTTGGGATTTTTTAAAAAAAAAACTAGCAATTCGATTCATCTGAAATTTGGACCATGTTTTTATGCATCTTTCAAGAAGTTGCAGTCTTTTTTTCATTCATTTTTAATAATAATTATAGGAGTTACGCACAATGTACCAAGATGCTGCGTAAAATTCATCGTCCGCTGGTGTGCATGATATTAATCTTCCAGGTAATCCGAAACAGAAAAATGAAACAGCGTTCTACTTTATACATATGTAGCTTCAGTTCGGTGAACCAGAATAAAATAAAAAAATTTATTGAGGAGAGTGGTGAGTTCTCAAACTGAACGGTCTGAACGTTTAAGTTTCGCTGTCCAGTTTTGCGCCAGTTTTCCTATGTAACAGGAGAAGTATACCACTTATCGGTATTCTGGTTCGTCGAACTGTAGCTGCATATGTATAAAGTAAAACGCTGTTTCATTTCTCTGTTTCAGATTACTTAGAAGATGGATATCATGCGCGACAGCGGACAATGATTTTTGCGAGGTGGTCTATTATGCATAAAAGTAGGCTCTCGCTACTCCTCGCCTCGGCGCAATTTCGTTTCGCACTCACGTACCCCCTTTTTTTTATAGACGGGGAAAATGCTATCACGCATACCCTGATAATTATTATCGGGAGTATGTGGGACTCACTAAAGCCCCCTCTTAGACTCCGCCTTTACTATGGCCCCCATGGCGGTATCCAGGACTTCTGATGCAGTACTTCGGGTACCGCTTCGGGTTTTCCGTACCTGAAGTTATCTGAGCTTGCCTCGGTTCATGTGTTTGGTCGGTTGCTCAGAGAACCCCTTCGTTCCTCTTTTAGCGGTCGCTGAAAGCGGTGGCATTGCATCCACTTATGCTAAGCCCCGCCTCGACTCGCCTTGCCTCTGTCCCTCAAAATATTCTCGAGGAAGAAACTGCGGCTCGGAATCGCGCCGAGGCGAGGCGCAGTGCGAGTCGAATTGTGAAAATATATAAGAAAACCCTAGGAAGAATAAAACGAGCCGAGTCGTAGTGAGAACCTACCTTTACTCCTGTATTTATTATCAAAAATTAATGGAAAAAAGACTGCCACTTCTTCAAAGATGCATAACAACATGGTCCAACTTTCAGACCAATCGAATTGCTAGTTTCTTCAAAAAAATTCCCCAATTTCGCTGTTTTTAGCCCATGAAATAGGATTCCCCAGTAAAACAACATGTACACGCTCTGGTAACGTTTAACCGTGTATAATAAATAAAAAGAAACATTCTTTATAAGATGAGAATTGAATCTTCAGATTCTGTATTACTGCGATGCCAGGCGAAAAGCATTTTGTTTCACGCTATTCGAGTAACGTTAAGTACTAACATTAATGGAATTAATAAGAATCTTTACATTTTCAAAAGATTTTGGAGATCCGCAATGTCCGTGGAACTTCTAAAATTGCATTTGTACAATTTGTAAAATATACGTCGGAGTAATGCAAATTTCTTAGTTGTTTCCAAACACGAGAAATTATTCCTCCTGTAATTTTCAGTTCTCCACACGTCCGCGAGTTTAGCGTTAAATGAAAACTGGGATCCAGATGTTAGAGACGACGTGGAAATGATGCTTAATAAAATAGTTCCTGAAGGTTTGTCCTATAGACACAGTTGCGAGGGGCCAGACGATATGGTAAGTTTGTGTGGTCTTTGCGTAGCTTTTGAAACTAGGTCCTGCGATGCATGTACACATATCTGCGAGACTTTCGTAAACATTAAAGTTGCTAGGTGAAAAGAATATTTAACATTAACATCGTACATGAATAATCTTTATAACAGATTTTAAAAGCGAAATATAATTTCAGTTTCTTTTTAAGTAACAAACCTCTGTCAGCGAAAGTTCGAATGCACTGTGCATTTCAAAGACTTATAATAAATGGTTCTATGAGAGTACAAATTTGTTTAATCCGTACGCGTATGCTATGAAACTGTATACTTCTTCTGATGATTGCCTTATTTATAGCCAGCACATGTAAAGGCATGTTTTCTGGGCTCGTCGTTGAGTATTCCAATTACCGATGGCCAATTGACTTTGGGTGCATGGCAAGGGATTTGGCTGTGCGAACATCGTAACGATGCCGGAAGCCGCAAAGTAGCTATAACATTGACTGGTTGCCTCAGGGATCCTGCAAGTAGTCCTTTGAGTCCTGTTAGCCCTATCGCTTCTACTAGCAGCTAGGACCACTCGCACCCCCAAAGGCGTAGCAAACGTCATCTGGGCATATCTACATCCATCTATTCAAGCTAGCAGCCGCTTAACTTTAGTAAGATTCTAAGAGTATAAGTTGAAAAGAGTGTATGGATACTTTAAAAGTATACACGCAAATGTACGCCGTGTATATTCATTCGTATTATGGGATTTAGTGATTTTTTTATCTGTGCATAATTTTTAATACGATGAAAAGTTATTGACAATATTTATAATAAATTCTCGTATCTGTATATGAAAGAGACACTTTTATTTGTACACTTGAAGCAGGTATATAAATGAATAATAAATTTACGTTCCACGATGCTTGAACTGTAAAGGAGGGTGTTTATTTACGATTTAAGTTAACAGTTGACGGTCGAGAGGTACGGTTCATTAAACGTAATGTTGTTCAGTAGTTTATAAGCTGCCAAGGCGAATGTATATTATATACATTGTAAAGGATAAAAAAAATTAATTAGTGCAAGTATCCAGCACTCTTGATTGCTCTTAGATAAAATTAATGCATTCCGATATAATGCGTCCAATACTCCGAATTTAATTATATAGCTTTATTTAAGAAAACATTTTGTAAAAAAAAATGATTAACAAGGAAAATGGCATTAATAGATACTCGGTTGAGGACTTGCATTATTTTTTACGATATGTAAGGAGATCTCAGCTTGAGTACGCGCAATATGTTACAACTTTCTAACTCACTGCTTATCATAATAGGGTAGGCATTTCTAATGACGTTTCCAATGCATTGGGGGTGTACATAGAATATAATTCACACTTCTTTGCTGTGCTAATACATTTCTACTAGAGATATTTACATAGATCGTAATAATAGTCTGGACATGTGGACAAGTCGGTATGAAAGTAGAGGAATTAAGGAAACCATCAAATTACGCAAATAATGATTTAGAATAATTACTGTACTACATCGTTAGGTATTTGTCAATATAACACAAAAAAAGATAAAGTGTAATTTAGAAATCTCGATTCATCTAACTGAAATGTGTGAAATGTCATCTAGGGATCTAGCACTGCAAAGAGTTGTAAGTAAAATTACTTATAATGTTATTGAATTAACCAAAGCTTATCATGGGAGCTTGTTGACATATACATATAATATACATACATACGTACATACATACATACATGCATACATGCTGTTAAGCGAACAGTTTATGTTAGTTGTTAATCTTTCTCATGTGTAGCATAAATGGTCGTCCATTATGATTAGTGGATATTAAGACTGTTCGAGTACTCGGAAAAGGCGAGCCGAGCCGAGTATCTTGAATTTTTTCGAACGACCCGAAAGAATCGAGAAGCTTGAATTTTTTCGAGCGGCTCGAATATACTTGGAGCAGATCGAAATTTTCGAGCTACATACTCTGCTTTTACGGGTACTCGGCTCGGTTCGGAAACCCGAGTCTCGGCTCGGTCCGAACTTCAAGCTACTCGGATATTCGAGTACTCGAACAGCCTTAGTGGATATTGCTTTGATATAAAGTGTCTGATGCAGTTCATATAGCTTAATAAACATTAACAGCTCAAGAAATGTAACACTATCAAAAATTATAGTAATCAAGATGACAGATTTGTAATAAAATTTTATATTTCTTTTGTCCATAATAAGAATCATGGACCAGATTGGTACACTTTGCTACGTAACGTTAAAAAAATTTAAGAACCAAAAAGTTATGTGCAACGTAATCCTAATTTCTTCGATGTGCCCAATAAAGCAGGTTCTTGAACGTGTAAAATTTCTAAGGATGATGATGGACATGATAAATAATATTCAGGTTTAAAAAAAAGAATTAATACTTTATTCTGTAATTAATATATGTAAGTAATAGTAATTTTCTGATAATCTCGCATACAAGGTTCATTTTATAAATTAGGTAATCTGTAAACTATCATATTTGCAAAGCAATTACTGCGAACGGTAATACATTTTACAAATTCATGGTACGTGAATCTTTAATTCCCCTTTAACATTTACGAAGTGATTAGTACACATGTTTAATTTTTCAATAAAATTTCATTAAACTGTTCCATCGAAATTAATATCATAGTACATTATTTTAAACGATGCTGAAAGACCGACCAGTTCTTTTGCAATGAAATTGTGCATCTCCTTAAAATCCAGATTTACTAACGAATAATAATAATTTAGAAATTAACGAATATTTCTCTTTTCGTTTACATTGGAATCCCTCAGATTATGTAAAATGCATGCTCGATAATTATCGTGTAATCGTTATTATTACTATTATTATAAAAAATTTACAAACTTGACGAATTTATAAACATCCATCAGCTGAAATTATAGAATAAAGAGAATTTAAATCTTATATTTATTACGTGTCTTGTAAGAAATTAATACTTTGTACTGGCAATTGATTAAAGTTAAGCTTATATAAGAAGATACCTACCATATAAATTATAAGTAACACTTATAACGTTATTTTTCATTTATATATGCGGAGTAATATAATTTCGTATAGCTTCCCGATGTTTTGAGAAAAGTTTCCTTATATTATTTCAACAAGTAATGTCAAAATCGTTGATGTAATATAATTGTGCGTACAATCTACAAAGTTGGTCAAACATTTTTTAATATTTTCCTATCTGTATGAGAATCAAATGCTACACTTACTAATATCATCAACCATACTTTATCCTGTGTGCGAATCATACGTGCAGCGAATGATTTAACGAAAACTATTGAGAAGAAACGTTTAAGCGTAAAGTAGTTTTGTGCAACTGTTTCCTACAATATTGCATTTTTTTTACTTTTAATACCATTTAATAATTTATTCAGAGAATACAGAGTTTATTATTTATTTTGTAAGTAACGAACGCAGAAGTTTAATCTAATGTTCGAGAACAGCTATAAGTTGTATCTTGATGTGCAGCTACTGAGCAGAATATATTTGTATCGAGATAAATAATTCACGTTTAACGCATACACGTTTTTCTGATCGTTTAACTTGCCGAATACTTATACAATTTTCTAAATGTATAAAATTTTATTAGTTTTTATTTAGCTGGATATAGTGGACCTACATCATTATAAATTTAAAAAGAATTGCATACATTAGGATCATACGTACAATGTGTATTGGGTACTATTATAAATTAAATTTAAAATTACTAAATGTACATATTAAATTATGTTTAGACGAGAAACAGTGAGAATATCATAATGAAGTTTAATTGCAAGTATTGTATATTATCCTTAAAACTGTAGAAACTAGTATAGTTTTTATGAAATAAGAACTAAATATGACCGATAATTATGCTACTTGAAAGGGACTTCGCAACATGAAAAGAACAAAATACAAGATTATGTATTCTATCATATGACTGGAGTTTGCTCTATTTAACATATTTTTAATTTTTATACCAGCTTATTTACTTGTAATTAAAGAAATAAAACTATCAACTTGCGTAACATCAAATTCGACACATTTGTTAGTTTATAAAATATTTTATTAATATCCCAGAATTATATCTGATATAGTTCCGCATTAGATAAAACAACATATTACACAATATTAAAAGCAGTAATTGAAACTACAAATGAAAAGGTAGTAAGTTAAAATCAAATTAATTTGTTTTTATCTACACCAATCGATTAAAAAATTATCGTTGATTTACGACGTAAATTATTAGTACACCAAAAAAGTTGACGATGCAACAAAAGTAGGTAGGATGCATAAAAATATACTTATATCAATTTTCTGAAGAAAAATGTTCCAAATTTTATTTTAGTATTATTTGATATTTTCTTTATAACAATATACGTTATGTTTTCGCATGATATATAGATCGAAATTTTGAACCTTCTGTGCCTAAGGTAATTTAATAATTGGGATATAAATATAAACATCAAGTTTAAGAAAAAGATGAGCCAAGTAACATGCATATAATATTTATCTGTAAAATGAAGAAATGACATGGTAATTATTTCTCTTAAATATATACATATAACTAATGCATGTATACATATACAATATATAAGTTGAAGTGATAGGAGCATACACAAAATTGTGTTTCTACATTTATTATTAAAAAATTAATATCTCAGGATTAGAGAAAAATAAGAATTATTAAAAAGTTAGAATAAATCATTTATTCAACTGCAAATAATGAAACAGGGTTAATAACTGTATTTTTTTAAATTAAATGAAAAGCCGATTAAATGAATTAGTACTTTCGTAGATTCTAAATGTCTTTATAATTATTTCTTTGCAAATGTGACTGTTACTACTTATTTCACTAGGTCTATCTTTGATGCAGATCAAAATCCACGTCAAGTTTTTTTACATTACTGTTTGTTTTATCTCTAAAACATTTATATACAGTTATACACTTAAGTGTACCAATCAGAATGGATGAATATGTATATATAATTACTTCTCTTTGGTGCATAGGTTCCTTCAGTTAGCCAAATCTCTTCAAACTATGAACTACTGCCTCTTGAAAAATTTACCTTAGGTGAAGAAGCTTAAAAACAGATCATTAGATTATGTTCCATTACATGCTAATTAAATTATAATCTCAAATATACGTTTCATTAATATATATACTTTATTGATTCATTTGAACTAGCATAGGTAATAGCGTCGATTTGGCAAATATGAAACAGATGTTACTTAACAACATTGTTATTACAAAGTTGAGAAATCTTATTAGCATTATTACTATTACATCAATGTAACTCTTCATGTTCGAGTACATATTTATAAAAACAGTTATTCTTTAAAAGTCTCTGTAAAAGTGGTCTCTAATAACCGTTGCCTTAGAATACCATCTTAAAAATTATGTTCTTTTAATCTCATTGGCTTTTTATAGATACGATAATAACAATAAATCTTTATGTACTTATATGCAACTTATTAAAATATTGCACTTATGTATTTAAATTGTTACTCTACTTTATATCGGATAATATTGGTCTTGGAATATGAATTACATACTTTCATGTTGTGTATCAAGTGGCAGCCATTAATATGTAATTTAGACATGGAAACGCTGTAATCGCATTGTATTATATCGAACCAATACACACGTTCTCGTTACGATTAACGAGATCGTGTTGTAAAAATTTGCACAACGCGTCAGTATAATATTGTAATAAGCTATACATTTTTTATATATAAAGCATTTTATCCATAACAGATATTCTAATCGTTACTTAAGTATGTATGAAAATATATATTGACATTGCTTTCCGAATAATAGTATCGTAGGCTTACAATTTAATATTCTACACGCTTCCGTTCATGTTCTCGCTTCCGATCAGAGTTTAATATAGCTGGTTTCAACATTCCTTAGTATGGACATATATTCATCCAAACTTATTACATTTTAATAACTGACATTTCTAGTGACACTTTTATTATAGTTTTCGTGGGACTAATTTGAGGTTTTCTACAGACGAAGAGAGCAATTCTGGACCAATATATTAAACGCAGTTTAAAACCTATGTATATACGATGATATTAAAACATTGTAATGTTCAATATGTAGATCGAATTTAAAGATAAAGATTGGTTCACTCGATATTTCTGTAATTGCATATGTTCTTTATCCTTAAACGAATAATTAAAATAAAATACTTTGAAGAAAAGTTTATATTATATATATACTGTGATGACTGTTAGTGTACGTTTATGTTCTAGTGTACAGTAGACGTTGCTTTATTTTATTTTCACAGCTAAAACAAATATTCTTTTTAAACAGCGTTTAAAGCGTCGCTATACCATTGGACTACAGTTAATTTGTGACGAAGTTATTTATAATTAGACAATAATACAGCAAAATAATAGAGAGACAGAGGTTACGAAATAATAATCGATATAAAAAAGTTATGTTATCTCCATGCGTTACAGGCGCGAAAGTATGGATAACATAATGTCACAGTATTCTCGTATTACATTAAAGTTTTGCCTACAAATTCCAATTAAAAGTAGATTAGCTTTACAAAATAATATACAGAAGTATACATTTAGTTGATTTGTGGAGTAAAAATATGATTAACAAATTCTGGTAAAGTCTTACCATCGTTGAATTCTTGATAATTTTCAGGTATCGGATGTGGTCCCGGAGTTCTTAAATCGTTTGCTTTGTCCTGGACCTCTTTAAATGAGGCTTTAATGTTATCTAATGCAGTGCCCAATCCTGTTTTGATCTGATTAAACTCTTGTGTCACCAGCGAGAGCCGGCCCAAAAGATAATTCAAGTTTTCGTCCACTTCTGTCATGCGTTTCGTTATTTCGCTCACCTGCGTACGTAAATATTTATTGTGCTATGTTGAATTTGCTGCGTTTCCCAACTCAAATTCAATCCTTACGTACCTTAGTCTCCATTCCACCCATGGTGGAAGTTGTACCATTAACATATTCCTCATTCTGCTTGTGTAACTTATCCAATGCTTTCGCACTCTCCGTCATTTGCTGATACATAACGTTTATTTGTCGCCACACCTGCCGCGCATGAAAAATTTTTGAGAAGCTTGATTTTATAAAGAGAACTCACGTTTGATTCCTACCTGATTCATTTCTTGTTCCATTTTCGTGGTCAAGTTTGCCAGAGCACCGTTCTGATTGTCCATAATATCATTCGATATACCATCGAATCTTTCATTAAGAGTATTATTGATATTTACGCCTTGCGCTTTCACCAAATCCCCTACTTCCAAAAGAATTTGGTGCACTCCGTATTCTACTCTTTTTTTAGTATCCAAAACATGATCAGCCATGGAGACCATTACAGATTGGCCCTTTTCGAGATCGTTTAATTCTTGATTTACACGTTCAGCATTATTTGCCAAATCCATTCTAAAATTTCGTAAAACACTCGATAAGATAGTGACATTAATTATTTTCATTTCTTAACAACAATGCATCCGTTGCTTTCAAAGTGTTTAATATCTTAAGAATGTAGCAATAAAACAAATAATTGTTTAATAAATATTACATTCTATCATACAGTAGCGGACTAAGTAAAGTCTACTACTTTTAAAATCGCATAACTTTTTTAGAATTCGTCCAAACGACGCGAGTTTTATTTTAGAAGCTAGAAGGATTAGTTTGCTAAGTGACGTGTTTCGTCGTTTTGAAAAAAAAAATGCAATTGGTCGGAGTAGCAAAAAAATAGTAAAGATCGTCTTTTTAAATTTTGTAAGCCTCTAATGAAAATTCAAAAAAACCCGTTTCTAGTTTGAAGTAAGTTGTATACATGCGTAAAATTTCATCGAAATCGGTTAACGTTGCTCTGAGCTATAAACGCTTAAAGATCGCAGAATAAGGTCGAAAAAATCGCTGATTTCAGGAATTTCGCGATGCTTTCGTCTTCAAGTTTTTCACGTACTTCACGTGTTTTTTTACTTTTTGAAGTTTTTTATGGGTAGAAAAATTGCAGACTAATTTGAATTTTAGGAACAACTTGAATTTGAAATATTATTTGTTGCCAAGAATACTCAATTGCATAGTAATATTACCTAAGAGCTCCTATTGTCTCTTGCGTCTCATTTTTTGTCTCCATCAATTTACCATCAATATCATTGATTCCTTTGGTGACAATATCCTTTAAGGTATGTTTAGCTTCTTGTAAGCGTGTTTGGGTCTCATTATGTAGGGTTTGCAACTCGCTAATCCTAATAATAAAATTTAATGTATATCCACATTTCGTTTTCAAATAATTAATATCTGAATTTTCATTTCATACTTTATAAAAGAATCATCTCTTAAAATGAAGAAACTCTAAGTAATAAGTATTACATTTTACTCCTTAAAGAGCTTTCTGTCTCTGTAATATTTATTACTTATAATACGTATTACATGTCCGTTTAATTTACGTAAGCTTTAATAAAAGAAATAATAATATCAAACATACCTTGGTAAATCTTTAATCTGATCAGAAGTATTTTCCAATAGTTTCTGAATGGGATGCAGGGCTTTTACGTAGTGTTCCATATTCGAAGCAATATTAAATTGAGGCTCGTGTAATATCTTTTTAATATTCTGCGACTGTTCCCTGACTTTCTCCAATGAAACCTCAAGATCGCTAATTCTTGAACCAATATCCTGGATCTACGGAACATTCAATTCGAACATGTTTCTTAACATACGATGTATGTATAAGTGTCTTACCTCTGCCAACAATGCCTGTATCATCCCCGACTGCACAGTCGAGGTTTCCTTTAACTTGATCGCTTCTGTTTTCAACGCTGACTCTGCTTTCGAAATTCTGTCCATCAACAATACTTCCGTGTCATTCAATTTTGAGAAAATAAGAGAGACATTCTCAGCATGTGGCGACGGAACGTCTGGTCGGTTGTTTACTTCGGACACTTTGTTCTCGATATCCGTAAGCCATCCCTCCAAACGGCTTTCCAAATCTTCCAAAGTGTCAACGGTCTTTTGCATTTGTATTCTTTCTCGCTCGTCTCTCTAAACGAAGTAAGAACTTTTTATGAAGTATTACAACGGCATACATGTACGAAAATCTGACTCCTCTGAACATTGGGAAATGAGATTCGAGACTGAAAGATTATTATAAATCTGTTAACGCGTAATTACATAATTTTTGTTTACATAAGAAGTTCTACTCGCACGCTTCAAATCATTCTCCATTGCTCTGCTCGTCTAAATATTCTGTTAATCGATAAAATACCTGGGAGATTAATTGCTCGATCCCAGAGACTCTTTCGTCCAGCTTTGTCAACTGAAATTTTATCCCGTCAATCGTCAGTACGCGTTTCGTCAACACCGCCAGTGACTTTTTCAGCTGTTCTCCCAATTGGCGCTCTCGCGCCTCGTGCCTCTCTAATTTATCAGTATTTTCACGCATCATATGCACCAAACTTAACATCGCATCTTTAATATCTTCGTGTCTGAGAATTAATTTTTTCTTGTAATAAAAATATCCAATAGAAATCCAGTAATATAACAATCGTATAACACAGTTTGACGAAATATCTTTCATTCAAAATCTGGTTCATATCGTCGGTATTCGAGTTATAAGAACGAATCAGTGAAATGTAAAACTTACGTAATCTCTCTAGCACTACCAAGATTCGTGACACAAAGTAAATGTAAAACCAGTATCAGGATACACTTCATTTTCTAGTTACGCTCGATAATTGCCGGCAGAAATATCTGAGATAGAAGAGAGACATTAATTTTATCCCACGGCGCTGATGTAACTATCAGTTGTAGCAGAGCTACGTCACCGTCGAAACTATCAATGTAGACGCTGTGTTTCTATAAATGAGTCGAATGCCTTGTTTGATTAGTTAATTGAATATGCTGTTACCGAGATAAGAAGCATTACCGAGATAAGGTCATTACTGATGACTCTTTGATGGGTAAGACAGTCTTTGCGAATAAATTACAGTAATAATTACAGGCTTTATGATCAATGAACACAGACATTGCATTCGAATAATTAAATATTAACGGAAGCGTAAATGTGATTAAAAATAATCGACACGGCTGAATATATAATAATAGCAATATTACGGATGTTTATGATTTCGAATTCTGTGCGTGTGCGTACGAAGGGGAAGAGGAAGGAAGCAGATAGAGAAGGGGCAGAGAGAGAACGACGTGAAGTTTCCTCATTTCTTTATACGAGCGAGTAAGAGTTTAAATCAATCACAGAAGAAATTGTACGTCGATGTTATATTTCTCTTAGAGCGTTAAGTTAAATAAAATATGCAATGGTAATCTTAACATCATTTCTCATTTTCGAATAAAAATACTGAACATACTTGGCTTTTCACCGCCGTACGTCACAAAGAGAGTTCAAATTTTAGCTATTTATAGATCTACAGATGCACACCGAGTACCATTTGATGGAGCCATATGGTCCATTCTAAACCATCTGTTTCGAGTGCAACGCATTCTTTTTTTGTATCGTATAAACAAACTTGAGTACATCGCTGCTGGCATTCCAAGTAAAATGCACATTTTGGGTTGCTTAAATAGAGCACAGGGGACTTAACAATTGTTATTTGAATTACTATCGAGACTATGATGAATTTGTAACTAAAAGTTGAACGTAGTGCTCAATTTGCATTAGCAGTTAGTTTCAAGTTACAGTATTTTAATAAATGATATCGGCGAAATTTGTAATTTAAATATGCATATAATTATTTCTGCCACATTCGTATTAAATAAATATTAAGTTTCGTTCCATTTGCTCTATTTGCAGTAACAAATAAGTAAATAAATATTCGTTTACATATAGTTATTGTAATGGATTTTTTTAGAAATATCTACTTATTATGCTATCTTCGTTCTTTAACAACACTGCAATTCGATTAGATTGATTATTTACAGCTCTAACGATTCTGACAATCCTGCAGGTAGCTAAATGTTTATAAATATTAAAAGTGATATTCGTTTGAGAAGAGCACTGTATTTAATATAGTAATATCATTTCGTGTCGTAATAATTACTAATAATACAGTTGATTAAAATCAGAAATCGAAACTTAACAATTCGAAACAGTACACTTCTTTTCATATTCTAACAATGTGCATCAGCAGCATTAGATTTGTAACTGTTAAGATTCAATTGCAAGTAATGACAATAAACGGTAAACTATAAATATCAGACATTAACTACGTAATATACAATTCTGCAAATAGATTTAAAAGAAATGTATGAAAGACCGATGTCTGTTAAGAATACACGAATCTGTGAGATAATGGCATTACTGGGAGGCAATAAAGAAGAGGAAGTGTGATGTTAATGAAAAGAAGTACTACATAATCAATTTTGAAAATATATAGTAGGTACTAATTCTACTTACACAAATAATAATCGTATTCTATTTCTTTGTGTGAAAACGGAAGATGCCCTATAACGACCCTTATCCTTATTCGTACAGCGAAGAACTGATTCCCCGTATCATCAGCTAAATCCACATTTGGATTTTTAAAAAACCGAACTGAAAGTATGTCCTGTTATGTGGCGACGCGAAGTGGTCATTTTTGGTACTAAATATGATGCATGTGTTACGGTACCGCGTGGTGACATGTGAAAAGAGCTTAATGTTAGAAGGCTCTACATAGCCAAGTTTAGACGCGCCAAATTCAAATTGTTAAGCGAAGCACCTGAAACCATGAACAAACTATTCCAGTGAATACTACTTAGAAACGCTCGCTAAATTATATTGATTTAGTATTGGTTCGTTGGGAGTGATCTGGCACTCGTAACAGCTAACAAAGTCCAGATTATAAATAAACCTCGCGATTCGTCGTCGGCGTCTACTAATTGCTTTCCTCTTCCCGCTTTCGAGCTCTGTCTAAGATCTTTCCCACGCATGCCACCCGCATCGCGTATCCTTGACAATTGTACCCAGGGCCGTTCCTGGCGGGGGTGCAGAAGGTGCCCCCGCACCTGGGCGGTCAAACCTAGGGGCGGCCGCAGGCCGTTTATTATATGTAAAATTTGGATTAATAAGAATAATAATCGAAACTCTTTTGCATGATAACTGTTTAAAATTATGTATGTATAGATATAAAAGTAAACACTGCATATTAAATTCTTAATTAAATAATATTGAATCAATAGGGGCGGCAGTATTGTTTTTGCGCCTGAGCGGCCAAAACCCAGGAACGGCCCTGATTGTACCTACATGTACTTTGCAAGACATAATTGTAGAAAACAAATTCTACACTATAGTATTACCATTGGCACATAGAACATCTGCCGATAAAAAGACTCTCTTTTAATTTTGGCACTCACAGCGTTTTCTACAAAGACTCTTCAATTATGCAAACCCGCTTTCAAATCTCGCTCCTGCACATTTTACATATCGATGGCATAGAATTCTCTAGCTACGTTCACGCGATAGCGTAACACTTTCACCAACATTCACTGTGTGAGCGACAGTAAGCACGCGCGCGGCATAACCGAGCATTGCTTGCGCTCCGTGTACAGGTTATTTGATCTATAATGGTGATTTATGTACACAGACTCGTAACTTACGAAATGATTGATTTCTCACAATTTGTGATTGATTTAATTTAAGCACATGAAGATGTATAGACATTTTACAACGCTAGGTACAAAACGAATCTCCGCACATCGTGTCTTTCTAATGCCAAAGCAGATAACAGTACAGCGTTCAATGCGGCTGTGTTCCTTTTGTAAATTCTATCACTGGAAAACATCGAAACGTATGTTTTCTGTATTTAAACATTGACGTTTCCCAAATACGCAACTGCAGTGTCCTTTATTTGGTTACAGTTAAAGTGTGACTTGTTTACACCGCTGTAACCGTTCCCTTATAACCTTTTTAAGTCGAAATATTCTTCGGCATCGGGAATGCATCGGACTTATATTTACTATATTTATTTATGGATTGCTTAATTTTCGTCGCCCTCGTTTCAACAATAGTTTAAATTCACATGGAGGGCTGTCATTCGTAGCGTGACCAGAAGCTGATTCCTTGCGTTAGAAAACATATCGAGAATGTGGAACAACACGTATTCGTACGAGGTCTTATTACCGAGAAAATTCATTTCGAAGATTTGTGAGATAAACATGGTACAGAGTATGTCTTACTTACTGTATTCTAATATTACCCGTTATTTCTGCTTGCTTGTTATCGTTTATACAGACTTATAGCTGTACGGTTTAAATAATATGCTGCTATATATTCGTGCACGAATTGATTTTTATTGCATAAAAATTAATCGAAAATGCCCTCCATGTTCACAAATACGAACACATAAGCAGAAATAATTGGTAATGAACAGGTAAATTAGCTAAGACATACTTGATCACACGTTGTCAACGAATACTTAAGATTGATTTTTGCAAGAACGAAACTCCATACGAAAGACTGTTATTTTACATTTTCAATTCGTTTTTGCAACTAAAATTGTACCGTCTTCAATTAAGGTACGTTTATGTTGGAGCTGCGATAAACGATGAGGGCGAAGCGTAGAAATACATTTATAGTTTTCTAACGGAAGTGTTTACATCGAAGCTCTTATGGTTCCTATCGCAGCTCCAACGTAAACTTACCCTTATGCGAATAATGTGCTACCCTATATATTACTGTTTAAAATAATACCAATCGATCCGAACTCGGTGTAGTTATAATCAGATATAAATTGCAAAGATTAAACATCATTTTTTATGTATTTGCGGAAGTCCCTTAATTATCTTCTATATGAATTTATTTAACTTATAGCTGTAATACATCATCAAATTCGTACAAGCGCTACAACAATAAACCTACTAGGTCATTCACCAACCAGGAAGAAGGATAAACAAAGGAATAAGAAGTATGCCGAGTTATTAGAAGGTAAAATTTCACGTTAATAATATTTTTGTGAATGAAAGTACAGTCAATTGTTAAGTTAAACTCTTTTGATTATAGTAACAAATAAAACGACGAGTACTAAAAGGGCTACGTTACAAAAGGTAAAAGCTGCTGACATATCTATGTTTCTCGATCGGCTTAATAATACTGCGGGGAAGTCGCATAAAATGAAAAATCCTAGTTCGCCGAACATCGCCCATTCGGAAAATATAGATAAGGAATGCACGGATGATATTCACTCCGATATTGTGAGTATACAGCAATTTTTTTAAAGAAATTACTAACGAATGAAAGTTTAATATGTTATCAGCTGAAGCGGAGTTTTCTTATCCACAAGCAAGACGCGACGTTCCCAAAAATATTCTAAACTTTTTAGTATGTAAAATTTTCAGTTGATAAATGATTTATGTTTCAATGAAGTAGCTAACTTAATGTTGCCATCACTCGATCGAATTATATCTAATTGCTTCTGAAAATAGTAAGCTTCTCTTTAAAATCAGACTGTATCAAGGAAGTATATTTATTTAAATGTAAGCAATGTTTCATTGAAATTTATACTGTTGTATTTATAAATTACAGGAAAACAATATACATTTTCCATCTCTCATCGAAATGGACTATTACAACCAGCTCCCTCATAATAAAGCGGTACCTAATGATTTAGTGGAATGCCACGATATCGATGACATTGCTCCCCAGTTTTCCAAAGAAATGAATGTCGCAATAAATAAAGAGACAGATGAAAAGCTAGAGAAGATAAAAACGTAAGTAACAAGAAAACTGCACATGTGTACACAATTAGTGTAAAATTACTTATTGAACATACACTCATCACATTAATTAAAGGGTCGCCTCTAGGAACTCGAAAAATAGGGGAAAGTTCACATGGTCATAACTCCGGCAAAAATAGTCGTATCGATATTTTGAAAATGTGGTTTGAAAGCGTGGAATCCCTACTTCCAACTGCTTTTCTTCAGATTTTACCTGGATTGCTTTTCGGCAAAGTTATAACGATATAAAGAGCACTTGGTCAATTTAAAAAAAGTTTCTTCAACTTGCGAAAGTTCCACGGGGAGTACGAAATTCTTTACACAAATTCTATTTACACCAGTCGAAAGCGGCTACTTTCCTGTGTAAAAAGAGAGTAATAAATTGCTTGTGCGATTTTTTTTGGCCGAGTTACTCAACTTTGAAGCAAAAACCGTTTTTCTTTATTTTAGTTGCTTCTAGCAAGCGAAGGAATCATCGTAGAACGTTCATGAAAAAAGCAATAGAAACATCAGTCTTTCCTCTTTAAGCCGCATCTGTGACTTTTTCGATTCGATTAGAATTTCGGTCTATGATGTCCTTTCGAAGATATGCTTAAAAATTGCACGAATTCCATTTTTCCTTTAACTCGCTGTATCTTCGCGAGGGATAGCCGGAATATCAGTGTCTTAAGCTCATTTTAAAGCGGAGACTGTCCCGATTCTTTCGAGTTCCACCGGAACGCTCTGCGATAATTTTTTACCTGCGGCGTTTAAGTTTGAAGTGATCCCAGAGTTTATCATATAGAAGCTTTCTGCTTCGTATATTAAGATAATTATTCAAGGACTTGTTACATAAATTAGTTTATTTGTGAATAACATCCCATCGTTGATTTTATTTTGTATGTAACTTCATTTCTGACAAACTGTTTTGTATGAAACATTTAATGCATAGATCGCGTGGCTCCTTTTATCTTTTTAGATTTTGAGCTTATTTAAAGATAGTACCGTAGGAAAAGTAAGGACGCCTTGACATAAATTTGTATATAGTCATTGAATTTCTATCTCGCCAAACTTGAGATATTAGTTACATTCTCATTGTGATTAGTACGAATAATTTTCAACTTCAATTAATAGCAATCTTGTACGCCTAATTATTTTTTAGGAATACGAAACCGAAAGCAAAGAAGGAACAAAAAGTTGTCACTGAGAAGTACGCCACGCAATATTATATTGAAAGCTTGTTGGTTCATATGCAAGTGTATTTAAATTGTGGATTGATAAATAGAGCAAAGAGAACGTTAATGAAGTACAGAAAATTTAGGGAGAACAGCTTAAAGCCTTGTAACAAATGCATTGACCTGTATAATATACTTTTAGAAGCTTATGCTTTTAGAAGAGACGTGAACAAAGTCATGCAGCTGTACCTGCTAATAAAAGAAGATCGTGTAGCCCCGACGCCACAAACTTATGCATACATATTTGACGCTTTGGGAAGAGAAGCGAAACCTAACATACAAACAAGTAATTAAGATACAATTAAGATACGATTAAGTAAAAGAG
This sequence comes from Andrena haemorrhoa, assembly GCA_910592295.1. Lineage (NCBI taxonomy): Eukaryota > Metazoa > Arthropoda > Insecta > Hymenoptera > Andrenidae > Andrena > Andrena haemorrhoa. The sequence goes on from OU342943.1 coordinate 8,589,839, forward strand.
GGAGAGTCTATGATAACCGTTTCTGTTTTAATATATAGAGTTGTTGGAGCAACTACAGTTAGACATGAATAATGCAAATATATCTCTTAATGATATATTTGATAAATCTCATTTTAAACACGATCAAGAAGAAAACGTATTAAGGATAGTAAAAATGATAAATCCAGAATTTGAGCGAACATATACTATGTTAAATACAGAACATAAATGCCCACTTTTACGCAAGACTCATGTGGGGAATAATTACCAAAGTCCAGTGGAAGGATTACTGACGATCGATGCGTTGAAAGATTTCTTAAAGATGCAGCTACAAAATGAATCGGCAATTGAGGTGGAGATAGAAAGTATCGAGAAACGCGACAAGAACTCTGAAACTGTGTCTAAATCTGTAAGATATTATTATTTAACGTTGATTTAAATTTATTTTAAGCCTACAAATTTATAGTCTCAAGACTATCCGTATCGTTCGTATAACTGTTTATTTTTCTTTAATCAGAGGTCGAAAGTTATCGAACTTGAAAATTATTGGAAAGGAACAGCTTTAGCGGCTTTCGAAAGGAATTTAAAGTGTTTAAAAGAAAAAGAATGTCATTCTAATGCTTTAATGGTTTTACACCCATTTTTAGAAGTGTTGGATAAAAAGTACTATGTAAACGCTATACTACGAGAAATTAAGCAACTAACTCGAGGTTCGGAAACTTACAGTACGTCTCTTAAATTACTGTGCGCTGACCTAGGAAAACATATTTATAAGAGATACGAGGTATGAATTTATTTGTAAACACGCGTTAGATCTATTTTTAAATTATAACATTACATTCTTTAAGTGTTTAGGTGTTTTACAAGCATTACATTTATCATTTTTTGGTCGAATGTATGAAAGCAAACTGTCCTCCATTTATTTTCACATTAATATGCATACTTGTATTTTGCATTTCACATCGCTGAGAAGTTATTTCTATTAACCGCAATTTTCAGATAAAAATGAAGCAACAGTATGGAATATTGGATTCGATAGTTAATATTTATCAGAAATACTTGGAATGGTATTTGGACCCTAAAAGTATGCCACAGTTCAATGGTATGGATAATCGTACAGTGTGGCAATACTTCGAATTGGAGGAGAAAATAAGTATATGCGGTGCATCCTTAAATGCTATGTGTTTAAGTTGGCCTGCAGATGTAATTACGAATGTTGGCAAATTTCTGTACAATATCATCTTAAACGATATAATACTTAAACCTGATATATTGAAAGGACACGATTTTAAATGCTCCATTCCGGCATTTTATACGTTGTATAGAAATAAGGGGCATTATTTAACGGAACAGGTTTGTATAGTGAACGATTTATTCGATACATTATTTGTACGGTGATTCGATGTATTATAATGTAACATGTTAATTATAGATTAAACCACATCCTTTTGTATCAAAGCTGTATAAAGACTCGCAGCTTGACACAATAACATTTGATTCGTTTCTTGTGCCATCTCATAGTCCCCCGCGTCCGTGGACTTCTATATACACAGGCGGATATCTTATAACAAAAACAGATTTTGTAAGAACTCCGTATTACTCGGTAAGTTTGCGTGTTAATTATCAGCTTAATTTTCAAGTGTCGAACTAATGTAATTTAGAATGCAGAGTTGGGCAAATTTGATTTCGAATAACGATTTTATGAAATTGTGGATACTCTGAATTCTTTGAAATATCGGGCATTCCGAAGTAAGTGTAATCGTACGAAGCATTTAGTTTACAAAATAAAAAGCTGAATATTAAGATTCTTTTTACTTGCTTATGCGAGTTCTTTTAGCCAGTTAACTTTTTATATGTAATTGTGGCACACTTCGTGTGCACTTCTATTTGACAAAATTTCTCACAAATGCAACAAAGAAAGTAACTTAAGATATACTAACGTCGTACAGAAAAAACAGTATGTATTTTAGTTTTCCTTTCTTTTACAGGATTGCTCATTGCGCAAAGTTCAGGATACACCATCGCAGCAATTGCTTCCTGTATTCGATTCTTTAAATCAACTTAGCTCTATTCCATGGACAATTAATTCTGCCGTACTTGATATCGTAATTGAGGTATTTACGATTTCAGTGTCCTACTCGTTTTCCTTGGCAACAAGTAGCCAGGTGTAGTAATTATAATCAACTTATATTTACGCTCTCTTTTTTAATTAGATATTTCAAGACGGTGGTTCTGTAGAATTAAATGTTCCTCAATCAAATTCCGTATTGTCTACTCCACCTTCTGTCGGAAGAGACGCTATGGCTGAAGAAAAGCGAAATGCAATAATAGCGTGGGCAAAGTATAAGCAAAAAAAGTACGAAATGTATTCTTTGTGGTGCGATTCCCTCTATAGACTATCTCTTGCTAATCATGTACGTATTTCATTCTCTTCTTTCAAATGACTTCTTTTACTTTTCTTAACAAATTACTAAACAATAAGCTTACGTATGTAATTACACATTATTGTCCGATGATTCCATTGGCAAACTGCAAATGGATAAATGTTTCCCAAATTTATCTGTTTTTAGAATTTGAATTACTCTCTCTACTACTCTTAAATGTGCCAATACCTATACATTTCCGTACTATTTTTAAAGTTTAGGAACAAAATATTTTGGCTGCCACATAATTTGGATTTTAGAGGACGAGTTTATCCTATTCCACCACACTTGAACCATCTATCATCTGATTTGGGCCGCTCTTTGCTTTTATTCGCAAAAGGGAAACCTCTAGGTCCGAAAGGATTAGATTGGTTAAAGCTACATGTTATTAACTTGACGAACTTAAAGAAGGGATCCTCTCTCAAAGATCGCCTTGAATGTGCAAATCAGAATATGGAAAACATCTTGGACAGTGCTGCTAAACCTTTAACAGTAAGTCAAGCTTTCAATCGAAACGATAGAATTGCTAGTCAATGTTTCTTTGGTTACACTGTGATAATAATTATTAAACGAATTTCTATGACTTAAACCATATTAAATAAATCTGATATTAATTTCTACCCGGCAGGGTAAAATGTGGTGGAAAAAGTCAGAAGAGCCGTGGCAAACTTTAGCAGGGTGTATAGAGATAGCAAATGCGTTAAAAGCACCAGACGTAGAAACGTACGAAAGTAAATATCCCATACATCAGGATGGGAGTTGCAACGGTCTTCAACATTACGCAGCACTTGGCAGAGATCAAAGTGGCGCGGAAAGTGTAAATTTGTATCCATTCGATACTCCAAAAGATGTATATACTGCAGTTGCCGCGATAGTAAGTTTTATACAGTAAACCTGCCTATATAAATTTTCTTGTGAAAAGAAATGCATATGCAACTCTTCTCCAGGTCGAGGAGCAACGACAGACTGACGCTAAGAATAATATTAAAATCGCGCAAATATTAGACGGGCATATAAAGAGGAAAGTTATAAAGCAAACAGTGATGACAACAGTATACGGCGTAACAAAGTATGGCGCAAAGCTTCAAATAGCAAAGCAACTGAAAGGTAAATTCTTAGTTTCCCTTCAACAAACGATTAATTTCTATAGTCTTCCTCTCTAATTTATTATCCAAATTTTGCACAGATCTACCAGACTTCCCAGAGGAATCTGTTTGGGGCGCCAGTCTGTATTTAGCTGACAAGACATTTTACAGTTTAAGGGCAATGTTTAAAAGTGCTCGAGAAATTCAAGATTGGTTTACAGCATGCGCTCGAATTATTTCTGGCGTTTGCGGCGAGAATGTCGAATGGGTTACTCCTTTAGGTCTTCCTATTGTTCAACCTTATAGTAAACAGAAGACCACGCAAAGATACGTCAAACAGATTGAGTTAGTAAAAGTACACGATATAAGCTATATTCTTGAAAAATATCGGGATGCTGATAAAGTGTTTCTTTATGCTTCAGAATTTCGTAAAACTTTTTGCGGGATACGTGGTACCAATACCAATGTTCTTCTTATTTTATGAAATAGAATAACGGCTCCGGTTTTGATACCACATTCACATTTACTAACTTACTTCACCTTGCTTAGCTCGAAAAATTCGGAAACGATTTTCACAATCTTCTCACTGATTTTCAAAGACGCAGATTTTAACATCTTATGCGTTTTATCAGATAAGAAGTGAATTTCGTCGATGTTAGAATTACGTAAAACGAATTTTCAAACAAGATGTAATTTTTGTATTTATAGGAAACCTGACTCGGTAAAACAAAAGAATGCTTTTGCACCAAATTTTATACATTCTCTGGACTCTACTCATATGATGCTCACTAGTCTCCATTGTAGGGAAGAAGGTATTACTTTCGTCTCGGTGCATGATTGCTTCTGGACTCATGCTTGTACTGTAGATACTATGAATAAAGTAAGTAAATTATTACACGAGTGTACTTAAAACGTGTAATTCGTATTATAATCAATTCATTTTATAGATATGTAGAGAACAATTTGTTGCCCTTCATTCTCAACCTATTCTCGAAGACTTAGCGACCTTTTTTACGAATCGTTATTTGCCAGTCTATAGGTACGTAATATTAAAGAAATCTATAAATATTTTAAGTAAAGAATAGTCTGCGATGCTTTAGTTAGGTATTCGTTTATGTAATACGTTGTCTTTCAATGATATTAAACCCGGCGCAGGCAAGTGATTCGGCGTCGTTGCGATTTCGCACCGGCGACGCTGTGTCTGACTGAAGTGAAAAATCTTTGCCTGTTTAGTATGTCGATACATTCTGGAAGAAAATAACAGAAGATGTTCGGTGGTTCATTCAGGCCCGGCTCGGGCATTTTCGCGCCCTAAGCGAACTTGCCAAATCGCGTCTTTTATTTATAATACATTTACTTGACCTTACTCTGCATTTTTATTCGTAGCTTAAACCATTTATGGTACAACTTGTAATATTTCATTTAAAACTTTATTTTAAAAAATGCCAACAATGAAAAGACCATTTTGCGCCACTTGTTAACTTTACGCCCTAGGCAACTGTCTAATTTTACCTATAGGGACGAGCCAGGCCTGGGTTCATCCCTTGATTGATGTGCGTTGTCAACGACATCGTTGCGAGTTCGTTAGTAAAGTAGTGCCGAATCGCACAGCGTCACCGGTGCGAAATCGCGAACGATGCCGCGTCGCTCGCCTGCACCAGGCCTTGAAGATACTATAGTTGTTCAGGGTTTAGTGTACTACTGAGCAAATACTTCTTTATATTTATATTTTTTATTAAAACATTACCATAATGTACGTAGCGTTAAGTGACGTTTACATTCTAATCCAAATTTCTTATGATTACAGAAACATAGAAGTTAATCATAAGAAATACATGAACGACGTACATCAACATTTAACTTCTATACCGTCAAAAGGCACTTTTGATATCAATAAAGTATTATCATCTACATACTTTTTTAGTTAAAACTTTACAAACGCTGCAATATTTTATGTACACTTGAGAAAAATAAATGATCAAAGTTCAAAACTGTATTTATACTTCGAATTCCCGCTTCGCACGCTTGGTAATTTTGACGTTGTATTTATCTTCTGTATTTTAGTACGAACAAAATTAATGTTTTAATGATGTCGGATACTTCTTATAGATTGGAAAGTAAGTATGAAGTGATTGTATGTTGTTACAAGTAACACGAGAAGACTACAACTGTTTTGTTAAATGTTCACACTTTCTAGGCACGTACGTATAAATATTGGGTTTGTTTCAACTTTTTATTCTGTATGAATAATATATTATTTCGTATAAAAAGTAAAGTAAAATTATTTCGTATAAAAGGTAAAGTAAAATAAGGTATAATATATTAAAATAGGAAGCTTATTCATAGGTTTCTTTGTCCTTAGTTCGTAATAATCTATATTATGTTTCGATTAAAAGCTTGTATCTTCTTAACGCTACGAAATGTTAAAATATTATAGATACGGTTGCCATCCACAGTATATACGGCAGAGATTAGCAGGATCGCGTGCTTGCTGTATAAGTCTCTCAACTTGGCCAGACACGCTTGATGCTAAACCTTCTTCAGTGCCTTGTAGCTTCTGTTCTATTCTTATAAGCGCTCTTTCCGCTGTTTTATTTCTTCCCGTAGAACCTACCGATAATAGTTCCTTTATGTTTTCTCCAGTATTAATAAGATATTTGAATTAGGGCTGGGACTATTCGAATAATTTAATATTCAAATATTTTACAAGTATTCGAATGCTACGAATAAATTTCGAATATTTGGATATTCGAATGTTATTATTCGAACACTATTCGAATACTGCTGTATATCAGGCTACATAAATCTACTACCACAGATAGCCACATTCATATAGATTAAGAATCTCTTTCCCTTTTTGCGTTTCGGAAAACCCTTGCAGTACTTTACGTCAACGCCAGGGCCACCCGATTATTTTTCAACGCTCTCTCTGTATCTGCCAAGTTTTTTTTCAGAGTACCACAAAAATTCCGAACAATAGCTCAAGATACAATAAAACAGCCTGCCAAACCTCAAATTAATTTGTCGCGCCGTTTTTGTACAAAAAATTACCTATTTTTCGGCCCAACAACCCTTACGTACTTAAATACACTAATCAAAGAATTTTAATTTATAGTTTGAATTTGTTATTTCTAGCATAGGTTTACAATTGAAACAATTGCGGGCCGCAGATCCCGGCGGGGAGCAGGTTGCTCATCCCTGGTTTAAGCAAACCAAACAAGTTTTGCGTAGAATTCGATATAATCGATAAATTACAGTAAGTAGGAAAGTTCTGAGAATTATGATGAAGATGAAAAATGGAGAAATAATATTTACATTGACTGGTCTTCGGAAGCGATCCGGAGGTACTCCCACTTTGAATGCCGCGTGCCTTGGCTGGTGTTATAGTCCACGTGAACAACGGGTCGTACAGAAGAACTTGAAGTAACGTTATAATTACTTGTCGTTGATCGCGTAACACAGTCAAGGTCTTTTCGCAGCAATGTCTCATTGTACCATCTACGCCACTCACACCCATTGCTACTTCAATATTCCGTGTAAGGCGAAATGGAATAGTTTCAGGAATCGGCAACACTTTCCCCTGCTCAAACGCTATACCTGATTGTATTTAAGAAACTTGCTATCAAAGTATTCAGCGACCACACTATTGATATAATTTAATATTCGTCTCGTATTATATTTGGAAGTGGGATAATTATATTTACCAAAATCAATATGGATTACTTCAGCAGTTGTTTGATCTAGCAAAATATTATTCAAGTGTCTATCCCCCAAGCCTAAAATGTACCCCGCCATAGATGTGGTTGCTATGCTGGAAACAATGAGTACAAGCAACAAGTGAGACTTCATGTGACGTTTATATTAATTTATACGTTATAAAATACATACCTGCGAGTGTACGCTAGTCTTCTTTGAAACCATGCCTCGGGAGATGGATATCTTTCGGTAAAGAAATAGTGCATCACTGGGTGCAAGTGCGCACAGCAATTCATAAATGTTTTTAATTTTGTATCGCTTGACGATTTCTCCACGTGCTAGAAATGAGAAGAGATTAATAGATTGTATAAATTTAACAATTATATCATATGTATATTTATGTTGTATATAATTTAGTCTATGGGATAAGTTATTTCTGAGAGAAACAAGGTTGAGGCGAGAAATGTTTGTACCAAAGGCACATGGATTTTTTTGTATTATCACACGCAACAGAGATCTTTTAAATTTCCCTTTAAAGGTGCGATTTCATGCTGACGCTCGTTTTGAGCGTCAAAACCAGTCACGTGATCGGTCCACGGGACTTTCAGCGTCGACGCTCGTTTTGAGCGTCAAAATCAATCACGTGACCGACGCTCAACCAACGAACGAGAGAGTCAGAGCGAGTCAGAGAGAACGAGCGTTTAGCGGAAAAGTTAAACCGAGTTTAACTTTTCCGCTTGATGCTGAAAGTAGTCCCGTGGACCAATCACGTGACTGACTTTGACGCTCAAAACGAGTGTCGAGCGTCAGCATGAAATCGCACCTTTAAGGTGTGTTTTCCTATACGCGTCTGGACGCAGCGTCAAGAAATTCAAAGTCGACTTCTTCGAAAATGAAGCGCAATATAAAAAAAGTTACTGTTTCTCTTCGACTTATTACAAGTAAATAAGTCGAGAAAAAGAAATAAAATTTTTTGGTATTGCGCTTCGTTCTCGAGAGAATCGATTTATCACCACCTAGTAAATTAATCCTTCCAGCGTCTCAAAAAAGCTCAAGCCCCAAAACTTTTGTGCCCCACTGTATAATACTATTTCATTTCCCAGTAAATATAGTATTGTGTAAGTATAATCTTACTGATAATTTTTCTTTGCAAAAGTTTGTTGTATAGTCTTTCGGGTAGTATTTCTTGTGAAGCCCAGAGGTCCCACTTGAACCATTCAATATAGCTATAATAGGTATTGTATTGTCACACCATTCTAATATTCCTGATCTTTGTGTTAATGGCACAACCTACAAGAACAAAATAAATACTATTAATCTTAGATACATAATGGACGTTCAATGCTGTAAAAATAATTTCATTTCATAATACACATTCATAATAAAGGTAGTGAATAGAATAAAAGAAAAAGCTTGAAGTAACACCAGAAAGCAGCTCCCAACTACCCAATAATATTGTTGCGAGCACCGGGTATAGGGCTATGCATGGCCTGCTGGTGCTCGCAGCCGAAGAGAGAAGACGGTCGGCCTCCATCAAGAGGACGATCAAGAGGCCGACCAGAAGACTGTCTTCTGCCGAACGCTATTGCGTTCGGACATACGGGTTGTACTGTATAGAGAAATATAATTGTGTCGTGTGTACGCCCGTGTCTTCATTTATATACCCTTTGCGTCGGGGTGGTCGTCGTGGAATCGCCCCGGCGCAACAATATGAAACAAATATTCGAAACAGAAGAAAACCTTAAGAAAGCACTCGACCTTATCCGTAGACTATATCTACATTTCGAAATATAAAGTAACCACTGACTATGGTCGCTAATAACCATGCAGTTGATGTGACCTTACAACAAAAATAAAAAAAGCTTGAAGTGTAAGTATTTAGGTCATATAAAAAATACCTTGTATGTTCTGATCATCAATTTTCTTCGTTTAGTTTCTTTGCGAGCTTTCAACAGTGTATTCATTACATTAAAAACTTGTTGCATCACAGCATCCTGTCGTAAGTCATCTTTTCCCTACAGAAATATATTTAGATAATTAGAAATCCAATATTTACCTCATTGAAGGTATCATCATACATAACGACTGAGTTTCTTTTTTTATCTGACTAGATACAGTCAATACCTCCTATAACGCGATTAATTCGTACCGCATTATAAGAAACTCCCCGCGCTATATGGAAACCGCGTTATAGGAGGGTTTAGTGTATTCCAATAGATAATAAACAATGCACTTACCTTTACTAACTGATTTCTGGAAATGCCATCCGTACCAATGCAAACCAACTTTTTCGGTGTGTTTAGACCGCCAACGGTTTCATATGTTTCTTTATACTTAGAAATACTAATAATATCATCGTAATTTCTGGATGGCTTCACATCAATTGTTAAAGTCGGCACAAGTACATTTCTGAAATTTCTAATTTGCAAAATCTCTTGATGTTTAGGTATATTGATTGCACACCCAGCTGTAAATAAAGATTTTGTAAGAAGAGATTTAGAGATACTTAACGAAGAAGATTTGTAAGAAACGGAAATCTAAAGCTAGTTACCGATATTCAATTTTGCAGATGCATATGCTATTAAATTATTACGTTTCCGTGAGAAAAATATGATAATATACTTGCGTTTATTTGAAGAGGTAGCGAGATTAGCCAACATAACTAAAGCGTGCGATAACTTATCCATTTCCTTCGCAATTGAGCTGACACTTGGTTCCAATAATTCGTGCAACAGTTTCCGAGCTCCAAGAACTCTGGGCTCTGAAGTCTTACCCTTTTTAACTGTATCGTACTCGTAATCGCCATACAAATTTTTCAACGCCAATAATACTGGCAACGTATGATGCGGATGTTCTAGAGCACAACGCTGCATAAGTTTATATATCTTTTCAGAGAATTCATCGAAAACGTCATTCATATGCGCTGCTAACTGTGGAGCGAGTGGAATGAACTTAAAAGATGGTATTTTGTTAAGATGTATATTTAATAAATCATTCACTTCTTTTTCATGTATATTGTCTAACCAAAGTGCTATTATCCTAAATATTAATAGATTATAGTCCTCGCTCTGTTGGAGTACTATCAAATAATATCTGTGCAAAGGAAAATATATAACGACAATATATATATTATTAAATGTTCAACATATCGATAACATTTGTAAAATCTTACGCTCAGAAAATTTCTATTTACACTAATAGACTTACCGTAGCGCTAAGATTAAATAATTGTCTCTTTCCTTCTGTATGTGCTCCAGTTCCGCGGCATCGTTCGAGTGTTGCCTTTGGTTCAAGATCAAAGCCTTCCTAACATCTTTATCCGCGCTCATCGACTTTAGACTAATCGCTTTACAAGGATATGTAACGCATTCTTTCAGACTTTCAAATTGAGGAGATCTCATATACGAGCATATCTGCTCAAATTGAGCATCAGCAAAGCGAGCCAATGCTACTTGCGTGTTATGTAAATTCTTAATACTGTTAGTAGTTTTATCATTAATCGACATGCTTATATCTATAGACTTGGAGTAATATTGGTTTATCACAGTCTGAAAAATAAAAGTGGATTATAAAATACGATTACTCTTATCTAACCATATCAGTTTTATAATTTACGTTAGATTTGCCACGCTCACCTGAGCATTTTCCGACTTCGTTTCGGCCATCCAGTCTCCGTAAACTCGTAATATCCGTGCTCGTAAATTTGGATCCAAGGTCTCTTTGTGCATTAGCTTACGTAAAAGGAATCGTCCGATTTCCAAATCTTTTCTAAGTCGCGCTAACAGAGCTTCCCGATAAAGCAACTGATCTTGAATTTTTGCAGGCAAATCCCTTTGTTTCGCTAAGACAGCTTTGACGAATGAATAATTTATAGATATGAATAAAATGTGTATACATAAATTAAATGCTCTTCTAATTTGTATATTATTCTTTGTATACCTAGCGAACGTGTAGCAACAGGCAAATTTTCTTTATCCGCTGCTATTTTTGAGATTTCCAAATACGTATTAAAAAGTGCATTCTTAATATTTATGTTATTAGCTAAAGTATCGTTTATCTGGTACATAACAGTTCTTTGAGTTAAAATAGGTTCAATGTATTGAAACTCATTGAAATTTGCTACATCTTGTTGTTGCCACTTTTGTAATACTTTCTCGTAATCGTCTTCTTTAGCAGAACTTAATTCTTCGATCTCTCGAATTAATTGTAACTGCATCAACTTTTCGTATATTGTTTTAGTGCTTTCTGAAAGTAATGTACTCTTATTGTTAGATAGAATAATATATTAAGAAGTTTATCGATTCTTACCTAGACTAATATTCCTGAGCGCTTTAACGATACTCATGCGAGCACTCTCAACAGCATTTTGTACACCTATTCCATTGCCCTCGTGAAAATATTTCAATGCTTGGTAGTGGTAAGAATGGTAATCAATTTCCTTCGTTCCTGATTTTAATTTATCATCATTTTGTGTATATAATGCCTGGTTCGCGTCGCAAACATTCCAATTACTAAGTCGCCAAGCACATTCGTATTGGATATCTTCGTCTATTTTTTCACCAGTTTTAGATATAGTAGATATAAAATAGCCAAGTAAAAATTGAAGACCAGACTGGTGTAATCCATTTGCCATTTCTGCAATGCGCGCATAATCAATTATATATCTATGTTCGAAAACTGTTACAAGTAGATATATTTTTAATTAGGCTTCTCGCATCATTGAACTAATAGTATAGTTAGAGTCCATCTGTGGAGACAAAGGTTTTCAAATCTAATCTAATGATGTTGTTTAGAAACATTTCGATTTGTTTCCCACAATGAAGAAAATATATGTGTTAAAAAGTATTCTTCCCGGCGTAACGAATGGATGCAAAAAGCAAATGTTTCGTGGCTGAAACGATGTTCATTTATATACTTTGAAGTATTAATCCACCTTTGTGTGAATATTCTATAGAATATATAACAGCAATTCATTAAACAAGATTATTCTACGTGTAGCCTATGTTGGGTGTCCAAACGGCGTGATTTAAAATACTAATTCGTTTACTCACCTTGGATTACAGACGTGTTTCCAAAAGAGAGTTCTACGTCCTCGGCTAGCATTACCCTATTCCATTCATTAGTATGAACGTAATGCTGTATACGAGTAGAATAATCTTCCAAATGCGAAGAACCAGTGCCACTGATGGCATCAAAATCACCTATTTCTGCATAAGTATCTCTAAGTATACTCTGCAATACTTTCCCTTCTTCTGGCACCAGTTCGTAAATACGATCAATTTTCGAGACATTAGAAACTGTACTATAATCGCACAAAATATTTTCGCAAGACAATTCCGCATATAATATCGCGGTATAAAATGCTGAACAATACTGCGCAGCCTTCGCAATGTACATGTAATTCAATTTCAAGTTAACATTATCAGGAACTTGTATTCTAATATAATTTATAATATTTAACATACAACGCACGATTTGATGGTCGCAGCTCGTGGCATTGTGCACTACGTGCGAAGACATATTAGCTTCCGTTATAAAGTTGAAATGATAATGAAAAAATTCATTGATACATGAACACAGCGCAGGCGTGAGATTCTTATCTATATGAATTATTAGAAAAATAATTCTTGGCAAAATTAATTCACAGAAGTCGGTGCTTAACGCGCAAACGGGTATTAAACTTTTAGAATAAAATCGTGTAAAACATTCCGCGATTTTACATGTCATTTCGACAATCCAATTCGAATACGAGCCAGCGGACTGAACTGTCCAAATAGCGTTAGTCGGATTTATAATGCTCTGAATTTTTGTATTATCTATACCAATGTCTTTGGCTTCGGAAACTCTTCCAACTGTGAATAGTTGGATATACTTTAAAGGTAACACTAACTGCGATTCGTTTAAAATATTTTGTAAGCGTTCAATGTATTTGGCATTCAACAATTTTCGCCCCCAAGCGGATGAGAATACAGCATAAAGTGCATCGGCGCTGACTTTCCGAAGTGCTACATCACTTTGAAATAGAAACTTGGACATTGCGATTACTATTCTATACGTTAATATTTCTACTAACTCAGAAGTCTCTTTAACGTGGCTTTTTTCTAAATGCAATATCATTGACGTCAAGTCAGTCGGACCTAGTTCGCTTAAACAGTTCGACGCTTTAATCGCAACATTTACATCGGGAGAGGCTGTTAACTTTATGAGCTTGTATATCAACCAATGTAGCACACTTGAATCGTAATCCTCTGGCAAACCACGGGAAGTTTCAAGTTTATCGTACAATTGCTGTAATTCTTCACCGCGGGTTGACAATTGTAGTTGCAAATGCGAAACATCTTCCGTACTGTAGTTCACGTTTCCATCAACTAGAGAGTTCAAGAAGTGTCGTACCTCTTCTTCTAAACTATAAAGTCTCTCGGTTTTATACTTCAAAGCATTATGTACACTCCGTATTTCTTGAAAAACAGGAACATTTGGAAAGGAATTCAACTTCTCTATCGCATCGCACAGTATCTCCTTCTGGTCGATTAACAGAAAATCAAGTATTTTTAGAGCTATTGGCATTTCTGCTGTCTGTACAATAGGAATTAAAGTTGCAACAATGAAGCTGAGAATGTCTTTGATTTGATCGCTTCTTCTGGGTAATACGTGCGTTAGAAATTTGTAGAAATATTTGCTCGCCGCTTCGGACAGAATGTCATCGTTCCTTTTAATTATATGAAGTAAACTGTAGCTAATATCTTTTATCACGAAGTTGGATAATTTATTGAAATAATCTTTGTTCAGTTCTTCGATAATTAGCGTAGCGAAGAATACATATTGATGAAAAGCTTTTATCTTATGTTCCGTAAATTTATTTCTGTAAACGTTGCTGATTAGACGCAACAGTATTTGCTGCAATATATTCGGACAATTGTTTACTAAAACAGATTGTATAGAGGTTTCTTCTTCAAAAAAGTTATTCTCCATATATTCCAAACAACTGGTAATTGCTTGTTTTTTTAAATGGGGAGGATCTGTTAACGCGAATGAAATTCGTATCTCTAACATTGTTTCGAGATAGTCTTCGTCGTGTAATCTTTCAATAAGATACGTTAGTGTCTCTCCGAATTTGTCATTAAATAAGCTGGAGAATTTGTTTACTCGAACGCATTCATCTTGGTTCGATACCAACTTATGGAACATCTGGTTTGCTAATCTTTTTGTACCACTATCAGTATTCTCGCTCATACAATGTAACAGCCACGACAGAAGTTGTGGAAAGATATTTTCAATAATTTCTTCGAATGATAAATTCACGCGGTCGCAGAGAGACCTGACGCTAGAGAATTCTAAATTTTGAAGTTTTATAAATGCCAACGTATCGATATACGTTTCATAAAATTGTCCTTCAGACTTACATTCTGTCAGGCTCAAAGGAAATGGTTGCGACGAATATTTCGAGTTAAACCAATAGCTCATTAAATAACTTGAATTTTCTTTAATAAGGCTTGAATAACATATTTCGTCCTTTATAGTACTTATTGCTTTTGGTATTATTCGAGTTTCTAGCTTCTGGTCTATAACAAAGCGTACCATTGCTAGCAAAGCGCGGCATTGAAATGCTCCGTTCGTGGAGATTATACCAGCAAGCACTAGCAAAACACTTGCTATTTTGGTGTCATTCTTATCAATTCTCGCATTGGCATTTGTTATTTCAGTGGCGGTAATTAAATTATTTATCGACTTCTCGATTTCTATAAACAGCATTTCCTTGCATTCAAAAACGATGTTCCTTGAAGAATATATTTCTTGCACACAGTTAATCGCTTCTAATCTCACAGCAAATAAGGAACTAATAAGAGACGACAAAACACATTTAATTATTGGCACAAATTGATTGTGAGAATCGTGTAATCTATAATGACAAAGAGACGGACTGAGACGAATAATCCTTGAAAGGCATTTAGTAAATTCTACGTGTGCAAAAAAATATTTCATTCTCGACAGAAATGTGCTCAGCTCGGATATAATATTCATTAAATCGCTTAGGTCAATATTATTATCCGCAGCATACTTTAACAAGTACGGTAAAACGGTTAACATATGAATAATAGCAGTTTCATCCTTACGATACTTATGATATAATTCCATCCAATTTTTTAATGGCACTCGTTCGTGCGCTCTCCACAATTCTTTCTGGTCATATTTCGGTAAAGATTCTAGGACTATCACGGCCATTTTGAAATTAATTGTGTGCGAAAGATCGTACATATCCATTTTAAGTAAATTGTTCATAATTTTCGTTTGCATCTCATACTTTTCTTGTCCCACGTCCATGGAACAGAACAACGTTAAAGCTTTCGTTGTCTCCAGTCTAATCGTACCTTTCTTACAAAAGCTACATTGCTTTTCGCGCAGGGCTGCTTCATCTACGAATTTATGCCTGCTTTGGAAAGAACTATAATCTTCGTAGTAATTCTTTGATGTCTCGTAATCGGCAATTTCGTTATCTTCGATATTCATCAGGCTGAATATGTTTTTTAACGTTTCTAAATTTGCAAGGGAGACAATTATCTTTGCCACATCTGTATCGTACGACGTCCCGTACAACACGTTAAGTGCTTTCGTTATATTACAAAGATAGATGTATTTGATCCTTGTTAGGTCCATATTTGCTAATAAAGTATAAGCAACGTCTAATTTTTCTTTCATAATGGGTACAAGGCACACTTCCTCAATATTCGTGGGTATCATATTCAGCTGTCTCATCATCGATATTACTCTTGCTGTAATAGCAACTTTTATTATAGTTATATGCACATTATCCCGTTTACTACTTTCGTTGATAATCTTACGTAAATTCTTCATTAACGAATTTACAATATCTTGCATATACAGTACGTGTTCATTTGCATGCTTGTTTTGCGCAACATCTTCCTCCTCTGTTTTGATAAATAATTTCTCATTATATCTTAACAATAAATTGCAACTCTCGATATGTCTGTGAACTGAATTAATACAGTCCTCGCTTTTTAAGCAGTCACATGTATCATTGATAGGTTCGACAAATTTTATCTGTTTCTCGTGCTTCGACTTTGACGTAATACTGATCAGCAACGAGCATAACTCGTCAATTATTATTTGCGTTGCCACCTTTTTCCAGGGTATATTCAATGCCCAGTTCAGAAGACACGACCTGACGGAATTCGAATTCATTGTCGGTGAACACATATTTATATTGAACATTGCGATGTCGGTTGGCAATGGGAAATATTCGCAAACTATTATTAACGTACGAAGACTCATGACAGACCACTTGATAACATTCGTCAGATAAAGCTTTAACAGTGGATTCGGATTTGTTATTTTATTATTTATTATAAAAAGTTGCGTGAGTTTGTGAGTCGACTTCTCATTCTGATTTACGTTCAAAGACCTGAAATTATAAATTGCTGCTAATCAAATTTCATATCGTTTTATAAGAGTCTTAAATAATGTGAATTATAAACTGTTTACCTTAACAAAAAATCCCATATCTTATCCCAATAAATGTTTGAGTTTTCTATATCTATCGCGGAAAACGTTTTTTCATTTGCCAGGAGTACAGCAGCCAATTCATATAAATTACCCATGATGGCCTCCTCTTTGCAAGATTGCGTGAAAAAGTCCACAAAGATTCTTAAGAACTCTACGAGATCTTGCGACTTCAAACATTCGGGATATTCTTTAAGCAATACAATTAATATCTGTATTATCGGCCAAGCTTCTTTCGCGTTACTATCAATAATCGTATCGACTAATCCCTCCATTTTGGTGGTAATTCGTCTTCGTTTTATTGGCTGCGAATAATCATACTCGTCCACCACCATGTTCTCGATAACTAAATTTGGATTTTCCAGTATTTGTCGAAAGACTAAAATAATTTTACATTTCCGTGTTTATTAGTCAACGAAATACGTTCATCGTACCAGTTTCAGTCGTAATAGAATGCAAGAATTACCTTCGCTCGCAAGATAAATGAAACTTTTCGAAAGTTCATCCACTTTCATATCTTTCAAGATCATTAAATGCATGCTCTTAAGCAACGCGTACCACTGTTCCCAATTATGAGCATAGGCACCGTCATCCTCTTTACATATTCCTTTGGGATGATGAATTTTAATAAAGAGCAATAGAAGCTTGTATTTCTCCACGGAACTTGTTAAGCTAATTATATGTGGTAATATATTCTCGCTGAACTGGCAAACCGTTATTCTGTACTCAGTCGCGACTCGTTGGCACACCGTGTTTGTAAATTTATAAGCAGATTCCGCTAATGTGTCGTAGTTCCTGCTTACGTCGAGAAAAACACTTTCTGAAAATAGATAGAACACAATTATACTCTAGCAAGAGAACGAATCCAGGCTGTGTGTGGGAAATAAAGAAACGTTAGAGCATCTAGCAGAAAACCGCAACGGTACGGCAAGGAGAAGGAAAAGGATGTACGAACTATCGAAGGACACTGGGGAAGGAACGGAATGGACGAGAGAGATAATAAGCAGAAGAAAACAGCGCGAAGAAGAACAAGAAAAGAAGAGATAGAAATATAATATTGTTGCGAGTATTGGGTATAGAGCTATGCATGGCCTGCTGGTGCTCACAGCTGTAGAAAGAAGAAGATCAGCCCCCTTTGAGAGGACGATCAGGAGGCCGACCAGAAGACTGTCTTTTACCGAACGCCATTGCGTTCGGACATGCGGGTTGTACTTTTGTAACCGATATCAGTTCAGTCGTGTGTACACCCGTGCAATCATTATTCTATCCTTTGGTGGTCAACATAGAAATGCCTCGATGCAACAATATAATATTGTAAAAAAGAAATCTACAGCTCCTTTCAAAGGCCGAAAGGCATAAAAAATAAACGCATACTACTACAATTATACTCTAGTACATAATTAAACAGAAACTTGCTGCATGAATAAAAGTATCAAAACTTGGCTACGTCGTTCGGGAGAATTTATATAATCAAGTTTCTTTGAAAGAAACTGTACCATACCTAAAAATGAAAATACTTCCGTCACATCGAAGAGCAGATTCAAATGTGAACAACCATGATATACGATCATCTGTAACGCATCTATAGCAGCTTGTTTGCTTCTAACATTAGATACACTTTTATACAAGCCTTTACACATCTTTAGTAATTCCGGCCAATTTTCAGGTACCATATTCACCTGATACATTCTAAATGGCAGTATGTAAGAAAGTAGTATGCTCATATAAGTTTCATGGTAATATTCATAGAAATTTGATGCTAGTATTTGCAGAACCAATGGCATTATATCTGTGCATTTCAAAAGCGGTACGTCGTAAGAATTAGCGTGTTCAACTGTTTTTCGTACAACAGTACAGGTATCTTGTCTTTCTCTAATCGCGGCGTTACCGTAAGTTTCCTTGTTAGCGAATCTATCCGCCTCCTTTAACAAAAATGAATGCATTAACGAACGAAGTAGACAAATTTGTTCGAATCGTTCTTAATAACTCTTTGAATTCGGACTTACATTTAACACTAAGTTGTGAACCGTATGTATTATATACGACCAATTTTCAACACCTTGTACATTCTGTTTGGTACTTTTACAAATAGCATTTATCGCTTCTTCGTCCTCGTAAAATTCTAGCAATTCTGTGACACATTTCTAAAATAGAAAATTACTTAGATTAAGCGTGAACGGTTTTATTGAATAATACACGTTTAATTACAAGTTATTGGAGAGTATTTGAAGAAATTCGAAACCCATTATTTGTTTAAATTACTTCTGAAAAAGCAGTTTCGTGCTGTTGAGAGATGCGATTGATAGATACTTTTACTATAATATAGGATAAACACTTTATTGCAGTAAGATACGTACCCTCTTGCTTCCAATTCTTTTACTGTTGCCATTCGATAATATTTCTTGTATTCTTCCCGAATATTTTGACATTTTGATCAGAATTTCAAAGGAACTGACTTTCCAGATTCTAGTTACGGCTGTTTGGTAAACTCTTTCTGGCGAAAGTCCTAGGAAGGTGATGTAGGGTTTTTAGTTTTAAGTTTGTACGCCTCCGTGGTTTGTATTGCGCGCCAAATTTCAATTTGGGGTGCGTTCCACTTACGCCCAAATCGCCCGTGAGTTTCATTAGGGTAGGTTTCCTTGTACGCGACTGGACTCATCGGCAAGAATTTCAAAGTCCATTTTCTCGACTTATTTCCTTATTATAAGTCGAAAAGAAAGAGTAACTTTTTTTCATATCGCGCTTAATTTTCAAGAAAATCGACTTTGAAGTTCTTGACGTTGCGTCCAGTCGCGTACAGGAGAACCTAGCTTAATGAAATCACGGGCGATTTTGGCGTAAGTGGAACGCACCCTAAGGAGTGTGTGGATTTGGTTGCAAGAGTTGTGATTTGAATGTTCTTTTATTATAAGTATCGATATGTTTCCGTAGTTTTATGTTAAGTTATTGTACTGATTGGGCTCTAAACAAACCTGGAGAGTGAACAGAGCACTTGGCAGGCTTGGCGCTGGCGTCAGTTCACGCAACATTACCGCCCCTCCTGTAGGTGTTTCCCCCTCCGTCACTGCAATTAATCGTTCCGAACTCTGGTCACGTGATTGGTTTTGACGCTCGAAACGAGCGTCGACGCTGAAAGTCCCGTGAACCGATCACGTGACTAGTTTGACGATCAAAACAAGCGTCGAGCGTCAGCATGAAATCGCATCTTCAAGCACCGTGAAGCACGGTGAAGCACTCTGCTCGTGAGCTTGCGCGGGGATATTCAAACAATAAAAAAACTTATGTCTCGGTTATGTAGTGTGTACTCTGAGTTTTAATATAACATGCCAATTTTACAAAATCACTCCTCGCTCGTGCCCTCTGAACGCCCTACTCCTCTAATTCTGGTATGTCCTTCCAAGTTCCTCCTAAGATCCTCCCGTCCAATCAAAGTAGTTGTGTCCACCTGATTTCGTCGGTGGGTTGTCCTTCAATCATCTCTTCATCCTTGGACTGTCCCAGGGGTGGACTCAGTCGAGGGCACCATAGAGGTGATCCCCCCAGAGTAATAAAATATAAAAATATTATGCCATTATGTATTACTAGTTTGTTAGAAATTTTTGTTGGAAACTCCCCTAGAAACCATTTTCGCTGCGAAATACGAAATTTTACAACTTTTGCGTATCAGAAGGGTCTCTGTATCTAATTGGTCTCCTGAAGGGCATTTCGAGGGACCTAAGTCACATACGTGCCCAGACTCATTGCCCGCCGATATTTCCCAGATAGCACGGGACGTCTTAAAGACGTCCATTTTACGTCCATTTTAGGTCCGAACGCCTGTCGTCTTGATTTGTGAAAATGGACGTCTTTAAGACGTTTGCAAAATACATCTTTAAGACGTCTTGGTTAGGTCTGGAAGAAGCCTTTAAAAGACATTTTTAAGACGTTTGTGTGTTATTTTAGAAATGTCGATACATACATTAGTTAAAGGAAACCAGGGATTGTAACCGCTGTCTAAACCAAACCATCCCCGAAGTATGGATAGATCGAACAGGTGAAGCCTAATTAGATCTACATACAAATGTTTATGAATGCTCCCAGAACAATGGAAAACAAAAAACGCAGACGCATTTGTTTAAATGTTTTTGACCGAATGTTTGCAAACAGGTTTTATACAGTTTTTATATTGTTTTCATACAATTTTTATACAGCTTTCATAATGTTTTTGTACAGTTTTTGTATATTTGTTTCAGTATTTGCGGTCAAAAGTGTGTAGTTCTAGGTTAGGGTTTATGAGGGTTTGTGTCTCCAGCGAAACTGGAGACATCTTAGAAACGCCTTTTTCCCGACCTAACCAAGACGTCTTAAAGACGTCTTTTGCAGACGTCTTAAAGACGTACTGTTTTGTGAAAATGGACCTTTTTAGGACCTGTTTAAGGCCTCTTCTGGACGTTTTTAAGACGTCCTGAACGTCTTGTCTGGACATTTTAAGACGTCTTTAAGACGTCTTTGTGCTATCTGGGTTGAGACCCCCCCTAGAAACGAAATAATTATCGATATTATTACAACTAATGTGTGACAAAGACCCCGAATCAAAGAAAATTGTGGAGCATATTCACTCTTACAACAGCGCTATTTCGTTTGCCTCCATGAGAACCCAAATAAAGGGCACATTTCGACTCTGCATTGAGCGCGCGTTTGTATCTCCACCACTTCTTGGAATCTTTCGATCGAGAGTGAGAGAACTCGTGAGCGAGCGAGTGAGGACGAAAGAGTCGACAAGAAGTAACCGTCGGCTACGAAAGAGAGAAAGCATGATACTTTGTCTCGCTTCGTCTTTCAGTTCGAGCTCGAGCTCGACTCGCGTGCGAGCCTATATACAACGCAGCAGCGGCTACTACATTGCACATAAATACCTGTTTTAGGGCATAGGTACTACCCATTATCGAATTTTCCAGATTTTTTATTTTTTCCGGCATCTTTGAGTGCCGAGGAAAATTCATGCCGAATCTGAACCTTGTAGGACATCGGGAAATACGAAAAAAAAACTCTGGAAAGATTTTGCTAACAAAGGAACATCCACCTTAAGCGTCTTATTATATAGGATTATGTATAAATCATTAATGTAAATTTAGTTATTGAGGCTATAGTATCAGGTAGGAATATTAAAATATAAGTTACAAAAAAATTTTAGATCTTGTTAAATGAAGGTTAAAAAATGTTCGCCCCCTTCAAGAAAGGTTCCTGAATCCGCCTCTGGACTGTCCTTCGCGTTTTCCTCGCTGTTTAACTAGTCCAAGCATTGTACAATAAATATTATCGCCCGAATAAACCTCGTGAGCTATTAAAGACGGCCCGTCTACGCATGGTTCCAGTACGTTATATACTCGCACGTGCGCAATAACGATGCATGATTTTGAATTGCCTGATGGAGCGCGTCTCGCCAATAAATCGATCGATCGATTACTCGATTACTCTAGTTTCCGCTGAACTGTCAGAAACAAAACTTTGGCGGTGTGACGACTCCCATTTTTAACCGACTTAAAAAAAAAGGGGCTATAGATTCGACCATGTATTTTTTTTTATATGTTTGTGCCCGCATAACTCCTCAGCATATGGACCGATTTTAATGATCTTTTTTTTATTCGAAAGAAGGCGATGCCCCGGTGGTCTCATCCCGCACTGCATCAATATTAGCCCAATATTTTGCCAGTTCTGGTTAATAAAGGCTATTGTCATCTAATTATTACTATTTATTTATATAAACCATCACAAATTTATAAAAAAATTAAAACCAACTTTAAACAAACAAAATTGACAATCGTAGATTAAATAAGGGAAAAAATTATTTTTTACTTTTTTAGTGCAATTTTCTTTTTTTAAAGTCAGTTTTAATTTTTTTTTTAATTTTATAATGTACCTTATTGGCTGCGACCGTCAGCGATAAAATGTTGCAGAAAACATGCAAGTTAGCATCCACCAGGAAAATCGTTTTCATACGCATATATGTGTTATATGCATTCGTTCTCGAATCTTGAGCCCAATGGTCATTTTTATTGTTTCCCTGTGACATCCATTTACAATAACCACTTTTTGGTAATTCAACTTTTCACCAAATGAAAACTGGAGAAGTGAAACTTTCCAAATACGAACTACAAATATTTGCAAACAGGCTCCCACCATTAATACCATTTTGAGTATAAATTATATTAAGTACGATTTCCATTTTTACGTTATCGCTGCGTTTGAAAAACGGAGTACGTGCTAACAAGTTTTTCCTCCCTATCTTTTTAATGTAATCGTAAGTGGAAGTGGAAATGTGACGGGGGTAACGTTTTAATTACATTTAGCGGTTATTATCTTCTGTTTCGAGAATAGCTGCGATATATACTGCATTCCACTTAAGAGTAGACTCGTTCCGCGCAGGGATATTCTGTTGATTAATAGGAAATCGGCAGAGAGAGCGCCACGACCAATCAGATCCGTGGGAGCTGCGCAGATCGGTCGCAAATCGGTAGGGGCGTAAGTCTTAGGTGGAATGTAGACATTCGACGCGCTATTCAAACATGCCTTCTCTTTGCAGTTGTTTCAATTATTAATGGGCGGTTGTTTATTTTTCTTGGATTAATTAATTCATCTGTTCTCGGGTTTCCAGCGAAGAGAGCTTGTCGACAATCGAAATATGTACGGAGATTGTAGATAAATAAGCTACGGCATATTTAGTCTTTATCTTTCTTTCCAATTATACGCTACGAAACTACTTTCTCGTGAAACTAAACTTTTTTCAAGGTAATTGCATTGCCATGTTTGGGATTAGTTACAATATATATATTAGAAAATATATTTATACATATTTGATATCAACTGTATGCTACTTGAAATAAACCGGTAACAGTGGAATAAAAAAATTGCAAATCAATAAGTATGCACGCATAAATTTCGATCGAAATCGGTATAGAACATTTTCTATGTCTCTAATAATATTCTAAGTCTGGAACACTTAATATGGAAATTTCACATTTTTACGCATCTGTGTGTTTTTAACTTCAAACTAAATTTATTTTCAAAATCTTGAAGTATTCAATATGTCGATAGTGATAACTCGACAAATACCATTTTTTTTTTAAATAAAAATTACTTTTGTTAGACACAGAGACGAACTTAATCTGGTAACGGCTTTAGACATATCGGAAACTCCTCCAATAAACGTGGTATTCCGCAATGCGGAAATACCATCGAATTCACATCTCATCGCGGAAGAACCTTTCACTTCCGTTATAAGACAGTTGGAGGCAGGGAAGCCTAGTCGAAGTGATTGAATAATTTAATTAATAGAAACTATTATAAACATAAATGCAATATGAAAACAGAGAGCAGAAGGCCCAGAGGGCCCATCCAGGGCCCTATCTCCAAAACAAAAATTATGATCTTATCCAAACACCATATTTTTATTTCTGTACTACTACATTTAGCCCGTTTTTAGTAAACTACCTCTTCATTTTTCCTACAAAATTCGTCTCATAGAACGTTTGCCACTCGGGCATTTTCCCTCAAATCCAGGAATCTTCCCTTAAGGGGGTGGACTATTGGATACGTAAAATCACTAGTTTCTTTGACGCTAAATTACTTTGATACCAAATAATCGTTATAGTTGTGCTTTGTCGCAATCTATTGTGGGAACAATATCATTTGCGAGTAATTACAAAAACTCGTCGGAATTTATAAAATTGTCGAAGTTATTACTCGTTGAAGATAGCCCTGAACGGCGCGCCGCTGCATACAACGATTCAGGTGAGTCAATCATCTGAAAGCAAAATGCTTCGGGGTAAGTACTTTATACACCAAAATCTACAAAGTGAAACTTTACCGATGAATTTGAACAAAATTAATGGAAGTTACACACGAATCAATTTTTCCCCGCATTTTTACGGAAAAAATTGTCTTTAATCTTATACTATAAAGCAGAAAGTGTTTCGTATGTTGTGTGTTTGTCTGTCGCCTAAAAACTTTCGAACGGTAAACTTGGGGGTCACTAAAAGTACCTCGGCTTATTATGCCTGGCTGATCCAGATAAATGTGACTATTTTCACCCCAAAAAAATAAAAAAAAATTTTCTTTATAAAATCAGAATCTAAATTTCGGGCGAAGCCGAGTAGTAAAGCTAGTTAATTATAACCACTCTGTAGAGGAAGGAATTCTACACGTCCAGTAAAAATTTCAAGGGAAAATATTCATTGGTTTAAGAGTTATGATGTACACCGTGTCTGAAAATGGTGTTTCGAGAAAAATGGCTTCAACGTTAAGTCCCCTATGCCAATACCGGTCTGCGAGGCCGTTACTCGGCGGTGCACTCAATTACGTTCGCTGCTATAACTTCTACAATTATTTAAATTTGTTCATGAAATTTTGTTTAGTATGTTCATAAAGGATAAGACTTGCAATATCAGAAAAAAAAATCGATTGGGCCCCTTTCCTAATGTCCAGTACGAAATCGCCAATAGATCAGTGGCCCATGGGGCAAACGCAGGCCCCACACGGCCCTGAAATGAAGGTCACGATGCACATTTGCCGCCCCAACCTGCTAAAGTATCGCTTACATCCCTCGTTATCCTCAGGTGCCTACTCGAGGTCCCTCGGGCCCGATGGGCTTTTACTCCCGGTTTCTTTTGCTCAACACCGCAAAATCTCGAACTTCGAAGCCATTTTTGAGGTTATCCCATCTGATTTCGAAGTTAAAAATGCCACTAATCGATTTCGTCTTGACGAGACCTTTCCAATTGTGTATAGCAATCGATGTACGCTCGTAGAACAGTAATCATCTCTGGGACTCCTCAACCCCTTGAGAATGTTGACCTTGGCAACACATTTCAACTTCAAGGTCATCGAAATCGGCGCTGAAACGCCTTTTCTGCATAATTACCAATACTTTTCAATTTGAACGTTTCCAGTTGAAATAATCTATTGCGATATTAAATCCATTCGAATATTACGAGGTTTTTAAGATATAACAATGTTTTAACAACTCGTGAGATGTCAAACGATACAGGCTGGAAAGTTCAAGGTATTCATTGATCACAGCTATTATGTTGGTATAGATGCTGTAAGATAATGCTCGTCCCCAGATGCCAATTCTACTTCAATTTAGTTTAAGTATTGAACAAAGTTCAATTATCACCCTTCACGAATGATGGGTTAAACTGTCAGTTGAATTCCGTCTAATATTTCAGATGGATTTAAGTAATCTCTCCAGAAACTTCGGTCAATATAATAAATACTATCCTCTCATACTCGGTTACAACATTTATTTACATCATAAATAAGAACTATGTGTGTCGATGCTGATAATTGTATAACAATAATAATCTTACTCCCTCACATTCGTCTATTCATTTGCACATTAAGAAAAAAAAGCTGTGTCGATTCGTGGAGTACGAAAAGTTTCCGTTGCCGGTGTTCCGCTAGTACCAGCAGCTGCCACAAACAGCGCGTCATCGATATCGGCAGCCTGTTATCGATGTTATGTTTCGAATGTCGATCCGGAATGCTTCCGATTGTGAGTCATGCGCGTCACACGACGGTAATGAATGGGGAAAACTATGCAGGCTCAGTTCGTACCGTGGTACATACGATTACGTGTTGGCTTTGATGCTTGCGTATTATCGGCCACCGTATTCGTTTCTGCGAGATGAAAGCGAGACAAGCTTGCACGCAACGATGAGCTGCACGAAATCAGCCTTTGTAAACAGATTATAGTTCATATTCGTTTGTCGGGGCTCGAATGGCCTGGCAACATACTTCCATTACGAAGGATCCAGAGGCACCCGAGTGCCAATTGATTGAAACAATCTTATGCATTCCAGCTACACGTGATGTAATTGGATAGTTCGCAGACCCGGCTAACAACCATAATTTAAACCACAAACATGTTTATACGTCCCCCTAACCAGAAGTTGCAGTTTCATGTGGAATTGTTTCGGGCGGTATATCAACAGCTAACCTATACTAATACAATAGACTGCTGTATTTTAAAATGAAAATATGAATATTTCTTTATTTTCTAAGTTCAAGAAAATTGTGAAATGGTAAAAATTATATGAAATATATCTGTAGATAGATCTTTCTGTAGAATAATTACTTATTTAAAATTAATTCACTCGAAGGTAGTGATACGTATATACTCATTGTCAATTTATGAGTGAAAGTGTTTTAGTAGTTTCAAAATTGTCAGCCGGTCGTTTAAAGACCAAGATAATAAACTATTTTATTACCTATATGAGTGTTCATAAAAATTTCTTACCCATGTTAATATGTAATTAAAAGTTGAACCTGTTAATTAAATACACCATCATTCTCGCGTATGTATAATTGTCAATAAGACCATGTGAAATTCGATTGCAAATTCGTGAAAGTATAATGACATAGGGGCAGAAAAGAAATAGTAATAATTTTCCACAAATTAGACTCATTTTTATTCATAAACCGCTGTAATACGAACAATCGATGAATATGGAATCTACTATAAATGATAACAGACGCGTAAATAAAATCAGCATCCCTTCCGTATTTAAAAATAATTCAGAAATATATATGGTTAAAGTGACAAAATCGAATTTTACATAGATCGAGGTCTTCAAAATTAAGAAGGCATTGTATTATGTAAATATCCTCGCGGAGTCATTTAGTCAACACGGAAATACAGTCTCAGGTAACGGAATTGTTTAAAATGACTTCCTTATCTACTTCGAAAAACTGTAAATCAACAAATTTTCAAAGAATATACCTAAACAATGCGATTTGATATAATGTTATTGCCGAAAACCTGGGCGTTTTGTTATAACATTTTTTTTATCATACGAAACGCTTATATCAATGAAATCCGTATATTATATCCAATTAACAATAAGTAGTATCCAACTTATTAATTTCATACAAAAATGCAGAACAAAAGTTTTATTTGAAATTTTGAAAGAGAAATTTCCTTCATTGCTTCCAAATTTTATGAATATTTTCACACACTCTGTCTTTGTTTGATCCACAAGTTGTTTTCCCCAGTTTGTGAACTTGTGCAGGGCGTCAGCCGTGCCCGTTTGAACGCGGAATATACATATGTACATATATAAAACAAGGTCCGATAGAAAAAGGAAAGCGACGAAGCTCAAAGAAACCACACGGATATAGGCGCGCGCACACCGCGATCACGTGCATTCAAATATTCGTATACATCTCACAGATAAGGTTGAAACAGGATGCGGCCAAGCTCGGCCAAGAAAAAGAAGGAAAAGAGAAGTATAGAAGCACAGGCGAAGAAGATGCTAAAACTGTGGCATACGTTTAGTTTATATTAGATAGCTTGATAAAAACCGAGCAGCATCCAAATACAGGGTGTTTATAAAAATATGGGATATTTTTTCAGGATCTGTTCTCCTCACAAAAATAATAAGAAAAAAGTTAGAATATGTCCGATAATGCTTAGTTTTGCAGTTACAGTTTTGCAATTATATATTCCGTAAAACACCGGCGTCGGAATGCCGATTATATTATGTAAAAGTCAACCGGCCGACTGGCGCGTCCGTCAGTCGGCCTAATCTACTTTTCATTCATATCCTTTCCTTCTTGCCTTAAAAAAAAAAGAACAAAGGCGAAATGATCATCAATACATCGATCCTTGGAAACACAGCTGGGCTTCGTTAAATGCCACTTTAATGGCCGTTTCGGGCCCGTGTTGTACGAAACTGCTTATAACTGCAAAACTAAGCATCATTGGACACATCCGGATACCAACTTTATTTATTATTCTGGCGAGCAGAACCGATCCTGAAAAAATGTCCCACATTTTTATAAACACCCTGTATAATTGGACCCAGTTGAACGGGGGTGGAAGGGGGCTACCGCTACGTTCCCTTTAAAGCGCATGCTTGCGCGTCCTCCAGCATTTACGTTTCAGCTACGAACACGACATTTTGGACAAGTATTCACATTCCAGTGTCGTTTACGGCCCCCTCGTTTGCGAATTTTATCCTTCATCCTCTGTATCGGGACAGACACGTATATATCACCGATCGTACAGCAGCTTTACCGGCAGCCGCCCAAGCTAATCGTTAATCTGCATTTATGCATATTCTAGCAACGTTAATCCTTCGAATACAGTCCCGCCTATAATCTATAATCCTTGAACCCGACATTCCTTGGGCAGAGAATACCTACCTCTTCCGGGCGCACACCAATCTCTCGCAGAATTGCCGTAACTGTTGCCGCCAAGCAACAACCCTGCTATCGAATAAAATGGCTCCGAAGATTCGCGTTGAATCGCCGAAGGTGAAGTACACGGAAGATTATATCGAGGCACGGTACGAGTATCAAACAACGAGCGTAACGGGAGACGACACTATGACGTATACGGTGAGTATACCAGAACATTCGCCCACCCTTCTTGGCCATACACGTTTCACCTTGAATTCTTTTTCCCCTGTTCTTAGAATTTCCATTCAATATCGTGTTACGAATGAAATTTTACCAATGAAAAGGATAATATGAGAATAATGCGTACTTTTCTACCTTTTGCTTTTGTGTTTACATGTACCGCTAAATCGATGGCCACGGTATGTGTGCTCACATACGCGGCTGCCGGTTTTCATTAGAATATACTATTACTTACGATCGTAACGTTTCAAGTTATATAGATATTAAATTTATGTTGTGAGAGTAGTTGTTTCTTTTTGTTGGGAAAACGTATTTCGGTACAGTGTGGGGATCTATTTATTTATACTAGAATTTTGGGTTATAATAATTATTATTATGTATATGTTGTTATTAGTTATATGATGGTATTTAGAGAAAATAACTTAGAAAGTATCCGCTTCTATTTAGACAGCGAACTTCGCCGTTTTTACCTCCGTATTTCGTAATTTGTAGTTACTTTTACGCATACGATGGTGGAACGTTACGTTACGTTACTTATAAACGACGGTTATAAAGGATGATCGTAGACACTCCATTCCGAAAATAATTTTTCTTACTATTCTTTCCAATTATGCGCTCAGGCTTGCGAAATTTCGCTTACGAATAATTATGATCACTTACCGGAATTTTACGCACCAGTTGCAACTTATTTACGTACGTCTGAATTATTACGAACACAACGCGAGTTGCAATGATTGCTAATATTGTTAATTCCATTTGTAAATGCACACTTACGAAGGAATTTCTTTCGTTAGGAAAAAGATGCCGGTATTTAATTTGACTGATACATTTAAGGTTGGAAGGCTTTTATAGAAAAAGAATTCTATACGCAATAAAATTAACAGATTTTGTATTTAAAAATTCTTTTTTAGGAAAAAGGAACAAATGTAATAAAAAAAATGAACAGCTGCTCGAACGCTATGAATTTTAATTTTGGAAATGAATTTTTCAATTTTGCGAAAAAAGGTTCCTGTATTGTACACCACTGTGTACTATAGCAGAAAGAACCTTGGATACAAATATTAACGATATACTATGTGTAATATTATTTACTTTAAACGCCTGAAAATAATATATTACAGACCTTAAATGTACATTTACTTTAATAGGTCACACCTGTAACAACAGAATTATTAATTAGAACACAATTGAAAGTTCCAAAGCTTGGAGCGATGTTAGTAGGATGGGGCGGAAATAACGGGACTACTATTACCGCTGCGTTATTAGCGAATAAACATAAGCTAACATGGGAGACGAAGGACGGCGTCCAGAAAGCAAACTGGTCCGTATAACATTTCAGTAAAACCTGCGCGATTGCGCCGGACCTTCGACACTCTCGACGCTTAAATTCGCCGGGATGTTTTTATATACTTTTCGTCTCGAAACTTCAGGTACGGTTCTGTGATTCAAGCGTCTACCATCAAACTGGGTAAAAGAAACAAGGAGGATGTATATGTTCCTATGTCGTGGATGCTTCCGATGGTGAATCCAGACGATATCGAGATCGATGGCTGGGACATCTCCAACACGAATCTAGCTGACGCTATGCAGAATGCCAAGGTTTTGGACATTAATTTGCAAAAGCAATTGATACCACGCATGGCGCACATGAAGCCGAGGAAAAGTATATATTATCCCGACTTCATTGCCTCGAATCAGGTAAACATTCTTGTGTTCATCGCTAATATCATTATCGCCGTTTCGATCTTTATTAATGTACCATTGTTGTTAAGATTCTTCGGCTAGGGATAATATTACTGTATGATTGTAGAAACAAAGAGCGAACAATCTTATTCCCGGTACAAAATTCGAGCAGCTAGAGTGTATTAGAAAAGATATCGCAGAATTCAAAGCTAGCAAGAAGCTGGACAAAGTGATCATACTGTGGACTGCTAATACCGAACGATTCTCCGAGATAATTCCAGGGGTAAACGACACTGCTGACAATTTATTGAAAGCTATAAAAGAGAACCATTTTGAAATTAGCCCGAGTACAGTGTTCGCTGTCGCGGCGGCTTTGGAAGGTGTAAGTAATGTACTTGTATTTTATAATGAATTATACTATTATTTATAGTACTAATGCATACACGGGTGTAATGCTTGTTTTTAGTGCACGTGTATAAATGGATCGCCTCAGAATACTTTTGTACCGGGAGCAATAGAATTGGCGGAGAAACATAAAACATTTATCGCTGGCGATGATTTTAAATCTGGGCAAACCAAGTTGAAATCGGTACTTGTAGATTTTCTAGTCTCGGCTGGTATCAAGCCAGTGTCGATCGTCAGTTACAATCATCTTGGAAACAACGACGGGTATAATTTATCTGCACCGCAACAATTCCGATCGAAAGAGGTAATTCGTGCTTGAGAAAGTTGTTTAATAATGAGCAAGTATATTCCGCGACAGTAATAACGCAACGTCGCGATGCAACTTCTTCCGCAGATTTCGAAAAGCAATGTGGTAGACGATATGGTACAGTCGAACAAGATTCTTTACCAGCCGGGAGAGAAGCCAGATCATTGTGTTGTTATTAAATATGTCCCATATGTTGGTACGTATATGATAATAATGTACAACGTGTGCCAAACTCGTGCAAGCTCAAACATAAAAGTTCTTACGAAATCAGAACGTCCTTTACCATTTTGCAAGCTTTGGCCTTTTAGCTGGAAAATATTCGTAATTATGATTCTTAACTTTCCGTTAGTTGACACTAACTTTCCACGCATTAACAACGCAATCTTTTCCCATTCATGGTTTCGAACCCAGTCGTGGAATATTATAAAACGTATCAGTCTTATCTTCGATCGCATAAGTTACTTGTTCTCTTATCCTTCGACAGTTAAATATACATTAGCAATTCCAGTTGGTTATACCGTGGGATTCCGCAAATGTTCAGCTTGCAAAGTAATACAGTTCTTCGACTCCTTCTAGGACGAGGAGCTTGTACGTCTCGGTTTCAACTTGCGCAAAGAGTTTCGAGAATGCTGAAACTGATGTTTGATCTTTTTCTAGGCGATAGTAAACGGGCGATGGACGAGTACACGTCAGAAATATTACTTGGAGGGCACAATACGCTTGTAATACACAACACGTGCGAGGACTCTTTGCTGGCTAGCCCAATCATTTTAGATCTGGTCCTTCTGGCAGAAATGTGCTCGCGTATTACGTTCAAGTTAGCAGATTCGGAGGACGAGTACACAGGGTTTCGCAGTGTGCTTTCTATACTGTCGTATCTCTGCAAAGCACCGTTGGTGCCGCCAGGAGCACCGGTGATAAATGCGTTGTCTCGACAACGAGCTGCGATTGAAAATATATTCCGGGCATGCCTTGCATTGTCTCCCGAAAACAACATGTTACTTGAGCACAAAGTTAACTTCGAGAAGCAAGTGTGAATTGAGGGAGACGATAAGTCGTATCTTAGAAAGTAAGGGTATTATTGTTCACAAAAAGAAAAAGAAAAGGAACGAACAGTATTATCGAAGAAGAATTTAATCGAACAGTAAAAAGTTTAGTGTTTCTGGATAATTTGTGTGCGCAGTACACTCTGTCTAAAAGGATAAAAACATTTTCTAGACAATGCTTGCAGGATGAAAGAGGCGATAATCGGTTACTTTTCTACGTTCATTCGTTATTACATGCAGTTATTGTTAGTTAATAGCAGATCCAATACTAATATCAAAGAGAATTCTAAATTTGATTCTGTAAATTAACATATCGGGTGCGTGAAAATGTTTATATTATACTTCATAGCATTTTTCTAGATACAACTATAACATACTTCACAGAGAACGAATTGAACAGTATATTTTTACAGTAAATATACATACTGGTATTTTTGTGCAATATTGTTGAACGATAAAGTTACTACTGTTGAATGAATGTGGGGTCCAAGTACACACATAATTCCATCTAGCAAGTTTATGTACTCTACAGATCCTTCTATTTTTATTAACATAGATTAATATTCGATCTCATCCAACCATATGAATTCCTTCAAATAGCAGGATATGTGATGAAACTGTGCGAATCTTTAAAATACCCTTATTGTTTAAATATGTTATGTTTTATGAATAAAACAGAAAGTACTAAAAACTAAAATCGTTCACGATGATGTGTTTAACAATCTGTATGCTACCATGCTACTTCAAAGCAAATAAACATTGAGAAAAATATAGGCGTGTGATATATTTTATTCAACTATGTTAGAGAAAAAATTCAGATAACTTTGCAAACAGCATGCATTAAATATTAGAATACGGCAATATTCAGATTTTGCTGTTATATGTGAATAATTTATCTGAATTATTCTTTGTGTTTTGTAATGAATTATTCAACCCACATTGTTCTAGTAATTGTTGAATGAACAATCAAATTAAGGGAGGAACCTGGTTTAGGACGCTGAAAACACGGTGATTTTTTGAGAATTATTTTCTCAACAAATATAAAAAGAATCTTTCCAAAACTTCAAGGGTGTTTTACTGTGTATTCAGACAACAAGAAAACTGCTTTTATTCAATATAAATTCATTTAATATTGTTTTATTGGTACGAACTTATCCTAGCGGATCCAATTTTTGCCCGAAATAAAGAAGCCGAAGTTCTTCTTAATTGGCATGAATTTGTATCGTTGATGTATTAAGAAAATAAGAAAAAAGTCTAAAATTGACGAAGTTATGGGGCTTTAACGAAAAAGTTACGATTTTGACGAAAAAATTTCGACGTTTTTATGCAAAAAAGATGGTTTAATTTAATTTCTGCATAAATGTTTTTCATTCATCGACGATATATATTCATGTCAATTAAGAAAAACTTCGGCTTTTTTATTTTGGACTAAAAATTGGATCCGCTAGGATAAGTTAGTAACAATAAAACAATATTAAATCAATTTTTATTGAATAAAAAAAGTTTTCTTGTTGTCTGAATATACAGTAAAATACTCTTAAAGTTTTGGAACGAACCTTTTATATTTATTAAGAAAATCTTAAAGAATCACCGTGTTTTCAGCGTCCTAAACCAGGTTACCCCTTTAAGAGCACAAAACCAGACCAATCATTGCCCTAATAAACACGTTTAGTTATTCAATTTTGCTGAAACCAACGTGTTGCGAATAAGTATCTACACCCAAGTAGAACACATAGAACTGCACATATATGCAATTGTATGTACAAACATAACACATACCTTGCTCCTCGCAAATATTCTAATTGGAATTTTCGCGGTTTCGTCCCGACCGAGGTGCGCACGCGCACGTACGCGCATAAAATACACGCAACAATAGAAATAAAACTTTACCAAATCAACGTAGGACGACATACATACATATTACACGTCTCCTCATATTACACACGCGTGATTGTTTGACCGACCGTTCGCAAATTCGCGATTATTAAATTTCGCATTTCATATTGATTCTGGAAATACGACTGCGGCCATTACGAATGCACGCAACGTCATAGCTTCGGGTAAAGGAATTTCAGAGCACGACAGTTGGACGTGGCATGGAATTCTCTTTGCAAGTGCGTGGTGATCGTCGTCAGATTCCCATTTACAAAAAGTTACGTCTCGCGGTTCGCAATCTATGACGGATGTTTATTATACATTGCTGTTGCAGAGTACTGTGCACGAATTCTATGGCTATTGGGAGTATTGGGAGCTAGTCATGAATTTCGGATGTTGTAGAATGCCCGTTGCGTAGGTCGAACTGAACACAACATACGCTACAGGCGCCATTAAGTCGCGCCATCTGGATATCGTTTGGAAGGCATTATATTAGCGAGAGTTTGGAAAAACTTTTGAATAATGTTATTACTATCCCCGATAACGAGTGCTATAAGGTAAAATTAACGAATTTCAAATTTGCCGTAACGCGCGCCGGTCACGATCGCGCGAGACTCAATAGCAGGAGTGCGTGACACATGCTCTATGATCGAAATCCACTTAACCTCAATTTCGTATGAAAAATGAATACCTACGATTACGAGAATGTAATTTCTTACGAACGGAGTAGAACCGTTCAGCTGCCCCTGAGAGAAACTGCTAACGATATCTTTAACTTTATGAGTAACGACATAAACCTCAGGAGTCTGAAAATATCGGCGCTATTAAAGTAACGACTGCGATATATTGCAGTCGTGATATATACATACCTACTAATGTTACTTCGGATTGATTTCTATCGATTTGTTCTGATAAATAATTGAATTTACAGCAACGGCATGTAATATATAGTTTTGTGTAAAGTTTACCTCAAGAAGCAATAATACGTATCGTAAATACAACATGCACAAGCAGCGATACAAGAAGGATTAATCTTCTTTTCTACCGAATGATAAGGTAAATGAAACATCTCCACTTGTGTCCCTTAATGTAACGTTCAAAGAGTATAAATTAACTTCGTACAATCGTTCGTTCGTTAACAATACTTTCCTCTATTCGTATATCTTGCATCGATAATTCGATGCGTAAAAGTAGAGCTACAATTGTAAGATTCACAGTTGTTATTTTCTCTTTTCCATTTAGGTCGTAGACGTTAGGATATTTTGTAAATACACATTTAGAGTATAATGCGAAGGATTTAAAAACAGTGGAGTAAAAATGCAGCACACTGAAGTTAACAACAGAGATCATAATTATAGCGAAGTAAAAGTAGAGAATCTCGAGTGTGACGACGGTAGCATTCAGAATGTGTTCGACAGCGACGGCAAAGTAGCGTGCAAATCGAACAGATCCGCATTAACGTCGAGCAAAGAGACGTTTGGTCAGATCAAGGATATAAACGAGTTGAAGAAGATAACGCCGCGCGTGAAGCTACTGGCTCACGACGCCAACAGCCTGAGCGAGCTGACTAAGATCTCGTTACACAATAAGATATCCGCGCAAAAGAAGGTATCGATATCGGAGCAAACGAAGCAAGAGTTAAAGAAATATTGTAGGACCTGCGCAGGTTTGAAGCTTCCGTTAGTTGATATTTTCAGCGAGAAAGGCATTCAGATGAGATTGAGTCAGCAGATCAAGCACCTGGAAGAGATAAACTCGTACGACAGCCTGTCGACTCAAATGTGCATGGACTGTATTTGCGACCTAAAAATGAGTTATAAATTTTTTATGCAGATTAAGAAGGCGGAGGTTAAATTAAAATCTATTCACGTTACTCTGACAGATACCGCGACGAGAAACGTTGAGACGAACAAGGCGCAGGCTGTAGCGAGCGCGGAGAATTCTGAAACTCAGACAGAAACTGTCGCCGCAGAGTACGGCGCGACCGAGCCGTCTACGAGTAAAGAATATAACGAACAGACGCCCGCGTCGAATGTACCCGCGACTTCTGCACAGAGAGATAATCAAAAGTCTTCGGAACAAGTTAAAGAGGTAGACACGATGGAGATAGTGTCAGAAATCAAGACTGAAATTGAGATTTTTGATGACATGACGGCGCAACATAACAGCGATGATAATGAGTCTATAGAAGAGTTCGATCCGGACGATCCGCCCTTTCAACCGGACAGTTCCGACGTTGGGGACTCTGACGACGAAGTAGATGTACAAACATCAAATGTAAAAAGGCAAAATACCCAGCAGAAAGAAAATATTATAAAACAGTGTTTACAGCCAGTCTTTATTTATGATAATAATTCCGTTCCAGATAATGAAAACACAGATTTTAATCAAACCACCTATAAGTACGATACGTCGCTAAATGCGTATATTAAAGTGGAGGGTACAGAAGGTAGTAATTATACCGCTGAGCCGCATAGCGTATCTAAAATTGAAACTGCGTGTAACAGCGAGAGTACAAAAGAGTTTGGGAAACAACCGAACATATTAAAGCGACGGCTTTTGCTGCAATCTAAGAAAGAGTCCACCGAGGAAACTGATGAAAATACTTGCCAGTCGAGTGTGTCTGATAAAAACGGGGGTCACAAAGATATTAAAGTACAAAAGTTAGATGTACATAATCCTTTAAGCATTAACAGTAATCAGGAAGATGGAATCATGTACGTTACTGTCAAGGGTTCGAAGCCGAACGAATTACTGTTGGTGAAAGTTAAGAAAATGGACAAGCCGCTGGAGAAGAAAGACGACAAGTCCTCGGGAAAGAAGAGCTTCGACATCAAACCGATGGAAAAGATCTTGAAGCGATACGAAACGTTAGCCACGAAAGAGAAGGATCTGTTTCCGGAACGGACAAAAAAGTCCGAGATAAGGGAGCAGATAATTGAAGAACAGATAGAGGAGTACAAGAAGAAGCGGGAGAAGGTACTAGGCGGGCACGCTAACATTTCCCTTCCTCTGAAGCTCGACGAGACGCAAACTCGGTACGTTAAGCGCAATGAAAGTCAAGAAAGCCAAAAGCCGTCTGTGTGTATAGAAAGCAATTCAATTGTAAATGCACAAATCGACAAAGATAATAACGATAGCAACGCGAGTACCGCCAAAGCTGAGAATGGTATTTCGGAGATTATAGAGACGGAGAAGGAGAAGTCTGTTAACGAGAGAACGTATGTAAATACCGAGGAATATTTATCACGTTTAGCGAAACTTAAGTTGAAGTGGGAAGAAGCGAAGAAAAAAAAAGAATCCCTCCAAAAAGAACTGGACGAGTCTTACACGGAAGGTAACATCGAAAAATTGGCAAGAATTCTAGGAGAGAAAGAGAAGAATCTGCAAGACTTTCAGGAGTACCTGAAGCAACGTAAAATTGTAATTACGAGGCTAAAGGACGAGGATATTATTTCTCTTTACGAAGACAGGAATAACGCTGTGCTTAAAAACAATTTACCTGATTTAATAGACGAGAGCCAACCGGCGGATTACATACCGGAGGAGCATTATTTGGAATGCGATTATTGTCCGGAAACATTCGCTTCCAAAGATGTCCTCGAAGAGCACTTGAAGATGCACGACTACAAGATCATGCATTTCTGCGAAGATTGCATGGAAGAGTTTCCAACGAATAAGGCAAAGAGAAATCACAATATAGTCTGTATAAAAAAGTTGCTGTGTAAATACTGCGACATTATGTTAGATTCGAAAGGTAAGAAACGCCAGCACGAGCAAAAGCATTGCGACAACATGTACGGCCAGCTGTGCGACGTGTGCGGCGAAAAGTTTAAACACCAGGGGACATTGGATCAGCACGTGAAAACTCAGCACATGAGTTGGGAGAAGATCTATCAGTGTCCGAAGTGTCCGAAAAAATTCGCGTTCAAGCAAAAGCTTAGCTTCCACCTGAAATCTGTCCATACGACATTGAGAGCCTATTTGTGCGAGGATTGCGGGGCGGATTTCAAAAATCCTGCGAGTCTCAGGCACCACAGAATCCGTAAACACCAACCGGTGGGCAATAAAAGGGAGTGCCCAGTTTGTCACAAGTTAGTACCGTTCTATAGTCTTTCAAAGCACATGCATACTCATAAGGCGTATACTATTCAGTGTCCGCACTGCGACAAAATGTTTAAAAACAGTTCAACTTTGAAACAGCACGTAAGGATTCACGAAGATCAACGCCAGTATAGATGCGATACTTGCGGCGTTGGCTTCAACAGGCGCGACGGGCTCAGATTGCACATGCGGGTGCACGAGAAAACTGATAGTAGAGGATTGAAAGAATGCTCGTGCCAAGTGTGCGGTGAAAAATTTCCGAATCATTCGACGCTCGTTATCCATAGGAATAGAGTTCACAAAGATGGTAGACAGTACACGTGTCATATATGTAACAGGTCGATGATTTCGACTAGATCGTTAGAGTGGCATATGTCCCATATACACAACGAATCGCTGCCGGGCATCGTGAAGGAAGATGTGGACGGAACCCCGGAAAAGAAGCGTGTATCCTGCTACCATTGCAACAAGACATTCAAGACCGAAATGATTCTGAGAACGCATATTAAAAACACTCACATGGAGAAGGATCCTATGAAGTGCTTAGATTGCGAGTTAACGTTCACTTCTGAAGTGAGATTGAGGCACCATATGATGGTGACGCATAATAGACTAGAAGGAACTTTGCCGTGTCCACACTGTCCAAAGAGATTTGTAAATCAACTTAGGTTAAAGACGCATATGATATCCCATTCCGAGGAGAGGCCGTACACTTGCGAGATCTGTGGATTCAATTTGAAAACGAAGATTCAATTGATCAAGCACCATCAAAACAGGCATAGCGATGAAAGGCCCTTGCAATGCAGATACTGTCCATGGAGATGTAAACAAGTTAGCGCCCTTGTATGCCACGAAAGAACACACACGAACGAACGACCGTACTCTTGTAGCGTATGTAGGCAACGGTTTAAGTATCTAGGTGATAAGAATAAACACGAAAGACGACACGAAAGCTTAGGAGGGTCCGGATTTAAGAGGATAGTACCTGGTCGAAACATTAAACCCAAAGTGCAGGAGGATTCCTCTTGTTCCGATCAGGAGCAAGAAGGTTTGAGTAACGCAGAACCTCAGGTTCCTGAAGACGAGTACGAAGAGCAGGGAGACCAACAGTTCGAGGAAGAACAGATAGTTAAATTTGAAGAGCAGGAAATAGTGAAGTTCGAGGAGCAAGAGATAGCGGAGGAATACGAACAAGTGTATGAGCAGGTAACTGTAATTTCATAATTCTACGCTGGCTTGCGGTGAATTACATTTCTCGTAATCTATTCACGTTGCTATGTACTAGGAATACGAAGAGACGTCCAGGGAAGCTTCAGACGCAGCGGAAGTTATAATGAATATGGAAGACACTACTGTTTACACAGAGGAAGTGACTGCGGATAATATCGAATCTGCGGAAATAATGGCGGACGAGATGATGACGAATGAAATACTACAATC
The DNA here is from genome assembly GCA_910592295.1 of Andrena haemorrhoa. Classification (NCBI taxonomy): domain Eukaryota; kingdom Metazoa; phylum Arthropoda; class Insecta; order Hymenoptera; family Andrenidae; genus Andrena; species Andrena haemorrhoa. The sequence goes on from OU342943.1 coordinate 8,629,800, forward strand.
AGGTGCTGTGGTTCATTTGCAACAAGAAGACGATTCAGGGAAAATACAAGTGATACCAGTGATGTTGTCCTTACCTGATCTGTCTGATGCAAATACGGAGGTCAATTTGGCTACGGCATCCATCATGTATAATAATTGAATTTAACATCGCATTTCACACGTGCGATATCTATTGTAAAAAGAAGTGACTTTTAAAGTTTTATTACGGTAATTAAAGCTTAAAGAAACTTTTAATTCGGGTAAATAAGCGAGGGCTAAGCCACATTCCTATATAATCGAAATTCAGCCGTATCGTAAGACGTATACTCCTTCGAAGCACATACATAGGGTTCAAACATTTAGAACATTAATTATGTACGCAAAGGGGGAAGACAATTATCTGCTACGTCGTGGCGGGGGTTTTGTAAGATCACTTCAGTGTATGAAAATATTTTACAAAAAGTCACCTTAGGATTGTACAGATAATGATATAAAAAGTTTTATCTTTATAATGATTTTCGAAACAAAATTTCTCTTTAGTTATAAAGGATAAATAAAAATATCTTTACTATGATATAAAGTATTTTGTACAAATCTATGAGAAAAATTAACAAATATTTTACTTGATGATGCAAATACAAATTTCATGGTACGTCTTAAAGAAATTTACATTATTTATAACCATACAAACGCCTACTCATAAAACATGCTGTTTAAATTCGAATTCATCCTTTCTTTTTCTCTATTAATTTTCTTCATTAATTTCGCACATTTTCTACTATAAGTATTTTTTTTCTCCTTCGTGATTGAAATGTGAATAATAATTATATTTTCCTTTATTATAGAGATCATGCATTTTATAGGTGTAAATTATAGGAAATCAAGTAAAAAAAAGAATCCAATACTTTATGGTAATCTCGATGGTTTTTCTGTGGATAACTTTACGTGTAATATATGTTCATATGCCATACGTTTAGGATGGAACTTTATGCCTTTAAGGCAGAAATTTGCAATGTAGAATTTTATATATTCGAAAGTGGATGCTCAAGTGCTAATTCAAGCGTCGTATAGGTATAAGTTCAATTGTTTGCATTGCTTTGTAATAATATTCCTTCGTATTATAATAACGTAGCGAAGTTCTTGCTAATTAAAATTTCAGAGAGTTTCAAATTACCATGATTATTATGCAGAATTACTGTGGAATTTATTTCTGTAAACTTCAGTAATGTGATTCGTTAAAAGAGTTCATTGCATATTTCTCAACTATCCAAATTTTAAATGGCAGGAACATTTTTCATTTACTGTGCATTACTTAGAATGTTACACACTTTCACATTTTAGTTTTCGTTCTATTACGATCCAATTCAATATTTTAACTTTTATTTATTTTCTCATATTACTGAACCTTTTGTCTGTTAATCATATCTGTATTTTGTGGCAATAAAAAAAATTTGAACGTCATATACCTTTCCCATTTCATATTTTATAGCTGGTCTCGAGGCTTTTATATGGATACTCGGTAAATGTACATACACCAAACGTTACGCACGATTTGTGGATGATAGGGCAACATAGGCTTTTTAAATTTAATGTATATGCCGTAATGAATCATATATTCGTATAAAATGTACATACAGATTTTGTATTTATATAAAATAAAATAACGTATATATCCTGGAATAATTGTAAATAGACACCATTCTATTTAATACAGAGATAAATACTGTGATTGCTGTGCTGTACAAGAGAACTGTACAAATATACAAATGTATAGCAATACTAAAATTGCATAAGTTTCAAATGTTCTAGTATTCATTATCCTACAACAGTTATAAAACTAAATGCATCCTGCTGAATTCTCTGTTAATTCAGAATGCTTGGTAGTCTCAAATATTTTTACAATAATTCTCTAATTCTCTAGACTTCGATAGTACTGTGCCAGAACAAGCCATGCTTTGGGTGACATAAAACCGTGAGGTGGATTTTCACCTGCCTTTGCTAAGCCTGTAAAAGAGCATTGCAAATATGTTCAACATTAAAATCTCTTTCAAATAAACCGAACACTCCTGTTTCATTAATAGATAAACCATTGCAATGTGTTGTTGTAAATTCAATAATGTTTGTTTAGTACATTTACGCATGCAGGGAGTCACTTGAGGCTGGAACCTAAAGCATTTTAATTCGAAGAGTTTCGATATCGAAAGATAACGCAAGAACAGTTCGGTTCGAAAGTGAGCACCTAACTTTTCCGAAGCAACAGTTTTTAAGATTTCGGAGTTACTCAAGTTCGGTTAAACATAGTTAAACAATTGTAATTTCTCTATCTCAAACAGGGAGGATGAACATACTGAAATGAATTTGAATGCTGTGGTCGTAGAAAAAGCGATACACGTCGCAAAGTTCAATTTAAAAAACAGAAACCATTTGATCAATAGGCAGACATAGTTTTACGTATGCGTGTATTTGTGTTTATAGTTAACGTTCATATTATACATACCACGCATTTTTGTTCCCGATATGAATTGAAAGTCTTCTTTTCTCTTCGCGTCGAAGAATGACATTTTTTTATATTTTTTATCATACGCCGCAACTTTAAACGGTATGATTTCTAGGCTTTGTAATCCTCGAGCAACTGAAAGCACCCGAGCTCCATGGGTGGGATCATAAAGATTCCCATCAGGAACTATAGTTTTGTTAGGATGCGGTATGCCAGCAGGGTCCCGCCCAACAATGTAAAAGTTAGCACCCGCATTCATTCTAGCCTTCGCATGCCATTGCACCTAATAACGAGCGCAGCGTAGAGTACTATGTGAATCTGTTATTGCATAATGTGTTTAATTCATACATTAATGTTTACCTCGACCGGCCCAGCGTACATCATTGGGCTCGGAAAAATTGCTAGTAACGTAGAACCGGCATCCAGTACACCTTCGTTGAGTATAGCTTCGTGTTGAAGAATCCTTGTATGCAACGGTACATCATCGTCCTTCGTCCAACCACCGAGAGGATGTAAAAGCAATATAGGATTCTTAAATCCTCGTTCCTCTAATAACCGCTTCTTTGTGTCCTGCAAATGGGAAGCAAAAACTACCAAAGCTACAAATAGAAAGTCAAAGCGGAAGCAAAGTCGAGATTGGAAAGTTCTCGAATGAACATACTTGCATCAGCAATGCATGACCGTTGTGTATAGGATTTCTAAGCTGAAACGCGAATACCGCGTCAGCTTTCATCTTTTTACATTTCGCTCTAATTTCATTCGGTGTCAGTCTATACTTATCCAGGCCGTCGTGCCATCTAATCCTTTTAAGGACTTCTATATCGCCGCCTACTAACCAATCTCCAGATTCGTAAATCATCTTTACGTACGGGTGGCCCAAGTTGTTAGTACCGAACTGCCATCCACACCTTTCTTCTTTTCTGTGGGAATAAAACTCAGGCCTACGTAATATCGCGAGAGCCTTACTTTTGTATTTCAACGCAAAGGCTGAAAGCCCGTCCAAACGCTCCTTGTCCTCTGTGCTGATCGCAAGAACTATTGGAACGGACTGATTAATCTCTTTGTCCCCGTCAAGAAGGCACCTTAAGTGCTGAGTCTGAAAACATGAGTACTCCACGTTTAACAATACTTTTATACATCATTGGTTTACGAGTCTACCTTCTACGTACCTGAAGATATTCATCTTCTCTCATAAAGCCTGTGAGGGGTGCAGCCCAGCCTTCTGCTAAAATCTGGAGCCACTGCACGTCTATCTCATTAATCTCTAAACATTGCAGAGAAGCCGCTTCCGTTTTGCCAGAAGATACTCGTGACTCTGGAACGAACAACTCCCGTATTGGTATCGTGGGCTTCTCCAGCACCGGTATAATACACTGTTTCTCCAGAAGATCGATGACCGTTGCGCCCGATTCTTCTGGAGTACAGTTCTCCGTGGTTACCACTAAATCGGGATTCACTGGCCTCTCGTACATTTGATCTATTCCAGTGAAACCCTTGATGGCTCCCTGCCGCGCTTTCTTATATAAACCCTTCGTGTCCCTAGCCTCGCATACGTTAAGAGGCGTATCGACGAACACCTCGAAGAACGGGAGATCCGACATTTTATGAATCTGCCTCGCCATTTGCCTGTCTTCCTCGAACGGCGACACGAAGCTACATAAACAGATTTGCCCGCTGTCGGCGAATAATTTTGCTACCTCGGCGACTCTTCTTATATTCTCTTTCCTATCTTCTTTACTGAAACCGAGGTTGCAGTTTAAGCCGCTCCTTACGTTATCCCCGTCCAGGCCGTAAGCGGCGATTCCGTGATTAACTAAAATAGCTTCGACTTGGAAAGCTATAGAAGTTTTCCCCGCGCCGGACAGACCCGTTAACCAAACGGTGCATCCTCGAAAGCCTCTCACGCTTCCTACTGCCTGTCCACGCTTAGCTCTTGATACATGGTGCGCTTGCTCCGATACATTGCTGCACGTCTGAAAGAAATTCAACGGAAGCAGATATTATGAAAGTATTACGATGTTTGAAGATTGATTACGATCGTGAAGAAATATTTCTTGTTTATAAAGTAAAGAAACTTCATGCAACGAGTTAAGCCCACTGATAATGGCATAAGATAAATTATTTTTTGCAATAATGCGAGTTGAAGTGTCTTTCTCTACGAATCCTACAGCCTGTGCGTACTATCGTAAAACGAATATCGCAAATGAAGTTAGAAAGTATTTAATATATCGAACACGGACAAAGTTTGTGATCCCATCCTACTTTAAATGATAAAATACATTATTTACGTCACATATGCTGCCACACTCCAGAAAAACAGTGTTGCACATATTTCGTTAATAAATTTAAAGTGATATATAAAACTGAGTTTCTAAATGAAAGTGAAATAAGAATTCAAATGTGTAATCTACCTATTTATATTCCCGCTAACTATATCGTGCTATACACAGTGCACGGACCAGTATTAACATTTCTGTCATTGTAATTCGAAATATTTAAGTTAATCGAATATTTACGCAAGATTATCTAAAAGATCTTTATATAAGGTGTGTTTCGACGATACGTACCGTCATTATCCGTTTATTTGGAATTTCAACAATTTCGTTTGACATAACTGTACTATATCTTCCCACTTTGTGTATTCTAACTTGTACGTACGTGGCAGTCGGCCGAGTATGATCGAAATCCGATATATCAAGAGCTTAATAAAACAATAACTGATTTTCAAGCGTCAGAAAACATGTCCCGAGTGTGTCGTGATAATTACGCGCTTTCGAACGGTCGTCATTAATAAGAAATATTTAAAATGACGATGATAAATGTGTCGCGTGTGACAGACACCAAGGCAGCACGCGAGTGTGCACAGATTCAGGCCAGATGCGGCCATGCGGCTACGAACGCTGACGATTGCTGACGATTGCTACGAACTCGGAACTACCGAGGCATGCAGAATTTGCAGAAGCATACACTAACGGTACTGAACGGTACTACAGGGTACTACGAACCAACTCTAAACACTAGCGCTTCTGCTAATGACACATCAGTTATCAGTTAATCGTTTTAAAGTTTAATGACCCCGCGGAGTATGCAGGTCAGGAGGCCTTTGACTTATACGTTTTTTGACTCGCGTTCATGGACATTTATGGATAGACGATAGAACCGAGCACGTGGTTTATTTAGATCGTGTCTAAACTTTTTCACATTTTTAAATTCAAGAATTGACGCTAATGTTTTTAGTAGAAATAGATTTTATTCTTAAAGAAATTTTATCTTTTGAAATATCTCATTCAAAGTACTTTATTAGACGTTTGGCAATCAGTATCTGCACCCTTACCCAATCATAGTATATATATAGATAATACAGTTGCGGGCGAAAGCGGAAAGAAGGTTTACAACTTTTAAAATCGTATAAGTTTTTTACAATTGGTCCAAACGGCATAAGGTTTTCTGAGAAGCTAGAAAGATTAATTTGCTAAACGTGTTTCGACGTTTTGAAAAAAATGCAATTGATCGGAATAGCAAAAAAAATAGTAAAGGTCGTTTGTTAAACTTTTTTTTGTGAGCCTGTAATGAAAATTCAAAAAACCCGTTTGTAGATTGAAGTAAGTTGTATACATGCTTAATATTTCATCAAAATTCTGAGCTATAAACGCTTAAAGATCGCCGAATAAGGTAAAAAATCGCTGATTTCGTGAATTTCGCGATTCTCGACCTTATTCAGCGATCTTTAAGCGTTTATAGCTCAGAGCAACGTTAACCGATTATGATGAAATTTTAGGCACGTATACAACTTACTTACTTCAATCTACAAACTGGTTTTTTGAATTTTCATTACAGGCTCACAAACATAAGTTTAAAAAACGACATTTACTATTTTTTTTTTGCTACACCGACCAATTGAATTTTTTTCAAAACGACGAAACACGTCACTTAGCAAATTAATCATTCTAACTTCTCAAAAAAACACGTGGTTTGGATCATTTCTAAAAAGTTATGCGATTTTAAAAGTACGTTGTAAACTTTCTTTTGTCCGCCACTAAAATATGTGTATTAAGGCAGACATATTGTTTATACTTAAAAATGTCTCAAAATTGTTATGCATCTGTAAAGCCATGTAAAATACACAATTACATGATTTGTATCTCTTTTGTGTAATTTCAGTTAATGAATTATTATTATTATATTGGAAAGAAACTTCACAGATTCTCAGTTACAAAGATGAATGTTTATAAAACATATTCAATCCGCTTTTATGTCTCCGATTAATTTAATTTATTTATATATCTTTAATACATTGAAACTGTTGAAGTAGCTATAATTTTTCATAAATTCTTAATTTCTAATGACGACATAAAATAAATACTGTTACTCGTGTCTTATTAAAATTAAATATACACGTGTGTATTAAAAAATCTTATTAAAATTAAATATACACAGTATACGAGTGTGTTAGTAACTATACACACTCTACGTAACCATAGATTATTTTTTGCATAAATAATAAAATATTACATGTTGATGTAGAAAAACTCATGAAAATAAAAGGAAACGATTTCAACATGACTTAGGAATAAAATAACACGAAATAAGAATGATATATGAATTGCGAGAATGCAGATCGTTATAAGTCCTTTGTTACAACGCTGTATCTTCTGTTATTAAAAGTATCATCTACCGTGTGTTCTACATACATATGTGAAGTATCCGGATCATTTAGAAAATAATATACCTGTGCGTTGAGATTCAATACCTCTTTTGGCTTACATTTCATAGTTATCGAATACATTGGTTCGCCAATAGATCCAAAAATATCGTCTATGTAACCCAGAAGGGTGTATTTTCCTACAGAGCTTCGATCATTCGCACAATTTACGAACAAAGGAGTTCCAAAGTACAAGAGAATGTCCGATGAAAATGGTTTCACTAAAACTACATTGAGCGTTTCAATAATACTGCTAATATTTCCTGCAAGACGTTCTCTTTCAGTGTGTATCCTCAATTCCTTGAAGCATTCATCCATCCTAGAAAAGAGTACATACATCAGGAAATGGTGTATTATATACCAAAGAGTAATCTTGCAAGAACGCAGTCGCAAACGAACGCATAATATGTACCGTTATCGCGATACGTTGATTATTGCGGAATAAAAACTAACGGTAATGCAAAACATATCCTTAAGTAAAGGGAAGACTTAAGTAAGTCATTATATTTAATGCAACTTACTGATCCACTGGTTTAAAACCACGTCCTGTTTTTGGAGGCAACGTACAGTCGGATACAGTACAGCAAATACCTTCGTTTCTGTTATAATCTTTGGCATTTTGAAAAGATCTAAAGGATTCGTTTGTCTTCGGCGCGATGCTTTGATACTCGGTCTCCATTATTTAGTTTGCAAAAAGGAGTATTTAGTGAAAATAGATTCTTCTCACAGAGATTAGGAATGTATTTCTCATCCGCTTCGCTTTTATGACATTTCGTGTTTGAAGACACTTTGTACTCACCCAAGGTTACGAAGCGAAAGTAAACAAATAGAAAAAAATGGTCGAGCACACAAATATTAGCCACGTGCACAAGACTGCCTAGAAGAATCATACGACGGTAATGCATACGTTTAAGAATACAAATAGAAAGTACAAGGAAATACACAAAACAATATTTTACACTTTATTAATTTGTGTTTCAACATTTGATGTATTATAACAACAGCGACACTGAATATATATCTTTTTGCAGATATTTATATTTATACACACGCAGGTGCATATTCGCACGTGCAAGTTCATCGAAGATCTAAGATACTATTTGAATCAGGATGCAGTAGAGTTACGTTCATTTTTCTCTTTACTGCTTTTAGATCCTTGCTTGTTGCTTTTTATCTCCCACAATCCATTTCTAACAAATCTCTTTGCGGCGTCTTTGTTTAAACGCGGCATCAGAGTGTTTCTGTCCTCGATCTGTTTCGAACGTACCATGGACTTCTTCAGGCGATCATTTTCTGATTTTATTCTGTGTTTCGTTGGGTCGATTCCTAATCGGATAAACGCGAAGTATAAGGGAAGCACGTATTTCTTTGTATCTAATAACATTGTTCGGACATTATCGACTCTATTTCTCGTTGTTTATTTTACAAGGTCTTACCTTCTGCCCTCAAGTACATCCAAAACATACTGTTCAAACTGTACGACATCAATAAATCGTATTTAATTTTATCCGCATTTGAAAGTTTCTCGTATACGTCCAAATCTGTAGCATATTTAATCGTATCTTCGATTCTTACTGTAGCATCGCGAAATTGTTTGATTTTTGCAATGAGACCAGGATCATGCGAAAGTTCCTCAAAATCCATATCCATGTTTACTCCGGTTTACTCTACAAATGTCTGCTGTGTTTGCGACTGGCTACAAATTCTCCTGACCTATCGCGCGCGTCGGGGTGTTTACGTTCTTGTGCTTGAGGTGCATTTTCATGCCGACGCTCGACGCTCGCTTTGAGCGTCAAAACCATTCACGTGATTGGTCCGCGTGACGCCGAGCGTCAAGAGCTCTTGTTGCGTGACCACGCGAAGTGCGAAGTATTGTTAAGGATGCGCGATGCGGATGGCATGCGTGAGAAAGATCTTAGGCAGAGGTTAAAAACAGGAAGAGGACACCAATGAGAATACATCGCAAATGAAACTCGGTCGAGGTGGCGCTCTGATCGTAGTGCTCAAGATAGCGTCGATTCGCTTCCCATCATCTGCCATCATCTTCCCATCATTTGCCATCTTGGCAGATGATGGGAAGCGAATCGACGCTATCTTGAGCACTACGATCAGAGCGCCACCTCGACCGAGTTTCATTGCGATGTATTCTCATTCTCATTCACGCATACTGCGCATAGACTGCAGGCGATGGTGATTGGTGGTTAATGCAGTGAGTGAATAGACTGCATAACCTAATTCGTAGAATTCCCTAGAATCTTCCAACTTCTAGCGCATGATGCGTGCAGCAACTACAGAAAATCAAACCATAGGCAGCCAATGCACATAATGCGCGCATGCGTAGTTGTTCGAATTCGAATTACTCCAATCAGGTTACGCAGTCTATACACTCACCGTATGAACTACCACTCACCATTGCCTGTAGCTATGCGCAGTATGCGTGAATTAGAACACACCCTTAAATTACGCTGTTTTCTAGTGATTTACCCATCACTGCTGCTGACAAATGAGAAGCCTCCTTAATTCTAGGGAATTGCGGTTCTGAAATATGCGTTTGAAATAGACATCTTGTTCTCAAGTATATCATGGGCAATCAAACAGCTGATTCGTTCTGTGTGAAGCACATGTTGGTGCGGCAGTATGCAATGATATTATGGTTTTTTCTCGCGAAGTAATGAGATTCTAACGATAAAATAGATACTCGCGTGTCGAAAGGAGAAACACATTGTCCAATCTGGTCTGGGCGTGCGATGAAAAAGGAAGAATAGCCAGTTCTTTTTTAAAAGAGACTCTTGTGTAAGAAAAATGGCTGACCGTGATAGCGCATCCGAAAGCGATTCAAGCTCGATCGACGGAGGGCCAATAATGATGCCGCCGTCCCCTGTAACCAGGGAGCAACTTCAGAAAAGGATCGAGTCGTTGCAACAGCACAATCGTGTTCTCAAAGTTGAACTGGAAACGTATAAATTGAGGGTGAAGGCGTTGCAAGAAGAGAACCGTGGACTTCGTCAAGCCTCTGTCATTATAGTGAGTTGCTGTGTATAATTGTGTATTCCTACCAAGTCCATAAAATGTCGATATAGGTATTCATCGGTCGTATATTCGATTTCGCACCAGGCATTTCGAAGCTCTTATATTCTCAGGCTTACATTATATTCTTATAATCTCGTTTTCATGAAATCGTAAAATATTGTTCAGTGTAACAAACACGATTTTCACATAGACCTGTGTTATTTTTTAGCTGTAGTGCGGTTCTTAGTATTGGATCTTTTTAAAATTTAACATTCGCCAATTTTATACCTTTCCTACAAAAGTAAAAACTTATGGCCCAATCATGTTCAAGATGTAAGGTGTTCGTGTTATTAGTACCCCAATGTCTTACTTTTGTGAGTAACAGCTATATTCGGAATGTATAAAATAAAGTTTTCGGTGTCAAGTAGTCGTCAGTTAAATTCTTTCAATACGCAACAAATTTTGATCAATAAAGGCAGCCTTGTTTTGTTTTTATGCAACGTGAAAGTGGTTGGAAAGGCAAGTTTAACAACAGAATACACAAGAATGTCCGAGCCGTGCGAGATCAAAAATCAGGGAACAGTTTGATAATTGTTGAGATATGGAACATTTAGAAAGTAGGACAAGAGTAATATTAGCATTGATATCCTGGGCAGCATTATTAGAAAGCACTGAAAGTGTAATTGGAGGAGTTGAGAACTATTTTTGCAAGTGAAAATCATATTTTGAACGCAGGGTATACATATTTAGTGTTTTCTAGTATGGATAGCAGTAGTTTAGTATTACGTTTTTTGCTTCTGACCTTGCATAATTGGTAATACTCCCATGTCCTGTGGCATTAAACACATCTTGAGATCTTCTTTCATATGGTATAAAAAAGATGCAGCCTCCCGTCTGAAAAAGTAGTCAATTCTGTTGAGCAAATTCTGAAACAAATTTAGCAGATTAATGTGTAAGTAAAATTCCTTGTGAAAGTCACATAGGCATTAGGAAAGAATTTGGTATTTGTAACATGCACATCTTGTACGTAATATGAATCGGTAAAATGTGAGTTTAATCAATACAGAAGATATTACATCGTGTACTATCATGCTGTATGACAAACGGTTTTACTGTACATCCTTTTAAATATTCTCTTCTGATAATTTTGAATTGTAAAATAATTACTTGCCCTCAGCTTAAACATTTCAAACAATTTGGCAATTCACCTCGATGTAATTTTTTCAGATGTTTCTTTGCAACATTGAAATTACTGCATAAAACTTCTGCAATAACAAATGCAGTATTTAAATTAGTAAACCAATCGATGTATTGATAATTATTGTTTATACATTTATAAATAATATGTTTCTAAAACATTTCTTGTAAATTGTTCTAAAATCCTCCTTGTCCAGTCAATACAGTAATATAATAAGTTTGCCTGTAGTTTCCACAGGCTATTTAGTTATACAAGTGTTGATTAGTGAAATTGAATTATTGCATAATTTGCAAAGAGACTTGGCAAAGAGATTTCTAATTTTTGTTGCGTAGAATTATACGTATAATGTTTTCATGCTTTTAATAATTCACATATTCCGATTCTACTACATTGCAGCAAGCTAAAGCCGAACAAGAAGAAGAATTTATAAGTAACACGTTATTGAAGAAAATTCAGGCACTCAAGAAAGAGAAAGAAACATTAGCGCACCACTACGAGCAAGAAGAGGAATGCTTAACAAACGATTTGTCGAGAAAGTTGAATCAATTGCGCCAGGAGAAATGTCGACTGGAGCAAACTTTAGAACAAGAGCAAGAGTGTCTTGTGAACAAATTGATGAGGAAGATCGAGAAACTTGAGGCTGAAACACTTGCGAAACAAAGTAATTTAGAGCAGCTGCGGAGGGAGAAGGTCGAGCTGGAAAATACGCTTGAGCAGGAGCAAGAAGCATTAGTAAATAAATTATGGAAACGAATGGACAAGTTGGAGGCGGAGAAACGAATGCTTCAGATAAAATTAGACCAACCTATATCAGATCCCACATCGCCAAGAGAAATTAATAATGGTGATACTGCTACTAGTCTAAGTAAACATATTCAAACTTTAAGAAGCGAAGTGGCCAGACTAAGACATACGCTGCTCATCTCGCAACAAGAACGTAAGAATTTTTCACAGCTTTTAGAACGTTAATAAATTGCGGATGCAAGACTACCTTTAAGGTTTCCAATGATGTATCGTGTATTTGTCCATTTTTATAAATAGAAACTCGTTCATGATAAAGGGTTCTCGTAAAAATCGTAGCTTAGCACGTGTACTGCGTTTTAAGTATTACAAAACTTAATTTGACTCTGATTAATGATTACTGTGATTAAAAATTGTCGAGTACACATACATATATGTATTCGTGCATGTATGTGTGCATGTATCTATGTATGTATACTATTCACATTAGATACGGAGAAGATGCAACGATACGTAAACGAAGAAAAACAAATTCGCGAGGAGAATTTGAGACTTCAAAGAAAGTTACAATTAGAAGTAGAGCGTCGTGAAGCTTTATGTAGACATCTTTCGGAATCGGAATCCAGGTAAGTAACTATTTTTCATAGGGTGTAAAACTATTCGTTTGATTTCAAACTTCGTTTATTTATTAGCTTGGAAATGGAAGAAGAACGGCACTATAACGAGATTGTGATGTCTGGCGGAAATATAAGAAATCGTACTGTTTCCAGCCCTGTGCCGTATAATCCTTCGCCTAGTTCCTCTAGACCGTTAAGTCCAGGTAATCATTGTTTTTATCAAACTTTTTATGCCCTATATCTTACGATAGTTTCCAGGGGAGGAAAATGGTTCTCGAATTGAAATAATCTTGAAACAGTTACAAGTGAAAAAGGTTCTGGCCTATGTCGGTTTCGGCAATGCAGTAAACTCTCGGCACCGATGTATAGATTACTGTTATAAAACCGATATATAACTGTTACGGAGCCGATGAAATTTCGGTTCCTTATAACAGTTATTCCGAATATCGGTTCTTCATAACTGTTTCAGTCAGGACCGAAATATAACAGTTTGAAAGAGTTATTTTCGGAACCGTTTCAACCCCTGATACTCTCCCTGTTCATATAGTATTTCTTATTCGTTTTCATTCTCCACGTGCTATGCATTATTTTTAAATATTCCATTAGTAGATATTAATTATACCGCGTATTAATAGGTTCATCGACCAGAGAAGGATTTAATACAAACCGATGTTACGCTTGTGGTCAACCCACTGCAATTCCATTCGCAAGTTCATCACCTCCTTCCACGGTAAAAAGTGCATTTCACTACACTTGACTTAAGTTCTTTAGTGTATTATAAATATTTAATGTCTTACAAGATTGGACGAAGTTATGCAAATTTTGAGAATAACATTTTCTACGCTTCGTGTTTTCAAGATTTTTGGGCAGAGTTGAGCATTAATCATATAAAAAATTATTTAAATAACGGATCAATGAAAAGTTAGTTTAACTTTAGATTATTTGACGAATCAAGTTCATTCTTTTTATTCGACGAGAATTTATTCGATACATGACGAATAATTTTTTTAACTTTTATTCGTGATTCGAATTTTTATTTAAAATACAACTTTTGTCCATCTCTGCTTTTATGCTCCTGGCTGTCGCAGTTAAAATGGTTAATTACGCGGTTTAACAGTTTTAATTGCATAATACTCTACTTAGAGTATTTAGAAGCACATCTTGTAAGACATTTCAAGATCCTGTCACTTTCTAATATTCTGCGGAATCTAACCAGGGTCACGTGGTAACTTCATCCAATAGACGCACATCAGACAGATTTGTTAAACCCGCAATCCCGCCGACTATCGTAAGTCCGGGTGGTCCACCGATGGCTAATACGTCTACAAACACAACTGGCGGGTCACCAATGGATATTGCTAAAACATAAGTCAGTTGAACTTATCTAATAACAAATATTTCATCATATATTCATATAAAACACTTCTTTCGTTAATGCATTTGTACTATGTGATTGTATAACATACACGAGAGTTATTTAAAAACAAATTTCACATTCTGATACTTTAATCGTTTTACATTCGTAGTACAGTGCATATACATTGGCTACAAAGTATTCGTAAAACTGAATATACTATAAATTGTTCTGTACTTCGTGTCGAGTCGCTTAAATATTTCTCATAGTAACATGATGCAAAGCAGTATTTATAAAACAAACAAAAAGAAAATACTAAATGTACACTTATAGAATTCTCATCTGCTTCAAAGTTGCCTAACAGAATAAAGATTGAGGGAAGGGAGAGATTTCATTAAAAATCTCGCTCTTCTAATTTCCTTTAAGTCTCGCTATTATTACCGCATCTTTCTTTTTTGGCGTCCGATAGTGCGAAGAGGAAAAAGTATATTGTCTAATTTAAGTACTTAGGTGGTAAGAAAGGACATTTCTATAATAGTTACTATGTAACTTATTTACATTATAAACACATTTCTTTCGCTTTAATATTAATCTTTGTGACGTGACTACTGTACGGGTGGCGTAATGCAAGGAACGATGATAGTTTTCTACGCGTTGAATTATTACAGTTATATATTAGTAATATTTATAACGAAACTAGAAGAGCGAGAGTATATTTAAAAGGAAAGGAATAATATGCCTTCGATATAAATTATGCGATTATGGCTAAAAACATACCCAACGATTAGCAAAAAAAAGGATAGGAACGTCGCTACTAATTTCTTACGAGATATTCTTCGCGGTTTCAATATTTTTAAATGCTATTAATTTAATATTTTGTATACAATCACATAACTTGACTATTTTACGTATAAGCATTCTTATGCTATGTTTTGAGTTCGATATAACTAACGCTATTGAAGTTAACATCTACATGACATTGTTGCATTTACTTGCTGATATACTAACGATTTCGAAAGGTAGCTGTATTAATGGTTCTTTTTTTGTTTCTTTTCTCATAGACCTTTCAAGTATTTGAATACCTTTCAAGTATTTCAAGTATTTTGAATATAACGATGTCTATTTCATTCGGTCTATTAAGTATGCTATCGTATAACGTGTACAGTGCTCGATTAATTTTTAAAGGAGGATAATCCTGCTGGTGTCCGATATCTCGATGAAACGTTAAATCAATAGGTATTTTCGCTGTTCTGTAGCATATGTCATGTATAGAATATTTTTTGGTTGATATTTATATGAATGTGATAAACTAAAGCATAACGATCCTGTGCTATATTTTATAATAATTTCAACACTATTATTCGCTATTGGTGCTCAAAACTTGATTAAACTCGCGAGATTTTTTCCATCTGTTATTTAAAGCATGTTATATACGAAATTTCTGTTCGTTATTCAGCAATAAAGTGAAATATTGGTAGTAGTCCAGCTTTTTAGTTTAAACGATGATAAAACGAAGAGATTCAGCCTTCGCGTACATTATAGAATTTCCTATAATACAATTTATATATGTAATATTCGGATATCGTATGTGTTGCAACGTCAAATTTATAAGGTCGATAATAAAATGGCAAACTAATATAACGGAAGCGCTAAATTAAACGGTAAGATAAATAGATTTAACCAGGGCGGTGAAATTAACGAGAGAAATTATCAAATTTTCCTTTTTAAGCTTTACGAAATAAATGTTTCATGGATACTCTACACGTTAATAAAACATTGTTTGCTACGTTATATAGGGCAGTATAGATGTATCGATTGTCGTATGTAAAGAAGTTTTGTTGAAACATAAAATTATCACTTATCAACAATTATACGCAGATATATTTCACTATTATGTATTATGTACTTTACTTAAGCTTTTATGAAATACAGTCACTTTTTTGCTATTATATTTGTAAAATTTATTATCCTTATTTGAAGTAACCAGGTAACTTAAGATACCTTAATAAATACAATATATACAAGGAGTACCATAGAGCGTAATTATTTGCACAGTGTATTAAAAAGAAGGGAAAGTCTTTTATATACATGCTTAACAATATTTTCATTCGTACGCCGACACTTTGAAGTCAAACTCTTGTCGCGGAGATCTTTATTTCGCTGTTCGTAAAGAATGTAGCCCTGCATCCTCGCCATTATGTTGCATTAACTTTTTTACACATGGACATGACTAATCTGGCGATCACGAACCATACGACTAAGGAAATCGAATCTTCGTGGTAACACGGCCAACTTAGTAAATTTTGTAGCGGCCACAGCGTGCCTCTCGGCAGAACTATTACAGGCTTATTGCGGTATAGAAATAATAAAACCACCATGAACAAACCCTGAAAGATGTGTAATTATTGAATCGTTATACTTGGTAATAGTATTTTAAAATGGCTGATCAACGATACCTACGTTTAATATGTGAAAACCACCGGTCACAAACACCTGAACCTTCAATCTGGAAGACAATCGTTCATTTGCTAAAAAGTAAGTATTACATTATGACGAAATAATCTAACGGACAAATTTTCTATATCTTTCTCTAGTTATAAATCTTTTATATTTAATGATTCCCGATGCCACACACAATTTGTGAACACAGTAAGCAATTATTAAGCCTGTGCTCTGAATGTTTATAGCAGGGTTGACTAACTGGTGGCTCGCGAGCCACCGAGCGCACCGCCGCCTTGCTGCTGCGCTGAACAGCCCCCTCCGTACCTCCCAGACTCTGACGATCGCAGTCGAAAAGAAAAGAAAAGAAGGAGGAATCCACTGCGATCGTCAGAGTCTGGTACGTATGGAGGAGGGCGGTTCAGCGTAGCAGCAAGACGGAGAAGCCCCCGGTGGCTCGCGAGCCACCAGTTAGTCAACCCTGCTTTATAGGCATTCGACGAATGCGATCGATAATTTGTGACCAAAAATTTTGCCCATAGTATCCCCAAGCGTTGAAACCTAATCCCCGAAATCGATCGCTATTAGCTCAATGTACCAGACGAATAATTGCATGAAACATTGTTGCGTTTGGGAAAAAAATTATTTTCCTTTAATCGCACCTACGAAGTTTTCGTGTAAATTTGAAAATCTATTAATCCGACTCAGTGCGTCGCCGTATGCTTTACCTTTTTCTTTTAAAGTGCCTTCTAGCTTATTGTATTTACGTTGAAGTTTGGCGTACTTTGCAAACTCATCGACTATGGATATTCCAATCATTTCCTGTTTCAGGTTAAACAGCTCGCTTCGCAATTCCATAGTATGCTTCGTGGCTGTGTACAAACGAGATGTAATCTGCGACAGAGACGGCAATTTTAAAGGAACGCAGAGCAAAGCTTTGATGTATCAAGATCGTGATACTTACATATTCGATTAAAATTGGCACGACATATCCCAAGACACAACTTACAGTCGACACTACGAGTAAATTCATTTTATATCTCCCGCAGGCTGGTGCTCACATTTCACGATTTTCTGTAATAATATTGAAAATAATATGGTAAGCAAATATGTTAGTCTTTAAACGTTACTTGAGAAAACAATTTTAAGGTTATGATACGTCAAGTCATTGACGCCGACAGAGCCATATACGAGAAGATGAGTATAACAGATGGCTAACGTAATTAAGCTGGCGAATTCCACTTAGGCCCAAATTGACCGTGATTTCATTAAGCTAGGTTCTCCTGTACGCGACTGGACGCAACGTCAAGAACTTCAAAGTCGATTTTCTCGAAAATGAAGCGCGATATCAAAAAATTGTACTCTTTTTTCTCGACTTATTTCCTTATTATAAGTCGAAAAGAAAGAGTAACTTTTTTTCATATCGCGCTTAATTTTCAAGAAAATCGACTTTGAAGTCCTTGACGTTGAGTCCAGTCGCGTACAGGAGAACCTAGCTTAATGAAATCACGGGCGATTCGGGCGTAAGTGGAACGCACCCTTATCTACTTCGCGTACAGGGCGCTATTGCAGCGTGTGATCAAATAATAGATTCTATATTATACATCTAGTGTGTTTTGTTCTGTTTATGCTTGCATTTCTCTCGTGTCGCATGTGCACTCCAGTCGACTCGTGTCTGCTCGTCGCCCTCGTGTCTCGTGCGAAGCACGCGTTTTATTGTTAAACACAGAGCGATCGAGAAATGAGTGATTTGGAATTTTTAGATGATGCAGAGCAAGATGTATCAGAATCTCATTCTAAACTGCTTGAAGCTGTATCGCAGCTTGATAAAGGACAAAGGTATATATGAGTATATTATAGGAAACATTGTAATATGCACTATAACTTTTAAGTGTGTGTCTATTTAACTGCCACTGAAATGAGAATTTCTTTTGCACGAAGAGGAATGTTTAGAATATGTTATTTTACTGTTTAAAGGATTGGTGATGCCCTGACACATTTTCAACTATATTAAATACTTTGGAGGATCACTCCAATGTGCAAATATTGTATAAGAAGTGACGGATAGGATAGAAAGTAGTTTGGTAATGAATAGTTTGTATTAGATGGTTTTCATAGTGGAATAGAGTACTTAACGGAGCTCTTTCGCTTCCTATTAATGAATGAACGAATGGCATGGTTTCTATCAGCTAGGAATCTTAACACGTTCGTCACCCGCTGTGAATCGGTGGAGTTTCTCCTGGAGCCCAATTCTGAGCTCGGAGTGTAAACAGCACGATAGGCTGGAAGGGCGATACGATGCAATTTAAATGTAGCCAAAGCCACGTAGTTGGACGAAGAAGAGCGTCATCCGTATATGGGTGATGGGGTCCCCGCGGAAATATAGCCGTCACCCAGATATGGGTGACGTGGCGACAAACGTGTTAATATATAAAGTAGAAAGTATTTGTGTGTTTGTCTGTCGCCTAAAAACTTTTGAACGGTAAACACTGAGATCACGAAATGCGTCTCAGCTCATTATGCTAATTCAGATGAATGCTACTACTTTTTAATAAATGAAATTTTTTATAAAATCAGAGTCTAAAATTTGGGCGAACAGAGTAGTAAAGCTAGTAACATATAAAATGGAGAATTTGGTAGCATATTAGTCAGTGTCCTAAATGTTGGAGTATGTTCTAAAGCGGGGTTGACTAAATGGTGGCTCGCGAGCCACCGGGGCTCCTCCGCCTTGCTGCTACGCTGAACGAGCCCCCTTCGTATCTACCAGACCCTAACGATCGCAGTGGATTCCTCCTTCTTTCCTTCTCTTTTCGACTGCGATCGCCAGAGCCTGGTGGATATGGAGGTGGCCGTTCAGCGTGGCAGCAAGGCAGAGGTGCTCCCGGTGGCCTGCGAGCCACAATTAATCAACCCTGTTCTAGAATTTGAAATTCACTTGTATTTTTCTTCAGGAAGCGTAATATGTATTTGATAGAGGATGTTTGAGGTCAAATGTCTGACCAAACTCTTCCAAACTATTGTAGTGATGCTTACCTATATGTACATTCATAAATGCAGAGTTAATTCCGATTAAGAAGCAATTGCAATGATATGCAATTGATTTAGCAATTACATCGTAATTGCAATCATAATTGTGGTCAACTAAATTAACGATTACAGAAAGTATTCTGTAATTGAATTACCCAATTACATTTTAATTGTAATTTGTGATTAGATTACATTTTGCCCAACTCTGCGAAGTAATAACTTCTTAAATACTGCATATCTGAGGAATTCCTATTCTTTATGGAAACAATGCTGAATAGGAAAGACTGAAAAATGTGTGAAATATCATAGATTAGCAGTTGATAACTAAAAAATATATTTAATCTCTTCTAGTATACAAACCTTAAGGATTGAAGTTCAGTGAATTCGTAGATCATGTAATTCAGGCCTGCCGCTTACGGTGCAAATACCTCTTCGAGTTCTAGGACCCAGGCAACAGCCGAGTGCGGAACTGTTACGTTGCTAACCACAGCATGGGTTGCGGGAGCACTGCAAGACTGTGCGTGCGTCCATACTGGCTCGTACCACGAGTCTATACAGCTGGGCCTCACGCGGATGGGCGCACATACACTCTTGCAGATCTCCAAAACCCAGGCAATGGTTAGCAAGGTAACAGTTCCACGCTCGGCTGTTGCCTAGGTCCCAGAACTTGAAGAAGTATTTGCACCCTAAAGGACAGGCCTGATGTAATTCAATCTCCATTACCAAACCAGTAGTCAGCAAAATTTCTGTTAAGATCAGTTTAGAGCAGTACTGCCAAACGTAGTCCATAGGCAATATACATATCGCCCAGCTGTGTCATTTCATTTTTCACTGGCAAAGGACTCTGCTGACTTTGAGATGCTTGGCAAAGCATCTCAGAGTCTCCAGTAGATTGGAGTGTGACTTTCATCACGTAGGATTTCGGTTTCAGAGAGAATCGAGTAGAAAATCTTTTCGCTATCTGCTGTTTCTTTAGCAGTGAAGTTGAAAGAAAAATTAAATTGTTTATTTATTAACATTTTTTATTGTATACTATGGAGTCATGTTAATGTTCGTCTAGATCTATATTGTCTGAATGTTAATAAAGAGTCGTAAACACACAGATTTTCTATATCATGGTCAAAGAATATTTCTTTCCACGGGGGGCCTTGCGTTTCGAAAGTTCACGTGTGCACTGGTGGGTTAAAAACCTTCCCATAAGTTCCTCACCCAAACACACTAAAGTCATACTACAAGTCAAATGTCTACTATACACGAAGTTACAGTGAAAAGAATTTTTTCCACAAACTTTACTGTTGGTAAAATGATATTGGTACGGAAAAGTTTGGCGAGAAAGATGCAGAGCTTCTCTTTGAATTTAGCGTCTCAATAACGATGTTATATTATAAATTCAATACTTAAAGGAAATTAACTAAGGGAAGTGCGCTTATGGTTACTGTTTCCTGCTCACTATACAGCCACACTGGCAAGGGAACATCCCGAACCCGGAAATTCAAGAAATTCTGAAACTTTGTGAATATGTAGGGAATTTCCTCCTGATTACCAATGCAATTTTTGTTTGCTGCCCAAATCCGCTCTAAGGGGGTGTAATTGACCCCTGAAAATCCGGTTATTTTCCGATTTTGTGTTATAACTCGTAAACTGTAAAATAATTTTTTTACCAAATGATAGATCTAATTAAAGCAAGTAACTTTTGTCGTGAAACTTTTTTTCTATCTCTTGCAGTTCCCGAGTTATAACACAAAATTGGAAAATCGCCGAATTTGCAGGGGTGAATTTCACACCCTTGGAGTGAATTTGGGCAGCAAACAAAAATTGCGTTGTAATCAGGAGAAAATCCCCTACATATTCACAGAGTTTCAGAATTTTCGGGTTCGGGATCTTCCCTTGTGAGCTATCAATATAAAGTGCGAATCAATATTATTAGCCTTATCATTATACAGTATTTTACAGTCATAATGCTATTGTATCTAATTGTAAATAGTGTCAAGTAACATTTACAATTTTACATATTGGAGAGTTTATTGTGGCCATATGTTTGTATAAAATTCTTTCATTAGTATGATTAGTAGAATATGCTGGCGATATACGCAAATATACATGTTTCTCAAAATAATAGTGGCTTTGTAATGTTTCAGGGTAAAAAGAGCCGAAAGAAATGAACCTACTCTAGAAGTATCAGAATTTCATTTAGTAAAAAGTGGAATATCTGACAAAGATGCAGTTCGTGTGCATGATTTAGCAAAGGTATTAGGCAGAAAGGGTCATCATCTTGATGTCGCAAAAAGTCTAGAAGCTGCGAAGAAGAAGAAAGTAAACGTTCTAAAAAAACCTTTGGAAAAACCTGCTGCAGATAGAGTAAGATGCTCTTTTATATTTATGTCTCAACGTAAAACCTACAATGTTACGTGGTTTCATACAAGTATTATAAATATTGTTTACGAGTACAAGTGCTATCGCTTAAGCATTACTTTTATTTTAGATAAAAAGGATAACTGGCTTTGAAAATACGAAAACGGAATTAAAAAAATGGAATGCCATAATAACGAAACAGAGAGTAGCAAAGACACTCCATTTTCCATTAAATCAGTCATCGATGCGATTAGAACCAACAAAGCAATTTGTTAATCGATTTAGGATTCAATCGGACTTAGAGAAAGAACTCGCTGCATTAGAGCCGCAAAAGGAGAATATCGAGGAGAAAGAGGATGAATTCTCGTTGACTCTGAAAGAGATTGTTATGAAGAGGAAAGAAGCTGCGAGAGTTAGAGCGCAACAAGTTTGTATTAAAATATCAAAGTGTATTGCTAATATTATTATGTATCTAGTGTACAACATTCTATCTGCCTTCAGTCTTACAGAGAATCAAAAGCTCGTCGTCAGAACAAAATTAAGAGTAAAAAGTTTCACCGTGTCCAAAGGAAGCAAAGAATAAAAGTTCAATTAAAAGAATTCGAAGAGTTGCAGAAAACTAACCCAGAAGCTGCTCTGGAAAAACTTGAGCAATTAGATAAAACCAGAGCGGAGGAACGAATGTCGTTAAGGCATAAAAGTACGGGACAATGGGCCAAATCCAAGCAAGTCAGGGCAAAGTACGATAAAGAAGTAAGTCTGTCATTTACTAAGTAGTTTAACGAAGTATGATTTACGTAGACACCCAAATTTTTATAAACAAAATAGTTTAAGAGCGTCCAGTCACAAAATTTGTAATTTTAATTTTCATTAATGTTAATTGCCTTGTAATGTTATTCACATATTTTCATTAATATTGATTCTTGTAGTCTGCACGTACGTATAAGAAATGTGTGTGTAATTTTTAGTTTGTATAATATTGCACGACTAATTCACATCTTCCATTATTAGACGCGACAGGAACTTGCGCAACAGTTAAAAATCAGTCGAGAATTAAGTCAAAAGATAAGAAAACCAAATGATAGCGAAGAGGAAGGTGAAAATGGCAATGCGGCAATACAGTCTTTAGCCACCGATAAAGAAAATCCTTGGGTGGGCAATATTAAAACTGGAGCAGAAATAGACGAATTTGTTACCGGCTACCGTAAATATTGGGATGAACAAAATAAGAAATTGCAAAATCAGGAATTAGATGGTAATAATAAAGGGGAAACTGAAATTAAACAAGATTCGCGTCCTCTTCCTGCTTTCAAAGGTACATTTAAAAAATCACTAATACATGTATTTAGTACAAGCCACAAAGTATCGAATTAAATTCTTTTTTCATTACAGAACAAAATACTGTTAATAATAACATAGAGACTCCTGAAATTCAGGACCATAAAAAGGCAACAAAAAGAACAAGATCTAATAAACGCGTGGCTTCGTCAGACAGTCAAAAACTTCAATCTACTTCCGAAGGTGCGTTCAAAACATTACATATATATTTAGTAGAAGTTACAAACTTCGTTACTACATCTGCTTCTTTATAGAACAAGATATGGCTAATGTGGAATCATCAAAAATTCAAGACCATAAGGAAGAGACTGGAGTAGCAAAATCTAATGATGAAAACATAACGCACAGATCATCAAATCGAACTATAAAACGAAAAGCATTGGACGATAATGAAGCATCTAATAAATCAGCAAAATTACAGAAAAAGAATTTAAACAAAATCAGGGCCACTTCTGCTTGGAATGTAGAGTCCGTAGAAAATGATGACGCCCAAAATGTGTCTGACCTTTCGAAACTTAATATTCCAAATAATGATCAAATAAGTAAAATGTTTGATATGGCGGAAGAAAAAATGCAGGATCGAATTAAATCGAAATTTGAACGTGTTGCAGAGAAATATAATAAGGTTACGAAGAAGCAGAAAATGAAGAAGAGTGTTCGGTTCGAAGAAGTCAACGAGTTCGATGGACTCGAAATGCAGGCTAATAATCATAGGCCTATTCTAGATGCAGCTTTAGACGAACGTGTTAACGACAGTAGTTTGGATTTAAACGCCGAATCGAATTACGCTAGAAGCACGGAATTTAATAATAATTTGCCTCCGCGTCAATCAGATGCATCCAAGACTGAGATAGATCCAAATAAATACATAAACGTGAAGCCCAAGCACCTGAATACAGCCCTTCCAGCTGACATTACAGGAGGCGACGATGCATTGGACGACAGTGAGAACGAGGACGAAAAGCATAACGTAATAAGCGAAGCATTTGCCGACGACGATGTCGTAGAAGAATTTAGGAAAGAGAAGCGAGAGGAGGTACGTCGAAGTATTTATAAGTATTGCACGGATCGTTCATTTATGCCCGTTTTTAAAATACCGCGTAAAACTTTGTAAACAGGTGGAGAAGTCTAAACCTAAGGACATCGACTTAACACTACCAGGATGGGGTAGTTGGGGTGGCAAGAATGTCAAAGTATCGAAACGTAAAAAGAAACGTTTCATTTTAAAGTTCCCCAAAGATTTGCCCCGTAAGGATGAGAACAAAGGCGATGTGATTATATTTGAAGAAGAGAATGCTAAAATAAAGGAACACCAGGTTGCCGAGTTGCCGTATCCGTTTACAAGCGTTAAGGATTATGAATCAAGCGTGAGAATGCCGATAGGCAGGAACTTCGTGCCTGAAAATGCTCACAGAAAGTTAATCGCGCCCGCTGTTGAGACAAAGCTGGGGGAGATTATCGAACCGATGAGCGAGGATGTTTTAGTTAAGATGGAGGAAAAGAAGCGGCGAAAACCCGCGAGTAAGAATAAAAGTAAGCTGCCTAAGAAGAAGAAAGTAAAATAAGAAATTTGTATTGTAAAATATCTATGTAAAAATTCTTTTGCAATATAAAACGAGCGCTGCATGCGACATAGTATCTTGTTACCTACATTAATTGTTTATTTCGCACTTTTTTGTATTGAATTGTAACGGAATATGTATGTACATACACTGAGACTTGATTATATACGAAACTACAAGAATATTATTATTTAGAAGTCCTGTAAATATGTATTGAACTTCATTAACATATAATTAGTATTTCTGTATAGTCTACAGCAAAACCGAAACCAAAAATAATAAGTTCCGCGATGAAGTTCTCATCTCTCACATTTGCCTTGTATTCGAAGCATTATTTATTAAATTTGGGTATTTTCTAAATTATTTCAGTCCTCGTGTTAATCGCGTAAGTATACTGGCATATTATCTATGATTTTCTAAGAAAAAATTGAAGAAAAGAAACTACAAAAGTAATTACACATTTCAAACGCAATCGGTTTAATGCGCGCATGCGTCCAGGCGCGGCTCCCCATTGGTAGAAAGCTACGTTGTACATACACGCATCCAGCATAGATGCGGTAGTTAAAGAAAGACGTCAGGTGGCGGAGTGGGAGAAGGACAGAAATCCCATATTGCGCACTCGGGGGTGTGGGAGAGGGTGAGGGAGAGGGACAGAAACCACCGCCAATATGATTGCTCGTTCACTTGTCTCAGTAGTAAAGTAAGGTTCAGTGTGAGTAGCGGTTTGCTGTACGTTTGGAGCGAAACACAAACTCAAGAAAGAAATTCTTGTTTGCCTTTACACACATCGCAGTTGTGAATAAGATTTTGTGCCCGCGAGGAATGGCAACCACCAAAGACGACAGCACCGACAGTGTGCAATTCTTCGAAGGCGTGGAGAAACTCCTTGAGATTTGGTTCACGAGCAGCAGCAGCATAAACAGAAAGCAGGGCGATCTACGGCAGATTCCTCAGTAAGTTGAAACACCTATCCCCCATGGATCTAGCCGCCCATCCGTCCCGTCTACCTGCTCGTGCCGTTTTCTCGGTATTTCTCACATAACGTGCACAGAAAAATTTTAGTCAGAATCGATTGTCCTCGCGTGCCGTCTACCTTTTTCCGACAAACATTGTGAAAATCCCCGAGCTTCCAAGCACAATTAAGCGCAGGCATGCTTGCATCAAAGGTTAGTGCAACCCGAGCTATCCCGAGTGCTGGGAATTTATTAGTGACACATAGTTTAATCGGAATAAACGATTCGGTGAAATAAAACCGGCTTGGTAATCATGACCGTATCGCCGGCACCTCGCGATGTAACGTTCGGACAATCGTTGGTGCGTTTAACCCAACAGTTGCACGAGAATTTCACGACGAGATGCTTCACGTGCGTCGGTTTCTTTCTTCCTTTATTTGTTCATTCTGCCTTTTCGTAATACAGACTTATTATTTCGCGGTATTAGGGTGAGGATCGACATTGTCTCGTTTCGAGTGGTCTGTTGAACATCGACGGAGTGATTCCGTCTGGGAAATGCTCGAACGGTAACACAAGCATCGAATAGATTGAATTGTAGAGTAGCAGCGTGTTTTTTTGGCGAAGATCGATGCGCCCACCTTCTCGTTCCAGTAATACCGACCGCTCAAAGTGAGGCTACGTGACTCTTATATGTATATACACAGCTTTATCTCCTTATTTTAAATTGAATATAAATAGATGTAAGCATCGATGCGATCTCGTCCTTTTCCTGGGAGTTTACCAGCATTTCGCGGAGTCTGACACGCGACACCTAAACTCATTCGTAAATATTGATTGCCGCGTGTAGAAAAGGCTTTTTTCTCAACATTCCACAATCGAATAGGGATTATTGTTCACCCCTCACGAGGACGGGGATTTCTTTCATTCATTCAGCTGTGTTGCGACACGCACGACGGACACTTCCGTATAAACCACTGTTTACGAAATATTAATTGTTGCACAGTTGTGTGGACATTTACACGGTTACAGATCGTGACTGAAATTCGATATTTCGTAAGAGATTTAGTAACACGCGTGGCATTTGAATCGGGGAGTGAAAAGGAATTTAAGTCGCACGTATCAAACAGTATTGTTTATTAATTGCACGAGCACACGCTGGCGGAAGGGTGCAATTAGTATAACTCTGAAGCGTGTCGTCGTGGATATTATAAAATTAATGGCAGTTTCTATAGTGTCGTACACTTTTTCACGGTCAAATAGATTAAACTAATATTCTGATATGTATACATATGGAATGTAGCTGAAATATTTCATTCGATTTAACGCATTTTCTCTTGTTTTTGGTGGTAGTTATTAAACAATACAATGCATTTTGGCGAAAATTTCACGCGCTATTGTTTAGCACCGTACGTTCGAGAAACGTGCGCGGTAGTAGTTGCCTGAAATAGATCCCTGTAATTTATCTAAGCGTGCACGTCAATGCACTTCGATAGTTGTCGAACGTTTAAAAATATGCCGAACATAGATTGTTTTATGTTGGAATAAGTAACATCTGTGAGACAATTAAATACATAATATATCGATATTTTATCGTTGGCGTCAGATATCAAAAGTATGTACTTATGTACATACCTACTCCGTCACTTTGTTAGTATAGTCGAACCTTGATAACTCGAATCTCAAGGGAAGGGAAAAAATCTTCGAATTAGAGAGGTATCGGCTTATCGAGTTTTCGAGCAAGAGAGGTTCAACAAACGAAAATTCGACTTATAGAGGCTTTGTACGACTGTTAATTTTTCGACTTGTGAGGCTGTAAAGCAAGACAAATTCAAGTTTTAAAGGTCAATTGTTTATTGTACTTTAATCAAATAACTTATGTACTTGTAAGACACATTTTATGCTCGAAATATTACCTACCCTTTC
This sequence comes from Andrena haemorrhoa, assembly GCA_910592295.1. Taxonomy (NCBI): domain Eukaryota; kingdom Metazoa; phylum Arthropoda; class Insecta; order Hymenoptera; family Andrenidae; genus Andrena; species Andrena haemorrhoa. Next base: position 8,657,491 of record OU342943.1, read on the forward strand.
TTACATATTAAAAAAAATGTGATTTTGCTTTGTGCTAGTCTTTTAGTATATTGTAAATTAATAGCATTTTCAATCGTGAATAATGCAGAGAAAACATTTCCCTCAATATTTTGAAATCTTTCTACGAAATTTCGTAATACATATGTAGAAGTAAACTTCGACTTGTAGAGGTCGGAGTTCTTCTAAATTCGAGTAATAGAGATGAAATACATAATTTAACATTGCAAAATATAGTTCGAGTTGAGGAAGTTTTATTTCGAGTTGTAGAGGTGTTTACGGCGGAGCGGAAGGGAATGAAGAAAATTTTCGAATTATACAGGTTCTCGAGTTATCGACGCTCGAGTTATCGAGGTTCGACTGTATTGCGAAATTGAAGAACGAAATTTTATTCCGGCATTGATCCACGTGACCAATTTCATAATATGATAAGAGTACATTGACAGTGATCATTTGTTTAATTTTAAATTATGACAGGAAGCAGAAAAATCATCCAACCGTTTGCATATTTCAAATTAGTTTATAGTTACTTTCATTAAACACTTCATTTGAATAGACACGAATTTTCAGTAAAGCAAAAAGTAATTGCTGTTATGATTTAATTATTAATGCGTTATTATTTTGTAATACAGTCAATATTTGATACAGTATTATTAATAGTTTTAATTTCTCGAAACCTATTGGTGTTTAATAAATTACTGTTTATTATTTTATTCTAATATAAACAGCGATATTTCAATACCGCCAATTTTTTGCTCCATTAAGTTGTCCCAGCTTGTTTTATATAAATAAAAATGGTAATAATGCTGGCTACAACCTCTGACGAAAAGTTTCCCATCAGACGCACTAATACGGAATTTACTAACAACATTCATGTTTTAGCACTATCGAATATTATTATATACAGTTAAAAGTGATGAGAAACTAAGGTGGCTCACGGAGGCCGCGACATCTGGGACACGGTTTTTGATGAATCTCATATGTGTAGTGTAGTGCACCAAAATGGGTCTCAATGTTAAGCCCAACACTCAAGCGTTTCCAAAATATTAATGAAGAGAGACTCTTTTTTTAATTAAAAGCATAAATGTATTTTTCATTGTTTTATTCCTGAAAAGATAAAGTACTATTTTTTTTATATTCCAGTATATGACATTTATCGTAAAAATAAATGTAACAATCAAATTCACGACACCATGCACATCTAATAAAAGACACATGGCCACAGTTGTATTTTTTAATTTTACAATCAGTTTTTAGAGGACACTACATTTGATGTAATTTAAAAATACGTCGCTTACACGGCTTATGGCGAGCACGTCCCGCACCGGTGAGGTGCGCTGACAGACACGCGCCAGACTCGTCGTTTCATATACGTAAACATAAGAAATAGTTGCAGCATTTCGTGCACGGCATGTATTTTGTACCGTGTCAGTTCTATTTCATGCGTTGCCGCTTGCTGTTCGCGAGTATAGGTATTTGTGGATATTCAATGTGCACGGGGTCGTGAAATTTTATTGTTTCATTTGCTTTGACAATAAATTTCATGTATTAGAATGTAAAAAATAGTGTTTTATCCTTTAAGGAATAAAACAATGAAAAATATATTTATAACTTTAATTTAAAAAAAGTGTGCGCATTGGGAATCGAACCGGTGAAAATTTGGACCCGAGACCTCACCTCTCTTCTTTGCGAGCGTAGCTATTCATCATTATAATAAACTCTGCTATCGTTTAGATTTTTCCGGTATCAGTATCATTTTTTATTAATATTTTGGAAACGCCTAAATGTTGGACCCAGCATTGTCGCGGCCTCCCTTGTTAGTGTAAAGTAAATAACACAAACTTCCATTTATTATCAAAGATAAGTGAGAGAGAAAAGTTACATAGAAAAAGTTTCGGAAGACAAGTATAAACACAAGAGGAGACTAGGAAAATGCAAAGAGAAGTTCACCTCTGAGATATCAGTTAGTAGTATTCCATTCGGTATACAAGCAAGTAAAAAATATATAATATACAATCACACCAGCTGTATTCAAACAATATAAAGTTGAGAATAAATTGAGCTTCTCAAGCAAGGAATTAGTCAAAGAGAAGTCACAGAATTCATAGGGTGCAGGGAGAGCACTATTAGTGATTTAAAAAGGCATTCGAGCGTAAAAGATGTCGCCGTCCTCATACCGCAACAAGATGAGACGATAGAAAATTGCGCACAATTGTGAAAAATATGAGGCGAGCAACTTCGAAAGAGACAAATAATATAATCAGTGGGCGCGAAACGTATCTGACCGTACTCTCAAAAATCGATTAAAAGAGATGGGTTTCTCATTTCGACAAGCTAAATCAAAAATTGGATAGTGGAGGTCTCGGCTAAAGTAATATTTGGGCTAAGCGAGAGCCACGTGTATCTATTGGGGCGGGAGATGACGCAGGTACATTTGTTTGGCAAAGATCCAATGAAAAGTTTCACAAAGATCGCTTGAATTTTAAACAGAAATATCCCACAATCTTATATAATAATTTCTAGAAATTTTTCTAATTCCACATATAGAAAACTGGTTCGGAGATTCTTCACATTTTATTTCTCAAGATGACAATGCTGCAGAGCAGTAAAAAAATATTCGCAACATAAGGGCATTAAAACAATGAAATGGCCAGTGAACAGTCTCCACCTAAACCCTATTGAGAACTTATGTTCCTTGTCCGTGTTCCCTGGAACGCGGCTTCGCGGTCCACGAAAAGCTCGTTGTAAATTTTTCGCTGCCCTAAGGATAGATATTTATTATTATAAAGTTTCTTCAAAAGGCCCCGCGGTCCACGAAAAGCTCATCGTAAATTTTGCGGGACCTATGCATAGATATTTATTCTTATAAAATTTAGAAGTACATATAAATCCGTTTTTTTTTCGGCCCCACACAACTTTGGAAACCGGCCCCGCCGGCTCTGCCACTCGTGTTTGTTATTAGGGCTACTAGTAGCAGTACTATGTAGTATTGTTTGGCCGGTACTCGCTAATAGTTCCTCACTGAGTTCACGGCGATCCTCGGCTTGCATTCGAAATTTCACGCTTTGATGCCGGAACGTGTCCTCTGCAACGTCGTATGTTTATCTCGCGGGACACAGCACACGCGTAAGAACACTATACTCTGAGACAATTATACATTTTTACAAGCAAATGAATCGGACAAGCGTTTGGCGAGCGTATCGTCATACGGAAGAAATCAAATCGTGAATAATATCACCTTGTTATTCCTACGAGAATCATCTTTTTGGCGCGAATTCTATCTTGTGTAGTTCCCCCCGCACCTTTTACGATTTTATTAATAGGTTCTGAATAATACGTACCTATTTATTTTCACCGAGATCTTTTCCTGTACGTACCTACGTATTATGCGTTTTGTTAATATTTTATATATGACGCGTACTTTGGCATTAACAATTTATTAGCGACATGTATTTTTCTTGCGATTTTCTTGTGTGTTTTGGGGGGTTATTAATATTTTGCCTGGGCAGTTGTGCCATCTTATGCAAGTGTAACATTAATATTTTTTTCGTAGCTGATGATACGAATTGCTTGGAATATCATTACACGTCGCCGCTCGGTCTTTCCTTTTTTTTCTTTTTAAACTTTGAAAGTAAACGTGCTTCTGATAATACACGTGCGGCATTTAAACTTAATCTTTTTAATGGCCAAGCGTTCTCTTCTGTAAATTCTAACTGTTGCGATCAGAAGACGTAGGTAGTAATGAAATCTCTCGTCTTCCGGTAACTTGATAAACACATGGATCCCGGTGATTAAAGTTTTCGAAACTGTTCTAAAGCTGTCGCAACTAGGTTTTCTTAGCCTGCTGTTTTGTTGCACTCTTATTTCATCTAAAATTTTCACTGACTAATAAGATTTATGGAGAAACTTTTACGAGTTTGCCCTTCGTTGCAGTTTTATGTCTGTTCTGAAACGTTCCTTCGGACATTTCGCATTCTAGTATTCAGGATGGGGTGTAAATCATTTTGGGCAAAATGGGTTTGAGGAGCACAGTAAAGACTAAAATTAAACATCAGAGTATAAAAATTAAAACCGACTTCAAAGCAATAAAAATGCACTAAAATGTAAAAAATAATTTAACCACTTATTTAATCTACGACTCTCATATTTTTTTATGTCGGCCTCTCATCATTCGCACTGTGTAAATCTGGCGCCGACTTAAAAAATATGAGAGTCGTAGATTAAATAAGGGGTTAAATTATTTTTTACATTTTAGTGCATTTTTATTTTTTTGAAGTCGGTTTTAATTTTTAAAATTCTTTTTTATTGTCTGTCTTTTTGAATACTGCTTACAGGGAAAGATCCCGAACCCGGAAATTGAAAAAATTCTGAGACTGTTAATATGTAGGAGATTTCCTACTGATTACGTCGCAATTTTTGTTTGCTATCCAAAATCACTTAATAAAATAATAAACAGTAATTTATTAAACACCAATAGGTTTCGAGAAATTGAACTATTAATAATACTGTATCAAATATTGACTGTATTACAAAATAATAAGGCATTAATAATTAAATTATAACAGCAAGGGGATGAAATTGACCCCTTAAATTTCGGTTATTTTCCGATTTTGTGTTATAACTCGCGAACTGTAAGAACTGTAAGTTAATAATGATAATCCTAATTAAGAGAAGTAACTTTTGTCTTGAAACCTTCTCTGTATCTCTTACAGACTGCGAGTTACAAAATAAAATCAGAAAATCGCCGAATTTTCCGGGGTTAATTTCACCCCCTTAGTGTGAATTTGGACAGCAAAAAAAATTGCGTTGTAATCAGGAGGAAATCCTCTACATATTCGCAAAGCTTCATATTTCTTTAAATTTTCGGATTCGGGATCTTCCCGTGTTAGTAAGAAATGTCTATTGCATTTTAAATGAATTCGACAGAGGACAGTCGGTTTTCGCCGCTGGCGGATCAAATTGACCCGGCATTCGGTGTTCGGAGGGTTAATTCGGTTAATTGATCCACTTAATATCAGTCAGATGCTTAATTTTCTTATTATTTACGAATAACGTGCAACATATTTGTGGCAATTTTTCTTAAATTAGCCTTTAAAATGTTCAAATGTCTGATGCTGTTCATAATATCGTCTATAAGTACAATTTCACCAATACGAAAATTGGTCGAATAGCTAGGAAAAGCCATATATTAATGCCATAAATAGAATGAACAAGCTTCAGTTTGCAAAAGACTATATATTAAAAGAAACTCAGTGGTGGGATTCTGTGATTTTCGCGGATGAAAGTAAATTTAACATTCATGGCGATGAAAGGGCGAAAGTGGGGCCTAAAAGGGAAAAGAACTTAGCGAAACACTTGCAGTAGCGGACAAAAAGTTACCACTTTTTCGAACCATCCTACTTCTAATACTTTTCAATATCACCTCAAAACTGCAGTATGTACCTAATATACATATTCTGAAAGGGAATTAAAAGCTGTATAAAATCCAGTTACAGTTGAATTTATTTAACCAACAACCAAAAACCCCACGTAACATTAAACAATACAAAGTTATTCAAGATATACAGAAAAACGCAGTTAACCTTTAAAAGGGGTGTTTCACTTTGGAGAACCGAAAAGTAGCAGAACGAAGTTGCCCGATGCTTCTATCGAGGTTCCCTACAAACCTGCGAAGTTTCAGAAAAAATCAGAATTTTCACGAGTACAATAACTATTACAATAATGTTGCCCAATTTCTATTCGACTAAAGAATCTAACAGCATGGAAACAAATTAACTGTATAAATTGCTCCAAATTTCTTATCACGTAATTAATTCAGTTGAAATATTAAAAAATTGAGAGGTAAAGATTCCACTGAGGCCACGCAAGGCAACATGTCGCGTCCGACGAGTGCGACAGTGATTCCATGTGTTGCATGCGAAAAAAAGATGGGACGATGTTACTGGTTGCCAAAAAGTTGCCTCAGTGGAATCCCGCCTTTAGTTTCCAAAGTGAAACAATAGATTCAAACTCAACGATCTGTTTCTTCTTTAATTAATATGGTTAGTAATATACTTGCAATTGATGTGACAATGTTCATTAATCAACGCTGCGTTGAACCTCTTATCGTTATCGATGCGAGTTTTCCCCGTCCTTGCGCGAAAAATCGCGTCATTTTTAAGCTTCTTAGATTCCCGTTGCATGATAAATATTGGCGATCAATGTTGCACAAAGCGACTTGGAGTTTCCGATTTTTCTTTTCGATTAGCCCTCTGATCCCTATTTCTTTCTTATTAACAGTTTTCCAATAGAAGATAGAGTTGGACGTTAAATTGCATACAAATCGATGGACCTTGCGATTAGCTATCTAGAGTTATTTCGCACGCGCTGTGGAAATCGTCAATATCTCATAGCATCGTACGTTAACTTCGCAATCCGCGACTTTGTTCCGCTGGCATTTATAATTTATAAGAACGGGTTTAAAAAGAATGTCGCGCTGATTAATCTCGCAAAACTTTAAATGGAACTCGCGGAAGGAAATCTGTGCAAATATGTATCGCAAGGAGAGTGAAAATGCTTTATCGCTTTTCTCTATTTTTCATTTCGTGGAATTAAGTAATTTGAAACCCTATACTCATTTGAATGAATAACTATTATTAGAATTAGAATCTAAGCGGCGAGCTCAGGCGCACGTCGACAGCCGATAGTCGATATGTTTTGCATATGAATTAAACTTTATCAAAATCAACACACATATCTTTTTCTTTTCAGACGAAAATGGCAGTCATTGCTGAAGATCGTTCGCTGCGAGATTATCAGCATCTGCCGCACCGAACAAGTGGATGCTTACGTCCTCAGGTAATTGAATTACACAAACATTTGCATTTCGCACGTGCCCGTTTAAACAGACTTGGCCACTACGTGAATAACACACTTTATAGGTGGTTATTCGACTACCATATTATCTTATTCGACGAGAAGTTATTTTTAAATACTCGTACGTCATTTCATTGGAATTTGTTATTTTATTTTGTACATATTTGAATAAATGTAGGCATCCTGAAATAATTGCTGATACGGTATATAGTTCAGGCGAAATATCAGATATCAAGACAAGCCCGAGAGCGACTGTTGTGAATTTTAAAATAAACTTAATAATTCATAGTTTCGGTATTATGCTTCTCGTTATTTGTTCACAATGTGGTACTTCTTTCTTACACGCATTCAATGGACGGGTTTTAAACTCTGTATTATTTGTTCAGTTATTCGAAGTAGTCAACTAAAATGCAAAATTATTTATTTGTTCTTGGCACAGCATTAAATTATTTTTTCTGTCGTTTTTAATATAGAAATATTAAAGTTATTCAAATAATTTATTATTTTAAATATTATCTTTTATTTTGCATTTCGAAACATTTTCACGCATTTAAATAGCTTGTTTTAACCGGTGTTTTAATAGCTTCCCTGCATTCCATTTGCATTTCTTATCAGTAATTCATCATATGTACGTGAGTTAATTTTTATTTCAGGGTTATTCCCAAAAAATGGGCTCGGTTTCACAATATTTCTATAAACGCATTTCTGCACACACTCTCCCTCACTCGTTCTCTCTGTTGTAAGTCATTGAATAGAGTAAAAATTTGTTTTTAAGCTTTTTTCGTTATTTCTCACGACGTCGCCAGTTATGCACGATAATATGAACACTCACAATTTCGTCGGGGGGAAACCAGGGAAACTTGAAAATTTAAACATCAAGTATGTCTTAAGTACTGCAATTCAGAAATTTAGAAAAAATGGTGTTACTCAGTTTGCCTGTTGAGAGGCTCAAATCTATTAGGTCGTCCCATAACTTCATAATGTAATGTTTCAAACATATTTCTGATTATTATTATTATTATCATACACATGTATGTATGAGATGCATCGACCTCTTATCAGCCTGTATTTAGAAAACGTATCGAGAAGTACATAAACTTAGAAACCACACACCGCGAGACGAACTTATAGGATGACCTAATATCTAGCCAAAGACCTTTGCGTTGCGTCACTGCATGCATCAGCTCTTTAGTTGGGAATGGTGGCCATAGTCCTTACAATTAGTCACAGGATAAGTAACCACGAATTTGAATTTCCAAGTGGAAAGCGAGGGCAGGGATGAGTAACTTGTTTTGGACGAATTTTTCAGAGAGTCCCACAGATACTCTAGTGACTAATAGGGTCCTATATAATAGAATCTTAGTCACCCATTAATACTATTAATTAAAACATCCTATACAGAAGAAACTGCCAGAGGCTTGCTAAATGTCAGATTACATAACAACTCATACGTTATCAATTTAAATTTGAATCGAATGATCGCGATCGAGAACAGTTGTTGCTTCTGTTCCACGGTTTCTCCTTAACATTACCAATGGCAATGAATAACCCGTTCCCACGAACGTTCAATTGATGTTCTGACCCGAAGACCGCCGTGTCTCCGACGTACTTTTAAATAGCGTTGCCGCGATTAAGAAGTTATTGTTAGTTTGTTACATTGCTTCTCTGAACTGTGACGCATCGTCGGCAACTGTATCTGTCTAACGAAATATTTGGCAACAGATAAGGGAAGAATGTTTATAGGTCTCCAATTACAGATTCGGTTTGCTCAATGAACCGCTAAGGAAGCTTTAAATATTGCTATGCATCCGCACGTGGTCTGCTGGTATCGCGGACGGTTGTGCATCGATCGCAATTCAGTGCGAAGGTTCGAAGTCCAGGCGTTTCTAATTATCTAATCCATCCTGATGTTTTAACAGTGAATCCCTAACGATGTATAATCGCCATTGCAATTGCTAAGGCGTTTACTCTAACGAGGTTCATTTGGGTAAAGGAAATGTCCGAAGATCGATGGGGCATTGTATTCTGTCCTCTTGTTCCGTAGGCATCATTAGAATATTGCATTGAGGAATTTGTGTAGGGGAGACCGGGGCAAATCGGCCACTGGGGTAAATCGGCCACCGGAAGTTTTACCCAGTAGAAGTTAAAATAAAAACTCGTGTTTGCTCTTGCAAACGTTTCTCTATGTGTCTACAGTACCAACGGAATTTAATAGCATTTGAGATTATGCTCGACTCTGTAGAACGCAAAATACGTTTTAGGCAGTGATATAAAATTTTCGTGACTTGTGGAAAATTTGTCTTTATTCAGTAATATTATGGTTCTGAATTTTGAGGTGAGTATTTATTGATTAAAATAGCGGTACCGATTACGATTCCGATGATGGTTTGAGTTATTTTGGAAAATCTCTATTGTGTTCGACTGATTGAGGATAGAGTTTATGTCCGGGGCAAAACGGCCACGTAGCACCCGGGGCAAATCGGCCACTCATCGATGATGGCGAAAACGTCGAAAAACTGCAATTGTAACGGATTCATCAGAAATGAAACGATTAGCGACGGAGCAAGCCGCATCGAAACAAAAAAGAATAGCAAAAACTACTCCACAGGTGAGAGAATTGAGAAAATCAGCTGTTACTTTGAATTCGGTTCCGAAAAAAAGAGCCACGTCCAAGAAAAGCTGATATGACCACCAATGTGGAATCTCAGCCTTTGACGAAGACAGGGTGTTCAACTGGACGTACGTTGCGTAAACGTAGGAGCCAAAAGAAGCAACTGCCCTCGGAATCTGAAGATGAGTGAAAAATGCAACAAAATTTAAACCGCAGTATGTGTGCATTAAAAACAAACTTCTCAACTTTTCAGACAGTGGTTTGACTCCATTGTAATTTGTAATTAAGAAAATAAACGACTCGTTTTCATTCGTGACTAAAGATTAGTCAAAATCCAGCCCAAATAAAAGGTGGCCGTTTTGCCCCGGAGGAGTGGCCGATTTACCTCGGCATTTTTCGAAACGGCGATTTTACACTATATTACAAATTCTCTGGAATGACTTTAGAAAAGGGGATTGATGAACATTTTTTTGTAGCAATTATGTACTATAGGGATTACTCTTTCGGATAGTATAATTCGCATAATTGAAAAATTAAAATTTTTTAGTTAAATTCATCAATGAAAAAGAAGTGGCCGATTTGCCCCGGTCTCCCCTACTTATCATTGCAATGGAAACAGGATAAATTAGCTTCACTTCATTTCCAACCGCGCTCAATTGTAATTTATTATCGGTATAAAAATAGGTTTGATACTCAGATTAATTAAAATTTTCCTGCTAGAATTAATTTGATAAAGGAAAACTTAATATATTCCGCGCGTATAGTTAACAGAATTCTTTCTCATAATAGATATATAAATTGAGGAAAATCATGCTGTGCCCATAAATGAGAAATTACATTTATTAATTTTTGAACATTTAAAATCCCTTCTTTTTATCATTTATATTACATAAGCTTATGCTAATTCTGCAAATATGCATAACAAATAATCAATTTGAATGAAGAAGTGAATGAACGACTTTAGCTTGCATTAAGAAGCAATGTAAATAAATTATGAAACTTAAGAAACCTGTAACGCTTGAGATACCACTTCAGGAACCTGCTAAATAACAAATTACTTAAAAACAGAGAATAGCTCTAGTAATGGCGGCGCTATACATAGTACGTAGATCGTGCTTCATTCCCATTCTTACCAAGGTCCTTGCGACAAACACGTGTGACCAAATAATCAACTGTTGCTGCTTTAGTCATGAAATTACCGCACGTACCTGCCATTATACAGGGTGGGTCAATAACTTTGTCCACCTGGAATGTCTCCGCTATTTTTAGAAAAATGAAGAAACCTTTATTCACAAAAGTTGCATGCAACGGTGCCGTGGGTGGCATAAAATGGTAGCGATATCTTTTTTTTGGGTGTGGGGTTTTCGGAGATTTCAAGGTCACCTCTATTTTTTTAAATGGCATGCTGCACTTTTTTATTCCTAGTAGAATATCGGGTATTCAGACGATTTCAACCACCTCTGATGTGTACAAGGTCTATATTATGCAGCAAAAGGACGGCCCTTAAGTTAAGTGGTGTCCGTTTGCATCGCCTCAACATTCCACTCGTGCCAATGAAACCCGTACTCTTCTTATTTCCGGATTGATTATAATGTATTATAATGTTGCAATGTCCGATGCAAACGGATACCATTTCGAGCACCTCCTGTGACACAAGGGTCGCCCTTTTAATCCATTATTTCACGCCGAATGAATAATCCATTATTTCAGGTGGTTGAAATCGTCGGAACCAGCGTCTTCCAACCCGATTCGCGTCGCAACCCCCTTTTATAATATCCAGATAACCTGCCACACACCCTCCCACATTTGCATAAAAAGGGTAAAGAAAACACCTGAAAAATACATTTTTCAGACTATTAATCTGAAATAATATTCAATTAATTTAATATTTAACGCGATGGTTGTACTTGCATCTGGGCAACCAGCTTCAAGACTCGCAGCTGTGAGAGTTTGTTAAAGAGAAACACTCATCCTCAACATTCCATCTATTTCTTGCCATATTGAAATAAGTAGGTGTTGAGAATTTTCGTGATGAAATTGAAATCGCGTGACCTTGAAATCTCCAAAAACTAACTACCCAGAAAAAAATGATTACTACCATATTATGGCACCCTCGATACCGTACAACTGTTGTAAATAAAGTTTATCCGTATCCTTAAAAATAACGGAGATACTCCAGGTGAACAAAGTTAATGCCCCACCCTGTAGGTGTAATTGTGCTTCAGCAACATTTGGCACTGTTAATGAACAGCGTTTTATGCATTGTTTAAATAGCGATGTCTGGTATCGGTGCCTAGATTAAATCTAGATTCGCGAATCCAAGGATAAACTCACCCTCGGCACTCCTCTTCCGTGGTATTTCTTTCGCGCACTTCAATATTTTATATTTGACCTCTGGTTAAACAAAAGTATCCACTACTAGAAATAGATGTATCCTCCTTTTCAGACTGATATAACTCGACTTTCTCTTTTTTCGAGATACCTACTCGATGTTTTACATTAGTCTGTAGATGAAACTTGCTTTAACCCATTTTTTCAAAATTGAATTTATGCCACTTTTAAGGGACACCACTGTAACGACCCAAAAAGTAAAGGTGTCTTTGGAAATTAATTAAAAGCAAACTACGTAATGAATCTTTTTTAAATTTTCAGGGCTTTTTATTGGATATTCAAGTTATACGAATATCTTTTTTAAATTTATTTAAAGCACATTTATAATCTGTACAAGACCAGTAACTTAGGGCTGCAAAAAATTTCCGTTGACATGATTGACAGTTTTGCGACAAAACGGTTCTTGGGAAATCAAAAAACCGAAAAGTTTTAGGAACTATCTGCGCCTGGCCATGGCACGACAGGTTCGATTCTGAAAATTTTGGGAAATGGCGAACGTCTGGAAAAAATTGTGAAATTCGATTCTAGTAAATTAATCTCTTTCGTTGAAGAGAAATAGAAGGAAACGACCCATCCAAAGAATCTCCGGTTGTGCCATAGCCGTCCGCATATAGTTTCTAAAACATTTTGGTTTGCTGATTTTAGAAGCACCGTTTCGTCAGAAAACTGTCACTCAGATTTGTGCAGCTCTAAGTTACTGGTCCTGTACAGCTTGTAAATCTGCTTCAAATAAATTAAAAAAAAAAGATATTCGTATAACTTAAATATCCAATAAAAAGTCCTGAAAGTTGAAAAAAGATTCATTACGTGGTTTGCTTTTAATAAATTTCCAAAGATTTCGGGCCCTCACAGTGGCGTCCCCCTTAAAAAAAGATTCATTTATTTATTATTTCATCGCTCGGAAATCCATATAAACGTGACTGATTAAATGATTGGTATCCAACTTACTTTGTCAAGGTACGTGATACCTTTCACATTGCATTTTTTGTTATTAAAATTCTTTTACAGATTTATATAATCCATTTAACTCGGTTTCGTGTCTGCGATGTTAAATCGTTTTTCAAGCTACTCATATTAAAAATTAGGTTAAAAAATATTACGTAAGACGCTACCTGACCCCCCCCCGTCACGTAAGAAAACGGTAAGAAATTCGCGACTCCCCTCCAAGAAGCCTTACGTAATTTAAGGACGACCCCATGCATAGTAATATGCTTTTTGCGTGCATATGGTTCGCAAATGGTTACATTAATCTACGAAACATATACGTACATAGCGTTTCCATGTTACTTTTCATGATAGGTCAGGCTGCTTTCCTTGCAATGATACGCTTGACGATAAAAAAATACTTCACGATTTATCTTTACTGAGAGTTTGAATTTCCTTTAATACATTTTCTATGTAAATTATACCACGCAAGAAAATGTACCATTTTTTTTATAGTAGATATTAAATACTCGGGCAGTCACGATATTTTGGTAATGGCAATGATTCATTTACATTATCGTGTATTTTTATATTTTACTATGTTTTTTGTAATTACACGTCAATAAATGAGTACATGGACATTCAAGGTTAATTTCCCTTCTATAAGCAGCCTTTAGTCTTAATTAAATTTTTTTATGGCAACGAATCCACTGCCCTAATTTTTCGTTTATAACGTCACGTTTTAAAATGTGCTAACTATTTTTTTTTCTCCTTCAAGTATTTTCGGAGGAAGTTTGCCATTCCTTCATTTAATGCATATTGTATATCTTATTTTGAATAATTAATTCGTGGATTATTAGAAGTGCAAAGAAACTGCTTGTGTAAAACGTGTTGGATATTTATTTCACAATGAACCAAAGGGCACACGTTTCCAGACAATTTTTAAAACGATATTGCCACGAAGATTAGAGTTAAATTAGCCATTGCTTTTAGGTTTGAATAGGTGATTCTTATTCATTGTTAAATAACACGAAAACAGGGAACATTGTCAGCATCTCTCGAATAACAGCAATGAATCGTTGTTCCGCGCTGAAGAAAGATGGTTAATTTATCGCAAGTGTTCATTGTCGTGCATTATCTTGTAAAGGGTCCATCACGCGCTACTTATTATTTATAGAAGCTATTTCTTGTTACTACTAGCGTTACCTATCGCATTGTTTTCATCCTGAAACGAGATAAATTTTATAAATATACAGGGTGTTCCACCAACTCTGTCCACCTCAAATATCCGCATAATTTCAAGTAATAAGCGAAAGCATCACTTACGAAAGTTGTGTGCTTGCACGAAAGACATAACGCGGTGACAATAATTTATTTACAGGTCGAGTTCTTCTTTCAAATGGAGTGTCTAATTTCGTAAGACCGAATTCTATAGAATAGCGATTTCTGTGCGTGAACGACAAATAACTACCTGAAAATTCCAATTTTAATGAATCTTCGTGTGAATAATAGAACATATTTCAATATGCAAGCGGCAATTTATTTTTCTCCGGATATTCGCTCTGAAGGGGCGAGAAGCCAGCCCTCCAAGTTGTTGCGTTTTTTCGTTTTTATTAATTTAACTTCGTGGCGGTGCGAGATAGAACAAAACTTTAAAATATAAGAATTGTTCAGACTCTTATGCTCTACCACGATTAGTGTTTCTTTAGTCTGTCTGTTCAAATTGTTACTTCGTTGTCAAATATATGCTTGTCATATTTAAAAAGTGACGAGCTTAGTTATGCAGTAAAAACGACACGTTTTATACAGAATTAAAACTGTTATATTTTTCCTTATTTTATACATATACAATTTAAAGCCGCTTATTTAACGGGGTAGTAATTTATGATTAACAATAATAGTCGGGCCATAAAAAATGTGCGAATACTTAACATATACTACAGAGTAGCTTGACCCACCAGTGATGGGTCACCCCGTCCGATACGGACATAGCACTTGACCGGTGGGTCAAGCCGGCGTGAACGTGTTAATAAATATGTATTATAAAACTATTGTCTATTAAAAATAAAAGATAACCTCAAGACTTTTGCAATTAAGAATCAGGAAATTGCTCCAGGTATTTCCCATGGTGGACTAAACAATTGCCTTGTATTTTGCTATTCTAAGAATCAATTAAACGTATTCCGCGTTCAATGAAAAAGTATTGTCAATGGAAAATGTAATGAAATTCGCTCTATTCTACGTATTGTTAAATTCGTAGTTAAAAGAGCATTTCCCAACATCACTCCCTCTAATAACGGTGTAGATTCTTTCACTGCAATTTTTAGCTAGATATTCCCACCCAGGGTCGGCAGAACCATTATGCAGATTATACGGTCCATAACACGCCAGCCGAAGGTGGTGCTAAAAAACTATATCGCACGCTTGATAATAAAGGAATCCAACTCCCATATAAACACAATAAAAATGTTTTCTTTTGTACTCCATAAAGGCGATACATATTAAATAGAAAACAAGCGCAAAAATTTGGGCCCCCCAAATTGGGGCGCCAAAAAATTTCTTGAATAAGTCATTAGAAACACATTAGAAATATTGAAGATTATTCCTGAATCATTATCATGCTTGTGCTCCAGTTTATATTATTTATCAGATTTTACACGCTTCTTTATGGTTTTTTTCGGAAAACGAATGGTGTAATAGTTATCTGGCGTGAGATATAAAAAATTTAAGAAATGTTTATTTTTCGCGGAGAACATACAAGTATTTCTTGTTATGCGGAAGATATATTTGAATCGTTAATGCTTTCGAGAATCTTGGCGATCTTAAATTGGATACTTTATTCTTTTCATTCTTAATTATCACCTGCGTGAGAATTTTGTAATATTTTACATGTTCAAATTGGAGAAAATATATTGCCCACGCTGAAATTGTTATTTATGGTAAATATATTTCGCAAAATCAAATTGGCGCAATGATATTTTGCACATTCAAATTGGAGTTACTATATTTTGCAACTCGCAGTACTGAACCAAGATAGAAACACGTACAATGTTTGTAATTTACATTTAATCGTTTCCTTATTCCGTTTCGCCAACCAGTTATGCACGTGTGGGTAAATGCTGACAGATTATACCATTGTTACGTAATTCAT
Organism: Andrena haemorrhoa; assembly: GCA_910592295.1. Lineage (NCBI taxonomy): Eukaryota > Metazoa > Arthropoda > Insecta > Hymenoptera > Andrenidae > Andrena > Andrena haemorrhoa. Next base: position 8,673,420 of record OU342943.1, read on the forward strand.
CTAGTTCAGGAATTCTTCGTTCAATTTAATAGTGATACTTAACGCTGGCTCCACGAGCGTACAAATTATCTTACAGCCTCGCGGGGCCTGATCTTGAACTTGTATTTCGCTTTATACCGCTTGCTTGCTCGATTAGTCATTAGTCGTTCTTTCACTTTGAAGGAACTAATTATATATCCGGCACAGCTTGCAGATTAAATATTCATCATCGCTCGTGTATTTGTTGTTATTCTCTCTAATCTACCGTAACAGTTCATTCGTCAGATTTAACTTCATAGCTCAGATTAGATATGGAAGTTTCAGTGTCAACTAGTTCAGAGGTAAAAATACCACCTCAAAGAAATTCCGAGTTTTCATATCATAAGAAATATCGAGGAAAAAAATTCAATTCTAAGTTTTATGGTTTTCAGCAACCTGCAGCATAGGAAAAATAATTTTTCCCGCCAATTTTTTACTGCCACGTGGTAGGTCATTGACAACCACGAAAACTTGCGTGTAACTTTTTTCTTGTAATTTTTTTGGAGGGTAAATTTGAAAAAGTGTCTTATAATAATCTTACTTATGTAATCGTTGTGTCACTGATTCATCACAGCCCAGCGCAAACCACTGACCCTAGAAACCTGAAATTTAGGGGGTATATTCCTTTTGCGACGTAGGTGCTCGATAAGAAGGGATTTTTTGAAATTCCACCCCCAATGGGGTAAAAAGGGGTAAAGTATGTTTTCACGGACTCCTTAATATCTGTTGGGCCCGATTAGATACCACCTTACTTCTTACTCACAAAGATTACCCACTCAGATGCCTAAAAAACAATTTCAGGATTTTTCCCTAACCAACCCCTAAGAGGGTGCAAAGGGGTGAAATGTATTTTCACGGATTGTTGAAAGTCTCTTAGGCCCGATTAGATATCAACTTGGTTTTTACTTCGAAAGGTTACCCACATAAATGCCTACAAAACCAATTTCGGGATTTTTCCCTAACCAACCCCTAAGGGGGTGATGAAAAAGGGCGAAATGTGTTTTCATGGAGTTCTGAGTTTAGGCATCTGAGTTCTTAATATCTCTTAGGCTCGAAGCGAAGCGCCAATTATTTCTTAAATTCTCAGACGCAAGAAAGATGTTTAATTCGAAGAGGGAAATGGACTTTCATCACCCGAACTACAATCTCTTTAATATCAGATTTCCTTCAATTCTCAACCTCCCCAGTTGCCAACCTTCCCTTGTTAGTCAAAATCTCAAAAAGAATTTCACAGAGAGATCTATGTATAATAAACGAATTTGTCTGTTGTGCAACGCCGAAGATAGAAATGGGCAGATGCCCTGGAGAAGAATCCCTGAGAATTTATGTAACGCCACAGCCACCCCCCACATTCAGGAAGAAACGAGTCCTTCGTTCGCCTGTATATTTGCATTTTATCAGTTTACATAAATCGGTATCGTAATCCCAGCGTTTTATCTGCTCCCCTGTTATCGTCACGTTTCAAGCTAATACAACGGTTTGCCTGGATCACTGCACACATGTACTTGGAAAATCTAGGGTCAATGTCTGTACGAAATGTCCAGCGATAACCCGCGAGAGTGTGGTAGATTTTAGTCGAAATCTCGGTATTTAGTTAGACTTCTAATGATTTATATTTAGAAATCATAAATACTTGCATTTCGTTCAAGAAATCGTTAATTGACAAAAGAATAATACTACCTACAATGTACGTACAAAAAATATAGTAGTTTTCAGAGGAAAGTGGTACGAAATAAAAGTACATTAAAACTATGGCATCTTATTTTTTAAATGTATATTTTTCTGTGCATCTTGCATTATTAATTAATTTATTGTCTTTAACAAATATGTCAAAGGTTTGATTGCTCTGAAAGCCCAAATTAGCATGTGTGTATATGAGAAGCTGATGTTTATCAGAGATAGACTAGCTCCGTTTCTCTTTGTCCGCCACTTCATGTTCATTATAGAAAAAATCCTCTCTGTGGAAGCTGAAGTAGTAGGAATAGAGAGAAAGTATAAAACTGTTTTATATCAATTTTGTTTGTTTTTAAGTCGCGTTCAAAAGCTCAAAGTATAAATTCGCAAATTAAACTTGCTGCAGAATAAAACAGTAAAGAAAATTGTAGAATTTTATCGATGTATCGGAAATATAGTATTTTACGTTCTATATCTTTCTCTAAGAGTATATAGTGCAACACTGTATGTTATAGTATCTACAATTGGCAACCCTACGTGCAATACTTGTTTCTTTTTTTAATTCCCGATAAATTAAGTTTTTTCAGCCGTCCCACTAGGAAGACCCCTTAATACATATTTTCATTGGACACTAGTGGGGCGAGTATATTCTGTCGACCTTTGATAAAAATCGTAATTAACAAGGAAGTAAAATGCTTCTCGGTCAGGCATCACGATTACGCGTTTTACTCGAACATTTTGCAAAACGCTATTACATATATCTACGCATATTTCAGCTTACCTTTATCGGTCTCTAATACCGTCTAAATCCCCAGCTAAAAATAACGCGACCGTGGAAGCCAAGTAAATGTCTTTTAATAATCCCCATTCTTTGATAACCTTCAATTCATTATTTACGTTATGATTATTTATGAAAGATGCGAAATGATTCTTCGTAGCACACATAAAGTGACTTCAAGTATTCCGTTCGAGCATGCACCCTCGTTCGAGTCTCTGTTTTTCTTGTTCGCATCCCCTATTTTTGGCTTCATAGGAGTTCAACCCTTTGGGTGGTGGTAGTCTGGACGGCGCGTGCGGGACTCCTCTAGTTGCATCTCTTACACATAGTCGCTGAACGCCTATCGGCGCCTTCCGCACACACTCCTCGCACTGAACGAACGCATACATATGAATATATAAGTACATATGCGCTCACAGCGCCCAGAAAATTGATTAATGGATGAGAAAAATAATAAATCGATGATCAATTGTCTCTCATGTTTACAAATATTTTAATTACAAATTCATCTATGAAACGCTTACAATTGTCTGTAATAATTGCAATATATTTCAAATAAACTCTTCTCTTATTATACCTGAAACCTATATCAGATATTACTATTTTTTAAACTGCAAAGTGGTTGTATGTTACTTATATTGTTTGTTATCAGATTTATGTGGGTAAATAATGGGAGAAAAAGGAATCACTGCAGTATTAAGTAAACACAACATCGGAAGAATAAATTCTGTTATAGAAAGGCATTAGAATTTAAAAGATAAGAGTATATCTACGTATAAATATACTGTCATAAATTTTTAGATATTCTTACTAGTTGCCAATATTTCATGCGTCATATAAATATGACTCACTTACCAAGCACAATAGCCGAGTTGAAGTAAGTATTATATAAAAAGAAATTTCGTATGTTACAGTGAAAGCAGCATGTTCCTATCAAAGCGCAGGCTTATCCTGAAAACTTGTGGTACAACTACGCCCCTTCAATGTTTGGAGCCACTTTTGGAGCTTGTGAAGGAGTATACCGGTTTTGAAGAAGTAGAGGTGTGCATATATTTTTTGCTTATTATATTTATTTTTCCAGTAGTAAATAGGTTTATTTTTGCCTTAACTCAAAATTGTCTTTTCATTTCGCCTTCTTCCTTCATCTTGGGCTTCCTTTCTTCTCCCTTTTTCCAGCACCATACAGATCCACTGGCTCCTTCTTCTTCCCCCTTTAGTATCCCTCTCATCATTGAATTTTCCTATCTTATATTTATTTTAATATATACCTGTATTCAATAGAAATCGAGAACTTTTATAACGAGCAAAGAGAAACTCCGCAACCACTTATTAGCGATACAGTTGCATCGAATAAACTGTGCATGGTTCCATTGGACACAAAGGTTTCTTTATTTTATACACATAATATTATTTCTTAGAAGACATGTATGGAAAATTGTCATCAAACTTTAATAACAAACATTATTATATTGTAAATGATACGAAGTGCGGAGGGTTTGATATTACAGTTTCGCAATGTTTGCTCAGAAAAATTATCATTTACTGCCAGCCAATTGAAGTTGAAAGTACTTAGCTATATAACTTGACCTAGTGCATGGATAAGTGATGTGTCTATATATAGGAAACCCCTAGTATACAGGATACATCTCTACCTCTTGGTTTATTGATCTCTCTCACCTATGATACTGTAACATGAAACGCATTTGTCCAAAATCACACCTAATTCATTGTTTCTCACCCTACATCCACAAAGCTGTGTGCCTCACCTATTTTCATTACAGCATTACATACGACGATCACGCAGTGTCGTTTCTTTCATTAGTACAGAAATAAAAATTAATAGAAGCTGTAAGAAGAATCTGTATTCTACATCATTTCCAATTGTTTCAGAATGTATTTTACTCAAGGAAAAATTATAAGAAGCCAGATTTGCAGATATCACCGCATCAAGCATTCGAAGAAGAAGTGGCTCTGCTCGATACGTTCTTCCCTGGTAATTGTTCTTTTAATATCCCTGCATACGTTAATGCAATAATTTTATGGGAGAGTTTTTAACTGTCTGCGCTGTCCTGTTTCAGATGGAGAAGCTTATTGTTTGGGGTCCGTTGATACGGATTGTTGGTATTTGTATACTCTGAATCGAGAGAAATCTGTGGATGAGCCCTCGGAGCCAGATCAAACTCTGGAGATTCTGATGACTCACTTAGACCCAGAAGTGATGGCTATCTTTACTAGAGACGTGTGCTCGTCTGCGGACGAAGCGACTCAAAAGTCAGGAATCGACAAACTTATTTCAAATATGATTATAGACGATTTCTTGTTTGAGCCATGTGGATATTCAATGAACGGAGTATCAAAGAGTGTGAGTATTCTTTATGGAGACGAATGATTTTAAGGCGAGAGTCCTGTTTAGGACGCTAGGAATAAGATGATTCTTAGGAATTTTTTCTAAGAAACTGTTAGGCGAATCTTTTCCAGACTTTCAGGGTATTTTAGTTCACATTCGAACGATAAAAATTAATTTTTTCGTTACAAAGTGTTCGATAGAAATGGAGATATATGAACACGTTCGTTAGGACTCGCGCGCCGGAGTTGCAAACTTGCGATTATAATGGTGGCCCCAATTCTTCCCTGAAATAAAAGAACCAAGGATAAACTTTGGCAAATTGGTGGGACTTCAAAGAAAAAGTTACGATTCTGTCCCAAGATATTTCGTACTATTTATGGAGAAAGAGTTGTTCGATTCAATTTATTTATCAAAGTTTTAGGTCCATCGACGATGTAATTATACCAGAAATAAGAAAATCCTTGGCCTTTTTATTTCAGAGAAGAATTGGGGCCACCAGTATAATCGCAAATTTTGTAACGACAAAATTAATTTTCATTATTCGAATGTGAACTAAAATACCCTGAAAGTTTGGAAAAGATTCGCTCAGCAGTTTCTTAGATAAAAAATTCCCAAGAACCACCTTATTCCTAGCGCCCTAAATAGCACTCCCCCGTTAGTTGGAAAAATTTCAGTCGAGACTAATGCACGTATTTTACAGGGGAATTACATGACTATCCACATTACACCGGAGTCAGAGTTCTCGTACGTATCATTTGAGAGTAACATTCCAGAGGCATCGTACGAGGAGATAATACGACGTGTCCTGAACACGTTCAAGCCGAAAAAATTCGTTGTTACCGTGTTCGCTAACAAAGAATCCGTAGCTGCTAGTTGTCCACGTGATTTGGAACAAACTGATTATCTGAAATGTTCCGGCGACTGGCTGCGCACCGACGTTCAGTATTGTCGGTTCAAGAATTACGATCTGACCTGTGCATTTTACTCAAGATTCCCGAGCTGAGGGTTCATGGACGCTTCGTTCGGCCCTAACCAGTTAGGAGCAAATGAAGCGCTTACCCCAACTACCCCTATCCGCTCTCAGACCTCCCCCTCCACTCCCGATACCGTAAATGAAACAGAAGGACATAATCAATCTATAAAACATATACTAAAACCTGCAGTTGTTTACAAAAACTATGATCTTGTATCTACTCAATATATAAAATATGATAATGAAAGCAAATCTAACGAGTGCACTATACAAAACTCTATAACCACCCGAGGAGAAAGTGTGTCAAATGCTACAACACCCACGAGCTCAATTACATCCACACCTCGATCCACGAATCCTAATATGTCCGTAAAGAATAAGTGTTTAAATACAAAAAGTTACGATAGCCACTCCCTGCAGAATCATACGGATATTAATAGAGACACTAATTCCTACTCCGTACGATCTGTATCGTCGCCGCAGTTGACAATTAAGCCCCTCGCGCGGTCGAAAGTTTACAGAAAGGCATCCTTAAAGTCACTGAATTTGTCAAACTCTACGATAGATAGCGTCGCGACAAATCATTGTAACTGTAGTGACTTGACATTGGATACTCGTGTAATCAATATTTCTAATTGTTCCGTCACCTCCACAGATGCAAAGGCACCTTTCACGTGCCTCTCTGAGACAACACAGGGGAAAGACTCGGACGATGCGAAAAATAAATGGAACACGGGGGAGGTGCATATTACTTGTAATCCACTGTCAACGCCATATCCATATTCTACGCCTCATCATAACATTATGAGCGAAACCGTAACAGAGCCGTTAGACGACGAACCAAAAAGTCGCAGCTGCGGAAGTTTTTTACCAATCTTATCGCTGATACCCCAAACGGTGGTCAGCTTTCAATATTTAAGTCCGAAAATGAAATTCTCATGGTGGAGAAATAAGATCTCGTGAAGGTACGCCTAAAACGACCATTTAGTCGCGGTTGCTGCTAGTGGTCTTGTAGCGCAATTCAATGCTATTTGGTCGAGCTCTATGAAAACCTCTTACCTCGTAGTGAGTTCCCAGCCTTCATCAATTAGAGGTGTCCCGTCATCGTTACACTTGTATGTCAATCAGTCTATGCCCCCATTTATTACTACCGATAGGATCGTACAGAGAGAACGCATGCAGGTAGATTTTAAAAAGAAAATAAAAATGGCATAAGTAGTTCCCTCGCTGTATGGAAAGATTTTGCACAATGTACAATGACTTCGAGTCCTTTGAGAATAGTCTATAATTGTACATTACGATTCTGTCTGATTCTCTAGTCCACAAAGTTTCTCCTAAACTTTGCTAACTTACGAGTAGAGACAAGTACCTTTCCCTCCTTACGGAGAGTTGTCTTAAAAATTTTGTCTACTTATAGCAATAATCCTAGGCATTCATTCTAGCAAAATCAAAAAATAGAGCTACAGTATGGATCTAACGAGGCGCATTATTTTTATTCCGCGCGTTACTAAATCGATGCCTTTACTGTAAATTACGTTTTGCTAAAAACTGTGTATCTATTCGGCAAGAATATAGCACGAATGAGAAACAGAGAATTAATTTTAACATACTTTCCTTCTTATCGAGACGTTTTAAACGAGCAACTACATGTTTTCTCGGATTTAATGCATTATTTGGTACTTATTGATCCATACAAGCTTTGAAAGGTATTAGACTTTTTAATGCGTACATCAAAACTTAATTACAATATTCCGTGTGAACAACTACTCTATGTGATATTATTAAAAAATATGAAAAATAATATACCAGTTGGTGTTGTACAATGTTAAGAATTTAGATTAATCCTTTATAAAACCTCTTGTCGATTTCCTTATGTGATTAATTTAGATTGATTTTGTGAGATGGAAGGAGCATTAAGGTAGTTAAGGTACTATGATTAATCGAATCATTCCTATATGCGTGCGTGGGTAACGTGTTACGTGCAAATGACGTGTGTATGACAAATCATGTCTCCTCTAAAACACTTTTATTTCTCTGTGAGAAATAATATTATTTAATATAGATTATTCTTACAAAGATTCTATATGGCTGAGAGTTTTATAAAGATGAATTTAAAAGTTTAAGTTCGTATATTCTTGAGTTCTCACGCATCTATTTCAAGGAGCATTGACTTCTCTTATCTCTTCTATTTTTCCTGTTTCTTATCACCCAAGATACTCTCTTTGTAAAAGTGAGCCCAGTTGCGGTGCTTACGTTCGATTTAGTTCTGCAATTATACCACTTGTTTTATATTTCGCGAGTAATAAATATTTTTTATAAATATTTGCATCTCATTGTGTTTCATTTCACAATATTTCCAAGGGTCTAGGTATTATTTGAAATTCACAAGTATCGGAAGTGTGCGGTAAACAGTAAAAATGTTTCGCTTCTTTTCTAATAACAGGGGGAGAAAGAGAGACAGAGGGAGAGACAATAAGAAATGACTTACCTAAAAAAAAACATTTGTTTCTTATAAGATTTAACTTCGTATTTAAGAATCATTAAGAATAATTCAACGTCATTTAAAAAACAAGTGCAGTAGTATGGTCTTTAATCATTGCTAATTACATAAAGCTTGTACTGTGATTTATTTCTCTCATCCACGGAGATTCATTTACATTGTACGTATAATTTGTAAAGATTAATTTTATTCAATAATAGTGAAAAGGGTCAGCATCTTTAACAATACTAACCATTTAATAAGATAATACTAAATGAAAAAAAAAATTTAATAATAAATATAAGTAAATAAAACGTGACGCGGTAGGTAATGTACATTGTAGTCTCATTGAGTGCTTTCCAAGGTATATTATCCTTTGCTGTAGATTATTGTTGCATGCGAAGTAAAACTTAATTTCTGTATTATACTAACAAAATAAAGATTATATTTAGTCAATTAACACTGTGTAGATTTTACTCATTCTGTTCGATGTGCTGTGTCTCTTAAATTACATCGCGCCAAATGTAACTTAACTAAGAACTTCCATCGAGGAGCAGTACTGATGTTTGGTCAAGCTAATTAGGTATCCGTGCCTAATTACACTTGTTAATTTTATCCCTGTCGTTATACGAATTATCTGCGAATTTATCAAATTATATTGTCAGCTTGAGTATGCTCGTGTTTCGTAAACTGAATGCCTCTAAACATTGCATTGAATCTTGATCGTAATCCATGCTGTATACATTTGCGCGTCGTTTCCTGATGCTCTTTCTGTACCTCGTGCGTCTCCGTGTTGAACTTATTTTGGATTTTATTCAATGCTGATATCAGAAGAGAGAAATATATGTATTAGGGCTAACTGAAATAATAAAATTGGAAATATATTAGAACCCCGTTTAGAACCGAACGTTTTTACCTTTCTTTAAATCCATGTCGTCCATCTCTACGTTACTAATTTTAGATAATTCCTGTCTAAAGCTCCTCGTTATCTTCTTCCGTATATAATCAGCCTCTATCTCTTGCTTAGTTCGCGGTACTCTAAATCGGATGCAACAGCAAAGTCCAATGAGTATACTAAGCAAGATAGAAAGAATTATGCCGGCTAGCTGCCAGACACGAAACCCTGGTAATGCTTCATCCTCCAGCCATTCTTCGACTCCACCTTCGACACAGTCCCCTGGACGTATAGCTACTTCGTTAGGCGAGCACGGCGAGAAAGACGACGAAGATAAAATTGATGCGATAGTCGAGTCATCCATTTCCTTCGTGACGCGACGACTGAAAATTGTTAGCTGTTCGAATAGACCCGAAGAGTAAATTCCTTTTCGTAGATTGAAATGAAATTCGTTCATTTTTAAATCGTTCTGTAGTTATTCGATCATCTTACATTAATTGTATACAATCATACTTTATACTCTTAAATAAATTTACATAAACGAAAGCTACACAAGATTACATAAATGTTACTTTGCAGCTAAACATATCTACGATACACTTCGCTAACAGAAATTCATACAGGTGTGCAGATGATACTGCAAACTAAATATGTATAAACAACGCTTATGCCCGATAATCTTCACATTAATGAATGATACTCACGTCTTGAAAAGTGTAGCAAGAATTTCGATAAACTTAAATCTTCATTTAATCGTGGAAACGGTAATTACATGGAAGTTTAAGAAACAATACAACGGGGTATTCTGTCCGAGGGGACACTCGGAACTGAAGCTCTAAGGACACATGTTCCTTGTGTCAGTGCTAAATAAAAGGGCGTGGTTATTAATGAAAGCTCGTGCCTGGCACTCCCTAGTTTGCACCTGAATCCTGTTTCCCAAACCCTCGTGTCCACTCGCTAATTTGATTTCTAAATCGATAATGCTAATTCCCACAATTGCTAGATAAATATTTCCGATTAACACGAACAAAAGGTTTTCTAATTATTTCACCTATTATGTAGAATTAATACTTTTATTATCTTACAATAATTATACGTTAATAAGAGAGTATAGACAATAAAAATAATTTATGAAAAAACACAATGCTATGTTAAACATACAAATGATACAATAGTATATTATTTCATAGAGCCCACGCGTTTCTTCGCATTTTAAACATTTCTCGCTGTGCGTAGGCTCGGATAGAAAAAGAGACGGTTCTCGTGAAAATCATTTAGCGCGAAGGATGTTAAAAAGTAGAACATGCAGTTGTACATACTTTGATCGATAGAAATCAATATTAACGTCGTTAACGTCGTTATTTTACATAGAGGAACAGTAAAACAGAAAATGCTCCTTGACTTCGTTCACGAGCAGACTATATATTCCCTGATTTCTTTAGAGACTATGCATTCTCGTAGCATTGATTTAAGAACTTTAATATAAAATGACTTTAACCATGCGTTTTCTTGCTGTACACGTAACATTTTAAATGTGTCTGCAGCGATATAGATTTTTCTAAAGAACATTGTACTGTTCGAAGACAATGAGTTGTAAGACTCGAGGATTGAAAGCTCTCGGCTCGTTAACCTTGCGAGTTAGGATCCTCCATTACAAAGAATACTTTCCTCGTCGGAAGATCAAAGAACTTCCAGCCAATCTATAAGACAAACGAGAGCTTTGTCATTTATCTTTTGTTGAAACAACGTTAGGAATGTACCTTTACGTTTGCACTCATTCCTTCCTGATGAACGTTCGACCCCTGCAAGATATCAGACTTTTAAACTTACTATTCCGACAGGATGCGTTAAGAGTCTCTAAGAGGAGAACGGAAACTTACGTAATGGTTTTCTTCTCGGTGGTTTTGGACTCGGATCTCGCGCGGTTCAATACTTTCAAGAAGTCTGTCGTTTTGGTACGCATTCTTGAGTGAATATAAACTTTACTGCACTTGATGTGATAGTGCAAGTAATTTCTAAACATGTGTATTAAGTCAATAGTATTGTCGCGAGCTTCTCTGTTTGTGTGACGTGGAAACAATACTAGAAACAAGACGAATAGATAAATGAGCAGTGTACTTTTGTTTATCCGCGAAGCCAGGCAAGATACAAAGAACATTTACCGAACGTAATGTATCCAATGCAGTCACCAACTGCCGCCATGGAATCCTGCAACTCTAACGGTGGCTCGCGGTGATTGAATAGAACTTGCGGAGCTGTGTGACTCGCGCGTCTACCTTCCTTCAATTCTTGTAAAAATAATTTCCCAATAACCATGTCGTCTTCGTCTTTGAATACTGTGCTAAACACCACCGTCACTCTATCACTTTTGGCCTCGACGTACCTTGATACAAAGAATCGGTGTATTAGCAAGCTAGTCAGTCGCATCATAGAATATCGCCGCAGAACGAAGGTGTAGTCTTACATGGTCTCCTCATCTCTGTACTGAATGACCGCCCTTTTCTGCAGCTCTGTGCAATACTCCTCTTGGAAGTCAAAATACTTTTCGAAAACACTGGCAAAACAATGTCTTTTCAGTAGCGCAATTTTTTTAACTAACGCCTCCCAATCTTCCGGTAAATTCTCCAGATCTATCAATACGGACACGCTGTAGCCTAAGAAAGATACAGACGAGTTGATTAAATCAGATATTTCACCGCTATATAATAATGAGATCTTTCGTAACGCTTAACGAAACTGTACCATTCTCAGGATCTATAAGGTAGGATCCGTATTCGCGTTTAAGTAGCTCATCAGCCCCGTGTTCTTGTAATTGTTTATAAAATTTGAGTAAAATACTTATCTGCAAAAAATGCACCGTATTACCAGAATACGAAGGTGTATCTTAAAATTCAGAAAGTAAAAGAGCAAAATAAAATATCCCTTATGAACTTCAATCTTAACGCATTATCAGCTGCTCTTATATACACGCAGGGGCGAGAGTTTCATTTCCTATTATTCGTAAGTCTAAGGCCGGTATCAGATATATTGGCCAGTGAATTCGTTTTCGGGAACAGCGATCGAGGAGAATTCAGCCACCACCATCTGACGATCGTGGATTTGTCAGTCGGAGTTGCGAGGCCCTCGCTGGGTATGGTGGAGTAACAGGAACGCTGCTCGGCTCCGCCTGAACCTGGCCGTTCGGCTTTTATTTATTCTTGGCGTAATAGTTGTGTGCGTTACGAAGCTATGCATAGACCAGGGTCGACTACCTGGTGGCTCGCGAGCCACCGAGGGCACCGCCGCCTTGCTGCTACGCTGAACGGCCCCTTCCGTACCTCCCAGACTCTGACGATCGCCATCAAAAAGAGAAGGAAAGAAGGAGGAATCCACTGTGATCGTCAGAGTCTGGTAGGTATGGAAGAGGGTGGTTCAGCGTAGCAGCAAGGCGGAGGAGCCCCCGGTGGCTCACGAGCCACCAGTTAGTCAACCCTGGCATAGACCAATACGAGATGAAGCTATCAAGAAAGAATTAATGTTCTGACCAATGAAGCTGCTGAATTTTTTTCAGAGCTAACGCACACCTATTCTGATGCGTGTATTTCTACGCTGATAGCTCGGCGTGGCCTACACGCCAGAAGCTTGGCACTATCTCCACCGCTTCTGACTCACTCTTGTTCTGCGAAGGCGAGAGCAAGTCGGAAAACGTTGAGAAAAGGAGCACCGAGGCAGGCAAACTGTGCGGTGGGAGAATACGCCTCGCGAAACTCACCGGCCAATATATCTGATAGCGACCTTAGTACTGTGCGTTTACGAATTGTCGCGAGAAACTCGGGTCCGAATAGTACGAACACAGAGGTAGGGCACACGTATTGCCGCTATTGGCTGACGCAACAACATCGGCAAATAGAGCGAACGAGACAACGACGATGCGAGCCAACGCGAGCGGAGAAACCCTCTTGTCCCTGTGTGATTCCGAGGACCACCTTCCTGTCGACGCACAGTAGTATATAGCCCGTAAGGCTATAAGCCTACGATATAATCGAGGAATCGCGATCTTACGAACAATTTATGAATTTGAAGGAAGTCAGCGGCGAGTATAAGTTCGTTCCACAACATGCAGCCAGTAAAGCGTTAAAAATGTATAGTTTGCTGTACTTAAAAAGAATTGATAAAACTCTTGTGGACTTACTCTAATTTTCGACTTGTCTCCACTTAAATTAGAAATGTGAAATAAAACTCCATCGAAATCTGGTATAACAACATCTGTAGATTCTGGTTTGTTACTATAAAGAAAGCACACCTTAAATATAGTGAATGCTAAACTCGCAGGGCACATAAAATGGGAAAAAAGAAGAAAGGAATGATTAATAATATTGTAAGATTGTAGCAAGCGTGTATTTTACTTAGGTATTCATTGCACGCAACAATTTCTCGATCTTTACGATTAAGACGGCTTTGATAAAATTCTTAAGCATCGTGGATATTGTACGTTGCATAAAAAAAGAATATTTGACATAAGACAAACAAATAAGGTTGACTTTAAAATAATTCCCTTAAACTTAGGAAGACGTTTATATCGCGCGTGGACATCGAAGAGAGGTTCTGCTAAAGCAACCGCTGCTGATATTTAAAACGGACACCGCCCTTGCAATCGCTGACTTTACATCGGAAGCATAAAATATCTGATGTTGCAGAAACGAAAGCATTTCACTTACCCCGATAAAGCATTCTTTATTTTGTTAGTTAACGTCTCTTCTAGTATCCTATTGTGTATTTCTAACAAAATCATTATTGTGTCTTCTATTAATTAATTACAATATTATAACACAGTAATTACTAACTATCTACCGAGAAATTTAACCATACACACGGCTCTGATTAATTTCTAATCTTTTCCCTTGAACCAAGTGAATCACAGATTCAACACAGCTAGCTCACTCAACTGTGCGTCGCGTCACACCGATAACCAATAGTGTACCTAGCTGATTTATTGCGAAATCCTCATTTAGAATGCCACTTTACATCGATCGCATTTATATCACCGCGATCATTTCATTCTAAATACTGGGCGAGAAATTCTTATCCTACCGATGAAGATTGTTATCGATTAATTACTTGCAGATATGCAAGAGTGAAAATATTACAATTTCTTCAGACTAGATGTAACTAAATTACTACCCCACATAATATAGCGTAAAGATTATTGAAACGTTTCTATTGTTTATCGTATTGATGCTGGCACAGAGCAATAGAGAACTCGGAACAAAGTAAATTTATAGCAATTATTTGGATTGGAAATTTGTTACGTTGTAGTTCAGCTTTCTAGCGTTAGCCATTTGTTGTAAATAATACTTCGGGGGGAAAGGTTTATTGATTCATTTAAGCCCGTGTAAATAAATGTACGAATATGTTATTTTAATATGCTTTGTGTGCGTGTGTAAACGTGCCTGAAAATCGTTACAATGTTTGACAATTTTTCGTGGTTACGTATCTACATGTGAATCCTGCATAAGGGTAGCCGAGGTGAGCGATGCCAGCGCCATCGTCGGAGCGTGAGTGAATTAAGAGGAGCGCTCAGACGACCCTAGCGGTCGTGACGCGGGTTCTCGCTCTTTTATCGGAGTTACTTTTTAATTTTCATTTCCCTAAAAATACTATTATCCATATTGAACTTGGGTATTTCAAAATACAATTCTAAGCTACACTATGCATAAATAAAAGCTGTCTATTCAGATATTTATATGTATACATTTCACTTATTTATGCACTCGCTTGTCAATAGCCGAAAGCTTTAAATTTCTCCCGCTTACCTATGTACACATGTTTTCCTATTCGTGTTAAATACTTAGTTAATTAAATTTTTATTAACATCCTATAAATCCGCGAAACTATGTATTTCACAATATACTAATAAATCTTCTATCTCTTCTCTTACGCTGTACATTACCGTTCAATTTCCCGAAATTTCAATATTCTAGGCAATCGAAAATAAAGTACATACACATAATCGGTTAAGCAGAAGTAATAAACCTTACATTTGCTAATTAGTACTTAGATACTCTGCCTTTTCAAGTCTCGCTTAATTATATAATCAATATCTGAAACTAAATATACGCGCATATGCACATACATATGTCGCGTATGTAGATATATCGGCTCAATTCAACCGTTCAACCCCCTGTTTTGAGCGGACGTTCCCTAAGAATTTGGTGCGCGCGTGCACGCATACGCGGTTCTCGTTCTGCGGCTTTTAACGTTTACTTTTCGCGTTCTCGGCGTGGATGCGGGTGGCAAGCGGAGGCAGGATAAACATGCAGAGCAAAGTGAGCCATGCGTGCAACAAAGGTTCCACAACAATGCGCCTCCCTTTCGTTTAGACATTTATTTATAAACGAGGTGACATGACATGCGCCATGGAAAATAGGACATAGCAATGGCATAAAGGAGAAGAAAAGAGCATCGCGCACACAGCTACCACCCCGGTTATAATTCCGATGCCCGACGCACATTGCTATGACACTCTTCGCATCCCCGATTGTCAATTCCCGTCGTTCCAATGTAACGCTCGCTGTTATTCGGGATACGTGCAAATCATACGGCTTCAAATGTGTCTGAGATTGCAATTCAAATGTCACCAAAGCAACAGAGAACCCGTTCTCGATTCAAGGTAATATTTCGCTCTACGCCATCAACACACGCACACGTACACGTACAAGGTTATTTCCCCGAAATTATCTGACATCTTATTTATAATATAAATACGCCTGATATATTCAGTGCTCGTTAATTCGATATATCGAAGAATGCTCATCAATCACTTTCGGATTTTTATAAATACTCCGATCTTACATAAAGCGGTCTCATACTCGTACTCTTTGATTTTCCCATAGAAATGTCGTAATTAGTACACGGCACATTGGATAGTAATGCCACTATTGCCTTCCTCCCTAGCCTGTGGTAATTTATTCATGTCTTTCAGCCGAAACACAAGTTCATGGTACAGGGTAGAGAGAGATTTATAAATAAACTTATCTGAGCCCTTATTTTCAAGAATGTTTCATAATTCGGTTGAGTACGCGTGTACCGCGTGTGTATTGTTTCACGAGCCACTATTCATACTTATATTTACACACATTAGTTTTCTAAGATACTGATAATGTTCGCAAGCATTGACGCTTCCCTTTACTTTTATAGTCTACGTTAAGGTTTATAGATCTGGAGGCAATTAATACAAACTGTAAGACTAAGTCGGCTAGATTATTTCACGACACAGTGACGCTCTGTTGCAGTTTAATAAAAAGTAAATGTTAAAGTTCTCTGTACCTTCGATCTCTTCGTCCATAAGATACTGTCTCCCTTTTGATTCTTCTAAGCTACCGAGACTCCAAGCGTTTGTTTTGTAACTTCGGACTACATGTTCCTTAACAGGTGATAACTCCGTTCCGATCGCTGGTTCTCTGCGGCGAAAGTAGACAGGAAATGGAGGACTGGCTGAATTCGTTGAGAGCAATGGCGGAGAATCATCCTCAAACGGATCCCGGAATCGCAGAAATGCTTACTGGTAATCATAACTGGTACGCAACAAGTCACGCAAGACCAACGTACTGTAACGTTTGCAGAGATGCTCTTTACGGTAACTACATATTTCTCTTCGAATAACCGACTCGCACGGTAGAAAGGGACTTGTTAATTTTGTGTCGTATTGTTAAAGCGTTATTCTTATATTAACGTAAGACTAGGAATTGAATTTAATATTAGGAATTAATTACTATTATCGTAGGTGTTACTTCTCACGGTTTGAGCTGCGAAATATGTAAATATAAGATTCACAAACGGTGTAGCATTAAAGCAATAAATAATTGCAAATGGACCACATTGGCATCTATTGGCAAAGACATTATTGAGGACCAAGATGGGGTATGTGTACAAGATTTGTTGAAACTGCGTTTTCTTAGAAAATACCGATCTTCGAGGAATGTAATACAGTCGAACTTCGATAACTTCGAAGCCTCTATAAGTCGAAAATTGTCTTCGTTCCCTTCCGCTTCGCTGTAAACAGCTCTACAATTCGAAATAAAGCTTCCTTAACTCGAACTATATTTCGCGTGTTAAATTAAGTATTTCACCTCTAAAACTGGAATTTAGAAGAACTCCAGTCTCTATCAGTCGAAGTTTATTTCTACATATGTATTACACAATTTATATTCTTTGTTTAGAACATTACCATGCCACATCAATGGATGGAAGGCAACTTACCAGTATCCTCAAAATGTTTGGTGTGCGACAAGACCTGTGGCTCTGTGCTCAGGTATGAGATTACGGTGTAGGGATTATGTATTACTTAGTGTTTATAATCTGTATTCATTGTCTTCTGTCTATCGTGTAGGCTTCAAGATTGGAGATGTTTATGGTGTAGAGCTACGGTACACACAGCATGTAGACCTGCCATAAGCGTTAAATGTCTGTTAGGACCAGCTAAATTGAGCGTAGTTCCTCCTACAGCGTTGCATAGTATAGGTAACATAGTTGGTAACACAAATTGCATAGGTAACATTATTTACAAGACTTTTGTAACATTCCATTGTTTCCCACAATTTTTCAATGCTTACATGTGTATACAATGTACACTAGGGCGGCTCTTATTTTCGACTTTTGAATTTTCGTCGCGGCACCCTTTAGAAAATATTCTATTTATTACTTGGAAATATCCAAGTAATAATAAAAAAAATCTGTATAAAGTTTCAGCCCGATCGGATAAGGGGAAACGGTGCCCCTGGGCCCTTGAACGTTTAAATAATTATTCTCTGCTCACAAAGTCGATTTTATATAATTATCCTTCAAGTTATGGATTGCACAATGAAACATGTCAAACAAAAGTTGTAGATCCGGACAAGGAGCATATTTTATGTTCTGTTACTTTTTCTCGTGTGACAGACGGTTTTCGAAAGAAGTCCGAAAAATTGAAAAAAAATGTCAAATTTTGAAAGTTTAAATCCTTCTCAAATACTTTTATTAAACTACTATTTTTTAAACATTTAAGGGGAGCCATATACCGAGATATGCCAAAAAGATTAAAAACAAATTTTCACATTTTCAGTGTTTGATATGTCACGAATGTTTGCGGAAAATTTGGGCCCGAAAGTCGCAAAAATATCGAAGATATAGACATTTAGATTAGACAGATTATAGACACTTCTGATGTCTATATCATCGATATTTTTGCGAATTTCGGTCCCAAATTTGAGCCAAAATTAAACAGGAGCCACCCTAATGTACACGCATCTACCCAATATTTTTCATTTAAGCTTCTGCGCTTGTAAAGCATTGACGACATAAATTCTGATACTAAGTAGTTTCGCGGTACCATAATCTTATACGTATTTAAGATTAATTTTAAATAGCGCACATTTATGTTCGATAGGTAGTGACGAAGCTTGGGAAGCTATTAGACCTACCGGGTGCAGTCCACTTTTAGTATTTGTAAATAGTAAATCTGGTGACAATCAAGGTGTTAAATTTCTTAGAAGATTTAAACAATTATTAAATCCAGCACAAGTATTTGACCTTATAAAAGGAGGACCAGGGCCGGGGTAAAATTTCTGCCAACTCAAATTTTATGAAATTCAAGGCTCTCCGAATGATACTTATTAGTAATTCGTTGCATACAGGCTGAGGTTGTTTCGGCACTTTGACCCGTTTCGGATTTTGGTGTGCAGCGGAGATGGGTCCGTCGGTTGGGTTCTTTCCGAAATCGATCGTTTAGGAATGCATGTAAGTAAAAATTCAAAATTCGAATGATCTTCTGTTTTGTAAATATTAGCTAATTGCATGAGTCTGAACTTTTACTATGTAGTGTATATACATAGGTTTACCTTAAATATGATTGTGTTGTGCAGAAACTGTAATGCTCCATAGAATTATTAATATCAGACTACGCTCGCGCACGCACACACGTGTGCGCACGAGCATCGGGTAAAAGTGTAAACACACTTAGGTAGCATACAATGTTATAGTTGGAGAAACGTAATTAAGGTGGCACATGCTCAAAATGAAATTTATTTCCCTATTTATTATATGTACATCGCATGTCTGCACCTTTTCATTATTATTTAGAATCTCGTAATATCTTACCGTAATATATGCTAGAATACTCTTACAAAGTCCACTTAATTCTCTTAGTCCTTCTGTAGAAATTTAATTGTCCGGCCACAAAACCAGCTACCAAGTACCTTTATTTCTTACATAACAATACGTAGTTGCAGTTTCAATCA
This sequence comes from Andrena haemorrhoa, assembly GCA_910592295.1. Classification (NCBI taxonomy): domain Eukaryota; kingdom Metazoa; phylum Arthropoda; class Insecta; order Hymenoptera; family Andrenidae; genus Andrena; species Andrena haemorrhoa. The sequence goes on from OU342943.1 coordinate 8,692,837, forward strand.
TTCGATCGTGTCGTTAATCACGTGGTCATATTTAATCAACATGGAAAAAGATACGGAAAGGAATTACTTTTAGCTATTGCATGTATTTATGAAATTTGCGTTTCAATTTGGCTCAATATACATAGTTGATGGATTAGGAGTAAATTAGCTTCGATAAAAAGTGTTAGGGGAGAATAACTATTTCGAAACTTATTATGATGTAGATAAAAATGGTAAAAAGGCTGCAAAGTGTGTAATAAATATTTGGGTACTTTTCGATGTCAAGTGTAAATACTTATCTGGCATCTCCTGAAAGGAGCTGTACAAGAATTTTCTTCAGCCCCATGTACGTATGTATGTACTTTGTATTGGGTCAGATTGATAGACTAAAGTTACTTAAAGGGGGCGATCTGTAAATTTCACAGAAGGTCTAAGTAAGTGATTATGAAAAGCTTGAATATTTTAAACAGCATGGCGTGTCTCTTTTCTAATTTTATTTCAGATGATACTGGTGTTTGTACATTAGGATTCTTTATATGCGTGAAGCTTCATTAACTTTATTTGTAGATGGTAAGTGTAAATTAAGCACGCATTTCTTAAGAATTCCTGGATGTGAATATTTGTCGTTTTAGAATATTATGAATATTTAAATATTATATTATTATTGTTTCTTATTTACAATTCTATCGAATAATCTTCTCTAATTCTTCAAACTTTATTGATCATTCTATTAATCATATTATACGCAGCACATTTAACAAATAATGATTTACATGAATTATAATAATAAAGGAATTTGTACTGGAAAATTTATCAGTCGGTAGAAAGCTTGTACAAAACGTAAAGTCTAGGGTGCTCCAGAATAAGTAGGAAATATTTTAAGTGTGACTTCAACACATCTAAATAATGAAAAAAGTTCTTATAATCGTATGCCCTATTTGATTTTGTTTTCGAATTATAATAAACTGTATCTGCTTACTTTTATTAGATTTGCTCGAAATGACCTCGCATCTGAATACAATCCCGCAAACATCTTACCAATGACTTTTACTCTCCATATACCCAGCTTTCGCTCGGCTCTGCTGGAAACCTTGCTCAATTCTTTCGCGGAGACTTTCGACACTGTCAATGGGAAAACAAAGTCAAATAGGATATATCTTTTTATGAACATTTTTTACCGCTTAGATGTTCCGAAGTCACATCTCCAGATATTTCCCACTTAATCCGGGACACCCTGCATAGATACTCAAACTTATAGAATTTTTTTTAATTTATTGAAATAAACCTTCGTCACATCTTGGGTGTTGATATACATGGCACGTTAGTGGAATGATTTGAATTTAAATTTCATGGTGTAAAGAGAGTCTGCGATCTAGACTCTCATCAGAAGCTATGAAGCACTCTGATGTAAAAAATACTGCTACGCGATTCGTACAAAGAAGTTGGCTCATCTTCAAAAATATATAAAGGTATATTTACTTTATAACTGAACCTATAACTTCAAAGTATAATAAATTTATTATTAGCGATTTAATTGAAATGCAAACACGAGTGGTTGAAAGCAAATACCTATTTTGTCTTGCGTAAGTGGAGATGATATCGCAATGCGATAACATTCTAATTGCTCCTGTATTATTGTACCGAATTCACGCGACGAGGTTTTATAGTAATTCGTTACAAGGCCCAGTTGTAGTAATAATTTAGAGCGATAGTAATTTGAGAAAGAGGAAGAAGGCATTAAAGAGAATTGAGAAATGCTAATATTAATCGAAATACAGATTTTATTAATGTAAAGGGAAAGTTGATAAAAATACTCTTAACTTAGCTCTCTTTATACTTCGTAGATAGCATGTATAAAGATAGTTTTCTGGAAGTCTTGAGATTTTCTGTCGAGATTCGTACTTTCGTGTTTAATAGGAAATTGATAAATCTTATGCAATAATTGAATATATAGTATTTTCTAAGAACAATCGTATTTGATCTTAATATTTATATTGTCAGAAACAAACTTCTTTTTATGTATGTACATATAACTATTACTCTGCTTATTCGCAACGTATGTTCTGTAATGGCTACAAAATCCATACATTTAAAAATACCATTCCCTTCAACAAGTTTCTGTAGGTAATCTGCGTAATATTCTAACAGCTACAGTTTTTCTTTCACTTTCTAAATATACTTAAAGTAATGGATTTTGTAGTGATAGTAAATAATTACACGAACTTTGGCGCTTTGATAACTATTAGCGGCTTTTAATGCATGCACCTTAGCACGCTTAATACCATTATTTATTGCTTGGAAATTTGAAATAGAAGCAGTGCCAAGTTGGAGTCCTGCCTTTGGGAACCGGGAATGATCTGGCACGTGTATTAGGTTGGGGATCTTCTTGCGACGACGACGCCCACTTACCCCAGTTGTTAGAGAAATACGAAAAGGCCGGAACAAAAATGCTCGATCGATGGAGTATCATGACTTTTGAACGTAGCATATCTTTGCCATGTCATAAGACTTCTTTAAGTCGATCCGACACAACTTTGAAGTCCAACGTTGCCCATCAATACGAAAACAATGTTATCGCTCACATAACAAACATTTTACAGTCGGATCAGGAGAGTGTGGTTTTACCTAGCATTAAGTGAGTGTTCTATATGGATTGGAAATAGATTCATATTTGTCTTTATAAGCACTGTATAAGATCGTCAGAAATATTACTGCATAAATTGACAAATAACGATTACTCTAACGAAGCATTTTAATCGCAGAATTTTGTGCGACACGGTAAAAGATTTTGCGGCGTATATAATGGAAAATATAAACTCAGAGGACCAACAAATGGAGGAACAGTGTAAAATGCTTCAGCAAAAGCTTGATTTGTTATTGCAAACGTTATGTAAAGAAGAAAGTTACTTAGCTGAACACGTGGGTGATCTGGAGAACATTACTTTAAATGCCGAAGTGTCTGTTTCACCTGACATCTGCGAGAAAGGGGTGTTAGAGAAGCCAGAGAAAGATATAACGAATTTAAAGAGAGTTCAAAGAACACGTTTCATAGAAAAAGAAATTGTAATGTCAAGGTACGTCGCACAATTATTTGTGTAAAGACATTCTGATGGAACATAAACGATATTAAATATCTTTAATTGTTTTCACTTCACTGCAGAGCAAACAGTTTAAAAAGAATTATAAGACACCTTGTGGAGTATTCGCAAGTGGCTGTGATTGATGCAGATACGAAACATGCTGCTAAAACAACAAATATACCAATGTCGATGGATGATATTACAATACTGAATTCTGTATCAAGTAAGTTTACGATAATAGTCTCTTTGAGAGCTCATTCCTGTAATCACGCCGCAAAATTCGGCAACATTCAGGTTTTTTCTCACTAAATACACTGAATAAGAATGTCAAGCTTTTTTTCATTTATTAAGCTACTTATTATGTATACGGAGAAATTTTTTAAATACACTTTTAATTATGTTTTTTTTTAATGTTATCTGGAGGTAAAAATCGCGCATTTGAAAAGACTGCGGGAGTGATTTCAGCTCACAGACTCATCTCAACCAAAAAAAACCAAACTGATTCTTAATAATTACGAGTATCGCTATCGCGGGTGCCAGAATTAGCCACGTAAGTCAAAATTTAACAAAATTGCGCGCATTCAAACTTCAAGTTTCCAAATTTTCAAAGGCGCAATTTTTACCTCCAGATAACATTGAAAACATAATTAAAACTGTATTTAAAAAATTGTTCCGTATACATAATAAGTAGCTTAATAAATGAAAAAAAAGTTTGACATTCTTATTCATTGTATTCACTGAGAAAAAAAATCTGAATGTTCCCGAATTTTGCGGCGTGATTACAGGAATGACCCCTTAAGTATTTATTAAATAACATTTTCTCTCAATGTTCTGAAAAGTACTTGTAATAAAAAAATACGTCCCAGATAAGAAACAACAAATGGATATTCCCGGTTTAAAAGTGGACCACATTGAATGCTTATCTATGGAACCATTATTAGAATCTGTAAAAAGCACTGAAGATTCAACGTTTAATACCAGTCCTACTCCTAACGTGGCATCTTTAAGTCCAATACCTGATCTCAGAAGAGATTCTCAAGCCGAGGAGCTATTAACATTACCCGCTCCTGATGGTTTCGCTGACAGTAGACGAGACAGTGAAAATTTACCGCACAGGTGGGTACTTCAGTTCATAGTTTAAAATAATAACTGCAATCTATAGAAAATTGTATGCATAAATGCTTCTTTTTTTTATTGTGGTTCGCTTCTGAAATATATAATTGGGCATAAAGGCCGTCGCACATTTTGACGAAGTACGGCGATACGAAGAGAAACGTTTATAAACAATTGACCGAAGCGCAGCGACAATTAATTAATTATTATTAATTCCTTTGATTCCCTTCGCCGCGCCGCGCTTCGCCAAAATGCGCGACGGTCGTAATATTATAGAAAATATCGAAGAGCTGTAAATTTACTGTTTTCTTGTTGCAGCCCGTTTAATTTGCAAGACAACAATCAGCAGGAAACAGAAACTCATGTGTTTACTGAACAACAGTTCACTGATTCTAATAACGTAGAATCTTCGGAATTTCAAACACTTGTTTCGAGAACTAACTTCGATACAAGCACACCGTCAGACGACGCTACCATGCAAGATACAATTATGTCTCCCGATACAGATTCTGTCCAATCTAGATACGTATCTCCCGAGCCCGATCAAAAGTTTGAAAACAGAACGAAAATGGATGCAAATAGAGGTAGCTGCAGTAATAGTATCGTCAGTATGGATAGCATTGTCTCCGACACTTTGGATTTCAAGAGTTACGTGATACGAAATAGCGAAAGTGAGATCGGTACGTGCATTATGTATATATTATATTATACAATTCGTAGCATAATTAATTGATTCGTGCCACTTCGTAACTTGCGCGGTTTGTTTCAGCGCGTATAGGTAGCGACATATTTGATTCTACGAAAAGATCTGACAGCTCTGAAATTGGACACATTGATTCGCCAGATAATTCGGATATGCTGACTAGCGAAGTGCAAAATTCTGAAAGCTTAGTTGACGACTTAAGCTCTCTTGGGCAGGATTTAATTAGTACAATGATTGGGGAGAAATACGATTCCGTAAGAGAGTGTTTGGAATCTGAACGTGTAGAGAAACCGGAGAAATATTGCAGTTTAGCTCAATTTGTGGAAGGCAATGATATCGCTAGACGATCGTTTAAGAAGCAAACCAAGAACTCCACCGTTATAGAGCAAGAGGTAAACTTAATATAGCTAATACCTCCTACGGACAGTTTCATAAAATATCTTAAATCTTACATGCACAATTGGGGTAATTGACACTTTTTTGCCAATCTTCGTTAGAATAAAATCAAGCATAAAATAGGATCCATCGGGCAGAATACAACTGAGATTGCGAGACCTAAAGACTCTCAAGATAGCAAAGCGTCTGATTTATTAAGTCCCGTATGCTGTTTCACGGGTTCTTCAGAAGCTACTCCAACAAACGAGAAACCTAATAATTTTCCACCTATGATAAGTGTTATAATCAATCCTCCTAGTCCATCGATGTCGATTGAAAGTCAACATGATTCAGATACAGGGTATAAGATGAGTCCTTACTTCGGACGGCACAATGGCGAAAGTATGGAAAAATGTAAGTCCATTTTGTATATGTTAAAGTGTATATGGCTACACGCAAAGTAATAATGTGTTTTGTTATTTTATTTCTTATTCCTTCATTGTGCTAATATTTTTAATTTATGGAGGCCTTCGTTCTTGCCTGAAATCTGTTCTACAAATTGTTGTTTATAAAGCATTTCTTCGATTTTGTAACGAAGCAATTAACTAATTAATTTTACAAATAATTAGTAAGTGTAGAACTACCAGAATCGGGTTTCTCTCCTCAAGCAACTCGTCGAATTAGCAGTGGGAGTTTGTTGAAAGCGTCGGAAATAGTGTCTTTAGCTGCTACAGCTGCAAGATTTGGCGGTTCTAATATGAGTTTACGTCACGAAAGAACAAAGTCCGTGGATAGGACGGAAGATGCTAAAAAGCTTCCTATTATCAACCCTTTGGTTCGATTACCTATGTGGCCAAGTAAGTCAAGGTTTCTTCTAAGTGTGTGAAATAATCATTGCGTATACATACGCAAAATCATGATACTTGATACGAAAAAAATTAATATGTAGTATGTATATCAATTGAGTTATTAATATTTTACTCAAAGTATTTGATATTCCTGTAGATGTCAGCGGTGGGACAGGTTTAATTAGTCAGGCATTACTTGCGAATGCCGATGCACTTTGTGCTGCAGTATCGCCATTAATGGATCCTGATGAAACATTAATGTAAGTTCGAGTATTCTGTTGGCCGATTTTACGCTTACACAGGGCTTCTGCTCTTCTCAAAGCTGTATAATCTTTTCGTAACATTCTTGAGAGAATAATTGTCTTATCTTACACATTTCCATTCCATCTGCTCAAGAATTACTTTTAACAATATTCTCAAATAATAGAAACAAATGTTCAGCGTAACGTAATCAATAATACAGACGAAACTTGGTAACTGGAATCTGAAGGAAAGGAAAAATTCTTCGAATTATAGAGGTTTCGGCTTATCGAGGTTCGACTGTATATGTAGCGATGAACCGTATTACATATTTTGCATAGAAGAAGTAAACCATTCACAGTGAAAACGAACAATCAATAAACTGTTTTATAAAACATTACAGGGAAGGCTATTTCGAGCGTTGCGTTATGAATAACTATTTTGGAATTGGTATAGATGCGAAAATCAGTCTCGACTTCCATCACAAGAGAGAAGAGCATCCCGAGAAATGTCGCTCGCGAGCAAAGAATTACATGTGGTACGGTGTGTTAGGATCCAAACAATGGTTGCAGAAAACATATAAGAATCTTGAACAAAGAGTACAATTAGAATGCGACGGTCAAAGGATACCATTACCTTCTTTACAAGGGATTGTCGTACTAAACATTCCAAGGTAGAAACGCGAGGACGGAGCCACACATTCGTATAAGCTTTTTGAGCTAGAAGAATTGTTCTTTACAGTTTTATGGGTGGCACAAACTTCTGGGGAGGCACGAAAGAAGGGGACCTGTTCTTAGCGCCTTCTTTTGATGACCGTATATTGGAAGTGGTAGCTGTATTTGGTTCTGTGCAGATGGCTGCGTCTCGACTTATCAATTTGCAGCATCACAGAATTGCACAGTGTCAAACGGTGCAAATTAACATTTTGGGTGACGAAGGAGTGCCTATACAAGTTGACGGAGAAGCTTGGATTCAACCGCCTGGTATTATACGAATTATACACAAAAATCGTATGCAAATGCTGTACAGGAATAGGGTAAATAAAATAATTCAGTATCGCATCAATACTGCCGTGCTACTTCGAAAGAACGTATCTGGTCAAAAGGTGGACCTCAGATAAATGAGACTTTTAATATTCTGTGCTTGGCCATCGGTATGCTATATAAACCGTATTAAGTTAGATATTGAATCTGGATAAAAAGGTATCTAAACATTTGTGACAAATACGTAAAATGTTTCGTAAACTCCAAAGAAAACTTTGGTAGATACGCCCGAAATCGGGCATCGATTTCAAATACGTCCGAAATATAAACTGTTATATCTTCAGTTTTAATATAGATACGGCTTTCTTATTAAAAATACATATAGAAAAACTATTTTTCTGCCACCTAGCAGCAATAACTCAATTTAAGCGAAAGTTGCAAATACGCTCTTTCGAATTAACACGGCAGAATAATGTAACACGTGTGTGCATGATTTAATTTTTTGTTTGTATATCTAGGCTCTCGAGACGTCTCTGAAAACGTGGGAGGAAAAACAGCGCAATACGCTCAATGCAATATCCCAATCGTCGTCTAGTATAAGCAATGCACAATTACAATCACAACCTAAGCCACATTTACAAATACAGAATAAACCATCGCACTTAAACACTGACGAGATGTGCATCCTGTTGGGATTCATTGAAGTAGTGACGACTTTAGTGAAATGGGTGAAACTGCTGATTATATCCCACCCGAGTCTAGAGCCAGATTTATATCAAGTTGCAGCGAGGACAGCTCAGGCACTTGAACAAGTACATCCAGATGGGAAGATTTTACAAGGGGTCAGTAATTGTTCGATTGCTCTGCGTTATAATTACTAGTACGTAATACCACGCTTCTTGCTGACAATTGCACTCGAACTTTTTTATCGACATAAATTGGCTAGATACGTTTCAAAGCTGTATAATCATATCAGTTATCGCTTAAGTTCTGCGCATGTTTTATCAATCGCGTCGAATGTTCTTCGACAGATAAATTTGAGACCGGTGGTAACGGAATTGGTGTCAAGCGCAAGGCAACTGTACGAAGACTCGTGCGAATTGCTTAGAGATAAAGCATGCAACTTGGTGAGTGTCCTGTATTTTACTAATATCTTTTTCATATTCCACTTCCTGCTGATAATCGAATTTATATAATGCAGAAATTGCGAGAAGATTTAGAGAACAAGTTATCATTCTCTTTGGCCAGTATGGAACAAGAATTGAAAAAGTGTACATTCGACGAAGGAGGCACAGGATTGGTATATTTACAAAACTTGCCATCAGACGAGCAGGTATAATCTTTGATTTGAAATATTTTCTACTCCCTGTCCGAACATTGTACGATTTCACGAAACATGCAAATTTCTTGCGAAAGCATTTCTCCATAATCCGAGAATACACGTACATACGCGTACGTGTATCTCCGAAATAAAGTCTGGACTTGCTTTTGTTTGTTTTAAAACTTGGAATATTCTGTATATCAAGTGTACTGATACATACTTCAGAAATGCTTCTCGAATGCATCATAAAAGCACATTTTTCCATTTCATTTGATCGCTGTTCCAGAGTAGTAATAAGTTTTATTTTATTTGTATAGGGAGATAAAAAGAATCGACATAGAGGTTTATTCTGGTTAAAGTTCAGGCGTTCAGGAGGTAATTCTGGAGGACATCCTGCTCGAGATCAAGTTACCACGTGGGGTGTCCAAGAAGTATGCACCTGGCTAGAGCACCTGCAGCTGGGTGAATATAGAGACAAGTTCGTTTCTCACGATATACGAGGTAGGGAGTTGTTAACATTAGCCCGTAGAGATCTCAAGGAACTTGGTATTACTAAAGTAGGGCATGTTAAGCGGATCTTACAGGCTATCAATGATCTGAATAATTAGGTATACGATACTTACTTAAATATTTCAAAGTATAAAACACATACAATCAATAAGTAGTGGACCTACAGCAGTTAATGATTATTTAAGAAGGGAAACGTTGCGTTAATACAGTTAAACGGAGTACTTAATGCTATTAAAGATAGTATTTAGATGTACACAGACCATCCGAAGAGTAGGCAAACGGTCAGATACTTACACTACAAATTACAAATTTTATGTTACGATAAACGTCGCGACATAGATACGATAAAAGCAAGGGCACTCGACGCGAGACAACAGTGTTACAGGGAAATTATTTTCCACACTGCTGTACGTAACAAGTCGATGCTACTTGTGCCAAACTATTGAACTCGCATTATATCAGAAATTAAACAGTCTTATAAGAAAGTCGGAGGAAGAACCTTTTTTTTTCTTTCGATTAAATACGAGCATGATAACAGTCGTGCTTAATAACGTATGTATTTTGACACAATTTCACATCACAGGATATAACTAGAAGTAATGAACGTAACATCGATGATGCATTTATCGAGCACAGTTTCGGGTGGTAGAAATCTCATTAAATTATCATTTTAGTTACATTTGTTGCTTTATGCACTGTACAAAAATTAAAGACTTCAAGAATCATGTGTTAAAGTAAATTGTTTATAAGTTTAGTGGTATTACGTAATAGTTTGCAATTTTTTACATTTTATAAATATTATAGTTTAAAATCTCGAAACGCCGTGTTAAGTTTAATCGAAACAGTATTACTATACTTGGATATTACATTCTAAGTCTAGATATGGAATATTTACTGTCAATTATATCGTTTATAGGAGTACATTCTACGTGCAATTTTATATTATTTCGCATTGATTTTAATTTCCTGGCAAGAAATAGATGTGTGTATGTGTGTGTACATATAAAACATAAACGACCCGGTTTTAGAATGATCAATGAATGAGAATTAAATTGCTATACAATGTGTCTGTATTAAGAAATCGTTTAAATTTGCCTTGTGACTTTTCGGTCCATTTCGAACTATTTCCACAAGACAGCCTGATCCGGTTGAATGGAATTAATATAATCTGTATATTACACGTAAGGTATACGTACATACATATACATGTGCTTATCTGCACGTTCAGAAAAGATCTTGCCATGTACACAAATAACACGCTGTGTACATACATGTAAGTGCTCTACAATTTTTTTTTGCGTTCACTACTAAAAGTATTTTATCATCTTTAAACTCCTACAACAATTGAGAAGCACTTGAAAGAATACTTGAATGTGACGACATAGCACATCGCTAATTAAATGAAAGTGAGATTTAAATGATACGATTAGGTATACATGACGATTGCATAAAGTAAATCGATGGTGACGACGATACCGGTAATGATAAAAGTAAAGAACATATATAAAAATACACGCCGATGGCAATAAAAATATCACGTACAAATTTAATGAAAGGGAAAGCAGACGCGTTTCTAAAATGTATGCGATCCTTTTAAGTCAGGCGATGATTCCATCGAAGAAGGAAGGGTTCGGTGTAGAATTGAATTAAACTTCGCGTAAGATTCTCATAAGTGCTATCTTTATTCAGTATGAATTAACTTCATTTATAATAATCTTTCATAGCTAAACTTACGAGATTAATGGAAATGCGATTACTATTTATTATTACTACCATTACTATTAATCCTAGAACTGCGAATGCAAGAGAAACAATTGTTACCTTTCAAAAATCTTTCTACCTGTACTGCCTGTGACTGAATTGTTTGATGGTCCATCTTTTTACACGAGATGATGCACTTGAAATTAATACCTTAATTTACATCGACGTTGTCACAGATTCAAAAAATATCCGTAAATCTATGCCTCCTGATTTCAACCAACAATAACTCACTAGTAGTAAACATTTTTTTGTTCGCCTTTTATGCGGCCGTATGCGCGATAAAATACAATTCCGTGATTTATATTATGTTTGTCAACTAAGTTTCAACAGCAACTTACTGTAAATCCTTGAATTGAAAATTATGAGCATTTAAACATATTCGAACTACTGTATAACTTTCAGGAGATACATATGTATTTCATTATGGTTGTATTCGTGTCGTTAATATTTACATTTTATACTTCTTTTAATGTTTTATTTTGATACTAAATGTTATCAACGAATAAACTATGGAAATAACAAATCACAAACATACAAGAAAGGAATTTCTCCAATTCTACTTCTTAATTTACAATTCTTTTATATTCTACGATGAATATATTCCGCCGTATATAATATTTAATTTAATGTCTGATATAAAAACTTATTGTTGATTGAAATCAAGTGGCAGAGGTATATGAATACACCATTTACTAGCATCGTGTACTTGGAGAAAAGTGAGATTAACAAGAATTGCGTAAATTAAACAGAAATTGAAAGTAGAATCTCTACCCGGAGAGATTTTAAATATTTGAAAGTGACCTTTGTTTTCTTTACTTGAATACATATGTATATTCATTATTCTAAATACAACCATCATGGGCTTTTACGATTCTTTGTCAGGGGAAGAAAATGAATGTCCTGCTTATTGCGCAATAAAGCGAGAAATGCATTAAATAGATGGTTTCAGAATAACTGGATAGGGCACAAGCTCAGCCATTTTAATATCTCAGGATTTTTGTTATGGAATCGCATAAACAACTGTCTTATGTAGAAATTCCGATAATAGTCGTTGATATGCGGCAGTGTATCATCAGCAATTACGTAAAAATAACACTGGACACTTTGCACAACGTAAGACAATCATTGATGCATTGTATATGAAAGTGCGACGATGTAAAAGGTTGTTGTTACATCGAGCACTTTTTGTAAATAAAGTCAAGATTACAAAGATCTTTCTCCTTCTTCTCATTTTGTTCTTCCTGAGAGCAGCAGGCCTGACTATAAGAACTTGAAATGGTTACATTTAAAATAATACATATTGTAACTCTATTAATCAATCTCTTGCCTCTCGATCTCAAGTCTACTCTTGGAAAGATTTAGTTTAATTCAACTTATGTCTTCTTCGGCGCTATGCAATTTTGGTCTCACTTTTTTCTAGGCATAACAATGTTAACATAAATCAGAACAGTAGTTTGAAGTGCCTCGCCCTGTATGTTTACCCGCCTTTGATCACATTTTCTCCCACTCCATGAAGAAGAGTGGTGGGTTGGGCTTGAGCTCTCTCCGATTGCGGGTTTGTAACCCGCGGCGGGTGAGGTGCTCGGGAATATATTCGGTCTTGTGACGCGTGCGTCTCCGGTATGTGTACAGTGCAGTGTCTCGTTATGAGTCGAGTCCCCTGTTTCGTTAAGAATACATTTCTATCCCCGCTAGCGTTGCCAGAAGCTCAGTGACGTAGTAGGAAGTAGTAAAGGGGGAACAGCTATAGGAAGTTGGAACTCAGTGACGTAGCAGGGAGTAGTAAAGGGGGAATCCTCATATGGTGTGAACAAGTCGTATTAGTCTATACTCTACATAGCTCTCCGTGACGCCACCTTCTCTCTACTGTAGGGAGTTCTCCCGGCAACGCTGATCCTCGTTAATTCCTTCATAGTCGCCGCGGGTGAGTGCGAGAGACTGAGAATGAGCGAGGGGCATATCCGCGGCAGTGATAAGCCGTAAATTTCAAGAAGAACAGCGAGCCGAATAGCATAGTGTTTCGTTAAGGGAACGGCTTATCACCCGAGCGTTGTACTCATAACGAGACAAAGCTGTACATACAAAGTGTCCCAAAATTAAGGGACAATCCGGAACATGCAATATCCTCATGCAAAAAGACATTGAAAAGTCCTTTACCGTTTTGAGATCAGAGGCTTCGTTCTCGAGATATTAGCGGTTCAAGTTCCGGGCCGCGCGGTTTAAAGCCGAGTCAGCTGAGCGCAGGGTAGCGTATGCTCGCACCCACACGCACGAGGCGCGCGTAGACTCACAGTAGCAGTAGAGTCGACCGCGCTGATTCAACGGTGAAAATAAACCAGCGCCTCCTGCGTGTGCATGCGAGCGTACGCTGCCGGGCGCTCAGCTGACTCGGCTTTAAACCGCGCGGCCCGCAAGTTGCACCGCTAATATTCAACTGTTAATATCTCGAGAACGAAGCCTCGGATCCGAAAACGGTAAAGGACTTTTCTATGTCTTTTTGCATGAGAATATTGCATATTCTAGATTGTCCCTCAATTTTGGGACACTCTGTATACGATTTCTTGACTGATGTGTGCTTCCTGTGTCAACCTGATTGGATGTGTATCTATACTGTACCTGGAGTGTGTAAGCGTGCCTGTGTTATCCACTGTACGTAATGCATTCATAAATATAATCTACTTTTATATTACACAATGTTATACTATTGTTAATTTTGAAAAAAGTTTCTGCTGCCACTTGTCATATAGTAAACTGTATAACGTTTGTTTACTGTATATATGTCAGTGATCTCAGCTTCAGAGTTTAACTTTGTAAATTCATTTGGTTTTTTTTTAATTCTCTGTTAATGTACAGGACCACTGATAACTAAATTATGGATTTACATCTGCACAACGATGTCAAACATATTCGAAAATTATTTATGCTGTAATAATTATTTAGTTACATCCATAACGTTACAGTTTCTTCAGATCTAAAAGTATAAAGTTCTTAATTTAGCTGTGACATTACTGTAGACTATTTAATGCACATGTATACATCTAAATACGCACACAAATACATTGCAAGCACGGCTGCATTGTGTCTGTACGTGTGTGTAAGGTATAATGCAGATGTTTTCGCGTAGCTCTTTTTTATACGACTATGTAATAGTGAAACTCTTTTAACCAGTATTGTAGATAATTCAAATATACATTATCGAGGCTTATCTAGATGAGAAATACCTATTAGCTTTTATATTTGTTTACATTCGAAAATGATATCAAAATGTGGTGAATTTTATTTACTGATAAAACGAAGAAGCATAGAGTGTTAGTAAAGAGGAAATCAAAGCGTCAACGTTGTTACCAACACCACTTAATATAATTTAATAATTGTAATTTATTTATATTTTTTTCTAGTCTTATACAATAGTATGTATCTTTAAATTAAAAGTGAAAAGTAAGATTGTCAGGTATATATTACTTGCTCCACATCGTAGGGCTACTTTCCACGGATAGTAAGTTATTAATTAGGAATGCATAACATCGGTGAATACTTCGATCTACTGCTCCGTATAAATGGAAGAAGTCCTTTAAAAGATTCTAGCTCTCTTCGCATGTTTCGATTCAGTAATGTGACAAATGAGAAGAGGACAGTCAAACTGTCCCTCGGTGTCGTAAATAATTTTTCGATTATAGACTTTGATATAGCAATGTTGGAAATGTAATCTTGAAACTTTTCAGAACTATACAATTCGATGTAGTGCTTCATTCGTTATACCTTGTCTTTTTAAATGTTATTGGATGCTCAATCTATACCACAAAAGTTTAATTAATTCTCAGATACATACAAATTTACATTCCACTGTAAATCTGCGAGGACAAAAGTGCCTATCTTAGATTTTCTAATCCTGAATATGTGGACGGTATTTACTTAACCGGCGTATACAGGGTGAGTCACGAGAAACGGGACACCTAAATATCCTCTGTTCGGATTGAGATACAAGAAAATGTCAAAGAGGAAGTTCCTACTGTTCAAGGGGGCAAATATGGCGAGACACAAACAGATCTTCCGATTGTATTTTAACTTCATAACGTAGTAGCTGCTGTCAAGGGGAATTCAACGACACAAGATACTACGACCTTGGACTCCAAAATTTATGATCAACTAATGACAACTTTAAAGGACGCGTTATATTTATGTCGTTGAACTCCCCTTGACAAAAGGTACTACGCATGAAGTTAAAAGTACATGGTGTGCCATTTAATAAACCTTGAAGACAACGCGAATCGAAAGATCTGTTTCTAGATTTCTGCCACCATATACGCTCCCTTGAACAGTACGAGTTTCCTCTTTGACATTGCCTCCTATCTTCCATCCGAACAGAGATACTTCGGTGTCCTGTTTCTCGTGACTCACCCTGCATATTATAATATTACCCTCAAAATTGTATTATGCATTCCACACGGTACATTGAATATTGTAAGCGACAGTGAGTCATACAAGTAATTTGCATGTGATATTTCTTTAAGACTATAACAAGAATTATAAGTTATATTCAGGTAATAATATTATAACAGTATTATATAACGTTAAAAATTCAGTTGTAATTTCATACTTGTACATCTAATACCTTTCGAAATGTTCAGTAAAAATAAACGATATCATTGTTATAACACGCATTTTAAGTGATAACGGGTATCTAAAAAGTATGTACACCTATATCATTCAAAGGGATATTTTAAAAAAGGACTTAAATTTTCCTTAAATTTGATTAAACCAACAGAATACATACATACTTCAAAATGGTACAGGATCTTTTCATGATCAGGACGTTTTTCGTAATATTAAATATTTTTTAATACTTATATTTTAAGTTAATTTTTCAACATATTTGCATTAATGTAACGAAGAATGTGTACTTAAAAAGTTTTGTCAAGTAATACATTGTTTTATTCAAATAAACAATTATAATTCTATATATTATAATTCATTTTTTTTCATAAATTTTAAATTTACTTTATACATACGTATATTTATTATTATTTATTTGTTGGGTTTTACATGAGGATTTTACTTCGTGACGGTATTGTATTACTCAACTACTATTCTACTATATTATTATTAAATATGTATTAAATATTCTTAGTAAAATTACAATTTTTCATGTATCTTCCAGTTTATGTTATCCTCCATCTACATTTGAATAATCCGTGATAGAGAACGTAAACAATTTTGAAATATAATATGTAGTATTAGTGTTACTTAAATTATACACAGTTGTTATATTATGACATTTCTTATATTGTATAAACATAATAGATATTATAATCATTAGAATGAAATAAAACACTTGAAGGAGAATACAGATAATATGCAGGTGGAGTCACTTAATTCACAAGGTATGCTGTGAATTATTATTATTAATTCAGAAAGAGCGATGCAGTTTGATCCCATAGAACAGGCACTTCCTCGATTTACCAATCGAAGTTCCGAACTTGCGTGTATTAAATGTTTTAATGAATGTCTTTTATAAAATGATAGTTTCATTTAAATTGTAAATAATTTTTATTTTTATTTTTCAGTCTCCGTTAGTTAAAAAAAGTCAAAGTGTATGTTCAAATATACAATATACATGCATGAATTTTATCGTTTTATTAAACACTATATCAGCAGCATTCAAAAGATTTCAGTAAATTGTACATTTTACTTTCTAACAAATAATTTAGCCCATTAATATCTAGCAATGGATGAGTTTTTAATTTCACATATTGAACAAACGTTTTTATTCAGCAATATTTTGGAGATGAAAAATTAAAGCGAGTCAGTTTAAGTAAAAGGTATTGAAAAGAATTAGGTCGCGTAGAATTTTGGATTAAATAAATTCTACAATTTCAAGATTTTTTAATATAGGAATCTCCTGTTATTATAAAAGTAAAATATTATAATTACCATATCCAGCATTTGAGCTTTGCGCAATGTTTCATAAAATTGCATTGAACACGTTGGTCGTTTTATGAATGTTATGTCATTTAATACCCTCCTGCGTAATAAAATACTCGTCATTTACAGATAAATTACCAATGAAAAAGGAACTAGTTTTCTCTAAATATATTGCTAGAATTTAATTAACTTCTATTTTCAATGTTATCTGGCAATGAGCTTTAAAATTATTGGCACAAATCGTGTCCTCTTACTATTTTTCATTTTTTTAATATTACATTTATAATATTTAAGTCACTCTTACTTTAAGTTAACGAAGTACTAAAACTGTGATAAATGACACTCTGAATAATAATACGCTATACTATAGGTATTGTTGCTGTTTACAAACGAGTTAACATAATATTATAGTAATTGTTATTATATTTGTGTAATAAATTTCACTTATGAACTTAGCGAAATATATATAGGTACTTTGCGTTTATATATTCTGGGGAGATACTGTATTCATATCTTCTTTATTTTTTAATATGTAATGTCGCGGAACATACATGGTCTTTATATTTATTACGTACTGTAATTTATGTTTTGGAAGAATACACATAACGATGAATTATTGTAAATGTAAAGTGTATAAATCTCACGATTATACTTGAATAAGGAGTACTTCTTTAGGAACTATGTAGTATATACATTCTTGTTCAATCCAATTGTTTCATTTCTCACAGCTCCGCGAATAAATAATTGAGCTTTAATTTGCGACAGATTTTCAAATTTTAATATTCCTGGAGAAGATATGCTTTATTCGAAAAGTATAAATGCACCGTTACTTTAGTACTTATTGTCAAGTTAAATACTAGGGCACATAAAATATTTCAATCAAATTAAGATCTCTCCTTTTTACGCTACCACGAAGTGTAATAGAATCTGTAGTTTAATTCTACGTAAGAGTAGGTAATATAATTTCTCTAATTGCATTATACAAACGTCTTCTTGAATATAATTAAATTGAATATTACAGATTGAAGATTTATCAGAAAATTTATCACTAAAACGTTCTCAGATAAGAAACTTTTACTGTAACACAAGAACTTATGTAGTAATGCCTTTTACTCGTGTTGAAATAAATATTCTATACCACAGCAGTACTATTTAAAGTTGAATTATTGAATGAGAGAAGTAGTAGAAACTGTGTCCGAAATATTTACATTTAATTTACTAAGTTATAGTATCTTGTTAATTTTTTTCTATCTTCATTATTGTCAGTGTAAATTACCAGGATACAAACGTATTTATCATATAAAAACTACTGCAAATGTTTCGATTTTATTCGAAATCATCGTGTATTTTAAAAATATTACAATTCGTTATAATTCAGTCAGCCAAACAGTTACTACTACAAAAGTCCATTTATCCATATTCTATTTATCCCAAAGAAACCAGAGACTGCTACCTCCTAATACAAAATTTATGCGAAAAGAGTAATTTTGCGTTACTGTGTATAAATAGTTGTATTCGAGTTAGGTACATAGAAATTTCTATTGTATTGTTTTCGATCTGATATCAAAGATTCTTAGATGCTGGTATCGCGTATCCAAACATTTCGTATTGCATCAAACACAACAAAACATAAAAGAATACATAGACAAATGTATGATGTATTGGATATATGTATATGAATACTTACATCAGCAAATACTTCAAAGAATTCGCTGTTTTTCCAACTTTTCCAATTTTTTCACGATTCAACCCATGCCTACTTAAATGTGAAACTTGTAAATGAAACACGAAATGCTTTTTCCATATTTAAATAAAAGCAAATAGTCTAACTTGTAAAAGTGTGTTTCTTTAATTTTAGTATTTTATAAACTTGTTATACATACATATAATCTGTATGAATCTGTATATTTTATTCTTCACGCCCGTAAGCATAAGGTGTATTCACAAAATTTAAAGTAAAAAATATTTCTAGATCGAAGATTTTGAAAAGGAAAATTAGCGACATTTTATTTAGCTAATTTTGAATAGAAAAATAGATTCTTATTTTAATAGACAAATTTTTTGTTTTTAATAAAATCTACTTCTTTGTAAATAGTAAAACCTGACTAGACTTTCAATGGGTTATTTTAAATTAACTATAAATTACTTAAATATTTCAAATCGTATGTAAGGTATTCATTCGTCATATCGTAGTATTAAACAACAAAACTGGTACTAAGGTGAAAAACGAAATAAATTTTTTAATAAATATATTAAATAAACAATTAATACACTTCACTTCCGAATTTGATGTCAATTATAAACTTACAAATACACTTCATCGCGGGAACAATTTTAAGAAATGCTGCGATTTATTCGTATTAATGTAGAATCTTTTCCTAAGATCTCTATCATCTCACCCACAGGCGGACCTTCCTAAAAATATGACAGTAGATATTGTGTAACGCAATTTTCACCATCGAAGTGCAAGTTCAAAATTGTATAGTTACCTTCAAACCACTAAGGATACCGCGCAGAACGCACATTAGTTTTGCAAATGGAATCTCATGTTCTGTCGCTAGTTCTTTGAAGTAGCTATTAATCCACGTTTTGTTAAAATTTTGAACGTCAGTATCAATTAGCTTCGTGCTTAATTTTTTAAGCAGCTCTGCAATAAAACGATTTCAATTATAGGAAATGATTTAATAAGTGCAAGTTATACCTAAGCATCCTGAATTCGTAATATCTAGTGGTATAGCTGGTATAATCCACAAAAATGCTAAATTCGGAGACACCAGGTCATTTAATTTAGATACTCTGTGTTGTCCCCATTTCAGTACTGAGATTATATGATGCTCGTCTAATTGTAAACTTCCATCGGTTTTCCTAAAGCGACATTCAGATATAATAATATGAAAAGCCTAAATTGAGATAATCAATATTTAACAAAAAAAAAAGAGGAAGATACATACCTGTGTGGAAACGCTTCCATGACCAGCTTCGTAATTCTTTCAACTAAAAATTTGTTATTTCTTTCATTCGCTAGTAATTTCGAAATTTCTAACTTATTAAACTCTAACAATTTCTCCGGTAAAAGCTTATTAGAATTCAATTTTATTTTGAGAAGATCGAACTGAAACAATATACAAAATATGAATACACTGTTTATTTAATATAGTAAAGCCTCGACGCAGCAGGATAATTACTTGTTTAATTAATTCTTCGTAACTGTTAATATAATGAACACCCCCTTTGTTGTCAAAACCGCCACCGGCATGTATAACGTAATTTAAAACTGCTAACGGAAAAATTCCTGATTTTCTAATAGTTTCGATGTGTATATCATTTTGCCTCTTTGACAATTTTGTTCCGTCGGAATTCAGTATTAGAGGTAAATGTCCATATAGGGGTGGTTCCCAATTAAATGCTCTGTAATAACACAATTATGTCTCTTCATATATTTATTTATACATATTAGCGATAAACAAAAATTTGTGTTCGATACTTTTCAATTTTTATTACTATTTAATAAATGACTTTAGCAAATTTAATAATGCAAAAGGTAATTAAACTGTCCATAAATGATACTAAATAAGAATAATTTTGCAACTATTACGAATACAATATAAAACACTTCGTCATAATTTCAACTTACACTTAAAACTTTGAAATTTGAGCTAAAAGTTAATTATTACACACTTTCTTGGTTTATGTGATTTTAACTCTAGAGAGAATTAATGAAATTTTTTTTATTTTCAATAACAATATTTTACTGCATCATTTGTATTAAAACTTAGGAAGCACTACAAATACGATAAAACACTCCAAGTACTTTATTAATACATCTTTATAAAGTAACAAATATTTGTATTCTATTTAAAAATTTAATCGTACACTTATTATCTAAAAATGTCTATGAACTGCCATGTAAAATTTTATTACGAAACGTACATAAAATCTTCATAATTCTCTGGGAAGCACATACTACGAAATTTCTATATTCTATACACTAATACTATCATAATTTATTACAAGATTACAGATGTTTTATAACTATAAGGTTTCTAACAACATGTATCTGTGTTTAAATATTTATCCGAGGAAGACAAACTACTTTCTTTTAGTATCTTAAGATTTTATTCTTTCTTGGTATATTTTTGCCATTCTAATACATATTTATTAGTACTGTCATCATTAATGGTAATTGTTATCAGAATAAACTAGCAAGCTAATTTTTTAATACAATTAGAAATTTACGGGGGCACATAAAGAAACTTATACGTATAAAAAAACCGATCAAAATCGTTTAGTCTCGTGGCAGGTGTCCCATGGTGGAGAAGTGATTACTTTGTACATTAGGGTGTCAAGGATATTTCAGAGTCATTTCTTTTATATGGAACCGTATATTTTTATTACCATATTCTTGTAGCTGACAAGAGACAAATCCATCTATGTATAACATGTTGATCTTTGGATAATCCTGGACGAGCAACATTCCACGCGCAATCGTAAATATAATTGAACAGAGAAAGAACGGAGGCAAAGGAACAATACGTTTAAAGATCAACATGTAACATATTTTCGTCTCAAGCATACTTTACTAAGTATGTATTATAGATAATACATATATATTAATATATAAAGCAGAAAGTGTTTGTGTGTTTGTCTGTTGCCTAAAAACTTTCGAACGGTAAACTCTGGGGATACGAAATGTGTCCCAGCTCATTATACCTAGCTAATCCAGATGAATACGACTATTTTCACGAAAAAATAATAAATACATAAATAAATTTTTTTTTATAAAATCAGAATCTAAATTTCGAGCGAAGCCGAGTGATAAAGCTAGTCGATGTATATTACTACAATGGAAGTGGTTAATACTTAATACTGTATGTGTGTAATAAAAAATTCAAATAATAACTATTATTAATACTTATCTACTGAAAGTATAATATAAATAAATAAAGCAGTTTATAATTATGTTGTATTGGAAAATGTAATAATTCAGATAGAATGTTAGGTAGGAAATTCGTAAGTTTCTAAGCCTTTGCAAAACCTTGTAAACTTTTATTACTGTTGCTGTATATTTAACGTTAGTATTATACAATATTATTCATAGTAATAATAACAAGAAATTGAAATGTCTATACTTACTTATACATCATCACGTGCTTAGCTGTAGATATTTGCCACTCGATTCCTCGCAAGACGTGGGATATCTCCATAAAGTGATCGTCCACAACATTTGCGAAATGGTACGTTGGATAGCCATCTGTCTTAATAATAATCGGATCCCCTTCAGTTTGCGCAACATCGTGAACTATTTTGCCGTATATTATATCGTCGAAGGGTTCTGGTACGGAAGACAACTGCGAGGATTTAAAAAGATATGTTTAATCAACATAATATTGTTTAATACTGTTCTCGTGTACCTTAAATCTGATACAATAGGGTTGTCCTTTATTGAGCTTCTCTTTTACTTCGTCGCTACTCAAATGTCGACATCTGTTATCATACCTAGGCACTTGTCTGCACTTCAAAGCTTCTCTTCGCAATAACTGCAGTCTGCTTTCTGTGCAGAAACAGTAATATGCAGATTGATTACTTAAAAGTTTAAGTACTTGTTCTCTGTAATTTAATTAATGGTACATTAAGATCTTCGTATTATACTAAAGATTTTATTAATTCAAGGTACAAATCAAATTTACGTTCAGTTCGTTTAATTGTGAAAACTGATTGAGAATATTCTTCGAAGTTATTTTTAAGTAAAAGGATAAGAATGAGAACGGTATAAGCGAATGATAAGTTCAAGTAATGCATTTTATTTAATAGCGTTTATCGATATCGTTATACTGTGTTATATTTATTCGGATAGAGATTGCATGAATTGAAAACTATTCTTATGAGAACTATTATTCTTTAACAGTAGAAAAATATAAATACAGGAGTATTGTACAATAATTGCCACTTTAATACTTCGGAAATTATGAATATCAGTGAAAAATTTATTTAGTAAAAAATGCATAACGTAGAAAAAACCAGTGATACAACAGTTTTGATTTTTTTATAGGTAAGCGTGTTTCCAAGAAATCTAAAATTCTATATAAATATATTGATAAAATAGTAGAGTAAATAGAAGAAGTCTTCTTTAATAAAAGAAGTTTTCCTTTCAGCAATGTTTATAAATATAAACATATAGCAGAGATAATCTACAACAGGATATACTAAATCGAGATAGATTCAAGTACTCAACAAATATTCAGTCATTTTTTTTAAAACGAAGACATATACACAGGGTGTTTGTAAAAATGTGGAGTATTTTCCCAGGATCGTTTCTACTCGCCAAAGTAATAAGAAAAGACTAGCTCGTTGTCCGTAGGTATTCGGGTGAACGAACTAGGTAGTTATGCTGGCTGCGTATTCTGAAAATCAGTTTGCATTTCTGCGATACAGATCGTACGAAATAGACATGGATTTGGCTGATTGTTACTATGTCTTGGCCAATCCTTTATTAAGAATCTTAGTAACAAACCAGAGATAGAAATGGGAAAATGAAATATTTTCCTCAAGAAAGGAGAATATTATACTTTGTTTCCAGATCCGTTTCACGATCTAATTCGTACATTTTAGTACGAATCTTAATATCTTCGCTAATTTTTCCCTACTTTCTGCGAAACATATCCCCGTCGTGGTAATTCTTACTTTTCATATGCCACAAACTATCATGCGAAACCGCGATGGCTATAAGTTTTTCATTATTCATTTGATAGAATTTGAAACAGAATTTCTAACGTTTAAAACATCCTTAATTCAATGCAAAAAGTCACATTAAATTATACGTAGTAGTTTTCCTTTAATTAATTCCTAAAGATCATCTATTTTTATGAGCTCTAGACCAGAACCCCTTAAGGGGACTAGGCAATCAGAAATTAGATTTTTGTATTGCATTTTTCGAAAGTACCACCCTTCCCGAGTAAAATGCCGTTTGGTTTATGTTAAAACTCGCAAAATTAAGAATTTTACAGCCGAAAAGGTCGAGCGCGCCAGAAACCGTTTCTGCGCGCACGCAGGTAGATTAATTCCTCTTCTGAAACTTTAAACGCGTTTTTCTCTGAATCACATTTCCTCTTCGTTTTGCAGTGATTGCAAGAAACGGAGGTCCAAATCAATACGACCTAAACCTAAGCAGAAGTCTATGAAAACTTCTGTTTTGACAAAAAATAAATAAAATGGCTCTTTTCCCCAGCAAAAAATCACGTTTCTTTAAAATTTGCCGTTTTATCGCTGCCATTTATATAATTTCTATTTTTTTTCTTTTTCAATAGGTTCAGGGCAGAATGGGGGTCAGAGCAAACTGTAAATTTCAGAGAATATGTCGCAATTCCATTTCTCACGGCCAAAATCACTGCAAAATTACAGCGGCTCCAGAAAAAACGCCGACACATCAGATGAATGTAGCGCTGTCATACATATGTATATATTATTCAAATCATTTTTTTTCCCCTGTTTATAGTATTAATAAACATTACCCAAAAGTACAAGTCACAATTTGTATTCATCTCCTTGTAATTAATTCGCAAAAAATACTTGATTTTCGAGCGATCTGACTGCCTAGTCCCCTTAAGTGGATAGCCCTTAAGCCAACTGATGAACGCGCCTAAAGCCTATCAGCCGGTTGCCCTCTAATAAGCAGCCTGGGCCGGTGTTTTTCAGAATACAAAACCGCTTATTACTGCAAAGCTAAGCATTATCAGACATATGCGTGTACCAACTTTTCTTATCATTTAGGCGAGTAGAACCAGTCCTGAAAAAATGTCCCACATTTTTATAAACACCCTGCATAAATATCTACAAGCTTCCTTAGAGCATATAAACATGGAGGAGGCATGCAATGAGCGAAAAAGTAGACCTCGGCAGAAAGAGAAAGATATACATTGGGGACACCCTCTCTCGCTCTCTCTAACATCAAAAGAGAAACACTGCCACCCCTCGCGCTAGAAAGAGAGAGGGTCTCGCTCATGTATATTTTTCCCTTTTTACCGCCGTCTACATTTTCGTCCATTGCATGCTTCCTCCATGTTTATATGCTCTCAGATAAGCTTCAGATTATATTTCAACAATTACGTGACTGCGCCATTACATAAGTGTATTGGTATTTAAACAATGAGAATTGATCATACTTATATAATTCGAGACGTTTGGACTGTACGTATGGCCCGGTAGGCCCACCCCTTATCGGATCCTCATCGGGTATAATTCCAGACCACAACAGATCGTTTTGAATGTTTTCTATTGCTTCGGCCACGCATCTAGATTGATCTGTATCCTCGATCCGCAAGACAAACGTACCATTATTGGCACGAGCAAATAAATAATTATATAACGCAGTTCGTAGACCTCCCAAATGTAAGAAACCTACGGAATTACCAATAAATACAATTAACGCTATTCCTTTAAAAAAACAACAACGAAACTCTACGTTATAATACCGAGAGAAACAAAAAAGCATCTACGACAATACATATAATTACACAAGACTATATTAAGAGACTAGCTACTTTACGTACCAGTTGGACTAGGTGCGAATCTAACTCTTACTTGATCTCTTTCGAAAAACCGTTTTTGTACGAATTGGACGTTCAGTGTGCGAAGTATGTTACGATGCATCTTATCACAGATAAAGTTACATTAAGGTTATGGTAGCAGGTGTCACTTTTACTTCATAATGTACACGCGCAATTCACAGTAATCCATTAACGCGCATAAAAAATTTATCTTCAATTCGACTATTCTTCGTAGAATACTTCTACGACGAACATTAACAAGTTATCAGAAACGTATAATTCCGTTACACACGTCTTTCGCCCGACTCTGTGATTGGCAATTGACATTGGCGTGTTTTCGCGCCGAGGCATTTCGGGAAATGGTTTAGTAGTGTTCCTCTAGGGAGTGATCGGTATAACCGCGGCCATGTTGGGGCAAAACCGGAAATAACATAACCTAAAGTTTATCTATCTCTTTCTAATCAGTATTTCTCTCTCTTTGTGTCAGTATTTCTCTCTCTTTGTGTCAGTATTTCTGTCTCTTTCTGTCAGTATTGCTGTCTCTTTCTTTTTTACAGTTTCTTTCTCTGTCTACTTCCGCTTTTGCTCCACATCGCGGCAACCAATCAGCGACGATACACGTTGTTCCGATCACTGCCTAGAGGATCACTATAGTTTAGGGCACTGCCACGCCACAGGTTTCCATCTAGAACACTTCTACGCAGAGCGTTAGTGATCCTCTAGGCAGTGATCGGCATAACCGCAGCCATCTTGGAGCAAACTCGGAAATAAATATATCTATCTCTTTCTATCAGTATTTCTCTCTCTCTTTCTGTCAGTATATCTGTCTCTTTCTATCAGTATTTCTGTCTCTTTTTTTACAGTTTCTTTCTCTGTCTACTTCCGCTTTTGTTCCAACCAATCAGCGACGATACATGTTGTTCCGATCACTGCCTAGACTCTAGGGCCTAGAGGATCACTAGTTAGAGCGGAGCTGGAGCGCGGCGAACTGGAGCAATGGGGGTTTGCCCGGAGCAGGAGCGGAGCCGGAGCACAGAAAATTTTTACTGCTCCACTGCTCCGAATTTTTTTTATTATTTGAATTTTCTTTCACTTTATAAGAGCAGATGATGAGTGAAATATTTTTAATAAATACCAATTCTCAATTTGTCATCATTGAAAAAATATTATATATTGTAGGGCCGCGCAGCCCGATATTATGGAGGCATAATACTCGCTTTGCCCGAAAATTAAGCATTGTTTATGAATTTTTTTTATATGAAAATGAAAAGCTAGAAAGATGCAATTTGAGTGTTTTTACTCGAACAAAGGGAATATCTTGTGTAACAATCTTAATATACAAAGCAGAAAGTGTTTGTATGTTTGTCGCCTAAAAACTTTCGAACGGTAAACTCTGGGGGCATAACAAATTTGTTTTTTTTATAAAATCAGAATCTACATTTCGGGCGAAGCGGAATAGTAAAGCTAGTTAGTTATATTTGAAAATGAATCACCTACAATAATAGCCAATAAGACCTGAAATTCCCTAATTTTTTTTTCGGCACAGGAAAGTAGAAATTATAGAATAACATTCTTCGCTGCGAGACTTCGTATTCGAAAAAATCAGTTCCATAAACTCGTCTGGTTCGTGTCAATCTGACTAGAAATTGCCTCTATAGCGTATGACGTCATAAAGTTATTTTACGTCTGTTTTTAGTCTCAACGTCTTATGACCTTATTTTATATTTTAATGTAGAATCACATTGTTTCGTGTACCACTAACTTTGTGAAACCCGTTAAGTGTCCATACTGCGTGTATGTAGATATTTTTCTTTTAGCATTACATTTATCCTGGAAACTTGTTGCGATAAGCAATCTGGCAATTAAATAGTGCATTCGTATGCGCGCGTTATGGCAAATACATTATTTACATTTACCGCGATAACGGATAATTGGTCGGTTTTAGTTAGCAGTGGCGGCCGAAGGGTGCGCTTCAGTTGGAGGCTGAGCGCCGCAGATTTCGCGCGGGGCGGGTGTTGTCATTGTATTTTCACGTGACGAAAGTGAGTTTCCGTGGAATATTCGGCAACGAATCGCGCGAAAATGCCGCCGAAAAAGCGGGAGAAAGAACTGGATGGACAGAAGGGTCCTCGAATGGATCAAATACAAGCGGATCACGAGCTATTCCTGCAAGCCTTCGAAAGTAAGAACTTACAGACATTATTTTCCTTTTTTCACACGCTGGTGTGGCCCAGAGATCATTAATATCACAAATCCCGCTGCCCAAGTAGTCAATGGGTGTCAAAAGTAGTCTTTCCGCGATTGCCTGCTGGAAATGTTGAAAATGATCATACATAACCCCACTCGTCGGGAACGAACCGAGCGCCGAAGCGCGCGTCGGTTCTCTTCGTTCCCTCCTTTGCTTTAATCCGCATGGGACACCTGTCATTCTTTTGCCATGTTTAAATGCGCTTCACATCCGAAGAATTTATATTAAACCAACCGTTTGGACGAGATTAAAAAACATCGTTTAAAACTGGCAACCTTTATTTGTAACTAATTTTTTTATAACAATATCGTATTGTAATATTCTCACAATATAAATACATTTATATTGTTGCAAAAGTAGAATAAGCCTTGTATTTATTTCCATTCGAATTCCTTCACGAAGAAGTTTAGGTACTTAAATGTTTCGAAAAATGTACTCATGAAATTTTACTCTGTAGAATAACCTCGTACAGTGCTTTTCCTATAACCTTGTTTCCCTTCATTTATAATAATATATATTGTAATTGTGAGTAGCTATATTTGTATAAATTCAAATATAATATATTATTTCTTATTAAATTAAAAAAAAATTGGGATCAGAAAGGTTTAACCTGCATTCTACGTAACAAGGTATATTAGATGCAGGCGTCTCGTATCAAAACAAGAATAACCTAATCATCACCTCCCATTTGAGCCTTTGAAGGATCAGTTTTGCACTCTCAGATCCTCCTTTTTAACCCTCTGGCCGTATCGTTTCACTTTCGAGATAGATGTCAACCTCCGAGCCACCTATGGGAAACTAACGAAACTACATTCTCTCCTTATATAATTCGCTGTATTTATAAACTTAATATTTAAATTCTGTTTTTTTTTGCAATTTCTGTTTTCTCATTTACCGCCTCATAATGCATCTGTATTATTTTTCAGAGCCGACCCAGATTTATCGATTTCTACGCACAAGAAACCAAATTTCAGTGAGTAAAAAAAAACCAATCTGTATTCTCTAATGTTATTCTAACTACCGATTGTTTATAGTTTTATTTGTCCTCAAAGTGTTAACTGAGTATTCTAACGTCCAGTAGTGCTAGAAAAATGCAAAATACAGACTAGATAAACGAAGAATGATAAGTATTTGTAGACTGTACGAATAGATGCGTGTTTGGTACACTTTTTCGTGCCAACAATTGGGTGAATGTTTTTCGGGCAGTAATAGTCCCATTACGTCCGTACAGCGTAAACTGAAATAGTGTGGTTGTGAATATTTGTTGTAATGCATTATAATAGGAATTGTAAAAAAAAAGTATAGTTGAGAACAATTTGCATTTGTTTCTGATACCTGAAGCCGGTAGGTATACAGATCACCTTATGAATTCCACTTACAATTTAATTAGAAGAAGATCTGAACGCACGATGCAACATCACTGAAATACAATGTAATTCTTTCTAGCCAATATTTCTGTATAGAAACTTAACTTATATGCGGCAACGTATGTCTAGAAGTCATAAATCTCGACGGGCATTTAAAATTGACACGATATTGGACAAGCTAATGTCAAAGAACAATCAAGATGAGAATCCAGGTGTCCGTGGATACATGACTCTTACTTTTCTAGGTTTTTACGATAAGAAAGGTACGTTCACGAAAAGGTAAATTCAAAACTCACCGCGTTCGAGATAATTTTATCTAACAACGAAAATGATGTTGCAGTCGAAACGCCCCAGGATCCTGTTAAAGTAGAAACGTTGTTGTTGAAAATTTGCCATAAGAAACGAAAAGATGTGAGCTCGCCGATTATGCAGGCAAGTCGAGTCTGCCAGCAGTTACCTCTCGATGTGCGCGCAAGTAGTTTCATTGTCTTTCGTTCTAGGTATCTGTCGGCACAAGCGAAGTTCCGATTAATCCTTGCGAAAATCAGCCTCCGCCGAAAGCGCCGACTATATCCATACCCAACGAATCCTTCAGTTTAAATAATGGTCACGTGGCAAAGACTTATATGCTTCTACTTAGAGTTTATTGTACGTCCACTACTGGCTGCCTTATACATAACTGTGATTTAGAAGGTTGGTGTAAACCTGGCGTCTATTAGACATTAAATCGTGGAGCGTACATTCTTAATGGCCAATGACCCTTCTCTTTTTCAGAACCAGCTCAAAAGCGTCGTAAATCCTCCACGGGTTCGATTAAAAGTGGAGGCGAAGAGGTGAAGTTGTATGGTTCCGAGCTCATAGTCTACGATAAACACAATCGATGCTTGTTGACGGATGGCGATTACGAATTAGGTTTACAGGAAGTACAAACCAATGTTCGATCTAGCCCAAAGAAGCACAGCTCTTGGGAGTCTGTACCTGACATCAAGGAATGCGGCCCTTTCGAAGTGTTCAGCAAGGGTCCGACATTGAAATTTAGACTTAATTGGACAATCGAACCGAGCAACGGCTTGGTGGATAGACCAACTCCAATTCATCCGGTACCAAATGGTGATAATAAAGAAAATCGATCAGGGAATAGTAAGTTTTCCGTATTCCTTTAAGGTCTGCGCACACATATTCGTTCCGTGTCAGTTCCGTTCCGTCGTGCCAGTGGTAAGAAGAAGAGACCCTCTATGCCCCTCTTCTTCTTACCACTGGCACGACGGAACGGAACTGACACGGAACGGATACGTGTGCGCAGACCTTTATAAGATAAACGTAGTAAGAAGGATAAAAATTTACATCTCTTTTAATTATTTTAGCTGGTCTAGAACGTTCTTCCACGAATAACAATAATAGTAGTACTAATAATAATAATAATAATAATAATAGTAGTAATCATAATCATAACAATAATAATAATACAACACTGCCAACACCTAGTCCTCTTAATTCTTCAAGAACGACAACACCCAATGAAAAGACAGAGACTTCAACGGGGACGCAGCAAATAGTTTATCAATTCTTATACAATAATAATAGTCGTCAGCAAACAGAAGCTTGCGAAGATTTGCATTGCCCTTGGTGCTCCTTAGACTGCGGAAAGCTTTATTCCCTTTTAAAACATTTAAAATTATGTCACTCGCGATTCACATTTACGTACGTGGTAAGTAACAGACTCTCTGCGCCACACCGGTGGGATGTTGAAACGTTGTCGAATAAATCCCGTTTATTTATCAGCCGATTCCACAAGGCGCTCGTATCGACGTAGCGATAAACGAATGCTACGATGGCTCGTACGCGGGTAGTCCCCACGAATTGATCTCGCAGCCGTCTAGCATCGCTTTCTCAAGAACAGGGCCGACGAGGCGCACGAGTGTGACAAATATTTTAGTGTGTCGTCCAAAGAGAACTAAACCAAGTCTTTCTGAGTTTTTGGAACTCGATGAGAATGAATATGAAAACCAAAGACCATACATTACAGGGCACAATAGGTATGGCATTCGTATACGAGGTATTTAATATATTTCCACTGCGCGGCGAAGCAGGTCTAATGAGAATTTTCGTAGGTTGTATCATCACACCGTCACGTGCTTGCCTATATATCCAAAAGAAATGGATATTGACTCCGAAGGGGAGAACGACCCGAAATGGTTGCAGACGAAGACGATGATGATGATCGACGACTTTACAGATGTGAACGAGGGGGAGAAAGAGCTGATGAAAATGTGGAATCTGCACGTCATGAAGTACGGATACGTGGGAGACTGCCAGATACCACTGGCTTGCCAAATGTTTCTAGAAACTAAAGGGAAGGAGTTGCTCATGAAAAATTTATACCGCAATTTCGTTCTGCACATGTGCAGCTTGTTCGATTTCGGTCTAATTAGTCCTGTGATCTTGTATCAGACGATTCAAAAGTTACAAGAGATTATGAAGGAAGGCGGCGAGGACCTTCGAAAAGTTTTACAAAAGTCCCACGAAGCTCAAGTGGAGAAGTGGAGTAGTTCAGGCTGCCATGCGTCGTCGGACGCGACTAAGCAAAGTAGCGCGGGCACTAAAGTGAACTTCAACAATGACGGGACGAATTCCAACGCGAGACGGAAAACATCGTTGCCCCTTGGCTCGCCGAACTCGCAGAACGTGAAAACGACGGTGTCCATACACAATAATGTTAGTAAACACGCCAGTATGATAAGTACGTCGTCGAACAAGACTGTAAATCATAATAGTACAATTCAGAGTTCTATGGGCAAGAATGCTGGGACATTTACATCCGTGCAGAGCAGCACGAGTAAGGCTGCTTCTGCCGTTTGTGTAACGAATACTATCAATAGTAAAACCTCTACAGTCTCGATATCCAATGGAGTATCTAATCAAAATGAAACAGGGCAGAGACAAACCAGTGACGTACCTACGCGGCGTAAAAGTACAAATTCGATAGTTCAAGTCTCGGAAAACACGACGCCTTTACGCCGAAAGTCTATGGCCAGTGAAAGTGCGACTACCGAGTACCATAGAAGAAAGTTAGTTCTGGACACGATACCGAGCAATGGTAACGCCAACCAGAAGCCACCTCAGAACGGAAACGGTTATTAGTTGCTGTTGCTATATCAGACGCGTTGCTATACTAATTGTACGTTTTTGTACAGTATTTGTTGCAAAGAATATAATTGCGAACAGAGTGATGACATTACAGCTGACAAATGATAATCACGTTGCTCTGCAGCCGCTACTTAGATCGGTCGTCTATGAATTCAAATGTTTTGATGTAAAAATGGGAACGAATAACAAATTCTCGGATAAACACGTTTTCAGTAACTCTTCTGACTCTAACTAGAATTTCGAGATGATTGAGATATCGGAAAGGAATTTACGAAAATCTGCTTTCACGAAAGTAATAATACACCCGTTCTTTCTTGGTCTAGTCAGAGACACTTGTGTTCCGATTTTCGAAAGTTTTTATTTGCTTACTGTTAGTAACACGCGAAGATCGTATTGCCTCGTATACTTATCATTTTCGTGCTTCGCAAAATGGGAGATTTCAAATCCGCAACTGGAAGAGAACAAGAAAAAAAACATGGAAATGATGGGAGATACATATATTGAATTCATGCGGAGTTACTGTTCGCGATGTAACGCAAGGGCTCTGGATGATTGTTGTATATTACGTGGAGGAAATCTAACGAACTCGTAAAATCAGTGGAGGGTGCGGATGATAATGCACTTGAGTGTCCGCAGGTGAAAGCCCAGGGGCACGTTAAGAAGAGTGGCGGTGTATCGGTCCTACTAGAGGATGGTTGGGAAAGGGTTCGCTAAATGTTTTCCACCCGATGTACAGTCGTAGAGGTGATAGATTATTCTTTTACATGGTAAAACAGCTGTACCTCCTATGTAATGTTAATTTAAATTATGGAATAGATTAACAGATGAATTTATTAATATCTGAGGTTGATACGAAATTGAAGATCTATTACATAATCTCTTGACGAAAGATGGGACCTTGGTAGGATTACTTCAGATATTTCTTGTAAACTCAATTTAATAAACTGAGGCTGTAAATTATAAGTTTTACTCCGAACTAAGGGATAAATAGCTATAAAGTGCCTTTACAAAGCCACGGAATCTGAGCGCGCGAGAGTGACTATCGCTGAGCATGTAATCTTTATGTTGAGTATCTCTACTCGTTTGTAATGTGTTGATAGCCTGTACGTTCCCTTATTTAGCAAAACACTTTTTGCCGATTGTCGTTCTCTCAGATGAACTTGTGGATGAAATTTAATATATCACTATGAACTTATTCTGCGTGTAATATACACAGCTCTACTGCCGACGGTCGTTCGAAGAAACGTTTACATTCCCGTACGCGGTACGTGACGTTTCATTATAGTTTAATTAGGTAGAATTTTTGTAATCTCGCTTAAACCCTTAGCAAATATTCGTTTCTAAGGAATCTGTGTTCTCTTCGAACGACTTTGATCACTGTCCATTAATATTATTACTTACGCTAGGTTGTAAATAAAAAAACACAATAAACGTATGGACATGACAAAACTTTCAATATCTTTTATTTGAAACTACATACATAACAGCTTTTTTTCTCTCATCTTCACGCGCGATAATAAATGTATTACAGGGAATTCTATTTTATAAATGATCGCGTCGCAGATCAGGCCACTTGTGTTAACGAAACACTCTAATCTAATAATACTGACTCTCCGTTTCGACTGATTGTAATATATACGTATGCGCACACGCGAAAGCAGCTGATTTACAGATACCTGTTAGAAATTTACAAACCGGTCGCGCGAGGCAGATACAAAACAATCTCAATCATTACATACCTACACATATCTCGTTACAGAATTACGATTTAAAGTACACGTACATGTATAGTTCCCTTCGTATTTACAAGAAAGCTAGTAAGGCTTTTAATAGAAAATTGCTCCCCTTTCCAGGAATTAGTTTCGAGCTTGTATCGATCATTCTCTTAATACTTCGTTTAATACTACATATTTAAAATTACGCAACGAACGCTGTATGTTTATATATCTTTTGCTTTTAATTAAAAATATGTATCGTAACATGAAGTTTCAGCATGTATGTATCGTTTCTCATCCTTTTCTTTGTAATTAATTCTTACACACCGATTCATTCTCGATCTTCATCAGAATCATGTGTCTCACTCTATCGTACTTGAAATACCGCGGGAAATCTATTTTAATATAC
The DNA here is from genome assembly GCA_910592295.1 of Andrena haemorrhoa. Classification (NCBI taxonomy): domain Eukaryota; kingdom Metazoa; phylum Arthropoda; class Insecta; order Hymenoptera; family Andrenidae; genus Andrena; species Andrena haemorrhoa. The sequence goes on from OU342943.1 coordinate 8,727,101, forward strand.
TCTATGCGCCACTTAAGATTCTGCCTTTCGATGCATTTCAAAAACTCCTCGTACATCGGGGCGACCGTGTCCATATTGGCCGTGGTAAAAACGTACCTCTTCTCCAAAGCAACGTAAGCAGCTTTCGGATTCTCCGAATCGAACAGTTTCGCTAACGTCAGAACGAATCCTTCCGTTATGCTTTCATCGTAGATTACTGTAAACACACCGAATCGTTGGTAACTCGTTCCTCGGCTCCTGGATATAAAATTCATAGCTTACCGTCCGCAGCTAAAATAATAGTTGCTTCGTCTATTCTTTTGTGCAAGAAGGTGGGCCACTGTAAATTTAAGAAGTCTAATTCTTTGATAAGAACTTTAGATTTATTGTAACCGCTATTCCTTACAAAGTTTTTACGTATTAGTTTTAATATTCCCTCGACGTCGACGTCTGGAAAATAAGATGTACGTCGATACTTGGTACAAACGATAGAGAAGTTTAGCGTCGTTAAGTCACTGTTTCATTACCTGTGCAAATTACTTTATCGGCCAGAAAGCTAGCCACTATACTGGTCAAGCCAACTCCGGCGCCTAACTCTAGGACCGTTTTATCTTTAAATAAATCAGGATTAGACAGAATGTAATCGGCTAGCAGTAAGGCACCTCGCCACACTTGCAACCCGACGTGTTGCAGTTTTGTAGACACACGATGCTCTGGAAATACGTGTTCGTATGTAATTTCAGAAATTCTTTCAGATATTAATTTACAGAATCGAGTTAGTTAGTCTGTACCTAAAACTAATTTTCCTTCTTTTTGTCTATCTACGTCCAAATCATTGTCGCTATCATGAGTTACGATATCAGTGACGTACTTCGGTTTGATCATGTAGGATGGGTACTTGAAAATAAACTTGGATATTGCGTCTAAAAGAAGAAGTACAATTATACAGCTGTAAAGTTACCATACAGTGATCAATATTATGTCTAGAGAACAGTGGGCCGAACAGAAATTTACATGGTTTCAACGAGGCGGACATGAGTCGGAGAAAACAGTTCTCTAAGTTAGGGACCGCTAAAGATTTTCAAGCGACCTTCGATTTTTTAAATGACAAAATTGTATGCATTTTTCTAGGTTTAACTATTTCTATACTTCAGAGGCAAGATGCGTATTAAATCGACCGTTTTAGAATCAACGAACAGCGCGAGAGTTTTTAATTTTGCGTTTCACGCAATGAACTTATTCTGCCGAATTCTTTTTTAGGTGTTCATTGAAGGGTAACGTTTACAGAGACGGGCTTTCGGTGGGTGCCAAATTTGATAAAGGTCACCTTCAGATCTGCGAAATATTTTCCCTTGAAATGACTCTGGTCGAACTGATGTACTCCTTAAACCTAAACAACATTTGTTTGCCACAGTTTTCTCTGTGGGCTTATTAATACTAATCTAAATGGAGGTGGTAATTACAAGTGCCTCAATTTGTATCGATCTGTATGCATCAAATCCGATATCGTATAAGATATAAAAAGTAGACTTACTGCCATTTTTAAACTTGATGTGAGTATTCTGGTTTTCGGTGAATATCTCTGACGTTACGGTGTGCAATGTCATTTTTGTTAATGAAAATCTGCTAGGTATTATGTAGAATTTTCTAATTTTCTCGCCTATTTGCGGTCACATCACGCGGAACACTCATTATCGTCCATTTCTACGCCAAAAGAAAATAATATACATAACGTACTTGCATATCGCAATAGTGACTTTACCGAAATGGGAAGTAAAATTAAGTAACTTGGCGTGTAATTAAGAGGAACGTGTGGCAATCTATTGTGATTATTGATAAGTAGTGCGATGCCAAGATTCGTTGATTGTTAGAAAATACGCGTTTACCTGTCATACAGATATCATAAATTGGCGCGAAAAGACTCGTACCATTAAACCGAATTATATTTCACGCGTGTGTATTTAATTAACACCGTAATCATAGAAATTGGCTAGAAGTTCACTGTCCCCGCGCATCTGAATTACGACTTATCCATTTCATTTATTTGGGGGGTTTATATCTCAGTTGCACTTATATAATACGCTTTTATATGTATATATTGAAATATGTTTCGTCTTTACACCATATTTCAAATCACATTCGATTACTTGGTTGCAAACGCTGCCAACATTCAGGATTATTTCCCACTTCACCAGATTCATGATAAATATAGTGATAAATAGCGTACTTTAAACAACATCGGTACACTTTTTGTGTAATAAACACAAAAATTACGAAATATTTGAAATATAAATTAAAATCTGATTTTACGATTTAGTAAAAAGATATAAAAAAACTGTGTCTATGTTGTGTATATAAAAAATGTTGCCAAATATTTATTTGTTTAGAATCTTCGTTTACTTATATTAATATTTTATCGAAAATATATCATTTTATTATATTTTTTCGATTTTAAGCACTGTACTTTCCGATCGAAATTTTCATTTCTAATGCAAATGGCAATCTATATTGGATAAAGAGCAAAATACAAAAGCTTATTTGGAATATAATTTGAACATATTTTTATACACTTATTCGAGAAACATTTATCACACAGTATTCGAAAATATGAAAGTGTTGATGAAATTCGGGATAAGAAATTGGGATAAAATATCATTCATGTATAGATTTATTGCGACCATAATAAATAATGTGGATTGGATTCCACAGAAACTCACATAATCGTACACATATTGAGTATAGGTATATTATCAACTAAATTAAGTAAATATCAGCTTAAAAACTGTGCAAAACAAAACCGAAATTAGCGTTGGGTATCATCGAAAACATGTTTATCAGCGACTGATTACATATTCTTGTATGTGTACACTTATACCCTTTAATCAACGAATCATTTCGTAATTTGTTATAATATTCACCCCATATTTAGCTACAATTACGTTACCACCTATTACCTCAAATGGAAACGGTATTTGAAACGATACAATAGTACCGTTGGTTCTGCAAATTTCTTATTCTACATGTGTATGTAAGTAGGTATGTGTATGGACCATATAGTCATCAGGGCCGACGTGAACTTTTCCGGGGCGGGTTCCAAAATTATGCGAGGCCCCCCAAAAAACGCATTAATACATAAATATAGAGCCCCGGCAAAATTTACGATGAGCTTCGCGCGGACCGCGGGGCCTTTTGCAGAAATCTTATAATAATAAATACGTATGCACAAAAGCCCCGGAAAAATTTGCGATGAGTTTCTAATGCACCCCGCGGCCTTTTAAAGCGCCGGCCGGGTTAATTTCAGGGAACGGGCTGAATCCGCCTCGCTTCGGCCCTGATAGTCATATTCCTACGCAAATCTAGCCTCTAACAAAGCTTATCTTCAGTTTCCAGCCTAACATAAAAAACGCAACAAGAACAAGAAAACAAATAGGTATTTCTGTATTTGCTATGGAATGACAGAACCATACAACTATCGCCAATGGAAAAAACAAGATATCTTACATTCATTCCTGACCCGTGTTACATGGTAATCTTACATTGACATCCTGCTACCAGAATCTTGAATATTGCGCGAGCCAATCAGCGTCTCCCACGATGTACGCGATGCCACGCATTAACCACGATCTACCAACTGTATAGTTTTCTACATCATTGTGCCGCTTCAATCACTTTGTTCGTCTCTCAACGAACGGTCACGAACGGTGTTGGGTGTCTTCGATCTCGGTACTGTAACGGCAGGTCCGCCGCTTTCCTTCTCGATCGACGAGCCCTCCCTCGCCTGTTGCGGAGCAATAATCCATGAATAATATTGCCCTTGTTACAGAAATGAAGTTTTCTACGCTAACGTTTTTAGTGGTCCTTTCCTTCGCCGCCACCCTGGCGAAAATCGAGACCGAGGATTCGGTTTTAGTGCTCACGAAAGATAATATCGAGGAGGCTATCACCCAGAATGATTACGTGCTGGTGGAATTTTGTGAGTATTACTTTATTCCCTCGCTAATAGATTCTTTAAGTTACGTACGATCGTTCGTAATTTCGCTGGCCGCCGCTGCGCGCAACATCCAAATTATCACCGAGGCTGATCCAGATGCTGGGTCTTTACACGTCACCATTTAGGAGCCGGTTTCGGAGATTAATCTCACTTGTTGATGATATTTCGACTTTGCGCTCGATAATGTCGCGACCAAATGTTCCGAGCGGCATTTTACCGTAATAAAGGCTCCTAGACTCCAAAGGGTATAAATAAATTATATATTTCTCGCAACATGCGACCTTGCTGCTTCTTTCATCTCAACGATCAATTTGCCACACTTCTAATTTTACGAATTTTTTAAAGCAGAATCACACGTTAACTGTAATGTCTCTCGAGTAGATAGTACACCAAGAAATTCATTAAAAGTTAAATTCTCCACTGCCCTGAATTTAATACAATCGATAACTTATTAATTCCTTTGACATTCAGATGCCCCGTGGTGCGGACATTGTAAAGCTTTGGCTCCCAAATACGCCAAAGCTGCGCAGAAATTAGAAGAAACTGGCTCTTCCGTGAAACTAGCCAAGGTCGACGCAACTGTAGAGATAGAGTTGGCCGAGAAGCACGACGTTCGGGGATACCCGACTCTCAAATTCTACCGCAAAGGCTCCGCTATCGATTACAGCGGCGGTCGTCAGACGGAGGATATTATAAACTGGGTGACCAAGAAGACTGGACCAGCAGCTAAAGATTTGCCAACAGTCGAGGAAGCTAAATCGTTCATCGAAGCGCAGAATGTCGCGATCGTTGGATTCTTCAAGGTTTCAATTACGCTGTTCACTGTTTATCGACGGTATTACAGAATCATAATAGAAGCGAGGCGTTACATGCTCCTTTTCTTATCAGGACACGGAATCGGATGCAGCGAAAGTATTTTTGGAAGTTGGTAATATCATCGATGACCATGTGTTTGGTATATCTAGCAGCGACGAGGTTTTCAATGAATACGGGGTGCAAGATGGCAAAGTTGTCTTATTCAAGAAGGTATATAATTCACAGCTTGTTGCGTATCTCGTGTAAGAACTAACATTGCACGTGTATTATTATACATCGTTCATTCTTTGTTCCAGTTCGATGATGGCAAAAGCGAATTTGCCGACGAATTCGATGTTAAGAAGTTGCAAAACTTTATATCTGTACACGCACTGCCTTTAGTGGTCGATTTCAATCAAAATACCGCGCAAAAGATCTTCAGCGGCGATGTTAAGAGCCACCTGCTTGTCTTCCTTAGTAAAGAAGCTGGTCATTTCGATGAGTACGTAGAGAAGATCAAGGAACCAGCGAAGAAATTCCGCGGAGAGGTTCGTATGAATGTGAATTTTGTGTGTACATATATACTAATTAGAGTTGAACGCATTGAAAGATCGAAATCTGTGTATAGGTATTGTTCGTCACGATCAATGCCGATGAACCGGATCACGAGCGCATCTTAGAGTTCTTCGGTATGAAGAAGAGCGAAGTACCCACCATGCGTCTCACAAAGTTCGAGCAAGAAATGGCTAAGTATAAGCCGGAAAAGTCGGAAGTATCCAGTGAGAATGTATTGGAGTTCGTAACTGCATTCGTCGAAGGCAAATTGAAAAGACATTTCTTCACGCAAGACCTGCCCGAAGATTGGAACAAAAACCCGGTGAAAGTCCTTGTTGGTACTAACTTCCATGAAGTTGCGTATGACAAAACGAAGAACGTTTTAGTTGAATTCTATGCTCCGTGGTGTGGTCATTGCGAGCGACTGGCTCCTATATATGACGCGGTATGTTTCGTTGGAATATTTATCGCCCTTCTTCGAGGCGGCCGACATTTTTCACGGATGCGAAATGTAAATGTGCTTTCAGCTTGGAGAGAAATACAAGGACAGCGAAGATATAGTCATAGCTAAGATGGATGCTACTGCAAACGAACAAGAAGATGTGAAAATAGTTAATTACCCTACGATTACACTTTACAAGAAAGAAACTAACGAAGTGAGTACATTGGATTACAAGTTTCATTCGGGTTTCAGTTATCGTGCGACTCTTAAAACTTATGGAATTAACTTTCAGGCCGTGCAATACGTCGGTGAGAGAACCCTCGAAGGACTTTCCAAATTCCTCGATTCCGATGGCGCTTATGGCCAGGCTGCAGAAGAGGTTCCGTAGATTCATGATTCAATCAGTATTAAGTTGTTCTGTTGATCGCAAACTTATGGTAAATACATTTTTACAGGCTCAGGAAGAAGACGAGGACGACGATGTGCCAAGAAAAGATGAATTATAAAGCATTACATTATCATTAAGGAGTAAATCCAATAATTTTTCACTTTCTATTTGCAGTTGATAAACTCCGTAATTCTGCTTGAATGATGTTAATTTATAGAAGACTTCTTAATCATTCATCTTCATTTTGTTATTTTCAGGCTTAAGTTTACAAACGAACTTTTCCAACTGTACAACTAACTGTTAAGGATTCATTTGCAGTTTTGCACAGGGTCTTTTTCTCTGTATGTATGTAGGGTGGGTCACCGAATAACGAAATCGCAAATATTTTTGTTACCTTTGGTGATGCGGGGAAAAAGCTTGCGCATAGAAATGGTGTAGTGAGGCATATTCAACTACGCGAAGTAGCTATTTCGAGCGAAACACGTTAATGGTCGCGTGTGAAACAGATATGCTCCTTGGAAATAAATATTTTTCCATTCCAAGTTTTTACATATCACGAAACGCAACGGCAATATTACCATTTCCAGTTTTAAGTGACTTACCTCACATATATATACACACACTACGAATATATAATACGATTGGCATAATTTAGCTACAATATATGCTCCTTATAACTATGCGAACAAATTGCGCATAGGTAAAAACGAAGATAACGGTTTATTTTACATACGTTAGATTTAAATGTGTATTTTAAAAGAATGTCTGATGTAGACAGTACTTGTGTATCAAAACACGATTCAGGAGCAGAGCAGTTGCGCCACTCGTATTATGCGTGCCTTTTTTTTACTGTAACTTTTTGCCCTCTGGAAACTGCAATGTTTACGTGAACAGTAACTTCTCGTTAGAGGCTGCTCGCTTAGCCCTGCGCTCGTCGTTATCCCCGCCACTTGGAACCATTCGGCAGAGTGAAAGGATCCGAGAGGGAACGAAAGAGTTGACAGAGAAAATATGATGCGATGCGAGCCGCTATCGTCGAACGAGCGCTACGTGTATATCGGAGTAGACCCGCGCGCGGGTTGAGCTCGAAGAGACAGCGTAGGGGCCTGAAAGACGAAGCGGGACAGAGTATGTATCATACTTTCTCTCTTTCGCCTCCTCTCTCGCTGTTGGGTTCTCTGACTCGCGCCATCGGCGGCTCGGAATCGTCCGCGCTGTGCCCCGCCAGCCCATAGCGAGAGGTTGCTCTAATACCTTTATCTCGTGATGTTGGCGTAGGAAGGTGTAACTTGTGGAAAATTATCAAGTTAAGATTCCCGTAAAATTCTGAATCGCATTTTATTTTTATAAGAAAACTTTTTTTTTATTATATATATTCACACTTGCGCGCGTACAACACACACACAGACACATGCACATATATGGTAGCAATTCTTATCTTTCTCATTGATAAAGTAGAAATTTAAAGAGCCGTTTTACTGAAATTTGTGATCCATACATACATTTCCATTTACCGCATTTAACGATCTGTATTACGATCGTTTTGTACACATTTCCAACAATTCCTGTGTTCTCCTAAGTTCGACTGAGTTAAAAGTCTCGCTCGAGGAAGGCTTATCAGCCATCAGTTGTCAAAGAAGACGAAATAAATTATATCTTTAAGTCTCTATTATATATCATTTTTAATACATATATATATATATATATATATATTTATATATATATATATATCTCTTACTCTGCAGGCTTACATTTATTTAAGTTCCGAGGAAATTTCCAGCCAACAAAGAAACAAACTTTGTTTCGTAATAAGTGTATGTAAAAAAGAAAATCAGAATTTGTACAAGTCGAATGTAGTGTAAATATACTATGCGATACGTATGACGAGAAGCGCAGTTAACACTTTGAGTGACACTTAATCTTGCGTCGATCTATGTATTATGTATCATTATTAATCTGATTTTTCATTGACTTTTATTTTCGTTTCTTCCTTTCTACCAGAAACAAAATTCCCTCGCAAATATGGAACAAACATTCGATCTTTCAGCGCTGAATAAATTTTTATATCAAATATTGGTGCTCACGGAAGAAGCAAAGAATGCGTTACAGTCACACTGCGACGAGGCAATATTTTCTTTAAAGCCGTGGCGCATGGGGATGATGGTTAAACAGGAAGTCGGTAGAAATGCTTGTACTTGCTCCAAAGTAAGAAGCTTAATCATTTTACACATTTCTTACAATGAAGCTGCGCTAACTTGTTTCGTTTTGTCTTGAAGTCTGAAACTCGAGTGAAAGAAATTGCCGCGGGAATTGGCAAGGCGTTGCTACAAACTCAGCAATTGCGCGAGAAATTATCCATTAATGTGGTAAAAGAAAGGAGGCTTTTAAAACAACCTAGCATATCAGAAATATATAATCCTCGTCCAGCTGGTAAATATTTACCGAACAGATGTGTTTTTTTATGAAATTGATTGATCGTGTCTACTACCCGATTTAGGTGATCAAGAGAAGAAAGCGAAGAATGTGAACGCAAGTAATAAAAAGTCGCCCTCTGTAAAGAAAAGTGATGATAATGATTTGGACGGTAAAGAAAATAGTCTGGATAAAGTGTTAAAAACCGAGATAGTAGAGAATGATGTAGATACAAATACTGAGAAAATAAAGATCAATCATAATCAGCAAAAAGCAGTACGCTCTGGAAAGATAACGAGAAATAAAAACTTTCTTGCGATAAATAAGCAGAATGCTAAAAATACAAAAGACATGAGGAAATGTAAAAACATCGATCATAAGTTGGAAGATAATTCTAAATCTGGTACCTCTTTAACAAAGGTAGTACCAGTTTATCACTTTCCATATTGTCGTTTTTATTTTATCACAAGTTCCCCTAACTGAAAATAAAGATCAGTTTCATCTGAATGAAACTAGGATTAAGAGTTCTTTGTAAGAGTACGTGTAAAGCAAAAAGAATTAAAACTTAAATGATAATCTATGCTCTACAGTTCTGAGAATTACCGAATTCAAATATTTACGAGGATATTGATTCAATCGCACAGTCATAGTTTATTTTAACTTAATTTTATCAGAATCCTGTTGTATAATCGTATTAGTTCAGGACTCGATAAATAATTTAATTATATCTTGTGATTTCTTTCTATACAGGCGAAATGTATTACATTCGATAAAAGATCTTCTGCGGCGTCAACCAGCGAATTAACGAATTTAATACAGAAAGTTGCATCCGAGTCTAATAACTGCACATCTTCTAGTACGAATCGCACAAAGTGCCCGCTTCACGAAGATGTAATCGCGCAGTTTACATACGAGCAGAATTTTGTAACTGTAGATGTTGTAGATGGTCTTAGCACGTTTAACATTCCCGGAGAAATAATTAAATCATTGAAAGCTTACCATGCTTATTTAAACAATGAATTTTCAGGCGTACCGATTGATAACGGGAAGCAACAGAAGATGCTTAATAAATTTCTGACGGAATTTAATAAGATGGTAAGTGGTGCTCGTGGAGTAATTGCAATGTAACAGACAAAACTGATACACGCGTATATCGCAGGACGGAAATGTACAAGAAAGTTTGAGACAGAATACTCATGTTGTAACGTTGCCTAAACTAGTATCCTTATTTCAAACTCTATTCGCGGAGGGTATCACAACGGCTGATTTGGTTGGTATTAAACAACTGTATACTGAATTAAGCTCTGCGTGGAAACTATGCGAGGCAAAAGGATCTGATAGTTTATGTACTTGGAAAGCAGAAGTGCAAAAAGCAGAGGTAGAAATTGACTTTGATATAGCGGGATGGATGTCGAACGGGATTTGGAATCTTTTTTATGCTAGAAACTTTGAAGGTATGTAGGTACACACAAATGTATTTTAAATAATATAATTTGAGTTTCGACCGCATAAATTGTTCTAATTAGAAAAGATATTGATATCGGCGGACTGGTTCGGTCTATTGAATATCGGTCTATTCAATAGACCGAACCAATGCGCCGAAATCAATATCTTTTCTAATTAGAACACATGTACTTTGTTTTTTTTCGTTAGTGTGTTATGCGTTTCCCATTCTGTTTTCAGGAATATCAAGAGTACAATGTATATGTTACGCAAACAAGAGTCAATTATTATTATTCTTTGAAATGGCACAGCAACTACAACAAATACAGTATTATAAAGATTTAATCGAGACTATATCAGAAGATGTACTTCCCAACATTAAGATGTGTTTCGATTCTACAAAATCAGAACACGTGAAATTTTATAAAATGATTTCTATTCTCTGCCAGGGTTTAAATCCGAAAATTCCAGTACTAGTGAGAACAGATGATTAAAAGTCTAAAAAGTCTTGTTAAATGCAAAATTTCGTATCCCTGTGAACAATTATATTCTTATCTATGTTGCTATAGTAACTAAGAAACAGCGTCTATATGCAATTATTACAGCATACACAACTCAGTGTTATTGTTTGCAAATTACATAAATAATGGGTACATGTTATTCCGGACATTTTCGATGTAATATTCTTGCATATTTTGTAATATCAGTGAAATAAATAAGACGATAATTTAGTGACAATAATAACCACTGCTATTTTCCTAAAACAAATTATTTCTATTCGTTGAAAGTGTTTTGGGGGAACAAATTAATGAAGCATTTCATACTCGATAACTGAAAATTACTGTTTATTGCACTGGAAATTAGTACTTAAATCTACGTGTATATACATACATAAACATGAATTTACAATACACTTATACGAAGAAACGATTACAGTTCGGAAGGCAATGTAGCTTCTCCGATTATCAGAAAGTAGAAGTTGATATTATACCTCATACAGGGTACGCGAATAATTACATCACGGTAGATCCTGCAACTCATGGAACTCAATGTGGTAAAGCATACTCCATGCACAAGGTACAAATTCATGCTGGAATTCCGAGCAGATGTATTAAATACGTAATATCTGAGATCAACGGATTCAGGCATTAACTATGGAATATATTTAGGTAAACACAAATACTGCAACATTCAAAGATAATGGTATGTGTCATACCGAAGGCGGGTGGTCGAAGGATATAAATATGAAAGATGTAGAACAAACAGTGAGGTACAAGCGCAAGATAGAAAAAGACGAGCTGTATATTCACACGATGCTTCAGTTATTACCAGTAATTATGTCGTCTATATCGCTACTGCAGTTATAAATGAATAAACGCGTAAGAGTATTTGTAACTACTTTCAGCCAATGGAACATTGTATCTTACAAAACAATACTTGTAACATTTATGAGCAATACTTCAGTTACATGGAGCCAGTTTCGTTAATACAAAGAGCATACTCGCGCACGGTTAACGTATATCGCGATGTTTCCCCGGTGAAGAGACAAATAACGCACCTTTCCTGGTCACCGGATCAGGGAAATCGTTTTGCAGCTAGTTACTGTAATAATGATTCCAAGATGGGAGGAAACGACAATCTCGTGTCGTACATTTGGGACGTAGGTACGTTAGATTGGAATCGCTCGCGAGAGAACTAAAGGGACTCATGTCAGAAATTTCTAGAAAATCCAAATACTCCTTGCGCAACGTTGAAATCATTTTGCCCTATTTTAACGTTGGAGTATAATTGTAAAGATAGTAATGTACTGGTCAGTGGATTAACAACTGGCCAAGTAGCTTGCTGGGATATTAGGAAAGGATCAGATCCAGTGGAGACAAGTTCGGCAGAGTTTAGTCACAGAGATGTGTGTAATAAAGTCCTGTGGATCAATTCTAAAACTGGCACAGAATTCTTCAGTGCTTCGAAGGATGGGCAGGTGCGTATAGAGAGACACAGATGAAGATGTTTTCTTGTAATAACAGGAAGAAATATGTATTGTAGATAATGTGGTGGGATACTAGAAAATTACAAACGCCTACAGAGACGCTAGTAATAGATCTATGTAAGCCCGAGGATCAAAATGTTAACAAAGCAACGGGAATCACCGCATTACAGTTTGAACCGTCTATGGGTACACGATTCATGTGCGGTCTTGAAAACGGTAAGAGCTGCGAATTAATGTACTTGCGCTTCTACTTTTAAACATCTATTTTTATCATTAGGCGTGGTAATATCGGGAAATCGGAAAGGTAAAACTGCAGGTGAGAAAATTGCAACTAGATTCAAAGCGCAATATGGACCCGTGATAAGTCTGGAGAGGAATCCAACGTTTGTTAAGAATTTTTTAACCGTTGGCGATTGGACGACGAGAATCTGGTCGGAGGATTGCAAGGAATCTTGTATCGCTTGGACACCGTAAATATATCTTTAGTTTTCGAACTTATGTTTGTTAGAACTGATGAGAATCATTGAAATTCCATTGAAATTATTGGTTTCAGTGGTCACAGAGACTTCTTAATGGGCGGGGCATGGAGCGTAACACGGTTCTCTGTGTTTTTCTTAATAAAAATGGATGGAACGTTGGATGTCTGGGATTTGTTAATTCAACAGGATTCTCCAGTTCTTAGCGTGAAAGTACGTATCAGTAGAGAGTGTCTGTTGTTAATTAAATATAATTCATCTCTCGAGTACAAATATTAGGTTTGCGACGAAATCTTAACATGTATAAGACCGCACGAACAAGGGCAATTAGCTGTTGTTGCTAATAAAAAAGGAACAGCATTTCTGCTCGAGTTCTCAGAAGCCCTGACAATTAATCAGAGGAATGATAAGCTTCTGTTTACAGCGGTAAGTTAAATATTATCAACTGATTGTCAGTGCCATCGTAAATACTATTGGAATCAACAGCTCCTTGACAGAGAGACACGGAGGGAAAAGGTAATTGAAGCTAAAAACAGAGAGCTGAGATTAAAAATAAAGTCTCTTCGAAACACGAACATCGAAACTGAATACTCAGGAGGAAATAGCAGAATTGATGAAAACTCGGATTCAAAGAATCTCAGTACGGGTACTAATGACACAATACTGCATTGTGAACAAGAGTATGAAAATTCTATCGATGCAGTGAGTATAATCCGGCATTTCGTACAAGTTACCCCATATTCTCATTTTACTCTCATCATCCTTGTTTCTTAAGTCATTCACGTACTCATCGCTGATATTTACTTGAATCTTTGACAAATGAATGATCGCGAAAGAGAAGAAAAATAAGATTTATGAAAAAGCAAATAATTGCAATACGTTGGAAATCTTGTATTTTATATGTACGACATAATTTCTTGTATTCTATTAGGAATTAGCGAGGCAGGCAGCGGCAGATCAGGAGGAAGTAAACGACAATCACGTAACTAATGGGATAAGTAATTAAGAAAATGGTTTTTAAATATTCGTATGCATATTTAATCGATCACAGATTATTCTACTATTTATTAGATCTTGTTCCTCGCGGTTTTCATAAACGCGTTTCTTATAATCCCAATAGCAATATAAAACTTTTAAATGCATACCTTACCACGAATAACAAGCTTATCGATACAATTTGAAGGAGGCGCCTTCCTGTGCAAGTATTTATATTCAACTGTATAATACACATAATCGTGAAACCGAATAAAATCAGCGATTATTATATCAGTCAAACTTTCAAGGTCAAAAACTACATTTCACTGTATTAATCGCCGAACACCTGCACAACGTCGGCGGTTGCGAGCATACGTTCTGTTGTTTATTGCGTTTAATGTTTTCTAACAGCTGTAAAACTCCTATTTGAAATTTAATAATATCGTCGTCATCCAATTTCTCTAAGGAGGGAATTATCCCATTAAAAAATGAAATATGTCTGTTAGGTTGACTCTCGCTCGTCTCAAGAGCCTTTATCAATTTCAATTCGAACTCGTCGTGCCTTCTCTTTCGCGATTTCAGCTGCTTCTCCAGCTCTTTGAACTGCGTCGCGCATATGTCTGAACTTATTTCCCCCTCGTCGGTACACGTACTTTCGCTTAAACTGTCTTCCGCTGGACGTTCGTCTATCAACTTGGACAAAAATTGCAGTTGGTTGGTATAAACATACTTCTTAGGCTTAAAAGAGGCTACGCCACATGTTCTTAATTCTTTTAATCTTTTGTTCGACTTCACAAACGAATCCCGCACGTTTGTCCACTTTTTTGCTACTTCGTTACCTGTAAAGAACAAAGTTCGCATTATCATCTACGTGCATTGCGTATGGTACGTTACTTTTCCCAGATACTTGGTGACTGGTTGCACGTTTACAAAACTTATAGAATTTAACACGTTTGTCGCACAGCGTGAATCGGTGGAGTTTCACCCAGGGCTCAAATCCGAAGTCGCAGTGTAAACAGCGCGATAAGCTGGAAGAGCGATACGATGCAATTTAAGTGTAGCCAGAGCCACGTAATTGGACGAAGAAGAGCGTCAGTCGTAAACTGGTGACGGGGCCCCCGCGGAAACATAGCCGTCACCCAGATATGGGTGACGTGGCGACGAACGTGTTAACTAGGAAGTAATTTATGAATGGGCTGCATTGCTATGCATGCAAAACCGCAATGGATATCCATTGTTACAGAATTCGAAAGAAAGGCTTTCCTCGTCGTCAAGGGGCAGTTGACGGAGAAACGCGTACAAATAACGGAGCCATGTTTCTCCATCGTATTGATGGTAGTAACAGATTCTAATTATTCTATATTTATACCGATATTGGCAGTTACGGTAAAGATAGCAATTCTTCAATTTTTAAATGATCTTTGTTACGGAGATCCATTGAAGTAAATATTCGAGAACTTCCAATTGAGAAATGTCTACCCGGGACAGAAAGGCCAAATGCACCATACTGTATTTCTTTGTGGAAAGTGAGACTTTTGAACTACGTAAACAATTCAAAACAGAATTTTTAACTCCAGCTTGTGTAGAGCAAAGAGATACGTGGAATGCACCTTTGGCATTTTAAGCGATAAATGGAGAATATTTCATCGGCCAATTAATGTAAATCCCCATTTTGCTTTTGATATCGTTAAAGGCTTGTTCTCCATAATTCTGTTCACGACAAAAAGAGTTGTGATATGGAAGATACTTTAAGCGTAACCAGATTCGAAAGAGGCGAAGTGCAAGCAAAGAATATTAGAGGCATATTAACCGATTATTTTACGACAGATGTTAGAGCTGTTTAGTGGTAAATGATAAAAATGTAAGTCGAGCGTAAGATTGCATTGTCAGAAATTTCCAATGGCTAGTATAGTAACGCTATGTTTTATTTATGTCTTCAGCGTAAATTAAACTACTTACTAAACGAATTCTTTTCAGTATCGCTCAATTCCTCAAAATTACCCTTCAGTTTCTTACAGACTTCTTTCCATGCCTTCTTCGTTTGATTTCGATCTTTATAAATGTCCAATGTCTTGTCCCACAATACAGGCCTGCTTTCGACGTGCGTGATTAATAATTCGATATTAATTTCGAAATTATCCATTTTCCACCGTTTATTAACACTGTTTCTCGCAGTACGATATTACGAATTAAGGTCAATTTATACAGCCATCGAGCCGGAGACGAGCCGTGTCGGTACGTTTGATAGTCGCACGGCGTAGATTCGGCGAGCGTACGGCGACCGCTCGTTGTCTCCGTGCCGTGTTCGAGCGCAACGTTGCCGAATAGCAAAATGCTATCAACCTCGGGTTCACTCCTCTGCCTCTACGCGTTGCGAGGGTGAAGTTCGGCAACGTTGCGCTCGAATACGGCACGGCACGGTACGGCGCGATACGGCACGGCACGGCCAGTTTCCACGAGCGGTCGACGTGCGCTTGTCCGGCTCACCGAGTTTGTACCGTGCGAGTATCAAACGTGCCGCAACGGCTCGTCCCTGGATCGTTGGCCGTATAAAATTGACCTTTAACTGGTAGCTTCGTTTTCGCGTGGTATATATACGTAAGAAAACTATGGGACGGCTATTTGACAGGAAGCAATAAATTAGAGCGACGTATCGTCAGGCGACTTTCGAATTTCATTGACCACCTTGCTGTTTTCGCATTATACATATAGATACGGAATTCCTCGCTAGAGGATCGAACAAGGATTTATCTTCCTCTCTTGAGACACGCGAAATTTTGTTAACGAAATCAATCGCGGAAAAATTTGCTCGTTGCGAATGTCTTTCTTCACTCCATTGCACGTGCCATCAGAGACGATGCCGCCCGATGCCGTCCTTTGCTTTCTACGGCTACCGTTTTCGCGTGGACCTCGCGGTCTCGCGCACGTGGCCGGGTTCCGGTTCGGGATTCGGGAGCTTGGACATCAAACGTCGATGGACCTGTGTGATCGTGACGACCTGTACATTTTTTTATTTAATTCGTTCTTCCACACACGGTCGTTAAGGTGCAATTTCATGCTGACGCTCGACGCTCGTTTTGAGCGTCAAAACCAGTCGCGTGTAGTCTCCTACTTTCAAATAAAGCAAGTTCCTAGCAGTGTATATATTATTGTACATACCTGTACCTTTATTTCACCGCCATCCCATAGGCTAAACAGCCTACGAAGAAAACGCACACGCACCGGTTTTCACAGATCGGTCCTTGGCGGCCGGTTGACTGGTAAGTACAGCGATGCTCGGTTACATTTGAATGAGACTGCCTAATTGAATTTGGAAATACCATCTTTTTCGAGCGACCGTTTTTACCCTCATCCTTCATCACCCCGAGCTCAGCTAATCGGAATTGATGGGCAAGGAAAACGAAGAGATATAATATAAAAACTTAACTTTCCATAACGTTCATTCTATCTTCATGAGAATTGTACGAATCGATTGGCAAGGTTCCTGCGATGAAAATGAGTCCAAACACGACATAAATCACACTATTTTTAGGATTATTGATAGTTAAATAAGAGTGTATATAGATACTTTATCGCCGTATATAATCCTAAAAATATTCCGTTTTATGTCATGTTGGGACTCATTTTTTATCGGGGCAATCTTACCAATAAAGTCATATTATTTTCATAAAGATAGGATGCAAGTTATGAAAAATAGCATTTTTATATTGCTCGATATAGGTACGTAATCAAGGTGCGTTTAGACCAAATGAACGAATGCTCGTTTGCTCCCCACTTAGACAAAATTCCACTTCGGTAAAAAATTCGCCGAACGTTTTGGAATGCTCGTTTCATTTTATAAACAAATGCTGAACGCATGAAGAACGTTCAACACGCTGCGCTCGTTTGACGTAAGTATACACATGTATGTATGTATGTATGTATGTATGTATTCCGGGCCTAGGCCGGGATCGTTCGGCGTAGTACGTCCATCTCGTTTACTCTCGATAATATAATATTACATCTCTTCACTTTCTTCGTTAATCTCTTATGGGACCAATTTTTCGAATCAAATCGCTACTCTGCTCGGGCGAATTTGAATGCGCGGACCCGACTGATTCAATTTAACCGGGCACTATACTGTACAGTGTGTTACTCTACTGATAGTCAATATTCTAGGAGGTGATTATACAAGCCAAAATAAGATGAAAATCAAGAGTAACGAAAAGGCTTCGTTCTCAGTAAAGGCTATATTTTCGAGAAAATTGACTTTGAATTTCAGTTAAATACGCGTGCACCGAAGGCGTAAGTAGGACGTTCCGATTACCCCCACGCGGCTCTCAGGCGCCACCGGCGCACGCGTATGTACTTATTTAGCTGAAATTCAGTCAATTTTCCCGAAAACGGAGCCTTTACCACAATTTCATCACTCTTGATTTTCGTCTTATTTTCGCCTGTATAATCACCCTCCCAGAGTATTAACTATCAGTAGAGTATGTGGAGGTGTATTGTGGTTTTCACACGCGCCGGCAAAAAGTGGTGTGTGTGTGAAAACAGCCTAACGGTACAGCAGAAGAGTTGCATGCATTATATCGTACGTATGCACTTATATACATACGCGCATGCATCGTATCTTCCGATAAGTGTTAACACACCTGCCGACCGTCAGTCGTCGACATCCACGCAGCTTTCTGCCGGCTAGGAGCTTGGACATTTCAATTTCAACTACAGTATCTATAGAGATGTCGATTGTAACAAATATTTTTAATTCCGATATAACTGTAACATTCGTAGTGCAGTGAGAAACACAAAGCTTACAAGAAAGACTTGAGGAAATGTCGTGAAAATGTTCTTGGGGGATCGAAGGAATTTGAAAGAATTTTGAACGATGCACTATCTTCAAGCGGAAGAATGGACCAATCGTATCGATTCGCGTACCACCCAAGAGAATCTCAACGATGCTAGACGAAGAGTCACATAACCTCTAAAAAGAACTGCGGGATAGGGCAACTACCCGAGGAGATTAAACTGAAATTAAATGTTTCTGCGCAAGGGGTTAGAAGCAAAGGAGATGTAGGACTGTTTCATGCTGTTGCGTTATCTATTTACTCAATACCAGAGGATAAATACAAAAAGGAGAATATTTATTTCCCTTCGAAATAAAAATCTGAAACCTTGCATTCTAGATGTACGCTTTATTTGCTTCACCATGCTACTTTTTCCACACAACGCAGTATTTTTGTATCATAAGCACGCTTCTTGTAAAATATGATAATACGTAGATTGTTTATAATAGCCATCTGCAGATACTTCTTTCCTTATTGATATTAAATACGAATATATAATATTATCTCTATCGTCTACAAATTGCACTATAATTCTACACGAATGAAGAAGTGTCTACAGAGGTCACCTTGAGTAACTTCCATACATAAAGAAATTTGCATTGCAATGAGGAAACCTCGGCATTAAAGAAGTCTAATTCAACCTCTGACACCAGTAACGCTAAAAAAAATGGAAGTAGAATTACGAACAGCGTTGGTGACGAAAAAGAAGAAGAAGAAGAAGAAGAAGGAGCTTAAGAGTAGCAATCGCGAATCACATTCCAAACATACCGATACCGACGATTCTTCTGACCGCTATACTTCCACGAAGAAAGGAAGAGTTAGAGAAGACATAGGGAAACCTCTCGCGGTATTCGACGCAAGGAAGGCGAAGAAATTCAGTAACACAGGCTCGACGGACGTCGAGGAATTCGCATCGGAATCGATGGACGTCGTGGTGGACATCCATCGAGAATACAAAGCAGAGAAGCATAATAGAAATTCGGAGGAAAATGGCGCTGAAAGAGTAAGAGAGGAATCACCGGAGGAGTCCGAGAGTTTCAAAGTGTTTTCGAGAACGAGCACTTTTCGGGAGAAGATGAGCGAAAGGCTAAAGGCTAAGCCAACGAAGAGTCACGCCCCTAAGAAAGAGCAACCCGACGAGATAGAGGTAGTAGAATCGTTGGATCTAATCAAGGAATTTCACGAATCTTCAACGAGCAAAAAAGGTGAAACAAAGTCAGAGGCATCGGCGAAAACATCGTCTAAGGGGAACTCTAACCGATCTTTCGCTGAGAGAGGGTTGCCTGGCAGAAGGCAATGGGGCGCGCTGGAAGATCAAATGGAGGAGCCGAAGAAACCGCCGAGGAAACGTTGGTCGAAGGATACGTCTGTGATTCGACTGCCCGAAGCAAAGGGCATCTCTTGGACCAATTCGTCCAAGGAGAACGTCTCTCCGTTAAAACGGGACTCGAAGCAACCATCAGCGGCAGCACGAACGTCGCTGAGGCAGAAACCTATGTCGGGTTTCGATAACGCAGCGTTCGTTGCGGAAAACGAGCAGATCCTCAGGATCGAAACTGGCTACGATCGGGAGGGCACGAAGATCGAAATGGAGGAGATCGTTAACAAGTCGGAAAGCCCGGAGCACTCTCCTGTGGCTGGTCCAAATTCTCGTGGTTCGTTGGCTGGAAAAAGGGCTTCGGAAGAGGCGACGATTACGGTGGAAGACTTGAACGGATCTAAAGGGGCAGTTATTGAGGATCTTGGCAAGACGAAGGAAGATGCGTTGCTAGATATTGAAAGTTTCGAGGAGGACGACGATGGCGATGTATCTGCTGAGATATTAAGTCCGGGGTCTAGGAATAAGAAGATAAGCTCCGAAAAGAAGGACGAGGATTTAGATGAATCGAGCACCTTGCAGAGCTTGGAGGAAATTACCGTAAGGTCGAATTATCGTTCATCCGAAGAATCGTTAATAAGGAACGACCGTTGTCGGATAGATCGGAAGTCTAAAAGAGCTGGGCTGAAAGATCCCAGCGACAGCGAGAGTTATTCTAATCGATGCACGATGTCCACCACTGAGGACGACGATCTGGATGAAGATTATTCGAGAGGGGCACGCGACGAGGGCAGATCGCGAAGCTCTACGAGAAGAAAGAAATCGAAGCACGCGGATCAACAGCGGTTGAAAAGCGAAAAGGATAAGAAGAGGAGCCTTCGTAAGAATGCTTCTAGCTCCTCTGTGCATTCGACGGGCCCTAGTGTCGAGGAAGGTTCGAAGAAGAAAAGGAAGAAGAAGAAGAAGAAGAAGAAGGACGTGAAGTATATCTCCGTGACGATCCACAGAGCGGACATGTTGGAGATCGACTACGTAACGAAACACCCTATGGTGAAAGTTCATATCGTGAATGCTGAGACTGGAAAGTACTTGAAGAACGAAGACGGTACCAGTGGGCATCTGCAGCCTATGATAACTGGAAAATTCGATTTTAAGGAAAATAAGTCGATAGTGCCAGTGTGGGAGGAAGAGCTTGTTTTCGAGCACGACTTCGATGCGCTTCTGAAAACGGAGAACGAGCAGGTCGTGATTCTTCTCGAAATCATCGACCTCTTGAGTTTCGCCGAAGCCAGCTTTAACTACGATAAATTCGGCAAGTCTCGCGTACCTACAATGCGCTTTTTAAAAATTGTCCAAATATATGGACGATGCGTTTAAATAGATCTGCGGGGTGAGTTTGGAAACTGAGCTGGGTTTTCAGCACAGACAAAGTTGGTAGATGAAGATGTTACATGCTTTAGTAAGATCTGATTGTACGTATGTACAGGGTGTTAAAAAAGTGGTGGTCACTGCTTTCGGGGGTGAATCTACACCCCTGGATCGGTAGGGATTTGTAAAACAAACTTGCTGCGAAATTGTGTGTAACATGGAAAATTAATGTTAATTTTTTTTTATTATATCAATATATTCTGCTCGCAGGAAGGGGAAAAGTATAACAAGGAGAGTATTCCAGGGTCCGATTGCTTTGATTTTTTAATATGTTTTAGAGGACCGAGAAATAAGATATACGTGTTTTTTTATAGCGACCTGTTTTCATATTTAGGGGGCGAAACCACCTCTTAACGTTACAAGATTTTCAGGTGTTTATTTCCGATTGCTCTGGTTTTTTTGGATATGTTTTAAAGGACCGAAAAATAAGAAACAAGTGTCTTTTTATTTTGGCCGGTTTGCATGTTTAGGGTGTGAAACCACCCCTCATCCATGCCAAAATTTTATCAAATTTGTTTTAGTCCCTTTTTGACTTTTTCTCCCTTAAGCGAGCAGAATATATTGATGTAAAGAAAAAAAATTAACATTTATAGAAAATGCAGATAGAATTCATCCTTCCCTTTACCATATTTCTCTGCATGCAAACAAATTCTATAAGACTTGCTCCAGTCACATAACTCACCCTGCGTTTATACCCAACAATTGTTACGGGAAACGATCGACATTATTTCGAAATAATTTCACCGATATTGGGTGCAGGTCATGAGGGTTGCTGGTACAAGATCGCCTGGGCCTTTCTAAAGCCTGTAGGAAGGAATAATGTGCTTCATATTGACAAGAAGGTTCGATTGCAATTATACAGGCCTCGAAAAAATCTGAAGAAGTTCGAGAGGTTTCATACGTGCGAAGTAAGTACCTCCATTATGTTCCTATTCATTTAAAGCTTTATTTTACTTCATATACCTATTTCTGGATTTACACGTTCGAGTTATTTATTTGATAGCGTTTGAGGCTTTTTGAGTATACATCCTATCTTTTAGTAATTCTGCTCTTTTGGCGGAAAAGGAAAAATGAAGAAAAGAGAAAATAAAAAAATGAGAATGAATTTTTTTTATTTAATTAAAATTAAGAAAAAATAAATTAGAACAGAATTTCTAATATAATAATTTAATATTATTAATGACATGGCAATAAAAGTCATATATTTAAATATGTTAATGTTTATTTCTTTTATTTTTTTCTTTATTAGTTCTGTGAAAAGATGTTCTGATTTTTTACCGTTGAGAAATTATTTGGGGCTCCAAAATATTTCTTGCACCCTGGTGCCTTTATAAAGAAAGCCGGCTCTGGATGATTGCAACGCTTCCCTTTTCAGTTTTAAAAGAACATAACTTTTCATTTTTCATTTTGTAATTGCAACTTATTCTCCATATTGGCTGAATATAATTGTACCGAAGGCTTTTGTCCCATTTAAAAATAATAATAAAATAATTAGTTTACATTTAGTTTTCTCAGTACATAAAAGTCTCATGTGTTTCAATCAATCTGCTAGGTTTACACGTGGTGGAAGTCGAGTAACAGGGAAAAGTATCCTAGTAGTTTATTCGTCGCTATAACGTCCATCGAACCGCCGAAATTAGAGCCGGTCTTTTATCAGCAATTATCCTTGAACGATTTATCGGACGTGCATAGCGAATCGCAAAAGGCTTCGACTCGTACCGCAGATTCCATCAGCTTGCCAAAATGGACGCGATTAGCAGCGCAGTCTTGCAAAGTGCCGAACGAAAGTATTTTCGAAAGTGATGTCAGCGAAAACGGGTGTTTCTTCGTTGCTTTCAGCAACGATGGGAAATATTTAGCCTGCAGTCTTTCCGAGGAACATGATTACCCTATTGTCGTTTATGAGGTGAGTTATAATCAAAGCCTTTTATTCTAGTTAATATGCCGACATTAACGCTGTGATTCGATGAAATTCGATAAGAATTAACTGCATGTAATCATAAATATTAAGGGGTTACATACGTTTAGCCGCGGCGAAAGTGAATGATTTTGGGAATTTTTTCAGCGGTTTTATTAAAAAGAATAAAGCAAAATACTTATTACACGTGATTTATTAGTCCACAGAGTGCACGAAAAAATTTATTCACAATAATTTTTGTATTCAATTATTTATGATTTTTTAGGTTCCTTAGACCACTGCAGAAAAAATGATCAGCTTGATATCTCCCTTAAACATGAATGGATCGGAAAAATAAAATGATATTCTTGTAAAATATAATGTGGCCATTATGTACTGACGGGCCCTTTTTTGATATTTTATTTAATTCATTGTTTATGCACAATCACAGAGTAAAATGTTGAATGAAAAAATTCAGTTAACTGTAAAGTACCATAAATTGTTTATTTATTTGAAATTGAAACATTTGGTCCGTCAGCTCATAATGGCAACATTATTTTACAAGAATATCATTTTATTTTTCCGATCCATCGATGTTTAAGGGAAAATCATAAATAATTTAACAGAAAAATTATTGTAAACAAATTTTTTCGTGCACTTTATGGACTAATCAGTAATCACTCATATGTAATAAGTATTTTGTTTTATTTTAAAACACCTAAAAAATCCTGAAATCTTTCATTTTCGCCGCGGCTAAACGTATGTGACCGCTTAAGGACCCTTTTCGTCGTTTTTAGGTCGAGACGAAGAAAGTTCACGTACGATGCTCCGGGCACAAAACCTTCGTTTATTCCCTTCATTGGTCCGACAACGATAAGTATCTGCTTTCGGTTTCGTCCGATCAAACAGCTCGCATTTGGGATATCCAGAATCAGATTATACAACACGTTGAAGTATGGAAGAGTATTTTCGTTCCTAATTTAACTCGATTCTTGGACGATGAATTCTTTAAGATGACTTAACGAGGAATGCAGAGTACATTTATGGCTATAATACGTAATATTAGAACTGTGACCTAGTGTTTTGTAACACTGGATGTCGTTAAGACGTTTTTTAGTCATCTTCAGGACTTTAACGGCCCTAAAATGCTGTGAATGTCTCGAGGAGACGTCTTTGAGGGATTGGCGTATTGGGAGAAGGGGCTGCACCATTTCTTAAGATATAAAATTTCTTTTTGAAGGGAATACAGCTTAATTGATACACAACAAGATGTATATCTTGATTTTTAAATATAAAGTTTCTTTATATGAAAAGGAACATGAAAAATTATACACATAAATTATATTATAAATTCCATTTCAAAGTAATTTGATCAGCATTCAAAAGGGTACTGCACTGAGATCCAAAAATGCATATACATTTTGTTGGTTGTGGGGTAGGTGATTAATTTAAAACAAGTCTTTTCGTTACTACAATCTAAAACTTCAATTGAGAAAGAAGTTGAAATATACATCTGTAACAGACAAGTCGCTAAGAGGGAATGGCTCCAACGAGAGCCGAGAGAAAGAATATCGGTGCCCACTCGGCTTAATCAGAAAAGGAACATCTTTCCTTCTTTAAACAATAAACCACAATTGCAGTATCTCTTCTTAGAGTGTTGATTCAATTTTGACCTTTACATTCCATCACGCACTCACGGGGGACACGAAATATCCCACATATTTCATAAAAATAACGTTAATATCGTGTTAACCAACATTGCCGCAAGAGTGTGAAATGTTAAATAACCAAAATTTCTCTAACCCTGTAATAGATGATGCCTCATCCCTCGTACGTGTACTGTGGCAAATTCGATGCCGACAGTGCCTCGATCGTAGCAACCGGCTGTTACGATCGGATAGCGCGCATCTGGATACGGGGCAGGAAATCGAGGAGCCGTAATCTCAGCCAAGAACTGGAAGGCCACGAAGGTTTTATAAATTCCATGTGCTTTCAAAAGAACAGCAACCTGTTGACTGCGGACAGCGTGGGGATAATAATCTTATGGACAGTGAAGAGGAGTCGGCGCGCATCGTCCAGAAAGGAATGGCACATATCGAGGAAGATAAGGGTCAGGGAGATCGACGGCGTGATAATTAATACGATCGTTCTGCACCCCTTAGAATCGCGGCTGTTGGTTCATTCGCGGAACAATGGGCTGAGAATGTTGGATCTCGCGACTGGCGTGGTATTGAAGAAATACCACGAACTGAACAATCAAAGGTACCGTCTTCTCACCCTTGACGATTCCTGTCGCTTTCGGATCGGCGCTCTGGCACGCAAACTTTACAGGCAATTAAATAAATTGTAAAGGTACTTTGAAACATTCGTTGCAGGATACAAACGACAGCCTGCATCTCCCCGTGCGGAGGTTTAATCCTCTGCGGAGGCGAAGACTCATCTTTGACCGTGTGGAACCTGGAGACCGGAAGCCCCGTCGCCAAGTACACGTTCGATCGGAATTTTAGGGCGGTGACTTGCGTGGATTACCACCCGCGCGATCATGCATTGGCATATTCGACATTTGGCAGTCCAGCGCCAGTAAGAGTGTTATGGTTCAGCAAAGACGCCACGGGCGAGGATGTAGGATTGAAGATGATAGGAGAGGCTGATGATAAAACGCGTAACAGCGAAATTCCAGCCAGGCTTTTAAATTCCTCTGTGACGCCCAGGGAAAGATCGCGATCGGACAGCAAAGCCCGAACGTTGGAAGAGGTCCCAAGCGAGATCGCACCAGAGAGAAGCTGGCAATCCACTCGAAGTCACAAGTTTCATCCCGTTGGATCGCCTGGTAGCATCCTTTCAGAAACCACCGAGAAACACACCGTTGCGAGACTGAAGCTTCGACGATTGAACGAAACCGAGGAGACGCTGAAGAGTCGGAGCGCGAACCGTCTGTACAACATTATCGAGAAGATCGACAGGATATTGTCGAACGCGTCGAGATCGTCAGGTGACGTTGAATCTGGCAAGAATTTCGTCTTTGATCCAGAAACGAGTAGAAGTAAGGCTCTAACGAGGCATAGCGATGATGGGGAGGTAGGCGGAAGGGCAAATCGTAGAAGGAATAAAGCACAGTCGCATACGGGTGCTGAGAGCCATCCAAATTCATATTTTGGGTCGAGTACGGGGGGCAGTGGCCACCGCGAGGCTTTCGAATTAAAGACGCTGGAGAATATGAAAGCAGGGGATTGGAACGCGAAACGGAGGTCGAGAAGTGCGAAGGAGACGAGAAGGAAGGGTGGGTACGACGGTCAGTTGGCGAAGACTTTCTCTGATAGCGCAGCGAATTGTCGAAAGGCTAAAGTACACGACGATCTCGCAAGGAACGTCTCTCCGGAAATCGCTGAGTCGAGCTTTATTCTTCGACCGAGCGTAAACGGTTCAAACGTGGCAAATTTTCGTGGGAATGGTATTTTTAGTAATTATCATTCGAATTCATCGGACAGCGCTGGAACGTACGTCGTGGAAAAGGGTGTTGACGGGAACAGCGACGAAGGCTCGATAAAATTCCTTGGAAACGAGAATTTGATTCGGAGCGACACGGAGGGACATTCGGATGTTGCGAAACGTTCTGAGAGTGAGAGTTCGGTGCTTAGCAATGCAACATTCACGATTGAAAATGAACTTCCTGTTCCGAAGCCCAGGAGGAAGAAGAACCTTGCTTGAAGCGCAGGGAAGCGTTGGTAAATCTGACGATTGGTGATCGCGAGTCTCGGTAAACCGAGTTCCGCCTAGTCCGGGCCCCGGTTAATCCGAAGCTAGCTTAATTTCTTAGCGTTAATGTCGTATTTGACGTAAATAGATTTTCATTTTAAAGCGTTTCCGCTCGTCTCGAGTTCCCTTCAGAAATTCGGTAAATGCGAGTGTGTGTGCATTTTGTTTAATTCGAGCTGGTTTCGGTCCCCGTTTACTTTAGAGTATTAAGGGTGCATTGCAAGTTTGTTGAGGGAGCAGAAATAAAAATATTTGAAAAAAAGACACTGTTTTATAAGATTCATGATATTCGGCAGTAATTCCTAATGTAGTAAACTCTCGCTATGAGCGCAGTTCAACTGTGCGTTGAACGCGCGTCGCCATCCTCACTATTTCTTAGAATCCTTCGGTTGAGAGAGAGAGAGAGAGAGAGAGAGAGAGAGGGGGGGAGCGAGAGGGAGCGAGGGGTACAAAATTTAATTACGTAAGGATAATATCGACGATTTTCTCCCCCCTGCCACCCCCCGTATAAGAATTCGTAAGATTTTATATTCCACCCCTATTCCTTATGTGATATTTCTTACATTGCATTTTTTCAATTATTACAATTCTATTAAAGCATTGTATAATTCATTTAACACGATTTCGGGAAATTTAAATTAGAATTACTTTTCTGGAACATTAATGATGGAATTTAGGATGCTACCTGATGCCACCTGACTCCCCCCTCTTGAAATAAAACGTCAGAAATTCGCGACCCACTCCTCTCTAAAAAGCCGTACGTAATTTAGGGACAACCCCTTACCGTTTGCTACGAAAGGGGTCTTTAAAAAAATAGTTAGTAAAAAAATTAACAATAATTTTTTAATATCTCGGAAACTAATAAATTCGCGAAAGAACAATTTTAGATTTAGGGTCCACAGTCACGCCCTCGCCACCCCTCCTCTCAAATCTCGTGTCGATCAGCCACCACTGGGGCCATTCGGAAGTATATCCGGTGTTTAGAATAACAAATTGAAAAGTGGCATATAATTATTATTACCCATTTTTTTCTCCACATTGTATCAGTAACATTTTATTACCGTTTTTCGTAATTGTAATTTATATACTGTGCTAACGGAACAATTTTTTTGTAGTGTCAAAACGAAGATTATTTTGAGATGATAGTATTTAGTGTCCCACCCTGTATGCTATAGTTTTCACGATAGAAAATTTAGTGGTCATATGCATGAAGTTGGTGGGATAATCGATTGCATTGTACATATTTATGTATGAGATATTTGGATCTTGTTAATTTTAAGAAAATTTTAACGACGTCTGACAGAAATACCTAGTACCTATACCCTATATACTTCTATTTAGAGAATCTGGTCCACGAGTTAACCGTAAAATTTTGTTTCAGATATGGGATGCTTCTTCGGGAGCATAGCTAAACTCACCGTGAAATTCATTGTCCTTCCCTTTTTGTACTTCACGTATTTATATTCCATTTATTTGATGGCCTTAATTAACTCGGCGCTTACGATTTATTTCGTGCTCATATTCTTAATAACTGGAATCGATCCGATGAGTGCCGAATACATTCGGCCAGACGCAGCAGAGGTACGAATAATTTCGATAAAGAAACCAGCAGGTCGTTTTCAAAAAGTAAAGATTTGTGGAGTCTCGGGCAATACTTCGTACGTTTTTCAGAAAATATCTTTTCAGAAAAATCCGTGCATTAGGGGTAGAAATCGCTCGGCGTGCGAGTTAATTTTCTATGGAGACCTGACAGTGCGAAACTCGAAAAACACGATGATTTGGAAGAAACCACACTTATTTCTTGTTAAAAAAATGTCATCATTTTTTTCTTGTAAATTCGCTGGTGCTAGTTTTCGATCAATTTTGTTTCGAGTAATGAAAAAAGCATCAGCCGATATACAAAATGTGTAACAATAATTTCTACAATATCGAAATATGAAACAGTAAAATTGTCAAGTTTTGACGTTTCCAAATTAACACGTGCTCCGTCTTTTTATTCTCCGAATGTATCCCTAAATTCGTTGTGTATAATTGAACAGTGAATCTCTGAAAAGAAATTGGAAAGAAATGGGCAGTATATTGACATCTTTGGCTACTATTGCCTTGACCATACTTTTCTTTCCTTTTATATTTATTTGCTACGTGTACGTTGTTTTCATTATGATCGTCTTTAACATCGTACATTCGTTTTACATCTTTCTCCTAATGCTGCTCAACGGTTTTCCCGATAGCACTATTATCGATTAAGATTAAGCTAGGTTGGTTTAAACTTTACGAATGATAATTCGATAAAACACGTTTCTATTCCTTGACAGTAACAACCTTTCAGAACGCCAACGACAGTGGACACACCACGGAGGATGAAGACATGTTTGAATATCAAATCTCGGAAAATTCCAACGTTACATAGATCTACTTCCACTTATATCGCAAAGAACAGAAGTTTTCAATATTGGCTGCTCGTACAAGCTGAACACCGAAGATAGCTTTCGTACGATGTGTAAATAAATAAAGACCCGCATTTCATAAACAAGAGCGTTGATTTAACTGACGTTCAACTTACCAATTGTTTCGCGGCAAAGATAACTCCTCAAAAGTTGGCAGGGCAGGAATAACTCGAAACAAGAACTTGGATCGCGATTACACGTTACTCGGGCAAGATGGCTAACCGGCACTTTGTAGAACTGAATTTTGCAACAACTTTTTATCGTAACGGAAAAAGAGCTGGACTCTAAGCAATAACGACGCCAGTACAGCGAAATATGCATGCTCGCAAGTATTCTCGATTCGGTCGGCGCGCCTCAGTTCCGTAGTTTCCACTAATTCGAGTGCGAACTTTAAGTATATAGGTATGCGCGTATTACAAATCGCTGTAAACTTGCAATTAATGCATTTTTGAGCCCCCCCTGTGGCCGCTGCTTTCGTACATACGTTTCACCACGTTCCACACGGAACCGGGGTACGGGTACGAAGCGCAAAACTCAGCAGCTCGGCTCAGCAGTTCTCTGGTGAAGCCGGCAGCTATGAAGACCGTGTGGCATTCTCGAGCGAAAGCATGGTAGAGATATGCTGGAATTTGTCGTTGCAACTTGTCAGCCAAAAGTGTTAGCCGTCACAACTATGTGGAAATAAATTTGGCCGTACTTAATATTTCGGACCTTCAGATTACACGAAAAAGGCTTCTTCTGGGTTAACCAGTCTATTGGTGCAATGGTAACATTAACGAAATTTGTGCTCATCGCCACTGTTTATGGTATATACATATATCTATCCAGATTATTTCATTGGAAAATATGACACAGTAGTTTTATTACTCTTAGGGGCGTAAATCAAATACATTATTTCATAACCTTAAATATTACCGATCGATAATTCGCTAGTTAGTACTTTAGTACACTTCCAATTTGACTTTGGCTATTTAAACTTCTTCACTACGGCAAATTTTCGGGGTGAAAGTCTTTTTAGATCGATCATTATTACGATCAGAATCTTCTACGAGTTGGTGAATGTGTAATACTGAACTCTTGTTTATATTATTCAAATCCCATTAGCAAAATCGTATAAAAATATTAGACAGTGTTAGAAACGCAGTATACGATCTTTTTAATTTTTATAGCTCTCAATTTCGTATAACACGTAGGAGATATTATTTCTGGTATTTAAATACATTTTAGCTTTTCCAGGAATTTTCACACATGTAACAACATCGCGTGTACTCGAGTTGAGTGACCGGTGAGTGGCTTCTGCTTTTATATTATTTCTACATTATTCAGACAAGAATTCGTGTTTTGATTAAAATTCTTTTCCAGGTTCTTAGACATTCACAAAGATGGACAATGGCTAGTAATGGTATAAACATTATTTATTACGCCGACCCCACGGTAGAAATTGAATCTACTTAAACTTAATCGACAATACCTCTTTCTTTCAGATGTACGCACCATGGTGCGCGCATTGTAAACGCTTAGAACCGGTTTGGGCGCACGTAGCGCAACATTTACACGCGACGTCGATAAGAGTAGGGCGTGTCGATTGCACTCGATTCACAAGCGTCGCTCACGCTTTCAAAGTTAAGGGATTTCCAACTATTCTGTTGTAAGAGAAAGAATTATACATACCTTTGTAACGTTTAAGTGGAATATGTACGCTAATGTTACTTCTTTATACGCAGTTTAAAAGGGGAAAATGAGTTTACGTACCACGGGGACAGAACGCGAGATGAAATAGTAAAATTCGCGTTGAGAGTGAGCGGCCCACCTGTCCAGGAGATAACGAAAACCCAAAGTTTCGACACGATTAAGAAAGAACGCGATCTTTACTTTCTGTATGTCGGGGAGCGATCCGGGTCACTATGGGTAAAATAGACACTCCACTTCGTTCGTAATACATTAACAGAAGCTGTGATTAAGGGAGATTATTGTATTCAGGAGTTTTATCGCAAGACCGCGGACGTGTTCCAGCCACACGCATTTTTCTATCAGTCTCATCCGAATGTGGTTAATAAACATGCTCCTGTGGGACCTGTTCCAGCATTATTTGTTTACAAAGAAAATTCGCATTACAATTTCACCGGTAAAGTATAAGAGGAAGTAAACCGAATACTACTGTATTAGATTGTTTATTTACATTTCTACTGATTAATGTCGATATATATCTTGACTCAGGCCATACTATAAGCGACATTGAGAAGTTAAACGAAACATTGTACAAATGGATAAACGCGGAACGTTTTCCTACATTCCCGAAGGTAACGAGAGGGAATATAAATCAACTGTTTCTAACGAACAAGAATCTGGTTCTAGCAGTAGTAGAAGAGAATCAGTTGGAGGAAGTACCTCCGCATATGGTACAGTTCAAGGATATGGTGGAATCTATAATTAAAAGTAAACGAGAGAAATATCACGAGTAAGTTGTGCTCCAAAGATTTGAATATTACTTACTTTCGATTAAAATTTAATCGTAACTGTTATTGTTTTAATCAGTAACTTTCAGTTCGGTTGGATAGCTAGTCCTGACCTAGTCAATAGTATAGCAATGATGGTCCTACCATTACCAAGTTTAATTGTTATTAACACTACGACAAATCACCATCACATACCAGAGGATGAAGCAGAAAAACTGACTCCTCATGTGATAGAGTTGTTCCTAGAGCAAATACATAATGAAAGCGCTCCGGTAGATGAAGTTGCTTTTATACATTAGATTTCAATTAATCCGAGAGACAATTGGGATACAGAAACTAACGTGAAGCGTGAATTTTCAGCGATACGGTGGAAACAATTGGCTGGTACATATTTATAGATCGTGGTTCGAGTTGAAGACAACTCTTATCGCGATGTGGATGGGCAATCCTATCCTGACGATGGTCTTATTTGGCTTGCCAGCTGGATTTTTGTCGTTAATATGTTACGGCATTTGCTGCCCCGATATTTTAGACGCGGACGATGAGGAAGAAGGTAAACTTATCATCTTTTCAAAATTTAACGGTTCCGTTATACACGATTTTTTTTAAATATTGAATAACATTGCAGACAGTACAGGCGCAAACCACATGAAGAAAGACTAAAACACTTGAGTTATTACGTCTGCGAAATAGTTTCGCGACTTTCTAATAACGCGAAGGTGTGTATACTATTATTTGATATTTTACGATCTGGAATTTTGTTTGAACCAAATTTACTTAATTGATATTGGAGGATTTTCAATCAGTCGCTGACATTTTTTTACACGAATGGAATAATCTGAATCGTTTTAAGGGGGATTTTTGGTAGTCGGTGGAATTTTAAGAAATTCTATGAATTAGGTAGAATAATGATTAACCCTCGTACACCGTACGGTGCTGACTATTACGGTAGGCAATTCTATTCAGGCTCCTTTTGACCTATAATGTCTGCTTTCACGTGCATTTTGCAGTAGGTTTGTTTTGTCGTGTATTAAGGTTTTAACATTAATACTACGGGGAGTATGAAATAATAGAAAACATATTGATACGAGCGTCATTAATACATATAATACCACGTATACGAATGGTACTAATGTGGAGGGAAAAGAGAAAATGGATTATAAGGTACTAATAAGTAATGTGTTTATTTAGTTTTGCGGCATCTAGAATCTAGAACGATTATGATCTGTTACAGTTTACACTTTTTTCCACCTTCCTTCTCAATATTTTTATGACGATGAATGCGCTATTTCTTCAAGACACGCTTACCTTTTAATCGCTGTAAGATATACTTTACAAGGGATTACATCGAACCCGCGCACGCCGATTTTGATGAGACTCTGCAGAATACTCGAAAATATTTGACACGTATTTCTTTATATCGGCAATCGTCCACGTTGAAGGGGTGAAAACAGCCCTTAAAGTGGGGAGTCGAAAACATATTTCCTGGAATATCTCGAGGACTATGCAGGAAATTTTTTTTTAAGTGCGAGTTTTTTTTAAAGACGAATCCAGCCCTCTGCTCAGTGTTTAAATAATTTCAAAAAATACGTTTTCGGGGCTTATTTTACCCCTTCAATATAGACGATTGCTCATAACAAAAAATACATGTCAAGTATTTCTCACTATTCTGCAGTCTCGGCAAAATCGGCGTGTGCGGGTTCGATATGTTCCCTTGTTAGTTTCCATATTCAGCAAATAGATGGGCACCGTCCGACGAGGGTTAAAATAAAATATTTTAGCTGAATGAGCCGTTCGCAAGACAATACAAATTATGCAATTATACGAGCTTTCCTAAATCTCGTGGAAGAATTTGTCTTGTACCATAATTTTTAGTAATTCAGATGTAAAATGTATTAAAGGTTTGTGAAAAGAATATGAATGTTCAAGTAGGACTTTGTGATCGTATTTAAAACCAAAAGTACGTTTTTTTTCGTGTATAAGTATAGTAAAAGAAGATTCCGTACTATCACAGGTTTGTGTAAATTTTTCGGATGCTTGGTTCAAGGCATGAAAGTTCTTTTTAGGGATGATAAATCGGTATGGGTCCTGAACGTGTATTTACTTATATTTAATAAAGAAAATGATAATACATACTTGATTCTTTTTTTAAGAATTTTAGACTTACAGAAGTTACAGGGATAAGTTAAGTAGATGGTGGTACGGAGGTACATAACTGGAGAAAAGGATATTCTAATTAATGAAAAAATAATAAAACTTGAATTACAATTGGTGATAATTTAATTACTTGATTCTTTTTACCTTTATTTTTTTATTTCAATATACCATAAAAAATAAGAACATACAACTAATTAAGCGTATATTTGTGTATTGTAACTTCAATTTTTATTTAAAAATGAAACAGTGTAATGTTGCTGCTTGGCAAGTCGTGTATAATAATTATAAGTGCTATAAATCATCGTCGGAATCCAGTGCCGCTCTTCGCCTGTCGAACTAAAACGTAACTTTTGCCATTAATTTCTTCTTGACGAACATTGCTGTATATAGAATGCATTTTAACTAACTTTAACAACAGTCTTTCGTTGCGTTTGTTGGTTCACGCTTTCAAGTAAACTAATTAGTTCTTTTTCTCCAAGTTTACCAGGTAACTGACCGCGCTGCGCCATACTTAATATCATGTTCTCTACCATCTTCCCTTTCTCAGGCTTTCCAAGACACAACGTATTGACTAAAGGAAAAGTATATTTTATGCGTGTACATTTATACAGAATGCGAATAGATCGATGCCCTTACGTCTTGCTCTGGCTGATTGATCTAATACTTGCGCAAGAATAGAATTCCTCATCTCTTCCATTTGATGCATCTTTTCTTCCATCGCTTGTTTATTTTCGCCATTGCCGGACTAAGCGTCGATACATAAACATTATAATTGATGTAAATAATAGAACACATTGCAATAATGTACAATATTTAATTTCGTCACGCTTTCAACCGAAGAGATATATTGCAATTGATGTGTACATTAATTTATGGGGTGAATTTGTTATTTCTGACGTAGATTTACAATTGAAACAATTAGGGGCCACAGGTCAGTGGCTGCAGGGCCCAATGTGACCCGAGGTTTGCTCATCGCTGCTATAGACCCAAACTCTATATTCACTATTTCGTATCCAAAGCTTTCCCATACTAAGGTCGGTATCAGATATATTGGCCGGTGAGTTTCGTGCGGGGTATTCTCCCACCACACAGTTTCCCTGCCTCGGTGCTCCTTTTCTCACTCGTTTTCAGACTCGCTCCCGCCTTCGCAGAACACGAGTAAGCCAGAAGTGTGGGCCAAACTGAGCGGTCAGCGTAGAAACACACACATCAGGTGTGCGTTAGCTTAAAAAAAACTCAGGAGCTTTAATGGTCAGAACATTGATTCCTTCTCGGTTGCTTCATCTCGAGCAGCGTTCCCGTTACCCCGCCATACCTTGCGAGGGCCATGCAACTTTCGACTGACAAATCCACGATCGTCAGACGGTGGTGGCTGATTTCTCCTCGATCGCTGCTCCCGAAAACGAATTCACCAGCCAATATATCTGATACTGAGCTATTAAAGGTGCTATCACCCTGTCCCTTGACGCTTTTAGTACGTCACTGTACCTGTTTCATCAACAATACCTACTTCTGCCTGAACACCAGGTGACAACACTTTTAAAAATAGACGAAGTTAATCATTCTGATATATGCGAATACAGATACACCCGGACTGGTACACTTGGCCTGTTAACTCTAAATAGACAAATTGTAATAATTGTATCTATCGCTTAGTTTAGAAGTCTATTTCTCAATATCGAAATTATGTATTTAGGGTATATTTTTGTAGGTATCCTCGCTTGGTATTTCGGCTAAAAGTGGTACCGTTTGATTCCTTTTGGCAAGAATCTTCCGAAAATCTAAGTGAAATGCAACACACTTATTTGACCCAAGAAACTTAACTTTGCCATCAAACTTAACGCTGACCTTTAATTTTGAGGAATTCGAAGTTAATGCCCTCGAGCTTTACGTTATAATAATTCGATGTATTTTTGTAAGTAGTTGTTATATTGTATTCTCTCCGGTAATGTACTCGTTAAACAACGTGCGATTTATCATTTTTGAAAGTAATATTGTTCTATAGCCCTCGCTGTTCGGCAGAACAGGAATGTTGATTAATTTTACCTTATATTGTGACTGCAACTGAGCTAATCGTTGCTGTCGTATTGCTTCAAGTTCAGGGTCTGACATTTTTTACAGGGTTAATTTCTCCGAAATTCTCTCGAAATCCTATGCACTTGCCAAATGTTCGCAAACCTCCACAGTTACCGATCCGCAACTCCTATTAAAGCCTTGCGATGAGGAATACGAAGTTGGCCGAATATACACGCGAATCAAACGAATCTGCGCATGCTCAGTCCAGTGCAGTCGATGAGGTTAGGAATGTTGGAATGGTTGGATTCGTATTGCAGCGATGGCGGATGTATTGCAAGGGTAATCAACTGTATTCGCAAATGCTTCTTAAATGTTGATGAGAGAAGATGTCGTTGCACGGTGTTTAAGAAACTGATTATATCAATTGGTGAGTTGTGAGGAGAAAGACTTCTTCGCGACGATACGTTTTCTCAAGTAGGTAATACTACATAACCTCAAAGAATGTTTACAAACGAAGTATACTCGGACAGAGGATTGGAGCAGACCAATTTTATTCGCTCCGCTCCGATATCAAAATACTTGCTCCAGCTCATTTGCAGCAAATCTACGATATAATATTTTTTCAATGATGAGAAATTGAGAATTGGTATTTATTAAAAACATTTCATTCATCTGCTCTTACAAAATGAAAGAAGATTCAAATAAAAAAAATTTGGAGCAGAGGAGCAATATAAGTTTTCCATGCTCCGGCTCCGCTCCTGCTCCGGGCAAAACCCCATTACTCCACAGATCCGCGCTCCAGCTTTGAGCTCCGCTCCAACACTCTGTACTCAAATCTAGGATTTTAAACGAAGTGAATAATTAACACTTCGGGGACATTGCTCCTCGTGTGTAGAAGTTACAGTAGAAGTTACAATTACATTGTGCTTAAAATATTACCGAACTGTGGTAAATTCATATTGTATTTATATTTCGGAGTTATTGAAAGACGTAAACTTGACTGCAGTGTCTCTTGAAAGAGAGCAATGTCGGACTACGTACAATTTGGTAAATAATCACAGTTATTAGAAGGTATTCCAACATATTATGCAGTAAAACTTACAGGGATAGTGTTAAAATATTACTATGTAACACTTTTAGTATTCTAAATAAATAATTGAGCTCAGGGGTGGTTTTGTATATCGGTTAAGCAAGCTGCGGCGGCAAATTTTTAGCGAAAGAGAAGGTTTAACCAGAGAGGCTTGAGACAACTTTAAAAACAATTCACTTTTTTCACGGAGCAAACTAGCAATAACTCATGTGTGAGTTGTTACATTAAATTAATTTTAAAAGTGTCTCCACTCTTTTAAATTAAAGTATTTGATGATATTTCACACAAAGGGCGGAAGAGGCTTGTTAGCCTAGGGGCACCAAATCTCTAAATCCGCCCCTGATTGAGCTTACGAATATGCAAGTGTGAGAAGTATGTACGAAAAGTAATACGAGAACTGATAACGTGAATTACCATCCGAAGCGTGTCTTAGACGAATTACGAACATACGCTGACAATTGAAGAGTAAGTTCTGTTCTTCAAAAAATTGTAAATTAAATACATAAAGGCTTCAAAATTTGAAATAATATGTACGTTACCTGTTTATTATCTTTAAAAGGAATGCAATATACAAGGATGAAAGGGATTTATAAAGTTTTACAAGATAGAATTATGTTAATTTAAAATTATAATCGCGATTATTGTTTTCATGAAAACAGTTGGTTAAAGAAAGGAGGAGATCTAAGGAAGATTTTATATTTTCTATAACTTTTAATCTATTTCATTGCAGTATCATAAAATTGGCAGTATTTGTTTACTATTACGTTAATCATGTAGTGTTTACAGTATGTACGTTGTTCTAAATCGTAAACAGAAACATTTTAGGGTATCATTTTTTTGGAACAATATAAATATCGGAGATGAGATAAATATCTAGTATGCTATTATTTACTAATGTATAAATTATAATTGTCATATGTCGTGTACAATTATATAGAGCATTTCATGGAAACTGTTACATGTTGCTCCCGGTCTACGAAATCGCTAAATATTTAATTGTTAATTATTCGCTCTCTCTTATCAATCATGCACAAGGTTCTTATTTCCATACTAAAACACGACGAAACACATTGATTTATCGATACCTTCAACAGTCGATTTTAAATAAAAGAACAGTACAAATAAAAGTAACAACAAAATAGAAGTAACAAGTACAAATTGAAGTAGTAGTTGAAACCATATGTGTACTACATACAGTGGGGGACAAAACTATGCGGACACTCTTTAAAATCGTACAACTTGTTCAAAATTGGTCCAAACAACTTGAATTTTTTTTAGAAGCTAGAAGGATTAGTTTGCTAAGTGACGTGTTTGGTCGCTTTGAAATAAGTTGCAATTGGTCGGAATAGCAAAAAAAAATAGGAAAGGTCATTTTTTCAACTTTTTTGTCTGTACTCGTAATGAAAATTTAAAAAATGCCTTTTGTGGATTGAAGTAAGTTGTATACACGCCTAAAATTTCATAAAAAAACTAATCCTTCTAGCTTCTAAAAAAAACTCAAGTTGTAGGACCAATGTTGAACAAGTTATACGATTTTAAAGAGTGTCCCCATACTTTTGTCCCCCACTGTATATCACACGTTAACAGTGCATGCGTAACCAATGCAATTTTTGAACTCGATTTCCTCTCAACTGGAGTTTTGGCCCAGTGTTGCGTATATTGGCCTAGCAGTTGACATCTTAAAGAATGAAAATTTCTAAAAAAAAAACCAATTTTGTCTCTGTCCTTAATATTTTCAGAGCAAACATTTTGTAATACTTTACATAATGGCCTGTATACCTGAGCATACGCGTACATGCTAGAAAATAAATATTGATCTCTACGTATGTCTGTATAAATGAATACATAGTTTCACAAATCTACCATACAAGGTTCGACGTATTTACTACTCATATATGTTTGGAAGAAATACTTATTCCTATATATTTTATGTTCACAAAAATGTTTCGGTACTTTAGGTCGATATTATAAACTGCAAAGCCATTCGTTTCTGTTGTACACAGCAAACGAAAACTGTTTAGGATGCATCTATCACTTTAAATAGTATTTGTACTATCGTACCATGGTGGCATCCAATTTGTCGTGGTTCTAGTTCTTCCCTTAGAATGAGGAAGAGTGCCGTCGATATTGTAATTTCTATCTGCTCTCCTCCTGCGGACTTCGTTTTTGTTTCTGTCAATAATTTCATTATCCAGAACAACAAACGATTGGTTGTTTGCGTGCTGCTTAGCGCTTTTGCCAAAACTAGGGGAATATGGCCTGATAACATCACTTTGAAGTGCACGATCAGGCGAAGGATTGCAAACCCTTCCGGAAGACTGAAGTGACGGCGAACGTCTGCGCCGGAAACCTTGTGGTTCGTCGTCAACGTTACAGACATGAAGCCGATAAGTTGGACTGGGTGAAGCATCTTTTAACGTGTTGCAGTCTGCCATGTCTAGCGGTGTTGGCCTTTGGTTCTGAGTCTGCGAAGTCCTCGAACCCCTAAATTGTTATTATTACTGTATTCGTGCCAGTTATTTTATGCTTACGTAATATAGACTAGCTAAATGCATAAAGGCGTATAATTAAATATGTTCATTGCGTTCGATTTTGCACTCAATTTAAACAGAGAAGCGTGGTGATTCATGAATTATAAACTAATTGACTAAAACTGCATGAACGATTTATTGCAAATAAATAGAAATATTAATATTAATAAATATTAATAATAGGTATTAATAGATCTAATCTATTTAATAGATCTATATAATAGATAATCTATTATTATTAATAGATATTAATAATTTCTGTTTTGGCGAAAAAAATATTCTATAATAGAAATATTAATATGTCTTGTCTTGCTTTAGAAATTATAATATTAATATTAATATTTCCATTATAGAATATTTTTTCGCCAAAATAGAAAATATATATTTTCAATTAGCATTCTCTTTTTAATGTTAACTCAGAGCAATAATTTTATAAACAGTTTTTCTAATTTACTCAAAGCCTGGTAAATATGGAGGTGCACCACTCTGGCTGCAAGGTCCTCAATTAAAAGGAGCGCAACGATTGTACAATACACGAACCTTCGACTACCCGACGGCGGTCTTGCGCACACATATTCCTCTTGAATCCGCGTGTGCAACACTTGAAATGCGTCCTGATCTTGGGCGGCGTTCACGCACCCAAACTGCTCAGCGTTATTGTTCATCCAATAGTTTTCCTTTCGCCTGGAAGCACTTAGGCTGCGATCTCGTCTGCGATGCATTCTCGGCTCGGTGCACAACTGGCCCTCGCGTTTCGCGCAGTAAGCCGTTTTATATTCCGGCTCTAGGTCGATGCTTCCCTCTAAACGCAAATTCGCTGGCATTTTCATAGGCTCGACTCTCGGCACGCGGCCGTAAGGGACGTACTGCGACCTCACTTCGCTGGTAAGCTCGTAGTCGCATCGTTTGGATTCTTGTTTACCGAAACTATGCTCCGACGGGATCAACGTCGATCTCACGGCTAGCGGTGGCTTTCGATATACAGGGTGATCCCTTTGATAATCCAAGTACTTCGACTTGTATTCCGGATCCTGGTCGATTTTCATTGAAAAATTCGGCGTCGGCGACGAAGGCACTTTAGAGCCATCCGCTCGCCCAATCTCGTCATCGGGCTTCACAATCTTGGGACGCGCGCGCGGGAAATCCTGCAAAGGAATTCTCTGTTGCAATTATACTAATCATTAACGTACGACGAAATTCATACGAAGAAATGTTAATCTGCCTTATATGCGTCTTTATATTCAGGAATTTCAAGCGCTGGTCCCTTCAAGTCCTCCAACTTCGAGACCAACATCTTCATCTCATCTTCTTTCTTCTTCCTCTCCTGTTGCTCCATTCGTCTCTTTTCTCCCTGAGCGTCCGCTTTCAATTCACTGATCGACTGCTCTTCCCTCGTGCGCGGATTAGTAAAATTCTCAGTGCTCTCTGTGCTCTGGAAAAGGTTCTTCCCCGCCCTCAGATGGGATTCCGGTTTCACTGGCTGACAGCGTTCTGTAACGTGAAACGGTGAAATAAAGTTTCGCGTTCGAACAGGGCCAATTTCAGAATGGTAGAAAATGGCCAATTCTGGCTGCCGGCGTGAAGTGTTTGCAAGTCATAAATCAGCAGGTTAACAAATGACGAAAAGAGGAAGGTGCATCGGGTAAGAAAAATGGAAGCTAAAAAGGATTACGTGAAAAATAAGGTCCCCCAAAATTCCTATATAAACCTTTATCCTTTAATACTTAAAATTGGCCATTTTTTTACCATTGCCCTTTCCAAGGTGGTGGTTAAAGAATTTTCGATCGTCACCTGTGCCCTCGTGTCTCCTGAAGACGTCAGTGTACTCTGCCACGAAATTGGACTCCCCCTCCAATTTCAAGTTCGTATTCTGCCGCAACAATTCCGGCCTTCGCACGCCCACGAATGGCACGTAATTGGCGTGATTCTCCGTCACAGTTTCGAACTCACCCTCGAGCTTTAAGTGCGTGGGGACACGCGTGAGCTCGGGGCGGCTGACGTTCAGCCATCGAATGAACTTCTCGCACTTTTCGGTGGTCGTGTCCAGCTCGCCCTCCATTTTCAGCGACGTGGGTCTGCGTGCTAGTTCAGGCCTGTGCTGTCCCTCGTGGGCTACGTACGACGAATACGTTTCCGTGTCCGTGTAAAATTCCCCGTCGCGCTTTAAAGTAGTCCCTCTTTTATTGAATCGAGAAATTGAACAAGTTGAATAGTAGAAAGAGCTGGCGGCTGCGGTATGCCACTATAACGGCTAATTTCACGCTGGACGATTACAAAGAAAGAATGTCAAAATTCGGGACAGGTACATAGTACTCGCAAAGGTGAACGAAAATGTTCAGTGGATATGTAACTTTCTGTTCCGGCAACGCGAGTAACGTATTAGCCTTTAATTGTAAAGTATTTTATAGGCGAATAAATTATTGTCATCGGGTGACTTTAATTGTCTTCTATCAATTATGGGGCGAGTCGCGCAATTTCAGAGTCAAATTAAAATGCCCAGACTTATACAGGGGGAATAAATGTTTCGTGCAGAGAGTCGAAAGATTCTGAATTTAATTAAATATTTACCTCCTAATGAGTGATGGTCGTTTGCATGGATTTACATGGGTAGTGAACTTGGAGTTTACAGTTTCGGTCTCCATCGTTTTGTCGTCGTCAATTTCTGCCAAAGAAGTCGCAGGTTCCTTAGTTTCCGGTGGGACCTCGATGATTTTCGTCTCTAGTGCCTGACGCTCTTCCACTTCTGAGGGTTGCGCGTCTTCGATCGGACCACCCTTCGGTTGAGAATCCTTGGTCCGTTTGTTTACTTCCAGCAAGATATTCGCCTACGATAAGGGGTGCCATTTGTGAATTGGAAAATCAATTGTTTAGTGAATTTTTGTTTATTAGATTTCCCATTCGTAAAGGATCGTCTTGGATAGTAATACAGTATTTCGTAACAGGTGGTACAACCGAAAGGGTGGTGAAGCTTCGTGAAAAAAAACAGTTTCAGGACTTTTTCCTAACCAACCCCTAAGGGAGTGAAAAGGGGTGAAATGTATTTTCACGGATTC
Organism: Andrena haemorrhoa; assembly: GCA_910592295.1. Taxonomy (NCBI): domain Eukaryota; kingdom Metazoa; phylum Arthropoda; class Insecta; order Hymenoptera; family Andrenidae; genus Andrena; species Andrena haemorrhoa. The sequence goes on from OU342943.1 coordinate 8,769,519, forward strand.
TTCAAAATCTCTTAAACCCGATTAGATATCGACTTGGTTTTTACTTCGAAGCTTACCCACACAAATACCTAAAAACCAATTTCAGGATTTTTTCCTAACCAACCCCTAAGGGAGTGAAAAGGGGTGAAATGTATTTTCACGGATTCTTCAAAATCTCTTAGGCCCGATTAGATATCGACTTGGTTTTTACTTCGAAGCTTACCCACACAAATACCTAAAACCCAATTTCAGGATTTTTTCCTAACCAACCCCTAAGGGGTTGGTGAAAAGGAGTAAAATGTGTTTTCATGGAGTCCTTAATATCTCTTAGGCCGAAGCGAAGCGCGAGTGTATTTTGCTAGTACCTAATAATCCAAGAATTTCATTTCTACTTAGTTGAACCGTATCGACTAATAAATTCAAATGCTAATATTCAGCCACGTGCATATGTACCAGACGAGTATGCAAAATCAATTTTCTCAAGAATCCAAGCGTTTTATAGACAAATTCAATTCTACATTCCCCATGTATTTATTCAATGTAGAATTACCACACCCCTGGTTGTGCCATCTATTATGATATACCCTTATCGTTAACACGTTCCATGCTACCCCAGAATTTCAGTTTTTCGCATGCCCTTGAAAAGTGGTAAAAAATTAGATAAATAATTTCAAAATGAATTTTCTTTTATACGTAAAACTTCATCCCCTATATGTACCGTTGACCATTAGTAACAAACGCGGCAAGAAACACGTTAAACTTCGTCTAATCACATTTATTTATTACGCGAATGTCTGTAAAAGAACGTTAAGTGGTATTGTAATTTCGTTGAGAATACCAACCTTCGGCAAATCCTCGCTGCTCGCTCGGAAGGTTTCGCGATACTCCGAGACGAGTACCTTGTCTTCTAACTCAGGATAGAGTGGAAGATTGTCCCTCGGTTGACCTTGGACACGCCTTCTTCGATAACGAGCCAGTTCGTCGACTGTCAACCCTTCCAGGAGTGGCCATTTCTCCTTGGACTTGCTTTTCCGCCCTTTGCTTTTGCCCTGCGCTAGCTCCGTGTCCGAGGGCGATTTGTCGACACCATGGGAGGACCTTTGCCTGCGTATTGGCCCAATTCTCTTATTAATTGCCCTCGGATCGATGGTGTTTCGAAAGTTCACCGAAACCAGTATTTTTAAAACGTCCTTCTACTATTAATCACTGAATGAATGCACAATCTCGTCGGGCAAATTGAGCAGGGACCAAGAAACGTGGCTTTCATCACAGCTCGCGTCGCAGGCAATATACATCCCGTTTTATCTTCTAGGCTAATGAAATACCGAGTCCTGTTATCGCATCGCTAAATTACGTCACAGACCGTGTTTACCCTGCCCGAGCGATGCTATCGGTTTCTTCGGCAATTGGTCATTCAACCTCCACCTACTTTAAGAAAGCCGTCCGCATTTACACGCAAGTTTCATTCATGGAACCGGGTTAGTTACCCTCGTCACTGTATAAAATTCGGCGAACCGGCGAATCCCAATCGAACGCAAAGAATCACGCGCCCTCGTTCGTAAGAAGATACCCCTGGGACGATCACGAGTGTCGAAGCAATTACCCATAAATTCAACGACTTCTAAGTAGTTGATATTCAAAACCCCTGGATCACCAGGATTACGTTAACATCGAAATGTGTTCCGTAGAAATTTGAAATTCAAGTGGCTCGTAAGGGTACGCAGTACAGGTTTGAAAGCTTCGAACAATTGGAAATTGGAGTCTCGCGAGGGTCGAGAGGGTTGATGCCTCGTGGAGAGGGTGGTCGAGTCGAAAAAAGGTGAGAAAGTTGGAGCACCGACCCGGGTGGATGCCCGGAACGGACTGAAATCTTTCGACGGCGAAACTGAAGCTGCGGGAGAGGATGAGGGTTGGGTAGAAGAGGAGGCGAGTCGGCGAGCGCGCAGAGGGTAGAACGAGGAAGGAGAAGAGGGTGGTACGAGGCTACATGCCGTCGCAGCGAGACTCCTAGACGCGACGCATCGATCTACGAAGAGGAGCTCTGAAAAAGAAATTTCGTTACAGCCTAATGGCTCACGTGCACGGAAACGTTTAGAGCTATTACACCAGTGACTATCGTACCAGAGACGCAGTCGATGAGTCGTCCGATCGAAATCTGCGCGCACGTTTTATTTCGTGGAAACAGTGATCCTTGAACTCGTGTCGCGTTGTTCGCTTGCTAACCAGCGGAGACGAGTTAACTCGTCATAGGAAAATTCCTCGCCGTCGGGTGGGACGAATTAACTCGTCAGCGGAGAATTCTTCCGAGCTGGGTACAGCAAGTTGATTCGTAACGAAAGCGAAAAATGCCGGTCTTATTGTGGACGAAACGGGTCGATTCTTTTATAATTATTATCAAGTGTATAAGTACTATTAAATACACTGGTCGCGTCTCAGATCGAGAAATGACTCTGTTAACAGATTAATGGGAATTATAGTGTTTTTCAGAAAAAATTTTAATTGCAAAGAGCGATACATCGAAGGAAATAATTTTTTAACATTTTCGCGCAGCCGGTTAGCTCTCTTCAGGGAAATGTAAAGAAATGAATGAAAATGTAAAGGGTTTGAAGAAATTGATTTTTTATGAATAGTTATGGATAGAAATTGGGTTAGGCAAAAGCGATCAAACGAATTGTGTAAGGTGATTAGAATTATTCCGATTTTGAAGGCGGATTTTTTAAAAAAAGCTGCAGTAGATAGTTGAACTTTTTGGAAGATAATTAAATACAGGGGAAATTAGTTTTTATTCTGCATTATATTAAACTGAAAGGAATCGGTATCGAATAAAAACATTAAATGAAATTTGGGTAAAAACAGATTAATACTGTGGAATGGAATTATTTTATGTGGTAGAACAAGAAATTTTCAAAAAGATTTTGAAAGTTTGTTTTGCAGATTGAAGGGACTTGTCTGATGTGTTTGTCTATTACTTAATCTTTCCACACGTGTCTTAACACATTTTTGCAGATTCCTTAATTTTTATTGCACAATAAATTCTGCATCGATGAATTTTAGTGATACAATTCATTAGCATCTGAGATTGTTATGTATACCATCACTTACAATTCGTTCTTATTTATTGGTTCGCAGGATGAGTGAATATATAAGAAAGAAATCGGAAATCGTTTTCACCTGGAAATAAAATTTACGTATGGATTTGAGAGATTAAGGTACAGAAAGTGTTAGTATTTTTCAGTCATGCTTGTTTAATTTACAATGCGAAGTTCTGCAGCAATAAACTCTGTATTTTTACCGTAATAACGGGCAAATGATCTGTAAGAATTGAGCAACGTTTAATATGTACATATTACATATTCGAATCAGACCACCACCAGTGTTTAGGACCACTAACGTGTAAGTAGAGATAGCCAGTAGTAGACAGACGTGATATCCCAGTCGTACCTACTCGTCGAATCGTCCAAATCAGTTTTCACAGAAACGAAACTTCCTCCGTAGAAATTTTATTCCACATTTCCAATTTATTTTTAAACGAAGAATTAACCCGAATTTCGGTTAAATCAGAAATAACTAGTCTGTAATTACAAACTGGAATGGAATTAGGATGATCGTCCCTTTACCGACTGTATTCATTTTAATAACCAATTATCCTTATTTTTCTACTAAATAAAACATGTAGCTTGTAAGTATGGATAATATTTTGTTGCAATTATTTCCTAATATACGATTTATTAACTAATAGACTCTTATAAACATTGTTTTATAATTATAAATTCAATATATATGTATATTACATACGTTACATAAAATAACTTATCGGTTATAATTTGAAAAATACGATTTAAAAGAACTGAACGTGTTTTGCAATAATTTATAAAAACGTGTTAATTCGTCGTGTATTTAATTCAAAGCAAGAAATGGGATCGTCTCTTTTGTAATCGATATCTCAACCTGACCCACAAAATAGAGGATTGAGTGTAATTGACCAGCGTTTCTACGTGATTGGCACACAATTACGGCGTTCTAACAAATTGGCCCCGATTCGGAACCTCCTATTCATTATTGATGTAGATTTGGATTATGTCCAGAGTTCGAAGGAACCAATACTCTAAATGAAATCCTAATTGTACCTTGATCAGATGGTTATCATACTGCGCTCCCTTAGGCTGAACAAATTTCACAAATAATATTTAATTAATCTTGAAACGTTTCGTGACAGCGAGAGAGCTTTTGGTATCCAATACATTAATTTTCTATCTCCTTTTAATCATTAATATTGGTTACATACGATTGCAATAAATGAAGATTTACAATTCAAGATAAAATAAAGTAGTCATAGAAAAATACACACTTACAAAAAAATAGTTTAGTAACTTGAAACTATTGGAGCATTCGAATGTTGAACGAAGAAAATTATTAAACTTTCATGTGATGACTGATTTACAAGTGTAAATCAACTATTATATAGCCTAATCAATTATTTATCTAATTAATTAGGATAGGCCATGTTCTATTGTATTAAGGATTTATGGGGGCTTTGATTAAGTGTTTGTATATATACAGTACTAGCTTTACTACTCAGCTTCGCCCGAAATTTAGATTCTGATTTTATAAATGAACACTTTGTAATTTTTTTGTGTGAAAATGATTACATTCCTCTGGATTAGTCAGGCATAATGAGCTGAGGAACATTTCGTGATCCCAGAGTTTATCGTTCGAAAGTTTTTAGGCGACAAACAAACATATAGAAGCTTTCTGCTTTATATATTAAGATACCCTTGGGTACCGTTAATATTTTTTATTTCTTGGATTTGCTGAAAATATGAAGCCTTGTGGATATATTCCCGAAATGTTAGGTTGAAATCTACATAATATTAGCGTAGATGTGTAAAATTTTAAGCGAATCAACACCCTTCGCCCCTCAAGTCAAAAGTCACTAATCCTGGCAGGCTTTCTAATTCTATTATGTTCTGTGGATAGTTACCCTCCTTTGCTATTATATAAATACACTTTCTTGGAAGCTATTTGACCAGAAATGAGTGATTACATATAGTGAAATATAACAGGTAGATAATGTTCTACTTCAGAAAGATTATACGAAATTTCGATTTTTAAGAAAATGGCAGTCATTTTAACAAAAAGGTCAATTTTTAGGGTAAAAAAGTTTATAAAATTGTGCACCAAAAAAAAAATAACAACGATACAGCAAAAGTCCTACGTACATCATTAGATTATACCACGGGGAAGGATTGTGCAAAGTTTCAACTCAATCCGTTGAAAATTGTAAGAGTAATTTGACACACAGTCTAACTTGGTGTTCCTCCAAAGGAATTTATTTTGGCGCCACCTACAAGAGAGACTTTTTCAGTTTCAAAAAATGTGTAATTACAGATTAAAGTTACATTAATAAATGACTAAAACCGATTTTATTTCTGCGCATTCTTTGTATGCAAAAAAAATCATGAAAAACGCCTCCAAAAATCGCAGTCAAAGGTGGTATCCTGCCTTAAGTAAAGGCAGGACCACACACTCGGCATTCGGCGTACATCTCCACTCTATGCGCTTATTCGGCAAATGACGATCGTTTCGACTCGCGATTGGGAGCTATGAACATTCGTACAGAAGCGCGCGCAAACATTCGACAATCGGCGAATAGCGAACATTCGCCTGCGTCGCTAGACCGCACGCACGTAGTTGCTCGCCGAAGGACGAATATTCGAATGGCGAAAGTGTGGTTCCGCCTTAGCATGTGATTGCACATGGAGGAACGAGTTGCCACGAGGGTAGCGTGGCCGAGCGGTCTAAGGCGCTGGTTTAAGGCACCAGTCTCTTCGGAGGCGTGGGTTCGAATCCCACCGCTGCCAAATTTTTCTACTCCGTATAAAAATCATGTGCAAAAGTTTCAAGACAGTTATATTTTTAGCTCTGTTTTGTAGGAGGCGCATCAATCCTAAGTATCCTAAGATAATATAAGATCAAAGTCTGACGAGGAGGAGAAAGCAAGAACAGAGTCGATTACTAGTTTCTTTATTCAAGGCAGTGGCGCACTCAGGATTTAATTTTCGGGAGAGCCGAGTTGAACGGATAAAAATATTTCTAATGCAAATCCAATAAAATTCATTAGGTGATTGTACAATTTTTTTACAGAATAAAAACCAGTTTTCTTTTCTTTTTGCAAAGCTCTTGAATGATGACTTCAGTGGTGATTACATTAAGCTTCTTTCTCCTTTTTCTTTTGGGGTGCCAGGGCCCTTGCACCCTCTCGTAAACGAATCAAATTAAATAGATTAAATGGAATACAAAATTAATTTTTGCTTTGCCTCTCTAAAACGGAGTTAAAATCCTGACTGTCTTTCAAATTTTGCACGACACTCTCCAATTTGCTTATCAATAGGGAAAAAGCTTACAATTAGAGCAATCTCGACAACCAAGTGTTGCCAACTTCTGGACTGTACAGTTCTAATAGAATTATTTAAAAAATTTGATTCACCGATTTACGAGGAAAATGGATTAGGAAGCACGAAGAGCAATTGCCTTCTCAGTTTCTCTTTTTACGACCGTGCACGATAGCTAGTTTTTTGCTTTTTACTAACCACGACAGGAGCTACTAGGCGCTATTAATCATCGAATAAAGGAGCATTTGTCGTTTACTTGGCATATACCGTAGAACATCTATGATCAGAACAGTTTAGTTACCTGGACCCTAATATTCTTATAAAATACGAGTCCGTATATACAAAAGGTGCCGCGCAAAAATCTGAAAAACTTGAATCTACCCATTTTTTAACGCACAGAAGCACAAAAATCGAAATATCGTGAAATGAAAAATAAGTGACTTAGGCCACTTGCATAAATAAATAATCACCAGCATATATCTTTTCTCCCGCTGAAACTTCTATTATAACTGTCAACGCTGAATTTAAAATTAATTCGAATTAAGGATTGGTGGCGGGGGTAACCTGAAAACTACGGATTATTTGATAATTATTTTTCCGCAGTTTTGTAATTAAAAAAAAAGATGCAACTTGTTGTTTAAACTTCTTTTCGGTGTCTCTCACCGTTCTCGAAATCTACCACGATAAAGAAAACTCTGCATTTTTTCAAGGGGTGATTTCAACCCCTAAAACCGCACTGTGGTACCAACAGAAAATAGTTTTGAGTTACGGATGAACTACTTTCTGAATTTCCGGGTTGCGCAGTGTTGCCCCCATTTAAAAAAGAAGAAAGATTTTCTCTAAACACTATATTTTATTCCTACACTACTACACTTAGTCCGTTTTTAGTAAACTACTTATTCATTTGCCCTGAGAACGTTTGCCAGCTGGGCCTTGTTCCTGAAATCTGCCAATGGGGTTGCCTAACTTCCCCTGTAAGTCAACAAGAATCGTTATAAAAACTTCCCTGTTCTATGCCGCACAATTTACCAATTCGTTTCTGTGTGCGTGCTGCTTTATGGTGGTGCGCGATCGCCTCGTAATCGCGATCGAGCGTTTCCCTTTTCAGTCTCGGTTCGGTGCGCGACGGATAAGGGGTCGCGGGGGCTCACGGGCGTTTCTCATTCGAGATCCTTTCGTGTGCCGAATTATCGTGCTCGCGATGCCGGGATCGTACTCGAGACCCAGTGACCCCGATTTTCGTTCATCGTGCCCGCGACAAATTTCCATACGCCGGCGAACAAATGTCCGCGTCCGCGGGGCGTTGACGCACGCACACGCAGCCGCGCTGCCGCCTCTGGACAGTAATTTCGCCTTCGCCGGTTCGCACGATTTCGATCTCTATGCATTTCACGGGGGATGGAGGGAGGGTTTGCGCGCACGCGAGTCCACTTTAAAGAAGCAAGGAGGTCGCGCGCCCCTAAAGGTCTCCGGCTACATATGCACCACCCCCGTCGAAGCAATTAGTAACGTGGCTAGCTTGTCTTTCCTTTATTTCCGTGGTACATTTTTCATTGGATTTCGTGGATTTTAGGCGGTTGGATCCCTTGGCAGGGGATTGAGGAAATTTGTTTCTCAAATGCGTCCCTTAACACATTGGCAGGGATAAAAGAGTTTCATGGTTCTATGTATTTAACACTTGGATGATGAACGTGGGTCACTCGGGACCCAGATTTAAGCTTAAGTATCTACGCTAAAACGCAGGATAAAAGTTTCTGTAGGGCAATAAGTATAACTGTTATTATTCTCTTAATGTATAAAGCAGAAAGTGTTTGTCTGTCGTTTAAAAACTTTCGAACGGTAAACTTATGAAATGTGTTTTTTAAATAAATAAATTTTTTTTAAGTAGTATTATATTATAAGCTATAAGAAACTAAGATAATTGGATTTCAAAGCTGACTCCGAAATATGTTTATACAAGATTTCGGTATGGGTCAGAAATGGTCCGGGTCCGTCTTCTGAGGGTTAATATTCTACGTCACTGCTAATGGCAGTAATATTATTCAGGCGTTTGCAAATCTAAGAGTTTATTTATCGTAAGCGTTCGACGCAAAGCTGTAATTTCGATAGATCGGGCTGTAATCTGTAATTCCCCCCCCCCCGCCAGAAGTATATTCTTCAAAATAAAAAAAGTTTCAGTCGAATCGGATAATAACTTTTGGAGGTACATGTCCCACCGATTTGGATGAATTTTTTGACGCCTCGACTTTAACGACTCCCCATTGCCGTCTGCAATGATTAATTATAAAACAAAAAATATATTTCTATAACTTAAGACATCCTTAATGCAACGCAAAAAGTCCCATTAAATTATATATAGTAGTTTGCCTTTAATTAATTTCTAAAGATCACCTATTTTTATGGGCTCTAGACCGGAACCTCCCCTTAAGAGGGTAAGGCAGAGTAGACTTTTTTAAAAATTTACTTCTCATTGTTAAGGATTTTAGAAGTGTAATGGTAAAGAATCGCATTGAAATTTGTATGTAGAAATAGTGAAGCTATAAATGTTTTATCAGATATGGAGGATAAAAAGGTATCGAGACGAAAGAGGATGATTTTTTGAGATCTCTTTTAAGGATAGTAAAATGTAAATCAAATTTCAAGTCCATCGGTTAATTAATTCTTTGGATTTTAATGTAATATTTTTAAGATGTGTATTTGACCCTCCCCACCAAATCGGAAATAGTACCCATAATGCAATTAAAAATTAGAGAGTTAAATTAAGTAAAAAATGTACTATAAACATGGTATCCGATATATACATATACTTAATGAAATAAATACTATCAAAGGTACCAAAGTCATGTAATCTCAGCTAAGAAAATAAAGAAGATAAAAGCATAAATAATAATAGCTTTTTATAAATTGCCTCCTCAATCACCAAATGTTTCATCTTTAGCATTTAATTTTTAGAATATAATAAAGCCTACTTAATAAAGTCTGTAATTAGCCAGTATGCTGCGATTATTAAATTTTTAACTAATTAACATTAACACATTCGTGTGGAAGAAATGACCAAATGTAAATTGATTGCTGGCCCGCACACAGTAGCAGCAAAATCTACTGAGATCGAAAGGATACTTAAACACCTTAAAGACCTCATAGAAGCACTTAGGCTGATTTGGATGATGAATAGCTAAGATAGAGAAACGCTTTTAGCTGGGCCAGGAAATTAAACCCCGATTCAAATTTATGGACAACCCCTGTCAGATTCCATTTACCCTCGATGCTCGTTACCCTTGATTCCTTAAAACGATTCGATATGTTTTTAAATAGAGTAGCCCAGATATTGCCAAACACGTACGTAGATCGCAACAAGCACGATAATATTGGACAGATTGCCTCGACAAGTTACGTACGATATTCGTGTCAACCGGGATTCGTCGGCGGGGCTCTTTAATCTAAGGAAACGCTCGAAATTTATTTTCCTTTCGTGACAGAAGCTTCGATCTTCGTAAATGCACGAATCCACCAATCATAAATTTACATCGTCGTGCACGGATACCTTTGCAACTCCCAATTTCCATATTTAGAGCGCACTATCGTCGTACCTTTCTTAAGGTCGACATCATTAAGGAATTAACGTTGTATTACCATCTTTCGAACTAAAATTCTTACAATAAGACTAATCTTATTTCACTTATTAAATTAAATATGCCTTTATTAACGTTTCCGCTGTAACCATCCTGCCTGCACTATCGCACCAAATTTTTTGCAAGAACTTAATTTTTTCAACAAATCTACACGATGTGCAGTGCACAATGGAAATTATACTTTAGCAAACAAATTCCGAATCTCTACAAATTTTAATCAAACAATCAGGTGTCGCAGATAAGAAACAGTAGAAGATACAATTATTCCACAGAGGCAAATAAAAACGTCCACTTTTAAGCTCACTCATAATTTGCAATAACCTGGCAATGAATATTAATTGTCTATTTAAAAACATAGAAACGAAACAGATGGGCGGATGGTTCTATAAATAGATGGCCACGGGTCTCCCGAGCCGTTCGTTAAACCTGGAGAGTTCGATAGCCTGCGATAAACCGTTTCCCGCCGTTCGGGTGGCCATTCGAAGGGGCGACGGCGAAGGAGGCACGTCGCGCGGCTCGGTGGGATTACCTTTTGCTGGAACGGTCGCTTTTGCCCTCGCCCATTGCATCTTCTTGTTCAGCGGTCAGCTCCCGATGCGCGAAACTACGGTGCCGATGGGGGTGTCCGATTTATTAGGAGCAGCGCTTATCGCGAAGGGGCAGCGTGTTTTCGCGAAGAGAGGAAGGGGATCGATAGGATGACTCGACCGTGCCAGATCCTTCTGCTGGCGTGACTGGCTTTTTGGGCAAGATGTTAATGAGAAGGTGCCGGCGATACACCTGCGCAGCTGCGGGCTGGGATGCCGCCCGAGCGGCCGCTAGCGGTGCAAAGACGACCGTCGTGGCCAGTGCCCACTTGTCCACCTAGGTCAGCTGCACCTCTCGTCGAGGATTGCTGCACCAGCTTGTCGAGGCGATGGGTAACGATCTACGAATCGAATTTTCGCCACGTTACTCCGAGCTGTCTCTAGAGAGGGAAACAGATGAGACGCACTATCGGTTAAGGGGTCATGCTCAGTCAGGAGGCCGAAAAAAAATGGTGGTCTTTGGAAATTTTTTGCTCAAAAGCTATAACACATTTCTCAAAAAATCTTTTTTCCCTTTAACGATTGCATCTAGTACGGTGCATCGTAATTTTTTTATTTAAAAATATTTATCAATAACTAAGTTATTGACCATGGGCGTTTAGTGTAAATGTTGTTAACATTATTCGCCGTAGCAATAGCCACTGGAATGGATATTTTAGCAGAAAATCCATTTTTGCCAAAGCATTCGTTGGATTTCGCAATTGTAATTAACAGTCGACCTTGTTTTGATCGGGGGACATCGTTTCTCGAAGTCTAGGCTCCAGGTCTCCGGGGACGCTGGACTTCTTAGTCAGGGTTTCAACCCGGACCCTTACCCCGCCCTCCGAAACTGCCAAGCCACCTAGAACTACTGGACTTCTTGGACTTCCTGGACTTGCTGGGGACCTGATCAGGGTTTCAACCCTGGTCCTTCCTCCACCCTCTGGAGCTCCCTAGCCCCCTGGATCATTCGGACCTACTGGACTTCCTGGACTTCCTGGGGACCTGGTCAGGGTTTCAACCCTGGTCCTTCCTCCACCCTCTGGAGCTCCCGAGCCCCCTGGATCATTCGGACCTACTGGACTTGCTGGGGACCTGGTCATGCAGGGTTTCAACCCTGGTCCTTCCTCCTGCCCCTCGCCCCCCCTGGCCAGGGTTAGCTTATTCGGTTGGTGCCGATGAAATTTTGGGGTTCGTAGAGTTCCTGGCGCCGTTTCGTTTCCCACCTTGGCGTTGATTGGTTGTCTGCTGCCTACCTCGAAGCAATGGGTACATTGGCAGTAAAAGGACGGAGCGCGGGCTTTTGTGAAAGTGTACGACGGTTCGTTCGTTGCACCTCTGCAAAGCACATGTGTTTCAAAAATGTGCTTCTTTTTACCTAAAGCCTCTTGTCCTGGTGGGGGTTAACTCATAATGGAACGAGAGTAGCTACTTGGGGGTAGAGGAAGTTGCTTGGAAAAAATCCTGTCAGTCAGCTAGCAATCACGTCGCAGAAATGTACTCTGATGAAGAATATTACGCGATGTTCTGGGTGTACCCCCCGAACAACGGGGACGCAAGTGCTGCAGCGTGAGAATTTGCGCGGGAATACCCATGGCTCCGAACGCCAAGTAAATACATTTCCACTCATTTTTATAACGTAGAAACAACACGTTCCATGAAAAATAAATTAAGTGATCAGTGTTAGTAGGTGTGCAGTGAAGTGAATATTCGGTACATTAACCCGGACGCACTTGACGTTGGGACCCTTAACTTTGGATGGTGACGTGTACCTGAGATCAGCTGTGCACTCGGCGCGTCTGTCGATGACCAGGATCGGTTCAGTGACCTAGTGACACAGGTTTTCAAGCTGCAGGTAAATTTTCGAAAGGGTGAGTTTTAGTTACATTATTGGCGACTATTATTTCTTAAATTTAACGCAGGCTGTGGCTTATTTCCGGCGATAATTCTAAAAATTTCCATACCTAAATATTTCTTAGGGGTTTTTAAACAAACTTATTCGTTAAAAGCAACACTGTTGGCCGTTATTGAATTATGGATTTTAATCACAATAACGAACTATGATCACTTTTCGATCATTTCCTGTTACATTACCTTGTCGTGGCTACGTTATTAACACAAGGAAATTTACGTATTCCTTATCCTCCCACTTCAAATAATTATTATTTTTTTATTCTTCTAAAGAAAACCTTTGTATTCGTCTTTTTACGTTAGACATGATTTTCATCCATTTCACCTTTATTCATTATTCACTTTAAACGACAAACAAATCATGGCAAAATGATCGATTTTATTTGTTACGTCTTTTTCATTTGCCATTCTACGCAATTTCCTTCGATGCATGCCGAGTTGCTTGTTCGTAGTCGCAGCGCGGCACGCGGCCACGCTAGCACGGCAACTCGGCCGCCAGGACTCGGGCTCTGATTGGTCGCTGCTTTTTGTTAATATCTTGTTAACGAAACCTCGGAGAACATTTTCGCAAAGGAAAAAGTGTTGTTTGCAATTACCCCCCCGGAGTCACCCCCTTCAAGGAACCGCAGCATTTTTGTAACACCCTTATACAGATCAGTGACAAAGATGTACAAACAACGAACGATCGGTGGGCGGCCACAGTCAAGATGAAGCGATCTGACACTACCAACCGTCAGCAGTGGTGACTAACCCTGATAAAGGGATTACACCACCCACCCTTACAGCGAAGGAAAGAGCGTTTTAGTCCCGGGGCCCGCCAGTGGACTCGTCAGTAAGGCTTTCTGGCGGGACCCTGCCTTAGACACGCTGGGTATCAGGACTGGGACGGAACTTGTATATATACAGACGAGGGACCAGGCGAACACCAGCGAGAAGATCTCGCGCTGCGTGGCCCTCTGGTGGAGCGTCGGTAACCAACTACGGATCCCTACAAAGACCCCTCTGTACCGCCATCTATCATTAAAAAACTGCATCATTATCAAGGTATCTAACGCGTTATCTGACGTTCCTGTCAAAAACACTTGTGTGTATGCAGCCTGATGCAGCCGTCGACGCAGGTGCGAGGACGGCGTTTTCTGAAAAGTTGCTCGTCCTGAAGATGTTCCTGGATAGATAGCACTACTCGATATGAATAAGAATATGAATTCGCCGTCTAAACTTACGGAGTTTGCTCCGTTAAGTCCCGAGGAGAGTCAACCTGTCGTAGCTTCCTTATTTTCCAAATTCTTTAACTTCACCCGAAGTAAGTCTTTAGCCTTAAGTCATGCTCACTTCCATACACGAACCATTTCTGGATAAAATTGTGCTCCTAGGTGAAATAACTGAATGCGTCCTCTACTTCGCTTGTGTCATTAACGAAACTGTTTAAAAAGATATCGAAGGCTATTCGATACAGAGTATTTTATTCGTAGGTTCTCAGAATGTCGACGACTCCACGATCTCCTCCAACAACGAGGAACAAAGCTCGTCCGATTCCGATTCGTGGAAACAATCGGAGTGTACTGAAAAGACGCCGGAGGACGATAGCTCGAGTATGATGACCTTCCCGTTGGACACTCGCGAGGGCAGAAGCTTACCGAACGTCTTAAAGCGTATCAGTAACATAGTGGCTCTGAAAAGTAACGTGAGTTATCATCTCTTATACGTTACTGCAAATATTGGATAGAATTCATAGTAACGAGACTGTCGATTAAACGTAGAATTTACGCTCGTACAAGGACTCCCAATTAAGGAGCTACTGGATGCCAGATAGCGTGAGCAAACAGTGCTACGAGTGCGGCGAACGATTTACCACGTTTCGCAGGCGACATCACTGTCGCGTCTGCGGTCAAATATTCTGTTCAAAGTGCTGCTCTGACCAGATTCCTGGAAAAATCATGGGATGCACCGGTACAGAGATCGCGAATCTTTATATCCTTGTTACGCTTAGTAACGACAGAATTCATCTTGCAGGAGACCTCCGAGTTTGCACGTATTGCTGCAAAGTAGTTTTATCTTACTTACAATCGTCGGACATGAGGAGCGACCTGTCGGCAGACTTAAAAGCGTTGCAAGAGGATCTTCAAGTTAAATACGGGAACGATCCGCCGCCGATGACTCAGAAGAACGCGGACGAGTCCGCGGAAGATGAAATTTCGGTTTGCAGGAAGCCGAGCGTCGGATACATGGAGGAGAAATATGCCGTTGGACGGTAAACTGATTTGCAGTCAATGATTTCGAGTGAATTTGAGCTTCGCGACAGTTATCTTGTGAATATGCTTTTCAGATCAGCGAACAGTTATTTAACGTCTCAGGAGCGCTCGCTTGTCTTACAGAATTCAGCTTCGTTGAGAATGATTTACGAAGAACTGTTTAGATCCAGCCAGTCGATTCTCTTACAGACGCACAGAATTAGACTGAAAAGTTACCACGGTTGCTTCTTAGCCAGCGAACTGGTGAATTGGATGATAGCGCAAAATAAAGCAGCCACTCGGTATGGATGTTACATGTAGAGAAACATAGAGAATGTTAACGATGCGATATTAAATCCTAATGTCTCGTAGTGTACAGGCTACCGCTATAGGACAGGCACTGTTAGAGGCAGGCTTCATCGAACCAGTGGTCGCTGACAATGTATTTAGCGATACCGCTACTGTATTCAAACCTGTGAAATTATCTCACATGCAGAGTATGGATTTGCTAACAGAAACTCAGAGTACATGCGACGCGCAAGAACCCGCGTGGGTGAAAACAATTCCTCAGCATGATTCGACGACGGGTAATACTCGATATTATACTTTACGCGAAGGCTGATTCAGACACGTCCAGTAATTTAGTTGATTGTAATTTAGTAATATACCATTGTTTCTCTAAACTACTCGACTAAATTACTGGACGTGTCTGAATCAGCCTTAAGAAGGAAAGCCCCGATGATAAATGTGTGTATTTCAGATTCTGAAAGCGAAACGAAACCTTCGGCTTCGATGCAACAAACTAGTGGACGTTTACCATCCTCTAGTTCTAGCTTCTATTTAGATTTGAATTTGGAATCGTCAACGGTTACGTTAAAACGACCCACATCGGAAGATTTAACAGCGATCTCTGTAAATAGTAGCGACGGCGTGATTGAACAGAAAGAAGTGACGGTGAAGTCGCATAAGTGTAATCTGAAAATCGCTGATGACCTGTTAAACGATACACTGCAGGTGCAAGAGTTTAAGGAGAGAAATGGTTGGCACAAACCGTCGAATCTTAGAACCGTATTGGGAGAACTACATGCGTATGAATGTTTGACGTAAGTTCTGTATGTACGCTATTGTCACTGGGCACTTGGTAGGGGCCAGTGTTTCCCAACCTTTCTTGAGTCGCGAACCTCTTTTATAATATTTGAATAATCTGCGACCCTCCATATAATGTAAGGTAAGCTTAATAAGGTAAAGAATATACATTAACAATAGGTATTTCAGAATATAATTCTAACTTTATAATATGAGAAAAAAACCGTGGCAATCCTGTAGAAAACATTTCGGGACCCACAGGTTGAGAATCACCGTGGTAGGTTGACATCATTAAATGAAATTATGCAATCGCTACAAAAGCATATCATCTGCGATACAATTCAAATTTTCCCTAAAATCAGCAAGTGTCTGGTGACTTATTGACGATAGTGTGTATACATACAGTGGCTCACAGCCGTAATCGTGCACTCTTTAAAATTGCATAACATTTTTCAAATTGGTCCAAACGACTTAAGTCTTTTTGAGAAGCCTGAAGGATTAGTTTGCTAAGTGGCGTGTTTCGTCGATTTGAAAAAAATGCAACTGGTCGGAATAGCACAAAAAATAGTAAAGATCGTTTTTTTTTCAACTTTTTTTCTGGCAAGGGAAGATCCCGAACCCGGAAATTCAAAAAAATCTAAAACTTTGGAAATATGTAGGGGATTTCCTCCTGATTACAACGTAATTTTTTGTTTGCTGTCCAAATTCACTCGAAGGGGGTGAAATTAACCCCTGCAATTCGGCTGTTTTCCGATTTTGTGTTATAACTCGCGAACTGTAAGAGATAGAAAACAAATTTCAAGACAAAAGTTACTTCTTTTAATTAGGACTATCATTTGGTAACTTACAGTTCTTACAGTTCGCTAGTTATAACACAAAATCGGAAAATAGCCGAATTTTCAGGGGTTGATTTCACCCCCTTCGAGTGAATTTGGGCAGCAAACAAAAATTGCTTTGTAATCAGGAGGAAATCCCCTACATATTCACAGTTTCAGAATTATTTGAATTTTCGGGTTCGGATCTTCCCTTGTAAGTGTAGTAGTGCAGGAAAAAATATAGTGTTTAGATAAAATCTTTCCTTTTTTTTTAAAAATGGGGGCAACACTACGCAACCTTTACTATTTTTCTTGCTATTCAGACCAATTGCATTTTTTTTCGAAACGACGAAAAACGTCACTTGGCAAACTAATCCTAGCTTCTAAAAAAAACTCAAGTCGTTTGGACCAATTTTAAAAATGTTACGCGATTTTAAAGAGTGTACGATTATGGCTGTGAACCACTGTATGTCTTTATATAAATTAATAATAAGAAACGAAGTTCATACTTGCATTCATGGCAGATCTGCATATAAGCAGCACGAAGATTCGCTGATCAAGCAGCTTCTTAATAAGGAGGGCTTGTCGCAAACTTGGTCAGAAATAGTACTTCCCATTGCTCATCAAATCATCGATTACGTCAGGCCAAACTTAAATCATAATGCCGACGATATGGATATAAGGCAATACGTTAAAATAAAGAAATATGCAGGCGGTAGTAGAGACGACTGTGAAATCGTGTCCGGCGTAGTTTGCACGAAAAATGTCGCGCACAGGGGAATGGATGCGATGATAGCTCATCCGAAAATTTTGTTGCTCAAGTGTGGGCTTATGTATCAACGCGTGGAAGGGAAGCTAATAAGTCTGGAACCTGTGATGATGCAAGTAAGGGAAATACAATTAACCGACACTTTGAATAATATTCAATACTTAATACACAACAGAAATGTCTAATTCGCAGGAGAATCAATATTTAGGTCATACAGTCGCTAGGATTACCGCTCTTGGTCCAGACGTTGTACTAGTACACCGATCTGTGTCAAGATTAGCACAAGATAGACTTAGGGAATGCGGCGTGACACTTGTTTTGAATGTGAAACTCAGTGTCCTGGAACGAGTTGCACGTTGCACAGGTGCCACTATTGTAAACACTATTGATGCGCACATAAGTGCAAGATACATGCTGGGTACATGTAAAAAGTTTTACCTGCGAAACTTTTCCAGCGAGAAAAGTGAGTGATTACAGATACCAATGTTCATTGCGAGCATTCCGCAAGAATTTTCCGAATAAATTGCAAATAAAGCGAGCGTCCTGAGAATCGTATCCCACTCTCGATATATTGCTGCGATATATTAATTTTTAATTTAAAAATTTATCTCATATTTTTTTCAAGTCTTAAGCGCTTTTTCTTTTCGCGGCGCCTGCATCGCGCAATTTGTACACGCACCTAGTCGGGTCTGATTGCGCTTTTCTTTTCAACGAACTACGATTTAATCGTTCTTTCAGATCGCATGAAAACATTGATGTACTTCGAGGGCTGTTCGAATCCGCATCTCGGAGCTACAATTCTGTTACGGGGTGGTTGTCAAGCGGAGTTGAAGAAAGTGAAAAATGTGACTTCCACAATGATATTCGCCGCCTACTCTTGGCGTTTGGAGAAGTCGTTCCTTATGGACGAGTTCGCCAGGCCTCCGTCTCCCAAGGATAATTCATTTTTAGACGAAACCTCGCATAAGGATTCCAAGCAGTTGGAAGACAACAAAGTGTTGCATATTAAGGCTAACGAAGGGAACGATGCATTTTTGATGCGAGATAAGGAATATACAGACAGCGAAGAAGTTTTGAGGATATCGCAAGTTCAAGAAGATCCCGGGAGTACGTCGAATGATAGACAAATGATAGAAATAGAATATCCAACCAACAGAAGCGCACCACTGAAAGATAAAGTTCCTGATCAAGCTTCTTACACCGAAAGCACGTTATATTCGATCTGCGGGAAACAACTCTCCTCCATGTTACAGGAAGACGCGGATCCTTACGACAC
This sequence comes from Andrena haemorrhoa, assembly GCA_910592295.1. Classification (NCBI taxonomy): domain Eukaryota; kingdom Metazoa; phylum Arthropoda; class Insecta; order Hymenoptera; family Andrenidae; genus Andrena; species Andrena haemorrhoa. Next base: position 8,788,176 of record OU342943.1, read on the forward strand.
TTTAAAATTATTCAAGCCCAAAACAAAATCGTCTGTAATCGATTCAAAAAGTGCGGAGGATTATCCAATAACTAAAACGAATAGCAATGACATTTTAAACAGTCCTTCTGCACTTTGCGCGAACAGTGACGAAGATCAAAATAGTACAATGGAATTGTTCGGGGGTAAGGACAGTGAGAAGGTAAATAAAGAAGCTGAAGAGGAAATCGAGAAACCGAGAATAAAGGATAAACTCGCTTTGGACGAGAAGCGCATTTACGGGGAATCTATAAGCGATCGCAGCGACCCTCTGCACCAGTATTTAAACGAAGACGAGGAGGATGTTTTCAGTCAAACTAGTCCAAACGGTCAACACTTAAGTGTTGCTGATTTACCATTACTAAATAAATTTAAAAAAGCACTAGAGGGAACCGTATTAAGTATTTCGCCTTACTTAAAGTTTTCTATACCTTACTTGGAAACCGAGACAGGACGGCACTGCGTGTTGCGAAGTTTCTTTCCGAGAGAAATCTTTTACTCCACACAATTCTTGGACAAAGTGAAGGAGATTAAAACAAGCAGTGTATCCGCGGAGCCATCTGGAGCCGACAATCCGTTAATGAACCTGAAATTGAAAGCGCAACACCCGTTCGTTCAAGCAAGACTGACCACGGACATCGACAGCCGCGAGGTGCAAACTTTGTTAGCTAATTTTAGGGCATGCGGCAGTCGATTGCATCCGACGAACAATGTTTTGTCGGAGAGGCAACAAGTCCTGATGCAGTCCGAAGCGAGCGATCAAACTGCTGTGTGGCCCGATTGCCTGGATCCTGCTAGCCACCAACGCTTGTCTGTGTTATTATGTAGCTTCTCGCATACCGGCAATGATACACCGGCGTTTTGCGTGACTCCGTCGGTGGTTAATATGGATCTGTACGGCAGAAACGACATTGCGCTCGGACGTTTCTTGGAGCGTTATTGTTTAACGTCCGAATACAAGTGCCACATCAATGCGTGCCGAGCGCAAATCGCCCAGCACGTTCGACGGTTCGCGCACGACGGCGGATGCATGCACATCAGTTTAAGCGAGATGAGCACCGAGCCGTTCGCCCAAGAGAACGCCAATCAGATTTTAATGTGGAGCAAATGTATGAAGTGCAAAAGCGTTTCGCCGGTGGTGCCGATGTCGGACGACACGTGGTCTCTGTCCTTCGCCAAGTACCTGGAATTACGTTTCCACGGAAACGCTTACACGCGACGCGGCACCGACAGTTGCCAGCATTCCCTGCACTACGACCACTATCAATACTTCACGAAGAAGAACATGCTGGCCGTGTTTAAGTATACAAAGATACTGCAGTGGGAGATTTCTTTGCCGCCCCCTTTAATAAACATTATATACGACCCCAAGCAGCACGCGGATGTGATAGAAGAGATGAAAGGCTTGGCGCTGAAAGGAGACGAGGTCTTCTCGACTATAAAGGAGAAATTGACAACTCTACAAACGGACATGGATAATTTAAATGCCGCCAAGCAGCAGCTAACCAAGGACCAGCAGTATTTCAAAAATAAAATAGAAGAGATTCAGTTGAAATTGACGTCCCCGACGTTAGAGAACAAGAAGCTCGAGGGGAAGGTGTCGGAGAAGCAGGTTCAGGCGTTGATGTTCAGAATCGAAGATGGAATCGTGATCCTCAAACGATTGATATCGGAAGTTGTGTTCACTTGGAACGCGAAGATTTTAGAAATGTCTGTTAAGAGGAAGGACGAGAGGCCGCGGCGGTTCACTGAACGATCGTTAACAGCCGGGAGTAACAGCATCATTGATATGGACGGATATATAACGGAAGACACCGCGTCGGAGTCTCAAATCGAAGACTTGAGCCCTATGTCAGCGGATTACAATGCTGTCGATGCCATCGCGGCGGTACAGAACGATTTACAAGGGATGGAGGCCGTGGAGAATTCGGATAATGAAGTTTTAGAGAGTAACAATCCTGACGATATTGTTGTTGCTCACGGATCACCGAAGATGCATCAGAGGTCGCACTCCGATGTCTTGCCTCTCACTTTAGAGGACATGCCGGACAAGAAGAAGAAGAAGAAAACAATTTTATCGCAGTTGTTGCCCTCTGTGCCTGTCATTCAACCAATACCGAACCCTTTGGGATCGTTGGAGCATCACTTATTGCCCCTTGGGTAAGATTACACGTATATATTAAAAAGAATTCTATATCTTGTATAGTAGTTACATATACACGTTGAATGGATAACAAATATATCTGTTTTTTAGTTCCGTCGTGCCCGTAGTGGTGTACGAATCAGAGCCCTCCTCTATAATTGCGTACGCGCTTGACTCGCACGACTACAAGCATGCGTTGCACGAATTAATGCGCAGCACGAAAGGGCCTGACTTACATCCCAGTCCGCTAATTAAGCGGAAATTTCCTGAGAACAAAGAGAACGTTCCTGACCTGATGCAATCGGGGGATTTTAAGCGACCGTCCGTTTTGTCGTTCTTTCGTGGAAGTAGCCCGAATCCTGCGAGTCCCATAGACTCTGATAAAAGTGTTTCGAATGTGGACAGTAACGCGCAGAATTCTTCAGCGACGTCTGAAACGGAGGAAGATAAGAAAGCAGCGAAACAACAGAATTATATCGAGGTTCAATTTAACGACGCAACAACCAACTTCTACTGCAGAATATACTTCGCTGCGCAGTTCGCTGCTTTCAGGGAAAACGTTTTACCGTGTGGGGAGGATGGCTTTACGCGAAGCATGAGTCGAAGCGTGCAATGGGCCGCGAGAGGCGGAAAGAGTGGAAGCGCTTTTTGTAAAAGCCGAGGTATACAATCGTTACGCGAATATGCATTAATATTAGGGATTGTAAATTTACCGGCTTTCTCAATCCCGGTAATTCGGTAAAGTTTTCGATCAAAACCGGTTTCCCGGTAATTTACTGGTATTTTTTTTAAGGTATTGAATATTTAAAAGTAAATATTACAAGAAACACATTTTTTTAAATTAATCGAGCGTTATAAAAAATATATGCAAATGAAACTATTCTGAACATAAAATATAAAATGATATAACAAAAAATAGTTAGCAAACTATTCACGATACTTATTAAACATAGATTCGCCACGAAACAATGAGAAGAATCTGAACTTACATACATAATTAAATATTTCTTATAATTTGTCTAAATTGCGACCTAATTTTTGTACTAAATAATCCCACCGCGAGAGAAAGCTCTCGTAGATTCTACACTTGTTGGTCGCATAGTTATTAGGAATTCATATCTCATTTGTATATATTTTCCCCTTATGTTTTCTGTTTTGAAAATACGTCGATTCTTTTTTGATGACTTGATTCAGATTTTTAGTTTTCGTCTTTATTAGTAACTAGCTTTACTACTCGGCTTCGCCCAAAATTTAGATTCTGATTTTATAAAAAAAATGATATTCACTTACTCTTTTTTTTATAATAATAATCATATTCATCTGGATTAGCTAGACATAATGAGCTGGGACACATTTCGTGGCCCCATTCGAAAGTTTTTAGGCGACAGACAAACACTTTCTGCTTTATATATTAACATTGCAGTATTCATTTCATTGATAACGTAGTAGATATCGAAGGAATTACTACTCTATGTAATTATATGTAATTTGCCGAATTACCGGTACAAATTTGAGGGGATTTCTCGCGATTTTACCGGTATTACAATCCCTAATTAATATCACATGTACAATGGGACTCTTCGTGTAACAAATATTACGCCCATCATCGCACTTTCTGTTCTTTTCGCAGATGACAGGTTCATTATAAAAGAGATGTCCAGACTGGAAATGCAGATATTCCTTGACTTTGCGCCGAATTATTTTTCCTACATGGAGAAGTGCCAGCAAACCAAGCAGCCGACGCTGTTAGGAAAAATAGTCGGCGTTTACAGAGTGTCTTTTAAAAACAATACGACAAATGCAGCACTCCGCACCAGTGTATTGGTGATGGAGAATTTGTTTTACAACAGAACGATAACAGATAAATTTGATTTAAAGGGATCTGTGAGAAATCGGCTTGCGAATCCTGACGACGTGTGTCACGAGGGTGAACTCGTGTTGCTCGACGAGAATTTATTAAACAGTTAGTGTCCCATTAATATTTCTGACATATGGAAATCTTCCAGTTGAAAATACGTTCTTACACTTTCAGTGAGCTGCGACTCGCCCCTCTACATCAGATCGCATTCGAAAGCGGTTTTAAACAGAGCCATTGAACAGGACACAAAATTTTTGGCTGACAATTCTGTGATGGATTATTCGTTATTAGTTGGCTTGGAACCAAATTCCGACGAACTTGTGTTAGGTATAATAGGTAAGTCTCGCGATTCTACAGGGTAAGGAGAAAAATGAGGAATGTCCATTTTTCGTGATTTTGCGATTTGTAGCATATTTTGTTGGTGGCAACTGGAACTAAGTACAGAACTGTCGAATCACGAAGGCTTATAAAGTTCATACACTCCCGTAAGATAATTTCAAACTTTTGGTATACTTAACGTGACCATTTATTTTCTCCCTCAAAACGGGACATTTACTAATCGTTAGGTAATAGTATGCGTATTCAAGAAAACGCATATTTTTCCATAGGTTTTATTTATTAACGAAAAGAACAGGAATGAACACGTGAAAACAAATAATTTACGTTGTCTTATATTTTTCTGAAGAACAAATTTGCTTAAGTATATTTGATTTCAAATAAGAATGAAATTCTTGGCAGGATTCCTTAAAATTTACTTCGGTAATTAACATTTCTTTAAAAACTGCGACTTGCAACTATGTTTTTTCGCTCGTCCATAACTTACTCGTAAGAGAAAAGACTCTTTCTACAGGTGCATTAGTGCCGGGCAGACATCAAATATATTCAATAAATACTTAGCCAATAGTTGCTTTCTTTCTGAAAACGGGCCATTTCGACGTCCCGAAGCTGTGCTTGGGGACAACGGGGTGGCCCCGTTAGGTATACTGGTTAAAAACAGGTAACGTCCACTCTGCACTGGAGCAAAGCACTCAATTTTCTCGATAAAGCTGTGACATTCCCGTTTTCCCCTTACTCTTCATTCTTGGGTTCGGGATTCTTCAAAAGCCATTATCGCGTTCGCAGATTATATACGAACGTTTACTTGGGACAAGAAGTTAGAAACAATGGTGAAAAAATCCGGTATATTAGGTGGCCAAGGAAAATTACCGACAATAATATCACCGGAAGAATATCGGGCTCGTTTCATAGCCGCTATGCATCGATATTTCTTACCTGTCCCGGACAGGTGGTCCGGGTTAGGCAGGGACGTGGAGATTCCCAATTTTTCACAAATGTTGTACACCAAGCATGTACATAATATTTTCTATGCAGCTAACGCGAATGCAACAAGCAGTATTGCATGTAGAGATAGATAATGTATATTAATAATACTACGAACTTTACTAGTCCACTACGACATTTTGTAACGAAGAAGTGATAAAAATGAGTTACCATTTTTGTAACGCGAAGCATTAGTGTATAGTTTCGGTTCCATAATTTATGTAGTCACACAACATTTATGTCTGTACTTGTCAACGCATCGATCGTTGTATTATATATATATATATATAACAAATTTGTAATAAAATTTACAAGCGATCCGAAGTGCGAGGGGCATGAATGAGTGTCAGATAAAATTATATAAAAGTCTATGAAAGCACCATTATTAATGTTTTATTTAGATCATTTTTTCAAAATTATGTACATGAACATTATTTATTATTATTGATAGTCGAATAAACAATAATAATAATACAATAATAATAAGAGTTTTAACATAATAGTATCTCCGTAATAGTGCAGACCAGCGTCTCGGAATTTTGTACGCAATCAAGACAAACAAAACTTTTCTAAAAAAAAAGAAGAAAAACATATCGTACCACTGCGATACAATCTCAATGCAGTATACGCATCCTATAATCAGGTCACAACAACGAAGTAATAACGCATAAACTATATTCCGCGGTAGAAAAAGCCCGAGACGCTGGTCTTGTTTACGTTACAAACACAAGGAAGTTATTAAAGCGTATACCTTACAGAAAAACATCTCGTCGTACATACTCGTCTCGGTACGACACAAATTTCTAACGTATTTACACGAAAATGAATGCATAGTGATGAACCGAAGCTGCAGCGAAACTTGAATACTGGAACTATTTCATCCGTGTGAATTAGATGACGCTAATAAATATGTCTCACCGCCTCTTGAGACTATGCGCGATTTTAATTGTAGGCAAAAGAAAGATGCACAGATTTTTCTGACTAATCAATTGGAACCTTTAGGTACGCTTGTTCGCGGCGAAGCTTCGTCACCGGACGGCTGTCCATCCGTTCGAGACCAACTTTCTTTCGCCGTGTTAAATGGAAATACAAATTGTATATGCGTTGCGAGATTAAATGTATACTGCTGTGAGAGAAACTGTTCAAATGATAATGTGAAACAGATTTCGGACGCGATGCTATATAATAAGAGTGATCGAATGAAAAACGTTTTTTTATTATATACTGATCGGGTAAATTACATAGGCTGCGGTACAAGAGTTCCTGCAGTTACATGAGATCTACGACGAATTCATTCACACGCGAAACCTCCGTTCCGCGTGCTGTATTTGTAGATTGAATTGACGATGAAACAGCTCAGCTAATATGGCTCCACTGCTCACTTTCCCTGTAGAAAAAAAAATGACCTACACTGGATACTATCTGAGCAAGTCATCTCTCAGTATGACCGACGGTTGAAAGTTAATAGGTTTCCTCGAGCAACCTCGCATAAATACCTAGCGGACGTTACGTAATCGATAAATTCCTTTTTACATTTTTTTTTTACACAATAATTCGCGATTGTTTCTCATTTATTATCATAATTAGCCTCGTGGTTTTCGTTTTCATTCATCGCTCGGTGTACGCTCGAGCCGCGAATCGCTCTGCGCGCACGTTTACCATTACAAAACAATGCCGGACAAGATCAGATTTTTACATCTGGCCCCCCATGGATCGAGAGCTCGATCGTCGTTTAAAAAAAGAAAAAACGAACGAAAGATACGTACGAGCCCGATCGAAAAAGAAACGTTTTTACGGCTCGTAGTCAACTGAATGGAATTATTATTATTATTATTATTATTACTACGATAAGCATGATATCTCTCGCTTAACCTCCAACAGAATAAGAAACTAACTCTCCTTCGCTGAGCGCTATCCAGTGCCGGCAATTTTTTGTACTATGCTGGTGATGGAAGTTGATATTCAATTTCTCACTGACTTCCGCGGTTCCCGAACGGACCACCGCAAATGTTTCCTATCTAGCCGCGAGTCTGTAGATCGAGAAACAACGAGGAAGATACCCGGGACGGTGGAGGAGGCTTCTCGCTACTCATTTATATACATCAAGCGGCATTCTGGACGCATACTAATTTCCGTAAAACGCTACGGAGTATCGCTGTCTTTCATAATCGTAGGAACTACCGTCCCAGCGCATTTAAAGGAGCGAGAAAATAATATATATATATATATGTATGTATTTATATATAGATCTTTCGCAACCTTTGCTCCCGTTCTGCGTGTATCAGATACCTGATATATTAGCGGAAGAAAAATGGTATAGAGGTGTCTCGGAGAGGTTCGATGATCACGATCGACGCGACGTTCGGATGCACATACGTTAGTACGTACCATCGAAGGGTAACAACAGAGCAAACAACCGAGGGGGTCGGTGTGTACCGGCTACTAGAGTTCCACGTATACCATGTGATTCGATGAGACGGACCTATTCTTTTTTTTTCTTTTTCTTTTTTTTTTAATGTAGGAGAGAGATCATCGCTTCCTCTAAGCGCACGCGCGGCGCTGAATGAATTTGTTGGGTATTTCCCCGTGCGCACGTTTCCAAGGGTATCACGTGTCCTTCTCGTAGGGATGAGGATACGCGAGCGCGTTTTATCAATCACGGGTATAATCGCTCGTGCCGCAGTGCATAACCCTGGGGAGGGAGGGGGGAGCGGTCGATACTTTAAACCATGCCTCCAGTTTTAAACGCCGTTTTAACGTGCACATCGCAATAGCGACCACGGGATCTCGCGCGCGGGCCGCCGAACGAGCAGTTCCTTTTATCTCTGCGGCTCGCCTAGGCCAAATTGTTGTTGACTCTGCGCCTGCTGTTGCGCGCTACCGCTCACGCTACACCGTCCGCCGTGGTGCTGCGCCGCCGTCACCATCTGCATCGAGTTCTGATGGAAGCCATTTTGACTCGGCGACATTCCTGCAACGGTACAACAGATTTCTGATTTCTGCACCCTGCGAGTTCAATTTCCCTCCCGCTTGGTGCGTGCAGGCACTGCAGGCGAATAGCGCGGCGAGAGTGCCATAACCTTACTGCGCCACGTTGATACGCGTACGTATTTCTGGCGGCGACGGAGCGAGCAATGTTGGAGAAGCGTCTACTTCTATTATCTGAACGTCCCTTGATTCGAATTATACAGTTATGAGTTTCTATAATTTCAGATAATAGACCTTCCAGCGTAGTTATGTAATTCGCAGTGCGTAGAAGTGTTACAATTTTGCTGATATTCCACTGAGAGCGCCTCGTGTGGCTAAATAATAAACGTTTGAATTTCTAATCGCTTTTATACACGACTATTTTTTTAAATACACATTTCAACATATCAAAATTTACGTTTCTAGAAAAAGACTATTAGAGCACGATTGTATTGAGTATCGCGAATGTACAATTGCCACTGAAAAGTTAAAAGATTCTGAAATACGAAAATGGTAACTGAAAAGTAACTCTGGAGTGCAGTGAACCCGGTGTGACCAATTTGTGATTATAAGTTGTGTCCACGAAGGGTGAATGTGAGAATAAAAAATATTTAGAGAAAGAAGCATGTAATATACCGATAGTAGGTACAAGAGTTGAAATGTGGGAATGTTATTTCCCAATAAACTAGCCTACTGAGATGGATCGTGGGAGCTAATTCACCCGATAGACTGGATGGGACAAAGGGGCCATTGGGGAATGGTGGAAAAGGCGGAAAATGTGCGAATACGTTGAATAACTACCGCGAGCCAGAGAAGTGTGACGTAAATAGATTCTAAGGAGCGTTGTATACAATAAATAATACTGAAACTTACCCAAGGGAGTTTTGTCGCCCGCGGACATTTTGGAGAACGCGAGGAGCGCGTCAGGGAAGTTCGGTGGCGTCGCTGGTGTATTGCAGGGCGTTATCTACAAAAGAAATGGATTTTTATGATTACGAGGGACCTCGATGATACCATCGATACATCTATTTTATAGCTTCGTTTGTTTACGTTCTTGTAGATCGCGTGCACGACTATTCAGGTCGAGACTAGAGCGCATGACTGCATGGTCATAAACATAGATTCTTTGTTTAAGGATCGATACCTGCAATCAACCCCTTTCACGCCTTCCGCCGCAAGGTGTATAAAGGGAGAGATTCTCACGGAACAAGAATACCCCGCCCATCGTGGGCTCTAGGGATGCATAAATTTGAATGAAATACGTGACATCGACACGTCTCGCGTCGCATCTGACACTTATCAAACTTGCTAAACCGCAGGCGAAAGTTCTTGTTTCGATTTAAAATTACACTTTACGAAACCTGCTGTGACTGAAAATCCACTCAATATTCTGGTATGAGGTTTTAATTCGGGATACATAACACGCCAGACTCTGATTACATGAAATATTAATATGTGTTTTATATTCCCTAGTAAAAAATTCTACATAACTATCAAGTGTAAATACGAAAAGAAAAAGAAAGAAACGATATCTAGATACACTAATACTCACAAGTTTCGAATTGTCGATTTTCGTTAAAATCGTATTGTACGACAAATTTTCGGTCATTTTGATGTTAATGCTTCAATAATTAGTTGTATTATACGTAACGTTATGGACAGTGGCGGATTTAACAGGGCGGCTGATGAGTAGTTGCCGCTCAGGCCCCTGCATAGAAGGCCCCCGCAAGGCCCCATGACAAAAAAAATTATGATTATGCATAGGTATCCAAACACTACATTTTTCTTCGTTCTACTACACTTGGCCCGTTTTTAGTAAACTACCTCTTCATTTTCCAGAAAAATGGGCCCCTGCTCAGAACGCCCTCCTAGGGCCCTATCTTCAAAAAAATTTACGATTTTAACCAAACACTATATTTTTATTTCTCTACTACTACACTTGGCCCGTTTTTAGTAAACTACCTCTTCATTTTCTCGAAAAATGGGCCCCTGCTCAGAGGGCCCCTAGGGCCCTATTTTCAAAAAATTTACGATTTTAACCAAACACTATATTTTTTTCTCTACTACTACTACACTAGTTTTTAGTAAACAACCTCTTCATTTTCCCTAAAACATGGGCCCCTCGGAACGTTTGCCACTTGGGCCTTTTTTCTTAAATCCGCCACTGGTTATGGAGGGTTAAAACAGTTGATGCGTGCTAAAAAACACTGCCGGTTCGTATAAGGTATCAACAAACATATTTATTGACTGATTATATAATGTTTTTCCATATTCGCTGGAAGTGCAAAGAGTATTGAATGAGCAGCATTGTAAACAAGCGATACATTCAATCTGTCGAGTGGTCTAGTATTACTGAAAACATCAGAACCTTTCCGAATGTCGTAAATAACAGACGCTGTTTACATGGGAAGCCTGTTTGGAAGCACAGATTGCCATCACACACACAGTACCGGTCAAAAGTATTTGATTACTGGTAGGTACCGTTTGATAAAAGAAAAAATGGAACGATTCTCTCTTTACCTTATAACAACCGTTTCATTCTATTTTGATCATTTCTATTTTGATAATTCAGATTTGATGATTTTTTTTTCTAGGTGACGGAAAAATATAAAATATTAGCGCTTTGTATACACATTTATTCATCCTTTGGGTGTTTAAAGCCACGAAGGGAGTCAAAATGTTTATAACTTTGGCAAGCAATAATTAATTATGCCAACTTTTACTCTATTTTCTCTATTATCGAACGGACACCTAAACGGGTGATCAAATACTTTTAAACGGAAGTATATATACCTACATACGTGTGTTGAATATTCCAATGTTTATGATTCACGGGCTGCGGTATAAAAAATGCACAGACATTTACACCAATGGGCAGAATGTCTCTGACTTTTTTTTATAAGATTCTATTCACTAGAACAAACCCAATGGAGCTTAATCCTTTCTCTACATTTCCGTTCACTGCGAATTTATAGTCCACATATTAAAAAATGTATTCGCTTGGGAAAAAACTTTTGTGTATTCTAAAAGAAAGTTGAAAATTATAAAAAAAATTTATTGCTGTAAAATTGACACTTTTCAAAAATCGTTCGAAAATTTAAATACGCAGCGAAAGGATTAAACTGCAAATTATATTTCAACCCATAACTACCCTAGTTGTAGGGGTATCGGCTTGATACTTGGCAGAAATAGTATTCTTTGAGGAGCCTATCGATTGCTGTACACCAAGCTTAATTTGGTTTGGGGGCACTTTTCACTATGCTTAGCAGGCTAGAGTAAAGGACCCAATTACTGTCACCTTAAGCTATTTTACTTAAAATAACGAATAAATAAACGTTGTAAAGACATACACAAATAGAATTATGTAATTCAACCTGTAATCTATACTATAGATTATATACTATAGTTTATTTATTCGTTATTTTAAGTAAAATAGCTTAAGGTGACGATAATTGGTTAGGTGTCAGTAATTGGGTCCTTTCAAACATCACACGAAGCAAGCCATCGTAGCCACAACATTAATACTGGGAATATCTTTGATGGTTACTATCGACAGTAGAGCCCAATCTCGTGAATGGACCCACTACTAATTAATAACACCAGCTCCCGCGGAGTTCAATCTCGGATTGTCAAAGCCAAACAATAACACGACGACCGTCGGCTGTAGAGTCTTGTAATTCGTCCGATTTCTTCGACGATTACCCCCCGAGGAGTTACAAACGTTATCCGTTGCGGCCGAGTTGCGCCCGCGTCCTGCTCGTGTTTTGGCAATACGGAACAAGACATTGGGCACCACCTGTCCAGCTAAAAATACCCAGCGAGTATTTTACGTAAGCCGCATCGAAGCGGCACAAATCTATGGATGGGTGGGTGGATGGGTGAAAAGGGAAGAGGAGAAGTGAGCTTTCTGCGAACGAGAGAAACCGTCGGCTTGTTAAGGTCGTCGAACCTTCAGGACCTGAACGCGACGTGTTCGGCGTATCACCAGCTGGGCAGCACGGACAATGCAAGGTGCGCGCGTGTGCGTACCGCCGACTGCGGTTGAATAAATAAACAGAAGGACCCACCTGGAGAGCTTAATAATTGCATTCCTTTTAAAAAGAACGCGAGCTATTTTTTAGCATCGTGTTGGAAAATCTTGGAAAACATTTTTCTCCGATACTATTTACATTTTGCATAAAGAATGACGAGGGTAAGCTCTTTTATACTTTCGTTCAAAGGTTCCTTGTATCTACACCGTGTGCGGAAATCCTTTAGTTGTATTTTTCATTTATATTTAGAGATCTCGGAACACTTTGCACACATTTTTGAAAGTTGTGTAAAAGGGCTTAGCCTGCGTTGGGAATTTCACCGGTCAATTGAACTTCAAAACTCTCTTCTACTCTGCATTGCAGTTAGAAGCTTTAAGTTTCACGCTGTCAGGGGGTAGAAGAAGAACGATTGTTTGGGAATTTATTTCGGAAAGTGTACCTGCATATTTTTATGCAAAGGTTTGTGTGTTCCGACGAGGGACACTTTAACAGGTTATTATATTATTTTTGGTGCAAAAGTATTTATTTATCGCAAAATTACAACTGATTTCTCGAAATGGACTTTTCGATTGCGGTGACCAGGATTTCTCAAAAACCGCTTCACCAATATTTCTGAACCTTCGTAGGTTCCTTCTAGACATTCAAATCTAGTCTTGAGTAGGGGAAGTAGGGGCAATACCGGGACGTTAAGAATAAATGCTCATAACTTTGACATTATTAATGTAAAAAAGAAATTGAAAACAGGATTCATTAGACTAAATTCTTCATTAAATAATAGTATATATACATTTTTTTTAATACAATAACAAATACAAAAAAATTACGATTTAAAATATGGTCCGTTTTTACGGTTTTATCCCATGGCCTGGGTAAAACCGGGTACCATACTAGAAACTGGCCCTAGCATATGTATATAATAACGGAATTCGTCCAATTCTTCAGTCCCCCAACCAGTGCAGCCTTCGTGAGCCCACTTACAACAAACTGTACACTGCACCCAACCTTCGTTCAATTTCGACGAACCATATGATTCTTCGACATGTTTTCATCACCACTGTTATCATCATCCTTCAGTATTTTGTTTAGTTTTGTGGTTTTTTCTTTTAGTTATAGTCCTTTATTAAGATTTAGTTTTAAATTTGTTATACACATTTACCCAAAACCGGGTACCCGATTTTACCCCGTACGGTTTTACCCCAGCATACAATTTTGTAAATATTACGAATTATCAACAATACCAGGGTGAAGTACAAACAAACTGTCTTAGTTATTTACACTTTAATATGCAACAATTAACATAATTCACACAAAAAGTTAGTAAGCACGCTTGTAACACAATCATCTTTTGTTGACAAAATAAGGCACATTGCGACAATATGTCGCTGCAACGACGCGGCAAAATTTAAGGTAGTTTAAAAAATAATAACACGTCCCGGTTTTACCCAGGTACCCGGTTTTGTCCTAATTTCCCCTACTAACTAAATCTTCTTCGTTTTCTTATTTCAGATAAGCCAGTTCCGATTAATGTTGGTCGCAACGGAACGTATTTCTAAAAACAGCTTCCGGGAAATCAGTTGTAATTTTGCGATAACTAAATACTTTTATACCCAAAACATAATATAATAACCTGTTAAAGTGTCCCTCATCTGAATACAAAAACGCTTTGCATATAAATATTTATGTACTTTCTGAAATAAATTTCCAGAGAAACGTTCTTTTTCTACCTCCTGACTGCGTGTAACCGCTTAAATAAAAGTATCTAATCAGGTGATAAGTGCGCACAAGTCCCGAGATTCTCGTTAACACGAGTCTCAACTTCGATAATATGTACAAAGCAAATGAGGCCAGATTGTGGAGTGAAGCTTAACCGTGCAAGTAGAATATTAGAATATTATTCTCGAAGAAATATGCGCTGCTTAATGATGTTACAGCGTATTAACCCGTCAAGCTGGTACGCCGTACGCGTGCTTGTACTTACGTCCGCTACTTTATACACAGTTGTTCCCGGTTAAGTTGATAATCTCTAGGTCCGGAGATCTTTTATTCGGGGAGGTAGGCGTGCGAAGTTCACACCTCCGATTTCACGCTTCAGTCGAGTTTTATGACTTTCGGAGATCGAGAATAGGGGACGGAAAGAAACGAAGATAACGTTGGCTATTATGGGGGGGTATTCGGATTTAGGCGGTGTGATTTTTCTGCCGATTTTAGTACTTTTTTCTAGGCGATGAAAAATATACCATTTTGATGCTTTGTATACACCTATATTCATTTTTTGGCTGTTTAAAATCATAAGGATTATTTAAAATCGATAATTGAAAGTTAATTTTGGTTAACAGTAACCAGTAACCATTATCAATGATCCGAGTTTTATTTTGGTTACCGCTAACCAATATCGACGACTTTATTTTCTGGTCACATTCGATCATAGTCAATTATTGTAATTAACATTACTGATAATTAAATAAAACTGACAACATGGAAAAAAATTAATGATAAAACTGGCATGGTTTATTAAGCAAAAATAAACGGAATGAAAATTGTATGTGAAACAAAGAATAGGATAAAAGATATTGAAGTACAATTTACCGTCTTTTGCTTAATGAAATATATAAGTTTTATAGTTAATTTTTTTCATGTTGTCGATGAATAACTCCATTCAGAAATTAAAAGTAGAATATAAATACGCCAAAGAACAGGAGCGTCCTTGAAAACAAGAACCTACGTCATTATTCCCTTAACAGATTGTACTTTTCACCAAACTTTTTAATAAATGCTTCTTTTAAGCCTATATTAACACATTGTTCTCATTTGTACCCATAGGACAATATGATGCAATCGGAGCAACAACGGATTAACCCACATTCTTTTCGAAATTGAATTAATAGCAATAACGTACTCCAATAGGCTCTACTAACCATATAAAATAGGGGAAAACAATTTTTTTTTAATGTCGGTTAGTCCGTTATGGCTCTGACTGCCCTATGACACTAGGGTGGCCACCTTTTTTACAGAAAAATAACGTACATTTGCTTTCGTGGGGTATGAAAAAAACGTACGCATAACAAATTAAAAGTGAATTTTAATGTTATTAGTTTTCATTTCTTCCAAACATATTTTGTATTGCTTTTAGCATTACAGAGTAATTTTTTATTATTTCGAAATATCTTAATGGCATCATTGCACTCAATATTCATATTGAAATGACAGACAATTGTTCTGCGCGTAAGTTGATAGTTCACTACGTAGTGTGGTGTGGCATGCGGTGAAAATTGGAACTAATGAAAAAGGTTATGTACAATAATATTGCGTCTACGTTTCTCGTAATATCATTAATTGTGAAATAAAGTATTTTCGCGTACTTTATTGTTACTCAAAAGTATAGAGTACATTTACCTATAATAACGTAAGATACTTTACTTTAAACTACGGGTGGCAACCCTATATTACACTACTCGACCACAAAATCCAGAGACACCTCCACAGAAGTGTTGTCACGGAGCATAATGGCCTGGCCTTATCACGCGGCACACTGTTATGACTCGCGATTGATATTTTAAACTCCTACATTTCTTACCTCCACCTATCTTTCTCCAAGCTAGTGTTATCTCTACCAGGCGAATATACATATCTCGGATAGCTACCAGTCGTGAGCCGCAGAAGCGTCACGCGCGAGAAGGCCTTACCCAGCGACGCGTCGTACTCGTGAAGAATAAGAAGACAAAGAAGGCGAGGCGCGGAAACGTCTCAATCAGAGGAGGACGGAGAGTCTCATCGTCGGATTCGAACGAAACGCTGTCGTTCGTCCAGCGTTGGGCCAAGATTTGGCACACAGCTTATCGGAATGCCGCCGACCGAGAATAGTAACGCACCTAGCGACTGACTGTCTGCCTGCAGTGGTTCTCTGCCTTTCATATCGCTTTGAAGTACACACGCCCGTCGAAGTTGAGCTGCGCGCTCGAAGCGAGCCCCCCCAGCGAAAAAAAAGCGGCGCGCGGAAAGAAAACGAAATCGCGCGCGACCGCCGCCGTGGCGCGACGTGCCAAGGTGGAACGAGGGAGATGGGAAGCACAGTAAGCACAGTTCGCTTACAAGGAAATATTCCCAACCCGAACATCCTGATTTAAATGAAACTTTGTGCGGATACGGAGCATATTGGAGTATGCAAGGAGGGATTCTTTTTCCCCGGAAATTCACTCTGAAAGGGTTGAGAAATCAGCCCTTAAAGTTACTGGGTTTCTTCGTTTTTTTAATATAAATTTGTAACGATGCGAGATAGAGCAAAACTTTGAGAGTAAGAGTTGTTCAGTTTTTTATACTCTATCACACTACCAAAAGAAATATACTATTATATTTAAAAAAAATAGGGAAAGACGCAATAAGTTTAAGGGGTGAGTTGACCACTTTCAAAGTGAATCTCCGTAGAAAAAAATGTTCTCCTTGGGTATCCCAATATGCTCTACATTCGCACGGAGCTTCGTTAAAATCAGAGTTTTCGGGTCGGCGATGTTCCCTTGCGAGTCAAAGCTGGTCACGCCACGCTGGGCCTTGCGTGTTTTTCGTTTACTAATTAGGCCGAATAGGCGACTCGTTGTTGCGCAAACGGCTGGAAACAGACTGTGAAATTAATACGACCCCTCTTTGGCGAATTAAATAGGCTCTAACAACTGCGGCGGGTAACAAAGCAGGCGGGCCGCCGCGATCCGATCCGCGTGTAAATGGAAACGTGTTTAACAACACGGCAACAGTATTTCGATCGATAGAATTATCGCGCCTGTGACGCGCGGCTCGTTTAATTGACAATTAACACTTTCATGGCCGCCGCCACGTATGCGCGATTTCGCGATTTCGATCCGTCACTTTCCTTGAGCTTAAGAATTGTGCTTCATCCCGATAAAACTTCTTCAGAAAACTTGAACTCATGATGATTAGTTTTACAGTACACTTTTACTACCGAAGTCAAGATATTGATGTTTTTAATTAAGTAATTAATTTTTACATATTAATTCTAATATCTAAATAAATTTAAATTTAAAAACCGGTGTACAAGTTTTACAAATTTATTTAAAAAAAAACGTCTTTAAACCCGGTTTTTAAAACCGGAAAAGTGGAAAGAAAAACCCGTTGTCGTTCGTTATCTACTGTACGAGCACGTTTCAAAACATTAAAGTCTGTTCCCCAGCAGCACAGGTAGGAAGAATTACGTACATAATGTGCGGTGGTGTTGACAGAGACAAGTGCCTACATATTTACAGCAGAATATGCACTGACAAGATTTCAGGAAGCTCTGGACAGAAGATCAATTGTTCATGATATATCGTAGACCTGCGAAGGTGGCCTCTCGAAGCAAAAATAGTAAACAACTTCCCGTCACTTAGAGAAGGAAGATGGTGGATATGGAATTTCACAGAAGTCACGTCGCACCTCGTCGCGTAGGATGACGGAATTTCAAACGCGATCTTCCAGAACGATTAGTGACATTGAGAACAGACGTCGAAATGCCGAAGAACTCGGTGAAACCATACATGACCTCACCATTGGCGAAGAATCGTTTTACCAATGCAGATGAAAGCGGTTTCAATTTGAAGATGCATTCTGGGCGGACGTTGTCTGCTGCGAGGACGAAAACGATCGTGACCACTTCAGTCTTTATCCTCAATGACTCATAGTTATACCATCATGCCTATTGTAATATATGTATAACTCCGTCCCCTTACGTTGTGTTAACCGTTAAAGGAACCTAGTGGATGATCTGGGCCACGTGTAGAGCAAACTGTCTTTAGACCCGCTAACACTTACGCTGCAGCTTCAAAATCGGGGAAATTTGCAGCTCGACATTTTGGGAACTAGTTTCAAGAAATTAAACGAAAGGCTGAGGAGAAAAACTTACTGTTAGATTCGTGGAAAGGACATTTCCCTCGAGAATTAGAACAGCTTCTATCAGAACACAAGCAAGTAAAAATGTTAAGTATACTGAAAAAAACCTACTGATTTAAGGGGGAACAGCACTGTGACGGTCGGAAAAGTAAGCTATTTTTAAGAATTTTTTTTAGAAATAATTTACAGTTTTCATGGAAAATTTTTATTACCTACCTTTAGTACGCTATCTTAAGAGATTATACGAAAAAAAAGAATAAATAGAAAAACATCCATAAATTTTAATATGTTAATTAATCTTCTAGACCCACCACGCGAGCTGGTCGAATGTGTAACTATGGAACAGCACCCCTACATTGCCTGGACTCAATACGAATTTTCTTGAAATGTATAATTCTCTTTTTTTTGTGACTATAAGTGAATCGACGAATACTACGTAAAGAGAAGAGGGGGAATTTACTAGCATGCCAGGGAGCAATTGGCACTCGGGTTGATCAATGGAATGACGTCGATAACGCGAAAGGCAAACGCGCTGCGACTTCTTATTTTCCTTATCAGGATCTTACGCAATAATCCGATAGAAGTCGAAATCTTGCGTAATGTTTATTTTTGCTTCCACGGCGCTGATAACGAGGATGTGCATCGTAACGAAACTTGATTCGAACGACTTTAAGAGAAATCGGTTTTAGAAAAAATGTCAAGCCCCCTTTTCTTTTGACTTTTATCTAATTTATGAGACAGTTTTACGCAGCGATATCAGCGTGATACTGATAAACAATAAAACGGTTGGGTGGTTGTGTACATTCAAGTCCATGAATTACAGGCGCATGGGGCTTTCACGCTTGATGTGCGCTTTGCGTCTCCACCGATCGTCATTTTGCATATCTATTGTCTAATCTCACACGAAAGCAAAGTACTACATAATCTATTATATTAAACTAGCTTTTCTAGCCGACTTCGCCTGGAATTTAGATTCTAATGTTGTCTTTTCTTTTCTTCTTTTTTTGGTGAAAATAGTCACATTCATCTGGATTGGCCAGGCATAAAGAGGCACATTTCGTGACCACAGATTTTACCGATCGAAAGTGTTTAGGCAACAGACAAACACACAACATATAAACATTCTGCTTTATGTATTAAGATTTACTTAGTATTTAATAGTTGTAAGCTTTAGAATAATAAAGGCCTGTAAAAGGAACAATTCGCCCGGCTGCTTGCTAACATAACGCGGGCCTTGATTCTTTCTGTGATAGTTAAAAATCGGTTAACACCAGAACTTGAGCAAAGATGTCAGTATCACTTGTGTCTTTGTTTTAATGTTAATGGAGATTTTTGTATGTAGATTACTTGTTACAAAAAAGAAGTATCCGATAATATTGAAAAACTTGTACAACGATCAAAATATCGTGGTGTGAATTTTGGTAGATAAATGAAAAACATAAATCCAGTTCTTCTACTTCAGGTATTATCTGCAAGATCAAGACGAAGTTTGCCTGCATGTTCTTTTTTATTTCTCGGCGATCCACGTACGGAAATTAATGTGTAATAAAAACAAATATATAAAAATAAAAATAAAAACTAAAAAAATTCACTAAAAACTAAAAAGTAATTCTACATACAAACACAGAAACAGAGGATCGAAGCTGAATAAAATAGTTAAAAAATCATTACAATTACATTTTTTATATTGTCTATATTGACACCTTCAAGAAGTCTCGTAATACCTATCGCTCGAATTTAACAAATCCCAATTTAAATTCGATAGACTTATCGTAAGTATAACACGCGTAAAAAATTTATCAGCATCTCCTACGACACGCTTAATTTCATTTTCTGATTGTTGAACGTTGATATTAAAGATTACTTCGATAAACAAATTTATGATACAAACGATACAACCACAAATTTATCGAACATTTCATGACATGTGATGAATTACCAACAGTTAGTGGATAATTTACCTAATACCTGCAAACAGATTGTGCGGATAAATATAACAAGGTTACCAAACGATATCCAATGGTACACGTACGTGGATAAAACGGAATTAATTGATTGGCTATTGATTACTCCTTCCATTTGCAACCCACTTAATTTGCAGATGTACCCTTTAGCACACGGTTCACTTTGTGATTTAATTTATTACAAAGATTTAATAAATGTTAAAACACTATGCCGAACCATAAAACACTATGTTTGTTTCCTGTTAATAAGGTTATTATTTTAAGCAAAAATTGTTGGTTTAAGCCAAGTACCTAATGTTTGGAACGCATCGTTTGTAAATGTCTCTAATTATTCTTAAGGAATGTGAATTATGCGATACGTTAATATGTATGTATATAAAAGCGTAAATTACGCTTATATACTTTTACTTAGCCTAGCATAGATACGCATCCTTAACTAGAAAAGTCGTTACTCGTTAAAAAGAAACGTAATAATTAATTACTGAATGCACGAACGCGTAATTACACAATTCATTCCATTATGTATGTGAGTAAATGGGAAAAAATATATTTGAATTGCATGTATGCCTCTACACATTTATAGTTTTATAGAAATTAAAAATCCCATGTTCTAATTGGTTCTGGCTAATATCTTAAATAAATAGTGATTTTATGTAATTCAAACGGCTCTTTTTAATTAAAGTGTTGATTTTGTTTAGGATTTCAAAAGGTGACTGGCTTTATGATTTGGACGTGACTTCTTCGCTACTTGTGAGCTAAATAAATTCGTCTGCACAATTATTGCGACCGTTATCATCTGGCGTCATATATGTACAGGAGAAAATTCGAAATTTCAATTAAGACGTGGAACCCTTGGAGTCTCTCCTGGCGCTCAATAGCGATTCACCACAGATTACAATAAATTACGCTCAAAATAGTTTCCTAATTAAAGCAAATCAAAATTCTTGGTATAACATGAATAGCTATATTTTCAAGATATCATTCATTTTGTGTATTCTATCATCATACATACATGGTGTACCATCAAAAACAGAACCCGTTATTAGCTATCAAAGAGTCAAAATAGGTTTCCAAAATGATGCGTCATAAAGCAAATAGGGGTAGAGAAATTTTTCGAGAATTATTTCCCATCGAAACTGGGCCAAATTAAGACCTTTAGAGGCCCTAAGCACTTAAAAGATTTTGAAGCAACAGTGTGATCACTTCAACGCAATGTACGATTTCTTAGGCATTTCCGATAATTTGACTAGAGTGTTTCTAACAAAAGTTAGATTTCAAAATTCAGAAAATTTCTAGGATGCCCTCCCTTTCTCCTGATGCCCTAAGCACGTGCTTATTTTGCTTATTGGTTAATCCAGCACTGCATCGAAACAATATCTACTTATATTTCGTTCTAATTATGAAACACTACTTCACATTACCATTTGTATATCATGTATATACGAATGGGGCTTCTAGACGGGTTGTTTATACTTATTAACACTTTTCTAACTGTTAAGTCATTCGGATATACCTACATGGCATAAATGAGTAAGTAGAAATTATTTTAACATAAAGTGAAAATAAAGATAAAAAGACGCCGAGTCATACTGATTTGACTGGCGTCTTACTAACGGAAATATCAGTGTGAATCATAAGCGTATTACGTGGCTGCCGATATGTTAAATAGATTAATAGAAGGATATTGATTTTTATGAAATATTCTGATGATATCACGAACATTGGAAAATGTTTCCACTTAACACAGATATATAATCTTAATATCACAGATATATAAACTTCTTAATCTGTTTTGAAATAACTGTGTTTGTTATCCCTTTTATCGCTGTGCGCGTCATAAATTTATATTGTTGTTCGCACTGTGTCTTCTTTTTCAATATTAAACAAAAATTAATATTAGGCTTACAATTAGAGGATGTAATTATTGATGGGAGCATATTGTTATACAAAATGAATCATGAAAAACAGGACATTAAAGTATCTTTCTTGAATTTTAAAAAAAGGATTAAAAAAGTGATTTTGATATAGGTAAACTGATTGTGAGTAACATTGAAGTCTCGAACGCGCATGTCCAATAGAAGATGGAAAAGTGTTAAAAAAAATGAAAAAGTTCCATAAATAATAAAAATTCAGAGCATGTTAAACGATAAAACACTGGATATTTTTCCTTCAACGGGGTCTAGGTGCCGCCGCTAAAGAGTTCAGGTAAAAGGGCCAGGTGGCGAACGTACTGAGGGGCCCATTTTTCGGGAAAATAAAGCGGTACAGTCGAACTCGAAAACCTCTATAAGTGGAAAATTTTCTTCATTTCCATCGGCTCCGCTGTAAACACCTCTACAACTCGAAAAACTGGATAAGTCGAAACCTCTACAATTCGAATATTTTTCCCTTCCCTTGAGATTCGAGTTATCGAGGTTCGACTGTAGTTTACTAAAAACTCGTTAAGTGTAGCAGAACAGAAAAAATATAGTATATAGATATTTTTCGTAATCAGTCCCTGGGGGCCTTATGGGCCGTGGCCCAGGCGGCAACTGTTCATTGCCCGCCCGTTAAATCCGTCACTGGTGCGCCTATATGTTGTAACTACATGATTGAACTCATCTTGATGTATTATAACGTGCATGGGACACTAAATCCTTTCACTTTATATATATATATATGTGTACATATAAAACGAAGAAGAAAAAGGGTCTTAGCAGAAGTAAATTACATGTGTATATCATATTCACACTTCACGACCATTTAAATTATCTTTTACAATTTCTTTGGTATTTTCAAATCTACTCTCTTTGCGAGTCACCCGACATAGTATAAAACCATATATAGCTTTCACCGCGAAGGAAATGAGTCAATATATTCTGAGAAATGAGTAAACTAATAAATTAATTTTTTGCAATTGGCGTTTAAATTTATGTCACAAATTCAAATGAGACGCTACTGCGAGGTCCCATTACCCATACATATGTATATACGCATATATTTACAAACGTTTTGCTTTTGTTGTTCCATAACATTTATATTCCACAGTAACAAACACAAACCACTTCTAGATTGTCGATAAACGTGTTCCATTTACATGCATACACCGTGCTTTACATACGCCAATGCTTGAGCAAGAATGGCGGAGAATTTTGAACGCGGGCTGCTGTATATTCGAAAGGTGACGCAACAGCCCTGTACGGTGGACGATTTTACGCAAGAAACCGACCACTGTTTCCGAAGCTGTGCCTGCGTGAACGAGGCGAATAACCTGCCCCGATGGAATTAGCGTTAAGCGTATTTCTAGCAGCATCCAACGTCATCGTTACGCTCCTATATGTACTTTGTAAAAGCATAGTCGAACGAGCACAAGGAGCATCAGGTGTATACGCTCGCAGAATGGCGCGTTTAAAAGTAGCACGTAGGAGGGACTTCATTGCTCGCGACGAGCAAATTTCCAGGGAACTCGGGTGAACCGCGTTGCACGGTACTTTTTCATCCGGTCCGTGAATCATCCGAGCAGGCTACGCCCGATACATTCCCCCAACCGACGACTCATACGATCGTGAGCCGGATGAAAACAACAACAACGTTTTACGCTCTATTTTGACCGCTTGTCTGGCATATCGCGCACCCCTCTGTGCCAGGGGAATGCTGCTGTGTTCGCCTCTGGTATAAGGATGGCCCCGGGTCAGTGTTCGCGCGGAGATCGATTCCTATACGTATTCCCTGAACTATTAGACCCTATTTGGGAGACCTGCGCCGCGATAGATTGCTACTCTAGCGAAAAAGGCACTGATGACTCATTCGTACAGAGTGACGATGTTATCGAAGTCCCTTATTCATCGCCACTTTTGCTGCGACTTATTAGAGTCCAGCGATTTATTATTTCGCGTGACTTGCACGAAAAAATTAGGATTTCAACTCTAACTAGCCGCCATTTTGTTTTAAATTAATATTTCGGAAATTCCCTAAGTTAATTAGAGGACACATTAATATACTAACGAAATCTTTTTTGTTTTTTATTTTAGATAATCTGGATCCGAATGGCAGCGCTCACCGCAAAACCAAATTTTTAAAAAGGCTTTTTGGATGTCGGGTGTTACTCTATTATAAACGTAAATATTTTTCTACGAAAAAATCACCAAATGTTCTTTAATTGTTGCTCTTTGAAGTGCAAAAAATTCTGTAAAAATATATGCTTCCGCTTTTTTAATAAAAATTCACATGAATATTAAATTTGTTACAAAACAGTCACTGTCACAAATTATATTTTAAAATAATGCTTTATAGAATTATAGAGTTCCTTATAAAAATTTAATAAAAATCATTTTTGCCCAGAGCGGCAGAAGAGCTAGCCCGGGCTCTGCTTGTAATTTCCGCTACAGAATGGCAATGTATCTTTGTAATACGTCGTTAACGGATTGCAAGGTCGACGATAGTTCCGGTGGTCAGCTACAAACCCGACTACTCTCAGGAACAGTGCCAGCCGCATTCCCATCTCAACACTGTTGCGACCTATTCGACCAGACATCATGCTCTGCTCTGCTTATGTACACGAATAAACGTGCTCGTATACACGGCACAGAGTTGCGAATACACGCACGGTCTATTTGTGCACTTTATTTCGATCCATGATGCAAGACCCGCTTTTTACATAAAGCAACATCCCTGGCCTCTGGATGACCGACAAAAAAAAGTGTGGACTTAATACCTGTCTCCTGTTATTTTTGCAACTAGGTACTTTGATTTGTACTTATGTCATTGGAATAATTAGTTTTGTTTATCAATCATTTCTGTTTTCCTCAAAGGAAGGGAAATGATGGAGTAAAATATGGTACAAAATCTACAAGGAGCGTAGCTTTTGAACAGGAGCAAATGTTTACCTCTTTCAGTGCCAAGCATATACCGCGTGCGGAAATACTACAGTGGTATTTGCTAAGCATGCTCGCTGAACGCCCCATAGGCGTTCCCCGCGTGAAAGGCAAATATTGACCGACGTACACACGTGTTTTGTAATGCTGACAAAGTTGTTTTCTTTCTTGAACACTTAAAACGCGAAATACGTTGTGGAAATGGAGTTCCTAATAATGGAGTTCCTAATAATGAAGTAAGAAATTCCTTTATATAGTAATCCCTACGTTTAACTCTATTCGTAGAATATTATAAAAATATACAGGGCAAATAAATTAGTGTGAACAGTTCAAGGATTAATAACGTAAAAAGAACAAAATTTCCTACAGAGAACAATTTTTCTTCACAAGCGACAGCATCGAAACTAGAATAAATTAATGGATAAAATATGTTTAACTTTAATTCGTAATGGAGTACGAAAATTAAGGCCTTTTGGTTGATCAAGGGAACATAAATTGTTAATGAATTTGACCTTATGGAATTAAACGGACAGGAAACGAAGAATCAATAAGCTTTTTGTCAGAATATGTTGCTTTAATGTAAGAATTATTATAAATTGTTTGAATTAAGAAAAAAAAGGAATCTTGAGGAAGACTCGAAGAAAAAAAATTGGATTGCATAAGAAGCTCCAATTTTGTTCTGGAAAATACTTTAGTACCTTCAAAAGTAATGGCATTTTCAGATTCTGGGTATAGCGGTCCATTTCTCTCTCAATTTTTATCTACGAACTTGTAAAAATAAAGAAAATCTGTATAAAGTAACCACTTGTGAAATGCATATTTCTTCGTTGCATACGCAAGGTCCAATTGTATGTAGAATGACTGAGCGTATGGAAATAATAGTAATGAAACTCAGCGCTGTCAAAGGTAAGGAGACACGAGTGTCCTTTGCTCAATTAAGCACGGACAAAACGAAGAGATTGAACCAGTTAACGTTGGAAACCACTGCAGTTAATTATCACGGTAGGCAATACCATTTATACTAAACTTTAGCCTGAATTTTGGTTTCGGCGCAACCAGTTTTCAAAATGTAGTGGGACGTCGATTATTCGAAATGATGGGGGGAGTCCAGACGTTTCCAATAACCATGTTTTTGGATAGTCGATAAGAAAAAATAAAAAGGGAAAATCAGGGGGAATTATATAAATATTATAGAATTATAATATTCATATTTAGTAAAAAAAAGTAGGACAATGTTAGATACAGGGTGTTTCGTAACATATATGAAATAGGAATTGGACAATAGTCAGCCGATCTCTTTTTATACAAAACTTGGGTTCTGAGGAAAATATTTAGAGAAAAATGTGTTCGTTTTCAGTGTCAGAAAATTAGTACATTTTCAGCATTTGTAATAAATTTTTAATGGAAATTATGCCGGCAAGTTTTCGACTACTTGTCGTTTTCTGCAATTTGGACCAGTTTGAATCGGTTTCAAACTTAAAACTGATTTCCTCTAAAAGAAAGCCTCGATCAATAATGGGATTAAAAAAGGAAATTGGAATTATTATCCCACAAGGATTCGGCTTATTCCCAGCTGTACCATATTTACTACTGTACTCTGCCAATTCTTATTGTTAGTCAGATGCACATGTCCTAGACGATTTTTCAAAACCAATTTTTTTCGTAAACAAAACCCCGCGTGAAAATATCTTATTCTGTACTTTCTACTTAAGTATTTTTTCTACTAAATGTATCCTTTCCCCTATTCGCCCCTTTTTACTTTACTGCATTTAATTTTTCTTATCGACTATTAAAAAATTTCTATACTCGAAATGTTTTGTCTCTACATCGTTCAATTTCAATTCAACGGCCAATGCATTTTGGACTTCAATGTTTCGTGGTGTATCATTCTTCGTTAAGAATAGAAACCACGATGTTATCTCTGTTCAAAATTTGATAACCTGGACTATGTTTATCTGTCAATAAGTATTTCTTAATATCATCACGGTGGTTACACGTACCTATGTGAAAAAGTTACTCATTGCCAGAATGTTAACAATGACAACATACACATTTCAACGTCATTGAATTCGGTGCGGTCGCCCCTAATTAGGGTTGCCATACGTCCCGTATTTCAGTAGTACTTACAGAGTAAAATAAACCATTACCTACCCACTTTTTCATATTTTATTTATTTAGCACTTAAACGTTCGATATCACTGCTTGGCAATTATGGCAACCCTACCCCTAATCCGAATAATTACCACCTATTATTGTAAAAAACTTGGAATGTAATTGCTACCATGGAATGATTAACTTGGTCAGTTTTACAAACAAGCCAATGACACGTGCACCATGACTCATTTATTCCACTAATCGATCCTTAGGATAACTTACTCTTGTATAATCGACGCTTCAATGGAGAAACATTCCACTGTGAATAATTGCCATTTCGATTTCTTGTTTCGCAGTTCATTTGCCTGTTACGTCCGCTCTTGCGAAACGCGTGTTTCCACACAACCATAAACGCATCCTATTATCTTCGTATAATATATTTTCATTAAACCATTGATAATGGAGTCTTGTTGAATCCACACCAGGCATCGCAAAAGGCGGTGTGTATCTTCAACAAAGCTTGCGTTTACCGAAGCCAGAGATAAGTCTGATATTTAGGAGCGTTTAAGGAGCCTTCGTCCAAACGTAATCACACTGATCGTGGGTGTTGCGATTCTACTCGAGATAAAGAGCTACTTGTATCATATTTTCTGAGCAGCGTGACTTCACCTCCTGTATTCGAGTGTATACACATACATACGAGTGCCTTCGTGGTGATAACCAAGGAAGAAACGTTGCCTGCGAGGGAAATAGTTTGCGTCAATATCGTACTTCAACCGCTATTTCATTACAACATACTGGAATTCTCTGCAAAACTAAATTCTATTCGACATTTCGATTCTTCAGCTCTTTCATTAAATATGCTCACTTTTAGTTAGGTTTATACCCATACAGCACACTTCGTTGCAGAATCATTGCCGGAACGTTGCAGGACTAGATATTTGTAATGTTGCCGCAACTTTGCAAAAATACACACCTACAATATTGCGAAGGCGGACATAGGATTGAACCTGCTACGTCTCTGCAATGTTTTGGTGCAACGTTGCAATCTTGCACCGTGTAATTGCAGAGACGTTGCTGCAATGTTATTATTAATTGGGAACTGCGAATATTTGAACAAATTATTGCACGGTGGAGATGGCAGTTTGATTATGAGTTGATGAACGTAGTTTTATTAAATTGTTTCATAAGTGAAGATTGATAATTTACTGTGAAAGCAAAGCAGTGAAACAGGTAAGTTGTCATTATTATTTTTTATGATGTGAGCATAAATACTTGTACCATTGTGGAATAGCTTCACTTACTGAAAATTGTAATCGCTCAACTTTCAATTTCTGAAACTATTATTATAGGTACATATTACACGGAGTTGTTGGCTCAGTTTTTCTTTATCTAACGGAATATTAAATATTATGTATGCTCCTTATTAGTACCGCTTCTTTAAGAAAATAAGAATTCTTAGATCACTATACAATCAAAATCTAAAATAGAAGCCTATTCTGCGATGTGTATGGGTCAAAATAGACCCTGTATCCACTGTTATCGACACGCGAACCATTTATGAATTAAAAACAGATGACCTTGAGATTATTTTTAAAAGCGAAAAAGTATAATTTTTATTTTAAATTCCATGGGAAAAGAACTAGAATAAGTGTTATCTGTACTATCACTTCCCAGAATAAGCAGCTTGGGTATTATTTCAAATGGCGGCTATGTTGGGGCACTCTTTAAAAAGTTAGGAGGAAAAGGCTGCAACGTAATGCGCAAAATTATAAATGGACTAAGTAGAAGGGGATAAAATCCTGTGAAGGTCAGACACGCGACGAATTGATTTTCTCCCGCCCCTACTGCTGACATTACAAATCTACGGGTCGTTTTCGTCAGCCTACGTCAACGGACCTATTCCTTGCAGACAATTGACTCGCATAATTAGAATAATTATTCTGCGGCTTCAGTTTAAAAATAACCCTGAAATACGATACTCACTTCTGTGTGCACTATTACGCCCGACCAATGCCTTTGTTTTCACTAGTGTAGGTATTCTACAAATTTTAATATAAAAATGATGAAATCAATTTTATGGAAACTTGTTGATTAAAAACATTACCTGCTACTTTCCAATACTCCTCAAAATACCCCTTTCAAACCTCTCAGAACTGAGTTTTCGTGTCATAAATACTTTTTGTTTATCTAGAGATTTGCAGAAGTTTGTGATGTTAAAAAATATACCTAAGGACTGTCATCATTTTCTCTGTATTAATAGTGAATAACGCCGATGCTAGAAATACGTTCTTGCAAATCTTTATTGCACTCAGAAAGATTTGTAAATCAGAAATTACGTTTTCTCATGCTCCAGGTATGCGGAATAAGCTCCTAAAAATTAGCCATTCCATTTATTGTCATATTGGACACTATATTGTGCACAGCAATATTCAATGATTACTTAAATTATTAGTGAAAGTGCGTAGAAATTGTTCTGGCGTATCAAATAGTGTACTATATATTATACTCTGTAAACGGTATCATAGATAAGAATTCAAAGGATTTAAATCTGGAGTGTCTAGTTTTCTCCTTACAGTGACTCAATGACTTCATTTTATTACTTTAATCTGAGATAATACTTAAATGCAGGAAACCTTTGCCAACTCCCTTAACTTATGATGTATGACATTTAATCGCTATTCAAGAATCTACTGCAATGCTTAATTTATTGTTATCTTATAATAGTTGCGAAAACGTACATAATATTACCACATAAAATTGTGAATTTTCAAGCCGTAGTGGAAAGAGCAGCATATATTCGGCGATTAAGTAATTAGATAAACAATTTGGTTTAATAAGAACAGATGCAACTTTTATTAAATTGCACGATATACGAACTTCTGCTACTTGCGAAATGCATGAAAGTAAACATGAACACATGACCACGTCTCTATATTTACGCTCGTTGCTTTTGATCAAATAAATTAACAAAGCATTTTGTAGATAATATCACAATTTTGTGTTTCGTAATATCGTCAGTTACGCAATATCCACTAAAGAAGAAAAAATTCTAGATACGTACTACTTATTCTTAATAGAATATGCGCTTCAATCGCAGGGGTCAAAGTGGTAATCGCTAATCAGTAATGGCAAAAATGAAAATTGCAACCGACACTACATAGTTGCAGAACTCGCGCAATACGTTGCAACACCTCAAACCCCTTTTGAAGCACTACACCACGAACGTCATTCAATAAGTATATATTATCAGATTTCCTGCGGTGTGGGGCATACTTAGTATATCCCGTATCAAGTTTTGTGTTGTGGTGACGAAACTGTAATTTTCCGCTAAGTGAAAACTTATGGTCTTTCTGGACCTTTATTAAGGAATCTCCCTGCCTTGACGTACGAAAACTGAGGCGAACTTTGGGAATTTTCTAAAACAAAACCATTAAATATATTTACTTCCAGCTTTGTGGCTTCATTTGTCAATCTTTAGAGAATATGAAAAAAAAATTGTATGCAAAAATAGTGGTTATATCCGGAGTTATAGTACTTCAAATAGAGTGCTTTACAAAAATCATAAATAGCAAACTTAAAAATTGTGTAATCCCTATGAGTGTGGCTATCGCCTGAACTAGATTAAATGAGAAATACTGAAAATTTAAACAAAAATGCCAGTGTCTAAAACAGACATCGATTTCTGCAAAAAATTCGCTGGTTTCTTAAGTCGCAAAAATCTAATTTTGCAAAAATCAACTTAATTTTAGTACCAACGAGAATGGGACACCTACTGAAGATATATGCCAAGTTTGAAGTAAATCGGGTGATTGGTTTTTGAGACATCAAGCCAACTAATCCGAAAAATATCGTTTTGAGAAAGATGCGTTTAAAATTTTAAGTACTGTTACTTTTAATTAAATTTTTTAATAAAATTTTCAATTAATATAATTTGAGGGTTTCTTTGAAAAAAAAGTCCCAAATATTCTGTTCCTCTTCAGGCCGTCGAAATAGGGAGACCCCTTAACGAATAACGATTATTCTGCGGTAATAATAATAACGGTTAATACTTTCAGATTTTGTTTTTAGAAAATCGTATGTGAAGGGTTTGCGATTTACAGCATATTTTGTTGATAGCAACTGGAACTACAAAACTGTCGAATCGCGGAGGGTTAAAAAGTTCGAACAGCCCCGTCAGATAACGTTAAAGATTGCGGGCTGGGAGGAAAAAAAAATTAGCGTCTCTCCAGGCATAACAATTTTGTAGCACGCGATAAGTATTTTGGCTACATTCTCACATTCCTACATATCTTTCTTCAATAAGCACCATCTCTGTCAAATGAAATACATTTGGAATGCTACTCGCGATCCACGAAAGTGTCTCGCGTGGGACGCCCTTTTATTCAATGCAGAAGTGCGTCAAAGTAAAAGCCGCGTTTTCAAAAATTCCCGCGTTTATGTACGAACTAATCGGGAGCCCTAGCGCGCCAACGAAAGGCGCCGGAAAATTGGGAATTACCCGCGCGTGATCTTGTCGCGGTATCGCGTGAACGAGCTCAATGAGTAAAGGCAATTCACGTGATGCGCCGTTGATCCTTTCACGTGACACAGATAAATAAAGACGGCCGCTGGGGCGGACAAAAAAGACGGAAGGAACGCGGTCGCCGTCGTACGACGGCCGCGGCGTTGCAAAATGCTTTCGTATCGATTAGATGTCGTTACGAATATAGGAACGATCGATGACCGGCCGTGCCTTCCGCTGGGCTTTCTTTCTGTGGGGAAGTTCAAGAAGGGCCAATGTCAATGTGCACCTGTTATTGAGTTAAAAATGCAAACTATTTTTTTTTAAACTATATCCGAATCAAACAAATTGTGCAAAATCGCGCGAGAACAAAGAAATATATATAAAGCTTTTGCAAAATTGTATAACGCCATTAATTACTCAAAAGTGTCAATTTCGACATTGGCCCTTCTGGAACCTACCCACAGATTTTAAACTACCGATAACCTTTGTCAAAGGCGAAACCAATCGACTTACTTGGCCGAAATGCGTACCAGGTCCTTGCGCGCACGGGGGTATCGCAGCCTCTTGGAAGAAAATACTGAGGGCAGTCTAGAAGAAACAGAAGAGAACAAACCAAGATTAGATATAAGCAATGAAACAGGCCGATTTCTTATCTTGACGTTCGATACATGTATTTTCCAATTACGTAATTACATCGAGTGCCCCGCCATTTGCTACACAAACAATGTTTCAGCACACGATGCCTTTATAGTGCTTATATAAAATATGTGGCACTTGATTAAACGTAGTGACCTTTTTGTCGGAAATTAATTTCCACGTACAATGCGTTCTGGGAAACTGGAATAGCAACAAACTTCGTAGAATGGTCGATAAACGTTTTAGGTCTGTTGTAATTGCTTCTTCAAAAAGAACTCGTATCAAGGTAAGTCCGCCGAGAAATTTGCAAATCTTTTTGTGGTTGTATTAGAAAACGTACGAATTTATTCTTCTGTAATACACCGTTGGTGTATTTAAACTTTGAGGTTGTTAGCTGTAAATGAAACATGGTACAGCAAATTAGCTAATCCACGAAGAGATTGCAAACTTACAAATATTTTAAGATCATTTAGAATTTAGATTTACATCAAATGACTCTAGAAGTCATCCCAGAATTATTATCAGCACGCAGGGTGCATTTGAACCCATTCGAAACTATAATATTAACCTAATAATAGTTATTACACTTATCAGTATCCCCACAAAGTGCATACAAATTTGACACAGTAGCACCATCAAAATCTACTACAGAACGAAATTCTATCATAGGTCAGAAGTATACAAATATTTAAAAAAAATTAAAACCGACTTCAAAAAACTGAAAATGCACTGAAAAGTAAAAAATAATTTTTCCCCTTATTTAATCTACGACTCTCAATTTATGTCGGCGCCTCGTCATTTGCACCGAGTAAATCTGGCGCCAACTTAAAAAAATTGGGAGTCGTAGATTAAATAAAGAACAAAATTAATTTTTATTTCTCAGCGCATTTTTATTATTTTTTTAACACGGTTTCGCTTTTTTTTAAATTTTTTATTTCGTACCTTTTAATTATTTAATTTATATAACTACATTTATTTAATAATGAAGTCGGTTAATGAAACAGATTCTTTATTTTTGGTATCACCTCAAAACTTAACCGATTTCGATAATTCTTTCTCCAAGCCTTAAGTTGATTCAAGCTAAACTAAATGCAATAAGTTTCACAATAATCGGTCCAGCAGTTACGGAGAAATTCGCGGACAAACATAATACATACTAACATACATAAATACATACACATCGACGTAGATCCTCTTTCTTTTTGAAGTCGGTTAAAAGTGGACCCCGTTGGCGCTATCGGTGGCCAAGTCACTCGCCATCCAATAGTTAGCGAGCTAGAAGTCGTAAATCATTCTACTCAATCGATTACTAAGTATGTGGCATAGCGACTACGTTAACGTTACCGCGCGACGATCGATCGATACACAAAATTACGTATGTATGGCGTGTGCTATTCTACCAGCAGGTAAATAGAATAATGGCTTCGTTTCTGTTACGAGATCGCGTTATGCCAGAAAAGTCATGCTACGTTGGATCCTACGCGACTGCGTCGGAATTTTAGCACGTCAGTCGATCAACCATTACGCGCGAGAAAGTTAATGTACCTGCCGAAGACTGATAAAGTTCTGTTGATTTTAAACGGTATGCGCCCCGAGGTGGACGGCACTCACGCGTATAGCACGTGACTGGCCAACAACCGCGTGCCCGTTTGTCTAACTAGATTCTAACAGACCCAGAGGCCTCGCTGTCTTTCACCGCTGCTGAAATATTCAGCATTTCGTGTAGATAGCCGTACACTTTGCTCTGCTACTTTGTCGATGGAGGTCGAAGTGACCGCAGCTCGACCGCAATGTACTACTTTGTTGCTTGGCTAGAGGTGGATCGATGTTTGTAATGGAGCAACGAGTGAGACACTAATTTCGGGTGAAGGAAATATGGCATTACTCGGTAATTTTTCGGTATTCGAATACTTCTGTTGCTCAATTATTTGGCGAATATAATTCGAATATCCAAGTATTCGAATACTTAAATATTCGTAGTTTATTCGTAGCATTCGAATACTTGTAAAATATTCGAAGTTTATTCGTAGCATTCGAATACTTGTAAAATATTCGAAGTTTATTCGTAGCATTCGAATACTTGTAAAATATTCGAAGTTTATTCGTAGCATTCGAATACTTGTAAAATATTCGAATAGTCCCAGCCCTGCTTGAGATAAGAGTTGAATATTTTGTCGAATAAATTTTTATTCGAATAATCTTTAATAAGAATTGCGAATAAAATCAAATTATTTCAGAATAACGAATAATTTTTTACTCCAAAAAATTTGTATTCGTTATTCTCAAACAACTTCATGTTATTTGAAATTTGTATTCAAAGATTATTCGAATACATTTTTTGCCCAACTCTGCTAGGGGCACTGATTGTGAGTAGAACAAAAATTGAAGGACAGTCAAGGATAGGGATATAACGAGTCTTAAATTTAGCAGTTGGATAGATTTTAAAATTAAAACCAGAAACTATGAAAGAATTTCTTTGTTAATTGTTTAGTTTAAACTTCTTGCTTATCTAGCCTCGTGGGGTTTGCTCGTTCGGAGTACGGCAGAAAGATTGTTTGCTTTATACGCGAGTCTGCAGACCCTCGAGGTCTGAGTAATTTCTAACCGACTTCAAAAAGGAGGAGATTATAGATTCGATCTATATGTATTTTTTTTATGCTTGTCCCCGCATAACTTCTCAGCATATGGACCGATTTTGATGATCTTTTTTTTTATTCGAAAAAGGGCGATGGCCCGTCCCATTCTACACTGCATCAACATTGGCCCAATATTTTTTCAGTTCTGGTTAATAATAAAGACTATTGTCACTTAAGTATTATTATTTTATGAACGTACGCGCATATCTCCTCAGCATGTTGTGTCAATATTTATAAAGCTAAAAAGTTAAAAAAAAAAATTTTAATTAAAACAGTCTTCAAAATAATAAAAATGCACTAAAAAGTAAAAAATTATTTTTCCCTTATTTAATCTACGACTCTCATATTTCTTAAGTCGGCGCTTCATCATTTGCACTGTGTAAATCTGGCGTCGACTTAAAAAATATGAGAGTCTTAGATTGAATAAGGGAAAAAATTATTTTTTACTTTTTAGTGCAGCTTTATTATTTTGAATACGGTTTTATTATTTTTAAAATTTTGTTATTAGTATACAAAGTGTCCTAAAACGAGAGAACACCAGCCAGGGAGTTGATAGGAAATTCAACTTTGTGAAGTCTTGGAAATGTTTCAGCGATTTTAACGTAACTTAACGATTTCCTGAGAGTTCGACCTTGTTGGTACTAAAACTCATAGGTACTTGTTGGTAACAAAATAATCACTGAAAGCTCTATATTCATTTTACAAGATACAGCTGTAACGGTTTTCACGGACCAGTGAATACAATAGTTTGGAAATTTGTAAAATACGTGTGCTCCAATGTGTGGGGAAAATAAACTGCTCCAAAACCTGAAGTAAGATCTGTATGCCATACAATTTTTAAGGGGACGATGTGTTGTCTCTCTGAACCGCTCTGCCAAGGTTGCTCGTGGTTTCGCATATTACAATGCTCGATTTAACAGTAGCATTTCAAATGGAACGAAACTTGTTTAACAAGTTTCTATCTGTGTCAATAATCTCGTCACTCGCTGTACTTGCACTGAGCAAATGTAATAGTGTATCACGTCACTTCTATCGCCATTGCCCACGCCTATTATGGCCCCGTATCCCATGTTTCCGTCAGGAACTTTAAAAGCAAACTGGGAATCACTTTCGAAGGAGTAGAACACAGGTTCAATTCAATTGCTGTGGCATACAGGCCATTTGGCCCACAAAACGCAGTAATGACTGAAGTTCCATCCGTCCTCCTGGAGCAAGTATACACCCACCTTTAACCTAGCCTAAAGTGACCATTGTTTTATTTTGGAATGCGGGTGGTGTATAAAAAACTTAACACATTCCTGAGGACACCATTTTCTTAGTTTATTGAATTATATAATAAACACATACTTCTGACGAATTAAAGCAAAATTAAAAACACTTAAAAAGGTTACATGTCCAATCCGGAACACTTTCCAGGTCAGTTTTCAAATTCGGGACGTCTGGTCACTTTTACCTAGCACGTTAGCTTCTTGAATTCCCAGAATACAGTAATGGCCGAGTCCCATTAATTTTTCTGTGATAAGTGGACACCCACCTTAACGTCACCAGAGATGGGCAAAATTTGTATTTAAATAAAATTTCGAATAACGAATAACGGTTAAAAAATTATTCGTCATTCGTTCGTTAACCTGAGTTAGCTTTATTCGACACGTGACGAATAATTCTTTAACTTTTACACGTTATTCGAAATTTTATTTAAATAAAAATTGTGCCCATCTCTGTTGGTCACCCGAAAACGCAATCGTTCTTCTGTGAAAAGTGGAGATCCACCTTCACATAGTACGTTAGCTCGTTAGACTGCGGAACCACGTGTGTCGCTCCGTGGCAAGTGTACACCCACCTTTACGTGTTCATAAAGCCTGCCACCTGTGCAACTGTGCGTCGCGCACATTTTTTTGTCGTTGCGCAGGCCGATTTGGCAAAATAACACGGTTCCACTGGGCATTCTTATGAGTTTCAACCACTTCGGAGCACTTGAAAGTGTCGGCTGAATGTATTAATTGTAATTTCGTTTCCAATCGCATTACCACGGAAACATCTGGACATTTGGCCATTGTCCGAGTCTTCAACCGTTTTTAGCACCTTCAGCTGATCTAAATGTAGCTCCTTAAAAACAGATGTTTCATGTACAATAATATAACAGCATTTACGACATTCTCTATAAGCCAGTACTTGTCTGCCCATTTCAGAAATGCGAATTAATCAAAGGAAATATGTATGCATATGTGTGGACACCTGATTGGATCAAACTCCTGTACAGGAAATCATAAACATGCATCTTGCCTTCTTATCGGAAACCCTTTTTTCGCCCGCGGCAGTCTGCAATCAGTGACACTCAACGTAAATAAACAGAACTGGTGAAAGCTTGTTATGGCCACGATTCACCTTCTTTCACGCATTCTACTGTATAGTTTCACTACAATGGGGAAGCTGACGCAAAGCTCAGCGCAGAGGGCGCCACTGACGCATGCACCTTTGCTGACTGCTGATTTCAAAATTAAAATGACGACAAAAAGAGAAAATTATACAACATAAAATATTATAAAAAATTTGAAAATTGTTCATGCTAAAGTTGACTTCTAATATCTTTCATTTCTTTTGCCAGGTTGACGTCTTTATAACCTAAAAGATACAAATTTATTTTTTACATCTTCAAAATGAATAATAGCTAATATCAATATGAATAATAATTATACATACATGCACTTATTATAGAACTAGAAATTAAGAAGTAAAATAAGATAATTTAAATACACCTAAAACACCGATGACAAATGGCACATTTGCTGGTGGCGCCACGGGTGGCAAAACGTTGTGGTCAGCTTCTTCATTCTTTAGATAATATGTATTTTTCAATTGTTCTACTGGTGACATTTCCCTCAAATCTGGTATATTTAGATAAAAGGTGAACCGAATGACCTATGTCCCTAGCACGGTGAAATAGGGTTCGGTGACGACGAAGTGTGAAATCCTTGTTTCCACTACTGAACTGAACAGCCGGTGTCCCAGATACAAGCACAAAGCAAGATGTGTAGAAGAAGGTTAGTCTATCCATTGTTTTCGACGTGCGCGACTAGCGGAGCATCGCATTAGCCCATTTCGTGCGTGCGGCCTCATCAAATCGACCCTTTCGAACGCTTGCAGAGGTCGCGCGCGGCGCGCAAGTGGGACCCCTTGCGTTAATACGGACACATTTTCTCGAGCCCTTCGTCTAAATTGCAGGCCAGGCATTCTAATAAGAGCTCGTTTTAACGCCGATCTGGGCGAACGCGCGAAAGCTTACCGACCGCGAATCAACGGCGGCTTTTAATCGACCCAATTGCCACAACGGAAATTTACAAACAATTCTCGTGTACACGCGACATTCTCGGTTTAGCGTAGCTTGAAAGCCACTTCCAAGAAGGATTGTGACGCGCCGCGTTCTATGTTCGCTTATTTTCCCATTAGCGTTGCAGGAACGTGTATACTTAGAAACTTGTACAAGTTTTCCGAGAAAATGCTCTTTTGCGTAGTGGCTGCTTACAAGTTACGTGCTCAACGAGTTTTATTTCTACGTTAGCTGCCGTGATGGTCACATCTTTACAAATAATTAACACTTAAATTTACACAATTCTAAACAATATTAGTGGCATCAACGAACTACAATATCAAATGCATTATTTCAGTATGAGATATTTTTAGTTTTTATAGATTTCAATGACTGTAAATGAACGGAAAATATGGCACAATGACGAAGCAGTCAACATATTATACAAGATCACTGCCATCTTGGCAATTCCAATGCAAAGACAGACACATTAATCGCAATAGCTGACTAGTTCCATAGTGAAAAGTCGATTGTATGAAATACGTAAGTATAGTATAGGGACTGTAATACCGGTAAACCGGTTTACCAGTAAATCGCGGCAAATACCCTCAAATTTGTACCGGTAATTTGCCTTTTTTTACCGGTTACATTTATTTTTTACAATGCTCGATTGAATTTCAATAAAATGCATTTTTGTAATATTTACTCTTATATTTTCAATAGCTTAAAACAATGCCGATAAACCGGTATTGATTGAAAATTTTACCGAATTACCG
Source organism: Andrena haemorrhoa (assembly GCA_910592295.1). Lineage (NCBI taxonomy): Eukaryota > Metazoa > Arthropoda > Insecta > Hymenoptera > Andrenidae > Andrena > Andrena haemorrhoa. The sequence continues at coordinate 8,827,160 of OU342943.1, forward strand.
GTAATTGAAAAAGTCGGAAAATTTACAGTCCTTAGTATAGTAGCCATAGATAATGTTTGGATAATCGATTTCTTCAGATAATAATTGAACGAGTATACTTTAACACGCCAACTAAAATCTTACGATTAAGAAGCGATTTTATTCGAAAAGTATTAGGAATTAGGGCAAAACTGCCTTTTTGTAGTTTAAAGAATCTTATTTTAAAATTCTTATAATGAAGGATATTTGTAAACATTTATCGAGTGACATATAAAAAACGCCTGTGATTTATTTTTACGACTGGCTAAAACTGCAATAATTTCGTTTCTTGAAATAAAAAAAAATATCAGATTCGTAGAAAAAGAATTTTGTTGTTATTCTTGATTGTCTACATAAAAAAGTTTACAACACTTCATATAATCCAACCTGCATAATGTTAGGTTTAGACCAAAAATTAGTTAAAAATTTCCCCATTTCATAACATTGTTTTTGCATGCTAGCCCAAAACTGTTTCTGTAGCAACGAATGCTTAAAAATGTTTAATTTCCTGCTATTATTCTCATTTCACGAATGTTTATATTTTTCCCAACGGTGTTCCCATAGTCAAGGTTCTACTATAATTGATAAACCATCCTTAATAAATCTTACTTGTATTTCTCGAGAAAGAAGACAAAAGAAACTGAATATCGCGAACAATTCTAAATCAAGTATGTTAATGTAAACGCCATTCGCGTCAACAAACCTCACCAAAGATAACAAACAAACGATTCGATCGTATGATAAAACGATCACGCGATTACGATGTGTGGAAGCTTTCCAGAAGTAGATCCACAACTTACTCGATTGTCCTCGTGTTAAGACAATCTGGAAGATCCTTATCGCGATGCTTGTTATACTAATTGTAAAAGACATGCATACATGTATTATCCCTTCAACAAGTCGCCTGCGTTAAACATTATAAATTATTGGTTTGCCTTGAACGGTGCTTCGTGTATTTATAAAAGAACGGCTGAATGGAAAGCAGAGGGGACTGTTTCTTCTGGTCGTTTTTAAATAGCTCTTACATACACGTGTCGTCTTAGTAAATACTTTAAAGTGACCAAACACATCATTTTTAAAAAGAACTTAGGACAGAGACAGCTGTTTAAATAAATTTTGATTGAACTATCTTGGATTGGGGAGCACGGTCATAGTTAGCAAGATATATCGAGCACTAACTGGTTTATTAAATTCCAGGAATCGTTTCAATAGCAATTTGTAGTGTTTGCTCTGCATCATGGGAATTTTTATTACCAGTTTAATACTTTAACTGATTTTCGGTTCTTGTCTTCTTCTATTGAAATGAAGTTTTTATCTGTGAAAGGATTTATATGAAAGTGTAGAATGAGTGGAAAATATAGTTAAAGAGAAGAGAGTGAGAATACAAAAAGGATGAAGTTGTATTTTGAAATGTCATTCACAAAGCCAGACAATTGTGCTTTTGTGTAAATAAGCGTAGGATTGTTTGTATTAATTATACATGAGAAGGATTGGTGAGATCGAAATGCAAAGTGAAAGATTTAACAGCCACGTGGATACACGTGCCACTAAAGTAGAGCTGTCCGAGTAATCAAGCCGTGTCGAACACTCGAGTATTTCTAGCGACTCGAAAAAATTGGAGCAATCCGAAAAATTCGACCGGCCCGATGGCTGAAGTAGTGCGAGAAAATATTAGTAACTTAAATAAGTTGGAGCAATTCGGAAACTCTGAATATATCAAAGAACATTTCAAGAGTTCTAGAAAATAGAACAAATAACGTTTTCGAGATACAATTTTAAAGGGTGTACCTATTTAAAGGCAATTCTCAATGGTCGTAGGATAATTTCGACCGTCTTTTAACTTTTGGAGCCAGTTGATACCACTCGGATACTTAGGTTTTATCAATTTCGAATTAAACAGATTTGTAGTATAATATCAGGTAATAACAGAGAAAAGTAGTATTTTGTTATAAAATGATTAATATTCTTCTTTTATAATACACGAGGCCGTAAATGAGGACCTCGGCGTTCGAATCGTCAAAAAATAAAAATGTTCGACAATTTTACCCAACTGCCTCAAATAAAATCAATAATAAATGGTCAATAAAATAGAAATATATCAGCGAGATTATCCAAAAGGAATGAAATTAATTTAAAAATACGTTCTTATATTGTGACATTTCAGAATAGCGTTTACTGCAATTGATTATTACACGTACCTAAATATACAGAGTATTTCACGCGACTTTATTACTTGGAATATTTCTGCTATATTTGAAATTTCATACAAATATTTTCTACAAAAGTAGTATAGTGTTTTGTTAAGGCCGGCGTATAGTAACAATAGTTTCATTCAGTTGGGCGGGGTTAGTGGGATACGAAGTTCAACTTTGTCTTTTTTAAATGGAATGCTATATTTTATTTGTTGGTATCCGGTAAGAAGGTCACTAAAGGCCCTTTAAAAAACCTAAAAAAAAACAGAATCTTAAATAAAATCATCGTCACTCTACATCGAGTCCCACAAAACTATGCAACATTTGTCGAAAACATTTTTGTACAATTCTAAATTGCATAGCAGAAATATTTCAGGTGATAAAGTTAGGTGACACACCCTGTATACTGATTCGTTGAGTAATACACATACGTAGTAGTATTTATGTTGGTTATTTTTATCATTCTCAGCACAAGCTCGCAAGACAGTTAATACTTGAAGGAGGCAAAGCAAACTGTAAATAATATTAGAATGCGTGGGACCATTAAAAACCCCAGAAGCCGTACTAAGGTTAATAGCCAGGTGAAAACATACGAAACGAACGCCGATGTTAGCGGGAAACATCATTGGCGAGTTACTTTCGCGCTGTTTGCAAACAAAGTGTCTTACTCTGGCCGTGCCTCAAGAATAAGAGAATGGCACGCTGCCACCGGTGCCACGGCGCTATTTTTTACGAACGCTCGATATACCGGCACTGTTTTGTCATTTCGCGGCTACGCGCAGACGCGCGTGAATAACTCCCGGAATTCGTCGACGCGCTGACGGGCCCGAGTGATCTGCCTCGCGCTGCTATTTCAACGGAAACAAAAGAGAAGAAACGGTCGAGAAGAGAAGTCTATATAATAAAACGCTTAAGGTGGATGTTCGTTTGTTAGCAAAATCTTTCCAGAGGCTTTTTTCCGTACTTCCCGATGACCTACGAGGCTCACACTTGGCATGAAGTTTCCTCGGCACCCAAAGATGCCGTAAAAAATCCCAAACCTCGAAAAAATAAGACGCTTAAGGTGGATTTTCGTTTGTTAGCAAAATCTTTCCAGATGGTTTTTTTCGTACTTCCCGATGACCTACGAGGCTCAGACTTGGCATGAAGTTTCCTCGGCACTCAAAGATGCCGTAAAAAAATCCAAAACCTGGAAAATTTGATAATGGGTAGCACCTGTGGCCTAAAACAGGTATTTATGTACAATGTAGTAACCGCTAATGCATTGTATGTAGGCCCACGCGCGAGACGAGCTCGAGCTCCAGCTGAAAGACGAAGCGAGACAAAGTATCATGCTTTCTCTCTTTCGTAGCCGACGGTAACTTCGTGCCGACTCTTTCGTCCTCTCTCGCTCGCGCCCGAGTTTTCTCACTCTCGACCGAAGGATTCCAAAAAGTGGTGGGATACAAATGTGCGCTCAACGCAGTCATGGAGGCAAACGAAAAAACGCAGTTGTAAGAGCGAATATGCTCCATACATTTCTTTGATACATTTCTTGGATTTGCGGTTTTTGTCACACATTGTTGTTGTAATAATAACGTCGGAAAAGAGGCGACCATGACAGTCCAGCATCTCCGTCGTCAAGCAACCACAGACGTTACATACGACCACGCACGACTGTCACGGTCGCCTCGCCAAAGCCGCGCGCATCCTCGATTACGCGGACAGGAGTGGGAGAACCCCACAAAGCTCGCAGGAGTTGCGGGCCCTTGCTTGGACAGCGCTCAGGCTGAATTTTTGACTGGAGCCACCGGTGCGCCGATCATTCTCTATCACGCAGCAACAATCCCTCAATGAACAGAGAGCTTATTGTTAGTCAGCGTTCCCTTTGTCGCGCGTTAATTAAGTTCATCATTTGCTCGACTTACATTCATATTTAGTTTTGTAATCAATCTAGGTTTATTAAATTTCTTAAGGTTTCTTTAAAATTTTAATACTACCCGAAAGTAGTATAACATTTTTTAGATTTTTAGATTTATTTCTTCCAGTATAATAGGCCATAATAATTATTATAACTTTAATTTACTACGGTAGATAAGTTTGTCTTACTTTTAATTGGTTCATTTCGTTCGATTTATCTTTGTTGGTTACTCTTTTTTATTTGAAACGCAAAAGTTGTAAAATTTCGCATTTCGCAAAAATTGTGGTTATCCTACGCGTCTTATTATATAGGATAGTAATGCCTGGCGAAGACAGGCTAAAAACTAGTCATAAATATCCAGCGAAACGACAAACATGTTTGTTGATCGAATTACGGTCGTGGTCCAGGCCGCGCTGACCTTCGTCGGACACGGACGAAGGTGTGGGGTCCGTTGACGATGAGAGACACTGACGGCGACAAAAACAGAACAGATGGACTTTGCCAGATGTCACAGCGATGTATTGTCGTAATCTGCCGTTTCTCTAGCTTGAAACCTGTCCTCTGCAAAGGATCCCCGATAAAGCGACGCGCCTTGGCGATCGGCGGTGCGATAACGATAACGGCGGTCTTATTTCTCCACCTAGCGGGGAACTTCCTTGCGCGTAATTGCATCCCGGCGAGGATAAGTCGCGTCGAATAACGAAATTGAACGTTCCACGGAACAGGGGGAGAATAAAGGAAAATATTTGGCACTCGTTCCTGGTTCATAGGATACGAAACGCGAAGTACTAAAAATACAGCGGCTACGAGGCGGAACGCCAATCCTGAGTGTCAATATCGCGGGAGTTTATAAGTACAGCGACACGCTGGTCCTCGTATTTACGCGCGCCTGGCGAATTAAAGTTTCGTCGATTCTTTGCTTTCCTACGGAATTGCCGGGCGGCTGTCGATAAAATAGGGTGGGGCGCGAGAAGATATCTATTTTAGGACCCGGAGGTCAAATAATGCACGTGTGTTAGTATCCTTGAAAAGATAAGCTTAGTAGCAATAGTACTACAAACAACAACAGGAGTGTTTGACTTCTCAGCGATGTGGGTTGCCTTAAATAAGGGTTTCCTCGAATGTCAACAGTATACGATGAATGATGAGTAACTTTATTGGTAACTGGTACTGGGTACTAGCGGTTAATTTTTATAATTTGTACCTTCCCACTCACCATTTGCTTCCTGAGAAATTAGCAGTTTACCTTGGACAGAAGGAAACCAGTCATTCTCTGCTTATAGGACTTAAGATGTTCCTGAGATTTCTCATTTTAACTATGAAAATTTTGAACAAATATATACGCGAGTGCTAGAGTGGAAAAGTTTGTGTTTGAAAGTTCCTTTAATAAATATACTCTACTCTATAATTCTGAGGCCAATGATAGATTTGGGTGATTCCAGTAAGAAAAGTGTAACTGATAATCTAACTGATAATTGCGCATTATTTATCACTCATTTATCCGAAGCTTGCTATTATTTAAATAACTTCAGAAAAGTTTTTTATGCCACTGGTGAAAAACAGCTAATAAAGTTACCATTGTCCGATTTTGTAAAATATGGCTATTGAATCTGAAAACTATTTTATTTTGTTAAGTTATAATATTGTATAAAAATCTTATATGTTTCCCAACGGCATGTAAGTTCATTCTGCATGTACTCACCCTATAAAGAACAACAAACACATGGCGAGGTCTGTTGCAAAAACTTGTTAATCTTAGACTCTCAGACTTTACACAAGAAGGAAGGACACGAGAAGCAAAACTTACGTATTCATGTTTCGCCATTCATATTGATTATGACTTCTTATTCGATACTGACAAGGGAACGTCCCGAACCCGGAAATTCAAAAAATTCTGAATCTTTGTGAATATGTAGGGAATTTCCTCCTGATTGTAACACAATTTTTGTTTGCTGCCCAAATTCACTCTAAGGAGGTGTAATATTGACCCCTGAAAATCCGGTTATTTTCCGATTTTGTTATAACTCGTAAACTGTAAAATATTTTTTTTTACCAAATGATAGATCTAATTAAAAGAAGTAACTTTTGTCTTCAAACTTTTTTTCTATCTCTTGCAGTTCCCGAGTTATAACACAAAATCGGAAAATAGCCGAATTTTCGGGGGTGAATTTCACACCCTTGGGAGTGAATTTGGGCAGCAAACAAAAATTACGTTGTAACCAGGAGGAAGTCCCCTACATATTCCCAAAGTTCCAGAATTTTTTGAATTTCCGGATTTGGGATCTTCCCTTGCAAGAGATATTAAGGACTCCGAGAAAGCACATTTCACCCTCTTAGGGGCGGAATTTCCAAAAATCCTTCCTGAATGGGTGCCTACGTCATAAAACCAATGCAATGATTAGTGAGAAACAGTATTTGTAAAAAAATATATATATAATCACAAATTGGTCACATGGGGTTCGCTGCACCCCAGCGCCATTTTTGAATTACCATTTTCGTATTTTTTAATCTTCTAACTTTTGAGTGATAATTGTACACTCGCAATACTCATACAATCATACTCCAATAGTCTTTTTCCAAAAATATAAATTTTGATATGTTGAAATTTGTATTTGAAAAAATAGTCGTGCATAAAGGCAATTTTGTTTGATTAAAATTCACCAAATTTTGAAAGTTTATTATTAAGGTCTAAAAATTTACAGAAATATTTGGCAAAGACGACCTGGGGTGCGATACACCCCGTGTGACCACGAAGGGTTAATTGAAAATTGGACTGTATCTTTGTTACTAGTACGTGGCTATTGCAAACTTTAATCCAAGATATGTACGTGCAACACTCATCGGATCATGAAAGCGGCTCATGTATTGCGGATTGACACTAACATAGTGCGAGAGGGGTGAGAGAGAGAGAGAGAGAGAGAGAGAGAAGAGAGAGAGAGAGAGAGAGACTGGAAAGGTACCGGGGTAACGTACGCAGACTCGCCAGTAGTCATTAGAACCCATGTCGTAATCTGTTGTTAAACGCATTAGCAGCCGAGTAGAGAAAGTTTTCAGACAGGATTCAACGAACAGACTGGATTCTCTCTCTCTCTCTTCTCCTGCTCGCGATGTTTGAGAGACAAGGCAGCAGCCCGCTAGTACCAGTTACCAGTTCTGCATTCTTTTCCGTACCATCGACATTTGAGTCTCTCAACAAAAGAAAATGAATGGTTCAGCGTAACAAATGACCAAAAAGTCGCCGATAATACTCCAGAAGCTACAAGTCGGCTTTCCCTCTGATAAGCACTCGAAAAAGCGATCGTTAAATCAAACATGTTCCATCTAACATCTCTGACGAATAAAATGAAATTTTCGTTCTTCTTTTAATATGTTGTAATTCGTTTTGCGTACAATAAAGTCATATTATTATCGGTTTGTTGATTGTCTTCAAATATCTGTTAAATTATGCGTTACTGATTGAAGGATAACGTTTGGTGCTTTTAAGGTTAGCGAGGAGGATAATGCGATGTGGCTATATATTATTGCAAGCTGACGCAAACGACGATATAGCAACAGAATGACAAATATCGAAGATCCTTTGCGGCTCTTATGAAACTTCATATTTGAAGTACAAGCGAGAATACAATTTAACGTCTGGCTTCGTGTTGCAATCGCTTCGTAAACACGGTGCAGAATAACCAATCTAATCTCGCAACCTATCATCTGGGAACTAATTACGAATTAACACGTTCGCCGACACGTTGGTCATCGATGACCGACACCGCTGAGTTCAACTAAAGTATTTATAACATAAATCCAGTTATATTTACAGATACATATATATCTGTACGTACATATATGTGAAGCGGCAATTGCGATTGATAGTAGAATCGCTCGAGTACTCGAAACTCGAGCTGAGTAAAACTCGCTTTATAGAAACAAGTGCCTCTAACTGCTAATAAATAGGTACATAACATTTCGATGAAACTTGATTCATCGCTGATTCGTAATAAAATTGTAATAGAACATTCTTTTGAAATAATTCTGCAAATAATTTCAAATAAAAATTAGCTCTCTTCCCCCTCACACGAATATTCGAAATGACTACTCTGAGAACTACATAATGCTGCTAAAATTCAAAATACTCTTATTTTACAATGTTACACCTTATGTTAAAGACTCAAGGTGGTATAATATTATTTAAAACAAGCCTTAAACCGTCACTAATTATTGCCAAACGACTCGTTCGATCCTGCTATAAAGCAAAGCCGCCTGGCCCCTTACAAATATTTCCATACAAAAACGTCACAAAGCAATATAAACGATTCGTAACACGAAATATAATTTTCTATCCGGCTATCTGTTGTAAATTGGTTTTGCAATTCGTTCGCGTTCTGAATAAGGAGAACCGACTGTAACGGGTTCGGAGCGACCAAGCGAAACACCCTAACGCCTCGGCGACGAACGTGTTAATTCAGTCAGCTACTTAGGAGCGTCGTTTTCGTGCTCCACTTACTCTCCGAATTCTCCGCGATCAGAAATATGAAGGTTTACCAAGGAAAACCACCGATAACGCCAGCCACGGATAAGGTAAGTACCAATTGTCGAAAGGCTGGCGCAGGTTCTTGACCGCATTGTGAACAACGTGCATATTATCACGTGAAAGTACGTGAAACGTAAACTTCGCGGATTTCGGATACCACGCAGGAGAAATGAAACGACCGTATCGGTCGGCTGGACAATCGACTGGCAAAAACAGTGAGTGTGTGTCGGGCATTCTGTTTACATTCTATTTCGTTGTTATTTCCGATGACGCGAGACTTTTACCGTGCGTTATTTTTATCCGTTGTTTCAAGATACTATTGACAGTCATGGGATAAGGTGAAAGCATAGGTCGCATTAATCGGCGAAACTTTGATACGAATAAACGTGAGTAATTGGACTAAGGTTACCGTTCAGAAATTGCCTCTGCCTTCAGAAAAACGTAACGGTCAAGACGGACGGGACATCGCAATATCCGACGGACGATTCGAGGAACAGTACTGACACTAACGCGACACAATGTGAGCGTATGTACTGGGTGTGTCTCAGAATACGCTATATGAAACCAAAGGTGGTTCCTTTGGAAAAATTATGAATCGAAAGTTTAGAAGAGAATGTTAGCGCACGAGCTGTTGTTTTTGGGGAAAATTGTTTTCGTTGCTGCACACGTTTGAATTAAATTTGATTGTGTGGATCTCGTTAAATTTACGAAGAAAAGATGAAGTTTCGAGCTGAAATGTGGTAAAAATTGAATATTTCGGGTAATATATTATTCCATCTGAAAGATAAGTATTTCGTTGAATCACACTAACTTACAATGTTGTGTGCGCGTTCCATATATTTTCATACTCGATTATGTAAAAAACGAAGGTTCTATGTATTTACGGGACACCCTGTACACGTGCATTGAAACACGGTGTTGGGAAATTTCGTCTCGTTGCATACACATTGGCATTTGTTTACATCGAGTGCAACGATTCACAGACGCTGCCTGGCGGTCTATTTTCTTTCGCAGTTTCAATAAACAGATGCCGGTCCTAAGATACGTAATTATTATAAGTTAATTCACCAACTGTTTCTTTTCCGAATGCTATGTACAGGCACGTTATGCCAACGCGCAAGCATACGGCAGATATTCGACGACCTGAATATAATCTGATTTAGATAAACCGAAAGAGGCTTGTAGTAGTACAAACGAATAATCCGTAGATCGATAGACCTGGAAACTTTCTACGAAAAAGATAATCATTGCTGGCGAACGGTGCACACGCGATGTCAGCATTGTTTCCATTGTTGATGGCCAGGTCCGTTTGAAGAAATCGCACCACGATACAGACAAGCGGTGCTATTTTAAGCCCGTGAAACATTATGTGCGACGAATGCACGCTTAATAACGCTGGCGAGTAAAAGCCGAGACGCCAAGTCACTAGATTTCGGTCTACATACGTACAGTCACGAGTATATGTGTAAATGAAAACAAACAGAAGCCGTGGTTAACGTGTTAATCCGAAAGCGATCACGCCGCTATACGTATAACCTTGACGGCCCACACTAGTGATCCCACTGGTCGCAACGAATACCGAGCAAAACCTCTTAGTAACATCGTATGATTTTTATGAATGGACTTCATCCTGTGCGGTAGTAGACGTGCTCATTGACACGCAAACTATTGCGAGCCGTAACCGTTACGAATCGATCGAATATCAAAGCGAACGTACGTGACAATCGGCCGCGGTGGTCGGGCCGGGTGAATTAAATTAATCTTCCCGATTGAATTCGCTGAAAGACGCGTAATATCCCCCGGTGGGATCGGCGACAGTACCGCCTGTGTACGGTCGGTCGGTCGGCCATTTTCGCTGCTTTGTTTACGTAGCAGCGTATCGAGCCGCGGTGAACATAAATACGGCCAAGTTCTGGATGTACGCGGCGAGAAAGATGCCGAGAGCCACGCTCGCTTACCTCGAATTGCCAGTGTGCTGCCTGCAGCAACTGTTTCGCTTGCTCCCTGGCACAACCTGCGGCCAGCACGAACTGATTGATCATCACTTGCTCGCGAAGGGCGTCCATTTTTTTCGTCACGTTTTCCCGTGAACGGAGAAAATACCGGAAGGGGACGAGTACACGCGCGAGGACACCAGCACGGGGCACAACCTTCCGTGCCGTCGGGCTTTAACTATGGCTCGGGTTTTCGTTCAGACGCGAGCGCGGCCAGCGAGCAGCGAGCACCCTCTTGTTTTCAAAACTAAACTCATCGCAGACGGCTGACGGCGACGGCCACCGCGGGTCGCGGAACGTAAGAGGCGAGGAAGGTGTGACGTCACTGCCAGCTCTATTCGCGAGCCACCGTGCTGCCTCCCCTGTTTGGGAGCGTTCCGCGCACCGTGCACACTCCCCGCCTTCGATTGTTTATTTTCGACGGCGATAAACAATGCAAAAAATTACACAACGGCGCGAACGGCGGCGCAGCTACGGCGATTCGCGGCCCTTGCTTTCTTCTCGAATATTATCGCGCCTCTTACGTACGATCAGCAGCAGCGCTTTTATCTCGGGAATCGAGTGGGATTGTTAACCCAGAAATAGGTAACGATTTCGCGCCGAGTTTGTTGGGAATACCTATTAGGTCACCCACCTCTGTTCGAGAAATATCGTTTCCGTTACGCGTTAGATGCCACTTCGGAGGTTTAGAAGTTTGCTAGCCTGCGTAGAATCCTGCTTTATGGTAATACTGTTCCTAACTTGCCGATCGTGGTAACGGCAAGAGGAAGATACGTTAATTCGATTTTAGTGAGAAGTATAGTTCAATTTAATCCATTTTCGGGTTAAAATAATTTGATACTTGCCGTTCTTAATATTTCGCATGAATTTTAGATTAGAAATTACAAGTAATTACTATCATACGGATTATCGTATACATTTCCGACGTACATATTTAGTAATCCACAAAACTACTTATTGCAATTCCTTACTATAACTACTTGGTACACTAAATTACATCTATTTCAAGGGTAATAATAAATATCTCAAGAACAATTCCAATATTAGTCTCACTTTTTTATTAATACAGCTATAAGTCATTAAATACTTCCTCATAAAAAAAATCATTATCACAGAATTACAATAATGGCCTCTTGCATGCCCGCAACTTATCATGGTCATACATAGCGTGAATCTTCTCATACATATACTTAAAAAAATATAAAAGATCATCGTATTGTCCCTTGTATTCCTGCTCTATCGCCGACGACTTGTTTGTACTTTGGTCTAGACCATTCTCCGCATGATCCATTCCCTTAATTAGGCTTGCATCTGAATTTTCTCCATCCGCATACCCTTCTACTGCGCCGAACGCGCACGTGTGCAACTCTACCAGAAACTGGTGAATAGCTTCGATCGTAGCTAAATACCACCGTGGACTTTTCTTCTGATGACGCCAGAATTGGGATATTCTTGACTTCAGAATCACGCATTTCAGATCTGCGAATTAACAGCCCATTTTGGTTCGGCACTTTCGTCTCGCAGAAGCACATGGAAATTATATTACTCGCGTATCGATAATATCGTCAATTTATATATTTACCCCGTAACCTTTGATCTTTATAGATAGCTTTGGTCTGATGCCACGTGCTATCAATAAAAATGGCTCTTTTTATAGGAAACGCATTCTCTATCCTCTGCACGCTTGCTCCCTTATCTCGTTTGCCCTCTCTCGCAAAGAGGGACTCGACGCTTACACCAGTTTGACTAGGAAAAATTAAGATAGTCTAAGGGATAATGGTATTCTGGCTAAATTAAAATTTCAACGAGTCGACGGGATTACAGTACGTTCTGCCGTTATACCTCTTCCTTGTCCGATATTTCCGGGAAATCTGGATATGTGAAAATTCTCACATCGCTAGGTGCAAGCACAGCTGCGTGAATCGCGGTGCTTTTCCCGTCGATTTCCCGCGCGTGCTTAATGATATCGATCTTGACTGGTAACTGAAGACAAAGTTATTTACTTGCGGCCACGAGAATATAAACGAAAGCTGCGTTAGATCAGTTATGGTACCTTTACTCTTGGGAAGTATCTTTCACTGATGACTGGTAGGCAGCAGCTGTAGCAGAAGAACTTTCGCGACTTGTAACAACGGTTGCATATCTCTCTGCCTTCTATTGTGTCTAAAATGTGGGCGTCAGTAATTTTCAAATGACGAAAAGGCGCCCTGTCAGCTACTCTTCGCTCTTTCTCCGAGTTCGAAAGATTAACGGGATCATTTGTCATGTTAGACTTCGCCATAGTTTTGGATACATGGAAATCCTTGATTCGGGGCTAAATATATTCCCAACAATGCCTCACATAACTATTAAAATAGTGAGAACTAGTGCCGGTGATAGGTTATCGTACACACACGCGCGCACGCGTGTACGTAAATTAGAATTTGCTGAACTAATCTTACCTAATGACTGTTTGGTCCATCTGCTGTGCAAACTGTGCACCAATTCATTGGATAACCATAGTTTCGAACCTTCTTTCGATCTGTTACTGGTAGCACAGTAATTTTGTGTCACACGCTCGGGGGGCTCGCGAGCCCCCTTACCATTTTCGTGTCACGTGCAACGTTACCGGTGAAGTCTCGACACAGATTGTAACGCTACGCATGGCAGGAATTAGAATTCAAGAAGTAGAAATTTAGGTAATTCGAAACCCGCGATTTACAAATGATTCATGTTATAATACACTTTTCACTATCACTTTTCACTATCACTTTTCACTGCCACTTTTCACTGCCACTTTTCACTGTCACTTTTCACTATTTTGCTTTAAATATATTATTTTACTGTCTCCCTTCCCCGCGGAAGGGTGAACCTCAATCTCAAATGCTGAAATAATCAAATATGTTATATTAATAATGGTGTAATAGCCTTGGGAGGAACCTAAAACATACATAAAATCGAATAAATGACGCATAACCATCGAAGCAATACATAAAATCGAATAAATGATGCAAAAACATCGAAGCAATACATAAAATAGAATAAATAGCGCATAATCATCGAAGAAATACATAAAATCGAATAAATGACGCATAATCATCAAAGAAATACATAAAATCGAATAAATGACGCATAACCATCGAAGAAATACATAAAATCAAATAAATGACGCATAACCATCGAAGAAATACATAAAATCGAATAAATGACGCAAAATCATCAAAGAAATACATAAAATCGAATAAGTGACGCAAAATCATCGATGCAATACAAAAATCGAATAAATGACGCAAAACCATCGAAGTAATCAGTTGGAAAGGACCAAAACTGAATGTTGACCTTCACAGAACAACAAAACTCGCATTGGTTTTCAACGAACCCCAAAAGTCGGTACCACTTGAATCAGCTACCTCAGAGCAGGCGGCTGAGCGAGTGGGGGAAGGACCAGCCTTGAAATTCTGTCCAGGTGTCCAGGTGTCCAGCAAGTCCAGTTGGAGTAGCCAGCGTTGTGTCCCCAGAGATCCAAGAGACGCAGGATTAGAAATCGAGGGTGGATAGCCACAGATGAGCCGGAAGGGAATTGTGACAGACAAAACTAGGAGAATAGGGAAAGAGTGCACAGTAAACACACCTGGGAGAGTTACACTGTAGAATGTATTCAGTAGAAGCAAGAAGCTTCTAAAGTAGGAGTCAAAATTATGTAGATAGCACTAAATAAAAAATGTTTCAGTGGAAAGAAGCTACTGTCTTATACACCCTCCTTCACCCCTAGATATTCCCTTGAAGTACTACATCATAGAAGAGTTGCAAAATGCCGAGAGCGGCAAAATTGGTGAATTGGTAATTTTTGAATATTACATTTTTGTATGAAACAGAAGGCTTTTGTTATTAAGTTACATTCAGTGCCGAAAATTATATTTTAAAATAATTATTTATGATTAAATATAATGGGCGACAAAAATCACATTTGCCCAGAGCGGCGGAAGAGCTGGTTCGGGCCTTGAAACTACGTGTGTCCATCCGAGGGTTCGAACACATCCCCTGCTGAGACACGTGTATGTAGAATGCGTGGGATGCATAGCTGCAGTTGCGAAAGGTGCAAATTCGGGAATCAGCATTGCTACGTAAAATTATTTGGGGCCTTGACGAATTTCAAGTTAGCTGGGAGTCGTTGGAGCGAGACAACAACGTCAACAACCTCTACCAAAGTCGCACCACCGAGGAGCGATGTAACTTGTCAGTTTAACTTTACCCGCGACAGTGATCGGATCTCAGTGAACGTGTGTGCATATTATTTCGGGATATTTCGATTCGTGGATTAATTTCATCGATTAGTGGACCATGTGGGAGCTCGCTCAACAAGATTCTACTGCAATTCACCCAGCTAGAAGACTTCTTGAGGCAACACTTTTCTCGGGTGCTATCATGGGTCCCCACTGCTCAGGGACATTTAAAAACGTGCAGTGCTTTGTGTTTAAAAACATGAGATGGCTGTGCGTGTTAGTAGTGTCAACGCGAGTGTAGAGTCAGTGTTTTACGCACCTAGAACTATTTAAGACTAAGCACCGGTGCTCAAATTGCTTTTTGATCGTGAAATTAAAGTGACATATTTGTGAGTGTGATACATTCTATTCGATACTACTGACCGTGGACTGTGAACCTGCTGAAGCGGCTGCCTGTCTGCATTCATAGCATTGAGACTGTGTTCAACGATCGGTGAGTGGTACATTTTAATTTTTTCAATTTTTCTGCATTCTATTGAACAAATGATTGCTGTAGCGAGCACTGTGACCACGATTACATACTTAGTAGGTACTCGTGAATAGTAAGATTAACGCGCGTGCTTCCAAATGTTTAATACAGACAAAAACAATATGTAAATAAATTTCAAATTCGAGGTCAAAGTTCTAATATCGCGATTTAAATATTCCAAATTATTTTTCTGGAATTTTATAATCAAAGCTTGATGCTTTGAATAGTATCAGCTACTAAACCTAAAATTGTATACATGTCGGAAGAACTTGCACGAGGCTTAGTTTCAACAAGCCATAGTCCTAGCAATAAGTCTTAGTTTAAGAACTTTAGACGTAAGACTTTTTCCAAATTTTCAAAAATGCATTGGTCGAATATGGACCAGAAATATTTCGTAGAAATGGGTTACTTTCGTAGGTACCTCCACGTTGGTGTAGCCTGGACTTGGTAACGTTTTCCAATGCATTGCGTCTTGCAAAACGTTATCAAGCTGAAGCCTACGATCTAGTTTACGGGTCCAGATCGAGCCAAACTTACATTCGGTGAGTTTGGTTCTGTCTGGACATCTATTCAGAAATGCACTTGCGTACTTCGAGCGATAAGCTTCTGTTCCGCCTCGTTCTTTTTAAATATAAGAGTGCCAAACGCACTCTTCTAGAAATACAATTCGCCTTCGATCGCTGATTTCGATTTCGCGCATGGTGTGCTCGCCCTTCATAGGCCGGCTGTGCTGGGTACAACTTATTACGGCTTTACACAGAGGACCATTGTTAGACGATGATGTGCGCCAGTTCGTGACCATTCTGATTTTCTAGTTATCGCGCCGATACCGGGCTTCGGTCCACCTCGGCCCGCTCTGTGGTCTCAGATGGCTCGTTCTCGGTCACGCTCGCCATGGCTGTGTACAGTCGTGATATGGAGTACGCCATGTAGAAACGAAATTTCGGTGGATCGAGGGTGAATGTTCGCGCTGCGCCGCGTCTTTCGGTCCTTTAGTCGTTTAGTCTCTTTTGCAATCTCAATCGGGAGATTCTTAGCTTTCGCATATCCCTCGAAAGTTACGCAAGTGCATATTTGCAATAGATTATGCCACTAGGGCCCATTGTAAAGAGTGCGATAGGCTAGATTTAAGGGTGGAGGTATGCTTGCTTGTTGAGAGTGACATCTTTTACTTTTGCTTTCGCTTACAATTAGCTTCACCGTGCATCGTATCGTTTCCCATCTAATATACTTTTAGAGACTTGGCATAGTGTCTCTTTTATTCCTTACTTTCAATTCTCTTTACCTTTCTTTCCGGAAATATAATTCCCTCTCGGGAGAGATCTTGAATTAGCACAAGATGCTCGGGCACGATACACTCGCCTGTGCAAATTGTCGGCTTTGTGATGGGAGCGCGTATTGCAGCTGCATGTGATTTAATTGTGAGGCGGGCTGCTGTGATTCTGACCCCTCAGGCGCGGCCCCGAGCGGGGAACTCCCGTTAATGGGGGTGGATGAATGGTGGTACCGTATTAGCGTTTTGTCTGTGCAACTGCAATGCGTGAGTGTATCGAGCAGCTCGAGATCTCTCGCGACGGCGAATCCGTGTCCGTGTGTCAATTATTTTTCTATCTCCGCAATGAGATACTTAGAGTCTATTTGTCACTTGAAAGCAATGCAAGCGTATCTCTAAAATTTACGAAAGAAATTGTAATGGGATATGTGTAGAAAGATCGACGAGAATGTCTGTTACGTTCGCATGTTAACCCTTTGGACTTTAAAGTAAAGTCTTTGGAAAGAATTCTAGT
Source organism: Andrena haemorrhoa (assembly GCA_910592295.1). Classification (NCBI taxonomy): domain Eukaryota; kingdom Metazoa; phylum Arthropoda; class Insecta; order Hymenoptera; family Andrenidae; genus Andrena; species Andrena haemorrhoa. Next base: position 8,844,304 of record OU342943.1, read on the forward strand.
AGTCTTTTACCTTATAGTGCAATCACGGTCCAATGGGTTAGTATACCAAAGCATAGTCTGTTATGCTTATTCTGCGTAAACTAAATGTAGAGTGGCGTGTATGGCTGCGAAACATAAAAAATTAAGCCAGGCGTGTCTAGTTTTAAGCGCATCATCGAAGCATTCGCCGAGGGATTCGCCGAGGGATTCGCCGAGGGATTCGCCGAGGGATTCGCCGAGGGATACGCCATGGTTTCCACTGTTGAATTCTTTAATAAAGATGGGTTTGCCTGATTTATTTTATTTCATGCATGTCTGCTATGGGTTTGCATCATTTATTCGATTTTATGTATTGTTTCAATGGTTTTGAATCATTTATTCCCATTTTATGAATTTTCCTAGTTTCCTCCCAAGGCTATTACACCATTACTAATATACCATATTTGATTATTTCAGCATTTTTTCAAAATAGTGAAAAGTGATAGTGAAAAGTGATAGTGAAAAGTGACAGTGAAAAGTGACAGTGAAAAGTGACAGTGAAAAGTGACAGTGAAAAGTGACAGTGAAAAGTGATCGTGTAAAGTGACAGTGCATGAAGTATTTAAGGCCCCATGTAAAATTGCGAAGTAGTCACTAAATCATTAGCTTTGTTGCTCGTTTGTTGGCTCCTCATCCGTGATGAGGAGGTCGCCGTTGGTTCCTTTTCCAGAAGCAAGCGACTGAGCATGGAATCGGTATGGGTGGATCGGTTCCATCCCTTGGTGTTCTTGTCCAAAGGGAAAAGTTTCGGGCGTAGGGGGTGTACCTTTTGGTACACTGCCTGCGTAAGTCACCCGGTCCGATACCCATGCTCCGTGTTAGACGGCTCAAGTCAGGTCACGCTTAGTGTTGCTCCTGGCGAGTCGCATCGGTGCCCAGTCTCCGTGTTGGACGGCTCAAGTCAGGTCATACTTAGTGTTGCTCCTGGCGAGTTGCATCGGTGCTTCGGGAATCGTCTGGGAGGCGCCGAGCGCTTTTCCCTTTCGTCTTGGACATTAGGGTGGTAGGAACTGCGCCATTCAATACTCATTTCATGCTTACCCTTCGTCTTTCTTTCTTTCCTGAATTCTTTTGAATCGAGTGATTGCTTGGCAGTTCCCTAGATTCTACATCTAAACCGAAGGGATCGATGGAACTTTGTGTCCATCCATCTCTTTGGTTTAGTAGTGTTTCATGTACAGAGAGATCGATGGAACTTTGATTCCATCTATCTCTCTATGGGTCTCGAAACGCAGCAACCTCCTCGTGGTGAGACCTGGTAATCGGTGAGAACCGAGCCGATAGCTGCGATTGTCAAATATTCTAATTAGAATTAAGAATTTCTTTAGCTTGCAATACTATGGTACAATGTAACTTGGAATGTTGTTTGATTGTTCGAACCAGACCCTAGAACACGTGTACAGTGTTAAGATAAAAGAATAACTGCAAGTTGGCATATTTCAGCGAGATACTGGAACTGTTGGGTTTTTGACGATTTTTAAAGTCCTCTCTGTTTCAGCACCTTATTGAAATATACCAATTTACAATTCCTTGGCAAGGTATTCCACATTACATCGTGAAAGCATGTCTTCGACAAATAATGTTGTTGTGTATATAAATTTTTATGTTAAATAAATTTGTTTTGCGTTAAATAAACCCGAATAAGACAGCAAGGTTAAAAGGCTATGTGTTCTTGTTTTGTTGTGATCCTTCTTTCTCGGTCGTTGCACGGAATACGGTTATAAAACAATCTTTAAATTGTTACTCTAATAGAACCATTTGTATATCGCGAGCCCCCTTACCATTTTCGTGTTACACCCAACGTTATCGATTCAGTCTAAAATAAGATTACAATGCTACGAGTGGTAGGAATTAAAATTAAATTATATCGGAAACATTTAAAATCTTAAAATAGCCTGAATGATACGACTAATTTCAAGAAACATGTTGCATAATTCCGTTTACTAATACATTTTGATAGAAGCATAATTTGTACGTATTTTTATAAATTTCGATCAGAAATATTATATAAATACAACAGAGCGTAATAAACATTTGTACAGTCTCTTAGTTAGTTTATATTATATACTCTACCCGATTTCCTAAAGCTACTGTTGCCGCGTAATAATAATGTTTCGGAAGGAGGATGGAAGCTTTACAAATGTAGATTAAAAGAACGAAATAGCCAATAAACGTTTCTAGTCATGTAGCACATAGGTTACATTTTCTGTCATTTCGAGGAGCCAGCCATATAATGTTAACATGCGTCCAGCCTGCGCATATTCAATAGCGGATTTCACGAGCAGATTTTCTGTCCTCGAAGTGACAGAAAATATAACCTATGCTATACCCGATTTCCTATAGCTCTGTTGCGGCGTAATAATGTTTTGGCAGGATGATGGAAGGTTCACAAATGTAGATTAAAAGAACGAAATAGCCAATAAACATTTTTATTCATGTAGCATATAGGTTACATTTTCTGTCACTTCGAGGAGCCAGCCATATAATGTTAACGCGCGTCCAGCCTGCGCATTTTCAATAGCGGATTTCACGAGCAGATTTTCTGTCCTCGAAACAAGTCACACGTATACAAGCCCGCACACACCTTTCAGCATTTCAACACATTTCAGAGTAGTTTCGGAGTCGGACGCTGTTCATGAATAGAGGCCGCTAAATTCAGTCCTCGATTTATGGGTCGGTAATACAGTTTGGGTGGTGACACGAAGTCCCATAAGGTGATAGGGCTATTCTATACTTCGTCGATGCTGGTAGCTGCATTTTCTAGCATTTGTTGGCGCTAGATGGCGCGTCACTGTCAAATCGTGCGTGGGCGTGCGATTGAAAATCGGCCTAATGAATAAAATGTAGGTAAGCAATTGCTTTTCATATGAATAAAAACACAAGCAATTGCTTTATCTTGTAGGAATTCCTAAACTGCCAAGGAATCGCTTTTCCTTAATTTTTTAAGGAATTGCTTACAATCGAATGAATAAAAGAAGCAATTGCTTTCGCTAAATAAGCAATTCCCTAAGAATCCTTAAGACTGCTGTCCCCCATGCTAAGATTTGCTTAAAGGACCAATTACTTCATCAGTATGTATTAGAGAGAAAGCATATGAATAAATGGTACATGAAACTCTTTAAACCTCTTGTTTTTTAAATCAATTTTATAGTGCCATTTTAATTAAAAATTTAAAACCACAATTTCAAAATATTCCCCTCTTTAGTATAAACTTAATAAAGATCAATTTTGAAAAATAAGCGATTTTTCCTCAAAAGCCAGGGGGGGGGGGGGGCAATTGCCAAAAACTAAAAGATAATTCTTTTCTTGTACTACAATTACGATGATGATATACTTTAAATAAAATCATAACAGGATATGAATCAATCTAATACAGAATCAAGCGTCGAAATAAGCACTAAAAAGCGATGAAATATCTTACCCTGCGATTTTATTTTACTACTTAGAGTAAAAATTGACTTCCATTCAAGAAACCGAAGCTAATGTAAAAATTTTAAAAGTTATCAGTGATAAAACCGAATCTGATTCATCGAAATTCATAAATCAATTTTTAGGTAAAAATACTTGGGGAGAGATGCACGCGAGTATTAAAATATTTAAAATATTTCTACATTTTTAATATTTATGTATGAACATTGTTATTAGAATTCTTGCAATGATATTTTACAAATTCTTAGAATTTATATACAGCAAAAACCGTGAATACAGCTGGGACATATCAAATGTATTGGTGAATTACTAAAAATAAGGAGCACAGGCGAGTCTTAATTAGAAATTGATAGTTGACAGTCCCAGCATGAATTTAATCAGATTTCTACGGATGTATGAAGTGATATAATCAATGAATCCCCTTCTTTGTACTTATCTTTTAATTAAAGTCCCTTCGTCGATGAAAGCAATCTTATATTGACGTTTGATGAAGCGGCATGCTTCAATTATTACTTACGTTTTTCAATAATTAAGTCCTGTAGGTTGCCAAGGGTGGGATGAAACGGGGTGTTATCTCTGTTCCCTTCTAATTTACAAGTTCTTTCACAGGCACAATTAATCGAATTATTCTTGAGTCTTTTGCTGGCCTGTCTTCCGTTGTGAGAATAAAGTTACTTAATTACTGTGTCGGACGTTAATGAAACAGAAAGAAAGTGCGAAGAAATCGTAATAACTGTTTTTCCTTTTGCTTCGTTTAATGAATATCTACGTTTCAAATGAAGTTATCCTCGCCATTTCTACAATCGGTTTTCTATAATGGCACGTTGGCGTTTGTACATTCGTTAATATTGCATCAAATGGGTGATAATTTTAAAACGAGTAAATATTCTGTGTAAATAATTCAAGACAGTCAAATTTGTCAAAACTTCGGGGAAAAGGTTAGGAAATTTTTACAATCGATTGGAAGAATAAAAAAGTATTATCACAATGTTACAGGCTTTAAAGCAAAATCCTTTGGCATTCAAGTTCAAATTTGGCTTTTTGTTTCTGTGTATGCTATTCGAAAAAGGGATGAAAAGGTCTAAAGTAACTTTATGCCCATTTTGCACAAAAAGTTGTTAATATTTTGGTCTTGCTTTGTCCTCTAAAGCAACTCTGCGTGATATAATTAATCAAGGTTAAAAACATCTTATTTGAAAAAGACGGCTAAGTAGTTTTCGGCATATAGCTTCTTCGGAACGCTTTATCTAGCGGAACGCGTCGGAAAAAAAAAATTAACTTTGAATGACTGAAACCTTTATTTTTTTGTAGAATAAATACCTACAATTTTGTGGAATTAAATACTATTGAAGATATTATCTCGAACATTTTCTGTGAAATCTATTGGACAAAAGGTATTTTACACTATTTAACAAGTAAACTTTTTAAACCGTTTTGCATAGAATGAAAGAAGATTGCTAAGAAATTCTTTGAAAATGATTTAAAAATTTTAAGCAAATGGGGATTATAATAAAAATTAAAAACTAGTAGATTAGCACATTAGAATTCAAATCAAATTCTTTATGCAAATTCCGTGGTTGATAAACGTCCTTCATAAATGAATGATAAATGAATCTTCATTTACTGTAGCACGTGATACCACGTCATTGATCGACGATCTGCCGCAACGATGATTATCTTCAAAACAAATCTCATTTCAGCGGCACTCGATGTTATTAATATTTGCGGTATCTTTATATGGCCGTCACCAAAAATACAGTGCCATATGTTTCATACAAAAAAAATATATTAAAAACGGTGGCAGTAGACATTTTTTAATCAACCTGTTGTAGGGGCGGATCCAGAGGGGGGCGATAGGGGCGGTCACCCTCCAAAGAGTAATAAAATAGAAAAATATTAAGACATTGTGTATTATTCTGCATAAATAATTAATGTAAATTTAATTATTATAATAATATAAATTACAAGCAAATTCTAAATCTTGTAAAAGAAGATTCAAAAATATACTTATGTATTTTTACATATTCCGCCCCCTAAAGATTCCCGAATCCGCCTCGGACCTGTTGAAGTAATAGGTCCTTCCAAACGACGAAAGTGATAAACAAAATCGGCAGAATTCAATTCCTACCCCAGAATTTCGTATCAAACTAATCCACTTTCACTTGAAACAATTGACTTCGAAACCATCGTGGCCCTGTTAAAAGCAGCCCCAACCCCTTTGAAATAGCACGTACGTAGGTATATGAGCCGGAAGCGTTGAACTCGCGCGAAAAGGTCGCGAAACGTTTTTGATATTTGGAGCGTTAAATCGCGATATAGCGGCTACTATTCACGCAGACACCAATTTAAAGAAAAATGTCATGCCTCCCTGCGAAATTCCGCCGTTAGTATGTTAATAACATCGATAGAAGGACGAGCCCACGCGTTGGGTACCTGTTACGCGCGTTTCGTAGGCAGATCTTTTCGCAGTTACGCTAACTTCTTGGGGCGCCGACCCTGCAATAGTAATTCCCGCCGAATACATTAAGCTCGGCTGTTCGCGTCATCGACAATGGCGCGATTTCTCGTGGACATTTAGCTGCCACGCCTGGAAGAACGAATCCTCCCATGGGTCTTGTTTATATATCCCTACAAATAACACTCAAGTTTCGCGAGGTGCCTCTTTTGGTTTGGAATTCTTCTCCATTCTTAGGTCCGATATGAAAATTTACAACGGCGTGGAAAACGTACGAGTTTCATTAGATTTTCAGAAGTTCAAGTGTAATTTTTTATTGTGTTATTGTGTGGTTAGAATTAGATTAAATTTGATTAGTAGTTACGCTTCGAACATTAAAAAATATTTAAGGCAACGTATGTTTTGTTTAAACGTTAATTCGAAGATACTCACTTCCTTGTTGTGAATGTTATTGTCTGTACATTCTGATGTGTACAAGGTGGGGCACCTAAAGGTAAGATATCTCTGGTGGGCATGCGAACGAGTATAAGTCAAATTTTGGTCCAAACGAGATAAGTGCGCTAACATTTTCTACACTGCTGTGCTTTGCTTATGGTTCCAGTAGTACCAGCCAATATCACTTTCTTCCCGTTTTTTTACCGGAGATCGTAATAATATATGTATGTTAAAAATACAGTATAATGCCGAGAAAAGCGGTATAAGTTGAGTTATGCCCCACCTCAAGCTAAACAGTTTATTTTTTGTTCTTTTTTTGTGAACCGAAGTTAAATGTAAAATCTCCTGCTCTTAATTTGTAATTTAATTCAAATTTTGTAATGTATGAGTATGAAATATATTTTGAAAATTCACTGGGACGAGACATATGTTATCGAAATTTGTATCAACTAAATTTAACACCTGGTATTACACAGGACTTTAAGTATTCTAAGTGTCTTCCTGCAAAACTAAGAATTCTGACTTATAGGTTGAATATTATATTAAGCAGTGTTTTTTTTATTTACAAAAAAGTAAAATAGAGATTGCTCAGGTTAAAGGGGGCACTGCAATAGAAAAATTATTTTTCTTAAGATTATCGTTTCCGAGATTTCGAAGTTATTAGTGCCCTTTTTGTTCAATGAATTTTCAAGATTAACCCTTTAATCCTAGACGGCTCGCCAGTCGACTACAGGCTCCATTTCGACACATACCAAAAGAAGCTTTTATATCAGGTTATGATCTTGCTGTGATCGGAAATTCTCATTTCTTTAAAGAAATATTGCTAATAAATACTAATAAGCAGCATAAGTAGTTATACATTCAGGCTACGTCTAAAAAGAGCTCAACCGAGGGTTGTTTCAATCGTATTTCCTCCAAATGAAATAGGAATAAAAATGATTTAAACAGTTTAGACAAACCGCAGAAATTATTTAGCGGTTCACTGAAAATTTTATCAAATTATTTCCGTAAATATTTCTATCCCCGAATCGAAATGTGTTAATTAACCGGTATGATTGCGATTAAACACTGAGAAGCTATTCAAACATGTGCGAGGTCTGTCGGATGATTTGCGACCTGCTTCCAGCATATTTACACAGGGATCAAATGCTGAACACGTTCAATGGGGAAATCTGAGAAGATTTTTAGAATTTTAGTGTTCGCAATAAAATTATTCCCATCCAATTTGATTACGTAGATCGATCGAGCTTCGCCCGAATCACTGATGAATATCTGTTCAATCTGTTCGACGTCCTGAGTGAAATAGCAAATCCCAGTAGATATCGTGTCCTCGCTGTAAATGCAGGTCACTAATTCAGAGCCCTAATTAAAATTCCAATTAAAATTCCTTAAAATTGCTCACCCTAACTGATCGCATTGAAATTATCACTGAATTCAGGTGATCCAACGTCCTCTATTTTCTATATCCGCTAAAGTTACGTAATTGTTTTTTGCGCCACCGTTGCCAAAAATACAGAAACGTTTAAATGGAATGATGCTTATGTTCGATTCTCGACGCGATCAGCATATACCTGCACTATCATAGACTATCCTCGCGCAATCGAGTTTTCTAAAACATCGACGGAAATACGTGACACTTTCTGTCACTAGCAATGGCGAAGAAGAAATTTTCTCGCGTCGAAATCGAGCGAGGCAAATGATTGATCCCTTTTGTTACGAGGTTCTCTTCGATAAAGTTCCATGGAAGAGTGCAAATAAAGCCGTCGACGCGTGTGTACGCGCTTCTATTCAACTACACTTCGATTGTTAATTAATTTGACTTTAAATTTCGTAACACGGTCGTTTCCATCGCAAAAGGGGGTCGAACTGATTTTGTTACCTTTTCTGATTGGAGATATATGTATTGTATACATATACAGGGTGCTCCACAAAGCACGGGCACAACTTCAGGGGTGGGTTTAAGGCACAGAAATAGCTAAAAAAGTTCTTTAATTTGATTTTGATTCCGAGGTACAGAAGCTTCTCAGTTTCAATGATTCTCGTTACAAACCGAGCTACATTGTGTGATCGATTCCCCTCAGCTGTTTGTTATCAACTTTTTACATCCCACGTACGATTTTAGTATTTGTAAACACTTTCTTAATGCCCACTATAATGCTAGATAGCGTTAGCATGTGAGGCAACACATTCTTTGCGAAATTGAGTTAGTAGCAGTAATGTATTCCAATAGGCTGTACTACTGATCACATAAAATAGGAAGAATTAATTTTTTTTCAATCTAAGTTAGTCCGTTTTTGCTCACAATGCTTCATATACTGTGCCAGCGTACTGAGACAGATATTCAGTGAGACAAAATGAATTTCAGAAGTTCCAAATACATCAGAAGATCAATGAGATGTCGTTGTAAAACTTGCATTGCAACCCAATATGACCGTTCTGAGTATCTATTCTGATATTGGCTTCAGTGAAGTTGTTACACCAGCTCAGCTCAGATTCTATAGGCATAACGAGACTTATGCAGATATAGAAACATCTGGAACTTAGATACACGATCAGATAAGATCGTCAAACTTTTCTCATTATTCCCTTTTGTGCTAAATGCCGTGTCAGATTTTAACACTAAACGTACTAGAACCGGGCAAGCGGCTGGTTTTAAAATTCGGTTAAAAAATCTGCTATAATTTTTGTTTCTTTCGTCCATTTGACTTTATGGCAATTCTTATATTATCCGATTAATCAATTTTTCTATTTTTATCCTCCCTTTTGTTTTATTTTTTCGACGAGAAACAAGTGTATATAGTCTCCCTCATACTTATCAGAACACGGTATCATTTTGAAAGCCTCGGACAGAACATCGAAGTGAATAAATCTTATAATACTCAGTATTATTTAGTTGTATATGTTATTTGTACTGCTTTATTTTATTTCCAAGTTTTATCCCCAAATATTTCGTCATTTAGCGATAGAGTTATTGAAAGAAATAAGTAACATAAATGAAGTGATCGGAAATCAGTGAAGGGCTAAATTCTGAAAATGGGGAAAATTCTAAAAGAAACATTTTTTTCTTATTTCTTATTTTTATGTTAAAAGTAAAAACGAAAATATATAATTCTTTTATTACTATCTCAAAGTTCTTTTGTGCATTGTTCCCCATGTTAAATTGACATTACCTCTATATCCTGTGGTGGGCAAAATTTTTGTTCAAATAAAATTTCGAATAACGAATAAAAGTTAAAAAGATTATTCGTCATGTGTTGAATAAGGGTAAATCGGGTTAACGAACGAATGACGAATACTTTTGATACCTTTTATTCGTTATTCGAAATTTTATTCAAATACAAATCTTGCTCATCTCTGCCTATATCCAATTGACAAAAATATGACCTTTATTTAGGTCGGTAATAAAGACCAGTAATAAAGACGAGCAACAGCAACAGCAACAGCAACAGCAACAGCAACAGCAACAGCAACAGCAACAGCAACAGCAACAGCAACAGCAACAGCAACAGCAACAGCAACAGCAACAGCAACAGCAACAGCAACAGCAACAGCAACAGCAACAGCAACAGCAACAGCAACAGCAACAGCAACAGCAACAGCAACAGCAACAGCAACAGCAACAGCAACAGCAACAGCAACAGCAACAGCAACAGCAACAGCAACAGCAACAGCAACAGCAACAGCAACAGCAACAGCAACAGCAACAGCAACAGCAACAGCAACAGCAACAGCAACAGCAACAGCAACAGCAACAGCAACAGCAACAGCAACAGCAACAGCAACAGCAACAGCAACAGCAACAGCAACAGCAACAGCAACAGCAACAGCAACAGCAACAGCAACAGCAACAGCAACAGCAACAGCAACAGCAACAGCAACAGCAACAGCAACAGCAACAGCAACAGCAACAGCAACAGCAACAGCAACAGCAACAGCAACAGCAACAGCAACAGCAACAGCAACAGCAACAGCAACAGCAACAGCAACAGCAACAGCAACAGCAACAGCAACAGCAACAGCAACAGCAACAATAATTTCCTAATCAGTCATTCGATCGGTTACGGTAGGAATAGGTATGTATCTATAAAGTGTCGGTACGTTTCGTGTTAATAGCAACAGACTTTACACAATATTCTACTTTACAATTTCGCCATCCTTTTCTCTTTTCTCGTTGATCTTCCTATTTCACTCTTATAATTCTACGTACGTAATAAAAACGCATTCTTCCAATAAATCCATCCTCGCAGTTATGTCCGCATATGATAAAGCACCCTGTACGCCATTTCCCATAGAGTTGCCTATTCCATCGTGTGCTCCAGCAATTCCAAGTGATTCGATTGAAGCAATCGCACGAATCTCGAGGGTCCATTCACCATTTCCCGCGTTACGTTTAATTTCGATTATTTTGAACAGTGTTTCAATACTCACCGACCTCACGGAATTCTCTATACCCCGCATAGTTTCTCCTCTCATCCATCACCCATCATCGGCGATCACAATTCAATTTATCCGTAAGCCGACGCGGCGCGATTCGTTCGTTTATATTGCGACGGGGTAACACGGTCCACACACGCCTATATATTAATATCCGGCGTAAATTGTATCGCGCGCCTTTAACGACGGATAATCGTCGCCGGTACCTCCATTCGGCGCAAGGCCCTTCTCGGTGTCAGGGATGAAATCGATGGCCATACACCGTCGTCCAATAACCCGAGGACATCAATTGACCGTAGGCTGTATACCATAGGGCAGTTCGGCAAACGAATCCGCGGTGTTGATTAGGTACGCCTGATCAACCCGTTCGAGATTGCGGCATACAAGAATCGTCGATCGCGGCAAGTGCCAAGATCGCAATTTCTGTTTACAAGCTGCTCGGGCGCGATCGAGCAAGTGTCGATTAATTCGGCCCTACGTCGGCAAAAAAAAAAGGGGCGAACGGCCAAAGTAAAAACAGTCGTTGGCGCGAACAGCCTGCGGGGTACGTGTCTCCCCAGGTCTATGGCTGTTCGATCGAGTTACGAGTACCTATAGCAAATCTTTTTGCCGCTCTTCTTAGTATCGCACGATCCCGCGAGGAGAATGTATCGAGCCTTCCTTCATCGTGATTTATAGTGTTATGATCAGGAGAGATATAATGAGATTAATCTGTGATGTTAGGTCCGTGGAAAAAGCTCTGTCTTTCTCCTCTTTCACTCTGCACGGTATTGTAACGTGAAGGATTAATGGGATCAATTTACGATAGAAACGTCCGTCGTTATTTAGGAGTGTTTTTTTGGGGGGAAATAATTCTTGTATATACTAATTCTTCTTCTAGAATCAAATCGCTGTATCACCTTTAATGTGGTCAGGCATTATATTATTCTCTCTCACAATTATTATTATTATTATTATTATTATTATTATTATTATTATTATTATTATTATTATTATTATTATTATTATTATTATTATTATTATTATTATTATTATTATTATTATTATTATTATTATTATTTTATACAAATTTCCAATAAAAAACATTTCATTTCATAAGAATTCACTCTGACAGCTCCAACTAGGCGCAATAAATTAGAGATTTTTCTCTTTATTTTTCTCTATAAACGCACGAATTAAAGCAACAGGCCTGTTCAACTTTCGCCTGGCGAATAAAGGGCCCATTCAGGCCCATCTCAAATGGCAAGTTGCGTAGGTATACCTATATGTCTTACCTCTTCTTACTATCACATCTCCAAGGAGATAAGAATCAAAGACATTCGCTGCAAAAAGGAGGCAGCTGGATAATTTGCTGAAATTGAGTTATTGGTAGCATTGAATGTAAAAAATATTCTGAATGGTGCACGAAAGAGGCAGATCCGATAATCCAGTCCCAACTTATAAAGACGCTAGTGCTGGCACCCTATCTGGATTTCGTGAAAGAGGGAAGCACATTTCACCATGATTTTTAAAAATTCTCAAATCCTTCAAATTCACTCTGCCATAGGGAAAATATATTTCTGCTTAAGTATCAGTAATAGTACTAAAGGCTGCGTCAGCATGTAGATTTTAAGTGGGTAAAATACTTTGACCATGTGTCTAACACTGTTTTTATTAGATTCCCAAAAGTTATTACATTTGGACCCGTCCCTTCTTGCTGCAAAGTCTTCAGCTTCAGACCACAACAAGATCACGATCCAATGCAAAAGCTTATTCTAAGGTGTGTGTGTGTGTGTGCAGGAAGTTATGTTACGGGTCAAAATTGACCCCGTGAAACTTAGGACACACATTACACGCGCTGCTTGATCCTTGGGAAGCCAATTACAAATAAACTATACGTCGCAGACTGGACCTGAACGCATCCGCTAATAACTCTGCAATATTTCGTTACGCGATACCGTTCAATAACGCTCTAAGTGCAGCCGTGTTCCGCCCACTGTAACGTTCAAGTGAAATCGTTACTTTCCATTTTCTTAATTGCTAAACAACCATTATCGTTAGCCTTTAAGGGGCAGGGTGGCGTAGCCTCGTTTCGCCAGGCATCGAGACTCTTTTTACGGTTTTCCCGCGGAAATTCTTCCCTTATCTGGATCCGTTCGACAATACGTAGGAGCGCGCGGCGCGGCGGCAACAGGCGAGGTCCCGCCGGCCCAGCCGAATAGTTACTCCACTGCGGGAATTAGTTGACAGACGGCCGAGGGCCGTGACGTTAAGAGCGCTATTAAATAGCTGTGACGGCCGCGGCTAGTGCTGGAAGAACGGCGAAGTCGCACTCCGATGACGAGCTTTAATTGCCTCAGGATGGAGTCTCTCGATGGGGCCGACCAGCAAAGGTCTGGACGATACAGCGGCATTAGAGTGGATTTTATCGTCTCTTCATCGGATTAATGCCGAATTAGTGCGATGATCGATCCCGACAGGCGCGTATTTCCGCGAATCAAGAGAAACGTCCTCTCGCTTCCACGCGGGCTATTGATTCAGTCATTCGAACTTCATCCGTCGCTGGAAATTCGTTACTAATTTGTCCAACTCCATTCGGCTCGTTACCAAGATTCTAACGGTAGGGCGACTGCTGGGGTCTTCGTTGACTCACTTGTTACGTTGCGTTAAAAAAAGGGCAAAAGTAACCGAATAAATGTAAATACTTCTACGTACGATGTTGACGTAGGAACGCATTATCAAATTAGTTTTACTGCTCTTGGATGGTATGCCAAGAATACTTCCCACTTGGGTGATGCAGCATTAGCAAGATGAAGTGGTCGAGCACTTTTATTTCCTGGTCACTCGACCATTAGATCCCTCAGTTAGTGCCCCACGATTCGCAGACAAAGAGTGCCAATATTCTTTATAATATGGAGCTATCTTTTTCTTCATTTAGACTAAATCTTTTTCTGATTCGAAACTGCTGAGGTCCCAAAGTGGTCCCAAATAATGGCAGAAGGCAGACTAGGGTTCAGCTGTTTTGTTGTTCATTAGCTGCTCGGCTTATTGTGAAGCTAAGAATAAGTCGGTTCGATATGATAGTACAAATGCGGTAAGGGATATGTTGTCAGGATTATTCTGTGTAGACCAATTGCAACGGTTTTAGATAGCTGGCACCTATACTAAAATAGTTTTTATGTAGAGTTAGTTCCTTCAGCTTTTAAGACGGAGCAATGATTATTCCTCCCTTGCGCGATTTTCGAACATATATATGGGGAATAAATACGAAATCTCTGAAAAGCTATTTCATTAAACACTATGCTGATTTATCTTAATATATAAAACAGGAAGTTTATATGTTTGTGTATTTGAACTAAAAACTTTTGAACGGCAACTCTGGGATCACGAAATGTGCCTCGGCTCATTGTGCCTGGCTAATCCAGGCGAATGTGACTATTTTCACGAAAGAAATAAGTAAATATATTTTTTATAAAATCAGAATCTAAATTCCGGACGGAGCCGGGCAGTAGAGCTAGTTTTATATAATATATTCGTGCTAAAATCATCAACACGTGGATAATGTGTTGAAAAACTTTTATCGAAAAACTGTTTCTACTGTACACCTAGAAGTAGATGCTAAATAAATAAACACACCAAAGTGGCTGAAAGTTAAAATTGAAGATATATTGTTGTTTGTTAATTTATTCGCGATTCATGTTATCATCGCATTTATTAATAGCTTCAATGATTACAAGCATACAAGGCTACACATAGACCCAAGAGCAGACATATGTCACAAAACCAAAAACACATGTGGTGCAAATCGTTATGTTGAAAACGAAAAATCTGTCAGATAAATAAACCCCCGCGACAGGATAATTTTTCTTTTATAAGAAAAATGTGCAACCAAAGTATTAAGTAAAGATGATATAATATAATCATTACTAGCCACGAGTGGACCAAAAACGAGAACAAACCCCTGGTCTCCATATCATCTCGTGGTAAAAATTCGTATCATAAATAATAAAAATATATTCAACCTAAAAACCAAAATGGCCTCTACTCCCGGTAATCCATACCCCACTAAAATTGATCTCCTGTCTCAGTGACAGATATTTGTTTCCAAACGATTAAGCTCCATGTTCGACAATTTGATTATTTATCCTATTAACGAAACGTCACGCGCAGAACTCTGCACTGGTGCACGCAGGTAAATACTTAGCAGTCGATATCTGCAAATTCTCGTAACCCACGTCCACGTGCGTGAATAATATTTCGAATGACGAAAATAATGCGTTAGCCACGTTTCTTAGAAGAAACTGCTGTTGGTGATAGTTAATTGTTCGCAACGGCAGGAAGATGCTTAAGCGCGTATACAGAGGCATTAGCGGACATAATCACTGGGGAGGGAATGGTTGTACATGGATCCCTAGTATCTACTTGTGGCCCGCGTACTTAAGTAGGGATGCTCGAGACTCCGAGGATACGCGCGCTTAATGAGTAATGGGTTTATGTACGCGCCCCGTAATTCGTCGCCAGTCTCGTTCATTCACTCCATTACACAACAGTATAACTAGATTACGCATAATTCTGTACAGCCTGGAGGATTTCACAGCGGGAACGTCTGTTTTCGCCGTCCACGGGAATGCGAACTGTACACTTTCGGAAATGCTCCATTGATCGCAGGACCCACGTCGACAGTGGAACCGTATCGAAATTTTTACATACGACGACTGAGTTTCACTTCTGGGGTCATTCCTGACGCCTTTGCAGCTGGAATTTTTATTAAGTTTGAGTTGGGCGAATTTGTAGCATCTACGGGGAAATATAAGTTTAGGAATGAAAAGAAAGAAGTGGGCATTTCTGGGGGATGCGATTGGTAATCGTAAATGAGTGTTGGTGGGTTGCGATAATATAGTTTTAGTAATGTTTTATTGTCGAGTGCTGTATAAAGAAAATAGAAGGTTCGTTTGGAAGTTGTTCTAAAAACAAGGTGATTAACTTTGACTTTTGTTTTTTTTATATTCACAACATTTTAGAGTTGTAATATTTGATTACCTCCATTGTTAATTTGTTATGCAGTAAGTGGTAGTATAGTTTACATATTCCCAAGGTAGTTAATTAAACAAAGTAAGTAATAAACGTGTCTAGAAAATAATATATGGGACAGTGAAGATTCCTGAAGCTTTTCTAGGATCAATTTGTTCTTCTGTTTTTATTTATTATCACCGACAGTAGTGCACTGTATGTAGTTGATAAGTCAAGATCTTTTATTGTTTTTCTTTATGGAAAATGAACTTTCGCGTAATACTTTATAAAGAAGTGAAAGAATATTAATTATCATAACGCATTCTAAAAGAAAAAATACATATTTAGCAATTGTTGACTTACAATAATGCAACTATAGTAATAATCAAATTCTACTATTGCAATAAATTGTGGTATTATTTTCATGTAAAAAATTGACTTGAATAATCTATAAAACTCACTATTAATAATCAGAACTTGTATAATATTATATTATAATATATTACACTAAGAAATAAAGAAAAATGCATTGAGTACCTGTAACATTTAGTATAATGTGCAAATACGTTCATTCATTGCAGGAGCTTGTAACAATGTAGAATCCGAAACCCATTTTATAATATATATTATATTAATAAAATAATTATTCACAATATTCATTATTCTTCTAATACCCGTTGTACTCATTATACTTATAATACTTATTATCCTTACTTTTCATAATTTTGAACTCGTGTAACTTGTCAATTGAAAGGCCCAATAGTTTCTGGTGGAAACGAATTTGTCGATGAATTGTTAAAATCATTGTAAACAAGGGATTCAGTTTCAGTGTTCAGTTCGGCAAAATACAGTGGGACACGGTCGTAATATAATGTTACACGAGAGCAACCGAGGTAGCAGTGATTTACAATGAATCGATTTACAGCTATAATTAACGAACCATGCATCGGTCGCGGTGTTCTGTAATAGGTGCTGGGCCTCGCCTTGATTAACTTCATTACCGAAAGTTTAATTCCAGCGCAGATGCTGTACACTCATAACAAACGCCATCTGTTAATGCGCGCAATATGAAAATAGTCAAATTACGGATTCATCATGCGTAATGTGATTCAGAAACTATGCAAAATTGAAATTAGATACGGTTGCTATCGAAATATGCGCTATTAACAAACACTGTCCCGGTAGGAAAGGCTATTTAGTTAGGTAAAGAATGCTTCGTAACTTTCAACGTGACATATACCTGCTACTGGAAATATTAGGTCGGTGCACAAGGTATGTTACGTTTATTAAAGATTGTTGAAAAGGAGTAAGTTTTGTGGAAATTTATAAGTTACCTGGATATTAATTCTTCGATCTCATTTTCATAGAATTCTAGACTTGCAGAGTTTATCAGTTCTATGTAGAATAGTGTTTATATATCTCTAATGGTGAAAATACTGTAAATAGGCTTCTTAGTCGAAGTGGATTAAAAATGCAGAGGAGTGAAGCTAAATAAAATCGTTTAAAAACTAAAGTATTTAATTACACACGATTTCAAATTATTATACAGAACCATGGAGTATGGATAGCTTGATAGTCGATGGCGTATACCGGGTTCATTTTGACCCATAATACCTATAATTTCCCCCATACAATTATCAGAATAAAGATTTATATTTTATATTATACATATTTCGATCTTATTGCGATCTATAACACTTATTTTTTTTAAAGTAGTTGGTAGATAAATAAGACGTTACTACTTAGGTTTGGATGGGTCCAAATGGACACAGCATCCGCTTTGCAAGGGTTGAAATAGCTAAGAAGAAATAAGCGTAAAGAAAGATTTAAAGCTCTTCCACATGGGGTATTTTCGTGGCTGACGACTCCTATTTCTAATCTGTATATTCACACATTTTCTGTTTCTCTCCATTTTTCAAAACCAATACATACTACTGGACATATGCATTGTGTTATTTAGAAATTTTAATCATCGCACTTTTCATAGCTCCAAAATTGATAAATTTGTTGGTATCGAATTTAGTTTGGCAAATTATCGGGTACTCAAAATCTAATCACGTAATGTTTGATTCACAATATTAATGATAAGCTGCGTGTAAGTAATTACATGCTATTATATTCGCGTGAAGCAATAAATATTTCGAATGGCATTTATCGTTTGTAGAATTGAAAAGAGAGGCACATTTATCAGGATACGAGGATTTATGAGTTGCTTTAGTTCAAATATTTGTTTTCCTTATTTCACCCAACCGAGGAACCAGCATTTCTCCTTCTAAAAAATGCAATTTTATTAACATGAAAAAAGGCACCCTTGGGGCTTCGAAGGAATGACAGATTACGGGTTTCCTGGACGAAAGACAGTAAAATAGAGTAAATTGAAGTCTCAGTAAAATTTAAAAAAAAAACATTTATCTGAATGAAGTTATATTTTCACAATTATATCTTTCTGTAATTATTGAATAAAAAGATTGTTTGAATCTTCCCCAAACCCGCATAAAGCGTCAAATGGAGGAGTTTTAATTAAAATTTTTACACATAACTGATGAGAAATAACGCTGAAGATTCATAAATAGAATTCAGGAATATGCATTGTGCAAATGAGGTGAATAAATTATCGTAAATAAATAGCACGCGAGCACTGTGACCAGTGGTTACAACGAATTAGTGAAACAACGTCATGGGTTACCTACTATGGAATCATGTCGTGTTTATAAAACGTGTATGTTGACGAATATTATACAGAAGTGTGTTCGAAGTGAACAAATTTGCGTGTTGGTGTTCTTAAATTAAAGTAAACGAGCGCGACGTGTATTTCAAGTTGTTCGATTGCTTATTTGGGAATCTGTTACATGCTAAAATATTCCAAGAATAATAATGGTAAAGTAGACCATGAGGCCAAAATTTGGGATGTCCATGCGAATCCGAATAAACGGAAATATGGGACTGTGCACAAAGTTAATTAAATTTCGTCTTTGGATTATGAATCAAATTCAGTGAACGCATAAACCAACACCAGTAAAAGGAAAGTATATCATTTTGCTTCACACACAGAATCGTGTCAATTTTTGCGATAAAATTTTCAGTTTGCGTATGAAAATTCTAATTTTCATAATCACATAAATTAATGAGGACCATTATAATGATCTTCGATCGTAGCAAATCGAATTGTCAACAGGTAAAGTTAAAATACAAACAAATCAATGATACCAATTAAATTCATTAAATAGTTAATTATTTAACAATAAACATCGGGGTATATTTCTGAATTTTAGAGAAAAAGGGCAACTTGTAATCAGACCCAATTATTATTTGAGTAAAATGTTTTAAACATGTTTTACAATGGTGAATTATTTTATTTAATTAGATTTTGTCATCAGATTTCTATGTTAGTTTATTTGAATAATAGAATAATTTTTCTAGAAATTATCTCGTTATTTGATTCCTATTTGAATGATTTCTTATTTTATTTCACATTTGAATAAATTTTTGGTGCTTTCATTTTAACTGTATTTATTTAGCAGACGTGGATAGCCATGATGACCCTTCACTTGAAATGTTTGAAATAATACTAGTCCTGATAGTACCTATATATACGTTGTTGAAACTCTAGATAACTCTAGATTCAACATTCTACTGTATAGGTATCTAAACCACAAAATTTCCCGTTAGTTTATTTAAAACAGTTAATTTACTTGAAAAATGATTTCCAAATAATTTTTTCGATTACGATATAAAACAAAATTACTTCTCTCGTGCCATTTTTACAAGGGAAACTGTTAAGTAATCTAAAAGAATTATTTCTTAACATATTACTTTTTACTTGCGTTGATTTCAAGTTTACCAGCAAAGCAGTTTGTCAAAAAAAGCTCGGATGTAAAATAAAAATCCAATAATATTGTATGAAGTTGTGTCAGGAGTGTACATTAAATAATAAATACTGAAAGACAAATATTTAAGTGGATCGAAATGGAAAAAGCTTGCCACAATTTTCAAGCAGAAATTTTCAAGGCAAATTACTCCACAAAGAAAGTGTGTATATCGTAGGAATTATTTTCTCTTGGCAAATCAATTTATCAAAAGGTAAACCCATCCTTTATGAAAAGAAAATATTGAACAATATAATTACCATTGCGTTAGTATTTCATAATAAATACGAAACAATAAAATATATACACATGTCAATATACAAAATGTTTGTCAATATTTTGAAGTGGAAAGCAAATAAATTTCAACAGAAAGTGTGTAATTCATAGCGGAATTTACTGTGGGATAATAAAATGGCCAATAACATTCAACGTCATTGCGTTAGTATTTCAAAGTAAATACTAAACGATACAAAATCTAAATACACTCAAGCATTAGATTCTCGGCAAAATTTTTAGGCTAAAAGCAAATAACATTCCACAGAAATGATGTTTTAAGTGATACCATCCCAGTCCTCTTCCTAAACAAACAAATGTATCATAAACAAACCCTTGTGTAAACAAACAATAAATCAAATAATGTAGGATAACATCTCGGACAGGTGATCTGAAGCAAAAAAGTGAAACATATTTTTACTTTGTACAATATTGTGTATAAGTTGAACTAGAATTATCCAAAAATGTTCAAACGTTTTTATTTAATAAACAAAAAACTACAAAAATTTTGGTAAAAAAGACAAACTTCCGTGTGATCGCTCACTATTGTCTTATTTTCCAATCTTTCTTCTTGATTCTAGCTCAACTTATACACAATATTGTACAAAGTAAAAATATGTTCCGTTTTTTTGCTTCAGATCACCTGTCCGGGACTTACGACTTCCGCAAGCGAATAATGTCATCGCCCGCGCACCGACATACGTGGCTCATCCCACTCCCACTACCATGTTTTGTCAAACTTTAAAAAATATTTTTATGTTCAACAAAGACCGCTTAGTCAACATACCAAATATCAACATTCTATATTTAATACTTTTCGCACAAAAAATTGGTGAAAAATCGAACGTTTTTTGGCTCAACAAGGCAGAAACCTCCCTTAATTAAGCAGGGCAGTTAAATCGTAGTGCAAAACAAAACCATACACACAGACTTACCATGTTTCACCACTAAACCCACGACACCCAAGTTTGAAATCTTTTTATTATCCACACACCGACGAAGACGGCCACTGTATTAACGTCACAAAATAAAGCTAAAGCTATTGAGAACACGAAACACAAAAATTGTCACGTCGAGATCGATTGACCGCTGGAGGAGGGGGTAGGCGGGCACGTGGCGAGTCGATTATTATTTCGGATCTCGCTAATCCACAGGACCGCGGCGCCGTTTTAATTCTGCCCGATGGGATCCAAGATTCATGGGGTGGCAGGGTGGAAGAGTGGCCGAAGGGAGAAATCGGTCTGTAGGGCCAAGACTGCCAAGAGCAAGCAAGAACTCGAAGCGGTGTGGTGCGGAGCCGTGGCGAGTTGGCCTATAAAAGCCCTCTCGCACCGAGCCGTCGACGTCACACGTCGTTAGTACTCTGCACGGTGAGGAACTCCGGCGTGCCACCTGTTATCCCAGGACGAGGCTGCCCCGCAATCTCTCGTCCTGCAGCGAACATAATCGACGAATTTTCCAACAGTACCAATACGTATCAGAGAAGTGGCTGCCGTTGGCGAAAGGAAAGGACCGGAAGTTACTTTGCCAGGATCGCGCGTCGATAAGCCAGCAGGCTCCTCCGAGGCCCGTGTCCTTTCGTGGCTGCGCTCACGCCCGACGTGACAGCCGCCCCGGCCTACCTAATCTCGCCAGTTATTTCCCAACGTGATTGAAAGGGAAGATTGTTACCTGTGACGAGGACTACTGCGAGGGAAACGATCCAACGGCGAGCACCCACCTCGTAATTCGAAAAGTAAGTGGCTACCCCCCGCTCGTCCCCGTGCCTCGCTGATATTCCGTCCCTCAGGCGCGAAACGCTCGGATGCTCGCCGTCCCGTTAATTTCCACCTAGTTCCGACTTCGATATTCCCGCCTTGTCAGACTTTCGGTCCGACGGGCCGCCGTTGTGTAATTATTTTGAATATTGCCCGCACGTTTGTCCGGGACGAAGATTGCGGCGCAGCACGGGTTGCCGGATTAGTGTAATTTTAACGCCTGTTTCCATTAATAGCGACGAGATTACGGTGAAAGGCACTGTCTCTCGGTCTCGCTTTTAACTTTTCTTCCTTTTTTCGCACTCGTTCCTGGCACGCTTCGTTAGTATCGGGTGGCTTTTAATATTTGAGATTATCGTTCGCCTGTGCGTTGCGTTGAAACGGGAGAGTTGGTTTTAAATACACGGCAAAGCGGCACGTAGAATTCAACGAGAGAGAAGCGTGGTCCGTGGATGTTGGAGTCTAATCCCTCGTAGCGACGAGGAGTTTGCGAAGAATAACAATCAATTACACGGCTCGAGCCGCGGCCGGTTCCGTGTCGGCGTTCCTGGTAGAAACGCATCCGTCGAACGAATGACTAACCCGTTCATTTCGATACAGAGTGAAATCAACTTTTGGATGGAAAACCTTTTTTTAGAAGCCGTTCCTCGAATTGACAGGTATTTTTTACCCTCGCAAATTCACCGCTGCTCCCGGTCCGCATTCGAGCGTGACTCACCTCTCGATTTACGTTTCGTCACGATCCAGTAACGCGCGGGATCCTCGAGAGAGATGATAAATCACGGTTACCCGAAAATTCCTCCACCTCTCGTTTTATCATTCTGCCGCGCCGTGCTTCGCGCTCCTCCACCTGCCAATTAACGCGAGAGGTTAACGATCAACCGTGCAGTGTCTTCGCGTGATATCCCGTTGCGTGCTCGGAGGAAAGAAATCTTACTGCAATGTGAATGGTAAATTACGCTGGCCTGGGCTAGCCGTATTAGCACGATTTTCTGTTACGACACACACAAATTAAAAAGAAAAGGGGAAACGTTGCTCAATGGCAACCTGTACGGACTGAATTCTTTTCTTCGTTTAATCAACGATTCCTTTTTGTTTCTAATCTGGAAACAGGCGATCAACTGTCCGATTTTATACTAATGAGTAATTGTTTAATTGTCTGATTTTTACTTTCTAATTTTATGCAACGCGAATTGCCCTTAAGGGGACATTCTTATCAAATCGCTAAAAAAATAGGTGACCTTTCTGATTTTTTTTTTAAATTATGCAACTAGCAGTAAAAAAACTTTATGGCCTTTATTTATTTGTTATTCAAGGATATGAATAAAATCTCCATTTTCCTGTAGTGGTTCGATTTCTAAGTGGCGCTCAGTGCACTGCTGCAAAAAATGAAGCGTCGACGGTAGCCAGCATAAGTCGACGCAGGATTGTCTCAAATTAAAAATCCAAAGATATTTTTATATGCTATATCAACCCCTATCGTGTCAGCCTTTAATATGGCAAAGAAAGCAAAATTACGATGGTTGGTGTACGGTTGAACGCAAACATGCTAAAATGCTCAGCTTATCTTTTGGGGGAAACGGTTCCATAAGGATGCATTGAAGCTAATTTTTTAAAACATAAGTTACAGTAATCGCTCAGCCGTCAGTTGGACTCCCGGCTTTAACATAGAAATTACTAAAGGAGTTAAACTAACTGGTTGATCATTTTCCATGAAAATTACAAAATTTGCAAATGTTTGTTAAATATTTTCCTTTGAGTTGCGCATGTTTTCAGCAACCGGTAATTTTTGTCGCTTTGGCAAAAACAGTAGCTACCTAATTGTACGTCAATCATAAGTAATTTTAGGGGTGCGTAATATAAATTCTCAAAATCAACAAATTTTTGAAACTGAAAAGTATCTACTATTCTTGCTATTTTCATACAATTGTGACGAGCATGCACTGTACAGTTTTAGACGACATTACGTGTATCGTGGGACGTAAATAATCGAGGATACCTGACGATAATGCGGGTGGTATAGCATCAATTTGATAATAATGGGTGATCGAAGAAAGGGTGATGATTCAGCAGAGTAAACACGGAGAATTGTGCAAAGTGTGTTTACCGTAAATTGTTGCGGTTTCTTTTACCCCCAGCGATTGGATCTAGGCGCAATGGGACCGCAGCCTACGTGGGCACCTCTCTACGGGTATCGGGAATATTGGATTCTTTCTGTATTGCACTGCAGAGCTGTACGTATCGCGTTCATACGTTTGATTTCGAGCGTCGGTGTGTGGCATGGGTCGGTTATTTTATGCTCGCGATTTTGGTCCTTTGTCGTTCGCATCGAAATGTCACTTGGAGATTCTGTGATCGATGGGTTAAAACTAAACGACTGGATGGAAGTGCCAATGGGTTTTCCCGTACACGATGTTACAGGGAGAATAAAACTGATGACGTTATACTATACGCTGTAAGCTCTTTCACACAGAATATAGGTTATTTGTTATTTTATTGCAGGAAAATATTAGAAACCTTCTGAACAAGAAACCCCTCCTAAATTGTTTATTTTTATCATTATCAGACCTTTGAAAGAATTTTCAGATCAGAAGTCTTATTCTGTGTTCGTTTAAAAATGTATACCTTATCGGTTATCATTATCAAAGCGTTTTTCTATTTTCCGAAGTTTCTATTTTCCATTATTCTCAGGTTTTCTGATAAATTATAGAATAACCCACTACTTTTTATCAAGTTCTCAAGATTGTTACATTAGCTAACATTAAAACCACAGGACATTTTCTTTAATCTGTAGGGGAAGCTGCACTAGTCATTAGCATTCTTGATTAAAAAGCCAAATATTAAGAAGTACGAGCTCAAAAACTACTTTTTTACAATTTCCTATTTTTCTTTCACTACAACACTGAAAATTTCAGCACTTGAAGTACACATTTTACATCTGTTAACACCACAAAGAAAGCATTTTCTGAAAATTTTGATAAGAAGCAAAGTAAAGTAGAAGAGAAACAATTGGCAACGAGAAAAATTTGCTGGCATTCTGAAGCAATTATCCTGAATCAGATGACTCTAACTAGATCTTAATTTCATTTATTTTTACTTTCGATTATTAATGAAGCGAGAATTATTAAAAAGTCAACAATTCATTTTTAATCATCGAGTGCCAATAATTGATACACCCACTATTGACACTAAATATACTAAATGTGCCACTGATTATACATCCATGCCTATTTTAGTTTTCTCATTGAATATTTTTAAACCAAAAGACGTAAAGATACTCGAGATGTTGTATTTCAATGAGAAGAACCCTAATCATCAATAATAACTAAAAAAATAACACCATATAAAAACGTCACAAAAAATATAGACAACACTCCAACTGGGATATCCGCTTAGGGTGCCAATCATTGTACAGTTTACCCTGCAAAGCCGACAGAAAAATTTGTTCCCGTATCGTGTAGGTAGATACCTGAAACCCTTGGGCCGTAATGGTCTTGAATCATCGCAAAGGGCACCGTTGTTCGAGCAACGGACGGTCAAGCCGAAGAATGCCGTATTTACACGAAGGCGCCAAGGGCCACCCGTTGCTCTCTCTCTCTGTTGCTCAGAAAACTAAAGTTGGGATGGAAGCGTTTAAGGATTCACAAGGATCACGTGCCCCTCGTCCACATATACATACATATCCCCTGGTTCCTCGTCAACCGGGAGAACGTGCCGTGCGTGAGACACTTGGAGGGATATACGAACCTTATGAGGTTCTTAATATGCCGTAACGAGCGCGTGTTACACGCTGCCCTCTCAAAAGTCCACCGAATCCATAGCAGCCGCGAACAATAAACCGAGTTTATCCTCGTTCATAAAAAAAGGAAGAAATAAAGAAAGCGGAGGGAGCTCCCGTGCCAGGGGCACTGGTTATTAGTACACCGGCGCGGAAAGTAAAGTTGTCGTCTCTTAGATCAAAATGTCCGTCAGGTACACTCCTCGGAATCCTTACCGGTAGAACACCAAATTGGAAATTCGATTCTTATTTCTCGCCGTGGCGTACGTTCGCGCGCGCGCGCGCGAACTTCGTGAATTCTTTGGTGCCGGCGCGATAAAGACGCGGGGTGACTCGAGCTTTCTTCGGTGGCGCTTCTCCGCCGTTGAAAGCGATATGGCTCTGGAAACGGGCACCGAACCAATCTCGCTTCCCTGTGAATTACTATCCCCTTTTCACCGAACTTGATTCAAACTTCCGCGACGTCTCGGATGCCGTTTCTAATTCCTATATCCTGTTCTAACAAGCGGCGGGCGTTTCCAGGGGCGCTTCTCTATCCGCCCCGTCCCCGCACTCGCCCGACCCCCTGTCCTCGCGCCTCCAGCCCCGCGAACGGCAACCCTCCGGTTCGTCGTTAATGCAATTTCTTTCGGATCTCCAATCCTGCTGATCGTCGGCAATCGAGAACCCGTCGAAAGTTTCCCAGCGACCATCGATTTTCCATCTCGCCGTTCGTTCGCGCGGGAAACGCTCCTCGAGATCGAGTATACAGAGAAGTATCGTCGATTGTCCCGCGTCAACAATGGTGCCGTTGACAGCTGGCCCGAGCAAAATTATCTCGATCCGCCCTGCCGTAAACTGGACTAACTTTACTGGCTAATGGCGCGCCATGGGTCAACACGCAGCGATCGTAAAATTCGCGCGGATCTTCGGTTCGGTGGGCCCTCCTCCCTACGCTCTGCGAAACAAGCGCGTCCCTAGAAGCTCGTAAACGGCTCGCGACGAATGGCAAGATTAATATGGTAATTTTTCTCCTCTGTTCTTTTACTCGCGCGATTCCGCGATTCCGAACGATTTTTTCGCCCCCGGCGAATGCTCCGCCGCCAAGCTTCGGAGAAAGCTTGCGTGCCGACTGTGTGCACTGTAGTGTTTGATCAGGTAAATGTGGTAAAGTGACTTTTTTCAATGGGTGTTTGGAATTAATGCAGTTCTTTCTGTTAGGAATTTGGAAATATATGGGTGAATAACACGTGGAGATACTTACCCATGCAGCACGCTTCGTTGCAGCAGTATTGCAGGAACGTTGCTGCAATATTGCGTTGTTGCGGGTTGCATTGCAATATTGCAGGAACGATGCTGCAATATTGTCGTGCATTATTGGAGCGGCAACGATCCTGCAATATTGCAGCAATATTGCAAGTTCGTTGCCGTGCAATGTTCCAGTGGCAACGATCCTACAATATTTCTGCAATATTGCGCGCACATCGCCGTGCAATGTTCCAGCGGCAACGGCCCAGCAAAATTGCACGCACATTACCGTACAATATTGCAGAAATATTGGAGTGTAGCATTGTAATCTCGCACCAGAATATTGTCGAAGAGTTGCAGGATCATTGCCAGATTTTTGCCGTTTCGTTGCAGAATCATTGCCGGAATGTTGCAGGACTACATGTTTGTAATGTTGCCGCAACATTGCAAAAATACACACCTGCAATATTGCGAAGGCGGACATAGGATTGAACCTGCAACGTCTCTGCAATATTTTAGTGCAACATTGCAATCTTGCACCGCGTCATTGCGTAGACGTTGCTGCAATGTTATGGTGCTGAGTGGGTAATGCGAGGTGTGTGAGGTTTGACACACTGATTCTGCTAATATTTTGCATATGGGCAGTCCATATAAAGGGTTTCATCTAACTAATTTTGCCTATACTCGCACAGCACCATTGTAGCAATGTCTCTGCAATGACGCGGTGCAAGATTGCGATGTTGCGCCAAAACATTGCAGAGAAGTTGCAGGTTTACTCCTATGTCCGCCTTAGCAATATTGCGGGAGTGTATTCCCGCAACGTTTCGGAGATTTTATAGCAATAGTCCCGTCGCAACGTTTCGGGCAGTGAGGGACGCGACGGCACGAATGTGTGCAGGCAGAATCGTTGTAGTATAACGCAATATTGCAGCA
The DNA here is from genome assembly GCA_910592295.1 of Andrena haemorrhoa. NCBI lineage: Eukaryota > Metazoa > Arthropoda > Insecta > Hymenoptera > Andrenidae > Andrena > Andrena haemorrhoa. The sequence continues at coordinate 8,871,898 of OU342943.1, forward strand.
ACGTTCCTGCAATACTCCTGCAACGAAGTGTGCTGTACGGGATAGGGACGAGCCGGGCCTGCGTTTATGGGGGTACCTTGGGCTAGCGCGCGAATTTCATTACCATTTTTCAGCATTTTTTATGGGCAATGAAAGTAAGTGTACCACTTAACGTTTTTCCTAAAATCTTAATCGCTCTTTTAACTATATTTACAAATTTTTTTGTCGTGATAAAATCAGTATGACATGTCTGTAGGAAGACATGAAGATTTTGCGTTTTGCCATGTGGCTGCCATGATTCTGCCCTTTTTAGGCATCTGGAGCAGATGATTAATGAAAAATGGTATTCAGTAAGAATATGGCTATCGTCTGAATCGAGATTATTCAGTGAAATTAACTTTTCACAAAATGGCGCCATGTTGAACAGAAAAGTCCACCAGAACAAAACGAATTTATCTGTTGTAAATATAGTTAAAAGTGCGATTAAGATTTTAGGAAAAACTTTGTGTAGTACACCTACTTTCATTGCGCATAGAAAATTCTGGAAAATGATCGTGAAACGCGTGCTAGACATGCTAGAATACCCTTACGAGGGTATTCTCGTCTAACAGCCCCAAAAGTAACTGGTATTTAAGAATTTTTTGGGGAAAAACTGTTCGTCATATTGGATTAATCACTATTGGCATAAAAGGAGACACCTTTGAACTTGCAGAAAATACTTTTTTTATGTCGACCCTTCTTATTATTTATTAATATATCGTGGAATCTTGTCTACTTCTTCGACGATGTAACTCCTGTTGGCGGGATGCGTAGCACCTATCACAGTCAACTGATTGCAAAAATAATAGAAGTTTCAGAGTTTCCGCTGGCATTGGTGCACTCGCACGCATCCAAGAAAGCTGACATCCAGGAAAACCCTTCAAAGAAACATTTAAAATTTGCGACAATAAAAGACCCCGGAGTCAGTAACACGCGAGAAGGAAATATTCCGGCGACCGCTCGCCCCGGAATGTAGTCCAGCAAATGGAGTACGAAATGATAGACTCGTGAATAATTTGGACGCTATCGTGCGCCCGTAGCAGCCAGACAGAGCTGAAGCAGCGTTATCGAACTACCGGTTATTATCCCTAATAATCGAATAGATTAGCCGCGCTAGGATCGACTAACTAGTTTCCGAGATAGATCGGCAATTACTCTTGGGAGAGTGTGGGCCGCGCGCGTCACTGCCCCGAAAATTTGCCGTTCGCGTTAAATCGCGCGAGCCTGGCGCGAGCTCGAGTCCCCCGCGCGGCGGATAGAAAAAGACCGGGCCGCCGCGATAGCCGATTAAAGCGCGTAAAATTAGAAACAATTACGCGGCGGCCGCGTAAAACTCATTCAGTTATCGGCGGTAACAGGCGCCGCGGCGCTGAATCGCGTTATCGGGGCGACAGTTCATTGTGCGAACGCGCTCGGCCGACCCGGTCTGTAGTAATTTTCAATTATTCGCATCGACGAGATAAAGCGGCGCCCGACGCAAAACAAAGAGAGGCATGGCAATTACCGAAGGTCGAGGCGGCGCGATTAGGAGTTGAAGGACCCGATAAAACACCATCGGGTATATGTACTGTGCGCGAGACGGAGGCCGAGCAATCCGTACTAATTATTACGGTCATTTCGACCGTGTTGCCTCCCGCGGTCCCATTTGTTCCCGTCCCGAAGGACAACGCCTAGCAGTGATTTACCAGGCTGACGGCTGACCGAGAGTGTTCCTTCGTCATCGAGCTTGAAGGCTGCCGAGGGCCAAGGTCGGAGCTGAGATTAATTCCGGGATACTGGGAAGGGCGGAGACGGGGCTGTTAAAATTCCCCGGTTCCGCAATAAAGCTCTTACTTCCGCGGTAAACCGCGGCAAACGGCGGGAAGTGGTGCATCGTCGCGATAATGATTCCAGTACAATCTTATCGGCCGCTGAATGCTACTTAACGATCGCGGGCCACTCGAGCTCCAGCGATCACCATGCAAACCCTATTTCTGATTACATCGGAATGCCTCTGTACCGCGAAGAATTCCTACCCCGCCCGTGCTACCTGGACAGCCGCGTAGCCTGGCGGCGGTTGCTTTCGCTGTTTCTTGCAAGATCCGCGCAACGGTCTGTTTCGCAACGCGCCTTTCTACGCGGAGAATACTGGACGCGACCGTTTGCGTTAATCAGGTTCTGGCAGTTTTCATTGACCTATCGGCGCTGCTCTCGATTCCTAAGCGGACATTTTATATGCTGATGCTGATATTGCGTCACGCGGCATTCGGTTCTGTTCAGGCGTTTCGAAATGCATGGACAGGGCGGGGTGTGATATTTGGCGGGGCTGGGCGAGAGGGTGATTTCTTGTTTGGAAGATAGCGGAAAGTGGAGAATCCAATAGCTTTTGCTCGAGGCTCAGTTTTTGGGGACATTGACGTTTGGGGATCTGGTGAATGAGCACTTGGGGTAGAGTTGGGGATTCCAGTGGATGGTCAAGGTAGCAGCTACCATTGTGAATTAGAAGATGCGATGTTTATGATGTTTGAAAGGTGGGGTGCTGGAATGCTTGAAGGGTAGAGTTGATAGGTAACAAAGTTTTAGGTATGTAGTTGGTGTCAATGTTTGATACCATTACTGAGAGATAATAATAATATGTAAACGTATGAGGTATAAAAAAAGCAAGGAAACAGATGTGCACAATTTATGGCAATGTTTTTGATAGTTTTGATAAAATTGGTGAAAGAATAATACCTAGGTGCTTACATGTAAATGATCAATAAAGTATGTTGGTGATGTGTGAAGGAATAAAGAGAATCGATACTTGAGATAACAATAGGAAACATGCTTCATGATATTATGTTTCACAAAGCAGGAAAATATTAATAACCATGGCGTTATCGATAATACAGTCTCATAAGTTTTATACAAAGACGCATTGTGTGTAATAACATTAAAAAAAACACTAATTTCAAAAACAACATTTTAAAAAAGAATGTATAATTGTATTAAACACTGTAGTCATATCAACTCTTTAAAAGCACCATTTTAAATCGTTCTTTTGTTCCAAATTACATTTTCCTTTTTCCGAAATCGTTTCATGCTGGATACAAGTAATTGCAGCGCAGAAATATTCTTTCACAATTTTTCTACACTATCTTCAGTTTAAATACACATTTCTGATTAGCAGTGGGTACTAAGAAGGGAATACATCGAACCCGTGCACGCTGCTTGAGACTCTGCAGATTTGTAGAACAGTGAGAAATATTTGACGCGTATTTTTTGTTATGGGCAATCGTCCATGTTAAAGCGGTGAAAACAGCCCAAATAGGGGGACGAAAACATATTTCCTCGAATATTTCCAGAACTATTAGGCGTAGGACAATTTTTTGTAAGTGTGAATTTTTTAAAGACAAATCCAGCCCCTGCTCAGTTTTTAGACAATTTAATTAATCGTCTAACAAGCATTATGACAATATCAATACTAAGAAAAATTATACATAACTGTTGCAAAAACAAATGCTCAGTTGCAAAATTCTTATTCAAACATTATGGCCATATATTTCCACCAAGAGTCTCTTCTCCCTGGTTATAGTAACACTGACACAGAGTTGGGCAAAATGTAATCTAATTACAAATTGCAAATTACGATTAAACTGTAATTGTGTAATTGATTACACATTATTTTCTGTATTCGTTCATTTAAATAGTTGACAAAACCGAATGGTCAACTACCTACATGAACGATTACAGAAAATAATGTGTAATCAATTACACAATTACAGTTTAATCGTAATTTGCAATTTGTAATTAGATTACATTTTGCCCAACTCTGCACTGACAACACTACGCCATGTGACTTACACCTTATCCCCACACGAGCAGTTAACCCTTCATCGATTCAATCACATATGCAAGTATTACACCACGATTTTCGCGCCTGCCTCCATGAGACAGGTTTAAAACTTTTCTACGCGATAGCTGTCCGGGCTAATGGCCTTTACGCGTGCATAATTTCGCATAGTGCAAGCATAACCGAAGGTACATGGTATATGTATAGGGTGTTAAATAATAGGTAGTAAAACGGAAAGAGTAGCCATCCTACGTGCAAAAATAAATAAGAAATGTGCAATAACATTTCTCCGTAAGAGGCTTCTTTTTCAAAAAAATTGATTTTCAGAACTCATCTGGTAGACCGACGTACATCTGGCTAAAAATGATCAGAATTTATCAATAAATGTGGCATCCCTAAAAATTAAACGACTCCTTGTACAAAAATTAGCCCAAATCGTATAATAACTTTATTTCAAGAAAACGAATTTCGAGAACCCGCTGGACTAAACGTCGATTTTCTCGAAATGAAGCTCCAACCCAAAAGTGATCCCACAATTTTGACTTAGGTATATTTACCCAAAACTTCGTTTCATTCGCAGACGAATTTTCAAAATCGATTTTTCCGAAAATCAAGCCTTCCGCGAACTAATATCATCCCACATCTCCTACCTAATTCTTCCCTCGTAGAATCACTGTCGTTTCCGTTGTGCCACCCATTGCGGAACACCCTGTGTCTGAAAAAATCAGGGGAACACCGCCGCGGACTTGTTAATACGTGTGGCCAGCTATCCTTCTAGCACTGGTCGCAAAAACATTTTCCCTCGCGCCGTCGAAAGGGCGAAACGAGGTCCGGCTGCATTAAACAAGGTGAAGTTAAGGTTTATCGGTTGTCGCCGGGTAATGCAAAAGAATTGCGACGACACTTCGCCGAGTCTGACCAGCAGAGGCTGACGCTACGTCGCGGTCGTCAGTGTATCTGCTCTCGTTACACCGGGCACATATCGTCGCGCGAAGCCGTTTTATGGTAAACTTTCGTCGTTTCAGTTCGCGAGAAACAGGGACTGCATACTTTGAACGCTCGAACAGTGAAGTAAGATGCTCTCGACGAAACCGTTTCGCAACTTCGGAAGTTGAAGCGGAATTATTCGCAATACACTCGCTCCGCAACCCTGGACTTCATTATGCGACGTGACTTATATTCCCAGCGAGAATTCTCAGCACGCAATCGTCTTCAATTGTGTAAAATTCTGGTAAGCGTTGCAATGCCTCAAGGGGGTGTTCATGTGCATTCATCAGGTCGTCCTATGGGTTATGTAATAAACAAGTTTCCGTTGATGATCGATATTGACGACGTATATGTTACTCTTCCGTATTTACTGCCAGCTATTCACATCTTTTTATTAAGTTTCTTATTGCCTTTTGGCAAACTTCCTCTGATTTTCTGTGAAAACATTCTGTAATTACATTTTCCACTTCCTCCCTTGATCTCGTTTCTTAATCTAACTTTCGCACTGATTTACTCGATAATTCTCTGGCACACCGGAAAATATTTTTCATCCCCCACAGTTGCGCTGTTTTTGTGATAAGTGAAATATTCGATTTTGTATTTGTCCATTTTTGACAGGGCATGAAAGACCTTTAAATAAACTAGTAAATAGTTTAGGAAGATCCCTAAATAAACTAGTAATAATTTATACTAAATTAATGAATAACGCTTGCGTTGAGTAGTAGCATTATAAACTCAGTTCTCAGAAACAGTGCATTAGGTACTTATAGGAGGACGTTATTAAAACAGAAACTCGTTTACCCGAATTAGGGAGGGTTAGGAGCCAGGAGGCAGGGCGTTGAGATAATAGAACAACTAGGTTTCGGGGAGAAGGTTACTTGTCGCTTAATACTCGATCAATTTACTTTTTCTTCATTCACTTTAGTCTACCAGGTTTCCTGAGTGGCTAGTTTATAAACATATTTTTCCACACTTTTGCCATTTTTTTATACGTTTCCTAATTTTCTTATTGTGCTTGACACTATTTAAACCCCGTTTCCAAAGCAGTAGATGCTTGAGAATGACTGGGAATATTATTATCAGAAACGTATTCTTCTTCATAATTTCATCATCAGCTATTTCATCACTTCAAAGCCACCAAGTAGTTCTCTATCGCAAGATTTGCTTAATCGTGCTGAGATGGCACTGGTCGGATAATCGAGCGTTAAATTAAACGATATCCGGATAATCCAAGTTCTGCTACAGCACAAATAATTATTTTCACAAAACAGATTCACTAAAATTACTTTAATAATAATACACATATCTGCGTCTAAATGTTACTTATATCTTAACTAATACCATCCGTCCAATTCTGTACAAAACTCCAGATCCAACGCGACGTTATCAACCACACAAAACTCGCAGGAACCTTGTCGAGAAAGTGGCCGCCACAACTAAAGATAAAGACGGCGAAGAATCGTAAATCATCTCTGCCTCGTCGTCATTTTCGATCGATCGCAGTGTCGGCTGCGCGCAAAGACGGAAGCACGTTTGCAAAAAGTCTGAAGAAAATTGCGGGGGTACAGCAATCCCGTAAACTCAAAGGCGCAGCGATACGGTGTTCATTCGTATTACAAACTTCGCCCTGGGAGCATTTTTCCTTCGATATACCCGCTGTCGAGTACAATTGACCAATAATAACCCTTTTGAACGATACGTATCAGAAAGCTAGACCTATTGTACGTCGAGTTAAGGCTTCCCCGCAAAGCACATGGGGAACAGTTGCAAAGGGAACGGAATGGTAGATAGTAGTCGCGCGGTATCAACATGGGTTTCCCCATTCTGCTGGGCAGAGGGGAAGAAATATATTATGTAGTCGTTGGAAAGGCGCAGGGAGCATTAGTATGTGTGCACGCGATAGGAAAGCATGCGGGTCATGGGGCAACAATTTTCACGAGGTACGATGAAAGAATCCCTTTGACGGGCGCGTTACGTGCGCCATGTGAAAAGGGAAAAGTCGATGAGTACGTTTTCTCCTTGGTCAATTATAGAGGACCTGGGGACTGCCTTATTTCACGGAATCAGATAACGCTAATGGAGACTGAAATCCCAGGTGCCAGGTAGAAACGCAACATTTTGTGCTGCTGCCTCGGTCTCTGCCCATCGCAGATAAATCGTCAGGATGGGAAATTCGACGGCAATAATTGAATTGTTAATATTCCACGCTACTGGGAGGAGACGATATTTTCCGATCCATTCAACCTTTATTTAAGGTCATCTTCGGGGGAAAAAATGATCGTATATATATATATGTATGTATAGAGAAAAGAAGTTACCGTTAAGTATCGAGTCAATTATAAAGGTCTGTTAAGTGATCAAGCTTGCAGAAGTTAACGAGCGAGGTATAAAATGCGCTGGTAAATGAAGGGAGAATTTAAGATCGTTAGTAGTTGGAAATTAATTGCCGAAGTCGGATTTTTAATGGAAGAAGATGCAATTAGGGCAGTGAAGGGAAGGTGTTTAAGTTTGAATTGATTTCATTCGAGAGAAAGGGTGTAATTGTTTGTTAACAATTTTGGGCCAATTAGATGGTGAAGGTTTCTTGGAACTTCTGAATTTGTAGCATCGGTTTCTCTAGCATTGTAACGTGGTTTTTATTTATTTCAGTGGGGACAGGTTGTACGCCTCTTTTATGGGCGTAGTGGCCAATTTTCTGAGCTGCTAATGCATTCCTAATGGTGATAACGGAGTGTGTTAGGGTGTGTTAGGGTTTTCGTGAAAAATATTGCCAGTGTTAATTATATGAGACTTGTCTCGCTGATCTGTTATTCCTAAGGTTCAAAGATTTCTTTGTCTGTTTAAACAATTCAATCTTATAGGTTGGAACATTTTATGGATAATATGACTTATTTATTTTTTAACAGAATAGTGATGCTAGTAGAAATATATTTAGTGATGCAAAATAGGTGGGAAATTTTCAGTTACATATTTAGCAAATTATAAGTTCATGTTATTTCTAATTAACACGTTACAAATAAGTATATGTAGGAAACTATTTAAATAGTACGCTGCTGTTACGATTTATGCGTAAAACATTTTGCTCCTACCTTTATCGCAGCAACTAGTTGCATCGACATAGTTCGACTTCCACTGTAAAAAAATCGTGAATTTCCCCTGGAATGTCGTTTAGTACAAATATTCAGCTGTTGAATGTTTCGGTAGAACTATACATAGTTCGCGGCAAAGTTCCTAAAATTTTCCAGATAACTTTGATGTACCGTAAAGAAATTCTGGAATTCTTTGCACCACCTGCACCGCCCTTTGCGACTTATAACAGCTATTCCATCCACTTATACGCTGAAATGAAGTATTAATGAAAAGGGGAATTTAAGTATAATTTACAAAAGATAAAACTTTCAAAATTGTAAAGTTCATTAAGCACCTCCATTATGGACATTATAAAGGCCAACCTACATTAGCTTAAATTACCTGCATTTACATACATCAATTAAACAATTTCTTTCAAGGGGCGTGTATAATTTTAGTTTCTTTATTATTATATATTACCATTACCTTACAAATTGCTTCATTAATCCACCGAATATTTTTCAACACACGTTCATTTTAATAAATTTATTTCTAAAAATGTTAACACCCTCAATTATTATTTTCATTTTATGAATAACTAGATTATTTAATTTCTCCACATTTTTCATAATATTACCGGCATTAGTATGTATAACTCAATTTTATTAAAATTCATTCTTTTATTTATTCAGCTTCAACCACAGATTATTTAAATTCAACGAATCCGAGTGTAATTCGAAAACGTTCTGGCGACGACTGCTTAATCTGTTTCTTAATTAACATAAACCTAAGCCGCCTTCAATAAATTTTCGAGGGTCGTGTAATCTTTGAAATGAGATTTAAGTATATTCACTTGTGAACTTTCGAAACTGTCGAAGATATCGCGTTGAATGAATTTTCATAAGGCAGGCAATTCGCTTATGCCGCAGAGCGTTCATGTGTAACGACGCTTTATAAAAGACGATTTCGCAGAGCTGCCCTCGAGGATCGACATTGTTCTCCATTTACTGTACAACCCACATTGTTGTCCAAATTCACTAAATTTTGCAACACGTATTACCAATTTGTTCATGCAACATCGCAAGTTTTCCTCGTTCATAAAAGATTTAATCGTCAAATGGGGAGGAGAGGCGAAGGGAAGAGGGGAGGTGTGCAAGTTTATCGAGTTTGGTACAATCGCAATCGACATGGAAATGTCAGATTGAAATGAAAGCGTCTTTTCTACGTTCGATTTGCTGAATTAATTTTAGTCCTTCGCCCATACCCTTTGTTCCACACTTCTGCCAGGAATTTTATATTTAATACGCGAGCGAGGCATTGCTTCGAAAGTGCCCATTCTGCGTTACATTGACGTCACGCTGGAACTGTTCACTGAAAAGATCTGTCGATTAGAAAGTGACGTTCAGGATTTAAACATTAGGTTGCTGTGCGTGCTTTACCATGTACAAGGTGTTTCGCAAAAAGGGATGACAAATTTCGGAGTTTATAATTTAAATTTCTTTATAAAAGCGGCGTCCCAATAGAATAGGATGAGTTGACAGACTGTAGTGGAATAATGATATGTAATAGTTAGAAGCAAATATAAATACTAGGAATAGTTTACATAACGTAGGAAACAATTCCTACTCTGACCATATCAATTTTTTCGGTGGATCAATGCAACATTCAAAAGCAATCTGCGCAAAATTGTCATAGATTAAGTAAGGTGCGTTAGTTAATTTTGTCTTTCTTTTTTTTACGGCTTGATGTATTGTTTTTATTGTTTTTTCCTCTCTTCTTTCTTGTACGCATGCCACTGTTTTCCTTATTGTACAAATTGGGCTTGTCCCGTAATAAATAAATAAATAAATTTGTAAATAAATTCACGTTTAGGTTCAGATCAGGAATGGAAGAATAAATGTTAACTAATCATAAGTGAAGGAAGTGACTGTAATTCATGAAGAAATAATACAAGTAAAACGGTCAAGTTGACAGCCGACGATTGGTTGCTTGTTTTTAACTTGAATTTTAACAATATTAACTCTTTTAGTAAAAATTTAATAAAGATTAGTTTTTAAAAATAGCCGATTTTTTTCTCAAGCCAAGGAGCCCAAATTTTAGTGAAATCGGTGAGCGAAAAGCCTGTATACTCTCCTTGTAAAAAAGGATCAATGTTGAATCCTGAGAGCAACTACAATGGACTACGAGCACGTTCTTCCTTCTTTTCTCTAAATGTGCGTCTAGTATTCATATGTCCAACGCATTAATTTTTTTTCAATCCCGTACAAATAGCAAATTATTGATAATTCTGATGTATCGAACTGCCCTGTCAATTCTCTGAACGTCAGACACGGATTATCTTCAATTGCTGCTGTTCTTGCGGTATCATCGAGCTGCTTCTGTAAAACTGCGCTTTAATTACAGCCACGCCGACAGCCAATGAAACTCGCGCCGCGAAAGGCGCGAATGGAACAGTGTCATCGATCGTGTATCCGATGACTTTATAGACGCATGGCTCAGCTATGAAAATATGTAAACGTTCGGCGCGTTATTTGCATCAGCCGTGGCGTAGCGAGATTTCCAGTTAATGAGTTTTCAACTCGCTCGCGATCCACGCGGGGATATTTTGCCACAGTGATTCCTCGTCCCTTTGGTTTTTAATTTTTATTTCGACACGAGAGACATCAAGCTTCTGGATTCGCGTTTCAGCGAGGCTCCACTTCGATTTCACCGTAGCATGGCTGTTTGTCTCGTCGTTTTCACTTTTGCTTTTGTTAGCCGGCAGCAGATGCTTTGTATCGGCAAAAGTTCGCAGCGGTTACTCGCGCTGCAAAGTGAAAGCTACGAATATCGCGCGGGCTGTTTTCGATACGGTGGGATTCTGCGAGCTAAACCCCTTTGCTGCGACAATGAAGTTCCTCAAAATGGCCAGGGAGCGGTGTTTGCGCGACGTTAGGGAAAAAAATGCTGTAGTAACTCGGAAGGGTTACTCGGTGAACGGGAAATTCAATTGAATTAAGCTGTAACGTAGGTGAATGGGTGACCCTGGCTGGGAAGAATCAGGACGCTACATAGGTGGCGCGTGGCTGAAAATTAGTGGGTCTAATCTGATACAGTAGAAAATCGATTACCCGAGGAAAGTGGTATCATCTTTTTACCATTAGCTTTAACAATTTTCTTCATTCTTTTTCTTTTCTACCGCTGTCTCGTTAGCTTTAACACTTCATCGGTGGACTGTTGGAGATTTTGTGTTTCTAACACCGATGGTCATTTCCGCGTTATTCTTCGTCAAGTGTTTCATATTACATATTTGCCGAATTCGTGGTGCATCACTCTGTAAAAGCATTTACTTTCGATTTCACCATTCATTAGAAACTTATTAGTTAATTTTACTATATAAAGCAGAAAGTGTGTGTTTGTGTGTCGGCTCATTATGCCTAGCTAATCGAGATGAATGTGACTATTTTTGTAAAAAATAAATAAATAAATTCTTCTGTATAAAATCAGAATCTAAATTGCGGGCGAAGCCGAGTAGTAAAGCTAGCAAGTGAATAAGTTTAAAGTGATTCTTCCTTGAAGTTGAAGGAAAGTCCCATTACACAAAAACAAGATTAGCATCGATAAGGGCACCCTTTATTTCTTCGTCTCGCCATTTGGTTCTTTTGCACCTACAGCAGAGTTGGGCATTAACAAAATAAATAAATATTTAACTCAGCAGTAGTGAGGTGCGGAAATGTAACAAGAGTAGTAAAGTGGGGTCCCACAGATCCCGGAAATAATTTAGTTTATTATAGAAATCCATATCTTTAATTAATATGAGATTACGTAGTGGCGTGAAGCTTTACTCAAAAATACCTAACTAATTAAACATCTTTAATTTTCAACAAAAATATACTCTTCCTAGCTTATATAATGAACGAACTAAATAACGACTCACTGGCACGCGTTGTTAAAAAGTTATACAGTCGAACCTCGATAACTCGAACCTCGAAAACTCGGAAACCTCTATAAGCCGAAAAGTTTCTTCATCCCCTTCGACTCCGCTGTGAACACCTCTACAATTCGAAAACTCGATAAGTCGAAACCTCTATAATTCGAAGATTTTTCCCTTCCCTTGAGATTCGAATTATTACCAATGCCGAGTTAAATAACGAATCGAATAAAAGTTACAGTAATTTTAGAGTATTCGACGAATAAAGTTAATTTTTTTATTCGTCGAGTTTCTCAACCTCACCGTCGAATAAATTTTTCAACATTAACTTTAAGTGTACTACTCGACACGTGACGAATAATTTTTTTAACATTCATTCGTTATTCAAAATTTGTATTTAAATAAAACCTACAGGAACTCAACTACTAAAACGTTTGCACTCAAAATAATATGCACTACGATCGTGCCAAACATAAACTAAACGTTCCCCTTAAAAAATAAAAAAATGCCTTCGAATCTCTAAAATACATTCCCCTAGAAAGACTTCATTCACTCCAACCTGTAACAAACCCCTCCCCTCGAAATCGTGCAACTTCTATTCAACGCAGGTTCCTCTCATCAGGACGATATTCACGTAAATCAAGGTAACAGTTTCAAGTGTCCAACACCGACCGTACATGTCGTCACGTTGCTTTCCGATAGAAAATGCTACTCAGGCTGTCTTTCATTTATTTGGGTCATCGGGACGTGCAGCAATAACGCGATCCACGTGGGTAAGGGGAATGTGACGCGGCCAGCGCAAACACGTATCGTAGAGATGTGAAAAATTTAGGCGAAATAAGCTAGATTATGCCCGAAGCCTGTACCTACTAGTTGCTGGGGATGGGCGTTTGGAACGTGCCCCCGCGCTACGTGGATAACATTACGGACGTGACTGAACTAAGTTTGCCAGCTGACGTGCCGAATCAGCCAGGTAAATTGTATTTTATATACGCGAGAGCCCCGTAATATCACCATATCCTAGTTGGCCTCGCATCCGCGCCAGAAACGTTGTAGGAAGCTCACCACTACCTATGAACAGGATCTTCACTTGTGTCAACAGGGATGTGCCGTCTTCACTGGCGACACCCCCAAGACGGGTCGAAAATCTCCAAATGTTTCCTCCTCGACTAACAGTTATTGCTCGGCAACTCGAAAGTTGAAAAAATGTGAAACTTCGCGGAAATCTAATTCAAGCGATGGTAATAACGTAACAATTTTTTGTTTCGGCAATGAAACGGTCCTAGGGGTGCAAAACACTCCTACAAAGAAACGGTGAGTTTGCATATTATCGTGAATATCTACGAATGAGTAAAAGATATTGAAGAAACGTTTAATTCGAAGTTTTTGTTATTTTGATACCCTGGGATATGGGGGTGAAGAATTTTCGAAAAAAGGGGTGGTGGCAATAAATTTGGAAGAAATGAAAATTATTTATTACCTTATTATAGGGAAAGAACCATTTCACGGTTTCACAGATATTCACGATAATATGAAAACTTCCGATTCCTTTGAGGGGGTGTTTTCACCCCTAGGACCATCGCCGAAACAAAAAATCACTTGAACTAGGTTTCTGCAAAGTTACAAACTTTTTGGAACTTTCGAGGCGCCGACCATCCCCTGTAAGCTTAGCTGCTGCTCCATGCAGGAGATTTATAATATTATTAAAAATGTACACTTCCGGAGTCGCCAGATGCAACATTTCTGGAAACTTCCTGTGCACACAGAGCCATTACTTTTAGAAATTCCTAGTGCACCGCAGGGCACCTTTAAGTGACACCCAAGTGTCCTGAATCTAAATTCCGACTTTTGGTTCAGTGAAATTTTAAACAACATATCAAAACCTCCCATCGATGATCCGTATCTGCTGAAAATTTTGCAGAGGGTCAAAGGTACACAAAAAACAGTTCTTCGCGAATATTTCGTTATGTATCAGTTCTACGGCAAAAATAGTTATTACGAAATTTGTAGCTTAGGAAATTGTCTACAAAAAACGTTGTATATGATTTTTCGTAGGAGTAACTACTTTCGTGTATAACGGCTTACAAAGTTTCAACCCTCATACTTTTGACAAGGGAAGATCACGAACCCGGAAATTCAAAAAATTATGAAACTTTGTGAATATTCAGGGGATGTCCTCCTGAGTGCAACGCAATTTTCTTTGCTTCCCAAATTCACTCTAAGAGGGTGAAATTGACCCCTGAAAATTTATCTTTGATCCTCTGCAAAATTTTTAGCAGATCTTAAAACGACGAAATAAAGATCCATGCAAAAATGTAGCTTGCTGGTAATTATTCCCCAGATTGGCTATATTTCCGACTAATATCACTGGACTATTTGGGCGCACTTAAGCCGGGAATCCACCGGAAAGCTGAGCTATGCTATGCTATGCTATGCCATGCTACATTTAAAAAAAATTAGCTTCAATAAATTCTTATGGAACCGTTTCCACCAAAAGCTACGTTAAAACATAGCAGTGCATAGCATAGCATAGCTTAGCTTAGCTTAGCTTCACGGTGGATTCCCGGCTTTACTCGCGTACCTATCTCACGTCTTCTTCTCCGAAGTGTGGAAGCGTGTCTCACACTTAAAATAAAGTTTGTTGCTTACAATTACTTAATTAAAATACAAGTATTTTCCGGCGTCGTAATTTCATGGAGAACGGAACGGCAAAGACAACGATGGCGATGTTGTAAACGAAGCGGGCGACAGGAAAAAAAAAGAGGAAAAATGGGTGGAAGATGCGAAAACTGTTTAATGTCCCGTAGTGTCGCGAGCGGTAGCTGGTCGTTTCTCTCGGTAAATTAAATTCAGTCACGTGCGAGGGCTGGTAACGACGAGAGCCGTCCGTAAACTACTACACCGAAATTAAATCGGCAAGATTGCGTGTCGGAGGTTAGATTATGAATGGATCTGTTTTTGGAGCGACGCTGTTCGTTTGCCTGCTCGCGTCAATGAACCTCTTGCTCAAACGAGCATGAGATTGGATTGTTGATAGGAAGGCAACACCGAGCCCCGTTTTATTCGATCCTTCTTCACTGCATTCAGCGAAACGGGGGTTCCCGGAAGGCCTATGCAATGATTAACCCGTTAATGAGACACCGGGGCCATTTGCAGTGAATGTATAGGTATTCTGTTTTGTATTTTTTTTTTTTATTTCCATCTAACAGGAACTCGATTTTAATGTTTGTAGAAATGTAAGGTGCAATGTGATGATTCAGCACTGAAAAATAATAATACAAATTTATCAAAAGTCAAAATATATGCCCCTACTTTGTTCTTGAATTTATAGCGAGCTCTGGGTTTGAATAATTTCTTGGAAATTTTACGTAATTCCATTTGAGACTTGAATTCCACTGTTTTTATCGAATGATCAATATTCCATCTACGATCTTTTCCACTGTTTCTTGAATGATAGGCGCTCACTAAGAATAGATTTGGAGAGATTCCGTCCCCAAGGGGGTGAAAACGGGGAAAATGTATTTTCTCGGATTCCTTAAGGGGGTAGGTCACCCTCGCTAGCCCTAAAACAGGCCTTTTTTCAAACGCAAATTGTAAGGTGATAAATAACAATAGAGACAACCTTTTTTTCTAGTTTTATTCGTTATTCTATGAGCTTTAACACAAAAAAGAAAAGTCTAAATATCTCTATGTACATAAAAGTTGTGAGTAAAAACGTAATGGCGTGTACGCGGTGCCCCGTTTGATGGTGTACATAAAATCTCGAAAACCGCTCCAAGGATTCGGATGATAATTTAATGAGACATGCAGAAAACCATTCCCTAAGATGTGTTGGAAGCAGAATTTCGAGATAAATTCTTAAAAAAAAGATAAAAAATATTTTCCATACAAGAAATCACTAAAATCGTATTTTTCAACATAAAAATTGTATTATTTTTTTTTCGAAAATCTGCTTTGAACACATCCTAGGGGATGGTTTTCTGCATGTCTCATTAAATTTTCATGCAAATCATTGGAGCGGTTTTCGAGATTTTATGTATACCATCAAACGGTGCACCGCGTACACGCCATTACGTTTTTACTCACAACTTTTATGTACATAGAGATATTTAGACTTTTCTTTTTTGTATTAAAGCTCATAGAATAACGAATAAAACTAGAAAAAAACGTTGTCTCTATTGTTATTTATCAGCTTACAATTTGCGTTTGAAAAAAGGCCTGTTTTAGGGCTAGCGAGGGTGACCTACCCCCTTAATATCTCTTAGGCTCGATTAGATATCAACTTGGTTTTTACATACAAAGGTTACCCAAACGTATGCCTAAAAACCAATTTCAGGATTTTGCCCTAATCAACCTGTAAGGGGGTGGTGAAAAGGGGTGAAATTTGTTTTTATGGAATCCTCAATATCTCTTAGGCCCGAAGAGAAGCGCGGGGGTAGTTTGCTACTATCTAATAAAAAAATTGTGCGTAGTAAAAAAAGGTCATGAGTGCTTGTACGACATTAGGCACCAAACAAACTGTACAATATCGTGTCGTTATTTATACCAAAGTGAACGGCCAAGTGTCCACGGCCTGTTTGCGCTTCGGCAGGGTAACATTTGAATAAGTTTACCATTTTTTCTGAACGGTGCACTACATTGAGCAATCACCGTGGTTCTTTTCTGATTTGCATTTCTAGATAGACAAACCCTTTCGATCGAGATAACTCTATTTTTTATAACATTTTGCCGCGTCCCATTGATTTGATATGAGTTCCCGCTTTTGTAACACCCTCTTTAAAAGTCGCCGGTGCTTTCAATTCACATTTCAACATACTCAAATTTTATTAATTTAATTGATCCCGGATACAATGGAAATTAAGCGTTCCCCATTAATCTGTATACGTATAGAAAATTCATTTTCTGTTTGTTTGTTCGTAATACAAATTTACACCGCTGCACGAATTTCGTTCAATTCTGGCACATACATGTGTCCTGCAACTCCGATCGGAAGTCCGTGTATAGGTTTCGTTTTCCACACCACATTTTTACTCTCTGTTATGTAACGTTGCGCTTTTTTAATTATAACTAGCGAACGGCTTACTCGATATGAACAAAAGTAGACTTTTTTGTGTTTCTCGCTCGCTTTAATAACGCCATCAACTGTTCGGCTGTTTATAATACTGTAGCTTTTATTTTCAAACTTGCATCAACCCGAGCAAGACCGGGCATTTCAACTGGTTACTAATAAATATTGTTACAGTTGGGAAGCATTTATTTCACATATTTTTTAATTTAATATTTTCACACTTTTATTCAATGATACAATATTATATGCAGTGTGCCCGTTAATTTCATAATTCCCTCTTCGTTTACGAAGATATTATTTATTAAATTCCAGTTACCTTCAATATGATACGTGTTATTTATTTGTACAATATATTTATTAATTGTACAACCGCGCAGGAACTGATACTTCACGAATAATATTCTTTTATTTAGGATTTCATTTTCAAGAAAAATGATTTTGAAAGTGTGCTAAAGGCTTACATCTAGAGCCCTCCCCCTAGATACAAATTAAGGAGTTTTATTACAAGAAAGTGTAGATGGAAATTGAACCAAATATTTTTTATTGATATACTTATTTTTATTAAAATTAAAATTATTATTAAAACATAATAACGTATGAAGATGTTCCTGTCGATAGATGTGTTCAAACCTGATTGTCTTGAAAACAAAATCTCGTTCGAGAACAACTTATTAGCTCCCATTTCGACTGATTTTTACACAAAAGCGTCCATTTCACTCGCAGTTATATCATATTTACTTCTGCATTTTGTGAATTCTTAGCCAGGTGCACGCTTACTAGCGGAATTTGCAACATCTATTTTCGCACAGAGCAAGCTCCAAATAAAAAAATGTAATTCTACATTTTGGACGTTTTATTCGAGAAGAATCACTTCCTTTCAGGTTCTATAATGTTTCTGGCTTGACATTACCCCTGTCATTTTACTCTTGTAACATAGGACTCACAAATCTTTATTTTCCAATAGAAATGTTTATGAAATAAAATTCAAACGCACTGGTGTGCATAATGTGCAATAAATTTCGATTATCCAGGGTTAAGCGCTAAAGTTCGCTGCGGTCTTGCTCGTCATAGCGGTCGCTTGCCTTCCTTTAAGTATGCCCTTTGACGTATTACGTCATGAATTTTTGAAACGCTTGCATTACCTAACTGCTAACATATGACAATGCACCTGATTATCGTACGCAGGACCAATCAAATACAACGGCCAAGCATAGGCGCGCAATCGGATTCGGTTTGATTACATAAACGAATTAATTGATTACTCATTTCTCATGCTGGAAACGTTCCCACGGCACTCTGTTATTCTTTATTACGGTAGCTCGGATAATAATGAAATCGGTAACAATCAGCCGCAGATTTATAATTCGATAATCGTTAACAAACTTTACGAGCACACAAAGACGTGTCAAGTATATAATTATTTCGTTCCTCTTTGTCACTCGTTCCGTGGAAAGCAATTATGCGTTTGGAGTTTGGACTAATTATCACTTGTATTTCAATTTCAAATTACACTGTACACAAATTTCTATAACTGAAAATCTACTAAATACCTTGGTATGGAATTTTAATTGTGGACACGTGAATATTAAATAATAAAATGTACCATATTTTCTCTAGTAAAAGGATGCAAAAAAATGCGTTTTCGCACGATCGACGCAAAATATGTTAAAGCATCAAAATTCTTACATAAAAAAAACTCTTTCTTAGGTGTTTGAAAATCAATATCTAATTTTTGTAAGCTGGCCCCCGTTTTCGCCAGAATTTTCCTTCGTTTATTTATTTATTTCTTCTGTGATTTTCTGTTTTGCATTATATACTTTACACGGCGCAATACACACCTGTTATTATTACTATTAATATACACCATTCAGATTTATTCCAAAACTTGCGATGGAGGCACAAAAAAATATCGTGGCCGGTGTGTTTGACTTCGCGGCGGCGCACCGAAAGCGTAGAATTCGACAAACGCAGTATGTGCAGAGAGATCTCTTTCGCATTTGAATCCCGACGAAAAGTTTCTCTTGGTGGGAAATCCGGTATCCGAGAGGTTTCAGCAAATATTTCATTTTAATTTCCCGCCCTCGCAAAACGACTCCGGGTTGCTAAATGAAAATTAATTCTGTTCGTTTCGCTTCTTTTCCGTTCCGCGCGAACGTCGTAACGTTTAATCGTTGCAACTCCACGGAGGAAAATACGTTTCCCGGGATGCTCTAATTTGTTCCTATGAAAAACAGAAAGGACCGTCGCCGATTGCAACGGTCAGTTCCTGGTATAATGGATGAAACGCACGGTTGCCTTATTTTAAATTCCTTGCCGTTTCCGCGCGACAACTGCGCCTCGAAGATTAACTTTTAATTTTCAATTAACGCATCCGAGGTCTTGCTGTATTGCCCTTTGGTCCTTGTGGCTGTTTTATAAAGCGATGCCCCCCTTAAAATGTCACGGGAAAATAGAGTTCAAAAATTCGTCTCATAGAGATGCTGTATATGAATCTGCACTACTGGAAAAGTATATATTTTTCATTTGACATTAGCAGTTGGTAGAATATTACTGCGTGAATGTTCGACTAAGTAGTCAGTGCTCAGACGTCAGATGTCATTCAGATGTCAGGATCAAAATAAGTTGACTTCTGTTCTGCTTCGATATGGTCAATATTTCCAGTGGTGCATATGCAAGAACGATGGAGATCTAAATAACTGGTCGTAGAAATAGTAAGAAATTAGAAAAAATTGCTGTATATGTAATACCAGCTTTAGTACTCGGCTTCACCCGAAATTTAGTATTCTGATTTTATATAACAAAAAATTATTTATTTATTATTTTTTTGTGAAAATAGTCACATTCATCTGAATTAGCTAGGCATAATGAGGTGGCACACATTTCGTGATCCCAGAGTTTACCGTTCGAAAGTTTATAGGCAACAAACAAACAGACAAACACTTTCTGCTTTATATAAATGGAATTCCAGTGGGGATTTTGTTCTTACACGTGATCACGTGTCGAGGTTCTACAAACCGAAAACTTTCAATTTGTTTTTTTGTTAAAAATTTTGATTACTGCGTCACACTAATTCTATGTAAAATTTTAACTAAATTCGTTATCTGGACCTCGTGCGCTTCTTCTATCGTGAAAAATGTGCACGAAAATTTGTAACTTGTCTGGACACTCTTTTAGCGACGTTAGTCGACTCGGGAATTTCTCACTTTCCTTTTATATCTTTTTTATGTTGTCTTCTTTTGCTGTCGTCTTTACTGTCTCTACTTTATGCCTTTTTGTTGAACTGGACTGTGTCCGCAAATGGTTTTAACCGTTTATTATTAAATAAATAAAATAAAAACTTGTCAATTGCTTAAACTTTAATTTCAAAATACTAGGGTTTGTTAATTTTTAAAAACGGGGTTTAAAAATTGGCTATTATTTATAAATTTGTGAAATTCTAAAACCGGGTTGTAAATTTAAAAAAAACGGTTTTATATACTAGAATCAATATGCAGAAATGAATTAATTATTTAATTAGAAACGTTAACATTTTGACTTGAAATCGCCTCGGACACAAGCATATTGTAATAGGTAACAGTTTAGTTTAAAACTAGTCTTCATGAGTTCCTATTTTCAAAACAAAATACTAAATGGAATAAAGATTTATAATTTGATACCACCTTTTAAAAGATTTATATTTTGTACGGATTTTAATTTTTTTTTTCATTCGGTTTTGTATGCAGTCTATTTTATTGTTATATTTTTGTAGATCCATAAATATTAAATGAACTCAAAAATTGTAGGTACGTGTTTGTACGGATTCTACTTATTTTAATTTTTTTTATTTATTTGGTTTTGTATAGATAGAGTATATTTTATTTTGTTATATTTTTGTAATTCAATAATATTAAGGAAACTGATATTTTTAAAAATAAGTACAAATATTTATTGTTTTTTCAAAAGTCAGTTTTTGTATAAACCCTACAAAATACCAATTGAAAAGTGACAGTATCAAAGAGGCTACCTACGTATAAACATTAGACAAATTAAAGTTTTCCCATTAATTTACCAATAACCCTACAAAGGAAGCCAACGTGCCATCAATTCCATCTCATAATTAAAAAACTGATATGTGTCACTTAGCCCTGTTGACAGCCCAACGCAACAGTTATCCCGTTCTCCCTTCGCACTACTATCAGCAAAATTCTGCCATACATACTACAGTAGATGCGACGAGAATTGTCCAGAGAGGACCTCTTCGGGACAAGAACTCATTACTGAAACGTCTCCAGGAAAATATGAGTCCGAAAGTGTCTCACTGAAAAATATGGTGCCCGCTATCAGAATGCTTTATAGGTCCTGCGGAACATAATATTTCCGTCTATACACCTACCGATGCTACTACCCCTGTCCTTTTATCTTTCGCCACGTTTCTGTCGCTCCTAGAATCCTTAATGACCCGAAGCGGACGTTCTTTCAAATTGCTTCACCCGGATGGTCCTATGCAAGGACAATTGCATCCTCGCGCGTACTCCCACGACGCGGATACATCAGCGACGGATGACTCGCATAACAATTGTTGCAAGCGAATTATTCCACGTTGCCCGATCTGTTTGCCGGTATCATTGAATATGACTAGAGAGCTGAGGGCTCGAGGGATCAAGAAAAGAAAGTCGAAGCACCCTCTCTTCGCCGATATTGCCACGCGGAATCATCCCTTCGTTAAACGCGATCCTCGTGGAAGCTGCAGCGAGAACTGCTTCCATGTTCCATGGAACATGGCTCGTGTTTTCGGTTTGTTCATACACGCACGTCGCAATTAACTCTCGCGAGCCACACGGAAATGAAAACGAGACGAATGACTCTGTTTTTATTAATTTCGTTTATTTATTTGCTCCTCTCTCTCTCTCTGAATCAGCGAGATTTAAAATCACTTCTCGCTAATGGAAATGGATGGTTACGTCTGCTTTCGATGACTGAAATTTGTTTATTAAATTCTTTGACGACTTTCCATTGGAATTATAATTTTGTAAAAAATGGGAGCCACCTGTGGGCGTCGGTGAGAGCCCCAATTGGTATTTTGTACAAATTCAAACATTTCCCGGCTTTTTCTATGTTTTTGAGAATAGTGTTGTGTTTGCCAAGAGAATATGCTCAAGATACCAGTCGTAAGTCATAGAAGTGAGTAAAGTCTGAAAAGGTTTTTACACCAGGAAGCACTTGGAAGCAATCGATTAATGGTGTTACTTAACTCTGGGACGGCGGATAGTGCGACAGTCAAACATTTCGGCTTGTAATTTCGTTGATGCATACCTCGGAATAAGCTTTTATGGTAGATTTGGAATTTGTGTCTGTAACTTTTTTTTTTTTTTAAAGAAGTGATAGATACTAATAAAAAGTAATATACTGTATATTAATATGGAGTGAGTCATTACATACGTAATTCGGTTTTCGACACACGTTAGATTGGAATAAATAAGTTTCTCTTAATGATTAATCAAATACATATATTTATATATTTTCGCTAAGGAACAATGTTGTTATAAAATCGCGCCACAAGTCTCCCCTATCAAGGAACTCCACCAATTTTGGGACATCCTGTATATAAATTTTTTTATATATATATTAAGGTGGCCCTTCTTTACACGTGTGGGTTTTTTTCGCATTTGTTTGCTCTCACCCCCTAGAATGGTTCCATTTCATAAGAAAATAATACCTGAAAAAGTTTATTGCAATCAGATATCAGGAAAGGGTGCCGACCAGCCCTTAAAGTTTACAATTCATCAATGGTTTGGATTCAAAGAATTTCTCAAAAATCGTAAGCCTTATCGAAATTTTGTTCAGATAATATTAAAAGAGCACTCAATATTCTACAATTACTGTATATACAATATTTCCGTGCTTCCAACCATTTTTGAGATAATAACGTTTGAATATAGAGAGGTCCGCACTACGCGCGTATAGGCAATACGCCATACCGTAGAGGTGGTACGCGCGCAGTGCAGACCTACCTCTGTGTGATTTCCGCGCGTGTGTCTCGATAATGCAAGTGACTACAGTGGATTTAATGGAAACAATGGATTTTTTAAGTAAGCAGGTATAATTCAACGATTCCATTTCATTTTGGATGAAGTGATACCCTAAAGATGTAGAGATATTCGTCGCAGCTTCTCTGAGGCGAGTGACCCCGTGCGACAGTGGCTTTGAATACCACTGCTCGACCCCTCGCCTGTGTTGCGCCGCGTGCACCGCTGCACGCGGATTGCCTAGTTTCAGGCATACCTTTAAACGCTTATAACTAACAAACGAAGCGTCAACCGCAATATCGCTATTCATGATTTTCGTCTTAGTTTGGTGTCTAGAATCATCCCTTAAATTTATTCCCGCGTATAGCTGAATATCCTGTGTAATGTAAAAAGCACATATGCAAAGACCATTCCATTCTAGCTTGTAAAGTGTGTATAAATTAATTCTGCATTGTTATCTGCTTAATAAAATTGTATCAATAAATATTCATTTTAAAATTCTGAAGTTTTAGTTGGTATTTACTACAATTCAGTCACAAACCTATCTACTTACTTAATACGATTTCAGGCTCGGGTTAATTTGACCCGAACAGTTTGAAAGGTAATACTCATTCGATTAGTACACAAAAGGGTTAATCCTATGTAATAAGTGACATAGCTATTCAATTTTTGATAAAACATTGTTGAAAGATCCCTACGTAAGCTAGTGTTTATACCAAATTGATGAACAACACGTGTGTCGAATTATATTCCTATAAACTCAGTTATTAAAAAAAAACAGCATTAGGTACTTACTTAATGACCTCAAAATTTAAACCTGTTTATTATTACTAAATACTGGATAAATGTAATTAAATACTAATTTCATGATCTTCTTTATTTATTTTAGTTTCCCAGTTTTATTGAGTGACTAAGTAGTTTGCTTTCCACTAAATGTTCTTCAACAAACATTCAATAAATTTCTGCTAAAGCATAGATGGTTATTTTCGCGGAAAAGTTCCACGCGAAGAATTGAAACGTTCAATAATAACAATTAATATGGATTTTGAATTTGGTTTCACTCTGCTGTGCAGTTTTTTGGTTGCAATCGATCATGGTTCTATTGACTTGCTGTTTAACTAGAAAAGCTATGTTCTGTGGAAGAGGTGTAAAGTATATGCGGCGTAGGACAGCTGGAGGAGCTGCGGCTGCGGCGTCTGACGATAAATGTACTCGTACTACTTTCTACAATGAATTTCAGTGCTGCGCAATATTTATGCTGGTATAAATATAATATCTTAACATCGCGAATATGAAAAATTGTAGAAACTTATTCGCTGCCTTTGTATCTCGACAATTCCAGGATATTGAAATACTTAGGCGTTAAATGATTGCAAGAAGTAATTAAAAGATAATTAATTGCAAATGAAATCCTAACTTTCTTAAAGAATCTTACTGGTTTGCTTTCATTTTTATTTACACATTTTCTATTCGTTTCTTTTAAATTGTTTGTTAAATCTGCAATTCGATTTTTTTAAATGCTTTTTCGAATATTTTCTAGCTATTTATAATTATTTCAAGTTAAGTAGACCTGAATATGTAGAGCAACAAGTTCATGCAGAATTAAATGAATTACGGTGTAGTAGCTATTTATTTGGAGTATAAATACTGACCTTTGGCATTATAGAAATAATATAATGATATTTTGAATATTACACACAGAAGTACGACCTTACACATAATCTCTCATTTCTACGGAATGCATCTGTATAATAATAATGAAAATAGTGCACTTACGTAGATATAAAATAAAAAAGAATTAGATTATACTATAATGTCACTTGCAAAAATTGTAATCACTAATGAAAACTAAATCAATATTTCTTATTTCAACTTATTTAACATCTACCATTTCTTTCTTACTTCAACTCATTCAACGATCATCGTTTTTCCATTCTTCAACTCATTTAACATTTAAACAAATCTTCTCGCTTCTCCTAATTCATTTAACATACTAACACATCATAAGCTAAAAATCCCGGTACACCCTGTATATTTTACTCTCAATAATAGATATCGTTACCCTCAGTTCCTAAGGGGGAAAGAAACGCATAGTCCATGATTCTCATTAATTGTGAAAGCATGAAGCAATAACCGTTACTCGAGCAGCTCGATGGAAATTGTTCCTGTGTTTGGTCTCCTCGTTGTCACGCGTAACCCTGTCGGTCGATCAATCAATATCCTAGAACTTTTCACCTTCATAATTACCATTTTTATACCCCCGCCCAGAATATCGGTCAGACTACGTCGCGCCACAGGTGCCTATTAATCTGCACCGATACTTCGATCATAGCTGTACGTCTTCGTTGGAAATGTCGATCCAACGTCCGAAGCGACGTGGCCCGATTTTCCCCGAGGCAAATTGCCACGGAAAAGACGAGGGGAAAAATTAAAGGATGGCAACGTATCGCGGAAGAAGCACGCGATGGCAATATTCTCATTTCTCCTTGTAAATTGCGAATGCAAATTTTCGATAAACGTGTTAATTAGCAGTAGGTACGTTTATCCATATACAGGGGCACAAGGCTACACAAGGTAATTAGTCGGGAAACGCCCATCACCGTCAACGAAATGGTTACATTTCTTTTCTTTCTTCCAATTAGTATGAAATGTCCCTGCAATCGTAACTTACTACCTTCTATAAAGATTTTTCACATCTGCACCTTATTATTAACAAATATTCATGGATTGCTTGCATAGTTTATGCAGTGTTACGTTTTTGTCCCCACTTTGAATACGTGCCTTGTATTCATTTCAATGAATATAATCTTGAGAATCGTTCTTAAGAATAACCAGCGGCTTTTCACAGTTTCGTAGTTGAAATTAAAAATTAATAGGAATTAGGAAATAGAATTATAAAATAGCTACGGTTCATTAATTAACTTCTTTTTTTAAGTAACCCTCTGCGTTAGGGATCAAATATATTCCTGTTGTAGAGGCATTATAACTGGAAACTTGTTTTCTAGACTTCTACTCAATTTTTCCCATTTTCTCCCACTATGCAATGCAAACTGATATTTTTTTTAGTCTTCTTCGGTTAAAGTGGTGTATTTTTTACACTTGTATCGTCAATTTAAATTTCGAAGGGACAAGTTCTTTGAAGAAGTGTGTTTAAAAGATCAAAGAAAAATAATTTTGATTAAACGACTCCGTTGGGCTTAAAAAAGTGATACGAATAGTATTCAGTGTTCTTCTTCAATTATATGTGTAAACAGTTGCTATTTGCAAGATCAGACACACTGTGAACAGACCAATACAACAGATTAATCCTCTCCACCCTTCCATCGACGACAAATTTCCGGTAGCTTAGCCAAACTCGATGGACCTTACATTAATCGTCATGCTGATTGTGGCTTGCCATTTCCGCAATGATTGATATAGGTATTCGAAAACGTAGTACAGTGGTGTCCCGATAATCCGTATTCCATTCAATTTGGGCCCTGCTAAAACAAAGGTCTTATTTCAATTCACGGTCATGTTTTCAAAAAGGTTGCTGGTACGTATGACGTGCTGCTTACTATATTATACAGGGTGCTCCGAGACGGGTAGTCAACATAAACGAGTGATACAAAAATAAATCTCAAATATAGAATACAATGTTTCGTAAGAGCCTCATTTTCGAGAAAATCGACTTTGAAAAAAGTGAATACCTACACTTGGATTTTTTTGAGAACGAAACCTCGTATGAAGAAAGTTATTATAGAATTTTATTTGGGGATTAATTTCACTTACACTTTTAGGTACCATATTTACTAATAAATTCTGCTGATTTTGGGTCAGGTGTACGAATACATTACGAATTTATAATATCGATTTTCTCAAAAACAGAGGCTCATACAAGAAGAATTTATTCTACATTTTCGATTTATTCTTGTCCAAGGAATTACCCGGTTGTACTACCCGTCGTAACCCACCCTGTACAACGCTAATAAAATGGTACCAAATCACTTGGTTTTATTTTGCTTTTGCTTTCAATATTTCAAAAAAGACTTTTACGACGGTTTTATGTTTCTGTTAGGTCATCTGAAACTCTAAAGCCCTCTTAAAGTCCCTTTATGCATCTTTTTTTCGGAAATAATTCAAGAACTGATTACAAGACACTTTTACTGTCAATTGTACGTTTCTGTAGCTCATCTCTACAAACGCATACAGGGTTCTTGTGTTGTTACTGTCTAGCATTCTTCTCATAATTGGCAACTACGTGAAACAAGTAGAAGAGACAAAGTTGCACTGGTTTTTATAAGAAACACGTGTGGTTAATGCAATTTTTTAAACTTGCAATGAATTCTCAACCACGATGTTGATCTTTAATCTTTCAAAATGGAAAGCTATATTGTTTGCATGTCATATAAAACTGACTCCAGATGAATTATATGATATAAAAACATGTAACTCTTCGTTCAGGAATTAAAGGTCACCGTCGATATTCGAAAGCAATTGCACATTGTAGAAATTCATGGAGCGAATCTTGTTACGTCAAGTCAAAACTTTCGTTACATATAATTCAGTCAGATTCACCCCTGAGCAACTCTTCTCAAATGTTACCCTTGAGCCACTCTTCTCAAAAGTTATCTATAAGCATATTAAACCAATGCGAAAGGGGATGATAGTACATAGAGGAATTGGTAGAAAATATAAAATTTGTAATATCTCCTCTTACGAGACTTTTCGAGAAACTCGATTTTGGAAACACGTCTGTTACACGTCCACCTGACTAGAAATTGGTAGACTATAATAGTAGATAACTGTGTGCAGTTAATTCCACAGATGAGATGAACCCTTACGCAAAAATAAATAAAAATTGTGTAATTTTCCTCTTTTTGGGCGATGCTTTGTTTTCCAAAAAGTAAAGTTTGAAAATCTATCAAGAATGCGTGCACATGGCTAACGAGAGCCTTAAACTCGATTTTCTCGAAAACAATGCCTCGATAAAAAAAGCTATTCTACAATTTTAACTTGTTTTCCACACTGACCCACTTCATCGCCAGTTGTGCCGAAGTTGTTATGTCACTCTGTCAATTCTAACTCAAAAGAATACTTACAAACTATTCAAAGTGATTTTTCTTGAAAATCAGAGCCCCAAGTCAATAAATATTTTCCTACATTCTCGAATTATATTTTCATGTAGAATCACACCCTTAGGGGGTCGGACCACCGGTTTGTTGACACTCTGCATAACTTGACTGCAAAGCAGCTTGATACAGATCTAAGGTCAAAGTGGTTTGGCGCCCTTGAATAATCTCTAACGAATTAAAGGGGTCGATATAATCTGTGGAGGCTAAAAAGGGATGTTCGGCAACTGGAAAATTCAAAAAATATTGAAATTTGGCAGAAATGTAGTGCAAGTGGTGCTAATAACGTAACCATTTTTCAGGGGCAATGAAAGGGTCGTGGGAGTCAAAATACCCCTTCAAAGGAATTGTGTATCCGCGAAACCGTAAAAGACATCGAAAAAAGTTTAATTCATAGTTTTATGATTTTCGATATCCTACAATATGATGATAAGGAATTTTCGAAAAAGGGGTGGCGAGGATAAATTTTATAAAATTTTTTCAAAAACCATAAAACTTTGAACGGAACTTTTTTCGATACCTCTTACGATTTCGCAGATATTCGCGATAATATGAAAACTCACAACTCCTTTTTGAGGGTGTTTTCATTGCCGAAACAAAAAATGGTTACGTTATAGCATCATTGGAACCAAATTTCCGCGAAGTTTCAAATTCTTTCGAATTTTCTTGCTGCCGAACATCCCTTGTAAGCTTCATAGCTACAAGGTAATCTGTGGCGACCATAAATTCAATGTACCTGGGGTTCGGTCAACCGCGAAAAATTTCTTGATGCAGGTAGGAAAGCAATTTGCATACAAAACGAATTTCGTACCGCTCCTTTCATTTTTCAATTCGAGTCTCAAACTATAGATCGCAATAAATGTCAATTGACCGCTGGCTCACCTATCTCTGTGAATAAATACGCGACGAATATAAAATTCTAAGCGCGGTAGAAGGAAATTCTGCAAGTGGCACAAGGAAATGCAAACATGTGGCGTTTCGACTATCATAAATGACGTTGGAATGAAAATTTCCCGCGGTAGATTGGGTTACGATTTCGATCCCGTCAGAATTTACATGAGGCAATTGAGAATCCATGTTTCTTGTCGTTTCCCTTATCTGCCGAAATTTCCCATGGTTTTCTCTCAAGTTGCATAATAATTATAATTGAATAGTGTAAATGAAACATTAGAGAATTTGAAAAATTTCTTATGCTTATTCAAATGTAAATAGATATGCAAACAATCTTAACTTTAAACATCTGCTTACTAGAAACCGGAAGATATTAAGAACAATTAATTCGCAAATGTATATTTAAAGTTCTTTTATTTTTTTATAAACTCTATAACGTACTTAGGTATTTGTTACTTATGTTTGCACCAATTCCCTTAATATTGATACACCCTGTATATACCATCTCCACTGCCTTCAATGTAATAATTATTCTTCAAGGTCCGCTTAATAACCACAATTTATTAACTAACAGTCCGCCAATTAAATTTCTGAACTTATCAATAGTTAATGATCGTAAACACCATTGCACCTATTCAGCAGTGGTGGGTAGGTATTTTACACCGCGTCGCAAATGCATTTACGACATGTCGCATATGTACGTATAATATGTCGTTTTTAAGCCCATTTCATACGTGTCATTTGTCGCAAATGTAGTAAATAGAGATATTCATTATTTCAAGGTTTCAACAATTAAAGTGTTGGATAAATATAAGTTTTAATTTAAACAAATTATATTTATTATTCTATATGCATTTCTTTTACTAATCTTTTTTAATCAGAATTATAATTTTTAATAAATTGGCATTTCTTCATAACGTATACGAAAAATGTTTTATAGTGACGTCCCGGCCACCCCACGGGATCGCGACGTAGTATCCGCCAGCGCCACCAGAGGTCTATTCTTCCTAGTTACCCAGATAGCACACTGCGTCTAAAGACGCTCAAAAGACGTCCTAAAGCCGTTCAGACCTAAAGCGGACATACAATTGACGTCTTTAAGACGTCTGTGCTATGTGGGTATTTTCATTCCAGATATAGGACATTTATGACATATTTACGACATTTACGACATTTAAGACACGTGTCGCGTATCAAATAAAAAATTCGTGTCTTTACCCACCACTGCTATTCAGTGCTGGATTAACCAATAAACAGAAAAAGCACTTGCTTAGGGCGTCAGAAGAAAAAGGGGGACAATAGAAATTTTCTGAATTTTAAAATCTAACCTCTGTTAGAAACACTTTTTCGTCAAATTATCAGAAATGCCTAAGAAATCCTACATTGCGTCGGAGTGATCACCCTGTATAAGGTGCCTCAAAATCTTTCAATTGCTTAGGGCATCCGGAAGTCTTAATCCGGCACTGCACCTATTGAATCTTCGTTATGCAAATGATTTCCACCTTAAAACGTCTGCATGCTTCACTGTGGCCGCCTTCGTACATTTCTCAAATTCCACCGAATAACCAGAATAATTTATTCACTGACATCACCCCGATCACTTGCTCCCTCGAGGAATTTCCACGAATAGCCGCTCGTTTTCTAAACTTACCAATAACTAATGATCGCGAAGATCGTGTTAAATCTTCGTTTTGGAAGCGGCGAGCTTTTATCCGGGCGAAAAAACGGTCGTAAAGCGAGAGTACGGTATTAGCGTTATCTAACGCGAATTTGCATTTATAGGATTGGACGATCCGTTGGTAGCACCGATCCGTACAATTGTATCCACATATGCTTCGACACGTACACGCATAAGCAGCTGCGGAACACACAATCGCGCAGCGGTCGTTTGTTTCGATTACGTTCCCTGCTAATGAAATGCGTGGTTCAGCTGAACGTTCGGGAACGAGACCACGCGGTTTCCTTGGCAGCGATTATTAAGTTCGCTTTGAACAGCGAAAAGAAGACCGAGACTGTGAGAAATCGTTGCTGAAATTTCGCCAGTGCGCTGTGCGAGGTTAAGTCAATGTTTGAGGGCCCAACGGTGTTAATAAAGCGTGCAAGAAGGGCTCGCGAAGTTTGGTTTGCTTTACAGTTTAAGCGAAACATTTAGGTTAATCGAGATAGTGTAAACCGTTGTATATTACACATCGAGGGAATAATCAAGTAGCTAAAGTAACTTTTAAGCACACTTCTGTACATACACTCGGGACTATCGTGGCCATCTTGCGGCGAACGTATGTATGTATAAACATCGTGTGACTGCGTTTGCTCTTGCGCTGGTAATCTACGATCTAATTAGTGTTATTCATGACTGGGCGAAAGGGAAACTCTCTTTCTCGAGGGGTAGAAATGTATTGTTATTTAAAGAATACATTGTTTGATCGTTACAGAGTGTTGCAGATTGAAAGATGTCACTTTTGGCAACGTTAAATAGTATTATACTGATAACAAATTTGTTTCATGGGATCGAAGTTGAATTGTAGGGGTAAATTTGTATGTTTCTTTACAGAAGTATAGGTAAATAATTGAAATTAATACTAATTATTATAGAATACGACGGAAGACTTTTCAATTTCCAAATTTGATATTTTCATCGCATTGAAATACAGAATTGATAATATATTCTAATACACTTAACACACAACCTTTTTTACAATCCAAACGTTAAAAACGATATGAATAATAAATAATCATTTCGCATTTGCTGTTAATAGATGCCAATTTAAATGTTAAGATAACAGAGATGGGCAAAAATTGTATTTAAATAAAATCTCGAATAACGAATAAAAGTTAACAAATTATTCGCAAATGTGTCGAATAAAGTTAACCCGAGTTAACAATTTCAGAGTAATCCACCCAGTATTTTATTCTCTACAAATTCCTACAAAATAATTTCCCAGTTTCTCGGTTAAAAAAAAAACCCTTAAGTCTTTTCAGCTCCTTCATTAAAAAATGTTAAACAATTCGATTTGAGGGGCACAGCTGGAAATGCACAGTATCTAATTTCGGCTGAAACATCCTGGAATCTCACATGCATCGTACCTACCTTCTGTTATTTCCTAATTGCACTGCTGCATCTTCTTTTTCTTCATTACCGATACTGGTAGAGAAGTTACGGTGATTACGCGCATTTCAAAGGAGCTTGGAAGTGTTTCGCCCGGGGTACCTTTGTAACGACCGATTGCCAGTCGATGGAACGCTGCCAATTTCCAGAATATCGCGTGCACTTACATACTCTTTCCGGTTTATCCATCAGCAAATAATTTCACGCCTGTTGCCTCGAGGAATATTTTCCTATTTCCCCGCCCGCGCTTCAACTCACGCTGTCGCCACCCACCGCGTAATTAAGGTCCTCTTGGTCGATGCACGGGTTTAAGGTTTACTTTAAAACGGGAATTGCAGGGTCACACTGACAGTGGTATATACTGGCATGAGCTTTAAAAGGGCACAGCAGACGCACAGTGGCTGAAAAAGCTGGGGAAACCCGTCCAAGGTGCATATTTCCCACATACGCGTAGGAAAAATATGAGCATGTCGGATGGTTGCCATTTCATTGGGGTACCTTTTATCTCTCTGGGTTCTTATGTGTTACATAATGGCACGCCAGGGGATTATTAGAATCTTGAATATTATGGCAATGATATGGAAACCATTGGAAAATTGGAAATGATTTTTTACCAACTCTAATAATATTATTTGAATTTTATTATGTTGCAAGTTTTCTGCAATTTCTGTAAATATTTCCAATATCAATTATTCTGCTAGAAAAAGTTTTACAGAAAATGCAGGAACCGAGTAAGAGAATCATTTTTATGGAAGCTTGTGAATTGTGAGGATGGAGGGACATTTTGCGAATTTTATTTTCTGCTTCTTTTCTTACTTTCATTACAGCGGTGTATGAATTTATTCCAAAACGATTTAGCACCATTTTACAACTCTGATTACGTGGCTATGACATAAATACAGCAGTTACTGAAGATTATGTCTTGGACACCATGAAACGTTTTGTTGAAAAATATCCTTGGTACTAATGTGCCAGCGTCAATAGAGGGTCATTTTTATAGTCCTGTTGTCAATAGTGTAAATGTCAGGCAAATCCCAAGTGGCCAGAAGTAAAGGCATTAAGAAGGACATCGCAGACGTCGAGAAACAACGACATCTTACCTAAGACAGCAAACCACGTTTGATCGAAGCTATCAAATAAATTCAATGACTCACTTGCTGCCAAAGATTTACCTTCTTCAAGCACCACAACAGCTACCGCAGCCATTTAAAGGGACCCAGAGACCTTCCCCGAAGCTGAACTTAATTAACACTCTATGTTAAACAAGCTTATTTCTTTCATACCGGCGAAAGTCTCTTGAATCATAAATAACTACGCGAAGTACCCACACGAAAAATATATTTTTCGTTCGTATGTGTAAAATTCGCAGCAGTACTTTTGCCCATTTCGTCGTGCCTTCGGACCACCGCGCGTCGTTTCGATCCGCGTCTACGTCGCATTAAAATAATTCCTGGAAGCGTGTGGCTCGGCGTTATTCTCGGAACAGTCGGAGTATCGACATTATCGATAGAATTATGATCCTTTCGCGGCACAATGAAAACGATAGTGTTGCGGCTAGGAGACAATAACAGAGTTGGATTCAATAACAGGGGTAGTGCATAAACGGGAGTAAAGTAGGAAGATAACTTATGATGGAGCTCTGATGATGGAAACTGGGCCGAGCTATAGCTCTCTCCAATCCGGAGATGGCGAAGACTGTTCGAGGGAAACGTTGCACGATTTATTTAGTGGGCTATATTTTTCATTTCTTATTTCCGAGTAGATGAAACTGTATACAGAGTGTTTCAAAATAGGCGGTGCGAATGAAAGAGTAATGATTATACATGGAGAGATCTATACTTATATGAATAATCGTTGTGTCACTGATTTATCACCGTCCAGCCCAAACCGCCCCTACCGTTCCCAAATTCAGATGCAATCATCAGTGGGAAGCGCATTTTTAACCCTCCATGGTCACAACTCCTTACAAATCGGTCACATGGGGTTCACTGCCCTCCAGCGTCATTTTTAGTTACCATTTTCGTATTGTTGAATCTTAACTTTTGAGTAATAATTGTATATTCGCAATACTCATACACAGTCTTTTTCTAGAAATGTAAATTTTGATACGCTAAAATTTGTATTTGAAAAAATAGTTGTGGATAAAAGCAATTTTTTTTATAAAATTCACCAAATTTTTAAATTTTATTATTAAGGTCTAAAAATTTACAGAAATATTGGCACTGGACCACGAAGGGTTAAACTTTGCAGGCACTGTCTGTGTAATAATTGCGTAACACTTTCATTCTGGATACCTACATTTTTGGATTCATAAATCTAAACGAGGACTATATATTATGAAATGTTACAATAACTTTGTCATTTGCAATATTAGTTGGTAACGACGTAACATTTGCTTATACTCTTTATGAAGAGATAAATCTCACAGTCGTAACGTCATAAAGAGACACAAATAATTATAACACCGCAGAATGTTATTACGCACAAGTAGGAGTAAAACAAATACACTGATATTTGAAAACTTATTCAATAAGTACCTACCTACGGATTCAAGGACAGTGAAATGTTAGATCCTATATTCTGTACTCGAATGCAGAATGCAGGTATGGCAAATGTACCCAAATTTCACTTGTCCACCAGATTCATCATAACTTCTTTTATTGCTATATTTCGTACAGGTACACCGTCACATGTTGAAGAAGAATGTCGACTAAGCAATGAACGAGAAGGTCAAGTTCGTCGG
Organism: Andrena haemorrhoa; assembly: GCA_910592295.1. Taxonomy (NCBI): domain Eukaryota; kingdom Metazoa; phylum Arthropoda; class Insecta; order Hymenoptera; family Andrenidae; genus Andrena; species Andrena haemorrhoa. The sequence continues at coordinate 8,906,617 of OU342943.1, forward strand.
TGAACGAATGTGGGTCGGTGTGCCGATATAGTCGGCGACGATCGTTGTTGACGTCGTCAGCGACGTCGTCATCGGCGAGTTCATTAACACTGGAGCTTAATTTGCGCCTGGTAATTTAGGGTTGCGGCTCCCGCTTTCCAATTACGCTGCTTCGTCATCTGCGCGAACCTGTTGGTCAGCCCCAGCTCCCCCTTTTCATCATTCCACTTCTCTACTCGCGGGTACTTTATAATTGAGGGATATTAACGAGTACTTTTAATTAACAGTCGAACGAATGGTACCCAGATTACTGGCTTACCATAATGGCGAAGGTACTGTTTGTGAACGCTGCTTTTTCCAACCACACAAATATCCCCAATAAGATAACGTTGATTTTATTGACAAAACTTTCTTGATGCACCGATAACGCTCTTTTATTGTTTACCTTTTATACCTAATTTCTTGTATGATGCGTTGGGGAGATTACGGTGGACATTTGTAGGAACTAGGTCGACCTATAACCCTTTCGTAAGTGAAGATAGGTAAAACTGTTGTAGGAAAACGACGCATGGTTTGGTGAGAGATTCTTCTGCGATGTTACTGGATTTCTTGACAAGTTTTCTTGTTGATACCGTCGTGCGGTAGCGGACAAAAAATTACCACTTCTTCGAACCACCCTACTTCTATTACTTTTCAATATCAACTCAAAATTGCAGTATGTGTCTAATATATGACGTAAAACATTTGGCTGGAAAACCTTTTTGTGCCCCCGACAGTTTTCAGATTAACGTCCAAAAGATGGAATTTTGGATAGTCTTTCTGTAGGCGTTTGTATTTTTGTTCGCGCTAATCTCGAGAACCACTGGGCGGATGGTGATGCGGTTTTCGCCGTTTTATAGAGCATTTCTCGAGGAAGGTTTAGGTGTATGCAACATTAATCTACGACAAAAAGAAGCCGAGCAATGACGATTTTACTGAAGCAAGATTTGCGTGAATCGCGGCGCTCATAGAACAGCTAACGATGTGACTCAGCATCCCCACCGCTGTGCAGGGAATCGTCACGCGCATCTCTTGCGCGCAGAGCGTTGTTCGCCACGCTTGTCTACATAATATAAAATAAAATCATCGGTAGGCGTATGTTTGATTGTTCGCGCTAATCTCGAGAACCACTGCACGGATGGTGACGCGGTTTTCGCCGTTTTATAGAGCATTTCTCGAGGAAGGTTTAGGCGTTTGAAACACTAACCTATGACAAAAGGATGCCGAGCATTGGCGATTTTGGTAAAGCATTCCTCGAGAATGCTCTATGGGGTGATGGGGGCCGCATCGCAGTCCGCCCAGTGGTTCTCAAGATTAGTCCACTCCGAACAGACAGACAGACGCCTACCGGGGACTTGATGCTATACTATGCAGAGATACATACATACATATAACAGGCCCGGGCAACGCCGGGTAGTTTAAGCTAGTGATATATTACTATCGAAATTATATTACATCACTAATGCCGGATGTTTTAAAACAATGGTTAGAAACTATTCAGGCTTGTGATTCATATCTAAAGTATTAAAGAAATTTGTATAAATATGTGTTTTAATAATAATACCTACGTATCGAGATATGTAATTGGATTTCCTCCCATGTAAAGACAAATGCAAATGTAAATGTCAATAGGTTTCATTTATTTAAAAGGGTGTGCTTTTGGTATCAGAGAACTGACATATAAAATTGTATATTTTATACTTTTTATAGTGAACATAGATTCTAATAGTGGGCTGACAATGAGTACTGCCCCCATCATCCCCTACACCTACTCTATACCTTAATAAAAATTAATTTTGTGACAGATATTTATTAAAAACATCAGTTTTTTGTGTAACCACTATGAGCTCTAAAACCTCTGTAACCCTTTTCCTGAAGGAGCCTGTATATCTCTATTGAAATGCCGGCTCGATCAGCTTCTGTAAGCCAAATGATGAAACCATAGGAAAGTGAAGAAAGAATAGTTTAGTTGGTATATCTTATATGGTGAGGGGGTTAATGGTACTTCCGTCGGTGAAGAGCACGAAAAGGACGGAGACCCCTGGACCGGATGTTACCAGAGCAAACAGGCGTGGTTCGAAGTAGCTTGCTCACCTGAAATCTAGCCTCCCCTCGAGTCAATGAAATCAATGCGAAACGAAAGGGGAGTGTGGTTTTAACGCGTTAACCGATAGAACCGAAAATCATAAAAAAGCAAATTCCTGATATGTATATTCGATCGCCAGAAAGAGTAGAATATACTACAGCGGAGACAACAAATTTCATAAGATTATTTTCACGTTTCTTTGACGTCGCATGTACGTGACAGCGTGAATCGAACTCGTTGCTGAAGCGACGCAAAGTTGTCCGGAAAAGCATCATGTGAAAAATAAAGAAATATTCAAGAGTAACGTAAAATTCTACTATTTATCCCATCTATCGTTTGTGCAAACGTTAGATATTTTCGAAAATGCTTGCAATATAAATTTAAAAAATCTTGTATTTTTACTTTATTTTTATTGTACTGGATTACTTCAATATTTAATTAAATTTGAAAAGAAAATTGTTATTAATGCATAGTAACTTGAACAGGGTGTAGAATTTTCAAATAAACGTATGTAGTTATAATAATATTTACCTATATTGGTTGCAAAATGGTTTCTGAATTTTTGTTGAGTTTTTATTCCTCAAATTTCCATCTGGCTTTTTTCAAGTTTTTTACAATAATTTGGGTTGGTATAACGGAGGAAATAATTTAATATCTTTTTCCAAATGTGTGAAATTATCAATTGGATGTGGACCACGCCGAAAGAAATTAATTACATAAAAGTACGAAGACTATTTTTGTTAAATTATATTTTGCCAAATATGGAACAGTGCTCTTAAATTGAGCGTAAATATATGACTGAATACTCATAAAAATCTTTTATTTGTTGCGGTTGATTTTGTAAGAATGACATTCGGAAAACAAAGTGGTATTCTATATTTTGGCTACTTTTGCTAAATTTTATGCAGTTTGCCCCCACCGTCCCCATGGAAAGAGCTACAATTTGCTAAATTCGTAACGAATCTAATATTGTACAATTTTAGTCGTTCCTAATGATAATACCATGTTGCCTTCGAGGAAAGTAAAAAGAAACATTATAATATATATCTTGCTTTCGAAAGATGTTTTACATACATTATATTTAGCCAAAGTTTCTACTCTTGTACTGGAATCCATAATCATTTTTATATTCAAATAATACTACCTAAAATATTATTTATCTTGCTCCTAATGAATAATTTCGAAGGTAATTTCGTATCTGAGATAATCAAATTTATCTTCAATGTAATAATGTAAAAATAATTTGCCACAACACAAATAGAATACTTTAATACATCAAATTATACTTCCACAATAAGGATGCTTAAATTAGAACACACTCTAGAGCAGATACAAAAGGCACTTTAAGGTGATAGCAAAAAGAAAATAGCCTCTCAAAAATATTGCGGAAAAAATATATCATTTTGCAGCGCGAAAGGTTTGGGAGATTAGAACTCAGGGCGAAGGGAGAGATTAAATACCTATATAAACTTTAGTTCCTAAATTGTAATGTCACGTAATAAATAAATAAAGCTCGTTGAACGAGGTCCAGCTGCATTTCAAACGTATTCAAACTTCCGATTTGTACTAACGATCTGCCTTCATTCTGTTTCAGGTAGATTGGTCCCCCACCTAGCACAATGGCCCTAACTCAGCTCGTAGTATCACTAATGTTGATTAGTACAGTGAAGACCCAACCCACATCTTACAATGCGTACGATGAGAGGGATCTGTCCCGAGGGCATCCTCCGTTCTTACTGTTAGTCGACCACCGAATTCCGGACTTGGAGGTATGATGATTTTCAAAGAGATTCCCACGATGTTGTGCAAAATATATAGAGGCTTAAATAATCATTTCGAAAACTGCTCGCTCTTAGGGTTGGGACTACCTGAATAATTCAAAATTCGAATTCTTTATAAGTACACGAATTTCGCAAATATTTATTGGCTATGTAGAATTAAAAAATGAAGTTCAACCCTTTAAGAAATTATAAAGAAAACTATACGTATCGCGTGGAAAATATTTTCTTCGCTTCTGATGTTTGGCCCATTTCCCAAACAACAGGTCCTCTAAATATTTTGAACAATTTACACATTGCGCAAACCAATAACAGTATGTTATTACTATAAATCGATAAGATTTGACCCAAATAGTTTACATGGCACGGCGTTTGTGCGAGATACACATCCTTTGCACCCGTATAACAGCTCGCTGTCCTCTATTTTGAAATACTCAACGCAGGAAATATGTTTTGCTTGAAAATAAGTTTATCCTTTGAATAGCCAATTTCGCGACCCATTGGAAAAGTAATGTTGATTCAAAATACATGCCAGGGCATCGGAAAAATTCAGAAAAGCATAAAACACATCTGTAAACAGGAGAATATAATCGTGATCATGTTTCATTCCTATGTTCTACAGACGACAGATCCATCTGTGGAATAAATAATCATTCCCTGATATCCGTAGGCCCTTAACGCCAGATAATCAGAAAGATAATCATCTTCGGGCTCTCCTGTTTTCACAAATCTCCTACATCTGTTCCGCCAACTATCCTCAATTATCCTCAATTGTAAGTCCGATATTATTTATAATACTTATAAAAAATAAAGTGATACCGAAGAAGAATTAGTCATTTTTGGTGAATTTGACAATGTGTCTAATATCTTCTAAGTCCTTTTATTTTATAAAACAGTTTATCATTGTCGTGTTAAAATATTAATTTTAATTTTCACATCAGTTTTATTTAAACTTCTTCATGTTCAAATAAAGTTTATTTGTTGCATCTAAAAGAAATAAAAAAAACAGTCTAAGAAAATATTAAGAAAATACTTAAACATCCTTTTCATTCAAGATATTTGAATTTTGGCGCTTTTGGGCTACTTTCCCTACGCGATCTGGAGGCTCGACATTAAAACCATCTGGCAACCCTGATATCAACTAATCCTCGTTTGAAAACTCCTGAGAACCTCAGAACCAGGCACATTCGACGAACGTAATTCTGAAAAAATTTCATTCGAAGTGGCAAAGCACATTTCAGACATAACCTCCCACGAGTAACTAAAACAGTGTTGCCACAACTTCAATGTGTTCCTCTTCGGACGGCAATGCACATACACGCGCAGAGAACAGTGTGATTGGATTGCGCGCGGGTGAAAATCGACACAGACGCGCCCACGTAAGGTATTGGCTGGATGTGAAATGACCACAGAGATATCCCTTCGCGGATACGATTGAATCCAGAACGTGAATCGAGAATGGGTCGGCTGCATCCTACCCCAGCGGCATAGAAAGTCGGCCGTTAACGCGGGATCTCTGTTTCCCGTTTTATCGAGCACCGTATAAACAGATTATTGGAAAGCCATCGGTTTCGCGTGCTGAAGACGATTGCATCGTTGTCCCGCGATACGATAAATATATTACCACCCTCGGTATAACCGCGGGAAAAGTACGTACGCGAGGGAACCGCAATAGTGGACGAGTAATTGGAACCAATAAGGAATAAGGGCTTACCACACAGTGCTGGGTTAACCAATAAGCAAAATAAGCACGTGCTTGGGGCGTCAGGAGAAAGGGAGGCACCATAGAAATTTTCTGAATTTTAAAATTTACCTTTTTTTTGGAAACACTTTTTAGTCAAATTATCGGAGATGCCTAAGAAATCAGAGTGTTGGAACGGAGCTCGGAGCTGGAGCGCGGAGCAGTGGAGTGCTCCACTGCTCAAAATTTTTTTTTTATTTGAATCTTCTTTCATTTTATAAGAGCAGACGAGTGAAATGTTTTTAATAAATACCAATTCTCAATTTTTCATCAGTGAAAAAATATAAGAAAAAATATTAAAAGCATAGTAGGTACTTTCTTTGCCCGAAAATTAAGCATGCTTTATGAATTTTTTCTCTATATGGAAATGAAAAGCTAGAAAGATGGGGTTTGTTGCAAATGAAAGATCGCTATTTGAAAGTGTTAAAAGAATTTTTATTTAAAAAAAAGCAGCTGGAGCGGAGCAGGAGCGGAGCAAATTAAAAATTGGTCTGCTCCATTCCCCGTAAGAAATCGTACATTGGGTTGAAGTGATCACCCTGTATAAGGGGGCCTCAAAATCTTTTAAGTCCTTAGGGCAGAGTTGCACAACGAGTCGTTTTTAGCTCCTAGCTGCGAGCAACCAGCCGAGCGGTCGAGCTGTCCCGTTGCCAAGGTGAGGAGGACTGCAAGAGGCTCATAGCGGAAGTATATACATATAGCTGGAACAGCTCGACGCTCGGCTAGTTGCCCGCAGCTAGGAGGTGAAAACGTGCACCTCTGGCTTAGGGCCTCTAAAGGTCTTAATCCAGCCATGGTTCCACACGAGGCACCCCTGTTGCTCGCGACAGGTATTTCGCAAGTATTCAGATATTTTATAGCTGCTCTATCTCTGTTAACCCTAGAACAAGTTCCGGAGTCTCTACTGACCCCATTCGTTTCAATATTACTCGTGACTTACTTCCTCAAATTGTTGCGTTATGTTAAAAATTGTAAAAATATGATTACATTTAGACATTTAGCCGTACACGGCTTTGGCATGTTCCCATGTTGATCTTTCCTGGAAAGGGGTCGTCCTTAAATTACGTAAGGCTTTTTGTGGGAGTAGGGGGTCGCGAATTTCTTATGTTTTCTTACAAGGAAGGGGGAGTCAGGTAGTATTTTGTGACCTAATTTTTAATAAATACAAATTCTATCATTAATATTCCAGAAAAGTAGTTTCAGTTTAAATTTCCCGAAACCGAGTTAAATGAATTATATAAACCTTTAAAAGAATTTTAATAACTGAAAAATTCAATGCGAAAAATATTAGGTAAGGAGGGGGGTGGAATATCAAACCTTTAGAATTCTTATACTGGAGGAGGGAGGCGGTAAGAAATCGCCAAAATTACTCTTACGTAATTAAAGGACGGCCCCAAAGCACTGAATGTATTGCCCGATGGTACGTACACGATGTCTACTTTGAAAATGATGCAAGGTGTCGCTTTCTACGCATTCCACGAGACTTGTCCGGTGGTGGCGCTGCTTCGCAATTAAACGCCTGACCGAATTGAATGAGTGTTTGTCAAAATCTTGCGCCACTCGTGTCGGAGTTGCTTCTGGGTAATATTGAAGAAATGATTTCCTCTACACTCACGCAACACGAATTAAATAAAGTAGTCGAACACTTTTATCATCTGGCTCCTCGATCATTACAGTCGGTCATTTAGTGGCTCGTGCATTATAACCAAAAAATACTTTCCTCTTACCTCATTTAAAACTGTTGCAATCTAAGTCCCCGAGGGGTTTTAGCTGCGCCCGGAAGTCATTCTCTGTGAAATGAATGTGTTTGAAGTACTGTTTGTGAGCCACAGAAGTGTCCCGCGTGAAAAGGGGCCTAATTGGAAGCAACCTGGACGACAATAATTGTTCGCGTTTTAATCGAGCACGCTGGCCCGATGTATACAGCCTATGCATAGCGTGAAATAATGCGGGAAAATGCATAACGGCGACCGAACGATTCCAGCTGCTCGCGTAAACGTCGCGTTACCGTTCCTACAGATGCCCTTCTTCCCATTCTCCCTAAGGCGTGTTTAATTAAAACGATCTCAGCGTCACCAGCAAGACAGGACCCGACGCCCCCGTGGAACACTCTTAATTAACGTTCGCGTTCGCACGCAATACGTGCTCCATCGGCATCCAAGTCGCCAAGTTGTAATTGGGCGTAAATTAAGGGCGAAGCACGCGTGGCGGAGTATGAAGCATCGTCGAGCGCAGAGAATCCTGAACGGTGCGGGGGCGAAGCTTTTGCAGCTTTTTGTTCATATCTTGAGCGCGTGTTCCGTAAAAGTGGCAATAAAAGGAGGGAAATATCGCGTCCAGGATGTGTAGGCTGGCGAACTGCACGTTGCATATATGACGATCGTTGCCGGTGCGTTTCCCCTTTTTTTTTTCCTTTTTGTCCCTCTTCTTTTTTCGTGTTGCGTCGTGAACGTGCAATTGCAGCTCTCGATGGACGTTAACTGTTTTAAATTAATGTACGAGTCTTTGTCCACTCTTTTCCTTTTTGCGCGTTAACTACCAACGCGAGGGACGGCGACATTATTCGCGATAAGAATTCAGTAGTACGAGATTTTATTTTTCTTGTTCGCAGGAGCACGTGAATACCGCGGGCCCACTTAATCATTTTGATGGATGACTACGCGCGTATATCTCGTACACACGGTCTCTATTTTAACGTTCGCACGATACCCTTAACAATTATTCTGATATCACCGTTCTGTAGGACGACGTGTTGAATTGCATTTGTTATATCTCGCGTTTCGTTTCTTTATTACACCGGCGCCGGCACGTGGAAAAAGTTTACGAGGGAATTTTAAAGGATAATATCCTTCGGGGTATAGAATAATGGTTTCGTTGTAACGTGTAATGCCCCGATTCGATGACCTCTTGCATTATTCTATTTAAGACACTGGCCGTAAATACACATTTCTGGGGGGGGAAAGCATGTATACACGGCCAGTTTTTTGCTCCATTCCAAAGGAACTGTCGGTTTTTTATCCGAGAAAGCAAAAATTAAGAGCCCCATAAAAGCTGACGCGTGGATCGTATAAGAATACTTTCGTTTTTACATGGGCTTGAACCGAATATACGAGTTCGAAAGAACCTCGCAAATCTAAACGAATAGGTTGAAATGTAATCTTGCAACATCACTGCGAAGCGTGCTAAAAGGAAAGCATAGCGAATAATTTCATTTGCGTTTCTCGTTAGAACGAATGAATTCAGCCGCTAATCCCGCCGTCACTAAAAACGTTCGTGTAATAATTTTGTATTGCATGTCGTTACATGATGTGAAATTATGTACACACAATCCGAATTTTCAATACATGAAAATAATCTATTAGTGCGTCGTTTAATTAAATCTATTAACGTCTTTATGGGGGGAGGCAGAACAGAGCCTAACTATACGGATATATTTTTTGTAGAAGTCAGAAGAGGGAATTTTTAGTTAAAACAGAGATCTGGAGATATATCATTAGCAAAATCATTGTTATATTAACAATAATCTGATAAGGTCCTTGATAATTTCCATTTCAAAATGTTAATTTTAACACCCTTATTAATAACTGGCATTCTTGAAATGTGATCACTTTACGAATTTTGTAATGATTATATTTCAAATTTTTCCACAAGTAAAAAATTTATTTTTATTAATTATTTTTTCGACATCTGTCATTTTGATTTCGGATTTACGTAATTAATAAGTTTACTCCAACTTCTTCATTTTTTATTACTTGGTGCATTTTATTTTCATATTTTACATTTCTATATAATTCCATATACCATTAAGCTAAGATGAGTTTAAAAGACTGGAAATAAATATCTAAATAACTAAACTAAGCCATTCATTTTTCATCCGCATTTGAAATAAAAAATAATGAAATTCCTATTTCATACAAATCTGGGTTTTGTTTAATTTCAAGCAAGATTGTCGTAAATAAAAGTTTTTAAACACGGTTTTAAATCATTATTTCTCATCTTCCTATGAAATACTAGTTTTACTAGTCGGCTTCGCCCGAAATTTAGGTACTGATTTTATAAAAAAAAATTGTATATAGGTTTTTTGTGAGAATAGTCACATTCATCTGAATTAGCTAGGCATAATGAGGTGGGGCACATTGCGTGACCCCAGAGTTTACCGTTCGAAAGTTTTTAGGCGACAGATAAACACACAAACACTTTCTGCTTTATATATTAAGATTAAAAGACATAACAAAAGCATAAGGACTGAAATATATAACGAAAATATTGTAATTTACCTCATTCACTATCATCTCCATCATATTATTTACATTTTTGAGTATGTCTCTTGATGTAGGAATTGCTGTGCAACATTTCTTCCTCGTTCCTATTTATGGACTGTATTTCCACCATTTTTACGCTGAATTTGAACGCAGTTCAATACTCATATCACGTAATTTTATTATGATTATTATTATTTATTAGAAAACATTATGATATGTTACTGTTAGGTTAAGTTGCACTTAGGCGGTGTTATACTGGGATACAGTGAGCCAAGAACCAAGTGTACCTATACATATATTACGTTGTATTAAGCAGAAGTTTTGAAATTTTTTTATGTAACATTATAATTTCCCTAGGTTGAGAAATGTAACGGTGAAGTAATTTTGCGTTTAAAGTGTACTACTTAGATAATAATGGCAGACATTCGAAACGTCATAACTTTATACGAAAAAGCTCCTTAGAAACTGTTTCGAAAAGTACTAACGTAGCAAACGGAATGAAACATAAAATATTCATTCGGTTGAAAAATGACCAAGGAATGAACGATCGAAAGTATTTATGAAGTACTTAACAGAATTTAGAAGAGCAATGAAGAAGAAGATTATATTCTCCTCGGATCTGTTTCAAACGAAATGATTTTTATTTATTTAGAGATAAAGGACTAGGTAATAAGAATAATCATTCTGCAACTTCATAGATTTCCATGTTCATTTTGACAATGTGTTATTAATATTTTGTATTGTTACATCTTACCTTTGCCTCACCCTTTGTATAATATTATTAAAACTATAACTGAAATTTAATTTGGCCCCTTTCATTTAGATTTCATATAACATTCACGATATTAGCATGCGTTTTTAATGCTCATTTAACATTATTTCGATCTCTTAGGAAACTCCTTCCCCATATCTCCTCTCAATTGATTGTCTACTCTGTATCAAACGCGCACAGAAAATGTTAAAGGTCTTCAAAAGCAACTATTTAGTTATAACTAGTAAGAAAATGAATCCAAAGAGTTTGACATCTGCTAATCATAACACATTCCTAAGAATATCCGAATTTTGTGTCACAGAAGAAGGCACTGTCCTTTATATGCTGCTTTCCCCTTCCTATACGAATTATGAACAAAAGGCCATATTATAAAAACAAAACATGCTCTGATGTATAAAACTCCAAATAAACCCCGGTTCTTTAACAAAAGAGGATTGTTCTGAAAATTCTTGCCACTTCAATTTATTCCTCATCCATAGCTGCAACAATACCTTAGCATTAAGTTACAAAATACTTTTTTTTTATTGAGAATTAATACAGGTGATTCAGAAAACATGCACCACCTGATGCACCATTCGAGACCATTTAAATTTGCCTAATAAAATTTCATTTCGTCTTTTACCATTTTAAAGCTCTATCCTGGCCCAGTTCCATGGAACACCCTGCAACACTTAAGTCAGCCAAATGTCACAATTTATTACCTGTAAACAATATAAATTCTGTGATTTTCAGAACGAAATGTTCGACTCGGGTAACGACCCTGGATCCACGGTGATCCGGACCAAGCGAATCGGATCTCTGTCGATCGTCAATTCTCTGGACGTCCTCCGACAGAGAGTTCTGCTGGAGCTGGCGCGACGCAAGGCGTTGCAGGACCAAAGACAGATCGATGCCAACCGGCGGATCTTGGAGACCATTGGCAAGAGATCCTTACCGTTTTACAACGGGGTTTTACCCAAACCGATCGCCTCGAAACCGAGAAACGGGATCGAACTCGCGATCGAGCGTAAAGAAAACTCTCACGACCGAGGCGCAATGCCAGAGATGATCTCTGGAAGATTGCAGGACTGGCTTGAGGCGAATGATTCCGTTTTTCGAGAAAGACAAGACGACCAGACCCGAAGGGTAATTATTTCGACGAAACGTTCCTTTTAATATGATAGCATTGCCAGCGAAGAACAATGTCGAGTCTGTAGAGAAAGTGTGCAGCCACTTCTGCACACTGTTGGAAAGGTCTCGTCAAGACGAATCATACGTACAGCATTTAGAGTTTCTTTGCACTTTTTGTAAATACCGCACATTCGAATGCAACTGGATTAGAGGAAAGTTTTCGAGATGAGAAAAATGAGTATTACTGAATAGAACTACTAAGTTTATTTGAAACTACGTTTATAAAAATAGTATTGCACTGAATACTTTCAAATAAAGACTTCCTATTGTTTTACATTTTTCTGTTTTTTCTCGCGTACAGTTTTAATTAATATGTGATGCCTGGAAAAGCTTATATTTGAAAAATCTATTTTTCATGGCTTTGCACTTTGAAATGTGATTGTTCCACTAATCTCCATACATCGAAGAGTCTCGCAACGATGTATAATAGTGATTTAAGGTAGTTCAATGCAATTCATCGAAATCTGTATTTTCGTTACGCTTGTTTCTAGGTGGAAGGAAACGAGCTACGTTTACTGTAATCGACTCGAGAAACGAAGGATCTATCAACGGTCGCTATATTACGGTTTTTTATCTGACAAGCCAAAATTATCATATAGTTTACCTATTATTCCTCATATTCCTCAGGTTTTATCATATATATATATATATATATATATGTATACACGCATATGTTTATACGTTTTGTGGCCGTGCAGAGTCCATAATTTAATCATTTTTTTTCATCCATTAAATATTACCTACCTGCTAGTTATTTACGTGTCAAGCCTAAAGTAATAATAGTACAGCGCGCGAATAGTTTCCAGTGAAATAGGAAATTCGAGAAACAGAATGTATCAGTATTCTCTGTTTAAGTTTTAACCGTTTTTAACTAGTCTAATTTTATGAACGTCGGAAAAGGAAGACAGTAGAACCAACGTGGCGAAAGTGGCATAGTTTGTTGCTAAGAACTTGGTATCCAGAGGGATCCGATACTAAAGCTTAAACCACGTGTCCTATTTATTTACTATTTCTTCCTTTTCACTTCAGCAACATCGTGAAACAAAACAGTATTATGCGTTGTGATCTTCTCAAATCTGCCTGATCAGTAACTTCCGCGCGAAGCATCCAATGTACAGCTTTGGGCGTGCCTTAGCGTGGATCTTTCGTCATATTAATATTAAGTTATGAGAGCGTTATGAGAGCGTAATGACAGAAACACCGCAAGAAATTTTATTGCAATTATTCGAAGGTAAAAATATTTCACCGTTGAACGTCAAATGCAGAAACTTTAAATAATAATATGAAATAGTCCCTGTTCGCAGTGCAGTAACATTTCTTGAACTGTACGCACATCCGTGTGCGATATTTTTATTAATCGTTGTTTGCGAGAGATACGCTTGAAGAACTGTAATTATTTCGATACACAAGTCGACAGCTTTGTTTTCAGAATGCAAATAATAATATATCTTCCAAGAAAACTTCTACAGCTGATCTCTTTTAAAGGAATCATCTTTCATTTTGTTGGATGCTGTTTGCATTTGTGTACCTAAGTTGGCACTGTTACGATTGCATTCCTCGATATGAGTAATACTGGTAAAAAGTCACCTGTTAATTAAATGGGCTGTGCCCCAGTCAGTCGGTATACCAAAGAGACACTGTATTACGAACGACTACTCAAGACGATCAGACTCTGAATGATTCTTTTTGTATATGTTGTAAACTAATACACATACCGTGTTTAAAACGCTTGCCTCTAAGGATCTACATTTATGTCTACGTAACACATCGAAGCCTCGCTTGTTTTCCAATTATTCCAGCTTCAGTCTTAAATGTTTTTATGCCATGTTAACGCTATAAGAGAGATAAATATCCTCGAGCGTAATATTTATTATATTCTATTTTAAAAGCAGCTTAATTATTAATTTATCTACTTCTCATTTCGTTATTCGAATCGTCTTTCCACCTATACACTCGACACTAATTTACAAACGATCTCGATAATTATCTTAAGAACAACATTAGAAAATTTACAACGTAGCGATAAAACGAATGTTAACGCTTCTGATGTTTACGTTAATGTTAGGAAGTAGATATAACTGTATATTATAATTATTTATATGTTGTATTATACATGTAACTCGTCAAAGAAATGTATATGAATTTTAAAACTACTATGCACCGTGTAGGCTTAAGTTATTTATTTAACGAAACTGTACAACACTATTTATTTTCGACTTAATACTTTTATTCTGATAAATTAAATTGCACAATACGTAGGTAAAGTGAAATAAATTTCATTTAAAATATACTCGCTGTTCTGCTTTCGCCACTCTCCGCGCGCCAAGATATCGCGCAGCATGATAAAAATAAGCCATATCGTTGTACTGTTCTTTAAAAAAGTTTATTCTTTTCTTACTTATTACCGATATTTATATAATACTTAGTATTATTATTATTACAATTACAACATGTACCCCATTCACTTCTAGCGAATGAGGATCGTATTTTTATTTCTCTGGAAATATAATGTCTGTCAAACTGCTTCACTGTACAGAGTGTCACAATTGAAAATATTAATGTACAATACTTTTTTTCTAGCTTTTTTTTCCAACAAAATCTCGGTAAGATAATTAAAGAAAAGCCACATTATTTGTTTCGCATCCGCGTTGATATTCTCTCGGGCTGTTTGAATCGTTTCAGTCCCGCTTATAAATAATTAATACTCTTTCAAACTATGTTCAACAAGCACAAATAGCTCGGGCAACTGTTGAAACGTGGCTAGTATCTTGAGAAAACAGAAAGATGAACCGCGGTAAAAATAAGGCGTACTGAAGGTAACTTGGAACCGTAAGAAATTTGCGAAATGAGATATAGTCTACTATACGATTGCGATCACAGTTTACGAAGGTCAAGAACAAACACGCTGCCATCGGATGCAGAAGCACCAACCTTATCCCCTCTACTGTTCCAACACACTTCAAAAATTCCACCCGTACCTCTGTAACTGTGCACCAATTGACCACTCTGCGCAATTAAACGTGGGGTTAAGATACTCGTCAAGTTATTCGAAAAGCGACAAAGTAATATACAAATGGCTGTCTTACCTGCGTAGACCAAATATGAACACATTTGTCGAAACTCCCGCTAGCAAGGAATTTACCATCCGGACTAAACGCTACGCTGTACACTGGTTCTGTATGTTTCGTGAGTGTGTGTATACATGCACCTCTCTCCACATCCCATAACCTGACTGTCGAGTCGAATGATGCGCTAGCTAAAGTTAAGTTCATGTTCGGATTGTGCGTCCCAGGTCCAGTGGGCGACCATTTAATTGTGTATATTTCTTTGCTGTGGGCTTGGAGGTCGTGCACCCACGTATCCTGTTTCATGGACCAAATTTTAAGGCTCATATCATCCGAACAACTGGCCAATAAATTCCCTTGCGGGTCCCATTTAATAGCGTTAACTTCATTCTACGGATTAACAAGGAAAGCGAACATATTACTCTCTCGCGCGAATGGATATTTATCGTTGATTATTCTCGTCCGCTTACCGTGTGCCCTTGGAAGCTCTTGATCGGTTTGTCGAAATTAAGTTTGCACACGTGAATGCACTGATCCGTGGAGCAACTGGCGAACGAGGTATTCGATTGCCAATCAACGTCCAGGGCAGGTGCACAATGAAAACTAAACTGCTGCGTACACTGTCCACTTTCTGCGTCCCATATGATCGTTGTTTTATCAACACCGGCACTCAATATATAGTTTCCGCGTTTGTTCCACTTCAATGCGAAAATTGGACCTTTATGTTGACCTAAAGTAGAAGCTAATTTGCCAGCCGTTGTCCAAATTCGTGCGTAACCATCGTAACTTCCCGTCGCTAGTAAGGTACCATCGCACTAGAAAGGAGGAGAAAATTTCACAGTTTCTTCCAGCTAGAATCGTATACATACAGGTGCACCAGCTATCGTACCTTCCAGTCTAACGAAGTAACATCTTTGTTGCTTGGTACTTCGGTGCCGCCCTTCTGTATGCAATGACGCAGAACAAGCTGGTTCGGAGCTTGAGAGTTATCGGACATGTCCCAAATACGGGCCGTGCTATCTCCCGAACCAGACGCCAAAAGGTCCGTTGTTGGATTCCACGCGCATATGAAAACTTCCGACTCGTGGCCTTGTAGCTTTGTGGCTTTACTCGCTGGAATTTCAACGGCACTGGCGTTAGACCCTGCACCAGTGCCTTGTTGCTGTTCGTCCACCTCCATTTCTGTTCTATCGCCGCCTCTATCATTTGTCCCTACACCTTCATTGGAGGTAACCACTGTGAACAGATCGATCGAATTAAACATAGGATGTAATTCGTAACACGCGAACAGGGGCGAATTCCCGTGAAAAGGTAAATTGTTTGCAATCCTGCATTGGAGTGCATTCCTTTCTATTATCAATAATCCTAAATTAGTCCGATTTATACCGCATTTGGACTCATTTCGATCAGACAGATCTCACCAATTCGTTAACAATCTTTGCAATGCTATAAAATCAAAATTATATAAACTTCAGTCCCTCTCGCCTCTTGGAATGTACATAGATTCCAGCTTGATCCAAACTCGAGCGATTACAGGCGAGGAAGAGTGCCAGCGTTCCGCGAAACGTGACGCTCGGGTGCCAATCCAGTTGCGCTTTGAGAAACATTACTGTATTGTTTGCTCCTAGTTCACGGACTTGTTGCACCTTTAACATCGAGCTTCATTTTTACTATCTCAGTGCATGTTTCGCAAAAAAAATGTACTCCGTAACTCGCGAATGAAAACTACCGAATCCTATACTTTAATACAGCTGATATAATAAAAAGTTTCGGCTCCCAACAAGTCCAAGAGCTATAGCAGTCCTTTGATTTACCTGGTGTGATAAAGAGGTCTATAAAATGCATGTAGTTTCATAAACCAGGGTGTACCAGGATATCGAATCGACGGAGAAGAAACGAATTAAGATAACGGGTCGAATTACCTTCTCCGCCATTTGTGTCTTGCACTTCAGTCTTCACCTGCTGCTTCTGCTGATTAATTTGATTCTGCCTGGACGCGACCACATCTGGCATGACAGCGTCTATAAGGGACAACGATTCCACCATTCTCTGCTCAGTGCCATCTTCGCCTATGGATATCTCAGCCTCCGTATACTGTAGCCCTTTCTGAAGAATCGACAATAGCGCTGCTGGTGGTACCAATGCTCCGTTTATGTTACTTTGCGATATATGCGATTCTATACCGAATGTGTACGCTGAATGCTGAAATCCTGTAACAGAGAGGACGCGTGAATGCTGGCTTCGAGGAGGATCTTCGGAAATATACGATACAACAACGGAATCGTGGATAAACTGCGAGGTGCACCTAAACAATTCACTAGCCCCGTAACGTTTAACCTATACACTTTAATGAATCACGAGTTAGTAAGCAGTTTAGTAATTGCGACAAATCCTATAACAAAAATGTATTCATTATGTAAGAGACGGTCGTGTATAAACAACAGGAATTCAAACGTTGCTGCGAATTTTTCTGATTAGAGGTTAGGAAATACTTCAAACACCGTACCGGACTCTTGAAGGTATCGGTAAACCAAGAAATTCACTTCATCGCTAGAGAAGCTCATCGTTCTTAGCGTTCACGGCACTAGCACAACATATTTATTGGAAGTTGCGCCAAAAGTCGCGTAGATTCACGTCCGACGCCGAGATTTGCCGCGTCGAGGCCGCTGCAGAAAAAGAACACAGCCACTTTGCACGCAAGGCATTACCATTGGTTACAAAGTACGAACAGTGGTGTGTTCGGAAAAGACGCAACGTGCCGGATTTTGACACGGTTCCGTCTTATTTTGCAATCGTGTGAGGGAATTAAGGGAAAGGGATAAATTCGATGGAATGAATTCCAGTGTTGGAATACCGAGAAATTTGGTCGCTAACTCCGATTTTTTTTTTGTGGATTTAATATGTTGAAAGCGGCTTCTTTAAAAGGCAAAGTATTATTAAAATAAATGTCGCTAACAATTATAAGAACTTTTAATTTTAGATTGAAACTGAAACTTAGTATGTAAATGTAAATTAAGCGAAAGGGGGTAAACGGTAAACAGTTGAAAAAAAGTTTAATTTAATGTTTATTAATAAAATACTCGAATAACAAAAAATAACAAATGAAAAAAATGGAACTTAATAGTCATCTGCGTCACTCTCAGTGTCTATTTATGCAGCTCATTATTTGTACTCGATAACTGATCAATCTAAGTTTCATCATCGACGAAGTATAGAATAGACCTATCACCTTATGGGACTTCGTGTCACCACAGACCAGGTATAGGATAGACCTATCACGCAATATAATTTTGTGTCACCCGCTCGAGGGGCTCGCGAGCCCCCTTACCATTTTCGTGTCACGTGCAACGTTACCGGTGAAGTCTCGACACAGATTGTAACGCTACGCGTGGTAGGAATTAGAATTCAAGAAGTATTTTGTCTAGCCCTGAGAAATTCATCGGTTCAGTGAAGTGTGTGCATGTCATGGAGCATATTATGTATTTCGTGATTTCTCAATTCAATTTCTCAGGGCTAGACAAAATTTTATTTCACAATTTCTCAATTCGTGCATGAATTTCATCGATTACTGGACCATGTGGGAGTTCTTTTAACAGGATTCCGTTGAGATATACTCGTTACTTGGAGAAATCTGAGTGACATACTTGTTTCTCCCCCTTAGTTACTAACATCGACGAAGTATTATAAATATTCCTGCAACGATTCATTTACACCAGGTTCAACTAAAATGTATTTATACATTATAAATAATACTATGTGATATGTATAAGCATTAACATTAATGTATCGAACGATTAAACATTGAGAATAAAAGAGAATTCATTCGGCGTAGTTGCAAATTCAAGGCCAAATGCTACTAATTGCTTGATATCTCGAGTTCTATCGATCATAGTTAATAATAATGTATACCGAGCGGTTAGTGTAAATGTTGTTAACATTATTTGTCATAGCAATAGCCACTGGAATGGATATTTTAGCAGAAAATACATTTTTACCGAAGAATTCGTTGGATTTCGCAGTTGTAAACAACCGTCGTCCTTGTTTTGATCGGGGGACATCGTTTCTCGACGTCTACGTGGGGAGCTCACGGAGCTCGATGTACTCAGTCGTCGTCGGTCCTCCGAGCTTGGAGGACGTCCGGGGACCTGTTCAGGGTTTCAACCCTGGTTCTCCCCCCGCCCCACCCCGCCCCCGCCCCCGCCCCCCCCTGCTACAACCCTTATTCGGTTGGTGCCGATGAAATTTTGTGGTTCGTTAAGCCATTTAAATATTTATTGTTCTGCCAAGGTCAGAACTGATTCCCCTCCCTTTGTAACTGATTTCTTCGATTGTTTTACATCATCTGTCCGATTTCATGCATTCCTTCAAGGATTTTTGCGCGAGTCGTTCTATTTTGTGTATTTCTTCGATGGATTTGCATGATGTGTCATATTTCATGCATTTTATTTTATTCGATGCATTTCTTCGATGGGTTTACATGATTATTTGATGCATTTATTCGATGGGTTTAAATGATTTATTTAATTTCATGGATTTCTTCGATGGTTTTGCATGACTTCTGTCACTCTGTCATGCATCTCATCGATGGGTCTACATTCTCTGCTCTTTCCTTCATGTACTTATCTCTTCGATAGTTCTGCATGCTCGTGCGTGCTCTTCTATAGGTCGAAATTATCTCGATCAGCTCCAACTCAATAAGCTTTTGCTTAATTTCCTTCCAGGCCGACCACACCGTTACTAACATAAAGCAGTTGATTGTTTCAGCTTTTCAGGTTCATCGTTACGCGAGGAATGGAGTTAATAACATAATATGTTTAAAAAGAAACTAGTGAAAAGTGATAGTGGAAAGTAATAGTGAAAAGTGATAGTGGAAAGTAATAGTGAAAAGTGATAGTGGAAAGTAATAGTGAAAAGTGATAGTGGAAAGTAATAGTGAAAAGTGATAGTGAAAAGTGTATTATAACATGAAGTATGTAAGGTCCCGTGTAAAATTGCGAACTAGTCACTAAATCATTAGCTTTGTTGCTCGATTATTGGCCCCTCATCTCGGATGAGGAGGTCACCGCTGTTTCCGTTTCCGGAAGCAAGTGACTGAGCATGAAATCGGTATGGGTGGATCGGTTTCATCCTCCGGTGTTCTTGTCGAAAGGGAAAAGTTTCGGGCGTAGGGAGTGTACCTTTTGGTACACTGCCTGCGTAAGTCACCCGGTCCGATACCCAGTCTCCGGGTTAGTCGGCTCAAGTCAGGTCACAGCTAGTGCTCCTGGCGAGTCGCACGGTGCAAGAGGAATCGTCTGGGAGGCGCCGAGCGCTTTTCCCTTTCGACTCGGACAGCAGGGTGGTAGAAACTGCGCCGTCCAATACTCCTTTCATTCTTACCGTTCGTCTTTCCTTCTTTCCTGAATTTCTTTTAATCGAGTGATTGCTTGGCAGTTCCCTAGATTCTACATATAAACTTAAGGGATCGATGGAGCAAAGTTTCCATCCATCTCTTTGGTTTAGTAGAGTTTCATGTACAGGGAGATCGATGTGAAAAGTGGCAGTGAAAAGTGACAGCGAAAAGTGACAGTGAAAAGTGATAGTGAAAAGTGTATTATAACATGAAGTATTTAAGGCCCCATGTAAAATTGCGAAGTACTCACTAACTCATTAGCATTGTTGTTCGTTTATTGGCTCCTCATCTCGGATGAGGAGGTCACCGCTGCTTCCGTTTCCGGAAGCAAGTGACTGAGCATGGAATCGGTATGGATGGATCGGTTTCATCCTCTGGTGTTCTTGTCGAAAGGGAAAAGTTTCGGGCGTAGGGGGTGTACCTTTTGGTACACTGTCTGCGTAAGTCACCCGGTCCGATACCCAGTCTCTGGGTTAGTCGTCTCAAGTCAGGTCACACCTAGTGTTGCTCCTGGCGAGTCGCACGGTGCAAGAGGAATCGTCTGGGAGGCGCCGAGTGCTTTTCCCTTTCGACTCGGACAGTAGGGTGGTAGAAACTGCGCCGTCCAATACTACTTTCATGCTTACCGTTCGTCTTTCCTTCTTTCCTGAGTTTCTTTTAATCGTGTGATTACTTGGCAGTTCCCTAGATTCTACATCTAAACCGAAGGGATCGATGGAACTTTGTGTGTCCATCCATCTCTTTGGTTTAGTAGTGTTTCATGTACAGGGAGATCGATGGAACTTTGATTCCATCTATCTCTCTACGGGTCTCGAAACGCAGCAACCTCCTCGTGGTGAGGCCTGGTAATCGGTGAGAACCGAGCTGATAGCTGTGATTGTTAAATATTCTAATTACATATAAGAATTTCTTCAACTTGCAATACTATGGTACAATGTAACTTGGAATGTTGTTTGATTCTTCGTACCGGACCCCAGAACACGAGTACAGTGTTAAGATAGAAGGATAAGTGCAAATTGGAATATTTCAGCGAGATACTCGAACTGATGGGTTTTTGACGATTTTTAAAGTCCTCTCTGCTTCAGCACGTTATTGAACATACCAAGGTACAATTCCTTGGCGTGGTATTCCACGTTACATCGTGAAAGCATGTCTTCCACAAATAATGTTGTTGTTTATATAAATTTTTATGATAAATAAATTTATTTTGCGTTTAATAAACCCGAATACGACAGCAAGGTTAAAAGGCGAATGTGTTCTTGATTTGTTGTGATCCTTCTTTCTCGGTCGTTGCACGGAATACGTTTATAAAACGTTTATAAAACGATCTTTAAATTGTTACTCTAACAGAATCATTTGTAAATCGCGGGTTTCGAATAACCTAAATTTCTACTTCTTGAATTCTAATTCCTACCACGCGTAGCGTTACAATCTGTGTCGAGATTTCACCGGTAACGTTGCTCGTGACACGAAAATGGTAAGAGGGCTCGCGAGCCCCCCGAGCGTGTGACACAAAATTATATTGCGTGATAGGTCTATCCTATACCTGGTCTGTGGTTTCATACTTAATCGCAGAATACAACATAAAAATGACAAAATTCAACATGCAGTTTGGGTTAGGTTTAGTTTTAATCTAAAATTAAAAGCACGTATAATTATTTGCGATATTTTAATATTTTGCCTTTTCAAATACCTTTTTCAATGTATTGAAGTATGAAAAATATTGGAGATAGCGATCAAATTGCTCACTATTCCCAAATTACAAATATGCAATTTTGTATGCACAATGTAAAAACCATTAAAAACACTGTATGCACTGTATGCAATGCTATGTCAATTGGACGAGTTTTCGGTTAAAAATAATTTCTAAACGCTGTTACAAGGGCCGCTACACAGTTACTATTAAAAGTGTCGAACATGTCGATAATGTACACCGTTTATAGAAATTTGTCGTTGCGTTTGCAACAGTCGGCGATACTTACAACGAATTCAATTCTTCAAAGAGGTTTGTATTGCACCACAACCTCAAACGTTGGTTAGGATGAATCGGTTTATTGATACAAGGTTAGCCTTTATAAAAAAGGCAATACAGATGGTGATTGTAATATTAATATGTTGCATTGTGTTTTAAGACGTAGAGGTGGGTTTCTAATCGTTTAATAAATTCTTCACGTCTGCGTTCCGAATGGTTCCGAAATCATCTGCTTACATACTCTGTCACTGTTTACTAGCTCTAACTTGTCCCTAATAGCGCCATCGCAGATTCCGTATCATTTAAACAATTCTTCCGTGTTTCTGGTATTTGAAATTATCGTAAAATCGTGTATTACATGCGTTACATTGTGTATATATCTACTTATTTATCTGTTCATACATCTGTTATGACTGAAAATAATTATTCGATTCTATCTATATAGCGTATGATGGTATAATCGAGATCTCAATTATCAACATCTTACAATATACGATTACTAATCTCATTTAGCTGTACAGTAATTAACTCTACTAGTACTAATTAGACTCTTTCGAAAGCTCTATTCGTACAGCATCCTCAATTACTCGCTATTTGGTACAATTATGTCTACTTACCATTTTATGTCAAAAGAAATACGAACTTTAACGTAACTAAGAAGACTAAAGCCTTCAAGAAAGGAAATATATGGTATTCCGTAAAGATAGTCTGAATAATTCTGTTCGTAAATTAAAGTGTAGTTTATCATAATAATACATTTATCATTGAAAATGAATATAGAAATGATGAGTATAGAAAGTGTGACCGGCGCATTTTGCACGGTTTGCAGTTTTTCTTTTAAACACGTAACACTTATTATGTACACGGCATACCGATTATCAAAAAGTTTCTTACAAAAGTGTTTGATATCTGGTATGCTGATTAATGATTATCGATACGCGATAGTATTCCTCATTTTTCTCATTACACCGAACACTCAAGTGTTCGATAACTGATAGATATACATTTAGTATTAATGGACTCGTGCTTCCACATTCATATTATTCACGCATCCCTTTTTATTTACATTTTTTAAAGAATATCGTCGGTAAAAATGTTGGTATTCCGTTCGCGTGTTACCTAATTTTATCTTATAGAGTAGAACCCGCGTGTTATTACAAATGCATAATTATCAAATTTGTTGGCCGAAGAACCTGATTGGCTGGCTCAAGGTCACGAAATCTGATCATCCATGCCTCAAAGGAACAGGCGGCAGTGCCGCTTCTGTTCTCTTTGCCGTATAGTTGCATAGTTGCGAGGAAAGCGCGGCAAGGCGGTCCGTGTTGTTTTTCATGTTATTGGAATCGGGTGTCCGATTCCACGTTCATTTTAACTTGCTGTTCTAAGGCACGACTAGAAGAATGACGGTAGAAATCGACAAAGAGGAGTTAAAGAAGCGTTTGACGCCAGTACAGTGGCACGTCACACAGGAAAAGGGCACGGAAAGGTATGCGTGACGTGAATTTAATTCTCTTACCATCGAACCATTTACGCGTACGTCAGATCGTTCTTGCCTCGTACACGACACTACTTAATTCTTGCATAGAAAAACAATTAACGGCAGTATAAAATTTCCATTCCTAACAAACTGCGTATAATTCGATACGCGCAACGAACACGGTTGCGAAGCTTGGAATTTTCGAGAAAAGATGAAATGCCGGTTGTGCGTCTCGTTAATACATCACGTAGAACTTATTCACAATTTATTTTCGTGCGCGTGTGATCGTGACTACGATTATAAATAGCTGGCGCATTTTACCGAATTTCATTTGCTCCTTATTTCTGCAGTATCCATATTATAATATATTATCGAAATCCTGGCCACATAGCTTGAAGCGAATTATAGCACTCGTGGTGCAATTGTCCGAAAATATTTTCCATATGGTGGAAACCGATGTAGCTTTAGGCGACGCTCGACCAAAATAACTTTTTCAAGAGCATGCGTTGGCTTGACTTTGCGTCATGACCGAGTGGTTTAAAAATAAAGTATACATAGCTCATAATTAACTTCCTACTCGGTTCGAGCTGCTTCCTCTGATTTCTGTCTGTTCACGCAGGCCCTTTACTGGCTGCTACAACAAGTTGTACGAAAAAGGCACGTACACGTGCTTGGTCTGTGACCAAGAATTATTCTCCTCCGATACAAAGTACGACAGTGGCTGTGGTTGGCCTGCGTTCAATGAAGTATTGGATCAGGGACGAGTGAAATTAACCAAAGACACCACTCACGGTAAAGAAATATATATGGGTTATACTGAATAATTTTAATAGAATTATGCTCGGATTTTTAGTACAATAACACAGTATTCGTTACTCGTATAATTTTACATTCATTAAAAGTATCTGCTTAAATGGTATACGGATAAACTCTTCGGCGTAAAGTTTACTTTACACGGAGTAGTAATCGGAATGTTAGAGTTTTATCTGTTTACCATTTTCTAAATACTCTTCACTTTTCACCCTACTGTTCATACGATCACAAAACCTTTCCCAAACATTCAGTTCTATCATTCCCGAGTCTTCCGCAATTTGTATATTATTTAATTTTATTCGTCTTCTAGTACAATTATTGAATACCGCGAACATGTATGGTTAAATTATTATATTTACAGCTGTTAAAATTGCTACATAAGAATTTCGTTAACTTTCTTATTGCTATGAACGATTCATCTCGGATACAGTGTAACTATATAAATATGCGCTATAATTACATGATATTTCTATTATTGTATAGGACGTTCGTGTTATTAGCGCCCTGTATGGCTTTTGTAAATAATAAGTGTACGAGAAGAGTGAGATAGGAATGTTTCGATAATCGTATACCTCTGATTCGCGAGAGAAATGTTGGGCGCTACTAACGGAACCTCTTTACATATATGGAAGACGATATTCCTCGTATCCTCTACCTTGCATGTTAAAATGCTTAGAGTGTGATTGTATTAGACTTACGTCATCTGTTATACGAAACTAAGATCATTACTGTACATTACAAAATAATTTCTCTCTTTCATGTATAGAAGACGATAGATTAACATTTCTTGCCGTTTTATCGTATGATAGTTTTTAACATGTAGCTTCTGCTTCGTATAATGTGATGATTTTAATGAGACTACTACTTTTATAATTGGCGGTTTAAAGTCGTGTTCTGTGTAGATTATAGATATTCTGAAATATCTAAAATATAAAAGGAATTGTTTGAAACTTGAACGGAGTTCGATAAATTTGAAATTTGAGTCGCTGTACATATTCTATTGAAAATTAATTTGTTTTTACTGGTCGCTGAGTAACAAATGTGTTTAGCTTGTCGAATATCTTTGGTGGATATGTTATGTTCAAGAATATACGTTGAAAGCGTCTATTACATGGGGAATTACAAAGATTATTATTATATTTTTAAATCATGATAATTCTTTGAAGATACGTTCTCAAATAATGCCACTAAAAGTGTGTAATTAAGTAGATGAACATCGTTCAAGATGTGAGTAAATGTTTGAACTCTGGCATTCGTTAAGAAAACAGTGATTAGATATGGAATTTGGAGAGACCTGCGACGGACGAACAAAGCAAGGAACAAAATCACTGGTATTAATCCGAACGTGTAGCTATCTCCTTTCGTTTATACATTATTTAAAAGTTCCAATCGCCGAAGGATGATTTTCGTTCGAACTCTCTAGTTCCTTTAATAATGTTCTTTAGATCGGAGCTTCTAATACTTAGTGCGATTAAACTACTGCTTCTATTAACTTCATTCGCTTCTTTCGGTGCTGCTATTACTGGAGAGCATTTGAAAAGTGCACAAAGAAAGGTGTCGGTCTGTGTTTAATCACACTCTATTATTCTATTTCCTTTGTATTCCTATCGCTCCGCTACCACCACTTCACTCTCACCATTGACACACGAAAACTGCGTCTACAATTGACGCACAGTTGGTGGAAATCTACTACTGCTGATCGCAAACCCAGATATGGTGCGGACCGAAGTGACCTGTTCGAAGTGCGGCTCACATTTGGGGCACGTGTTCAACGACGGCCCGAAGCCCACGCGGAAGCGCTTCTGCATCAACTCAGCGTCCATTACCTTCCATCCGGCGGGGGAGGAGAAGAAAACAACGTCATGAGACTAGCAGGAACCGAGCTTTCGGTGAGATACGCGAGGAGCTTAGAAAGTGATTTAAGCTGTACCGAGAAATGTTTATATTTTTTAACAAACGCTGACTCCATATGATAATATACAATTGTATCTTGCTACTGTGACTTAGAATTTTGTTACTCGTTGAAAGAGGGGCTAATAATAATATCGACAAATATCCTTACGTTAGATATTATTACCAATATCCGAATGTATAGTCTATATTTACTGCGAACAATTTTCCTGTAAACGCGCCATCAACTCTAAGCTTATTTCCATTTGTTATAACGCATAGATTTCCTATTTCAGACCAACTACGTGTATTTACACATGATATAGCGATAAAGAACGTCGTATTGATCTGTTGCAATATTGTAATCTTTTAGGATAGCTGCAATTCTGTAAATACACTCTAAATGGATTTAAGATGCTACATTTAGCGTGTGTAAAACGTAAGACCTAACAAAGTAATGTAAGATGTACAAGAAATAATTTATAAAAACATTCTATTATTTTTTCATGTTATACATAATGGGCATAATATGTAAATAATGGTTACTATTTATTTGTCTCGATATAACAAGGTGTTGTATCTGTTTCTTGTATATAACCCTTCATCTTTTAAAAGAGAAACAAAAATGTGACTTCTGCATTAAGTTTACGCAAACTTCGATTTGTTTATAAAATCCCATTTAACAATTCGTATTACAGTGGGAGGAAGGATCTCATTGGAAGAACAGTTTTCTTTTTGTTATAAAATGTTTCCTTATATTGTAACGTTTCAAAACAAACTAAGAGGTGTTACAGTACAATATATACGCAAATTCTAGGCATTATTTTTACAATAATTCATTATCCATTTTCTGCTTTTTCCTCCGCTTCGTTAAATTCGACACTGTTAAAGTTAAATATTAGCTTTCCTGAGAAACCAGATTTTTCACTAAACATTCCCCTGCGACAATAAATACCAATTTTATACAAAGAGATACAGCTTAGAATGGAAATTTTTTTATTAAAAATCGGAAGCTGAAAACTGTAATAAAATATGTAAATAATATAACGGCTTCGTCACTAGGCCTGATTTCTTTCTTTCTTTTTATTGAGATCGCAAAGCATTTTCAAAAACATCGTAAAAAAATTGTTGGGAAAGATGCGTATACATGCTTAACCTGATCTGTGTAGGAACCTATTTTTTACAGTTCTAAACTGACAATAATACGTTTCTTATGGAAGTACATAAATGCACTTGGAACGGTAGTGGAGTTTGGTAGATGCAAAGAAAAAAAAAATGTTCACTTGTCCACATTTTCTATCGAGAGTTTCATTCGGTGCGGTATATTCATCGCGATGCGCCCCTCGGTATTAAAATAATAACGATTGCTTCGATTTTGCAAACAGCGCTTAGTTTTATTACAGCAAGGCATACTGATACAGCTTTTGTACTTCTGTTTTGTTTGACGAACAACGAATCTGATCTCGGAACATTTGCATGCCCGATCATGGCCTATGATGCTATCCGTACTTAACATCTCGAAATATGGACAAGTAAACTTTGCATTCAACTTCGCCCGACTCGCGAGTAAAAATAAATCTTATAAATAGCTGCTGTAGCTAAAATATTGCTTAAATAACTGTCGCGATAATGTAGTCACGTAAAATGGACGTTGATTCTTTTTCTAAAGACATTTGTGAAAATGCAGGACCTCGTTTCAGAATCTCTGATCGAGTTAACATCAATTTCGACCCTGGATCGCACATTTCCCTTACATAAACGCATTTTTATTAATACTAGACGTGCACAGTTATTTTGTTCTCTATACCTTCTAACGTTGCTCACAACACCTGAATAATTTGGAGTGCATGCTGAAACGGAACAATGCAACAGCTCATTTCCACGAAATACTGAGTGAAATTTTATACAATTATAAGTATAGTAGTCCCTGATTCTTTACAGGTAAACACATTTACCCTTCAGCATGCAGCTCCTAATTCAGGCGTAAGCGCGATACAAACTGAGCTGCTTCGTCTGTCAAGTATAATTAGACATTATTATAAAAAAAAGAAGAAAAAAAGACGAACTAATCAGGCTTTTTAATAATGGTATTACGAAAACAATAAACTTAGCGAATAATGAATACATTATTTCATTTACAATTTTCTTCACCAAACAATGTATATTTTCCTTCGCTTTCTTATTTCCGTTTCCTATGCAATATATCGTTAACTTCTTGGATACCTATTATATTTTCACGTGGCATCCGTTAGCAGTACTTTGCGATAAACTCTCGCGTACAATAAACATGAAAAAAGAATAAAAATGACAAGTCTGAAAGTCTGTACTCCTTAAACTAAAGTGTTCAACGTTTTGTTCTCAGTAATACAATATGTTTAAGGTATAATATAATTAGGAAAGACATTAATTATTAGGTTTAATGTAGTACAACCATATAGAAATCTTGTCTTATACAATCGTTAACGTAAATTTATGTATACTTTTTTCTCTCTCTCTCTCGCTCTCTCTCTGTTGAATTGTATGTAGCATCTCGTATGCTTTGTTTCCTGCTAGCTTTAAACAAAATATTAAATCATTCCATCGATGGTTCAAGATTAGAAGGAATCTAGCGCGAGTTTTTTCACGTCTCTA
Source organism: Andrena haemorrhoa (assembly GCA_910592295.1). NCBI lineage: Eukaryota > Metazoa > Arthropoda > Insecta > Hymenoptera > Andrenidae > Andrena > Andrena haemorrhoa. The sequence continues at coordinate 8,935,684 of OU342943.1, forward strand.
AACATGACAAGACAGGCACTTTATAGTGTCACGAAATGCTTCCTATATCTGAACCTTGTTTTAAAATTTCGTCGATCATCCGTTCACTGTTCGCGAGACACGTCGAAGGCATACTATGCTTGACCTGCATCGGAGAACACACGTTAACTGGACATCCCTCGTCCATAGAAAGATGTTCTTATAGCTAATATATTTTAGTGACAGAGCCAATGCCTCGACGTGCCTCATCAGCCACGCAAATGAGAAAAAGTACTTATCTTTTATCTTACAGTTACAAATGAATAGCTTTTAAATTAGACTCGCCACGCATTAAATCGATCATAAAGTTCGCTATACGTGAAATCAATTTTCTGCACTATATACACATTAACGTAATGCAAACATTGCAATGTCCGAATATTTAAAAAGGATCTATTAAAAACTTTAACCGAATACAACGCAATGAAGTCCCCTAACATCCATGTGACAAGAACGCGACTCTTGCGAACGTTTAAAACAAGTTAGGCAATATATATATATATATCTACGTCGTACTGACAGACCAAAGACTGAAAACATATTGCTCTGCTCTCCGTTAACTTCGTTCAAAAAATATAAGTCCGACACGAAGACCAATTTTCTTTTTCTACGATTTCTTGTCAAACCATAATAATGTATTAGAATAGGTCCTATGTACTTGTTCACATTTGTTTATGGTATTATCTAATAAGGTTTTCGCTATAAATAATGTATGTTTGTAGCTAACTCTGATTCTTCAATTTTTTGTAGAGTCAGTAATACTAGCTTTATATCTTTAGAAAATAACTGACAGTCGCTTGGAAATCCTCGGTAGCAATTCGATATTGGCAGAAGAGCTCTTCAGGCAACGAGACCCACTCGTACAGTTTACTCATCTCTTTGAAAACTATTTAAATAAGACATAGCGAGCTCTTCGCGGCCAATAAAAATTTATCGAGGAATGCAAGATCTCTGCCGTCAGATCGTTCACAGTTCTTCTGATTTAACTTTGTTTCCTCGCAACATGCGAGAATCGTGCAATTTAAAAACTTTGAAACCATTTCTCGATACTTCTCAAAGGTATCGGATAAGTTCTATCTATCTATGATCTATATATATATGTATATATGAATGAATATATATATACACATATATATGTTTATATATTTATATATATGTTTATTCATTATTTATTATATATTATTGAATTATTGTGCCGTTCCGTTTTGGGAGGGTGATTCATTATTTTCTTGCAAAATTATTTCTTATTCTTTTGTGATCATGCCGCGCAACCACAAACACCACTCTTTTAATGACCTTTAGCAGCCTCCTTTGCTGCCATTATTAAAGGTGTTAAAGAAGCAAGTGGCCTTGCTAGTTTCAGAAAAGGGTGCTGCAATTTACCATAAAAGTACACGTGTCATTAAAATTCCTTTCATTCTCCGACACAGACCTGACACGCAGAGAATGTATTTCGCACATTTCTATCGTTATATGTATATTAAAATTACCTTGAGTAGATCCGAAGCCGCCGATCGTTTCTCCACTTCGACTTCTAAACACTGATCTAAGAAATCTTGAAAAATTCCCGATAGTTTATCTTTCTCCTTAATTTCCGGCTTCCCATTTGTTGCGATCAAATACAATGCTCTCAGTGGATTCTCGTTTAAATACGGCGGCTCACCTTCTATCATTTCAATGGCCATGATACCCAACGACCAAATATCAACCTGTGGGTTTAAATTCACGCATAAATCTCGCATCTGCGCGACAAGTGACGCACGTACCGCGTACACGTCTCGCGCTTATTCTGGGAGATCTGCATACCTTTGGACCATATTGTTTTCTCGTAACTACTTCTGGCGCCATCCAATATGGTGTACCAACCATAGTAGTTCGTTTACTCTGTTCTGGCGAGATTTGTGCACAAAATCCAAAATCTGTTAGTTTCACCCCACCGTCTAATCCAAGCAGTATATTATCAGATTTAATATCTCTGTGTATAACTTGATTGCAATGCAGGAACTCCAAAGCTTGTAAGACTTCTCTACACACTGCTGCTATTTGACCCTCGTCCATACAAGTTTCAGTTACAACATCCGTCAAACTACCACCAGGCAAATATTCCATAACTACCCACAATTCTTCCCCTACAAGGTAACTGTCCAAGTAATTTACAACATTCGGATGCTTGTTCTCCCGCATAACTAATATCTCGTTTATTATCAACTCTTTCTTTGGCTGTTGCGAAAGATTCATCTGTTTTATCGCGACCTCCATCCCTGTTGATGTCTCGATTGCCGTGTACACCGTTCCGGAAGCACTAAAACGTGAACGGCCAAAGTGTTTATATATTCCAACGGAGCGTTGGTAAATAAGGGTTTATGATATTATAACTTACCCTTGCCCTATCTTCTCCATTTTGGTGTACTTCCTATTAGGATCCCCTACACTTACAATTGTTCTTAGCTTCTCTAATATCTCGTCGTCCGACATCTTTTTCTTCCTGGCTTTATCACTCTGCGCTGGTCTTGTTTGATCGGTTGTCGTTGATGTGGGGGCCGCTTGATTCTTGTTCCTGTCCAACTGCGATTGTTGCGGCTGTTGCGGCGTTCCATTTCGTTGAGGTGAACCTAACGTAGTGGTCAACGACGGTGGTGTTTCTTCTTCGATGGGCTTCGTGTACTGTTACAAACAATTGTGTTTTTTTTTCACGCACGTAAATAACAAAAGCTCCGAAGTCTGTCGCGCAACGGGTATTACTCACGATTGATTTTGTTCGTTCCGGTCTAGCAGAGATCGGCGGTGGTGGAGGCTCGTCTTCCTGTTCAGAACTGGTCGCACAAGCGTCTGTCGGTGTACTGCTTGGACTACTGCTACTTACTCTGTAACGTTATCGTTTCTCAGCGAATATTGAAAGGCACACGCAACGAGTACAAGTGAAAAAGTGTAAATGACTCACCTGCTGAGCGAGTGTTGGGAATGAGAGCTTCCAGAAGCTTGTGACATTGCTTGACCACGGATATTCCCTACTCCAGTCCCAATGCCTATGGCCATGCTTCTGGGACTACTTGCTCTTTCGATGGGAGCTGAAAGAAAACATTTGACATTGTTAATCTACTAATGTACGCATAATCAATTACGATATTTACGATGCGAATCAACAATGCGCGATAAACTTACCAACAACCCCGACCATTTTTGTAGTTGTCATATATTTGGAACCCTTTGTTTCTTTACTGCTACTATCATACCAGTTCAAAACATCTAATACGGCTTGCGGATTTTTCTTCTGTTCTTGTTTACTTATGTTGCTAGACATAAGTAGCCGTGCCCAAGCTTCCGGCATTCCCTAGGAATAGAAATGATGTTTCAAAACAAGCGTCGTTAATGCCGTTTACACGAATTCGGGGGCGAAACAAGTAATACAGGATGTATTATTCAAAGAGACATGATTCTCAAAGTTTCGGAAACTAAGAGAGCGTCGTGCAGATGTAAGATACTCGTGAATCCATTTGGTATGCGGAATAAATAGTATGACCTTATAAGCACTCAAACCAATGGTAAATTTCATTTTGCAAGAAAGCAATAATATCGAATGCAACGTTGACTAAAGCGTGTATTAGTCTACTGAAGCGGCTATGCCTGTAGTCTATGTAATAAAGTCTATGATAAACCCTAGATATCAAATGAAGGATAGCAACTGAAATTCGGTTAATCGCAACGAAAACAAACGGTTAAATCAAGTGTATGTATAATAAACAATACAGGCAAACTAATCTCTGTGGTCATTTGAAGTTACTTACTTTTATTGGCAGCTTGAAAGAAATACGTGTCTAGTTAGTTTTTCATGTGAAAAAATAATAGGTATAAGAAGCATCAGACAAATTACCAAATTACTTTTCCACAATGTCCATACACGTGTGAACAAGTGATGAAAATTTAACTTCTTTCAGGTACGGAAAATCCATCTGAATCATATGTTTCTTATAAACGATAAGTTCTTGACATTACTGTTTACTAATACATTACTAGCTGTCTGTGTGTAACTTTACGTAATTCACAAGTCATCGATCATTACGAATTTCCTGCCACTACAATTTATTCTATTCTCGTTTCTCAACCCTTTATGGAATAAATATTATGCGTTACAAGGGATGACAACTGCTGGAAGTTTTAATTTAGATTATGACACATATTAAAGGTGTGTTATAATCTGCGAACAGACATTTCTTTAAGCAAGTCAATTAATTCTACGAGATTCGGGATGGATCGCGCAACCAGTAATGTATTGGAGCAAAGAATTCTTTATTCCTGCATTCCATAATGTTTATTTGGATACTCCGTACCGTTGTATAATAGCAAAGCAGGAAGCGAGTGCACTTTGAACAATAGTAACAAATTGCGAACAACATAAAACTTACCGTAAATTCACCGGTAACCGCGTCGAACCCAACATGTACCGTATGTTCAAAATTAGTCGGATAACTAATGTTGGGCTTGTCCTTGTTCTCTTTTACCTTCATTTTGCTTTTCAACGTCTTTTTCTTACGTTCATCGGAATCGGGTTCTTTGGGCAATGGACGCATGTCCACTGGTAAATTCGGTGCTGATTCACCTCTGGAACATATTTAATCTACGATTAATCGAACGTATAGAAAGACGTTATTGCTTTGTACATTTATCTTCCACGTTCTATGCGGGATCGTTAAGCGACTATTCAATATAACAAAAAAGTTCTAACAAATACAGGTCCGCAAATTAGTCGTTTCTAAAACATTCAGTGTTTTAAACTACAATAAGCTACTTGTACATACAATTAAGCATGTCAAGAACCAGTGACCTCAAACGGAGTATGTCCTCCCACGGTTTACTTGGCTTTCAATCTTAATAATATCAATTTTCTATACAATGGTAAATCCATAACTTTTAACGCTTTTTTTTAGTTCTATCTCTTTCTTTGTATTAATTCTCCAATGGCTTCTTACGTAAATTCAAATGCAAAACAGACAAATATTTATTATAATTCAAGATTGGTACACTATATAGTATAACAGCCCTTCAGAATTGTTTTCACTGAAAACCTGATTATCCTAAGGCTGATTAATCTATAGATACATGTATGTCTATTAAAATTGATCTGTTATTCGCTTCATTGGAATCAATAGTTCTAGCAGTTTTTCTACCTAGATAACAACCACAAACTAATTTCTCTGTCGATTACTAAATAAACCGGGATAACATACTACTAGAGATAAAAAGGTACGCCTAATCTGTGTACACCTGTACTTATAAGTCAAATTCCGCGTCCATAAACGTCCGAAGTATCGATATAACAATAATGTGTGAGATTTATAGAGTTGCGCTACGAACAAAGTATATTTTGCTTGTACGGCATGTCAGCATCGCCGCATACAAAGACTTAAAAGGACGGTCTCCCACATCAGAATGTCATCGCATCTGAACTGTAGGATTTTATTTTTAGCAACCACTAAATTAGTGTCCGTTCCTCTATTTTTAGGGGACGCAGATCTCTGCATATTGCTCAGAAAGTAATAAGAATGCGCAACATAATACACTCGTACTAATTCTCGACATCTTACGGCGCACAAGTTACTTTGGCGCGCTATACACGATTTGAAGTTTAAATACCACAGGGGTAGATCGCAGCTGCGACGCGTACCTCAAGCATCGAATAGGAAAGTAGTGTCCTCTCAGAATTATCGTTATTGACAAATCGCAGAGCGTTGGGTGCAGAATTATACGCGCAGCTTAAGTTACCTGTTCGAAGTAAGTCGCACGGGAGGTGCGGGGGGTTTGTCTTCTTCATCTGACATGTTGTCCCTGCCCTTGTCTCTTTGTTGCCAGTCTATTCTACGTCGCCGCGTCTCCGCGCCTTTACTTAGAAGCTCCTTCGGCTCTATTGCTCCCTGCCACGGTTGTCTCGCTTACGTTACGCGCAGATTTCTGAAGGCTTAGTGTTTAGATCACAGTACATAGAGAATCCTTTGTGTTGACAAGATCACAGAGCCGCCCGTTGGAGACACGAGACTCTGAGATCCATTTACTTATATTAGGAAGGAGAGGCCAGTGCCCGTTTGCTGGATCCGGTGGACAACGTCAGATCGAAGGTTTCTAACGCCGGCTCGGCGTCACGAGCGTGGATGGGGAGACTCGGCGATCGCCGGCGGTGGGCATGAAACGGAGCAGGGCTGCCCCTCCTCGTGGGTGACAGTTTCGAGAGGGTAATCGGTAATCCGCGCGTAAGCTGCTGTCCGGTTACGGGCACTCGCTGCGTTCTCGATCGGGCGAGTGTCGCGAGCACGGGGTGTACTTGAGAACGGGGGACAGGCGAGCGCCTCCAAAGCGTGATTCACGCACGGCTGCGGGGACACGATACCGCACCGCATCCAAGTATCTCTGGCTTCTCTCTCCCTCTCGCTTATTGCCGGCCGTCCGCGGTCTGCACGGACCACCCTTAGCGTCGAGATTTCTCTTTCGTTCGTTCTCGCGGCGTTTGCACTCCTCCCTTTTTTTTCTCTTCTCTCGGCAGCCGCGACAGAAAAAATCGCGATTGTATATCGGTGTATATATGGCGCCGCTTTATCCACACGTCCGTGATGTGCCGCGTTCGGGCACGGCGGAGGCGGAACCACGCGGCGCTCTAAGTCTTATCAATGGCACCACATCTCCGTGCATACAATCGACGCCCGATGTCGACGAATCACTCCCTGGTCCTTCTCCACGACTTTTCGAGGTGATAAGGAGCCTGAATGGGTCTGAATCACCGCCGCCGCCGCGGTCCTCTACCACTGCCACAGCGCTTCTATTGGAACACCGTTCACTCCCCCACCCGCTCTCCCATCCCTTTTCTCTCTCTTCCACTTTTCCGCTTGCTTCCTTCTCTTTCTACTTTCCGCTGTCACGCTTCGTCCTCCGCTCCGTACGCTCGCAAGGTCTGATCATTAGGGGAGTGTATGTGCACCATTCGCGATGTATGAGCAATTATTATCGGTGAGAGCAGGAATGAGCGTGTGTGTGTACATACGTACCCCACACACGTATATCATGATTTTTAAAAAAAGGTTTAGAATAATGTGGGTTGAAGCGGTGGTAATACTGCAACCGAATCAAGTGCAGGTTAGCCAACATATTAAAAACGAAGGAGGCACGAACCTCGTGCAGCTTTACGGAGGAAAATTGCAAAGTGCTGGTTAAATTGTAACGCTTTTTGCAAGTAAGTTAGAAGCACGTGTATGTAGTGAAGCAGTGTATTCTTTAGACTTAATTTTATGGAACGGCTGAGGAGTTCTTAAATTTGTGTTTTGTCTTGATGGTGAGTATCTTGAATTTGAAACAGGTACGCTGTAATATTGATTTATAACGTAATTAGAATACAGTGCACCAGTTTATCTCTTTAAATTAAATGTTTGTAGAATATATTTGAAGTTATCGTGGAAACAAGGGGCAACTGTAGCGTATCTTACTTCTAGTGGTATAACGGAAACTTTGAAAACGTTATTATTAGTAAAGTGTAATTTCAAATTTTAAAGGTAGAATTTAGTGTTTCGCGGTGCTTCGCCCTGCGGCGTATTTAATTCGCTTATTTGTCAATAGGTGGCTACAGATTGCAGTTTTACCACGAACGTTTTTATTACAGTTGGTGGAGAAATAATTGGAGTATCTCGAATCATCTCGAATGTCTCTGACCTGTGTGATTGTCTTGCCATGTCGTCATCAACAATTTGATTGTTATACGTTAATCATGTAAATATTACGTATTAAATAAACTGATAATTTATTGTTCCCCTCAGTCATTGTCAGTCATGCTTGATTCGTCGAGCTACAGGGATAGGGGGTATTACGTCAATTAGGGATGCCGATTTAAAATCGATCTTTCAAAGATCGATCTTTTTTGTCGCGATTTTCGATTTTTTAAATCGATTCTCAAGACAGGGATCGATTCAAAGATCGTATCGGAACCATAGAGATCGCGGATCTCTAGCAGCGTGTAGCGCAAACTCTGGAAGTGCGAAATTTGAATCAGACCCATATCAGACCACACAAATGTAATAGGAAAGGGAAGCAAAAGTGATGTTAGCACAAGTTCGGGGAGTTTGAATACAGTTACAGATTCTTTTAATAAATACACTTCAGGATTATAAATTAATCAATACTTCCTTGGAAGCAGATGTTTGAACATTTGAATTACACTTTTATCCCTTCTCCTAAATGTGTAAAGCCTGCGCAAAGGTGTTAAACGCTTGATAAATAAGAAATCGATATCCGAGAGAAAATGTAACGACGAATAGGAATTTATCTTATTATTAATAATTCTCCGATTGGCTCCTAGTATCTGAGGCCATTTTGTGATTAACAAAATATGTAAAACCGATGCGCTTTGTAAAGCGCGTTATAAGACGTATCCTGTGAATTTCCAATTTGTATCAAATCCAAATTCAGTTTTATTAAAGTTTCAGTAATATTAAAGTTTATTTCCCTTGTTTGAGTTTAAATTATTTCTTTCGTTGTATTGTTATTCTAAAAATCCTAGTTCAGCGAGCAGCGTGCCTCCACGGGCAACGAAGTGAACGAAACGAACCCATCCAACTAGAAATCAAGATCCCTGTTATATCTAATAACAGTGGGATCACTGATCACTAACACTTACAGACTGTGTCCTGAGGTGCCATCTGTTAGGATTACAAGAAACTAAACTAAAAGAAAATAAAAACCTATATCTATAGTCATCGACGAAGTATAGAATAGACCTATCACCTTATGGGACTTCGTGTCACCACCCAAACTGTATTACCCAGGGTCGTGACACTCAATATACTTTTTGTTAACACGGTCAGCGCCATCTAAGCGGGCTGGTTTAGAACTAAAAATTATTAGGAGGGAAATTTGAAACGTGTATTCAGTACTGTTCAGTTATAGCGAATTCGGCAGGCACGCACTGGCACTGCACTTGTGCTAGAAATTATCATGCGTGACTTTGATCGGTTGATTCTTATAGAGCTATCTTCGTATCTATCAGAAATAGCCCATTAAAGTCATGTTTGATAATTTCTTACACCAGTGCAGTGCCAGTGCGTGCCTGCCGAATTCGCTATTAAATTCATTGAACTTCAGAAACGACTGAGATACAATTTCCGTATGACTACACATAATCATATTTTATGCATCCTATATACAATTTAAAAGTTTGTAGTTGTACAGAAGTTGTATCTCTGTCGTTCGTTTTTCAACAGAAAGGAATTAAACAATATACATTTTTTTTAGTTGCGTTTTTTTTATTGCAGATTTTAATGTGCTGCTCATTTTTGGCCGATAGATTACATTAATTTTTTGTTTCATAATATTATTAATAGTTTTACAATAATGTGTTATATACATATTAATATAATTTTCTGTATTATAAAATTCACCATTAATTCCTTGAGTGCGCAAATAAAACTGAACTGAACATACTTTATAATGTATATAGTAATTGTTTTTGCTGCATTATTTGTTACATTTTCTGTGTCTATAAGAAAAATACAAACGGGACGAATTTATAACCTCCTTTTTGAAGTCGGTTAAAAATGGCCATACAAATGCTGTAAATTTGATACAATGTCACAATCATACAATGATACAATCAAAATCTTCTCACAACTTATGAAACACTTCATTTTTTACTAAAAGACGCTAAAAAGGACGTTTATGCACGTGCACGCTTATACACCATCATACAGGCTGGAGAGGACGAGACACCACGAGACACAATGGCCGCTCGCTCCTCTCCGCTGCAACACGTTCCAAGGAGGCGCCGGCAGCGACTGGACGCAGCGACTCAGGGGGCTACAACTCTGTGCACGACTTTACGGCAGCGTTAGTACTGCCATCTGGACTAAGGACCGTTTGTCCTCGAACTAAAATTCAATATGGCCGTCCAACATAGTCTGCGAATCCAGTAATAATCTATTAATTGCTGCAACATTTGTGTAGTTTGATCGCAAACCATACTGCGGATGATAAGTCCTGTTTCTTCGACAGCTTTTACAACAGTTTTGATGTAGTGCATCAACTGATTTGAGGACGTCTTGCATTTTGTGAAATAAAGCAGTCAGAGCAAAACGAACTAACCTAGCTTTTTTCGAAATTGAATTAATAGCAATAACGTATTCCAATAGGCTCTACTAACCATGTAAAATAGGTAAAAAATTTTTTTTTTAATGTAGGTTCGTCCGTTGTTGCTCTGATTGCCTCAAATAATAAGTAAATGGGAGTTTGCATTTGATACGATACCTTTTAGCATAAACATTAGTGCATGGCCATATTGAATTTTAGTTCGAGGACAAATGGTCCTTAGTCCAGATGGCAGTACTAACGCTGCCGTAAAGTGGTGCACAGAGTTATAGCCCCCTGCAGCGACTGGACGCAGCGACTGGACGCAGCGACTGGACGCAGCGACTGGACGCAGCGACTGGACGCAGCGACTGGACGCAGCGACTGGACGCAGCGACTGGACGCAGCGACTGGACGCAGCGACTGGACGCAGCGACTGGACGCAGCGACTGGACGCAGCGACTGGACGCAGCGACTGGACGCAGCGACTGGACGCAGCGACTGGACGCAGCGACTGGACGCAGCGACTGGACGCAGCGACTGGACGCAGCGACTGGACGCAGCGACTGGACGCAGCGACTGGACGCAGCGACTGGACGCAGCGACTGGACGCAGCGACTGGACGCAGCGACTGGACGCAGCGACTGGACGCAGCGACTGGACGCAGCGACTGGACGCAGCGACTGGACGCAGCGACTGGACGCAGCGACTGGACGCAGCGACTGGACGCAGCGACGTGCCGGCAGCCAGCTGGGCGTGGGACACAAATATATGTGTCGAACTGAGAACCTTCTTGTTTGTCGAAGTCTGTTAATAAAAGTATCTGTACACAAATTTTAAATAAATGAATATAGTAAATCGTAATGAATTTGTATCCAATCTGATTTCATTTTGATAACCGTTTGTTTCTAATTTATCGATAATTAAGACGCCTGACAGTCCTAATCCAGGCCCGTTTAAGGCGCCTTTGAGGCGCCTATTCAGGCGCCTTTACGGCGTCCCGTTTTGTAACATCAGGCGCTCAGAAGGCGCATTTTGGACCCTCATAAGCCGCTCGTAGGACACTCACGGCGCCTTTCAGGCGCCTGTGTGCTGTGTGGGTTATGTGGAACATAACTAACTGGAAGATTACTGGAGGTGAAGAAATCGGGAGTAAGGTGTATTATTTCAAGGCAAGAAAAGTTGGAGCACTCTCTACTTCGCTTGAAACTTGAAAGGACACTTCAAGTGAAGTGAATAACAGGTTCACATTATCAAGTTCACTGATTTCAAGTCGCTTGAAGCCAGTAAACTTGGCTAATGTGAACGAACACTTCGCTTAAAACTTGAAAGAATGTTAAAAGGATATTCATGTCAAGTGAACGAGGCTTTAGTCTCCAATCCAATCGTGGCGTCTCACACACATTGCCACCGCTCTTGTAGGTGTTTCCCCCTCCATCAGCGTAGATTAAGCCCGCCGATCCCCGCCCTTTATTCCCTGAAAAATACTTGAAGTGTGCCGATTGTGTGGGTGGATCCGGTGGATCCTGCGCCTGTTTAAAAGGTGTAAGTTGAGTGGCACGGCAATAAAGCTGAGAGAAGCGCACAAAAATAGTGCCGTCGATAAGAGCGCATTCCAGCTCCGAGGTTCATTCGTAAGCTACGACGAACATCAAGCTGTATACATGCGGGCAAACGATTGAAGTTAACCAAAAATGAGAACTTATCAATTAACTTGGTTCACTTTGAACGTATGCTTAGTGTATACTTTCAACTTAGAGCCAAGAATACCTGTTATCAAAAGGGGACTAAATGGCTCCTACTTCGGTTATTCCGTGGCCGAGCATCAAGAAATCTCCGACGATAGCACGGAAAAACCGAAAAGCTGGTAAGCAACACCGTTTCTTTTTATTATTATTATTATTATACACAGTACAGAACGATTTGAATATTCTACAAACCCGAAGGTATTTGATTAACGTGTTTGTTTACTCGATACAATTTTAGTCCATCGGATAATTGAAACCTAAAATAGTTACGCCTGCGTAAGCGTACAGTAGCGAAGCAGCATCCGCGAAACATTTATCTAGGGTTTAGACAATCGTTTATTCTCTTATCTGTGTATCGTAGAGCTTTTAAAACTATACGTTTTTCGCAGGATGTTAATTGGTGCTCCCTTGGGCCAAAATAGACAACCACAAACTAATAGATCCGGTGCGTTATGGCAGTGTCCTCTAACAACGTTTCAAAGCGACTGCACTCAAGTGATCACAGATGGACGATTAAGTATGTTTTAAATTGGAAATATCTATTCTAACGCATTACTATAAATGTTCAGTAGTCGAGAGAGTCCGTTTGGACAGATTTAAGTTATATTCGATTAAATAACAGAGGGTTGACTAACTGGTGGCTCGCGAGCCACCGGAGCACCTCCACCACGCTGAACGGCCCTCTTCATACCTCCCAGATTCGAAAGATCGCAGTCAAAAATAGAGGGAATGAAGGAGGAATCGACTGCGATCGTCAGAGTCTGGGAGGTATGGAGGGTGCTGTTCAGCGTGGCAGCAAGGCGGAGGTGCCCCTGGTGGCTCGCAGGCCACCAGTTAGTCAGCCTTGAAATAACATGTTGTAGTTCGTAAGAATTAATTTAATAAGATAAAATTGTATATTATGCGGTTTAATTCTTGTACTTGAGTATAACAATATATTAAATTGAACTAAAGTATAAGGATTAAAGAGGCTTGCTTTTAATACAGGATTTACATGTAATTTCATTTAATTTGATGTGCATGCTATTTTTCATGTCGATGTCTCGTAGAGTCGTTAAGTTATCACGCTTTAATTTATGTCGTACACGTACTAAGATTATTTTTTTGTTAAATTATGTGTTGGTTAACGAGCAGCAGAAGGAGGTCTGTATGATACAAGTAAGTCGATGAATGGTGTTATTTGAACGAGCGATTTTGCAATTTTTCTAAAACTTTGTTGTGATTATGCATACATTGTTTCTTACATTTCAGCATGACAATTTAAATTGCGACGCTTGTCGTCTATGTTAAAAAGATCGAAAGGAGGTTGTTCCACCATGCGCGTTATTAACAAAAATTTGTTCGAATTTAATTATGCAATCGTATCTTACTAACTATAGAATGTTTTAACATGTTTGCATTTGTGCATAAGATGAAACGATGCGTCCAGAGATACAGAATTTCACATTTCTTTATTTACCACAGCGAACCGCATACTTTGCTATTGCTTTTTAACAAATTCTAACACACTTCCTTTGCATATACTTTATATTTTTGTGGCATGAAATTTTATGCGTAATGATTTTACTTAGTTTTCGCATCCCTTTTCTATTTCATTTAGAAAACTTGAGGGACAAACAATTTCAGTTTCTAACATATGCAATAACGTCTACTTGCTTATCTTTTTACACACATTCGTTATATTTATATAACTATTATTACTCGGCAATGCAGTGTGTATCGAACATGATGCCATTAGAGAAAGAAAAATTGCTCCGTCATTGGAAAGTGTAATAAATTATTGGGCAACATAAAACAGCGAATGACAATGAATAATGGCATAAAAGTATTGTTTAGCGATATCTACGTTTGTATTGAAATATGAATAATACTGTACATGTAACATTTACCTTTCATTTTTTAGGTTTCGAATCTGATGACTTAGTGCCACCAGGTAATGATGAAATTAAAGATAATCAGTGGTTGGGAGTAACAGTCCGAAGTCAAGGCAGTGGTGGTAAAGTAATGGTAAGCATTGGTTCAAATGGTGTTCACGTGTAAATCGAGTAGATTCGTTAAACCTATCTTTTACCCAGCGATCCTTATAATAGTGTTTAGTAGCACCACTTTTACCGCTCGAGTTGTATCAAACGTTAATTAAGAGTTACGAGGCAAAACTAACATTTCCCGCGACTCCCTGACTTCGCATCAAGTTCGTTCGCACCTCTCACCAAAACAAGGCATCTTCTCCGACCCAGTGGCTCCTCCGATTTCGCATCGGGTTCGTCCACGAAACCTCACCCACCTACGGCTCCCTGATTTCTCATCAGGTTCGTCCGTATCCTACAGCTCCCTGATTTCGCATCAGGTTCGTCTGTAAATCTACCACTTTCCGAACAGCTCCCTGATTTCGCATCAGGTTCGTCCGCGCACCTAACTAACAAACTCATAAACCGTATTCCTTGGGAAATACTCCTCTAGCCGGCCTCTCACGTTGACGCAGCCTCGGCTCGTAACATCATTGCTCCACTATTTCATAACTTTCTAGGTTTGTGCACATAGACACATCGTAAAAACTGCAGATTCCCAATGGGGCCAAGGACAATGCTACATATTGACGCAAGATTTAAAATATCAAGATTTGAAGAAACCGTGCTCTGGAAAGCCAACGAATAAGTAATACAACAGTTTCTAGATAAATATTTCTCTCGTTTACCCGATAAATGAGAAGCTCCGTTCTTGTCTCAGGGCGCACGAACAATTTGGCTACTGCCAAGCTGGAACCAGTGGTGTACTCACTTCGGAAGATCGCGTTGTCATTGGTACACCGGGTCCACACACTTGGAAAGGAACTTTGTACCTATTTACCATTTCGGATGAATTTTTAACAAGAGACAATACAGTTTATAATGCTCCAATGCAAGACTCTTCTCCTGTCAGTAAATACAGCTACCTAGGTGCGAACATATTTCTTTAATCAGTAAATACAATCACGTTGTATTTTATTGCTATGTTAAAGTATCGAAAGTGTAACCAGCACAGTAATACTTAGATTTGGAAATGATTAAAGTACAAGAGTCAACTTCACAGGTATGTCCGTTACTGTGGGTAATTTCTTCGGTACTGGATTAGCTTACGCTGCTGGAGCACCGCGTTCGAACGGTACAGGTCAAGTTGTGCTGCTTACGAGACGCGAATTTAAACCAGACATGGATGTCGCTGTTGTTTTGGACGGTGAACAATTTGCTTCGAGCTTCGGATATGAAATCACTTCTGCGGATGTGAATGGAGACAAGTACAGTATTTCGTTTCCTTTTACCTTCACAATTTATTATACAATTTATATCTATCATCGTCGTTATTAATCATATTCATTTTAGAATCGCCGACCTTATCGTGGCAGCACCATTTTATTTCAATAAAGCAGAAGGAGGTGCTGTGTATGTGTACACAACGTTACAGAAAGCTTACAAAGACCGTGAAAAAATTAAACCCACCAAACTTGTTGGGCGCGAAGAGTCAAGGTACGCTTTCCAAGCTTTGCGCGCACTTTCGTTGATAAGTGTACAACAGTAACCACTCAGTTTTAACGTAGATTTGGATTCGCATTGACAAACTTGGGAGACTTAAATAAGGACGGATACGAAGATATTGCTATCGGGGCGCCTTACGAAAAGAAAGGAACTGTATATATATACCTCGGTTCGAAAAATGGAATAATCACGACACCGTCACAGGTATTATACTTTTTATTAATAACGTTTTATCTAAGATAAAGGTAAGAATTCTTTTATGGCGCTGAATCCATCAACTTCTAGGTAATTCATGCGGATGATATGCCAGAACCACTACAAACGTTTGGTTACTCGTTGAGCGGAGGAATCGACATGGATCAAAATGGGTATTCAGATTTGTTAGTAGGAGCATACGAGAACGACGCTGTCGCGCTTCTTAGGTCGAAGAAGATTATTGATATCACCACTTCCATCCGCTATTTGAAGAAGGATGGAACGTATCAAGATAAAATAGAACCTATCGATCCTAATAAATTTGGATGCTCAGAGGATCTTGATTCGAATCATACATGGTAAGTGGGATTTAAAAGGACATCAAGGCAACGCTGTCCTCGGAATTATATTCTTACACGACCACGATTCATCCGTTATAGCTTTTCGTTCGAAGCTTGCTGCACGACAGCATCTCTCGCGAAGGAAGAAGATATGCAAAATTTAACATTGAACTATTTCATCGAAGCTGAAACTTACACCGGAGTTAAGAAGTTCTCCAGAGTCTGGTTTGGAGTTGGAAACTCACGGCCGCATTATGTAAATCGCACAGTTACATTAGATACGAAGAAAGTGGTACATTGCCAGAAAGAAATAATTTACTTGAAGGTAATTCCTTGAAAGATCAATATTACTCATTTCCTTCGAAAAATATTAATCGTGAATATTTCCTTTAGGAAAACACTCGCGACATTCAATCACCCATCAAATTTCGATTGAATTATTCGCTAATACAAGACGAGCCGATCATGCCTGCCGAAGGAGAACCTTTGCCCGATATAAAAAAGTATCCTATATTGAATCAGCAAGAAGCTGCGCGTGTGTTCGAAGCAACCTTCCAAAAAGATTGCGGCAACAACGATATCTGTGAGAGTGATTTGCAAGTGAAGGCTCGACTGAATTTATCAGGTACAGAAATAATGCGATACCATTAAAAGATACAAAGTAACGAGGAATTAAGGAAGATTATCGATATATTTAATTTCAAGCTTCTTCCGTGAAATCGAACTTCTACGAGCTCCTCTTGGGTGAAAGGGAAGAAGTGGTCGTGGATGTGAATGTATCTAATATCGGGGAATCTGCCTACGAAGCGCAACTATTCATTGTTCATTCCCAAAGTCTGAATTACATTGCTAGCAAAAGCAACGATTCAGTGATTTGCAATCTACACAATGCTACTTTGGTAGCCTGCTCCATTGGGAATCCATTCAAGAAGGATAAAATGGTGAACATACAAGTTAGATTTGACCCTAAAGAATTGGAGGACAACGAGTCGCAACTGGGATTCGTGATATTTGCGAATTCTACTTCAAAAGAGATAATGGAAAAGGAGCCAACAAAGTTGCAAGCGACCGTATTGAAACGGGCAGAATTGTCTATTAAAGGGTAACATTTAAATTCGTATTACTACAGAAATTTATCAAACAATATACAGTGAAGCAGTTAGTCACGCGTGATTTATAAAAATTATAGGAGCGCCAAAATTGAGTGGGCTTTCTATGGTGGACCAGTTATAGGTGAATCGGCTATAAAACACTTAAACGAAATAGGACCTAAAGTTTCTCATATTTATGAAGTATTTAATGAAGGTCCGTGGAGAGTAAGTACTTTGGAAGTTCGTATTTCATGGCCCTACGAGGTTGCGAATGATAAAGCTCATGGCAAATGGCTTCTGTACCTAGAGGAACTACCGACTGTACAAAGTAAAGACTATGTTATTCGTTATACTACGTTATTTAAAATCGAAATAACACATGCTCATCGTGCTTGTTGGAACCTTTTAGCTTTGGGCGATGGCGAATGTACGCTACCATCGGGACATGTCGTTAATCCACTGAAGTTACAAGACAGCATCAGTTATGATGACGTTTTCCAGTCTGCTGCGACTACCCCGCCTACATTATACAATCATACAAACCACGTGCGAACAACGCGAGACACGGAGAAAGTTGTCAACACGCGTACTATCATTGATAAAGATGGTCACAGACGTCAAGTAGTTTCGATGGTAAGTAGTAACTCAAACGCGACAATTTAATAATACGCGAGAAAAGAGAAGCGATCGACTGATAAGGAGTGCGTACGAAATAGGGCGGAGGGATAGCACGAGTGTGAAAGAAAAACTGTGTGCGTGCAAGCGAAACACATCAAACAATACTAAAATTCTAATTGTTTTATTTTATTATAGAATTGTAAAGCAGGAACTGCGAAATGTCTCGATATTACATGTTTTATATACAATTTACAAAGGAAACAAGAAGCGATCATAATTGTTAAAGCAAGGTAACATTTCGTATTTTTCATAAATACTTGCTTCTTGTTACGACTATCCGAGTTGCACATTCGTCAAATTAACACTGCATTCGCTTGCCTCAGGCTCTGGAATTCTACGCTCGTCGAAGACTATCCGAAAGTGGATCAAGTGAAAATAGGCTCCAGCGCAAGGATAATTATACCGCCGACTGTTGTGATACAGCAAGAAAATTTGAAGGACGATCACGCAGTTGTATGTATTAGTTTTTGTGCCACTTTGTTGTGTCTCTTTCAGAATAATTCTTTCTAATGTTCGTTGTATAGGCGGAGACGATTGTGTATCCGGATCTTCTTGATCAACAAGACATCGAGCCTGTCCCAATTTGGATAATCATAGTGGCTGTGGTAGCAGGTTTGTTACTATTTATTTTACTTACGCTGGTTCTGCGAAAACTTGGATTCTTTAAAAGGCGACGGCCGGACCCCACTTTGTCTGGGAACCTCGAGAAACACAGGGACGATAATCCAGAGAGCGAAGCGTTATTTAAGCGCTGAATATAATGCGTATACTTAATGTTGGTTTTCATAAACTGTCGTGTTTACTTACGTTTAGAGTACTTACTAAGAAGTAACAAAGAATAACAGCTCTCAAGAGAGAGAGTAAGCGGCACTTATACGTTGAAATATTTAAACAGCTAGATGCAGGAAGTTTATGATCCATATTGTGATATATTGACTTATTTGTAGATATATTTTTTTAAAAAGGTGCGAAATTTTTCAACCAATGTTACCTTTTAATATGTCATGCATACTTGTCATTTCGTAATCTCACGTTCATAATTATATTCTCAAAATGACTACTATTCATACATAAATATATGTGTGCCATTGTCGGCTTCGTCATTACACAATATTGTTACATACACACGCAACACGTTAAAATGCATCACCTTTACAAATTCTTCCTTGCTGTAGATTTTCATTGAAACAGCTTTATGCATTTATATCGCATTTCATTAGGTAAAATACTTGAACTATCGACGTTATTAAGAAAGCGAAAGTAGCAAAACATTTATTCTTGACAATAATACTGCTTAATTTATACATTCGTATAAACGCACAAATATACATTGCCAGAAAACATTTTTACACGGCGTATATTTAATATTTCATCTCGTCTAAGTTAATTCCCTTCTGTATAATATTACAAAAGATTTCAATCGTAGATGCAAAAAGTACATTACGCGTTAAAGGAACTGTACTTTGTCCATAGATAATATTACAATTATTCTTATGCTAATTAAGATCTATTTACTTCAGCTAAGATTTAATTAGCTTAATAATATTTCACGGAGATTCGAATAGACCAATTAAGTGTTGAAAGAAAAATGTGGGACTTCTATCATTTTTATGCCATTTTATCCCAGAGCTCTGAGTCTGAATTAACGAATAATACTGTATTTAATAATGGTAAAATTGTGGCGTTCTGCTGCTCGGTCTACTTTTTTAATGTACTTCTTGCGTGCCTTGAATCACTTGTAAGGGTGATAATAAATTGTTTTATTTTCATATTTAATAAACGATGGTTTTAACATTATTTATAACAAACTTTAGGATGTGGCGAAGTTTCGATATATCGCTAAAATGCATATTTACATACTATTATGAAGACGAGTTACAAAACTCGCGGATTCATCATTACATTTTTAATTAATTTTAATTACTAGAAAATGCAGCTCTTTTTAATATAAATGTGCCTTTACAGCATTATATATATTATCTACTTGATCGTAACATTATGTATATAAAACTTGCATCATAAAAGTGGTTCGAATATGCGTGCAGGTACTTAAAACTTATTACTTCATCGATCAGTCAATGATATAATTACTATAATTAGGACAAAAGATACTGTGTACTACACTTTTACAATAAAAAAAAAAAAGAAACATTCCTCCATGTATTTATAGATTTCGATGTATTAGGTAGCAAACACACTGATTCTGAATTATCATGATGATGAAATGCAATGTTAAAAAGATCAATATCTTGAAGAATCAGTCATTTTAATCTTCAAATGAGTCCAAGTTCAGTGTCACACGTTGAGTACTATATAATTCACTGAATTTCTAGTTAACTATTAAATCACAATCTACGAATTGTTTCATACTCGTATCCTGAAATATAAACGTAACTAACCGATTTGTTAACACTTAAATAATTTATACAACATATACTGGTAATTTATTCTGCCAGCGAAAATTAACACTGCCCTGTAAAATATAGTTAGGGAAGAGAAATATAGTGGACGAGTGTGTGAAAGAATTTTTCGATATCTTCTGCAAAGTATCCAACACCAGATATTTAATTATTTGCAAGAACAATATCACCTATCCGACGAGACATAATGAAATAAATAAGAATTTTACAACAGAGATATTCCTCCACTCGATTTCTCTATTATAAATTTAATATAATATATCAAATTTTATTTAATTTCAAGTTATATAGTAATTATATAAAAGCATTTTGACTTATATACATACTTTGATATATCATGCGTACTTTTATAAGAAAAATACGAATATGAACTACTTATGTGCTGCTTATTATAAATATATTTAATTAGTATTTATGGAACACGTATTTATTTTGTCAATTCCATGCAACTTTGAATAAAGTGAAAATAATATTCTGCTATTATGACTACTAAATGTTTTGAATTCGAAATAATAAAATTCATAAATATTCGTGTAGATTTTTCAGAAAATTTATTACGTATATACAGACGTACAGCAGGAAAAATAATCTTATAGAATCTCAATAATACAAGTCGGAGTATCAACATTAGAATTCTATAATACTAGACTTAACATCGCGAAGTTTTGGTCTCGTTATCCATAATTTGAGGAGAGTGTTGAAGATTAATTTTACGAATCAACATTTCCCGCATTAATACGTCCATTTCAATCATTGCCGCTGATTCATCGTATATGGTGGTCAATATCCAACGTCAATTTGCTGTACGTCTTCAAATAAGAACAATCGGCCATCATAAATCTGGAAATTACGCACGTAAATACGCATAGCAGATTGGAATTGATACTATGCTTATCATTTTAATAATTAAACACACCTGTACAATAAAATTGAAAGAGGGGCCGTACTAGCGTGCCACAAGGAGTGAGCATCGAATGTCCAGAAAATTGGTGGAAAATCCGCCACTTCTAATATAGTCACGGCAACGGTTAATATGTTAAACCAGCCGATCAAGTGGATGTAAGATAATTTCTTGCGACTACGTCGCCACCATATCATTGTTACAACGAATGTTAAGAATCCTGCGAAGGTTTTAAATCAAACGTAACTTCGATATATGGCTCGGGATCCTTTCTTTTTTAACAGAATACGTAGCGATTACGCGAGATTACCTAGTACTACATTGAACTTCATGTTATAGTCGTAATTAATGTAGCCAGACCATAAATGAGATAAATGCGTGTATAAGGTATTGAGGTACCCGCAGGTGATCACAGCGAATATTTTAATATTCTTGTACGTTATTCTGAAATTCAGAGAGCAGATAAATAGTACTTAAAGTACTCCTTAAGGTGCACTTTAATCGTCAGTATTGCAAATCACCTTAATAACATGCAATACAATAATGTAAGAACCATAATAAACGCACAAGAGTAATCCATTACTTCCGTGAACGGAGTGTCCCGTGCGTGGAAAATAGAAGACCAAAACCAGCCGTGTATACATATCTAGAATTAAATCTTACTCAATTCGCATAATGAGGTAGGAATGTCTAAATCAGGGTTGACTAACTGGTGGCTCGCGAGCCGATTCCTCCTTCTTTCCTTCTCTTTTTCACTGTGATCGTCAGAGTCTGGGAAGTACTGAGGAGGCCGTTCAGCGCAGGAGCAAGGCGGAGGTGCCCCCAGTGGCTCGCGAGCCACCAGTTAGTCAACCCTGGTCTAGATGATAATTAAATAGATTATTAACCGTGGAATGATGGCAGCGAAGGAATACATACCATACTAAAGTAAGACCATACATAAAACATAGGATGCGTAGGACCAAATTTTCTTTTGAACTTCCAGTACATGGTAACATGAGCGTAGAGATTTAACAAAGAGAATACTACAGACGCGGGCTCCTGACATCCGAGGAAGCGAGTGAACGGCCACTAAAACAATAATTACGAATTATATAACAGATTGCTTAGAGGAGGAAAGGTGAGCGAAAAACTGAAGGAAAGAGAGATTGAAATAGGTAGGCAAATAGTGCATGGAAAAGTACAAAGGGCGAGATGTAATAAGGGGTACAAGGAGATCGAGCCACACACGCAGTTACCGGAATATTTACGGATAGAAGGAAAGAAGGGGATGCAAAAGTTGAAGGCAAGGGCTAGGTGTGGAAACCTGGAGGAAAATAATAGATATTGGGAAAGTGACGAAGCAAGGAAGTGCGTACTATGTAAGGAGGACAGGGGAACAATAACGCATCTAATTTTGGAATGTGGAAAACTTAGTAGAACAGCTTTGAAAGAACGGGAAATATTCGTGGAAGAGGTCCAAGAGGAAGCGGTGGAATGGTGTAGGGAACTGGAGAGGAAAAGGAGGGAGGTGCAAAACATAGAAAATAAGAATTAAGAAAAAATGTAAATATAGAGTTATAAAGCCAAAGATAATTTACTTTTAGTATAGGTCAGAATAAATAGGAAAGATGGTAGAGTAAGCGAGGGCTGGCGAGGCCAGGTCAGAGAACGGTGTGTGATGTGTGTGAGAGAGGTACGAGAGGGATAGGTCGAATAAGCATTATTGTGTGACTGTTTAAGATAATAGTATGTAAGACCGAGTCCATTTTCTTGGCAGCAATGCTGAAAATAAAAACTACTACTATAACAGATTGCTTATTCTAATTCTAATAAATATATTAAATACGCTACTTTTCCATGGAATTGAGGAACTTTTAAGCCGTGAGAAGTGAAGTAATCAACTGTCTTCCAGGTGCAGGTGTAACTACAGTCTTCCTTGCAAGACCAAAGTAGTAAACTCAATGACAAAGGAGGTTGCACTTTAAAGTCTTCATCTGTAAAATATTAATCAGAAAATCAATACCAAATACCTTATAAAAGTATACAACTAAAAAATCGAATCACTAAAATACTTGTTGTAGTTTCATTTTCAAGCAGTTTAAGTGACTAATTCCCATCAAAAGAATTGCCGATAAACGCGCTTAGAATTGATTATCAGTGAAAGATAGTAGAACATATTTCAGTGGAAGCTGGAACTTCTAAGTAGCCTTAAGCTCGTTAACTAACAGTATTTTAACCCAGCGCGGTGTAAAATATACAGAAATAATTATTACAACTTATAAAAATAAACCTTCGAAAGGTAATATTTTATAATCGTTATCTATGCAACGCACGTCGGAAAATGTACTTACCGTTTTCACAGTTTTCGGCGCGACACTTATCAAGGCACAAATTGTAAAACTGCGACCTGTCTCCAGTTGAGCCGGCCGTATTTCCAACGAGAAACGTTTGAACGGCAAATATAAAAATCCATTTCGATCCCGACATGCCGTTCACGGACTCGCCTGGCAGTGGTCTGCACTTGTGTGCCCGGTGCCGCCACAAACTGCACTGCCCGCAGTGTAGTGTTCGGCGTTCTGCTTAAGTGGAGTGGAAGGTGAAATCAATTCAGCGTTCGTTCCGGAGTAATTGAGGAAGCCCAAAAACGCCGGAGTTCGCACAGATTTCTGCGGGAATATCGTTTCGCCGACAAGCCATGCCTCTCCACCGTTACACGCACGCAGTTCTCTGCAGAATTCCTCTCTCGCTTCGCACAAGAGGCGAGGTCACGTTGGACGAGGCTAGAACGCAACATTTGGCACTAGCTCAACTGTTGCGGGAGCTCGACATCGATGTCGTCGAAATGCCGCCGGACGAGAATTCGCCGCTTTGCGTTTTCGTCGAAGATATCGCTGTCGTCTGCAACGGCATTGCGCTCATAGCGCGGCCGAATGAGCCATCCCGCCTGAAAGAGGTACACCTGCCGCATCTTGCGTTCCTTGACAAACATTCCGCCAGTTTCGTAGCTACCGTTTCTCCAGCCAGCAGCATTTTCACTTCAACGTGAATTAATATTGTTTATCAGAAGACGCGTGTCCGCAGGCGTACTTCCAGTGCACGAGCGTCTAAAGTGGCGATGATCTAATTTCAGATTGAGACAATCAGAGCTGTTTTGAAGAAGGAGCTGGAGATCCCGCTTATCGAGATCGCGGATAAAAATGCTCGCCTCGACGGAGGAGACGTCTTATTTACTGGTACGCTGTTCCTTCGGAACCGGATTCATGAATTATTATTCAGGACTAATAGCGACGCGCGAAGTAATCGCTCCGTTCAATTGATTGTCGCAGGTCGTGAATTCTTCGTCGGGCTGTCTCATTTCACGAACGAGGCAGGCGCGAGAGCAGTCGCGGCAGCCTTTCCGGAATATCCTTGTGTACCTATCAAGGTAAGTCGATTGCTAAGAGTCGCGTTTAATATTCGGTGTATTTCATGTTTGCTTTTTAAAATGTATATTGAACTACTCTTTCGCCGCTGTACTTGTACGAAACTATTTCCAATTTCTAGCCGTTCTATGAACATAAGAGAATCGCATGAATTACTTGACAAAGTTTCTTGAAGTAATAACTAATCGATGTCTCTTGCATATTAGAGTTTAACGCGTTCGTCGCCACGTCGTCCATATCTGGGTGACGGCTATGCTTCCGCGGGAGCCCCGTCACCCGTTTACGGGTGACGCTCTTCTTCGTCCAATTGCGTGGTTCAGACTTCGGCCCCGGGAGAAACTCCACCGATTCACGGCAGGCGACGAACGTGTTGATTTAAATATTTTGTTGTATACTACGATGTGCGAGATTAACATAGATATATGTATTGTTTGGTCTAGAGTATAGAGAGAATATGTCCTTTTTATGTGTTTCTAGTGTTGATATAGTAGGATCTCCATTATTACATTAATGGATGGAAAACTACATTAATAGGATGAATGCGATCATATAGGATAGACATGTTTGCAGACATAAAAAGCTGGGCTAATTGTGCTTTAAGTTTTAGCGTTCTTATAGATCGATATGTACAAGTTCATAGAAATCTCTGTTCGGTAGTTGTACAAATGAAATCGATACTCTTATCATGACCCACCAGTTTCATATATTCGCATTGTAGTTATTTAATGTTAACGAGACACGTTCACAGTATAATACAGTGGTCGGCAAACTCATTAGTCAACAGAGCCAAATATCAACAGTACAGCGATTGAGATTTCTTTTGAGAGCCAAATTTCTTAAACTAAAACTATGTAGGTAGCTACACTGTTTATTAACTTAATAAACTTTGATTAAAGTTGATTAAGTCTTAATTAAACTATAAGTACACTGAATAGAACTTGATATCATACTTAATAACGATCTTACGAATTTGTGGCAGAGCCGCATTCAAGGGGCCAAAGAGCCGCATGCGGCCCGCGAGCCGCGGTTTGCCGACCACTGGTATAATATATTTCCATACAATACGTAAATATGTTTGTACATAATTGGGCTCGAATTACGAACGATACAGAGAGAAATACCAAGGTGATATAATTTACCGTTTTGATGTTCGTTTAAGGTGGGTGATGGTGGCGAAGAGGTGATAGTGGAAAGTCTTACCTCAGCCCCACTTCAGGTTTGGGTGTACTAGACTGACTCACATATTTGCAATTGAAACGAAACCTCTCACGATTTAGAAACACAATTTAGCACGTTCCCAACAAGTTTATATGCGAACAAACGTTTTACATTGCAAATTTCAGCAGAACGCTTCCAAACGAAGAGTGTTAATATGCGAATTATGGCTTAGTGCAATTTTGCACACAAAGTACACGCATTCGTACAATTAGAAACACGTTCTTTCACTTCTGCACGTAATTATACGTTGTATTTATTTACATAGGTATGCGATGCTGTAGAACTTAGTAGTGTAAATAATATGCGAATATAACGTACAAAGTTTCTTTTTTTAATGCAATGCTATGAACACCTGGATACATTTCGAAACATTTTATTCTTTAGCCTGTGCATCGTGTCGGGATATAATTAAAAATTGATATGTACATAATCGAAATGATGCTTAAAACTGTATATAGTTATTGTGAGGGAAACGAGAATATTAGTAATATGTATCCGAATAAAGAGAAAGTTAATTTATGCATTTGCTATCACTATTCTCTTATCATTTGTGATTAGAAATATATATATTTATTATTCGATTGTTGCTTACAGGTCGCTGAATCTAAGCGTCTCAAAGCTTTAGTCACAATGGCTGGTCCAGACATTATTTGTGTCGGCGCTGGAAAGGAGTCGCAAGAAGTTTTAAAGGTACTTTGTCGTAGACGTGGATTCGTGTTATCCTTTAACACTGTCTTTATCTATTGTCCTTCACGTTTTCATGTTGCTCGCGGTGCAGAGAATCGAAAGAGAAGCGACGTACACCTACCAGACACTAACTGTCCCCGAAGACGCCGCCGCCAATGTACTATATGTTAACGGAACGTTGATTCATCGGTCGGAAGATGAAATTCCACGGTCAAGTAAAGTATTTGCAGAGAAAATCGAGTTTCCAACCAGATCGTTGCACATGTCTGAATTAGCAAAGGTCAGTTCCGGTTTAACTTCTTGTTGCTTATTGGTACGTAGACCCAGACATATTCGCAGTATTTAAACCAAACGAGGATAACGCGTACCTAGCAAGCGCGTTGACTTGCTACTTTCGTAAAATCGCTACGAATCGAGAGATGAAAAGATATGAATATTTCTAATGAGAAATATTACCGAAACGCTGTGCGAAAGAACCTATGGTATCTACGTAGGAATTTACGTCGCTCTAAAACTTCAGCAACCTACTTTAAAGAGCAGAGCAGATTATTTTATAATTATTTTATAAAAAGATTATCTTACTATAGAAGAGATTTTATAATTAAAAAGATTAATATATTTGATTTTACCATATTTACAGTAGAGGTAATATATTGAAACTTTAATACTTTATCTAATTTGTAAACTTTCGCTACATCAGTCATAATTTATATCTTGCCATTTATATAAAAAAAGAAGAAGTTATATCCTTTTGTTTTCTACTCGATTCTTTTATGACAGCATTTACAGTTGCATAATATTATTTTAGTATTAATATTTTTTTATTTTTTCATAGTTTGAAAGCTACTCTGTCATTGTTTACTATTTATTATTTTATATTTTATGCTTCATGCTGATAACGAACGATGAATTCAGTATCAAAATGTTATAGTGGTTAATAGTGCACCAAATTCCTCCTTCTAAAAAGACTTATGACAATTAAAAGATTGATTCGTAAACTATGCAATGAAATCAAAAGAAATTTTTAATAAATGCACAAAAATAAGAAAATCCTAGAATTAATGGGATACGCGATCGACATGCGGTCGATGTCTTCTACTTTTGATATTTTACGTTACATAATTAGGAATGAATTAGGAATTAATCACCAGTATTCTGACACCTCTGAATGCATTTGCTACTAGTCTATAAAGTGTTCACTTAACTATTCAAACAGAGCTCTTCTATAATTCAACAAGTATACTACAATGTTAATGATATATAAAAGCACTGATAGTTAAGAGTTATTGTGCTGATTCACATTAAAACAAAGTTACGCAATTAAGAGTCTAAACAGAAAATGCAAGAGTTCTGTATAAATAAACTTGATATATGTATACACGATATATATATATATATTACGGCAAGCTAAAATTTTTCGGCAAATTTACAATGTCTGTAGAATTTTAATATAACTCACGGTGACGTAATGCAATGGTTTCTTCGTATCCTTTAAAGTCATGACAATATTTATGTAATTTATTACATTTTTATACATTTTGATATGCATATTTTCTCGTTAACTCGACAAGCGTTCCTTTCGTTTCTTGTAACTTTTGAATCTTTCTTTAATACGAAAGTGTTCTAAATATTCTCGAAGTATTCTCTTCACAATTTTTAACCTTAGATTTAGCACCATTCTGTGTAATTTCTTCGCAAATTCTCCAAAGTGTATAAGGCTAAAAAGTTGTAAACAGAATAAAAACTATATGCTAGACGTTATAGTCTAGTTTTTATCAATTGTTTCCTCACCCACATAAGCGCAAGAACGTGTGTAAGCATGTCCATTATCAGCTGGGTTACTAAAATAGTACAGTACTCGAACATAATTTTGGAGCTCAGGTGAAATGTGTAGTAATCGTTACGAGCCGGGGCTGCAAGCAACTCGAGAGGCCGTCGAGAGGGGTGTTTCCCAAGGAATATGGTTTATGAGCTTGTTAATTAGGGGTGCTGACGAACCTGCTGCGCAGCCAGGGAGCCGCTAGGATTATTGTAAACGCGGACGTGTCTGGTTGTAAAACCAGGGAGCTTCTAGGAATGGAGTCAGGTGCGGACGAACCTGACTTTGATAATCAGGGAGCCGCAGGAAGGTGAAACGTGAACGAACCCGATGCGAAATCGGAGAGCCACTGGGTTGGAGGAGTTTCCTTGTATGGGTGAAACGTGCGAAGTTACCAATATTACCTAAGAGAATGGCTAATGTTAACCGAACTCGCGCATTCTATGGGATTAACTTGTGATTCGAAAGGGAACTTGAGTTCGATCTCACTGAATGTAACCAACTCTGCGCGTGACTGTATAGTTTTGAACCACCAAGGGTTGAAACCAAAGGGTTTATATAGTCTCCAAATGCGGAGTGCCCAGACACTGGGATCCAGGAAAAAGAATGGTGTCATGAAAGTAGCTGACACTGATTCCTTTATGATGGTGTCATCCCAGTGTCAAGCACTGGGATGACAAAAAAAGGAGCACTGGGATGACGCCCTACTAGCGGAAGTTACTCTCAAATGTTTGTTCGTGTTAGCTATAAATATTAAGAAATTTACCAAACGAAAAGAAAGGTAAAAGAAGCCCCGTGGTATTCACTAGGATTCGTGGGGATTCACTAGGAAGTCGTTACCGTGTCACTCTCGCACTCCTAGCCGCCACCCAGCTGGGGTCATGCTCACCGTTACTTGTATGCGATAAATAACTGAAAGGATTTTGGGGCGTTTTCCCTTCCCAGACGCGAGCTCGAGGAACGGTTTGAGAGTAGAGCTGGGACTATTTGTCGAATTTTTCGGTATTCGAATACTTCAGTTGCTCAATTATTTGGCGAATATTATTTGAATATCCAAGTATTCGAATACATCAGTATTCGAATAATAACATCCGAATACTCAAATATTCGAAGTTTATTCGTAGCATTCGAATACTTATAAAATATTCGAATATTAAATTATGCGAATACTCCCAGCCCTATTTGAGAGCGGTGTATGGGAACAATTCTTCATACGTAACATAATCCTAACGTGAATATCAAGCATCGCACTAGTGCTTTTGCAAAACTTTAACTGCAAGGATAATCGCATCGCGTAATTGCAAGCAAACATACAGAACATATTGTTGGTGATCATACAAATTGCATATTTGGCATCGTCATTTATTTTAAGTATTCGTGAGGATATAATAATCTCTTTTTACAATTGGTGGATGGAAAACATCATATCGAAATTTAGGAACAATTATTCTGGCTGACATGTCATTAAAAAAATATAACAGTCTCGCTGCATTCATTGTATTCGGAAGTAGTCGGAAATTGGTTCTTGGTAAACACGCACTCTTGAACATTAACTCATACAAACGTGTGCCTTCTTAGATGCAAAGGCACATTATTGTTGCTCACCACCAGACAGCTTCTAGGTTTATTAAATCACTTATTTACACATCTATAATGTTTAAGTCATTATTGACAGGACACTTCAACTAATTTCGATGATTTCATTACACACAAGTCTTCTTGCTTCTCCTTCCTCTTTTCGCGGCCATTAAGAGTAAAAAGTCAGAACAGATGTGTGATTCCCTCGAACAAGTAGAAACGGTGGCATATCGCGTGTTAGAGTCTCTAGCCAGGCCATATAGAGGGGTGCTGATACAGCACCTTTCCGAGGCATCGGCAATGTCCTGGAAGAATGCAATCTGCGATAAGCGTGTCCAATTAAAACCACCGCCAACCCCCTTTTCACTTACATAACAACTAAATTGGCTTCCATCGAATGCTCCAGTAACAATTCTCGTAAACGTAAATGCCTATTCGTTTTCTCTTTCATAGCAATTAGTTCGGAGTCTTTAATGATATCTGAAATTTAGAGAGAGAAAAAAAAATAGGTAAAGACACAGTAGGGGTAACTTGTTCCGCAGTACGATTTAAATAGAAATACCGTCGTCTGTTGCTTTCGGATCGTCCGTTTGTTGAAAAGTTGCTATCAGCGAGTCAAAGAAGCTCTTCGTACTATCCTGTGCTGGTTTCGAAATGTCTGGTATAACTTTCAAAGCGGAGTAATCTATCCGGAATTTTGACAAAAGACTTGCCATGCTAGAAACGCAATCGTAGCATTAACCATTTATCTTACCCACCTCTGAAACTCCAGATGCATGTTCGTAACTCACTTTCTCTGTTCGTATTCTAATTCAGAATTCTTATTCGCTAGCGCGAAAACCCTTAATTTACTATTGGACCAATTGTGCCTTGTACTAATAATGTACGGCAATAGAAGGGTTAAACCACCATCGTCGTACAGCCACCATACATCGATCGTGCCCTTCTTCTGTTTCCGCTGAAATTTCGTTACGACGTTAAGTATATCTTTCGCTATGGGTATGATATTCTGTCGAGTTTCGCGCTGGTCTTCCGCCGTTGGATTAGGGTACTCGTTGATCATTTTAGAGCGCCTCGGAGCTGGACTGCCCGGAATCGAGATATCTGACGTGCTGCTAGCTGCGCAAGCAAAGTATCTCATTATCGATCGTCGCTTATTACACCAAATACGTAAAAGAATGTCTCAAGCTCTTTGCGAACCTTGGCTAAGCTGAGAGAAACTTTGATTCCCTGGTATGGAAGCTGGCACATTCTTTTTCTGGTCATCAACATCTCCCATGACCGCGCTGTAATCCAAACCCTCGCTTATTCGTAGAAGTGCTACCGCTATGTGCATGTCCAAGGCTTTGCTGCACAGATAACAAGTAACGCGGCATGGTTAATTCATACAAGTTGAAATGTATGTTGACGTATGTGTAAATACGCACTGCATCACGTTAAAGTACATATTCAGATTTTCCCGCGGGCATATCGCCCAGTCTTGCTTGTAGCCCATTAGCAGAATGTTGGGTCTCATCTTCCCCAAGCCGGCAGCTTGCAGCAGAGACGTAGCACCGTCTTGAAATTTCGCGCCGTCCACCAAAGAGTAGAATGCCTTGATTTTATGGGTTCTAAACCAGGAAGTACATTTGGTGATCATGGAGTGGCGCGTTTTGTAGGATATCGGCGTCTGAAACACCGAGGCGAGGAGCAACGTCAAGCATCGTGGAACAAACGCGGCGCTACCAAGCAGTTGAATTGTATTCGAGTACCTCCATAATATGACCGCAAATAAATAAACTATTATTCTTCGTGATGTGGTGCGCGAAGTCGACGAGCGCCGATCTTGCGTTTGGCGCACCGGTGAGCACCAACAGCTGAGGTCTGTAATTTTTAACGTGCTCTTCGACTCTGTCTAACTGTTGGACAGCAGTTAAGGCACTATTGTACGTTTGGGCTTGCGTGGTCGAGCCCCAGTTCACATCTGCAAAATAACGCGACTATTAAACATCCTACACCGAGGTGTCTGGCTTACATATTATTACCTGGCTTCCTGTACGAGACCACCAGGTAAAGCGCTAAAACTACACATAAAGTGATCAGGGCTGTCCACCATGAGATCAGGAACATCACAGAAACGCACAGAATAGCACCGGCAAGGCTTAGCCACATATTATAATACTGGAACGAAAGAAAGTACAAATGACTGCAGCGCCGTCTCGGAACGAGCGGTTCTTCTATCCAAGGGCGTTACCTTAAACGTTGGTCGCCAACCGATCGGCTTAGCCAGTGAAGCATGAAAGGTACTAAAGTTAATGAGGGTGTAGGCCGCCAGAAAGAAGTTTGAGATCAATGGAGCTATGGCGTTCAATTCTCCTGAAACAGGAACCACGTTAACAACATTTTTACTCCGATATATTTAATGTTATTATTGTTTAAATCGATTCCGAAGCACCGTGACGTTTACCGATTAAAATGAAACCAACAGCGATAACAAACGTGAGGAAATAGCCACGAATTGGTTCTTTGTCTTTCTCGCCGCTGAACCACGCTATTCCAGGGTAGAGCTCGTCAAGACAGAGCGCTTGGAATACTTTTGGCGCGGAAACCAATGATGCTAAGGCACTGGACAGTGTGGCTGCGAAACACCCGGCGTATATAACTGGTCCAAACGCGGAGACCAATTCGATCACCTGATGAATTCAATTTCATTAGACAATTATACGGCT
This sequence comes from Andrena haemorrhoa, assembly GCA_910592295.1. Classification (NCBI taxonomy): domain Eukaryota; kingdom Metazoa; phylum Arthropoda; class Insecta; order Hymenoptera; family Andrenidae; genus Andrena; species Andrena haemorrhoa. The sequence continues at coordinate 8,968,094 of OU342943.1, forward strand.
CAGCCAGGTATTTATCCCATTTTTTTTTTTTACAAAATTTCACAATACCTGAAAACTATTGTGGCTGCCGTAGGGACAGTTGCCTGTGCAGTTAAATTTCGTGCCGTACATGCTCCAAACTATTTGGCTGGAATGTTCCGCAGCAATGGTTGTGCTTTCCGTTGACTCGTTGCTCGCGTTGGTGAACGTAGACAAGGCGGAGTACGAGTTATTGAAAACGTTCCACAGATCATTAACATCGCCGGACGCGTCCCTTATAACCGTCCCTCCTACCATGAATGCCATGAAAATGTACGAGATTGTTGTCAGAAGAATCGCTAGCAATGTTCCCTTGGGAATAGCTGTCTGCGGATCCTATCGAAGAGAGAATTAAGGAGAATTTCGTGAACAAAGTGACGTAGAGGCTTATTCTGCTATTTCACAAATACGTGGTCACATTATGCGATCGTTTGGATTGAATCTTAACAGTTACGTTATTGCGGGAATATTCCCTATAGACGGAAGGACTAAATCACCTTCAGATCACCGGATATATTCGCACCTGCCAGGATACCTGTTGCCGCTGGGAAAAAGATAGCCAAGACTGAAAAAAAATTATGTTGCACCCCCTCGCTGTATCTATAGTCCGGATAAAAGTTCTCCTTCAGCAGATCGCCTGCGAGCAGAAGAGAGAAGAGATTCTTTTAGAAGAGCATTCGCGTAATTTCCTGTTCTTTCAAAACGACATATGCAGCTTACTTCTAGAAGCCTCAGGCACGACAAATGCAAGAATTTGGGCCTTGAATGCTTCAAGAATCTTGGAACATTAAAATCGTTAACTACTCTACACGAAAATCTGCGGAGAATACAATAGCATCTACTTGCATTCAAGACTGACTAGTCTTTGCCAAGTCATACGCTCGTCATACATTACCATTGTATCCTATAAATCCTTTGGCCTTCTCCTCGTCGTCTTTGGGACCGATAAAAGTGCCGATCATGAAGTCGACGATCGCTACCAGCAGAATCACGAGGAGGCCGATCTGGGCCTTTGCCTCCCATTCCAAACCGATCATCACGATCAGCAGGAGCAGAACGATAGTGACGCAGCCTGTTGGAAGACGACGATGAATGTACCTCGCAACCGGGAATACGCTAGCTTCGTTCATACCTATGATTCTGATATCCGTGTTGTCGCAGTCGACGATGCAGACACCGTTCGCTTTCAGGCAATCCACCATGCTCTCGCAGAATCCGACCACGTACATGGCACAGGCGACCGCGTTCGCCAAAGAGAATATCAGTCCTATGGCCCCGCCGAACTCTGGGCCCAGTGATCTCGAAATCATGTAATACGTGCCACCTGCGGGGAACGTTCGATTAATCTAATCACAGAGAGACAGGCCTGCGAGTCGATCAATGGACAAAAGAAGCTTGGCGTCGCGGTGCCTGATCGTTGCTTGAATTTCAGGGAGCATTGTTTACCTCCTTTGATCAGCCCGTTCGTGCTGATCGCCGACATCGACAGCGACGTTATAGTGGTCACGGCTGTCGTTGTGAATATCAATAAAATGGCTTCTCCTGAAAGCACGGAGGGAACAGAGTTTCAGAATGAACGGAGGAAGGGAACCTTACGAGGGAACATCCCGAACCCGGAGGTTCAAAAAAATTCTGAAACTTTGTGAATACGTAAGGAACATCCTCCTGATTACAGCGCAATATTTGTTTGCTGCCTAAATACACTCGAAGGGGATGAAATTAACCCCTGAATATTCGACTGTTTTGTGTTATAACTCGCGAACTGTAAGAGATGGAAAAGAAGTTTCAAGACAAAAGTTACTTCTTTTAATTAGATCTATCGTTTGGCAAGGAAATGATTTTACAGTTCACGGGTCATAGCGCGAAATGGGGAAATAACCGGATTTTCAGGGGTCAATTACACCCGCTTAGAGTGAATTTGGGCAGCAAAGAAAAATTGCGCTGTAATCAGGAGGGAGTTCCTTACATATTCGCAAAGTTTCAGATTTTTTTTATATTTCCGGGTTCGGGATGTTCGCTTGTTAGGCGAGACTGGCCAGCTGCTGATATAATTACCTATACCCGCTTGAGCGACGACCCAGGAGAGCCGCAGGAAGAGCATCACGCCCCAAATGTTGAGGAGACATCTCAGCAGGACTCCTTGGATCCATCCGAACTTAATCCCGGACGTCGGCGGCTTCGCGTGCGCTATGGGCAACGTGTGCGAACCTGGACCTGGGCCCTAGGACAGCAAGTGGATTCATAATTTACATCGTCGGCCGTGCACTTTCAGAGAACGTTGCCCCTCCCCGTTAATTCGAAAGGAATACAATTCGGTGACTCCGTCGCCGCCTATCTAGACCATTCAACTAAATCCATTGTCCCACATACTCGCCGCGGCTAATGGAGTTTCTGTTGCACGGCTATGGATAAATCGTGCTGGCCCAAGTCGGCGCGAATAAACAAGTATTTATAGAATTAAACAGCAGAGCATGTCGAGAGATCCGTGGATCTCTGTACGCGAGCGTTACGCGTAAATTGAGATTTAGAGGTGGTTATCGGCATTGAAGGTGATTCGTCTAGAGGAAGGGTCGCCAGTCGACCAATGAAGACTAACGATTTACGTAACAATGCCTCACATGTCGTACGTTACGCGTCGCCCAATGTTGACGTAGACTTTTTCGGAATTCAGCGCGCAAAATCCTGGCGACGATCGCGACCGGATCGTCACGCATTCACCGCGTAATTAAATCTCGCGGGAAAGTGCTTTCTCCCTTGTAACGAGAAAACAGCGCCGGACCCACGAATCTCTAGCAGAGTGCGGTCGAAGTGAAGGCTGACGAAATAGGAAACAGATACCCGGAAGGATCGGCCAGAATTTGGACTCGTGGAGGGTTAAACAGGCAAAGCAAACTCTCGAGAGTGTCAGCTGCAATATTTTCAGAGCGAAGCTGCACGCTTAAGCGAGCCTCGGGGAATTAGCTTCGAGCTACTCGAAATGCGCGTGGATCTTGATGAAGGATATATTTCTAGAAGCCGTGGAAATGAACGAGTGGGTAAACAATAATTGGATCCCTCGCCTGTTCAGACGTCACGGCGATGTCAGTTAGGTGTACAGGGATCGTTGATGAAATCTCGATAATGCCGAGGCCGATATTAAACTCCTTATTAAACGATCTTCTTTTCAACGAGAGTGTCGATTTACTTCCAGGAAGGAGGTGTTCGTTTTTCTTATTCGACGAATGGGAACACGACCGTCAGCTAGTTCAAGGGTACCTTCTCAACTAGCTTATAGCTCTTACAGAGACGATTATTTCATCCCATTATTTCCCGTTATATCCTCGAATATCGTGCCTTGGACGCCGGTATAATTGTAAAATTATTCTTACGCATGTGCGCGGTGCCAATCTCGCGGCAGCCTGCCTGCCGCGAAAAAAGAATCATCTCAGGACCGTTTCTCGAATGCTCCAACCGAATCGATAATGTCGATCCTAAACTGATGGACGTCGAAAGCAATTTCGCTTCGTATCAATTTCACCGTCCGCAGAGGAAACTCGCCCGCGTATCGTGTTTCACAGCCCTGTTACGTCCGATAAATAATCAACGTTACAACGCCTCGTGTATTCTTGGAACTAACGAGGGAAATTTCTTAGATCCCCCTGAATATCTTCCTTCAGTTGCGACGAGTGTATTAAGAGCTCGGGTAACGAGAGAAATGGCCACTTAAATGGCCCCTTGCCTTTTTCCTCTCCGTCTTTTGCGACGGGAAAGAATAGGCTCCCTCGAGATTCTCGCTCGGCTGCTGTGGATCGTCCATCGGATGCGATCCGCGAACGCACGTAAGTGCATGGGACGCGTAAGTGAATTACGAGCGAGTTGCATCGAAGAAAAGAACGACAAAGAAGGAAGTGCTCCACGTGCGCTGTTACATGCGCTCGTCGGTTGCAGACACGTTCGCAGAATACGTGGTATAATAGTCAAATAATAACAAACGCTTATCGCCCGGCTCGTAATGTATTCGGAGCACGCGTTTTGCTGGTCCTATTGACACTACTCTCGTTAACCAATGCGTGCCGTACAATTCGGATTCGCGGCTGATATTTAAATTTCCTAGCACTCGCACTTCCGTCATCCACATTAGTTGTTTGATTGATCAATCTTCATTATCGTCTGTACCTAGCTGCAGCCGGTGCTCGGCGAATATCTGTTCGGCACGCCGGAGTCGAAACACCATTTTAGTTTCTGGGAAAATTAAAATCACGGCGCAGGGCTGGCAGAAGTTTCGCGTTAAGTGGCAGGGCGCGTCAGAGATCAAGTGTGCGGCTCGAAATTACCAGCGTAATTCATAATTCGCAGCTAGTCCAGAATGCAGCTCTGCTCGCGCAGGGATGCCAGTTTCTCGAATAAATAATACCAATGGGTGAGACAGTCCTGCGGCATTTAGCATCATTTTAAGCGATGCTTTAATTGCCCGAACGTGGGGGTCTCGGCATTAACTTGCTGCAAAGTGCAAACCGTGAAGGTTGTACGCCTCCGCGTGCATTTCCCAACGTTCATGCAAGAGATCCTAATGGAGCGTCATAGTGGGTGCTACGGTAATTTTTTTCGGTAGTAGAAGAGATAGTTTATCTTAAGGCAGGATACCACCTTTGACTGCGATTTTTGGGGGCGTTTTTCATGAATTTTTTTTGCACACAAAGAATGCGCAGTAACAAAATCGGTTTTAGTCATTTATTAATGTAACTTCAATCTGTAATTACACATTTTTTGAAACTGAGAAAATCTCTCTTGTATGTGGCGCCAAAATAAATTCCTTTGGAGGAACACCGTTAGACTGCGTGTCAAATTACTCTTACAATTTTCATCGGATTGAGTTGAAACTTTGCACAATTCTTCCCCGTGGTATAATCTAATGATGTACGTAGGACTTTTGCTGTAGCGTTGTTATTTTTTCTTTGTGCACAATTTTATAAACTTGTTTACCCTAAAAAATTGACCTTTTTGTTAAAATGACTGCCATTTTCTTAAAAATCGAAATTTCGTAAAATCCCTACGTACAGCATTAAAAAATATTGTTGTTAATAGGAACATTCTTTGGTTTTTTTACTAAGAGCCACGTATAGAGCAGAATTTGACACGCAGTCTAACGGTGTTTCTCCAAAGGAATTTATTTTGGCACCACCTACAAGAGATTATTTTTTACTTTTTCAGTTTCAAAAAATGTGTAATTACAGATTAAAGTTACATTAATAAATGACTAAAAGCGATTTTGTTTCTGCGCATTCTTTGTATGCAAAAAAAATTCATGAAAAACGCCTCCAAAAATCGCAGTCAAAGGTGGTATCCTGCCTTAATGATTGCGATTTCGATCAATTCGACTTTGCGATTCCAACGTATTAGCAACTTGTACAAAGGCATAATTATAGTAGGGTAGATGTACCGTTCGTGGCCATTGCACTGTTTTCGGCCATGTGCATAATTATCTTATTTTTAAACTGCTTGCAGATCATTATTGTGCGTAGAATTTCACGTCATAAATATTTTGTTTAATATACCGTCAGAAATATAAGGTTACATTTATTGCTTACACGGAAAAATATTATATATTTTAAGAAGTGGCCAAAACTGGTACAATACATTAAAGTCCACAAATGGTGCATAGAGAAATTCTTTCGAGTTTCCACGAAACAGTGACAAGCTTGCCTCTCCGAAAATTTTCGAATGCAACGAAGAGCTGCACACGTGCAGAATCATGCTTGCCAGTTAGTGTGGAACGAAATATAGGGGCAAAATATTTTTGTTATTATTGACGACTTCTAATAGTGGGCAAGAGTTGCCTTTTATAATGTTATTTAAGCTGTGAAAGTTTGTTCTTGATCAACAAAATTTTTTGAGGTGCCGCAAGCCATTCAAAAATTCATATTTACTGATTGTGTGAATTTTGAATGGCTTGCGGCACCTAAAAAAATTTGTTGATCAAGATCAAACGTTCACAGCTTAATTAACTTTATAAAAGACAACTTTTGCCCACTATTAGAAGTCATGAATACTTAATAAAAAAATATTTTGCCCCTATATTTCGTTCCACCCTATTGTCAGTCCAATGTGACACCTTTGCTTATATCTTTTAGATACGATCCTCTGTAATCTAACAAATTGAAAGCTTCCCTTTGCAACTCTCTTTTCGAGCACAAACCAATTCCTCCGAGTTACGTTTAGTTAGTAATAGTTACCTCCAAGTCACCCTGTATATCCGTAAAATGGAATGAAGCCAATGGTGATAAGCAAAATCTGTTACAGATAGATCGAAAGTCGAAAGAATCGTATCCAAAATCTATTTTGATTGAATTATCGTTAGGTTCGGGTCGGGGTGAATTTTCGTGATAGATTTAAGTCATTACTGTCCTACGTTCTGCCGGACATATATTTCGGTCTATCAATCCTTTTATCTAGGCTTACATTTATTTAAGATCGCCGTGGGACTTTCAAAAAACCGTGATTCATGAAAACGTTTCGTAATAATTGACAGTTGCCATTGAATGGAAATAAGAAGGGTCGAGATTAGAGGTTTCTTTAGTTAACTTTTATTTAACTTTGGTTAAATATGTTGGACCTCGGAAATATAAATTGGGAAACAATTCCAGGCGACTCGTGGGTGAAAAATTTCAGTACATTCATATGTTATAGTTCAGCATCCCCGCCGTATAATTAAATACCCCTCTAGTTATTAATTCTATTACTAATTCGTTGAACAGAATATTTACATCTCGGGTCGTTCATTCGCTGTCCGTGTCGAGTATTGAAGCGGGTTCGTTTAGATTAATTTATTTCAATTCTAACTTGGGCATTACTCGTAAGGGCGACTCGTTTCTCGAAGGAGTACGCGTAGGGTAGATGTCCCAATTACTGTCAGCGTCCCTATTACTGCCACTTTATTTATTTACTTAATAAAAACGTAACGTATAAAGAATAGTGAACTGAATAGAAAACTATAATAATAAGAACAGTCCCAATTTAATGATAAATTTTATTCCACACTGTCTTCACACGTTGCGTATTTATTAAGTAAAATAAATAAAGTTGCAGTAACAGGGATACTGGCAGTAATTGGTACATTTACCCTAGAGAATCTTGTCTCGAAGGGAGGCGAAAGTATTTGATCCAAGAGTGTCTCGAACATTGAACCGTCTGCAGGCAACCGTAAAATATTCGCAGGATAGACAAAGATGATGTGATTAATTTCCTTGCACAATCGCGTGATGTATTCCTGTGTCGCGATACCGATCGATCAAAAAATCTCGCGAGATAAAATATTGTTAATAGAATTGCACGTTTGTAGTAGCAGGCGGGAAGCTATTAATTCGCATCGTCGAATTATCGAAGAAAAATGAAAGAAGCGACAGTTAGAGATATATCGTTTTATAGTCACCCAGAATGAAGCGCTTGCAGTAAATGAAATAGGGTATGAATATTAGCATTCCTTTCGCTAATTATAGGATTTTTAAAAATGATGGGCTTTTATGTTTAAACATTTGAGCTGAGCACGACTCAAAGACTTCCTAGAATACTTCTAAGTATTCACGAATTGCAAAAAAAACAATATAAATGCATGGTAACCGTCGATATCAAACTCTAAGATGTTCCCAAAAAATCAAGGAACAGAAAATACAATTTGAAGCACTTTCCTGAAGCATTAACTACCGATATATAATTGAAAAAGAGTCGACCGTGCTCTATGTGTACCCTCTCCATGAAGAGTATGTATACCTACTATTACACTTCGCGCGTATAGCTACATTTGCTACACGTGTTTAATTTTAGATTGCAGTAATTGACGAGGAAGGGTCGTAGATAAGGGGCGAGGATCTAAGAAATGGGTGAATGTCAATGTACACGACTCCTTGTTGCGGATGTTACTTTGAGATAAGCTATTCCTTTTCCAATAAGGAACTCTACCTTATAGTTACTCACGTCAGTCATTTAACCATTAACTATATATATACCATACTCGACATCAGTGCCGTCTTATCGTCTTCGGGGGCACTGAGGCGAGCTCCATACGTGGTCCTCTAAATTATTCTAAATTAAATAGAATCAAAAGTACCGCGCTAACACGCGAAGTGGATGAATATTAAAACAAAGAAATAAGATTAAACGCGGGGTCCATTCCACGCAAAAGGGGCCACATTTTAAAATCTAAATTTTGGTGCATTTGATATTTTCTTTCCGTCACAGTTGAAGGGCCCGTTCCTAATTTTTTCCTAGCTTTTACAATCCCCGTTTTTTTAACGTTCCAATTTTTTTGGGGGGGCCCCGAGTTCCGGGCCCTGATGCGGCTGCCTCTTTCACCCCCCAGATTAAGCGGTCATGCTCAGTCAGGAGGCCGAAAAAACGGTGGTCTTTGGAAATTTTTTACTCAAAAGCTATAACACATTTCTCAAAAAATCTTTTTTCCTTTTAAGGATTGCATCTAGTACCGAGCATCGTAATTTCTTTATTTAAAAATATTTATCAATATCTAAGTTATTGTCCATCACTCGAAGGTTCTCTAAGAAAAGGCTTCTGCGGTGACCACTGCGGTCCGAAAGTCGATCATCCAAAATAAAAAATTCAAAAGAATTTACTTATTATATTATATTATCTAGTATTTGAACGAAGGATTTTTCGAAATATTGATTTGGGAAAAAATGGCTGATGTTTAAAGTAAAAGTTTCAAATTTTATCATAAATCGTGCCTGATTTTCGTCAATTAAACGAAAACTAAGCGTCGGATAAAAAAATCCTTCGTTCAAAGACTAGTTTATTGTGCCTATAGTAAGCTTGTAAAATTTGAAGTAAATCGGTTGAGTGGTTTTTTTTTAATATTTTCGTCACCAATTTTGAAAGAACCTTCGAGTGATGGACAATAACTTAGTTATTGATAAACATTTTTAAATAAAAAAATTACGATGCACGGTACCAGATGCAATTCTCGAAAGGAAAAAAGATTTATTGAGAAATGTGTTGTAGCTTTTGAGCAGAAAATGTCCAAAGACCACTCTTATTTCGGCCTCCTGACTGAGCATCACCCCTTAAAACGGCACCGCTCGACATGCTTTCACCACCCTTTCTGAAAAACAATTTTGAAAACCGGACCAATTTGAATGCCACTAAAACGCCGGTTGGGCTCCTGCAACTCGCCTGAAAGGGACACGCGTGGAGAAATCGCGTACTGGAGAAGGGCAGCGCAGCTGGAGAATAACGCCAAGCAAATACCACCGCGCAGCATCGTGACCGTAATGAGTACAACTACCGGCGCATTATAAAACAAAGAAATAGTGGCGCTATTAATGGTCAAGTATCATCATCCTTACCTTGTTAAGCAGAGTGGGATTGTGAAGCTCGTCCAAGGATGGCCTATGAGCAGCTTGGATGCTCATAATGTTCCTGTAATTGTCCAGTCTAGGCAGCGCCTCCCTGGTCAGGTGCCTGAGGGACTTTTTCGTCTCTTGCTCGCCAAGCAAGTTGGCGCGGCCCTCGAGACTGTCCACACGATTCACGTGGAATCGCGTTCTTCTCAGGGGATTCAACTCCACCGTCTCGGGATCAACATCCCCGCTTATCCCGTTCTCGTGAGCCATTTTCTCCTCGCACGCCCTTCTATTCCCTCGCGATCCCTCTGCTCTTCCTTGGTGTTCGCTAGCGGCAGCTACCGACGCTGACTTGTTGCTTTGTTTTGCGGGAACTCCCGCCGCACTGCGGACGATCAAAGAATCGATCGATCGATATTCCCCGTGAATTCGACGATTTATTGATTCAGCCTCGATCTGGAGATCCCTGTTAACAATCGTCGCACCGTGAAGGATGCTGGGTTTACGCGATGGCGGACTATTCCGCGGGACATGGGCGACTATAAAAGGCTCTCTTCAAGTACCTTCAAGTACATTAACGATTACCAGCGGCCGTAGCCGTGATGGAAAACACCGGTTCTCGTTAGATCACCGACGTTAAGCATCGCGGGGCCCGGTACTGGGGAAAGATGGGTGACCGCCACCTTTACCTTTTTCTCCCGGTACGCCGCTGCTGCTGGGACCCGAAGGAGAGAGAGCAGGAAAAAATAGGACTATAGTTCCGTCGGGCAATATAAGCGATAGGCTTGAAACGCCATCCTGTTTAACAGGAAAAACAATATACAATACATTAACGATTTAGCTTCTCGGTTATTCTTCGCGACGCGTGTGGCTTGACTAATAATCGATTCGAAATTGATTCGACGGAGCTGTAAGGCAGTTTATACTGGTTGCATCCCCTACAATCGGCCTCTGCTGGAGAAGATCGTCGCCCGATGCCCTTGGTTCACGAGTTACAATTAGTTAACAACCGCCGCGTAGGCTTGCCAATTATGAAATTACCCTTGTTTACAACACTACACATAATTACTGGCTCTCGACGGGTTAATGCATGAGTGATCTAGTTATCGAATTAATCGCTTCTTGTCACGCCGTGAAAAACCGAAGTTCCGTCGGCGAATGAAAGAAACTTTATTTCAACCTGCGAGAGTATTCGCGACGCGAAAGTCGAACGCAGAGATTAATATTTCGGTTATTATTTAAAGTTTAAAGGATAGTCTCGAGACGTTTTCGATTAAACGTTGAAGATTGCACAGAGTAATTTGGCAGATAATTAACTATTATTGTTCCGGCTACAAATGCAGCTTCCTTGTTGTTCTTACATCGATAAATGCGCATTTACCGTTGGATAAATACGTAAAAACGTCCGGGAAGCAGCGACGCGAGATAACCTTTCGAATAAACGTTTGCGTATCAACTGACACGCCGAAATCAGTGCAGAACCTTGCAAGCCGCGTTTGCAGCAGCAAATTTCTATTAAGCAGTAATTAAAGTTTTGAAAAACTTTAATTATGCTGTGTATTGATTTTAATTAAGACTCGGGCAAATTAAACTTCAAAACGGACGCAAAGAACAGTTCAGAAACGCGCTGTAAACAAATCAATCGAATGCATTTCTAATGAGGATTCTTTGCTAAATCATCGCGAACTCACTGTAGCCGTGCACTGTTGTACGATTGCAAAGCAAAAGTTACGAATTTAGTAGAAATGGCGACAAATTTCTGTTCCCGTACTTTGAGACGAACGAATGCATCTATTACCGACGCATACCGTTGCCGAACCACCCATAAGAAGAAAATAAATTTCTCTATACTTAGCGTATTAAGAAATATAACGAACAATATTCTCTAGCCGCAGAGAGCTTCCAGCCAGAGTGTAGCAAGTCGATAAAACCCCGATAAGAACAAATTCATCTCGCACAGTTAGGGAGGAAGAAAGCTAAGACAACCGTAGAACTGAAATGGTCGAGAGCAAATTGCCGAACGGGGTCGTTTTAAATATATTATCCCTTTGCACAGAAAGACACGAAGTTGCAACGTCGTAGGATCAACTGCCCGAAGGGTGGGAAAAAGCACGCATTTCGAAAAGTAACGGCGCTGTTAACGGCGCAGCCGGCTCACCCTGGGCGCCGGCCTTCGCTGCGAATACAATACAGACTAACAATCCTGGTTGCATTATCCCCGGCTGAGGGTCGAGACCGGTGCACGCGGTCCTTCCGCGCGTCTTATTTAATAAAGGAGCCGCCATCGATTTCAATTCGGGAAACAGAGAAGCAAGTATCACGTCCTTCACCTTTCCTCTCAGCCGCGCAAAATGGTCCTCTCGAATGGAGCCGGTTTATCTGTCAGGTGTCCAATTCCCCCATAACCTCGCGCCATGAATATTCACGCCTTCGAGCTGTTCACATCTGTCTGCGGGATGCGGCCGGCTATTTCAAACTTCGATGCTTTCCGAAAACGCGAACAACTGTATCTCGGATAGCATGGAGGGATGCCGGCTGCGTTACTCGTCTCGTCTCGTTTTCCACGCTCGCGCTACGAGGCTCCTACCACCCCCTTTCTCTTTCTCTCTCTCTCTCTCTCTGTCACTGGCTTCTCGTGCACTGCGGAAGAATTTTGAACCGGTGCACGTTAGGTACGCGGCTCGCAAGCACGTGCAACGTCTGTCATACGGTGGCTCGTGCGATCTCAGGAGCTCGCCACTTTTACGACGCGTCCGACCGATACAAGACCCCGACTCCTACTGACGGCAGCACGTCGCACGAATCCCCCTTTAACTTCGATGCTGGAGCGTGCGTGCACGCACACAGCTGCACTCGCCTCGGTGCGTGCACGCGCGCTCCTGCAGCCGCACGGTAGCGATGGCTGCAAGTCGCGTTCCATTGGAGCTGATTGGAGCTCGGAGCACCTGACGACACCAGTGCCGGATTAACCAGTCAGCAAAATAAGCACGTGCTTGGGGCATCGGAAGAATGGGGGGAACTGTAGCAATTTTCTGAATTTTAAAGTCTAAATTTTTTTACAATCACTTTCTAGGCAATTCACCGGAAGTGCCTAAGAAGTTGTACGTTGCGTTGAAGTGATCACCCTGTATAAGGAGGCCTCATATCTTTTAAGTGCTTAGGGCCTGTCTTAATCCGGCCCTGGACGATATAGTCAAATCACTTTGAATATCTTTGGGATGTGGAATATGTCCAAATTCGCGGGGTACTGGCAGTCTTCTTTAGTGTATGAAAATTTTGGAATGATGCAGGCAGAACCGCCCTTAGCACAAGGCAGACGGGATCCTTGCCTCGGGCCCCGCGCTTAGGAACTTCATTTTGTAAAAATTAAATGAATTAAGTATAATTGTCAAGGTATGAATTTTTCTAGAATAGATCTGCGGCAACCCTAAGTGACGCATGAAGTAGAGACGCAAAGTTATCTGTTTTCAATAATATCGACTTTTGCCCCGGGCCCCGCAAACTCTAAGAGCGGCTCTGGAGGCAGCATAGTTGTGAAGTTTGTAAAAATGCAGGTTAGATACCCATCGCTACCTTGCATACATACATCGGCGTGTCTGATGCACACTTGTTATCACACGCACACACAGTTTCCTGCAGTGACGACTCTACTTTTTTTTGCGGATGGGATTACTTCTTATTGCAAGTAATCGGTGAACGACGAATCACACTTTTTAATTTTTTAATTTTAAATTTGCTCCCACCGTTTCTTATTACGAATATATTCTAATTTAAATAAATGAATTAAACCGGCGACTCTGCTGCTGTGGCCTTTTCTAATAACATTTCAATGCATAAAATATATTTTACAGAGCCAGACGCACATTTCGTGAATCGTTTCATTTTATTATCTTTCAAATGGTACCAGCTCTATGCACACCAACGAAATTGTATACAATTTTTACTGATTTTATCAAAAATACAGTTCTAAGTAATTGTTTCTCAATTCAATGCAGAACCTGCGGAATTTCGCTGAAACAAAGCAAACAGAACTGCACGTTCCTTTAACGTATCGAACGCAACTTTTAGCACGTTAGATTAGCACGTAAAATTAGGATATTTAATTATACAATTATTATTTTGCTATAATGTCCAAATGCTTATTCAATAAACTTAATTATTGCTGAAACCGCTGAACACAAGTTCAATCGCGGCCTGCACGTCGCCGTTGGTGAACTGCAGTGCCTGGATATTCAGCGTGTCGTCTTGCAGCCCCATTTCGTGCATTTGCGCCAACTGTCTTTGCAGATCCGTGAATTGCGGTAGAACGGGCGGCAGAATCGGTGGCAGTGTGTCGTCGCTGATCAGACCCGGTGTTGCCGCCGAAGCTTGTTGCATAGCTTGCATGAACATCTCTGTGGTTATCACTCCCGAATTCGCGCTGCCAGCCGAGGTAGACGAAGGAGAATTGGAAAGGGGAAAGCTTCTGGCTCTTGCTCTAGAAACGGCTGCTGCGAGCTGCGCAGCAGTGATCGTAGTATTCGATGAGTTAGTGGATAAATTCGGAGGCTGCGTCGAGTCCGAGGACTGAGAAGAATCTCCCGCCATTTCCTCGTCGTCGCTCAGATTATCTAAGCTATAAGAATAGGCAGCCGGTTGCGAGTTGGACAGCGAATTGTTGGAGCCAGCGGTCGCGTTATTGTGTGCCTCTTCGTGAACAGCAGCGGCTATATTCTGCGCTGCCTCCACCAGGACAGGATGCGCCTCTGCGAACCTAACAACGAAGGCGACGTACGCGTTAATCTTACATAAATATAGCACAAACAAGCGCGCGAAGTAGAATTCACCTTCTGACGGTATCCACGTCCGTAAAGTGGGCCATTAAGTCAGGATTTTGCAAGATGGCGATCGCTACGGTGTCTTCGTGCAACCCAGGAGACGACGAAATAATATTGTCTATGACTTCCGGTCTTTTCCCTAAACGCTGCGATCGATAATTGCGCGTTACGAAGTATCTCACGCGTTACAAGGAATTAATTCAATACTTACGTTCAACGCGCTTCGAAGCGCGGGATTCTCTTTGAACGACTTAAACGCAGACGCGAGCTGCAAGATATTTTCCTCGGATATATATTTAGGCAGCGAAGACGCGTCGGACTCCCTTTTCTTCAAGACGTGCACCATCGCGCCGCTTTTCAAGCCGCACGACTCTAGGGTTAATTCGTCTTCCAGAATGCACCCGCAGTAGACCAATTCTAAAACGAGGAGAACAAGTCCTCTCGTCACGGTAATTTAATAACTGCTTCGTCGAAAAGTATTTATATCAGAAGCTTCGAAGTTTCTGTATAAGAAAAACAAAGAGTCGGAACAAAGCGAAATGTCATCTTACCGAACGACTCCTTCGATAGGTTAACTTTTCCAGCCGTCTCGCATTTCAGGTCCTCAACTTTAGTTTTAAAATTCACATCGTTCAGCTTGATTGTGGTCAATGTCTGGGGGTCTATACGTATGCCTAAGATTAATTCTGAAGCCATTATTTTCAGTGAGTAACGCTTGAATACATAAATGTACTTCCGAATGGATGCACTTGAATTTTAAGAAATCAGTCGGTAAACATGACGCAGTTTACCGCCTTTCTCCTACCACTACTTTCTTCTCACTTCCGTATTGTCGTACAGCTGTACGCCGTAGAGAATTTCTAATTCATCGAAAACAAAGCTATCCGCGTTATATTATTTCGATCGTTGTATTATTTTACACGAGCTCTCAACGATGCAACGTAAACCTCGGGTACAATGGCCATTATTGTAAGAGCCTGTTAGTTCCAACTGTCAGGAATTACGTAAATCACTGTCAATCATAAAATCGTCGATTCGTTACTTTCATATGTACAACAAATGGTTAATAATCTTCTACATCGAGATTGAAATTGTGAAAATGCAAAATTTTAGGCAACAACATTTCAAAAGTGCATCGCCTCGATGAACGATGTCTCGACAGATTTACTGTGTTCGATACGTATCGATATAAAACGTAACCCCAGCGGTACGATGGACTAGGGGTGTTCGATTCACCTCAAAGAATCGATTCAAAATCGGATTATAAGGATCGATCTTACTAAAAAATCTAAACCAAAGAATCGATTCTGGAAGGATCGAGATGAAAAGAATCGCCATAAAACTTTTTTCCTAAAATTAGTACAATAAAGTCGGTTTTGAATACTTTTGAAAGAATCGATATAAAAATTACTTTTACAAGGAACAATTTAGGATAGTTGTTGAAGGGCATTGCATTTAATAGAAGAAACATTTTGCTATTCCTTTTAAATATTTTACTCATCATGCAATTGCCATTCTTTCATTGATAAGGAATTTAAGAACAATAATTGCTGTAAATGTTCAGGTGATAAACTATTTCTGTGCATGATCACTTAAAACATTTCCGGCTTCGGAAAATACACGTTCTAGAATCGTATATAAATTTGCCGCGAATCCTGTATATAAATTTGGCGGGAATCGTGTATAAATGGCGGGAAACGTATAAGACCAGGAAAACCTACGTTTGATTGGTCCTTTCACGGGTAGTAATTAATTCCCTCAGAGGGCAAAAAATCGATTGTCGATTCTTACATCAAAGAATCGATTCCGGGGAAAATCGGATACAAAAGAATCGATTCAAAAGATCGATCTTTTAACCAAAAGAATCGATTTTCTGAAAAATCGAATCGGAATCGAACACCCCTACGATGGACAGTTCAGGGATATGTTTGTCATAATCTCCGATAGCTGACATTCAAACAATTCTCTCGTTATGTTGTGCCGCACACAACTTTGATATGACATAAAAACACGCAGAGATGCAAGACATTTGCGAAAATATTCGTACAGCGATTGAACATGGACGTACCGATATAATTAGGTCCCTTTTAGACGCGTGTACGTGTAACGAGTTTTACGCTAAAACTGTGCCGCTTCTTTATGATTTATCACATAGTATTATGCTACGTTTACTTGTTTACGAGGCAGATGGGGAAAATTAATCCTTTTTGTGACAGGTGAAAATGGTAACACAGCCGAAGGAATAACGAAAGAAAAGATTCTAAATCAGCCGCTTTTGGAGGAGGGTACATTCCTTTCGTATGCTTCCAAGGTAATGTCTGCATTGCGAATTGTAAGAATGGTACGCGAGAGTGTCTTGTAAGGAGTACAGTTCGTTTATCAATTTACATGAAAAATCCAGACCAATCAGCCGGACATTGTGCGAACATTGTTAAGCTGTGGCGCTAATCCAGCCGTTCAAAATACCAACGGGCACAATGCTGTAGATGTTGCATCCAGCGACGTGATCAGGCGCACTTACATAGAAGAATTACTAAGAGCGACTGCTGGGTCAGAGTATGTAACATTGTCTCTCACATTTACGGTAGCAATATACAGTGGCGGATTTAAAAGAAAAAGGCCCAGGTAGCGAGCGTTGATGGGCCCATTTTTTAAAAAAAAGTGCTTGGATAAAATCTTAATTTATTTTTCAAGACAGGGCCCTAGGGGGGCCCTTCTGAGCAGGGGCCCACTTTTCGAAAAACTAAAGCGGTAGTTTTACTGAGAAAGGGCTCAGTGTAATAATACAGAAAAAGTATATAGTTTGGATAAAATCTATGGGGCCCTAGTGGGGCCTTTCGAGCAGGGGCCCAGGTGGCAACTGCTCATCGGCCGCCCTGTTAAATCCGTCACTGACAATATAGTATCTAATACTTTCACATTTTTCTTGACGATGTATGATTATTTAAAGGATAGACAGAGTATTGCAGTTATTGGATGCAGGATTAAACGTAAACTCATGGGACTCCCATGGTAGTAAAAATACACCTCTACATTGGGCAGCCTGTTATGGGAACAAAGATATCGTCGTATGTTTAATTGGTAAGTCTTACAAAACATGCTTTTAGGCGATAACTGTGGCTGTTGCTACGTAACACGAACGTGCAACTTTCCTACAGACAGAGGGGCAGATGTAAACGCTGTAAATGGTTGCGGTGCTACACCACTGCACGATGCGGTGAATCGTGGGGATGTTGCTATTTGTCAAGAACTACTACAAGCGGGTGCAAATCCTCTTATACGAGCAACTAAAGGGTATTTAAATAATACGATAGTATTGTAATAATGAGTGTTTCGACGTAATTTAAGGAGATTGTTTGCAGAACTTTTGCAGGGAGAACGCCATATGATCTTTCCAGAGGGAAGCAACCTCTGTACTTGGTTCTTCAAAGATTTCTATCAAACTTTGTATCGAACGAGAGTGAAGCGATGCATAGCCCGACCGCATCATTTACGGAAGGAAACTTCTGCCAAAAGAGCATCTCAAGTAACATGAGCCAGCTATCTATCGAATCTACTAAATCGTTGGATCCGGTGTACGATGTACCTTTGCGCGAATCGGGCAAAGATAGTCCGAGTAAAAGTGCGGATAAGGATGGGATTTACAGTTTACTTTGGCCACAGCCGAAAACCATCGTCGAACTGAAAACATTTTCTGCGCCTTTCATTGCTGGGAAAGAACTGTTTATATCTATAATACAGGTACAGCGTTTTAAAGTAACTAGCACTGTCATAATCGTGTGATCTGCATTTCCTTTATACATTCCGCTGTTACAGGGTAGCGAATCTATACACAGAATACTAGACGTTTGGGAAATTAGTAGAACTCACTTATTAGAGTTGGGTCACGATGTAAAAATCGGCGAAGTCCATCCTAGCTCTGGCAAATTACTTAACGACAACAGGATCGAGTGTATAGTGAATAAAAAGTTATTCAACCAACCTGACGGGTACCAATTGCATATTTCGCAGAACGCTATCAAAGTTGGTGCCGGGAGTCTGGCTGGATTACATTACGCAGTCTGCACGTTCGTGCAAATTCTGCGATTGAGCAAAAATCATAGATCGGAGGCATGCGAAATCGAACCCGTTTTCATAAAAGATGAACCAAGATTCACGCATCGCGGTATATTATTGGACATCTCGCCCAGGGGGCGAATACCCACTTTAGAATATCTACTACACATGATCGATCTATGGTCGTCCTTTAAAATATCCCACCTGCATCTGTATTCGAGACTTACTCCGAATTGTGATTGGCAACTCTGCTACTCGAAATCCGAAATGGTCACCCTTGACCGTTACTGCAGGTTTGTACCGCGGCTATTCCTATCCACGCTTAATTTCATGCCTGCAGAACGTTATTACTTTCTTTCAGAGACCGACATTTAGATTTAGTCCCGACTTTGGACGTCGATTCCAATGTAGGTCAGCATCATCTGGCACAAATGTGGCCTATATTCCAAGAGTTACTGGCAGTATTTCCAAGTCTAAGTTACGTTCACGTCGGACCGAGATTGGCTAGTTTGCTCGTTCACGCAGACAATTTCGATTTGAATTCGTCGATTAACGAAACTATTGAAACAGACATGTCGGAAGTATTTAAATCGTACTCCTGCCTTCAAGAGCTGTGGCACATTTTGAACTTAAGCTCAAGCACAACTCTGTTGCTCTGTTCGAATGGTTTACATTCCAAAGCAGAATTTCATAACATACCCAACAACATTATTCTCGTCGAATACGGGTTTCAGGTAAACGTAGTCTTTATTCCCTCAGTTTGCCAAAATCGAGATTTAGTTGGCAACTGTCCCGCAATTGATTTCTCGTATTATTTATGACACAGGCGGATTATGACTTTTCCGAGTGGACAGAAGCGTTTAGAATAGCAGGCGGCAATGTTTTACCTAGCTCTGGGACAGCAAGCTATAACAGCTTAGCGGGGTGTCCAGCATCGACTTATGCGAATACAAAGAACGCGATAAAAACATCGCTCGAGCAGGATTCGGTAGGTATAGTTGTAGCACATTGGTCCGGGAGCCATCACCTCACTCCACACCCCTTTGCTTGGATCGGGTATTTAATAGCAGCGGGATTATCATGGAATCCAGCAAGTGAAATTGAAGTGGGGGTTGACGACAATTACGAGATTTCGGAAGTATTTGGATCGAGGTAATACATTTACGAAATAGCTTCAACTGTAAAACGCGGAGTAATAAAACGTTACTTTTACAGGCAAAAATGCGTGACAAAATTGTTGGACATTCATGTTTTCCAAGATTCGGAGTACAAGATTGGAAACGCGATATTAGAATTGGGGCGTTTAGACACTTTAGTGCTTACTTTAAGTAAAAACCAGGGGACAAAGGATTTACAGCAGATCCCGGATAATCGTGGATCAACGTTGTACAGATTATTAACAGACCCGGACAATGTAAATTTGGAGTATCTTTCGGCCGATTTGTTCGCAGTAAGTGCACAATATCCAACGTAAATATTATTTCGAATTAAACACAGACGGGGAATGATATCTGCGAACTTTACTTGACAGAAAGTAACGAAGCAAGTTAAACGCATTTCGCATTCACTGTACGAATGCAATTTATCATCGAAATTTTCGTCGATGGAGATACAGGAGCTCCAATTGACCGCCGACCTAATGTTAACGGCATGCAAAATCGGAAGAACGTTAATCGGCGTCGGCGTGAATCCTAACAGCAACATGGGCCTGGCGGTTATTAACTTAGGAGTCTGTAATCTGCCACCTACATTTAGAACTGATGTAGCAAATAAAATGTTGGCTCACATAGAGCAATACAAGGGTTCGTGGTTACAAAGGCATTTACCTCAGGGTCTTCAAAGCTCTTTACTAGTCCTGACTAGTGCTTTACATAGGTTTGTGCCAGAAACATAATTTTACCTTGAATTTTTAAGACACAAAAGATTTTTCATATTTATATATATATATATATACACGTATATAACAAAACTATCAGTTCCTGCTGCACAAGACTGCAGGTACGCGCTGTGCTGAAAGCAATTATCCACAGAGCTTATGAATGTTCCTTTAACAGGATACTCGTTCGTACGCGTTAACGCAACAATGTTATCTCACTTGTTTTACGTACAATTTCAGTTGCTCTTCCGGATTAAGCATCTCACGTTACAGTGATATTTAATAGTAATACGTAGGCGATACGAGGGGAACATTCTCAAGGTCTGACGAAAACTTTACAGAGAAGTATTGTTCATGCCAATTTCTAACATGAGAAGTGATAATTACAAGTATAGAATTAGGTTTATTAAGTACAGATGTATTTAGTTGTCACATATACACATATGTGTTTTATTCTTTACAACAGTAACTATACAAGATTTTCGCGATAGAATTGGTATCAAAATTTATGTACAAACGTATTTTAATACTAAATGTTTTGTGAAACAATATAATTTTTCAACATCACGAGTCTTCTCTATGATCGATGACTTAGATTAGTATTCTTATTATATTAAATTAAATAATTGAACACATTAGTCAGATTAGTATATTTTTTCAAGTAATAACGAAATACCTAGGGTATCGCTAAGTTCTCCACGAAACAGCATTTGCAGCGCTAAACGTACGAATGTGATATTAATTTCCATTAACGACATGCGATACACTTTGAGGGTAAATTTTTTTTATACGCTTACGACGCTTTCGAACAGCAAGACTTTAATTCATATCGAAATATGAAGAATTGTAAAAGTTTAAATGAAATTGGACGCATTCAATACGAAGGCGTAGAACATTGTTTACCAATGCTGAATAAATACTTCGATGAATAAATGCTACAGAGTACGACTTAATCGCTTATTTGTACATTATTGTTGTGTATAAGATTGTTATGAGTCTGTTCGTTCCAGCCGCCCATTTCTAAATCCTGCTTGTGTTGTATCTCATTCTCGAGAGCCTGAAGTCTGTAGAACTCGTTAATTTCGAACTGATACTTCGGAGCCGTGATGCCGAAAAAACTTGCCAAACATTCACCTAAGTAATCGCAGCCGTCCAATATTTTACCACCGATAGATGTTGTCTGATACCAAGTCCAAGGTAGCCAATTGAGCGTCTTCTGTTGGTTTCCATTCGTTTGATTCGGCACAGCATGTATCGAAATCATTTAATTAGAAATCGTCGAGGAGGTCATCGCAACGCGTGAAGATTTATAAAAGAAACTTAACTGGGTCTATTTGAGTTACTGTTTTATTCGTTTCTGGGGCGTCCGTTTCATCCTCGGAATATTCTTCCCAATCGCCGTCCGAAAAGTGTAACACTCTCTTCAGTCGTCTCTTTGGCTTAAGGTCCTAAAATCGTTTGAAATGTACAAAGACACGAAAGTACACACCTTCAATTAACATACGTCTGTGACAGCTGCACTACTGTCGTTCAAAATAACGTCAGATAACTCGCAGACTTCATCTTTTTCCGGAACCATGATTGGTGCTTCGATTTCTTCCGATACGCTTTGCAATTATGAGAAATCAAACACTCTGACAGATCTCATGCGCGATGTTGACCAAAACAGACCGTGCAACTTTCGTCACTGTCAGTATGAATCACTCCCACACCATTGGTAATTAAATTAGAGAGTGTTTTAAAGTACAGAATAAAATCATAGATTAAATATCTACTATAAGGCGTAGTAAGTTCCGAATGCACACGCGTTCATTTCTTGCAAGAACAAACGCTGCGCACGCGCGTCGACGATCAAGGTATTTCTCGAATCGAATTGATTCGAAAAAAGCATCGACAATACTCGCATTAACGAGAATCAACTAAATCATTATATAATTTTCTTATCTTTTACAGACGCAATATATAACTACACATTCAAGTTCTTCAATATTGATTGAATACTCCATCGATAACTTAGTTGAAACGTACTTACCAACAATGTCGCTTGAAGTAACATTTTCTAATACACACACTATAAACTTGCGCGTGCAAGCATTCGTCGAGTTTAACATCGATAATTTAAGATCAGAATTAAGAATGCAGTGTCGCCGAACTATCGATCTCCCAGTAGTATATGATTCATGGTACCCGAAACGCAACACCTGTCGCTTCAGTTATAGGTATACTTACCATTGCTTTCGAACTTCGCCTATACGCAGTTCCCAAAGTGGCATCGCATCGTCGATGACAATTGCTGCGAAATGGTAGAATAACAGTAGGAAGAAGAAGGAGAAGCAGAAAAGGAAAGGAAAGGGAATGTTATGGTGTAAAATGGATGTGGAGGTTTCAAGGCGGTAACGAACAAGGTTCATCGATAAGACGAAGAGACACGCAGCCGGCTGCGTTTTGTGGCTCATTGTCAGTTCTACGAGGAATGACGGCTCGGGCCTGAGGTTTGCGCCTGGTCACCGTGGTGACGGGTTGCTCAATCGCGGTACTTATCCCTCTCGCTTTTCTTTCGTTTACTTTAACTGTACCGCCGCAGATGATGTTCTTCAAGTGACTCCTTTTTATTCGCTAATTTCACGATGGCACGGACGCTCGTCTGTTTGCGATACTTTCTCATCGGTGGTGCTATCGTCGTCGGCGTAAGTGCATACATATTTGCTCCTCCGTGACGGGTTCAGGCGTAGGTAACGTAACTGTACGATTAAGCATCGTGGTTAAAAGTGAATTCGTTGTATTCCAACGCACTGGAATTACACAACGCGTTGCATTCTTTTTCGGCTCGGGTCCTCGACTTTCGTTCGGTTGTTCTATTATTAAGAATACAGCCGTGCGTCGGTGACCAGTTTCCGATTTGTCGCGGAATTGGACGCCCGCCAGTTTACTCTATCGTGCTAGCGCGTCGTTCATTCGAAAACCGCGATGTTTCGGTTTTTCAAACACTCTCGCCTCTCTTCCGTTGTTGCTTTATTAATCTCATTCCGATCCGATGGCTTTCTAGCGCGATTTTACACATTTGATTCGCGGTGCCATATTGTTACCTTTATCAATAGTCTTTATTTTGTTGCCGTCATTGATTAATATCGTTATCGATGGAGGTCTTATCTAAGAGTAAGGAGGCAGTAACGTCTACGATTTCTTGGAAAACTAGTCTCATTTATTCTGACTTTACGTGATTCATGAATTTAGCAATTTGCTTTTGTTAAACCTGATATTAATTAAAGTTAAATCTTACAATAATCACTGTTATAAATAGCGCCAGTTATGTAACACGTTTTAGCAATCAGGTACTTATAAACTTCGTTCGAATAGGCAACTCCCTTATTATTTAGCCATCGTTCCGATACCGCACGTGCAACAAAAAATATTCGTGATATCGTAACGTGCACTATCTTGGCCACGATATCAACTGCATAGAGGTGCTCGTGCAAATCGATGCGACAGGACGTCGATGCAACTCGTGTACAATTATTCGAACAGATTGCGATAAAAAAATCGCAGCCAAAAAATAGATATCAGAGATAAAACGTGTGAAAACAGGATCGGTAATGGATATTATCGAAGTGTGCCAAGGATGGTACGCTGTGGCGAAAATCAATTACGAAAAGTAATCATTAGTAAGAAGATAAATGCAATTGGTGACACCGATGGTTCAAGTTCAAACCGGCGATCGTTAACGCGAAACGCTGACGGTGAAGCAGAAGTTATTTCGAATTCTTCTGTTACACCATCTCTTAAAATCCCCACTTCACTGAATACGGAAAATGCAGAGATTAGATACAACCGATCCCCCGCTTATCGTACATGTTAGCGCACGTTATCAGCCGGGAATATATTGTCTCCGAAAGATGACGGCAAACTTTGCTTTTTCACAGGTATGCGGCGTTATAGAGAGCATTTGCGCCGGCTATTTTATATATCAATTGTATGAATATTCACCCCTCACTCCCAGTAATGTATGCGGCTCAGCGATAACTTTGCTAGTGATGGGCCTGGTGGCAGCTATGATAGGCTGGTGTATCTGGCAGTTCCTAGATTTCTCAAATACCGGTCAAGTTATAATTGTAAGGAATATTACATCGCTATCCTTTACCAATCACGCCGATAGTCAGGGGCGGATTTGTGGATAGGTTAAGTGGGTAGGGTTGCCAGGCGTGCTGGATAAATGGCGGCGTGTTGGCCTATGTGACGTCATACGGTGTAGAAGGGGAATACTTACATCTGGTTGGTGGCGCCGTGGCGTCAGGCCAACGCCAAGCCAATCAAAGCTAAGTGACGTCATATATGCCAGTACGTGTACTGGATGGTCTGGCAACCCTGTAATAAAGTAGGCTGCAGCCTAGGGCGGCAAATTTTGGGGAGCGGCAAATTTTGAGCGATAGAAATTCGGAATGGTTTAAAGACAGAGGCTTGAGAAAACTTTAAAAAGAATTCACTTCTTTTTCATATAGCAAATTAGAAATAACTCATACGTGTATTGCCATATTAAATTAATTTTAATAAATTGTCTCGATTCTTTTAGATTAAAATATTTGATGATATTTCGCGGAAAGGGCGGCAGATGCTTGTTAGCCTAGGGATGCCAAATCTTCAAATCCGTCCCTGCCGATAGTAAGAATTGAAGAGTCCTTATAGAAAACACTGTAAGTGCCAAAATTAAGAAAAAATAGTATAGAATTTGATTTTTGGCACTTACAGTGTTTTCGACAAAGACTATTTAATTACGTTCGTCGAGGATGTCTTTCGAATCGAGTAAACTTAATTCCTTCAGAAGCATAAGATCGATGTTGCTTGCGTTGATCGGTACAGTTTCCTTTTCCACCGAATTACAACAGAATAACATGTGGTCTTGCATTTAGTTTTCCGTAGTGCTGATAATCGTGACGGTGGTGAACACGAGTGCTGGGATTTGGGCCCTTGTCAGGCACGAGCAAGTGGATCTGTTACCAATCGCTCATCTCGAACAAGCGTTCAGTCTTGCTGTGTCGGATGAGAAACCTCTCTGGGATCGTATGCACTCGAAGGTAAATTTCAGAAGGCGTTTTATTAATTTCTAACATTGCCACTGAAAAATATATGTATTTCTTCTTTAGTTACACTGCTGTGGAATAAATGGACCAGCCGATTACCGTGGCCAAGATGCGATCCCCTGGTCTTGTTGCGACACGTCGTCGATTTCGAATTCCAGCGACTCTAAAGGCGCGTGCACAACGATGTACGCGAGGGGTTGTCAACACGTAGTAATAAGTCGCAATAGATCGATCCTCCTTCACATTTTCCTACTCGCATTGTGCACAGTATTATTGCAGGTGAGTTTCCGATCCATTGGTCGCAGTGTGACCTGGAAAGTGGCTACCGACGGTAGCTATTTTGGAGTGGGGGTAGCTACCCACGTCTACGCAAGCGCGCAATGACGTCACGAGCGTTGAGCCAATCAACGCCAAGATGAAAATCGCTGGAAAATTCGCCGACGCCAGCGCCAAGTTATGCCAACTAGCCAACCAGCATCGCGGAGAAATGGCTAGTTGACTTGACTTGGCGCTGGCGTCGGCTATTTTTCATCTTGGAGTTGATTGGCTCAACGCTCGTGACGTCATTGCGCGCATGCGTGAACGTGGGTAGCTATCCCCACTCCAAAATAGCAACCGCCGGTAGCCACTTTCCAGGTCACACTGATTGGTCGACGGAATCGTGTTCGGAGCTTTTATTATTTTGCCATGTTTAGATCGGTTTCATAATGTGCATGTCATGCTACGCGAGGTCATCTCGGGAGAGGATGGAAAGGAGAAACGACTTGATGATCGCCGCGCAAGCATTCGCGCGAGCGTCCAAAGATTTAGGGGTGAACGACAATTTCCTCAGTCCCGAAGCAAAACATCTTAAAGCATCCACGGATGTATGACGAATGCTTGACGAGCTTTACAGCTTGAAGATTATTTACAGTGTAAAATAAATGAATATTTGAAACATAACCAAACATTAATCTCTAGTACAGTGCCGTAGAAACACTTATTTCCTACTTTACATGTAGTTACGTGTGTAATGCGAACATGAACCAAAACAAAGCAATTATTATTAATGTATACAAGTTTGTACGATTATACCACGCACAGAATAAATATTTGTGATATGATGCTTCACTTAGAATTTCCCCTATCCTCATTTAATTCCCGCAGTCTCTATAAGAAATGTTTATTCCATAGGTTTCAATTGCATACGAATCTCGTGAAGTTAAAATATATTTTTTATTCGCAGCAAGACCTTTATACGCTTCTTAAAAAAGCCTCACAGTCGTATTATACCTAACCTGAATATCTAACATTTTATTCTACGCGTAAAGTCGAGCGATACATCCTATAGAGTAATAGAGTTTCCTCGACTGAGCGACTCAAAAGGAAACCAGCATCAACCAGCATTCATGGAGAAGGAAAAGAAGACAGAATCGATGAGCGGTTATAATTTGACTGTTCTGACATTTCGTGCATCCTATTTTCACCGTTACTCGCATTATCGGTGCCCTCTACGCCTATGCGAAGTGTACAGAGCATTCAAGCTTCCTTAATCTTTCCAGATAAAGGCGGGCGCGGCGCTACATATTGCGCTGCACGGGAACTCGTTTCGGCTCTACGTTCAGTCGGTTCAGTTGACCGCGAGACGTCTGTGTATCACAGTTGTTGCCCGTGCCTTTCGCAACCTAACCTGTTGAGCGTCGGTTTGTGCGTCCTCTGAAGGACTTTCCATATTTCAACGATCGACTTCTTTGCAACCGGACTAATTGCGCGAGATCAAAATCAGTCAAGATGGGCTGCGGAATGGGAATGATAAAATACCTGCTCTTCATATTTAACTTCATCTTTGCGGTAAGTTGGGAGACATTCTTTCGACGAAGCTACTTACACAACTACGTGCGTGTGTATGTAGTTTACTCGTGAAACTTAAATAGCCGTGTACGACGTGAGTATTAGATTCTCACGAAGTAATTGAAAATCATGTCGCTATTTACCATTTATTGGCAAGCGGGCGGTTAAATGAAAGACAGATACGTGTTCTAACACTTTTAATTATCACTGCGTTGCTGTTACGGTGGCACTGCAAAGATTGCCGCCCTGTATGTCGTGTATAGCCCGAGTCCAAGTTTTTACGTCGTATTTGATTTGTACTGCCCAATCAATGCATGCGCTATTTTTAAATACTATCAATAAACCAGCTCTCTTGTTCGATCGTTCAACAACTCGTTCGTTTACGCAATTCCCCGTTGCGGTAAATTACTTCTTATCTTAGCTTTTTTCGATCTTATTAAGTATGTTTTCAAGTTGATTAATTTTCATACTACCTATCGAAGTGTAGTAAAACTTCAGGATTAACGTATTTAATTTTCAAATTATTTTACATATATGCAATTATGTTTTGCTGGAAAAGAGAATAGCGTAGCGTACATAACTGTTTCTCGCCGCATCACGTCAATCGTGTCTTAAACCGAATGCGTCTAATCACAGAATTCATCTAGACGGTTAATTGGAGATTTCGGGGCCCTGTGAATTAAAATTCGCGCATGTGGTGTGGGAGAAGAAAGATATTTCTGTGGAGTGGGTCGAATTTCTGAGTCAGTGTTTTTTTCATACAGGCTTGTTTAAACACGCGTCAGTCTGTGAGTGACAGAGCGAGCGTGAGTCATGCGATAAGAAAAACCATTGCCGTTAAAAAACTTCATTATTTTCGTGAATTATCATAGCTAGACAGAGTTTAAGCAATTATACGTGATAATAATAATAATAAATCGTCTTTATTCCACGCAAGATTAGTATAGCAAATAATTAAGGATTAAGGGAATGGGCGAGGCTCAGCGTAGCTGCTATTATGCCTGACCCGAGACATCCCAAACATTTTTGTCGATGTGTCATTCCGTATCGGTCAAATTTATTTGTCTTAATACTTTCAACAGCATTACATCTGGAATAGAGCTGTTTCGAGACTCGAAACATTCGAGTAGCTTGAAGTTCGCACCGAGCGGGACTCGGTTTTTTGAGCCGAGCCGAGACCCGAACGGTTCGGGTAACCCGAATGTTTCGGGTAGCTCGATTTTTTCGGGTAACTCGAATGTTTCGAGCCGCCCGAATATATTTTAGGTAGTCGACTGTATGGTGCAGTGTGACAGCTTTGATGTAGCTGGAACATTTTGTAGGCACCGAATATAAATTTAGATGTATAATATATATTATACATAATACCTAAAATATATTCGGGCGGCTCGAAACATTCGAGTTACCCGAAAAAATCGAGCTACCCGAAACACATTCAAGCTGCTCGAAAAAATCGAGCTACCCGAATCCGTTCGGGTCTCGGCTCGGCTCGATTCTTTCGAGTCTCGAAGCAGCTCTAATCTGGAACCTAGCTTATGGCGCCTAAAATTTTGTTTAGATTTACGTGCCCCTCCTGTGCTTATCGCATCACGTTTCCGCCCCTTCGAAGTGTAATAGAAGCCCTCGACTCATATTTCGAAATTCTCCATATAGGAGTTCTTAAATATTCTTTTCCAAACCATAGGATGACACGGGTTAATCATAAGGCTGAATAAGCGACCGCGATACACCTGCGCCGTATGTTCTCAATAGCGATAAGAAAAAAAATGGGGATAAATATATATCCTTTTCAGCTATTAGATAATCGATATAGCGATTCTATCTGTGTCAGTGCAGTTCGTTATGCTCGATGTTCAGGGAACTCGGTCGTGTTCTATATTTCGAGTAACACCTGCTCTGCATAAATCTAATTTTTATTCCTCGTGGGTGTAACACGTTTGTACCCTCCCATTGATTATTCTCAAGTCACATTTATCCCAGCACAACCGTGCCATAACAAATCCAGTGGCACTTCTGTAGAATCGCAAAAGCAATTTCAGTCATCCCACGCGCCTTCTTTCCTTATGAGAATTCCACGGCTTTGTGTCGCACGATTGCAAAATTTCTTGCTGTACCTATTTTCCTCATTTTTGTCTCCCGTGCAGTCTGGTGCCCGCGGACTCGAGTCAGTTTCCTTAAGAAATAAAATGCGTGACGTGGTCGCGAACCATTGGCTGCCAGGGAATCCCGAACGATGCGATGATGCGGTGTGAGATGAAACAGGCAGAGACTGGGGGAGACAGAGAAAGGGGGACAGAGAGAGAGAGAGAGAGAGAGAGAGAGAGAAAGAGAGAGAGAGAGAGAGAGAGAGAGAGAGAGAGAGAGAGAGAGAGAGAGAGAGAGAGAGACTGGTTTCAGGCGTTTCGGCTGATGCACACTACTCATCGTGTTTTTAGTGTCCATTCCACGCTCGCCTCCTCCTCGGCCCGTGCACGTCGCCGCCGATTGTCCTTGTGGCGGTTTAGTTTTAGTTGCGTCTCTCTTCCTTTCGGGTGCGGGCCCCGTGCGACCAAATCGATTTCAAGGTGAATGCGCGACAAGATGAGCTGTGTTTGGGGATGTATCAAATGGTTACTCTTTATTTTCAATCTTCTGTTCGTTGTAAGTAAATGACAGTCGATATTCGTTCGTTTACCGACAGACTTGAACGCTGGATCGGTATTAGAGCTCTACCTGCTTGTACAATTGAATTCTTTCCAACCGTTGACGCGTTCTTTGTAAGCTAAGGCCTTGAAAAGAATCGTGGAACAAATTGCTAAGAGATTCTTGGGAATGCTTTCTCGAACATGAGTAGTGGTGGGGATTCGAAACGATTCGAAGTTATTGAATTCTGCAAAGATTCGAATCGCTTTATATCCTGGACAGAAGTTTCGAATCGTTTTGACTGTTATTCGAAACAAGAATTTCTTGAGAGTCTTGATAGGTCTTGAATTGAATACGAGTGTGCGGCTCGTCTCGAGTCTCGAGCACGCTGCACGGAAACCCGAGCTTCGGAACGGGTCGGAAAGATTCGGGCGGGATCGGGCGAGATCTAGATACTTTGGAGTTTCGAGATTCTCTCCAAATTCCGAATGGAAGTTTTGAATCGCTTCGACTGCTATTTGAAATAGGAAGTTGTGGGAAGTCTTAGACGTTCAGTCTTTCTTTGAATGTTTTAAACTTGCAAGTCTTTTTAAAATAAAAGTATTAATTATTAAGTAAAAATTTTGTGTGCGGTGTGTAAAATGGAGGGTGGTTTTAAAATAATAACAGAAATAGTATATCTTCTTATTGTTTATGTAAAAACTTAACACTTTTATTTTAACAGTGGTGACCCTCTTCATAGGATTTGCGTCTTAGGCATTACATGTTTTAAAAGCCTGGGTTAGGTCTGGGTTAGGTGGACTTATTCTCTGGATCCATCAGCAGGTTCAGGGCCTCTTACAGCGAAGTTAGTGGAGCTTCTCGTTCTTTTTCTATTTTTGTTTTATTGTATCATCCTCATGTGCTGCTTCATTGCTACTTTACGTCTTTGTGTTGGACTTGTTAAAATGCGAAATGGTTTCGACCGTTAATGTGAAAATAAATAAATAAATAAATAAATGAATAATAACTTTTGCCCGGGATTCGAAGCGATTCGATCGGTCTTGAGTCCATCACTAAACATGAGCATCCGTTGTTAATTTTGGAGAAGGAGGAGTAGAATGGAAGTAGAGGACGGCAGTAAGAAGGGGACGATACATTTCATTGTCTAGTCTTTGCGGCATATCTCTGATAGAATATTTGTCCGGAGCAGTGTGTATGCTTTGCTTTTATCATTTATCTTTCAACTCGAAATGATCCCAACGTTAATTATGACACTGTCACATTAAAATTACAATCCTCTCGGCGCAGTACAATTCTTACAAAAGTGAAACGCTCCGCGGTTTCATTATACGGGTGTCCCTGTTAACTGTGAATCATATCGAGTTCCATGCATTATGGCTTACGTCATTAAGAACTGACGCGTTCTTGGAGCCTCGAGCTGGGTTCTCGTTAAATGGGACTCCTATCGCAGTTTAATCTACTGTTATTAGACATTTTCACTTCCTGACGACAGTATCGCCAAGTCCTTCTGTAATCTCAGACACGTTCGAAAGCCAAGTATGGTTTATTTGATAAGTCGATGGCAGTGCAATATTTATTAAATTGTACCGGGTGCAAAATCTACGCTCCGATTACGAGTATTGACAGTACTAGTGCTAATCACATTATTAAAAAAGTCTCAAGCATAAATGTATTATGCTGCATATTCCACGTAGAACTACGGTTGTGATTTGTAGAGGACCTCAATAGAAGTATCAGGAAAATTTTGGTTTGTGCCCATTTTCGGGTTTTCAGGGTGAAAACACCCCCTCAAGGTTAATGAGTGTGTTTCTATTTTCAGTATATCTTGGAAACGATATATAAAAAATATGTTGTAAGTAAATACAAATTTTGTTATAGGGCTTAATAACAGTTCTTGAGTACAGTCATTTGCAAAATGTCAAAAAAACGCGACGCAAAATACGGGGTGATTCTCTAGCTAGCGTCGTCAAAGGCGATACCGCCAGCAATCACACGCCTCGCTGAGTTCCGTGGTCTTCGGTACTCGCAACCAACGAACCCATACAATGTTACGCACTAAGCAGCGGCGAATCTTGAATTCTGCATTTCTTATCAGATCTTTGCGAAAGTGACGCCAATCGATTCTTTATGGTTCCCCGGTGACATTGGCCCCAAGAACGACATAATTCGGACTATAATTAAGGAAATTACTTAAAAAATTGATTTGCATAATTAAAATTAGCTTCGTTAAAAATAGTCCGATTTACATAACTTTTGGTATGATTTTCATCGGAAAAACATAAGGAATCCATTGGTGTCACTGCCATATTGATTCGATGAAGAAAATAAAGCATTTCATTTCTCGCATAAGCTGTGAATCATCGCGTGAGCGACCGGCGAAACCCGGCGAAGATGAAACGACACCGCGCGGTCGAACGAGAAATACATCCTATATAAGTACCTACACTATATTCTGCCGGGCCGTGCTCGATGCGTCGAGCAGAAATCAAACCAAATCTCGTTCATTTTCGCAACGCTGTCAGCTCGCTCAGGGTCAACTGATAATAACGGTTCATCTAATTTTAGATGCAGTGTTCCTTCCTCTATCTAACGCTGTAAAAATCATCTCTCTATCTCTTTCCATTTGCGAGCAGTAACGGCGTAACGGGGTTGCATATTTCGTGACATCCAAGTCTTAATTTGGGCCTCCATAGCCGCTGTATACCTATATAGTGCCGAGAAAGACGTAGTTCTACGTAAAAAAACAGAATACAAAGAGTGTTGTATACCAACGTCATTTAAATTTCTTTTTTTTATACATAGTATTAGTCATTCGGTTACTCTTTCACATAACAATAGTGAACATCCCAAATTCTTTCCTCCATGGCTCCATCCGTTCCTCATCACTCATCCTTGCACTTCGATCTTTACGCCTCATCCCTTATCGACCGTTAAACTCAGGACAACACTTCCAGCCTACTGAAACCCTTACCTATATATTACACGTAATTCTCCCAAAAATGAGCACTTCAGCACTTTGGTTCGAACAGTCTTAACACCATAATCTAGTTCTAAGTCTATTATAAGTAATCTGTATTCGTCTAAGTTTCCGTCAATTGCATTGAGTTATTATTATATAAAATAAAAGAAATACCAAGCTACGGAATACAACAAGAGAGCCATTATTTGAAAGAAACGCAACGTTGTGTGTAACGATGACCACGATGATAAAGTAAAAAATTGCGCTCGCTTATGACGGATCCTTTTACATAACTCTGTAATTTTCAATAGTACCACGGACACCATTTGCACCGCGCATGCAACTATTTAACGAGACTGGCATGTTTCCTTGACTACCTACCTCGAATATTTTGCACGTCGATACAAAGTTGCAAGCGAATGAAACTCTTAAACAAATTTTAGTTTGTGAGTTTTCGAAATGGTCCTGCAGCTACGAACTATTTCTTCTCGAATAGCTTGAGCTTTATGGGCGAACAAGTATTCAACGTCGATAATTCCATTTAATCATCAGCCAGTAGCAGTGGGGGGATTAAAACGAAAATGACTCATACTCTCTACGGTGGCGTTTTATCCGTTTGATTACAGCGCAGTGTAGAGAACGGATCAGTTCTCTATATATTTTTCTTTCTCAACTATCGCTTGCTTTGCTTGGGAATTAGTTATTTAATACAATTCAATGGAAATTTGAAGCAGATAATGACGGAAACTATCAGATCACTGGAATAGTTGGGGTAGTCTCTTAATCAATTTTCCATTCGCAGTGATTTTCGGAACCTCTTGCAGAATGATATCGATTAACTTGGAACATGTTAAAGCTTCAGCGGAGATATACATCTCCACGACAACAACGTGTATACACGTGGTTTCATTGCTTCTAAGAATAGAGATAAGAAACTATCGATTCTATGAAAAGTTGTGTCGGACTTGTTACATTCCGATTTATAACATCGTTCGATACTTTCCAGTCTCGCTGTATCAAAATAAACTTTCTTTTTTCATTGCTACAGTCAACATCCATCCCCACGGTCCTGTAATTTTTTAAATATTTTCTCATTTCGATTTCCACCAAAACTTTCTTTGCGCCAGTGCTATAGCGAAGTCGTAACAGTAAATAATATAAGCGTCAAATGAAACATATTTGATCGGTCTATGCATCGAAATTGTAGATGGAAGCAATAAGACTCGGCAGAGTCGTCTATAGCGTTCCACTTTAGGTTTTCGTGCGCCTATGAACAGCGAGATAGATCTTACGACCCTCTCGAGGTTCGCGTATTTTTCCCACGTTTCTTAACGTCCTTGTCGCGACGCTGGAAACCTGTTTACTTTAACGCCCGGCAGATTTCTCGAACTTCGCTGCCGATGCATACAGCGCTAGACGACGAGGAATAGCGAAATGAGTTAAACTGTCTAGGCGCTAAAGTAAACATGCTCCGAGCGTCTGAGAAAGGTCGTTGAAAAGAACGTGGGAAAACAAGAAACCGAAACTTAGGGTCGCAAGGATCACGCGTGTCACCTTCATTCTGTTTCCATTGATCAGGTTAGAGTAAGACAGTTCTCTCTGTAAATTCTGGTATTTAATATTTAACTATCAAATTAATTAACAATTAATTATCAATGCAAGTAGGTAAGTGCAATGTGAAGGGATCTCTGTTCATTTTCAATGAAACGTCCATTTTGCAATTTCTCTCTCGAAATAAAGATGGACGTATACTGTAAGTTGTGATCGATTGCGTATATTGGAAGGAACGTATTCCTGGAAGCGAGAGTCATCGCCACATGCGATTTCGGCTGTCAAAACACGCAGATGCAAAGAAAGAAACTGTGCACGTCGCGCGACCTTTTGTCCTTTCAAGGTTTCGAACCATGGTCAGCTTTCGATGGCCGGTTTACCTTTCATAACTCGGAGATTGCTGAGGGAAGTTCGAAGGCTGACACGGGGAAATAACGGCGTGCGTTAGATAACGTTTTGTTCCTTGAAGATCATTGAATCACTGGTTATCGATGGGAAACGGTCGCCTTTGATCAGTGAAGTGGTAGTTCTGCAATGCTAAGTAGTAACGCGTCGATAACTTGCACTGGCGCCAAATGCTATTAATACGATGAATAATTTTAGCTACAAGCATCCGTTAAACGTCCGAATTGATTTATGTGGTTTTAATTGGCCCATCGACGCCAGTGCTAGGCTACATTGTGCTGATATATGCACATAAATGTACAAATGGCAAGTAGCAAGTAGTGATCTGAAAAGTAACTGTCCCCTGTTCTGTTTATCAGATTCCGTTCCACAGCTATCAAATAATCAATTCTTGGGATCGTCGATGTGCTGTCCCTGTGCTTAAACATTTCGTTGCTAAGAATTACTTATCAAACTTGCTCACGCTTATCAATTTGCGAGAAAAATTATACCGTGCTCGCCATTCAGCGTGTAAATGTTTCTTTAATGAACACATGTAGGTAATCTGGTTTTGTAATATTTTAAGCAATATCGCAAATACTTATTTAAAAATTCCAATATCGCTATTTCTACCTCGCTGTTTCAACCACTCAAACGTCTACGAATCCACGATTAGAGTTTGCAAAGTATTTTCCTGATCAAAATCTTGAAATAGTATTTGAGTGATTACATAACAGCTTTTTTAGCGATTTAACTGAAATTAGAGTCTCTAGTCAACGTTCCTCGGTGGCCAACATTGTCAAGCTTCGTTCAAAGGTTTCGGGGCGTAATTGGTACAGAAATTTTATATCGCCAAGTAGATTTTCGGTATTTGAGCGCCAGGTTTAAACGCAGCCAGCAAGTATGAGTATTATTTCCATCGATAGGCGCACGTGATTTCAGCGGAAGTTGGCGTTGAAAACTACGGGAGTAGGATGATGTCATCCAGTTAGCGATCAAATCTTTGCGTGGTGGTGTTACATATTGCAGCAGTCGTGCGTAATCAACTTTTCACAAGGCATCAGGCGAGCTGGATTTTCATATTTAAACCGTTTATGCATTAACGAACACAACTGAAGTAAAGCTGTTTCTAACGCATCAGAAATTCATTCCGATATGAATAGAAGAAAAAGTTGCGAGCGAAAAAGACTTGCATGAAGAAGTAACTTCCTAACTCGTACATATCCTCGGGCGAAACTGGGACGCGGCACTCGCAAGTCGTGGGACTATAGTCAAAGGCGGGCTTGAAATGTTAAACTCACGTTGTCAAGTAGTAAAGCTGAATCGATCAGGATAATTTTGAATGTATACATAGCTCGGAGAAAGTGTGCCTCTGTAACGTGTCAAGGATGCAACGTACATTGTTACATTTCCATCGACCCATGCAAATACTGATTACTAGAAATATCGAGTATCACCGTAGATGCCGATCCTTAAGTAAAAAAGCATTTAGGAGGACGAATACATAGCCGACTTCCTCGCGGGTGAAGGTGTTTCCTCCGGCTGTTTGTAGGTCGTCCTCATTCATCCCTTCATGAAATTACTTGCCCTATTTGCATGGAACTGTAGTTTCGCGACGGATGAAAGGAATGACGTAGGTTTGCCGAGGTTATTTAGCCAAACAATCAAACGAAGCTGCCAGTGACGATGGAGGTTGGCAGCTTTTGAGAATAACAGTTCCATCGATTCACTTTGCGAACGCTTTATCTCGAGAATAGCGTCGCTTAAGCACTATCAACGAATTGTTTGCAATATTTCCAAAGGGTAATCTTATCTCGGTGCTCTCGGGGTGTCGTAATTACTGGCAGTGATTCCATTACTGCTATTTTACGATTTCCACGTAGTCTGGTAATGCAGAAGTACAAATGATGTTTAGTGATTCACATGCGACGAGCGCAGATAATAGCACCCAATTTAACCGGAATTTAGCTTTAATAATAAACCTTACGCGTTTGGCTGCGGCGATAAAGAATTGTATCTGTATTCTGAGCTCCCGGTTCCGCAAGAAGTATTCCTAATCCCAGTAAAGCGTGAAAGGCCAGATAAAACGTGGCCGAAGGTCCGTTCTACGAATTTAGGAAACTGTGCGATAACACGATGATGCGGTAACGAAAGTGTTAGATAAGAATGAAAGGTGTACTGTGTACTGTGAAAGAATCATGGTAGGAAGAAGCGTTTAAATGATCGTTGCTGGTCGCCTGTCTACGCCCATTTATTCAATTGCACAAACGGTGATATCAGTTGATACACATTCAAATAATCGCAGCATTAATGACATGCAAGATTATACCACGCGTTTGTCCGTGGTACGCGAGATAGGCCTCGCGTATCGTATAAAACGTATGAAGTACATAGATATTGTCGGTATTGATCTTGCTTTATCGGTGAATCATTATTGGACTTAACCGGGAAATGTGTCTTCTCGGAGATAACTTACGTAGAAATTATATATTGCGACAACGCCGCACGAATAGTTTTAATTGCTCAGCAACGGTAGAATTGTAATTAAGCCGTTATATTAATTATTTCAAATATAATACTTCATTATATATATATTATATTATATTATATTATATTATATTATATTATATTATATATTGTATATTGTATATTGTATATTGTATATTGTATATTATATATTATATATTATATATTATATATTATATATTATATTATATTATATTATATTATATTATATTATATTATATTATATTATATTATATTATATTAAGCCGTCTTCGTTCGACGTCCCGGTAACTACACTCTGTCAAAAGTACGTTGAACCACCTGGCTCGCACCTGGGACATGACCCAAATTCACCTACGGGACATTCGCAATCGTGGTGTGTACCGTGTACAGAATGTTCAATGCCAACCGGTTGATATTGTGCAATGTGATGTAATAAGCCGTTGCTGTCGACGGAGCAAGTTGTCCTAGTCTTTAATCACAAGCTTATATAATTGTATAGAAACTCGAAGCCCCCGGTAATTGAAGGGTGCATATATACAAGGTGACTCCTAAATCGTTCAAGAATTTTAAAATAGTGCTCGACATGAAAGTAAAAAAAAAAGACCTTCATCTTCGATGGTGAACGTCTTTTTTTCTTACTTCTTGGGTGAAGGATGTTTCGAAATTTTCTTTATTTTAAGAAACTTGCGGGCTTAGCTATAGGAATTCAGGCATACGGAGTGTCATTAATGTATTAATATATTTGGGAGTGGGTGCCATCGAGTTCCCCTATCCCGTACCGTTGCCTCGTCAACCGTATACTCACCTTTGAAATCTGGCCTGTTGCAGGTATGTGGCATAGGAATCCTCGCCATCGGTGTCGTCATACACCTGCAGTTGTCCAATCTAACGAAGACGGTTGAAATGAACGTAATGTTCCCGTCGATAGTGTTAATCGTTATCGGCAGCATTATCTTCGTGATCTCGTTCTTCGGATGCTGCGGCGCCATCAGGGAGAGTCATTGCATGACTATCACGGTGAGTGCTCGTGCGAATCGTACCTATCGTTGATTCGTATCGTTGAAACCGACACTCTAATAATACGGAAACGGTGTCTCCTTTCAGTTCGCGTCGATCCTCCTCTTCATCTTGATAATACAAGTGGCGGTTGCTGTGTACGCGTTCGTCGTCTTCAAGAACCACGACAACCAGGTCTCTATCAAATCGACTTACAGTGAGATATTCAAAGGCTACCCTAGGCACATGGAGGAAGCAGAGATTGTCAATATTATTCAAAGCAGCGTAAGTGTGCTTTACAGGAATGTCTCGCGGACCCGAGTTCTTCCAGCAGATCTCGCTGCGAGATGTCTCTGGCGAATTTATGCGCGCAAGTATAAATAGGTTGGCTCCGAGTGATTCGCATAATTCGTTACAGTTGAAATGCTGTGGCGTCAACTCTCCTGACGACTTCCGTACTCTTGGCAACTTCACCGGCGAATTCCCCTGGAGTTGTTGCGGCAAAACGGAAAGGGAGAGGGTTTGCCAGCAGAGTGAGGTAAACAATGTGCCAGGCTGTGCAGAAAAAATCGCAGAAGCCCTTCAAACCGCAGGAACCGTGCTGGGTAGTGTCGCCATTGGTATTGCTGGAATCGAGGTAAGCTTCTTCCTCGGAGCTCGTCATTCGTGTTTTCCGAATGATTATTTATCTGCGGGAAGCATTCAGGGGCGGATTTTGGTACTATAGGCTAAGTAGGCTGCAGCTTAGGGCGGCAAATTTTGGGACGCGGCAAATTTTGTGGAGCGAACAATTTCGGGAAGCGAGAAATTTTGGGGAGCGGCAAATTTCGGGGGAGCGGCAAATTTCGGGGAGCGGAAAATTTCGGGGAACGGCAAATTTCGGGGGAGCGGTACATTTTTGGGGGAGCGGTACATTTTTGGGGGAGCGGCAAATTTCGGGGAGCGGCAAATTTCGGGGGAGCGACAAATTTTGGGAAGCGACAAATTTTGGGGAGCTGCAAATTTCGGGGTAGCGGCAAATTTCGGGGAGCGACTAATTTTGAGAGGTGGCAAATTTTAGGGAGCTGCAAATTTTGGGGGAGCGGCAAATTTTGTGAAGCGACAAATCTTCAAATCCGGCATTGGAAGCGTTGCAACGTATTTGTTAAATCTCGCTTTGAATTATTCCCACGCTAAGATTTCGACGCCTAGCGTGCTCCGAGCTGAAAGATCGTTGGTTAAACCATACTTACATTACTTACTGAAAGCCAATGGGCGCTTATTCACATGCTCCTTATCGGTCGTTTACTACGCGTGCGTATAACTTCGCGCAAACTATAGCCGGAATATAGACTTTTATTATTGTCGCAGCGTAGAATCCGTACTACACGTATACTTGTTTTATTATGTTCCAGCTGGTCGGCATTATCTTCGCACTTTGCTTGGCGAATTCCATCAGGAAC
Organism: Andrena haemorrhoa; assembly: GCA_910592295.1. Taxonomy (NCBI): domain Eukaryota; kingdom Metazoa; phylum Arthropoda; class Insecta; order Hymenoptera; family Andrenidae; genus Andrena; species Andrena haemorrhoa. Next base: position 9,007,560 of record OU342943.1, read on the forward strand.
ATTGAACGTAGAGGTTACAGGGTTTAAGGAGGCTGAACGATCAAAAGTGTATACGTACATACGTTATGTGAAAATTAATATAATTAATAACACTATTCTACCATAAACAAGTCGGTCTTGAGACGCGGTAGAGGTTACAGATTGCAAAACAAATTTAGAGAGAGACCTAATGAACGATAGACGTAAGAAGGTAAGCGCAGGAGGACGGCGAAGTGCCTTTTCATTTGAATTTCCAGTATAGTCTTTTGTTTCGAACCTTCGACCGCGGTATACATGATATTGAACGCGTAAACATGTTATTTAATGTATTTTTTATTTTGATATATATATATTACCATTGAACTGGATAGATTTTTTTTATTAGTGATAGGCGAAACACAATAATAGTACTAGCAGTAGCGATAATAATAGTAATAATAGTAATCGGTGCAAAATATTTCTAGAGGTTCGGCCATTCTTTTCATGTTGCGAAATTAAGATGACATTCGTACGTCGACGTATAACAGTACTTAGCATTTCTGCACACAGCGGGCAAAAGATCGTTACCAAATTGTCGGGCCGAAGAAAGCGGGATCTGAGTATCGAAATTCGTGATTCTTCAAATTAAAAATGTTGTATTCCTGGAGTACTTTAATCGTGCTAAAGGAAAGCTAAAATCACAGCGCGTTCTGGAGCTCCGCGAACGTATGGAAAAATATTTTTTATAAGAATATTTTGATAAGTATTACACATCGCTTACAGATGTTTTGATAAAATACAATTCATGTTTGTACAGCACATATTCACTAAACTTTTCAGAGATTAATTGTCGAATTATATATATATATAATATTTCTCTTGTAATAAAATCTATTTTGTCCAAGTTACCATTGTTATAGCACTGCTCTCTCGTGTTTTGTTCTCATCGAGGAGGGAAAAGTGAAATTCAAAACACATACCTACTCTTACGCTCCCACCGTGTTCCCAAATTTCATTTTAATAAAAATCAATCGAGTATATTCATCACAGCTATTTACATGCAAATCAGACGTAGACGCGAGCAGATTGCCTTCAATTATTTATTGAACTACTTTGTCTATCGTAGTGGACAATACGATCGCGTTGACCGCGGGACGTGCCATTAACGTGTTCTTCTTTCTGTTTCTGCAGGAACGGTTCTCTAAATTGAACATCCATTATGCGCCTTTACATTCGTTATATTGTCGTTATTTATTAAGTTCAAGAGAGGATAACTTACATCTGTTGTGCTATAATACATACTATTTACAGTTTTTCCCAATCACATATTTACGGCTATCGATTCCTTGGTATTCCATTCTCTTTCCCCTTCGATTGGGAGGAGGAGCAGGTGCTTAATAATCGCATTACCGATACAATGTAACCTTACGCGTACCTTACGTCTATGTCGTTAATCGATTACTCCCGAGACTGCAGGACAAAAGTTGTTTTCGTCGGAACTTGTTCGTTGTAGTTGCTAAGTATTAAAATTATCGATACAGCACGATTAACACCATTCTATTGTTAAGCTAGATACAAATCGTACGACACGTGCTCCTTGTAATGTCGATATTATTCCGTCGCGACAACGTAAAGTCTGACTCGGCTGCGTCTTGCACGTGCCGCGTCCCACTTAGCCGTTCAATTAACATATTAACAGACATCGTTAGACTGCGAGTACGGGGAATAGCGTATTAACGGATGAACGCAAAAGACAACTTTGTACCCATACAGTCTTCGTTTCAAATATTGAAAATATCCATCGTGTTTAATTATGCCTACGTGTAAAATATTCCCGATCTCTATCGATCCATTACCTTAACGTTACACGGACTAATGATATATTTACTCCTAGTAATTTGACCAAACGCGTGTCGGGACACCGTCAATCCTCGAGGACGTGTCCACGTTTCCTTCGGAGTAGCGTGCACATTTCGTACAAATCACGGCGAAACGCATCTATGCACGTACTTAGTTGGTACGGCGTTCTGATCGTAACGTAGTTATCTACCTTCCTTGCGAGCTTCTTTTCTTTCTATTCTCTAGCACTCACGCGTATCCGTTCAAAATTAAACATTCCGCTATCTTGCAGAGCTCGCCCGGATGTACAGAGGCTCGATGATCCTTCGTCGGGAACGAAACGAAAGTCGTACATATCTGTAGCCTAAATACAAACGTGCCCCGAAAACAGTGAGACGACCAGGGACATCACTTGCCACCTTGCAATCGAAGCATTCACTTTCGAATTCAAAACCATTCAAGTTTCAGCGCGCCGCAAATAATTGATCGGGGGTGAACACGAATATCATCTCCGTGGAGGACATAGAGATATAAAGCACGTTTTGATTAGTATTCTTTATCACACAACTGAATATCTCGTGGGTAAGTGAAAGCAGCATGTCTCAGAAGTCGGATTTTTAGGCTCCAACTCACCTCGAAAACGAAGCCTCAGATTGCAAAGTGGTGAATACCCGTTTCTTATAGTATAAGGAATTTGCATGTTTCTGCTTGCTCCATAATTTTGGGGCAGCCTGTAGGAGGGTGTCTCAAAGCCGTGGTCACAAACGTAGCTACACGTAACTAAACAGCAGGACTGACTGAGAGTGACAAAAAAATTCGAATAAGCACAGGCCTGGTGGTAAAAAGAATTTTAAAAATTGTTCGTACCTACAGCTAATGGGTACTATCGAGTGCAACCCCCGTTCTAATTCAGACCTGTCTTTATTAGAACCTCCTTGTTTCTTCCCACGATTCCCGTAACCCGGGTGGGTTTATAGCCAGAGCTTTGAAACACCTCGTGTAATGCGTGCCCTACACAAACAAGAATAGATTAGGTGCTTCGTCGACAGTCCGTCCAGGTTCGTCCAGGGAATGGTACAAATTTTCGTATCCATACAAAATCTTTGAGTAGCCTTAATCTAGTGGTTTCTAAGCTCAGTTTCGGAAGATAACGCGACGCGTTTAAATCATACACGGGGTTCGTTGGAAAACGTAGAAACAGCTTACCATCCGCCGAACACCACGTTTGTGCGCGTCCGTTCAGTGGAAATCATTCGGTTGCACTTAATCCGATCAGTGTCTAACTTCTTCCCCGAGGCTCTTGGATTCTCGATGGAAAGCACGACGAGAAGTCGGGGGAAGCTTTCTGTGCGTGAATTCCCCGGCGACGGCAATACTCCGTTGCGCGTTAAAGACGATCTTTAATAAAACTTGCCGCGTTTGGTAGCGTTACTTGATCTAGTTTCAAGAAGTATCGCCGTTGGAAGTACTGTTCAAAATGCTTGGAATCATTCTTACAGGATTCGTATGAGCTCGCGGCGCGAGGTAGGATCATAGCTTCAGTCTATGATGCTCTCCATCGTGGCAATTCGTATGCACTGCACATGCTACTAATGTTACTAATAGTGTTCGGACCACCTCTTTCACAGAGATTGGCTCGTACTCGGGGTGTTAAGTCCGCGCGCTAATTGAGAAATCTATTTCCACGTCGTGAGCAATGGTACGCCTCAAGTACAACAATCGTCTTCTGCCGGCTCCCCCCTTATCTGTACGTATAAAGTTAAGTAGTCGAGAGGGAATCGTATTATCGAAACGGAATTCATTCATTGATCGGAGCTGAGCCTCCTACGCGACAGATCGGATCCGTTTGTCGGGAACGGTCCGCTTAATAGTCCTACGACCAGGAAGCTCGCAAATAATAAGATAGCAAGGCACCGATGCCTTGCCGTGTGAGTTCTACGAGAGTCGTCTCATTGAACGGCGTCCAGATGAAACGATGCTATTAGTCTCGCAGTTATCTCCAGCAGTCGCCTCCGAGCGCGTTTCTGAAGTTGTACAAAAACTCTGATAGGTGCAATCGGATAACGAACAACTGCTCTTATTCATAGGAAAATGAGTACCCTATTTACAGATTCGAACGTTCCAGCGCGAGTTCAATGGTCAGGATGCGGTAAGAAGTAGCGAGTAGCTAGGGGCTGGAACATGTGCACACCTTGAGAAGTTTTGTCACAGATAGGCAAACTATGATACACGCACATCTATCCATTTACACGTCTCGCTACCCTATGTTCATCTTTTGCGTCAACATTGAATTGTCGTCTGATTAACGCGTTCCGCGCGGCTGATGTCGTAAGACACAAACCGACACTACCTGCCCTATACCTTCGGAAATGGCCGTGCGGAACGTGTCAAGAAAGGATGTGATTTATGGCAAGGAGGTATGGAGGGCATTCTGCAAGGATGTTTAATCTCGTGCGCTGTACACTCAGGACCACAGAAAACGAGTACACAAACAAGTTTCCATTAAAGCTTCTTACTACAATAAAGCCATACTGACCTTCTATGAGAAACCTGCCGAATACATTCGGGAATATTTAGATCCATCAGAATGGTAAGAATCGAGTTATATTCGTCGCAACTCGCGAAGTCGCTTCACCAGTTTTCATTTATAAATAATACGTTACAACGCGACGGTTCCTCTCCACGAATCCACAAAGAGTTGCGCAAATATTTGCCAAGTGTATTCCAGAACAAAGGTGGGATCAGTGATAGGCGTACAATTCTCTTGAAAAATGTTCAATCAACTCGGCGCATTTCCAATCGCTTCGAGTGCCATTCGAATCACGAGAATGGCATTACATTAGAACAAGTTGGCAATGGGCAGAGACAAAAGACTTAAAATCCCCAAGATCCACCAACCCTCTCAGCCGTCAATACCCAGCACTCTTATGATCCGAATGAAATTCGAAGCTACTGGAGTTAATTGGAAGAAGGGGCCTTGATGTCCCATTGCTGTCGGGAATACCTGTCGATCCGGCGATCGAGCGAAGCAGTTTGCCTATCCCTGACGAGAGCACTCGGCTGGCGCGTAGCTTTAGAGACCTGATCGCGCGACTCGTATCCTACTGGAAGCTGATATCCTACGGGGATAGCTTCGTGATGTCGCCGCGAGGCTCCGCGGACGGCGCGTCGTCCAGATCGATGAGACTGGCGTTGGAGCCTGCCGAGGATGGCGGCACGATCTCGTCGAGGAAGTCGAAGGAGGCCACCGCTTCGCGTTCCTTGTCCCCGTATCGCACGAAGAAGTCGTCGCCGCGTTCGATAATCGACGGCCTCGAGCCCCAGGTGGACGGTAGTCGCAGCACACGGTGTGCCTGGGCCGCCGATGCTGAGAAACCAAGCGCAGCGGGTCAACATGCCTCAGACCTCACTTGATCTCTTTTCTCTCTCTTCCTATACCGGCTCTAGCAGACACAGAGTAGCTCGGCTTAGCACTCTTAACACGTATCACGCCCCTCTCTCTCTTTCTCTCCCCCTCGCCTTCCTCTACCAACGTATATTTACTCGTGTCTCCACAGATCTCCCATATCTCCGCCCCCTCCGTTGTCAATTCTCGCGCTCACTGGGCCAGTTAACTTCTCTCGTGGACATTACCGTTCTCTCTCGAGGACACTTTGCATTGGCAAGCGCACGACTTCCTTTCTGTTTCGCGACTCGCGGCAGCCGATTAGCGCGCTCGGTCTTGTCCTCTCAGGCAAGCTTCTCGCAACGACGGCAGGGTGCCGACGTTCTACTCGACTCGAATCCCCGGCTAGTCGGCTGCCACCAGCGATGCGGTGTGATCGAAATGAACGAGATGTTAGAGTTTTGTGACTGCGGTGGTTAGTTGCGTTAAGGGCCGCTCGCCTGCACCGGGCCTAACAGAGAAACGATGGCGAGAGGTGAAGAACGATTAGAGCGTTCGAAGGCCGTAGCAGAGATAGCATGAATGAACGATATTGTGTGATAGTCGAGTACCTGCCAATGACACTTGAATAGTACCAATCTTATATAGAATGAGAGAGAAAGTAACTGCTCTACGCGACACCCTTGACGCAATTCCAGACGCGTCACCGGCTCTACACGGTGCCGGCAATGCCCGATGTGCGGCGGGGACCGTAGGAACCCATTTACACAATTTACACAGTTTTTGAAAGTCTGCCTCATTTAGCTTTACAACGACGTTATTCTGTACGTTCAAAGGAAACAAGAAAAAAATATATTCATTAACACATTACGGACAAATGTTTTACGGTCAACCGCGGACCTATCCGTTTGATGCTGCATCTCGATATAATCGAAGATGTAGATAATGCGTTAATCGTGAGACGAGGATCCACGAGGGCAGCCCCACGTTCTTTGCGAGAGGCGGGAAGTTGGAATTGCGTAAAGGTGGCCCGGATCGAATTCGTTTCTGTATCGTCTTCTGGTTAATAATCTGTTAGTAAGCCAATGGAAAGTCCGTAGTGGCCGTACAGTTCAGGTTGAATTGTAGGTCCCGGGCGAAACGATTCCTCCCCAACTGGCGTGTCGGTTACAGAAACTGATCGTCACTAAGCCGAACTACGTAGCTTTTCTTGTGACAATCAAAGCACACCGCGTAGGAGCTACCATCTGAACAGAAAACGTGGAAAAGGCTATGTACAGAGCGAGGGCTACCAGGCGTTCAGTGGTCTTGTTTCCGTTTCATTGTGACTGTACAGTGATGGTGTTAGCAGCGTACCGTGTTCGCGCGTTAGTGGTGCAGAGCCCGCGCTAACATACCGTTCGACACCGTGGCTAGAAGACCGCCAACTTTCCTCTCGGCCCCCATCGTCGCGTTCTAGGAACTTTCACTCGAGCAGATTCTACGAACAGATGACTCGACCATCTGTTGGCTCAATTATTCGGCAACGGTGCTTCTGGGTATATTAGCGTGATCTAGAGATGTTAGCGATGTTATGTCGAGTGTAACAAGCGGAAGCGATACTTTCGTAGTGCGTTCTCGAAAGAAGATTGCTCGTGAATAAGACGCGTCTGCTGCGTGTACCGTTTCCTTTTCTACAGCGAAAGATCAACGAGAAGTGGAGAGTTATCAAGTGTCTCGTCACGATCGGTACCGTTGAACGCGCCTCGGCAATTTGTGTGACGGCGGAGGGTATAGTTTGTCTCAGTTAGGAAAGAAGCATCTGATAGCGATGCGCGGGATTGGGCGGGACGAGGATGCGCTCTAACGAGGACCGTTGATAAATACCTTTCTTTTGTCGTCGGTATCGGTGTAGTCTGTGCAAGTGACGGTAATCCGGCGGTTCATCCCCCGAGTCACTTCCGGCTGATCCGCTGCTCGATGTCGCTGAGGAACTCTCGCTGCTTGCCAGCATCACGTCTAGGAGGTTGGCTCTTGCCTGGGGGAGTGGCGATTTTTTTAAAGCGAATCATTTCATTCATAGACACAGCAGTCGTTATTCTTAACCTGTTAACTGGGACCAGATGTATTCACTCGTCGCTCAGACGTTGGAAGTTCACACCTCCAAATCTACGCGAGGCTTCTTTTGCTAAGAAATGACCCAGCTAACAGGTTAAACGAGAAGGCATCGACACCCGGACTCGGTACCCAACGACCAGACACCTTCACTCCTTGACACTTACTTTTGGGTCGGTGAAGTCAATATCCCGTTCAACGTGAACCCATCCGGTTGGACAGCAGCAAGCGAGATCCAATTTTTCGAGCGGCACCTGGTTGTCCTGGTTGGCGTTGTTCTCCTCGTTCTTCCTGATCATTCGATTCAGCTCGTCTATCACGTCCTTCGACGTAGCGCGTTCGTGGAAGCTCAGCGATCGGTCCCTTCCCTCGATCAGCAGAGGTGCTCTTGCTGGGCTCACCTAGTAGCAATAAAGAGGTAACACTTGGCAACATCCTCCGCGTTCCAATCAGATTCTTCAGCGTCCGATAGTGCGATATTAAATCCGGAATAACTCTCTTGTAAGAGGGAACTTACAACTGTGCTCGGCGTGGAGGACGTAGCCGCCTCCTCGTCCTCCTCAGGGACAGCGCCCAATTCGGACGGCGCAACCGTGGTGTAAGATACGCCGCCGTTGCAAGCCACTGCGCTGATTATTCTCTCTTCCGGCGCCAGAGACGGCACAGGTATCTGATCCAGCAGATCGTCGTTGCTACTCGTTTCAACGATGTTTTCCGCGTTACTGTTATCCTGATCGACGGGCGCTTCCATCTCGGCGCACATCGCCTCCGTTCCGCACACGTCCTTGCTTTCGCTTCCCTCTAGAACTACCCGCGCCAAATTACACTTCGATCATCGTCGTTAATGGATCGGTGCCGAAAGCAGCCGAACGCGGCTTCAACGACAGACACCACAGCAAAGAACGAACCTTCTGTTGTAAGAGACGGGTTGTTACGCTCCAGACGATTGTTCGGCGCCTCGACCAAATACATTTGTTGCTCAGCGATGAAGGACAGCACGTTCTGGAGGGCTTGCTCTCTGTCCGGCGGCGGTCTCCCGCTTCTCGACGACGTGCTCGCCAAGCTCTTCGTGCTCTCGAACTTCACCAGCCTGTAGAAGTCCCGGGTGAAGTCTGTGCCAATGGAGGGCGAGTCCGGGTCGTCGCTGCACCCGGACAACGCCGCCGATGATCGTTTGCTGGAGTTCTCCAGGGCTCCTTCCTCGCTGCTCCACGAAGCGCCTGGGCTCGTGGCGTACGGCCACGATCCGGTCGCTCTGGCGTCCATGAGAAGAGCAACCTGGCGCGGCGGGAAGAGAAGCATTCTTCAATCGTAGGAACAGCCAATACAGAAGTATCGCGCGCGAAAGACTGGACGACAGGGATAAATGACACGAGTATTCCGCGGAGGGACGAGAGGACTAAATGTATTTCTGTCGGGAAGGATGTCGCATCGTCCTTGTTACATTCTGTTACGACGTTCGTACCAATTCTCCTCCCGTTCTATCAGCGAGGTAACTGGCACCATTCCACAGGCATTCGTTCGCGTCCTCCTCCAATTCCAGGGGATTATGCTCCTTGATTGCTGGCAGGGCGGGGGTGGTGGTGGCGGCGGGCTCCTTCCACACCGCGGATTCGTTCTGAACAAGGTCCTCGGTGGACAACGAGAAACTCCAATCTTCCAGCTCTGCTCTGTCGTATTCCAACTCGAGGAGATCTCGATGTTGTTGAGCACTTCTGCTGTCGTCCAACCTGAAATTTATCTCGCCGTTTAATCGCCACAGCTGTTGGTACCTTACCGTCCGGTTAAACACACGAGCAATCATCTCCTTCGTATCTATTTTATTCGACGAATCCAATTCTGGCCGATCGTCTTCTATAAAAATGCAAATTACCGAAATGAAAGGACTTCGCCCCACCGTTCATAAATAATTCAATGTCGTGCTCGCTCCTCGGGATATTTAAACGTGTCTCGAGGAGACTGCTAATGCCGGATATCTTTTATCAAGCGTGTCCCCCCGTTTGTTATTGCGAGACACATGTGTGCTCGGAGCATACCTGAGCCACTGTTGCACGTACTCGGCGTCCCAGCCATCCTCCTCGACCAGGAGGAGGGACGACGACCCCATGGGGCTGGGCAGCTTGTACGGCGTGAAGTTCGTCGTCGTGGTCAGCTTGAGGCATAGGTGACTGTCAGAGAAGCTGCGCATCACGTGCTGATACGGCAGCAGGTCTTTGGTCGGCGGGTAGCTGTGACGTGGATTTATTCCCATGGTGACGTTCAGCGGCAAAAAGAGGACGTCCGGGTCGCCAGCGTCGAGGGCGACCAGCCGCGCGTCCGGGGAAACATCCGCCTCGGTCTCGTCGGTCGCCTCCTTCAGATCCTCCAACCCTCGGGAGGGCTCCTGCCGGGCGCCCTCGCCCTGCACGTCGCTGGACATTGTCGAGTAACCCTCGTCCCTGTTGCCGCTCTCCGGGCTCTCGCTGCCTTCCTCCTCCGACGGTTTCTGGGCTGGATTTCAGATTTTCAAGCAACCCCAATATTAGCTTCCTCCTCTTATCGTTTAACAAGGGAAGGTCTCGAACCCGGAAATTCAAAAAATTTCGAAACTTTGCGAATATGTAGAGGATTTCCTCCTGACTACAACGCAATTTTTTTTGGCTGCTCAAATTCACTCGATGGGGGTGAAATTAACCCTTGAAAATTCGATTATTCTCCGATTTTGTGTTATAACTCGCGAGCTGTAAGAGATAGAAAAGAAGTTTCCAGACAAAAGTCACTTCTTTTAATTGGATCTATCATTTGGTAAAAACATTATTTTACAGTTCACGAGTTATAACGCAAAATCGGAAACTAACCGGATTCTCAGGATTCAATTACACCCCATTAGAGTGAATTTGGGCAGCAAAGAAAAATTGCGTTGTAATCAGGAGGGAGTTCCTTACATATTCACAAAGTTTCGGAATTTTTTGAATTTCCGGGTTCGGGATGTTCCCTTGTAAGTAGGAGTCTCAGTTTCGCGCAAAGATAAGCAACAGTTTTATTTAAATAACAGTTTCAAATAACGAATGAAAGTTAAAAAGAAAATCATTCATCATGTGTCGAATAAAGTTAACCCGGATTGTCGAATAAAGTTAAAGTAACTTTTATTTCATCTGTTATTTAAATAATTTTTATTTACAATTAGTTAGTGCCCAACTCTGGTTTCGCGCGAAGAATTAAATTTCTGATCACTGTATTTTGGTAATCTGTAGTTTGTAAGTTATTGGTAAAAGCGTTTTTGCTTCGCGTTAGACAAGCATGGGCGGTGATAGACATACCCAAGGGTCTGTTCCTTCGGCACTTCGTAGCCGCCATGACGGGTATTTGTAAATTGAGAGAACGAGGCCTCGACAGAGGGACCCAAGCCGGATCCAAACCGAGAGCAGCCACCACGGCCGCTGGTCCAGCTTCGAGGATCCCTTGGATCAACTCCGACGGGCTTCCAGGACTCGCGGCTTGAGCCAGTATTCCTGAAAGCGCACGATTTTGAGCCTCGAGCTCTCGAATGCGCCTTTGCAGTGCACCGATCTCTTCCCTGAGACCCTGCGTACGGAGAAAGCGTAATGATTAGCGGGGCTTGTCGGTGACGATCCGACTCGAACGATATTCGGTAAAGAAGCGCGTTAGCGGACGGATAACGAGGCTTGGTGACTTCGACGCCAAAGATCGAGGTGCTACGGCTTGCATGGATAAGCGGTTTGCGATGCATTCAATTTGCGCTAACGTTAAGTAACGAAAGACCTGGGCGAGATTTAAATATCAGCACTTAGGAAGGCACAAGTGGTTTCCAGTTAGTTTCGTTACTCTAAAATTCTGAGCAATTTAAAGGGATGCGAAATTTTTACGGTATCGTGTGCAGCAGGGATGACGGAGGGCGGATTCTTTTCAAATTCAGTTCAAATCTTCCAGTCTCTGATCGGCACTTCCTTCTACAAATGTACAAATGAAATGATATCGAAAATATGCGCGTTGCGTAATCAGTCTAATTTGATATGCGCGTTGGACACTCGCAGCCTTGCAACCTTGCAACCTTGCAGCTCAGCAGATGCAGATGGATCGGACGGGAATGATGTTAAGGGTACTCTACAGTCGGAACGCTTGAAGAATACGTGATTTTCATGAATTAAAAAAGAAACTGAACAACATACAGTAAAAAAGCTTTTTGGACTTTATTACCACATATTTGAAGAACAGACAACACATTGATTGTTTGAATTTTATTAATTTTTGCATAAGATATACAGTATCCATTGTACCACTGCAGAAATTAGAGCTCCTGACGGGCGGCATTAGAACTCAGAATCGTCTGAAATAAACAAACTAAAAATATTCTTAAAATATATGTGAACGGTTATCGCCTTATGTACAAAGAGCAATTTTGGATCACCCATTTTTTGCTGTGGACAGATATGCGCGTAGAACAACATGCTTCTACGCAACACTGTGTTTAAACATATGCTAAAAATCGCCGGATTGTTTGTTCGCAATAAAGACGGATAAGGCGATAACCGTTCACATATATTTTAAGACTATTTTTACTCCTTTTATTTCAGACGATCCTGCCACGAGTTCTGATACCGCCCGTCAGGAGCTCTAATTTCTGCAGTGGTACAACGAATGCTGTATATCTTATGCAAGAATTAATAAAATTCAAACATGATTTTTTTTATTTGTTCTTCAAATATGTAGTAATAAAGTCCAAAAAGCTTTTTTTACTATACGTTCTTCAGTTTCTTTATTTTTAATTCCTGAAAATCGCGCATTCTTCAAGCGTTGCGACCGAAGGGTACACTTAGGTAAGGACATTTGTTTAAGTGATGACGGACGCGTTTAAACAAGTCGTGTGAATATGAAACAAACAATTAATTATTTAGTTATATTTTCAGCGCAAGTACGAAGGATTCCCATAGCATTAATAGACGAAATGAAGAAGGTACAAGGTGAATGAATCAGAACTGAAGATTGATCGGAGAAGAGAAATGAAAAGAGCGAAGGATGAGAGTAAGAGAGAGAGAGAGAGACAAGTCGAGGACGTGGTAACGAGAGCATAGCAATGAACCTTTTGGGATAGAAGGGCGCGGACCACCTGGTTGGCGACGTCGTCCAGGCACCGCTCGTACTGGCGGCGCTGAGCGTCCGCGTCCCGCGCCAAGGCAGCGTGCTCGGTCTCCAAGGTCGCCAGACGTGCCACCAGCGCGGCATGCACTTCACCAGCGCATGCAGCCTCCAAACCCCGCAGCTGACCCCTCATCGACTCGTTCTCCAGCTGCAGCTTCGAGATTTGTGCCTGATACTGGTGCACGCGTGCCTGCGTTGCAAACATCAAAACCTCATTACCAATTCCGCTCGATACATCGCTACTTCCATCCACGCCATACTCTTATCCTCGACCCCTTGCTGTAAGGAGCTTTCTTCCTTTCACGCCCTGATGCGAAACCTATTTGCTTAACACGTTCCGCTCGGCCATTTCTGAAGGTGTAGGGCAGGTAGTGTCGGTTTGTGTCTTATGACATCAGCCGCGCGGAACGCGTCAAGGAGTTAGACCGCCTTAGCCAGGCCAAGAAATACCGCGGCTTTGGGAATTTATTTCTAAGTGACAAAACACACTTTTATCGATACAAATTTCTCCATGAAGATAGAAACATCTTTGAATAATATATACAATTTTTTCCAAATATCAAAACGTTCCGAGAACTTTAAATGTGTTCTTATCGAAACCTCCTTTTCCGAAACGGTGTGCGCCGCAATTTGAGTAAAACTCTATGGATTCCTATACAATTTTGCAAAGATGTTCTTAAATGTATTCTCTATCGTCCGACCGACAATTTTTTCGATATTCTAATTTTTACCCGACTTACGCGTAAATAAAGTCCATTTTCTTACACGCGAAAATGAGCTTGTTGCTCCAAAGTGTAGCTATTTTGTTATTATCCAACCAATCGAAAAAACTGACGGTCGGACGATAGAGAATACATGTAAGAGCATCTGTGCAAAACTGTATAAAAATCCATAGAGTTTCACTCAAATTACAGTGTACACCGTTGCGGAAAATGAGGTTTCGATAAGAACACATATTTAAAGTTCTCGGAATGTTTTGATTTTGAAAAAAAAAATTGTATATATTATTCAAAGATGTTTCTATCTCCGTCGAAAAATTTGTATCGATAAAAGTGTTTTTGTCACTTAGAGATAAATTCCCAAAGACCCAAAGTGGTCTAACCACTTAACAATTGCCGTGGCTTTCCAGACCATTCCAGTGGATCTTGTACGAGTCGCTTTAGAACGATGGTTTGCGGGCCCTTTCTATTGGCGACGAAGTACAACACACCATATATCTGAACGTCAGCGGCACGACATGCCCCCCTGGTGCACCGTGCAGTCGGTCCACGACGTCTGCCGCATGAACGGGCAACCTCTTAGTCGGGAGGCGCACCTTCCAAGGAAGAGTTGGTTGCGGCTCGCGGCGAGGGTTAATAATGCGAGCGGCCGTTATTAGCAGAAAGGCGTTTAACGTTAAATTAGGGCTGCGGAGACCTGTCGGAGACAGGGGTGCTAATAGAGGGTGCGTGTGTCTGATTTATAACAGTCGTGCCAGCCGGCCGGCCCTTGCTAATGTCTACACCCCCGTTTTCTTCCGAAAGCGAAGGGAGGCCAACGATTTTCTGTCATCCCTCCACCGGGGGCAGGGAAATAAAAATACAAACTGGCCGCTTCTTGGAATCCTGCCTCCCCTGCGACGCATCTGACGACACCGACGCCGTTGCTACGCGCGCGCCTAGCTGCGGATCCCGGTAATTTATCGTCACGCACGACGACAGGAGATAGACCGTCGCTTCTGCGCTTCTAAATTGCGCGCATCGGTCTCGTGAAATTTCTAATCTAATTCTGAAGCGGTCCTGCCGCGACCCCCAGCAAGCGGCTCACCAGTCGTGACGTGCGACTTGTCACTTTGAAATACGACGAGGTATAGAGAATCCACGTCGACGGAGGTGTCGCAGGACTCATTGACGTATAATACTGTATATCTCGAAATTAAAAGGTCTCGATAAACACGCTTCCCAAAAGTGGACTCCATTTATTCCCCATGCATGCATTCTCTGTGTGTTGCTGCCTCGCGTGTAATTCACTAGGGTGGCCCTTATTTTTCAACATCCGGTTCCTTTTATTATAGGCAACACGCCACGCTCTGAATTCAGAATTATATTAGAGCTATTATTTAAAGAAATAATAAAATTAACAATAATGAAATTATATACACAGTAATTGTGGAAAATTGAACGCTCCTTTAATATTATTCGAACAGAATTTCGACAGGGCTTACCATTTTTTGAGAAATTCTTGAAGAAATTAAAAGAAAAATAATGTAAGCACCTATATAAGTTCAGAGATTCTAAACTTTAAGACCAGGTCGGCACTCTTTCCTGTCGTCCGATTGCAATCAACTTTTTCGGGGATTATCTTCTTACGAAATGGAACCATTCCAGAGGGGTGAGAGCAAAGAAATACGAAAAAGAAATCTCGAGACGTAGGTAGGTATAAAGAAGGGCCACCGTAGTAATTCACGCTAGAGATTAAGTCTTGACCGAAGAAAATAAGATCCACTCCAACATTCTGCTCCCAAGCATGACCACTGTCGATCGCCCGCTGACCGACCGCTGCAATTGAAAATCGGAGGGATCGATTACGCCCATTGAACGCACCCTCGCCTGCTGCCAGGTAGAATCGTCGAACGCGGTTCCCGAGCAACTTTTCGACGCGGGATCGACAGCCGTCCAGGGACAGGGCGGCTGGCGAGGGTGCGGGGAGGGAGCTCGAAAGTAAAATCGAACGGCTACGGAGAACTCTTGCTGGCGTGCTCGGCTCCTGGCAGTCGATAGAGGGATTTTCAGGGGCCGGCGTCCGTGGGGTGGACGACATTGAACCAGGGGATCGAGTGACGATCGATAATAAACGGTATTTCGTGGGGCAGCGATGCGCACCCCTCGCCCCCACTGAATCTACGACTCTTTTAGAAGCAAACCGGCCGTGAACGAGATAGTGCGTACATTCTAAGGGTTCGCAGTGAACGCGAACGTTTACCGTTCCCCTCCCTTCCCATCGCGCCGCCGTTACTTTGTTAAGTCTGGAATATTGGTCGTTGGCAAATACGTGGCGGACGTATCTCGTCGGTTATTGCGCGGAGAGCTGCAGGACAGACTGGAAATCGTTGCATTCGATAGGAGCCTGACGCGTGTGTGCACGCATATTGCATATGCGTTGCGCTTGTCGCGGGACAATTGTAAAGTCGAAGAAATGTTTTTAGCTAAGGTAAACGTACCTATTATGAAACGCTTTTCGATGGGGTTATGCAATTGTCATCTAATTTATAAAATTTAGTGGGTTAGCATTGAAAATTTGCATACCATTCGATAGGCCATTGTTTTGTGATTATATAATGAGCCATAAAATGTATATTTATTATAAATAAAAAATAATATGACTAAAAAACTAAATGAAGGACCTGTACGTATTATGAAACACTGTTTTCGTACCATGACCCGGTGTTTCATATTCAATGTCCCTATTATGAAACGCCCCGTCAGGTTAGGTTTTTGATATTTATTAAAAAAGTTTGAATTACGCATACTTACTCGTATTTATGATGAAAACGTGAATATAATATATTTTATAAACGCTCTAGGGCAGTTTAAATAATGAACTATTTCTCTTTTTCACTGGAAATATCTAATTATCAAAGCTGAGGCGTGTGTTTCATGAACTGGTACAACTATGTGAACACGGGTCCGTGGTCTTGGAACACGCTTCGGAACCGTTCCATAAAGCGGGACATTCAAAAAATTGAGGTACACAATATGAAACGGTTATTTTTATGAATGAATTACATTAAAACCATTTTTTTGTAATAGATTATTGTATAATAATACTTATGTTGGTGAATTTGTACAGAAAAGAATGTATAAATATCGATAGAATGTTTGGCAGTTGCTTATATATGCCATAACTATTTCTTATTTCGTTATTTGTGATGCTGTTTCAAGAAGGGGACATGTTTGGGAAGGTGTGTCATAATAGGTACGTTTATCTTATATTAGACCGGGGAAACACAGTCTTTCTGCAACACTTTTATATATACTAGGTATGCACATAATAGTCAGATCGCATAGGGTGGCCTGTCCAGTGAATGAACACCGCCCAGTGAATGAACGTTGCTCGTGTATTACGAGAAATGAACGCCTATCGCGCTCATTTCACATTGAAACTTACACCGAAATTTATAGTGGACACCCACAGACGTCTCGCAAAAGCGTTTTCCTTTTTACTTATAATTTATACGGCATCAATTCCGTTTATTCAATAGTTGTCCTCACGGCTGTTCATTCACTGGCAAAAGTGGACATTTCTTTCTTCACTAATGAATGAACAGCTTACCCGGTCCTTTTTTCTCTTGACACTTTCACCGCCAGTGTGGAGATTAGGTTAACACACCCTAGAAACCAAATTTCAACTATGCATAATTATGATCTTTATAAGACTAGTAAAGTATCAAATCAATAATATTATTGCAGTTGGAGAATGATGAATTATTTACACAAAAGATCGTCTAAATACATTGGAAACCTAACCACTGTTTTTATCCCGGTCATTCACTGGGGTACCCTGTTCATTCATTAGAAATTTATGTTCATTCACTGGTGATCGGCCTATTTTTTATTTAATCCTTTGCCAGACTTTTAATGAAAGTTATAGCTATCAAACATCGCTGGAATTGTGTTCTGGGATGTCTGACTTTAGTAATAAAACAGCTCGCTTATAGCAATAACATTCAGGGGATTAAATAACGACCACTGAATACTAATTTTAACAGACATGCAGCTTAAGTGTTCATTCACTTCAGACCATCATTCTTCTCTTCACGCTTCAACGTTACGGATCCGATTTGTAGAATTTGGACTTTGGCGAATAATTATAATGAGAGGATAGATCAGTGTTTCCGAAACTTTTTTGAATCGCGATCCCCTTTTATAATAGTCAAATAACCTGCGTCCTCCTCCCATGTAAGGTAAGGTAAATATTTCCTTCCTTTCATTTCTGAAAAATCCGTGTTACATCCAGGGTTACCATCTCTCCGGTTTTGGCCCGGAAACTCCGGGTTTTGAAGCAAATCTTTGTGATATTATACAATGGTGTCAATTTGATATGGAATAAAAGTTATTAATTAAAAAAAACAGATACTATTAAATTCTGCAAGGTTTCAGCTTAAAAGAATTGCGCATCTGTTTTCCGGATATTCGAGAACAAAACTTTTTTATGCTTTTTCCATCTCCGGGTTTATATTCGAATCTCCGGGTTGGAATGTGTTTCACTCCGGGAGTTATATAGTGATAAGATGGCAACCCTGGATACATCATTAATAGAATATGGCAATGTAACCATATTAAAATAAATAAATGCTCAAAATTAATAAAAAACAACAACTAAATATAATCGTGGTGACTCCCTTCAGAAAACACTTCGCGACCCACAGGTTGGGAATCACAGCTTTAGATCTTCTTGCACGGAACATCAATGTGGTCAGGTCCGAACTACTTACAGTTCTCTATAGAAGGATATGATAATTTCTTTTGAAGTTTACTTGTTCAGTTACCTATTCAATAGTTCTTGATTTTCCTATATTGTTATCAGTTAATTTTTATTTTATCTTTGGTGTCTTTATTATTTATAATCTCGTGTGGCATGATGTCTTTCGTTGTTCATACTGTAAACATTGGGGTCTACCCGTAAAAGAAAATAAATAAATAAATAAATAATACTTTAATACCTTTTGTTGTCGAATGTTTCCATTTCGTTAAGACTGGAGGTCTCTACTCGGATTAAAAACTACTAACAAAGTTCCCTCAGCTTAATCGAGCTAAAAAATTTATAAAAATCCTGATTCCACAATTATTGTCCTGCGATGGGGGATGAAAATTAGCCCTTAAACAGTGCAGAAATATCTAGAGCCGTAGTAGCTACAGGAAATTTCCAAACTTCTACTTTAAAGAGTCTTCTTTCCCGGATTAATGCACCGTGCAAATTCTACCCTCGTATCGCACCAACTCCCACTGTAATTACCCCGGGAATACCCGCGCACAGCCGTGTATACCCGCCGCCGCGCTTACGCCGTAGTGGCTTTGTCCCCGCGAGCAGATACCGCCCGATCTGTTCCATTCGGGTGGCGTCAGGTCTGGCAGAAGTTACCGGGAAGCTAATGGAAACGCCGAAACAGAACGGGCCCCCGCATCCCGCCGATCGTCAGATAAGTCGATACCGCCGTAACAGTTTAATCCCCGACAGAATCGAGTATCCGTTGGACGCGGTTCCGACGTGGCTCGTTCGGCGTGCCGCCCCGTGGAACGAAGGCAGCGAGCAAAAAGGGGCGAAACGAACCAGCGTCGCGCACGCCGGGATCGGCGATCAGCGATCTCTGTCTTGTCGCGCCGGGAAACGATCGCGCGCGACGATTCGCAGGGAAATGCAATAACGGTCGGCTTCGTTCCGAGGACCGGCTGTTATTGAGCCAGGGGAGGGGTGCCGGGAAGCTTTTTACGCGCGTGTCATCGCGTGCCCCGGCTTCCGTGCGCAAAAACGAAATAGCCGTGACAATGAACGCTCGACTAGTCGATCGGCGGCGGACGGAGGGGCCTCGGCGCTCTTCGTTATCTGCCCCGCGCTTATCGACAGCGCGACGAACGCGGGGAGGATCGGGGCCGATATTTCGCGATGCCTTTCATCCCCCGGCCCCGGCCCCGAGTGGCGGATTAAAATCGGATGAGCCACTCGAACGGATATAAATTTAAGGAGGACGTCGCCCGGCGGAATTGAAATAGCTCTCGGTTCCAAGTGGGGGGCTTGTTCCGGTCGACTGAACGGTGAACAAGCACGATGTAACGCCAAGTACGGCCAATTATCGGGTAATCGAACTCTCCCACGGCTGAGAGCATTAACGGTGGGCTCGCATGCCGTGTAATCGATATCGAAATTCGTGCAACGAAAGAGCCACGGGGGTCGGGGGATTTTCTGAATCGTTTCGGGCCGCCAGGCGGTTGCTACTGTGCGAGGACTCTGAGCGTAAGGCTTTTTGAAAGCGCGCTTAGCGTCGGACGCCTCTCTACCGATCTGTCCTCTAATTGAACAAAGACTAATTAACGCTTCACCGATTGCTCGTTTTGCGAGGGCTCACTCATTGTCCTTGGGCTCTTTCAGATTCCTGCGCTACTCGTTGGTTCTTGAAGACCGCGGGCTCGCGAGCTTTCGCATTGGCGAGCCGCGGTGTTCAAAGGCACTTTCGGAGGATACCTACTTCTGAAAGCCTGAGTGACTAAACTGTGAAAGGCTTGAACATGCTACCTGCTTCGGAATACTCTTGTCTGTGAATATATTTCGTGAATAGTCGAGGCAGGTAGAAACGGTCCACGTGTAAGGTGAATGTCACAATTTCTGCTCATTTAAGAGGTTACTCGTCAGAAAGAAGGTGTAAACAATTTGTTTGTGATCAAAGTTTGCAGAGTAATTGATTAATTCTTTAATAATAAATCTATCAGTCGGAAAATATTTAACCCTCGTCAGGCGGCACAATTTTACAACGTTAACAGACGGCAGAGGCACAATTGCACACTCACATATTTTATATAAATATTCCCACTGTCGGTATAATTTGTATGATAAATTGATAACATTTATTCTCAATGAGAATCAATAAAAAAAATTTCCCAAATTTTCAGCATTCTTTTTTTCTTGCAATATCTTCGGAAGGGGGTTGAGATATTTTTCTGAAATTTGGTCTATATAATCTAGACCAAAAATTTAGAGATGTCACAAAACTTCAGCCCTCCTCGGCTTCTCGAAAAAAAGTTATCGCAATTTAAAAACGCAAAAGGTACAATTGTACCTATGCCGTCTGACGAGGGTTAAGAAAGATATTTCGAGATGTTTAACTACTAGTAATTTGTAATTAAATATAATGCTGTAAATGTCCGTATTTCTGCTCACGAAAAATAGCGATGTACGTATTTCTACTCCACCATTTGTACCAATTTCTGCTCACATAATATGTTGCCTTTTCAGGTTAAAATAAGTTAATTCAGGTTAAAATAAGTTGCGTTTTATAACACAACAGTAAAGCATAAAATAATGATAAACAAGAAATAAAATGCCTTCGAACAGAAACAGAGGTTACACTGGTTACAGCATATATTGAATTGTGAGAATTGTGAGTTTAGAATTATTTTGTTGCAACTACAGTACAAACGTAACGCTTATAATAATAATAAAAATAGGAAATCAGCAGAAATGGGGACATGAGCGGAAATTGGGAGATTCACCTTATCGCACGAAATTATTTTAAACTCGATGCTTAATTCACCGCGAAAGTTGGCCGAACCGGCGAGCTTACCTCGTAAGAAAGCGTGAGCGCAGTTTTCTCTTGCTTCAGCTGTTCAGCCCTGTGCTTGTGCTGCAGCAACCCCCGCGACGACTCCTCCATCCTGCAACAAATCAGACACGCTTGAAGGGGCAGTCCAATTTTAATTCCCGTCGAAAAGATTCTAATTGAACCGACCCGACGGTCCGGCTTGAATCTCTTTCGCCTTTTTACGGGAGGCACCGTTGTTATGCACGTCTCGGTTGCTCTCGGCATACCAATCCCACCGTGAAATATTGATATTTCAAGTTGCAGCGCCGGCCGTCGAGCGGAGCGTTTTCTTCGGTAAACAAAATTTAAACTAATACTTATTGCCGATTATTTGCGGCAGGAAAAAGTTGTCGCTTTTGTATCGGTATAAAGGAGGCGAGTTAGATGGATGATCGCAGCTGCGCCGCAAACGAAATGGCTATAATTTGGAAGACACTTGTGACTGTGCTTCGTAGGACTTTCACCCCCGAGATGAGCAGAACACGCTTCTAATGTTTGGCCATCTGTCGTGGCAAACGCTGCGTCTGTTACCCTGAATTACTACTTAGTTGTACGTAAGCTTCTGCGTGCTGAATAACAAAGATTCTCCGGGCACCCTTTACGCATTAACTCAGATTAATTGCACAAGATGCGGTCAACGTGTACACGCGATAAACCGAGCTGCTCAATGAGACAGAACAATTGCACACGCTCGCCAAGTCTAACCATCTGATCTAAGGGGTTGAGCCACCTTGGAAGCCCGAAAGTCATATGTAACTTTCAGAATTTTTTTCAGCTAAATTAGAAAGTGAACGAAGAAACATTTTTAAGGACTTTATTCTAGATGCCTTATGGTGTGTAACGAAAAATGTAGCTACTCTTTTTTTTAAACAAAATGGCGTTGCTGGTGCTCTTCCATTCTTGCAGTTTTTGAAAAGACACCCCTCACGGCTAGCAGTAGAAGTCTCGTATACTCTGACGCAGGGTGAAATACCGAAAATTGTAATTATTTATATGACATTTACTGCAGAAGGACATAGCGATTTGTCACAATATTGATTTTTGTGACAATGACGAACGTTTGAAGAGAATATCAGTTTTAACCGAAGAATTTGCGTAAATATTTCTGTACAATATTTATACAATATATTCATTAATACGTACCTTAAACGTGAGGAGTATAGAAATAATTTCCCACGTCATAGCATCATAAAAGAAATTCGTCTAATTTGGTGCTGTTTTCAGCGTGGCGTAACCCCTTAACCCTCTAGTCCATAGATTTTTAATTCAGTTGGAAAAATTAGACTACTCTAATTTGGGGATGAAAATACCGAATCCGATGTCTATTTTTAATCTAGAGGAAATAATAATAATAATAATAATAATAATAATAATAATAATAATAATAATAATAATAATAATAATAATTTTCGCAGCGTGCGTAGCTCAAAAATGCAATTCAAACTAGATTTCTGTCAAATTGAAACGTCAGATTGACATGTTTCTTAGACCAATATGTGCGTTGTGGCACTACTTTTAGGCTGGCAAATGAAAATTCCCAACCCCTGGATTAAACAGGTGCCCGCCTTAAGGCAGGCGTATGCACTAGAGGGTTAAGGGGGGTACGCGGGTATTTCGGGGTCAAAAAATAAAAAAAAAATCGATTGTTTATGATAGTACAGGGATGTTTCAGTAAAATCCTTCAAAGCCGATATTTGTTGTACAACTCCGTGAATTTTTATTAAAATCTTTCGACCGAGTTCCACATTGCGGAGAAGAGTGTTTTGTTCTCGAATTATGATGTTCACCGTTTTAACCTTTAGAAGGCCGGGATTTTTTCATCGAAATTGTAAATTTTATTTACTTAAAATTTGTGCATATATGCCACCAAAATGGCCGGCAAAATATCAAAATTCTTAGGTGGCCACTATAGTGGCCAGCCGGGCCCTGTAAAGGTTAATGCGTGCATTGCGCAGCGCTCGCTTTGGCGTTATGTAATTCCTTTAATTTTTAATATTCTTCACGTTTCTGGCGATTTGCATAACTATCTTATTCTTAAATTGCTTGCAGATCATTATTATGCGGAGAATTTCACATCATAAATATTTTCTTTAATATACCGCCAGAAATATAAGGTTACATTTATTGCTTGCACGGAAAAATATTATATTTTTTAAGAAGTGGTCAAAACTGGTACAATACCTTAAAGTGGCCACAAATGGTGCATCTACCCTATTAGTGGTCCTTCAATCCAACCCAAAAGGAACCGTTCATTTTAGCCGTCTAATACCCGTGCACCCCCTTAATAATCCCTCAGATGTCACCACCATGTACCAGAGCAGATTTTTTCGCAAAGACCAAAGAACCCGGCAGACCTACCACGGATATTTGCACGGAACCCTCCAGAGGAATCCACAGAAGAGATACAAAGCGAGGACCAAGAAGATGTCTGTCGCGAAACAGGGGGTGAGCAGAGTAAACTACGAAACTTTGGCCACTCGTTTTCGAAACACAGTTCCATGCCCCACTTCCAAGCCAATGATTCGCTGTGTACCCGAGGATTTATCTACAAACGATGCAATCGCGGGAAAAGTCTCGAGCCCCCGACGTTGATTCGATTATCCGTTCCTCCGGCACGCGCGAGCCGATTCGCGCGCTTCACGCCCGCGACGTCCAACTTTCCACGACAAATTTCCTCGCGCGCACGCTCCGCGAGCTTAATGATCTGATTAGAGATACAAGAGGGTCCCGGAGGCTGAGATATGAAGCCGATTTAAGCTTTCCGGGGGAGACGAGCCGAGGGCTCTCCTCAACGCTTGGCAACACCCTTTCCAAAGCCTCCCTCCCTGCGCGGCCACACTTCCTTCTAGCCTCTCCAACCGAACTTTCGAACTAACTGCACACTTTCGGGGGCAACGTCCAATTGTTTTCTATCTCGTAGCAGCCATCTGCACTCGCGCGGAACGGCATAACGAAGATTAATCGGCGATTACTCCGGGGGCTGCTGGTTCACCGCCACTTTAATGCGTCGCTTCTGAGGGAAAAACTCGCGTTCCCGAATAATAGAATCTGGCGTAAAGTGGAGCAAGTGGCGCGTACACTTCCAAATTCAATCGCAACTGACTCTTTGCTCCCCGGAGTGTACTCCGAAAGCTGCTCGATAAAGGAGGACTGTGAATTCAGCAGAAATATCTTGTTACTGAAACGAAGGGTTGCGATCGGGCGTCGGGTAGAAAATTCGACGATCTGTGTGCTGATACCGAGTGTCCGCTTAGAACGCCCAGGGGGCCGCTTATCGGCTGCCTCTTTCCCAGCGTCGTCGTCTCATAGAAGATTCATTTGTGTACACGTCGGATCGCGAGAAGAACCTCCGCGAATAAGCTGATTGCGCCCCGGCGAGCTTGCTTGTTCAGGCTACCGGACTCTGTACAATCGAGGAGTTCGAGGACGTTAATCGGCTTAAAACTCCGGCTCGTTAAAGTTTCCAGTTCGCCTTAACTCTTAATGTGCTTCCGAACCGATTACGAAAGTGGTCTTCGGAGGATTCGAGCGCCCGATCGGGCTTTAACGAAAGATAAACCGTCCGGGTTTATTAACGCACCGAGAAGGTGACTATCTTTTACGCGCTCGCCTTTTATCCCGTTATCCTTTATCCTCCGCTGGTCTTCCCTTCTCTCCGTTCGCGTCTCGTTTGCTCGACGCCTGGGGGCATTTCTCGAGAATTGACGTTAAAGTCACGGAAGGGAATATTGTGAAATCCTATTTTTTGAAATTATATTTCTTTACATATTCAGCTGTGTCTTTAAGTTGCTAATTGTCGAGAAGCGTATCGCTGCGTTCGGCCGGCTTCCTCCGGAAAAGCAATTAAGAATTTATACGCACAGCTCGTAAATGTCAACAGACGAGGGCATCTTATTCCTCTCGCGAGGGATAACGCAATAATTCACAGGATCCAGAAGTAACCCCGTAACCTCCTTCATTAGAGTTTTGCCCCCGCGGCCCATTCCGCCGACGAAAATGGGGGACTTTCCACGGAGGATCCGCGTAACTTATCAACTGGGGTGCCACTTCGGGCGCCAGGCTTAAGAACAATGCTCTGCAAACAGTAATTATAAGCGCAAACAGAAGAGCGATTGTTAGCGAGGTTCGTGTACGATGGAGAATCAGGATTGCCCACCCGAGGGTTCAGTTTGCATACTGCCCATTTTACCTGCTTCCTCGAGACTCCACAGATTCCCCCAAGCCTATAAAAATCAGACTACAGAGATTTTCGAAGAGAGTCTCGTGCCTCTGGTTCTTTCGTATCAGTAGCTTAGCTAACTTGTATTACACGACGAGATAATTTACCAGCTAGAGTTGGGCATTAAGTAAATAAAGAATTATTTACATAACGGATCAAATAAAATTGACTTTAACTCTAGATTTGTTAATAAATGTTACTTTAACTTTAAATTCGTGAAGAAAAGTTACTTTCACTCTAGATTTGTTAGGAAAAGTTACTTTAACTTTAAATTCGTTAAGAAAAGTTACTTTAATTCTAGATTCGTTAAGAAAAGTCACTTAAACTTTAAATTCGTTAAGAAAAGTCACTTTAACTCAAGATTCGTTAAGAAAAGTCACTTTAACTCAAGATTCGTTAAGAAAAGTTACTTCAACTCTAGATTCGTTAAGAAAAGTTACTTTAACTCTAGATTCGTTAAGAAAAGTCACTTAAACTTTAAATTCGTTAAGAAAAGTCACTTTAACTCTAGATTCGTTAAGAAAAGTTACTTTAACTCTAGATTCGTTAAGAAAAGTTGCATTAAGTAACTTTATTAAAAAAATTAAGTACTGTAACTTTAACGAATAATTATTTTATCTTTTATTCTATACCCAAAATTTTATTCAAATAAAAATTTTGCCAATCTCTGTTACAAGCTTATGAATAAGATACAAATAAATATTTACAAAACTGTCCACACTTCAACGAATACTGAACTTGATAAATTGGGCTCTCGATAAGTAGGTGCTTCTAACTCCTTCAGCTTCATTGAACTCTCTCCGCGTTTGGATCGAATCGAAAAATTGTACACTCTTCTCGTTCGCGAGCATTGGCAACCTGAGCGCGACGCGACGTCCACGACGCACTATTCTAGTAGGGAAACGTGCTCGAGTCGCGACAAAAGTCGTCGGAAGGATGGAACAATGCGAAAGAGAGGCGTTATTGTTCTGGTTGCCGGCGGTTCCCGACAAGTGCCGCCGCGGAAGATGATTATCGTTTAATGAAAGTCCAGCGACGCGGCTCCGGCGTATAATTCGGCGCGGCCTGTCCCTGCATCATTATAATCGAGTTTGCGCGGCGATAGCCGTAAATCAGGAGAAACGGCTGGCCGCTGCCATGTGCTTCGGCTGGCGATAGAAACTCCGTATGGCCAGACATAAGAGCCAGAGGGATGGGACTTTGGAATTGTGCCCCTGCAGCAGCCCACCGCGTTAAGGCCTCTGCACACCGGACACTTTTCTAGCTATTTTGCCCGCTATAGTACCAATTTTTACTATTTCTTAACTCCAACTTAACATTATTTATTAAGTAAGAAACTGATATGCAACCATGTACAAACTGATTTAAAAAAAAGTATAAAAACAAATTTTATGTTAAACGATTTTATTAAAAATGCACTAAAAACTAAACCATTTCTTGTACTAAAATTTCGATGGTGATATGTTACTTTAAGTAAAATCGTCGGCCGACTAGCCAACCAATACTTCAACTTCTGATGGCACATGGTGCTCCACGAGTTTACTACTTTTTATATTTTTTTTTTTTATTTACTTTTTGGTGTCCAAGTTTTATTTGTGGTCATAGGCTGATTTCAAGTCGTTTCGATTTCTGGTTAAGGGTTATATTTATTGATGACCGGGTAACGGTTTAAATCCCTCAGGTTTTTTTTTCATAATTTTGTATTGTCATCCAAACTACGTACGCCTGCAAGGTTTATTGTATACTTAGAAGTGGATTAAAATTGGGTTTCTAGGTCTCAACTAAACAAACATACAGAGGATCGAAGCTGAATAAAATCATTGAAAAATACATTGCCTTCATAATTAAATCTCCCTTGTCAACCAATTATTATTTTATAAAAAGGGTAACGCTTCTAAACGAGATATAATTTAGGGTAAAAACGCTGGGAACCCTTAGTGACCATTAACCCTAGTAACTATTAGACGTTACACTATACTTCTATCCAACAGTAACCAAGTCTTCTATCGACTAATTATTTCCAGAATTTAATACGAAACGTCGATAGAGTCGTACTCGGCGAGTAACTGGAAAACGGTACCGAACCGTGCGATAATAAATCCCGTACATCGTTTTTTCTCCTCCCCCTCGAAATCGCGCCCCGTTCCTTTTAATCCATTTCAGGACCCTCTGAAAATCGCCGAACGCTTTCCGCGCACCGCGTCCCATTTATCTATCGAGGTTTTAAAGAGAATGCCCCATCGAAATTCAATTCGTCGGCCGGCCTTTAGCGAGCCGCTATAAACTCATATTTCATTGGAATCCGCGCGTTAGTCCCGGCCGCTGTGAAAAAGCGGCACAGCGAGGTCCGCCTTGCGCGGTGCACTTTAGCGGGGAGAAGTGCATGAAAATGTGGCCGCGCGGAAAAAGGGCAGACACGCAGAATGTAATCCACCGCGGGGCATTATTCTGTTGGGGCACGCGGGCGACAGTAATTGCCAGCGCGGGCTGATGCCTCGTCGGGGATTGATCAAGAGCTCGTTTCCTTTCCCCGGCCGGCTTCTTCCGCGGCGACAGAAAACATTCTCCCCGCGAACCATTAATCTCGGTTCGTGAATTGAGTCGGATCGCGGGTATTTTTCAGCGGCGAACAACGGCGCGGGAAGATGTATGGCTACAAGGCGAGCGTGGCTGGTGAACGCGGTCGATTCTTTCGCGATAAATTGGAGAACCGAGCGATCACTTTGTCCCCCATTCGCGGCAAAAGGATTAGATATCGGGCTGACAAAGTGAGACGCGCGACAGCGCTGTTTTGTTGACGAAATTAATGGATCGCCGACGTTGTTGGTAACCGGCTCCGGGATAGTTGGAAAATAAATAGAAAAAGGGCGGGTAGCTTGATCACGCGTCGGAGCAGGGTCCATTTTCACCCATGATTCCATTCGTACACATTACAAAATAAGCTTCTACAGTAGATTTCAATCTCCTTTTATATAATATTCTTGTGGATTTTAGTAAATTATACTAATTAAATATGTGGAATGGTATTTTCCTCCTGGAAAAAAGTAATCTTGGATCACATCTATTGCAGTGGGGCACTAGAAGTTAAACAATCCGAGTCTCCCTTCGCGGTAAGAGAACACGCAGAAGTCTGACCGCGTCTGACATGTTACGCACTCGTACTACTTGCAGACACAGAGAATCCAGGGTAGTGGATTCCCTGTACCACTCAGCCTCGTTTTTTCGTGACATACATACCGCAAACCGAGGGAACATTGGCATGTTTGTGGAACATTTTGCTATGTAATATAAAAAATTAATACTTTTACATTTGCTTTAAAGGGTTACACCACCTTGGCGCTCGGAAAAATAGGTATGAAAATAAACTTTTTTTTCGACGCTGCCATTAAGTATAAAAAATGATCTTTATTTTACACATATATATAGTAGTTTTATGAACAATTTACAATATTAACGATTAAAAAATAATAAAAAATGGCGGAGATATAAGCCGATAAGTAGGATCCTCTTTTGAAAATCCTTGATGATGGTGTACTTGATTTCTCTGTTAGGCATCGTCTAAACCATAAAAAAGAAATGTTTTCTTATTTAAATGGGTAATAGCTAAAATGTGACGTACGATTTTTGTGATTGGGTGCCATGTTCGTAAGTTATAAATTTTTTAAACTCAAAATTTCGATGCAAATTCGAGTTTTTTTTCAAACAGCTGTCATTTCTATAAAAAAAATTTAAAAAAAATTTCCCTACGTCACATTTTACCTATTACCCTTTTAAATAAGAAAAACATTATTTTGTATGGTTTAGACGATGCCTAACAGAGAAATCAAGTACACCCTCATCAAGGATTTTCAAAAGAGGATCCTACTTATCGGACTTAACGCACTCTCATTTATATTTTTTTATTCCTCTCGTTTTTTTAATTAACATTTTTAAGTTTGCTGTAGGTATCCTTCTATAACATAGTGAAAATGCATACAATTTTTCTCCTTCTCCTTCTTTAATAACTTTAATAACCTTTACGGTACTTCACGGATCGTAGAGTATAGACCCTTCAAGACCCTTCGTTCCCTACGATTACTATGAGCGAATATTATACGATGAGGAATGCGAGCGCCTCGTTGGACGCTGCGAATCTCGAGGCTGCACGTGCACAGGGCGCAGCCCTTCCACTGCACGGAAAACGTAATTACTGCGTCTTTAAACGCTCGTCCGCAATGAAATCCTTGGAAGCGACGTGGAGCTTAATGCGCCGAGAGATCTCGCGTGCGAGAGGCGACGGGAGCAGAGACAGCCAGCCAGCGTCCTTGGCAGCCACGTCCTCGCCAGGGCGCGTGATAATTTCCACGGACGATAATGGCGCCGGCACACAAAGGCACGCCACCGCCGCAAGGGCGGCTCCAACACTCGTCACCGCGCGATTCAATAATATATTCGTGGATACCTGTTTACCTTAGCCGCCGTCTGCGTTTGCACAGCTCACGTGTGCGTAAACGTGCGTGCCTCTATCGCTCGCGTCCGATCTAACGTGTAAACAATAATTACAGGACGCTCGAGCAAGCCCGACCGACGGTCCACGGTCGACCGGCGGAGATTTCCATTTCGGGAAGCTCGCGCGGAGAAGCCTGATCGCGTGTCACTGTCGATGGAAAGAGGGCGTCGAAAGGGCCGACGAAATCGTTTCTATAAATTATAGTGGCACGCTGGCGGTGAACTTGCATGCGTGCGATATGGAAATATTTGTAGAAGATAGGGGAGGTTTGGTAACGATTCCTGGGAAATGAATTTGTAAATACCTCCAAGGGTGTTCTTTGGATCGTATAGAACAGTGGTTACCAACCTGTGGGTCGCGAAGTGTTTTCTGGGGAGTGGACACAGTTGTTTTTTTAATATTATTAAGTTAGAATTATATTCTGAAATATTTATTTTAAATGTGTTTTCTTTACCTCATTAAATTTACCCTATATGGGGCGAGGGTTGCAGGTTATTTGAATATCATAAAAGGAGATCGCGACTCAAGAAATGTTGGGAAACCCTGGCATAGAAGGTTGAATCTAGAAGCGAGTGTGTTTATTATGAGATTCAGGAAGGGACGATTTCAACCTTCGCCATTCTTCGTTTCAACCGAAGTCACGTTACGGCGAAATGATCCAGCAATGTGAATGCTGTTTGATTCGAAGAGAAAGTACCCCTAATCCAGTTTCCACGGGGTGGAATCCTCGAGGTCTAGTCAGCTTCCAAACAACCAGAAGCCATTCGTCTCTTAGAGCCGTAGAAGTGCATAATTTGTTTATGACTCGCAGAAATTGACTGAGATATAGGGTAAAGCCTTTCGTTACGCATTCATACGGATTGCGCGGGGGCGACGTTCTGTCGACAGGGAAGAAGAACGCGGTTTGTAGGACGAGGGTGGACATTTTCTCAGAAGCACTGTAGCGGAGTTTGATAACGAACGAGATTGGACGGCGAGTGGTGACATGATAACAGCCGGTTTACTCGATATGATCGCGCACTGTGCTCGGGGTAGGTGTATAAATATTGCACAAACTCACTAGGGACACTATTCGGTTGATGATGGAATCGCGCAGCTTTTTTTATATAGACCAAAAGTATATTTCACCACGGTCACAAAAATGTAAATTAAAGATGCTCCCAAAAGCTGGTCTGACCTTGAAAAATCAACAAAGGTGGAACTGGGGAAAGAAGAAAAATGAGGGAAAGAGAATGACAACACCGTCTATTGAAATTTAATTATCTCTATTATATGAAAATACATTATATTAAATAAACGACAATAGATTAAAAATAGATAACAAAAATTAATGATAATACTATTGAAATCACAACAGTGGGTAATTAACCATTATATTTATGATAATCTTTTCGACAAGAAGGTTTAATAAAGTGATTAAAGCAATAATAATTTTCACGATGACTGCAACGAGCGAACACTGTTACTTTCATACCTTGACCAACGAGACAGTCTAAACATGTAACTGCGAAGACTGATCGACAGATCACACATATACTGCGCGACACTATTTTTTGCCGAATATATGATTATGTATACATTAATTGAAAAATAAATGCCCAGAAAAGGCATATACAATTTTCTTATAAATCATGTAAGAAGTAAATAATACAAAGAAAACAATTTGAATATACGGAATTTACATACAATTTTAGAAAAGTTATAACGAGGGCTAATTTGTTACGACACATTTTTTTGACGAGAAAATTCGTCGCTTTGAATAGTCACTTGTTTACTAATTCCTACATTTGAAACAATACGTCATCTTCTTCTATAATTGTCATTCTCTTTCCCTCATTTTTCTTCTTTCCCCTGTTCCACCTTTGTTGATTTTTCAAGGTCAGACCAGCTTTTCGGAGCATCTTTAATTTACACTTTTGTGACCGTGGTGACATATACTTTCGATCTAAATAAAAAAATCTGCGCGACTGCATCGTCAACCGAATAGTGTTCCTAGTCAGGGGTAGTAAGATCGGTTCGATTTCCCCATTCATAGGGTAAAGGACCCAATTACTGTCACCTTAAAAGACATTTTACTTAAAATAACGAATACATAAACGTTGTAAAGTCATACACAAAAAGAATTACGTAAATCAACCTATAATCTATACTATAAATTATATACTATAGTTTATTTATTCGTTATTTTAAGTAAAATAGCTTAAGGTGACAGTAATTGGGTCCTTTACCCTAGCAAAGAACACCATTCAATTTTTAACAACGACACATTTTCTAATAACTAGCATCTTGATACCATCCCTTTACAATAACAATCATTAAACCTTGTCATTTCTTCGGCAAAGATAGAGAAACATTTGAACAAGAAGGACTTGAGAATACCTCGAAGAAAAAGCCCTCGAGACGGCAGACGATATTATTTACCAGTGCTATTGTTGCCGTAGAAATTTTGTTTGAAGTCCCGCGCAGTGATTTATAGAATCATTTGCAAGCGGAAGCGAAGCAAGCCCTTAGGGTGCAGCGCGATGGGGTGGCGTACCTCGGCGTAGGGGTCGCCCGAGGAAGAGAACGTTACCAAGTGGTAACTATTGAGAATGCTACGTGCAGAGAATTCTGTTAAAAAAGATGCTAGACTTCAAGTAGAAAGGAAGAAGCTTCGGAATAGAAAGCTGCGTTACGAACGGGCCGCAGGGACGGTCGAAGGTTCGCGGTAATTGGGTGACAACGCAAACGGGTGATAACATTCACAGAACTACTACAATCCAATCGTTTTATTCTATAATTTCATGCGATCAAGATTCCATGTCCTTTCCCTTCGTGGCGTCCGTCCGATCCATTCTACGCTAGCGCAAACGTCCCGCGTATCGGGGAGCGAACACGTGACGCACGTGGAGCCAGAATGTACTCCACGGTGCATGGGAATCGATGGTTTATCTGTCTAATGGTATAGCCTCGTTGAAGGGCGATAATAATCGAGCAGAGCTCGCCGGACTGTTTTCCCACAAAGGTCTCGTTTATCGAACGGGAGGCGCGTGTCGTTCGGCGGGATCCTATTATTCGAAACGAAATCTACCCCAATTTTCAATCCGCCGAACGGTCGGTTATCCTCGTTTATGACAGCTTTGATCAAATGGCATCGACAGCGACGAAAATTGACTCTGTTCTACCCGAATTACTAAGTACAATGCCAGTAACGAACGCGGCTTAAGGGGTCATGCTCAGTCAGGAGGCCAAAAAAAGGGTGGTCTTTGGAAATTTTTTTACTCAAAAGCTATAACACATTTCTCAAAAAAATCTTTTTCCTTTTAAGGATTGCATCTAGTACCGTGCATCGTGATTTTTTTATTTAAAAATATTTATCAATAACTAAGTTATTATCCGTCACTCGAAGGTTCTCTAAAAAAAAAGCTACTACGGTGACCACTGCTGCTCGAAACGCGATCATCTAAAATAAAAAATTCAAAAGAATTTACTTATTATATTATATTATCTAGTATTTGGACGATTTTTCGAAATATTGATTTGGGAAAAAAGGCTGATGTTTAAAGTAAAAGTTTCAATTTTTATCATAAATCGTGCCTGATTTTCGTCAATTAAAAGAAAACTCAGCGTCGGATGAAAAATCCTTCGTTCAAAGACTAGTTTATTGTTCCTATAGTAAGCTTGTAAAATTTGAAGTAAATCGGTTGAATGGTTATTTAAATATTTTGGTCACCGATTTCGAAAGAACCTTCGAGTGACGGACAATAACTTAGTTACTGATAAATATTTTTAAATAAAAAAATTACAATGCACAGTACTAGATGCAATCCTTAAAAGGAAGAAAGATTCTTTGAGACATGTGTTATAGCTTTTGAGTAAAAAATTTTCCAAAAATCACCCTTTTTTTCGGCCTCCTGACTGAGCACGACCCCTTACCCTGCGTTGCGCTCCGAATCACCCTCGGGAAATTTTTCCACCCACCACGTCAGTCGCGATGCAATTTCGTAGAATCAATAGCAAGCGGAGTCGACATACTAAATTGGGAACGCCGAATCTACCGCAGAAACTAATTACACCTCCCCACGAATTGCTGCGCGACGCCGAG
The DNA here is from genome assembly GCA_910592295.1 of Andrena haemorrhoa. NCBI lineage: Eukaryota > Metazoa > Arthropoda > Insecta > Hymenoptera > Andrenidae > Andrena > Andrena haemorrhoa. Next base: position 9,041,099 of record OU342943.1, read on the forward strand.
GGAATGCCTCTTTACGTTCCCGCGAAGGCAGGATTAATCAACGCCTGAGCCGCGTCCGATACATTGGGTCGCAGAAACGATAGCCGGCGATTATTCCATGGCATAGAAGCCGATATACGCGCGGCGCATTTACGTGACGTCGACGCGTGACAAAAGGCGACGGCAGGGCGGAAGGGCCTTCCTGGTCGTAAAAGGTGTAATAAACGATGCCGCGTATCTGGCTAATACAACGCGGCGGTAACCGTGCTTAACAGGCACTCGTAAAACCGTGTATGTATTCGGCGAAATAAATTGAACCGGGCCGTCATAGGGCGAAATAGCGCGGCTCGATCACGAGAGATGCAATAACGCCGAATCTGCCCGGCGACGGAACAATGGAGAGCCGAATCACGGCGCCCGCGATCGAAACTTTCAGGCCGTTAAGCCGGGTTCCCACGCGCCGCGGAAAATGTGCTTAAACTTTTCCATGGCAACGCTAATTAACGGGAAATCTCCAGTGGCTTTGGGGTTACTTTTGCGGGTTTCTCGGCCACGTTGAAACGCTTTCACCATTGGAATGAAACAATGGGAACGATGCTTCCTCCGAAATAGAGAATGAAAAAGTCCGTGGAAATTTACAACTTGGTAATTCTTCGAATGGCGAGTATAAAAGTTCCTGAATTTCTGTTTCATAAAAATCCTCGGATTTTCATCCTCGGCAAATTGCTGGGGAAAATTCGCCGCCCGTAATGAATTTCTGTAACGCTTTACAGGCTCCCCAAATATTATTTGACGGTCAGATGGTATAACGACAGGGGGGCGCGCGCGTGCATTATATTTCACGGGCATAATTGCAGCGAAGATTCGCAATTACTGCGGGGAAAAATGAAAAGTGTCGGGAGGAAATGGCGGCTAATTCGGCGTTAATGGTCGTCGACACACGGACGAGCCGTAATTTCGGCGGGCAATTTTCGATCGTTGGCCCATCGAGATTGCCATTTCCACGCGGACTTTAGAATTGAATAATAATTTTCTCACCTATCATTTCCGTGCTCGGCCGAATTTCTGCCTAATAGGCCGCCCATTCACGGAATCGGAAATAATTCGGCCGTCTATGCCGCGCGCGGCAACTCCTAACTCCAATTCACGCGGCGGATTCTCCATTTTGACACGGCAATGCTACGGTAATTTCACCGTTCTCAAGTAACGAAGCGTGTCGCGCAGACGTGCCTACGCCATGGGAGCGAGAGAAACAAGACAACCGCGAGGGAGGTAGAAGAATTCACGGAGAAAGAGTAATCATAGGGAAGTTTAAACTTAAATTAAAACACGGTAAAAGTAACAAAGGACAGGCTACGCTAAAAAAGTCGACCACTGGGAGACAAAGAAGAGCTGCGGGAAAGGGAGCTGATGAAAAGGAGCAGGTGTGTGAGGAAGGGCTGCTTAGGAGTAAAAAGGGAGAAAGAAGGAACGAAGGGACGGGCGAAAGAGGGAGAGAACTGGGGCCTAGAGGGTGTACCGTTGCAGCTGTTGCACGCCGAGCTACAAGCGTTGTTTCGCGGATGTGTCGGCGTCGTTTAAAAGGAGATCGAAAGCCGAAGGTTCTCCTCGGGATTACGGGCCTCCGAATTGCGCTTTAATGCTCGAGAATGAAGATCGAAATGTGCACGCGCAACGTGTTCCCCTGCGGGCGGAGGCAGCGCGATGACATTTCGTGCAGGCCGTTAATAAATCGCGACGGTGCACACGGTTCGCGTACTTAGCGGAGAAATTACGGAAATTAATTATCGCTGATTCACGCGCCGCGACGCGGCTCGCAGCTTGCGCGCGTGCACGCGCATTTATTACCCCCCGCGTGTTTTTTAACGCTCCGAGACGAGAGCGAAAGTCCCAGCCGAAATTCTCCGAGGATCTATTTGGAGAATCGATTGAAAGTGACACGATAGAGGCGCAATTGCTGTCGGCGATGGAACAGTCGTGTTAACCGACGCCACTTTGTTTCTCGTTATCGCTGCGCGATCTCTGCCGACGGTAATTATTCCGGCAATTAATCACGAGCCAAATAATATATTGCCTCTCATTTGTTACGGAATTTACCTACTGTTGCGGCCAGCGAGCACAGCGACGGGAGAATTACATTAATATGTCTGACTGCGGTGATTATTAATGTCGCGTGTCGCGTGTAATTCAATACCGGCCGATGCATCCGAGCGTACAAATAACCGAATCAAGCGGAGAAACAATAAGCATGCATCACGCGACGTTATTTACCAGCTTCGAGTAAATTAGAAAAAGCTGTTTTTAAAATTCTTGCTTTGACTTAACATTGAAGAGGGAACACTGATTGCAAAATATGTTTTTGCACGCAATAAAGAGTAGTTATTGAGTTGAAAAGTTTTCATTTCTATTTTTGGCGAAAAAATATTCAATACTGAAAATATTAATATTAATAATAAATATTCCTAATACTAAAAATATTAATATTAATACTTCTAATATTTCTAATAATAACAATATTAATATTAATATTTCCAATATTTCTAATATTTCTAATAATAACAATATTAATATTAATATTTCCAATATTTCTAATATTTCTAATAATAACAATATTAATATTAATATTTCCAATATTTCTAATATTTCTAATAATAACAATATTAATATTAATATTTCTAATAATAACAATATTAATATTTCTAATAATAACAATATTAATATTTCTAATAATAACAATATTAATATTAATATTTCTAATAATAACAATATTAATATTAATATTTCTATTTTTATTTATTACCAATAAATCGCTCGTTTGTTATCGGATTTCCATCAAACGTGCACCAAACGATGTAGGTAGAATTTTTGTTTACGTATAGTACACGTCATAACTCAAAGACTGTAAAAAACGTAGCTGCACCCCTTTTGCTGCAAGGTCCTCAATTCAACACTGGTGATCAGGAAAGTCGTCGAAATGAAAGCTTTCTTCTCATATTCCTATCCATGTGAATTGTCCCAATCATCTCCCGCCGCTTGCGCACCGTAGCTGCCCGATTTTAATCCCTTATTGATGCCAAGAAACGGAAAAAGGAGCGTGAAAAAGGGGCCAGATCCCTTAGATAACGAGAAGCTTACGCTGGGGCGAAGGTACGAGCGAGGGAAGTAACAGGAACAGGGGGCTGGGCGAACGTGTTGCGTTAACCGACGCGATTATTCATTCAGGACAGAAAACCGTCAGCCGGTATATCCGGTCGGTTGTAATGCATCATGTCGCGTTATATTCCGGAAAATAAAAAACAAAATGTCCGCTCGGCTCGCGTACACGCATTCTGCTCGCGTGTTGTACGCGGCGCGTGATCCGTCGTTCCCCTCCTTCCTGGAACGAGCCGCGCGAGGAATCCGCGTCGGCGCGGATTGATCCTTCAACCCGTTCCGAACACCTTCCCCCCCCCCCCCCCCCTACTCGGCCACCGATGCGACGCGTGACAAGGGTAGCGTATGATTAGGATCCTTCGCGAAGCTGTCGGAACATTTGGCTCGCGCTTTTTACCGACACCGTCTCGCCAGCACTCGGTTTCCTCGTTTTCTTTTTTTCTATTTTTTCAGTCAACGAGGGCTCGCGTTCTTCTGGCTATTTATTAAGGGATGAAGGTAGATTGAATGTTGTGCAGGAAGGGAGAGAGTAATGCTTTGTTTCACGGGTTTACGGGAAGGGGTTGTTATGGGACTGTGGATATACTGTCATTTTGCAGAGGTACATTATTTATTTATTTATTCATTCATTCATTCATTCCACTCATTCATTCATTCATTCATTCCACTCGTTCATTCATTCATTCATTCATTCCACTCATTCATTCATTCATTCATTCATTCCAGTCATTCATTCCACTCATTCATTCATTCATTCATTCTACTCACTCACTCATTCATTCATTCATTCCACTCATTCATTCATTCCATCCACTCATTCATTCATTCCATCCACTCATTCATTCATTCCATCCACTCATTCATTCATTCCACTCATTCCACTCATTCCACTCATTCCACTCATTCCACTCATTCCACTCATTCCACTCATTCCACTCATTCCACTCATTCATTCATTCCACTCATTCCGCTCATTCCACTCATTCATTCATTCCACTCATTCCACTCATTCCACTCATTCCACTCATTCATTCATTCCACTCATTCGTTCGTTCGTTCATTCGTTCCATCCATCCATCCATCCATTACGGGTAATGACCGTTTAGTACATTATAATGAAATGCAACGTCATGAGCAGAGGACGGATAAATAAGATAATATTGAGATAAAGATGAAAGTATACAAATAGCAAAGAAAACAACAGAGAAAGAGATGAAATAACAAGTATAAATATTGCAACTTAATCATCCAGACTACACAGAACTGAATTTCTAAAAGTAGATAAGGAAATAGCGAGGAAGCCAATTTTATGGCAGATTATGAATAACAGTGGAGGGAATGTGTAGACAATATGGAGCTACTTTATAATTGCAACTTTGTGATTGCAAACTGTGGCGTTAATTGTAGAGTTGGAATGGTAAACGATGTAAGTGGCGAAAAAATAAAAAATCCTTTTTTTTTGATGGGAAAGAATTTTGAATTCCACGTGGAACACGGTGGCAAAAGTTATAAGTGCTAGAATAATTTATTTTAACTTGTTATTGCCAAGTTTGGCGTGATGAGAAACGATGAAAGTGCCAGCAATCGTCACGGCCCTAATATATTTTTGTTTCCCTCTAAATCTGTAAAGGTGGTACACGCTGAACGTCCTTGGCGATAAACGCTGAAGTTGAGATTAAGTAACAGACATGCGTTTTTGGTCCCTACTGAAGATTTTAACTACAGGCACTTAATCGTTTCAACTCTCCAAGGAAGGATCTTGAAGGAGTTTCGTGAATGAGTCTATGGGTGATTCGTTTTGATCGTGCATCAGTTAACGTCACCAAAGTGGATAAGTGTCGCTGTTGAAGGATATCGAAGGAAACGAAACGCGATGAAATTACAGGCAACGGAGATCGTAGCCGCGCGAGACGAACGGCAGGATGTAATTTAGTTTAGAGTCGCGATAAAAACGGCATAGATCTATCGGGTACGCCGTTCCGCCCGGCATTTTCAGGTGAATTGAGACGCGGGGACGTAGAGGGACAGCGATTTCCAAAGGGTGGAGGCCGTTATTGCTGTCTGCAGACTGTCATTTCCGTCGGTAGCGCGGCAGATACAATAACAGTCGTGCCGGGGCTGTTATCGACTTTCCACTGGGTACCAGTCCCGATTGATCGTAACACATCTTCCACCTTACGATTCCCACGAATTTACGTACGTTGCAACGCGAATGCTTTGACGACTGCTACGGAGACGGGAGATAAGGCGGGATCACGCGAAACTGTTGTTTATGGACACTAAAACGCCGGTCAGAGCATCCAATGTTGCGAAGAAAAATCACTGACGAAATCGTGGAATCACGGGGTAGGGTTCTTCACAAGTGAACCCGGATATACAGATGAATATGTGGGATATAATGCACATGGACCTCCGTGGGACATCGATGCCAATACGTCTAGCAGCTATAAGCTAGATACAGACGATGTCAAGGAGATGCATTCAGGTGTCTGAGATCCCATTCCTCAGGGACTCTAGAGATTTCAGGAGCGACAGACCTCCGAAGCCCAGAAGATTTAAGAGGCTCTAGATCTCTGAGGTTCTAGAGATCTAAAAGGCTTCAGAGCTCTGAGGCCTTAGGGCCAGAGTTGGTCTTTATCGGAATAAATTGTTATTCGGATAAAAATTGATTTGTTGTTATGAAATAACTTCAGTGTATTCGAGGATTATTCTCAACTCTGCTTAGAGATCTCAAAAACTCCAAATCTCTGAGGCCCTAAACATCACAAAGACTTCAGACCCCTAGAACACCACGTAACCCCAGCTTCCTTCACCACATCCCGTAGTTCAGAGTCATCTATATAAAATAACACAAGGTCGAAGCATTTCTGCCCGCGTTGCACAAGCCTCGCGCTATCGCCTTCTACTCGAACGATCCTGATTCGCGCATACCTATACCACTGGAAGCTCGATCGGCCCACCAAACTGGAAATTAGGATATCACGCGGAGGGCCCGCGTCGTTAATTAACGACGCGAAATCTCGCGTGAACGAGGCTCGCGGGCTCATCACGGGCAAATAACTGCGCGATACCCCCCGCGGGGCAGCCAGTCTGCTCGATTCTCCAGCAATTTCAAGTTCTCCCGGTCTGCTCCAGCGAGTTACGGGCTGCATTTTAACGAGACGCGGCTCTATTAGACGTCTTCATCTGGCGGGCATCGTAGCCGCCAGAACTCCGCGCTAAATGGTTTCATGTTTGTTAAGTGTTTCGGCAATTCCTTGGCCCCCCGACTGCGGATACCGTCGGGCCAAGTTACGGGGAGGCTCCCCGGCATTGTCGTCCCGCGGGCACAGCTCGGACTCCGGTGCAAAAGGATGGCGGTGAACCGTGGCGAGGACGGGGACAAATACCGTGTTCATTTCTGCTCGGTCGAACTCGTTCCGCGGCGAAACCGCACGGAGGCTTGGTAACACTGTTTCGAGGGAAGGGTGCGTGGATCGACGTCACGTGTGATTTAATGCCGCAACCGCCCCGGGGGTTCCTTGATATTCAGATCCTCTTTGCCCGCTGTACCACGCGCCTTGCTCGAAAGAGGATGCTCTCTCCGCCACGTCCTGGCGAATACACGCGGCTGTTATTATAAACGTACGCAGCGAAGGGGAGGGAACCGGGACACCAAGTCCCATCGCCTGTCCCCCGCGTGTATCGAAGCCGACCGAGCAGACAGGAGCCACGGGCACGTTGAACCAGAGCCACGGGATCTCCCCTCGACGAGTCACGTCCAACGCATCTCGGAAGCAGGACATGGTCGATCCCGCGAGGGGGTTGCTCGTGGCATTCTGCCACGAGAAACGAGACGGCGGAGCACATTGTGCGTTCAAACGACAAAAGCACCGATGCGCTTCTCACGGGTCCGTGGTTCGTGCAGGATGCCACGCACACAGCGTGCCTTCACAGGGACGGGGAACAACACGCGGGACGTTTGGCAGACGCGTCTTTTGCAACCGTCGTGCGAATGTTGCGCGTGCACACGATCGTTATGGTAATGCCCCGGCATCGTCGCAGCGATCTTCGCGATCGCGCTTTGACGCGTCGACGGTCGCACGAGCCTTTGAAAGCCGTCTAAAAAGCGTCCTCTTGGCTGCGGCAGTGGCGTTTGACGAGACTGTTGCAAGCTCGGGTCAGGGGACGGGGATCCTTGGATCTCTGGGATTCGCGGAAAGCGACGTTTCATTAGTTTTCATTGTCATCGAGGACTTTCTTGCCGCGGCTCGCCTCGCCGCTTCGGATACCTACCTTTCGTCGGCGTGGTTACTTGCGATTAAAAGGCCACTATGAACACGGAGCTTTTAAATTCGTAAGCATTGGATTGGAGGATTTATATTGTTCCGTAAGGGACACTTTAATGGATATTATAATTGAGGGGCTCAGCGGGAAACAGGCACATGTCACCGTTTTATGACTCTAGAAGAAAGCAGGTTGAAGGAAAAATTGTTTTCGTAAGAAATGCCGTGCGATTTTGTAATTATTTTAAACGGTAGGGGAGAGGTGCTATAAAAGGGACACTTTTGTTTAGCGTCCATTTCTGACAATGTCATAATGGGTAATTAAAGAACGAGTACATCAATAGAGAGCGTGTTTATTTCCCTTCAATAAAAGTATACTACAAACTCGTCAATTGTAATAGAAAATAAAAAAATCTTCCATTTTCAATTAAGTGGGAAATGTCCCTTTTATGACTAGGTGGTTTTAAATGGGACCGTATCAGTCATAAAAGGGACACGTTAATAAAAATGAACTTATTAAGTATTACAATTATCATTGTAAATCTTAATGATACAGAACAATGGAATCTATGAAAAAATTAACTCTTTGTATTATAAATCATCAATATTTTGTCGCTTTGAATAGTCACTTCACTAATTCTTAAATTTGAAACAAGACGCCATCAACTAATGATAGTAATAATTGATAATTTAAAACAATGTCATCTATGTATTAGATGATACACTAATAACTTTACAGGAAAGTAAAATACATATAGTGTTCAGCAGTATACATGTATGTCCCTTTTAAGACTATAAGTGAATTTAATATAAAATAACCTAAAAAAACAATCAATTAAGCTTACCTATTAAGTATTTTCGTTTCAGTTGAATACAGGCTATTTTAATGATATAACACTTTAATCCTTTGCATATATCTTGTCCTCAGAAAACGACACAGAAAATCAACGAAAATTTTACTTTTACTGCCGAAAAACATCAACGCGGATTACTACTCTGTTGCAAGTGAGACCGCAGTGAAGTTTACGTCAAATACTTGCATGTGCAAGGCGTTTAGAATTTTGGCAATTCGACTGGTCCCATTTAAGACCTGTCCCTTTTATAGCACCTCTCCCCTACTTGCATTAGATGGTAAATGGCAACGATTATCAAATTTTAGCTGAGAAATTATTCTAAGCAAGCCACGAGCCCCCAATGGGGTGTATCAATTTTTTCAATGTTTCAATTTTAAAAACGACTAGTGGAAGAACGATAGAATTTCAGGTTTACAATTAACCACTACCTTTAAATTTGGTGTATACATTATTTATCTAGCTGGATACCCCCTCAATTCCATCTGCTCCGTGAGATTGTTAAGGCCATTCAGCTTGACGCGGAGGTTTCCTGGCGAAGGATCTCTCCCCAAACTTTTAATCCGCGCGAAAGCAATTACTCTGGATTCGTATGAAAGCGTCGAGACGTAATTCTGCCGATAAGAACGCGATGGTACTTTAGCTCTGCTCCCTGGCTCGCGTACGCGTGCCTCGCGATCCAGCGCCACGATGCTATCCCCAGCCAACGAAACGAATTTTTATCGCGGACCCCATTTGGCACCGGTATCGTCCCTCCCGCGGCCAATAACCCTTCGGGACCGGAATGGCACGCGTTATATCGCGCAAGTTAGAATTTTATCAAAAAACTTCTTGGCCCCTTGCCGCACAATAACGTTACATCGATTCGATTATTCATAAGCTACGTTCCACGGCCGATACTTTTACGCGGCTGTCCCCTGCATCTTGCTTCCACGTTTCATCGAGGGCTTTTAAACCGTTTAACGATACAAAGGGCCGCCGAGTATGCCTGCGCGTTTGCCAGCCCAGTGCGAATTAAAGTTAAACAAAGGCACCGGCAAAAAGGACAAACGTTTAATTAATCCCGCTTCTTCCTTTAACGAAATATTAACATTTTACAAAGCGCGATAATCCTCGTGAAAGATTCACTGAACAGTTTGTTACACCAGTCCGAAGCAGGAGCTTTCGAAACGCACGGATCGGGGAAATTTTGCACGGTAAACCGATTGGAATTTTTCAATGGAACACCGTTTCCCGCGGTATCTGGACAGACACAATCGAGCGAGGAGGAATTAAATTTCAGCCATTTACGCGATCCCAGGGCACGAGCCGGGACGCTTTAACATTGTATTTTACACCGCAGTTAATACCCCGTTTAACACTCTGGCCGTACAATTGGCCGTGACTAGTGAATCGCGGGTAATTAAGCAATTATTCGAATCGCGAACGCGTCGGTTCCACGACGTTTCATATTTTACAAACACTATGCAGTGGCGAGCCGCCGCGCTATTAACGGGTAACGGACGACGCGGAAGCGTTGCTTTTTTTTCCCTCTCGTATGGATTTATAGTCACGCGGCGTGGAAGAGGGAAAGCGAAGAAATCGATTTCTCTAATCTTCTGCAGCAAGTGTTACGCTACGAAACCATAAATTCCTGCCAGCCGTTACATCGAGCTACACGCCGCCAGGCGTAAAATAAGCAGCCGATAAGAATTGTTAACGGACCGTTTTGATTCGTCCCTCATTGCTGGCGGGAGAAAGGGGCAGGGATGTGATCGCTGGAATCGCTGGACGCCACGAGCAGTGGAGACGTTAGGATTGCCAAATGTTCATACCAGAATGACACTGGAAAGCGAACTTCTTTCCCCTGTTACCGGAACGGGGGGGGAAGCTGGGATATATCTGTAATAACGTTCAGTACAATTTCCAACTTTACTGTTCGCTCGGGAATGTAATCCTTTAGCAAATCGTGAGACCCCTCGGCAGATTTAATGTCACAGTTCTACCTTCCGATATTCGGCGTAATATGTCGCTGGGAAAGAGCCAATATGAAAGAATTATTATCGACCTTTTTACCTCGGGGCTCCGCGCTATACGCGAGACCGTTGCATTGTCGTATATTCTCCAAGAAACGGAAGGCGGAAGAACTTCCGAGTACCTACTTCTGAACTCCGCTAGCTTAATCATAAACTAAATCACCGAACCGAATTTGTTCAAGTGATCTGCGTACATCCGCCAATAACTTACAGGCCTGTTCCATTACGCGAGTGTTCTACGTTTACATAAATCCACTGCCCATACAGCACGCCTCGTTGCAGGAGTATTGCAGGAACGTTGCTGCAAAATTGCGTTATCGCAGGTTGCATTGCAACAATTGCAGGAACAATGCTACAATATTGCAATATTTGAGTGGCAACGTTCTTGCAATATTGCAGGAATATTGCGCACACGTTGCCGCTGCAATGTTCCAGTGGCAACGATCCTACAATAATTCTGCAATATTGCAGGAATATTGCGCACACGTTGCCACCGCAATGTTCCAGTGGCAACGATCCAACAATATTCTGTAATAATGCGCACATATCCCTCGCCGCTCGAAACGTTGCGGCGGAACTATTGCTATAAAATCTCCGAAACGTCGCGGGAATACACTCCTGCAATATTGCTAATGTGAACATAGGAGTGAAACCTGCAACTTCTCTGCAATGATGCGATGCAACATTACAATCTCGCACCGCAATATTGCCGAATAGTTGCAGGGCCATTGTCGGAATGTTGCAGGACTACATATTTGTAATGTTGCCGCAACTTTGCAAAAATACACACCTGCAATATTGCGAAGGCGGACATAGGACTGAGCCTGCAACGTCTCTGCAATGTTATGGCGCAACATTGCAATCTTGCACCGCGTCATTGCAGAGACGTTGCTGCAACGTTATGGTGCAACATTGCAATCTTGCACCGCGTCATTGCAGAGACGTTGCCGCAATGTTATGGTGCTGCGTGGGTGGGCGCGTCCTCCCGTTTCCACGTCACGCCCAGCATCGTCCAGGAGAACCTTACTCTGTCGCGCACGTGTCGCATTGATCCAACGCGAAGTTTAACGAATTCCGTTTGTCCACGTGACGCGGAGGAAAGTGAATGGTAAAACGTTAACCGGCGGCCAAGGTAGAATTTTCACGATCCGCCGCGCCCGACTCGCGGCGCCCAGTGCGGGGATGGGGAGGAACGGATCGGAGGGTTGTAATCTCGGCTACCTCGATACAAGCTGATAAAATATCCGCGGGGGTGGCCGCCCCCAGGTCGCGATACGTTATTGGAAGAGTGCCAATATCGATGATTTACCATGAGATCCACTAGTTATTGCGTGGGAAACGCGGTCTCATTATTTATACGTTCTATCGCGGCCGGTACTTTTCCGGCGAGCCTGTACACGGGAAATAAAGTGCTGTCTGCGGCTCGATGAAATAAGCGATTTTCGCAGGCCCCGCCGCCGCACACGGCCGGGAGAGCGGGGCGATGCAGGGCGAAGGAAAAAGAGAAATCGATGTCGGACAAGCGCCTCGAATTATTGCCGGATGTTTGGCAACCGCATCGATTTACAGGCTCGGTTTCGCCATTCCTGCCTGCCGACGGAAACGCGTAGGTACACGTCAAGGAGTCAACCTTTTCCTCGCCTCTTTCGGGCACGGATTCGAAACCGTCTTCAGAATTGCTTCTCTGAGTTTCGATCGCCCAATGGAGGACGAGTTTTAACCCTTTAGCGCCGGCACCTAGATCCCGTGGAAGGAAAAATGTCCGCGATTTCTTTTTATCGTTAAAAATGGTCGGAATCTTTATATTTTTATATAAGAATTTTTTTTCAGAGGTTAAAATGCATCAAATAAATGGATACAGGGTTCGGATAGGTTCATCCTTCATCAATGCATGAAACTGCTCTAAACATGTACTGCTTGAACTGGCGCTCGGGCGCTAAAGGGTTAAGGAGTTATGCCTGCCTGTGAGGTCTGAAAAAACACGTACCTGTATTCGGAAATTTTTAGGAGAAAAACTTGATGGCTTTTTTTAATCAAACCTTTATGTATTCGAAAGTGTACATGTTAAACTACTTGTAGTAATTCTTGCCATGGAAAATCTAAATAAATAAAAGAAATACATATCAGCGATTTTTTTTCAGTAGTTTGCGATAACCACTTTAATTTCGACCTGTTTCATCCGAAATAAAAAATTCGCGGGAATTTAGATAGTATATTAGATCATCTAATCCTTAATCGTTCATTATCTCGAAAGATTAATTTGCCACAAGGTGGCAGCTTCTCGTATCAAAAATATCGATTTTCGCCACAGAATCGCTCTCATTTTTCATCTGTAAAATAAAAACTAATTAAATTAGTCGAATTTTTAATTTCTGATGAACCAGGTCAAAGCTACAATGGTCACCGTAAAGTGTTTAAATAAAAAAAACGCTGCTGGGAGATCGCCTATAGTTCCATTTAGATATCGCATTGCAAAAAAATGGAACAAGAACTTTAAAATATATACTTTCGAGTATACAGCCGTTTATTTAAAAAAGTCTTCAAGTTTTTTAAAAAAAAATCCCGAATATACTTGTTTTTAGATCATACAGGTAGCCATAACCCCTTAAGAAGGATTCAGCGGGTTTGCATAACACTTTGGAGTGGTTATTGTATAATTGACAGTCGTTGATTGTTTGCTAATACTGGAATGGTTCGAGTGGAACAGCTATTGGTCGTGTAGATTATTAATTGTTACGCTGGAACCGTCGAAACGCTACTAGCAATTTGAATTAACATTGAATAGGTATAGCAAGATTTGCAGAATTTTCATCACATTGTTACATGACACGAATTCCCATAAGACGCTGGGTCTCTCCTATACCTCGCCTATGTCCATGCATTCGCGCGTTCCTGTCAGCCTGGACCTCTCGCGATATGTATTTCCCATATTTCCCACACCAATGGTTCGCGTGTTTTTACCACGCATAAGCTGGCCGAGTTTAATTAAAATGAAACGTATCGCCAGGACACCGTGGTCCAGACTGGGAAATTAAAAGAGCAATTGATACGCCAACGGAATCCCAGGCGAATCGCGTGTGAATTTTTGCTTTATCCACGTTCCGCGAATGAGTGAATAGGGCTTCCGAAGGCTATTTCATTTCTAGCATACGACTATCGAGCTTCAGCTAGCAGAGGTAAGCTTCTTGTTACCTGGCCAACTCTCTTTGAAGGTGATGGACTCTGGAGCGTGCTCTCTCAGCTTCAGCCGTAGCCTCGCGTACCCGAGCTTCCGCCTCCATTCGTTGTCGTCGTTCTCGTTCCACATCTCGTTGCGTAGCCTCTCTCTGCAACAAACAAATCGATACTCTACTTAGATTGAACCGTGGAACGTCGCTGAACAACCTGTTCGTAAGTTTGTAAATATATCCTCAATTTTACCAACGAGTGGAAATTCGAAATTTAGTGCGCGAGCTCACAAGTAGACATTCACTTATAGTGAATGAAGTTTCCTAAAGTGGCATATATTCTTTGAAAGCACTAATAGTAAGTAAGACATCTTGAAAATTATATCCGCAATGGACCTATTTTATTTATGTTGTTCGGGCGTTCGCGAAAAACGGCCAAATCCTCTTATTTAAGAATAAGTTTCTTAAGGTGCTGAATCCGAAAAAATATTTAAAAAAGTCTCCGGCCTTTCCTTTTTGAATTATCACAAAAAAAAACGATTTTTTATTAAGAGAACTACCTTACGATTTTTTTTACATTCGGATTCAGTACCTAAAAAAAAATACAGATGCCAGGTTTTAGCCAACTATTCTTAAATAAGAGGATTTTGCCATTTCTCGCGTACGTCTCAATAACACGAGTAAAATAGGTACATTGCAGATATAATTTTCAGGATTTCTTAGTTACTACGAGTATTTTCAAAAAATATATTCCGAATCGGGTAAGAATGTCGCTTGTCAGGGAGTCTCTGTAAAAGCAATTCGATGTCCGTAAGACGCAACTGTACAAAAACTGTGTTCCCTCCATCGCGAATCACAACAGACATGAAACGTACTTTCGCATCGTATCAACGTCTCTGTTTAAAGAGGGGAAGTGCGTGCTTTGTACATTTAGCTGAAGGGGTGAGACACGAAGCAGCGAAGTGCTTAAATGTTATAGGTACTAGAAAGTGTGCCACGAAAAGTGGGTAACTGAATAAACCTCTGGCGTAACAACTCTTGCTCAACTCCCCGACTAATAACCACCCCTCATCATCTGGAAAAAGTTCCACTGCCCTCCATAGCGACTACCAATAACTCCGTTCCTCGCTGTTCCATCCGATTCACATGCAAATTCGCATCTTTTCAAGATCATTGATCAGCTCCCCCTTTCGCAGAACCCGTCGCACCGTATTTCTTCTCTTTGCAGATGCTCATTGACTCACGCCGGCGATTCACTCCCCTCGGCACGATAATTTTCAATATTCTTGCCGACCCCCTCGGACCGGCAGGAGAGTCCGCCGAATTTTACCGAGACTACGTCCACGCTTTCAAGCTCGGACGGGCATAAACACACCGTGGCTTTATTGCCGGCGGTTGGACTTGCGCGGGACGCGAAATGAATCGTAAAGAAAAAAAGTAGGGGCCTAACGAGCAAATAAAACTTCCTCCAGGCAAATACGTTCTATTTACGATCGCCCTTCCCCGTTAGGATAACATTGATCTGCCGCGATAAGGTAGTCCTTTCGGTAGCTCTTGCTTCCGGCGTCGTTACGACTGTCCACGGATTCCCCGTCGATTCGAGAAGTCGTTGCGAATTTTATATCGCCTGTAACTTCGATCCCGTGCGCTCGAGCGGCGGGGCAACGGCTAAGTGAATCGAAGAATGCAAATCGCGCGAGATAGCGTTCGCAGAGAAGCCTGCCGATCGATTCCCGGGCAACGTGAATTCGACGCGTAAAGCGGACGCACTTGAGCGGTGATTGTGTACAGAGATTAATTTCGCCTGACTCTGTATGGAATAAAAATAGATTGGCTGGCAGAGGGATTGACGGGCGGTTATATTGGTTTATTCGTTAATACGTATCCATGCGTTGATACCGTTTGTGCTGTAATTATAAGAGCCGATGGAAAAATTGATTGGGTTTTCGTAATCCCGGCTCTGCGCCTGACAAACTTATTTTTGTAACCGTTCCGATACTTGACAGTCTGTCGGGGAACAATAACATTGTGTCGCGAGTTAACAGGAGATTCTTTTCGGATTAAATAGAACCGTCGCGGCCCTTTTCACGTAGACCGGCGCTGAAAATAATCAGTTTCATAGCGTGATCGAATATTGATGAGATTACGAGTCTGCGAACGATTTCTCCTGTACGGTTCCTTCGAACACGCTCGTTCCTCCATTGAACGCGGCGGGGCAATTTTAATACACGCGTGCTACATTTACGAAGGATAAAGGAGGCCCAGGATGGCCCGCGAGGATCGGACGTTTCCTTGATTAAACCGAGATGCAAGCTCCGGCCCGATCGAGCGGAACGAGCCGATGGGACGGCCGAAAAATACGGGGGGACACGCGGAAGAGGATGGAGGAGAGCTCGTCGATCTTCGATCGACGGTGGGTGGAATTATTCATGAATTTAAATCGAGCCGCGGCACGGTACATTGATTGCACCCTTTCGATTCTGTGCGCGGCTAGAAATCCCTCCGCCTACTCCTACGCGCCCCCGACCCCTGCCCCTATCAATAATTGCACCCGACCAATGTGCCGAAAGCAGTATTTCACGCGATCCGACACGCCGCCTATGGCCGTCGATAATAAATCGTCGGCCGCAGAGCTTGGAAAATCTGTCTTCCATTTCGTATCGGTCGCTCCCAGCTGCAAGTAGAATATTTGTCGGGGATCCCGGCCGTACTAGCGCGGACTTCATTCCCTTAACGTTTTCAATTTCGCTGGATCGCGGCTAGACCTCTGCTATTTCACGACCATCGCCGGGATCTATCGGATCCCTCTATTGGATCTATTCGATTCCCTGTTCTCCTCGATTCCGGCATTGATTCTCAATCGAGGCGACAGCGATACGTTCGTATCACTCGTGAATGCGATGACAAGTTTCGTTCGACAGTTCGAGGTAATTGATTGTCTGTCGCGTATTGTGGAGATTAATGGAATCGATGGACCGCGATTTTTATTCAGATTTCTCGCTCATCGGAAGACTTCTTGATGAGTTAATGTATCTTGGCGATCTTCGTAATCTTAAGGGGGAATTCTATTTTACGGGCTAAAAACATAGCAAAAAATAGGATTTTTTTATGCATCCTCGAAGAAATTGCAGCTTTCTTATTCATTATTAATAATAAATATAGGAGTTATGCATCACGCCGAGCAAAACTCGTCGTCCGCTGGCGTGCATGGTACATATTTACCTACCTTCCAGGTAATCTGAAACGGAAAAATGAAACGGCGTTTTACTTTGTACATACGTAGCTTCAATTTGATGGACCAGAATATCGCTAAGTTCTATACGTTTCTTGTTACATAAGAAAATTTGTCCAGAATTGGATCGCGGGAATTAAAGGTTCACACCTTCCAGTTTGCAAACTCTCCACACCGCTCAATAAATTTTTCTGTTCTTTACTGGTTCATCAATTTCAAGCTACATATGTATAAAATAAAACGCCGTTTCATTTCTCTGTTTCAGATTGCCTGGTAGATAAATATCATGCACACCAATGGATGACGAAGTTTGCGCGGCATGTTGGTCGATCATGCATAACAACTATAATTAATCAAGAAAACGAGTGATGGACAATAACTTAGTTATTTATAAATATTTTTAAATAAAAAAATTACGATACACGGTACTAGATGCAATCCTTAGAAGGATAACAGATTTTTTGAGACATGTGTTATAGCTTTTGAGTAAAAAATTTCCAAAGCCACCCTTTTTCGGCCTCCTGACTGAGCATGACCCCTTAAGGCAGGATACTACCTTTGACTGCGATTTTTGGAGGCGTTTTTCATGAATTTTTTTGCTTACAAAAAATGTGCAGAACCAAAATCGGGTTTAGTCATTTATTAATGTAACTTTAATCTGTAATTACACATTTTTTGAAACTGAAAATTCTCTCTTGTAGGTGGCGCCAAAATAAATTTCTTTGGAGGAACACCGTTAGACTGCGTGTCAAATTACTCTTACAATTTTCATCGGATTGAGTTGAAAATTTGCACAATTCTTCCCCGTGGTATAATCTAATGCTGTACGTAGGACTTTTGCTGTAGCGTTGTTATTTTTTTTTTGGTGCACAATTTTATAAACTTTTTTACCCTAAAAATTGTCCTTTTTGTTAAAATGACTGCCATTTTCTTAAAAATCGAAATTTCGTAAAATCCCTACGCACAGCATTAAAAAATATTGTTGTTAATAGGAACATTCTTTGGTTTTTTTTCTAAGAGCCACGTACAGAGCAGAATTTGACACGCAGTCTAACGGTGTTTCTCCAAAGGAATTTATTTTGGCACCACCTACAAGAGATTATTTTTTACTTTTTCAGTATCAAAAAATGTGTAATTACAGATTAAAGTTACATTAATAAATGACTAAAACCGATTTTGTTTCTGCGCATTCTTTGTATGCAAAATAAATTCATGAAAAACGCCTCCAAAAATCGCAGTCAAATGTGGTATCCTGCCTTAAGCTTGCTAGAAATATCTGCAGCGAATGTTTGCTGCTGTATCGGGAGAACAGGGAAGCACTGGAAGACACGAGCTCCACCTTTACTGTTTCGATCGTGTTACCAGGATACCGAGGCCATTGGTCCCAGAAACGTTCAATTCTTCAAGCATAATGCACGTTACGGTAATAACTGAAGTACACACATTATCGAGCATGCTGGCTTGTTAGATCCATTAAAAGTTCGCCGCCTCGGGAGACTCTAAAGCCTCCATTACATGTCCCCTCTTAAATCAGCTGCATTCGATCCCGAGCAACGAGCTGGTTAAAATCCACTAATTCCAATCTTCGATTCCTCCTATCTTCCTTATTCCTCGGTATCGCTCGGCTCGACAAAAGGATTCAATCTTCAAGGAGACACTGTGCCGTCTCCCTAGCAATTCTATCTGGCGGAGGTACGGCGCGAGGCGACCACGCTTAAAGTCGTTGCAATCAGCTAGGAGGCGGTCTATTAAAGAGAGTCAGGTGAAAGGCGTTTAGCCGAGGGTCCAACCGAAAGATATCGCGGAATACAATCTGGTAAAAGCCGACTGACCACCGCGCAGAGGGCTTAAGGGATGGTTCGACCGGATTTATGGAGCCTTAAATCCCGACGAACGTTCCTTCCTCCCCCGTACGCGCCATTCTTCTTTCGGGGGTTGCTCTCCGTCGTAATGCGCTCCTCTTGTCTCCTTGTCTGCGAGCCGTGGGTCGACGAAACGCTCGTCATTGCGAAGATTGCTCCCCGGAAGTTCCAACCACTCGAGGGCCACGGAAGTTGACACTTTCGACCTTATAACTTTCGCTCCTCCTCCGAGGATTTGAATAGGGGGGCCGCGGAAGTGTGAAAGGCAACTTTTACCTTCTCCCCTGCCAGTTCTGCTCTTCGATCACCTTCGATTATATTTAGGGTTGCGAGCAGACCCTCGCATCCGTGTGCAGACGCCCGGTCACAACCTGGAGAGGAATTGTGTTCTAGTTGGACACACCCCTTCTGTACTATATTCTGCGCTGCGAACTCGTTTCTGAATACGCGGCTCAGGGGTGGAGAGATAAAATTGTAGGAGATCTTGTAATAGACGAGGCGACTTGTTGAAATTTCACTGAGCGAAGGGGAAACGCGAAAGCCGAGGCTGAATGAATTCAATCCGCCGAGCAAGGGACGTTCTCCTCTCTCTTTTTCGTTTCTTTTATTCCCGCCGATCGGGCACCCTCGCGCTAGATCCTACCTATTATTTAATCATTCGAGCCAATTGATTCCACTTACGCTCGGTCCTCTCTCGTGCTCGTCAACATCAACCCGTTCCCGTGGATTTTGGATCGTCCTGCACGTTCTAATTCACTTTCACGATCTGTCCAATCCTTTTCATTAGCTCTCCCCAGCACCTCTCCGCGGCTCGTTGTTTTCGCTCGCGATTCCATTATTCTCGCCTGGCCTATCGAGATTCCTTGTCAAACGCCTCGGACCGAATTTCACAGTAATTATCCGTCGGCTATTGTTCTCGACTGGTGGAACGCGCGGAATAAAATCTGACGGGTTGGATAGCGGCGCCGGAGAGGGTGGGCTTAACGTATTCCAGAAGGAGCAGCATCGCTTACACAACGACCGAGAAGGTGGGCACGTCGATCGATAGCTGCACGTGAGTTTCGCTCGGAGGCACGTGCATCGTGTGAAAAATTCGCGCTCGTAACATGATTCAGCGGGTGACCCATCTCGGCGGCGTGTCGAAAGGATTCGCCGATCGATTAACGAATCTTCTCGAGGCTGCAACCCAAGGGAACAGCTACCGTGCACTTACTGCATTAATGCATTCAATGGGCATCTATTATAAAATACACGGAGCTCGAAACATTGTTCTTTGAACAGCAACGTTCTTTCGGTAGTCGACTCTTCAATTATTCCCAGTAGCGCGAACCAATAATAAGTCAGACGGAAACAAAACTGATTCCACTGTAACCTCGCTTGCAAGGGAAGTTAGGCAATTCGAAAATTCAGAAAATTATGCAACTGCGTGCAAGAAGTTCGTTCGCAACACAAACCTAATTTTAGTTGATGCCGCAGTGCTATTTTAGGGGGTGAAATCCCTCTTTCTGTTTCGCGGAATATCTCGGGAACGGCGAGAGATATCAGAAAGGAGTTTAAACAAAAGTTGCATCCTTTTTCATATCTACAAAACTGCGTAAGAAGAATTATCACAAACTCCACAGTTTTCAAGCTACCCTCACCAGCGATCCTTAATTCGACAATTATTTTGACATAGTTTTGTAGATATAAAAAAAGATGCAGCTTCTGTTTAAGGCTATTCTCGATATCGCTCACCACCCTCGAGATATTCCACGACAATGAAAATTCTGCATTTCCGCAAGGAGTGATTTCACCCCCTAAACCCGCACCATGGCAAAGTTGCATAATTTTTTTAATTCTCGGGTTACCAACTTCCCTTGTAGATATCAGCCACTATCCAAGTGTCGACTAGCATCCCCGAATTATGTACCCAGATCATTCATCGCGAGGTGCTGATTCCCATTTGTCCCCCTCGAAAATGATCGCGCGGATACGGTTTACTCGTCGCAAACTTCAAATCTATTCATCGACGGACTACCGGGCCCAATCCAACTCGCCCCGAGCCTCGAGTGCATTCTCTGCCTGGCAGACCTTCCTTTCACCTTGCCGTATTAGTATCCCATGTTTTTTTTCGGCGGAGAAGACTGCACCCGTCGGTTCAAAGTCCCTGGTGACTCAGAGCGCGCGCGCACGTGTTTTATTCGGGGCACGTGCGTGGCGAGGAAGCTGCAAGAAGGCCTCGCACGCCGGCCAATCGGCCGTCATCGAGTTAGAGGGGACCGTTGCCCGTTCGGGGAGGGGGCCTCGGTGATCGAGCAACAAATAATTAATGAACAACCGCGAGCGACTCGTCCCTGCACGACCATCGCGGGGAAGAGTCTCAATAATTCAGCGGCCGACGAAATTCTCGCCCCATCGAGCGGATTTCTAGCGGCGCGCGAGGAGCGAGGCTAAGGAAAGGGAGAGTGGAAGCTGCGAAGGCAGGTGAGCATTCTTGGGGGCAAACGGATTGATCGTTGGGTCACGTGCCGCTGATCCTCGCCACTCGTCACTGGGCGGAGGAATCGCGATAAATCTTGCAGGCTTCGCACCTTCGGGGATGCAGGGGGACGCGAATGTGTCATTCGTGAGTTAGCTAGTCGCTTTATTACAGCTTCCTCCGTGGCAATTAGCGATCCTCGACGACCGAGCAGACTCACCTTCCAATGTTACGTTAAGGGGTTACATACACCTTGAATGGTGGAAACAATCGATTTTTCCAAGAAAGAATTCGCAAAAGCTACGATATCAAAGGAAGGAAAATTCTGTGGCCCCGGAATCGACCATTTTCTGTAAACTCACTCCCCAAAAATTAACTCGCTTTAACCTGTACCTTAAGTGGTCTTCCTACCTTGACGGATGATGCGGACTTTGGAAATTTTTTAAAACAAAACCATTAAATATATTGACTTCCAGCTTTGGGGCTTTATTTGTCAATGTTTAGGGAATTTGAATAAAAATTTGTATGCGAAAATAGTGGTTATATCGGGAGTTATAGCGCTTCAAATAGAGCGCCTTACAAAAATCATGTGCGCACGGTTAGCATCAAATCAGCCGTTGTAGTTGTCTGAAATAGAAAATTTCAAATTTTGTGCAACTTGTATGAATGAGGCTATCGTCTGAACTGGATTAAGTGAGAAATACTGAAAAGTAAAAAAAAATGGCAGCGTCTAAAACAGACATCGATTTCTGCAAAAAATTCGCTGTTTTTTAAGTAGCGAATGTTTAATTTTGCAAAAACCGACTTAGTTTCAGTAACAACGAGAATGGGACGTCTACTGAAGATGTATACCAAGTTTGAAAAAAATCGGCTGATTGGTTTTTGAGATATCATGCCAACCAATTCGAAAAACGTTTTGAAATTCGTTTTGAAAAAATGCGTTTAAAGTTTTACGTACCGTTTTTTAATTAATTTCTTTTAAATGTTGCCTAAATATGTCCAAAAAAGGCAAAAAGCTTTCAATTAATATAATTTGAAGGTTCATCTTAAAAAATCCCAAATATCGCGCTGCTTTTCAAGCCGTCAAAGTAGCGAGACGCTGTTTTCTCGAAACTACGTTTCTCAAATCGGTGCCAATGATACCTATTTCAAAAACTACTCTACCGGATTTGAATGAAACTTGTTGCGACAAAAAGGAACATTTTTTGAAAATATTCTTTAAATTATACGTTTTAAAGTTCGCGTTATGATTTTTTATTAAAAAGCTTACATATAGGTTAAAAAAAAATCATGAAAATTCCCCTCTTTTCACGGTCCTAGGTGTATGTAACCCCTTATTACGTACCACAGAGGTGTATTTCTTAAAGAGGCGAAGCAGAAGAAGAGAAATACACAAGAAACGCCGAGCGGGAAGAAAAACGCGGAGGACTTTCTTCGCCGAGTTGAAATCAGAAGAGTCCACAACACGGGCAGCGGACACGCGTCAAAGGTAGCCGTGACAAACGATCGACCCGTGGCCGCGCAACTGTGCAAACAGAATAATTAGCACCTCCGAACCTTGGGCGCCGCCGGTGCAACGCGAGCATTGTGTACTTTTCCGTTCCACGGATAGATCTTGCCCCGCTGTTTGCGCACGGACGCTCGATCCCCGCAGCGAGTACATCGAATTCGCGCACGGTTTATGCGTGCGAAAATTCGCGTCACAGCTGGGACAACAGAGCCCGCAGGCTCGGGGCCTCGATCGCCGATTAGCATCGCCACCCTACACGCTCCACCTGTATCTGGTGTGTGTTTTCCAAGTTACACGCTTCTGCGTGCACTTAAGCGAGTCGTTACTAGAATACGAACTAGCTGGGTCGTTGCACGCGTTAATATCCTACGTCGCGGTTACGAATCGCCTTTCCCTTCTGGCTTTACGGTTCGTTCTGCTGTTCCCTGTCCTATTGTTACCGCGAAATCGTTTCTGCTCGGTAAATGGCGAAAGAGCAGTAGCTACTAGTTCCACGGCAGCCACGTTCTATTCGCGATTTCATTTCATTTAACGAGCAACGCTGCGCAAACGAAAGTTGTCGCTCGCGATTCTACGAGATCGATGAAATATCGCCGGAATTTTATATCATATTCGGCGCAGAAGGGTTCTTCGGGTTTCTGTGCACGTTTCCAAGCGCCAATTGCTCATTTCGTTCATCTCAATGGATCGCAATTTTCCATCACCCTGTGCCATTAATAATTTAACACCGTTCCACGTTCTCGTCACTGCGAAGCTTTGGCGACAGTTATATCGTTACAATTTCCGCGTCGTTGGCAAAGAAACCATTAATCGCGCTGCTCCTCGTCCCATTGTGATTCGCGTAACGGGCAGATCCGGCGGATCTCACTGTCGAAGAATAATTAGAATCTGTTTCTGTTTTACAGTTCGCTCACGTGCCGTTCAGGCTTTTCATCGGATTGCTCATTCTTCAATGCTAATTAACCAGCACGTAGCCTGATTTATTAATCCGCCCGCTCGACTCCCGTCGCCCGTTCGTTTACGAAATTAACGAGAACGGCGACACTTTTCCGAGAATTTCTGGACTTTCGTGCGCCCCGGCGACCACCGCCTGCATCGTGTTATTTAAGGCCACTTTCCGACGATTTATCGCCGCGAACGGCGGAGATACGCGCGGTTACGTCGAACCGCGTATTATCGATGATAACGTGGGACGTTGTTTCGTGACGCGGCGTTGCGCAGCGCCGCATAAAACTCGGGCATCGACATTTTCGTTCGCGTAACAGCGAGCCGCTCAGAGCGAACCAATCTCTGCGGAATGCGCCGCAAACGATGGCAGCGCTGCGCTTCCGCTCGAGCGATGAAAATGCGACGATCACTGTTGACGAACGTTCCGCTGACATCGCGCAGAGCAATTTCAAAACTTCCTGGGCAATCGGAACACGAGCAACTGTCTGCTTCTTTGTTGCTTTTAAGATCCAGCATCTCTCACTGCACTTTCTGAAGTTGAGATTCTAATTAGAACTTGGGGGATTCGCGTTTTCCTGGGCTAAGTCTTGCATGGGGTTGCTCTCGGAGATTGCAAACTTGCTTCTTCAATACACATCTGCCTGAGCCACGCTGTGGTCATCTTTATCACTCTAGCCATACGAGAAGTGAACACCGTCTTTCCATTCCTATTTTCCCATTCCGCTAAATTCTCTGGTTCATTTTCCTATGTTGCATCTCATTTCTACAATCTTCTTCCCGGTGCTATCTGTTCACTTCCCACCTTGCACGCTTTCAAAAACGCCACCAAATTATTTCTTCTGAATCACCCGCACATAATCTAGGACTAACCGGACTGACGTGATCTACCACTGAGTCCCTATAACGTATTATTTTTATCAGAGACCAGAAATAACAGTTATTTTTTAAATTTTTTCGAAAACAATCATTGAGAAAAAGTTAATTTTTATTTAAATGGAAGTCAGTCTTCATTAAATACTGCATACATTTTCCGAAAAATCAAGCGATTAAAAAATATTAAGATTTATCTGTTTTGGTTACTGATAACCATTATCGATGACGGATATCGATTTTGGTTACGAATAACCATTATTGTCGACGGAAATAGTTTTTGGTCTCTAATAATCGTTATTGACGACGGAAATCTTTTTTGGTCACTAATAACTGTCATAGACGACGGAAATTGTTTTCGGTTACGAATAACCATTATCGTTGACGAGAATTTTTTTCTTGGTTACGAAATAACCAATATCTATTGCGGAATTTATTTTTGGTTACGATATAACTATTGAACTATAGAATATCTGGAATGCGAACTGTGGGTATTAGGAGCCGCGGCGCGCTGTTGAAAAGAGATAGTTGCACAGCGTGAGATGCTGTTTCACTCTTACACACACGTCTATACCTGCCTGTACTCAAATTTACTACAGGATAGAAGTACATTTACTACAGGATTGTACAGTTCAATAGTTATATCGTAACCAAAAAAAAATTCCCGCAATAGATATTGGTTACGCCGTAACCAAAATAAAATTCCCGTAATATATATTGGTTACGCCGTAACCAAAATACAATTCCCGCAATATATATTGGTTACGCCGTAACCAAAAAAAATTCTCGTCAACGATAACGGTTATTCGTAACCAAAAAATAATTCTGGTCATCGATAATGGTTATTCGTAACCAAAGAAAATTCTGGCCATCGATAATGGTTATTCGTAACCGAAAACAATTTCCGTCGTCTATAACAGTTATTAGTGACCGAAAAATATTTCCGTCGACAATAATGGTTATTCGTAACCAAAATCGATATCCGTCATAGATAATGGTTATCAGTAACGAAAATCATTTAAACAAAAATATTAATTCTTATGGTATAATAAAACTTATACCATAACTTTTAAAATTTAGGTTATAACAGTTAGGGTCCCTGATTTTTATACTCTACCCCCTTCTCATTCTTGTTCTCTTCTTTCTCCTATTTTATTTCGGGTCAGGCACAATAGCAGCTATGCTGAGCCTCGCCCATTCCGTTAATTATGTGCTATACTAATTGTTACTGCTTCTGTATCCTGAGCGGAATAAAGACGATTTATTATTATTATTATTAATTATCGAGTTAGTTGAATTTTCTAAATGAAACATTCGAGCATTCATATTTTGCAGCAGAGGAATATATGAATCTATTCATTCCATTTAACGTTCATCCTTTTCGATAGATTTCGACTGCTCCGGAGCATCCGTTACCCCGGCAATTTCGCTGGAAACGTACGCGTGCCATAAACGCGAATCGGCGAAGCGCGTTGAAGCTCGATAGGGAGCGCACCGTGCGCGATCCAGATCGTCAAAGTAAACTCTGACTTTTATGAGCGCGAGCCGTATGAATGCTTCATTCATCGGTACGGAAAGCGGCCGGTGAATGGGTGTCTCTCATGGGCATAGATATCTACACGCGATACCTGCGGGAGAGCTTAAATGGCCCATGAATTTCCCTCGTTACCTTCTTTTTTCCCGTTCCCCTCTGCATTTGTATCGGCTCCCATCGAAAGGCCCGCTAAATCACAAATCTCCCAACAACAGCTCCGCCTGGCCGGAAGCAGAAAAGAATCAGTGGGCTGGACGTATCCTTCTTCGACGCGAGAGCTTAAAGCGACGGGATCTCATTTTTCGTCGATAATTCATTTCATTTCATCGAACGCGTGACTTCGGGATCGTGGTGTTCCCAGAAGGCAGGATTTTGATAACAGTTCGCTTTCGCCGAGAGGAATCAGTTGGGCGGATAGTAATAGAGGAAATATGTAAAATGCTCCGCGGCGCGCGCGGAAATTTCAAGCACGAGGAGCGCTCCTTTTCTCGCGGAATAATTCATCCGTTCTCTGTCCTGTGCCGGCGCGTGTTTCGTCTTTGAGGAAAATGTTCGATTTCGCCAGCAATTTCCTTTCGCGGGTGCGGGCGGTTGAAATTCAGACGAAGAGCGAGGGCTGGCACGTTTCCCTTCGACGCGGAAATTGGACGCGGAGCTTTCGCTCCTCGCGAATAATTTATTTCCCCGCGCTCTTAAATATGCGTTGCGAATTCGCGGCGGAGTTCGATTCCGCGGTCGGGTCACGCGGAAAGATTTCGCAATTGGAGTTCTCGCTTGTTCGGGCGATCCCGTTTAAACGCCCGACGCTCCGTAAAAAGAGGAGAGCGCGGCGGGCGTCCGTCCGATTATCGCGAAATTTCTTTCGCGAGTTGGCTTTCGACTGGACTTCGGGGAAAAAAGTTGCCTCGAGTTGCGAAACTCGCGCGCCGCCACGACAATGGTTATGCCTCCGCGTTTAGAACTCTCCGCAACTTCTCCCCGCGATTATCGTTTATGGCGCGGGACGAATATCCAAACAAGCTCCCCCGGCCTGAACAGCTTTTTCCAGGGAAAGTCTGCCGCGGCGACCTCGAATTTCCCGCTCCACTGCACTCTGCATAATATTGTAATGGAAAGGAGACTCGTGCAAGCTATGTATGTCGTTTGGCCCTTTAGTCTATTTTTTATCGCATAGAGTGTAAGAAGAATAGGGCGGCTCTTGTTTATACGTGTCGATACCTTCTTTTTGTATTCCTTTGCTCTCGCCCCCTAGAACGGTGCCATTTGATGACAAATATTCCCTGAAAAAGTTTATTGCAATCGGGCGATAGGAAAGGGTGCCGATCATTCCTTAAAGTTTAGAATTCATGAATAGTTTAGATTTAAAGAATTTCTAAGAAAATGATAAACCTTATCGAAATTTTGTTCAAATAATATTAAAAGAGCATTCAATTTTCTACAATTACTGTATACATGATTTTCTCGTGCTTTCAACCATTTTATAGATAATAGCGGTTGAATATAGAGAAGTATAGACATTGCGTCACGCGGTACAGGTGGGACGTGCGAAGTGCGGACGTCTCTATATTCAAACGCTATTATCTAACAAATGGTTGGAAGCACGAGAAAATTATATATACAGCAATTGTAGAAAATTTACTGCTCTTTCAATATTATTTGAACGAAATTTCGATAGGGCTTACCAGTTTTGAGAAAGTTTTCAAATTCAAACCACGGATGAACTCTAAACTTTAAGGCCTGATCGGCACCCTTTCCCGTTGTCCGATTGCAATACTCTTTCTCAGGGACTATTCTTTTATGAAATGGAATCATATTAGGGGGTGAGAGCAAAATAAATCGCAGGTTGAAAATAAGGGCCACCTTAGTCTAAGAATGCCGAAGAGATCTGTGTAGACCCTCCTCCACAGGAGAGAGTTTGCGAATCGAAGAGCTGATACTTACTCCGCGAATGTTCTTCAAGCGTGAATGAAATTTGATAGCCGCGATTACGGCAGACGTAAAAACTACCCGTCTACCTCGTCGAAAGAAATGCTGCTCCGGCTTTCGTCTCGTTCCTCCCATCTACCTCCGCTCGGAATTGTTGGGGATTTAAAGAAGAACAAAAAGGACAACGAAGGAAGAACGTGGCCGTGTATGACGCGCGAGGGTTGCGAGTGGAAGGAGCACACGCACCACCTCCCCCGAAGAGACTCACCCTGCTCTGCTTAGTGAGGTTGGCGCCCATCAGTCGGCGATTCTTCGTGGCGTCGAGGACGTTCCGACGGGGGGTACCCTCTCCGCCGGGACATTCCCCCCGTCCTGAGGGTGCAGAGGGATTGACCCCTCCTGCTGTTCCCCAACGGTGCAGTCGCGCGGCCACCCTGCCTATCGGGCCCTCCACCAGCCCCTTTAAAAGTCGCAACGTGCCACCCCTGCACGACAGCCCGCCGACACCACTGTCGCAGTTGCCGCTGCCGCTGCTGCTACTACCACCACTGTCGCCGCTAGTCCTGCAATGGTCGTCGACGCTAACAGTCCCACTGTCACCAACAACACCACTACCACCACTGTCTACACCACTGCCTTCCGCGACCTCGCCGCCCTCCGCCTCCTCCTTTTCCAGCCCCGGCCTATCCTCCTCCTCCGCCCCCGTTCGCCTCCTCTCTCCTGTCACCTTCGACGAGCGCGCAGGCAGGCACGAGCGATCCTCGCCACCCTCTGGACAATGTTGTCGCAGCTGTCCCGAAATCGTTGCAGCTGCAACGCAACCGGTCGATGGACGAGCGCGCCGCACGTCCAGCCCCGTAGACGGCCGCTTTCGCTTTCGTTCGCCGCGAGGATCTCGCGCCAGCAGCCCCTCGAGCGATCGCTCCGTCCGAGGGACGAGTGGGGTGGTTGCCGTGACGCGACACCGTTCAGACAGCGACGAACCTCCGCCGTTAAAACCGGCGACGCTTTCGGAAGGACCCCGTGCAAGCTCGAGCCCTTCCACGACCCAGGCCCGCGAGGGTGGCTAGCACGCGTGACGGAGAGTGTCGCAGCTTCCAACCGCGTTAGAAGATACATGCAAAAAATATATCACGATCTCGAGGTAGCGGATTGTTACCAGCCCGATACCGAAGGCTACGCGTCCTTTGGCGGACTTAAGGCAACGATCGAAGAACTAGAGAACTTTAGGTGTTAGGGATAGGAGAACTTGCACCATCAGGTCAACATCTCGCTCGCCTCTGTGCCGGCTAGCATCCCTCGAAGGAAACCGCTGCTACCCTGTCAACTGTCATTGCACGGCTCGCTCACTGTCATGTCCTTTTTGGTTCGCGTCCAGCGGACATCGGTATATCCCTCCGAATCGATTCCTCCTCGTCGCTCGATTTTCACCGTCCCTCGGACCACTCTGCCCAGCTACTTCGCCACCGTTCCTCGTTCGAAACGCACGCAGACCCAAGCGGTTATTCCGGTCACATCGAGAACCGTCCGCCGTTGATAGTTGGCTGTCGAGTCGACGGCTCAATCGAACACCGGGCGCTCCAAGGATTTCGTCGAGAAACCCAACAAAGAGGGTCTCATCCCTTCCGTCTTGAACGAATCGATCTAGACATCCGTGTCCCCGGGAGCCACGATCATGATTGCACCGAGGCAGCTTCCTCTCATCCTCGATATTTACCGAAGCAACGGTACTCGTGATCTCCGGTGCAGCTGCGAGTTTAATAACACCGAAGGCACGGCCGGTGTCTGCGACACGGTGGCGGAAGCGGTAGCCGAGACGCGAGGAAGTCACGCGCGATGGAGGACGAAGGCAGCGTGCGGAATCGAGGCGTAAACGCGAGCTGACATCCGTGTGCCGCGCTGGTTGCCGACCGACTGACTGCCTATCGCCGATTAACGGCCTGGCCTCCCTCGGCCGCGCGTCTGACTCACTCCAACCCTCGGGGAGGATTTGTCGTGGCGCTGCGCTTGCGTGCACCCTCGACGCCTCGCGCCTGCATACGTAGCCGCGCGCGTGCGAACGCGCCTCGTCTCGATTGTCCCCGCGCGGTCCTACGCGCCGCTGTCGCGCCGCTTGAAAAATGATCGAGAGCACCGCGCGGGGCAAATAAACCGGCGAAAAACGCTGCGCCGCGGGTCGATCTTCCTTTCTCTTCCCTTTCGCCCCGCGAGTCGCGCTTCCGTTGGGCTTTCTGGGCTAGGAGGGCACGTGCTTCGCGAGCTGGCGAGCATCGCGGCTCCTCAATTGGAAGTCTCTCAGGCTTCTGAGTGCCTGAGGTGGTTCCTCGTGCTGGAGGCCGAGCAGTCGATTTTTCTGGAGTTTTGAGTTTCTAGCGTGCATCGTGGTGGAGGGTTTTTATTACCCGACTGCGGCACGCAAAGGAGGGTATTGTGTTTATCAGGCTATGTATGTATGTCCATGTTACGCTCTAGAGCCTGTACGGATACACCGATTTGGACAAATGAGGTGTCTTGACGTTCCGAATGTTATAGGATATAAAAAAAAATTAAAAAGAAAATTTAAATAAAAAAAATTAAACAAATTTAAAAAACCCGACTGCATAAAGAGCGAACTAAAATGACAAAAACAAGACTTAATTTATTTACACCTTAAGTTTTAATTTATTTATATATAGCATATTATTTATCATAAATAGGATAATAGTAAGATGACAATTTAAATTAACTCAATTGCCTGCAGTCGGAGGCCTTAAATCTTTTAATGCTCTTCTACCCCAAGCATGTACCGCAATGACTAAAGAAACTGCTTCAAGCTAGTAGCAAAAAGAGGTGGACAACATCAGTGCAAATTCATGCTTATATAATGATATTTCAACTTCAGCGTATTTTGTAACTTATATGTTTTTCTCTTTGTCCGTGTGGGGAATACTGTTAGTGCTGTTAATAGCCCATCAAATCAAATTAGGGCGAACAGCGATACAAAATATTTATTAAGACAATATGTCATTTTTTTATTTCTAAGGCCTCCGACTGCAGGCAATTGAGTTAATTTAAATTGTCATCTTACTATTATCCCATTTATGATAAATAATATGCTATATATAAATAAATTAAATCTTAAGGTGTAAATAAATTAAGTCTTGTTTTTGTCATTTTAGTTCGCTCTTTATGCAGTCGGGTTTTTTAAATTTGTTTAATTAAAATTAAAATTCACCTCGCGTCACTGAGAATATGGATGAGGATTCTTTTGCTTTAGATTGGTGAAAGTGTCTTCTACGGAATTCAGGAATCAACGTTCAGGCTCTAGAACGAAGTGTAGGCGGAAGATTTCGCGTCACGTGGAATTGCTTATTCAGTTTTTGTGCTTCTTCAGTCGAAAGGGAGCTGTAACCCGCACGACTGTAGTTTCGCTGTAGTGATTTAATTTTCCGAGTACTTCGCGAGTATTCGTTCCATCGAATTAATGCAACCCCTTGGGCGAAAGAAGAACCGCGTCGTTGGCCACGAACAATTTGTAAACGTCCCCGAAGTCCGATATCCCCGAGCTCGTATTAAAAGCGGCGGACAGCGAAAAATTCGCGTTATAAATATCAAACGCGGCCGGTAGCTGCTGCCACGGGGAAATTTCCACGTTGTCACGGCGTTCGAGTATTCCTTGCGGGCGGCGGGAATGGGATCTCGTCTCTTTCGCCGCGAATCGCGCGCTGTAAATCAGGCGGTGGTCGCACGATTAAAGCGCCTCGCTTGGAACCGGCTTACGGTTGTTCTCAGCGGCCGTCGAATTTCCGCGACGACGGAAATTCCAAGAGGCACGGTGGATAACCCGCACGGCTATCTACAGGCATGTGCCTCAGCGCGTGATCGCGTTAACGCTGCCCCTAATCAGTTTTAAAAAGCCATAAAGCGGATTAACCGCCCGAGGATATTACGAGTCAATCGAAGTTATGAATTTATCACCTGGGGGAGTAAACGAGATTACCTGGCCGTAATCGGCGCGATTCCGTGCCGGTGTAATCGTCTCGGTACGTCGTTTGTCTGATTACCACGTAGTGTCTTCCCAACCGGGGGAATTAAAGAAAGTTGATAGCGGTTGAACAATTTCACTAGCCTCCTGCAATTCCAATTGCCTATCTTATTTTAATCCTTGCCAATCGATGAAAATCGTGTTAGTAAACATTTGTCAATGTATCGTTCAAGTATCGTAACATCTTTTCCAAGTTCGAGTTATGTAATTGGAAAAATTGTTTTTGACTTGACATTGAAAAGAGAACGCTAACAGAAAATATATCTATTTTGACACCGTAAGTAGTGTCTAATTATTGAATTGATAAATTGTTCGTTCTATTTTTGGAGAATTTCTCAAATGTGCAACTGCCCAAAACAAAAATATTGCAGAAAATAGTAACGGGTGCAGATTCAAAATTGCAACATATTGATAGACACATTATTAAAAAATCCCGAAATTCTCAGGATTAGTTGTATCAAATCCCGGGATTCTTGGAATCCAGAAAAAAGCTGGAATCGCGGGATCCCGGGATTGTATTCCCTAGTTGAACCCCTCTTCCTGCAAGGTCCTAAATTCTGTTTTGTTTTGCGTACTGATAACGTGGAGGATTTCTCGAGGAAGAGTGTGTCATTGGCTGGCGCTGAACAATAACTGGCAAGCAGGTCTCTCGCGCGTGCCATTATTAAAAAGAAAGTTGCTCCTGTCAGTGGCCATTGTCAAGCAGAGGACGAAGCGACAGTGGCCAACAGGGGGTTCTCTGCGTACAGAACATCCTCCCCTGGCGACTGGATACTTCCTCTGGAGACGAATCTCCGCGATCGATACTCTCCACCGCGAGCCATTCCGCAAAGTATATTAACAGGTTGCCAATATCGCGATAGTGGCTGGAAGGATCCTCCCGGAGGGGCGACATTGTGAGGCAAACAATTTAATATGCGCGGCCTCTCGGCGAAAGTCCCCGCTAAGGACCCTTCCCCGGCATACCTTATCTGTCTTCTGGCAGTCACAAAGCCGAGATCTCTCTCCGTTTATTGGAAAGCTCTGCCGTCGCGCGATCCCCGGGACCCGGATGAAAGGCGCCTTCGCCCGGCTCTTCAACTTGCGTATCATCGATACAGAAGCCCCCACCGGGTATGTCCTCTGAATGTTGATGCTCCGCGGGGCAATTTGGGAGAAAGTGGAATTTGCGTGGCATTCCGTTTTGAGGGATTCGCCTCGGCCCGCCGCCTCTCCTCCGCCGAAACAATTAAACCGGATAAGACCTCCAGGACGGGACATCGAAGAATTTCATCCAACTCGTATTCGACCAGGCTGGTCCCCGTGCTGTTTGCGTAATCGTGCTTGCTCGGGAAATCAAGCAGGAGGAAAGGAAATACGAGCGAATGGCTGTCGGCAGATTCAGCGGAAAATACAGATTGATCGGGTCAGTGGATTTGATTTAACAAGGGGATTATTAGTAAAGATTGCTGTTAGGCTTCTCGACAAGCATTTTGGTTGAAACTGAATATCTTTGAAAGCTTTGTATTAGCGATTGCGAACGCGTGTATTACAATCCTGGATAAAAGGGGTAGGACGAAATCTTCAATTTTTACAGAAGTGGTTTCCGCGATTATTAAATGGAAACGCCGAGGAGAATGTACCTAATTCTAAGACGAAAGCGACGAGGAGGATTGTTGCTTAAGCCGCGATTTTCGATCCGCGGCACGTTCATCCCTGAGCACTGTGTCGCACTTTTCATTGACTGCGCCACTTTCGCGAGTGTTTTACCCTCCAAGGACCGCTCGAAAGGGCGGGAGCCTGCGCCTCCCTTCTTCCCTTCCCTTATTTCTGTTCCTGCTCGAGCACGCCCTGACGAAGTATGATACCCACGTAAAACACTCGCGGGAAATTCTTCATTGCTCGTAGAAAACAGAAAATCTGTTTCGGATACGCTTGTCGCTTTAAAGGAAAACTTTGCATGCTAACAAGAACACATTATGCCCTACGCTGCGGATTAATAGCAGCTTGCGAAGCTATAATAAATAACTTGAAATCTAGATACATGATAAGTATAATTAATTCAATTATAATACATTTGAGGGTACAAGTTGCGACCACAAACTATGTTGAATATATTCGTACTCAAACTTACTGCCTTCTTTCCCTTCTGGTGCTTTAACCCTTCGTTGACACTCTGGGTGTGAGCCACCCATAAGCTGATATCGACGCTCTGTACCTTCTATATGCAAAATAAATAGTTTCTTCCAAAGCCGACGTACACACTATTTTCTCTCTCAAAGTATTACATATATCCGAACAACAACCCTGTAGATTTTTAGCTTCTAATATTGAAATTTGTAAAAGTTACAATTTTTTAAAGATTCTCTTCCCTTTTCCTCGACATGTGGTAATCTAGATTTTTTTTACAAAAAACGGTAATAAAATTTAAATCCAAAATCTATTGGAATACATTCTAGAGGCCTTGAAATTGCCCCATGATTTTTTTCATAATAATTTGATTTTTCAGAGGAGAATGGCAGTCGTTCAAAAATTGCTGTGGGTGTGAGCCACCCAGGTATGTCAAAGTTGATCGAAAAAGGAGGTGTGTTAACGAAGGGTTAATACACCCCTCTATCTCCTCCACCACAACCAAAGGATTCGTTGTGTCCGGAGGCGACTTCTACCAATCTCCCACCTTACTTGACGCAGGTAAACTTGTCGCGTCGCATGGAACTTGTTCCTGCTCATAACCGTGCACGGAGACACGGCGGGGACGGTGACGTATAAGCATCATAATGCCGCGGTGTGTACGTCTTCATGGCAATTAGCATGCATCCAGCAGAGCTTAGGGCACGCCAGGGGTGTCCGAATAATCCCGCGTGATCTACGCGCGTTTCCGATACCCATATGCACTGCGCTTATGCCAGTGGTTGCCGCAAACCCCACGTATACAAGTAGCCCCGTATTACGGCTCGACAGGGAGGAATAAAAGAGGGAGAGAAGCCAGGCGGGCGGAGCCCTTCGAATAATTTCCCTTTTTACACGCGCCGGGGTCCGCGGTTTATTTGTTTCCCGGGCAAAAATCCACCGGCCGATATATTCCTCTAACCGCCGTTTAACGAAGATCGGCGCGATCAACGTATTCTATCGCGACACCGAAAACATTCGTCGATCAATGTCGAGCCACGCGCGCGCTCCACGCTCGTGCAAAGCGGAATTATTAAATTCTGCGTCTACCGTCCGCATTTAATCCGCGGGCTCTCGTTTCTCTGCGGCACGCCAAACAAAGCGGTGTATGCAGTTTGGGCACCAAGTGCAGACGTTGATTGGTTGTTTCATTTCATTCTGAAATGTAGATTTACATGCACGTTTACGTTTCGGTGGGAAGGCGTCGCTGTCACGAAACCGTTAATTATAGTGGATGAAGTTTTTAAAGCTGATGGAACTGGTACTAGGAAGGTGTACAGTGGCGGTCGAAAGAGAGTTTACAACTTTTAAAATCGCACAACTCTTTTAGAATTGGCCCAAACGACATGAGTTTTTTTTTTTTGAGAAGCTAGAACGATTAGTTTGCTAAGTGACTTGTTTCGTCGTTTTGAAAAAATGCAGTTGGTCGGAATAGCAAACAAAATAGTAAATGTCGTTTTTTAAACTTTTTCATGGACCTGTAATGAAAATTCAAAAAATCCGTTTATAGATTGAAGTAAGTTGTATACGTGTCTAAAATTTCATCAAAATCGGTTAACGTTGCTCTGAGCTATAAACGCTAAAAGATCGCAGAATAAGGTTGAAAATCGCCGATTTCAGGAATTTCGCGAAATCAGCGATTTCACTTACTTCAATCTACAAACGGGTTTTTTGAATTTTCATTACGGCTCACAAAAAAGTTTAAAAAACGACATTTACTATTTTTTTTTGTTATTCCGACCAATTGCATTTTTTTCAAAATTATGAAACACGTCACTTAGTAAACTAATCCTTCTAGCTTCGAATTCTAAAAAAGGTATGCGATTTTAAAAGTTGTGAACTTTCTTTCGTCCGCCACTGTATTTGTAGAAGCATATTCGTTAGATTTCCAGTTGGAGCCTGCGTGTTTTTTCGAGATCAGCTGAACACACCGAGATAAGGGGCCGAAGAAGTGATGCGCATTGAATAACTTCAGTTTCCGGGGGAGGGGATCAAAGGGCGAGGCGTATCGCCGCGACAGGGGCACTTTTAGATCGCGAAGAGGGCCTCTTAATATGAAAATTACACGTCCAATGCGGAAAGGAAACGTCGCGCTTTCGCCAGCCAACAAAATGTTGAAGGCAGGGGAAGGAGGGAGCCGAAATGTTGATTTGATATTCCGCGTGGCGGGTTTCCCCGTGCTCGAGGAGCTTTTACACGGCCAACCTGAGCCTCGCTACGTCTCGCTGAATACGAACAAGTACGACGCGCGTTGATAAGACTCTCGAGAGCTTTCCAGTGTACCGTATTTGCCCTTCACGAATGTATGAAACAACTCTGGGCGACTTGTACCGCGCTGGGAACAATGATTAGCTGCATTTAATGAAACAACTTTTCGCAGCGAGCTCGATGGGGCTGCTTTCTTAATTTACGCTGTCATTCGCTGCTGAGTCTCAGTTTCAAAGTTTGCAGGACCTGGGCGACACGAAGGGTTCGTATTTTCAAAGATTAATTCTTTGAAAGACACATTTTATACTTTGTGGAGGCGACATTTTTAATTGTGAATTTTCCGTCAAGGACCATTTAGAGCGATAGAAGAGGGAATGTAACGTATTGCAAACCGTGATCTAAAGTTCTGAAGTATTAGGGTAAACTGTACAATAATTGACGCCCTAAGCGGAAATCCCAATTGGAATGTCTATATTTTTTTGTGAAGTTTTTATATGGTCTTAATTTTCAGGTATTATCAATGATTATCAATATTATTAATAGCGAATGAAATAGTCTGTTTGAACACTTTAAACCTCGTTTTTACCTACATATGTTTTTCTATATAACCTCAAATTTGAGGGGGCCAATAATTGTGCTTGAATGCCTATTTTTGTTTTTCTTTGAATATTTTTAAAATAAAAGACTTAATAAAAGACTCAGGATGTTTAATGAGAAATTCTAGGTAAATACCTACAACACTTATTAAATCTGTGTTTCAATGCATTACTTAGTTATAAAGCTAATACCCTTTATCAAAACTTTAAGAAAACGCCTAAAACTCAGCCCTCTGTCGCACTTTCTGATGTTGCCAGATGTAAAATGTGTGGTTCAATTACCGGGCTTTGCAGTGTTGTAGTGAAAGAAAAATAAGAAATTGTAAAAAAGTATTTTCCAAGCTTGTACTTCTTAATATTTGGCTTTTTAACCAGGAGTGCCAATGATTAGTGCAGTTTACCCTACTTAGTTCCATTTAACGTTCGCACGATTAGTTTCACACGTCTTTTCCACGATTTCCCTTGCACTGTTTCAATCAGCATCGTATCATCCGCGTTGCGTTCTTCCGCACATCTCTCTACGAGTGGGTATCATTTTCCGTGCCCACCTGCCACAGAAATATTTCCCGTGAACACTCGTGTATCCAGCAAACAGGGGCGTGCTTCTCGTTGGGCCAGTAACGCCGATGCTTTCACTCTTTGTGCCGACCCTAAAGGGGAGTTGGATGATGCTTCTCGAATAATTGGTAGGGCAGTAATGACAATTATTTAGGTTTTCCGCGTGGTTATTCGTTCCCGGCCGTGCCTGTGACGCGATATTGCCCGAAGGGAATCCTGAAGAGCCAACTAAAGGAACTTCCTCCCGCCCCATTTAACCCGCAGTAAATTCTAGGACAAAGACACCAATCTCCTCCCTATTTGACTACAACAACGTCTAATTCTAATTCCTCATAAAAAATTCCCCCGCATCGAACTGACACTTGAATTCCACCCTAAAAACAGAATTCCATATTCCACCCCTTCCTGCTTTATCAATCATTCTCTTACTACCTCCTCCCAAGTAACTAACCTTCCACTTTTCAGCACAAAAAATATAATTCGACTCGGTACCTGCACCGCGTTGTATTCCCAGAAGCTCGTGGTAAGTTTCCCGTACGAGGGCACGTCCCTCGGTGGGTCAGCGTCGACACCCCTTTTACTTTCTACCCCAGCCCCCGGGAAGCTTCGATGCTTCTCCAAATAATTCGTCGGCCAGGAACGGCGCGGATCCCTGCCTCCTCTGTGCCCGCGCGCACGTTCGTGTGTGCCTCGCCATTAATTAAAGGGGCCACGGGGTGCACCCTCCCCGATAAAAACCTTCAGGCGTACAAAGCGTGGGGGCGACCGATGCTTGTCCCGCGGACGAGCGGGGGGTGCGGCCTCGAGATAGCTCGAATAAC
The DNA here is from genome assembly GCA_910592295.1 of Andrena haemorrhoa. Lineage (NCBI taxonomy): Eukaryota > Metazoa > Arthropoda > Insecta > Hymenoptera > Andrenidae > Andrena > Andrena haemorrhoa. The sequence continues at coordinate 9,079,224 of OU342943.1, forward strand.
CAGCGGGGTCCAACGGTCCGCCGACATCTCGGGGCTTTTAGTTTAAATTTCCAGAGCTATAAGCCGTGTCATTAACGTCCATTTATAGGGATCCCGATCTCCTGCGAAGATTCCAATCGCTGGAAACGCTGGCCTAATTGATCGATGCTCGGCATCTCGTTCCCAGCGCAATCGCGTTAATGTGGAAATTTAACGTGGAAATTGCCATTTTGTCGCTTTCGTTCCGAGGAACACCAAGCGATGCTGCTCGGAGAGAAATACTTGTGTCCTTAATCCATCGAAAAGGTAATAATATGAATATTTAGCGCCCCTTTAGCGAGCCGCGCGTCCACGTAGTTGCTTCAGTAATTTCGTTACCTTTTCATTTATCAAAGGAATCTTTCCCGCGGAACGGGGAGGAAGAGCGAGATATCCCGTCGAAAGGTTCGCTTTCGATCGCGACGGAGATTTCCGGTATCATCCTGCCGACGGACAATTTATGTCCGTTGTCTGGCCGGTGCAACAATTTATCGTCGTCTGGCTTGTTTTACCCCCGTGCGGCGTCGAAGTGTATCGGCACGAATTGAAATACTAGAAACACTTCGGCCGGGCGGTTTTTTTCCCGCCGCGTACGTATCGATCAGAAACGGGGGCGTAGTAAATGGAGAACACGGGTCCAGACCGAATGCCGTCGCGATTTTTCCATTTTGACTTTTATTCGGCCGACGAGTCCCCTCTGTCTATTAAAAAACCGCCGATGCGTAAAAAGTTGCCGGTGTTAACGTCGCGATACCGGCGAACTCTTCCCTCGGCGATAGTTTATTGACCGACTCGGCTGTCCATCGGTAAATAACAGGTATCCGCGGTGAAGCTCGCGCATTGTTCGTGTATTATTTTATCAATTCGCGCATCACCGACGCAACGCATTGACACGCGTACGTTCGCTGTCGGGATGGAATGGCGCGCGTGGATATGAAAAATCTATTCGCTCGATATTAATCGAGATTGACGCGTGAAATCCCATGACAATTTTCAAAGAATTCGGTTCGCAGAATTCTTATCGTGAGATATGCGTGGGAATATTTCCATGCGCTGTAAACATTTTCATCCGAATCCCAGCGATAGTCGAGTACGACGAACACGTATACGCGAAGCGCGTACAACGCAAGTAAAATCTTTAAATGTCGTCGACGTCGTTTGCTCCTCGCTTTCCCTTCACTTTCGCTGCCTCCTTGACGTACTACGTCCCTTCGCCTTTCCTCGACATTTTTACAACTTCGTTAACCTTTCGCGCATTTAGAAGTTGCTGCCTCGCGTTCAGCCGCCTCTTCATTAAGATACCGTTACACTTTCACCACGCTCTGTCGTTGCTAAAAGCTTACTACGCCCCGCGAATAACGCCAGGTAAGATTGAAGCTGAGCGAGATGAATCGTATTCCTCCGTGAATCGGCAATGAAGCTCAGATATTAAGACTGCTTAATAACGTATAATATTATTGAACAAACTTGATCCCCTTGCGCTCGGAGCTGACGTTTCCTTAAAAACACCATTAACTGACACCAAGTAGCGCGAGTAATCGGCGAGGATTGATCCAAATGGACTCTGTGCCCGACAGCGCGTCGTTAAAGGCAAGATCTGAACGCATCGAAGCATAAATCGCCGTTTAGTTGTACGGGGCTGTTCATTGTTCGAAACGACGGGCATACTATCCCGGATTTGATGCAACACGCCGGAAACGACGCGGGTCAGAGTGCAAAGTTATGTACCGATCAGCTGGGCCACCGTAAACCACAACGCGCACTGTTTCATCCCCTAATGTGGCTCAGTCATTAGTCATTACTTAGGCTCCCGGTGTACGAGCGATTAGAATGGGTTAGTGGGGTACGATTTAGCGTCCCGCGGGAGTTTTCGGCCTCTTGCCTGCATTAATAAGCCACGCGTCTTTGAGCATGCCCATTGTTATGGAAAAACAGGCGCGGGGGATCTGCGGCCACGAAAGAGTTGAGGATAGGAGAGTGGCTCTTACTGTTTCTCAACTGGGCTGGATATTCCTCGTGCACCCCCTGGAGACTTGAGTACCTAACCCCATTCGTGGAACTTGAGGGGATTTTCAAGTACATAATTTTGACGAATGACAATTGTACGATCAATGATTTCGGTACGAGAATGAACAGGAAGGGGCTGATTCTAATCTTCTAAGCTTCTAATGGGGTTGATTTTAAGCAGTCTGTCTGAACCCTTTCGAAAAGTAGAATACTCTCTATTACCTTTTTTTTTTTTAAAAAAAGAAGGATTTCCTTCGCAAAGAAACCAACTTTGGATGATTCATAATTGAATAATACGGCGACTGCGTTCCAAAGGGAAATACAGTAGGATTTATAATTAAGAATCACTTGTAACCCAGCGCACGATACTGGCGATGCAGAGGGAACAAGTGAATTACTAGTAATCCCTTTGACTATCGAATTAATTGCTTTCTATGATTTACCGAATTCTCGTGGCGCAATCAGCGATTCGCAGCCGAGGTTTCGAGGAATCATCGAAATGTACATCGCGCGAAACTTAATCGATCTTCAGCTATCGACGGTCCTTTGATCAGCGCGCGCGCTGATAACGCGGTCATCGTTAACCATCGTCCCTGTCGATGATTCGAATGGAGCCGCGGACGAGCTGCGATTAATTGGGACGCAATCACGCGGTTACACGAGGCGTAAGATTGCGCTCGGCCTGCAACGGAACGCGTATAAACGCGATGCGTGTAAGACGATAATGCGATTTCGGACGAACTCCTGCTCCATGTGTACTCCATAATCAACCGACATCGATGCCTGAACTGGCAAGATGGTGTCGTTAATGAAGGTGTCCGTTACACGTTATTAACTCAAGCTACAACTCTGTCACGAATACGTACCTAATTGTAACTAGTAACTAGAACTACTAAAGTTGAAATGAGATGAAAAATAATTATTCCAGCATTTGAATTTATTTTATGATGCTAACAAGGGAACATCCCGGACCTGGAAGTTCATAAAGTTCGGAAACTTTCAAAATACGTAGGGCATTTCCTCCTGATTACAACGCAATGTTTGTTTGCTGCCCCAGTTCACTCAAAGGGAGTGTAATTGACCCCGGAGAATCCGGTTATTTCCCGATTTTGTGTTATAACTCGTGAACTGTAAAATAATTTGTATGCCAAATGACAGATCTAATTAAAGGAAGTAACTTTTGCTTTGAATTTTTTTTGCTACCTCTATTACGAAATCGGAAAATCGCCAAATTTGTAGGGGCTAATTTCACCCTCTTCGAGTGAATTTGGGCAGCAAACCAAAATTGCGTTGCAATCAGGAGGAAATCACCTACGTATTCACAAAGTTTCAGAATTTTTTACATTCTGGGTTTGGGATGTTCCCTTTTAGGGGAGACCGGGGCTAGTCGATACGTTATTCTGTTTTCAATTTTTTTTTCATTTTTGTTTGCATTAATTACTTAATAACAAATATGCCAAAATATACTTTGTCCCTTCCTCTTTAATATATAGTAAACGAAACCTTGCGAAAATACATACAAAATGAATGAAAAAATGTTATTTCGACGATCAATTTGGATGTATCAAAACTATTTACTGTTCTTCCATATAAACGAAAACAGTTAAAAAACGATTGTTGACGTCAAGGTACACAGACGTACGCTGAATCGTAGTAAAGATTTGAACAACAAATTTGACATATCTCGCGCAACTGGAGCTACATATATACGGTGTCGAGATAATTCGTCCGTATCAACCTGCCCATGTATCAACTAGCCCCGGTCTCCCCTAAGTTATTTGGCTCCCGATAAATTGTAACTAACAGTAACTAGAACTATTAAAGTTGAAATAGCCCCTTATTTTCATTGATTTTGAGAATCTAATTCACTTGGTTCTCGATTCTGCTACTCGTTTGACTTCATTATATCGAAAAATTTTGGAACTCGTCTTGCCCTAAGCCCCGAAAGAACGATCACGTAAATTTTTCAGAAAGCTCGCCCCTCGCAGCGGGGCCTTAGGCCGTGACGAGGCAGGACAGCAATTACCGACTGATGACGACAATTGTTGCAGCAGGCCGTGCAACTGCGCGAGCATGAATATCACTCGATTATCGAGAACGCGTCGCTCCTACTAAATACCGCGTGCACCCGCTCCAACCGGAGCGAGAGTAGTCGAAATCCATTAAAGGGTTTCGCGCCCACCGCGCCGCACGCGTACATCCGCGAGCCTATCCGGTTCAACCCTTCGGGGATAGGTTTCCCAACCCTTTCGCGGAAACCCAGCGGCTTCCGCTTTTCCTCCCTGCCGTGTTGCGGTTTTGCGAGGCGGCCCGATGTGTCTTTCTTTGTGCCGGAAACCTCCGCGGCTGACCAATAAAACTCCCTTCGTCGTCTCGAATTCGCGAACAGGAAGCCAGGAATATTTAATGCGCAGGGGGTGGCTACAAAATGCTTCAGACCTGGAAAGGCAGGCTTGGTAAACTGTCTATTTTCCCCACGGAAATCTCTGACGGAAGAAAATTTGGGAAATTGAGTAGCCCGTGTATTCTTGTTCCTTGCTGGCAGGTTTGCTTAAGTTAAAATCGTATCGTTACGCTTTAAGTCCATTTGAACCAAACACAACGCTATCAAGATCCGCGCTACGTAATTTCGAATACACGTGCACGGTGAGATTTTAATGCCACTGAATGTTAATTGAATTGCCGCGAGATTACGTTTCACTTTTCCCCGAGATGAAAACAATTCCCGTGTCCAAACAGCGGTGCTCGGTGGATGTCGAGCGCCCCGCGGGAACCGGCTGATAGTAAATTTTATCTGCGACACGTACAATGTTAAAACTCTCGCCGGCGACAAATGAAAGTAAAGTTTATGCAACGATAACGATCGTCCTGCGCTTAAATACGCGTGAATTTCCACGGTTTCCCCGGTAATCCTTGGAAGCGGTTTTACGACATTTTTACTGCCCTCCGCCCGCAACCCTCGTCACGAGAGATACCTGACGAGGGGGTGAAAACGTCCCGAGTACATTTTGAAATTATCAAGCACGGCCACGCGAGAAACCCTCGCGAACGATCAAAAACCTTAGCGTCGAGATATTAAAACTACCCTAACGCGACCTCCGTCCAACCCTTCGACTAGAAACTACACGAATTTATCGAATTTCCGGTGAAATACCTGATAAACTCCCCTGCCGATGCGTGTATCCGTCAGAGGCACACGCTTAATTTTAATAAGCATAACAATCACGTTTATTGAAGATAAATTCGCCCGGAGGGCATAATTGTATCAGTCAGCACTGAAGGAGGGAGAGGAGAATCGCATTGTAAAAAACGACAACCCTCTTTCCTCCTGCTGTAGCAATTTCCATCCCCCGCGAAACTCCGCCGACACTAATCGATACTTATAACCGAGGAGCCAATGATTGATAACAAAAAATCGTCCAAGAAGAAATACAATCTTTTCGATAATACCAGACGTTCCTCGAGGGTGATGTCCTCGCCCCCGCGTTCGTTCGCCCGATTGTTTTTCATCGTATTAATGATCGATATCGCAACGAGACACGATTCGACGTCGCCGGGGCGACATTGTACCTTTAGACGGTTTGCGACGTCGCGGCGCCATGGAATCCGAGAGGGTAGTTTCCCTTCCCCTCCTCGTCCTTTCGACTTCGCGCTGTCTCGCTCTCTTAGCCTCGCTTTCATCCCCTTTCTAGCCTCGTCGTCTCCCGCCATCGTTCATCCCCGACGCCTTTGAATTTACTTCTATCGCCTCGGGGGCCTGTCTGGTATATTGATACATCGGTGTCCTGATTCGCGTTACACCGATGGATCGTTGATCGAGAAAAAGCAGCCCGTTCGATAGCCTTCAGCCCCGAAACTCGGGTCCCTTAACGAGGGACGCGTGAATAAGAAGAAAGGAGAAACGAAATTAGCAACGGCGGTGATCTTCTGGCGAGAATAAGACGTTCGAGCAAAACGAGCGAAGCTCAGATTCCTGTTGGATTATCGATTGCATCTGTGGACCAATTTGTTTAATCTTACACGTGTTTATTTTTATTGCAGCGTAGTTTGGTTGATACACGGTCCTCGCTTCGTTCTACCTCGTTCCATTATCACAGCTGCTTCGTACACCATTCTCACCTCGTTCAAGCGAATGTTTAAATGCGGCATAGCCGGGCGAAGCATTCGGAGCATCCGAGTGAAGTGAGATGAAAGTTCATGAAAAATTGTCGGGACGACACAGGGGGTTCGCTAATTCATAAGCCGAAACGTGTGCAGCGTACGGGAAGCGGAAATTTGCAAAGGAAATTACCGCGAGCCTGGCCCGAAACTGTATCTCCTTTGCCGGCCACGCTAATAGAGTTTGAAAAAAAATTCGTACCTCAAAGCGGGGCTAACGATGTTATCCTGGACCGCGAAAGATGGCCGCCCGTAAAGAGCGATGATTATTTATGTAGATTCGTATCATGCGCGCCGTTAACATCGATTCATCGGCGATCTACCCTTACGTCACACGCGCCGGGACAACAAAGAACGCGACCCCCTTCGACCCTCGCGTGTCCACCCCTTTCGCCGTGCGTAATCCTTTCGAAACAGGTCCCAATGCCGCGGCAGGGCTGAAATTATGCGACGAGCGCCGCGCTGCCGTTCGAAATTTGAATTTCAACGTGGGAACGGTCTCGTGCGACGTTCAGATTGCGTAAATTAGGTTGAACCAGGAGACTGGCAAGTCGGTTACACGTGCGCGGAAACGATTTGTCCGCGATTCTTGCCAGCTACTTTTCCAGCTGTAATTCGCCGAGCTATTCTTACATAGACATCCCTCGAAGCTCGCTCGCCGAAATATCTTGCCGATTATTATTTACTCGCCTGGAGACAGAAGTAATTACACCGCGAGACGGTCTGGCTTCCTTGCATTTAGGATAATTATTCCATGCATATTTTAACTATTCGCCGTCTGGCCCTTTGAATCGTCATAACAAGAAACTTATTGTATTGCAAATGTACACAGTGAATGACGATAACGCAATCAAAGCGGAAATAATCGTGACGCCCGTGAATGATAATTCTATTTCACTGTGTTACTTGACGCGTTCCTGTATTAAATTAACTCCTCCCCCAAGTTCCTCTTCGTCTTGCCATTCCCTTCGTTCACTCTCTATCACGGTTTTATCAACCGTCGAGGCAATTTGTTACCTTCGCCCCTGTTTCGTTCACCCTTTCTTAGCATACCGCCCGCGTCGATCTCGAGGCAGCGCGAATACAGAATCGAGGGTGTCAGCTCGATAAACGATGGAGAAACGAATTTGTGACGAACAATGCCATCGATATAGTATGCAGATTTGGGCATTAGTCGAATAAATTCTTATTCGACTACATTTTTATTCTAATGAACTCGAATACAAATTTCGAATACAGTGAAGTTATTCGAGAATAACGAATAAATTTTTAGTCGACTAAATTTTTATTCGACTAAATTTTTATTCGACTAAATTCTTATTCGACTAAATTTTTATTCGACTAAATTTTTATTCGACTAAATTTGAATTCGACTAAATTTGAATTTGACTAAATTTTTAGTCGTTATTCGTTTTTCGAAGGACTGCGACACGAATAAGCGGGGGTCAGGACCCCGAGCCGCTCGGCCTCCGGCCGGACCGAGGGGGGTACATATCATGAAGCAAGGGGAACACTTTTCGAGAGTACCTACTCGAGCCGAATCGGCTTATTCGCGACGCTTAGTCGCCACCACGGTCCTTTGAATAACGAACAACGAGGAACGAATAACAACTAAAAATTTAGCCGAATACAAATTTAGTCGACCAAAAATTTAGTCGAATACAAATTTAGTCGACTAAAAATTTAGTCGAATACAAATTTAGTCGACTAAAAATTTAGTCGACTAAAAATTTAGTCAATTAAAAATTTAGTCGACTAAAAATTTAGTCGAATACAAATTTAGTCGAATACAAATTTAGTCGAATACAAATTTAGTCGACCAAAAATTTAGTCGAATACAAATTTAGTCGACTAAAAATTTAGTCGAATACAAATTTAGTCGACTAAAAATTTATTCGTTCATAACTTCACTGTATTCGAAATTTTATTCGAAGGTTAGTCGAAGAACAATTTAGTCGAATAATGCCCAACACTGATAGTAGGTATGTGGGTCAAGTCGCTAGACAGGGAAACTTGCAAAATTTCATCGAACCTATGGTCGTTCGATTGACAGAATCAGTTGTCACACCGAATATATCCACGCAAGAAACGTATGGCAGAAATTACCAAGTAGGTACATTAATCTTTTTCTCTCGGACGCGCACCGCATGGATCGATGGTGAAAATCGTACGGAGTCAGAAATCCGTGAATTCGTCGCGTATCGAGGGAGAGAGAAAGAAACTATATTTCACCGTTACTTTCGCTTCATTTTTTCCCCGATGCGTCATTTTTCATCGCGGGTAAGGCTGACTTTATGCGTGTAACGCCACGGCATAGTCATCAATAAGGCTTTCCCGGTGCCTCACATAAATATCCAGCGATTAACATATATCGACCACTTCGCCGGCCTTCGAGTGCACGATTAAAATTCAAGATCCTCGAGCCTTGCGCATTTTCATGCAAATCCTTTATATTCCGAAGGAATGCCTATTCATCGGACGAATTAAAGCCTCTTTCGTAGCTCCCCGAGCAGATTCGTCTGCTGCTATTTATCGACGCAATATTTTACACGCGAGATTCATAATTCATACTCTCGGACCCGGAAATCAATGTCCGGAGAGGATTCTCAGGCTGGACGAATACGTTCTATCTTGACAGCGGAGCCTGTTCCCCTCGCGATCGTTCAAAAATACTTCAGGAATCCGAACAATCGAGGCAATTACCGATCGCGCGGTGGCCAGTTTCGAAGCCACCCACGCCCCAGGGCCGCGCGCAACCTCTCGTGTAATTCGCAGGGTGTGTGTCGCGTTATTTTTCAAATAATTACATTACCCACGCCCCCGCCACCGTGTTCAGGAATCGAATGAACCGCGCGGCCATCCCCGGGGCACCGCTGGCCATCGCGCGAAATGTTAATTTCGCATGGGACGGAGTCGCGTAACTTCGGGCGGACTCTAATTAACAACCTTTCCCGCGGCGGTCCGAAAGAAACAAATTTCCAATGGAATTTTTTTTCGCCCCGGCCAATCGTAACTTCGCGCACCGACGGGACCATGAAATGGGGACGAGGAAGGACGCGTGTCCGTTCCGGAGACGGATTCGAATCCGCGTCCGGAGGGGGCTGAGCGTCCCCCTTCGAATCAGCCGAGTCGGTTTCGTTTGACCGACGAGCATCGCGACGGCCCCGCCCGCCCTGGTCCCCGTTGAACGAGGCCGCGGAAAATATTCCCGCGGATGATAAAAACAGAGGCAATTTGCCAAAACGTCGGCCTGATGGCTGGCTCGCGTTGCAGACACGAGGGTAACGCCGCCCGGGAGGCTCGAGAGGAGCCCCCGCGACAGGAAACTCGGCAAGAACTCGAGAAAGGGAGAGGAGACCGGGGGCGGGCGGCGGAGGCGCAGCCAGAAAGGAGGGTCGTAAGGAGGAGGGCCAGGGGTGGAGGATATCTTCTTGCAAAGTGGGATGTAAATTGCTCGCACGTACATTAGTCATCATCACTCGCAGCCCTCTCTCACCTCAACTTTGTTGCCTCCAAGTGGCTGTCCGTCTTTCCTCTCTTTCTACGCTTTTCCACTCCACCCTTCGTCGTCCTCCTCTCCATTGGCCTCTTCGTCGTTCGCGCTTATTGTCCCGCGATTTCGGGGACCACACTTTGGAACGCTCCTCCACTCCTTTGTTCAATGGCTTTCGCGTGCTCTGGTCGCGTTTTACTGGTTTTTATTTATTGTTTCTCTTTCGGGAATAATTAGGTGTCACGCTAAAGTAACACCCTTGGGTTTCCAGCGATAGTACTCGGGTCCGTTGCGACAGTTCCTTTTCCTCGTTATCGCGGAAGAGGTGCTGTAACAATCAGAGTTTCCACTCAGCGCGGCACCACTCGAGTTGCGTCTACTTTTATTTGGAGTCCCTTCCGACGAAAGCTCTCTGATCAAAAGCTTACGTATCGTCGTGGAGATGCGTTTGTATATCTTCAAGGAGCACACAGTTGACTCTTATTTCCACCGGTATGACTCCGCCGAGTTCCTCTCATATTTGCTTTCTATTCAACGTGCCGCTTTCCTTTTTTTCCCCAGTCGCTGTATCAAATGCTTCACAGCCCCCGCGATTTCCTTCTGCCACGGTTTCCCTTCTTGTGTCAATCCTGCGCGCACCGTTTTCCCTTCTGGGCTGTTTGTCTCGGGGAATTTGGTGAATTATACTTCGACACATCCGTCATTCGGTAAATTAGCTGCCACCGAACAGGCTAGAATCGAATTCCTCTTCCTCTTTGCGCAAGTTGAAAATAATAAGAATTCCCTTAGGAAGGTCCACTATCCTATTTCCCTTCCTCTCAGACTTCATTGTTTACGTTCCCATCGCTGCGGTTCCCGTCGAGACGCTTATTTCCTGGCCGGAATTTCCGCTCTCCGTACGAACTTCGGCTCCATCATACGAGGCCTTTCCGTTTCGATCGGTCAAAGTCGCCTATCGACGCCCATTTCACCGGCTTCCCTTATTTTCTCTTACTTCCGTTTACCTTTCGCGACGCCTTCCAGTCCTCCCTCGCGGTGCTACGTCTTCCGCTGAACGACGTTTGTTCGACTTAACTTGAAATAAATTCGACCGAGAGGAAATTGCTCTCGCTAGCTGTATGCAGAACGCTCCAGTCGGAGCTTCCATCTTGTGTGGATCTCGTCTTTGAAGCACGCGACGCCCCCGTGGCCCTCGAAACGTTGATTTATCGAATGGAATGCTTACCCTCCACGCGAATGCAAGTTGACGAGTTTTCATACTTGTTCCGTTAATATTCAAGCACTCGAGAGTTTCGCGTGTGCGCTCCACTTTTGCATAATAAATTGGCGATAGTGGTCGAGGATAATTATTGCTGTCATTGTATTATATTACTTGTATTATAAATCCATACGACAGTATTGAATCTCTCCCGGAAAATGAAAACAGTATAAATGATTTAAGTGGTCCACTGTGACGGTTTGAAAAATTAAGCTCTTTTCAAAGATTTCTTTCTCCGTAGATACAACATATAATGCAATAAATCTTTTTGGTATTCATTAGGCTACTCTTGTATTATACAAAAAAAATTTAAAGAATTTCTTTAATTTGTTTTAAAACCTTAAACGCGATTATCACAAAGCAACATTTTTTCAACTGTTGCAGGTGATGGCAAAATAACTATTTGACCAATCAGTCTGAAATTTTTACACGTTATTCAGCACATCAGTGGCCATGGCCGGAACCGCGGAAACCTTTTTTGATTAATCATTTCATACCTTTCACAAGGCGAAATGATTGAAAAATTCACCGTATTTCGACACTTAAATTTCAAACCTCCGCCATTTTGTTAATTTTTTATCATTAAAAATAATCTTAGTTCCGGCGAAAACCACACTCATAATGATTACAACACACTTTGAATTTTTTGTTTCAAATGCGTCGTTCTCCCGGAATCACCTGCACCAGCATTACATCGCTTTCTTAAGGCGTTTATATCAGTGCGATATATATTTGAAAAAAACTGTTAAAAATTTTACATAGATTTTTTTTTATACTGTCAATAAGTGTATTAATAAGTGGACAAAAAATTATTTACGTTGGACATTCGGTTTACTAAAAAATAGATCCTAAAAAATGCAAATTTTTCACGACTTCACAGTGGACTGACCCCTTAAATACTTTATCAGCTTCTCAGGAAATTGAATTTCTTCTTCGTTCGATGCCTTCGAACCCCCCGCGGTGAACTTTCTCCGATCATTTTGCCGTAATACAACAAAAATTCCGGCATTACGCCAATTAGTTACCAAGAGCTTAATTAATCGCCGGCGATATTAATAATTTCCCAGGATGCCCGGGGACCATTCGGGTAACTTTCCCGTTGCAAACAAAATGTTAATTAACCGCGGCCTGGGGGTTACGCGGTGAAAACACTCGGTGAAAAATCTCTTCATTATAAGTTTGGCAAGATTTTAACAGGGCTCAGCAGGCGGCCCGAGCGAGCGGCGACTCCTCGCAGGATCGCCTCCTTCGTATTAAACTTGCTGGTCGAAAGAACGAAGGCGTTCTTACCTTTAATCGCCGCCACTCGCTCACTTCTTATTCATAGTGACAGGGAACGATGCTAATAAAACGTCCATCGATCCAATGCTTCTTATTCGAACTGCCAGAAATCTCTTAATAATACCAGGACTGTTAATCATAATTTAAATCACTGATCACAAAGTCAATCGCAACACGAATCGTCCGGCAAACTGTTCTGAGATCACTCTTCACTTCGAACAGTGGTTTTTGATGTGTTAAGAGGAGGTTCCGGTCTAAATATCGATTTTTTCGATCCTCTGTTTGTTTGTTTTTATTTCATTTTTCGAGTGTTCAATCTTTTAAGAATACGGGTTTAAAATTTTTTTTTGAAATTCGCAAAATTCCCGAAGTTATAGGCATTTGAGTCGCGGTAAATGCATGGGTAACACACGGCTACTCGGCGCTCGCGTATTTAAACGCGTTTTTCTCGAAACAGTGTTCTCAAAACCAGTGGAACCTGCATCTTCAAAAGTTATCATCCGATTCCACTGAAACTTTTTTTATTTTGAAGAATACACTTCTGGCTCGTGGATAGGCCAGTAAAATTAAAAAGAAAAAGAAAATTTATACTTTTTAAAGGCGTTGAAAGGACGGAAAGTATAGGGAAAAAATGATTTCAAACTTCAAGTGTCGTTATTTCCTCAATACATGTAATTTTTGTAATTCTTCTGGTCTAGTCCACGAACGTGTTTCGTGCCCTTTAATAATCTAGCATTGTTTTTTATTTCAGACCAATGGTTTAGATGCTACAGGTTCCACCGATTTGAATGAATTCTTTGACGCCTCGAATTTAACGACTCCCCAGTGCCGTCTGCGAGGATTAATTATAAAACAAAAAATATGTTTCTATAGTTTGACATCCTTAATGCATCCATAATAATGTTTCCTTTAATTAATGCCTAAAGATCAGCTATTTTGATGGGCTCTAGACCGGAACAGCCCCTTAAGTGAAGACACTTATTTAATCAAGTCACCATGTTTACATACCGCACTAAAAATATTGATTGCATCTCTCGAATATTTAGCACGTACTCCCTTCCACCTCATGGAATATTAGTTGTAAATATTATTTCATAGAATGTCGCTTTGGGGGTGATGCAATAAATATTTCCAGTACTGTATGTAAAAAGTTACTATAACAAAACTTCAAAAAAGTAAAAAAATTACGCCAAGTACATGAAATCAAATACATCACAATAAATAGAAGATAATAATAATCACAAAATTAAAAAAAGTTGTAAAATCAAAATGAGCTGCAAGTGCATAAAGGTGCTTTCCAACTGCGCTTAAGATGACACAACTACATACATATACACAGCTAAAATGCTGTGTTCATACGTTCCATTACCCATATCGCGGACATTTTAATAATGTGAAGATAAAATGTAACATCTAGACATTTGCCTAGATGTCCGCGACCTGGAAGTCAAATACTTGGCGTGGCCAGGCAAGGTATTCTCAGATCATCGATACACATACCTTCCCTCTCGCAGACTTTCACATGATTTGTCAATCTAAAACTCTGACAATATCAGTACACTTTCATTATATTTTGTTTTAAAATAATTCTAAGATCATTCATCGACACCGATACCTTTCCTCTCACAAGCTATCAGTTAATTGTCAATTTAAAACTCTGCCAATATGAATACACTTTCATTGTTTTGCGTTTTTAAATAATTCTTATTCATCGAAACAAGTTGTATTTCCTCCTATCGCGGTGTGTCTTATATCAGGCTGAGGCGCGTGTGCCCACGAGCGCGAAGCACGTCACACCCCGTACCGATAGCTTCGTCCAAAAATTCGCGCCACTCATTTTTCACGCGCCCCTTTATGCGCTCTCCCACGTGGCCCTCGAATAAAACGTTACCTATTCTCGCAACTCTCAGCTCGCGACGCCCACCGGTGCTCCAAAAGAATTACTCGTTAAACGACCTGGCGCCGACAATGCCCCGCTCGTTCAAACATTCCGAGCCCGCCGAGCTTTCAAACGCGAGCCGCTTTTACATTCGTTTAACCAGGGATATCGACCCGCGCCCGGAGACCTGAGCGAAACGGCGCTGAGCTTCTTTCTTTCGGCGAAATCCCAGGGCGAAAGAAGTCACGCTCGTCTAACGAGCAGGGAAACCCACTCGCCTGATCACCGTCCACGTTATTACGCTTCGGAAATTGGTTAATTAAAGCCGCGCACGTCGCACGGCAGCAAAGACAAGATTCCTTCCAGCAAGCCCCGGTCCGCGCGGACCACGTGGCCGCGCATAATTGAAGCGGACGTGGGTGGATCGGTAAATCATGCCTTCTTTCCGCGTACCTACGATTCGCGGGGTTTATCGCCGTGTTCCGGGGCCGGTGGAGAAACAGTCGGGTTGCCCGCCGATGATTACGTTTCTCGATATCGGAGATTTATCGTCGCGCGAAGGAACTGGACGCGGCCAACCTCGCGTTCCCCGCTCGCTTATCATTATTATTCAGCGCTGTTCAACCGTGGATTTTCAAAGTTAAACACCAAGTAGGTAGGTACTTTACATCGAACGCTCGGTTATTACCGTTCGTCTGTGCCTTCGACAGACCGTCGCGTTTCCATTGCTCCCGCATTCTGTTACCTTCCCCGATGCCGCCACACCGTGCATTCCCCCGTTACTTTGAACCCTCCGAAGAATTCCCGCTTTGTCCGACGGTCGAATGGAATTCGCGCGAGCGGCCGGCGAAAGGTGTACTGCGAGCGCGAAAACGTTTACCGCGCCGGGACAATATCGTGCGGCCTGCCGTCGCGATTTTGATATCTTCCCAGGCGTAAATATACCGGGGATTCACTCTCGCTCTCGTTTCGAGGGCCGTTCGCAGGGCAGAAGTACTAGGGCGACGAGGGGTTGAAGTTTCCGCGAAGAAGCAGCCTGACGTGAAATTTTAATCCACCCCCTGCACCCTAACCGGGTCGATGGTAGACGCTCCTCCCGCGCACCCCCGCACCGCCGAGCAGTTGCAAAACGGCAAACAAAGAATATTAGCGCGATTATCGAGACGGCACCCCGCGGTTCCCTCGCTAGCGGTTACTTCGTTCATTCCAGTAAAGAAGAGGGGACGCACTCCGCGTTGCCTTCCGCGAGCTAACCACCGGGAGGAAACCGAGATCTTTGTCGGGGCCCGTTTGCCCTTCCCCGCCGAGAATCTCGGCGGAACGCTTTCGAAAAAGCCAGAAAGGAAAGTCCGCGGGGGAAGACGGGCGTTGCGGATGGAGATTACAACGGCGCCGTGTTTCGCGACAGGAATAACGGAGATTAATGGACGGCGAATATTCGCGAGCGGATCGCTCGATGGGCCAAAGCGGTTGTTGTCCCGTTGCAACGAGGAATTTCCGCTGGTAGCCGGGCAGACCGGCGGCGCCGTTCATCAGCGACGATTAATAATTAAAGGAGACTGAGGACGACTTTCAACAATTGCGCAACTCTGGAAGAAGCCGGCCGCGGCCGGAGAGGCGACGCGGATAACGCGTCAGCGTGATTAATCGATAAGGCGCTGGCGACGGTTCCTTCGACGATTTATGCCACTTACTGTGAATTGATCGATTCCGCTTGATGAGGGGTGATTAATGGCGTTAATGAAAGGCTGCAGGGTCTCGCGACTTTTT
Organism: Andrena haemorrhoa; assembly: GCA_910592295.1. Classification (NCBI taxonomy): domain Eukaryota; kingdom Metazoa; phylum Arthropoda; class Insecta; order Hymenoptera; family Andrenidae; genus Andrena; species Andrena haemorrhoa. The sequence goes on from OU342943.1 coordinate 9,095,088, forward strand.
GCGAAATAATATTTAATAACGCGTCCGCTCGCCCATCAATCAGCCCGATATTTTAACGCGGGAGAATTCACTGCCGGGACCGTCTTAATTGGCGGACCGGGGAAACGGGTACAAACGTTCAACGATGATGAATTGCGGAAGCGTACCCGCGATGAATACCAGCCGACCGGTGTCTGTGCACGGGCACATTGTTCGGCGTGTAACGCCTCGCGTGGGATCTCAGATTTCAAGTGGGAACGCCGATGAAAAATCTGTAGCAGCAAGGTAGAAAGATAGACCGCGATTGTGGGAAGAATCTTTTGTAAGTGAGTCTTCCTCTTTGCGTTACTTGCTTTATATTTTCCTAGACTGTTCGGTAAGAATCTATTCAGAGCCGAACTCGTTAAGGGTAGAATCTGAAAGCAGCATTTTGTTGAATCTCGCCCATCACACCGCGAAATGGAGAATAAAGAACTACTTAGCTATGTATTAATTTAACAAAATCTGCTGGAGTAATGAAGACGTATTATTATTATTAACCGAAAGAATAATATTGCTACAATAATGTGACTGCAAACACAACTCCCAGAGCAACAAGAGTAACTGGAGGAGAGCTTCTCGAGAGCAAGCATCGTCGACGTCCAAATCACTGTCAGCAATTAAGCATGCTGGAAGCCCAGCCACGCAGGAGATAAAGATCACCCGGAGATGGTCGTCACCGTCGCAGCTCTGAAAGTTTCTTCAGCATTCTTGGCCATCCTTCTCGAGGCGGTTAATCGATAATCGTTAAGGAATCTGACTGAAAGGACGGTTTCGTGGCTGCTGGAGAACCGCGTCTAGGTAGGTGGCTCCCGCGGGAATGAATGACTGATGAGGAGGACCCATCCCCATCCCCTCGTCCCCCCCGCGCCATCCACTCGGCTACGAGCAATTCTAAGATTCACTTTACGGAGACATCCGAGATAAATTGCGACCGCATGCAAATATCCGCGATACGTCAACGCCACGGAGGTGGCTCGTTATGCACGTGTTGCGCGAAAGCAATGCTCGCGTTTGTTATCGCGGGGAGGAGACGCTGATAGGGAGGGTAGCACCCAAGCGATGATGAGAAGCCACGTGGTGACGAGCAAGCGATCAGCCGTAGTCGAAAAATTGGCATTCGTTGCCGGAGACACTCGCGTGCCCGCGGTGATGTTTCTATTGAAACGAAAGTACAATCGAAGTTGTTGGACAAACGCGAGAGAAAATTTGCTTTGAAACTCTGATTCTTGGAGATTTATAAAAGTAGTTAATGTACGAAGTTAAGGGGGCAGACCACTGTAAAAAATCGGAAAAATCGATTTTTCTATTTCACATTTTCTGAAAGATGTACGTTTCAAGAATGTTCTCTCCAAATTTTATGAAGAAATTCGCAAAATTGACGGAGATATGGCATTTTCCGTGGAGCGGTCTCAGAACGACATTTCTCAACCGCGTTGACAGTCTACAGAGAAAACTATACGTCCAATTGACATGAGCAAGGACATTTATTGTACGAAAAACCCCTCGCTATTACGTGACGATCAGTTATTTTCAATTAACGACCTGCTTCTATTGTTTTTATCAACATTTTTCCAATTTTGTACCCCGAAAACAAGATTTATTTTTTCACTGGTCCGCCATTTTGTGATTTTTTGCGATTTTGGATTTTTTTGATCGTCACGTAATAGAGGAAAGCTCCTAGTTTCTAAATATTTTTGTCTTTTTGAATTCGGATTAACCATATGGCCTGGGCACTGTCAACGCGACAAGCACGATTTTGCCGCAGCTCAAATTTTGACGAAGAGTATACAGAAAATGGATTTATGAATTTGATTGAAAAAACAATTTTCTTACCCTTCAATATGTACATTATTAACTATACTAAGCAATACATTGATTTACATGCGTTGTTTGGTTGAAATAAATTCCCGAAAACACCCTTACATTTCGGACCGTTACAGTGGTCTGCCCCCTTAACTTAAGGGGGAATACCACTGTGACGGCCGGAAAAGTAAGCCATTATTAAGAATCTTTTTTCAGGAATAATTTACAGTTTTCATTCATATAAAATGTTTATTACCTACCTTTAGTACAATTTCGTAAGAAACTAAAGAAAAAAATGGATAGAAAAACGTACATAAATTTTATTATATTAAGTAATCTTCTAGAGTCTAGAAGATTAAATATTATATGAAGAAACTATACAAAAAAATGAATAGTAAAACATACATAAATTTTAATACATTAATTAATCTTCTAGAGTCTAGAGTCTATTTTTCTATTCATTTTTTTTGTATAGTTTCTTCAGACTTTGTACAAAAGATAGGTAATAAAAATTGTATATGAAAACTGTAAATTATTCCTGAAAAAAAATTCTTAAAAATGGCTTACTTTTCCGGCCGTCACAGTGGTGTCCCCCTTTAAAACAGAGAAGAAATGATTTAAAAGTTAAAAGCTCGGTAAATAACCTTTATCCATGAAAGTTAACAGTTTCATTCGACCCTTGGTGTTTCAGGGTTCCGCAGAGTAAAAGAGAGGATGACGGGACGGAGCAGGTCTTTGGTACGATGACGCAGTGGCTAGGATACCGGCAGGGATGACACAGTGTTTACGATGTACCGTTTGACTATTTGGTACGATGCATGTTTGCGGAGGAAGTCGGAGCTATACAATATTAATCAATGCGCGAGTCATGGGCAAACAAGGGTAAGTACATTGCACCAGTAACGCGATATAACAGTCCTGGGCAAAGAGTCCCCGTCCCAGAGTCATTAGCCCGTAGCTGAACTGTGCCTCTTTTAAAATATTCCACCAGCAAAGTGTTCGTGCAAGAAATCCTCGCCACTGTTACATTGCTCGGGCAGAATTGTTCCCTTTCTGTACCCGGCCGTACGCGTCCCATAAAATGACAGCTCCAAGAACCTAGGGAAACGTCCTTTGAAAGGGCCCCGCCATGAATAATCCGCGGCGTAACGCGTGCACCTCGAACGTCAGCGAAGCGGGGCTCTCTTTGTCAGGCAGCGATGCAAATCGCCAGACGCGGCGCGCATCACGTCGCATCGCGTCGCGGCGTTTCATTCCTGATCCCGGCGTCCCCCGCGGGGCGGATCCGCGGACACGCGGGGGTAACATCCGGTTTACGCCCCCGCAGACCGGCCCGCGGTACAATAATGATTATCCTGTCGTCCTGCGCATTAAAGTTACGACTTCCCCTTCGCCGGCAGCGACTTTCCGCCCGTATCCTTGCCTCCGCGGGGACCGTGGCACTCATTAGCCGAAGATGAATTCGTTTCTCCGATGATGCATGAGACCTCCATCTATTTCGATCAGGGGAATTTAATGGGGAACGACGTCTCCAAGCTTGACGGATGAGCAGCTCGTTGATCACGCACGTGCGTGTATGCGCGCAAGATGGAGCAGTGTCGTTGCTCGTTGCAGGTACCACAAGTAATGCGTTCACGATGTTCATTTTGCTAGTGGTGGTAGCTGCGTAAGACACACGAAGGGTCGAGCGAGTTCGCGGACGGTATCTTTGTTGAAGTGCCTCGAACAATGCCACTGAATGTCACTTCCCACTTGCTTCTAACGTAATTCCTTGCGAAATCTGCCAATCTATGCATCAAATTCACGGTGCCGGATAAACCAGAGCTGTCTCCGTGGAATCGTCCGCGGCGGTCAAGTAGCGCTACGATCAGCAGCCATGGAACGTAACGGCGTAGAATCTGGAACGGTAATTGACCCGACCCAACTCTCATTTAGGGAGACAATTTCGTCTTGCAAGCTGGTAACGATTGATCAGAGCGACGGCCACGCTATTGCGCCACGGAACGGACAACATTGGCCAGGGCACGCGTGTCCGTTCGCGTCTGCAAGGGTGTGTGGGTGCGTGGCGCCGTCGCGACGGCCGGTTTTCCACTTCGGAAAGCCCAGCAGCCGTGGGGACGGGGGCGAGAACGGCCGGGCACCCTGGTTCTTTAACCTTTGCGGAAGAACCTTTATTGGAAGTAAATTGCCAGCCGCGGCGATCTCGGCAGGCATGGATGAAAGTTATTGATCACACGAGCGCGACACCAACGGCTGATTTTACGTTCCATAAAGATTAGAACGCCTGACGAGAATGGCGCTTGGCCTGACGATCCTCTGCCGGATATAGGGTGACCAAACAACGAAACTTTCGGCCGGAATGGCAGATCGATCGCGCGAGTATCTTCTCCGCGTGGTGTCCGCGGAGATTGGCGAGGAGATGGCGTTGGATTTCGTGCTTCCTTCAGCTGTGCTTTCTTACGTTCACCTAAATAGTTTCTCGTAAGCTGAAGCGTAGCCTCTCAAGTTCTTTTAATGCGTCGTTCAAGCATTCCTTATCAAGTTTCATTGTATCTCGATAAAATGTTCTAATCGTTCAACGAAACCGGGTGCCAGCGTCGTCGCCGATCCTCGTTGAGAATGATGAGAGAAGCAAGTTTATGCCTCTCGGTGTCCCTCGGCCGTCTAACAGCGGAGCGAAGACAAGGCTGCCACCAACGCGCGAGAATCAATCGAAGAAAGTGCAAAGATATACGGCGAGACCAGCGATCGAACAAATCGTGGACGTTTTCCATTAACAGGGGATTTATATTCGCCGGCGATGGATCGAGTTGCGAGCGGTGGTCCACGCGCACCCAGGACTTTTCCTACCCACCTCATAACGTATAAGGATCCGAGGCGTTTAGTACACGCGATCCGACCGGGGCTGGCGTAAATCACCCCGATAGGGAAGTGAGGCCGTACGATTCTGACCAGAAACGAGGAAAACCGGACGACAAAACGGCAGTTCGCGCCGGGACCGAGCCATTCAATTAAGTTTATCTCCGGCCCTTTCGTAGACGACCGCCGCGTCCACATATATCAGCTTCCGCTGGAATCTTGCAACCTGACCACGTAGCCACCCTTCTCTTGTAGGACCTATCTGCACCGTTAAGGACACGCAGCCAGCCGAACGCGAAAGTGTCTAACCCACTGCATGAGAATCGCGGGGTATCTGGCCGATCGGTAATGTTTTCTACACCGGACAGCACATTTTCTCCAACTTCTTCTGTTGCATACCTATGGAGCGTCTGGAGTACCCTGGGCTTGCCTCGAATTGTGCGCAACGGTGGTAGTCCTCTGTGACTGCGAAAGGTTCCACTGACAAGGAGATGGTTTTAGGTGTCTGCCACGGATTGCTTTGGTTTTTGGATGTGTTTTAGAGGACCGAAAAATAAGATATACGTGGGTTTTTAATATTGGCTGGTTTTCGTATTTAGGGGTGAAACCATCCCCCAAAGAGGTTTTTAAGAAGAGGTTCCTGTTGTTAGTTTAAGGGCGGAATCCTATTCTTCGGGCTAAAAACATAGCGATATTTTAGATTTTTTTTAAGAAACTAGCGACTCGAATAATCTCAAATTTGGACCATGTTTTTATGCATCTTTGAAGAAGTTGTAGTTTTTTTTTTATTAATTTTTAAGAATAAATGTAGGAGTTATGCACGATCGACCAGCACGCCGCCGTTTTCCGCTGGTGTGCACGATATTTCTGTAACCACTGAACCGATTACCTTCAAATTCGGCCTGTATGTTCAATAAACATTACTTTATACTTTGATGAACTAGGATACCGATGAGTTATATACTTCTCTGATTACATAAGAAAATTGGCGCAAAATTGCATAGCAGAAGTTTCAGACCTTTCAATTTGAAAATACTCCACACTCCTCATCAAATTTTTGTATTTTTTTCTGGCCATCCAAATTATGGCTACATGTGTATACAGTGAAACGCCGTTTCATTTTTCTATTTCAGGTTACCAGGAAGGTTAATAGTATTTCTTTAAACTGGAATAAATTGTTAACAAATTGCCGTGAAAATTGTGCCACTAATATTCATTTGTCAAAAGATATTCAAGTTTAAAGAAAAAGTGCATCAATCTGCCCCAACTTCCCCTATTCCATATTTTTCAGTCCTGTAAAACATATCCAAACACCAAAGCGTCGGAGGCGGACACCTAAAAACCTCTCTTTGCGAGTGAAATCTAGAATGAGTATCGATTAGCGACTGTAACGAATGTTGCACCATTCGTGTCACTTGAGTCGAGGAACTTTTGTGAAATAATGTTCTGAAAAATCGTAGCACGAAACCTCGTATAAATCAATAACAACTTCGATAGCACACATCGTTATCCCTCTCAAGGCCTCGGGAAGATATTTGTTGCGCGAAAGAATCATGGGTTTCCTCCACCAAAGTATGTTCAACCGTGTCCAATGTTTTTTCCCCTCTCGCACCCTTATAACTCCTGCGTGTTTCGGTGCAAATGGTTACGTATCTTATCTAGCCCCTATACGATACATCCAGTTCCTTTCCTTTCCATTTCCCCGGTCCATTTCACCGTTCGTAAGTTCATTTTTCCGCGATATCGCCCTGGTCGTGCGTAAAATGGCCACTGGGTATCGCCTGAATTTCAAGCTTGTCCATAAAGCCACTTTAAAGCACGCGGACCAGCGAGGGGCTAGCCCTCTCGGATAAGGCAACTTTTCTCCAACGAGTGACCTACTTTTTCGAGGGTTATCTGCGATCTGGGCGGGAAGTAGACTACTTTGGAGATAGCCATCCGCACGTTCGAAGCCAGGAAGCGATGCAAATTTGACTTTGTTGTCGATGGCTTATCAGAAATGGTTCAGCATATCCTGTCCGAAGAAAGAAGCGTCCCTATCCTAGGGACCTGCTTTCCGAGGAAGACGAGCTTCTGAACCTTCCTTTGAGAATTCAAATTACCACCGGTAGAAAACACCTTTTGAAGAGAGCTCCCTCCACACTCTCGAAATCCGCATCCCGATTAATTACGAGAAAATTCATCCACAAAGGTTCGTGGAAAAACGAGCTTCTATTGTTCGTTGGCAAAGTTCAAGGGGAAGAGCCGGGAGGCTTCTTCGGCAAGCAACAGCCTCGACAGCCAGCGCGAGACAAGGAGACTCGGGGCAGGGAGCCAGTCTGCCGTGAAGGCGATTCCGGCTCTTCTTAAAACTCACCCTCCACCCTTATACTCTCCCTTCCGCTCGCAAGGGGCCTCCCTTCGCTTCTCAGTTAGGTTAATGGAACGCATTGCCGCAAACGGCAGGAAAGTTAAGGCCGTTTCCGATTGCAAATGGACCGAAGGCAAATCACACTGGCGACGCTCCGTCGAATTCCACAGCGGAGGGACACGGGGCCACGGATAGCGAAAAAAATCTAGCTGCAGGAATTTCAGCAACTCTCTCTCCGACGCCAGTCGCCGTTGTCGATTTTCCTTTAGCACGAACTCTGCTCGGTAAAAACCGTCACCATCCCGTCGGTCTAGAAATGTGAATTTATTCGAGACAACCTTGCCTTTCTTCGTGCACGGCGCCAAGAATCCAGTGTCTCCGCTAGATTCTTTCTCAACGTTCTGTCCTATTCTTCCTGCATGCATTCGGACAGAGTGAAGTCTGCACAGGGAACACTGAAGAATAAATGCCACGGAAAATATAAGGTACGTTTTCTGCGTCTCTCTGTCAAGTTTTGAATTAATCGGGCCAGGTTTTTTCGAGCGGAAAATTCGTTTTAAGGTCGTGCTAAAGGCGAGGGAAATATCAATCTTTGCTCGCTTAAGAGTCGCCGCGTGCCGACGCTTTGAGAAGAAGCAAAGGGGAATTCAAGCATGCCGCGCAACGCGGTATTTATCTCGCCGAGAAAAATATCGGGAAAGGGCGGAAAAGGAAGCGGGCGGCGAGGGAAAAGCAAAGACGAAGCCTCCCTGACGCGCCGGAATGAAATGCTCCTGGGTTATTGCTTGTTTATTCCGTTGTTTTGCATGCCACGGCAGACAGCGAGGAACGCGTATCTAACGCGGACTGCATTTCGCGCTCCTTCCACGATGTTGCGCAGCGAGAATCCTTCACAATTCCCCAGATTCAGATTTTTCAGATAGAAGCCGAATACTTGGGCGCATCATTTTTAGCCGTTCGTCGAAACGCTGGTGAATTATTGCAGGCTACATTTGTGATATTTCTTACTTTGGCAATGTTTCCGCTTCCTTCTATGTCTTCGGTATTTACGCGTGTTCTTCCGTTTACGCTTTCACGGGCGTCGAGTCATTTGTTTCGCGCACGAGCCGCTCGTTCAATTATTGGCATTCAATTACACCCACCCGAATTCTTTTTCCCGCAATCGGGCGCGTGGATTTTCATTTATTAACGTCGAGCGTGTAACGGCGTTCAATTAACCACTGTCGTTAACGCGGAATCTTCCCAGCCCCCGGCGTGTACACCTAATTTATACCGATGTTCCCGCGGATATTCGTTAGCTCGCGGGATCCGCGTGTGGCCCGCGAGTTAGAATTCTAATTAAACGCTTTAATTAACGTGACGCGTGCAGTTCATTAGAGCACCACGCCTGCTGGTGTCCCGGTCGTAAAAATTTTTCATAAAACGCGGAAAAACTCGCCGCGTCGGCGGCAGCGTGCAACAGAAATCGCGCGCTACGGCATGACGATTGTAGTTAAGGCGAGTCGTTCCGCGACGCTTTCGAATCGCGGATATTTGCATACGCGACGCTCGTAACCGGCAAAACGGCCGTAACAGCTTTGTTTCCAGCCGAAGTTCCTGCGTGAGGCGCTGGTCGAGACGATTTAAAGAATCGCGCTTAATTGGATTCGATTAAGCTTCATGCTTCGCGCGCAAGGGTTTTGGGTGAACGAAGTTACTTGGGGAGTCACTTGAATTCTACAGAACAGTCTGTGTATTAAGGGGTTACACCTAGTCAGGAGGCCGAAAAGAGGCGAATGTTTGTGAATTTTTTTCGAAAAAGCGGATGCATATTTTTTTACAGAACTTTTTGCAGTTAATAGAGCAACATTTAAAGAATATCTGGTAATTTTTGTAGACAAATATTTACGTTTATAATAAAAATATAACGACATCCAAGAAGCCTTTTTAAAGCCATCAGTGATAACCATGAAGCCATTTTTCGTTGATATAATCGAAACTATATATTGAAAAAAATTCTCCCGTCATTCAGTAGAATTTTATATAAAAAATAGCCCACAAAATTTCAGGAAGATTGTGTTTGTATTTTTTTGATGTCGTTGTATTTTGAATATAAACGTAAATATTCCTCTACAAAAAAATAACCAAATGTTCTTTAAATGTTGCTCTTTTAAGTGCAAAAAGGTCTGTAAAATTATATGCTTCCGCTATTTAAAAAAAAAATTCACAAACATTCGCTTCTTTTCGGCCTCCTGACTAGGTATAACCCCTTAAAGGATCTACCTAGTAGTGTGACGGACTGAAAAGTAGCCAATACATATTTGCCTGCAAACATATCTGCGAAAATGTAGTTTAATAAATAGAAAAAAGTTTTATTCCAATATTATAATTATTTTCGTCGCAATAAATTCCTGAAGATCGCTGAATTTATCGGCGCGCTGACCGGAATGACCCCTTAAAGCGAATTAATAAAATTATCCACTGTACTGAACGATACTGCGCAATACTTCGCTCTAATTCAAACGAAACATATGAAATTAAAATTTTTATCTTTACCGTCTTATTGCACATATGAATAATTTAATACAAGTCTGGCAAAGCTAAAAAAGAAAGTGTAGGTAATATGCGCAAATGGCGTACATAAATAATGTAATTATAAAATGAATAAAATTAACACCCTAATGATAAAAAATTTTAATAAGTTTATAGAAAATATAAAAAGATTCTAATTTAAACCAGAAAGTAGACATCCAAGATCTCCAGCTAGGTTGATTCTACAAAGAACCTTAAATTTAAACCACAATTTAAATTTACACACGCGTTAGAATATTTCCCAATGGAACAGCGCGGAAGTGGCGATTAAACGGTACCGCCAGTGTCATTATCGCCTGTGCAGATATGGTCAAGTAACCTGCATTAAGCGTCTAAAGTATTTTCGATGTTACCCATCTATCACAGAGCCAGCGGTTATCTCGGATAAATGGACCCCGGATACGATGATTCATGAAAAGTAACTGTAATTAGGAATGAAGGAAATTTTAACGCGCCGAACACCGCGTGCAGCTGATAGCATCGTTGCATTTGCATTTCGCAGGGAATTCGCGCATTAGACGGTATCTCGGAGCGAACGAAAGTGTCGGGCCTCGTTTCGGTTAATGTACCCAGCGGAAGATTGCGGACCATTATTAATAATATCGATAAATCGCGGAAAGTTGTCTCGTGTTCGCGAAGTGGTAGAATATGGACGATTATCCCCGGCAGATATAAATTAATCGATTCAATCACGCGTCCGCAGACGTGTGGGAACGCTTTGATGGTTTTTAAGCGATACTCGTGAATTTATTTGGGCAGCAGTGATGCACTGATATCGACTTTGAAATTCACTTACAGTAGAGTTATTATTCAGTGTGCTGTAGATAGTGGCTGATAAATGAGCAACTGTGCTACTTAGCAAGTTTTCGTAAAACTAATTTGTTTGCACGGTGTTCCATAGTAATTTTCCATACGTTGATGGGATCGATTCTATCAGGGGAAAGGGTCCCTGACGAAACGAAATTTTCCACAGGAAACGGTGCACATAATTGGCAATATCGTTGCATTAGCATTCCGCCAAGAATTCACGCAGAACAATATCTGGCCCAGCGAAACGGCATTTCCTTAAGGGCCGTGCTTTTTCGGCCCTCGTCCTTCGTTTCAATTCACTTTCACGGGCGGTTAATTCAGAGAGAATGCGCTTTGTCTCCTTTTCCTTTTCCCGCGGAAGCTACAAAGCGGGTTTTTCAATTCGGCCCTCGACAATCGTCCCCGCAATTTATTGTCCTTCGGCTAATGAATTAATCTTGTCCGTTATGAGTGTGCAGAAACGTTTGCGTTCTCTTGCGAAATGCATAAAGGGGAAAGAACAGAAATGCGGGGTACCGGCGTCTTTGGAAATATTGTTTTCGGAAGAATAATTCATTGTCATGCGATTTGTTTAAAACAATGCTATGACACAGTATGAAATAATGTCCGAAAATGATAAAATGGCGTAAACCTTTAATACGATTCTTGGGGAAGTGGATAAGGTAAATTCTGGAATGGTGCTACAGTCGAACCTCGATAACTCGAACCCCGATAACTTCTATAAGCCGACAATTTTCTTAATTCCCTTCCGCTCAATCGCGCTGCAACCATAATTTTATAAAAGTGTTCATTCATTAGCTTTAAGTGTTCATTTATTGGTGCGTTTACCCTACAAAGCCTCAATAAGTAGAATTTTCGTTTATTGAACCTCTCTTGCTCGAAAACTCGGCAAGCCGAAATCTTTATAATTCGAATATTTTTTTCCGTTCACTTGAGATTCGAGTTATCGAGGTTCGACTGTACCTATTATAATAATGGATATGAAAAATGTGAAGGCAATGTTAACGTGGAGGCAGAACTCTTTTTTAAATAGAATACTTTCAGCCATTCTTAAAAAATGTCAGCAAAGCTTACAACACGAGCTTGCTTAAGAAGTACCTGCATAGCTGGAAATAGTTCCAGAACGATTTAAACATCGTCGAAAATTGCCTGAAAGTGTTCGCAGCAGTCTCTTACGTTCCAGCAGCACCGAAAGGTACGCGGAAATTGAAATAACGTCAGTGGGATTCTTGAAGAAGTTGCGGGGAACTCTCTTATCGACAGTTACCAGAGGACTTCTTTAAACTTTCTCCCTTTTTCACCGAGGAGAAATGCTCGCGACGAATACGCGCCAAGGATAATCCAAGACGAGACGTGGAGAAATGAAATTTAATTGGAAAGTACGGCTTTTGTGTTCTCTCCTCTCAGCGAAGAACGGCCTCTTAATCTTCATACAGAGCCAGAGTCACGTCAACACTTGATTAAGCAGATCCCTTTTATCCCAGAAAAGCATTTAAATAAAAATTTCTCTCTGAAAGGAGATTTCAGGTATTATCCGAAATACCTTTAGAAATACATGCCGCCATTAAAACTGAAATTTCCCACGAACGTTCCGAACAGTTCTTCCGCTATCGAGTTCCCGAAATTCCCCCGTGTGCGATTGAAATTTTCTCCAGAAGCCGGTATGAATTAAATAGAAACCGGCGGGACAAAACGACGGTGTCTAGCTTCTACTCGACTCCATTCAGCCAGCCGAGATAAGAACCGAATCTCCCTAATTCTCACGCTGATTTCCAATTTGGATGGAAATTCGGTAGATCCGATCTGCAAAAGTGGAAGTTTCGCGTGTCGCCGAAAATAGGTACTTCGTGACTAAGGAACTTTCCGACCAACTTCCTCTCCCCATAGTTCCTATCAATTTCGAACTAAGAACGTGGCCTAATCTCAACCGCGAGTGACCCACGAAACTACAATTGCCATCATTAAATCTGCTGAATAATTACACGCGGAGAAGGAGCCTGTTATCGCCAGCAGCCGAAACTGCGAATCTGCACGGAATGACGTGTCCTCCGTGGCTCGGCTACCAGCTTCATCGAGCTTTCGATTTTAAACCGAAGTCGCGGCAATCAATCTAGCCGCGTTCGCGGAATCGTTCAAGCCCCGATTCATCACGCGGCCCATCGATGGGGAAATAAATAATTTTAACGCTAGAACGGGGGGCGGCCATCGGTCTCAACCGGCGGCTGCTGCAAAAGCTGCATAAATCATGCGAGATTACACCGGTAGTGTATTTCCCGCTTTTTCCACTCGTTGCCCGCGGTTGTTTTTGTCACGATACTTTATAGGCTCGCAAATGGGGAGGCGGCGGAAAAGGGCCCCGGCCACGTCAGGAGCAGGCCAACAACGGCCCTGTCGTACATCATCCTCCACCCGCCGCGCGATCTCGCCCACGAATTCGAATCGCGCCCCGACGCCGCGGATATTTGGCGCAGAAACAGATTAAAATGGGATAAACGGGATTATATCTGGGGCGCCCCGCCGCGGCGGCGAATTTATGCGTTCCCGCAAGACGCATGGCTGCCCCGACGGCTCTCCCTTCTTACGGACCTCGAACACTGGGCGTGGGAAATAGAACCGTCCGGGTTTAAACTACTTATTTCGGAAATCACAGTCCGAGAGGGTCAGTGGTTTCTTGAGGGGTAAAATTTGGAAGTTAAAGGGCAACGATGATAGGCCAAAAATGGTAGACTAAGTTTGGTGGTGATTTTAAAAGGGGTCATTCTACTTTGATCGGCAGAAAAATTAAGCTATTTGTAAAGATTTTTTTCTCAGTAAATACAACATGTAATGAAATAAATCTTTTTGGTATTTATTAAGCTACTCTTATATTATACAAAAAAAAATTTTAAAGAATTTTTGCAATTTGGTTTAATTGGTTTTTTACAGTGTCAAGATGGCACCTAAAATAAAGTGGTATGTTCGCGGCGTAGGTGATTTCCCGGCGCAGGCCTATGCGAAACAAAATATTCTAAAAGATTCTTAATCTGTATGAGTGTCGCTATAGCCCCTACTTAGCTCAATTAACAATTTTTGTCGAGAAATAACCGAGATTTTTCTCACGAAACACTCGAGGATACATCCTTTTGGCTGTTCTGTTGAACTTTTTTTTCAAACTGCCGCTATTTTCTGACTTTTCAATCAAAATTGTTGATTGAGCTAGAGGCTATAGCGACACTCATACAGATTAAGAATCTTGTGGACTTTTTTGTTTAGGATAAACCTGAGCCGGGAAATCACCTACGCGGTGAACATTTCACTTTTCTTAGGGGCCATATTGACACTGTAAAAAACCAATTAAAATAAATTGCAAAAATTCTTTTCAATATCTTTGTATAATATAAGAGTAGCTTAATAAATACCAAAGAGATTAATTCCATTATGTGTTGCATTTACTAAGAAAATATCTTTCAAAATAGCTTACCTTTTCGGCGGTTCAAAGTAGAATGACCCCTTAAAAAAAATGTACGAGCTTTATGACCTTTCTTATGATATGTATAAATAAACCAAAAAAGAACAAAAACAAGATTTGGAAAAAATATTGACTTTCGAAGGAATGACGAACATTTGAATTTCCTCATTATCTAATTTTCTACCAAAAAAATCAAGTTATCTTCGAAAGTCATTTTTTCGAAATCATGGGTACTTCTCTAGTATTTAGTGTGTAGATTACAAATATTTTCCTCCTTTTGTTCTAAGTCCAACGGTGTGGACATAAAAAATTCCACCGCGGAATAACTCAAATTGGAAAATACAGTGCAGTCATTTTTTGTTAAAAAAATCTGAAAAATGTTTTTGTTCTTCTTTATGCATATCATAAAAACCTTATGTTACATTTTTAATAAAGTTCATAAATTTCGTTAAAATCGCCTCCAAATTGATCCTACCATTTTTGGCCTACCACCGTGACGTTACCGCCTAATTTTACTGGAGATTAAGGGGCTGCGGGGTTGAACTCCCCCGAGACTTGGATGTCAAAGACTCAAACTTTTCTGTACCTCGAAGATTAAATGCTCATTTTTTTTCAAAGCTCAAATGAAATCTCTCGACAGGCATAAAAGAGAGGCCACGCTCCGTTCCCGTCACAACAACGGAGCAGATTGTTCGAGGCGTTCGAATTTCAGCGAGATTCTCGAGGTATCGCGTTGCCGCTGGTGTTTCGCCGGCCGCTGCGGCGGATGATCCGCAGAGCTGTGCGAGATAATTCAGCGGATTCCGCGAGGCCGGGCCAAACAAGCCAGACGGAAGCGATTACAGGCGTTAAAGGCGCGTCGCGGTCGAAATGACATAACACGGAATAAATCAGAGGAAAGGGGAGAGGAGCGATTACGGTTACGTGGAACGTGGTGCTTCGGGTGTGCGAAGGGTTCCTGTTATCTGACACGAATCGGCGACGCAGTGTCGGATGTAACGGCAGCAGGCTACGCAAGCACCTTGAAAGCGAGTACGGAGAACGGGTGTTCCTCGCTTCACTCACCTTGTTGATCTGTCGTTGTAGCTTCGTGATGGTCGCTCGATCGCGTTGCGCTGCGACCCGCTCCGCTTGCAACGCCTGCTCCAATTCTTGCACTCGTTCCTCCAAACTTTCCTGGAACAGCGAACAAGCAATCGTTAGATATAAAAGTAAGTGCTTCTCGGTGCACAGAGAACCTTTCCTATTAACGGAAAAGAGGGTGGCTCCGCGCGGAGTTCGTTGTCAAACAACGGGTAATGAGATACGATAAACTATCTGCAGCCTCAGGGAGGAACGTTCATCTCGGATTACAGCATGACTAAGACAACGAGCGCCAAGTGCCTTATGACCACAACAGTAATTGCTTCTCCAGCTTCTTGGAGGAATGCTCTCTGCGGCGAGATTAGTGGATTTTGCCCAAAATCTACTGCGAGCTCAGTTTCCGGGGGGTCGTTATGGCAACCGTGGAGCAGATTTATCAAAACGATTAATAGAGACGCCCGGGCGGCGGTTTACATAATGCGAACGGATAGTCGAACGACTAATCACTCAGAGCGATCTAGGTTGACATATTTGTGCCTCTATCTGCACCTGCAGCTATGGACGCTCTGGGAAGACGAAGACAGAAGCTACGCTTCGATATGCAGGGTAAGGGGAATACAGGAATCATTTTTCATGATTTTGCGATTTATAGGATGTTGTTGGTAGCAACTGGGACTACTGAACTGTCGAATCGCAAAGGGTTATAAAGTTCAAATACCCCGTAAAATAACGTTAAAGATTTTGTATACTGGTTAACCCTCGGTTGTTACGCAGGGTCAAATTGGCCCTGCAATTTTTGAAGCAAAACACTTTTTCTAGAAACTCTTATTACTTCAAAAATTTTGTGAAGCATGACGACACTTTAAATGTCAACTTTCAACGATGGGCATGTATTCTACAATTTTCAAACTTTATCTCAGAATTCTTTAGACTTAATTTAACAAATAGTTTTTAAGTAACAACTGATTGAAAATTGGCAGGGTCAAATTGACCCAGTGTGACAGCGACGTTCGAAAAAGTAGGTGTGACAACCGAGGGTTAAAAACGGGAAATGTCCACTCTGCACTGGAACAAAATGCGGGATGGTCCCACTGTTTGCCTAACCACAAGCTTCAAGGCAAAACAAGAACTTATTGAAGGAGAAAATTATATAAGAAAATTAAATTCACTGAACCTTGTTTCTTTACTGATGGACTAAAGTATTCAAATTTAATTTCCATCGATAAACCTGTTTTGTGACATTCCCTGCTTTTTTCCCTTGCCCTTCAAATCCGGGAGACGCGGTCGGGCCGGAGGGTGGTCGAATCACTATATTTCAGACTCTATAATCTTCTAGATTCGCGGGAAACACAGTCAACTGTTTGACTCCTAGAGAATCAATTGTTCTGAAGCTTAACACGCCTTTCGGTATATAGAGTCTGAATTATAGCGACTGAATCAACTCTCTGGCCCGACCGCGTCTCCCGGATTTACCCTATTAGGTCTGTTTTGAGAAGAAGAAGCAAGCGGACCTGGGCACCGTGAACAACTTGAACGCTGGCGATGAAGATTGGATTAAACTCGCGTTGGAATTGCACTCTGGCCTAGGAACTTTGAACCCCTAAATCTCTTAGACCTCTGAACCTTTCAGTTGGTGGGACTCTGCGGAAGTCACTGCCCAGGCTCTGTTGCTGTGCTCGCTGTGTTTTAATGGAGAACACTCCGTTACTATTTAGTACACAATCAGCTTTCTGAACGCTGCATGGATTAACGAACGTTCGAAAAACAAGAGGATGATAACGGCGGCACAAGCCGGACACGGTTCCGTAGCTTGAAAACCTTTCGGAGTTTATGGAAACATTCAGCGTTCTCCAGTCGCAGCTTTTCCCGCCGGTAAAAGCGTGCAAGCCGTGGAAAAGCAGTTGAAACGGGCACGGGGTCGTGGTATTTCTCGGTTTTGGGAATCCGAATCGCCCATCCGCGTTCTCGTAATCTCTAAGTACACGTGCAGCGTGATCTCTCGAGGAACTTTAAGCCCCTGTTAAGGCAGCTTAAAACTCGAGCAACAGGAATTACGGGTAGGGAATATCCCGCTGAAAGTTACAGGGAAAGTTCCCAGCTCCCGTCGCGTTTCCGGCCGCGAAAGTTAATTGAGAAACGGTCGACCGTAAGCTTCCGATCTATGCGCGATTCGGGATCGAACCAGCAACTGCTCCCTGAGATAACTCGGCGAACCCGGGGCTTACGGCGCGGAGAACCACCGTTTTTTGCGTTTCTGTTTCATAAAGTATAAAGGACCCACGATATTATAATAGGAACAGGCTGTTAGCTTATGTATGTTCAGGTTACTCGAACACTGGAATACGGAAGTATCGTCGCGGACAAATTTGAATCCGATGACTATCAATTATCTAGAAAGGGATATTAGAATTGCTTGCGTTCAAAGTTTGAATACGTTTCACTACCACCAGCAGAAAATGCACCGAAAGACACACTGTCAGCTCCGGTTGTGCCAAACAGAGTTACACCCTCATTTAGTTGCGCCCTCTCTGTTTGAGAAATGAGAAAGCTGTGAATGCATTTCCATGGAAAATAACGGAGTGCTCGGGAAGTATATAATCTGAATTTCCCCAATTTCTCTCGAATTTAGGTGCACGCCGAGGCATCTCTGATTATCAAAAGCGCTCATTGGGGCCATACGAGCGGAATGGTAATGAGTGCCGGTCTCCGAGGGCTGTTGGTCGCGATTTGACCATAAGTATCGGTGCAATCCATTAGATTCGAGGCGGCGGCGACGGTTTCAGGGGTCCTCGAGGCACCCAGCGACGCTTCCACAACGCGCGGCCGGGGGGATGATTCGTATGCGGGGGCACGTAGCTGCAATTCACCCTTTCTAACCCCTCGGCGAGTCCACGTTTTAGTACTCCACACGCCTGGCTATTGTTTGTCGCGAGCGAGCGAAATTATACCGGGTGTGCCGCGCGCAGCTAACCGCGCCACCTGACCCGCGCGCCACTCGTTCAATTCGACGAGAATCATTTGCTAAACGGATGCCCGGACATTCCCGCGTTCGTTAGCGATCCGCTGATAAGACACGTTGAGTTCAGCAGAATTTGCGGGACGCTGGTGCGACAAAGTAACGCGTGGGGAATAAAAAGTTCGAGTTAACTCGATTGTGCGCGACGTTGGTCGGAAGACTGTTTATTAGTTATTAGAAATTAAATGGAGGTTTGGAATACAGGTACACGGAGACTCCAGGGGAAGTAAGGAAAGCCTGCTTCTTTCTAGAGTTAATTCGCGATACACCCTGTATACACATGCAAGGATTTCCCTGCCGGCTCGCGTGTACTTGTAAATCTGTATTAAAGGCTCTCCAGAATGACCACGGCCGACATTATCGGGAAAGTATTGGTTTTCCCCGGATTAATGGCGCGCCCTGCGCCCTGAATAATTATGAACCCGTCAGGCTAGGATAAACAAGGAACGATTTAAAGCTCGGCTCCTTTCGCCGTAACTTCTGCAAGGAGTCAAGATTAAGCGTCTTCTATTCTCGCCTCTCTGAACATTCACCCTTTCTTCTCGTACGATTAGCGATATCGAAACAGACACCGATTACCCCGGCGCTGTAAAAACTCGGCGCGCCACCTTCGAACCTTTCGATCGCCAACTCCGTCTGATATCCCAGCCGACGTTATTATCGGAACATTATCCGCTCCGGCGCAAAGCATTTCTCTTTCAACCGCCAATTCATCATTTCGACCCCCTCGGAATTGGCCCGTTCCTACCTTATCAAGAGTTTCTTCGCCGATTCCCAAGTACGAAATTACGGATTTCGCCGGGCGATTAATTAAATCCTGCGGGATCCGCGCCGGGAACAAGACGTATCGGTTTTCGGTGCACGCGACCAAGTAGACCTCGGCCCGGTGCAATTATAACAAGCTGGCCCCTGTGTAACTAGCCTCTGTCTTGGGGCGAACCCCTTCACGGTGGACGAAACCGGGGGGCGCCGAGGACAGTGTGCGCGGGATCCATTGGAAGACCCATAGAATTAGTACAGGGACTTCCGGGACGTCATTTAAAGTACAGAACCGCCGCGATGAGCCCACTCTATATGCAGAGATTCCGTTAAATTGCAAACGCCCATTTTCCAGTGAACAGGGAGGTGAACGAGAACAAGGGTAAGGTCTCGGGTCCGCGTCGCCCTCGAGTAATCAGACGGTTAACTCGATCCCTGGAACGTTTACGGGACGACAGCTCGAGCCGATTTTCTTATGCCCCGGAGAAAACCTCGCGTCTGCCATCATCCCTCTCTCTCTCCCTCTCTCTCTCTCTCTCTCTCTGTCCCTGTTTCTCTTCCTCGCGCGACGCTCTCCTCAGGGAATGTTAATTTCGGCAGAATGAATTTATTCGATTTGCCGAGAAAAGATTAAATCTCGCTTGAAGGCGCATCAGCCGCGCACCAGCGAGCGATCGATGAAACGGGAACGGCTGTCACCTGAGCCTCCGCCACGTGAACGCGTCCGTGCTCCTTCTCGAGGAAAGAGCCCAAGGTGAACGTACTCTTATCTCGGTCTTCTTCCTCGCTGAAACGAAACTCGCACGGATCATCGGGTATAAAATTATCCCTCGGATTGGCTGCATTTCCATTGAATATTTCGCCGGACTAATTAACAGGAGAGCGCGCGCCTCGGAGAGAGACTCGCGAGCGCGCTAGGTGATTTAATAGACTTTCAGCGGGAAATACGATCGCTTTGCATACGCGAGAGGTCGCGGGCCGAAAGGAAGGGTGTCCTTTGCAGCGTGCCAGCCACTTACTACGGAGCGACTTACCCCAAAGACGACAACGGCTCTTCGGTGTCGAAATACGTGTGAAGCATTCGTGCCTCTAAATGCGACCGCCTTAGGGTAAGATCTCTCGTTCCCCTTCTATTTCACACCGCCTCGCCGCCCGGTCGTCTTTCGCTCTTCCCACCTCTGCACGCCGCGGATACACACCCCGTGCATCCTCCGTCAAAACGTGTTACCATAAATCTTAATGAACTTGCAGGATTCACGAATCATTTATACATGTTGCACGAGACGCTTGGGGAGATTAAGCGAACCGGCGAAACGGAGCATCACGACGAACCGCATAACTGGTCGAGTTCCGAGCCGCTTTCTGTAATCTTCTTGCTGGGTCCTACTGCGAACTTTCTTTGATTAATTCGTACATCTCGAGTGGCACTTTGCAGACACACCGCGCATTTGGATCCTCGGCTTTGCTTCGATGATTGTTGCGCGACGAAATTCGCAATCAACCGTTGGGTAGGCTAATTGGGTCTGATTGAGCAGTAGGGGATGATTAAAGTGAAGGGTTTATTTAAAAAAATTCATCCGACAGTTCAAGAAACTGCCGAGCACACCGATTTTGTGAAGAATATTTGACACGTATTTTTTATTATCAGTAATCGTCCATGTTGAAGGGGTGAACAGAGCCCTTGAAGTTGGCGGTCGAAAACATATTGTCTAAAATTTTCTAAAAAAACTGGGCAAGAGTCTGTATTGGTCTTTAAAAAAAAATTATCCTTCGCCTAATAGATTTCGAGATATTGCAGACAATATATCTTCGACCTCCAATTTTAGGGGCTGTTCTCACCTCTCCAACAGGGATGATTGCCGATAACAATGTCAAATATTGTTTACTATTCTGCAAATCTGCAGAGGCTCGTCGGAATCGGCGTGCGAGAGTTCGATATTGAGCTCCGAAATGTTTCATTGAAATTAATCAACCCCGGATACGGAATAATCAGTTCCATTTGCCACGTGGAGAGTTTGTGTCGAGAAAATGACTCTCAACGGCGAGGTATCGCGAGATTCGTCGTTCAACACCCCCCGAATCATAGTGACGCTTACATCGCTCGACGCCGTTAATCCCGGCGTTTTCCGATGAATTATTAGCCAGCCCTCTGATGTTCTGCCAGATGCGGGGCACGAAATCAAAGCGACATTTGTGTCGGCGACACGTGTTTTTAATTTCCGCGTGGGAACGCGCGCGAGAAACACTTTAAAGTCAGGCTCGAAACCGACGTGGATAGCTCAGCCCTCGCCCTCGTGAAGCTCGCTCCACCCTCGCAGGTACAGCTAATGAAAATCGAACCATCAAGAACGCAAACTGGCTTGTTTCGTTCGAGGGATTTCCCTTTGAGTTATGGGCAAAGAGTTAGAAATAAAACTGCCGCGATCAGGTTCAACGAAATTGCTCATACTGGAGGGGAAGGCTCCTTTGAAACAGTTGCTGGCAGACAAGCAATTTAATACTACTTTCAAAGCAAGTTAGAATATTCTTGGCGATGTTGAAAGCGAAGCAAACGCTAAACCAAATTTCCATCTCAATTTTCAAGATCCTCAGGATCTTCGCAGCAGGTTTCTCTAACTAATCTCCGTCGATCCAAATCGGGTGACACAGTTTTAATTCACCAGTTTGTCTGCTGGGGCTATGTATTCGAATAATTTAATATTCGAATATTTTACAAGTATTCGAATGCTACGAATAAACTTCGAATATTTGAGTATTCGAATGTTATTATTCAAATACTATTCGAATATTTAAGTATTTAAGTATTCGAATATTTAAGTATATTTAATATTTAAAGTTAATTTAAAGAATATTTAAGTTAATTTAAGAATATTTAAGTATTCGAATAGTATTTGAATAATAACATTCGAATTCTCAAATATTCGAATACATAGATATTCGACTACATAAATATTCGAATAGTATTCGAATACTTGGATATTCGACTACATAAATATTCGAATAATATTCGAATACTTGGATATTCGAATTATATTCGCCAAATAATTGAGCAACTGAAGTATTCGAATATTGGAACACCGAAAAATTCGACAAATAGTCCCAGCCCTAGTCTGCACCCTCTATAACCCACAGAATCCTAGATACCTACTCTCCTACGCTATCTGCTGACCGCGGCTTTCTTGCTCGCAGTAAAATTCGCCCCTTAATCCAGAGGTTACCGTAAGAGCTCGCCGCGCGCATCGAACTTCCTGCTGGCAAGATCGTATATTAGATTTCAATTACCCCCTGGCAATCTCGCCGAAGATCAAATAATTCAGCTCCGATTAACGGCCAGGCAATTATAATATTACGCGCGCGAACATGGAGAGCCTCTCCCCTCTTCCTCCGCCTTTCTCCCCCGATAACGATTCGGATTACGATTTAGTTACGAAGTAGCGATGAATAGGGCACAAGGGGGAAGGGAGGAGGTGGCCGCAATTACGGCGATTATGGTATCAAAGCGGTAGTGTGTCCGGAATGCTGATTGCACCGGCGTCCAAGATCCAGCGCCGCCTTTTAATGCTCCTGGTGCAGTCTTTAATGCGCGTACACCACGGCGATTTATTATCCGCCGGTTGACACGTTGCTATAATTTACCGCTACATTCGCGGAATATTCCTTGGGCCTCGGGTACCGCGGAAAATGCGAAACAAACTGGCGATCCTGCTTCGTATCCCGCGGCCGACCATTCGCTTAATCCCGGTGCTCCCAGAGCGATATTTATAACAACAATTTGTTACTTCTTACTCTTAATTTCGCTCGTTTGCTTTTCCCCCCCCCCCCCCCCCTCTGTCTTCTCCCTTTCCCTCTGTGCAGAGGAAACCTGTAAATGAATTACGGCTCGTGAAATACCGAGGCTGCTTCGAACAGAGAAGAAAGTGTAGTTAAAGCTGGATCCTTGGCTATAGTTGCGGCAAAATTAAGTGGCCTTCTTTTCAGACTTTTGGGAGTCAAGTATTATTACAGAGAATGCAGAATATACTGCTCGACAATATTTTTGCAGAATACATATATATATATATATATGTAATTATGTATGCATTAATTGAAAAATAAATTCTCAAGGAAAGGCACAAACAATTTTTTAGAAATCATGTGAGAGGTAAATAATACAGGGGAAAGGATCTGAATACACGAAATTTAAATACAACTTTACAAAACTTGAGGGCTAATTCATTGCGACACGTTTTTTAAAGGATTTTATTCAGCTTCGATCCTCTGTTTGTTTGTATGTTTTTTTGGTTCAAATTTGGAAACTCAATTTTAACCCACTTCCAACTATCCAATAGAGTTGCAACTTTGCAGGTGTACGTAGTTTGGGCGACAATACAAAATTGTGAAAAAATCCCGAGGGGTTTAAAAAATTACCCAGTCATCAATAAATATATCGCATAACCACAAATCCAAACCACTTGAAATCAGCCTACAATCACAAATCAATTCAATCAACATGAAATCAGTAAATAACCACAAATAAAATTTACAATTGCATAGTAAAAAGTAAATAATAAAAAAATATATAAAAAGAAATTATAAGTTAAATCATTTCATTTAAAACGCGATAAAAACTAAAAAATAATACTTTTCTTGTATTACAATTTCCATGGTGTTTTTTATTTTAAATAAAATCGTGGAGCAGGATAAGCTATTATAACAGAATATGAATCAATTTAATACAGAATCAAGCGTCGAAATGAATTTGTTTCGACGTTTATTCTGCTCCACGATTTTATTTAAAGCGAAAAAACACCATCGAAATTGTAGTACAAGAAAATAATTATTTTTTATTTTTAGTACATTTTAAATAAAAGCGTTTAACTTAAAAAAAATTTGATACACCTTTATTTGACGATAAAGTTTGTCACTTTGAATAGTCACTTGATTACTAATTCTTAAATTTCAAAGAATACGCCATATTCTTCTAACTAATAATTGATCATTTAAAGCAATGCCTATCAGATGATACACTATTTACTTTAAACGAATCTCGTTTAACTTCTCGCGTGACCGATCCGTAAAAAATAGTGTCCAGCAGTACAGATCGACTGGAATATGTTAATAACAAGATGCAGAACTTGATCGATACCTTGGTAACGTTTCAACGGTCACCTTACTTTAGCCTTGCTACAACCATAATCGCAACGGTGATCACCTCGAATGCTGTTTTAATATTAATTATTAAAAATGCTGCGCAAACGCGGTTGTTACAGTTGCAGTATCGTTGTACGACGCGAATGGAATAGCATGTGACGAGAATTTCTTCGTAGACATTGTCTGCAATGTCTACAGTCGCTTTCTATGGAACAATGCGACATTACAGCTGTCGATTGGAGCGAACTAACAAGGACCGGCCAATTTGCATATGTTGCACCGATATTAATCGGTGCACTGTAACCGTGCAACGTCGACGATCGATGTTTTTTCAAACCACTTCAATGAGAATTCTTTCCACTGATTTCTCCGCATAAGCTCCAAGTGAAAAGCGGATTCTAATTTTCGCTCGAGGAAGTTTGAATCGAGCACGGAGGAGAAATTCGCCGGGAAATATGCGGCACTGAGCGATGAGTAATAATTGAAACGGCGGACTGCGGCGCCGACGTCTGTTCCAAATTTACTCGAAATGCATGAACTTAGTCGACGCGCCCCGAAAATGTACACGTGCTCTACCATGCACGAGCACGCCCAGCTCGTTTGCATGTAAACTATTCGCAGGGCCGAGTAACGCTCGGCATGCACGTCAACCGAAATGCAACACGTGCTTGTCCCTCGCTTGTCTCCTGGCCCCGAGAACTTCCCGTATCAGTTTCAAAGCCGACCACACAGACACTTGGCCACCGAATGTACCGCCTCGCGCTGGGAGATCGTGAACACGGTTTAACTCGAGTTCCTTCAAATAAAAGTGCTTCGAGACAATCGCACACAATGCCTACGTAATTCTGGGACATTCGTCTTTGAAGCATGGTACCCACTAGAGGAAGGGTGAAGTTGTATTATATGCAAGGTTATCTTCGTAATAAGATTCCACATCGTCCAACGAGGGCATTTTTTATTCCGATTCCCCGTTTATTATTTATAAAGAAAAAAGGTGGCATTTTCTCTCAGAAAAATGTAACTTTACCTTCGATCTCTCACCATTTCTTTATTTTTCAAAAGTTTCAAAACCGGCCCCGTTGAACGACAGCTATTGACATACTTTATAAGATTTTATTGTTTTTGATTTCAGACACGATATATGTACAACTGTTTTCAGGCCCACCGTTAAGCCGTCTAAAATCGAGAGACTTTCGGATATGTATCCATAACTTCCGAAAGACAATAGTTTTTTAACTGAAACTTTTTTTTTAAGTAGTTCATAATACTGTGTAAAGATAGTAAACAAACGGGAAATCTGCATCAAACCGTTGACTTGTAAAAAAATCCACCAAATGTACACATTTTCCGAGGGTTCAAACGGGTATACCCCCTTAAGGGATGAAATTTGCTACGGAATGAGCCGAAACGTTTGAAACCGTTAAACTACTGGGTTCCAGAAATAAGAATTTCCAAGGGCTGCTTAACGTTTCTTTTATTTATGAACCTTCTGGTGGTCGAAGTCACAGTGAGTAAATAGCTTCTTGGGAATAATCGTAAAGGAAACCTCGAAGGGGAAGTTTTCCGACTCTCGTAGTGCAAACGATGACGTAAGTAGATGCTAACAATTATTATAATAGTGACGATATCAATATTAAGGGGCTACATACACCTCAGTAGGAGGCGGAAAAGTAGGACGGATTTGAAGAATTTTTTTCGGCCGAGAAAGGTTTTTATCAAAGAAATTTTCATTAAAAAATTTCGGAGCAGTAGCTGGATTTTAAAAATAGACCGAACCGGTGCGCCGGTAACATTTACTTTCAGTTTTAAAAAACAAGAATTAGTCCTCCTCGCAGCCGATTTTTTCCAATTTGTCGCAAAATGGCTGGCACATGTATTCAGCCATAAAGTCGACTTCTATGTCCGCCCTTTTGCGACAAATTGACAAAAAACAATCGGCTACCAGAAGGACTAGTTTTTTGTCTACTGAAACAGCTACCACGCAACTTCTTCTCCGATTTTTTTAATGAAAATTTCACATTTTATAGACAAAAGTATGACCTTTCTAATGTATACAATGTTTCTTTGACAAAAACATTTCTCCACCGAAAAAAATTCGTCAAATCCGCCTTACTTTTTCGCCTCCTAGGTGCATATAGCCTCTTAATAATAATATTAACAATGATAGGGATAGTAATACTAATAATAACAATGCTAGTAATAGTAATACTAATAATAGTCGTGTTATCGGGGCGAAAACCTTCTCACCCTCCGCCCTCCCTTATCGATCAAAGCTAGGCACGGTTCACCGTACCGGCGGATTAGCCGATTCCACGGAAATAAAAAAACACCCGTATCATCGTTCACTGCGAGTAGGCTACTATTTAAGTTGCCATTACGCCGACTAACGAAATCCTCTTTGCCGTTTTCCACGGGGCCGTAACTTTGATCCTGATTAGCGTTGCCGCCCCCTTCGTAACGAGAGCTCGCTTTTAGGGCTATCGAAAATCTCACAAAAGGGGGCCTACGCCGCGCCTGTTCCGTACATTCCACGTAGTACATACACGGAAGAAGGAGCGGGCTTTAGATGTCGTCACGTCCAGCTGAGCTTTTCGGGCCGATAATTAGGTGGCGAGAAAGGGGAGAGGTCGAAACGGGGGATGGGACAAATCAGGTGGAAAACAATGTACTTCAAAGGCCTACACGCTCGTTATACTCCCGTTTAGGCGCTTCCGTTTTTCATACACGGAGGACGTGCTTAGATTCAGAAGTATGCACGTTTCGGGCTCGTCGAGAAATGCGTGAGGCAAGGATTGAAGGAAAGCTGAAAGTCACTAACACCGATCACACATTTTCGTACGTTCATGAGTGGCGAGGAGTTCCGCACTGACTTTTCTACAACGAGGGTGTACTGATAGAACACACTAACTCAGAAAATTAAGGAGGTAGGTACTCTACTTAGTGTAACTGCCTGTTTTTCAACGCCATCTTCGGGAATTTATTTAACAAAAACTATAAGTTTATAGTATCTGGCGTTTTGCCTGCATATTAAGGTATATTCGAAGTAATACTCAGAATTTTTTTGAATTTTTGTATCGCACATATACATAGATATAGTCGGCAAAGTTAACTTCTTCAAAAAAATTGTTTCGGACGGGCGTTGGTGTGGGAACTGTTCTGGTCATCCAAAATGGAAAAACCAAGGTTTATTTTCTTTATTACCTCTGTCGTTGCGGTTGGAACCACAGAGGCCCTCTAACAATAAAAATTTGCAGAATGACAGCATTTTGAAGAAAAATGTTCGATTTTTGCTGATAAATTTAGCAGTTTTCGTTCTGTAGAATTAATTTTATACAAGATAGAAACTCGTCCGAGGTTCCAACCGTAGCGACAAACGTAATAAAGAAAATGAACCTTAGTTTTTCCATTTCGGATGACTATGTTCCCACACCAACGCCCGTCGGAAACAAATTTTTTTCAAGAAGCTTCCGCCACTGACTACATGTGCGATAAAAAAATTCAAAAAAATTCTCAGCATTACTTCAAACATACCTTAATATGCAGACAAAACGCTAGATACTATAAACTTGTAGTTTTTGTTAAATAAATTCCCGAAGATGGCGTTGAAAAACGGGCAGTTACACTACAGTGCCCCAGTCATTTACTCTACATCTAGTTTCTTCCAATAAATCGAGCAAAGACTTTATAATTCAGTTTCTGAAAAACCATACGTATCGACTTGCTCTGCTTTAACAATGCAGAGTTACCGCGGTACCTTTTCGCTCGAAACATCTTGAAGCTTCCACGCCACTCGTCGCGCCGACGACGCAGATTGAAATGCAAATATTCATCCGCGACGAATAAAACCGTAGCTCCGCCTCGTCTGTTCGGCGAGCCACCGATTCCCCTAACTCGTCTGATTCCAGTATTCCTAACGAAGTCGAGATTCACACCAGGTTCCCGGGAATATCTGATCCGAAAAGCGCAGCTCCGCGGCGGAAGGGTGACGACGAGTTAAGCTCTGGCACGGCGTATTAAGTTCCACGGATATCTCGAGGGCTTCCACAAGCTTCGCATACCGAGGGCACGGGAACCGGCGCGAAATTATGCAGGAAATATGTACAAGACGGCCCTGTATATTGGTCGTCGGGGCTAGAAAACGTGCTCGCGTCGCTGCTCCCGGCGACGCACGGATTTCGTACGACTGCACAGACTTCGAGGCTGTTGACGCATTAATGCAAATTTATCTCGCTTCCGCTCGGTCTCTGGCCACGGGTTAAACGGCACTGCGCGCGTTACTCGAGGACCTCGCAAGTCGAGGTCGAGGTGGATGATCCAGGACAGTGTGGAAAGTAAGCGTGACCTCGGTCTGTGCAGTTTTAAAGAGATCTAAAGCGGTACACTCGCGTAGAACTGACGCGCGATCGATCCCGAGACGAGCGAAATTTAGTGACAGCGGAGCCGGGGGCAACGGAATCTGAAGCACCGCGGGCAACGAGCTTCTTCGATTTTCCGTTGGAACGTGGGGCCCGCATCCTCGAGGGCCGTCGCGCGTTGCCAAGAGTCAGCAGGATGCAAAACGGGTCAACGAACGAATGCATGATTTTTCCACGAGTGCTCTCCATTGCCCAGCGATCGCGTGGAATTCGTCTACCGGGCATAAATCTACATCTGCTTAAAAGCATCGGGGCACGCGCGAGGCAACTGGGAGTCAAGCGAATTTGTCGCGTCGAGCCGCAATGTTCGATCATCCGTTGCGCACCAACGCTGGTCGTTTAGAAAACAGGTGCTCCGATCCAAAGTGATTAATCCAATCGTCAATTGATCCACTGTTTTCGTTTGAAAAGGATGCGCGTGAGAGGGGCATGGCGCGAAGGGAGGACGAAGGAGCCTGCAAACTCAAAGCAGCGTATAACACGTCTTAATGAAATACAGCCAGCGAGCAGGCTTTCATAAATAACCGAAATGAAATCTGGGGGCTCTAGTAAGTGAAGATAACAACGTGTCGATATAGGTTACACCGTGGAAAGGAACGCCCGGAGACCCTGTGCCTATAAATTTCGTACTATTACTTCTGGCGAGTCTACGGTGGGGTAATAAAATGCTATATAACACAGCCTGGACGGCCTCTATGTGGGATCCCCCGGCTACACGCCGCGAATACAGGACCACCTATGGAGTGAGCTGGAATTCGAGCGAAGAGGAAATAGTTTTCTTTCGGCGGGGATGGTAAACGTGGAAATATGCAACCCCCATTCGTCATCTTTATCTGCAGAAGTTTGTCATCCCGGGCGAACAGACAGAACGGTAGATAAGTAAAAATTGTGAATAAAAATCGTTGGGGTACAGAGGCACTATCGGATGCTGCTTCATCTTCGATCGAGGCACTCTTTGTGCTCGCGATATCTTAATGTATCGAGCGATGGCTCATTAACTAAGATGAACAACAGATAAACGGGGCTGAGCGATCTCGGCAACTGGCAGCCTTGTTTAACCCTCGGTTGTCGCACCTACTTTTTCGAACGTCGTTGTCACACTGGGTCAATTTGACCCTGTCAATTTTCAATCGGTTGTCACTTAAAAACTATCTGTTAAATTAAGTCTAAACTATTCTGAGATAAGGTTTGAACAGTGTAGAATATATGCCCATCGTTGAAAGTTGACATTTAAAGTGTCATCGTGCTTAAAAAAAATTTGAAGTAATAAGAGTTCCGAGAAAATGTGTTTTGCTTAAAAAATTGCAGGGTCAATTTGACCCAGCGTGACAACCGAGGGTTAAGACATTTTTACATTTACAAAAACGGTGACCCGTTACGTTCACTCGAAAGCGACGATGGACCCGCGTTTCTCGATCGACGCGTCTCTGTCCGCCGCGAATGATTTACATGGCAATAAACCAACGCCTTGGTGCGGCTGGAAAAACGCTTTTGATTTATCCGCGCACTTTCGCGAAGTACTGGACTTCTGCCAGGCCGGAAGGTCCATCTCGCCGGAAATCACGGCCATAATTCAGTGCCCGGCACGGAGAAGAGCCGAGGACCATGAAAACACCCTCTAGTCAAGTGTCCTGCCAGCGGGATTTGCATAAAACGGGTCGCGGTTTTGCAAAATCAATTTGAACTTTTGCGGTCCCACCTTCGCCAACGCGCCGGCTCGCCTCCCCCTTCCGGCCATCTCTCGGCTCTAACTTTATTACGTCCGAGGACGTCTGTTTGCAGAGCTCGGTAATAGACTTCTGGTGAAAAGGAAGTGGCCGCGGAGCTGCGTAGAGAGAAATTTTATTCGTCCCTTTCATCAACTCCTCCTTTCCCCCATTTCTCTCCTCTCTAATGCGTGTACTCGAACCCCTAAGTAGTGTGGGTCAATAATTCCCGAGGGAATGGTTGCAAACACTCTGAATTGTGATTGAAAGTGAATGTTGAGGAAATTAGAAGCACCCGGTAAGTAGTTTCTATCGTGGCTGATGAATTTTCATAAAGTTCTTTCGATGATACGCAACGAGCCGAATAAAAGGTGCACGTTGATGGTCAATTTTATCGAGTCGACGCGTTCACTTCGGTGGAACGGGCAACCTGAATGATAGAGCGGCCGCTTTGCCCACGAATGTTAGCTCTCGCGAGAAATCGCGTAGAATATATCAACCCTTTCCAGGCGACGTTTCGCTTTATAAGGAAGCCGCGGGGAAGTTTCGAAGCGTCCCGCGGGGAATTGGATCCCCTGGAGGATGCCGCCGAAATTGAGAAGAAAGATGAACCGCGGGGAGGGTGGAAGCTGGGACGGGGCGACGAAAGGGAACGGAGAAGAACGAGGTGGAGTGCGTGGAAGAACGTGTATTCTGATAGGGAGCGCGATTAGAATGGGATGCAGAGGGTGAATGGCAAGACTGTCATTTCAAATTTAGATTTTTGCTCGAGAGACGTAGGTAGGTAAATGTCCCAATTAGCGACCCAGTCCCAATTATTGACACTTTGTCGTTTATATTTAAATATGAATTTTTTTCTGTTCCGAAGGGGTGATAAAATTATTGAATTCGATTCGTGAATATTCAAAGTATCTTGCTGATGTTTTCGCTAATGTACATCATAACATATAATTAAGTAATGAATAAATGTTTTCACATGCGTCAGCTACAAATCCGTGAGAAAGTAGTTTCTTGTTACCGAACTTAAGAACGGCCAAATTTTCAGTATTAAGTATTTCTTGCATGCGTATATTAATGTAGGAAAAATATATTCAAATAAGTTCAAAAATGATTGTAAATTCACTATTTAATAAAATTGCATTGAATTTTGTATTAAATTCATAATAATTATGGGGGTCAATAATCGGTACTCGTAAAATGTATGAATTCCTATTATTGACACGAGATGCCATGTCATGTTTCCATCCCGCGTGTTTTGTCAGTTTGCATCGTAACCTGAAAAAAAGATGTCTAATAAAGAGTATAATCGACGAAGAAACTATTCCCAGCAAATTTTTGTATTGAATTACAATAATAATTTAATAATAATTTAATAATAAAAGCTATTTTGTTTTGTACTAAGTATTTTATAAACATCCATTCCACGCATTATGTACGAGTCAATAATCCGGTCTGACATAGGTCACTATTTGGGACGAAGAGAGAATTGAGGGTCAAAATTAGGTACACGTGCATCATATAATATATTTATTATTAATAATTATATTCGAACAATTTCATCATAAAAAGGGGCCTTTTCCATACTGGAAAAGAACCAGCCATATGATAGGCTATTAATGAGTAGCTGGGATAAATACTTTGAATATGTAAATATGTTAGAACGTGCGAGTAGATCTTACAGGGTCGCTAATTGGGACATTTACCTACTTGTTGTATTTATTCCGAGGTTAATTTAGAAGTCGTGTGCAAGTTAAAGACACGCGATACCAAATCATTTTCTTTAGATAAAGAATGCAGCAGTAGTTTGGAAACAGCGGGGCATTTCGGTGAGAATTGGCTCCACTGAATGATGAGTCTCGGGAGAGACGGTGCTGCAGGGAGGGTCGAAATAAAAAAGAGCCGGGAACAAAGAGGCGAAACAGAAAAATAAAGATCGGCAAAAGTGCCTCTCCTGAATTTGGCATCTGCGTTTTATTGTCCCGTGTCTATAGAATTCGAATACACGCGCGCGGGGACAGAACCGGCCGGGCTTTCTTCCTTCGCGAGCAAATAAACTTTGATAATACGCTCGATTTTATATTCCCGCGAAAACTCCGTTTTGTAACGACGCTGCAATATCTGGAGGACCTCTTTGTCCCGATTGAAGGACTCTTTAGCGTTGAAAGGGTTCAACGAAGTCGAAGAATCATGCTACTATTTTTGAGAACTTAAGAAATCTCTCATACTTCAATTGGGGGAAACTTCAGTCGTGAAATTGTATCAACTATTGGGGTTGGTTCCTCTGATAAGCAAAATTCTATGGATTCTTATTACACACGAGATTGCAATGTAGATACACTCCGGGACAAAAAGATAGCACACCTTAAGAATTACGTAATTTCTGTGTATTAAACATTACAAATTAAATTTTTGTTATATACATTTGTCAGATTGCATGTATTAACACATATAAATTAAATGAACTTAAATTTTATCAACGGATTCAATTTTTTTAAACAGAACGGAAATATTAAGGAAATATAGTGGGACAAAATGATAGCACATTTGTTATAAAACTGGGGATATGAACAAAGTAATTGGTGATATTGAATGATCAATATTTAGTGGCACCTCCTTTACATTTAATTACAGCAATCATTCTTTTTGGCAACGATTTATATAGTTTTTTAATGTTTTTTTGGTTTAATTGTTCCCACTCATCCTGAATATATGATTTTAAATCATTCACATTTTGAAACTGTCTGCCATATTGGTACACTGCTCTGGCAAGATTTCCCCAACAATTTTCAATAATGTTGAGATCCGGAGATTTTGCTGGCCAGTCTAAAAGTCGAATTCCTTTGGTAGAAAAGTACTGCTTTATCACTTTCGCAGTATGCACGGCAGCATTATCCTGTTGGAAGATATATTTATGCCTGTAATGAATTTTATTTCCGTTTTACCACGATACCCAATACCGGCCCAAATCATTACACTACCGCCTCCCATATGACGACGGCTCAAAAATGGTTCTTCCCCTCTCAAATTCTGGTAATAATAAGTAAAACCATCAGGTCCGTCCAAATGAAATCTGAGATGTGCTATCTTTTTGTCCCGGAGTGTATAAATAAACCAAAAGCAACCAATTGGCTAATTTTTTTACAGCAAAATGAAGGAAAATTAATGATGTAGGTACCTACTGCACGTGTATATTATAATTCCCTTAACGAAGCCCCAGGAAACCGAAGAGAAAATGACGCGAAGTCCCTTTCGAAGGGGGTTTCGTTTCATAAAGAAGTTGCGGCTGTGTTCCCAAAGCGCTCCCAGGGGAATCGATTCTCTCGGAAGACGAAACTCGAAAGACGCCAGGGGGTGGTTTCTGCGAGACGAGAACAGGGAGAAAACGAGAAGAGACGAGGAGAGCCGGGTAGAAGGCACGGGACTGGCGGGGAAGCAAAGATTAGACGCAGGACGACGGACGTCGGGGAGGAAGAAAAGGTAAAAACCTTCCCCTCGATACGCTCCTTCGACGGAGACATTTTAATTTACGTCCCCTTCGGCACGATATCGCATCGAATTCCATTTCCGCGCGGCAGACACCCATTGGATTCGTATTGTCATATTCCGCGATAAAGGAACCAGCGGAGGAACTCCTTCAAGTTTCAGATTATTGTGATCATCGTTACATCCCTTTGTTTCGATCTTGGCTAATTAGCAGATGCTGCGGGAGGGCGTTGTTCATACTTACGAGGCTGCAGGAAGAAACTTCGTCACTTTTGTGGGCGTCGAAGATTCGTTTGAAACACGTCGTTTCCTTTCGAACAGAAATTCCGAAGGCCGTGGACGTTCTCTTAGGTAGAATGGTGAAAAAGTAGACGAGTATTAAAGTAGCTCCATTTCAGAGTGATTAGACGAACTTCTGCTCCGTTAGTGTTTCTGATCTCGGGTTCCGCCGAAGGTACGCTTTACGATACACCCTGCACAGTCGTGTTGATGGAACCGAATGTCAGTCGAAACGCGTGCGCCATTAACTGAATCAACATTTACTCGTCCTATTTTTGTCGCAGAAAATGGAAACCGTGTTCTTAGGCGTCGCCGAGTGCTCGCCGGGGATTTTCGTGCGCGTGAAATCGTGCGGGAAAAATTGTGTGCGTTAAAAATACTGACCTCGGAATTGTCTAAGTGATTAAAAAAAGACAATAAAACAGGCTGGAAATCAAGCGCTATTAATTATAAAAGTACATCAAAATCAGTAAGGGTTGACCTAAAGATTAACGATTTAATCGTTTGAAAGCTTCTCCCAGCGCTCGGAGGACAGGCAGCGCTGATGGAAGCTTTAATCAATTCAGAGTGAGTTATGGTGTTTCGCGGCTTCTTGAAAGTTCGTGTCGTTTCTTATTCAAGACAAGGCCGCCGCCCTCACCCTCGGCGAAACCGCATCATCAAAAATCTACCGAAGTCTCGAAACTTCCTTGTCAGGGACCAGCTTCTGTTTCTTTCTTTTTTAATTCTGGTGGATTAAGCGCGACGAAACACCAAACGGGGTTCAGGTATTTTTCGGTGGGCATACATTGTCGCGTCTCGTCTATCCATCGGTGATTACCGCACGCAAATATATATATATATATCCAGCGCAATAAAAGATCTCGAGTTCGATTTATAGCGGCGAAAGTGGCGTTTTATTGGCGCTATCGATCTCTCCGATCCAGGATCCCCTGGCCGGGCTGTCCTGCCCTCTGATACCCGTCGAAATAAGAGGGATTCGGTGTAGCAGGTGTCGCGGATAAACTGACAACGGCTAAAATATAGCGTGTGCACGTTTAATGTACGTATAACCGTGCAGATAATTTATCTTTCCTGCCCGGGCTGATACGTTATCGCCTTATTTTGTTTCGCCGTGCAACGTCCGCGTATATGTTTGTTTCTCCTATCGATGCACCGTTATTCGCGCCTCTCCGGCCGTTCGATATCTCTCCCAGAAATTCATCTGACAGAAATTTGTACGGTAATATCGCGGGACGTAGAGAACACGGGTCAGAGATACAGCTGAGGATTTATGAAGCGCATTAAATTAAGAAAAAAAAATCTATCCTCCTGTATCTCCGTTTGATATTAAACAGAAACACGGATAAACGGAAACGTTCGCGAGCAGAAGAATCTGCAAGAATCACTGTTATTACGTCGTCTCTGGGGGGCCTGAGAAGATGCATGCGGCTAGGGTTTGCACGAGCCTCGATATGATCTTAATCTAACTTACATGCCACACTGGGAAACGTTCAATCTTATTGAAGAGGGCCCGCTCCGTGTTCGAGCTTTTGCGTCGAACGGAAAATATTTATCGTTCCCGTGATCCTGGAATCATCTCGGAGAATAATAATTGACTCGAGTTAGACGTTGGCTCGAAATGGGGCTCGAGGGGTGCGCCTTTAAGATCGAAGTCTGGGCGGCGGCGAATGAAGAACAATGGGGTAAGGATGAACGGGTACGAGAGCGGTTTAGGGCGAGGGGAGGACTCGAGGCTGTGCCGCGGGTACTCGGGCTTCTTGGTGTAGAAGGCCTAGCGAGAGATAGAAGGGTGAAGGAGCTTGAAGGGAAGCTAATAGAAATGAAGAGGCCGCCTGTCGTCGCGTCGGGGCATAAAGCTGTAAACCGTACAGGTGCTATCGTCCCCGATGGCTTAAGAATATGAAACGGAGCAGCTATCGATTGGTTTCGGGACGGACGGAATCTACCTCGACGAAAGAACGACCTTGTTGGGAAGAAAGAGAAACGAACCATGCGATACTCGGATTAGACGCTTAAGGGGACTAGGCAGTCAGATCGCTCGAAAATCAAGGATTTTTTGCGAATTAATTACAAGGAGATGAATACAAATTGTGACTAGTACTTTTGGGTAATGTTTATTAATACTATAAACAGTGAAAAAAAATGATTTGAATAATATATACATATGTATGACAGCGCTACAGTCATCTGATGTGTCGGCGTTTTTTCTAGAGCCGCTGTAATTTTGCAGTGATTTTGGCCATAAGAAATTTAATTTCTAATAATAGTGTATTTTTTTTTATTTATCTCGTCGATATTTGAGAAGTTTGTTGGGAGTACCTGGGAAACGGAGGGAAATTATTCTGACATTCTCTAAACAAGTGGCAAATGATTTGAAATAGTGTCTAAGGGGAACGAAGGTTTCGTTTCTATTTTCCATGCGCTGGCATCATGAGCTTTAATTTTATCTACGATCGCGACTTTTCATGCTTTCTCTAGGGATAGGGTGATAAATCAATTCAAGGGGTAGCTTTACGGCTGACGCGACGGCGGTTACTATAAATTCTTGTTCCTAAAAAAAGTAGGATGTTATGAATAAAATATAATCGCGCTAGCCACCGTTTCCCTGCAGATTTTTAACAGAAAATAACGCATAATTCGCCAGTGCTTCTTTGTATCCAGAAGCGTCGTTACTTTCATTGAGATTTGCCCTTTCAAAGAAACAGATTATCTGCAATCTACGTAAGAGGAAGCGGTAAACTTTAAATCTTCTTAGAAGATTTTCGGAAGTGTCGATAAAAGGTGGAGGTTCTCGAAGGAACGCTTGGTATTCGAAATAACGGCCATGAATTCACAACGAATCGATGGGAAGAGGGAAGTGTCCTGAGCGGAGATGAAATGAGCATGCATTCCACGATTCCTTGGTATCTGTTGTTTACTTAGCCAAGTTCTATTTCAAGATTGTTTTTAAGCGATTTTATTCGGCTTCAATCCTCTGTTTGTTTGTTTGTTTGTTTGTTTGGTTCAAATATAGAAACTCAATTTTAACCCACGTCCAACTATAAAATAGACTTGAAACTTTGCAGGCGCACATAGTTTGGATGACAATACAAAATTATGAGAAAAAAACCGCGGGGGTTGAAAAAATTACCCAGTCATCAATGAATGTAACCCATAACCATAAATCTAAACTACTTGATACAGCCTCTCCGGTTATCTCTGAAAAGACAAAAAATCGCTGCGTTCGGTTCGCTAGTCGCATCAAGATTTCCGTAAATACAAAATTCATCGAGAAAAGATGAGACACGCAAATAATTATGATAATTACGATAATAATCAGTGAAATATCCTTTATGTTGTATATAGAACTCGTCGGTTTCTGTCTTGGGGGATTTTATTAAAAAAGCACTAAAAACTAAAAAATACTTATTTTCTTGTACTACCATTTTCTTTCACTTTAAATAAAATCGTGGAGCAGGATAATATATGTCACAACAAATTCATTTCGACGCTTGATTCTGTATTAAATTGATTCATATTCTGTTATGACATATCCTGCTCCACGATTTTATCTAAAGTGAAAAAACACCATCTAAATTGTAGTACAAGAAAAGAATAATTTTTTAGTTTTTACTGAATTTTCAATAAAATCGTTTAACATAACAATTTTTTATATATTTTTTTTTATTCCACTTCATCCCTACTCAGTGATCGAAAATGATCTCTTTTGAAATCAGTAGAAGACTTCTCTAAGCGGGGATGTTTCAAAGAAGAATTATTTGCCATTACTTTCAACATCTTCGCCGAACCTCTTTCCCTCCTGCGTTCCACTTCTCGCCAAAGGTAAGTCCAAAATTCCTCGGCTCTTCTCTTGGCTCGCGGATTTTCAGATTTCAATTTGAGAAGCATTTACCGCGGGGGAAACTCCAGAAAGAGTAAGCCCACTGGCAGATTCATCCAGACGAAAAGCGACATACACCCAGATCCCTTTTTATTTGTGCATTTCGCACAAAAATGGTCGAGACTTAAAAGATTTACGACTTCCTTCGGTTCTGACGGCGCCTTCTCTCCTCCCACCACCCCTAGCCGCCCCTATTTCCCGGGGCGTGGAAGCAGAGTTTCCTCTCCCCTTACGTACCTCACAATTCTTCCCGCGACCCTCGGCGATCCTTAAGTTATGCAGATTTCGAGGATCGCGCGGAAATTCCCACCGAAAATTGAAATTTCGTCCTCCTTTGTCTCCCATCGAGGATCAGGCTGAGTCCGCGCGAGAGGCTCCCCCGAGATTACGTTCGCGTGGGAAACAATCGTGCGACGCGCCTCGACTTTCATTATTATCGGCGAAAAAAGACAGAGAGGAGGGACAACGCTTTCTTCGAGGAGTGCCCCGGGGTTATGAATATTTCTCAGCCTTGATCTACTCATGCTAATGCAGCTTTTAAACGCCAGACAGGTATCACCGTCGCTAGCACTGAGTTACGTGCTTGAAAATAGACGGAAACGAATGCTATTCTCTCATACCAGTAAACTAATCCTTCTAGTTTCTAAAAAAAAAATACTCAAGTCGATTGTACCAATTTAAAAAAAGTTATTCTATTTTAAAGGGTGTCCCAACACCTTTGCCCGGCACTGTGCCTCTAAACCCAGACTACAGTACCTACAGTGTTTAAGTTCGCGAGCGTACAGAAGTTCCCAACAATTCCTTTTCCCCGCCAAGGAACACATTTTCACCCGCACTGTCCTCCGTGCAGTTGTCCTCCGTTCCGGGAACGTCTCCGACGAACTTGCCGCAGCGTCGAAGGCAAGAAACTCCTCGTCAATAATACACCGTGTTTAATCAAAGGGGGCATGTCGCGTCGTCGAGAGTACGGCTCAATTTAGATCCAAGATTGCCCCTAGTGGTGGCGTTTACAAGACACCAGGCCGTGATCCTTCATCCCCCACGAGCGCAACTTCTGCCGCGTTTAATGGAGAGAGCCCAAGGTAAGTTCTCACCGGAACGAGCCTCGCAGGCACGCGGGCCCCTTCCTTTTCGACGAGGCAAAAAACACAGGCAAAACGGAGGCTTGCGCGGAGTTGCTCGAAAGGGTTAACCAAGTTTGGCAACGAAGGGTGAAAACGTCGACGGAGGACGACAGGCCCTGACGCAGGACAACCTCCTTGACCCTTTTCCTCGCCGACGCGGCCCCGTCTAATCGCCCTTAAAGACTCCTCGAGGAATGATGAATCGATGGTATAACGAGGGTCCCTGATGCACGTCTAACAGCCTCAAATGTATCGGCTTAACGGCCGTTGATTTCCACCCCGAAGCACTTTCCACTCCCATTGCGAACTGGACCTTGCGTCTGACGGAAGGATCGTCGTTCACGGCTTCCTCTGGGAGGCCTTCACCTAGGCATGCGTCTGATAGACGCGATTGAAGAATGGCAACTTTGTTCTAAGTGTGCTCTGGGTTAGGGAGGAATTTTCTTTCGTTATAGTTTGACACCTGTTCCGATGGGATTCGTCGTCCCACGTTCAAGTCACCGTTGGGCTTAGAGTCTTCAAAGTCAGTGGTTTTTCTAACGTCACGGGGGAGGGACGTTTGCGAGGCATGCCGAGTGACGTAGGTTTCCGAATATTAGAATGTAAATTGCATTCAGCATTCCTGAATATGCATGCAACGATGTCTGCTCCTATTGATTTCATCCGTGAAGGAGAGTCGGAATTGGCATCAGAGACCAGCCTGAATGCTCGGATACAGGTGTCTTATTGTCTGAATGCCCCGAGGGGCTCATTGTTTGGACGTCCCAGATGTTAATTCAAGGCATATCTGCATGAAATACGGGGATCTTCGTGCCCCTAGTGAATGAGAAGACAAATGAACCGCGGCGGGTATGAAAAATAATTGACAGACCGTGCTGGCGACTGTAACGCTGGTAGCCAAATGAGGCGCGAGCAGAAACTGTAAAGTCCCAAGAATGACGCGGAATCCACTTCCATTCTTCGAGTACTTTATCAAACTCATAGTAGCAAACTACTATCCTCCATCGAGAGACACGTCGGTAGTAGAGAAATACTATTCAGACTTATATATTCAGACTTTCTTCTTCATCTTCTGTTCACGGACGAAAGCCTCGCAGCCGCGATTGCATTCAGGAAGGAAGCTCGAAACGCCGATTATGAATCACCGATTCGTGTAATCGCTGCCTCGTGGGACCCGGAGTCGAGGCTGCCTGCGAAGACCCAGTCGTCATCCTCGAACGAGCAACGTGGGAGGCTACGCTACGGCGGATATCGCGACTCGTAGACGGAGGCCCTCGAATCACCGCAGGAAATGGAAGATCAATATGTACTCTCCTACTTTACAGTGTCTTGTTTCATGGAAGGATACTCGCCCCGCGCTGTGCTCAAATTGGACGCTGCTTGTAGAGGAAACTGTGCCTCTCGAGTGTCTCGTTTCACGGTAGTAACTGTTGCTTCGATTTTTACGTTACGCGCGCAAGGTCGCGCGGCATAGCTTGACCATTGATTGCCGCCGTTGCTAGTAGGTCGATCCAATCCCCCTTGCCTTCTTCCTCGAGGCATCGTTCATCACGCAAAGAGGTTGGACGCAGCGAGGCATTCAATTAGGCGGAATTGAACGGCCACGGTGGAAGCCACTCGCGAATACCTCCGGCACGAGGAAGAGGCGAATTCCCGCTGATGCAGTAGGAAAGATGATTTCTTCGTTAGAATGGAGGGAACTTGTGATTTCGTGACATCAGCTCCTTCTGCCAGCCGGGGGTGTTTCATTTGGTTAGATCGCGAGGGGCTGGCATGTAACCGCATTAGTCAAGCTGTCGTGCTTCGTTCGAGATCGCTTGTCAGCCGATCCTTTGACGGGGGGCGCTGCTGGCCGAACAATAATTTCATATCTCCGAAAGTGCCGGGCAATCTAGCGCGCATCGTCGCGCCCCGTCGCCTTGCCTTGCGTTTCTCATCACCATCCGGTACTCCCCTTTTTGCTCCTCTTTCGGGCACGCCGCGCATCTTTTCAATACCACTCCCGCGAATCGTAATCCGAGGCTGACGTTTCAGTTGCTCCTTTCGTCCACTTGCGCGCAATCGAAATTCAAATCCGAAAGCACCATTGACAGCACAATTTTAATCCTGAATATTCCGCAATCACTACAAAATATAAGGTGTAAGGTGAATGTCCCAATTTCTGCTCATGTCCCCATTTCTGCTCATTTCGTATTTTTCTTATTATTACAAGCGTTACGTTTGTACTACAGTTGCAACAAAATAATTCCCAATTATTTGAACATTTACGCGAGTGTTGCACGAGCTTGAGGCTAATCAAAGTGCAGCATGCAACGAAAAACTTTTAAAATGAGAGGTGGAAATTTTAGCTGGTTGTGCCAAGAAGCAGGGTCACTATTGGCATTCGATAATTCGGCAGAAAATAGTTTTTGCAGTAAAAATTCATATTTAATAACAAAAACAGATACCGTATTGTGGTCTGGATGTAGATTTGTTTACTATTTTTAATTTTTTTAAGTAGAAAACAGGTGATTAGGTTTAGGGCCAACTGAATCACCGACATGTCAGCATTTCTGCTCACCAAAATTTTAATAACGTAACCTCACAATTCAATATATGCTGTAACCTCTATTTCTATTCGAAGGCATGGAAGCCGACATATTACGTGAGCAGAAATTGGTACAAATGGTGAGCAGAAATACGTACATCGCTATTTTTCGTGAGCAGAAATACGGACATTTACAGCATTCTATTTAATTACAAATTACTAGTAGTTAAACATCTCGAAATATATTTCTTAAATAGTCTTCGACTAGTTGATTTATTATTAAAGAATTAATCAATTACTCTGCAAATTTTGATCACAAACAAATTTTTTACATCTTGTTTTGTGACGAGTAACCTCTTAAATGAGCAGAAATTGGGACATTCACCTTACATGTTTATTTTTATAGCGGCCCGTTTTCATATTTAGGGGGTGCAACCACCCCTCAAAGTTATATGATTTTCAGGTGTTCGTCTCTGATTACACTTGGCTCTCGAATATGTTTCAGAGGACCGAAAAGTAAGAAACAGGTGTTTTTTACTTTGGCCTGTTTACACGTTCAGGGGGTGAAACCACCCCATAAGTTTCGTGAGAATAGATGGTCCTCGCCTCCGAGTGCTTTGGTATTTGGCCAAAGCAATCGGAGACGAACAGCTGAGAATCTTATAACTTTGAGGGGTGGTTCCACCCCCTGAACGTGCAAACAGGCCAAAATAAAGGACGCCTATTGCTTATTTTTCTGTCCTCTAAAGCATCCAAAAATCGAAGCAATCGGAGGCGGACACCCGGGATACTCTCCTTGTAAGATGGAGCAGGTTCATATCCACGCGCGCTCATCTGCGTTCCCCGCGAGCACACCTGATCGCCGAGCGATCGTAACGAGAAGTGTGACCAGCACTTTAGGAAATTGTGACGAGTAACGAACCGCGGTGGAGGATTGCCAAACGTCCGAATTCGTCGGTGACAAATTCGCCGGGACCTTTGTGCATCCATCACGCGAGCTGCCAGATGAACGAGGGATGGAGGGCTATTGGGGAGAAAAGATAATTGCGACGGAGCGAATGAGACTGCGACTGTTGATCCCGCGTGAGCTGTCAGCGTGCGAACAGGGGAGGGAGCAGCCCCCGTGCTCTGGCGGACGTTAAATGAATACTTTCGACCGATTCGTAGGTAACCTCGTAAACCGATGCCACGAGAAACGCTGGACTATTTGGGGTAAGGTAAACGCGGGCGCGAGAGCGCGACGAAGCGATCGATCGGAAGCCGTGAGAGCAAAACGGCCGAATTATTCGGTGGCTCGATCGGAATTCCCCTGCCCCGCGGTGTTTGCCGGCGATTGAATGGCGAAAGTCAGATCGCCGGCGCAATTTTTCGTTGCGTAGCAATCGTCAATCCGCTTGCGAACGTAGAGCACGTATAATTGGGAGGACTAGCGTCCCGGCCCGTGTTTAGCTACCTTTTGTGGGATCAAGGTATTACCGCGACCGGTGCTCCCGCGCCATTGTTATCCAGCTGCACGCGGGGTGGCTTCCATTGTGACTCCTGCCACCCCAATCGGGGATAGGAACCACCCCGAAACGCCGGAAGTTACGGGGCCAGGGTTTGCTGTTAAATTTTAGCGCTCAATGAACCACCAGGCCCACCGAAAGAAATTTCATTCCCGGCGTAAATTCCCGCGAGCCCTTCGACGAGAATCCTGGCACGCCACCTGCGATATAACGACGCGGGGAATTATATTAATCTTGTGGGTACTCGGCGGCCGCTATTGTCTCGAACGATGCACAGAAGGATTCATTGTGCTCGCGCTACGATTGCTATAATTGCATCGAGTTACTTGAGCAGTTGTAACGTGTTATCCAAGTTAGGGTTCCCTTTGCGTATGATCTATCAGCTGGTCTTGAGTGAAACTCGATTCACAAGGGAGGTTAGGCACCCTGAAATTCAGAAAATTATGCAACTCTGTGTGCAAGTAGAGTAGTTCATCCGCAAGACAAACCTATTTTCTGTTGCTGCCACCCGTTGAGAAATATTCAGAGTTTTCTTTTTCATGGAACATCTCTTTCTGTTGCATCTTTCTTTTTATATCTACAAAACTGTGTAGAAATAATTATCGAGAATTCCATACTTTTCAAGTTAACCCTACCACCAATCCTTAATTTCATAATTACATTCACTTTTGCTTAAACTTCTTTTCGATATCTCTCATCGTTCTCGAGATATTCCACAAAAATAGAAAATTCCATATTTATTTCAAGGGGTGATTTCATCCCCTAAAACTATACCATGGCATCAACAAAGAATAGATTTGTGTTACGCATGAACTAGCTTACTTACGCACAAAGTACATAATTCCCTGAGTTTTCGGGTTGCCTAACTTCCCTTGTCAGTAACTTGGCAGATAAAATACAGCGTATTCTTGGAAGAATATGAGAAGGATTTAATGGAGATCTATGAAAGACAGGGTAGCGATTACGGAATAGTTACCGACGGCTTTTCAGTCCTTCTGTTACACAATCGATGTCACTGTGGCGAAGTG
The DNA here is from genome assembly GCA_910592295.1 of Andrena haemorrhoa. NCBI lineage: Eukaryota > Metazoa > Arthropoda > Insecta > Hymenoptera > Andrenidae > Andrena > Andrena haemorrhoa. Next base: position 9,138,888 of record OU342943.1, read on the forward strand.
GGATTGTCTGAACGAGCCTGAGTAAATTGTTTCAAACAAAAGGGGGAGGCGAAGAATGGCGGGGATCAAGGAAGAGCATGTTGGATTTCCTGGCTCTTCTTTTCGGTTTTGCCCTTGAAAGGCGACAGATGGCTGGACAAGCGAGCACCGCTCAGCGAATCCTGAGGGAACTACCTGCTTCCCTTTGCCCTTTGTTCAATTCCCGGGGGCATGAATTTGAAAATAATCACAATAACCATGACTAGGCGGCCACGGAGAAGCCGTGGTTTCGCGAACAAAAGGGAGATCGATGATCGTGGACGGGGTTCCATTCACTTGCACGGAAATAGTAGACTCGGGCATCTTGGTGAATCAATACGGCGATATTACGTTTGTTCTCGCCGATGAGATGGAAATTAGAAAAAACAGAGAGCCTTCTTTACCCCGGCATCGATCGTTCGAATGATTCGATTCTTCGATTTCTCGTGTGACTCACGTTAGAACGATGCTTCGGTCGCCGCTTCACAAGAAACAGTGAAAGGTGGAGCACGTTTCCGCTTCCTAACCGCGAAAAGAAGGCCATTTGCAGCAAAATGTAAGCAGAAACTGCGGTTTCTGGTTTCCTGCGACTACCTTTCCCCTATGTTCACATCGAGATACAGCACCTGAGACTATTACGAATTTAACGGGACGCAAGAGAACCTCGAATATCATTCAGGAAGATATCCTCGTGGGAGTAATTCGACGATCTATTCAAACTCGCGATTCTAAATCAAATATACAGCTTTTCCAGGGTGAAATAGAGTCTCTAACCTTCCGAACCCTTAACTAGCACGTACAACTATGAAATTCTAATAAAACAATCTATTTTCGATTAGTTAAAGGTCGCATACAATTTTCTCCTGAACAGTGCAAGGGAATACACATAGAACTAAGAGGCTTCGCTTAATCCACCCCTGGGAGACGATACAGCAGGATCCGGCGCGATAACAGAATGTCCCCCTGGATGCGCGTCACTCGTATTTGTTCCTGTCAATCAAAACAATCCATGATCGAACAGCGAGGAACAGCACGGGGGGTGAATCAACCGCACTCGTGCATCGCGCAGGGGGTGCGCGTGACGTTTAGCCCAATATCCGGACGTCTGACCCACACTGGGATTAATCTACTTCAAAGGGTCGCGGCGCGCTTTCTTTTCTTTTATCCTTTTAACTTCACGGGATTTTAATCGCGTGCCAGGCGCCGGGAGATAATCAACGCGGTCGTGACGTCCATCACAGGGCTGTGTGAAAAAAGATATCTAAAAAAAATAAGGGCTCACGAAATTCCTGGACCTATTCTCCAGTGAACTCTTCTCGGCTAGTTTTTGGTCTGCGAACAGCTTCCGCGAACTGGCCGATTGAATCTTGCGTCGACGATCCACAATTATCTTAAATTCAACCTAAACGAACTTTATCCTGTTACAACTTTATCATCTCTAGGTTAGAAATCTGTAATCACGCTTCTAGAATAATATCCTCAGCCAAAGCGACGCAGAAGAACAGCTTCGAGTCGAGCGGAGGCGTCTTCGAGAGGCTCGTTAGCGGTAACCGCGAGCGATTTATAATTATCGCCGGTCCGTTCGCTGTGCGAGCAACAGAGAGCAAAAGAGAGGAGGCAAGAGGGAGAAAGAGACAGGGAAAGTTTCTCTTCTCCTCCGGTAAAAGCCTGACGGCATAGTTTCCCGCGTGTATCCTGAATCACCGGTGCCGCACGCTCGATCCTTGATCCTCGTGACTCTCGGCCCGGCTACAATCTATAACCGTTCTAAAAGCTTGGATATCAGCCCGGTGGAAACCGGCCGCTTAATCCCCTTTAAGCGGGCAGACACTTGCCGCGCGCGGGGAGATAAGTCGCCCGTGGCTGTTTTCACGCAGATTAGGCATTAAATTCCTATCGTTTCGCGGCCGAAGACGACGGCTACGAGGTCGCGGCGAGGTTCTTTTTTTTATGGCCGCCTCGTGGCAAGATAAATCGAAGATAAATGTAAATATCGTGGTACCGCGCCCCCCCCCCCCCCCCGGAATCCGTTCGACGGAGATTCCGTGCTTTTTTTAGTGCCTCGTATAAAGCGACGAGCTCTCCACCGCGCGCCGTCATCCTTCGTCGTCATTGTCGCCTTCGCCGCCGCGGAGTAAACGAGCCGCGGTCGATCAAGCGAAATCGTGCTTTCGCCGCGAAATGGAGCAGAGTGTTTTATTACGGCGGAACGTCGTCCAACGCCCACGCGGTCGATCGCGTTACCCTCGATCCTTAATTGTTCGAGATAATTGCGCAGACCTTTCTAAGCGTCCGCGCTGGCGCGCGTGCACGGCCTCTCCTCTGATTCACGGTACGCCTCTATTTAAAGCCCACGAATCTTTCTGGACGCGGACCGAGGCAGGAAGAAAACGCGAACGGAAAGACAGGCGAAGGCGGGAACCGACGCGAGAGCGAAGTCACGCTTTGCTTGTTCGTCCCACGCGAGCCACTATCCCAACGCGGATACGCGATATTGCGATCAATGCCGTTGGCCTATCCGGAATACGATCCGAACGAGCGATCGCGGGACGTGTGAGAATCTCGCCGCGACGCGCTACGAGATCGATTACCGGAGATACGCGCGCGCGGTCGTCCTGCGGCCCGTCGCTTTTCATTCGATAAAAATCACCGGGGCATCGCCGCCAACAGCGAGCGGACGCAACCCCTCTGCGACGTCCAGGCACAGTGTCTTACTCGGTGGGAGGTTGCCTCGATCGATTCATCGGGGAATCGATTTTCAATCGGCGATAATACCGCGTTGTTGCTGTAAAACAATTTTTGTTCGGTATGCGGTAGGTGTTCTCAGCACCCCTATTGGGTTATTTGTAGGAACTTTTGCCCCAAGAACTTTATCTACCCTATACCTATAAAATCGTATGCGACGACGATTTCATTGTTTTTTATCGATTTTGTCACGTTTTCTCTAACGCTTTAAACGTCACGTTTTTTGTAACGCTATAAAGTGGGGATATTATTACTAATTCAGAAATATGTTTGGTGTCCTTCTCTTCGCCATTTATACAGGTTTAGTGGAATACTGTTCATATTTAACATTCATGAGGCGATTCAGAATTAAAAATTAAAACTTCACGGAAGTCGTGTCACGATTTGTGAAACGCTTTAAATCGAGGTTATTTAAATAGTGTTTGGTGTCCTTCTTTTCTACGTTTATCCAGGTTGAATGGAATACTGTTCGAATTTTAAAATCATGTTGTGTTTTAAAATAATAACCAATAAATCATGGAAGCCATTGCTTTTAATGGTCAAGTTCTTTGTAACGCTTTAAAATAGGGTTGTTGTAAATCATAAAGATGCGGTGAAGATCACGGTTGAGTCTGGATTAGTTAGGGCTATTTTTTAAATATATTTGCTATTTTTATTCGGGATTGGGCGAGCGAAGCGCCCCCCCGGGGGTTGGGCGTCGAAGGCCCCCTTAGTTTTGTAATAAATCAACGAAGTTTAAAAATGAATCTTAAATTTTATTTATTGTTTGCCCGCAAAATACTTTATTAGGTACTAGTTTTATCGAGGAACAGTAGTATTAAAAGTTTATATGGGGTTTCGAAGTAACCCCGCATAGTTACGTTGTTTTGTGCCGCATAAGTAATTAGGAGTGAAAGAAGATTCAACCACTTTCTGCCTCGATTACAGAGTGCCTGCAGTGTCATTTAGTTAGGAATTTAATATCGGTGAAATACACGTCTAAACAGCGGTTAGGTCAGAGCGCGTTGGAATTCCAGTTTCACGAGGTGCTCCTAGAATTAGACAATGCAACGTTAAGCCGTGCGCTGGATGGTTTATTGGCAATGAAATCAGTAATCTCGCGAGAAGGACACCAGCTGCCTGAATACTCAAATTGCGTGCCCAGGTAAATTGCTGGCGTATCTTTAATCCCTTCGTACCGAGCCGCCATCTTCATTGACGATCCAATAATCGTAAAGGGTAATTCGTGGACGCACGCTCGCGGGCGTTCCATCTCGGAATCAGTTACGGTACATTTACTTCGAATGTCACCTAAACCGCGGACCGGCATGCGAAACCGCTGGACCTGCGTAATCCTCTGTAATGGACACAAAGGAGTTTCGAACCACCGGTTCGTTTTAAGAAGAGATTTATTAACACAACGCTCTGAACTTTATAGCGATTAAGTGACAAGGCTGACTGCCTGACAGGTTCTGAAAGTTGGTGAAAAATGTCTCGGGGCTTCAGAGGCTGGCGGGAAAAATAGTAGAAGGGGTAGGATAGGGCAAGTTTCAAAAGGATATCGAGAGTACGATAACGCAAGCTTCATAGGGCACCGATGGACACATTGTTTTCGAGTCTAGGTGACGTGATATTCGCGAGCAAGAGTGACACGGTGCTTGCAAAGGAGAAAGAGAAAAATAGTTGTAAGTATGAGTAATTTTAGAGGCGAGGGATAAATAGTGACCTGTAGGGGTAAATAGTACAGTAATTGAACGTTTAAGTGGGAAAGTCACATAAACTTATTAAGTAATTTATTAAGAAAAGATCAAGGATTCACAAAAATTTAGAGAAAATATGTTTCGTATGAAGAAAGTTAGTTATTGGCCAGGCCAAGACAGTGATTGGCCACTATTCGACACCATACACTTAACATAATAATTTAAAAGTAAAAAATTAATTGATTTAGCATATTAGTAAATGAAAATGAATATATTTCATTCTTTATGTATTTGTTTATTAAACATAATTTTATTTATTTGACAAAAAAGAACATTGAGTACTAGACTATAAAAATTATAGGAACAAACATGAACATTTTTCAAAATATAATGAAAATAAAATAACTAATTCCTTAGTATGTTATTGTGTAGCTAATACCTAAGTATAAATACCTACTCCTTGACTGAAATAAGTTGTATTATTAAATACTACTTCTGACTAACAGTCTTTCTTTGGGCATAGTCCAGTACTTAAAATTGTCGGTCCTCTCGTTTGAATAGTAATTTCATTTTCAAGATTTATCTCGTTATTGCTTTCAATTTGTTTCAGTGGCATAACACATGCATTTCTTCATACTTTCTGGTGTGTCAAAATAGGCCCAATCACTGTCAGGTGAAGGGTACCATTGAGTATAATATTGGCGAGGAGCAAATCTATACTCGTCGAGTAATGGATTTTACGCATAATTGCAAAAGTATGAAAGCTTCTAATTTCGATCGAAATTCCGGACCCCTTTACTTATTTTCAGCCATAATTTTATTTTCCTGGCTCCTACGGCAAGGCAAGTCCGTCCTTTGGTAAAAGAGACACGAACTTCGCCAGAAATCCCACTCATCGTACCCTTTCAATGTCCATAAACCCAGGGGTTGGTGGTCTACGAGACGGTCGACCAAAATGAATTTTTTTCGCCATTAACAGCCGAGCATTTGGGTATCTTAAGTAATTATCAGGGGTAATTGAATGAGCGGTTAAAACCCTCGTGAAAAGGCCAGCAGCTATAAGTACTGGATGACTGTAGGGAGAAAATTAAGGGGCTGGATCGAAGGTCGCGAAGAAAGGACAGTGGTATAAGGAGAAGAGAGAGTTGATGAAGAGGAGGAGATGCTTTGAGGACAGAGGCTGGCTACTAGGTCGAGGGTTGCCGTGAATGAAACCTTCAAGGAGGTGCCTCTCACCTTTCATGTCGTGCCGAACCGAAATTGTCTCGAGTGCTCCCTTTTCATTAATACCCTTTCCACGATGGACCTAATTTTTGGTTGCCAGTCGATATCTCGAGCGCCAAAGTGTAACGTGCCCGCCCCATCTCTGAATTTCCTATTACTTTAAAAGCAAGAGTTTCCCAGCGTATTATTAAATTTAATTAAAGTTCGCTCTGATCATCTTGCAGAGAAACACCGACAGCACAACTTCCTTCTACGAATCCAGAATGAGAAAAGGGGATCATACATTATTAAATTCGCCAGCTCCTATTTCTCCTTATAAGTTTCATAAATTTTAAATACGCCTGAAACGATGAGGTGTTCACTTTAATATGAACGAAGGAGAAAATCCAGAAAAAGCAGACGAATCGAAAGACACGTAGAAAGGAAAGTGGAATGCGCTAAGGACACTGATGAAGAGAGCGGGCTTCTAAGGACAGATGAGGAACGGGTAGTGGGTCGAGGGTTCGGGTGAATGAAACCACTGAGAAGGAACCTCTCGTCTTCTACATGGGACAAAGAGGCACCGTCGAGGACGACGTCGGTGACTACGGCGACAACGCTGAGAATACCCGAAGGGAAGTTTACTTTGATTAAAACTGTTCCAGCAACGTCGGGGGGCCTTTTCATGCGTGCTTGGTACACAGAATTCGTTTGGCTTACATTACAGACGTACGGGAAGCACTTCCATCGATTCGTGTTCCGCGATGCGTGTTGGGAACGAACCTTGCGGGGACCACGAGGAGCACGGAGTTCCTGTGGCTGAGCGATGAAACGTAATCAAATACTATGGGCAGTAAGAAGATTTATGGTGTTCCTCTGCGATGCTCAGGGAAGAGGACTCCGTGCACAGTGTTTGCGAGTGGAGGGATAAAAGACCTTGGTTAAATATTTAATATTACCGGATAATAAATATTAGATATCTGATGCGTCCAGCATTACGCACACCTACCTCCTAAACGACACCGCCCTTCCTCTCTCGAGTACCGTCCGCAAACAAAACCCTGGGATTCCTACAAAGGGTTTCGGCTGACTTAAAAAATGTCCATACGCTTAGAATCCTCTATTTTTCCCTTGTCCTCCCCCATTTGGAATTCGCTTCCTTAATCTGGTCACCTCAATTCAACAAGTATGCAACCCTGCTCGAAAAAGTGCAACGCAAATTCCTCCAAGGCAAACACAGTAAATGCTGCATACAAGGCTGGCCGACCGATGGCCTTTGACGACCATGACTACGAGCCAATTATGACGGTAACTATTACCGACATTATTAAGGATGCACAGCTTGAAGGCAGAGTTGGGCATTAGTCGAATAAATTTTTATTCGACTACATTCTTATTCGACTACATTTTTATTCGGATGAACTCGAATACAAATTTCGAATAAAGTGAAGTTATTCGAGAATAACGAATACATTTTCAGTCGAATAAATTTGTATTCGACTAAATTTTTAGTCGTTATTCGATATTCGAAGGACCGCCGTAGCGACTAAGCGACACGAATAAGCGCGGGTCAGAACCCGAGCCGCTCCGGTTCCCTCGGCCCTCGGTTTCCAGCCGGGCCGAGGGGGATATCATGAGGCAAGCCATGGGACTGAAGCCGAAGCGGCTTATTCGTGACGCTTAGCCGCCATGGCGGTCCTTCGAATATCGAATAGCGACTAAAAATTTATTCGACTCAAAATTAAGTCGAATAAAAATTTAGTCGACTAAAAATGTATTCGTTATTCTCGAATAACTTCATTGTATTCGAAATTTTTATTCGAGTTCATCGAATAAATACTTAGTCGGCTAAAAATTTATTCGTTAGTCGCGAATAACTTCATTTTATTCGAAATTTGTATTCGAAGGTTAGTCGACGAACAATTTAGTCGAATAATGCCCAACTCTGCTTGAAGGACAGAAGGAAGGTTTCTGACTCGGTCTTTCTCTTCAAATTATTGAATAGGCAAATAGACTGCCCACAACCTCTTCAGCAGATTAATTTAAATGCTCCTGAAAGACGAGTTAGGAGCTTTCCTCTGTTTAAAACTAAATTTTATTCTTCCTCCTTTGGCCACACTGATCCGGTCATTAGGGTATGCGAATTAGCCAATACCTATGCTTGCGGACTGAACTATTTTGGATTCCCACTTAATTCCTTCAAATTGCAAGCACGACGAGTCATGGCCACCCAGAGCCGGATTTACCTTTTGAGGGGCCCTAGGCTGAATATTCGGGGGGCCCTCGGTTAAATATAAAAAATAAAATAACGCTGATTTGATTTTTTTATCATAATATTCGTACAATCTAAATAAGAATTTAATTTCAAAATTAACATTGAATATAAAACCTCGGCAAGATTTTTTGATAAATTTTTCGAAAAAAAAAAAATTAGAATGAGGGGCCCCCAGCTAAACGGGGCCCTAGGCTTCAGCCTTGTTAGCCTATGGGGTAAATCCAGCACTGTGGCCACCAGCGTAGCGTCTGAATAGCGTCCCATTAAATTATTTTCTGACAACACTTTGTAAACGCTTGTATAAAAAAGGAGCCATCCGTATAAAATAAATAAAATAAAATTACCCCATCCTAGTCTTTCCCTTTCTATTCTCGCGCTGCTCCGCCACGCAACGAGAGAACTATTCACACATTTCACACGCTGGGACACGTAATCTGCAGAATCGATTTATGATTTATCACACCAGTCGCGGCTCCGTTCCCTGACCGTGGAGACGAAGCAGATAACGAGGCAATCGCGGAGCGAGCAAAGCATAAACGTAACGTTCGTAAAACGGGCGTAGATAAGCGATCGAAGGGAACGCGAAACACGCCGTCGCTCCGACATTTCGTAACCCCGTAGGACCGTCGTTTATTGTCCCTAACAAAACGATTACACCCACGGCGGGAACGCCGTGAAATAATTGACACCGTCGATGAGAAGTCCTTTGTCTATCCGAGAACAAAGAAGCCTCGCGAGGCGGTCGCGACTCGCCACCGGCAGTTTCCCCTTGATTAAAATTGTTTTAATAACACAGGGAACTCGTGCGCAGCTCGGACAGTTCCAACGCTGGAGCAGCCGACGACGCGATTGCAATAAAAAAAAAGCACTCCCTTGTTTACGATCAGTTTCTTGCCCTTCTCATTAACATTTCACGTTTAATCGTGCCCGCTTCATTATCATGTACTAAACGCTGCGATTTTATGGTAATCGCGGCCATAACGTTGGTCCAAGATTCAGAACTTCCGCGATTCCCGGTGGCCCTGCGTGAAATCACAACCTGCTAATTCATTCGCTGGCGATTCAACGAAGATACGGGACAATGAAGAACGATAATTAAGTCCAGGCTGCTGAAAGTATCCCTGCGTTTTTAAGGTCCTCTCTGCGGAAACGAATTTTTCCACCTTCGAACACGGTTGCGAGGATTTCACCGCCGACTCGCCGAGGAATTCAGCGTTCCGCGTTGCAGCCGACCGCCAGGCAAATAGCTATCCGTTTCATGTACGGACCCATCGTTTCGTGGGGAACGTGACCACGCTCATGATCAATTATTTGTTCCGCCGTCCTTCGATATTTATGCCGTCATGCACGATCGTTAAAGTCGCAATTGCACCCCACTCGAGCCGCTTCCACGACCATAAATTACGTGCACCGTGGACTGGTCCGCGTGCTGCTAGCGTGCGCCGGGCAACAAGTTGCAATTATTAAGTGCCCCTGGTGCTGGTGCTCGCATGACTGGAGCACAAATATTTTCCGTCGCGCGAGAAATCTCGATAGGATACTTCCTCGGGTTCGTCGCCCTTCCCGCCACCTTGTCACGCGAATTTTGCCGGGAGATTCTTAAAAAGATTTGCCCGTTTTCACGCCACAATGGAGCTCGCGCGAGAGCTTTAGGAGCCGAGGTTACGCGGATTGCTGTAGGTTCTACACAGATCACAATGACTCGGGGAAAGATTTTTATGATCCCCGGGCCGGAGATATTAATGATCGTCCGAGGGGTAGGCGTAATAATTCACCGCGAGAGAAAAAGTACAGAAATAACCGCGGAATCCCATCAATCATCGGGGCGAGAGTTCGCGTTCCCTCTGAACGACTCTATCGAGCACGCGCGATCGATATCGACCTTTTAAGGTAACCCTGATCCGGACGGACGATTTATCACGCGGAGGAACGACGCGTGAAACGGAGCAAGCAGCGCGATCACCGGCGCAGACAGATAAACACGCGGAAAGGTACGTCGCGGTGAGAAATCAAAGGCAGCTGGTCGAGAATGGAGAAGCACGAAGCTGCTTGCTTCGAACGGTACGGGAAGAGGGTTTCCTCCGCAGGATCGTCGTCAAGCAGGAGGGAGATCGACTGTTTCAAGTCGATATCAAACAATTGTTTATAATTCAATCCCCATAATTGCCACACTATTGATCAACGTTTCTACGGCAAGCAGAGAACAGAGGAGGTTTGAATTTCCGTGATTCGCTATTTTATCTCGCGCGGTGTCGCATTTATTACCGAGGAACAGCTGAACAGCGAATTGAGTTCACCGTCAAGCCGGAATTTTTAATCCGCGTTTCAGCGGACAGACGGGCGGCCTGTATCGACAAAGAAGCGACGTTGCAAATTTAATCGGCGATAAACGCACGGCAACGTTTAAACGAAGTTACAAAGGGGAGGAGAGGCTGGCGAACGAGAGAGTTTACACGATTACGCAATTCCCAGGGATCCCTTTTCCTTTCCGTCGTTTCGCATCCTGTCAGCGGCAGGGGCAACTTCTCTTTAGTCTAACCCCTCTAATTATTTTGTTTCCGTAACCGTGGCGACAAACGCCGAACCACGCCAGGGTTCTACGACCGGCGAGATCGTGCCTCGTGTCGTAATGGGCGAATTCTTCATGCGTAGAAATAATCCCGCTTTTCGGCCACTTGCCTGGCCAAGCTCGGGGGGAAAGTGCTCCCCGACGACCACCGCCGATCGATCTTTCCGAGAAGCGATTAAGGTTGGGAAAGAGTCATCGACTGTCCGATGCCAGACGTCTAGCGTATTACGGTTATTACTACTGCGATTATAGATCATCTCGCGGTCGCGATTTATGGTTTTCTTGGTGGCTGCACTCCAGGTCTGGGATGGATCGGAGAAGCAGAAGTAATAATTAGAATTGTATCGTAACAGTGGAGATCAGGAGCGCACTCAGGATTTAATCTTGGGGGGAACCGAGTTAAAGGGACACAAAATTTGTGGGTAATGCAAATTCAATTAAATTCGTTCGGTGATTAGAGAAATTTATTTAAAGAATAAACTCCAGTATATTTTTCTTCTCACGAAGCCCCTGCTTTGAGGGGTGCTAGGGCCCTTTACCCACCCCCTCAGGGTGCGCCAAATTTGAATTGTTTCTATAACTGTTATCCCGAAGTAAATAAGTAAATAATCTATAAGTATTTAAAAATGCTATCCTCTGCTGAACAAAAATTCTTTCCTCCAAGAAACGACAACTGTGCTCATGGCTGTGGCCGCGAGTCCCGCGAAAGTTCTGTTTTTATTGTAGGGAAACGCGAAAGAACCATAGGATAATAAAGCCCGTTGGAATTGCAAGAAGAAATTGCCCGCTATTTACGATTCTGCGTAGCCACTTTAAGCCTATCCAAGGCGAGGAATTAGAAAGTATATGGCGACAGTTTCGATGTGTTTCGCGAAATTCTTTTACGACCGTGATTACCACCCGCGCTATAAAAGTGGGTACTCGAGGCTCGCCGAGTCGAAGAAGAATCGTACTCTTTTCGCCACCGGTTCGCTCGTCGCGCCGATGCAGGAATAGAACATCCTAGATACTTCCCTTGCGAGAAGAAATCAAATTACACCTATGGGCTTAATAAATGGCACGTAAATCCTACCGCGAAACAAGTTTCCGCGAAAGAAACGTACACTTTGTACGCAAACATTTCTCGCAGCGTCGCGCTGCATTCTCCGACTTTCACGACGGATCTTCGCATCCTCGAAATACGTATTCGGAGGCGAGCAGACGCTGCTGCGGAGTCCGCGCATTTCCAAAAGAGAAATCCGGGGAAAAGTCAAGGATTCATCAAACTATCATCTAGGTTGCCCGACACGTTGCGGGCTTATCCGAAAGTAATTTCTACCGCGACGTAATTATCGCAGGCTCTCGAGACACGGCGTGACGGTGCACATACCGCATGAAATTAGATTGATACGTGGTTTAGCCGAACATAAATCACCTTTCCAGCGTGGAACAGTTAAGCAGACGCGACTGGATAATAGGACTAGCGTGTCGCGAGTGCGTTCGACTTCTCGCGCTCAGTTTGTCGATGTCTCCGCGGAGCGACGGTGTAAAGCGAATTAACGTCGTCGCCGAACCGTAAGAGCGACGGATAAGTAGATAACGCGATTAATGCGTGAGCGCATCCGATCCCCTCGCCTCGGCTGTCGGAGAAACTTGGAACCGATCCTGCACACGTTCACGCCGTCGCGAATTAATTTACTACACCTCGTTCTCGCAACAGTCGCGAGACCAGTACTATACGCTGGTAGGCTATATTCCAGGCCTATAATTAACGATTAATCAATTTCTTTGCATCCGAAATAGTTGACCGTCACTCGTCGATGCATTCGCGAAGCATCAAAGCCGCCCCCGCGTGAAACGCGCTAGCCGCCTCCCTGTCGAACAGCAAGATAAACACGCACCTCTCCTAATTAGAATCGTTCGGCGGGTAGGTGGACGCTCGTCCGCGGCGAGAGCAATTTTCGATTAGTTCCAACGAAGCTTTTCGAGGGCGAGCGTCGCGACGTAGGCGGCGTCCCCGTTAATGACGTCGTATTCACCTCTCTTTCGGTGCCGCCGCCGTCCTGCGTCGTTCTGCATCGCGAGGCAACGGTATCGCGGCTGCAATCAGCCGCCCGATTAATTGAGAGCGCAGGACAACCGTGAGCACAATGCCCGCGCGTCCTCGCAGCAGGCCTCGCAGCGTGGATCGACGCGCGGCCATCCTGCACGCGCGTCGATATTTATCGCGCCCCGATAAATCTGTCCCGGCCCCGAGCGATCGCGAACAATCGGTCGGTAATTGCAGTGACAGGCACACGTGACAAACTTACTTTTGCCCTTGCAAGATACTGGTCCTGCTGTCAGCGAAGTCTATTCGGCATTAACGTCGCCATACGATGTCGGGGCGAGATCGTCGTGAGATCTCCTCGAGATTCCAAGATCGTCAAAGACGCAATCGGAGATCATTCTTTGGACGAGGTCTGTTTTTGTGGCCAATAGGGATTGAAGAATTAACGACTTTTTTTAAATAGTCATTCGGTGAAATTTTCAATCAAAGCCTGTTTACCGGTAATTGAAAATATAAGAGTAAATATTACTCAAAAAATTCTTCTTTTTAACCCTTCGTTGTAAAATAAATCCTTTTCTCCAAAGTCGACTTACAAACTATTTTTTCTCCGAAAATATTATATCCGAACAACAACTCTGTAGGTTTTTAGCTTCTGATATTGAAATTTGGAAAAGTTACAATTTTTTAAAGATTTTCTTCGTTTTTTCTCGACATGTGGTAATTTCGAAGTTTTCTACAAAAACTGTGATAAAATTTCAATGAGAAAACTATTGGAATACATTCTAGAGGCCTTGAAATTGCCCCATGATTTTTTTCATAATAATTGGATTCTTTAGGTGAGAATGGCAGTCGTTCAAAAATTGCTTTGGGTGTGAGACATCTAGGTATGTCAAAGTTGATCGAAAAAGGTGGTGTGTCAACGAAGGGTTAAATCTAATCGAGCATTATGACAAATATATGCAAATAAAACTATTCTGAACATAACAATATAAAATGATACAACACAAAATGTATCTCTGTTAGCACGCTATTGAGAATACTTATTAAATATGGATATTAACCACGAAAGCAGTGAAAAGAATCTTAACTTACATAAATAATTAAATATTTTGTATTTATCTACTCTTTTTAACAAATAAGCATACAGAAACATAATTTGCCTACACTTTGGGCTCCTAATTGCGACCTAAGTAGTTTGTATACCAAATAATCCAGCCGCGGAAAAAGCTCTCTCAGATTCTACATATTCTTGTTGGTCGGGTAGTCATTAGGGAATCATATGCCATTTGTATATATTTTCAGTTTTCAGATTTTTAGTTTTTTTTATCAGAGTTGGTTCTTCGTGAGACACATAGGTTTTCGTTTTTATTAGTATTTTAAGTACATGTCGAAGAAATTATAGAACGCATACACGCGCTATATTTTTATATGTAATTTATCGAATTCCCGGCAAAAGAATGGCGAATTAGCGACAAAAATCTGAGGGTGTTTCTCGCGAGGTAAACCGATTTACCGATATTACAATCCCTAGTGTCCAAGCAAGTGGAATATTAAGTTCTGTGCCTTCGTTCCTCTGTGTTTTAAGGTTGATTCCAAACGCGAAGAATTGAGTACCCACTTTCATTGGGAATAGTGCGGTAACAGGTGCAATTTGGAAATCGGTAGATCACGAAAGTCAGGCATCTTGTTACTCCGTCGAGTTCGACTATGAATACGAGCTTGATACTAGAGCGCCGGCGCTGTACGACGGTAATGGTACATCACACTGATCTATTACTCGGACAGGAATGGGTATCGTGATCCGGTTAATCAGATTAGTCAGATCGCAATTACACGTAATTGCAACTTGACACCGTTCAATAATATCTCCCCGATTAGAAGGGGATCGAGTACGGTGAAAGCAGGCAATCTACTAGTCGCGATATGGAAAATGTTTGGTCGGATGAGCTACTATTATCGAATGAAGCGGTGACGATAGAACTTTCGCGGACTTGTAAATTAGGTAACAATAGCCGCGCGTAATAGCTAATATAAATACAGCGAAATAATGGATAGCAGCTTGATTGCTATCGGGCGAGCTTTACGATGATTGCGCGTCATAAAGCCGAGCGTAACGAGTAGGAAAAGTGGAATAGCGATAAATTCGATTCCGCACCATTGTTAACTCTCTCCGTCATAGAAGGATTATTCCTGCGCCCGCCGTCAATGAATGCGCGCAGCGATGACCATAGTGCTTTCTACTGCACCGTCGGCCGTGCACTGAATTTACGATAACCAATCGAATGTAATCGTCCTTCAAACCAGAAGGCAACAGTAGCAGCAGCTAAGGCAAGGCCGTAATGGACGAGCACGAGAACAATGGAGAAGATAAGGGAAAGCTGCCGGTGCTACTGACGTCTCTCCCGTTCGGTGCCATTGTACTTTACGGTTCCACTTGCGATGCAACGCGCTGCGCGCAAGTTCGGTGGTTTATCGACTTTCGCGGTAATTGGAAATTCAATTCGAGTTATCGATATAACCGGGCTCGTTGGGAGAAACTTAGAAACCTCTGCCTGGAGGAATAATAAATTCTGACCCTCTCGCGATGAACCTGCTGGATCTTTCGCGCACCTTTCGCCGCAGTGTTCGCTTCGGGCCATTTCGATTTTTCAGCACAGAGTTAAGCGAGCTGCGAGCACGGCTGAACTTTTAACGAATTTACGCGATGAAAGTACACGTCGATCGACTTTTACGGCAGACCTGCCGGTGGCTCCATAATGGAGCGGAACACGGCATACGAAAGTTAGCTTCCCAACGATCGACAGTGTATCTCGATCGTACATCAAAGGGAAAAGTAAACGACGAAAGCAACTCGGATAAAGGCGGGTCTCGAGGCGCAACGGCCTTGCTTAATGCTTACGCTTTATCGCGCCTGTTTCACTTAGAGGCTCCCTTGGCCCTGGCAAAGGGCGATGGAAAAGAAACAGATTGCTCCTCGAAGGGGTGGGTCTCGATTATCCACGAAGCTACCGATTGTAGCCCGCAACACGGCACCTGGCTGTTAGGAGGATGTAATCATGCCACGGAGATAGGTAGATTAACTGTCAGTGCTTTATGAGCGACTCGAGAATGTATTAGATCGGTATGAACCGCGATCGATAACTGTTTACGCGGTTAGGTGGCCACCGGTTGGAGATGGAATCGTGTGACGCTTGCGTCGGCTGGGGTTACGCTGAAGATAGTCCAATCTCAATTATTGAAACACTTAATTAAACATCTGAACAATGTCTGCTAATCTCATCTATTTGGTATAAGTGTAATTAATTAACTTTAAAGCTCAATTGGCGTTCCCAAAACACGTTAGATTGCCAAATACTCTAACAAAGAGAGTATCCCAGGTGTCCACCTCCGATTGCTTTGATTTTTGGATATGCTTTAGAGGACAGAAGAGTAAGAAATAGGTGTCTTTTTATTTTGGCCTGTTTGCATGTTTGGGGGGATAAAACCACCCCTCAAAGTTATGCGATTTTCAGCTGCTCGTTCTCCAATTGCTTTGGCCAAAAACCAAAGCAATCGGAGGCTGGCAACATCTATTCTCATGAAATTCGAGGGGTGGTTTCATCCCCTAAACATGCAAACAGGTCAAAACAAAGGGACACCTGTTTCTTATTTTTTGGTCCTATAAAATATATCCAAAAATGAAAGCAATTTGAGGCGGACACCTGGGATGCTCTCCTTGCAAGATACCTTCGTTCAAAATGGGAGTTCACGAATGTAGCTTAATATTCGACGACCGTGGCACGATATGGAAATTCGTGAACAATTACGACCTCTATGCCAGTTGCCACCTCTGTCTCCAGTCACTTAGATCAATGGAACGTTATCGGTTCTCACCGCGACGCTCTGAATCAGGGAATCTCACGAGTCAACGCTCTGATGCACCTTGCCACCAGAGGCGATGAATCACCAAAACGATTGGATTATTCGGTGACAGCCGGGTTCCCAGAAGCAGATCAGTCACGACTGCGATTGCAAAGTATCTCTGCGATAGTACCGCGGCGACTTACATCGATTATCGCTAAGTATCTCAGTGATTAATACCTTCGGTTGCTGATTAGTACTGCAGTATCGAAAGGTTGCTTCACTCACCTGCAACAGAGAACGAAATGGATACATCAGTGAGTGTGTATTTAAAAAATGTTTCAATAGACGTTATTACTATCTGATGCTGCGCTTTTACTGTTTTTGCTAAATAACGCTTGTAATTTGAATTCTGCGACAAGCACCAAGGCCAGCGAATGGTCCATTCTGAAGAGGATGAACGAGCACCATTTCCAAGACCTATTTTCCTTGCGCAGGAATTGATGAGACGCGATAGTAAAGGGTCGAAAAGACGAGTAATAATCATTTGCCATTTTCCACGAAGACGAATGCTCGCGGTCTTCCCACCGATTGTCCTTGAAGGATACGGAGGCGGTTAATAGAAGAACGATGAAAGCCGTCTGCGCGCGAATACTCGGAGCCTTCCCAGGGAGGATACGTACAACGAGGTGAAACGTTTTCTCGTTTGCCGTGTTCCACGGAGAGTACGTAGCCATATCTTCCGCCTAATCCGCGGGGAACGCTTCGTTGCCCGGTTTTTGTCCTTCAGGGCCGATCGAACGGAAAATTACGCGGGTAATCTTGAGACGTGCTGCTACGTAGCAACGTGAGCAACTCTATCGCCGGAATGAGACCGGCGAGGAGAACACGAGAGAGTAAAGTGGAATCGCGACGAGGCGAAATTGGAGAAATTGAAGAAATTGAAGAGACCGAATCGAGAGAATGGAAATAAGGTGCTCCTTGGAAGAAGTAATTTCCGAGCATCTGCAAAAACGGTGGAACTATAATGCATCCTGACATGTTCTTTAGAAGGCAATATTTCCCTCCGTTTAATGCCGACTACTTAGACAATCTATGAAAATACGAGTAACTTTGTGTCGCGAAAAGTTCTATCGCGAGAAAAGTATAAAGTGCAGTTTATTATTCCCAAGATCCCTAGATCCCCGGTAGTACAAACTACGGCTGCAATTCGCATACCACGCACCTAAGCACGAAGTGCATAGTATCTAAAAACCAAGAATAAAGTACCCCCCAAAGAGAAGCTTCGCCTGGGAAAAATGGAGGATCGTTAGGCGGGAAGGCGTGCAGCTCGAAAACACTGTGAAACCGCTGAAGCCGTCGAGGATGGAAGGTGCTCGAGAGTACGGAAGATTAGGGATGCAGCGGAGGTAAGTGTACGCGGAAGGGAATTAAGAAAAAGGGAAGAAACAAGAGAGTATGCACGGAAGAGCGATTGCAGGGCGAAGGTGGAAGAGGATGTGCGTCGCGACTGGGTAACACGGCCCGAGGAAGACGAGGAGGAAGAGGACAGAGCCGGACGGGTTGGCGGACAGGATGAGCAGAGCGACGAGGAAGGAGCGAAGAGAGGAGATAGCGGTGAACGATAATGTCCAGCCGTGAGCGTTACTCCGACCGTGAATGTGTCTGGCCACGTCGGGTCCTCATCCTTCGAAGGACTATTTGTTCCACGCAACGCGTAAATTACGGCCAATCGGGCCAGGGAGAGAGCCGACGGAGCAGCAACAACGACGCTCCGTTGCTTCGACGTCCATTATGTATCTCGAAGACGAGGGAATTTCGCGAGGCTGCCCCGGAGGCTACTGATCCGAAGCACGTCACGGTTCGACGGTCTGTTCAGACCCAACTTATCCCCGGTGAACGCCGGGAACTTGTTCAGGGAATTCGATTATTCTTCTACCTGCTCTTGCAGCCATCCTGCACGCAGAATGTCTTCATCGAGCTCCTTACGGAGATGTGCGGAAGGACTCGATGCCAATTGGGGAGTTGAAGTGGTAAACGACGTGTGGAGATGCCAGAGAAAGAAAAACTAAACTTTTTTTATTTTATCTTTAGAGTTGCAGCTACCCATTTGGGTGATTAGCAACCACGTTATTTTACGCGAACTGAAGGTAGAGCTTTAAAAAAAGAAATTAAACTTGTAGCTTTAGAAGTGAGAACCTTTTTCGTAAGTTTCCCGTAAGTTCTGTTCTTTAACCCGACGCTGGTAAGGTGGGGAAATGTAACAGGAGTAGTTAGGTGGGGTCCCACAGACCCCGCAAATAATTTAGTAGTGTTACAGAAATCCATATCTTTAATTACATTTGTATTACCCAATAATACTTGATTAATTAAACATCTTTAATTTTCAAGAAAAATATACTCTTCCTAGCTTATTCTTATTCTTATCTTATTCTTCCTAACCTAACCCAGACCTAACCCAGACCCGTTTAATTACATTTGTATTACCCAAAAATACTTAATTAATTAAACATCTTTAATTTTCAAGAAAAATATACTCTTCCTAGCTTATGTAATGAACAAGCTAAATAACACTGACACGCGTTGCTAAAAAGTTATACTCAATTTAAAATCTTTGGGGTCTATGAAACTCCACCTTATCAACGCCGGGTTAAACTCGTAGAGTTTAATTCCCGATGTAAGCCACTTTCGAACCTTAGATCACAATCTTAGGTCTACAAGTGAAAAGTGTAAGGATCGAACCATGTGGTAGCCACGATTATTCCTTCAATCTCGTGGTAATTGCGCTATACACACACGTTGCAATGGCTGCGCGACACATTATTCCCTGTACGATTCATCGGGTTCCCGCAAGTTAAAGCGAATCGCTGTATTACTATAAATTACAAAGCGATTGCATTTGAACGTTATGCTTCGCATGGCGCTATGAATTACACCCGGGGGTATCAGAGGCTCCGCCGTATTAAAAATTAACGCCGCCAAGGAAAGCCGACAATAATGAGACGCGCTTCGAACAGGGCCGAAGAGATATGCAGCCATTATTCGCGTGAATTACCGACAGCACGATCTTTGCCCTTTCGTTCTGGCTGAATAGAGTGAAGTATTTTCAATCACTGACGCCGGGGTTCGTGAAAAATATACGCCCATAAGTAGCGACGCGTATGGGCATTACTATACATTACACCTTAACAATAACTGATCGTTGTAATGCAATAAATTCCACTCGAAACGTCACGTCCATTCGAGTACGCGAAAGATTCAAATTGAATATCATGCACCATGTACCTACGCATTATCGTCATTTTAATGGTGCCTGGGTGACTGACATGAATATCCGTCGCACCTTTATTCCCATGTCAAGCGAAGTATCGACTTCGACGTGACAGGACATATCGTTCGGACGTAGAGAATCATAATCCTGGAAAATAGGAAGAAATCGAAGTCCCAGCAGCATAAAACAAACGTGAAGCATGAAGGACTCTTAGGGTATACCAGCCATCTCGTTAAGCAACAAAGTTACCCGAGCAAAGTCGCCCTCCAATTATTTCCAGGCGAGTATCTCGAAACAGAGTACCGCTCTTATTGAAGATGCGTTCCTACCAGTGGCTCCGCTCGATAAACAGCCCGGGGAGGGTCGACCAAAGAAAAAGGCGTTCGGTTTTCGGCCGCGCAAGAACGGGAACAAATTTTATTGCCGCCGGTAAACTTTTTCGCCCGCCCCGTACTCCCCCTGGCCGCGTCGCTGCCATCGGGGCTGCCGCCACCATGATGCAGACATTAAGATAATCGCCCGTACCGAGAGAGCGTTCCGCCGAGGAACAGGATGGGATCCCCGGTCGAACGATGAACAGTATCGCTCGGCCAAGTTATACCTCGGTGCCGGGTTATTTTGTGGGTCTGCTATCGGGCCCCGAGTGCCCGTGATTGCAGGCTTTCCCCAACGAGGATCGCCAGGATTACATGGAGAAAAGCTCCTGACAGCATCGCGAAACAATCTGCCTTCGGACCTGGCGATTCTTGAAAACGTTTTGCTCGTCGCGCCGAACACAGGGGGCAGGAAATTGGACGCCGAAATGAGCCGAGAACTGCTTTAACGGGTTACAATACGTTCTCGGCGCCTAATAATTCGTGACTTTTGCAATTTTTTTCCTCGAGAGGCGTGAAATAAATTGGAAATATTATAATTGTATCCTGTTCTTGGGACCTTTGTTCATATAAAAAAATTTGTTTGATATATTTTTGTCATAGATTGCCGTTCGTTTTCTGCGGTTGCAGTTATTTCTGCACCAAGCAAGGGACCCCCTTATTAGCATGATAATATTAATAATTTACAACCTTTTTTCATGAACTTTGCGTTAATCTATGCAGAATGGCATTCTAAGGGCCACCAGGGCAAATTTTTGAATTTTTAGAAAATAAGAAAATTATGCCATCTTGAAGAAAGCAATCGATTTTTCGTCTACAATTACGATGTTTAAATGGTAAAAAAATATTAAAAATTAAAAATGTCCCCCTGCTCAGTGCAGAGGAATGCAGAAAACGAACGGCAATATACGGTACAAAAGTGTGTCAAATAAATTTTTTTATATGAATAACAGTCCCAAGAACAAGATACGATTATACAATTTCCCGAGAAAAAAATCCCAAAAGTGATCTAAAAATGAATTATTAGACGCAGAGAACGTATGTAACCCCTTAAGCGATGACTTCTTACCGCTGGTCAAATAAAACTGTGAAACAGAATCTTCTACCGTGAATTCATCCTCCCAATAGATTTCTTTATAAATTAGAGAAGCCTACTACTGCTTCCTTTGTGAACCTAAATAAATTATTAACTTCACATGCCCTCTGTAGAATTCTGCATCTTCCTCTCTGCAAACATGCAAGCCAAAGCCACTACACAAGAGACCCTGGAAACAGCCAACGAGTCGCGTCTATGTGACAAAGCCGAATCCCCGTGGTTATCGAAAAGAGCCCCTGACAAGCCGCGATAGCTAGCCAATTCCCCAGGCGTCGCAAATCATCGTATCAGAAGGACAGCACGAGAAAGTAACGGGCGCGCGTGGACTGGCCAGGAACGACCGCGGCCGCGAAACGAAGCCGAATAAATGAGCACGCTTAATCCGTGGCCCGAGCTTAAAAACGAAATCCCTCGTTTCCGCGGACTTTATCGGCCGTGCGGGCAAATATAATCACGCAGGCAGGATTTAGTCGAGGCCGAGGTTAATTCGGTGGCGTCGGGAGCCTCCTGATCGCCGGCCATTCGGCCCGCTTTAAATTCAAATTTCGGGTCTGCCGTGCCGCGGCTGCAAGTGTTGCCCGCCCCTCTGAATTACGATTCCGCCGGTCGCGTTGCTCGTTTTCGTGGGCCGCGCGCGCGCGCGCCGATCCAGAAGCGGTCCCCATGGAAATGATTGCTCCCACGCGGCATGTCTGGCTCATTAGGCATTCCTTCAGTCTGTGGTTACACTTGGCCACCCTCTCTATTCTCGACTTCACGTGTGGACAGAAAAGATGAACGGAGAGGGGCGGCCCCGAGAACGGCAGGGACACGCGCGTGTACGGGGATGAAAATCGCGCGCGATTCTGACGACAGCTTACGTGGAAACGTGCGAATAGATGAGACTCCCGGTTGCAGTGGGGCGCGAGTGGATTTCTGAAGGTTAATTCTTTTCCCGAGCATTTTCTGAATTATCTTTCTTCCTCCGGACCCGCTGTGATTAAGAGAAGTAAAGTTTAATCAACTGTAGACTCTGGTCTTCAGTATTCTGTTGTTGGGAAGCTTCTTTCTTTGGTGGAGTAATGGGCAAGAGAAGGCAATGGAGGAAGTAGGAAATTGGAGAAGAAGTAAGAAGTTGCGGTTGAAAGGGATCCGTGAATGGACGGAGTCTGGTAGAATGGTTTCTTCTTAGGTGAAGAAACTTCGACTTGAAGTGTAAATAATTTAATAGTCCAAGTCGCTATTTGAAGAGTAAGGATTGGCTACTCGAAAATTACTCCTCGGTAAAGAAGACTCCCCATATGTGAGACTTAAGTATGTGTAGGAGGTTTTAATCATTCTATAAATAATAATCAAGATATTCGAAATTATGGTGGTATATTTTATATTTATCATTTAAACAGATTAATTATAATTATTTCTTTATTTTGTTTATGTGGGGTTTCATTTTTATCTTGGTTTTATTCGAAGGATTTTATTTTTGAATATATTTTAGGTAGAATAATGAATTTAATTTTAACGCTAATGTTTCATTTGTCTATAATTTTTGCTCTTAGATATTCTATGTGACATATGTCACGCCAAACTAACTGTAGACCACATGATTCTTGAGTGCAGAGAATATTCTTCCAAAAAACAGTTATTTAAAGTCAAACCTACCTCAAGGCTACCAGGCAGTCGTTTCCCGTGAAAGAAACACTTCCTTTTTAATGTATTTTCAAAAAATGCTGTGGCCTCTAATAGTTATGCAATTGAGTCGCTAAACAAAAAACAAACGAAAAGTTTAATACTGTTTCAAGCTTGTTTCTCTAAAGAGGTGCTTACAGAGAATCTATCAATGCGTTTGCCTGAAAGAGTGCGTAGTAACAGAAGCCTGCGAAGACGGAAATAAGCAAAATCCTTGGCAAAGACAGAAGAGGCGAATCGTGCACGCTCGGATTAAGCGATTCTGCATACAGAGAACCCATGAAATAAGATGCATAAGGGGAATCAAGGCTTGGCAAGAGACGAACAAATATGCAACCGAGGCATACGTGAATCCTCTTCTAAATTCATGTGTGGACTGAAAGGATGGAGACAAGTGTAACGGGAGAAGCTCGATACGGTATGCACATATTTACAATCTCTCTCCGAATGATACATGGGCATGTTCTAGGAAATTGGTGAAATCGTTGCAGTCGCCATAATCGTATTAATTGAAGCAGCACAGAGCCCAATGAAAATTTACTTCATACAATTAAACATTCAATTATAAAGTGTACAACTATAATTCAATTATAATGTGGAGCAATGCCGATGGAGAGCAACACGAAGAAATTCCCAAACAACAATTGTGTCTGGACGTTTAGCCCGGGATGAGCTTCGCCCTGCTAATTTCCAGCAGTGATACGCGCGCAGATGCAAATACGGTTACAGAACGTTAACCAGGGAAAGGCAAAGAGAAAGCTAAAACTCGTAGGTAGACGAATCCGACGTTCGGGCTGATTCACCTAACTCGCGTCTCCCACGAATGTTCGGTAACATCTGGACGAACGAACCGCTGCTTTCCGGCTAACGAGGCACGTTTCATTGCGTAGCCGCTTCGAATTGCCAATCGGGAATCGAAGTCTGCTCCGATGCTGACCGATTATGCAGATAATGCGGTATTATGTCGCGGTGATCTTTTTGTGGCATTCCAACTGCAACGCAGGGTGGCTCGCCATTTATTCGTGCTTTTGAAATTTTAGAAATTAAAATTTCCCCGAAATTATCGGTATATCGAATAAAAAGATTGCTGGTATATATTTCCAATTGTTTATTTGTTGAAAGACATATTCCACTTTGAAAGGTGCATCGTTATTTCACCAAAGCCATTAAAATGTGTGGAAAATGAATCTGGCGAGACGTTGTTCTTCCAGAACACCGACCACTCGAGTATGTATTGCCTTCGAGAGATGTTGGTACGACTAAGTAATTAAGGGGAGGTTCCGGTCTAGAGCACATAGCAATAGGTGATCTTTAGGAATTAATTAAAGGAAAACTACTATATATAATTTAATGGGACTTTTTACATTGTATTAAGGGTGTCTTAGATTATAGAAATATATTTTTTGTTTTATAATGAATTATTGCAGACGGCAGTGGGGAGTCGTTAAAGTCGAGGCGTAAAAAAATTCATCCAAGTCGGTGGGACCTGTATCTCCAAAAGTTATTATCCGATTCGATTGAAACTTTTTTATTTCGGAGAATATACTTCTGGCTAGGGGGAAAACCAGAAAAATACAAAAATGACATTTTTTAGAAAATAACGACACCTGAAGTTTGAAATCACTTTTTCCCTATATTTCTCGTCCTTTCAACGCCTTTAAAATTTATAAATTTTCAATTTTTTTGTAATGATTTCTGGTTTTCCCATAGCCAGAAGTATATTCTTCAAAATAAAGAAAGGTTCAGTTGAATGGGATAATGACTTTTGGAGGTACAGGTCCCACCGATTTTGAGAACACTGTTTCGAGAAAAACGCGTTAAAGTTTTACGTGAGCGCCGAGTGGCCGGTTGTTATCCATGCATTAGCCGCTACTCAAATGCCTATAAATTCGAGAATTTTACGAATTTCAACAAATCCTTTTAAACACATATTCCTAAAAGGTTGAACATTCGAAAAATGAAATAAGAAAATCGATTTTCAGACCGGAACCTCCCCTTAAACAAACCTAAATGCTCACACGGTATTCCCTATCCAGAACCTATCATCGACATTAATCATTTAATGGTTTGCGCAGGGATTCGCTGACTCCTAGTGGTAACTTGCATTGTCCCAATGAAGACATAATAGACAAATTAGCTTGCAACCAAATCAGGACTTTAACCGTCGACAAAATAAGTCAAAGCCGTTCTCCGTGAAATATGTAAATCGTAGGACGATGGTTCATTACTTTTCACGATCGCTTCAGCGACGATGACCATTCGGTAAAAGGGACTGCTTCTCATTGCTTCGCCCCGAGCTATCTCGAGAAATTTATCTATCAACGGACGCGTCTGGAAAGAACTCGATGATGGTAATCAGACGGGGGCGTTGCGAGGAAAAATGTCAATAACCAGTTATCGTGTGGCCAGTTAACCGCGGGCCAGGCTACCACGTTTAACCGACAATGAGCTACTAACACACACGCGAGTGTTAACGGTGGATCGCGCAATTACTGCTGCACCGCCTCAACGAGGCGGTTCGTCCGCAATAATCCGGTATTTATGGCCGAATTTATGCGCGGCCGCGAGCGCTTAACTACTTAAATATAACCGATTTACTGGGAATCCCGGGGGAGAAGAAATATCCCGAACGCTCCTTCTGCAACGTCCGCGGTGCGGAATGGAGAATAAGCCTCGACCAAAACATCGAGGTTTCGGCTCGTAAAAAGGCAGCTGGCCACGTGACTCGTCCTCGAGGAATCCTCGGGAATCCTCGCGCGACGAACTTCGGGGAGAGGAAGAAGAAAAAGCAGAAGGCGAGAGTACGTGGTGTGTATAAAAGGTGTCACGTCTTGGCTTTAAATCTTGTTACCATTGATTGTACACCGGGAGAAAGACAGAGAGCGGCGAACTGCTCGAGCACGAGAGACGAGGGAACAAAAGTAGAGACAGGAAGGTGGAGGACGAAGAAGAGAGATTGAATCTCCGGAGTGGGTCTGGTGGCAGAGACCTTGGCTTTGGCGGTATATCCATAACGAGATTAATCACTCGGCTTCCCGAGACTCTCGGGAATGCCGCGAATTGAGAAATTTGCACGCCCACGCGAACCAGCGGCGAAAAACCTGAGTAATAGCCGTGCCGGTTGCCGCGAACTTTGTCGAACGACGGGAAACACAGCGGAAAGGGAATGTTGGGCACAAAAGACTTTTATACTCCGCTATACAGTCAGAACAAAATCAAGTGGCCACTCGATACCAACTTCCTGCCGATTCCTTTCTCACTGGTCTCTCGCTCAGCTGTTCTCTCTCTCGCGCGCGTACATTTCTTGCCGATTTACATTTCTCCGCGGTATGCGCTCGGCCTCGCGTTCACGTTAAGAGAGATGATTATCTGGGTAAAGAAGACAGGGACGGGTCCAAAGAGACCGGGGAACCTCGGCGGAGTTAAAAATAATATGCACAGCTTATTTCAGTCGAGTGCATTCCGCGCGATTAAAGTGCATTAAAGGAATTCGCGAGGTTCGCAATAAATTTGTCTGCCTCTCGGTGCGCACGAATGAGGAAGCCGCAGGTGAAAACGTTGCCTTCGATAAGGGGCGCCGCTTCTTTGTTATCTCGGCGACCTCGTCGCACTTTTATTGCAGCAGGCGAGTCGCCGTTTTTAACGACCTCTTAATCTGTTTCCGCAAAAGACCGTCCGCGTTTCACCGTCGAAAAATCACGGCCGCGCATCCCTCATTATCTCCGATCGGGGTCTTTAAGGTTCTTTCGAGGATAACGGTACTGGCGTGCACATGTGTCGAATCATCTCCTCCCTTGCCCTCATTCTTTTTTCTCAGTAAGACACTTTGCAAGCCCGTGTAGCCGACTCTTGTAATTATCATTACGGATCATACCTTCCCTTCAGGGAAATGATGATTCATGTTTCATGGTAGAGCGGTTTAGCGAGCAACACATGGTCGGATTCGCTTTATCGCAGTACGTTTGTTATGCCTTTGGCATAGTTTAGCATACTCTGGAGGAGATAATCATCTGTAAGTTCTCAGAAGGATGTCTCTTTGTTGGTTGAGCTTTTAAATATTATGTTTGAATTTTACAGTAATTTTTACTGTTCATGGGAGTCTCTTGAGGAATAAAATGATTCGAAAGGGACTCCGTGATGCTGTATTTGGAATTTTTTGTATCCAGTTACTCGTTTACCTGCAGGTACACACCTCTGGCTTCAATTACCCAGGATCTGGACTGGCCTGCGGCTGCAGATCGCTCGTTTACATAATTCGGCGGAAATCATCGAGGTTATCCTGCGACGGGAGGACGGACGAACGGACTTCTGAAGCATAATCAGCCAATTTAGAACGGCTAGGCAAATGCATCTAATGCGCAGGCGAATGGATGGAGATAGAGTATACCACTGAGGATCTCGAAACGCAAATTCTGATATTCGATGCACGCAATTCACGCAATAAATCGTTGTAGAATATTCATCCACTGCCAAACGAAGAAATGGAACACTTGAGCTTCTACCATTCGAAATTGAGGACCTTGTGGCAATAGGGGTGGAGCTCCATCTTTACCAACTTCGAGTAAATTAGAAATAACTGTTCATAAAATTATTGCTTTCACTTACAATTAAAAACAGAATACTAATTGAAAAATATATGATTTCACACAATAAGTAGAAGCTACTGGCAAGCGAAAATCCCGAACCCGGAAATTGAAAAAAATTGAACCTTTGTGCATACGTAGGGGATTTCCTCCTGATTACAACGCAATTTTTGTTTGCTGTCCTAATTCACTCTAACAGGGTGAAATTAACCCCTGAACATTCGGCTATATTCCGATTTTATTTTCTAACTCGCAATCTGGAAGAGATGGAAAAAAAGTTTCAAAACAAAATTTACTTGTTTTAATTAGGACTATCATTTGGTAAATTGCAGTTACCAAAATCGGAAAATAGCCGGAATTTAAGGGGTCAATTTCACCCGTTAGAGTGAATTTGGGGAGCAAACAAAAATTGCGTTGTAATCAGGAGGAACTCCCCTACATATTCACAAAGTCTCAGATTTTTGTGCATCTCCGGGTTCGGGATCTTTCCCTGTGAGTTGATAAGTTTTTTATTTCTGTAGTCGACGAATTCTCCAAATCCGGAGCTGCCCGAAACAAGCACATTCCACAAGACAATAATGAACGCAGGTTCAAAATATGCAACAAATCGTTCATTTGTCATCGAATTTGCACCAAACGATGTAGAACTTTTTTACGCATATTACCCGCCATAGCTGAGAAACTATAAAAAATGGAGTTCCACCCCCGCAAGGTCCTCAATTCCAAATCTCTCCCCAAGAACTGCCCACGTGCCACCGTTTTCTCGCCAAGCTCCGTCACAAAAACCGTGACAATGCCTCGAATGGAAGTAAAGCTACACAAGTCCCGACCAAGAGTGAAGAAGAGAACGCAGACGGAGACCATTGCAGGTAGATTCCAGTCCGGAGTGTCGGGCCAAGTCGCCGACGCGGGACTTTATATTTCCCCGATTGTCCAGCTGTAAGGAACGGCCAAACACTCGGGGGTCCGCGCAAATATTGAAACAAAGGCATGCAAATGAGCGCGCGTTATTCGCGGCAAGTTTTTCACGGGCCCCCAGAGTAAGTGGGAGCGTCGGTTTGCAAGACAAACCGGTTAATTGCAAGCACAAAGGGGATGCGCGAAGGGCGGCGGCGGGGAGGGCAATACGAGGAGCGGGCAGACACGGGGATCCTGTCGAGCTCGTCGTCGGCCCATCCACTCCCAGACACCTGCGAATTCCGGTTCGTTTCGGGCGTTCGTGAGGCGCGAGGTAATTTAGCATTCGCTTCGACCACAAACTGAGCTCGCCGCAGACCCGCTCGAACTCCGCCGGCTGAGTCACACCTCTCAGGTGTTTTAATACCACGAAACGTGAATGGATTTTTACGTCAGGCTCCCTCCCCGGGCCCCTTAATGTATACACCCTGTATTACGGTGCTTCCGAATCTTGTTCGTGGCGCATTACTCGCCGTGCCGGCCGCCCGTGCATTTGTATTCCGGCGTCCACGTGAGAAACGACACTTTTCTTGGATACGACTTTATGCTTTACGATCGCTATTAATTAAATCCCCGATCGTTTATTTCCTGCGGCGTACAGGTGAAAGTTTCGTCGCCAGCCTGCTCTAACGCCGCTCAAGTCGGTTCTGCTTTGTGGCGTTGGGCCAGGCGTTGTTACGTTGTTTTGTTAGGTGTTTTTAAGACAACTTTTAACCCGGGAGCTGAATCTGTTCGGTTCAAGCTGAGCGACGAAGACGAATCCACCCGACACAAAGGAGGCAATTCACAAGATGAGGTCAACAACGAACGGCAGCGGTGAATTAATTTCACTGATTGGCATAATCACGACCGCTGTCGCAAGGGTCAACAAAGGTTAATATTCTCCTTCGGAGTCGTCCACCACTCTTCTTTTCGCTCCAGACAGACTGTATGTACCTTAGAGTGGAGCGAAGGAATTAAATTGTCCGGGATCGGATTCCTATAGTGTGGAAAGGTTGCTAAAAGGCCAATAAAACCAGCGAAAAATTTAAGGCTATATATTTTCAGCGAGCAGCAGAGGTCTCCTTTTTTAAAATTTCTATAAAAACTGCCAACCTTAGAGCACTTTTGTGTCGCAGGTTTTCCCTATTTTCTGTTATTAGAGAGGCAATTGTGGACTAAAGAATACATAAAACCAGCTCTAGCTGTCGGAGATCGAAAGTGACCTGAAAAATGATCAGACAGGATCTTGTACCTGCAACTTTACCAACAAGCGTGTAAAATGGACCGTCTTCGCTCGCACCCCATCCCCGTCCCAGGAAAACATTAGATCCTACCAGATTGATCAAGCGGAGTTTTAAAGATTCGAGGGGAAGAATTTTAATTAGTTACCAAGGCACGAAAGCTTCTTAAGGATTCTCAATGGCCTCTCGAAGCACCTTCGAAACTCTTTAAAGCTTCAAGTGCAAGGGAATACGACCGGTCTCTTCTTTCTCCCCCAACTACGCCAACGAGTAGCTAAATGAACTGTTCGTTGCGTCCGTCGATCCCCTCGCTCCTTAATTCTTTTTCTCAATTACCGGACACTGCACGAGCGAGCACAGAATTCTCCTTGCTCGTGTCCCCATTTCGGGGGAACATTCTCTCCAACGCTTATCACTCTCCCTTTTCGACGTAATTAATGAAGCTTAGAACGCGAATAAATTAAATTTCAACGAAACTTTGGCGATCTGCAAAATTTCGCCAAACGCAAATTTAACGATCCACGTGCGAAGCACGCGCGCGTCCAAAGTGAAGTGCGTGGCGAGAAACCTCGGCATAAAGAGCCGGCGAAGGAAAAAAAGATGGAAGGGTGAAAATGGCTCAAGTCTCTCATCGGCAAATTACGCTCTTGACGTCGGTCCCTTCGTCAGGATCGCTTCTTTTTTTTTCGAGAGAGAGACGATCAGCTTCCATTCTTCGAGCATGGTCGGCCGTTTTCCTCGTTTTCGAAAACCGGGGTCCCGCGCGTTTCGATCTACTACTTCGGCAGAGGGGTTAGAAAGCAAGCGGAGGGTCGGTGAAGTGGAGTCTCTTGCCTCTCCCTTGGCAACGGTCACTTGGAAACCCGTCGACAGAGTGGACATTTCGCGGAGCTCCACGGAGGGGGACTTTCCCAGACTCTTTTTACCATCCGTAAAGAGCTTTCGAGGGTGCGCGCGCTGGAAAGCGAATTTTCTATCCTGAAATTTTCACGAGACGCCCGTGCCTCCGAGACTCGCTGCTTCGTAAATGTTTGAAAACAATAATCCGGCTTCAAATATGGGATAAACGGAGTGACAATTTGTATTTCTCTTGCTTCGAGCCAGCTTCAAATCCACTTACCGTTTCTGAGCGGCTACGAGAGGAAAATGGAAATTTTTCTCTGCGTCAGAAAGAATATTCGCAACGTTTTTCCACCTGCCTCTTTCAGTGTCTTCCATTCGATAAGATATCCGGATCGACGAAGTCTTCGCTGCTTGAACTAAATCGCAGTGGACGTACGACTACAGTGTATTCGTGTGTTTAAGCATCATTATATCGCGAACTGGTGGGGCACGAAATCGCGGTATTGTTCCTCCCGATGCTATCATTAATTACGAGCGAGCAGGAGGCGTCGATCATGAAAGGAGGATGCTCGCGAGGACACGCTGGAATCACGAGAGACGAAAAAAGGGAAGCGGCGCAGCGACGGGGGTTCCCTCCAATTTGCGACTGCGCCGGGGCACGTGAGTAATTGCAAAGATCCTGAGACAAAAGCTCGCGGCTAAACAAAAGATTGACCCTCGCTACCTTGCCAGGGGGTTGCGCGTCCTTAGGACGATGTATGATTGCGTGCCTCTTGACTCTTACGCCGAGAGAAAAGGCGAATCGGTTTACACTATTCGCGTGGCTGACATTTTCGCTGCTATCATTACGGCCGCTATAATTTCTCTTGATAACGAGGGCGCACCGTTCGCTGGGAATTACTGCGACAGATACGAGGATAACTGATCGCGGGAGGCGTTGCCGCCTCGGTCTTGTCAATCGAGGGAACGACTGCGTTCCGCGTGGATGAAACTCCCGCTTACTTTCTTCCACCCGACAGTCTGTCTGCAGGGTGATTCGAAGAAGAATACTGAAAGATTCAGCGTAGGCGGAAAGTATTGCGTTAACGGTAGGTGTTTAGTGCGCCATATAGACACGATTTCGCAAGGTCATGCTTTGCTATTCTTTTTGCGACAAAGAAGTTTGTTCAGAGACGTGCACACAGTGTATTCAAACACTGCTGATTGCCGCAGGTTTGTTACTGTGCCGGGGTAAGCGAACAGGGGTTGCCTTCCGGTGCATCCTCCCCCTTCTGGCCCTCTTTTCACTTTCATCCGAAGGGAAGAGGGAACAATGAATCACGGGAACAACGCCTACCCTGAATACACGCCTGAATTGAGATAACTATGTAGCACGATGGGAGAGGAGCACCGCCAGACACCTGCGGAAGAAGCTACTTTCGTGCTGCAACTCTAATCCACCCGAATAGCTACTATCGGAGGAACTAATAAAAACATCGATTTTCAATTGAATAGAGTCAGGACGGGAAAGGTGTCTAAAACGATCTCTCGGTGTAAAATGATTCCTAGCTGTTTTGCGGCTATTAGCGCTGCTATTTCCTAATATCGATGTACAAATGTTCAGCCTGTACGTCGCCAAGTGTCGCTCGAAGTGCCATGTAAATATCAAAGCTGTTTGTGTTATAAACGAGATAAAATTACTGCCTTCTATCTACGGTAAGGTCTTTTTCAATGTTGCGTAAATTTTGTCATAAACGGCTTAGTGTGTAATTCAACAATAATTTAACGTATGTTTCGTTACCGAATGTAATAATTTCACGTTATATACGGCCACTGATTGTGAGTTGGATGTTTGGGATCATGTGAACCCTCTCTAGTATTTAGGGTGAAATGATCGCAGGAATCCCAGTGGGTGCGCGAAAAAATTTGAGTCTGTGAAGCTGATCACATTTTCTTATGTTCTTTAGTTGATTTTAAGTATTTCTATTCATTGATTATGTACCAAAAATTATCTAAGATTTGTTTATTTTTAAATTGTTTTAGCTCATTACGTTCGCATACTTTATGATTGAGTTTAATTTCTGCTTTTATCAGGTAGCTAATTTTAATCTTCAGGTAAATAAACTATCTCACAAAAATTACTTTACTTCTATTTAAATAATGTGCATTTGTATTTTTTATACGAATTACGCGTTAAGGAGATCGTTTTAGACACCCTTCCCTTACCTACACTTCCCTCAGCACATTTTCCATCCCACACCTTAGAATCTTAAAAAATACAAAGGCAGAATACATTTCACTGAAAATCGTTATTCGAGACGCTAATCTTGCGGACCACTTCCTTACAGTCGCTCAGCCGTTTTTCTTCCATCCTTCTTCCCCATTCCCTCGCCTGCATCTCATTCCGCTCGCCTCCCAAGATTTCAAGCGTAACACGCGCAAAACGGCAGCCGTGACGCTTCCGCTATTATTGCACGATATAAGTCGAGCCACCGATGAAAGCTTACGCCGCGCCGTCGACAACGTGGACGCAACCGAATGAGACTGCCTTCTGCCACATATTTCCCCTTTCAGCCGGTTCTCTTTCCGCCTCGCAGAGAACCAAGGGGGCCATCGACGGGCCACGAGCGGAACACCCACGTACGCGATGGGTATACGTCTTATTTACGGTAATTGCTTCTCATCTAACTAAGAGGCGGCATCGGCTTTTCCGGGTTCTCGACTCGCGGGATTCGCTTATTCCCGATCCCTGCCCCCTCGATGACTGCTCGTACGGTGGCTCGCCCGTATTAACTCGTCCCTGGCAAATGCACGCACACAGCCCGAAGCCACCGAGCGCTATCTCGATTTATGGCTATCGGAGAGGGACTTCTTGCGGGTTTAAATGCGAGATCTACCTCGGCTACATTTAGCAGCACGGAAAATGGAGTGACGCCTTCATTTCCCGGTGTTAGGGGATCATTCTCGGAATCTCGGCTGCATCACTTGCCTTTCGTAACATCGTAACCCTCGGCTCTCAGGAGGAGGTAATTGTAAAACGAATTTTAGGTGAATTTGCGTTTCACCTTTGGCGGTCATTGGCCAATTTCTTTGAAAGCATAGGGTATACGATTAATTTCAGAACGAAGAAAGTGTGTTTACCATGAATGAAAAATATTATTCAGAAGGTAGGATAGCCTCGCATCCGATAAGTGAAATATAATATCGATGTCGTGACAGGGCTTGATAGTTTCATCGCGTACAACGCTGATGAAAGTAACTCCGCCTCTAACATTAATGGATTCGTATTTTTTCCCAAGTTATCTGTGCCTTGTATCGATCAAATTGCGGGGCTGACTAGCGTTATAATCGATGTTGCCGCCAACGAGGCGTGAAAGTGTCCGATGCAGAAGGATCCTCTCGTTGCTTCCAGTATAAATTCCTTCGGGAGTCA
The DNA here is from genome assembly GCA_910592295.1 of Andrena haemorrhoa. NCBI lineage: Eukaryota > Metazoa > Arthropoda > Insecta > Hymenoptera > Andrenidae > Andrena > Andrena haemorrhoa. The sequence continues at coordinate 9,172,670 of OU342943.1, forward strand.
ATGATCATCGAGAAACAGCTTTTCACGAAGTATACAAAAGTGAAGTAGAACGTCGAGTTCCTCGTTCTCCTCGTCTCTACTAAACCCACGAATCTACCGAAAACCAAGAAAGCCGCTGCTTTCTTGCCCCTGATTCGTGTGCCTCTCATTTTTCAAGGAAACAGGCTTTTCTTCGAAAAGAACAACGAAGGTTCGACCGAAAGTGATGTGGGCAGTTAGCACCGTCTAGCTTAATGGGCCGAGTTAAGCCCCAGCAGTTAGACTTCGACGAAAGACCAGTGGAGATTTGGAAGAATGCGGGCAAATCGATAGATAAACTATCGGGGCAAGGTCTTGCGCAAGAGCCTGAAATTCGTCATGGCTTAATGATGGGCGAGCGATGGTTCGCCGAGGGAGAAGCAGAAGGGAGGCAGGCTGCTCGGTGTCTTTCTGGACGATTTCTCTGATGGCTTGTGGAGCAGATGACGAATGTTGCCCAGTTAGGCTCAATGATATTAGATACCATCAGGAATCACTGTTCACGAAAGAAACGTTAATATGGGATAAAAGGGAGACCCCATGCGTGATAATGCAACCGACGCTTTGACCACTGCCTCTTCACCGAACCAACCTAGCTGAGATCGATAACTACTCAACTGCAACAATGATTTTTACTCCGAACTTGTATGGATAGCTTGAATACCATCAGCGTTAAGGGGTCATCCTCAGTCAGGAGGCCGAAAAAAGGATGGCCTTCGGCCATTTTTTACTCAAAAACTGTAACACATTTTTCAAAAGATCTTTCTTCCTTCGAAGGATTGCATCTAGTACCGTGCATCGTAATTTTTTTATTTAAAAATATTTATCGATAACTAAGTTATTGTCCATCACTCGAAGGTTCTCTAAATAAAGGCTTCTGCGGTGACAACTGCTGCTCGGAAGTCGATCATCCAAAATAAAAAATTCAAAAGAATTTACTTATTATATTATATTACCAAGTACTTGAACGAAGAATTTTTCGAAATATTGATTTGGGGAAAAATGGCCGATGTTTAAAGTAAAAGTTTCAATTTTTACCGTAAATCGGGCCTGATTTTCGTCAATTAAAAGAAAACTAAGCATCGGATAAAAAAAATCCTTCGTTCAAAGACTAGTTTATTGTTCCTATAGTGAGCTTGTAAAATTTGAAGTAAATCGGTTGAATGGTTATTTAAATATTTTGGTCACCGAGTTTGAAAGAACCTTCGAGTGATGGACAATAACTTAGTTATTGATAAATATTTTTAAATAAAAAAATTACGATGCACGGTACTAGATGCAATCCTTAAAAGGAAAAAAGATTTTCCAAAGAAATTTCCAAAGACCACCCTTTTTTCGGCCTCCTGACTGAGCATGACCCCTTAACGGGACCAGGCAGTCAGATGGCGCGAAAATCAAGTCTTTTTTACGAATTAATTACGAGGAGATGAATACAAATTGTGACTAGTACTTTTGGGTAATGTTTATTAATACTATAAACAGTAAAAAAATAATTTATACAAATGTATGACAGTGCTACAGTCGTCTGATGCGTTTTTTCTGGAGCCGGTATAATTTTGCAGTGATTCTGGCGGTAAGAAATTGAGTTGTGAAATATCCTTTGAAAGTGACACTTTGTCTTGACCCCCCATTCTGCTCTGAATCTATTGAAAAAGAAAGAAAATAAAAATTATAAAAATGGCGGCTGTGAAACGGCAAATTTGAAAGAAACGTGATTTTTCGCCAGGACAAAGAGCCATTTTATTTATTTTTTGCCAAAACAGGATTTTTCACGGACCTATGCGTCGTTTGTGGTTGTAACTAGATTTGTTTCTAGCATTGTAGTTTCGAAAGAGAAATCTATTTAGTCCACCTGCGTGCGCGCAGAAAACGGTTTATGGCGCGCTAGTCCTTTTGGGTTGTAAAATCCTTAATTTTGCGAATTTTTATATAAACAAAACGGCGTTTTACTCGGGAACGGTGGTACTTTCGAAGAATTCAACAAAAAAATATAGAGTTTCTGGCTGCCTAGTCCCCTTAAGGTAGGCTCTCACTACGCCTCGCCTCGCCTCGGCGCAACTTCTTGTCGCACTCATATCTAGGCTCGCGTCGCCTCGGTTTTTCCGTACCTGAAGTTATCCGAGCTTGCCTCCGTTCCTGTGTTTGGTCAGTTGCTCAGAGAACCTCTTCCTTCCTCTTTTAGCGGTCACCGAAAGCGGTGGCCTTGCATCCACTCACACTACGCCTCGGCTCTCTTCCTGAAAATATTTTCGAGGAAGAATCCGCAGCTCGGAGTCGCGCCGAGGCGAGGCGAGGCGCAGTGTGAGTGAAATTGTCAAAATACACAAGAAAAGCATAGGAAGAATAAAATGACTCGAGGCGAGGTGCAGTGGGAGCCTACCTTTAAACTCACTACCAGCGAGTCCCCTTGGCATTATCTCTAATTACAATCCTCCTGTAGCATTCCACCCCAATCCTTACAAACTCTGCAACTCCGCAATAAATACGTATTGCTATGATTAAACAGCAGAGAAGCGACCATTTATAGACGCTTCACGTTCCCTTCGCAACGTTCCCCGGCTCAGGTCTACAATTATTCACCCTCTGATAATCTCGCATATCCTAATGACTCCATTGCACCCAATAACGACGACCCCGTTAAGGAACACGAAGGTTCCCCGGTCGCTTCCTCCGTCCATCCCGCGATCCAGCTGGAAGAGTCCCCGGGATAAAAACGCGCGACGAGGACACGTTGCCGAGATAGCTGGTACATGAAACAGCGACGAGGCTCGCGGGTAATAAGCGGTAGGCACGGCGTGGCTGTTGGCGCCAGCGGGAGAACGGTATAAAAGATCATAAAGGATCATTTCGACACGCCATACCGCGATATCGCGTGACGATCCGCGCCGGCGCTCGATCGTCTGCGTGCGGACGCGCGCCGGAGACGCCTGGCCGCGGAAAGAAAGGACGGCGGACCTGGTCCCGGAGCTGCTCGAAGCGGAGCCACCCCGCGACGGCCACTGCGGAGTCGAGGAACGAGGCAACCGGCCCGGAATAAACGGTCTGGCCCGCGGGCATAATTAAACTTGTCGCTTAAAAATGAGTAGCCACGAAGGCGGCGTAAACAGCGAGTTTCGGAGAGTGCAACAGCGAGGCGGTCCGGGCCGGTAATTAACGTTCTGCTCGGCGACCGGCGCGAGCAAGAGGGCAATGAACAGGCCGGGCGAGAGGCAGAGAGCCAGAGAGGAAATTCTCCTCTCCTTTTACGTTATCCTTGAGTGGATCGGCCGGGTGGAAGAGAGCGAAAGGGTCGCGGACGGAGCGAAAGACGCGGGGCGACGTGCCGGAGGGGAGCGCAAGGTGAGGGAAATAATTTGCTAGACGGTGAACGCTGGCTGCGGTCGGCGACAAAGAAACGGCGGAACCGCGCTCTCGCGAGTCCTGCACTTGGACGAGTCGAGCTTCTGTAATGCTAATCTTTGGCAGTGTCCATTCTCCTCGTTCTTTAAACGGAAGAGCGAAGCAGGTCTGTCCAGCTTAATTCTTAACATTTGCTCCTCGCGTTTGGTCACCCTGTAGATTCCTCTTCACACTTAAGATACATTAATAATTTGCAGCTATTACCGTCTCGCTCTCCCTTGTACTTCACGAGCGTAATTTTACTCGATTTTTAGTACCGATAATGGGACCATGAAAACGCAGGTGGGGCGGATCGATGCAGCGAAGGGAATAAAAGGAGTAAATCCTCTTTAACTTCCTTTCATTCCGACCTCCCCGAGAAATTCCCTCCGTATCGCCGGGGATAAAGAATGCGGTGACCTCTTCCGCCGATAGGATCTAAATTAAATGGCTAATTAATTGCCGGGACGTGCATCGCGGCGCGCAATTAATTGCCTTATTTCGCGGTATTGCGAATTGGCCTGCGGTGACGGTCTGATGAGAATTATTACGTCATTAGGTCGCAGGAATGAGCCGGCGTTGCTGAATCGTAATCCACGGGCGAATAACATTTTCGTTGCGCTCGAAATTAACCTCTTTGCCTCTCTCTCTCTCTCTCTCTCTCTCCTCCTTCGCCTCCTGTCGTGAATTCACCGCTCCGCCAGACTCGTTAATATTTGAAACACGGCACCTGATCTTGGTACGCTATCGTCGTGCAACATTTCGGACAACAATTGTATAGATGAATGCGTGATTATGAAGATTTGAGTGAAACTCTTAAGTAAACTTTACTCACTTTTCAATTTTATCTCCTCTTTTTCATCAATATGAATTCTTTTTAATAGTTTTATGTATTTCGCGAGAAGAATGTCGGTTTTCAACGAGACCGTTTGCTTCCAACACTGCCGAACCTGAATCTGATCGGGCTCTCCCTGGTCTCTTGGCATCATCGAAAACAGATTAGCGGGTGCTCTTAAAAGGCACAAGAAGAACAGGACAGGCAAGAGAGCACGCGGTGAAATCGCTTTCGTGCCAAGAGGGTGAGGCTAAGTGAAAGAATAGAGGTTGCGTGATGGCCCCGGATTCGGGAGTAAAAAGGATAAACGTCCCATCTCGTGGGAAGTACTTAACGAAATCCTCTCATCCGCGTGGCCATTCTGAAGCTGATCCTGCTCTCCAGTTGGAGTTTTCCTCGTAAAATAGCTTTAATTGCGGACATTTTCAAAGGAGGATCCTCTTCGAGATTATTCTTAGGGCGCGGTGTTGGTATTGTGCAAAAGTTAACCGGAAGCTGTTACAAGAGTTCCTTTAGAAACTTACTTTTATGCTTGATAATGAACAACTTCAAGTGACGTCTCGATATAGAAGATCTTGGGTGACGGAGTATAAAGAAAGGTGTCGGCATTTTGAGTATGTATACGGCCCGTGCATGGCTTTCAAGTAGTATATGTTCGTCTCTGGCCAGACGCGATTTTTATCGAACCTCAGTAAGTTGCTACTAGTGTTCCTGATTTCTCGATATTTTTTCTTTCTCGAGAAATCAGAAATCAGATCATACTTCTGGAGAATTCTCGAGAAATTGAAGAAAATATTACACAATTGATGTTTTCGGAATACTATTGACAATATTTATCACCAACACAAGACAACTTGAAGTAATTGTTCATTCCTGTCTAATTTGCAGAAAATTTGTATAAATGAAAGAACAGATATTAAATATAAATGATAAATTTATTTATTTAATACCAAATTTGTGCAAAGCGAATCATTACTTTCTTGTTTTATAATAGTTTTTTAATATATTTCTTTTCTTTTTTTTGGGGGGGGGGATAAAATCTGTTGTGGTGATAGAAAATGTTCTACAGGAAATTCGATATACCAGCAACTCTATTTTACCAACCTCAAATAGTGTAACCATTTATCAGAAATTGGAAAATCTTGCTATCGTTCCCTTTTGAATTACTTCCAACGATTTATCGATATATTATCTACAGAATGATATTACTACGTCTTTCGTCTTCACGGGATCTCTTTCACGTTGCAAAATATCGGTGTTTACCTAGCGAAATTCTGCCCCCTCGCTGTAAATCATAATCCAATGCAAGAATGTTCGTGGCTCGTATGGCCGTCATTATTTACGCATCCTGCTACGAACAGGACGAGGGTGCGCCTCGTCGCTACTGAACACCCTCTAGCCTCTAGAACGTTGGCCACGAGTTTCGGAAGGAAGAAATCCCTTTTCCAGCCCCATTTTGCGCCCCAGGGATTATGGAATCGTCCGTGTGAGTCGTACTTAAAAATCGATGGGTTTGTTTTTCACGGGCGCCGAAGAATATTTCGCTACGGATTACCATTTTTATTTTGATCCTGTCAGAATTACACCGCTGCCTTTGATTTAATACTCAACTAAAAATAGGGTGAGAACCGTACGACCAAGAGATATTCTAACACGGGAAGATATCTTCATCAACTGAATCTCTTCGTAAACCGAACACTATAAATAATCACTACCACTAATTTCACGTAGCAACGAGACTGAACCCGTAACGACCATGACGATTATTTCGAAATTTCTTGCAGTGCCAGCTGAACGACCATCTGGAAATTACTTCATTGCTACTCGTTAAGAGAAATCAAGCACGATCGCGGACGAAGGGGAACGGGAGTTACGCGTACCTGCACTTTTCTACTGCTATTTTGAAAGCAATTTCCAGTCGCGCGTCTGCTGCGAGCAGCAGATCAAAACAGATCCAGCTTATAAATTGCGTTTAATGGTTCCTTGATCAACGGTAATCTCACTTTAATAGAACGTTATTAATTCGAACGTCACCGCGCACACAATCACTCAATCGAATTCCCACTTACACGCGCAACGGTAATAACAATTTAATGCAATTCTAACGACACAAGTGTCGCTGGTTTTCTTCCCGTGCGATGATTGCTAAATAAATAATAAGTCCAGCCTGTTTTACGTCACACAAGACGACACTTATAACTCATTTCCAAGTAAGAACCAGGACGATCCACTGTGCGGTTTAACGAACCCACTTTTCCCTATCAATATTCTCTGTTTTCATCGGAAAGTGCTATGGTCCCCTGAGTTCCTCAACGCGCCCCTTAAAAACGCACATACACCCCTCATGATTATCAGTAGACTTCCATTTACCATTTAAGGTATTTCCTGAATAATCTACTAAATTCAAGAACTCTTTCAAATTTCGTGCAAAACTAATTTGGAATGCTAGAAACCCCTGTACAAAGTTTAAAATCGATTTACCACAAAGTTATCGGGAAATTGCTAATTAAAGTTGATGAATTTTAACACTGTGGCATATGGCAGAGTCGGAAAAAGTGGGTTATAGTTTCAGTTTTTCTTCTGAAACAGGAAAACTATATTCAAGAAGTGTACCAAAATTGGCACAAAAGTACATCGAAATGTCAGAAAGTGAATATATTAATTTCTGCGAAACTGACCACATGGTTTCTTCGTAAATGCCCATCAAAAATAGGTTTACGTGCAGATATTTTAGAAATTACGTAGAGCAGTCAACGTGGCAACGTCGCACAATCGATATGTTCAGAAATTTAAATAGCGAGCGACGATTCAAATTCATATGAACATTTTTTCTGACATTTTGATTATTAAAGACGCTCCGAATGTATGCGACGTTTATATTAATTATTTATATTAACATTGAACTTTTTAAAATATATATAGAGGATGTTAAAAATTATTATTATTATTTCTATAGTATCAGACTACTTTATACTTATCGTTTATTACCCAACTCTAATTTTACTAACACATTTGGTTAGGAACCACCTTAAAAAAAGAGATTGAATTGCTTCAGGCGTACGTTCCCTGAGCCACGCTCGTTCGCTTTTTCGTTCTCATTTATACAAGCTCGTGCTTCTTCCTGCTCCTGTCCCCACGTGTTTGCCCGTCCTCCCACCCCCGCGGCTATCTATCCGACCGATAGACAAATAAATAGGCAGACAGACGTCGATCGACACCTTCTCCACCCCTCTCTGCCATTCCTTTGTCCATTTCGAACGCGATCCGCCGGCGCCCACCGGGCAGTATTTCATTCGTGCAATTTAAACGGGTTATTTGCCGGCAACACACGGGCGCACCTGGTGTCGCGATGTCGGTACGCCAAAAACCAGCTGCGCGCGTTCGCGCAGATTACGGTCGGCTCTTTTTCGCAGCCGAAATCCATAATGATATCGACGGCCGCGATGATGCAGTGCGGCCGTTAAAATCGCACACGCGGCTACCGCGAATTTTAGCTACGCGGCGAGCGGATTTCAGCTGCAACACGCTTTCGGGCCGTCCGTTTAATGAAACAGAGCGCAGAACGGGCACGCGGGTAGCGAACGGTCCCAGTGACTCTTGTAATTTAGAATTTCGTTCTCGTCGCGTTTCAACGAAATTCGGCGGACGCTGAATCGGCATCTTCGTGCGATTTTCGACTCTATGTATTCTCTATTCTTTTTTTTCGTGGCGTGGAATATTCTGCAAGTACTTTGATATTAGATCGTACACCGTGTGAGATAAGATCCGATTTTTCGCGAATGTTTGCAACAGATTTGCTGTTACTTCTCAAGTCAAGGATCTCGGGGAACTCTGTGAGGAAGGCTGGTGAAAGACACTTTCTATTTCGCGAAGGTTTGACGTTTTACGAGACACTAAAAAAACACTCCGCGCAATTCAGGGAAGGGGAAGGAAACTTTACAATTCCAACGCCTCCGCGTTGAACTCGTCAAACGTCTTCCCTGAATCCGCGTTCGCGCCAGCTTCCCGTTCAGAGCGGATAAACAGTGGTCCTTCCCCGGGAGGGATTAAACAAGGAGACTCCTTTTCCTCCGACGGCGGCCTGTAATTACGTAAACTGCGCGGATAACAAGGCCCGCGGTCGTAAAGAAGTTACTTTTTCTCCCCGGCAACGCGCTAACACTTCGTTAAAAACTCGCGCGCGCGCGCGGCAAGAGGCGAGTTGAAAGGATTCGCGATAGAGCTACGATTCGCGGCTGTAAAAAAAGATCGTCCTCGCGTTCCGTGCATCATCCTTTCTTCGAGTTTGCCGAGCTGCTGGATTCCCCTTTCCCTCGTTTCTAGCTGCTTCCGTCCCGGGAGCTGGCGTCGGTTATTTTAATCGTTTTTTTTTTGCACGACGAGGCGCGTGAATACTTTTCCCGACGAACGCGGAAACCAAATGGATGTTTCTCATTCAAGGTACTTCTTCCTTTGACGAGAAACCTTTGATGTCGTATGAAAATTAATATACTCGTACTTCTAGTAGGTTTTACTGAACGTTGGAGAACTGTTTCTGCAAATCTTGCAGCATCTTGTTTACTGGGAAATTCCGTGTTCAAGGTAAACTTCATTCGGAGAACTCTCCTTCGGAGCCTTGAATTTGCAACGACTTTTAATTAACACAAATAATTATACAGACGTACCGAAGCAAATTCGCGATCTTTATAAAATTCCGTGGAGAACCAACTGCTTTGCTCTATGATAGATAAATAGAGAGATCGAAGGGAGAGGAATAGAGAATGCAGAAGAGCAAGGTACGAAACGATAGAGGCTGCCAGCGAGGGGAAGAGATAGCTAAGCAGGGAAATGGAGATACCTATAAACAAAGGGGAAATAATAGATCGAAAGGGAGAGAAACTCGCAGAGAGAGAGAGAGAGAGAGAGAGAGAGAGAGAGAGAGAGAAGCAGGGGAAGAGAGACCGGTCACGCAACGAAGGGAAAGGTGGACTGAATGGGATTCGGCGGATCCATTCAAACCTATCGGGGAAATAATACCCTTTGTGCATTGTGACCAGTCTCGTTAGTTACCTAACGCTCTTCCGCGCCTGCGTCCCCGCTATCGCCCTGCCAATTCTCATTAACGTCAGACGGTAAAAATAAAAAACAAAGTAGAAGAGCGAGAAAGATAGAGAGATAGGGAGAGCGAGACCAGCGGCCGTCAGTGACGAGGCGTGACGCGATGTGCTGGCACGTGAAAATCTCCCAGCACGGGGGAACGCGCTTGGAACACGGCCGAATTAATAGTGAAATCCGCGCGAACGAGGATCGACTAAACGGGATTAACGAGGAGAACGCGATTCCGCGATCCATTCCCTAACGAATGTTTACGGGACATTCTCGGCTCGATTGTTCCCGCCCGTCCAAGACTTGGACGAATGGCGAGCTTAACTCGTTCATAAAACACGCGACAAGAAACAAAGAGGATTTAACGCGACTTTTTTACAAATAATTTCGCGGCGACATAATTTACGCGCAGACTCGAGTGGCAATCTTCCGAACAGCAAGGGTGAAACGATGTCGCGAGAGCCGACGACACTGAAGCTGACTCGTGGATGAAAACTGCCCAGTCAGCGGTGGCTCTCGGGGCTCTTCTAAAATCCGCCAGATGAGCATTATAAACGACGCGGACGGTGCACCTCCCACTGTCTTATCCGTAGGGAAGAACGAATGCGTATCCCGTTCGGGGAAAGGTCAGTCGGCGAGTATCGCAGACTTTACGGTGCAGTAAAGTTCTTTAACGATTGGCACGCAGGAGGATCGACATTAGAGAGCATCGTCGGCTACGGCGGCGAGACGCCGAGGTGGTGAGGCGACGGGCAGGAAAGAGGAGGGCGAGAAAAAAAGGAAGGCGGGAAGCGTCCCCGTGGTCCTCGTGAATGTCGCTTTAATGTTAGTTTAATGGTCTTTCCACGGGTTCGCGCGGAACGCCCGGGACGAGCCAGTCTTTTCGGCTTCCATCCCTGGAAAACGGCAATGATATTTCTCCCAATTTACCCGACGTCTAGAGCGCCGTGTTTACGGAACGATCGTCGGATCACGAGATCCGCTCGTTTACGGCGCGCTCGACGCGCTCTGTATCGCGCGGCTCGTTCCATCTTCCTGACAGAGCGAGCTTGCGGGGGTGTGACGTCTTGTTCCTTGTTGCGTGAGTCCCGGCTGTCAGGGGTTGGAAGCGTGAAGTTGCCGCGATGGGATGATTTAAGGAGAGACGTGGAATTTATTTTCCCCGACATTATGGATCGGGAATGAACGATGCATCTGTCTTGTGCGAATTTAGCAGAGATTTGCATCGGGGCAGATTACGAAATGGGGAAGGAATCGAAAGTTCGACGCTTTCAAGACAAACGCGTTGTTACTGATCTACGTCACTTAATTGCTAATGCAGCAAGTGTGGTAGACCAGTCCAGACTCCAGAAATTCCAAGCCTAAGGTGTCATTCTGGTTAGACGGTTTGACAAAAATGTACTTTTTTTAACATTATTTCGAAATGTCCTCAAGAATTTACTGTTAAATTTTCGTGGAAAAATTCCGATTATTTTAGCTTCTATATAGACATTTTTAGGGAACGCAGAGATAAAAATTTTAAACGCGTTTTTCTCGAAACGTCAGTTTTTCACACGGTGCAGCTAAAATCTCAAAATCTATCGAACCGATTGCTTTATAACTTGCACCGCTTATTCTGCACACCTATGACTCTGGCAGGGACTACAACCAAGTATTTTTATTGAGTCTAACCTACTTTTAAAATCGGAAATAGCAGAGAAAACAAAGCCGAAATACATTGATTCTTGCATTCTGCCCGGCATTTTGTTAATTTTACAGATACATCATTAATTCTATTTCGGACGATAGCGACAGTCATACTGACAATGAGCAAGAGTCTGTTTGTATTTTTGGTTTCATATAAGTCCAACAGCTGAAATCGCTTGCACGAGCGAGGCATGAATTTTTAACCATGTCATCAAAATCGCCTTCAAAAGCATTTTAAAAGCAATAATTTGTCTACTTTTATATATTTTATTTACTGTAGGAATGTAGTTTAATGAATAGAAAAAAGTTATTTTCCATTACTGTAATTCCTTTCTTCGCAATAAATTACAGAAAATCTTTTTACACATGGATGACTGTGACAGGTGCTACACCTGACGCCAACGTCGTCGAAGAGATTCCACAATAATTAATAAATAATAAGAAGGATCGACATAAAAAAAATATTTTCTGCAAGTTTAAAGATGTCTCCTTATATCCCAAACGAGTTTAATGCAATATTAACAACAGATTCTTTTTTTTTTTTAAATTATAAATTTTGGGGGACCGTTAGACAAAAATTTTCCCCTAAGTCGTAAAAAATATGACAACTCGAATAGATACACAATTACGTCTGACTATGGCTATGGATTATCTACTTTCAACACCGTGCACAACGCGTTTCTTCCACTCTGCCCCTTTTCTCTGCCTGATAGCACAGCTTCTATCAACGCTTTCGTGTCTCAATAAGTGTATTCCCTTTCACCTCATTCAGTACTAGTATCCGAAAAGTTCTTTTGCGTTATTGTTGACTAGGCGAACAGTGCCCGATAAAAATATTTTAAATTAAAATAATTCGAGCACCAACTTCTTTATCAATCACGCAGGTAATTACGAAGACTGTTTCATAGCCCATGGATTCGGGGCGATGCGATAAATATTTCCAGTACCGTACCTAGGAAACGGTAGTTAATGGAGAATTTGCGAGAGAACGGGATCTATCGAAATACCCTGTTGTGGCGAGCACGGAGGTACCGCTACAAATAGAACCGCAGAAGCAAATTTCCAAGCACAAATTCTGTCTGACTTGGCTCGCAGTAATGGAGGCGACCTTGAACAGCCAATTGATTCTGTCTTGGCTATAACGAAGCAAGGAAAGCGCGCGTCATTAAGCGTCGTTCGACGGTGTTCCAGGCTCATTCAGGATCGCCGTTAACGTCGCGTGATTGACACGAAGGGGCTGAAACAGAGAAGGCGAGGGGGGGCTGGCGATCGGATGCCGCCAGACGCACACGATGAGTTATCGATTTCGGTTTCGATTGTCCGCCACCCTAGCGCGCGCACACGAGCAACGTTGCTCGGTTTTGTTGCTCCGCCCCCTGCGTTTCCCTCCGCCGGGGCAACCGCCGTCACACCATCGCGCCGATACCGCGGAGTTTCTTGTTAATGAATTCCCTCCCTCTCGCTCTCTTTCCCCGGCGATGCCTGCTTATCGATATACCCCAAGCAGCGCGGAAAAAGCGTTTCGTACGGCTCGGTTAACTCGAATCGTGTACAAGGATTATGCTAATGAACGCCCTGGAAGATGAACGTCGCAGATACCTTGTGTTCCGTTAACGATTCCGTTTCTGTTGCGCGACACGTATTCCCTGGAAATTAAAGGTGGGTGGTGTGAGAATTGTTCTAAAGCTCGCGGTGAACCGAGGGAACGCGATATCCCCGTTTTCTTGGGAATGGAGCTGTTGCGATTAGAACTTCGGAGTGGTAAGTTGCGGTGCAATCAGGCGGGAGATGATTCCTCGCGGAAAGTTAATTGGATATACCTGTGAAGAGAATCTCTCGAAGGGTAGAGCAGACTGTATGAAATTGATATAATTCGCGGGAGCGAATACGAGGGGGACTCATGGAGGTGTAAAGAAGAGCCGCGTTGGTTTTTATGTTAATTTCACCGCACTCCCATTATCGCGTGTCATTTCGTGCGTTCGGCGCCTCCTGCTCCGTCGTAAGCGACTAGCGAAGCGCTATTAACGAATTATTTGTATTCCCTCGGCGCGGAATTATTTATTAATCTCGCACGCGCCGTAATTAAAATGTGTACCGCGCGGCCGGCGATTGTAGCTTTCCAGCCGATAAAATTCATATTTTACGCGGGTAATTGGATCGCTTAATTACGTTAATAAATAAGCGAGGAGGGATTCCAGGCCGACAATCGAAAATGTCCGGGCACGCGAAACGCGACGCTCACACCTAAATGGATTGCCGATGGTATAAATACCCGAAATGATTTAGCGATATTACGACGGCTTTTATGCAGGTAATCAATTTCGATTCAACTTCTTGCTCGCTTGCTTGCTCGCCTTCTTTCTTCCGCCGGCGCCCACCGCCGCGTTTTCCGTTAATGAATTCGCTGGCAACGATCAGATATCCGCGTCGCCACTGGCAATGAATGGTTCCATGCGCTCTTATACAGACGTACGCTAACGATCAACAGCCTGCAACACCTACATCGCGCACATTTTTCTCGGCAAACGCGAGCTGAAGCGTAAGCCACTTAACCGCTGCTTAATTTAGAACTGCACAAACCGGAAAGGTGGGGCAATTCCGAAGATTGTGAGATTGACTGGCGAGATGAACATTATAGAGTGTAGAGGCTTTTGGGAATGCTTCGGTACGATACGATTGGCTATTTTAATCGAAGCATAATTAATTAGCTACTCAAGTTATCTTTACCTATATTGAAAAAATAATAAAAGAAGAAGAATATTGATATTCTTAAAGTTTGGTATACTTAATGTTGATAGTCCCAAAGTTTATTATACTTAATCTTGATATTCCCAAAGTTTATTATACCTAATGTTAATATTCCCAATGTTTATTATACCAAATGTTGATATTTTCAAAGTTTATTATACTTAATGTTGATATTCCCAAAGTTTATTATACCTAATGTTGATATTCCCAAAGTTTATCATACCTAATGTTGATATTCCCAAAGTTTATTATACCTAATGTTGATATTCCCAAAGTTTATTATATCTAAAGTTGATATTCTCGAAATTTATTATATTTAATGTTGATATTCCAAAGTTTATTATACCTAATGTTAATATTCCCAAAGTTTATTATACCAAATGTTGATATTTTCAAAGTTTATTATACTTAATGTTGATATTCCCAAAGTTTATTATACCTAATGTTGATATTCCCAAAGTTTATTATACCTAATATTGATATTCCCAAAATCTAGCCCAGTAATGCACGTGTAAATACGTTTCAGAACCATTCTCGTAAATACAGCATCGTGCGGTTACAATGGGCCAAGTGATTAATCACTGATCATTCTTCGTTTAGAGGCAGATCCTCTCGATTAGTTAAAACTCTCCTAATTACTCATTTACATAGTAAATGCATTGCTCGCGTGCTCCAGGGGAATTACGTTGCTCCAAGCGAGGCCTTGCTGGATTTACCGAGGACGAGATTGACAATCCCAGATAGCTTTAATTTTTCTGGCATTATTAAATTGAAAGAAGCTTTAGCGGGGGATCAGATGAGATTGGACGAGATATGATTCATTTTCGAATTGATTCCCTTCGATGGTATATGGTATCGAAGACCATGATACTACAGTAGTGTGTAATGGTTAGTTTTTTAGGGGCAACTCTAGACTGTAGACTGTAAAGCGATCCGAGATTGATTTTTTGCGCATTTACCACGATATAAAAATTATTCTACATGAAACACCCATTAGGCGGGGCACAATTTTTGTTGGACCAATCCAGTCGAATGTCGGGGGGTAAATTTAGTTTTCGTGCTAGGGACTTGCGAACCCTTCAATGCCATTAATTTTTCGATAGTGGCGCGGCTATTGTATTGCGTTAAACTGTTAAACTCATTGTTACAAATTTAGTTTCCATTTAGAATTATTTAACTGAACAGCATGGTGTTAAATAATTTCATCAGGTTGCATTAAGGTACTTACATACTTCAGGAGAAAAGGGGGGCAAAGCGCTACATCATCAACATTGCAAGGTACATACCTGGAAAATAAAGAAACACCCCTCTCTTAGTAATCGAGCGACGTAAACGCAGTATCAACATAACATCATATCAGAAATTTAATTACGTTGGAAATGTCAAAGTAACCGATCGATTAACACGGAACGCTATAAGTACCAGCACTGCGTCACGGAAATCTCGACGATATCGCGGATAATTCGCTGGAAGGAACGAGACGTAATATTTTTATAAGCATCGAAATAAATCCTTCCCCCGCCTATTGTTCCCATTTTTCGTCGACAATCTCGGAGTCGCCTTTTCATCGTGTACCCTCGGCGTAGTCGGGTCTTCTCGGAATTGTTAAGCACAGCGTTAACGGTGGGCGTCGACTTTCGAGGCCGGCTACGGTGGACGTATGCATTAACAACTACAGGAGGGATCCTGAAAGGACGAAGGAAGAAGAAGAACGAGCCAGCGGACGGGCAAAGGGGAAGAGAGAGAGAGGAGACCCAGACAGGGTTAAAGTCCCCTGCTCAGGAACTTGAGGGCAGTGCCGTAACCACGGCTTGATAAATTACAGTATTTTTCGATACCCCGCAGGAAAAAGGAGAGCCGCGCCGAATATGAGCGGCGCCCTTAATGGAATCCGATGGATTACACGGGAGAGAGCAACGATTTCTCTCACAGAACGTCCGCCCCGCTGAATGCTTCCTTTTTTTTATCAAGTGTAATCTCAATTTGGCAAGGATTCCACGCTGGAGAGCTACGTTTAGCGCTTTTTTCCACGGGGAACTGTTACACTTCCACCTATTAAGAAAACAAAACGCAGCCTCGGACCGTCCCTAATAAATTACTATCGAAAATAACTCCATAGATGTTACTCATTCTGCTTTCCATCCCATTGGCTATCTTGAATGCTAGTAGATGATCTCAACGTTCCTCTGACGCGGAGCTCCGAAATTTTCCTAACAGAACCTCACCGAGTCTCGAACGAGAAGATTCGCCCACTGCCAGTGGAGCTTCTCAAGGAACCGATACCGACAAAGTGCCATCCGACTGTGCTCGACCCTACAGAACCTTCCACAGGGTTTTTCGGCCCCGATCGGCGAAACGCCTCCCCGTAAAATTACGTTTCGTCCCTTCGAGTGCGACACCACGACCGTCCCGATGCACGCCGAAGAAGACAGAAGCGGCGAAGAACTATTAGGGCGACACATCGCGCGGTCGCCTTATCCGCCGAGGGATCTTCCGTTCTTCGTTGGTCCTCGCGTTAGGGTGGCGCCCGTGGTATTGTTCGACCTTGTCGACGGGCGATGATGGCGAGCCTTATCTCGGTAGACGCGCGTGACTGGTCCCTGACAGAACAGGCCGGGAGCGGTGGGAGCCGTGCTGCCTTTGCAGCCTGTGAAAGTCTGACGCGGCGTGCTCAGGCCGAAACGCAGAAACAGTGCTGCTGATAACGAAGAGAGAAGCGCGGAAAGGGAGACTTCCGAGCGGCACGGCGACAAGAAGCAGAGGGAAAAAGGGGTGGCCGACTGCGAGATTACGGAGATAGCGCGACGAAGAGAAAGGTCAGAGACCACGGCCAGAAACGAAAGCGTAACGCGGGGCGGAGATACTGCAGCGATCGCGTATTTTAATGCGAATTACAAAATGAAGCGGGACCAGCCTTCTATCGCTGTGCGCGATCTTCGCGGTGAAATATTAGGCTTCGAAACGAGGGATGATGGACAGACTGTTACTAAAATTGAATTCATCCGAGCTGCCCATACAGCACTGCGCCATTGTCGGGACGTTGCACGTATGTTGCAATATTGAAACGTGGCAGGTAATATTACTGACAAGGGGAGGGCACCGTGTGGTAGACACCCATTTTGATGAGCCTTGGCACAATGGATCTGTGTCGAAAATAAGTAAATAGGTGTCCGAGTGTTTCAGCCAATATTTACATGGAAATTATTAAAAATTTCAAAGTGACCGTGGGATTTTAGTGGGTAATCCCACACTACCCTGGCGCCCGCGGGAGATTCCCGTCTGGAGGCGTTGGGGTACCTTTTGAAAATGTCTCCACGTTAAAAAAAATTTATAAATTTTTTTTTATAATTTTTTTTTATAATTTTTTTTAACTTGGGGAAATCTTCAAAAGGCACCCCAACTCCTTCAGAGGGGAATCCCCCGGGGGCGCCAGGGTAGTGTGGGATTTTTGCCCATTAAAACCCCACGGCCACTATGAAATTTTTAATAATTTCCATGTACATATCTCTATTATCAAGGCCCATTGGCAGAAACGCTCGGACACCTATTTACTTATTTTCGACATAGATCCATCGTGCCAAGGCTCATCGAAATCGGTGTCTACCACATGGTGTCCTCCCCTTGTGAGACGTTGCAGGAATCTTCCTATGTCCGCTTTTGTGCAATATTATTACAGCAATATTGCGCTGCAACAATGCAACATCGCAACGTACCTGCAACGTCCCTGCAACGAGGTGTTCTGTATGGTTATTAACGAACCCCCTTCGCATTCTTGTCCCTTTCGGGCGCAATAACGCTCGGTACCAGAGCAGAATCGTATTAAGATGAACGTAAATAATATGTAACGAAGAGGACGGAGGACGAAGCTCGTAACGAAGAACGTAAGAGAGTAGGATGAGTGGTCGGGACAGATAAGAAGGAGCAAAAGACGAGGTGTGAGGAAGGTGGATCCTGGGATGGGAAATAGAGGGACAGACAGCAGAGGGTAGAACGTCGTCCGATAACGGTTCTCGTCTCGCCGACAACCGGCGCCGGTCGCACGGCGTGTAAAACGCCCTCGCGCCTCGTTGCAAGCGTCGATGCACCGGTGCTGCGACTGCAATTTCCACCTCCAACCGTCGAAGCCGCTCGATGCCAGCTTCCCGTGCCTCCTGAATGGCGATCTAGATACATACTCCGTCGACGTCCACCGGCGCGATTCGTTGCGCGACTGACGTTCCTGCGACACGGCCCCGGCGGTTCCAGCGACAAGGGACTGGACGACGAACAATAACCGCGGTGCGTAGTGGTGCGAGAGATCGCATGGAAACGGTCGCCAGGTTATCGCGTGGGGTCAGAGTTTTCGGAGGAACGATGGTGCTGGATGGTGGCAGCCAAGTCGAGCGCGAATTGACGGATGCTTTGGCTGGCCTTCGAGACGCTGTCGCGTGGAAAAGGATAGGAACGAAGGCGCGCACATAGGTATTTCTGACGGGGCGTGTTTATAGCTGAAACAGTCATCCAAGTGTTTTCCAAGACACGAGTCCCTGCAATCAGTGTTACTTTCATGTTAATTTCGTTCGGTCGACCGAACTGCTTGCCGACACTTAAATCCCCTCGCTTCTTTCGCGAGAGAATCGCAAGTATCCACCGAAAAGCGGGCTCGACTTGATTGACCCCGGCGAATGAACCTCATCGACGCGAATCTGCAGCGAAATACTTCAGCCACTGCGCTCGGTCAGCGACGCCGGGGCGTGAAAGCGTCAAGCCGAGCTGAAAGAATTCATTTTGCGAAACCGATGATGCTGAACGTCCGGACGCCGCGACGCCCGAACGTCGAAGTAGCCAATTAAAATCTCTTTGGAGTCTTTTTTAGGACCGCTCGCCAGCATCAAGGAGGGGCGGGCTAATGAATTCTGGCAGAGGGTGTTGGGACGTAAAGCCGGTTTCCAACGTAAATGCTTGGGACCAGACATCGAAGAGAGAGAGAGAGAGAGAGAGAGAGAGGGTGAGAGAGAGGGCGAGGGGAGGAGGGAGAGGAGATACTGGTACAGGGATTCCTGGTGTACGGTGCACCCAGCAGACAGGATCGATGCTTCCTGTCTGCTCGAGAGCCTTTAAGCAACGAGTCATTGACTGGCTACGCCTTTGTCAAAGCAATGAGCTGGAAATTTTCGCACTTGCGTTTTAAGATCGACGATGGCTGGCAGAGGCGAAGGGCACAGGGTGGTCGTCAATCCAGCGAATTGGCGTTTGACGGTGCCAGTAAAGTGGTGGGTTCAAGTCAACCAGCCTTGGACATTTGAGAAAGTATCGCGGAAAGGGGCGAAATTCATTGGCCCCGAAACGCGATACACCCTTAGACACGATCCACTGAAACCCTCGGACAGGGGACACTGTGCCATAACCTCTCTGTACTTAGCATCCCAACTTCTCTTTAGCAATATGGTTTCCCCCCGTACATGTGTTAAATAAATAAATAAATAAATAAATAAGTCGAAAGTCAAGGCGAAATTACTCGCGCGCCAAGGTGCTGAGCAAAGGAGCCTCAGCGAACGCGTGAGATCAACCCCCTCGAACTCAATGTCTCCTCTCCTCTGTCCTTGAAATTCTCCGCGTTAATGAGTCGGTGATCATCTCACAGTACTCGAGCAATGATCAACCGTTCCTCGGCGAAACCGAGAGTACCTTGCTCGTCGCGGGAAGGCGAAAGCGAGGCAACCTTTACCAAGGACGCAGACATCAGAGGACTCGGAAGAGGGCGGGCGGGCGCGGAGAGGGGCGGTTGATTTATGGAAATTCGGTGACCCGAGTGAAAGCATCGCGGTGGCTTGTTGCGAGAAAAAGAAGCGGCGCGCGCTGGGGTCGGGAAAACATCAGCGGAATGAGAGCTGACGCGGGGCGATCTTTGATCTCCCGCTTCGAGGGCTGATCGAGGCGCGAATGGCCCGCTATTGTTACCCGCGCGGCGGTTGCTGATACACTTTCATCGGGAATTATCTGCATCCTAAACGAGCCGCGAGATCAAAGGCGCCCGCGTTGTTTTTTCGGTGTTTGTTAAGCTAAGCGGATGCTATTAGGAGCGTTAACAAGAGGAACTCGGGCGGGGTAACGGGCACGTGGCGGTTACGTCGCGGGATAGTTTGGTGTAATTTGGGTAATCGAGTTTAATGACGCGGACGTGGCTCTCGGGGGCAACGCGGATGCTCCGCAATTTAACAAAGTGTAATTGAACCGTGATGCAAAATCGTTTCTAGAAAGGGGTAAGATGCTTCCGAAAATCTGATATTTCGAGGCCAACTTCCTTCTTTATAATGAAATATTCATGGCATTTTAATAACCTTCTCCACGCTACTGGCGAGTGTATAACGAACAAATGGTAATTTTCGCGTCTTCCTCGGAATCCCTCGCCACGTCAAGAGCTCTAGAACGTCAATTAGAATATAATGGAGCCTCTTCTGTTCCCTTTGGTGGTGGCACCTTTGTGACAGATCGCGACGAGGCAGACTCGTGTGTCCGCTGAAAGTGTCTAGAGAGCCTGTACGTGTCTCCATAAATGTTAATTAACAATGATTACGAAGCGCCCTTCCTGTTTAACGATCCTGCCAACTACCGTCCGGCCCTCTGGATGCTATTGGCACAGGCTACAACGTGCCTGACGCTGTTAGGCAGCTTCTACGTCAGCACAGAGGAGCGTAACAATGAGAAATTGCCTGAAATTCAGGCGCCCCTTGCGTAAATTCCATTTATCATCCATTCTTTTTACCCCCCATTGTGCCTCGCGCCTCTTTAATTAATGCACGACTTTTTGAATTAATCCCTGATACTCCACTGCGTTATCTTAAAATATGTAAGTCAGACACGAAGGGTTGGCTAATAAAAAGCACTGTCTCGAGATCATCGCCTACTTAGTCGTCTAACGAATCGGGCAGAAAAGTTGTACCTAAAGCAAATTTAGTTCTACGATGGCATTAACCCTCTGCGCCTTTTCACTGACCACCCCTTATCGTTTAATATCGTCCGGCGACGACATGGCAGAATTCAGAGGTTTTACTGAATAAACCAGAGGAATCAGAAGACTGTGTGCTCGGTATATGGCAGAGGTTGAAATTAGATGGCGTTCACTCAGGAATTAAATTAGTTAAGCGTGCCCATTAGCAATTAGCAGGCATCATTCAGAGCAGGATATTTTCAAGCGAGCATTTGGAAATTCGCTCGGAACCGTGGCCAGCATCGCAGGCCGGCAGGAACAGGCGTAATTAGTCGACCCTTTGAGGTTTCAGACCCTCTTTCGAGCATCGATATTAGTAGTATAGCGCAGCGAGAATCGCCCTACCCCGTTTGCACGCGGGTTAAAGCGCGAGGGTAGTTCCGTACGATGGAAACAACGCCGCTCTGTTTGTTGCCGCGTGTTTCGATGGAAAGTCGTTCCAGAGTCGACTAACTATTATTGATGTATTCCAGTGTAACTTCTGGAATGTGTTCCACGGATGTTGCCCGCACTGTTCGACGTCACACTGTCGTACGCGCGTTTGGGATAACTTCAATTACCATTCCACGAATGAAAACTTCGCGTATATTAGTATTCTAACTAATTCCACGGTGAGTATTGAATACGATTCATCGCGAATGTCCTTAACGAACAGATAGTTTATCATTTTTAAACTTTCTGTCCCCATTTTAAACTTTTCCTTTAAAGTCACCGCAGTCTTGTCCCAAACAGTAGTTTAAACTCGTCTTAAAGGAGATAGCTACTTAAATCGACTGCACCCTTCGTTTCGCAACTGCCTATTTCATTTTTATTATTAATCGAGCAGCTACCGAGGCGGCACAAATCTCTAACATTAACAGGCGCGAGTGACCCGTGAAAATAGTTTATCCCGCGTCGTTTTAGCGCAAATTACTTACTTCCAGCGCAAAAGTATCGCCCAAGGTAACTGCGCCTCGTCTCTCCGTCGAGGCTGATACACGCGAGGAATTACTCGCAGCCCGACGACGCTAAGGATCGCCTGATTATAGGGGCTCGAAATTTTCTAATGCGAGCGTTAAATGAAAATCGAGCCGCGTGTAACACGGGATTTCCTTCTGAACGATCGCCTAAGCGTAACCCGTAATCAGGCGCTGGATAATTTTCCAGCTTCACGCGGAACCCTCCATTTCGCGACGCGACCTTTTGCAACGCAGACCTGAGAATTATTAACCGCGGCGAACGCAGGTTGCGGCGTCGTTCCCTCCGCGACTGCCGTCGGTACACTGTGTCAACGTGTGGTTCGCGCACGTAGGTATTTCTACGCGGGAATAACGTGTGCACTATCGACGCGTTACATCAATGACACGGAACCTGCCACTGCAATCAATTAACGCATCTGTGGTTTCTGATTAAAAGTTATAGTTGCTGATGTTTTCTCACGCCTCGCTCGTTGCGGTGGTAATGGTAGGGGGTAATGATAATATTAACCTTTCGAGCTCTGTGGGTGTTTATCAGCATTCCATCCAACAGTTCCGCGTGTGCGGTGACCGCCTATGGGCGTTCGAGGCGTGCATTTGAAAATTGCCAACTTTGCAGCTTCATTTTTTACAGTTTTTGAGTTATGACGCGTAATATACGTAAACAAAATTCTACTTGGTATACGTTTGATACAAATCCAACTGCTCGGTTGAACAAATGAGCGATTTATTGGAAATACATAAAAATAGAAATATTAATATTTTTATTGTAAACTATTTTTTCACCAAGAATAGAAATAAAAACTTATCGAGTCAATAACTACTACTTGTTGTGTGAAAATATAGGTATATTTTTCAATCAGTATTCTCTTTGTAGTGTTAAGTCAAAGCAATAATTTTATAAACAATTTTTTCCAATTTACTCGAAACTGGTAAAGATGGAGTTACACCCCTGTTTGTGTAAGCCAACTTGCTAATTGAGGGATGTCTGTGTTTAAATGGCAGTATAGTAGTGTTATGAGTTGCCTAAAATAATACGTGGATTAAAACAGCCATCTAATATTAAACACAAATGTATTTACTATTCATTGCGCGGTGACGAATTACTTGGGTTCGTTCATAAGTCCGACGTCTTGTCAAAACGGTACAAGGTTCGTGTCACGGCAGACACGTCACCGTGGATGCGCCACCATGGACGCACCACCCTGTACCCTACCACCAAAAAAAGGGAGTACGTATAATAGGACCCCGAAAACAAGAACGGTCTGTTCGAAAACGTGACACTAACAATAAGCAAGCAGTCATTATTATTAAGTTATTCACGCGCAGCAGAGTACTCGAGGATAGGGGAGAGACCGGGGCTGGTAGGCCAATTTTTCAGTGTTTGATTTTTAATTAATTATATGGGCGAAATATCATTAAACCGGTTACTATATTTGATAGGGCATACATTTGGCTATCTGATTAAATTATTAACGTTGACTCAATGTGACAACATTTAAGATATTTTAATGTTTTTCTAACACCTTACATGCTGGTGCAATCAGTTAAAAAAATGTTGTTAGCAACTTATCTGAGTGGTAATAAAATAGCACAGTGTCACAAGAGTTATTTCATTATAAAATATTTATTATTTTTTAATAATAAATAACAATTTAAACATTTATAGTAGCAACAAATCTTATACTCAGTTTAATAAAAACATTCGCCATCTTCTATCAACTAATTACTATCTTCACAATCTGATGTGCAATTTTTGCACTCGTAGAAAAGTACATTTCCTTTTACGCATCTCGAGTGCACCCACATCTTGCAAGACATACACCGAACCCATTCTTCTCCAGGAATACTTTTTGAATAAAATTCAGTGCATTCAATGCACATTGTATCGTCTGCATCATCAGAAGAGTAATTAGTGTCTTGTGTCCTCATTTTCTTTGTTTGTCTGTCCCTATTTTCTCTACAGTTTTCTTTGACCAGCTTAGTCACGTAACCTCGGACGTTATTAGTCAACCAGCCCCGAACGATCACTTTGACTTCAATACTCTATATAACCTTTAATTATTTATGTAAAATCAAAAACGCAGTCTCAATAGGTCGTTTAATAAACGAACTTTAAAATAGTCCCTTCACTTTTACTCTACTGTAACTATATAGAGCGTGGAAACATAAAATCTTTAAGAAAACATGTCTGCTTACATAGCCAATTTTTCGATAAACGCTGGTAACTGTCAAACAACGTGTAATGGCGGTGTCGGAAACGAATGAATGACATAGCAGAAGCGTTATTAAAAAGTTATTAACAATTAGTCAACCTATCCCTGGGGGCCAACCAGCCCCGGTCTCCCCTACTCTTGTCCTTTCCCGATTTAATTAAGTGTATTCTAAGATTAAAGTTACTTGTTTGCAATAAAATTGTAATTACTGAACCCGAGGGCTTCCACTTCACTTCACAACAGTAGTGACTATCACGCTGAGGTGCGTAAACTGATAGAACCCCATAAACAATCAACGAGTACCGATCGATAATAAACAAATTCGCGTTTCCAATATAATTAACGAGCCAAGACGCTCCTCGGCGTAGGATTGGCGTCGCAATACGGTTTAATCGGCAAAAATTCGCGCACCTTCGCACCAGATTGTGCCCGCACGCGTTACCGGCACACGAGCACACACGCACCAGCTATTATTAGCCGACCACCTGTGCGACCCGAGGCGATTGCTCTCGCACAATCGGTTGCATACATGGCAGACCCTCAGGGCCGTATCGAGTAACAACAGGAAGCATCCCGTAGAGCCGGCTATCGAAAGTTCCGCATAGCGCATTGAAACCACGCTACTCTATCTAATTACTGCCGGTGGAGATGCGTCTCAACGCGGCAGATCTGTCGAGGAGCGGGCGCGCGTACCGGGACAAGCTGGCTTAAGTATAAGCGAGTCCGGGGAACAACCCGGCACAATTACGGCGCAGCGAAAGAAGCGCCCATCACGGCTGATAAAAAGTCTGTCCAGTGGACTTGATATAACGCGGGACGATACCTCGGCTCGTTATCCCTCGCGAACTCGTTAAGCAGCCCGTTTAGTTTGCATCAATGTTATTAAACCGACAGAAGCGTAAATGCTCCTCGAAACCGGTCGCCACAATGATAATCCTACTCGCCGGGCGTACTGTCGCCTCTGCTCGACGTCACGGCCCCTTCGCGCGGGCCCACTTTTCAAGGGACGTCGACGCGGATTATAAGCCTCGAAACCGTGAGTACGACGAGCAGGGGCCTCGTCGCGCCCAGCCTCCTCGCGAGCTCCCGAGACACGATCAGCCGGATTATATTTCGTATCGGCTAGATCCCCGCGCGCGTTGCAGGTCTTATTTATCGGCACCCGCAGGTGAATTTGCGGCGGCAGGGCCGGCGCGAAATTCGTAATGAAGTCGGCGCGCGGCGCAGCGCCCATGGGCCGCGTCTAACCAGAAGGAGGATTTATCCGCGCGCTAGCGCCCGCCGTCTCCCGCTCGACGGAAGTTAAGGCAACCTGTTCTCGACCGGCGTCCATAAATTTCCCCGATTAATTCGAGCAAATCCGGTCTGATGCCGCGATTAAAAAGCTTTAAATAACCAGAGGGCCTCGGCC
Organism: Andrena haemorrhoa; assembly: GCA_910592295.1. Taxonomy (NCBI): domain Eukaryota; kingdom Metazoa; phylum Arthropoda; class Insecta; order Hymenoptera; family Andrenidae; genus Andrena; species Andrena haemorrhoa. Next base: position 9,197,973 of record OU342943.1, read on the forward strand.
CTCGCGCGCGGCACTTTCCCAGCGTCGCGTATTCCGCCGGCGAATCTATCGATCCAGCTGCGAGTCGAAGACCAGTCCGCAGAATTTATTCGTTTCGCGGATATTAACGGGAATAAATGCGGCTTCGCTCCGTCTCGCTGCGGTGCCTCGGGGAGAAGTTAATTAAAGCACGGGTTTTAAATAAACTTCGAATGTACTTCTTCTGATTTTTCCTGCAGGTGGAAGACGAATTAATTGTATGTTTACCTGGTTCGTTCGTTTAATTAGGAGATGAACGAGATCGATGCTGGAACGGCAGTCTTAAATTAGCGTCGGACAGAGCCGCAACTATTTTATGCGATTCGATGCAAATTCGAACGCGAAGCTCCGCAGGAGGGTGGCGTCAATGTATTCGTCGACGTTCCCCGCGGCGTTGGTAGCGACAGCAATGGCGATAGAGCGACGAGTAATTAGGCTAATCAATCGAATCGCATGGTCCGTGTATGTACACGTGTACGTCACCGATATGACGGCGCATGACGTGGATTCATGACGATCGCCTGGACTTCAAAGGGACGACCGCGAAGGTGCAGAGTTTTCCGTGCAACGAGAATGCAGCGGGCTGAACGTTCCAACGCATTTGAAACCGCTCCAGCACCTCCATGATCCCACCAGCGCCCACTCCGTTACTTTCGCACGAAAACGCGAAGAATCCTGGCAACGCCAGCTGTTATTACGCCACGGGTGCTGAATCTCGCGAATTAATATTCAGATACAAGTGTTTTTCTGCGAAGAATTCCAAAACACCAGGACTGTGCACTAGAGTAACGGCGAGCTTGATACTTTCATCCTCAAAATCGCTTTCGCGGTGCGACGATAACGAAGAATTAGTTTTCTAACGGTGCGTGCATAACGGCGTCGCGCAGAGCGCGATTCTCCTAAATTTAATTACAGCTCGCGCAGCAACTAGAGAGGCTCGTGTTTGTACAACGCGAAAATCGAGGTGCGTATCATTTTCCACGCGAAATATGCCAGAGATGAGCGTGGTGCGAGCATAGTCGTGGACATCAAAGGACGCCGCCACCGACCGAATCGCTTGTTTGCCGAAAACGATACGTACATACGTACATAACCCGGTCGACGAGGGTGGAATGCCCATCACGTTCCACGGCAAACGTAATTTCGCTAATAAATGGCCAAATCACGGTGTTAACCACCACGTCGCGCATTCGAAACGACGGAGGGAAATTTGTAGGGGAGCGCAGACGAGATCTGCATCCTTTCCTACTCCTTATAAGACACTGCGCCATCGACGACTTCTAAAACCCGATGCATAATGAAATTCAACGCACGGTGAAAAAGGAATCGACGATAAGATAGAGGAAAATCGAAAGCGCCCAGCTCGCTTGGCAACCGGAACGCTGCGCTTCTCTCGGCGCAACGCAAACAACGCAGATTATAGTGCCCGCCTTTCGTTTGCAAAATAGCCACCGAGTGGATAATGGGACAAAGATAGCCGGACTACCGGGCAAGTGTCGCCGGCGAGATAACATACCTCGGGTTCAGGTAGCACTTGCAAGTGGCGACTTAACGTGTCGACCGGTAATGAAACGGTTACAGTGGCGGTCACTGATAGCTGAAACCCGCAAAAATATGTCTCCCACGCGCTCCCGTGAACGCCCCGATCATTATTTCAGATACCGCGCGTATGGAATTTAATTGAACTCGCTCGGCTAAATCGCGCTTGTTAAACGACGCGAGGTAGGCGATACGCGTGCTGTTAAGTAGACGACCGTCCCCACGGTATAAACACTGGTGTAACGAGGAGAACAGAATTCTAGCAGTGAATTTTTTGTCCCTCCTGAACGGTCGTCGAGGCTATAAGGTGAATGTCCTGATTTCTGCTCATGTCTCCATTTCTGCTCATTTCGTATTTTTCTAGGCGTTACGTTTGTACTATAGTTGCAACAAAATAATTCCAAATTATTTGAACATTTACGCGAGTGTTGCACGAGCTTGGCGCTAATCAAAGTGATGATCTTTCGACCGTGTTCTAGCTGCTTGTGCTAAGGAACAGCGTCACTATTGGTATTCGGTAATTGGGTAGTAAATAGTTTTTGCAGTAAGAGTTCTTATTTAATAACCAACACAGATACCGTATTTCGCTCTGGATGTAGATTTTTCGTACTATTTTTAATTTTTTAAAGCAGAAAACAGGTGATTAGGTTTAGGGTCAATTAAATCACCGACATGTCCGCATTTCTACTCACCGAAATTTTAGTAACGTAACCTCACGATTCAATGTATGCTGTAACCTCTATTTCTATTCGAAGGCATTTTATTTTTTGATTATCATTATTTTATGCTTTACTGTTGTGTTATAAAACATCTCCATAAAAGATGTAACTTATTTTAACTAGAGAAGGCAACATAGGTATTAAGTGACCAGAAATTGGTACAAATGGTGAGCAGAAATACGGACATTCAGAGCATTATATTTAATTACAAATTACTAATAGTTAAACGTGTTGAAATATCTTTCTTAAATAGTTTTTGAATTGGTTGATTAAATATTAAAGAATTAATCAATCACTCTGCAAATTTTGATCGCAAACAAATTTTGTACACCTTCTTTATAACGAGTAACCTCTTAAATGAGCAGAAATTGGGACATTCACTTTAACGAAGATCTCTGTTGAAACATCAGAATCTCGAAGTGGCACGGAAAGGAGTCCACATTTTCAAGGCGAGATTATTCCCCAATTAGCGCAGGGGTACGCGCGATCCTTCGATTAATTAAAATTCACCGTTACCAAGGGTGCACCACGTGCAGTTTTTTCGTCCTCGGCGGCCAAGTACATTGTATCTGTTAATTAATGCCCGACCCACTCGCAGGCGGGCTTAATCGCGACTTATTGCGAACGCTTAATTAACGGCAGGATTGTCAGCCGGCCCTTCGATAACCCGTCGCTTAATCGGCCACGCTGTTTTTCCTCTGGCGCGCGTGATCAAAGCCGATAACATCAAAGCGTGTCTCCAAGTGCCTATGTATTGGGATTTCGTCGCGACGCCCTCAGCCGTGAGATTTCAGGCGATTTTTCATTCCACCTGGAAATTCTACGAATACCGACGCCTTTCACAAATTTCACCCTCTACGGTGTCACAGAGATTTTGCGCGGGAAAAGAGGGAACGTCCCCGTTCCGATTGCAATTTATTCGAATGTTCTCGGGACCCTGTAAATGCTTCGAGTAAACGTACAAGCGAGGCTGTTTAGTGCCAAGCTTTCCCATTTTTCCCTTCTTTAGAATCATCCTTAAATTACCTCGACAAGCTGGCAAATTTATACGGCACAATTCGCGAACGAACGAGCGAAAGGCAAGAATTGTTCTTTGTATTTATTCCCTCTGAATCTTGCGATGTTTAATTAAAGGAACAATGCAACGTCTTCGCGGCGACCTCATAGTCGCTAGGCTCCGTTAAACCATTGGACAAGTGGTCGACCAGGCTAATTGCACTAACAATAGCCCGTCTTAAAACTTTCACCACGCTCGACTATGTTCCGAAGCCCCGGAGGGCTCCTAATTAAAACGAACGTACGAGCGCACGGCCGCGCGACGTCCTCATTCATAAATTCGTTTGCCATTCACGCGAGACCGGTGCGCCTTGTGTACGGGGCCGCTAGGATCCCGACGTCGTCCGTGAATTTCTTCGACGTGAATGAACGTGATCGTGAATGAAACAGGTTGTTGAACCTTATCGCCAGCTATCGACATTGTTACGCGTTTGTTCGCGGCGACTCGCGAAATCGAGCAGGCAAACGTTCGTCCCTTCGCGAAGTGAAAGGCGCTTGCGTTGCGCTTTCTCACCGATTTAATAATAACGCGCCTCTTAAGGTACATCCAGACGCTGACGCATGTTGCAGTGAAACACTGATGCATGCATCACGATGCAGGTTTCGTGACTCTCGCATCAGTTTCAAGTCGCCTCCACACTACTGATTCCTGACAGTTTGTGATCTGACGCGGACGAAAAAAAACACCTTTTTAAAAATGAGTGATTCCATTCCAACACCAGTGTTATTAGCAATAATAGGGGGTGTACTAATTATACAAAATAAAAAATTGAAAACCAAAAGAAAGTGGGCAAAGAGATGAATGTTCATTGAGAGAAAGAAATCTTCTACTTCTGCGTTACTAAAAGAATTGAAAGCAAACGAACCCGGTGGATTTTACAAACTATTTACGCATGGACGATTACGCTTTCAGGCATTTATTGGAGAAAATTCGCCCACGCATTGAGAAGCGAAATACAATGATGTGGGATGCGGTCACTGCGGAAGAAAGACTTGTCGCAACATTAAGATATTTAGCCACAGGAAATAGTTTAGAAGATTTTAAATTTTTGACTGTATTACTGATTCCTTGATGCAAGCCGCAGCTGATGCTGAGACACGGAAACCGATCTACAGACGTAGCGACATGTATCATGAAACCTGCATCATGATGCATGCATCAGTGTTTCACTGCAACATGCATCAGCGTCTGGATGTACCTTTACGAGCAATAATTATCTGCGCCCTGGCTGAAGCAGTGAAATTTCTACGATTTAAACTGAACACGTTGCGTGTCACGGCTTGTTTATGGAAATACTGTCTAGACACGTTGAAGTGACAATTCCACGGCGCGATATCCTATATCAAGGGTTTCGATTCGATACCTTCGACACTGAAGCAGACAGCTGCACTTGGTCATAGGACTTTATAACGTGGGGATGCAACGACGCGGAGAGCGATTATTGCTCCCGTCGCTCGAGGCTGCACGCTTCTATGGGGGGCACAATAGGAGAGTGTCCGTCACAAAGAAATCCCGCGAAAATTTCCGAGGGTGGGACCACCCCTCGCTTCGAACAACCCCACCGTATTGTTGACCTATTCAATTCGGTTTGGAAGCTGGCCGATGCCGTCCTGGAATACAGAAGAGGCCGTGTTTCACGCTCCTCCCGCGTGTAATTCTCCGCGGAGCGACGTTTCGAGGGGCGTGGAGAGATGGGAGAATGGAGAACAGGTGATATACAAGTCCCTTTGACGATGTTAATAGAAAACTTCGGTATCGACAGTTTCCGACGGGGCGCGCGTCCCATTGACGTCTGAGGATAGATGTTTTTAATTCAAGGACCCGGTGCAACGTGAAGCACAGCAAGCAGAGTACTGGAAATATTTATTGCATCAGTCTCAAATTTAATTGCCGTGGTAGGTAGGCAGAATTTTCATATGATTGACACAAGGATTCGTATCCGACCTATTTCGGCCCAGATAACGAGCTACATATCTTCGCAATATTTCCTTAGCAGCAATAATGAAGCAATAATAAACTGAGGCTTATAAAGCTAGAAAAACGTAGGACCATTTCCGATCTGTTATTTTTATACAATTTGCTTAATGATAATATTGACTGTTCCGGTATTCCTCCACTTATTAAATTTTATGCACCTATTAGAAATATAAGACGAACTTCCCTACTTTACGTCGAACCACATCGGACAGTGTTGGGTAAATTCAATGCTATTAATCGTATTGCCTCTCATGTTAATAATTATTACGGTATGATTGACCTTTTTGACTGTTCGTTTAACTCTTTTAAACAATCTATCTTCAATATCGTCAACAGCTGACTGTTGTCATGATGTTATTTTTTCAGGCGTCCTCTATTCAATGTTACTTTGTTAATTTGTATATTGTTCGCTTCGTCGTGCTCACCTTTATTTTTGTTCTTTTTCTCACTTATGTATCAAAGGGCTTCCTTTAATAAACGTATTATTATTATTTTTAATAATAAGAGAGGTGTAAGTGGCGACGTGTTTACTCGAGTGATGCAATCAATATTTCCAGTACTGTGCTATCTCGTATCCATTCGCAACAGATGCTCTGCAGAAGTCTGCTGTTTGAACAACGATACGCTGTGACGCGTGAACAATCGAAATTCAAAGTGATGCAAATGAGCAGACAGGCGACGGATCCTTGCAATCTTCGATACTGAAAATATGGTTTTATGTTCCGTGACCGTTACCAGAAACTAATCCATCTTTCACGGAGTTGGGCCTACGTAAAGAACGAGGGGACAGAACGATTTGTCACACGCTATGTCTTTATGTGGGTACTTAGTTCTTACTCTCCCTCTTCTCGTGCCTGTTCTAGACCTTTTAAAATCTTGTACGTCTCACGATAACGCCGGATAAGTCTGAGGAAAATCCCTTCGATTAATGATCCCTACAGATAACCCAAACTGGGGTCAACTACACGCAGATATGGTAGGTTTTATCAGGAGCCCGGGGGTGCTATCGGATCTTGGACACTCGGACCTTTTTCGGGGTGGAAATTTGTTGCAAAAGATGTTAGGTACATTTGTGACTGCACTGCTGGATTGATATTAAAACATCTAATATATTGGTCTAACTTCTACCAATCTCATCTTTCACTAATTGTAAGATATTTAGTACTTAAAGCCACAGTATGCACATCCGTTGAATCTCAAACAGCTCAAGCAACGCATCTTCCGAGCCTAAGCAAATGGAAAAAATTCTCTTGAAGAGACACGAGCCATTTTCCCTGCACGACTCGCTTTCTCTCAAGGATTACTTTCCTTTGATTACTCGTTACTCCTCCCGACAACACATCTGCTTCTTCAGCGCCGAGAGCTCCGTCGCACGCGAGAAAACAGGTAAGTCACGTTACGTCTTTATTGCGCTCTCGGACAGCGGCGGCAGGAACATTTTACTTTTGCACGTTTTTCTTGTTAACGTTCGCGCAGCCTTCTCGAAACAAAGAGCGCCGGAGAAGTTGGAACGGCAATCAGTTATGTCTGCTTCGTTCTCGGCCTGGAAGCACTCCCAGAGCCTCGAGAACTTTCCTCACTCGATTACGCCAATTTCATCGCAAACTCCTTCGATACCTACAGGATCGGTTCCACTGAATCACTGGTAAGTAGGTATCGAGGTGATTTTGTTTCTTGTCGATGGCTACTCGACGAACTTTGACTAACTTTCCGACAAGCAATTGGTACCTACTATTGTACCGAATAAAGTCGGTATTTACGTTGCTATGTATTTTAGTGGCAGATTTACAGCGAAACGATATTCAGGATTCAATTCGCAGCGATCATTGATTATTGGGCGAAGAGCTCCATCTCTAAATGAAATCCGTGTTACAATTAGCTGTTAATTTGGTACAAATTAAATCTGGTGAAGACGGAAGTTACCCACCAAAATTAACAATTCAATTATGCTAATTGGCACGGTAATGGTATGCAGATATTCAGGTACAGAAATTGATAAAAAGTCCACAGACTTTTAGAATAAATTGGGCGTAGGTAAGAATTAGGAGGTTTGAAGATCGAACTGGGTTTTTTTTTTAGAAGTAACGTGTCGAAAAAGAGTGCATAAGGTAAGCCACGTCGCCAGGAGCAGATTTTCCAGAATCTGCTCCTCGAATTCCAGACGCCACACAGAAAAAAGTAAAAAAAAGGTCTTCGTTTATTACTTTTGAGTATTTATTAGGGCTGAGTAGACCTTACACTACTGGAAATCATAAAACATTTTAAGAAATAGCAATCGGGAAACACATGGGAACTAAGTAGGTATATTACCGTACGCCCTCGATTTCGGCTACGCGTACTCATCAAACGACTTCAGTCTTTTGTGGTGTACAGTCGTCGTATTGCAAGCATTTTTTATTTTCCTTTTTTTTTATTTTTCTGTGACGGCTCGTGTTCCTCCAGGTATGCAGCATGTTTTTGTATCAATTTTTTTACACATTACATAGATAAATTTGTTGAAGTTCTTCTCATACTTTCTGTCAGCAGATATTCTAAAGGTGTGTACAAAAAATTGTGCTTTTCATATACATATATCACATATATTTAAGAAATTTGCATATCTGTGCATTTTCTAGAGTTAGGAAACTTTTTATTTCGCGAAATAAAACAGATTCCTGCATATACCTATGCTCGATTTATTAGACTTACCAAACAGTGGTACAACAATAGAATATCAACAAAAGATAATGCTTGTAGTGATAGATGGCAATTAAAATACAATTAAAATTAAAGCTATTTTTTGTAAATAAACAAAATTACAACTTTATATTTTTGTTTTTTTGTCCTCCTAATGTCATGTATATAGCTATCATTCGAATACATTTCATTGCTTAATCAATAACACTGCTAGGCACATATTAATATTGTTTTCGCGCTCGGAGCATGGTTTAGCCCACTGGCGCGCCAGTGAAATATGCTAATTACAGTGTTCAAAGAGTGGAACTAATTGAATAAGGCGATGTAAAACGTTCTTTACCCAAAATTAGCATAAGTTAGACGAGCCGTTTATCTTTTTATTGCGTCGGCGTCTCAATTGCCTGTTTTATAATTACCAAGTCACTATCAAATTGTTGAAACATGATTCCAGCCACATACATAAACATTGATTTACAATGATCTGTAGATCACTAAAACTCAACCAGATTCTTTAGTCAGAAATATTCGAAGCAACAAAAAAATCCGAGAGAGTCATTAAACCAGAGTGTGAATTTAGTGATAAACATTTTCTCTAAGCTACAAGTTTACAGTCATCGGCAGAGACTTTGCTTGCTTTCTCGTTCGCATGGAGCTGGAAAATCGAAACAGCTGCTTGGCAAGAGCCGCGTCACGGAATTTCACTTGGACAATAGCGTTATTTTGATGGCGCAGGAACAATCCAGAGTTCCTGTGATTTATAACGTTTCCACTCCATGAATAGCGCCTTAATCAACTCTCCCGTCGCGATTAATTATTATTCGGAATGGCGTCACGCATGCCACAATATGCACCACTCTGTCGGTTCGCTCGCGAACCCACGATTCGTCACAAGTTCTCAAAGAACACTGTTCAACCCTTCCACACACTCTCAAACTCACTGCGTTTCAAATATATTGTTAATGAAATCAATAATCATTAAAATCTTAATAAAGAAATTATGAATTATTTCTTTCACAATTGTCATCGATTTTCAAATTGAAAATGTGGCATTCTATCGTGAATCCAGTATATGTTTCCAATCTAAGCAAATAAATGAGGGAAACAGTGAAATTAGAAAATACCATCGAAGAGCAGGTGAATGTAATTTCCCTCCTCTTCGTGGAACTTCGTTGAAATCTGAGTTAGCCTCGAACGAAGTAATTACGAAATAATATAAAAGTAAATCGCGAGCATGCGTGCATGAATTTCAGTTATGCTCCCCTATTTTCTTCCTTACTCTCCTTTATTTAACCCGACCAGGCATAGACCGTTCGTAATTATAATTAATTCGCTCGCTCGCAAAAAACCTTCGAATTATTCCGTCCGGCTGCGCGGCACTGCGTAAAAACTCACTGAATTCTGCGCCGTAATTTGCTCACTTCCTATATAAATTCGCAAGAAGTCCCGCCAATTTATCGTGCACAGAACGATACAAAAGATTATCGGATAAACCCGAAGTTCCACATTAATTTCCCAGATAAATATAATTTTCAAATTTCAAGACTTAAACGAAATCTGATTCGACTGAATAAACGAATCGTAAATCGCTAATGAAACAGCCTCGATAGCTTAATAAAGTCCCGAATAATCGCCCGAGCTAAGAGCAAAGGAGAATCACAATCTCCCCTGAGTGCTCTATTAAAGCAGTAATATACGGGACTTCACCAACAGCGGAAGCTTCGAAAAAATCTCGAAATTAAATTTTTCGCCCGTCCACGCGTTAAAGCCGAATAAAACCGTAATTAAAAGCAACTTCCCGTCCCCTTCTTATTGGCATCAAACGAAATTGCGTATACTTCGTCACGGGGAGGATTGCATTAAAATGTTCCTCCCCTAATCTCTCTCGTCCAGCGGTAAAAATTCGGCATAACTCGCGTCCGCGGGGCCCCCGTCCGGGTTCGGCCTGCACGATAGAGAAGGACGATGAATTAATCGCATGCAAATGCTCCGTGACGACACCTCCGCGGAGTTTTAATACTTTGCCAGGAAACGCGTCACGCCGGGCCTCTTTGCAAAGGTCGGATGAACGCTTTAGAAAGGGGATTTCGTCACAGTACTCCTAACCGTATCTGAAGTTATTCTTCCGCGTTGTGTACGAAGGAATCGATAGTCCTGGATGCTGAGCTCACGACTACGGCTAAGTATCTCGATCTATTATGCGCTCTGTCATACCGGGACATGGGAAAACACAAGTAGACGGTAAACCATCCACGTAGGTATATTTCGACACGGCGAATGAATATGAATATAAGTGGCTCGCAGATTAATTCTCTAAAAGTTCCGCGACTCGTGATTCGGTGTTGCGCGGCTGTCCGCAAATGCAAAGCTATTCCTGAGAGTCTAGATTATCCGCGATTATTATTAGCATCGTCCTTCGGCATTACCCGCCTTAATTATCCTTAGTTATCCTTAAAATTTCCACGGACCCGGCCGATGCAATTTCAGTCGGCCACAATTGACCCTAAATGCCGTTGAACGGACGGGCAGGCGCGGACAAAGGGTTAAGTCGTTAGAATTACGGACGTCGCGGAGCGCCGTTAATTTCGGAATAATCGTCGCGTATCGACGGGCTGTGCGAGAGGCGACCGAGAGAAAGCTCGCGCGCGCTCCAATTTAATATGGAAATCCTACTACGCCCTATCGAGAAAATCAATTACGTCTAATGAATACAACATGAAGGGTTAGAGGGCTCGGCAGGAATCTGCGCGCACTTTTCGCCCGCTCGACTAACGTTAGCCGACGTCGAGGCGACGGAGGGCAAAAATTCTCCAAGTCGCCCGACACCGTTTGTCAAGGCTTAACGACCGCGACAGATTTCCTTCGGGACGATTTCATTAAACTTGTCCAGATCGTGAGTGGAATATCCAGTGCCTGACGCTGGGACCGAAAGGCTGAATGAATTCGCGAGATTCTCGTACGATGATTCGCGAAGCAAATCGATCTGTGCTAACAGAAAGTCCATGCGTGTTTTGTTCGAAGTTGCAAAATTTATCGGTAAACTCCGTTTGGTGCAAGGTTCTTCGCAACGGTGGAAGTCTAACGCGATGAAGCCAGGGAAAAGGAGAACGGAAGTTGCACAAGTTTCCATGGATTCGACAGAGATGAAGGATTCAATTTGCGCCGCTGAGAAATCTTCAACAACGTCTGCAGAGAAAATGGAAATACATGTAACGAACGGCCAAGACGGAGAATTCTGGATTTAATGAATACGTTTTGTCCGAATGTAAAAGGCGTGATACAGTTATCGCGCGTTGTCAGTTGGGGCTGAAAGGAGCGTAGAAAAAGAGAATTCAACGGGATATTTCAAGCAGGAGGCTACCGCTCGCAGGCCGGCATGTAGACGGTAGTTAAGCCACTTCACACGTTACGAATTATTCAATTACGGTTACATCTAATGAATACAACATGAAGGGCTTAAAGGGTGCAACAAAAATCACCGCGCGTTTCACCCCTTCCCCGGTTGCCCGGCCAAACCCCGAGTAACAAAATTTCCGGACGAGCTAGCCGAAGGAATACGATCTCAAAGCGAAATGCAAAACAGTGGTGGATTGCATTAAGAAACGTCACGCGGCGTCAATTAATCGTTACAAAGGGGATGAAGTTTCCGGTGAATTTGCGAGATAGGGGCTAACGGTTCAGACGCAAGAAGAATCTGAATGAACCGCGTGCTTCGATCCTGGCGAATTCAGGTGCACAATGTCGAAAGTCCCCTTTTAAGAGGTCAAAAAATCGATTTTTAAAAAAAAACATTTTTGAAAAATTCCGATTACTTTAGCTTCTACAGAGCCATTTTGTAGGGAGCGCAGAGGCTCGGCCTCTATAGATGAAAACTTTGAACGCGTTTTTCTCGAAACGTCATTTGCCCACATCGTGAAGATAAAACCTCAAAATCTGTCGAACCGATTGTTTTGTAAATTTGACTGTTTATTCTGCACACCTGAGACTCTCGCAGGGACTACAGCCAAGTATTTTCATTGAGTCTAACCTACTTTTCAAATCGAAAATAGCAAAAGAAAAAAGCCGATAAAACATTTTTCTCGCTTATTTGCCGGCCATTTTGCTAATTTTTAAGATAAATTACTAATTATAGTCAGAGCGAAAGTGACGGACATACTGCTGAAGAATCTGTTTGGATTTTTGGGTTCAGATAGATCTAACAGCTGAAATCGCCTGCACGAACGAGGCATGAATTTTCAAACATGTCGTCAAGACCACTTTCAAAAGCATTTGAAAAGCAATAATTGTGTTACTCTTATATTTTTTTATTTACGGTAGAAATGTAGCTTAATAAATCGAAACAAGTTTTATTCCATTACTATAATTATTTTCGACGCAATAAATTCCTGAAAATCGCTGAATTTTTCGGCGCGTTAACCGGAATGATCCCTTAACTTGAAAGATGACGATGTCTAGCTGGACAGCCTAGCTTGGATGTCGAGAGATTTCAAAGTTTAATGCCCAACGAAGCGATTCGAATAGGCGGTACCCTACTTATTCCTAGCTGGTACGTTACAGCACACCCCTTCAACTGCCACCCAGACAGGGGGCCAAACACGAAACCGTATCCGAGCTAGAGTTCTGTTTGTCCAACCGAGATTCCGTCATCTTCCATTCTATTTGCTGGAAAAGAAGTAAATTCGGAGGCGGTCTATGTAGATGGAGACGGTCACCGTGAAGTGCAGCTTGCGCAAACACCGTCCGGGCAAACAACTACGAAGTTGAACGACCGCTGAGAAAGGAAAGAGGGCCGACTTACCTTCGCAGGATCAGACTTCTCCGACTCGTCGTTGAAGGTCTGCGACCCCCTGGACATGGTGTTCCTACGGGGTGTGGTGCCATCTTGCGAGGGGCGCACGAACTCGATTCTGCCACCCTCGACGACGATGTTAGGGGCTGGTGGAAAATTCTCTGCGTTACCGACTGGATCGCAGTAGCCCAGGAGCCCAGCCTTCTCGCCGTACAGGGGATGAATCTGTCTGTAAACGTCGGTAAAGGTATATCCTTCGTTAGGGGGTTGTGCATCCAGATGGAGCTCCCAGTGTGAGAGCGAACGATTGCGGAGGGTTGCGAAGGGTTGCGACCGCTTGCACAATGAGTGGCTCGTTTCTATGCAGGATCGAACATGAATCGCCAATTCAAACGCTAGAACTACCCCCGAATTCTGTGCAAACGCTTTATTTAATCGGAGAAGAATAATTCGTATGCCCAGGAGCTTCAATCGGACAGAATCGAATTTAGTAGCCCGCGCGAGTTGAAAACCGCTTTTTGATCGGGAAATGTATCGATGCAACGGGTCGCGGTGTAATGAAATCAAAATGCAATCTCGGTTTAACTGTTCTATCAACAAATTCGTTTCACGCTGCTTTGGTTCGCGTAATTGCAATGTTATAGGATCTTCTACTTGTTCTTCGGAATCTGTACAATGGAACGTCAGAATGGGTATTGATTAGTGTTCCTTCTCGAGAATTCTTTCTCGAGAATTTCTCGAGAAATTCTATAATTTCTTATTCCTCATTTCTCGAGAAATTACAGTATTTCTCGAGAAACTTAAGTGTAGGAAAATTATTATAAATCCTATTTGTTTTCAGAAATAAATTTTCAGCTATGTACAATTGTGTATCAAAACGATTCAAAGGACGCATTTTTCCACTTAATATCCAAGACAGACATATATAAAGCGGCGAAATAAATTTTAAGTAGACTTTTCGGAAAATATAAGAATAACCGCGATTCTCCTGAAAATATTGAAAACCTTACAGATCTTGACACTGAATTACCTTTAAAAAAACAATTGGAGTTATCAATCGCAGATACCCTACAGGAATTCAATGTCAACCAAGGAGACGATAAATTCCGAACTATCTGTTTTTTCATTTACAGAAGTTTTGTGTAAGTTAGACCCGAATAAAAATTTAGATAAATATTATCAACATTATTACAAAAATATGCATTTTGCAATGTTCTTTAAATTTTTTGAGAATTCTCGAGAAATATAATTTGATTTCTCATTTCTCGAGATGCGAAAAATATCGAGAAATCAGGAACACTAGTATTGATGAAGCGCGCGAGAGGCTCGCGTTATTTATTTGAAATCAGCAATTTAAAGCCGCAACCCACTTTTCTCCGGGCTCGTTAAAGCCTCTTTCTAACGCGAAAATTGTTAGAGGCTTTTACGGTGTGTGAAGAGGAGTGAACAGTAGTGAAAGCTATGGTACTTTCTCATTTGTCGATGCTCCGTTTTATGTATTAAAGGAGAAACGAGGGAAACGGGTTGGCAACACGAAGTACGTTCAACGTGCGGCTCTCAATTAATTAATAAAAGTGCAGTTGAAAATGCAGAGCCACGGGCTGCCATTTAAATTGCAGGGAGGGCTTTTTGATGCGGTCACAACGAACTAAAGCTGACCGTGTCCGATGGCGTAAAAATGTCGAGGGACAATCGCATTATCGCTAGTTGAATTTGCGCGACAGACGCTCGCTATTTAGATTAAAAAGTGCACGCGACTCACGCTTTTTCATTCTTTAGTGATGTGCGGGGCTGGCCCGGTAAAAACGTTCCGCGACCTGGGCACAGACGCCCCGCAGCTACGCGAAACTGGCAAATTGTAATTAATGGATAAAGCCCTTTCCACGGCCAATTATTATTCTATTACAGGCGAACCTGCTCGAAGCGTTTAATTACTAAAATGCACGCGTTTTCAAACCGGGCGCTCCGTTCGACTCCTTTTCTGGGGCGTTTTACTCTGTTTTATAAATCAACCGAACCGATCAAGTTGCTTTAAAAAAAACCACCAAGATTGCAACAAGTGAGTACGTTGGTAGCCCTGAACATCTGACCCCAACGATTCTGATTGATGCATCGAATCAAAGGCTTCCTATCCAATCAATGGGACTTCGATTCTCAGCGATTAGAATTCTATAAGAGACTCTGACATCACCTAACGCATTACACGCGTTTCAATGCATCGAGACGTTGTTGAGCAACCGGAAAACTGACCGACTTAGCCGGGTGACCTAAACGCTGACAAAGGCGCTTGACTGACTCCTTGCGTGTCTCGGTGACGATCGATTTCGCGAGGAGCGCAAATGTTAGCAATATGGCAAAGGTCTGGCTTTAATAAAATGACAAACCAATAGATCCGTGGTACCTGAAGCACTACGACGAATTTATGAATACTTGGAAGAAGTATAAACGAAGCAAAACAGATCGATTCTTTTTAATAAGGGTGTACGAAAATATTTCTTATCGTTCGCACAGAATTGCCGTGAAACTCTGCGCCGATTTCGCGCCGGCATAAAATTTAATGCGGTAAAATAAATCGTCGACTCTTGCTCGAAATAAAGCCGCAAAGGATCTAAGGACACCTATAAACTTTACGTTTATCACACGACACGGAGTGTATTTTTATGTCGCTGATTTTTACGGCACACGTACACCCGCCTATTTCTCTTCATTTGACACAATATAATTCTTTCGTGTGAGTGAAAATTTTACGAGGCGCAACTTTGAAAGAAGTGATGCTTATTAGGGTACACGTTTAAATTCAAGCTACTCCAATAAAAAGGCTGAGGATCTACTGGAGTAGTATAAAGACCCTGATTTCGCAGAGGCGAAATGCAACGCTCAAGTGAACTATTCTACAATTGACCTGCTTGTAGCTGCGCTCGAATTGATGAACACAAATAGCACGGCAACTATGCAAACGACGAAACTACGCGGAACTAACACGCAACTATTTCACGGAGAATTTCGGAGGTAACGTTCGCACCCGGCCTATCGCACAGCTGACTGTTTGGTGCTCGCGTGGGGTCTATCGAAACAGTGGTCAGTGATTTTAGCGGGCGCGGAAAATTCATTGCCCGTAAGGTGATCGGAGTCCAGGAATCGTGCGTTTTTATGCCGGTGGAAATTTTATGAAACCGCGCGGTCGTAACAAGGAGAGTCGTAAACGCGAGAGCCTCGCCGAAAAAATGTAAATCTACCCTATCCAAGCCACCCCTTGCCTATCGTTTGGGGTTTCTAATATCTGGAGCATATACTTCTCAAAATCGATTCACGCGGGAACCACAAGAATATTTTAATTAGACAGTGAAAAGCTACAATATTCTAATTACGGTTCGTCTGACATTTTCACCGCGTGACTTTCATGTTCTGGATGGGACCTTCCTCTTCTGACTGCACAGCAGACAAAGCGAAACTTACGAGAGGACAGAAAATAAAAGAGAACCGCCGGGGATACTTGATAGTAAGTGGTTTAGCCAGGGATCGCGATGGGGTGAATCTCGTCAGGTGGCGAGTCTGAATTCACGGAGGGCTCGGTTCGTTGCCGACCGAAGGGGCTTGAAATACCACGTGTCGACGAGGAAATAAAACGGGCGTTTCAGCGTGCACGGCGAACGGTTATTGTGTTGCCAGGCTTATCGAAGAAGACTCTTCTATCGAGGGATGAATCTCGTCGGGTAGGGTGAAACGTACGAGCCTGGGTAAAAATAGAATTTCCCGAGCATGCCACGGGAAGTACGGTTTATTAACGCTTCTCGAAACTGAATAGGGCGGGGTTGTTTCAGAAAGGAACGCTCCAAGCCGACAATAATCCAGTACTTCAATTACCTATTACCGCACGGTTCTTCTTTTGATACATAGAGACTGTTCCAAAAACACCAATTTTCTAGGCTTACAATTAGAGGCATAATGTATTGTAATATCATATCTCTAGTGGGCGGGCAAACGAGTATACCTAAGTCAGAATTATTAGTTTCGCGGGAAGACAGATTGAATATTTCAAGTGGTATGTAAAAACAGTTGTTCAGTTTTAGTCGTGAAAGTTGATAATTTTATATTTAACTTCGATGCACAGAAAAGAGAAAAAAACAACGGTTTAAGCTTTCACCAAAATTTGACTTATACTTGTTTGTCCGTCCACCAGAGATATGTTAGTCCCATCGCTCTACAACTGAATAGCAAAATCACAAATAAGAAATTACTACATAGCACACTCAGGATTTAATTTTGGGGGAAACCGAGTTGAACGAATAAAATTATTTTGAATGCAAATTCAATCAAATTCATTAGGTGACTATAGAAATTTATTTAAAGAATAAAATCCCCTTTTTCTCTTTTTACCAACAACTACGAACTTTCACTGTCAAATATTACTTGTAATAAGTCACTCTCGAAACATGGCGCTTCCAATTCAATCAAGAGACCATCAATTTTATTAACTCAGTCGACCCTTTCAAAGCCCGACGGAATTGTACCGTGTCTCTAATTATCGTTTGAATTGTTACATTTTATCGAGATTCCATTGAGGCTCTCGCATGTAGGTCGGAGCCCTTCAAAAGATGAAAAGCCCCGACCACGAGGAGAAAGTAAGTACTTCGGCACTTTCCGTCAAGTTTTCCAATTAAACCGAGTTTATTACGCGGGAAACCGAGGTCGAGGTTTCCATTTTTGTTTCGCTCGGTTGTAGAGGCGAGAAAGAATTACACACGCGAAGTGGCTTACCTGGGTGATGGTATGGGGCGAGGCTTATCGAGCGCCAGATCCGAGCTGAGGGGCGAATCGGGTCCGCGGACGCTGGAAGCCCTACGCAAACAGAATTATCGTTAGTTCAATTACTATTCGGAAGCCAATATCTATCACGAGCTCTCTTACGTCTGCCAATCGAGTTCAATGACCAGCGGCACACGCGAGTCGCCCGCAAGTCGATTGAAACAGATAATCATTCGCGAGAAGTGCGCAACCATAACCTTTTAAGCGATTCAACTCCATTTCAAATCACCGCGTACAATCGAAATCCATTCATCGTCTAGTCAGTGAACTCTATGCTTCACATTTGCAAATGGATCGGGAATCTTACGTTAGACGTTAAGAGCATGAAAACTTGCTGCATATTTAATTACCTGAAAGCAATTCATTACCGATGAACTTCCGTGGTTATTTTTAATTTCTGTCACGTATCTTATCACATTTGGTATATTTTACTAAATACCCACACAAGACGCACTCACGTTACGGGGTATTACGTTCGAACTGAGGGACGCATGCGCTCTACTGTCCTCGCGCTTGGGTTCCCTCTGAGTGTTAAAAAAAGCGCGCAAAATTCTATTTACTCTTGGAAATGTAATGGAATCGTATTATAATTGAGAGCTCGAATGCAATAAGGGGAATAACGCTCGAAAATGGGAAAAATTATTGTCCAAACGCTAAGAAATATTGGAAAATTAAATGTTGTTAAACTGTATTTTAAAAAATATAGTGTCGTAAAGCTCGTCACGACACACATTTTTTTCTATTTACAGTTTGTAATGATTGGATAAACAAGCTCTATATTCCAATATTTCTTAACGTTTGGACAATGATTTTTCCCATTTTCGAGCGCTAGTCCCCTTATTGCATCCGAGCCCTCAATTGTAAATCGAAATGCCTTGAATAAAGAGCGATGGATACGTACGAAGCACTATAAAATAAATTGTAAAATTACGCGACACGCTATATTCTGCATAACAGATGAAACAGCATTGCGTGCAGTATTATTTCTGAGAATATCGGAACGACACTTTAAATACAAAACGATCTCGACTTATTGAATCGGTGCCGCTGCGAGTGCTGTTATTACGCTGCGAGAATAAAATCTCTTCGACCGGCCGTAAATTACACGGTGCGTGGTTTAAATTATTGGGAAATGATTATCTCCGGTGGACGGGTCAAACGATTATTCACAGAATATGCCTCGCGGGAGGATAGCCACCCTTCTGTGCCACATAATACATCGACGTTGCTTTACTGTTTCGCGTGCTGAGACGCGGCGAGAAACATCTCCCGCGTCGTCTCGTGAATTTCTTTTATCGGAGCCCGTATAATTCGTCGCGGTTACGCAAGGCTCGAGAGGACAGGGTGCTTTACTTTTACGAATCTGCCGGGCAAATAGCCGCGCGGGCCCGCGCGGCCGGCGTTAATGCAGAATTCGTTTTCGCGGGCCGCGCCTCCAGCGGATCTCCACTACGCCTGTCGCCCGCGTATCGGAAAGAGGATGCCGGGAACGGCGGTGGGCGATTACGCAATCGTGATTCAGTTCCCACCTCTCCCGTGTTACGACGCAATATTTATATTTCGACCGTACGACGACTCGATATCGGGAGTACGCTTTCGTGCGAGCGGGCCGTAACTCAACTTCTGGCGCCCGGCGTACGCGACATAAATTAATAAGTCGGACGAATAAACCCGACGGCCGCGGATATTTTACGGGCGATCGTAGAATTAATACGCCTTTCGTTTTACGCTGGCCCCTCGATGCATCGACCCGCAGAACCGATTGCACGACCGGGCCGATAAATATGCGTACGCTGGGGAGGCCTGAATCTGATCGTTCGGTCGACGCATGTCTTAACGGAAAGGTTGCGCAATTGTCAAAACAAATTTTACCCGCAGAGAGAATGGCAGCTACTCGACCGAGATGCGCTAATAACTCGTTTAATCGACAGACATTCCAAGAGTTTAATGATCTTAAGGGGAGAATCTGGTTTAGGACGCTGAAAAAAAAATTGATTTGCCGGATTTTTTAACAGAAAAAAAATATAGTCGATATTTACAAAGTTGGAGGGGTATATTAACCCCCGGTTGTCACACTGGGTCAAATTGACCCTGCAATTTTTGAAGCAAAACACATTTTCTCGGAACTCTTATTACTTCCAATTTTTTTTTAAGCATGATGACGCTTTAAATGTCAACTTTCAACGATGGGGATATATTCTACAATGTTCAAACTTTATCTCAGAATTTTTGAGGCTTAATTTAAGAAATAGTTTTTAAGTAACAACCGATTGAAAATTGACAGGGTCAAATTGACCCAGTGTGACAACGACGCGACGTTCGAAAAAGTAGGTGTGACAACCGAGGGTTAATATATATTTGTACAATACACAAAAATGAATTGAAAATTTTCAAGTTCGTCGTACTGAAATTTATTTATCATTGATGCGCCTCGCCTGGAGCCTGTGATTCTAACCCGAAATGAAAAACGGAAGTTACTCTTAATTTTCACGAACTTGCATCGTCGATGAACTAGAAAATGAGAAGAAATCTGAAATTGACAAAATTCTGTGTGTTTAAAGAAAAAATTAAGATTTTGACCAAAAAATTTCGATGTATTTATGCAAAATACGTGGTTTAATTTAATATTTTCATATAAAAAGCTCCGGGGAAAATCTATGGGTCAAATAGTTGTTGTGCTATTTCTCCCACCATTTCAGAATTTCAGTGGCGAGACGCACCAATGATTAATCAATTCCAGCGTGACAAACTTGAAATTTTTCAATTAAATTTTTTTGCGTACTGTATAAATATATATTAAAGTACCCCTAAAGTGTTGGAAAGATCGAATTTATTTTTCTTTACTCAAAAAATTCGCGAAAATCACTTTTTCTCGACGCTCTAAACCAGGCTCTCCTTAGGGGTTGTCCTTAAATTACGTTCCTAAGGGTAATTTTGGCGATTTCTTACCCCCTCCCTCCCCAGTATAAGAATTTGTAAGATTTTATATTTCAAACCCCTCCACCCTTCCTTACGTAATATTTTTTACATTGCGTTTTTATCAGTTATTAAAATTCTTTTAAAGATCTATATAGGTAATTTATTTAACTCTGTTTCGTGTGTGCGATGAAACACCGTTTTTTAGGCTATTCATACTGAAAATTAAGTTAAGAAGATATTACGTAAAGTGCTACCTGGCACCCTCTCCACCCTTTGTAACAAAACGTAAAAAATTCGCCCCCAAAAAAACCTTACGTAATTTAAGGACGATGCCTTAAAAAACTAGATATCATCGAGAAGCCGAGATTATCTACGAAGTTCCCAGATTTCTGAGTATTTCTGTTGAATATGCCATAGATTTTGCAACGTATAATGGAATACCCACTTCGAAACTTGCTTGCGCTTGCTCCAAAATGGGAGCAGGTATGTGCCGTGATCAATTTCGGCGGTCCAGTGTATTCGCTGGACCGCCGACATTAACTATCCCAGGCAAAGAAGTTACTTTCCGCACCAACAAACCCGCTCCGCCCTATATAGGAACTTCCTAATGCTGTGATTAATGTGCGGTTTGAGGTAGTTCGGACACGGGCTAAGAAGTTTAACCTGATTGACTGATACTGGAAGCTGCCGTTTCGCTGTCTCATCCCTAATCCTCCGGAAACTGTACCCCACGCCAAGAGGAATTACGACGGCAATTACTCCTCTGTTTTGTAAGAGAGCCGTGAACTCTTTTAATCCAGCGGCCATGATTAATTACTGCTTCGCGAGCTTGGCAGTGGGCGCCTTCCGGAAACTACCTCGCGGTCGCAAAAACTGCGAATCGCGTCGCCGTAAGATACATATTACTTGGTCAAACACGAAGAGGAATCTTCGGAGGAATTTTCAGCCGAACAGACGCGCAGGAACGGCTGAGTTTATGCAGGTGGAATGGTTGCATTGTGCAGCGGCCTCTCGATACTCCGTGCTGTTTTTATCCACACCATAAGCAGCGGAACAAGAGAGAATGGAGGAATATAATCAGCAACGCGATTCGTTTCTCGATTTCAAGCTCTTAAACCGTTATTTCCATGATTAATACCCGGAGAGAAGCAGATGTATTTCAGTGAGAGAGGGATACCACTCGACGTGGTCTCCCAGTCAGGAAACGTGTAATTACGAGGCCGCGGCTAATTAATAATAATCATCCGCGGGTCGGTCCCCGTGATAAAGCCTGTACATTATCGCGGGACCCGGCTAAAGCAGTCGTTTGTAATTACGTCTGCCTTCAGAAGTGGCGATCTGGCCGCGCAAACGTTAACACGTATTTATCTCAATTAAAATGCCGGCTCGTTCTGAAAACGTCTACGATCGCTTGTACACCGCCGGATCTGCCATTAATCAATTAAGGAGAGTCGGGGAGGATGTTTGCAATTAGATCGTCGAGATCACGATCGTCTGTCCGATTGATTTTGCAAATGCGAACGAACCCGTTTTCCTCGAATGATGCATTACGAGCGTCGATGTTTAATTAATCCAACGGGCGCAGTATATGGACGCGTCTCGCGATGCAAAACCGTCGCTAATTGTGCCACAGACCTTATCTTCCCCCTTTGATACGCATTCTGCTCTTGCAATATTTGCCAACAACCGTTCTAATGTCAAAATTCCAAATCTAAAGTGCTCCCGTGTTGAGCGTAGAGAATTAAGGGGTTACATCCACCCAGAGGTAAGGAAAAAGCATACAAGCTCGGGAATTTTCTGGGGAAAAGTATAAGTGAAAAGCATACACAATGTTTTATAATAAAATTTATTTCAGAAGTACCTGACGTTTTCGAATTTTAATACTGTATTTTTGGTAAAAAAAAAAGGCGACTATTTAAAGTTGAAATATCGAATTTCGGTGGACAATTTTTTTCTTTCTTTCAAGAAGGCTCTGCAAGTATTTCCAATATTGCAAAATTGAAAGCAAAATTGAAAAATATGAGAACGTCAGGTACTTCTGAATGTTATTTATTTTTAAAATCTATTTGAATTTTTCCTTTCAGATGCATCGTTCAGACTAGGGAATGCCCACCAGCTTAAAAAAACACGACTCATATCCAAGCCGATATCTCCTTTAGTTAATAATAATATCTCATGAAAATTTAGAATAATATAGTTAACAGATGTATCTTCTAGTAGAAAAAAATTGTGTACGATTTCCACTTATATTTTTCCCGAAAAAAATTTTCCCGAAGTTGCATGCTTTTGCGGGACCTCTAGGTGGATGCAACCCCTTAAGAACGATAGCAAAGATGACGCTATTGGCATTCGAAGAATGACCGCCTCGCGGTTTCGCGTAGCATCATTATCCCTACGATGCTATTAGTAATAGGCACCGGAAGCTTTCACAGAGAGATTTTATTTTGCAACGGGAGAAGCATGCACGCGCAGCTGGAGCGAGCAAAAAACGGATCGATTTCTCGTGTGCCGGAGAACCGGATACCAGATATGAATTTTTACGAGAGAGATTTCTGATTAATTTAATAATTCGTTCATGGTAGACGTTATCGCGGCCATTACATGCTAAAATACACCGTTACACCGCGTTGTTAGCGTAACAAAAACACGCAATTATTCCGCGCAAGCATTTCTCGTACAATTTGGTTCCTGCAACATCTGCCTCAGCTTAAAACGGCAATTTCTGCCGTCGAAATTATTACGACGGTCGATAGTTTCGCCACAATTTTATTCCTCACTTTTTGAACATTTTATTACCATGTACTACAACAGTATTTATTACCATCGATCGTGCACGCCCCTAAAATGCAAAAACAGCGCCCCAAGGTACACATTGGTATTGCATGCGATCAGATGTTAATTTCGCACGCACCGAGCTTCCACATGCATCGAACTCGCGTACAGGGTAAAAAACCTAACGAAGGGAGAAACAGCTAGTATTCTCAATTACGCATGCTCGGTTTCCTTCGATATTGCGATTCGCATGTTTTATTCGCACGTATACTCGCGAGTTCCGCCGTCGACATTTAGTGAAATAGAAAAGATACAGCGGAACTTCTTTGATCTCGGTATTAGAAACGATCTCGTTCTCGAACTTTTTAATCCCGACTCCGCGCGCAAAACCACGGATTTGCATATTCGCGATTGATGACAAGCGACTGATCCGCGGCCGAAGCGAGCGGAAAAAAGAATCCCCCCGGAAAAAAGGGGGAGTAGACAGCTCGACCATCCTTTTTACAGGAGCAGCTGACAGACCGCCTCGAGCATTTTCATCAGACGTGCCTTTCCACCTCTTTCAATGTTCCCGCCTGCGATCAAATGTGAGGCCCGTTCAAGTCGTTTTAATTAAAATCGACAGAAACTCCGGAGCGATATGAAGTTACGCTCCGGTGGATTTTATCATTTCCTATTTATTAAACACGCGATGCTAACGGCGATCTGCAGTTGAAAACTTTGAAACGATCGCGGCTCGTGTCACCACCTCGTGCATAAAACCGATTCGGTGGATTTAAATAATTCATATGTCAGCGGCAAGTGGGTGCATATAATTTGTAGTTGAAAAGCAGTCCGTCTCGAAAGCTGACGACCAGGTTACTCAAACCACAAAGTAATAATCTTGCAAATATGGATTCTACATTACCCACCACCCCATCTATGAATCGCCAAGTAGATTATTTCCAAATTTTCAAATTTCACAGACACTGATTTGCTATGAGAAATGTGTGGTAGAAGCTCGGTTAATCGAGGCAGCCGAAAATTGCATGGAAGAAAGTGTTCGTAACGAAAAATCGCGTAGACGCGTGTTACCGGTTCGCGAAACAGATGGCGGGAAGGGCGGAGAACACGAGGGATAGAGGAAACGAAGCAACCAGCACCCTTTGTGAACGACACGGCGAGCCTGAGGGCGTTTTAGCGTGCCACGCGTTTTCTCGCGCGATCCATTCGTGGTTCTTTAAACCATTTGCCTTTCCCCACCCGCCACGAGCCGCCTCGTTCCTCCGAGGAAGCCTAGACGACGTTGAATTCGCACAAAACGCGCATTAGCTGCAAGAATCCGCGTCGCTGGCTGCGCCTTGCCCGGAGTGCTCTCCATCCAAACTGTCGTCGCCCTTTGCGACAAAGCGTTTGCACTGCGACGTCTTCCGGGGGTCGATTTAATAAGCTCGACTTGAGGAAAGAAAGCGAACCGCAAAGTTTGTCAACGTTTCGTCTTTGAATGAAGAAGACGGGGGCCTGAGACGTTAAAGAGCGAGGGGTTGGGAAGCGAAGTGGTATGAGTCTAGATTCTAGAAGAAACTCAAGGGAGTAAAGGAAGAAACGTTCAAACATTCGAGATATGGGAATTGTTATTTAGAACCATGGACTGTGGAATCTGTGATAGTTTCTACCTATGACAGATGTGTGATTTTTTTATTCTCTGATAAAGAAGAGATAAGTGTTACTGATTTAGCCCTGAGAAATTCATCGGTTCAGTGAAGTGTGTGCATGTCATGGAGCATATTATTTCGTGATTTCTCAATTCAATTTCTCAGGGCTAGACAAAATTTTATTTCACAATTTCTCAATTCGTGCATCAATTTCATCGATTACTGGACCATGTGGGAGGCCTTTTAACAGGATTCCGTTGAGATATACTCGTTACTTGGAGAAATATGAGTGACATACTTGTTTCTCCCCCTTAGTTACTAACATCGACGAAGTATTATAAATATTCCTGCAACGATTCATTTATACCAGGTTCAACTAAAATGTATTTATATATTATAAATAATACTATGTGATATGTATAAGCATTAACATTAATGTATCGAACGATTAAACATTGAGAATAAAAGAGAATTCATTCGGCGTAGTTGCAAATCCAAGGCCAAATGCTACTAATTGCTTGATATCTCGAGTTCTATCGATCATAGTTAACAATAATGTATACCGGGCGGTTAGTGTAAATGTTGTTAACATTATTTGTCATAGCAATAGCCACTGGAATGGATATTTTAGTAGAAAATCCATTTTTACCGAAGAATTCGTTGAATTTCGCAGTTGTAAACAACCGTCGTCCTTGTTTTGATCGGGGGACATCGTTTCTCGAAGTCTACGTGGGGAGCTCACGGAGCTCGATGTACTCAGTCGTCGTCGGTCCTCCGAGCTTGGAGGACGTCCGGGGACCTGTTCAGGGTTTCAACCCTGGTTCTCCCCCCGCCCCACCCCGCCCCCCGCCACCCTGCTACAACCCTTATTCGGTTGGTGCCGATGAAATTTTGTGGTTCGTTAAGCCATTTAAAATTTTATTGTTCTGCCAAGGTCAGAACTGATTTCCCTCCCTTTGTAACTGATTTCCTCGATTGTTTTACATCATCTGTCCGATTTCATGCATTCCTTCAAGGATTTTTGCGCGAGTCGTTCTATTTCGTGTATTTCTTCGATGGATTTGCATGATCTGCCATATTTCATGCATTTTATTTTATTCGATGCATTTCTTCGATGGGTTTACATGATTATTTGATGCATTTATTCGATGGGTTTAAACGATTTACTTAATTTCATGGATTTCTTCGATGGTTTTGTATAACTTCTGTCACTCTGTCATGAATCTCATCGATGGTTTTGCATGGTTTATTCTACTTCCCTGCTCTCCTTCATGTATCTCAACGATGGTTTTGCATGGTTTATTCTACTTCATGCATTTCTTCGATGGTTTGGCATGATTTATTTAATTTCGTGGATTTCTTCGATGGTTGTCCATGATTCATTTCGTTTCGTCGATTTCTTCGATAGTTTTGTATGACTTCTGTTACTCTGTCATGCATCTCATCGATGGGTCTACATTCTCTGCTCTTTCCTTCATGTACTTATCTCTGCGATGGTTTCGCATGCTCGTGCGTGCTCTTCTATAGGTTGAAATTATCTCGATCAGCTCCACCTCAATAAGCTTTTGCTTAATTTCCTTCCAGGCCGACCACACCGTTACTAACATAGAGTAGTTGATTGTTTCAGCTTTTCAGGTTCACCGTTACGCGGGGAATGGAGTTAATAACATAATCTATTTAAAAAGAAACTAGTGAAAAGTGATAGTGAAAAGTGATCGTGCAAAGTGATAGTGAGTGAAAGATGACATATAAGGAAGCCTAGGTTAATTTATTATAGCATGAAGTATTTAAGGCCCCATGTAAAATTGCGAAGTAGTCACTAACTCATTAGCATTGTTGTTCGTTTATTGGCTCCTCATCTCGGATGAGGAGGTCACCGCTGCTTCCGTTTCCGGAAGCAAGTGACTGAGCATGGAATCGGTATGGGTGGATCGGTTTCATCCTCTGGTGTTCTTGTCGAAAGGGAAAAGTTTCGGGCGTAGGGAGTGTACCTTTTGGTACACTGCCTGCGTAAGTCACCCGGTTCGATACCCAGTCTCCGGGTTAGTCGGCTCAAGTCAGGTCACAGCTAGTGCTCCTGGCGAGTTGCACGGTGCAAGAGGAATCGTCTGGGAGGCGCCGAGCGCTTTTCCCTTTCGACTCGGACAGCAGGGTGGTAGGAACTGCGCCGTCCAATACTCCTTTCATGCTTACCGTTCGCCTTTCCTTCTTTCCTGAATTTCTTTTAATCGAGTGATTGCTTGGCAGTTCCCTAGATTCTACATCTAAACCGAAGGGATCGATGGAACTTTGTGTGTCCATCCATCTCTTGGGTTTAGTAGTGTTTCATGTACAGGGAGATCGATGGAACTTTGATTCCATCTATCTCTCTACGGGTCTCGAAACGCAGCAACCTCCTCGTGGTGAGACCTGGTAATCGGTGAGAACCGAGCTGATAGCTGTGATTGTTAAATATTCTAATTACATATAAGAATTTCTTTAACTTGCAATACTATGGTACAATGTAACTTGGAATGTTGTTTGATTGTTCGTACCGGACCCCAGAACACGAGTACAGTGTTAAGATAGAAGGATAATGTAGATACAAAAAATGTAGGGCATATAAACAAAATAACAAAACGTAGTTACTTTACCTTCAAAAGACTCAATGTGATGCCACATTAATTTGGGTTATAAAATTTTCTATACCGTCTCAAGACGGATTGGAAAATGAACACAACTATTTACTTTTTCTCTATATAAACGAAAACAGTTAAAAAATGATTACTAACGTCAAGGTACGTATACGTGCGCTGGATCGTAGGAAAGAATTGAACAACAAACTTCATACATCTCGCTCGAATGGAGCTGATATATACGACGTCGAGATAATTCGTCTGCATCAACTAGCCCCGGTCTCCCTTAATAGCGTTCAAGAAGCAACATGTCGAAGATGTTCCTGGTTTGTTGAAATTCCGCGAGCTCGGTAGACCGCACCAGAGCTCTTAATATTATTCCGTAAATTATCTGCTCCCCGCGCTTCGGGGCTACGGCACTTCAGCAAGGAAAACAGAGCTCGTCGACGGAAAGACGGGAATCTCGTCAACTGAAGCAACAGCAGACACGCGACTTACCAAGGGAAATAAACTCGCGGCTCGCCACCCTCGCGTACACCGCGCCCGTATAAATTTCACCGCTTTCCGTAATTCCTCCTAGCTCGTGACGCAATGGCGTTACGCAAGCAAAACGCCAACAATATACATCCTGAAACCGTTCCTGGTTCCGGGTGGCTAAATAACCGCGGTTAAAAAACGTTACCGTAATCGGTGAAAATGGCAATCCGAACTTGCGAACCGCAGCGTTTATTGCGTAATGTTTACGAAGTGAATTCTGTCCCCAGGGGGAAAGAGCTTAACATGGACCCTTTCATTACCGCTTGAAAGTCTTCGCTGAACATGTAGAAGTGTCATTGAAAATTTAAATCACATAATACACGCCCCGTGATAAAGTCGTTGAGACTAAATAGAAGAGAATAAAAAAGATAGCAAACGCATCCATTGAGAGAGTGAGTTTCTAAGGCAAATAATGTAAAAAGAGTAACTAGTACCGCGCCAAGTGAATCACCCCGTTTAATTAGTCATGCTTAGCGTAATGGAGATGAAAGCCTCTAATAAAAGTAACGTCCTCCTCGGAGATCGATTTTATCCGTCACTTCGCAACCATCGCCGGCCGCGTAACGTCTATTTTGATAATCCTTTAACCGTGTACCGGAGGAGCATACTGCACGATGCTCGAATAATTCGCGGAAAGCCGCTTTGTACTGAACATCGCGGAGTGGTAAGGAGGCTTGTTATTAACACATCAAAACGGGTCTGGAAATTGCGCATCAGAAGCAATTTCCGCCCAAACATACTCGAGGCTCGTTTAGTGCACGCCGGAGAAAAGCGAGGGTATTAATCTCTTCCGTCTTTACCTGGTCATAGTGTACGACGAATCGTAATTCACGGTGCTCCTTCGGCTTCCTGGCGCGGTGCGCGCGAGTTTGCCTACCTTGGCCGACGAACAGGAGTGGGTCTGCCTTTACGTCCATCACGGGCTCAGCCAGCGGAACGAGGATACTTCTAATGCGTAGGAGGTCCTCAGGTGCACGCACCGTTGCTCGTAAACCGATCGTTTACGCTCATCGAAACGGAGATGAAGGCGTGCTTGCGGAAAAAACTTATATTTCTTCTCTCGCGTGTTTTCACTGCAGTCGGTTTGTTCCGCGAGTACCTATTACTTTCGACGCCGTGGGACTTGTCCCTGCGGTATGGGAAACCTGTACAAAACCGTGTACTATTCTTATTCCTGAAAGTAAATGAAAAAAGCCCACGCGCGTTTGGCAATTGTTCTCCGTCATATTGAACTGTTGGTCAACAGAGATTCGTGACGAAATACGTATGCTCCAGCGAATCCGTAAATTTATTCTCTTTCTAAGTGCTCTGATCTTATTTGCCACTGACTTTAAGTGGACTGTATAGTGTTTTGGTGGTTCGAATGTAAGTTACACGAAGATGTCTATTAGCAGTATCTATGTCTATTATATTTTGAAGATCCTGGCCGATCGTCGTCATTTTCATATTTAGCTGTAACCAAAAGTGTAGGTGTTGGGGCATAACCGTACGGGGTAAAACCCAACCGTCCGCAGCCCGCTGTTCCAAGCAACAAGAAGAAGAAAACACCTACTCTAAATATAGAACAATTCATAAGAGCTAAACACCAAAAATTGGCGAAGAAGAAATGTGAATCAAAGAAACGTAGAGAAAATAACGTTGAAAATCATTTTTCTGTGTACACGATGAGCCACCTAAGATCGGAAGAAATGTTTGAGGCAAATGTTGTTTGGTTTCGAGGGGCTCATTACGTCGCGGATAGAACTTAATACTATTGTTGTATCGGGGAAAAATCTTATAGTGCATACGGTTTTGCCCACCCAACGGGGCAAAATCGGAAAAAGAACAGATTTTGTTTTATTGTTAAATAAAGTACCTAGCTTCTTTGGACTTTTCAATTACATTTTTGTTATTTTGTGTTGTTTATGAAAACATTTAATAAATACCGTCTCAATTGCCCAATTTGTTTTGTAATTTAAAAAGTTATGGACCTAGAATCTTAAGTACATGGTTTTGGACAGGTTTCCCCTATACTGTGTGACGTCCCGGCCCCACTACGGTATCGCGACTTACTAGGAACACTATTCGGTTGATGATGGAGTCGCGCAGATTTTTTTATACAGATCGAAAGTATATGTCACCACGGTCACAAAAATGTAAATTAAAGATGCTCCCAAAAGCTGGTCTGATCTTGAAAAATCAACAAAGGTGGAGCAGGGGAAAGAAGAAAAATGCGGGAAAGAGAATGGCAATTATTAGTTAGAAGAAGATGGCGTATTGTTTCAAATGTAGGAATTAGTAAACAAGTGACTATTCAAAGCGACAAACTTTCTCGTCAAAAAAATGTGTCGCAACAAATTAGCCCCCGTTATAAGTTTTCTAAAATTGTATGTAAATTCCGTATATTCAGATTGTTTTCTTTGTCTTATTTACTGCTTACATGATTTTTAAGAAAGTTGTATATGCCTTTTCTGGGCATTTATTTTTCGATTAATGTATACATAATCATATATTCGGCAAAAAATTTAGACTGTCTCGTTGGTCAAGGTATGAAAGAAACAGTGTTCGCTCCTTGTAGTCATTGTGAAAATTATTATTACTTCAATCACTTTTTTAAACCTTCTTGTCGAAAAGATTGTCATAAATGTAATGGTTAATTACCCACTGTTGTGATTTCAATAGTATTATCATTAATTTTATTATCATTAATTTTTTTCTAATTGTTATCTATCATTAATCTATTTTCATTCATTTAATCTAATATATTTTCATATAATAGAGATAATTAAATTTCAACAGACGGTGTTGTCATTCTCTTTCCCTCATTTTTCTTCTTTCCCCTGTTCCAGCTTTGTTGATTTTTCAAGGTTAGACCAGCTTTTGGGAGCATCTTTAATTTACATTTTTCTGACCGTGGTGACATATACTTTCGATCTATATAAAAAAATCTGCGCGATTCCATCATCAACCGAATAGTGTCCCTAGTTAGTGTCGACGAACGCCACCAGAGGTCTAATCTTCTCGCTAGCCCTAATTCCCAATCTCAATTCACATATATACAAGTTCCAAATTATGTTCTCTGTGTCCCCGTGTGCGTCTAGGGCAGGGGCCGTCAGCTGTAGCCCTACTGATGAGTCTGGCTCTGACGGTCCCAAGACGAGAAGCCGCACCTCTTCTTTTCCTCCTCGATCCGCCAATGCCAATCCACCCGCCCCGCACAGTTATTCCAAAAAGCGTAACCGGCCTTAGGGATTACGGTTGCGACGGGGCAAGATCCCTCCTTTACGTTCCGGAATCAATTAAAAATCACAATCTCGAATTCTGGACGTGACACATCGCCTAACAGCCATGTGAATGATATATATATAGAGGAACTGGTGACTATAAAGTCACACGAATACGTAAACAGTACTGGAAATCAGGAAACGAGTTCGGTGCGCGAGGATCGACTACTCGCTCGATGGCTGACCAAGGACGTACCTGTACCACTTTCCGCCTAAATCTTTCGCACAACAGTTTCTGAACTCTGAAAAGCCTACCCATCTCGATCCAAAGTAACAAACCAACTAATCCCTACGGATACATTCTAATAATTTTCACAGCAGCCAAGGGCATCAAATGGTCTTCAAAAGAGTCCAGGATTTCCGTCGCAGGTCGACATACTTTCTATTTCAATTTGCAAAGCCTGCCCGTACAGGTTTTATAAGAAGCTCCCTCGCCTCGAATAACCTGGATTCGGGTCCGCCTTCGTTATTAATGGCGCGAGAATCTCGCCAAGTTAAAGTTTCGTCAGCCGAGTGTCAAGAACGGTAATTCCCCGCAGCCTGTCTCTCTCGTTAGCGGAAAGCTCGACGGCGACGCGGCGTGGAAGCTGTGGTTCCTCCAGAAGGATATTGTGTTACATCACGGGGACGAGACCTGAGGCTGTTAATGCACCAGCATCTGACACCGACTTCGTTCCTGGAATATGCATCGAGGGTGTACCGTTCCGTTACCGGTCGCGCCGCTTCGCTGTCGCGGATTATGCAATGCAAAACGAACGGGAAAGGAGGTTTTACCTTTTTCCTTTGTTAATTAAATCGCCCCCTCTCGCGTTACACGCCGCACGATTCCGTGCTCCGGGCGGTCGGTGGCAGCTTCGCAATGAAATTGTCTCGAATTTTCAAGAGTGCCGACGCGTACCGTAAATTTTCCTCGAGGACGAGCTGCACCATTCGAGCTGACCTTTGCTTCCACTTGAGTTTAGTTTCGAGGTGTCTCGTTACTAACTTCCTCGCCAGTCTAAGAACACCGTACGGCTTTCGAGTCGAACGAAGACGTTACTAATTTAACGTCGGTTTGGTAAAACGCAACAGGGCTCGGGAAGATCGCGAAGATAAGACACAGAGAGGGTTTTCATCCTTGTCGGTCGATCTATAATATTTTGCTTCGGTTAACTCGGAAAGGAAGTTGCCGAGAGATTTTTTCGGCGACCTCTTTCGCAGCTCATTACGCCGCGAAACTACGCTCGCCGCACGGAATCAGCAGCCTCTTTATCTAACCTGCAGGCCCGGCAACGTCATCTGGCAAACATTTTTTTCCCCCCGACGAGGGGAGACTCTCTTATTTTTCCCTCGTCTCATCAAAGAGCTCAGCGCTACCGCGGGGTTTAAGTTACAACCGGGCGAATCTTGAGTGCGAAATAACTCGCCTTCTTGGTGGCCACTCTCTTCTCCGAGGCACGATTTTTCGGCCGCAGGGACGTTACCGTTGCATTTTTTTGTCCACGGGAAAGGAGGCAGCCGACCAGCACCCGACAAATTAGGTTTCGCCGGGACGAGAATGAGATTTTCGTTCTGCCGTTTTCGTGGATTTCGCCTCGTTTCCCGTCACGTAGGTAATCCCCACCCCCCTTTACTTTTTATCAAGGAATCTGTCTGAAAATTTTCGTCCTTCTTCCTCGGCGCGGCAGAATAATCCTCGAGGATCACGTTTTCTCCGAGATATAAGTAAGATACATTATTTTCTGCCTCGGTATAATCATACTTACTCTTCCCCTTAAAACGGCAGTGCTCAGAATTGTCATGCTATTCGCGAAGGCAGACGCAGAGAGCCTAGTAGCTTCGCCTTCTTACCTGCAACAAGAAAATATGCATTTTTGTTAGAAATCGAATTTTTACGGATCGAGTGTTCAGTTACGAGATGCATTACTTATTAATAATCAGAGGGAGTAAATATTCGTAGCAATTCTCTACCGAGAAGAAACGTTTGAGAACCTCCCTTACAATTCCCACTGAATGTTTCACTTCCACGAATATTCCAAACTTGGACCGTAAATGTAACACGGCTTTATGCCACGTCACGATTCTATATTTCACAGTTTTCCATCAAGCGCTACACCGGGACACCGCGAGAAATAAAATCGTCGCAGGTGTTCAACGACTTCGTAAATCCCACCAAGAACTCTCCCTATCTCCCGTCGCAAAGCTTCCATCCTGCTTTTTATCTCGCTGTCTCGGGAAAAAAAGCGAAATAAAAAAGCATAAAAGGAGAAAACGTTTCAGCAAGACCGACTGCATCTTTCACCGGAGAGAGATTCGCTCTCGGGAGCCGTCGAGCTGTACAGAGTGGTCTAAAGTACGGGGTCGAAGAAATACAGTGATAGAATATTTACTTGTGCATATTTAAAATGCTTACAAGTAAAGATCCTGAACCCGGAAATTCAACAAATTCTGAGACTCGAATACGCGAATATGTGGGGGATTTCCTCCTGATTACAGCGAAATTTTTGTTCGCTGCCCAAATTCACTCTAAGGGGGTGAAATTGACCCCCTAAATTCCGGCTATTTTCCGATTTTGTGTTATAACTCGCGAACTTATGTTGTATCGTTCACAAGATACTCTCATCTCATGTCCCGCCTTATCTCTATAATATTCTTCGCAATAATCTTTCTTACCATGGGCCTAATTCTCTTTCTACTCGACACCAAAGTCTCCTTTCCATACCGACACACTCCTCATCTAAATTTGAATCATCCTTTGCTTATATCTCGGCTCATTACTATAATTCCCTCCCACCTGATATTCGAGGATTAAATTCGTTTCCGGATTTTAAATGTAAAGCTCGTCAATAATAACTTTCTAGTTTCTTAATGTTAGTTAGTTTTTAGTCATTTAGTTAGTTATTTAGTTATGGTTAGGCTTCTAACAGTATTGTACTGCAGCCTCGCCATTTACTTTGCTTGTCTTTATGTATTATTTTCTTCTCTGGATGTGTCAAGTAATAAAGACGAATAATAATAATAATAATAATAACTGTAAAAACTGTAAGCTACCAAACGATAGTCCGAATTAAAAGAAGTAACTTTTGTCTTGAAACATTTTTTCTACTTCTAACAGATTGCGAGTTACAAAATAAAATCAGAAAATTGCCGAATTTTCAGGGGTTAATTTCACCCCCTTAGAGTGGATTTGGGCAGCCAACAAAAATCGCGTTGTAATAAGCAGGAAATCCCCTAAATATTTACAAACTCTCAGATTCCTTTCAGGTTCGGGATCTTCCCTTGTTAAACCTCAAACCCTTACCAATAAAATGGTAATTTTTGCGTAACCCTATACCACAACGATCTCGCGTACACAGCAGAAACTAAACCCACAGAGCTCGGACTAAACAGTTGCCTGCGTATCATCTTATCTCCATCGAGGTTGATTCACCGACCGCTGCCAACTGTGCATTTTTCTGCCCATCTCTGCCGACTACCGTGTGCCCCTAAATCTCTTCGACCTCTGCTTTAGACCACCCTGTATCATCCAAGCTGTTTTCCATCCGGCACCGTCTTCAACGGGCCACTAAAAGTCCCGCGGAGCACCGGCAATATTTCCTCGCTATCTCGCGGTGCCATTTTCGTTCAGCTCGTACCAATAGCCGCGGAGGTTTACAGCCGGTCCGCGAGAGCACCGTTACACGGTTGCGCCGCTTAAAATGAAGCACAACAAGCCCGATAGGCGCGTAAAACGTCCTGCCACGCGGATTAATATTATCCGTACCGCGGCCGGCTACGCGGTGTTCGCGGAGGAGCCGCGAGCCTCCGAGCTGTCGCCAGCCTTAATGATAATGCCACCGACGAGTCGCAGGCAAATATTCCGCGTTTATTGCTGTCCGGTAGCTGTACCCCGTTTTACGGCGTCGTTTCTCCCGCGAGGGACAGGCGGGCATTAATTCGGCCGCGTATGCGCGCAGGGGTGATCTAATTCCTGTTCGATTCAAAGTGGTCGCGCGGAATTGTTGCGTCGACGCGAGATGGACAGCAGCGGCACTCAGGATTCAGGTGATCTTGGGGGAGCCGAGTCGAAGGGATACAAATATTTCGAATGCAAATTCGATAAAATTCTTTGGGTGATTATAAAAATTTATTTAAAGCATCAAATCCAGGTTTCTTTTCTTTTTACAAAGCCCCGTTTTTTTTAGGAGTAACAGGCTCCTTGGCCCCCTCTGGGTGCGCCACTGGGGTGGGATATCAGGTCGCTTCCACGGGGAATATTTACCTTAGATTTGGACAGTTAGTCGGCAGAGACGAATGTATTCTGATAAGGATAAGAAACTATACCGAAGGAGTCGGTATTCAAGTGCCGCTATACCATATACCGAATACACTGTGGACCTTTTGCTACGTTGTTGATAGGGTGGCGATGGTAGCTAACAAATGGCAGCAGAAGAAGTTTGAACCACAGTGATCCTATGAAGTCCATGTAAAGCCGGGAATCCACCTAGATTCTAGGGCCTAGAGCATTGACCATAGGTAGAGGAACACCTTGTAGTATATAAGGGAACTCGGGATTTTTCAAAGTCGATTTCCTCGAATTCGGCTGAAAAGCGCGTCCTATTGCTTTGAGAAATTAATGTCCGAGTGAAGACCTTCGCGTACACTAAGCATCAAAATTTTCCGAAATTGCCAAACCTGAAGTCAGCTTAGCTTAGCTTAGCTTCCAGGTGGATCCCAGGCTTAAGAAGCTGATTCAGAAGTGGAACGTCGAAGCGTCGTAATGAAAAGCTTCGACCGTAGCCAGCCGAAGTACATTATTAAAGTAACGCTTCGGGTGCTAGGCATAAAATGCCGCGAGCGTCGTAAATCTCGCCGATGGGAGAGCGACGCCAAGGGAGCGACAAGGGCCGTGGAAAAACCATCAAACAACGGGCCAGACGATTCTCATTGCTAACGAGCCTAAAAACGAGGCACGGTGGCCCGGCGCGAGGGTTCGCTTTGAGTTCAGTGGCCACGACACCGTTTTAAAGGGCCGTTCGCGGGCCGCGGGAATACCGAGCCGTATGATTCTAAGTGGTTCGTAATAGACTTTCGGGAAACAGGCGCTTTTAGAATTTCACCGAGGGGCGGTGATTCACCCTTTCCCACGTGAGAATGCGACGGAAGCAGTGGAAGACGAAGAGAAGAAGAGGGTCAAGCGA
Organism: Andrena haemorrhoa; assembly: GCA_910592295.1. NCBI lineage: Eukaryota > Metazoa > Arthropoda > Insecta > Hymenoptera > Andrenidae > Andrena > Andrena haemorrhoa. The sequence continues at coordinate 9,234,450 of OU342943.1, forward strand.
GATTTCGGCCGCGATTCCGTATGCGTGCAGCTGTCGGTCGCCTCTCTCTCTCTCTCTCTCTCTCTCTCTCTCTCTCTCTCTCTCTCTCTCTCTCTCTCTCTCTCTCTCTCTCTCTCTCTCTCGCTGCGCCTCCTTGTAGCGGGGCCTGTCAGCAATTTCGGTAATTGGTTAAGTTTAGTATGCGTGACGGGGGACACGGGATACGGGATACGCGAGACGGCGAGTAACATCGTTGTTTGATACACGGTTCGGTGACGGCGAAACGACCAGTTTCGGGAGCGCGAACGAGGGGGACGCAGCGGATGAAGCAGCGAATTCCTCAATAGTGGTCTAATCGGTTGTAGATTCATGAATTAAGGCAGGATACCACCTTTGACTGCGATTTTGGAGGCGTTTTTCATGAATTTTTTTTTCATACAAAGAATGCGCAGAAACAAAATCGGTTTTAGTCATTTATTAATGTAACATTAATCTGTAATTACACATTTTTTGAAACCGGAAAAAATAAAAAATAATCTCTCGTAGGTGGCGCCAAAATACATTCCTTTGGAGGAACACCGTTAGACGGCGTGTCAAATTACTCTTACAATTTTCATCGGATTGACTTGAAAGTTTGCACAATTCTTCCCCGTGATATAATCTAATGATGTACGTAGGACTTTTGCTGTAGCGTTGTTAATTTTCTTTTGGTGCACAATTTTATAAGCATTTTTACCCTAAAAATTGACCTTTTTGTTAAAATGACCGCAATTTTCTTAAAAATCGAAATTTCATAAAATCCTTACGTACAGCATTAAAAAGTATTGTTGTTGATAGGAACATTCTTTGGTTTTTTTTTCTAGGAGTCACGTACAGAGCAGAATTTGACACGCCGTCTGACGGTGTTCCTCCAAAGGAATGTATTTTGGCGCCACCTTCAAGAGATTATTTTTTACTTTTTCAGTTTCAAATAATGTGCAATTACAGATTAAAGTTACATTAATAAATGACTAAAACCGATTTTGTTTCTGCGCATTCTTTGTATGCAAAAAAATTCATGAAAAACCACCAAAATCGCAGTCAAAGGTGGTGTCCTGCCTTAAGGCAGTCAATGAATGCAACTGATTTAAATAGACGCTTAAACGCTCCCAGGTGTCTGTCTTTCCCTGCACAGTTTTCGTTTAAAAATCTAGCGCGCATTGCGAAGAAACTTCCAGATTCCCGGAGGAATCCGCGCGTTCAGGGAATGCGTTGCACCGATTGTCGCGCAGGACACTTGCAGGTTGTTTCGGCATCGCCACGGCAGATCAAAGTCAGCCGTGCTACATATTTCATCGTGGAGGATTTGCGAGCGGAAGTGAGCAGCCGCGGTGGGGAAAAAAGTGACGGGAGCAGAAAGCTGCCGCAGCTTCGCGTAAACAGACGCGCTGCGCTTCCTAGCCTGCGCCATGCCGCATCAACGCGAAGTAACGTCGACCACAGAAAGGAACTTCCCCCAGAGTTTCCGTACGAGCACGGACATACTTACTTAGAAATTCAGAATTCCTTGCGCTTCTCAAGTCTCGGGTCACTGCAGTGAAAATGGAGCAAAGAATACTTTTAAAGATACGGTCCTCAGCTCGTCCAGCCGCAAGGAATCGCGACTGGAACGCTAGGAATTTCACTCCCACGAGTGGAAGAAGACTCGACCGTGTCCCGGCACGAAGGGCCTAAACGTAGATTTCCTTTTTGCCCTGCGGTCGATCCGTTCTCGCTCGCAGAGGTCCGAGGAACGTCGCACGACCCATCGTAGGACGAAGGGCAATGCCAAGGAAAGAGGAAAGACCGATAGGAGAGGCGCGTCCCTGGAAGGAACGAGCCGCTTCCCACGGAAGGCACCTGCACGACTCCCTGGTCCCTACTATTTCTGCCCGGCCGATGTCACTTGCTCCGGGGCTGTTCACGCGCCGCTGAAACGGTGTTATATTTACCGCTTCCTCGTACTCGAGACGTTCCGCAGCTACTCCCCGTTCTGGGTCAAAAGTCTCGGCGGCCGAGGAGGAAGAAGGAGATGGTTCCAACGCGAAACAAGTGGCTCGCCAGAACAGAAGTGGACGCCGCGCGAGCCCGAGCCTTCTCTTCCTCCCTCTCGCGTGCAATCGAAACCGGCACCCTTTGAAGCTCACCCTAGAGCAATCGAGTTGACGCGTCGATCGTTTGAGAGCCAGCGAGGAACGATTCCGCGCATTGTATCGCCTTTGCGACTCGTCGAGTGAAACGTCGTTCCAAAGAATTCTAGCCAACGGAGCTCGGCAGATTCTGGTTATTTTTTAGAAATTCTCTCCCGCGCAATGCCAACTCTGTCGAATAAGGTTTCTTGCTTTTAGTGGCGTCGGTAGTTCAGAGATAAGGCAAACTGCTTAGATGTGTATCCAGCAACAAAGTAATCGAAGCAACGATTCTCGACACGATCCAGCGCGACTCCCCGGAAGGGGAAAAATGGGAGAAGTAGTCGGCGAGGCAGCGAGACGCGAAGTCGTATAATGTCACGAAGAGGAGCGGAACGCTTGGGAAAACACTCGTCGAGCACGAACGATAACTACTTCCGGCGGACACGCCACTCACGGGATCCTCCTTTCTCCGCCGCGGCTCTCCTTTCCCTCCGTGACTCTCGATTTTATTTCCCCGCCGATCTCGGCAGATTCGATCGCGATTCGACGCGCTCCGGCGTCGGCGAGCCGATGCCGGGGCGCGGCTTGCTTATCGCGACCCCTTCGCCGCGAAATGAAATTTCCAAAATGATGGACGACCTGGCGCGTGTCTCCCCCGAGGGATGCTTCGTCCGTCCGGCTCGCCCAATCTCAGCATCCGCCAACAATGCCGCGACGATAAAAATCGATTTCGCCCGCCGTTTCGTGCCCTGATTACGAATTACGAAAGCCGGGCGAGAGGCTCGCTGTTCCCGCCGACCCACGCGGAATTATTTCAACGATCCTAGCCGCGAAACGAAACACAATGGCCCCCGAGAGGCTCGCGTGAATCGGCATCGGCGCGAAAAAGGTGACGGGAACTGGTTCTGCCTGAGCGATCCATCGGTTTCCGCGTCGCGTCGGTGTCGCGCGGAATTATGCAACCGGCGTTGTTGGGAATGATCTACGAGTGGCTGGCTGTCGTACATCGTCCGCGTTACGAGCGTAACTTTAGGAGCCACGTATCGCACACTGGTTACCATTCAAATTGGTCATAAATACAATTAACCTGTGCACTTGAGCGTCTTCTTCTCGCCCGTCCCATGGATATACGTTTCCTTGGGAGACGTGCAGATCCCCAGATCTGTACTCCCCCGTTCGGAATGAATTGCCTTGCATGGTACAGCTAAGAGTAATATCTTAGTCGATTCAGTCGATTTGTACTTCACGATCCTTGATAGGAAATAAAAGATAGTTTTGCGGTCTATGCTCTGCGTTTTTAACGTGCATCTGGTTATTAGAAGAATTGTTCCTTCTAAGCTGATTTAAAATGGAAATTCATATAAAAAAATTGTATGTTAAACAATGTTACAAAAATGTGCTAAAAACTAAGAAATAATCATTTTCTTGTACTACAATTGCGACGGTGTTTTCTAATTTTAAATAAAATCGTGGCGCGGGGTAGTTCGTAACAGAATATGAATGAATTTAATACACCACCACGATTTTATTCAAAGTGAGAAAACACCATGCAAATTGTAGTACAAGAAAATAATTTTTTTTTTAGTTTTTAGGGCCTTTCTTGTAAAATCGTTTAACATACATTTGTTTATACATATTGTTATTTTCTAGTTTTCAGTGTTTGTGGATTTTTTATATTTTCTTCTGATTTTTAGTGTTTGTGGATTTTCTATACATTTCTTTTCATATTTTTACTGTTTTAACCATTCGATTGGTGGAAGTGGGTGAAAATTGAGTTGCCAGATTTAAACCATACACTAAACATGCATATAGAAGATCGAAGCTAAGTGAAATCATTTAAAAATAATAATAGAATGAGTTGTTCAACGATCACGAAGATCGCAGGGAGTACTGGATCCAATTAATCACCACTTATTCAATTACGTAGTGAAAATCTGCAGGGAAGGTTTGCGACCACGGAGCCGGGAGCGTAGCCCAGTTCGCGGTGCATCGGCCGAGAGGCTCGCGAACTCGCGGGACACACTCATACATCAACGGATAATTATTACCGCGGCGCGACTCGGTAACTTACAGATCACAATGGCGAGTCGGCGGTCGAGCGAAGTGAATGGCTGCTATATCGCGTTTCAGATTATGTAAATAATCGTTCACGGTAGGTGAAAATTAAAGAGGCGCGCGTATCGTAGCAACAACAACCGCTGCATTCGTATTTTTCATAAACAATAGCGACAGGCACCGTCTGCGCCCATGGATGATCTCTCTTTCGCGACACACTTCGAGCAAGTTCCACCGACACGAATAATAGCTTAGGGCTAAATCACCACCGTGTCATTCGTTTCTTGATATTTTTAACGCACAAAATGGTTTAAACGGTTTCTATTGATTCGCAAAGTAGAATTCAATTTTTGATCAAGTTGATGGCCTTCGAGTAGAATGGCAGAGGGTGGATTGAAATTAGAATTATCATAGTGAATTGTTTAGAGTGGACGAAAATGTGGAAGCAAGGAAATTCATTTTAGAGGTAATTCTTTCGAATGTGGTTTGTGGCTCGTGAAACTAGAAATATACCTACTTGAATGAAGCGTAACAATGTGACAGCTTTGGAGCTACAACGAGATCGTTTTATTTCCACGACATTTATGACTGGTTTACGAACATGAGCGTCCGAGTTAAATATAATCCACTCCCTTGCAAACGGGACCCCAGATGCATAAATCGCGTGATTACAATCGTGGGAGTCGCGACGCTAAAAATTTGAATTCCTCGTCCTGGGCTTTGTACCATTTGCGAAATACATTTACCTGAACCACCCCATACATGAAAATTCAGTTTCTAAGCTTCTTTGCGGGAAAATGGAATTAATATTTCACTTTGTATCTCGAAACAAGAATTATTCCATTGAAATCTAAAGATCACATAGAATTTTTATATTCTGTTGCGAAATCCGTTCCCACGCAATTTTGATAGAAATACAAGCTCGTAGCTCTCGGGTAGAACCCGTGAGAGGATTTTTAACAATTTTGCTGGAGGAATCATCGTTCACTACGGCTTACGGGAGGTTCCCTTCTGTCTCAGTTAATATTATACTCCCGTGAAGCATCGTTCGAGGTAGCGCAAAAAAGACCACACACCTTCCAGCTTTCGTCGGTGCAATAAAAGTTTCTCTGCACCGCCGCCGGCTGCCGCGCGGATAGACGCGGACAAATTGTTTTATTCGACGGTTACTTTCGTTAAATTCTATTTCTTCGCGGCTCGTAAAAACCAACGACTGACGTTTTACGGGCTAGAAACTTCTTGGCCAAGTTTTGCTTACCTCGACCCATCGGCCGTTCTATCCCCCCGATTCCCTCCGCCCAACGACTCCTTTCTACTCAACCTTCGACGCGAGAGCGGTCCTCCAACCCCGCTAAAAACTTCGATCCTACGAGCTGGTTCTTATTCATGGCGAAATTAAAAAACCGTGGCGATGCAAAGTTGATAACGCGCGAACTTCCGGCATGTTTATGCCAGGATCGTCCATCGCGCGTGAAACTTTCCTACTCGATGCTCGAAGGGGCTATTCTTTATTATTTTATGGGGAATCAAACTTTAATCTTTATCGCGAAGCTTCCTCTTACGCGATTAGTTATTTATACTAAATTACGAGCTACGATGAAGCGATGTAGGTAGGTACACTGTATATTTTCCACATAGGTAGCTACAAACTGAGGAGGGCCAAATCGGGAATGACGATCAAAAGCACAAAATATCTTGGTGTAATCCTATGAGTTTAACCCTTCTTGGTCACACTGGGTCCAAGGGACTCGCTTCTTAACTTTGGAGCTTGATACCGATAAGTTCGTGGCTTTGAAATGGCATTGACCTGACATTTTACGAAATTTTGAGGTTTCCTCTTCCGGTAGAGGCAGTCAGTTTTGGAATCAGACAGTTCGTTGGTGAGTGGCAGCCGTCACAAAAACATCGGTTTCGAGCGTGGGTCCATTGGACCCCATGTGTGACCAACGCGTAAATTTTATGGAGAAACTGACAAATTTTTATTCTACTCTAATTCGAGAAATTTACTTTAATAAAATGTAATGTATCTGGCTGTGGCAATATTTGTTTTCCCCCAAGTTATATGTCTGTATAATGAGCACGAACACAGAATGTATATGTGTGCCGAATGCGCCGGAGAAGACTAGATTCAATTCTTTTCATTGTTAAATTACTTTCTTATGAATAAAATAAATAATAAGAATCATTATAATAATAATAAATAGTTATTTCTCTGAATTAAACGTGTTTTTACTCCACAATTGACCATCTTTAGATCTCCACCATATTAGGTTCATATTCTGACAATACTCAAATAAATTTAAAAAAAAGAAATTGTATTGGTCTATTTTAAAAAACCTGTTTAAGATAGTGCTCTATTTCTTTTGCATTTATCATAATTTTACTGGCATAAAAATTTTTTTACTTGTTATAATGTTAAATAAAGTACCCTTAAAGTTCCGAAAGAATTAGCGCATTAATATCTCTGCAAAAAACTCCTAAAAAAAAATTATAATAATAATAATAAATCGTCTTTTATTCGTTTTTTTTTGTAATATACAAATACAAACGCAATAGAATTAAAAACGCAGATACCGAATGGGCGAGGCTCAACGAAGCTGTTATTATGCCTAACCCCCAAAAAAATAAAAAAATAAGCCGTTTATACGGACTTCTCCCCTTGAAGAAAAAGGCCCAAGCGACAAACGTTCCGAGGGGCCCAAATTTTTCAAGAAAATGAAGAGGTAGTTTAGTAAAGACGGGCTAAGTGTAGCAGTGCAGGACAAAGATTATAGTGTTTGGATAAAATCATAAGTTTTTTTGAAGGTGGACCGGGGGGCCTTCTGCATAGGGCCCCAGGCGGCAACTGCTCATCGGCCGCCCGTTAAATCCGCCACTGCGGAGTGTAGATGCGTAGAAGAAAATAAACCTTCTCGCCCATAATTACGATGGTATAGTAATGAACAGTGCGCTGAAAATGTCAACCATTTTAAGGAGACTCTTCCATCTTTCCTTCAACGAAACAAGATTACTTCAAACTTCCATTAGAATTCCACTTCTCACCCAGTCCCCCAGAAATATAATATTTAAAACAGTTACTTCGGTCCGGAACTTCTGCGTTACATAATGCCGCCAGATTTCGTTGGACTTCGCGAGAGCCGTTCCAGGACGGCTCGGGTCGCGGGATGACGCGAAAGTTTCGCGAGAAATGGGGCGCCCTATAATTACCGGGGGAGAAAGGCGCGAGTGACCACCGCATTCTTCCGTGTTCCGGAAAGTCTATTCCAGATCCGGCGGGGTGGTCACCGCGCCCCAGGCTGCGGAATGTAATTACCAGCTGAATCATATGCTGGTTCCTACTGCAACTTCAACGAATCCAGCCAGGGGTTGAGTTAGCTTTCGCGGCGGCCGACGTGAGTCATTGCGTCGTTGACAGTGTCTACTCTGTGCGCGGACGTCGGTGCAAAATAGCCTTTCAGAACGCCGTAAGAAATGCCTGATCTTCCGTTTTCTATATTAATAGAGGCTGTCCGCGTATATTAATAGCCCCGTCCCCCGTGATCGATCTTACGTGTTATTTTAGCGACGTATTGGATGCACTTAAACGAACATTAAAACCATCAAATAATAACGGACCGCCTCTACGGCTAATAAAGACGAATAAATTGTTACCGTTAAACTTGCCAATCCATCTTTCTCCACAACGGAAAGTTTTAGTTTCTATTAACTCTGTGAATCTGGGCTTTCGAAAAGTTAGGTGTAATCTCGAAACTGACTGTGGCACTTGACTTATAGGCAGCCGTTTAGTGATTAGTTAAGAATCGTGGAGAGCAATGATATTAAATAAATGGCCGAGGAATGTTTAACTTGATTGATCTCGGAACAAGATACATAGATATTAGGTTACTATGACTCGTCGACAGAATTGGAGTTTCAGCGCTGTGCCGTTTCCATTAAGTCGGGGCTCCCAGCGAGTCCAACATTCGTCTCAGTCTCTTAACCGTCGTGGACAAGTCTAAATATCGCTGTGTTCAAGTGGAAGCCTCCTTTCCACGCGGTTCGCGCGATGGAATGAAACGTTGCACGCTGATTAATTGCACCTCCGCCAAAGTCGCGAATACGAATTCCGCATAGACAAGGAACAAGTGTTTACAGCGCTACCAAGGGGCACTGGTCGTTTTTGCCCGGCCAACGATTGGCTTTGATCTTGCGCTAAGGTGAAACAGACCGATGTTCATTTCGGTACGGGATGGAAGTTTTGTTAATCCATTTGGAGCATCTACTTCTGCGCGTGTATCCACGGAGGCTCAGATTTCCAATATTCCCCTCCTACTTAAAAGGGGATTCTCGTGTAACAGCCTCCGAAATGTATGAATTTTTTTTAAAACTGTTGGTCATATTGCGTTAAACTTTTTTGGGATAGAAGGATGCATCTTTAAAATTGTAGAATTTTTTTCTAAGTCGATCCTTATTATTTATTAACTATTGTGGAATTGCGTTAACTTCTTCGACGATGTTGGCGTCCGTTGTAGCAACTGTCACAGTCATCTGATTGCAACAACAAGACAATTTTCTTAAAATTAAATAATTTACGCCGGTACTGGGCCTAAAATTTTAATTGTAATTTCTATTTATTAAAGAATAATATGAAAAAGTTGTCTAAGGAGATAACTTACTTTCTCTTTCAAACGCTATAACTCTTTCAATTTTTCATTTCTTTTTCTTTAAAGTGGACCAATCCCAGCGTAAATCATCTAACTTTAAGATACTTCAATTATTTTTGCAATCAAATGACTGTGATAGGTGCTACACATCTCGCCAACAGGAGTTACATTGTCGAAGAGGTGGACAAAATTCCACAATAATTAATAAATAATAATGAGTATCGACATAAAAAAAATATTTTCTGCAAGTTTAAAGATGCCTCCCTATATCCCAGAAGAGTTTAATCCAGTATGACCAACAGTTTTTAAAAAAAAAATCTTAAATATCAGTTACTTTTGGGGCTGTTAGACGAGAATCCCCCTGAAGCGCATCGCAAATAGAATCTCTTCCCACATTTTTCATTTCGAAACGTTCGATGTTTATGCACTGATAGGAATGGGAAACTCGCGGGGAGATAAGAAAGAGTTGTACGTGTACAGAGGGAAGATTATACTGGCGATTGATTGCTAGTAGATAATACAAAATGCTGCAATAAATTCATTTTACTACGCATCCCTTGCGCCGTTCTGTATGGAACAGTGCCATGCGACTTTGGCGCGTTGTTTACTTCGTGTTGCCTCTACCCTCGAATATAGAGTTAAAAAGGGAAGATAAAAGGAGCTTGGAATATTTCCGTAAGGTATTAGAACTTATGAAACTTGTACAAATTTCAATCCTCCCTGCTTCAGCACCATACTGAAATATTCCACGTCCCAATACCTCAGCGAAATATTCCAAGTTCGATCTCCTTGTTCTGTAAAGTGTTAATATCAGCGGGACTTTGAGAATTCCCGTTCAAACGAGAGAGCAGTTGGAACATGGAATATTTCATCAAGCTAGAAAACTACACGAAACACAGAACACATCCGTCAAGTATCGAAACACGCGGCGCCCTGAAAACTTCCCCAAAATAGATCAATGTCGCGTGCACATTTATGCAACCCCTCCCGCGGAGATTTCATCGTCGCCGAGGCGCCATTCCACTCGAGATTCACCCGGGCAAAATGAGAGATGAAAATTCCAAATAATTACCCGGGAGTATGTCCCGACTCGCCCCCGTCGGCGATCGTAAATCCTAAAACCGACGCGTACCCCCGCGGCTATTCTTCCAAGAGAGGAGAAGCTGCGCGTGTACTCGCAGCTGTGCACGAGCACGCGTGCACGCGACGATTTATCTCTTGACACGTTACTCAGGACTCCCAGACGGCGGCGCGGGAGAGGAAAGAACGACGAACGAGTCTCGAGCGTTATCGGGCGATTACGGCCGCTGGGCTGGCGAATTTACGCCGCGCTTCCTCCCGCGGAAGCGTCTCGAATCCGCGCGTCTGCATGCTTTCCGGGGCACCGCGGAACGTTTCCGTGTTCACGCGCGCCACCTCGCCTCGAGGAGCATCTTAACGTCGTGAAAGTCGCCTCGCGCACGTCCACTGGGTGGATTGAATTAAACGGTCAGCCTCGGAGTAACTTGTAATGCTCGGGCTAATGCAAACGTATGCCGTGCCAGATGTGGGTGCAGTGCTATTAAACCTGGTTACGAGTCTCTTACACGTATTTCCCTCGGCGTGAATAAGTAGTTCCGCTCGAATTCGTGGCAGGATATAAATTCATATTACAAGCGATATACATGTCTTCAAGATCTAAACGAACTTGTTACTCAGAATCTTCCCTGTGCCACTAAAAGTGACCGCTAGAATTCTAGATTCTATTGAAGATCCTGATAGGGGGACGTGTTGGAAGAGTCTGTCGGGCGTGGAAAAGGTTAACGCGTCGGTGCCTGCATTCCGCGTGGGAGGAGGAACCGTTTCTTCCACGATCGCCGGAGTTTTCACAATCCGGAACAAATACGTTGGCTCTGCCTTCGCCGATGGACAGGCGCCGAAATTTATCGAACGAAAGTTCCAGGGCGCAGGGAACGCGAGGTACGCACGGGTACACTCGCGGGGCATTATAAACGCGTGAGAGAGAGAGCTGGAATCGCGTGGGTGAGCTCCCACGCATCCGCTAGACTCATTTGAATATTTATCCATCCGAGGATCAGACGGACGCGTCGCGCTCGCTAGCAGAGAACTCCCTGAAAGTGGAGCGCGTTCACGCGCTGTCAATCGCACGCGTACGCTCCTGCACGCTGCTTCGAGGTTCGCGATAAACTTCGGTCCCCTTTCAGCAGCTCCCATCCGAGAAGCGCTTTCTCGAGGATCAGCGAATCGAGGTAGGCAAAAGTCCGATGATTCCTGTCTAAGAGATTTGATTACTCTGCTTGTTGGCGATCTAGCGAGAAGTTAAGGGTTAGGCAGTCGTATATGGCGAAAATGAAGCATTTCTTTTTCAATTAATTACAAAGAAATAAATTGAAGCTGGGAGCTATTCTTGTTCTCTCTTTCAGTGGAAAGGGGAACGTCGAAACCTTTCGTGTTCAATTATTATTCTTTAAGCAGAGTTCGCACTAAATGGTGGCTGTTCGTAGAATGCAGTAGGTCCCAGTCTCGCAGCATTTCTCAACAACTTTTTCATGCGCAGCCAGTATCGAGTTACTCGTAAGTCGCGTGGATGCGATATAAGATGGCGGCAGAAATCGTGAAAGCGTGCGACATCCCTTCTCGAACGAAATCGAGACACGCTTTCACGAGCCACCGTCTCTCGATTTCGTCGATCTATCTCGAGGATCATCCGAGACTCGAAAACACGGGAGATGGGAAAATAATTCACGCGACAGCGTCTCTCCCCCTTAATGAAGTGGCTTGTATAAAAGTTTAACGCTTTACACGCAACACTTTTACCCCGCTTCCTTATTTCACTCCTGGTTTCGCGCTCGAGCACGGAGAGGAAAAGGAACTTTAATTGAGGAGACGTTTACGCTGAAGAAGAGATACAAACACGTTAACGAACGTGATTTCGGGGTTTAATTGTTAAATAAAACCCCGATGTTATTGATATACGCGACGGCGCCCGGTTTGAACGGTGCAACGAGGTTAATGGAAGCATCCAGCGAGCATAAACTGTTCGAGTAATCGTCGAACAAAATCGTAGGTCGCGGAAGGAGGCGTGCCGCGTCGACATGTAATCCTGCGAATTGAGTTTGAATGCTGAATGCAGAAGTGTGGACTGCGACTCGATGGATCCAGTTCGACAGTTAATTAAATTGTCGTCCAAGAATCGCGGTGGCATAATTTTCTCGTAACAACGCTCTTATTAGCGAGGCCAATGAATATCGTTTCGCGTTAACGAGTCTCCTATCAAACGTATAGAAGCTGCACGGGTTTCAGATTAAAATCTGCGGAGAGAGAAGCGACTATTGTTTCGTCGCAAGATAACGAGCCACTCGATACACTTCCAAGCGACTCCGCGAGTTACGAAGTCAATTAGAAGGAAGACAGAGCCCCGATGATAAACTCTGTCCGAGTTTATAAATAGTACAGCACCTTTGCACACTCTGCTCGAACAATCACTTAAATGTTGACGCGTAAAATATGGTGAACGGTACGTGTGTTACTTTCACGGTGTCGGAAATGCGAGATACGACGCCTGCTCGTAAAGAAACGCGTTAATTAGCCGCAGTCTTCTGTAAATTGTCAACGAGCATCACTCGAATACGGTTTCCCTGGTCATCGTACGATTTCTCTTTCGTTATTTACGCCATAAAGCATAATTTTACACACTTCCGCGGGTATAAGTTCATTTATTTATACCTCCACTTTCCTCGTCGATTTTTCTTTATCCAGCCTCTACGTTTCCGTGGAAGCCGTGCCGAAGAAATTGTGCTTCGTTTCGTGTTTTCTGCGAGAGGTAGGACATTCTCAGAGCTGAGCATCGTTCGTCTGTAGATATCTTGTATCTGTTGTTGTATAGGATTATACAAAGCTAGCAAAATACCCCCGCGCTTCGCTTCGGGCCTAAGAGATATTAAGGAATCCGTGAAAACACGATTTACCAATTTTCACCTCCTTAGGGGTTGATTAGGGCAAAATGCTGAAATTGATGTTTAGAGATTTGTGAGGGAAACTTTTGTATGTAAAAATCAAGTTGATATTTAATCGGGCCTAAAAGATTTTCAGCGATCCGTGAAAATACGTTTCACACATTTTCACCCCCTTAGGGGTTGGTTGGGGAAAAATCCTGAAATTGGTTATTAGGCTTTTGTGTGGGTAATCTTTGTGAGTAAGAACCAAGTTGATATCTAATCGGGCTTAAGAGATATTAAGGAATCCGTGAAAATCTAGAAAAAGACTGTTACAACATGATTGTACGAGAATTACGAATGTACAATTATCACTGAAAAGTTAAAAGATTCAAAAATACGAAAATGGTAACTCAAAAATTACGCTGCGGTGCAGTGAACCCCGTCTGGCCGATTTGTGATTATAAGAAGATGTGACCACGGAGGGTAGTGTAATAAGGAGGAATATAATCCGCGAATATAGCGCAGAAATAACGCTGCAATATTCGACGATATTTCATAGCATAATACTACAACGCTCAAACTTTGCTCGTGCGTCTGAAAGTTTTAACGTACGTATAACGCGTGATCATCACGCCGTATATTTCGCGAGGCAAGTTGTACCATGGTGGAAATCTGTTCAGAATTCTCCGCAATAGATCCCACGGAAAAGCACGAGAATATTTCGCTTAAGAAACAAAGCAAACCGAAGCGCAGAACGCAGAATTTATGTACATTTAATAATTTATAATCGACTTGATTATGGAATACGATAAATATAACTTTTTCGCCTTCTGGTGGAGTCATATGTTTATTTTAGCATAACCTCTCTGACACGTAGTTTCCTATGCGAAATTTGCATGCATTCGCATCACTCTTCGTTAAAGTGTCAAACAAAAGCCGAGATCTATCTTGACGCGTAAATGTCGCACAGCGTCCCGTTTCCGAAGCGTGACAAATGCAACGGAACAAAGGAAGCGTTTGCGAAATATGCAATTTACATAAGTTCACACTTAAACGAGGCACAAAGAAGCGGAAAGGTGAATTTAAATGAAATTAGCATTCGCTGATAGGATCAATTAAGAGTGTTCTACTTGTCGCCACGCTGTTTCATCCACCAACGCGACAGCCAAAGATTCCAATCGGCAGTTTCTCGTTTATAAACGTCGCCAAAGAATCAGCAAGTAAATTGCTGGTACGATCTCTCCAGTGTCCCCTGGATCTCTAAATCCGTTTTCTTACTTGAGATTCTACCTGTGAAGAGTTCAGGTCCGATCTGAAGATCGGGTACTCGAGAACGCTGCAGATTATTCCCAGAATTTCATCGAAGCGTTAGTATGTAATCGTCACTGAGATGCCTTCGATAGCTCAAACAGTCCCAACAGGCGATAAGTCACCCTTTGTATCTGTTATTTTTAACCGACTTCAAAAAGGCGGAGGTTGTAGATTCAACCTGTATTTTTTCATATTTTTTTTATGTTTGTCTCCGCATAACTCCGCGGGAGGTTGGCCACGCACGAGTCGACCAGCGGAGACAAAATACAAAAGATAAAAGACACCTCGGCAACCGTGGACCGCGCAACTTAAACTTACAGTAGAGTACCTAGAAGAGATATCGCATAGTCGTTCAAGCTGGGAGAGTCCCAAAGTTTACATCTCCGAAGTTCCAGAACAAGTAATTCGACATTTTCGGGGGAGGTAAGTTTTCCAGACCTCCGAAACCTCAGAGCTGAAAGCCTTGGGACTCTCGCAGCTTCCACCACCTCGGTAGTACCTAGACACAGAATACAATCAAGTTCCCCGAGTCCTTCCCACCTGGCCATAATCGATCAAAATCCAACGTAACTGAAACCGTCGGCGAAGCGTTGTCGGCGCAATCGCGAAGATTACAACGTAAAATCCGTTTGCTAGGAGCCTGGGAAGACGTTGCGGCGATCCTTCGGTCGTGCGATCGCCGTTGACGCGAGTAATGCCGATAACAATGCTGGTCGCAGCTGCGAAGGACGGGTATCGGAGCGCAGGCCGCGGTTAGCAGCAGGCATGGAAGAGCGCGAGAGCAGGTTGGTCGGTCCCTCTGTAATTTGTAACGTCGGCCATTCGAGCGTGTAACTCTGTAATGACGCGTAATGATCCCGCCGCGAGTCCCGGAGCGCCGTGGCAGCTGCACGTTGCATATGCAGGCCCGTTTCCGTCGACCGAGGCACGGGCCCCGCTGTGCCCCATCGCGTCTTCGTGACCGCGATCGCTGGACGCTGGAAAACCACCCGCGAGATCCGCGATCGTTCAGGACTCTCCGCGTGTGTCTTTAGCGTTCCCCAAAAAAAGAAACAGAGCCCAACTCTGCAAGACGCGCGTTCCGAGGAAATGGAATGGAAAGCGGTCGTTTTTACGCTTTCACGGAGATCGGATAGCAGATGCATGGCGGCGCGATTCCAGGGTGTTACGAGGAAGTGACTCATCAGCTTGAGGCTGTCCATTGGAGACTCGTCACTCCGGAGGTACGATTCGCGCATAACTCGCGAGGTTAAAGCGGCTTAATGGGAGATCGATGACTCGGATGTATTTCAGCGAGTGATCCATGAGCCCGAGGTGGTTCAAAGGGAGATTCATGAGACCAGGGTGAAGCAACAGGGAGGGAAGTCGCAAGACTGCTGCGACTTAATGCTTTTCATCCTTCATTTCTACATATTTCAATGCACACGAGTCGATGGAATTGATGGTGTACAAGCTCCGCTAGATAGACAGGCCCGTGTTTGACGTATTAGTGCCATTATTGGAAGCTAGCTAGTATTTTAGGGGTAACGCGATCGATCGGGCATCTAATTAACGTCTCTCGCACGCGGGACGTGCAAAGATTTTCCAGGGAGGTCGTTCTACGTCGGCGGAGCCAAAAAATGTTCGCAAACGAAGCGCGAAATTGGATCACGCGGGTGGCTCCGCTTCGAGGTAGAAGAGGACTCGTTGCGGGATGTACATGCGTAATAGAGGGTTTATTTTGCATATTCTGTGATAGGTCGTCGGATACCTGTAATTGAAGATAGAGGTTTCGCGTGCCGATTGAAAATGCGTTTAACCGGCTGTAAAGGATTTTATATTTGAGAAGCAAGTGGCCCAGAAAAATCGCGGATAGTCACACGAAGCGAAGGCACGAGCGGACAGGCATTATTTTATGCTGTTTCGCGAGGAGAAATAGTTATTCGCCGCGTCTTCGGCGATATTTTATCCGACCCGTGGCGTGAGAAACTGCTCGCCGCGACCTTTCCTAGAAAATACCTTTTCCGTTACAGAAAAATCGCCGAGGAAAAGTGTGCTTCTATCTGATGGAGACAAATTCCTGCGGCCGGCAGTCGTAAATTAACGGCGCGCGACACGGCTAAGTGAAACCGATTCGACAAAACCATTCATCTTAATTACGATCCCGACGGTTTTCCTGTTCTTTCGGGTGTCAATGTAAATTTGCATCCTTATCGCTAACCACGTTAACTGTTGCGCCACGTGAGCGATTTCAACAGCGGTCAGATATTTGCTAATTCTGAACGGAACCATTAATTTCCCAACTCCGATTCCTATGTAAACATACAGTTACGCACAAAAGTACCCGGTCGCCTTATACGTGTAACATATTTTACATATTTAAGTAGATAATGTTCAATTCAGAATTACCAATTATAATTCACACTGAAAGGTATAAGCCTTGAGTAATAAATTTTTGCGTAATACCATCTGCCAAAGAAATTCTCAAAGAAATTTCCCCGGTGGATGAAGCTTTAATAATTACAAAAATGCCATTGTTTGACAAGATAACAGCACTTGAAATTTGAAGTCACATTTTCCCCATGCTTTTTGTCCTTCCCACGGCTTTAAAAATACAACTTTTCAATTTTTTTAAATATTACAGGTTTCTCCACTGTATAGAAGTACATTCTTCAAAATACAAGAAGTTTCAAATGAATCGGATAATAACTTCTCGAGATATCAGTCCCACCGATTTGAAGAACGCTGTTTCGAGAAAAACGCGTTTAAAGTTTCCAACTGCCTATAATTTCAGGAACTTCTCGAATTCCAAAAAATCCTTTCAAACGCGTATTTTTAAAGGTTCTTAAAACGTTCGAAAAATGAAATAAAAAAAACTATTTCTCTCTCTTTTTAAACCGGAACTTCCCCTTAAATAAAACCTGTTACACACAGGGTGAACGGAACTGTCGCGAGTAACTGTAGGTACGTGTATCCTAAAAATGTTCAATTTACCAGTCGCAACGAAGTGCGTGTATGCTGTATTATAGAGAAATAGTGATAGCAGGATGCTCGATAAGGTGTCGGAATCGAACCGCGACACGTCGATACGATTCGAGTGCAAGAGCGGCGTCCGCGTCGGAGAGTGGCGCGCACCGTTTCGCCGCAACGTAAGCGTATCTGGTCGTGCATCGCGGGGGTTAATCGCGAGAAGCCGTATTACGTTCGATTTAACGGCGTCCATTAACAACGCGTAGCAAATCGAGACGTCGACCGCAAAATCGGTCATCACGCACTAAACCGTCTTTACGACCCGACAGCGTCGACCGCGGTGCGGTCGCTGCAAAATTCTGCGAAGTAACCGCCGATGGTTTTGACGCCACGTCGAGGCGACACCGAAGCCTCGATGGAAAATATCACGGCGACGGGCGATCTTCCTCGTTTACTGCGCGTAAAGGAGGCTTAATCTCGATAGTAAAGATTGCAGTGTTCGAAGAATTTGCAACGGGGTTGGATGCTGAGTTAATCTTGGGTGACTTAAAAGGAGGTTGATGAAACTGAAAAAAAAGAAGGACGGTTAGACGGGTTTCTATGAATTAGAAGTATTTCGAGTATCCTTGAATAGAATGTTTAATTGGGCGTGGGACAGAATTCTGAAGTTGGAGGTGGAAGACTGAGTAGAATCGTAAGCGTGGGAGTATTGTCGAGTAGAATTTTAAACGTGCAAGTATCGTCGAGAGGAATTTTAAGCTCGGAGGTATTTCCGAGGGGAATTGTTAATTTAGTGTTTTCGAGTAGAATTCTGAACTTGGAAGTGGCGTCGAGTAGAATTCTAATCGCGGTAGTGTTAAGTGGTATCTTAATCTTGGGAACTTGATAATGGATCGAGCGGAGATGGCATTTCAGCGACAATCGGTTTCTGGATCAAAGAATGGTAGCGTGTCTTGATAGGGGGAGCGCGTAGAGTCCTACGCAGAAATTTTGCTGCACGCTAAGGGATATTAAAAATGGAAGAGGCGGGAAGGAAGAAGTTGTCTGAGATTCTCGCCAAACACGGGCATTCAAAGAAATTTTAATATCAGGAGAGCTCGGTTGCGACAAGAACACAGCCATGGTATTCGCTGCGTCCCCCTCCGCGAGAAGGAAAAAATATAACGCGACCACTTTCATTATCGCAAAGAAAATACCGAGCTGCAAATGAATATTGCACGTGCAATCACATAGAAGTACACTACTCTCCCATTTTGCGTGGTGCTCCATTCAGACTACCCGCGGTCTGACCATGAACGTCCGATTCCACTGGCAACAATTGTTCTGGGCGCGAACAATCTCGTTTCATTTGGACCCATTAAATTAATAAAGTCTCTCGAGCGGAAAGAATTTTCGGAACGCGACCGAGTTGGATATATTGTTCTCTGAACGGCTGCAAACAGAGAGTTGTATTATAGTTCGCGACAAAAGCAGTTAATGCAACGTAAACGTGAGTTTATGTATGTCGAGTTTAACGAATCAATTCGTATTACTGCCTCCCGTTCGTCGAATATTAAAACCTTTCTACCCTCCATACATTCAATATCAATCAACCGCCCTCTTGGAAATTTCAATCGAGAAAATGATTTCGCTGTACGCCTGCTACGTGCGCGTTTATAACGCCGCGCGATATTTACATTTGTATTGAAAATATCGCAGTTTCATCTGCGTTTTAAAATGCCTCGATGAATTGATAAATGACTGAATGCGAATTGCGGAAAGAGCAGGGGTCCGCTGCTGTTAATTTATTTCCTTTGTCCGCGAGCGCCCAGAATCAGCGTGAATTATTCGACGCAATTTTTCAGCAAGCGAACGTTATAATATATAATGTCCGTAGTAATCTGAAAGTCCGCTGTGGTTCCCAGTAACACGCATCATTAACCGGAAAGCAGAACCGGGATTTATTGCCGTCGAGGCCGATACGTACGGCTCCGTGCTCCTTAACTATTCAAGGATTTCTTTTATGAGACGTTCAAGGGTTAAAAACATCAAGCGGGGAAACTCGGAGTTAAGCATCGATTTACGTTCCACTGCTCGTTGCCCTTCGCCATGATCGCGAGGACTTTAAACTCGAAAAGGAAAGCACCGACTGATGTTTTCAAGCCGGCTGATATCGGTCCGTTCAAAAGCCCTTAACACAAGCAGCGTGGATCATAGGCACTCAGGGTTCATTTCCAATTTGACCCTTCAACATCGATATCAGGTTCATTCAAACGCCACTCCGAGCCGGAAAGTTGGACGTGCAGCACTTCGAAGCAGGACACTGAACAGCAGAAATTCGTTAACGAATTAAACCTCCAAAATTATTTATAAGCTACTATATACATAGGTACTGCTTCAATATCAATCGGTACTATTCAAGAGCTTCGTAAAAAGAAAAACAAATGAATTATATTCGTTAAATATATATTTTTATAACCACCTAATGAATTTCATTGAATTCGCATGGAGAATATTTGTATCCGCTCAAGATTAAATCCTGAGTGCGTTGCTGATTTCAATCACGTCGACTAAGCTTCCCCGTATATTTCGCGTGCGTTAACCACCGGCAGCCATGCGGTTCTAAGTCACGGGCCCAGCGGCAACTGTCGCTAACAATCATTGATTTAAAGTCGACCTGTACGTTTCGCCTATAATTTGTTTCGACCACTGTTCCGTTATCGCGACGCCAGATTTTATATAATTCCCCTCCCCGCGTTTTACGTAAGCCTCATTAAACTGGCCGGACTTTTCCCGATGCGAAACGGGCCGCGCGCGGTTGCGCGAGCATTGTCTAATCTCCTCGCATTAGTCGTTATTCATTGCTCGTGTTACAATAACTGGCCGCCTTGTTCGCGGTGAGATATGATAAGATCGATAGAAAGCGGTGGCTGCCCTCCTGCTACCACTCGGACCACATTGTTGTGGGCCCGAGTCCTTGGCGTTGACACAGGCTGCGCGAGGAAACGGAACACGGTTTCTACGAAAAGAAACAATAGCGTGTCCCCCGGCGCAGGGGACCAGGCGGACAGAATGCCCCGGGAATGGCTGATCGACTTTGAGACACGTGGTAATTTTCAGCTACGGAACAGTGGGCTCCAGGCGCTGGCGCCTGGAAGGTATGCGGCACGGAATCTTAGAGAAGAGGACAGTGGAGAATGCATTCGAGTACAATGGCGGGCAATGATTAGATGTTACTTGTTGGAACGAGACATCCAGCTTCTTGAAAGGTGCTGTGACAATGATATACTGGGCTGCTCAGGGGCGCATTTGGGTGTAGGCTATGCAGACTGCAGCTTCGGGCGGCGAATTTGGGGGAAAGACACATTTTGGGGAGCGGACAATTTTGGGAAACGGTAAATTTTGCGGAGCGGCAAATTTAGGGGACGGGTAAATTTGAGGAGCACCAAATTTTGTGGAGCGGTAAATTTGGAACGGCTAATTTTGAGAAGCGGCAAATTTGGGAGAGTGGCAAATTTGGGGGGCATCAAATTTTGTGGAAGCGGAAAATTTTGAGAAGTGACAAATTTTGGGGAGCAGCGGGGGAGCAGCGGGGGACCAATTTTGAGAAGCAACAAATTTTGGGCGAAATAAATTGGGTAACGGTTAAACACAGAGGCTTGAGACAACTATAAAAACAATTCCCTTTTTTTTCATGTAGCAAATTAGCAATGACGCATATGTGAGTTGCCATATGGAACTAATTTTGAAATTGTCCCGATTCTTTTAAATTAAAATATTTGATCCTATTTCGCGGAAAGGACGACAGATGCTTGTAAGCCTAGGGGTGCCAAATCTTTAAATCCGCCCCTGACTGGGCTGAGATTCTATTAGAATTCTTAACATTTACTTTTGTTATTTTTCAACTTCACACACATGACGTTATAGTTCTTACTCTTGATTACGGTATTTGGCTATCTACATTTATTTTCTGTATACACTGTTAGTGTTAGTTTTAAGTAGCTTTAAATGGTAAAGTTAACAACAGCTGACAGCTGTACCTCGCCTTTTGCACTCCTCGACTGTTATATGTGCTATACATTAAGTTATAACTATTATTTTTCTACTTTCTCTTTCTCGAATACTTATATGTTTCCTTTTGTAAAATGTACTGTGTAATAAAAAATTATTATTATTGTTGTTGTTGTTGTTGTTATTATTAATTAGAATTGGAACTAGGACTCGATGGAATGTCAGAGTGAAGTTTCGAAACTACATCGAATGTCGCCGTAGAACTCGGAGAATAATTTAAAGGCGCGTTATGTGGCATCATCGACCTGATGGTCATTTTATCGACTTTCATTATCGTATTCAGAGTGAAAGAGGTATCGATAAAGAGCCTTCTAAGGGACCATCAATTATTGCCACAGTCTATAAGTAGAATAGGTCCCTTTCTCTTTCTGTGTTGAATTACAAATCCACTCGATTCATTGAACGAATCGTTATTTTCACGTAAACGCGACTAGTTCGATAACAAAGCGTATCGAGATTTGATTCGACTATCCTTCATAATTCCTTGGACATTCATTACCTTCACCGGCGCTCGCAGACCGCGACAGTTTAATTTCACGTGTATTGGATGTCGATTGCGTGTTTATGGGAAATTAACCTTATCGTTGCAATTAAGGTCGCGCCTGATTGCGATCGCGGCCAGCACGTGAATCGCTGGACAACAACGCAATGTTTCATCACCGATAAGTGATTGTTCGTGGTTTTCCGCTGTTTCATCATACGCAGGAAGAATCTCTGTTGGGAGCGCATACAACGAGGTCAATGGAAGATTGAATCGAATCAATGAAGACTTGAACTGCGTCGTCGCTTCTGGTATTTGTACAACGCGAATTGTCTGACCATTAAGCACACAAACGGTAGGTACATTTATTCAACATGTAACGTCAACAAGTAATTCGCAGAATCACGATGCACTTACATTTCGACAACTAGAGGAAGTGCAGCGTATTTGGAATACTGTTGGTAATTTGGAATACCGAATCTAATAAACTACTAACGTTTTCTAATTTGTAACACCGCAGATAATAGGGGCTAACGACCTGTTAACTAATGACAATAGTGGATGAACCGGCATTTTTACATTTTCGACTTAATCTGCAGATTAAGAAAACCTGAATCTGCCAAACTTTTTCAGCAAGTATTGAATCGTTTCAATCATGGCTGAGATATGTAGAAACATTAGCGTTAAACACTTTATCTACTCATTTGCATGTTCCTTTTACGGTTCCGTTTCAATTTTGCGATAATTTCGAGAATACAAAGCGTAACATGCAATTTTAAGTTTCAATGCCATGTTGCTAATTCGGAATACCGAAGGTGAAGGTAATTTGGAATATTCTCCCTCTACGAAACGATACTTTCACGAAATATTAAAATACTACTACACCATATCTGTATCAGCTCCTCGGCGCATTAGCGCACAGGTGCATCGATGCATCACTATTTACATTACTCCACCGGTGCTCCGCTGTATTAGCATATTGATCTAATGACACATTTAACTATTCGAAAGCCTATAAAATCTCAAAGCCTCGAACCATCTTGCCCACCGAGAAGACCCTTTGATCCACAGCAAAAAAAAAGGGGAGACAATCAAGAGCCAGGACTCGAGATGCAGCCAGGGAGGAGCTGCACAATGCAACGCAGCCTCTCGTTCCGCCTTAACGGCCCCGATTGAGTAACAAAACGACGGAAAGAAGAGCATCGGATATCGCCACTCCTTGTAGCCCCGGCAGAGAGAAAGGAGAGACCGAAACAAGTTTCGGGAGTACCCTTAGGGCCTCATCCGGAATAATTGACCGAAAAGGGGCCTCCCTCCAGCGAGCTCGGTGCCCGTGGATAATTTACTCCTCGCGTCTCTGCCCGCGCGGCTTATCCGTCCATTCGGATGCAAAGGGCGCTGCTCAGCGTCGCCAAGTCGATACGAGGCTTTAATCCGACGACGAAAAAGTCCGCGACACACATCTCTGCGCGGCCGTCGACGGGACGTCTGCTCGATGGCGAGCCTTTTATTCCCACCTCCGGCCACTGCACTCGGACCCGAGGACACGCGTATTACGTCAAACCGCGGGACAAGGAAATTCACTCGCCCGGACAACCAGCAACGACTCCCTTCGACGATTAATTTATATGCTAATGGAAGGGCACTCGGTTCTTTCGCAGCTCGAAGGCAGAAACTGCATTCGGCCGTCCAGAAGGGAGCATCGATGATCGTTCGTCACCTGTCTCACGAAACTCCTGTTGTTTGTAGAACTCGATAGCTAAAGTGGGTGATGATAGCTAAAGTGGCTATTCAATTAGGTTTGTATGGTCAGCGATATCGTTGTGGAAAGTGTGAATTTTCAATTCAGCCTGAAAAGGGTGGGTTGTTTGCGTAGCTTTACGAAAGAATCAAGTCGAAAGCTCACTGCTGTACCGCAGCAGCTGCAGGGCCCTACTTGAGAGTACAGTAACTCAGCGAGATTATTACATTCCCGGGTGCCCGATGGTCGACAAACGCAACAGCACGCCGAATTTAGAATCCTTTATTCCCCACGCGGCTCCCCGATGCAGCAGGAAGTCTTCCTCGCCCTCCCATAGAATTCTGAATTCGAAAGAAGGGACAGACCCGCCAGCGGGCCAATTTCGACGGCAAAATGGCCACTCGGATGAGATTATCCGCTCGGCCCGATGATCCCGCGCGAAAGGAAGCCCCGTATATATTCATGCCCGTAACCTGGCTGAAAGACTCGATAATATCCAGCGATAAGGGGAGTTCCAGAAAATGTCCTGCGGCGGCTGTAAGACGATTACGGCGCGCTTCGCCCCTCGCGCCGCTGGATTTATCAGAAGAAAGCGGGGAGCAGGGGAGGCGGAGGGCAGCCGCGTCGGGCGATAAATTTTTTTGGCAGCCAGAAGGCAGAAAAAGTAACGGTACGGCCGTGAGAAAAAAACAGGCAAGGGCTCGCTCGATATCGAACGCGTGTGCCAACTGATTGCGAATGCTGAAGGGAATTCGATTTACAATCGGAGGAAAAGGAGAACTGGGCCATGCTCCTGTCGCGACGTCGCGACACGTAAGTACGAGCGCGAGGATTTGCGACAGCTTTGGGACACATCGGTTCGATGAAAATGTTGCTACACTGTGAATTTCGCTGGCATCACGAGACTTGCACACTGCTTCGGCGCTTTCTCGCGAACGAAACAGTAGGTGGTGGATGTTGCATTCGTCGGCGAAGTTAAGTAATGGAAGTGATTCAAATTGGAGAGATTCACTTTTACACTCACGCTTTCGTTCCTCTCCAATGACTAAGTAGTAAACAAGCCTGTAGCGAACTTTTAATTCCCCTTACCTGAAACAAAAGAAACATTTCGTTAGAATTGATAGCAGTCCAGGATTCTGGCATTCTGTCTTCGATACTGTTAACGCTATAAGGTAAATGTTCCAATACACGTTGAAGAATTTTTCAGTTATAATAATTGTCAACGCTCCTCCACCTCTGATTCGCGAATTAAAATCATACTCGTTTATTTATCCTGCGACACTATTCCTAGCTCAATCCACTTAATTCTTACTTGATTATTTTTACTTTTGTATAATTGTTTTGTTGTCCCTGTTTTAATTGTTTTATACTTCGCGGTTAGGTTTACCATCAGTGCCACCACTATAGCCCCGCCTTTACTCTTCTTGTCTACCCTTGTAAATCATGCGTTCTTTTCTCTCCATTAGAGTAATAAAGACGAGTAATAAAAATAATAATAACGAATAAAATTTATATAAAAGTTGATTTTGGAATTATATGGCAAACCGTGTGTACTTTATCAATAAAAAAAACGTATTATTGGATGGAATAATTTGGTAAAATATTGAAAATTCATAGTCCTTACAATGGCCCAATACTTGGACAGCTGAACTATATAGTATGTCCCGATTTTATTGCCCCATGACATGGACACATTTGGATGTTTTCTAGGGAAATTAAATAATTTTTTTTTCATTTGGCATCTTTCTTCTGTGTAAGTAATTTATTCAAATCAGTAAACAAACATGAGTGAAAAGAATCTATTATTGAATGACTACACGTAAGGTTCTGTGTATTCGTGTATAACACACGAATTTTACACATGAATTAAATATTATCATTAGAACAAGATAACAAGAATAAAAAAGTAATAATTGCTAAGGTGTTAAGTAATTATTTTATTATTGTGCCAATAATAACGCGTACTTATTTCACAGATTGCATACGTGGTCAAGTTGAAGCCGTTCCGGGATGTCACTGTACCAGTAGATAGACAAGCGAATAAAAGACTAATACGAACTTTAATTTTAATCTTCCAATCAAAAAATAATACTACAAGGTACCATTTATCTAAAAATGTATTAGCTATACCAACATACTAAACATTATTAATAATATTCGCTTAGGAAAAAGTAGAGACAGTTTAGCAAATCAGATAAGAGCAATACTAAAATGGTGTAAACTGGAGAGTTAAAAAAATAATAATTTTCTTTACAAGTGTTACAAGCTTCCTGCGAAAAACATGTATATGAATATATATTTTATTAAATATTTGAATAATTGAATAAAATAGTCCTTTTATGAATAAAGCGAGTATTAAATGTAATAATCAGTATTATTTCCACTAGTGTCCAAGTGCCGGGACGTGCCCACGTATTGGGACAATTACCTTAGGTACACACTTCGTCCGCGGAGCGAATCAAATAACCCATACCGAATATACTGCCAGTGATAGAATTTATTATGCTCCATATTCTTCGCTCCGGTTCACGCAAACTCCCCCGGAATCGCGTCAAACCGGCTTCACGGAATCGAACCTCGTAATTTTCAATCCCGTACGCGTCCCGGAACGGAAAGCCAATTCGGCGTCAATTTTCTACGGCTCGCGGCTCGCCAGCGTATTATAACCCGTGTTCCCCGATTTTGCGCCGCTGGAAATCGAATTCCTGTGATAAAAGCCACCGTAAGGCGGCGTGGAAGTGAGTCATCGCGAACGGATAGCCCCGGGGAGCAAAATCGAGAGGACGTCCGTGGATGATGCAGCGCGAGGAGCAAGCGTTGCACCCCCGAGGCGGCGCGCGTGTTCCGCTCGCGCGGGCTCGAGCCGCGAACGTTCGAGGGTGGCCCGACAGATTAATTGTGCCATGCCAATTCCGCTGCGAACGTTTCTACTCGGCCGCCGCCCGATGAATGGGTTATTTCGTTATGCGGCTGCAGATTAACGCCGAGGGCTGGTCAAACCTGCGGCGTAATTGGCCTGATGCGCTTCAAAACGGAACCTCGTCAGCCTACAAACCTCGAAAAACCACTGCACGCGCAGATGTACACTCAGGGATACGATTGGAATTGCTGTCCATTTCCCAACTTGGGGGGTGGCTAGAAAATCGTTGACGAATCTCCTGAGGAGTGATACTATTTGCTACTGCAATTTATATTATAATGAAGACAGCAGTGCAATTACAGCGATGATCAAAAGGAAATATAAACTGGCATTTTGAGATGGCTAAAACGTAAATTCAAGTTTTCCGCGAGTGGAGGCAGAGAGGAATAATTGCAGAAGTATTCCAGAGTTACAAAAATGAACATTTTTCATTACTATCCCAAAAGCGCAAGTTTTAATTGGTACAAAACGAGGAGCCTCCTACTGCGAGCAGCTCAATTAAAAGTATAATTGTCCGTTTGTACCTCAACCAGGGATTGTCGCTCCGTGCTCGGTAGAATTCACAAATGAAATTCGAATTTCGTGTCTGTATTAATTTCACGAACAATTATTTCCGCAATTAACCAACCGCCTCTACACAGTTCTCAAATTCATTTCATTTTCCTCCTGCTATCACTGGCACTGGAAATGCAATGGCAATCGTATTTTGCAAAAAGAATCTTCTTCCGCGTTCATCCAGCATATCGATCGCTCGATTAATGTTCCTCGAGCAACAAAGGTCCCTCGACGACGTCCGTGTCTTCCATTCCGAGGCAACGAGGAAGCTAATAAACCGAGAAACGTTCGTCCCGGGAGGAGTTACGAGAGAAACGAGGGTGCGAGGCTCGTCAGAGAGCGAATCTCGTTTCGCGGCGGGAGCGCCGATCGACACTCGAGTGCCGCGAACGAGAGACACTCGGCACGAAAATGGAAAGCGCCGCGTGGGCGTTGTCCTCTTCGGGGCCCCCGCGCGATCGCGATACATTCTTTTATCGGCGCGACCTCCCACCGCATTTACGCTGGCATGTGCATCCGGCTATCTGCCGGTGCATCTGCCGCGATATGCATCATACGTATGTATAATACATACATGCATGAGCGCCGAGGAAACGGAGTGCCCAGCCACCAGGGGCGTGAGATTTATTCTCGCACCTTGCCGAATTCGCCGAATGAATAATGCATCCAGCCCGACCATTTACACGGATATTTTTTCACTGCCGTTTAACAACAAACGTTCGCCTATAAACATTCCTTGCCGGCCCCCGTGTCGCCTTGCCACGAACCTGGCGCTCGGGGTGGACGAATGTTGCGGAGAGGAGGAAATCCGTACAACCCAGCGAACCGGTGTAATCCTCGAGGGCTAATTAATGAACAGAGGTCTGCCATTCTCATTAGACGCAGAGGAGAGCTACTCGAAACCTCCATTTTATTTCACGACAGCGCTCGACCATACGCTGTTAATTGGAGGACCGAAACACGAGCTTTTCGCGTTACGATTGTTACTCGGTTCTTGGGAACACCCCTTTTATCGATTGTCCACAGTATTAACTATCCGTATGACGATATTGGTCACTCTTCTTTAAGGGGTTCTTTAAAATAGGATAATTTTTATGATTTTTTTTTTCAGATAAAGAAACGTCATATTTAGAAATCAAGATATACACATTGTTATGTATAAATCAAGCAGAATTCTCTTCAGAAAGACATTTGATATCTTCAGAAATGGTGCCATAGCAGCCTCTTCTCTGGAGGCCGCTTCATAGTCGACATCTCGCACAGTCGACATCTAAATTTGAATCCTCCGTCGCCTATATTTCTGCTCACTATTATAATTCCCTTCCACTTGATATTCGAGGGCTAAATTCGTTTCCTGATTTTAAATGTAAAGCTCTAATCGACGTACCGTTTCCAAAAAGTAGGTAAGCCATTTTTAAGAATTTTTTTCAGGTATAATGTACAGTTTTCATATAAA
The DNA here is from genome assembly GCA_910592295.1 of Andrena haemorrhoa. Lineage (NCBI taxonomy): Eukaryota > Metazoa > Arthropoda > Insecta > Hymenoptera > Andrenidae > Andrena > Andrena haemorrhoa. The sequence continues at coordinate 9,262,678 of OU342943.1, forward strand.
GTTGGTATTACCTACCTTTAGTACAATGTCTTAAGAAGCTATACAAAAAGAAAATAAATAGAAAAACATACATAAATTGTGATATATTAAATTAATCTTCTAGACCCCTTATGCGTGCTAATAGAATGTGTATCTATGAAACAGCAGGTCCGAAATCAATTTCATTTTTTTTATAAAGTATGTGAGTGTAGTTTCCGTTGCACGTACGGATTCTTTGATCGAAACATATTTTTTGAAATTCGCTCGAAAAACTGTTCACGTTATTCGCGGATATTCGAAACATTTCTTCTAAAGCGCACCATTTTTACAAAAATAATTGGTTTACGAAATCGCTACGTGCAACGGAAACTACACTCGTATAGTTTACAAAAAAAATGAAATTTGATTCCGGACCTGCTGTTCCATAATCATACATTCTACCAGCACGCGTCAGGGGTCTAGAAGATTAATTAATATATTAAAATTGATGTATGTTTTTCTATTTATTTTTTTTGTATAGTTTCTTAAGACATTGTACTAAAGATAGGTAAACAAAATTTTATATGAAAGCTGTAAATTATTCCTGAAAAAAATTCTTAAAAATGGCTTACCTACTTTTCCAGCCGTCAGAGTGATGTTCTCCCTTAAAGAAGCACAGGGACCGATGATATTCGTAGCGATCTCCCCAGGCTGGCCCGAGAATCAAGAATCTGCCCCAGGTCAATTGCATTCGACCCCGTCCGATTATTTTCGCGATCGCGAAGACGGATCGCGCGGGGATCGGAGGTCCCGTCGTCAAGATTATTCGTCACGGTGCTTCGCGGCGGAATCGTTAACGTTCCGGTCCCGTTTTCGACGGGGTACCGCCGACCAGGCTGACGACGGGCCCCTCCGGTCGTTCTTCATCCGACCGCTGCCGGGGATGTCCAGAATGACACTGCTCGTGGTCCCGAAGCCACGAGCAAAGGTCACCCCGGGCACAGAACATTTCTGCTAAGCAGATATAACAAGGCAGATAAGCGTGAATCGCGAATGATTTACGGCGAGAACCAGCGCCCGGCGTTCCTCCTCGTTAAGATCGAACTCGAAACGTGTCACAGGATTTATCCTCGCGCGGACAAGCGTTTCCTGTCTTCGTGTCCCGGCCGGTGTTCGCTTGTTCTTACACGCAAGAGGTGTGTTGAAAGCAAAGGTGAGGCGCTTTCTCTTCGATCTATTCTGCCAAGTCTGCGCTTTAGACGTCGATTAAAATAAAACCGGACGTATGGATTCTAGGAGAACCTGACCGAGTTACCCAGAAGTAATGAATGCTTGCCATGGCTTTTTAAGATCCTTATAGCCCAGCCTGATATCTCTTCGCGCAGACCTCTTCCCTCATATACCTTGGACGGCTCGGAAGCAATTTGAAAATCGTTCTATTACGCGTCCGACAATGCGCCCTCGACCGAATTCGTATTCAGAAGAGTGGCCCCTCGCGTGCTCGATACCGAATTACGATCCTCGCCTCGCCACGGCGGCGTGGCGGAGCATCGTGAAAAGAGAGAACAGCGAGGGCATTAAACGCTACGGGAACGCGAGGAACGAGAATCGAGCTTCCAATCTCGTTGGATTCTCGTGCAGACCGAGAGGAGACGCTCCGGCTGAACCCGAAAGGTTTCTCGCACGATCCACCAGGATTCTTTTTGCCCGTGCTTAGATGTAGCCGGGGCGAAACGGCGACGAATAGAAAGAGGAACGAGAGGAGCCCCTGCGAGGGAATTTCAGATTTGCCGATATCGAGCCTCGTGCACCGGGGATCCACCGCCGGTGATCTCTCGTGATCCGTTCGCGGAGTGGCTTAACGCTTTCTTTTCGATCGGCCTGATATTCATTGGCACTGGAGGTGTTTCGCCAAATCGCCAGTCGGGTTATAGAGAGGTTGCGCAGAGAGAGAGTAACTGCTCGTTTAATCCACGATTTAGTTGCGACTAGATTCTTCCGCCTAATTCAGTGTTCCGCAAACTTTTTCGAGTCGCGATCCCCTTTTATAATGTTCAAATAACTTGCGACCCCTTCCTCCATATAAGGTAAGGTAAAGAAAACTCATTAAAAAAAGATATTACAGAATATAATTCTAACTTAATAATATTTAAAAAAAGAAACAGGAAACAGTGGAGACTCCCCAGAAAACACTTCGCTCGTAGATAGCCAAGGGAGATAGTTTGGTTAAGAAAAGGTTTAATATACTTTGCTTTTAATAAAGAGTTTGGTTCGATAAGGCGAAGAACTTTTGCACCGACCTAATATAAGTGCAGGGAATAGTTAAGGGATATTCTATATAGAAAGCTTAAGTATTCACGAATTCAATTCTTTCAAGAGTAGAAGAGTAACTGAGGACCTTGCCACAAAAGGGGTGCAGCTCCATCTTTACCAATTTTGAGTACCTATATTAGACGAAACTGTTTATAAAATTATTGCTTTGACTTAACATTAAAAAGTGAACACTAATTGAAAATTATATATTTTTACACAATAAGTAGTAGGTAGTTCCGTTGATAAGTTTTCATTTCTATTACACAAAAATGGTTGGTTTTTAATAACTATGCACAATAAAAAAACACAATTTATTGAATTATGGTCGCTTTATTAATCAAATATGGAAAAAATATGTTGACATTTGAAGGGTTAGGGGAAAAGCAGTGAATGTCACAAAACAGCTTTATCGAGAAAATTAAGTTTTAATACCTTAGTCCATCAGTAAAGGAACAATGGTAAATGAATTTAATTTTCTTATATAATGTCCTTCTTAAATAATTTCTTGTTTTACCTTGACGACAGACTGTGATTCGACAGTTCTGTAGTCCTAGTTGCCTCCAACAAAATATGCTATAAATCGCAAAATCACGAAAAATGGACACTCCCAGTTTTCCCCTTACCCTTCATTTGTTGTAGACATAAAAGAGCCTTATAAAAGTCTGTTTATAAGATAGAACTCGTGCATTTGCATTAAATAAAACAGTAACGGGTGCAGCTTCAAAATTTGCAATAAATATTTGTTATCGGATTTGCATGAAACGATGCAGAATTTTTTACGTATATCAAAAACATCGTAACTCAAAAACTGTCCGAAATGGAGCTACGCCCCTCTTGCTGCTAGCTCCTCAATTTGCATTTTGCAGAGTGCAGCCGTGAATGTTCCTTGGACATAGCGAAAGATATACAATAACAAACGCTCCTAGATGATTAACGTCCAATATTCGCCCACGTGACAGGATCACCCCAGCAACGTTGTTCCCCTTTTCAAGCTAAAATACTGTTGCAACGTAACATCAGCATTACTCACGGCCCGATTTGCATGAGAAAAAACGACGCACGAATTTCCTCCGATAGCAGCACCGGGACCTTTGCGGTCGTCCCTGGTGCATTACTCACGGTTTATATGCAGATACGGGCGAACGGCGAGCGCGTATCGCGTTATTATTTGCGCGCCGCGTTTCGTTGTTATGTCTTATTGCGAACGGAGCGGACGTGGCCCACCTTAAAGGCCTATCTTGTGCCACGGACGTTCGCTGTTTACGTCTCGACGCCCGATTCCGTTCCGTCCCGAGAATTGTGGGTGCACATTGAAATCGTATTCGCGTGCGCGTCGTTTATCGAGCGTAGTGAAATACCGAGTTATACAGATCGCTCGTTTCGGTATCGAACGGACGGAGGTAAACGGCGCTTTATTGTGGCCAGGCGAGATTACATTTATGGGGACCGTGGTGCTGTAAAGTACCTCCGTGGAAACGCAACATAATCTCACTTCATTGATTTCTCTTTGAAAATATTCAAGAGATTCTCGATTAGATGGTTTACGGGCAACAATTGCCATAAATCGACGCGAACTCGCGAATTAGAGAACTCGCGGTGAAGTTTAGCGTGTCTCGAATGTTTATTGTTGAAACACTCTATAAAAGTAACGTAGCAATATTTAATAAAATAAATGTTAGAGCAGTGATTCCCAACCTGTGGGTCGCGAAGTTGTTTCTGGAGGGTCGCCACGGTTTTCTGGGCTCTTTTTTAAATATTATTAAGTTAGAATTAGAGTCTGAAATACCTTTTTTTTTGTATTGTGTTTTCTTTGCCATATCAAATTTACCTTAATTTATATGGAAGGAGTTTATAAAAAAAGGAATTACAAAAAAGGATCGCGGCTCAAAAAGTGTTGGTAAACACTGTGTTAGAGAAAAGAGTGACGTTTCGACCGTGAAGCCGTTGTGTAAGCTTCCCTAAATTCCTCCTATGCCCCGTTATAAACGTTCCACCAGCGATCGCCAAGGAAGGCTTCCTTCAAAAAGGAAACCCCTGACAGAGACGGAGAGGAACGTGGAAATCGTTTGCGTTCGACGGGCACAGGGAACGCGCAAATTACAGCCGGCAGACTGGCAGAATAAACTTCGCGGGCCGATCGAGAAAACGATCAAAACGTTCTATTAGAAACAACAGCACCGCCCCGGTGCTTGTGTTTAGCTCGCTTCCGCGGAAATAAAATATCGAGCGTCCGACCATTACTCGATAAATATACACTGGCTAGGAACTGGCACAATAAGACGTAAATTACGTCCGCGTAATGCCTGCCGCGTCATTAAAATACTCTTCGACGGGGGGGCAAGCAGCCCACACGCTCCTCGTCCCAGCTGCACACACGAGCGTCGAGGGACATTAAACGTGTGCATTCTGTTCGTACGCACCGAAGTAACGCTAAGGCGAGTCGAAGGTGCGAACATTTCTAATTACATTCACTCTACGGTTCCTCTTTGCCTCTTTTTTTCCGTCCCTCCTCCGCCCGCCGTTCCCCGTCTCGCTGGCATTAGGATGCAAAAGGTTAATGGACCTTCGTTTCCTGGTGATGTAACGGGTTCATTGTAATGTTCCATACGGGTAGTCGATTCTTTTACCTGGCGCAACGTGGATGGTTATTTCAGACCCTCGGTTGCTTAATTGAAATCTTGATGAGGTTATACATGTGAAAGGTATGTTAGGGTTGCCACCCGTACTTTAAAATAAAGTATCTTTACTCCACTAAAGCAAATTTCCGGTATTTTCCGGTAAAAAAAGGTGGCAATCCTAGGTATGTAGTAGGATGGAGCTTGAAAGTTAGAACACGTCTTACCACCCTGATTTGTTCCTTTAGATATGCAAACAATTTATAAAAACATTGGACAATACATTCTTATGTTTAGGGGCAGGTCAAGTGAGTCAAACGATTATAGAAATTATGAAATTTTAATTTTAATTTTAACTTGTACATTTACATTTGCATTTGTGTTTGATTATTTGTTAAATTTATTGTTCACAGAGGATCAGACATCAGACGGTCTCTGTTCCCGGCTGCCAGGGTACACTCTACTAATTCTTTTACTTCATTACACGTCAGATGGGGCACAATAATACGTTTTCTCAGTTTCGATATTTCTTAATGAACAAATGAAGGCATTTGAAAAAATGTCTAGTGTTCCATGTCCTTCCATATAATTATCATGTACATTAGAAACTTCACCATCATTGAGCCACCCCTAAATATATGTAGATCGATTGTGCTCATATTCTGCTCGATTTTATTTTTTATAAAAAGGAACAAATTGAAATGGTGAGATCATATTTTCATAGTTGAAAAATAGGCTCCACTGTAATATGTAGCATTCCTTTTACTGCAATATTTCTGTATCCAGGTATTCGATATATTGAATGGTTCAAATGGATATCGCGTAGAAATTCGAATATTGCAAGTTGCTTTCGGAACGAAGGTGGTTAGGCTTCCTAGACAGAAAGTACGCGAAATCCTGTATCCAAACAGCTGAAGGCGGTTAAACTACTTCGAGGTAGAAGCGGGCGCTATAGGCAGACATTTCTATTTGCTACATACTGCACCGGAGGATGGGAAGAATTTCACCAAACCAAAATTCCCAGCCGAGCCGACTCGCAGTCTCAACAAATTTCCATATCGGACACGGTGGGGACGTGACCGGCTTTCCTCCGGCGACTTTCGATCAGCCGGAATACCTGCGGCGGCATTAATTAACACCAATTTTGTCACGCGTGTACGGGAGTGCACGCACGGCCGTTATGAAGCATACGTTGCACGCGGCCGATGTGGTCTCCTCGACACCTCGCCAGAACACCGTGGCAGCCTTTCATTGCTCCGGGATAGAGATGGGATCAAGCTGCATTTATATAGCCCCCGACACCTTGGGAAATTGAGGCCCTGAGTGCGCTAACATACGTATTACCAGCGTGGTAAAACACTCGACTGTGATAAGACACTCGACAAGTCGCTTGCAATACAGTGAACTCTGGCAGCTCCATAAAGCAGCCTTTCACGATACAATCCGCCTTCGTGGCTCTCAAAACTCGACCAAGTTCAAGGCTTGCGCGATGCCGACCCAAGTTCAAGCCCGATCTCTCCTCAACCCGGAATCCAATCTCATAGCTGGCGGATTCGCACGAAATTTCCCAGCCGCCGACCGATTGTTCGGAATCCACAAATCAATTACCAGCTTGATCCCATCTCTAGCGGACCTAACCGCGGTGTACATACGTAGGTACGCGCATACGTGTGTCGTATTATTTATAGAAGCCCGAGAGCCACGGAGTCTGATAGGCAATCAAGGCAGGGCGCGTGTGCAGCATTCCGTGGCTGAGTCACCAGTCGTACATAAACCAGTCCTCGGTGCAGCGACGATACGTCGTAATAATGGCAAACCTTCCGCCATTGTTTACGTCTATCGCCGGATCATCCGCGGACCTCTCACCTGGCAGATGCATCGCCGATACATGCGCGACGATCAGATACCACCGGGCCGGACAAATACGGAGATTTATCGTGTGAACCATCCTGGACACCGATGTTCAGGTCCCACCCTTTCGATATCCCCTTCGCCGGGACAGTCACGACGATGACAGGCTGATTCGCGCTTAATCTTTCGCGCGGCTGGTCGCCATCGTGAATCTTGAGACACGGAGCATGGTGTACGCGCACTAGGGATGGTCAGATGCGGGGCGCGCGTGCCAAAGTTGGCGCGCGAGAGATTTCAAGATATTGGGGAACCTATAAAGGCCTTTCTCTGTACTGGATCGAGTTGGTGCGAAGATTAGAAATGGGCTGACAGAGGAAGATTATAAAGGAGACTAAAAATAAGGAACATGTTTCTTTTAAAGTGGGTCCTAAGATATTAAATTACATCCTGTTTGGTTAGGGTTACCATATGGTATCCAAAAGGAGGACAGGTGCTCCTTTCTTTTACTGAAATGCAGTGTCCTCCTATCACCTAAGAGTGTCCTCCTTTTTTTGTTTTATCCGCAACTCAAGCGGTCCACTCGCCTCGGCTTCTCCTGGCAAAATTCCATCCCTATTTACCAGATCCAAAAATGAAAAAGGAGGACAACCTGGTGCGGAATAGTTTGAAAGGGAGGGCGTTGGAAAATAAAACCAAATTTTAAGTATCAACGTTTATTATTTGAGGGAACATTAATGTTTATATCGGGGCTTGAAAACTGTTATAATATCGATTTCGGTTCTCCAAACAGTTACGAGGAACCTTTATTCTGAATAACTGCTATGAAGAACCGAAATTTCCGAGTATTATCTGTTTCAGTTACGGTTCCTATTTCCCTCCTCATATCGGTTCCATAACCGTTATTTTTTTCGGTTCTATACCGATTCCGAAACGGTTCTGGAATCAATTCTTGTATCGAAGTTCCCCTAATTGGTACCATTAATTATTATTGTAGCTGCAGATTACTGTATATTTGCATATTTTTTACAAAATCCTTATAGAAAAAGAAGAAACATTTATAACTATCATTGGTCTCTAATAAAGCGTTGAAATAAATAAATTAGCTACATTCGGAATGGGAAGTTAAAAGTTTCTCCTGTTTCTATAAGTATTTGTAAAAAATATGCACATATACAGTAATCTACAGTTAAAATAATTAATGATGTCAATTAACGAACAAATAACGGTTATGGAACCGATATGAGGAGGGAAATAGGAACAATAACCGAAACAGATAATAGTTGGAAATTTCGATCCTACATAACAGTTATTTAGAAAACAGATTCTCCATAACCGTTTCAATCCGAAACTGTGTATAACAGTTATGTATAGTTATTTTCGGAACCGTTTCAAGCCCTAGTTTACATTGGAATAATCTTGTATATAGCTATTACATATTCATAAACATTAATGTCTTCTTACATAATAAAAGTTGATATTCAAAATTTCGTTTCATTTGACAACGTCCTCCTTTTCAACCGATTTCAGACTAGATCGTCCTCCTTTTTTTATTTTTGGATCCGGTAACCCACAGTACGGCGCCCGCACGAGAGAAATAATATGGGTGGGACCGCACGGACGTTGAAACCGGTGAAAGTTTGGCAACTTTTGCGAACCGTTAATTTGATTAATGCGAGATAATTACAATTTGGGAAACTTCGATCCAGGCGGACGATTAATCCTCCCACGTCGTTAATCATCCCGAGGATCTCCCGAGACACGTCCACTCGCTGACACGCGCTGGTATCGCGATGGAAGTCGAGAGATACGGTCAGAGAATCGGGATTTAATCCCGAACACGTCGATGAGACCGATCAAGATCCGAGCGCGGCTTTTATATTCATTCAACGCCGTCGAACGGCCATCGATCTTCCTATTGACCGTTTCAATCGTTATCCCCGTATCGGGAGTAGCCCATTGTCCAGAGCGTGCCTCGAATATTTCACATTCGAAAAGATGACTCGGTGCAACTCCACCTGCGAGTTTTTCCAACGATCCCCGAGTGACTTGAACACTTCCCTCGCGAACCACCAAGCAACAGAGCCTGACCTTTCCCGCTGCGTTTCCATTTCCACGCCAGCATCCTCGAAGTTAATCCCAAACCGAGTTGCAAGAAGCACGTCCTTAATCCGCCGTTACTTTCTAATAAATTTTCAATCCTAGTACAATTAGACGACTCGAGAGTCGAAGCCCATCCTGCTAATTCATGCCCGGCCTGTGAAAACGAACAGTCGGATGAGGCAGTCAATCAGAATCCTTTCAGCATCGAGGGGCGCGTTTGTTCTCGGGCTGGGCTTCATAAATTTCAAGATTAAAGGCGTACCCGGGTAGGGCCGGCAGGTAATTAAGGGTAATTTTAATTGGCTCTAAGTGGGCGAGGCTAAACGGGACGAGCGTGCCTTCCGCGAATCTGCATTTCGATTGCGTGAGCGTACCAGGATGCTGCCGGCACCGCCGCTGCACCTGCCATAGACGGGCGCGGCGGAGGCAAACGGGACGCGGCGGTAATGTCGGCTGAGTTATTTTCGGGCGGTCGCAGAAACTCGCCGCGCCGCAGAGGAGCGTCACACTGTCTGTTCGCGGGGGCACACGTGCCAGCGGCTAATGGCTCATTCAAGCCAGGCACCGTGAAAATTGAAATCAAAGAGCTCGCGTGCTGGCCATTTCGGGAGCCACGCGGGAATTCGCGCGTTTCCGTGCCCTGTCCGCGGGCATTCCCGTCTGTCACGGCCGTGCACGTTCATTTTGGCCGGCGCAGGTTCGAAGACCCACGGGTCTCGCTGAAATGTTGCGCTTGGAAGCCCTGGCTACCGAGATCGTCACGCGGCTCTGAGTGAATAACGAGATTTCGTTCCTGCCGCGTGTCTCTCTTCTGTTCAGCTCGCAGTGGAAATACACGGTTTGTCCGGAATGTTCCTGGAATACTTGTGTAACTTCGTCATTATTGGAGAGAATCAAATTTTATTAATCTATGTCTCTACATAGTCTCCTTCCTTATCAATACAGACTTTGCAGCGTTCGAAAAGATCCTGAAATGCTGTAGGAAAGTCAGATTGTGGAATTGTTTTTAAATATTGTTGTAACACTTTGTTGAATGTCAGAAACTGACTGATATCGTGTCCCCTTCGTATGAAGTTTTAGTTTTGGGGAAAGGTAGAAGTCTGCAGGTGCTAAATCGGGCGAGTAGGGTGGGTGCACAATCGTTGTCACCTGTTTTTTTTTTTGGCCAAAAATTTGCGGACTTCAAATGAAGTGTGAACCGGTGCGTTGTCGTGCAACAAGAATCACTCTCCGCTTCGGTACATATTGGGCCGCACTCGCCGGATCCTTTTGAGGATTCTGTCCATTACTCCTTTATAAAACTCTCTCCGTTTACAGTTTATCCTTGTAGAAATTCATGGTGGATAATTCCGTTCCAGTCAAAAAATGCATCGAGCATCGTTTTCGTTTTCAATTTCACCGTTCTCACTTTGGTTGGTCTTTTGTCGGTTATTATCGACTTTAACAAGTTTTCGTTGTTATTCGCCATCTCGATACAATGTTGGCAAGCAGAAGTGCGCAATTCATTTTCTTCTTGTGTGAGAAAATGCAGAACAAACTTGGCACACACTTTCCTCTTACCGAGATTATCGCGTGCAATAGCGCGAACTACTGTTTTACTAATATTTAATTCTTCTGCAATCATTCCACACGTTAAACGACGATCTTCAGCCAGAAGATCGCGAATGGATTGCACATTTTTGTCGTTGGCGGTTGTGCGCGGACGCCCAATCCTTGGACCGTCTTCCCGACCATCGCGTAATCATTTGTACCACTCACAAATAGTGCTTATCGATGGACAATCATCGCCATAAACTCTTTGCAACATACTAAACGGTTCTGAGATTGATTTACCACGTTTAAAAGAAAATTTAATAGCAGCACGTTGTTCCATCGCGACGAGGTTAGAAATTTGTTTTCAGTGAAACACGTGACATTAGGTGTAGATGAAACAAAACACGATCAATTCATTATAGGGAACTACTGAGATATAAATGTAACTATTTCACACGTTACCAACCCCAGAAGTCCAATAATAACTCAAAAAAAGAATCATTCTGAGAACTTTCCGGACAAACTGTGTAGCACCCTATACCTAGGTACCTTTTCCCTGATCCACCAGCTACGTTATTAGTCTGAAACCTCTTAGAAGCTTCCGCATTCGTCTCAACTCGATTCGAGCTAAGTTCGTTATAAAATTAGTTGCGTTCCGGTTCAATTAAACCTGTCAGTACTAACGAAAGTATCGAGTCACTTAGGAGTGTCAGCAGTTTCTTCAAAGTCAGGCTCACTGAAAATAGTGATCGATGGGTCGAGAATAGATCGGCGGAGAGAAAAGCGACATTGAGAAGCTGAGACGGATCGCAAAAAGAGAGACGCGACGGCGAGGGAGGATTAAAAATGGCCAGCTTAAAAACAGCCGGTCCGCTCACGGAGGTAAGTAGACAGCGTGAGCCGACGGCAGGGATTTTTCCAGACTCCGATCCATCAGAGATCTCGAGGAAACACGCGATCCTCTGAGGTCTGGCGCAACCACGATATACACGAGCGTGACGTGATACCGGATCCGCCTCCGGTTGGACGTCCAGAGTATCGCGTCCGAGGCAATTCAGCTCCGCCACTCGGTTATTACCCAGAGTAACTTCTCGTATGTCTCCACTCTCTCACCCCCGTTTACTTTGTCTGCATTCGACCCCTTGCTGCGAGCAAATCGACTCCGGGATTCTGGCCCTCCGATCGTACGAGGCGAATCCATATGTTTCTTTCAAGTTCCTTCGAATTTGCCATACGTACTTAGTCCGAAGGAAGCTCGTACTGGAATTATTTCGACGATAAGACGAAGATGAATTAATTTGGCAACTTGGCTCATCTTCGATTCGCGGTCGGGGAAAGTAGGGCAAAACCGGGTATCATTGTTTTTCTAAGACGAGAGCTACGATATGCACCTAATGTATGGTGTTACATTCGGGTGGACCTCACGACGGTATGAGATCAATCGCAGCGCAAAGACCGCCGTAGTTTTTCATCCAGAGAAATTTCCAAAATTTCCAGTTGAAAAGTTCCAGTGCTGCGTTGGTGAATTGCATTTTTTATTTACCACTTGGATTTAAAGAATCTATTACGGTAAGCACTGCATTGTATTCTGTAGTCTTTACACAGTATTTTTACGTTTTACCCGGTCCTTTTTCGCATGTTGAAGTGTAAATATTTAATGTTTAGTAAATTACCTCATTTGGGGCGAAACCGGGTATTTGATTATGGGGCAAACTCGGGTACCCGTACTTTCTATGTATGGCGTAAATGTCTTATAGGACCTGATTTCTAATCTCTAAAAAATCCAATAATAATCTTGATTATATGTATAGGTCACGGGTGGGCTCGTGAGATTTGCAGAAATGTTGAGGACGACGACGAGACCTTTATTTGCGATTATTGTGCACTGGATAAATTAAGATAAATTTATGTACAAATTACTATTGGTTAAAATATCTTTCTTTATGGTTTCTAAAATAATAATACTAATAAAGGTTTTATAATTATATCATATTTTATGTGTTTTTTAATAGGTACCCGATATTACCCACACACCTATAGGGTAAAACCGGGTACTTTGCACACTTCCGAGAAATCTTGTTTTCCTGTGAGCCCAATAATTTTATCAAAAAAGGACTCTCATTCTCTGATTCTGCAAGGTCCAATTAAGATTTAAGACTTTTTGCTAGCGGGAAAAATACATTAGGCACCCAGTTTTGCCCCACTTTCCCCTGCCAAAGGTTCGAGAGGCCATCACGAAGACCGAAATTCGGGAAAGTCACTTTTATATTTCCTACAGGGAACTGCAGAGGACATCGATACCTTCCGATACCTCGCGATGAACGAGACAGAAACGACTCGGGCTGGAAACGCCGCGGAATATTTCGCGCGGAGAACATTGGAAAGCGAGGGGTATTATTCTGCGGCTCGAGCCTTTCAGGCAAGGCTGCTCGCTCTAGGCGTGCTTCCACTGAAATGATAATCGCGACGGAGGGCAATCAAAGCGTATCTGTTGCAACCGCTAAATTAGAGCTGTTCGCGGAGTAGAGAGCTCGATGAAGATAGCAGAGCGAGGGAATCGTTTGCTGAAACCAGCGCGGGAGTACTGTTAATGAGTTTAATCGTGGAGCTGTGATTTCGCTGCCACCGATCGTAATACTATGGTTACGTAACGACGCTTTAGTTTTGTTTAGGTAGGTAGGTACGGCGAAACACATACGTTATCGACCAAGAGGAACGGTTCCCCGGCAAACAGTTCCCCCGTGGTAATCAAGACGGATGGAAACGGAATCGCGAGGAGAGATTAGCAATTACGCCGGCACGAAAGAGTTAACGAACACCTTTCTGCATCCACGGAATAATAATACAATTAGCCTGCTCTACGAGCACGATAGACGCGTTCCCTCGATCCGCCGTCATTATACCCCTCATTACACGCGACTCCGGGATCTTCCTTCGCGATTCTACGAGAACGATAGAGAACAGACTCGTAGGAGGTCTGGCGAATTATCGCGAACAATTTCGGACAAAATCTGCCCCGTTTTCTGCGCCGTGCGACCCAACCGCGAGCCCGGGGAGACGCGCGTTTATTATTCATCGAGAGACTGGCGGCTCCTGGAGTTCACGCTGCGGAAAAGTTCCCCGGCGAGATGGATAGAGTGTAAATTGTGAATGGTTCAACTTTCAGTGGAGAGCGAACGTTGCTAACGCATTTGCGAAACTTCCAACGAGATAAATAGCAAATTCCGCGGATAAATAATCAGTGATTTTTAAAGTGGCATCGTTGATGGGGACATTAGCTTGAGTATGAATTATGAGCACAGCGGGACGCTTAATTTGTAGCGAAGTGTAACAGCGGAAATGTCTAACGAAGATTGAATATCTGAGCTCGATGGAGGTTAAGGGAGACCGGGACAAGTTGATACATATTTCAATTTTCAAATTTTGTCATTTTTTAACCGACTTCAAAGGTCACTAAAAATTAAAGAATAACAAACTTTTTGGAAAGAAAGTAAACAACTGACGATGAAACAGTTTTTTTTTAAAAATCGGTGCCAAAATAGAAACAGAATTAAATCAATTTCTAAACCTTTATCAATTATAGTCCATTAGCACAGTAACGCCCGGGAATTAGAGCTAAAATTTAGTGGGACGTCACGCGTCGAGTCGATTTAATTTTGTTTTTATTTTGGCACCGGTTCAAAAAAATATTATTTTATCCTTTTTAGCGCACCTTTGAAGTCGGTTTTCTACTCTTTTTTTTTAAATTCATTATGATTGAATTAAAAATGAAAAAATGTTATTTGGTATGGCATTCATCCAGTCATAAATATCCATAGCCAGAAACGAATTATTAGATTCCATTACTGCGCAATCCACTTTCCTAAATCTCTCGATTCTTATGGGACCCGCGATCTCCCGATCGACGAAATCACATCTGGAAGTATTAATCTCAAGATTTATAAGGGACGACGCTGGCAGCACCAGAAGGGGCCGAATTCATAGTTCCCCTTATTATAGGACACGTCTCCTAATAAACTTCCATCCCGCTTTATTGCTAGCTTATTGAATACGCCGGACGTTTTTTCATTGTGATTTATTGCTCCTGCTTCCGCTCACTGTTGCGGAAATATGGTGCTTAAACGTCGGCAGAAGTTTATAAGACTTATCGAACGGCGAGGAATATCAAGGTTCGCCAAAAAATCACTTTCCGATTTTTAGACAGAAAGAACGTCGATGTAAAGTGGAAATAAATTATAGAAGACACACTCGATGAATTCCCATTCAGCATTTAATCAGCCGACCTCGTTACTTCGACACGTTCATTGTCTCGCTTAAATACCCGAAGCGACTTGGCTATGCGCACGAGAAATCCTCCGCTGGTCGGGCTTTCGAGGCAAGACACTGAAATGCACTAAGATCTCGTGCGACCAGTCGGTCACGCCACCGTATAAAACGACCTCCGAGATTTATAGATCAAGAAATAATTGCCCTCAATATCGTTGCGGTGGCGGGACGTGAGGCGGGAACGGAGTCGTCGTCCGTGTGCCTCGAATCGAAACCACCGAAGAAAACCTGTCGAACGCATTCCCATCAACATAAATAACAAAATGAAAGTAAACACTGCAAAAATCACACCGGGCATTTAAAGAAGAAAAGCAGGCAGAGGCGCTGTAATACTAAGAATTCTCCAGTACCATATACTCTGTGAAACGACTCCCAACGCGCATTTCGTGCCACTATGCAAAGTAGGTATTGTACCTATGTTCTTTTTGAGCGGAGGTGAATTTTCTATCGGACATCTGTAGCTGATACCCCAACGAATCCTGAGAGACAGCCCCAGATGCGAACCCAGCGTATCAAATGATCGTTCATGGTGAAAACTAGATCCAAAGGATGGAGATGAGCCCGGCTACAACATGGACAGACATCAGAAACTTCCGTGTAGGTAAGTTGTAGTTTGGAAATCTTCCGAGACGTTAAGTTTCAGCTTCGCTCCATCACAAAAGCCCGTAATCTAAGGCAAGGTAACGAAATATTTATCTGAAATGCGAGAGCATGAACGGGTGAACGTGGCGGTGACAACCTAGCTTGAAAAGGGGACGAAAGGAGACAAAGGGGGCAGATGAATGGACAGATATCTAAATTAACGAAGGAACGCCTGTGAACGCGAGAACGTGAAATGGGGGCACAAAGGAAAAGGAGGATGGACGGATGACACGAAGATAAATAGATAAAGCAGAAGGCAGAGAAGAGACCGGCATTATTAACGCAAGAAGAAGCCTCTATACAAAGAGAACGATGAAATCAGAGCTACGAAAATCAGTCGAGACCCCATCTCCTAGCTTCTATCGATCTCTCTATTCCCAAATCTCACGCTTTTCATCCCTCGAAACGCGATTCTAACCGCGCGGGCCCTTATCCGGAACGTCCACGCCAGCATACCATCTATCAAGAAATAGAGAAGAATCTAGCTGTCCAGCTTCGGATTCCGAAGATCCCCGCGTTAGCAAGGATGGTTCCCTTAAAGCGGCCCAATCCCTTTCCCATTTGTTGCTTGGAATTAATTTCACGCTCGAAAAAGCAAGAACGATCGCGAGGATACTTTGCATTCCTCTCTCGATCGGGCAGACAACAAAGGCCCGGGGGTTTTACGTGAATGGAAACCGAAAAGCGGACAGAAGTCGAGGATGAATAGAGTACCGCGATCGTATCTAACAAATTTATTCCGTCTTCCAGGCGCATCGACGAACAATCTCGATATCTGCGCACCTACTCCCGTTTCGCCTCGCCTTTCATCCCCTCGCGAGGATAAAAAGGGAAAATCGTGTCCCTCCTTTAACCCGATCGATCGGCTCTGGTTTTACGCGTTCCCGTCTAATTGGGGCAACGCCTCGCGTAACTTCGGGAAAGCTTGCGTCGAAATCTGCTCCGATATCCCCTTCGTTCTTGTGGGACGCGCGTGTGTGGGGTCCGGGTATCGAGCTAACGAACACAGATGGGCCCGCGCGTTTTCTGGTCGGCCCTGCAAGCTGAGATCAGATGCTAATCCCGCTAATCCCATTAGGAAACAAAGTCCGAAACCAGTTTACTGAAAGAGGGACAGCACGAAATGTTGTAGACAGCGGGTATAGTGGGTTAAATCTCGTGAGATAAAGGACCGAGGTGGGGCGGACCCTGTTTCTGGAATTCATGGTGAAGCTTCTTTTCAACGTCCAGTTCCCTGGGCCCTATTCAAACGCCATTCTAATATCTGTGTAACATTCCACTCGCGTGTTCACGTTTCCAGAATCAGACGATAGCGTGCCCTCCAGGGGCGGATTTGGAGATTTGGGATCTCTTGGCTGACAAGTGTCTACCACCCTTCCTGTGAAATATCATCGGACATTTTAATTCAGAACGGATGAGACAATTTTAAAATTAATCCAATATGACAATTCACATAAGAATTATTGCTGATTTGCTACATGAAAAAAGTGGATTGTTTTTAAAGTTGCCTGGGTTAGGTCTGGGTTAGATCTGGGTTAGTCTGAAGCCTCTGTGTTTAAACCTTTTTCATTTTTTCCCCCAAAATTTGCCACCAAAATTCTCCAGCTTACTTGGCCTATATATAAATCCACCCCTAAGCGGGGGTAACTGGCCTTCCACTCACACGCGTGCACTGTCGTTCACGAGTATTGGGCCAACTGCTGTATTTTCAGAAAATGTGATATTTGGTAAAGATCGAATACCTTTTACTTCTTTTAATGTGAAATACCAAATAAAGTAAAATTTGAAACGTTTTTAACGAATATTTTACACAGAGTAAGTGTAATGATACTTATGTACGGCAGTGCAGCTTGAGAAATCTTATGTTCCTAACAGACAGCAAATTTTTTCATTCTTCTCCCTTATTTCCCTTATGTTCCCTCGTAATGCGAATATTTGTGTCCGCTCGCAGGAAGGGTAGCAATCTAATCCTCGAAGTCGTGGATAATGTTAAGAACCAAGTCGCTGCGCTGGCTAGGATGCGATTTTCCTCGAAGATTTCGTAACGAGCTTCCTGGAAGAGGCGCTGCGCCGAGTGCCTTGAACTTTCCACGATGCACTTCCAGAAGAAAACCGGTAGTCGTAATTCCAGTATCTCCGAGTGTCACTGACTAGGCCGAGCGTTATCGTCCAGACACTGCAAGACTCACTGAGAACAACCTCGAGGATGAGCAGAGGTGCTGGAGCATCGTACAGCAAGCGAAATTCATCGGCTGTAAATTCTGAAATGAGAAATCCGGTCCTGCCAACATTCGACCATTCGTCCCATTGGTAGCCCTCTTTCAACGTGCACCGGCCTTAAGGGGGATTCTCACGTAACAGCTCCGAAAGTAACTGATAGGTATTTATGATTTTTTTTTTAATCTACTGTTAATATAGGATTAAACTTTTTCCTTAAGGAGGCATCATTAAACTTGCAGAATTTTGTTTATGTCGATGCTTCTTATTATTTATTAATTACTGTGTTAAATACGTACCCTGAACCTAAAATTTTAATGTTAGTTTTTATTTGTAATACTTTTTCTTTCAAACGCTATAAAGTTTTCAATTTTTCATTTTTTTTTTCTTTAAATTAGGACTAACCTCAGCGCACTACCACGTTTTTTTCGGTAGGGAAAAAATTGATTCGTGTGTAACTTTTTACAATTTTTGTTTAAATTCGCCTAGCAAACTTTTACACGATAACTATTAGTGTAGAAATTACTCACCCCAAGGCATTTTGCTTTTAGATGATTGGTTCACCTGGGACTATGTACGCCGATTGCAGCTGCGCGCTACGGGGGACCATCTTTAGCGTCAAATAACTTGAATAATTTTCAACATTCTGACAATTTTTTTTATTTTACATTACTCGTAAAAACGTATATAAAAAACTGTGGAAAATGCCGGTATGGTGATTATTTGGTATCTAAGCGATCCAACCGACAAGAAACAGTCGATTTTAGTCGTCCAATAGTCCTATACCCCCTTAAATATTACTCTGAGAACCCGGGACTTTGACAAATTACGCGCAGTAGCTCACAAAGTGTTAACGCTTCCCACTTCGTCCTAGCAGTGTAACTCAGTATTGCTCTATAAATTCCAACGGACAATACATTCCTCGTATATCTGAAATTCTATCAAATCCCCTGTCGCAAGGTGCTCCTCAAGTATTGGCAACCGCGTAGGATCGACTAAAGGAAATACGAGGTGCGAAGGGGCGTAAAGTGTGCATTACAATCCATGCACCGATGATAAAGCACCAGGCTGGATGTTTTTTACGCGGCTATAAAATCGCATATTGGACCCCCGCTGGTGCCCAAAGCAGCGTGCTTCGGTAGGCAGTCCGCTAGCGGCCGATAATCCAGTTCGGCATGCTCGTAAGATTCCACGCGTTATATCCAAGCTCTTTCAGCCGCGTGCGCAGATTAACGATTGTAAACATTCGGCGTTTTACGAGTCGAATGGTATCCCTCGCAACTAGTCACCGCAGTCCTTTTACGCCCGTAAACCTCGATGAGTAAGGAACCTCTTCCCTGGATGTTAATCGCCTGCTTCCACGATTTGCTCGCGCAGAAGACGCCAAATACAGCGTCGATATTAGTTTACCTATCGGCGTACTCCGTGGGAGATCGCTCCCTGCGGAATCTTCCTAGCTGCACTAGATCTCCAACGATCCTCCGCGCTCGAAATGCCAACGCTCGTCCAATTATGACGAGCAAACAAAGCGCAAATGGTCGGGCGGCATTCAGTTTTCGCGGAGCACGAGCTTCTCTTTAGCCGCGGAGATAAAGAGTACAAATGAAAGACCGACAGAGGGAGAGAAAAGTGGTACGCTGTTACGTAGAGCGATGTGGGTTAACCCCAATTGCAGCCCACGCGAAGTCAAAGACCTTTTGAGAACTTTCCTCGGCCACTCATCGTGCCGCGAGTTTTTCCCCTGAAAATTGCTGCGCGGCTACCGTTCCACCTGCGACGCTGGAGCAAACTGAACCGCAAGTGTCTTTCGTCAAAAATCAAAACCTTCGACGATCAGGAGTTACGTACTTGCAATTATTGTTACCTGCATCGAAATGGTAGCCATGAATTTGATAAATAATATCTGTAGGATATTACACACATAAGCCTCCGAAAGCTTCGATTTAAGAAGCTGAGGCTGCAGCTTTCGTTCCCTACTTGCACCGCGCGCTGGTCCTCAACGAATCCACCAACGCTGGTGTCGCAAATAGCGGAGCTTATCGCGCGTATCATTCGTTCCCTCCGCGCTGATCATTCGCGCGCCTGCGGTTTCCCGGCTCTGGGCCCCGCGAGAACGCGCGATTTCTCCGTTTTAACTGGAACGAAAGCGGCGTCTCTGGCAAACGAACTAATCTCCGCGCGGTTATCTTATCCGCATCGCGTTGCCCGCGGCACGAATACTGTTCTTTGGCAACAATAAATTCATTACCCCGGCTGACACGCCACTCTCGGCTGTGCGAGCACTGCTGACAGACGTTTTATGGCGCTTATCTGCGAGTGCTGGTCGCGCGCACCCAACGATGCACCCGGCTCCCGATGTGTGCCACTGGATGCACCGAACGCACCCAGCGCAGATCTGCCCCTGGCTGCTCCCGGTGCACTTGGGAGACTGACGTGCGCTCAATTCTGTTTTCACGTCATAGATATCTACATTCCCGAAAAATCCGTGCAAAAATAGATACCGTGCGTAGAAAAAAATGGGGCACTGCCGCCAGACCGCAAGCAGGCAAACAAATCGTCGAACCCCGTCGAACGCAATTTCTCCTGGCTGCGTCACTTGCGAGATAAAATCGGAATGGTGTGTGCTAGCTCTATGATTTTTTTTTTAATTGAAAGCAAATTCCTAGAAAAATTAATGGGAGTATTTTTTCTTAGAATTAAAACTGAGTGAAGATTTCTAAAAAGTGTTAAATCTAAATAAATCGTGCAAGAAGAGAATTCAATATTTTCTAGACCGTACGAAATTAAAATACAGTGTACTGTGAAAATAGAATTTAGTATATTTCGAGCAGTGCAAATAAAAGGATGGTAATAATTTGTTCGATTTTTGTGCTGATGTGACGAAATTGTGGAGGACTGGAATCTTCATAGAATTAGGAGCACAGAAGCTACATATTCTGGCACTCGCCTGGAAACTAATAAATATCGACCGAATACTGTATTCGCGTATATTTTTACATCAATTTATATTTCGTCCCTCTACTGACCTACATTTACTTCGGAAATGCTTTCATAATTCATGTGTTCGCTCGATATTCCAATTCCCCGCGTACGCAGGAGCATGCGAAATAATTTATGCCCGAGCATTAAATTGTTTCTATTGTGAAACAACGAGTGACTGTCTGAGCAAGCTTCTCGAATGAAGTAAAATTTCGTCTCGCAAACAACACACACAGTTAATTTTGAATTATTTGAATCATCTCTTATGCAGAAGCAGCACGTGTTCGAAATTAATTTAAACTCTTTCCAGCAAGCCACGCGAGAGACGGCCGAGCTTTTAAACGTGCAGTGTGCATGAATATTTAAAGGTAACGTTCAGCAACCTCAAATACCACTGCGCTGGTGTCAATAGTTCAGATGAAATCGATTGTTCAAACAGACCCGTCAGTTAGCTTCCAAACGACGAACAAACGGTGGCTCCGTGGAGGGCTAACACACGCTGAGCAGCGTATTGATTTTTCTACCAGGGTCTTGTATTATTATGCAGCAGGCAAACATCGATGCCGTGTAAACTTCGCTATCATATCTAATTAGCTTCCGTTTCCCTGGCTTCCTTAATAAGCCGGAACGTGACGTGTACCCGAGCTTATCAAACATCCGACATTATGCATGGAAAAAGATAGCTGCGCCTAAAATAGGTTACAGTGACTGTAATCTAAACTTCCCAGCTGTTTCGTCGTGTTAAAGTTATTACACGACATTAATGTTACGAAGTATCCGTCACAAGTTTGATTCTCACGCCTTCGAAACCTTTCAACTTTATACTTGTTGCCACTTCTTTACAAAGTCGTACGAAGTAATGTATAAATACATTACAAAAGTACTTATTTCCAAATGCGTGTTTATAAGAAAACGGCTTATTTCCAAATGGTTTCATATAAAAGGGCTTATTTTTTATAGCTTCCACCCAAAGAGTTTATTTCCGAACTCTTTTTTAAATAATTATTAAATAACAATGGCGCTAAATTTAAAACATTACCGCTGTCAGATGGAAGAATCAAATGTACGTGTACTAAAAAGAAAAAGATTTTTCAACGAACGTTGGTACCACATTTTTTGCGATTATTAAAAAAAATTCTATAGAAAAGTGCCCTTTTGAAAGATCACTCTGCAACTGTTAAGCAATGATTCTACCACTCACAGGCCTCCACTTCTGCAATCCATCAGCCACGAAGGAAGACTCGGAGAAAACTTGATAAACGTAGATGTTTCGCAGCTTACCTGCAACAGAAAGATAATAATTTGTTAGAGAATTACGTTACCAGAAATTGTTCTCTTAAGCCCCATTGTAATTCCAGGGAACATGTTTCACGCCTGGACGATGAATAATTTCAATAAAATGCAAACGATATGATCGTTCCTCCTCCTTGGACAGGCGACCAACTTATAACTCTCTCATTTCCCTGGCCAGGATTTATGATACAGGCGACCCGAAGCTCATTTGCACGTTCGACAAGCTTTAATGCCGCGGTCGCGGCATTGTGACGCGTCGCAGGCAATACCGAAAATCCAATAATTTCTTACACGGAATCGCCACGAACGTGTACCCCGCGTGCTGGCCATTTATCAAAGCCAGTGCGAATGGCATATTGCACCTTCGATACTTGCATTCGACGATACGCGTACACTATCCGTCGAGCAATAAAACGTGTCGCGGTGTTAACGACTTCCAAGCAGACAGCTTGTGTTCCTTCTCCGTGACAATGAGCCATGTACCTATGATGAGAACAAGGAATGCGTCGAGGTAGAAAATGCTAAAAATTGGGCACCTTTCCTTGCTAGAAATGAATTACCCACGAATGGCGAAGCAATGTTGCGTTTGCTCATACCTGAACAAGCATAAGACGTTGCATATGATGGCTCAAACTTGCGATCAATTGTGGCAGGCAAGGAATAAAGACGTGGTTTTGACTCTAGGCTCAATTGGGTGTGGTTATGCAGAACGTTACCAAACCTTAATGATCTGCAAACTTTGAAGATTTTAATTGTAAAAGAAAGGTAACTTTATTTCTATTGGGTCTGTTTTATTTCTTGATATTGTTTCATAATGTATTTATTGGATTATTTAATAGTGAGTAGTATAATTAATATTATTTTAAATTTTCTGTAGCATCTGTTTTAAGCCTAAAATGGAACCATGGAATGGTAGTTTTAATAATTATATAAGATTGTGTAATTTCTTGCAAAATAAAAATCACAAAATTATCCAATTCGTACTGCGTTTAACTAATTTTTTTGTCATTCTGGGGATTAGCAGCCTTCTGCATAGCTAGGCCTAATTAAAACATACAAACTTCAACAATTATCTGTAAATAGTAGTTCTTCAAGACCTCATATTACAACTAATATCTCCGGCAAAATACTCCTCAATCGTCAGTTCACCAATCACCTTTTTCATCTACTCACAGGAATCAGATCTTCCGAGTAACCATTCGCAATTGAAGCTTATTACTCAACAGACGTCTAAGGAAAACCGTGAAGGACCATCAGGACCAAGACATAACCCAATAAGAACACGAGAGAAACATGAAGACTAAAAGCCGTAGGATAAACCGACGACAGAGAAGCAACGAAAGAAACAAGAGAATAAGGAAGAATCGAAGAAGATGTTGATAAGAAGAAATCGTTTGGAAGAAATAAAAGGCATGGGAAAATAAACGGGCGAGAGGCAGCAGTGAAGAAGACGCAGGGAAAAGGACGAGAAGGAAGGAGTCGCCGGTGGTTCCGTGAGGTACATGAAGTATTATAGCGAGCAGGATTCGTGAGAGGATTCCACCCAAGGATCAGGTACGTGCCACGCGTGTGGTCCATCTCTGACCCCCGTTTTCGAGGTCGGGCCCCGAAAGGGTCCGCGTATAAGTATTCTGATGTACGATTCCTCGGAATCGTTACTCCTCCGTGGCTGCTTGACCTCTGCCCGCTCCTCCCAGCCCCGAATCTTCTTTATCGCGGGCCAATTCCTGTAAACATTTACGTGTCCCGACCGAGAAAGAATGGGAAATGCCCCGGCGACGTCCAATTCGGACCCACGGCAATTTATGAGGAAGCCACGTGAAATTTATAAAGGACCCTCATTGGATCCTCAGCGTTATTTACCGCCCTGCAGCTCTTATGAACTACGACTCGATACCACGATTAATAAAAAAAAAACAGAGAAACTGTTGTTCGATTCCTGTCACACGGAATGGGCAGTGGCGCACCCAGAGGGGGGCCAAGAAGCCCTGGCACCCCCCAAAGAAAAATGAGATGTAACCACGACTGAAGGAATTCAAGAATATTCTTTGTAAAAAGAGAAGAAAGCTGAATTGTATTCTTTAAATACTTATTTGCAATCAGCTAAAGAATTTTATTCAATTTGCTTTAAAAGTATTTTTACCCGGTCGACTCGGCTCTCCCCAAGGGTAAGTCCCGAGTGCGCCACTGAGATTGGGTATAAAAGGAAGAGGAACTCTGACCCGCAGCAATCAGAAAGCAAACACGCGTTCAGCATCGTGTGGCATTGCATATCGAGCTCGAGGAATCGCAGAATTATGTGCGCGTGCTAAAGAATAGTCGACTAAGAGGATTCCTGGAAGAGGTTTCGTGAATTCCCTCCTTCTACACAACGCCACAAGCACGCAGGGCTATTCCACTAAATCGCGGGAAAGAGACGCGCTGGTGTCGTCGCTGCATTTTTCCCCTCACGTGACTCGGTGCCTTCAAACGCATTATTTCGCCCCCCCCCGATCGTGGAGATAGTGTTGCGTCATCGTTGCACAGGCCAGCTGATATCTGATGGCTGGCTGTGTACACCACGCAGCGCTTCAGCATGGAGTCTTCCAAACGGGATACGCGACGTCTCGTCCTTCCAGCTTTGTTACAAGGCGTCTCCCGGGCCGCCTTCAATTCCCGGCTCGAATATATCGCGCTCGTTACCACCGCGCGGAATGTAGATCAATATCAAGGCTCGCGAACCTTGAAGCTCGCGAACCCTTCCATTTTACAAACCCTGAAGCGCACTTGACCCGACTAACCTTACATGCAGCGGGCCGTGCGAAATTGATTGAAAAGTTATCTGGGTTGCAAGCGGGGCTTGCCGACCGGGCGACCACCCAATCGCCAAGCATATACCCACGAATCTCCGCTATCTGTGTCAATATTAGCCGCTCGCGCGATTTCCCAGGAGTTAAGCCAGTGCGACAGGGCCTGCTAGGGCACCCGGCGAACCGCTTCAAGATCTGATTTACGTTGCCGGACGTGTCCTGAATCCTCGACGAGAATACTCGCCGGTCCGACCGAAAGCTTCCAACGTCCGTCTACGGTAGGGCACGCGGTTTATGGTGGCCAGCTAACGAGAGGGTTAAATTGATCGCCGTCAGGGTTGCTTTCAATGAGCCCGAAGCTCGCTGCGATATCGCCGCTCGGCATCGAGCTTCGCCCGACCGTGTAGATGCGATAGGTATCTGCGAACCGTTGGATTCTGCCTAATCGCTCAATCCTATCGTCCGCGGCCGTGTCACGAGGCAGCCAAACAGCAATATGAACCTTCTTTAATGTCAGAGGCCGAACTACCGTTGCCGCGCGATTTCCCGGTAAAACCGCCACGGGAAACCGATTCGAGCCACCGAACGCTACCGGAGTGTTGCGCGATCCAGCTGAGGGCTGATGGACACGATTAACAGCGAGCGGGCTGCACGATCTGTTGTATTAACATCGACGGTGGATTGGTTCGCGACGCCTTAAGAGCGCTGGCCGGGTTCTGTCGCTTTTAATGAATCGAAAGGCGCGAAAACTCGTGTAGAACTAGTCCAGATAATGGCGACCGATGCCTCGGCACTGTTGTTCCGAAGCATGTAACTGATAGAGCTGGGAATATTTGCATAAGGCTGGTAGTGTTGTTCAGAAACGCTGTCGTCGCGGAAAATGCGCGCAATACTGCCTCTCCTCGCGCTGAATGCGAGAATGAAATGCATGGTATGTAAATAAATAGCAAGACGATGCAGAAAGTAATGCATATTACATAGGAAGAAAGAAAACGCGTCGTACGTTCGCTGGCGTTTAGAGCTAATTGCTTCCTCCTCGTGAAAAACGATCTCCCTTTCCGGCAGGATAATCGTGAAAAATGTGCGGGGGAATTACTTGCCGGTGGTCTGAATTAGTGCTGGCGGAGGCTGCCAAGTAGTAGGCAGGCGATTTAATTTCAGTTTAAATGTGCCTCGGCGCGTGGAACCACTGCCAAGTGTTCCAGGCGCAGTTGGGACTTTAATATTCTACGACTGATTTTTACGAGTATCATTCTGGAACGCTCTGCACCGTTCCGATAAGTTTCGTCCCGCGCGTGATAAGCCCCGGCTTAGAAGTCGCCTGCAACGAGTCCAGAATGGAAAGTCGGGCCAATAAGTGTTGGCCCGAATTTGATCAAGCCGCTGTACCTAATCACTGAAAAGCTCCGAACCAGCCAGCCTATCACTCGCTCGACATTTCCAGCGAATATTGTCAGCCGAGCTCAATATTTTAGGGAGCCGTAATCGCCAAGTTTTTGCATATCGACGCTTTAAATATCCACCTATTAGCACCCGAAGAACCGGCTCGCAACGACAGAACGCATTAGCGAATTTCATTCCGTGCGACTAGTCTTATTAGCCAATGCACCGCTGTATTCCCTTACATAATCGCGCCAATCGCGATCCGGCGCACCGTGCAGCCCTAATCGTTCGCACACATCTCCAGTCCAGTGTACACAGTGTTGCGCAACGAAGTCAGAACCTGTGTCGCGTGGAAATCGAGTTAGCCGGCAAACAGTGCTGCTTCTATCAGCCGGCGCGTCACGGTGCTTGGCGTTATGGTTAACACTCAATTTAATACCAACGATGATTCATTGCCGTTCGCGGGCAACGTTTCCTAAAACTTCTCCGCTTTGTACAGAACTACGGTACGCGCGGTGAAAGCCCCGAGAATCGAGCCGCATCGAGCCACAGGAGGGAATTATAATCTGAAACGAAATCAAGTGGCTGCTCGACGTCGCTGTGGGACTCGTCCCCTCATCGCTGTCTTATCCATCCACGCGTTCGAGCGAGTTTTCCTGGAGATTTAAAGACACGCGCGGCGCGCCCCATAAATATCGCGACTGTGACTTTCCACGGTCCTCCTCGGCGATTTTCTGGCGGCGCGTCGGGACGCCTCGGCTCGTCGCCTCGCGCTCAAGTACCGTTCCGCAGATGGAGCCGCGAATAATTTAACGCGCGGGCGTCCGCGAATGTGTTACAGTGAGATTATATCACGGTGCATCCGTTACGCGGCGAACAACACGTAGTTAATATGCATGCACGGCTTAATTTACATTAGCCGCCGCATCCAGGGCTGCATTATGTACGCGGAAGCGGTCGTCGCCCGAGCGAAGAACCGCGGGGAACAGCGACGGATGACGTCGTGAAACCGACGGCCGATGAAACGGCGGCGAGAGGATCCACGCCGGAGCTGAAAGGTCGGTGCTGCCGGCGAGCAGCGGGGAAACGGGGAGAGAGGCACACGATTAGGCCGATAATATAATGCGTGGCTGAGAGGCTAATGAGAAGAGGAACAGGGATGCACGAAGCCGGGGAAGCTTTGCGCGCGGGAAATTGGCGCGGCGACGCGACGTGGGAAGAAAACGCGATCAAACGACCGCTGGTGTTGACGACCTTAGTGGATTTCGCGGAAATTGAACAAACATGGCTTCCTCTTTTTTGTCGAGGGGAGGGTGTGAGTAATGGTGACTGCCGGGCTAAGGGAAATGCAATTCCCGGGAAGTGCAGGAGGAGTTTAGAAATGAAGTAGAGTAGACAAGACGATGTGTCATCGAATTTCAATGCGGTGTTTGATTTCAATGGAATTCTAGATCTATGTAGTTCCATTCGGGTTCAACGGAATTCTAGACTGACAAAGCTTCGTTTCATCTAAAGCTATACTGAATTCCACCTAAGGGGGTTCGATACCGGGAGAAAAATGATAAGAAATCTTTGAAAAGTGTTATCATCTAATGGTCAAAGTGCAGTCCGCATTGTGTCAATATTTCAAGATTAACGGCACGGTTTCTGAAAAAATTGAAATCAAAGTTGCGCTCTTGTACACAGGCTCTTGCGGGAGAAGCGATAAAATTTCTATAAAATGCTACACAGGGTAAAATGATAAGAAAGTTCTCAAAAATGTTGCAATGAACAGCTTAAATATTCTTGTGAAAGTCTAAAAAAGAAAATCGGATATGAACCGGCTTATTAAATAATTGAATACATAAACAGGAATGTTCTCGTATTCTTAGAACTGTCTGCAGGAACTGTATATTTGTACAAAGCGTACAGTAAAAATTGGTAAAAACACTACCAAGTTGTAAACACGTATTTAGCAATTTGTTACGAACCGGTACCAACGCGCAAAAGGGCGCCAGAAGTGGGAGATGGGAAGAGGGAAAAAAGATGAACGCAAAGCGACATTGCCGTATTTCACTCGCATATTTTACTTTCAATGAAAATAATGCGTTTCTAGCTGCATTAAACATACTTTTCGTTTAATTGAATTCAAAAACAAAATATGTAGTAATAATTGTATTAGGAATAGACATGTAAATAACATTTTTGTCGACATCATTTTTTTATCTAAGATTGGTATCGCTGCAGACTCATTCCGCGCAACGATGACTCTGAGGAGGCTGCTGATTGGTAGGAAACCGGCAGAGGAAGCGCTACGACCAATCACGTGCGCAGCAGTAGTGGCAGCTGTGCAGATCGGTTGCATATCGGTGAGGGCGTAGGTCTACTCTTATATGGAATGGTATATAGTTGCATTTCACAATCTTCTCGTGCCAAGGAAAATAGAAATCTTCATAATCCACTCCTGGTGTCAAGTTTTATAAGACACCCATCCGTCGCAGGTCTTCTTGCTATGGGTTCCGCCAGGTGCATTATAAATCTCACGGTGCAGTTTCTAATATTAAGGGGGTCGTCTTATGTGACGGCCGGTTTTTTTTTCGCTTTTTGGGGAATTTTTTTGACGAACCATGAAAACACAATATCTTGGAATTTGTACTACATATTTATTAACATTTGAACAGTTATTCAGAATGTTTTGTAGTTAAAATATTGAGTGGAATTGACTTTACAGCTCTCGAAAGAGACAGATGCGAAAAAGAAGTTGGTCGACGGCTGACATGATTCCGACTGTCCTGCTCATCTGAAATCAAAAAGTCAAACGGCACATTAATTTGTAGACTTGTGGCTATAGCCGGTACTAGAATCATTGTCATATCTGTCATAGTTTTTTTTCAAGCTAAAAAAGTCGAAAAAAAAAATGACGAAAATCGTAACTTTATTTTCAAAACTGTGTCAAACATGAAATTTCCAATATTTTGACTTCATTCTGGTACCGGCTATAGCCACAAGTCTACAAATTAATGTGCCGTTTGACTTTTTGATTTCAGATGAGCAGGACAGCCGGAATCATGTCAGCCGTCGACCAACTTTTTTTTCGCACCTGTCTCTTTCGAGAGCTGTAAAGTCAATTCCACTCAATATTTTAACTACAAAACATTCTGAATAACTGTTCAAATGTTAATAAATATGTAGTACAAATTCCAAAATATTGTGTTTCATGGTTCGTCAACAAAAAATTCCCAAAAAAGCGAAAAAAACCGGCCGTCACATAAGACGATCCCCTTAAGTCGAAAGAGACCGAGTTCGTGGATGACCTGTCTCTATTACCGAAATAATCATCGGGCAAACGAAGAGGTGGGAATGTTTGCGTATTTGCTTAACGACGCGCAGACTGTTATCCAGTAAATCCAGCTGATCGCTGAACGAATCAGGTTACAGACTTTAATCCTGCGATATTCTTTCTAACCAGCTAATGAACCTGTACGCGCCACTCATTAGACACTGACGTTCCAGGGGAACGACTTAGTGTAATGAATGGTACACGTTTTTGCACGCCGGTGCTTGGTTGTCAGACAAATCATCGCGAATGAACGGCTACTAGGATGCTATCGCCGTATCTACGATCTCGCCAGCAGTAATTTACAAAGCGGATTAAGACGCGTGCTATTACGTAGTCGCGCTTTATCCGCTCGCGCATCGATTCTTCTTTCTGCTATAATTCTATCGCGCCTCTCAGGCAAGTGGGAAAGTACAACGATATTATTCAAGCAACACGTCCGCGAGATATCTACCAAATCTTTCCCCCGACAGAATGTTTCTATTAAGCTACACTTTTCTATCACACGACTCTCCCACGGAAAGGAGCCGCGCGAAAGGATGAACGTCACTGGTTAATCACGCTGGAACACCGTGTTCCTTACGTCGAATCGGTAATAATTACTTGACCTCATTATTCCGCGCCGCGCCAATCGGCTGTGGGCGCTGTAGAACGAATCGCGCTCACCTGAGCCGAAAGAAATCCTTTTGTGTGATTGCCGCAAGAAGAGAGGCGGCAGAAGTAAACTGCGCTGCGCTAATAACAGGGATTGGGAAACAAAACAAAGCGAAATTAGAGATTGGAAACTCGTGGCTAATCGCAAAAACTTTCCAACTTCGCCGCGTGCGTTCGCTTCCTAGTGAATCACACAGCTCGCCGTTCAAAGTGGATGAACGCGAGCGCGATTACACGGCTCGGGCGGATTCACCGGATAAAACCTCGCGATCCGCCCAGGGGGTGGCTTCCTGCGCTGTCTGATAACTTGCTAATTAGTGGATAATTCGACGAGCTCTCTGCGCGAAGCAGAGGGTTACAAACAACTGCAACGTCGTTTATCGGGAAACGATCGAGCCGCGGCCTATCAATGCGAGAACCGACTCTTTTTCCTCTACCTGCGTCTGCATACGCCGATCCTCGCGAATTTTTCAACCTCTCTTCGCTCCTCGCTTTATTGAAACATCACACGTATTCCATAAATCTAACGTAAATTTCCTGTTTATTCTATAATAATTAAATATATATATATATGTATATACTTATTTGCGCTACATTCCTCTTTTTTATCTACGATTTTACAGATCTAATTTCCTATTTAATAACATTATTACCAGAACATGCATAGTTGACATAGTCAATTCTTTCGATAATTCTATAGAGTCCTTTATACGAGTATTTTTTATTTGTAATTTATTTTCTCAATTTCTTTTCCTTAAATATTATTCCAGCGACGAATCTCAGCGTATTTAAAAGCGATTATAATGATTTCTTGTTCTCTATATGTACACTATTGTAACACTTTTGTATACACTGACCTCTGCCCGTTAATAAATGATAATACAATTTTTTAACTCCCCACAAGCAATTACCACGTGTTTCGTGTAATTTCCGCGAGCCACGAGCTTTCAAACAGTGCCGATTTTTGGTTCCATCAAGCCGCGCGTTAAATAACAGTATAATAAATATGCAT
Organism: Andrena haemorrhoa; assembly: GCA_910592295.1. Lineage (NCBI taxonomy): Eukaryota > Metazoa > Arthropoda > Insecta > Hymenoptera > Andrenidae > Andrena > Andrena haemorrhoa. The sequence continues at coordinate 9,293,659 of OU342943.1, forward strand.
GGTCCGCGTATGAAAAATTCAAGCGAGTCATACTTAAAGCGCACCGCACGCTGCCCGGTGTCCATTAATCACGCCGCGAAAAGTCTGCGCACCGTATATTTAGACCCAACGACAAAGATTTATTAGAAGCCGGAACACGCCTGATAACCTGCCGACCTCTGACATATCAAATCCCGTCGGCTGCTGGAAGAATCGGTAATAGATGCATGAACTTCTCACCTATCACGAAAGTTTAGCAGCTGGCTACCGCGTTCCCCCGGCCGGCCGGCGAGCATTTCGGCGCATTTGAAAATACCACCGCGACAAATATAGCGCATTCGGGACTGGGTCAACGGGAAACTAGGTGCCTGACATTTTCCATCGCATAAAATACCGAACGTTATTATCGTACAGCACGCGAATGTACCCCGACACGCACGCCATTACACTTAGCCACCGCGGCTGATTACCGGGCACAAAAAATGGAAACTCGAACGCAGCGTCCGGGTACCCTGGCGGGAAGACGGAACCAGAACGTTCCAGAAGCATGTGCGAAATAACGACCGAACTGTTTCACCTGTTATGCATCGTCGCGGAGGACAGGCATTCCTTTGAGCAAGTATCCTCCCTGGGCACTCGCCTCCCCGCCTCGCTGTTCAAGTATGCTTAAGGGTCGAGATGAAAATAGCGTGTTTCGTGACGAGGTCATCGACACCGAGCCCAAGTAGAGGCGCACTCGAAAACATCTCAAGGTGCCCAAAGGTCGAGCGAGCAGGCGCTGTAATAAGAGTGGATGGTGGGCTGCGCCGACGACGAATCTTCATTCAGGACCAGAGAGAAGAGGAGAGCTTTTTTTCCAGCTTGCCAAGTGTTCGAATTGTCTACTCCTCGATCATTAGTCGAGGCACCAACGTAACGGTGGGCTGCGGCGTCTTCGTGCGACGTTCATTCGCGAGCCCCTCGAGTGGCGTCTGCTATTACAAGATTGCGAGCTGCATTTTACGAGCTTTCCCCCGGGGAAGCTGCGCGATGACGAGCAAGTTACGAGATACACCTCAAAACCGCCAAGTATACGAAAGTAGTTTCGAAGTTGGCCGCAGACGCTGCAACTGCTCGTCCCGCTGGGAGGATCGCGATGAAGCCTCGAACCGCTGACGTGCACGCAAATGAAGGGAATTCTGACGCGCCGGACGAGTCGTAAAGCGCCCACGTAGAACGTCGGGAGGAGCGAGCAGCCTTGGGCTGCGACGCTAATTGTGGGAATTCCTAGCAGCCTTTTTATGGAGATCATCCTGCGCCCAAGGGCGCCACCGTGGAACCGTATAATCAGATTACGTGGCTTCCAATTCAAACCTACGAGATTTATTCCTCGCGAACGGGGCACGGATTAGGATTCCGTGGGACAGCGCATCTCCTTGGATTGTGTTCGAAAGGCGAGAAGGGATTTATATTCGGCTGCTCGATGGCACCGTGGAATCGTGAAATCGTAAAATCTGAGCGTGCTTTCCTTTTGAATTTCCTCCGGTTCAGTGGGGAGCGATTCGTTTTGTTGCCGGGGAAAGGCAGCAATCAGGAGCTCCAGCTCGAGATTTACTGTTAGAGCCACAGGTACAATAAAGGTAGGCGAGGAACGTGAAGCAGCGGCAGCAGGGCTTCGCACCTCGGTTACGATGCGTTTGCCCAGCGTATTAGTACGGGGTTGTGGCGCACAGGCGACTGAACTTTAAGGCCACCAGAGGTACGTGGCTGCGGATCACCGTCACGAGAAACGCATCAGCGCGTGGCAACCGAATTTTTACCCTACGATGTCGTTCGACGCAGAGCCATGGGACTGAAACTTCTTCGGTTCCGTTAGCTTCAGCCAGATAGCGTTAGCTTTCTGCTACTGCGGACGCTCGCAAGCGAGCCCTGAGACGTAATTCCAGATGTTCCTTCCTGCTAGCGTCACAAAGTAACACCGCGCACAATATCCCATCGTCGCGCATAAAATTCAATGCCGCCGAAATGCACCATTCTCAGATGCAATTTAGAAGAATGACCGGGCGTAAAGCGCCCCCCCTCAGTTAATATACCTCGTAAAAGGATGCACCGGCTTAAGGTGGGGATATCGCGAACGGTCGAACGGCAATACCTACGACGATCGTCCATAAAAGAAGTTACCGTGTTGGCCGGTGTTTCGCCAGGGAATTGCCTCGTCTACGCGCGAGGGAAGCAGCCGAGCGTCTAGGAGAGGAGAAGATCGAAAGGCAAGGTGCGGTGACCTATCACCGTGGACCAGCCGGTTACACGGCAGACCTGGCTATCGGCAGCGGGAACGGCTGCAAGAGTGACTCATCCGCTCGTAACCGCTCCGTTCTCTTCGTTCCTTCAACCTTACGCTCATTCCGCTCGGTTCCACTTGGCTCCGCGGCTCGGTGCCGTGCAACACGCCGCGGTATCGCTTCTCCAGCTCGCCCAGGAGCTGGTTCCTCGTCTAGGAATAGTGTGTACGTCCGCTTTGACGGCGTGCCCCTGACGAGTAAAGGTCTAAACTAGGGCGGTTCGAGTACTCGAATATTCGAGTAGCTTGAAATTCGGACCGAGCCGAGACTCGGTTTCCGAGCCGAGCCGAGTACGCGAAAAGAGCGAGCGGCTCGAAAGAACCGAGTAGCTCGAATAGAGCCGAGAACTCGAATTTTTTCGGGTGGCTCGAAGAGAACCGAGCGGGCCGAAAGAGCTGAGAACTCGAATTTTTTCAAGAGGGCCGAAAGAACCGAGCGGGCCGAAAGTACCGAGTAGGCCGCAAGAACCAGTTCTAATTCTCGGTTCTATTCGAACCGCTCGAAGAAATTCGAGTTCTCGATTTTCTTCGAGCTACTCGGTTCTTTCGAGCCGCTCGCTTTCTTCGAGTACTCGGCTCGGTTCGGTTCTTCGAGCCGAGTCAGACTCGGCTCGCTTTTTCCGAGTACTCGAACAGCTCTAGTCTAAACACAATTGTGAGTTCCGTGTCAGTACCGTTCCGGCGTGCCAGCGGTAAGAAGAAGAGGGGCGTAGAGGGTCTTCTTCTTCTTGACAAGTGTGTTTAGACCTTAAGGCCCCCACACCATGCAGCCCGGGCTTAGAAAAGTCGAGGAGCTATCTGAAAGTAGGGATGGTTCAGTGCAGTCAGTGTTGTAAAGTCTGGGCAGAGTTATCAGTTCCGTGCTGGCGTGCTAGTGGTCAGAAGGAGAGGTTCTCTACGCACCTGTTCTTTTACACACGGAACTGCTACGTGTGCCCAGACCGTCAATGGTCTCTCTGTTTCAGTGCCAATAACTGAGAGAGATGTATGGTGAGAGAGTACTAGAGTACCAAAGACAACATTGACACTGACGGCACTGAACCGTCACGGAACCGATATGTGTGCCCAGACCCCGTAGTCTTGCCTTGGAGGAGACACCGGTCTCCCTTCCCGTCAGCTGATTAATAATAATAATAATAGTTCTGCGTCTAGGCCAGCCGTCAGCCTCGTCGGGCTCGATGCGTTTCACGCGTGGTAAAGCCTGCTAGGCCTTCGAGTCTACGCCGAACCCAAGCTTCATTTCTTCGACGACGGGCTGTCGGCGTTGCGAGAACCATTACGAGGTGGGATAGCTACTCGAACTGTGCTGTCAATGCATTGTTTGTCGAGGCAGACGTGACTGCGACGTGGACTGCTTCGTGGACGAATTTAACGAGCTCGGTTCTTTCTTCGTTTATTAAGCCTCTTTCAGAGGCACGTGAAGGTACCAGATGGTATAGTGAAGAGGTACTAGATGGTACAGTGTTTTGAGTGTCAATAATGATTGAGGAGGAGGGGACATTCGGTCTAGGAATGGAATAGAATACTCTCCACAGAAGCTAGGCAAAACTGTAACCCCTCGCTGTCACCACAGTTTCCTCCAATAGAATGGTACGAAGATGGACCAGAACAGCACAAGACAGGCTGTCCCTCACCCGAGGATGAAACAGAAATCGTGATGCACCGATTACCACACTCGTCGCACTAGTCGCACCACAGTCCACCGACGATATTTCGAGTGACGTTTAAAATTGCTTCGTGCCAACTGGCTACAGCCCCGCGCTAACACGACCCAAGCATCGCCGTGCATATCGCGAGCATCATAACCCGGCGAATTCCCTCAAATTCCCCTCGTTACACCGTGCACTGCGCATGGAAACCGGAAAACAGTCCAAAGAGACAGAAATTCACTTTGCGAAACACACTCCCCGTCGTTCCGAATAACAGCACTCGCTTGTCACTTTTCATCGAGGCCCTTCTCGATCGGAGTGTTCCACGCGCCCTTTCCATCCGAAAACAACCAACCAGCAATATTCTACAAGAGTAACCGAGTATAGTTGTACATTTGGATCGTTTGTTGCACAGATTGTCCCGCAATTTGCGAGACCCAATTCACGAACGGATTCTGCACTTGAAAGCAATGAAAAAAGTTTATTTAAACGTGGATCTTCTTCCCGAGTTGTGCCCATTTTTGTACTCCCCGCTTATTATTAGATATTATTAACGTTTTTACTACACAAGTATTCGAAACAGGAAAAATTAAATTAATAAAAATTTAAATAAGTAAACAGTGAAAAATCTTTATACTCATTTTAAAATTGTTAACTTTATTTAATATTTATTGGAATTATAAAAATATAACAAATTAAAATATACCGTATCTATACAAAACCAAATAAATAAGAATACAATTTTCAGTTCATGTAATATTTATGGAACTACACAAATATAATAATACAAAATATACTCCATACAAAACCGATTAAAAAGAAAATAAAATAACTAGAATCTGTACAAAATATAAATTATAAATCTTTTTTCCATTTAGTATTTTTCTTCTGCAAAAATAAACTCACGAAGATTAGTTTTACAGTAAACTTTTGCTGCAATATGCTTGCGGCCGAGGCGATTTCAAGATTTTCAAGTGAAAATGTTAAACTTTTTCAATTAAATACTTAATTACTTCTTACACATAAATAATTCTAGTATCTAAAACCGGTTTTCTAAATTTAAAAAGCGGTTTTCGAATTCAAACAAATTTATCACACAAAAAACCGACTAACCGTATACACAAGAGAATAGTTCAATGCAAGCTTGGCAAAGTGAAAGCAGAAAGGTATTGTTGCGATCAAGGGTGTACGGAAAAACATCGCCTACTGGCGCTTGCAAACAAAACTTGCACAAAACTTAAACATAGTCCTGTTGTTGTGCGAATTGTTAATTGTCAAATAAATCAGCGCCCATGGCCAATGAGGAAACCCCGCAACGGCGCGACAGTATATATACGCGCAAAGGCGAGATCCAGCGTAAATTCAGCTTTCTACCTAACCGTAAGATGAAAACTGATACTAAAACTGAGTCCATCACACGACACCCTGCATTTCACGCTGCTCAAACGGATCGCTCGGCGCGACGCGCTAAACGAGCCTGCCAGCGTCGTTTGTACGCAACTCGCGGGGGCCCCCGCCGATACGTGTCGCTGACACCGTCAATTAGAAAGAATTGTCTGCCTTTAACCGAATAGAAGGACCAGGGCACGAGGGGACTCCCGTTCGAACGATAATCGGCTGTGACGTCGCTTTTTCCAGCCCCGACGGTGAGCTGGAGCGAGGCTGCTCGGACACGCACCGTCCGCTTCGTTGAACTTGTTGCGCTTCATGCTTCAAAAAGGTTGCTCGATCAACCGGTATGTCTGGTCGAGAAACGTAACCGGTGCTTCACTCTCGGGCGGATCGAGTGTGGCGAGGCACCATCGCCGTCTCCGTATCAAATTGTTCGTGAATCCGGCTACGGGCACGTCCTTTGCCGAGAACTTCGCCCTTTCAGGGATGAATACGTACGACTTTGACGGTGGCTTGGTTGCATTCAAGCGGCACGCTCTCGTTTGCGGGCAAAGACGAAGTGCAGGGGGCCAGTTTGCTGGGAAATGTTACTTGCAGGGCGGCATTAACGTAACTGACACTTGCAAAGCTTCCTGGCGGAGAAGCAACGGCAATGATACCTACCTTGGTGCATCGCGTTTGTGCGCAACCCGAGTCGAAGGATCTATAGAACGTGGAACGTCGGGGAGTGCGGAGCTTTCCGGTGAAATATTAGAGACAGGGTAAATTGTAAGTACGAAGCTTGTGGTTGTATTCATAATTTGAAGATGGTATTGATACCTACTGTAAGTGGTAAGAATGCAGTTTACGCGTAGGTGGGTTTTTGTGGGCAGAGGTGAGCTAGCATTTACAGATGAAAAGAAAGTAGCGGCCGGTATGGGACAGTGTCAGCTGCAAGTATCATTAGAGCAACTTACGGTTAACAGAGCCTTCTGTCATACGCTGTCAAAGTGACAAGTGTCCCAACGTGTTCATGGACTGGTACAAATCCTTTTCCTACGCCTGCAACATCGATACTGGTCCAATGGCCACGGGGCCCGCGTTAAAAATCACCGCTTAGCATGAGGTACATTTGATCGATCGTTTATGTCGCCCGAGAGACGAGTAATTTGAATAATGCATCTGGATGCTTAATGGGCTGCTTAATAACTCCTTCGATGCTGACGAGAGTCAGCAAATTGCTTCGAAACCTGTCCAAGAAGTAGTATGCTAATCTGTGGTTTCGTCCGCGGCGTTGCCTCTAATGCGCGCGAGGAACAAGCGGATGCAAATGCAGACGGAAGGAAACGTAACCGTGGCTCGTATAATTAATTCACTGCGCAATGGATTCATATATGTTGCGACATACCGACCACATAAATTACTAGAAAGCCTCTAATTGCTACCTGTAAAACGACGTCTCTATCCTCGTGACCTGTTCGCTTCGATAACCTGTTTACTTCGAAATTGTAGGCGGAAAAGAGAGCCCCGAACCCGAGATCCGCGGGTCCTCTGCGCGCTGGCCAGCCGCGTTACCAATTCCCCCCAACGCCGACTCTTCAATGTCACTCTCTTCAGAACTCTACGAATACTGAAACCAACCGGCCACCACCTAACAAGGGAACACCGCGAATCCGCGTTCACCAATTGGAAGGCAACATTTTGTGGGTTTATAAAATGACTCAACACAAGAAAACGAATCTTTATGAAAACTAACCTCAAAGTCAAACAGCACTTCCACCTTTTCGCGTATAACTCCCAAAGTACAAGAGACAGAGAACAAAAATTCCAACAAAAGATTAATGGTGCAATAAGCACTGTAATCTTGCGTGGACAAAATTTTGAAGAGAGATTTAAAAAAAGTACCTGAAGGAAAAAACTTTTTTTTTTTTAAATTTTTTTAACGCGAGTTTACAGCGCTTAATGCACCATTAAACTTTTGTTTGAAACATTTTTTTCTGTCTCTCATACTTTAGGAGTTATACGCGAAAAAGTGGGAGGGCCTATTTGACTTTGAGGTTAGTTTTCACAGCCTTAAAAAGCGATCGGGCACGAATAAAACATACCGTTGTGCTCGGCTTGAGTCACTCTATAAACTCACGAAGTTGCGTTCCAATCGGTGAGTGCGGGTTCGCGGTGTTCTAAGCCAAACGCCTGCAATACCGCTGGAAATCGAATCACATCGAAAGAGAAGCTGAAGAACCAAAAATCCTAATATAATCCACAGCTGGGTGAGCCAGGCCAGGTTTCACTGATAACGCGCGTGAAACCGTACTGGCAACATTTCTTAAAGCTACCACCGTGGCTAATCGTCGCAAACAGCCGTCGCGATAATGGCAAACGGCAACATAATGTACAAGATTTACGTAAAGACAGAACTGACGCTATCCGTTATCATGTAGCTAAACGTCTCCTCGCCTCCAAACGTTCTTACGTTCGGATAGGACGGTTCGCGTGGCTTCTCTCCTTCGTTTTAGGTGCCGAGGCCAGACTCGGCGACGTCTGCTGACCGGTCCGCTGAATTTGCAGCGCTTCGTGGTTCGAAAAGGCTGCTCGGCCAGCCGGCAAGTCTAGACCGAAACGACAGGTCGTTGGTGAATGGAGCCGATGGACCAGCCGATATTAAGCCGCGCCTACAATAGATCAATTTTTCGGGGGCTGTCGTCTGCACGCGCTTCCTAGAACCTACTCGCCGGTCACTTCGCTGCCCGAAACCTCCCTCCCATTCGATACTGTTCACGAGAATCGTTTTCACGCTGGACGACGAGATTTCTACGGTAGTTTCGTGGCACATCGTTCGAAGTGTACGGAATGCACCTTCGATCGAATAGCATTGGAGTTCCACGCCTGGGTTTAGAGTGCTGTTTCATTCGTGCTTCGGTGGGTGGTGCGCTACGATATTTGTTAGAGGTTGAAAGAGTTGGCGATGCCGAGGGTTTATAGAAATTAAAGCATCCACCATTGGAGCAATAAGAACTGACGAGGGTAATTAAAGGTACATTCTCGTGTAATCCCTTTAGGATTTTTTTTTAAAGAAAACAGTAGCACATAGGGTAACAAGTCTTTTTGGTATTGATTTATAGAGAAATGTCCTAGTTGCTGCCAGTGTCCCTATTACTGCCACTTTATTTATTTTACTTAAAAAAGTTATCATTAAATTGGGACTGTTCTTCTTATTATTAGGGTGTTCTTCTTATTAGTACACTATTCTTTATACGTTACGTTTTTATTAAGTAAAATAAATAAAGTGGCAGTAATAGGTATATATTTGTAGGTGACACAAACAAATTTTATTGTTTTTTCTCTAATGTAATTTTGAATAAATAGCTATCACTCTGACGACGATAAAGACCAGGTGATCATAAAAAAACAAAAGAACTAATTGACGGATTTAAAAAATTCTTTCGGGATTCTTTTCGTAAATGAGTTCGCTATCGTGTTACCAACTTTCTTAAGCTTTGGTCCAGTCACTTTGATTTTACTCAGCATAACAAATTACCGGTTTCAGGGCAATTTTACTAAAACATGTATCTACCAATCGTTGAATTTTCATTACTCTGCAGTAAAAGCCTTTTTTCCTTATCTGTCACAGGTTTCTTTAAAGAAAATTCTAAATTTTCTAAGGGATTACGCGAGATTGTACCCTTAAGAAGATCCATGTGCAGAATAGAAATTCGACGTACGAAGTGAATGATCGAAAAAGTAAGTTGGACCACGGGTTGATGAGCCGAATTCTCAAGGGTGGCTTAGAAGAGCCCCAGTTCTTAACGCAGGCAGTTACATCCTGCCCGTTCGATACGCGCAATTTAACGCGGGGCAACCACACGAACATGGTAATCTGTCCTTCCGCTTTTTCTTGGTCAAGGAGAACACGGGTTCCTTTGTTCGGGGCGACGGTAGCGCGTAATTAGAGAATGTGGCGTCACGAAATGGAAATACCGCGAGGGTGGATGCCCTGTAATCAGCTAATTACCGTTGGGATTGTGCGTCGACTGCGAATCGGTTATCCTTTTGTTTGCACTTGGCTTGCTGGATGCAGCCGCGCGGGGAACTTGCGAGAATACTGCGCGTTCCGGCCACGACGCTTTGAAAACAGATACGCAGCTGGAAACGCTCATTTGCGGGGAGGCCTTAATCTTTATCATTCCCTCTACTCGGTAATTAAAGAGCTGAACGCACGAAACGGAACTTCGCGGATATACCAGTTGTATTTGCAAGACGATATCGCTGAGCACGGTTGTTAAAGGGACCAACAGAGATTACTCGCTTCGCTGGTAAGTACACGCTCTTTCTGTATTCGAGACGGAGATTGGTTAATTTACCCATATCTGATCACCGAAAACATAACTGAAACTTGGACAAATTGGAATTTATTCCTGTACCTTAATACGTGGGTAGATAACTGTGGACCAGTTTGCAATAATAGATTACTCTACAGAATTAGAACTTGCAAATTACTTATTACTTCGTACCACGCACCAGTTGAATTCTAGAATCTAAACTTACGCGCCCTAAATCTTCAACATCGCCAGTGAGATACTCCCACGCTTGAACTTGGAATCATTTCAACTGTCGCGATTTTGAGATCGTGTCTCTGAACCAGGGATCGAGGAAGAATTTTAGAAGAATTTTACGAGGGCTTTGCGACTGTAAAAGCAATGACTAAATGGTTTATTCTATATGAAATTCGGTTCCAACAAATCGTGATGTTACATTACAGTTATTTAAACAGAGGAAAATTGAATTCTCGGATCGCTAAAGGATTTTGAAGTAGCGTACTTTGCCGCCACGATCAATGGAAATGGAAGACACTTTGGCCGGTGGAACACGATTATTTCGATGATTGGATTTACGCAGTGCAGCCTTGCCCCACCTAATCAGATTATCCTCCGTAAACTCGCTTTCACGGGGGACACAGTCGGAATAACAAATTACCGTGAGCCCTTGGAAAACTGTAGTAACGGAAACTTCCCCTAAATTAATCTAGGATAAGCTACGATATTACCTTGCCTTCAAAGTGAGCTTCGATAAGCCTGCTGTAATTACACAGAACTCTGTCTAATTACATCCAATCATTCTCCATAATGATTGAGACGAATGAAATTCTAGTAATGCAAATACCATCTTTTATCTTCCCGTTTAATCTGTAAAGCAAGTCAACTTTATTTCAGCTCGCTTCAACTTCCAAAGGAGTTCGAGTTGAACTTTCGAAGTTTGGCTGAAACAGAGCAGAACCTAGAACAGAGTTCTAATTCTGAATGCAGACCAATTCCGAGAGTTCCGCGAAGCTTTCAAACGTTTATTATCTCAATTAAAGTCATCTCGACTCCGAACTTATCATTCCCTACGAGGAAACACTTTCCTCCATTACTCTGATGCGTTCGAATAAGAAGCTTTCAAGCAGAGAACAGTTCCAACTGCGAAGTTTCAATGTTATCGCAAAACGATCGATAAGAAGAGCTCCCGAACGGTTGCGTCGAGGCGAAAACGTAAGTGCAGCAGTTCCATCCAGAAGCTTGGACGTTAGTAAAACCCACGTGGAACCAAACTTGGTGGTCGCGTTTTAAACGCTATCTGAACCAGAGATAGGGCATACTCTCCCCCGTCCCACAGACTGCTTAATCTGCGCTATTAAGCTTCGAATACACGCGTTACGAGCACAGTTGTGGCCTCACAATCCCGCGTACCCACGACACGTCCCACAGAGACCCCAGCATCTGGTTTTCACCGTCAATTTTATAAAAGCTGGCGCGCCGCGGAGGACGGCTCCGCGGCTTTGTAAAACACGAAATTTCTCACGCCCAGATGAACTGATTCGGCATTCCGCCGAGCGAAAATCCCGTGGGACCTCCCCAGATGTGCCCAAGAGACGCTCAGCAATTCATGCGAGCATGAATGTCTGAAGCGAGGCCTACACCCGCGGCAACCAGCTCCGAAATATCGAGCATCGCTTCCAACGCAAACATTGCTCCGTCGCCCGCTTCTCAATTTTAGGAGAAACCGGAGCTTCAACTTCGTCACCTTGGAAACAAGACGCTTCCTCGAGCAAATTAAGTTTCTCAGCGCTGCTGTGCGGCGCGCAAAGTTAATAGAGCGATCGTGGACGCGGCCACTGTAAAATCGCGATCGAAACGGAAAGTTGCAGTTATCGCCAGGTGCGAGGGTATTTCCAAGCGCGCCGGATTTCCAGCGCGGACCTTACAAACGAGGAAATTACAAGCGGAACGGGTGTCTGATGGATCAAATATTCCAGCCGCCGCGACGATAAGAATCGCGCTACTGTAGCCTGCTAGCGCGCTCAATCGACCGGAACTGGTTTAATCCGAGGGCCTAGTAGTCCTTGCGTTTCCACGGCTTCTCGTTTCGACCCTAATCAAATTCCACGCGCGAATTCGAGCGCAATAGCCACGGTGTCCCGCGCCCGACTGCGAGATTCCAGTCTCCGCGCGCCGAACAAAAGTCTAGATCCTAGATCGATGTACCCTTCTGGCGAGTCACGCTCTTACCGCGGTACCTCTTCGTCGTAGCTGAACGTTCGACTAGTTTTCAGAAATCATTTTCAAATGATTCGGAATTGACGGAAATCATTAAGCTTCAGCCCAGTGAAATTAGACGGAAATATGGCCGATCTGCGGAATAATTCGCAGCAAGCTAAATTCTTGTATGGGCCATTAATTCGTCGCTTTAAACAATATTTCAAAAGCCGCCATCGACGCGACCGCCGCTAAAATAATTTACGGAGTGTCAAAGGTATAAAAAGAACAGTTTTTTCCCGTAAATTTCGTTACCAATCCACCTTTTTGTAAAGAATTCTCTAAGCTACCAATTGCACAATAACTGTTTTCGTCGTAAAACTGACAGGTAACGAGACATTCGCGGAAAAGTGACTTTACTTTATCTCTGACCCATTGTAAAATTCTTATTAGCTTGCTGCAAATTTCTCCGCAGACAGATCCTAATTTCACCGGACTACTTTCCACGCGAAATGAAAGACCGGTGGGCCTCGTTACCGGCGGGGATATCGTCAAGGCGTGTCTCGAATTAACGGCAACTCTTTCGCAAAATGTATCCATAACGCGGCAAAGGGGATTATATATAGAATATCGTATAGCTGTCGTCGCTGGAACGAGGAGGCCGGGCAGGGTCCGAGGGAATGGACGTTGTTGTTTTTGCTGGCTCGTTCGCGGGCCCGTATTATCTTATTGCCCCGTGCTTGTTGTCGCGCGCGAACGTACGCGAATTTTCAACGGTCTGTAGCGCATAAAGGGGCCAGAGGTTCCGAGAGAACATATGGAATTACCGGGAGCACGACGGGCGAATTGAAAACGCGCTGCGCGGTGAACAGCTGCTGCCACACGCGCGCACCGCGTGGCCCTACTCGCCCGTACAATTATAGGTCGCTCTACCTATACAAATAGCCGGTAATTTCGCGGCAAACGAAACGCACCGACGAACGAGCCGCTCGCTGTACGCGGCGCACACTGGGAACGAGAATTGAACCGCGGGAAACCGTCGAGGCTCGACTGTGCGGTGCCATTTTTCAGAGGACAGAACATTACGCACTTTCCACTCTTTTGTGAAGCTTCTCGGGAGCGGAAGCGCCGTAGCTTATTTACTATTAAAGAGACGCGATGGAAAAATTGGCGTAATAACGCTTCCTTTTGCATCCGGTAGTCACTATTCCCTCGCGCGAAGTTTCCGCGCAATACCCAGCGTTCCTAGGCCCCGGGAAGGAACATATTTTCGTCTAATAGAGCCGTCCTTCCTGGCATGTTTGCATTGGATTACGAAGAATGGCAGGGAGGAGGCATGGACGGAGATCAGAAGCAGGTTTCGCTGGGAGGAAGTACCTTGGCTTTTCCTGGGGAGACTGCAGAGAGCCGAGCGTCTTTTACGGGGGAACTATTCGACGGCGCGAGGAGGAAGGAACTGCTGCTGGCTGGCACGGAAGAAATCCTGCAGGTATTTTTCAAACTCCAGGATTTAATGGAGCCGGGGCGGTGTATAAAACTCTTACGGGCTTTGGGAGACTGCGAGTAGTTTGCATTCATTAAAATGCATGAAGAAGGAACATTGCCCCGGTCCGTATTTACAGAGCCATTAGTAATTATGCAGATTCCGGGCTAGATTGGCTGTTTATTGAAAGTTATCTCGCCCCATGGATCCTGTTTATCGGGCGCACTCGGCTCGGGCGAATTAAATATCGACCATCTGCGCGGTAATTACAACTTCGATATGTACCTACCCATTTGGTTAGCGTCTATAATCGAGGAAACGTTTCTTTTCGGATCGAAAAGCAATTTCAGTCGAATGTATTTTTACCACAGATTTCTAGATTTATACAGGCTGGTCAAGTTTATCTCAGGGAACTTCTAGCCACTAATTGTGCCAAATGCACCAGACCGAATCTTCGATCACAGGGCAAGCCACTAAACTGGCAATTCACCCCCATCAGTCAGCAAAATTCCAGGGTGCATTTACGTTCGCGGCCACGCGTTATTGCAATGCACTGCCTGAGAATGTTAGGGTAATTAAATCAAAAAGAAACTTCAGGCAGGTAGCCTCGTTGTATATCAAGAATGCAAATCTGTAATGTAGTTTTGAATTGTAGGTTAATTAGTTAATAGAATAACGGGGTAGGATTTTAAAACAGCATTTTGCTGAATCCCGCCCGTTGCGCTACAAAAGGGGAAAAAGACCAAATGTGCACTAATCTAGCGTAATTTGTTGGAGCAATAAAGACGTATTATTATTAATATTGTTTAAGGAACCACTCAAGAGCAATCTCCCAACTATACACCAGGTGTATCGGTAACGTTGATGGTTCGTGGAGTGGAAATTTTCATATTACAGTTTGATTAACGCTCGTGGCACGTGGACTTGGCCGAGGAATTACGAGGGACGGGCATCGTAAAGCAATCTGCTGCATGTCAACAAGCCATCTTACGCGGACAAACTGTTTACGGAGCTGAGACTTTCCTCAGACGAGCTAATTTGCGCTCCATTCATTGCCCCGGCGGGCATTACGCACCGGCGAAATAATATAATTTACGACTCGAGCAGCTTTCCAACGACAGAGTTCGCCATTACGTAAGAACAAGGGGTTGCTAATTGCCTTGCACCTGCACCCGTACGCGGTTGCGAGACGCGTTCTTGTAAGACGTCTCGCTCCAGCGAGCCTGTTCCACGGGTAGCTGGGACGATTTAACGACTCTGCCCTTAAACAGTTTAACGAGCTGGATGTTCCCTTGGCCGGGGAGCGTCCTCGGGATGCCAGCCGCGCAAACGAATCGCGCGCTTCAAGCGGAAAGCCCGCTGAAGTATGAGGCAATACGCTAGCTGTAAACTGGAGAGTGCGTGAAAGTCGGATCTTCGCCGAGGAATCTCTACTAAATCGAGGGGGGATTGACGGAAGCTGGTGTTCCTTGTTTAATATTAATGGGGGGAGCACGGAAGATAATTCTATCATCAAGTGTTGTTCGTATAGGTATAGGTAGTGTTCGTTCTCGAGAATTACTCGAGAAATTTTATAATTGCTTATTTCTAATTTCTCGAGAAATACTGTTTTTCTCGAGAAACTTAATTTAAGTCTAGGAAATCGCGAACGTATAAACTCATCTACAATTTATAATAAATCTTATTAGTAACATTAGAACTTATATGAATTAGAATAGAAAATCTCAGTAGAGAAGATTTGACATTATTGACTGGTCAAGGTGCTCTTAAATTCCTATTTAACAGTTTAGAAAAATGGTATGCCTACTGAAATAAGTAAAGTTTCTTGTTGCTATTAAAGGAGAAATATCGAAAAGAAGAGACAAAATTATTTTATCCTTAATACAATTTTTGCATAGGTAATCCAGAATCTCTTCAAAAAATTAAAAAGACGGGTTTTTTCATTTAATATCCATATTTATCACCAAAAAAAAGAAAAGAAATAGATTAAAAATCTGTTGTAAAACAAGAAAGTAATGTTTCGCTTTGCACAAATTTTGTAGTAAATAAATAAATTTATGAATTATATTTAATATCTGTTTTTTCATTTATACAAGTTTTGTGCAAATTAGGCAGGAAATGAACAATCAGTTAAAGTTTTCTTGTGTTTGTGATAAACATTGTCAACGTTATTCCAAAAATATAAATTTTGTAATATTTTTACAATTTCTCGAGAATTCTCGAGAATTCTCAAGAAGTGTGGTCTGATTTCTAATTTCTCGAGAAAGAAAAATGTCGAGAAATCAGGAACACTAGGTATAGGGGGAGCATAGACCTAGATACGCCAAAAGATGGCTTTTCATTTTTTTTACATTTTTTTGTGTTTGATATAGACATTCGAAGTGAAGCATGCTCGCGTATTGCTATACGTTGACGAGAACTTCAAATGCATTTCCCTCGAAACCAGGTTTTCAAACGCGATACCCACGATTACTCAAAAACTAATCAACCGATTTCCTTCCAATTTTTCATGGCTATATGATACTCCAATACGCAGTTTTTGACAGGACAGATTTTTATTTGATTCATAGTTTCTTTTTTATTGTATAAAAAGACAAGATTTCATGTCCGAAAATTGAACGTTTCATTTAGAGTCCATTTCTTTAAAAATTAAGTTTAGAAAAAAGAAATAGTAAGTTTATTCCTTAGACAAATTTTTCACATTACTCTTTATATCGACGAAAAAAGTATTATTGTCGCGGTATCTTTCCCACAAATCGGTGACTCGACGCTCTCGCGCACACCTCGTGAGAAAAATTCAGAATCACAGCTCATACGCAATGTATTTGCAGCTTGGAGTTTCGTCCTCCCCGAAAGCTACGTTTCACCGAATTAAATTCCACTCGGCGAGCTGAGTGCAAGTAGCCTCAATTTTCGAGGCCTGAATAAATGTGCCACCGTTCGCGTGATTAACGAGGGGAATAGTATTAATCTTTCGATACTGTGCTCGGCCGCGTGTACGTAATGTAGGCACGCAACAGACTCTCGTTCGGTAAATACTTTCGTGCACAAGCGCGCAAATTATTCTGCAATTATCAGTGATTACGGGACAACGTGGCCGCGCGAGCAAGCCCGACGAAGGGTCGCGGATAATGTAACTATATACCTCGAACGTTTCAGCGTCTTAAATATTATTTAACGAGGCGAGCCTCTTTAAAGCTGCATCGCGCGTATTTGCATAGGCGCGCGGTGTGGTTGCGCGGTTCGTGTAACCGACCCACTGTCGTACCCGTGTAACGTCTTTTACCTTCCTCGCATTTATTCGCCTTGTGCAACACGAGCAAGCAGGTACGCAGGTACCTTGAACTCCAATATTTCAGCGTTCGTGAGAACATGCCTCGAATATTGTTACCCGACGTTCGTTTCAAGTGCTCTACGTGCTCCGAGTTCATTTGGCAGGAATTCTCACGGCAATTTCGCAGGATTTGCATCTCAAGTGTAGCGACACAAGTTGAGAGAAGAGCAGAAGAATTGCGGAGAAGTTGAAACGGATCCTTTGCGGTCGTCGAGAAATAAAGCTAGCGCGACGATACCGAATTAGCAATATTTCAATTACCAGGAGCATTCTAATTGAAGATTTCACGGGTGTGCGAGGAAATATTCTTGTTACAAGAGTCGTAATCAACGTCAGAGAGGAAAGGGAGGAATCAGACGGGAAGCTTGATCAAAGATGTAGGAAACCTTATGATCAAACAGGCTGGAGAGGAAGACCGTTTGCTTAGTCGTCGGTGACGCAAATAAATCATAAAGTTTCTTTCGCGTAGACGCGCCGAGGAGCTTCCCCGCGATGTTGGAGCAGGTGCTTGAAAAATAACTAAAACGTAACGAGTCGAGCGGCACGATAAACTTCGCTGCTTCCCGAAGAACGGAAGAATTATCGCTGTTGCGAGTGCGAAGGGGAGTGGAAGTTATGGGGCAAACAGCGGTAAATCATTCATTATTATCGCAATCTGCGGCTGTTCATCATTTTTTTTCAATATCTCGCGCTCACCGCTCGGTCGATCCATCGAAATATAGACTCCCCGCTGAATGTCAAACACCGGCTGTGTCCGAAACCTGACCGAATAGCAAGATTTTCTCGAACTAATTCCCGCGCCACGAGAGTGTATCTCCTGGCAAGTGTTGAGGAAGGAAACAGGGCTTAAAAATAGACCCGCGAAGCATCGAAGAAAATACTAAAGACACGAGCGACAAAAGGTATAAAAATCGAGGAAAACAAACAGGCGTATCCTGCTCTCTGAAGCCACCGCTTGGTTGGCACGAATCGGCTTTAAAAACCCGAGGTACCGGACATTATTCCGGTGGCATACGGGCTGTCGACACTCGACGGATAATTATCTTTCCCGGAACTCCGAGCGGCACAGGTGCTCGCACGCTGGACGCCTCTTAAAACAAAAACGAATTACGGCTAATCGCCGAGTAACGGCTTGCCTACAATGCCGCGCCGCAACGAAACCAAACCGTTGTCCACACCTTCGTCCGTGACTCCTTAAACAATCCGCAATTCTCCCGATGCGAATGCAGCAGCGACGCGAGACCAGAGGAGCTTCGAGGTCAGAATATTTATCAGTGCAGGCGCGATCGCGATAAGTGTCCGCGAAGGAGGGCCCCGCTGCTCTCGTTCTAAGAACGGGGACAGGTGCTCGCAGGTTTCGAGGCCCCTCGCAGGGAAAACAAATCACGATCAACAATGCGGGCGCGGCGTTGAGAGGCTGGCAGCCGAGCAACGACGTGTTTTCATCCTCTTTTCAAAGCTCATCTGCCGCGGTATCTATTCCGGGTTTACTAGGAAAAGCCCCTGTCTCCGGCAGCCGGGAATGCGAGGATGTATAAATACTTGAGCAGCTCTCCGCCGCCTTTCCATTCGCCTTCCCGTTTCTTCCACATTCGTCGCAGCCCGCTTCCTCTTTCCCTCCGCCGGCCGGCCGCTGCTGGCACTCGCCGCTAATTGCCAATGCGAAAAATTCGACACCGCTGGAACGCGCGCGCAAACACTCACCCGCGCTTTTCTGACACAGTTTAACGCGTGACTCACGCGGCGGCCGCTTTCAAATTGCAGCCTGCCGGTGCTCGTTTTTTTTTTTGCCATTGGCCCGCCGAATGCCAACGCGTGCCCAGCCATTTCGCGTCGAATCGTTCCGCGCACCGGATCATTATAATGGTTTCTTGCAATGCGCGAGAATGCGTGGACCACCTCGTTTCATAGAGCAGTTGCAGCGCAAAGTGGTAATGGGATCGTTTCGTTACTTACGCTTCCAAAGCTCGACAATGGATGCGCGTCGTGGCATGTATGATTAGACTGTGGACCTTACCTGCGAACAAAAGGAGAAGGCTAATTAGAGGAGGGAAGAAGTTCTCATTGAAATCGAGAGGGAACGGTTACCATTCTTATATGGAAACCTAGATTTTGATTAAATGGAACTCGGTGACTAGAATGTCCCTTTAATAAACTCTTAAGAGGTAATTTCATCAGCACCCTGCTTCGAAGTGATTGAACGTAATTAACTACGTGCCCAGGGCCAAAAACCGTAACCCGTTGATAACGGAGGCGCGCAAGAAACTGATGAAGGAAGAACCTTGGGGACAGGAGAATGCATCGACCTTCGGTGCGCGCAAGAACAGCAGAAACTTGGTGCGCGAAAAGGTGAAGGACGAACCTTGACGAAGGCCTGCGCTCCAGCCCACACACGACGCACACGATTCGCCTCAAACACCTTCGATTATCACGGATTATTAATTAAACGATCGATAATCTCCTTGGCGGAGCTTTTATTGAGCGCGCCGCGTCGAATCTCGCGCGATTTACGGGAAGCCGCCGCGTTATATTACAGTGCCGGGCGTAATTAGATAATAATTGCAAACGACTCCGTCAAGCTATTCGTTGGAATCAAAGCGGCAGTAGTAACTGCCCAAATAGAAGCACACGAATCGCCTTCTTCCTCGTAGTCATCTAAACGACGCTTACGGCGGGAATAAATATTCCAATCGAATTGCGGAAAAAGGGCTAAGACTTTTTCCATATATCACTTCTAAAACATTTGAAAAATATATTCTCAAAGTTATAAACCGAAATTCAACTCCGTATCGATACTGCGGCCTGATGAGCGCGCCTCCGAGCACCAAGCATAACTGAATCGCATTTTAAACGCGTTTTTCTCAAAACCACGTTTTCAAAATTGACGCCGAGGATAACTCGAAAACTATTCGACCAATCAACTTCAAATTTTGCACACCTTTAGTTTATAATATTCCTCGGAATATGAACCGCAAGGTTTAACCAAATTATTAATTTTAACCACTGTTTTTAAACAAATAAAACGCGAGTTTTTGGCGAAGATTACACTTAATTATTCAATGTTCCGCCATTTTTAAAATACGCAATTTTTTACAGCATTTGTGGTTCATATTCTTACAATTGGAAAATAAATTGAAAACAAAATTAAGTGCTCTGTTTTTAGCATCTCGGAAAAAAACCTATCTCAGATACTGCTCTATTTCTTTTGTATTTATTATAATGTCACTGTTATAAAATTTTGTTTACTTGTTACAATGTTAAATAAATTACCGTTAAAGTTCCGAAAGGATTAGCGCATTGGTATCTTTGCAAAAAATTGCTAAAACTTGATACAAAAATAAGCCGTTTATACGGGCTTCTCCCCTTAACTCGCTACTTATTGCACTCAATAGCGAAGCTGAATCGTTGCGACGGATCGCAACGTACGCTTCCCAATATTCTTCTACATTTCAGAGTGCCGAACGCGGTGACAGAGACGGGAAATCTACCTACTGTGATCTACTTCTACGACAAACATTCCCCGTAACCACGATCTCATTTTGCAAACAAGCGTCCGCACACCCTCGCGACCTTCCCAGCACGCTCGATGATATATTATTATTACGAAGGGGGCACAATGATCCGTATTTACTGTCAGATTACGTTGCACGGCTGAATTAGCCGCAATGCATCACGCCGCTTAACGATTTCACCGCCGTGATCTATTTACCTCCCGAAGCGAGCCAGTAACTTTGTGTTCTGAATTATTAAGCAACTTCTAAGCAAACAGGATGACAGTTCTGTAGCATGCGCCGCTTGGAGGATTGCCACATCTCGGCAATCCTTGGCATCCGGTCCAGACAGCGGCTCCCTGCGCGAACTTATCGAAACGCTAACGTCGGGCTTCTTACGCGGATGCATCCATTCCTGCTGACCGTGTCCACTTTCCTCAAAATCCATTTGTTCCGCGCTAGGATACCGAGATAGGTATCTTACGCGTAGTCGCCAAGAAACTGTAAAAACATCCCCCCGCGGATCAATATGGTAAGGCGCCTAATTTCGCTTATCCAAATTCAGAATCGTTTTCAATTGAAGGGTATTTCATATTTTTGTATCGGATGAGACTCGGGTAAAAAGGAAACTCTTTGGGTTTCATGTATGTCAGGGTAGAATTGTTGGAATCGAAAGATTTTCAATCGCGATTGGAAGAAAACAAGGCATAGAAAAATCGGAATAAATATTTTTCGGAAAAACTTTTTTTATTACGATTATGTTCAAAAAGTATGTTTGTTATTGGCTGCTAAGTAGTACCCTTAAGGCCTTACATACGTCTAGCAGCACCAAAAATGCGCTAAAAGAACATTTTTTTTTAGTAGGGATAACAATAGAAATTAATAAAAATAAATAGTACACATTGTTTATTGGTATTCAAACTTTATAAAAAAATTTATTTCACTTTATTTTTACAAAAAGTACTATATGAAAGATCACGTGATCCACAACACTAAGAAAAAAAAGTTGCTCCACGGTCGGCATCATATCTCCAGTAAATGTTGATCGATCTGCAAAATTTAAAAAAATTCTTGTAAAATAAAGTTGTAGTTATAGTGTGTCGAGCCAGAATTTTGAATTTCGAAGAATTTATCAATTTACGGCAGTTTAAAAAAAAATATGCGTTTTACGTCATAAATTTACACTTTAATTATTTTTATAAAATTTTTGAATCAAAATATAAAAAATCCGGCTCGACATACTATAACTGCAACTTTATTTTACAATAATTTTTTATATAGTCATTTTTGTAAAAATAAAGTGAAATAAAATTTTTTATAAAGTTTAAATACCAATAAACAATGTGTACTATTTATTTTTATTAATTTCTATTGTTATCCCTACTAAAAAAAAATTTTCTTTTAGCGCATTTTTGGCGCTGCCAGACGTATGTAAGGCCTTAACCCCTCAACGACCACCTCAGTATCTGGTACGGACCCTAAGTTTTTCACTGGTCGCCCGCCTCCGTATCTCGTACGGACCCTGTAGGTCAAGCGGCTGCCGCGTCAATACCAGATACACTAGAGACTGTCTGTACAGTGATGTTTCAGTGACGAGGCCTGAGGTAGCAAAGTGACGTTTTCGGTCCGAGGGCCCGGTCGTTGAGGGGTTAATATCATTCTCTCCTTACAAACCTTACCAAACGAAGGAACATGAAACATCAACAATCACCGAATTCACTGAACTCGTCAATTCCCCCCAAACCTTCTCCACTTTCCACCGAGCACAATGCACGAGGCATCGTTCAATTTGGTGAATCTCCTTCTGACAGCGTCTACTTTAACGCACGTCCTTCAAACGCTGGACCCAAGAAGATACATCGAACGCGGACCTATTTTCGCAGTAGATTTCCCCTGTCCGTCGCGCGCAGGGGAGGCGCATTTCACGCTGCCAGTCCGCATTTTCGCCGGTCGAAACAAGAACCAGGCCGAGAGAGCCGGGCCCGCGTTTCGCGAGCGAACGCACCTGCTTCGACTTTAAGTGTCCAAGCGAACGCCGCGGGACCCATTTGCATGAGCATATGCGCTCGACGAAGATCTTGATGGGAACACGATAGTTATCTAGACCGAAACGGGGATAGCGCGCACGCTTTCGGACGCGATGAAACGCGATAAAACACGATAAAACGCGATTCGACGCTCTGGGTGTCCACTCGACGTGGAAACGAGCTCGTGCTCCATCGAATGCGTTAGCGATTTTCCAAGTGACTCGGTTAGTGGCTTCGGGACCCCTGTTTCGCCACTTTGTCGCAAATCACCATGCAAACATCAGGTGTCGAGAGACGCGGTCGTTCTAAAGGTTTGCTCCAGCAATATTCCTGTTTTGACGACATACCGTTGTAGGGATCCGTAGTTGGTTACCGACGCTCCACCAGAGGGCCTCGCGGCGCGAGATCTTCTCGCGAGTGTTCGCCTGAGCCCTCGTCCGTATATATACAAGTTCCGTCCCAGTCCTGATACCCAGCGTGTCTAAGGCAGGGTCCCGCCAGATAAGCCTTACTGATGAGTCCACTGCCGGGCCCGGGACGAAACGCTCTTTCCTTCGCTGTGAAGGTGGTGATCCCTTTATCCGGGTTAGTCACCACTGCTGACGGTTGGTAGTCAGATCGCTCGCTACACCGTTCTTTCAGAAATACATAGGCTACAGCTTGGCAAGTGGTGCAATGGCCACAGCGTGAAGTCTCGCTCGTGGCGGTAAGAGAAGGACCCGTCAGGGGATTTGAAAGTTCGCGCCGTAAAGAAGGGCTGAGCAGAATCGATGATAATCAAAGAGATACAAAGTACCCTCTTTCATTCGGCCGACGCGTACAAGCGGCAGCCTGGTGATAAAATAAACTGGACCGAGGCAAGCGAAGAGGACACCAGTCGGAGCCCTGTGAACCGTCCAAAAGCTGCAGCTGCGCCGATTCTGCAGGCCCGGCGCGTACGCCGTGCACCGATTCCGCGGCTACACGGCGATCCTAATAACAGTAATTTCCCCACTGGTATGTAAACGAAGCGCGACTCGATGGACTGTGTCCGACGCGGGACTTCGAGTGAAGCCGGTGAATGAACGATCATTAAAATCCTTATCGTTGCCATTTGATCGGCCGCGCTTTGCATTAATTGGCGCTGCGAAATGACAGGCTTGCGTCCAGCCGGGACGCTGTCGGAATAGAGACATCGGTAAACGAATCACGGCGATAGGACCTTGAACGAAATTCTCCTTCGAAGCCACGCCAGAAGCATTCACCTAATTACCAGCCTCCGTCCAGCGCCCCGCGCGTGCACGAATCCACTGGGACGTGTACGCGTACGAAAATGGCAAAGCGACGCCGGGGAGGCACTCGCCAAGGCCGGGTTCGACGCGGGCCGTTAAAGCGCCCGAAGATGTCGAACGGTGGGCAAGGTGAGAAATTTACGACGGCGATTACCCACGTATCCGCGTGGATATTAAATCGCCGAGCACGCGCCTAGGAATCGAGCGGGCACGGGTGCACAGGTCGCCTGAATTCTCGCACGTGCCGGAGTCGTTCCTCTCGGCTGAATCACGCCTGCGGGACGCGGTGTTCTCGCGTATTTACCGTGCCCCCGGGGGCCCCGTCCGTATAAACGGCCGTGTACCACGTAGCCGAAGAGGACGCTGGGGCGCAGGTACATTTACATAAAACACGAAAGCCGTGCGTGTCTTCCACGTGTCATAGGTGCACCGCGGCGCAGGCCTGCGGTTGCACACGTGCAGCGCGTTGCACTTCCCGGTGGGGTGGACGCCACGTGGGCGACGAGAAGCGTCGCAAGACAAAAGGGGGCCCCGCGAGACGGGCGAACGAGGCCCTTTCAGAACCATCAACAGAGGGGGCCGTTGTAACGAGAGTTCGACGGAAGGACCCGTGAAAGGCTCGAGAGGATCGGAGCCGCTCTCTCGCGCCGCGTCCTTAATCCTTCGCATCCGGCGTTTAATTCCTGGGGGCGAGATCGATATTCCTCGGGTAACGAGTGGGATCGCCGGGTGTGAGAGTTTAGGGGAGATGTTTGGGTGTCAGGGGAGAAGAAGTCGAAGGTGGTCCCGAAGAAGAGGTTTCGCGAGATTCAGAAAGGTGGAACAATGGAGCGGATAACGAGGGTGACAGTTGGTTTTTGTACAAGTCTCGCGGCGGATAGGCGAGTGAGTAAATTTGTTCCGACAAATATATTAGCCTATACATCAAAAGCGTTTCGCAACGGTGAGAGCGTTAGCATTAAGATAGCCACGGTAAGGCCGAGTCGAGCACAATAAATATCGACGGGAACTCCGTTACAAAATACATAATTCCGCCGGTGAGAACGAGTTTTCATGTAGCCTGCGGAGATTTATTGCCGGGGTTTGCAGACCCACTTAATGGAACGTAACAAAAGCTACGGGAAATTTAGATTTCCCCTGCCGATAATGACGCGGCTTGTTATTTTAATTTCTACGAAAACAGAACGTGCGACGGGCTCGCTCTCGTAATAATCGTGTTCCCTCCATCGGGGTCGGTTTCAAGTAATTGCAGCGGCCGGCGCAATGAATGGCTTCTCAAAACAGACCTGGTAATGGTTGTTATTACAACAAAACGATCGGCGGCGCGGATATACTTTTGCCGTGTCATAAATCATTCGGGGATTGACGTTTTCTTCTGGGCTTTACGTAATATCCTTTAATTATCCACGCCACGATACAATCGGCTCTCTGACCCAATTAATCTCCACCGCTGGCACAGGCTGCGGAGAAAGGAGCCCACTTCGCCGTGTCAACTTTTAGATCCAGTTATTGATTATTCATTAATCTTCGAAGGAGAACCGGCAGGAGATCGTGCGTGCGATCCACGGGCTAATTATCAATTATTATACCCGCCCTTACTCGTCAATTACCGTAAACGGCCCAGCTGTCCCGTGATCTATGTTCGCAAGCTGGCGAGACCTTCCAAAGGCGAAATTGATTCGAGTAATTTGTCGCGGAACGAGTGATGCCTGAGAACTCCGTAGAACAGAAGACTCTTCCTCCCCCCGAGCATTCCAACGTCACAATAACACACCGAATCGGTAACGAAGATAACCACTCCGTGACACTATTCAGTCGAGCACAATGAGCTGGCAGAAATTTCACAACGGCGGGCAACAAGCGGAAAGCTAACAACGGAGCGTAAAATAGCATGGTATCTAGCAAGAGGGGAGCATTTTAATAACGCGGTAGCGATACCAAGATAATACAGCGGCGATCAATGAGCCGGCGTAGCACGCGGAGCAGCGTGATTATCAGAGAAACTATGACAAAAGCGCCCCCTGACACGTGGCAATCAAAGCGCTTGTAATTGCAAAGGAGTACCATTATCGTGAATTACGAGCCGGCATTTATCTTCGGCCGCTGCGGAACGCGAAAGACAATGTGGGCCGCGGCGAAAAGAATACTGTAATGCACGACCGTGGCCGTGGACGGGATCGAATGCAAGGTCGAGCGACGAAGGGCCCCCGGCATGATCCGCTCTTCGTCACGACACTTCCTTCGTGACCGGCCGCGCGTTCCGCATCTAATTGCCGCCGGCCATTGTGAAATTAATTAGAAAAACGTTGACCGTGCCGGGACCCAGTCCGAGCTGATTTATTCCGGCCGCGCGTTAATCGATATGCTGGAAGCGCGGTCCACCGGTTATTTTGCATAATGCACTCTCGACGGACGCGGGCCTCGCGAGGAAAAAGTAGGACGTACCCCGTCGATCGAAACCGGCGACTCGCGTGACAGTGTGTCGTGCTATTATCGTGGCTATCGTATGATTGCGGGCTTATCGGGTGGTTGGAATCGTTGGATAAGCGAGCTTCGAAGTAATGAAATCGATATCGAAGGAGAAGGACGGATGACTGACTGGGTTCCTTGTTGGACGGCGCAAGTTGGGCACGCGAAGGTCACGGTATACCTACCGTTGAAATCGTGTCTGAGGCTCTTGGACGGATGAATGCATTATCGACTTTCCGATGGCTCTGAATTACTAAAACGATTGTCTAATGGATCAGGTCCTGTGACTACTTAGTCTGAGAGGGAGGGTGGTGGATATCAGTGGAAGCGCGGATAACAATCTCGTTCACATTCTTCGTTACTTTGGTGCACCGAGTTTCTTGGACGCCCTTGCACGCCCCACGCGCCGTTGCAATACACACCTACTTCAACTAGCCCTAAGGACATTACTTTATCCTGAGAACAATACACATCTCGAGAAAGGATCGACCAACATCCGCTAGCGACCCTGCACCGCGACATTCTCTCTCGCCAGACAGTCCATGACGCTGCGAGCTACAACCACAGATAGGAGTTTCAAAGTCCATACAGCTCCGGTCCATTCTACTGGAGAAAAAGACCCGTGCCTTTAAGTTACTCGATAACCACTCGTCTGAGGTGATCGGCGCGAGGTTAATTAAGCGGAGGAGAGGCAGAGGGAGATGGTAATTAACACATTAAGTGGCGCAAGGTTTCGAGAAATTGGCCTTTAAGGTCTATCTATACATAGTGTCAGTTCCGTGACGTTTCAGTACCGTCAGTGGTGTCTTTGTTTCAGTGTCAGTAACTGACGTGGAAGAGTGTGAACTGCTCCGTTCTTAATAGGAAAACGATAGTTTTTTACCGACGACACTGGCGGCACTGAACTGTTACGGAGTTGATATGCGTGCGTAGACCTTTAAGTCGGTCAAGCCTTCCCAAGCGATCATCTGTACGGGAAAAATTGTCTACGAAGCGTAGAAAGCGGACTGCTTGCTTCGTCTCTTTTCAAAGTAAACGTTCGGAGGCTCTGGGAATTTCCCCAGGTAATTTCGATGATTTCCAGAAGGTATCTTTTCAGAAGATATTGATGCGAATATATCTTTTCAGAAGATATCATTTCAGAAGATATCGAAGTGAAGATATCATTTCAGAAGATATCGAAGTGAAGATATATTTTCAGAAGATATCTGTTCAGAAGATATCTGTTCAGAAGATATCTGTTCAGAAGATATCTGTTCAGAAGATATCTGTTCAGAAGATATCTTTTCAGAAGATATCGACGGGAGGATATCTTTGCAGAGGGTATCTTTGCAGAGGATATCTTTGCAGAGAATATCTTTGCAGAGGATATCTTTGCAGAGGATATCTTTGCAGAGGATATCTTTGCAGGGGATATCTTTGCAGAGGGTATCTTTGCAGAGGATGTCTTTGCAGAGGATATCTTTGCAGAGGATATCTTTGCAGAGGATATCTTTGCAGAGGATATCTTTGCAGAGGATATCTTTGCAGAGGATATCTTTGCAGAGGATATCTTTGCAGATGATATCTTTGCAGAGGATATCTTTGCAGAGGATATCTTTGCAGAGGATATCTTTGCAGAGGATATCTTTGCAGAGGATATCTTTGCAGAGGATATCTTTGCAGAGGGTATCTTTGCAGGGGGTATCTTTGCAGAGGATATCTTTGCAGAGGGTATCTTTACAGAGGATATCTTTGCAGAGGATATCTTTGCAGAGGATATCTTTGCAGATGATATCTTTGCAGAGGATATCTTTGCAGAGGATATCTTTGCAGAGGATATCTTTGCAGAGGATATCTTTGCAGAGGATATCTTTGCAGAGGATATCTTTGCAGAGGGTATCTTTGCAGAGGATATCTTTGCAGGGGGTATCTTTGCAGAGGATATCTTTGCAGAGGGTATCTTTGCAGAGGGTATCTTTGCAGGGGATATCTTTGCAGAGGATATCTTTGCAGAGGATATCTTTGCAGAGGATATCTTTGCAGGGGGTATCTTTGCAGAGGATATCTTTGCAGAGGGTATCTTTGCAGAGGGTATCTTTGCAGGGGATATCTTTGCAGAGGATATCTTTGCAGAGGATATCTTTGCAGAGGATATCTTTGCAGAGGATATCTTTGCAGAGGATATCTTTGCAGGGGGTATCTTTGCAGAGGATATCTTTGCAGAGGGTATCTTTGCAGAGGGTATCTGTGCAGAGGGTATCTTTGCAGAGGATATCATTTCAGAAGATATCGACGTGAAGATATCCTTTCAGAAGATATCGATGTGAAGATATCCTTTCAGAAGATATCTTTTTAGAAGATATCTCTTCAGAACATATCTTCTCAGACGTGAAAATCCGTCAAAACCGTGCACGGGACGCACATCCCTCGGCGTGAAAACGCGCCGACGCCAGTGGGCGCGTTAAAACCGAGCACAATCGGGACAGGGCCCGAATAATATCGCGGGCCAGTCGCATGCGGCGAGAAGGAAGCTGCGACGACGCGTGACTGCAAACGACGATCGTCGGTAGCCACTTCACCGACTTTCCACGTCCGGTTCAGGCGTCCACGGAGAACGCATCAGAGATTCAGAAGCCGTCGCAGGCTGGACACGACCGACGCGAAAAAGCGGTGCATTGACTTCGGTATGACGTAAAAGAACACGGTCCATTTCTTCTCCCTCGGACGTCTGCGGACGGCTCCTTTCAATGGGGAGTCACTTCGATTCACGTTTATTCGACTTCCTCCCGTATCTCGACGCGCGTGCATTGGCGTACGGCCGACTGCCTTCGAAAAAGGTGCAAAGAAAGTCTTTGTCTCGCGAAAATGGCTGAGGACGCAGGGGAACCGGGGACAAAGAGTACGTGTACCCTTTCAGACGAACAGAATCGCCTTCCCTCTTTTTTCTTATTTTTTTTAAACAGGTTTCTATGAAACACACCATTCAATTTCGCCTAGCACACACGTCTACCGAATTCCTTTCTCCTAAGCGGCAAAAGTTCGTTGCGGGATCGTGGATTTCAGTGTAGAATTAAACGGAGACTAATTACAGGGGTTCGGATTAAAAGTTCTTTCCGGAGACCCGTTTTTGGATGACGGGAAAGAGATTGGCAGGGTTTAAGCGGAATTTATGTGTTTTTCGAAACAACGTATCACGTGTTGTATGATTTTACGAGGAAATTTGTTGCTAAAAGTTCGAAAGCTTTTTCATGTTGCAACGTCCGGTCAGCAAACATGCGCTTTTGGAAAGCAGATAGGATGCGGTATGTGAAAGCCAGCGGTTTTATATTCTGTGCCTCTCAAACGCAACTGCAAACTCGCTTTACGTCCAAGCTTTCGACAACACGCCACGAAATGAACGTATGTAAACCCCACCAGCGTCGATCCTCTATACCGTTGTTGCTGCAGTAACAAGGCCACCCCTTTCGGTCGTTACCCGCAACAGGATTTGTCCTTCCAATCAACTATAATGGTCGCAAGAAGAAAAGCCAACTACCGATTCGATTAACAAAACGACCACTGTTCTGAATCAGATCTCAGGTGGAACAGGAACTACAGAATTGAAACTGACACGGAACCGAGCCTCATTCGTACTGAATTACGAATGAGCTGAAACTAAACTACCACTAAATCAGAACTAAGCCGGAATACCGAATTAGGTACATTGGAATTTTAAGATCCATCGGAGCAGCAATGACAGAGCAGCTCATAGTTTACCAAGTGGATTCTCAGTATGCGACCCGGGACTGATGAGTCAAGGCTCAGGATACCGCAAGGCTCGCGTGACTTACGGTTCAGGGGACAGAGTATTCGCACTGCAGAAGAATATTAGAACGCGCGTAGGTCGTAAAAGCTGCGGGAGTCGCGAAGTTTACAGCTTTGAGGTTTCGCGACAATAGGTTCGGCATTTGTTCGGGGGGGCAAGGTTTACAGACCTCTTGTTCCCAAACCTCAACGCTGTAAACTTTGGGACCCTCGCGGCTTTTACGACCTCGCTGCATCCCTTCCAGGTACTGTGCGATAACGGGCGCGTCGTCACGATCCGTCATGGCAATACTTGCGCAACGGCCATCAGTGTCCCTTTAATCCGAAAGGAAAGTAGCGCCCTCGCGCGGCCCTCCGTGTCTACGGCACTGCGCATGCACCTCCCGACCACCGCACTGGCGAAGGTCAAAGAATGCAACCGGGATGGTTAATATAAGCTTCGATTGAAATGCAGCTCGCGAAGGAGACGAGGACGCCGACCAGTCTGCGCAGTGCGTTCCGCGCTCCAAACTCATCTCGCCTTCTTCCTCTTCGACCCTTTCCCTGCGCACCCCCTTCCCGGCCACCTCGACGTGGAATACTTAATGCGACGAAACCATGCTTCGTCTTCCTCCACCCCAACACGCACCTCCGTGTTATCCATGGATAATGGAGAGGTCCGCGGTTAATCCCGGTCCGTTTCAATTTACCTCAACTCGCGCTACCCACCTGTGTCCCTTTTAACAATATTCAAGGGAACAATGCAGAAACAATGTGTTGCACCTTACGGCAACGTTGTTTCAAACGACCTCGATAACTTCCTCTTCGCCGAGCTTTATTTCATTTCGTTTCACTCGAAGCTATTCTGCGACTCGTGTCTGTGCAAAGGCTGACTGATTCCCCTTGGCGCACCGTGTGGCCCGCGTTACTTCTTCTCCTCGGGTGACGGTAGATTTCAAGGGAATAGACCACCTTGGACAGGTCAAGAAATGCCGCGTCTTTGGGAATTTATTTCCGAGTGGCAAAACACTTTTTCCGATTACAATTTTTCAATACGAAAATATGTACAATTTGTTTCGTTTTTTTTTTTTAAAGCAAATATGGCAGGGGAGAGTATACTATGACGTGTAGGGTTGGACGGTATGCGTTATTTCTGATGAGCAGGTTTCGGAAAGAAAATTTTAACAATGCAATATTAAATAAAGCTAAGTTGTCTATCGACCGCCGTTCAATTTTTTCGATTGGTTGAAAAGTAACATAACAACTACACTTCCTTTGAGACGGCAAATAAAGCAAAATGGCGATGTTTGGTACACGTTTTAACGCAAACATGCGAAAAAAGGGGTACTTCTGCGCCTAAAAATGTTAATAACGAAGAACTATGACCTCTAAAATTGATGGTCAAAGGCTGATGCGATAGTGAATTCAATGACGAAGAAAATGCCACCAAGTTTTTTGGAATCGGTTAAGAATTTCTTTTGTTATGCTGCCTACCGTTCGGAAACATCATGATTCGAGAAAAACGCGTTTAAAGTTTTACGTGAGTGCCAAGTGGCCGGGTTTTATCCACGCATTTGCCGCTATTCAAATGCACATAACTTCGGGAATTTTACGAATTTGAAAAAATCCTTTTAAACACGTATTCTTAAAAGGTTGAACATTCGAAAAATGAATTAAAAAATCGATTTTTGGACCGAACGGTCCCCTTAAAAGATAGCCTCATTTGTGGCCCTCTTAGAATACTTCCTAACTTGATAACGCTTCTGACTCCATTTACAGGTAGCCTATTTTGGCAGTCCTCAGGGCTCAATAATTGAATCGGCGTCCAACAATGTTTCGCTTCGTTGTTTTTGCTCCCTTTTCATTCATTACGATTTAATCGCGTGCTACCCACCCTACGCGCTGCCATCTTGTACGTATTGCCTCATTTCGTTCCCTTGTACCGAGGCCTCTTGACGTCACCTTTGACTCCACTTGCGCGCGCGTGCGCGCGGTAGTTGGATTTAACGTCCGCCGCCGCGTTACAACCAGGAAACCACGGGACATTATTGTCCAGATGCCGGCGACCATCAACAAGGCACGTGCGATGACTATCAATCCGTAAGAGTACAAAACATCGTTGACTAGCTGGGACATACGTCTCCGATGAAGACGTACAAATCAGGAAGAGCCTTGACGTTTATTCCCCCTTTGTTCGTATCGGGTTCATTCGGGTCAGCCGCGTGGGTTATTTTCAGCGAGATGGTACAAGGGAAGGGCCGAGGATTCGGCATTACGGGAGTGGAGACAGATACACCTACAGCGGTAATCAGCCACGAATTTTACCTGTATCGAAAATGTCGATATTCGATTTAAAACGCTAGGTAAGATATACAGTGGCGGATAAAAGTATTAGAATTTCAATAAAATCTTCAGCATGCACAAAATTTACTTAAATCTACAAACGGGATTTTTTACTTTTCATTACGGGCTCGGATACAAAATTTAAAAAGCTACCTTCGCTATTTTCTTCGCTATTCCCACCAAGTACATTTTTTCAAAACGACGAAACACGTCAACTATTAAACTAATCCTTCTAGCTTTTCAAAAAAAAACTCAGATCGTATGGACTAATTTTAAAAAAGTAATTCTCTTTTAAAGGGTGTCCCAATACTTTTGTCCGGCACTGTAGCTACACCTGTGTAACCGAAGCAAAGAAGGCACCACTTCGACGAGGCATCAATATCGCCTCCTACAATAATACAATTAACTAGAGAACACGCAGACACGAAATGCACCCAATAAATCATCCCACACAGACCGGAATGCGCATCTTCGCCTGGATTACTGTGATGCAGGATACAAGGTAGCTGCAGCATATACGCCAATTTCCGGATGCATCTGCAGCGGAGGTCAGCAGCCGCTCGCATACAATATGCATTTTGCAGCGGTGCAACGTGTCGACGGGAAACATTTCAAAGACCACGCTGCAATGTAATATTCTCGCGTCGAGCGAGCATCATTGAACATTCAATGCTGTATTCCCGAAACACTGGTTCCACAACAATGCTGCATTCTGATCGATGACACGAGCAATTTAAACTACATATTGTATGCACTAACTCGAAGTCTACCGAAAACTTCAAAAATGGTGGAACACGTTGCCTCCACTATCGTGGAATGATATGAATTGGAATGATTGAATTAAAATCTATTTGGGAATTCTGTTATAGCGAGTGCCGGAATACCGTTGACAGAATCGTATCTGCAACGAATCAATGGTCCTCCCACGCAGTCTCATTAGCGACGCCAATGCCGGGACACGGGTGGGTAAACAGACAAAACTAATTAACTTTTCCATCGCGTCAAGTTCGCAACTTTGCGCGAGCCCGTGGCTGCGCCCGGTGGACTCCAATTAATATTTCTGATCCTTTACAATGCAAATATGTTTGTGATCGAGGAACACCACTGAATTCACACTCGTGGGTCCCGATGCCTCCGCGCGATGTTACGAAACACAAAGGGAGAGGCAGGATTGCACAACGCTTATGAAGGAAATTAAATTGAAATTCCGACGTACATCCGCGACGCGGATTTCATCGGAAATTGTGCCAGCGCTGTTTAAGCAGAAAATTCGATATCCCGTGCAGGATTTTCATTGGAAGCCGAACGCTCTGCCTTCGAACGCGTTGCTCCCGGCGCAGCGTTCGTTTCGTCGCATTAATTAATGCCGGGATCAGCCGTGCGTAATTACTTCTCGTTTCGGGGGATCGCCTTCGTCTTACGCAACCGTCGCTGTATTCACGCATTCGTTAATGTTGCAGTCGAACTTTTCAAAGTGAAACCAGAAAGCGTCCTGGTAACGCGCATCCATCTTAATGGGGTAGTGGACTATTGGATACGTAAAATCGTTAAATAGTTTCTTCGACGCTAAATTACTTTGATAACAAATAATAAAAAGCATTATAAACATAAATGCAACATGAAAATAGAGAGCAGAAGGCCCAGAGGGCCCACGCAGGGCCCTATCTCCAAAACAAAAATTATGATCTTATCCAAACACCATATTTTTATTTCTGTACTACTACATTTAGCCCCTTTTCAGTGAACTACCTCTTCATTTTTCCGACAAAATTCGTCTCACAGAACGTTTGCCACTCGAGCATTTTCCCTTTAATCCAGGAATCTTCCCTTAAGAGGGTGGACCATTGGATACCTAAAATCATTAGTTTCTTTGACGCTAAATTACTTTGATAACAAATAATCGTTATAATCGTGCTTTTCACAATTTATTGTGAGCACGTTTGCGAGTAATTACAAAAAAAATCGTCGAAATGTATACAATTATCGAAGTTATTAATCATTGAAGATAGTCCTGTACGACGCGCCCCCGCAGACAACGATTGGGATCAGTGAATCGAATCAAACTCCCGGCGGTCACCAGAGCGCAGGATCGGTCGCAACCGTCGGCACCGCGAAACGATGAATGGCAAGGATTCGTTAAAAAAGAAACCGCCGACCCAACGACATCCAACGGCAACAACGTTTCTTTGCTTCCTGCGGATTACCAGTTTATCGAAGCCTTAATCAATCGGCCATAAATTGGCAAGCTGTCCAAGGCCGGTTGGACAGAGATGCCCGACCACCAGCGTGGAGCGCGTTGTCGTTGATCCATCGCTTCCGATTCCGCGACAACGGTGGGCCCACCCCTGCCGACGGATATTCAGGTTCTTTCCACTGGAAACGCCGTGCAGGCTCATTTCCCCTAAAACGACCATCGAGAGAACGAGAGCCGACGCACGGCTCGCCTCCTACGCCATTGTCTGTCTCTCCTCTCGTTCGTCGCGACGCCATTCAACGACGCATCATTATTCGCTGCTGGAGGAATGGCAGCACCCTCCCCGCCCCGCGAAAACGCAATTAACCTGGCCTCTGTCGCGCCATTTTTCAGCGCACCGACACGGCCACGGTGTGTCCGTTAATTGCGCGCCATCGGGGCGATATCGGTGAAAGTTCGCAGGCTCGAATCGAACGGGCGATCGAATAGGAAAAGTTTCTTTGAGGGTTCACTGATGATATCGTCCGGCGAGGATCCTTGCTCGCGAACGGCTGCGGACCAATCCGCTCGTGGGGATGTTTTTCCCTCTGAGCCGAGCGGCAGTATTGACCCGCGAGATTTCCTATTATATCCGGATCGAGTTATCGGTGCGGAAAAGTTTCGGGAAACGTGGCTAGTTCGGGTCTTATAGAATTCTTGGTCGGGAACGTCGATGGCACGATTGAAGAGGTGCTTCGGTGAACGACGTCAAAAGTCATCTCGAAGAGGTTCCAGGAGGGAAATGTATTCCCAGCGAGGGTGCAACGATCGCTCGATGGTATCCCTGATTTTATGACAAAAATGAAGGTGGGTCGCCGAGGGATTTGGGTTGCAAATTCTGCCTTCCGGGGATTATTATATAGGCAACCTAATGCATTAACCTACTGACGAGGGGAGTACGCGAATGGGACGAGCGATCTCTTAAAGAAACCGGGCAGAAAATGTTGGGGACGATGTGTATAAACAAATTCCAGAACATTAGCTGTGAATGGCCAGCCATTTTTATAAAAAATGGCGTTGAATATTAAAATTATGAAGTTGTCGGATCGATCTTCTTTTAAATAGTAGATCTTGATGAAAGGAATACAAAAGTCTTGTGCGTTATTGTCGTAGGATCAATGATTTAACCGCAATTTTCCGTTTAATATCTCGATAAAAATATTTAAATTAATTTTCAAAATTCGTGTAAAGTTGACGAAATATGTTTTTCATCACATATTAAGTATAATTTAAAAAATTCATATGTACAGCGCAGGAATTTATAGCATGCAATTTGTGAAGAATTCCATCCTGTTTCCAATTACCTACATATTTCCATAGCATGTGTCATAAAAACGAGTATTTAAATTGTAATTTTTTTATCGAGATATTAAATTGAAGATTGTGGAATTTTGATTAATCACAGTACGCGTAATGATGAGAATGAAAGGAGAAGAAAAATATATAAAAACACCCCTTGCAGGGATTTCGAACCCTACGTTCTTGGCTCGTAATGTGGGATGATTGCACCTAAGCAGTGTTGTCATAAACAGGAAAACAACTTGCATGTGCAATGCGTTTAGAATTTTGGCAATTCGATTTGTCCCATTTAAGTTTCTGACAAGGGAACATTCCCGACCCGGAAATTGAAAAAATTCTGAAACTTTGTGAATATGTATGGAATTTCCTCCCGATTATAACACAATTTTTATTTACTGCCCAAATTCACTCTAAAGGGGTGTAATTGACCCTTGAAAATCCAGTTATTTTCCGATTTTGTGTTATAACTCGTGAACCGTAAAATATTTTTTTACCAAATGATAGATCTAATCAAAAGAAGTAACTTTTGTTTTGAAACTTTTTTTCTATCACTTACAGTTCGCGAATCATAACACAAAACCGGAAAATAACCGAATATTGAGGTGTTAATTTCACCCCCTTCGAGTGAATTTGGGCAGCAAACAAAAATTGCGTTGTAATCAGAAAGAAGTCCTCTACATATTCCCAAAGTTTCAGAATTTTTTGAATTTTCGGGTTCGGGATCTTCCCTTGTGAGATATCATGCTGACCAGTTCGAAAAATTTAGTTTCGAGAAAAACGCGTGTAAAGTTAATCGTCGAATCAATCCGCTACCCGCACGTTTAACTTGAAACCTGTGTAACTTCGTTAATACTTCGAATTTCTCAAAAACCACAGAATACTCAAGAAACTCGATACCACTAGAAGATATATAAAACAAAATCGACTTTTCGAGCGAAAAAGGAGTGAATGCTGATCTAAATACTGCCCGAATAAAGAACCTAGAAGAGATATAGCGGGGTCATAAAAGCTGCGAAAGTCCCAAAGTTTACAGCTTTGAGGTTTTGGAAGAAGAAGTCTGGGAACCTTACCAGCCCCCAAAAAATGACAAACTTCTTGTTCCGAAACCTCTAAGCTGTGAACTTTGAGACTCCCGCTTTCACTCTTCCTCGCCATATCTCTTCTAGGTGCTGTACATACTGTCACTTGCTAACGAAGGTGAACAATCAGCTTTGTAAACTTGTTCCACCTTGAACTACTCCATGAATCAATAATACAGCATCTGTGCGTCAAGTCCTGACGCAAGTCGCCCCGAGAGCCATTTCGTATTATCATAATTGTGGGAAACGCCCCTAAACTACCTCGTCTTCCGTCAGACGTTGGACCAACGCACCGACTGACCCTAAAACGTCTGATCCCTCGGAAAGATTCCCCTTTCGGTCATACATTATGCAAGGAATTCCGACACTCCCGCGTATGACGCCAGGAACGGTTGGAACAGCCGCATCCATCACCTAAGCCTCCCGTTGGTCGCTGTTTAGCCTGATGGGCCGATGAATGCTCTCGATATGTCCCGCTCGGGTAGCAGGCACGGTGATCGGTTGTTTCCAACGGATGCGCGCCACGAAAGGCGACACGGGTCTCTTCAATCTTACCGGGCGGGCGCAATCGACGAAATTGCAGATTCCGATCAGCACACCCCCAGCAATTTACTTTTCGATCTCGTTACGTGCGACTGCAGTGCACTCGCTATCAGCACGGGCAACTGATCGCCCTGTGATTTATCTCTGAAGCGTGCACTCGTACATTTCTTGCGATGCTGACGCGTCAGACGGCCGCGAACGAGTGACGAGGATCTCCTTGTGCGAGATGGTAGTTGATATTGAATTTGGTACACGTGTAAATGGGTTCACGGCAACGTCTACAGGGTTTGGTACTCTGCTAGGATTGCCGAAGAAGGTGCTCGAAGGGACGAATTTAAAACGTTAATGTTGAGAATATGGGAGGTGTGGAGGGAGTTGAAGGTGTTGGGATACCTGGTAGAGTGGGCAGTACTCGACAGAGCAAATACAATAGTATCTCTTTATTAATAATGAAACGTAAGAAATAGTAGAATACTGTTCGTGTAAACTGTAAAGGATCGCGTGTGGCGTCTACTGCGTCTGGAGAACTGCCTGGGACAGGCCTTCCCAAGTAGGGGAAATGCACTCCTAAAACAGATGTTTCGGTTCTCCCTCCACCGGTGCGCCTTCAGCTAAGGTGGGTCGACTCCTACAACCCTCTCTCCGAGGAGACAGTAACGTCGCTGGGAAGCATGTTGGGCGCTTTAGGGCGAAAGTACCAAATGTGTCAAATTTTTATAGGAAATTTCATAATGACTTAAAAATAGTAGGAAAAATTAAAATTTTAACTAGCATTTCAAACTGACGTAAAAAGAATGACAAAAAATGTATTACATACAACGATATAGTAATACAATAATCCTAGTGATGTCTTCTCATTAGAAAATATATTAATTTTTATAAAAATACAAGTAGTAGTTATTTTCTAAATTTTCGTACAATACATAAATACATTTTATATTTTAAACAACTTTCGTACAATGCAAATGTGTTATACATTTTATTCGGTTTTATGAAAATATTATACCATATACATATTATAATATGTATATATATTGTACAATAATTTATAAAATAAGTAGTGATTGCATATTATAATATGTATATATATTGTACAAAAATTTATAAAATAAGTACTGATTGCATTTTCATAAAACCGAATAAAATGTATAACACATTTGCATTGTACGAAAGTTGTTTAAAATATAAAATGTATTTATGTATTGTACGAAAATTTAGACAATAACTACTACTTGTATTTTTATAAAAATGAATATATTTTTCTAATGAGAAGACATCACTAGGATTATTGTATTACTATATCGTTGTATGTAATACATTTTTGGTCATTCTTTTTACGTCATTTTGAAATGCTAGTTAAAATTTTTATTTTTCCTACTATCTTTAAGTCATTATGAAATTTCCTATAAAAATTTGACACATTTGGTACTTTCGCCCTAAAGCGCCCAACATGCTTCCCAGCGACGTTACTGCCTCCTCGGAGAGAGGGTTGTAGGAGTCGACCCACCTTAGCTGAAGGCGCACCGGTGGAGGGAGAACCGAAACATCTGTTTTAGGAGTGCATTTCCCCTACTTGGGAAGGCCTGGCCTGGGACAACCACGGTCCTCGATGGTTGACGAACCCCCAAAGAGGCCCAGCGGTGCATAGGGCCATAAATGTGAAACCAACAGTGCATTTCTTCCTGGGCCAGCTAGTGGACTCATCAGTAAAGGTGAAATCCCACAGCGCTGGCCTCGGCGAACCACGTGCCGCACAGTGGGGCTGGCGTGGAAAAAAGTCCTTAAAAGTTGTATTTTTGTGTATCTATCCATGATGGACCGAACTATCTAGCCATGCAAACAGATATGTCTGATTCATGTTAATTACAAAGAAAAATTGATCCGACGTTGACCTTTCGTATTCTAACGGGAATCGTGCCAATTTTCTTACCAGAATGTCGATTTTTTCTGAATTTCTGTGGATATGTATAATTTCGTCAACTTAAGGATTCACCTAGTAGACCCTGCCATTAGGAGGTACGGCGAAAGAGGAATTATTTTATATAGGAATCGGTAGTCGAGGAAGAACTTACAAGAGAGCAGGATCGGTTGAAATACCTCCTTGTAACGAGCACGGAGGGACAATCTTTAGTGGGTCAATGGAGAATCTGTCGAATCATTGATAGGACATTGAGTATGTATATATAGCTGATCGAATATTGATTGTACAGGCTGGTTTTGTTAGGTTCACGTCGTCAAGGAAACAAATTAAGGGAGGCACACGAAATTTCTATTACGTAAAGCCAGCTACCACACGTGGCTGCATAGTTACGCGGTATATATGTACAAATTTATGGCACAGGTATACTTGAGCGTGTGTAGAAGAAGCACAGACTTGCGCAAATCGGACGCAGTCTTTCATGTGGAGTTATAGCCTTTCTCATGATTGTGTCCTTTCTTTTAGTCAAAGGGGTGACGAGTGGTAAAAGTGTCCAGTACGTTTCTTCATCCATTAATAAAGTAGTTACGTCAATCACAAGGGTATATTATTATTATTATTATTATTATTATTATTATTATTATTATTATTATTATTATTATCAATTAATAGATTAGAGTGTGAATAGCTTTGCCTTCTCATTAGCCAGTCTTCACGCCACAACCCTAGTAGCACAAAATATTGAATACACATACATCCAATATTAAAAAAAAGGTTCAATCTCTTTTTGATATTTAAATATACACACAATATTTATTCTATTCTATACATACAAAATATTCTTTCCGAATGTTCGGGAAATATTCATTTTAAATTATGAAATTTTTTGTTTTCAAATATAAAGTAAAGTAGATATTTTACATTTCCTGAATATTTATTTTGGAATTCTGAATATTATTTTCACATTTCCAGAATATTTGCTTTACATTTTCCGAATATTTTTCTTATATTCCACGAATATTTAGTTCATATTTTCTAAACATTTATTTCACATTTCCAGCTGTGTATATAATATTTGGAATCGGCATTTTTTTTCATATTAAAAAGTGTGGCTAATAAAATATTTTTTTAATATTTGGAAAAAATATTTAACCAATATTTTGTGCTACTAGGGAAGCTACGTTTTTCACGTTGTTTCGTTCCCTTCGAAACTAAAACTTCCTTCCTGCAACACTTGCTTTATAAATTTGTACGAGTATACCGCGCAAGTATGCAGTCACGTGTGTAGCCGGTTTTAGGCATTCATAGGATCGATTATTCTCGCAATACTCGTCGGTCTTGGTCATAGCAAGATTTCACTGAACTCGGACATCCAGTTCGTGATTATATTGAGCCGCGAAAGTTCGAGCAAGCTCGATGGACCCGTTCCCTATCGTAGGGGCTGAATCTAAACGATTATTTCGCTCCGCTTCGGTTCTAAATCTGCGGTTGGCGGGATTCCCGCGTTCGATTGACGTATCCTAGCGTTTAAATCCTCCGTGTATCCCGCGCAATCCACTGCGCCGTCGACATATAAACGACTAATAATTCGTTCGAGCTTCTACCTCGATCTAAGCGATTCCCAATTGAACGCTGCAAACAAATACCAATAAAAACATCAGAACTTTTTGAATAAATGATGCGTTTTATTACAAAATTAAATCCGAGCACCCTTTAAAAACATTGGATCATCCATCTAATTTTTTATAACTTCAAATCAACATCTACTAAACGTAAATTAGATGCACAACTTTTCTTTTTGACAAAACATCTAAAAAAAGAAATCAATTAACACACACTCAAAGAAATCAATTAACACACACTCAAAGAATTCGCTGAATCAGAATCGCTCAATGTATTTTTCTGTATTTTTTTTTCATTTCACAGAAAATCTAGTTGTATTAGATTTCTAGCGTGTGAACAAACTCTCGGAATATTTCAATCAACTTTTCAATCGTGCGCCATTTTTGTAAATCGTTTTCAACGATCATTTCGAATGAAACAAGCCTCGAAAACTTTTTTTCTTCAATGAGAACTAGTTACGCGCGACCAGTTAGCTAACGTCGCAATTCCGTTAAATAATCTGGCTCGCATCGTCGACTGCGATTGCATAACCCCTCTAGCCGCTATAATACTTATCAATCGATACAGCGAACTCGAACGGGCGCATATAATGCTCTCTTGAATTCCAGACGCGAGATTGGCAAGACTCCCAAATTCGATTTTCGCGTCCCACTAATTTCTTCGTCGATCTCGTTACCCGGTGCACTGCAGCGCTCGGCGGTGCAAGCGATTCCTAACGAGGCTCGAAAACGGCCACGAATCGCTGCCCCACGCGGACGGAGAAGCATGAACGGTGTTTAATTAAAAATAGATGAAATGACATGGTTTCACCGCCGCGGCCTAGCGTTCTTCGTAACCGCGGCGATGCACCCGCGACTGCATTCTCTTTTAATGAAACTGCATACTTCACTTTGTGTTTCAAGTGAATGGATTCTTTTGAATATTCCACCGGGAAGCGGATGCTGCAAGAGATATTTCTGTGGGATTATTTCGATCGCAGAAGTATTAATACCTTGCTGCGCAGAATACTTAGAAGTATTAACTTAGAATAACGCTTAGATTGGATTATTTGGGAAATTTCATTTAGAATGTTGACAGTGTATTTATAAAAAGGTCCGCTGTATAGTAACAATTCAGCTTCTGCCACCTCTTGGGATGAGATACGACTCATCCCAATTGCGTGACTCACTCTGCATAAACGTCGAGCAAGAAGCTCGATGAAGAAAGGTCATTAGGATACCAATTAATCGTTCCAATTCAACTGCCCGATCCATTAAGCTCGCGACATTCACGCCTCGAAGCTCGATCACTCCAGTGATTTTTCACTGGATCACTGACGCTGAACACCGAACACAGCAAACGTATAATACGAACTTGGCCATTTAAAGGGTATTCTAGTCTAAAAGGCCAATTTTGTGCCTTTCTTTAGCGACGATGCACAAATAAACTGCACAGTTTTCACCGATGAACAGTGTCCACGCGTGCTTATTAACATTTCACTTAGTTGTAAAAAAATTTCAGCCATATATAATAATAACTGGTTTTTGGTTTTTGGTTGCTTGAGTGCGACACTTTCATTTTTGGACTTTACCTTGATTGGTTCTTGGAGTATGATGTGTGATTTTTCGTGAGCGGTAATGTGGTTTTTTACGTTTTGCGAGTTTTTTCTGTAAATAATGGGGTTTTCCCCTAAGATAAATAAATAAATAAATAAATAAATAATTAATAGAGACATGGTTCATTTCGTAAAGCGTGTGCAAAAAAAAGTTGCCTCATGGTACACACCTACATACGATTACGGCTGTTCCGCTGATCCAAAACGGAGAAACCCAAAGGATTCTTAATCAGTAAGCGTGTGGCTATAGCTGCTATCAGATTTGTGAAAAGAAAATTAAAAATTCACAAAATGGCAGGACTTTGAATTTAAACTCATCTTTTCCGTGCTTTTTCCGTCTTTAAACGGCCTTAAACTCGTGAAAAAAAAATATTTCGCCTTGATTCTGCTACCGGCTAGAATTATATGTTTTTTGAAGATGTACGAAAAAGATGGACCAGATTGGCCCACTAGAATGTCAGATATCGTGTCTACCGTCATGAAAAACACCGTTTTGAGAAAAACCCCTATCTCCATTAATTATTATTATATATAACTGAAATTTTTGTTGCAACTTACAAATTGTTGCAAATGTTAGTAAACACGTGTGGATAATGCTTATCGGTAAAAATTGCCCAGTTTTTTCTAGGTCGTCCCTAAAGAGAATAGGGGATCCCGTCTCTCTAGACGAGAATACCCCCTTAAGGTAAACATGAAAATAGTATCAAGAACACTGAACCACTATCCCGAAACGGAAGTGGAGATACGGCGATATTACTATGAAAAAGTGCAGTCTTAGTGAGAAAGGAAATGGGACAAGGTAAAACTGTAGTTTCACGTAAAGTACAGAGGCCACGACTCGCGATCGATGACTCGGGAGCGAGAACCCCGACCCCAGAAGATCAAAGAGCCAGAGCAGTCCATTTCTCCGAAATAAAGCGAATTCCCTATGCAAACAGATCGCGGGGGTTCCCTCTACGCTCCTAAACTACCCCAGAGGAATCATCCCCGATCCGTTCACGATCCCGGGATCGTCGTATTATCTCCGTATCCGTCATCGACGCGGGACCGACAGCCGCGTAAATCTTGCCGAAAGATCCAAGTAAATATCCCGAGGATTCCGTGGAGTTGCGCCCGTCCACGTTTAAGATCAATGGCGAGGCACCTGGAACAGCTACCAATGGAGGAGCTACCCCAGCCGGTTCTGCCATAAAGCGGATTTATGGTGAACACCGACGGGAGTCGAGGATATTTCGCGCATAAGGGAATTTTATGAAGCGCGTTTGTTTGCCGATAAATTTCCGCGAGAATCGACGCGTTACCGCGACGCTGAGGTACGAAAGTTACGGTTAATTACGGCACGATGCACCGTCATTTCTACCCTTCCTTTTCGAGGGTAGGTTTCAGAAATTCAGGACACTACGAAGCTGCAGGCTTAACGCTCCCCCGATAAAAACGACGATAGATTTAAAATTCCAATTCCGTTCCATTGGTAATTCCGCCCAGCAGCCTTTCGATCGCTCATCGTCAATCTTCCCTCGAATCCAGACGCTACTAAAAAATGCCCTGCAACGACGGGGGGTTTGAATCTGATACCTTTTCTTCGGCGCGTTACCTCGGGGCGAATCTCGGCGATTCTGCTCCCTTCGAACGCATTAAAATTTCCTAACGGGCCCGCGGCGATTTTCTCCCGCCACAAAGGGCCACGCAGTGAAACGTCACTTACCCATTAGGGTGTGTATACATTCGTAATGCATACGTATCCATCGAAACGGTGCGCGATCATGGAACACGCGTTAGTCGCGAAAATTCTGCGGGTTTTTTTCTGGGAAATTTAGAGGTTCTCGGTGAGAATACAATTTTCCGTGAAATCCGGCGCGTGGATAACAAAATATCGCGTTTCGGTGGGGAGTGCGCTGTGCGGCTGGAAAAGTCCACGGGTCGCTGGGAAATTCGTCGTCCCTGTCGTGTTGTCCCTCTGTCGACGATACGTTTCGCGTCGTAACGTGATTGCCTTTCGCGGTGGCTCGTATAAAAGTCCACGGGATATGGGAACCAGCGCAAATAAAGGCCTCGGCTCCGTGCATTTAATTAAATTTCAGCCACGGGCACACGCACGCGTACACGCTGGCCGGCGTCGCAGTTTAAACAGATCGGGAACTCATTGATTTCTTGGGGGGCCGTAGGCTCGCGTGAAAAATATGCCCCCGACGCCAGCCTCCCCCGGTCAAACGTGGCCCGTATTAAATTCTCGACTTTCCAATAGGTCTGGCGACTAATTCCGACGATTACGCGGAGCCAGCCGTTGTAATTACCAA
The DNA here is from genome assembly GCA_910592295.1 of Andrena haemorrhoa. NCBI lineage: Eukaryota > Metazoa > Arthropoda > Insecta > Hymenoptera > Andrenidae > Andrena > Andrena haemorrhoa. The sequence continues at coordinate 9,338,259 of OU342943.1, forward strand.
CACGTGCTCCGTACTGATTATCGTCGAGTGTTTCGTGTTACGTGGATGCGTATGAATGGTGGAGCGGAACGAGAAATCGATACGGTTGATATCACAGTATTTGCAAATAAGCACCTAAATAATTATACATTAAGGGGTAATGCCTCTCTAGAGTCCGGAAAAACAGCTTGATTTTGAGAATTTTTTATGCGAGCATAGTGAATGGAATACAAAATCTGTTTGAAGGCCTTTATTGTGCATACCTTGAAGTATGATCACAATTTTTTTTTTAATTTTTTTAATTCAAAATGGCGGCGCCACAGCTCAACAAAAGAAGCTTCTTCTCGAAAACAGTGTTCCGCGGCTGGAAAGATTTCTCCTTTAATTTTTTATCTAGAACAAAAAACCAAAAATTGTTTAGTTCTATATAAGATTATCTCGGGAAGTACACGAGGAAATTAAAAAATACTGTTTTTGTAAGAATGGTGCGTGATTGAACAAAAGGTTTTAACCAATTTTTTACGTCACTTTTTTCCTCAAAATGAAACGTTTTGTTCAATCACGCACCATTCTTACAAAAACCAGTATTTTTTTAATTTCCTCGTGTACTTCCCGAGATAATGTTACATAGAAATCTTAAATTTGGGGGTTCAGGGTTAGGCGACGATCCGCTAAAAGGTGTAAAAGTTTCCTTCCGCACTTTCTTTGCACATTGCTGCAGAGATTTCCAAATAATACGGCGAAGCGGCTGGTAAATATCAACGCCGAGCTGCTGGAAAAACAGGGAAACGTACGACACAAGCGCTGCACGATGGAGCATAATCGTTTCGCGCGTGCAGCGATGCACCTGCGCGCAACGATATAACATATAACCATAAACGTAACACGGATCTACAGACGGAAGGAGAAATTATGTCTATGCGCTCCTCCTGCGAGCACGCTCATCGGTTTCGCATATTAATTAAGCAGCGCCAATTAACAGCCGACCAACTGGGTCGCCGCGTTGTCCGACGAATGGGGAACACGCGCGTGCACTGGCGATGTAAACTTTGACGAAAGCTGTCCGCGCATGTAAAACGAGGCACACATACAGTGAAACTATATAGACGAATCTAGGTGGAAATGTAAATCGCAATCCGTGGAAAAACTTGACCGAAGCGGCAAGATATTTAACGAAGTTTAAACACGAATATCTGGTGGCGGACAAGAAATTTAACGAAGTTTAAACACGAATATCCGGTATTCTGTGGAGAAACGAAGAAGAAATCGTGGAGTTTTCGAGCTCCGACGTTTCGGAGACTCTCCGCGCATTAATCGTGAATTTCTTGCACGGAAATGTTTGGGATATGTTTCTTTGTTAGAAAGGTCATCGAAGAAGATCATCAAAGCTCATTAAGGAGCAACGCCACGATGATAGGCCAAAAATGGTAGGATAACATTGGAGGTGATTTTAAAGAAATTTATGAACTTTATTTAAAATGTAGCATACGGTTCTTATGATATGTATAAAGAAGAATAAAAAAACATTTGTTATAGAGTTTTTAAAAACAATCTTTTTTACTAGAAAATTCAAGATGACGAGAAAATTCAAAGGTTCGCCATTCTTTTAAAAGTCAATATTTTATCGAAAGCTTGGGTACTTCTCTAGAATTTAGTGTGTAGATTACAAAACCTTTTGTCTTTTTCTTCTAGGTACACCGATGTCTCCAATGAAAAGTAGATACGTATCGGCTGTGCGGCTTTGTGCAACCATTTTTTGTTAAAAAAAATCTGAAGGAATATTTTTTGTTCTTCTAGGTATATGCATCTCATAAGGAGCTTATGTTACATTTTTAATAAAGTTCATGAAGTCCTTTAAAATCACGTCGAAAGTTACCCTACAATGTTCAACCTATCATCGTGGCGTTACCCCTTAGTGGAGACTAAACACTTTAGTAACACTGATGTTTCATTATGTCCCGGGTCTATACATTATCCCGTGAATTATTTCCCATTTTTCGTGTTTCCCACCGAACAAGCTGTACCACAAAAATGAAATCGAATTTAATCTCGTAAGAGCCGAGCGGCACTTTAACATTTTCTGCATTGACGTTCCCCGCCACGGCCTTACGCAATAGGCGCTGTTTTAAAAACCGCTTTCGTAATTCCCACGCAGTACGCTAAAGTAAAATCGATGACTAATCGAGCGCCCAGACGGTTCGATCGAACAGTTTGCATTAATAACGTTCGAGTCGGGGAGCCAAGCTTTCTCGTTTCGCATAAGAGGGCATTACTCGAACAATAAGTAGTAACGGTATTCGTACGTAGAATATGTTTACCCAGGTTTCATTATGCTATTCGAGAGCAAACATTTATCCAATAAACGGTATTTCAAAGCAGAGGCTACTTGAACGACGCCTGGCCCGCTACATGGAAGCCATGACTTTTACATTAGGAGTCGATCTACGTCGGAAATTATTATATTTGAAGGGTAGGGAGAAAACGAGGAATGTCCATTTCTCGTGATTTTGCGATTACCAGCATATTTCGTTGGTGACAATGGGACTACAGAACTGTAGAATTACAAAGAGTTATGATGTTCAAAGGCCCCCGTAAGATAACGTTAAAGTTTTAATTAAAGGCAGGTAATATCTGCACTGGAACAAAACACAGAATGCCCCCACGCTTTGCCTAAGCAAAGGTGTTGTGAAGGTAAAATAAAAATTATGATAAGGGAATATCCGTTCCCCAAAGAGATGCCCACTCCCAATTCACCGAGTAAAGGAAATGCGAATATTACGCGATATTTTGTATCGAACCATCTACATATAAATCCTATTGGTTGAGTAATCTCATTATCATAAAAAAAGACGAGACGTTAATAGAAAAAAGGAGAGTTCAAACTTCTCAATAGAGCATACACAGAACTCCTGCCTATTTCTAAAGTAAAATACGAAGCCTACATGGTCTTAAAAGAATTTTGCGATCCTAAAGCTCATCTATTTTATGAGACGCTGCCTGTACATAACAAGTAGGTAAGAAATAAAATATCTGACAATTGATAACACGAGTGGCTTTCCTTGTTTTGATAATATGTACTAGAAGTGGAAATTCCTTAATTTCTTTCAGTACGATGCCCTGTTCGAACTTGAAAAAATATTAAAATAATGTAAAACAATTATTATTTCATTGTTTACTTTTGCCTGATGCATAATTAGGGTATAAGCTTCGTGTTACGAAGAATGCAGATAAATTCATTGCACCTTGTTTCTTCACTGGTAGACTAAAGTATTAAAACTTAATTTTCTCGATAAAGCTGTTGTGACATTCCCTATTTCCCCCCGTTCCCTTCATTTCTATACTGTGAGCAAGAGAAATTCGAAAGTTACAGAAGAAAATCTGTCACACAAAATTGTCTCATATGATTCACCTAGAAATCAATTGAACTAAATTAAACTACCCAGCAGACCTCCGTCAAATTCTCCAATATGTAAAGCCAGGTTTTATAACGTTAATATCGCGCACGAATTTTCTATATTGCAAGAGCCCCGGAGCTAATAAAAGGAAGCACGATAAAAAGGGAGGACGTTGGCGGCAAGAGCTCAGAAGGGTATCCTCGATACTCTTATGCACCTCGATATCGAGCTTCTCGTACGACCTCGTGTGCCCAGAGTTACACATCCTTTTTTTCCCCACTTCCACCCAGACACTCCGGCGCTGCAGACACGCTGCATTTACTTTCAGGATCCAGGCGAAACGCCCGCGAACCGATAAGCCAGCCCTTTTGCGGCCGACACCTTGCAGAATCGTTACTCACTTATCGCGTTTCGAGAGCGTTAAAAATTGCGGCCCCACGAGATACGGTTGAAGGCGAACACGTGCCGACCAAGAATACCCACACAGTGGGTCCTGAACCTTCGCGGACCTCCGTGGGCCCTTTGCGGGGATTAGCGAAAATAGAAAGGTCCACGAACGGAATTCCGGAAATTCGGGGAATTCAAAGAGCCCGCGAACCCCTTCGGCGACTAATCGCGTTTATTGCTTGCTCTTAAAGCTGCGCGCAGGATTGCTGATAGAACCGAGAATGGAACTCGAGCACCTGCTTGAAACTGCATTTTAAAGTAGGCAGGTATCGTTTTTTAGGTGGACGTACTGTCGTCAACGACTTCTCCACGCTGGTGTCTGCCAGATCGAGATTCCCAAGCTAGCGGGGGACTGTTCCAAGTAACTGGACACGTTTACCTAGTTCCGGCTCTGCTTACTCTGTCAAATCTACAGCTCAGCGTCTTTCGAGAGGAACGAACGCATCAGCAGTTGGAAAATTGCACCGATTCAAGGCGAGCTCGATAAGATCGTCGTGGAAGTCCGAACGTCCGCGTAATTAAAGACCGCGATCGGTTGCACCGAAGATGATCGCTGGCCGCGGACTGCAATCTCGCGTGCAGTGCCGAAATTGCAAATTTATATTTGTCACGCTGTAAAGTCGGTTGTTGGATGAGTGACATACTTGGGTGCGCGAAGTCTGTAACCACAATCGATTTCAGGGAAGTCCCTAAACTTTACGAACGCATCCTGTAAAAGTGAGATGGTACTTGACCCTGTAGTAAAAAAATATTACCCTGTTGCATAAACCTGCTACTATAAAGCCCGTATACTGAAAAACGGGAGCGACCCCGAGAACATTTCGAAAATATAAAACTTCAGTGGAGAACTTAACTCTCTTTCGTGGAAACGTATAAGTGTGTCTTAAAGAATTATTTTACATTTACTCTAATAAAATCTTCGAAGAATTATTTTACATTTACTCTTTTTTAAACTTTGCGGGTTTATAGAGGGGATCTCACTGGAAGTACTAAATAATTTGGTTTCTGTTACTTTTTGGTTCTTCAGAGTGAAAGCACCCCTTTCATAGCGGAGAACGTTTCTTTATTTAAACTACAAATTTCAAACAGTCCGATACCAACATGAAAGTAGAAAAACACATTAACCTTTAATGGGTGCTTTCACCCTGAAGAACCAAAAATTAGCAGAAGAGTTTTCAGAGAAAACAAAAATTGTCTGATACCTCTAGTGAGATTCCCCGCAATCCTGCAACGTCTCAAAAAGATTAGGATTTATCGAAGTTCCATTGCGAGGATCTAAAGCTACCCAATTGGTAGTAATTAGATGGACATCGAAATAACGGATGGGAAAATAGGCAGCGATTAAGGGTGCACGGTGATTTGGCGAGGGGGGCGCGGAACGATTAAGAACCAGCCAGCACAGAGGGCTCTTTGTTCTTGCATTCCTCCTACTACGGTATAAATATCGTTCAAACAGTAATTCGAGACTGACGCCACCCTCTTTCAGGCTATTAAACCGGATTCGTACGGACAGGAAGGCTGCGCTCCTTTTTGCTGGAATTTCGCGAGCTACCGACTCGTGCATAATGCACGTTTTAATCCGAGGAGCGCATAACTAAGAAAGAAACGCGGCGAGATCGTATTCGTGAAATCCTGGCGAGTGTTTTTAATTAAAGGCCGCGGGATAAACCCGGCTCCGTGTTCGCGTTCACTGTGCCAGCGAATTTCCTTAGCGCTGAAGCCGGCAGGTCTCGCACAGAGTCGCCATTTTGGCTGCTGCCTCGAAACGGGAAGGCTGAGATGAATTCTAGATAACAAGGGGATTAAATTGTGATAAGGAAAACTGACGGAATAGGGTCAACAGATGCCCTCTTCGTTTATACAGCTGTTTGCCAGAAGCAGAGCTGAAGGTGGAGGTAACCTGGAAGACTTCTGTTACTTGATGTGAAAAACCTGACAAATAAAAGGTCTGTCGCGTCGCAACCGATTTTCATTCAATTTCTGCGATCGACGCGTGGAATAATAAATCCCTGCGCTAATTATGATTTCTTATCATACTAATCAGGGGAGATATGCCGCCCCTAGGCTAACAAGTGTTTGACACCCTTTCCGTGAAATATAAAATATTTTTACGTAAAAGAGTTGAGTTAATTTTAAAATTAATTCAATATGACAACTCACGTGTGAGTTATTGCTAATTTGCTAGATGAAAAATGAATTGTTTTTAAAGTTGTTTCGAAGCCTCTGTTAAAAATTGTTAACCCATATACAAATAGAATATTATGCAGCAACGACGAAGGTAGAGTGCAGGTTTCACGAGTCACGTGATTTCACGGATTTTAAAATCGCGTCAACAGATTTATCGTCGAGTCCGCGGTTCGTACAGCCAGATACTTTCCACGATTCGTGTTCCGTTATCACTAATTTACGGTACGATTATTATTCCACGTGCAATAGTCACGATAAGCAGAAGATCGTAGATTACGTACTGGCCGGGTACACCTATTGCTTACGCAACGCGCATTTATCAAGGCATTCGCTCAGAACGATTGTATTCCCCGTGTTCCGTAACATTGTAATGATTGTAAGTCTTTCACCGCGACGGAGAATGATCCCAGAAAACGAACGGAATAAAACGGAATGAATTGCCACTCGATTCTTGTATGTTAATGACGATGTACAACACCCTGGGCTTCAAGCTGCCAACCGTTCCATTAAATGTTACAAAAGAAACATAATTGTGCCTTCCAACGGTACGCTGGGTAACCAAGTAATCGTTGCATCAATTTATTATACAATTCCGTCGTAGCACTATCCATTAAAACTAACAATTATTGTAGATTTTGCTATTCATCGGCACAGCTGAACCTTTAGGCTCAATTTATTAACAAGTAGATATTATGCAGCTGCTTCTGTAGGCCAAATATCTGTTGTGCACGTACAATATAAGGAAATATTAGGTTACGTAAAAAAGTTACTCAGTGTCCAATGGAATTCCACACAATTCCAATTAAAATTCTATAGTTTGTAGATCCATTTTTGCGAAATTGAATTAGCAGCAATAATGTATTCCAATAACCTGCACTAATCATATAAAATAAGGAAAATTAATATTTATTCAGTATGGATTACTCCGTTTTTGCTCGCAATGCCTCGATTGTAATATCACACTTTTTATAAAAAGCCTATCCTTTTTACAAAACGCCGTCCTTTTCTTGAAAAATGTATTTACGTCAGTTAAGTTAAGAAAACATAGCCTTTCTTTAATACTTTTGTATTATATTAATATAATATAATATATACCTAATATATTTTATAATACTTTAATATTTAATACTTTTTGTTGTCGAATGTTTCTATTACATTAAGGCTGAAGGTCTCTAACATTATAAGAAGGCTATGCCCCTCAGCCTAATTAAGGTAAAAATGTTGTAAAAAGAGTGATTTTACAATTATATATCCCGCGACATGTACCTAGATAGGCATAGGGCGTTTTTACATAGGTCAAGGTAATTGACGGAATTTTAATTACGCTGTAGAGTCTCTCGTACCTATAAAGCACAGGTCAAGAAGGCAGTGGAAAAGTTTTTATCATTCCACCCACAAGCGGATTTGAAGCGCTTCTTTTCAAAGTCTCCCGCTGAAAGCAGCCGATCTTCGTTTAAGGACTTTGTGCATACGATGCGCCTGTTTAATATGCATCGGAAAAAACACTGGATATGCTTGCCACGGATACAGAATTACGTGTCGCGTACGAGCGTAGCGCTAGAACGTGGAAACATAAAATTCAGGCACGCGTTAACACGCCTGGAAGACAACGAACGTGTGTAACGAGAAACGTTAATCCATCTGTTACATACTAAGATCAATCTTTCAATGTTTACAGGTGGAAATGTTACGTGACGAAATAACGAAGCATCGTTTAACTTTCTTTTACTTATCTTCGTTTCTTCAAGTAGAAGTAAATTGTCTTGAAATAACGAGTCTATAAAATGTTTGCCTCCCAGAGTATACCACGCAACTTCTGTCAAAATGGAATAACGAAACTGGTTACCTGGTAGATCGTTAAAGAACTGTAAAAGGTTGTACAGAAACTATCTCGATAAAACCCTTCGAGTTGCGAAGAACCTTCGTGCGCCTGAATGCCAGCCGAGGGAACCTCAACCCCCGTAAAACCAAATGGTAACAGCGAAACTTCGCTAAACAAACCACAGGCTATACAGGACCCGACAGGGATGGGTTTGGGATTTTGGCGCCTCTGGGTTAACAAGCGTCTGTCGTCCTTTCCATCAAATATCATCCAATAGTATCATTTAAAAAAGTTGAGACAATTTTAAAATTAATTCAATATGGCAACTGACATACGAGTTATTGCTAATTCGCTACATGAAGAAACAGTGAATTGTTTTTAAAGTTACCTCGAGCCTCTGTGTTTAAAACTTTTCCAATTTCTTTCGCTCAAAATGTGTCGCTTCCCAAAATTTGTAGCTTCCCCAAATTTGTCGCTCCCCAAAATTTGTGGCTTCCCAAAATTGTTAACTCCCCAAAATTTGTCACTTCCCAAAATTTGACGTTCCTCAAATTTGCCGCCCACAAAATTTATCACTTCCCAATATTAGTCGCTCCCCAAATTTGCCGCCCCCAAAATTTGCCACTCTCCCAAATTTGTCGCTCCCCAAAATTTGTCGCTCCCCCGAATGCGTCGCCCCCCAAAATTTGCCGCCCTAGGCTGCAGCCTACTTAGCCTATACTTATATATACAAATCCATCCCTGGGACCCGACCAGTATTCTTATTTACTTCTCGCTCTATTAACACAGACTTTGCTACCGTTTTTCCTGACCTACATATTCCGAAAGTCGAAGATTAAAAATTATTTACGAAAGTTCTCGTGAAAGCCTTCGAGTCCCCTCAGACTTTCCTCGAGAATTTCGTGCGCTGGAAGGAGCATGGTTAAAATATATCCGATTCGCGAGAAACGCTAGAGTACCTAAGGGGCGAAGGGGTGGGCGATGAACGGGTGGGAAACGCCTTGGAACGGTGGCTGAGCTCGTTCGAATTTCCTCCCTGGAGGCAGCCCTCACCTTGCGAGGTCCGCTTCTGTGGTAGTAGGTCAGTAATGCCGAGGCTGAGGCGAGCTGGTGAACTATATTCGCGAGGAGTAGACAGGGTGGGGCAGCGAGCTTCCCCAATCAATAAACCTCCTGCGGACGACATTCAGATTCGGTCACGGGTCCGACCGTGGCACGGTAACAGAGAATATCTCGAGGAACGTAGAATGCAGCCTCTTTATTAGAAAATAAATGACAAACAGTCCTGCATGTTAGCACCTGTCAGCTAAATGCACGGGGTTTCAATTCAAAGGATGATGTAAATTTTCTTTTTGAGGAGAAAATTTTTATTTCCCAGAGGTTTCCAAATACACGCCTCTTTATTTCTGCAGACGATATTATGTGCTGTCAAATTTACGTCGAAGTTAGAAACGAATATTGAAGTTAAATATGTTTTAAGAGAACAGTGGAGAATTTTTTGAAAGGAATATTTAGAGAATTTTTAAGTATTTCATCCATCCTCGATGCTCCCAGAATATATTGAGATACGCGTGTATTTACTTGGGGAGCGACGAGGTACACTATCATTATGTAATTAAATGCGCAACGGTAAAAATGAATTCAATAGTGGAGATCTAAAACGAGAAAAACCGGTCCGACGATATTCTCCATTCGAGTCGCGTCTTAAAGGGAATGCATCTCCCCGTTCGCCATAATTACAAAGCTACCTGTACTCGCGATGAATAAGGAAACATCTGTACACCTCCGCGGAATACTACCGCAGAAGGTGCCCGTACACTCTATAACTTATATTCCTCACACGTAGAACACCTAAGATGTCGTCGTAATTTTAAGGAAACGCTTGTATATACCCTTTTTCGAAACACGCCTTGCAACATGGAAATAAGACTATTCCACCCTTTCTATTTACTTCCACGCGTGGAATCACCCCATTTGCTACTCGACCTACATATTTTACTTGGTCCTGTAGACATAAATCCTTCCCTCGACTGTCAAATTACCAAGTACGGTATACAGTTCATAAAATCACAATGACTGCATCTAGAATCGTTCTCAATACTACCGGATAGAATTAAAGAAAAGCTTTGGTCTACCACACTGCTAGATTTTCTACAAGATCCTCGCTGCCCGAGCAAACCCTTTCGTCTCCAAGCGTGGTCCAACGTCGCGCGAAAGTAACGGGGCAGCCTGAAATATTCAACGAACCAATGGTCCTGGAGGGAGGCAGGATCTTATTTATTCGGTATACACACACCAGCGCAAACAACGTTTCACCCGGCAGGGAACGTTTGCCAGGCCTTCGGGGCTGCGTTTGAACGTGCTTTACCCCGTCCGTGTGAAACGCCGTTCCCGGAGGTTCTGCGTGGTAGGCATCGCTTCGTCTATTCAGAGAATGGCAAATGGGACGACAAACGATTTCCCTTAGCCCAGTAAACACCAGCTGTACACCCCCAACGACCTCTTTAACGCTCCGTTTCCAACTGAGCTCGATCAATCCGCTTACGCGAACGCTGCTTTCCACCGCGTATCGATGCCAACGAGGCGCGCGATTAGGTCCGTTTGACGAAAAGATCTCGATTGTTTCACAGCGGGGTGATTAAGGGCAGGCAACCGACAGAACGCTCCGCTCGATGGCTGCAAAGGGGCAGGAAGAATGCAAGGGTGCATACAACTGATCCACGAAGTGTCCATACTTAGCAGATCCCCGATTCTCAAAGAAACTCTTCGTGTACAGTCGCCCACACATTCACCAAACCCTCGGGGTCTTGCTTCTTCGTGACAACTATGTGTCAAGTGATATGAACCTAATAAGCACCGAGAAACAAAAGCGAGGCAGTGGCTTTCTTAACCTTTCGTGACCCGCGCCCTATTTCATAACTTGGTTACCAGCGCGTTCTGACGACTTCTTCTCTTCCACGCCGGTGCACGTAGACTGAGAGACTGGAGTAGAAGTGTCAGGGATTTTTCACAAAGTGCAGAAGACATAATTGGAGGATTAGGAAAGGGGTTCAACACCGATTCGTCGCTCTTAGACAGAACAATAATAATTCACAACTTTTGCACCTTTTACAACAGCGCGGGTAACGCAAGGTCAATTCTTCTGAACTTATGTGTACAAACCTGTGAGACACTGTGTTTATGATATTTTGCGTAAAACATAGTAATATCGAAGACTCTGATGCTCGTGGGAACAGCTAGACGACTGAGTTTCGAGGGCCGTATTTCTGTAGACGGAAGAGAGCGGACAGAGCTAGGTAAGAATAGACTGACCTCCAAAAGCTCTCTAGAGAGGCAGGCGACTGCACCAAATTGCAACCGAGGTGTACAATACAAGCAGAGCGTATAATGAGACAGCATATAATGGGCCCTCGCGGGCGCGTCGAGCCGTCGAGGAACACGTCGACAAATAGCTGAATGTCCAAAGATCGCTCTGATGTCGGATACAGAGCAACCGTGATCACCGCGAACGCTAGTTAGAAGCCTAGAGACATTCGAACTGACATCACAGAGAAGGAACACCAGCGAAACGACCGTCCCTACGTTTCGGACCGCAATCCCTTCGGCCTCGTGTTCGCATCTCTTTCATAGAATTGGAGCTAACAAGGGGACCCTATAGCTGTACCCCCGGGGATTTTAATGAAATTTTAGGGGATGAATCAGGAGGTCATCTTCTGCAAAATATTTTATGCCAATAAGCATTGTTTATAAACAATCGATATGTGCCTGTTAAAAGCAGTTGTGTTTGAACTTGTATAAAAAGTTATGTATTTTTACCACGTTTATATATAAAATTTATGTTAAAAAATCACAATATTTATGAAACAAAGCAGTGTGAAATTTAATTGTAAGGTTAATTGTGGACGACTGTAAGTCATTGTACGCAAACTCGACTGCACCGATGCTCCTTCGTTCGTTGAAAGCAAAGGCTGGCTCAAATAAAACAAACCACAGACACGCTCGATTCAATCACTTATATCCTTCAATGAATATGGCACAATTTTACGGCCACTTGCCACCAAACGTTCGATCCCCCTCCAGCACCGTTCATAAAATCGAACGAGACAATACCTCGGTCGGCTGGCAAAAGGTAGCTTTCATTATTCACTCGCGGGCCCGGGGTACCTAGATTGCGCGAGCGGAACAGATCGATCGCGGTTTCTCCAACGTCTCAATTAATACTCGATCCAGATCCGCGATATTTTACGGTTCCTCTCACTTTTCTCGCGCCGTCGCCTGCCTACCCTCGGCAGGGACCGAGACAAAGCCCCGACTTGCCCCGGTCGGGCGGCCGACAATCGGCGAAACGTCCCACGGTGTTTTTTCTTGCCCGATCGGAAAAGCAGCCGCGATCGCGAAGCGCTGCGCCGATAATCTCGCAATAAATCGCCGCGGGCGCTAAACGAGCATTTAAAACCAACACATAACCGACACCGCGGCGGTATCCAGCTGGAGATTTATCGAGCTATTCATAAACCGTTCCACCTATAATCTTTCTCTAGGATGCCGGAGCTTAATGGCGCGTCGCGAGCCGGGAGAGCCGAGCCGACTGCCCGGGAATTAATAAGTATCGGCCCGTAAACCGTCCGTAAAGTATCCTCGTTAATAACGGAAAAATGGCGGGGCCGAGCAAACGAGCAAAGTGGCGGCATTATCGAACGAGGTAGGCCCTGCGAGGTGTTCGTAGCTGCCTTTCCGATGTACGGCGAATAACCGTTAACAAACGAGGCCCGGGCTGGCGAGCATTATCGACCCGGGAAACGCGAAAATTGAAGCCCGCGCGGGGGGGAGGCCACTCGGCAATCTCCTCCGCGAGCGATAGTTGCGCTAACCTTTACGATAACAGCGCGTCGGAGGACACTGATCCCGCGCGAGATTGTAATTCCAACATCGCGCCCCGGTCGAGGAGCGTTGAATCGTTGAATGAAACGGGGCGGTGGGAAACCGGGCGAGTGTGTCGAAAGGAGGATCAATGAGATCCCTGCAACTTCTCCGCGCCGCGGGAACATCGTTTTAAGGAATATGTGGCGTGAATATTGAAAGAAGAATGGAACGGACGGCGCGGCGCCGCGAGGTCGTAAAGCCACGGCGGGCTCCAGTTTGAATTTTAAGGGGATCACGTTTAGTCGAGTAGGTATTAAAAGTCCGTGGCGGGATTGGAAGGTAGACGTCCCGAGGTTAACGCGTCCCTTCGATGGCTCTTCGGTGGATCTTCTTCTCGGCAAGTTTCACGCTCCCCCAGCTCGAGGAAGCTGTAAAAACCGCATTGTTCGCGGATGGAAGTCATTAGACCTCGCGGAGGTTCCTTAATCCGACCAAGATAAACCATTGTGCCGGGATGAATGGAAAGGAATCGATATCGGCCGCGCGGCAACTGTGCAACTTCCTTTACGCTTAGCCTCCCGTTCGGTTCTCGTCGGTGGGCTGCTTTTAAAATACGGGACTAGGGTCGGGGAACATCCTGAAAGCCGATTGTCTCCTCCTCCCCGGAAGTGGTCTCAGTGTCTAACCGCTTCCGCCAGAATGGGCTTTAAGCTTCAGCCCCTCGATGGGAAAAGATGATATCTGCCGAAACAACGGGCCCTTTCGGCGGAAACTTCGCGTCGTCACCTCTCCGGGCCCTCCCACATAGCTGGCGAATCGTCCGAATAACGCGACGCCATCCGGGCTCGATCTACTGCCCCGGCTTGTCTTCGGGTAAGCAAACTTCAACCCCTCGACGAATCGGCGACTGTGCGCGGTACAACGCTCGATATTCGTGTCCTGCCTTCTAATAATCAACGCGTGGCAAAATGTTGAAGTACTAAATATGTTCGGATTGCACGATCCAAGAGAAATTGAATTTCTAACGAGGGAAGTTGGTGATGCAGTAGTGCCGTATTTGGGGGGTGGCATCATCCCTTGAAAAAATGCAGAATTTTATTTTCGTAAAATATCTCGAGAATGGTAAGAGGTATCGAAGAGAAGTTTAAACAAGAGTTGAATCCTTTTTTTATATCTACAAGAATGAGTCAAAATAATTATCGAATTAAGGATTGGTGATGGAGGTAACTTGAAAAGTATGGATTTTTCGATAATTACTTTTACACAGATTTGTAGATAGAAAAAAAAGATGCAAATCTTGTTTAAACTTCTTCTCGATATCCCTCACCGTTCTCGAGATATTCCACGAAAAGGAAAATTCTGCATTTTCTTCAAGGGGTGAGTGCGGGAACACCCCCAAAATCCGCAGTATGGCGCCAACAAAATATAACTACTCTGCTTTCACACACAGTTGCGTAATTTTCTGAATTTCCGGGTTGCTCAGCTTCTCTAGTAAGCTGTTTAGGGTATTTTTGTGAACTTTTTAACACTCTCGCTACCACCGTGGGAAAATAGCCACCACAAATCATACATTGTCCGTTATACTTTTTCACAATACAGGTACCGCAGATTTTCACTTACCAGCACATGAAACGCAGTAAATCGAAGATGAACCGGTACATATGTGCGCGTGGTGGCGAAAGTGTTAATAAAGAAGAGTTTCGTTGCTCTATGGAAAGTGTGTTTGGTAAATACTAAACGAGGCAACGCTTCCTGCTACTCGGAATTCTAAGGGAGAGAATTAAGGGGTGCGCCCAATTATCTGCGAGGAAATAACTCTGAAGAGGGTAACACCGCCGACGTTTATCCCGGTCGATGCAAGCTCGTAAAAAACGTCGCAACGTTTCAAAGTTTATCGCCGGTATTTTTCGGCGATGCGTCATCCCGAGGGTTCGTTATCCCCCGTGTGTGTGTGCGCGCGCGCGCGGGTACCGGCTTCAGTGCCAAAAGCTCTCTGGACGGAGAGGAAGGAAAAAACAGAGACGAAAAACGGAGCGAAATTTGAATTTTACGACTCCAGTCAGAGTCAGAAGTCCCCTCCGCTCTGCTGCTTCGGCGATACTAAATTTGCACGCGACGCGAACGAAAGCTGCGCAATTTTTTACGAGCTTTTATTAAGGGCACCGCGCACCGGCCCGCCGCCGGCGTGCAAAGATCTTGGACAAAAGCGGGCCCGGATACCGACAGAGACTATCTTTCGACGTGCAGGCGGCATTATTGTCTGCCTTTAAAAATAGAGTCTGTTCAAACCGTAGAAACACATTTCCTGTGCACGTCTCGGGCAGCTGGCACAGCGACGTGCTTCGTTGAGCTGGAATTGTGTGCTCAAATCGGCGGAGCAGGCACAGGGGGATAATTAGAGGTGCCCCCGGATTGCTGGCTGTTTAAGTAGCTTTGAAGAAGGAAATTGATTTTCACTCGTCGCCGCACTCGAATTATTGCCGCAGATCCAACGATTGTTCGAACCTTGGGACACTTTTTCAAAGCATGTAGGTACTCTGATGCCTCTGAACCACGAAAAGGGAACAACGTATGAAGATCGAAGGACATATGGTAAAGCAGCAGAATATGAGATTCATTTCTTAAAAACGTCATAACTCTTGACTAAGAACACTTTTATTAAAATCCGATACACGTTTTAAATGTAGAATATGTATTCGGCAGCAACCTACTGGAAAGTACCGTAAACTGGGGTGACTTTGCCCGCGCCAGGGTGACATTGCCCACTTTTCGGGAGAACTTTATTTTATTTTATTGTGAAGTAATAATTAGAACATACGGTGTTTTGTAATCGATAGCAATAATTTCTCCAAGGTCAAGCGGAAAAAACAATAGCGAATTCAATCATATGCTCATTTTTCAGTCAGAGTAAAAAAGTGGGCAAAGTCACCCCAGTTTAAGGTACTATAACAAAGACTCGGTTTCTTCATAATAAAGTAAAAACGAAAGTCGTTAAAATGCGCAGATAAAAAATGGGTTCCTAATATGAGACCCAGTTTGTTTTTTCCCGAAACTTATTTTTTCTTTCTTTTTTGTTACAAAGTTGGCACGTGGATTCTATTTCTTCACTACCGCAGCCTTCGTGGGCCCACCAACGAAGTCTTCATGGGCCCACCACGCCCATCGTAACACTATATACGTACACTTAACCCATTGGTCATCTAGCACATCTGAAGAATAAAAACTAAAACAAGCATTCTGTATCATAATTTTCTTTCTTAATCACTTTCG
Source organism: Andrena haemorrhoa (assembly GCA_910592295.1). NCBI lineage: Eukaryota > Metazoa > Arthropoda > Insecta > Hymenoptera > Andrenidae > Andrena > Andrena haemorrhoa. The sequence goes on from OU342943.1 coordinate 9,354,222, forward strand.
TCGTGCAGAACAATTTCTTCTTCACTCTCGCCAGTTGAGCTTTCACGGGTCTCATATTCGGAAACAATAACATGATAACTATTAAATAGCTTCTAAGTTAAATCTTGTGCAGCGGATGCAAGCCACCCGGACCCAGAAAGGTAAAATGAAGAAAAGGGGAATAAAAAGAGAAAAATGAGCACGAACATTTTTTATTTGATTAAAGTGAATCTAATTTTATAAACCGACTTGAATTTCACGCTTTAAACACGGAAATGGTAATAATACGGACACACCATCCACGGTCTGCGCCGTACCATGATCTGCGAGGACTGTAAAAAAAAGAAATTAGAATATAATTTCTAATATAATAATATAATACAATAAAAAAAGCCATATACTTAAATATGTCAATGTTTACTTGTTTATTTCTTTTATTTTATTTTCTTTATTACTGCAATTATTACCCTCTTTTTTTATGAAAATATGTTATCCCTTTTTACCGTTGAGAAATTGTTTGAGTCTCTAAAATATTTCTTACATCTGGGGCCGTTTATAGAAAAGGCCAGCCCTGCTTATGGCAATGGTATTAGAATTCTATCGAAGGCTCCCTTAATTTCGTGAGTCGAGACAGAGCGCAGCGCAAGTAATTCATACAGAAAGAGTAACGGGTCATTTAGGGGTTATTAGTTCCGCCTCGAAAGCAGAGAAACACGAAAGTAGGGAACGAGCGAAGGCGTAAAGGCAGCGAAGCGTGCGTCTCCCGGTTCCCTTATGTGTTTCCCTTAAACATCCCCCCATGGATTCGTCCCGAGAGGAAACTACACTCGTAAGGTCGTCGCCTCTGCGAAGTACGTACACTCCACGTTCCCTTCGTTGCGAAAGGGACGAAACTGTTGGAGCTCATTTGTCGTGTAATATTTATGGAAGTGTTCATGGAGCATATCCTTCGGGTGAAGAGGAGCACAAATATCGTTGACTTCAAGTGGCCCTAGTTTGTGTGCTCAGAAAATGGAATCGTAAGCTTTTAAGTAGTTTAAAAGGTAATGGATGTGAAGGGAAGTCCCCTACCGCTTGCAATTAGGTATTTAAATAGTAAACCAATAGAATTATTAGTTTCGAAATTATGAATGGGTAATTAACTATTAGTTATTATTATTCGCTCTAATTGGCATTTATCTCGCGACATTGCCGACAGTGCGGCAAAGGTTATATTATTATTCCGTTCCAAGGAAGTATTTGTCACCGCGTTTCTCCTAACGCCGCGTTACACCGCCAACCGCGCTTTTCGCCCTTTCGAATTTGCCGAGCCGTGCTTCGTTATCCGAAATAAATTTCTACGTACAAAATTCTCCCGCAACCGCACCCTGCCAGCCAAGTTCCCTCCGGGGTTGTCGTTTCTTTTCGCCATCGCCATTCCACGGAATTTCACGGTGGCGCTCGCATGACGCATTAACGCTGCAAGAAAAATCAAAACACCCCTCCCTGTTCCGTGAATGCATTTGTCCCCGCGTTCGCACCGCGCCTGTGACTTCTCATGCAGCTGCATTCCCCTTAAAAATGTTTCTTTCGCGACAAGCCGAGTCCGGAGGCGTTTCAAGAATACCGGCTTCGCAGAGAAGAAGGAATTAAGCGAAACAGGAACGGATTAACTTATTCACAAATTAGCAGCTTTATTCTCAAATAAAAAGGCGACTTCGCCCGAAGAAATATTGGCTGAAACTCGAAACGGTACCAGGAACAATTTGGGACCTAAGAATTCCACCAGAGGCACGATACGAATCGCACACTTTATATATATACAATCTAAATGAATTGCAGCTTCCAATGAATAAGGCCGAAGCTCGAAGGAAGGAGAAACTTAGCTCGAACGCCTCGTTAAGATGCCAAGACATTAGCTCGAACGCGAGGCAGCGGGTTCGCTCGAGGAGGACGCAGATTTCTTGCTGGTGCTTTTGTTTCCTCCAAAGACAAAAAAATAGGCGAATTCGTGGTTTCGCCAACGTTAAATCGCGCGTCCCCGCGGCGCGCCGCGGCGGGGCCTGGAATCCGCGAATCGCGCCAACAAGGCGGAGGCGTTATGCTCCGACTAATCTACTAATTGGAGGGTGGCCACGGAGCCACGGGGGTTACGGAGCAAATTGGGCTAATACAGAAGCAAACAGCATGATGCCTATAAATACGCGGCATCGCGGGAGCACCTTCGACCATCGCGCGAAAGAGAAGCGCCGCGTGCTCACGAACACATGCTCCCTGCATCGACCGAACGCGACTATATTTGCAGTCCTGTCCACACAACAAATCGATGCGTCGACAAAAAAATTTCACTGCCATCGCTCTACAGTATTGAATATTCCTACGTCTACTTTTGCCGAAGCGGCAGTTCATTCACTGGAACAAAAATTCGTGTCTAAAACAGAAGCGAAAATGTTTCACTCGGTGGTCGCTAATAGGTGCCATGAAAATCCTGTTAGCGTTGGAACAAGGACAACGGAAGCCACTTTCCTCGACCCCTTAATCGTCCGCGGCCCCAAATCCAGTTAAGACGTAATGCGAATTCACGTTTCAGAGACGTTCCAGCAGCGAAGGCTCGCCGGTCGCCGTGTGAACAGAGCTTAACGCGCAAAGGCGGTTCAAGTGTGCGAGGGTGAAGAGGAGGAGCCTGCTACTTCTCACCCTCCAGATACGGGTAGCGCACCGCGTTCCTATAATAAGTCCTTAACGACCTTTCTAAATGCAGTCGGTACCTTCGCCACCGCTACCCGCTGCGTGACAAGAGCATCCATTAGACAGGGGTTACGTGGCTCGTAGCGCTGGGGGCGAGGAGGTCGATGAAGGGAGGGCCTCTAACCATGAAACGACAGACACGAACACCACTCTTTTCTGTTTTTGCCTCGCCAGCAGCAGGAAGCGTTTCTCTCCACCCCGGGATCCTGCTCCTCTCTGTTTTTACTAGTCAGCAGCGCGTACCGAGCAGCACGACTGAAATAACGTCACTTCGACTTTCCAACCAGAATCGAGACGAGGATTCGACAGTGCCGAAGCCGCTGCGGCGCGGCACCTTGCGCGTTTATTTCTGGAGATTCTCGTCTAGCCGCCCTCGATAGCTTCGAAATAGAACCTGCGCTCCAGCGCCTAATGTCTTAGTGTCTAGGTCACGGGTGTGCGGGATAGCGGCCGATAAATTTCAAGATCACTTATCGCTCGCTCGCCGCTCGACTTTCCCGCTACCGATCCACTGATAGCTGGACCAACAGCCGAGGACACCGTCGAAGCTCGCCAACGCTTTCGAACAAATAGGAGACTTGGTCACGAGTGAAGAAGAAATTGAAATTCAGCCGCGCATTCGTCGCCATCGATCCAACCGTTCCAAAACCGTGCCTGTCGCTTTGCCAGTGCACGCGGGCACGTGAAACAAACCGCGCACGCATTTTCGAGCGGTGCAATAGCCCGGGGTGATGCAATGCGCGCGCGGCTACCGATGTAAAAGTCGAAGAGCCGTGCGCGCGGGGAGCGTTTACAGGTTGCAGGTGCACCTGTACCGGGGCAATAATTCAATGCGTCGAAGCGGCGGCGCGCCGTGCAGCTCGGGAGGCACGAAAGAACGCGAGGCTCGCGGAGAAACGGAGAAATGATAAATAACATTCGACTGCGGAGCGGCGAGGCTCGTCGATGTCAATTATCGAGGAATAAAAGTCCCCGGCCAAGCCCGTGGAACAAAGGGGAGGCAAGAAGGATTATTCCCGGTCGCCTGGGCCGCGGGATTCGCCGTGGCGATAATTCAGTTTCTTGCGAAAACGCGCGGCCATCCCTCGCGGGAGGGTCCCGCGCCCACTGGAGAGCTACAAGAAGCGTAAAGAGCACGCGAGAGCCGCAACTTCGAGCATTCCCTTCAAACTTTCCAGCCGAAATGGAAACAAGTCGCGAAGAAAACGTGTAAATTGCGAGAAAGAGGAAGAATGGCCGCGCGCGCGCGTTGCCAAGGTATCTTTACGATTCCGTGGAATCGTTCTCCTGGACTCGAGGGTACTCGATCCTGGCGCGCCCTAGAATAAGCATTCTTATGTACGGGGCTATTACCGATTACACTATGAAAATTTACCGAGAAGTCTCGTATAATTCAATATCGACCCGCGATATTTTATATACCTACTTTTAAATGCCTCCTTGGGAACCTAGCATCGGGGAGTGCACTCCCTTTTCCCGCTGGCGTTACTGTAAACGTCACATTCGATCGTGGTTCATTGCCTCTTTCTAGTCCCGCCGACAACACCGAGAATTCCATTCCTTCGACGGAACAATTAGATACCAACGTACAATGGGGGCAGTACGTCCCCCGTCAACGCACACGCGCGCACGGCCACGTGATTCTACAAAACGCGATGCACGCGGAGCAGGTACCGTTAAACCTTTTAAGGCGTATTCATGAGTCACTCCGCTTAAATCGTCGTCCAACGTTACCACCCACCGACAATGCTGCCCTCTCCTCGCTCTCCGTCCTCTATTGCGAAACCTACGTCCTCTCGGTGATCGATCTACGAGCCGGAAACTCCGCCGATGGCCCGTCGCGAGCGATTAAAGTCGAGCTGGCTCTTTCCACGCGGTATAATTCATCGCCCCGTTTAAAAGAACGACCCCGGCAACGCCTATTGGCCGGTCGACGCGATTGCGACACGGGGGAAAATAGAAGGAAAGGGACACTGCCAGCTCATTCTTGAACTCCTTCCATTCATCGGAGGAATGTCGCAATCGGCGTCGTACAAGTTCATTCATAAAAATCACAGTTAAAGAGCCCGGACAAGGTGACACGAGATAAAGGACAGGTCGTCGGGTGCATAAACCACGCGGTTACTCTGCGATTTCATTTATGTGCGAAGGAACCTTAGGGTGGCAAGGCGATTCAATGGTAATGGCGTCATTTTAGGGGGTGGAATCGGTAAAGCGGAATAATAGTTTCACGTAAATTGGGGTATTATTTCGCTGAGGCTATAGGCGTGTTTGTGCTTTCCCAAGTTTTCATATAGGGACTGTTTGTAAATATCGAAAAATAGAGCAACTTCTCTTAGGATACACTTCCATAAGCCAGTGCACAGACACGCGGTAACTAGTGGCCGATTTAAGGGGGTGCATGGGTCTTAGACAGCTAAAATCAATGGTTGCTTCTGGGCTAGATTGTAGAGCCAGTCATAACTCAAAGCATTTGCTCTTTTAACAATTCTTTCTTAAGGATATAAGACGTATTTTCAAAGAAGAATGTTCACAAAATATTGAAAATTAATTAATATACAAAACGTGAAAGTGAGTGCTTTCGTAATGCAGGTCTCCATGTGGTGAACACGATTCCGATTGACCGACTGATCTAAAAACCAAATCGCTGTACATGAGTCCTATCCTTTAACTCAAAATCTACAATGTGGAACTCGGTCGAAAGATTTTAATAAAAATTCACGCAGGTATACAACGAATATCAACTTTGAAGGATATTACTGAAGTAATTCTGTGATAAATGTTGTCTTAAATGTTGTTAAAGTTATGCGATCTTGGTGAGCGAGTTCCAGATCGTGGAGAAAAGTGTTTTGTACGTCCAGTTAAAATGTCAACAAAACATACCGATCCGTTCTCGAGTTACGATGTTTACCGTCTTGAGAAACATAGTTTTGAGAGAAACGGCTTTAACCCTTAACTGGTATCCTGGGGTCAGTCATGACCCGAAGCACGCAAAGTCCGCTGCGAAATTTTTAGTTATCTAAGTTTGTAAACTGAATTTCTAATTAATTTTATAATAATAGCTTAACTTTCTACGTTTCTATTGTTTTATACATTACCTAAGAACAAAATATTCATAGAGGTTGATCTACTGTCGACTTTACAAATTTCTGTGTCCTTTTTTATTTGGGGTCAGCCACGACCCCAGTATACCAGTTACGTTTGGAAAAAACAGTATAGCAGTTATGGGTTAAAGCCTGCCGTGATGCGTTTACCTGCATTGGCCCGCCCGTTACTTTTTACGCTGTAACTCTCGCAATTTTTCGAATTTTTCAATGAAATCTTTTTTAAAATACTTCCAAGACTTGTGGCTATCATAAACAATGGAGAGAGAAAATACCCATGTATCTACCCCCCTAAGAAAAAGACCCGGGGGACAAGCGTTCTGAGGGGCCCATTTGTTTCTGAAAAATGATAAGGTAGTTTTCTAAAAAAAAAAGGCTAAGTGTACTAATACAGAAAATAGAAATATAGCGTTTGGGTAAAATCACAATTTTTTTTAAGATGGCACCCTGGGGTCTTCTGGGCAGGGATCCAGGCGGCAATTTCTCATCGGCCACCCGTTAAATCCGCCGCTGCGTGTAACTCCACAAAAGATTCAGATAGGATAAAATTATTACTTCCTCGTGTTCGATCCACCCCTGATACGCTCGTTAGCCACGAAACACCGTGCACGAGCCCTCGGAAGTTTTAAAAATATGCACGATTATACTCGCAGCGTACGAGAAGTCGCCTCGAAGCTCGAGCCTCGGCGACCGTCGCTGTAATCGAGCAGAAACGGAAGCTCGAAACCAGACCGCCTACTCCGGCCCTCGAAGAACACGAGAACTCGATCTATATCCGCGGGTTTCCGTGCGGGAGCGTGCACCCTTGCGCGGAATTTCGCACGCGACCCTGTTCGTGATTCCAGCCTCGTGTTATCGGCTAAACGGAGGGACCAACTGTACACACTGACCTTTGATACGACCCGCGATTCGAGGCAAACACCGAGGAAAGGTGAAAAGAGCAGGGAGGGGGGATAAGTTCATCCGCGTCCGAAGTCGGCACGGAACAATACCATCGGCGGCCGTTTAACCGCGGCGCGGCGTCGCTAGGCGAAAATGCAAATACCGACGCGGCGCGGAGGCTGAGGAGAACGGCGAATCCCGTTCCACTTGGACGAAACCAGCGCAGAATCCTCGTAAACTATGTTTGGAGCTTGTGCATCGCCGCTCGGCAAACAACGACCCGCTGTTAGAGAACTGTAAACGCATCTACGGGGATATACGAGCCTCGAAACCGTGCCACGAAGAAGGTGGCACCGCTGCTTCTTTCACGATCGAGTTTCCAGTCCAACGAAATATTGCATGTGTAGGTGGTAGGGGCTTTCGACTGTGAGCCGTGGGTCAAATATCGGCTACTATTTCTAGCATAAATGCTAGTAATATTACTCTAGTGCCCGCGGTGGCGATCGCATGGCGACTAAAAACAACAAAAGCGTAATTAAGGGTGCCCTCCCATTAAATCACTCCAAGCTTACCTAGGGTAGATGTCCCAATTACTGTCAGCGTCCCTATTACTGCCACTTTACTTATTTTACTTAATAAAAACGTAACGTATAATGAATAGTGAACTAAATAGAAAACTATAATAATAAGAAGAACAGTCCCAATTTAATGATAAATTTTTTTCTACACTATCTTTACACGTTGCGTGTTTATTAAGTAAAATAAATAAAGTGGCGGTAATAGGGACACTGGCAGTAATTGGGACATTTACCCTAGGTCTTTTTAGGATTTTATTTTAAAAAAAAGTAAACGTCATAGTGTTGAAAAACTGTTTAGGCTGCGTTTGTATATCATTGAACATAATAATTGTTTGCATATTTTATCTAATACCGCTGTTCTGGAGATACAGAAAAAAAATTCTGCATTCGCGGAATTCATTACGCCTTGTAGAATTATCTGAAATCAACAAACCAAGCAAAATCTTACAGTTTATAAGATTCTTCATTGCATCATCTATGGTTTCGTGTTTTGGCAGACGTGTGAGCCACAAACTTAAATAAAACGTAACTTTACGCTCGAAAATGTTTATAAAAAGAAGAAGATTGGCCGAAAAGCTGTGATCGTAGGTGATTCCATGAGAATCTTTAGAAACTGTAGAGAAACTTTAAGAATTTTCTTGGTTTGTTGATTTCGGATAATTCTACAAAGCGTTATAAATTCCGCGGAGTTTTTTGTATGACCAGGACAGTTACAACCACCAGAAGACAGCACTATTAGATAAAATATAAAAAAAAATATTATTTTCAATGATAGATACACAAATACAACCTAAAAAGTTTGTGAACCTTATGAATTTTATTTTGTTTTAAATAAAATCCCAAAGATGCCCTACTTTTGGAGTGATTCGATGGGAGAGTGTCTTACGAAAAAAGCAGAAGGCATCGCAACAACCAGATTGGGCACGTACCCTAAAAACGACGCTGGAGTATATGTATACAATTATACATTACGTTAATAAGGTGATTGTAAACCGATTTCTGGAGTCACGATTTCCAATACAATATGGAAACTTATACTCGATGGTGCAGGAATCAAATGATGCGGAATACGAACGGGTGGCAAGTCGGAAATGCTGCTCCATTTTTTTACCACTCCGATTGGAATCACTTAAATCGCTTCTAGAGTCGTTCGTTATATCGCACGCTATTGCAACGTTGCAACATCGCTGCGAATGATCGAGCACGATGATCACCCACCATTAATTATCGAACGTATAACGATACAGTTGGAAAGAATCGGCGTGTCCTCGAGGTCTAACGATCTCCCTGCCGAGGTAATTAATCTAACGATACGAATCTCTCCCCCTTCTCTCTGGACGCGCCTTTTTTTTCGTACGGACAAACGCTAATTAGAAGCGATATATTATCCGCGGCCCGTTATCAGCGGAGGAACTTGAATAATTCAAGGCATGATTACCGCCAAGGTGAGCCGGTCGTAAGGTCATTCTTCGCGGCGGTGCCCGCTGACTTTTGCAATTAAATTTATCCACTAACAGAGAGGGGGAGAGGGTGGGTCGGTTTGGCAGGCGAAAAGCGACTCCACAATTTGTTTGTTACGGCTGCGTCATGAGCAAGAAGCTCGCGACCAGGACGGAGCAACGTGTGCACGGTTCAAACATCCTTCGGTTCGCGTCTATCACCCTTCTTTAACGCTTCTACTTTCTATCAACTCACTTACACGTGTTCTACGTTGGAAACTTAGCGCAAAGCTTTCGCTATTTTCACTCGGTGCGTGTATACGAGACTTTACACTGCACGATATAGGTCCGCGAAACTTACAACTTGTCGGCTGATCAAACTTCTGTTACATGGGGTAGATGTGCCAATTACTGACCGGTGTCCCTATTACTACCACTTTATTTATTTTACTTGATAAAAACGTGACGTATAAAGAATAGTGTACAAGAATAATAATAATAAGAAGAAGAAGCAGGAGAAGAAGAACAGTCCCAATTTAATAATACTTTTTTCTGTACTCTATTCTTTTTACGTTACTTATTTTAAATAAAATAATTGGGACATCTACCATTCTGAGTAACACGAAATTTTCCCCTAACTATTAAGTATAGGTTAGTACAGCCTTCCATACTCATATGAAATTCGTCAAAAGATTTAACCACAGAACTCTGAATTTTTACCCAAATATATTTCATCCGCTACACTAGAATATGGCACATGTTCGAAAGCTACACTATTGAAGGCTCCAAGTAGACGAAGGTGGTGTAAGTCTCTTTGAAACCAAGGAAGGATCGATCGACGATAACCACGGAAGGAAACTCTAAAGTTAGATCGTCTCTGCATAATTTCTCTCGAACGTGCGTCCGCAGAACCGAACGGGGGGGGCTTGCCAGCAGAAAAGAAATTCCGTTGACGTAACAACGGTTTACACCCTAGCCGACCGCGTATCCCGCGTTCCCGCCGCATAAATTTCGAGAAATATTTAAAAGCCTGTTATTTCAGAGCGTCCTCTACCTTTGTTCCTCTCCGCCGGTCCAGCTCCGTGTTACGCAAATCGCGATTGCCAACTTGGCTCGCTCGAATAAATTACACCTCGACTTACCGTCTCCTAGAAGCAGATGCCCACAAACAAAGATCGGACGGTTCCTTTCGACGAATAAAAAGCAGAAAGCAGCCTTCCAGACACTTTCCCGTCATCGATTGCTCCCCACATTCGTCGAAAACCTAGCTCGACCCAGTTTCTAGAATCTGCACGGCAAGAGACGGAAAAGCAGGTCCTTGCGACGAATTCGCCTCTCGTGTGACCTGAATATCACGCGGGTATACATATGCATACACTCGGCCACTCGAGAGGCACCATCGTGTCGTCGAGACGACGTGCTGATCCGTGCGTATCAAAGGATCGAACTCGTAGGCTTCCCTGCGGCCAGACAATGCCTACGACATGCCCGAGCAATCGCGCAGGGCGTGCAGCGCATTTCCACCGGCAAAAACAACATTCAACGGCAGAGCTGAGAAACTCGGTCGGAATTTAGCGGTTCTGTACGGGGCGGATTTCTTGCCCGGTCCCGACGGCTTCTAATTGACGCCGCAGAAAGGAGCCGTCCAGATTCGCCGGCGGAATTTCACCTGGCCATCGTTACGTACGAGCACAATGAAATTCTGGGGAAGGTAGCCGAGCTCCGTCGAGAATGGATGGACCGCTCGTTTTGTTTCGGCGCCTTTTCCCACAGCGTTCAACGTTTCAGCTTTCCAGCACGGACGAGACCTTCTGCGTGCCCGTGTCTACCAATTAACGTAATTAACTCGATTCTCACGTTGCATTTGCATCCTTTCTGTTTATAATAACACACGTCGTCTGCGCCGCCTTTCGAATCCCATGACTTCTCTTCCTCGCGTTCCTATATTCTGATAATTCCACCTCCTCCGCTCCCCGCTGCCTGCAAAGATAGCCGCATTCGAGACACGATATCGATCCCACCGTATAGATTACTACAGATGATGCATCCCATTCCCGACTGATCTTATTCCATTCGCGGAGAGGCAACGTCATGTCGGTGAACCCGAGTGCAACGGAACCCGATTACGATCCTTCCTTATTTTCTCGTGGCGCGTGACGCCATATTCTCTTTTTCATGCCATTCGCAATCTCTTTACAGTGTGTCCCTTCCTTTTCCTCCGCCATTCCCCCCCGTTTCCCGTCGTGCCTGGATACGCGGAAACGGGAGAGGATCGCCGGCTGATCGAGTTGCACGCTACTCTCGCGCGACAGATATAATTGCGAACGAGATTACGCCCTCGTGCAAATCCCATTCAACGCTTCCACGCTGCTCTCATCGTTTCGTGCCATTCCGCGCGGCGGACGAGACGCTTGCCCAGCAAAAAGAAACGGTTTTTATCGAATAACGACCCCGCTGGCCGGGCCCGGACTCCGCGGACTACTCTCGCCGTCTAATTGCAACATTATTTCGCGGAGGATATTGGAAAATATTTTGCTCGTTTATTTGCTAACGCGGCGAGGCCTATGCGGATTCGGTAGCTCCTGATTTCAACCTGAGGATTTGTCGCGGCGAGTGTTATTGGATTACGAACACTTCTGGAGCCGACGGCGGAGAATCTTTTCTCTTTTGTTCTCCAAAGAGAAGCCTTTCTTCGACATTTCGAGAGATCGAAGCATGCCAGGTATAAATGAAAGATATTTCGAGCGTCGCGTGAGACGATCTCTATCGTGAAAGCAGATTCAGTAGATTTACGATATTAATATAACATCGTCGAGAATTAAAATTCGAAACTGATTACAGGATCTTTGCGTCGCAATTTTACTTTCAATTTCACGATAATGATCGCATCAACATTTCCATTACAAGATTAAAGTAACATTACTTCCTTTTAAAGTATCTGATACGTTAAAGTACCGCAGGGGGCGGGAGCCAGACGGTCCACCCGCTGAGCTCGAAAGTCCCTAGGCGCGTGTCACCTGCGCACGCAAAGTCCCTAGGATTCAGGCAAATAACCTACACTCGCAGCAAAGTCCTTAGTACCGACGCGAAATTGCTTTGCAAGTGGAAGGAAAAAATTCTATAATCTTAAGACCGCCATGGAAATCGCAAGACTATCCGCAGACATCGATGGACGTCCATGGAAGTCGCAAGTTGGAAGATCCTAGGAACTTTTCCTTCGTCGCGGAAGCGATTTTGCGTCGACATTTCGACACTAGGGATTCTGTTTTCCGCGTACGGAATTTCCTTGGATCCTAGGGACTTTGCGCGCGCGGGGCGCCGATCTAGAGACTTTTGCTTTGGCAGGTGGCACCACCTGCCTAGGAACTCCCGCCCGTTGCGGTACCGCTCCCCGGCGTCCACGATTACCCGTCACCAATGCGCCAGAATCGGAATAGGATAAACTACTCATTAATTCTTTACCAAAGATACGCAGAGAAGAAATTTGGAAACGAAGGAGAGCCGACGTTCTATAAAGTAAACTTTCTGTTCCAATAAAGGCGGCGAGAGTTAATGAAATCTGGACTGGTCGACGGAGTTGCATGACGACGAAGATAAAGGCCGAAGTATTTGCGCGAGGTAAGTAAACAAGTTCAGCGGATCTGGCGCGGAATCGCATTGTCTTCGAAGCGGCCACGATGCAACGATTCTCCTCAACATTTCTTTCAACGCTCCTCGTAACTGTATTCGTACGTTAAGCGACTCGCTTCCTGCGGCTGAATTCCCTAACGAACTAGTTTTCAGCCGCGTTTGCATTTCAAGCGCATCGCGCGCATTTCTCGGGCCAGACGCGCGGAATTGCGCGCACCAGTTAGCATTTTGACCGAACACGGGTTTCGCTCCGAAACACCGTTACGAAATTACTCGAGCGGGACCATTTATATCGAACGAAATCGGTAATTAAGTCGTGGAAACGAAGCTGACCTTGATAATTCGCCGCCTAAGCCTAAGATCTTCCAGCTGATGCCGGTCCCCGGGATACGAAAGATCGGCTAGTCCGTTCTTCACGAAAAGTAATCAGCAGTTACCAAGTTGCTTGGCTAATTAGATCGTCTCGAGCATTTAATACGAGAAACATAAAACGCTGGAAACACGACGAGTTCGATAATAAACAGAGAAACAAACTAATTTCACCGATATTTAGCTGTTCCTACCAAACATCAACTGATACGGAGCAAGGTATGGCAAGAAAGTGCGCCTTCTTAGGTATCTACTCATTTACTAAGTAACTCTCTCAATTGAAAAATTCGAGAAACTGGAACAGGTATTTTCAAATGTGTAGAAAACCTATCCAAACTTTAGTCGAACCTTAAATTCTCACCCTAAAGCCACGAACTCCCAGGCTACTCTATTTTTATCCACGAATGAATGTACCTGTCTGTCAAACAAAGTTTAATTAAAACACAGCTCTTATAAGAGTCCAAAGCTCCATCGGGTTTCCACTTCGGAAGGGTTGAAGTAGCCAGGCACTGTCAACCTGGTTTCACCGAGCCACCGCGTTAGTAGCCTCTACCGAAGTTCAACGACCGTCTGCGCGACGTGATTCAGGATCGCGGACGCACGATGAAACGAACATGAAAGTACAACTTGCACCATCGTTCATCGTATATATATAGCAGGGTACAATGTCTCCCGACCTTCAACTTGTCAACAAGACCGCTCGATCGCCGGCCCGCCATCTTCGCCGATCTCGCGGGCTGCGTCTCGTTTTAATTATCCTCCACAATAGACGCTCGACGTTTCGGCCTTCGACACATCGACGCCGCGTAGGTCTTACACCCGAGATCGGCCGGTTATGAGTTTGCGCTTTTCAACGACCTCGCGTGATAGGTCGTCGATCACGTTGGCCCGAACTCGTTTGGAGAACTGCCCCTCATCCTGCTAAATTAAAGCACGCCAACATTCCCACGTGAAAACGAACGTGACCTTCGAGTATCCTCGATGGCAACAATTCCTTTCCTACACGAGGATCGTTAACTGTCAAGACGGCTCGTCGCGACGGCGGTGACTGTTCCCCCGTTTCGTACTCGCTTGACCACCCTAATGAGAATTAATTAAAGGGAGGACAGCGCAGCAGGTGTTACGATAATTCGTTGAAATTAGCCCGACTAAACATTACCATGCAAAGTTATGCGCAGCGGGACCGAGCGCAATCGCCTTGGTCGCGCACAACCGCGGAACACTCCGCGCCCGAGCGTTATTTACGTAAATGCAATTATGTCACGCTGATCCACCGACCGTGTCGGCCAGTGTTATCCTAATTCACGACGCCGGAGCGTATTCGAATATTTGCGCGGATTACAGCGCCGCGTTGATAATAATGTGAACAGAGTCGCTGGATATGTCGCTGGAACGAAGGCGCGTGGCATTCGACATTTGTATTTCGACGGACGAATTGTAATAACTTAGTATTTTCGTCGCGCGAGTTGCTTGATATATAATCGCTAGAACTTTCTACGAATAAGCTGCAGGAGTTAACGCGGGGGCGGATTTGGGTATAGGCTAAGTAGGTTGCAGCCTAACGCGATAAATTTTGGGAAGCGACAAATTTTAGGCGAAAGAAATTGGAAAAGGTTTAGTTAAACACAGAGGCTTGTGGTAACTTTAAAAACAATTCACTTCTTTTTCGTGCAGCGTATTAGCGGTAATTCGGATGTGAGTTGGCATATTGAATTAATGATGAAATTATGTCAACTTTTTTCAATTAAAATATTTGATAATGTTTCATGGAAAGGGCGGTGGGATGCTTGTTAGCCCAAAGGCGCCAGAATTCCAAATTCGTCCCTGTCGGGTCCTGTAGCCTGTGGTTTGTTTAGCGAAGTTTTACTGTTACTGTTACCATTTAGTTTTACCGGGGTTGGGGTTCCCCCGGCTGACATTCAGGCGCACGAAGGTTCTTCGTAACTCGAAGGGTTTTATCGAGGTAGTTTCTGTACAACCTTTTACAGTTCTTTAACGATCTACCGGGTAACCAGTTTCGTTATTCCATTTTGATAGATGTTGAATGGTATGCTCTTTTGAATTAAAATATTTGTGGATGTATCGCGGAAAGGGCGGCAGACGCTTGCTAGCCCAGGGGCGCCAAATCTCCAAATCCGCCCCTGAGTTAAGGGGGAAGCCTTGTGTAACTAGGGTAAACGCACCAATAAATGAACACTTAAGGCTAATGACTGAACACTGTTATAAAATTATGTTTGCAGCCGCGATTGATTCCACGTGCTGCAAAAATTGTTTAATAACTTATTTTACTCATTTTAATATCAAATGCCCATTTACTGGTATGTGTTCATTTAGTGGTATATCTACCCTACTTAGCTGAAAATGGAGGCACTTTCGGAAATTCTGTTTAAAGAAAGGATTTAAGGGGGTATTCTCGTCTGAAGGGACGAGATCCTATATTCTCTTTAGGGACAGCCCACAAAAAACTACGTAGTCTTTACCGACAAGCATTATACACACGTATTTACTAGCATTTCAGTAAGTTGTGAAACAAATTTCAGTCATATATAATAATAATTAATGGAGATATGGGTTTTTCTCAAAACGGTATTTTTCATGACGGATGGGCCAATCTGGTCCATCGTTTTCGTACACCATCAGAAAACATATAATTCTAGCCGGTAGCAGAATCAAAACGAAATAGTTTTTTTTTCACGAGTTTAAGGCCGTTGAAAAACGAAAAAGAAACACGGAAAAGATGAGTTCAAATTCACCGACCCGCCATTTTGTGAATTTTTAATTTTTTTTATCATAAATCCGCTACCAGATATAGTCACACTCTTACTCATTAAGAATCCGTTCAGTTTTTTCGTTTTGGATCAGCGGAACAGCCGGAATTGTATGCAGCATGAGACAACTTTTTTCCACACGCTTTACGAGATGACCCATATCTCCATTAATTATTATTATATATGCCTGACATTTTTTACAACTCTGTGAAATATTAATAAATACGCGTGGATAATGCTTTTTTTGTCCCTAAGGAAAGGCAAAAAATTGGCCTTCTAGACAAGAATACCCCCCTAAATCAATCTTTTCGAAACTTTCAGGATATCGTGTCGTCAGATTGAGGTAAGTAAAAGAATGTTTTTTATCACAAAAGAATAGAAAATAACAGAGTTATAAGATAACTTAGCGTCCGCAGAATGCACGTGAAACCAAAATTTAAAAAGAAAGTGTTTAGTTTGTGAATGCAAGCATCAAGACCCACCTATTTGTAAGTGAAAAGAATCAAAATTGAACAAATGGCGGCCCCTCGAAAAAAAAGTTCACCTTTACCAATGAAATTTTGCCTTAGACGTGCAAAAATGCTCAGCATTTAAATAATGCCATTATACTAATAGCAATAGCGTATATGAAGAAAATGTTGATAAATATTCATACACAAGGCCAAGTCGATCGGTTGAATATATTTTTAGTTACATTGCCCGCGAAACCTGCACCACCTGCTACTTCGCAGCAAACCGGCCATAGCCGCTTTAATTTTTCAAATTTCGCTCCGCGATCTTGGAAGCATACTTTCGTGACGTTCAACTGATTGAGTAAAGAAAAATCGATTTTGTCGACCCACTACACTAGTGACTTTCATCTTTTAAAGGGACAGATGCAAGGGACAGCATTCCGACGTCCCTTCTCGATTTTCCTCCCCGCCCATTCGAATAAATCTCCTCCATGGTCGAAATAATATTGTCGGGGTCCCGGGACGAGGTGGCCGCTCGGGTAAACGGCGACCTTTACGAAGGGCCTGCGAGGGGGCGACGCGTTCACTTCTGAAGCAATCTTCCGACAAATACGAAATCAGAAGACGGAGGCAGGTGTATTTGCTGTTGGCCCTGCAGCTGATCCTCTCGCCTAACGACATCTCAAACAGAGAGCTACGGTTACCCTGGCGATCCCACGAAACAGGATACAACCGTTTCGAAAGGGGAGAGAAGTCGCTGGACAAATATGACGAAACGTCGAGATTCTTTGATCCGCCGTGCACGCGTCCCTACGCCCGACTCCTATCCGACGATTTTTCCACCATTTCGACAACTGAGATCGCAGCGCACGCGGGCCCGTTTATTTGCGCCGCGCCGCTCGTTCTGTAACGCTGCCTCTCGTTACAGCCACATTACTCTATTGTTCCATTGTTCTATTGTTCTAGTTACGGCGCTGTTGTAAATAACGCCGCAACAAATTTCTTCGTACGGTGCAATATTGGCAGGAATTTAGCAACGCGATCGCGTTACAGCTCGCTATTTACTATTATAAAACTCATTGCTTACGTAAAGATCATTATTACCGCTGTCCGTTACTCTTCGCGTCGAAGCAAGCCGCCGTCGCGTGGTGGCAAATATTTGTTTGCAACACGGGCGATCTGAAGAGTCCGAGAAACGGTGACAAGGGTGGGCGTTTCGGTCGCGTGACCTCTCCTTCGAAGAAGCACCGCGAAATGTTCGTTCAATGGAAGAGCACGAAGGACTCACCTTTTCGATGGCTTCCAGCGCCGCTTCAAAACTCCCAGCATGAGTAAACCGATGTAAACGAGGCCCAGATGCCAACGGGCTTCCGACTCCCAGGAGCGTACCAAGCACCACAACCACCACCAAAAACCAATCACCACACAACCACCGGTCGACCTCGTCGATCTTTCCGAAAAGATCTCTCTGGACGCCCGAGTCACACCATGATCGTCCACCGGTCTCTGCTATTTCCCGCTGACTCGACTCGCTTTGCCTCCCTCGACGCGACACACGCGAATTCCTTCTCAAATACGATCGGGCGACTCCTCCCCTCCGATTGGCTCACCCGTTCGCGCGGGAAGCTTCGCTGTTTCGTCGTAGACAGAATTCCAGGTTAAAAGTCCGCGAGCACCGATTCGCGAGGCGACCGAGCCCACCGTCGAGTCGCGGCGTCGAGCTTCCAATTTATTTTCAACCGGAGATGAAACGGGGATCGAGAAACCGCGGCCGGGATCGTTTCTGCTTCCGATGCCTTTAGAAAGCTGAGGGGAGTCTCTCGGACCGTGTACAGGTGAATTATTGACGCCGAGTTATCGACGCGGAAAGCTTTGCCCACCGCCGCGTCGGTAAGAAAAGTTTCGAGCCCGAGGAGCGGGTAACCTCCGTCCGTTTCTGCGACCCGTTAACGCGCGGTATAATAAGAACCTTTGCGCGTCGATACCGGGTGAACGTCCTGCATGCGTGTATTTTGTATTATGTCTCTCGGACGCGGCCGAGAAGCAGACGTGTCAATAGCAACGACACATCGTTAACTTCGACAACGATGACGATGGCAGAAAAGAAAGGGGGCAATATTAAAAGCATGGGACGGCTGAGTCAGCAATGCTTCTCATTGTCCTCTTATCGACGCACAATCACTCCACGCACTCCGATTCGCGCGTACTTTCGACCTGTTCGGACTTCAGCGAGCAAGGTTAACTAAGTGGAGAATTGTAAGCTCGACGGGCGACTTTGAAGCCTGCTGGAAATCGTATCCCGGAGCGGACTCGATTTTTCAACTTCAATCTCGCAAATTCAATATCTCGATTTCTGGGTTTCGTTTACCGACGAGGTTAATTTCGGAGTGCCCGACAAGCGTGGCCTTTAGCGAGCACGGTGTAATTATATATAGCGAAATAATTATGGAAGAAGATTGATTAATTTCCCTTCGCCTCCTTTTGCGGGTGGGAGTTTGTTAACAGGAATTTTACTGTCGAATAACGGTCGCACCGGTGACAGCAGACATCTCGGCGAACGTCCATCGTTACACTAGATCCACGCTAGATACGCATGCCACTGATTAATTAGCTGCCAATGATGTCAGCGCGAGCGCTACCTAGCTTCCCTGATTAATCGCTCGTCCGAAATAATAAATTACCGATCGCGATAATGAAGGCAATAATTAACCCCGATTTTTTCCGACGAAACAACGCGGCAATCTACTGAACCTCCTGGAATCTCGCCCATAACGGTGTCCCGCCACTATAATTCCAGCGAAAAACGCGGTCCGTCTAATGACCGGCAACACTGTAAACAGCCCGAGAAGTGTCAACGGATCGAACTGTGGAAAGCTACGAAAGCACTTTGCGATCCATTTCGGCGCACTCGTCACGACAGTCGATTTATTCTCTCGCGAGCAGAAGAGGAGATGAGGAAATAAACAACTACGTCCTAGCTTCTGATAAACAAGCTTCCAATGTCAGCGACGGAAAAGAACCGCGCGCAACGTTATCCACCCACGAAGGCGCGTCCCAAGAGCGAGTGACGTTCGTCGAAGACGCAGATCCATCGTCGGCTGGCGAGCTCGCGTCCAACCGATCGATATTTCGGAGCAATCTACGTCGCAACGTTCGCGCTCGCGAATTATCCTCCGCGTTGCCAGCAACAAACGCACCTGGCCCTACGGACTCCCCCCGCCAGTGAATCACCCTGGCGAATGGGAATCGCTCGTGCCGCGTAACCGTCCGCGAGCGGCGAAATTTCGTTAGGGAGCTCCGAGGGAACTGTCCGCCGCTAAAGACCACGCGACGCGCGCGCTCCGAGTCGCCGAGGGAAACTATAGGCGGGCCGCTGCGAATCGGTGCTCGTTACCAACCTTTATTCCGTGAATCGACCCGATGACCGCGTTCCCGGTGACAGACGTCAACGTGGGCACACTCGGGGTCGACGGCGGCCTATCGACGACGCGAGACGCGAGTCGCGGCGAAGAAACGAGCGATCAGGCGGAAGTCGCGGCCGCGATACACACAGATACGAACCGGCTGCGCGCCGAACTCCAACTGAACCGAAGACAGAGATGGCAGACACGCGGTACTCCTTCCCAACTGCCTGCCAGGCTCCTCGCTGCTCCCACCACGCCGCTCGACTCCCCTCAGACTTCTCCCGGCGGCCAGGCGCGGCTCAAGGTACCGCGCCACGAATCGAGCCGCCTGGCGCTTCGACGGGCCACTTTTACCGATAACAGAGATGGGCAAAATTCTTGTTTGAATAAAATTTCTAATAACGAAAAAAAAGGTAAGAAGATTATTCGCCGTGTGTTGAATAATGTTAACTCAGGTTAACGAATGACATCTTTTTCTTTTAACTTTTATTCGTTATTAGACGTTTTGTTTAAATACAAATTTCGCCTATCTCCGTTAAACACAGCCCTGCGAGGAAGAAACTCTTATCAATATTTCGGCTGTATTTTATTTATTTTTGGCTGCTTTTCTTATAACTGTTCTTTAGGAAAGCTGGGCGCTGTAAGCGAGGAACAGGGAAGACGTTTTCATTGAAATATTACGGAGATGGAAAGTAGATATTGAGGCTAGTGGATGGTTAATGCGATGGGGGATTTTTGGAAATGAAAAGTGGACTATGTATTAAGCGTTTTGATTTAAATAACCAAGTTTCACAGTCTTTGGCTCGAAATAGATTTTATTTGCTGATTTCTCCCTACTAATTTCGTTTAATCGTATATTAACAGTATAAGAGTGTGAAGGCAAGCTGTGGGAGGACCTCGTGATGAAGCATATTTGACGTTACTTTTGCATTTATTATTATTATTTATTTAAGTATATCAACGGGATAAACCCTTTGTTATGAGAAGTACAAATCGCAGTCACACAAGCATAGAACAAACAATTAGGAAGTGCAAAAGAAAAATAATTAAAAGAAACAAAAGCAGAGGAATAAGAGCAAAAGAAAAGTTAATGATAGTTACAAAATAGATATAAAAAAATCTTAGTAATAACAGTAGCAAATAGTCAAATAAATATACGAGTATAAACAGCCACGTAAGGTAAGGTGAAAAAAGAGAGAGGTAAAGGGAACGCGAAGGTAAAAGTTAAGGAGAATGGGAACCACGAACAGCGATCAGATCAGAGCAGAGATTTTAGAAGTTTAGATTTCCGAACTTTCGGAATTTTTTAAAAACAAACCATTAAATATATTTACTTCTGTTTTTAATCAACATAAATTCAGGGTTCCTCTTAAAAAAAAATCTCAAGTATCGCATTCTTTTCGGGCCGACAAAGTAGGGAGACCCCTTAAATTCGAATGAAACCAGTATACATTTTTAAAACAAATTTTTTGAACCTCAATTTTGCAGCCCTGTGCGATCAATTGAATTGCACCAGCTGTTTCGGTTTAAACTAGGCCATTTCAGGCTATCGATTCTTATTATTCATCCAACTGACAGGAGCTTATCGTCGAAACATTGTTGCGAAGACTACTTAAAGGGAGCACTGGAACAGCTTTGTTTAAAGAGATGCAGTGTAATAAAGGACAATAATAGATTGCAAGAGTAAATTGATAAGAATGATTGAACGCCCATGTCTGTACTAATAAGGAACTCTGTGTAGATATTTGAAAATAAGAAAACAGCGTAAAAATTCACTTGAACAGACAACTTTTGCAAACGGAATTTCTTTGAATGATCGTGCGTCACTGAGTAGGCATATTTGGTGTAATCAATACGAAAGATAACGCCAGAATCTACGCAGACAAAGTTTCGACAAACTCCTACGTATGCAATTGAAAAGCGACCAATTTTCTAAGTGCCAGCGAGAGTTTGCCCGATGCATAGTGGTGTGCACGTTTAAAACATGACGTTTCACGGAGCAAATATACGAAGGAAACTTCAAAACGGAATAAAACCGTGAAGCATACGTTTCTCATTTTACATTCGCTGCGCCCGTAAGAGGCTATAGGATTGCATCTACATCCTGTAAACCCGGGCATAAAAAGCCCGGAACAAGGGAGAGGATGAGCTCAACTAGCATTACATAATCCCCCGTTCGCTAATCCGATTAGGGGATAGTTGATTCGCAAGTGAATCGAAGCGTGGCTGTTTCTGAAAATCAATGCCATAATTCGCCCTACAGTCTCGGCAGAAACGAGAACAGAGCGATACAACTGACTTTAAATCATCGATTTCGTAGGTCCAGTTTTTATCGTCGACCTCATCCGTTTCTCCAGAACCTTAAAATTGGAAATGATTATATCGCGAACGAAGGGAACAAATTAAAATGTTGCGATAGAGATCTCGCGTGTTCCAAGGATGCCATTATTGGTATTAAGGGGAATCTTGTTTTTTGGGGCCAAAAACATACTAAAGTTTGAGATATTTTTTCAAGAACTTTTTTAAGACTCGAATCACCTGAAATTTAGACCATATTTTTATGCATCTTTGTAGAAGTTGCAGATTAAAAAATAAATTGAGACTAATATAATAATAATTTCGAGAAAAATAAGGAGAGTGGTGAGTTTACAAATCAAACCTTAATTTTTGTTAGCAAAATTCTCAAATTTTCTTATGTAACAAAGAACTATGTAACTTGTCGATATTCTGGTTCATCAAATTTAAGCTAAATATTGATAATTTAAAACGCAGTTTCATTTTTCTGTTGAACATTACCTGGAAGATAAATATCATGCACACCAGCGGACGACGAACTTTGCGCGGCATGATAGTCGATCATGCATAACTCCTAAATTTACTATTAAAAATTAATATAAAAAAACCTGCAACTTTTTCAAAGCTGCTTAAAAGCGTGATCCAAATTTCAGGTGAATGGAATTGCTAGTTTCTTAAAAAAAAAATCCCAAACTTTGCTATGTTTTTGGGCCGAAAAATAGGCTTCCCTGCTTAAGAGGCATATAGCCGATGCTTGACTCGAACCAGACCTGAATCGCATTAAATTATTAATACCAAATGAATCCCTTAAGAGAAGCTTCGCTAAAAACTTATGGGAAAGCCTCTTGACATTTGCGCATCCCCCGAGAGTTTCCCGTTTCCCTTGCACTGGCCGCCGATAAAAGCTTACCCCGATATCCTTTCATTTCTGAACTGATAAACCATGAAATTACGAGATTACGAAGTCGACTGAGCGATAGATAACAAAACCGTTCCACAAAATAGTGATCGCTCCTTATCTCGATAGACGCGCCACTCTTCAACAAAGATTTGAATTGATAAAGTCAAGCCTCTGCAAAAGTGCACGCTTCCATTCTTCATTCAATGCAAGCGAAATATATTCTTTTGCCCGTTTAGGCGAAAATCTCTTATCAGCCTCTGTTACGAATTAACACAATGGCTATGATAAACAAAAGGCTCTCTTCCCTTTGAAAAATCCGTTTCATACGTGTTTCAATGGAGATAATGGAGTCGCTTATTCTCTTGCTCTTTCGTTTAACGAATTTAAATAGAAATCTCTGGTGGGCCCGTAAAATACAATGTTAAATGGTAATTGAATTGTCGTGCATTGAAACGATGCTTCTCTAAACGATTGTCTGTTATCTACGTCCCCGGAAAAATATGCAAGGAAAAGCAGAACTTGTACCAGTTTTAAGGAGTCACGCGAAACCGTATAATTAGAATTCTGCGTCCAAGAAGCGCCCGGAGAATTAATATTCCGCCGGGCTAATTAAGGAAATGCTTCGGCGCATCTCCTGACGGAAAATTTCAAATCGAAGAAGGTCGAATCGCGTCCCAGATATCCCCGGTGTATATCTGGCAAGAATGTTTCGAAACTCGAGAGTGGACGGTGGTGGCTCGTCATTCCGAACTTTCCACTCCTCGAGCTGCAATCGCGCCGAATTATTCGGCTTCCACTGGCGCATCAACCCGCCGGAACATCTGGAACGGTGTTCGAGTGCAAGTTGCCACGAAGTTGCTGCACCGATTGCCCCCAGCTACAGTGCCATCGGTTCAGTCGGTTCGCTGGTAAATACCTTCAGTTCCAGCGTAGGTTCCTCGGATTCGGCCCAGCTGAGCCGACTTCGGCGGCGCTCGGCCACAATCGCAGGCGATGCATCGATTTTTCCTTCGCTCGCCGCTGCTGCAACCGCGATGCATCGCACCGGCTACGACGCTGACACTCGCCGACTTTCCATCTGGAAACTTTCGTTGTCCCGATCGTTCCCCGAATTTTTCCACCCTCCCAATCGCGGGGGGGATCCATCCCCCATCCTTGAAAGCAGGACTTTGACGTGCCGTGTGCAACGTTGGCGAAGGAACCCCGTGTCGCGACTGCTGCCCCCGGCCTCAGCGAACGGTGGTTGCGGCGAAACATGCGATTTAATCGAACCGCGACATCGCGGCTATTGAATATTCATAATGCCCCTGTGATTTATTCAAGCTGTATCACGCGATCCATAAACTGTTCCCGGCGAGTTTGACGCTGGTCTTTCTCTGTATTGCAGAGGATTTATTGAATGGTACACATTTGCTAGTCGCCAGCCTCGAAGAGGAAAGGAGGTGTGGAGTTGGAGGTGGAGCAGAAAAGGAGAAGAGGAAAGTGTGCGTTTTGTCCTGGGTCTGCTAGTGGACTCATCAACAAGGCTTTACCTAGCAGGTCCTGCCTTAGTCTCCTGATCAGTCTCGTTTGCCACCACAGCTAACTCCGACTCTTCGAGATCTCTTAGTCCAGGCTCCGTCTTATTCGACGCGGGTTCCTGATCCCACATTAGTTATTACATCTCTGCAAGACGTGACAGTTCCATTCTATGCGAAATTTGGTGACAGGTACTTTGGTCTGCCTTGGAAGGCGAAGAAGAACCCAAACCCCTACACACCTCTCTGGTGCAGTAGATACCCGTGGTTAAACCTAAGTCAGGCAGTTGCATTCAAATAACACTCATAGTCGAGCCTCTTGCAAGGTCTCAGCAGTGGTGAGCCAGCTCGGGTACCCCGGGATCGCCAGTTCCCATCTTGCGAACAGGCTTCAAGGAATCACCTATGACACAACCCTCTAACCCTGGGGGATGAAGGTTCAGGCCGTTCGATCTTTCGGAATGTTTAAATAACAATGAATACAAGTCTCGTTCTTCGACCAACTGAACATTAAATTAGATCAAACAATCCATCTCCTTCGACACGGTTAAATTTTCTCAAACTGCAAAGTCGTATGGGACAGGTTCGTTAAAAGTATTGCCTTTAATTACCTCGAAGGAAATGTCCTCTTATCGGACGCTCAGAAAAACCTGGATTATCATTAACGCTGATCAATCCTGGGAAAAAATTTATCGCCCTGCCACGCGAACTTTTCGAGCTCCCCTGCGTTTTGCCTTGTTTGTAAGAAACTTCCCCAAAGTTTTCATCGTCTCCGCGCGAACATTCTTCTAAATGATGGACTTAAACTTCCTGGACTTAAGGATAGCTGGAAGCGAAGGGGACACGGCGAGGGAAGTGCTTCCTGGAGGAAAGGAGCTTTAAAGAGCACCGGTAAGATGTAGTAAATGATGGAACACGAGTGTCCAAGAGGATCTGCCTCACTGCATTAACTGGATACGTGTACCAATGCTTCTAGATATCACTGCCAACTCGGCTGTTACCATATAGCCTGCACCAAAGGCAGCTGTTAAATCGAATCTAATTGTTGCTCGAGACGCTGCAGGAGATTGGGGTCAGGGTGAAGTTCACCGGCCTCTAGAGCGACGATCGACCGAGGAGCTGCAGGTGGAGGCCGCCGATGGGTGGAAACATTAACAACCGTGCGACTGGTTTCTCGAGATTTCACGGTCCTCCGGGCAGGTAGTACCCGCGGGACACACGAAAAGATCCCGTGCGGATCGCCACGGACCAGCCCGTCATTGAAACTGATCGTTCCACGCGGGAGGTAAGGGTCCTCGCGTCTTATTCATGAGCGACTACTTCTGGCCAATCATCCCGCATCCTGAATGGGCCACCTGCAGCTACGAGAGACCGCGGATGCATGATAAATTCGGATCGCTCGGCTGGATCGTTACCTAATCCTTTATTGCCGCCGGTTGAACTTGGATCGATCGTGACCGATACCAAGTCCAGCGTCTTCGATCAGATTCTCCTACTTTGAACCCGATGCTTCGGGTGTTGAGGAGAAGACGAATGACTCGGCTCGAGGAGTAGAGGAATAGGAACGTTCACTTATGGATTTATGGGGACGACAGATTGGTAGAAGCGTCTCCAAAGTTCTGTACCTCGTAACATGTGATTTCGGTAGGTGATACTGAGGAGGAAAGTGAGTTTATTGGTTTTTGCTCGAAGCCTTCCTTGATACTGAGATTTGCAGTGTTTAATTAAAAGAGAGAGGAGTTAGTTACCTACTTGTTAGCCGAAGGCATTCTTATCTAGTATCGAAGCAAGTATCAGCCTGTCGGACAATTCGATCGAAGAGTGAACCAACTCGATACAGATAAGAAGATAAAACGGGATACACTGATAGCACGAGCTGTTGCAATTATACGAGCGAGCGGTTAACGTGTGTTTTGTAATCTTTGCAGGGCTTGGAATTCTTCAAACAGTTCCGGTGCTTTTCTTTTCGAATGAGCGAAGCGTTCTGCGAAGCCCTGCAAATCAAACGATGATCTCGTGAAGAGATAGGGGTCGCACAAGGACACTGGAGCACCAAGGCGCTTTAAAGTATTCTCGTGACACTCGACCCAATTTCGTTCTCCGTCGTATAATTACTAAGCGAGTTAGATGCATCACTCTGGCCCCCTCTTCAAAGACAAACGTTTTCGCTCCGACTTCACGTCGACGAGTGACGCCACAGTGGATCTTACATCGGCTTGGAAGCAAAAGAATACGTACATATACGCGCGAGGGACTATTCACACGGCCAAAGTAATTTTAATGAAACACGAAGGAAATCGGATCAAAGGATTGGAAGCATTCGAGTGCGTGCCTGGTGAACTCATTCTCTAAATCGAGACTCCTATACAGTAATTTCATCAGCAAATTTTTGCGACAATTTCTATTGAAAATTTCAATAGACATCTGGTGGTAACATACGTTCATAATCTCTACTTTCTACGACAGGAGGTGCAACGTCGAACCAGACATCAGACGCCACAAACGAGCCACAGACAGGTTTGCTAAACGGTGGCCAAAAGTCGTCACCTGGATGGAATTAACGAGATGCTAATTATATTAGACACGCTGCATGAAATTAGAAATTTGTTCGAGCATCTATCCCCACGTATCTTATCGGCGATCTCGATCGCCACGCACAGTGGAATGCGCGATGCGCGCCGTTTTCGCGTATCTCGTTGGACCGTCCGATAAGATCGGGCCAGCAGGCATTCTTTCGCGAAGAGGAGAAACAGAAGCGGGGCGAGTATGAGATGGTAGGGGAAGGAGAAGGATCGTGGTCGTCCAAAGACCCATCGATATTCCCGTGCTCTCTATCTTGTCGTCGCGGTATAAAATACCGGTTGAAAAAGGAACGCTGAATGGCCGATGCCCGACTAAAAACCGGACTTGCTCTCGTTACGCGATGCCAAGGAAACGACGAAGCAGTTGGCCGGGCGACGGTGCAGGTGGGTTGCCAGATGACCGTCGCGGGAACAGTGAATGAAAGAACGAAGGTACAGTTTCGACCTGCGTTCGTGGCGTCGAGTCAGCGAGCAGAGAGTAAAGGCGCGACAAAACAAATACGAACGCGCGTACCGAATATCAATTTCGCCTTCTTGTCGCGGGGGACGTGGATGTCTGCCCACTTCGGTAGCATCTGACTTATCGCTCGTCTTGCCGTTACGCTCCCCCCGCCGCTGTCGAGACTAAAAGACTATCGCTCGTGTTAGCACACACCCGGTATATGGACGTTTAATTCGTAAAAGCAACAGAGATAAGTTATTATTCGTTTCGATAAGGTGAATTAGCAAAGTGGCGGATTGGTATGGAAATGTGATGGCTAAACGGAAATGAAGTGGAGAATGTTTTCTGATTTAACACGATGGGTGGGAGGATTGTTTGTTAAATAAAAATGCAGATTCTTTTAATGCGAATACATATATATATATATATATACTGGCAATTCAAATTTGTTACTCTGGTCATGTAGGAGTAAATACTTTCTCTTAGAAGATGGAACAAAAAAAAACGCCTGGTTCCGGCCGGGATCGAACTGGCGACCTTCTGCGTGTAAAGCAGACGTGATAACCGCTACACCACGGAACCAGATGTTCGAATGTTTGACAATATCGGTATATAAGTAAGTACAATTATGTGTAGGTATTTATACATTTTTATCTATAACGTGCTTCGTTCCATTTGCTAGACAGCGGATACAATCAATGTAGTAAAGCATTGAACAATAATTATTCCGAGTACTAGAAATTGAGGAACTCTCAATGGATAAATTTAGTTCTGAAATACCATCAGATGAGAACATATTGCCACAGACGAGGTATAGCCACAGACCAGGTATAGAACTACTTCTTGAATTCTAATTCCTACCACGCGTACCGTTACAATCTGTGTCGAGACTTCACCGGTAACGTTGCACGTGACACGAAAATGGTAAGGGGGCTCGCGAGCCCCCCGAGCGTATGACACAAAATTACAGTGCGTGATAGGTCTATCCTATACCTGGTCTGTGGTGATAGACAAAATTTTATTTCACAATTTCTCAATTCGTGCATCAATTTCATCGATTACTGGACCATGTGGGAGGCCTTTTAACAGGATTCCGTTGAGATATACTCGTTACTTGGAGAAATATGAGTGACATACTTGTTTCTCCTCCTTACTTACTAACATCGACGAAGTATTATAAATATTCCTGCAACGATTCATTTACACCAGGTTCAACTAAAATGCATTTATACATTATAAATAATACTATGTGATATGTATTAGCATTAACATTAATGTATCGAACGATTAAACATTGAGAATAAAAGAGAATTCATTCGGCGTAGTTGCAAATCCAAGGCCAAATGCTACTAATTGCTTGATATCTCGAGTTCTATCGATCATAGTTAATAATAATATATACTGGGCGGTTAGTGTAAATGTTGTTAACATTATTTGTCATGGCAATAGCCACTGGAATGGATATTTTAGCAGAAAATCCATTTTTACCGAAGAATTCGTTGGATTTCGCAGTTGTAAATAACCGACGTCCTTGTTTTGATCGGGGGACATCGTTTCTCGAAGTCTACGTGGGGAGCTCACGGAGCTCGATGTACTCAGTCGTCGTCGGTCCTCCGAGCTTGGAGGACGTCCGGGGACCTGTTCAGGGTTTCAACCCTGGTTCTCCCCCCGCCCCACCCCGCCCCCCGCCCCCCTACTACAACCCTTATTGGGTTGGTGCCGATGAAATTTTGTGGTTCGTTAAGCCATTTAAATATTTATTGTTCTGCCAAGGTCAGAACTGATTTCCCTCCCTTTGTAACTGATTTCTTCGATTGTTTTACATCATCTGTCCGATTTCATGCATTCCTTCAAGGATTTTTGCGCGAGTCGTTCTATTTCGTGTATTTCTTCGATGGATTTGCATGATCTGTCATATTTCATGCATTTTATTTTATTGGATGCATTTCTTCGATGGGTTTACATGATTTATTTAATTTCATGGATTTCTTCGATGGTTTTGTATGACTTCTGTCACTCTGTCATGCATCTCATCGATGGTTTTGCATGGTTTATTCTACTTCCCTGCTCTCCTTCATGTATCTCAACGATGGTTTTACATGGTTTATTCTACTTCATGCATTTCTGCGATGGTTTGGCATGATTTATTTAATTTCGTGGATTTCTTCGATGGTTGTCCATGATTCATTTCGTTTCGTCGATTTCTTCGATGGTTTTGTATGACTTCTGTTACTCTGTCATGCATCTCATCGATGGGTCTACATTCTCTGCTCTTTCCTTCATGTACTTATCTCTGCGATGGTTTCGCATGCTCGTGCGTGCTCTTCTATAGGTTGAAATTATCTCGATCAGCTCCACCTCAATAAGCTTTTGCTTAATTTCCTTCCAGGCCGATCACACCGTTACTAACATAGAGTAGTTGATTGTTTCAGCTTTTCAGGTTCACCGTTACGCGGGGAATGGAGTTAATAACATAATCTATTTAAAAAGAAACTAGTGAAAAGTGATAGTGAAAAGTGATCGTGCAAAGTGATAGTGAGTGAAAGATGACATCTAAGGAAGCCTAGGTTAATTTATTATAGCATGAAGTATTTAAGGCCCCATGTAAAATTGCGAAGTAGTCACTAACTCATTAGCATTGTTGTTCGTTTATTGGCTCCTCATCTCGGATGAGGAGGTCACCGCTGCTTCCGTTTCCAGAAGCAAGTGACTGAGCATGGAATCGGTATGGGTGGATCGGTTTCATCCTCTGGTGTTCTTGTCGAAAGGGAAAAGTTTCGGGCGTAGGGAGTGTACCTTTTGGTACACTGCCTGCGTAAGTCACCCGGTCCGATACCCAGTCTCCGGGTTAGTCGGCTCAAGTCAGGTCACAGCTAGTGCTCCTGGCGAGTCGCACGGTGCAAGAGGAATCGTCTGGGAGGCGCCGGGCGCTTTTCCCTTTCGACTCGGACAGCAGGGTGGTAGGAACTGCGCCGTCCAATACTCCTTTCATGCTTACCGTTCGTCTTTCCTTCTTTCCTGAATTTCTCTTAATCGAGTGATTGCTTGGCAGTTCCCTAGATTCTACATCTAAACCGAAGGGATCGATGGAACTTTGTGTGTCCATCCATCTCTTTGGTTTAGTAGTGTTTCATGTACAGGGAGATCGATGGAACTTTGATTCCATCTATCTCTCTATGGGTCTCAAAACGCAGCAACCTCCTCGTGGTGAGACCTGGTAATCGGTGAGAACCGAGCAGATAGCTGCGATTGTCAAATATTCTAATTAGATTTATGAATTTCTTTAACTTGCAATACTATGGTACAATGCAACTTGGAATGTTGTTTGATTGTTCGTACCAGACCTCAGAACACGAGTACAGTGTTAAGGTAAAAGAATAACTGCAAGTTGGAACATTTCAGCGAGGTACTGGAACTGATGTTCCAAAAAAGTTATATATTATATATGTAACTGTATATATATATTTTATTGCAATCATTGAACAATGTCAAAGTTTCCCACACAATCTCCTTGAAGCTTCAGGTATTCATCCTGGGAAAGTTCCACCCAAGATAGTCGCCGATAGTTAATAGCATAGGTTAATCTTACAGAAGTAAGACCGCCAATGGTCGCACGCGAGGCTCTTCATTCCACCCGAATATTTGAGGGATCCGCAGTGTTCGTTGCCGTCCGCATAGGTAGGCTCACCCGGTAACCAATGTTCGTAGCCAGCCGCTGACAACGTTGCGCCTGTCAAAGTCACCCACTGGCCCTTCTGGAACATATCGTGAGTACCTATCCAAGCCTCCGCGATATTCTCTGTGTTCAACCAATCCACTAGCATCGTGCCCTCCGCATCCGACTGAATGATGGCCAATTGACCTAATCAACAATGAGGAATCCTCTAATAAGCCCTGTCGCATGAACGTCCGATACCTCGATCGGATTTGCGGGAGCAGAGGTTCGAATTAAGTTACATCTGGGATTTTGTTCGTGGGGGTGTTGTATGGAAAGTTGAACAGTGGGGAATTAAAGGAGGGGGACATTTTGGGCTTGGAAAATGATTAAATATTGAAAAGAAGAGGAATTTGGGTGCCCTGGGTAAGTTTAAGTTTGGGCTAAATCTGAAGAAGAAATTGGCTGATCTGAAGGTAGGTGATTAGTGGTCATTTGGTTCGCAAAACTAAGATTTCGAAATGGCTAAAGATAATGCTTGGAGGTTATCAGTCATATCGAAATAATGAGTGCTCAATACTTGGATCGCGATACTTCGATTTCGCGGATCGATGAGATATTAGTGTCAACGATATTAGAGGTCAGAGACGACACAGCCGTTTTGCTGTCGTAAATTGTATTATTAACCTCTAGTTGTTTAACCTGTCTTCGCCAAGCATTACTATCCTATATATATATATATATATGTATAATAGGACGCCTAAGGTAACCACAATTTTTGTTGGAAGCCCTCCTGGAAACAATTTTCGCTGCGAAATACGAAATTTTACCACTTTTGGGTACCAGAAGGGTACCTGTCTAATTGGTCACCTGAAGGACATTTCGAGGGGCCTAAGTCACATACGTGCCCAGACTCACTGCCCGGCGACACTTGAGACACCTCCCCTGGAATCGAAATAATTCCCGATATTATTACGACAACTAATATGTGACAAAGACCCCGAAACAAAGAACTTTGTGGAACAGATTCACTCTTACAACAGCGCTTTTTGGTTTGCTTCCATGAGAGCCCAAATAAAAGGCGCATTTGGACACGAAGTTACCCCCGACTACGAGAGAAATCATGATAGGTACTTTGTCTCGCTTCGTCTGTCAGCTCACGCTCGAGCTCGACCCGCGTGCGGACCTACATGTACAATGCGGTAGCGGCTTCTACGTTGTACATAATACCTGTTTTTGGCCACAGGTACTACCCATTACCGAATTTTCCAGGTTTTGGATTTTTACGACATCTCTGGGTGCCGAGGAAACTTCATGCTGAACCTGAACCTTGTACCTAAGTCAACGGGAAGTACGAAAAAAAGCCTCTGGGCAGATTTGACTAACAAACGAACATCCACCTTAAGCGTCTTATCATACAGGATACTCTAGATTGCGAAATTGACAAGTTATCATTTCAAGAGATATTAACGCTCAAAATAAATATATAATCCCCATCACAAGTAAGGTGCAATTCCCAAATGCCACGAAGTTAGGCGACTGTCCTCGTTTCCATAACGCAACTTAGATTTCAGCCAGCAAATAATTAATATAGAAATTACGTATTCCACGAGCGAAAACAACACGATATCAAATGATTTCCTCATAGATCATTGACCACACATCAAATTACAACACCTCCACATCACATTCGAAATCTAGTCCCTTATCCACCTAAAACACCTCGAAACCCACATATACAAATAATTTGCATCACCTCCGTCGCGCATGCAGGTTAGCCGCGCATCGTTCCAAGTCACCGCGGGTTGTTTGACCAGCTTATGGGCTCCTATGCCCCGAGTGACCACGTAGTCATTCGGCGCACGATACGCACAGCACTGATTCTGCCTATTGTAAAACTCCACATGGCCACCCAGCACTTTAGTTCTCGGCGGCACGGAATCTAGAAGAATGAGTCCCTCTTCGTGAATTTTGCCCATCTCCACCACGACCCCTATATTTCAAGCGTCCGGGCTCTTTGCGCTGACAGTGCGTTAATTGGGTAGCTCCATTGCAATAAACGAACTGGTATATGTAGACTTATCGCGTGTGAGACGATTCGAGGAAAAGGAGGAGTAGTGTAGAATTAATTTCATTTTGTTTAGTAAACAGACGTCACTGAACACGGGTAAGTAATTACTCGATATGACATGATAAGTGTCTTCTGACTGAACATGATAAGACGCGATTCATTTTATCAGAGGTCAGATTTGTTTCTCTGTTTTTTGGCAGAGTGGCCTATGAAAGCCCACTGGATATCAACCCGGCAGTGCACAGGTGAGGTTCTGCTGGACCCACACTCGTAGAAAATCTTATCGTCGTTTGTTGTTTCTTTAGCAATGGGGTCGAGACTCACAAGGGAAAATCCCGAACCCGGAAATTCCAAGAATTCTGAAACTCCTGATTACAACGCAATTTTTGCTTGCTGCCCAAATTCACTCTAAGGGGGTGTAATTGACCCCTGAAAGTTCGGATATTTTCCGATTTTGTGTTATAATTCATGAACTGTAAAATAATTTGTTTACCAAATGATAGATCTAATTAAAAGAAGTAGCTTTTGTCTTGAAACTTTTTTTCTATCTCTTACAGTTCGCGAGTCATAACACAAAATCGGAAAATAGCCGAATTTCTAGGGGTTAATTTCACCCCCTTCGAGTGAATTTGGGCAGCAAACAAAAATTTCGTTGTAATCAGGTGGAAATCCTCTACATATTCACAAAGTTTCAGAATTTTTTGAATTTTCGGGTTCGGGATCTTCCCTTGTCAGTCGAGCTTCCAGTTATATTGTTTGCATTCAGTGTTAATAAAGAATAGTAAACACACAGATTTTTCTATATCGTGGTCAATCAATGTTACTTTTTACTGCGGGCCCAGGAGCACCCCATATGGATACTTGTGTTTCAAAAGTCCACCTAGGCACTGCCGGGTTAAGTAACCTCATATAATTTTATATTGGGACACTTTCAAGCGAAATTTTTTGTCAGGGACACAGAATCTTTTTTAATGGATTTTTCAAATTGAGAATGCTGACGTGTTTTAAAGAGAAATTGTAATCGATTAAACTATGAATGTCATTGGATGCTGGTAGTACAGTAGAACGTCGCTTATCCTCTAATTAACGCGATAAATATAATAATAACGTGTACCTGCAGTGGGGCCACCCTCGGCCAGATTTTGTGCTACATTGCAAAGCACTCCACTTAAAAAAGCGACAAGAGTCAGCGTCAGCAACAGTTTGGCCATGGTAACCTATAGAAAGAAGTAATGTCAGAGAAATTAATACGGAGAGAGAATTGTATTAACCCTTCAACGACGGCACCGTTTTTTAACAATTTCTCTCCGCAGACATATCTGCGATATATTTGCGATTTCGGTCCCAAATTCTCCTTATCCGATCGGGCTCAAACTTTGCACAGATTTTTTTTTAAATATTTGGAACTGTTTTGAGGGGGGAGGGGGCGCGAAGAAAATATTGGAAAAAAAAACATCAAGAGGAAATAAAAGCCACTCTAGTATACAGTCTCTACGGGGAACTGAGTTCTTTCCACGGTCACTAATACTTACTCGATGGAACTCTTGCTCAACGACTATTTTAAATAGCGAATATCCCTCGGATAAAACGACTGCGCACCACGAGACTTGTTAGCTGACTGCCGCGAGCGAACGCAGGGTAGGCAGTTATAGTCACAGGAGCACTTGGGACTTTGAACAGAAATTGTTGAATTACTGACTCCACATTTTGTGCACACGGGCCCATCGCTCACCACTCGAGATTTTGAAAACTTATCGTACTCTGCATTTCGAAAACGCCGCGCAGCGCCGCAAGATCGTTATCGGTGTCCCGAAAAAAATTGTCGGGGCATGCCAGGTTTCAAGGAGCTAAATAAATTTATTACTGTCGAGGAATTCGGTTTTTAAGTAAATCATTGACAATTGATGGAGGGAAATTATAGTCGGTCATTCTCGTTCGCGTTGTTGATTTTACTCTTTTCGTGGATAATGTATTTGCGAGACACTTATGCGAACGTGGAAATCTACATACCGAAAAGTTTTGGTAAAATTCGGGGATATCACTTGTTCCGTCAAATATTTTCTTGAGTGCCCGGTCAACCTTTAAATCTATTAATTCTAATTGTAAATCAGGTGGAACACTGTTTCGACGTTTACTGAGAACGGTGATGATACTATATCCAGAGACTGTTCTAACTTATCTAAATCCCGGCATCTGTTTGTAAAATCTTGTTTTAATGTGTGATTGCCCGCACGTACGCCGTACAACATTTTTCATGTCATTAATATTTTCGATAATATTCAATTATCATTCAATTGATCTGTGTAATGTGTGGTTGCCTGCACGTACTTCGTACGATGACCTAGACTGTGATCAGACCTCTCACCTTATGGAAGTTCGCGTTCACATCATATTAACACGCAGAGCCACGGTACTCTGTGAAACACTTTTTCGCAGGCACAGGTACTGACTCTATAATCGCATTGCACACGATGACAAAAGCACTTCGTGCTTTTAAACATCCTTCAGTTTCTGAAAAAGTTTTCAGAGTAGTGGCAAGATGTGGCCAGACTCGTGGAAAGGATTTTCCCAAAAGTCCTCTAGATGACGCGTGTATCACAGTAGAATCTTGTTAAAACTGTTAAAAGGCCTCCCACATGGTCCAGTAATCGATGAAATTGATGCATGTATCGAGAAGTCACGAAATAATATGCACTATGAGATGCACACACTTCACTGAACCAATTACTGCCGCGGTTAAAGTTCAACTGACAGAGCACACTGTGCACTGTGCATCAATGTTGGGACATTGGTCGGGATAACAACAACAACAACAACAACAACAACAACAATTTGTTAGCGTCGTGTCCCGGAGTATCCGAGAGTCTCAGACATCTAATGAAAGTCTAAAACGTCTCTGGATGGTCCAGGTCCTGGGCCCCAGGAGCTTAAGGTCGAATCGATCGAAGCGTCCCCAGTAAATAAACGGACCCTAATAAAACTACGTCTCAGAATCACCTCTGGAAGGTGTTACTTTGTGTGACCACTTTTGTCAGTGTATTCTCTTAATACTAAGGTCGAAATTTTGGCTTTACTTTGTAAAAACTGTGTTTTTGATCAAATATGAAAGATTTTTGCCAATGGTAACTTTGGAATTTCGATAGGAATGTTCAATAGGGTTTTTGCAATGATAATACAGATTTAGAAAGCTCTTCTCTTTTTATTTTCTTTAAAAATAAGTTCCAGATATTGCAAAAAGATGATACAAGTATTTACAAATGATTATTGATGTAAAATCACAATCTTCTTTTGTTCATTGTTGAGGTTAACAGCTTTCCGTCATCTGACCCACTTAAAGCTCCTGTCCACGAAGAAATACTCCTAAGTGTAACCTGTAAGACGAAGAAAAATATTTTTAGTAATCTGACTTGCCTATTATAGAAAATACAACATAATTTCATGTAAAGCGTATAAACATTTAAATAATCTTCCCAATTTAACCTTTGTTTCATGTAGAACTCATTGAAACGCAGTAGAATTCAGTTACCACATCAGTAAAGCATAAAAAAAACGTATAAAAATGATAACAGGTAAAAAGAATTAGGTTAGGTAAGTCACTTGTTTATAGGCAAAATGAACTGGTCGGGACGTACTACATTGCAAAAGTGACCACATACATTAACATTAGATCAGTTACATGTATTCTACTACTTCCATTGAATTATGTAATTGTTCAAACAAACGCTTATCAACTAAATGTACAATAAAAATGAAAACCTAAATTCATTTGAAGATGAAACGAAATATTTCAAATCAAACTTCGCGCCATAAATCAGTTTCATGCGCGGATACAATGCGCACTCCACAAGCGTCCGCTAGATGGGGCGCAGCTTCAAAACCCGTGGTGAGCATTCTACATTACCCCGCGGTCAAATTTTTCGAACACCTTTCTCGAGCAATAAATAATATCACAGACGAGGTATAGGCACAGACCAGATATAGGATAGACTTATCATCCAATGTAATTTTGTGTCACACGCTTGAGGGGCTCGCGAGCCCCCTTGCCATTTTCGTGTCAAGTGCAACGTTACCGGTGAAGTCTCGACACAGATTGTAACGCTACGCATGGCAGGAATTAGAATTCGGGAAGTAGAAATTTAGGTAATTCGAAGCCCGCGATTTACAAATGATTCCTGTTACAGTAACAAAAAGAGGGATCACAACAAAACAAGAACACATTCGCCCTTTAACCTTGCTGTCCTATTCGGGTTTATTAAACGCAAAATAAACTTATTTAACATAAAAATTTATATAAACAACAACATTATTTGTCGAAGACATGCTTTCACGATGTAACGTGGAATACCGCGCCAAGCATTTGTACCTTGGTATATTCAGTAACGTGCTGGAGCAGAGAAGACTTTAGAAATCAACAAAAACCCATCAGTTCCAGTATCTCGCTGAAATATGCCAACTTGCAGTTATTCTTTTATCTTAACATTGTACTCGTGTTCTGGGGTCTGGTTCGGACAATCAAACAACATTCCAAGTTACATTGTACCATAGTATTGCAAGTTAAAGAAATTCTTAAATCTAATTAGAATATTTGACAATCGCAGCTATCGGCTCGGTTCTCACCGATTAACAGGTCTCACCACGAGGAGGTTGCTGCGTTTCGAGACCCGTAGAGAGATAGATGGAATCAAAGTTCCATCGATCTCCCTGTACATGAAACACTATTAAACCAAAGAGATGGATGGACACACAAAGTTCCATCGATCCCTTCGGTTTAGATGTAGAATCTAGGGAACTGCCAAGCAATCACACGATTAAAAGAAACTCAGGAAAGAAGGAAAGACGAACGGTAAGCATGAAAGGAGTATTGGACGGCGCAGTTTCTACCACCCTGCTGTCCGAGTCGAAAGGGAAAAGCACTCGGCGCCTCCCAGACGATTCCTCTTGCACCGTGCGACTCGCCAGGAGCAACACTAGGTGTGACCTGACTTGAGACGACTAACCCGGAGACTGGGTATCGGACCGGGTGACTTACGCAGACAGTGTACCAAAAGGTACACTCCCTACGCCCGAAACTTTTCCCTTTCGACAAGAACACCAGAAGATGAAACCGATCCACCCTTACCGATTCCATGCTCAGTCACTTGCTTCCGGAAACGGAAGCAGCGGTGACCTCCTCATCCGAGATGAGGAGCCAATAAACGAACAACAATGCTAATGAGTTAGTGACTACTTCGCAATTTTACATGGGGCCTTAAATACTTCATGCTATAATAAATTAACCTAGGCTTCCTTAGATGTCATCTTTCACTCACTATCACTTTGCACGATCACTTTTCACTATCACTTTTCACTAGTTTCTTTTTAAATAAATATGTTATTAACTCCATTCCCCGCGTAACGGTGAACCTGAAAAGCTGAAACAATCAACTACTCTATGTTAGTAACGGTGTGATCGGCCTGGAAGGAAATTAAGCAAAAGCTTATTGAGGTGGAGCTGATCGAGATAATTTCAACCTATAGAAGAGCACGCACGAGCATGCGAAACCATCGCAGAGATAAGTACATGAAGGAAAGAGCAGAGAATGCAAAACCATCGATGAGATGCATGACAGAGTGACAGAAGTCATACAAAACCATCGAAGAAATCCATGAAACTAATAAATCATTTAAACCCATCGAATAAATGCATCAAATAATCATGTAAACCCATCGAAGAAATGCATCGAATAAAATAAAATGCATGAAATATGACAGATCATGCAAATCCATCGAAGAAATACTCGAAATAGAACGACTCGCGCAAAAATCCTTGCAGGAATGCATGAAATCGGACAGATGATGTAAAACAATCGAAGAAATCAGTTACAAAGGGAGGGAAATCAGTTCTGACCTTGGCAGAACAATAAATATTTAAATGGCTTAACGAACCACAAAATTTCATCGGCACCAACCGAATAAGGGTTGTAGCAGGGGGGGCGGGGGGGCGGGGGGGGGGGGGGGGGGGGGGGGGGGGGGGGGGGGGGAGAACCAGGGTAGAAACCCTGAACAGGTCCCCGGACGTCCTCCAAGCTCGGAGGACCGACGACGACTGAGTACATCGAGCTCCGTGAGCTCCCCACGTAGACTTCGAGAAACGATGTCCCCCGATCAAAACAAGGACGACGGTTAGTTACAACTGCGAAATTCAACGAATTCTTCGGTAAAAATGGATTTTCCGCTAAAATATCCATTCCAGTGGCTATTGCTATGACAAATAATGTTAACAACATTTACACTAACCGCCCAGTATAAATTATTATTAACTATGATCGATAGAACTCGAGATATCAAGCAATTAGTAGCATTTGGCCTTAGATTTGCAACAAGCCGAATGAATTCTCTTTTATTCTCAATGTTTAATCGTTCGATACATTAATGTTAATGCTTATACATATCACATAGTATTATTTGTAATGTATAAATACATTTTAGTTAAACTTGGTGTAAATGAATCGGTGCAGGAATATTTATAATACTTCGTCGATGTTAGTAACTAGTTATGCCTGGTTATTCCTGCATATTAGCAGGGTTGGGTCTGGTTATTCCGGCATTCCGCAAAGTCAGGTCTGGTTATTCCTGCATATTAGCAGGGTTGGGTCTGGTTATTCCTGCATTCCGCAAAGTCAGGTCTGGTTATTCCTGCATTTCGTGAGGTTATTCCTACATTTCGCAAAGTTAGGTCTGGTTATTCCTACATTTCGCAAAGTTAGGTCTGGTTATTCCTACATTTTTCGCAAGGTTAGGTCTGGTTATTCCTGCATTTCGGAAGGTTAGGTCTGGTTATTCCTGCATTTCGGAAGGTTAGGTCTGGTTATTCCTGCATTTCGGAAGGTTAAGTCTGGTTATTCCTGCATTTCGGAAGGTGAGGTCTGGTTATTCCTGCATTTCGCAAGGTTAGGTCTGCATTTCGGACGGTCAGTCCCCCGATCAAAACAAGGACGGCGGTTATTTACAACTGCGAAATTCAACGAATTCTTCGGTAAAAATGGATTTTCCACTAAAATATCCATTCCAGTGGCTATTGCTATGACAAATAATGTTAACAACATTTATACTAACCGCCCAGTATAAATTATGATTAACCATGATCGATAGAACTCGAGATATCAAGCAATTAGTAGCATTTGGCCTTGGATTTGCAACAACGCCGAATGAATTCTCTTTTATTCTCAATGTTTAATCGTTCGATACATTAATGTTAATGCTTATACATATCACATAGTATTATTTATAATGTAACCAGCGGCCATGGCCGTGATGGAAACACCGGTTCCCGTAAGATCACCGCAGTTAAACGTCACGGGGTGGTGTACTGGGGAAGGATTCCTCGATTCTCGCTGAGAGCCAAAAACTCCCTCGCACTCGGACATCTGTAGCCGGAGTCCGGGAAAAGGGAGGCTTCTCCAGGCGAGGTGGAACGTAGAAACGATACCCCGAATAGAAGGGGACAGGGAAGGGTACACATCTCGGAGCAAAAACGACGAATCGAAAGCTCACCAACAACGCACACATAAAAATCCCACGGTTTCTTGCCGCCGACGGGGTCGGCGTCGAGGCGCGCAAGCGCGCTTAGATTTTAAAATTTGTGGGGAAACTAACTAAACTAACGGCCCCGGACTATCCGGCCCTAGGTTAACGTAGACGCTTAGGGCTTGCAAAGAGTGGTCCCGCGAGACCAACTAAGACGATAGGTCAAAACTGCGCAGGATTACGGCCGTTCAGCCGTACACTCGCTCGAGAGGATGTGTGTAGGTCCCCGGTCCTCTTTCCCGGAATCAGGTAGTTTCGACACATCCTCCATGACAAGCGGACTCGCCGGTACAACCTCTCCGGAAGCATATGGCCATTAGGGAACACAAAATGTGACCGGCGAAGTGTCGACACATGGAGACCGGAGGACCCAATCGAAAACTCCCCTCGAAACCTCGACATCGGTCCCCGACCATCGACACTTCTATGAATCACAATAGCCGCGGGCCTAAAAAAGCTGACGCGACGTTGGAAAGCGAGATAGCCCCTAAGTCGGGTAACGGAAGCTTTCTTCGGAAAATGCGAGTCCGATAGGACATGCCTCTTCCCCTGTGGCCCCTGACGTTATCACGCCACCCCGACTGATATGAAACAAACAAACAAACAAACAACGGTGTCACTCGCTCAGGTCGTCTCCAAACGTGGCGTCTCACGCAACATTATCACCGCTTCTGTAGGTGTTTCCCCCTCCGAACCGTTTCAAGTAACTCTTGAAAATAACTTGAAGCAGCTGACACTATCTGAACACCAACTTGAAGTCAGTATACTTGAATTCAAGCGACTTGAAACCAGTAAACTTGACTAATGGAACGAGGCTTAACCGACGCCAGCGCCAAGCGAGTGACCAACCAGCGTCGACAACATATTTCCCGGTGACGCTGGTTGGCCGTGGTGTTAGTTCGCGTTGGCGCTGGCGTCAGTTCACGCACACATTACCACCGTTCCTGTAGGTGTTTCCCTCTCCATCAGCGTAGCTTAGCTCGCCGATCCCTGATCAAAGGGAGAAATGTCTCCTTATTTTGCAGAGGGCAGCACCTACGGAGCGGCAAAATATCACTGACAATCTAAATTCAAATGAAATTCAATTATTCCGAACATTTTTGGAATATTTTCTTAAAATCTCTTGCCTAATAAATGTAGAATTAAGATTTGCAAAAAGCAAATATGTGCACAGAAATTCTACTCAAATCTGTAATTCATTCTTTGTTTAAATAATGGAAATCTTGCAATCGAACTGGGAAAGCTATTCTAATTATATTGAAAATAAAATTGTAATAAATGGATAGTGAAAGATACTTTTATAATTCTTCAATACTTGGAAAAGAATTTTACGATACTTAATATTATTTTATAATAAGAAATGTTAACTTTATACCATATAGTAATCGCTGTTTTGAGAAAAGGATTTAATACTCGTATCATTGCAACGGAAATTTCAAAATGAATTAAAATATTCAATATTTGAAAGAGGATAGAATAATTTCGACTAATTACCGTCAATCACAACTCCAAACACTATAACCTATCTTAGGGAGTTTGTTTGTCAAACCCATGCTAAAAAAAGGCATAGTGCGATATTTATGACAGTAAAGTACCTTAATATTTAAAAAAAATGCATTATTTTAAATACAGAAAATTTGCTACAGCCTTTGGCATAGTAAGAAACATGGGTAACGACACAGTTTTAAATCATAAGCTTTCCTTTAATTCTTAACCTAATATTTTTTTCAGTACTTTTACAATATCCATTTAATTGACGAGTACCTTGAACCAATTGTCCGTGTCTATTTGACGTAAGGATTGCTGTTTCAGCCACTGTAAAAAGGTTCTACCGCAAGACAAATATTCTCTCAAGCGGTGGGAAATTTGAGATTACTCTGGATCAAAGGAAGCTCAAGACACCGAGAGGAAAGATATTCGAAGTGGACAGCAAACCGCTTGCGCTGGCAATAGCCGCGGAATGGGACGCACAGAAGGAAATCATCGACAGAAGTAATATGCATTTGGTAAATCATTCTTTGGGCGTATAAACATATTACAATTTATCTGGCCGTAGAAGTACATGTTCATATATCTAAGTTTGCAGACGGCTCTGTGTAACACCGTACTAGACAATCCTCACAATCACACTAAATTGGACATGGCGAATTATATCGTGAACTGTTTAGAAATGGACACAGTTTTATTTCATTCGAATGTAAGTATGCGGCGCACCCGTTTCGCAGGTCACTTGCTAGACAAGAGAAAATTATCTTACAGGAGAACGAAGAATGGACCAAATTACAATCCGACAAGTGGGACCCATTGGTTCAATGGTTCTGCGACAATTACAGAGTAAATCTGATGAAAACTAAGAGTATAAATGCTCCGGCAGTGTCTCCGGAGACTAAAGCAGTATTGATAAGACACTTAATGTCTTACAGTTACAGCGCGGTTCATGGTAAATCACTTTATTATTAACATGTATAAATATGATAAAAATTGACAATACTGCCTTTTGTCGATAGGTTTCATGTACGGGGTTGACGCGGTCAAATCTGTGATACTCACTCTGGCTGCAGCTGAAAGAGTCATTAACATAGAAGAAGCAGTAAAATTGTCACGTTTGGAGGAAGACTATCAGGTCTTTATATGAAATTATTCGTTAAAATTCAGGGTTGACTAACTGGTGGCTCGCGAGCCATCGGGGGCACCTCCGCTTTGCTGCCACGCTGAACGGCCCCCTTCATACCTCCCAGATTCTAACGATCGCAGTCAAGAACAGAGGGAAAGAAGGAGGAATCGACTGTGATCGTCAGAGTTAGCGTGGCAGCAAGGCGGAGGTGCCCCCGGTGGCTCGCAGGCCACCAGTTAGTCAGCCCTGCGTTAATTAATTTAAATAGTATTCGCTGCTGACTGTTTAACGTTACTCTGCATTTCTCCGTAGGCTTCTCACTGGGGGTCCGTAGAATGGTTTCACGATCAGAATAAATACGACTTACAATCTCGTTTAGCTGCAGCCATATTATTTGTGCATTTAAATTCTTACTCTGTGACATGCCAACCGAAGAGTGGCGTAGAAAATATTAGTTAATGTACAAGGGTTAATTAAACGAACCTTGAACGCGTAATAATATAGTAACAACAATTTTGCTAGTCCGAGGTGTGACAAGAGGATGAATTAACAGAGGATAATGATTCTATTGCTATGGAGCAATCGGAACCCATCCACTCCTTTGTACAAATGCAGCTGAAATAATTGATAAATATGAGTGAATCAGATACGAAGACTGTCCATTAGATTTGAAGAGAGGCTCACCTATACGTAGCTCCATGATTCAGACATACTGCACCATTTTTACACGAATGACGAATGCACTCGTTGCGGTGACACTCGCCGACACCACGACCTGTTGCAGGGCTAGAACTTGTTATCGGATAAATTGCGTTCTCTGCGCGCAGCTCGATATCGAATATACAACCAGAAAATCCAGTGTGCAGAGGCAGATCGTGGGGTAAAGACTCAAAGTTCTTTGATTTGTGCCCACCTGAGTAGCATTTGGAGAATTATTGCTCTTTCGTAATAGAAATCCTAGCGAATAAATATACGGAATGGAGAGCCAACGAACCGATGTACAGTATCGGGGACACGTCGAGTCTAGTCATGGATCCAACCACTCGCCCTGTTACGTTACCTATGCCGTCTACTGCGAGCCACGCATCTCGACCACTTCTCCCAACTCGAATCGTGTGCGCTACGTAACTCTTACTTGCCGTTGCTGGCACTGCTACGGCGCTCAGGGGAACACTTGTAAATATTCTGCGCACACCTATCGAAATATTACCGTGAGATAAAAGCAATACGCAAACGATACATCGTGATGCACGTTTACCTGCTCCCAAGTCCCACGTTAGCATGATGTAGCCGCGAACAAACGTAACGGAAAGATGGTCCGATAGGTCACGGCGCGAGCCGCTCTGCCCTATGTAAGCTATCAGAGATATTTGCTCGAAGGTACGCGGTATGAGCTTCATCTTCAATTCCATGGTATCTTTTATAGAATTGGAGACACCGTAAGCGACGTAGGACGAGAATCCAGGTACGAGTACCGAGAACGACGGTCGCGTTAGAACAGTATCTGGAAGTTTTCCGATGAAACGTTTGCGTGCTCTGTAATTTAGATGAAATGCCGCGATGGCGATTACCTTCTTCGCATAAAAGTCCATGAGTCCCGAGCGGACAGACGCAAACAAAGCCGGTCCCCGGTGAACTGATGCAAGTTGCACCCAACGCGCAAGGAGTTTCGTCGCACGTTGACCGCTCGCAAAACGGGCCTGTATATCTGTCCAATTAAATAATACTCTATTTC
Organism: Andrena haemorrhoa; assembly: GCA_910592295.1. NCBI lineage: Eukaryota > Metazoa > Arthropoda > Insecta > Hymenoptera > Andrenidae > Andrena > Andrena haemorrhoa. The sequence goes on from OU342943.1 coordinate 9,398,932, forward strand.
GTGAGATTTTGCAACAGCTACTAATCACCACGTTTCTAGTTGATTAATCGAACGAATTAGCTTACCCAGGTATGCACCTGCAACCCACTGCGCCGTTTATCTCTTCGCAGGCACCAAAATTTTGACACGGATTCGATAAGCACAGAAAAGATACACAGTCCTCGATTTGAAACGTTTCTGTGGAATCGTGGATAAAGTGACGGGGGACATCGTTTATCTATATTGACAATAAATCATTTCAAATACGTATACGGTTGCTTATATAAAGTTAGTTGGAACGGTAAATAATTTTCCAAACAAACAAACAAGCGAGGCAAACCTTTAACGAGTCCATGCAGCCAGTAAATCCCATGGAGACGTGAGAAAAATATTGGGAGAATACTGATGGTATGCCACCTAAATGTAAATTGGCATATTGTGGAAGATTTCCTTGTAAAGGTAAAATTTGCTCACCGCTGACTGCTGAAGTCCCATTCACTAACAAGCGAGCTGAACACTTGTTAGTTTCATTTCTCATGAAATACTGAAACCTACAAATAAAAAAATAAATACATAGAACGAAGATACTACAAATATACAATGATAATCAAGAGAAAGTTTAAAAATCACATTTGTCTGCGTATACAGAAGTAATGTTAATCGAACTTTGCTTGTCATATTGATGTCACCGGTTCCTTTCGAGGGATCCTCGGACCTTTTAAACTTTCTTCCGACTATCACCGATATTTCATCCACTTGTTATACCTTGTATCGATATCTACTTCGTATCCGTTATCAATAGGCGAATCTATCTCACCAAGCAACATAGTTTCAAGTCCGCAGGAGAATTGAAATTTCAAGGAACCGTATTCCAAATACACGAGAGCGTATTTTTCATCGTCGAAATAGACGTGCAATATAATGCCATCCTTGATGCGCGTCCTGAGTCTCACAAAGATTCTTAACGTGGCATTCTTCTTGTTAGAAATCTCTACGCTAACCTGCTGTCTCACGTAAGATTTCCCATTAAAGGCTGCGCTCGTTATGCTGGGTCCAGTTTTGCAATCTCCGCGACCAGAGCAGTTGCACTAGAATTACGTAGCAGTTACATTAATATTTCTATCAATACCGAAGCACTGAATAGTGTATTAAAGATATTGCATACATCGCTGTCGTTACGTGCAGGCGATGCAGTAGGATTTGTACATAATACTCCCTGGCATTCAGTGCTACTCTTCACGGTCGTTGACGACTGTTCATGTTCGCTAACAGTGGTACCTTCCTCTAATACTGGTCGACTAGCAGTACTACTTGTTGTAGATGAAGAAGTACTATTAGTGAACGGGGACGTAGAACTCTCCATATCTGTGCTTGAAGACTTCAATGGCTGTGTAAACGTCCATTTATCTGTGAATGGGGGAGGTGTGGTTTTTGGCACTTCTACCGTCAGCGTACTCGGCTCTGAACTTCTATTTTGCCAAGGGTCCGCGAAAGTCGAAGCTGACGTAACAGCAGAGAACGAGCTGCTCGTTTCGTTTCCTATTGTCGTGGCTTCCTCCGTAGTTTTCTCCGCCGATGTAGTTACCATAGAATGAAACCTAAACGACAATGAAGCATGTAGAAACGTTCGTCTTATTCTATTTATATTTTAATCGATTTTACCCTGTACTTGGAACGTATCCAGCCGTGCTACTCGCTTCAGAAGAAGACGTATCGCTGATGGTCGTAAATGCCCTAGTATCTTCTCCTTGATAAGTAGTTTCGGTAGTGGTGCTCTCGTTGTGAGTCGATTTTCGTGTCTCGTGTTCCGTTTCAACCTTCATCGTCGGAGTCATCGAGGAGATCTCGCTCCAAACAGAAGGAAATGTTCGGGCCTCCAACGAGACGCTCTCGGTTTTAGATACTTCTTTGGTCGTAGCGGAATACACCGAGACGTCAACAACAAATGGCGTGGTCTCTGTGCTACTACCACTGCTGCTACCGAAGAAGTTAACACCATTCCTATCTAAAGTGGACAATGTATCCGTGAATGGGTACCATTTCGTGTAAAGACGACTGGTACCAGTGGTGGAAGTCGAAGACTGTGCCGTCGTGGAAGCAGTCGTTGACGACGATGTATCGCTTTCCGGCAGTGTCGATGATTTTGCTGGAAAGAGAGTACTGGCAGTGATCCCCTTATCGCTATCAGTCTCAATGGTTTCTTCGAGGGTCGACGACGCGGTCGATGGAAGATCATTGTAGACACTGCAGAATGGCCCACCGTAGAACGTTGGGCAGGAACAAGTGAAACTGTTGATACCATCGACGCAGGTGCCTCCATTCTCGCAATTCGCAAATTTAGACTCGCAGTCGTCGTATTTTAGCTCGCACAACGGGCCGTGATAATCTGGGACGCAGTAACAAACTTGTCGCTCGTCCTCGAACAAACATATTGCGTCGTTCTTACAAGGATTCTCCTCGCAGGGTATGATGGCCTTGTCACAATCTTTGCCTGTGTACCCTTACAGAGAACAGTTACCATTAACGGAGCTTCACCCTTTGTCTCTACATCGCGCTCCAGAATTATGAGCACACTATCCATCGATTTAAGCATTTGATCAAATGAGGATTACCGAATAGGCAAGCGCAAGTATACGAAGCGGGTACGTTGATGCAGAGACCCCCGTTTTTGCACGGCGATGTAACGCATTCGTCGATGTCCTCGTCGCATAATCGGCCTGTCCACCCTGTTCAATGATAAAAGCATAGGTAAAGCATCATTCGTAGGTTTGTAATAGATGTCGAATACCTTCGGGGCAGCGGCAAAAGAAGGAGAACCCAGGTCCCTCCACGCATTCGCCTCCGTTCTTGCATATGGTGTCGTTACAAACTGAGGCATCGATTTCGCAATAGTCACCTTAAAAAAAGAAGAGGTAGAATAGAGTGTAAAGTAGACGAAGGTGCGTCGCATATTCCTATATTATTTTTCTACCTGAATATCCATCGGGACATTGGCAAGTGATGCCATCGTAGTCAAGGCAGGTACCGTTGTTCAGACAGGGTTGATTCGAACACTCGCTGTACCTTTGCTCGCAATTTGTGCCTGCAAGTACACGCGACGTGCCAGGAAAACGTAATCCAAAAGCTACTCAACGGGGACATCGATAGAAGATAATATTCCGTGGACAAAGCGACAATTCCAATTCGATTATGAATCATTACTAGTGGTCTATAACTGATCGGTACTAGCACAGTATTTCGACTTTGCACCGCACTGCCCGGCGAAGCTCACGCACGTGCATCATTTAATCATCCTCCGTGCTAACATGTCAGCGTGTCTATATTCGCACATGCGATAGAAAGTAAACGCAAGGGATCACGAGTTACCTACAAAACCCTCGGCACAGGTGCAATTGTACGCTGCAACGGCGTCGTTGCACGTCCCTCCGTTCAGGCATGGATCGGACCAACAATCGTCCCAATTAATCTCGCAGTTGATTCCAGTGTAGCCGTCGATGCAGTAACAAGAGTACGTGCTGTATTATGCACGCGGAATGAACATTAATTGCAATTAACTACAAGTAATTATACTAATGAACGAATACACTGGCGCAGCAAATCATACATTGGCCCGAAAAGCTAGCGCGAAAAGAATTCTTAACAGTTTAAAACAATGCGGTCTATCGGATGCGGAATAAACTTCACAAGTCACAGTAGTCGATCATCTATTCGTATACCTGTTTGGATCCTCTAAACAAATTCCGTACATACAGGGATCGCCGCTGCAGTTTAGTCCTTGCGAGAAACCAGCCGTTAAAGCAAAAAGAGTCGCCAGTACGAGGATCTTTTCATTCACGAATTCTCCAGTTAGCTTCCTTATATAATGCATTCTAAATAAAAAGAGAAAAAGCGCGTGATTCCACTTTACGTGCTTGCTACGGGTGATTAAGAACGTTCGCGTGAGTGAAACGCGCGCGTATTATTTAACGAACGTTCCCCAAACGTCAATTAAAATTAATGGTCTGACGGGGAACGATTTTTATTTCAGGCGACCCATTCACCATGCCGGCTGTAGATCATTTCATACGATTCCAATTACCTTTGCGTACTCGACGATCGTCGGAGGCGAAAGAATCGTGAACCGCGACCAAATACGACACATTCCCTAGTTTACACTGCTCCTGAACGATATAACTACCTATGTATCATATACGTATGTAATACCTAGCGTAGGCGGTATTTGTTGCAGGTAGCCGACCACCTGGTAGTCTTAGCAACGCTCATCTATACAAACGATGACAGTATATCGGCTACGCTTGCGTGAAAATTCGCTTCGTCGATAATAAACCAAAAATATATACGTCGATACCATGTATTTCTATCAGCTTTCCCCGAATTTCATTAAACGGTACGTTCGCTACCGAATAATAGGAGGGCGCGAAGACGCGAGGTGTCGTAATTGCAGAATTCTAGCTCTATTTTAGGCTGAATCAGCACGCGGCAATGAGCATGAAATAATACCACCACCCGTTCATACATGCTCGGTGCCGCTCGAAATTCATGAAATTCATCTAGCTAACTGTACAGCGCGCGCGAATCGTCCGATACAAATGAAAGTCTCCAAGGTGCACGGGGTCATCGATCCCTCCACCGAACCCGGCACTCTCTCATTCATCCCTACGCGTAAGGTTGATGTAATTGTGTTGACCTATATGAATAGTCTATATATGTTACATAATCGGCGTATTTTCTCAAACGTATATATATATACGGAGAGGAAATGCAGGAACGCAGATACTGCGGTAGCCACCGTCGTCGAGGACGGTGATCATCCGGTGCTTCTTCCTCGGCGAAGAAGACTTCGAGCTTTACAACTGACTCGCTCAGAATGAGTCTCCCCGGTATCGTAGAACCAGAGATGGTCGAGGGAGTGCTGGTGTCCCATTTGAAGAGGAACAACATCCTGGACCAAGGTCCACGAGCATGGACAATCGATTACTCGGCATTGGGGGGTCGCGGGATGTTCGCCGCTCGTGACATTCAAGCCAACGAGTTGATCTACGTGGACGCGCCTTTGGTGATCGGACCGAGGCGCGTGGGCAAGCATTTGCGGTTGTGCGTGTGCTGTTACAAAATCGAATGCCCGTTGTTCCCGTGCGATCGCGGGTGCGGATTGCCGGTTTGCTCGGTGGAGTGCGAGGATTCGCCTAAGCATGCCAACTACGAGTGCCAGTATCTGAGGTCATTGGTACCGACTTGCGGGACCGACTGGTCCTTGGACTTGCTGATGGCTGTGATACCTATACGCGCGCTCTTCATGACCGAGGAGCAGCGTAAATGCTTGGCCGCGCTTCAGAGCGATCAGAGTCTTATGCCTAATTACGAGGTGCGTGTACAATTCTCAGATTTGCATTTCTCATCGGAGTGTGGTCGAGGCGGAACAGTTGGAAGAAACGTATAGCGAAGCGAAAAGAGAGGTAGATAATGTTGGAAGTCAACATTTCTGAGAAACAACTTAGATATGCTTCGAGTACTTCGCTATGTTTCTTCCATCAGCTATACTTGTTATAATTGCGTGACTAATGAGGGAAAGCTTTTTAATATGGAACCAGGCTTAAAATGCAGAGTGCCTTAGGTAAAGTGTTACAAACCATTTCACGAGAAGCTAGTAAGACAGTGACATCTTCTCTTTTTCTTTGTAAAAAATGACTTCAAACATTCACATCTGTTAAATGCTTTTCAAGAATGTTAGCGGCTAATATTCTACGACTGGTTGGTCCCATTTAAAGAGCGATCGCTTCATAAAATATAGAATACTAAAGTTAAGAGTAATAAAATAGCGTAACAGCCATCGTCAAGTATATAAGACTGATGGATTTAACAATTATTTACTCCCGACATTAAACCACAAAATACAGTAGATGTATGGAAAGAGCGCTACGCTTTCCACTTGTATCTCATGATTTTAATCATAACGGATGCCCGCAACAAGGTTGAACTGCTTCGACGCAACGTAGCAAATCCACCAAGCGAAGAAGATGTAGAATTAATGAGACGCGTGTGCGGGGCGTTCAACACGAACGGGTTCGAAACGGTCAGCGTCCAAGATAAAGATCATTCGTCGAGTTTACGCGGTCTTTACCCTATGGGAAGTATGCAGAATCACTGTTGCGTACCGAATACCAGACACCACTTCGATGGGGAACACCGGCTGTACGTTAGCGCGACTCTCCCGATTTCCGCTGGAGAGGAGCTGACTATGTCCTACACAAGCCTATTCTGGGACACGACGCTGCGAAGGCAATTCTTAAGCACCACCAAACACTTCTCCTGCGCGTGCAAGAGATGCAGTGATCCTACGGTAAATCTGTAAACAATCGCTATGAGTAAACATTACTAGTATCTGCTTGGAAATTTATGACTACTACTACTGTTAGCTGAACAACTTTCTAAAAATATGAAGTATAACTATATTTGTATAATAGGAATTGGGATCTAAACTAGGAGCATTATTGTGTGCATCCGATCACTGTCCTGGAAATATGTTAGCCAAAGATCCTCTTAATATGGATACTTCTTGGACCTGCGACAATTGTCCGACAACTTTGAAGAACCGACAGGTATTTATATATTTATTCGCACACTTTGTGTACAACATCGAAGACTACTTCATGCGGATGTGTCTAGCGTTGTTGCATATGATCTCCTCAGACAACTATGGGCACTTCTGGCAGGTTAATAGTTTATTATTTTCTAGCTGGCTTATCTCTGCTTGAGTTTCTTTTATCTCAAAAGGAAAAATTAATATATATTATGTATTCTAATAACAAAACCATTAGGTACTACAACAGAAATGCATAGCTATTAGTAATTATAAGTGAATATTATTAACACCACTTGAAGAGCAATGTTGCGTATAACTGCTTTTTATTAATTAATAAAAAAACCTGTCAGGTTTAGCGTCAATAACTTTCTCTCAGTTGCAGGTACTCTGTTTTTTCTTTTTTCATTAGATACGTTCGATTCGTTCAGCCTTGGCAGCAATAAGGGAAGAAGCTTCCTACAAGAGTCCGCGGGAGATATTCAAATTTATGCAAAAGGAAATTTCGGCTGTGGTTCCTCACAGTAATTATCTCATTATGGACATGAAGTTCCGAATCATTTCATACTTCGGCAGAACTGAGGGTCTTGAATGGGCAGGTACAGGAAACGCATATCTGTATCCTATTCTGAAATCATCCATATATGTTGAATCGTTTTGAAAATTATATTAGATTTAACTGACGCCGAGCTTGATACGAAACGGAAGTTCTGCAACGATTTACTCTCCGTCTTGAATGTTTTGAATTGCGGTGATTGTAAAAAAAGAGGTAAATTATTTCCCCAAAAGCTGAATCTTCGCTACGCGTGTGCCGATCTTTGCCTGTAAAGAAAATAATTTTAGTCACTTCCCTTAATATCTCAGGTCTCATTTTGTACGAACTATACTGCACAAACGTTGAAAAGATGAAAAGGCTTGAAAAGAAAAGCACTAAAGATGGAGGTTCACATTCTTCTATACAGGTTTGTTTATACTGTTTATTTATTTGCACTGTTTTAATAAGGTTTCATATTTACATTATATACTTTCTTTTTAGAATGATGAAAACGAACGTCTATTAGAAAAAGCAATGGCTATACTGCAGAACGATGTTGTTTCAGTTACTACTTTTGAATACGATAAGAGATTCTTTAAACAACGCTAATTGTTGTTTGAAAAATAATACGAATAGCTACCTTTTAATAAGGTAAAATATTCATCTTTCCTCGTTATAAACGGTCATCTTAAATGTACACCAAATTTAATTAGTAAGACACCTGATAGGTGTTAGAGAATATTAGAAAAATAACGTTAGAAGTATAAAGAAGCACACAAACCTTTAAAAAATAATTTGTTTCCCCTTAAATTTCAGTATCTTGAATGAAGAGAATATTTTTGTTTAAACTCGAAGAAAAGAATATGATATATAATACCATTAATATAATGTCCTAGTTATCGAAGTCTTATGTTCTTTGAATAGAACTACTGGTAATATTCAATCTCAATGGTTATAATTTTCATAAAAGAGAAGTGTGTAAATATCGAATAATATTCAAAACGACGATTAATTATAGTAAATCAAAGGTCTACGTTATATAAGGAAAATTGTACGAATTTAATTCTTTTCTACATTGCACCATAAATGGCTAAATTGGCTACAGCGAATAAGCGAACGGCTGAGCCAAACTAGCGATTAACAAATTTATGCACTTCTGGCCTACGCTATGCTATCAATATAGCAGCGAAGTGCAATTCTGGGAGTCATGTCCTACAAATAAAAGCTCTTTTCACACAACTTGCTGCAATAAACATTTCGCTTCCTCGTACAAAGCTGTACAAGGTCTCAGAACTTCTAAATCGGAATCCACGTCCTCTTCAATATTTACATTGCTATTCCTATAACAGAATAACGTAATACATGTGGTCATACTATGCTGTGTCGTTAGAAACTAATGTAGAAACAAATTTACCTATAAAGAAAGTCATCCACGCCAGGTAACATCCCGTTGTTCAAGTCGCGTAACAAGCGATTGCGTGTAAGAGCTGTGTGCATAAACGCGACGTTGTGAAGAAAAAGTTCCGTGTGATCTGTAAATAAATATTCGTTGATGTACACCTGTATTAACAATGCGCAATTCCCCATAAAATTATATCAGACAACGTACCATCTTTGCCGTATTTCTTCGCCAGCTTTTTCATCAGATCTTCGCCCGCGTGTTTCGTGGAAACCCCGATCCTATGCAGAATTGCTTTGCATTGCCAACGATTTTCTACATTCTGATTACACGATGCAGGTCTTCGAAGCTGTGTTTCTTTAACGAGACTTTCCCAATCAACTCCTAAAGCATCGCCCAGACCTTTACCACTTGTTTTAATATCTTCCTCTAGTTCGCCATCAGAAATCTCTTCGAAATCCATAGTCTCCATGTTTTCATCTTCCATGTTTCTGCGTGAAATTTTAGTCGTATGAATACGCAAGATGATACATTTTAATTTTCTAGTTAATAAATGAAAAGGGTCAATGAAACATTAAATGTAGTACCTAAACGACATTGCGTCCGCGTTATCTTTTCCTTTTGCGTTAAAGACTGTGTCCTCTATTGTTTCCTTTGGAGACGACGGAGCTGGCTCTTGCGTTGCTGTCGGGGCATCTCGCTGCGTGGTATCGGGAGCTTTCTTATTTCCTTTCGTTTTATTTGTATCGACATCCTGTAAGTACCAGTGAATCTATGTATCGTGAAGTCAAATATGTAAATAAAACGCAACGCGGGGTTCAAAGGTGTAACATACTGTAATATCTTCCATGTTCAGTATGTCATCTGGATCGTCGCTAATATCGCTAAGATCGCTTTCCGTATGAAGTGTTTGCAAGGATTCATCGATACAAGTACGTTTCGATTCAGTCGCGGGGGGTTCTTTCGTCTCGGGCTTTTCTTTGGGCAAAGACTTCTTTTGAAAGCTGTCTGTGGATTTCTCTCTCGTCGTGGGCAATTTACCTTCAGCTAGTTCCATTAACTTTTTATTGATAGGTTCTTCTTTCATACTACCATAGAGAGATGCTTGTTTGGATGATGCATGAACTGTACATTCGTCTCTGGTTTCAGAGCTATTATAAGTTCGCCTTTTGCTAAGAAAGGAAAGGAGACAAAATACATTATTAATTCGCACGTGGTGTTTTAAATGCTTTCTAAGCTGTGCTATATAAAACCTAGTAGCTACGTATATATTAGATATATCGGTTAAATAAAACTTATTAACAGCGTACCTATGCGAAGTAGACTCTCCTATTTCTAATTCCTTTGATCTATCGTTTCTATAGTGGCCACGAATGTGGACGGATTGATTATCCCACTTTCGATCGCTCGATTTCCAATCGGACATAGAATTATCGTATCTGGAGTTCCAGTCTTCATCGTGCACTTCTGACCGGGGGAGGCTATCTCTGCTATCCCATAACGCTCTTACTCGCCATTCTCTTTCTTCCCAATCAACGGGCCCGTAAGTTCGATCCCTACTATGCTCTACGTCACGATGATGGCCATCCCAAGCCTCATTAGTAACATTCTCATCTCTAATAAAGGCAACGAACACAGAACAATATTACATTTTAAAATAAATATCTCCATTAAAAGATTGAAACTCAAAATATCTTAGTCCAATGATTTTCGAGCATGGTCGAACGCGATTAATTCATTTTAAAGACATACCGAATTGATGTATTATTCCTCAATTTCTCTCCAGGGTAAAGCGGGTGCCTGTGGTGGTGGTGATGATGTCGATGATCATCGAAGGATGTCCTGTCCGCAGCTTGAACGACGTACCTGGATTCTCGAGATCGTTCTTCGCGGATTCCACGCCTCTCGTCGAACGGGCTATCGTATCTCCTTCCATCGACAGTCTTCCTCCTCTCTTCGTCGTGCACATGATGCTCGCGATAATCTAAATGCGTGGACGCTTCCTCTGGTTCATCCCAGTGCTCAGACAGTCGGCCATAGTTTCTATTGTAATTTCTATCGATCTCAATAGCGCGCCGTGGACTAGTTTCCCGTCTCTCGATCAAACGATCAACTTTGGTCGGCGTGGCACGGGCCTGATCGTGCTCGGACGTGTGGCCTCGATCGTACCTGGTACTGAATCGCCTGTGCCTCTCCCGATCGTAGTGCCCGGTGTCTATTCTGTCGATTAAGTTGTCTCGCGATGTCGACAGCGTGGGTGGCGCGGACGAGGACGACGAAGACGCTATGGAGGATTGAACAGGCGGTAGGGAAGTCGCCTGTGGCGGTGCAGGTGCACTGTGCACACTCTTGTCAAGCAGAGGCGTCCTATCCAATGATCTTTCTCTTGGGAAACGTTCAACGCGATCCCTGGGTGAATTTACGCCAGGCTTACGAGCCACAGCGTCCTTATCAACGGTACCCCTCTCGTACCTATTATCAATCCGTTGAGAAGCTGTTCTATCGCGTTCCGGAAGTGCCTTTGTCTCCGATCGTTCTCTTTCCCTATCGCCTCTACGTTCTCGAGTGCCGTTCTTCTCGAAAGTACTATCCTTTCCAACTATTCGCTCCTTGTCTCGACTATAACGTGAATTCTTATCTGTCGCTAGATTTATCGACGTAGAAACCAAAGAGGGGACATCCCTGTCCCTTGGTTTTATCGGCTCCTTTTCCCTATCACGTTCGCGATCTCTATCACGATCACGATCACGGTCCCTGTTGTCCCGATCGCGATCCCGATCTCGGTCACGGTCCCTGTCCCGATCTCTGTCTCTTTCCCGGTCACGATCGCGCTCCCGATCTCTGTCCCGATCGCGATCCCTCTCTCGCTGCCGCTCACGACAACGTTCCTGTAACTCCTCCTTGTCCTTATCGCGAGGGTCTCGTTGGTCCCGAGCAACCCTCGAATGACCTCGTTCGTCCCTCGTGTGGTCTTTGTCGCGCCGCTCCCTGCTCTTCTGTCGCGTTTTCTCGCCCAAATACGCTTTATCGTCGAACTCTTTACCGATTCTTTTATGGCTCTCTTCTTGATTCGGTACTTGCCTGGTCTTGCTGTTCTGCTCGCTCTTTCGAATATCTTCTCTGTCCTTAGTTTTGTCGCTCTTATGCGGCTCGCGGTCCTTCTTCTCTACATCCCGAGATCTGTTCGTGGAGACCGGCCTATCTTGAGCTTTCGCTGGTGTAGGCTCCCGTTTCGATCTCGACGACTTCTCCGGTGTACGGCTACGTCGACTTTTTGTCGGGATCGTTTCTTTCGAATGCTGATGCTTCGATCTGTCCGATGTCGGCGGTGTTCTAGAACGTATCTCCTTCTCCTTACACTTCAGTTTAAGCCTCTCATCAGTTTTTATCTTCTCGTCCATGGAGCGACTCTTCTCTTTCTCCTGATCTTTCACTTTATCGAACGATTTATTCTTGCCACTGTCTTTAGACAGTTCGTCCACGTCTCGTACTTTCTTGTAATGCCTGTCCTCCTTCTCCACATCCCTGTTCTTCGTCGGTTTCGGGGATTCGCTCCTGTTTCTTTCTCTAACTTTAGCGGACGTCCCATGATGAGGCACGGACACCGAGGAACCTAATACCGTCGCCGTTGTGGACGGTACCGTCGTAGACACTTGTATCGCGGGCGATCTTGTGCGAGGGGTAGTAGAATGCTTCCTCGACGTTGACGACGAGCTGTACTTCTTTGCCGATCTGGTGCTAGCTTCTTTTTTCGTCGAACTACTTTCAAACTTACGTTTCTTCTTAACCGCCGGCTTCTCGTTCTTCGTGCCAAGCCTTTTCAATTTCAATCTGCCGAGTGCAATCAATTTCAAGAAACATTTAGAAATCCGCGATTTTATCGTGCCGGGGAAAAGAACGGTCTCAATCTCACAGATAAAGTACATTTGGCTTAATGAACTATAACGAGAGTAACTTACTTTCTCCTTCTTTCTTTATCCTCATCATAATCTGTGGAGCCGCTGTGATGGCGTTTAGATTTTATTTTCTTAACTTTCTTTCGCGAGTCGGACGTCGAACTAGAAGACGAGTCTTCGCTACTGGAGCTGCTGCTACTGCTAGATGTACTCGAGGTACGAGAACTAGAGGAAGAGGTCATTGCCTTTTTCTTCTGTCTCACTTTGTCCTTTCCATGAACTTCCTTATCCTTCTTCATTTGTAACTCTAGTTCCCGCTGTAACAGCTGCCTGCGCCTCTCCAACACTTTCTCGTCCTCGTACTCCAAGTCCGTTTGATTCCACTCTTCTAGATTCAAGTCGGGGCTATGGGACGCCTTCTTTACGATCTTAGAAGTGAGCCTTTTAAACGGATCCTCAATAAGCTGCATATTGATAAATTCGTGTGTAAATGTCTATCCTCCGTCGACACGATAATACAGTTCCGATAATTAACAGAATTCATTAGGGAATTACTATTAAAACAATGTGCTACTTACTCCTGTTGTACTCGCAATAGCATTATCCTTCTTGGCACGTTTGGATGGGCTTATTAACGTATGAGTGTTTGCATACCTAGTTGCATAATCGAGAAAACATCGATCACTTTAAACGAAATTGATAATAATCCCTACTCAAAACGGCAAACTCGATATTATACTTTATACATTAAAACCCCAAAAGGAGAGATCACTGCATAGAAATCATGCGTTCCTTTCAAATTTTTTCCGACGAATTCGAAACATTCAATCAGCCAATAGAGTGACCCGATTAATCGAAGTAAAAGACTTCTTTCTTTTTGGAATCTGAATCGACCGAAAAGATAGTGCACCAACTCGTGTATTCAAATCTCTGCCAGACTGTACATATTCCATTTTATCCGTCCCTCCTCCCCGCCCCGAAGTTAAGTAGACGGTCGTACATCTACATTTTTTACGAACTACTGTAACTCCAAAATTATACTTGCTTGCAATTCTTTCCGTACGAACAGCTGCCGTTCAACGCCCAGTTTCTGCAATAATCCGACGAATTTTGGCCGGCAGTGACTGCTGGTTTGGTCCCCAACCTCTCAAACACGCTTGGTCGACGAGAGTCTGTATTACATTTCGTAGGGTCAACCGTTATCTTCCTTATGTTTGATTTTGACATATTATCACCATAAAACAATTATGTTTTCACAATGGAAGCACATAACTGCGGCATGCAAATATTCATTTGCTATGGAACCACCATTAAGTAAGCCAAGCCTTCACGAGCGTAAGCACAGAATTCCCAGCGAATCAATGAACCGTTCAGGAACTGAGAAACACGGGTCGTTCATTTGGCTTCATAGGGTCGGCTTCCTTAAACGCGTCGCGACGTTTCTCCTTTTAGTATTTACACTTATTCCCAGCTGTCCTTAGAGCCTAACACTTGACACGTTCGACTTAACACTGTACCAAAGAGTGCGGAAAACAATACTTTCGGTGGAATGAAGTTATGAACATGGCGGGGCTCAATGCAGCCAACCCGTAGCGACGAATTTTACGAAGAGACGAAGTAACTTATTATTCTGTCGAATGCAAAAGTAACCTTTTGCAAGCTATTGCGTGCGTATAAAATAAGTATAAAATTGTAGTTCGGTGAATGGTTATTAAATGATATAAACGGAGTATTTATATAGTATTTAGGAACAGAGCATAGCGCCGACGAGACAACTCGTTACACTAACGGAAGTGAGACTTTCAGATTCAAATCTGCCAAGTTAGAATATAGAGTTGATCGATAAATTCTAACTTTAAATGTGTCGGATATTATTACAATATTATTTACTGTGAAATAAAATAATTGATATACGCAAATGGGAAAGTTTCAGATGATTTTCAGATGTATCACTGAAGAATCGGCTGGAATTAACATTAGAGTTACCCGCGAATAATCTCGCCAGCTTTTCGTTGTCGCTGCGGATTAATCGAATAATTGTAGTCATTTGTAATTTATTTACGCACATTTACGAACAACAACTCTGTACAAAGCGTGCTAGATTTGTATATATACGTTTAAGAATATTAAAATACAGGTATGCGTAGTTCTGATTGTCAATTTCAGTACCTTGCGTGTCACTTCAGTCGTGTTTGAGAGACGAAGTTACATTCTTTCTAATTCAAAATAAACATATTATCAGTGTTTGGATTTCGTCTTTTTACGATGTACGGCTGTATTTTTACGTATTTTACATGTAGTTAAACTTTAAGTAAGGGGTCAATTAACAATTCTTGCTATTATCAATAAAACATTTCCGGACCACAAATCTGTTGTTACATTTCACCTTATCCGACAACAGGAATCTATCGCATTGAATTGTTTTCCAGATTTTCAGACAATGGCGCATCAGTGCAGTTGCGGCGATGTACACAATGAAACGGAGATGGGTGTACAGTATAATTTGTACGGGAAGATCGATACGCAAAACGTAGAATGTTTAAACGAGTGCGAAGAAGGTAGCGGGGCTACTGTGTTCAAACCGTGGGAAGACAGATTAGATAGGAACAAGGTAGCTGTAATATCTATGTACCCGAGCTTTACATATAATTACGACACTTATGCTATAATCAATATTATCTCTCGCAGTACGTCGAAAGCGATGTGGACAACGAACTTCTATTTAACATCCCGTATGTTTCTTCAGTTTAATATGTTTTCGATACTCGAAACAGATAAATATAATTTTCACTTCTCCTTAGTTTTACAGGGAACGTCAAATTAAAAGGTCTGATCGTTATTGGAGGCGAAGAGGAGTTTCATCCGCGAAAAGTAAAATTGTGAGTATGTCTAAACGTTAACCGTAGAATTTATAGAATATTCTTCGTACGTCGTAATATATCTCGTGCGTAGGTATAAGAATCGCCCACGCATGACATTCGACGATGTAGCCACACAGCCCGACCAAGAATTCGAGCTATGCATGGATACGCACGGAGTGCACGAATATCCTCTGAAGTATGCGTATTCCATTGTATTACCAACGAATTTAATGAAAGGATAATGACATAGAGATGAATGTTTAATTAATATTTACAGGGTGGTAAAGTTTTCCTCCACGTATCACTTAAGTTTACATTTCGTTGGTACCGAAGGAACGGACAAGATACAAGTTTATTACATCGGATTGAAAGGAGAATGGTCTCCCGGTCACCAGCACGGTGTGACGATATGCGCTTATGAATCGCGACCACAGGTAACTGATCATCCTCGAGATCGTGCAGATATTACTAGATCTGTTAGTTGATTTTATCGTAATAAACTAATAGAAGATCCATTCTATGTGATGAAGTGAAATAACTCGGAAAAGGAATAATAAATATTTATGTATAAATGAACAACGTATACTGTTTGTACTCCTAAAAAGTATGCAGCATGCGCAACGTAGATTTCAAAAGCAGTTTAATGTAGCTGAACTAGTTTAGTAGAATATTCGTTAGCATATTTGTTAATTAAGTTTTCATGGATATTACGGCGGAGCGATACCGTATAGGCGAAAATTTAAATTTGAATTTTTAGTTGGCCCGGGTGCGGGATAGTTATCATTTGATTAACCAAACACAAGTGTAAACAAATTTTGAAAAGATATTCATTTCTGCAGGTTCCTTTTTCTCTTAAAAACGTAATAATTCACAATATGAGTGTTATTTTTTACATTTTTAAGAGAAGAAGGAACCTGCAGATATGAATATTTCTCCAAAATATCTCTTTCATTCAGTTGTATCAAACGTCCGACAATTTTTCGTATTCCAATATTTATAAAGAGCATCGTCGCTAAGTTCCCTGCTGTTTTTTTTTAAATATCGCAGTGGGGCTCGTTTGACCGAAACGATTTTAGATGATTTTCTCTCATTAATATAATAAGCGTAGCGTGTCGTGTTTCACGGTACACGTAATTTCTTATTGTGCATATCGAGCTTTCTGTATCACCCAAACAACGTGCTCTCCTCGGCATCTCCCCTTCTCTTCGTCGTTCTTCCCTTCCACTATGAGCAGCAACTTGACGCGGGCACTCGGTATCGCGGATAACGATGTTCACTAAGTCTCGCAATTGCAACTCATGGCACACGCGGCTGTCCGCTCCTCCGCCGAGACAAATAAGCAAGAGATAAAAAGTGCCAGCGAAAATGCCGCCTGTGAACCAATGGACCACCCTCTGGTATCTGATCAAACGCAACCCTTACCACCGGACGGGGGATGGGGCTGGTTCGTCGTCCTTGCATCCTTTCTAATTCACGTAATTAGTACGTAGCTCGCTTATCCTCGTCTCATTATTCTTTCATAATTGGGGGCACCTGGTTGCTAGTGGCAACTCGTCGAATAATCATCCGATTATAAATGAAATTCTCTAAAGCTCGTACGATTTAAAGACAGCGTTCATTCAAATTTAAATTTCTTATTGTGGGCACACTCTTATAGATTTAATTCCTTTCTTTCATAATTCTTCATATTACTTTCGCTCCGTAAACAAAGAAGAATACAGCCGTTGATTTTAATTGTAAATTGCCGGAGTATTTGTAGATCGTTCGATTCGTGTGCGATTTCTAACGTGTAATTTACTTTATGCTAGTTTCTTCTTTTAAGTTTAATTGTCACCGCGATATTGGTACCATTTCGACATTGTTATTCGTTTCGTTATGCAACGCGATATCGTGGCCGTTAAAAAGTATTCATCCATAAATGTCACAGATTCTGTGCCCGGTATAGACGCTGAAGCAAAAAATAGTTTAACCAGCCAAGGGAACGAACTGAAACTTCCTTATATCGCAAACTTGAGTCACGATTCGGGCATTAGTAACGCATTCCATTTCATCTGATAACTATGCTCCAAACAAAAATCTTATTGTCTAACAGCTCCGAAATAATGATACATAGTAGTGTTCGATACAGCAAAAGTACTATCGATTTTATTAAAGTGCTCGAAAAGGAGCAGCATATCGGCCGTGCATCATCCGTGCATCGTCCGTTCGTTTCGTTTAAACAATGCGCGATTGAGTCGACCAAAGTCTTCCGGTATTTAAACTTTCTATCGGATGAGGAAAAGGGGGATACTCGAGATTGCCGACGTGCTTTCCTTGAAAGTAGGGGGACACGCGTTCTACATTGCCCGAGAATGTCCCGGCGATCGACTTTCCGTTCCAAAAACCAGAATGTAACCGGCCACGGGAATTATGGAACGTGTCCCCTCGCCGAAAAAAGTAATAAAGAAGGAGAGAGGAAAAAAATACTTATCAACGTGCAATCGTTCGATGAACAAGGACAAGCTCTGCGCGCGAGTCTGCGCGTGCGTCTGCACGTGCTTCCGCACACGTTGTTTTGGGTAAATTTCCCCCCTGTTTTTTGACCTTACGCAACTCGACTCGCAAGCATCAAAATATAGCCACATTGTTGGCAGTAATTATTGTTACATCGTCAGCATACGCAACGACAAGATTCTCCGCAAATAGCCACGTTCGATCGCTGCGTTTAATTCCAGCGAGCCTGTTATCAATCGTAGGATCGGCGAAATGCTTTCGACCGGTTCAGTCTCATTTATCCAAGCAATTACTCGTATGAAACAGGAGCAAGAACCTTGACCTTACACAACTTTATCTACGTTTCTTTCCCGTCTATTATCTGTGAAATTAAAATAAATTCATCTCGCCGCTTCGAACGTGATTTCAAACGTGCGCGATTGACGATGTAGCTTCAATTGGCATCTCGTCCAGCGTGCACGTGAGAATAATACATTTTCGCTATGTCCTTGTCGATATTCTCTCTCCCTCCAATCCTGATTTTAAGCTGCTATTAGATGGTGAATGAGCTGACTATGATAATGGCCGTATCGGCGTTGAAGAAATTAGGCTAACAGGGTTATCGATACCAACGCGAGTGTGATAGGAGGAGCAGGATGATCCTCTACGAAATTGCTTCACTACGAGAAAGCTATATATATATAGCAATTTCGTAGAGGATCATAATATCCATCGAACTGAATAAGCGAATTTGACGCATAAAAGACAAAGCCCGTGGTCGAGTTATTACGTCATTACTCGGTTATTACACTTTGCCTGCTCGTTACCATATGCATGAAAATGCACGTGTAGCGTGAAAGTTTTGATTACGCGTGACAGTAGCCTCGTGATATATAAAATCGGGGTACGGTACCAGAAGCGTACTTTGTACCGTTCGCAAGCTGCTTTTTTAATATAATAAGTACATGATACTCCCTGAGGGTTGAATCCCTATCATTCGTAGAATCAAACGAATCTGACAATTAGAACAGACTTCATTTTCGATTTATCTTGAAAAACTGTTCTGCACTTCGTTTAATAGTTACAGTTTATGATGATTATTCTTGGAATTGCTAGAGGTCAAAGAAACCAAGAGCGATTTTATCGGAAGAAGCACAATGAACTTGCGCCGTAGGATAGAGATATCGCATAGACAGTGAGGAAATGCGTGACGCGCTGCTGGAACTTGTAGTAATCAATTACATTAGAGTCTCACAATTCACATAACTTTTATCGTTAATTCTTACAATAAATTGATTTACCGTGCGACCTTTTCTTCTACATCCCCCACCTCATCGTCCTCTCCCGCCCCTCGATCCCGCACCGTTTTTAAACCCAACATCAATTCCTTAAACCCGCGAATCTTTGAAACCTATTGCGAGAGCATCCCACAAATAAAATTTACCCTGCTTGTATAATCGCTGCGCCACGCGATTACCAAGGATGCACCGATACACGCACATTCATGGGCTCCACTGTTATCTATGCTTGCATTATTTTTATCCCGGAACATGATGTATTACATTGTCAGAACCACCTCGTTCGTAAACAGCGTAACTAAACAATGTCGAGTCAAATTCTAGCGATCCCCTGAACAATACAAACAAGGAAGTTACGAACGATCCTCGGCGTGTCATTCGAAGGAATTACAACCAGGAAGCATTTCCACTTACTTCTGTCTCTGTCGGTCTTTGCGGAAGAAGGTATATTGCATTGATATTTGGTTTCTTCTTTTAGCGGACGGCGTGACGTATTCCTTCGGCGTCTTTTACTTAGAACTTCTCTATTACTTCGAAGAAGGGAAGGGTGCGACTGCATGGATCGCATCGATCTTAGTAGGAGTCACCTTGTGCTCAGGTAAATCTTCCGTTCGCCATGGGTGTCTTCAGGTTGTCGAGAATCCAATGCAAGGATTTTGTTACAGGTCCGATATCGGGCTGGTGTGTTAATAAATTCGGATGTCGAATGGTAACTGTCGCTGGCTCTATATTGGCCAGTTCGGGTATGCTATGTAGCATGTGGGCCCGAAACATCGTGACTCTCTACTTCACGATCGGCATTGGAACAGGTGAAGTGAGAAGGAAACAGACACTTTTCTTATGCATACAGGCTGTAAGAACGGGTATACATTAACAATTGCTGTACAGGTTTCGGCTTTGGTTTGATCTATTTGCCTGCCATCGTGAGCGTGACCCGTTACTTTGACAAGCACCGATCCCTTGCAACGGGGATCGCTGTGTGCGGCTCCGGCTTGGGCACCCTGCTCTTCGCCCCCTGCCTAGGGTACTTTATATCATTCTTCGGATGGCGAGGATCGATTATGCTCTGTTCCGGGATCGTGTTGAATTGCGCCATCCTTGGATTATTCTTCAGGCCCATTGAGCCGAACAACCAGCGAAAGAAAAGCTCTCTAGAGGTACAGGATTTTTGTATGTATAATTGAAAGAAACATAATAATGTAGAGTACGTCGGGCGTTTGATTAAAATACTTTGTATACTAAAATCTTGGGGAGCATGGTATCACCTTTTATATAGCGGTAAATTTGTAGAGGCCCTCGCAGAGTACCGCGAGGAGTACTGTGGAAGAAGCCGCAGTAACGCGCACGGTTAGTTTTCAAAAAGACAAAAACAGCGTTCGTGTAACATCTGCCTGTAGTCAGCCTGTTTTAAGTTCCAAAAATATACTACACCAAAGCAGCTTGGAGGATATCCACAAAGAGATGTTTGTATTAATTTTTAAGTATTTCTTAAGACTTGAATATTTGCTGATAAAGATTCGATTACAGACCGAATGTAGAACAAAAACATAACGATGAAATGGTTTATATTTCCGAGCCTGTAAAAGTCTCTCTGAGACAGAGGATAGGTAGCTGTCGAAAGATATTAGACATATCTATCTTAAAGGATCCAGTATTTATTCTATTTACCTTCTCCAACTTCTGCACCAGTATTGGATTTTATATACCATATGTATACTTATTGGTACGTACACGTATTTTTAAGTGCTCCAATGGAATGTTTGTATTTGTGACGATTTGAATTACACGTTTCTAAAAATCTTATACTTCGAAGCTTGGTATTGTTATTCAAATGATATTACAAACCAACAGCTTATTTACGAATAGTTCGTACAAAAGTATAATATTTTAATAGCGACATTAAAGATCGATAGTAATGAAAATTCTGATTTTTATATAGCCTCAAGCTGAGAAACACGGGGTTGCTAAAAAGTTTGCAAGTTACCTTCTTGCAGTAATTGGAATTGCTAATACTGTCGGCCGTATAATTTTAGGATATATAGCGGATAAACCGTGGGTTAATCGGTTATTAGTATACAACTTATGCCTCACAATATGTGGTATTTGTAAGTATTGTTTATAACTTTTTAATAATTGAAAACCTCGGGTGTTTAAAAGTAATTAAATAATGTTTACCTCCTTCTCACTTTCACAGCTACGATTCTTAGTATATTGTGCACAACTTTCACAACATTCGTGTTATTCTGTTCCGTATTTGGATTCACGTCTGGCGCTTACGTTGGCCTCACATCTGTAATTTTAGTGGACTTGTTGGGTATGAACCGTCTTACAAATGCCTTTGGACTGCTTTTATTGTTTCAAGGTTTCGCGACGCTTTTAGGACCACCCACTGCAGGTATTATTTACAATTCTACAGCAATAATAACTTCGCACATTTGATCTCCCAGAAATTCATTGTTGTCTATCTTCAAGGGTGGCTGTACGATGCACTCGAGACTTATAATCCTGGATTCGTTACTGCTGGTGGTATGATCACTCTTAGCGGATTAATACTATTTGTTATACCCCTTGTGCAACGAAAAATACAGAACAATGTGAATAATCAAGTGGTGAAAACTGCAATAAACAATGAACCTGCTTAAAATAATTCTTTATTGTGATATGAACTAGTCATTCCTTGCGATAACAGTATATACTAAGATTTACTATAGATTTCTAGCCGATCTTTCAGGTTTCCTACAGATCATTTTTTATTGCATAATTATGCATCATCCTTTGCCCAGGTTTTTATGAAATACTTACAAACGTCGTTAATAACTTTTAGATAAATGGCAAGTTCCAATCCAAATGTCGACATTATTGTTACTTAAACCATATCGCGTCTTCGCTGATTCGTTAAATTAGTCCCATTTCTAATCAACTCGCTCGCAAGTTTCTCTACGGTATAAATAACAATTTCGAATAAAATCGTGTACTAAATAACTCATTTCATTAATAAAAAAATGTATACCCTTTTATTCGATATATTTTGAAGCGCACGTGTTACGTCCGTAGTTGCGTACTCCTTTATGAAAAGATGTAGCCTATCCGCTGTTTGAGGTGATATACTTATATCAGCCTTCGCTAACTGGATTATTATCTAAAGTAACAATACAAAATTGCGAATCAGTTGTTTTTCTTTTTATAGTAAATCATAAATATATAGCACAGGCTTGGGAATTAAGTGAACTTGGCGGGCGACGGCCGATTTTCAAAGGCAACGCCTCCTTTCTCCCGCCGCGCGTCTTGGCCCCCCCGGCGCGGGCGGCCGAGCTGCTTGGAGCTCCTCAGGCCCGTACCACGCTAGCCGCGCGTGGCGCGTTGACAAAACAAAAACGCATCGACAATCCTGCTCTCTGGGATGATGTGGAAACCTATTGACACAGTGTCGCCTTCACTCCAAGCACCTCGGCCGCCGCGGGGTAAAGAAAGCGTCGCCTCTGAAAATCGGCCGCCAAGTTCACTTAATTCCCAAGCCTGATATAGCATAACTGTTATACCTTCACTAAGTATGTTTTATGTTCTGGGCAATTAGCCATAAAATCAATTAATTGCCTGTCCATAGGTACCGAAACTGCTGTTCTATGTGACGCTTCAACGTTGAAGCTCGTTTCTAAATCTGTTCCCGCGTTTGTTGCTAACTTACTGCTGATAGCTACGAAACTCACTGCGTCATTGGTCATAATCAAAGCACTTCTAAGATCATGTTCCATTGCTTTGTATGAATAATAACCTCCGTAAGAATGCACTACAGAAAACGAACATTAATTAATAAATGACTGGCTGTACGTGTATTACACACGTAATATCAATGCTTCTCATTTACTATAGTATAAAGCGTTCTTCGTTCTGTTTTTCTTTAAATATGATAATACATAAGCATTATTGATCGTTGTTTCGCAAACTCCAGACCACGACAATATTCTCCTCAGATCGAATACCTTCCTGAAGGAAAACGGCAGAACGTAATCAGTAACTGTGTCGATGCAAGGTGTCGTATTAAAGTCACTCCTCATAATCTTAAGGATGTTTAGAATGCCTGAAAATAAACGGAACATATTATTACTCGTAACACGTGTAAGAATTAATTGCATTCTTAATTCTAAAAGATTCTCAATATAATATTTCTGTGCAACACGCATACCTTTGAAATCGTATGCATTTGCTTTTTTAAGTAAAAGCGGCCAAAAGTAGTGTGGCTTTATCGAGTAACGAAGTTTACAGGCTCTGAGTAAAGGAAGACATAGAGCTTCGTCATCCTTAAGGAACGAATAGTAAACCGCTGATAACAAGGGGTTCGTATACATTTTTCTTTTTTCAAAGATGCTACAAGTATAAATAATCTTATCTATTTCCTGGAAGAATATATGTTATTTAGAATTAATCATGTATAAAGAGCGTAAAATATGTTCTTCTTTTCTTACCGTGCTGCAATAAACCAGGTTTTCTAACACTAGCGGTACAATTTTCCCAGGCCTAATATGTGAAAGTATATTTACAACTGTATCTACTTGATTTATGTATATTAATTTCAATATGAGTCGGATTTCCTCGCTAGAAAGCACTGACGATTTCTTTATATATCGGTACATCTGAAACCAGAAATGGCTGTTATATTATTAAATATTAATGCGTGCATCAAAACCGTTGTACTACACTCCTCACATTAATTAAAGGATCACCTCTAGGAACTTAAAAAATTGGGGCAAGTTCACGTAGTCATAACTCCAGCAAAAATAGTCGTATAGGTATTTTGAAAATATGGTTTGAAAGCGTGGAATCCCTAGTTTCAGCTGCTATTTTCAGATATTAGCTGTATTATTTTTCGACGAAGTTATAACGCTATAAATAGCACTTTGTCAATTTTTAAAAAATTTCTTCAACTTGCGAAAGTTCCACGGGGAGTATGCAATTTTTTACCCAAATTCCATTTACACCAGTCGAAAGCGGCTACTTTCCTGTGTAAAAGGAGAGTAATAAATTTCTTGTGCGATTTTTTTTGGCCGAGTTACTCAACTTTGAAGCAAAAACCGTTTTTTTTACTTTAGTTGCTTCTAGCAAACGAATCATCGTAGAATGTTGAACGGTAACTTCAAACTTAAAGGCCACAGATAAAAAATTATCGCAGCGGGTTCCGGTGGAACACAAACGAATCGGGAGGCTCTCCGCTTTAAAATGAGCTGAAGACATTGATGTTCCGGTCCTCCCTCGCGGAGATACAGCCAGTTGAAGAAAAAATGGAATTTGTGCAATTTTTAAGCATATTTTCGCAAGGGCATCATAGACCGAAATTTTAATCGAATCGAAAAAGTCACAGATGCGTCTTAAAGAGGAAAGACTGGTCTTTCTATTGCTTTTTTCATGAACACTCTACGATAATCCCTTCGCCGGAGTTATGACCATGTGAACTTGCCCCATTTTTCGGGTCCCTAGAGGTGATCCTTTAATTAACGCGAGGACTGTATAAAGATTTCACAAATTCTCACAGTACTAATGTGTCGCGTATAATTATTCGCAGCTAATGTATAAATCACGTTGAAGATATTCTCATTCGAGAGTTGTATATTGCTTGAATCACAAGTATGAATTTGTTCCTTAATTCCGTTGATGTTATTTCTTTTAGCGTAAGCGCACATGACAGCGGTGAACGTCTCGGCGTTAGGTTTAATTTTAGACTCTTTCAAGTTGAGCAGAATCTCGGATATACTCCTCCAATCACTGAAAAGCGTATAAACCGAAACAGTCTATGTTTAAGGAATTACAAATGCTAAAATGTAACGCACGTTGTTGAATGTATGATATATACTCAAGTAACGAGTACAAAATTCTATGACGTTCATTCATTTAATTGTATATACTTACCCCAGTTGAGAATATCCCACTATCAAGGAGTTATAAATATCTATGCTGGTAGGAACATTCAGCTCCTTCAAGCGTCTCGCAAGTTCCAATGCCCCAAGAACATTTCCTTTTTTGCAGTAGTACTGAATGCATCTTCGATACGTAATATCATCTGGACGAATTCGTTTACTCTCCATTTCTGTTAACAGCTCGATTGGTGAGAAGTCACCATCATTTTTTACATATATTTCTACTAATGCATTGTAGTGAGACGAATCCATTGGAACATCTACAAAATTACAACTATAGATATTCTTTCTTAGTATATACAGTGGCGGACGAAAGAAAGTTTACAACTTTTAAAGTCGACAATAAAATCGAGAATCACCGAAATTCACGAAATCAGCGATGTTCGACCTTATTCTGCGCTCTATAAGCGCTTATAGCTCAGAGAAATGTTAACCGATTTTGATGAAATTTTAAACACGTATACAACTTACTTCAATCCACAAACGGGTTTTTTGAATTTTCATTACAGGCTCGCAAAAAAGTTTAAAAAACAAACTTTACTATTTTTGTTGCTATTCCGACCAATTGCATTTTTATTTCAAAACGACGAAACACGTCACTTAGCAAACTAATCCTTCTAGCTTCTCAAAAAAACTCGTGTCGTTTGGACCAATTCTAAAAAAGTTATGCGATTTTATAAGTTGTAAACTTTCTTTCGTTCGCCACTGTATATATATATATATACGTAATGTAAAAACCAAGATTACTAAATAGAGATATATTATGAAATTCGTACTGCACACAGATAAATGACTCCATAAATATTCTCCAAGCTTAAGTCTCTCCAATGGTAAACAATCCATCACATTGTTGCACCACTGAAGTAACAGAAGCGCTTGAAATTTGTGTATGTCATCTGAAATAAAATCAATCTTTTAAAACATATTAAGAAGAGAACACGAATAAAAGGAGATACAAAGTGTGCCTAACAAAGAAACATGTAATTTGCACATTTACCTGCAGAGTTAATGTCGCATAGAACATTTTCAATTTCACTTTTCTTTGTCCATCCATGTGCCAGAATATTCTTTTCTATGGTTTTCATTTTCGCAAATAACGTTAACTTGTCTTCCTTACGTTCCACGATGTTTGGCATTAGTAACATATTTCTAGTAAAATCATATCTTTCGTCAACCACACGAATGAAACTTTGCTTAACATATTATTCGGGGGAAACTAACCTCGTCAAGATGACGAACGAACTGTTATACCATTGAATTATAAACTTTGATAGTACTTTGTTTTGATTTAGTACCAAGCTACCTGGAAGGTGTCGAAAATGTTTCACGCTTCGCAGTAACGTACTTATCATGATAACTGTGAATGATAATACTACTAAATTTAACCTACAGATTGCGAGAGGACAATCCGCACTAAAGAATCACTTTGTTGCAAGATAGAATGAATGGGTTATACAATTTCAAGGAATAAAAGCATTTTGTATGAATGAACATTCTATTCTTTTGATACTTATAATACTTAACGTGAAAAGCAGTATCTGAAAACCGATTATTAAGAATGTATGTTAAAAAAGGAATAAAATAGAGGTATAAAATTGCGATTGATATTTATTCGATAAGTTCAATGATACATTAATTTCATAATCGTTAATAAGCAATACTGGTAAACTTGTCGATTAGCATCACCGGTTTCGATGATCTTGAAATATGTTGTACAGGGCATGATTCTGAACAACTTTTTCCTATGCATGTAACCGGCGGTCGGCCCTAGTTTCCGAGATACTGTCTTCCCCGGATTATCGAGAAAGATTCGGGACCGGGGAATTCTCCATAAACCGAGGCAGGGGAAGTAGTTAGCTTAGCAACTAATAAACTGAACCTTGTCAGGCTTCACTGATTGAGGCCTACCCGGGACCGCAGGCCCTCGTTCGCAGCGAGGAAGCACAACTGTGGGGTGGGTAGGTCTTTCCCGATAATCCGGGGAAAAAGCATTTCAATAATCCGGGGAAGACTGCATTTGCAAATCACACAAAGCATTCTACTTTCCAACTTGTACCGGGTATTAGTATTGGTTGGGGCTAGATTAGTGCGAGGGGCAGGCGCCCACAAGTGGGCGCGTAAGGTATGGTAGCGAACCAATGTGAGTTTGGGGATGCTAAAAATGAGATTCCAAAAAATTACGTTTCTGAACCAGTCACTCTAATATCCGGCGGCACCGTTGCCGCCGAACATAGTCAGGATGTTGACAGAACCCCCCACACACACCTAACAGGTGCTCTTGGAAGCACCCTCTTTCTAGCGAAAAAATTATGTTTTCGTTAAACTCACATCAGTTCGCTGCCATGCTTTAAGCGCCCGCAATGGCCCGCAAGCGGGCGCGCTCCCCCCCGCACTAATCTAGCCGCCACCAATACTAATACCCGGGACAAGTTGGAAAGTAGAATGCGTTGTGTCGGAATAAGTAAACAGAAATACTGTACAGGGAGACGATCGTGGTGATTAAAAGAATTTCCCTTCAAATCCATGAGGATAAGTTTACCAAGGTTTTTTGCATGTATCTTCGAAAGTAAGGCCAACCGCCGGTTACATGCATTGGAAAAAATTGTTCAGAATCATGCCCCCTACAACATATTTCAAGGTCATCGAAATCGGCGATGGTCATGCTAATCGACAAGTTTATCGCAATACTTTTCAAATTCAGAACGACCGGAAAAAAATTATTTATATATGCTTTCGAATGTACATTTTCAGCGTTATATTTACACAAGATTCAAATACATAAGTATGCAATTTGAAACGCGTGACATTCAAATTCTGTCGGAACCAAATTTCTTTGACAGAATAGTACATTTGTTATAAAAAATATAAGAAAGGTACAAAAACAATTACAAAAGCAGTTTTAATAATATCGGAGTTTAAATTTATTTGTTATCGTACTAAACTTTATGAGTTTTTTTCGTATTAATTAAATTTTTTTGTCATTCCATTAAATTCTCATCCACGATGTTACTTATTATCTCCAAAAATATATTTCCAAAGCAAGTCTTCTACTTATTTCTTACATTTTTGTACAACCAGAAGTATTCGAAATATTTTATTACTATATATAAAGCATTCATGCACTGAATGATTTATACATATTTATAGGCACACAAAAATGTAGAAAATGTGCCGCTACATAAAGTACGAGAATAGCAAACAATAAATAAGGAGCAATTTGAAAGTTACTATTAATACGAAACTTATAGCAGAAAACGGCATATCCCGCGGCCCTCGCACTTAAATACCTACGTTCGGTTAAGTTATTCGTTTGCGTACCGTATTACATTTACGTCGGACTAACAAAAATCGCTTTTTCGAACACATCGTTTTAATTGTATTACAGTAAACTGTCCTAAAATGTTAAGTTCGCTAAAATGAAAGAGTGCTTGTATTCTGCGGTAAAATATTGTAAAAGATATTTAGCTATATTAACAGTTTCATTTTCTCAATTAACATTAACCAATACAATTACTTTACAAGAACTCTTCACACCAGTCAGAGAGGCACTTGTAACAGTCACTCGATTGCTTCACATTTGCGGAACATGCATCCTTCATCCATTCTTGGAACAACTCCCTGTTCTTCTTCAGCACCAAGTATTGCCCGAGTACTACGTACGCCTGTTTATTTGCGAAAAGTGTAAAAACAAATGTAAATCAAATTTCACTTTCGAATACACCCGCGATATTAAGTCTTTCGACCTTCCGCTGCGGCAGAAGTATTAATAATTCTTTAAATGCCTCCTACCTTGTCGAAACCAGCGGATTCTAATCTGCGCCCCAAGACCTCTCCGACTCCAGCCAGATCCGTAACGGGCTTCTCGCCCATCGGCTCTGCGACAAAGTTTTTATGCTTCTGCGATGTGCTAGACATGTTTCTTCTGCGATTGGAAACGATTATTCGTTTATTAATACCTTCGTAAGGACGCTGTCGAGTAAAAACTTAGTAGCGGAATAAAATCGTAAAGTAGACAGAACTATCTAAGGTTTCTTTGAGAGTAATGGTTTCTATACGCTTTCAATGCAAAGAATAAAAGAAGCACAATAAAGATACGAATAGATAATGGACATTTATGAAAACATACATCTGTTTGCGACGTCTTTCGTGCAGGAAATTCGAATTATTGGTACCAGACACTAATTATATATAATTATTATCTCTATCGTGTATCAGGGATTTGTTTAATGATGTAAACACGACATCCGCAACTATCTAATTGTCACTGCAAACCCACAGTACATGTACTCGTTGATAAAACGTGTATGTTTAAAAAAAAATTGCTTAAACACAACACTATCATAACATCACGTATGGCGGAGATTTATGTGAAATCTGTAGAACGGAAAACTCTCGTATAGAACCGATACACGTAACGGGTGATTTCCATGTACCTGAAATAGTTGTATTTTTTTATCACCATGGGTGCGTTCCACTTACGCCCAAATCGCCCGTGATTTCATTAAGCTAGGTTCTCCTGTACGCGACTGAATGCAACGTCAAGAACTTCAAAGTCGATTTTCTCGAAAATGAAGCGCGATATCAAAAAATTGTACTCTTTTTTCTCGACTTATTTCCTTATTATAAGTCGAAAGGAAAGAGTAACTTTTTTTCATATCGCGCTTAATTTTCAAGAAAATCGACTTTGAAGTTCTTGACGTTGCGTCCGGTCGCGTACAGGAGAACCTAGCTTAATGAAATCACAGACGATTTGGGCGTAAGTGGAACGCACCCCATATCGCACTGTGTATAGTTACTAAAAGTCATATTCAAATTTATATTAAATTTAACATTTAAATACGGACCGCGAAGATTGTTATTAAACACGGCAATAAACTCTAAAATATATATTTCCAAATTTCGACAATAGTCTCTCATTCATTTATACAAAGTTCGCGCTACAGGTTTCTTCTGATATATTTATTAATAATGAAACTGCAAGGGTAAACGCGATAATAAAACTAGCATGTATATACACGCGGCCGTCGAAGTTTAAAGAGATTCGACGAAAGTCCGAAACGCGTTATGGACGAGTTCTAATAAGAAATATTTCAGTAGCTTTCGTGACTCATGGGAACGATAATAATTATTATTGTCATTGTTGCGCCGATTCGTACAGTATCGCGTTATGAAGAAAAGAGAAGAAAATGTAGCGAGTTATGACATAGTATTGACTTGCAAATTTTTCGGCGACACACACCGTAAAGTGTCGACACCGTCGGTGCATTTGTAAGCAGAAAGCGTTTCGTTTCTCGTCTATTCGGTCTACGGAATTGGGTTATTGTCGGAAAGAACGAGGCGGTCAATATGTGAAACATAAATAGAATTGTGTACTGTTGCCGCGATGTTTTAAAGCTTTCGTCCAACCCCCGCGAGATAACTGTAAAAGGCTCGAATCGGATAGCGACTGTTTTTCGGGATTGTTTGGGAAAGTTGAAATTTTTGACATATACTGTGCTCCAATCGTGGAAGAGCCGTCATGTTGTGTCAACGTAATCCACGGCAGCACTGACGCCTCTTCAGTAATTAACCAAACAAAATGGACACCGAGATAACGATTAAGCGAACATTTGTGCAGTAGATTTACATGGAACTTCCAGGAAAATGGGATTAACGTGTGCGCTACAGTGAGTCTCACTTGACCATTCATAAAAGCTTATTAACGATAATAGTATAGCCTCCCCGACAATGTCTGCGAATCCCTTACACGTTCGTTAATTTAGCAATATTGGAGCGTAATTTTGACACTTTCGTCTAGAACGAAAAGTGTGCGGCGCTGTTTTATGCTCGTAGATGTTATCCTAACACTCGAAATAGAATTCTTCATTCATCTCCTCTAATGTTTCACATTTCAATTACATCTATTCAGGATACCATTTCTGGCTCCTTTGATGAAAGTAAGAGCACCAAATCTTCACCCTCATTTCTGTTTTCCGTACAGAGAGGTACAGTAGCGTGGATCGCGTATCGATGTAATTGGCATACGTACTTCAAGTCTTTGGCAATCGGATTACATTTTCTATGATTCAGTTCATATTAGATTCGTTAAATTCTGACAAGGGATTAGAGATGTATCTAACAATGTGAAGCATTGATAAATATATAATAAAAAGTTAAATCATAAGAAGAGCAAATATAATTGTATAAAGTTATTGCACTATAACGCGTTGCATTGCATTGCCTATTTCACGCATAGTTCTACGCATTTTCTAATTTATTAGAACTTAAATGTAAAGACTAACATATTCCTTAAATTGCTGATCTTGATAAAATCATGAAACTCGGGTCATTGACACTCGTGTTGTAAGCAAGGTAAGCGTACAAGTATTTTCCGTAAGCTTTCAGTAATCAATTACTTTCTATTAACATCGTTAATTTACGAGTTTACAAATTAACAAAACTGCTGTCAATCAGTTTGTAACTTCATTCTTGTTTAATTCGGTAACAAGAGATTTCTCATGCCTCACCCTTGTGTGCCATCAAAAATGTTATCTGATTTAACTATTTACTATTTAAGAGAGCAATTGTTTTATTTCTCCCCGAAAATCGAAACGGATTATGCACGAATTAGATCGAAAACGATAATTTTCCAAGTTCGCGTTTTTTCGAACGATTTATTCGGCAGTGACTGTCGCATCTCATTATTAATCGATAGGTTACGTAACCCTGTACGATTGTTGCAATTTTATCTCGCATAGTTGTACATCTTCCAATCTTGTATCATTTACGTGGAAAGGAAGAAAAATTTAGCGCGATGCCAAATATACGGCCCTGTTTCATTGAAGATGTTCCCCATGAACACATACATTCGAGCTGATACCTAGAGGACAGGATTGGTTGATCGAATATCCTGCCCTGGTATCCTACTTTATAAGGTAAAATCTGATTGGTTCTCTTTGTGGTATAATTCGGACTCCGCCTTACTACCGCCAATTGCGCTGTGTGTTTTTACCACGGATATCGAATACTTTATGTGCTAGGAGTGTAGTTCTTGGGAGGTTGCGGCGTCCAATCGCCTTTTTCCCCCCACATTCTTTTTCCCGTTTCATCGTTTTCACTCGATGAATTTAGGAGATATAATACATATATTCTTCATTCAATGAGTCAGAATACATAGTAATATGTACAAATATATTTTTCACGAATATATATTCGAACGCGCGAATTTGCTCAGTCCATTACCACCGTCCATTTACCGTGAATATTCTATTTCGATGACGGACAAATAAAATTGAATTTGTTGAAGATTTAATGTTTCGAAAACACGGTTTAACGTAAGATTTTATTGTTCATGACTCGGTTATTGTTTGAATTTATATATATTACGTTAGTCATTAAAGAAGCTCGTTTTATATTCCCATCATCGAAATATTTTCATTCGGGTTCCCGTAATGGATTTCGAGAGGGATAAGTAATTTTAAAGTACACGGAGATCTGATGTAAGATTTTCAATCCAATCGAAGTGGATATATTTGAACGCAGAGAAATGAATTCGTTATCGGGGGCACTCATTTGTAAAACGCTATGCAGTAAATTTCAACGAACGTTTCGCGTAAGCAATTTGCTTTGTTACCGTACCAAATGGAATGTTTGTGTGTGATCGAAAGAGGTCTTATTAGAAATGATATTACGTTTTAAAGTTCTCTAAGCGAGATTTTTTTACGTCTCTCTGGTTAAATATGTCGATTCTACGGAATTACTCGAATGTGATTTTTCTAGTGTCTGAGACCTGATGCCTTTCCTCAATTACTTGACAACTAACCATATTCTTTACACTTCTGTTGTGCAATCACGATCGAAGTAGAAACGGAATTTTCGCTCGTTTAACTGAGTTTAAATGCAAGGCTTCTCCCGTGCATTAATCTTCAGTCAAGTCAATAGTTCCAAGATTGAAAGTGACGATTACTATCCTACCGAGTAAAACTTTTAATTAATAAACGTAGAAGTCGATTTCTATTCATGTAGCCGAAAACTTTGTGCACTCTAAACATCTTGTAGTACGTTCAAAAAAGGTGATACAATTTAATAGAGCAATGTCTTAATTGTTACAGAAAAAAGTAATTCAAGGGAAATAGGGGATACACGATTTAATCACTTTCAATTTTAATATTTGCAGTATTTTGTTTCATAATGACTTTTTTTCAACAGTTACAATAAATTTAAAGTGTCGTATTGTTCTAACTTAATTAGATGAATATCTACAGTGGTTTGATAACTTATGTTTTTTTTCAAGTTTTAAGTAATAGTGCCGTTTTTCAAAGAGTATCGGGTTGATGCATGCGGGATGTCGTTTCTACAAACATCATAGCCTCGCAATCGTTTATAAATTGCATTTAACGAGTAAAGCCTCAGCTCTGCGGGCAGAATATGTTTTAAATATCACTGTTTTGAATATGGAACACTTGGTAATGTAATCATCTTCATATCCTCAATTCAGTGTGTCCATTGTTTCTTACAGCATTACTGTCCAATTTTAAATCATAATAAAAATCCACCCGACCGTCCGCCCGATTCGCGCTGCAAAATACCAGGTATTCCACGAGACCGCATTGAAAATCTTCGCGACTCAATACACACGTGCTGCAAGGAACGTTCCCCCCTTCAATGGGGACGTAGAAAAGACCGACCGTTGGAATACACGTTGAATTCACGCCGTTACCCGTGCAACGAGGATCCAAACTTCGAAATAGAGAGACAAAAAATGGGAAAGAACGACATTTCATACGCGCCAACCTAACGAAACGAAGATTTAATCAACTCGAACGCAAACTGGGGGAACGTCTTATTGCTTCCTCCGTGTGTACATGAATACACCGCGTGTGCATGTGTACGGAGCGTTTTATAAGCGGGCAAAGAGAGATGCGCGCGCCACCAGGTGGTGCACTGAGCGAGTGTGCGCGCATGATGCGAAAGGTAGCTGTGTGTTGTGTATTTCTACAGATGTTACGATGTGTAACTATAGTGCGCGCGCGTTGGCTCGCGCGAGTGGCGGTCGCGCGCGCGCGCGCGTGTGCGCACCAATGTGCGTGCACGTAGCCGACCTCCGTCCGTCGGACAGGACAGGACAGGATAGGATAGGATAGGATAGGGTAGGGTAAGAGAGAACAGTAGTCCTTGCTTGTGTGAACTGTCGACTGTTGGGAAGGGGCAGGGAGCAAGGAGGGAAAGAGGGCGGCGGGGGGAAGGGGGGGGAGGAGGAGGGGGACAGAGATGTGTAGAATGATTCGGACCTATGGACACGCTTGCACCTCGACGGTCCGTGCCGCCGCAGCCGCAGCCGCAGCCACCGTCGGTGAAAATCGTGTGAACGCGCGCGCGAACGAGGGTGGTTTTTCGATAAAACGTTAACACCGTGACTACTTTCGGTCGTACCGGTATTATATAGGCATCGCGGCCGCGTTCCCAGCGCGATACAGGAGAAAAGAGTGAATCGTGGTAAAAGTGAAGTGACGCTTTGGTGGCTGGAATATCGAGCGTCGCGGTGGCCGCTACGAGTTCTCTCGGAAGCCCAAACGGAAATCTCTCACGATAATGGCGTACTTTCCGCGACGATCCGTGCTTTTTTTTCACCGAGTCGCCTCGATCTGCTGCCGATAGCGTAAATACCGCGATATTTTCGCCTATACGCCTCGCTCGGGCCTACGCCGACTCGATGGGGAATTATTGCCGAGGATAAAATATAACCGCTCGAAATTGAAGTGTGAGACCTTTCTATATACCCGTCTACTTAGCCAGTTTCTTTCTGTTCACCCTTGTAATATATACTTAATATGTGTGCATTTTAGTTGATTTTCCGACGAGAACGAGAATATTGTTTCGTACATTTTAGTGCTGCTGTCAGTGCTTCAGGTTGGTAAGGTGTTTTCTTTTTCCATTTTTATTTCTTCATTTTCTTATTCCTCCTCTGTCGTTATTCCCTTTCATTTTGTGTTTATGCGCTCGTGCGTACGGATATTCGTTGATTTTACGGGTCGGACCTCCGTGTTTCCGAGCACGCACCAACACCATATTGTTGCTTCAAGAAATTTTTCAGTAATTAAAACCTAATTTATTTAGCTCGAAATTTCCGGCGATCTTTCCAAAGACCAAAGTATCCGGATAAATTTTTCTCCCTTTTACTTTCCTAAACGTGCAAGGGTTTGCTGAAAATTCGTACGTTCCATTTTCGTCTCTGATCTGCATTAATTATTTTAATATATTGCCAATGCATTGTTGCAATCTTAACCATAACAATCGCTCGTAATTGTCTCAACTTCGACACAGGACTGTGCAACCGTGTCCCCGTGTTTATTATTGTTAACGTTGTATGGTTTCAACGTGTCGGAATTATTTATACATAAATCTTGCTTTTCATCGGACATGATTCACCCATATTGCACATTTCTCAATTGTAGTTAAATATTCCTTTTTCTCTCGATGTTAGGTTATGTTAACTTGATTATCAATTTCATTAGTTACGAAAATTATGTAAATTTGCCTAATGTATGCGAAAGGGTTTGAAAATAGTATAATCAGCACGATGTTCTAGGAAATTGAAAACGTTCAATTCCGTCTGATACAGGTTTAATAGTCTTTAAAGAAATGTAAGTGTAGTTGCCAGTAAATTGCGGCATCGAAGTTGCAATTTGCGATATAATTGTACACATAGAATATGCGATATAATTATACACACTCCGTGTGTAATTCATTCGGGAAAGATACTTTCCCAATGGGAAAATGAGAGTAAAAGTATCTCGGTGTACGCGTTGCGAGGATAAGCTTCAAACATTTTAACGTCGCTACGTTACGAATTATTTTTAAGGACAGTTTCTTTTTATTAATAGCAGATGCGTTATTACTGATAACTTTTCACTTTCGAGATTAAGCAAAGTTGCAATTAAAGGGTACATTTCTATGTGTTTCTAAATAATATATAGATTCCTCCGAATAAGCTCGTTGATGCAACAGTAATGTTTGAAAATGTACTTAAAAATGAATCGAGGAATAGAAAATGTTACTACGTGTATTAGTAATCCATTTGTCCTTATACATCGTGGAAATTTCAATTAGATATTTAATACATTTATATGTTTATAGTCACAAGGACAGAAACGATGTAAATACAAAACTGTTAATATTTCTCATACATTTGCATGATACATGTTTCTCGTAGATTTGTTCCATTGTTTGTGATATACGCATAGAAGATAGTGTTCTGAATTTATATAAATTTAGTAGTAAGTCTCTCTTTTATTCTAGCAATTCCTTACTTATAGGAGAACATAACGGATACACGTGTATAGTGTACTTTATTTAAGCATTGTTTAATATGCCTGGGAACAATATTGGAAGCCAAGGCATATTCCAAGGGGGAAAGGTTATAGCGATTATGAGAAATTGAGCCATAAGCGTATAGCTTTTCCCCTTTGGCATTTGTCACTGTCGTCGAAGGAATATATATGTGTATACATATATATATATATATATTTTGAATTATTTACAACGAATAGTTATTGTAGCGATAGAGATATTTCTGTAAGATATTAAGAATACGAAAACATTGTACGGCATTGCTAATATTAAATATAGTTACTTCAATCATAATATGAAATCTTTTACATAATTGTTTCAGGCAAAAAAGACGTGGATCAACAATGGGCACGTTACTGACTATAAAAGAAACTATACGATATCCTCTTAAGCCTGAAACAGAGGCGAAGAGTCCTGCGGCGTAGACATGGACTCGTACGATCTGTTTGGTGAAGATGTTAGTGGCTCGATGCTTGATGCTCTTTCTGACCTCGGGGGGAACGATCATTTTGACCCTGCAGGCACGAATAATTCTGTGGTAGTATCTAGAGATGGTTCAAACCCTGGCGTTAATGGAGGAGGGAGTTACATTAGTCAATCTTATATATCTCAAGAGTCTCCGCTTCAAAAATTAACTTCATTCGGCGGATCTGAATTTGGAAGTTCTAATCAATTGCAAAGTCCATCGCAACGCAACATGTTTAATCAAAATCTTGGAACGTTTGACAGTGGCGCGCCACAGCGCGCTATGGTGCCAGGAACTTTTCAAAATCAAGCTCGGAATATGGCACCGCAACATAGAGGGCCTCATCCTGGTAGTGGAGGACAATATCCTAACTATAATGATAATATGTATTCAATGGAGCAGCAACATTCAATGACAAGAGCGAATATGTCAATGGATCCGAGTATGCAAGGTTGGCCAGGTAGCGGGGGCGCTTATCCGCAGATGCAGAGACATTATAATCAGATAGCGCCGCAACCTGGTACTTATCGGCAGCATATGCCTCCGCAGTATTCTCATCAGCAAGACCAAAGTGGAGTTATAAATCAAAAGTTGCAGCAACAACAACAACATTTTGGTAATCAGCAAGGTATGATAGGAAATATGGGTGTACCACACCAAGCAATGCAAGCTGGTGGAACAGGTAGTGTTTATCAACATATGGTTGGGCAACAACAGCACTACCAGCAAGGGAACTCTGTACCAATGTATCAAACTTCTCCTGCCTATCCAGGCTTTGCCTCAGCCATTCATCAACAGCAGCAGCAGCAGCAGCAGCAGCAGCAAGCTCAGCAGCCACCGCAAAGGATGCCCCATCATCACCCGTCTCATCCAAGTCATCAAGCGCATTCTTCCCACCCTCAGCAATATCCTCAGCATTCACAGCATCCAAATACACAACAGCCACAGCCACAACCACAGCAACAAATAGACCCTCAGTACTCTCATCATGCGACTTCGATGTTTAATCAACCGCAGCATTCTGGGCCGGCAGCGCAGTTTGGTACAGCCAAACATGCCACGAGTCCTCAATATCGCGCAACTTTCCCGCAATTGTCGCCTCAGATGTCGCCCAGGCCTCAGATGTCACCGCGACCGCCAGCAGTACAACAGCAAATGTCTCCTAGACCTATTATGTCACCGGCTAAACCTAACACATTATCACCGCATCCGCACGTTCAACTTCCACACCAACAGTCGAATCAACCTGGCGCGATGCCTGTGTCGCCTTGCCCCCCAACATCGATGCAAATCAATCCGTCGACGCAGCAAACTACTCTTCAAGCGCTGGAGCAAATGGTGATACCAGGCGTTGCTGTAGCGAACACGAATGTGCCGAATCCGGAGTATAATCAATTCCAGGCACGTCCGACGATGTCACAAACGCCAAATGTTTTATCTCAGTCTGCCGCACAAAGTTCTATGCCACCTATCACAGGTCCTAGAATGCCAATGCCAGCTCAATGGTCTCATCCGCAACAGCAGCAGCCGCAAATAAGGCCAAATGTGAACGAGGACAGGAGCGTAGTAGAAGCTCAACCTCCAGCATCCGAACCGAGCGCGTCGATGTTCCCAGTGACTGCAACAGAAACCATTCACAGCGTCGCAGAAACCACGACTAGAGAGTCTGTGGACCCTATTCATAACCCGATAGAGCCCCCTAAACAGGAGAACGAAGCGTTACATCAAAATGTTCAAGAGCCACAGCCAGATGTGCTTAATCAGCAAGCCGACCCTTTAATACAAAGTAGTTCGCAAAATAATTCACCTCTGGAACACGCGCCTGGAAAAATCTCTCAGATAGAAACTGTACAATCCTTACCAGCGACTAGTACAAACGGAAACGTTGACTGCGCAACCCTGCCCACCATATCTCAGCCGCAGTCAACGCCGAGTCAAATTCAGACTCCTGTTTCTACTATCGAAAGTCAAAGTACATGCGAAACGAAACAGCACGATCAACATTTAGAGATGAATCCAGTAAGTTGCCCACCAGCCAGTAATAATGTGCCTGTGCATCCTCAGCAACCAGCAGTTAGTAGTCAAACGACACAGCAACAACAGCCCATTACTTGTCCGCAGCAACAAGTACAGCAAATGCATATAAATCAGTCGCAGGTAGTGCCAGTGCAACAACCACCGGTGCAATCTCAGCAGCCGGTGCAGTCATCGCAGCAGCCACAGATGAGTCAGGTGGTGCAACAACCTCCGATAACTCAACCGCCTCCTCAACAGCAAATGAATCAACCCGCGATCAATCAA
Organism: Andrena haemorrhoa; assembly: GCA_910592295.1. Taxonomy (NCBI): domain Eukaryota; kingdom Metazoa; phylum Arthropoda; class Insecta; order Hymenoptera; family Andrenidae; genus Andrena; species Andrena haemorrhoa. Next base: position 9,437,956 of record OU342943.1, read on the forward strand.
CAACAGATACCGCAGATGAGTACGCCGCAACAACAACCACCGATCGTTCAATCTCAACAGCCTACGTTGAATCAAACGCAACAACCACAGACACAAATTACTCAACCCCAATTAGCACAGCCACCGCCACCCCAGCCAGCTCTCCCTTGCGTGACGCAGGTTCAGACGCCACAGTCATCTCAACCACATTTGTCTCCGCAAGTTGGTATGATACCTCAACCTGCACCATTAGTTTCATCGCAAATACCCCATCAACCTCAGTTGCAATCACCCATCCAAAATCCAGCTCCGCAATTGCAAACCCAAGCTAATCAAGTTCCATCGACGCACTTAAACGGTCAACAAATACCCACGGTTAATCAAACCAGCGGTATTGTGATACCCCCTCATCCGACTGCAGTATCGGTGCCAAATTCGCAAACGCCACATCAAGTACAACCAAGCTTCACGGAGTACACAAATATCCCAAAAAATAATATATATTCGAACGACATGATCGTGGGTTCTGGTCAACAATATCCTCCTGGTGGTGACATTGTCAGTGGTAGTAATATGACAAATATGTATAATATACCAGCAAATCCGACATCGACAGCAGTCACGTCTGCTGGCGGCTTTCCTACCTCTTGTACCCCAGTTACGCATCATCAAGAAAGGGCTGCGTTACAACAGCAACTGCAGGAATTGTACTGTATGCCTCCAGCTGCTGACAATCAGGAAAAGATTGTTGCGCTGCAAGAGAAATTGCAAGCATTGCAGCAACACGAGACTAATGACCAGTGTAATGGTGGACCTCAATGCATATTGCAAACTCCTATGTTTACGACTGCTGTTGTCGATAGTCCACAGGTAAGTCTTCGTTGTATTACATTTTACATCGTGCATTGTGTAACGAACGCAGCCAATTGTTTATAATATCTTCTTGTAAATAGGTTTCAAGTACTACTGGTCGTGGTCGTAGCAAAGGTACACCTAGGGCTAAAAAGAGTAGGAAGAAGGCTGACAAGGAGGCTGTTACACCTACGCCAATTACTCAGCAACAGCCGGAGCAACCATTATCGGACAATCAAGTGACTCCTGGAGATAGTAGCAATATTGTTGATAGTGCTGCCGATTCTGAGGATATTAAGCCATCTTCCGGCGATATGGAGGAGGAATGGAATAAAGGTAGGAAGTCGCGACCTCCTAGAAAGCCACGTAAACCAAAGGAGCCAAAAGAGCCAAAAGAACCTAAAGAACCAAAAGAACCAAAAGAGCCAAAAGTTAAAAAGGAGCCAAAACCACCAAAGGAAGCGAAGTCTCCTAAAGCACCAAGAAAGAGGAATAAAGACAAGGATTCGACGAAACGTAATAGAAAGTAAGTTACCTTAACCATTGAACCTTGACTCATCGATGAATTAATTATACCATCGAGAACATTGTATCGTTACAGAAAAGTGAATCAGTCTGAATCAGCCGATGATGAGATTGTACCAGAAACCGAAGAGACCACAGTCTCTGATTCAAGTGCAGTTAAGGAGGCAGATACGAAGCCATCTGAACCGTCCATTCAAGGTGATCAGGAACAAGTAGATTCTTCGACCACCGAACCCTTAGTAATTGAAACGAAAGATCAAGATAAGCAGAAAGAGGAATCGGAGGATGTCCTCGCTGACGAGAAGAAAGAAGAGAATTCAGAGGCTGCTCCAGCTGCAGAAACTGCTACTCCTAATAAAAAGAAGTCTGCCGCTCGAAAAAGGTCCTCCGTTGGGAAGGTCTCGGCAGGAAAGTCTCCTAGAAGTTCAAAGTACGTTGTTTCTAAATGTATCTTTTTTTACCTTTTTATTATATTGCAAATAAAACCTAATATCTTATTAAATTACTTTAGGAAACGTAAAAGTCGAATTGCACCTGACTCTGACGGCGAGGAATTAGCAGCGACGCCTCCGCCATCTCCGGAAGCTGGAGATGACAATAAAAGGCGTTCTGCGAGGAACACGCATCGCAAGAAATACGTAGATGACGTGATGCTTAGATTTTCGGACGACGACGTGCCTCTCCAGGATGCTCAACTTGCTAAGAAAGTAGAGGGTGTAAACGCAGTGAAGCCTGTGTCTGTTAAAAAGGATAACGAAGGTGGTGAAGTTGGGCCTAACAAGCCAAACTTTGTATATATAGTATGTATTAGGTCATATACTTCGTCCCCATAAAATATGTCCCCAAATTTTAAGCGCCAAGTTTCTAAGTGGCGATAATTTTCGTGTTGTTGTAGAACACAACGGACGAGGATTCCATGGTTGTACAGCACATACTGTGTTCTCGCATCGGAAAAAGAGAAGTGAAGCCGACAGTACCAGAGGTAAAAGCAGAATCGCCTGTTGAAAAAACTGAATCCGATACTCCGAATAAGGAAGGGGAAGACGAAATAAAAGAAAAAACACCCGAGAAAGAACCAGACGTGGAATTGGATAACAAGGATGAAAAGGAAATTGAAACGTCAGACGATAAAAAGAACAGTGATATTGAGAACGAAGTGAAAGATAACAGTAAGGAGGAGGAGGAAGAGGAGGAGGAGGAGGAACAAGTTTCGGAATCCAAACAAGAGGACGCTGTGGCAGAAGTGAAGCCCCAAATAATAGAAATTGAAGAGTATTTCGTTAAATATAGAAATTTTTCCTACCTGCACTGCGAATGGAGAACTGAAGAAGAGTTATATAAGGGCGATAAACGAATTCAAGCCAAATTGAAACGATTCAAGCAGAGGCAACAGCAGAATACCAATATCTTTGAAAATGTAATTATTGATTTATTGTTACGTGACTCAGTTTTAATGCCATTTATACTTTGCTGACTAACTACCATATGATGAACATTGTTAACAGTAAACCCATATATTGTGATATCACTTTGGCCTGCAAAGTGTTAATGCCAGTGAGAATTGAGGAAAGATACATATAAATACCGAACGATAATTGATCTGTTTTAGACCGAAGATGATCCATTTAACCCTGACTTCGTAGAGGTCGACAGAGTACTTGACGAGGCAACGCATACCGATCCAACTACTGGAGAAACTTTGAAACACTATTTGGTTAAATGGCGATCCCTTCAGTACGAAGATTCTACTTGGGAGTTGGAAGAAGACGTTGATCTAGAAAAGATAGCTCAATTTATCAAATTCAATAAACTGCCCCCAAAAGACCAGTGGAAGGTAACACATCGCAACTAATTAAGCAGATAATTTTTCAGATTAGTTACTTAACATTCGCTCATATCCTCTGTTATTAAATAAACGTAATGTTGTATCTAGCCGAAAAAGAAACCAACTGCATCGGCATGGGTAAAATTAGAAGAATCGCCGATCTATAAAAGTAATAATAGTTTACGACCGTATCAATTAGAAGGTCTTAATTGGTTGCTTTTCTCGTGGTACAACGGGCATAATTGCATTCTCGCGGATGAAATGGGTTTAGGGAAAACCATTCAGTCCTTGACGTTTGTGGACGCAGTTTACAAGTACGGAATCCGTGGACCATTTTTAATAATAGCACCACTTTCGACCATTCCGAATTGGCAACGTGAATTTGAAAGTTGGACCGACATGAATGTCGTAGTATATCACGGATCGTAAGTTCAACAATTATAGCCTCGTGCTCTTTGCAAATGAAACACCTTTCCTGACATAGTTTTCTGTTTATAGCGCAGCGAGTCGGACTATGCTCCAAGAATACGAGGTTTATTACAAGAATGATAAAGGGCAGCCGATTAAAGATCTGATTAAATTTAACGTGTTGATAACTACATTTGAGATAATTATAACGGACTTCAACGAATTACGAGGATATAACTGGAGACTTTGTGTTATAGACGAAGCTCATAGGCTAAAAAATAGAAACTGCAAGTTGCTCGAAGGTCTTAGACAATTGAATTTAGAGCACAGGGTGCTCTTGTCCGGCACACCTTTACAGAACAATGTCAACGAGCTGTTTTCATTGCTAAACTTCCTGGAACCAATGCAGTTCTCTAGCAGCGATGCATTTCTTAAAGAATTCGGTAATCTGAGTAGCGACACTGAAGTTCATAAATTGCAGCTTCTTTTGAAGCCAATGATGTTACGACGGCTTAAAGAGGATGTAGAGAAATCGTTAGCTCCGAAGGAAGAGACGGTTGTTGAGGTGATTGCGACTATTAGCAAAAATCCTTTTCGCATTTATCGGAGAAGTGACAAGTATTTCGTAACCTGTAATTTCTCTCTATCTTTCAGGTGGAGTTGACCAACATACAAAAGAAATATTATCGCGGCATCTTAGAGAGAAACTTCTCTTTCCTTGCTAAGGGAACCACATCAGCTAACATTCCGAATCTCATGAATACAATGATGGAATTAAGAAAGTGCTGTATTCATCCATTCCTACTTAATGGTGCTGAAGATCAAATACAACTGGATTACAAGACTGGCGAGAAGGAAGACTCCGAAGCTTACTATCATGCACTGGTAAACAGTTCTGGAAAGATGGTACTAATTGATAAATTACTACCGAAGCTCAAAGCTAGTGGGCACAGAGTATTAGTATTTAGCCAGATGGTGAAATGTTTAGATCTGTTGGAAGACTATTTATTATATAAAAAGTAAGTTACCGATTCTATCTTTTCGTCTATTAGAGTTTCAAGGGTACTAACATCGAAATGTATTTCGTTTCAATGAAATATCGGTGACAAATCAATTTGAAGTAACAAATTTCTGTTTAGGTATCCATATGAAAGGATTGATGGTCGTATCCGAGGGAATTTAAGACAAGCTGCCATTGACCGTTACAGTAAACCTGACTCTGATAGATTTGTATTTCTTCTTTGTACCAAAGCAGGTGGTCTTGGCATTAATCTTACAGCAGCGGATACAGTTATTATATACGACAGCGATTGGAATCCGCAAAATGACTTACAGGTTTCGAATTTAACGTTACTTAGAGAATATAATTGTTTCGTTACAAGTGTTTTAATATACATATTGGTTATATAGGCGCAAGCCCGATGCCACAGAATTGGCCAGCAGAAGATGGTAAAAGTGTACCGCCTGCTCTGTCGTAATACTTATGAAAGGGAAATGTTTGACAAAGCTTCGCTGAAGCTCGGATTGGACAAAGCCATTTTGCAATCGATGAATACAAGTCAAGGGGGCAAAGAGCCCAGTAATAAACAACTGACTAAAAAGGAGATAGAAGACCTGTTGAAAAAGGGTGCTTATGGTGCTATTATGGACGACGATAATGCTGGCGATAAGTTCTGCGAAGAAGATATAGAACAAATACTTGAACGAAGAACGCAAGTAAGCGAAATGATTTTACATTCACTATCTGATCGGTCGAACGTGCTTCTTCTTTAATCGATACTAATTTAGTAATGTGTAATTGCGTAGATCATCACGATAGAAGCAGAGAAGGGATCTACGTTTTCGAAGGCCAGCTTCGCGTGCTCGTCCAATAGGACGGATATTAATATTGACGATCCAGATTTTTGGAAGAAATGGGCCAAGAAAGCCGAGATCGATACAACGGAGAAAAAGGAGGAGGACGAATTAGTGATATCGGAGCCAAGACGGAGGACGCAAATCAAACGATACGGCCACGACGAGTCGGTTGTTATGTCGGATCTGGATAGTTCAGATGAGAATAGCGACGATGAAACAAGTAGTGGGTTAACAGGTAGAGGTATGTTCATTGTTGGTGCATGTTAAAGCACATCATTCTTTAGTATTATTATTTCGTAAAATATACCACTTCGTTGCTGTGATACCTGGAGTGGATTAATGGTCTACAATAATTGTGAAGGTATTGGGCAATATTTATATATTTAGTTTCAAGAAATTTGAATTTTACTCTATGCTGGCAATTAGTTTAGTCCAATAAACTCTTTATGCATCGCAATACTCCAATTCTTATGTAATGAGGCAATACTTTATTGTGGCACAGAAGTTTATAAGTATTACTAAATAGTATCATTGATATAAACAGTAGAGTACTAAATCTTCAATGTCAAAATGATTTACCACATATAATTAACACCTATGGGATCTCAGTGGAAAAAATGTATTAGCAATGACTTTTTATATTATTTTTATTCAAACTTTCGTTTTATATTTAATTCGATATTATATCGATCCACTGCAAAAAAAGTAACCTTTTTTTTTATTATTTTTTATTATCTTAATAAATAGATACTGATTTATCATAGAAGAACGTTGTGCAAATTTAGAGGAATAGCACTCTAATAATGTTTCCGTACATACACGCACAAATATATTTACACGCATGCATGCTCGTAATGCTAATGATTACATTAGTGTCACCACACATAACAATTTTGCCAACATTGTACACACATGTACACATTTGGTGTTCTTTCTGTTACATCGTGTATTGCATGGCAAAGCAAACACTTCTGCTTGTATCACACAAAATGTAAAGGAAGCAAATTTATTGTTATGATCATAAAAAGAATGTCATTCAAGGTATTTAATAACGAACATAAATATTTACTTTCTGTTCGTGTATATATTAACCTTTTCTTTGAATATTGGTTACCAAGTAAAGGGTTTACAAAGGGTTTACAAAGTTCAATCACTTCGAATTTTAGTTATCTACTATCATTTAAGTATCAATTTATTTTCTGTTTACACAGAAATACAAAAGTTATAGTACCCGCATACATATAGCGAGGTCGTAAATTAAACACTCGAGCAGCGGCGGTCTTTGATGCCCGACACCCAGGGCCGTTCGCGGTATACTATTGTAGGAATATCAGTAGGAATTGAGTCTCAGGCCACATAACCTGAGGCCGGCCCTGAGTGAGGCCCGAGCCCTTTATTTGCCCTTATAACTGCCCATTGGCTCGTTCCGACTCCCGAAACATGTAAACAGACACGCGCTACCACTTTTACGATTTCGCTACATCTTTGCGGGTACTGTACTTCCTCTTATTATTACTTGCAACTACGATAATACAATCACTAACAGTTTCGTTTAATTTTCCAATACGTAAATGTTTCAAACTGCATAAGTCTATCAGTAACACAGTCAAGTACACTTTTAGAGATCCTTACATTCTCGCGCCACTTTTGTATTGTGCCTTGCCGTTACTCTGAAAACACCTTGTGTCTATACCATACGAGTAGCATTCTCTGTCTTTTATGTTTAAATCGTAGCTTGATGGCGAGAGACTTGCATTATATCTTCTTATTATCGTTATAAGGTAAAAAACGAAGAGACAAATTCGGCAAGAAGACGCGGAAATTCTGCGACGAGTACGTTCCACGCGAGGGTGAAGTGGTGTACGGCAGCTGGGCGAGGAGCGAGTGCTTCAAGGTGGAGCGAGGGCTTCTCACGTTCGGTTGGGGAAGATGGGAGGAGATTCTTCAGCACAGCCAATTTCGTCGTGGATGGCGTGAAATTGATGTCGAGGATTGTGCGAGAGTCATTCTGCTCTATTGTCTCCGTTACTACCGCGGCGACGAGAAGATCCGCAACTTCATTTGGGATCTAATCACGCCGGTGGAAAACGGAGAGAAGGTGAAGAACGTGTGCGTTAATATCGGCGGGCGAAACAGTAGGCAAAAAAAGAAGGGTCGAGTCCGAGAAGGCAGAGAAACGCGTGGATCGGTGATCAACGGCGGCCCGAGTGATCCTAATCATTGGAGCAACGCTGAGAAGTACGACGGGGATATATTCCTTGAAAGTAATTACAGGAAGCATTTAAGTCGTCACGCAAATAAGTACGTATGCGAGTCTCAAAGAAAATATCATCCGATACCGTCGAGATATTTTAATGACTTCTATATCATGTTGCAGAGTACTGCTACGCGTCCGAATGCTTTATTATATTAAACACGAGATCATCGGGGATATAGTTCAACATATTTCCGACGGCGTTCATGTCAGGTTAGTGATTTCGTATCTACGTGCTACTTATATGAACTTCATTATCCTTTGCTCAACTGACTATCATGGAATATCGTGCACTTACATATGTGCTTATACAGAGCTTTCATAGTTGCATGTGCAATGTCTTTGTTTATCCCTGGGAGCTGTAATTGTATGAGGAATGCTCATAGAGCTAAACTATGTTTACTCCGTAGCTCTGTAAACAGCTATCAGTCGCTGACCCTACATTACTAATATATATATATAAAAATCTTCCCCCATCCTGTTCTTATAAACATATACACAAATACACACGCAATTTTTTCAAATTTATATCGTAAACACTTCGTACGGCTTAAGACGGTCAATGATGGTCGACTCGGCAGCACCTTGGTAAGAAATAGTTAAAGAAAAGAAAAAGCAGTGCACTGTATTACGGGGGCATACCAGAACAGGAAGCTTGTCGTGGATTTGCCTTTACTAAGTAAAAAAAGAGAAGACAAAAATTAAATAACAGTAATAAACAGAAAAAGAGCGATTCTCTAAATTTCATTCGACTCTTCACCGTGTTCATTTAACTGTGAACAGCACCGTTTAAAATGTTATTAAGACCCGTTAGAGCGCAAAATTTGTATAATCTTAACATCTGATTGGCATACATAAATTGGCAAATTGTAAATGAAACCGCCCTACAGTGCGTTGCGGATAAACCCTCCACAGTTGACGGAACGACCAGTGAAATGGTGGGACTCGCAAGCAGACATATCGTTAATAGTTGGCTGCTACAAACACGGCTACGAGAATTACGACCAGATGAGGATCGATCCCGCTCTTTCTTTCATTACAAGCTGCCCTCCCCCTTCCCAGTCTCAGATCACGCAAAGCAAGTGAGTAATTATTCTCTTTTACGTTTATTTGTTTCTCTTCCGTCTATGTTGCCCCACCGCTGTTTCATTCTAACCATACACTGCTTTTGCATGCTTTTTCGACTCGCTTACGAATACGCCTATGCTAGAGCTAATGTAAATTCTCCCTTTTACACTTTTTTTATTTATGTACTCTACAGCAAACGAAACTTCTCCGTTATTTTCCACCAGCCTTTATTTACAGCCGAGGTGGATAATGCATATGCACACCAAACAATATGCAGAGATCCTTAAGCGTTTCTTATAAACAATCTATTATATTGTACATACATCTATATCTGTTTTTTATGTTTATAATGTAATCGTTTACTACCCGCAGCATTCTAAAATGGTAAATGTGGAAGTCCTTTTAGTTTTAATACCGTGTACCCGTAGATCGTATTTTCGATATAACTATTGTATTTGCAATCAGTCAAGTATGTATCTGTTTTCACAAATGCATACATATTAGAAGTCTTCTTTTTTTTTTACTGGAAGTTGAATTACACAAATACGAGATTATCGGTGCTATTATCCGTGGTGTAAGTTAATAATTGTTAAAATTTCAGCAGCAGCAGCAGAGATGATACTAGCTTAGAGAATGATATCGAAGACGTCGAATCGCTTGGAATGATGAAAGATTCGAAGGATTCTGATAAATATAGTCGTGAGACGCCCATTGACTCGCCTGTTATATCCAATAAGGCAGATACGCCTATACCAGAACCCAGCAGCAGCCACGAAGGAGTCGATGGGCTGCTGGACGACGATAAGACTTGGCCCTCTGTAGTTGATCTTAATACGCGTTTGCGCCGAGTAATTTCTTCTTATCAGAGGAGCGTGAAGAAGGAGGACGTGAAAATATTACAAAAATCTAAGACTGGGATGGAGAGCGATTTACCCATGAATCATAGCCCTTCGATAAACGAGCCGCCTCTGAATATGCAAGGATGGGATTTGCAACAACTCGCTATGTACCTTCTGGTAAGCGGCCGCGTTTAAATTATTCCTTAATCACAAGGATCATCGAGATTAATGCGTCTTGTGTTTCGTGCAGAAAATGGAAAGACGGGAGAAAATGGAAGCTATGGTAAAGGAACGGGAGCGAACTCGTATCGAGGAACAAAAGGCGAAATGGTCTCGCCGCGAGGAAAGTGAATTCCTACGAGTTGTGTCGACTTATGGCGTTAACTATGACAGGAAGAAGGCACAGTACGATTGGACTAAATTTAAAAGTATTGCTAGATTCGATAAGAAAACGGACAATGATCTTACGGACTACTATATGTCCTTCAGAGCAATGTGTAAGAAAGCGTGCAACGCTAAGTTGAACGACGAGGAAGGTATGTTTGTGATTGCATTCTTGGTTTAGTAGAATACGTTAACATTGCATGGAGATGATTTAAGAGTACATTTTAAATCTCGGAAATTGGAATGTTGATTATTCAATAGGTGTTGAGGTACTAAACATCTTGTATATATCCTAGACTTTTCAGACGTTCCTGATCATCTCAGTCCAGCGAAAGCGAGGCAGATATTAGATCGCGTGGACCTTCTGAGTAAAATCCGCGAGGAGATCTTGTCCCATCCGCACTTGGAGGAACGACTTTCATTGTGTCAGCCGTCCGGTGACACGCCTGATTGGTGGCAACCCGGGAAGCACGACAAAGAGTTGCTGCTCGGTGCCGCGAAGCACGGCTTGGGGCGCACCGATATAACGATCCTGAATGATCCGGACTTCTCGTTTCATAAGACCTTGAGCAAAAGCATGTACAGTAATATCCAATCGTCGAAGATCGTGGACAAGTCTGAGAAAGCAATCAAAATCGAGAATAGAGAAGACATATTGAAGTTCGATAAAGACGAGATACTTGTAAAATTGGAGAAAGGTGAAGGCACATTGAAGATAGAGAAGGTGGGGGCGAAGAAAGACAAGGATGTAAATATGGCTGATAAAAGGGCGGAGAATGCAGATTCGGAAAAGAGTCAGGTGGAGCTCACTATCATTAAAGCTGAGAACAAAGTCGAGGAGAAACCTATCAGTAATGCATTAACGATTACAACCATTCCAAGAAGCACGCCGGCCGACAAAGAACAGGCCCCGAAGATAAAAACTGAGGAGAAAAGTGAGGTAGTAATAGAATCGGTAAAGCCTGAGGTTTCCAAAGCTGATCCAGTTACCACAACTAATAAGACGGACGAAACAAAAGTGAACAACGCGACAGTAACCGTCGAAGAAACTCCGGCCGCAGAGGTAGAGAATGAAAGCCCGGCTAAAGAAACTGATACGCCTAAAGAGATTGAAAAGGAGGCGGAGGAGGAGAAGCCAGAAGAGCCGCCAGTTCCGGACACCCCGAAAGAGACGGCTGAGAAATGTGTGACAGAACAGAAAGATAGTACAGAAACGACAGAAAAAGCAGCAACAGAAAGTAACGAGAATACAACACCCGAGGATACCAAGGCAAGCGTGAAAGCAGATCCTCCAGTTATTAAGGAAGAGGCAGAAACGCAGGAAGGGAAAACTGCGGAACCGCCTAAGGATAAAGCGAAAGTGTGCAAGCTCGAGGATAAATGCAGCGTTCAAGCAGCGGAACTGAAAGCAATGTTCCCGGATTTGGAAGTCATTCAACCGCTGTCCCGGCTGACGCAAATCGATACGTTCGTCCTTCGAGACAAGGCGATTGATTATAACGAGCCCACGGTTGTACAACTTCTGTCGCACAATTCGAATAATGCTGCGAAATGGCCCAAGGTAAATAGAATGAAATTAATTTGTACAAATGTCTTTATGTATATTCTGACCTGATTCAGGGAGTCGCGGAACGTATGTGGCGTATTTAACGTTATTAAACTTGCTCGAGTGTGTGTGGCCAGTAGCGCGTGGAAAAAAATTATATTTTTGGAGTTTTGTACATTTACTTGATGCATTAGCACACGTTAAAAAGAAGATTGGATAGTAAAGAGAGTCTAGAACGTTTCTAAGAGACAATTACACTCGTCAAATTTGGCTTGTGTAAGCAAAGTCTACGCAAGATTTTTATTCCTATTAATTTTGTTTATTCAAATATATCCACCGTACTGTCATCCTATCGCACATCTTCATTCCCCATTTATTCGTTTAGGAGCATGCCATTGAAGCTCGTTTAATGCATATCGTTCACGCGATCGAGCACAAGGAATGGCCCGTGTCTGTGAACTTCAGCGCTGGTGATGAAGTAGACATTCCTTCAAATGAGAAAGAATGCTCAGAGGTGATAACTATAACTACAGATCATGGAGTGTCGCGAAACACAATGCCTGGAAACAATGTACCATTGTCGAAGAAACGCAAGAGGCACATCGCTATTGACGTAGAGACAGAAAGAGGTAATTGAAACGGGAATAAAATTGTTGTGCAGTTTTGCAAGTTTCTTGAATCATTTCTTTTTTGCCCTCAGCAAAGCTTCACGCTTTGTTAAATAGTAGCCACACAGCTACACAACCGCCTACGGCTTTAAGTAAACCAGCAGTATTGTCTGGATCGAATACTTGGGAAATCAACGATGAATCACAGTCCGAAGAATCGAGGCGATCAACGCCTGTTCAACCGCCGCCGGCACACCAACAGGCACGAACACCGAGTATACCATTCGATTTGAAGTACACGGTCCCTGGAAAGCCGACTGTGATTCCTGGAACATCGAGTACTTTAACCCCGATTGACTTATCTGCCGGGTAAGATCTTTAATCACTCGTGGATATAGTGTTAAACGCGCTTTCGATTATTTACTCGACTAATATTCGCCTCACAGATATCCAAAAGCCACCACTGATAATAGCAAGGATATGATGAACGAAGTTCAAGACTTTTCAATGCCAAATAAAAACAAACAAATTAGTAGTAATAAAGGGAAATTAGATAGTATGCTAGACAAATTGATGAAGAGAAAGAGCTGTGTACGTATTGCGTTACTTTGGTAAATATACAAGTTGCGACTGCGAGTATAAACCTAAATTGTATGCTTCTTAACAGCCAACGGACGAACCCGTCATTGGAAAGGAGAAAAAGCGTAGGAAGCTTGACGAAATCGTGCTAGGGTTAAGTGCAGCGAAAGAACAGCAAAGCACTCACTACCCCGAGCACAGTAAAAAGAGTACGATTACACCGAATGTAACGGTTACTCCAACATCTGTGCCAATGGGTCTTCCGAATCCTCCGACGAGTAGTCAAAAACCATTTTCAATTACCGTTACATCGATCCCTTCTTCACGAGCGTCAAGCTCCACTTCTGGACTGCCCCCTCCATCATTGCACTCACATAAAGACAGTTTTTCAGCTTTAATTGCTCAAGCAGAGCAGCAGAATCGTGAATTCAAGAAGCAGCAGCAACATCAACAGTCTCAACAACAGCAGCAGCAGCAGCAACAACAACAACAGCAGCAACAACAACAGCAGCAGCAGCAACAGCAGCAGCAAAGCTTCAATTCAGCTCATTCATCGTCATCGAGCGGTCACAGAAAGAGTTACGAAGCAATGATCGCGGATATTAATAAAGTCGCTGAATATTCGTCTAAAATCGGATCGTATTCTCACGAGGCTAAAGTAAACAAATGGTTAGCTGAACAAACTGCCATGTCTGAGCAACTGAGTGCAGAATATTTGAATGCGCCTAGACGACGACGGCCACGCGTCGACCCATCGTTGTTAGATTGGAAGAAACTAACCGGCGAAGAAAATGTTGCCGTAATTAACAGATTAACAGGCAAAAAGGTTTGGATGGAAACATTTCATACGCTATTTCTATTTCTCATTTTCTATGCTCGTTTTAAAAAATTCTGTTAATATATTCCGACCGTCCCGACCTATATGTAGAATAATAATTCAGTTTGCTAAACACATTACACTTATTTTAGGTGACCGGCAGCAAAGCGCCGCAATTGAAACGACTGGGCCAATGGTTGATCGAGAACCCAATGTTCGACGTGGACCCGAAATGGGCCGAGCTAGTGAAAGAACGCGGCAATCTTCCCCACGATTTGCAAAAGAGATTATCAGGAAACGATAGGGGAAACATGAACAAGGGCAAGAGTCCGGGGAGACCTCCAATGATGCCGAGCCCTACTAGTCAGCAGTCAGCGAGTCAGGCGAATTTGGCAGCTACGTCGATGGCGTCAGGCCTAAACTTCCCTTCGTTAGGTAACTTGAACAACACTCTTCTGTCTGGACTGTCTCTTGGCAACTTCGACCCGAAGAACAATCCTCTTCTGATGCCGTTCGGTGGATTACCGAATTTGAGCGCACTGAGCGGGCTAGGGAATCTCAGCAACCTAAGTAACATGAGCCTGACGAATTCTCTGTTCGCGAATCTCGCTGGGCTCGGTTTGCCATCGTTGGCGGGTATGGAAGCTGCTCTGGGCGCGACGGCAACGAGCACAGCGACCGACACGAACCCTGTGGTCAGCTCTGTCAGCAGTAAAAACACAGGTTCGACTAGTATGAGCAGCGCCGGCAAATCTCGCAGCAAGATGGAACCTCCTACGAGTAAGTCCTCGGTGCCTTCGACTTCATCAGCATCGTCTACGATACCAACAACGTCACCGTTCCCCTTCTTCTTCCCAAATCCGAGCCTTTTGTACACACCGCTGGGCTTGGGCGGTTTGAACCCATTCTCGATGCAGCCTGGTGGAGTATCATCGGCCTACGAAAGCCTCGCTCAGTGCGGTCTTTTGAACCCACCGACGTCGAGCGCCTCGTCGGTGCGCAAGCCGACGTCGTCGGGGAGCAGCTCGAGGCAACGGGACACGCTCACTGACTCGGTGAAACGCAAGGACGATAAGAAGTCCAGGTATTCCGTCGACCCTGCCATGATGCTGCAGCAATACACGGACATGGCGTTGCACAGCGACGACAGGCGGCGAGTGGAGCACGATAAAAGGGAGAGCTTCGAGCAGAACGACGTGGCGGACCTGTCCGACAGACGGGCTGAGAGAAAGAACAAGGAGCAGGAGATGAAAGAGGCTCTGGAGCACTTAAGTAGAACAAGCGCGGAGCTGCTGACGAGGAATCTCGAGGACATCCAACGGTCCAGCGAGAAAAGGGGACGCAGCATAGACCACAGTCAGGGTTCCGAGCAACAGACATCTGGCATGCTCGAGGTGACTCTGGAACCCGTTAACAAAAAGTCGCGTATCGAGATCGAAGTTACTACGAAGCCGGTGACGAGCACGCCAGTAACGACTATGACGCCTGCGGACGTCTCGGTAGTCGAAGTAGAACACCCAGCTCGGTCGTCATCGTCATCGTCGTCCTCTGCAACGGTTAAGCACAGCCCTGCAGAGGAGAGTAACGTTTTCAGCGACGCATCGTCCAACCTTAATAAGAAAGAAAGTAGCGAAACAGCTTCGGTAACGACAACATCAACGACTACTGTTACAGCTTCAGTCACACCTACACCAACACGTACGCCCACACCCACGCCGATTCACACGCCTACACCCACGCATACGCCCACGCCTACATCTACACCGATATCCACGCCCACCCCTACACCCACGCCCACCTCCACGACCCCTGTGACAACGGTTTCGGAAGATGCAGCTGCGTCTCAGCAGGCCAACACTAAGGGAGACTCGTCAAAGGCCCCATCGGAGATGGAGGAAGATAACAAAGGTACTAAGGGGAAGAAAGCGCGAAGCGGAAAGCGGCTGAGCGTGGAGCCCCCTCCAGAGCGGAAGAATCTTCGTTCGAGCGCTGGCAGGCAAGCGAGAGCGGCAGCCGAGCGACAGGCAAGAATGGAGGGCGAGCTGCAATCTGATCAACAGCAAGAGACTCACGCGACGAGCGAGTGAAGTGAACGGTTCTTTCGCAAGTGAGTTCTCAGAATGGTACGCAGATTGTGAACGATGAACGATCGAATCTTCCGTTGTCGCGACTATTCTCATTGCAATAATTTGTATGCAGTATTCGCACAACGATCACATTTCCAGGAGATCGTCGGTCGGTATAGACATTTTAACGATAAATGACCCAATAATGCATCGACAATTCTTAGTTAAATAGAGCACAAGTGCATTCTGATGGACTTGGATGTGGGACGGGGGTGGGCGGGGGGATTGGGAGGAGAAATGAAAGAACGTTTATATAAATTGACTTCTTCTTCCTGTTCAATACGGAAGAAGAAAGCGGTGGACAAATAAGAAGGTGGGCGTCGTGCTCGTAAATGCACGCCGCCACATTACCAATTACTCTGTCAGTGTGAATGTATAACACGAAGCTGTTTCTGATGAATACAAAAGGCTGGCAATAGTATTTTATCACTCGATATATTGTGTGGTAATTAACTTTTTAATTATATATAACATTACAATAACAAAGTATAGTTTTGTTAAATTTATTATTCTTTATGATCTTTATTGGTTTTGACGAGGGACTGTTTTATATAACTGCTATCACACTATTGCGTAGTCGTGCAACAGTTCGCCGGATCATTCAGGCATAAGATTTAAGATATAACCGTAATATAGCGAAGTAAATTTAGTAATAACTTAATAAAAATGAAACAGGAAAAAGTGTAAATATTACATACATTATGCCTAGAGACCTTAAGCGATCGTGTACTTGGAGAAATGTATATAACAGTGTACTTTTAATTACAATTAGGTGATACAATAAACAGCTTCTTTTGTTGTTTGCAAATGCCAACATTAGAATCTTTGTTTTGATAATTATGCGCACCTTTGTCGACACGGACAGCCTTACGAAGAGAAAGGAAAGAAACGAGAAAGAAACATAAGTTTGTGAATTGTGTTAATAGAAAACGGTGGGAAAGAGTGCATGGAAGACGCGGACAATGAGAGAACTCGAAAGCATGAGAAATTCGGGAGAACCTATTTTAGCGTATTATTTTCAATTGTTTTTATCGTAAATTATTAATAAGAAATTTTTAAATAAAAATTGTTCATTTCTACTGTACTCTATCTGGAACGATACGCTGTCGTGTACCAATGTTATGGCACTAAATGAATACGCTTATTTATAATTATACTTCGAAGGATATGACAGTAATATAGTATTACAAAAAAAAACCGAGGGTTCAATATATTATCAGAATGTGTACTTTAATTTTTACAAATATTGATTTTGGTGATTTAAGGAAATACATTGTAAAATACGTTGTTTCTCACATTTCAAGGATTATTTATCTGTAGTTGGCTGAGATACGATACGCATGTAAGATTTGCCCGACGGTAATGTTACAGTTTTAATATCGTCATACAGCGTTCTCGCTTCGTCGTCGGACACAGTAGGCTGAATCATAACGTTGTCACCTTTCTGAAAGTCACGAAAACAAGGGCTCTTTATTCTTTTCCCATTAACTTATAATGGAATAGTTGAGACCGCGAATACGAACCTTCCAGTCAACGGGAGTTGCCACTTGACACTTTTCCGTTAGTAGAAGCGATTCGATTACTCGTAAAATCTCACTGTGTCAAAGGGTCGTATTAATGGATACAACAATGATGGAAATAAAAATTTTAAAATTGAAGATACAAAAGAGAAATTACTCGAAGTTTCTTCCGGTGGTCGCGGGGTATAGAATTGATAATCTCATCTTTTTGGCGGAATCGATAATAAATACCGCCCTGGCAGTCAAGGGTATACCATGACTGTCCAGTTCCGCAGGATCTAGCATTCCTAATAATGTTGCCAGTTTCCGACTTTCATCCTCTATGATCGGGTAAGGAAATTCCATGTCGGTCAGTTCGCCGTAAGCCTTTATGTCCTGAGGGATTGAAAACATGCGTTAGTGTTCATTAAATTTCTTATTCAGCCTACATTGTTTCTCAATCTTATATATTCTCGGTTAAACCCTTAAAAGCATGATTCACTGAACAGAGCACACCTCTATCCATCTGTGATGAGAGTCGACAGAATTACACGACAGTGCGATAACTTTTACTCCCAGTTTCTCGAAATCGGGCATCAATTTTGCTACCCGGGCCAATTCCGTCGTACAGACCGGTGTAAAATCGTTTGGATGAGAGAACAAGATTCCCCATCTATAAAATATACGCATTTATTTCGCAAAAACCGTATGTTGCGAATATGATACTTTGCTTCTGAGTACGCCTATGGAGTACACAATTCGCACGTGGTATAATTTACGATTATGTAAACAGCATTTAATATATTCCAATAGTAACTATTAATAAAGAACGAGGGCGATAATTAAACATGAATAATCAATAGAAGCGATCTGTATAGGAATGAACTCTTAGAAATATTTGATGGTTCAGGAAATAAAGAAATGATACTGAAGGTTATGTGCACTAATGAATGCCGGCTTACGAGTCACCCAGCCAATCGTGAAAATTAATCGTGCCGATTTGCGTCTCTGCCACAAAGTTCGGAAATGTTTCTCCTAATAGAACCATATTAAATAGTATTGGAGATTTATTTCCAAAGTTGCTAAGAGTATCTTGCTGGAACAGTAGCACCAAGCTATTGCGTATCCACGATTGATTGAAAATTTGACTGTCACCGATGGAGTGCTGTCGTTAAGGCAATCGTCACCTATTTGCGTTGTTTAGTGTAAACAAAAAATTCTTCGCATTTCATGAACTATTTCAAATGAAATTGTAAAAGTGTTTACGGTATGTAAATATTTATTCTTGCCTGGCCGGAGAGTATTAACGCTTTGGCTGGAAGTAATGCGTTTTCGCGGCAAAACTTGCCATATGTTCTTTGACAGCGGTGTTCCCACGCCAATGCGATTAGGAAAGAATGGACTGGATGAATTGAGTTCATTATTAATTATAAGAGATTTTTATCAGGCTTAATGTAGCCGAATGCGTAATATGTATACGAGCAAAATAATCTGATTAAACATTGTTTTTTTGGTTTATAATAAACAGGGTTACAGGAAATGAAAACGCAATGTGTGGAGTTGAGCCGGGGATTTGTTTTAATAAATATTCGCATTTTGGAGGTTTATATCTGTTACCAAGAGACAGTAATTCATTGTACAACCATGTTTTATAATAATGTGGTTTATTTATTATTTTTAAAAGATTTTTTAACAATTATTTAGGTTATGGATCCCGAAACTAACCATCTAGCGGTGACATCTGTAAATTAAAAATTAAAACGTCCCATTCAATGTCCGCAAGGTGTAATAAGTTTGTTTATTTATTTGCATTTTTTGGATCGAGACCTTTTGTAAACTCCTTATGCAACGAACTTAAGCAATGGTATTGATGAAGTTATTGTTTTTGAACATATTAAAAGGAGTATTTACTTAATATTCCATCATTCCATTTGTTCGGTCTTCTGCTTTTGTACGTTCTTACTGGCTCTCAGCTGGGGATAAATGGAATGACTCTTGCCACTGCATCGAAGTTTCTATTGGCTGCGCCACAAGCTCCGCAAATTGAATAAATTTTTGAATTGCTTGCGAAAGCAATTAACAAACAATATTGTTGCTGCGGTTGCGAATAAATGAATAAAGCAATCATTATAACTGTTTCATAAAATAACAATAAATCACATTTTATGCATGCCATACAATACTTCGTGCTACGTTCGCTAGGAACGTTAGTATCAACAGCATTTGTAATACTGTCTACAGAAATTTTCAGGGTGGTGAGGAAATTCGCTACCAGCGATAGCTATTTTGGAGTGGGGACAGCTACCCACGTCCACGCATGCGCGCGATGACGTCGCGACCGTTGAGCCAATCAACGACAAGATGAAAATCGCTGGAAAATTCGCCGACGCCAGCGCCAAGTCAAGCCAACTAGGGGTGCGTTCCACTTACGCCCAAATCGCCCGTGATTTCATTAAGCTAGGTTCTCCTGTACGCGAGTGGACACAACGTCAAGAACTTCAAAGTCGATTTTCTCGAAAATGAAGCGCGATATCAAAAAATTGTACTCTTTTTTCTCGACTTATTTCCTTATTATAAGTCGAAAAGAAAGAGTAACTTTTTTTTCATATCACGCTTAATTTTCAAGAAAATCGACTTTGAAGTTCTTGACGTTGCGTCCAGTCGCGTACAGGAGAACCTAGCTTAATGAAATCACGGGCGATTTGGGCGAAAGTGGAACGCACTCTAGCCAATCAGTTCGCCGGGGAATCGGTTGTTGACGCTGGTTGGTTGCGGCCTCACTTGACTTGGCTAGTTGGCTTGACTTGGCGTTGGCGTCGGCGAATTTTCATCTTGACATTGATTGGCTCAACGGTCGCGACGTCATCGCGCGCATGCGTGGACGTGGGTAGCTGTCCCCACTCCAAAATAGCTACCGCTGGTAGCGAATTTCCTCACCATCCTGGAAACTTTATTAGCTACCGATAGCCAGGGTGGGCAAGAAATCCTGTACGCCTCATGATAATTAGCGGTGGGGAAACGCCACGCATGCGCGTGATGAAGCCGCGCGTCAACCAATCAACGCCAAGATGAGAAACGAAACGGCGCCAACGCCACGCTAACTCAACTACCAAGTCAAGTGAGGCCGCAGCCAACTAGCCTCGACAACCGATTCCACGGCGACGCTGATTGGCCTGGCTTGGCTGGCTTGGCTTGACGGTGACGCCGTTTCGTTTCCCACCTTGGCGTTGATTGGTTGACGTCGCGCGTCATCACGCGCATGCGTTGACGTGCGTAACTTCTCCCACTGAAAACAAGCCTGAGCGAGCGGTTTCCCCACAACGCTGCATGAGGCGCTTGAGGCGTGCGGGATTTTTTGCGTACCCTGCCGATAGCTACAACTATTGAATATAGGTTAAACAGTGTTGTGCCCATGCAGTAGTTACTACTATGCTTAATATGTATACTCGCACATTTCGAAATTGTGTCACTGTTACACAAAAATGCATCACCAATTTCCTTGCTCATCCTGCGCAATATAAATCGGTGAATTCCGAAGTCGTAGTTCCCAAACAAGCACTTTGCGTGCAACACCACCCGTTGACACGATGTTATAGTACACCGAACAGATCTGAGGAAACTTATGCCGAATACAACCAGAAATATCAAGAAAAACTGGACGAGCTTCTTAAAGATCCGGATAATTTGCTGCAATATAATAAGCTGAAATTAGAAATAGAAGTTATACGGCATAGCACCGAGAAGGTACCAGACAAATTGAGGCCTTATGATTGGTTAATGTTGTTTTCATCGAAGAGTAGATCGCAGAGAAGGTTGTATTTTCTACTAAATCTTACTTGCCGATAGATCGCTGTAATCTCCGTGTATAACGTTCGCTTTGTATTACAAAACGTTTAGGAATTATGTGGAATTCCTCTGGAAAAATCAAAAGAAAGAGGAAAACCTTATGCAGAAAAAGGAAGCGATGAAACAGGACAGACCGCTTGTGGTACGACAGACAACTGATTTTCGTAGATACGGGTTACATAATAATACAATGTTCCTACGTATATACGAGACGACGATGATCCACTTCGATAACGGTAGACTGATGAACGCTATGATGCACGAACCGTCGGTAGTGTTCGATCTCGGATTCGAGGATTACATGACACCAGCCGAAGCTCAGAATTGCGCGAAACAATTATCACTCTCATTCGCCGCGAACAGAGCACACGCCGATCCCTTTAATCTTTACTTTTGTAACACTTCCAAGCAGAGTTTTATGATGCAGAAAATTCATCAAGTGGTACCAACCATCTACGACACAGATTTTCCGTTAAATATTACTTCGAAGTCCTATTTAGACATATTTGACAAAAGCAAATTAGTGTACCTTACTCCGCATACTAATAACATTCTGGAAAAGTTTGACCCCTGTAAGGTATACATAATTGGCGCCATGGTGGATAAGGTAAAATGTTCATGTTTCATTCCCATGTATTATGTGGTGTATAAATATCGAAGGAGTTAACTAATTCGAAGATAAAAATATGAGATTTTTACATGTATTATTTAGAGACAATCATATTCGTAGAGTCTTTTTGTAATTAATTTAGGAAATGTATTCTGACGTTTGTTCTTTTTCTTTTCAGTCATCTCCTCAACCAGTCACGTTTATGAAGGCTAAAGCAGAGGGCATTAAAATGGCCAAATTTCCCTTGGCTGAGTACTTAGAATGGGGAAGCGGATCCGCGAAGAATCTTCCCCTTAATCAAGTTATAAGTATTTTATTAGATTTGAGGCACACTAATAATTGGCACAAAGCATTTGCGCACGTGCCTAAAAGGAAATTGAAAGTAGCGAGGGAAACTGTATTACAGAAGAAATTGGATAACAGAACTAAGCTGATAGCGAAGTTACTGAATAACGATTAGGTTTTATTAATAGGAGTATCAATAAAAATTCTTGACTATAAAATGTTGAATTCGAATAAGTTTACCACCTCGCCGTTAATGTTAACACATTACCATGAGTTGTCTATGCATGTCGTGCGTATTTCTTATCATGTCGTTCTGTTTTTTAATGTAAATTTTACGAGTGCAAGGTAACGGAAATTGTACTGATACAAGTCTGTTACAATTAGGAATGAGTTTCTCGAAGCGTCGAAACTAGGAAACCCAAGAAAGTTTCGAATTTTGAGAATTCGGAACAGCATTTTTTTCGTAATGAAAGAATCGTTCAGCAGCGTGTCTCGATAATTTGTATATTGTTGTATTTTTGTTTGTATTTTGTTTAACTATCGCCAATAGAGATTTATGCAAAAATGTTGTCGACTTCAGTTCTTAAAGCGAGATATTCCACTTGCAAAACAGAATCAGCACTTCAAATTTCGAGAGTCTCGAGTTTTGGAGCCTTACAAAGTTTCGAATTCGAGTTCCGAGAAGTTGAAAATTAGGTTCGAATCTACCCCGAATTATAACGCATAGTATCGAAACAATATTTATGCACATTTATCTGTATTTTTCTATTAGCAAGCGCATCAGCATCTTCTGTCGTGCGCTCAGGTATCCGCTGTTTAAATAGCGCGCGCCGGAAGTCGAGCCAGAAAAAATTAAATTGCTCTATCTTGAAAACGAAGCCGCAGATTGCAAAATGGTAAAGGACATTTCGATTTCTTTTGTCCCTAAGAATTTACCTATTCCAGCTTACCGGACGAACGTGCACTTCGTATATAAGTAGTACTAATTCTCTAATAAAATTGCAGTATCGCAGCACTGTAAATCACGAGGGATCGATTAGTGGATAATCTTTGTTCCACTTTCTTTTCTCTGTTTTTGTTATTCATCGAGACATTTCAGCCTTCAATTTGCTTCAATTCGATTTCATGAAAAGCTTAGCATCCTACTTAAACGGAGAATGCACGAGATGTGACGATTCATATTGTTGTTTGAACACGGGACATGCCAATACACAAATGATTAGTGCGCTTAAAAGATTGTGATCCAAGGAATGTCAGTGCTGGCACCAAAGTAGTGGTAAAGGATACTGTTTCGTATAAAAGTTTCTGTATTTATCCTTCTTCGTTCGATCGCCTGTATAATGCGTTTGACTTGTGAACGATTTTTTACGCAGATCGTACGGATTATCGTAAAAGTACCAACTTCGTAGGTACTTAACCTATATTAATCGAACTTCGAAGTTGAAAGCTTCCAATTAATCGTAAATGACATGATATCTCATGGCGAGACAAAAGTTGAAATAGTACCGATAAATGGTGAGAGAATCGAAGAGAAACAGGAAACTGTCGTGTTCGTCGAACAGTTCGTGAAAGATGTGTGCGACTTCAGTTCTCAATATGGAAGCAACATCAGTATTTCGTATACGGCGTACAATATCGCTGGGAATCCCAGTAAATTCCCTGATTACGGAGATTTTCCACAAGCTTTCGTTATGGTACGTTGATTTCTTTCATTTACGAACGATTTCGATCGATATTCAGTAAAGTGGCGATTGTAAACAATGGGTGCGTTCAGCGGACTCAACCGCTACCTAGCCGCTCGCTAAGCCCAACGATGATCGGTCCTGGTTCCGCTGAACGACACTTTGGAGGGTAGCTATATTTGTAGCAACTCGACACGTTCCGTAAAAGTAGCGGAGCTTATCTACGCTCGATAAAATGGTGACCGCTCACTAAACGTGTTGAGCGGTGAGCAACCTAGCGGTAGCGTTCAGTGAAAAATCAGTGAGCGGCTACGTAGGGGTTGAGTCCGCTGAACGCACCCAATGCGAATGTAGAACGAGAACTTTACAGTATTAGTTTTCATGATAGTCTTATTATCATAAGAAACTATGCGTGAATAGAGAAATGTAACTGATGTGTAGTAAAAAATGTTTATCTACGTGCACGTCGATTAGTTTAATACGGATTCACATTTTCTGAACGCATTGTAAGATCATAGAAGAACAATTGTAGCAAATGTAGAATTATTGCGAAACACGGATTGCGTTGTATGAATTTAACGCTTCGACGCGACCGTCGCTTCTTCATAAGAATTTTTCATATATATTCAAAGGATTATAATTCTAGAGAACGTATGGGCAATGGTGGAACAAAGCACCTTCAAGACTGATAGATTATATGCCACAGAACAATGGGGATATTGTAAGCCAGGATTATATAGGTAAGGATCGTATAAGTACAACGATATGTTATACAGGGTGTTACTCAACGGTGCACGCGTATTTAGCTGAAATTCAAAGACAGATTTTAACTGACTTGAAAAAGGAGGCGGTTATAGATTCGACCTGTTTGTATTTTTTTTTATGTTTGTCCCTGCATAATTTCTCAGCATACGGACTGATTTTGATGATCTTTTTTTTTCTAATTAGAAAAGATTGATTTTGCACACTGGTTCGGTCTATTGAATACTTAGATAAAAGCTATTTTGTAATTTTAAGAATTTTTATCAAATTCCAACAGTCACCGGTCAACCGACTCGCACGTCGCACGTTCATAGCAATGAACGTGATAATTTTATAATTTTTCAATATAAAAGCATACGCAGTAATTTTCTTTTTTCTTTTTATCTAACTTTCCTTGAGAATGGTTATTATCATTGACCGAAACGTTGGAATTTGATAAAAATTCTTAAAATTACAAAATAGCTTTTATTTAAGTATTTAATAAACCAAACCAGTGCGCCGAAATCAATATCTTTTCTAATTAGAGTAATTTATACGGTCGCAATTCAAATTATATTATCTTTTTTTATTCGAAAGAGGGCGATGCTCCGGTGGTCCCATCCTACACTGCATCAACATTGGCCCAATATTTTGTCAGTTCTGGTTAATAATGAAGGCTATTGTCACCTAATTATTATTATTTTATGTACGTACGCGCATATCTCCTAAGCATGTTGTGTCGATATATATAAAACTAGAAAGTTAAAAATAACAGAAATTTTAAAAACAATTAAAACCTACTTCAAAATAATAAAAATGCATTAAGAATAATTATTTCCCTTATTTAATCTACCGACTCTCATATTTTTTAAGTCAGCGCCTCATCATTTGCACTGTGTAAATCTGGCGTCGACTTAAAAAATATGAGAGTCGTAGATCAAATAAGGGAAAAAATTATTTTTTACGTTTTAGTGCATTTTTATTATTTTGAAGTCGGTTTTAATTTTTTTTTTTAATTTTCCTGAAAACGAAGCCTTCACCGCAATTTCGTCACTCTAGATTTTAGTCTTTATACTGACTATCAGTAGAGGAACACCCTGTATGTTTAGAATGTTTTCACGTGTTTATTGAAATGTTAATTCGATACTGACAAATAAATTCTTATATCTTTTACATTATCAAGATCTCGAATATTATCAAGAAGTATATCCGATTAGAGTGTCGATATACGAAATCTATAATCCTGGAAGCGTAGTTGGAATCTGGGCACGAAATTCAGAGGGGAAATGGTTTCAACTATGGAGCGGGTTTCCCCAAATCGTACCGCACAAGCCGCGGATATTTTCTCCGCACTTGCAGCTATGTAATTTTAAAACGAAAATGATAAGACTGGAATTTAACCACAATCTATTAGACTATTATACAGAGTTAGACGCTGTGTTACTTATCGGAACGTCGGAGCTAATCGTACCTAACGATAATCTGCACAATCAAAATTTAAACGATCTTTCGCAAGAACTGGGCCACCTGCAACGTAGCAGCGACGATGTTTATAATTTAACACCGGATTATTTAAAGGCAAATCAAGACTTAACTGTTCTGAAGAGGACACTTTCTAAGCATTGCAAACTTTATAAAAGGTTCGTTGGCATTTAATGTTGTACGTTAATACTGAGATTATCCATTAGATGTAATGATACATTTCTTTAATTATTTCAGCAAGATAATAGATAACATTTCCAAAGGCAAATTAGTATCTAAAATAGGTCAACACTACCAGTCTGTTCCTCCTATAGAAGAAGCATTCAATAGTTTACAACAGTTTCTGCAAGAAGACTTTCCAAAGCTCATCAGAGATATTCATTATTCGACACCGAATGCATTGAACGAACAAAACAACTCTCCCGAGGAGAGGTTTTTAGTATCTTTAACTGACTCTGAGGTGCATCCGTGCGACAGTTTCTCAGCACTCCCAGTACTGTATCATATTTTACCTCTCCTGGTACGCTAAAATTAGCACGTCGGGATTAATAATCATATCTTATTTTCAATGTATGTCCGCAGGATGAAACGGTGCTAAAAATTTTGAAGAATCTAGATTTAAGGTCACTGTGCCGCTTATGCAGAGTAAACAGACATTTCAATAACATTGCGAGAGATGCTTTGTTATACACAACGCTTAATCTGAAACCTTATTGGCACTGTTTCGATACATCTGCATTAAATTGTTTAGCACCTAAGTGCCAATATTTACAACAATTAGATCTGTCGTGGTGCGGGAATTATAACATGATTAAATACCAAGATTTTATACAATTCCTTCGGACGTCTGGGACCCTTTTGACGCATTTAAGATTAAATTGCTGTCAGTTTGTTAATAATGCAGTTGTCCTCGAAATCTCCAAAGTTTGTGCGAATTTAAAAGGTAAATGTCTAAAAACACCATTGTAACGTATCTCTGTGACGGTATACAAGTTATTTATTCTAAATTAAACATATTATTTAGAATTATGTTTACGCAACTGTATGGGCATAACGAACGAAGGCTTCTCGAAGCTCGAGAACTTGGAGTTGCTTGAGCGCCTTGAACTTTACAGAACAACTATTGAAACGTCTACTTTATGCTGCGTCTTAAAGAAAAACGTTCGAATGCGACACCTGAACTTGGCAGGAATGCACGATCGTTTGAATATCGACGACGTTGCGATTGAATTAGGAAATTCTTGTCCATATTTGGAGAGCGTAGACTTTTGGAAAGCGCAAACTTTAACGCTACACGGAGTGAAAGCTCTGTCCCACTGTACTAACCTTCGGGAGGTGGATTTCGGATGGTGGTACGTTCTCTAAAAAAGATTTCTCGCCACTTTTATACGTGTAACATTTTAATTTAATGTGTATTAATAATTATGTGTTCGTAACGCAAGCAGTGGTGGAATGGGTGTCCCTGGTGACTCGTTGCGAGCATTACTATCCTCCTGTCGGTATCTGGAGAAAGTATTCCTAGCGGCGTTTAGAGGATTAACGGATCGGGATTTGGAACCACTTTTATTATGTTCACGATTGCAGCAGCTGGATTTATTGGGGGCTCGATCTCTTACTCCTGATATATGTTACGGATTTCTATTGTTCTGTCCGAAACTGGAAATGATCGATCTTAGCTTTTGCGAAGGTATTAGTGACTTTATAGTACAAGAGTGGCGTCAGCAGTATCCACATGTTTCTATTAAAAGAAGTTTTCAAGTGATCAGCACCGACGTGTCGTAGGGAACATTCCGTAATATTTAGTACATTAAGATTGACTACTATTGAAGTAATTAAAGTACTGTGACCGCAAAGTTGTTTTACAGTAGAGCGTCAATTATCCGAACCAGCGCTGCACCATCGCTATCTCAACCATTTCTTCGAACCAGTGTAGCGCTACCAATTGATTGATCGACTTTTGCGTAATATAAATTAACGCAGTAGGACTCTTGCATTTAATAAGTCATTTTAGGTGTAATTTCTGTAGTTGTAAACTGTGTAAAGTACCATGCATGCTTCATTCTCCGAACTGTTCGATTATCCGAACAATTCGAATTTCCGAATCACCTCGGTCCCAAGCAGATCGGATAATTCACGCTCTATTGTATTACGATTCGAGTGATCCAGGTCTTGTTTATTGGAATACTGCAGGACTGTACTGTAATCATATACATTTATACAGGAAACATAGGTATTGAAATACATGTGTATTTATACTTGTCTTTTATTTATAAAGGTATATAATATATTCTAATTTTATAACATGATACTTGTACGTTGCTTGCGCAATAAATGTTAATTGTACAGTGTATTGTAAGGGATTTTTTATATATGTACAAACAATATTGTCATTAAAAGAATATTCAAATTGAATAAATGATGCTCTATTTAATATAAAGTCGATAATTAATATCCATTATCCATCGCAATAACGCAGCCTTCCTCCAGACCTTCCAGTAACTGGATAAACCAACTTGTGAAAAGCTCAGCATTCATCTCTTTATGGTAATCATCATTCGTGTTACCAGATTGAAAAACTAATTTCGCGTGTGGCAAGAATCCGTGATGCGCTGATCCTGCGCGGCAAATGATTAAGCGCCCTCCTTTTCCTGTTCGGACGTTTAAATCTCCACTGTTGGTCGTCATATATTGTCATATTGTCTCGTATGGTTCTTATTAACCCAGGTCTCATCCACGTATATAACAGGACGAGGGTCTTTACATATCCGGATTCTGTTGATTCTTCTAAAAAACGATGTCCTTGCTGCTACAATGTCCACTCGTTCCATCAAAAACTTTCCGCCATCGTTCCCTTTTTTCTACTGGAATCCCAAATTCTTTAAAACGCGCCTTAGCGAAGATATATTGAGCCCTCAAAATCGCCGGACTCGCGTAAATTGGTCTGCACTTTCTGTGTCGTTGGGAATTCTTTTCTGTCGTAGAATTCCAAAACGGTGCGTCGAATTAATTCCTTCATCATCAGCATGGGTCGTTGTACAACGTCGATGCCTCTTTTTGAGGGATGAAAATGATGTGCTGGGTGCATTCTCGTCGGCGGCTCTTGGTAATCTTCCTTCTGCACAAATTCGGCGAACAGTTCTTTCCGAAACACCACATGCTTCGGCTGTCGTTAGCTGTGGCGTATTCACTATACTCTTTAATATACCGCTGTTTTTCACGCAAGGAAAAGGAGTACATTTTGTATATTATTTGTTTCGAGTGCTTTTGTGTGTCTCCTGATTTTCGAGACATTTTTGAAATTAATAAACACAAATTCACTTGAAAGTAAAAAGAAAATGGTTGATATAATGATACGTATTAATTTATAAGTTATAAACAGTTTTCGCGATGCGTGGACTGCATTCTACGAAATCACGGAGTTGCACGGAGTGCAGTACATATTCGTTACCAGCTCGTTTCAACCATGCGTCAAGAGCCCGGCGACTATCGCCACCATTTCTTGGAATCCTTTGGTCGAGAGTGAGATAATCCGAAAACGAGCGAGAGCGGACAAAAGAGTCACGCGTAGTTGCCGCCGACTACGAAAGAGAGAAAGCATGATACTTTGTCTCGCTTCAAGGATTCTATCATTTGGCAGTTATCGCCCGATTTCTTCACCTTCAGTAATCTTCCAGTTAGAGTTATGTTCCACATAACTGCCAAATGATAGAATCCTACTGGTTTAGAGCATTTAAATGCTCTAAGCCAATTGGTCGTTCACTAACCGGAAGATTACTGAAGGTGAAGAAATCGGGCGTATGTGGAACATAACTCTAACTGGAAGATTACTGAGTGAAGGTGAAGAAATCGGCCGTTAAACGTAATATTTCAAGTTGGCAACCCTGATGTAGAGAGCAGTA
Source organism: Andrena haemorrhoa (assembly GCA_910592295.1). Taxonomy (NCBI): domain Eukaryota; kingdom Metazoa; phylum Arthropoda; class Insecta; order Hymenoptera; family Andrenidae; genus Andrena; species Andrena haemorrhoa. Next base: position 9,467,667 of record OU342943.1, read on the forward strand.
AACATCCGGTCGTAGCCGGTTTAGGCGGGAAGAGCACAGTGGAGCGTAATGAAAACATAGTAATCGTGTTTAACGTTATATTGTAGTTGTAGTAGATTGATTTGTTGAGAAAAACGAACTGTGTAAATTAAATTTGACGTTGGTTGTAGAAGTAAATTCACAAAAATGCCACCAAAAATAGGGCAGGATTATACGAAAGCTAGAGGTGAGAGCTTATATCAATCACTTTCTAACCATTCAAGATTTGTATATTTTAAACATATTTATTTTTCGTATGTCATACTAGAGCAATTAAAGACGTTCTTAACCGAGTTTGTAGTAATAAACGACACGACTGGTGAGAAATCATTCAAATACAGAAAGCAACTCACTAATCTAGCGCATCGTGAACAAGTAGAACTTACAATAGAGTTAGATGATATTCATGAATTTGATGATGAATTAGCGATAGCTATCGCAAGCAATACTCGAAGATATATCAATCTACTTTTAGAAGTGAGTACACGTAATCATTTGTATGATTTTATATGTTTCTATAAAACAGCTTGAGATCAAGTTTCGTTTATCATGTATGTAGCTTATTCAAGAGATGTTGCCTGATTTCAAAGAGAGACATGTACCACCTAAAGATGCCCTAGACGTGTATATCGAGCATAGACTGTTGATGGAAAGTCGTAATAGACATCTCGGCGACCAACGTGACCCGAGGAATAAATATGCCCCGGAACTTATGAGACGCTTGTACTTTGAATATGTATTTCTATTCTATCTTTATACAAACTTCCTTCTCATTCATAACTTTTTATATATTTTCAGCGAGGTGTACTTTAAAGATTTTGATGCTGTGAAAGCGTATTCAGTGAGAGATATAAAAGCGGACAAAATAGGGAAACTAGTTACAGTGCGAGGTATAGTAACTAAATCTAGCGATGTAATGCCATTGCTCGTCGTCGCCACGTATACGTGCGATCAATGTGGTGCTGAAACGTTTCAACCGGTAAGGAAGTAATCGACGTGCGTTACGAAAAGTAGCACGTTTCAATTTTCTTTCGAAAAACAGCACGTTTGCCTTCGTCCTCACGAAAACTATCACGTTTCGGTTTTCGCTGCGAAAAGTAGCACGTTTCGGTTTTCGCTGCGAAAAGTAGCACGTTTGAGCGGTTTTCGCTGCGAAAAGTAGCACGTTTGAGCGGTTTGCCGTGAAAACTATCACGTTTCGTCTTTCACTGCGAAAAGTAGCACGTTTGAGCGGTTTGCCGTGAAAACTATCACGTTTCGGTTTTCGCTGCGAAAACTAGCACGTCTGAGCAGTTTGTCACGAAAAATAGCATGTTTCGTCTCTCGCTGCGAAAACTAGCACGTTAAAGCAGTTTGCCACGATAAGGAGTATGTACTAACCATTTGTAGCGATGAAAAGAAGCGAATTTGAATGGTTGGCTACAACAAAAATTTATACCGCAGCAACCGACACGATTTGATATTTGCGGGCCCATATAAGTCAAAATTTTGTTCTGATCTGATCATGATATAGAAGACGAAAGGGAGAAATATTGGCCAATCTGGATAATATGTTAGTTTTCGCCGCGTATTCCCAAATGTGCTAGTTTTCGTGGCGAAACAGTATAACGTGCTAGTTTTCGCCGCAACAGTACGAAATGTGCTATTCTTCGTGGCGAAGCAGTCAAATGTGCTAGTCTTCGCGGCAGAAGACCAAACGTGCTAATATTCGTCAGAAACGATGGGACGTACTTCTTTTCGTGGTAAACCGAAACGTGCTACTTCTCGTAAGAAAATTGAAACGTGCTACTTTTCGTAACGCAAGTCGTAATAATACCGTAAAGTTCTAAATGAAAGTTTACTGAGATTCAGATTTTTAGGTACAATCCCTGAAATATATGCCGCTGCGACAATGTCCCAGCGACGATTGCCGTATAAATAAAGCAGGCGGTGTATTAGATATGCAAACAAGAGGATCGAAATTTGTGAAATTTCAAGAATTAAAAATACAAGAACATGTAAGGTTTATGTATAAATGTTTAGTATGGGTAACTGACGTGTTATAATGAACATTGGATATTATTCCGAAAGGGACCGATCGAGATGAGGTTTTGGGGGGAGGGGGTGTGGACCCTAAATCTAAAAATGTAGCTTCCGGTATTTATTAGTTTCCGAAATAATAATACAAAATTATTGGTATTTTTTTAAAAATTTTTTTTGGACGTTGGTGTAGGCCCCTCTACCCGGGAATCCTCCCGTCCACCATTTTTTACTTTAGAAATTTTGTAACCACAGTCTCATTTTTAGCATCGCCAAACTCACATCGGTTCGTTACTACTTTCGGGCATTTTCGCCTGGATGGTAATAGTCCAATGCCGCGACACTAATACCTCTAAATCAAAGCCTTTCTAGATTCCAATTTTCCTCAAGAGAGTTATTTAGGTTTGCTAACGCAATTAGAACGAACGAATAAACGGAAGTGCACGCTCCGCGATACAATTCGAACTGTCTCGCGTTTCTTTAAGCAACAATTGTTGCACGCCGCCGCGCGATGCTTCTAACCACAGTCATTTTAAGCATCGCCAAACTCGCATCGGTTCGCTACCATGCTTTACGCGCCTGCCACACTAATCCAGCCCCAACCAATACTAATATCCGGGACAAGTTGGAATGTGGAATGCGTTACGTCGGTACAAAGCAACAGAAATATTGTTAAGAGGCGGGACCGTGGTGAAGTGATTAAAAAAGATCGGTAAGGTGTACCCTTTTATGCACAATTACCCCTCTATCTTTTCAACGCATTAATTGCCGAAGCTAAAATTTTATATTCGGGGTCTTTTCCACACCCCTCGTAATACCCAGCAAGTTTCATCTCGATCGGCCACCGGTCCCTTTCGGAAGTACAGCCTAAACATTCGTTTAACGGATATTAATTATCAAAAATTACTATCGTTGTTTCAGAGCGACCAAGTTCCCGTAGGTCATATCCCTAGAACTCTAACAATTTATTGTAGAGGCGAAACAACGAGAAAGGCTTTACCTGGTGATCATGTTCTTATTACGGGTATCTTTTTACCTATTATAAAATCCGGATTCACTGCTCGAGTCGGTGCAGCTCTTCTGAATGAAACATACTTAGATGCGCAGGTACTAGTTGGCAGTTTCGACGATGTTGTCTACGCTCGGCGATGTGTATTATTTAACTAAGCATAAATATTTTGTACGATCTAGAGAATCACTTGTTTTACGAATATGCAAAGCGCAGATGACGCTAGCGCCGAGTTGACTGACGCAGAATTGGCTATATTAAGGGAAGATGATTTTTATGGTAATTTAGCTCGATCCATAGCCCCAGAAATTTATGGCCTCGAAGATATTAAAAAGGCCTTATTGTTACTTCTTGTTGGTGGAACGGATAAACACAGAGAGGATATTAAAATTAGAGGTTGATTTTTCATATAATTATACATACACAGTCTTCCCCGGATTATCGAGAAAGATTTGGGACCAGGGAATTCTCGATAAACCGGGCCAGGAGACTGATCGACGTAAGCCGAGAGTGAGTGAAATAGCGTAGCAGCGGGAGACCCTCGGTCGACGGCGAATCGAGTCATTCAATATTGAATATGAATCTTCTCATATTACTGGTTACACCTTGGCGAGAGTATTACCGATGGATTGGCGAGTTTATGCCGACGAGAATGAGTCCAAACACGAAGAAATTCGGTTTATTTTTTATTATGAGAACACGATTAGAATTTCGGTATCCCCGGTTTTAAGGGAAAAGCACGCTTCTGGTGATTAACTCGTAACATTTCTCCTCCAATTATCGAAGTAATTTGCCAATCCTCGTAATACCAAATAGGTACTAAACATCCAGGCAATTTCTCCTGAAGGTCGCATTTAAGCAATTTCCAGTAGACACTTTACAATTTGGTGAAGTCATTGATATTCTCTGTTTAAATTCTCTTCTGCAGTATTACATAGCGTGTAACGGAAAGAAGTCACTGTCCAGTGTGTAAATTACAACATTTAGTGAACGTAGTGACGTTCACTAAAAATGGACCGAATTGCTTCGCGTTTGAACTCGTTTTCGTCGAGAAACTTTAAAAAATCCATTGATAATAATTTCATGAACATTTATCAAAAACATGCACATTTTATTTGTCTGTACTGGGTATTTTATCTGACCCAATGGTTTTATTGCTCTCAGCAGTTAAGGGGTTAGGCCACCTTGGACGGAGCAAAATCACAGTCATTTGAGGCATTTTTTTAGTTATTATACAACTCTCGCCGGAAAAAATCGTATTTTTTCTACAAAATGGCGGTGACAGGGCTGTGATACGCAAGATCTTGAGCAGCGACATTTTCCTTGGTGTTCAATCTCACGGCTATACCGTTTGACCTAGAACACAAAACCAAAAAGATTTATTCTCTGCATGCATACAACTAGAGAAGTACGTAGGGAAATCCAGAAACATTAATTTGTCTCGAAGTAGTGACCATGGATAGAAAAAGTGCATTTTTTTTATAAAAGTGTCAATTGCAAAGAATATGTTCAAGATATCGTAAAAACGCTACGTACTTCTCTAGATTTAGGCATGTAGAAAATAAAACCTTTTGGTTTTTCGTTCTAGGTCAAACGGTACAGCCGTGAGATTGAACACCGTGGAAAACGTCGCTCCTCAAGATTTTGCGTATCGCGGCTCTACCGCCGCCATTTTGTAGGAAAAAATTCCAAATTTTCCGGCGAGAGGTGTACAATAACAGGCTTCATATTAAATTTTCTGTTTATTTCATTATCTTCCTAAAAAAATATGCCGAAAATGACTGCAATTTTGCTCCGTCCAAGGTGGCTTAACCCCTGCAGGGCTCCGCCCGCAGCGAGGAAGGAAAACTGTGGGGTGGGTAGGACTTTCCCGATAATGCGGGGAAGAAAGCATTTCAATAATCCGAGGAAGACTGTAACACTATGTGTATATTGGTTTGATTACTTCTACAATGTTGATATACATTACTTATTCTAGGTAACATCAATATTTGCTTAATGGGCGATCCGGGAGTAGCTAAATCGCAATTACTCTCATTTATAACGAGGTTGGCTCCTCGATCTCAATATACGACTGGCAGAGGATCTTCCGGTGTTGGTTTAACTGCCTCTGTTATGAAAGATCCTCTAACTGGTCAAATGATGCTTGAGGGTGGAGCGTTAGTATTAGCCGACGAAGGGGTCTGTTCTATCGACGAATTTGACAAAATGGCTGATGCAGATCGAACAGCTATTCACGAAGTAATGGAACAACAAACCATATCGATCGCCAAGGCAGGAATTACGACTCGCTTAAATGCAAGAGTCTCGATATTAGCCGCTGCAAATCCAGCTTACGGCAGATATAATCCAAAAAGAACGATTGAACAAAATATTCAGTTACCTGCTGCTTTGTTATCGCGATTTGACTTATTATGGCTAATTCAAGATCGAGCAGATCGTAGTAACGATTTAAAGTTAGTATTTACATAATGTATATCAATATTCCTTTGTAACACAATGATGTAACTAACATAATTATTCAGATTGGCTCAACACATCACTTATGTTCATCAACATTGCATACAACCTCCCATGGAATCGCAAGCGCTCGATATGAATTTGATTAGAAAATACATTACTTTGTGTAGACTAAAACAGCCTGTTGTCCCGGAGGATTTAACGCAATACATCGTTGGTAAGTGTCTCATTGGATTTTGCAAGGATTAATACATTAACATGATATTTATAATATTCTTATATAATTATTATCCTCAGACTCGTATGTGGAAATGAGAAGGGCGGCGCGTAATAGCCAGGATAAAACTTTCACGTCTGCGCGTAACCTACTGGGTCTACTACGTTTGTCAACTGCGCTAGCGCGACTAAGACTAGCGGATGTCGTTCAGAAGGACGATGTCCAGGAGGCGAACAGATTAATCGAGATGTCCAAGCATTCCATTAACTACTTCGAAACATTGCCAACAAACGTACAGCAGAATCCGATGAATCGAATCTTCCATCTGATTAGAGAGCTAGCTGGCGATAAGAAAACTGTCAAAGTATCGGATATTCTGGAACGATGCACCAGTAAAGGATTTAAGCCCGATCAGATCGACGATTGCATCGAGGAATACGAGGCGCTAAACGTGTGGCAAGTGAATCAAATAAGAACACAAATTACATTTATTTAATTGTTCTGTCTGCAGTATATTTAGCGTGACGATATGTAAGACATTATTTTTTATACCTTGATACTTTCGAAAGTATTCTTACATATTTATATCCGTTTTTATAAATAAATTTCTTACGTTACTATTCTAACTTTTATCTTAGAAACTACATAGTTACGAGGGGAGGACCGGATCTGTCCCCCGTGGACTTCAACCAAATTCTCAAGGGTGGTAGATCTTTATCAATGAATACTTTTGCACTTTGGGCGCAGATAGTTAAAGTTGCTTACCGCTGCGCCACAACTATCGTGGTTAATGGGTCCAGCGCACAGGTACCTAAATGCCTGAACGGCTATTTCTCAACCATAACCTTCATTTTCTTCGAATTCGAGTGGCCATCTGCGGCGGGAATAATTGATAAAGGTCTTCATTGGTAGAGATCTATCACGCGCCAAAATTTTGTTGAAATCCGCGTAGTCCCGGTCTTTCCTTCGTTAGAAATATGCTCCAAAAGAGAAGCCAGAAGTTAGTCTTCTCGAAGCAGTATATAATAATTATTGAACAAAACGGTACCCAATTCGTAAATATGGAATGCAGAGATTATAACAATAAAAATGTAAGGATTCTGCATCTATAAAAACTACACAGTAGCGGAGCTAAGAAAAAAGGCCCAGGTGGCAAATGTTCCGAGGAGCCCATTTTTTCGGAAAAATGAAGAGATAGTTTACTAAAAACGGGGCAAGCGTAGTAAAATGAAAAAAAAATATAGTGCTTGGACATCTACACCTAATTATAATTTTTTTGGAGATGAGGCCCTGGGGGGCCTTCTGGGCCGGGCCCCAGGCGGCAACTGCTCATCGTCAGATACACCAAAAATCGTGCGACTAGGTGATGCGCAGTGTTCCGAAGTATTGTGTGCCGTGCAGGGATGATCAGTTACACAGGGAGCAAGAGGGGTACTCCGTTGATTCCGCTTGACCCCGCTTTTAACGCGATTCGATTTGTCGATGTGACCGTTTCGGTCAATAACGAAAATACGTAGGTATTTTAGTAGGACTATTAGACTCTAAACAGCTATTAGACGTTAATCAGACCAGCATTCTTTTACCTATCCAATGTCTCATCTCTGCACAGTAGTTCCGCCACTTTCGTGCGTATTTCTCCGGAATGTATAAAATTGCTAGTACACGTTAGCGAGCGAGAATCTCCGTCGAATAATAAGAGCGGGCTTCTCGAGTAGACCGCGTGTCGTCGGGGTGTAAAATTTCGTTCTTCAACCAGCGAACAAGCGAGAATTGTTGTTCCCCGCTTGAGGGGTTGAAAGAAAGGTGGGTTATCCTGTGCAGAGGGTAACCGCCAATAGCCGGTGGCGGCACACGACGTCTTCGAAGGGCATCGGAGCACCGCCGCGAGGAAGGTACCTGTCGTTCGGGTAGGTAAGCGAGTGGGTGGGCGAGTGGTTCAGAGCGGATTCGAAGTTAGGTGGGAGCGGGGCATAGGGTAGCGAACGAATGGCGGCGAGGGGGGAGCGCGATAGTAGTGGGAGAGCCGTCGGTCGGTCGAATTGCGTGAATACGCGGGTGCCGCTCTCGGCCTTCCTTCAGTCGCATCGAGCCACCCGTGGAACGCGCGTCGTGTTGTGCATGCATGCATGCTTGCTTGCGTGCGGTTAAACGTGCGTGCATGTGTGTGCTCATTATTGTGGTGTACCCGAAGTGGTCGGGTGTGCATGTGTGCGGGCCATAACACGGTGTCTCGCGCGCGCGATCTCGGCAGTACATGTCGTGATTACCAGAGCCGTCGTCTCGTCTGTCCGTCCATCGCGCGATCGCATCAAATGCACGTCTCGTGCTCCCCGAGATCACGCAGCAGTAACACCCGCGCCCGTCTTTATCGCCCCGCCGTTTGACAGCGAGGGCGGCCGATTCGAAGGAGCAAGGGGAAAAGAAGAAGCCGCGTCCCGTCTCGCGGTTGGTGACTCTTCGAACGATCGTGCCGAATACGCGACTAAGGAGGAGGAGGAGGAGGAGGAGGAGGAGGAGGAATTGAATCGTCTCGCTGCTCTGTGCCCCGTCCATCCCTCTCTCTTTTTCTCTCCCCCTTTCGCTCTCTCTCTCTCTCTCTCTCTCTCTGTCTCTTTCTTTCTCTACCCCGCGTTGTGTCTCTTTCTTTCTTTCTTTCTCTCTCGATCACGATTACGGAACTCGCCGGTGCCTCACGGTTCCTGTTTCCCCTGGCCGTTTCCGTGATTCGGACCATTCCGCCAAAATGAGAATAATACAGAGGTACCGCCGCGCAGTCCTGGCACCTGTGTCGATCCTGATACTACTGGGGGGCTGCACCGATTTCGCCTCGTCCCGATCGCCGCGTTCCGCCGAACGTCCAAAGAACGATACCGACTCGTCCGCCGATTGTGAGCATGTGAAGCCGTTCTTCGAGAGCAAGAACATCACGATCACGATTACCAAGGGAAGCACGCCGGAGGATGCGGCGAAAAGTAAGTGACCGATTTCAATTGTTACAGAGATTAAAGGCAATCGGTGCCCCCCTCTAGGATCTGTCGCGTGTCAAGCTGTGCGCGAGTGTTTTGTTTCTTCGATTGGTTGATCGAGGCGACTAGGATCGCGCCGGAACTAAGCGCAAGTAATCTTATCGAATCGGGGGGAAGTTTTTACGTCTCAGATCGGCCGGCGTGGCGGCCCTGTCACGTTGGCGGATCGTTCTAATAATCCGCGTTTCAGCGGGGAATGCCGAGAATCGAGGGAACTTGGCGGTCTTTCGCGATTCATTGGAGGGAATGAACTGGAAGCCTTGATTATACCCGCTTGATTCTAATTACGAAGCTTTATTTGGTAGTCCTCGAGAGTCGTTACGTTAACCGGCACTTAATGCTATTGCATCAAATAGCATTCGAGGACTTCTTGTAAAAACCTACTTCAATTGACGTGAGACCCGATAAATCTGTCTTGAGTCGTAGAAATCTCTTGCGGCGTGCGGCTTACCGTATATTCGGCGCTGTTCATCGAAAACTTGACGCTATAGGTGACCTTAGAACGGTGTACTAGGGCGAATTTTTACCTTCTTTAAAATCTGTAGACTGACAGACGATTTCAGTCGTTCCTAAAACGTAAGTGAAATTTTTACACTCTAATAGTTGATCTGTGCCAGTCATTTGTTAGTTTCAGGTCACGTAGGTTGCTTCAAACAGTCGGAGCCATTGGTCACCTTAGTGTGTAGACTTCAGTTGAATTTTTTCACTTGCTTCATGCTATTTCCGTCAAAACATCACTGAATACATGCAAAAAATAACATTTCACTAACTATAGTCACGAAATGCGATATTAACTTTTTTGGAAACTGATGGAAATAATAGTAAATCTAATCAAATAGTAATATAATCCTATTGGTGTCAATATTTGTATCTGGCAAGGCAGATATTTTTTTTATATAAAAGATTTTTTCTGACTTTGTACAGTGCATTTTTTATGTTGCACATGATGTATTATATTGAGCTGTTGGAAATGTCAATGGTAAATTTCGTGTCTATATTGTGCCAAATGGCATTCGATGTATATATTCGGTAACATTTGCCACGAAAATAATGCGAAACAATGAGAAATTTTCACTGAAATTATTCTGGAACAAACGATGTGGCATGTACACGTAATTAAGGATTGTCTTGTACACTGCAGACATTTTATTTTATTACAATACACTATTGTACCTTTGCAAGATTCCTTAGTTTAACCAAAATATATAGTAGGTATTATTAGTATTACCATAATGGATTCGATTTATGACTTCAGAGATAGAAGTATACTTATGAGAATATCCTAAATGGACAATTAGATCCTAAAGGATTAGCAAGGCAGTGACAAGGGCCATAAAACTAAACAATTTTTCTTGTTATGAAAAATATTTAGATCGTTGGTTACTCTGACAATGAAAACTGGGGGAAATCACTCTAGTCTGCAGTTCTAAGGTTAAAGTAATAGACAATAAGGGTGCAATTTAGTCCTTAAACATAGTAGATTACAGGTACCCTAGTAAAATTCTTCACTGGGGTACCTACAATCAGGAACGAATCGCAGATACTTCACTACTTAATTAATTTTATAATTAAAGTTTTAAAACGCGAAGCGAAGGAAAGTCTAAGCAGGATAAGTGGGAAAAACTGGCGCCTGTAAAAGGGGTATTTAAAGTTACTAATTATCTAAAAGATAGACCCGATTCATTAGCAGAAGTACAATAACTAGGTAGGTACTTTAAATTTTTGCACGATGAAAAATAGCATTTTTGTTATTTATTAGTTGAACATTTCATTATTTAGAATCGACATTAGCTCGACAACGGCAAAAATGGTTATTCCAGCAAATTCAATGACCAACCTTTACCCGTAAGAGATTTTTTATATTTTTCCTGATAATTATTTTAAACCGAAGTCGTTAAAATAATTTAGAGCCGAGAAATAATGTTTCCGTAATAATATAATAACATGCGCCACTTTTCATATCGGTGCCCAAATAGGGGGATGATGTTTTTCAAAAGGAAAATCTATTCTACGAATGTTTTACTTTGTTTTCCGATTTTGTTTTTTTTAAATAGTAAAGGTACAAGCGTACAGTTGAAGAAAAAAGCCAATTATGAATTTTAATTGCATGATACTGCAAATGGAAAAAAAAATAGGCAAGACATGAAGTACTTTTCATCGTACGTTTTGTAGTTACATTAAAGAGCAAACAATTGCGTGTTTAATCTGATGCATCGAGTTGAAGTTACGAAGAATATTAACAGAATTAGAACGTGTTTGCCAGAGGATCGTTAATAAATCAATTTTACCATTCTAATACTTAAAAACGAACGATACTCCTCATAGAATAAATTCATTCGCTATCCAATTTTCCCTAAACGTGATTACGTAATGAACATTTGCAGGGCACCTAGCCCGAAATTCGGTCGATATTCCTGTAGAATTTTCCGCCTTGTTAACTAGCGTTGTTAGCTGGAATCTACCGCCAATTGAGAATTCTACGCTGCGTCGAGTACAAATTGGCTAATGCCTGTGTAAAATTACGATGCCAGATCAATCACCTTTATCGATCGCGAATGTGGATGAACATATCTTTAAACATATAAATAATTCAATAAACCTTTCAACATAGCAAACAAATCGTTCTCTAAACGTGGACAATTATTCGTTAAAAAGTTTGATTTTCTAATTATAATAACAGCTGGGGTCGCTTTAGTCATTTTTAACCGACTTCAAAAAGGAGGTTATAGATTCGACCCGTATTTTTTTTTATATTTGTCCCCTAATAACTCCTCACTCATTACAATAATTTTTAGATTCTACCATAACACCGGTTCTTCCCCTTAAATGAATAAATATTGGCAATACTTTAAATACAAACAAGAGGAGAAATAGTCAACAGTCCAAGGACCAGAATCTGTCATGTCGAAAAACAATGCCTCGTATAAAGACATTTTACAAACACTTAATTCTGCTTTTGCACGGTAGAAATGTTCCCAAAAAATGCGCGCAAAAAAGGCACCGTGCATGTGAAGAAAATTGGGCATTGCATGCAGACCACAATCCTGTGCAATCATACAAACAAATCGTCAAATCTCTACCTGAATTTTTTTTCTGATTGCGTCACTTACGAGATAATGTCGGAACGGAAGACTGATTGTCGCTACACACGCTGAAATAAGTCATTAAAAGCAGACAAGTCATTTACTTGAGAGTGTGTAGCAGCCTTAAACACAAATTCTGAGAATTTTTTTTAATTGCTAACAATTCCCTAGAAAAAGAAGTGGGAATATTTGTTCTTATTGTTAGAATTAAAATTAAGTAAAGATTTTTAAGGAGGCAAAATTGGATCGTGTTAGATTAAAAGAAATCGTGCAAAAAGAGAACTTAATTTTTGTTCTAGACCGTGTTAAATCAGAGTCAAGTGTATTGTATTTAAGTTTGGGTGCATCTTCTTATGCAGAATCACCAGCTTCTGAATTGTACCAGAGAGATACTCTATACGTATGCCTAAAGAGAAGTTTCGCGTGGCACTAGCAGGTTTCGAAGGCTGCGAAATCGCGAGTCACAAATAGTATTATCCGCTAAACCGATCGCATGCTGATTTCTGATACGCTATTAGCGGTCGCGAGAGGCTGAATGAACGAATGGCTCTCTCATTCACTCTCTCTCCCTCTCTCTAGAACGATCGTATCCTAGCCCACTTTACACGACTGTAACCACTCGTCGAATCGAGGGCGAAGGGTCGCTGATGTAGCTTCCGGTTTTATGCACTTCCGTGCGTCAATTGCCGTACATCACACCTAACGGTGAAAATGGAGAGAGATAATCATCCGCAGGGTATCCAATTGGAGTACAATGAAGTTAAAGGTCTTAAGGAGTCATGCTCAGTCAGGGGGCCGAAAAAAGGGGTGGTCTTTGGAAATTTTTTACACAAAAGCTATAACACATTTCTCCGAAAATCTTTTTTCCTTTTAAGGATTGCATCTAGTACCGTGGATCGTATTTTGTTTATTTAAAAATATTTATCAATAACTAAGTTATTGTCCATCACTCGAAGGTTCTTTCAAAATCCTGTAAAAAAAACAAGTAACACAAATTGAAAATATTCTTTTTAATTTTTTGGTAGAATATAAGAGTAGCTTAATAAATATCAAAAAAATTTATTTCATTATACGGTGTATTTACAGAGGAAAAAATCTTTAAAAATAGCTTGATTTTTCGACCGTTCGCAGTAGAATACCCCCTTAATTTAGGGGCGAATCTCGTGCAACACAAGTAACTGACACTTATTTGTGATTCATTTTTAGAAAACTATTGTTAGCATTGGATTAAATCCCTTTCCTGGGATTTAAGAAGGCATTTTTAAACATGTTGGCAATTTTTGTTTATGTCGATCTTTCTTACTATTTAATAATTATTGTGGAATCTTGTTAACCTCTTCGACAAGGTTGGTAACTTCGTAACGTGTAGCACCTGTCACACAGTCATCTGATCGCAAAAAGAAGGTAATTTTCTTAAAGTTGGATAGTTCACGCTGGGACAGAACATGAAATTTTAATTTTAGTTTTTATTTATAATCCTTTTCTCATCGACATAAAGTAAGTTTATCGATGGAAAAGGGTTACGTTTTTGTTTCAAACGCTATAACTTTCTCAAGTTTTCATTTTTGCTCTTTAAATTAGATCCAATCCCAGCGTAAACTATCTAACTTTATGAAGCCGTTCTCTGTTTTGCAATCAGGTAACTGGTCACAGCTATTCAAAAATTCATACTTACTGATTGTGTGAGTTTTGAATGGCTTGTGGCAGCTCAACAAATTTCTTGAACAAGATCAAACTTTCACAGCTTGAATAACATTATGAAAGGCAACTTTTGCCCACTATTAGAAGTCATGAATAATAAACAAATATTTTGCCCCTATATTTCGTTCCACCCTACTGAATATCCAACTGATAATGACACGTAATAACTTCTAAACCTTAGGACATCTCGTTCCAGCATTGGAGCAGATCCTCTAATAATTTGCTGAACATATAAGACCCGCTAATTAGATGTAGCATCTAGACTGCTCTCAGATTACAATTATAAATTTCAATTTTCTGCAATCATATCTGGAACGTGTATAATTTAAACTTCTTTGTGTGCGGATGTGGCATAAGAAAAGGGAAAAACGACGTGACGCGCTCGCCGTGAGAACGGAGACGTTTGAAAGTTTGAACCGCGATGAACCGCACCACACCCTGACGCATCGTAAACCGTTCTTCCGAGGCATTCTCACTGTCGGTCCCTTTTATTCCTCTTTTTCCTCCTTTTCTATCTCTATTCGTGGCGCCTCCGCCATTTCGAATGATTCAGGGCGGAACTCGTCGCACAGGTACAAGGATTCTTGTCCTCGAGACATTAAAGAGGACCGATATACCTACATATATATATATATACAGGGTGGCTCAGAACTACATATACAGATTTTGCTGATTAATAGAGCTTATAAAAATAATACGAATGTTTGAGTGAGACCATCGACTAATTGTTTTCCAGATTTTCGGTTTTTAGGTTGAAAGTTAAAGATTCTGTGTATAATGGCATCCGGTATAGAGTAATCTAATATTTTTTCGGAAAGGTGAATATTAAAGGCAGCTTGCAAGTTCCAGAGATGGTGGGTCAGTAGGTTGTATATTTAGAAAATTTATTAGGAATCTGGAAATTTTGAAAATAAATTCAAGGGATTATACCTTAAATTATGCTTTATATTGCGAGATTTTTTTCATTGGTTGGCTTTTTATAATAGCTGTTTGTAATTGAATGCACTAGAGAATAATTAAATTAACAATTAATAAGTGATTGTGGAATTAAAATGCCTTATGGAGGATTAATTTTATTCATATTTTCAGCAACACCAAGATTTGCTTTTAGTAGTTTAATCTTTTAGTCATGTTTCTTTTGTAGTTGCAGGTTGCAGCCTATCTGATCGTGAATTACAGCGATACATTTTCCTTAGTCGTTCTTTGTAAAGGAGAACTCTAATAGATAAATTTTTGTATTTAAACTGCCATACATTTGAGGAGGAAGCTCTCCGTAGGGTTCGTCGGTTTTTAAAAACCGTTTTTTAATAAATTTGTAAAATTCGAATATATTAAATGATTAAATATAAATATTAAATGAACTAAAAAATTGTACGGATTTTAGTTTTTTAAATGTTTTTCATTTATTTGGTTTTGTATAGATAGAGTATATTTTATTTTGTTATATTTTTGTAATTCCATAAATATTAAAAAACTAAGATTTTGTAAAATAAGTACAAATATTTATTTTCTATTTTAATTTTTGTATAAACCCTAGCTCTCAGGAAGTTCCTTTGTCAATTTCTATGATTATTAAAAAAGCTTCTCACATTTATTAAAACTTGAGACCGTTTAAAAAATTGTTCAGCACAAAATGAATATTTTAAAAACAACGAGTCTATCGACTTCAGTTTATTAAAATATTCTTGACTTTATGAAATCTATTATTCGAGTTAAGCTTGCTATCAACAGTTCTGGGACACCCAGTATACATACAGGACAAGCAAAAATCAGTACCAGTCTCATTTTTTATGCCTCTTTTAGATCGTTTTAATTAGACTCTGTTCAGATTAGTTTGAATCACGTCATTTTCCCGAGTAGGTAACCTGTAATATAAACCTCTAACATGATACACTATAAATTACAGTTTTAAAATGAGTAAAATGTGCAAATAGGCCGTTAGATATCCCGCAATGACAATTAGGTTGTCACACAGGTTTCGGATAGAAAATATTTCAGTGCAGCAAACTGGCTAAAAGAACGCTGATTAAAAATTCTCACGATTTCATAGAAATATAAAGGGGGTGCGGGGGTGGAATGTTGTATAGATGGGTCAGAATTTTTATCGTATTTTTATTGGGGTCGCGGATCGTGTGTTTTCACGAAAATTAAAATACAGCAGAAAAGCTTCGAACAAAAATTCCTTTATGGTGTACGTATGTAGAGAATTGAACTAAAAAACAGGGAAAAAACGGGTCACTTTATTTACGCTAGAGAAACAGTCGACGGAATTTTTATGTTATAGGCAACAAATGACAGAAATGTATCGAAATTTTCACTTCACATTTATTGTTAGTACCTGCCTGGTACGTTTTATTTGGACAGTGTCAGTGAGAGCTGCACACCACGCTAGAATATGTTACGATATTTGTTGAAGCTGTAAAGCAGAGCCGAGCAGGGATACGTGAATATTTTATGTAAAAGTGTAAATAATTTGTACCATTAACGTTTGTGAAAATGAAAAGTCAAATTTAATGAAGGGTCAGTGAAGTGCTGTAACAAAGCATAAAAAGTAACATCGTCTTGTTCGTGTCACCCATTTGCAATGATTTACATAATATTTTGTCAGTATTATTGAAATTCTGATTATATTACCATTTGTAGTACTGCCTTCATATTTGTTTATTTGAAATGTGTAAGTTTTGAAAAGTGCATATTAATTAAGTTATAAAACCAAATAAATAAAAGAAATTAAAATAACTAAAATCCGTATCATTTTTGAGTTCACTTAATATTCCTGAAAAGTACCTATACGAGTAAAAGGCAATTCGTAAAAAAAGATGTACAGCGCTGTTTAATTTTAAGTTATGTCTAGGGATATTACAAGCATTTGCACAAATTATTACTTCAATAATTTCTCTTCTTTACGAACAAAGTGAACATTATTCGAAAATAACGAATAACCTTTTTTACAGTAGAAATTTGTTTAAATGAACTATTTATTCGAGTAAATCTTCATTCAAAGAATTTTTCATTGAATTCATGATTAACAATCACCACATTAATTTTAATACAATTTAATAACCCTTAATAATGGATAATTCTTGATCATAAAGAAAATAATCACCAATATAATTATGGAAGCTGTATTTAGAAGGTATTGAAATATAGAATAAAAGTTCACTGGAATTAGTTTCGATACGAATGACGATACAAGCATAATAAATAAAAATACATTTGTTCTGTATATACATATAATCAACAATAATTAAGCGATTCTTCGTTATCCGAAACTAAATTCGTTCTACCCTGAATGTCGATGCCACACGTCCTCTTAAAAAATCGAACGATAAGTCTTCGTTCTCTCGAAGCTGAGAGGGGAATTCCAATAAAACCGGCGTGGAATCGTAAAGTTTCTGTCACGAAATACACCGTCCCGGTGTCCTTCCCTTTTTTCCGCACCCCAGACTTTTTGTATTCGTCACTACGAGTGCCTTGACCGACCTTAGGTAGCACCACACAGAACGCCCAGGTACCAAGAAAAACCTCCTTTCTCTCTGTTTTCGCCTCGATTTTTCATGATTCATCGCAGCCTTCTATTGTTTAATATTTCTGGCAGACGTACCTTTCGGGCAACCATGCACCAATTTATCCTTTTTATTTCGTCTGCGAATGATTCATTAGCACAGGTGAATAACAGGTTTTACGCAGACTCGCCGTTTTGCACCTGTCTTAATTATCTCACCTTTTTCGATGCAAAATGTATAAAAATACAAAAAGCTTGTATGCGAATACAGGCTAATGAATCAGGATTAGTAATTGCAGGCTTGTTCAGTTTCATTAATATTCTTGCCTAATTTAATTAACATCTACTTGAGCGTGAACTTCCTCTAATTAATTTATTTTGTATGAGTTAAGTAATTTAGAAAAAACTCTCCCGCAGAGATGTAGTCCTCATTTTTTCACAAGGATGGAATTTTTATTTGGAAAGTAACGCAAAACTTTGCGTTGATTGTATCAATTTTGTTTGACAATTTAATCTGACGATAAAAGCACACGCATGAAGGTCTATTTAATTTTGCTTATGATCAGTTAACAATAACTCTCTGCTTCAATTCCGCGAATTTATCATAAATCAGAAACGCTCGCGTAGTTTTATCATTTTCTTTGTGTGGTGTTCGTTAAGCGATACCGAGAGGAATTAAATCAAACTGCACGTGGAGTTGTCGTATCTAGACGCAGCAGACAATTCATATCTGTGCGAGGTGCTGTATTCTTTTTATCGCTCTCTCCAGTAGATGCAGTCATCTGATAAAAAAGAAGAACAAGATATACCTCCATTTATGCATGTGGGTTCACTTAATTTTGCTTAGCACTCTCACAAATCATTGTTAAATAGTTACGTGCAATGTAGGTATGTATTATCTTCACAAAAATATTCTTACACCTACTTATGTTTTCAGTATAAATATTCAGCGAATGTTTAATAAAAGATACAGTCAGAATAATTCTACACGACCGTGTATTATTATAGCCAGATCAGATAACTGGCATTTCTAATGTTACCAATTAGAACTCGGATGGTTATTTACTTTTTTTACTATCTGCGCCTAAACATAAATGTCCCTTTCATCCCACCTCGCCCCTATTTGATTTTTTTACCTTACAAACTAACCGGACCACTCAATCGACATTCATTTGTAACCGTACCGAGGACTCTGCGACTGATATTACAACGCAGAACATATTTAAGGAGGCAAACTGTCTAAATGTGCCCCATGCATAAATGTGACCCAGTCCCCCCTATATGATGAAAAAGTAAAACCTGTTTGAAAGTGCAGTATACACATACCTGAAAAGCTTCCATGATGCAAGAATTCATACAATTTCCTTACAACAGGTAAAAAGCACTAATAAGCTAACGATGTTTCAATGGGCGGTTAAGAAGGAAACAACTCTGTGAATGTCCCTTTTTCAATACCCTGACTTGTCTCACGTTTTTTTTTTGGAATCAGGGGTAGATCATTCTTATGGTTAAATCGTTAAATTATTTCCGAGCCAATCACCAATTTTTACTACTCATCACCACATTTTAGAAATATCGTTACACACAAGAAACAGATAAAAGCAGCTCTCGTTAACCACGCCCAAATCTCATTTCCTATCGTGCCTTAAATCCATATTATTAAGAAACCTCACCCATCTCACATTTTCTTCACGGAGAAGTTTTCCATTAAAAAAATTCGATTGCGTTATTTTTTTCCACTCTGAAAAAAACTATATTCCGTGCTTTGAGTGTGGGGAACGCGAATTGTACGAAAATACGCGCTTGCTATTGGTGCTTATGTAAGCAAATTATGCGCGTGCGCACGTAGGTGCAATAAGTTTGGAAAAATGGGGCGCACGTACGTTGGCAGTAAGGACGAACGGTCGGTGGTGGATAGGAAGAGGCGGATGAAAAGTAGAATGAGGCCAAAAGGACCTATTGAAACGAGCCAGGACCTCTTGAGGGTCCCGTTAGCCTCGTTCCATTTGTCCGTCCGTGACCCCAGCGACATAGATGCGAGTCTATCGTATTTTATCGAGCAATCGTCGTCGCACCGTAATTGTACGAGGCGACGAGACGCGAGACGTCCTTCTCACTTTTTTTATGCCACGCTAAATTGGGTTGTAGAAAGGAACTGTCGAACGATTATTGAAATCGTTTCTCCTCGCTCCGCCGTCGATTAACATTTCACGGTTAACGAGTAGTTATCTATGGCCTTTTCGAAAACAGCGAGCTCTCCTCGCTAAACTTTCGACAGAGCGCAGCTGTACGTTAAAAGTAGGGTAGGTGGCAGTCGTACCGAACAACTTACTTTCAATGTCGTTTTAAGCCCCAACAAACGCAATGTCACTGCGCAGCCACTTTGTTATGTAAATTAGTTTTTGTTTTAGAGTAGGTACAATGCGTAGAAACTGTAGTTATAAAATGATAGTTAACATTCAATGATTTTGGATAGCTATAGGATAGGATTCGTGTTCTTTAATTGCAGAAAATAGATTTGCACAGTAAAGGCTCGATATTAAGGATGTATGGGACTTATTTATTCTTTATAGTCTTCCTGGTGTGCTGCAAAAAATTTAAACGCATCCACTAAACGGTTGCTGAGTTATAACGATTTCAATTTTCACTGATTTTACACGTACTCTTATGGAAAGAGACGATCTTGACGGATAAAATCTCTGAAAAAATGACGAAGGAATATTACCAATGTTTTCATTTTTTTTGTACTTGTAGTACATGGATAGATGAAAATATCTGCCAAGTTTCAATCGTTTTCACGGCACCGTTTAAAAGAAATAAATTATAACTTGAGAAAATTGTGCTGTCGGCACGATATGTATCTCGATAGCTTATGAAACCACGGCAACGTCGCAATCCCTTGACCAAGCGAACCAAGCTCATAGGTGTCGCTACACGTATATCTAACCTAAAGACACTGTTAACCCTTTCGGTACTGCGTGCATTTCCGCGAAAGTGCTTTTAACTAATTTTTTCTTTAAAAAATACCTCTCTAGGAGTAAAAATACGACTCCAACTATCGTTCGAGTTCCTTACGTCTAGATTTACTATGCGTAAAACGTAGATATTCATGTATTTCAAATTTCATATACTTTTGTCTGATATTGTACGCCCCATACATCCTCGATGTTGCAAGCAAAATAAATAAAATCAATTATTAAGGGAATTTTTTTTATTGGGAAATTTTATTTTTTTTTCGGGTTTTAGGTCTCAGGATTTTAATATTGTTGTGGTAAATTTGACAAGACTGGTTAAGTTATTTATTTAAATCATGGTTTATCTGCTTTAAATGAAAATAAACGAGGGGTAAACGTGCATCGGTCATTCTGCTTTAGTTTTCGATTTTAATACGACTTTAATGCGTGTTACATGAAGATTGACGCGTGTTTCCTGTAAAATAAAGGGAATATCACAGGACACGTTCTCCAGAAGATGTTTTCCTATAATGACGCCGGTTATTTTGCGCCCAGAATTTACTGGGGAAACTTTCAGCAATAGAAGCAGCAAAATTGCGAAATTCGAGACATGAAATCCATAAAGGGAATGGACTATTTTCTTGAGGGTAAACGAAAGATGAACGATATTCTCAGCAGATGACTGAGCGGGGCTGTGCAAAAATAGCGTGTCGTGCATTTCGCTAACGATGCATAAAAGGGGTTCAAACATTATACAATCTTATGACTGCAATAGATCAAATTTTTGTACTTACTTAAAATAGACTACCCTTATTCCTGAATAAAGTGATACTCGAATGGAGGAAAATATATTTTTCCTTGAAACTTTACATTGCCATGTCTAATCCCACATAGCTTTTTATTTAATGAGAACGCATTGCACTGTGTTTAATTATTTGTTACGAAATATTACATGGGGAGAAGGTGTAAAAATTGACAGGGTGGTTGGGTTTTTTATTTTAAAAAAGTTTATGCAATTATTTATTTTCTATCGTTCCTCATTTTCTCTTCTCATTTTCAAACTTAGGGGAATTTTTATTCTAATTTCAAATTTTTTAATTCTTTGGATCCAAATAATTTTGAAATATTAAAATTTGTATTAATCTTAAAATACAAAATCTATATAAAGGACTATTTCTTATGTGTTTTTTACCTTTTCAACTCTGGTCCATATTACCAACCCAATTTCTGAAACCATGTTTTGGACGACATTTTGTAGAAGCTTCAAAATAGTTGAATCTTCACGCTAAAGAGTTATTGAGACATTATCTCAGATCTATGAGCTACCATTTCCACCATTTGTTTATGCAATTTTTACATTTCTAATATGTGTCTTCCTCGAAACAAAAAGAGTGGTCCATAGTTTCACCTACTCCCCTATATACTATATAGATAATTGCATGGTTAATTGAATACGTATTTATTAGTATGATAATATTGTATTTCTACAATGGCCGTTCGAGTAGTAAATCCTGAAAATCTCATAGGTGCTCAGTGTTCAAGAATGATTTATTTTATTTCAGCGAGTTGCAATGGTTTGTGCTGCAATCGAGGGACTGAAGAACTGCTAAGACTTCAGGCCAGGGCAGATTTTCACGACTTGATTCATCACCACAGTAGAAGTCTGCAAGGCCTTCTGGCAACAACGGCGGATGCACTGAGAGGTTGGTCTAGTTTATTTCATCACCATAAGCAGAATAACTGAACCTTATTACATATATCAGGTTTAAAACATGCAGAGTGGCGATAAATTCGTAGTGCGATAAAAACAAAACGCAAGCAGGGGATATTACCGAGGAAATTAATTTAAAACAAAAATCAACTGATATTGATATCGGTCCTGGGAACATGTTGTTAACGTTATCGTATTTATATGATGTCAATACAATTTTATAAACAGCAAGATTAAATAAGAATGTGATAAGGTTAGTTGCTTTATTACATTCCAATTGAAGACGCAATGGCATTGGTTAATTAACAGGGTAACTGCATGTAATATGGAACACCCGATTTTAGAAGCTTGCCAAAAATAAGGAAACGGTTTTTTTTAAATAAAACCAACGTCAAAAGGCGATAAAATTAATAGAGATTCGTTTATAAACAGTTGAGTATGTAAAAGTTTAAATGTTTTGAAATGATGGTGAAATAAGTAAAAAAGTCCAATTTGGCGAATCGAAAACATTTATTTTTGCTAGCGAAACTGAATATTTATTTAAATAAAACAGACGAATCTTTCATTTGTTGACGCGCCTGAATCCAGTTGCTTCGACACGAAAGTAGGAATTATACTACGCAGAAAATAAATTTCACGGTAAATTACTTTTGAACGATCAAAAACAAACATATTTAATAATAAATCGTACAAGAGTAATACTTTTGAACTCACCATCACTAAAATATTCAACTATTTGACTCACTTTTCAGAAACTTTTGAACACCTTGAAAAACAAAAGTGTTTCCCTTTCCACGCCGGATTTTCCACTGAAGCTCAAAGGTCAATATGTCTGCCTTCTGTCTATAATGAAGTTATAACTCACATGGTTGCCGGTTCAGTTCATTACTTATACCTGTCGAGATCTTGCGGTGTTCCATATTTTGTCGGCCCCAAAAATATGTTACCCCGTTCAATGTCCTATAACACTTTTGTTTGTCAGTTAAATAAATTCACCTTTAACTGGGTTGTATACAGCTTTAAATTCTTCATCAGAATATGCATATTAAACATACCACAGCCCCAAATGTAGGTTAAAAAAAATAACAAAAACAGAGCAAATCGAAAAAGTAGTAACTTTTTTGTCCGCTGGTGTATCTTGCTATTCCGAATTGCTGTTTACCAATTTTCTTACGAATTATCTGCACTCTCTGGAATGTAGACAAAATTGTATCCACTACTTTTAATATGCTATACCTATAAATTGAGTGCTCGATTACAGCACCACTTTATAAATGCAAGGTAGGTATACATACATATACATTTCAACCTTCCCTGAAATTCGTCTTACGATTAGTCTCGAAAATTATTCAGGAACTCCTCGACCCTAGTGGTTCCGAGGCGGTCCACATTCGCGGTACAGTTCATCGAGGGTTGGAATTTTTGTTGAGGCGCGTGTATTCCTTGCGTCGATACGAAGGATAGCAATAACCAGCAAGTTGACCCTAAACGGCGGAGGGTAGAACGAGGAAAGAGAACAGTAACGACAGATCGTTCGAATGGAGCATTTTGTAGCCGTGCTGAGAGTTCCAGAAATGGGATTGAGCGAAACGGTTTCTTAAATTGGCAAAACCCAGCCGAGGTTACTATTTTTACGTGCCAACTGGAACGTGCGCGCTCTCTCCCTCTTTCTTCCTTCCTCCTCTTCGTTCATCTCATTCTTCTCCATTGCTCCTTATCTACCATTGAGACGTGTCATTCGATCTCGACTTTCGGCGTGTTAAAGTTTGTGAATTATTAGATCTCTTTGTTGAGCCTTTAAAATTGGTGTTATTATACATACATCTCTGAAGGGAAAGAAAAAAAAAGTGTTCCTTAGTTTATCCCCGTGGATGATTTCCCTAGATTCTTGCCAGTTAGAATTAGACAAGTGCCTCAACAAAGATGCCGTTTATGTGGAAAAGTAGGCTAGGCATGTGATTACATAAATTGGATAAGCAATTCAATTTAACCTGATTATATTAAAAAGCAAGTGCAGAACTGGGAAGCTTATTTATTGATTTCCTCTTGTCTCCACAATAAATATAATTATATCACACTCAAGTGATGTATATATATATATTCTATACATATTCTAGGTAATGTAACATAGCTATATATGTATATATAGAATTACCGGTGGCAGGAAAGTGAATATTCTGTTAGTCGAAAATTTCGTAATTCGAAAAGATATTAGATAATGTAGTTAAGGCAAAGAATAGCTTAAATAAGTAATTATCTTTGAAAGGGTACCTTAGGGTCTCTTGATGTAAGGAACTGCATCGAATTAGCCTGCATCAATCGATGCACTTTGCTGATGACCCGATATCGGAGATTGTTAGATACCAGAAATTTACTTATGCAGGCAAACACGACAATGGCAGGTATAAATAAACTGTCGGAATGTGTCCGTGGCGATTACAAGTCAAAATGTTAACGTTTTTAATTAAATAATTCATTCATTTCTGCAAATTGATTCTAGTATATAAAACCAGTTTTTAAAATTTAAAACCGGTTTTCGAATTTTACAAATTTATAAATAAAAACCGGTTTCTAAACCCGGTTTTTTAAAACCGACAAACCCCACGGCTAACCGAACTTCCCTTGTAGGTAAGTGTGTCCTGAAACTATATATATATAAAATCCTACTTAAAAAAAATTAAGGTGATGCTAATATTTCTGCAACTAATAATCTTACAAACAATTCAAATTTAATGTTTACTGTATTTTGAATAATTCAAAAAACACCAGCATATACATATACCTAAGCTTAAACTGAACATGCTACGAGTAGTTTCTATTTCCAACACTTTTTCTACGAGGGTTCACCAGTCACTTAGGGTAACTTTTAAAGAATCACCATTTTTTTTTACAGAATTTCGAATATCTCGCCGCCGTTAATGAAAACAATCCCGAATATATTCATCATCGCCGAGCAATCCAGATGAACCTACACACACTTGCGCCGTAGAAATCGACGGAACCCTGACTTCTCAATCCGTGAACTCGAATTTCTCTGGTCGTTTATTTATTTTTATGGGCGAGCGTAGCTAGGTCGCGTCAGGATTTCAGGGGAATCAAAAGCCGTAAAGGCTTTGAGGCGTCTTGGCGGGAAACGAAAACTCGTACCTACGGTTAAATACGAATCGAGCTCTCGATACGAACGCTCCGTGGACTCGTACCGTGGGCGGTGGTTTTTCTGCCCTTTTCTTCCTATTTCTCATTCTGCCCTGGGCTCTCTGGTTTTCCCCTTCTATTCTCTCTTCCTTTCCAGACACGTACAGCTCGCGTTGCAGCTTTCGAAGTTTCTACTTTTTCCACCCTCCACTCTCCGTTTTTACCCTTCTCTCCAACCCCTCCTCCCCTACCGTCCCTCTCGCCCCCTTGGCCTTTTTCGTCCCTCTTTAGCGCGGCAGTCTCTCCTCCTCGTCCGCTCGATTCGTTTCCTGATATGACGTAGAAATGCCGCGGAGTATGTGGCCGAATTTCACGGAACGGTCTCCGTAAACGCGTGGCCGAGATAAATTTAAATTCGCAAGTAGGAACGGTGAAATAGTGAAGCTGGAACGGCGTGATTCCTTGAATAAGAAACGCGTGCACGGGCGATTTTGGAAGTCGCGCACGCTCTTTTCGCGGAGGCTCGCGTCTGGATAGCAGGAATGGCTGGGCGACGGGGAATTTTGAGGACGGATCGAAATCATTTTGCTCCCAGGGAATGTATGTGACGTTGATCGCGTATGGAATACTCAATGACGTGTTGTAATTTATCGTGAACTGTACTCTTGAAAACTATCGCGCGTAGGAGTTGTAAGAAATTTATTTACTATTGGTACCTCTCATTTTTTTTGGCAAATTTTTATTACGTACAAAAATTGTGGCCTCGAATATTTGTTAAGTCGAATTTAATGGACTATTTCGATTCTTTTTAATTACTCAATTTTGCCTTAATGAATGACAATAATTAGGGTTTGTCGGTTTTTAAAATAAATTTGTAAAATTCGAAAACCGGTTTTATATACTAGAATTAATAGGCAGAAATGAATTAATTATTTGATTAAAAACGGTAACATTTTGACTTGAAATCGCCTCGGACACAAGCATATTGTAGTGCGTAACAGTTTACTGTAAAACTAATCTTCATGAGTTCATATTAAGAAAAAAAAGATACTAAATGGAATAAAGATTTATAATTCATATTTTCTACGGATTTGAGTTACTTGAGATTTTTTCCCCCATTTGGTTTTGTATGCAGTGTATTTTATTATGCTGATTTTTGTAGATCCAGAAGTATTAAGTGAACTCGAGAATGGTGCGGATTTTAGTTATTTTAATTTCTTTTATTTATTTGGTTTTGTATAGATACAGTATATTTTATGTTGTTATATTTTTGTAATTCCATAAATATTAAAAAAACAACATTTTTAAAATAAGTACTGATATTATTTTCTATGTTAATTATATTTGTTGTGAAAATTCGAAAACCGGTTTAACCGGCTTTTTGGGAATAGTGGAATTCGAAAATCGGTTTTTTCGAAAGTCGTTTTTGTATAAACCTTAATAACAATTTATGAACTTGAAAGTGTAAGGACTCTTGTTTTTTAAGAATCAAGCAACCCAGTTAAAAGTGTCGTATCAGCAGAATTGTTGGCAGCGTGCTGGCTCGTGAATAGGAGTTTTCTTGGAATTTTTTAAAGAAGACTTCATCGTTTTTGCCCGCTGAGATGTTGTTTTGATTTCGTGGTTGAAGAATGCTTTGGGGATTTTCATGGTAGAGCCCGTTCGAGATCAAAGTCTTAAAGAGCAACGTTAACAGGGACCTTACAAATTAATGAAAATAGAGGCTGGGAAGGATAGAAAACGAAGCTCAAGAAACAAACCGAAAATAGTCTGCGTCTAATCCTGGCGAAGTTCTTGCGTAGGTTCTCTCTCTTGACGTTCCATCGCAAGAATAGAAAACCTTTGTGAAGCAAAGATTGGGGATCTATTTACCTCCGTTCTTTGTCGCTTCTTTTACTTCAAATTCTTTCGTCGTTCCTTAGTTCTGTTCTCGTTCGTAGCACACTATCCCAGAGGAATTTTAAAGTTTCTTTGGAGTACCTATGACGGCATTGTAATTCTTTAAATTTATCTATATATTTTTTAAGGGCAGGATGAATAACATGATATATTTTTTAATAAAGCTAACTTGTGAATGGCGTTGCATAACAAAAAGATATCACGTTTCTGCTTGGGATGAAATATGTAAATTTGTTAAAAAAAAGTGAAGAAATGTCGTTTTTGAGACGGAAAAATTTAAATTACAATGGACTCTATAATGATTTAAGAATAACAGAATATATTACGAATTTATCGATTCTTGTTGATGTTTATTAATATTCTATAATAATACAAACAAGTTACGGCAGTTTATGTTTAAAGAAATAATGATTTTGAACGATGAAAAATTTATTGTTTATAATTTTCAACTCGAATAGTAATGATTCGATAAACAAACTGTAAATAGAAAAAATGTGTGTCGTGACGAGCTTTGCAACACTATATTTTTTAAAATACAGTTTAACAACATTTTATTTTCCAATATTTCTTAGCGTTTGGACAATAATTTTTCCCATTTTCGAGTGCTAGTCCCCTTATTGCATCCAAGCCCTCAATTGCTCACGAAATCTTCAGCACCCTATTTAACAGTAAAAAGCATTGCACTGCACGAAACCTGTGCAAACGCAAGAAGATAGAAAAAGGAGAAGCTACTCAACCTCCGCGATAGAAGAACATAACGCAAATAAAGCCCGTTGCGAAAGCCAAAGAAACCCTACGTGATCTCCACCGGCCCCGATTGTAATTCTTTACGAATGTGTATTCCGTTTGAATCCCACGGCGCGCGGCGGTCGAATAAACGAATGCATCCCGCGGTTGCAGCGACCTGTCGATTGCACCTGGTTCAGAGAGAGGCTGTGAGAGCGGAAAGGAGAGAAGGTGAGCGGTGCAGTCGCGCGTATACCAGTTCGGGGCTGCACCGCAGCATATCTGGTCCTGTTTGATGTCCAGGACCAGGTTCCACGGTCTGGATCAGGAGGGTTGGCCGCGGAGAAGGGAACGGCGGAGAGGCAGGGCTCGGCTTCTCGTATCCGTGGCCGTATAAGGCTATGCGTGCATTGCAATTTGTAATGCTGTTCGATGCTCTCTGGAAAGTGCAGCTTGCACGAAACCTCCGGGCCACGAATTCGAAACTGGCCGCCGGTCCATTCGGCCACGAAATGTGCTAGCGGTAATTATCGCGAGGAGGCTGCTTCGCCCAGCGGTCGTGTGTCTGCCCTGCGACGCGAATACGCCCGCGCGGACGCGACTTACGTCTTGCTAGGTGGACAGCCAATTAAGCAGATATTTTCGGGTTCTATGTAAGAACGATTACAAGACCGAGGAACTTGAGAATCTTAACTTATATGAGGGTAGCAGTCAAAATTATTATGTGGTGACATGGCAGCCTTGGACAAAAATGTGGATGGTTTTTCATCATTTGTCCGGCTTCTAGTGATCGTAAAGAAGGCTCTTGCGAACGTTGGATTCATTCTGTTGTTAGAACTAATTAGAACATCGTTCCGCGAAGAACGCATTTAAGGGGTTACGCTCGGTCGGGAGACCCAGAAATGTGTGATATTTGGGAATTTTTTCCTCGGAAACTATAATACTTTATTCAAAAAACTTTTTTTTTGTTTGAAAGGTAGCACATTTAGCTATGTCCCTGAATTTTGACGTTAAAAAATATTTATTAACAACAAAGTTATTTACAATCTCCTAGATGTCCTGTTCGAAAGAGGGGTTCGATTGTGGTCGAAAATCGACATTTCACGTTTGAACGTGTGCCATTTTGTCCTAAATCAATATTTCGAAAAACTATTCGTCCAAGGACTACATAATTTAATGTATTAACTAAATTTTTCGGAATTTTCGATTTTAGATAATCCACTTCCGCGTTATCGTGGTCACCGCGAACCCCTATTCCAAACAAGACATCTAGGAGATTGTAAATAACTTTGTTGTTAATAAATATTTTTTAACGTAAAAATTCAGGGACATAGCTAAATGTGCTACCATTCAAACAAAAAAAAGTTTTTTGAATAAAGTATTATAGTTTCCGAGGAAAAAATTCCCAAATATCACACATTTTTCGGCCTCCTGACTGAGCGCAACCCCTTAGAATAATTAATGCCACGAAATTCCTGTTTCCCCGACATAAAATAACAGAGAGCCCGAAAATCCAAAACACTTACGCTCTTTCATAACAAGTCCCATTACGTTATGTACCTGTAGTAGCATTTTTAACAGCGTAAATCGCGAAGCGATCATGATTATGCAGAATTAAACCCGTTTGGTATTTTTAAAACGCCTTTCGCCACCCAACATCGAGAACCCGGCTCCCCAAAACGACTTCGCCCATTCGTCCGCCTGATACATATTTTTCGCCGCGAATAATACGATTCCACGCGCAATTAGCCCGCCAGGACCCCCTTGAACCGTGAAACATCGGTGGCGTCGGCGTCGGCGTGGCTCAAAGTGTTGGTCTTCTCTGGCGTCGTTCTATTCCGTTTTCGCACGTGGGGTTGTTAAAACATCAACAAGTACGACCGCTGCGATTCTAAGTGCACTCGCTGTCCCGCCCAGCGGGAGGGCGTTGCTATTATTGTTGCTGGAGCATTCATGAACCCCCGACACGCGTGAGACACGTTTTATGCGGACGATATCGAACAATGGCAATCTTGCCTCGCTGGTAGGAAAATAATCTCGAGATCCAATTACATTAATGTTTCCAGCTTGTGTTTACGGTCGACCTTGCGCCGGGTTGTGCCGATATCGTCACGTTTCAAAAGCGATTTTAATGCGTATTTAGGGCTGGATTATTTTGGGAACGAGAATGCGTCCGGTTCGAGATATTTACGCGTTCCGAATGCGATTTTAAGGCGCATTTGGGACTGAAGAATATGGGTTGTTCATTCTTTGGGTAATGTGTACCTGCAGAGTCTGGTGTATCGATTGAAAACTTTGCAGCAAAAAGGAGGCAGCTTCGTAATTTGCTGAACATGAGTTATGTGTGTTATAGGTAGCGTTGAATGTAAAAGATAATTAACTGCGAGTTAACCGAAGGTGGAAATCGTTCTTACAAGGGAAGATGCCGAATCCGGAAATTAAAAAAATTCTGAAACTTTGTGAATACGTAGGGGATTTCCTCCTGATTGCAACGCAATTTTTGATTGCTGCCCAAATTCACTATAAGGGGGTGTAATTGACCTCTGAAAATCTGGTTATGGTAATTATTTAGAAGTTTTCCATCCTCTTCGATTTCAATGATTTTTGGATATGTTGTCGGGGACACCATTCTGAACAACTTTTTCCTATACATGTTACCGCCGCTCGACCTTCGTTTTCGATATATTCGCGAAAAACTGCTGCTACTACACAATGTACTCTGCCGCATACGTGCCTACAGTACGCGTCCGTGGTAGCGTATGTGCCAGCATGGGACGAAACAAATGACGAAGCTGATCTTCGTTTCCGAGATATTTGCGAAAAACTTCTTTTGACTTATTTCGACGCAACGCATTCCACTTTTCAACTTGTCCCAAGTATTAATTAGTATTGGTTGGGGCCAGATTAGCACGGGAGCGTAAAGCATGACAGCGAACTAATGTGAGTTTAGAGATTTGAACCAGAAACTTGCGGATGCCCGTCAACACCCCGACTCATATCGGTTCGCTATTTTGCTTTTTACCCTGATCTAGGCCCCAACCAATACTAATACCCGGGACAAGTTGGAAAGTGGAATGCGGTGCGTCGGAATAAATCAACAGAAGTTTCTGGCAAATCAACGAAGGTCGACATTGTATTTACCTACACGAACGCGTTCGTAGCAGCACAGTGTTCGGCGATTGGATTCAACAGTTCTTTGCGAATATCTCGGAAACTACTGCCGTGCGGCGGTAACATGTATAGGAAAAAGTTGTTCAGAATCTTGATCTTGATAACATATCCAAAAATCATTGAAATCGGTGAGGATGGAAAACTTCTAAATAATTGCCCTGGTTATTTTCCGATTTTGTGTTATAACTCGTAAACTGTAAAATAATTTTTTTACCAAACGATAGATTTAATTAGAAGAAGTAACTTTTGCTTTGAAATTTCTATCGTATTCATATTATTAGGCAGTACATACATATGACACGTGTAAGTGTATGGTGACGGGCAGGTTTGTTTGAACTTGCAGGAGGAAGTTTAAAGTTGGAGTTGGGATAAGCGTTTTATACATAGAGTGAGACTTGAAATTTAGAGAGCGACGAATGTAAACAAGTCTTAAAATATTAGCGCGAGTGTTTAGTCGAGAACGTCAAATACTTCCTGCGCGAGTGTTCATTTTTGAGAAGCTCAGTTGTGTACGAAATACAAGAAAGTCATTTATAATATTCGATACAAGTATGCGTTTGTTAATTAAAAAATCGTTGGATGTAGTTTCCGCCCTTGCAATACCCACATAAAATTATGCCCAAGTGATACAACTTATTCTTCAGATATCCCAGGATCTGCACGGAAGAATTATGCCTCTGTGAATTTTTAAAAATGCAAACGAGCATGTACAAAAATCCGTGCAACGTAAATGTAACGTGTTTAATGAATGTTCCAAAGCCATTTATATAAAATTAATATTTGCGTGTTTAATGAATGTTCCAAAGCCATTTCCTTCTTTTAAAATTATAATACGTCTCCCGCGACAAAAGTTTCATTCCAGATTTTACTGCAAATAGCAGGACATGCCATGAATGTGCCTACATACTCGCATCAAATGCATCGCAACAAATTATTAGCGTACACACTCCGCGGTAACGCACTCGAGTAGGCATCATCTGTTGACGAGGGATATTAACGACACAGTTAAGCGTGAAAGTGCGACCAGGCGTGAAACGTTTCTAATTTTACGATCACGTTATCCTCGTTGGCAAGTTTTCCAGACAAAGTGAACTATAAAAGTTGCAGCGGCGTTTGAAAAACGATTGGGCAGGTCGTAGAGCGAGTTTACGCTTCGGAATTAAGGTGGAGAGCGGTTCGAGTGCTGTCGATGGGCTGGAAGTGCTCTTAATTAACATCCTTGTGACCGAATCGTGTTGTTACGATGCTTTCGGCTCCGCGTGTGGCGCGAGGCAGCGCTGCTAGAGGGAGAAAAAGATTTTTGCACGTGCTGGGCGGGCCAGGTCATCGGCCTGCATCGTGGTAATTTATTTTAAACCCATGACAGAGAGCGCCCGACGAAATTTCTCTCAGACATTACGCAATGCCGCCAGTCTCGATTGCCCGCGTCGCGTGTATTTATCGTTTTGTCGCGACCAATTAGTAAAGTCGGGAATAAG
Source organism: Andrena haemorrhoa (assembly GCA_910592295.1). Lineage (NCBI taxonomy): Eukaryota > Metazoa > Arthropoda > Insecta > Hymenoptera > Andrenidae > Andrena > Andrena haemorrhoa. Next base: position 9,499,779 of record OU342943.1, read on the forward strand.
ACAGGCATATTTCACGTTAATCGCCGGCCACTTTGTGGCGTGGATTTGGAATCTCTCTCGGGTCACCAGCAGCATATTAAGCGGGCATTGAGTTGCTACGAGTGCATCTGTACGAACGGAGACGCCGATAGTGTAATAGCATTTTGGAAACGGGGCAGGTTAAAGCGCCACGTAGAATTACACGCTTTTAGGTGGAGCGGGTTGTATTTAATTTCTGATCGAAAGTGGCGAGTCATATTTCTTTCGTGCGAAGTTTTCTGTTTGAGAGAATGCAGTTTGAAGATTGCTGGGGCTTATTTGCAGCCGATTACGCCTTGATCTATGATTCTTTTTCTAAGACACTAGCAAAAGATGTACGTACCCGTGCTTCGCTAGCGTTGTAGCTAGGATACACTATATTAAGAGTCTGGCCACGAGTCACTGTCCGCCATGTTTCGGCTAAATCCTACGAGAGAGAAAGAGATAAACACCATTTCACTCTTAACCATTCTTAACAACTCTGACGTTTATGGCGGTATTTTACTTATGTTTACTTAAAAGAGGCCAAAAAAGGTTATGTTATGAAAGTCTTTATGAATATATATATATATACATTCTTTTTTTACTACCAAAGTGCACACTTTCAGATAAATAGATATTACAAACAATTAGGATAGTATGGCAAAAAACGTTTTTATTAACTTCCAAACGTATATTTTTTTAAAAATGTGTTACAGTTAAGATTAGTATAATTGACAGATTTAAAAATCAGCGGGAATAGACTAAAAATGGCGGATCAATCAAAAGTCGGACCTTCTCGTGGCCAGACTATTATTATGCTATTTCTAGTTATACTAGCTGAAAACTTAGAGAATATACTACTGGAAGTCTCATTGCCTCAAGGTTCGTCTCCACCAGCGTTTGCGAACTGTTGACGAACAGTATGGGAATTGAATTTCCTAGAAATCGTCTGTTCGCGAACTGTTCACTAGTGAGGACGCACCTTTATGCCTCCTGTCCTTGAAACTGTCGCCAACATCACGCGAGAGAGAAAGACACGTGCGAGCTGGTGCGAGTGAGATGTGTACACCGGCGCATGCGCATTACGAGCGATTGGGAGTCCCCAGTTCTACCTCTCTCGCTCGCACCATCGAGAAAGTGTCTCTTTCTCTCTCGCACGATGTTGGCGACAGTTTCGGGCTCTCAATGAGACCACCGTGTCTATATGCTCTAAGGCAGTAAAGCGCTTCGAAATTTGACTTTCCGTTTTCATTTAACGGGGAAAGCCAGTGTGACGGTCGAAAATAAAGGCTACTTTCAAGGCATTCTTTTATAATGAAATGTAACTTTCCGCGAAGAATCTTTATTACCATCTGGAACCACATATATTTAACTAAAATTGCATTCTTTTAGGTTGAACAATTTTTGAGTAGTATGGCCACAGCATACGACGATGTCAGGCTCTGCAAAGAAATTTACAAAACGGGCGGTCGTGTAATTTTCTGTGTGCTCTGTAAAATTCCAACGTTTTCTTAAAGTATATTACAACAGCTTCGGTTAAGCGTACAGATTTAAACAGATATTCATTTTTTAAGAAATGGCAGACTTTGGAAGAAAATTTCAAGTGATTCCGATAAAGATTGACTGACAAGGGAAGATACCGAATCCTAAGATTCAAAAAATTCGGAAATATTGTGAATATGTAGGGGATTTCCTCCTGATTACAACGCAACTTTTGTTTGCTGCCCAAATTCACTCGGAGGGGGTGAAATTAACCCCTGAAAATTCGGCTATTTTCCGATTTTCTGTTATAACTCGCGAACTGCAAGAGATAGAAAAAAGGTTTCAAGTCAAAAGTTACTTCTTTTAATTAGATCTATCGTTTGGTGGACAAATTATTTTACAGTTCACGAGTTATAACACAAAATAGGAAAATAACCGGATTTTCAGGGGTCAATAATTGCACATCTTCACAAAGTTTCAGAATTTTTTTAATTTCCGGGTTCGGGATGTTCCCTTGTCAGCCATTAACCCACCCATTTTGAAAAATGCCGGTTTGAGACGGAAATCGCGTTTAAAGTTTTAACAGAAGTTATTCTCTGCAACGCAAAGATCGCAGATGTGTGCGGTCTCGCGTAGCTAGTGGCTCTCTACCTAGCTCTAAACTATATACACCTAAGCTCATAATCCCGCTTAGGTATTAGATACATTTGGATTCTTGGACGAGAACTTTCCGGGCGATTGACACCAAGTTCCCCGTGCGTGCAACCGGTTCTGAGCGCTGCGCTACCTATACCAAACTTTTCGCAGCTCCCAGAATTTTCAAGCTCCACTTTGAAGCTGTGCAGGTATATTTTTGAGGCCCCAAGCAAAAAATTGCACAGTGACTTCCCTACTTAAGACGGTAACAAGTCGGTTTTACCGTAAATTCGGTAAAACGGAGCACGAAACGCGGTTGTAATAAAACGAAATAGAGATTATTGAAAGTGGCTTCATTTAACTGCGGCAAATCTCTTCGGGGAAAGTAGAGCAATTTAATGGAACGACGTAGTAAAACAAAGGGTACCGAAACGATTAAAACTTTGTTCAATCTACTGCAATTAAAGCGCAACGCATGGCAGCTCAGAAATTAGGAATGCAATTAACGAAACCGTATTATCGTTTCATGACGAGATTGTGAAATACGAAAATGTTTCTGGAGCTCATTAGAGGGTGAAGTAATTAATTGCGTATATAGGTAATTGAAGCGTGGTATCCTATTACTGACTGTTATACATCCCGGCTTATAATTTCGATATTGCATTCTGTAAACTGTTAGATATCGAAACATTTTCAAATTCCGCGTGGATAAACAGGGAAATTAATTTTTCAAAGTATCAACTTATAAACAAAATGTACAGCACGTTTCATATAGAGTGCATGCTCTATCGTCGTGGAAGAAATATTCCGTAAAAGTTGGGACGATATTTTTAGCGCAGTTTCTTCATTTTTCACTTTAATCACGCGATCCTTCAAACGAAATATCTCCTATTTGTCAAAGTGGGTCGAACACAGTTCACGTAATAATTTTGTTTATAAATGGGGACGACGGAATGTCAAGCTGGACTTCCAAAGTATGCACCTATGCTCATCGAGAATGGAGGTCATATATAATAATAATTAATGGGCATCTGGGTTTTTCTCAAAACGGTGTTTTTCATGACGGTACTTCTAGTGGGCCAATCTGGTCCATCTTTTTCGTAAACCTTCACAAAAACATATAATTCTAGCCGGTAGCAGGATCAAGGCAAAATAGTTTTTTCACAAGTTTAAGGCCGTTTAAAACGGAGAAAAAGCGTGGAAAAGATGAGTTTAAATTCAATGTGACAATACAGTGTTTCGATAATTTCGCCGGTACTGCTCGCCGATGCACTTCGAACGATGCGTTGTCACGTATTTGTGACTACCTCTTGCATATTTCAATCGAGCGATATAAAATAAAAGCGCAAACAATCGCGTGGACAAACATATTCACTTATTCCATTATTGCTAAAGTTGTACATGTGTCCAATACTTTATCATACTTTATTATTCGTAATCAGTATACATATAGGAATACCTATGTTAGATACAGTTGGTATTGTAGAATACGTTAATTGAATATGACATAAATTACGTGTACTATAGTATTTTATATGTAACATTTATTTTCTATGCTTCATATACGTGTACTTGATGACTTAATACCACATAGTAAATACCTACTCTACATACGTCTACCTGAGAACGAAGATATCTGTTATGATCTAACTTGGATCGGGATCTAGGATTGACACAGTGATTCATAAAAGCCGGCTGAATTGAAGAAATTAATTATCCTCTGCGCCAGGTACTCGCCTGCTCGAAATTGTACGTTACCTGCTGCTGAGATCGCCAGATATACAATTCACGCGCGAAGTAGTACCCGGGGGTGCATTCTCCTGCATCGAAGAAGCGAAACGTGGATTCGCGCGGCGACAATAAATCATTCACTTTGAAAATTGACAGCGGTGCAGGTTTCTGGAACGATAAATGTTCTGTTACAGACGTAAATCGTGCTCTGGGTAAAGTACGACTATTTCCATGATTTATGGAAGTGACATAGCGTGGTGGATTGCAGGCTGTTTCAGACTAAGTAGCCCGTCGACTGGTGATTTTTCGCATAACCCGTTCGCACCAGACATTTTTGTGGCTCATGATTGGTGTTTTAGGAAAATTCGCATATTTGCCATCGATTAGTCCCTTTTCAAAACTATTGTTATCTCCGTCAAGTAAATGCATCACTATTGTGGTTCAGGACTTTTTGTAGTTATTAAACGTGAGCTATAAAGTGAATGTATCTGGAATACTAATACATATTACATAGTGGCAAATAGAAGCGTCTTGCGTGGAAGGAGCTTTAGTGTTATTTGCATGCCATTTTTGGTTCGGCAATTATGTGACATAACGACATAAGGGACTTTTCACACGGGATATTTCTGTAGCTCCCAAATAATATATCCTAATATGTAATAGAAAGGTACTTCCCATACAGCACACTTCGTTGCAGCAGTATTGCAGGAACGTTGCCGCAATATTGCGCTGTTGCATGTTGCATTGCAATATTGCAGGAACGATGCTGCAATATTGGCCCGCATTATTGGAGTAGCAACGATCCTACAATATTGCAGCAATGTTGTCGTGCAATGTTCCATTGGCAACGATCCTACAATATTTCTGCAATATTGCGCGCACATCGCCGTGCAATGTTCCGGTGGCAACGATCCTACAATATTCCTGCAATATTGCGCGCACATCGCCGTGCAATGTTCCGGTGGCAACGATCCTACAATATTCCTGCAATATTGCGCGCACATCGACGTGCAATGTTCCAGTGGCGACGCCCAAACAAAATTGCGCACATATAACCGTGCAATACTGTAGCGAATAATATTGTAGAAACATTACAGCAATATTCCGAAGCAACTATGACTTTGACAAAATTTGTCGAAATATGTACATGCCGTCGAGTGGATTCTACAGCATGTCTCATTTAACTGGATACGCTAGAATTTCTCGTTAGCCGTTGAAGATATGGAAAAAACTGTTATCGTGAGAGTTGTTATGGTGCAACATTGCAATCTTGCACCCCATCATTGCAGAGACGTTGCTGCAATGTTACGGTGCTGTGTGGGTTATGGCACTCATATTCCCTAGTATGCATTCCTTGATAATACTTGGACCACCGGTGGCCTACGATATCCATCGGAAGTGACGTAATAGTGAACTAATTCCAATAAATGAGAATGATTTCGGCGCGTTGGTTCGGTCAGTTAAACGTAATAAAAGCAGTTGTGCAATTCAATTAACTATAAATTCCAACGTTTCGGTCATAGTTGCGACTATCTTCTGGGTTAGGGGGTTAGGCTGGTTAGGGTAACTATGACCGAAACGTTTATAATTAATTAAATTTATAATTAATTAAATTAAATTTATAATTAATTAAATTTATAATTAATTAAATTGCACAACTGCTTTTATTACGTTTAACTGACCGAACCAACGCGCCGAAATCATTCTCATTTATTGGAATTATTCTATAAAATACGGTCGAAATTCTAATTATATTATGTAATAGTGAACTATTATTTTTCTATAATTGAACACCATGATCCACTTTTCTCGGCACCGTTCATAATCCTACAAGAGATCTGAATTTCCACCGTGGCACGGAACGTGCTAGCAAAGATGGAAACTGTGTATGTCCGTGTGCCGTGTGAAAAGGCCTTAATGAGAAAACTGTGCTAATACGGCGTCAGTTAGGGATAAACGATGGAAAAGGAAACGATGAAGGGACGCGATCGAGTGAGTTCGGAGTGCAGCGTGTCCGTGAAGCAGTTTGGCTGATGAAGTGGATGGGATCGATGAAATAAAAGGGATTCATGGCTACTGCCAGCGTAATGGCCGTGACGCGTGACCAAGTTGCTCTTCGAGGCTGCATTCGGATTGCGAAGGAAGGGAGGCGAAGGCGCGTCTTCCTTGTGACGGCAATAAATCGGTACATCCGTGTGTTCACGTGTCTTGGCAACTCTGAAGTCGTAACCCTAAAACGCCCCCCCCCCCCTGGTTTTAAGTATCGTCTTAACCAACATCAAGGATCCCCGACGTTGAACCAAGTGCCTATTTCGTCACGGCGCACGAAGGTACTTGCGCGATGCTCACGGAGCTGGCAGAAATAGCGGTAGAATCTTTATAGTGGCCCGATGTGCACCTGTTTTCCTGTTCCATTTATTGTCTTTCTTTGCGCAACGGAACGAATTAAATGATAGCACGAAAAGAAGCGACTTGGAGCAGAGAAGTTTGAATATTGTGCGTGCAACGATGGAATATATTAATACCGTAAGTGAATTGTAGAGTTCTATGCTTATTTCTGAAGGAATCCATTTTGTTTAGCAATTTACTATTTGGTATATTTAGGGTTGCCATACGTCCCGTATTTCACTAGTACTTACAGAGTGAAATAAACCATTACCCTCCCATTTTTTTCATGTTTTATTTATTCAGCACTTAAACGGTCGATATCAATGCTTAGTAATTATAGCAACCCTAAAAATAAACCATTACCTACCCACTTTTTTCATGTTTTATTTATTTAGCACTTAAACGTCCCGTATCAATGTTTGGCAATTATGGCAACCCTAGGTATATTGTATGTTTGAAATGAAATGTTAAGGCATAAAGGCATATAGGTGGGGTTAGGTTGCAAAATAGCAGTTATGCTAAAGCTCGCCCATTTGTCACTTAATTATCTATGTAATTTTGTGGTGGATAAAGACGAATTATTATTAGTATTATTATTATTATAACGCGAGAAAATAGTGTTACTGCATTCATTAATTCAAAGATGGGGGATAGTATTTAATCGTATGGAATTTGATTAATCCTTCATTCATTGTGACGTTGCGATAATATACATAGAGGGTTAACGTTGGCGACTGCATAATTTTCATTCTGACTCTACGATCTTTAAAGACAGATAAAATAGTAATAAAATTCGTTCCAGTGCGAGAGGATTAAAAAATATCTACCTTTCATTTGTAAATGGAATCTAGTTGTCGTTCCTGTTGTTCAAAGAATCCATTAAACGATCCAAAGAAACGAAACAACTGCAAACATGGCACAAGAATCTGGTTACGAAAGGCGAGACCAAATACATAATTGCGTCTCAGTGTGTTTTCTGTGTGTACGTATAATCAGTAAAATACTCGGGGAACATAAAAAAGGACATGAAAGATGTTTAGAGCGCACACAAAAGTTGAACAAATAGTTCACCCATGAAGATTAAGCTTATCAGGTGAATGTAAGATACTGCGTTCATGCGGACAGGTTTACATTAGCGAAACTAGGAGGAGCGTGGACACATATCTTGGAGAGCACGAAAGGTATATCAAAGTTTGCTGTGTACAGACCACCGTGGAAAAAAGAATCACTCAGCTACAGGTCGGGAGTTTGAATTCAACAAGTCTAAAATTACACCTACTTACTTCCTCTGTTATTTCTTCCGAGTCTCTGAAAACTACAACTACACGGTACATAATTTATTGATTACTGGTTTAATGTAAATACCATTGAATAATTGGTAGATTGAAATTTTCGCTAAAAAGCTATCAACAATTTCGAGGGGATTGTAAATGTCGAGTAACTTAAATAAAAAAATCAGCCCTTCATAGCAACGGGCAATATCATAAATTATATATCATAAATAATACTATGTAATTCCTAACCATAACAAAACTTCTCAGAACATCTCCTTGTAACAAAGTAAGGAAAGTCTCTTCTGTATTCGATAACACTATTCCCCTCCACTGTTCTGCGTACCAGGAGGAGGAAGCAGGCACACGTGGAAGGGTGCAATGAATTCTCTCCGCGAAGAACCGTGACACTGATTCACGCTGCAAGTTTGGGCGTAGCGACTTACGGCAGACAGATGCAAAAGAACATGGCAAATTAGCGGTGTGTAGCGTGTAATGGTGATGCACGTAGCCCGCGAAGCATAGTGAGAACTGAGAAGCCAATGTAGTCGTCCACCCTCGAGACGTCTCAGGGTCGGGTCGGCTCGGTGACGATTTCACAAAGGCATGCACCTACCACGCCGCGAACCAGACAGAGGAGGACGAAAGCAGAGGCAGACGACGAAAGAGTCTGACTAGAACGGTCAGCAGAAGGGTGGAAGTGGTCAAGGAATCCGGAACGAACCGCCTACGTGACCGAAACTCTCGTACAAGGAATCTCCTATCAAAACCTCCTATCCCGACGCCGTGCACTTTTCCACGTGCTTGTTCCCAGTTCTTCTGTCTCCGCCGTTGGGTCTATCGGGACGCGTTCTCGTGATTATTGATTAGTCGTCGATGAGTTTACGGGTTTCATTCATAATAGTTACAGGATGAAAGAGTTTGTCGGGTTGAACAGTCTGAAGCAATTTGATACGTAGGGAGTGGTCTTCGAAATGCCCTAATCTGTAACAGTATTGATTGTGTTAGGTTGATGTAAACCACTTGTTCGTTGTGTGCGAAGGCCTATTATGTCTATTGTATAATTAATTGTTGGATGAAAATTGTGGTTTCAATGGGTGAGAGAAGTTGGGAATGCAGGGGAGTGTTGTTTACAAGTCGAGAAGATTTTTCTAATTATTAGAAAAGTTCCATTTTGCTGATAATCCTTGATAGGTACACAGTGCGAATAATATTTGGTAAATGTGTCGGGAACTTTAGAGGTTTAAAATTTGGCGTAGGTACTTTTATATGCACTGCGTTCTCCTGGTCTATTACACTGTGATTTTCATTTAGGTGTCGTAGCTTTTTTATCATTTTTTAATCGCCCATGGTTCTGTGCGTGGTGAACACTGAGAATGCTCTTCTAGGGTCTAGGAATTTTAGAAATTCGCAGTTTCTTCGAAATGGAATTAAAATACTTATTTCTAGATGGGAAACGTGTACTGAAGAAACTGTAGTTAGGGTTTGTCGGTTTTTCAAAACCGGGTTTTTATAAATTTGTAAAATTCGAAAACCGGTTTTTAAATTTAAAAATAATTATTTAATTAGAAACGTTATCATTTTCACTTGAGTTCATGTTTTCGGAAGAAAAATACTAAATGAAATAAAGATTTTTAATTTATATTTTGTAGGGATTTTAATTATTTTAGTCTTCTTTTCATTTGGTTTGTATGCAGTGTATTTTATTGTGTTATATTTTTGTATATCCATGAATATTAAATGAACTCAAAAATTGTATGTATTGTTACCGACTCTGGTTACTTTATTTTTTTTTATTTGGTTTTGTATAGATGCAGTATATTTTATTTTGTTATGTTTTTGTAATTCCATAAATATTCAAAAACTAAAAATTTTAAAAATAAGTACAGATATTTATTTTCTATTTTAATTAAATTTTTCGGAAACGGTTTTTTCAAAAGTCAGTTTTTGTATAAACTCTAACTGTATACTATTTTCATGCATAAAATACCCATGTCAAATATTCTACACCAACACAATAGAATGTTACGCATGCAACTAGAACCATTAAAATAATGTTCTGGATATTGACTTTAACAAAAGTGATTTTATTTTATTTTCGCCGTACAAATGGCCGTATTCGAAAGGGACTGTGAAATTCATTTTATGCAATCTCTTGTCTTTAATGCATATTTGCAATGTCTTTTACCCGCACTGTCAACGAGTATTATTATTCAGGAGTAAAAATTATTAAAACTACAACGGTGGTAGTTTAATAATAGTAAATCAAACAACCTGTGCTTTGTACAGTTCAATTTGTTTCAGTAATAAATCACACATTAATTTTGATTTAAAAGCAATTTATCTGAAAAAATCTTGAATATTACAAATGATGAAAATAATTGAACAGTGCAGTGCATGGCTTAATTTAAACCACGCAAAATTCGTATGAATCAATTCTTTCTTGGACTCACTATTTACAACGTAATTAAAATAATCTCAGATATTCCACTATTATAAGAAAGAATATAGAATAATTGAGAAAATATTGATTGATTATAGTGCTAAGTCTATCGTAGTTAATAAGGTATCTGAAAGACGAGAGAACGTACGATCACATGTCAATCAATTTTTTTATAGATAACCAATCAAAGGATTCCAATTATATAGATATAGATATAATTTTTTAAAGAGATCCAGGTAGCTACCTATTTCAAATCATTAAAAGTTCTCTTTTCTTCACTAGTGCACATAAGTTTCGTAAACGATAACAAATGCAAGACCCATTATTGTGGATTTTGCTAAGCATCATCATAAATGGCATCCCTTGTATGGAATGCGGGCAAGAATCGCGGTTGATTCCTGGAATTTACCATCTATAATTCCAGGAACAACCTTAAAAAGGGATTCCCTAACAATGTACCAAATTCTCCACTAAAATTACCTCCATCAATCACACTTCACTCTTGCATATGGAACTGGTTTTGACTAATAGCATTTCACCTCTTGGTCAATCTTAGCTCGACACACATCCAAGTAACATTTAGACGACAAAAAAGCGAACAGGGTACGATTGCGTTTGATACGCTGAATATTACACTTCAATTCTCAAGTTCTTATTCTACCTGTTCACATCTACAATTTTCCACGGCCATCATTTAATTCAGTCAATAGAAAAGAAGTTAAGTCTTCTTGCTCCTTATATCCTAACCCGACAGTATCAACGTAATAAGAAGAGTAATAAAATATAAAAATATTATGACATTGTGTATTATTCTGTATAAATAATTAATGTGAATTTAATTATTTAGACTACGGTGTCAGATAGTGATATTAAAATATAAGTTACAATCACATTTTACATCTTGTAAAAGAGGGTTAAAAAATGTGCTTATGTATTTTTACATATTTCGCCCCCTCCAAGAGAAGCTCCTGAATCCGCCTCTGCGGTAACTCAGGTTAGGTTGAAAACAAGGTTAGGTTGTAAACAAGGTTAGGTTGTAAACAAGGTTAGGTTGTAAACAAGGTTAGGTTGTAAACAAGGTTAGGTTGTAAACAAGGTTAGGTTGAAAACAAGGTCTGGGTTAGGTTTGGGTTAGGTTAATAATAATAATAATAATAATAATAATAATAATAATAATAATAATAATAATAATAATAATAATAATAATAATAATAATAATAATAATAATAATAAGAATAAGAATAATAATAATAATAATAATAATAATAATAATAATAATAATAATAATAATAATAATAATAATAAGAATAATAATAATTAATTCCATTCCGTTTCATAGGTTTGCAACGGAGTTAGTAAAATAGTACCAATACCTATTACTGCACACTATCATTTTGAGATCTATCAATAAAATAATATTTACTATAGAAAAGTAAACAGATATTCACGCCAACTGGAATGTTTTGTCATTTTTCACAATATATTCTTGATTTATTTTATCGGAGCTATCAGTTTACGACATTTATCAGTAAATTTTTCTTTCTGTATCACACTTCGTTTTATCAATTCAAGGAGATTTCATTTTTATAAGTTTCTTGGTCGTTCACAATATTAATAAGTCTTTAAATAATATTATAATGAACTGTATTCATATTTCGGTGGACCAAATTTCGCCTCGCGCAGCTTGGAGAGAATGTGTCTAAGGCTTGCTAGACTCATAGAGGATATATCGCGTGCCCTAAAAGCACACATTTATAGATATTTGTAGAGTCGCGGAGCCATATTTTTCGATCTAGCGTCGCATCGACCAAACATACGTACACATGCATGTATGTCCTCCGCGTCTGACGGGAAATTTACTATCAGGAAGTTACCTGCTCATATAATATAACCTGTCGACCGTCGAAACTTTCTATGAATTGTATATGCACGTGATAGAATATACTTTATGGGGGAACGAGTATCAACGAACGGGGATAAACTGCAAGGAATAAGGTAGGGGCCGGCTATCAGAACGTGTTCCCCGATCTGCAACTGCTTCAAGAGTTTCGAAGTGAAAATATGTATCATTACGTAAAACAGTGTTGGTCAGATTCCTCCGGACAGAGTCACAATTACCTACCTGTTTACATGCATTCCCAATGCTCTAATTTCGAAACATATTCTATAAGTTCGTAAGAAACTTTTGTTGATTCCACGGGTATAGCGTTTAACCCGTTCTTCATGAACGTGACAATTTATAATTGGTAGGTACCTTTTTTAATTGGATCTACCTTTCGAGCGTAATAAAGGCAGTGCTCCCAAAGATAGCCCTACTATCTGCGACGCACCAGCGGCGGTGGCCGTGATGGAAAACACCGGTTCTCGTAAGATCATCGAAGTTGAACATCACGGGGCGGCGTTACTGGCGAATGATGGGTGACCACCTGTGTCTCCCGGTGCGTCGCTGTTGCTGTGACCTGAAGGAGAGAGAGGAGGGAAAAAGAAAAATGACTATTGTTCGTTGGGGAGTATAAGCAAATGCTTGAAACGCCCCCATAAAAAAAACAATAAATAAATAATAATACCTAATATCTGCGACATACAAATTTCCATTCAACATATTCTGGTAAGCTGTCCCAAATTCGAAACCAAAAGAATGCAACTTCATATTTCGATAAACTCACTACAAATACTAAAGGAAGAAAATTCTTGCAGAAAAGAGCTTACATTTTTATAGTTAAGTGTGTGTAGATGAGATTGGGCATGTAGCTTATAAATTAATTAATTCCACCTTCATCACGTAACGCGGTCACTAATAACTTACAAAGATGTATGTGACGTTGAACATTTATAATAATAAAAGAAAAAGCTTGTGTTCATGCTTTTTTCACCGCGGTGCTATTGGATATCCTTTTTTAATTAATAAATGACAAAAGCATCTCTGATATGTCCAATTCGCAGAGATTGGACGTAAATCACTGCACGTGTACAATTTGATGCGTATCACGCCGATAGGAATGCATGCTCCGCATTTCAATTTAATTCATTCGCTATTCGAATTCGTAATCAACGAACGTATGGATAATACGAGTTTGTATTGTTTGACATTTTGTACTTGGGGAAAATATAGGTATGTTTATATTTCTTCTTTCTTCTCATTTTCCACGTTAGCTGTTGATTAGCCATAATCAGAACATGTCTGCCTGATTGGCAGAGGAAATTGTTGCCAGGTTGGATAAAGTCTGTCTCTTCTATGAACATCGTTCACTTGTTTCTTTCATTTAAAAAAAAAATGAAGCGGCGCACAGTCAAGATGTAACGAAAGTAAATACAGGACAAACCCTTTTTGCTGAAGATGATTTCACATACAAATATACGAGGATATTGGCAAATTAATGGTTTGCATGTACAGTTTCTTCGACCGGGGAAAACAAATATTTCACATTTATTACATATTGGGGAATCTCAGAAAACTAAATGTCTTATCTTCACATATAGACCAGTTGTAAATTACTGAAGGTATGAGTAGATAGTAACACAGGGGGATTAAGGGTACCTTCCGGTCTAAAAGTCGATTTCTTTTTTCGAATGTTCAACCTGTTAGGAATACGTGTTTAAAAGGATTTGTTGAAATTCGTAAAATTCCTAACACGTACAACTTTAAACGCGTTTTTCTCGAAACAGTGTTCTCAAAACGGTGGGACCTGTATTTCCAAAAGTTATTATCCGATTCGACTGAAACTTTTTTATTTTGAAGAATATACTTCTGGCTAGTGGGGATACCAGAAAAAATACAAAAAATTTAAAATTTATAATTTTCAAAGGCGTTGTAAGGATGAAAAATATAGGGAAAAAGTGATTTCAAACTTCAAGTGCCGTTATTTTCTAAAAAATGTCATTTGTGTAATTTTTTCTGGTTTCCCCCTGGTTTCTCTAGCCAGAAGTATATTCTTCAAGATAAAAAAGTTTCAGTCGAATCGGATAATAACTTTTGGAGATACAGGTTTTTGACACCTTGACTTTAACGACTCCCCAGTTCCGCCTGCAATGATTAATTATAAAATAAAAAATATATTTCTATAACTTAGGACATCCTTAATACAATGCAGAAAGTCCCATTGAATTATATATAGTAGTTTTCCTTTAATTAATTCCTAAAGATCACATATTTTTGGGGGCTCTAGACCGGAACCTCCCCTTAATAGAGAATCAAAGTTACGAATGATGTACTAATCCTTCTTCTAAACACAAATAAAGTGGGAGATGATTTCTACTGTATTTTACTGCAAGAATTTTTCCTTAACTGTATACGAACCCGATAAAATTTCGAAGTTTCTTATTTGGAAAATGGAGCTTTACAATCTCTATGTGCAAGAATCGCATTCTGCAATTTCGATGAATTTTTCTCACATGAAGTCATTCTAGACTTTCTTACTATACAGTACTAATCGCAATTACGCGCGACAGCGATCCCACTCTGTGTACAGGGCGCGTGTAAAGTCGTCGTGAAAATATAATTTTTCAAACAAATAAGACCTAGAAGAATCTCGGAATGTTGATAGAAAAACGATAAACTCGCTAGAATTGTTCGAAGTGTGCGGAGCCTTGCAACATCTTTACCGTGTCCCGATGAACATGACACACGCCTATTGCATTAGCGGGAAATCGTGGATCGACTTTTAAACGAGCTAGCCGCCGAAGGTGTCATTATTGCGCAGAAATAATCTACGGTTTCATTATTCATTAGAGACTAAAAGAGATGCAGCTCGAACCATCCTTACACTCCTGCATGGCGGATAACTCAACCTTCGACAGCAGACACGGGGTCCATTTGCACCCATAATAGTAGTACGTACTTCGTTAATACAATTCTTGGAATAAACTTTTATAGTAGAAGCCGATTTTTATCAATGATTGATTCAAGCACTGATACTAATAATTAACGAGTAACATACGTAGTTTCTCATGGATTTAAATGGACCCCGTATCCGCCACACAAGGGTCAAAGTGCTTATACCAAAGTTTTGACTGTTAATTTGTATGAATTCAGTACAGAACAGTTTGCATATTTTACATTTACCGGTGCATGTAGGTTCATTTAATGGGGGAAATGGAACTGTTGTATCTCTGGGTTTTGGAGCTTGATTTACAGTCTAAAGCGTGTAGCGTTTATACGAACAAAACAGCATAATTATAATGTGCGCTCATTACTTATGAAATTAAAATACGTATAATTGCAACACTTTCGTGTTAAATTAAATTTTCTGTTACACGTTTCTCATTAAGTTGCTCCATTAAATAGATTCTATAAGAAGAATGAAAATTCAAAAGTATGGCTATAAAAGATTTATGAAAATCGAGTCTATCCATTTCTCCAGCCTTTGAATGTTAAATAAATCAAACAAACGCGTAAGAAGTAATTTAACGAAAGTGAATCTTGTGGCATCTTTGTATTTCTCTTTTTTTTCTTGCATTAAGAGGCTGATCGGCCTGTGCGAAATATTCCTTCACGTGGTTTATCTGAAACGTATAGTCAACGTAGTTGATCTACATTGTGAAAGTTGAGCTTATGAAGTGCAATTATCATATTAGAACGTTGAGTACGTTGTTTGCATTTTTGTATTTGCTTACTAGAGCGCTGCGTTCTACATCGTTTATCTCTTCCGTTTCTTGCGTAAGTGTTGACTTAGCGAGAATGATGAGAATGGCTGTTAGCACAAGCGACAGACGCATCCAGAAAATTATTACAAAAGAAATAGCGGTTACGTTTAACTGCGAACAGCGTGCTGAACGTTCTAATATGACAATTGCACTTCATACATTAACTTCGTATAGTAACTCCTAAACTCGCGCGACATTATATGTACAGCAAATGTTTAAGGTCAATTTTTTTGTTTAAACAAAACCTGGAATGACACGTTTCTTTTACAGTCAGTAAAAAAAGTATTTGGACGCTTTTTAAAATCGCATAACTTTGTTAGAATTGGTCCAAACGACTTGAGTTTTTTTTGGGAAGTTAGAAGGATTAGTTTGCTAAGTGACGTGTTTCGTCGTTTTGAAAAAGATGCATTTGATGATTCCTTTTATTACATCTTGAGAACCACTGAGGATATTGTGCAAACCGCCCCAGTTGTCGACTTCCCTGCGATCCCTTGAATCGTTTGCCGTTCGAGGGTTAATGGTTCTCGTTTGTTAAAACTAAGCGACGGTTTCGGTTGCATGGTGGCTCGACACAGCTGGCCGTATACGATAGATCGAATCGTAAGGAAGGAGATTTAAACTCCAGCTTTATCAATGAACGTTCTTGCCGCCGTAACTCTCTTGTATACGCGACGCAAGCTTTCTGTTTTCGTCAGCTTCTAGTCCTGAAACACTTTTGGCCTGGGGCTTCTGTTATCTAGCTGGGTAGATCAGCTTAACGAATGGTCCAAGATTACAAGACAACGAAATCCTCTCAGGAAAATAAATCCTATGCTAACTTCTTCAGCGGATTTTAACATTCCGGAAAGCTGGGCGCGAGTGTCCACGTTGGGTTCCACCTGCGTCGCTGGGGCAATTGGTTTATCTAAGATAGACCCTAACTATAGGTCAGTCGCAAATGGCCGTGATAGCTGGAGCTTGGACGCGCGACCATCTTCAAATGACCACAGTACGAGTGAGATTTTGAAGGAACAATGAAATCAGTAAGTGAAGTTGAATCGAATGAAACAGGTATATAGGTACACTAACTTCGAAGTCAATGTGTTGATAATTAGGTATTACTGATTGCGGACTACTCCTCCTGGGTTGGTCACGCCGACCCATGTCACAGAATCTGCAGCATCGCTAATCAGCTCTATTCGGAGAGCCCCTGTTGCGGAAGGTATTTCTTAGTTTCTTCTTCACCTAGGGGAGAGTTCCCAATATCGTATTGGTCACCTAAATCTGATGATAAAAGTATCAAGTAAATGCGAAATGAGAAATAGAAACAAAACCTTTTGAGCTTACACCCTATTTTGTGCGTGCTATAAACATTTAAAAAAAATCAGGTATGATTGATCTAACTTTTTACCAGTTTATCTTAGCTGATAATAATCAAACAATGCAGCTTTAGCCTGTATTTTTGTATTTTTCTAAATGCGGGTTTACTGTAGAATATTTTACATTCATTTTACGTACATATTACATTCATTATAAAGTTTATTTGGGGGCAAGCAAGCATTACAAAATTTTGAAAAAAAAAAATTGTATTCTCAAAACACATATTAAGAATTAGAAAAAAACTTCAATTTAGTAACATTCTTTTTGTTACAAAAAAGTTCCAAACAGTGTTACTTTATCAGGGCGTCACAGTAGAAAGACCCCTTAAATAAGGCCACGTACATAAACATCTCTTCCAATTGTGATGGTACAAAAACTATTTTATATGCAATTTCAATGGTATCAAGGGACAAACATGCTGCAAGAATATTTTTCTCCTTCAAGAATATTATTTAATTATTATTTTACTTGAGTCTTAACACTTCGTTGACCTACATTTTTTTTCGATCAACTTTGACATACCTGGGTGGCTCCCACCCAGAACAATTTTTGACTGACTGCCATTCTTATCTGAAGAATCCAATCGTTATGAAAAAAATCATGGGTCAATTTTAAGGTCTGTAGAATGTATTCCAATAGTTTTTTTTCTTGAAATTCCATCACAGTTTTTGTAAAAAAATGTAGATTACCACGTGTCGAGGAAACACGAAGAAAATTTTCAAAAAATTGTAACTTTTACAAACTCCAATATTAGAAGCTAAAAATCTACAGAGTTATTGTTCAGATATAATATCTTGAGAGAAAAAATAGTTTGTAAGTCGGCTTCGGAAAGAAGGTATTTATTTTACATATAGAAGCTACAGAGCGTCAAAATCAGCTTATGGGTGGCTCACACCCAGTGTGTCAACGAAGGGTTAAGCTTCGTGTTTCCGTCTGTTTCCAGCAATTTCTGGCCTGCTTTAAATTATCTGTAGTCTTAAACACCCTTGGCTTTTGAATTACACGTTTCAATAGACGATGATCCAGGAAATTACAGTAAAATCAAAGAGGCAAAAGATAGTATTCGTATAATGCGTTTGCAGCGACGGATTGCGAGGATCGGAGTATCGAGTCTCGCTGACGCGTTGAGTTACATATCACGTGGAAGGAGGAGATGATGAGGGCCTGGATGAGACGGGCGGAGGGAAATGTGCAAAATGCCGTGTTCGTAACTCACGGCATTAAACCGCTGGTGACAATTAACGTTTACGGGCCCATTAATTGCCGCGACGGTAGGGAATGGAAAAAAGAACCGAGGCTCTTGTCTTCTTTTCCAGCTCTCTCTCTCTCTCTCTCTCTCTCTCTCTCTCTCTCTCTCTCTCCCTGTCCCTTTTGTCACGGCGTGCCTATTTTGCCATCTCATACGAGTCACGTTTATAAGCGGACAATGGTCTGCTCTTATCTCTAATGATCCTCGCGGATCTGTTGTCCCCGAGCGGGAAGAAGTATCCATTGAAGTGATCCGCCGCGCTCGAAGGCGCGGATAAGTATCCTCAGAAAGTCGAGGCTCGCGTCGCTCTCTTCGAGATCTCGATAAATCCCTCGCTTCGTGGCTTGGTGCACACCCGTTGTGATTTTCGTGTTCAAAGGACGTACGTATCAAGGAGACGTCTGGTAGGAATTCGACAGGAAATGGAAAATTGTTAGGCATATTTAAGGTGATCCTTGGAAAAAAAAATGGACGAGGTGTTTGAGAAGCGTGTGAAGTGTAATACCTTTTTACAGAGTATTTTTGAATTAGTATTTGTGTGGGGGGAGGTTTGAAAAAATACTTCATCAAGTTTGTCTGGGTTAGGCGATATTAATGAATAGGTAAATTTATATATTTTTTATTAGATCATCATGAGAGTACTGCTAATGCACAGGAAAAGATCTTCCGATTTAGTACAACTGTAAAAGATTTATATTTTGTGCGGATATTACTTATTTTAGTTTTTTTTTCATTTCATTTTGTGTGCAGTCTATTTTATTGTGTTATATTTTTGTAGATCCATAAATATTAAATGAACTCAAAAATAGTACGAATATTAGTTAATTGAATTCTTCTTATTTATTTGGTTTTGTATAGATAGAGTATATTTTATTTTGTTATATTTTTGTAATTCCATAAATATTAAGGAAACTGAACATTTTCAAAATAAGTACAAATATTTATTTACCATTTTAATTATATATTTTTTGCGAAAATTCGAAAACCGGTTTAGCTGTTTTTTTGGGAATAGTGGAATTCGAAAACCGGTTTTTTCAAAAGTCAGTTTTTGTATAAACCCTAGTCAGTACATGACTAATTTTTAAAATAGACATTTGGGGAGGTTCGCAATATACTTTCGATACTGTCCAGAGATTATCGACATGAAATGCGGCAAAGTTGTGCACAACATGAAAATCTTGAGAAATCTTAAAAAAATTTAAGAATGTGTTCTTAAAAAGTTATTTAACGTTCACGAAATTTCTATGTAAAATATGTGTTGCCAATGACGAGTGATGGATTCAACTTTCTTGCTGGTAACAATTTAGGCTCTTACTACAAACAAAAGATCGTATACATAGGTATCTACCACGTTTTGACGGAACGAGGTGGATAGTTTTGGTAAGCGTAGCTAGCAAGGCAGTTTATCTTTGAAATGTTAAATAATATGTGAAACAGAGACGCATTTTTGATAAGCAGTCACAATAACATACGTATACCTACTTATCTTCGAACGAATTCTTGCTAAATTTACATCTTATCGAAGCCCGCTGAGAATATTAAGAAAATGGGCGATAAGCTATATCGCATACCTACACATATATTATAAACGATTTTATCACAAATCTCTCTAAACGGTCCTACGTTTGATCGCGTGTAATTCCGTAGCCAAGAGCAACGTATGCACGAACATTTTACGATTATAAATTATATTATCTGTGGAAGATATATCGCCGCCGGGTAGCTGTCATTGCGATGCTGTTGTGCTAATGTAACAGATGGTAACAAAAACAATTCATAGATTCACGAGAGCAGGTGCTAACGATGGAAAACATGCATTCACGCGTTTCGCCTACTGATGCGTTTACTATACAGGGTGCTTCGGGTTGAAATACCAACATTGTACTATTAGTGTCTGCAGGTGATTCTGTATGAAAAATGTGGAGAATTTCGGACTTTTCTCGAAAACAGTTTGTCGCACGAGAAAAAGTAATCAAGAGACATAGTAGTGTCTCGCGCCAAGTATATATAGGTACTATATATGCGCAGCGAACACAGAGTGTATCTATTGCGCCACGACTCGCTATCAAGAACCCTGAGATTTCCGAATCTCAATAACGGCTGATCCGATTACATTTTGAATGGTCTTAATGGATAGCTTGGGTTTGATTTGCATCAGAAAAGTGTCTGTGTTTTGTTCCTACGGGCCTTATGAGCTGAGATATTTCGATGCAAAGTCGCAATTTGCTGAATTTTATGTTCTTAAAATTAAGAATCGTCATCGTCATCGTCCTACACTTGCTGGCAAGAGAGGAGTATGAAAGGGGGAGGAAATGTCTCTCTGGCACGTCATTCATTGGATGCGGGTTTCGGCCAATCGCGTAACAAATTGTTGTAACCTGACAGCCAGACAGAGACTGTATAACCTACCCAAGTGTCAAGTGTCAAATAAAGTAAGTTGTCCGAATTTGAAATGTCACGAGTTTTTACACTAAATAGGAGACTGAATTATTGTCTTAATTAGCAGACTTGATATATTGTAACAAATTGCATTGCATTTAAATTGCCAGATATTTTTATACCAGCAATTTAGAGATTTGATGTAAAGCTTATATTATATTTAGAAATAAAGGAGACGTACAGGACTTGGATAAAAATGAAGGAGATGCACAAGCTTGGATGGATAGAAATGAAGGGGATGCACAGGCTTGGAGGTTGTCCGGAGAAGATTAGATAGATAGATCTTGTTTCGCACAAGTTTCTGGAAATTTGTCAAATAAGGTAAATCGACAAAAATTGTCAAAAGGCATAGCATTAAGAATTATTAAGAAAATAGATTATTTCAAAAACACATCTCCCTTGATGCTTTTCAATCTTTTGTGAAAGACATTCGTAATACTTTAATAAAATCCACAGTAGTTGCCACGCATTCATTAATTCATTAATTTTTCAGCTTCCCATTAACAACTAATTTCATTCCAAAACCAATAAATTGTGCGTTGAAAATATTGGATCTGTTCAATCATTGGCTGCAAGAGATACCATTGGGTATCTTACCAGAAAACGTGTTTATATCCCAGAAACGTTTAGTTCTTGCATGGACGTTCATTAAACCATTTTTGTTTCTCTTTAAGAGCACTGCTGGCCTGTTACACCTGTACCCATAATTCAGAAACACCGTGCAAATTGTACGCTCACGCGATCGTCCATATCAACTCGAAATTTCCTCCTAAAAGCAGACATTAATGCGTGCACGATTGTACATGCAAAATGGTGGACCAATATTGAGCATTATTGACCGCGCGATAATCAAGACGTTTGCGTAATCAATGTAACGAGCAGAAAACCAGACTCGCTCCAGAGGAAACAATGATTAAGCTTTATCTCGAAGGCGAGCTTCATTTAATGTCAACAAATTGGAATCATCGTGGCTGCTGAAAGCATGGAAAATTGTTCGCGTTTCCGGCTTTCATTTAATCTTATTTAAGTAGGTAAGCTCCAGAGGGACTTTAACTTATGGAACTTAAAAGTTAGTGGTTTATGATATAAAGATCTGGGTTGATTTTGTTTTGTACCATTCTCAGTTCCAATATTATTGTACTGTATTGGTATGGAAATAGGAAAACTGTTTCTCGCAATAAGTACCGAAGACTCTTTATTTTCCTATTGGCGACTTATAATTACATAGTACTGTAAACATTTTCATAAGATGTAGGGAAATCTATTTGATTTATTTAGATCGAATTCCAGTTACGCCCGAGTCGTTCGTGATTTGCATTAAGGTGGGTTTCCCTATACGCGACTGGACGCAACGTTGAGAATTTCAAAGTCGATTTTCTCGAAAATTAAACGCGATATGGAAAAAAGTTACTCTTCCTTTTCTACTTATAACAAGTAAATAAGTCGAGAAAAAGGAATACAATTTTTTGATATCGCGCTTCGTTTTCGAGAAAATCGAGTTTGAAATTCTTGACGTTGCGTCCAGTCGCGTATAGGGAAACCTACCCTAATGAAAATCACGGGCGATTTGGGCGCAAGTGGAATTCGCCCTTAGTCTACATATTAAGTAATGGCGACTGGTCAGCCATTGTGCTTCATTGGTAGTTCTGCCTTCTAACACCCGAGTCACCGGTGCATGCGTTCATCCCTTGATAAAACATTATGAACCGACAATTTATAAACGACATACCTAGATCAGTAATTTATCGAGATCTGATCCACTGGTGCCTCAATGTCTCATCCGAAAAGCTGTAATTTCAAGTAGATTCGATGCTAACAAACAAGAATACGAAGATGTAAGAAGGTATACCTACCTACCCCAGGTTTCAAGATGGAACGGATTTATTGACAAATGCAGGCGTACCTAGTGTACTCGATGGATTTTCCACCTCGATTTTCTTGAAAACAAAGCTCCATTCGAAAGAAAAGTGTTCTCACTATTTCCAGCTATCTCTGCAGAAGAAATTATTTCATTCGCAGTTGTGACACATTCACTGATACATTCAGCTAATCTTTAGTCAAATGGTCGCGTGTCCCATGAATCTTTAAAGTCGATCTTCCC
Organism: Andrena haemorrhoa; assembly: GCA_910592295.1. NCBI lineage: Eukaryota > Metazoa > Arthropoda > Insecta > Hymenoptera > Andrenidae > Andrena > Andrena haemorrhoa. The sequence continues at coordinate 9,522,521 of OU342943.1, forward strand.
TCTCTCTCAAAAATAAAAAAAAAACGAAGGCTCGTATCAAACAATTTTATCATACACATCCGATTATTTTTGCATTAGGAATCCCATCCTACACTCCGCTATTCTCATAATCACTCACCCTGGATAGAGATCGCAAATCAGTAAATCAGTAAATCGGTAAATCGGTAAATCGGTTTGAATTTTTTTTCACTGATAACGTAGAAGATATCGACGGAATTATGCGCTACATATATGCGCTACATTGCTATACATACAATTTTTACCGGTAATTCGATAAATTATGTATTTCTCGTGATTTACCGGTAAATCGATTTACGGGTAAAAATTGTATGTACAGCAATGTAGCGCATATATGCGGCGCATAATTCCGTCGATATCTTCTACGTTATCAGTGAAAAAAAAAACTTCAAACCGATTTACCGATTTACCGGTTTGCAATCCCTAACCCCGCACATCTCACATACCATATCATGACTCAGAGAATTGTTCTACCCAAAATCCTTTAGGTATTCATAATACCGCAGATTATCTCAGAACTCTTATTCCTGAAAATCCACACGGAGAGCGCGATCGGGATGAATCGTTGACCGTAAGAAACCCCGCGCGCGGTTCTCCCCCGTTTATCCAGGTGCTGCCAACCGAATGGGGCGAGAAAAAAAAACAGCTCGATGGGTGTTCAACGATTCTCGAGGAGCACAATTATATCCCATAATCTGCAAAGCGTCCCCGGCGGTGGTCGTGGCTCCTTTTCAATTCCTCGTCTGCCCAAGGATAATCCTTGATACCGGCACAATTCTACGAGGCTCTAGGCACTTTACGTGGGTGGCAGCGCGACTGGCGCGATCAAGTAACACGTACAGCCGTAGTGAAACGTTTCGGTGAGAGCCAGTCCTCTCAGCGTCACTTGTGTACGTGGCCCCCGTACGTGTGCAACAGAGCTAAACGGCTGGTTAAGCCCGAGATAAGCAAGATGACCCGTGTCGTCGGTAGCTTACGGGGCCATCTTTCTCTTATTTCTTCGTTCTCACAATGCCAGCGCTACTTTTTCACTCGGCTGGCTCTATCTTCATTGCTGTTTCCCCGATGTATATCGCGCGTCGTTTCTTTGCCGGATTCGCCCTCTCCGCCGCGCCGTCAGACGGTGAAAGCTGTAATGGCCACCGCGGATCGCCGCGAAGACGTACCCGCAACGGCGGATAATTATTCTCCGGCGCGAAAGAGCTTTGTGCATCGCCGCGGTTAAAAGTTTAATGGAACTGCCGTTAATCGCGAGAGAGATGACGGCCGCTTCTCTTTTTATTGTATTGCTTCTCGCGTGTGGATAGTCGAAGCGATAACGAGGCCAAATGAGCCGCATCTTCTTGAATATATTCTTAAAAAGAAGATGACTGCAAATTCGGTTATTTTGATGCGGAGTAGCTACTGAAGGTGGATTCTCGATTTTCCATTTGCAATTGTTAATTTCTCTGTAGTCAGGCATTCGATGGTATAATAATAGAGATTTGTGGGGAACTTTTGTTTCCATTCGCTAAAATTGTACACTTTCAAGAGTTACACTAAATTACTGTACCTATCAGGGTGTGCCAATTTTTTCAGTGTTTCAATTTTAAAAACCACTAGTGGATAAACATTTCAGATTTAAAATTAACCACTACTTTCAAATTTTGTGTAACACATTATTTACCTAGCTGGAATTTCATTTGAAGTTGTAGAAATCTTTCAGCATTTGTAGCTCAGAGCAACGTTAACCGATTTTGATGAAATTTTAAGCACGCATACAATTACTTCAATGGCCAAAGGGCTTTTTTAATTTTCATTACAGGCTCAGATAAAAGAGTTGAAAAAGCGACCTTCGCTATTTTTTTTGCTATTCCCACCAGTTGCAATTTTTTTCAAAACGACAAAACATGTCACGTAGTAAACTAATCCTTCTACCTTCTCGAAAAACCTCAAGTCGGTTGGACCCATTTTAAAAGAGTTATTCTGTTTTATAGAGAGTGTATTCACTTTTGCACCTTACTGTATATAATATCGCGTATTAAAATTTATTAACTTTCTGCATTTGAACTTCCATAAAAGTGATTGCAGACACAGTAGTGGCCACTATCACAAGATCAGGGATTTTGATAGCCTAGAGTTCCTTTTCCCCTACGCGGCAACTCGGTATATTCTTCAGACAGGCTTCATCAAATTCCATAAAAGTCCGACAATGATTTACGAACTTGACCATGTGGATATTCGATTTCGTTAGAGAGACCGTTTCACACCGCCGCAGAATTTCGAGCAGCGGGCGGTAAATTCTGCCTGAGTGGATTCGAATTGATCGCACCAAGGACGTTCGCGAAGCATCCACTCTTCTGCTGGAAATTTCGCGCCCGTAGGAGGAAGAAGAATAGTATCAGATTTCCGCATTTACATCATCGAGGCCCCCGGGGCCTCTGTCAGCCACGGTGAAGTTAGCCTGCTCCATATGCGAATATGTGGACGACAATGCGGTCCACTCGGATCCGAAGCAATCCAAAGGGGGATTGGGGATGTATCTAATCTCGTTGGATCGCGTTTCCCCGCGAAATTCGCGCCACGCAACTTTACGCCTTGCCGTATATCTCTATCTGCGCCATTCTATATGCACCTACAATCAGACCCACGCGCGGGGACGCTTATTTCGAGCCGCAATTTTCGAAAATGCCTACCGTTCTGAGTTGAACTTTTGCTTCGCGACGCACAACGAGATACCTAGATTGTAAACACAGCACCATAACATTTCAGCAACGTCTCTGCAATGACACGGTGCAAGATTGCAATGTTGCACCAAAACATTGCAGAGACGTTGCAGGTTCAATTCTATGTCCGCCTTCGCAATATTGTAGGTGTGTATTTTTGCAAAGTTGCGACAACATTGCAAATATGTAGTCCTGCAACGTTCCGGCAATGATTCTGCGACGAAGTGTGCTGTATACAATGCAGTGGCAACGTGTGCGCAATATTACAGAATGTTGTTGGAGCGTTTCGACTGTAGCGATACACGTCAATGTGTGCGCAATATTGTAGGGTCGTTGCCACTGGAACATTGCGGTGGCAATGTCTGCGCAATATTCCTGCAATATTGCAAGAACGTTGCCATTCAAATGTTGCACCACAATATTGTAGCATTGTTCCTGCAATATTGCAATAGAACCTGCAGTAACGCAATATTGCAGCAACGTTCCTGCAATAACTGGTGAAGGATGAATCTAATGACACTCGGTGAAGGATGAATCTAATGACTGTTGGTTCGAACTTTTACCGCATTTATGACGCATTTGAAACTCCGGTTTTACGGTTGATCATTCCTTGGAAGTGTTGGCATTTAAATATTTGATTTTGAGGTGGATTATACTTGACACTAGAAAAAGCTTATCCTCACTAAGATATTTAATTTTTTCTTTCTAATATAGGTAAATATATTTATTAGTTGTAGCCATGTTTTTTAATTTATTCGACGGAAAGATAATTATTCGGCGAAAGATAATTATTATTATTATTAAGGGGATATAACGTTGTTGGTATATTATGGCAAACATAAGGAGAACTAAAACTAACTTACTATTACTTAGGCTATAAGTCGTTACGTTTATCGTTGATTATGCATTAAGGGGGAATTCTATTTTATGGGCTAAAAACATAGCAAAATTTAGGATTCTTTTTATATATGTATATATATATATATATACACATATATTTATTTAATAAACATTCTGTTTTTTCCTGCATTTCTGTAAAGAAGTTACCGAATTATAGTATAACTCACAAATAATCACGTGTGATTAGAGATATTACCTCTCTATTAATGTTCACCTTGCATCGTTGCGATTTTCAAAGGCCCAATTGCACATCATGTGCCTTACGGAAAATAACATCCATTATCTGACAAAAATTTGATATTCCTAAGTGGAGTTATTACATTGTAAATTTATTTTCACCGTAACCTGGGTACTCTATCGTATCACCCTTCCAAAGAAAGCTAATATTCCCCGGCGATGGGATTAATTTGAAACTAAAATATGCGCGTGGAATATTAAAGTATCTCGTTTCAGTGAAATTCGGAAATACCGAATTTGCAGGAGGATACGAGCCTTGTCTAATACCTACCTGAATCGCTTCAGCGCTACGCCCGCAGGGTCCTATATGTTCCCTGGAATTTATTTAAACGTATGATAATACAGTTAAACGCAAATCCGCATTCCGAATGTACCCTCTGCATTTTTCTATTCGCATTTGCCGCCACGCTGCTCGTCCAGGGATCGGCGACGAGGTAAAATACTAACCCAGGATTTTCGGATTTGCATTGAGAAAGGGCGGAGGGGTTGGTCGCCCGATTAAGTTAGCCTCGGCGGCGAATCTACAGCGTGGTTTTAAAAAAGAGGTCGAAGAATTTGGAGGCCACAGCACGCACGGAAGTGAACGAAAATTGTCGACTCAACACAGGTCCACAAGCCAACCTGAAAGCAGGATCGAGCACTTTTTATTTGAAACGACAGTAACGAACAGAGGAGATAAATAATTTGAAAATAAATTTCAAAATTTTGTTTGATAAATAAATTAGTTTCGCATTAGTTTTAGCATTTTAAATAATAATACAAGATAACGAGTAATAATTCTTTCTTTATGTGATAAAAGATATTTGTTCTAAACAATTAGCTGTGTTCATTCAGCTCATTCACTCAAAGCAGCAAAAGAAAATAGTCTTCAGTTGGACCTGAAGAAAGAAGTCGAATATTTTACCCAATAAATACTGTTAGATATCCCTGGTTTTGGAACAGAATTTCTACTAAATACAGACGAAAATTGTTATCTTCCTGGAGAAAGTTAATGCAAATACGTAAATTCCGAATAAAATAAGAAATATTAAAGTAATCTAATGATTAAATACATTATTATTCAAATAATACTACAACTGAAATGAAGAACTGCAGTAAATAAGCAGTAAGGTAAAACATTTATTTGAATAATCACCCGTCATAACAAATATATAAAAATAGACAGAAAAAGGTTATTTAGCAATGAATTTTTTACTAAATGTGTCCTATGTATCCACCTTTTATTCCGATATACGTTTCAGAACTTCGATAGCAGTATATGACATACATATGCTTTAAAAGATTTCCAGCTTACCATGTTTTTAAATTTTTCATAGCATGAATTTGAGGCGAGGAAATTAAAAAGTAAGGAATATTCAGAGTTTGGAGCTTTGGAGGTGAACAACATGAACGAGACAGGAGACTACTGCAAACTAATTTCTGTATAATTAATTTTCAAAAAAGCAATAGGTACCTATATTGTCTGTATTTCTGTCAAAGTATTTTTGTGGACGTCTGGTGACCAGACATTTTCAACTGTGTTTGTAAGTGGTACATGTACCTAGATTCGTACACCTCTTTTTTGCATCGTCCTGTACAGGCAGGTTTGCGAACCGAGGCTTCACTGGCTTCTATCCTTGTTACGTCGCGTTTCACCATGAATTTCGCGCCACACGACTTTACACTCCAAGAGAATAGGCCTTATCTATATTTAGATAAATGATAGCGTGGGGCGTGTAACAGTAAATTACGAGAAATTCCGCGGAGTGCTGTATAAAACGTACAAAGTAAGTAATCGGCCATATCTCTTCCCCTTTTTTATACAGAGTGAACTGGATGTTAGAAAAAAATATTCACAGCTTTAAAAAGTTCATATTGGTCGTACAATTTGAGTTGAATTTTTCCTTCGTTTTTACGTATTCGATCCGAGAAGAGTATAATACGATTGAACGTGTTGCGAAAAGATTATTAAAAGTTTAACCAGTAACCAAGGCTGTTCACAAGTAGGGACACTTAACGTTCTATTGGCCGCAAGTTCCAAAGTAAATTTGCATATGCCACATTTTTTTTTAATTTTGGAATTATTCATCAATTTTTAAAGATATCGTCGCTCATTTATTGAAAATTAAGGAACAGAAAATTGAGCGGAGTCGTTTAAAAAGCTACAGAAAACTTCGATATTTTTGACAGACACGATTTGTTTCTAAACTTAACCGAAAATTATTTCCTTCTAACACTTTTTATTGCCACGTATTAATCACGTCATGAAATTTTATGTGATAACTGGTAAAATCTTTCCGCTATTATTTTACAAAATCAGTAGTTCAGGTGTTAGTTTGGACACTTATCTTAGGACAGAAAAAACAAACACTGGGAACGAGTTTCTCATTTAAACTCCATATCTTACCAGATTGTATAAACCTTCCTCTAATTTCCGTGAAGAAGCAGAGAATTCAAAGAATTACACGCGAAACAACGTTGCGGCTGTATTAACGGCTCTAGACGAGAGAACTCTGGGTGTAGCAGTGTGGTCTGGTTGGAAACAAGGACAGGGGAAACACGATTCGAACTTCTCGCCTCTGACAAGGACTGTACACGAGCTTCTAGTCACCAATTTGGTTGAAATTTCGCACAAACTTATAGCACAACATGTACAATAATCTATTAAATTCATGGATCTCGCAACTCAAAAGTTTACAAACAAATAAAATCCAAAGTCTTGCTTTCCTCAGAGCCGCAATAAGGTAAAAGTACCAATAACTGGACACGTCCCAATACCTGGACACCAATGACATTTATATTTTTACTAAGTTTCATAGAAAGTTTAAAACAATATTGTTGGGAATATATGTGTCATTTTGCAACTTGATCTGTTATATAAAAAATTAAGAGAGCCCTAGTCAAAACAGTCTTTAAATATCGGAGATGCATGCATTTGAAATCTGCGTATATTTCTTAAGTAATTCTTAAGAAAAATACAGATAATTGTTAAGGTGATAATAATAACGTTTTTCTGAGAAAAAACGTATGTATAAAATCTTAAGAAGTTTCTTGTTACATACAAAACAAAACATTGATCGGTTAATGTTGATTTTAATTAAAATTATACGTGTTCATGTACCGGTATATGTATAATAATCTCGTCCTCTGCACGCTGTCCCAATAACTGACCAGCCTTCCAGTTGGTCGGCCTGTCAGCATTTTGAACGCTTAGGTGAAGTCCCAATACCTGACCGCATTGTCGAACCGGTAAAGTGCCTGTGTTTTCTCAAATTTTTGTATATCAAAAGTGTAAGTACAAACATACTGTACATAAATTGATAGTTTTTTATTTTCAAGTCATATTTTTACTCAATTGCATGCTACATTTTCAACATAACCTAAAATCGAAAAATTCGCCCGCAGACCATTCACACAAACACTGGTGGCGCCCTCTGCGCCGAGCTTTGCGTCATCTTCCCCATTGACCAGGTATTGGGACACCAAAAATGGGACAACTCAGAATTCTATTGTCCATGTACTGGTACACATAACTACTTGTGTTTTTACTCAATTTAATTCAAATAACGCACTGAAAACAAGGTCTTAGTAGCTCATTTGATAAAAAGAAGTAACATTTATCTGAACATTGACAATTTTGTTAAAAAGGACATTTATTTTTAGTCCACTTTTAAAATACACAACTTTGATATCCTTAAGTGTCCAGTTATTGGTACTTTCACCTTAAGTGCTCTTGCATGAAAACGAAACGATAATTAAATTGGCAGCTGTTGAGCTGCAAACTCTACACCAACTCCAGCCATACTTACACACACAGTTAACTTCCAATTATTTCTACCACCAGTTACATAAATTATTCCCGTCTTTGCACGTAGATTCATATATCGTTGCTTCGCATTAACAGCGGCATAACTCACGAAACGCAAATTTGACAGGAAGAGCGGTTTAAAATTTGCGTTCCACTAATAGTTCAGTACCTACTTATCATATAATTTGTTTGAATTTTTAGAGTTGTGTTACTATCAATGCCAAGCAGCAATATAAGACGCGGAAGAGATGGAGCTTCGAAGCTAATTTTCTCTCGAAATACTAAATATTGCGCGCGATGCATTCAACGTATTACTATATACCTGTGTATGCCAGCTACATACAGAATTGCAGCGAAATCGGTGAACCGAACCTCGCGCAGTGCCCATTGTGAGAAAATTGCGCGGCGAATCGCGCGGACCGGCGAACTTAGTCCCGTACGTAAATACGCACGCGGGAACGTTTATAACAGTGGCCAACCTAACCCTAAGCATCGCGGAAGGGAGGAGAAGGGCGGGAGGAGCCCGGGCATAGGCACCCAGCCACTCGCTGTATCGCGAGTGTATCTCCGCGCGATTTTCCTGCAGTACACTTTACAGTCGGACGTATAGCCGGCGCTGACTATGTTCAACGGCGGGCATATAGGAATTTCACACGGCGCGGAGGGTGAAGCCGAGCCGGTAGCGTGGACCGAGGACGGAGGCTGCTAGAACGGGCGAGGAACGATGAAAAAGGGAGAAACACGAGGACGGGACGAAAGTCATGTTCGCGCGTGTCGTTGCCTCAGCAACCTAGTCTCTAGCTTTCAGTCTGGCCCGTTCTATTTTTGATGCTCCGCGGAAAACGCATTTCCACCGCGAGTTCGGAATGTTTTTTCGTGTCGCGGGTCAAGCGTCTTCGCCTTCCCTCTATCGAAGTTTTCGGTCGGGCACAGTGTTCGGCAGGGGTGCAGTGATGTGTCGTAATAGTAGCAAAGTTGGTATGTAGTAGGTACTCTTAATTCTTTCGATGGTACGTCTAGGTCACAGGGATATATTCAGCAGACTTTTCGGACATTAGTGCCTTAAGGGGACTAGGCAGTCGAAAGTTGATTTTTTTTATTGCATTTTCCGAAAGTACTATCTTTTCTGAATAAAATGCTGCTTGGTTTATAGTAAAATTCGCAAAACTGTAGATTTAGCTGCCAAATCTACAAATATATTTTCTGAATAAAATGTCGCTTTACTATAAACCCAGACCACTATATTTCTGTAGGGTACCTATGAATAACTAGCTTTACTACTCGGCTTCGCCCAAAATTTAGATTCTGACTTTATATATTTTTTTTGTGAAAGTGGCATATTCATCTGGATTAGTCAGGTATAATAAGCTGAGGCACATTTCGTGATCCCTAAGTTTATCTTTCGAAGGTTTTAGGCGACAGACAAACACACAGACACATAGAAGCTTTCTGTTTTATATATTAAGATATATTAAGATACCTAGCAATGTGAAAGCAACGGGGACAAAAATATTCAGCAGCCTCGCGGGTCTTCCGTCATGTCGAGAGTCCATGGACGTTATTGTATATTTTTTAGGCGTTATTATTTTAACGACCTAGAATGCGGACGGACGTGACTAAGTGAGTGCAGTCTGGTAAAAAGTGGCGAAGGACACATTCGGTGGTTCGCACCTTCTGGGATATCGCTTTACACACCACTTAAGAGGGTCTGAGATTAGTCACTATATTTCTAGTACTATACTTATGTATATACTATATGCTGCACTCACCTACAGTTAAGCCGTCTTCGGTTCTCTGGGGTTACCCAAAGAACGGCTGATGTTGACGATTATTCGTATGGTGGAACAGGTCCCACTCAGGAAGCGATGAATTAGCCGAGGATTCGGCAAATTTTCGGTGTTATATTCAGTCGAATGATGGCTATTAATGATATTGATTCTCCTTCTGATTTATAATAAAAGGAAAGCTTGCATCTCCATTAGATACAATTTAGCTTAAAATTAGGTGTGGAAATATAATGATTTATCTTCAAAATTAACAAAATGGCGGACAAAAATGCAAAAAGAAACTTCCGGCTTTTTTGTTTCCGCTATTTTTATCCACCATCTTGTTAATGTTAAAGATAAATCATTAATTGTAGTCCGGGCGATACCGACAGCCATACTGGTCAAGAATCCTTATCGATTTTGGGTTCTGATAAGTCTAACAGCAGGAATCACCTGCGCCAGCAAGGCAGCGCTTTTCAAATGAAGACCGCTTTCAAAAGCATTTAAAAAACATTAATTTTCTTACTTTTATGTTTTTTACTTACTATAGAAATGTAGTTTAATAAATAGAGAAAAGTTTTATACCAATACTATACTTCTTTTCTTCGCAATAAATTGCCGACAGTCGCTTAATTTATCGTAAACCCGAATGACCCCTTAATCGAAACGATATATTCACCTATCGTTGTACAAGACTCGAAAATATTTCTCTGCGAGTAATTAATGTCATTCAAGCCACGAGGCACCGAAGGACCATTCTGAATAGTTCACAAGTGAGCGAAAATTGTCAAAGTAACCCGCGCGGAGTAATCCGATTAATTTTAATCTCGTTGAGCGTGCTACAGAGTGAGCCATAATGGCGCTGGAAATTAGATTTTCGCCAGGCTATGATAATGGGTAATTAATTATCCTAGTATTAATCGCGATCGAGTCTGCTATTACGAGGCCGCAGACTATTTCGGTAATGATCATTCTCATCCCGTCGAGTGGATGTGTTCGCAGCTCTCTGGAGTTTGGAGCCACTTGAAATGGAGAAGAGCCCTTCGCCAACCTCTCGAAGCGGTACCTCTTTCTTTCTATTTTGCCTATCTGCACATAATTAAGCTCCACTCGACTCATTATAAAAACGCCACTTCGCCTGGATGACAAAATGTGAAGGTTGCGGGGCCTGCGTTTGCACGCTTTCGAGATACACCTGCCGTATCTTCATCTATACCTGATCGTTGGAGTTCAGCTCGAAAACACACGATAGTCTTTTGGCCTTTCAATCTGCGGTTAACGTGAACTTCTGCCTGATAAATTTTAAAGCCGCTACGTGTTCCCGGATTTTTAAAAAGGATTCAGCAGCAAGCCACCGCGCAAGGCGCCGTGGATATTATTGTCACTTCAATGTTGTCGAGATATTAATAATTGCAAGAATGATTGTATGGTAATATTAGAATATGACGGTTTGCAGATATAAAAATCTCATTAATGCATTTAATTATTTTGAAATGCTTCTTTGTTCGTTATAACAGCCCATACAGCACACTCCGTGGCAGGAAGGTTCTAGGAAGGTTGCAGGAAGGTTGCGGTGCAACATCGGAACGTTCCAGCAACATTCCTGGAATGTTGCAGGAATCCTCCTATGTTCGTCCCTATAGAACATTGCGCGGCAACGCATATGGAACCATCCTGCAACCTTCATGCAACGGAGTGTGCTGTATGGGAGGATGGAGATGACGAATACGAGCAAAGGGGTTACTATTGGTCGCCTATTTCAAAAGCATTTCTCTCCACATAGTAATAGTTATCGTCATATGATGGTTATCTTTCTACTTTGCAATACTTGCCCTAATAACTTTTCTGAGTGCCTTCGTTTTAGAAATATTGAAACAGTAATAATAATCGCATCCCCTATATATGTACTTCTAACTATTTCATATTTTTTTCATAATGAGCAAGACTGTAATCAGCCAAAATGTTTTTGAATTTCTTGAAATGTTCAGGAAATCTCAGGATTTCTGAGAAGACGAAATGGTTCTCTAAATTCTTAAATCATGAAAAATGTTTTTTTTTCAACGCGTATTTGTTCACCACATGTTTTGCGACGTATCTTTTTATAGTCTCTGCCTACGGCACAGGGAGAAATATTTGTTTTTCTTATATTGTGAATTCTAAATTAACGGATACTAAAACGCACTCAAGCAAGATACCATTAAGACCTCGTTTTCTTGCATTAAATATACACCGCGAATTAGCGTAGGACGCTAATTTATAACGCAGGCAGCGGTAATTTTATTTTCCAAAATGACAGTTTCTTATGTTGGTTTTTATGCGACTCTATTAACTATATGTAAGTAAACGATATCATCGTTAATCTGTGAAAAGTATATCTCATCTGTATAAACAGTACGTAACCGGTATCATTAAACCGATATTTTTCAATGAAATAAGGATCACCCATATTAATTATTCATTTTGTATCAAGATAATTGGTTACGATATATTATGTAGGTACTTATTATTAGCTATATTATACTTCGAGTCTTGTAAACGTCTTTTTCGCTATGAACTGTTTTTTACGTATCGTTTTTATAAATTTTTCTGATAGTCAGCGATATTCCGAGCACTTGTATAGCGTGGTCGTAGTAAGTACCTCTCTCATCGATCATCACTGTTGGTATTTTATTTCCTTTGGCACGATAAAATTCTAACTGATAATTTAATTCAAAATGCAAAAGTTGTTCCCTGAAATAATGATGTACAAGCTTCATGTTTTAAGCCGTAAATCTGGATTTAAATGTACTTACATATCTCCTTTGCGCAATTTGTGCTGCTCTCTCTCTTGCTCCATCTCGCGAGAGAGTGCGCTGTTTAACAAGTCCTGAAGTAGAAGCTGTTACAATGTTAATTAAAAGTTGATTATCCTTAAACAGTTCTATTAAGAACTCTATTCTTTTTGCGGCTAATTAGCATTTTCAATTAATTCCTTCCAGTACAGTAAGAAATTTTTCATTTCGGAAGTTAGTGCTGTTGTAATATATCTAATTAGCATCTGTTTTTTTCTTTATAATCCTCCCTTCATCGTAGGCTTTTAATTATTCAAGTAGGGTTAGTTTCCACGGTAAATTTTCAACTACATTCTAAGCTGTTGCGTCTGTGCATTCCTTTGTTATTCATGTGGGCCAGCAAACTCCCGTTGTGTTGTTGTACTTCTCTAAATGCGAAATGTAGAACGGACATAGCGTGCGTATATCTAAATCGACTCTAATTGTAACATTAGTATACGCATGTACATACGCTTGTTAATATAACAGTCACGAGTTTATTAGGGTGAACATAATATGTACAGTTGCTGTCATTAATATTCGCACGCCACACTATATACGTCTATATTTGTTCCTTTATACAGGGTGTTCCCAAACAAGTGCTGCATAGTTAGGAATATGATACTTCTTCTTCTTCTTCCTCCTCTTCCTCCTCTTCCTCCTCTTCCTCCTCTTCTTTTTCTTCTTCCTCCTCTTCTTTTTTCTTCTTCCTCTTTTTCTTTTTCTTCATCTTTTTCTTCTTCTTTTTCTTTTTCGTATGACGTATGTTAACACTGGGCCCTTGTCACCTATTGTGATCAGTGTCATTCACGGCAAACAAAATTGAACAATGATTACACAGTCATTTAACAAGTCGGCACTCTAAAGATGCCCGCTAAGCCCTTACCTTCTTTGAGAGTTGAAATTACACGTTTTCCTTTCCGACAATCTCACGGCGGAATGCTTGTACTGAACTCATCGATTCTTGGTTGAAACGAAAGGTAGAACTGTCTTTTCCGATCAAAGTGCATCATTGATGCTGAAGCGCGCATGTTCATTAGACTATGGCGGCAGAAATTTGAAGTGGTCAACTACTGTACCCTGGTCAATATAACTGTATCATTTACTCTAGTCTAGTTCCACTTCTATTCTTATCATACTCATTAAAAATCTCCTAGTTGCTTCTTCTACTCCATCCTTTATTTGCAGTCCTTTGATAATAATATTCGGTTAATAATAATACTCGGTTTCTTCCAATACCGCTGTTCTTTTCTCCAGCTTCGTCCTTTCTTCTGTCCATCTTACTTCCGTCTCCTATATTTTTTCCCTTAAGCTTGACATCTCGCTTATTACATCTATTAGGTCTGTGCTTTCCTTTCTTACTTCTTTTAATTCTTCTTTCATATTTCTCATTTCACTCGACATCTCATCTATCTTATGCATCAACTGGGTTAGCATCGTTGTTATACCGGACTCTCTGTCTACATTTCTTTTGTTATTGCCAGTATTGCCTTTGCTTATGCTCAGTGTTGCCTGTTTTTCATCCTTTGCTGCTATCTCACTCTTTGTTATATGCTTTAGTGGTCTTCCCCTTGAGCTTTTTCCCCTCTGTCATTTTGGTTATGTTCTATTGGAATCTTTTTGTTCCATTTACCTCGGCTTTCAAACCTCTCTGTTCCTTTGTCTATTCTCTTACTTTATTTGGTACCAGAATTCCGCTTTTATTATCTTATTATTTTATTGCCTTTTTGTTCCTTTATTGTACTTTACACCCTACTTTCTTCCTTGTGTTATTTCCTGCTTTGTTTTCTGATTACTTCTTCACAGTGCGCGCTTACACATGTTGCCATGACATCTATTATCATGTACGCCGACGAATATTTATTAATACAATTTTTATTTATAATTTGGTTACATGTATTCAAAAGACAACACTGCAAACTATAAGCTTATTTTAGATTTGCTTCTTTTCTGTTGTTAATGTTATATTTTCGCGGTAATAAAACAAATGGTGATTTTGAAATGACGGTTATAATGTTAGAACACAAATTTCTCGTAGATACTGTTAGATCTATCGTCAAAAAACATGAAGAAGAAGTTTCTTACGTTTCCTTGTACGTACAGTTTGCTGTTATTTTATACCACTTTTATCCAAGTACAATCTGTATTTTAGTAACATATTAAACCACACAGCACACAGACGTCTTAGAGACGTCTTCAAGACGTCTTGTACGTCTCACGAACGGCTCATATACGTCTTCTGAACGACCTAACGTTATAAATAGAGTCGTCTTAAGGGGTTATACCCAGTCAGGCAGCCGAAAAGAGGCGAATGTTTGTGAATTTTTTTTGAAAAAGCGGAAGCATATATTTTTACAGAACTTTTGCACTTAAAAGAGCAACATTTAAAGAACATTTGGCAAATTTTTCGTAGGAAAATATTTAAGTTTATAATAAAGTAACAAGCGACGTCCAAGAAGCCTTTTTAAAAATTTGGTTTTGCGGTGAGCACTGCCATTCGGAACCAGATTATCTGCAAAAAAAACACAAAAAAGAAAATTTCAAAAATATTTAAATAAATGCATCTGTGTTTTTGATTCTCCATTGATTTTGCGAGCAAATGTTCATAAACACACAGATCTGGTTAGACTTAACATGTTCGATCTATCCATCCTTCATCGATGGTTCGGGATAGACAGCGGTTACAATCCGCGGTTTCCTCCAGCTAATGCGTACTCTGAGAGAAAATAAATACCTTAACCTCTAACTAATGTCTCTATAAGACGCCTTAAAGACGTCCAAAAGGCGTCTTACAGACGTCCGTGTTACAAATCAGGACATTCAATCGTTCAGACCTAAAACAAACATAAAATGTAGCCTGATCGACTTGCTTTATAAAGCTACGATAACTATTTTTCGTTCCTACTGAATACCATACAGTCACAATGAAGAAAGAAAAAATAGTCCCCAGAGGACCTTCGGTTGCCAGCTAATAGCGATGCTTCGATACTAGATCACTTGCCGCATCTCCCACCTAGTTCATCCCCAACCCCACGTGTCTTCCACGTTCCGTTTACTCATACAAACGGATAAATCAAGAAAGTTCACGTGCCTTCAAAGTGAAGCTGCTTTCGAATTACAAGCTTCTCATACACTATTCCCTCTTAACCCGACATCGATTAAATATTTCAAACGGGAGCTGTTTACTCGCGACGTTCTCTTGCAGCAAACGAACATCGACCAAGTACCTACACACTCCTGCAAACGTCTCTAATTCATTTCGATCTTGAATCTCCTCTAATGGCACCTGTTGCACACCAAAGAACCAAGTAAGTGCAAGCACGCACGCGCGTCTCACGGTAAAGTGACAAGTCGTTCCCGATAACGAGCAAGCACGCGTGCGCTCTCGAGCCGAGAGGCAGTTCTTTTCAGCGGCGGTACAGAAGAAAGCGGTTGAAATTTCGTTGAACCGATCCTGGCCCAGCGACGAGGCAGCGTGGTACAGTTCCCACGCACCTTTTGCACCCCCTCCGCCCTCCCGAGCCTGGCCACCATCGGGCAGCGTGCAAGCACACAACCGCCATCAGTCGTCCATCGGCCTCGCACGAACAGGCCCGCGAAACGGATGGAAAGAGAGGCCTTCGTGGCCACGCAGAATCCGACGAGGGAACCAGACGCAGGGACTCGGAGAAAGACGGCGGGTGGCCGTGAGAACGGCAGAGGGAGAGAGACAGAGCAGCTCTCTCCCACACGGTGGCGCTAAAATAAAATGACCGGCGAGAGGAATGCCGAAGTGCTCTTTCCTCTGTGCCGCGCCGGGCAGCCTCAAGTGCCACAGGGATCAGCGGCGGGAGAGCAAGGAGGACGATAGACGCGCGGCGAATTCGTACCGTGGGGTGAAAGAAGTCTCCGGCAGGACCGAAGATGAAGTTAGAGGAAGGCGATGGGAAGAGCCGCGCCGAGGACCCCGACGGATCGAGTTAGATCAGGATAGCAAATATTGCGACGTTGCTCCTCTCTTCGTGGCGCTCTTTCGTTTGCCCACGATGTTCCGTTCGGCCCTCTTGCTATCCCTCTCCGCGCCGCTCCTGTTTCTCCTTTTGCGTTCCTCCGGCCCGTTCTATTATTCCCCTTTTGCCTTCGATTTCCTCTTTCGTGCGGTATTTCGAGCCGCGGGCCCCCCCCCCGATCGAGGAGGAAGAGGGCGCGGGGAATGTTGCTTGGCCCCGCTGCGCGAGGGACAATTTGTTCTTAGTCATCGTCTGAAGGCTGCGAGACGGTCCTGCCTCGGTTTACACCGTTGCTGGCCGAGTCCATTATTTCTCTATGGCTAGCGGTAATACGGCGCTACCTATGTATTTATTTTCACTGCGAGATCCAACCGTGCCGGCCAGTTGGCAGCTGCGTGGCCTCTCGATGTTTGGATATAGTATTTTTACCGGCTTTCCCTGTTCCCTACCATCGGGATCGACGGGATCGTCTATGAAGCCCACTGTATCGGATAGCCAATTGGAATTCAAACATCCGCGTATGCCCTAAAATGTTGCTAGCCCTGGGCTAGGTGAAGCTTGGCTGCCTGAGGTCTATTCCTCTGATCACATTCTCGGTGCAGTGGACCTACATGGATTGTGATCCGTGAATCTGGGTATTTGCCTAGTAAGGGGTTCGAAAGCTTCGACAATTTTCAGGAATTATTCGTGTATCGGAATTACTGAGAGATGATTTTAACGGTGTTTTGTATTGCATGTGGGATAGCAAGTTCTGCTAAGAAATTTCGTTTCCTAAGTAGGAGAAATGACTGGAAGGGAAGATCGGGTACTCGACAATTTTTAAATATCTGAAAACTCTGTATTCAGCTTTTATTCCAGCGGTGACGCGAGTCAACAAATTATTGATTCTGATTTATAGAAGTGCAAGGTTTTACGGTTCTCTTGCCATTAACCCACATATAATAGTTAAGAATTTAGGAAAAATACATTAATTCTCCAGAATTCAATCCCATTATAAGCTTTTTATTATACATAAATGCAATTTGCCCATCGATGCACTTGGGAACATGTTTTCAAGGAGAAATTCATTATCGCATCAACGCAAGAAGAGTATGCAGCTAACAAGTACTTTTAGGATGACACTTAACCTTTCGAGTACTGTTAACAATTCGAACGCGCAGCGCACACCGCGCGCGAAACATCTCTAGTTGTATCTCTTAATCGCAGTGTCCAAACGCCTTTGAGCGTTCCTCGCATACACTGAGTGCACTGACCGGGCGCATATATGCGCCCATAGCATCTAAACGATTAGTACAGTGGACGAAATTTCTATAAGAACACTACTATTTTTAATAAAAAATGTCAAGTAATGTGCTAATACAATTAATAGAAGGCTAGGAACTAATGACGGACGGATACAAAATAAGAAAAAGTATAAAGAATTTAAAAAAATCGTATTTTTGTTATAAACTATATATAATACTTTAAAGTACAGAAAACTAACGAAATTTGCATAGGAACAGTGTATTAAAAACAAAACATTAGTACAAAAAGCGTAAAAAGTATAATATTAATAAGATGTACTTCCACTAATATGCTGAATTACTTGAAATATTCTGTTCTCCATAGTAAAAATTAATTTTTATAGCGTTGTAACATTGGTTTTACTCCACTCAACTGTAATTGCCTTTTCGAGCTCCTTAATGTTATTATACTACATTTTCATATACGGCTCTTGATAAGATTCCCCATAAGTTTTCTATTGGATTTAAGTCCGCAGAACGAGCGGGCCACTTCATACGTGGCAAATTATTTTGCCAAAACCATTCGCGTGACGTTTTAGAAGTAGGAATTGCTGCATTATCTTGTTGAAAAATAACATTTCCTTTGTGATTGTCTTAGTTTCTAGCCTTCCATTAATTGTATTAGCACATTACTTGACATTTTTTATTAAAAATAGTGGCGTTCTTATAGAAATTTCGTCCACTGCAGTATGAAACGACGGTACGAAAATGTCAATAGAAAAAACGGAACTTGCCGACATCCCTAAAGGCACTGCTGTCTTGATAATCGTTACCAACAATGGTGCGTCAAGTCGGAATAGATCTCCATAGGCGCGATTGTTATACCACCTTTGCGCCCCCTTGCACTAACAATAATATATTCCACCCCAATGAATCCCGATTACTTTAGCAAATGTTCTCGTTAGCGTTACTGCCTCGCCTTTACGATCTACGCGCTGTTCCACTAACGATAAAGTCTTCTCACCCTTGTAATTCCCAGCTACTTCGAGGAACTTGTTACCGTTACCGCGATACTTTTACGATCGATACGCCCTTGCGATAACTATGAAATTTTCGCAAAATTACCGCGGCATGAGAACACTGTACGTCTTGATATTTCGCAGCAATACAGGATATACTTTAATAATCGTTCCCCATTATTCGCGAGACTGTTGCGAACTAAAACAGAAAAGTAGCTTTCACGCGGGGAACGTGGGGAGAGGATGAGATTAAAAAAAAATTATCATTTCCCGCGGCACTTTCGTGCCTCGAACTCGGCTTGCCGCATTCTTTCCGCGACAGAATATTGCCGTGCAACGCGCTTAATCGCAATGACGATGTTTTTGCTTGCAGAGACCGTGACAATGCTCGCCAGACAGTCGGAGAACAAAACCTTAACCCTCTTCGAGCAGGTGTACCGCACGATGGCGGTTTTGAGTAAGCCCTCGATAAAAGCATTGTACCAGGCGATGGTTGATTACGTGTCACCGAGCAACACGCCGGACACCTTGCAGCAGCCCCTCATACGTGACATGCTTCAAAGCCGCTTCATCGAGTTCTTCGCCAAGCTGTTCCCGATCGCCTATCACAACGCGGTGAACCCCCACATGACCGAGCAGGACTTCACGGAGACGTTCAAGAGCTGCCTGTACAAGACGATGGACGAGATACAGCCGTTCGGGGACATACCGAACCAGGTGTCAAAGTCGGTCAGCAAAAGCTTGGAGGCGACGCGGGTGCTGGTGCAGGCATTGACGCTCGGCAAAACGGTCCTGGACAGATCTGACAGCGTGCTGTTCGCCGGCACCAGCCCGCAGCAGGAAGCCTGCTACAGCGCCCTGCTCAGGATGACCTATTGTCCCAGGTGTAGGGGCATCGGACCCGCTGTCCGCCCCTGCAGCGGATTCTGCACTAATGTCATGAGGTGAGCACAAAGCATCCAGAACTTCTAATTACGTTAACCAGCTCTTCGCCGTGGTCTTCCTTCGGTTTTAATCGTATTAGACACTTTAATGGTCGACGCACCCTTTGGGAACCGTATCAGCGGGTTTGGGAATTGTAGAGATCAAGGGCGTGGGAATTCTTTAACCTGTTACTGGGTCATTTTTCGATCAAACTTTTTCCGGTATATTTAATATTCCATATTTAGGAATAATCGTGGACGAATTAATTCGTTTTGCCCATACTAAATGTATTGCGTGACCTATTAAATTGTTTACACCTTTTTTTTTATTTTCACCTGTTGGTGCCATATTTGTGGGTTTTAATAATTTAGAAATTTTATTAATGTACTTTGTCAAGTTTCGCGGGTTTGGAAACCAATTACTGCATTTGGAGATCACGAGGTTTTAAAGACGACTGTATTGTTTTTGCTTTAGTAGTCGTTGCGCATGTGGTAAATCATGTGTTGAAGGAATATCTTGGGATTTTATTTTCATTCGGATAAAAAATATATCGTTCCATTTTAAAGCTCTGTTGAATTTTGCGTTAAACATATTGAAACTTTTATAATTCGCACTAGGTACCCCCGCATAATAATTTCACGTTAACTTTTTGTGCTTAGGTGGGTTAAGAACTGTCCCAGCTTTTGCTTAGCGTTTTAATCGATGCATAAAAAGCTAAGCAAAAGATGGGACAGTTTCTAACCCACCTAACCACAAAGAGTTAAGCACAATTTAATTTAGGAGTAATAGCTGTAATTGTTTAATGCAAAACGGAGTGCATGCTAATCCGTTCAATTAGACATTGGCTGTTTATCTTTAAACGACGTGTACTGAAATTTCATTTACTCACCGTCGGGTCAAATTTAACGGCACAGGTCAGCTATGCTTTTAAAACGAACTTCGCCATTACCGTGAAATTAATTCAAACTTTACTCGAGCGTGGAATAAAATGTCGCGCAACGTTTAACTCCTTGCATAAAATGATCATGCACGTTTAATTCCCCCGCATAAAATAATCTTTAAACCGTCCCTTCTTTTTAATTATGTCGGCTTCCGATGTACTTAAGCAACTTTTTGCTGTTTCAATGATTTCCGCTATTTGGGGTCTGCAAAGTATTTTCAAACACGCGTTAAAAGTAGCCAGAATTTTGTAGCAGAACTGTTGACAAAAGGATCTGAAATTATCACGAAATCCTTGTTTCTTTTGTCGTTAATTACTCGCTCTATATTCAGCGCTAATTTTACTTTACTTTCACTTTCGTTTATCGTCTCTCATGACTCGTTCTCTCCCGCACTTACCGATGTTCATAGAATTACCTCGGTCGTCTGGTCATCCGAACCTACGGGCTATATTTAAATTTTTCAATTTCTACACGCGCAGCAACGTTGTAACGAATGATAATAAGCAATACCCCTTTAGTAAATTTACATTGCCAATTTTCGCATCGAAGTGTCAAAAAATACGACACTTCTCTCGAAACTTTAAGTGTCTCTTATTGTTAGTCGAATATCCAAACACCGAGGCGATAAATCTAAATATTTAATGTTTTTAAGTATCACGCAGCGATGTATTGAAATTCTAAGTGGATCGGGTGCTAACTAAAGGAACACGTTTCCCAATTTCGGAACTTATACACATAAACAAAATTTTACGAAATTCGTGGTAGGTAATAATTTATTCTCGTAATGCAATTATTTATAAATATTATAGAATCGTTAACACTAAACGTGCCAAGCGGGGTCAAATGACCCCTTTCGAAATTTACTTTAAAATCGAAATAAAGCCACTCAAACTTGCATAATTTGCAAAAAATTTGTCCGCGGAAAATGCATGAAGGAGAAACCAGTCATATATAAAAAGTGTAATTAATTGATTGTTTTATTTATAAAAATAAAAATATATGTTTGATTATTTTATTAGAAATCAGAAGTTATGTTGCGAATTATTTCCTTTAATAAATTAAGAATTTCTTTCTAAAAATCAACGTTTATTTCATAAGCGGTCAAATGACCCCTTACGGTAAGAATAGGTACGTGTAAAGTACCGGTACGTTTAGTGTTAAATTGCACTGTCAACGATTTAATGGTGCACTGATCTTTGTGAAACGTGAAAACAAGAATTCTCTAAACTTCAGAGTCTGCGGGATAATTTACAGCGACAACGAAATTATCAATAAGCGATCGTCTGTAGGCGGTCAGGATATGCGTGAGAAGCTGCTTACATATTAAGCGGATAAAGAAGACCAGAAGCAAACGCGTTTGTTGAAATTCATAAGATGTAAATTGCGAATAACCGCAAGCGGTTTGATCGATCGGTTTCCGGATTCCTGAGGTTAGGGTGATTCTTTTGCGGTTAATTTATCGTGCGCTGTGTACACGGCCGACGAAACCACTGAAATCGCTCACTCGGTATCTAAATATACCCGTGGCACGTGGGTGGGAACCAAAATGCATTTTGGGTCGTAACCACCGTGTGTTGTGGATGATTTCATTGCGCTCCTTTCGAGCTCCGAGAATCGCCCTACGTTTAATCTGCTCGTCATTTCCCCTCCAGTATCGCTCTCACAGTGTTATTACTACTTCTATGAAGGGATTCAAGATTGTAATACTACCACCACTGTGTTATTCCAGTGTTGCTTTCCTCTTCTCCTTCCCTTTCCTTCATAAATGTTTAACACGTTCGGTAGCACTGTACATGTCGACAACCATCCACCACAGACTGCAGAATACATTTCTGCTAGCAATTATGGAAATGACCTACTTAAGGGGTGAGTTCATTGTGACGGTTTGAAAAATTAAGCTATTTTTAATGATTTTTTTCTCTGAAGAATTAACAGATAATGCAATAAATTTTTTTGGTATTTATTAAGCTACTCTTATATTATACAAAAAAATGTATGAATTTTTTAATTTGCTTTAAAACTTTAAACGCGATTATCGCGAAACAACATTTTTTCAACTGGTGCAGGTGATTGCAAAAAAAACTATTTGACCAATTAGTCTGAAATTTTTACACGTTATTCAGCGCATCAGTGGCTATGGCCGGGGCCACGGAAACCTTTTTGCATTAACCATTTCATACTTTTTACAAATCAAAATGATTGAAACATTCACCGTATTTCGACACTTAAATTTCAAACTTTCGCCATTTTGTTAATTTTTTTATCAGTAAAACTAATACTGGTTCCGGCGATAACCACACTCATAATGGTCACAACACACTTTGAATTTTTTGTTTCAAATGCGTCGTTCTCCCAGAATCACCTGCACCAACACTATCAGTGTGATATATATTTAAAAAAAACTGTTAAAAATTTAAAATAGATTTTTTTTAATACTATTAATAAATGTATTAATAAGTAGAATAAACATTATTTACGTTGGACATTCCGTTTGCTAAAAAATAAATCCTAAAAAATGACAATTTTTCACCACTTCACAGTGGACTGACCCCATTCAAATTTTTTTTAAGCATCATGACACTTTAAATATCAACTTTCAACGGTGGGCATATATTCTACAATGTTCAAACTTTATTTCAGAATTTTTAAGACTTAATTTAACAAATAGTTTTTAAATGACAACTGAATGAAAATAGGCAGGGTCAAATTCACCCAGTGTGACAACGACGTTCGAGAAAGTAGGTGTGACAACCGAGGGTTCAACGTCGGTATAATAAGTGATCAAATACTTTTGAGTAGTGGTCCAAGTTTGCTACTATTATGGCAAAATGATTTCAATTATTTTTCATTCAATTTTCATCGTCATACGTATGTGCATAGTATTATGTATTATAAGTACCTACCTACCTACAGTCGAGCTGTTGTAAAAGAACAGCTTTGTATAACGTGATCTAAATCTCAGACCAAACACGTCGGTTACCTGTGTGCATTATACTGCGTTCTAGGCTACGTGATACTGGCAGCGCAGACTTTATTTGATTATACGGATATAGAATGAAAAATCGTTGCTGTCACGCATATGTGACATCGGTTTCTCACGAGAGTCGGTGCGTTGCGGCATGTGCTAGCAGCGACCGTGTTAATATTGCATCAAATCGTTGATAGTGGCTATTAGCTGCTCGACAGGTCGGAATCGGTTTTCCTGATTTCATTTAGCATTTAGATTCATCTAGTAGGTAGTTCTATTTCACTTAGCCGCATTAATTTGACACATGGAAGATTTATTAACTCTTATTGAACATGTTCCTCAATTATAGTCGTAATTGATTCATCTGATGGGGGGTTCAAACACTTAAGATAGTCAAGTACATATGTGGTTACAAAATTTAGTAACAGTGCAAATATCGAGCGACTATTTCTGGTTAAAAAATCATAATATTTAATTAATTATGACAGAAATTTAGGCAGCATGGCTACTGTTTATTCGGTTTAGAGTATTCAATGCCGGAAAAATGAAATAGGCTTCTAAGCAGCTTTATAATCAATATTTTGTCGTTACTATTATCGCAAGCAGGAGGTCAATAAAATATTAATTCATTCTACTTCGTGCCTTCTTATTTGCGATAGGTATTATAAATTACTATCTATTAGGGTGGAGCGATACTATGTAGGCGAAAAATTAAATTTGAATTTTCAGTTGGCCTGGGTGCGGGATAGTTGTCTTTTGATTAACCAAACACAGCTGTAAAAAAATTTTGGGAAAATATTCATGTCTACAGGTTCCTTTTTCTCCTAAAAATGATCATATAATCATATACTCATATAATCATATAAACATATAATCACATAATCATTCAAGGTATAATGATTAGTTTGCTAAGTGACGTGACTCGTCGTTTTGAAAAAAATTGCAATTGGTCGAGGTAGCGAAAAGAATAGTCAACGTCGTGTTTTTTAACTTTTTCTCTGTGCTCGTAATGAGAATTTAAAGAAATGCCTTTTGTAGATTTAAGTAAGTTGTATACGTGCTGACAATTTCCTCAAAATCAGTTAACCCAGCTACAAAGTAAACAACGTTTCTTTGTCCATGGTAGCATCCGTTTTGATTTCGCATGAAGCGCAGGAGAAACCGTTCAGTTTTCGAGAACGCATGAGCCGCAGTAACGAAACGGAACGATATGAATGCGCACAGCGACTGCGCTGCGATCTCTGCACCCATTGCTTAAATCGAAACGGACCCTTAGAGCGGTATTCACAGTCGCTTCGAAAAATCGACCACTTTTCGGTGATGGTTATTTATAATGAAATAAACACTTAACGTTTTCGAATTTCGGGGGGTATATTGTCTCTTGCCACTCTTGAAATACAAGAAAATATTTTTGTTGTTTGTTTATTTCATTTGTTTACATTTTGCAGCGAAGTTGGCGGCTTCAGAATTGCTGGCGGTTGAAATTTCGGACGACTGGATCATCGGAAATAAAAGAACCAAACATATTTCTAATTCGCAGGAGTATGGTTATCTCGCTTTCCACAAAAGAACAATTTTGGACGACAATTATTAAAACGGCAGTCGATCAAAGTTGAAAGTAGCGAGAAGGGTATTTCTTTTCTATTTAATTGATATAAAATGTGGGAAAATAATAAAAAATCTTAAGATACTTGTGGTTAGCGAGATAGCCATACTCCTGCAAATTAAAAGTATGTTTGCTTCTTTTATTTCTGACGATCCAGTCATCCGAAATTTCAACCGTCAGCAATTCTGAAGCCGCCGACTTCGCGGCGAAATATTTAAGTACATAAACAAGTAAAATAAACAAACAATAAAGATGTTTTCCTGTATTTCAAGAGTGGTACAACATACCCTCCCAAATTCGAAAACGTTAAGTGTGTGTTTCATTATAAAAAGCATCACCGAAAAGTGGCCGATTTTTCGGCTGAAAGAGTAGAATGTCCTCTTAAGCATTCGGCATCCTTTACTAGTCTATTAGACTAGTAGCGAATGCCGCATGCTCAAGACGATCTTAGTCTTAAGCGACGACTGTGAATACCGCCCTTAGATGTGCCTAACCGAAGCGACATTTTGCGGTGGAGACATTCCTTGTCTAATTATCACAGAACCTATCCTTATGTAACCATACCTCCGTACTCTCCACAAGAGCGCATTTCTACCGATCCCGTTCTCTCGCAAGTTCTTCCTCAACTACCGATTCCTATATGTACCTGTTTCGTCCTACCTTCTAGGCAAGCCTTACCGATGAGTCCACTAGCAGTTGCTTTTCCATTTGTCTGATCTACATTCAACATTCCACACTTCCTATACGCCTCGTCAACTACAAGATAAAAGTATTACAAAGTAGCAGGCGCACAGACTGATGAGATTCAATGTCTGTGAAGTGTAGACACTCGTTTCTGAAGGTGATATTTGGAAATTAATTCTAGAAAACCTATCGCACCTACAGGGCAGTGGTTTTGCACACATATTTAGTAGTGTTTGAACTTACAACACAAATTTTTGGAATGCATTATATTGAAATTTGTAGAAGTTACACGCCGAAACGTAGGTCATGTCATAAAAAAACCGGTCCCATCGGGCACACGAAATGCGGCCGTCCTAGTCATCTGAAACGAAAGTACCAAAGATTCTTTAAATCTATATGAATGTAGTTATCGCCCGAACCAGATGTAACCAAGTCCGGATACTGTTACCGAAATCGCAGCTTTTTAAAAATTTATATTTGATTCTGTCGACTTTTCTTGAGCTAAAACGAGGTGTAGGGGAGGTTGTATTAAAATTACTGATATTCAGGCTATAGGCACACTAATCTGCTATACCAGGACCGTAGAGGAAACCTTCCTCAACTTCAAGAAAATCATGTTGGGCAGCTCTCTCTTCTCTGCTGACAGTCATCTTTAGATGCAAGAGTCGAGGGAACGACTGCCGGCCACGCTGCGGCCTTAAGCCCCTAAAACTCTGGGAGTTTTTCGAATTTCACCTTAATATTCTAGGGACATATTTTCGAAACTTTAACTATTAGAAAATAAAAAGAAAATCGAATTTTTGGGTAGAATACCCCCTTAATATTATTATTGGTCTAAGTTGTCAGTCAAGGATGGTGTTGAACACAGTGTCCATATGAAACCTGTGTCGCAAATTTCAATGTAACCCCCATCTCTCCAAACCTTGCGACACTCCTGTCAGTCTTACGAACACATTGTCGATGAAATAAAAATGCCCGAGAATCAGTGGATGTAGTAGCCTCTGTCTGGTCGAGGGGAACAAACTACGAAGGTGAAAATCATTTCATTGCAGAGGCTGCTTGACGGAACCAGCCTCCGAGCTGGACCTCGCGTGGTCTGGCTACGTGGACGCAGTCGAGAGGCTCGTAGTGGCGTTCGACGGTCGTAACGATCCGTTGGGCCTGAATGCCGAGAAGGCCATCAGACTATTGGAGACCCGCATTTCGGACGCCATTATGCACGCGATGGAGAACGGACCGGCGCTCGTGGAACAAGTGAGTATCCGCCGAAATGCTTCTGTAACACACGCCGAATCTCTGTCCTCTGTACAGGTTGGATATGTTCTGCGTCGGTGGCAGACATTCCCAGGGTTTCTTATCCCTCTCGAAGTAGCTTTTTACTCGTTCCTCCAGTTTGCCGGCTTTACATTAATACGTACACCCGTTCGTTGTTGATACTCCATAATTACCTAAGTGTTTCGTGTGCGATCGCGTACAGCTGATAGCCGTTCTAACAATCATGGCGATCGATAAAGCATTGCACCTTGTGCGAACCATTTTCACGTACGAGCACGAACGGGAAAAGCTCCTCGGGCGTTGCTCGTTTTCATTTCTTTTTTTCATTTCTTTTATTCGAATAGTATGGTGTGAATTATAAATCAAGTTCTTTAGGTTCATTTGTCAGGGTGAAATCTTGTAAGCTAATTTTGACCCGCTTCACACCATACTATTCGAATACATCAGTATTCGAATACTTAAATATTCGAATAGCATTCGAATACTTAAATATTCGAATAGCATTCGAATACTTAAATATTCGAATAGCATTCGAATACTTGGATATTCGAATTATATTCGCCAAATAATTGAGCAACTGAAGTATTTGAATATTCGAATACCGAATATTCGAATAATAACATTCGAATACTCAAATATTCGAATAATAACATTCGAATACTCAAATATTCGAATAATAACATTCGAATACTCAAATATTCGAAGTTTATTTGTAGCATTCGAATACTTGTAAAGTATTCGAATACTCCCAGCCCTAATTCAGAGCAGCATCATTTCCCACCATACAGGGTGGATCACTAAGAATTGCTACCTCGAATATCTCCGAAATCATGGAAGTAAGAGAAAAATCGTTCACACCAAACAACTTCTATTTGAACAATTATTTTCCCCTTCTTCCATGATTCTGCAAATATTCAAAGCGGAAATTTTTATTAGTCCACCCTGTATAACAGGTTGAATTCGGTACGCGACGAGCTTCCTCGCACAGAAATTCTACACTCTCAACGATAGTTTCACGAGACTGGAAAAAACCGTGATACGGAACACCCGGTATGTAAAAGCAAATCCTGGCGACAGCGCGAGAAATTTTTCGGCGCTCCTCCGTAAAATAAATGGCGCCGCTTATGGGGACCATTCCACGCGATTTCTCGAGCACCGCTAAGGAATTCCTTCGATCCTGTTCATCCTTTTGTTAGTCTCGATTCGCATCGCGGCGTCTACCTGCGGTCTTGTGCGTGGCTATATTTTTGCTTTCATTGTTATTGATATTAGCGCCGCTAGCTAGGAATGCCCGGCCCCTAAAAGGACAAGCCTCATGCTTATTATGCGCCGCGGTGCATTGTACGGTATTTCCATAAATTCGCTTTTTATTTAGGCGGGAAACTGGCTTAGCCAATTTGCGGCTAGTGATATATCAAACGTCGCGCGGATTACAGCCTGTTAATATAAATGACTGCCAGAACTTTGTGGAAACTGCTCCTTCGCTTAAATCTTGAATTTAGGAACGTTCGCCAACGGCATAGGCGCCAACGCCCGTATTGCGCTCCCGAGTTTCGGAACGCTGCGTTTCGAGAGGACATAATTGTCGACTTATACGGGGCGCGATAGAATTTATAGGAATTTTCGCAGCGGGGCTGTGTCATTGGTCCGCGGGTTCGTATATTCAAAGTTGGGTATATCATAGCGAGCAGAATATGGGGGACCCTTTGTATGTGACGCGAGAACGGGAACAGCGGTTTTTACTAATTGAATTGAACACATTTTTTAAACGCCTGGTTGCCAGTGAATGGAAAACTGGGAATATTGCGACACTTTTATCTGTTAGTACAAGTATAAATAATCAATAATAATACATTTTCGGTAGTGAGAAATACTATGTATAGGGTTTATAAAAAAACCGACTTCTGGAAAAATCGGCTTTCGAATTCCACTGTTCCCAAAAATCGGTTTTCGAATTTTCACAAAAAATATATAATTAAAGTGGTGAATAAATATTTGTACTTATTTTAAAAATGTTCAGTTTCCTTAATATTTATGGAATTAGGAAAATATAACAAAATAAAATGTAGGTACTCTATCTATACAGAACCAAATAAATAAAAAAAATTAAATTAACTAAAATCCGTATAATTTGGTTATCTACTCCAAGAATCATTTAGGTGAATATCTATGAGTACCTACTCGAGAAAAATCTCCGATACACACATTCATTCCTCTAGTTAGTTCGTCCTATTATTTAAATAGTTCCAAAACTGCCGATGTAGGCACGAATTGAATGCAGTCGCCAACAATATTTAAATGCATTTATTTATAAAATTAAAATATTCTTCTTCGCCAGAAATATTATACTTTTATCTCTCCATTAACTTCAGTATTATCGATTTCCCGCAGAACGTATGCTTTATGCATGAACAGAAAGTAGAATCCACTTGGTGAAAATGAATTTTAAATAAAAAATTCTTGTGAAACCCGTGTATGCACGTTGGCACGAGGGGGTTTCAAGAAAACGTTGGAACAGTTGATTAGAGTGTTCTACTTGGTGGAGTATCACGTAAACGAGAGTAGTCTGTTGTAAATGCACGTTTAGGCATATTCAAGGCGCGTGCAATGCGCGACATACAATGCTGCTTCGCGCTTGAATTGATACACCGCTCAAAGCCTTTACACGCCTGTACATTATGTCCTCTCATGATTTAGATACGATGTCTATGGTCTTCTTCGACGAAAGATGTGTTACGAATGAACGTCGCCCAGGAATTAAAATGAATTTCCATGAAGAAA
This sequence comes from Andrena haemorrhoa, assembly GCA_910592295.1. Classification (NCBI taxonomy): domain Eukaryota; kingdom Metazoa; phylum Arthropoda; class Insecta; order Hymenoptera; family Andrenidae; genus Andrena; species Andrena haemorrhoa. The sequence continues at coordinate 9,552,154 of OU342943.1, forward strand.
CTTTTACCCCCTTTACAATTTTAATTTTAAATACAGTCTTTCGTCTTTGTTCAATTTAAAGTCACCGAATAAATATCAGCACGAATTTTTCTTGGGAACTGAGAGCATTCTCAAAAATAAGAAATTCTAATTTCTCTTCAGGATTATGAATTCTATAAACGTAGGTATCTTTCCTACTTTTCTGTTTCTTTTAAAACTCATCCAATGTCGTTCAGAGAAGTACGTTTCTTAATGTATGGAGCTTGTATAATTTCAAAATTGATAGAACCATGATTTGCATTTAATTTCTTAAAGCATACAGTAGACCTTACAACTACTTGAAACCTAATGAATTATGTAATAAGTGGATCGCATAGTTCATCATTCAGGTAGCAATTCTATTTGTTAAATGTGAACGTATTTTTTAGCATTCCATAGTTTATAAATTCAATAAAATCAATTGCACTCCTATCGCTGTATTAAAGAAATCTGGTGGTACATATTATCCATATTAGAATTATTAATTATTCATTTACTCAGACACTGTGCAAATAACAGTTCCTTCGTCATAAAATGTTGCTGCAGTAAACTCGCATACGTAGGTCACAAATAAATCATACTTGCCCTGATTTATTATCCAGTATTGAAAAATCTTACCCAACTCCGGCTTACAGTGGAATAATTATTTTCACATTTTAGGACCGCGAATGTCAGTTTGCACAAACGAACGAAAAATATTTGGCAAATAAATCTCGTTCGGACATAATGGCACATTCATAAATATTTCCTCGCGCTGAATTCAAATGTTTCCAATGGTGGAAACAAAAATATATGTAGATATATTAATGGACACCGCGTACATTTTTGCAGCGCACAATCCCAATTCTTCGTTGACATTTCCGTGACAATTTCTTTAATTATAAAAGTATGGAGGTATTACCAATTCGGAAATTGCGCGAAGCAAAAAGGTCACTTGGAGAACGCGAGACGCTGGCAAAAAGTGAAGTCACTTTGCACGAGTTACGCTCATAATGCAGAAGGAAACATAGCCAGGGGGACATGTTTGACGCGTACAACATTTCTTACATTCTTTACCAATGTAGCGAGGTTTGTTGCGGGTACAAGTCCTGTCGTTGCGTTACACGCTGAAGGCGCGTGAAAACGCATCACACGCTCGTTGCACTCATCGCGCGTCTCAGTTATTTCTCGCGTCGTTACCTCCTTTGATATCTTTTATCACACAGCCAGCACATCGTGGCGGGTGTGTCATTAAAATTTATGAAACGCGGATCGCCGTAGGAAGCGTGGCTAAATAACTCATAGTGTTACCAAACTCGAACGAAACTTGCTTGCTTTATGAAAATAATGCCCGGGATTCCATGATATTTGCATACGTAAAGCAGCATGGTTTGCATATACTGAATGATCAAAAGGTCGAAAGTATCATAAATGTCACTCGCATTAGTGATTGTGAACACGCGTTTTTATGGACTTTCTGTCGATTTTATTTTATTTAGACCGGTTTCAGACGGCGATACATGTATGCGATTTTCATTGTCTTTTCGAGTATCGCCGTGTGAAACCAGTCTTACAAGGGGAGGACACCTGTGGTAGACACTGATTTTGATGAGCCTTGGTACGATGCATCTATGTCGAAAATAAGTAAATAGGTGTCCGAGCGTTTCTCTCAATGGGCCTTAATAACAGAGATATTTACATGGAAATTATTAAAAATTTCATAGTGGCCGTGGGGTTTTAATGGGTAAAAATCCCACACTACCCTGGCGCCCCCGGGGAATTCCCCTCTGAAGGAGTCGGGGTGCCTTTTGAAGATATTCCCAAGTTAAAAAAATTATAACTTTTTTTAGTTTTTTTCTAACGTGGAGACAATTTCAAAAGGTACCCCGACGCCTCCAGAAGGGAATCTCCCGCGGGCGCCAGGGTAGTGTGGGATTTTTACCCACTACAACCCAACGCCCACTATGAAATTTTTAATAATTTATATGTAAATATCTCTATTATTAAGGCCTATTGGCTGAAATGCTCGGACACCTATTTATTTATTTTCGACATAGATCCATCGTGCCAAGGCTCATCAAAATCGGTGTCTACCACACGGTGTCCTCCCCTTGTTAGTTAAGAGTATTCAATCAATAAGTACATTGAGCAAAACAATTAGAAATTAAAGTTAAAAGTATTTTATTTCTGAAGTTATCCGTTATTTGATTTATTTCTAGTGTCAAATATATTAAGAAATATATAATTCAATTAAAAAAAATTATACACCGAAACTATACACTTTTATTTGAAATATTTTTTTATATAATTAACAGTCTCGATTTAAGTGCCCTACCCTGTATATTGTTTAAGTTGGTGCAGTTGATACCAAAATTGTATTTAATAATTAGATTACTAAGAAAAAATTACATTAAGGAATTAGTGAATAGAGTTGGAAGATAATTAGCAGTAGATGTAGGTAGATTGAGCTCCAAGAAAGGGTGGAAAAACGTGGAAGGAGTGGACGTTGATAACTTCCGCCGCCATTGCCGAGTTTCTATATAGGAAAATGAAGCGGCGTGGATACTATCTTAAAGCTGGAATCTCACAGAAATTATTGGTTTTACGATAGGGACATGTATATAACACAAAAATTTAACATAAAAAATTAAGTTGGCCCTGAAATCATCACCCCTTCACTCAAAACTAAACTATTGCCGTCACATAGGAATCGACGATTTTTAAAAACCGTCTTTTTTACAATATAAATTTGTAAAATTCGAAAATCGGTTTTTAAATTTAAAAAAAATTCTACTATATAAAAACGAATTAATTATTTAATTAAAAACGTTAACATTTTGACTTGAATTCGCCTCGGACACAAGCATATTGGAGTAGGTAACAGTTTACTGTAAAACTAATCTTCATGAGTTCATATTTTCGGAGGAAAAATACTAAATGAAGTAAAGATTTATAATTTATATTTTGTACGGATTTTAGTTATTTTAATTCTTTTCATTTGGTTTTGTATGCAGTGTATTTTATTGCGTTATATTTTTGTAATTTTATAAAATTGTACGGATGTTAGTTATTTTAATTCCTTTTATTTATTTGATTTTGTATAGATAGAGTATATTTTACTTTGTTACATTTTTGTAATTCCATAAATATTAAAAAACGGAAAATATTTAAAATAAGTACAAAAATTTATTTTCTATTTTAATCATATTTTTTTGTGAAAATTCGAAAACCAGTTTAACCGTTTTTTGTCGAATAGTGGAATTCGAAAACCGGTTTTTTCAAAAGTCGGTTATCGTACAAACCGTACCATCACATTATATATCCTTGGAGCTCGTAAAATCCAATATCCCCAATAGTTTCCTAATCATAAATACCAAAGATATCTCAGGCGAACAGAGGTAGTGGCCCAATCCGTACAAATAAATGAGAATTATTTGGAGCCAAGTACGCATACCCAAAATACCTAAAAAAAAATAAAAAAATGCACAGTAAATTATCAGTTCTAGAGAACATCAACCTTGCATCGGGTAACGCGCGCGTGTGGCTGCCTGCCGCGATAAACGGCCCACTGATAACCGTACAAAGTCTCCGCGAACTGAGTAAATCTGAAACGGTGATAAATTCGCGACGGAGTGGACGCATCTTCGGTCTGGCTACACTGATTGAAAGAGCAAGGGAAATACACGAGCGGGCGTTGTGTCGATCTTATCTCGGATCCCTCCACTCGCGTTTTCGCGGTGGGCTGCACTATCGGTCGTTAGAGGCGTCAATCGATCACAGGCGCAGAAACGGAAAATGCACGCGAGCCTCTCGAATGGAAGGCGAGGGCAAAAAGGAAGGAAGGAAAATATGCGACGAGAGGGCAACAGCTAGGAGCGGAATGAACAGACGCTATAAATTCTGATGCGCGCTATAAATTTCGCTGCGTGCGATCATCGGGCTCTGCGTGCCGCCATCGCCTCGCGTGTTGCGTCCGCGATAGGCGAATGACACCGAGGGCCTCGTAACAATGCACTTTGAACGACTGGTATCGAGGAGGTGGCAAGAAGGAGCGATTTAAGAGACGAGAGAAGGAATTTATAATGTACCGGGCGATTCATAAGTGGACGCCAATAGTTCGGGGGATGGATAACGGATATGCGCGCGGAAACTGTTGAAAAATCTTCGTGCTTGCGATTTGCTTCGATATATGCAACGGATATCTTGGATTTTTTATTTCCGGAGACATGTGAAATTTATCGTGTAGCTCGTGCAAGTTAATGACGTTACTGAAGTGCAAAGAAAGATATGGAATGAGGTTGACGTTATCACAGCGAGGTCAAAACTGACGAGGGAGCGCAACGGGTTTGGATTTTCTGTTTGCCGCAAGTTTCGTAGGGGAGAGGTGCTATAAAAGGGACAGGTCTTAAATGGGACAAATCGAATTGCCAAAGTTCTAAACGACTTGTACATGCAAGTTATATTCCTGTTTATGATAACACTGGTGCCCAGTCATTTAACGTAAACTTCACTGCGGCCTCACTTGCAACAGAGTTAGTAATCCGCGGTTGATGTTTTTCGGCAGTAAAAGTAGAATTTTCGTTGATTTTCTGTGTCGTTTTCTGAGGTCAAGATAAGAGATGGGCAAAAAATTATTTGAAATTAAAATTTCGTATACAAATTTTTATTTCAAATAATTTTTTGCTCATCTCTGGTCAAGATATATACAAAGGGTTAAAGTGTTATATCATTCAAATAGCCTGTATTCAACTGAAACAAAAATACTTAATAGGTAAGCTTAGTTGATTGTTTTTTTAGGTTATTTTATATTAAACTCGCTTATAGTCAGTGTTCACGGAAAATACCCTACCGGATTTCGGACTCCGGTCGTAGGGACGGGGAACGCATGCGCGCGATGACGTCGAATCAATCAACGCCAAGATGGGAAACGATGGGAAACGAAACGATGCCAGCCAACCAGCGTCGCCGGGGAATCGGTTGTGGATGCTGGTTGGCTGCGGCCTCACTTGCCTTGGCTACTTGGCTTCACTTGGCGCTGGGGTCGTTTCGTTTCCCATCGTTTCCCATCTTGGCGTTGATTGGTTTGACGTCACCGCGTCATCGCGCGCATGCGTTCCCCGTCCCTACGACCAGAGTCCGAAATCCGGTAGGGTATTTTCCGTGAACACTGCTTGTAGTCTTAAAAGGGACAGCATAACAAGTCATAAAAGGGGCAACCGTTTCATGGCTGTTCCTCTCATACACGTGTACTGCTGAACACTATGTGTATTTTACTTTCCTGTAAAGTTATTAGTGTATCATCTGATACATAGATGACATTGTTTTAAATGATCAATTATTAGTTGATTGCGTCTTGTTTCAAATTTAAGAATTAGTGAAGTGGCTATTCAAAGTGACAAAATATTGATGATTTATAGTAGGGTAGACCAACCAGTAGTTGACCGCATACCAGTGAATGACCATTAGGCAAAGAAATATCAATTATAAATTTAAAAATTATTATATGGTTATAAATGGAGTGTAGTTAGACTTTTAATATCCCATATTTCTAGTTACGCGTATTAAACAAACATTAATAAGTACAATTCTTAATAAAAGTGTGCGGTCATTTACTGGGCTTCTCATTCAACAGTTCGGTCATTCACTGGTTGGTTTACTCTACAAAGAGCTAATTTCTTCATAGATTCCATTGTTTTGTATCTTTAAGATTTACAATTATAATTGTAATACTTAATAAGTTCATTTTTTTTAACGTGTCCCTTTTATGACTTATACTGTCCCATTTAAAACCACCTAGTCGTAAAAGGGACATTTCCCACTTATTTGAAAATCGAAGATATTTTATTCTCTATTACAATTGCTTTTATTATATTAAACACGCTTTTTATTGATGTACTTGTTTTTTAAATACCTATTATGACATTGTCAGAAATGGACGCTGAACAAAAGTGTCCCTTTTATAGCACCTCTCCCCTATATGTATAACTAGTGCACACTGTGTATAATAACGTGGTGAACACATAGGATGAATTAATCATGATTTTACCACCAAAGCCAGGTGAAGGTCTCTTAATTACAGTTTCGGATTCGCATACGAGTGCGTATACCGAGGTTCCGGAAACTTCTCGAAACTTCGAACTCGATACCTTGATCAATTCTTCAGTAATGTGCTCTATGTGTTTTATTGTCTCATTATACTGTGTATGTGAGGAATACGAAGCAAATCGGCGAACCAAACTCCCTGCCACTCCGTTTGTTGGAAAGAAGGAATCAATACTCGATGCTAGACACGTTCGCGTGATTTAACGCATCAAAATCCCGATATTTTTTCCTCGAGCAGAGATTCGATGCGTGTCGCGAGTGGTCTGAAGAATACCTACCATTGTCTTCGGAGGTGATTTATTCTAGAAGAGCGACTGACAGAATAGCGTCATCCAGGTCGCTCGGGGAATAGTGCAATTTGAACGACTTACACGCTCCGCCGAGCGAGACTAACGACAGATTAGCATTTTCATCGGTATCCAGCGCTTAGAAACTCATCAGGTCGCCGCGTGACCATAAACCCTCGCCCCACCCTGCTTCCATTATATAATACGCGGGCTTGAATCCTATTTACTTCTAATACGGCTACGCTGCCGAGTCCCGCGTTTTCTATAGCTCCATTCACGGCTTGAATAGCTGGCAGGCACAGGCGAAAGCATTTCTGCGATATTAGAAGCTTTTCGGTAGTTGATTAAATTGGAATACCTGGCACGAAGCATGTTTTCGGGGCGGATATCAGCGTATACCATCCACCCTTCCCCGCTTTCTTATCTTCCCTTCGCGTATTTGAACGAACCTGCTTCCATCTCTCGGCTAAACAGTTTGCTCTTTCGTACCTGATACCGAACTTATCCCCCGCGACTCAATGCGCGAGAATGTTTCCATTTGCTAACTTTTAATATGTTCCTTAACTAAAAACACGAACACACGCAAGATGATAATTAAATAAATAGATACAATGCAACTTTGCGTACGGTTTTTAATTTGGAGTTTTTAGTTGCAGTTTTGCCTGCAACTAAATTCATCTAAATAAGAATGAAACATAGAAATACTGTTTCGTTGAAATGTATGCCTTTCGTGTTTACTGGGCTGCAGTCGAATAGAATTTACGCGAAATTATATCCAAAGGTGGCGAAACTTTAGTATCCTAAGGATCGTAGGGGAAAGAGACTTCCGAAATGTACCAATTTTTCCAAATATCTTTCTTCATATTTCACAAACTAAGGGTCAACAAACGAGGGCGACAGACGGTTTGCGGATTCGTTTTCAGCGCACAAAAATCTATGCTCGTCTTTCACTACCACCGCGTTACGTCCCAAAATAGAAACAACATAGACACCCCGCTTCGCGACAATATATAAAACACTATTTCACGTGTTTATGTGCATAAATAATATTTGCTGATGCCCAACAGTGAAATATACAAATTTTATGAAAATATACAGAAGTCGTCAAACTTCGTCGAAAATGAAAAATTTTGACCCCGATTGGGGCCGGTCAAATATGGACCGAATTCAAAATATTTTTTTTTGCCTCGATTTGCCTTTTCCAGAGGCAACTTTTCCACACTAGGCTGCTAGAGTTTCGAATATTTGATTTTTTCGTCCCACCTTACTATTCTACTATGTATATAAAATTTAAACTTTAAACAAAAAATTTGTATTTCTCGGAAAGGAAGAGTCTCCAGATCTATGTTTTTATGGCCGTTTTTTCATCCTTAGGAAGAGCAGAACACGATACCAAAGTTTGGCCTCGTATTTTGGTGCGCCCTGTATAATAGGGCGGAGCGATACTATATAGGTGAAAATATACATTTCATGTTTGCAGGTTCCTTTTTTTCTTAATCAAAACATAACTATCCCGCACCCAGGCCAACTGAAAATTCAAATTTAAATTTTCGCATATATAGTATGATTATATAATCAGTTTTAGGAGAAAAAGGAACCTGAAGACATGAGTATTTTTCCAAAATTTGTTTACAGTTGCGTTTGGTTAATCAAAAGACAACTATCCCGCACCCAGGCCAACTGAAAGTCCCCGAAGTGATTTCCTTTATCATTCGTCTTCTTCCCTGATCTCTGCTTCCCAATGCACCTCATCGCTTTCCTCACCGTTCAGTCAAAGTTACATCAGTAGGTACTATTTAGGTTCCACTGATCAAGGCAGTAACTAGATTGCATCGGAAAACTAAAATTCAGTCATTTAACGCCTCGGCCATTCGCCATGCGATACTTCTGCATCGAGGAGCCGCGTGATTCAAGCGGTTCCCCGACATAAGGCGCTCGTTCCATTTTCTTCGGGCACAACTTCTGCGCTTCGCGCTGGGAACGCCATTCGCCTCCACGGGAAACGATCTTATTTGCCGAGACAATAACGTTTGATGCTCGCGGGAGTGCAACGTAAGTATCGAGTCTAGCTAACCTCCTCGTTTCCCGTTTCCTCGGCCGCTTGGTCCCTCTTGCTTGTTTCCCTGCTTCCCTCCTACTTCGCCGGCCTCATCGAAGTAGGCGGCAGCGTGTGGAACGCAATTAAAAGTTTCTCACAGAGAGCATCGCTGCAGAAACGACGACAGGGCCGATTCCCGTCCGGAAGAGGAATTCCTCCTCGCCCCGGTGTCCCGTGGGTACGATGCTGGTTCGATTTATAAGCAGATCAACTGCTCCGCCCGTTTAGACGGGGATTATGCGACCAATGCATTTTTAATCGCCATGCTCGTTCGGTATGGCTTTTATCCTCCCGCGGGGTGTTGGAAAATGGTGTTCGGAACTTATAGTGTAGTTGGTACTCACCATCAGTAAACTAACGAGGGCGGGTGCACGAGGCTTGAGTTACCGATTTGCTTCAAATTTGGCATATAATTAGTGCATAAATTGAAGGCTGCAGCAAGAAGGGGGCAGCTCCAAATGTATTAATTTTTGAAAAATTAATAAAAACAGTGTTAACAAAATATTTTGAAACGTATGTTTAAAGTATTTTACCCACCTAGAATCTACATATTAACACGAATGTTACTTTTTCGCTATGGCACGGTGAACTTTTCAAATTTGTAGCTGCCCCCTTTTTGCACTAAATTGTATAAAAATACACTTATCTCGGGTAAAGTGGAAAGAATATGGATTATGCTGCTTCATAATTATTTAAACATCCAGTTCAGATTTCACGCGAAGAAGACGAATTTTAGAAAACATTATTAATACTTTTGTTTATAACTTTTCTAATTGTTTAAACAATTGATAAAATATTTGCCATTTAATAGATCTAATTAAAAGAAGTAACTTCTGTCTTGAAATTTTTTTTCTATCTCGTACAGATTGCGGGTACGAAAATGAAATCGAAAAGTAGCCGTATCTTCAGGGGTTAATTTCACCCCCCTAGAGTGAATTTGGGCAGCAAAAGAAGTTGTGTTGTAATCAGGAGAAAATCCCCTACATATTCACAAAGTTTCGGAATTTTTTGAAATTTCCGGTTCGGGATCTTCCCTTCTCAATATTAGACAAGAGTCACATCTTCTTGTTATGGTTTGTCTACCAATTATAATAATAAATCTTATTTAACCCTGCTGCGATCTTCCATCCATCTACGTACACGTTTGACCCGATGTCAAGGGGCGAAGAACACACGTACTATCATTCTACATTGCAGTAATAACTCCTCTATGGCTTTTCAGAATTTGGAGAGTTTTTGAAGAAATGAAAACGCTGTTGGGTCAAAAAAGACCCGAGGACGGTAGTAGGGTTAAGGGCATAAATCTCCCCAACTATGAAAGCCAAATAATCTCGAGAACACGGCTCATCTATTAATCCAATTACGTGCATCGACCCTGATTACGTGTACTTACTCTGCACATTCGTTTTCTTTTTCAATCAAACCTAGCCTGGCCGTCTCACGAACAGAGGTTTAACATGCGCATAAAGCCAGGCGCGCATTAACGCGTCTCGGGCCTGTCGAGAACGGATTACTCGTTTAAATGCACTTTCAACTACGAGAGATATCGCCGTTGCTTGGGCTGGCGAGGCATGAAAGAGCTTTAGTAGCTTTCACTGCGAATCATTCGATCGGCGGATAAAAGTTGCGGCTCGGTTTTTATGAAAGGCCTGTCGCAGTTTGATACGGTAAATCGCGGCGAGCGGTGAATTTAGTCAAAGTAACTAAATGATAAGGGCAGCGATTCTCGTTTCCGCTACGGGGTACTTTGAATGCTTCGAGCGTACAATGCCGGGATCGATTTAAGTCTGGATCAGTTTCCACGATTTCAATCTGCCGCTCGTTAAAACGAGATTACTTCCTCGAGGGTTTCATTGTCGCAGACATTGGAAATTACCTTTGCAATCGTAATCTGTTTAACCGAATACGTCCAGCTGTTTCTCGGCAGATGTGCACCGGAAACGGTCGCGACTTGACGCACGTGTAAATGATTGATTCGTTCGTTACTCCAATACTTTTGGATATCCTGCTTAGTTGTGATAATATTTATAGGTACCCACTCGATGTGCCAGTAAATTAGACATTACGTTTTGCTAAAGATAGGTACTGAAAAAGGCTGAAAAGGGTTTTTGAAAAAGCTTACTTTTCTTCGCCCTAAGGTGGAAGTACCAATAACTGGACACTTAAGGATATCAAAGTTGTATATCTTAAAAATGGACTAAAAATAAATGTCCTTTTAACAAAAGTGTCAATATTCAGATAAATGTTACTTCTTTCTATCAAATGAGCTACTAAAACCTTGTTTTCAGTGCGTTATTTTAATTAAATTGAGAAAAACACAAGTAGGTATGTGTACCAGTACATGGACAATAGAATTCTGATTTGTCCCATTTTTGGTGTCCCAATACCTGGTCAATGGGGAAGATGACGCAAAGCTCGGCGCAGAGGGCGCCACTAGTGTTTGTGTGAGTGGTTTGCGGTCGAATTTTTCATTTTTCAATTTTAGGTTATGTTGAAAATGTACCATGCAATTGACTAAAAACTATGACTTGCAAATAAAAAACTGTTAATTTCTGTACAGTATGCTCTTACTTACACTTTTGATATACAAAAATTTGAGAAAACACAGACACTTTACCGGTTCGACAATGTGGTCAGGTATTGGGACTTCACCTAAGCGTTCAAAATGCTGACAGGCCGACCAACTAGACGACTGGTCAGTTATTGGGACAGCGTGCAGAGGACGAGATTATTATGTACCGGTACATGAACACGTATATTTTTAATTAAAATCAACATTAACCGATCAATGTTTTGTTTTGCATGTAACAAGAAACTTCTTAAGATTTTATACATACGTTTCTTTCTCAGAAAAACGTTATATATATATTATTATCACCTTAACAACTAACTGTATTTTTCTTAAGGATTACTTAAGAAGTCTACGCAGAATTCAATTGCATGCACCTCCGATATTATAAAGACCGTTTTGTATATTAAACTTTACATCTAGGGCTTTCTTAATTTTTTATAGAAGAGATCAACTTGCAAAATAACATATATTCTCAATAATATTGTTCTAAACTTTCTATGAAGCTTAGTAAAAATATAAATGTCATTGGTGTCCAGGTATAGGGACATGTCCAGTTATTGGTACTTCTACCTTAATTAAATCGTTTAGATGCGAATAAGTTCAGTTACGATATTGGTGCCTTCAAATTGACTGCTTTAGCTGAGAATCGATTTATTAAGGTTTAAAGCTTATTATCGTAAAGTACAGTAGATATAGTAACCAATTTAACAGTAACACATCAATTTTTGCATGAAAAATCTACTTCTAATACTAATTAGCTAAAATTGTATAGGTACTCCGAACATATGAAAATATGCAACATATGAAAATTGATACTCCAATTACTCGTTTCACAATCCAGTGCTGGTGTTGTTTAGCTTGTTGAAATTATTGTAACTTTTCAATGATAAAAATAGTTTCAGGGATACAATATGACCTTCTAATCCTACCTCTAAAAATCACTAATTTAGTATTACGATCACAGCTTTCAGGCTTTTATTCCCTTGCGAAGTGACTTGAATTTTTAAACCTTTTACATTATTAAGTAGTCACTTACAGCTGTCTGCGTTATTTCCTTAATTCACAGTGTCAGTATCCGCTCCACAGGGCATTCAACTGTTGTAATTTGAATTACTCTGCAACTTCATTAATCGTATTTTTTTTTCTTTTCACGAGATACTTAGCTGTTTCGCTTATTATTTTATCCTTCATTTGCGATGCCTGGGAACCTCGCTCTTTTGCCTTGATATATCTTGTACAGCAAAAACCGTCCATGTCTAAATACTTGCCAGATGTAGCAAGAGTGCCTATAGGATAGTCCGGTTTGTAAAAAGTCGTGAACTCGTTTCACGGGCGAATCACTCAATCCTTTATGCATGGAGTGTTATTTAAACGTGTCCAAGTTTTATTATCCATCAACTGGAAGTGAAAGTGGATGGAACGTTTTTACAAAGAGAAAATTATTTAATGGATGTGGTATGTAAAGATTAGGAGACACGGTGTGTAAATCGTTGGGCTCCATATAATGTTTTACATTTATCTATACAGTGTGGTCTATTATTTCTGACAAAACCCGGAAGAAGGTGATTCTGCCGTTAACAGCGTACGCAGCTGATTATGGGGGAACACCACTCTGACCGCCGGAAGAGCAAGCCATTTTTAAGAATTATTTTTTCAGGAATAATTTACAGTTTTCGTAGAACATTTGTATTACCTATCTTTAGTACGCTGTCTTAAGACACTATACAAAAAAGAAAATAGAAAATTTATTATATTAATTAGATTTTAATATATTAATTAATCTTCTAGACCCCGGAGAAACCTAAAAGAAAATAAAGTTTCAAGGTGGAACCTACCAGGCCGATTTTCGCGAAAATCAAACCAGATTCTAAATAAAGTTAGTTGCCATTTTTTTCCTTATTTTCACACAAGGATTCATTTCATCTACAGATACACCATATTTACTCCTGCGCTCAACCAAATTTGAATTACTCAGCTGCGCCCATTTTTCGAAACTAAAGCCACGAATGAAAGCACGTTAATCTGTATTTTCGACACGAAGTACAGAATTCATGGAGAATCACTCCTGTAGCTGTTCTACCACTACTGACAGACCACCGCGTAGAATGAAAATTTAGGAGAACTGGGATGCACCGGAATTTTGGGGATTCTCCTATGCGCCGGCGTAACGATTGCAAATGTAATTGATACGAATCGATCTGTTGGCTTCGGATCGAGGACAATGGCGCACCCCGAACGGCCACGTGGGTGTGTGCACCTCTGCGCGGAGGAGGGAAGAGGATAAACGTGCTACTTTTTGCTCGGTCCACAGCGACGTGGAATCGAGAGTCCGCGTACCTGTTCATACCTGGCGAGTCATTCTCCTGTCTGTGCAAGTTTATACTTGTACGAGCCTGTTCATGCGGCCCTTTCTCGTCTGCACGGGAATTCGTGCGCACCAGAATTCGTATCCAACGCGCGATACGCCGCAAGGGCTTCGTTAAAATGGCGACGGGCCTGTTGCTGCGGTCGTCTTAATCAACCGAACGAAACTGACAGATTCCGGACTACTTTTATGCATATAGAACGTACAGACGAAAATACGAGATTGGTTTCTTAATTGGGACGAATCGTGTCTATGCTTTATGCTAGCTCGTTCGAAGACAGGTGCTGGGGTGTTGTGTGGTATGCCAGGATTTGAATTTTCACAACTTTATTTTATATTTTCTTATCAGAACTGAGATGTTCACTGTTCGGTATAATTCGTTGTTCGGTGTTCTCTGAGATATTAAATGAATTTGTACTATATAAGTGGTATAGTATATTTTGCTTGGGATGAATTTGTACATAGAGTTTTGTGGATATCACCTATGTTTTGTTAGGAAGTTTGCAGTGTCATTTATTAGTTTACTATTTTGCTTATTATTTTGACTCGCAAAATTTTAATAAGTAGATTTATAAAAGAATGTAATGCTATGGAAACAATCTTCTTTTATCATTTAAGTACTTTGCATAGTATTTTTGCCTATCTCCCACGATGCAGGGGGTTTATTTTCGCAAAATTTGCTCGTGTTATACCTATTCGCTTTAAATCGTAGGTTTGAATGAAAACATATCGTCTTTTTAAATTAATTTAACACATTTCTCATTTAAATTCTTCTACCAATGGAAACGAATGAATCATATCCATTTGAATTAAGGTATTTATGCTTTGTAGTAGTACCTATAGTTGTAGCTTGGCGAAGAAAGTCAATAGTTTTTCCATTCACTAATATCAGTTCTGTACGTATATTAGAGTGGCCATTATTTTCAACCTGCGATTTCTTTTGCTTTCACTCCCTAATATGGTTTCATGTCATAAAAAAATAGTCCCTGAAAAAGATGCCTGCAATCGGACAACAGGAAAGGGTGCCGAGCAGGCCTTAATGTTTAGAATTCATGAATGATTTGAATTTTAAAAATTCTCAAAACTGGTAAGCCCTATCGATATTCTGGTCAAATGATATTAAAAGAGCATTCAATTTTCCACAATTACTGTACATATATTTTTGTTGTGCTTCCAACTACCGTTCTAGGGGGTGGGAGCAAAGAAATACAACACAAAAATTCGACACGCATAAATAAGGGCCACCCTAATACATATCTACATTTCTCTAATTTTATATAAACTGTAAATCGATATTCTACCCGAAACAAAGCAGGCGATGACACCCGCGTGACTTCGAGCGAACACTTCAAATATTTCACAGCGACACTAAAATGTTCATACTACCAGAATAATTAATCGATACACTCTCGATACATTCCTACGTTCGCCAGACATCGCGCCAAATGCCAAAGGCGTCGAGCACCGCGATCTCTTTGCCACACCATCGGCGAGGGAGTTACATAATAACGAGTAACGCCGAGGGGATGGTTTGAAGAGGTCACTCGACCACAATAGATCCAGCGAAACTATGGAGAAATAACGACCACAATCCCTCCTTGTGACCAATTAATCGACTCGGCGAGTATCGATCGCGTCTCGCTGTTGGAACGTCAGCAACGTTTCCGACGCCTGCCTTCAGGAATAGAATCCACGGCGAACCGACTGACCGCCGCCGATCCCTGTAATTGGCCGAATTAAACAATGTCGAACGCGTATAATATCAGCGGTTTTTCGCCGACGTACCTACGCATGTTGCAGAAAGCGAGTGGTCCGTAGAAATTCTCAGGCGGGCTGGCCTAACGTGCCCCCCGTACCTGTTCGTGGTCCACGCCCAGGGGGTCCCGTGGGTCCTCTCGAATCCAAGTAATAATTCCCCGCGCCAGCGGGCCGTGAGCGCATTCTGCCTGCGTTACGTGTCTGCATTCCACGTGGCCTTTGGCCCCACCCCGGCGAGGGGCCTCAGGGATCGTTAAGGTAGCACCTTAACGGCCCTTTTACGAAAAGACGCCCGAGGTGGTGTTCTCGCGGGCCGGTGTCTCTCATTATTATTCACCCCGCGTCCTCCGAGCAACTTCCTCGGTGTATGTGTGCCGGGTATACCTGTCTGCGAACGGTTCAGCTTCCCGCGGTTCCTGTCGCTGCCCGGCCCTCTGCGCGCGCGGCAGACGTTCGCTCCTCTTAATTCGTGCGAAAATTCAATCAGCCTGTGGTCCTTGGTCTGGGAATGCCGATTTCATAGAATTTTCTACCGCGAGAGCGTCGCCATGGGGGACATCTTTCAAATCCTCTATGGCACTTCTCGCGAAGTAGGTAAGCGTTGGAACGCGAACTCTGCTTGATCGAGGACGGCTACTAACTCGCGAATCGTTTGTTCTATTTCTCACGTATATCGCTGAGAGTCGCAGTGTTTTGTGCGAATGAATCCAGATTTGCCTCTTGCTCATCTGTAATTTGATGATTGGTTAGCGTGATATGCAAAGTGTTTAATGAGAAAGGGATTCGAGGAGCTTGTGGCTGCGTAGCATTCGTGGAGCAAGCGATACGTATTCAACTGAGTTTACAGATCGTGATGGTAGTAATCGTATCAATTTAAAGATCTTGTATTACAATTAACGTCGTTGTGGCTACGCATTACTGAACAGGGAAGAGGAAATGCGCAAATGCCGGTTAATCTTCTTTCATTGGTGCGAACGATTATTATTGTATACTACTTAGTATACGATTATTATATAACAGGAAGTTATTAAGGAGACTTATACGTTAGTGTAGGAGACTTATCACAACTTTCCGGCAACTTATTTCAACTCCAAGGCCAGTAAAGAAGTGACCTGCTGTGAATACCGAACAATAATGACGTCTCTAATCTGCATGACCAAACACACAAACTCTGCCTACTAACCTCTTTAATGCTTGTTACAGTTACACGTGTAAAATCGTAGATTCTGAAAACACAGTATGCAAAGCAATTCCAGAATTGAGGACCTTGCAACAAAAGGGGTGCAGCTCCATCGTTACCGACTTCGAGTAGATTAGAAAAAACTGTTTATAAAATTATTGCTTTGACTTAAACTTAAACAGAGAATACTAATTTAAAAATATATATTTTCACACGATAAGTAGTAGTTATTGAGTTGATAAGATTGCATCTCTATTTTTGGCGTATGTTTCAAATCTGGAGCTGCCCAAAACGAAAATACAGTTCGCACTCGTTATAAGCCCGTTTCTACCATACGTTGTACGCCCGGCGACTATTCCCAACATTTCTTGGAATCCTTCGAACGAGAGTGAGAGAACCCGAGAACGAGCGAGAGGCTCCTTCGTTTCTTCTCGCTCGCTCTTGGGTTTTCTCACTCGCGCCATTGGCCGCGCGGAATAGTGTCCACAACGCGCTGTATGCCCGCTGCACAGCCCCGTTCGTCGAGCTCATAACGAGTGCGCACTGTATTGCACAACACAGTAAAGCCGGGGAGCCACCGGGAAGCTAAGCTATGCTATGTGATGCTATGCTAGGCCATGCTACGTTTAAAAAAATTAGCTTGAATACATTCTTATGGAACCGTTTCCACCCAAAGCTAAGCTAAAACATAGCATCGCATAGCATAGCTTAGCTTAGCTTCTCGGTGGATTGATTCCCGGCTTAATGGGTGCAGATTCAAAATTTGCAATAAATCGCTCATTTGTTATCGGATTCGTATCAAACGTGCACCAAACGACGAAGAATTTTTTTTACATATCTTACAAGTCATAACTCAAAAACTGTCAAAAATGGAGCTGGACACCTCTTCCTGCAAGGTCCTCAATTTTTAGTGTCAAAGTGACTTGCAAAACTATAGCCCATGTGAAGAAAATTTACCGAAATTTTTGTTGCACAACATGAACAACTGGGTTACATTAAGATTAGGCTTGCAAAAGAATGGCTACTACGTTAGTCGCTGTTTAATCCTGTTTTCAATATATTCGTTATGGTCCATTTCTGACCTCATGTGACTTTAAAAATGTGTCTCTAAGCAATTTCATCCGTTAGACAAAGAATGTTCTCACCATAACATAGCTTTGCTTCATCTACAGCATAACTTTGGCTCCTCTTCCCTGTAACTTCTTCTTCAACCCTCCTTTAAATTCTCGTTTAATTTCCACAGTTTACAAAATAATTAAAGTTTAATACATAATGGGCTCTTGTGCAGTTGCGCACCCGTCTGAGAGTTTGTTTACTCTCGCTACTAGTCCTTTGTGTGTTTCTTGCATGCCTGTAAGCACGCCTACGGATTCACCTGAAAATTCAATCAAGCTGAGGAAATATTTGAAACGTCATTCCCTGGTAATATTTCATCGCGTTTACTTTGCGTGATCTGAACGCGAGTCGAAAGCTTTCTCAGCTATTTTGCGCAGCATCGCATCGAAAGCGTTACAGCGAAGGGCAAAAATCGTTGGAATTTGCGCGCGTACTTACAGAAGGTATTAGCCAATTTCAATCGACTGCTACCGTGTTTCCCATTGAATAATTTTATTATTAAGCGGAATGCCACCGCGGGAACATTTCGAGTCGCCCTCTCCATCTGTGATGAGTGTAATCATGTCATGTACGCTAATAGCATTGATGAGCGGAATTGAAGTGCCATTGAATGGTATTTCAAAGTGATTTGACAAAGTATCACGAGTCTTTGTATTCTTCATAAAATTATCTAAAAAAAAACGATCTAAACCTACGAGGCGATTTAATGATTAGCAACTGCAAACTGCAACATCTTCCTCCATTTTATCTAAGAATCATATCTAAACTACCTACAACTAGCCATAGAAGTGTCCCGTGTGAAAAGGCCATAATTTTGTGTAAAGTCATAGGAATTGTCTTTTACAAGGAGAGGTTCCCAAGTGTCCCCCTCCGATTGCTTTGACTTTTGGATATGTTTTATAGGGCCGAAAAATAAGACATCGGTGCCTTTTTATTTTGGCCCTTTTGCATGTTTAGGGGGTAAGACCACCCCCAAATTCATAAGAAACTCAAAATTCATGCCCGTCTCCGATTGCTTTGGTTTTTGGATAATTATGACGCAAATGAAATTTATATGAAGTTTTATTTAATACAATTTTGTAACCCTTACGAACTTTAAGGGGTGGTTTCACCCTCTAAACATGCAAACGGCTCGAAATAAAAAGGCACGTATTTCTTTTTTCTGTCCTTTAAATATATCCAAAAACCAAAGCAATCGGAGACGAACACCTGACAATCTTGTAAATTTGAGGGGTGGTTTAACCCCCTGAATATTCAAGCAGGCCAAAATAAAAAGACACGTATGTCTTATTGTTCGGTCCTCTAAAACGTATCCAAAATTCAAAGCAATCGGAGGCGGACACCTGGGGAACCTCTCCTTGTTAGATATTGCGCCTCAACAATGTAGCGTTACTTATCCAAGAATTCTCGCCATTCAGGCCCTTAAATCCCATCTTGAACCTCTCTGCACTGGCTCGTTTGACACAACGTCGAGGACCAAGCCGACTGATCGATTACGAAAGACGGTTATTATTCCACAGGCCTTTAATCTTTTTTTTCGGTACTACTGGGACCGAATTATCTTTGATTACAACAACAGTCATTCAACTCGATCGATTACTACTTGGAACGGCGTACAAAGCATTGTATGTAGGAACGGTATCGCCTATAGAGCTCGCTTCCTGTATACCCGATCGCGCCCAGCGACTTCTATAGTCGCTTTTCTAGAGCGTTCCGGTAATTGGACAAGCGAAAAAGGAGCTATTGTCTCTTTTAACCCGTAGATCCAGCAGAGGAATCATAATCCCTCGTTATTATTCCTAGTGTTTCTTCTTTTCCTCTCCCTCCTCTTGGTCCCTCAAGCTCCCTCTTTCTTCCTCTTCCCTTATCTCCATACAATGAGAAGGTCTTCGGCGTTACCTTGCCCCCTCATCCTATCCCCTTACTCCGAGACTTTTGCTACTCGATCCCCTTGTTCGTTTGAAACTTCTATCAGCGTCGCTGGATTTATCGGCGGGGACAATAGCGAATCTGGATCGTGTCAATTCGTGGAATCCTTTAGATACCTTAGTTAGCAGTTACTTCAATCCGCAGATAGAAATAATTGAGGAGCTGAACTTCTACTAAGTGCCAAAGAAATGAGAAATTATTTGTTTAGTGGAAAAGGATTTAAATTTCATGGTGAATACGGTGGTAGACGCTGTAACTGTTAGAAGAATTTATTTCAGTTTCTAGGACTGTCGCAAGACAGAGCTGAGGTACTGGAAATTTTCATACCCGGCACTTACATCATTTACCATTTCGACGTAATTTTTATTGAAACCATATCCTTGACATTTGGTAATGTTTCGTGGGGAAGTTCTTGGAGATACGTGTGGCTTCGTTGTGTAACAGGTAGTTTCTTTGTTAGCATACAGTAATGGTAGTCCACATAATCCAGTTATTTGTAGAAGTGTTCTATGAGGCAACAAGGATATACGCGCAGTTTCTGAATTTACGTTACTCTTTTGCAATAAGAATTAGTGTCAATTGCACCGCACGAACCGTCTCTGAAAACCTGTTTTCAACGATACATTGTTTTCTTATAATTGCCTGAAATAATTATGAGCCCATTGTGTGCGAAATGAAAGAGTTCCAGAGGCGTGGCCCCGTTCGTCGTGGACTTGTACCAAAATTACATCGCGAAGTGTTTCATACGGCGAGTGAAACGAAATAAGGAAAAAACGAAATACATATCTCGTCGAGAATCGCAAGCACGCACGAAAACAAGAGCGAACCGTGCGTAAAACGTTGGCGCAGTCCCAAGCTTCGGCAGATAAGTGACATGCAACAATTGCCACTAGTATTTTACTTGCACGTTCTTCAATTCTTACGTCTCGGCTTCTGAGACTTTTTAATGACCAATAGGGTGGCCCTTATCCAGGGGTGAGAGCAAAGACATACAAAAACAATTTCGACACGTACAAATAAGGATCACCCTAATTACCAAACTCGAACTGTTTACAAAAGAATAAAGCGACCATTCGCTTAGTAACAAGGAACGTCGCCCTAACTTCTGTAAACCATTCCCCACAATCAGTTTACTTTCTTAAAATTCAAGTGTTCACATACGAATACAGTAATAATCAGAACTAAACTGAAAAGTACCAGAATTTCAAAAGATAAAACACCATCCCCACCTAACCCAAACCTAACCCAGAACTAAACTCAAAAGTACCAGAATTTCAAAAAATAAAACTCCATCCCCACCTTTTTTTATATAGATGGGGGAAAATGCTTTATGCATACCCCGGCATTCATAGTCGGGGTTATGTGGGACTCACCGCCAATTGACGGGATACCCACTATAAACCCCCTCTGGGTTGCCGCCTTGCAACCTGGGCCACCAAGTACCAGAATTTCAAAAGATAAAACTCCATCCCCATCTAACCCAGACCTAACCCAGACCTAACCCAGAACTAAACTCAAAAGTACCAGAATTTCAAAAGATAAAACTCAATCACCACCTAACCCAGACCTAACTCAGACCTAACCCAGAACTAAACTCAAAAGTACCAGCATTTCAAAAGATAAAACTCAATCCCCACCTAATCCAGACCTAACCCAGAACTAAACTCAAAAGTACCAGAATTTCAAAAGATAAAACTCTATCCCCATCTAACCCAGACCTAACCCAGAACTAAACTCAAAAGTACCAGAATTTCAAAAGATATCCCAGACCTAACCCAGACCTAACCCAGAACTAAACTCAAAAGTACCAGAATTTCAAAAGCTAAAACTCCATCCCCATCTACATCTACTAAACATACGAAATTCTCGCGAACAACCCAGCGACATTAGTTACAACCACCACTGTACTCCACCCAGCTAGATACACAGCTACGCGAAAATCAACCTGACGAGTTTCACTACAATAAAAATTAATCGTCTTACATGCACGCGACCAGTGGGACGCGCCTTAAGTCTGCACGCAGCGACAAGACCTACGCCCGGCCTTAATGTTGAGATAATTTGTTGGGAAATAAAAGAAGCGCGACAGGTACTCTGACGCGCAATTAGCGAGCTAGATCTCGCTGCAGGATCGTTAAGAGACAATGAATTATTTATAAAGTTCCCGCGGCTTCCGAGAATACCTATTTCGAACGGAAGAGGAGAATCGCGCGCGGGGTCGCCCGATCGCATTCAAAGGAATGCCTTTCGATTAGATTCGGCCCAAGTGCCCCGTTCCCACGGGGCACGCGCGTTATTGCTTATCTCCATCCGGCGCGTGACAATTAAAATTCTTCATTATTATTCCGGGCCGTTGTCGCCCTAGCGCCCCGCCGGCAGGCACTCGACCCCCAGCTTTTCGATGCAGTCATTACAAAAGGCCATTTCGGTGGTTCGGCGCGGCGTTCCAACGGCTCTGGCACGACCGCGACCTCGCTGCGACATTTCACTTCGCCGGGAGGGGGCGGCGGCACCGCCGCCCGTTGAACCGCCGAGGAATTCGCAAGTCGAATTCAATTTGGTGCACCGACGTCATGTCGCCGTCATACGTGCACTGAAAAAGAATACGCCGAATCAGCGAGGATTTCGCCGTGATATACACGCTCTTTATTCTTTCAGCAGAAGAGAACGGTCGTTTTTGTAGCCCGCCGAATGGACGCCGTTCCAATCTAGGCTCCATTTATTGCAGTGCCCCGGTCCATCGTGCTCAAACCCCTCGCCCCTTCCTAAAATTCAAATAATTCGCTCTGCTTTTCCGGATGGATGCAACGTTCTATGAATGTCGCGTGCACGCGGCATCGAGGAGCAAAAGAGCGGGGAATTGTTTCATGACGGGCCGCGGAGACGTTTTATTTTCCGTGACTCGAGTTCCCGAGTGGTTTATTCATGGCGGGGAATGGCAGCGTGAACAATCGTGACGGTTTGTTTCGCGAGGATATTAGGTACATTCTAATTTTGTTATTCGATCACAGATTCCAAACAATACAATAGGTTTTTATAGTTTTGCGGTCGCAGGCGTTGCGGGGAGAGTGTTTATTTGCTTCGGGGAAAAATTGGGCACTGATTGTCGCGTATTTAAGCTCGACTCGAAATTGCAGATGAATCTGCAATCATTTAAGAGGGTAGGTAATCCTCAACAGCCCAAAATCAGACCGTTTTTCAGACGCATATTTTGAAGTAATAAATCAATATAGAGTCGATTTTTGTTTTAATTTTTAATCGTCATTTCGTTGACTTTAATGAACAAGAAGAAAATTTTAAATATATTTACAGGGAAAAAGGTTAGAAGTGTAAATGTGAGAGCGTGTGCGCGATGCACCGTCTGATGGTGAACATGGTTCCGGACAGAGGAATTATCTAAAACTCAAAGTAAAGGCATTTTTAAAATTTTGAATATTTTGATAAACAAATTAATACGGTTTTTATGTCGATGTATATGATTTTAGCCTTTTCTGTGGGAAAAATATTTTTTATCTTTTTTTAAGAATTTATGTTGAAAATGTGCTCCCGGCATATTGTGGGGAATAGTTTTCTGCGCCTCCCTGTAAATTTTCATTCAAATCGTTGGAGCGGTTTTCGAGATTTTATGTTCACCGTTTCGGAAAACGTAGTTTCTGGGAAACCACGTTCAAAGTTGGACGTGCAGTTTTGTCGTTATGCGATTTCACGTGCAGGCTCGTACATTTTTGGCTGTAATTCCTTCAATTTTTGGAATTTCGGGGCTCGGTTGCGCTTAAAATACGTAGAAAAGATGTAGCTAACGGAATATGCAAAAACCCCAAAACCGAATTTACGAAAATTTTGAGGGTTACCTACCCTTTTAACAAGGCATATTTTATGACGCAATTCAGAGAAAATTCGAATGTTCAGAAAATTATTTTTCAGGCTGTACGTTCGACTAACGAGACCGGTGCATATCTGGTTTATAATATGTTTGAGTTACAAAAGGGAATGTATCTTCTACCAAATAAACCGTAACTCTTTTATTTTCAAAATATTCTTTATAAGATTATTCAGCATGCCTTGATAAGAAGAGAAATCGTGAAACTAAATGTAAAAAACTCAAATGTATAAAAGGTTGATAGTAATTCAGGATTATCGATAGGTTTTTGGGACCATTTGCCCTTCATATAACGAAAACCTTATTATTAGTGATAAATGAGCACGCATAATAAAATTGTGAAATATAAAAAATATCAGAGTTTATAATCAAACAACACTCCAGTGTTTAATTTACAAAACAGGTGTGGAATATTCATCATACCACACATCGGGAATCTTACTGCGTTACATTTATTTAAATCACACTTTAAATCAAATTTTATTCTGCTATAAATTTGCACACCACCAACATATAAAATGCATTTAAATTAAATTTAATTAACCACTAAGAATAACTCATTCCTTAATAGAAATTACGATTCTTCTGATACTGAAAACTATACATGAGTTAATGCACGTACTTACGCTCCATTGAAAGTTCGCAACATGTAATTCGAAATAGATTTTTCCCAATGGGCTTGTGCCGCGATTCGCTCCTGCAAATTGCAGATTCGTAAACTTCAAGTCGCGTGCTCGTTACCAGTGACCGCGCGAAATGGTTCTGAACGTTCGCAAACATTTGTATTTCCCAGAGGAAGCTTCTGGACGAGCACGAATATTCACAGCATGCACGAACAAACGTTTCTCAAGTTTATTTAGGTGCGTCAAAGAAACGCGGCCCGCTGCTGCAGCGTTGATATCACGATGAAAGCACGAACATGTACAGAAACCATTCAAATGTGAATGAGGACCATTAGAAACGCATTCCATGTAATTCACTCTCACAAATCTCACAATATCGTTACCACGAGTCTTCATGCTGGGAAGTAAAAAATGCATGAAAAATTCGTCCATCGAGGTTTTCGAAATGAATGTAATGGTTATTTCTACATATCATTTTCTTTTTCACGGGAATTATAACTTCCACATGGTTAATCTAATAATAAAAATCATTCTCTTAATTAATACAAAATATAGGTATGGTTTTTTTTAAATGATAACTAAAACAAAATCAAATCACTATAGGCAATTTGAAGGAATCATTGCTTGGGATAATTTCAATATTACTATCGGATCATGCTTATTGTTCGAATAAGAAATACTAGAGATTTGGCAAAAGTTAAAATTAGTGTATTGAAATGTATGTTAATTAGGGTGGAACGAAATATAGCGGCAAAATATTTTTTTATTATTCATGACTTCTAATAGTGGGCAAAAGATGCCTTTTATAATGTTATTTAAGTTGTGCAAGTTTGATCTTGATCAACAAATTTTTTGCGGTGCCGCAAGCCATTCAAAAGTCACACCATCAGTAAATATGAATTTTTGAATGGCTTGCGGCACTTCAAAAAATTTGTTGCTCAAGATCAAACTTTCACAGCTTAAATAACTTTATAAAAGGCAACTTTTGCCCACTATTAGAAGTCGTGAATAATAAAAAAAATATTTTGATGCCGAAATTAAATGATGTCGATGCTTGGAAGAATTTTGAATTAGTTATTGTCTTCTTTGATATGCGCAGAAAGTGCAAGTTTGTTGAAAGGAAAATTCAATCATGGTAGGAGGGATACAGCAGACTTACCTAACAGTCACTTAAAAATCAGGAAAATAGGTATAAAGACCACAAGGAGTTTGGAAAGTTTTACTCTGCTTAACGTAATTGCGTTTCTCATTGTTCGGTCCCCGCAGGCTACTAAAAACAAGAATTTAACCGTTGAGACTTTTCCAAGCAGCTATCCCCACCTTCCTCTTGCCAATATAATTTAAAGTTTGAATAAACGCAGTAAATAGTGAGTAATAGGGAGTGCTCAGTGCAGTGGTATTGGTCAGCCGATCGCAATAGCGGAGCGTTCGGCTCGCTTACTCGATACCAGCTCATTGTGACTTGTGACGTTAATTTTAAAGATAATTAATGCACTTCAAGAAATTTGGTTATATTTTTCAAATTTATAAACATGCGGCCGAGACCTAGCCGGGACGTTCGATGCGAGGTTTGCAAAATAAAAATTTGTTTATAATTTTCCATAATACGAAAATTATTTTTCAATTTTGAAAAATACGGATTCAAACAGGCCAAACCTACTGGATTAATATAAAAAAAGAATGAACTCAATAGGATGAATGGATTTTGAGATAAAAATTCATAGGTACAGCTCAGTTTCACGAAAATAGGTAAAAATTGCAAAGGTTGGCGGCCTGTATTTTTTAAAAAATTCTAAGCCATCAAAATGATGACTTACCCCCCTCCCAGAGATTGTGCCAAAATCCCTCACATCGACTCCAAAAAGTGGTGCAATAATTTTTAAAGGAAGCTGTAAATATTCACTGTTAATTTCAATGAAATGTAACTTTTTTCGAAAAATCTTTATTACCAACTGAAAATACATATATTTAAATAATATTTTATGCTTCTAGATTGAACAAATTTTGAGTAGTATGGCGACAACATATGATAACGATGGGCTCTGCGAAAAAAAATTAGAAAACGGGCGATCGTGTAACTTTACAACGTTTGCACGGAATTGAAAAATTCGAACGTTTTCTTAAAGTATATTACAATAGCTTCGGTTAAGCGTACAGATTTAAAAAAATATTAATTTTTGAAGAATTTCCGAACTTTGAAAGAAAAGGTATCAAAAATCAATCCCTATGTTTTTTCAATTTTACAGTTAAAAGAATTATTCGATCCAAACACTGGTAACTGAAGATACTTTTATTTCGAATATTCCCTGAAAATTTTAAGTCAAACCGATAAAAATTGACTACCTATACAAAACCTTCCGTAGCTCCCAGAATTTTTCGAGATCCACTTTGAAATTGTGCAGGAATATTTTTGAGACCCCAAACATGAAAATGCACAAAAAGAAATATCGGAAAACAAAATTTCACAGTAGCTTCCCCCTTAAGTATTTTTTTTTAACATAATCCTGTGATTAAAGTCTACTATCTTTCTACTATCTTTTCGTTCTTCTTTGTTAGAAGGTTCAGAGTTTCATTATTTAAAAGGGGGGCAAAAATATATTCATACATTGTTCTCTGTAAACCTTTGTTATGCCCACTTTATTGTTCAATATTTCGTAAACTATTGAGCACCCACACAAATGGTCAAGCATATTTGATTTTTTTTTTTGATTTTGTATCCGCCTGCAAAGTTTCGCAAAAATCGGTGCGCCACACTTCATGCGGCCCCTTTATCAGAGTTATCCTGTTCCTCTAGCAATCTCCCTAGGGTATCGTTCGATCGAATAACATCCCTACGTCGATTCCTGGCAGAATTAGAAGCAGGGGCAGCACACTTACTGTTGATCCCTTCGATCGAATTTCGAGATACCGTCAATGGCGATTCCAACTGGAATTCTTTTATCTCCGATAATTTATGGATGAAGGAACGTGTCGCGTTCCAGTATCGGAATTATAAATCGCCTTGCAGCTCATTCGATATCCAGAGCGAGCTCTGCTACCAAGCAATTGGTAATCGCCTAAGTGGCTAAACTATACGAAAGTGATGAGTAATTTTAACCCGTGTTCTCTTTCCATCCGTAATTTAATAGAGGCGAAATGTAGTGCGTTCAAGCACCAATAAAATACCAGCAGAATGATCGCTCGCCGAGCGCCTGATACATTGCAAAGAACTTTCTGAATCATGATTTCAAGCTGCAGTCGCTGAATTTCAATTTCATCCAGTTAAGTATTATAAAATTAAATGGATAGGAATGGCAAAGCGTTACCCACTTACATAGAGAGTTTACTTGCTGAAATTATTGCAGGCCAGCTGGAGAGATGTACAATGAGGAATTGAATTTTATTTATTAAGAACAATGTAAGCATTAAATTAGAATTTTATTGCGAAGCGTGTGAAAAAATCCTTAGAATTATTTCTCATTTTGGCTGCCCGACTTCTCCTCGGTTATACTATCTCTTACTGCGATGAGGCACTGCTATTGCAAACAAATGGATTTCATATCGCTTGTGGACACTTTATGAGTCGACCAGTTTGCTGGATATAAATTGCGCAAATACTTGCGATTGATAATCAGAAACAGCCACGGAAGTCCCGCGTGAATTTCCTGGGTGGTTCTGCTTTGCCAGCCCCTCGAGCTCGATAATTTTCAAGAGATAAAACACACACATACACGTGCAAACGTCGCGATTGTACAAGGTCGACTCTTTTAGGAGTCAATATTGAAGACGAATGGATCGTGGGGCGTATCGTCGGAACCACCGACTCGACGTACGAAATCGGACGAAGAAATCAGCAGGACGGTACAATTCTCACTTCACCGTTCATTAATTAATTGAAACTCGATAGCCGGGAGATTACTGCTTAATTTGCATATGCGCATTTACATGGCACCGAGTCAATCGGTTAATTAAACGTGAAACGTAATACGTCTGCCCTCTTGGCACACACACGTATAATCGTGGCCAGGGTAGTGTAATTTAGTTGGCTGATAGATATACAGATAAACAGCCGATTCCTCTAGTTGTTGATTCATTTGCCGGTGCACTTCGAGAGACGAGCCGAGTGCAACAATATGCTAATTAGAGGCCAATCTTCGAATGGATACCAAGTGGTCTTGTGATACTCAATGCTACCAATAACATTGTCCAACAGCCATTTTTAACCGACTTTAGAAAGGAGGAGGTTATAGATTTGACCCGTATGTATTTTTTTTATGTTTTTCCCCGCATAACTCCTCAGCATATGGACCGATTTTGATGATTTGTTTTTTTTTTATTCGAAAGAGGGCGATGCCCCAGTGGTTCCATCCTAGACGGCATCAATATTGTCCCAATATTTTGCCAGTTCTGGTTAATAATTAAGACTATTGTTACCTGATTATTATTATTTAGCATGTTGTGCCAATATATATAAAACTAAAAAGTTAAAAATAAACAAATTTAAAAAAAATTAAAACCGGCTTCAAAATAATAAAAATGCACTAAAGTGAAAAATAATTTTCTCCCTTGTTTAATCTCCGGCTCTCATATTTTTTAAGTGAGCGCTAGATTTGCGCAGTGCAAATGAGGCGTCGAATTAAAAAATATGAGAGTCGTAGATCAAATAAGGGACAAAATTGTTTTTTATTTTTTAGTACTTTTTATTATTTTGAAGTTGGTTTTAATTTTTTTTAAATTTTTGTATGATTTTTGTGCGTTGAAAACGAATCCGCAAACCGTTTGTTGTCATCACCCTCAGTTTTCGAGAAATTCGATCTTGACAAAAAATGCAAATTTTCAACTTTCAACATCTTTTGGGTCCAAATAGTTATTCGGTTGCTTGTTCCGTCAAAGGAGGTGGAGGAGGTGGAGGAGGTGGAGGAGGTGGAGGAGGTGGAGGAGATGGAGGAGATGGAGGAGATGGAGGAGGTGGAGGAGATGGAGGAGGTGGAGGAGGTGGAGGAGGTGGAGGAGGAGGAGGAGATGGAGGAGGTGGAGGAGGTGGAGGAGGTGGAGAAGCGAAGGAAGAAGCAATAGAGGAGGTGTTGGAGGAGAGGTCGCGCGAGGGGTTGGAGGGGAACAGCACCCCGCCACGGCGCGCCCATTGCATTCCACGCATCATTCGCCAGTACATACAAGCTGCTTTGACTCGCCGACCATAGTCGAAGGATCGAACTCGCATACTATCGATTGTAGGTATTTTGCGGGGCCGACAATGCCTCTACTCTCCAGTCTGGCTTAACCCGCTCCTGCTTTACTTCACGACTGGGCCTCGAGGTCGCGGGAACCGTTGCCTTTCGAACTTCAGTTCTCCCAACGTTTCTCCTCTGTCGTCAAACGAACCGCATTCTTTCACGAGATCCCCCCCCCCTCCTCCTCCTCCTCCTGATTCCCTGCATTTGTGAAAATGTCAATCCTTAAAAGTACGTTCTCGATACTTCGTTTTCACCAAAGCGCTTCTGTCGTTACGATACTTGAAATAATTGGGGGTCAGTCTCTTGAGCGGAGCAACCAATATCTTGGGACTTAAATTATTTATTGATCATATCTTATTATATTCGATGAACGAACATATCCAGAAAGAGAATATATAATGAGAAAAATGCAAGGAAAGATCTTAAAAATGTGTTATTTTTCTGTGTAAGAATAGAAAACAAGTTTCAGAGTTTGAATTATTACAATTTTAAACTAGTGAATTTGAAGGAATCTGATGAATTTTGTTTCGTATATTTCATTTCGTGGCAGTGAAATGAAAATATAGCATTCCATTTAGGAAATCAGAATCACAAAAGATTTGTAGATTTTAAAACGGGATTGAAAAACGAAAAAATAATTTCTTAGGTAGATACCATCAAATTTATATAAAAAGTAATGCAGAAAAGTTGTCACATTTTTTACAAAATTGCGGCAAAATACGTTGTCTAAACACGGCCACCCGTCAATCAGCTGCGATGTATGTTTTGCATTATTATCTCGTGAAAATACCTAATCTTGTGGCATTTTATCTGAAATAGACAATAGTAAGTGGTGTTCCTGATTCTTTACGTTGCAACACCATTCTGAATTAAGAGAATTTTCATTTGATTACAAATTTAAAAATTAAAAATTTATCAGAGGTTTCCGTCTCATAGGCGAAGCTAAAAATGTAACTGTACAGAAACTTTTGCACGCCACTAGATATTCGAGTCTGTATCCCTACTTTTACTGACACCAAAAATTTCGTTACGTTGAAGCAGGTACTAGAATTTTTTACCACGAATTCGTAACTTTTCCCTAAACGCGCGCAAAACTTCACGGAGGCTCTATTTTGCGTTCCCACGTGAATTCACGTACTCCCTAGGCAAAGTTTTGAGATATTTTCATCGTTTGCAGAATGGAAGATATAGAAGTAACTTCTCTCGTTTTCTGTATCAGAATTATACTACTAGTACTAACATTAATAGTAACAATGCAATTTGAATACACTGCATAAACAACAGAATACAAAATATAAAATCACAGCTGAAATAAACAACCAAAAGGACACAATAATGTAGGTAACAAAGGCAAAGACAATGATGGTGAAGGGTGGAGATCGATCGAAGGGAAATTACGCTATTATTAAAACCAATCCCGGAGGGAATCGATTCGCTTGTCGAAGCTGCGTTTTACGCGCGCGTCCTAACGGAAAATAGATCCGACGCAGTAAAACCTTTAGTTTAAGTACAGACTTGCGTTGAGCGTCTAATGCCTCAGCGGTTGCTTCGTACCGCTGCACTACGATCCTATTTTAATCGTATTTTCTATCCTCGATCCGATGCTGTCGATAATACCTAGAAACAAAGAACAGATGAAACTATAAATCGAAACTGCCAACAAGTTCCCGTTCTATTCTTATACGGGAGGAAAAGTTCGGGCGGTTCTTGTCAGTTCGGCCTCGCTTTGCCTCAACGTTACTGATGCGAGTCGAATTACCGACTACTGTAAGCTACCTACGCAGCTATGTCTGCTGGACCGAAGTTGAGGGTAAGTTTATAAAACTGGAACGCGGGGCATAATGAAAAAATTACAAACTAAATAAGAGTTTGGAGTTAGAAACTCGAGCGGGCGGTTTCCGCTCACGGAACGCAGACGGGGATCGAATTCGAACTGGTAGAATCCCAGCTATACGTATCATCGGATCGATCGTAGCATTCGTAGCCCGTTGGACTTAAAGGCGAGTTTACACGGTTCGCATTGGTTGAACAACGGCGGTTGGTTCGATGAAATTGAAACAATGAAATCCAAAGGGGAATGTTTACACGGATATTATTCCGAAAGGGACCGGTGGCCATTCGAGATGAGGTTTGGGGGAGAGGAGGCGAGGGGGTGTGGCCCCTGAATCTAAAATTGTAGCTTCGGGTATTTATTAGTATCCAAAATATTAATAAAAAATTTTTGTTCATTTCTTTTGAATTTTTTTTTGGACGTTGGTGTAGGCCAACCTACCCGGGAACCCTCCCGTCCCCCATTTTTTATTTTTGAAATTTTGTAATCACAGTCTCATTTTCAGCATCGCCATACTCACATCGGTGCGCTACCATGCTTTACGCGCCCCCGTACTAATCTAGCCCCAACCAATGCTAATACCCGGGACAAGTTGGAAAGCGGAATGCGTTGTGTCGGAATAAGTAAACAGAAATATTGTAAAGAGGGGAAAGCGTGGTAAAGTGATTAAAAAAGATCGGTAAGGTGTACCCTTTTATGCACAATTACCCCTGTATCTTTTCAACGCATTAATTGCCGAAGCTAAAATTTTATATTTAGGGTCTTTCTACACCCCTCGTAATACCCACCAAGTTTCATCTCGATCGGCCACCGGTCCTTTTCGGAAGTACAGCCTGTTCGCACTGTTCAATGAAATTGACCAAACTGATTCACTTGAAAATTGTACGCGACAGTGTTGAAATAATTTATGAACGTTTAATGACAGTGTGTCAGGGAGTTGGAATTAACCTAAAGAAAAGACAACGGAGAAACCGAGACACGGAGTCTGTTCCTGTCCATTTATACCGAATTATAAAATCGAGAAGCATGTACTATGTACAAATTATTTACAATGTTTTTATTGCATTTAAAAGCAATTTTCATTGACGCAACTAAAATAAAGCCTTTCAATGTTCAAGCTGCGTGTTTACAGGTGTTTAATTTGGACGAATCGTTCTGAATGAACAACCGAATGCAACAGAAGTAGGAACACGGTCAATATCTTTCAATGTTCATTGTTCACTGTAGGACGGAGCGGAAAATTTAAATTTGAATTTTCAGTTGGCCTGGGTGCGGGATAGTTGCCTTTTGATTAACCAAACACAACTGTAAAAAAATTTTGTTAAAATATTCATGTCTGCAAGTTCCTTTTTCTCCTAAAAATGATTATATGATTATATGATCATTTTATGAACAATGTTCAGTCTGGTTGAACACTTTGATTGAATGGTAGTTTACACTGTTCACCTTGCTTTAAATTCTGTCGAATCAACCGCATTGGTCAACCAAAGTGAACGGTGTAAAGTCGCCTTTAAGCTCGCTTCCTCACTACATTTTGCGGGTAAATCTCGAGTTCAACTCCGGTTGGTACGTTGAACTCTTGCAATCGATTCTTAGAACACTTTCTACGATGATATTACCGCGATAGGTATTCTATAGACAGTGACGATGAAATTCACATGTGTCGAGATAACAACGATCGAGCATTCCATGCTGATTGCGTTTCTGAGGACGCCTACGGGCCGGCTTGTTACTTCGTTTCGTAATTCGCCAGTAATTGAAGCTTTTGCGATTGCGCGTGTGCACTTGAATAGAAATTTAGATAGAAATTTGATTATGGATTGTATTATACATAGGGGATTGGGGAGGTTCTGTTGTACAATTGTTTATTGTAATTTTCCCAAATGTGTTTCTTTACACTTTGTATAAGACAGGTGTATCTTAATATATAAAGCAGAAAGCTTCTATATGTTTGTGTGTTTGTCTGTCGCTTAAAAAGTTTCGAACGATAAACTCTGGAATCACGAAATGTGCCTCAACTCACTGACTAATCCAGACGAATGTGACTATTTTCGCAACAAAAAAAAGGTACAAAAAATTATTATTTTTTTATAAAATCAGAATCTAAATTTCGGGCGAAGCCGAGTAGTAAAGCTAGTATTCTTCATATGTGAAAACAAAGTCGTCGAGCACTTTTGTCCACTGTTTGTTGGTCAGTGGACGTTAAGTCCTGCGTAGCAATGGGGTGGTTTGTACATAATATCTTTGAGAACTGAAATTTTTTAATTGGTTTGTGATATATAGAAATAATCGGAAAATTGCAAGCAGCAAAGCTTGAATTGTGCACGGGGGATGTTCAAGTAATTGTAGACTTGAATAGTAGAGATTCATGCAAGGCGAATCGTAACACTTGTTAGTCGATACATTACATTTAACCTTCTATTGTCAAATTCTTTTGAATTTTCTACTTTCGATGATCGACTTTCGAGCAGCAGTGGTCACCGCAGACGACTTTTTTTAGAGAATCTTCGAGTGATGGACAATAACTTAGTTATTGATAAATATTTTTAAATAAAAAAATTACGATGCACGGTACTGGATGCAATCCTTAAAAGGAAAAAAGATTTTTTGAGAAATGTGTTATAGCTTTTGAGTAAAAACTTTCCAAAGACCACCCTTTTTTCGTCCTCCTGGCCGAGCATGGCCCCTTAAACAAACTTGTGTCTAAAAGTATCTACCATTTTAATACGAAGTAAATATGCTTCTGGTTTCCTAGTAAAAAATGGTATCGATTTCATGCTAAAAGTGAGAAGTCGCCATGTAAAAGGAAAGTTTAGTAATTTTATTATTTGAAGGATATTTCATTCTCTCTTTAAAATCGTTTGGACAAGTAGCCACGGAATGTAGAATTTAATCAAATTGTTGGTTTGAATTATGATCAGGATTTACGTAAAATTAAGAGCGTGCATACACTGAAGCATAGCAAATATTTAACGATATGAAGCTGCTATTAATTTCGTAATTTCGCGCAATAAGAAGTCTCTCCACCGACAACGTCCAGCTGTACCTACAGCATTTTATCTCGGCCAGCAATCACATAAATTTGTTGCGGAAATGCTCGTGTAAAGTAATTGCACAATTAGGGTGTTAAATGTAAATGGAATGAACACGCGAAAGAAGATAAGCTGTATCGATGCAGCGTTGAATCTAGAATAGATATAACTTAATTAAATAAATTGTTCGCTGCCGCGGTGTGGGGCAGACTAAAGACTTGGATAATTACATTAAGCAAACGGCCCCAGCCGTGCAATTGCATCACACTGATACGACAGAAATGATAGCAACTGTCCACATTATGACCAGCGATATATGTTGGTGAGTGTGCTTTTCGTGTGGCCGCTGATATGTTCGTCATCGTTAGCAAGATGCACGGATAACTGGAAAGAAGATTGCACGCTCTGCTATGATATATGCTTCCGAAGTCCCGATTACACTTCCGTTTGCCGTAATAAATAAACGTTGTACACGTCTAAATACAGAAGTGTTAAATATGAAAAGAAATTGTAGATGTATCTACGTACTACGTTACTAGTGAACTTTAAGTAATTAAGGTGAATACTGTGTTTACATCTAAGTTTCACTTACAATTAGAATCTATTTGACTGCTTTGATTACGTATTCTTAGATTTTTTTTTAATAAATGACTAACCGTACTAAGATACTTTAATGAAATTCATTGTCTCCTGTTGATTTAAATTTTGGAAATGATTGAATATTAATTTGGTATGAATAAATATTATAAACCAACTTATCTGGTAGCTGGGAAGAGTTTTTAATTTTTCGGATGTGTTGTAATCAAATGTGAAAATAGTAACTCAAGAAACGATCTTCTGCAGCTGTAATTTAATAATAAGTTTGTGATATTTTTTCCCAATAATTATTAAATTGGTCAAATGAGGTTGACTAGATTAGTTATCAGTTTAACCAATTATTCACAACCTACACTATTCACGTCTAAATAGAGCGAACTTAACACTGTGTCATTAAGCCCGAGAATACTAATCACCCAGGGTGCTTCATTAGCAACAGGACACCTAATTATCTCCATTTGCCATTAAAGGCTTGAAAAACTATTTACTACTAAAGTCAAACAGCATTTGTAAATCGAATCAGAGATGAAAATATACTTTTATAATGCAATAAGTGAGCTGCTGAGAAAAATCATTTTTCCTTTGAATATTTAATGAAGCTGCCTCCATTTAATTATATCATTCCTTTTTCAGACAACAGTTGCGATTTTGTTTCCCTTAAAACATGTACATATTCTAATCAATGAATTACTGCTTTAGAACGTTATTATATAATGAATTATTGTAATTGCACAATATGTCTGTATTTTGGATATCGTATTTCTATTTAAAAAATTGTTCCACATACATTATAAGTAGCTTAATAAATGAAAAAAAGTTGGACATTGTTATCCATTGTGTTCACTGAGAAAAACATTGAATGTTGTCGAATTTTCGTGATTCCAGAATTGACCCCTTAAATTGACAAAGTACCTCCTACTTCATTTGGTACGCCTGTATCACAATAATATAATATACAGTAAACTGTTTATAAGTACCTATAACACCCATCTTCAAAAACATTCAAATTTACCTATTATTCATTAAAGATTGCAATCGCTATTAATATCAATTTTTCGAATATGCTTGTGTGAAAGCACACATTATACCGAAAGTGGCTATTACAGTAGACTCTAAATTCCTTTCAGACTCTTAATTTAGTCCTCGATGAGGATCGGAGAACAGCCTTTTACATCTTTCCACATATATTATTACCAACATACCCAATATAATTCACCATTTGGATTTAATAACAACGAACAATAAGAATCAATGACTAAACCATACCAAAAACAGTTCAGGGATACAAGACTGTTTTATATCGCGGCTTATAAGTCGAATCTTGGCTTCTCGGATCCAATTAATCGTATCTCTGAAGTAGCTACGAAGTATGCCAGTTCTTTTGATCGTTTCGCCATATCTCATTCTGCACTCAAACGTCATCTAAATATTCCGAATAATGCACTGTGATATTCACCTGCTCTTCTCTATTGTAGCTGTGCACTTTGCAAATGCGATCATTTTGATTACCGGAGCTTGTTAGATAAACTATTTTATGTACCCTGCGTCATCTATCTTAATGGTTTTTAGTTTTTTTGGGGTTTTTTGTTCCAATATGTACCCTCTTACTCTTGTACACTAAAGGGAACCCCTTCCCGTTTACATACAGTAAACAAAAAATAAGAATAAAAAAATATAAAAAAAAAACAATCACTGCTTCCCCCAACAGGTAAAGTTATTCGATTAATAATGTCACAGATAACATCCACCTGTTATCGACGTGGCACCTACTGAGAATGAATTCCAGACTCATCGTGCACAGTCAACGACAAGCGCGCGGCCCTTTTTATCATTGCCAGTCAAGTGTTAGAGTTAGGACGCATTGGCATCATATGTTTAGTAACGATCCATTGGGCCTGTGTGATAGGCTTTACCCGCGGTTATTCTCTTTTCCTGCCCTTCCTCTATGGCGATGAAAGTGGCCCGAAACGATTGAAAATCCACTCTCGGGGATATCTCGAGTCAAGTACAGCAAAGCGGTTGGAAATCGATTCTTTTTGCTCGTCGAGTATGAAGTAGTATGAACCCTCTTTTCCGGAGGACGGCCAGCAGGCCTGGCCTATCTCTATACATAGAAATGTCTCTCTCTGTGGTACCCGCGTTTGTAAGCGAGTTACCGATCGTGCCTGCAATTTTTTTTCGCCGTAACTGGGTGGACGGAAAAACGAACCAATCCTGGTAACTGAGGTGAAAAAAGACCGGTTTATTCGGTTGCTAGGCCGGCGATAAAGCCGACTCGCAGTCCGGCATGATATATACCTGGTGAAGTTACGCGACAGAGTCGCTATACTTGGGTGAGGTATTGCGTTGCAACATCAAACGTCCTTTTCTCTGACTTCAAGTACGAACACTTGCCTTCTTGTTAGATGACCATTGAGAATGGAGTTATTCATTGGGTGAATGAAGGCAATTTTGCCAAAAAGGTTGCGTCACAGTTTGTAAAGGAGTTTGTCCTAAACCTTGGAAATTCTAATCAATCGTTTTGTAAACTTTCTGAGAAGGAACTGTCTTTTCTTTTACAACATCAAGTAAATGATGTGAGAAAATTTGGAGGACTGATGTGAGAAAATTTGGTTGATGAGGAAACGAGACAATTCAGTGTTTTCAGTCTCGAGGTGAGATATTTTAGAGCATTTTAGTATTACTACTGAAACGAGCAGGGAGCTGTATATTCGCCAATGTGAACTGCGTATTTTGGTTTTGATGACAAATTTTAACGATGGGATGAAATAACCAATGTCACTGTTATTCCAGTGACTATCGCATATCATTATTCTTCTCAGACCTGAGTATTTTTCTAAGATTTATTTAGAAGGGACTAAGAAGGTGTCCAGGAGACTGAAATTTCAATAAAAGTCTCACGTAAACAACTGTAATTAAAACTTTTTATTTCGAAAAACAAATATTTTTTCTAAATTATCAAATTATAATATTGTATCGGATATAACTTTAACATTCAATATCACGTGTGTGATGTGTATTGGTTACTAAATTATTGATCCATAGATCATAATAAGGCCTTAACCTTCCGGGGACGAGTTGCCAGGCACAAGTTGCCGGGTACAAGGCGCCGGGCACAAGTTGCCGAATACAAGTCGGTGTATCCCGCGGAGCTGTTGGCAACTCGCTGGATACACGTTTCCGGTGACTGATGCTCGGTATACGCGAGCTACCAAGACGCACGCTGTCTGTCTTTCCAAAAGAGTGAGAAAATGATTGTACAGCGTAAAAGTAAGGACTGCAGCTGACATAATTTACAGTGGAAGAGGCACCCTTCGCGGCCAATTAATTCTGCTTCGATCGCGACAGTGAACAGGACACCAAGAGCAGGCTGCTAAACCTCGAGGAGCTAGAACGGGTTAAGAACAAGACGAAAGAACAGGCAAAAACGGAGTCGTTCCGTTGGAAGTTGGTCGATTGGTTGGAAAAACCGTCGTCGATGGGTCTCCGGAGTCATACGGCCACAGCGATCCTCGCTTGCCATTCTCCCACCCGTAGCCAGTCCTCCCCATTCAGCTGTTTCATATTCCATCTTGGTCTCTCTCGGCCGTCTGGCCGACCGATTAACGAGACGGATGAGGACGGCGCGCGCGGTCGGGCGGCAGGAGGGAAAAGGAATAGGAATGTCGAAAAGAGGGTCTAATAGGGGGGAAAGAGACCGG
The DNA here is from genome assembly GCA_910592295.1 of Andrena haemorrhoa. Classification (NCBI taxonomy): domain Eukaryota; kingdom Metazoa; phylum Arthropoda; class Insecta; order Hymenoptera; family Andrenidae; genus Andrena; species Andrena haemorrhoa. The sequence goes on from OU342943.1 coordinate 9,590,435, forward strand.
GGAGTGAAAAAGAAGAGAGAGAGAGAGAGAGAGAGAGAGAGGGAGGGAGAGAGAGAGAGAGACTTTCACGAGACAAGGTAAGGTGGCACGGGGGAGGGAGGAGCGATAAAGATAACGACGAGGACCGCAGAAAGGTACAGAAAAAGGGAGGAGAGAACGGCAGGGCGGGAGGACCGAGAGAGGGAACAGTTAGGTGCGTGCAAGGTTCCTTCGGTTATAACAGGTTCGCTGAGGCTCTCTTTTTAAGGAAGACTGCCTATCCGCCTCCCTGTCATGCTGCCAAACGTGCCTCTCTCTCTCTTTCTCTCTCTCTCTCTCTCTCTCTCTCATTCTCTCTCTCTCTCTCTCTCTCTCTCTCTCTCTCTCTCTCTCTCTCTCTCTCTCTCTCTCTCTGCCTCACCCGCTCCGTGCGCGCACGCGGAACGCATGTACACGTACGTGTCCCCCTGCGCTCGGCCTCCCCTCCTTGGAGTTTCGCGTGCCAACGGCCAACATCAGGCCCGGTCCACAACTCACCGAGACTTAATATGTGTCTTTCGGGAATTCCAGCCGCGAGACCCGTGAGGGGACCCGGTTTCCTCCGCGAACTCTCCCGTAACACCGGGAGTTAGCGAACCGAAGGCAATTTCTTATCCCCCGTGGAATTATCAATCCGCATACCGTGCCAATTAAAAAAGATTGCAAGGTGGTCCCCGGCTGTTTATCGCGCACGGCTTTTGTCCACGCTCCCGCGGCCAATCGCCGCGCGTTCGATTAAGCGGTTTCATCCCTCTCGGATCGGATTCCAGCCGTTCCGTGTGTATTTAAGATAGCCAAGCGTAACTGAGTAATGGGGTGTAACCATGGGTTCTGGATAACGGTCATAGAGTACGAGGATGGCCCAGATTTTTCCACGGCAACAGCTTGGCGCAGCCATTGCGCTCGTGCTGGTTATTACGGGTGCGCGCGTTGCATGCCTGCCGTGTAACGTGGAATTACATTATTCCCGAGTACCGTGTAACTCCCATCGATCTCGGATCTCGCGAGATATGTTAACATCGCAAGACGAATATCTCAATTCCAGCGCGTAACCGTTTGCGCAGAAACGTCGTGTCGTGTATGTGTTCCAATGAGAGGTGGGACGTCAGAAGCTCGGAATCATTGACTACCCAGCCTGAATGGAGCCTGGATGGAGGCTGAATTAAGTTTATTAAGTACCAATGTGCTTGGATTCGTAAGTCGTAGATTGGATGAATTTTAGGATTTGGATGTTTTGTTCGCGGCAGTATCTCTCAGTAGCAATGGAATGTTAAGTTGAACGAGATAGTGGGATAAGTTGTATAAGACGAAGGTCTGGGTTAGGCCTGGGTTAGGCCTGGGTTAGGTCTGGGTTAGGTAGTGAGATAGTGGGATAACCCACACAGCACCATAACATTGCAGCAACGTCTCTGCAATGACGCGGTGCAAGATTGCAATGTTGCACCGAAATATTGCAGAGACGTTGCAGGTTCAATCCTATGTCCGCCTTCGCAATATTGCAGGTGTGTATTTTTGCAAAGTTGCGGCAACATTACAAATATGTAGTCCTGCAACGTTCCGGCAATGATTCTGCAGACGAAACGGCAACATTCTGGCAATGATCCTGCAACTCTTCGGGAATATTCTGGTGTGAGATTGCAATGTTGCACCGCATCATTGCAGAGATGTTGCAGGAGCGTTGCCACTCCAATATTTCTGCAATATTGTACGGTAATGTGCGTGCAATTTTGCTGGGGCGTTGCCACCGGAACATTGCACATCGATGTGCGCGCAATATTGCGTAAATATTGTAGGATCGTTGCCACTGGAACATTGCACGACGATGTGCGCGCAATATTGCATAAATATTGTAAGATCGTTGCCACTGGAACATTGCACGGCAACGAACTTGAAATATTGCTGCAATATTGTACGATCGTTGCCAACGGAACATTGCACGGCAACGAACTTGCAATATTGCAGGATCGTTGGCACTCCAATAATGCACAACAATATTGCAGCATCGTTCCTGCGATATTGCAATGCAACCTGCAACAGCACAATATTGCAGCAACGTTCCTGCAATACTGCTGCAACGAAGTGTGCTGTATGGGAAGTTGTATAAGACGAAGGTGATCATGCGACGAGGTACATATAGGCTTCGGTGCTGATTAAAGATCTCAGTATCGATGCTAGCTTCTATTTGTGTCAATCTGTTTTTAATTGACCACGTTCGCCAGCATCTTCGCGAGTACTTCAACGTCGTCAAACTGCAATCTGACATGTTATGACAGCACAATAATGCCTCACGGCGTACAAGAATAGCGCGCTACTCCTTCACTACCCTGTTATTATTACATGCTATCATACATCATCGTTACACGACCCTTGATCATACTTTATGCTTTGTCACATTTTGCCTCGCGCTGGCAACCACAGAGTTACGATTTGCTTTATGGAACCAATAATTTCGCGGACAAACTATTCATATCATCGTTCCGTAGTGTTATGGCGAAAGGTTACTGTTTCGCTAGTAACCACGAATTTCGAATAGCTATGACTGTTGATCGATATAGTTTCTGGGAAAAATTGTCTGAGTCTTGGCTTTCCTTTGAACGTCATTTCACGAGGAGGTGAGCTGTGTGAAAATGTTATACAAACGAAATATTTGATCTACTATAATTCTTTACTTATTTAAGTCGTTTCGGTACTTTAACGACTTAAGGGGGTATAACCGTTTGAAAGTGTCAAAAATCAGATTATTTTTTTTTTACATATTTTCATAGATTGATGTTTTAGAAATATTATAAAACAAGTCCGATGTAAAAATTCGAAAAATTGACGAAGTTATAGGCATTTGAATGAAACAACCCAGGTAGCATGGGGCGGCACGTCGGCTCGACCGATCGCAGCGGTTCGGTCGTTCGCGTCGCGGATACTTACACCTACTATTAATTACCCCTGATTAAGAAACCAGCCCGTTTTTCTACATTTATAGCACACCTTCAGCGGATGCCGTGCAGGGTGATTTTTGGGTCTAAATGGTCCGGGAATCCCCCAAGGGGAAGAGGTGGAGTTAGTAATAAATTTATACAATCAGTGGGTATAAAAGAGTATTAGCCATGAACCTTTAGACCTCAAAAATATGAGCATATCAGTCAATGCTTTGCATAGCAAGCAACAGTGTGCATCGGTTCTCAGTGTTTCCAAATCGAAAAATATACCTACACGAAGTCATGAATTCGGCTCCAAACTGTAACAGAAAAGGTAGCCGAAAATCTCATCGACGGGCCAGTAAGCCTATAAAAAGGCACCCATCACGTTATCCTGATTGTGAGAAAGGGGAAACGAACACAAGTGCGTCAGCTAAGAAATTAAAAATGGATGAATATCAAGACGTGACCGTGGAATCTTCATTTGGGTACAGAATGTTGAATTTTATTCCTGTGTTTTCTGCAATTAGTGATTACGTGAAGTGCAAACATTGTGACAGCAATGTAGAATTTTCAGAATCAAATATCCGTGGACTTGGTTTCAAAGTGGAAATAAAGTGTAGTTCGTGTCCTTCTAAATTTATAAATTCCTGTCCGATTACCGATAATCAGGCGTACGAAATAAATAAAAGATTAGTTTTTGTAATGCGGATCTTAGGAATTGGAGCATCAGGGATTAGAAAGTTTTGTGGACTAATGGATCTCCCTAAACCTGTCATTCAATCAACATACGACGCCATAGTAAAGAACATTCATTGCGCCGCGGAAGCTGTGTGTAGAAATTCAATCCTCTGTGCGGCGACGGAAGAAAAATGTCTTACTGCGAAATATAACCAAGTTGAAGAACCTGCAGGCCTAACTGTTTCTGGGGATGGAACCTGGCAAAAAAGAGGTTTCTCCTCGTTATACGGCATTACAGCTTTGATTGGACATTTTTCAGGAAAAGTTCTGGATGTCGTAATTAAATCAAGTTTTTGCAAAGGCTGCGAAACCATGACAGAGAAGATTAATACTGCGGAATATGAAGAGTGGAAAGAAACCCATAACTGCTCTGTAAATCACGAAGGAAGTGCGAGCAAAATGGAAATGGACGGAATTAGTGAGATGTTTCACAGATCCGAAGGACTACACGAAACAAAATATTTAAATTACATCGGAGATGGGGATAGCAAAACATTTGCAGGACTATTAGCATCTTCCCCATATGGTGAACCTGTAAAAAAGAAAGAATGCGTTGGACATGTGCAGAAGCGTATGGGAACAAGGCTGCGCAATTTGAAAAAGAAAACCAAAGGGCTTGGCGGAAAAGGACACGGAAAATTAACAGCAAGGTTAATAGACGAACTCACAGTTTATTATGGGAAGGCAATTAGGAATAGCTGTCATTCCATTACACACATGAAAAGAGGAATTTGGGCAACTTTCTACCACAAAATTTCTACGGACAATAAGCCGCAACATCAAAATTGTCCTGCAGGAAACGGTTCCTGGTGTTCATGGCAAAAGGCGAAAGCTGAAAACAAATTGCACGAATACAGGCATAAGCCTGCTTTAACGAGCGAAGTTGCCGAAGCAATACGTCCTATTTATGAAGAACTGAGCAGTGATAATTTATTGGAACGATGTCTCGGCGGCTTTACTCAGAATAGTAATGAAAGCTTGAACGCGCTCTTCTGGAAAATTGCTCCTAAAACCATCTTCAGTGGTGCAACAATAATTGAAATAGCGGCCTTTATCGGCGCTGCAATCTTTAATGATGGACATAAAAGTCTTTTACATATATTGGACAGTATGAACATTAAAATCGGCCCTGGAGCCTACGAAGGGTGTTGGGCGGAGGATCATCGCCGCATTACTTTCAGTACGATTCGAGCGCATGAAGCCACTAAAGAAGCCAGAACTGCTAAACGATTGTCAAGAATAGCTGCTGAAGAAGCTGTTTCGTCTGCTGAAGGCTTACTTTATGCCCCTGGAATCGCTGATTAAGTGTGAGATACGAAAAATACAGTTTATCAGCAAAGCATCAGAGTCAAAACTTCAAACGCGTTTTTCTCGAAACTATATTTTTCATTACGGTGGCCCTAAAAACTCGCGCTACGTTCAACCAATTCACTTCCAATTTTGCATGCAGAATCATAATAAGATTCCGCATCGCCCAACGAAGGCTTTTTTTATTTCGATTCCCCGTTTATTATTTATAAAGGAAAAAAGTGGATTTTTCTCTTAGAAAAATTTAACTTTACCTTTGATCTCTCACCATTTCTTTATTTTTCAAAATTTTCAAAATCGCCTTCGTTGCGCGATGTGGAATCTTATTATGATTGTGCATGCAAAATTTGAAGTAAATTGGTTGAACGTAGCACGAGTTTTTAGGGCCACCGTTTAGCCGTCTAAAATCGAGGGACTTTCGGACATGTATCCGTAACTTCCGAAAAACAATAGTTTTTTAACTGAAACTTTTTTTATAAGTAGTTCATAATACTATGTAAACATAGTTAAAAAACGGGAAATCTGCATCAAACCGTTGACTTGTAAAAAAATCCACAAAATGTATACATTTTCCGAGGGTTCAAACGGGTATACCCCCTTAAGAGAACTTATTTTACAGCGTATGATCTAATAAATTTTGTGCCAGGAAACTTTCATTTTCCGCTAATCACGAATTTACACGCTACTAGGTTCGTTTATTTTAACATTTATCTTTCTCTTAACTCTGACTGTTTCTCTATATTTTTTTCTAAAATTCCTTCCATCTCTATTATAACTTTTTTTTCAGAAGAAAAATTGAAATAGGTCTGTTGATTATATGTCTTCGTCAAGGATTTTTCAAATTAAGCAATTAGAATCAACTAAGCCAAAGTAGACTTAATACACTATTGAATTAAATCATATATGTCCATAATGATAGGGTTTCAATCCTCGACGACATAGTCTTATAACTAGGGGTGTGCGGGTACCCGAAATTACGGGACCCGATTTGCGATTCAGGAGCCGATTTTCTTGCTTAAAAATTCTTACATCCGATCACACTGCAAAACCACGTCTTAAAAGTTTTCGAGCCTTGGCTACATTTGCAGTCTGATCAGATGTAAGAATTTTATGCAAGAAAATCGGCTCCCGAATCGCAAATCGGGTCCCGTAATTTCGGGTACTCGCACACCCCTACTTACAACACAATCCTTCAGCACCTGTTTTCTTCGCAACGCGAATGGAATACTGTTTAACCAAACCAGTCTTTGTACAGATTTTTGTGCATTCTGGGATTGGAGGTATGAAATTCTGTGTCGTGTTCGTATTACCCAGAATATTTGCAGACCCAACGGTGCTTCGGTATCTAATCATCGTGCTCCTTGTGGCCCTACCTCCTATTGGAATCTTCCTTTAACTTGAGTGCCAGTTTCTAACGTAATCGATCTCTGGAGTGCTTCAGATTCCATCCGAAATCGGGGACACGTAAACGTTCATAAACTGTGCCGGGTTGTTTGCTCGAGTTTTCGAGTTTGGCTAACTTCTACACGCGAAGATGCCTTTCCGAAAATCCATTAAAGTTCGTGTGAGGTTTATTTGCGAAGTGATGTTTGCTTGCTTCCTCGCTCCTTTTCTTCCTTGCTTGTAAACGAGCAACGAATTTGTTTCCCGAATCTTGCTTTCACATTACTCGTAAAATATCGCAGAAAATTTGTTTACCCGGAATTAAAATCCGAAGGATATTTTAATCACTTCTGGTAATTCGGCTTACCGAATTACAAGAACAACGATTATGGAGGGGTGGTATTGATAGATATTATTTTTACGAAGTTAGAGAAATGTAAAGAGGTATTAATGATTATGATAAGAAGAATATCAATGACCATTAAAATAGCAGAAGCCGACAAAATTACCGAAGGAGGATAAAATTGTTTAAAAGTAACTATTGTACGATGCTTGTTTTCAGTTTGAGTTAATTGACTCAAAATGTTAATAGGAGGATTTGAATCGCCTAAAATATTCTTTCCATGACGTGTCATTAAGTAAATCGTTAATTTTGTAGGTTAAACTAAACGGATCATTAACTGTGGGCATACCGAGCGCATCCTATACCAGGGAGGCACAAATTTGTGTTGCTTAATTAATTTGCTTTGTAAACTACTTTTTTTCGTCGCTTAATTAATCTGACCCATTTTAACCAAAGTGTAGCTTGTATAACATCTACATATTTGACTTTTCTGTTTATTCGACATTGAGGATACTAAGGATTAAGTAACGGAAAATAATGTAACGCTCAGTTGAGCCTATTCTATATATGCTTACAATATTATCTACTTGAACCTGCTGAAGTTCAAACGCAAAGTGAACCTTATTTTTTTCTAGTATCTACGTTATACTTTAAATGTTGTGTCATCGAATATTGAATTTCCGAAAATGCAATGAATTGTCATGTAACGAAAAATGCGGAAGTATATCAGTAGCTTCAGAATACGTACAGCTTTCCGTACAAAAGTAGAACCCCCAGTTCCTGTTTGTCTTCTTTAATCCACATGAAGTTTTATGACGGCACGAAATACACTGTTTTATACGTCGTCTGAACTTTAAGCTTCTTTCCATGTTAGGGTGTACTACGTTGAGGGACACCGTTACTCTTTCCGTCCTTCCTTTTGGCCTTTCTCTTTTATTCACATTTTATTGGCTTACAACACACCACCACTCCAGAACCTCAAATTCTATGCACCCTTCGTTGGTATAATCAATTTACAACAAGGGAATGAATACTGAAGCTAACATTTAATTTTACGGCGTTACAAAGCACTCTTTCAAGTAATTGTCCAACCAACTGAATAAAGGATACCTACTGCAGCAGCATTTCAAGGGCATTTTCTCCTACAGAGAGCAGTGTTTTTAAAATCTCCGAAAATCTGTCGCCACCCAAGTGTAAGCTGAGAGAGGCATTCGAAACAGAAATTCCTGCGAGGGTTCTCGCGAAAAAGGAGAACAAGATGTTTGCGTTTTCAGTGACTGGCAGCAGGCAGTAAGAGCGAGGTAGTAGATATCCGTGATTAATGTTCAGAAACGCTGTGGATTGCAAATTTCTTGCGTATTCGTAAACTGTTGCATGCAATTACTCGAGTTGGGTACCGAAAATACCAATGGAGGAATAATGACGGACCCTTGGTTTAACTGTGGAGAGTTTTCTCAGAAAGTTCCGACTCCATCTCTTGTCCTGAGTCTTGCGAATTCTAATAAGTCGTTTTGTAAACTACCCCATGTGCAACTATTTTTTCTTTTGTGTCATTTAAATTGCAGAATAAATAGCACACGTTTGGAGATAAATGTGTGAAACGGAGTGGGTCTGAGGCCATTTGGTTGATGGCGAACTGAGACCATCCAAGTTCTTGTATATTATCAGGAACTAGCTTTACCACTCGGCTTCGCCCGAAATTTAAATTCTGATTTTAAAAAAGAAATTTTTTTTTATTTTTGGGTGAAAATAGTCACATTTATCTGGATTAGCTTGGCACAATGAGCCGAGGTACATCTCGTGACCCCCAAGTTTATCGTTCGATAGTTTTTAGGCGACAGACAAACACACAAACATACGAAACACTTTCTGGTTTATTTTATCAGGAATGAGATATTTTCATTCTAGCATTTCTATGAAAAACGATTAGAGTGCTTTATAGTGGCCAATGTAAGCTGTATCTTTTATTTCCTTAGATTTTCGAAAATTTCTGCTGTAAAATGAAATAATGAATGACATTGTTGTTCCAGTGACTATCACTTATTACACTGTCCAACAAGATTGAACTTTTTGCTGTTCTGTAATATTCTATAGCCGCTACTTATAGATGTGTGGTCGCTGAAAATGAAACCGCAAACCGTTTGACGCCATCACCCTCAGTTTTCGAGAGATTTGATTGGTAAAAAAAAAATTTTCAACTTTGAACATCTTTTGTGTTCAAACACTAATAGTTATTTGGTTGCTTGTTATATTATTGAATTATAAACATTTAAATATGTTTAAGCAACGATCAAATGGAAAAGGACACCCGAAATGCACCAATTTCTGCAGATATATTTCTATATATTTCAAAAACTAAGGGTTGAGCAGAAAATCTGACTACGCCGCGCGATGCAGCAGACATTTTTCCCTCGGAAAGCATCAACAGAAGCAGTAAGTAACGCTTTGTTTTCAAAACAGAAGCGAAAGAGTTTGGCAAAATGTGCGGCGCGGACAGTGGTAGTATGGATTCTGTGACGGTGAGCCGCGCATGCGCCATTGAGCACCACTGTCGGAACGGCACGTTTTGCCAAACTCTTTCGTTTCTGTATTGAAACCGAAAGGTGTTTTACCACTTATGTTGACGGTTTCCGGAGGAAAAATATCTGCTGCATCGCGTGGAGTAGTCAGATTTTCTCCTCGACCCTTAGTTTTTGAAATATATAGAAAGATATCTGCAAAAATTGGTGCATTTCGGGTGTCCTTATCCGTTTGATCGTTGTTTAAACATATTTAAATTTGACGGAACAAGCAACCGAATAACTATTACTGTTTGAACACAAAAGATGTTCAAAGTTGAAAATTTGCATTTTCTTTCCAAATCGAATTTCGCGAAAACTGAGGGTGATACAGCAATTCTGCTGGCTGATTCGTCTTCAGGGCGAGAAACTCTACAAGAACCACCCAGCGGATATTGCGGACCAACGATCGTGTTGGACAGTGTTATTACTCTTTTAGCAGATCATACTTGAAAGAGAAATTCCTGCATAAAGTCTCAAGGATAAGACAAACGAGCTCCCGCGATATTTGCGTTCTCGGTGTCGGGCTCCAGGCAGCAACGTCGAGGTATCCGCGAGTGACGTTAAGAAAGGTTTCAGAGGTTGCGAATTTGTCGCGTATTCGCGGCGGTTGCACGGAATTATTCGAAGTAGGCACCGAAAATACCGATGGAGGAATGGGTCATTGATTCCTCGGCCGGCATCGTGCCAATACTTCTTCTTCCTCCACCTCCTCCGCCATGTCCACCTCTTCCGTCTCGTCTTCCTCTTCTTCCCGACCGTCTCTACGCATCGTTCTTCGTGGGTCGTGGATGCCGGATGATTATATCGACCGCGTAGGAGGCTGGAGCAAAGCCAGCAAAGTCGCGGCTAAGTCCCCTGTACATCCACTCCGCCAAAAGGGACCAATACGCAGTCGGAGAGAGAAAAAGTATTTATTACTTGCCGCGGGATCAGCTCCCCTGGTACCGTTTCGTCGAACCCACAAGCGAATTCTACGCGGTGCTTGTGGATACGGCATGGTTGAAGTGTCTTATTCGATGGTTGACGCAGATTTCCAGCAATTTTAATGGGTGCACCTACCCATACAGCACAGTTCGTTGCAGGAGTATTGCAGGAACGTTGCTGCAATATTGCGTTATTGCAGGTTGCATTGCAATATCGCAGGAACAATGCTACAATATTGCCGTAATATTTTAGTGGCAACGTTCTTGCAATATTGCAGGAATATTGCGCACACGTTGCCGCTGCAATGTATACAGCACACTTCGTTGCAGAATCATTGCCGGAACGTTGCAGGACTACATATTTGTAATGTTGCCGCAACTTTGCAAAAATACACACCTTCAATATTGCGAAGGCGGACATAGGATTGAACCTGCAACGTCTCTGCAATGTTTTGGCGCAACATTGGAATCTTGCACCGTGTCATTGCAGAGACGTTGCTGCAATGTTATGGTGCTGCGTGGGTAGTAGCTGGTTGTAATAGCAGTTCTGGGAAGTGCAAATGTCGTCACAAAGGTTTTTGGTGTAATCAATGGATTCAGTTGTAGTGTCCGTATTTTGTTATTAAGTATATAGTGTATTCGAGTTGCATCTAGCAACGACTTCATGGTTTTGAGCCGGGAGAATGGTGTACAGTGGTGCTCAGTAGGGGGTTTAAATTGTATGTAGTAACGACGATGGAATAGTTCGGTAAAAGTTAATTATATTTTATCATTTCTGTTAGGTTGGATACGTTGACTAATAACAATGAAATGCATAACATGCCCTCTTTAATTAAAGTGTCCTATATAGCATTTCGAAACATCCGAGTAAACTGAAGTTTTACCATTTTCTTTGTGAACCAAAAAATCCTATCACTCTACCGCGACCACTATAATTACTACAACTAGAATACAATACTATACTAGTAATATATAATACTATAATATTAACATATAATACTATAATGTTAACACATAATTGTAATATATAACACCTACGATAAATATAATTTTAACACCAATTTCATTTTCATTGTTGCTACCATAGTTTAGATCTGCTTTTCTGCACCACCTGCTCAACGTTTCATCGTGTCGGTTATCACAGGCTTACAGGTATACAGACCTCGCACTAATTACGTGTACGTAGATGTACACAGCTACTGTGCTTATAAAGGGTTATCCCCTGAGCATAATAAATACTCCCTCTTCAGCTCTGTCCCTCTCGAAAAGGGAACAGCAGGATCGATGGAAGCTGCCGCAAAATTTTCGACAACAATCGGGACCCTGTGAATTTTCGGTCTGTTCCTTCGCTCTGTCGCCGCTGTTGATATTAACTGGAATAATTGAATTAGCTGCTCGATTGTTCCCAGGATCATTTGCACGGTTAAGTTTCGCGGCCGCAGTTAATTCTCCTGGAAGGCTTTGTACGATCTTGGCCGTGGCGGCATTCTCGCTTTTCTGATTCTTGTAAACTGGGTAAATCTAATTCGTGACGTTAAGCAATCCGGTTTTCAAGTTAGAGGGTAATTAAGCGAAAGTGGGTGGCATGCATAGTGATTTATGGATATTATCGCCTGAAACTCCGACCAAGGTGATCATTTTATCATGGTTTAAGTCAAGTCCATATTAATCGATTATCGATGCATTTGAACAATTGATCTCCATTTCATATTATAAACAATTGATATTATATAAAACTGTTTAACGTAGCGTTTGGATCATTTCAATTTTAATACTGTGATTGCATATTAATAAACAGCCTTTTTACAAATAAAATAAGTAACTGTTCTTAATTCAAGTGAATGGACGTTCGAAATTAGTTATTATTAAAATAAGAAACAATTGAATTAATTGAATTATTCATTTTATTGAACGAGAATACTCGATAGTTTTGTGTACTCTTAAGGGATCATTCTACTTTGCAGCCGAAAATTACGCTATTTTTAAAGATTTTTTCTAAGTAAATACAACATATAATTAAATAAGGATGGTATTCCTCGTTTTAATGAAAACTCGATTTCTTAACATTTTAATCCACGGAATGCATATATTCGTTTGGCTGTCAAACGGAGAGTGCACTTGCTTTATGAAATTAATATTCGAACAATTGTTCAGGAAATAAAACCCACGCACATATCGATGTTATTTTATTTTCAGAGAAAGCAAAATGCTTCTACCTTAAAATGCCTAGTAAAATTGGGTTTGTATACTGTTTTCATTTCACGAGGGTCGTTTATCGAAATATTCGGATTTATTTCGACAGAAATTAGTTCTATAGTATTTATTGCAATACGGTATATTCGTAGACAAATTGGTAAAAAGACAGTAGGAAAAAACTAAAGTTTGCAGATCCCTGCTTATTAGAACTTTTTTCTTCGATTTCAACTGTAGAATATACGTGACGTTACTTCAGAAGTACCTAGAACAGTAACGAGGACCATACAGGGTGATCCAATAAAAATGACCACCTTGAATATATCTGAAACTATGGAAGTAGGAGAAACATTTTTCGGATAAAAGTTGTTTGGTGTAAAAGGGGTTATGGCCATACCCCATGCAGCACACTCCGTTGCAGGAAGGTTCCAGGAAAGTTGCAGGAAGGTTGCGGTGCAACATCGGAACGTTCCAGCAACATTGCTGGAATGTTGCAGGAATCTTCCTATGTCCGCCCCTGTAGAACATTGCACGGCAACGCACATGAAACCTTTCTGCAACCTTGCTAGAAAATTTCCGGAACGTTGCGTGACCATTGCTAGAAAACTTCCGGAACGTTGCGGGACCATTGCTAGAAATTTTCTGGAACGTTGCGTGACAATTTCTAGAAAATATCCGGAACGTTGTGTGACCATTGCTAGAAAATCTCCGGAACGTTGCGAGACCATTGCTAGAAAATCTCCGGAACGTTGCGAGACCATTGCTACAAAATCTCCGGAAGGTTGCGTGATCATTGCTAGAAAGTCTCTGGAACGTTGCGAGACCATTGCTAGAAAATCTCCGGAACGTTGCGAGACCATTGCTAGAAAATCTCTGGAACGTTGCGAGACCATTGCTAGAAAATCTCCGGAACGTTGAGTGACCATTGCTAGAAAATCTCCGGAACGTTGCAGGAATATTGCTGGGACTTTGCTGTGCAATATTGCACCGCATCATTGCTGGAATGTTTCAGGAATCCTCCTATATCCGCCCCAGTGGAACATTGCACGGCAACTCACGTGGAACCTTCCTGCAACCTTCATGCAACGGAGTATGCTGTATGGGTCGATAGCCCCTTTCATATCAAACAACTGTTATCTGAAAAATATTTCTCTTACTTCCACGGTGCTGAAGATATTCAAGGTGGTAGTTCTTATCGGTCCACCCTGTATAGTGTCAATTCGAATCGTAAGTCCACTCAACGACACCTTGCCGAAATGTTCGCGTTAGTCCGCGGAACATGTGCCAACTGGTGGACGAGTGTCTCTGACGTCAACTCGGTTCAATTGACTGAACTTTGAACTCGTGAGTAATCGGCCTGTCACCGGTTCTCGCAATTCGTTCTTTACCCAGCTGGCTAGTGGCTAGGGACGGCTGCAGGACAGCCTGCGAAAGAACTTCTCTCGAGCCCCGTCAAACAGTGACGTGACTTCGAGATACAGTTCTCTGGTCCCCAAGTTTTCTGAGAAACCGCGATACACCCGGTCGCTGGGAAACTCGACGGATTTTGTTCGAATGTCCTTCGGTTTATAATGTTTATTTATATACTAACAATAGTGAAATATATTTGTACACAATGCTGTGAGTTTCATTGGGTAGATTAAATACCATAAAAAATACACGCAAGGGAAATAACTTAAGTACAAGTGTAATTATCTTTTTTCTATTTCTATTACATCAAGAATTTCCTCTCTGTGTGCTCTCGGGTTCCATTTCAAAGCGTTAAGGAACGAAGAGCTTTTTGGTAGCGGTACGAAGATGAACGGTGACTGATAGAACCAATGTGAAGCGGATGTATAAGAGTTATTCCACGACAAAACGGATAGGTGAAAAATGTAGTTTCACCGATTCTCTTCAAAATTACAGCATTTATCGATAACCTTGCAGAAACAAAGTATACTGAATGTTAAAGGTCTATGTCAAAGAGTTTTCGAAATATGTAATGTTAAAGTTTTAAAAATTGAAACAAAATCGGCTGACGCGTCATCACTTAAACTGTAATATCTTGGTCATTTTGAAAGATAATGCCTCCGTCTTGGGCTCATTTTCAAGCTGAAGGAATGTTTTCTCAACACGTCTATAGGATATTTTGATTATTGTTAATAAACTTGACAGTAATCGATGTCAAAGTTTCAAATCGCGATTTGACGTCGTTCCCAACCACAGGTCGGCGTGAAACAAATACCATTCGATTCGTTGAGCCTTCAGCTAATAAATGCGTTTTTCAAAAAAGTGGAGAAATTTTGATAGTGCACACCGCTTAGAACTGCACGGATCCCAATGGTCAGTCCGCACGCACGCGTTTTCAAAACAATCGCCTAGCGTAGGAAAGTATATTTATACAGGATGCGACAAAACAAACTTTGCGTTGAGTGTTTTCGGCGTTCTCGAGAGAAATAATAGGAATATCTGCTCAGCATATAGAAGATTAGCAATAGTAGGTAGTTTTTAGTGATTCTTCCTTTTCTTTTTTTGCATGTTCCGAACAAAAAGTTTGTTTGGCGAGGGATAAATTCTCGATGTCACCAAGGTAGGTACATGTAGCATTCGAAAATCGTGTGACGCAACGGATTGCGAAGCGCGCTTGTCGACAATCACGAATTACCCCGAAGATAATAACGCCATTAAGTACTTTGAATAACAGGCTGGCTCTGTGAGTCGCGCGACATGTATGGGAAATCTTAACTGGATCACCGTGCACACATTGAGACGGGCCTCCGCAAATGCGGATAATCTGTAGTTCCCGCTTGGGCAATGCTTTTGTGAGGGCGGTTCGCATTCAAATTCCCCTAGTCAGTTGAGGCAGAGGGGGGACCCCCGTTTGTACCCTGCACAAATCAAATGGGTTTAAACAACGTCAGGTTGATAAACGAGGCTTTTGACTATGCCCGAGTCGGCTGAAACAGACAAATTCATTTTCACGGTTGGGACCTCGAGCCCACCTTATCGAATTTCGACGCGCATCCACCCCGCTTAATATCACTCTATCCACAGCCTCATATATCGCCGGGCGAGGTTAACGACTCACGGATGGAATCTTGAATGATTTTATTTCCCACGGTGATCGATATTTATTACGGCAACAAAGTTATCATACGGTTATCCACTATTAATACCCCGCCAGCGGAACGGGATGAATGTCTGGGTTAGGTCTGCTTTTGCCAGCTTTTGCTCCGAAGCTTGTAGCTATCAAACTGCTAAGACACTAATACTTGTAGGAATAACAATTTATCTGGTATTTAGAAAATATAACTTGAAGCTTGATAATAACATGATATTTAATGTAAGGAACAAGGACAAGGGGGCGCTTAATTTACATTTTTCTACTTTACACTATTCTCCTTTCAGAGGCTCATGTACTTATACAAAATTTAATTAACCTCGGTAAACGTAAAACAACTAAAACAATGATTTTACTTATGAGCAAAAAATCGGTTGTACATTATTATACGAAATGTTTAGTATTCAACGGACACAATGTGATGTAACGGTTGAAGAAAATACAATTCTGAAATGCAATTTGGAGTTATTGACAAAAATCTGTAATAAAACACGATGTAATAATTCCTCCCAAGTAATTCTAAAAGATCAAGTTTATTATTACATGGAGAGGATTCGAAGGTCTACTTCGTTAACTCCTTCATAGCTTATCCGTTTCCACGTAAAGCTCTTTCCGTGTGGATTAATCACGCCCTGAACATCGACTACGATACTACATCGTGCTTCATCAGCTTAATAACCTTAATAGTAACTGCCCATATTGCAGAATAAAATTATTATTGTTTCAGATGAAAGGCACTAATGAAGTGAACTTAAACGTCCACCTCATGGGAATGATATTTCTTTTATAATAATGACAATAATGCTACGTCTTCCTCGCAACCACATACATATAAAGTATACCTGATATAATAACAGAAAATCACAAAGGAAGCAGAAGAATTTAACAGAGACAGTGGTGTATAGAATAAGATCCCCTAATGACAGATTTCACTGTTATTAATTTATTTATTTAACTTGTATGTATTAGTTGCTGGACAACTGCTCTTTCGTTTTATCTATACGTAATCTGCACTGTAGAATGAATGATGGTTCTTGATTGTAGGGGGGGATAGTGTGCTGAATAGGGCTGTTCGAGTAGCTTGAAATTCGGACCGAGCCGAACCGAGTACTCGAAAAAAGCGAGCGGCTCGAAAGAACCGAGTAGGTTGAAGAAAACCGAGTACATACTCGATTTTTTTCGAGCGGCTCAAAGAGTACCGTGTGGCTCGAAGAGAACCGAGCGAGCTGAAAGAACCGAAACTTTGACACATCCTGAATTGCCACCTCGCTTTGTTTGTAAACTGCACGGTGTACAGATGTCATATCTTGCAAACATTCAGATTTCATCTAAACATACATGGAAAAATCCATAATCTTAATTTTGATTCTTCGAATTCTTTGAACCGTTTATATTTTTCGTGGGGTGTAAAAGTTTCTGAAAATTGCATCAAACAGTTAAATATTGTAGTGAAGGTAAATTACGAAGTATTATTTTGGTGTAATTTATCATTAAATATGTTTGTTCTTCATTATTCAATAATTGTATACTAATATAGTTACTTTCTTCTTAGTATAATTCTTAATTTCCTGTCGAAACATGTGTGTACGTAATATTGGAACATACCGAGTAGCATAGATGAAGTTGACAATGGCAATGACAATTTTAAAACTGATGACAATGAAAAGGGGACCTAATATATCTGCTGCGTTCAGTTGGCGCACGAAGAATGTGGGGCCTCCGACGTGCCCAACGTGTAGGAGTCGCATAAAGCAGGAATAAATTCCAAAAATGATGTATATTTGTTTATTTGTATCTTCTATTTAATAAATCTTTATTTTTGGTAAATCAAAAGTAAAGCTTTTTCAGTTTTCTTTACAAATTTCCTAAATAGGTGTTCCATATTAGGTACCATGTTTTCGAAACGGCCGATTTTCACTACTTTTACTTTTTTTACTATAATTCCAAAACAATAGGATTTTTTTACCTTTGACTACATTAGTTCCTTCGTCCCTTTATGCCAGTTTTATAAAAAAAACCC
The DNA here is from genome assembly GCA_910592295.1 of Andrena haemorrhoa. Classification (NCBI taxonomy): domain Eukaryota; kingdom Metazoa; phylum Arthropoda; class Insecta; order Hymenoptera; family Andrenidae; genus Andrena; species Andrena haemorrhoa. Next base: position 9,607,937 of record OU342943.1, read on the forward strand.
TACTTTCGACAATCTTTTGAAATCAGGTGTTCCATATTAGCTGCCTTTACCCTGACGCTAACTCTTTGATTAAGTTTTGCACTGAGATGGAGCTTGGGATTCTGAAGTTAATGATATATGGTTTTAGGAGCAGACGGTTAATAGTTCACAAGATATTTCATAATATTTTTTTTATTGCTAGTCTCTCAGTTGTCCTGAAAGAATGATTCTTCAATTTTTCTTCTCTCTTGGGGTGGGCGATATCCGGGTGTTCTCTCCATGTTTACATTTTTCACACGTGCTCTGTGAAACATTGTAACTTTCTGTTTAAAAAGTATTTAGGTACTGAGAAAAAAATGTTACAGCAACCGTATTCATATTTTAACAAACACTAAATGTGTGAAGATTTCCAATGGCCAGCTAGTTGAAAATCATGAAGTGACTGAACGATAGCATTGCATGTGTGTCTGTGTGCTCCTACTTGGAGACGATAGCGCCTCAAGAGTGGCTGGTGCTTCGTGGGCATAGACCATAAGCATCACGAGTGGAGAGAGTATTGAGAGCATCGAGTTTTTACATCGAGTATCTGGAGAGTGGCTAGATGAATAGTAGAGGGCGTATTAAGTTTTAATAGAACGATTACTCTCTTTGTGATTAGTGCATCATTCTTACATTATGGCTAATATACAATGCTTTAAGAAAAATGCTCAACAAAAGCTTTTCTACATTTCCTATCGACACGTAGAACATATGCATCTACTTGCACGTTTTCTTCTATTGCTAGAAAATCTCCGGAACGTTGCAGGAATGTTGCTGGGACTTTGCTGTGCAATATCGCACCGCAACATTGCTGGAAAGTTGCAGGAATCCTCCTATGTCCGCCCTTGTGGAACATTGCACGGCAACACACATGGAACCTTCCTGCAACCTTCATGCAACGGAGTGTGCTGTATGGGGAAATACAAAAAGAAATTTCGACACGTATAAATAAGAGCCACCCTACTGACGCATACGCACTTGATAGTAAAAGAAACTATACCTAAATGTGAATTATGTAACGAAAATCTCAATATAGATCACATTTGTTTTGCCTGCAATCATCTCGCTGGTAGCTGGAAAAGGTACCGAATCGAAAGTAACGTTTTAAGCGAAATAGTGGCCTCACGTGAAAACATAAGAACCATAATTACATTCTTAAAAGCGAGTAAAATATACTTACGCTAAATTGTAAAGTTAGAAACGACTTAAGTTTGTTTGTGTGTATAAACCTTGTACCTACTGCGTAATATCTAGGTACTCTGCAGAAAATCTTATGTAATCTCAACGCACAAAGCATCTACTTATAATTTCTAAAGCCACTCATCACCTTAGTTATTAATGTGACTCGAAACCTTATTTAAAACAAAGTATATATTTCCATTGCGTAAATGCCTTTGCTCTTTGCCCTGAATGCTATACCTACACCCACATACGCATTTCCTCGTGACAAACGAGTGCCCTTTCGTCCCAATATCTCTCGGGCGTAGCTGCTGAGTGATTGATCGCTGGAACTAGCGTCGATCTAAAGTTTGTATATGGTGATCGAATTAGTCCCGTCTCCAGTTTCCTCTGTTGACTTGGTTCGTGCGAAAGGTGTTCCCGCCGCTGACAGCCCCGGGAGTGCCTTATAACGCGCAGAATGAAGTAGCGGCACAGTGTCGCACAGTTCCTGTATACCCCTGGCCTATGAGTCTCCCTGTCTGCCTTAACGTCGAAGCACATATAACCGGGCTAATAGAAGTTTGTCATGAAATAAACTTGGCTCTACTTATGCGCACGCAACGACGACGACACCTTCGCGTTCGGGAAAGCCTGCAGGTACATATTGTGTATTAACATTGCTGGGTCGAGGAACGCGTAAAACGCGCCGCCTTAATAAATGCTCGGTATGCTGCGATAGAAATCCTTCAAATTCCAGCTTTAATCCAGTCAACTGAAGGAATTCGTGCACGGACAATCCGCAACATTCTTGTCCCTGTCCAATAATATTTCGCTTCCACTTCATCGCACCTTAAAATTCTTCGACGTGCGCCTTAACCCGTACATTTTAAATACGTGGAATAATTGCGGACAACGTTTGCATTGCGGATTTATCTGAGATTGGGATTTTGCGTAGGCGTATAGTTGGTGCACATCATGTTTTTCAACGTAGGCAAAATCGAGTTCAAAGTTTGGTTTTTTCTAGGTCCTCAATATACGGAATAGAGGTTCACGCTACCTACACACCAAACAAAATTCGTGTTTTGGTATAGTATTACGGAATTTGTACAAAACAAGTTTTGCGTATTTTTTTTATATTTAAAGCATATATGTAGAAGTCACAGTATTGTATTTAAAAGGAAAGAAAAAGCACGAGGCCCAGGTACTCCTATAAATCGGGGGGTTTTCTTTAAGTTTGTAGAGCAGTATGCTCAAGTATAGCATTTAGGAAAATATTTTCAAGTTTTGTCTCGAGTGATATATTTCTTTACCTTTTAATTATTTCTCTGATTAGTTCTTTGAATCATGTTTTAAATATTTCATTGTTTTTTAATATGAATATCTACGTCTGTAAGAAGCTATTTAATGATAAAAATAGCATGTACTGTAAGCAGACTCTGCTGTGTGATTTATTGTTACATTAGAACTCATATGTCACGAACATGTTGCAGAAAAATTTTAAGCTTCGATCATTGATATTGTAGATTTCATTGATCATACAGCGACTCTTCGAATATTTATTTTCTACGTCTGTCATATTATTGCCAAGTGGTGTTTTAATTTTTGTTACACCTTGCGTTTCTTTTAGCATGCTTTTGAATATGATTGGAAAATATTTAGTCTGTCCATAGAATGAAATTTGCAAGTATAAAATGATATCCAGATATTTAATATTGAACAATTAATCATGGATTCTCTGAAGAATTTATTCGTTAAATTTGCGAATATAGGAAATTCACAGGAATTATCAAAACTACTTTTTTCTCTCGAATAAAAATACATGATATGTAATGCCCCCTCCTCGTTTTCAATGTCCCTTTCGAAATTGCGTTTATGAAAAATACCAGTGCACTTGGAGGTTTTTTATAACAACGTTTTATTTGGGTGTAACTTCGATATTGACTTTGCGTCAGCGTGTTCAGTATTCATATGTTCCGAAATTTCGTTGCGCTGGTCGCACATCAGAATTTGCATATGTACATACAATCTGTACACGGCGAAACGCTGGAACAATATGCATACGTTGACATCGATCTGTGTGATTCATATAGTTTATTGGATTCGCAGATAGAATTCTCGTTCATTTAGTCTGCAAAAATTCACCATACAGATTCATTCATATCAATACAACTGAAATAAAAAATTGTTTAATTTTCATTAACATTAATTTAGGTAATTTGTGAGATTCTGAATACAACGATTTGATTCGAACGTGCAATGATCAAAGTGGGAAGCACTAGGTACATGTATCTTTGACTGCACTATTCTCGAGTGTAAATCATGAAATCAATTTTTAAGCAGTTAAAGATTCTTGAAGACCAAGAATTTTGAATGAAGGTCATAGGTCTAGTATAGTAGAGTTTTTGTATAAAAAGAATGTTGAAGTATCAGAATAATGTAGTTTTTAAGATTTCCTTAAATGGAAAAGGAAAATGAAAAATTGATAAATGTAGATAACGTATTACCTATGCAGTAATTCTGGCTTAATAGTCTTAAAGCATCGAAGTTATATATACGTGATCCTTAAAAACTAAAAAGTAAAATTGAAAATAATGAAGATATATTACCTTGGTACCTGGAACTAACAGACAGGGTTAATTAAGGGGATATGCCTACCTGCAAGGTCTGAAAACGTAAGTATTTTCCAGATTTTTTTTAAAATTTTAAGACTTTTTTAAATAAACGGTTTTATATTCGCAAGTATATATTTTAAAGTTCTTGTAGTTTTTTTGCAATGCGATATGTAAATAAATAATGGAATTATAAGCGATTTTCCGACAGCGTTTTTTTATTATGTAGCTGTGACCTGTTTCCTCAGAAAAAAAAATTCGACCAAGTTTAGTTTTTCCATCGCAAAAATTACCACAAGTAATTTAACGCGTACACTTTCGAATAAATAAAGGTTTATTTAAAAAAAGTTTTCAAGTTTTTAAAAAAAAATCCCGAAAATACTTGTGTTTTCAGACCTTGCAGGTAGGCATAACCCTTTAATGCAACTTCAAAACATCCCCTTAGTGTAACGAACATTTCAAGCCCCAACTGCTTGCCCATTTATTTACGTAGGTACACAGTGTGTTAATAGTAGGACACTTCACAAATTTTGAGTCCCTTGTGATGGTTTACAAGGAGAAAATTGATAAACACACTTATGTAAGTTTTTAATGGAAAGTAAACTGACAAAAATTTGTAATTTACCTACCTTTTTCTGCCGCAAAAATCGGCATCTGTTTCTGTTTGAAACGGAACCTACTATATTAGAGAAGTTTAAACTGAATACTATAATAATATGTAAAAACAGTGTTTATTGATATTAAACTGGAGAAATGTGTTCCATTAAATCTGATAAATTCACAACTATTCAGACACTACGTTGGATTAGAAAAGATCAATGAAATATATTAAAAGGGATAAAACAATTATGACAAATATCACTACAAGTACGTATACAACATTTTTAAATTCTACTTTTATACGATCATACATACTCTACTGTACAAATTTAATTAAAACCCACATTTCGTACAAATAAATTAATATAATTTAATTAATAAACAAAAACTGCCTCCACAGCATATAATTCTGTTATAAAAAAAAATATTGCATCTGCTATCAATTGTAAATTAAAATTGCTTCTTCTTACAAGTCTTACTGCGTGACTAATTGACTTTGTACATACATAGGTACTTAAACGTCCTTCGTTTTTCCTCGAACGTGGTATTAAATGATGTGTAAATATTGAAAGCGTTGTGTCGGTGTTACAATTCTACTATGCATTCATATTTGCTCACGGCGGGTTGGTATTCATGTAAATGCATATGCACTTACATGCACATGAAGGGAATGGTGGTTCGTCTGACGTTTCTATGGCGTACCATAGGCGGCAGAGAAGCTTCCAATAGATATGGTATTTTATATTCTTCACCATGGCTCGATCCGTCTGGACAGGACATATAGTGTGCGAGGGTGTGGATAGTTGAAGACCTTCGGCACGGTATTGTCTTGTAGATAGGGCAGGATGCGTTATTCATCAGTGTTTGAGAACAGGCCTTGCACTCTCTGCACAAGTTTTTTCAATACCTGTTACAGGGCTATGAATCTTTTAGATTCCAACTTCCACTTGTTGACAGAGAGCACTCAGACACGATTCCCGGACGAATTTCATTTATCTGCTACGCATTCTGTGTTATAAATAAGAGGTACATTTTCGGCAAATCTGTTACTATACCTTTTAAATAGTTTCCTATGATGTTGCTGGATAATCATATAACACAGTTCAGTGACAGGTATTTAACCCTTCGTTGACACTCTGGGTGTGAGCCACCCATAAGCTGACTTTGACGCTCTGTACCTTCTATATGCAAAATAAATACCTTTTTCCAAAGCCAACTTACAAACCATTTTTTCTCTCAAAATATTATATCTGAACAATAACCCTGTAGATTTTTAGCTTCTAATATGGGAATTTGTAAAAGTTACAATTTTTTAAAAATTTTCTTCGTGTTTTCGCAACGTATCGTGATCTAGAAATTTTTTTTACAAAAACTGTGATAAAATTTCAATCCAAAAATTATTGGAATACATTCTACAGACCTTGAAATTGACCCATGATTTTTTTCATAACGATTAGATTCTTCTGATGAGAATGGCAGTCGTTAAAAAATTGTTCTGGGTGTGAGCCACCCAGGTATGTCAAAGTTGATCGAAAAAAGAGGTGTGTCAACGAATGGTTAAAGCAGGGTTCGAAAATGTTCTGGTACTTTTCAATAGGTTCTATTTGAAACATGGATGGTGGAACTTTTTTTAAAAATGTTCTCACATTATACGTTCCCATGAGAACTGATTAAGTAAAAGTTCTTGAAAATGAAAGTTCTAGTTAGAATGGAACTTATAAAATATGAAAATTTATTAATTGAATTTTAATGTATACGTAACAATTTTTTAACTATGTTTTTAATTGTGTTTTTCAATGTGGAGTTAAAAATCGCGCCTTTGAAAAGGAATACCTCCCTGGCGGGAGTGATTTCAGCTCACAGACTCGTCTGAAACAAAAAAACCAAACTGATTCTTAATCATTCTGAGTCCCGCGATCGCAGGTGCCAGAATTAGCCACGTAAGTCAAAATTTAACAAAATTGCGCGCATTCAAAGTTCAAATGAAAATGGAAAATTTCGAGACTTATAAGAGTAAAAGAGTAACAGATTGTAAATACTCTAGGATATTTATTAACTGTTACATTCTCTATACCCACATCTTATTCAAAGTCAAACGAACCTTGAGAACCAATGATATGAATACTATACCTTTTTAACGAGATGAATAATACATGATCACCAACTTATAATTTCCAGAATCCCTTTATTTACTTTCTCCATGTCACCTCAACTTAAGAGACGTTCATTTTTTCACATAAAGAAATCCAAATGATGCACTCAAACACACCCAACTTTCATATATAACATATACCTACAGGGTGCAGCCGAAAGGAGGGTACAAACGGAAAGGAGGCGATTCGATATTTGAAAATAAATCAGAAGTGTAGAATAAAATTTCTCATCCGAGGCTTAGTTTCCGAGAAAATCGATTTTCAAAAATCGCCAAGTACTTATGCGCCTAAGATTTATACAAAAACCGGTTTTCGAATACCACTATTCCCAAAAAACCGATTAAACCGGTTTCCGAATTTTCATAAAAAATATATAATTAAAATAGTAAACAAATATTTGTGTACGTATTTTTAAAATTTTCAGTTTCCTTAATATTTATGGAATTACAAAAATAAAATATAGGGACTCTATCTATACAAAACCAAATAAAAAAGCAATAAATAAATAAATTAACTAAAATCCGTAAAAATCCGTACAATTTTGGAGTTCATTTAATATTTATCTACAAAAATATAACAATAAAACAGACTGCATGCGAAACCAAATAAAAAAAACTAAAATACATAACTAAAATTCACACAAAATATAAATCTTTTACAGTGGTACCAATTTATAATTTTTATTCCATTTAGTATTTTCAGAAAATATGAACTCATGAAGATTAGTTTTACAGTAAACTGTTACCTACCACTGTATGCTTGTGTCCGATGCGATTTCAAGTAAAAATTTTAACGTTTTTAATTAAATAATGAATTCATTTCTGCATATTAATTCTAGTATATAAAACCGGGGTTTTAAATTTAAAAACCGATTTTCGAATTTTACAAATTTATGAATAAAAATCTCAATTTTCTCGAACACAAAAATTCAAAATCGATTTTCTCAAAAACCGAGCGTCGGACGAAAACATTTCGTTCTACACTTTTGATATTATTTTTGCATAACTCTCCGGCAAACAGTTATTCCAACGCTACAGTATAGCGAATGGCCTCGATAGAAAGCAGCACCAAATTTTGTCAAATTTTATTTTTGGCTGTGCGAGAGTTCCGGAAAACCGTTCGCACGCGGCCGTCGGACGGATTATTTCCGTCGGAAGAGTTTCGCAATCGATTTCACGGGGACAGCAAAGCTTGGGCGCAGAGAAGATGCCGCGAAACGACGTAGTTCGTCCAAAGGAAAGTTTTCAGTATCGAGCTCGTCTTTCATTTGCAATGGAATTCCTTGTTGCCCCGGGGGCGCGTTCAGCGTTCACGGACGTGAACTTCAACAAGGCTGGGATCGGGTTACGGCCGTTCCCAACAACCATGTACATTTTCCGCAATTATTTCACCGGGGAAACTTTCCGGAAAGGAATGAATCTTCCGATATCGCGTCCCTAACCGGCGAGATTCTCGTGGTACAAAGTAATGATCCCGTATATTTTATGGCGGATAGGAGAGGAAACTTGGGATATATTTCACGTCGCGAATTGAAAAATTGCATCGCCCTTTTGCTTGGAAGATATGCCTCCGATAGACGTTTCAGTTGCTACTGAAAATCACGGGAATTCCGAACGCTCCGCGCCGCTGCAATTCACACTGTACATTTGTTTGGTGTGTCGGTGAATAATCGCGGGTTATTACGCTATCATTATTCTCGATTTCTCTCTCTCTCAGTTGCTATTGTTTGTCCGCTGTGGTACTTGAAACGTAGAATTGTACGCTACCAGAGTCGCAAACTTGCGATGTAGACTGTGGCCATTTTTGTTAATACACTTACGACTTGTTTTGGAATTTGAACAAATTTTGGTCTGTATTTCGAATTTACTTCCTGTGGATTGCAGCGAGCGTAGATGGTGACCATTGAGAATAGTTTTGTTTTTAGTATTTGTTGATGTGATGGAGGATCTGGTGAACATGAAAGATTTGTATTTGTAAATAAAAAATTGGTTGTTAGAGAAAGTAGGGGAAAGGGGCACTTTTGTTTAGCGTCCATTTCTGACAATGTCATTGTAGGTATTTAAGAAACAAGTACGTCATTAGAAAGCGTCTTTATTTCCCTTCAATGAAAGTAGATTGCATACTCGTAAATTGTAATAGAAAATTACAAAATCTTGGACTTTCAAATAAGTGGGGAATGTCCCTTTTACGACTAGGTGGTTTTAAATGGGACATTATAAGTCATGAAAGGGACCCGTTAATAAAAATAAACTTATTAAGTACTAGTATAAATATAGTATAGTACTATATATTATTAAGTAAGAATCTATGAAAAAATTAGCTCTTTGTACTATAAATCATCAATATTTGTTACTATCTTCATAGAGTGTGACATTTTTTTATAAAATTTATGTCTTACAAACGAAGTTCAACATAGGAATACCCACGAGTGGTAAATGTAAGTACGTATGTAAAAAATCTATAAAACACTTAAATAATAAAATAGTTTAGAATTACATTCTACTTGAACAAAAATGAGATCAATTCTACTAAAATAGGTGGTACAGTTTCATATTGCAGATTAAAGATTTATTATTAATTTTTGACGATAAAGTTTGTCGCTTTGAATAGTCACTTTATTAATTCTTAAATTTGAAACAATACGCCATCAACTAATAATTGATAATTTTAAACGATGCCATCTATGTATCAGATGATACATTAAGAACTTCACAGGAAAGTAAACTATAGTATCCAGCAGTAGATGTGTATAAAAGGGACAGCCACGAAACGGACGTCCTATTTAAGACTATAAGTGAGTTTAATATAAAATAATCTCAAAACAAAAAAAAATTAATTAAGCTTACCTGTTAAGTATTTTCGTTTCAGTTGAATACAGGCTATTTTAATGATATAACACTTTGTATAGATCTTGATCTCAGAAAACGGCACAGAAATCAACGAAAATTTTACTTTTATTGCCGAAAAACATCAACCGCGGATTACCACTCTGTTGCAAGTGGGACCGCAATGAAGTTTAAGTCAAATGACTGGGCACTAGTGTGGACATAAACAGGAAAATAACTCCTAATGCGTTTAGAATTTTGGCAATTCGATTTGTCCCATTTAATACCTGTCCCTTTTATACTATTTTATAGGACCTCTCCCCTTTTATAATCACGTAATTATTATTTACTATTCTTTCATTTGCCTCTTTAATTTCCGTTGCTGACATGCACAACTACAAAAGCGAAGAAAATTCCATCATTGACAATTTCACCTTGTATTTTTAAATCCCCTTCTGATGTAATAGATTAGTGAAAGAGAGATGTTTTTCCAACGAGGGAACATTAATAGTAAATACGATTCACCGTTTAACGAAATAACCGGGAGGCCCTTTTCCATTTAACTGAAGAGTACTATCGCATCTGTAAAAGCATTCATATTTTTCAATTCTATAAGCCATAAAGCCTTCATCCAATATTGAATATGCACGTATCTCCCATTCAGCCTTTCATGTTCCTTAATACACCGCCTATCTCATCATTCACTATTTCCATCCGAATTATATAGTTATTGAACGTTCGAAATACGTTCTACAAGTTATAACTTCTCTCAAATATCGTGCTTTCGAAAATAATCCTTTCAGAAAGATGTTATACAAATTGAATAATCTTATAATTTCATATTTCTTCAGTTGCACTGGTGCGTATTATATGCATTATTATTACTACAGCATTTGCACTATGCAAAATGGGGAATATACAGTGGGGGACAAAAGTACGTGGACACTCTTTAAAATCGCATAACACGTTCAAAATTGGTCCAAACAACTTGAGCTTTTTTTAGAAGCTAGAAGGATTAGTTTGCTCAGTGACGTGTTTCGTCGTTTTGAAAAAAGTTGCAGTTGGTCGGAATAGGGGGAAAAAATAGGAAAGATCATTTTTTCAACTTTTTTTGTCTGTGCACGCCTAAAATTTCATGAAAATCGGTTAACGTTGCTCTGGGCCATGAACGCTTAAAGGCATTTTTTAAATTTTCATTACGAGCACAGACAAAGAAGTTGAAAAAAATGATATTTCCTATTTTTTTCGCTATTCCGACCAATTGCAACTTTTTTCAAAACGACGAAACACGTCACTTAGCAAACTAATCCTTCTAGCTTCTAAAAAAAACTCAAGTTGTTTGGACCGATTTTGAACATGTTATACGATTTTAAAGTGTATCCACATACTGTTGGCATTTTCTAATTTCTGCTACGCCATCTGATAGCGAAAATTATAGCAGTCTAATCGGGTTAGCTGTCAAATGTAATTGGCAGTATTGGAAATTTCGACTGTTTGATGATCGATTTTGTAAAATTTAACAGACTATTTAATGACAAAAACTTTATTGCACTATTTCAATACTTGTGTGACACCAGTCCTGTAACGCGATTGACCCGATTGCAGAGCTTACTTTAGTAGATGGCGCTCTCAGAATATTTCCCAATAGTCCCCCACTGTATATAAGTTGACCACATTTGAAAATTGAAAAAAAAAAAACATTTTTCTTTGAGCTTCGCACGTGCTCGGTTCAGTAGGGCGTTTTTGCGGTGAGCTCTTCGATTCGCGGCATCGATTACCATTTTAGCGATGACTCACCTGCGAGTGACTCTCGTCAGCGTAGGTGGTTACAGTGGAGAAAGAAAGTGGGGGTGTGCGAGAGAGTGAAGGGCCTGGGGAAGGGGCAGGAAGGAAGTGAAGAAGAGGCTCTAAACGAGTCATCGGCGCAACGCGCAAGATATATCGCATTACCAGCGAACAGTAAGATTTCACGTTGGGTATCCCTTGTTAACGACGTGCACGATGCTCTATTACACCGGCATCGGTCTTGCTCGTTCACCCCCCCGTCTCGTTATCGAAATCGCGTTATCGCAGACATCGATACCACCGCCACCCTCGTCGGCCTGATTTTGCGGTAACATCGATCCGCGTATCGATTGTCCCGCGGACCACCCTGGCAGTATGTAAACGAAGGGGGAGAGCACATATATCGCAGTTACCGGATTTCCCCGAGCAGTTCGGCGGTGTTTTTCTTCTCGCGCCGGTGATCACGTGACGCGGCGGTTCTGATTTCGTGGCGCCTAGTGATTATCGAGAACGAGCTTCGGACAATTACACGGGGAATAATTGTGTTTCCACAGTCGGATTGTTCGAACGTTAAATGTTGGCAGCATTCAAAACTACGTTCAGTCCGTGCTGGAACGTTGCAATGCCCTCTTCCTGTTTTTAATGTCGCAGCGCTGGTTTCTGATCCTACTACACCGGGATATGGGAAGGTGCATATTGTAAAATTGAAGTAAATTATTTGTAATGAAAGGTTTCTTTGATTTTACTCGGAGCAGGTATATTTGGATTCATTGTTCCGCAGGAATTATGTTGCAAGAAGAATGTCTTTTAAAGGTCCTTTGCTTTTCACAATGCACCGTCGAAGCAGCTGGATGAAACTGTTTGTTAGCTTCTTGAGAGATGCCTGTGAGTTCGCATCGGATGCGAGTCTTTTATTTTTCAATAATGGCGGTCGTGTTGGTTTAAAAATATATAACAGGAGGCAGTAAATTGTGGGTATGAATGTATCTGAAATACCAGGCAGTTATGTGCGTTTTGTGTCTGAAGAACATAGCGGAATATATGAATCATGCAGATCGACGATATTCGGTATTATATGTGTACAACAAATTCAATTAATTCAAATCCAAGGGATCAAATTATGGTTTATCGGCTTCAAAAAACCGGTTTTCATTTACAGATTTTTAGAATTCGAAAACCGGTTTCAAATTTAAAAAAAAACGGTTTTATATACTAGAATTAATATGCAGAAATGAATTAATTATTCAATTAAAAACGTTAACATTTTGACTTGAAATCGCCTCGGACACAAGCATAAAAGAAAAAAAATACTAAATGGAATAAAAAATTATAATTGGTGACCACCTTTTAAAAGATTTATATTTTCTACGGATGTTAGTTATTATAATTTTTTTATTTGGTTCTTTATAAATAGAGTATATTTTATTTTGTTGTATTTTTGTAATTCCATAATATTAAGGAATCTGAAAATTTTAAACCGGTATCCCAATTTACCTTCACTTTATAAACTTAAAGAAAACACGTAGATAATAAAATTAGTTTATTTTATGGCGTAATCAGGCTAAGAAGTCACAATGAAGAAACAATATTATGTAAATATAAATTCAAAATCTTAAAATTTACTTGCAGTAATCAGAGATATAATTTCCTGTGTCATACACAGCGCATTCACGCGGCGGTAGCCATTACGAGTGAAACAATAGCAGCGCTGAGCTTTGGAATACCTATCCCAAATTACCTTCACCTTCGGTAGGTATTCCGCATTAGCAACATGGCATTGAAACCTAAAATTTCATGTCACACTTTGTGTTCTCGAAATGTTCGAAAAACTGGCACGGAACCATAGAAGGAACATGCAAATGAGTAGATTAAGTGTTTAACCCTAAACTTTTGACACATTTTAACCACTATTGGAACGATTGAATACGCGCTGAAAAGGTTTTGCAGATCGACGTTTTCTTCCTCTGCAGATTAAGTCGAAAATGTATAAATGGCGGTTCATCCACAAGTGTCATTAGTGAACAGGTCATTAGCCCCTATAATCTACGGTGTTACAAATTAAATAGCGTTAGTAGTTTATTAGATACTTCGGTATTCCAAATTACCAACAGTATTCCAAATATGCTGCACTTCCTCTACCTTCTCCCAACGTGATGTAAAATTGTAACGGTTCACTAAATCTTTTCACTCTCAAGATCCACTAAAATACTTCTCCTACGCTAGACGTTGCTCAGGTGACATTGCATCCATAGTATGCCTTCCTACACATGCTTGGCTACTAATCCAGTTCATTACCAAGCCACGTCTTGCGATATTAGGTGCCAGACGATGCTGGGTGCACTTACCCCGTCCAGAGTAAATTGTTAAAAACCCTAAAGAGAATATACTTTCACAGCGAAGAGCGCAGGTGTCCCTTGGGCATCGATGTAAATAAGCTCTTCGCGCTGGTAAGCGAGCGAATCGTTAGAATCGTTATTTCCGATTCAGTTCCGAATAAAATCCTCGCCCCGCTGCGGCCGAGGAGGCGGCCGACTACGTTCAGGGCCAGGCGGTGCGTCTCCCACGCGGCCTCGTGTCACGAAACATCGTTCCATCGAGATGCGAAATTGTTTCAAGTCTCCGACCACGCGGCCCATTATCATACATTACTGTCGGCCCGAAGAGCTCGCGGGACGCTCGGTATGCGTGCGCTTATCACGAGATAATCCCCCAATCTTCTAATCTTCTTCATTTGAATCGCGGCGTAGAAACGGAACACATTATTATCGTTTATATACCGGGTCAAGGGTGACGCGTCTACTCGTCCGTCGAAGTAACCGGCCGCCTCCTTTCCTTCCACGAAGGTGAACGAGGGACCACGCGGAGGAGGCGGAAGATTGCCCGCCCCGAGCCGGTACCCAACGTGGGTGTCGAAGGAAACGCCATGCTCGTGTAACGCGTTAGTCGGGCCAGTGCGTTTTAACGGCCCTGCTATAGTATCTCCGAGTGCCCTTGCAATTGCATAAGAATGGCGGGCGGAATGTGCGGGCGAACAACCAATAGAGTGACCCAAGGAAACCACGCGACTGCGGCTGAGGAGTGAGAAGGAAGTGAGCGTCAGGCACTGACGGGTTCCCGTCCTGTCGCGCAACATTGCCGATGTTTGGCGAAAGAAAGGCACGGAGAAAAAAAGGGGAAAAATGTTCCACCGTTTAGAGTTCATGGGGCGTTACTAAGCGTTTCAGAATTGCAATTCGCAGGAGCGCGGGTTGGGAGACCCTAAAAGTTGGCGAAAAATCGAAATACAAAAGAATGTTTACATATCTGATTTTTTATCCCTGGTATAGTTGAAATATGTGCGCACAATAAAACGTATATCCACAGCCTGCTACAACTCTTGCTTCCTTACCCGAGTCGGTCAAAAACAGTTAGGGTAGATGTACCGTTTGTGGCCATTGCACTATTTTTGGCCATGTGCATAATTATCTTATTTTTAAATTGTTTGCAGATCATTATTATGTGGAGAATTTCACATCTCAAATATTTTCTTTAGTATACCGCCAGAAATATAAGGTTACATTTACTACTTACACGGAAAGATATATTTTTTAAGAAGTGGCCAAAACCTTAAAGTGGCCACAAATGGTGCATCTACCCTAGCGGTAGGAACTACATTACATGTTTATTCCAAGCGATTTATCAAACGATTTTGTGCAGCTATTTTTTCTGTTTTCTGTGTTATAAACTTCTTTTTGTGAATCGAAATTAAAAAATAAAATTTCCTTTGCTCAATTTGTAATTTTACTCAAATTTTATACGAATTTCATTTCTTTTTTTCGAATATGATGTAGGTATATTTGGAAAGTTTGAAAGCACTGTAAATAGCCGTCCGCCAGAAATGTATATGCAATGCTTTGGAAAAGATGAAAATGTGACGAGGCAGTGTCCATTGAATGCAGTGGATAATCCATGATTTCCCAAGAGTAGCTTTGCAACCTTTGGAATGTTTCCTTTGCGACGTCCTTGCATTATTCTGATAAATCGAAAATCTGCCATAATCAGTGTTCATAATTCCTCTTATAACGCTCACTCGACACAGTCTACTTGCTGATAAATAATAAAACTACTTTGTTATTGTTCGATAGTGAGGCAACCATTTATAATAAATATTCCCCTCTATAAACCAGCCAACAGCCAAGAAGCCTTTTTGTGGACGTGGTCGTAGTCGCAATTATGGTACTGAAGTTTTATTATACCTAGGGACTGTCATCAGCGGTTAACACTACTTCGTAATCTTCATAATTCATTGCTGACCACACATTCATTCTTCACTGACCATTTATTACAGCTCGAGTTTAATACTCGCTACTCGTATTAGCAGGTGTTTCCACAGATTTTCAAATCAAATTTAAACTTTGAAATACGTTGAACCCGGCCCATGATTCAGTTCTCCACAGTTTAGTTTTGCTAGTAACTGGTAAAGAGTCTTTACTTAATTTCAGAAATCTCTCACAATCAGCAGACGAGAGGTATGTCGTGATTCTATAATTTTAGTCCAAAACTATTTAAATCTTTGTCACTCACTTATCTTAATATAGATTTTTGACCTACGTATCACTGAATATATTGGTGTAAATAAGTAAAATTATTAGTAAATTTAGTTGAAATTAATTTGATTTTAATTGATCGCGTTAAAATTTTTAGTCGGAGAAGCTGAATTTTAGTACATTTAGTAGAAAGTAACTTGAGTTTAATTGATTACGTTACAATTTTTAGTCAGAGGAGCTGAAGTTTATTTATTTTAGTTAAATAAAATACCTACACATTCCTAGTAAAAGTATGTAGTGATAATATTTGAAAAATCATAAAGACTTAAGCTTAAACGTGTGACGGTAAAGAAGGGTATTGTAGATTTTGCTGCGAAACGTGCCTCCATCAATTTTTACGAAACTGAGTCCCACTGTTTTTTACATGAAACCTCACGTGTGATTAGAACTAACTATAACAGAATCACTACTTAAGGGTACCCTCCCATTAAAATTAAAAAAAATCGGTATTTTTATATTTTGGTAGTGCATTATCTGAAAAATACTCAATTAAAATTTGGCGTCAAACTTCATAAAGATGTAGAGTCTACAAGTTTAAAAGCAACGCGTTCGTATATCCAGCAGTTAAACTATAAACACGCTTTTCTCAAAACTGCGGAAGTTCTAACAAAAAATAATCAACCGATTTCAAAAATTCTTGCGGGATTTCGTTCATTACTAAATTCTCCGTGGAATCATCTACGATATGTACTGTGCGAGCAATCGTTCTCTTTTTATAACCGTATGCGTGCGTAAAATTACCCGTAAAGTTGAAAAATAAACTTTAAGAATTTTCATGGTTTGTTGATTTCACATAATTCTACGAGGTGTTAAAAATTCCGCAGTTGAGAAACTTCCTTTTGTATCGCCCGGACAGTCACAGCCACCAACAGTCAGCAGTATTAGATAAAATTTCGAAAAATTTGCAATTACTATCTTTAAAGAGGTACAAATACAGGCCAAAAAGTTTGTTGACCCCTACGAAGTTTAGTTTCTTTTAAATAAAATCTTAAAAACGACCTGTTTCTGGAGTGTTTTGATGGGTGGGTACCCTTAAAAAGCACGAAGCAAGAAAGAGCATGCAGAATAGGTACAGGGTGGATATATAGCAGGATGGGAATGTGAAATAAACGGAAGAAAGACAGCAGTGAAAGAAAAAGAAAATCGGCCATGATGACGGGAGCGACGTTTGCACGCCCACGCGTGCCGTCTCAATTACAGCAACCAGGCCGGTTTTACGATTATACCGAGTTCGAGGAGCTCGAGCACAGGCTTACCTCCTTTTATAGCCGGCGTTAAAAACTAATTAGGACCAAGGAGCCGTGGAAGAACGGTAGGAGATGGGGACGATAACCTTAATGACGATCGCGTATGCAAACGTTTCTACGAGCCCAGCTCCGAGATAAACGCGTATCGCTCGGCGCATGTAAATTCTACATTCGATATTGCTGGCGATAACTTATTTCTTGTTCGTTCTACGTCCATTTCGAATGAATGCACGAGCACCGGCTACGTGACGAATGACCAGTATCACCCTGAACGATAGCTTCGCGTAATTTCCGGGGAACCAGTGAGCGGAGGCGCGAAGTGCGCACGATTTTGGCGAACGACGAATATGTAAAAGTCGTGTCCGACTCGACGTACCTACTTGCTTTTTGACACGTTACTGCTACATATAGCTCAGATCGTTATTTTAAAAACGTAATGTCGAAAAGTTGAGCACAGTTTCTGCGTA
The DNA here is from genome assembly GCA_910592295.1 of Andrena haemorrhoa. Lineage (NCBI taxonomy): Eukaryota > Metazoa > Arthropoda > Insecta > Hymenoptera > Andrenidae > Andrena > Andrena haemorrhoa. Next base: position 9,625,388 of record OU342943.1, read on the forward strand.
CAGAGTGTCGTGGGATTTTTTTCAGAGAAGAATGATAGTGGAGACCGGAGCAAAGTGAGACGAAAAAAGTTGGAACTGTGAAGTCGAATAAAATTAAAAAAAATATATAAAATATAAAATATAAAATATAAAATATAAAATATAAAATATAAAATATAAAATATAAAATATAAAATATAAAATATAAAATATAAAATATAAAATATAAAATATAAAATATAAAATATAAAATATAAAATATAAAATATAAAATATAAAATATAAAATATAAAATATAAAATATAAAATATAAAATATAAAATATAAAATATAAAATATAAAATATAAAATATAAAATATAAAATATAAAATATAAAATATAAAATATAAAATATAAAATATAAAATATAAAATATAAAATATAAAATATAAAATATAAAATATAAAATATAAAATATAAAATATAAAGTTTATAAAGCGAAGGTAAATTGGAATAGCGGTATTCCAAATTACCTGCACCTTAACGAAATCGATACTTCTGTTACTTTTTGTTTTTATTATTACTGAGACTTTGAACTATGACAGTTTATTAGTTTCCCTATGATATTATGCAGTTTTATTGGTCCCATCCTTTGCCGTAATTTTTTATTCGTCTTAAACAAACTGGTATTCCAAATATACTGCACTTCCGCTACATACATTTATTACGTCACCAAAATTCGTAAATATATCCTATTTTTGAAGACCAAATTAAGAAAGCTCATTTTACCCCGAGGTTTACTTTACTCCGGTCTCCCCTATTTGGAGAACGGCTGTAAACGATTTGTCACAAAGCTGTAAGCAAATATGGAACGCAATATGTAATATGTAACAACGGGTTTTCCAATATATGTAGAACATACAAACTCGACCCTGCTTATTGTATCTTTATTCGCGTGGTGTTTATTGTCTTGAAACTGTTCAGTGTAGCTGATAGTTCTTATCATGAGTAGGAGTTAGCCTTCGGTTATCGCGAAAACTAAGTAGCATCTTATATGAAAATCCCAAGAATGTTTTCAAGCAAGGAATATACCAATACCTACTCAGTTTGTGTAAAGTTTATGTGAGTGAAATGCTCCAGCTGCCGTACAAGAATATCGTCGCAGATTTCCTCGATGAAGAGTAGTGGATTGCTCTGTGTTTACTAACACCCATTTCATTTTGTCTTAAGAATAGATATCACCATGAACCTGCAGCTCTGGGACCACACCACCATTGGAACAGAATTTTAAACTTTTTTCATAATATTCCTGTACGAAGTATTCAATGTTCTTCGTCTTAATCTTAATTGCAAATTCCACGAACCACTATGTTATGTACGATCCACCTTTCATATTCTGCACTGGAAAATCCGTTGTTACCTAAGTAGTACTTCATGTTACGATAATATTGACTTGCGACTCTGCAACAATGTATTTATAGCTAAATTTCGTATATCATTTTTTCTCCGAAATATGCTCCTGCAGTTTATGAAGGAAGCCATAATACACCCTATATGTATGTATATTAGGCCGGAGCGATACTATATAGCTGAAATTTAATTTGAATTTTCAGTTGGCCTGGGTGCGGGATAGTTGTCTTTTGATTAACCAAACACAACTGTAAAAAAAATTTGGAAAATTCCCTATACTCGAGAAAAATGTAATTTTACCTATTAGTGATTTCTGTGGCAATAAATACGTAATATGTAGATATATTATATATTGCAACATAAAAAAAACTGAATTGTTGCAACTAGTAATTTTTATATACCATCTATATTTTCCAAGCATGTATTTGTTTCGATGGAATTGTGAACCACGCAAAGTGGGTTGTAATGAAAAATTTATCTTTGAATAAGAGGATCACCACCTCTCCTTATCTCACGTATACATATATACAGCGATAAGAGCATACGTTCATAAAAAATTATATATTTTATTTTATAGGGTAAAACACCCTTGCTGAACTAACGTTGCACTCTCGTATTTTATTAGTCTTTTTTAACATCTTTGTGTTCATTTTACTCCTACATTATATCATACGAATTCTCTTTAATTCCTGCTCCACTCACTTGCTTTTAATGTTTGCAAACACTTATCTTCTTTTCTGTCTATCTTTCGCTCAAGAGGGGTGCAACTTCATTTGTAACAGTTTTTCAGTTATAACGTGTAATATAAGTAAAAGAATTCTGCATCGTTTGCTACACGTTTGACGCAAATCCGATAACAAATGAGCGATTTATTGCAAATTTTGAACCTGCACCCATTACCATGTTGCAAGTCAGGGCCAGCAACAGATTTGAAGAATTCGCCAAAAATAGAAATAAAAACTTATGATTTTAATAACTAATACTTATTGTCTGGAAATATATATTTTTCAATTAGTGTTCTCTTCTCAATGTTAAGTCACAGCAATAATTTTATAAGCAGTTTTTTTCTAACTTAGTCGAAGTTAGTAAAGCTCCATGAGCTGCACGCCTCTTGCTGCAAGGTCCTGTGTATAACTTCTGTTTAAATCTTTGATGTCTTTTAGAATTTTCTTTTTGCCCTCTCCTTCACTTTTATCCTCTTTCAATTTCTCTGGAACGATGTATACGTGTCGTGATTTATTTGGGTGCATCCAGGAAGAATACGAAAGTATGTTAACCTTTCATATTGGATTTGCATAACGTCAATATCCAGAGTCAGTCGATAGAAGGAGCAACAACTTCGCAACACGTGGGGAGTGGAATTCGGGAAGTTTTACTGAACGTGTTTATTTACTTTCCAATGAATCTATTTATTGTTGATAAACGTTATTCGTTTCTTATATGCTTTCGTATCGTGTAATCCTGAATTTGTTATTTTCTGCGCAATTGCAGTTAACATTTACATTAACCACTAATATTGCCTAATAGGCCGGAGCGATACTATATAGGCGAACATTTAAATTTGAATTTTCAGTTCGCCTGGGTGCGTGATAGTTGTCTTCTGATTAACCAAACACAACTGTAAACAAATTTTGGAAAAATATTCATGTATGCAGGTTCCTTTTTCTCTTAAAAATTTAAAAATTCACAATGCGAATCTTTTTTTTATATTTAAAAATTCACAATGTTTAAAAATTCACAATCACCTAACCCAGCCCTACTAATGAACAAATTACGATGAATGTTCAGTCAGGCGATATATTATTCTACGCATTTGTCTTAAATTCGACTCGAAGAGCGATTAAGGCGGGAAAAAAAATTAAGGAAATCTCGCGACGTTGTGTTGCAGGTGCGAAAAGTGTGCGGTCGTTCGGAATTTCAAGCATCGAGCGGTGGGACCGTTACGCCTTCGGACGCAGCTGCGACGGGCAAAGCGATGTCGGGCAGCCTCGAGATGCACGCAGCTGCGCCGCCTGTCACGCATAGAACATTACCGACGCAGTTGCACGTGCAGCTGGGTAATTTCTTGGCCAGCGTCGTCAGGTCTCGGACCTTCTACGGCACTCTGGCCGACACGATCTGCGAGGAATACCCTGACAAACGATGCTGGAACGGCGAGCGCGTCGGAGAGTGAGTACATTTCCCATTTTGCTGGACGATTTTCAAAAAGAATCCAGCGCCACGTGAATTATCGCGAGGAGCGCCTGGCTGGTGCGGCGGGGTCGAGGTTTGCGCCGTCCACGAGCGGAAATATTAAAGTCATATCCGAATCCGTACGAGGACTTTTACGAGCCGCGGCACTTTTAACGTCACCGATTCCCCTTGGAACGGCCGAGCGTCGCGCGTTAACGCCGCGTTTCAACGTCTCGCGTGCATTTGAAGAACAATTCACTTGCTCGTGTGCCGGAGCTACCGTGAGGATGAATTTAGGATCCGAGGCGCTCGTAAAGATGTATATTTCGAGCGGTATTTTCCTCGGACCGTTACGCTTTCTATGGAGAACAGAGGTAGTAGAGCCACGGGTACCTACTGGTCAATTAACCCTCAGACGATGTTGCACACGGCACCGATTTTGATACAAGCAATGCTTTATGTTGGATACTAGCATAATAGGGGAAAGCGGGGTAATTCCGGCCACGTAAGCAGTAAATGCTATAAAATTTGAAAGAGTATAAAATTTGTTAGTCCTTTTATATTAATTGATAGTTTGAAGTGTCGAGAAGGATAAATTTACGTTATAACAAAATTGGGAGCAATAACACAAAAATAGTCATTTGGCCACTAGTGGGGTAATTCCGGTCATCATTTTTCTTTATAAAAGAGATAGGAAAACTGTTAAATTAATCAAAAATTGTGTTATTTTTTATTTTAAAAATTAATTGGTACATATCTCACAAGTGTACTCTGCACCGGGCCTAAATGTAATGTAAATATAAACTATTTTTTTTAATTCTTCCTCGAAGAGTAGAATATGGTATTCCAAACAATTGTGCTGCCTTACGTATGGACATTTTATTCTTACTGATTACCTCCACGGCCTTTGATAAATTTTCCTGGTTCCATTAACACTTATGAGTATTAGGAGATATCGAAAGTTTCAGCAATGTTTATGGAAATTGTCGCAGGATATACCTATGAAAAAGCATGTGTATTAATGAGTACAGCATATGATTCAAAGGTACGCAACGATAAAGATGCCGACTTAATCGAGAACAGTGCCTACATAAATAAAGACGAACACCGATTAAAAGCATCGAGTAATTTATATGGCAGCTAAACGTATTTCATTCTCATCCACGCGTACATCCAAATAGTCGATGGAGAATGAATTTAAAGCTCTAGGATTTTTATTAAATATCCCATTTATACAATACAGTATTAGCTATTGAAATATTGATCGCTTATACAAATAGCAAAAGTATAACTGTCTTTGCAATTTGCATCTCTATTTTTTCAACGATCGTACCACTTAGGCATACGTCGCCACGTGGAACGTGTGAAATCCTCTTGCGATTCCAGCGGTGGCAATTTCAATGTAGAGAAAGGCAAGAATTTATTCGTTGCACCCTATTCGCGTTCGCGGTGAACAGGTGTATCGCCCAGCCAGTGTATCGGTAAGCAATTCGGCGTCGAAAACGATTGGCAAGAAAGCGCGTTGAGTCACAATATATGCGTGGAGCATGTTCGTCAGTGATCGGGTCATCGTCGGGGAACGATTTCCAAGCACGTACCGTCCCTTCTGCCCCTTGCCTCTTTTCTCGGTTTCTCTCTCGATCCGCCGCTCTCTATCAGCAGCGAACGGTGTACAGTTTCAGCTCGAGATAGAATCATACATCAAGCAAAAATGAGCTGCGTCAGATGTGCAACGACCAGCAGCGAAGCTTTTGCATCCCGTGGCCGGTCTTCGGATTTCAAAGGCGTGCTTCTCAATTGCCCATCCAGCATTGCCGATCTGCCTAGGGGAGCGTGTACGACTCGCGTCACACCAATTTGGCTAAAGTATCGCGTATACATGTCGACCCATTCCGTCCATAGAGATTGCCCAAAATTTTCTCAGAGAATTAAGTTCGCCGTTTCGTCTTGGCTAAATGTCACAATGTAGGTACATGGATCTGTGTGCAAGAACGAGATCGATTTAAGTAATTAATCGTCAAAATAATTGAAGAATTAGTAAATCTAATTTGGCCTAGAATTAGGGTAGATGTACCGTTTGTAGCCATTGCACTGTGTTTGGCCATGTGCATAATTATCTTATTTTTAAATTGCTTGCAGATCATTATTATGCGGAGAATTTCACATCGTAAATATTTTGTTTAGCATACCGGCAGAAATATAAGATTACATTTATTGTTTACACGGAAAAAGATTATATTTTTTAAGAAGTGACCAAAACTGGTACAATACCTTAAAGTGGCCACAAATGGTGCATCTACCCTACTATATGAAGTGCAATAATTGAACTGCAATTTAATTACGAGTTCGTGTTCATGCGCGAGATGTCCGGAGATGTCAAAAGTTTGAGTAATGAGCCCAGCGCGTCTAGAGCGTTATTATAGACTCCAGGCACTGAATGTACGCGAAATTTGAAGCATGCCAATAATCCGAAGCTCGCGTAGGTATCCCCGTTGTGAGTTAGGAGTTCTTGATGTCAAGCCTTGGGTTGGGTCGGTTAAACAACCCAATCCTGTGATAGGAACGTGAATCCGTATAGCTGATTCGTGGATTTAAAGCAAACGTTTATTATATTGGTTCACACTTTTGTGTATTAAGTTGGGAATTAGTTGGCCATCAAAATGCCAACGATAAATGCTACCAGATTAGTGACTACGCTGAGAGTTACTCGCACGGTGTGTAAACTCGGTAAAGCGATATTCTTAAAGACATAAGCCACCGAATGTATTCTTGGCCTACATTCCTACACAGCCTAGGCTCTTGGAACATTAACGTCCAAAAAGTATGCTGAATATATCCATGGCCTCTTGATTTGTTTACAAGAGATTTAATATCGCTAGGAAGTCCGATCTTTGCTACTTCTAAGACATCACTACCTAAATCTCTACAAAGCACCATACATGCTCATATAGTGTTTACTAAGTAGTTCGGAGTAGCTCTAGCAAGGGAACACCGCGAACCCGCACTCACCGTTTGGAATGCAACTTTGTGGGTTTATAGAATGACTCAAGGCAACAAGAACGGTATGTTTGATTCGCGCCCAATCGCCCTTTAAGGAGGGTTGGCCCGAAATCTAGGTAATTCTTTATGAATTTTTTGTACAAAAACGGTTCGACAAATTAATTTGAGGTTTGGCAGCCTATTTTATTGTATCTTGAACTATTATTCTGAATTTTTGTGTGACAGTGAAAAAAGGCAGATTCAGCGAGGGCGTTGGAAAATAATCGGGTTGTCCTGGCGTCGACGAAAAGTTCTGTAAGGGAACTCGCTCGTGGACTAACAAGTAAAAATTACAAAAAATGACATTATTTGAGAAAATAACGACACTTGTAGTTTGAAATCGCTTTTTCCCTATATTTTTCGTCTTTTCAAGGCCCTTAAACATTACAAATTTTCAAAAATTTTAAAATGTTAGTGGTTTCTCCACTACACGGAAGTATATTCCTCAAAATAAAAAAGTTAATAATAACTTTTCGAGATACAGATTCCACCGATTTCAAGAACATTGTTTAAAAAAAAAACGCCTCTACAGATTTACGTGAATGCCGAGTGGCCGGGTATTCCCATACATTTGCCGCTACTCCGGAATTTTACGGATGTAAAAAATCCTTTTAAACACGTATTTCTAAAAGGTTGAACATTCGAAGAATGAAATAAAAAAAAACGAATTTTCGACCGGAACCTTAATGGGCGATTGGGCACGAATCATACCGTTGCCCTGTGTCTTGAGTCACTGTATAAACCCACAAAGTTCGCGGTGTTCCCTTGTACAAGAATTTTTTTATACAACTTCCAATTATCCCTGCGCTATAGAAATCCGCTGTTGTAATACCCAACCATCAAGTTTTACCATATCTGACCTGAATAGAGAAAATAATTAGCCACTTCCTTCTGAGCTAATCACAAGTGGCTATAATTTGTAGTTTCCCCATTCAAGTAAATACAAAGAAACTAATAAGTACCTAAAGCACACGAACGCCAAACTCATAGCACTTAAGAGTCCACGAGAAAAACGTCCTGCATAAACACCTAATTCGTAAAAATTACTCGTGAAGTAAGCTCTGCTGGAATTATGAATAGGCGTATTATTCTGCGTACCGTTTCTCTCCTATCAGTCCGATCTCGTTCCAATACACGGCTTCTCGGTGTATCGGTACAGATTAACGTAATAATTTGCAACGACCGGTCCTCGAGCCTCGTACCTAGGTAGTGCTCCATGAGAGAGATGCGTGTGAAAAATGTGTCCATCAAAAGGGGGCAGAAAAATCAAAAAGAAATTCGGTCGCGGCATGTAAAAATCGTTTAGAGGAACAGCAATCCGGACGTCACGGGTGACAAGCATGAATATCAAACATGTGTAAATTCGGTACAGGAAGCTGTCAGCTCTGTGCAGAGAGAAATGTGAAAGAAGCAGAGAATAGAGTACAATATTTCACTGTCGACAAAGCAAATTTTTGTATTCTGCTCGCCGGGTACGAGCTTTAGAAAATAAAAGGCAGGAATATCGTAGAACAATGTTAGCACATTTTTATGTAGCTTTTAATACGTTCCTTGCCACGTGGACCATCGATGACCCGCGATATTTATCAGAATTTTTAATCAAAGTAAAAGCTGAAATTTTCTATTTCTCTATAATTGAATATCACCAACGAATATTAATTCTATTTTATATTTTCAAAATATATGTCTAAATCAGACTCATTAACTTTTAAATGATATAAATTAATGAGTCTCAGTATTTATTTATATTAGGAATAATAACAAAGTATGAGAAGTATAATGTTGTAAAAATTTGACTTAATTCTTTATATGGGTATTCAATATGCTTCCGTCCAGATCATGTTAATAAAATAAATAGAGAAACAAATCTTCAGAAAAAAATTGATTTGTAGGATAAAATTTTCTTGACATTACAAGTTTTAATAAATGGAAGATCTACATTTCTCATTATTCTTTAGAGTCCTACCAATAATTAATCTGAATTTCCACTGCGACACGGAACGCGTCGATATGCAGACAGTGGAGTAAGGAAAAAGGAAAGACGAAAGAAATGATAATTCTGGAAACTAATATGCAAAACTTCCTCGCGTCCAGTGCATCCTCGTAATATTCATCCGTAATCGAAACTCGAATCGTTTGCAGGAGGGAATCCGCAATTACATGCAAATTGCTCCGTGATTAATGTATAAATCATTCGACTCGACGATTTTACACCGGGCATCAATATACGAGTTCTCGATCTTGTGTAATTAGCACCTGGAACACTGGATTTTAATAATATACGAGGCGTTGGTTTTTGCCGTTGAAATTTATGAACATTAAGCTTATTTATCACAACAACTTCATTAATGAAACTGTGTATTTCTTCAGTGCCTGCGGTCTCGCCAGTAACTTGCAAGATTTTCTGCTCAATTTACCTCTGTAAATGCTTTTTTCTACCTTTCGAATTGAGAACTGTTTCTATTTTTAGAAAATTCTTTGGATATTGGAGATAATAGTAGACGCTGAGAAATAAATCGTGGGATAATAATGTTAAAGATATTGTAGGTACAGTGGCGGACGAAAGAAAGCTTGCAACTTAACCCAGACCTAACCCAGACAACTTTTAAAATCGCATAACTCTTTGTAGAATTGGTCCAAACGACATGAGTTTTTTTAGAAGCTAGAAGGATTAGTTTGCTAAGTGACGTGTTTTATCGTTTTGAAAAAAAATGCAATTGGTCGAAATGGCAACAAAAATAGTAAAGGTTGTTTTTTAAACTTTTTTTTGAGCTTGTAATGAAAATTAAAAAAAACCGTTTATAGATTGAAGTAAGTTGTATACGTGTCTAAAATTTCATCAAAATCGGTTAACGTTGCTCTGAGCTATAAACGCTTAAAGATCGCAGAATAAGGTCGAGAATCGCGGAAATTCCCGATCTTTAAGCGTTTATAGCTCAGAGCAACGTTGACCGATTTTAATTAAATTTTAGGCAACTTACTTCAATCTACAAACGGGTTTTTTGAATTTTCATTACAGGCTCAAAAAAAATTTTAAAAACAAACTTTACTATTTTTGTTGTTATTCCGACCAATTGCATTTTTTTTCAAAACGACGCAACACGTCACTTAGCAAACTAATCCTTCTAGCTTCTCAAAGAAAGAACTCATGTCGTTTGGAACAATTCTAAAAAAGTTATGCGATTTTAAAAGTTGTAAACTTTCTTTCGTCCGCCATTGTATGTGCTTTAATATTGCTGTGAACTGGAAGCAAGACTACTTACAGTAACCACTGTGTGTTGCTTATTTTGTTCCGGGATAAATGTTAGCTGTAACAAAGTGGGAATATGAATTTACGAACCTTGAAGATGAATAAAGAGAAGGGGAGAGACGTTTATCACGCATGCCTCGATATCGCATGCGCGAGAACTTTAAATGTAAACATTATAATTAGCGCGACAGATCAAAAGGCACATTGTGCTTTATTTTAAATACTTTTAATGAGAGGGGAACAGAAGAAGATTTACAAACTTCGTTCGGTATATATACATTGACGCGTGAGAGTGACTTATTAATGAAAAACAATTGCAAGGTTACGAATTTCATAGTAGATTATACAATATCATTTTATTAGATTTTTTTATTATACCATAACGTCGTGTAACATTCGATGAGTAATATTCGTGACATTTTTTTCGAATTACAGTTAGGATTTCATGACATCTTGTTCGCTAACAAATTTTATTGCACATGCCTGAATGTTTCTGTGCTCCGTTGTATTTTTACACGTTCTGACATTTAAACGACAAGAAAAAATAGGCACAGGCACGATAGCGTGCTAAAAAATTAATACTATAATACATTTCGTATAAGGCAACGGCGGCGAAATTTTGCGATGGAAATAAGCATCGTTTCGTATTTATGACACAAGCGGCACAAGATAATGCGATAAAATTGTCCACGAAATAAATTAAGCGTGGCGGCAGAAAGCAACATATGCGAATAAAGTTCACGTGTATTGCGCAAAAATATCGTCGGTTTACTGGATTTATTCGAAAACATTACATCAAATCACATATTATATTTTGTATACGATATAATGGTAAACTTAGTTTTCAAATTTTGCTACTTAGTATGACTCTTTATATCGTTTTTAATGTATGTAAGTATATTAAAGACTATTGTATTTCATTCATAAAAAATCCGAAATAGACTGATCTATGAAGAGTGTATCAAATTCAGTAAATACGATCTGAGAAAATCGTTATTCTTTTATGGATATTTAAACCCAACTCTCCACTACAAATTACATATACTACCACTAATATTAAAGATCTCGTTTCGAGAATTTTTGTAGTTAATTATACAAATCTGGGATGTGTGATGAAACAATAATACAATGATACAAACAGTTTAAATATATTAACAGAGTATAAAATACTGTATGCAATTTTTTCGATCAAGGAATGAATTCTACCATTATTATTTATTATGTTAGATGTTAAAGAAAATACTCTTCGCTAGAAAGCCATGGTAGACGCAGTTTGACTTTTATTAGTACCTATGTAATATTTTGCAGATGCGTTACCGAACCAACTTTCGGTCCACTTGTCTGTCTGACAATGGCAGATACTACTTATAATAGATTGGCGTTGGCGTCGCAAGTAGTGGTAGAATCCATGAAGGACAAACATAGGCTGGGAGTGGAAACGAACTGTCTATGGTCAGACGTATTTTCTATTAAAACTTAAAAAATGTATCTTCTGCAACCAATATATATTATCAAAATTGTTAGAAGATATTGAAAATAAGGTGTTTTTGAATGTAGGTTGCATTCCATATATGACAACCATTTTTCTGTATGTAAAAAAAATGAAACTTTATAAAGACAATTACACATTTGAAATACTATCAAAAGCTTTGAAGTATATCATATTCCTCTTTAAAAACAAGATTTCAAGTCATTTTAGAAACAACTACATAGGAACTCGAAACATTTTTCCATTTATTTTATTAAAAATCCACATATTTCTCTGCCACGAATTTCTAAGCTTTCAGCATTGACAGAGAAGTCCAAAGTCTTGTCTGATCTATTTCAATTTCCAGATATCAGTTTCCAACAATTATTCCATTGACATTCTATGCATTCAGTATCCACAAACTAACACAACAATTATTGCTTCTCCATAAAAAAAAATCCGTATATTTCTCATGAGCACTCGTTCCTCTTACCAAACAGAGAAAGCGTGGAGCAAAGTCAAATTAATGTATAGAACGCATTGCCCCAATACTGTGGAACGCAATCGGCAGTAGCAGAAGGGGCGATATATGAGATAGAGGCAGAGAAGGTTGAAGAAGCCGGGCGTAAGGGGGACAACGAAAAAGCGAAAAATAGCGTAGGGTATGTTGCGACATCGTGACCTCATAGCCGAGGCGTTTGGGCACGTTCGCGGGAAACGCTTCAGTTCGCGTTGTGCATCTTCCTCGGTTCTTTTCGCCCTCTCTGTTCCTCTCTACTGCTTCGCTACGTGCAGACGAGCGCGCATATACGTATGCATATGCAACACAAAGATGAAAATAGGCGACGTCGTGGCGCCCATTTGCTCTCGTTGCCAGACTCTTTGGCGGCTTGGCGTCCCACAGGCTACTCCGATTCTCTCTCACCCTCCTCCCTTGCCCCAATCCCCTTCTGTGCTGTCATAGCCTCGCGCGGTGCATCGCTTGCCCCTTCCTTCCTCTTATTTTCACCGTGTCGGACTGCGACATCCGTGGCACGGCGTCGCATTTCGGCTCTCTCTTCCGCCAATTCATTCCCACCCACGCGTCCTGCTGCTCGAGGTGTCCCTCGTGCCAGGGCCTCGAGACGGTGTTTCGCCTTTCGTTCGACTCCACCGATTACTTCTGCCCTCCTTAGCTTAATTGTCCTCAATGTACATTTTTGAATATCCGAGAAAAATGAGGTTTTATGTAGCGGCGGATTTTGGGTATAGGCTGAGTAGGCTCAGTCTAGGGCGGCAAATTTTGTGGCGCGACAAACTTTGGGAGAGCGACAGATTTTGGGGAGCGACAAATTTTGGAGAACGACAAATTTGGGGAGCGGAAAATTTGGGAGAGCGACAAATTTGGGGAGCAGAAAATTTGGAGAACGACAATTTTTGGAGAATGACAAATTTGGGGGAGCGGCAAATTTTGGAGAATGACAAATTTGGGGAGCGACAAATTTGGGGAGCGACAAATTTGGAGAACGATAAATTTGAAGAACGACAAATTTGGGGAGCGGAAAACTTGGGTGAGCGACAAATTTTGGAGAACGACAAATTTGGGAGAGCGGAAAATTTTGGAGAATGACAAATTTGGGGAGCGGAAAATTTGGGGGAGCAACAAATTTTTTGCAATCCCTTCTTCGCGCGATGCCGGATAAAATGTATCTTGCAAAACTCGCGCCCACATCCCTCAATTGCAGCCTTCTCGCTAACCTCTAACGTGACGCCACTAGAATATTGCGCCTACTGTTCTATGGGGCATTTTTACGCGATATATTTTTGCGGCTGGGCGGATTAGAAAGGATAGAAAAGAGTAGATCTGTGGGTTTCTCACTTGATGAAAGTATTATCCACTAAACATTAGATTTGTCCTTCTCTTCTGATGCGCAGCTTCCCTTAGAAACGCTCAAAGATGTGATCCATTTTTTTTTGGACGCTGTATTGAGGTTCATACATTTTTCCAAAGCTTTGCTTGCTACCTATTTGCTATGTTATATGCTACCACATGTCTATTTATAATGTTTGGATATCGAACTCTTTAAAACTAGACCGAAAAATTCGATAGCTGGAAAATACGTACCATGCAATACGAATGGAATATGTCGCTAAGGCGTGCGCGATACGGCCTTTAAGCTTCCTATTTTCGTATACCCCTGCACAGCAATCTATTTTGCTCATCTTATTGCTCTGTTTTTCGCATTGGTGACCTCGTTGCCAGAGTTTTTGGTGGCCGGTCGTCCCACATACTGCATTCATTGATGGCCCTTTTTCCCTCTTGTTTCCATTGCGTCAAACCACTACCTCCGCAATGCAGTTCTTTATCTCTTCTTACTTGTCGATATTGCCGATGAAGATTAAACGCTAGGTCTTCTGTATAATATACAATTACATATTAGGGCGGAGCGGAAATATTAAATTTGGATTTTCAATTAGCCTGGGTGCGAGATAGCTCTTTTGATTAACCAAACACAACTGTAAAAAAATTTTGGAAAATATTCATGTCTGCAGGTTACTTTTTCTCTTAAAAATGTAAAACATAAGAGTCACATTGTGAATTTTTACAAAATGTAAAAAATAAGATTCACCTTGTGAATTTTAAAAAATGTAAAAAATAAGATTCACATTGTGAATTTTTAAAAAATGTAAAAAATAAGATTCACATTGTGAAATTTAAAAAAATGTAAAAAATAAGATTCACATTGTGAATTTTTACAAAATGTAAAAAATAAGATTCACCTTGTGAATTTTTAAAAAAAGTAAAAAATAAGATTCATCTTTTGAATTTTTAAAAAATGTAAAAAATAAGATGCACATTGTGAATATTTAAAAAATGTAAAAAATAAGATTCACATTGTGAATTTTTACATTTTTAAGAGAAAAAGGAACCTGTACCCAGGTTCCTATACATATCCTATACAGATACAAATGAAAATCATCAGAGCTTTAAATTGAAGCGTCCATTTGGTGAACATTATTCCCTTCTTTCCCTCTGCAATCATTACATTAACGAATAACACGAATATTTCTAAAATAAAAATATTAAAAATCAAAATCAAAACTTGAAGTGCTTAAACTACCAAAAAAAAAAATCATCTCAAATTGTTCCCTGATTTATTTTGAAAGGTAGACTGGATATGTGTTCACATCAGTTGAGTAAGCAATTGGCTTTACTTATGTACCTTGGCTCGATGAAAAACCGAATACATACCACGGAACAATACTTATTGATTTCTCCACGCGCATACTTTCCCCCGCGACAAGAAGTGTCTGAAGTATAAAATAAATTAATCGCAATACAGATCTGTCACTTGAGATTTCCTTGCAAAAATTTAATCAGCCCCGCCACGCCGTGAAGGTGGCCATTATGAATTTAATTAACTTCATTGTTCGTTTTTTCGCAAAGAGGAACTAGCCTCCGCGCTCCAGAAGTGTCTTTCGCCTTCTGCTTTCTTGTTCGTTCACGTTTTGCTCGAACCCTCTTCCCCAGTCTATTTCACCGTTTACTTTTATTCAACCCCTCATCTTCCGTGCCATTACTCATCTTTACTATCCGGACCTTCTTCGTGAAAAACCTGTATATTATACAGCACCGTCGACACGTACATACATCCTTGCAGTCCGGTTTTCTCTTCGCGGCACTTCAACGGACTTCGCGTGGTCCGCTCCCTGGATTACAGGCTCGGCAGTGTAAGTTTTTAATTGAAGCCAGCCGGGCCATTTAATAGGACGGAACAGTTTAATGATACGACCTTCGTCCAAGCAGAATAGTAGCAATCAAGAGTTGCCACTAGGAATTCGTCTTTTTTTTTGGGTCGGCAAACTACCTACCAGCCAAATGACGCGGTGATTATCGATAATAATTGTCGTTGGCGCCCAAGTATTTTACGATTGATTATCTCCGTCCAGTGATTTGCGTTGGACGACGAACCGTACAGAGTTACAACTTCCTTCGCTCGTGAACGAATAATTCCCTGAGAACCAGCTTGGCGAATCGATTGCTTCTTCGATCGTAGAGTTTATTAACGTTACATAGCTATTTTAGTGTGATTTAATGGAATCGTTGAGGGTTGCTTATCTGCAATAACTTCTGTTTTATTCTTGCCTTTGCTGCGGAGCTATCCATCGACGGTGGACTAAGTTTGTTTTTATTGTTTTAAAGATCTCTTGTAAAAAGTGTTGTACAGAGTTGCGAGGAACGATTATTTTCTGAAGCGTGTGATTAAGGGTGGCCCTACATTCTTGTAATTTAAATGCAGATAACGATTGTTAAATTTCAGTGCAACGGAAGTTTTTATGTATGAGAAGGAGACGGAGGATATTGAAATTCTGATTTAAATTAGTTACGTTACCCATTTCATTAACCGACTTCACAAAAGGAGCAGGTTATAGATTCAACCCGTGTGTTTTTTCTTTATGTTTCTCCCCTTATAACGCCTCAGCATATGGACCGATTTTAGTATTAATAATAATAATAATGATGATGATGATGATGATAATAATAATAATAATAATAATAATAATAATAATAATGATAATAATAATTGATTCACGGGACAAGCCCATTAAGAACAAGAACACCTAAAAGAATAGATAATTACAGTAAATTACAAAAAACAAAAAAGGGAAAAAAGAAAAACGCAAGTCATGAACATAGATTGCCAGGTAGGTAGGTGGGGGATAAACTAAGAAATACCTTCCGCGACAATGGCTCTCCGAATATTAGTCTTAAAGCTAGAAAAAGAACCGGCAAAGAAAATGATTTTTGATGATCTTCGTTTTATTCGAAAGAGGGCGATGACCCGGTGGTCCCATACTACACTGCATCAACATTGGCCCAATATCTTGCCATTTCTGGTTAATAATAAAGACTATCGTCACCTAATTATTATTATTTTATGTACGCACGCGCATATCTCATCAGCATGTTGTGTCGATCTATATCTTGCCATTTGGCCCAATATCTTGCCATTTCTGGTTAATAATAAAGACTATCGTCACCTAATTATTATTATTTTATGTACGCACGCGCATATCTCATCAGCATGTTGTGTCGATCTATATAAAACTAAAAAGTTAAAAATAAAAAATTAAAACGGACTTCAATATAATAAAAATGCACTAAAAAGTCTAAAATAATTTGTTCCCTTACTTAATCTACGACTCTCATATTTTTTTAAGTCGGCGCCTCATCATTTGCACTGTGTAAATGTGACGTCGACTTAATAAAATATGAGCGTCGTAGATTAAATAAGGGAAAAAATATTTTTTACTTTTCAGTGCATTTTTATTATTTTGAAGTCGGTTTTAATTTTTCTATTTCTGGATTTGCAAGGTATTTGTCCGCAACGTCTACAATACCTTTGCCACGAAACTCGTTTGATACTCCAAAAGTGATCACTCATGAAATGCTCGACGTAGTTTGCTGGAATTCTCCGAAAATAATTTTCCATTTCATTCGGGAATGTTTGCGGTATTATCGTAGATAGGAGAATTCACAGAATATTCCTCGAAATACCGGGGGGTCCGTTTTTAGAAGGAGCTGATGCGTAAAATGGAAACTGATAACGCATGTACATTCGGTCGAACAGCTTTCCTTTATGTCCTCGCATAAATATGGGAACGTTTCCAAAGCTTGTCACGCATTTCTCTGAACATATTCCTGGACTACACATCCACGACATCAGTATCACCTGACACCGTCTTCAGTTTTCCGTTCCCACCCTCCTCCTCTTTTTCCCTTCCCTCCGCTTCCGTTTCGAGTCCCACGGTCCTCTTTTTATCGCTATTCCATACCGTTCCACAATAGTTTCTACGGGACAGCAGAAATATTCTACCGCCCTGTTCGCCCGTTCAATAAATCTTGAAGCCTTCTTCCTTCAGAGATTACATTCGAATCTTCCTACGGGGGAAAAGGGTGCGAGCAAAAAATATAGGGGACGATAAAATGACGAGAATGGCATGGAGGATGGCCCCCCATCCTATCTTGTTAATAGCTTGATAATTGCTGGCAGCAACTGTGAATCATTTGGATGATGTAGAGTGGCTGTCGCTTATGTAAAATCGTACAGAGCGTTGCTGAAGACTTTTACTTATAAAATACTAGCTTTGCTACTCGGCTTCGCCTGAAATTTAGATTCTGATTTTTAACCGACTTCAAAAAGGAGGAGGTTATAGATTCGACCCGCATGTATTTTTTTTATATTTGTACGCGCATAACACCATATGGACCGATTTTTATAATTCTTTTATTTTCGAAAGAGGGCGATGCCCTGATTGTGTCATCCTGCACTGCGTCAATATTGGCCCAATATTTTACCAGTTCTGGTTAATAAAGACTATTCTCACCTAAAAAAGTAAAAGGCAAATAATTTTTTAAAAAATTAAAACCGATTTCAAACAAATAATTTTTCCCCTTATTTAATCTGACGCTCGACTTTTTATGTCGGCGGAAAACTATTATTTTTTACTTTTTAGACCATTTTTATTTTTTTAAGTCAATTTTTATTTTTTTAATATAGTTTTTTTTTATTAATTCTTTTGGATGAAATAGTCACATTCACCTGGATTATCTACGCATATTGAGTTGGGACATATTTCATGACCCCAGAGTTTACCATTCGAAAGTTTTTAGGCGACAGACAAACACAAAAACACTTTCTGCTTTATATATTAAGATTTCATATGAAACTGATTTGAGGGTAGGTAGGGACTGCAATATGTTATTTAATGCGAATTGCTGCTAAAATATAAATACCAAACCTAATAAATAAAGTAAAGGGAATAGAAATTATCGAGCAATCATCAATAGATATTGTACATTTTAAATGGGGTATATGTATTTATAATCAATAAGTTTAAATTGAAGAAACGTGAATACCCTCAATTGTTTATAATCGCTATGGAATGTATGTTACTATATTTTAGCAAGATTCTAACG
The DNA here is from genome assembly GCA_910592295.1 of Andrena haemorrhoa. Lineage (NCBI taxonomy): Eukaryota > Metazoa > Arthropoda > Insecta > Hymenoptera > Andrenidae > Andrena > Andrena haemorrhoa. The sequence continues at coordinate 9,643,647 of OU342943.1, forward strand.
TATAAATTATATAAATGTGCAGTAGTTCTATTATTAACAACTTTAGTAATATTGCTATAAACTATCTACAAATAATTATTTAACAGCTCACAAAGTCGATTTTATATAATATCCTCTAAGTTATTGATTACATACAAAAATATGTCAAACAAAACTTGTAGATCCAAACAAGGAGCATCTTTTGTGTTGTATTACTTTTTCTCATACGACAAACGGTTTTTGAAAAAGTCCGAAATACTGAAGAAAGATTTTTATTTTCAAATTCTGAAAGTTTGAATCCTCCTCGAACACTTTTTATCTATGATGGAAAAAAGTTGTAATTTTTATTTTGGAGAACTATTTTTTAAACACTTAAGGGGGGCATATGTATACTGACAAGGGGACACCACGGGTGCGGAAATCGCTTTTGGAACGACAGTATATGGAGGTCGTAGTACTCGTGTAGTATGAAAATACCATTTCGGCTTTTCACCGAATGGGCCTTCGTTTTCGAGATATTGTGGTTTAAAGTTTTGAACAAACGTAGTAAGGCCGATATATACCTTCTATAGTAACCTATATCCAAGAAGGTGTGTTGGAGCAACGACAGCGTGTCAGATTGTCACGCGGGCGGACGGGGTTCAAGTCCCCGCAACCGCGTCACTTTTTTTTTCGAATTTTTCCCGTGGAAATATATTTTGTGGATATTACGTATCACATAGTATGTTACATATTACCCTACGCAAATTTTAAGGTTAAAAATGCATTTACAACATAACGTATTATTCTAATCATCTCTTTCACCGGTGTTTTCATATTCTGGTCCTGCGAAAATATTTCATTCCGAAAGTTTCGACGCCTGCGATTGTCGAGCAGGTAAAACACCACCCTTACGATCAGAAGTAACGGCTATCCCACTTCACCTGCTCGACAATCGCAGGCGTCGAAAGTTTCGGAATGAAATATTTTCGCAGGACCAGAATATGAAAACACCGGTGAAAGAGATGATTAGAATAATACGTTATGTTGTAAATACATTTTTAACCTTAAAATTTGCGTAGGGTAATATGTAACATACTATGTGATACGTAATATCCACAAAATATATTTCCACGGGAAAAATTCGAAAAAAAAAGTGACGCGGTTGCGGGACTTGAACCCCGTCCGCCCGCGTGACAATCTGACACGCTGTCGTTGCTCCAACGCACCTTCTTGGATATAGGTTACTATAGAAGGTATATATCCGCCTTACTACGTTTGTTCAAAACTTTAAACCACAATATCTCGAAAACGAAGGCCCATTCGGTGAAAAGCCGAAATGGTATTTTCATACTACACGAGTACTACGACCTCCATATACTGTCGTTCCAAAAGCGATTTCCGCACCCGTGGTGTCCCCTTGTGAGATACCAAAATGATAAAAAAAATTTCTCCATACTTTCAGGATTTGATATGTCATAAATGTTTCCAGAAAATTTGTGGCCGAAATTCGCAAAAATATCGAAGATATACACATGATTTCGAGAAAAATGCATTTGAATATCTCACTTCTGATTTCCATATCTTCGATGTTTTTACGAATTTCGGTCCTAAATTTTCAGAAAACATTCATGACATATCAAACCCTGAAAATAAGGAAACAAAAATTTTTTCTTGGCGTATCTCGGTATATGCTCCTCGCCCCTTCAATGTTAAAAAAATAGTCCACGAAAATAATAATTAACCATTTTTTTTCACCTTCATAAATAACAAGTGTTCGAGAAGGATTTAAACTTTCAAAATTTTAAAAGTAACAATTTTATTGTAGTTTCTCGGACTTTTTTCGAAAACTATTTGTCGCTCGAGAAAAAGTAATAGAACATAAAAGATGCTTCTTATCTGGATTTACAACTTTTGTTTGACATATTTTTTCATGTAATCAATAACTTGGAGGACATTATATAAAATCGATTTTGTGAGCTGTTAAATAATTATTTAAATGTTCAGGGGCCCAGGGGCACCTTCTCCCGTTCTCGGATCGGGCTCACACTTTACACAGATTATTTTTTATTATTTGGAACTATTCTGAGGGGTGCCGCGAAGAAAATTCAGAAGTCGAAAATAAGAGCCACCCTAGTATACATATTTCAATGCTAACAGAATGTTTGTCACCAGGGGTTTACTGTATCCCAACGGCAGTGTAACGCATTAAGAAAATAGATACGTCAATGTGAAATATAATGCGCGACACACCCCTTGCTTTCATCCTGCGCCCGCTCCAGAACTTGGTGCTCGCCCTGTTTCGCAATATTTTTCCTCACCGGGAAGAAAAATGTAACGCCTTCCAATTCGTTCCATAAATCTCACGGACAGTTTTGCTCGTTCGTAGATTATGCATAGATCGGCCCATATAAAAGGGTGTCGGGCGTAACAGAAAGTAGAACCGTAGAAATGGTAAGAATAACTCTTCCGCGGGCTAACAGTATGATCTACGAACAGAGTTATTTCGATCAATCATTTGTATAATAATAGGGTGTATATCACTGTTTATTACTAACAGCGAGTTACTCCATGAATAACGTATATAGTAAGTAAATAGTGGATTTTTTTAAATAAAATTTCATAAAGTATAAGTATTTAAAATTAATAAAGTATAAGTATTTAAATTTACATTTAATAAAGTATAAGTATTTAAATTTACATTTAATAAAGTATAAGTATTATATAGAGCGTCTCGCCAGAAATATTTATTACACAGTGCAAATGATAATTAGTTGTAAATAAACTTAATTACTTATTTTAATTGTGTCGTCATAAGAAGTACTTCATGCATAATCTAAGTAGTTTCAAAGGAAATAGAAATTATTTAATTTTGCAAGGAAATTTTTTTCGAAAATCATTTTTGTCATTTTCGTTCTATGTACCTACGGTATATACACGTTTATTTACATAGAAAAATAATATTAGCTTCAAATGATCTAAAGTCGTAGAGTTAAAATGAATGTTTTAAAATTGTACTTGCATGTGAGAACTCTCTGTAAAAGTACGAATAACTAAGGAATATTTGGTAGTTGAAGCTACAATCCTCCTTAATATGTTGACTACCACTATAAAGATAGTTAGAATACCTCAGGGAGAAAAGTTGTTACATTTTTGCTTTTTGTGTCTACATAAAATCTAGCATTTTATTAGCTATAGCAGTGACCTAGATTAAGGCATTTTTTGTTAAACTATAGTTTATTTCATCAAAATTAAAAACGTATAGTCTTCATTGTCCGAAAACTGTGCAACGGGTTATGGCCCCAGAGTGCAAATAAAGTGAGGTTATATCTATCCTAAAGTGATCAGACGTCATGGATCATAGGACTGTCCCGATTTGACGTGTAACCTTTTTAACATACAAGGCTGTATCTATGTACATCATTGTGTGCATACTGATATAAGGTATATCTTTTTTGTTGATTGCCATCTAAATTAAAAGAAAAATAAGGTACCTACATACAAGTAAATGTATAAACTTTTTGTTTATTAAAAAAAACGGCTTCAAAAGGTTCAATTCTATTCGGTCAATCTACTGGGTTTAAGTTAGAAAATCTATACCAGTACATGTACAGTCATTTTTATAAGTTCTATCGTTTTATTTTTCTTTGTTTACGCGTTTATTTATAAATTGTTAATATTTCAATACAATCATCTACTACATACCTCTTTACAATACGTCCAAACACGTTTTTTATTAACTGAAGGCACGAATACGCTGAGCAATGGCTACTAAGAATCAAGCGACTAGCGCATACTGGCGTAAGACCGTCATATAAATACTTTTTCGCATACAAAAAGAAAATTTCAATAAATATATTAATGTTTTATAAAACAACAAACGTTTTTTCTACGATAATATAGATTAAAACTCTAGTTCTTTCAATATTAACCATTAACCAACGATTCGTCCATCTACTGGCCCCGTCCATCTACTGGCCTGCTTACCTTAACTCCACCCTCAATATTCCTTAAAATTGTCTACAAGACCATGATTAGGTGTACCTATCACATCAATTCTGAACGAGGTAAGAATTTCCATCTTCCTCTAGTTTCCAGAATAATACTCCTCCCTCCTTCCATTCACAACACCACTCGCTCTCGCCCCTGAAGAATACATATTTTCCGCATATTTTCCACCCAGTCCCATGAACACTATGGACGGTTTTACTGGCGGAGAATTATATGCCCCGATAGTTTCGCGCGAAAGAAGGTCGCGAATGGTCGTACATGGGGAAGAACCTGTGCAGAGCGCGGTTGCAAGGGAGTGGAAAGGGGAGGAAAGGAAGACGGCCCTGCGGAAGATCGAATCGAATTACCGTGGAGGGCGAGAAAGGCGGTTTCACTTTTCCCTCGATTGGCTACGAGGATTGAATCGTGGAAGCTCGAGGCTTCCTGGACGGATCGAATCTCATTTAGATTTCCACCGTGAGATACTAGACGCTGGCTCCGAGCTTCTCGAGCCCCCGTGGCACGCGAACGGCATTCCTGTCTGCGCGGTAATCGTCCGCGATATATACGACAGGGTCCAGTCCAGCTTTTCGAGTCTCTCAGACTAGTTTCTCGCTTCCATCTACGTCTACTCTGCTGAATCAGGTAGCCGTTTTTCTGGAATGCTTCGTTGCTTCGTCCGCCGCCATTTCGCTCTCTATCCTGCGCCGCGGCTGTTCAATTATGCGCGATACATTAATGCCGTTAAGTGCGCTTGTATACGAGCGTGTTACCGAGTATCGCTAAATTTCCGTATTTTCCCCATTACAGCTGTGCCAAGAGTTGGTCATGGGAAGGCAGAATTTACGAATTTACGTGACACGTTCATCCTCGACTGGGGAACGGCCAGTTTGATGCGTATCATATACCTCGTTGTATGCACATGTTCCAGTAGGGAATTTTACCTGTATGGACAGTTGCCTTCTATCATTTTACCTGTTACTTGTTAAATTTATTTTATGTTACTAGTAGGGTCGCCAAGTTTTTTCGGGAAAATATAGTACTTTACGGCTAAATGTGAAATGAAATATAGTACATCATGAAAAATATAGTAGTTTTCAGAGGAATGTGGTACAAAATAAAACTACATTAAAACAGCTTATTTTTTAAATATTATTTCGCATTATTAAGGGGTGATGCCACTGTAGAGCCCGGAAAAGCTGCCTGCTTTTGAGAATTATTTATGTGAGTATAGTGAATGGAATACAAAATCTTTTTGAGGGCCTTTATTGTACATACCTTGAAGTATGATCACAATTTTTGTTTAATTATTTTAATACAAAATGGCGGCGCCACATCTCAAGAAAAGAAGCTTCTTCCGAAAAACGGTGTTCCGCGGCCGGAATGATTTCTCCCTCAATTTTTTACCTTGAACAAAAAACCAAACATTTTTGAGTTCTATATTTTTTACGTCAAACCAATCAACGCCAAGATGGGAAACGATGGGAAACGAAACGACGCAAGCGCCAAGTCAAGCCAGGCCAACCAACCAGCGTCGCCGGGGAATCGGTTGTCGACGGCTGGTTGGCTGCGGCCTCACTTACCTTGGCTTGGCGCTGGCGTCGTTTCGTTTCCCATCGTTTCCCGTCTTGGCGTTGATTGGTTTGACGTCACCGCGTCATCGCGCGCATGCGTTCCCCCTCCCTGCAACCGGAGTCCGAACTCCGGTAGGGTATTTTCCGTGAACACTGGACTCTTGAGGGACCACAGTAACGGTGAAAAATGTATGCAGCGTGCTTAAGCACAGGTTTACAACATTGCACTCAGCATAAAAAGTATGCAAGTGGCCGCATGAAAGTCACCTCTTATCACACAAGAAACCTTAAAATGGTTTGACTGACAGAAATACATAAGAATCAGGATAAGTTCTAAAATCACAGCGCAAACGTTAATCTTTTCGTACGTTCGTCACTTAATCACGCAGGAATTTCAATTTTAACGAGCTCGATGCAGTTTAGTTGTATTTGTAAAATTTTTCAATGATAAACGAGATTCCATTTGTTATCAACGTGTGGAAATGTTTATAAAGCTCGACGAATCTCCTTTTTTTCCAGCGCCCATAGATGCCGTACCACCTGCGGGCATTGTTTTCAGTGATTTATACGGATTATCTCGTGATTAACTATTATCCACCACGCTTCGTGCGAGGTGATAGTTACAAAGCGCGATTTAGCTGCAAAAATGAACCTCACCCAATGGAAGAATACAAAACGTGTAGTAAACGGAGATTTTGTATCACGGAGGGGCGTCGTAGTTTCCTATCCGTGAATAATATCAGTTGCGTGGAACGGCGTAACAAGAGTCTCATGACAATTCTCACGCGAAAATGAAATCTAGAATATAATACACGAGCGACTTAATCATTGATAGCGATTAACTGCTTAATGTTTCTTATAATTTAAATATTTCGAGAAACTAACTATTTCTCAAGTACACCACTGGATAAGTTGTATTTCTCTTGATTAATCTCTTTTATAGATTTCCGAAATAACCGATTGATTCTTGAAATATGGCTATTATACATCCCTTGATATTTTTAAAGAATTCTCACGTTTCTAAACGACGGTAAAATTTAAAGGAATTGAAATTTATATATAATAAGGACTAAATAATTATATTAAATAGACGCGAGATTATTGCTTTCTTATGAATTAAAGGAATTCTTATTATTAAAGAAATGATAAAATAAAATGTGGAATTTAGAGAATCGTTTGTGTTTCTAGAATTAATAAATTTGCAAAATTCTTATGTGTCATATGAACTGGTCAAATTTCGAATTTCAAACACGGAGAATAGTTTATGTGTGCAATATGAAATGTATGAAATATGAAAACGTGTTTCCTGATGTTTTTAAGATGCAGGATAGGTACAAATTCGTATTATTTGTCATTTTTTTAACATTTTTTTCGGCAGTGAATTTGTCGAGGTTTCTGAATTACATCCACTATTATATATATCTATCCACTATATATAAAGTATCGACACCTGTAACTGAATTTAAAATAAATAGCTAGCAGTCGTATGGGCGAAAAAATTACCATTTCGGTTAGCTACTGGATCGTTCCTTTTTAGAAAGCGTGGAATAATTTACATCTGGGGACCATCAACTTTGCTAAAATTTATATTTTTTACGATTTACTGATAATCACTGCGAATGTAAAACAGTCGAAGAAATATGATAGGGGAAGTGCATTTTATCAGCATTTCCCCAACGATATTTCGTGAAATAAATAACACGAGTCAATTCGAAACAGCACCGACGATTGATTTTTTCGATTCCCGCGAACATGCTCTCTCCCTCGCGCCACCATAAATGAATATACGAAAAGAAATCGGGACGACACGCGTGGCGGATAAAAATTATAGAGATAATTCAATTTTATTAGCCACCGAATTTAAAAAACTTGTTATTATAATCACAGATACAATTATTTCCCTTTTAATTGTCGATATTCCGATTTAAATCTATTTAAATCATATAATATGCTAATATACCTTTTATATATACTCAAATATAGTTATAATCTTACCTCGCCGATTAATAAACAACCGTGAAAGACACTTTTTGAATTAGGTATTTCCCTCATAATACAAACACATAATGACTAAATAAAATAATATTTCTCCCCTAATAAACTTGCCTAGGGTAAAGGACCCAATTACTGACACCTAACCAATTACTGTCACCTTAAGCTATTTCACTTAAAATAACGACTAAATAAACGTTGTAAAGTCATAATCTATACTATAGTTTATTTATTCGTTATTTTAAGTAAAATAACTTAAGGTGACAGTAATTGGGTCCTTTACCCTATCTCTGAAGAAAGTTTGACAGACCTCAAAAGCCTTTCCTGGTGAAGCGTCGAAGGCGTTTCTGACCGCCAGAAGAAATACGTGTTCCGTAGGGGCGGAAGGCCGCGGAGAGAACGGAAACGAACGAAACTGCCGGGCAAATCTCTATTCGTAATTCTACAAGGATGTATTCCTGGTTTCGTCCGACTGGCAAAGTATCGATTAGCGTTCGAAGAAAACACAGATGCAGCGCGGCTGGGCCAGTTAATCGCATTCCTTATCGATCGCGTCGCGGGGCTAATTTCGTGCAAGTCACCGGATGATTGGCTCGTGAGGAAGAATAAAAAGGAGATCGTGAGAGGTAGAAAGAGTAATCACCGTCGGGGTTGGCTCGTTTCGGTGTGACGGTGGCTTAAAGAGCCGCCGCCGCCGCCTCGCCGTTGATTAATAATCCTACAGGCGCAAACTGCCTTCACACACTGCACCCTTCTCTCTTCTTCCCTTTAGCACCGTCCTCTGTTTCGCTTTCTCCGGACCGCTTTCTTCCTCTTCTGCTGCCTCTCCTCCTTCGATATCTGCCTCTCGTTCGTATCGCGCGAACCCTGCTGAATCCAACCGCTTCGTTCTTCCCGCGCCCCTCTGCCTTCCGTTCATCCCCTTCGCTTTGTTTCGCTCGGTCCTCTTTCACAGCCTCCCGTCTCGCCTCCACACCTTCCAGGCCTGCGACGCGCTCTCTCGTGTCCTAGGATTCTCGCCGAGGACGCCGAGGCGCGGGTCATCGGGATCGAAGATGAGCAGTTCATTACGCGGAGTGTCGTTAATTATGACGGAATGGAATTCGGGCTTTCGCCCTTGCGTTTCGCGCGGGAAGCCTCCCTCTTCACGCTTGGGTGGCATCAAGGGCGTGCTTGATTCGATACATCGGAGTCAAATGGCGAGAAACATTCGTAAACGAAATCGATGCGCCGCACGTGGCCTTATGATTAGTGCAACTGTTAGGAGCATTGCAGACTGTTTTGCGGGGCACGGAGTGTTTTTTTTCACGTACGGTCGATACTTTGCGGCTTCTTTGGATCAGACACTTTCGTGGCTCTATTGCTGTTTCGGTTATTTCACAAATCTTTCATGAAAGTAGTTGATATCAAAAGGGTTCTGAATGTGAACTCAAGACTTGAACACGGTAATAAAAATGTGATAGGTATATTCGAGTCGCACTAGTCTATGGACACGGGATACCCTGCAAACGCAATTCAAGCTGAGGGCTCGATTTTCAGCGCGCGCTATACAAATGGCAGATGGTAGAGTGCAGATTTAAAATATGTACGGTATGTATGTGTATTAGGGCGGAGTGATACTGTATACCTAGGCGAAAATTTAAATTTGAATTTTCAGTTGGCCTTGTGTAGGATAGTTGTCTTTGGATTAACTAAACACAACTGTAAAACAATTTTGGAAAAATATTCATGTTTGCAGGTTCCTTTTTCTCTTAAAAATTTAAAAATTCACAATGTGAATCTTATTTTTTATATTTTGAAAATTTAAATTTGAATTTTTAGTTGCCCTGGGTGCGGGATAGTTGTCTTTTGATTAACCAAACACAACTGTAAAAAATTTTGGAAAATATTCATATGTCTGCAGGTTCCTTTTTCTCTTAAACATTTAAAAATTCACAATGTGAATCTTATTTTTTATATTTAAAAATTCACAATGTAAATCTTATTTTTTATATTTAAAAATTCACAATGTGAATCTTATTTTTTATATTTAAAAATTCACAATGTGAATCTTATTTTTTATATTTAAAAATTCACAATGTGAATCTTATTTTTTTATATTTTTAAGAGAAAAAGGAACGCGCAGGCATGAATATTTTTCCAAAATTGTTTTACAGTTGTGTCTAGTTAATAATTTAGGCCAACTACAAGTTAAAATTAAAATTTTCAAAATTTAAAATATAAGATTCATATTGTGAATTTATACATTTTTAAAAGAAAAATGAACCTGCAAACATGAATATTTTTCCAAAATTTGTTTACAGTTGTTTGGTCAATCAAAAGACAACGAGATATGTGAGAGACTACATGAAGATAAAGCCCCAATTTGAGGTTAAAACTTACAAAGGTATTTTGTTCCGTATTAAATTTAAAGTGGAAGGGAGAAAAATAAATGTTTCAAAATTTGGTGGATTTACTATTCAGCGAAGCGAACGGTACGACATTTTTCACCCCTGCTCGGACATAAATTTTTCAGCACAAATGACCCAAAACCTTGCGGTCAACCTCTTGCCTCCGACTAACTCTCCCCATTTTCTTAACTACCTGCCCTACATTCCTTGTGTATTCTGAATTTCAAAACAAACCCTGCACACCTTTAAGGTCGACCAAAGTTTCGAGCTGTCAGTATTATTTTGGCAATGAAAGCGAGAAGACCTATGTACCTTGAAGAATATTCCATGACTCGTTGATGCTACTTTGAGCCAACGTTTTAATTGATACGATAGCGAGGTAGGTTATATGAAGGGTAAGGGTACAAAACGAGGAATCTTCATTTCTTTAATTTTGCGATTCATAGCATATTTTGTTAGTGGCAACTGGGACTACAGAACTGTTGCATCACAAAGGTTTATAAAGTTCAAATACCCCCATAAGATAACGTTAAATATTTGGTATAGGTACTGGTTAATAATAGGGAATGTTCACTCTACACTGGAACAAAATACATAAGCATAAGCTTCAAGTTCCTGTCGTCAAGGTAAACCTAGAAATTATTTAAAAACAAACTTATATAAGAAAATTAAATTCATTGAACCTTTCTTCTTTAATGGCGAACTAAAGTATTGAAACTTAATTTTCTCGATAAAGCTGTTTTGTGAAATTCCCTGTTTTTAAAGGATTTTGTTCAGCTTCGGTCCTTTGTTTGTTTGGTTCAAATCTTGAAACTCAATTTTAACCTTTGTAGGCGTACGTAGTTTTGATGACAATACAAAATTATGAAGAAAAAGCCCCGAGGGGGTGAGAACATTACCAAGTCATGAATAATTTTAACCCATAACCACAAATTAAATCAACTTGAAATCAACCTAGCTGCGTGGCGTAATACCAACGCGATTTCCGTAAATACACAAATTATTACCAAGAAATGATACCACAAGCCCAAATAATTCAGTTAATCCAGTCAATCAAGTTAATGGAACAACAAATTAAGTGTCGTTAAAACAGACAGACTGTGTGTCACGTGTTACGTATTATGAAATCAAAAATAAACTGAATACCGCAATAAAAGATATTTGTAAAAAAGTAAATCTAAGCTGTGAAATGTAAATCCACAAACACTAAAAAGTTAAAAATAAAATAATATATAACAAAAATTTAAGTTAAACGATTTTATTTAAAATGCACCCAAAATCTAAAAAATTATACTTTTCTTGTACTACTATTCAATTTCCATGTGTCAATATAATAATATAAATATTGACAATTTTAGAAACCAAATTTTTTCAGAGTTGACGTTTTGACAAGGAACCAAATATAATTTTTCAAATATGTATACATAATTGAAATTTGACCAAAAATTCATTAAATGCGAAGGCAAAGTTTAGAGGTGAGAAATGTAAATTATATTAACACAGGAAATGATGTAAGAACACAGCTTCTTCAATTATAATACTGTAATAATGAAGTTATTACTTTTAAGATCGATCCCTGCGCATCTAATAAACGTTCCTCGCGCAGGCTATTCAGAGGTAACAAAGCGTATCCAAATAGTGTTTCATAAATTTTAAACCTTACCAAAGCCGGAAGTATCCGCTGCAATTTTCATGCAGCCGTTTATGATCCACTTACAATGTCTAAAATTTACAAATTTACGATCTTGAAACTGTTTACGAGAGTTATCAGGGATGTATCTATTTTACGTTCAAATAAATTCCGAAGGAATATTTAGTTTACGAATTACTTGAATTATATCAAATTAACGAGCATTAATTGGGGATTAAAAATCATAGAATCTTATCTATTTCCTTCGTTTACAGTTTCTCCTTCCAAATTGCACGGTGTGACGTACTCCATTATACAGTAGAGTGGAGCAGAAGTAAACAAAAAGGTACAGAAAAGTAACGTAAAAGCTCTACCAAAGAACACAGTTGTACAGCAATATTTAAGAAATATAGTATCCACATTAACAAGTAGCTAAATCATTTTCCTGTAATAGCGTTTGTTTCTAACTTTATAAACTATTCAACATATTTTTACACAGAGTCTTGTGTAAATAGCAATAAAAAATCCGATACCACTTTGTAATCTGGGCCTCCATTTTCGACATTAAACAATACATATCTTCGCATACCTATATTAAAAAAAAATTCCCTTCAATATAAGTACACGCAGAAGAATATAGAATAACAATTTGTGATATTATTATTGTAATAGTATCAGCCGTTTTAGCATAGCTCAACTATCAATAAATTAAAAGCAATCGAAAGACGAAGACTCATCATCACTGAAAAAAGCATCCACATTTTCCATTCCTAACAGAGAAATTTTCTTCGTTTTCGTTTTACCGGATGCGTGAATTTTACGTTTACCAAAGTGGAAAGAAACGCCTTGAGACGAGAGATTATCAGTTAATTAGGAAGGTGGTAGTTAATTAAGAAAGCCGGAAATTCAGGTGGCTCTTTGCCTGCTTATTTTTACGCAAACTTCTGAGCCTGCTTGAACTCAATGCGCTTATTGATCGCTCTGTTTGGAGAACGTTAGCAATACCTCACCACGCGCTAAAACTGATAACATACCTGATTAACTGTGTTCGCGACGTATCGTTCGCATCGATTCATTAAACCTTGCGATCGGAATGCATCGACATTAAATTCAAAGAAACGATCCATTCACGATTTCTCAAGTTGTATCGTATGATCCGAGGTCTGGCAATGTTCTCTTTGTATAGAATTTTTATCACATTAGAGTGTGCACCTACTGCTGTGTACATTGATGTTCACGAATCGCGCTTAAAGTATGGTCTACGTGTCTGGAATTTCCGTTATCATAGTCAGTGTATCGATTTAGAAAAAATACAGAGAAAGTATGCCTTTTTAGCACGGTGGAGCAGGCAAATGAATGCATTAAACTGTACTTATAAATATCTACCTTTTATACAAAGCGTAAAAAAATTATTGACACATCCTAAAGGATGTTTTAAAACACTGAATGACTTTTTTAAAATTGGTCCAAACGACTTGAGTTTTCTTGAGAAGCTAGAAGGATTAGATGATATTTCGTACGTGAAATTTGCAAAATAAAACTTTGGTTATAATTTTCAAAATTACAAAATTAATTTTTCAATGTAAAAAAAGAGTGTTAGAATAGCCCGCACTTTCAAGATTGAAATTAAAGAGGAATGAATTCAATACGATAAAGAGTTTCCGAGATAAAAATTCACAAGTACAGCTCGGTTTCATGAACATAGGCAAAAATTGAACAAATTCAAAACCAGCAAAGTGATGACTGAAATCCCTTCCTATATAATTTCAGTTTGAACAAAATCACTGACACTGTCAAATCTCTATGACACCCGACGAAGACAACGATTACTCTAGGCCCACAGCTAAGTAGTCGAAAGTCATTGGCCAAGGCGTAGGGAGCCACGTAGGGGAAGCACCAATCACGAGCCTGGAGTAGCGGCAACGTCGCATATTCTGGCCCCGGTCCCAAGGCGCCTTCTTTCGTTAATTCGACTATAGGCACCTTATCCCAGGATTTATTCGCAAACCTATGTTGACTGAACATTTTCATTTATTTTTCACAATATTACGAGTATTCCTAAATGCATTTGAATATTTTAACCACAAAATCTGGATGTACTTACGGTTGATATATTAAAGATAACGATTAAGAAATAGTCAAGCAACTTTCATCAAACTACCTATAGCAGAGTTTTATGCTCAGTGTCTTATGATCTAAAACAGATTTTTATAAAATAGTTCCATTTTACAAAGGATATTCCTTAATCAACAATTTATGACACATTTACCAAGAAAGCCACGTACGAGTAACGAAATATTTCGAAATAATGGGCACACGTGAATTCGCCTTTGTCTTCTAAAATTTCCTTCCATGTTCTTATCGTTGGCGCAATTTCATCCTTTAAAGTGAATTTCTGAAGCGACAAACTGTCTTCTATATATACTTCCTTAGTGGTTTCCTGGCGGTATGTAGTTTATAAAACTTAGACCGTGTACGCGCGCGACTTTTGCTCTTCTTTGTTCGCTGGTAATTGTGTTAGAGGAAAAGTACCTTGAACGGAAGTTTTAAACAGAAGCTTAAACAAGCACTCGGTGGCACAAATGTTTCATGTGTCGTGCACCTTTACTGTACGTGGTTCCATTGAAATTGCGATCCATAGAAATTGCGCGGAGCTTAGAAAGCGTAATTGCATCGACTCGTCTATTATTAAACATGGCTCAAGCTTCGCCTCGAGTTGCTTCTTGAACCACAATGCGTTATATTGTTACGGGCTGATTTGTTTAGTGTCCAGCGGGAGAGATTGGATCAGTTCACGACCATAAACGCTGCTAGGAACTAGTTTTTCTTTATGCACACAGTTTTACGTTAATGTTCAAAGCGAGCGATTCGATTCATCTGAAATTTGGACCATGTTTTGATGCTTCTTTCAGGAAACTGCAGGGTTTCTTTTTTATTAACTTTTAACCATAATATCGTAGTTATGCATGATCGACCATCACGCCGCGCAAAACTCGTCGTCCCCTGGTGTGCATGATATTTATCCACCAGGTAATCTGAAAAAGAAAAATGAAACGGTGTTTTATTTTATACATATGTAGCTTGAAATTGACGAACCAGCAAACAACGAAAAAATGTATTAAGCAGTGTTTCATTTTTCTGATTCGGATTACTTGGATGATAAATATCATGCACACCAGGGGACTATATTTATTATTAAAAATGAATTTTAAAAAAACTGCAACTTCTTCAAGGATGCATAAAAACATGGTCCAAATTTCAGATGAGTCGAAATTTTGATTTCTTAAAAAAAATTCCTAAACTTTGCTATGTTGTTAGCCCATAAAATAGGATTCCCCCTTAACAAAACAGTACTTCTATACCAATGAATAATTAGCCATAACCTCGGATTTCATACAACGCTTTCTTTCACTCGGATTCTTACGCTGCAATTATTCAGATACATATCACATACATTATAAACTAGTAATAAGGATGACAATAATATCTTAGGATGGCTTACAAGCAGATGCGACACTAAATAATTAAATTAAAAAATATATCTTAATAACGTTCAATATTTATAACATCCGATATTTTAAGCCATGATGCTCTCAAAATGTATATTCTTGTTTAAAGTGTTTATCTTGTGATCTCTTCTTTTGGACAAAAAAAAACACCCGGTTTTGTAGAACGGCGGAATGTTTCCATGATATAGCCTTTCATCGTACATTCTAATTCTAACATTGATCCTTTTACAATCGTTGGAAATGCAACGGTGATGCCTTTCATTCGAATGATCAAAGGTCGGCCATATTGAGAAAGAACCACCTCGCTCTGAATGTCTCGGATCAGGTAATACTGCTTCTACCGATTTTGATAGGGAAATGTGGACCTACCAAACAAAATTTCCAGGTTAAGTGAGGAGGAAGGAAATTACACCTGGAGGCAGCGAAAAGTAATCCTCGCCGCGGCCTAATTATTTAATGAACTGGTAAAAATCAATTTATGAAACTCCAACTCAACTCTCGTCGCTCGTAATTAACATATCGTGGATATGGAGGTGAATTTACGTAGAAAATAAGCATTGATGTGTTATCGAAAGCAGCGGCGACGGTTAGAGATAAAATGAATTAAATTTGTTATTATTATATAGATTACAATGTTTCTTGAATAATGTTTTAAGCGTAGATGAAGAAACTATTGGACACATAGATTTATAAAGATTTCTTTCTTTTAATATTCGTAATATTTGAAATGAAAAGTATTAAAAATTAAAAATATGATGGATAGTGTTAAAAATACTTTCCCAAGTCATTAACAATCGTTTTGCATTATCGACGGTGGCCGTAGTATGAATACACATTTTCAGCATTAAATCACTGGTATTTATGAATACATTTGCTACGAATTTGGAGATCTAGAGTGAAAGACCCAATTACTGTCACCTGAAGGATTGTCTCTGACATTATTGCACAACTGTTGTATTTAATGACCAAAAGCATAAGTTTTTCTTTTGATTTATTATTATATAATTTAATTCATTAAAGAATAAAATGTTTGTGCCTCTCGAAACCACTATTTTCATTTAAAAATTCATTGATTTAAAAAATATTTCGGGAGCTGTTACTATCATCCTCATTATTTTCGATGATGCTTGTATAATTTTTTATATAATAATATTTCAGGAGCTATTGCTATCATCCTCATTATTTTCTGTGATGTTTGTATTATTTTTTATATAATATTTCGGGAGCTAGTAATAATGAGGATGATAGTAATAGCTCCCGAAATATTTTTTTAAATTAATGAATTTTAATGATCTAGGTATAGGTATGTAAATATTCAATCTAAAAAATTATATTTCATTAAGTTAATAGCTTAGCTTAAATATTACAATTATAGCCTTTTCTTTAGTACACTTTTTCTCTTTCGCCAGTAAGGAGGTCGTCGTTTTTACTCTTCTAATCACCTTAAAATTGTTGATCGTCTTAACAAAATTAATGAAAAAAGATTAAGTGCTGATTTTCCTATCGTAAAAATTACAGTATTTTAATCCTATGCTAATTTTTTGCGTATGACTTCACAAGGTTTATTCTTTATTTTAAGTAAAACACCTTGGATTGACAGCACTTCGGCAAGTGGCAGTAAATCGGTCTTTTACCCTAACAATTGTATATTTCAAAAGCATAGTTTACTTTGAAGGAGATTAAACTGCGTTTCTTTTATTCGGCTTCTTATTATCACACACGAACGCAGCAGCGATTATTTCACACGAATTTCGAATACTCATCTGCATTGAAGAAAATTTAAATTCAGTCAAGAACGTATAATATTTTATGCTATTACAAAGGAGAGAGATCTGTAAATGCTGATCAATAAATGGAACCCTAACTGCAAGGTAATTATAAGGCAATCTCATTGGCTGTAATTTCACGAAATCTCGAGCACAGAGATGCTCTGATCTGCGATTCGAAACCAATGGAGACCTTTTGAATTATACACGAGAGCGGAGATCTAGGGTTACGAAATGGTTTGGACAACGTGTCAGGGCTATGCCGAAGTGGTGGTATTAAAATATTGATATCACCTAAAGTACACGCTATTTTGACTGCGTCGAAATCGATCGCTATCCGTGCATTTCCACGAGATTTCCACGAACCTGCATCACGCAGGGGAAACTCGGACAAAACCGGGACGTGCTCTTATGTTTTAAACTGTCTTAAATTCTCCCGCGTCGTTGCAGCGACATATTGTTAATTTATTGTCAGTAAAAACGGATCATATTTTAAATCGTTATTTTTTGCATTTGTTCTTCTATTAAAAAACAAAATGGATATATACTGTTTCATTCATTCCCCATATTTGACTATCAAAATTGTAAACTGTAGAAATTTATTTTACATATATTTTAACAATGTACGATATTAGGCGTCCTTGCGATATTATCGCTGGATAATTATCTCTCTTTAATACTAGGTATTAATAGTCAAGACATTTACTTGTAATTCTTTTGTAGAATTGATACTAAATTGCGATGAATAAAAAGAACAGATATTTGACATAGTGCAAAGAGCATAATGTGTTTACAGATTAGGGCTGGGACTATTCGAATAATTTAATATTCGTCAATAAAATGAATTTAATGACTTAAATTTCATAAAATATATCTTCCTTTTTGAGGAAATTTCCATTTGGGTTTTAGAATAAGATTGATGCTTCTGTACAAACTTATCATTGCTCGTTTTTATGAATTTTACTTTTACAATGAAATCACAGCACTCATTTTTCCTTTTCCATGTCAATTAAATGCATATCGTTTTAGCCAACCCCTGAGGTTAAACTCAGCCCCCGTAACCGTAAGAAACATTAATCTCTTTCAGGCGTAATACTCGAACATATCATAACCACTTTTCCAATATTATGGCAGATATGTCAGAATGATTTTAGCAGATGACAAACTGTACGCGCCAAGTCTTTAAAGAATCATATCAAGAACACGAGCAATCTTTAACGGTTGAATATCGAAATTTTACTATAGGTACGACCTACGCGTTGGGAAGTTCTTTCGTTTTTCCCCATCCGACGCTAATTTTATTTTCTGCTACATTTTGCAGTGCATATTTTGATTAGTTGAATTTTAATTTCAATGGCTTTATTGCTACTACGAACACTTCATTCGCAATGCATAAAATAAAAAGACTTAGAAGATATTAGGAACATTGTCAAATTGACCCAAAATTTCTAAAGCTTCTTCGATATCATTTTCTTATATATAAGAATTATAAATAATATCTGACTTAAAATTAGAGATCGTCTTTTTCGTAATATTAAACTTTCTACAGTAATAAGCGTTATTAAGTAGTTTTGCGAATTCTAATTCTCAAGAGGACTTCCATTGGGTCTTGGGCAGCCCAAATATCGAAATTTCGGCCAAAGCAACCCTGGTTGATATTGTAGCCCAATTCAGGCGCCAACCGCCAATTTCAATTCTTGAGCGCCAGCTGGTTTGGAAAAGTACCTACCCTAAATGGCGGAAATCCGTCTAATCTGGCATCCCTGTGCTTCTCAGTTACAGTGGGGGCAAAAGTATGTGGACACTCTTTAAAATCGTATAACTTGTTCAAAATTGTTCCAAACAACTTGAGTTTTTTTAGAAGCTAGAAGGATTAGTTTGCTAAGTGATGTGCTTCATCATTTTCAAAAAAAGTTCCTATTTTTTTTGCTATTCCGACTAATTGCAACTTTTTTTCAAAACGACGAAACACGATTCGTCCATCTACTGGCCTGCTTACCCTACAATCTCTTCGTTTACCCTAAATTCTCTTTCGCATACTTTACTCATCGCCAGCTTCAATCTCACTACGAACTCTGAACCAGCGTCCGCGCCAGAATCATGGGAAATGGTGAACGTGCAAGGGACTGTGCAAATGCACATATATATTCGAAAGGAAGCTGGAGACGCGCGGTTCGTATCGATGGCTTTCGATCGCGGCGAACCAGTTTTTGTCGAATCGCCTCTCTTCGTCCTCGTTCCTGGACGAGTGAGATTGCATCGCCGGCGAATTACGTTCGTTAACGGGCGAAAAGCGCGCGAGATGTCGCTGGAAAGGCGACGAGACCTCGCGGCGGGGAACGGAAAGGGGAATGGCTGGGGGGAGCAGAGAAATTGAGGAAGAGTCAAGAAAAAAAATTGGGGAAGGGGGTATCGAACAACTGACGAACTGGAATTGACGCGAAGAGGGAAAAGGAAAATAATAGGGAAGTGTGGGGACAAAGGGTGAACGAGCACTCGGCGAACCCGGAAGTTCTGCGGAGCGGACATGACAGGTTGAAGGACGCGCGGGACAGAATTCTCGAGGATCCTCGAAATGCACCAAGATCGACTTAATTAGGAAGGGAAATGATAATTCTGTGCGTAGAGATGAATAATTAGATTAAACGATCTCATTACAGCAATTTTTCTAATTAACCCTCGGTTGTCACACCTATTTTTTTCGAACGTCGTTGTCACACTGGGTCAATTTGACCCTGCCAATTTTCAGTCAGTTGTTATTTAAAAAGTATTTGTTAAATTAAGTCTCAAAAATTCTGAGAAAAAGTTTAAACATTGTGGAATATATGCCCATCGTTGAAAGTTGACATTTAAAGTGTCATCATGCTTAAAAAAAATTTGAAGCAATAAGATTTTCGACAAAAAGTTTTCTGCTTAAAAAATTGCAGGGGTCAAATACGTTGAAGATTTTAGGTCAAATGGGATTAAATATTCATTCTACTTTGCACCGTATATTCCATTATTTGTGATCATGTTTTCTGTTTGTAATAATGTATCTTCGTTAATAATAAGACAATCTGAAATTAATAATCAATAACTGTCTTGGAAATCTGAAAGTGGTAAACATAGATGTAGGGTAAAGTAGCCGAATATAACGACCTCTCCTAATATGAGACCCCACCTTATCTCCGCTACAGAACTCTTGAATGGCATAGCGATGCTATTTATTTGCTAACAGTGGCATTGTAATAAATTGTAATCAATAAAAGTGTTCTCAGTCAAGAATCATGATGTTTTTAAGAAATGGGTCTCATATTCGGCTACTTTACCCTACATTTTGCAACGATATGGAATTAATTTTATAAGTTATGAAAAAACAAGGTGTGAATAAATTTAGTGATTTTAACCCTTCGTTGACACACTTCCTTTTTCCACCAACTTTGTCATACCTGGGTGGCTCGCATCCAGAACAATTTTTAAACGACTGTCATTCTCATCAAAAGATTCCAATCGTTATGAAAAAAATCATGGGTTAATTTCAAAGTCTCTAAAATTTATTCCAATAATTGTTTGATTGAAATTTTAACACTGTTCTTGCAAAAAAATTCTAGATTACCATAACTTCTACAAACTTCAGTATTAGAAGCTACAAATCTACAGAGTTGCTGTTCAGATATAACATTTTGAGAAAAACAATAGTCTGTAAGTCAGCTTCGGAAAATAGGTATTCATTTTGTATATAAAATGTTCAAAGCGTGAAAATCAGTGGCTCGCACCCAGAGTATTAACGAAGGGTTAAGATTACCCATACTAAGTATTTTTGTAAATGCAAAAAACACTGTTAGTAATTCGAAAAAAGCGTTTCTATTCCTACAATCCTATCGTTTTCATTCTCAAAGTGAAGAGAACGTGCTTGGAAAATTTGTTCAGTACCTACCTGTAACTGAATTTATGCTGTAATGTTAGGGCAATTAAAATAAATAATTCGTATAAATTAACACACCAAAAAAGGGACATACGATTCAGAAAGTTAAGGCTGCATGTTATGCAGCAAAGTGTAATCCCAAAGCACCGACGGAAAGCGGAGAAGTAGACAGGAAGATAAATTAAGCAGCAGAGCCTTTTTATCGACCAGCGGCATTAAAATCAAGGGAAGTGTATGTGAGAATTACGTACAAAGTAAAGAATAAGATACAAAATGATGCATGAGCAGGAAGAAACGGACGAAGTAAGACAGATGCAAGCAAAAGGACGAAGAGGTAAGAAGTTGGGTAGAAGGTTGCTGCGTGAATGGCCGCCATTGAGAAGCGCCAAGAAGTGCAGCTGCAGCGCAATGCTTGCACAAAATCTTGCCCTGTACCGTCGCTTCCGCGGTGGGCCCCTATAATTTTTAAAACTCCTCGCTCCTCCTTTTTAAAATCTCCTTCTATCGAGTTAAACGCAACTTCCGCTATGAATCCTTTACAGGGGGATTTCAATCAAATAATATTCGCGACGAAGATGCTGAAGAAATAATTCGTGAAATATAAATAATTCGTTCGACTTGCAAACAACGGGGTATTTTTCGGAATTTCACCAAAGCTGTTTAAGAATCGTGACGCAAAGGCCATTTTCTCGCAGAAGTGTCTAAATCAATTTTGAAATTCCACATTAAACACAGACACTGTGCGTGATAAATAGCGGCCACCGCAATTGCCACATAAAAATCATTTCAATTAGAGTTAGCAGTATCATTCATTAGCGGCCGACACGGTTCGTTCCCGGCTCGTTGAACGTGCTAATTTATCAATGACGCGAAAATACAAAAAGAGAAGCCGACAATCAATCTTCGATTCGATACTAATTCGCACGAGTACAATGAATAAAGAATCGTGTGTCGGTCGGCGGACGATCCATCAAAATGTCGCCGGAAGCTTTCTTCGGGCGCGAGAAGAATGAGGGGACCAACAAAGAAGGAAAAACACGAGAGAAAAATACAAGTGAGAGGAAAATAAAGGTACAGCGCGCGGGGAGGGGCGTTGGGTGAAAACGATCGCTAGGAAAACTAGAGGATAGGAAGTGCGGTGAGAAAAATAAAAAAAAGGAAGGGAAAAATAAAAAAAAGCATATAGTAATAGCCGCGATTAATTAATCGAGGATAAGAAACGTCGTTTGGATGCAGGAGACTCGAGGGCGCGTGCAATGCCGGCCTAATGAATGGCACGCGATGCCATCTGTGGGAGCGGGCGTTTCAAAACTGATGATCCAAGAATACCCAACGCAAATAGAACGGCTGTTCCTCCTTCTCCCTATCGCTTTCACAGATAATTCTTTCGTCGCGCTCCTCGACGCGCCCGCGAATATCAAATGGTCGCAATGACGGCAACAAGATACCACGGATGCCTCGGAGATTCTGGCTTTCCAGTTGATTCAACTTAAATAGCCTCGAATTGCGACTTGTTGCTTGGCGGGGCAAGACTCCGCCGCGTCTTGCGCTTTATCGAGCTGCTTTGTGCTGTCTAGTAGTCTATTTAGTAGGGTTAGACGTCGTGGTACTATTTGGGTACGATGAGGAGGGTGTCTGGAAACGAAACAGGTACTATTAGAAACATTTGAAGCGCTCAAGCGTTCGTTTTAATTTTGGCCATGGTTCGCAAGGCTGCGCGAGGGAACAAACCTTACAGGACACCTACCCAGTGATAGTTAAATCTCTATTTAAACGTTCGGTACTATCTATGTAGCAATTTACTTGGAAGTAAATTATCTATGCATTAATTGGCTAAAACCTGGCAGCTGTATGTTTATTGTGGTGCTGAATCCGAATATGATCTTATTTTTTGTGTATAAAAATTTCCTAAGGTAGTTCTCTTAATAAAAAATCGGTTTTTTGGAAATAACTCCAAAAAGAAAGGCCGAAGAATTTTTTAAATATGTAGACGACTTCAAAGCTAACACGGCGGCGCAAATAACACCGGTGTGAGATGAGTATATGCCCACACAGCACCATGACGTTGCAGGTTCACTTTTATGTCCGCCTTAACAATATTGCAGGAGTGTATTTTTGCAATGTTGCGGCAGCGTTACAAGTATGGAGTCCTGCAATGTTCCGGCAATGATTCTGCAACGAAACGGCAAAATTGTGGCAATGATCCTGCAACTCTTCGGCAATATTGTGATACGAGATTGCAATGTGACACCGCATCACACCATCATTGCAGAAGCGTTGCCACTGCAATATTATAGGAATATTATACGGCAATGTGGGTGCAATTTTGGTGGGGCGTTGCCACCGGAACATTGCACGCCGATGTGCGCGCAATATTACAAAATATTGTAGGATCGTTGCCACTGGAACAATGCAGTGGCAACGCGTGTGCAATATTGCAATGCAACCTGCAACAACGCAATATTGCAGCAACGTTCCTGCATTACTGCTGCAACGAAGTGTGCTGTATGGGTGTACGAGTCATGTTCGACGATCTTCACATTGACTGCTCTACCGTGTGTCGAATAAAATTGTAAGTGTTTTCATCATGTTTCCAAATGTTAACTTTGAATTCGTCTATTTACAAAATTCTACGGCCTTTCCTTTTTGAGTTATATAGACTCTTAATAATTTTAAGTAGGCGCCATATTTACACAGTGCAACTGATGATGCGCCGACATAAAAAAATATTGTGAGTCGTAGGTGACATAAGGAACAAAATTATTTTTTACTTTTTAGTGCATTTTTATTTTTTTGAAGTCGGTTTTAATTTTTTTTTAAATTTGTTATGGCATTAAAAGTACCTACATACAGATTTGGATTGTAATGTTATCCAGCCAATTTGGGACTACTTTTTCTACCACAATAAAAAATTCATTCACGTTTAAGAACGAATTAGCACCACACATATTTGTGAAAAATAAAATCTTGTATCAGTTACTAATTCTTGTTGAAACTACCTATCGTAATGCCTACATTCTGAAAGGGTGTTCATACCAAACAAGTTCCATATCAAGTATCTGATTCGTGTCTAGGTAGGTACTAATTACAATTCATCAACATGCACTTTGAACTGTACATTTGCCATGGATTTTTCCGAATAACGCGAACTTGTAAATTATATTCATTTATCCGTTTCGAATCCAATATCGCGGGAGTATCGGAGGGAAAACATATCCGGGTATAAATTTCCTCAATTTAATTACACTTTCATATTTGATCAGCTGTTAATTAACTGTGTAACCGATGTCCATTGAAATTGCGTTATTCCAACCCTACTTATGCCGCAAATGATTTAATTGGACTGGCCTGTGTGCGCTCGATTTTGTACATAAGCGCTGAAACTACCCACTGCCTTTATTTCGTGTTATTTAACTAATTACGACCGGGGGGGTTTCCCTTGCAGTGATATCAGCAAAATTACGACTTCCGCGTATCAAGTTCGTGCCGCCATATCATTATTCTATAAATTTTTAAAAGGCATTAAACATCTTTTGTTTCTATTATTATTTGAGGTATTTCTGAAAATAGGAAATAATGATGATTGATCTTGTTACATATGTAGGAACAGTGCAATTACGATTACTGGAATAAGACAACTGAAGTAATTTATAAATAGCTGTGCAAAAGTAAATTCCGTTCAATATCCTTATATTTATTCCTTATTCTTACTTCCTTACTTCCTTACTAATATGTATGTACAAAATCTTGTTCCACTTTTTAGCCAGTATATCTTCATTGTAACCTTCGATTTTAATTGTTAAAAAATGTACCCGGCGCAGGTATATTGAAACAAATATTGTTGCTTAAAATATTAAGATAATCTTGGTGTAGAAAGAGCAAAGTTAATCAGATCACATTTACTTATGTGGAAACGAAAAGATCATTAAATCCAATGTAGGATTCCACTATGTGGCATTAAGTTATTATATTACGCATTATGTATTTAGCCCCATCACTAAGAATCGTGTAATCTATGCTACGTCCAGCTTGATAGACTTGGCAATGTACGCGACAGCGGTAATCAGAACGTGGCGAGTCGCTTTCGAAATCACCGTAAGGCCAGACATATTCGATATACGATCCTATAAATTGCGCTACTAGTTAGAAGCATGTAATTATTCGTGATGCCGCATCCAATTTAATATTTACGTCCGCGCGCGCAGTGTGTCTTAACGGAGCAGTTTCAAATATCAAATCAAGGTTTCGATACGAGTTTATTATCGACAATTAGCGTATAGCGAATATTACTTTTACGGTAGTAACTAATTTAATAAGGCGCTAATAACATTTCGATGCTGATTAGAATTGCTGTATAATAAAATACGCGCGTCGCGCTGTGAACATTAAATTATTATGAATTATGACCTAGTCAACATACATATCGTACATAAATGAAATGTTCTTTTTTGTCGATTATAGTACTTTTGACCTGAAAAACACGTGTTTCCGTTTTAAAGAACGATGTTGTATCTGAAATCTGTTAAAATGCAGCCTGAGAAAAGATACGGTAGGTATTATATTATAATTTAACACTCTTGAAACAAAGATTGTTTCACTGATATTTTCTCGTATAATCAAAGGAAAATGAGATATTTTAGATTCTAATGTTAGTTGAATTATTCTGTATAAAGAGTCCCATCTGGTTACTTATGAAATGAGACGAATTGAATCAAAGTAAATAAATATTGCCTCAAAAATTTAAATTATGTAGATGAAAGGTTATTTCAAATACACTTTAATTGAATGCATAATTACTCGAAGGACACTTTATCCATTAGTCACTAAAATGTTGCTACAGATTGTTACCATTAACTATTGTTGAATATTCGAATAAACTGGTTTCCACTTGTAATCTGAACTCAACTACTATTTACAGTATTAACCGGGGAAGCGCTTAAAGATCGCAAAATTCCCGAAATCACCGATTTTCGACCTTATTTGCGATCTTTAAGAGTTTGTAGCTCAGAGCAACGTTAACCGATTTTGATGAAATTTTAGGCATGCATACAAATTACTTCAATGGCCAAAGGGTTTTTTTGAATATTCATTACAGGCTCAGATAAAGGAGTTGAAAAAGCGACCTTCACTATTTTTTTTTGCTATTCCAACCAAAGCAATTATTTTCAAAACGACAAAACATGTCACGTAGTAAACTAATCCTTCTACCTTCTCAAAAATACCTCAAGCCGGTTGGACCCATTTTAAAAAAGTTATTCTGTTTTAAAGAGAGTGTATTCACTCTTGCACCTTACTGTATATATCGAGGCTCCGAAACTAATAAAATTAAACTCGATTTTTACCACGTTATTACACATACATAATGCGCGCTAACTTAGCTACATGTAAATCTTGAGTCAAATCCGAAGTCCGAAACGCACTCCCGTCGTAAATCAAACCCAGCACCCGGTCATTGAAGATCGCGTCAAATTGTAGCACTCGTTCCAAGAAACGTTACAGCAACAGCTATATCTATAGTTGGTTCCCTCTTTTGTTCATCAGTCAGCGACAGAAGTGCAAAAGATTACTGCAGGCGACCAATGAATCGAAACGAGTTTGCCTGCACGATGCTTCTACGAACGCGTGCCAACGATTGCAACGTATATGTAAACCCACATGACATAGACACATACTCGTACGCGTTGTATATACACGTTCGAGCGGGGAGATGAACCGAAAGATTTATCGAGAAGAACAGACATAGCTGGCATTTGATATTGAAACGACTCGCAGCCGATATTTATCCAATTACCATCGCGTTCAACGGAAGTCGGATTTACGTTTCTGCGAGACGTTGCGCGTGGCTATGGAGCTCATTCGCTTGGAATGCTAAAGATTCCAGCGCTATCTATGATCGAAACGTTTTGATTGAACGGACACGTTTGACACTCGATATTTATCCAATTACATGGCAATGAATCAGTGGTTCTCAATTGCTTGGAGGGTCTGTTTACCCGTGGGGCGCTATCGCTATTCCGATTCGAACCATCTCCCTCGTTATTTCTTCGCTTTATTGATACGAAATATTATACATATATAATTCTTCTTAATTACATGAATTTGAAGTTTAGAAGTATTCTAGTAAGTTTGTATGCTGAGGCGACTGGGTGATCAGTAGGACGGAGCGATACTATATATGCGAAAATTTAAATTTGAATTTTCAGTTGGCCTGGGTGCTGGATAGTTGTCTTTTGATTAACTAAACACAACTGTAAAAAAATTCCGGGAAAATATTCGTGTCTATATGATTGTATAATCATTTTTAGGAGAAAAAGGAACTAAAAATGATTATGTAATCATGTAATCATTTTTGGGAGAAAAAGGAACCTGCAGACATGAATAGTTTCCCAAAATTGTTTACAGTTGTGTTGTGTGGAGAAAAAGGAACCTGCAGACATGAATATTTTCCTAAAATTTTTTACAGTTGTGTTTAATTAATCCAAAGACAACTATCCCGCAGCCAGGCCAACTGAAAATTCAAATTTAAATTTTCCGCTCTGCCCTAGACTGATCAGGTGACGAAGGGACTTGCCCTATATATATACGAAACATTATGACATAAGAATATTCTTATGTGCCTTGAATTTCCATAAAACTGAAAATAACACTGTCCAACAGCCATTTTGATCTGTATCATTCAATAGCCGTTTCTTACAGATATTTGTGCGCTGAAAATGAATCCACAAACCGTTTGTCGCCATCACCCTTAGTTTTCAAAAAATTCGATTTAGAAAAAAAATGCAAATTTTCAACCGTGAACATCTTTTGTGTTCAAAGTTCAAACAGTAATAGTTATTTGGTTGCTAGTTCCGTCAAATTATTCTGTCAACCCTCGCGAACACAACGATATAAGTTATTATTGAATTATAAACATTTATGCAAATTATACAAATGCACTTTCTATATATTTCAAAAACTAAGGGTCGAACGAAAAATGTGACTACACCACGCGACGTAGCCGACATTTTTCCTCCGGAAACCATCAACAGAAGTGGTAAAACACTTTTTGTTTTCAATACAGAAACGAAAGAGTTTGGCAAAACGTGCGGCGCGGACAGTGGTAGTGGCGCGTTACGCGACTGAGCGCCATTAACTACCACTGTCCGCGCCGCACGTTTTGCCAAACTCTTTCGTTTCTGTATTGAAAACAAAAAGTGTTTTACCACTTCTGTTGATGGTTTCCGGAGGAAAAATGTGTGCTGCGTCGCGTGGTGTAGTCAGATTTTCTCCTCGACCCTTAGTTTTTGAAATATATAGAAAGGTACTTGCAAAAATTGGTGCATTTCGGGTGTCCTTCCAAACATATTTAAATGTTTAGTGTAACAGTCATTTTTCTTAAGATTAACTCCAAATTTTCTTATAAAATCGCCATCGTAGATACTACTGAAAAGATTTTCTACAAAAAGAAATCACGTTTCGTCCCTATTCTCCAAAATGTATTACATGAATTGACAAATTAGTGGTTTCATCTATTTCTTCATAATTGCTTGCAGGTACACAAAGACCGTCGTGGACTCGAGTCTAATGGCACAGAGGTACAACCCCGAATTCACCATAACGACAACGTCACCGACGGCAACTTCCTATGGCTACACGAACACCAGCGTGCTCATTGACCAATTGAGGCGCATTAATCAGGTGAGTCCGCGTACTGTAATTGCTTGTTCAGCTCAGCCTTGGACAGCCTTGTTTCCGATTGAATCGTACTTCTCGCTCGCATCCTGTTTTTCACTTGAACTTAAATCTCGTCGAGGGGGAAGAAGCTTCATGGAGACCACTGTTCCTATATCGTGGCGGCTGCTCGCGATAATGGCTCTCTCAGAGCTTCGGTCTAACCTTATTGAACGTTAGTGGATAGGAAGTGGAAAAAGATTATGAATATCTGTAGTTACAAGTGTAGAAACCTTTAAATAATGTTAGAAAACATTGGAACGGTAGGTGTAGAGCAAAATTACACATTTTGTTCGAAGAACGCCAGGCTGCTTGTGAAAGCTCAAACAATACATTTGAAATTTGAATGAATTAGGCGTGTACTAAATAATTACACATTATACCAAACAGTTAAAGTACATGCCTGCCTATACTTTTATGTTATACTTTTCTGAATTACACACTAGAAGTTTCTATTATGACAGATGGCGTGACTCTTTCTGTCACAATATGGATGTGGTTTGAAAGCTTACATAACTTATAAGCAGGTACTTTTTTCTGTCCGTAATACTTACCTTGCATTCTTTTTTTGCACTTGAAATCATTTCAAATCAGACGTTTACTAAGTGGTTAAAATTGTATGAAAACATGAAGCACTTTGTCAAAATATAATAATGCCTAATTCATATATCTCCGTTTCTACCGAACACTTTGTAACGAAAAAATTAATATTCATTGTTTCAATGTGAACTAAAATACCCTGAAAGTTTGGAAAAGATCTGCTAAACAATTTCTTAGGCAAAAAATTCTCAAGAATCTCCGTATTCCTAGCGTCCTAAATAGGGCTCTCCCCCTTAAGTGAAGCTTAATTTATAAAAATAGTTAATTCAAAAATTTCCAAATTTCAGTAGCAATATTAATTTCTAGAAAAAATAGATCCAGTATCCTTCATTCGATCGACTGTCGAGCAATCATCAGCAAAATAATTGTTAAAAAAATTCCCGGGGAAAACCAAAATATTAGATTATTGTTGCGCAGGAGCTACAATTGATACCCCTTGGCAAATCTTGTAACTAGACGCTTGTAGTAGAAAATCCTTGACCTAGGTTCTCGTCGAAAGAGTGAAATTGTTGCACAACATTCGTATACCTAATCCGCACCTACTTCTTTTTCTACTTACTAATTCTCTTCACGATTATTTCGCTCATACCTAGTCTTCACTCTGGCATTCCAAGGTTTGCGCCCATTTATTTTGCATTTCCAACCGCATGTCCACAAAATTATCCGTTTATAAATTTATCCTTGTCAACGTGTTCCAAACAATTGGTCACTTCTTACCATTGTCTTTCGAGTGAAATTGGTAACCAGAAGTTCGTATTCGCATTATTAGGAAGGTTATAGACACTAGCCGAAGTTAACGACTAACCCCAGTCATAAATTACGTTGCAATCTCGATTTATTCATACGACGAGGTGTGCGCAGTCGTGCTTGTCGCGCGGGACTCGAACTCGTGCGTGAATCGAAGGCGCGAATGATCTGACTAAATGCCGCGTGGGTGAAAGATCAATTCCTCAAGTCGGTTCCGATTGTCTATGATTAGCGAGCAGGTGCCACCTGGCGTATTAGACATACAGGGTGTTTCAAAACAATAAGCGTAAAATTAACCGATGAGTTACAGAATTCTAGAAGAGAAAGAAAAAAAGTCTTGAGCAACATAGGTTCACGACCTAGGCCTATTTAAAGCACATAGATACCTACTCTGGTCTTTATGAGAAGGTTTCTAAAGATACTTTAAATCAACACTGGTTTAAGGAAACAGCACAAACGCGTACTATAGAATTTTTTGGGGCTACCACATTTCCCTTGCAAGTCTATAATTATATTAATATTATTAATTACTTTTAATAACATCCACGTACAAGTTCTTCTTTCTACACTTTTCATTGAATTGCACCCAGTAGAGGATACCTTCCCCTCTAGATTTGTCGAAACGACCTTTATGAGTCGATTGTACTATACACTAATGGTCATTAGGCGCCTATAAAGCGCAGAAGTTTCTGTTTAAAAGGAGCAAAAGTCCCCTCCCCCCCCCCCCCCCGGGAAGAACTTATCCAATTTGAACGTACAGGCTGTACGCGATAGGCCACTTTGTACCCATCGCTGGTCGCCTGTCACTGGCCGGGACGCCATCTAACGTTTAAGTGCACGTTAATTCGCGTGCCTAGAAATCAGGCCGGCAACTTGTGCCTGTTGCGTGCACAACACCTGCACACCCGTCAACTGCAGACATATCGCACCTGTGTAATCCAATTTGAAATCGTACACAGTTGGAAGAAGGCAGCTCGTAGCGATATGTATGACAATGTGCGAACTCATGAATGATTTATGGGGAGACAACCCCACGAGCCTTGCCCGCGTATCCGATCGTCGCCATTCCACTTTTTTTTCCCCCTCCTCCCCCGCCCCCGCTTACGAATAAACGTTTATCCAGTTGCGATCTACATACGGCCAGCGTTTTGCATATTACATAGTTACTAAACGCAAACGAGCCCGCGCGCGGCCCGGTCGTGCATCACGGAAGACGTAATTAGGCAAGTTAACTACCTCCACATTTTCAATAACGCTGTTAATAGTTGACCGTTTAATCATGAGTTCGTTACAGCTGCAAAGCGAAACGAGCAAACCTCGTTTACGATGTTGATTTGAATATGGACTGAAAATTGATTCAATCTAGAGCATTACTTCTATTCCAGAGCTAGCTTCTTGTATTCTTTATTTCGCGTGCAATATTAATCTTTTGAATCGTTGATCGTCCGTCGGGCGACGAGTAGCTAGACCGCGCGTTGGATGCAGTGTCCAGTGATACTGATAATTTCATGCGTACACGTTGCAACATATACTTCTGGATGTATTAGAATTGGAGCCTGTTATGATCTAAAATTCTTATTTTCGTCAAGGAGTAGGTAGCACTAATAATTAGCAACATGTGTAGTTTCATGCCTAGGATGGGTCCATGCGGAACCTGTGTCCGTCAAGCGAGGGTTAAGGGGGAATACCACTGTGGTGGCCGAAATTTTTGAGAATTTTTTTTAGGAATAATTTACAGTTTTTGTAGAAAATTTTTGTCACCTACCTTTAGTACGCTGTCTTAAGAGACTATATAAAAAAAATAGAAAAACATCCATTAATTTTAATATATTAATTAATCTTCTAGACCCCCCATGCGAGCTGGTCGAATGTGTAACTATGGAACAGCAGGTCCGAAATCAAATTTCATTTTTTTTATAAACTATACGAGTGTTGTTTCCATTCCATTTCCCCCACACCCTAATCTAGCCCCAACCAAAACTACTTAATACCGTCGGCTGGGAAAGAAAAAAAAAAGTGGAATGGCGACGATTCATAATATATTCAAAGCAGCAGCATCACTTTTATTGGGTATAACTTGACTTCTTCCAACAGAAACAGCTTATAAACGCTTGCTTTTGTTTCTCGTAGATCTTGCAGTCTCATTTGGCATCGGCACCTGACAGCGGAA
Source organism: Andrena haemorrhoa (assembly GCA_910592295.1). Classification (NCBI taxonomy): domain Eukaryota; kingdom Metazoa; phylum Arthropoda; class Insecta; order Hymenoptera; family Andrenidae; genus Andrena; species Andrena haemorrhoa. Next base: position 9,675,587 of record OU342943.1, read on the forward strand.
CACTGCTCGGCGACGAGGCTTTGGATGGCTCTGGAAGTGGTGACAGGCCGCCAATCTGGAGGAAAAGGGGAAAAGAAGAAGACAATGACGATGAGGACGCGCTTGGCAATGACCGCGATGATGCAGAGGCGTCTGGATCAGGAATGGGCCCAACTACAGAAGGTATAGATTTCAGATCCTTATTGTCTTTTGCAGGGTGTCCCAGAATTGAAAGACAAAGTCCTTTACCGTTTTAAGATTCGAGGCTTCGTTCTCGAGATATTAACAGTTGAATACAGGATGGTTTTCCAGCGCCACTTGTCAAAGGGCTGCCGCCTGGTACCCCGTGGCGAGGACAACCCCCCGCAGTGCCTCACCGAATTTTATGGCTTTCGACCCTCGAAGGGGTTGGGATACCATTTGAAAAGTGAGAAATGTCCAGGATTTCCGCATTTCTCCTCAGATTTTTGCGAAAACAGCGCCAATCAATTCCTTATGTTTCGCCCATGAAATTGTTACCAAGAACGACGTAATTCGGACCATGATGAAGGAAATCCCATGAAAAATTGATTTATATCATTTCATGTTGACTTCGTTAATAATAGTCCGATTTGCATGAAACTTGGTACGATTTTCATCGGAAAAACATAAGGAATCGATTGACGTCATTTTCGCAAAGATCTGATGAGAAATGCGGAAATCCTGGACATTTCTCACTTTTCAAATGGTATCCCAACCCCTTCGAGGGTCGAAAGCCATAAAATTCGGTGGGGCACTGCGGGGGGTTGTCCTCGCCACGAGGTACCAGGCGGCATCACTTTGACAGGCAAAGTTGGAGAATCACCCTGTATTGGCAGTGCAACTTCCGAGCCGCGCAGTGTAAAGCCGAAACAGCTGAGGCGAAGCAGTGACCCCTAGCACGCATTCGCAGGAGGCAAGCGTACATACAGATCCACACACAGTAGAACGGCTAGAAATGGGTTAGCGCCGCTCAGGATTTTGCATGTTCCGGATTGTCCCTCAATTCTGGGACACCATGTATGACTGTTGAGAGAAATGCCAGCTATAGCCAGTCACCAAGATTCTTAATTCGCTCTATACATACTCTATATTATAGAAAAAACAACATGGTTTCCTGTGCTTTCCTATTAGTAATATATCACGTTCTCCATTTTAATTTTCATTCCTCAACACTGATGGAATTTACGATAATTTTATCTAATCGTTATATTATCTTACAAGGAAAATCACTCAACTGTTACACGTTGATTTTCATGAAACTCGGCATACCTCGAAGAGTACCTGCATAAAAACATTAGGCACTTTTTTTAACGGAGGAAATTCATGTTTGGTGGGTGAAATTACCCTTCAAATTAGTATACGCCCCGAAGAGCTTTTCATTAAACTCGACAATTAGCTAAAACGCATATTACAAAATTTACTTTTTCGAAAACTTCATTACTGAAAGAAATGTCACTTTATTCTAACGAGTAAAATGAAGGTCTTCCTGAAAGGAAAAGAACTATACCTACTCATATTTGATGCTGACAGTAAAACACTGACTCCACTTTTTGTGGAAACTTCTAATGAAGAATAATAAGTAACAAGTAAAAAGTTTATTTTTCTAAAATTTCTATAATCTCATTACGGTGCATCTTAGTAATTACCTACTAAAAAAATAAAAAATAGTATTTCAGAAAATTTCTATAACCTCATCGCTACGAATCTCAGTACTTTCTAAATCAACAGTAAAGGATACACGCGATAGTAATAAAAAAAAAGGTGACTTACAGTAAGCAAATTAACAATCAAACAACATTCCGCTTCTTTCTACAATACTACACATCTCCGCAATCCATTATCGCTTAAACGAAATGAAATTAACTATTGTTCCAGATCCGATGATGAAGTTGAATCATGAAAAGACACCAGCGGCTGGTTCATCGATCATCCTCTTGTCATCCGTTATCATGGTGATTGCCGGTCTACCTTTGATCGCTTAAATCTCATTGGTACCCGCATTCGAGGAAGAGAGAGAAAGAGAGAGAGAGAGGGAGAGAGGAACAGCGATGCGACGACCCGCGACCTGAACGTAGGCAAAACGACTTTGGATCCCACGTTAGCGAACAGGCTGCCTCCCTGTTCGACACGAAGGAGCGATTCGATCCTGGATCGTAAGAATCCGCTTTATATAGGTATTTATCGTGCTGTCTGGACGAAACAGCTGCGCGCAACGTTGCTACCACAGCCCCTGGGACCAGCGGGGAGCCTGTTTCGTCACCCGTGGTCGAGGATCGTTGGCGTGCCATTCGACGGGACGACGGCTGCCTCGTACGAAGCTCGACGAGGTTCCAGGAGCAATATGGAGGCCGCTGCTATCGCCGTTCGTGTTCTCCGCACGAAAATGTCGACGCCGCGGGAAATCGTTCATGGTTCATTCGCTGATGCAGTCCGATGTATTCAGGAAACGTGTCGCGGGACGAAGCCGAAGAGACATTTTCCAGGAGACTCGTCGCACTGAGACCGTGGCCTGGAATCTCTGTTAAAGGAGGCAAAAGTGTAAAACGGGAAACCGTTGGAACGTTAGCCGGGTGTAGGTCGAAGGTAGCGTCTTTGCTGTGATGACACCCCGCCTTTGATGGTCTGCCAACAGTCAAGATGTCGCTGTTTCTCCCCTCGAGGGAAGTGGCCGGCACGGAGGGGCGTGAGAATGCTTCGACAATTCAGAACGCTGAGCGAGATATAAAGGAACGATTTATAAACGACGCGACTAATAGGGAAAATTTATATTTAGGAAAGCAAGACTGTTGTAGAGAAAATTGAGATTCACAACTTGTCAGGCAGCTCCAACGCGAAGAAGATACAAGTGATACGGTAAGAATGTTTGGGGTATAATGTTTGTGGGAGAATTGTCCCTCGGCACGATGTCTGTTGGAGAATGAAGACGGTGTTTGGAGGATGTTGGGTTCGTTGTTGTGTATGGTGAATGACAGGAAATGGAAGAAAGAAGAAATAGTTCTTTATGAAATTAGGCGTAATTAGGAAAATGTCAAGAATAGTTCTCGCAGAAAGCTGAGGCGTTACGTGCTGTTAAAGGCTTTGGTTTTCGTCGTGATTGAAGGAAACGACAAAGGAGCGTGAAAGAGTATCAGTGTTTTGAGTAGACAGAGAATAAACGGAGAGGAATGCTGGTTGTGTATAGTATTCGCTGCGGTTATCGAAACATTGCTATATTTAATTGAAATCGAACATACCCAACGAATATTAACTAAACCCCAAGGAGACACGACTGAAAACGCCTTTTGAAGATCGTACGTACATATTTATTAAGAGTACGCAAGAATTTGGAAAGGGACAGGCAAGCGGATGCGATTTCGAGGAATAATCACGAATCGTTTGCACGCAAATTTCGCTATAAACGTTTTGGGGTACCAGTAATTGCCAGGCGGACACACAATTTTCGTATCCCGTGAAATTAAAGTGTCTTTCCTAATTGAAAGTATCAATCGACAGTTGCATTGTTCGCAGCAACAGCGCCCATGGAAAAAGAGTTCTCGCTTCCACATCGCAGCTTTGAATAATCTCCAACAGGAGCTGCAACCGAACAACGTGACTCAGGCTGCCTGTATCTCGCGGTTCGAGCTGATCATCGCCACGAATTAATTGCCTCTCGTTCGCAGCGGCGTCTTTTGTTGTCGACGTCGATGCACAGACTAATGGCGAGGGACAGCCCTCGTTGGTGATATCGTGCGCGTGTGTATGTGTATGTGTTGTGTGAATGCACATATCAGAGCTGACTGCCAAAACGCCAGTTACGCGACTGAAGCTGGTCTCAGTGACACTTGGTTGGCTTCAAAATTCCGCGGGCAACGATTCCTGCCTGGAACTCGCGGCCGCTGCGCAGCCTCCCTTCAGGGGAGCACTGCTTTCACCAGGGAGAGGAATCGCTGCGGGCGCCAGCCGTTCGCGTGCATCCAGCATCAACATTATCGCCACGAGAGCACCATTTCCAAGTGGAACACTGGAAGCCATCGCGACTCCAACTGCTTTCCGCGACCAATGTGTGATCAAATTTTTCAGGAGGAAGATCGAATTTGTGGCGGTTAGAGTTTACGTGTGCCATCGTATTGTACACGACCGACGTCGATTGTTTCAATTTTTTATAACTATTCGAGTAAGATACGTAACGGAGTACTTGATGCGCAATAACGGGGGTAGTAGTAGTGCGGACGTAGTATATGGGGTACTCTGAGCAGATCAAGGACTCCTCCACGCCTTGGATGTCTAATCGTTGGAAGAGGGCCCGTGTTAATAATTTATACCCGTCGCCGTTGCGCACGCTTCAAAGATGATTAGGAAAATTCTTGTGCGCATGAAAAAAGCACTCGGTTCTCGAGATACGAAAATTGAATCATTAATGATGAAACGTTCAGTGCCATAATGTTTGTTACTATTTCGTTGAAACGTAGAAACGTTGCATCCATGCTTTCGCCTCGATACGATGGCTTTCGCTGTACGAGCTAAATTTCGCGTATCCCATTTCGTTGGACATGTTTGTATTCTATGATAGTCGAGAAGTGCCAAAAAGAGAACGAGCGGAACGCTGACTGGGACGGCACGCGAGTTGTTCGCTCTGAAGCGGGAACATTGTCCTTGGTGCGTCAACGTTTCAGACGTCTAAGCTTCGCGCGGCGGTCCTCGGTTTTTGGCGGTTTGCTTTTTTAGCTAAAAACGATTAGACATAAGGGTGAAAGTGAAGGGGCGCTATAGCGATACAGGAGCCTGTCGGTGGATTTGGTGCCCGCCACGCCGATTCGACGCCTCGACGGCCGCACTGATTTTGTACATTTGATTTCTTTCGGATCTTTGAGGGTTAGTGCCTTTCTGAATATCTATAGCCGTAGCGTCGTATCACCTCACGCCCGACAGAAGGAATGAGAGAGCCACCTATAAATACGACTGTACAGGGCATTCGTGCTAACAAAAAGAAGAGCAGGAAAATGTGTGAGGGTGCGACCTTCTTTTCCTCCTTTGCAATTTCTTCTGCCAATAGCTCGCCCTGAACCTGCTAGCGATCGTAAACCTCTTCGGTCAAACGACTCACGCTTCTCGAACATCCGTCTGAGGTATCAGGAAGAAATCGAATTTCTTCTGAGACACGGAAATATTAGCTAATGGTCATCTTGGAAGAGGTCCAGACTGTTCGATCGTACACTCACGCCCACTTTTATAACAAAACAGGTAGTTAAACTGGAAGAAGGCTTCTCTATCGTGGAGCTATTATTCCTATGGTTAGTCGCAAACAATAGACGCGGAAGAAACTGGTTCATGGACCAGTGTTGATTAAATAAAATCAATTGCCTCGTTAAGTGAAACTTCGGTGTGCCCACACGGACTGCACACTTTGCGACCATCTTACATTAAGAGGCTGAGCATCTTTTCTTGAAATGACGATACTGGTCAACAAGTGTCTTTGTCCATTCACCTGCGCTGCGTACAAGGACAAGTTCCGACGAGTATCAATATTAATCTGTTAAACGAGGATCATAGATTAAGACGTCAGTTGAAAACTTACAGGTTGTGTATAACGAGAATACAGGAGAATATTTACCGTTAAGGACAAACAACATTTTTCGTTATTGCCGTGGCGTAAATCTTTTAAGCTATCATACAACTTTTGTTTACAAAGTTACGATGATGTTCAGCGATTGCTGTACTTATTACGAAATAGCTAAACGAATCACTTTGCTTTTACTATTGAAAAAGAAATCCCTCGCTTAACAGGTTACCTTAACAAATCAACTGCCAAATTCGCCTTTCGCCGTGTATCGATAACCCAACTCGATTATTCAAGCTTCGACACAAGGTCACCTAATAGGATCGTATTGTTAACGAAGATCTACAAAATGTTTAAACATGAATGTCAGCGGTGAACCTTATAAATGGTCCAAAATACAAATCACAATTATTTGGGAATAAAATGTCACAACCGTGTATTCAAGCAGGAACGAAACGTAAGAACACCTCGTTTTGGAGGATCGGCACGGACGTTTCTAAGATCCAATGAATTATATACCCATGTTCGGCGCGCCGACGAAAGTGCCCAATTTAGCGTGACTCACTACACAATTGTTAGAATTCAGAGTTGTAATTCTTTAGCCCCGTGGTTCTCTTTGTCGGGCAAATTTAGGCAGCGCGCATTGAAATGAGCGTCGTTCGCGCGTAGGTCGTCCTTAAAACTCGTTTTGTTGCCCCCGGTACCGAACACGGTTCTCTGACCTCTTTAGTCGCCGTGATATGAATTTATGCCCCTTCTTTCTCGACGGCACACGTCTGTCACGAACCATACCGAGTGATCATCGAGCAGAACATCCGCAATGATAAGTAAACGGCTTTAAAATCCGATTCCTCCGATTCGCGTTGCCCCGGTTCGTTATCAAGGCATCCTTGACGCTCTGTCGAACGGGTCAGTTGTTTATGCGGTACTTTCGTTATACACCTACTCTGTGGTGCTATATTTAAAGTGAACCAAGAAAAGTGTGACCGCGTTTCCGATTGTTCGGTTCGTCCACGTTGCACCGCCATGAGAGCGTCCTCGGCGAAATCATTTCTGTGTAACGGGTACACGCGGAATTAAAGAAACGGCTGGTCATTGAATGGGACTTATTGTGTTCGGTTAAATTGGCTCGTTGAACGTTTGAATGGCTCCGATGGCGAATTTAATTAAAGCGATACACATTACTGTCCGCTGCGAGCGTCCGTCGCCGACAGCTGCGCAGCGTTAAAAACACAATCCACCCGGGCATAAACGGTACGGCGCAAGAAACGCACAGAATCCGTACTTAATACTCAATTTGTCATCCCCTAATTACCCGTCGCGCTGCTGCGGTCTTCATTAACTAACACGCCGCACGTGGCGCCGCGCCCGGGAGAACAAGTAAACCGCGTAAATCGCACAAATTTAAGGCCTAATTCAATGTTTCTCGCATTACCTTAATCACAGTGTAGCGGCGAACGCGTGTTACGTGCACTTTAAACGTTTAAAAGACTGCAATACGCACAGAGGGCACGCGTAAGGCGCTTAGGTACACACGCTGTGTTGTACACAGGACGGAAAGGTTTCGATTAGCCATGCTACGGGCTTCACTTCGCTGTGTCTACATTTAATTTGATGTCAAGGGGCGAGGAACACTAGGGCCGGTATTCATAGTCGCTACTTATTCTTAAGCGAATGCTTAAGCATGCGGTATCCTCTACTAACCTAGTAGCTAGTGAACTACTATGAATACCGGCCTAGGAATAACTTCATTATGGCTTTTTAGGATTAGAAGAGTCTTTAAAGCGGTGAATCCAGGAGCGAATATATATTAGTGGTACAGAAATGAAATCATGGCTGGGTCGAAAAAGACCCGACGACCGTAGCAGGGTTAAGTGATTCAACCAATGCGTGCTCGCGAACGGAGTAAAAGCGGATACCGAATTTTACGGAGGAGGAAGTCATTTGCATAACACTGTTCTGGTATAACGTGGCGTGAGTTATGTGCAAGTGTATCGACGCGTTTAATCGCGCGTAAACGCCAACAGGAAGGGAACTGCGCAAAAATAGCTGCTTAAAGCCGGGAATCCACCGGGAAGCTAAGCTAAGCTATGCGACGCTATGTTTTAACGGAGCTTTTGGTGGAAACGGTTCCATAAGAATGTATTGAAGCTAATTTTTTTAAAACGTAGCATGGCATAGCATAGCATAGCATAGCTTAGCTTTCCGGTGGATTCCCGGCTTTAGAAGTGTTCCGGCCAAGCATTCAGATGAGTCGAGGGGTGTTATATTCTCCTCTTTAACGAACAACGGTCAATTGGTTCAACGTTACTGTTTCACCATTTGTGCTTTAATTGCCGATGCTGTATAATATAACTAGTTCGGGTCGCGACGCTAAATGGTTCTAAGATTAATGAAAGAACTTTTTATTCTTCAATTCTCGTTTTTCTGCAGCATTTAATTGTATCATTTAAGCGAGCATATTTAATCGCGAAAAGTTCGATGTGAATATTAAGTTGCCGAATACGTCCAATCCGATTTTGACCCTCAGTTGTACGTAAATTTCACGCGGTTGCGTGAATGTTGTATGGAAATAAGCTTCTTTAGGACGAATAAAGATCGTGAATACTTATGCTGCTCGGCTTGATGGTAAAATAATTGTTCCTTGTCGAAAATCGACTTAGCTTTGCTGCAAAAATATTTAAGCAAATAATAATTTGTAAGTGATCAGTTAGTGGATATTCAATTAGTTTAATTCTTGAAACGTGGTTTTCTGCAATACCGAGTTTCCGATATTGCGGAGAAAAGCAGCAAGTACTAATAAATGCGTTTCAGTAAATTTAACAATTTAAATTCCCTGATAATTTGTTTTGGCGATATATCATAAGCAAGATATAATTCAAAATATCATGGACCAACAAAAGAAACGTAGGTATTGTGCGGTAGAAGAAGTTGAACTGCAATTTGTCAAATTCGGAAGGAACATATTCAACAATTTAATAAAAACACTATTCTGTATTATAAAGTAATTGCCTACGCGATTATTTATGTAAATTTTTATCTTGCGTTTTGTTAAATTCTCACAGTACGGTTAATAATAAAAACGAGCGTCTTTTACGAAGAGGTTTTTAATTTCAAAGGATCGTTTCCGGTGCAGTCGTTTTTAATTACATAATAACGGCGAACATGAGACATTTATTAATGCTCCAGCTCTAAAAACGTTAGTGGCAAATATCATTCAGCATTCCGTGCCAAACTGTGCGCTACGAACACCACGAAACTCGTAATACTGGTGCTCGACTGGGAATTACCCTGCGAGCTTCCAGAAATCCTGTTTCGCAAACGTAATATCATTTTACGTCCTAACGGAACTTTATATGTATTATCAAGCGCTTGAAGCAACTTGTTCAAAATAATTATTCAAATCCACGAAAAACAGATAATTCTCTTCTGTCGCAGAATAACTTTGGTCAGAAAAATTTCAATGAAATTTTGGTAAAATATTAAGTCTCTAATGATCAGAAGTTTCGTGATTTTGTAATTTTTGGTCACTACATTTTTTAAATTAAAGCTACTACTAACTCCTTCAATTGTACAAAGTATTTAGTATTTTTTACTTTCAACAGAGTCATAACATTGCGAGTTACAAGGAAAACATGGTGGCGCATGTGCAAACGACAGTCAGAATGTAAACCGTTTCAATGAACATCGAGAGATTTCGAGGGCAAACGTTGCTCTTAAAAGTAAGGAAATGAGTCCTGGTAAATATTAGAGCTGTTCAAGTACAGTTATAAGCTGCAAATCGAAAATTGTGTCCATTGAAAATAAGTGCTAAATTCAAATCTATCCGTTTTCATCTTTTTCGTGTATAGTATGATATTTCTGTCGGGTCACTGTCAATAAGGGTGTTGCTCGTTAATGGATAAATAAGTATAAATGAATAAATAAAGAGATATTTATAATATAGAATTAATGATTTCTTAGATATTTTGCCAACCCATACAGCACACTCCGTTGCATGAAGGTTGCAGGAAGGTTCCATGTGCGTTGCCGTGCAATGTTTCACAGGGGCGGACATACGAGGATTCCTGCAACATTCCAGCAATGTTGCGGTGCAATATTGCACAGCAAAGTCCCAGCAACATTCCTGCAACGTTCCGGAAATTTTCTAGCAATGGTCACGCAACGTTCCGGAAATTTTCTAGCAATGGTCTCGCAACGTTCCGGAGATTTACTAGCAATGGTCACCATTGCTGGAGCGGGAAACGAAGCGGTCACCATTGCTAGAAAATCTCCGGAACGTTGCGTGACCATTGCTAGAAAATCTCCGGAACGTTGCGTGACCATTGCTAGAAAATCTCCGGAACGTTGCGTGACCATTACTAGAAAATCTCCGGTACGTTGCGTGACCATTGCTAGAAAATCTCCGGAACGTTGCATGAAGGTTGCTGGAAGGTTCTACGTGCGCTGCCGTGCAATGTTCCACAGGGGCGGACATAGGAAGATTCCTGCAACATTCCAGCAATTTTCCTGGAACCTTCCTTCAACGAAGTGTGATGTATGGGAATATGAGCCTGAGAGTTGCGCTCATTATCGCCGCAATATTTCAAAAACTTCGGTGTAACTTCCATATTCCATTTGTCTAGATTCTTTCTTACAAACATTTGAACACTTTCATGCTTCACGAGACAGCATACCCCGAACACCAGGAACTTGACATAAAATACATCAAACTTGCACTTCAATTGTCTGCAATATGATATAGTTTGAACTTAATATCGTAAAGTAACAGTCACTCGATAATTTAAATTCAACATCGGAATATAACCGTGAACAATTTAATAGAATAAAATAACAATCGTTGCAGATTTACAAGCTTCCATTCATAAACACTAAAATCATGGTGTGCAATTAATCAATTCCTTGATACTTATTATGGGTCCATTGTTCTTCTTCAAACACATTACTCGCAATTCCATTGAAAAGGCGACGATGGTGAACGTTACGAACTTTCCAAGAACAAGGTGATGGACAGTACCAAGGCTCGGCGGAGCCGAGTGAAAAATTCTCCCCCGATCTAATTCGGTATTCGCGCTTCGCAGCGTGTTCCGGCGCACTTGCCACTCCGAGGAATTTGGCGGTTGCTTGTTGCTCCGCGCAGTTTCCTCGCAAGCTTCGCCCGCGCAGGGCAGACAAACCGCGGAACGAACACGCAGTCTGGACTTTCTCCGAGCATCGCGTTGAACGCGGTAAAGAGGAAAGGAAGGGAGGGAAACGAGGAGAATGTATATGAAAGCGAGTAAGAGAGTGAGAATGTAAGCGAAACAGAAAGTACTGATGGAGCCTGTATATAGTGAATGCGTGCTGTATTTATAATATTATACACAATCTATACATATACATATATAAATATATACATACGTATATTAATAACGTCGACCTAAAAGCAAACGTAACAACTAAAAAAAAAAACAGCGAAGAAAGTAACATTTGTCGATGGACCGATTAACCCCACTATAATTATCGCGTTAATTTTACACGTAAATCGTCGTGCCACAAGCTGTTCGTCATGGCACCTTAGTTTAGGCGTCTGGAATAACACGCTACGATGTAACGACCTGTGCAGGTGAAGACGAACGATTCTACGCTCTCCGTTCGCTGGTTCGTGCCAATTGTTTTAGAATGGAACTCGAAACTCGCTTCGCAATCGCGTTATTTCCCATCGCGACACCCGACCGTCTTCTTCGGTGGCGCCATCTGGCGGCCGAATTCATTTGGACATACGCCTTTCTCAGCCGCGCACGAGAACGTCGTCGCTCGTTAATCTTTCACGCGCGGCAGAACCGTCTCTCGCTCCTCGAGCGATATACGTGTCGTCCGCTACGCGACGGCGCAGCGTGCCGGACTTTTCTTTCGCCCGAGGCTGCTCGCACGCGCGGCAAGTCGGTGGGATTTCGATCGAAGAGGAGATCGAGAAGATGAACGTCGAGGGAGTTGCGTTTGATACTATGTTCCCAGAGTTCGCGTTACAAGAGATTTCGCTTGGCAGTCTTTGCTTCGCAGTTTAAGAGGGTATCGTTTGGACAACTTCGAGTATCGTCTTACGACTTGTTCAAAAAGCGCGCGCTGAACCGCGACAACCATTGTTCGTGCGTCTTCGCTGCGATTCGTGCGGCGAGAAATTCGCGCGGTATTATGCGCTCGTTCGAACCACGATGCTACGAACAGTCAATGAAATCAATGAAACCAATTCAAAAGTGTATTTGTTCCACGTTGGATCGATCGAGATCCATTTTCTAGAATCTGTAAATATATTGACGAACGATAATAAAGAAATGTTGAAACTGCACTCTGTATATGTATACACTGTAGGCTACATATTTGGCGGTCACTTTATATTATTGGGTTGTCGTATTAGCACGATTTTTACGATTATTATTTACAGTAGGACCCTGCGGAGTAAATATGAATATGGATGAAATTCATTAAACATTCATTTTTTGAGTTATTGTAGATTTTAATAAATTTATTGATTGAAACTTCTGGTACTATTGTTATTATAGACATCACTGCTTTCCTTCGAGGAATTCATTCGACCGGGGAATTTCCGACTTCAGATTAAATGGGAAGTCTAATTAAACAGGCAATAATCATCGCTGTTTTAACTTTCAAGCGCTTTCTTAACTATCACTCTGTTTTTATTTTACAAATGCTTTGTTGAATGCTAGATAATTGTTTTCGAAGCGTAACGATTACGGAACGTTTTGGAAAATTGTGTGTATTAAATTTAAATATTTTTTCTGTACACTTGAGTAACAGCTTTGAATGGTGCATTTCCCCAATCCAGTTCATTTATTTCATACATGGAAATAACTTTCAACTTTCTACTTTGGAGTTTATTTGAAAACGCGATTCTCTATAATTAATTTGTCGTTTGTTTTTCTGCTGGGAAAAAATATAAGTATAGGGTTTAGAGTGAGTAATAGAACTAAAAACATGTTACCGTTTGTAAGCTTTAAATTCAGTAACATTTTTTTAATAATTCCATCGTGCACATTAGCAATATGTCCACTTTAATTCTTTAAGAGGTAACACTCCTTCAAATCGTATAGTCAAAAATAATTGCAAATCCATTGTTACCCCTATAAATTGATGGTGTACCAATTATAGTAATCGTAAGTTCTAACACCACGAGTAATTTGAAACGGAAATGTTTTTATCGCTTGCTATGGGAAAGAAATCCGACCCAGAGTTATTAAATTCTGTATTGCTACTTCTTTTTGCCTGCTTTCTGTCGCTCGGTGCTTGCAGATAAAGTTAAATTGCGGATAAAAATAAACGTAGTGAATGCCACGTTTGAAATTCTCGGCCTTGCAAATAAATTGCGAATTACACGCTTAAATTTCTCCCTTAACGTAAACATGTTCAATTTAAGCGAGAGTACTCTCTCCTCGAGGTAATTGAACAATAAGTTACAGGCATTAACCGCTTTTTTTACTAAAAATCCTGCCTCGACAAACTTAATAATGTACGTTTATTTTATTGACGCATTTTCCTTCAGTTTACGCTAACCACCTCGTTTATAAAGAAAACGAAGTTCTCGAATAAAAAAACAATATTGGTTCGTACACCACTCTTCATGGCTTTTATAATTAACATATTTAGATTTCTAACGTTTTATCGTAGTTGGGTAGATCAAATTGCAGATATACTACTCTCTCTCTTTTGACTCCAATTTGCTTATTCATTTTGCTTTTGCTTTAAAATATCGTTTTAGAATTTCATCGTTTTTACCAGAAGTGCGCTATAAATATTTCCTAGATCCCATTTTCCAATTACGCGCATTCGACCGTTTCCTGCGGCATCGTTCGATATTTGCGAATAAAAATCCTGCTGTTCTTGTTCAACACCGTCGATTGACGAGCATCGATGCCGCGCTATGCGACCACAACCGCAGCAACTGGCGATACCTCTGGCAATAACGATCGTGCAAACCAATCGCAAACATTACACGCTTCTATGGCACCGAAGCGATCCGGTTGGTCTCAATATGTATGTATTTGTAAATTGTCGTTCATACGCGAGAAGCGTTGATGCACGAATCACTACGAAATCATCGATCGCCACCTAAACGTTTGTCCGCATCCGTTTCCAATTTTCCGCGCAGCCACCAATAAATAAAGGTGAGAACGGAACGCCGCACTGTGGTACGTAATGACATTTTTTCTTCAAATCACCTTACAGGTCGTAATTTTTTCAGAAAACTTGACGATTTTTTTTTAAATTCTTCGCAATTAAATTCTCCATTGATCTGTCCAGCCGAAATTTTGAATTTCGTTGCTGCTTTTTTTATATTTATCGGTTTTTTTGGCCGCCTGTTCCGAATTTAAAGTCAGATTCCCGAAATTGAAGGGGGTGAATCCAATATGCCGAATATAGTTGACTTTTCTGACTCAATATTGATGAGCAGGATTTTTAATGTTTGATATTTTTAAACACGTAGATAAACAAAAAATCAGAGATTTGCTTCCAGAAGCACAAGTTCTGCTATATTTCATGATACTGAAGTTTAACCTTTCCACCCATTTGTTAATAAATCCGTAATCGTACTTCTTTTGTAGTAAATCACAATTAAATATAGCACAATATAATACCATTTATTATTTGTTTTATTACATAACATTATACGTCTTTATTATAAACTCAAATAAATTACAATATGCCACCAGGAAGTCATAAAGAAAATGTAACAAAGTGATGGAGTAAAGGATGAAATACAGTGAAGACGGATCACGCTACTATAAAATCTGACATCACATTCTGATTTCCGTCATTCTGGTTTCTGTTGCGCGTTAGCTATCAGAGACTTTCGTGCCACACAGAACGCGTAATTCAATTTGAGCCTCCGTAATCGCGTTTGCGGCGTGATTAACAGAATTGCACGCCATTAATCGCGCTCCCAGCAATTACATTAGACACCGATACCCGCCGAAGGCTTTCTCTGTTCAGCCACTAATAATCGCCATGGATTTATCGAGCCCGGCATTCCACCAGCGACTCGATGTACCGTAATTTACGGCATCAGGAAACGTTTTTCCCTCTGGCCCAGCGAGAACTGCATTAGATGTTGGTGAAAAATTTACACGACCTAGTATGATCCTCTGAATTCACACATCGTGTTTGATTTTTAAAACTGCTTGAGACGACTAATGTAAAGCCGGGAATCCACCGGGAAGCTAAGCTAAGTTAAGCTAAGCTATGCTATGCTATGCTATGCTATGTTTTAACGTAGCTTTTGGTGGAAACGGTTCCATAAGAATGTATTGAAGCTAATTATTTTAAAACGTAGCATGGCATAGCATACACTGCGTTCCACATTAGAGCGTACTGGTTTCGCGCAGGGGTACACTGTTGATTGGTAGTAAATCGGCAGGGAAAGTGCTACGACCAATCGCGTGTGCCAGATCCGTGGGAGCTGCGCAGATCGGTAGCAAATCGGTAGGGGCGTTGGTACACTCTTATATGGAACGCAGTGTAACATAGCATAGTATTAGCATGGCGTGGCGCGGCGTGGCTTTCCGGTGGATTCCCTAGTTGCATTTTGCTGTATCTCCTTAATCCTGACTATTTTTTGTTTGAAATCGTGTAAAAAGAATGTAAAAAGTACGCGATGCTAAGTCGAAGGCTATAGAATTGCTAATGAAATAATCGAAACTTGAAATTGTGAGCAGATATGGGTGAAAGTAACTTCATGTGTGCCTGACGCGGGTAAATGCAAGCAGGTAGGTTGCAATGTATATGGATATACCACGGCTAATACATAAATATAAATATTATATATCTATATACATATATATATGAACCTGTTATTAGAAGTGTTACGAAGGGATTAAACAAATTATGAATTATTGTCAGTTGATATGTCGTTCAGGTGCGGTCGTCTAACAATTCGAACGACAATGTAAGAAGAGGGAACTGTTTACGAGTAAATGGGGAATAAAACATTACACAATTATTGAATATGTTCAATGACCTAATATAAATGATCTCTTTTGAAGAAATTTCGTTATAGATATATATAAATTACAAGGTAACTACAATTTTTTTACTTTTGTTTTATGTGATTGGATGATAAATATACTTGAAATCGCAAATTTAAATTCAAAGTACTCTCTTAATGTATGAGACGTAAACATTATATAATCTTATTGATGCTACAATAACTTTTTTTTACTTTTGAACTGGTGTCTTTACTGGTGTCAATAGCCAGCACTAAAATTGAGGGATCGATGTTTTTACTAATGCGCAGTCGCGATAGGTGGAGTGCACGGGAGTATGCAAATGTTATGAGTACCCCAGCTGGCGCGAAACAATTAACACTCAATTTAGCTGCGGATAACGGAAACGTTGCGTGGAACATATAAAGCAGCGATAAATATATTCCTTTTCAATCGACTTGCGCCTCGACATGTTTTCGCGAACCGTTTTCCACCCCGTAGCTGTGTTCACGCAGTAACAGTATAGATTAACGAGAATTACGACCTCCTGTTTGCAGTCCTAAGTACTCCTAAACGTCACAGAATCAAACTTTATTATGGAACCTAAGACGCAGGTTTGCAACGCTCTGCGACGCGATTTGAAAATGTAGGGGTAAATATAGATCATGCAACATTATCCTTGGGAGCCAGAGACACCTCCGCGAATTTAATGAAGTTTCCAAACCCTTCCAAATAATTTAGATTTACGGTGCATTTGACTCTCCTCTGGGAAAACGCGCACGAAATCGATCATGTTACACAATTCCAACACAGTTATGCTCCCCTTCCGAGGAACTACTGACAATGAGTTACTTTAGTAGGGCAGCGTAATGTTCCTGCATCCTGATAACGTCATTGTTAAAGTTGTTGACGTAATCACGAACCTATACGGCAAAATCAGTCTAGTGGAGACCGGAGCTAAAAGTTCCGATTTCGAGAAAACATAGAAAATTACTGGAAAATAATGTAGCTACTCTATTCACTAATTTCTTGTTAAGTTTATTATATCTTAGGATTTTAAGTTTCTATTTAACATATTGTAATAGGTTTTCATAGAAAGTTATTTATTTGTGGCTGATCCAAGCGGACCTTCTTACTCCTTTATGGGGCTAGTTGCTATCGCATTGGGGTACGTTGTTACTAAGATACAAAAGTTGCCTTTTAATGAAATATTTAATTTCCTAATGAAATAAAACTTCTGAAGGTTCGGATCAACAAAAATGTATTATTGCAAAATGTATCATGTAAATATATTATCTTCAAAAGAAAACAGAAACAATATAACAATCATAAACATTATCTTTGGTATAAAAACTATAATCTACTCAGTGTTGGAGGAAAAGACCCTACCGGTTTTCGGACTCCGGTCGTAGGGATGGAGTACGCATGCGCGCGATGACGCGGTGACGTCAAACCAATCAACGCCAAGATGGGAAACGAAACGACGTCAGCGCCAAGCCAAGAGAAGTGAGGCCGCAGCCAACCAGCGTTGACAACCGAGACTTGGCGCTGGCGTCGTTTCCTTTCCCATCGTTTCCCAAGTAAACCGCCACGGTGGCCTTATGCCCCCCGCGTAGCTAAAAGCACTCTTACACCAGTATCTAACTTTGTTCGCACTTAGTCTCCTTTTTATTATCGCACGCACGCAGCTACTTCTCTCGATCGCTCGGTCTCGACTGCTCGGTACGTTTCGCGATCGCCCGTCGACCGGCTGCTTTGCCGGTAACGTAGGGCTCTACATTAGATCCCTACATTATTTTTGCGTGTATCTCGGAAACGAAGATCGAGCGCCGGTAACATATAGGAAATAGTTGTTCAGAATCATGCCACCGACAACATATTTCAAGGTCATCAAAATCGGCGAGGTGTGCCCTCTTCCATATAATTGCCAAAATTTCGAATAACGAATAAATGACGATTTTTTTCTTAACTTTTATTCGTTATTTGAAATTTTATTTAAATAAAAATTTTGCCTACCTATCTCTGCTCACACGGAAAAATAATTTAAAGTACAACGCTCTTTTCATTTTAAAGATATAACCGTCGGAACAACTTACCCACGGAACTTTTAGCCCTGGTCTCCCTTACTCTGGCATCTGGACTATAAAAGTTTTTTCACACGAGACATTTCTGTGGCTCGCGAAAAGTATTTCAGGCATGTACACATATTTCTTGGTTATTTCTAACGTTGTTAAAGAAGTACTACTGTCAAGTGAATATATTTGGAATACCTACAAGTTGCGGAGCCACAGAAGTGTATCGTGTGAAATGAGCCTAACGTCCACGCACATGCTAAGTCGATTCGTTCTCCAATCACTCGTATTCGTTATTGAAGCTTCCGTTTTTCAATTTCTACTCCCGCCGACGATTATGGAGACTGGTGAGATTTTATAATATTAATCTTAACGAGTTATGCTGTACTGACAGCTGTCGCCGCCACGCGGGGACGCATCATATTTGTGAGTTATTGTGAAGGTTAAGAATTAACAAATTCCTCGAACGCTTACATATTTCTGTTACCTAATTGTTACAAGGTATTCATATCTGTTTGCTCGATAGTCACTGCATGAATAATTCTAAAAACAATATGTAGGTCGACAAAAGAATATTTAGAACTAATAAACGCGCGTTAAGCGTTTGTATTACGCTGAGCGGCAGTGGATCATGGGATGCCGTTGACTACCACTGTCGGCTTGGCGCGTTTTGCCAAACTATTTCGCTTCTGTATTGAAAACAAAACGAGACTTACCACTTCTGTTGACGCTTTCCGAAGGAAAACTGTCTGCTGCATCGCGTGGAATGGTCAGATTTTCTCCCAGACCCTTAGTTTTCGAAATAAATTGAAATATATCTGCAAAAATGGGTGTATTTCGGGTGTCCTTTCCCCTTTGATCGTTGTTTAAACATATTTAAATGTTCATAATGCAATAATTATCGTTGTATTCGGGAGGGTTCATAGAATAATTTGACGCAACGAGCAACCGAATAACTATTACCGTTTCGGCATAAAATATGTTCAAATTCGAAAATTTGCAATTTTTTTTTCAAAATCGAATTTCTCAAAAACTGAGGGCGATGGCGACAAACGGTTTGCGGATTCGTTTTCAGCGCACGAAAACCTATAAGAAACGGCTATTGAATGTTACATGTCCGAAAAATAGTCAAAATTTGTCGAACTGTTATTGACACAAGGGTTAAAAGTTACCGAACTTCAAACCAATTCAATACTTGAAAATTCCGCTGGAACGACATTCAGAACTGTACTTGGGGGATCAAAATCATGTGAACTGCGTATTGTTTGAAATTAAACAAACGGTTTGATGTTTTTTTCCTTGGAACTGAGTTAAATATTTGATGCAGTAGAACTTAATTTCGAAATCAGAATATTCTGCGATTCGAACATTCTGTTATCTAAACAGAGATTACCTTTGTAATATTCCAGCCTTTATAAAAATATCGTTTATAATTGACATAACTAACTGTGATCATAACAAATTAATACCTATAAACTGACAGTGTAAGAGCTCACATATATATAATGGCGTTAAAAGAGTGTAGCTTTAACCATACAGAAAATAAACACCAAATAAATAAAAATGATTTCAGATTGGTAAGGTAGCTATAAAACAGGAAAAAATATACAACATCAAAGGAGATTGGCGTTAAAACCATTTTTATTAAAAAATTTCGTAGTACGCTTCACATAAAACGAATAAATTTCTGTCAGCAACCATATTTCATGGAAAAGGCTTCAAAGAATTACATTACACCTTTTTAGAATGTTTTAAAGAATTTCTATACAATGGTGAATTTTTCTTAATTAGAATAAAAAATTATGTAAGGTTCTATTGAACATAAAAGTAGGTACATAGATTGTTTTAAAAGTAGCGAGTATTTTCAATTCATAGTTACGTATAATTTAAATTGTTATTACCCATACAGCACACTTCGTTGCAGCAGTATTGCAGGAACGTTGCTGCCATATTGTGCTGTTGCAGGTTGCATTGCAATATTGCAGGAACGATGCTGCGATATTGTTGTGCATTATTGGAGTGCCAACGATCCTGCAATATTGCAAGTTCGTTGCCGTGCAATGTTCCGTTGGCAACGATCCTACAATATTGCAGCAATATTTCAAGTTCGTTGCCGTGCAATGTTCCATTGGCATCGACCCTACAATATTTCTGCAATATTGCGCGCACATCGTCGTGCAATGTTCCAGTGGCAACGATCCTACAATACTTATGCATTATTGCGCGCACATCGATGTGCAATGTTCCAGTGGCAACGCCCCAGCAAAATTGCACGCACATTACCGTACAATATTGCAGAAATATTGGAGTGGCAACGCTCCTGCAACTTCTCTGCAATGATGCGGTGCAACATTGCAATCTCGCACCAGAGTATTGTCGAAGAGCAGGATTTTGCCATAAGCTTCACAAATACATAAGCTTCACGAGAAGAGCCAGCTGGAGAATTGTGTCTGTTTGCAATTTTCGAAAATCTCCACAGCCTGCTACATCGTAAAATAAGCGCATCAGTATCAACTCCGACGAATGTAGGACGAGGTTCTTGCGGTAATAGAGCGGAGGGTGCAAGCCGTCACTGAACGTGCAAGAATTGTGATCATTTGAGCATCTTTCGAACCCAGGCATCCATTTTGAAACAATAAATTTCCAGTTATTCTTCACTTTCAAGCCTTAACGAGGCTTACAACAACGTACTACGAAATTCTCATTGTCGAGTATGCGATATTGGTGGTTCTTGTAAGTAGTGAAGTCCAATTCCCGCATTTGATTGGCGTGGTTGTAGATCTTCTTGATCACTGGCGGGAACCTTGCGATGTTCGCAGCGTCAGCAATCTCATCGTAATATGCCCACTGTCTCTCCTTTAGTTTGCTGATATGCCTAAGCTGGGAATCGAGAGAATCACTTGAAAATCAATATTTACGCGATATAAGTATATACCTACTGACAAAAAACACAAACGAACTCGATTTAATTGTCACAATAGATTGCGCGATAATTACTTTAATTCAACTAATATTAGTTTAATTAAACTTCACTTTAATTAAACTAATCTTCGCCTCTAAATTTCGTAATTGTTAAATTCAACAACTTACTTAGCTTTTTCTATAATTATTTTATAAAAATGAATTCATATTTTGTAATATAGTGATATTCAAAGGAGGTAAAGTGTTGCTTTCTTCGTTCATCTGAAGTCAGCGTTTGACAAAGTAAACAGAAGGGAAAAGCTTCTTCAAGTTTCAAAATGCTTTTAATAACCATTTGTGTATTTCTTTAAATACGGGACATATTTGCTATATATAACAAATTTTGTTTATTATTTATAATTATTCTTCATAAAATTAGTAAGAATCTTCTAAACGTGCTAGCGAAATTGTTTCTTACCAATTATCAAAAATATTTGTAAGATGATATTTTTCTAGCATCACTAATGTTTCTAAAATCTAAATAATGCTCCTTATTGAATTATATTGAAAGATTTCTTATTCCCATTCAGACATTTAAAAAGAAACAAATAAGTAGATAAATAGAGCCATGCTAAAAGCGAATTTACTCTTGGAGAACATTGATCTGTTTTCATATTCACTAAACTCCTTACGCACACAGCTACTGAACCATTTCTCGGATTTAAATAGCGTGAGGTAAACTGTCTGACTCGTGTTTATAGAATTGTTATATTATATACAGATATTGTGTACCAACGGGTTCATCCCGTTTATATCAATAATTCTATCTGACTAAAAACGGTAATTGTAAAAAAGGGAACAGAGAAGCAAAGACTATGCACGATTTGGAATTTTTTTATCAAACAATATAATAGACACAAAATTAAAGGGATAAATCAGACATTTCTTTTTCATGTTTGCTTTTTTTTGTAAACACAGTTACGTGTTATAATAGCAGGAAAACCAAGCAGAAGGATAAAATTAAATCAAGGAACTAAAACAAAACAATAAATAAAAATTTACGTGTACAGGCACTTCCTACGATTATTAACTGTTCTTACGTGTAATTCTAAAGATGTGATAAAATGACCATAAATAAAATATGTACCGGAATACCCTGATCAAGCAGAGCTCTCTTTTCCGCTTCGTATTCCTCACGGATTTTCTCGGATGAAGGCAGCCGAATACGGCCTTCCAGAACACCTAGAATGTATTGTGCCTGTAGGTGAAACATCGGGAACGGAATTACGATTCCTGGTAGTCCCATGACAAATAAACTGGGATAATCCATGTGTATCAGATGCTTGTAAATCGGCTCGACATGGTTCTCATTTGTGCGCATCTCAACTTTACTCGACAGAAAGGGATACGTAAACTTATAGCCTGAAAACAGAGTATTTCATCGAAATTGCAATGTTAGTAGTCATTTGATCAGAAAAGTCAGGGTCCTACCAAGGGACAAAATGATCTAGCTTATCAATTTCAACCACTTTAATTCAGAAAAAGGACTGACAAAATTAACAACAGTGTTCTATTTTATGTACAATAAGTGTGCAACATCGAAACATATTTTCAACATCTGGCTTCATGAAAATTAGAAATTCGGGGAAATGAGAGAAAAGTGTTTACCGCTTTGAGTGACGCAAGCTTCAGAGAAATGCCCCGTCAAGTTGGTCAGACCTTTCCGAGTAGGTACTTAACGGGTCATGCTCAGTCAGGAGGCCGAAAAAAGGGTGGTCTTTGGAAATTTTTTACTCAAAAGCTATAACACATTTCTCAAAAAATCTTTTTTCCTTTTAAGGATTGCATCTAGTACCGTGCATCGTAATTTTTTTATTTAAAAATATTGATCAATAACTAAGTTATTGTCCACTTAAAAAATTCGTGAAATGTGTATTGCCTGTGACTGCTATTCCAAAACTGAAAACAGCATCCACGATGATTGAATACCGATGCAATGTATAAATATCGAGAGCAGTTGAATGTTTAGACTAAGCGTTTTATCGCTTAAAGGAATGCACACGGAGACCCAACGCCACGCGGTGGCGCAGCACAGGCCTGAGCGATGAACGTCTTAATAATGATTTCTACTTTCTTCCGTTTCGGGCAAATCCGGGCAGTTAAAATTGACGTTCATTTTAAGTTTCATGTTCTCTAAATTAATATACAAAAAATCACGGAGGTACTTTTTTAAAATTGCAAAACGCAACTTATAAAAATCGAATGAAAAGCATAAACACACCGCCAGTTGCGCGTGTTTAAAAAAATGCACCGAGATTTCGAATAAATTTCTAGTGTCATTTTTTACAACAAATTGGTAGATTCAGTAAATGTTATGGGTAGCATTGAAACCTACGTTCCTTTCTTAACTATTTTGAGATACAAGAATTTATGGATCGAGCACTTCAGATTCTTCACTATTGCACATTACATCGAACACTGTATCGACGTGAAAATACGCCAAAGCCATGCAAGGGATGCGAGTTTCTCTGCGTGAAAACACGCCGAAGCCACGCAAAGTATGTATTAATAAGAGTGGTAAACATGTGCCTAGGTTACAATTGGCCAGTAATAATGGCTTTTTTTGGTTTTGTTTCAGGCCTGAGGATAATTCGACAGGGCCCTGACAATGTTCATTTACTAGTGAATAATTAACTTGGAATACCTCATCACTTATATGTACGTAGGAGATCAAGTCTTTTTACCGGTGCAGTATATGAAGTTGTCTACTTCGGCCTTGGAACCGTCGCGGAAGATGAAAATGTTTCCTTGAATGGATTGGATCCCAGGTCTCTGTTCGACGTTCTGCGACATTTTGGAATCGACTGGTTCCGGTAGATTGTGACTTAAATATACCTGCATCGTCAAACAGCAAATGCCAACAGTTCTATTAAAGTAATAAACTAAAATATGATTTTAAAAAAATAAAGAACCAACTTCGTAGGATGTACACTTCCGGAGATTAAATTCATTTATAGACCCGAGTTTCGTGAAAATGAGCAAAACATGCAATCTTTGGCGGCCTGTATTTTTTAAATAAATTCGAAGCCAGCAAAATGATGACTTAAACCCCCCTTAATTTCACACATCGACTGCAAAAAGTAATCCATTTGGTCTGGAATGATCCACGTGTAAAAATGAGACTAATTTAAATAACTGATCATAGAAACAATTAAAAATTAGTAAAAATATATTACACTAGCATAATATACCCGCGCTTCGCTTTGGGCCTAAGAGATATTAACGCCTCCATGAAAACACATTTCACCCCCCCCCCCCCCCCCCCACCAGGGGTTGATTAGGGTGAAATCCTGAAATTGGTTTTTAGGCATTTATGTGGGTAAATTTCGAAGTAAAAAACCAAGTTGATATCTAATCGGGCCAAAAAGATATTGAGGCTTTCGTGAAACACAGTTTACCCCTTTCCACTCCCTTAGGGGTTGATTGGGGCAAAATCCTAAAATTGTTTTTTAGGCTTTTGTGTGGGAAAGCTTTACAATGAAAAACCAAATTGATATCTGATCGGGCCTAAAAGATTTTGAGAAGTGTGAAAACACATCTTACCCCCCCCCCCCCCCCTCCTTTAGGGGTTGATTAGAGCATAATCCTGAAATTGGTTTTTAGGCATTTGTGTGGGAAACCTTTGTAATGATAAACCAAGTTGATATCTAATCGGGCCTAAGAGATATTAAGGAATCCGAGAAAATACATTTTACCCCTTTTCACCCCTTTAGAAAGGTGTGTCGTGACGAGCTTTACCACAGTATATTTTTTAAAATTCAGTTTAACAAAATTTAATTTTCCAATATTTCTTAGCGTTTGGACAATAATTTTTCCCATTTTCGAGCGCTAGTCCCCTTATCGCAACCGAGCCCTCAATTTAAAAAAAAAAGTTACATAAGTGTAGTAGGGTTCGAAGTCTTTCGGATAGGGTGTACTATTGAATGTATACATATAATATATTATATTGCTGAAATTGCTATATCCATTAAAGTCGATCTGTCACTGCAACTTATTTCGATTGTCATTTTCACGTATGGGTGCCATGCATCAAGAGCCTAGAAACGCAACAGTTTCAATCCGATTTTCCCGCAAGCTTTTGAGTGGTGCACATCGTGCATTAAGTAAGTGCGAAATTTGAACAAAATTGGTGATTCAAATCTCATGCAGAGCCCCTATGAATAATAGCGTTCCGTGTACCTTTTCCGCGTACTGTGAAACCTCTATGGCGATATCGATGCCAGACCAAGACGCGCCGAGGATGCACACTGTCTTTCTAGCGTACAACGAGGGTATCCTGTACTGATGACTGTGTATGCGTCCCCCAGGAAAACTTTCAATGCCTGGAATGTACGGGACATGGCCTACTGTGTAATGACCATTACAGAGGACCACAGCGTCGAATGTTTTCGTGGTTTCCACTTTAGTATCCAAGTCCTCGTACGTGACCATCCAGATTGTCTGTCCGTTTCGCAGAGTCTCTGGTTCCACGTGTTTCACCAGAGTGTTTAGCTGAAAATCGAATGCAAAAGGTGGAGTCGTACAAAAGAAAGATTGCTCGTCGCAACAATTAACGGCCATAAACGCTGTAAGGTGTGTATCGCAAGAACGTAGACGCGATATCTGCGACACTTGATACCTATTGCATCGGAGCTTGTATTTATGGGAGTTGTATTATAGGAAGTCTCCTCTGATACGCGATGGCCCCCTCTTACAATTAGTATCCTTTCTGTCATTGAAGAGTGGACACTTCAAGAGGATAATGATCCGAAATACCGAACCCGCTTTTGCACGGAATGGGAAACGAGTAACGGTATCAACGAGGGATTGAAAAGGTTCCGAAAATAACTGGTTCAAACTGTTATATATCGGTTCCGATCGTTATCGGTTTCGGTTGCGGTTCTAATATCGGCTCTTATCCATTTCAGTTCTATACCAGCTGCGGTTGGAGTTAAAACTTTTACAAAATGTAAAAAACCGATTTCCAGGTTGGGCTGAAAAGAATAAAATAATTTTTTTTTAAGTCGGTGCCCAAATAGAAACAAAATTAAATCGGCTGGACGCGTGACGTGCCACTACATTTTTGCGCCCTCTAATTCCCGGGCATTAGTGTGCTAATGGACGAAGTATAATTGATAAAGGTTTAGAAATGTATTTAATTTTGTTATTCTATTTTGGCACCGACTTAAAAAAAATGTATTTTTTACTTTTTTAAAAAAGTTTATTATTTTTTAATTTTTAGTTACCATCGTTTGAAGTCGGTTGAAAAACATTCATTATGGTACCAATTGGGGAACATACTCCATATAACAACGAAAGAATCATTCAAATCGGTCCACGCGTTACAAAGTTATGTGCGAAGGTACATTAAAACTGGAATTCTAGATAATTCAAAGAGTATGTGGATAGTAATAAAAAAAGTAGCATGGTACCACCGGTTCTTCATACGCTTTCAAATAAAAAAAGAATCACCGAAATCGGTGTACCTATGCGAAAGTGATGCGTGAACACATGAAGTTGCTTAAAAAATACCATTCACTCTAATATCGGGTCTGTTTCGATTCTAAGGTTGTAATAACCCTAACTCCTCATCTAACCATAATTACGTAGAATCGAAATAGAGCTGCTATAAGAATGAATACTATTATAGATAACTATAAGCGTAACCGGTATAGAATTGAAATAAAACCGATTAGAACGTATATAGAACCAATATCAGAACCAATATTAAAACCGTATCTGAAACCGATATTGTCAGAAATGTCTGTTCCTTAGAACAGTTATTCAGAATATCGGTTCTTCATACCTGTTTCACGAACCGAAACCGATATCATAACTGTTTTCAAACCTTGGTATCAACGTGTTGGATTAGCCATCTCAGTCCCCTGATACCAATCCAATAGAATATGTTTGGTCTATTATAAAGTACAAACTCCGAGGAAAGCGTATTTTAAAAATAAAATTAGTTCGTAGTATTCGAGAAATATGGAGGTCTCTTCCTGCTCAATGCTCATACGCCGAAAAGTTGATCGAATATATATCCAGACGCTGTCAAGCAATAATCACAATTGATGAAGATTAGACTACTTAGTATTAGCTTTTTAGATATACTATCGATTTATATAAATTTTTTTAGAAAAAATAATTATTTACACAGAGGTATCGCGTCCACGCTCTTGTGATACCTCAGGCGTAATACAGTGAGAATAATAGTCAAGCATATATGTTTCTGTATAGCCGGTTGGCCACTGCGAGTACCGCACGGCCCGACCAGTCGAGCCGGTGCGCATCGGTGCAGCGTCAACTTTCGGCAATTTTTACAGGGCCAATTTTAAAATGTTCATATTTTTTAAAATTTGTCCATCAAGGGGAAGGATAGAACTATATTCTCCTTTTTTCAGATTTTTAAAATCGCGCCCGATATTAAAAACCTGCATTTGTTTAAAATAATTGCACAAAAAAGATTCAAATTTTTTTAAACTGAAAGAATTTTTTCTAAAAACTTCAATGTCTTCTCTATAAGCACCGTAAAGCTCATCTCCATTCGTTTCCTACTTCAATAGCTATAATTTTTTGAAAAAAGTTAGCACTTAACTTCAAATAGCTGTAAAATCTGCATTTTTCAACATTTTCAAAAATCCTTTGAGGTACGTTTAAATATCACTAAAGACTACAACATATTCAAATTTCAGCAATTTTGGAAAACTTACTCCAAAATCTGTCCGAGTTCGCATGGAATGTTCCATATAAAGAAGGTGTACAAAATTTGTTTGTGCTATAAGGAAGATCACAGAAAATATGTATGTTTGGAAGGTAACATGTTAGAAAGCGTGAAGTTTTCAAGCTAAGTAGTGAGTTAACTTTCAAATGTACTATATTGATTTATATACCTTTTACTCGTTAACATGCATATTTTAAGAAACGAATATATTATATTAGATAAGGTTTGACATTTACCTTTATATGGGGATACAAATTGAAATGTTTTGTGTAGTCACAGAGGTAGTTTCGAATTACACTGTGATGAACAAACGACGGGCCATCGTCATGTTTCAGTGGAAAGTCAGGTATTTGCATAATTTCTCGGGGAAGGTTGGTTCTGTAATGCGACAGATGAAATTAGTAACCTTTTGAAAATATTTTACCGTTTTAACGCCGCGTCTTGGGTATCAGAGGAAATTATATCAGAGTAATGCATAGAAAATGTTTTAGGCCGAAAATTCGAAAAATAATTACTCGGTAATGCAAAACATGAAGCTACAATACTAAATGAAAATGATTGTGCAGTATGTTATAGAATTTGTCTCGCTAGGTATCCTTGCCTTGCAATTAACGAAAAAGATAGACAACAAAATAGCTCGATCTTTGAAGTATGAATTTTAGAGATAATTACTGCTTTAGTAAAAACAGAATATATTACATATATTGCAAAGAACTTTTTATAATTCACAGATATACTTTTTGTACTAGTAAGTTTGTGAACCGTCTAATTAATATACTCGCCGTAAATAAAACGTGCAAGTTTCGCAACACAGCAATGCTTTCCTCAATCTTTTGCAATATATCAAACGGAGAACTGTATGTCATAGTAAATTTCTATGTTACGACGGACACTTCAAGAAAAAGTACTAAATAAAAAATTATTTAAATAACGGATCGAATAAAGGTTACTTTAACTACAGATTATTCGACGAATAAAGTTAATTTCTTTATTCGACGAGAATTTATTCAACGAATAAAGTTAACCCGGATGCACTTTATCCGACACAAGACGAATCATTTTTTTAACTGTTATTCGAAATTTTTATTTAAATACAAATTTTGCCCATCTCTGCCGAAAACTGTCGACCATTTCCTTATAGGTAACACTTCACAAGCTTCGCTTCCATTTCACAAAAATATGCTGGTGGTCTTGTGAAATGTTTGGTATCAGAAAACTACCAGTTCTCTTGGAAAACAGCACTGGGGCTCGAGAACTTCCTATTTGTCGCCTAGTACAACGATTTATCGGCTGATTTATTAGCGAAACATCGAAATCTTTTGTACCCTGCTACTGATTACCAAAGCAATTGTCTCGTGACTATGTCAAGGAGTGTATCGCGTGTCAGCAGAGTTTATCGCGACAGACTAGATCGACTAGAACACAATCATCAATTATCGTTACGGAACGAATGACGTGAAATCACACACGACCAAATCGATTTGCCCCTCTGTTTACGTAGGAATAGCGAAATCATTAATAATCACGTTATGAAAAGGTGTTTACTAACGTGAGAAGTTTATTACGAAACGATGTTTTCTAAATGTTAAAAAAATAATAGAACACTAACGACTGAAATACGATAATTCTTGCATGATAATCAAAATAGAAAATATAAGACTGTTATGATTTTAAGCGGCAAAAGATTATAGTGGGGATCCGAGAACTTTTTTAAATTAGCTTGCCCAGAAATAGAGTTTCTGCCAATATGCCTTAATAATAGAGACATTTGCATGTAAATTATTAAAAATTTCATAGTGGCCGTTGGGTTTTAGTGGGTAAAAATCCCACACTATCCTGACACCCCGGGGATTCCCCTCTGGAGGAGTCGGGGTGCCTTTTGAAGATTTCCCCAAGTTAAAAAAATTATAAAAAAATTTAATTTTCTTTAACGTGGAGATATCTGCAAAAGGGTGCTAGGGTATTTGGGGGATTTTTACCCACTAAAACCCCACGGCCACTATGAAATTTTTAATAACTTCCATGTAAATATCTCTATTATTAAGACCCATTGGCAGAAATGCTCGGACACCTATTTACTTATTTTCGACATAGGTAGATCCACCGTGCCGGGAGAGGAAAAATGGGAGAGGAAAAAGTTTCACTGTTTTTATCATTATCAGCAACACGATAGGCTACAGAAAAGAGAAAAGAATTTCACCGTGACTCTACATTCCTGCGTATAGTAAACTACGATTCAGTAATTATTGCATCAGAAGATTGATTCATGAAATAACAGTCACTTAACAATTACGTGCTACACTCACTTTAGATTCTTGTACATGCTACTATGAACTGGTAATCCATGCTTATCGACGTCGATTTCATCGGTGTAGACCCATGTCCCACCAATCTGATCGGTTTGCTCGAACAGAGTCAGCTTATAAGTGTCCAATCTCGAGGCTGTGTGCCGTGCAACCACCAATCCAGCTACACCACCACCGACTATGGCAATTCTGGTTTTGGTACTCGGCATGTTATCTACGGGAAATGTCTTGCGATCTATCGAAAGGAAAGCTATCGATGTGTACCTTGCCACGGCTGAAATTTTCGACTGATTTCCTCCACTTAGCGAACCACGGCGTTCACATCGATATCGCGGACACAATGAATTAGAATTATTGTAATCTCTATCTTCGCATGCACCTTAGAATCCCTAGCTAATAGTGTGCACATCTACGCCATCGTTCTGCCAAGTGCAAGCACTTTCTCGTTTAAATCTCACATTCAATTCTCGCTTTCGTTTAAGCCTATAAACCTTGCCATTTTCTATTGGCAGACTTATTTTTTTTTAAAATGTCGACACGCCAAAAAGTGGTAAAAAAATGAGTTCTAAAAGCAGAACGCGAAGATGACACGACGGAAGGTCTCGTTCCGCGACATTATATCTGCTGAATATTTTGTTCCAAGTTGTTTCTGAATCGGAGCTGTATCTGTCTCTGCCTTACGCTCACGTTCATACGTATCCCCTCGATAAGTCTCTTTGTCAACATTTCGTTTCAATATATTTCATGAATGATACAAGCGCGTCCCACCAGGAAATGCTCACTCGATAGCACGCGGTGTGCGCGCGAAGTATACACAGCCACTGTCACACATGGCGCTGACTTTCTAATCAGTTTACGATGTGCGAAATATACCAAAGTGAAAGATTATCAGTTTAATCGGCGTCGGCGTGTTTTCACGTCCAGGGACTTGCAATCTGTGCACAGGTTTTGAGATATCCTCGCGTCGATGTTTTCTGGAAAGCGTCAGAAGTATTGGCGAACGTAATGTTTACTTCGAAAACAGACCAATCAAGGAGTAGCTCACTTTCTACGCTTTGTAGAAAACTCTCCTGGCGGGAAAAGACGCGTTTCACAAAACGGTGCGCCGCGCAAAGTGTTAAAGACAGACATTTCTTTGGACAGCTATGAATCGAACCACAATTACACATTTCATATTGACATTGATGAGAAACTGGTTGCACTTGACTTAAACGAAAGCCGTTGGAAGATAGCACGTTTGTTCCTGATTACAGTAATCTACTTGGAGAAAAGAAGCAGGGTCATTTCGGGGGAGACGCACCTGAAAGAGAGATGCACAAGATGCGGTAAACAATTGGCAGCATTGATTGAATTGTTAATACTAACAAGGAGAGGTTCCCTGGTGTCCGCCTCCGATTGCTTTGAATTTTGGATATGTTTTAGAGGACCAAAAAATAATATATACGTGTTATTTTTAAAGCGGCCCGTTTTCATATTTAGGGGGTGAAACCATCCCCCATAGTTATAAGATTTTCAGGTGTTCATTTCCCGATTGCTTCGGTTTTTGGATATGTTTTAGAGGACCGAAAAGTAAGAAACACGTGTCTTTTTATTTCGGCCTGCTTGAATGTTTAGGGGGTGAAACCACCCCCCATAGTTATAAGAATAGTTGGTTCCCGATTACTTTGAATTTTGAATATATTTTAAAGGACCGAAAAATAAAAAATACTTGTCTTTTTATTTTGGCCTGTCTGCATGTTTACGGGGTGAAACGACCCCTCAAATTTACAAGATTCTCAGGTGTTCGTCTCCGATTGCTTCGGCTTTTGAATATATTTTGTAGGACCGAATAGTAAGAAACAGGTGTCTTTTTATTTTGGCCTGTCTGCATGATTAGGGGGTGAAACCACCCCTCAAAGTTAATAAGGGTTAGTGCATTACTATGTTAAGTAAAAGTTCATATAAACATCTGAAAATCTTGTAAATTTGAAGGGTGGTTTCACCCCTTAAACATGCAGACAGGCCAAAATAAAAAGACACGTATTTCTTATTTTTCGGTCCTCTAAAACATACCCAAAATTCAAAGCAATCGAAGGTGGGCGCCAACTATTCTTATGAATTTTGGGGGGTGGTTTTACCCCCTAAACGTGCAAATGGGCCAAAATAAAAAGACACGTATTTCTTATTTTGTGGTCCTCTAAAACATATCCAAAAACGAAAGCAATCGGAGATGAACACCTGAAAATCTGATAATTTCGGGGGTTGGTTTCACCCTCTAAATATGAAAACGGGCCGCTATAAAAACACACGTATATCTTATTTTTCCGTCCTCTAAAACATATCCAAAATTCAAAGCAATCGGAGGCGGACACCTGAGAACCTCTCCTTGTAAGTAGTATTCTTGTCTATCAGCATAATCTCAATAAACAAAACACAACGATCGTGTTATATTAAGTGCATTAAAACTGAAAAACGATCGTGTTATATTAAGTGCATTAAAACAGCTGAAGAAACACCATTTCATAGCTAAGAGACAAAGAAATGAGTCTAAATGCTGCTTCTGAGGAGTGTTGCACGTAATAAAGGCTCTGTTAAGAAGATATAGATCAAATACTGACTGGACTAGAAAATATAAGTAAAAGAAAATTATTGACGAAGGTAAAACAAGAAAAAGTAGAAAAAGCACTACAGAAGAACATGAAAACACAGTCTGGACTGCAGCCAGCAATGATTAGAACTATGAAATGTAAAATTTGAGATAATTTCAACCAAAGGAGGGACTAATAAGGAAGAATCAACAAGTCGATTAGGACTGATTAAAATTCTGATGACTATTGTAACGAATGCTTAGAAAATTACAAATCAATCAGTTCTACTGTGTAACATGTGTGTGGGAGAGAAAAAGAAGAATAGGACTAGAGAGAACAGGTTACAAATAAATAAGCGCATCTCTCCCGAGTCTGAAGTGCACCTCTCCTTCCGGCTTTGGGGGAGATGCACTTTCTCGATGATTTCAGAAAGCTCATTGCAATATTAAAATAAAGTTTTCATAGACTAAATGTTATATTTTCTTAAAGAGATTGAAATGAATAATTAAACTACATTTCCCTACACTTCCAGTTGTATTTATTTAAGATTTTCTAACCAATAGAAAGAATGTGGTGCGTCTCCCGAAATGACCCTGCATACATTACGATTTCAAACGTAAACGTACATAGGGTAGAAGTACCAGTAAATGAACACGTACCAATGAATGGACATTTTATATTAAAATGAGTAAAATAAGTTATTAAAATAAGCAGCTAATTAATTAGAGACTTCTTTTAATTTCTTGCTTCATATCCAAACAGTTTTTGCAGCACATGGAATCAATCGCGTTGCAAACATAATTTTATAAAAGTGTTCATTCATTAGCCTTAAGTGTTCATTTATTGGTGCGTTTACCCTATTTCTGAACAATCCGATGCAACCGCCGTATAAAATTAACGCGAAGTTCACCGAAACTATTAGGACATCCCATAAGTAACGCGTTTTTTTCTGTACGCAAATATATAAGGTAAAAGTAAACAACTATCGTAGAATAAGTCGAATTCAACTTCTGCACTGATTCTTCAACAGTTTCTACTGGATTCTGTTCCAATCGAACTCTTCAGGCCTCCCGCGGCACGAGGTTCATTTTTCAGACTGTAGTTCTCAGCTCGAAATTTCTTAACTATCTTCGACACTGCCTCGCACTAATAATCTGTCCATACATACACCTCAGATCAGTTTTTTACCGCTGCAGTTGCATCATTTCCTTTACTAAGCTCACGCAACGCAACACGCCGAATATGCTCTTTCGTCGCGTCCATTTCAAACGTTTGTAATAACCGCAACAATCGATCTGCACTCGTGAACTTTTGATACAATATTGTCTGGAGGTTCCTATTTACGGTAGCGTATATACCAAACAGATAAGTGACGAACGCGACGAGCTCCATGATTTAAAACTCAGCTCTCCGAAGAACCGCGTTACTTGCGGGATCACCTAATAAATAAAATCACAAAAAGCATAGTCGCTGCGGTCGACCAATTTTTACGTACATCACGGGGGATCCTGTGCGCGTACGCGAGTTAGCTCCTCGCTCTCCCACGGCTATCGTTTGTGTATTAGAACGGTGGAATGCGGTAGGGTCGGCGGAAGTCAAATAAACCAGTAAGAAAGGCTTATCCAGTGTCTAATTAAGTACGATAATATAATACTCTTGGCGGCTTTCTCTTTCCGCTTGGGGAAAGGTTGTCAGTGAGAAGGAAACGGTGAATAATGGATCGGTGCAGCCTCGAGCGCGGTGATTATTATGGGCGCGAAGATATCGTCTATCGGGAAACGTCACTGAGCACGATGCACCACAAGGGAACTAATCACGAGGCGACTCGGCCAGAAGTTGAATTAAGACTGTCCACCCGAAAGCAAGCTGCTCGTTGCAACGACGTCGGTGGCCAACTTCCCCTCCGAGGTTCGGTGGCTTACGTAAATGCGGAGAACATTTCTTTGCAGGGACTCGCTGTACAACTTGCCACGGTGAAACAGCGGGGTCGAGAAAAACGAGAGGGACGACCGAAAAATCCACCTTCCAGCCGTCGTGCGAAAATAAGCAGTATTTTCATTGCACGCGTTCGTTATACGCCAGTGATGATACGGCGAAAGTAGTACGAAGAAAAGAGAATAGGCGAGCCAACTGCGAGCGACTTGTATAAAATTCGCAGTGTGCGAAGGGCGAAGTTCAGGGAAAATAGTACGCTGCTATTAAACATGAATGTTGAAAAATAACACTGTCCAACACGAATTTTGGTCCGCTCTATCCGCTGGGTTCGTCTTGTAGAGTGTTTTGCTCTGAACACGAATCCGCAAGCAGAATTGCTCTAGCACCCTCAGTTTTCGAGAAATTCGATTTTCAAGAATAATGCAAATTTTCAACTTTGGACATCTTTTGTGTTCAAACAGTGATAGTTATTCGGTCGCTTGTGCCGTCAAATTATTCTGTGAACCATCGCGATCGCAACGATATAAGTTATTATTAAATTATAAACATTTAAATATGCTTAAATGCACCGATTTTTGCAGATATTTTTTTCTATACATTTCAAAAACTAAGGGTTTAGGAGAAAATCTAACGATTCTACGCGATGCATCAGACATTTTTCCTCCGAAGACCATCAGCAGAAGTGGTGAAACACCTTTTGTTTACAATACAGAAACAAAAGAGTTTGGCAAAACATGCGGCGACAACAGTGGTAGTCAATGGCGCGTGGGCCGCTCAGCGTCACGTTTTGCCGAACTCTTTCGTTTCTGTATAGAAAACAAGAGGTGTTTTACCACTTCTGCTGATGGCTTCCGGAGGAAAAATGTCTACTGCGTCGCGTGGAGTAGTCAGATTTTCTTCTAGACCGTTAGTTTCTGAAATATAGAAAGATATCTGCGATAATTGGTACATTTCGGATGTCCGAATGTTACCGAACCGAGAAAAAGTTCAATTTTGTTGGACAGTGTAATTAATTGATTCTCTAAGTATATGATATGGAAGTCTTTTTCTTTCTGTAAAGTGCATAGGTGTCTTTTATTGACCAGTGGTCTTTTCTTTCTTGTTAAAAGTGGTAAAAATTGTAATCAAGAATGCTGCCTGGCTTATTGAATGCATGCTTACAAGGTTGTTCATTAATAGAGAAATGGGGAAGTTTTAATAAAATATAAATGTGCCTATATTATTTAATTCGTTGTGATTGATATTCAAAGTTTATTAATTTATAACATTACTGTAACGATCATATTTTCAAATTGTCTCATAGTGGTGTCGTTTACCTTAAATAGATTCTATTCGAGTGTAACGAAATGAACACCATAAAATAAATCAAATAATAAATGTTTCGAGAGCACTTTAAATGTGGTGGCAATTTTAATTCGGGTTTTTAAGCAGTTAATGTGTGTTTACATTTTAAATTCTAAGCATAATACTAATTTTAGGCGTATAAAACAATAGTCACCCTTGATACCATGTGACTTCTGGTTGAAACATTTTTTCATGCAGCAAATAATTTTTACGAGTACAGCATTTGAAGTCTTCAATTTAGGTGCCTCTCCCTGTGTAATGAATCTCCCATTTAGAAAGAGAAAGTGCAGTGCAGACACTAAGAAAAACTTGCAACGGGTATAATGAAAATGTAATTAACGAATGACCTATTACTGAACCCACGAAGAAGATTAGGAGAAGTGATTCCGGTTTGGAAAGTCAGACTAATGTCAGATAGATGGGAATATGTTTCTCCATTCTCTTGAAATATGCAGCATTATCATTGTGATATTTCAGCCGCGAATTTATAGTAAAAAAAGGAAAATGTCCTACTTGAATTAATTCTGTTCCTGCAGATTTGCAGTTTAACTAGAATATAACCTTGACCTCGGTGTATTTATAATTCACTTGAACTGACTAATTAATAATAATAATAGTAATAATAACGTCTTTACTGCCCTGAGAGACAAGAAAAAACACATAGAAGATACATCAATTTAATATTCGGAAATGACAAAGTGTAAAAAAAACATTGTATTTAAACGTAACTATTAAAACAAACTAGAACAATAACTAAATATGAAAATTACAATGCGAATAATGCTAGGACTGACAATAAAGTTGAGTGGGGTTTCAAGGATGCTGATCTATGCGAGAAATTTTTGGACGAACCCTATTATAAAATCTAAAGGTATTAAATGAAACCAAACAACGTTAGCCGCTAATTCAGCATTGTTACGTGACGTGGCTGGTTGCAAAAGAAATGAGGTTGGAAGGTAAA
The DNA here is from genome assembly GCA_910592295.1 of Andrena haemorrhoa. Lineage (NCBI taxonomy): Eukaryota > Metazoa > Arthropoda > Insecta > Hymenoptera > Andrenidae > Andrena > Andrena haemorrhoa. The sequence continues at coordinate 9,711,946 of OU342943.1, forward strand.
AATCGCTCCACAGATAGAGCTGCAGGAAACATTATACATACATGTCATCTATTAGTTCTCAAAGTTTATATTTATTAGGGTTTGCCGGTTTAAAAAAACCGGATTTAAAAACCGGTTTTCAGTTATGAATTTGTAAAATTCGAAAACCGGTTTTAAATTTAAAAAACCGGTTTCATATACTAGAATTGATATGCAGAAATGAACTAATTATTGAATTAAAAACATTAAACTTTTGACTTGAAATCGCTTCGGACACAAGAATATTGTAATAGGTAACAGTTTAATGTAAAACTACTCTTCATGAGTTCATATTTTCAGAAAAAAAATACTAAATGGAATAAAGATTTATAATTGGGTATCACCTTTTAAAAGATTTATATTTTGTACGGATTTTAGTTATTATAATTTCTTTTATTTGGTTCTTTATAGATGGAGTATATTTTATTTCGTTATATTTTTGTAACTCCATAATATTAAGGACTCTGCAATTTTTAAAAATAGGTACAAGTATTTATTTACTATTTTAATTATATTTTTTTGTGAAAATTCGAAAACCGGTTTAGCCGGTTTTTTGCGAATAATGGAATTCGAAAACCGTTTCTTTCAAAAGTCGGTTTTTGTATAAACCCTAATATTTATTGTAATTCATTTACGGCCTTGCCTAATCCATCGCGAATCGATGGCTTCGCGGTTTTAAAAGTCCCATCACTGATAAAGAACAGAGTGAGTTATAATATCACTCACAATTAGAAAAAAAAACAACAATTGAACTGTTGCATTTCAGGTATTCGGTGTGGAGTTGCGCAAATATGCCATCGCATATCGTCGGTTTCTTCTGAAGCTCCTATCACCTTTAACAATATTTACTCGGTGCGTTTTTCGGCTTAGATTTCGTCCCACTACTTACTCGTGAACCGCCTCCATCTGATGAAATCGCGGTGAGTATAAAGTCAGTGGGAACGCCGTGGCACGCGACCCGCGTGCATGTGTTCCGAAATATACATGCATGTTGCAGCAACGCGACGTGCTGCGTTCGTTCGCTGGTGCGCTTCTTTAAGTCGCCTCGATTACTCAGCGGGCGGCTTAATTTCATCAACCGGCTGATAGAACCTCGAAATTCACACAATTCTCAACAACTGGCTTCTGATGGAAACACTCAAAATTCGTGCATACTGAGAACGGAATTGTTCGCGTAAACATTGAATGACGATTATTGGCTTCTTGCCTGAATCGGCGTATCGAGCAGAGCTTGGTATTTACATTAGATACTGAAAGTTCATTGGGCTTCACATTTCGTTTCAGTTTCTAGATTATTTGCAATGCCAGATAATTGGGACTTGGCGCAATTTTATTGTTCAATTTAATTTAGGCAGTCCAAGGAACAAGTATTTAATACTCTCCAACACGTGTAAGTCCAGGATTATTTTGCCTCTGCATACACAATTTAAGTTTGAGTATAAAATAGCTTCGAAAATATAACAAAATTTTTGTAATGATATAATAATTTTATGTAATAGAGAATAATTGCATGGTAGAACTGCAACATCAATTGTGTTACGTCACGAATTGTAGCGTTGATTTATATGAGTCCAGTTTTGAGTGTGACCACCCAATTTTCAATTTATTCAAAAAAGGGAATGATTAATGTTAACAGGATTGCTATTTGCTGTGTTGTATAATGAAGTAGAATATGAGGAAATTTCTACTCCACCTAAGAGATATTTTATGACTACTGGAAGTGTATTTGAACACATTCTGTGCAAATCAAGTAAAATGTGTAATTTTTTGGTACAAGAGCGAATTCGTTCACTCACTGTTATTTGATTTCAAAAGATAATTTATTAATATTATATTGTCACTGAGCAACATGGATGTCTGATGAAATCACAGAAAGTTGTAGAGCCATGTGGCCAGCTCGTAAAAGTAAAACTGCATGTTCGGATGCAGGGACGAATAATCTGATAAGAATTCGGTGTATTAACACGTTGCACAAAGTAGTTTAAAAAAAATATATATAACTTCATTTGTATAATATTTATTCACGATAATAAATTTTGATGAAATTTATTAGTAAAAATGTCAAAAATAGTGACAAGAAGAATACAATAACTCAAGGCTCACTTTGGAACGACTTAAGTAAGTTTGTTGTTAATTTTATTATCACCACCAGAATATGTAAATAAGACACTGTACAGTGGGGAACAAAAGTATTCGGACACACTTTAAAACAGAATAACTTTTTTAAAATTTGTCCAAACGAATTGAGTTTTTTTTAGAAGCTAAAAGGATTCCTTTATTGATGACGTGTTTCGCCGTTTTGAAAAAAAATTGGCTATTTGTCGAAATAGCGACGAAAATGGTGAGGCCGTTTTTTCAACTCTTTTTTCTGAGCCTGTAATGAAAATTTAAAAAATTTTCAAGTTAACCTAAAAAAGGCATTTTTTAAATTTGCATTACACGCTCAGATAAAAAAGTTGAAAAACAGCTTTCACTATTTTCTTCGCAATTGGGGTCAATTGCAACTGTTTTTCAACACGATGAAAAACGACGCCTAAGTAGTAAACTAATCGTTCTAGCTTCTCAAAAAAATTATTTTGTTTTAAAGGGTGTCCGAATACTTTTGTCTTGCACTGTACAGTGTACATTCTTTCATGACACACGATTGACATTTTATCTTTATACTTTATGAATCCTAGATACGACCATGTTTCAATGGGAATGCGTGCCCAATTCCTAGAGTGTCGAAAGGAAAATTGTAAGTTTCGCCATATAGGTTGCGACACAGGAAAATTGCAACCAGCATTAAATTTGTTGTATCCTGTGAAATCGCTATGGATTAAAATGACGCAACAAAATTATATAACCCAGGAAAAGTGAGGAGTGGAATTACCAATAAGTACTTAGGTAGGTACATACACCGAAGTTACGGTTAATTTTCTGGACAAAGTTTTTCGTAATATTTAATTATCTATATATGTATATATAAATATTTCCTGTTTCACGTTTTATTCTCGTTCTGTCGTTGAAAAAAGGAACAAAAAGTTACAGGCTTATTGAATGTATTACCAAAGGATGTACCACCACATGTTATGTCGAGATAATATAAATAAACATAGATAGTATTAATTCACTTACACACATTATTCTACATTACTATTAAACACGCTTTGAAGTCAGTCCATGAACCATACTGTGAACTCTCCAGAGAAATAAAATAAAGACCAAATATGCCTGGTGGGCTACGTAGTTTCTTCCCAGGTATTTAACTCCCCAATTTCTTTTTTCAGGTGACAAGTGAGATAATTCCGTTGTTTCAGTATAAAGGGGACCCTCCGGTCAAAACGCTCGAAAAATAGGTGATTTTGATGATTTTTTTATAAGAAGAGACTGTAACATATCCTAAAAAATTAATAACCGGTTAATAACCGGTTTGGGGTTGATTAATCGCGCCAATCACTTTTCACAACCACTGTATGATGACACCGTGGGCGGTTTTCCGCTTGTAAGTGCCACCCTTTGGTGGGAGCAAATCACGATTAGTTTAATCGTATTTTCTCGATTAATAATATCTATTATAGAAAAAGGTGATAATGCCCCAGTTATGGATAAGGATTTAGAAGGTAAACTTCAGTCACTTGTATATTATTCACAAACATTTTTATTATTTCTTTTCGTATCTATTACACTGACACTTGGGTGATCGCTTAGAGAATAATTAAAATGTTACTTGTAAGAGAACAGTAATTAATCAACGCGCTCCGCGGGTGGTCTGTCCCTTTTTATAGGGCAATTGGTCACGCATCCTCTAGGATTTGTCACACGAAAAATCCTAGGTCGGAGACCCCATTCCACAGCTTCTGCCTGGGATCTTCCAGGGAGAATCTTCCTATCGCGTTGAGGTGAAATCTGACGGCACGTGGATCGCCGATTCGCGAGCCGTCAAATTTCACCTTAATCTGAGAGTTTTGTTCACTAGTTTAGAAGTTTCTCTGTTCTCAGCCTTTAAGTGTCCTTCCTCGCGACTAATGGGCATTATTTTATTCAACTCCCAGCGGCGCGGATAGCAAGATTCTTATATTAATTCATATTTTATGATCCTGCGCTATTGCTTACAATACGCTCTGTACGATTGGCCACGTACAGTTTACTTAATAGGGGTTGATGTTAAGTATATTGTATTGGTATCGGCGATCGATTAGCGGGAAATAACGGGAGGGCAATCTTCTGGCGAGGATCAGGGGCGCAGCTCTGCGAAGGTGTCGACTCCGCTAGCGGATGGGGCCTCTGACCCATCAGCTGGTGTCCCCTGGTCTCCTTGGCACCTGAAGCTTTTATGCTTCTGGACAAAGCAGCCAGAATAATGGGCAAAAATAATATTCCTACGATTTATCACATAAATAGAAAGTCGTGTGATAAGCGTATCACTTATGGCAAGAATTTAGATTGTTTAATCGCAGATATAGGGAAAGTATTTATCATGACGCTACCAAAGGTGAATATCACAAAGAGGCATCAGTCAGAAACAGAGAAGTATTGGTGGCTGGGAGAGGACCACCTTGAGCGTACTAGGTCTAAGCCAGACTCATCAGGAGGATGGATAGTCGAAAGATATGAAATCATTTAATCGCTGTATATATCGCAAACCAGTTCTTTTTGTTGTTCCCTTCATATATTTTGTAAATATGTATAGAAATATATTTAAAGTCTAGTCCATAAGCGGTATGAATGCGTGTGTGCTGGTATGGATGTGTGTATACTGCGTATTCCCAAGAAGGAGGCAAAAGAAAAAATATCGTTCCGGTTTTATCAGACAGATGTCTATGTTTTTTCCGGATCATAGTACCTGATAATGTTACCTGTTACCCGGCACAATCGGGGAGCAGCACAGAGAGAAAACTATTTTTATAAGTATATTATGTAGACAAGCAATACTGATTGTGAGCGTCGTCGAAACGATTTGGCAATCTAGGAGACATAAGAATAAGAGGTAGATTATTCACTAGAGCGAGCATTGTGATATCTACTCATTGTATTTTCTGAATAAAAACATTACAAAAAACACTGGTCTCCTTGGCGTGCATGCGGTTGGCTAGCTGCTACCTCCTTCGTGCTGACTCTCCTGCTCGCTGTTGCCGTCCGTGTATTCTCGATTCAATCTCTTCTTATCGTAGGTTACAGGGATAGCGCCTTATCGGCGATACGTTGTATAATTTATTTCGTACGAGCTGGTTATAATACCCCAGAGTACGAAATAGTAAATATAATATGATTTAAAGGGTTAATTGATAGTAGACTCCACGTCGCGCGACGTGACAATGGATAATTTAAAATATTGCTCCTTTACTTCATTTTTCTTTTATCAATTTTTTAACCCTAATTGTTGTGAAAAGCTTTTGCAAACTGTTTATTTGATACTGTATTTAATGTTTTTGTTTAAATTCATGGTGTTGATAAACAATAGGCTAGTTGTTTCGGTATCATTACTTTCGTAAATTGAGAAATTAAATTTTGATTCAATTATGTGTTAGTTTCCTTTTTTATAATTTTATCCTTAATGCAGTGCATGCATAGATCGGACTAACGGGTAACTAATGGGACGTGTCTTTGATTGTAGCGGTGTTTGAATTTTTGTCTACAATTTTTGTGTCCGAATCTTTTTAATCTTTTAGCTACTCAGGTCAACCCTTTCGTAGCTACAATTTTTGAAATTAAGGCGTGTACGAGACCAGTCAACATTGCTTTCAAACCTCTTTATAGTAATCTGGGGTGCGAGTGATAAACCGATCATAAAAGCGAAGCGCGCGGCTCGCTTACCTGGGCCGTGAAATTCCGCACAGCTCTCTGCGACGTTAATTTGAAAGAGACCGTCCTAAAATTTTCGAAACTCGGGCATCACCGCGGTCCAGCGAGCGCTGGCAGCCCTCCGAACGCCGGGCCGGTGAATGGTTGTAGTGGAATGCGTCCGTGAGGCGGGGTTGCCAGTTTACCTTTTTCGCGCACGCGTAGGTTGCAGTTATAACGGATGACCCTGTATAGCAAAATCTTAAGTATGGAATACTCCGCACATTCCATACAACTGACGCCGGTCCCAGACAGGCAATTACGAAATACCTAGTGCGTTTTAAATGCACACATTAGTTCTTATCAGGGCTCAGACACTTTGTGATAAGGCATAACCATGCAGTTAATTCCCCGTGCTTCTGTTTTTTTTTCTACAATGCCGGTGTCGTAAAGTAAGCGATAAAAACAGTAGGAACCAATCAACAATGTTTGAATTACCGCTACTGCTCTCTTGTTTTTCATTCATTATATCATTCGTCATTGTTATTTATGGGGCAATTATGATTACCGGCTCGAGTCAACTATTTACAGCAACTTCAAGAAGATCTACGGAATGGACCGAAATTTTTTGTGACAAGCATATTGGTTCGCATGCAAAGTATGTTCAATTAAAAACGAATCCATAATGGCCAGATTCATGTTAAACTTCTAAATGTTGTTATAGTATATACATAATTTAACATAATTAAATAGTATAGAATTTTTGTAGTTTTTAATAATTAGGGTAAGTCCGGTATAGTTCGACCACCGGGAGAGTCCGGCCAGTGTTGATATTTTAAGACTGACGCAAGAGAGGGCACTGCGTGTCATTGGCACAACAGAAATGAATGCGCTGGTTGTTGATCTTGCATTGACCATTGTCACAAATCCATATTTAAATTATAAGAAACACTCAAGACTTTACGCGAGTCTGAACGTTTTTAGACCAAGTTACAGTGCTGGTGAGATTTAAAAGACAGGTAAGTTTGTTTACACTATTCCGATATTGGGGGATATAATACGCATAAAACTACAGTGTCACCCCAACAATACGTATGTATTTGTTTTTAATTTATTTTGACAAGGTGGTCGATCACTCCCTTGATTATGGGATAGTCCGACCACATTAATGCTGGACAGTCCGACTACATTAGTTAAATACACAGTGTGTCCGTTGTATCTGAAAAAGTGAATCACGAAAAATATGAATGGTACGAGAAATTGTTTCAGACGAAAGTTGTAGGATGTCGAGAGGGACATATCGTGCTCGTATTTTTTATTTCTTATTCTTGTAACTGACATCGAAACGTTTTCTAAAAACTACCTACATGTGTCTTTTTTACTGTAAACCCTTCTTCAGATTCAGGGAGCGATAATTCCATTCTTCAAGATAGTGATATGTCGTTAAATGACTGGAACGAAAACGAATGCGTGGGATGCGGAGAAAACTATTTTGAAATCTCGAAAAGCGACGATTGGATTAAATGTGTGCGCTGGAGCCGTTGGTTTCATGATACTAGATGCCCCAAGTACAAGAATGTTTGCGATTTACGTGGAAAACTGAAGAAGAAATAACATATCAGTTAACTTCTTCGTGTAGGTATTATACTTTTTGTAACCTACACTTTTTGTTATTTTTCAAGGTCGGTCTCACCCGTAGTGAGTGGACGCTCTAACCCCGACATGCGGGTGAGACCGACCAGTCGCAGTGCCAATGTTTTCGTTTGTAAATGAAAATAGATATTCGAATTTATCGCACTCTATAATTTATGTATACTCTGAATTGCTTGGGCTTTGCTTTAATGTCTACAAAACGGCAAAAATGCGAAAAACAACGATGCTACAATTTCTTTTCCAGAAAGTGCTCGAACTATCCCGGACTTGCAATATAGTTTCCATGTAACAAAAATGACCCAATTAGAATTAACATTTAATTAAAAAGCTACTATAATTTTGAATTACAGCCCAGTACTGTTTACTATAAATAATTCACTCCTTCACAAGCATAATTAAGGGACTGTACTACGTCAAAAGAACTACATTTTCTGGTTAATTTATCGACCCTACTGCAATAACGCATACAACTTTTGTATTCCTTTCATCAAGTTTTACTTTTTAAAAGAAGAACGAAGTCGATGCGATGTCTACAAAATTTTAAATCTTCGGAGTAATTTTTCATAAAAATGACTGGCCGTTCACAGCTAATATTCACCAACAGTTTTAACCTGGTTCCGTTAAATAAATTGCTCGTCTTGATCGCGCCCTTCCCACGTAAGTAAACCCCGTATCCGCTAAGCGAGACAATTATTAAAAGACGTACGAACACAGAAATCTTAATGTCTCCTCATTTGTGTTGCGTCAACGAACACGCATTCCGTTATCAGCAACGCATTTTGTCGGTAATCAAGCGAAGTCCCAAACTTTCACTAATTTATGACACAATACCAGATAATGCAACAACCGTATTACCTATCTGTTGGAGATAAATACAAGAGAACAGAAATACCAACAGAATTTACCACGAAATAATAATTCCTTTTACTTCATTATCAAATATCGCGATATTATAATTTCTTCCACGAATGTTCAAACTAGGCGGCAATAGAGACATACCTATGTATTAGTCGTATGTAAATCGGTAACATTCGTTCTCCGTTACCAATTATTCAGTTAAGAATATCGTTGCCAGCTTACGACTATTATATAAAGCGTGATAATACTAAAATAATTGAGTTGGTATTGTCAAAGTGTTAACCTAAATTTAGCTGTTATTATGAATGTTATTGTATCACTTTAGGTATACATGAAAGAATGTGGATTCGCAAATGTTGGTTGTCGACCAGAAAACCGTAGTCTACTCACAGTAGAATTTGCTGTCATGTTATGTAGAAACATGTGGTTCTTTTCGTTAATTCTACCATACAATATTTCCGGGTAATTATTATACGCAGAAGAGGGCACACCTCACCGATTTTTATAACCTTGAGATATGTTGTTAGGGGCATGATTCTAAATGTAACTTTTTCCTATACATGTTACCGTCACTCGGCTGTAGTTTTAGCTATACATATACATCTGCGTTGATCGTTTCCGCGGTATTGGTATAGGTTTGGGGGTTCCCTAGAGGGAGACACCTACGCGTACGTAGTTTAAGTTTAATGCGTAAAACAAATAATTAACTATAATTTTGTATTAATATCCCGGAAATTAATATTGTGTTACGCATGCAGGCCTATCTTTGACTTTTTAACCCTTTCGGGTGTCCGAAATGCAAGTGTCCCGGCGGGGTCACCGTTTCCTGCAGTGGTGTGATGCAACCGAGTTTTCCCCGAAAACCGAATATTCAATTTAAAGGCACTCATGTCCCCACTACTTTCTAGCCGAATTTTACAGTATAAAAAATGCCACGAATGCACTCTCGGGGCTCATTTCAAGTATATGTAGTACGTTTAGACGAAAGAGTCTTACGCGATCGAGTAACATTCTCCTTCATGTATTATTTCAACTTAAACCATGCAGTACGTGTTGTTGCTGATAGGTGTTGTAATCATTAAACTCTTTGAGAACCCCGCATTTCTCAGTGCGTCAAAACCGAGAGGTGGACTTAGGTGTCGCGACAAACAAACACAGAAACAATTGTAAAAGACCGAGCTTATAGAATATAATTAATTATTCCTTACTCAGAGTTCTTTTATTTGAATCAATCATCATCTCAATTTCCACTGTGAGACTAACCCACATACAGGGTCATCATCTAGTCGACAACCAACATTTGCTAATCTACATTCTTTCATGTATACCTAAAGCGATACAATAACATTCATAACAACAGCTAAATTTAGTTTAACACTTTGACAATACCAACTGAATTATTTTAGCATTATCACGCTGTATATAATAGTCGTAAGCTGGCAACGATATTCTTAACTGAATAATTGTTAACGGAGAACGAATGTTACTGATTTACATACGACTAATACATAGGTATCTCTCTATTGACGCCAACTTTGAACGTTCGTGGAAGAAATTATAATATCGCGTTATTTGTTAATGAAGTAAAGAGGAATTATTATTTAGTGGTAAATAGTATGTATCCGTTCTGCATATATTACATGTATGTAGGTGTGAATTTATATGCCGGAACGTAATTATCGTTCTTTTTTTGTTGCAATTCGGATTCCCTTTTCTGTTGGTGTCAGCCGCGACATAAGTAGGCTTCGCGATTTCGTCAATCTTATATTTATCTCCAACAGATAGGTGATACTGTTGTTGCATTATCTGGTATTACGTCATAAATTAGTGAATGTTTGGGACTTCGCTGGATTACCGACAAAATGCGTTGCTGATAACGGAATGCGAGTTCGTTGACGCAACACAAACGAGGAGACATTAAGATTTCTGTGTTCGTACGTCTTTTAAGAACGACCCCCTTGCATGCTAGTATTCGTCAGCATTGATGGCAGTGGTAAGAAAGTCCGATGAACGCATATTCGAATGGCGTCCCGGTACAGCGGCCCACCGCCTGGAAGCCCAAACACACTGACTGGGACCATTTGCGCGGGAGAACCTGGCGGAACCCTGGTCCGATGGCAGCGTCGTGCAAAGGACGCTACGACGCGGGCGCTCTTGCACGGCTTTGCGACGCGCTAGTCGCCATTACAGAAGCCTTCCGCGTCTTTTGTACGATTATTGTAAAATATAGTTTAAAATTATATTTACGCCTTATTCATCAGGCTTTTGCCGAACCCCTTGTGAAATATTTCTTACACGGTCTAGTAAATAATACACCAAATTTGTACAACCTGTTCGTTTTTTATTATCGTAAAAACTGTGTATCATTCACGGTGCAACCACTGCATACTTTCTAAACATTTTGGTTTTTTAATTTTAGAAGAACCGATCCTCGGAAAACTGTCAACCAGATTTTTTACAGCTCTAAGTTACTGCTCCTGTACAACTTGCAAATTTGCTTCAATAAATTTAAAAAAAATCCTATAACATAAATATCCAATAAAATGTCCTGAAAGTTTCAAAAATATTGATTAAGTAGTTTGCTTTTAATAAATTTCCAAAGACACCTTTAATTTTCGGGCAATTACCCTGTTGCCCCCCCTTAATCGTGTATTCGTAATAAAAAATAGACCGAACTGTTTCGTGTTTAGACTCATTTCCATCGGCAGAATCTCGCCAAACCATTGGCAATACTGTCATCAAGGTATAACGAGAAATATGACAATTTTCATATTCAATAGGATGACTCCAGTCGCACACGTGGCTTTAATGCTCTTGCATGCCTCGCCGTCCGCCGACAGCTGCCGCTGGTGCATTATCTCACTCACTCTGCGTTTATCTCGTTCACTCTCCTTGTCAAAAGGTTTCAGCGAGGACCTTGACAAAGATGATTTTATTAGATGCTAACTACGTGCCCTGCATTGGAATATTTCTCCGTAATCCGGGAACACTGAACGAGTATTTGAAAAATGAAAATGACAGTGATATTCTTCATTTCTACGCCTTTAATTCGCCACATACAACTCTGCATGCGACCACAGAGGCAATCTTTTCAACGATTTTCTAACACAATAAGAAAAACAATGATCCGCAGTTTGTGTGAATGTAATTACGTATTTTCTTTGAGCGATGCCACCATCGATCTTTACGAATTCAAATATATCAACAGAATTAATGTGAAACAGTAGGTAACCAAATCGATTCGACATTACGAATCTTCGACAGAAATTTTGTCGAAACCAAGGCAACATACGAAACCAATTTTATCCCACTTTTACATGCAGAAGTACATTCGGTGGGGCTCAGTTATTTTTAGGTAATTGACCTTGCATTGATATGTGAAAGATCTCTTTATCATTCAACAAACATTGTGTCATTATTCTGAATTTAACGAACCGGTTGCATAATAGTGTCGTTAAAACGTTTCCTTGAAATTTGCCATATTTCACGAAAGTGCGGTGTGGTCTTTCGAATACCCTTATATGTATCATTGCCAGAATTTCAGGCGTGCGGCGCTAATGATTTATAGATTTATACACTCGCGGAAATCATCTGCAAATAATGCTAATCACGAATTTGTCGTCTCATACTTGGTCTATAATTCTTCTATAAGTATTCTGCACTGCACAGTTACGAGAACACTGTTTATTACGTCACAAGGAAATACGTATTCCTTGACATTCATTTCGAAAGTGGGTATGAACGTTTGAATATCATGGCTGTGTTGGAATTGAGTTATTATTATAATCAATTTAATCATTGATGCAGCTGGTAATGAAAATATTATTTGCCTTCAAGATACAGCTATCTCCACAATTTATGTCGAACGTTACCTATAAAGAAATTCAAGGATATACATATCTACAGTACTGGCATGCAGCACAGCATAATTTTACTTGCAGCAACAGTTTCGAGAACTGTCGTGACAAGTAACCTGTTTAATAGTGTTTATCGTCGTCTAATAAGTTCAACTGCCGACATAGAAGTCCTTGTAATTAGTTTTCAACGACAGTACAAACAAAGAGACTCACAGTTTGTAAATTATTTGCGGATTATTCAATGTTGAGATACACGGCATTGTTTTAACACTTTCAACCGATTTCTGTGGCTATATGAACTTCCTCAATTTATATTACACTGGTTCTTTATAAACTCAGTAATGGCAATCGTTAAGTGTTAAATATTTAAAATGGAAACAAAATATCTGATTCAATTACACAAGTAAAAATATATATAGAAAAGAAATTATTTAAAATGCACTGAAAACTAAATCGAAATGCACTAAACACTAAAAAATAATTTTTTTTCTTATACTACAATTTCGATGGTGATATACTATATACGAACGTGACGGATCATTTCTCGATGAATTGTGTATTTTCGGTAATCGCGATGCGACTAGCGAACTTCGGTTCCAAATTTTCTGGAAGCATTCACGACATATCAAACACTGAAAATAAGAAAAAAAAATTATCTTTTTCACATATTTCGGTATATGCCCCCTCCTTAAATGTTTAAAAAATAGTCCTCGGAAATAAAAATTGTTCTAGAAGCATTTGAATTTTCAAAATTTGAGGAAAAAAAGTTTTTTTTAATTTTTCAGACTTTTTTCGAAAACCGTTTGTCACTCGAGAAAAAGTAATACAACATAAAACATGCTCCTTGTCCGGATCTACAACTTTTGTTTGACATATTTTTTTATTTAATCAATAACTTGGAGGATATTATATAAAATAGACTTCGCGAGCTGTTAAATAATGATTTAAATGTTTAAGGGCCCAAGGGCACCCTTTCCCGTTATCCGATCGAGCTCAAACTTTACACGGATTTTTTTTTGATTATTTGGAACTATTCTGGAGGGTGCCCCGAAGAAAATCTTGAAAAATTTTTTATCTACAACCGATTCATATCAGAAGGAACCCGTTTCACGTATGTAGAATGAGCTCATTGGCTCCGAGGGAGCGTTGGTTGGGATATAGCACAGAACAGGTCTATGCGCAGGTTCCTTCTTATATGACAGAGTAAATAGAGTAAATAAGAGCCACCCTAGGAGACATAAGGCAATCAAACCTCCAGTAGTATATGCTCCAAGCTCTCAATGAGACCACCATGTCTATATGCTCTAAGGGTTATGGGTTATATTTATTGATGACTGGGAAATTTTTTCACCCCCTCGAGATTAAGTTTTTTTTAAATATTGTATTGTCACCAAAACTACGCACGCCTGTAAAATTTCAATACAAATAGATAATTGAAAGTGGGTTAAATTTGAGTTGCCAGATTTGAACCATACAAACGTACAAACAAACAGAGGATTGAGGCTGAATAAAATCGTTTAAAAATGAAATATTTTGTTATAGCGACGATACAGGAAGTCGAATAAATTTATTTTATAAACCACTTTCAAGCGATACTCTAATACAAAGATTTGTTTCTATAATAAAAAATATACCAAGGTTATTGTTTCAGCCTTCTTTCACAAAATATACCTACATTTCTAAAAGATAGATTGATTGTAGAACATAAAAAAAAGTTGCAGATTACCTACTATATAGCATTCCACCTAAGAATAGACCTACGACTCTACCGATTTGCGACCGGTTCTGCGCAGCTTCCACGGATCCCACAGACGCGATTGGTCGTAACGATTCCCCTGCCGGTTTCCTACCAATCAACAGTATCCCTGCGCGGAACGAGTTTACTCTTAGGTGAAATGCAGTATACAAAATATATATCTAAAGGTTCGGCAAAATCCAAGTGATGAAGAGTTGCAAGTGAAGATTGCCGTTTACACTAAATCAGCACGAATTTTGTCGAAATGAAGGGCGAGCGACCATTTGTTCGTTTGGTCTAAACGCACCTTCAGGCGGATGGAACCAATATTAACCCTTCGTTGACACTCTGAGCCTCAGCCACCTGTAAACTAATTTCGACGCTCTGTACCTTCTATATGCAAAATAAATATTATTTTTTCCAAAGCTGACTTACAGACTATTTTTTGTCTGAAAATATTATACCCGAACAACAACCCTGCAGATTTTTAGCTTCTAATATTGAAATTTATAAAAGTTACAATTTTTTTAACATTTCCTTCGTTCGTTCTCGACATATGGTAATCTAGAATTTTATACAAAAACTATGAATAAATTGCAATCAAAATTTTATTTGGAATACATTCTAGAGACTTCGAAATAAAGACCCATGATTTTTTCATAACTATTGGATTGTTTAGATGAGAATGGCAGTCGTTGAAAGATTGCTCTGGGTGTGAGCCGCCCAGGTATGTCAAAGTTGATCGAAAAAAGAAGTGTCTACGAAGGGTTAAAGCTCAACATTCCTTCCAATATCGCTTCTAACGTTCCAACACAGAAAAGTGTAGAAATTTCATAACTGAACCATTCAAAAGATGGCACTCTTTTTATAACTAAATAGTAGAATGATTCGGTGCTCTATTTTTATGTATTTCCACATAACCAACGTGACACGCATCAACGCATCCATACACAAGTTCAGATCTGATTCTGTCAAACCGACGGGCAAGGAACGAACGAAATCGAGGAAGAAACAACTTCAGGAACCAGAACCCTCTCGCTTTATAACGCCAGCAAATCTTTGTCCCCGTTAACTCCAAGCAGGGTATACGGTATAATTGAAAGAAGCAATTAATTCCGCTATGTTGAGAAAGAATTCAATTTCAACCGCGTCCACGAGAGATAAGTTCGATATCCGCCGGCCGTATGACCAATTTAAATCCGCAGAAGGTTAAGGGCCAGCGAATAGTAGATCACTGGATACGATCCGTTTGCATCGAACGCAACAAAGCAACGAAAATAAGATCGTTTCTTTCTAAACGCTGAGAACGCATAATCCTCGTTATCACGACTATTTCTGTGCGCGGGTGGAGGTTCGCGCTCAGATTCTTCAGAGTTCGCGCGATTGTAAATGAAGAACAGGCATGCAGTGTTCTCCGCGACAGTAACTGACTAACGCACACTCATAGATACCGCGACACATCAGACCCAGTCGGTCAACGAGGAAAATGCTGACGTGAAATCGGTGACGGTAATCGAGCAACGACGGAAAAGGGAATAGCTTTTCGGAAACGGGGGAAATATTGTAGGGATGCCAGGAACAGTGCACTACGAACCGAGACAAATGAACGTTCGATCGTACGTTCCTCTTAATTAAGGCATTAGCGGTTCTCCAGATTACCTGACACATTTCCACGCATAGCCACAGTCTATTAGCGAAAGACATCCTCCTAACGCGCGCCACCGAATTCTCGTCACTTTCCCCGTGTGATATTTCCGTAGAGTAGCTACTTATCGTTGCTCGCGAACGAAGGGAACCAACAAAATGAGCAAAAGTAAGTAGAATTTTCCTGCTCGTAATGACGTGATGCGCGTGTGGATGATTGCAGATAGGAGTGAAAAGTGCGACTGAACGACTCGAACGATGAATCCGATTGACTGAAACTTCAATTACTTAAATTCACGCATATTCCCGCTCTTTTTTTTTTAATGGATGGAATTCGAATTTCATTCTATACCAGATATAACGCTTACGAGGGAACACCGCGAACACGGACCCACCGATTGGAACGCAACTGTGGGTTTTTAGAGTATCTGAAAACAAGAGCAACGGTGCGTTTCATTTGGGCCCTATCGCCCTTTAAGGGGGTGAAAACTAACCTCAAAGTGAAATTGGCACTTCCACTTTTTCGCGTATAACTCTCAAAGTGCAACAGACAGAAGAAAATGTTTCAAACAAAAGTATAATGGTGCGATAAGCGCTACAAACTTCCGTTAACAAAATTTTGAAAAGAGTTAAAAAAATATATATAACTGACTAATAAAAACTATATATAACTGACTAATAAAAACTCTTTTCAAAATTTTGTTAACGCAAGTTTGTAGCGCTTATCGCACCGTTGAACTTTTGTTTGAAACATTTTCTTCTGTCTGTTGTGCTTTGCGAGTTATACGCGAAAAAGTGGAAGTGCCAATTTCACTTTGAGGTTAGTTTTTACCCAATGAAAGGGCGACAGGGCCCAAATGAAGCACACCGTTGTTCTTGTTTTCAGATACTCTAAAAACCCACAAAGTTGCGTTCAAATCGGTGAATCCGGGTTCGCGGTGTTCCGTTGTTAGTCTCTTTTTGTCGGATCATGTAACCCTAAGAAACATGTGATACTGAAATTTTAGGTACTGTATCGACAACATCGTATTAAGGAATAATCGAAATGATAACAGGTGTTATTATAAATTAGGAGATGCATTATTCTTTACGTTGATCCTCTTTAATATGTGAAGAATTTATAGTATAACAAAATAAATTTCTATTAAAGTTTATATATTGATCGCGTTACATGTTATTGTTACGTAAGTCCATTTTATACATTTCTCTTATATTTCTCTGCTGTGCACGTTCCCCTACACAGTATTCTCTTATACACATTCTATATCTTCATACATTTAAAACGTAGTATTGCGCAAGCTGCTTTTAGTTTAACTCAGTCAATGGAATCATTGACCCTTAACAGTAATTGCATATCTGCCACCTTGAAATAAATCCGTATTAATATCTCAAACTTCTCATTCTTATTCTGATGCATTTTACTCTAATTCGGTTCTATCTCATCCCTGATTAATTTCATGGGGACAAATTCTAAAGGTATTTACTTCAACCTTTTCTGGAGTTAAATAACATTTTGGATTAAATAGTTACGTTTATTATAATATCGTTCTGTTTAAATTGTAAAACACGTTTATGGATCTTTTGTGCTGAATGCGCTTGTTAGGTCTGGGTTAGGTCTGACTGCCTCATTTAGTTTGTTCAAAATATGCTCAAAAACATAATTCCCACTTTATCTTTCAATTCGAAACTGCGTGATTAAGTTATTAAACGGTAATAACTGTTTCAGGAACGACAGATTTCATAACATTGTTTACTTCTACATATAGGTATTATAATTCTACTGCATACAAAAGCGCGCGCGCGTACACGCATGCATGTGTACACATTACACCGTAGCTTCAGGCGTGTACATAATTATATAATAGTTAACACAAGTGTCTTACCGAATTTTTCTGGATAATGTTAATGTACATACATTATTATGACCTAGCTTAAGTACACCCGGGCGGTAGTAACACTTCGGCTTTGGAATACGATTACGCAAGAACTAATACAGTTACAACAAAAGTTCTTATACGAAACTGTTACTTACTTACCTGCTAATTATTGAATCACAACAGTTTTGCTGTATGTCAAGTAATAACCAGGTTATTAGTAAAAAATGAGAAGCGGAGAACGTGTTCAACGGAGTCGATAGTAGCACACATTTAACGTTAGAAAATTGAAATGTAAAACACCGGTTCTCGTGGGGTCACCGAAGTTAAGCATCGCGGGGCGGCGTACTGGGGAAAGATGGGAGACCACCTTTCTCCCGGTGCACTGCTGCTGCTGGGACCCGAAGGAGCAGAGGCGGATTCAGGAGCGTTTCTTGAAGGGGGCGAAATATGTGAAAGTACATAAGTACATTTTTTAATCTTCGTTTACAATATTTAGAATTTCTTTGTAATTTATATTTTAATATCTCTATCTGATACTATAGCCTAAATAATTAAATTTACATTAATTATTTATACAGAATAATACACAATGTCATAATATTTTTCTATTTTATTACTCTTGGAGGGGGCGGCCGCCCCTATCGCCCCCCTCTGGATCCGCCCCTGCGAAGGAGAGAGAAGGGAAAAAATGGGGCTATAGTTGGATGGGCCAATATAAGCAAAATAAGTTTAGGGAAACAATAAAACATAAACATAAATTAAAATGATTATTGATTTAAATAATAATAATAAATCAAGAAAAGTAACATTTATAAGCAATTATTCGGTATCGCAATTGTGGCAAATATGTACCTAAATCGTTTTGGCTGGTGCATTCTTCATGTGCCCAATTACATTTAGTACATTGCACATATTTTTCATTTGGATAGTTTGTGCTATGCTATAAGATTTCATGCAAACAAGACAAGAATATTATTTATCTCCTTCGTCTCTAGACTCATTATTCCTATCCTTATAGTTGTTAGAAGATTGTTTCCCCTCGATTTCTCTCCAATATTTTTCTTTGTTCTTTTCTCTTGTTTTTTTATATTCTGTTCTAATCTTTAATCATTCAGAATTATCGGTGTATATGGTAGACCTTTTTAACCGACTTCAAAAAGGAGGAGGTTATAGATTCGACCCGTTTGTATTTTTTTTATGTTTGTCCCCGCATAACTCAGAATATGGACCAATTTTGACGATCTTTTTTTATTATTTTATGTACGTACGCGCATATCTTCTCAGCATGTTGTGTCAATATATATAACACTAAAAAGTTAAAAATAAAACTTTTTTTTAATTAAAACCGACTTCAAAGTAATAAAAATGCACTAAGAAGTAAAAAATAATTTTTTCCCTTATTTAATCTACGAGTCTCATATTTTTTTAAGTCGGCGCCTCATCATTTGCACTGTATAAATCTGGCGTCGACTTAAAAAATATGAGAGTCGTAGATTAAATAAGGGAAACAATTATGTTTTACTTTTTAGTGCATTTTTAAGTCGGTTTCAAATTTTTTAATTTTTAAAAAATTTTTTACGTCTATTTGAAACCGTTCGAGAAGGAACTTTACGAAATACAGATTCTGGCCTGAATTCTTCAGGTGCATTTATACTTGTTTACTTTACATTAATAGAGTTTCATTGCTTAAATCAGAACCAGCCGTTGATGGTCAAAATTCGTTCTTCGCACTATTCAGCTCTTTTGGGGTACAACCGACCCCGACTGCCGATGTTACAATCGACCCCGACCATGCTTTTGAATTTAAATTATAAATTTTAACTACCAAGATGCCATCAGTATTACTTTAAAAAAGGTCAGATTAAATATTTAAAAAAAAGAGAAAGCACGTACTTGCAAAGGGTGTTTTTGTATTACAATTTGAAATCAGTAAGAAAAAATTACTTTAGGGTATCGAAAAGTTCTTTTCGTCACTACACGTGCCTATTATGTATGTATCTATACTGCTAGGGCATGAAGGTGTGTATTCTAAATTATTCTTCATCACACATCCAAAATTTATGTTAATATCTATCATATATTTTGAGATATTTAACGTGTTACAATCGCCCCCGGTCTACCCTATTTGAGATGTTTGGGTATAATTAATATGATAGCAGTTACAGTTCCCATAGTAAATAATGAAATAGAACCCAAAGATCAAAGAATTTGTGGATTTGTGGTTTGTCAAGCATAAGCAAAATTTGCTTTTAAATTCGACTTTTGTTAAAGAAAAAGAATTCATATCATGCCGAAGCGTGCTTTGGTACCTCGTTTTCTGTGGCTTCGCCATCAACTACATGCTGAGGATCAACTTGAATCTAACGATAGTGGCAATGGTGATGCCTCGTCCAAAGTCAGCTGCAACATCTCAATGCAACATCACAATTCCCCCGACGATCTACAATAAAACGTACGATAGTAACGACACTGTTACAGTGGCACCTACTTTAGCAGGCAATGCAGAAAATGTTACGGTATGTATATTCCCGCTTCGTGCAAATTAAGTATTTAGGTACAGCTACATTTTTCATTACTTCTCAAAGCAACTGCTAATCGTTGGCACTATTTGACTCTTTATGATATTCATATTTATGAATCGGAGAGTCGACGCTGTTTACGTTTCTTCTACTCATATAACTACGCAATAAATTCATTAATTTGTAACAAAGGAAGCCTCAAGCAACCTTGAATATAAATATTCACATTTTCATCGATGTAACCTTTCAGTTTCCTCGTACATGTAGGAAGGCACGCACCTATGAGATCAGACTGCGCGGAGAACGCCTATAGCGTCCAGCCAGTGTTGGGCAAAATTTATTTCGAATAACGAATAAATCGCAGAATTTATTCGTGAATAATGAATAACGATTTTATTCGACAAAAAATTATTCTTTAGTCACGAATAACTTTGTTTTATTCGCAATTCTTGTTCGAATAAAATTTTATTTTTTCTTTCGTTTCTTCTTTATGTTCAGTATTACGACCGGTTCGCTTGGAACGAGTACCAGCAGAGTCTAGCATTGGGGGCATATTATTGGTTACACTGGGTGTCGCAGCTTCCTGGAGGACTTTTGGCAAGACGATACGGGACCAAGCTTGTTTATGGTCTAGGAAATTTCTTAACAGCGCTCCTTGGTTTCCTCATTCCATTTATGACACGCTATCATCTCAACGCTCTCATTTTCCTACGAGTGCTTCAGGGCATAGCTGCAGTGAGTAAACGCAACTATTGTAGAAATGGATCGAACATTAATGTATTCTTTACCCGATAACAATTTAGTCCGCGATTCAATAAGGAGTATTCAAACGAAACGTTATGTGGGATCAGGAGCCCCCATAAGAGGGAGCCCGGAATAAGAGACCTCGGGGAGTCACCTGTGGCGACGCTGGTAAGGCGACTAGCCAGCAGCGCATCGGATCCGAAAATCGTGGATTTCGATTCGAAACTTTTGAGTCCCATCGTCCGAGGCCCTCTTTTTCCGTGGCTCCCAACATATAGGATTTACGAAACCTATTCCTACAGTTGTGATGATAATTAATTAAAATTCATTCACTCGCGTTGCATAAATTATTACGCATACGATCTGTGCCGCCAGGTAAAACTTAGTCTTACCGAGTAAGCCAAGAGAGGCTGAAATACTTCAGCTTAATAACTTTTAATTGTAATTAATAATTATCGTCGTAGTTAAAAGAATATTTATGGGAATTAATGTTTGCTTAGGGCGTTGTATGGCCTTCGATGCATGATATGACAGCCAAATGGATACCTCCAAACGAGAGAAGCAGATTTGTCAGTTCCTACTTAGGTAAGGCCTAATAATAATACTTCAATCATAATTAAAAGCAAATCTGACTATTAAGATTGTAAAATAATGAGAAAATTTCCTTAAAAATTCTAAATAATAAGGGAAATAACTGGTTGACAAAAAAAGTAATACAGGTACCTATGAATTGCATGCACTTGGCGTAAACATTAAAGTTGGGTGTATTCTAATGCCCTTTTCATTGAAAATGTAATAAGATGGTGAAAAAAATCACACACCAACTTTTAAGAGGTCGTTGTAAAGGGGAGGCTTCGATTTTCAAATTCATGGCGATATGAGTCGCGAAATTTTGTTTTTTTAAACTAATTGTAAATAGAATCGTTTGATTTTGTAAAATATTCAAGGAAAAAGAACTTCATAACTTTCCCGCTTCGGGTCCTAATGTAGATACATCCTCGAGGACAATCAACCTGTAGGGGTGAAAGTATCAAGGGGGGTTAAAATGACACCAGGCGGATTATTGAACGATATTTCTTCGCGTAGTTATCAGTTGTAAAATTCATGATTTTTCAGCGAAAATTTCGTGATCCTTTAATATTTGACGCTAAGTGTATACTATGAAAATGCGGTAACTGAAATTGATATATAATTTTTGCTTCAAAACGTATACATATTATTAAAAAAACAATTGTTTATACGGACAAAATTTTCTACTTATTTTTCATTCCTTTTAAAGTTCCCCTAATAATAAACATTTTGTATCGTATTTATTTAACGCAGAGAACGATTACTTGAGTGCCTTTCGGGTGTAGTTTTATACAAAACAGCTTATACCAATATACTCGGCCCACCCAGTATATTTTTATCGTATGTTTAAAGTTTAAAAGCTTGGCTTGACTTGACGGTGGCGCCGTTTCGTTTCCCATCTGGGCGTTGATTGGTTTGACGTCACCGCGTCGTCGCGCGCATGCGTTCCCCCTCCCTACGATGGGAGTCCGCACTCCGGTAGGGTATTTCCCGTGAACACTGCTTAATCTATCAGCATTGAAGAAAATTGAAATAGAATTTAATTATCCTGTGTATGTATAAATGAACAATTGGTCTACGTTAGGACAGACTGACAAGCTCGCCATTTTCAGGTAGTTCTGTGGGCGCCGCTATAACTTACCCACTTTGCGCAGCTGTTAGCAGCACGTTTGGCTGGGGTGCAGCTTTTTATGTAACATCTTCGCTTGGTGTGATTTGGTAATAAATTTTACATAATTGAAGACAAGATTTCTTTAATATAACCAATATTTTAGGTTCGACACTTTGAGAGTCTGCCATCCATATTCACTTCTCCCTTTGAATGAAATTCTTAATATGTTTTTAATGCTTATCATTGAAGAAACACGCTCCCTAGCAGATTAACAAGAAAATATATGAAAATAATACACACAACGCGGTACAAAATTACGATCTGCTTAAATAATGCAATTGACCAGTCTGGTTTCACTTAATTTTTTACAAAAAGTGACTTAGTAATATTTTAATGGTACAATAAATCAATAAACATATGCGCTACATATAGATGAATAAAACTAGACTTCAGCATTTCGGGAAAATTATGAATGTCACGGAACAATATTGTTAACGGTTATTTATTGAAGTAAAGCAATCTACATTATATTGTAAAAATATATTCTGGCCGTAATAAGCACAATATTTTTTCCATAATTTCAATGGAGGTACTTCATTCCGTCGCCATGTTGTCATGCTACAAATTATAATAAAATTAGAATGCAATATTACTAAGTCTAATGATTTGTATTTATGGTGCAGATAGCATATCTAAACCATGGGTACACTTTTCCTATATGTGCTCTTTACGTATATTTTTTACTACATAAACTTTTATGTATTTGTCAAGAAGTATTCCCAATTTATATTAGTAGCTATTAATATAACAATATCATTAACTTCCTACCAAAATGTTAATACCAGAACTTGACCAAAAATCTGTAAATATTGGAATCTAATATCGAAGTAAGATTCTACAATTTTCATATAAGAATCAAATTTCCCAGAATATAAAACCTGTAAACTACTTTAAGGGGTCATTCCTGTAATCACGCCGAAAAATTTGAAAAAAATACATACCCGCCTGGCGGGAGTGATTTCAGCTCACAGACTCATCTGAAACAAAAAAAAACCAAACTG
This sequence comes from Andrena haemorrhoa, assembly GCA_910592295.1. NCBI lineage: Eukaryota > Metazoa > Arthropoda > Insecta > Hymenoptera > Andrenidae > Andrena > Andrena haemorrhoa. The sequence goes on from OU342943.1 coordinate 9,735,356, forward strand.
ATTCTTAATCATTATTAATCTATAAGTAGATTAATAACTGAAAAAAAGTTTGAAATTGTTATTCATTGTATTCACTCAGAAAAAACCTGAATGTTGACCAATATTTCGGCGTGATTACAGGAAAATACGATCGTATTTAGTATATTGAATAAAAATTCCAATGATCACACTATCTAAACATCTACAATCTATATGAAGTTCTGACGCAAGTAATTATTTCCAAGGTACTGCCTCTGGTTATGCCTCATACATGACTCTCCTCAGCAACATCCTCGTATAACGAATGAAGAAAAGAAATATATCCTGGACAATCTTGCCGAGTCGGTTGATAATGAAGAAGCTAAAATACCTTGGAAATCTATACTAACATCGGGCCCACTTTGGGTCACAATTGTTGCGCAATGGAGCTCAGCGTGGGGTTTTCTCACATTGATGACTCAAGCACCAAGTTACTTCAACTTCATTCACGGATGGAACATTAACGCGGTAATAATACATTTTGTGAAATTCATGACAAAACCTGTAGGCCAGCGAAGTCCTGGTGGGCGGTCCGAGGACGCGGGACATCCATAGCGTCTTCTACGTGCTGCGTGGAAGGGAGTGCTCGAAGCCAATGAAGCGGCGGACATACAACGGATAGGGAAAACTCTAGTAATGTGCGTGTAGGCTCGTACTCTTAAGGTGAAATTCCACGGCGCGTGGCTCGCCGGCTCGCGCTCACCAAGCCTTCTCGCCGAACCTGGGCGCGCCGTGGAGTTTCACCGTTAGGGCCTAAGGGCACACTACTAGAGTTTTCCCTATCCGTAACATGCCCTCCGCTTCATTGGCTTCGAGCACCTGGACTTCACTGCTGTATGCAGTATGGAGTGTTCTTTGGTTCACTAATCACTATGCATAACTAGAGCTATGAAACATTTTTTGTCGCCGAATTTCATAGAGGGAAGACTACACCGTGATTAAATTTCTCGATTTTGCCCTTCAATTACTTTGCATTACCGCTTACCTTCATATTCAATCGCAATTACTTGCTACTCCGATGTTTTTTGTCTGCAGACTGGCATCCTCTCTGGGCTTCCGCACGTACTGAGAATGATCTTCTCGTATTACTTCTCGGTAATAAGCGACTGGCTGATACGCACCAAGAAGATGACCCTGACGAACGTCAGGAAATTGGCTACATTCGTGTGCACCGGGGTGCAAGGCGTGTTTATCTTGGGTTTAGGGTATAGCGGGTGTCATCCGATTCTCGCGGTGGTCTTCATGATGGCGGGAACTGCCGTGAACGGTGCATGTTCTGCCTCCACATTAGCAAACTTCGTAGACCTCAGCCCGAATTATGCCAGCGTTCTCCTTGGTTTCTGCGGGATGATAGTGATATGGAGCGGTTTTATTTCGCCGGCTGTTGTTGGTGTTTTAACGAATAATAACGTAAGTAATAGACACGCATTCAACTCTTTTACGGATTTCACTCTCGCGCGATAATGAAGGTGTACCTAGTACGTAATCCTAGATCCGTAACAATATTCATGGAAAAAAATTCTTCTTGCGCAGCAAACTGTATCACAGTGGCGTCTAGTTTTCATGATAGCCGCTGCTAATTCGATCGCGGGCGGCATCGTATATACGTTCCTTGGAACGTCAAAAGAACAATCGTGGAACAAATTTGGAAAATCAAGCAAACAAAATGGGCACGAAATGCAGAAGCTGACAGCGCCGCCGGTCATAAAGTCTGCGGAGGGAGATGAAAGGATAGACGTGGCGGAGAGGAATGGAACGATCGAAGGGAAATAGAAAGAAGAATCATACGGTGCACAGCATACCATGAAATTGTTCGTAAAAGCATAAAATATAATCCATGCTTATTTCAGGATCTTTTACATTCTTTTCTCATTATTTCCAGCTGCAGAAGCTTAAGAAGACAAGTCTCCCTTGAAGAAAAAAGAGGGACACGTATAAAAATGAAATAGAAAATTTTTCGTTAAAATTGATAAGTTAAAATGAAACGTTTAAATGTGTAAATGGTATTTATACCTACCAGTGATTCCCAATCGGTGGGTCGCGAAGTGTTTTCGGGAGGTCGCCACGGTTTTTTATTTATTTATTTTTAATATTATTAAGATAGAATTCTATTCTGAAATACCACTTTTTAATGGTTTCTTTACCTTCTTAAATTTGAATATTACAAAAAGGGATCACGACTCAAAAAAGGTTGGGAAACACTGACCTATACGATTTATAAGTACCTACCAATATTTTAACAACTTCTTTAAAAACTGATACGCTTATCACGGTGACATTTCAAGTGTGTACAGTAAATCCTCGTTATAGTCCCGTTTTTACCATGCGTAGTACGCCCGGTGACTAACCCCACCATTTCTTAGAATCCTTCGGTCGAGAGTGAGAGAACCCGAGAACGTGCGAGAGGGAACGGGAGAGTCGACGGCAATTTCGTGTTAACTCTTTCGTTCCGTCTCGCTCGCTCTTGGGTTTTCTCACTCGCCACATTGGCTGCACGGAATACATAGTGTCCGCAACGCGTCGTACGCCCGCCGCCAGCCCCGTTCGTCGGGTTTAATAAGAGTGTTTATTGTACACGTTTATACTCTCATTTTGAATAGATCTATTTAGGACTTAAAAGTGTCCCAGTCACTTTAACAGTATAACGTCCAGTGTAAAGAAGTTTTGTGATAACACCTCATATTTTATTATTGTAATGATCCAATCATACATGCACGTTACACCCCGCATAGCACACAACGTCTTAAAGACGTCCACTTTACGTCTGTTTTTCATATGTGTCAACACGTTTTTAAGACGATTGTCTTAAGGGGTTAGGTCACCTTGGACGGAGCAAAATTGCAGTCATTTTCGTGATTTTTTTAGGAAGACAATGAAATAAACAGAAAATTCAATATGAAGCCTGTTATTATACAACTCTCGTCGGAAAAAAATCGTATTCTTTTCCTACAAAATGGCGGCGGTAGAGCTGTGATACGCAAGATTTTGAGGAGCGCCGTTTTCCACGGTGTCCAATCTCACGGCTATATACCGTTTGACCTAGAACAAAAAACCAAAAAGTTTTATTTTCTACATCAGCGAAGGCCAGGTGGGCGGTACGAGGACGCTAGCCTCCATAGCGTCTTCTACGTGCTGCGTGGAAGGGGTTGCTCGAAGCCAATGAAGCGGCGGGCATTGGCGGGCATGCCACGGATAGGGAAAACTCTAATAGTGTGCCCTTAGGGCCTAAAGGTGAAGTTCCACGGCGCGTGCTCGGCGAGTCGGCTCGGCTCGCCCAGGCGAGACGGCTTGGTGAGCGCGAGTCGGCGAGCCACGCGCCGTAGAATTTCACCTTAAGGGTACGAGCCTACACGCACATTACTAGAGTTTTCTCTATCCGTTGCATGCTCGTCGCTTCGTTGGCTTCAGGCAACCCCTTTCACGCAACACGTAGAAGACGCTATGGAGGCTAGCGTCCTCGGACCGCCTACCTGGCCTTAGCTGTTCTACATGCCTGAAACTAGAGAAGTAGATATGGACGTGCGTCTTCAAGACGTCATTGTGCTACCTGGGACATAAGTATTAAAATATGAAATAGAAAGAAATGTGTGTAATCAAAACGAAAAGAAGAATTCGATAATGCAATGAGAACCATTAACGATGTAGTATTTAAAGCATGAAATATTACTACATATTTTAACCATTTCACCTAATTCGATTGAATAATTATTGTTATTGTGTCAAATAAGAAAAGTATTGAAATGTTTTATATATATATTGAAAAGTACATATTTAAATGTATATAAATCAATAGTAAAATGAGAACATTTAAAATCAAGTACATACCTCCAATATCGTTTTTTTTAAACATAACTTTATTTTAATAAAGCAATTCTAACTAAGACTATTTTACTATGCATTGTTAGTCTTCTTTCTATAGACGTCCATAGTTAAAAGTACATGGTAGTTAGTATGCATCTGAATAATTCTACTGTCTATTCAAAAGATTAAGGTGAACTCATTTCAGCCATCGTCATATACAAGCAAAAATATGCATTACAACCACGTATTCCTGAAAAAGTCCAGACCAGCGATGCCCCCGATGGGCGGTCCGAGGGCCCGAGCATCCATAGCGTTTTCTACGAGCCGTGCGGAAAGGGTGCTCGAAGCCAATGAAGCAGCGGGAATGCAACGGATGGGGAAAACTCTAGTAGCGTGCGTGTAGGCTCGTACCCTTAAGGTGAAATTACACGGCTAGTGGCTCGCCGACTCGCGATCACCAAGCCGTCTCGCCGAACCTGGGCTAGCCGAGCCGACTCGCCGAGCACGTGCCGTGGAACTTCACCTTTAGGGCCTAATGGCCCACTACTAGAGTTTTCCCCATCCGTTCCATGCCCGCTGCTTCATTGGCTTCGAGCATCTCCTTCCACGCAGCACGTAGAAGGCACGTAGAGGCCACCTGGACTTCGCTGGAGTAGGGCTTGAGACCAAGGTCTATTGGACACCCGAATCAGAGGCGTGCTGTGCTCTTCTCATATACATTCTGTAGGCCTTGGGAAGGAGATATTGGCGTGAAGGGGGCCTCTCCAAGAGAGTCGCCGTTTGGGAGGGATGCAAGTCCGATTGGTTAGATTAGGAGGTGTGACAATACTGGGTCTGTTCCAATTCACGCATTGAGCGCATGAAATTGGTGGCATCGTACTATTCCCGAGAATTTCTCTCACTTGCCACCAATACGATGCCACTTGCGGTACATGAGGCGCGCAGAAACTGCAGGAATCCGGAGTTGCATCCGTCCATCTAAGGTTGCACTTATAAGCGAAACGCCGCCCACGGTGTAACCGAACAATGGAAGTAAAGCGTGACCACCGCGGTAATATAAAACCCCCAATGAATCAACTCCAAATACTAGAAAGTGCCCAATGCCCAAGAATCACCGAGCCGGGGCGAAAAAAAAACAACTTTGCCGGCTGGCTTTATTATACAAGTGCGCCAGGCAAATAGTGACCACCTGTTAAGGATTAATAAACCCCCTACTGTACATAGTGGACACTAAAAGCCCTGAACAACCAGGGATCACCATGTCCGCGGGTGACTGGGCAGTACAGAACGGATGTGACAGCGGGAATCCGAGGAATTCCGGACAAATCCATTCCGAGGAGGCGGGTACCCCTTCACTGATAACAAGGCAATTACCACAGAAAAATGTTATGCTATAATTTATCGCTGCTCTGTCGCCCGATTCACGTAGATTTCGGCGTGTGAACATATTCAAACCCTTTCGCCTATTCCAAAGAGATAAATCTCAGGACTTGCTGAAAACGCGGAACAAATTCCCCGAATGTGCATTCCAACCACAGGAAAACCCGAGATTCGCGGAAAATAGAAAGTAGGAACACAACAAGACACTCTGTATAATGCTCCAGTCATAAACATTATAGCAAAATTATTGCACCTTTCAAATTATGAATATTTTTAGGGAGGGATCGTGATAAGTGGAAGTAATCCCTCGGTATTTTGCTTCCAGAACTGTTTTATATTCTCTTTCGTTTTACATACTTTCTTGTGTATCTATCTCACAAGAAAACGATGTTCTAAGAAATCGATTATTTATATTATGGCTCTCCACGTATTTCCTTACTTCACGCGGAAAGACCCCGATTATTATCACAGTTTACCTTCCGCGTTGAAGTAACTTACAATTAGATACAACACTTTGTTTCCCTTTCCCCTGTCAACATTACAACCCTAATAAAACGCTACTAGCCGTAGGTGCAACCAGAACGTTCACCAAACAGAAACGCAACTGCACTTGCGATTCAGTTAGCTAATTCAGTCTGAGCAGTTTTCTGCGCGTAAGTTAATTTCGTAATTTTTTGTTGTACATGGCAACGTGTACACTGTACAGAGTAATTATAAAAACTGGGACAAATTACCGATCCTTTTTAAGTGAGGAAAAAATGCGGCATTACTTAACATAGTGTACCATCTGGTGGCACACTGTTTTCGCAGATACGATAATGCATTTTTAAAATGCTATTGACTTTATCTCTTTCTTTTTTTTTTTGGTGCGACAACTTTGGTGTTTAACGATTTATACAGTAATAAAATTAGAGACGATTAGTGTCTAAATAAAGTTTGTAAGCGCATTGAACTACAAGAAGCTGTTGTACTATTTCCAATCGTATCGTCACCAATTTATATAATCACAAGCTCGAACAAAGAGAGTTGTGACAAAAACAAAAACAGATCGGCAGACAATACACAAATATATCGGGAAAGCGTGTGACGGAGAACTACTGGCTGCACCCGTATTACGAGGTTGAGTTATAAATAAACCATTTTCAATCCAAATTGTTGCTAACAAAGAAAAGTAGAACCACGCGTGAGAATATTGTAAATAAAAGACGGTAGATTGAAAAATTATCTATAATTAGAAGCCCCAATGGGATCAAGTTTTACGATTAAATTAGCAATCTATTGGCAATACCTTTATGAAGATTTAACAGAGAATATTGAAAATTACCACTGACAACGAATGGCATCGGCGTGTCTTCACGCCGAGGGACTTGCATCGTGTGCAGTACGGTTTTGACGTGTCTCCACGTCGATATGTTCGGGATGGTAATCCCTCGGCGTGAAAACATGCCGACGCCACTCGCAATGTTAGAGTAAAGTTGAAAGAAAAACAAGACGAAGGCTCTTTATAGCTCAACCTAATATTATCCACGTGAAACATTTATCTGTGTCACATACAGACGGACATTGACACTGAAATATCGAAGTGTTCAGACTCGAAGTATTTTAAAACGTTGACAATGAACTGTTTCGTTGGTAGGAAGACTACTCGATTACAAGCTTGAAGCGTTAATTTTCGCGTCTGAGGCTTTAAGCTCCCCTTCGATATACTACGTACTTACTAATAGCGTTCAAGTACATTTGTCAGTCCTTGGGTCGGAATTGTGGACGTTCAGCATGGAAATTGGGTGTAATTATCGGAGATACTTCTAGAGTACTAACATTCGTCACGACCTCAATTAAAGTACAAGATATTGGCTTCAAACTGCTGAGTGAATAAAATCCAGTACGCTCGTAGTTAATTACGGAAGCCAGCGTTTCTTTTAAATATAAACTAAGTGGACGTACATGTATGTGTTACTCACACTTCACATTACACCCTACATATAAATAGACGGAAAACACAATAGTGCGACTAGCGTTGAAAGCGCGATATGCTAACGAAAATATATGTAAATGCACAGTTGAAAGCTCGAAAGCCTCGGCTAAACATAATAACAAAGTTCGTTCGTACGACACATGAGTAATATTTAGGCCTTACGTAGGAATCTGTCATCAGGTAAATGGAATTTAAAGTGTTTACGACACAACAGAATTCGCAATTCATACATTATATATTAAATACTTTAAATAGGTGTATAGCTATGTGTACGTATCTGTGTATATTCATAATTTAATACGTATATACGATAGTTACTCTCTATAATTCATAGAATTTCAAGAATGTGCTTCTACGCAACAAGTGATTTTTTTCATCAATTAAATTGATCTGAGGTCCTTCCACCTTAGAAATCTATTTACCTTCCACTTTTTTCTTTTTTTTTAAATATTTCAATATAATATTCACAATACAATGAAGAATAAATAAGATTCTCGAACGGAACGGAAAATCTTTTTTACATGTTCTACAACTTAAGGGTATAGTCGAAACAAAATCAACTGGCCATTTAAGGTCACTCTACCGTTTTCAATGACTTCTATCTTTATTCTATGCTAGTTTACCACGATTTAAACGGCCAGTGAATTTTATTCGAAATTATATTATTTATTACGCAATATATAAATAATATGTGTGTATAAATGCTTCACAATTAACGAATAGATAAATAAACAAATAAAAACTTTCAATCGTCGATTAAGTGCCGCTTAACATACAATCAATGACATATTCGAAACTCGTGGATGGCTTTGATACTACTAAAATTTTAAGATTTTTTACGTTATTAACAATATGTATATATTTAGATGTACATATTACTTTCCTACGTGTTTAGATTTATGCTCGAGTCCGATATATAAATGTCACTTAAATATAAAGCTTTCGTATGCTACCCTGTGCTTTAGAATCTATAAAGACGTTGAAATGCGAGGAAGTTGTGTGTACTGTCACACATTAACGAAGTTTAACGATGTTATTGAAACTGTCCAAGAGAATTATCGAAGATTTCAAAATTCACATCCGAACGTTGAAGAGGCAGTGGAATTTCGTATTACTTTATACTTTATACTCAGACAATGAGAACTTTACCCTAAAAGATACAAAACGGAGATCACGAAAACAACGATTTTTATTTGAAAACCCGTGTACACTCTAATCCTACTTATCAGTTTTAAGCAAAAATCATGTTGGTTTATTAGGATTCTGGTTATCGATATTATTATCGAACAGTGATACAAATCGATATTACAAACACGAGAAGATTAGTAACTACCTATATGATTCAAAGGAGAAAAATAATTGCAATGACGATTTTCTTCTCAGAACTAAATAAATGAATTGTTTTAGTAGTTAAGTAAAACTACCGAATAATTCTATTAACCATTAATTAATATTGAAAATATCTCGTATTTGTCTTTTAGAAAAATTCTCATCTCCTTCGCCCTCGCCAAATTTATTGAACACATTGGCACTTTAACTAATGTTAATTAATTGTACAGTTTTAAAGATATTTGGTTCGTATACTGCCGTCCAAAGGTTTAATCGCGCCCATCAAGATTGAGATAATCTTCGTGATATTACAATAATGTAATACTGAAATTTACATGTAGACCTCTGTAATATGCTAGATCCAATTAAATAATCAATAGTTATGATTTACAAAATAGAGAATTCTATGATAGAGTAGGAGAACGAAACACTTAGATACCGAACTAAAGTAAAGCATTTATAAAAATATTTAACACTTAAAATGCGTGAAAGCTGAAAAAGAAAAGAACAGGCGAGGAATATTCCTTAAACGTATAATTATTATGCAATTAATGCTAAAGATCCTTAAACGACGTTTAATCGAAGTAGATCTATAAATGGAAAGACCAGCCAAGAGAATACGCCACGTTTAATACTATTGTAGTGAAGACTAGAAGCACGTGTTATAAACAGATGAATCGAAATTTAATTGACACGGAAGCATTAAACTTATATACGATACAAACAGAACAAATGTTGGAAGAACTAAATGACCGCAACATTATAATATGAAAATGTCTGCGGCTTTTAAATTGGCCTGAAAAACGGTAGGTAAAGCTCCAGTTTTTAATTTGAATTTACAGCTATTTCTTGCTTCTCGATATCAACCGAGACCGTCATATTTCGAATAGGAACTATTTGAACTGTTCCGAATTACAGTCTAGTTTTCAAAATCAACATTCATTATCCTGCATCGAGCTTGACTCGATGTTGTATTTTTCGTAAATTATAACAAAATAAAATATGAAATTATAACAGTCCTAAACGTAAATAAAAATCACAAAGTGACTTCCATGAATAGTGGGAGATTATTAATATTAATAATGGCTTGCTGCTAGGACTTGTGCAGATTTTCATATAAAATGCTTGTTAACGTGTTGCCCATGTACATTATAATATAGTGCTGTATCTTGTAGCGTGAACTGATAGAGGATTTTACTTTACTAGGAGACACGTAAAGAAAAATCTGTGTACGAATAATTTTTGACATTAAACAGCACTTTACAAAACGAAGTCTACACAAGCAATACATACTGCGCCGATTTAGCAACTGCTTACGTAAAAATAAAGGAATACATCACCCCATAATAAAAACACCGTTCTATCCTACGCGTGTTTTAAATTTTCACGTGATTCCCAGATGTGTGTTTGGAGCAACCGTGGCTTGAATGTCCTCAAGAATACGATCAAACTTTTGGACAGTAGTGTATGTTTATACTTTCTCACTGAATTCAAAAGATGTACTTATTACGTGCTTCGTAAATGGAGTAGATAAATCTGTTTAAAACGACAATATACTCTGAGAAACATGTAATATTTAGTAGGATAATAGTGTAACAATGATTTGATCGTTTTTCGACAAATACTGCCAAATGTACTTTCTGCCTTCAATCTCAGGTATCGTGTCCTATACCTAAACTGTCTTGCTACATCGAGGCTTCGTTTTAAAGCTTTCAGTGGTTTGCGTATCTATTTTACCTCGGATCCCGTCCGAAAAGATTTGATATTTCAAAGCCTCATTATCGTAATAATATTTAAACTACATAACTATTGCAAAATTATAATTTCTTATTTTACGCAGCTCTTCCGTCTCGATAGAAGAGAATTTCATGAAATCTACGCGTGCGCGACGTACAATGGGAATGGCACCAGTCTTAGAATCATTGAACCGATTTCTCTCGTATATTAATTTTTCAACGTCGTACTTAATCAACATGAAAGAGTAATAGATCTGATATTAAAGGTACAAAGTGTATATGAAAAGATCTATAAAATGCGTAAAATCATATCAAATTGGTATTAGATCGTGTTGCAAAATTAATCAGCGTAGTAAATCCATGCAAATGCTAGACTATTAACTTGAAAAAGTTGCGTGTAGAAATGTAAATTGTAAAAAGTGTTCTTTAAACAGTCGTGTCGCGGTAAAATTTATAAAACGAACCGGCACTTTGCGCCAGTCAAAGGATACAATTATTGAGCGATGTATAAATAATTTCGAGGCATCAGTGTACTGAATTCGTTTTGCTTCCTACTGCTAAGAAAGTAATTCGTATACGAATCAGTTAATTAGAATACACACCTCGTGCTGTCAGTTTCTCTACATATCATACGTTTCGATTACGATCGTAATTTCTTGTTAATCGTAAAAACAATATGTAACTGTTACATGTCGCATTAAATGCGACGTGAAATATAACAAAAGAAAGAAGAATTAAATTATACTGTTCATTAAATAATTGTTGTGCACTTTGTGCGAAAATTTAAATCACCGTTATCTTTAACTAATTAAAGTAGTTGGTCCACCTCGTATAAAGACAAAGCTGCGTGATCTTGAGAACGCCAACAAAAAATTATGCAATTTTTGCTACCTATTGCATTGAATGCATCAGAAATGGTATTACACATTAGTTGGTGGATCCATGGCACAAATGATAGATTTCATTACGCTAGCAGCAGCCAAGGATGCATAGGGCTGCCATTCTTTTATACGCGAACCATCTTTATAGTCGGAAATACCTCGAATAACGGCGAAACTTTCGCGGCAATTACCCAAAATACTCTCAACCACGGCGTCCATTTCTGCATCAAACGCGAGAGCTCCGAAACGGGCTGAAAATTTCTGCCTCAGCTGATCATCGCGTGCAATATGTCTGCCAGATGCTACCGGCGCTAAATGAATTCGGGGGCAACCGTCCATTCTGAAAAAGGAACACGCTGACAAAAGGACAACAACCCATAGTTCAAAACATAAATGATTGCAATTCGCGTATTAAATGTTGCACGGAGAAGAATTAATAATATGTATCTCATACGTGATATACACGCTGTTTCGCTACAGCTCGCAATTATTTTAAGGGGCGATTCTGCAGGCCAAAATAAGACGAAAATATAGAGTAAAGTTTTTTAATATCACGCTTCGTTTTCGAAAAAATTGACTTTCAATTTTAACCGAGTACGCGTGCAGCGGAATACAGTTTTAGGCGTTTGAGGGGGCACACGCAATTCCGTAGACTGTTGCGCTATGAGCTCATCGCGTCTCTCTACTGAAGATTTGTTTCAAGTGGCCTGAAGATTCAGTCATTCAGTTGAATTTACTGCAGCCATGTTTACGAGGTCTCTTAAAGGTATTTCTCCGTTCTATGTGACTCTATTTCGATTACGTGGGACATGTGTGCAGAACATCAGCTAGCGTCTATTTTCATGGCAGCAAATGCAGAGTGGGAAAGGGTGCCTAACCTCTAAAGCTTCATTTGGACACCTTCGCTGTACGTCGTACAGTGGTACGGGAACTCTATAGTCTGATTTTCGAGAGTTGAGATCTGACGCGGGTCCCTCGGACGTGGTTTAAGGAGGAACCAATGGTACGCTATACGGATTGCGTGCGGCGTTGCCACCATTGGTTCCTCCTTAAACCACGCTCCGTCCGAGGGACCCGCCTCAGGTCTCAACTCTCGAAAATCAGACTATAGTGTATATACGAAAGATAATAACCTCTTATTTGCTGCGTCCAACGGTGCGGTAGGATGTGCCACTTCAATAACGTCTCTTTCGCCAATAGCCATGTATAACTTATCCGACTCTGGCGGTGGCGCTTTAAAATCATGTTCCGTTTGATGGCTTAGAATATCTAAACCTTCCTTCAGGTACACTTGCCATGGGGGATTTGTCTCATTCTCCGACTGGAAAACCCGAGAGTTCATAAATAATTACATTGTATCCACACTATACGTATAAATATTATTAGCAGAAACCAACTTACCTGTTCTTTAAGATTAGCAGCGATCTCTTGAAGGCATAAATTTGGTGGGCAGTACTCTTTGGTTTCAAAATGGTATTCACGAGTTTCGTTTATCTTTGCACTTTCGCAATACACATAAATGTACTTTTTGTTCAGTGGAGTAGGATGTGAAATAACTACATCACCAAGTCGTACATGTTTATTATAATCTGTGTAGTGAGGGACACCGCCTCCGATTCCAATGAGAAAAACGAAATCTACTTTTTGGAATGTGCCTAAATGATATACAGAATAGTTAGGCACGAAGTTTGCATATAAATTAGTTTACCAACAAACAAAGAAAATATCGCAAATATTACCTAATAATCTAGTTGTTGTATTTCCTGCAGCAGTCATTGCTTCTCTGGTATGACCTACAGTCGGCAGTTTTGTGCACACAATTCTGTGTGCACCAATGTTGCCTAATGTATAGACGTTTGATTCTCCTATAACAGAAAATACCTGCGGTCTTGCATCATACGAATTACACACCATTAAGTATTCCGAAGTCTGTGTATGATACATGTGCACTGTGCTACTATTGGCAGACTGGTATCGAACCTGTGTTATATGTGAATAAATTGATTAAAAATCGAATCATTCCATACAGATGCAATTGTGTTCAATATCTGTCACCAGATACAGAATTAAATTAATTAAAGACTTATTAGTGTACCAAGTAATTCAATTGGTTTAAAGTGATAGATGACGAGCATAACTTAGTTGCATTTGCAAATTACAAAACTTATATGCTACTTTATGCAAAAACGTGATTATGAATTCTAAAAAATATCGATTTGTAAATTTTTTATTTTTATTTTCGAAGAAAAAATTATCACCAATTTACTTAGGTTTCAATTCATAAATACGTATAAATTTAAAATACAAACTATCTACTCCGACGTGTTGAAAATGTATGGCATGATATTATTGTACTTTTACCAGAAAATTAAGTAAATAAGATATTGATAACAAACTGAATATAAATAATTTTCATTTTTTTGTTATTAATGAATTTTCAAATTAAAAAAAGGAAACAATTACAAAAGGTTAATACCAGTCACAAAAAAAACAGAAACAGAACAATGTTATGTAAGAAATTTCACACAAACAAAACAAACGAAGAGGCACAAAAGACACATGAAAAGAAATACAGAATTTGTGAATGATTTTGAACCATGCCCGTCCAATATGTATGTGCGATGTATTAAATTCAATTTGCTAATATTGCTGAAAGAGTAAATGTTTAAACATGAGGACATAACATATGAGATGATATTCTGAATATGATCTAGTGATATTCATTGTACGATGATAGAGTATTGTTTCTGCCATGGTAAAAATAATGATGCCTCTTAATAAACATTTTTTGCAGCACAATGGCTCGGCGACGTTTCTTGAATACAAGCAATTGACAAGCTATAACATTAAGATGACATTGAAAGGGAAAAGGAACTATATTACAAACTACTTTACCAAAACGGCATGTCACTCGCGGTACTCCGTCTGTTGCGTCTGATGAGTTTGCCGTACCTGAAGTTTCATGCTTAGTGAAATATACGTATATTCGAAACACGTTTCGCATTTTTACCGTTGATTCGCATATGATATCAAAATTACCGCAAATTTTTTTATAAAAATTAAAAGTGGGAAACAAGTTTACAATAATACAACTAAATTGGAAACTAACGCTGCACAACTTTATAAATCAAGTTTTTTCGTAAGTATCTGAAATCTCAACTTCGATTTCAATTCGTGACGAAGAAACAATAAAATATCAATATAATAGAAAAATAATACTACAGATACTAATAGTAAAAATGATACAACAATTCATAACACTATTTGCAAAACCTATTTATGTTTGAGGCAGTAGTGGTCGATATGTTCAAAGTAAGTTAATGATTTCCTTCATCTCATACAGTGTTATTCACTGGACACTACCATCAGAAATACTTTATATGTAACTTGTGATCTTGTGACTATACAGAGTAAGTTACTATATAACTCCGTCCACTTAAAATATGTCTGCAACTCTAAAAATTAGGGAAAAATTGAAGATACGTACAAGGTTGCATGGTTTTAAGCAGCACAGAATGTGATAGTATCAGTTACTCTATACGCGAAAATATGAAAATTTCACAATGAATTGGATTTTTTTTAACGGAATTGGTAATTTTCACGGTAATATTCAATATCGCAGTTAATTCTGAGGAAGAAGGTATTAAAGAACATGCGTCCTAAATCGAATAATTTCGGAGATATTCTAGTTTTAATTTAAGACAGTGTCTATAATGCTCTCTTTTGCCCCACAATAGCGACCTCAATTACCAACATCGACGTATAGGCAGGAAATGGAGAATAAATATTCAGATTGCATTAATGGTGTTTTATAAAATACTATGTGTACGTTACGAAAAGAATTCGAATTCTACGTCAGTAGTTAAGACCGACCACTATTGCAGTCGAAACGAAGCATCATGCACATCATCTTAAAACATGAATATGTATCACGGAAATTATTGGTCTTGGCACATATGTACCTTAATACTTCCTTCCTCAGAATTCACGACTCTATCAAATATTATCTAGTATAAAAAAATTGCTATATTGCCATCGCATTTTGCGTCCCTCAGAACCATAAAACCCTGAATCTCTAATTACTTCCTAATGGTCAGAACAACAAAAATGTTTTACGTGGACGGAGATAGTGACCGACTTTGTACAATTCCCAAATAAAATGTTTTGCTCCCTAATGTTATGCAAAAATATTTCATACGATA
This sequence comes from Andrena haemorrhoa, assembly GCA_910592295.1. Lineage (NCBI taxonomy): Eukaryota > Metazoa > Arthropoda > Insecta > Hymenoptera > Andrenidae > Andrena > Andrena haemorrhoa. Next base: position 9,750,678 of record OU342943.1, read on the forward strand.
ACATTAGGTAAATCATCTTGTATATATAATATACAAGGTGATCCATTTAAATAAGGCCACTTAAATATCTCTTACAATTGTCCACCAAATTGTCAAAAACCAGGTAAATCAGAAATGTTAAAGAAGACATATCTTACCGACAGTAGTGTAACGAACAAATGTTTCTTTGTTTTCAATCATAGAGTCAACTGCAAGTTTTTCACAATATTGGGCCGTAATAATAGCTATAGTGGGTTGCTTTGCACTTGCCATTGTTGGCATTTGCTTCACGACCTGAGAATGCATAAAATAATTTCTTATTAGTTTATCTTAAAATAGTGATAGTTACAGAAATAACCACAACGTTTAAACGAAATTTACTTGAATCTGAGTATCTTGATGCACAACTCTTGTAAAAGCTCCATGTTCCATTGCTTTCACAACACCCTTCGCTTGTAATTCTTTCAGTTTTGTTTCAACAGCAGAAGCATCCCATCCATGTTCTCTATAAGCCAGAATTATCAAAATAATTTAACATTATTTTTCAATAAGAAACACGTTAAAAAATCTGTAATATATTATTATTAATATAATAGAAATCTTACTTTGCTAAATCAATTACTGTTACTGGATTCGGATAAGCAGATTCAATTAGTTCCAATACTTTTTCCAACGTCAGTTCAACCACCTGACCGACCACTGTTTCATCCGTGGATACTGTTAAATAGAAAAATTAGTTACGACAAATATATTTTCTACATGTTTCGTACAGTTGCAAACTATATAAGTAAATGCTGTGTGATATGAGTTTCATATGTGATTAGCTTTAAAATAATAAGAAATTTCTGGTGAGTAAATAACTATAATTTGCATATTTGTATATACTAAATATGTATCTACCATGTAACAAATGGTGAAGAAATACTTGTAATTCAGTAGGACACAATTTACACTACTGCATAATTCCTTTTGTGGAAGTACATGACACAGAAATCTACATAGCTAAATAGCAGTAAGTAACCATGAGTACAAGGTGAATGCTTTATACAAATATGTTACTGTTGCATTAAAAATAGCAATGAAAGGACACTGCGTAACTTACACACTGGATAAGCCAGTACTTTATATATACTAAATTATAAACAAATATTCTCAAAGTTAATGTAAAATATAATTTTTTTCTTCATAAATAGTAAAATTTCCTGAAAACTATGATTTGATTACAATGGTGAAACACAAGCATATTTATTTTTTAACATTGAAATTAATTAAATCCAACCAATATTAACATCTTGAGCTACATAAATAAAAATAATACCAATGCATTAGTAGTCATGCACTTATTAAAGTATGATATACATATATATATATTTATATCATACAAGACATGATATATTCTTTAAATGAAATTAAACACAGAATATTTCTATTAATTAATAAACTGCCGACAAAAGGAATAATAAAAATACGATCATTAGGAGTTTCGATTTTAGTTGCTCACTGAAATAAACGTTAAAAATGTAACAGATATTTATTATTCGTATTATTATGTAATGCAAAAACCAAGGAACAGGCTGTGTTAAGTAGGGCTGGGACTATTTGTCGAATTTTTCGGTATTCGAATATTCGAATACTTCAGTTGTTCAATTATTTGGCGAGTATAATTCGAATATCCAAGTATTCGAATACTATTCGAATATTTAAGTATAGTGTGAATTATAAATCAAGTTCTTTAGGTTCATTTGTCAGAGTGAAATCTTGTAAGCTAATTTTGAACCATTTCACACTATACTATTCGAATACATCAGTATTCGAATAATAACATTAGAATAGTATTGGAGGTTTATTCGTAGCATTCGAATACTTGTAAAATATTTGAATATTAAATTATTCGAATAATCCCAGCCCTAGTGTTAAGCCAATGTTGTTATGGTTACCACCTTGCTATGTGAAGCAGTAAAACCTACATTTACCGGCCAACATAAGAAACATTCTCTTGTATATTCAATTGTATTCTCTTTCTCTTCGCTACACTTTGAACCTTATTTATTTTTTACAAAACACCCCTTACTTTGCATTACTTAAATAAAAGGAAGATTAATGAATCAAATAAATTCACAACAAAACGATGTTAAATTTACATAAGAACGACAACTTTCTAATCAAATGTTTGACCGGTAAATATTAAATTGTTATCTATGTACAGGGTATACTCCGTTATTGGCGTTACAACCGCGAAGGTGATGATTCTCCATAAAAACAATAAGTCGAAAAAGTAGAATAATATTTTTTTACCTAAAACTTAGCAGAATGGCAAAATACAGCAGTGTAATATGACTGTGGGCAAAATAAATCTTTGTGTGAAAATAAGTAAAAATTGTAGAAATATTTTCTCCTCGATCGATATTTCGTTTCCCAGAAAATCGGCTTTGAAAATGAGGCCGACATTAACTCAAGCGCACAAGACTGACGAATTTTCAAAACCAATTGTCTCGCAAACAAAGCCTCATTTGGAAAAGGATTCCTCTATAATTTTAGCTTGTGTTTTTATAACGATTCATTTGACCTGCAGCTATACCATATTGGCTCTCGCATTCTGCCAGTTTCTAATCAGGTGTTTGTTTTTTAAACAAACACCAAATCAAAAAATCTCTTTCTACATTTTCGATTTATATTTTTCTGGAGAACCGCTCCCTGGCCAATTATAACACCAATAACGAACCACCCTGTGTGTTAGCGCGTGTATTAAAAAATCATACAAACACATTGCGATAAAATAATGTCTGTAATTTTTCATGATTTCCAACCTGATTTCCAAATAATTCTCTTACACGGAGAAAATGTGAACAGTATATGACCAGTATTAGCTGTGAATAACAGACATTACAAATGAAATTTGTACAAGATCAATAAGAATATACATTGCATATAGGAGAGTGTGTTCATGTAAAACATCAGTATAAATGTTAAGTGTGTATTTCCTTTGGTTTCAGTTACAGTGTGCACTTAAGACACACTGCTCCAATATCTTTCAATAAAGAACCATTAAGTTCAATGAGCCTAATCAAATAAATCTTGATGCTACTCCTAACTCGACAGTCTCGTTTCATTCAAACAAAAGGAAACTTCATTATAAATACACTAATTTATACCAAACCAATTACCTACACTAATAATGCTATATTCAAATATAACTCTTTGTTATTAAAACATGAAGCATTAGACGCTAGAATAATTATCACATACAAGGTGTAATATTTTCATTTAAAAGCAACATATTTATCGGGTACTTGATTCTAAATTATTTACGTATCTTCCATCACTGATTAAACAAACAGGGATATTTATTAAGCGTAATTATACGAAGGAAAATATATTTTACTTACATGGCCTAGCTGGAAGATTGATGGGTTCCTCGAGCTGTTTTAATTCAACTTCTATCTTCTTGATGTTAACATACTTATGCAACATTAACTTCATTATTTTCGTTATAAAACCAATATAATCTGTAAAAAGCCATGTAAGATTGTTACGATAGTAATTAAATTACAGTAATTATTGGTACACGTAAATAAAATTATGAAATATTCATATTGCGAATGAAATAGTAAAACGACTGGACATGAAATATATGGGGCAGTCAGAGCAACAACGGATTAACCCACATTTTTTTCAATATTGAATTAGTAGCAATAACGTATTCCAATCAGGGCTGGGACTATTTGTCGAATTTTTCGGTATTCGAATACTTGAGTTGCTTAATTATTTGGCGAATATAATTCGAATATCCAAGTATTCGAATAGTATGGTGTGAATTATAAATCAAGTTCCTTAGGTTCATTTGTCAGGGTGAAATCTTGTAAGATAATTTTGACCCACTTCACAGCATACTATTCGAATACATCAGGATTCGAATACATCACTATTCGAATACATCAGGATTCGAATACATCACTATTCGAATGCATCACTATTCGAATACATCAGGATTCGAATACTTAAATATTCGAATACATCAGGATTCGAATACTTAAATATTCGAATACATCAGGATTCGAATACTTAAATATTCGAATACATCAAGATTCGAATATTTAAATATCCGAATACATCAAGATTCGAATACTTAAATATTCGAATACATCAAGATTCGAATACTTAAATATTATTTCGAATAACATTCGAATACACAAATATTTGAATAATAACATTCGAATACTCAAATATTCGAATAATAACATTCGAATACTCAAATATTCGAATAATAACATTCGAATACTCAAATATTCGAATAATAACATTCGAATACTCAAATATTCGAAGTTTATTCGTCGCATTCGAATACTTGTAAAATATTCGAATAATAAATTATTCGAATAGTCCCAGCCCTAATTCCAATAGGCTCTACTAACCATATAAAATAGGAAAAAAAAAAATTTTATTATGGGTTGGTCCGTTGTTGCTCTGCCTCATAGACAAAATGCTTGTGGCTTGAAACTTTTATGCTCGTACACAGCGAGCATAACAATTGGGATTAACTCTTACATATCTATCGAAACAGATTAATAATGTATGTTTATAAAAAATACACAAATCTTTAAATGAATTATCAATAAACACGTTTAATAACTCTTACCTCGCGGAAATTCTTGAGGACTAACTAATTCTCTAAAGAATTCTTGCGCCACACTTGGATGCTCAGCCTCGGAAAGTGTGTCTACGAACCAAAACTGTAGAGTCCTAGATTCTTGGGTATGCTTCCCAGTTTGGGCGCTGACCAAGAATACTCTGAACTGCAAGCACAAATGCGCTGGATGCACTTCCCCGTTCGCAACTGTAAAAACTTTGCAATATTCATTTTGTCCATATCAGTAATATGCCAGCATTGTTTATGAAAATTCATTGTACCAGCAACGGCTTGCTTATTAATAACTATTCCTGTATGATCTCCTCCGGCGATATGAACATTGTTTCCATTTCCATTTTCTGCCAGTGGCTTCACAGCTTGCCTTTCTATTATTAGCGTCGTGGAATTTGCGGTCTTGCATTTTGGAGTCATGACAATGTTTTCTAAACAAATGAATTAAGGGAAATAAATAAAATGAAAAGTGGCCAATATTTTATTATTATACACAAAGGATTATTTTCATAGAAAGATTGTTTATTATTCTAGTTAAACAATGGAGAGTGACAGTTTAAACTTAATCTTAAACACGAAACACGATCATAAAGCTGCCAGCTGTTGTCATACAACATGGCAATTTGTACATTACGAGAAAATGGTAAAACGGGATTTATTAAATATTTGCTTTCGAAAAAGCATGCGTTTTTAAAAGTAACTGTAATTTTCTCTCACGTTCACCTGTCTTATTATCGCCCATTTCGGACATCGTTCGCCCCCGCTTGTGTTTACGTCGAGACGAGTAAACTTGTTTGTTGCAACAGTAGAAGAAACACTGCTGATAAGAAAATACACTGAAGTCTGATGCAAAGGAACGACGAGCGCGGACCCGTCTGTTTAACTGACGAACAGTCGCCGACTGCTGCACAGCTTTTTAACCGACTTCTTTACTGTCCCACCACGGATCCCAGCTCGCGCCTGTCAAAATAAGAACTGCGTATAACCTCCTTGCTCCGTGCAGGCAACGTTTCCTCGTGTGGTGGGCATAATTGGAGGCAACCTTCGGAAGGTAATGCACAGCGGAAAAGCGGACGAGGTTTGTCCGCAAAAAGAAATGGGTGAGATCGAGGAATCAACTTGAGCACCACTTACCGCAGAAACGATTATCGATCGAAATGATGATACATGGCACCGCCCTACTCCATGCTTATATTTAAGTATGACGCGTTATGTTTTGGTTACGTCATCGCTGCTTTCGCAAGTTTAACGACATCATAACTGCTAAATTATGACGTATGGTGGGTATCACGATTCTATATAGGGTGATGCTTATAAACTGATTAGGAACCAGTATGAGAGACTTATTTATACGAAGAGTATTCGGTTCGAAGGAGGATATTGTATAACAGGAACCATGGTTTTTCTGGTGGACGCGGTTGACGGCATACTTTCATAATCGGGGTTGAAAAGCAATATTTTTGCTTCTTCTTAAGATTTAAGTCTTCGAACGAGATCCACGTTCTGAAGAACTTGTTAGGTATATACTTAATGTACCAATGTATATTTGCCGAGCCAGGGCCGTTCCTTGGTTTTGGCCGCTCAGGTGCAAAAATAATTTTGCGCCCTTATTAATTCAATATTCTTTAATTAAGAATTTAATATGCATTGTTTACTTTTATATCTATACATACATAATTTTAAACAGTTATCGTGCAAAAGAGTTTCGATTATTATTCTGTTTAACTAAAATTTTACATATATAATAAACGGCCTGCGGCCGCCCCTAGGTTTGGCCGCCCAGCTGCAGGGGCACCTTCTGCACCCCCGCCAGGAACGGCCCTGTACCGAGCTGTTCACAATTTGCATGCTTAGCGGTCGTGCTCGCTAGTGCATGGAAGTTTTTAGAACAATTTCAGAATATCGCCTGAAAATGTCTGGAAATAATTTTATGTACTATGTAGCAATCGTATAAAGATATGACAAGTGTATATCGCGGTCGTGTTCAGGATCGGGTCCCTGTCCCCTCTTGAAACAAATGTATGTCGATCCTCCGTATAGGCAAAATAAAGTTTTTTAAATAAAGTTTTAAATTAAATATTACAAGTTGTATTAGAAATGTTTCAATAAGCTAGGAATAAAGTCATCAAGAAGCTCAAATAAATTGTATTATAAATAAAGGGCGCAATTTGGCACGTTCGCCTAGGCCCTGTGGCAGAAAAAGGACTCGAGTCGAGCCTGGTGCCGTAATTATTCTGACTTTTTATTATGTATGTGAATTTAATTATTTTGGCTACAGTACCAGATAGAGATACAACATAAATTACAAGTTTAAACTTGTAAAAGAAGGTTAAAAAATGTACTTATGTACTTTTACATGTTTCTCCCTCTTCAAGAAAGGCTCCTGGATCCGCAACTGCGTACAGCTTTCAATTATTCATTTACATTACACTTTTAATATGTTCCAATTCGAAGAATTAAATAGCGTGTTAAGTCTTTGAGTAATGCAGTGTGTGCGAATGAAGTCATGCGCTCGTTGCACCCTTCTGACATTCTTTTCTCGGAAAAAGCAGTTACCCTCGTTTTGGTCATTGAACTTCTATATTTATTATATTGATTATAATCCAGTAAATATAGACACATTATATTCACTGATTTTTTAATATCTGCAACATTGATTGATAAAGTCGCTACAGAAAAAGGGAAAGGTGTTCCCTCCCAGGATAAGGCTGCCATCCGTAAAATCATTAATCTAGGACAGAGAGCATTAAAACCGCGGACATTTCCATTTGGAACCCGGACACTTTTAACTATTTCGTATATTAGGTACGATATCCCAAGATTTCTGTAAATTATACACTTTAACCGCAATCAAGAAATAAAGAAAAAATATTTATGACTTTTTGAGCGAGCAGCGTCGAAAACCCCGGAGCACTACAGAAAATCCCCCCCGGTTATCCCCGGACACCGTACAAAAGAGGACAAATCCGGGAAAATCAGACGGGTGGCAGCCATATTTCAGGACGAAGAGGATGCGATTCTTTCAAAATCACATCTGTAACCGCGATAGCCCGAAAACTAATTATCCGATCAATATGATAGTTTGGCTACATATACATTGACAGTCCGCACTTCGAGATTAACTACGTATGTTAAACAATTTTGTCTGTGAGTGAAACAAAAAATACGAAGGTTTTAGGGAAATTCGCGTGTTCGCTGGAAACCACTTTAGTAGGGACTGAAGACTTATACTAATGATAAAGAAAAAGCTGGGGTGTTAAGTTCATAAAATCACTAGTTTTACTACTCGGCTTCGCCCGAAATTTAGATTATATATTTTAGGGCCCCTAATTTTATAAAGAGAACAATTTTTTGGGGTGAAAATGGTCACATTTGTCTGGATTAGCCAGGCATAATGAGCTGAGGTACATTTCGTGACCCCAGAGTTTACCGTTCGAAAGTTTTTTGGCGACAGACAAACACACAAACACTTTCTGCTTTATATGAATATTAAGATTTTCAAAAGTATACTGGAACGTTACTAATAACTCATGCATTCCCATACAGCACACTTGCAGCGACGTTGCAATGTTGTAGGTGTCATTGCAATATTGTGAGAACATTGCCGTGCAATATTCCACACACTTTGCTGTGCAATATTGCGCACATATTGCCGTGCAATATTCCTGCACTATTGCACAAATATTCCTGCCGCGCGCCTTCGGTGCACGCGAATTTAGCTGAAATTCAAAGACAATTTTCTCGAAAACGCAGCCGTTACCGCAATTTTGTCACTCATGATTTTTGTCTCTTTTTCGCCTGTATAATCACCCCCTAGGGCCTCGACTATTGACTATCAGTAGAGTAACACCCTGTATACATGGATGGACGTATAAATTCTATCATCGACGAAGTATAGGATAGACCTATCACCTTATGGAACTTCGTGTCACCACAGACAAGGTATAGGATAGACCTATCACCTTATGGAACTTCGTGTCATCACAGACAAGGTATAGGATAGACCTATCACCTTATGGAACTTCGTGTCACCACAGACAAGGTATAGGATAGACCTATCACCTTATGGATGTTCGTGTCGCCACCCAAACTGTGTTACCGACCCATAATTTGAGGACTGAATGTAGTGGCACAGACGAGGTATAGATTTTGTGTGGTTTCCCCCTAGCCAGAAGTATATTCTTCAAAATAAAAAAAGTTTCAGTCGAATCGGTTAATAACTTTTGGAGATATAGGTCCCACCGTTTTGAGAACACTGTTTCGAGAAAAAACGCGTTTAAAGTTTTACGTGAGTGCCGAGTGGCCGGGTTTTACCACGCATTCGCCGCTATTCAAATGCCTATAACTTCGGGAATTTTACGAATTTCAACAAATCCTTTTAAACACGTATTCCTGAAAGGTTGAACAATCGAAAAATGAAATAAAAAAAAATCGACTTTTAGACCGGAACCTCGCCTTAAGGACTGAATTTAGCGGCCTCTGCTCATGAACAGCGTCCAACTAGGCAACTACTCTAAAATGTGTTGAAAGGTGTGTGCGGGCTTGATACGGGAGAGACTGATTGTAGTGTCCTCTGCTCATGAATGACGGTCAGTGACAGAACTATTCCTTGAAGTAAGATTGGATGCAAACCCTGATAGCAACCAACCGTATATTTCCTTTCATAATTAGATACAATGTATCTAATCATGTCGGTTACTATCGAAATAGATACGAACGTATGTATGTACCCTAGTAGCATTTCTGGTTGGCCCACAGTATCCCCAAGTTGGGAATTAGTTGGACATCAAAATGCTAACAATAAATGCTACAAGGGTAGTATATGTCTATCTTTCTACATAGATCAAAATGAATACTGTTTGCACAACTTCAGGATGAAATTGACATTGTATGCGTTAATACATTGTATACAATGAGATCAAAGAGGAAACTTGTAATATTAATTGTTAGAACGAAGCAGGGGAACTTCAGAAGCTCCAAAGTGATGGAAGTAGTATAAAATTACCTACTTATAGTAAGAATACCTTAGGTATACATAACATTGGAAGATCTACATTCATGTTATTTTTCATTTCTGGTATTATTGTTACTTGTATTATACTTTTTGAAACGTAGAATAATTACTACCATGAAAGTAAGTGTTCCACTATCCGAAAATACTTTTATCCGAACGATTAGTTTCCCTATTAATTTGGGTACTAAGGGTTCTACTGTATTCAGTCATCACCTGAAAATCTTCGATACATGCAAAAAATAACATCATTTTAAAAGAATATACCTGCATAAGTTATTTATTTCATTCTCTTCCGCAATGGTGCGTATTATACTCTTGTTATTCTTAATATTTCTAATTTCGTTTTTGAGAGAAGCATTCCGTAATTTTTATTTTTCTTAATGAATAGTATTGCGGAGGCCTTAGTTTATCCTCTTATAAAAGACTCTATAAGAATCGCAGTAGGAGAACCATAAGAAGTCACGTTCACGAGCAGAATTCCCGAGCGATAAGGAACCATAGCACGGTGACCTGGGGATACAATTACAACAGGCTTTTGTAGTTGTGGCGTTTCGTAAACAACGAACGTCAAACACTTAATGCGGCATTGAAACATCGAACGGAGCAAATCCTGGAGCTAATAAAAATATATTTTCTAAAAATGGAAAGTATATCTATTAATCATCGTACAAGTTGTTCAAAGCTGTAAACTTTGGTGTAAAATTTTATTTAAAGACAATTATAGTAAAAACAAATTTTTTAAAATCAAGCTTTTATTAAAATGTATTAAAGAGGAAAAAAATACTTTTGATACCGACCTAAATGACTGCCTTAAAAGAATTCCCGGTAAATGTTTACTTTAGGGGAGGATTCTTCGATGACTTTGAGCTTCACATATGTTGCCAAGGTCATCATTCTGAGCAAAAAACTTGACATAACTGAACATTGAAATCTGCTTATACAGACGTTACTAACACAACAATCTTCTCGTCGCCGTCGACTGTTCCAGAGCCGATGGTATTAGTATTGGTTGTGGCTCGAATAAGGCGGGGGGCGCGTAAAGCATGGTAGCGAACCGATGTGAGTATGTGTTAAATTCAGTAGTTCTAGTGTTAACTAAAGTTTCTTGCGAATATCTCGTAAATCAAAGCCGAGCGCTAAAAAGTTTAGAGAGAAATGTTCAAAATGATGACCTTGACAACATATGTCAAGGTCATTGAAATCGGAGAATCCTCCCCTAAAGTAAACATTTACCGAATTCCCTCATATGACTAAAACAAAAAGCGTTGAGGCGTAAATATTGAAATATCCTTTCTATATAAATATTTATAATGCTCTACGTATTTTGAGACATTAATTTTCGCATTCTGCTAGACCGTCCTTGTTGCACAAGTTTTTTTCATTTCATTGCGAGCAGTATAATTCCTCGATCCAGTCTGTCCTGAGATCTATCCAGAGTATAAGTCAAGACAAAATCATGCCGATGAGCAATTAATCTTTGCAAAACTTTTAATATTCAATATTTACGTCCCACGCTTAAAAAAAATTTACTATAAATTATTCTACACTTTTTAGTGAAAACATTGAATTGTCATCGGAACTACATGTGTGCAAAGCTTCAAGTCGATCGGATATGTGGAAGTGGGTCAAAATTAACTTCCAAGATTTCATCCTAACAAAATAACTAACGAACTCACAAGTGAAGCTAAATAAAAGCTTGTAATAATAAAGGGAACCAACTTTTCTGCTGCTTCTGGTGCCCAGTGCCGGTACCCTGTCTCTTATGTAAATAATTCCAACAATTGCCAAGATGCCAGAAATAATCTTATCGCCATGGTTTCGGAGAAAATTGCTTATGACACCTTAGCTCCGTTACGCACCTGCGGCAAGTTGCCGGCGACCAGGATATATGAGGCAGTCAGAGCAACAACGGACCAACCCACATTAAAAATTTTTTTTTTCCTATTTTATATGGTTAGTAGAGCCGATTGGAATACGTTATTGCTACTAATTCAATTTCGAAAAAAATGTGGGTCAGTCCGCTGTTGCTCTGACTGCCTCATATGAGTTCGTACGCACTTGATGGTCGCGGCGAACAACAAAGGTTTCTGGTCTCTTGTTGACAAAGTTGCCGGCAACTTATCGCAAGTGCGTAACGGGGCTTAGAACAATATCCTTGACGTCCATTCTGTTTGGCGGTCCCTACGAAACTGATAGCTATCGCGTCGCCCAGTCTGGGCGCTTCGTTTGGTTGTCCGAGTTCTGGTCTCTCGTCGACCTGGTCGCCGGGAACTGGTCGACAGTGCATAACCGGCCTAAGATGAAAATCCTACATTAGAATACGCTGGTGTGCCTCGATGATTTCTCCACGTACAAAAAAATAGCACCCGCAAATTCGAATACCAGAGAATTCGAATATTCGAATAAACAGGAGTACTCGAATATTCGGCGTGATCGAAGAATATGAAAAGAAACGTATTGTTCGAGCCAATGTAAAAATTCGAAGAAATTATTCGAATATTCCTAATTATTTGAATTATTCGAATAATTACAGCTCTAATCCATACTGAGGTCATCATAGTTCCGTACTCTATGATGCATAGTCTAGATTTCTACAAGCGCTTGTTTCACGTCACATCAGCTCGGTTAATCCCATGCTGCATTACGAAACTGTTACCAACATAATTACATACATCGTTAAAATGTAATCAGTCTGCCTCGTCCGTGCTCCAATCGAATTCTACCGTGTTCTTCAAGCGGACTTTCCAGAAATATTGTGTTTCATCATTACCGCGGATCAGCATACTTCTGGTCAGACCTTGGCAGATAACTATTTCCTTCCATTAATCATTCTGTTAAACCTTCCATAATCGTAAAGGTGGAATCAGACGGAGCGTGGATCGGCGATCTTTGCGCGTGAATCGCCGATCCACGCGCCGTCTGATCGGTCATGGCTCGGCTCGCCAAGCCGACTTGCCGAGCTAGACGAGCCGAGCCACGCGCCGTCTGATCGGTCATGGCTCGGCTCGCCCAGGATCGCCAAGCTGACTTGCCGAGCTAGACGAGCCGAGCCACGCGCCGTCTGATCGGTCATGGCTCGGCTCGCCCACGATCGCCAAGCCGACTTGCCGAGCTAGACGAGCCGAGCCGCTCGCCAAGCCACGCGCCGTCTGATCGGTCATGGGTCGCCGAGTCGGGCTCGCCAAGCCGACTTGCCGAGCCGAGCAAGATCGCCGATCCACGCTCCGTCTGATTCCACCTTTACGTAGAATGATATTGCTACCATTGCTTATAATCAGTGCTGGTCTGGAATTCCTAAAGTAAATCCTACTCGTATTGGAGGGGAAACACCTACTTACTACTGCTGTAGAACAGTGCCGGTATTATGTGTGCGGCAGTAGTGCGTGCATGTTCGCTGTAGGTGTTCGCCCTCCACTACGAGTAGGATTTACTTTAGGAATTCCAGACCAGTTCTGCTTATATATGTTCCTCGAAATTAATCGTCAATTGAAGGAATAAGTACAGCAGAATCATATTTCATAATTAGAATTGCTCACTAAGCAGTTTTGCGTATCCTATAGAGCAGGCTGAGCAAGCTTGGGCATTAAGTGCCAGTGGCGGATTTATGGAAAAAGGCCTTGGTGGCAAAAGTTCTGAGGGGCCCATTTTTTTCGGAAAAATGAAGAGGGAGTTTACTAAAAACGGGCTAAGTGTAGTAGTGCAAAAAAAATGTAATGTTTGGATACCTATACCTAATTATATTTTTTTTTTGGAGTTGGGGGCCTGGTGGGGCCTTTTGGACAGGGGCCCAGGCGGCAACTGCCCATCAGCCGCCCTGTTGAATCCGCCACTGTTAAGTGCTCTTTTCGGCCGATTTTCAGAAGCAACGCCCTCTTTCTCCCGCTGCGCGTCTAAAGCAAAACTAGCATTTCAAAATGACGTAAAAAGAATTTAAAAAATTTATTACATACAACGATGCAGTACTTATTACTGATGAAATGCTAGTTTAATTTTTTTAGGAAATTCCATCAGATACAGTAATAATTACTGTATCGTTGTATGTAATAAATTTTTTAAATTCTTTTTACGTCATTTTGAAATGCTAGTTTAAATTTTAATTTTTTCCTAATATTTTTAAGTCATTATGAAATTTCCTATAAAAACTTGACACATTTGGTACTTTCACCCTAAAACGCCCCAACATGCTTCCTAGCGGCATTACTGTCTCCTCGGAGAAAGGGTAGTAGGAATCGTCCCATCTTAGCTGAAGGCGTAGCGTTGGAGGGAGAACCGAAACATGTGTTTCAGGAGTGGTTTTCCCCTACTTGGGAAGACCTGCAGTAAGTACTCGTAATTTGTACTATACAGTCTATATTTCATATTAAGACCGTGCTGTGTGTATTTGAAATCTAAACACGGACACAAAAAATCTGTACCTAACCCTTTATGCAAGGAGTTAAACAAATATTATTTTTTTATTTTTCTGAATCCTGGAATTACATAATTATATCAAACGTTACAATGATGTCAATTCAGGTGTACATATATACATACTCGACAATGCTTAAGTGTTGTGGGAATGCTTTTGTTCGAATATTATCTCTGCTGCAGAATTCTTTATTGTTCGTAAATGTTATTACGCTTCCATCTACTCTTTGTGTAAGTTATGCTTGTTGAGGTCAGCACTTTGCAATTACAAACCTTTCTAACGGGCCCAATACATGTATCTGAGATTTGTGTCAAGTATCAAACAACACATTGTAAGAGAACTTAAAAGTATGAAAAGAATAAAAAGTCAATATGTATATTGTTTTGAATTACTGTACATATGTACATATTTCATGACAAAGCAACGATGCGTCGTCGGCAACGATACATTCAAAAATGCCCGTCGGCAACGCAGCCGCCTCGGCCCTCGAACCTCCCTTGCTTCACCGACCCAGAGTCGGTGTAGATTCATCCCTGAAAACAGTGACTATCACTTTTTTAACAGCCTGTACATATACAATATATTAAAATAGCACGCAGGATTTTATCTTGGGGAAGCTGAGTCGAACAGATAAAAATATTTTTAATCCAAATTCAATAAAATTCGTTAGGTGATTATAAATATTTATTTAAATAATAAAATCTAATTATCTTTCCTTATTACAAAGTTCTTCAATTACTTCAGTCGTGGTTACATTCATCTCTTTTTTCCTTTTCTTTGGGGAGTGCTAGGGCCCCTTGGTCCTCCCACAGGGTGCGCCACTGACTTACATACATACATACAACGTTGCGTTTAATAATTGAGTATGTAAAATAAACTAAATTCATTCGAGTATTATTAAATGTCAATCTGATTAATTGCCATAAGCTCTGATGCTATACTCGTGATGAAATATAATTTATTCAATCAAAATTTTAGTAATCGTCCTCACGCGTTGCCCATAGTTGTGTAATGGCCACAAGGAAGTTCGAAACAACTGACAACAGCACAGTTCGTTTCAAATAAAAAGTTTATTAATACAACGTTCTGAACTTTGCAGTGAACTTTACAGTGACTAGACTCACTTCCTGACAGATTCTGAGCGTTGGTGAAAAGTGCGAAAACTGGCTTGGGGTTTGAAAGGCTAGCTGGAGGTAGTAAAAGAAAAATCGGCCTACGATAACGTAAGGTACATAAGGTACGGATGACACATGGTTTTCGGATCCAGGTCTAGATGGAGTTGTTGTTGCAAGCAAGAGTGGCACGGTGTTTGCAAAAGGAGAAAGCGAGAAATATTTGTAAACATAAGTGACTTCAGAGGAGAGTAACTACTTACATATTTACGTTACAGTTATGCTGGTTTCAAATAGTGGGCGGAGCAGACATATTTTGTGTCACACCGAATTAACGAATTACTTTGGCGCGCAGAGATAAATGCTGATGCGTGATTTGTCGAAGCACAAAAGCCGTATGTACCACGTGGGGTGCTTTAAAGCTGATTCATCGTACATATCCCCTCGTCAAACGACTTTATCGCTATGCATTCAATCGTTCAACTTCACGACGTGCGCAATACAGAATCGTCTACGCAATTCGTTCCTTCGAGTCAGACGTTTGTTTTGTTTTACACGCAAAGTTAGTGCAAGTAAATGGACTTAGACCTGATATATAGAACAATATGTAAGTTTCTCGGCATAAAATTTATCCTCAATTAGTTCGATTTTATATGTTCATCTACTTCGGTTGATCGTTATTTACTTTATGTATTAACTTATATAAGTTTTTCATAGCGGTGTAATGTGTACTTTCTTTCCAATACTGGAGTTCAGCTACGATTGTAAAAGAAATTCTAGACATTTGTAACAACTATGTGTGATAAAACTCATACTTGTCAATCGGGGAATTCCCATACTGTGTTGCGTTCACATTCATGCATGGTATTCTAACCTGTAAAGAAGTTAGGAGTTTCCGGCACGCACCGCGTTATGGTAATACCTCTGCTCTGTATTGCATCATCTACAGTGCATTTTGATTCACGGGCAGTTCTACGTTGACTTGTTTGAAACAATCTTCGCATTTTGATAAAAATATTCGCGAGAAGTGCTTGAAATACATATATGTATGTATAAACGCAACGCAACGCCAGCGGCCAGCCAGTGTTCTACCTACTCGTCTACTGTTTAGTCGCAGTGTGAAATGTGCACGGATTTGACGTGACCGCGTACGCACCGATACATGTGCCTTTGTATTCTTCACGGTTAGTTAATATTTTTTTAAGTAATAGTTTTACGTTACCATTATTGGTAATAGTAATTAGAATTCTGGTATCATTTTGATGTGCCGAGTATATTATCTTCGATTGTTCTCTGACATATACGGTACAGTTTGCAATTCTGATTTCTTTATTATGATTCTCTCCAATGGAGAAGAAGAATCTCCCAATATAATTATTGTTGTCATGTTAATTTTGCTATACAAGACTTTTATTTTCACTTTTAGTTAATTTGAGATAGTTAATCCCTTAGTTGTTGACGCACTCGTTAGCATCGAAGATGTGTAAGCACCGCGTACATTTTTGTGCAACAAAAATGGCTCTTCTCCCAATTTTATTTTTAACTAACTGATCAAAATTCATTTTGATGGTAAAATTTGCTGTATTACATCATAAACGAGGTATAGGATTCGACATATGAATACAGTTTTTAAAATTTTTTCGTTGATATTGCAGAAATATTTTCATGTTTACTACTTCATCAATGTCGGTGGTGAGAAACACAATGTATTTATCATATTCATGGCTCGGAAACGTAAAGGACGCTCAAAAATCAATGGTACAGTGATGCTCGGTTAAATTTGAACAAACCATGTATACATAAGTACCACCATTTTTTGTGCGACTGGTTTCACCTTCATCACTTCGAGCCCAGCCAAATATAGTATATTGACACGGAAAAGTATGTGAATTGGACTATTTTTAAATAGCAATGTACACTATCGACGTACACAATGCCCAAAATAGTCTGCTTTATGTGTTATTTGACCTTATTTTCATTGGGAGAACCTCACCAATCAATTCGTATTATTTTCGTAAAGATAGGAATGATAGGACGACAGTTATGGAAAGTTAAATTTTTATCATTGCACGATACATTGTAACGTGAGCGGCACTGGTTCGAAGTATCGGGCCTTGGCCGTGGTTGCTTGACGTACCTAATACGTCTATCTCATTTACTCCCGCTGTATCTGTTCTCTTTCCTTGTCCATCTGTTATGAGGCTGATTCTTTGAAGCAAAACGCTATCGCACTCGCGATAATTTGAATGCACGGGCGAGATTCATTCAAAAACAAAGCATTATTATATCTGGAATGATATCAACAAAAAACGTAATATTTTTACAAGAGTATCTTTATTCATAATTCTCTACACGGAATTATTAATATTATTTCAGCAATAGCGAAAATTGCATTATCATTAATATTATCTATTTTAAACAAATCCATTTTTTATTTCAATAATCGTAATCAACTCAAACGTATATATTTTTGTAGTATCCTTGTTAGTAATCTTTAGTACATTGTTAGTCACTAAAATAACAGTATTATACAAATTAAGTAATCATTTATTTAGTAGATACATTCTGTATGTCAGCGGTTCTTAAGGGAGGTTTCTGCCTTGTTGAGCCCAAAAACGTTCGATTTTTCACCAATTTTGTGTGCGAAAAGTATTAAATATAGAATGTTGATATTTGGTATATTGACTAAGCGGTCTTTATTGAACATAAAAATATTTTTTAAAGTTTGACAAAACATGGTAGTGGGAGTGGGATGAGCCACGTATGTCGGTGCGCGGGCGACGACATTCTTCTCTTGCGGAAGTCGTAAGTCCCGGACAGGTGATCTGAAGCAAAAAAATGAAACATATTTGTACTTTGTACAATATTGTGTATAAGTGGAACTAGAATCAAGAAGAAAAATTGGAAAATAAGACAATAATGAGCGATCGAAGGGAAGTTTGTTTTTTTACCAAAAATGTTTGCAGTTTTTTGTTCATTAAATAAAAACGTTTGAATATTTTTGGATAATTCTAGTTCAACTTATACACAATATTGTACAAACTAAAAATATGTTTCATTTTTTTGCTTCAGATCACCTGTCCGGGACTTACGACTTCCGCAAGCGAAGAATGTCATCGCCCGCGCACCGACATACGTGGCTCATCCCACTCCCACTACCATGTTTTGTCAAACTTTAAAAAATATTTTTATGTTCATTAAAGACCGCTTAGTCAACATACCAAATATCAACATTCTATATTTAATACTTTTCGCACAAAAAATTGGTGAAAAATCGAACATTTTTTGGCTCAACAAGGTAGAAACCTCCCTTAACCTGTGGTCCACGGACCCCTGTGGAGCCGCGATGTATATAGGTACTATTATTACTTTAAATTCGCATGGAACCATTCCAATGAAACTATTATAATAGGAGTACGTGTATTTATTTATTTCTTCCTTCTCTCCAAATTTGAAGGTCGTTGATGAGCAGCTTCAAATAAATATTTGATGTACTTTAGGGTTTTAAGTCTTGGGGGTTTGTGACTATAAAGGATATTTAAGTGGGGTCCATGGTAAAGAAGAAGGTTAAGAACCGTTGCTTTATGTTATATATGTATAAGGTATCTACTAAAACTTAGTAATCAAGAAGATTAAAATGATACTGCAAATTCCAGGAATGTGTCTTATCGTGTGATTTATCACTGATTATTAGTTATTGCAACAGCAGTGTATGAAACATAAATGATAAAGTGTACAATTGCACAGCTCAACTGCCCAGGGCGGCAAAATTTGACTTCGCTTTTCATCGCTCAATTCGATGCTTGATTCTGTATTACATTGATTCGTATCCTGTTATGAAATATCCTGTCCCACGATTTCATCTAAAGTGACATCACCATCGTAATTGTACTACAAGAAAAGACTTATTTTTTAGTTTTTAGTGCATTTTCGATTAAATTGGATAAAATCGTTTAACTTAAATTTTTGTTTATATATTTTTTTATTATTTACTTTTTAGTGCTTGAGTTTCGCAACTAAAAAACTTGAAGAATTGAAATCTTTGTACGTGACGAATCATTTCTCGATAAATTGTGTGCTTACGGAATTCGTGATGCTACTATTAAGCAATGCAGCGACTTTTTATCGTTTTCGAGAAGTGGGCGAGATGCTGATTTCAAGTCGTTTAAATTTGTGGTTATATGTTTTTATTGTAGGGGATGCAATTTTTTCACACCCATGAGGGTTTTTTTTTAAATTTGTATTATCATTTTTCATATAAACCTATGTAAAATTTAGTAATAACAATCTAGAGATATACGGTGCTATTTTGTATAAACAACAACAATTATGCTTTATTTTTCAAAGTTGTTGGTTAATAGTGTCATTTTTTGTTTAGTTATATCACAAAATGTATGTCAATTCAAAATTTGCCCCAAGCCCTAGGCAAAAAGTCCATTACTTGGGGCAAAAAGTCCTTAATATCTTCTAACCAGCTTTTCATGAAACGTAAAACAAAATAATTAAAAAATTCTTTGAAATCAACAAATATTTGTTAAATCAATTTTATTTAGTATACAATATTGAAAGGAAATACTACAGCAACCTTTTTTAAACAAAGAAATGAAAATACAGGACACAGATTCAGCTTGAACAAAGAATTGCACGATAATCTTGGCTCAATGTAAAGATATAACTCTCTTTTAAGAGTTTTAGGCACTTTGGCCTTATTTCTTAAACTCAAATTATGTTACTATAAAAAAAACAGGAAAAAAGATAATTTATGACTTTACTAAATAATTGGTTTGCTTCAACAAAAAAAAACACTATTTTTAGTATTTTAACATGACTTCTTTAACAAAAAATAAAAATATTCATATAAGTAAAAAATATAAGTAAGGAACATTTTGCCCCAATGGTACCTCTATAGTTTCGAAAATATTATCATTCAGAAATAAACAATGTCATGTACACATTACTAAAGGAACATACAATCTTGACGTATTCACCTTATACGCTGTTAAACTGTGGTTTACTTCGAATAACACAACAAAAACGACGGTACTTTTTTCGCTTATTGGTATATAACGACGAAGGCGTCATATGACACGAAGAAAGCCCAAAAACGACTGGCGACTCTGCAGTCCTCTCCATTACCCTTGCCATCGACATAGTTATGCTGCAATATACAATCGATTGCATTCGGGACTGTTTATCCGCCGGACTTTTAGCCCCACTCTACCCTACCGGTAAAGTCTGGAAACAGATTGTAATGCTACTCGTGGTAGAAATTCGAATTCAACACGCGTAAAGTTATATAGGGCCGGTATTCATAGTCGCTACATATTCTTAATTCGGCATCCTTTACTAGCTACTAGGTTAGTAGAGGATGCCACATGTTTAAGCAGTTGCTTAAGAATAAGTAGCGACTATGAACACCGGCCTAGGTCATTCGAAATCCGCGATTGACAAATGTTTATGTTACAACAGTAATTTAGGCCGGTATTCACAGTCGCTACTTATTCTTAAGCAAATGCTTAAGCATTATCTAAGTCTCATGGACGTACAGTGAATCCTCGTTACAGTCCCGCTTTTACCACGCGTAGTACGCCCGGTGACTACCTCCACCATTTCTTGGAATCCTTCGGTCGAGAGTGAGAGAACCCGAGAACGAGCGCGAGGGAACGAAAGAGTCGACGGCAACTTCGTCTCAACTGTTTCGTTCCCTCTTGCTCGCTCTTGGGTTTTCTCACTCGCGGCATCGGCCGCACGGAATTGTGTCCGCAACCCGTCGTACGCCCGCCGCCAGCCCCGTTCGTCGGGTATAATACGAGTGTTTACTGTATTCCATCCAACTGTATAGAAAGGTGGATCACAATTAAACGAAAACACATTTGCCCTTTCACCTTGCTGTTCTGTTTGAGTCTATTTAACGGGTTACACCACTTCTACAGTTTTAAAAAATCGAAAAAAAAATGTTCATGAGATGATAGTTTGGAGTTTTTGGACCTTCATAAATAATGTGAAAAAGGTCCCATTGAAAAATTCGTTGTAATAACAGAGCTATGACTCGTAAACATTGTGCAGCGTGCATGAATGCGCCTGACGAGCTTTCGCGTTTTTCTCGAAACCACACTTTTTTTTACCTGGTTGAGAGTATAACTCGACATCAGAATGTCATAGGATCTTCAAATTTTGTATGGTTATGTAAAGATGCATTGTTTATCGCACGACGTACCGTTTTTTGTTTAATTCAAGTAGAACGGTTTTTATACACAAAAATGACAATTTTTCTCAACTTTTTCATCGCAATATTTTTCAAATGTTCTGAGTCACACCTTAGCGACAAGCATCTAGTTTAGAAGTATGCGCCGTGTTTTTATTTCAGATAAGTAATAATGGTTAAATCCTGTTAACCAGGTATTTGGATGGCCTATTTTTAGCGCCACCTATGTCCGCACTGAAATAAGATTTTGCAATGATTATTTTTTCCATGTAATGTCAAAAGTATTTATTATTAAAATATTAAGTAGAATTATCATTGTAACGTATACTTTTTCCGTCAGAAAATCGCGGTATGGGCGGCATTCTCAGTCGTTGCTTATTCTTAAGATCGTCTTAGGGCGGTATTTTCAGTCGTTGCTTATTCTTAAGCAAATGCTTAAGCATTCAGCATCCTTTACTAGCTACTATGCAAATTAGTGAAATTTGTCGTCGTTATATCACGCACTGGTAGCTCTCAATAGACCGATTCTACTAGACGATCTCAAAATTTAAACAATTATATCAATTATGATTTTAAACTATATTTTCACTACAGACTTTGCCGCGCGATGCAGGACTCGCGTTGCAAATTCTGCAAAGGCAAGCAGCACGCCACACATTCTCGCTTCCCACGTTTGTAAAAGCTTCATCAAACTGAGCCTCGTATATTTTCGCGATTCTTATACATCGTCTTTTCTGTTCCGACTCTTGTGCGGTACAGACGGCCCGTTGAGTGGAACACCGCATTTTGGATGTTGTAAAACTCAATTGTGAGACAGTGCTCACATTCGACCGTGACTTAAAATATTTATTAATAAGTGTGGACGTGGAGACAGCCACATTCAAAGAAGGAAATTACTGTACTCCCCCCAATTGGTCGAGCGGGAATGAATCTTCTTTCTCTTATTCGTTACGAATATGTATATGTAGTTATCGAAATCCCATATCTTTACAAACTATGCGTACGGGCTGTGCATAACGCAGTTGAGATCGGGATGTACAGATAGCAGTTGCGCTGGAGACACAAAACCCCCTACGATGTTAGGTTTATACCTCACCCTGTACCTCGTTTATGTATAACTGTTAATACGAAAAGAACTTGATGACTAACGTATAGTATAATTGCAGCCATTCAAGCGGAAGCCTGAAGAGTATAGACCCTGATAATTACCTGAGCAATTCTATGTGGAGAGGTACATAGTCCAAGGAAATGGACTGCACCATGATGAAAGGTAAAGAAATTTCTTCATTCGATAATTATACTAAATAAGACAATATCATGAAACATGTTAACAAGAACTTTTCTTTCATGGTTCTCAATTGGCGCTACTCAAACACGTTCTACATTGTTGGCGATGACATGAATTGGACCAATGCTACAGTTGAAAAACTAAATCACGATCAAAGAGAAGTCTACTATGATATACAAGAATGGCTCAAAAACGAGAAGGGTACAGTTATCATGATTGATGCCCCAAGTGGAACTGGCAAAACCAATATCTTGTCCTGTCTGGCAACACAGCATGCTGACTCAACGGATTGTATTGTTTTTAGAAGGGATCAAGCAAGTGAGCTTGAAGAGAATGCAATCAAAGGATATACTTATATATCCTACTGCATGCACCACTTTAACTTACCATATCATCACGCAGTTAAAATGTTCAAGGTGGTCAATCTGAATGCTATTGATCTACTTTATGACTTAATGAAATATTCCCTAAAATACAGCGAACTCTACAATAACATAGACACTATTATTTTGGACACGTATACCGTTGCTTCACCAGCTATGTTACTTCTACTGCATATAGTGTCGCTGAAGAAACATATGAATTTAATTTTCGCTGGAAGTAGAATGCAACAGGGTGCGCTTTCAAAGTGCCGACTACATAATCGAAGCAATTATTACATCATTCAGATACTTACTGACCTGACCATAACGAAATTAACTAAAAACATGCGATTGAATGACGATAATTTCGAAAGCAAACTGTCACATTTCTGTGAAATGCTCCAAAGCCGCCACCCGGAAGGAGACGTTCAGTTTCACTTCGAGCTTCGCTACATACTCTATTGCCTTTTCCCGTCGAAATATTTCACGGAAGAGCGTTTCGATACTCTTTATATGTCCCAGTACCATCATGATATTACAGAACGTTTGTTTCGTTTCATAGATCATCTGAAATTAAACGGAACACACTACGTCATAGAACCGTTTATGTATAGGGAGAAAGACAACTTGAATGTTGTCCATACGATTCGCCAGGATCGCAAATTTTTTCCCGGTTTGCTCTTAGCGAAGGGTTGTAAGTATGTACATATTACCGAAAGGGGCGCACACAAGATAGTTGAACTAAAAGAAATGCTCTATAATAAAGATATGAAGTTGGAAACTCTTGTTGTTCGTTCCGTGAATGGAGGTACTGTTACAAAGTTAACACGTTGTAAGCTAAATTATTATCAGCTACTGCCGGCGTACCGTAAGTGGTTGATGCCGAATGAGAAGACGGAAGTGGAATTGTGGCAATTTCCCTTGCGCATATACGCGTTAACGTATCACGCGGCCTTAGGCCAGACAATTAAGTCTACACAGGTAGAGCTCAGCGCCGATGCTTCTAATGCTAATTCCATCTATGTTGGTCTTTGTTCTGTGCCCAGTGGTGACGCTATTCATAAAATTCACGCCACCCAAGACCTTCTAAGCTTTGTCGTGACTGATTATATGGAAAACGAACGACAGGGCGAGAAACATTATTACCGTTGCCCGAAGCAAGACCCAAATCGGAATCAAATTCTAGAATCTGCTTTTAGAAAGGGCACTAACGAGTTTATAGACAAAATCCAATGGACCACTGTGAGCAGCATCATAGCATTCGAAAGCAAAAAATCAAATGATCACTTACGTATCAAGCGTACCTTGTACAATCAATCGAAAAATGAAAAGACTACGTCTTTAATGAAAGCTACGCAATTTGTGAAAGGCAACCCAAGTCTGATACTTGATACGATTCATGCAATAAGTAAGGAACATCTCGCTGAAAATAAAAATACGAATAAAAAGTCGAAGGGCAAGGATAAAAAGTCGAAGGTCGCGGATACAAAGTCGCCAGCATATATCTCCTTGGAAAAAGCGTATAATTTTTGGAAAGCTGACAACGAAGAGTAAGAAGTAATTTAATTAATAATAGATTACTATAATCGTAGTAAGAATACTATTTACGCCAGTCGTGATCACTGTTGCAAACAGAAATTTTGTACGTGCAGGAAATTTTAAAAGCACAAAAATAACAGCTGCATGTTATTAGATAGTATTTTATAACAAAATCTACTGAATGGATCGTATTGTTTTTATACTTTTATAAGAGGCACGAAATTAATAATCATTGTTGCTTTATTGGATTTTAACTTTGTTCTTCCTACTTTGAATTAAGTAGTAATAATAGGATGCCATATCGCATTTATATATAGGTACATATGTATATTTAAGAGTGGGTGAAAATGGGTGGTACAAGGAATCACCCTATCGCCGGTTGTACCATCCGCCCATCATGTAGGTACCCTGTGTACCGCGCTATACGTATGTATACGATTTCTGTTCCATGTTTCATTGAAGCTACAGTGTTTGTTTATGTTTTTTTTACGGTAGCTTGTAACTTATAATTTTCCTGGAATTGACATCCAATAACGCAACTTGTTGCGTAATTTTGACGTATTTCTTAACAATTTTCCGTTTAGTTATATAATTTTATACACGAATATAATTTTTTTTTATTAAAATAAACATTGAAGACTTTGATTTGTACTAGCGATAGGATTTTGATATTGATTTATTATTGAAAGTATTATTCACATTTTGTCAGTCCCATATGTTGAAGATTACAAATAAAAGATGTTAACACCACATCAGTATTCAATTTGAGTCGTCGTTTACCGCAATGTGCCTACTGTATTATTTTCGTGCATCCACATTTAAAATGTTAAATGTATGAATACCCGTTACTAACGTTTATAAAAAGGAAATTTTGCTGATTGTGAAAATAAAGTATGTAACGTAATTAGAAACTGTAGTGTGGGCTGTGAACAAAATAAAATAATGTAATAAGACAGAACAATATATGTGTTAAGAATACATACAATGTATATTTTATTTGTACCTTTAATTGATATATTTTATATATATATATATATTTACGAATACCTTTCTTCCTATTTGGTAAATATTAAAATTAGTGATAGGTACTCTATGTTTTTGATTTTTGTAAACTCTGCACCTCTAATTTGTTGCACCATTTTTGCATAAATATAATTCACTCAAACGTTGGAGTACAAGCTTCAAGAATCTGTTAGTATCGCCCGTATTAATACCGATATTGGTAGTGGTTATTATTCAAACTCAAAATAATACGTACGTTATAAAATGTATTTTTGTCCTCATAAAAAATGTAATTTTGCTAGAATATGAATATTATTGAAGAAATGATTGATCACAGACCAGGTATAGGATAGACCTATCACGCAATGTAATTTTGTGTCACATGCTCGGGGGGCTCGCGAGCGCCCTTACCATTTTCGTGTCACGTGCAATGTTACCGGTGAAGTCTCGGAACAGAATGTAACGCTACGCGTGGTAGAAATTAGAATTCAACACGCGTAAAACTAGTTCATTCGAAACCCGCGATTTACAATTAATTCTGTTAGAGTAAGAATTTAAAGATCGTTTTATAAACGTATTCCGTGCAACGACCGAGAAAGAAGGATCGCAACAAAACAAGAACTCATACGCCTTTTAACTTTGCTATCCTATTCGGGTTTATTTAATGCAAAACAAATTTGTTTCACATAACAATTTATATAAACAACAACATTATTTGTGGAAGACACGCTTTCACGATGTAACGTAGAATACCTCACTAAGGAATTGTAACTTAGTATATTTCAATAAGGTGCTGAAGCAGAGAGGACTTTAAAAATGGTCAAAAACCCATTAGTTCGAATATCTCGCTGAAATAATCCAACTTGTACTTATCCTTCTATCTTAACACTGTACTCGTGTTCTGCGGTCCGGTACGAACAATCGAATAACATTTCAAGTTACATATTTTATTCTTACATTCTACCATAGTATTGCAAGTTAAAGAAATTCTTATATGTAATTAGAATATTTAACAATCACAGCTATCAGCTCGGTTCTCACCGATTACCAGGTCTCACCACGAGGAGGTTGCTGCGTTTCGAGACCCGTAGAGAGATAGATGGAATCAAAGTTCCATCGATCTCCCTGTACATGAAACCCTACTAAACCAAAGAGATGGATGGAAACAAAGCTCCATCGATCCCTTCGATTTAGATGTAGAATCTAGGGAACTGCCAAGCAATCACACGATTAAAAGAAATTCAGGAAAGAAGGAAAGACGAACGGTAAGAATGAAAGGAGTATTGGACGGCGCAGTTTCTACCACCCTGCTGTCCGAGTCGAAAGGGAAAAGCACTCGGCGCCTCCCAGACGATTCCTCTTGCACCGTGCGACTCGCCAGGAGCAACACTGGGTGTGACCTGACTTGAGCTGACTAACCCAGAGACTGGGTATCGGACCGGGTGACTTACGCAGACAGTGTACCAAAAGGTACACCCCCTACGCCCGAAATTTTTCCCTTTCGACAAGAACACCAGAGGATGAAACCGATCCATCCATACCGATTCCACGCTCAGTCACTGGCTTCCGGAAACGGAAGCAGCGGTGACCTCCTCATCCGAGATGAGGAGCCAATAAACGAGCAACAAGGCTAATGATTTAGTGACTACTTCGCAATTTTACACGGGACCTTAAATACTTCATGTTATAATACACTTTTCACTATCACTTTTCACTATTACTTTCCACTATCACTTTTCACTAGTTTCTTTTTAAATATTTTATGTTATTAAATCCATTCCCCGCGTAACGGTGAACCTGAGAAGCTGAAACAATCAACTGCTTTATGTTAGTAACGGTGTGGTTGGCCTGGAAGGAAATTAAGCAAAAGCTTATTGAGTTGGAGCTGATCGAGATAATTTCGACCTATAGAAGAGCACGCACGAGCATGCAGAACCATCGCAGAAATAATTACATGAAGGAAAGAGCAGAGAATGTAGACCCACCGATGAGATGCATGACAGAGTGACAGAAGTCATACAAAACCATCGAAGAAATTGTCGAAACGAAACGAATAATGGACAACCATCGAAGAAATCCACGAAATGAAATAAATCATGCCAAACCATCGAAGAAATGCATGAAGTAGAATAAACCATGCAAAACCATCGTTGAGATACAAGAAGGAGAGCAGGGAATGTAGACCCCCTGATGAGATGCATGACAGAGTAACAGAAGTCATACAAAACCATCGAAGAAATCCATGAAATTAAATAAATCATTTAAACCCATCGAATAAATGTATAAAATATGACAGATCATGCAAATCCATCGAAGAAATACACGAAATAGAACGACTCGTGCAAAAATCCTTGAAGGAATGCATGAAATCGGACAGATGATGAAAAACAACCGAAGAAATCAGTTACAAATGGAGAAAAATCAGTTCTGACTTTGGCAGAACAATAAAATTTTAAATGGCTCAACGAACCACAAAATTTCATCGGCACCAACCGAACAAGCTATCCCAGGCCAAGGGGAGAGAGGGGCGAGGGGCCGGGGGAAGAACCAGGGTTGAAACCCTGACCAGGTCCCGGGACGTCCTCCAGGCTCGGAGGACCGACGACGACTGAATACAACGAGCTCCGTGAGCTCCCCACCTAGACTTCGAGAAACGATGTCCCCCGATCAAAACAAGGACGACGTTTATTTACAATTGCGAAATCCAACGAATTCTTCGGCAAAAATGGTTTTTCTGCTAAAATATCCATTCCAGTGGCTATTGCTATGACAAATAATGTTCACAACATTTACACTAACCGCCCAGTATAAATTATTATTAACTATGATCGATAGAACTCGAGATATCAAGCAATTAGTAGCATTTGGCCTTGGATTTGCAAATGATTTTCTACGCCGAATGAATTCTCTTTTATTCTCAATGTTTAATCGTTCGATACATTAATGTTAATGCTTATATATATATAATATTATTTATATATATATTATTTATAATGTAGAAATACATTTTAGTTGAACGTGGTGTAAATGAATAGTTACAGGAATATTTATAATACTTCGTCGATGTTAGTAACTAAGGGGGAGGAACAAGTATGTCACACATATTTCTCCAAGCTCCGAGTATATCTCAACGGAATCCTTTTAAAAGGCCTCCCACATGGTCCGGTAATCGATGAAATTGATGCACGAATTGAGAATCACGAAATAATATGCTCTATGACATGCACACACTTCACTGAACCGATGAATTTCTCAGGGCTAGACAAAATTTTATTTCACAATGCGGGTTTCAAAAGTAACTCGATTTGCAGTTGCACCCATGCACCACACGTCACTCATGCATCAAGCAACTTTCTGTGAGGCTTTTAAGAATTAGATTTTACTGTAAATGTCAGTGTTGGCGGTATACTAATACTCGGGGCAAATAGGATCCAATTATTATTAGGGTAAGTCCGGTATAGTTCGACCACCGGGAGAGTCTGGCCACTGTTGATATTTTAAGACTGACGCAAGACCGAGCGCTGTGTGTCAGTGACACAAAAGAAATGAATGCGCTTTTTGTTGATCTCGCATTGACCCTTGTCACAAATCCATATTCAAATTATAAGATACATTTAAGACTTTACGCGAGTCTGAAAGCTTTTAGACCAAGTTTCAGTTTACAGTGCTCGTGATATTTGAAAGACAGGTAGGTTTATTTACACGATTCCGATGTTGGGGGATATAATATGCATAAAACTACAGTGTAAGCCCAACAATACGTATGTATTCGCTTTTAATTTATTTTCACATGGTGGTCGTTCACTCCCGTGATTATGGGATAACTATCTCGAAAAATACGAATGGTTGGAAAAATTCTCTCAGACGAAAATCGTAGGATGTCGAGGGGGACATAGCATGCTCGTATTTTTAAATTTTATTCTTGTAACTGACGTCGAAACGTTTTCTAAACACTACCTACATGTGTCTTTTGTACTGTAAACCCATTTCCTCGTGTATTATACTTTTTGTAAGTTACGCTTTTTCGTCTCACCCGTAGTGCGTGGACGCTCTGACCCCGACATGCGGGTGAGACCGACCAGTTGCAGTGCCAATGTTTTTGTCTGAGAATGAAAATAAATATGTGAAATTATCTCACACTATAATTTATGTATACTCTAAATTGCTTGGGCTTTGCTTTAATTTGCACAAAACGAAAAAAATGTGAAAAACAACGATGCCACAATTTATTTTCCAAAAGTGGTCGCACTATCCCGGACTTACAATAATTCACTAGAATGATTAAACAGTGTATTAGAACGATGCGGTAATGTCACTAACAGCGTGAATTTTTAATACTTTTCGACGTACGATACGTGAAAGAGTTCTACTACACGGAAGGTACTAATAAACAATGTCATCTTGCAATTTATAGCTTGCACAGGCTTTGAAGAAATACCAGTTTTGAACGCCATAGTGTCTCGATCCCCGAAATGGATTTTCGGAGAGAAATCCACGTGAGTCGTTGACAAACCGAGCCAAAGCATAGCATAGCAAAAGCTTGCCCCCTATGTCAAACTCTCACTCTAAACAAGTCACACGTATAAAAGCACGCAACACCTTTCAGCATTTCAACACATTTCAGAGTAGTTGCTGAGTTGGACGCTGTTCATGAGCAGATGCCACTACATTCAGTCCTCAAATTATGGGTCGGTAACACAGTTTGGATGGCGACACGAACATCCATAAGGTGATAGGTATATCCTATACCTTGTCTTCGCTTATGATCTCATATATCATATAGTATCAAGTTGTGACTTATAGTTTGCGTTCACGATGATTTACTCGACTAATTGTAAGTGTTTAGTTACTCTGCATGAAATGAATACATAATAGTAATAACAATTTCCACGTGTATTCGCAATATCCCTTTGATTTTACATCTTCCTTAGTAGCTATATCTTTGAATTATACCGCAGATGTCTTTATTAACCTAATTAAAAATTTCTAACCGACTTCAAAAGAATTGATTCTGTATTTCTTGTTTGTCCGCGCATAACTCCTCAGTATATGGACCGATTTTGATGATCCTTTTTTTATTCGAAAGAGGAAGATGCTCCGGTGGTTCCATCCTGCCGTCCATTAATATTGGCCCAATACTTTGCCAGTACTGGTTAATTCAAACATCGTCTCTTTATATACTTTGCATTTCATCGGGTTGAGTTGTAGACTCCATATAACGAATTTGAGACTTCCTTATTCTCACTGTTTCAAGTCACTTATTTTTGGAATCTTCCGTTTCTAGCAAACGGTTCTTTTTTTACGAGCAGCTTCTTTTGTAGGCCTACCCCTATTTGTTTAATAAGTGTAGTTATATAACTTAAATAACTAAAGAGTAAAAAATAAAAAAATTAAAACCGACTTAAAAAACAAAAATGCACTAAAAGGTAAAAAATAATTTTTTCCTTTATTTAATCTACGACTCTCAATTTTTCAAGTCTGCGTCAGATTGACACAGTGCAAATGATGAGGCGCCGAAATAAAACAATAGGGAATCGTAGATTAAATAATAAAAACCATTTTTTACTTTTTAGTGCATTTTTATTTTATTGAAGTCGGTTTTAATGTTTTTCTAAATTTTTTATTTGATGATTTTATATATATACACATATATATATATACACATTATAATGTATAAATATATATACATTAACACGACATGTTGCGGAGCTATGCGTGTACGTACATATAATAATAATAATTAGGTGATTTTATTAATCAGAACTGGGAAAATATTGGGCTAATATTGATGCAGTACGGGATGAAACCACCAGAGCATCCCCCTCTTTCGAATAGAAGAACATCATCATATCGGTCCATATGCTGAGGAGTTATGCGGGGACGAACATAAAAGAAAAAAAACACCTACGGGTCGAATCTATAATCTGCTCCTTTTTGAAGTCGGTTAAAAATCATCCGACTACGCCACATAAAGCCACACGTATAACGAACAATAAATGAGGTCTCCAACGCGCATGTCCAAACGGAATCTGATAACCTAAGCACGCCGAGGGCACCTCTTAACTTTGCCTACAAACCTCACTATTGCTTGGTACACCTATGTCGGTATTCACAGTCGTTAATTATTCTTAAGATCACCTTAAGCATTAGTAGTAGGTACTAGATTAGTAGAGAATCCCTAATGCTCCTGTGATCTTAATCCGGTGATCTTAAAAGCTTAATAAGCGACTGTGAATACCGCCCCTATACTCCGTCTCTAGTAATACCTATGCGGGTACACCACACTCTTAATTACCCTAATCATGAACTTATCTAAACTGTTAGCCGGTTCTGTAACCACACGAAGGAAACTAAACGGACAGTCAAACCCAAAGAATGTTGGGGTCAATAACTGCATAGCTGACTATATTTTGCAAGCGTTGAACTAAGGGATGTGAATGGACATCGTACATGAACCATCAGCCACAAGTGGTTTACCCGAAACGAACCCGAACCGTAAGTTTAGGAAACGTTGATGCGGCGTTTGTAGAATAGTGGGGAGGGCACGCGTGTCCCGGTAGGCGGGTGCCGTGAGTTTGACAGAATGGCAAGCGAGGGTGGCGCGCAGACGATTGCGGGGGTGGGGGAATGCGCCGTCAGTGTACTCCGAACCATCGACTAGTGCGCGTCGCGTTTTTGCTCGCCGCTCGCAATCGCGTCCTGTCGTTGGTGCTGTCGTCTTTCGTTCCGCCATCCTCGTTAACATTATTCATTGATCGTGGAAGGTCACCGTCACGCGTGTCGTTAATGCCGCCAGCTCACTGAACACCGTTAATTCAGTCGGCCGAGGTTCGACGCAGGCCAGCTGGTTGACAGACTGGCGATCTTTCCTTATCAGTTGAACGGACGATAAATACTGTAGGGCTGTTAAGCAACGTGCACCCTCTGGATCGTCGCGTTGACAGTGATCATTTATGCCGGCGAACATTGGGGAACGGCCCTCGGAAGATGCGCTCGTTCGCGCGTACCCGTCAGTTCCTTAAGCGCGATCAGCGATTTTGCGTCGCGGAGCGCGAACCGCGACCTCGTTGATTGGTTTGCGACGGGGGAGGACGAGACGGCGTGGCGTCTGTGCCAACGGATAACTGGTGTCTCGTGTACGATCCGAACCGCGGGTGAGTGGCTACTGAAAGGCGGTGAAACGAGCCGAGATGAGTGCGAGAGAAGTCACCCTATTCGGCGGCTCCCCTTGGGGATTCCGTATGCACGGTGGGCACGACCTGCATCAACCCCTACGCATCTCTAGGGTAAGTCTATCCCCTGCTCGGCCGTTTCGAGTAATTCCTGCTCGCACGTTGCGCTCCAAAGTGTAAAGATGCTTCGCGACGAGCGCCGTTCCAACTGGAAATCTATATGTGCCTCTATAGA
The DNA here is from genome assembly GCA_910592295.1 of Andrena haemorrhoa. Lineage (NCBI taxonomy): Eukaryota > Metazoa > Arthropoda > Insecta > Hymenoptera > Andrenidae > Andrena > Andrena haemorrhoa. The sequence continues at coordinate 9,783,633 of OU342943.1, forward strand.
TTTCCAGTTGGAACGCCGCTCTATACGCGCGTCTATACGCGAGTTGATTGAACGGAGGATTCACAAGCGAAGATATGTTTAGTAAACAGTCTTTTAACATTTAAACGCGAAGTAATCGCGACCTTGTGATCGTGAGCATTTTGAAATTTGATTTTGATTACATAAGAATTTATAAAAATTTAATTGCTGTTTTCTTTATTTGTCAACATGGTCAGCATGGTAGCCAGACGACGCGCCGGAAGACTTATTCAACGTGTACGCTCAGTATCCACTAGTCCCATGCGTGTTTTTACTCCGGAAACGTGTCAGTGCGACATATGTGGCGCAATGAAGCGTGGCATTAGACATTGATCGTGTGCCACACGTATCGCACAAACAAGGAATGCGAAAGGATCACTTTCTTTGAACACTATAGAACTGTGTGTTCTGCTCGTTGAGTCAGTAGCGGCAGGCTTTGCAATGTGTATTCATTATACGCGGCTGTTTTGTTACGCACCTTTTGTAAATAACGGAACATCGCGTATGACGCGAGCCCGCTGTTCTGCCTTGAAAGTCTTATGTCACGTTTCAGGCGAGGAATGTTTATGATGCAGCTATTGATACTCATTTAAGTCTATACATGTAAGTTGCATTAAGGAACCGTAAAGGTCTGCGCACACACGTCCGTTCCGTGTCAGTTCCGTTCCGTCGTGCCAGTGGTAAGAAGAAGAGACTCTCTATGCCCCTCTCGTTCTTACCACTGGCGCGACGAAGCGGAACTGACACGGAACGGATATGTGTGCGCAGACCTTAAGCATTTCGTTCGGCGTCCGCACATAAGTGATTCGTTTCTGTCGTAGCTCGTGTCAGCTGTTCAGAACGAGGAGAACATTATATGGCTGAAATTAAAAATGACCATAGATTTGATACACGCTAATGATTAAAACTACGATGCCAACTGCATTATTGTCCCCGTGTTTAATCTGCGTTCTTTAAATAGTTTATCTCTGTTAAAGAGGGGCATGCAATAACTAGTTTATAGTGATATATTTCTAGAGTAATATAATCACGATGGCCTCAGATGTTCAGATTATTTAGTATTGGAGACTGGAGCAATCTATTGTTTTTGGGGTAAGTAGGAGTTTAGGGCAAGAGAGTTTTGTTTCGTATGAAGTTTTACGCAAATAGGGTAAATGACCCAATTACTGACACCTAGCCAATTACTGCCACCTTAAGCTATTTTACTTAAAATAACGAATAAATAAACTGTAATATATAATCTACAGTATACAGTATAAGTTGAATTACATAATTCTTTCTGTGTATGACTTTACAACGTTTATTTATTCGTTATTTTAAGTAAAATAGCTTAAGGTGACAGTAATTGGCTAGATGTCAGTAATTGGGTCCTTTTACCCTAGCTAACAAGGGACGACCCCGAACCCGAAAATTTAAAAAATTCTGAAACTTTGTGAATATGTAGGGAATTTCTTTCTGATTACAACGCAATTTTTGTTTGCTACCCAAATTCACTCTAAGGGGGTGTAATTGACCCCTGCAAATCTGGCTATTTTCCGATTTTGTGTTATAACTCGCGAACTGTAAGAGGTAGAAACAAAGTTTCAAGACAAAAGTTACTTCTTTTAATTAGATATATCATTTGGTAAAAAAATTATTTTACTGTTTTATTTTAAGCTTTAAGACGTATTTCGACATCTTTGTCGATTTGGTGGGTATTTGCTGGCAGCGCCATTGGAATCCATCGAGTTATAAATACTAGAGCGTCAATGTTATCAACGTTGCCAATACATTCCGAACTTGGCACGAACAAACAAGGAACACCATGTTTAAGGCCAAATAATTTAACGGGGATGTTCTATAGATGCACATGTGTAATCAACATATCGAGAGCAGTTTGGCGCTTGGTAAAAACTGGCGCCTAGTGTCTCCGTTTCGTACCTACATACAGGATGATTAGAGGGACTGAGAAGGTCTATACTACTTAGAGCTAAGACAAGAAAAGAAAATTACTATTAGACTAGAATATTGTTTGACTTAACGAGCATTTGCAATTTTAAACAAATGAAATTATGCAGGTACGTCTTGGATAGTTCCCAGAATTTTTCGAACACTTGCAATAATTATTTCTGCATTGAGATGTCTTTCCACTGTAACGCCCTGGAAATTGCCTGTCTTTGGTACTGTTTTTTATCACAAAAACAATGGTTTTGCTGGGTTGAGGTTTTTTCTATTTGTTAATGCGTGTCTTGGGAATGTAAAGGGATTCGTGTCATTTTGTTAATGCTTTCTTTCGCCGGAGTGGGTGGGTCTAATGTGCGCTTTGAGGGAAATAGGGCCTCGATTGCGCGATCGGTTTTGGTGGAGCTATGTATCTGGGGCCGAGGAATCACGGATGTCGGTAATGCGTATGACTGACGCTGTGGCCTGAATTACAGTTTCTTACAGCCATAATCGTACACTCTTTAAAATCGCATGATATCTTTAAAATTCGTCCAAACGACTTGACTTTTTTTGAGAAGCTAGTAGGATTAGTTTGCTAAGTGACGTGTTTCGTCGTTTTGAAAAAAAAAATGTAATTGGCCGGAATATAAAAAAAAATAATAATGGTCGTTTTTTCAACTTTTTCTTATGAGCCTGTAATGAAAATTCAAAAAACCCGAAAATCGCGGAAATTCCCGAAATCAGCGATTCTCGAACTTATTCTGCGATCTTTAAGCGTTTATAGCTCAGAGCAACGTTAACCGATTTCGATGAAATTTCAGACACGTATAGGTACAACTTACTACAATCTATAAACGAGTTTTTTGAATTTTCATTACAGACTCACAAAAAAAGTTGAAAAAACGACCTTTACTATTTTGTTTTGCTATTCACCACAACAACACGTCACTTAGCAAACTAATCATTTTAGCTTCTCAAAAAAACTCAAGTCGTTTGGACCAATTTTAAAAATGTTATGCGATTTTAAGAGTGTACAATTATGGCTGTGAGCCACTGTAAGCAGGATCACATACTTTCGTTAGTTTTTTCTTATCTTTTACGTTGCAAAATGATTAAGAAATTTAGCTAATTTCGATATCTCAAATTTCGACGTCCGCCATTTTCTTAATTACAGGTATACATCTCAGTTCTCGTCATTTCGCGCACAAAAATGTTACGAAAAAATCCTGTAACATTCAATAGATTCTGTCGATATTGTATTCGCTGCATCGTATTTACGATTTACTGTCATGCTCTGACATACTGTTTGTATTTTATGACAGGTAGTAGATGTACGTTTCGGTTAGTCACTAAATTTAATCTCCGGAAAAATGTCAGACTTTATCCAATACCGTTGGGATCCTGTTGGGACCACGAGGTCGATTGAATTTATGATGAACGCGAAAGAACATTTTGTTCATGCGATCAAAATATCTTGTGACTATTTCGCATACTTGCATACTTTTAATCCCTTTATGCATATTTTTATACTCAATTAGGTAAAATCTTCGATATTATTGCGAATTTCGGTCCCAAATTTTCAAGAAACATTCATGACATATCAAACATTAAAAATAAGAATTTTTTTTATCTTTTTCGCATATTTCGGTATATGCCCCTCCCTTAAATGTTTAAAAAATAGTCCTCGGAAATAAAAATTCCATTTCTTTTGTTCGCCTTCAGAAATAAAAAGTGTTCTAGAAGCATTTAAACTTTCAAAATTTGAGCAAATTTTTTTTTTTAGTTTTTCGGACTTTTTTCGAAAACCGTTTGTCGCACGAGAATAAGTAATAAAACGTAAAAGATGCTCCTTGTCCGGATCTACAACTTTTGTTTGACATATTTTTTATTTAATCAACAACTTGGAGGATATTATACAAAATCGACTTCGCGAGCTGTTAAATAATGATTTAAATGGTTAAGGGCCCAAGGGCACCCTTTCCCGTTATCCGATCGAGCTCAAACATTACACGATTTTTTTTTAATTATTTGGAACTATTCTGGAGGGTGCCCCGAAGAAAATTCAAAAATCGAAAATAAGAGCCACCCTAGTATACATACTATACTAATTCTTGCGGTTGACCCAATAATATTTCATTATTTTCGTGGGGAAAGTGTGTAGGGAGTACATACAGTCATACACTAGCGATCGAAAGCGGCAACAATTACCGTAAACGTTATAAACTCACCAGTCCTATACGTTGGTGGATTCAGAAAAGATTGAGATTTACACATGCCCAGAAAAACAAACTTTTGAAACATTTCCAGGTGCTCAAGTGCCCTTAAGGCTTGTGGATGTTTGTGAGTTATTAGGAGCATTGGTGTCTTTTTAATGCACTTGAGAGTTTGGACTTTTTTATGCTGATTAAGAGTCGACAATGGTAAAGGGGTTAAGAACTTTAAGAAGCTTTAATCGGTCAAGGCTTATCTCATTCAATGTACTTAACTTACCCGTCATAAAACGAACGACCTAGCAGCCGGGGTGATTAACGTGTGCGAAATCGATCGGGCTTAATTACATCTAATCCATACGTTCGTAAAGTTTCTTTCCAAATTCGATGTACATTAGTCGCGTGTTCGGAGTTTTTTTTGTGTCCTTGATTTTCGGCAGGTTTTCATTAAATGCAGCCACGTTTGCAGCATTTAGTATCTGCCAGAAATACTTGAGCAGGATTGATAAATGTTTCAATATTTATCACAGAACGGGGAAGACCTTTGAAATATGTATTACACAACCATTTATAGTGCAGTGGTTAGGGGTATGCGGATACCCGAATTTACGGGACTCGATTTGCGATTCGGGAGCCGATTTTCTAGCTTAAAATCTCTGACATGTGATCACACTACAAAATCACAACTTAAAAGTTATCGGGTACCGGAGTATCTACCCGTTTATATTCGTGACATAAGGTAAGCGTCCCAATTTCTGCTCATTTAAGAGCTTACTCGTCATAAATGTTCAAATAATGTAGAATGATTTTGTTGCAACTATAGTACAAATGTAACGCTTATAATAATAAGAAAAATACGAAATGAGCAGAAATGGGGACATGAGCAGAAATTGGGACATTCACCTTAGTTGAATGTGACTTGCAGGAAATTGAAGCGAGAAATGGATACGCTTGAAAATGGAGTCTTTGGTACTGTTTTGCAACTCATATTTCGTAATATTCATTCACAAAACTGTCACACGTTACACAGGTTACGCGTCATTGCATTAAATAGTGTTTCACGTTAAAACGACACCATTACGTGCTCTAGCTTTCGCACGCGTATTTTAATTACCACGATGGATTTGCCTCCTACTTGCTTATTCGGGAAATCTATCAATTTCGCACGGCACACGTTCATATAAAATCATATATGCACATTAGGACGGAGCGATTGGCGAAAATTTAAATTTGAATTTTCAGTTGTCTTTTGATTAACCAAATTGTAACCAAATTTTGGAAAAATATTCATATCTGCAGGTTCCTTTTTCTCTTAAAAATGTGAAAAATAAGATTCACATTGTGAATTTTTACATTTTTAAGATAATAAGATTCACATTGTGAATTTTTACATTTTTAAGATAATAAGATTCACATTGTGAATTATTACATTTTTAAGATAATAAGATTCACATTGTGAATTTTTACAATTTTAAGAGAAAAAGGAACCTGCAAACATGAATATTTTTCCAAATTTTGTTTACAGTTGTGTTTAGTTAATCAAAAAACAACTATCCCGCACCCAGGCCAACTGAAAATTCAAATTTAAATTTTCGCCTATATAGTATCGCCCCGCCCTAATGCACATTTTTAACCGACTTCATATTCAATGGCTTCATGTCGCTGTTTATTGTTTTACTGGATCTTCGTTTATTGTAATACATAGATTTCTATAAATTCTTCCGAATTGTGAATCGGACGGAGTGATGCACTTTTAAAAGTACGTCTACACGAGAACACCTTTGTGTCCCAGATCAAGTGTATACGACACTCAAAAAAGTTTCCGGAAGATTGGAAACTGCCTTGAAAATTTTTCCTGTATAGAAGGAAACAAATGAGGCAGTCAGAGCAACAACGGACTACCCCACATTTTTTCAAAATTGAATTAGCAGCAATAACGTATCCAATAGGCTCTACTAACCATATAAAATAGGAAATTTTGTTTTAATGTAGGTTGGTCCGTTGTTGCTCCGACTGCCTCAAATGTGAAAACGTTGCGATGCCCGTGTATTAAGGGGAATAACTGCACATGTTAGTTCTCTTTTATTGCGCATTGTAATTAGTTAATGCTTGTAGAATATAGTTTCGCGCGTACGCCATCCAATTTAGATTGAAAGCGGATCACGTAAGTTTAGATACAATAATTGTGAGCTGTGCCTCGTCTGAGTACAATGGTGCTATAAGGATTTGCCAGTGTCAGGTAGTTGAATGAATGTCAGTCACTACCAAGGTCGAAGGCTACATAGCTACTGCGTAACTTTCTTGTCTCACATGGCGGCACATGCCCGTAACGTTACGCTTATATCAATATGTAATGACGTACGAGCAACTAACTTAAACACTGATTTCCTGAAAAAAACACACTCTCATTTCTACGCTCAGAATTACTAACTGTTTAAAAATTAAAAATACACGAAATATGCTGCTTAGTTTGCTTTACATTGAGAATTCATAGATTCATAAATCTGTACAGAGTTGTTTAATCCAGGGTTCCAAAGAGTTCTGGGACTTCTCAACAGGTTTTATTTAAAACGTGGGCGGTGGAACTTTTTTTTTTAAATGTTTTCACGTTATAAGTTTCCATGAGAACCGATAAAGAAAAGTTTTTGAAATAAAAGTTTTAGTTGAAATAAATATAAAAATAAATAATTTTCTATAACAGGAACAGATATTTTGTTCATTAATATTAAGAAATTCTCAATCGTTGTAATGCTACTAGTGAATAGTACTACAAGAATCATAAATAATTATTACAGTTAAATTGATGTTCTGAATGTGTTATTGATTTGTAATATTTAGCTACGTAGATAATTTCTACGCAGATATTGTAGAATTTTTATGTATTGTCGTTCATGTGAGTTATAAAAAAATGTTATTTAGATATTAGTCTTGACAAGTTCTCTTTTCTGTTCAATACTTCTTATGAAACTATTCATTCCTTATGTTATGAGTTTCTTACCTCTTATTAAATACCTAATAGTTTAGTACTTTTCTTTATCTTATGCAGTCTTTTTTAATAAATATTCTAATAAAACTTGCTTCCAAGGAACTTATATTATATAGGTTTTAAAATATCTGTTCCATGAGATCACTTTTTAAAGAAGTTCCAGAAGGTAACATTTCTTTCAATAAAAATTCCACAGGAACAGATATATTTTCTTAAACGAAACATATAAGTTCTAACAGAATTTGTTTAAAAACGAAAGTTCCAGAATTTTTTCGATCCCTGATTTACTCCTTAATTCCGGGGCTTATTACTTTGTAATATTATTTCTTAACATTTTTAAGTACATCTGGTACTGTACACTGTACAGGTAAATCTAATAAGGCATGAAATTGATCTTTGAAAATTGACAATGCAAATTTTTGTGCAATTTTTACGTTCTCCATAAATTAGTCCTTTACTCGTTGTGTAATTGCACAGTAATCGTATGCATATTATAAAGTGTCACTGAACTTTTTTTCATTTAGCATAGTTGAATGAGTTATGTTTAGAAAAGTCAAATTCGAGGAAAGTGTAATAGAATTTCGCGAGAAATGGATCTCGTATTAAACTACTTAAGTTAAAATGAAAATGATCCAGGTAAGGTCGTACATTGTTTCTTGTCCTGTAGTAAGTGTTTTATTCTGCGAACTATTCAGACATCTCATTTTTCTGAGTTTTAGAAATTCTGTACACGTAGGCCTCGAATAACTACTGTCGATTCTTTGTGACCTTGTAGAACTTGTTTCGTATAATGATTTCGGTTTCCCCAGCAGCATTCTACGCATAAATAAATACTCTATTCCATTAGTGACATTCTGTAACTTTCGCAATATCGTGAGTGAGTTGAATAAAGAAAAGGGATTTTAACGCGATGATTTTATTTTAGAGCTCTAGCTTACAAGGGAACACCGCGAACCCGGACTCACCGATTGGAACGCAACTTTGTGAGTTTTTAGAGTGACTCAAAACGAGAGCAACGGTGAGTTTCATTTGGGCCCTATCGCCCTTTAAACGGGTGTAAACTAACCTCAAAGTCAAATAGGCACTCCCACTTTTTCGCGTATAACTCTCAAAGTACAACAGAGAGAAGAAAATGTTTCAAACAAAAGTTTAACGGTGAAATAAACGCTACAAACTTCCGTTAACAACATTTTGAAAAGAGTTAAAAAAAATATATAACTGACGAAAAAAACTATTTTCAAAATTTTGTTAACGCAAGTTTGTAGCGTTTATTGCACCATTAAACTGTTATTTGAAACATTTTCTTCTGTCTGCTGTACTTTGAGAGTTATACGCGAAAAAGTGGAAGTGCCAATTTCACTTTGAGGTTAGTTTAGTCCGGGTTCGCGGGGTTCCCTTGTTAGTTGAATATATACATGTCAACTATAGCGTGCAACAGAAAGAAATAAGTATCTTGAAAAATCCGAAACATATAATCGTGGAATAAAAATTTCCCAGGCAACATATTATTAGTGAGTGTGATCTGTTTCAAGCAGACACTTGGTATAACTGAAAATAATTATCTAACGGAAGATGTAAAAGTCTACAAAGGATTTCATGGATGTTGTAGAAGGTATTGTAGTTATGATATCGTCGATTGTCGTAAAAATTGGTTGCAGTTTTCTTTCACAATGTGAGCTCCGTCCTTCTCGAGCCCCGTTTTAGTTCTTTGTTCTGTCACCGACCACGCCGCGCAGATGAACGGCGATAGACACAAAGACTGCCATTCATACACGCGATTTATCACAAAATTGCATATCGTTGGTGCACCATCCAACGCAGAATAATACGTTTTCTTGACCTTTCGTGATCCACGATGAGAAAATTTTTAACTAACGTTACCCTTTGTAACACGCCCAAGTATAATAGAAACGTGTTTGTTAAACGCCTGGAAAATTAACGATTCCCGCTTCAGCGAGCCATTAGTTGTTGTCAGATTGCAGGAGCTTCAGACACGATATTGCGTATCTCGCGATACGTGTCCAAAGAGAAAAATGAACATTCGGCCGCGGGCAACAAGATTTCATTGTATACGTACCGTGGTCACGAATTCGCGGACGCCGACACTTCGGCGGGCAATGCCGTATTTACGTACGAACTCTTCCACTCGTTCTCTGGCAGCGGCGTGTTCTCGCGCCAAGGCAGAGTAAGTGTCATTCTATTGGTTCAGTGTAGGGATATTTTCAGCACAGGTAAATTTGTAGCATCTGCAACATCAAGATATATTTATTTGAACAGTTATACTGTATATATGAACACTTTTCAGTTGATGATAATTAAATGGATAGCTGCTGTATTGTTCGCAATTTCTCGCCCGCATTTCAGCACTCGCGTGTGCTCTCATTACGTTTTCTAACGGGCGAAGGACGTTTTAATAATTCTGCGCTCGCTTTGTGCAGTCGCGTTTATTTGGTCAGGGAAATACGAGGCGGACGTGTGTCCGTTGAACTGGGATTAGTAGGTACACGAAGAGCGAAGTTGCAAGAGATTACGTAGAATGGGTGGTTTAGCAAATACCCTAACCTACACTGCTAGTGCAATATCGGTGGGGCTTTTATGGGCCGCCGAATTAGAAATGTGACGCTTATCTGCGGTCTGTCAGGCCGCGTGCAGACTTGAACCCGAACGCGAGCGAGGAAAAATTTAGATGTTCCTTTTCATCCTCTGCCTCCCGCCCGAGACGTACGTGTGACAACCAATGGTGGGTAAAGACACGAATTTTTTATTTTATACACGACACGTGTCTTAAATGTCGTAAATATGTCATAAAAGTCCTATATATCTGGAATGAAAATACCCACATAGCACAGACGTCTTAAAGACGTCAATTGTATGTCCGTTTTAGGTCTGGACGGCTTTAGGACGTCTTTCGAGCGTCTTTAGACGCTGTGTGCTATCTAGGTAACTAGGAAGATTAGACCTCTGGTGGCGCTGGCGGACACTACGTCGCGAGCCCGTGGGGTGGCCGGGACGTCACTATAAAACATTTTTCGTATAGGTTATGAAGAAATGCCAATTTATTAATAATTATAATTCTGATTAAAAAGGCTTAGTAAATGAAATGCATATAGAATAATAAATATAATTTAAATTAAAACTTATATTTATCCAATACTTTAATTGTTGAAACCTTAAAATAATGAATATTTCTATTTACGATATTTGCGACAAATGACACGTATAAAATGGGCTTAAAAACGACATATTATACATACTCTTTTTAAAGTTATGTATCAGTGAATGGTACAGAAATCCTTAAAGTGGCCACAAATGATACATCTACCCTATATGCAAATACCGGTATAGTTATCTATATTTACCGGTAATTTTTTCGGTTTTCCGATTTTATTACAGTTTTCAAAATATTATTAGACAAGAATCTATACGCTAAATGTATACTAATATATCGGTACTTTTATGAAAATATATTACGTTATGTTGGTGTTTTTACAGCTAGAATTAATAAGGGTTATGAAGATATTACTTTAATCTACTGTGTCACCCAAAGAAGAACCGGAAAAATACCGGTATTTATTTCGGTTTCGGTACTTTAACGATTTCGGTATTCACCTACTTCGGTTCCATAACGGTTTCGGTATAGCTTTGTTGACGTAATACCGGTATCAAACTCATACCGGTTTAAAGTCCCTGCTTTTGACATATCCCTGCTTTTGTTTAAAACAACCAAATATAGACCCATACCAAAATTCAGCTAGCTGGGATTTATTTCGAAGACAGAGCCTAATTTCACTGGACTACATTCAAGAAACCAGAAGCAAGCACCTTCCCATTCAGTGAGCGCAACACAGTAAACACATTCGTACATATACGTACATACATTTCAAGCAGTATGAAACCCTTGTTTCGGCTGCCGAATCCAACAGCAGATATCGCAAACAAACATGTATAGAAAAAATCGTCTTCCCATTGCTTTCGACGCGACCGTACGTGAGCACGAATTGTTTTTGAGGGACCGAAAACTTTCAGATCGGCCCGGGGGAGTGCGGCGAACGGCCCGAGGCATGCGGCGAACGGCCTCGAGGCACTTGGCGTGCCTCGGAATTACCTACGTCCACACTTGCATGCTCGTTCGGCCTCGACTTGCCTTGTTCGCGTTCATGCTCAAGTGTATACGCGGCGTTAGGCTACTCAAGTCAGACACACTGCAATTTTTCAACGTGCTTTTGCAACTCGTGTTTCAATCTGTGGTACTGGTTGAGGCAAATTTAAGGACAAATGAATGATCATTTCGCCAGTGGTATTTTAATAGGCTCTTAAGTTGGGAATCCGCCCGGAAGCCAAGATAAGCTGCGCTATGCTACGTTTTAAAAAATTAGTTTCAATACATTCTTATGGAACCGTTTCCACCAAAACCTAAGTTAAGCTGTGCGATTTTTCTTTTCTTCATTGAAACTGTCTTTTTTTTTTAAACATAGCGTAGCTTAGCTTAGATTACCTTCCAGGGGGATTCCCGGCTTAAATTTTTAAATACAATGCTACAGCACCATAACCCATTGCTACGCCACAAATATTTTATTATTGAAAATTGCACATTTCATTAGCTGTCCATGTTATATTACAATACAGGGGAGGATAATTATTCCAAATTGTTATTTTCAAAATTATTACTCTGTAGTGTATTCTTATGTTTCTGCCACTCGACATGGATTTTCATAATCGCTGATTTAAAGTACACTCTGCTTTTGGATTCAGTAAATCGTATGTATATAATATTTTAATATTCTTTAGTTGACCAGTAGCTTTACCTCCAGAAAGTTGTCCAGGCTTCTTAATAGATGTTAATCTGTGGGGAGGGGTTTAGCGAATAAGACGAATGAGGAAGAACTCATCTAGCTCAATTGCCGCGACTTTTTTTAAAATTACAATTTTGCGTAAGCGTCGTAGGTATAGAGAATTGTACCTTCACAGAGTGGTGTGTATTAAGTGTGTCTCCATGAGGTTTAGGTTAGGTCAAGATCATGATATTTTGGATACCTAAGCAGGCGATAGTTTGAAATCACTTGGGATGTTCAATCTCAAGTTTTCGAGTAGTTGTAAGACCCAAACTTTTTACAAACTGTTGAGATTGGCTATTTTATGATCAGTTTTTGTCCAGTTTGTGAGGATGAATAACGGGTAATTTCCTCCTAATGATGAATAATCGTTCGGATTCATACTTACAAGGGAACTACGGTAATTCAATTTTTTTTTAAATTTGCAAGTTTTTAGGGCACCTCAATAGAAGTATCAAACAATTTTCTTTTCTGCTACTTTTTGGTTTTTCAGGGTGAGAACGTCTAAAGATAAAGCCTCTAAAGGTCAATGTGTGTTTTCCTATTTTCCGGTATCTATATTTTGAAATATAGATGATTCCATACATGATTCCATGAACAATCTTATAAACTTTAAGAATTTCACTGGTTCGTTGACTTCAGATAATTCTACAAAGCGTTATAAATTCCGCAGATGCGGAACATTTTTTGTATCGCCATCAGGGACACCAGGTAGTCACAGCTACCAACAGACAGTAGTATAAGACAAAATATGCAAATTTTTTTTCATCATCTTCAATGACGTACAAATACAGCCTAAAAAGTTTGTTAACGTTATGATGTTTCCTTTATTTTTAAATAAAATCCTAAAAATGTCCTATTTTTGGAGTGATTTGAATTTTGATGGGAGGGTACCCTTAATGCAGCGTCGTTGTAAGAAATTGAACGACCTCGAATTATTTGCTCTGCATCTTTCGCATCTCATGAAACAGTACCTATTACCTCACTGGCTGTGACGACTAATTTATTTTTAAATAATTACAACGTCGAAATTATCCTTGCATTCTTGAGAAATGAGTAGCACGCTTTGGAAAAGATGCGCTTGCCTGTTAAGTGATGTTATCTCTGTCGTCATCGGAATACAAGTTAACGCCTCGTTGCGCCAACGTAATTAGCGTGATAATCATTTTATAAATATGATACCTCCGTTAGCGTAACTTCTCAGAGACTCTAATTCATTTAAATCTCGGATGCATGTAATCGACGATTTAATTTCGAATGGTTGCTTTTAAAAAGTTCTTTATTATACATGTTTCTACTTCTTGGAGAGTTATACATTCTTGACATGTATTTTACCGAGTTCAAAGAATTAACCTTCTGGGTCAAGTGTAAGCTTTAGTAGCAGGCAATGTCTGAATCATCCAATTTTGGTTAAAGCATCATTTTCACTGATGCCTTCTTCAAATTTGTTTAAGATTCCATTGCAAACCTTAAATCGAATTAAAAAAATTTTTTCGCATACATATTTTCGTTTACATTCGATAAGTGTTTTCTTAACAAATTGATCGACCATTTTCCTTATATAGTTGTCAATTCTTTGTAAATTTATTGCGGTGAAAATGAAATGGATCAATAACTGCATTCATAGACTCTTCAGTTGCACCTGTTTGTTCGTTGTTGCACTTGTTGCATAATTAATAAGTGTGCTGTATAGAAGGTGTGGCTATAAGTTCAAAGAAGTTCCAATTGAACGAAAACCTGTTAAATTGCCATAACAGAGGAATTTGACTGGTTCCTGCTATCTTGATTTTATTGATTTGTCTTGCATCTACTGCGCGCGCGTGGCTCTAACTACACACCTGTATGTGCACAATATTACGTAGGAAAAGTATCTTTTTTGCACAAAATTATTGAACGTCTACATCTTGAAGGAGAATGTACTAAATAACAATTAGAGAAACGTTGCTTACGACATGTGACGTTCTTTATACTATAATCACATTACCTATGTAGTGTCCGGTTTAAATGTGTCTGTTTTATGATGCTATAATTAGAAACAAGAAATCACAGTATTTTGGATGTGCCGATGCACTGGCACAGTGTTGCCAGATTGGACGATTTATCGCAATTTGGGCGACTTTGGTAACAAAATTGCGACGGCTATTTTGAAGAAATCGCAAGTCGCAAATTGGGCGATTCTGAAGAAATCGGAGGTTAGAATTGGGCGATTTCAAATTCTGGTACTATTTAGAACAAATTCGGTGCAATTTAATATTTCAATACACGCGGTACACGCTTATCTGGGTTCGCTGAGGAATGTTTATTATGTTGGTAAATTGTATGTTTCAACATTTTATGTTGGTAGCAGAATTTGCGAATGGTGTATTTATGTTCTTTCCGCCAAATGTGTTTTCAGTATAGGTAATACGTTTAAAAACTACTTTAGTATTTCAGTGGATCTAATATCGAATTTATTAGGTATACATATATTTAAGTAGGTATTTAGGTAACAGGTATATCATTGACTCTAATTATTGGTATACTCGCGGATAATGGAAGTAAAGAATAAGTAAGTCATACATAAAAAATTAAAATAAAATTAAAACCGGCTTCAAAAAAATAAAAATGCACTAAAAAGTAAAAAATAATTTTTTCCTTATTTAATCTGCGACTCTCATATTTTTTAAGTCGGCGCCAGATTTACGCAGTGCAAATGATGAGGCGCCGACTTAAAAAATACGAGAGTCGTAGATTAAATAAGGAAAAAAATTATTTTTGACTTTTTAGTGCATTTTTATTATTTTGAAGTCGGTTTTAATTTTTGTATTTTTAACTTTTTAGTTTTATATATATTGACCCAATATGCTGAGGAGATATGCGCGTACGTGCATAAAATAATAATAATTAGGTGACAATAGTCTTTATTATCAACCAGCACTGACAAAATATTGGGCCAATGTTGATGCAGTATAGGATGGCATCGGGGCATCGCCCTCTTTCGAATAAAAAAAAGATCATGAAAATCGGTCCATATATGCTGAGGAGTTATGGGGGGACAAACATAAAAAAACATACATACGGGTCGAATCTATAACCTCCTCCTTTTTTTAAGTCGGTTAAAAAGTATAAAATTCTTACTTCTTTTAATGTTTTACTGCCTCTTTCGTTTTAAAAAATATGAAATACATTACCTGCATTAGATTAGTGTACGTATTAAATGCATTACACTAACAAAAGTACTTACTTTTAAAGTTCTCACATTAAAATCACCTTCAACATTTTCTCACTACGATTATCAGCGCTGTTGCAACTTTCGGCGACTTTAGACAACTCGGTTTGCGAGACTCTTGTCAAAAACCCTGGCAACACTGCACTGGAACTGGCACATTATTTGGCAGTGAAGAATACATTAACAGTTTCAGTGACGTATGTATGGCTTGGCGAAACACCATTTCAAGTCAATTTTTCGAGCGATTACTTTTGCCGAAGAAATTTTGCTTAACTTTTAATCACAAACCTACTCAATTTTAACGCATGCTAAATTTTAGTTTCTCGTTAATTCTTCAGCAGCGCGCGACGTGGCATGCTCCTTCAAGCTATGCCTCCAGCATTCAGTTGTCACCGAGACGCGGCGAAGATCGGAAGTGAATTTTTCGTTGCATTCTTGACAATTACATGGTTAGTACTAACAGATTAAACGAGAAGGTTAGGAATTAAGGGTTAACAAGCTCGGAACAAACATTTGGGAACAATCGGACAATACTCTCGATGCTTCCCAGAAAGTATGAACGTGAAAGCACGCTCAAACCATGGCAGCAACTAGGGTTTGCCGATTTTTAAAAACGGGGTTTGAAAATCGGTTTGTATTTATAAATTTGTAACATTCGAAAACCGCGTTTTTATGTTATTTGCGAAAATTCGGAAACCGGTTCAACCGGTTTTTTGGGGGAATAGTGGAATTCGAAAACCGGTTTTTTCAAAAGTCAGTATTTGTATAAACCCTAGCAGCAACTGGCACCCTAGTCCCACGGCGCGCGGCGTGGAAACACGCCGACGCCATTCGAAGTATTCACAGAAGAAAAGTGCAAAGAAGAAACATTTGTAGAGGTGAAGTAATGTATGGAAACGTAAGGGGGAGGCATATGAGCAGGTATACGAAGTTGTGGTAGAGAAAGAGAAGCAAGGAAATCATAAGCATTAACAAACCCGAAAGCTGTTTCTCAGGATTCTTTTTCCGATCCATTGTAATTGGACATGTTTCACACCATTTAGTGTGTAGGTACTACCTACCCTAGTACTACTGAGGGGTAAAGGGTAGGACTCGCATATTGAACCCTTCGTTTTAACATCCTGTATAGTATAGCCCCAACTAAAGCAAAGTAGGTATCTAGTAAATGTGGAACGTTTAGTTACATCACCTTGCAGCCACGATAAATATTTAAATTTATTTCGACTGTTGCCGATGTGAATACATAGTCATTTATGCTTATCGCCGGAAGTTAAACATCGGCGTGTATGCGCTGTTAACTCAGAAGGATCGGCATTGGCGTCATCTTTCAAGGTTACGGGAACATTGCGAAATAGGTGCATCCATTTTCTGACGTGCGCCGTGCATAAATGTGCGACGTAAGTGCAGCTCGAGGCCTTCGTGCAATTAATGCTCGGTGCATCGTGCACAACGTGACATTAATTTGTCACGGTTGTTGCTGCTGGCAATGTCAAGGGAGCAGGTATGAAATTTGCTCTTTAACGCCAGAATATTCGGTAGTGACAGTGTGCTCCCAACATACGCTCATTCTGAACATGGCGTGGCATAATACTTGGAATAACCACGAATTTGGGTGTAATGAACAGAGCCGGATTTACCTTTCAAGGGCCCTAGGTTGAATATTTGGTGGGCCCTCGGTTAAATGTAAAAAATAAAATGATACAGATTTGATTTTTTTTATCATAATACTCGTATAATCTAAATAAAAATTTAATTTAAACATTAAAATTGAATATCAAAACTAACCGTAACATTAACATAAATAAACATTAAAGATACAAGTTAATAAAAATAATATAAAAAAATTGTCAATTTCTCGAAGAAAATATTTAGAACGAGGGGCCCCCAGCGAAACGGGGCCCTAGGCTTCAGCCCTGTTAGCCTAAGGGTAAATCCAGCACTGGTAATGAAAACATTTGAAGGTTAGGTGAACGTTTGCTCTTAAGGCCCTTTCACACGAGACACTTTTGTGGTTCACAATTGGTATTGAAAATAAGTTTCTTTTAGCAGAAACAGCCCTGGATTACGAAAAGAGGATTAAGAAATGTGTGAATATCGTGTGAAAAGGCCCTTAGTTTTTCGATAGATAAGTATGCTTTCACATGGTCCTTGAAAAGCACAGTGTAGATATTGTTCGCACGTTGGTTCTTGTTCGATAATTGTTTGATGTCATATAGGCGATATGAAAGAAGTTATGAAGCATAAAGACCTTTTCACACGAAACATTTCTACGGCTCACAACTACATAATAGTCCGGGTGTATTCACTTGGCAGAGATAGCCTCGTTTACAGAAGATAGGTAGGTTAACATAGAACATATTTGAATATGTCTGGCATACATATCTGTCGTGAGTTACGGTAGTTTGTTAGGGAAAAAGGTTCTAATAGTATTATAACGGGACTTCCCGGTAAAAATTTTTCAGAAAATCAATTTTTTTATATATATTTTTGTAGTATAACATCCCAAGAATGCCCTGTGAAAGTTTCACCAAAATTTGTAACGGTGGGTGCGTTCCACGTACGCCCAAATTGTCCGTGATTTCATTAAGCTAGGTTCTTCTGTACGCGACTGGACGCAACGTCAAGAACTTCAAAATCGATTTTCTTGAAAATTAAGCGCGATATGAAAAAAGGTACTCTTTCTTTTCGACTTATAATAAGGAAATAAGTCTTGTCAACCTTTATATGAACATGTTAAACAAAATTTCATAGTATATAGCAGCGAACGTAATTGAGTGCACCGTCAAGTAAGGGCCTCCCAGAGTAGTATTGGCATTAGGCTTCTAAAACGACTTCTTAACTTTGAAGCCGTTTCTCTCGAAACACCATTTTCAGATTCCTTGATGAACGAATTTTTAGTTGCATTCGGGGTCTAGACCTGATTCTAATATGAAAAGATTACGGAAAAATTTGTCAGGCTATCGGGAGCAGAAGAATTACCTGACTAGCCAAATACTTAAGAGCGCTGGTATACGCGGGAATAAAATAAATAAACGAGCTGAACATCCTGAAATGCCACAGTACAAGAGGGATGGTACAAACTCTTCTTCGCAGACTTTGCAATTGCGAGGAACATGGCACACGGGCGACAATCAGGGGGACTCTACACACCCGTAAGCTTGTACTTATTTCCGGTGCCGCCTGTGTGGAATTAACACAATCAGCCCTTCTACACAGGAAACACGTGCAAAGCGGTCGGATCCCCGCATCGCCGATATCATGATCGTTTTCCGATTTTCCAGGTTCTGAGCAACTTGCATGGAACATCAGGTCCCATTCAATCCTTGAATTTTCGCTGTTCTTTTTACCTTCGATAGAAAAGTCCAATCGAGCGGGCGATACAAAACGCTGTAGGTAAATACGTGGTAGAGGATTAGAAATACAGTTACCAATTCCTCCTCATAGCCATAAAATGTGGCACGTAAAATGTTCTGAATAGCTAATTCTGTTTCCCTTTGATTTACAAATGACACACTGACGTCAAGATGGATTTTAGGTAATATTGAAGAAATGTGAAGAGAGATGATATTTTTTACTTGCACGAATGTTTGCAGATGAAAATTTACCGTTCTAAGTATTGTCCAAGTGAAACCACTCATTGAACCTTCATACCCTTAAGGAAGACATTTTTAATCTCCTCTGCAAACAATAGAAGATTGGATTGTCCATGTATATGCAGACAATTTACACAATGTGGGTGTTGTCATCCATCAAAATCATCAAAGATCCCCGTAGCTGTCTTATGCGAGGAAACGGTCAATTCATCTGCTAATGGACGAGAAGTGTCAAACACAGGAGTGTCGCTCAATAGAGGGACAGGACGTGATCTTTATAACCTATTTGTGCCTATAAACGCGAAACAGTATAAATATCACCACTATTCCATTTGTTGCACATGTAATGCGATAATAAAGGAAGATTGGCATTAAATGACTTGATATCTGGAGAGATAAAACGAACGATATATTAACGATTACTCATTCGAGTATAAAGTTGTGCCACTTAAGTCACTCATATTTAAGCAATTCAAGCTTAATTTATAACGCGAAACCGGAACTCAGTCTCGAGAATAGTAGACTTTCTCACGCTTCTCCTATCTGCTACTTAGAAAGTATTGTCCAGTTCATTGTGAGTGAGTTTCAGGACTTTCAGGTTAGTGGCTACACTAGAGCAAGGCACAATTAGGGTTTATCTGTTTTTAAAAACCGGTTTTGAAAAACTGTTTTTTTATAAATTTGTAAAATTCGAAAATCGGGTTTTATATTTAACAAAAAAGATAGGTAACAGTTTACTGTAAAAGTAATCTTCACGAGTTGAAATAAAGATTTATAATTTATATTTTGTACAGATTTCAGTTATTTTAGATTTTTTTTCATTTGGTTTTGTATGCAGTATATTTTATTGTGTTATATTTTTGTAGATCCATAAATATTAAAGAATGAAATTTTGTAAATTGAGTAAAAATATTTATTTTCTATTTTAATTATATTTTATTGTGAAAATCCGAAAACCGGTTCAACCGGTTTTTGGGGAATAGTGGAATTCGAAAACAGCTTTTTCCAAAAGTCGGTTTTTGTATAAACCCTAAACACAATAGAAAGAAACGATTTATTTTTTATGGTAACCAATACAATGATCTTGAAAGAAAGTACACCGAGTACGTGATAACGACGAAAACGTAGAGGGCAGAGCAGAAAACGGGAAGAAATAAGGAGCAAATGATTTCTGAGCTGGTGATACCCAGACTTGCTAGAAATTGTATCGTTATTTCGGATGAAATGACATGCAAATTGGTGTATTGTGCATGTTATTGAAAAAATGATTGAAGTGACTGAATCGCGCGAATGAAAATATCGTTTGAGATTGGAGAGTTGGATTTGAATATTGAAATAATTTACATTTTGTATTTTTTATATTTTTATTTCGGTGGTTACGAACACGTGTTATTATGTTCGGCGATGACGACACCGTAATTCAACTGAAATAGATATGAGAATGTAACTCGGTCAGGACACCTACATATACATTATTAGCGTTTCGCAGAAATACATAGGTACTGCTGTATCTAGATACATTATTTATGTCGTAGCTATTATCTTTGAATACTGGTCCGCTATTAGAATGCATTCATACTGTTCAGCGACTTTTCGAAACGTATAGCTGAAGTTATTTCTGAAAAATAAATAAGCCTTGTACACGTATGTACATATATAATGAATAAATAAATGTAGCGTTCTGTAATTGTAAAATTTCATTAGTTGCCACTGCATATTAAATATGTAATAACATAAGCACGAATTGTCAACCTTCAATCAGTTGTGTTTATTCTTCATTATATCTTAAGATTTTTTTTTAATTGATTTTCTCGAGATCGAAGCCTGGTGCAGGAGAATTCCATAATATTTTTTATTGTAAAATAAAGCAATCTAAATAACATAATTAGAATTCTAAAAGCAAATATAGAAAAATCTACAAATTGTTGTAACAGGAATGATGACAAAATAAGTTGTTACGTTGCAAATATTGACACACGTATCTTGACAAGCATCGAGGACCATGTCTTTGTTAATATAATATTAATTTTGAATGATACTCAATCAGGAGCCTCTAGTTCTTACTACATTACAAACCCCCTATTTATTAACAAACTGCTATTAAAATGGTAAGGTCCACGATTCGCCCGATGAGCGCTACAAGTCGTCTTCGCTTCTTATCAGGTGTAACAAAAGCACATCTAACGTTCGCTTGATAGATCGCTGATAGATAGGTGTCGTTTATGCGATTGCAGAAATTTAGATAGTAATAGCCGTTTTATAAGATACAGCAATAGGAGACGTTCCTGTTCTGCGACTAATGAAATGCCAATCAACGCCAACGTGAGGATCGTATGTCGCTCGAGAGATCAAAGCCTCTCCCGACGGTATTTCGCCTCATAGGGGTAAATGAGCATCGATTCGCGTGCATTGTGCTCGTTGCACCATCGCATCTTACGAAATATAGGTAACGAATGCTGTTAACGCAGAGCTGGCTGTCATTGATTCCCATCGTTTATTCAATGCCGGCCTGCGTGACCCTAATCAGAACCATAGATTGTCGTCATTATTATGCAACCGGCGTTAGTTGACAGTGTTACAGTTATGAAGCATGGTCTACATGCCATAATAAGTTTGTTGACCCCTAAAGGGAGGACACCGATTTCCACGACTGCTTTTTAGGACGTCGCTGACGTGGTAAACGATTAGTTACTGTATAACGGTAGCTCGAATGCTGGAACTGATTTGGCATAAAACCTAGAGATACTCAAGATGCTAATTGGAGCACACGTCCTCAGCATTATTTGTCTCGACTAAGTCCGGGGTAGATGGTCGACCTACCATAAATTGGCTATTATAACTAATACTGATATTATTTATTTTATCAGAATATACCTAATATCTTCAGAATTTTATGCTGATTAAAAAAAACTGGTTGATATTTGCTTTAAAACAATATTTGCTGAAAATTGGGTTAAAAACTGAAGTCATGATATCTAACCACCTCTCCCGAGGTGCCGGGAGAAATGGTTTTCGTCGTTGGTCCTCTCGTTAGCTTTGAAAGGAACGGTTAATACCTCTGGCCAAATACTTTCGCTGCGTTGTTCCACAATACCTCTAGTATCTATTATCCTAAATTTTAAACGAAAATGAACTTAGAAGTATATTTTAAATACGAGAAAAGAGGTTAAATGGAGTCGTAACCTCTACTTACCTTTTATAGCCTATAAATTCAGAAAAACACAGATGGAAGCGAAATGGCGCTATTCTTTCAACTGTTTGGCTCCTAGAGAAGCTATTGTTCTGTACCTTAACGTGGTCTTAAGGTGAAGTTGCGCGGCGCGTGGCTCGGCGAGCCATGAGCGTTTCCACGGCACGGGACTCGGCGAGTCGGTCCGGCTTGCCCCAGGCTCGGCTCGCCCCATATTCGGCTCGCCAGGAGGAATCCCACGGCGCGGGACTCGTCGAGTCAGTCCGGCTCGCCCCAGACTCGGCTCGCCATGAGGCATCTCACGGCGCGGGACTCGGCGAGTCGGTCCGACTCGCCCCAGACTCGGCTCGCCATGAGGCATCTTACGGCGCGGGACTCGGCGAGTCGGTCCGGCTCGCCCCAGACTCGGCTCGCCATGAGGCATCTCACGGCGCGGGACTCGCCGAGTCAGTCCGGCTCGCCACAGGCTCGACTCGCCATGAGGAATCCCACGATGCGGGACTCGCCGAGTCGGTCCGGCTTGCCCCAGGCTCGGTTCGCCCCAGATTCGACTCGCCATGAGGAATCCCACGGCGCGGACTCGCCGAGTATGTCCGGCTCGCCCCAGACTTGGCTCACCATGAGGCATCTCACGGCGCGGGACTCGACGAGTTTCGCGCCAAGCTCGCCGAGCCTCATGTATAGAGCAGGCAAGGTCAGTTGGAGCATTTGCGAGCCAGGCCTCCACAATGTTTACAAGAGCCGCGCAGAAGGTGAGCTCAAAAGCCAATGATAAGCAAGGGCTAAACTGTAGTAGTATGCGGTGCAGGCTCATACCTGTAGGGTAGGCTTGAATGACTGGGATCCTTGGGAGCTCCAGTGTTCACTTGCACCCAGTAGTGGCTCCCAAGAGGGCCAATTAGGTATTTCAGTCCATGGGTACGAGCTTGCACCGCGCACTACTACTTACAGCAGCGCTGTCCAACTCACCTCCTGGGAGGCAAAAGCCACCCCCCCCCCCATCGTCCGCCGTTGCCATGGCGCTCAGACGCGGCCGATTCAAAGTAACAGTGAACGTCGGCGTCGCGCGTGGCGGCTGAACTTTCTTGTCTACGGAAATGTCACGGTGTCGCGTAAGGGGTCCCTACACTGGATAGCGCTGACTTGCAGTGTTCCCTGTCCGTTGTGCGTTCGCGGTATCATTGGCTTCGAGCACCTCTTCCGCGCGGCTCTGGAAAACACCAGGGATGCTCGTGCTCCCAAATGCTCCACCTGGCCTTGACTGGTATAGAGTCTGAAATATAGCGGCCTGACCAACTCTCCTGTGCAACCGACTCACCCAGATTTACCCTATCTGAATTGAGTTAAGTACTGGGAACCTCTATGCAGCTGGTATGCCTCGAAATGGGTAAAAGTTTCGAGTATCTTGAATGTGTTTTGAATACCTGAAAGAAGTTTGAGCAGATTGAATGGACCGATGCTTGACATGGTTCGACGAGGGACTTCAATCCAAAGAATTGAGTAGGGCGCATTTCAAGGGTAAGCTCGAGATTAGTGATGGGATTAAGCATATCGCAGGTGACATAATAATAATAATAAGTATAATAATAATAATAATAATAATAATACACATCGAGACATAAGAAAGAATGCACGAATTCTATAAAAGGTGATGCCCCGTAAATTCGCGATAATATTTCGCGGAGTAAATCTACGCACTTAGCCAGGTGAAAAATGATATATAAACGAGTTACAGAGAATTAAAAGAAAGTATTGTATTGTGCCAATACACAGTACGAGTGCGTGTTGGCGTGATCCAATGCTGTGTGTTCAGAAGCATTTAAAAGCTGTTCTGTGTGCTGCAGAGATTAACACTTTGAGTGGCTCATTATTAGGTAAGGTCCTTTCGAGTGTTCGTTCCTGCTGCGAAAGGTTTGTATAAAGCGAGCGCCCAGCTTCGTTTGTTCTAAAAGTAAACATTTGGGGATTTTAACAATCCTTTTGATGCTTTCCAGAAAATGTCAACGCGAAAACACGTCAAAGCCATGCACTGGCTAGAAATCTCTCGGCCTGAAGACACGCCCCCGCCAGTCAATGTGATAATTAACATTCATGATTTACAAGAAAGAGAATTCGAAATTATTCGAACAACAACTAAGTAGTGTTTACCAGTGAATGCAAGAGCCGTTATTAAAAATGTACTTTCAGAGTAGATTTACAAAGTCAGTCACAAAAGCCTATGTAGGTACCAATGCTCATCAGAGCTACCAAAACTGTTGTATTTTTTTTTTTATAACATTTGTGCATTTTGCTCGTAAGAAAAGTCACTTGGTTTATTTTCGGAGTACAACTTGTACCTATCGAATTTAATATAAAATCCCCAAGAATCAGTTGCGCCCAATCACATATAGAGAGTCGATCATCCAAGAGCATACAAACGGATACCTATAGAGTTTCTGGGCTCAATCGGTTAATCGCGATCGCTTTTATGGTTTCTTTTTTCTTTTTTTTTTCATCGCGAGCTGGGCTTATAAAACTTCGTCGTTTCGAATCGGAGTAATCCCATTCGATTATCTGGAGTGCAACTCCGAAGTGATTCGAATTCCGCCATTGTTAAAAATAGACGTTCGCTGGGTGTAAGCGCCGTGCGCGTCGAAGTACTATCGTAGGAGCATCGCGAGGGAATTCGAAGCACGTGAACCCGATTGCTTTGAACGCCCCCGCGTCGAATATATCTGACGAGCGCCGTTACAAATCCGAAATAGAATGGAAATTTCTCACCGCGCACCTACTGGGAGGAATTAATCTTTTCACTTTGACATAAGGCGAGAGAAGCCTTTGCAGTGGAAGTTGCTGCGCTGTCAGCTAAATTCAGTTAACTAGGAGCTACATACACGCTAGGCGTGAACGCGTTCAAAGCGGTGTGCAGAATCGTTCCAAATCGTTGGACATTCTCGGGACCAGATATTAATAAGGGTTGAATTTAAGGAGTGGAAGGAACGTAGGTACTTAGTTCAATTAAAACAGAAAGTACAAGCTGTGCGATCGTTTGTATTTGAGGCTATCAGCGCAATAGTGGCGTAACCTACATTTTTGGGTGAATTGGCATTTCAGCTTACTATTTTCAGCTTCTTATACTGCAAAATTTTAATTCAATAGTGTCCTGAGCACCCGTATAAGAATATACATAAAATGGCAGCACAAAAACGTGTTATTGCATTAAGCATTTTGTTGATTTACGTCGCAAAATACTGGCCTGTGCCGCATTGGACATTATTTAGTAGACTAATAATATACACCTTAGCAATTATATATTGTAAAATATCCTACCTATGTACCTAAAAGTAGAAATTTTAAGCAACGACTTTAACCCTTCGTTGACACTCTGGGTGTGAGCCACCCATAAGGTGATTTTGTTGCTCTGTACCTTCAATATGCAAAATAAATACCTTTTCTCCAAAGCCGACTTACAAACTATTTTTTCCTCAAAATATTATATCTGAACCACAACTCTGTAGATGTTTTAGCTTCTAATATTGAAACTTGTAAGTTACAGTTTTTTGAAGATTTTCTTCGTGTTTTCTCGACATTTTCTCTTACATTTTCAAGAGAAAACGGAACCTGCAGACATGAATATTTTTCCAAATTTTGTTTACAGTAGTGTTTAGTTAATCAAAAGACAACTATCCCGCATCCAGCTCAACTGAAAATTCGAATTTAAATTTTCACCTATATAGTATCGCTCCGCCCTAATAAATATTCCTCTAATTTCAAAATGTACTGTTATATATCTAAATTATAAATGTTATGTATCAAAATCTAATGTTATATATCCTTTGATAACAAGTTAACAATAATCTTGATCTCGTTCCACGTTTACTCGGTGTCTATTGACATACAAACTAACGAACCAATCGTGTCGAAATAAATTATCGAATGGTGTAGAATATAATTCGCAAGACAGAAGACGTGGCACGTTTCTGTATTCGGTATGCTGTGCATAGACGTTGTCTCCTGTACGTTAGGAATTAGACATAACAGATGTGCCATATAAATGATTACTGAAATTTGATCTAAACTCGATGTCAAGTGGTGTGCATGATTTTGCAAATCTCATTCGAACACTTTTACCCACGTTTACCGCATTCATCGGTGTGGTCTGGATTTAGAGCTGCTTCAGTCACGCCTACCCTTATGCAGCTGGGCATGCAGGCTGCAGTTCTGCTGCGCGAGTCTGCAGGCGCCGCGATCGATTACTTTTACCTCTGAACACGACCAAAGAACGTTCCGCCGCGTTTCCCAAGGTCCCGTAGAGAATATTGTTAGGGAAACTCCACTGTGCGTGACCATTGTCATGCTCAAAGCAGGGCTGAGAGTCATTAGATCGCGAATTTTCTGCGATTAATTGAACACAAAGTGACGAAACGCGTGTGAAGAATGAGAGGAACCAATCAGCACCGATGATTGCACAGTTAAAGGATAAGGATGTGAACAGTAATACGGTTAGAGAGTCAACGTATTACTAATGTTTATGTACCCATGCAAAATTCGTTTCGTTTACGAGCATGCGAAATGTAAAGGACGTTTCAGAGATGTACATATAAATTTTACTGATTGGTGAAGATTTTAAAGAGAAACAATGATGTCTCAGGAAATATACATGATTCATTATGTGATGAAAACGATATCAGATTGCGTGTAAAATAAATTGAATTATGTTATATGATTATGTTTTAATTTTTTTTAATATCTAATTAATATAAGGATTACTGAAATAAATTACTTTCCCTGAGAGTACGAAGTTGTTTTAGTAACAGTTTTCCTAAAACTGTAATAGTTTCATAATTATTTAGTAATAATTTTATAGTTAAGCTGTTTAGAATATTATGTTATTATTATGTAAAATTGAACGAAATTTATGTAAAGTAAATAGTTTATCATCGGATACATATGGATGGCATCTCTGGTAGCATCTGCTTAGGTATAATGGCCATCATAGCAAGTGCTGTAAAAATCTCAGGCGTGAAAATATCAAGTATTTCAGCAGTTATATTTCATTGTACTCTACATTTTTACAGTGTCTATGCAAATGATGTAGACCTGGTTTCTCGAAAATCAACGTGTTCATCAGCTTTCCAGAAACATAATTACCTACTTTCTTGAAACGTGTAAAATACTCGATTTTCCCATCCAATTATCTTCAAGCAATACGCTCCCTAATAGGCGCTTCGCACACATTCCGTTTTTACGCTTAAAGGGATGTTAAACATTGGGAATTATTAAATCTAGCATGACCGTAATAAGACTCTCGCGCTCAATGTTATGAGGAAGAATGATTTACGTCGTACAGAGGGTGATCTCCTTAAACAGAACCACTCGTGTATCTCTACCATTATGGTGGTCACGAGCGACATATCAAACAGGAGTCGCATTATGCAGCCTGCTACGTGTAACGCAAGAAGTAGTGGTACATTTCATACACTTCTTCATACAAATAATATGGGCGCAAGATGACGAGTCGATAAGCCTCTGTGCTTCTTGTGGTGTCTTCAAATTGCACGATCGTAGCTAGGTACCAGAAGTTGTTTCAGTAATAGCTCTGTGTTCATTGTATCGCACTACAATTTTACTGAAGAGACCTTTAGGAGAAATTTGTTACTAACAGTAAGTTTCGTTGGATATTATAACGCTTATGATTGTTGCAATCCATTTTTTCTTACTTTGACCTTGGTTATTATTTGGCAGAAATCGTTTCGTTAAGTATTTTATTGCAAAACAGTGTAATTACATCTTGTATAATAATTGTACTCGGGAAAGCTTTATTTCCTCAGATATGTTCCTTAATAAGGGGAGGTTCCAGTCTAAAACTCGATTTTTTTTATTTCACTTTTCGAATGTTCAACCTTTTAGGAATGCGTGTTTAAAAGGATTTTTTGAAATTCGTAAAATTCCCGAAGTTATAGGCATTTGAGTAGCGGCAAATGCATGGGTAACCCCCGGCCACTCGGCATTCGCGTAAAACTTTAAACGCGTTTTTCTCGACACAGTGTTCTCAAAATCGGTTGAACCTGTATCTCCAAAAGTTATTATCCGATTCGACTGCAACTTCTATTATTTTGCAGAATATACTTCTGGCTCGTGGAGAAACCACCTCGTTTTTTTTAATTCTCTTCAGAATTTAGAAGATGCGACAAAAAAGAGTAATAATTTGAGCTGGTACGTATCCATATATTTATAAATGCACAAATTTGTAATTAATAAAACGAAGGAGGGAAATATTTTATTTTCAAAAAAGAAAGAAAGGAAAGAACTTATAAATACAACAAAAATGCAGTGGGTAAATATATCCTATGTGCAGTCTAGACTACACAGCTGTGGCAGCTTGCGTTTGGTTATTCGACTTTGAATGTAATTACCGACCTTAAATTCTTTATGTTACTACGTTACGATGTTCTTATGTCGAAGGACTGTTTACTACCAATTTCATGAAATGAAATACAAAATTTTAAAACTCAAATTTTTGCTTTTTGAATACGTGCCGCGACATTGTGAGTCGGTTAAAAAGTATGAACATCTGTAATAACTATATCTATGAATAACTGTTTATGATTTCCTGAAAGTTGCCTATCATGTTGACCTAACATCAGGTCATTATTAAGGGAATATTCATCCGAATTACTGGTTCTACTGGTATACTGCAGTAATCATCGTTAATTATACGTTCCAGAGTTTTCAGTTTGACTCACCTATACGCACACTTTCGTTCATAATTATACGATCACCTCCTCAATTTTAATTTCGTCTTACACTACCCATATAACCATATTCGCAGCACAACATACAACATGGCAGAGGAATTAGGGGGAAAAATATTCTTCACTTGATGTTGAATCAAAACTATTCATTATAAGTTTCTTGTGTCAGTTATTTAAAAAAAAAACACGAGATGGAGACCAATTTTGAGTAAAAATTAACAGTTAGACTTCGCCACAACTAATCGTAAGTTTCAACCAAACCATTGTAAACATACTCAAGCACTTTCTCAGCACTACCTTTAATTTAACCACTGCATAGTTACACTCCCATATGTCCAATTATTCGGCAAAGCTGATATTCACCACGAAGCAGTCGGACCGGCTTAATTTCAGAAAAGCCAGAAAACTCCTTTGACAGTTTGCAGATCAGACCTAGACGTTCGTACAAAGAAGTGAACAATGTTTTGACAGACGGTTGTCTGCCGTCGGCTGAACGGCTAGCGAGGATTCATCTCATCTCGTTACTCAGGGCTACTTATTCTCCCTCGTTGCAGTGATTCACCGTTTACCTTCCATTCATCACATTTAGCCTAACCAAAGAAGATTCTCGTTTAAGTAAACCTTCCTCTAAAAGCTTCATAGTATTTTTTTTTATTATAGCCACCGAAGGTACACGCATCCTCGAGTACTTTCAAAGGCGCCAAAGCCAAGCTCGAGCATCGTGTTGGTTCTTCATTGAGAACGAGCAGAGTGCCATTGGCGCGTGTACACGTTCACGCGGTTCCAGGAACAATCGTCGGCAGAGGGCGCATATGCTTTCAATTTGAGCGGGCGCAGGGGGCAAACGGTCGTTAACAGCATTTTGATGAGTTGCTCGCACCGCGAGTAACTCCCGTCTTTGCTGATATATACGTGCATTCCGAGTGCAAGGAGGGGCCCTGTTTAGTTCATTGGTCATTCGGTAAGTCGGTGACTCATGTGTGAGCTAGTATGCGCCTTCCCCTCGGTGCAGTACGGTTCGGTTCGCCCCCTTCGAACGAAACGCTCGCTTACGCCCGTACAACGCAAAGCGTAGAAAACACACGGCTATGCCTTGTCCTCTCGATACTTAGCCGCTCTTCAGGGACGTTAGTAGCTGCGCGCTGGACCCCGCACTACTTAGACCCCGTCCTTTTACCTTGAATGCCTAATGGCGTAACAATTTTTAGCTCGATGTAGGGCTTCAGTGGTTGAATTCTAGGTTTTTTTTTAGGAAATTTCACAGTAATTACGTATGAAAATGCTAAACAGCTGAGGAGTGTAGGGGAGTATTTTATTTGGTTCTTTTGTAAGAAAGAGGTAATGTTTCAGGGGTCTAAACTTCTGGAGTTCTTGATCTTTAGGGGTCTGGAGTTTCGCAGCTTCGGAACTTTGGAACTATGGGGGTTTAAAGCTTCCGAGTTTTAGAGCTGTACGGTTTTGGAGCTCTGGAGCTTTTGTTTTGTGCAGTTTTGAAGCTTAGGGTTCACAAGTTTCGAAGCTCTAGGGTTTTTAAGTTTTGAAGCTTTAGGGTTTTTAAGTTTTGGAGCTCTAGGGTTCTCAGGCTTTGGAACTCTAGATTTCTCAAGTTTTGGAGTTATAAGGTTCTCAAATTTGAAGCTCTATTGTTCCCAAGTTTGGGAGCTGTGGAGGTTTGGAGCTTTGTAGCTTTTGAGTTTTGGAGTTGGTTTCGGTGCTGCGTAGTTCTGGAGCTTATACATGAAAGTAAATGTTTCTATTACACCAATTTTTAGTTATTGTAACGTTTGCTTATTATTGCCATTTTATATTATTTACTTAGATGTGAATGCACATAAACTTCTTAAAAAAATCTACAATTCTAATCTTTATGTGGCTGTAGCAAAAATGTATGCAGTAAGGTTCATTTTTTTTTTTTTTGGTAACGTTCGTTGTTTATCCTTTTTAGTGACTAGAATGACAGTAATTTACTGCATATTAATTGCTTAAAGGATAACAAATATAATAACGTAGAGGATAGTTATTTTGAATATGCTTAAGGTATGCAGAACGCGATTAATGAAGATGGTACACCAAAGGTGAAATAAGGCAATATAAAAAAACTATTTTAATAAAATCAAAATAAAATTTGTGGGCTAAAATTCTGGAATGTAGATGATAATACAAAAAGCTAGAATATCCATCACAATAAGGTATTCAGACTTTCGAAAGTGTTAAATGCTTTGAAGGGCCTAGGTATTAAATGAAAATTTAAGAATAAATGTGTATGATCTCCAATTTACGTTTCATTAAGTTCCTGTTGTCATATCCAATGTCATATTCTATGTCGAAAAACAGTAAAATATCGCAAATTACAGTATTTGTTTAGTAACGTATTACGCCAAATCCAGAGATGGGCAAACAAATTCACGTGCCACTCGTACACTGAACTTGTTCATGAGGAAGAAATCATTTTTATTTTCTGCTCATTTTATTAATTATATCATGATGTAAATGTTAAATAATAAAATAATCAACATTGGAGATAATTACACGTGTCAAAGTTTACACTGTTTACAGAATAAGCGACACGTGTGCATTTATAAACTTTTTCAGTTTTATTAAATATAAAATATTTTCTTATTCAATACAAAATAGCAAATACATATAAGTATTTGATAAAAGTGACAACATCAAGAATATTTAAGTAAAAACATTTTTGTAAGCACTGAAAGTAATATCATTCGTATTATAATTTTTGTATTTTGTTATTTGCGTCAAATTCAAATAAAGTTTAAATACATCCCAATAGATTTTGAATATCTATAACTTCTTGATGAAGTTAAAATTTTCCCTTCAGTGTTTCAAAAATAAAACACTAACTTTCCAATGGAGAAGGATTACAATTATGTTTCATACTTCGTATCCTCAGAGTAGAAAGACAAACGAAGGTAAGGGGAAAGACAGAATATGTATGTTCACTTGAAATAGATACGGCGGCGCCTAATGGGTTAAAAGCATCCTTCTGTGAATTTCAGAATCAAAATATAACTTATGTCATCTTCTTACGATATAAATACGTGTTTCAATTTATTATTCCCCGCGCATACATGAAAATGTATAATTTATA
Organism: Andrena haemorrhoa; assembly: GCA_910592295.1. Taxonomy (NCBI): domain Eukaryota; kingdom Metazoa; phylum Arthropoda; class Insecta; order Hymenoptera; family Andrenidae; genus Andrena; species Andrena haemorrhoa. The sequence goes on from OU342943.1 coordinate 9,815,433, forward strand.
GAATTTTAGATGAGGTGGTTGATAAAAATTTTGTGGTTCTCATTGCTATACAAATAAAGCATTATTTTCACACTAAAAAATTTGTTCAATATAAGCCAACGATATGGATTATTTAATTTCTGGTTCAAGTTTTTTAGGCTGCATAACATACTGTACATTTTATTATTAATATTTATGGACCAGCGAAAATTATTATAGTGAGTCAAAAGGAACGACGTAGAGGTATTAAATACAAAAATGTAGTAAGGTATAAAACGAAGGACCTTTAGAAGCGATTGCAGACTATAATGTAAATGATTTTTTAAATAAATTTATCTAGCGAGTACGGTAGAAAAATGTCTGCTAAAAGTACGTTTTTTAAATTAACGAAAGGACTGTTTATTGAAATGATGTAATTAATATTTCGAAAATGACTTGTAGGTAAATAAAATATTCAGTAATGATCCTGTGTTTTAAATATCGCGAAATTATTAATGCTCGTGTCGGTGTGCTACAATTTTCCAGAAGTTAAAAAATTACTAATACAAATAAAAAATTACTGCGCTCATAAACACTTTATTAATAACCATATTTGGACACACATTTCTTAAAATAGAGTATAATCTCGCACTTGAAAACTGAAAAGTTAACCAAATTTGGGCTGCTCAAATTCGGTTATGCATGTATGTGTTCAAATGAAGCCTTTGTGTAAATTTTTAACGGACTTGGCTCCATTTTATACATCTGTGACAGAACCGTACTAATAAACACGGTGACAAAATTGTTACGTGACAATGTTACCACTGAGGTGAAATTAAGATTCACTGTCATTCGAACAATTATGATTGTGTTGTATAAAGAATTCTAAACGTTCACCAGCGTTAATATTCTCCACGTTAGCCCATACACGCTGCTACATCGTTTTGTATCAGCCTGCTTTCTGTTACAAGTTTTCAATAAATTAAGTTCTCCTCTAGCTCGAACAGCTTCGGTAACCAATTCATTTCAACACTTAAAAACTCGTTAATCTTTACAAGTTCTGACAGACCTTGAATACTGAGTAACTTTCGAAAGTTTTCTTGCTTGCGTTACGAATATTTCCGATTACCATCTCGTCCTATAATAACAAACAAAAAATCACAAACACTTTCAACATCCATAAAACTTAAAACTTTCCCCAAATTTTTGAAATTCAATTAATATTTGAAACGACTCTAAACAAAGAGATACCTGAATTCATTGCTGCAACCAATAATGCCATAAACCATTTTTTAACCAAGATTTTCGAAATTCTATTCAAAGTAATCCTAGACAACAAAAATAAAAAATGGTGAAAATTTCGGTTTATACACAGGCTGTCGAATTTTTTTTGTATTTCTTTGCCCTCACCCCCTAGAACGGTCCCATTTGATAAAAAAATATTTACTGAAAAAGATTATTGTAATTGGACAACAGGAAAGGGTGCCAACCAGGCGTTAAACTTTAGAATTCATCAATGGTTTGAATTTGAAGAATTTCTCAAAAATGGTAAGCCCTATCGAAATTTTATTCAAATAATATTAAAAGAGCATTCAATTTTCTACAATTACTGTATATATAATTTTGTTGCGCTTCCACCCATTTTTTAGATAATAGCGTTTGAATATAGAGAAGTCGGCACTACGCGCATGTAAACAATACGTCACGCCGTATTGGCATTTTCTTATTTCTGCTACGCCATCTGGTGGCGAAAATGAAAGCAGTGTAATCGGGTTAGCTGTCACATGTAATTGGCAGTATTGGGAATTTCGACTGTTTGATGATCGATTTTGTAACATTTAACAGACTATTTAATGACAAAAACATTATTGCACTATTTCAATACTTGTGTGACACCAGTCCTGTAACGCGATTCACCCGATTGCAGAGCTTACTTTAGTAGATGGCGCTATCAGAATATTTCCCAATAGGTAGGTCGCGCGAAGTGCAGAACTCTCTATATTCAAACCCTATTATCTAAGAAACGGTTGGAAGCCCAAAACACTTGTATATACAGTATTTGTAGAAAATTGAATGCTCTTTTAATATTATTTGAACAAAATCTCGATAGGGCGTACCATTTTCGAGAAATTCTTCAAATTCAAACCATTGATGAATACTAAACTTTAACGCCTGGTCGGCACCCTCTCCTGTTGCCCGATTACAATAATCTTTTCCAGCGACTATTTCTTTCATGAAATGGAACCGTATTAGGTGGTGAGAGCAAAAAAAAAATCGCAGGTTGGAAATAAGGGCCACCCTACTGTACATACGGGCCTGAGGGTCCCGTATACCCCGACTGTGCGGAACGAGCGGTTGTCGAGGTTCCCTGAGTTGGGCCAGTGGCAGCGATCGCTGGCTCTCGAGTACAATCGCCGGGACGTATCCTTTGCGCGGCGAGTACCAACGGCTACGCCTTGGAACGCGCACGTGTTTCCTCGCTCTGGGACTCTATCGCGACGAGGCCGCAGGAAAACGCACCGCAGCTACCCATCGACGAGCGTCCACAAAGTCGCAACGGATCAATCGCCTATTACACATCTATTCGTTCTTGAATGGGAATCGGCATCGTTCCGGAGTGACAGCTCTCGCGCGGTTTTCCCATTTATCTGACGACGTTTATCTGCGTCCCTTGACGCGGCCGTGCCAAACGGATATCGTCCCCTGTTCGCGGTAATCAATACCACGTAGAAGGTAGCGGCCAGCAATTACCGAACGTCATGGCGCGGTGACAGTTGCATTTGAAAAGTGACGCGCGCCGATCGAGCGCCCCTTCGATCGCGACTTTCATCGGTCACCCTCCCTGGTGGATCGTTTGACTCGTGGCGGAGAGTGCGGTCTCGCGCTGGCGAGACTACGATCGTAGAAGTGGAGCAGGAGAGTTTAACTACGGTGTAGGCGGGTCTTCGAGTGACAAAAACGAAATTCTTCGACGATGGTTCATATGAGCTACGCGCAGTGGGCTTGCCTGCCCAGCACTTATCGGAACAAGGTTGGTGGAGTCGCTTAAGTGTGGTCCGTGTTTTTCAAGTCTCCTTGCCCCCGTCAGGGCTTCATCGTGCGGGACACTTTACTGCTTGGTGGTTGGTTTGAATTGAAATTTCGCTGGTGCTGATTTTGAAGAAGCTGGAGGAACGTGGAGAACGTGCGAATGTACTCGAATACCAGGCGCCAACTGCCAAAGTGTCTGATGCGAGAAGGTTGTTATCGGTCACGAACGTTGCACAGACTCGCGTTTATGGTTACATGAATGTTTACTCATCACGCATTCCCTCGTTCCGATTGCTTTTGATCCTCGGTTTGATTGAAATATTCATGCGAAAATACCGATCGACGCGATTGTTCCCACCCGGCTGGGTCAACATCGGAATATTTCTGTCGGAACGACACGCGCTCGGATTTATTTGCATAATTCATATTCTCCGGCGCTGGGATGAACTCGGTAGTCTGCTTCCCAATGCGAACTGCGAGTGATAGGAGAAGTTGTCGCTTTTCTTAAATACCTGGCCAAACACGTTTTTGTTTGTTGATTTTAACGGGCTTACGAGGTATATCAATTTTTTTTTTAAATGATCACATCATTTTGCTATGAGTAATCGTTGAATTCTGCCTTTTAACAGATATAGTCCGGAGGGTAGTGTTATCGTATAGAAGAGTGCTTAGCATTCGGAGGATCGCATGTTGAAGAAATACATTTTTAGAACTTAAATAGATTCTGAATGTTTTCCTATACCTTTGTGTACATACATAAATATGGGCACTCCCCATGATACTGTGTTTGCTTGTCAAACATGTGATAACTATGATTCGAAGTGGTTGTGTAGTTCCTTAACTCTATGCATGTTGGTGAATATGTGAAGTTTCTTTATGGCTTTCCTGTGTGGCAATTGGTAACATTCGGACCAAGTGCAGTATTGTGTTCAGCAATATTATGCGCAATAAATTATGCATCAAGTGTTACTCAAACAAAATTAAGTTTATAGAGTGCAGTCTCGTTATTTGTCCAAATTGAGCGTCATTAGACCTTTATAAAAATTATTGTTTAAATAAAATTGTATTATTTGCCTCTGTCACTCGCTATTCATACTTTATTTGCATAAATGTAATTGTGAGTCGATTTCTTTCGAATAATAAATGAGCAAAATTTTATTGCAATAATGGATAGCTAATAAGAAGGTAATTTAATCTCTTAAATAATTATTGAAATAATTGTGTACCTTAATAATATTTCAGGTAACTTTTATATTCTATGTGAAAACAGAGAAATTTATTTACCAATTGTTATTTAAGAGACGTTGTACCTAGTTTTGCAGTATTAAACGTGCATCGCATTCATCGTTTACAAATAAATTATTATTCGTCGCTTTTACTTGTCATTTATAATGTAAATCAAATTCTAGCCCATCTCCAATATTCGTATCGTAATAAATAAAATTGTTTGATCATCTGTGAAGTTATTGATAACGAATTCTTCTAAAATATTCGTATGTATCTACAGAGTGTGGCCAAATTAATATACTCAAAATATTTTTGTCAATTTTTGGAATCATTTTAAAATGGATTTAATACGATTAAAAACAAATCTTAAATTCGCAACTAAAGGTTCTGAAAGTAAATTTTCTTGGCTTCTCAAAACACTCATGAAAAATTGTCTACGATCATGAGTTCGCAAGTTATAGGTGTTCAAAGTGAAAAGCACCTTTTTGCTTTGATCGCAAATAACTCGGTCAATAAAAATCATACAACAAAACCAAAAAAAAAACGAAATTAAAGAAAAACGTTTGCTGTATAAGAACTCTTCATTATAGATTTACCGGACAATTTTTTTTTGGCCTGTGTAAAATAATTTCTTAAAATGAAATGGAGTCCTTGATTCAAAAACAAGAAACTTCAAGCGTTAAAATGCGTTTTTTTAAATATTTTTTGCTATCATTTTTCGCAGAGATTCCATCGCTTAAATTTACAAAATCTCAAACTTTTTTATTTGAGTATAATAATTTGGCCACCCACTGTACTTTGCTTATAATTCTTCCGTACTAATACTTCCAAAGCTGATATAAGTGAGAAGTACGTTGCACAGTAACCTATATTCCGTACATCAGATATTATGTTTGGTTATAAACAGCAAAACCTTTATCTGGAAATGCGCAATATCAAGACACTTGGAATAGATAAGACAAGGTAAAGTAACTCGTAGTAGGTACATACATACCTATGTACATAGTGTGGGAGATAATGCTCTCGGTTTTTAAATGGATGCAATACTCCTGCCCATGAACGTGATGACATCTTCCGTTTGACCTTGGTCTTTATCTACCTGTAACATATTTACCCTTTCTGCGACTCTTATCACTCGAGGGAGGTAAATATGTTATTTCACGTGGGTTCCTTAGTTCCCTTCCCTTCCAAAATAATTTATTTATACCGGATACACACATTCTTATTGGAAAAAATTTCTTCAACGATTGTCTAAACACATCCGCACGTCTCAATTAATTAGTAAATAGTATCGTTATCCGTACGAATGACGAAAATATTAATCCAATTACCCAAAACTAAAACCACCTTAACAATTTCGATAAAAAAAATTAAAACCGACTTCAAAATAATAAAAATGCACTAAAAAGTCAAAAATAATTTGTTCCCTTATTTAATCTACGACTCTCATATTTTTTAAGTCGACGCCAGATTTACACAGTGCAAATGATGAGGCGCCAACTTAAAAAAATATGAGAGTCGTAGATTAAATAAGGGAAAAAATTATTTTTGACTTTTTAGTGCATTTTTATTATTTTGAAGTCGGTTTTAATTTGTATATTTTTAACTTCTTAATTTTATATATATTGACCCAACATGCTGAGCAGATATGCGCGTATGTGCATAAAATAATAATAATTAGGTGACAATAGCCTTTATTATCAACCAGCACTGACAAAATATTGGGTCAATGTTGATGCAGTATAGGATGGCACCACCGGGCATGGCCCTCTTTCGAATAAAAAAAAGATCATCAAAATCGGTCCATATGCTGAGCAGTTATGCGGGGATAAACATAAAAAAAAATACGGGTCGAATGTATAACCTCCTCCTTTTTTCAAGTCGATTAAAAATGAATTTCTTTTAGGTACATTCATTCATTATCCTCCCAGCAAGTAAGTTCTCGCGGTGTAATTTCATCTGTCAATAATAAAGAGGAACGAATAAATTGTATAAACTGTGTAAATAACGAGCTAAATTTTACATAAACAATAAACCAGGTGAAACTTTATGCGGGCAGTGGCCAATGATAGGATCGGTGCGATATTGGCCCTCCGCAGTTAAATTTGATAGTTGCCGCGCGGTATTAGCTCGCCCTCTATTCGATTCTTTCACTTCAGGTGGCCCTTCTCATTATTCCAGCCATTTCCGATTTTCGTTCGCTCGCGGTGCTTCCTTTCGCTTATTTTCATCGACGAGAACGCGGATCCGAGCCTCGTCGAACGTACCCCCGGGCATTTTCGCAAAGGCAGCGTTCGTTTTCGAGCGTCACTGGATTCCAAAGCGATTACTCGCCTCTCTGCAGACGCGTCGAATTGTTTTGGTCGGAAGCGTATGCATGCACGGTGACCCCCAGAGAGCAGAGGAAAGTTGCGGACGGGGAGGGCAGGCAGAAAGAAAGGGAACAGCCGTAGGGAGGGCCCGCGACGCGGTTTATCGTTCGAACAAGCCTCGAACACGCTTATTCGCGATAATCGTATGTAATATCGCGAAACGTTGCATTCAGCCGTGGGCGGTGGTATTTTAACGCGGAAACGAACATCGAGGGTTGTTGCCCCGTTAATGTTAATTATAATGGGCCCCGTTGCAGCGGAAGCGCCGAGCTGATACACCGAACTTCCAATGCTGAACTTTGATGGTTAACTATCGCATGCCTGCGGAACAAATTGCGGGAAAATCGCGGTCGTTGATGATACATTAGAAACGTTGTCGGGTTAAGTTAGCCTAACCATAGATATACCGCTGCCTGCAAGCTTGAAGTTGATATTTAATGTTTCTTTTTCACGCAAACATCTTGAGATTCGAAGCAAGGCAATGCTTAATTATTCTAGAAACGTGGAATGCTATCACATTCGTGCGAAGGACAATTTTTTTCTTCTTTCTTTACTTGCTTTTTAAGGGGATTTTTAAAGATCCTTTTCGCAATAAATACAACATATAATGAAATAAATCTTTTGGAATTTATTAAGCTACACTTATATTATACAAACAAATTTAAAAAGGTTTTTTTAATTTGTTGCAAAGGTTTTTTATAGCGTCAATGTGATACTTACAAGAAAATGTATGTTCGTGGCGCATTATTTCCCGGCTTATCTGAAACAAAACATTTGAAAAGATTTTTAATCTGTATGAGAGTCGGTATCGCCCGTAGCTCAATCAACAATTTTTGTTGAACAATAACCGAGATTTTTCCGCGGGAATATTCGAGAAAACACCCTTTTTGGAAACTGTTTCTTTCAAATCGGCGCCATTTTGTTATTTCATAATAAAAATTGTTAATTGTTAATTTTATGGTTTCGGGATTATTGTTTTATATACGCAATGTAGAATTAGTAGAGAATTTAAATTTGTGATCAGGGCTGAGTTTTTTCGCGAAATGCTGACAATTTTTTATAATTGCGGTTTTGAAATTTATGTGAGTTCGATGGGTAAAGAATAAATGGCACACTATGTTAATTGTAAATATTATAATGATTTGCGTTCGATATTAAAAATAAAGTTTCTCTTTGTCCGTGTGTACAGTATACAGTACAGAAACTAAATGGCTACAAGAGAATATTAAAAAAATTTATAACAGTACTGCAACGGTCTATATTTTATTTTATGGTATTTGTTTTTAGATTCTAAAGTTAATTTGTAGCTAATTAATGATGAAACATGCTTCTCTAAATGACTGACGTTAGGAATGACCTTGCGATGTGCAAGTTGATTAAATCGTTGTCATTTATGATATCTTATCCAGTCATTTTAGATAGATACTGATCTATAAGAGGTTGTATGACTCATTTTGAACATCACAATTGCAGATGTGTCTATTGTATATACAGGGTGTTTTACTAATTCCGTTAGAAGTTTTATGTATTTTGAATTTCCTTCCAACAGCCTGAATACTTTGTCCATTTTATTTTTTACTGGTTATTTCTCTTAAACTCTAAATATACATAGACTTATATGTAATCGTCTGTTGGTTGATCAATTAGTGCAATTTAAATAATCACAGACTATTGAATAAGTATAGCATACACAGATTTTGTGTTTATGCATATTTTGGTCTCCTCTTTCTAGAATCGAAAATTAGTGCATTATAAAATCAAGTTATTATATTTCATTTTTCGATAATATCACTCAAAATTTAAGTTGTATGTTACCCTTCAGCTCGGCAACATGTTACGACAGATATGTATCTTAAATTTCAAATAATATTGTGCATATAAAACATTCATAAATGTGAATTCGACTGTAATTGTAGTAAAGTAATTTGCCTTTGCAAAACATTATGAAAATGCTAACTGATTTACCGACAATGAATTTTGAAGTTTACTTAAAATTTAAATGAAAATGTATGTAACTATTTAATCAATCGAATCACTATTCTTCACTTTATTATGCTCTTTATTTGAAAATTTAATAGTTGTTCTTATTCTATTTAAATAAAATTTTAGAAATCGTCGTTTAAACTTTGTTATATTTATATGTATCATTCATTCTTCTACCAAGAAAATTTATTATTTACACCATAGAAATATAGTTGATGGTCCTCTCTGAAAATTTATCAGAATACACAACAGCGATTGATGTGTATATGTATTTTTCATGTGCATAAGTAGTGGGGATATTTTAATCTTCAAAATGAATAGAAAATTCTCGTTACAGCTTCCTGGTACAGAAGATGTCTATAAATCGTAGTCGGTTGTGTTTCATGGGGATTCGACTCGTTCATCTTACAATTACTTTCATCCTGCTATACATACATATACTTAATCACAGGCTGCCACGGAGATTTTTCTCAAAACACGCTTCGTGATTATACACGAAAGCAGTGTACCAATTATTGCGACACATTTCCTTCAGCGTGGCGCTTGAGAACTCCCCGAGGCTAAAAACAAAATCATTCAGAGTAGAACTAAAAAGTACCTTTTATACTTCCCTCTTTTTTTTAATAACTAACGTATATTCGTGTTCTTTTATTTATCATAATAACACAGATACACACATTTTTGTGTTGTGTCACTTCTTAATTTTAAAATTCCGTATCCTTCTCGGGCGACGTATACCAGTGATTCCCAACCTGTGGGTCGCGACCCTCAAATAGGTCGCGAAGTATTTTCTCAAGGGCCGCCACTGTTTTTTGGGTTTATTTTTTTCATATTATTAACTCCGCATTATATTCTGAAACACCTATTTTTAATGTGTTTTCTTTACGTTATTAAATTTACCTTACCTTATATTGCGGTAGGGGGTTGCAGGTTAATTGAATATTATAAAAGAAGGTCGCAACTCAAAAGAGGTTAGGAAATACTGACGTTTGGAAAATGAAAAATGAGAATTTTTTAGCTAAAAATAAGTGTTTTCATCCATAAAATAAAACCTATGCAATAGAAAAGTAAATGTTTCGATTAAAGACTAGATTTGAATCTCGAGATGAAACTTACAAAATTTCAGAAAGATTGGTGAAGCGGTTTTGGAGAAATCGTGGTCACCGGTGTAAAAACAGCTTCCGGGAAATCAGCTGTAATTTGCAATAACTAAATATTTTTATACCAAAACATAATATAATAACCTGTTAAAGTGTCCCTCATCTGAATACAAAAACCATTGCATAAATATATGCATGAACTTTCTGAAATAAATTCTCAAAAAATCGATTCTTTTTCTACCTCCTGAAGGTAGCTAACCCCTTAAGCGAAGCCATGAGCAAAGTGTCGAGCGACTCCGTTTGAAATTCTCTCTGACTTTTTCTTCCGAGCCGTGGAAGCTCGTGGAAGAAATCGGATGGTATACCTAACAATAAGTAGTATGGATCGCCTAGGCATTCGAGTGCGAATGAGTTGGATGTTAGTCGTGTACAGGGGGCAATGAGTCAAGGAGCCGAGCATTGCACCGAGCTAAACGGCCGCGGCGCGGAGCGCAGTGAGATATTTGTCCCGAAACCCGGACATGGCTATTATAAAATCTTCAAACTCCTATAACTTTGCTAAAATTCATCCAAAGTTGATGAACCAAAACCATCTTAAAGTTTAAACTCTCTACTTTTCATTAAATCAATTTTATCGAAATCGGTATCCAGGGGGTAAAATCCGCCCTTAAAGAGGAATGTGCCAAATAAAGGTGGGTCCTCACCAGCGAACAGTTCACGAACAAACGATTCCTAGGAAATTCAATTCCCATACTGTTCGTGAACAGTTCGCGAACGCTGGTGCAGACGCACTTTAAGTGGCATAATACAGTCCACACAGAAGCGTCAGCCGTTATAAGCGAGTCGAGGGCCGAAACCAAGGAGCTTTGCTTTCTGCTGCTTCTCCTCCCTTCTCGGCTCCTTAATAAACTCCCGGACTATTAATCATTCAGGCGTGCTTTATCGGAGATGAACGAAAGTAGCGCGACGCAACGTGCGTAACCTTCGTCGTACAATAGGGAATGGGAACGAGCACCACTTACAGTTGATACATTTAATCGAGCAATCGTTTCTTTGCGACGGAGTGGCTGGTCTGCTAACTGTTTAATTACACAAAACTGATTTCTTTCATGCAACTCTACCACTTTCGAATACACGCCAGGAGGAGAAGCATTCGCTGTTGGGGTGTTGCAACGTGGTTAGGTATTTCTTCATTGTGGTTTCATCATGGCGGGGCTGTAAAAGTACTTCAACGATGCGGTGGTGTTCGTTTTATCGCCACGAAACAAGGATGATTGGTTCATCTCGATTTTTATGAAATAGTGCCTTCTCTGAGTGCCGCTGCTATTTAATGTGTGCTTTGAATCTGTGCGTGTGCCCAAGAGCACGGATGTCCTAGCATTGTGCGTTGCCATTGCCGCTTGTTACTTGTTATTTTCTGCTTCAAAAGAGCAGTGGTGTCTACATTAGGGCGGAGCGATACTATACTATACGATGTATAGGCGAAAATTTAAATTTGAATTTTCGGTTGGCCTGGGTGCGGGATAGTTGTCTTTTGATTAACCAAACACAACTGTAAACAAATTTTGGAAAAATATTCATCTCTGCAGGTTCCTTTTTCTCTTAAAAATGTAAAAATTCACAATGTGAATCTTATTTTTTACATTTTGAAAATTCACAATGTGAATCTAATTTTTTACATTTTTTTAAATTTACAATGTGAAACTCATTTTTTTCTTTTTTTTAAATTCACAATGTGAATCTTGCTTTTTGCATTTTTTAAAAATTCACAATGTGAATCTTATTTTTTGCATTTTTTAAAAATTCACAATGTGAATCTTATTTTTTACATTTTTAAGAGAAAAAGGAACCTGCACACATGAATATTTTTCCAAAACTCTTTTAAAGTTGTGTTTGGTTAATCAAAAGACAACTATCCCGCACCCAGGCCAACTGAAAATTCAAATTTAAATTTTAGTATCGCTCCGCCCTAATCTACATATTGCTCTTTTGGTTTGGTATTAGGTTTTTAACGACTGCGTTCCATAATGCGTGACTTTTTTTATTATTTTCTGAATATTTGTGATGGGTATACCTGGAGTGAGTCATTGTATGAGTAGTGCCAGGAGAATGGCTCTTGATGCGCAGAGAAATTTTTAAGCAGGAACCATACAACATTTGCGATTTTTTAGAGACTAGGGAAAGAAGTTTGAAAATTTTGAGTCTTGAATGCTCATATCTTTGTATACAGTAGAAATGTTTTTCTATATCATAATTAAATCATAAATATAGATTAACAAATTAATAAACCATAAATATAGATTTACTGATTGTTCGGTTATAATAAGCAGCTAAAGTTAGCAGTACTAGTAAATAAATGTCTGATTTTGTTTTCTTGCTATACTAATTGCAAACTGGAAACGCAGAATTATTGATTTCAGGACAGATTCCTTCTAAAGATACCATGTTCTTTTCGAATTTTTGTCTATTATGAATTTATATATGAAACACGCCAGCATTTGCGACATATGTTGTATGCGAGCTGAGACAAAGAGGTGGGATGTATTTCATTCCAGAAATTCAGCAAAAGCGTTTTCCTAGCTGTCCTACGTAACGTAGACCGTTTGCTCCATAGAATTTGAAACAATGGAAAGATGGAAGTTAGCAGTAATGCATGGGCATTACCGCGGTTGACAAGCTTTTAGAGCAACATTTCTTCGGACTAACTAATGGGCTTTCCGATAGGGGCATTCAATTTACCTGCGCCCCTATTGCGGCCTTAATGCAAACGCAATGAAACGATGAATTGGAGTGATTTCACGGCGTAGCATCGTCTTCGTCGTTGCATCAAATTACTTCAACATTTCCAAAATTATTCTACCTTTTTCAAAACATAGACGAAAGTTAAAATGGTGAATGAATTCATTAATTACTAATAGAAATCAAATTTACATACAATATGCAAGGAGTACCTGCCTGATAATATGTATACCTACACTTAATTCTGCTTTTACACAATAGATGCGTTCCCGAAAAGTCCGTGTAAAACAAGATACCGTGCATATGCAAAAATGGACCATATTGTATCCAGACCGCAATCATATAAACAAATCGTCAAACCTCGAACTCAACTTTTTCTGGCTGATTATTTACCGCTACACATCTTTAAATAAGTTGTAAAAAACCAGACAAATCATTTGCTTGAAAGTGTGTAGCAACCTTAAATGCAAATTCTGAGAATTTTTATTTAATTGGGCGCAACTTCCAAGAAAAATAAGTAGAAGTATTCTTTCTTTGAACTAAAATTTAGTGAAGATTTTTAAAAGGCAAATTTATTGGACCACGTTAGATTTAATCAAGTCGTGTAAAAAGAGAGTTTAATTTTTTTCTAATGTATTCGTTTTAACCAAAGATTCCAAATAAATCATTTTAATATTTTTTTGGCAAATATTCATTAAGTAAGAATTGATTTTTATTTAAATGGACACCTGTTATCATTAAATCTCTCAGAAATGTCTTGAAAAATCTTAATTTACAGTTTTCGTGAAAATGGGCAAAAGTTGCATATGTAATCCTCGATGGCTTGTATTGTTTAAACAGGTTTGAAACTAGCAAACTGATGACTTATGTTTGAGATCGGCGAAAGTAGATCTTCTCGGCAACGAAGGCTTTTATCAACGAATTTTATTCGACCTTTTAGATTTGTTTTTGTAAAAGGAGTCACCCCATGCTCGGGTGTCCCCGATTCCACTCTGCATGTATACATATAACACGGATGTTTGAGTAATGAAAGTAACAGTCAGTAGAGCTCTAAAATCCTGGTGAAGGGTCGCTGATATAACCATTCATCATAGCCATTCGTAAGCCGTTACCTAAGAATGTTCCCATTTATGTTTAGATGGCTTCTTTAATCGATTCATTGCCTTCGAAGAACTACTTATCGTTACTTCTTAATAAGCGCAGAGGATTAAGTAAAATAGACAAGTACTTGTATTTTATTATTCATTATCAAATGTAGTTTTTGTAGGATGTTGAATTTATTGTCATCAAAATTTATTAAATATTCACGATGTTCTTGGATTGTCCCGTTTAAGTATGATTTAATCATTTATTCATTTCATAATCCATTTATCATCCAACAAATTATATTAGAATGACTTGTGAACTTCATTTTATTTTAAATAGACAAAATTAAGAAACATTTTGTGTTACGCATATTCTTACGGTTTTCTGTTGAATTAAAAACCACTTCATATGTATAGGTACCTGTTACACTGGTTTTAATTTACAAGTTTTAGTTTATTACTAAAACATGATTAACATTTATTTTCATGTGAACATTCTAAATTTGATTATACAGTTTCAGTACTAATTATTTTATGAGAAAGACTTTTTCATCATTTTTATTATATATTGTCGTATAATATTACTAGAATATTACGTATTGTCTTCCAATTAGAAAATGTATTATACAATAGCGTTGTACCTGTTGAAATTATGTTGTAAACTGATGGCAATGTGATCCCTGTTGAAAAGTTTAAATAATATTCTAAATAATAAATATCGTGATGCGTTGAATTAGATTTTCTATTTACATAAATATAATATCAAAACATATGTCATTTCTTCCCTTCTAATTGTATTATTAGAAATATGTTAATTTTAAGCTTAAGTTACACAGATCATAATCCTCTTTGTTTCAATTAAATAATCTTACTAATTGTAACCGTATTTATTTACTGTTTCAGGTGAGTACTGTTCAACACCTCCTTACAAAATGTGGATTGTTAATAAAATGGATTTTGATACTTCTTAGAGGTATTGTTTTTACTTATCTCAATTATTAATTTCTCAACGTAAGTCATTTTTTAATATTCCACATATTTCGAGTTTATTTATTTCCCTATAAATGAGTTGAAACCATTTGGTTACAATTTAGTAATATTACTTTTTGTTAACTACCATTGACAATCAACTTTTGAAATCAGCCGATCAGCATTAAATATTTAAAATTGTAGCAAGCGGATTTGTCTCAAATATCGGTTTGATTATTCATTTGAATATAGAAGTAAATAAAAGATTTATTAGACAAAAGAACTTCGAAATGGGAAAATTGGGTTCACTCTGGTGATTACTACATTAATTGGAGATAGAATAAGAATCATGTTACGGGATTAATTTTAATGGTTTCTTGATCAAGTCGAGTTTGAATCGTGGCATGTATACATATACAAAGGCATGTACAACGTACATATGTGCATGTGTCATAATGCAGGATGCTCAAGAAGCGAGTTGGGAGTTAGTGGCACGTTCGTGATAGGATTCTCCATTAATTATTGTAGATCCATGCTGTTTCGATACGTCCGTTAAATGCAAGCATTGTTTGCCATGTACGAGGGTCAATAATGTCAATATATCTGGCAACGTGTTACGTCTGCAACTCAACAGTGACATTCCAAATAACGCAGTTAAAGTGCATCGTGATTAAATTATGTCGTGTTTAAAGGTATACATAAAAGACAAGTTGTCGAGTTATAAATTAGGGCTGTTACTATTTGTCGAATTTTTCGGTATTCGAGTATTCGAATACTTCAGTTGCTCAATTATTTGGCGAATATAATTCGAATATACAAGTATTCGAATACTATTCGAATATCCGAGTATTCGAATAGTAAAGTGTGAATTATAAATCAAGTTCTCTAGGTTCATTTGTCAGGGTGAAATCTTGTAAGCTAATTTTGACCCACTTCACACCATACTATTCGAATACATCAGTATTCGAATAATAACTTTCGAATACAGTGATAGCACAAACCCCCCTTGCATTTCTTGTTGCTTATACTTGCGGTGCATTAAGTGCATAACTCCATATCACTTTTTTAATAAAATTTTTCACCTTATTCATTTGCCACGAAGACCTGTTAATTGTAGCGAAATTCCCGAAATCACCTATTTTCGACCTTATTTGCGATCTTTAAGCGTTTGTAGCTCAGAGCAACGCTAACCGATTTTGATGAAATTTTAGGCACGTATGCAACTTTCCAACATGTATGAATCTTTCCAACAACTATGATGCATGCGTGACGCAGTAAGACGTCATATGATAATTCGAATAATAGATCGTTCAGATAGTAGAACGTTCGAACAATGGCCATTCCAATAAGAGATTCGATTATAACACCTTATCGGCAACGTGTCTATATGAAGTGTAGCAATATTGTATGTGTTTCGTACACATAGTGACCGATTATGTTTGGGTATAGAAGTAAAGGTTAATAAGACCACCAACGCAGTTCGAGTTGATGCTAGAGAATTCAAGTGTACCGCTTCCCCTCGAAATATCAACCCTCGAAAACGAATATCCCGCGTAAAGTGGTTCAAGCACATGAGGTGGTGCAAAATGAGTGGGATTCAAAGCCACGCGAAACACTCGTGTACACACGGTACCTACTCGATGCCCCGTTGGTTTGTAATTAACGCGGAAACGGGAGCCACGGTTGTGGCTAATTAGTATCGCGTAACGAAATCCGAGCCACAAGTCCAACTGCACCAAAACATAAGAATACGTTTGTTCGTTCACACGTGGACCGCGATCGTTCTGTTGCGTTCACGCGACACGAGTGACGAGAGCGATGCCGGTGGTAGAATACGAAATGAAGGGAGCTTGTAACGCTGTCATGCGTTTCGGAGCAGACCACGCTTTAAATTTATGAAGGACTTTTGAACGCTAAACTTTTGAACGGCTTTGTATAATTCAGCTGTTAGCTTTTTAGTGAAATTTCTGTAAATATGTAGCGTAACCGTAGCACTGAGTGTACACACTTTGCGGTATATAGGGTGAACGGTACAGTAGTTCACTACCTACGAGCTTCAGTTTAGGTAAACGCTATGGAATAATAAGTAACTTGAATTTTATAGATGAAATTTTGTTATACCAGGCGGAAAGAAAAGTGTCGAGGATGATTATAACACCATAGAAACTTTGAAGAAATCAGTAGTTTCGATGTTATGCTATTATAAAGAAACATAACTCAAAAGTATAGTTATTGACCGGTCGTGGCATAGTTGTTGATCGGTCTAGGTGCAGTTGTTGATCACTTACTGAATATAAAAGAAAATGCCATATTTTTTTACTGTAAAGTCATTTTTATTAAATCCATCTGTCACCATATTAGAATCAAAGGCATATTGTCTTGGGGCAGAGTGAGTTTCATGTGCATCCTTCACGACATATG
The DNA here is from genome assembly GCA_910592295.1 of Andrena haemorrhoa. Taxonomy (NCBI): domain Eukaryota; kingdom Metazoa; phylum Arthropoda; class Insecta; order Hymenoptera; family Andrenidae; genus Andrena; species Andrena haemorrhoa. The sequence goes on from OU342943.1 coordinate 9,832,317, forward strand.
CCGTGCACTTTGCCGCGGTGTCATTGGCTTCTCATTCGCTTTTTTATTCTTAGATTTCTCTCTCTTCTTCTTCTTCTTCTTCTTCTTCTTCTTCTTCTTCATTCTATTAAGTTTCCTTATTTTTCCTGGTGTCCCCCCTTCAAAGTGGGCTTTTCCGTGGGAGTGTTTTCCTTTCGCACTTCATATCACCTTAAATCTATTTCTGGACCCGCCAAAACGTCGAAACCCATAGAAGTATTATTTTCAAAAGTATCATCGTCTTTTTCCGCGCTTTTATCATTTTTGTTACGTCCATCATCATTTTCTTTCAACACTCTTTCATAAATTTACTATCGCGGTAGTACCTACTTACTACACATAAGCTTTGCTTCTATACTATAACAGTACTTTTTAAAACAATTTTTAGGACAATTCTTTTGCTAGGTGGCTAGGTGAAACCTTCAATTAATCAATTCTGCTAGTGTATATCAATAGAAACTTAGAATGGCAGTGGATGCGTTTGAATCTAGCGAATATTCCCTCCCTACTTGCTTACAGTTCAAGTACACTTGAAATTCACTTCAAAGTCGGTTAGCAGTATCCGTTAACACTGATCTAACTCACGTAAACCGCACCCATCTACTATGCCGCACCTACGCCGAATATAGCCTCCAGTTACTGTTATTCCCTAATCACATACGTGTAGTGCAAATTTTCGCGATGTCATGTTGTGAATCCATTGTGAGCTTGATCATGCAACGATACCACTGGAGGGTACGAGGTTGGGAAAACCGATTTACTGAGCTATTTGCAAATTTTTACGAGATTTTGCATACTTGTACTTATTTACTGCACATCATGTACAATAATATATTAAACATGAAGGGTGCACTACGTAAAAATTTGCGAGGAAATCAGGTTCCAAATTTGACCTTTTCCTGGCCCTCGATATACATAGAGGCAAGCAGGGTAAAACCGGGTAGGTGGGTCAAACCTGGTATCACTGGTTCTTTAAGATAAGAGTTGTGACATGCAGCCCAGGCGTGGTGTTTGATTCAGGCTGCCCGCGTGACAGTTCGTGATCAACCACAGACCCGAGCGCGCGCTACTTTTTTCAGATAGTTTTGACAATTTTCGGTGAGAAAGTTTCGATATTGTGCTGGTGATTTGATTCTTGTTTACGACTTCTATTTGGGACTCCATTGCGGCAAGTACAGCATTGCATTCTACATATAGTCTTTACGCAGTATTTTGACGATTTTGACGATTTTCTATCTAACGTTGAAGTGTAAGGGAGAGTGTGGTAATTACGGACACTTAAGGAAAAAGTTAAATTGATACAAAAGTATTGGCTCTAATCAGATTTACTTTATAGATAATTGAATTTTGGTTAATTATCTACAAATACAGTACAAAGAATTATAGATACTTTAATCAACAAGTTGCCTTTGAAAGGAAAAGAATACTCTTGCTGTCCGCAATTACCTGTAGCTAGCGGGGTAAATGCAGACGGTTGTTTAAAAATCTATTGATCCTTACTAAACAGTGGATTTCTTTCACGCTGTGGGTCTGACACAGTTTTTTCTTGTTTGATCGCATATGGTTGCTCGTGGGATTGAATATTTATTTGCTACCTGACAGTATCTCATGATCTTTCAACGAATATGTACGTACATATACAATTCTTCCTAATATTATTCCGGGGTGCTGGGGAAATAAAAAACTTTAAAATGTGTAAGAGAAAAGAGTAAATGCCGTCGTCTGCAATAGACCCATACAGTAAAGTGACCAGACGTCCAGCAACGTGCGGGACAGTCCCGGATTCGAGCCCTTTGTCCCGCATTGAAAAGTGTCCTGCAAAATGTCCCGGATTGGACATGTAACCTTTTACATTTTCGCAGTGGCACTATTGAGCTTTAGAGCTCAATGAGTGGCACAAAGTTACTGCTTCCTCTACTTCGTACTAGATGGCGCTAACACTATTAACTGGCAACAAAGGTTTCTACTCGTCTTGTCATCAGTTGTTGCATAGAAATCTGAAGTGGGGAGAATGCTAACACGGATCTCTTCTTTTTTTGCTTGTCCCGCATTGGACCCCAAAATATCTACATGCGGTCCGTAATTACCCGAAATGAACAGAAATCAGAACATCTATTCTATTTATATGAATAAAATTCATTTTCTGTTTGTTTGATTGTTCGTAATACAAATTTACACTGCTACTCGGATTTCGTTCAAATTTGGCATATATGCTCTACATGTCCGAGCGGAGGTCATGTATAGGCTTCGTTGACCTCGCTCACTTTTATGCTCTCTTATTTAATGGGAAATGAATACTCGCGTGGCGTTTCAATACCGGTGTGGCGAGCTACGGTACACATTGTAAGTGAAGTTGGTTACAGATTACATGGGTCCGTCCGTTAGTTAGAGCATAGTATATGCTCTAAGGTCCGCCATCGCGCGTAGCGGTACCGCGATGCCACCACCAGGTGGCAAAGCTTCTCGCGTGCTTTCCCGCGGGAGAACTGGATTACCACGGATATATATGTTAGAATGATCGTTGGGGTACTTCTACCAATATTTGAGAATTAAATTGGGTAACGCTGGGTATTTTAGCAAAGCTTTTATAATATATATAGTAATATAGTAATAGTATATATATCATAAAAGCTTTGCTATATCATATCATATATATATTATTTTCTTCTATATTTTGTGATTTGTTTGATAATAATATACTCTTTTTTGTCATGTACTTGACGTAATTTGTTTACTTTTTTTAAGTTTTCTATGATATATATATATATCATATCATAATATATATCATAAATATATATCATAAAAAACTTCAAAAAAGTAAACAAATTATATCTAAGACCTTTGACTCGTGTATTTTGCTCAATGGTGTAATATTTTCACCGCTAAATGAAACCGTACTGTCACCAACGACCATACTGCGCCTGCAAAACACCAGTTCCCGTCTGATCACTGCAGTTAAGCGGCGCTAGGCGCGGTTAGTACTTGGATGGGTGACCGCTTGGGAATACCGCGTGTTGTTGGTAAATTTTTTTGTTGACAGCCTGTTTTGTATTCACCAACGTTCCAAACTTTTTGGGGCCGGTGAAAAAACCTCGGCTATCGTCGCCTATACATATATATTTTAATATATGAAGAAAAAAAGCTTCTATATATTTGTGTGTTTGTCTGTCGCCTAAAAACTTTTGAACGATAAACTCTGGAATCACGAAATGTGCCTCAGCTCATTATGCCTGACTAATCCAGATGAATGTGACCATTTTCACAAAGTGAACTAAAAAATTTATAATTGGTAACTCTGACTTCAACATTAACTAAATATGTAAAGTAGGTCATACGTATAGGGTGGGCGGATACTTTTAGTTCGACTGTATTCCATGTAGTAATTCCACGATTTTATATATTTTTTATTATTTCCACAATTAGTTATTTATATTGATTTTGTTCTTGTATAAAGATCTATACTTTGAAAAAGGCGAAACTTTGACAAAATTTTGCGAAAAAAATATATGCTGCGAACAATATAGGTACTAACTTTTATAACACGTAGCACTTAGTAAATTATTTATCAGTAATTAATTTTAATAATTAATTACAGTATTTTATATAAAAATAAAAATGAAAACTGAGTGAAAGAAATGTAAACGGTTACATTTTACAGGATAACTTAAAAATTTATCTTCAAATTACGTAAAACTCTCCGTTCTAGGAAACTTTTCAGACACTATTATCAAGTGTGCTCTTCATCTTGCATGAAAGCAGAGCTTTCGCGCGATCTTTTTTTTCAGGGAGCAGGAAAATGTTTGCCTTATTTCCGAATTTTTATCTCCTTCCAAGCGAACGTAATCTCTGTCGGAGCCCAGAATTACTGGCAAAATGCCAGAGGACGCTGTTGGTAGACGGGTATTCAAAGTAACATCGGAGTCTGATCAGTCTAACGATAACAAAAGATTTTACATCAACAGGAATACCAAAAAGTGTTTAGTAATTTTTTCATACATATTTCTATATAAATTTAGCAATTGTGTACAAACTATGTTTTAGTCTTTGAAAATCACAATATAATTAATATTATTTTAAATTTTATATAGCCTCTGTTTTTAAGCCTAAAATAGAACTATGGCGTGGTAGTTTTAATAATTGTATAATGTAAGAGTTGTTCTGTGGGTTGGAAATTTTATTTTGTTTGCAAAATAAAGATCACAAAATTATAGAGCTTGTACCGTGTTTAACTAATTTTTTGTCAGTTTGACGGTTGGTAGGTTTCTGCATAACTTGGCCAATTTCTGACTGAAGAATTTCTTTTCTCTCCTCCCTCCCGCCATAAGAGAAAAATATTTGAAAATACTGTTTTTCTATTAGTACTAAGTATAAAAGGAGTATATAAACTTATTCAACAAATGGGGCTATGAAAATACATTTTTCTAAGCGTTTGCAGTATTTCTTAGTATAAACGTTGACTATTTGGTTTTAACATTGTCAATAGTAATAACATTATTAACTGGTATTTATTTCTCCGAAATTTTATTTTATATTACTATTTTTATTATCTTACACAGATATTCTATTATGTTTAAAATGTAATAAATGTGCACTTAATGTTACTACCAATATTAATAAACATATTTAATCAGATATCATTTTAACTACAGGCTTCACGAAACAGGAACAAAGCGACAATATTTCCTTAACTTAACAAGTAGGTAACTGATTTTTTTTATTTAAAATTATTAACTTTGCCTAGTAGGTCATTGGCTAATAACTAATTTCTATGCAATATCTTGAAAACTTCCATTAAGACCGGCTATAAGAAATTAGTATTCGAGAAAGACGATCTTTCATTAGCGATAGAATGAGAACACTGTGCACGATGCGCCGACCAGAATTATGAATGAAGGGATAGTTGGAATACGTAGGTATGTCGTGCACGTTACGCGTAACATCTGCAATAGATATAAACTTCTTCGAACCGTAACTGAACCTTGGTTCCGAAATATCTGCAACGTCGATATCAAGCACATGATGCACCAAATTGTGCCAAAATCAAGGCAGACGAAGTGCTTACCAGACGCGCCTTTTAACACACGCCGCTTAATTAAGACCTATAATTATACCTCAAGTCTATGTCCACTTATACGAGATAACATGATGCACATAAAATTTGTCGATTGCGTAGTCTATGTTCAAAAAGAAAATTGCTTTTGTAATTAAAATGTAGTGCATTTCAGATTAGGTATCAGAACAGCATTTTAGCTGTGCCTGGTCTTTTATGCATTTTCTTAAGTTCTCTGCTGCGAATAATGGCCATTATAATTATTACTAATGATTTACCTATGTTCTTAGACGGTATATCTGGTCTCGGCACCCACGTGCACCAGAATTGGCATACAATAGAATTGTATGTGTGTGTGTGTGTGTGCGTGTTTGTCTCCACATAACTCATCAGCATATGGACCGATTTTGATGATCTTTTTATTCGAAAGAGGGCGATGCCCCAGGGGTCCCATCCTACACTGCATCAACATTGACCCAATATTTTGCCAGTTCTGGTTAATAATAAAGACTATTGTCACCTAATTTTATTATTGTATGTACTTGCGCGCATATCACCTCAGTATGTTGTGTCAATATATATAAAACTAAAAAGTTAAAAATAAAAAAATTAAAAAAAGATTAAAACCGACTTCAAAAAAATAAAAATGCACTAAAAAGTAAAAAATAATTGTTTCCCTTATTTAATCTACGACTCTCATATTTTTTAAGTCGGCGCCTCGTCATTTGCACTTAAATCTGGCGTCGACTAAAAAAATATGAGAGACGTAGATAAAATAAGGGAAAAATTTTCTTTTTAATTTTTAGTGCATTTTTATTTTTTTGAAGTCTGTTTTAATTTTTAAAAAATTTTTATTTAATTACATAGGAAGTTTCACTGACACCAACTGCGGGTATCACGCATGCGTGATTCTCTATTTTATTGCGCGCAAGTTTAGAAATTCAATCTCATCTCATACTTACTACCGATAAAACTGTACCATTAAAATATCTCTATTTTATTTATAAGGTCCCCGTTTGAAAGTTATCAAGAATCAGTGAATGCTTAGGAATTTTGAAGAAGACAGGCAGGCACAGAGAATTATTTCTTAATTGTCTTATCTACTTAGAGTTATCGCGACTTTGTGCGAGTTCCCTTCATTTTTATCTTAGAAGACCATGAATTGTATATATCATTGAAGCTGTTGTTGAGGCATCTCTCATAGATGCTGGGAAACTTCAGTTAGTAAAGTACACATTAAGTTTATTTATAGATCTTCTTCTGTGAGTTTCTGAATGAGAAACGACTGCGAATATAATCCTCAGAAAAGGTTGAAATCGGATATCCCATGAAAAATGGATATTTATCCTCACAGTGCAGTATATTAAATAAAAAAACAGCCCTGCCAGGAATCAATAAAATAATCGTTAAGACCACATGAACAGTTGTTTTTCATTTTTTGTGGGAAAATCTTCTGGGCCATTATTGATTTGTAAAAGTTGATGGTCGGTGCCTAGCTCGTGTATAAAGGACCAAAACTGGGTCATCAGTGAATTTCTTATAACCTATCCTTTCTATCGTTCACCTGCAAACATTTAAAACCTACACAAATGCAGTCTAAAACAATGCACTCACTTACAAAATCATCCAAGTGGTATCTCGAGAAATCTTAAGAATCAGTCGCAATTACTGAGCAACTGTAACAATTGTCCCAGTAGACGTACTTCAAGAAAATGTTTCACTATGCTGAAGAAACTCAATTCTTCTTCTAGCTTCCTCTAACGATAAGAAAGCTAGTCCAAGGCGATCGAATGATTGTACCACAGAAAAGCACACGTGCCATTTGCCGACCTGTTGAAAGAAGTCCTTGGACCTGGGGGTCTAACGAGCCAAGTGCGATAAAGTCAGCTATAAAATTCAGCGGAAAAACGACGCCGAGGAGGCAAATAAAAAGAGGACAGTCTGAAAAGGAGACAGAGAGGGATACCTGCGAGGGGGCAGCAGAGACAAATGGAGCGAAGTACGTCAGAACCATCAGCAAAGAGGGAATCGGAGGGAGGGAGAGACGCTTACAGATCGACGATTCTAATATTGTCCTAGGCACTGGCCGGTGGCTCGCGACAAGCCGGTCGCAGTGAACTAACCGTCTCAGTACCATCGACATCAGGGAAATTGTTGTCATCTGTGTCGTCGAAAATCCTTGAAAAATTGTGCACCCTCTGTAAACAAGAACACAACAGTGCCCCCTGAAGCTTTTAGCGTTATGGTGAAAGGATACAAGTGAATCATTTGCGAGCTGAAGTTGTTTTGAGAAATAAAAATTCGAACAAGTCATTGGTAAGCATAATGGGATACATAACAAAGAATGTTTAGTTTTCTTGATAATTTTGATGGATTAACAAACGGTGGATTGGGTGTAAAAATGTTTGTAAATGCGTTTAGTGCTAGTTGGAAGGAAGTGGAAATGCGAATGAAGAGTTCTGAATTCGGAATCGAGGTTCATTGAAAAGTATTTGGTGATGATTGAAATGTTCAGTGATTAAATTGGAGTTTCTTAAATTACAGTTTCTTGTTACAGCGATAGAGTCACTTTGTGTTTTAGTGCTGGAGTCTTATTGTTGATGTAGGAGCAACAGGGTGCACGAATTATGAGATATTAAAAATATTTTATGGGATGATTCGCTATTGTTTACTTCATATTTTATTTGTGTTACACAAACTTAATAAAGTTACAAGGTCGAGTTGTATTAGAAGTGTAAAGTTTGATGCTTCTACGATTTGGAATATAAAAATTTCTTTAATATTGCGTGTGTGTACGGTTGCCTTTATTTTTTCAATTATTCCATTGAATATAAATTAATACGAATTCTCGAAGACGGGGTTCAATATAAATGAGTAGAACGAATGAATTAGCTAAAATAAATTATGGTCAGTATAAATTATTAATTCATCCAGTAATTGTTTATGATATTTATAAGCAGTGACATTTTTAAGAGCACTCGATTAAATGTTTGAGTAGAATTGTTGTATTTAACGTATGTAAATGTGGAATAATATAAAAGAATAATTGAATCAAAAGATTTCTGTCATAATATTTTACGACAGAAACTTTAAACCCATTGAACTATACCTACTCTTGCTATAATAAACATTAATAAATAATAAATTGCTGCAATAAAATTGAAAATATCCTTTTGATGAATAAATTTCGAATTGAAACATTTCCACGTATTTTCTGGTGTGAACAAATTGTTCATTTCTTGGCTAGGTAAATTTGAAACTTAATTCTTCCACGTCGTTAAGAAAATATTGCAAAACCTCTTCAGAATATTTTCATCGTGCAAAATTTATACAAATCATACGTTTAAGATGAAATTCCCGTTTTCGGATGGTAGAAGCAGCTGTGAATACTGTGATATTGTACTTGAGCTGGTGTACAACTAGGGTTACGATGCCAATTTATACATAGAATGCCTGTTATTTTTCTTTCCCCAGACTGCGGAAGTGCGCGTATGCCACCTGACTCATTTGAATAGTATTTGCCATTTTAATTAAATACCATTTCATTAAAATTTTTTAAAACTGTCCATGTAAACTATCAAAATTGGGCTAAGGAAATTATACATAAATGTCTACCAAAATTGTCAATAACTCCTCTCACATTCCCTAATCATTCTTTCTCAATTGCTACCACTGTTGATTGGCAGGAAACCGGTGGGGAAAGTGCTACGACCAATCGCGTGTGTCAGATCCTTGGGAGCTGCGCAGATCGGTCGTAAATCGGTAGGGGCATGGGTCCGTTCTTATATGAAATGGAGTGTAGGTGGCGCTGCTTGTAAAAATTTGTGATCCTCCAGGGAGAGATCGGAACAACCTGTATCGTCGCTGATTGGTTACCGCCATTTGTGACAAAACCGGAAGTAGACAGCGGAAGAAACTGTAAAAAAGAAAGAGACAGAAATACGGATGGAAAGAGATGGATAAACAAGCAGCTTGGAAAGCAGACGATTTAATGAATGTTTAGGTTATGCTGTTCCCGGTTTTGCCACAAATGGCTGCGGTTATACCGATCACTCCCTGGAGGATCACTAGTAAAAATCAGCCTCCATCTTTCTTTATACATTCCCTGTTTAACAGAATTGTTCTGTGATCACGGAAAAGTGATGGGAATGAAGAAACTCAATCACTTATCATTTCAAAGCGACGGTTGCGTTTGCGAGACGTTTAGCACGCTGTCTGTTTATTTGGTAGCCCTCGATGAGAATTAGACCGTATATTCGACACTTAAACGATCATTCGTATCCTTTTGCAAGCATAAGTACACATACATGCCGTCAAATATATTCCAATCGTGTGTCAATACTTCTCGCACGCGTGCGCACCTCCGATTCGATCTAAATTCGAATCCGACTGAATGGGTAGACGGGTGCAACAAGAGCAAGGTGTAATCGAAGCAAACGAAACGAAAGGTATGCCGCGCGCGTATCGGCTTCCGCCAGAATCCGCGCGAAACTTGAGACGCGGCGACCAAACGGCTATTTTAAAGCGGGCAAAGATCTCCTCAAGCTCATCAGTCGAAGGTCAGTCTGACGTTGGTGTAAAAAAAAGTAGGAACCGTGGAACCCATGCATATAATTTGGGGAAAAAGAATAATTAAAATTTAGTAAAGGATGACGAACGAGAAAAAGTATGCGACTTGAAGGGATAAAAGGGATATAATGCGATATTAATGCTTAGGAAATTGAATGAATGAGAAATATAAAATACTAGCTTTACTACTCGGCTTCGCCCGAAATTTAGATTCTGATGTAATAAAAAAAAATTTTTTAGTTTGTTTTTTGAAAATAGTCATATTCATCTGTATTAGTCAGGCATAATGAGCCGAGGCACCTTTCGTGATTCCAGAGTTTATCGTTCAAAAGTTTTTAGGCGACAGACAAACACATACATAGAAGCTTCCTGCTTTATATATTAAAATAGGGATACGTAACAAGGAACCATATTTAAGATGCAAGAATGGCAACAATGGAGGAGATATTTATAAAATTGAGAATTTAATGAAGACGAAGTGCATGGTAGTCTGGGTATCAATTTCATTAATTCTGTATCGGTTGACTACGTAACGTATGGACATTAATTTTTGCATCGATTGTTGACGATTAAAAAGATTTAATATCTTGGTAGATTCTATTTGAATGCAAAATTTGCTATTTGAATATCGGTTTGGCACCCATGCAAATGTTTATTGCAGCTTTAAATCACACTGGAAACTTCTGCAATGAGCACTACGGATAAGTCAAGTAGAGGCACGCTTGCTATTCATGGAAATATCAAATCATTTCAAATATACCCAAACGTGAATTGCTCTTTTAAAACAAATAATGAGGTATTCCAAATTTTTGGGGGGAATTTCGAATTCGTTCAGCTGTTCGTTTTGAAAAAAAATAAACCAGATGTTAATATAAAATCATTTCAAGTATACCCAAACGTGAATTGCTCTTTAAAAAAAATTGATTAAGTACTCAAAATTTTGTTGAAGAATTTCGAATTCGTTCAGCAATTCGTTTTGAAAAAAAACAGATGTTAATAAAGTAATAACACTTTTGGTGTATTTTGAGAATTGGTGAGTGCAGTATTAGAAAATAGTAGAAATATCGTTGTAAACAGAAATAAAATGAACTCCGGAATGCTACAAAAATAAAGACGTATATGCATATGTAGTAACGTATAACGTAACACAGTGACAGTAGATAAAGCAGTAACAGTTGAGCTTCGTCGCGTCTTTCGAGAAGACGGAAATCATGTTCGAAATATAAAAGCCTCGTGCAAAATCTTTGGCCACAGTGGCCGATGATATATTTTTAAACGAATTACCTCATCGACTGCTCTTCTATATCACGTCTACAGCGTCTGAGCTCGTACTTTATATGAAATGTATACATGTGCACAACGATTTACTAAACAAATTTTTCCTAATTATTTGGTATGAAATATTAGAAATCGATTATTCCTTATGAAATTTTTAAAGTAAAAAAGGTGAATACGTATTCGCGCAAGAGCTTTCTTCATCATACGGTGTATAGTGTAAGAAATACTGTATCACTATATTATTTTTTTGCAGTGCTACTATATACTTTTATTTCACAATATGGCGATTATTCAAAAATAGAATATTTTGTTATAGCTGGACACATACGTAATTGTGGAAAGTCGTCGGCGAAAGTCACGAACAAGCTGCTTAATACGTTTCTTTTTGTGTGGCTTAAGTAGTTGGAGTGGCTGAAGTATGTGGCTTAATACGTTCAATTTACCACTGACGGTCTTTCATCGACCGACAAAAGAGAAATTTCCCTCTGTGTTCGAGGTTTTCCTTACGTGCACCGCCGCAATTGCTGGAATACCATTACGCTGAAAAATATCCACTCTGATGCAATCTGACGCAGTAAATTTGCTTCCCTTGGCTTGTCTTAATTTACTTATAGTATCTGGTCACGAAGGTGTAATTTATACTTTGTGACTAATAGTATCAATAAATAATATACGTGTATGCGTTTACCACAAAGTGTAATATAAAGAGAAATGATGAATGGATTATTCAATTTTCTTTCCACATTATGCAAAGTTATGCACTTATTTCCAAGTTGTACTTTAAACATGAAGTCTCATTATTTGTACGACGTTGATTTAATATGTTGAAAGTAACCGCCTGCAAAAAAAAGTTTATTGCATATTTTGAGCAGTTTGCAGAAAAATCTGTTTCTAAGCACATTTCTTAAGAATACTTTCTTGTGCCGAATGTTGCTTATGTAAAAAATTGAGCGAGGCATTTTTCACCAACCAGTGTCACACAATTCTGGGAGTATCTTAAAGCAGACTGGGAACATTTAGATAAAGAGGTATTTTAAGGAATTAAAATAGAATGCCCACAATTTGTTTGGAAGATATTAAAAATAGAGGTGGTCATTTTGATAAGGCAACAATTTGATAAAAATAACTTTCTGTGTTGCTTTTAAGTTGCTTTTGTTATAATATATAATACATATATATTTATGTATAAGCCTTCGACTACAATAAAACATCTGTAATTTGACTTTTTAAGATATACTATTTGCTTCCAGACTTTTGAACGATAGTGTATGTTTTTAAACGAGAATGTTTTTTATAGCACTTAAAATTTAATTATTCCTTATAAATAAATATTTATTTAGATTCAATACACTAAATAGATATTCACAATGTACTAAGAATGTAACATGCAGCATCATAATCATTTTTAGGAGAAAAAGGAACCTGCAGACATGAATATTTTTCCAAAATTTTTTACAGTTGTGTTTGGTTAATCAAAAGACAACTATCCCGCACCCAGGCCAACTGAAAATTCAAATTTAAATTTTTGCGTATATAGTATGATTATATAATCATTTTTAAAAAATTTGTTCACAGTTGTGTTTGGTTATTGTAAAGACAACTATCCCGCACCCAGGCCAACTGGAATAATCAAATTTAAATTTTTGCCTGTATAGTATCGCTCCGCCCTAGTAGGTACACGTAATTTCTACTGGATGGCCAACAACGGCAGGCGCCTGACGCGCAAAATACCAAATCGCCTGAACATGAACAATCACCTTCTCCCCGAGTCTCGTTAATCTGTTGCGCTACAACGAGCCTATCCGTGGTGGATTAAAATAACATCTAAAACCGTAGGATGCCCGAGCGCTTTTAGGCGTGAACGCTGATTATCGGTGAAAAGCAACATCTGGCTCTTGTCAAATCTTGCTTTTTCCACTGATAATGCAAAGGGGCGTCTCTGTAGCCCCCGTCGGGCATAATCTGTTCGCGAAAGCGCATCCAGCCTACCGTGGACAACGCGCGCGAGTTGCTCGGTGGGCAGTGAACTGTGCGCTGACAGTGGTTGCTCTTAGTAGCTTGCTAGCTCTCTCGTCTCATCTTAAATTGAATTAATTCACAGTGGCATCGGCGATTCGTACAATTGATACGTCGCGAGGGCCTCGTGTAATTAACGGCAAGTAGGAACAACGCGCTACTGATCCCATTTAACCCCGAGACACTTGCCATGTGGCGGACTAGTAACTGTTGCTCGGTGCATATGGTGGATCTCGATTGTCCGAACGCATCTTAACCAAACTTTCGATCATCCGAATGCAGGATTTAATCGTGGTGGTATACTGATTGTGGTGCGCGAATGTTTACCGTGACTTGATTCTTATAAGTTCCTCAATAGAAAAGGTGCTGCAATAATTGTTTCTATCTAATTACAAGGACCTTTTCAGGCGAGTCACTTTTGCGACTAGCGAGTGGTATTTTTCATGCATTCCCATATTTCCTATAGTTTCCTCTGGATTTCTCTGTTAAATGAATACAGTTATTCACAAAAGTATCCGTCCACCATATGTGTAACTTATTTGACATATTTTACTAATTTTTAAGATAAATCACTAATTATAGTCCGAGCGATAGCGACAGCCATACTGATCAAGAATCTGTTTGGATTTTTGGATTCAGATAGGTCTAACAGGTGAAATCCCCTGCACGAGCGAGGCATGACTTTTTAATCATGTCATCAAGATCCCTTACAAAATCATTTTAGAATCAGTAATTTCATTTATTTTATATTTTTTATATACTCTAGAAATGTAGTTTAATAAACAGAAAAAAGAATTTTTCCGTTATTATAATTCTTCTCATTGCAATAAATTCCTGAAAATCGCTGAATTTATCGGCGCGGAAACCGGAACGACCCCTTAATGTTACTTCAATAAGTAAAGTATTATACGTATGGGGCGGGCGGACACTTTAATGAGTAACTGTGTATCTGAAATATTAATCGAAACTGGGAAAAGTGTCTCGTGCGAAAGGGTATTAAATGTCCCTGGGACTGTTGCAATTAGAGGGGCAGTTTTTGAACGAAAAAGCTATTTGATGATGACAGTATTTTGTTCCTTTAAATAGAATTTGATTTGTTTTCAGTTTATCGTGTAAGAAGCTTCTCACAACCGAGTTGTAGGATAATTGAATGATATTTTTAAACCGTTCTGTTATAAAGTTATGGTAGTATTTCAAAAGGAATTTGATTGTATCTCAGTAGAAAGTTTGCTACTTGTATAAAATTTCATCTATGTTCCTTTGAGGCATCTATTACACAAGAAACAGAAAGCACGCAATTTCATTAAAAAAGAAGAGAATTGGTACGTGCTGGTAGCACTTAGAGCTACCAAAACTTTCATTACCATCAAAGGATGGCTTATTTGAGAAATGCGCGATAAATCAAAAATAGTTCGTTTAACTCATACTGGCTTAGAAATTTGTTCGGTGTTATATAATATTGTTACTGTACTAACCTGTATACGATACGTAATTTAATTATAATTATGTAGGGGTTGTTGTATCGTGCGCTACTATTTATTTGCGGATTTTGAATGTACAGTGCAGAATGTTAATTAAATTAATTATTAATTGCTATCGGGATTGTTGCTTACCACTGACAATTTTTTTAACAAATTTGGAACTGCAAAGACAAGTTTCCTTCTAATACTTTCTCGCCGAGATATTTTGTGCACAAGATCTGTTTCAAAATGAACAAAGTGTACACATTATTCTATTTGATTAGAATATTATCCTCGAGTCATTTTAATGACCCCATCGACTGGCTCTATGATCTCAACTACTGACTTAGTAGTCATATAATCGACGTTCTGTCGAGTTTTACAATAAAGTCTTCAGGCTTTTGCATCGAACAGAATCAATTTGTTCTACAAATGCTACTATTGCTTTTTCAACCTTCGTTTTAGAACGACGCATTGTCTCCCGTACAGTATGCCGCAGATTGTTCAGGGCCGCCAGGCTTTATTAACGCATTTCTCCTGCATGGAATTTTTGATATCGTGTCGCCCCACGCCACCGCGAATGTAGTCTATCAGATCCGCACTATTCGACTGACAATATTCGAGGTCCACGTCCACGACATTCTCGTGGCTATAGAATTTTTGATCGTTTAACAAATTTTATTGGGATCGAAACAGGCGGTAATCTGTCTATGAAAAGCAATCACTCTTGTGTTAAAGAGTTCACGTTTCTTATTTTTAGTACACTTTTATTCGCAGGCAGTGTTTAATTTGCTCTGCTTGTTGACATTTATTTTTCGAAATGAATGCTCTAATTTTCGTTTACCAAGCCGAGAATTCTTTGTGGTGGCATTCAGGTTTATTAAAATACGTCATTGAGGATGAAAACTACTTAGGTACACATAGGAAAGTGGTATATAGAAGTTCGAGAAAATTAGACAAGAATATGAAGGATACTATTATGGAAATAATTTAAGGTTAATTCGTTGGGGACATGTGAGTAGACGACTCTGTCAATTTCTTGAATTTATTATTGAAGTCGAGCGTCTGTTGTTCGACGGAAGATTAGTGCTTGTTAAACTTTAAACTCGATCTAGATCCAGCAAATGGGCAATTGACTCTTGGATCACAAAGTTATATCAGGTTGATCTCCACGTCTCAGTTACTAATTTCTTCGGAAGTTCATACATACATATACATGTACTACTTGATCTGATTGAAAGCGATTAATGGAGAAACAATATTGGCAAAAAGGAGATATAAATCTATCTACCCTTAACTTATTTTCTATTAAAGTAACTTTTAAATCCTCTTTTCCACCATACGTTCTTTTGTTCGACTGTGGTTTTTGTCGAAAATGAAGCATTTATTTTTCACTAATTTACAAATAAATAAATTAAAGCTGAGACTTGCTCTTTGACACAATGTTTATTAACATTATAATGTTTAAAAAAAAATCTGTTTGTTTCGCCAAAAATCGTTAAAGAGACTGTTTAAAAAAGGTCCTTTTGTTTTGCAGCGACTTTGTCGAAACGAAACGAAATTCCGCGATTTGCCTGTAAATTCCATTTCAGAATACATCCGCTTCTGCAGGGAGCTTATAAAAGAAGAAAATTATGAAAGTGACTAAATGACGATTTTGAAAAAGAGTGCGTTTTGCGAAAGATAAAGATGAGGGTTTACTTTCTTTTCATAAAGAATAACAGCTTTTAGTAACTTCAATTATTTAGGTTCTGGCCGACACTACACATTTGGTGAACATGCTCGAATTTGATTTGAATCGATTGGAACCACTGTTTTTGAGTTATCACTGCAAAACAATAGAAACTTTATTAAAAGTACCCATTCTGTAGCGTCATACTTATATAATGCACATTTTGACTAAACAAACATGTTTTTTTTAAAGCTTATGATGTTAATAAACTTTATATCAAAAGACAAGTCTTAGCTTCAATTTATTTCTTCGTAATTAATTTAACTTAACTATTCAATCAACATACATGTCGTAAATAATATCGCTTGCGATGTTATCCCGATGAAAAGATAATAAACAGTGGGATACTTGCAAAGATAAGTTTTCTCATTTATTACAGCATTTTTCTTATCAATATAAATCATTGCCGCAGTAACATTTGCGGAAAATAATATGTCCTCAAATAATTATTCAAATGAAAAGCTTTTAATCACAAAACACTTGAAAACTTGAAACGTTTGAAAATAATTTATTGACAATTTCATGGGAACTCAACAGTAGATATTCAATTTCTAGTTATTTAGAAATTTCTTTGTTTATTTAATATTTAGTGCAAATGCCGTTGCTCGGAGGAGAACGGTAAATTTAAAAAGTATCGCCGTTTTCACGGGAGTTCCTCTTCACTGTGCCGATGGAGGTTCATCGACCGTGGTATCAATGAATCCCTAGAAGGCTATCACTCGAGTAAAACAATATGGAATACCTTCACCCCCGCCATTTTCGACGTGACTACACTTTCAAGTGCACCTTTAATTTGGCTCGTACCTGTTCTACAGAATCGCATGAAAATCAGCATGCCTGAGTTGAAAGAGACTCGGAACTTTTCAGAGCTAATGAGTCTGTGTATAGTTGTAATATGCTGTGATTTCATTTACTGTAAAATTCTGTACAATCGTTACAAGAATCGGTTCTACAACCGCTTTGGAACTTATACAGAACCTAACAAATAAAAGTTACAGGACTATGTAAATCGGTTCTATAATCGTTTTGGAGCTTATATAGAACCTAAAAAATAAAAGTTACAGAGCTTTATAGGAACCGTCACTTAAACTGATATAGTCTGATATTTAGGTTCTTTATAACGGTTATTCAGAATAAAGGTTCTTCATAACTCTTTCAAGAACCGAAATCTTTATAATAACGGTTTCAAGCCCTGAAAGTTAACACAACTATTTACTTCTTCTCTATATAAACGAAAACAGTTAAAAAACGATTGCTAACGTCAAGGTACACCCACGTGCGCTGGATCGTAGGAAAGAATTGAAGAACAATCTTCACATATCCTTCAAATATTCAAATGGAACTACATATATACGGTGTCCAGATAATTCGCCTGTATCAACTAGCCCCGGTCTCCCCCACACATTGTTAAACTCTCAACGGTACACTTGCTCCATGTCACCACTCACAGAGAAACTAGTGTGAAAATATTTGACAAGCCTTAGAAGGAAGAACAGGGAACGTTTAATATCAGCAATCGGGATCTGTTTCTCCTTTCTCAGAATAGTACGTTTAACTGCTTTTCCTCCGCTCTGCCTTTTAATTAATGCCTCCGTCTCTTGCGCGCTAACTCGGCCTAGCTGAAAGGAACTGCCTGAATGCATAATGCATTTCACGAGGCTTGCATCCTTCCCTTGCTGCACACCAGGCGCACATTATTTTCCATCTTTCTCCCTTTATCTACCTCGTTTCCTTCCATCGCTCAGTTCTCTCCTCCGTTCGCGCATCTGTCCGTCTGTCTTCATTTCCCTGCTGTCTCGTCCCGCGCGTATCTTATCATTACACCCTTCTCCTGTTCTTTCCCTCCGCCTTTTCCACGACTCCGCGCTAGGCAACTTCATTTCCCGAGAACTTTCTCCCATAACTCTGTCACGCTCGTAGAATTCTGATAGCCACTTTCCAATCAGAATCGATAACCCTCGATGCGTTAGAAATTGCAAAGCTCCCCCTTCCGGGCCGTCGGACCTGTTAATTACGAATTCGAGGAAAGTAATTTAAGAAGTCGGAGAAACGTCGACGATTTGAATTGCAGTCTGCATCCGAAAGAACTTTCCAGTGCTTATTACCAATTCTCTCGGTAGCCTGTTCAACGGACGTCTTTTTACTCTGCGTTGCTTGCCCTTTATTCACGGCGTTTCTCGATTCAGACGCATTTCCACCAGTTTCCTTCCGGTTCGATGGAAATCTTTAGGTACCTTGACGACTTCTAATTTTATTTCGCACAGTTTGTGTTTAATCAAAATTGAACGTGATCTATTTGGGGGTGGCATGTTTGTATACAAATTGATTTGGCCACATATTTTAAGCGATTTATTCTAAATAAAGCAAGAATAAGATAAAAAATGACAAAAGAGAAAAGTGAGAAAAGTTATTTATCATTTTTTAATTGGGGGGGTTTGTTCTTAAGATAGAAGTAATTAAAATATTCAAGGCCTAATTCCAGCGGGCGCTATGTAAGGGGTTAGGTATACCTAGTCAGGCGGCCGGAATAAGGCGAATGTTTGTGAATTTTTTTGGAAAAGCGGAAGCGTATATGTTTACAGAACTTTTTGCACTTAAAAATAAAAAAAACAAAAAGATTTCGTTAGTATTTTAATGTATCCTCGGATTAACGGAGGAAATTTCCGAAATATTAATTTCAAACAAAATGGCGGCTATTTAAAGCTGAAATCCTGATTTTTTCACAAGATTTTTGCACGAAAAAATCGTATTTTTTAACATCGTTTCAACTTTAAATAGCCGCCATTTTGTTTTAAATTAATATTTCGGAAATTCGCTCCGTTAATCAGAGGGTGCATTAATATACTAACGAAATCTTTGTTGTTTTTTTATTTTAGATAACTTGGTTTTGAATGGCAGTGCTCACCGCATAACCAAGTTTTTAAAAAGGTTTCTTGGATGTTGGTTGTTACTTTATTATAAACGAAAATATTTTTCTACGAAAAAATTACTAAATGTTCTTTAAATGTTACTCTTTTAAGTGCAAAAAGTTCTGTAAAAATATATATGCTTTCGCTTTTCCAAAAAAAATCACAAACATTTGCCTGTTTTCGACCCTCTGACTAGGAATAACCTCTTAGATGTCAGGTGGTTAAACAAAATTTTGATAATAAGTATTACTTTAAAATACAGACTTTTGAGAAAATATAGAAAATTTGTAAACATTAATTACGTTAGTTGAATTGCATTACGCTATACCAGAGATGGGCAAAATTTGTACTTAAAAAATTTCTAATAACGAATAAAAATTTTGTCATTCGTTCGTTAACCCTAGATAACTTTATTCGATACATGACGAATACATTTTTTAACCTTTATTCGTTATTAGAAATTTTATTTAAATACAAATTTTGCCCATCTCTACGATATACAAGGATGAAAATATACAAAACTAGCTTCACTACTTGGCTTCGCTCGAAATTTAGATTCTGATTTTATAAACAAATTATTTTTAGGTTTTTTGTGAAAATAGTCACACTCATCTGGTTTAGTCAGGCATAATGAGCTGAGGCACATTTCGTGATCCCAGAGTTTATCGTTCAAAAGTTTTTAGACAACAGACAAACATAGAAACATATAGAAGCTTTCTGCTTTATATATTAAGATGAAATAGCTGAAAAACATGGAGCGAAACAATATTTGTAATAAAATAGGATCTAAATTTCGCCTTGCATGTTTATTTTTATAACCATTATTGCCACTGTATTGTGCATATTGAACGCTCTCCAGATGATCCTTAAGAAGGAAACCAGAATACTAGTAGTGGACAAAATAGTTACCATTTTTCGATTTGTTTTATTTTTGTTATTTTTTAACATCAATTTGGAACTGTGGTATGTGTTTAACCCTTGGTTGTCACACTGGGTCAAATTGACCCTGCAATTTTTGAAGCAAAACACATTTTCTCGGAACTCTTATTACATTCAATTTTTTTTTAAGCATGATGACACTTTAAATGTCAACTTTCAACGACGGGCATATATTCTACAATGTTCAAACTTTATCTCAGAATTTTTTTAGACTTAATTTAACAAATAGTTTTTAAGTAACAACTGATTGAAAATTGACAGGGTCAAATTGACCCAGTGTGACAACGACGTTCGGAAAAGTAGGTGTGACAACCGAGGGTTAATATACATATTCTGATGGATAATTGAAAGCTGTATAAAACCCAGTTAAAATTGAATTTACGTAACAAAAAAAATAGTGTGACATTGAAGGGGATAACACATTTTTGGGGCTGACAAAGGAGTTACCACTTTATGTATTCTTTTAGGCCATCTTAAAAGCAGAAGGTGCCCTCACGAAATATCAGATTTTTTTATTACTTTTCAAAAGTACTTAGTAACTTTTTAACAGCTGTAAAAAGGTGTTGTCGTGTTTAATGTTATGTAGGGATTTTGTTTGTTTGCTAAATAAATTCAACTTTAACTGGGTTTTATACAGTTTTCAACTCTCTATCAGAATATGTATATTGGGCACATGCTACAGTTTCGAGTTGATGTTAAAAAATAGTAGAGGTAAAGTGGTAACTTTTTTTGTCCACTACTGCAGATACCAGTAGGGCGAACTCTGGCACCCCTTTGTTATTACACCATCATAAATCCTGAACACAAATGACCAAAAGCTTGCGTCGTGAATTCATACCACTGGTTGAATCTCACCCTTTCCACAACTACCTGCCCTACCATTTCAGTATATTCTGAATTTGAGGAAGGACTATACATATTATGCTCCTCAGGTCGAACACAGTTTCGAGCAGTCAGTATTATTTCGGCAGTGAGAGTGACAACACGTTTAAAAATTCTCCAGTAGACAAACAAAAACCGGAAATCTCGCGATTGAACCAAACCGACTTAATATTACTAAGGGTAGGATAAACGTTGCAGTGCATTGTCAAAATTCAAAAAAATTTCCGCGGAAAAATGTGCAGTATTGAAAAGAAGGTGGAACTTTGGTTAACGAGATATTATCAGGATAAGTGAAAGCATCCAATAATTCTGAAACCTATAATCTGTTTAAATATTTTCTGATAGTAGTGCAATGCGTGACTCCCCACGCTGGGAGTCGGTTTCTTTTTTGACTGCTTGTTAAGATTAATTCTTGCGTTTTTAGTTCAATATTTAACCTTTCGGTATAATTTAAAAATATTTAATTTGATGGCTTTTTAATGCTTAATTCTAATATAAATCTGTATCATCTAAACAAGGTCCTAAATTGCAAAATGGGAAAGGAAATTTCTCTTCCTTGTGACGCGAGGAATTGGCATTGATTTATAATATTATTGTTAGAGATTTTGAGCACAGTTATAGTGCACCATGATAAAGAAAGATGAAGCTACTGCGAATGCTTGGTATCATTAAATTAATCGTCTGTCGGAATTACGTATCATAAGAAGAAGAAGAAGTAACGTGAAATTCACTGGATCGAATTCAAAACTGTAGAAATTACGGTTTCACGGTCTGTTGCGGCAAACGATAGGTAGCTGCAAGAACTTGTCCCAGTTGGTCAGAGTGGAATTTGCTTTAGGCTCACCAATGCGTGTCTAACTAATCGAGTATGCACCGTTTCCGCGGTTTCTACGGTTTTTGTTTAGCCATATTATGGAAAATATTTCTCCTCAGTCATAAATGTATTATCACTGTAAACTGTGCTGCCAATTTAAGAAAAATGTTGTTCTCTCGTTATAATGTCATTTTGGCATAGCATCTACCAGCAAAAAAATGCCATCTTCATTGTTCTGTAACATGAATAAAAGTTTTTGTCTTCACACAGTCTGGATACCTACTTATGTACACTTAGCTGAATTTGCAACGCCCTCGTCACACTTTAACGATCACATGCTTCGGACCAAAAATTTCCACACTGTTCCTAGGCTCCAAACTTATAAATCGAACATATTGAAACATTACCAGTATAAGTATATATCACTGTACCCAGTTTTATTCTTATCAGTATTTTAATATCGTAGGATATATTTCCAAACACTCGTCTATATAAAACAGAGATCCCTTAAAATAAACAAATGTATCATTGTTTACATTTTCATTGTAAAATAGTCGGGATGCATGACTTTGTACGAATTGAACATTATGTTCAAGTCGTATGAATTCGTACGAGTGAATCAGAAACCCTTTCTCAAAGTGAGAAGTGAGTAAGTAGCACTTGTGAATTTCACAATTTTTTGTTAAATTCACTGCTTCTGGTTTCTCAAAAATGATTCGTATAAAAATACCATAAATACTATCATGGCAATGTTAGATATCAAATTTAGATTTAAATGAAGTAAAAAAATTGCATGAGAGACAATATTGCGGTGGAAAGAGTAAAATCGCGCATGCGTGGTGGTGGCTATCAATCTTTATAGCGCCGTCTTCCCCTTCGTCTCGCGAAGCAAATATTTGTATAATTCCTTTAGTGCGATTCCGTTCAGCCAGACTCTTTGAATATTCAGATCGATAAGAAGTTTCAAGCAACTCTCAATTGCGAACCACTCGATTCTTTTGATTCCTCAGGGAAGTTCGTTGAAAGACGTTATAAATATTCATCGGGGAATTAAACGTCCAAAGTACTCCGCAGAGGACGGATACTTCTGCTACTGGAAGATATCCCATTAATCGAGTGATTTAATCGTCGAGTGATCGTCGAGATCAAGCCTTCGACGTACGATATTAAAAAGGGCTACACAATCAGTAATGAATTTAATTAAATGCGTCCGAGTAAAATAGTGCAACTTTTAATTATTTCTGTTTGTCAGTTATTTTAGTCTGGTTTTCTTCCTTTATACTCTGCAATATAAATCGTAGAAAAGCTTATTTACTGGTCATAGACAGTAATTGAATTCGATAATTCCAATTAAATAAAAATTTCAACAAATCCTATATTAAGTAATATTAAGAAGTGTATTAATTGAATACAAACATTTGCTACGATATGTGTATATTCGAAGATCCTTTTTTATGCTGAATCTACGTGGTGCGTGCAGCAGGTCAGGCGTGCAATTTCTCTTCGTTGACAAGTCACGTTTCAACTTTGAGAAACCTGTTTCCCAAGAAAGAGGAATACACTGTTCAGGGGGAATATTGCTCAGAGGATATAGCGTGAAAGATTCGATAGTAGAGACCGTGGCGCCCGAGGAGGGTAAGGAAAAATTCGTAGAAAGGATATGGGAGGCGTCGACGTCGTGATGGCTAACTTGGCGGCACGGATGAAATAAGCGATCATGGGAATAGGTTGCAACGCTGCCGCGGGCTGTTCGCACGCTTTATTGAATTATTTCCGTGTTTCACTTTTGTTTGGCGATTATTACTTTTTAATTTCTTCCTGATCTAAACTTTAAATTTCACCAGAACTGCTTAACGTTGGAGAAGGGGACAACACGCAACGAAACGTGTAGTTTATAATGGCAGGGGGCGGGGTGGAGTATAATTCACTGATAATAGTAAATTATGATTTAAATTGTGTATGAAAAATTCAACGCTGAAATATGATATATTGCAATTTAAAACATGTATTTTTTTTAAGGCAATATTTCAATTATGCGTCATGTCATATCTGGACATAGCAGGTGCAAGGTAAGCGAAATGGCTGAAATTTGCATTATAACAGCATAAAAAGCGTGCACCCTGAGTAAACAATAGCAGCCGCGCTACGCTGAATGGGTAATTTAAACAGCGGTGTCCTGGTGAATAAAAAGTCCCTAGGTATCTCAGACAGAATTTATAGTTCACGTGCATGCTTTGTTGTTTGAAGAGCATACGAGCGTTAGTTAAAAAGCATAGCAGGGAATAAAATGAGAATTTTGAGAAGTATAAACAATTTTGTTAATTTATGTATAGTGCCTCCAAATAAATGTTGCATAAAATTGTAGCTACAGAGTGGGAAATGTGATAAAAGACACCCTTTCTCCTTCACCGTTTAAATAACGACAAACAGTAGCTATCAAAGACAAATTTTTAAGTTTCTTTAGGTTATGTCAGTTATTTTCATTGTTCGAGCGAACTTTTTTTACAGAGTTTCCTCTTTTCCGTCATATTGTCTGATTTATTGATTTTTAACGACGTAAGGCGCGGTTATGCATAACAATTAGTGTAGGATATGTCTGAAAATAACAATGGTATTAACTATTTTTTTATAATTTACTTTTTTTTATAATTTATTGTGTCAGGTACAATAGAGTTCTGAAATTTAATTAGTGCTACATTATAGCTGCTCAGGTTTTATGTGTCGTAGTATTCATGATTTTCGAGTTTTTCAATGCAAATTAATTAATATTAGATGTGAATGATATTTTAATTTTTAAGACAGCAAAACACTAGTGGATTTAGAAATTTCTCCACTACGAAATTAAGGAGAATTATTAAAGCAAGGCGAACAGGAGTAGGCACACTAAAATTTGCAAAACTTTTGAACAATTTTGAGAGAAGTAATGAACTTTTTTTAATTAGGGCTTGAATTTATTCGAATTATTGCATATCAAAGCACTTTGATCATTTGGATTAATTTTGATGAGACTTTTTTTATGTACACAACTTTTTCAGGAAATTCTAATAGGTACATTCATTACCGTTATCGGGTAATTGAGAATGTGACTACATTCTTTGATTCCACAAAATAACTTCTGTTTTGAATAACTATTATTGAAACGTTTCGACTGCTTTGTCAATGTGTAAAATGAGATGCGTCTACTGAATAGATCTTAATCGGTAAACTATGGGGCATCCCGAGTATAGTTCAATGATTGCTCGAGTTTGTCGAATAGAGTGCGCTTCAATACTATCACGCGTTCAAGTCGATAAGTTAGTTTGCCCCACTATTAGGTAACGTTAATGCTGAATCTCAATCAAAATTGTTAAAAGTGACATTTTCATTTTGAGTATCAATTTTTTTTCTACTTGGTAGGAATTTTGTTTTATTGCATACTACTTAGAGTGTTAATTGGAACAATTGTCAAATAGATATTTAAAATTGATCAGATTTAAAAAAATTCGAAATATTTTTATTTGAAGAGAATCTAATTTATGAAAACGTTTTTCTTGTAATGTGATAGTGTTTAATATTCTTTCTATCGCTATTATTCTGCGATCTTTAAGCGTTTATAGCTCAGAGTAACGTTAACCGATTTTGATGAAATTTTAGACACCTTACTTCAATCTACAAACGGGTTTTCTGAATTTTCATTACAGGCTCACAGAAAAAAGTTTAAAAAACAACCTTTACCAATTTTTTGCTATTCCGACCAAATGCATTTTTTTCAAAATGACGAGACACGTCACTTAGCAAACTAATTCTAGCTTCTAAAAAAAACTCATGTCGTTTGGACCAATTCTAACAAAGTTATGCGATTTTAAAAAGCGTCCAAATACATTTTTTACTAACTGTACCTATACAATGTACCTGTAGTCATCGAGTAATTTCTAATTCGAACTTTAAAGTAAAACTAAGTAAATGCTCGTAGAAAATAGAACAATGGAGGTAGTCAAAATGCAATTCAGGACGCAATTACATAAATTAGGAAAACTGCCGCGAAATGTGTACGACCAGAAACGGAAATGCAAGTTGTTTGCTATGCTACCTATATATACATACATATAGTAGCTGCAATTAGGGGAAGTTTGAGGAGGAAGGTCGGCCAGAAGAGTCATCGTGTTATTCTCCTAGCAGAAAGAGCGGCGCCGATGCGACGGCGATGCATTCGCACGAATCTGCACCGCCGTGGCTTTTCAAGAATTTTCTCAGTTTCCATTCTCCTGCCACGTGAACTGGATCTTCGCCTGTGCCCGTTGCCACAGAATTTCAGAATTCGAAGCCTTCGGTATTGTCACGTGGCTGTCGTTCGGTATACAGCGAGCGTACTTATTTTTATTTCCCCTTGTGCCTATCGATCGGTCGTGTTCGGTAACTAATTTCCTGATTGCATCCGTTTCCTCTGCCGTGGCCCCTGTGGAGCGCTTAATTGTTCTTCGAGCAAGCAGGAACTCTCTCCACCTTGGCAAACTTATTTCTTTAATTAACGGTCGTACCTTGTGCGTCTATACGGTGCGAAACTTATGAAAGTTTATTCTTTATTCCGACTTCTCGATTTTATCGCGGTTTGTCTGTGGAAACTTCACTGAAAGGCAATAACTTTGTATTGTGAATTTTGTTGGTTGAAACACCAGTATATTTGTGATACGCTTACAGGGAAACATTGCCAAACTGAAAATTTCGGCTTCAACCCTTCGTTGACACACCTCTGTTTTCGATCAACTTTGACATACCTGGGTGGCTCCCACCCAGAACAATTTTTCAACGACTGCCATTCTCATCCGAAGAATCTAATCGTTATGAAAAAAATCATGGGGCAATTTCAAGGTCTGTTGAATGTATTCTAATAGTTTTTTTTTATTGAACATTCATCGCAGTTTTTGTAAACAAATCTAGATTACCATATGTCGAGAAAACACGAAGAAAATTTTAAAAAAATTGTAACATTTACAAATTCCAATGTTAGAAGCTAAAAATCTGCAGTCATTGTTCAGATGTAATGTTTTGAGAGAAAAAATAGTTTGTAAGTTGGCTTTGGAGAAAAGGTATTTATTTTGCATATAGAAGATACAGAGCGTCAAAATCGGCTTATGGGTGGCTCACACCCAGAGTGTCAACGAAGGGTTAATGAAATCTCGCGTGAATGTAGAGCACATTGCAGCATGCAAGGAACAATTTTGTTTCTCATGTAGAAATTCACTCTGAACGAATGAATTTATCGCGTTTTCTCGTTGTTTTTATACAACTTTGTAGGTATCGATGCGAGATAGGTCAAAAGTTTAAATATAAGAAAAATAGAATCATATTAAGATAACGAAAAGATAACATTAAGGGCTGATTTCACCCCTTCAGAGTGAATTTCCAAAATAGAAACAAATTGCTTCATTCAAATCTAAATTTTCGAGTTGGGAACGGTTCTTTGTTAGTTGCATATAAATGTAAAGTAAAAAAAGGAAAGGAAATATATGTATTTACCTAAAGGAAACAAGGTTTAGATTAAAGCGCAACAAAAATATTAGTTAAAAGCAATCATATATGGAATTTTTAAAGGGCGAGATTTAGTGGTTGTGAAAATATGTATACTTTATTATGAAATCGTAAAGATGTTGTGATTGGGGAATGTTATTTCGTTGACTTGATTGTTCAGTATAGGGTAGGCAATAGTTCGGTACATGCTTAGTAATTAAAATGCCGATGACCGGAACGGCCAGTATGGGTTATATAAAAACAAAATATTCTATGATTTATTAATTTATTAGATTTAACGAACACAAGTAAGATGTATCGGATATTCGAAAGTTTGGTTAACGAATGCTTAATTCCCTCTATACTAACGCACATAATTAGTGGACACAGTTAATTATTGACTTCCACTTCTCGGTGGCAAAGATCAATAAATAATTAAATAATTTGAACGAAAATAAAGAAACAGAATCCCCCGGATTAAAAGTACATGATCAACATTTAAGTTATACACCAATATAAAGTATTTTGAATATTAAAATATATTAATATCAATAATAAAATTTACTGTTTCATTCCTGAAACCAATTACCATATACTATCCAGACGAAAGCAAATTAGTAGAAGCAACACTTAAATAAATTTTTCATCGTTCAATTAAGTTTCTCTTTTTGTCGTAGTAATATTGATGGAGTAGAGGTATAAGTTGCTTTTTGTGAAATAGATTTAAAACTCAACTATCAGATAAATGCGTGTCCATGGTTGATTTTGAATTCTAAAATTCACTTAAGTGTTCTTCACTAACAAGGGAACACCGCGAACCTTTACTCACCGATTGGAACGCAACTTTGTGGGTTTATAGAGTGACTCCTCGGTTTAATGGTACAATAATCGCTGCAAAATTGTGTTAACAAAATTTTGAAGTATTTAAAAAAAAATACACGACGGAAAAAGCTTTTTCCAAAATTTTGTTTGTAATTTTTTTCCTGTCTCTGAAAAAGTGGGAAGTTGGGCACGGATGAAATATCCCGTTTTGCTTATCTTGAGTCACTCTATAAATGCATAAAATTGTGTTCGAATCGGCGAGTGCAGGTTTGCGATGTTTCGTTGGAAGAAGAATTAGTAGGGTGACTTTTTGCAGAAATCACTCCTGTTTTCGATTAAACCGCTAAAGCTCAGTTAACCGTTGTAAGAAGTATAAAAATATATTAGACACGGATCGCCCTCGATCTTTGTCCGTTGTTCCCATTGACGTATCGACAACCTCGGGGACGTCAAGGAAGTTTCCAACATGTTGAAGTTCCGAGCGTCAGGGCAACGAAAGTGCAGTTACACGGTGAGAATCGCAAGCATCAAAGAGCTTAATGAGTAAATTTCGACGAGGCGAAGCCATTTCTTTGGCGAGGCTTACAGACAGTCTGCAGGCGTAGTTTAGAGTGCCTAGTCGCTACGGCAGCAAGGTGATTTAAGAAGTTCAAACATATAGGATAAAGTAGCCGAATATGAGACCCATTTCTTAAAAACATCATAACTCCTGACTGAGGACCCTTTTATTAAAATTCCATACACGTTTTAAAAGTAGAATATGTATTCTTTAGCAACCTGCTGGAAAGTACTATCACAAAAATTCGGTTTCTTCATAATAAAATAAAAACGAAAGTCATTCAAATACGCAGATAAAAAAATGGTTTCCTAAAATGAGACCCCAGTTTGTTTTTTCCTGAAACTTATTTTTTCTTTCCTTTCTTATAAAGTCGGCATGTGAAATCTATGTCCTTGCAGAACGAGGGTGGCCAGATCTTTTGCAGTCATCGATAGACATACCTTTTCATATTACGATAAACAAACTGCTGATTAATTCGCAGATTTTGTAAAACTTTAAAAGTGCTATTCCATCTTCTTCGACGCTCCACTACATCGTTAGTTTTGGGTTTAGAAAAGAAACTTTAGTGGCTTTAAATACCCAACGACTCGTACATTAATATTAATTAATCTGAAAATAAATGCTACCCACTTTAAATTGTATACGCCGATTTTGTGACAGGACTTAATAATCGACTGTGTACAGCACCAAGCATCTGTCACGTTATAATTTTTATTATAAAACCGGTTACAGCTCCGTCGCGTTAAATGCTATTATATATTAACGAACGATTTGCAATGGTTCACAAATTTCACCATAATTGAGGAACAAATCTGAATTTTCGTTACAGGTTAATCCGGGCAGTAAGGCGGCTCAGCAGGGTGTGCGAGAGGGTGATTTAATTAGTAGCATTAATGGCAGAGGTACCAGGGATCTAACCAACAGCGAGGCACATGCACTGTTACGAAATGCAGGGGAGCACTTAAAGCTTGGTCTGAATCAGTAAGTGCCTTTAAACATTTTCATAAAACTATAAGTATATAAACACTGTGGCTTACAGTGAAATATAATTCCTCAATTTGTAAATTCGTTGGGTTCACAAAAAGATGTATTGTTAATTATATTTAGAGATTTAATTTAAAATACCACATTTTTATTATTAGGTATTAATTTATTTCGAGGTATTTGAATATTACAGGCTGTGTTGTAAATGTCGCTTGTTTGTTTGCAGGGAGAATATTGGCTCGCCAAAAAGACGGATTTATAAGAGCAGCTTGCAAGAAAATACTACCACCGAAATTGTGAACAGTAAGTTAATATCGACATATTTAATTAAATACCTCCAAGCGTGTGTTGTCGTATTAGCAAAAAACGTGGAATACCTAGGTACTACTTAACTCAAGTATACAATATCGTTCATAACGATTTAAATGATCAGTTCGAACCTCTCTCCAGGTGTACAGTTATTTTATAATCTCTTATTTTATATATATATATTATTTTATAAAATTACGAGTTTGTTTGCTGCACACAAACGACTCTGTTAATATTTCTGTAACAGGGAAAGTCTAAAACAGACAGGAATCTGTTTAAAGTTTATTCGGAGATCGTTAATTATTACCGTGGATTAGGTGCTTCCAATTACCATGAACTTTGGGATGTACTTGAATCTCATTAAAAGTTGTAATATAGTTTATTCTGTCCTCCTGAAGTTATTTTAGTAAAATAGAACTGGCAATAAGCATCATAAAACTGTATTTGAAAAGAAAGTAAGGAATAACAATAATTGACACAATTGATTTCAAATGACACTTCAGCTTATATGTTATTCGGAGTTAGACAAAATATAAATTCGATTTAGTATAATTGTAATCTTAAATGATACAATTATAATTAGTTTATTAAACATTTGATTCTAAACAGGATAAATGTACATAAATTATGAACATTTTTGGTAGGACTTCTTTCCTACCGTTTTAGTGCACTATTTGTTTACTATTTTTCTATTACCTAACTCCATGTTATTTTTAAATAATAGATTCTCTTTATCTTACAGAAACAACGACTTCCAAAACTACAGCTACATCGGATTCACGGATTTTACCGACCGAATCGAAAAAGAACGAAACAAGTGAGTATCCATAATGTTATTGCACAATTTAATTAATTTCCAACAATTCTTTCGTTGCAATGTAATTTATGAGTTTTTTATGTCGCATGTTTCAAATTGTGCTCAAGAAATATGTGAACGTACATCTCGTAACTGGAAATCCACCAGGAAATTATGAACATTAGGGTAGACCAGGGGTGGTAGTAACACTTTGACTTTGGAACACGATTACGCAAATACTATTACAGTTACAACAAAAGATTTTATACGAAAATGTTACTTACTTATCTGGCGATTATTGAGCCACAACAGTTTCGCTGTTGTATGTCGTGGTATCGTGTGGTATCGTGTGGTATCGGTGTTAAAAGTGCTAAGTAACGCTCAGTATTAGTTTAGAAAAGGTCAGATTAAAGATTAAAAAAATATTTGAAACAAATTTTAAGTTGAACGATTTTATTTGATTTGATCGAAAATGCACTAAAAACTAAAAAATACTTATTTTTTGTACTACAATTTTATGATGATGATGATATGTCATTTTAAATAAAATCGTGCGACAGGATATTTCATCGCTTTTCATTGCTCATTTCGACGCTTGATTCTGTATTAAATTGACTCATACCTATTCTGTTCTGAAATATCCCGCCCACGATTTTATTTAAAGTGACATATCATCATCGTAATTGTAGAATAAGAAAATAAATATTTTTTAACTTCTAATGAATTTTCATAAAATCAAATAAAATCTTTTAACTTAAATTTTTTTATATTTTTTATTATTTACTTTTTAGTGTTTGAGTTTCGCAACTAAAAAAAACTTGAAAACTTGAAATATTTATACGTGACGTTCATGAGTTATAACACAAAATCGGAAAATAACCGGATTTTCAGGGGGCAATTACACCCCCTAAGATTGAATTTGGGCAGCAAACAAAAAATGCGTTATAATTAGAAGGAAATTCCCCACATATTCACAAAGTTACAGAATTTTTTGAATTTCCGGGTTCGGGATCTTCCCTTGTAAGTAGGTATCTGTGTATTAAGGGGTCATATACGTTTCTCGGCGCTAAAACGTGGTCAATGTTTGGGAGTAATGCAAGTTGGAGTTTCTGAAGGTAATGCAACGAAAATTTTCTTTAGATTAATTAAGGTTGTCTATATTTTCATAAATATTTTTTCTTCTATATAGGATTGGAAATATATTCAATATGTTAATGACAGTTGCATGAGCAATTCTATAAAAATTAATCTTTCCTCAACGATAATACCCACTTCCGTATTTTGAGTAAAACAGAAATGATCGAAATCGAGATTAAAAGCCCACCTATCTAGATAACTTCTTGTAGTTGTAATTCTTTTCTATAAAACAATTCACCTTTCGTTCGAAGAGTTTTATCGCGTTTTTAACATGAAAAACGACGAGGGACGTGATCCACTCTTATTCTATAAATATCAAGAATGCGCTTGAAAATTGTATACAAAACCCAGCCATGTGTGTATTCATCAAATTTCACACGCAATACACTACACGTGAACTCGAGCTAAAGAATCTACAGTAATCATTTAGAATTATATTAGAAATCACTATAATTAATCATCATGGAAACACAGACATACATATTTCAAACTCTACATAAAATAGTGTCAATCGTTAACCCATGCTGCATTACCTAAACATACGTATATCTATGAATTCAGGGAACTAAATAAAATAAAATGGAAAAACTATGAACCAAAATCGAGCATTCAATAATAATAACGCTAAACGGCATAACAAAGTGCACTTCATATGACAATGGAGAAAAGCTTTGATCAGACTAAGCTTGCACGCGACCTTGTTTCCTGCTGGTCCATTAGGATCATCCGCAATTAAATCGCAATTCCGTTGATTGATTACGCGCGCCATAGCCTCGACTTATCTCGCCATCTAGAAGCCAGGGTCGCAAACAATGTCGCAGTCGCTCGCTGTGAAACTCCACTGGCGCGCGATTGCCCGTGTAAAAAGGGCCCCGTTGTTACCGGGACGATTCGCGAATCGCAAATGGGCCGATGACTCGAAATCGAGACAATGGGCTCTAAATTAACGTGTCGACAAACCGTCGCGAGATACGGCATAAGCCTAGCTGGGCTCTTCTCTGCAAATTGGCGTACGGTCACGCGACGATGGGCAGCCGAGCAGCGTGTACCCACGGTTCACTCGTGCCCGCCGTTTGTGGCGGACCAACACACCTGCCCCTTTATCTCTACACAAACGACAACACGCACACGATGCACCTGCCCCCACAGTCATATGTCTCATTTGTGTTTCTTGGACGACGCCGCACCCTCCTTCACTTAGAAGACGCCCTAGAAGGTGACCCTCTTCCTCCTTTCCGAACCTCGACGTGACCCACCTTTCTGCCAGTGCTCACAGACACTTTGACCAGCGTGCTGGCAAAACTGCCTCGATTCTTCGCTTTTCTTCGCCGGGGCCCAAGTGTCGAAAGCCCGATCGGCACGTCGCGAAATTGCAAAGACCTGTCTGCTTAAGGTGGGGAAGTTAGATTAGTCGGAAGTCGCGATCTGCTCGCATGGATCTTGGCTCTATGTATTGGACTCTCGGCGGAGGGATTATGTACGAACGCGGGAATACTGTGCCGGGAATTGTGATTGTGTTTTTTTTAAATCAGTGATCTGCTGCAAAGGAAATTCACAATGCCTGAGAGTCTATGGAACTGAAATGTCGATAAACTGGTTCGAAATATATTAGATTGGCCTCAGAAGATCGTACCGAGTGTTTTAGCAGAACGTTAGTTTATGTTTGTGAAACGAATTTTTTATAATTAACATCACATTTAATCATAGAGAGTTTCTAAAATTCAAGCGAATTTATTCCTCGACCTAACACATAATTACACAAGTATAGTTACAACGAAGGTATTAATAGACCCGATTGAGTACACAAACTTTCATGTTGCTCGCAATTGCTATTAGGAACACCAACCGAATTTATTGATCCACCCTAAAAATAAAACTAGAAGTTTATTGAGTTTTCCGCTGAAAGCTGCCAATTTTTCGAAACACGATCGATGGTTAGTTTAATTTGGTGTCCACATGCTTCGCCAATCTGAACGATGTCCGTGCCGCGCCATGGAAGCTGGAGCAACGTTGCGCGAGCAGCAGCGGATAGATTCGACCGTTAGCGTCGAAAGTGAACCGGGAAATTGAACGAACGAATAGCACAGTGGACTCTCCTCCTAGCTTTCGTCGAATCTCGCATGATTGCGCTGGTTTCGCATGGACGCATTACGCATCCGAATTACGTAACACGGAACGGAACCATTAGATCCATCGGCGATTGTAAACGGATATACCTATCCGATCACAATGGCTATAACCTTAATGATCAGCGTGATGTGAAGCAGGCGTCGACGGTCGAGCAGTAATTATTGGACCAAAGAAAATCATGCTGCATCGCGTCTGCCACTCGAGACTGTTATCCAACGGGAAATAGCTGTTTGCCCCAACCGTCGTCGCGGTTCTGGGTAAACTGCGAGATTGTTTTCCAACCGCAATCTGTCTCGCGCGAAAGAACATTTCACAGCGGACGGAACAAACGAAGAGCCCCGTTCGCAGCCTCTGCCAGCGTGAAGCCGCGTTGAAGCTTGCGGCGATCGACAGGCCGACGGTGAAAATGAGATTTCTCGATTGCTCGCGATGCTTGGCCAGCGCGGACAAGACCTCGGACGCATCGAGCCCGTCGCTCGGTGCCAGCGACCCGCTGGTCGTGACGGGACGGCCGGCGAAACGGTTGTTTCGCCGGAAGCCCAAAGGAAAGCTGTTGCTCGCGAGTCCAGGCTCTCGGCTGCTGGCGATGGTGCGCTCGCTCCGCGTGTCCTGGAAACGCGCCGGGGTATTCAGGCGGCGGGGAAGGCTGGAGACGCGTCGAAGATCGCGGAAACGAGAGGTGGCGCGGAGAAGAGACGCCGGAAGCAGATTGGACGGCTTGAAGTCCCGCTGCGCCAGAAGCTGGGACGGGAGTTCCGGGGAGCCAGCGGCCAGAAGAATGTATACGAAACAGAGAGCTGGCGGGCCAGAAAATTTCGAAGCGGGCGTCGGAATTAGGATGGTTAACGGCGGCGAGGGAAACGGAAGCGGAAGGAGCGAGATTGGCCGGGGCGAGCTCGAGCGTGAATACTACGAACACCTGGAAGCGTTGAAGTTTCTCATCGAGCCACCGGCCTGCTTCAGGAACGACGAGGCCAGGCAGAACTTTGAAAACAAGCTGAACACGTTGGATTTCAGACGAATGAATACCGTCGCCATACCGGAGACACCGACGGCAGAGTTTTACGAGTCCGACAGCGGCATCTGCGCGCGGAACGGCGCGAGAACGACGGGCTCGAGTCCTCCGGCCGTGCGCCAGGAAAATCGGAAATTCCGTTTCGGAAGATTCTACGTCGACAGGATGGACGAGTGCCTGGGTATCGAGCGGACCGTCATCGATTTGTTTGTTCGAGCGCCTATTTTGAAGCGCAGGAAGGTCGAGGCCGTTCGCGATGCTCTGCTCGACGTTGCCAAGGAGGGTAAAACTGTGCGTTTCAAGGACGAACAGGATGATCTAGAAGCGCCAGATGGACGGAGGACCGAGGGAATGAGTATGGATATTGAAATAGGGGGGAACGGAGCGAGTTCGAGAGTAGTGGCGGAGGAGATGACGAGTAGTTGCGTAGTGTCGACGGAAATTGGCGTTGTCGATGAAGGTGGCAATGATAGCTCTTCGGCGAACGATACGCGATTCAGCCAAGATTCCTTTCGCGATGGAGGTTTCGATCTACCGTTGGATGTCGCTGCGAATAATGGTAATGTTTGAACTGATTGGTTGGGCTTTGAAAGTGTTCTCAGTGCCTGATAGGGTAAGCAGGCCAGTAGATGGACAGTTTAGCTGATTCCGAAGTTTTCATCAAGGTGTTTCTTAGAGATATCTGTTGTATTAAAAAAAAATTAAAAGCGTTGCACGTAAAAATGTACAAATTTAAAGAAAAAAATAACTGCAAGTAAAAAAATTAATGTATTTAAGGATAAAATGACGAAAATTCTACTCGTAGCCCGTATCACTAGTAGATGGACGATACGGCTAGCAGATGGACAGTGCAGAACCAATAGATGGACGGGTGTCTGGCTTTACGAGTAAAAGGCTTATTAGCTATAGTAGGTACCTAGATTAAGTTATTTTTGGTTAGAATATAGTTTATTTCATCAAAACTAAAAACGTATGGAGTCTTCATTGCCAGAAAACCGTGCAACAGGTTATGGGCCCAGGCTGCAAATAAAGCGAGGCAAATATTTTTTTTCGACAATTATGTTAATGTTTTATAAAACAACAAATGTTTTTTCTACAAAATGAAAAAACAATAATATAGATTAAAACTCTAGTTCTTTCAATATTAACGATTAACCAACGATTCGTCCATCTACTGGGCCCCGTTCATCTACTGGCTTGCTTATCCTAGTTGGGTTCTATGGTTGGGAAAGAATTCAGTAATATTGTAGGATTTTTAGTGTTTAATAGTAGCTATTTATTGATTCAGTCAGTTTAGTTTAAAACTGGAAACCGAATATAATATTTTCTTTGTTACTTCTTAATTCTGGTTTACGTCTCGTTTTGCTTTATTCGTACTCTTTTATTGGGCGTGTGATATTTAAAGAATTTTATATATGTGGCATTTACTCTTTACTCTACAAAGAATTTTCTGAAACTGCTACAATTAATACAACGTTTTTCTCCAAGCAATGATTTGGAGCAATAATTATTAGAAGAGTTCTAATTTACTAAATGGACCATAAAACCAAGTTATCTGTTTAATTGAGTTTCTTATCAGAAAATATTTATATATTAATATGAATATATTCTACAAGACGAGTATATCAAAGTTTGATACTCAAGAATATTATATGAATAATCTCGAAACAGTGACTCATGCGAAGAAAAATATTTCTTTAAATTCTTTCTTCCTTCTGTAATACTCATTACATATTTGTTGTCAGATCTTGAAGGATAAATCGATCGTGCTGTATTTTTGATGTTGAAGTAAACAAAAATCTCATATTTATAGTGTGACGTATCCACGAATTTTACCTTTAATGTCTTTATTGGTTGACACTTGAATTCTTGATCGATCTCGGTCAAATAGAAAATTGATTGAAGTCCAACAAAACTTTAGTGATATTTAAAGTCAACTTATCAGGGGAATGTAATTATTATTCGTCAAATATGTACATATATACAATAGATGCTGCATAATACAAATAGATTGATCCGTCTCAATCTTATCAATAGCTATCGTGACAAGAGTCTAGGATTCAGTTTGACAAGTTAATGCCACTTCGATTTTGAAATTGAGGGGTCCAGTGGAAAACAGGCACGTGTCATACATGCATAAATTTGATTAGACCTAATAAAAGTAATTTTCAGCAAAAATGGGATAATAGTTGTCATTTACTATCTAGTTCAAGTACCGCTTAAAAATAATTACAATATAGTACCGCATTTCTTATGAAAATAATGTTTCCCTCAACTTGCTTTCCTCTAAAATCAGAAAACGGTGGCATATGCTTGTTTTCCATTGGGCCCCTCAATTACGAATCAATATAGGGTAATTCCTCCGTCACCGGTAACTCTTTGAAAATAAGTCTTGTGTGAACGTCCATAAAAAAGTTAAATGCATGATTGATAGGGATGAGCAACGTTGATAAGTCATCTTATATTGATACATATATCTGAGATATGTTGCTTAATAGTGTAACTATTTAAATTACAATATAAGCTCCTCAGCAAGCAGCCGCAAAATCGCGAACACTCGTAGAGTTCAGAATAGATCTGATATATGGCGCTTCCGCCCTTGGTAAACTTCACATTCCTAAAGTCGGTATCAGATATATTGGCCGGTGAGTTTCATGAGGGGTATCCTCCCACCTTACCGCTTGCCTGCCTCGGTGCTCCTTTTCTCAACGTTTTCTGACTCGCTCTCGTTCCATCTGACTCACGCCTTCGCAGAGCAAAAGTGAACCAGAAATAGTGGGTTAACGCCGAGCTTCTGATGTGTAGGCCAAGCCGAGCTCTTAGCGTAGAAATACGTACATCAGAATAGGTGTGCGTTAGGTCCTAAAAAATTCAGGAGTATTATTGCTCAGAAGATTGATTCTTTCTGGATAGCTTCATCTCAATTATAATTTCCTTACAAATTAATGGTATTTACAGAAAATTCTTATTGGTTCTGGTGCTTCAGCTATCCTACTATGGAATTGTATTGAACAAATTCTGTGTACTTAACATTCAAGAAATGACTTTTTTTCTTGTATTCAAAACGAACTCACCGGCCAATATATCTGATACCGATTTCAGTCAAAAACATATTCTACATATTTAATTTGCAAAAAAGAGTTCACAGTAAATTTTCATTCACATGCTAGGAGAATCACAACGACGCTTACGTTAACGCGCCTCCGATGGGTGCGCCGTTCGGCGTCATGCCCCGGAGCGGCCAAGCCCGCATTTCCGCAGCCCCATCTTCTATCTCTTCGTCCTTTATCTACGCGTTCGGGACCCAGAAGCCGAACCCTCGCCAGGGATTCCTATGGTCTCGTTACGGCTTTAGTTACGTCATTAATCGACTCGACATATTTTATTGCTTCGTTAATAATTCGTGTCGTAATTGGAAGGTCGTGCATGATGCAATCGATGCACTCGATTTTGTCGTGAAATGTTGAGTAATGGAGTCTATTCGTTTAAAAAATAATTGGTGCCCTGAACGTCACGCACTCACCTAATTAGAGTTTGCTATTATTAGCGATTTTTATTTACTCTTTTATTTTATGCTTTGATTAAATTTTCGTGTCGTTTCTCCAATATCTTGTGAGTCGAAATATTCTGTATTTTTGTGTCTATGAGTAAGTGGAAAAGTCTAAAAGTGAGTCACTTTCGGATTAAGTAGACTTGTAAATGAAAATGGGAGGTTTAATAGTTTTCTGCTCAGTTATTTTGTTCAGGCTTTTATTCGGGTGAACGGAACTCCAAAATATGATGTAAAATATGAATAGGTATCTGAGGAATGTAAAAATACAGAAAATCCACCAAAAAGATTACAGAAGTGTCTCACGATCAATAATGTTATGTAAATTTTTATGTAATGTAAAATAATAGAATGCATATTTTGTATTCAATGAAACATAAATAATTGAGAAAGAACTGAAAGAAAAATTAGTTTGAGGAATAAAAATTGAAGTTGCTTATTGTATATTCAACACACTTCAAATTGTAAATGCAGTATTAAATAATAGAAATAATAGAATACGTAAAATGTTCCATTTGTCATGTATTTTAATAGAATTCATTTTTAAAAACATTATAATTGTGTCTTTTAAACGTGGAAGATGATAAATGATAAAATTTATCACTCATAATTGAATTCATTATTTAATATCGTTCAAGTTTTTAAAGTACCCTGTTAAGTCCAGTAGATTAGTTAGTTAACATTGTTAATAATATTTCGTTCTGCCATTCTTTTCACGACGCGTAAATCAATATTGCTGTATGAACTGTTGTGTCTGGCCTCTAGGGGTAGGCGGCGCGTTGCATTATATCTCGAGAGGAATCGTGCAACCCTTTTGAAATCTCGGGAAGTGAAACCTAATTAGCGAGTCATTCACCTTTGAGTAATAAAGAAAAGGGACTTGACGTAACATCTTCGAACGTCGAGACATCAAAATTACTTCTCTTCACAGTGTCTCATTTGCTCGGCTTTGTCACGAGTTCTCATCTACACGTTGACACCTTTCCTCAGTTGTCGCGAACATGTTTGGCGTCATACAGAATATTTACGTGTTTTAAACAACTATCATGTCGAATAATTTTTGCTGAATTGAATTTTATAATTTAAAATTAATCACTCGACACAGTGTGAATCTTTCTATCTTAAAATTTTAGAGTGATTAATTTTAAATTATAAAATTCAATCGAGGAACTCTATCGATCTTCACGTGATTCATAAATACCATTTTTATTATAAAGTTTTACGTGATAAATAGAAGAAGGGATAATTAAACTAAATTTTCATACAGCGACGATACTCTTTTTTAAATATATGCTAAACTAATTATACCGTATTACTTATACATATATGAAATATAAAATAAATAGTCTTTTAACGACCAAGTGTTCTGAATACGTGATGGTGGACTTTTTTCGCTTCCTTGCATTAAAAAAAAGCTGAAAACCGCAGACAAAAGATGGAATTTTCAACTCTATATGACAGCCACCTTATTATAAATTATCGTTTCGTAAAAAGCAGTAATCACACGATAATCCGTACTTCTTAAAATCTACTGTCATCGTGTATTATTATCTCATCAACTTTAATAAACTTCATTCATCCATTGATACTTATTTTAAATATTTTAATATCAGTATTATATTCAGTTATAAACATAATATTAATATTTCTACCACAGGTGTATCAATTTACATATTCATAATCTTCATTTCAATTGTCGGTGAAATAATAATTATATTTTTATACTTCACTGGAATAATTAATAATCATCCTTCAAAAATTAAAATAAATGAACTCTTTATAATTATGTATTTATTTACTGGAATAACGTTAATGACATTAATAATAATATTCAATTAAAAATTCAATTAAATCAATTCATAAGAACCCAACAAATCTTAACAACTACAAAACAACTTCTTTTCATTCACATAAAGAAGTTCTGGAATTTTAAATTTGACCTTACTTTTAGAACCAGTATCAGAACTCAAAATGTCCTACATAATTCTCTTTCACGCATCTCCCATTTGAAGATATTTCTAGGAGTCATCTATCGCAGGGCGAATGATCGAATTCTCTTCTACATGTAGGAGGCAATACACCAAACATCGGGAACAGTCGGTTTCCACTCGAATCCTTCCGCGTCGAATTCGTCGCAGGCCGGTGTCACACGTGACGTAACGAAAAGTGTGGAAAATGGATGGGTGTGCTCACGATAGTAGTCGTTCTGCCAGCATTGTTTACTCGAAAGGAAGTTCAACTCGGAAGTGGCACTATTCATAAGCCTCGAGCACCGGGGTTGGGAGGGTGAGGGGCACGCACCTCGTCTACGGATGTGTGTCAGAGTGCGGCAGTGTCCGTTTCGAATATCCATAAGCTTTGTGCAAGGTAGACGTGCATAATACAAACGAGACCCGATGTATTTTAACAGGGTATGTGTACGTTCGTACATACGTCTGACGTAAAAACGTCATTTAGGGAACAAGCTGCGCAAGCGTAACTCGAAATTCTGTGCATACACGTAGAACACTGTTGGCTGATGTGCAGCAGCGTTTCTCAAACGCAGTCACTTGTGCCCTTTGATATCGCTGCAGCAGAGGGAGAGTTTATTACTTTTATTAATCAATTTGATTAGGACGGGGCAATTGGAATTTTCATTACCTATGTGGGTTACATTTGTGTAAATGTATTATTTTACCATTTATTGTCAGAGAGATTTATTATCTTTATTAGTACGAAATTTATAATATTTCTAGAATTAATTAACGGACTTTATGAATTTTATGAATTTCACGTGGCTTGTTGCTTACGTGTACTTCAATGGACTGTGTGAAAATTTTAATGATCATTAAAAGAAGGTGTCAATTTCATAAATTTTGTTTGCGTCGTTTGCTACATTTACTGGGAGAAAATTTCACGATTTTTAATATACGTAGTTACAGTGTTTTTGACTGAAATTGAAGAATTATTAATAGATTTTAAGAAGGGAAGTGAATAATAGTAATAGAGTATAGCTTATTAAGAATAATTATTCATTATAATATAATAATATAAAGAGGGTAATATAGTAATATAAAATAGTATATAGAATAATATAAATAGGGTTAGCTTATAATAATAATTTTTAGTAATACCAAATTTTTTATTTGCTCCGCATTACGATACTTGTATTCATTTGTAAGCTCGTTTTATACCACTCATTATGCATTTTACAAGTAAACCACATCTATTATACTTTAATAAATAAAACTTTTCATCATGAATGCATACATTTTATGTCAATAAATTAATTTCAGCTTTGATGAATTCATATTTATTTACATTTTTATGAACATTTGTATTTTGGGAAAATTTACTGAATCCCGATATGTTGACATTGAGTGTCTCCTCCGGCCGAAACGCTTGAAAAATTCGTGATTGCCATGAGTTTAAAAAAAAGAAACTGAACAACATAGGTACAGTGAAAAAGCTTTTTGGACTTTTTTGGATTGTTTGAATTTTATCCATTTTTGCATTACATATACAGCATTCATTGTGCCACTGTAGAAATTAGAGCTGTTGAGGGGCGCGATCTGAACTCGTGATAGGATCGTCAGAATTAAGAAAACTAAAAATATTCTTAAAATATATGTGAATAGTTATCGTTTTATCCGTCTTCATTGCAAAGAAACAATCCGGCAATTTTTAGCCTAAGTTTAAACAGAATGATGCAAAAAAGCAGTTTTCCATAAAATTGTCTATACAAAAATAATGTGTGATCCAAAATTACTTTTTGTGGACAAGTCGATAGCGAGTCTAATTATGAATAGAATGCCGTAAGAGATTTTAAAATCGGTCCATAATTAGGCTTTTTACAGTGGCGCCTGTCAAGGGCTCTAATTTCTACAGTGGTAAAATGAATGCTGTATATTTAATGCAAAAATTAATAGAATTCAAACAATAATTTTTTTACGTGTCCTTCAAATATGTAGTAATAAAGTTCAACAAACTTTTTTACTGTATATCGTTCAGTACCTTTATTTTAATTCATGAAAATCACGTATTTTTCAAGCGTTTTAACCGCAGGGTACCCTTATAGATTAAAATGTATTTAAACCATAAAGTTTCATGGTGTGTGCATTGTATTTTGTCAAACATAAAATTTGGTTTCGTGGAAGGAGTAGGAAAACAGCATTCAGGGTAATTTATCGTAGCAGGTGGGCTACAAAGGCATGATAAGCTTACTAGAAATTATGAAGTCCTACACACGCGGAACATAATGCAATCTAAATTTCATGAATGTAGGCTTACGTAAATATGCAAAGTGGTTTTATT
Organism: Andrena haemorrhoa; assembly: GCA_910592295.1. Classification (NCBI taxonomy): domain Eukaryota; kingdom Metazoa; phylum Arthropoda; class Insecta; order Hymenoptera; family Andrenidae; genus Andrena; species Andrena haemorrhoa. The sequence continues at coordinate 9,875,066 of OU342943.1, forward strand.
TATTAGGCATTTGCATTACCTGGGATGATTATGATTTTGGGGGAACCGCTCTAGGTTATTTTCCATAATAGGCAGTATTTAACAAACAGTAAAACATTTCTCGAGCAATTCTACATTTATTCGCATAAATTTGCGGAAGAACCAGGCACAGATATCAGCGGCAAAGAAAGTAGTAGAGTAGAATTAGATAATTGCTTGCATGAAAATAAGCTAACGGTTTCAGTGAAAAACTTAAAAATGGTACACTTCTAAAAATTCTAACGATTTGAAATAATAATGCAAAATCATACAATTCAAGGGTTAAGTGTATTATCTTATAAATAAAAGGGTAACACTTATTTTTTTTAATCCCTATTTGACAAATTTTAGTCGACCACATGGCATAATACATGTAACTTCATTCGTGCGCATGAATAAATGTTAATATTAAATTTTAATTTCATTATGAATCAAATTTTTGTTCAATATGTGATGGCAACAATATGTAATAAGTAACGTAAGTAGTTAACAGAGGATTAATATTATTGCAGACGTAATTCCGATACTCTTGATGTTTCGAAACAAGAAACATTGATACCATTAATCTACATGAATAGATATAGGTACTACCTATGTGCCACCTGAACTAGGAGAAATGAAAAATATAAAAAACCTGTGAGCTGTCAGCGTTTTGAGAAATGCGTACCGATTTTTTCCCAGGAATTCTCAACTTGGACATTTAAAGAAAATACTGAATTTGAAAATATCGTGTTGAATCTGGTCTCTGAGGTAGAGAGACGTTTACTTTATGCGCGCGGAGAATCCCAAAGTAGTTCTCTTTCTGAACGTATGGGACAGTTTGAGAAACTCTGATTCGTAAACATGTATACAAATAATACACGTTGGTGGTACACGCGCGAACAGCGGATCGCATGCGTGGGTGGGGACTTGAACGTGTTTCAACGGTGGCGGATCTGTTAGCGCTCAGTCCATTCCCGCGATTCATGGACCCTACAGGCCATGCCGCTGATTTGTGGCCCGTTGACGTTTAATTCGGGATTCATAAGCGGCTGTCAGTGGCGTTGAAATACGCAAACGTAGCGCAATTGTTCATGGATTTTCGTATACACCAGGTCCGTGTGCACTGCCATCAGTATTTAAAACAATAATTTCATTTTCTAGTTCCTCTCTATTAGAATTCATTTCTTCGTAGTTCCTAGCAGAGCAGACTAGACAGTTTTAACCCTTCGTTGACACTCTGGGTGTGAGCCACCCATAAGCTGATTTGACGCTCTGCATCTTCTATATGTAAAATAAATACCTTTTTTCCAAAGCCAACTTACAAACTATTTTTTCTCTCAAAATATCATATCTGAACAATAACTCTGTAGATTTTTAGCTTCTAATATTGAAATTTGTAAAAGTTACAATTTTTTTTAATTTTCTTCCCGTTTTCTCGACATATGGTAATCTAGATTTTTTTACAAAAATTGTGATGAAATTTCAATAAAAAAAACTATTAGAATACATTCTACAGACCTTGAAATTGGCCCATGACTTTATTCATAACCATTAGATTCTTCGGATGAGAAAGGCAGTCGTTGAAAAATTGTTTTGGGTGTGAGCCACCCAGGTATGTCAAAATTGATCGAAAAAAGAGGTGTGTCAACGAAGGGTTAATTATATGGAATTTATTTCAGTATCATACTGTCAAGGACCCAGTTCCTAATCAGAGCCAAATTCCTGATCAGTTTAGGAAAATAAAATAAGCTTATTATCATACAAATTTATTCTAACAAATTACTAAATAATTATGAAGTATTTTGAAATATATACGCAAAATTTGATAGCTCATAGTAATACGTGTGAAGGTGATCAGAAACTACTCCCTTTGCATTTTTCACTTTCAAAGTTAAATTATAAAATAATTATTATTATGTGTGCACTTTTTTTAATACCAAATTAAAGATAAAACATAGATTTACTGAAATAACAAAAAAGCTTTTAAATTTGCGTATATTAAATTTGCGTGCATATTGCGCACACGTTGCCACTGCAATGTTCCAGTGGCAACGATCCTACAATATTTCTGTAATATTGCGCACACATTGACGTGCATTGTTGCAGTGGCAACGCTCCAACAATATTCTGTAATAATGCTCACATATCCCTCACTGCTCGAAACGTTGCGGCGGAACTATTACTATAACATCTCCGAAACGTTGCGGGAATACACTCCTGCAATATTGCTAATGCGGACATAGGAGTGAACCTGCAACTTCTCTGCAATGATGCGATGCAACATTACAATATCACACGGCAATATTGCCGAATAGTTGCAGGATCATTGCCACAATTTCGCCGTTTCGTTGCACAATCATTGCCGGAACGTTGCAGGACTACATATTTGTAATGTTGCCGCAACTTTGCAAAAATACACACCTGCAATATTGCGAAGGCGGACATAGGACTGAACCTGCAACGTCTCTGCAATGTTATGGTGCAACATTGCAATCTTGCACCGCGTCATTGCAGAGACGTTGCTGCAATGTTATGGTGCTGTGTGGGCTGTAGTAGAAAGTAATGTTATCCGAAGTGTTGGTGCTTTACAGTGGTGTGTATTTTTCTAGATGACACAAAACCTGATCAAAGCTACGTCAAACAGAACGGTGGTCCGAAGAGTTCCTTAATCGAGCAACGAGACGAATCCAAAAGAAGTAAGAACAATCATTTCCTCCTCTAAAATAATATTCACTGCCTTGGAATGTTTGACTGAATCACTCTTGCTGCATGATCGCAAGGAAATGTATCTCTTCTCTTCTCTCTCATGATGCACCATTTGCACATCTGCTGTTCTCGTTTCATCCACAATGAAACGCTGATAGATTAAAGGAAGCACGAAACTCACGCCTTCTTATAGACAATTCTATCAGACCTTGAATACTAACTCTTACTTCTTGTCACCATCGCCATTGAATTATTCAAAATTTGCAAGCACGAATCAGACAACGTTAGAGAATTAAAATATTTCGTTCAGCTGTTACATTGCATACTCATAACAATAGCAGCAGTTCTTACAGCCAGTAGCCCGTTACTACGACCAGCAACTACATTAGATTTCACTCTCTTCTTACTTCAATCCCCTCTTTATTCATTAGATTTGCAGTGTTATATATTCGAGGTAGCAAACTATGTCATAGAAACCCACATACTGGAGTTGTGCTTTCCTTATTTCGCGAGCTTCGTCGGATCTGTCACGCTAGGAACGCCCATCTATTAAACAGTTCTACTCGGGGATATCCAAGAGGAGCACGACAGTCTCGTTCCCCTTTTGTATCGGTACCCTTCGATCGCACCGAAAGGAAATCGCACTAGGAAGCGTTGTCGAAGCGCACCTCGGCAGAGACACCAGCGCTAATCGAATAATGTCAGTCGTCTCCGAGTGAACTCGACGACGTTCGTTTCTTTCGCGAGACACAGCGGAAGGAAGGTTCTCCTCTACTCTGCGATTCCATAGGATCTCGCGAATCCTCGGAGTACGCCACGGACACAGAAGAGATCGCAATGCCGCACGCGACGCGAAACCGCAGAAATCGCAAGGGTCGCAACCGGAGGCGGCTTCAGCGGCACCCGACGCCCGAGAGAGCTCCGAGAGACAGCGACAGTGCCGTGGAAGACTTGGCCAGCGACGCGGAAGCTCGCGACCACCCCACGACCACGAAGACGAACGACTCCTCGTCGGAGAACACAGCACACAGCGACGAGCCGCGACGGACAGCTGTCGAAAGCGAACGCGACGAAGACGCTACAGAGGACACGAATGACGAGTTCCTCTCGGAGGAACCAATCACGAGGGTGTACAGGAGCATGAGAGAAGAGAGGTGTAGAATTAAGAAGGGCACCGTGGAGCCCAGCGTCAGAGTCGTGGAGATCACGACGATCAGCAGCTTGCCATTGGAGGCTAAGATCGATCACATTCCCGGAGTCGGTATTCTGGAGACCGGTGGCAAAGACAAGATGGTCGACGGCACGGGGATAGTGACAATCTCCGAGCCTACAGACTTGTTTCGTTCGTCCATGAAGAGAGCCAAGGAACGATTGCAAATCCGCGACATCAGCGACTGCGACGTGGAGACCGATAACGTTAAACCGGTTATCGTGGAAATGGAGTCGGACGCCGAGAAGGATGCAGCGGAGGCTGGCGCGCCTATGGACGCTGACTTTGAGGAGTCTGACGCGCGATACGTCGAGGCGAGGCACGCTTGGGATAGCGTGATGCCGAGGGAAGTGGAAAGGAAATTGAGGAGCTTTATCGAGGGGCTGAGACTGCCGACTAACGCGGAGGACGTCGGCGAGACGTTCAAGTCGACGGAGCAGCAAAGATTCAACGGCTCGTCCCACAAGCGGGTTAGGAAGCGCGCGGCCACGGAGTCTCACTGCGCGCACGCGCAGGCTGCGACCAGGTTTTTGGATATCATACAAGAGGAGGGGGAGAAGCTGTCCGAGGATGAGGAACAGCATATTAGAGACTTTATCAATGAAGAGATTGGCAAGTACCGCAGAGAGGAACGGAATTTTGGTCAAAGGAAGCGTGACCCGGAGGTGGATGGTAAGATGGAATCGCCCGGCGGAGCGGGAAGGAAAGAACGTGTTATAAAAATAAACGTGATTGGCGCAGATTCGGATACGAGCGAGGTTTCTGCGCAGAAAGACGAGTCCCACGTTCGAGCTGGCGCGACGGAGCACGGAGAATCAACGGGTGATGTAAAGGGAGGTGACCGAGTGATGGAATCTAAGTGTCACGGCGTGGAAGTGAGAACAGAATCGCCATTCGAGGAGGTGAATGAAAATAACTGCGCGCGGGAAGATTTAAAAGCGGAGGGATTAAAGGCAGAGGTGATTGGCAGTGTTGAAACTGAACGGAGGAATTTAGAAGCTGATGGTGATAATGATACATCTGCAAAAGAGAATTTGGAAGGAACCATAATGCAGGAAGAGAGTGAGAGAACATTGCAAGAAGGTGACGATGTTGAGAAGCTGCAGGGAACGTTAGAACCGGACGAATTAAAGGAAAATGCTAACGGCGTGAATACAAATGATTCTACAAGGAATGCTGAAGGGGGGACGAATGATGAAACGGTAGCTGATACTCGAAAGCAGGAGTTTAGTGTTTCAGATGAACAATTAGACAGGGGAGCAAGGGTAGTCGATGAAATGGAGATATCAAATGTGGAATCAGAAGCAATGAAGCAACCTTTACCTGATGAAAATATCCTGGAGCCAAGTGAGGAATTAGAAAAAGGGAAATCACAGGTTTCTGATGATAACGTAAGTGGCAATGAACTTGTGAAAAGTGAGTGCTCACAAGGGGAGAATAGGGAAATAGAATTGGAAAATAATCGGAGCACTTGCAGTGCATTGCCAAAAGAATTGCAGTTAGGAACAACTGAACCTGAAACTGATTCGAGGCACCATATATTAACAGAAGATACTGTAAAAGAGGACACGCAGTTGGAAAGTGATAGTACAAAGAATGCTACACTAAATGCAACATTGGGAAATAAAATATTTAGCGCGACTGAAAATGAAGATAAACCTACAGAAGTGGAGGTATCTACAATGGAGACTAGCATAAAGGCAGATAATAAAAATCCGAATGATTCGAGTGATTTAAGTGATCTTAACTCGCCTACTGCTACTACTACTTCGGAGCCAGATAAGCAGTTGGCAAAATCTGCAACGGAGAACGATGATTCTTTGACGAAGGAATCTCGCTTTGCAGAAGAGAAACACCTGAACTTGGAATCACAGGCGGAAATAAAACAACAACGGCGTCCTCCAACGCCCCCTAAGAGATCATCCAGCTTCGCCGATGCCGATCTCCACGAGACAGGAAACATTCGTTCCCAGGCTCATATTCCTGACGATACTCGTCCGCTTCCGCCATCTCGCCGCAAGAGGGAAGCAAACGAGGATCCGGAAGAAAACAGTCCACCGTGTCGGCCGCCCTTGCCGACAGAAAACATTGATGCGTACGACACGTCCGCGCCGCAAACTCCTGATACGTCAACATTAACGAAGAATGTTGGCGTCGTTGGAGGTTCGTCGACAACTCTGTCGCGCGGTGACGCGACCGTCGAAAACATTCGGGACGCTTCGGGCGACGCCGACGCGTCAGATCTGCCCGAAAGCAGTCGCGAGATCATCGATGATCTAAGGGCCCGCGGGACGAGGGCTCGTTTCGGGAGTGACAACATTACCGAATTGCGTAATTATGTCGAGAACGGCGCCAGGCTTGGCAGTGGAGCAAGTCCTGAAATAACGCGTGACTATGCGGATCAAAAGATGCGCGAAAAATGTTCGACGCCCGAGTGGTCGGCAACGTCCCGCGCGAGTGGACCAGCCGAACGAATTATAAACGTTGCCGTAGAGTCCCGCCCAACCGTGGCTGATCAGTTCGAATCTCGACCCGAGAGTCAGCTGAAAAGTGAGACTAAAGCAGCGTCTCGTGAGAGGCAACCGAGCGATCAAGCTGCGCCGAAACTGGACCATTCGCGTCCGTACGGGAAGCATGTTCACAAGAGGGTAACTAAGAACAAAACTAGCAGAACGATCGAAACGCAGGAGAAAACGTCGACGGTTCGCGGCCCCGGGTCGCGCACCGACGAGATTAGAACTTTAAAGGACACGAAGGAGCTGACGACGAGCGAAGAAGAATTCGAGGAAATATATAAATACTCGAGCTTGCAGGAGGACAACGAAGTGGAATGTTATACACGAAGAACTGGCACAGGTGATAGCGGCGCTGAGAGCGAGAAGCGCGACGCGCCGTCCGACATATTGGACTCCATTTTACGCGTCGAGGCGACATCGAACGAGCATCGAGCCGACAACGAGAAGCTCGAGACATCCGATTACCAGGGTCAAGATTCGTCCAGCAGTGCCACCTCCTTGAGCACCGTCAGGTATAATCCTATGGAGGCATGGCAAGCGGATATTTACTCCATAATAGCGGAAGAGGCGCGGAAGAGTAAACTTAAACGCGACGTAGAGAAAGCCGTTGAGTCGTGTAGTTTAAAAAGCCGGTTGCCTTTGTTGAAAGTAGACGAGTCCAACGACGTTGCGAACGGCCACGAGGCTCCAGTCACTCCGGAACCTATCCCCTATTCGCCCGTGGAAGATTTGTATTACGTGCCACTGGAGAGTGGCGAAAGCCACGGCAATAGCCAGTCGGGGAAGATCCCCGCGCCTAGGCCAGACTCCCTGAAAGATGTTTGCATCAGGAAGATCCTATCGATGCCCTACGGCGTTCGAATTATCCACGAAATAACAGTGCCGAAATTTAACATCTTCAAAAGCCTCCGCTCGGTCCCGAAGTTCGCTAACAACGTAACGAGTAACGAAACGGAAGGCGTGCCATTAAACATGCATGGCGTGAGCGAGCGGCAAACCGAAACGGCTAAACTAACGGCAGCTTATCCAGGATCAAAGCGTCCTGACCCGTGCAAAATCACTGTTTCAGACCAGAATAAATCAGGGCAATTAGAACAGAAGGGACATCCTGCGAGTCATTCCGTTCACGTGGCGAGGTCGCCAAGGTCGCAGGAGGCAATGGGCCAGAGAGACGCGGAAGCGTGGCTGGGCCTCTGTACTTCGAGGGATCCGAAATTGCTCGTGTGCCTCTCGCCGTCCCAGCAGAGGACCGCGATAAAAACGAGCGCGGACAATTTGCTGGACCTTCACAAGAAGTTCCTCAACCGACACACTTGTTACGAGGACGAGCCTCCGCCGCGTGTCCCGGTACCCAAATACAGAGTGGAGCTACGAACAGCCACGGAAACTGGCGGCAAATACGAAGCAAATTTGCAATCTTGCACGCCAACTGTCGGGGAAACTCGCAACGCGGTGGACAGAAGATCGACTAACAGGCTGCTAGAAATTATAAAGGAGAACTCCGAAAGCTCTAAGAGCCAGGCTACCTCCAAGCACTCGGACAGTGCGTCAAACGATGCGAAATTGATGTGTGACGAGTCTAGCCAGTCAGACTCGAAGTCTTCGAAGCTGGCGGCTGAGAAAGGGCAGGAGCGTCTCAAGGTCACTCGCCTCTGCGACTGGATGAACCTTGCGAGACGCGAGCCCGTCGATATCTCGTGTCACACGACATCTCTCTCCGACGATTTATTAATAGAACCGTCGGCTGAGGGGAAACAGTGTGATAAGGCCCGTTCCGTCGCTGGCACACGAATTCGTAGCAGTCACTTGGACGCTGCGAAAGAGCCAGTAGTGGGCAGCGGCGACGAGCATGGAGTCGGTAAACGGGCAGCTCCAGGACCCTACATCAGCGCTGCCCTGATCGACGATTCGCCGGAGAGGCCGGACCCACCTGTCAGAAGTTCCACGCCGTTCAGCAGGAGCCCCGTCACGTTGAACAGCGCTCTCATCGACAGGTCGCCCGCCATGCCGGACACAGCGGGTAAAAGGACACCGCCGCGAAGGACTATCGATCCGCGTTACAACGTGAATCCAGCGCTGATCGACGACAGAGTCGAGGTGCCGCCGCGAGCGAAACGCGTGGTGAAAGTGGACAAGTCGTGCATCGACACGACCAGCATTTTCGACCAGAGCCCGCCGCGGAGCCACCTGGAGCCGCGCAAGTACAAGAACGCGGAGGGCCTGAAGCACGTGGCGGCCACCGAGATCATGCAGAATCTGAAGAAGCTTCAGACCGAGGCGGGGAATCAATTGGACGATCGTGAAAAGTACTCGCTGCCTGAAGAGTACTTCGCGCAGCAGCTCAAGTACATAGAGCTACTGGAGAATCAGCTGAAGAACGTGATATTGGCGGAGGAGGAGGAGAGGGCGGCGTTCGAGGACTTCCAGACGCACGTGAGGCAAAAGATGCAGGGAAGGGCGAGCAACGAAGGCGAGCCGGAAGCATCCTGCGCGTCGGAGAACCCTCTCGATTGCGGTGACGCCTCGAAAGATGGTCCCGGGGATGATGGCTCCCGAGTGGAGAGCGAAAGCTGGCAGGAGAAGTCGGAGAACGCGGGGGAAGGTCGCTCCGAGACGATTAACAAGCACGGGCAGAGAGAATTCTTGAAGAAGCTGCACCACGGAAACGGTTTCGTCGAGGAGGAATCGTGCGAGAGAATAGAGCGCGTGGAGCAGCGTTCGGTGATCAGCAAGGGAGAAGACGAGGCTCCTAAAGCGGCTGACGTGAGTGCATCTACTGCACAGAAAATTAGTCAGAACCGGTGTAATTCCGCGAAGGAAAACGTGGCCAAAGGCATTCTCAAGGCCGCGAAGACCGAAACGCCGAAGACGCCCGCGAGGGTGGCGAACGGTGAGACGTTTCGTCAACAGATGTACGATGAGTACGTGCACAAGGTGCTCGAGCGAGAGGAGAGGAAGCACCACAAAGTCGTGAAGATCAGCACGCATGAGGATATACGTAAACCCAGCTTGGAGAGGAATGGCATGAACGCTGTCGAGAAAGAGTTTATCGAGAAGGCGAGGAACAGACTAAACAAGTTCGGCATTAATCTCGACGAGAGCGAGCCAGAGAGCGACAGTAAAGGCGACAAGGTGCGCGACAGAGGAGAGAAAGAGCAGGACGGCGAAGAGGACGTTGCCACGGCGAAATGTCTAATCGACGGGAAGGCGTTCGAAGACGCGGGAAAATTGCCGCAGCATCTTCGAGAGTTCCTCAAAATATCCGCCGCGACGAGCCCCGACGACGGTGAGTCCCACCGAATCGAGAGGATTTGCTGTGTTATTCGTCGTTTTTTCGATTGCTGCCGTTGAATCTGCCGAGTGCTCGAGTGTTCCGCCTGATCTTTGGGTTTGTAAGGTCACCACAGTGTCGAGAGTTACACATAACAGTCACTAACGCACGTTCATAGACGTACCATGGGTTGCATTATCGTAGGTGTCTCGTGCTTGTCGTCACTAACGATACTCAACGAATGACAGTTTTACTTTGATCGTGTTTTTAGTTGAAGAGTATTATTTTTATTTTCCTCGTCGAGAAACCTCTTTTACTTCTCTTTTCTTTTACTGTTGTGTTACACGCGTTCTCCGCGGATGGTTTATTAACCTCGAAGTGTAAGTTCCTTCGGAGACTTGTTTGCAGCACGTTTTCTCCTTTTCTCAAAATAAGTATCATTTATCTTTAGTGTTCCTGAGAATTTCTCGAGAAATTTTGTAATTGCTTATTTCTTATTTCTCGAGAAATTTTTTTTTCGAGAAACTTAATTTAAGTCTAGGAAATCGCGAACGTATAAACACATCTGCAATTTATAATAAATCTTATTAGTAACATTAGAACTTATATGAATTATAATAGAAAATCTCAGTGGAGAAGATTCGACATTATTGACTGCTCCAGTGGTATGCCTCCTGAAATAAGTAATCAGTTTCTTGTAGCTATTTTAGAAGAAATATCGAAAAGAAGAGACAAAACTAATGTATCCTTTATACAATTTTTGCATAGGTAATCCAGAATCTCTTCAAAAAAATTTAAAAGACGCGTATTTTATATAATATCCATATTTAGCACAAAAAAAGAAAAGAAATAGATTAAAAAACTATTTTAAATCAAGAAAGTAATGTTCCGCTTTGCACAAATTTTGTATTAAATAAATCAATTTATGAATTATATTTAATATCTGTTTTTTCATATATACAAGTTTTGTGCAAATTAGACAGGAAATGAATAATCAGTTAAAGCTTTCTTGTGTTTGTGATAAACATTGTCAACATTATTCCTAAAATATAAATTTTGTAATATTTCTTTCAATTTCTCGAGAATTCTCGAGAACTCTCAAGAAGTATGATCTGATTTCTGATTTCTCGAGAAAGAAAAAATATCGAGAAATCAGGACACTATTTATCTTAATAGTGGAAATGAATTTCGTAATTACTTGCATTTGAACAAATTTGTTTTCCTTGGAGTAAATTGTGTTTACTGTGTCCTTGGTTTGGACTTTTTAATGAATTTTGCTGTTATAAGGAAGGATTCATAATTGCGTCTCTGTAAATGGTTGCATTTGGGAGAGCAGAATTTAATACTCAGTATAATGTTTGACTGGGTAATGAGAAATTCGTAGTAGGACTGAAAGGGGATTCCCTTGTGGAATTATAAGGCTAAATGCCGAATTCAAAACAGAAATGTGTGGAATTTAATGAGAAGATAGTACATATTGATTCACAGCTCTTAACTACACGTAACGAATTTGGATATTTTCTCTACAATGTTTTCTTGGAAGGCATTATTAAATTTTATTCATATGAAACAAAAATTAATATTATACTTGTTTCGGTACTATAGCACCAATTTTTATTTTTGAGAAAGTCACAGAAGTGCAGTCGGGAATTAAGTTACGTATTTTCATATAATTATTTTGAGCTATAAATCGAAATAAATTTTATAACTTCCCATTTCTATTTATAGTTGTGTCAGTTGCCGATAATAAATAAATTCTTTAAATAAAAAATGTCTTTAGTATATATAACAGAATTTAATATTCATTAAATAAAAACTGTTTCAATTTAAAGACGAAACTCATAATGGATTTGAAAAAATTGAACTCGAAATGCATCATAATATTTTTGTTATTACGGGCATATTTTGCAACGAGGAAAATTCTTAATTTCAGTTGCAGCGTACACTTAGCTTTCACGTTGGAATCTATAGTTCTGTCAAGCAGGATGAGAGAAGTAAGAATTAGTATTTGACGATCTAATTGACATTAATCTGTTCATTAAATTGGAATTAGCTTGTTGCTTCCTTGAGATTGTGTTTGAATATTTCAGTGCCGGGTCGAGTTAATCATATTTTCGATTATCACTGTCCTCTACTTCTCTGTATCAAAGAACACTAACCAAGGGATCTTAATAGTTATTAGTTTTTAAATCACTTCTTTTTTAATTTTCTTTGGTTACTTTTTAAGATTGCTTCATTCAAGATTGCTAAATTTCTCTAAGTTCTAAATTATTGTTTTAAACATTCTGTGTAGGATTAATATCGTATCGTATAAAATCTTAAAAAGAATAGTTTTAATAAGTTGTCTGAAGTATTATTTGGATATAAGAAAATACACGTTCCAAAAAATACAGTTAAAGAAGATTTACGTACGTGTATGTTTTTCTGAATTATCGCCTTTTCTGTTACACATCACATTTATATATCACATCATCGTCTGTCGCAAGAAACTCGTGTCACATATTTATTAGTTTTAGAAAATAGGAAGAATATATGCAGAACTACGAAAAGTTCTATTTTGAAAGAAGAAGTGATAGGTGGCTCTGTTTCTTGCCAATAAAATGGGAATACTTTGAGATAACTACGTTGGCTTTCGCGCGGGTCGTGGGTTATCATTACATACAACTGGGGCACAAAAAGTATTGCTTAACATCATAGAAATTCTTACTATCGTAAAGATTTAGATGTCGTTTAATATCGTTTGAAATTTTAGATTATCTTAATTTCATTCTGTTAGTAATAAAAGTTGATATATGTTGTTCTATATACATATTTCTAATAGGTAATTGAGTAGGTATTATTCGTTATTAGTTATCCAATAATCAGATAGCGTCAAATTATTCTGATTGTTATAGATTATTCTATTACTTTTATGTGAAGGTAATTACAGCAAAATTATTTTTTTTAGTAAATACATGTTTGTACTACTATGTCTGAGCTTGTTTTCATTGAAATAAAATTTTGTTTTGCTGCACATGAAACTTTGAACAAAACTTAGTAAATTCGTCAGTATACAGAACTCAGTTTTAGTTTTTCTTATTGTATAAGATCAAGAAGTACCCATCATTTGGATATAATATGATCTTTCTGTTTCATTTTCACAATTTTTCATATTTTATATTCGATGGGTTACATACTACTTTGTATAGTTTCTCAGTTAGGTGTCAGATTGAGTGCAGCAAACGTTTCTTCTTCGACAGAACATGTTTTGACGTTTGGGGCTATAAAAGATACGTATGAATGTGTTTCTAGAGTATTATTCTATTTCTGTGCCTACGTATAATCGTCAGTCTTCATCTAACACATCATTTTATGTCTTATTCTTTAACTGTCTGGTATTTCATATGGTACTAATTAATGATGAGAGCAATAGTTTTTTAATCTATTTCTTTTCCTTTTTGTGATAAATATGAATATTAAATGAAAAACACGCCTTTTAAATTTTGTTAACAGATTCTGGATTACCTATGCAAAAATTGTATAAAGGATACAATAGTTTTGTCTCATCTTTTCGATATTCCTTCTTTAATAGCTACAAGAAACTCATTACTTATTTCAGTACCTAGGCATACCATTCTTCTAAACTGTTAAATAGGAATTTAAGAGCACCTTCACCAGTCAATAATCTCGAATCTTCTCTACTGAGATTTTCTCTTGTAATTCATATTTAAGTTCTAATGTTACTAATAAGATTTATTACAAATTGTAGATGTGTTTATACGTTCGCGATTTCTTAGACTTAATTTTCTCGAGAAAAACAGTATTTCTCGAGAAATAAGAAATAAGCAATTATAAAATTTCTCGAGAAGGAACACTAGTCGTGATCATGTTAAAAATTATCACAAAGACTTGCCTCTCGATTTATCGCGAAAATGCTGCAAATATTCCCTTTCTCTATAAATAAATCTCAAGTACATTAGTGGTTACGCACAGGGTGGGCTTTCATTATTAAATCAATTTTCCCCAGACGCTTCGTTAAGTGAGGAAGCATTAAGCAACGGATGGTAACATCCCACCATCACGTCTACTCCCCGCGGCATTGAAAGAAATATTCGGTAACTATCCAGATGAACATCCACCACCCACAATTTATTTTTTCTTCGATGTCGAATCACAACGGCTAGCCCAGGTTGGTCCGGTTGCAACGTTCATGATTCATTCGAGAATGAGGACCTAAATATAGGCCTCATCGAGAAATAGGCCAGTGCTCGTAGAACGTTTCGTCGCGCGTCCAGCTACACGCCGGAACCACGATTTTGGCTATTTCCGACGAATTGCGACACGACCTGCCACATCCGCCGATTTAACTGTATCCCATTCAGATCTCCACCCTTCGGTGCAACCTCTTCGCTCACAGTAACGAAAAATTCTTCGCTTCGCGTAGGTCCAATTCAGAACAGATGTTCTAGGATGCCCATAAATATTTTTGGGATGGAACGTGTAAATAAAGTTGTGTTTACCACACGTGTTCTCGTTTTTTTTTTAAATAAGGTATTTATTATATAGTGGAAATGAGACTCGTGCTTACTTGCATTCGGACATACACACTTGTTTCCTGAGGAGACTGAAGAAATTCTTTAAAATGTCTATAATTTGGATTTTGGTAGCATTTAGATATTATAAGAAAAGTTTCAGGGTTGCACTTTTGAAAGTTTAGTACTTCGCCCACAGTAACGACGAATTCTTCATTTTACGTGGATCCAATTTGAAATTGATGTTCTAGGATATCTGTTAATATTTCTCAGGATATCTCGTGATTTTGTAGAGTTTTGAGTATTGAACTGATATCCTGGGGATAAACTGTGTAAATGGTTGTGGCGAAAGGTCTTACTTTACCCAATCGATGACCTGGGGAAGAGTTTCGTTCTCGAAAATGACGTATAAGAAAGATTGAAAAATTGTGGAATTTGTTTTTATTTAGGGTTTTTCTTGTTGAAACTACTTCTATTCTATTTTATTAACATGAGAATTGAAGTAGAATTTTAAGATTTACTAAGTGTATTGTATTCAGTTTTCTAAATCATTTAACATCATTATTTCTCTACATTTCATGCTTTGCATAACATAGCTTTATTAATCATTAAATAATACAATAGCAGCAAATGGTGATCGTGGAATATTTATGGTAAATATGGGTACGATCGTTCGTAAAACTTAGAATTATAAACAAATTTTTTAATCACCAGACTCTGAATAAATTATAGTGTCAATAAATTATTAAAGACAAGAGATATTGCAGGATATAGTGTGGTTGAAATTTTTCAAAAGGATATTCTCACTTCTTGTTCGTTATAAATAGAAAATTATTTATAGTTTAGATTAAGTGGGAAGCGTAAATATTCCACTAGCAGATCCTAACGCTTTTGACCACCGTTGAACTTCGATCACTTCTAAGATTACCAAGTGTTAGTGACTCATTTTTTTACTATTTATTTTTTGCACATGTTGGGCATGCTTTTTTAGCTGAAGGGAGTGGTTTTGATTTTGCTGCGAAAGGAAATGGCGATGAGAGCAATCTGCTGCACGAGATCGACAATGCTTTGAAAATCGGCAAGGGATTTCTGTTTGGGAAAGGTGCGTCTCATGATTTTGCTTAGTTGACTAGAGCATGCTTTTCAACGAAAATAAAAAATAGTTAATTGACTTAAGTTAAATATTGGTTACGAAATGTTTTCATTGTAAATGTTTTGATTTCGACTAAAAGTCATTCAAGTTTACTCTTGCAAGTAAGTATCCAAATTAAGGTGTTTAAAAATTACAAGTTTTCTTTTTTATTTCATACACGCCAATGGTTTGAATACTTTATAAAGAACTTAATTTCACTACAGTAACCATGAAAAGTTTCTTATCTTATTTACATGTTAAACGTA
Source organism: Andrena haemorrhoa (assembly GCA_910592295.1). NCBI lineage: Eukaryota > Metazoa > Arthropoda > Insecta > Hymenoptera > Andrenidae > Andrena > Andrena haemorrhoa. Next base: position 9,890,678 of record OU342943.1, read on the forward strand.
TATTTTAAGACGTATCTATTTTTACGTCCAACTTAGTTGTCCTTACTCTTTATTTAAAATTAAGGACTTCCGATTTTCATTATCCATGTGGAACTTCCTGCGTTCCATTAAATATCTAGGATGCACATTTCAGTTGCGTTTTATTTATTTATGAGAAAGTAGAGGATTGGATTCCAATGTTCTCCGTATATTTCTGATCAACAAACGGAAATACCTATGGAAAGTATGGAAGTGTATTTTATTCTTCTTTTTTTTCTATTTAATACAATGTGAAATTCGATGTTTATTTAAATTACGTAAATAATACAAAATCGCGCTCCACACATCGTACAATTTAAATTGACTATTTACAATAACTTTTTACGAAATGAAAAAGATACTAATTATCAAACAATCAAAATTTGATATAAAAAGTAAGAAGTGACATTAATAAAGCTTATACTTGTGTATAAAGTATAATACTGTTAGATACATAATTATTAAATTACGCATTTATTAAAATTAAACTATTTATAGTAATACTGCATTTGTTCAAAGCAGATACGATAAACTTCACCCAGACCTGACCTAGTAAAATCATCATTTAAACGATAGGTTGCGTTATATCGCTAATCCCCTAGTAGAGAAGATACAAATTACTATGGAAATTAGCATATAAATTTAATATTATATTTACTGCAGTTTACACTTTTTTCTGTGATGCATATATGTACCTGCCAAGAAAGATCGCAATGAGTATTATGTATAACGGTATGTTAGGAAACAAAAAATTTCACGCAATCCAAGAAAGTATTCTCTGTGTAAAAATTAAATCGAAAATGTCGAATAAACTTTTTTCGTGCGTGGCTTCGTTTTCGAAATAGTTGAATGTGAAGATTCGTCTGCTACGCACACGACTTGGTAGGCGTGTCTGACTATTACTCACTGCTTCCACTTGCGCGCCAGTGTTCGTCAACATTGATGCTGGTCCGATTCAAAGAATACAAAAAACTTGTACATATTCTTAGATTTTTATTATTCTAAACATTCTATTTCGATTGATCGCGGTGGTGTAGGTATTTGATTTCCAAACTCATCAAAGCTCACTGCCTTTAATTTATACCTAAGGGGTTACACTGTTGATGTTACCAACAAGGAGAGGACACTTATGTCGAAAATAAGTAAATAAGTGTTTGACGGTTTCAACCAATAGCCAAATTATTAAAAATTTCATAGTGGCCGTGCGGTTTTAGTGGGTAAAAATCCCCCACTACCCTGGTGTCCCCGGAGGATTCCCCTTTGGAGGAGTCGGGGTGTCTTTTGAAGATTTCCCCAAATTAAAAAAGAAATTTATAAAAAAAAATAATTTATAAAAAAAAGTTATTAATTTTGAAAATATCATCAAAAGGCACCCCGACTCCTTCAGAAGGGAATTCCCCGCGGGGGCCAGGGTATTTGTGTGATTGTTACCCACTAAAACCCCACAGCCACTATAAAATTTTTAATAATTTCCATGTAAATATCTCTATTATTAAGGCCTATTGGCTGAAACGCTCGGACACCTATTTACTTATTTTCGACATAGATCCATCGTGCCTAGGCTCATCAAAATCGATGTCTATCTCATGGTGTCCTCCCCTTATAAGATAAACTCTACAAAAAAGTTGAAAATAAGGATTATAAAAATTAACAACTGAAAATACATTGATACTATTCTTTCATGCTTCTTAAATTCGTGAAAGAGAGACCTCTAAATGCCCCTGCAAGGGTAATATATTCCAGAATTTTCCAATACTAAAAAAAGTAAGGATCCGTGGAAATACACTGATATATTTTCTCATAAACATTCCATCGTTAATTTTGACAAATAAAAAAAGAAAAAGTATTCCACCTGTACAACAAATTACACCCCATCCTGTAAGTCGAACAAGGAAGAAGCGGCTCTCGTGCATTCGCCGCGCATGCTCCTAATCGGCTCCGTGCGAATTTTCAAGCCTTTCGACGAGCCGCGTTGCTGGACTATTCTAAATCGCCGGCTTCTGCGTAGTTAAACGACGACGCAGAACGTGACGATGGCGGCGGCGGCGTCGCCTTCGGGCCTTGGAGCGTCGCGACGCCTCTCAGTCTTCCTCGGCCGACCATCGAGCTTCCTACATTCTCGCGAAACGCGCGAACTCGCGCACGGAATTTTTGTCGACCCACCGAACGGGGGCAGACGGCCCAAGGCATGTTGGAGAAAAGTGAGTTGTGCCCACGTGGCCGAGGATTCTCTGCAGTTACTGGTGTATCCGCCTGCGATCAGTGATAGGATTCGGGGCGGTGTCGCCTCAAGGATTCGTTCAACAGGTTGTCCTGCGGAGATCTCCAGATAGGACGCACTCGAACGAGCACTTAGGCCTCTCGTTTGAACAAGTCCGACAAACTTGCATCCCCCTCTTGCTAATTCCTTGAAAGTGACTTTGCAGTCTTTTGAATTTCACTGTGGGTTAGGTCTGGGTTAAGTGTGGGTTACGCACATTACGTTGCACGTAGGATCTAGGATTCCTGAAGGAAACATCGTTTGACGATTAGAAATTGAGGGAAAATTGAGGAATTTCAAATAAGTTTCCACTGATTTTCATTTTTCTTAGAATAATTGCAGTTGTGGCTATAAGTGAGCGATGACTTAACTGGATTTTATGCCATTGGAGTAAATACCTAGGTTGTAATCAGAAATTGCGGTAGAGGTGATTACAGGTACATTAATATCTGCTGAGTTTCCAAATTTTCCAAATTTTGTTCCTTCAGTTCTTGTAATTTTGAAAAGTCCCCTTCTAATAATTAGATTCGTGTACGTACTGGGATATTTTCGGGTCATCGTATTTAATGACATTCAAGACGAAATATTTTAGTTCATTGCGTTCTACTTTTCATCGATTAGCGAGTTAAGTTCTCAAAAGAGAGGAATCATAATTGTAAATAATAATACAATGCTGCCTTCATGGTCAGAACGCAGCAGACCTCTGGAATATCTCTGTTTGTATCGAAGCATTGTTCCTTTATTGCCAAAACTAATTCTGACCGTGATTATTCAGGGCGAAACTGATGGTGTTCGCATTCACAATAATAGCGGCATCAGCGTGGAAACGTGAAATGCCAACTATAGGAGCGAGACTACGGGACAGTTCAGAAACTGGGAACGGATTAGACTGCCAAGATAATTAACAAGAATACGTTAGGGCCTCCACCATCTGAGTCTCGGTAAAGCGAATTCGTTTAACTCGAGCTCTGCTCATGCATTCGCTTTATTGGTGGGTGCAATAATTACAACAATCAACATCGTTCTTTCCATGGAAGATGGATTTTTAGTTCTCACAGTGTTTCCTCTTGCGTGGAATTTTCCTGAGACATCGAGTGAATGTGGCCGTGTAGGTATCTTTTGCTAATCCAAGTTCCTGTTAACTCGAATTGGGTTGGGTCCCGTTTACTTCGGATTATGGAGGCTTTAATTAATGTGCAAAATATCGAAAAAGCTAGAAATACTCAGAAGTGTCTTCGTTGAGAGTCTTCGAAATATTCATTGCCATTAGAAAAGAGTTTTACGTTGGGTGGTTTAGAGAATAGGAAAATTAATAATCTCTAGTAGAATATATTACAAATAGGAAAATTTTTAGGTATATTACTTTATTATTTCTTTCGTCGATATCTGTGTTATTATAGTTTGGATATAGAATGATTGGTATTAGGGCTGGGAGTATTCGAATATTTTACAAGTATTACAAGAATGTTATTATTCGAATACTGATGTATTCGAATAGTGTGGTGCGAAGTGGGTCAAAATAAGTGTTACATCAGTATTCGAATACTTAAATATTCAAATAGTATTCGAATACTTAAATATTCAAATAGTATTCGAATACTTAAATATTCAAATAGTATTCGAATACTTAAATATTCAAATAGTATTCGAATACTTAAATATTCAAATAGTATTCGAACACTTAAATATTCAAATAGTATTCGAATACTTAAATATTCAAATAGTATTCGAATACTTAAATATTCAAATAGTATTCGAATACTTAAATATTCAAATGGTATTCGAATACTTAAATATTCAAATGGTATTCGAATACTTAAATATTCAAATGGTATTCGAATACTTAAATATTCGAATAGCATTCGAATACTTGGATATTCGAATTATATTCGCCAAATAATTAAGCAACCGAAGTATTCGAATATTCGAATACCGAAAAATTCGACAAATAGTCCAAGCCCTAATTGGTATTAGAGCAGTGAGTGGTATATGTAATCGAAAAATTCCCTTCTTCGAATAGTCTCTCTAACAGTTGTTCTAATGGAGGTTCCACTGCACCAGGAAGTAAATTCTTTTATCGTTTCGTCAAATAAGGAAGAGACAGTGACAAGTGTCAGTGAATATTTATATTTTATGATGTAACACTTCCGTGAGTGACGAAAAACGTACTCCTTGGTTAAATTTTAATATCTTTTTTAAGCAAAGATACTGAATAAATTTGCATTAATTTCGACTGATTTCAAGTGATATGCACTGCGACAGGTACAATTTTTTCGATCAACAAGTTTCTTTCATATATGAACTCTATCTGCGTGTACAACATGGAGAAGTGTTTACATACGAGTGCATGGAAAATTAAATATCGGTGGAAAACAAGGAGCAGCTTGTGGCTTGCCGGTTTTCGATTACATAAAGGTGTCGCGTTACGGCGCCACAGTTTGCACGAAATTGCAATATACGTATGTTCCCGAGGCAGAAGTTACGCGCTATTTTCGTTTGTCAGCCACCGGTTCCTTCCGCTTCTTTGGACTTTTCCGGCCGCGAAATTCGATTAGCACAGAAACTTTTTCGAATGTGTTTCGTTGGTCCATTGGTTTCTTCTGTTGGATTTTATATACATTTCTGCAATGTCTCCACTCTTTTGCAATGGATCTTTCACAAATGAAGTTACTAAAATAACTGGGTAATCTTTGTTGGAAATAGTTCATTAAGGCAGAGGTTATAATGGGGGTCGTTTCTTGCACTTTTGTAATCAAGTTTTGTCTTTGTTTATGCGTATCTTGTAAAATGTAGAAACGTGGAGGCATACAGTTTGATTATTTTGTACGTGCTTGAGTAAGAATTATTAATCAGGAGAATAACAGAATGTTGCATATAATTTGGAATTTTCTGCTAGCTTCTAAGAAATTGAGTGTCTTTATATTATTTATAAACATTTGTATAGATATTGCTCGTACAAAATAATAACTCGATATGTTTATGTGAGTTAATTGTAAATAAATTTATTGAAAAATGGCTAAAATGAGTTGAAGCAGAATTTTCTTTTATTTTATGAATTATTATGAAGTTTTTCTTTCTTAAAATACACCTTTTTATATCAAATAAAATCGACAATACACTTGCTCCGCGTACAATGCACTTAACAGGTATATATATTTAAAAAGGAGTACTTTCCTTTCCAAATTTTATGCACAAAAAGATCGTACTCATTCTCCTTCAAAATTTAAATCAAAGACAAAAATGTTTTTCTAAAACAAAACACGGTTGTTTGCCTTTGAACAAAAATAACACTAGTTTACAAAATAAATAACAAATTTTGCGCAGCAAATGCCACTATTTTTTTATTATGTAAAATAGCCCGCTGATTTCGAAAATATGGTCCAAGAATTTTTCTATGGATACATTTTTGAGATATCGACAGGTGAACTTTTTACCTGTCTGTCAAGAAAGTAGACCCACTTAATTGCGAATATCACGTGTTGCGAATGTCCGATTTGGTCGAAAATTATATCAAATTAAAGATAATTGAATCACCAACAAATGTACTTGACGAAAATTTCAAATCGCTTCAGTAGTTCGGGTGAAATCGATGGAAATATGTGAAAAAAGTCATTTTCGACTGAAGTTGAAATCGACAATTCATTTAATCATCTGGGAAAAATCGAAATCGCAAAAATGGGCCGAGTTTCTTATTTTCTACGTTGAATCTGCACTTTTACGAGGAAAACAAGCTGCTACTGAAAAAAATCTATGAATAAATAAAGAAGCTAGAGGCAATTGTGTGAAAACACTATAAATTTCATTTTTTCTTGGTTTTGGTTTTTTTCTCCATTTTATTGTGTTATTTCGATTTTAATTTTTTCCGTACATTTGTTCAAGTATGTTAATGGCTGTAAACTAGTGTAATAGGATTCTACAGAAATGGCAATAAGTTGTTTTAAGATTGAATAGAAGGAAACAAAATTTAACGAAATTTCCTTAAAAAGAGAGTTTAAAAAGTTCTCAGACACGTACTCGACGTGCATTTCACTGAATTCAGTCTTATTACATTTGCAGCCTTTCATAATAGAGGAACCTATATAAATGAAAAAGGATTAAAGCTTACGGAACAAATTCAATGTACAGCGTCACGGTTTAAGAGATGTTTACCTTCCTGTCCTCGACTTTTCTGCTCTTCTCAGTCCGCCTCTGCTTTCTTTTTGCGTTTGAAGCCCATCAAGCTTGCTTCTGTATTAATGACCTGCCCCGGTCTCGTAAAGAAGCAATTTAAGGAGTCCTCGGTACGTTCTTTATCATGATTTAAGGTCGCAGAATTACTCGTCTCGGTGAAATTCAACTCTTTTCAACATAACGTCGTCTATTACAGCATTGCAAATACTAACAAATTTTTACATTTACAACAAATAAGGAAACTGTCGGATCCCATTCTATTTATAATTTACAGTAGAATTTTAATGACACAAAATTAATTTTCAACGCAGTCGCAATTGCATAATTTTGTTTTTAGCACGAGAACAAGATTTAGCACGAGACAAACACACAAACATATAAAGCTTTCTGATTTATATATTAAGATGTGTAGAAAGGCAATATTGTTCATCGTCTTTTTATTTATGATATGAGTCTCATTAAGTATTTTTAATATTAGTTCTTTGACGAGGATAGTAGCTTTGAGTGATAGTTATTATAGCAGCTCTTTTGTAAGATGGTAGTGTTTGGATAATTGAACATTCGATTAAACAAAGTTCATATATATTGGAAGTTCTATTGTAACACGAAACTATGACCATGGATGATGAAAGAGATTTTAGATGAAAATGATTTTATTAATATTACCTTTGTACACTTCAGAAATAATTTTTATACATCAAAAGGAATTCTTGAAACATGTGAAGTATTACAATTATTTCGCATTAAAGTAAAAATTTCTTCCATTCTGGTGTAATGGGATTTAATTGTTAGATAAGCCGAATATTCTAATGTATTTGTTGCCAAATTTTAATTGAAGCGTACTGTACGGAATGTCCTTTACTTTTTTAAACTTCAACTGAACGTATTACATTTAATATCACCTAAATGTCATGAAAAGAAATCGGAAAATGCCACTTAGAAGTAGAAGAAGACATTATTTTTGGTACTCGCTTAAGAGAGATTGCTGCTTTTTATTTGCAAATTGTATCTCCAACATGGCATGCTTCCAAAGGTCACATTGCTTGTCAATGCGGATATCACCTTTAAATAGAGCATTTGAAATAGACAAAGTAATTGATGGACACACATTAGTACTCGATAGACACTTTCTAGTTAGGTTTCTCACAATGTGCGATACTGCTAGCGCTCTTTTGTAGTATCCTACAAAAATAATAGAAAATTAAAGTTTTTAATCTAAATATAAATCTATTTTAAATAATACCTCTGTATTCGAATCTGAAATATTTGAAATTTATTTAATATACAGGTTGTATGCGTTCGTTATGTTCGGCCTAACTCTTAAACAATAATTTTCCCTACAATGGATTTTATCTTAAATTAATTTTTCTTTAATTGCCTCTTCAAAATGAACTTCAAGGTCATCTTAATTTTTTTAAGTACAACCATATATCTCGTGTAATCTGAGGCATTGAGAGCAAAAACGGACTAGCCCACATTTTTTGCGGAATTGAATTAGTAGCAATAATGTATTCCACTATGACTGGGCTGTACTAATCATGAAAAATAGGAAATATTAATTTATTTTTCAATGTGGGTTAGTGCATATTTTCTCTCAATACCTCATCTCTGATCACACTTATTAGTCACTTTCTACTAAAGTAGGTTTTGTATATTCTGAAAGAAATTAATATAGGCTGAGTAGAAAAGGCGTTCTGTCTTCTTAAACATATAGTCAGAATAATTTATAATAACATTTTAAAAAAATTTCTTCCTTAGGCAAATCGTGATGTGTGTTACATAAATTATTAAAATATCATAATGAATTCGATATAATTAATTTCACAAAGAAATTTTATATTACCAGTAGCGGGATAGCGCCATGTTCAATCAGATATCACAAACAGATTTAATCAGTGATTTATTATTTCTCTTTGAATTTAATTACCGCTCATGAGACTTCATCGATGTAATTAGTCATTTTTCTTTTGTCTCATTATTGTAATCGCATCTGGCAATTAGACACTTCCATTGAGGTGCGAATCCACGATGAGACTTTACAGGAGACAAAAATCTCAGCATCAACTAAATGTAAAAAACGGAAATATTCGCGAGAGATGAGATTTTTTAAAATATATGATGAAACTCGTCTCATGAGAGTCTAATTTCATGAAACTAATGACAACATAATTAAACAATAATGAAATAAGGGTGTCATGAGATTAAAGTCTCAGTTGAGGCACGATATTTTTGTCTCATCGTGGATTTGCATCTTCAGACACGAAGAGTGTTGAACGAATCCTTAAAATCCGTTTGATATTTTCAGAGAACGTTATGTTCGCTCCCACGTTTAAAGCTTCGTCCAAAACACCAGGTAAACGTTTAAAAGAGAGGCGTGCAACTAACAGAATGCTTTGTGCTATTGTGGATTGTACGTTTATTAAAAGGGAGCGCGTTCAACGAGACAGAGTGCATTAATTAGCCACGCGTTATCATACTGAATGCAATTAAAGCGTGATAAGTGAAGATGAAAGTTACTGTAATCTCAGGGCTGCGAATCGGTGTTTGGCCTTTCACATAACAAGTTACGACATTCTCAAGCAACGTCAATAGTGTCGATGCAATGCGTTATTGTTGCGTACACAAAGGGAGAAGAGTTTAATTATTGCTATTGTAATTTTAGAAGAAAAAAATTGTATCACACATTGATGAAGCTATTTCATTGAACTTACTCTAATATTTTTTTTACCTAATGAAACATATATTTTCATGCAAGTTTTTCAATCGATTAGGATGTCTCTTCCATACTTACATCTCTTGCAGAAACACTCTTGCATGCAAACAAGCGAATCCGTTCAGTGTTACGCCACATTAACGTTACCTGACTCCCCGTGTGTTTTAAAATTAATCGAGGCGAAAATTAGCATCGTTCGCAACGTCTGGCTGCAGAAAACCAGCTCAGCATTGTATCCTGGCGCTCGTCAGCCAATTACAATTATTAATCCTACCTCACTATCGACGCCCACGAAATTCTAATTTTACGGACGTTCTGCCTAATTACTGCTTATTTCCTGCTTTTGGCAACCACGACAAATTTGTCTCTGGAAATTGCATGGTGTCTTTGAATTTGTGAATATGCAAGGGAAGACGAGCTTCATAATGTAATAAAAAATCGATTATTCGTTGTACAAAAATACCTAAGCCGAAGACGCAGAATAAATTGTTGTCGTCCAAGGGTTTGTTTTCAGGAAAATTAATTCAATTTTTCAATCCAAATCTTATGTTGATACCTATACAGTAAGTTGCAAAAGTGAATGCACTCTCTTTAAAACAGAATAACTTTTTTCAAATGGGTCCAACTGACTTAAGGTTTTTTTAGAAGGTAGAAGGATTAGTTTACTACATGTTTTGTCGTTTTGAAAAAAATTGCAATTGGTGGGAATAGCAAAAAAAATAGTGAAGGTCACTTTTTCAACTGTTTTATCTGAGCCTGTAATGAAAATTAAAAAAAAAAACCCTTTGGCCATTGAAGTAATTTGTATGCATGCCTAAAATTTCATCAAAATCGGTTAACGTTGCTCTGAGCTACAAATGCTGAAAGATGGCGAAATTCCCGAAATCAGCGATTTGCGACTTTATTTGCGATCCTGCAATAACGCAATATTGCAGCAACGTTCCTGCAATACTCCTGCAACTAAGTGTGCTGTATGGGTAGTGATACAACAATCATTAAATTATCGACACCGATAATGAATGAAGTTAGACTCTGTATTGTCAGTTCTCAATGATCAAATGTCCCTTGTCAATTTTACAAAACGATTGAACTCTCTGGAACAAAGTTTCCATGGTTAATGATCCTTTCAAAATCATTCGAAGGGGAACTAATAGGTGGGTAATTGCTGCTGTCAGTGAGCACACCAAAAATTCCTACCGCCCCCATCTCTGGGATCGTATCACGTAATCGACCGAGGAATCGCCGAGGGAAGAACGGTTCTTTATATAATACGCCCCCGCGGCCAAGATTAGCAAATCTCTTACGGTTCGTGAATGTTGATTTTGGCCCGCTTTCGTTGGATTCACGTGGCCCCAACCGTCACACCACATCTGCTGCCCACCACGGTGCAAAGACCCTAACACAGCTTTCTTGAACTGGACTCAAATGTTGTTTACCCAAACCACGAAACCCGCGATTCGATTCGATCGTCCGTGAACACAAATCTACAAATTGTTATTTGCGATGTTACGCGAAATAATAAAGAGCAGTACGCGCAGTTCATGGAAAGTTAGCACTGCATAATGTACAAAATAAGAGCAATGGTAAAGTTCGGTGTTTGCTTTCTAGCGCAGCGATGATTCGACGAATAGAAATTCTTCCACAATGAAACACTATTTTTCGGATAACATAATATACGAAGGGAAATTAATAAATTCAGTACACTGGTGTTTATTCTTTATTATGATTAAAGGAAATCGAAGTGCTTACCTAAATAATTCATGTAAAAATGTATCTATGCAGCCAATATTTCAACATAAATATCCAACTGAAAGCAGTACATTTTTTTCGTAATTCCTCCTACTTCAGTAAAAATGAAAAAATCATTACTCATATTTTATAAATAATTTCTAAAGGATTCAAAGTAAAATGTAAAATAATTGCGGATAAAGTACAAGAAAGTAATTCCTGAAAATATAATTTTCTAAATAAACAAATAAATTCTAAAAAAATGTACATTTCTAGAATGTTTATTGCAAGTAAAGTACATCATTTAAAACAGAAAAAAGAATGAAATTTAGCATATGGGTCCATCCTATATATACTCAAAGTATTTAAAACTATTCAGTAAATGATAGACACCAGACTATGCAAACTACTTCAATTAAATTCATTTAGTTCAAGAAACAATACAAATTATGGCAAACCAATCAGTGAAGGACCGAATTGTTGAATGAGGAGCCCAGTAAATGACCGAATACGTTTATTAAGAATTGTATTTATTAATGTTTGTTTAATACGCGTAACTAAAAATATGGGATATTAAAAGTCCAACTACACTTCATTTAAAAACATATAATAATTTATAAATTTATAATTGACATTTCATTGCCTAATGGTCATTCACTGGTGTGCGGTCAATTACCGGTTGGTTTACCCTACAACTAATTCGAACTACACAGTTTGGAGTGACATGTGTGAGCTTCTGAACCCAAGACGTTAAATTTACTAACATCCAGTTTGTCGTCACATTTTGTATATATTTTAATATTCCATTTAATGATCAGATATGGAGACGATCGATAGTGCTTTAACAACATGGATTTTGATTGTTAGGCGTTTGGTCACCTGGAAGCGAGCCACCGCCACCCCCAAAAGAGCCAAGCCCCGAACAAAAAGAGTCTCAAAAGGATGGTAGAATTCCATCCGTCTGGACGCCTTCCAGCGCCGGAGCTAGCCCCGTTCCAGAGAAAAAGGAATTTCGGCCAGTGCAATTTGAAAGCCCCATTCTAAGCCGAAAAAAGCTAGCGCAGCAAGAAGTAAGTTATCAAGATTTACACCATGATCCCTTTCCACGTGCTCGTAAAATTTAGACGGGCTATTAAATCTTTCCGCCTCGCTGATATCGTGGGACGTGGAGATTTGTATTATCGCGTTGCAATTTCTCGCGTCTATATAAAATGTTTATGGAATGTGATTGTAAATAATTCCATATCTTTTACCAAGTCTATCATTATCCATACACGAATTTTAATTGTTATTTGCGTGGTATAATGTGTTTTTAAAATTTCACATAGGTACGTACACTCCTCGCATTAATTAAAGGATCACCTCTAGGAACCCGAAAATAGGGGCAGGTTCACATGATGATAATTCTGGCAAAAATAGTCGTATCGATATTTTGAAAATATGGTTTGAAAGAGTGGAATTCCTAATTTCAGCTGTTTTTCAGATTTTAGCTGTATTGCTTTTCGACAAAGTTATAACGATGTAAAGAGCACTTGGACAATTTTAAAAAAAATTTTGCAACTTGCGAAAATTCCACGGGGAGTATGAAATTTTTTATACAAATTCCATTTGCACGAGTCGAAAGCAGCTACTTTGCTGTGTAAAAGGAGAAATAAATTTCTAATAAATTTCTGAATCAATTTAAGGACGAATCAATTTCTAATAAATTTCTGGAGCGATATTTTTTCGCCGAGTTATTCAGCTTTGAAGCAAAAACCGTTTTTTTACTTTAGTTGCTTCTAGCAAGCAAAGGAAATTTCATATTCCCCGTGGCAGTTTCGCAATTACAAGATTTTTTTTTAAAATTGACCAAGTGCTCTTTATACCGTTATAACTTTGCCGAAAAGCAATACAGATAGAATCTGAAAAAACAGCTGAAAATAGGGATTACACGCTTTCACACCATATTTTCAAAATATCGATACGATTATTTTTGCCGGAGTTATGATCACGTGAACTTGCCCCTATTTTTCGGACTCCTAGAAGGTGATCCTTTAATTAATGTAAAGAGTGTATAATAAAAATATCGTGTATGAGATAGCACCCCATCTTTCTTTTTTAAATTCTTTCTTATTGTTCATACTTCATATGTCTTTGGAGAATTTTAATAGGGTGAAAGTGTCGTACATATATTTCTTTGTTCATTAATCAGGATTATTTAAGAAATTATTTTTAGTGCAAACTGAAATGTTGTTTACAAATTGAAAAGTAATGATTAGAAAATTACGCGATTCCCTTTCATGCCAGTGTATATATAGTTATACGTCGTCTGTGCTTGCACTACTTTTGTAGACAGCATCGGAGGCACCAGCACCCTGGGAGCCCGAACGAGAAAAGAAGGAAGCCTCTCAAAGTAGTTATGAAAGCAGCAGCGTGCGAATTGTCAATTCGCATTCAGCCCCATCACAAGGTTTAAATTCGTTGGCTTCGACGCCCCGTTTGCCACGTGCTCAAAATCCCACCATCACGTTATTGCAGAAAGCAAGGGGTAAGCCACAAAAGATAGCCCATGTAGACAAATAAGTAAAAGTCATAAATAAATGACTTTGATCGTGGACAATAAATACTAAAAATAATTGAAATCTTATTTCAAGTACATTATCGTGGGAAAGTTTATAAACAATGATTAGCAAAAGAGAGAAACATCTGAAAAGCTGTGGAACGCAGTTGCGTCTACAGTAACTCCCAAAAATATTCGGCCACTAGAATATAGCTAACTTTATGACTTAATATTTCAATTGTTTATAAAGCAACCCCCTTGATTATTTTTTTAATAATAAGTCATTTATTAATGTTAAAGAAGATATATAATTTATTGGAAAAATTCACGTATATTGTATAATAATTGCTACAGGAAATGATGTCACATTTTCGGGTCACAAAATTATTCGGACAATGTAGAATATAACTTATTTCCAACTAAATTTATAAGTCGATATTTCATTTTAATATTTCGCGGCAAAACCATTTTGCTTTAAAACATATTGTAATCTATTTGGCATATTATGTATAATTTTTGTTAAATATTCTGTCGTTATAGTTCTTTCGAATGAATCGGTGTTTTGCGAATTTTCCTGTCTAATTCGTCCCACAAATTTTCGATAGGGTTCAGGTCCGGGGATTGTGGCGGGGGATGAAGAATTTTGGGGCATCTGTACAACAGGAATTCCTGCACAATACGTGCTGTATGCTTGGGGTCATTATCTTGATAAAACTTAAAACTACTGTTAATCCCCATTTTTCTGCACTTTGAATTAAATTGTTCTTAAGCATATTTAAATAAATATTCTTGTCCATAACAGTGTTAATAAACACTGGGGTGTGTCAATTTTTTTCAATGTTTCGATGTTAAAAATGACTAGTGGAAAAACGGTACAATTCCAAGTTTAAAATTAAGCATACCCTTTAAATTTTGTGTTCTACCGACACCTTTCAAAAAACTTTCTTGTAATAGTTCGCTGACTAATCTTGGATCACTAATTGTGGATTTTCTAATAGTATAAACATACTCTTCTAATTTTCCGAAACATCGAGTTCCCAGAAGGACGTAATTGGAAAATATATCACGTATCCGAATATTTTTGCGAGCCGAAGATGCCGCATTAATTCCTTTAGCAATTATTATTATACAATGTATGCGAATCATTCAAATAAATGATATATCTTTATTAACATTAATAAATGACTTATGATTAGAAAAAATAACCAATAAGGCGGATACCTTATAAACAACTGAAATATTAAGTCATAAAGTTAGCCATACTCTAGTGTCCGAATATTTTTGCGAGTCACTATATACCTTACAAATACAAATAATTTTAGTTTCGTTAAAATTAATCATATGTATTCACTCCTAGCTCATTTTCAAAAACTCATTTCTCTTTTTTCATAAGTAGTATAATGGCAAATTAGTAAAACGTAGGTATTCTGTACAATTATACTAATTGGTTAAAGTAATAAGTATTTAAAAAAGAATCTTCCCAACTTTTCCATCTACAATCAATTATTAAAATTTCACGTAAATATTGCTTTATGTAAACCGTATCACATATTGGTGAGTACATCAAAGGTTTTCGTTTTTTGTCATCTTAGAGGGACAACTGCCGAAGGGGGCAGCCTACTTAGAGGAAACCGAAACAATAAAACGTCCCCCGAGCGATGAAAAGTCATTAATTAGTCCCGGCGAAATAAGTGAGTACTTACATCCTTCATTTAACTTTGATCGTCGACATTTTGCAACCTGTACTGTGCACCATTCAAGATTTAAGCATATCCGAGAACACTTCGTGGATCCACGCGTTCACTAATATCGGAGCGCGATCTATTTCTACCGTGCATCAAGGACACTCGTGATTTTGACGTTGGCATGATGCACGTAATTTATAATAAATCAGTCCGTCCAAGTGTTCCTTCCTTAACGTTGCGCGAGTGTTTTTTCTCACGGTTGCCGCATTGTGAAATTAAACTGATGTTCGCTCAGTCTACACCGTGAAGAAAGAGTACGAGAGCGAGCCGGAAACGGAAAATGAACTGCCGAAGAAGATGGCCGATTTGGGTCCTCGAAAATTCGAGGGTATTGGCCCGACAACTAAGGAGGGTATTCCTCTTGTTTTAAGATCGGTAGGTCTGTAAAAAATTACTGAAGTCTTAAAGTTGTAAAATTCGCGAGAAAAAGAAGGGTTTAGATTAATATAATTCTTTAGTATAAGGGTTTAATATAAGGGTTTAGATTAATATAAGTCTCGTTAATCCTTCACTGCATATATTTATTTACAAAGTATGGAATCAGTCAGGTTCGTTTTTAAGGTTCAAACACTCGTTTTGTTCCCATTTATTTAAATATCCGCACGTATGTAACACAAGAAATAATTAAATTTTCTTTTACACGATACGAAATAACACTTAACGGGGCAATTTTAATTTCTTTTGATTTGTAATAGATTTTTTAGAATGTCAAATAATTCGATTTATAACAATTAAAAGTATTGATTTAATTCACAATTTTACTGTAGAGAGTTATTAGTATAACAGCTTTTCTGGTAAGGGATTAAATAAATTGATAAGCTTGAGTAATAGAATAATTTCTTCCAAAGTAAGTGCAATGCTTGTAATTATCAATTTTCACCTTGTGCGTATAAATATTGTAATAGAACTCGGTAAGTACAGACATACGATACATTTATTAAAATGTAATTTGTAAAAGGGGATATATCTATGCTTCCAAAAAGATGATAGTAATTTCTTTACGAAATGGAAATGTATTCGTTTCGAAACGATTAATTTTTCGTGTGTTAGTATCTTATATTACAATTTCTACCAGAATTTCCAATTACTTGTTTAATGTAAATTATGAGTTCCAAAAATAAGAGATTGAGAAGTAACTCTCGCTTTCTAAGTGGAGGAAAATTTGTATTTTCACGCCTGCGTTATTTGACCAGAGCAAAAACATTTTAGGAGGTCAAGGAGAATAATCAAACAAAATGGTACAAGAAAATGTACGATTCGTTACATCGTGCAGACCGAAACGGTGAGTTTGCGTTAAAAGCGAATGTTTCCCAGTTGCAATGCTTAGACGAGGCCATTGAGAATTTATTTAAAATTATAACAACGATTAATGCTACTAAGATGTTTATTTGTGCATGGTGCTTAAAATGCATCGTGATTGCAAAAATAAGTAAACATTCCGAGTGTTTATTTAGTTTTTATCTCGAAGTAACCGAATCAGTAGTGTGCGTTATATTTCTATGAGACAACAATAATTCATCAAGTATATTTTACTTGAATTAGCCATTCCATAGTATTATATCTAAAATACCCCACAAGTAAATGCAATGGTAGATTGAATTGGATGATTTCATTTAATATGGCAATAATATATACTTTTTAATTAATTCTTTCTACTTTCCACGTATTGCCATTTGGCAAAATTATTTTAACATTCCAATATAAACCACAAAAATTGGCACAAAAGTCACACTGAGTTTCTTATTAGCGATCCTTAAGGTGTGGGATGTTTTTGCAGAACAAATTAAGTAGTATTTCTCAACTGTATTCGCTGTAATGCATATGCTCAGAGGAGGCCATAATCTGAACTAAGTAGTGCTTTTTAGGCAGGAATCGTAGAAAATACATAGCCATTATTATAAAAAATGACTTTAAACATAATATTTTCGATGCCGTCTGATCGACTTTGTGTTTTCTTACGAATTGTGTATTTTGGTGAATCGAATAAAATTCAGCAGGAAAGTTAAATTTTTGAAGTTGGTGTTCTAGCCATTTGAAATTTTTGTCAATTGCAACCCCATTTCTTCCTAATTCTCATCATGCTGCACACAATAAGCATGTAAGTGTAAATAATTTTTGACAAAGGAATTTTGTTTTACATCCACTGTGAACCCATTATATTTTATGGAAGGGTAAGTTTGAATCGACGCCATTACGCGTGTGAAATTTTCTGATAGCCATTCATAGTAAATTTGTAGCAGAAATGCCAATTCAATACCACTTAATTTGTTTTGCAAAGTTGTTGTAATAATTATTGCCTTATGCGAAGCATTAATGTAGAAGTGTGTGCCCTTAATTAATTAAATTTTCTCTACAATGCTAAATTACGTTACGCCCTACGATATTTACTTTTACTCGCTCGTGTAAAGCACTTATTCAATTAGTACTCCAATTACGTTACATTTCACTATTTTTGTTCAAATGAATTACCTATTTTACCACAGTAGTATATCATGTATATTATAGATACATATGTATATCATACCAAAACAACACACTTATCTAATCCAAATTGTAACAAGAAAATGTTGCAAACTATGGTGTATTGGATTTTTGAAATAATTTTACGAATAGGAATACATTATTAGCGGGACGAAAAAGTCACCAGGTTTCATATTTAATCTCGTTTTCAGATGACTACGTAACCATTCGTTACAAACCCAGAAGAGGTGAATACACGCTCCGCTGCACGTTTGACGGTTGAACAAATTGCAATATAAAAATACTAATGACAATAACGAAGCTTAGCCAGACATTAACATGTTGCAATGACGGTCTTCTTCTTCGGCCAATTTCGCACGCCACTTAACGGCAAATAGACGCGTTCTGTGCGAATAACTTTGATGCTACCATTTTACCAATGGCGTTTCAATGTGTGCCGGATTTATCAAAGCCTTACGTAACACGAGATAACTATAGTGATTGGTTTTAACGAAACTAATCGTTCGTGCGTGAAAGTAACAATAAACGATATACCTAATCGTGTACTGCGAGTGTGCCTTATTTCTAACATCTTACTACCGATTAACTTTCCCTAATCGATCGATTTCCCATGCAAATTTTCTCTAATTAAGGGGGTAGGTTACCCTCAACAGCCCAAAATCCGGCCCTTCTTCAAGCGCATATTCTGAAGTCATAAGTGAATATACAGATTATTTTTGTTTTAATCTTTAAGCGTGATTTCGTTGACTTTAATGCGCAAAAAGAAAATTTGAAATATTTTTATAGGAAAAAAGTTATAAATATAAATGTGAGACGTGTAAGCGATGCATCGTTTGATGGTGAACACGATTCCGGGCAGAGGAATTACCTAAAACACAAAGTAAAGGCATTTTTATCATCTGTAAGACAGTGTCCATCTTGTGCAGGAAGCAACATTTTGATAAACAAATTAATACGATTTTTAGGTTGATGTTTCTGATTTTAGCTTTTTCTTGTAGGAAAAATATTTTTTATCTTTTTTTCAAGAATTTATATTGAAAATGTACTCCCGATACACGGAGGGGAATAGTTTCCTGCAACTTCCAGTAGATTTTCAATGAAATCGTTGGAGCGGTTTTCGAGATTGTATGTTCACCGTTTTGGAAAACGTAGTTTCTGGGAAATCGCGTTTAATTCCTTCAATTTCTGGAATTTTGGAGCCCGGTTGCGCTTACTATGTAGCTACCCAGACAGCACACTCCGTTGCAGGAAGGTTGAGGTGCAACATCGGAACGTTCCAGCAACATTGCTGGAATGTTGCAGGAATTTTCCTATGTGCGCCTCTGTGGAACATTACACGGCAACGCACATGGAACCTTCCTGCAACCTTCGTGCAACGGAGTGTGCTGTATGGGTAGCGGTATATGCAAACATCGTAAAAACAAATTTTCGAAAATTTTGAGGGTAACCTGCCCCCTTAATAGTTCACATACAGGATTAGTCATTGGACATAGAACACCCAATTTTTTGTTGGTCTTTATAAAATTACAAAGGAGATTAACGATATGCAGATATGTAAAAGTTCTGTCGTTTTTAAAGATACGAAAAGAAATTCTATGGAAGTGTGACTTCCTTTTTTTCAGAATTATTTGGATTCTCCATGTACTCTTTCTTTTTGTAACGGATCTATCTGTTCTGTTTCCAATAACTCATCCTATGAATAGTGAAAGGAATAATAAACTCGTTACAACTCAAATGTTCATTCTTCATGAAAAATATTTTATTTTTTACTGGTACAGTTATAAATTCAAATATGTTTATTTGTAATGTACTTTAGATATAAATAGTAAATAGAATAAGCTGATCTATGCTTAAACATCAAGTTAAGTCTCTTTTTAATTTTTTTTAAAATTGTATTTTTTTAAAACGGGCAGAAAAGGAATAACAAAATGGGTTTAACCGTATATTGTATTCAACGATTTTGTTGCAAAATTTAAAAATAAAATGCGTTTAATGGAGAGCTCCTTTTTTTGCAATTCCGAAAATTCACTCATCTTCATATTTTCCAATAAAATCATACAATACCATATCTGTATTTTTTTCAGTGTAATGGTGGTCGCTCAAAGAAATTCATCTGCGTTGCACATTGAATTAAACACTCGAAGTTTCATGTAGAACGTATTTTATAACTGGTCGATAATCGTAATATATAATCTGACGACAGAGAATAATAATTACGACGAGTTGTATCGAGTAAATTCATCGTATTATAATATTTCAGCTTTATTTGAGTGACTATTTTCAATTATGTGTAAAACATCGCGATAATATAAACACTGCAATAAAAAATTAGATGTTAAATGCAATTTAATTGAACACACACATTGTTTAAACACATCGATTATTTATTTATAATCGACTGCAACAGCTTCGCAGAAACTGAGTTTCGTTCCACACGAGCTGTGTTGCAAACGCGTGTACATAGTTGCTGCGCTGTTTGGTGATGGATAAAAAATAGAATTAACTTAACACTTTCATGAATCAGTGTAAATATGATTTGTTAATCAGTTTGGAAAATCTGTTTTCCAGGAACGAGATACGGTTATGGAAGTGGCAGTGGTTATTTAAGCGAACCAGAGCATCGTTTGTACTCGGAACGTTCTGCTACACTTGACAGTCGTCGACGACTACGTAATAAAGAAAATGATTTCGCTACGTCGACTGTGCCCAGAAAGTAAGAAATGTTTCCAATATACATATAAAATCTTTTAGAATTTCTTAAGTACGTTACCATATTGAGTTTAATACGACACAGTTTTTATAAACAATCTCCGATATCACATTATCATTGTAAAGATTTCTGTTATTATTGGCGATTTTGGAAAATATGAAAAGATAATGTTATTTAAGACATTATGCTTTTGTTTATCCATTTTTTCTACAGTTTTACTTAAAAGAGCATTTAATAATTGTTTACATGTTACATACAAGGTCCTTCGAGAATTTTAAATTTATTAAATTATTATTAAATTAGGTAATATTCGTTTCGATATTAACTTTATACTTCTCGTGTTTATAATGATATTCTATTTTTCTACTTAGTATTACAAGTGGAATAACGCTTTTGATTATCTGGAGTAAAAGTATTCAAGTGCTATTTTCGAATGTACAGATATTAAAAGTTCTACGTATAATTTGATTCACACTAGATTGTCGGATGTTGGGTATATACTTACTTTGCCTGAAATGAGTCAATTTGACTCAAACATCAAAATTAAAGTTTAAAAAAAAAAAGTATTTTAAAGAAACTTTATTCAAAACAATTTTTACATATATATATTCTGGGTTTTAAATACATTTAAAACCAACATATGTTTTAAAAAAAATTATTTAAGTTTTTCTATATACCTACGTATGTAACAATGAACAACCTTCGTGACAGTTTCTACTTTTCATTGCAGAAATGGAGCACTGAAGTATATACCAGACATTTATAAGAACCAGCCTGGACGCATCGAGGACTACGAACCTGGACGATCATCGATTGCTGAAAAGGAAGCGAAGGAGGTAAGCGAATCACGAGCCCAGAAAACTAATCCTCGCCCTGATAAATACATCTTTCAAAACAGATGCCCCCTGATATTGCACTACCGCTCATTGAAATTTCACGATACCTCATGTACAAATAGATGCACTGCAGAATGCAAACCAGTCGCTGGGTCGTGGATTCCAACGAACTTTTCCTGTTAAATCCAGGTCGAAAATAAGGGAAAATTTGCTCGCTTATACTAATGTGAAAAAATATACAAAAAAATACAATATAAAAATTTTCTTACAGGAAATAAATACATTAATTACTTTGTATAAGAAATCATAATGTATACTCCCACACAGCACCATAACATTGCAGCATCGTCTCTGCAATGACGCGGTGCAAGATTGCAATGTTGCACCAAAACATTGCAGAGATGTTGCAGGTTCAATCCTATGCCCGCCTTCGCAATATTGCAGGTGTGTATTTTTGCAAAGTTGCGGCAACATTACAAATATGTAGTCCTGCAACGTTCCGCCAATGATTCTGCAACGAAACGGCAAAATCGTTGCCACTGGAACATTGCACGTCGATGTGCGCACAATATTGCAGAAATATTGTAGGATCGTTGCCACTGGAACATTGCAGTGGCAACGTGTGCGCAATATTCCTGCAATATTGCAAGAACGTTGCCACTCAAATATTGCACGGCAATATTATAGCATTGTTCCTGCAATATTGCATTTCAACCTGCAATAACGCAATATTGCAGCAACGTTCCTGCAATACTCCTGCAATGAAGTGTGCTGTATGGTAGCTTATCTGTGCAAGATTTTCATACTTGATATCCCTCCTCCGATATATTACATTATGATAATTTGGTTCATGTCCATCTATTTAACTAATTCTCAGAAGGGAACATCCCGAAGTCGGAAATTCAAAAAATTCTGAAGCTTTGTGAATATGTAGGGAATTTCCTCCCGTTTACAATGCAATTTTTGTTTGCTGCCCAAATTTACTTTAACGGGATGAAATTGACCCCAGAATCATTTTCCGACTGTACAATTTTTTTTTACCAAGTGATAGATCTAATTAAAAGAAGTAACTTTTGTCGTGAAACTGTTTTTCTATCTCTTACGGTTCGCGAGTTATAACACAAAATCGGAAAATAACCGAATTTTCGGGGGTTAATTTCACCCCCTTCGAGTGAATTTGGCAGCAAACAAAAATCAAGGGGAGAAAATCCCCTACATATTCACAAAGTTTTAGAATTTTTTGAATCTCCGGGTTCGGGATCTTCCCTCGTCAGACACGCGACCCTTTATTTTCGTTCTAAATTCACCAGAAAAAGGTCATTGAAATTTACGATCCTAATATTCTTCTTGCCAGTCGAATAGTGACTACCAGTTTCATCTAATTTACTGAATACACGAATAGGATCGAATTTCGTGTAGTGTGCCCTTCCTTTCTTGTAAATTTCGATGAAAGTGACGCTTGATTAATGCAAACCGATACGATTCTTGTCGCCATGAATCGAGTCTCTCATTATGGTATGTATGTGTACGTAGAAGCCTCCCAAAAAGCGTGCCATAAACATGATCGTTTGAAATGGCTTTGCTTCTAGCCGACTTCTGTCACACGGACGAGAAGGAAGGTAACGATTAATCGAACGATTGAAATCATTGACAAGTTGTTTTCTTAATTTTCTCGAAGCTTGTTTTGTTGGCCTCACGGTGAACTACAGATCGTTTCTTTTGCCACACCCGGCGACACGTTACTCTTCTTTTTTTTCGAGCGAAAAGTTTCGATGTGTCGAAGGTATCGAGCGCACGCAATCGCGTTCACAGTTTCAGCATTCCATTGTACCCGTTGTTCGTTCTTTAGTTAGCTTTTCAGTAGCGCCGCTTTTAGTAATCATTGGTTGAAACTCTGCTTTGCTCTCCATCTAATGAAAAGTTGAATTGGAAAATTTAATAGCAAAGTGGAGAGTGTTCTGCATACAATAAAGCTACAGTACATTCTCGTAAATGAAGAAATTACTTTGTTTATTTTCTTCGCATTTTACTATTTAGTAATTCTTTTTCAAAAGTATTTGCAATATAATCTGTAGAATTCTAAATATGCGAATGTTAATTAATTAAAATTATATTCATTTTTATATAAGTTAGTACTCTTGAGAATAATAAAGTCAACGATAAGTTAAACTGTTAGACGTTAATTATTATTTTCTGGTAATTTAGAAACTAATTATTTTATTTATATAATAGTTAAAGGACATAAAATCAAACGGGAACCAATAGAAATATTATAAATTATGTTTGAAATATATGCATATAGTTTAGTTTCTCACGTATTGTAATAGTTAATGAAAACAATTTGAAAATGCAGTTAGAAAAACATGTTCATATTTTAGATGGACAGTAATCAGCAGATACATCATTTAGTCACCCCCTTTTTTTATTTCAATGTCATTTTAACCTCATACAATTAGTGCATATATTAACGCTATATGTAATTCTATGTTTCTAGTGGTGGGACGAGGTCATGGACATATTTGACGGGGTACGCCATTTTTATATTTAATCGTAGTTAAATAAGCACCCACTCCATGTTCCCTTCACTGTACTTCTTTCTAATCACCACTACCTACTCACATTCGATGTCCGTTTACTGTTAACCTATAGAAAATCTATGATCTTTTAATTGTATAAATGTGTCTATACATCTACTCTCTACTCTTCCATCTAGTCTAATCGTAACAAAACAATCAAACTTGCGATTACCGTTTTTGCACCTTCGATATTTCAATTAAACCACATAGCCTGAATATCCAAACTCATACAATAATTCATTTATACTCAGTTCACATTACCATTTAATTGTCAGCAAACGACATCAACCCTTGGACGGTACATAGACTACCAGTCACGCGTATAAGCTCCATCTTGACCCGTAACTTCGTTCATTCACAGCTTTTACGCTGGACATTAATCATGTCACGATCTGAAGTTCATGTTTCATTGAACAAGCGATGCCAATAAGAAGTAACCTAAGCAATGTGCCAAGTAGGATAGGTTTAATCGGACCCTTGTGTCCGCTAAGTGATGGTTACTTAAGAAGTCGAATTAACACCAACAAAAACACTGCACTCGGAAACTCATTTCTCCAATTCAAACCGTCACATTGTTCTTTCAACTTCGTACCAGCCAGTACTCTTGGATTAGCTCCGATACAGAGTAACTAACGGCCCCGAAACAATCTAACAGACATTTGCTGCCCGTGTGTCAGTAATCAGCCCCTGTGCACCTAGCAGCACCCCGTGAACTGTGCATGCGACTCCACCTCACGCTCCTCCCCAAGTCCCTGAGACATTGGTCCCAAAGGTCGTCGGCGCGCAAACACCGTCGCTCGACCGAGAACTGTCTCGTCTCGGTGACTAACGCAATTCGAATACCATATTACCACGTACTGCGATCGATGTCCGTGTGCGCGTGTGTGTATCTTTGGTGTTTGCGTATCGTGTCCGTTCGTGTGCGCACCTCCAACGCTTCCGGATCACACCTCCCTGGTCCTTGGACGATGCCGCCCGGCGACCACTCCGACAACGACGACGCTAACAATCGGACAGTGGTTGAACGAGAATGGACATCCCCAGGGCACGGGACTGGAGGAGCTTCGGGACGCGCAGCTGAGCCACCGTGTTCTGAGCCTCTCCTACCGACCGGAGAGCAGTTATAATGTAAGGGTATCAGCGGTCAGCAGCTCGAAAGCCCACGAGGTCGTCCCGAAATCCCGTCCAACCGTGGAGGACGTGTCGTCCTCCGGCGGTGGTCGCCGCGATGCGAAACCGCAGGCGAAACAGTGGTCGAGCATGAATGTGCTCGATTACCGGAGGCCGAGCAATCACAATCGCGCGGCCGAGAGGACGATCGAACCGGGGAGGACCGGCAGGGACGATCCGAAAGATCGGATCGTGCGACCTCTCGAACGGGCTGCCGACTGCGGCTGGCACGCTGGCATGCTGGAAGGACGATCCAAGAGCTTCGTGCTGCCGGATCATTGCTTGCGCCGGTCGACCTCGCCGATCGGCGACCGATCGGCGGCTATCAGATCGACGCTCCTACAAGCTACCACCGACGAGCAGCATCGTCATCGCCATCATCACCACCACCATCACCACCATCATCACCAACACCAACGCGTCTCACCCACCTCTTCTTCATCAACGTCTTCTTCTACTATCTCCAGCACCAATCATATTATGCTATCGTCACCATCATCGACAACATCCTCCGTTACCATCGCCAACGTTCAGCCGTCTGTCTCACGGGTTAGAGGCTACAACATCATCGACAAGTAGAGTGCACGATGACGTTGTCCTCTATCACTCTCTTCTGCTCTTCTCTCTAGCTCTTCTCTCTCTTTCACTATCTCTCTTACTGTCTGGCCCAATGTATGTACACACGTGATTGTCCGCCTGCCTGTAAGTAGGTCCGCGCCCCCCGTCTGATCGCCTTCATTTTGTCCACCCTTGTCTTCTAGCGCGTTTCTCTCCCTTGGGCATCCCGTTCGCCTGGATTAACGATACTCGATGCCTGGAGCAGCGTTCTCTTATTTTTGCTATATCGTTCGCGCGACACGCGCAGTCCAAAGAAGATTTCGTTGGAGGTTTTACGGACTTCGGACAGGAATAAGCGCAGCAAAGGTCGCAGTAGCTCTTTCGAATGAGAACGTTGTCCATTAAGCGTGTTTTTTATTCATCGTCCCAATCAAAACAAACGTGCGACGGTTTTTTTTAGCGCAATTTCCTCTTTTCCTTTAATACAACCATGTTTCTATGAATTCGGTACACGAGTATCATCTGCGATAAATATTTGCCAATGTTTTTCTGGGAGGATGTACGAATATAATTTTATTAAAAAGTCTATAGATATTCTTAATTTAGTAAGTTATAACGGCCATAGATTTTTCATATGAATATTTTAATACGAATATGTATTTTGAACATATGATTTTACTTCTATTGAAATACTTGAATTTGTTTTATTTAAAGTGCTTGTATCGATATATTCTTCACGGTTACTTCTTTTCTATATCAGGATTCAATTTAACTATTCATAGTATTGTTTACTTTTTAATTAAAGTGAAATTTGATAAATGTGGGATTTACAAAATTTCAATTGTTGTACACGTACATAAACTTTATTTAGATTCGTTAGTTAGTCATCGCGTACAATAAAGGCACTGTACCGAAGTAATGCTGTGCTTCTCTTCCATTGTTTCTGTTCTTACGTAATATTATATACGCATAAATTTGGCATTTATGGTTCAAGTACTTTCTCCCCATTTCGTTCAGCATCGTCGTTAATTAATTGTTGCTGCAATCAGTGTTCGTACTCGTAGCTCTGCTCCTCCTATTTCTCCTCTGCTCCAGCTTTGTTATCCAAATTGCATTTCATGTTGTCTGTTATTGCCCTCCATAATTATTCATTTACGCTTAGCATTAGCCGAATGTTGCATGAGATGTGCAACTCCCATTCGATGTTTTACGGACCACTGTTGTTACGCGTTCCTATGTGTATTGTGTATATGTCAAAGCGATGTCGAAGAGCCGCTTTTTTCAGAGGAATGTAAAACTATTTCGAATCTGATTGGTACACGATTTAAAGGCGCGAAGAGCATGATGTAAATGTTAAAACTTCTCTGCGAGCTTATACAATGTCGATTGAATAAGCTCTTCTTCTTTTCCAGCCATTCGATCAACGCAATAATCGCCCAGCTAAACCGTACATGGCACAGTAAGTATATTTGATGCTCAGTTTTAATAAATTGAGGAGCTCAGTGGAAAACAGTCACATGCCATATATGCAAAAATGTTCGTTTCTTTGTACCATTAATTCATTACTGTAATCTAGTGTAATACCACCACCTGCTAATATAATAGCATATAGGGGAGAGGTTCTAGGGGAGAGGGATAATTTAAAACAATGCCATCTACATATCACATGATATACTAATAACTTTACAGGAAAGTAAAATACATATAGTGTCCAGCAGTTCATGTGTATGAGAGGGACAGCCATGAAACGGTCGTCTCATTTAAGGCTTGTTATGCTGTCCCTTTTAAGACTATAAGTGAGTTTAATACAATATAACCTCAGAACAAAGTAAACAATCAATTAAGCTTACCTATCAAGTATTTTCGTTTCAGTTGAATACAGGCTATTTTAATGATATAACACTTTAACACTTTAACACTTCGTATATACCTTGATCTCAGAAAACGACACAGAAAATCAACGAAAATTTTACTCTTACTACCGAAAAACATCAACCGTGGATATCTACTCTGTTGCAAGTGAGGCCGCATTGAAATTTACGTCAAATGACTGAGCACTAGTGTTGTCATAAACAGGAAAATAACTTGCATGTGCAATGCATTTAGAATTTTGGCAATTCGATTTGTCCCATTTAAGACCTGTCCCTTTTATAGCACCTCTCCCCTACACTTCGCCGAGCAGAATTATATTACCTAAATTTTTTTCACACTGGAAAAAAACAAATCCGCAGTGGAAAACGAACCCATGCCACTCGGCTCTATGGGATCACGTGACAGATCGTACATTGTTTTCAAGATCGAGATAACATATATGTAGAGAAATTCCTCATTTATACGAGGCAAACCCAGAAATAAGTAGGAAAAAACGCTTTCGCAATGAGAATAAATGGAAAGATAACGAAGGAAAAATATGAAGAAACAGTGGTAAACAATATAGGTATACAGGGAAATAATAAAAAAAATTATTTTTTCAGCTAAAATTTGATAATAGCTGTCATTTACCATCCAATTCAAGTACCAATAAAATAATTTTTCCTTCAACTTGCTTTCCTCTAAATTCATAAAACGGTGGCATGTGCCTGTTTTCCACCGGGCCTCTCAATTTTTACTTCTATCGCCGTTAACATTTGAACCCTCAGAAAATGTGTACATTTTGTGGATTTTTTTACAAGTCAACGGTTTGATGCAGATTTCCCGTTTTTTACTATCTATACATAGTATTATGAACTACTTAAAAGAAAAGTTTCAATTAAAAATCTATTGTTCTTCGAAAGTTATGGCTACACATCGGAAAGTCTCTCGATTGTAGACGGCTAAACGGTGGGCCTGAAAACAGCTGTACGTCGTGTCTGAAATGAAAAGCAATAAAATCTTCTTATAAAGAATGTCAATAGCTATCGTCCAACGGGGCCGATTTTGATAATTTTGAAAAATAAAGAATTGGTGAGAGATCAAAAGTAGTTACATTTCCGTAAGAGAAACGGCCACCTTTTTTCTTTATAAATAGTAATCGGGGAATCGGAATAAAAAAGCCCTCGTTGGACGATGCGGAATCTTATTACGATCCTGCAAGCAAAATTGGAAGTGAATTGGTTGAACGTAGCGCGAGTTTTTAGGCCCACCGTAATGAAAAATATAGTTCCGCTGCGATCGGTCGCGCCGCTCCGTGCTACCTGGGTTGTTTCACTCAAACGCCTATAACTTCGTCAATTTTCCGGATTTTTACGTCGGACTTATTTTACAATATTCCTAAAACATCAATCTATGAAAATATGTAAAAAGAAAAAATCCGATCTTTGATACTTTCAAACGGTTATACCCCCTTAAGTAGCGTCGACGTGTTCTCGCGGGCTGTACACGGTTTTGATGTATTTTCGCGTCGATAGTTCCTGGAAAACATTGAAAGTATTATCCGAGTGTCTCTGAACGTTTAACTTCGAAAACAAACCCAGCTCGATGATTTTCTTTGGACTGAATATCCTGAATTACATTAGTAAATTAACGTACGTTTATGCTGTCTTCTTATTCATAACTTCTGTTCTGTAAAGGTTGCTAAGAATTTTACCACTTGTTGATAAATTCTACCTAAAAATAACGCAATAGATCGTGCGATTTACACTGACATCGGTGGCTTCACTGAAGATGCTCGCAAACTTTCGGACCCAATTTTCTCGAAAGTGAAGCTCACAAAAAATTTGTTTCACAATTTTGTCTCATATCTTTACGAAGAAATTTCTTTTTGTTGTTTTTATCACGAATTCCGTGGTATCCTGTAGGCCTCTGCATTTTGGTATCGTTTGCTTAAGGTTAGTACCTATTATTAAAAATGAGATGTCACTAAAAGAATTCCACGGTACACTGTACTTAAAACTGTATTATTTCACATAAGCTTTGCTTTTCTCGAGACACAGAATACGCGCCAGCGTTAATTGTTACTTAAAAATCGTCGAAATTGTTTGTCGACAGTGCTCTGAAAGAGTCCGGATACGAGAGTGACTCGACGCTGGTGTTCCGTCGCAAAGAAGACATCAGCCCGCTGAGCCAGTTGGAGCAAAGATTGGCCTACAAAACTGTGCAAAGCGGTGGTGACGTACCCCTCCATGGCTTTCGTAAACCAGCTCCAGAACGGCCAAAGGGTAAGTGATCCAGGATTAAGCAAGAATTGAATTTTGAATCGAACCTTTTTCTTTATTCCAAGACTACTTTTTTTTATTCTTCTAATGCATTCTAATTTACTCTTGTATTTTGTACGAACTCTTTTTCTTCCTCACATTGTTTGCCGTTACGCAAGTAGGCATGCGTGCATATAACTGGTCGGTTGCGCCTGATTTATTGTCGTTTGTCTAATTACTAACGGTAGTTGTTTTTACTAAGTCTGTGCATGGTGAATCTCGTGTTACTGAACTTCTTTTATCCCCGAGCTTCGACCGAAGTTACACCTTGTGCCTCCCAAGCATGACGTTTTGAGTTCTCATACAAAATTTGCATTTTCCCCCTAATATAATAATGCAGGCCCTCTGAAAGCTTCGTGCCGCGAGTATCTTGAAATCTTATTATCTTATTATCCTGTTTTAACACTTTTTACAAACTTTGCAAACGAACAAACATTCGAGAAAGCATTCACAAGTGATCGGCGTCAATCTCGGTAAATATACTTTCATATATAAAGTAGCTAAACCAATTCTAAGTAGAATCACCAGACGCGTTTGTATTTGTGGCCCGCTTGTCTAATATTATTCCTGTCTAAAATTAAGCATTTCTGTTACAATTAATTGCAAAGAAACAAATTGGAACTGAGACTTGTTCTTTAGCATGAAGTTTATTAATATCACAAGCTTTGAAAAACTTGTTTGTTTAGTAAAAAATATGCAATATATATGTCGCTGCAGATGCATCATAAAGAGGCTTTTTAAAAAAAGTTTCTTTTGTTTGCAGTGATAACTCAAAAACAGAGGATCCAATTGATTCAAAACAAAATCGAACATCTTCACAAAATGTGTAGTTTCGGATCAGACCTAAATTAAAGTTAATGAAAACTCTTATTCTTTATGAAAAGAAACTAAGACCTCATCTTTTGGGATTTGAAGGAGGTAAAACCTCATCAGTGGGGGTTTAGTGTCTTTTCATAAAGAATAAGAGTTTTATTAACTTTAATTTAGGTCTGGTTCGAAGCTACATATTTCGTGAAGATGCTCGAATTTGTTTTGAATCGATTGGAACCTCCGTTTTTAAGTTATCACTGCAAACAAACTTTTTTTTTAAATCCTCTTTAATGATCCATCTGCAGCGTCATATATAATACAT
Source organism: Andrena haemorrhoa (assembly GCA_910592295.1). Taxonomy (NCBI): domain Eukaryota; kingdom Metazoa; phylum Arthropoda; class Insecta; order Hymenoptera; family Andrenidae; genus Andrena; species Andrena haemorrhoa. Next base: position 9,921,486 of record OU342943.1, read on the forward strand.
ATTTTTGACTAAACAAACAAGTTTTTTAAAGCTTACGATGTTAATAAACTTCATTCCAAAGAACAAGTCTCAGTTTCAATTTGTTTCTTTGTAATTAATCGAAACAGAAATGCTTCATTTTGAACAGGAACGACTTTAACGTAAGCATTCCAAGATTACATTGGTCGTTACCATTTCGTTCGTTAATCACAGTTACCGCGGAATAATCTAATAGATGGCTACGAAGGTATAAGTTTCACAGCTTGAATAACGCATCGAGTGAAAAGTACGAAGCATGACTCCCAATCGAACGTCCATAGTTGTGCTAGCCGATGTCCAGCTTTCCGCATATTCTCACGTTTATCTTTTCTCATTGTACCACTTGTAAGTTACACGCCGCACCGTTCACCTCGGTATCTATCGATATTGGTGTGCAAATCGGTTTCCTTCCGCCTCGTAATACGATGCACCAAGCAGTACCACCGCCCGGGAGGAATTTCCGATCTTCACGCTGGGCAGGAAAACAAAAACCAGCCTCCACCAGCTTCAAAACGATCCTTTCCTTGAACAGTATTGGTGAGAGGGTACAGCGAATGCCGCGACACTCGGGAGCGAAACGCGACAAAACGATATGAAACCTCTGTCCACAGACGATTCTGATGTCGAGTATTTCCCTATCTCGCCCACTCTGACACGGATTCGTGTCCACCGAAAAAGCGCCTCAGCCACCGCGGCGACCGCAGCGCCTGCATCCGCCGTTTCGTCGCGGTATAAGCAACCACCGTTCGGGCAGAATCCAACCGCCAAGAAAATGGACTTAACCGTCGCGAAATCGAGTTCTGCCAGAGACTATTCCAATCCACGCGCTAGAACATTCTCGTTCGCCAGACCGCCGTCTCCGCCTCGGAGGGAGTCGTCGCGAAACAGCAAGACACTGAAGCTGTACGCCAAGCAGCACACGCCAGACTCGGCGCAGAGTTTCAAAGCGCGGCACAAGCAGTGCTTCGCTGCTGATAATGCGTGCAACATCGGCGCGCTGAAGGAACGACTTTGCAGTAACCTGGACAGGCAAAGGAAGAGTCGAGAATGCTTTCAGAATTCCAGTCTCGTTGGTGCGTCGTCCAACAGCCCGGCCCCGTTGCGCCCGAAACTTTCCACTGGATTGTCCGCCAGCTTGATGAAGAAGAAGTCGGAAGCCTGCTTGTCGCGAAGTTTCCCCGACACGGGTGCGGAGAAGAGTGTAACTCTGTCGACAGGCAGAAGCAGAGATCGAGACTGCAGACCGATGTCTTCATCGTGGACCCCTGAGAGCGGATTTACCGCGAGGTCTAACGCGAGACGCGCGTTGGATGATAAATCGTCGGTCGCGAAGGTGGCTGGAAAGTACGTAGCTTCGGTCACGACGAGATCGAAAGAGAGATTGCATTTCGGGGAGGGTGTTTGTCACTCTGTGTCGTGTTTGAAGAAGGACGGCGCGAAGACGCGTTTATTGAAGAAAGAGCAGGAACTGTTATCTAAGAGACTCGTTAAATCGACCGCTGATCTGTCGTCCTCGGTGGAGAGTAAGAAAGTTTTGCAGAAGTGCCGAGAAAGGGAGGCGAAAGGCATTCAAACGAAGATACTACCGACAGGAACTGTTGTTAAAAGTTCAACGACGTTGTACAGCTCGGCGTTGAACAACGGAAAGGCGAAGAATCCTTACGACAAGTCTTTGAAAGTAGTGGTAGCGATATCGTCGAAGGGGCAGGAGATTCTGAAGAAGTCAGCTGACTCACCTTTAACCACAAAAACAACGGCAACGTCGTCGTTGAAGTCTTCTTCCACGACTTCTTCACCATCCCTCACGCGCAAGGCTGTTTTAATGGATATCAAGAAGCCAAGAACGATAATTAAGCAACCGGACAAGGAGGCCTGTAGCAGGGAGTGTACACAGTCCTTAACATCTTCCTCGGTAGCAATTAGCGACGCAAATAGGAGAAAGAAGCTTAGGGAAAGGTCTCAAACTATTATTAAACCAGTCACGCAGAAGCCTGAAACGATAAAAGTGAATCCTAGTTTAAGTAAAAGGAAGGTCGACGTCAGGAAGAAATTGAAGAAAGAGAAAAACGGAGTGGCTACAAAAGTGAAGAAACTCACAAGTAGACAGAGAACAGGCACGGAGAGCGAGAACCTTAAAAAAGACAACATTGAAAACGAGGAGCCAAACATTAGACGCAAGTCTTCTAACTTAAACGTGCACTCGCCAGCGCTGACTATAGAAGAAATTAAAAAGCATCAAGAAGCGACGCGATCCGATACATTTTTCCAGAATCTCTTTTTAAGGTCTGTCCCTTCGGTTGCCTCGAGCCAGAACATTTCTTCGAAGAAGTCCATAGTCTGCGAACGTGCTAGGATATACCAGGAAAGCATCGTCAGGGAAGGCTACAGGTCCGAGCCTTCCCTGAAGTCTCTCAGCATATACTTAGCCCACAAGCGTCCAGTGTCGAACTCGAAATTCAAAAATTGGGAACGCGAGAGTGTTTCATCCAGAAGCTCCAGTCCCTACGGTGTCAGCTGGCCCGGCAGGTCTGTGTTTCAGAAGGTCAGCAAGTTCGACAGCTTGATGGGTATCAACGATTTTGGTTCGTCAATGATTCTCCGCAATCGAAGTCCCGATTCAGCGAGGGAACGCATCAAGGAAAGAAGTTTAAGCGAGCCACCCCTGAAGACCTCGTCGGAATGCACGGACTCGAGGCCCCCATCGTCTCGCGCCTCTTCGCCCTCCCCAGTTAGGTCGCCCGCCTTTCGGCGCATACGAACCTTGAAGCAGGACAAGTCGGACGCCCCAAGTTCCATTACGATAAAGAAAGTTCGAGCCAGAAGCGCTGGCGAGGCTGAGGAATTACAACGATCGAAGGCAAGATTCGGATCCAATTTGTCACTGGCCAGAAGCACGAACTCCTTTTGTACATCGCCGGTGGATCGTGAAGAGTATCATCAGTATGTGGTGGAATTGTTGCACGACAGAAAGAAGTCCGAAAGGTATAAAGAGCTGTACGACTTTTACTCGAGCCTCGAAAGGCTGGGCGAGCTGGAGAGGACATTCTCATCCAGCGATCTACGGCCGAGAATGAAGAACGAAGAAATTATAGATTACGATCGCTGGAAGAGTATAAGATCGCAGGAGAAGGCTGAAATCGAATTGAACGCGCTTTACGGAAAGTTACAGGCAGTGCAGAAGGACAAGGATTTTTTGTTTAGCACCAAGGACGTGCATAAGTTTAAGTGGCACGGTGACTGCGGCCTGAGATGCAAAGAGCGCTCGGTGGAGAACATTATACAACACTTTAGGAAACTGCAAACAGAAGGCAGCGAACTGGAGTCCTCTAGACGAAAAGAAATTTCGTCGCGGAAGGACACTTATAAGCCCCTTTGGCGAGGTTCCTCGGTGATAAACGTGGCGAGCACGATGCAAAGAAAGGCGGAAGGCGATCGGAACATCGAGAAATCGTTGGATCATTTGGACCAGCCATCGCTGCAGAGGAGTCTCGGCGGCAGCAAAAAGTTCTGGAGCAGCTTGTCCATCGAGCAGGTGGCGACCTTGAAGAAACAGTTGAACGAGATTTATGGAAGTGACAATTTACAGAAATCCGCGTCTCCGGCGTCCTCAAAGGCGAGTCCTGAGGTCCGTGAGCAAGAGGAGGTCGCGGACATCGTCGGCGAGAAACGTGATTCCCTATCCAAGTATGAAATCGTGGTCCCACCTGAAACGGAGTCGGTGGATGGTCTTCGAGACGATGGGAAGGGGCTTCACGTCCGATGTCATTCGATGATTACAACAGATACATCTCCGAGTGATCAAAAATCGCCCTGCAGTCGGCCAGAGTCGACGCTGAAGAGAAGCGACTCTATAAGTCAGGGGAAAATTGTGGAGAAGCCCGAGTCGGACAAGACTGCAACGACGTCGATGAGTGAGTTAGAAAAGAAGAGGCTTTCAGTGACGCTTGGAAAGGAGGTTCTAGATAAAGTGTCGCGCAGAAGAATGTCGGCGCCATTAGCCCCTCGCGAGACTCGGGGTAGCATAGCTGCGGCATTGGCGGCTAAAAAGGTCCCGAAACCAGCTCGCGTCTGTACCACGCCTAGCGTGACGAGCACCTCGCCCAGAAGTTGCTACTCCTTAGAAGCGTCCTATACCGAAGATGCAACAACAGCTAAAGAGAAAAACGATTTTTTATTAGTTCTAACGCCCAGCAACAAGAGCCCGGGTGACAGGCAGCGAGTGGAAAGCGTGCTGGAAGAATGGTCGAAGAAACCGCCACTTTTGGCGATGGCATTGCCCGAAGGTGCCACCCAGGCGAAGATAAGTTTGAACTCTGGCAGCGAACTGGACAGTACGACAGGAAGTTCGGAGACGTCAGTGGCGACAGTCATTCAAAGAAGCATCGAGCCTGACGGTGTACCAAAGAAGATCGAGTTCTTCGAACGGACCGAGAAACTGGAGTCCGATCAGGATCGTGGAAAATCAGACGCGCCGAAGCCAAGACCTGGACGACTGTCTTCGTCTCAGAGTTTCGCTGATCTGAAAGAGCTATTCGGGGAGATAGAGTCAGCGAAATACGCCACTTTGCCAGTGTCGGGGTGCAAGGCGCGGTCGATCTCCCCGAGAGGAGCGGCCAGGAAAAGAAGAGGAAGCAGCCCAGCGCGGGAAGCGGATACTAGCACGCGACAGTCGTTCCACTCTTGTTCGCGCGACCGTGAACACGATAGGCCGCATAGCGTCAGTCCGTGTCGCGCGACGGCGCGATCAGACTCATCCTGCAGCCTGGACAGCATTTGGCAGCGGAGCTCCTCGCCCGATCCTGAGAAGTATTGGCGCGCCTACTTGAAACTCGTCAGGAACGGCACCGTGAAGCGACTCAGGGTTAGATTCGAAAGCGCCGAGGACATATCCAGTAGCAGGCTGAAGGTGGTTCCAGCGCCCAAGAGGTTCCAAAGCGACCCGGAACTAACGCGGAGCCTCCTCAGGAAGGTCGACGACAGCAAACATCTACTGAAGCCCCACGAATTCGCGGATGTGACCTGGCTGCGCCGGAAGTACGAGCCTCGAAGGGGGAGGATTCGACGAAGGGGCGAATCACCACCGATCCCGCGGGTGCCCCTGAAACGGGAGGACTTGTCGATGCCGCATATCGATGTGATCAGCAAAACAGCGGAACTGAAGGATTCCTTGGCACCTACAACTGTCACGAATGCTGTGGCTAGGAAGGCAGAGACCGAGGAGCTCGAGGCAAAGAAGCCCGTCGGTCGGATGAGGAAGAAGTTTGAGAGGTTCTCGACGCAGAAGCCGTCGATTCTGGGTGAGATGTTCACCTCGTCACCAGATGTCCACGAGCTGCGCGATATCGCTCCGTATCTGGCTGGTCGCTGGGTCGCGCATAGGTATCCCAGTCGGCGGGATAATATGCGCTCATTATCCTCACCGCCGGACCTAGCTGGCAGACAATCTTCGACGAAAAATGACGCCGCTTCGAGTGCATCGAATGCAATGACTGGCAGCGGGAGCAGAGCATTGGGGAAAGTGCGCGTCGCTTCGTCGAAAGGCCCGTCGTCGATATTAAAACAGCCTGATGCTTTTGCTAATCAACCATTCGATCCTGATAAGCATAAACCAAGATCTAGGTATCAACCACCTCCTCCGATACCTCCGTCAACCGTCAGACAGAAAACCACGTCTTGGTGGTCGCCAATTCCGATCTACACAGCTCGGCCTACTGTTACTTTTGAAGGTCTGAATTTTCATAACCGATAGTACGCTCTTGTTCTTCCTCCTCCTCTATGAACAATGGCGAGCAGATGTTTCAGCATGTAATCGTGTGTTCAGCTTTGCTTTTGCACACTTTCTAAGTAAATAGTAAGAACTTTCGTATTTCACGTATTATCTGAAGCTTTTTTATCGTTATTAGAAAGACGTCCTCTTTTTATATTTTATTACTTCTTCGATTTTGTTGATACGACGATATAACTGTGCAAAACTGTAAACTTCGAATCTAGAAAGAAAAAAATTACATGTTCTTGACGATAAAGCAAACAAAACTTATTTTAATAAGGATAAATAGAGCTTCAGTTAAACTATATATTACGGAAATATCTAATGTTTACTTAAAAAATAAACAAAAGTAAAATTAAATCTATAATTACAAGTTTATACTTATGTCCACTCTCGTAGTTTAATGGTACGTATCCTACAAAAAACTCCTTTCATTGATTTCAGTCTTCATTATCAGAAGTAATCATCTTCAATCTATTATAATATGAAGTTACGAATTGTTTTATGGTGAAATGATAAATAATATAATTCTTCATGATAGGACATTCTTTCGCATACACAATATTGGGCTTTTCAAAGAATACCTACTTGTTTTCAATTTCAAAGATTTTATAGTCCCTTTTTTATTGAAATTCAGTAGAATAAAGTATTAAAAATCGAAGCATTACTTCCACGTCCTCCCGTTGTTAACAAAAATTTTTGAAAGAATGACGGAATGCCTAATTGTACTGAAACAACCTTTTTGTAACATCCATCAAAATTATTATACTACTCTTCCTCTATAATCTTCTTTGTTAACCATATTTCCAAAAAACGTTCCTCTTAATTCTTATTTACATTTCCTCTTAAAATATCATTTTTCATTAAAAAAACATACCTAAGTACCTAGTATCATTGTAGCAATAGTTTAACGTTTGTAACTTGTAACACATCGTGAAGCGACAAGTAGACGACAATATTCTCTAATCGCACAACTTTACCTGAAATTCCAAATTAGAAGAGCGACATTTCCAAAGCGCAGCATAGAAACGAAACAGCGGCAAATTTTTATTGTCCTGAATCTGTTTCCCTCTACTGATATTGTACGCATTCAACTATTCTGAAAATACAATTAAATCGTTCACCAACATGTTTCTATTTTTTTTTTAAAAGCATCATCGTTCAAGTGGTTCATTAGCGGACACCAATATCGATCGACGCCGAGCCAGAGAGTGTTTTGTTTAAAACCTGAAAGTTCGTCGAATGTTTACAGTGATCCTCCATGCTGAGCGATTTTTGTTTCACCATTAATCGTAGTGCCGCTAATTATCATTTTCGTTTTTTTTTTGCTCGACCATAGAATACTCGAACGCGCCTCCGCCGCCACCAAAATCTCAACACTACAGAGACGACTGCCAAGGTAACGCTACATGCTAATCATTTTTTTTTAATTTGTATCCATTACGCGGCTGATTAATTTGTTGCGATCTCGTTCATAGTAGGGCTGGGACTATTTGTCGAATTTTTCGGTATTCGAATATTCGAATACTTCTGTTGCTCAATTATTTGGCGAATATAATTCGAATATCCAAGTATTCAAATACTATTCGAATATCCAAGTATTCGAATACTATTCGAATATTTAAGTATTCGAATACTATTCGAATATTTAAGTATTCGAATACTGATGTATTGGAATAGTATGGTGTGAATTGTAAATCAAGTTCTTTAGGTTCATCTGTCAGGGTGAAATCTTGTAAGCTAATTTTGACACACTCCACACCATACTATTCGAATACATCACTATTCGAATAATAACATTCGAATACTCAAATATTCGAAGTTTATTCGTAGCATTCGAATACTCAAATATTCGAAGTTTATTCGTAGCATTCGAATACTCAAATATTCGAAGTTTATTCGTAGCATTCGAATACTCAAATATTCGAAGTTTATTCGTAGCATTCGAATACTCAAATATTCGAAGTTTATTCGTAGCATTCGAATACTCAAATATTCGAAGTTTATTCGTAGCATTCGAATACTCAAATATTCGAAGTTTATTCGTAGCATTCGAATACTCAAATATTCGAAGTTTATTCGTAGCATTCGAATACTCAAATATTCGAAGTTTATTCGTAGCATTCGAATACTCAAATATTCGAAGTTTATTCGTAGCATTCGAATACTCAAATATTCGAAGTTTATTCGTAGCATTCGAATACTTGTAAAATATTCGGATATTAAATTATTCGAATAGTCCCAGCCCTAGTTCATAGTCATAAACCAAGTCCATATTTCAAGAATTTTGCGAGACATCCTGAATCGTGGCTTAAATCGATCGATCGATTTCTCGCTGGTTTCGACGGCGTTCAAATTATTTTCGCGGAACACACCCGTTCGAATGAAACAGAGCATGGAAGTTGCTCGTCATGCATGGCATCAGGTGCAATCGTTTGCACTAAGGGGACCGTGCAATTGTTTTGCAATGGGTTGAGCATGAACGCTGTTACAAGAAAAAGAGCGAGAAACTGGCATGTATCTATGTAGTAGTTTTCACTGCCGAGTTATACATGCATGGTTAATGAAGGAGTTCGAATACATTATAGGGAAATATGAGGTGTTAAATTAAATGTGTCCAGGGATTTGAAAGTGTCTGGTTATATGCTAAAACGAGTGAAAAATCCATATATCACTTAAAACTGAGGACGGGAATCAGCACTGTCAAATTTTCGTTTTGGCTTTTAAATTGAAGCTGACAGTATTGCAAGTGAATATCTTCTGTCTAACGTGTATTATTTAAAAAATCGTAGTAGTTTATTGAATGGCGACTTTCTGTGAGAATATTTAAGAAAGACAGGGCTTTTATTCACGACGCGTTATTTAGGTGATTTGAAACAGCAAATTGAAAATGCAAATCAGACCTCAATGATTAAATCAGGAACTTTTAGAAGAATGTTAAATGATAGAGACGAGAATGGTAATTTAAATTTAATTATTGAGAATTTTATGTCATAAAGATTCAGTATGATAAAACAATAAAGACACTTGCAGCGTCGCAATCGAAAATACTGTTTTGTCAAACATTTGTTACTCGTTTTAATGTGTATCAGAAGCTATGGAAGTTTTTGAAAATAGTTTTTTCACATCTTACGTGTAATCGAGAAACCATGCAAAATGAGTAATAAAACTCTTGTTGTAACATATTGATTAATTACAATTTCAATAATTAAAATGTTTTGAAAGGGTCTAGTTTATAATTTATATAGGTGAATATAGTTCATGTAAGAGGAGAACTTGTGTGTGTTAAATTCTTTCATACATTTAGAAATTTGCAGGAGTCTGATAGAAGTAACGTGACGATTTTATTGCATGTTTAATTAATAAGTAATTAAGGATTTCACGGTTAATTACATGCATGTGACGTGTTACATCGTTTATATTTTAATTGTGTGTGTTAATGGTAAGTGAAATATAATCTGAGGACGTACCTCGAAAAATTCAAAATTTGAAGACATTAATAAATTTATAATAATTCATATACAAAGTTATTCGTAAAGCGATTAATGCTATTATATTTAAAATTTAAGAACGTACTAAAAAAATGGTTCACACTAAGAAATTTCAGTTTTGAAGAAAATATTTGACGGTGAAAATTATTTTTTCCCCGTTCAGGGTGAAATTAATAAACTAATCTCCGTTGTCAGTAGGTACACTGAAGATTACTTAAAAAAATTTGAAATGTTGTTCGATAGAAACTTTGCTAAGCAAAATGTGTTTCTTGAATGGAAAGGCTGATAGGATTGTGTGCACGCTGATAAAGGCGAACAATTGCTACTTTGAACTCGGAAAATTTATCCCGATTACATATTTAATACCCATAATTTCGGTAAGCTATTTTTAAAAAAATCCGACACAAAAGAGGGTATTTTGTGGAGTCTTTGACAACTGTCGAGAATTATCTGTTAAACGTTGGTACCTACACAGTACAAAGAATATATATTATATAAACTTATCTATAATATTTAGGATTGTGTAGGAGTGTATATTTAAGATTCCAGCTCACTTATAACTAACTGCTGACATTTGTCAATGTATTTACATCAGTTCAGACGATTTGAACACATTGTACTGTGTTTTGATACTTTTTGAGATACGCTTGATGCCCTTGTTACTCATCAAATACACATAAAGCGATACGTCATTAAGATAAGGATTTGCCATTGAGGATTCATTAAGTTTAATCTGGAAAAATTTAACAGAACACTGCCTTCAATACGTCTTTTAAATATTAAAACAATTTAAAGAAAAATTAAAACCGACTTTAAAATAATAAAAATGCACTAATAAGTAAAAAATAATTTTTTCCCTTATTTAATCTACGACTCTCATATTTTTTAAGTCAACGCCAGATTTACACAGTGCAAATGATGAGGCGCCGACTTAAAGAATATGAGAGTCGTAGATTAAATAAGGGGAAAAAATTACATTTTACTTTTGAGTACATTTTTATTATTTTGAAGTCGGTTTTGATTTTTAAAAAAAAATTGTATTTTTAACTTTTTAGTTTGATATATATTGACACAACATGTTGTGGAAATATGCGCGTACCTACATAAAATAATAATAATTAGGTGACACTAGTCTTTATCATTAACCAGAAATGGCAGAACCTTCTTTGAAGTCTGTTAAAAAAGGAAGATTCCATGAGTAGGGTCATGTATAATTATTTAAACGAATTATTGTTAAAACCAGTGTTTAAAAAAAATATCAAGTTTCAAAATTCAGGCATTCACATTGCATTTTAGTGTGCGTCTCGTAAGTTTTACTTTTTCTGTAATATTTACAAAATTCTTTCATTTTCGAACACAGGTACATTTCATAGAGGAATAAGTTTGAGAAATAAGGTGGTACTCTTTACGTAATAATGTGTTGCTCTGCTCTTATGTTGTCGTTCATGAATTTCAAAAGGAGTTTGGAAATGTCAAACGCGTTTAAATTCCATCTTTGTCGAAGTTATCGGTTACTTCCGCTTTCCACGTATAAGCTATAAAATTCGAAGGACGCACGTCACATTTACATCGATTGTGTGTACAGGCTTATCTAATCTCTGAAAACGATTGATACCAGCGTAGGACGGCATCTGGCCGACATTTTTATCGATAATCTGTTCAGTGCAGTAGCAACTTCGAAGTTGTTTATTGCAAATTGGCTGAGTTCCAGCCAATGTCGCGCCAGTTTCTTATTATAAATTGCTGCCCCAACTGGCAGTACCTACATTCGAGAAACCAAATTTCAGTAACTCGACAAATTTTCCTTCGAGCGCTCAAAGTTTAAATGAACTCCCTCGCCTCGACCTTGTGTTCACTCACTGTGAATTTATTGTTTCGTTCGTGAGGCAGTGACGTAACAATTTACGCGGCTCTGTTAATGCAAACCCGTTACAAGCTTAAATGTAAAGTCACTTCGAAAAATGAAAGTTATACGTGCCGTGTGATCGCGGTGGTGAAAATTTGTATCGATAAAGCGTTCGGTTACGATGGAGATGAGGTGTGCGTGCGTGCGGTGCTAAAATTATCACCGACGTATCAAAATTGCAAATAGCTGTCGGGGGAATATGAACATCGAAATGGTATTTTCGTGCTCCACGCAAATTAGATGAGTAATTAGTTGCAAGACCGAGCGGAGCACAGCGTGCAACATGGTTAGAAATCAGAAGCAGTAATTACTGCTTTATTGTATGGTATCGTGAGTCGAAGTAATAAAATAATACTGATAAAAACTTAAGCTCACAAGACTACAACACTTCACATTCTGCGTATTTGCCTTCAAGAATATCTTGAATTCCAATCGTTTTTACTGGGGACAAGAATTTCAAATTAATTATTCTAATTAGGTCTTCTTAATGAATTATTCTAATTAGGTCTTCTTAATTAATTATTCTAATTAAGTCTAGTTAATTAATTAGAACCATTTTAGACATTTTTATTTTCAAAACGAGGGAAGAAGCAAAATTACTAGATATCCACAGTTTCAGTGAAAATGAAATTACAATAGGGTATGGAGGTTTATTTTATACTTTATAGTAAGAAGTTTGTATTCATATTTCTCAGAAATTTTGAAAATTTTGTAGAAAAGAATTTTGCGCAATTCCACTTTGACAAGTATATATGAATAGAAGTTGAGTATTTTATAGAATAATTCTTGTATAACGTTGAAAGCTTAGAAGTTAAAAAAATTGAGCGACTTATTTTCAAGCATGAAGTGACTCATTTTCTTATTCAAATAAAAAATAAGATATTTATTGGAACGTAGTAATTATAATTTCTAAATATTCTGCATTTTTCTATCGATACTGATATAAACCTTCTTTATAAAAGTAAAAATACTTTATTCCATTGTTAGACCTACCAACTACCACTTAATTTGCCTAATTTCAAAGCAAGGAATGAGAAACTGTTACTCACAATCAGACGAATAAATTATATTAATGCTCTAAACAAATCTACGAGTCACTGTATGTCCACTTGGAAACTGCCTTCAAATCGCGCTTATCGCACGTTTCAGACTTAATTGCGAATTTAGGAACTTCTCACGAGTCTTCTGACTACAACCACTTCCGCGCTAAGATCGCAACTCATCGTACCAGTTACACGCTGAAAGCGCGATGAAGAACCTGCTGAAGAACTGTTTTGATCCTTTTTACGAGTTCTACTGTTCTACAAATAATGAATCTTATTCAAGGAGCAACATACACCTGGACATTTTGAAAAAACAAGTGGCTTTAGCTTTTTGTAGATTCTTGAAGTATAAAATCTTGGGAACATGTTGCTGAAATATACATAATTAGTGAAGTTATTTTAAACATACCGCTTCTTTGTCTTCCGACAATGTATTTATTTAGGAATCCGCGACTGTGGTAAAATAGTAGATGACTGTTTTGGTCCAGAAAATTTTACTCCTGAATTTGTAACTACTATTTCTTTTTTAAATGATATTTCTTAAGTAATTGAGTACAACGTCCGCGAGATTTGCCCCATTTTTTCGTAAAAGTTTGTTCTAAAAGACCTCGGATCCGTGTAGTTTTAAAGAAAGAAATTTAAACGATTTAAATTACAATTTTGAAGGCCGCTGCCACGTATGCGTGATCTTACTCCTTTAGTCGCTGATTCACGGCTCGTTCCCTCACTCTTTTTACGCTTAGATCTTATTTCAAATATCCATTACGATATCTAGATTCGTATTTTTAACCGACTTCAAAAAGAAAGAGTTTTTCAGTTCGATGTGTATGTATGTATTATGTTTGTCCGCGAATTTATCCGTAACTACTGTGCCGATTTTCATGAAACTTATTGCATTTAGTTTAGCTTGATTCAACTTAGGCCACGAAGCAAGAATCATCAAAATCGGCTAAGTAGTTGTGAAGTTACAGCAAAAATAAGAAATCTGTTTCATTATTAACACATTCTAGGTCTTACATGTGTTTGATTGGATCAAGTTCACCGATAACAAGGCCATCTAGGATTATTACCCTACTTAAGGCAACGTATGCTTGCCCCTTTGCAAATAGTGATCGGCGGCAATCGCGTTTCTTTAAATTAACTGATTTGACTTAATAAGAAACATTATTTCATGCTTTTCTTAGCCATTTTGAAGTCGGTTTAATTTTTCAAAAATATGCAAATAAAATTAATTTTTTAAAAAATTAAACCGACTTCAAGATGGCTAAGAAAAGCATAAAATAATGTTTCTATTTAAGTCACATCAGTTAAGAAACATTAATTTATGCTTTTCTTAGCCATTTTGACGTCGGTTTATTAAGTCAAATCAGTTAAGAAACATTCAGCTTTTCTTAGTCATTTTGAAGTCGGTTTAATTTTTCAAAAATATGCAAATAAAATAAAAATTTTCAAAAATTAAACCGACTTCAGAATGGCTAAGAAAAGCATAAAACAATGTTTCTTATTAAGTCAAATCAGTTAATTTACAAAAAAACGCGATTGGCGCCGATTTCGAAAAGTATAAATTGATATTTATTAGGCATATTATTAAGAAAGCAGTAAGAAAAATTATTTTACGCTTTTCTCAGCCATTTTGAAGTCGGTTTAATCTTCGAATGATATTCACAGCATCTTCATACATCTTAAAACGAACGATTATTCATTTATTACTTAGACGCTTGGAGCTACCACTTTTAATAAATCACAAACAGCTGATAACTAATTATGCAGTTTCTGGTAATCGAAACGATATTGCTGAGTCGATTGTGCACGCAACACTGGCCTCCACGAAAACTGAAGTGTTTCGGGTGAAAATACGGATGTCACGGGACCAGCGGACGTAGCGGGAGGTGGCGGTAGTGCGAAAACCGGCGGCGAATTCGCGCGAGCACCAGACGTTCGGCGCGCTTCTTTCGCGGCAGAGCGTTCGTCGTTGTGCCCAGACGCCCAAGAAGAACCGTTGCCCGGGCGCGGGGTGCGCACGGTATTCGCCACGGCACGGCGTGGACACGCGATACGTTTATTGGTCGCAGACCGATTATCGCGCCTAGACACGTCCCCGCGGTTCCGTTCGCTTTTCCGTCGACGCGTTCTTCCGTCGCGATCAGCCTCGATCTTCGCGCGGCCAGTGTCTACGCCGCAGTGCGCGCGTGCCCGTGGAAAGCCCCTAAATTCGCAAACAAGCCTGACACACCGGAGGAACGTTAATCGAGAGTGAAGTGCTTAAGCACGGAAAATTGTAGCTACTTGTAAGTGTTCGTAGGAGCTAGAACCGTCGGTCAACATTTTAAAGTGCAACGTTGAGGAAGTTGTGCAGAGTATCGACACGCGAACAATGGAGAACGGGAGAAACGTGAATTTGGAAATTGTGTTTTGAGCTGTTTTAGAGTCCGAGTGGAGAAGCTTCTGTTTGTTTCGTATAATGCGCGATACGATGGAGATTTGTAGGGTGAAGTAGTATTGCTGGGCTTGTTTTGTAATTGACGAGATCGAGAGTGTTGTTTCGTCGTGTATGAAAATGGTGTGAATATGATGGAGAGTCGAATGGTTCAAATTTTCATGCGTACGTGGACAAGGTCGTCGCGAGCAGCGTAGTAAGAGCTTAATCAGTCTATGCCTTGAATCCTAATTAGGAGCCTCGTGCCCGCCATAGCTCTTCTAGACTACGTATGACAAGTTTATATGAGGGAACTTAACGGGGAACACGTGACGAAATTACGGCCAATTGTATGGAGATGCACCGTGTTTTCTGAATCCATGTAAGTTACGTTCTATGCCAGTGGAACGCGATCGTCAAGTACAGTTCAAAGTATTTTTCGGTGGTGTTGCGAATTTTTTGGAGGGAGATTAGCGATAAAAAAAATATGATGAATCACTTATCCAAATGCATGATACCGATAATATAGTACTGACATTGTCATTCAGTAATGCGGCTACTGATAAGAACTGTCGATATTGGGATTTCTGGCATATGGCAGATAACATGTTTACACAATATTGAGGTATCGTTATTTATGATTCATTTACGAATTCTCGAAATTTCAGTCGAATTTGAGATACCGTGGCTGAGAATAATTTTAATTGGGAAAAGCATTACCTAAATTATATTATAAAATGAGCTTGTCTATGCTCCAATTGACATTTTTATCTTTTTTCTTTAATTCTGTATATTCAAAACGAATTTCAAAATCTATTGATTCCTTGCGATTGCTAGTTTCTCGAATGAAATGTGTCAGGATTTAGTTTCAATATTTTACTGAACCAAGAAATTGAAAATCAACGTTCTCTGTTTAATCGTGATATTGCGAAAACATTTTTAATTGGTATACGCACAATTAACTTGCTAATTATTCTCGTGAATTAATTGATATTTACTTAACGGTTTTTATTACAGTAAACTACAATGATCCGAAGAGCGTAAAGCAGAGAAACGAAAGAACTAATGACTAAGAGAGTTTAACGATGTAAAAAAATACTCAATTGTCAAGTCTGTAAAGATTCTTATTTTGGTACCAATAGGAATTTCTGAAACACAATTTATAAATAAGAAGAATGTTATTTTGAACAGCGTATAACTAGGAAATATTAATTGCCATTAGTTTAGGTAACAAGCTCGTTAAAAACTTCTAGTAAAGCGTTAACTTTAATTGGAATTACGTGAACACCATTTAATCAGTTCGTATGCACTGTTCTGTTCTGTAATGTTCGCCATCATTCAGGTTATTTCTGTATTCCATTGACGATAGAAGCTTCTATTTTTTGCTGTTAAGAAATACGCAAAAATTATTTCTCACATTCCCCGTGTTCTGTATTAACTTTCCAAGAAGTGAATCGTATGAAACACATCGCAAACCGAGAGAGAGCTATAAAAAAGTGAATACAATGGTTGGATTAAATTGATTTAATTAAAAACTCATAAAAGCCAATTTCTGTACTTACGAGCGAGGATAGCCACCTTTTTGTTATTCTCACTTTCAGTTGATTCATCTTTGAACAGTATTACTGTATATAGACTCATTGTCTGATAAGAATACATAATCAGAATCCACAATAAGAAGTATGCTTCAAACTCTTCCATGCAGACAGACATACACTGTTATAAAGTGAAAAACACTGCTCAGAACGCTTGATAGTTACAGCCTTGATTCCAGTTAATGTTTTCTCCTTTGCATATAGTTCCTTCATTATTTTCTGATACCAATTGCACCAAAAGCTGCTCATCGTTACGCAGTGTTAATGAAGAATCGTAATGCGAATGCCCGTCTAGAAAATTCTTTTTGATCGATTCATGAACAATTGATGCATTGTAATTTCGTAGCGTTTCAAAGTACTTAGGTACTGTAAATGTCATCTCTGTGAAATGTGTTATAACGCCGTCTACATCCCGTGCCATATATCGTCGACTGCTTTTAACTAGTATAGGTACTTACACTATAATTAATCTTGAACGTTCTTCACTTTCTTCGCTCCGAATTGAACTCGAGAATTTTTAACCGAAACGTTATAAAATGACAGATGCGAATATTACATTTAGGTACTGGTCATCCATTGAACTTGGCTGTTTGAGATTTAAATCAAAACTGATCGATGTAAACTGTGAAGTACCCGTTATACAGGGTGCCCCGGCTGAAGGAGCTCGTTTTAGAAAGTGTATTGCTGTCGAGGGGCATCACTTTGAGCATTTGTAACATAAACAGTAAGTTACACTTGCCATCTCACCTTTTTTTGGTGAGCAAGGTCATTTTGTCACCCGCTACAAGATGCAATCATGAAAATAGATGCTGTCGTGCAAAAAGTACCGGTGACCTTGAAAAAAATCTAAAAAAATGAGCTTAGAAACAGTTTCTCTTCCACGGTGTTCTTCTTTTGGAACCATTCAACTTGTGCTTTAAACATTTTCCGTGTCGCTAAAAAGGAAGGAGATATTTAGGTGGCCTCCTTCAGCTGCGACACCCTGTATACACTCATTAGGAGAAATCAATAAACACATATGTAGGGAGACCGAGGCTAGTTGTTATTTTTTTTTATTAATTATCATGGTGTTAGATACTGCAATTATTTTGTACTTGTTTGTTATGGTTTATTTGCAAGGTCTGAGAGATTGAAGGGAGGATGTAAAGGAAGGTGTAAAACTCGTGGGGTGAGTTTAGAGGGATTTATGGCGGGAAAGTGGACTGGAGCATCTAAACTCTTCACCTCGACTGCAGCTTCAGGATGAAAAATGTAACTGTAGTGGTGTTCCTATTCCTATGCTTACAGAGAACGATTCCGAGCCCGAAAATTCAAAAAATTCTGAAACTTTGTGAATATGTAAGGGATTTCCTCCTGATTACAATGCAATTATTTTTTGCTGTCCAAATTCACTCTAAGAGGGTGGAATTAACCCCTGAAGATTCGGCTATTTTTCGATTTTATTTTGTAACACCCAATCTGTAAGCGATAGAAAAAAAGTTTCCAGATAAAAGTTTCTTCTTTTAATTAGATCTATCACTTGGTAATTTACAGTTTTTACAGTTCTCGTTATAACACAAAATCCGAAAAAAGGGAATTTAAGGGGCCAATTCCACCCCCTTAGAGTGATTTTAGGTAGCAAAAAAAATTGCGTTGTAATCCGAAGGAAATCCCCTACAAATTCACAAAGTTTCAGAATTTTTTGAATTTTCGGGTTCGGGATCTTTTAAGACTATAAATGAGTTTAATATAAAAGAACCTCGAAACAAAGTAAACAATCAATTAAACTTACCTGTCAAGTATTTTCGTTTCAGTCGAATACAGGCTATTTTAATGATATAACACTTTAACACTTCGTATATATCTTGATCTCAGAAAACGACCAAGCAAATCGACGAAAATTTTACTTTTACTGCCGAAAAACATCAACCGCGGATTACTACTCTGTTACAAGCGAGGCTGCAGTGAAATTTACGTCAAATGACTGGGCACTAGTGTTGTCATAAACAGGAAAATAACTTGCATGTGTAATGCGTTTAGAAATGTGGCAATTCGATTTGTCCCATTTATAGCACCTCTCCCCTACAATATCAATTTCATCCGGGAAAAGTGCGAATTGTATTCGTTTTGATCGGTATAGAATAGATGGATGGAAGTACCACGTTTGATAGTTGAACTTTCGGACACTGAAAGTTGATTAACAGCGGCCGTCTCACCTTTGACACAATGATCTGAACTATTATACGTGATCGACCATGTAACAGCGGTGCGGCGTGCTCCCTGAGCACCCAAGCTGTTCCCTAACTGCTGGTTTACAAGCGCCAGTATTCATTGACAAGTCGGTCGGGCGGCGTGATGCATAAATTTCCGTAAAGGCAGAAGAAGTGGATCATTAGAGTATCGTGATTCACGGTGAAATCGTTGCTCGATAAAAAGTTCCTTTCTTCCTCGTGAACAAACAGCTCCACGCTGCGCCTGGGGATGGCATTCCCTCATTTGAATAGAATGGCAGTTATGAGTGTGCACGTAGCACCTTTCTCAAGGGAAAATCTCGCTCCGAGAGTAGCAAAGTAACCGTGTTTCGTCCAGCCCAACCACTTAATAGGCACGAACCTCCGATCGCTGGTGAACATTTCACGTTCGAATAAGGGTGAAGCCGCCTCGACTAATTCCTCCTCCTTTGCGCGTTGAATCGCTGCGCGAAAAACGGCCCTCGTGGGACTGGAGAAAGTGTTACGAGATACCTAGTTACATTTTACGTTCTTTCTAGTCACACGTTCCTTGCGAATTGACACGTTTCTTCCTCCCCGCTGGATAATTGACCGCCATTATAGTCGGTTCTAATGAACCAGTTTCCCACTCGAGCTTCCTGAATTGTAATCAGAACCGAAAATTGGGTGATCATTATAGACAAGGAAATAATCTTGCCTGGCGAATGAATAGAAGTCTCAAATCACTGTACAGAATTTCGTTAATAAAAATACTGGATACACTGTCGGATAGTTTGTATGCTGTAATATTTGGCGCGATATGTTTTCTAACGATTGATTTTCATTCAGCTAAAGACTTAGTATGCTTCCCTTGCAAAGCTGTCTGCTTCTTAATGCAGAGTGTTAATTAAAATATCAATCATGTGGCTAGGAGAGTGTTAATTGCATTTGTCGACAGTACCAGCGTTTTTTATAGTGTAATTATGGATATTAATTATAAGCCTGTCGATCGACGGTGCGCACGTTACGAAGTTTTCCAGAAACGACTACCGGTTGCTCAACCGAAGCACACTTTCCATTCTTCATCGCTGATTATCACGCAATTAATTCTGCACTTGATCGAAACGAGCGGAGAACGAAGTTTCTCCACACGGAACGTCTTACACTCTTACAGTACTCGCCTTAACAAGTTTCGTGTCTGAAACTACTGTTTCACTTTACCATTTTCTTAGCTTTTTTCTTCGACTGGACTTACCGCAGCGACGCGTTATTACCGATTTATACGAATTGAACTGTTATTCCAGATTAGGGAAGAATCATATCGTAATAGAGATATTTAATGATTTTAATTTCTGTGAAATATACAGTATTTCTGATTTTATGTTTGTTAAATTTTTATTTTACTGGGAACTTATAGGAAATGTTACAATTTTACATACAAATGTTCATTACTTATCTATCGAACTAGAACTGGAGGAACAGAATGAATAATATACTTTTCTTTAAACTAAAATAGTATGGCACAAAGAAAGTAGCAGGTACTTAGTACGTAGTAGTGAAAGACTCAAGTAACGCTATGTATAATTTAACTACACAATGCATATAAATAAAAACCAAATTTAGTTAACAGTATAAAGACACTTAAAATAAAAACAAGAAGGTGGAATAATAAAGACATATATTATAACACTTTTTATTGATATTTTATTTATTAATCCATTTCGTTTCCAATTTTTATGTTAATGTCAGTTGTTCATCTAAAAAAAACACAGCTAAAGCCAAAAGATGAATAGTTCTTTTCAATATAAGTAGTTTCTTTTGTTTCATTTTCAGCGAGTTCGGCAGCCTCAAACTGCCTCATTGTCATGTTATATCATTTATATGTTAAGCGCACTTCGCGAGGCAACAAAGAGCTGATTGAATTTCATTTTCAATTAGACAAAAACAGGCACGGAACGGTCATACGATATTTATACCCTGGTTTATATAACTGAACGTCGACTTCATTTTCTGCAAACTTGAACTTTTGAGATTACTCACCATTGAAGTAGAGCAGCCATGCGTGCACGTAACGTGTAGTTCTTTTCCACCAGTTTCACTGCAAAAAGGCATAAATGTTTTCGAATTATCATTTTAATTGAACTCCTCCTCTTCCATCTAACGATGGAAACTTTCGGTTCTACGAAAATACGAAACGCAGATGTTGCGAACTTCCGGCAAGTTCTTATCCTGGTTGGATAGGGAATCTTATGTTGGTGTAATGTGCGACAGCCGTGACGTTCGTCAGGAACTTCGACAAACTTGGCTTCAGGACAATCCTTATTTAGATATTCCAGTCGCACAACTGTGTATTAGGGTGGGTCAATTTTTTCAGTGTTTCAATTATAAAAACGACTAGTGGAAAAACGGTACAATTCCAGGTTTAAAATTAACCACTCCCTTTAAATTTTGTGTAATACATTATTTACCTAGGTGGAGTTTCATTTAAAATTATAGAAAAATACGAAAATTACTAAAGTTATTAAAAAAAATTTAATTATTGAGCTTATGAACCGCAAACGGAGCAAACAAGATATCGCTTGTTTGGTGGACTTTGTTAAATAGCATTAAATTTACTACATAGATGACATATCGCTAGATCATTATTTAAATAAAAAAATATTTAAATAACGTATCAAATAAAAGTGACTTTATCTTTACTTGTCATCAAATAAAAATAACTCGGAGTTATTTTTATTTCAAATAAAAATAACTCGGAGTTATTTTTATTTCAAATAAAAATAAGCCAGAGTTACTTTTATTTGAAACGTCACAAATAATTTTTTTGTTCAACGTGAATTTATCCGATGGCCACAAATAATTTTTTTGTTTGACGGGAATTTATCCAACGGCGACAAATAATTTTTTTGTTTAGCGAGAATTTATCCGACGGCCACAAATAATTTTTTTATTTGACGGGAATTTATTTTAACCTTCAAATAATTTTGTCGCCTTTTCATTCATTTGTACTTGATAATTATTTGAAGCTCAAATAACTCTGGGAGTAGCTCCTTCGCCTTCGTGCACCAAAAATTTATTTCGTCACGTGCCAAATCTGGTCACTTCAATACATAAACTTGTCATACAAGTCATAAACATCATTCCAAAGAGACATTCATTCTTCTTTTTTTCTTAGAATTCTTTTTATACGAAACCGAACTGGCGATTCTAGTGCTTGTAATAAAAACTCTTATAGTCGACCAATGAAAGACTGTGCGAAACTCGTGAAAATGTCGAACACTAGTTTGCCACGCGTCGAGGACCTGGAGAAGAGTGCCCAGTGGACGAGTCTCGCGGAGGAGATCAACTATCTGGAGAAAATGTGTCATTTGAACAACCATCGCCACTCTAAGAAGCCAGTGTTGAAGTTCCATAATTACCAGAAACACTCGGTGCCTCAAGTGCAAAAAGCGCTGTCTGTTTGGATAGAACCGAACGCGGAAACGAACGAAGATTTAGCGCCAAATGTCGAGCTCTCGAAGCCCGACGTCGGCGAGACGTATCCTTGGAGTTGGCGTCCTAAAACAGAATTCGAGAGGACTTATTTCTTCGACGATTACAGTCAGTGTAAGTTTCGGGATGACTCGCAGAAACGATGCGGTTCCTGTCCGTACAATGAATCGTTCAGCCAAAACAGAGAGAGTCAACGGTCTACCCAATATGAAAAAGATCAGAGCCCGCTACTTCAGACAGATCAGTCTCGACGCCCCTTCGACGTGGACAAGTTCAGTCAAGTGTACAACAGGATTAACGAGCATTATGGCAGCGAGTCCAGCTACAGCGGAACTAGGGAAAGGCTTCACGAGATCTTCGAGCGCAACAGATACTTGAGAAGAAAGTTCTTTTCCAGCATGCCAGACAACGATGCTACGAGCTATGCCACTGACTTTCCTAAAGGTTTCGATAATAAAACTCCTGGCACAGTCCCGAAATACACCAACAACGGATTTGGCAGCACGGAAACGCTTACCAGTCAGAGTAACCAGTCGTCGATCAGCAGCATAAACGACAGAAAGTCTCGAGGTGTGATGAACGTCACGCCGGAACTTGTCGACGAGGAAAGATGCGTCGGTGAGTCCCCTCAGAAAAGCGAGTGTCCGAAGAGCACGTTGCACATCGCGTCCACGCCGAAGGATAGCAAGTTACTAGTGAAAATCGTGCCAAGGGATGAGGTGTACGCTTCAAAGGAATCAGCGAGCTTTCACGATGCGACATCGGTGCACAAATCTGCTTTAGGTGATACAGTGGTAGCTGGAGAAGGTTTTCAACGATCACAAGGTAACGAAATAAATATGGATAACGTTAAACAGTACAGTGCATGCAACCCTTACACGCCAAGTAGGTGCACGATGTGTTGCGAGCAGCTGAACCCAAAGGAAGGAATTAAACACCAAGCCGGGGAACACGAGAGTAGTCTCAATAATGAACCAATAGGTGAAGTTTATTCAGTTAATCAAGCTGCTAATCAGCAAACGAATAGTTCTAAGTATGTAGTAGGTTCACCTAATTCGCGGCACGAGAGTGATGGAAATTATAAGAAAACAGTGGCGTATAGTTTCGTGCCTCAGAATCCACCTGAAGAATTACTTGTTCAAAATAGTCAAACCGATGAAGAAGGTGTGCGACCTCGGGACTCCAAGTACTTACATCAATTTTTGCCTGGTTACGGATCAGCGGAGAACGTCTCTGGGTCAAAACCTGCTATCCAAACTGACACTTCTTATGCAACACCAATCAAGAAAGACGAGGTTCCAATTAGAAGCCAATGTGCGTCGTGGACAAAACAAAATATGTGGTGCTCGCAACAGAATCATTGCAAATCTTTGCCCGATTTGACTCTTTCTGAGAGAATATTAAACTCTCCACTGCAGACTAATCGGTTCATTGATGAAGCAGATGTGGCATCCAAGTCCAGCGTTCAATGTAACATTAAACCTGCCATCCCGAGCTACCACACCAGCTCAATTGACAACCAGAACGTTGCAGAAAATCGGAAATACTTCGCTTCTCAGATCGCTCTATCGAATCCTTCCGAGCCAACGACTTTAGCCCTAAGACGCGTGAAAATAGCAAAGATTCCAGCACCGCTGGATTTGTCAAGGGTGAATGAGAAATACGAGGAGGCGGAGGCACTCGAAAGGAGGCAATTGGGCGATTATACAGTCGACGTGTCCCTTCTTCGAAACTATGATTGCCCCCTGAAAGGGCAGCCAGCGATAGTAAGGGACGAATGTTCTTCCGACGATAATCGGGATGTGTCGAAATTCAGAGAAAACTCCCCCCAAGAACCACTTTCTCTAATAAAACGCGAATGGCGCAATGGGAATGCCAGTGAAAGAAGCAACCGCGACAAAGGCAACTCTGCGAAGCAGAATCAGTTGAGGAAGGGAAATGCAACGCGGGCTTTGCACAAGTCCTGCGGAGATTTGACAGCGATGGACGATCTGAGATCGCCTCAGCTCGTGAACAATTATAAGAATTCAATGATCGATCTTCGAGCGAGCAACTCCGCCGTGAATCTTCTGCAGAGTTCACAGGCTGCTGAGCTTGGCGCAACGCGGAACAGGAATGATGCGCCCCCTTTGTCCGATCACGTGAATTCGATTGGCGCTCTTCAGGCGGGGACCGGAACTACGCTTCCCTCGGTTTACGGGCCGATTCCGTACAGTCAGTAAACATGCACATAATTCTCCTGAAATAATACCCTTCCTGCTATAAATATTCGTAGTGCCGTTAGGATCACGCTGCGCACCCTTCTAATCCTTTCCTCTCGCAGGAACAGTGGTAGAAAACAGAGGTGCTCTGTTTTCTATCAAATATTTGCATCCAGATCATTATTCGTTACTCATAAATAAACAAGTCTAGGTATGCTATCTAAGTAATTCGTCAATATTTAATTAAATAATAGGACATTATTCTAATACGATATACTACTACCTATTATGAACTTATTCGAATAATGATACGGATAACTGTTGATTGTTTTCGCTAGCTACTGTCTGATAACTGTTTTAGCAAATAATAAATGCATTGTATGGTATAATGGGAATAACGAATAGTAAAATTAATGAGAGAGTAATTATTCGAATAAAAGTTATTCGGTTTTCTGTGCTGTTCAGATACATTCTTATTAATAATAATAATAATAATAATAATAAATCGTCTTTATTCTATTAAAAACTTTGTTAGACGTGTGTGGCAGTTCAAACTTATTCGTTATTCTTTGCGCTATTCATGATGCGAATTAAATTATTGTGCCCACCTTGGGTAGAAACTTGTCGTCGTTATGTACGACATAGTCAACAAGTATTTATAAATGATAATGGGTTACAGCAAACATGACTGCGCGATATTGTAGGTATTCGTGAACGTACAAAGAAATTGTCAAGTTGATCTTACTGCTTTAGTGGACATCTTTGAAAGCGTGAATCGTGACCCATGTCTTTTGTACGACTTGCTAACGGTAAAGCAGAAAAATATCTATTCTTTCTTATTAAACAACTTATACATATTGCAGACTGGTATAATTTAAACAGCCACACAGTTTGTAAATCACAACATTTGAGAAATTTAAACTCGGAAAGGATCTTTAGTGAACTCAGCAATCAAAACTACGTAAAATCAGCTTAGCGGTAAACTCTATCATTAATAATTTGTCAAAAAGAACATGTTTCTTAAGGGGTTATGCCGAGTCAACTTTCGAAAAAGATCGCGATTTCCCGGAATTTTTTGTGGAATATCTACCGTATATTTTTTTACAACTATTCGCTTATTTTAAAAGTACATGTATGGAGAAACTTTCAGTAATTTTATCATAGAAAAACATTGAAAAATAAACGAATAACAGTCATTCTCGCTGAAGCTGGTTTGATAAAGGCGCTGTGCGGTGAGCAAGTTTTCTCTAATCCGGGTCATCTAAAATTAAAAATTTAAAAACATTCTGTTAATATATGGCTGAATTCAGTAGATAACCGAGGGCTTTTTCAAAAAGTTAATTTTTGAAAAAATGGCGACCGTTTAACGCAAAACCACGCTTTTTCGATATCTAAATTGTTCGTTTTTCGTTAGTGAAAAATAGAGTTTTTGTTCAAATAAAAAAATAGCTTTTTGAAAAAACCGGTTTTCGAATTCCACTATTACCCCAAAAAACCGGTCCAACCGGTTTTCGAATTTTCACAAAAAAAAATACAATTAAAATAGTAAATAAGTATTTATACATATTTTAAAAATTCTCAGTTTCCTTAATATTATGGACTTACAAAAATATAACAAAATAAAATATACTCTATCTATAGAAAATCAAATAAAAAGAAATATAATAACTAAAATCCGTACAAAATATCTTTTAAATCATTTAAAAGGTGGTACCAAATTATAAATCTTCATTCCATTTAGTATTTTTTTTCTGACAATATGAACTCATGAAGATTAGTTTTACAATAATCTGTTACCTACTACAATATTGCTTGTGTCCGAGGCGATCTCAAGTAAAAATGTTAACATTTTTAATTAAATAATTCATTCATTCTGCATATTAATTCTAGTATATAAAACCGGTTTTTTAAATTTAAAACCCGGTGTTCGAATTCTACAAATTTATAAATAAAAACCGGTTTTTACACCCGGTTTTTAAAAACCGACAAACCCTACTGCATACATGTACTTTTTAAAATAAGCGAATAGTTATAAAAAAAATATGCAATAGATATTCCAAAAAAATTTCCCGAATCTCGCGTTCTTTTTCGAAAGCTGACTAGGCATAACCCCTTGAATAACCATAAGTCGACGATTTATGTGTAAGTATCTAATGGTGAGAGGTACTTCTCTGGCAACCCAGTACCACAATCCGGCGCGTGTAATTTCAGTGTCTGATAAAGGAATCGCGACGCACTTCGTTGATTTTACTTTTGTTTCCGGAACGTAGAACCCGCGAATGCAATTGGCATAGCGTGTGCCTCGCGAGTCGCGATGGCCTAAATGCACCTCGTGCTGGCAGCGCCGAGACGCAAGCGCGGCCTGCAATTCCCTCTCGTGTTCGCCGAGGTTGCTGGCCAGTAGTTCCATTCGCTTTATCAGTCGCGTAATCTCGGTACATCCTGACGGATGCATGCTCGCCGCGCGCGCGCGCTTTCGTCGCGTCGAATTTCCTAATAAATTCGCGGAAACGTTTGCTCGGGCAAGGTGCTTATCGTGCGCACCCACGAAGCAGGCGCAACGTCGAATCTGCTCGAATTTATACATTGCCCGTTTCCAATGAACGTGACGTCACTCGATAAATCATTTTCTCAGGAGGCATCTCTTAAAATCGGATTCGCCGTGATCCTCTAAAGTGTACACAGTGGTAATATAATTTTTGTTCGAGCTGCTTGAGCAATTCGTGAGGAAACTGGCGTTAAAATCTCGATCTTCAAGTTTTTCTAGTTACGTTCAACGTTTTACTTGATTGCCTGACATTAATAATATACAGGGTAGACGTGCCAGTAAATGAACACGTACCAGTGAATGGACATTTTTATATTAAAACGAGTAAAATAAGGTATTGAAATAAGCAACCAATCGATTAGAGACTTCTTTTAATTTCTTGCTTCATATCCAAAGAATTTTTGCAGCACGTGGAATCAATCGCGCTGCAAACAGAATTTTATAAAAGTGTTCGTTCATTAGCCTTAAGTGTTCAGTTATTGGTGCGTTTACCTTACACTACAGTTCTGTACGTAATGAGATACTAGCAAGACATTCTAAAGTTTCGTTGTAGTCGTGGACGTGTTATGAACTTGCATAGTAGTCGTATTTCGATGTGTAAGATTCTTTTAGTTTACACCAGTGTTTTTAGTACGTGTCTGACGGTGAAACGTGAATTTTTAATTGATCTGATCTCTTATTATTTCCTTCACTAGGGAAATCGCTTTAATTATTTCTACGACAATTGTTTCGTTGAATTTCTGTTTTTAGAACATAAAGGTATTAGTTTTAATATTGTTGAGTTTAGAAGGAGTTGAACATCATTAAAGAGTAGGTTTAGCCTGTAGTTGTCACTGATTTTTAACGTTGGTTGTCTACAAGTTATTGCTGGTTTGTCTCTCAGCCAAAGATTCCCCTTTAGAAGCGAAGAAGCCGTACACTTCCTGTAGAACGAACTAAACAAACCACGACCTCGATATGGGTTAAGCCAGTGTTCCTTATATGCGATCCGATTTTTCGCATAAAAAGCAGGTCTTCGGGCGTTGGAATCCCTGCATGCCCTGATAACTTC
The DNA here is from genome assembly GCA_910592295.1 of Andrena haemorrhoa. Lineage (NCBI taxonomy): Eukaryota > Metazoa > Arthropoda > Insecta > Hymenoptera > Andrenidae > Andrena > Andrena haemorrhoa. The sequence goes on from OU342943.1 coordinate 9,949,203, forward strand.
GAGAGAATCGAAATTTTAGTCATTCATACGAGTACGTGTCTCATGTAGGTTACTTTCAACAAGATAGATGTACGGATCGATGCGAATCGCAGAGATGGATGAGAAATAGAAAATAATAAATCATATTTTCAATATACTGTCGCAATCTATCTGTTTTATAATATTACGTAGATATTGTGTAGAAATCAGGGAAATGGTGATTTAAGAAAATACTTGAACAGGTTTAGGTAAAAGATTTTGCAAAGTATTTGGTATATCGTGAACAATTATTCTTTCTAAGGAGAAATAATTGTGAATGGAGGAATTTTATGACTCTATATTTTGAAAAAAAATTGAAGACAACTGCAATTAATTAAAATTACTTGCCTAGTAGTCGTATACTTGCAGTACTACGCATAGCATTACATTTAATATAATAATTTTGCTACGCGCACGATGGCATCTTAATATATAAAGCAGAAAGTGTTTGTGTGTTTGTCTGTCGCCTAAAAGCTTCGGAACTGTAAACTCTGGGGTCACTACATGTGTTCCAGCTCATAATGCCTAACTAATCCAGATGAATGTGACTATTTTCACAAAAAAAATAAATAAAAATTCTTTTTTTATAAAATCGGAATCTAAATTTCGAGAGAAGTCGAGTAGTAAAGCTAGTGTAGAATAACTGTAAAAGTAAAATGTCTGATTATTTACCGCGTAGACCCTGAAATCTCATATTCCGTAAGCCAACACTCGCGAAAGAAGAGACATGTATCTGCATATCGTGTATCATTGTTCGAGGTTATCTAGAATGCAGATCAACTAGAGGACTAGAGCATGCATTCACATTGGATATTTAAATACTATGCGTGTACTATGCTTGCCCACTAATGAAATGAAATCGCGAGTAAACCTTCAACAAATAACAAATACAATTGACGAGTTGAAATGTCCAGCGATGCGCAACTAGAGACACCAAATGCGGTAACAGCGAAATACATGCACAGAGCAACTAGGAATACTAAATACATTACTGTAATTGAAGGCTTGGATGCAATAAGGGGACTAGCGCTCGAAAATGGGAAAAATTATTGTCCAAACGCTAAGAAATATTGGAAAATTAAATGTTGTTAAACTGTATTTGAAAAATATAGTGTTGTAAAGCTCTTCACGACACACCTTTTTTCTATTTACAATTTGTTTATCGAATAATTACTATTCCAATTAAAAATTATAAACAATACATTTTTCATCGTTCAAAATCATTATTTCTTTAAACATAAATTGCGATAACTTGAGTAAATATTAACGGATCGCTATGAGACTTAAAACATAACTTCAGAAAACGCTAGCGAAGCCGTAGAATGTATGCACAAACCCTTATGTTAAAAAATGTAATAATATTTAATTAAAAAGTAATACTGGATATAACCCATGTTTTTCAATGTTTGCCGGTAAAAAGTATCGAGGTAATTTTGAGGTACATATAACTCACAGCGACAAAGTTCTTCTTTAATATACAAGGAAGATTTTCACCAATTTTCACATTGATTAATAACTAATTGTAAAAGATATGACGATATATATAATTCTCGCACGGCGTCAACTGTCAACGTGGAGGCTAAAACTGCTAAATAGGGCATTATACGCGGTTGTTGACTGTTGGTGGCGCGCGAGATTTATATATACCGTCATAACTTCTACAATTATTTATTAATCAGTGTGAAAATTGGTGAAAATCTTCCTTGTATATTAAGGAAAAACTTTGTCGCTGCAAGTTATATGTACCTCAAAATTACCTCGATACTTTTTAACGGCAAACGCTGAAAAACATGGGTTATGTCCAGTATTACTTTTTAATTAAATATTATTACATTTTTTAACATAAAGGTTTTGTGCATACATTCTACGGCTTCGCTAGAGTTTTATGAAGTTATGTTTTAAGTCTCATAACGATCCGTTAATATTTACTCAAGTCATCGCAATTTATGTTTAAAGAAATAATGATTTTGAACGATGAAAAATTTATTGTTTATAATTTTTAACTCGAATAGTAATGATTCGATAAACAAATTGTAAATAGAAAAAAGGTGTGTCGTGACGAGCTTTACAACACTATATTTTTTCAAATACAGTTCAACAACATTTAATTTTCCAATATTTCTTAGCGTTTGGACAATTATTTTTCCCATTTTCGAGCGCTAGTCCCCTTATTGCATCCAAGCCTTCAATTGTTAACATTGTTAATAGGTCAAGCAGCTTATAACAACGGTAAAACGATAACTATTAATGCAATACGCGCGGCTGTTGTGAAGTAATTTGCATTCTGACGGCCGGAAAGCGATTAATCACTAGCGCGTAAGACACGCAAAGGATATTGATTATTGAACACCGTCATGTACAGCGAACCCGCGGTCGTAATTTATGCATTCATTTCGTTTGTCATTATGGTACATACGCGCGTGACACTACATAGAGCGAGAATTTCACTAGTTGCGACGTACATTTCGTGCTGACGGTAATCAGGAACCGATTTTGGTCTGGGTACCCCCAAAGCTCCATTAAGCTGCGTTCTCACGCGCGCGACCCGCAGTGCAAATTGAAAAATATCTGGATTATTGGAAATAGTATGATAATCGTCCGCAATAGAGATGTTACAGATTAGCAACTAGTGCTTCGGTGAGGTATTAATCCCTCTGTGTGAAATATTGACAAGGAGGAATATTCAGAAAATTAAGATATAAAGATTATGTGATTTATGCAGATGGTTATCTTATACGTACGAGATAATTACAAATTTTGTACGCGTGTAGTGTTTTAGTCACTGTTACGAATGTTATAAATAGGCAAAATTTGTGCCGAGAACAGCTTAAGGGGAATTCTATTTTATGGGCTAAAAGCATAGCAAAATTTAGGAATTGTTTTTTAAAAACCTAGCATTTCGATTCATCTGAAATTTGGACCATGTTTTTAGACATCCTTGAAGAAGTTGCAGTTTTTTTTTTATTCATTTGTAATAATAAATATAGGAGTTATGAGTCACGCCATGCAAAGCTCGTCGTCCCCTACTGTGCATGATATTTACCTTCCAGGTAATCCGAAACAGGAAATGAAACGGCGTTTTACTTTGTATATACATATGTGGCTTGAATTTGATGAACCAGAATACGGCTAAGTTCTGTACTTCTTTTGTTACGTAAGAAAATTTGCGGTTCTTAGCAAAAATTAAAGGTTCAGACCTTTCAGTTCTAAAGCTCTCCACACTGCTCAATAAATTTTTTGTTTTCGCTGGTTCTTCGATTTCAAGCTATGTACATATGTAAACAATAAAACGCTGTTTCATTTTTCTGTTTCAGATTACCTGGAAGGTAAATAGAGCGACCTGTCCAGTGAATGAACACTTAATTGCTATAAGCGAGCTGTTTTATTACTAAAGTCAGACATCCCAGACCACAATTCTAGCAATGTTTGATAGTTATAACTTTCATTGAAAGTCTGGCAAAGGATTAAATAAAAAATAGGCCGATGACCAGTGAATGAACATAAATTTCTAATGAATGAACAGGCGTAGCCCAGTGAATGACCGGGATAAAAATAGTGGTTAGGTTTCCAATGTTTTTAGACGATTTTTTGTATAAATAATTGTTCATTCTCCAATAATATTATTGATTTGATACTTTACTAAGTAGTCTTATACGATCATAATTATGCATAGTTGAAATTTGGTTTCTGGGGTGGTTTCACCTTATAATCTCCACATTGGTGGCGAAAGTGTCAAGAGAAAAAAAGGGCGGGTAAGCTGTGCATTGATTGGTAAATTAAGAAATGTCCACTTTTGCTAGTGAATGCACGGCCGTGAGGACAACTATTGAATAAACGGAATTAATGCCGTATAAGTTATAAGTAAAAAGGAAAACGCTTTTGCAAGACGTCTGTGGGTGTCCACTCTAAATTTCGGTGTAAGTTTCAATGTGAAATGAGCACGATAAGCGTTCATTTTTGCGCGGCGTGATGGTCGCTCATGCATAGCTACTATATTTATGGTTAAAAATTAATAAAAAAAAACCTGCAGCTTCTTCAAAGATGCATCAAAACATGGTCCAAATTTCAGATGAATCGAATCGCTGATTTCTTAAAAAGAAAAATCCAAAATTTTGCTATGTTTTTAACCCAAAGAATAGGATTCCCCTCTTAATTATAAAGGCCGCGTGGAAATTTGATTCAGCAGCCCTCTGCTCGGAAAACGATCTTCCACAGAGCAATGTTTACGCGACATTTTTCACCATCGATTCTAGCTATGTCTCGTAGAGTTAGCGCGATCAAACGTCAGCCATGAGAAGTAGCGAGAGATCTGAGAAAGTGTACTTAAATCGCCAAGTTGCAGGGACCGAACGAGATGAATGAGTACGCACACGTAAAATAACGAAGGTTCTCTGTTGCAGAATCACCGAGGCGTTATGTGGAGGGTGAGGTGACGATCCACTATCGTTCACCAGTGCGTACAGAGGCGAAAGAACCATTGAGCGAGGAAGAGCTCGCCCGTCGGAGCGCGGAGAACATGCGACGCGTTTATCAAGAGGAACGCCGTCGCAAGTATCTCCAGGAACTCCACGACATTGATTCACGACGACATACCGATAACTTCATGTAAGTTCCACCCCATTTTTGTTTTATTCCTACGAAATCGTTTCGCTGTCATCGAAGAGCCGGGCGGTATCGAAGGGGCGCAAATATGTTATTCATGAAAGCTTGTATCTCCATTTAGTTTTGCAAATGGACGGTTCTATAAACTATGATAGTAATAAATATATTAATATAATATAATATTAAGAAAAATGTCAACAATAAAATGATGAAGTGTTATATATAGTGAGCTTTCAAGTATTCAAAGCTATTGTAAATCAAGTGCCAAAGTTTTCGAACATTGAACAGGGGAGCTGTTTATTTCAATTTGTTGCACAAGCTTTTACAGCTTTTATATTGGAATCTAATTTTGTTATGATTAAAAATTCTTATATCCTCCAAGAAGTAGGTAACACTCATAAGTAACAGACATGTAAGTTGATATTTAGGGTGGGTCAAAATTGACCCCGCATCCACCAGACGAGGGTTAATAGTTGGTTAATATATTTTATGCTTAATTGTGGCTAATATTCTAGTTATGTGTCTGATAATAATTTTTTTATTAAAGCTCATGCTTCGGAATATTTTCATTTATAGTTCTTAAATCGTGATTTTGGAAATGATAAAGGGGAAATTAAATAGAAATACTGTTGAAATATGCGAGCATTTAATAATATACTCGATGGATAGTGGAGAGAAACGTGTATTATTGTGGATGATCTAACAGTATTATCGTTGCGATTGTAATCCTTGTTCTCGAATTACCATGGCCTCTACCTTTATATAACTTCTGCGTAAAACATATATGTGAAAACATTTTCTCTACGAGTATACTATTTGGTTTTTAATTATTTTTATCTACTATTCCAACATTTTTCAACTTCTCTATAGATTCATAATCTTCCAATTCTGGGACTAATTATTCCTACTCTATCCACTTATTCTTCTTGCTTTCTTGCTTCTGTGTTATATTAAACAAATCAGTAAAAAAGACACGAACAATTACTGTTCAAGATAATAAACACAAAAAAACATACTTACCTACTACATTTTGAATTCTTCATATCTATGTAGGGCAAGAAATATTATTTTGTAATATAGAATTAATCGGCAAGAAACATCTAACTTGTAATAAATTTACAAAAAATATAGTTATAACTGTTATTTATATGATTCTAAATTTTAAAATATGTGATGCAAAAGTAATTGCACATAATTTATATATTTTGATTCTCCACAGTTTACTATTTATATTGCTTATATTCAAACACATTAGATTATTACTTTATCCTTCGTTAATATTTGAATTTTTAATCTTACATATTTCATGATTATTATTCTTCCACTTGCTTCGATCATTTCTCTTTTTATGTGTGACTCACCTACGTTTCTATTACAACGCCTGCGTAAAATAACTTAGAGTACGTGATGCATTGCGCAATAAATTAAGTAACGGGGAGCATGATAGGCTTACATCTTATCTCATGATGCATGAATAAAATGTCTCTGACTGCCACTGAAATAGAGACTACTAATGTCGACTTGTAGAATTTCCATTAATAAGAACGTAACATTGCCATTTTCCAGTTTCGATTCGTTTTCGTGAAATCAATATTATTGGGATAAAATTGAGCAGCTGGCTTTTGAATTAACTGTATTATATTGGGACAGAACACAATTACTTACAATGCCGACTAAAGCAATTACTTTCCTACGCGGGAGATTACCTATAAACCCAACAAATATGCAACTCAATACCTACGACTTAACTTTAGTACAACTTCTGCCAAGCTAGGTTTTGATTGGAGGTCTTCAGAGGTCATTACAGGTCTTCAAGTTAGAAAATTTATTAACTCCCTCTTGAAGTTAAATTTTATTAAAAATATATTTTTTATTTCTTGTTCATAGACAGGCAGCACACGTCGCTCACATTTTTGTTTACTCTCCGCACTTCTGTTTTCCATTGTCTACTCGCGGTTGATACAGGTGGCACAGTAATTGCTGCACCAGTAATCAACTTCATTACAGCGATCTTGATGATTTGCAAAATGCCTGAAGTTCTAGGTCGCGGATAGGACAAAAGAAAATTGTTTATGCGATGCTGCAAAGGTGGTTTCCTTAATTTCTATCTAAATTAATGTTTGCAATGTAAATCTTAAATTTCGTGGTTAAATTATGCCTTGATCTCACACGTGAAATTAGAACTGCAATAAACATACGAGAATTTGCGTGGACTGATACAGATAAATTATACGTTCATATTAATTACTCGCTTATTATTTGGAACCTTACCTACTTTGTATCAATGCTCAACGCATAAGAATAATTATCTTTGCATTCACTTAAGGAACGGGATAATTAAATTCCTTTAATTAAAGACCGCATTCATTTTCAACTGGCCATATATTTTTAGATTCCGTAATGAACATTAAGATAAATCTCGATTTTACTGTTCCGAATACATGACACTAAATAAATTAACGCTGTTGATAAGTTAAAAAAAGGCTTCATTATAATTACTTATAAACGATACAGCTCGTCTTATAATTCTCCCTTATTTTAGAACCAAAGAATTCCTATAACATCGTAAATACCTAATATGTGTAAGCAATACAAAAAATACTAATGATCATAAAACACGAAACTACTTAGCAATCTCAAAGAGAATACCTAATATTTCAAGTGGCATACGTTTCCTTTTCAACTGAACACTCTCCTGTTCTTATCATTTCCTTCATAAATTCAATTGCGAAATATATTCTAGCTAGTGCACACATGGACAAGAAATATTCAAGTGCACGCATAAGCAAGAGATTTTTTAATATGACTCTGTTAAGTGCGCGACTCTCTGCGAGCATTTTCCAATGTTTCATTTGTTTCCACGCATTATTTGTATTCTGGAATCGTGTGTTTCAGACCATCCCAGAAATCACCGATTCCTCTGAACCGTTACGACGACTTCGTGGACGATCTGAGCCACAGGAGCAGGTCCCAGGAGCAAACGCCGGAACCCCGACTCGTGGCAAGAGCGCTCTATAACTTTATCGGGCAATCTTCGCGGGAATTGAATTTCCGTCGCGGTGACATAATATTTGTCCGCCGCCAGGTGGACAAGAACTGGTACGAGGGAGAGCATAATGCGATGATCGGACTGTTCCCATCGAATTACGTCGAGGTAACGTCTCCACGAACTGTATTGTTTCCGACACTATTATCTCCTTTAATCACTCATTGTCAGTAACAACCTTTTCTACGCACTGACAGAGTCGAGGAAATCCTATTTTACATTGTTTTTAGCGATTCCATGGCTGTGTTAAACGAATATTTATATAGAAGCCATTTTACGTTAGATGGCGCAGGACTTGACTCCGTGACTATTAAATTTGTTTTCAACTCTTAGCAGATTTATTTATAAGTCTGAGAAAGATATTTAAGTCGATTGTAATAGAGGAAGTGCGGCATATACTTGGAATACTGTTGGTAATTTTAAGAATACAAAGTGTCACATGAAATTTTCGGTTTCAATGCCCTGTTGCTAATTCGAAATACCGAAGATGACTTGGAATATTCCAAAGCTTAGCGATGCTTTTGTTTCACGCGTAACGTACCTAAGATTGTTCTGATATTGTGTTCTTTTGAGCTTGATTAAATCATAAAGGAAAATAATTTTATTAACCACATGTTTTTTTAAGTTTGTAAAGTGAAGGTAAATTTGAATACCGGTATTCTAAATTACCTGCACCTTAACGAAATTGATACTTCCTGTCACTGTTCATTTTTACCAAAGTTTTAGCTACTTTTTGTTCTTTATTATTATCGAGAGTTTGAAATATAAAAGTTTATTAGTTTCCCTATGATATCATGCATTTTGATTCGTCTTAAACAAACTGGTATTCCAAATATACTGCACTTCCTCTACTAATAGGAAACAAAAATGGTTTTCGAGCTACAGTGGGATATATCCTATAACGAACGAATGCTATAACGAACAGTTTTTCTTATTAAATCGAAATGTTTACAACGAACGTGGAAAAATACAATCGGCCGTACACAGTAAAATTTCATTTAAGTCTTCTACTCTTATCATAAATGTAATATAATAATATTAATATATAAGCGTGGTGAGTACTCGGCGCATTATATAAATAATCTTAATTTCGTATCCTTGCGATACATCGCATAAAAAACTTTGTGAAACACAAAAATATTAATAAATACAATGCTACTACTAACAACGAACATTACTTTTTTTATGTTACAGATTTTACCATACGATGGCATACGAACGACACCGAAGAAACCTTACGAAGGTCAGGCGCGAGCTAAATTCAACTTCGTCGCTCAAACGACTCTTGAATTATCTTTGACCAAAGGTAAGTGTATTGAGTGGTCATCGATAAGATAACAATTCTGACTAATCGAAATCTGATATAAACATCATTTTGCAGGAGAACTCGTCGTGTTGACAAGAAGGGTCGATGAAAACTGGTATGAGGGACGCATTGGTAATAGAAAAGGGATATTCCCTATCTCATATGTCGAAGTTCTTACACAGCCTGGGCATAGATCAGGTATCGTACTGTGAATATAAGTAATAATGTTTTATAAGAATAATAATAATAATATAGTCAGTCGCGTTGATACCGTGTAGTAAAACATCCAAAATCCATTTTGATCGGTTTTGAAAATTCCATGCAGATTGGAACTTACAATGAATTTTCATGAATTATGAAGTTATTTTGTGTTCACGGATGGAATTCTCTGGAAAACTCTGTTGCAAGTAGTTCGTGGAATTTAATGACATGGATATTTTCTTTTGAAAAGAAGACTATGTTCTTTCTAACGGGGCGAAGGAAGATGTAATGCAGGAATTTTTAATAAAATCACTGCTAAATTTCTACATATTCCTAAGTTCCTTGTAAATTTGAATGATTTTTACCCGAGGCAATTTTTAAAATAACGCACGCGGGGAAAGTCACAGAGGCATTCCTACACATATTTCCAGTCATATTGATTCGCAAAGCGCGTCTGACCATATCCAAAAATTAAAAAAAAAATTAAAACCGACTTCAAAAAAATAAAAATGCACTAAAAAGTAAAAAATCTTTTTTCTCTTATTTAATCTAAGACTCTCATATTTTGAGAATGTTGCGTCATCCATCATGTGGACTGTGTAAATCTGGCGCTGACTTAAAAAATATGAGAGTCGTAGATTAAATAAGAGAAAATTAATTTTTACTTTTTAGTGCATTTTTATTTTTTTGAAGTCGGTTTTAATTCTTTTTAATTTTTTTATTTTTAACTTTTTACTTTTAAATATATTGACAGAACATGCTGAGGAGTTATGCGGGGACAAACATATAAACAAAAAGATTCATACGGATCGAATCTATAACCTGCTCCTTTTTGAAGTCGGTTAACAAGCCGATTTCCCTTGTCTTCTCTGAACATTTTGCTTTTCCATCGCATTCCAATCGTATCAATCAATCATACCATTCTATATTTTACTACGTGTATCCGTTAATATACATACACTATTTTAAAAATGGTTTCGAGTAAAAATTGTTTATATCGCCACTCATTTTATAAAGAAAGTAAATTCACGTTTTTTCATTCATATGAAGGGAAAAAGTCTTTACATAATGGCATTTAAAAATAAATACGATCGTAACAATTTTCTGTTACATAATTAGTGAAATACTCGGTATACTATACTCTTTTGTCTGGAATATTATACAGTGTTGATTGTTTACCGTGTATTTCTATTTTATATTTCACAATGTTGCGTCAATTGCAGAAACACCAACACAAAGTAAGCCAGTTGCCTCTCCAGCCGCGCATAGTCTCCTAGCAAACGGATCAGCTGGAGGCAAAATGAGCATGGGACCCCATCACTACATGCCGTCTATACCAGTCAATGTAAACACAACCCAGCCCCACTATAATTCACTGGTGAGTTTTTAATAATTTAAAATTGATCCCTTGTAGGCAAACCATCAACGATATTTGTTAAGTGTTTCTTCTAAAGTTTTAAATACTTGTAAGTTCGAGAGCATGGAAAACAGTATGAATGCTTGCATTGAAAATAATTTGAGGGTGTTTCAAATGATATTCTGAAACATTTTAATATGTAAAAATGTATGACTCACCACAGATGTATATCTGATAATAAGACTGATAATTATCAGAATTAATCAAGATGTAAATATTTTGCAGAATTTAACTTATTTATATTATAAATAATTCATTCGTTAAATGATACATGTATCGTGTTTATTAATACATTATTCCATGTTTGTTTTATGCAACTCGCAGCCACGAATGGGAGGGAGCAAATTGCATGTTACGCAACTCAACGAAGCGCTGCACATCGACACACACTCCGAGCATATACCGTACGTATAAATCCTTACAATAGTATATAAATTACGTACTCTGCGCCAGGTAATCAACGGAGGGAAACTATGAAATTCTCTAATCGAAACTGGAATGCCATCCTATGATGCTCAACTGAAAATATTTGGATCAACTTTCCAATTTATCACTGATCAATAAAATTGTCTGTGCACAGAAAATCTAATATGCCAAAACAAAGTATACGATTCTTTAACGCGTATTCACCTGTGCATTCGCCCCGAATGTGCATCGGGCGCGCACAGATTTTTTGCTCGTTCAGTGTTCGGCGCGCGTTCGGTGCTCGTCAGATTCTCTCCTAGGCCAGCACTGTCCAGCGTATGGGCCCCTCACGCGCCTGCTTCCCCTTTCAATCTTTCTCTCGCACAGCGTGCCTTCCGTTGTCAAGGAGACCGCGCGACGCTAAGAAGGCTACCATGGGCTAGCCGGGCTAGCCGGGCTATATGTATAGCGTCTTCGCGGTTAGCGTTGCGCGGTACCCCCGACAACGCGGACGAGAGTGGGAGAACCCTAAGCTCATGCGTGAGCGACCTTGGACAGCGCTGATCTAGACCGTGTATGGGGGCCTTAAAAGGATACACCTGGATTTGCTTTCATTTTTTTACAAATGCATTAGAAAGAAAGTATTTTTTCCCCGGAAAACAACTGCCTAAGGTCGGGGCCAGATATATTGGCCGGCGAGTTCCTTTTCGCGAGCAGCGCTGGAGGAGAAATCAGCCACCACCACCTGACGATCGTGGATTCGCAGTTAGAGTTGCGGGGCCCCCGAAGGGTATGGTGGGGTAACGGGAACACTGCTCGGCTCTGCCTGAACGTAGCTACTAGAGCAGGGGTGTCGAACTGGCGGCTCGCGAGCCGCAGTGGCTCCTTCTCCTCTTCGCCTGCTCCGTAGAGCCGTAGGAGAACTGTCCCCTCCACACCTACTTCACTCTGCTGAATTTCTCCTCCGGGTGCCGCACTCTTTCCCTGCCGAGTCTCGTGCAACACTATAGTCTGATTTTCGAGAGTTGAGACCCGAGGCGGGTACCTTGGATGGAGCGTGGTTTAAGGAGGAACCAATGGTGGCAACGCCGCACGCAATCCGTAGCGTACCATTGGTTCCTCTTTAAACCACGCTCCTTCCGAGGGACCCGCCTCACGTCTCAACTCTCGAAAATCAGACTATAGGAGAAAAATAAGTGGGGGAACCGGCTGACCGGGGGCCCGACTCGTGCGGCTCTCGGAGTGGGGAAGTTCAACACTCCTGCACTAGAGTTTTCCCCATCCGTTGCATGCCCACTGCTTCATTGGCTTCGAGTACCCCCTTCCGCACGGCTCGTAGAAAACGCTATGAATGCTCGGGCCCTCGGACCGCCCATCGGGGGCATCGCTGGCGTAGACCAATACGAGTTGAAGCTATCGAGAAAGAATCAATTTTCTGACCAAAAAAACTCCTGAACTTTTTCAGACCTAACGCACACCTATTCTGATGTATGTATTTCTACGCTAAGAACTCGGTTTGGCCTACACGTCAGGAGCTTGGCGCTATCCCCACTATTTCTGACTTGCTCTTGTTCTGCGAAGGCGAGAGCGAGATGGAACGAGAGCGTGTCGGAGGGAGTGAAAGCAAGCGAGGAACGGTACGAGACAGATGACGCGTTGATACACACTTTGTCTCGCTCCGTTTCTCATACACCTGTCATTCCATCTCGCTCTTGCCTTCGACAAGAAAGAAGCGAGAAAGTGGTGGAGGATGCTTCACTGCGTGTATTAATTATTGTACCTCACGGGCACCGAATGACCACCGCGCGACGAGCAGGCGTAGCCCGAGAGAAACTGAGAACGTTGAGGAAAGGAGCGCCGCGGCAGGCAAGCGGTGTGGTGAGAGAATACCCCTCACGAAACTCACAGGCCAATATATCTGGCCCCGACCTTAGCACTTTCAAGAATCTCTTAAAAAACTAACAAGCAAGACTACATATCATGAGAGTCATTAGTGTCCAGGGTGACTATTGAATGGTCGTGTCACAGACACAAACCCGTCATCGAATGTCTCATCTGAGAAAGTCTTAATTCATCGGAATGAACGTTTCCGGAATGTGTTTCAGGTATCGAGCCCTCTACAATTATAGACCTCAGAACGAAGACGAGCTCGAACTGAAGGAAGGAGACACAGTGTACGTGATGGAGAAATGCGACGACGGTTGGTACGTCGGTTCAAGCCAGCGGACCGGCTACTTCGGCACCTTCCCTGGCAATTACGTCGAAAGATTGTGAGAAAGAACAAAGAGCCGCGACTTCATCGGCGCGCGTATCGAACCGCAGGTCACGTTTTACCAAAGCACTAAATCGACTCGTTAACATAAAGGCGATTTTTAATGTTTACACGCCGACGATAAGAATCGTAAAAGCACGTGTCACAACAGTCTTCCGCTTTATGAATGTCTGACGCCGATGTGCGTCGCTGTAACGAACGCGTGGATACAACGCAACTCGGTACGATGAAAGCTTATCGTCGAATTCACCAAAAAACTAATGTAAGGTCACTTAACGTGTAAGTAGTGTATAATAACGTTTAGTAATTTATTATACCATTCACGTAGGCATGCGCGTCAGGTGGACGTTGCGAGGCATCGGAGTAGAAACTAAACGCGACTGCTAGGATCGTGTTTGTTCGTCTTTTCCTTTTTATGATGATCCACGAGTATCGCTCGGGATGCAAGAATATTGTAAAATAGCCGGTAACTTTTAAAGGCAGCTATTAAAGGATGTGAGAACGAAGTGAGAACGAGCGTCGCGCAGGATATTCCGATGTGTTTGTTTGAGAAGTTTTCGTGGAGCCTACTTCCGCTGAAGCCAAATACGAGCTCTAGCGATCGAAAGATCTATCTGGTTTCACCAGCAACGAACGAAGTTATTCGCCTTTTTTAAAATTGTTTTATCGATGAACTGACAAACGCGTCGCAAGGATTTCTAGGGCTTGAGACCTAACTTTTTGTGAAGTAAAATTTGAATAAAATCGAGGGCGTAAGACGTCGTCAAGGGGGCTCCATTGCTACGAGGACGTAAATAATTTGTAAGAAACGTATAGGTCACGCAGATGACACTAAAATATGAGCCACGGTTTTTGAATGTTCGGCTATTCTAATGGAAATGCTGCAATTTATTCTTCACACTTTTGCCATGTATTAACGTTATAAATATTGTGAATGAGTGTTCGTAGCTTAATATCTCCCAATGGAATATAGCGGAATCCAGTGGCGAGAATTATTGATCATCAAAAACATCTCAGTCTAGAAAAAAACGATAATACTTGGAGGTGTATTTTTACAATTAGATATCGTGTATGAAGATGTAATTGTTCAAGAACACACGACATTGTACTGAAGAGTTTGAGCCCGTGGAAATGAGAGTGATGTAAGGTAAAAGTAGAAACCGGTAACTGATCAGAGTTTAAGGTCTATCACGGAAATAATCATAAATCCTTGCAGAATGTCGTTTAAGTAACTGACCGCGGTATTTCAATATTCATCAAACAAAGCACTGTTTTTTACTTAGCTTTGTTTTTCACTCAGCTCACTGCCGTTCGGTCCATAAATTTTATCGTAAAGGACAGAATTTATGAGTTGCAATTCAATCTCCCAATTGTTTCTACTTACACTACTCTCAATCTTAGAGGCTCATGTACGATTTCATCGAGTCCCCGTTATTTTCGACTGAACGCCATCTTTCACGAACAAGCGTCGCACTTCGTTTGATCAAATAACAGCTTTATCGAACCTCGATAACACCAAAGAACCGAAATTCTGCCACAAAAAGGACAACAATTAAGAATAAGTTTCTTTATCGTTAGTGAAACTGGACACACACATGCTGTGTGTAGTTTAACCCATACGGGACGAGCGTCGCTCCAGTAGGTACGTCACGCGCCCTTGATAGCTATTCAAGTGTGAGACTTTAACATAGAAACAAACCATAAATTATGTCGGCAGCACAGTAATACCCACTGCTTGTATTCAGAATTTAAAAACTAAATCGGCTTTCGCAAGATCATTTTATGTATGATCATTTCGCAATAGCCAATAAAAAGCCGCATTTGTGTTTAATGGAATTTCTTATTTTTCTTCAATGGAAAATAATTCCGATTTTCCCATTATGAATCTGGAACTTATTCTAAGCATACTGCGCTGAGAACTACTGTGCCCGGATGGAAAGAAGTCGGTTGAAATGTCACAGGGGCAAGAGGGGTTCTTCGCTCGCATTGGCTCCCGCCGCCCGTGTCCCGTTTGCTTACTTTGTATTCGTCGACGTTGTCGCGCCGACCAGTAGGAATATACCATTCGGACCTGATATTCGGACCTTCTAGGCCGGTATTCATAGTCGCTACTTATTCTTAGCATTCGGCATCCTTTACTAGCTACTAGCGTAGTAGAGGATGCCGCATGCTTAAGCATTTGCTTAAGAATAAGTAGCGACTATGAATACCGGCCTTAGAGTTTCTCGACCGACTTCTTTCCATCCGGGCACAGTACCTTACTGTCTCAATTTCTGAAGTCACAATGACTCGTCAAAGTGTACCACGGAGGCTGGTTCGTATCGCTTCGGACCTCGGCTAGGCAATAGGAAATAGCGTTCTTGCGCTCGCCCCGTATAGGTTAAAATGTGCCAAAGATGCAAGTGTCTCGGACAATTTATCTTGAATCGCAGTTTAAGATCGGACCCTCGTGCGTTTGACTTATGTATTTCAATGTACCCGAAGTGAGAGGTGTCTCGTCAGGATTGTTCCAAATCAAGAAGATTTTCATTGAAACGTAATTCGACGGTGATTTGTATTCGGGAAACACGTTTCCTTCTGTGTTTCGTATTGTAGATAAATCAGCCATGTTATTGTTACATCCGTGAGTATCCAAGAGTAAGCGGTTTATAATTGAAAGTTTGCCTTCCCAAATTAATATTTTTGTAAAACATTATTTGTACCCAGAGTTATATATGAATTATATAATGTATAGAAGGTATATATAGAGTTACAATATTATATAAAAGTGTAATTGTAGAGAAATAATTAATGACGCAATTACCTGTGCACGTGTTAAATTACACACACACACACACACACACGCGTTAGGTTCACTAATCGAGTCGTGTATCCGTATTAATCATAACGAATTCGAAGATTTTCGCCGATGTCACGAAAACAAGGAGACGAAGCTACAATCAGGAAGTCACGTTGACGATATCTAAGAACGTTCCGTCATGACGTTAGACGGGAGCCTAGCCCTAAGCCTATGAATAGTAACTAACGTGGATCCAGTTGGAAAGCAAGACAATACTAATTACTATTGTAACTCCGTAGAACAACAAGAAATGGAACGAGTACGTGGTAAGGGCATTAATCCAACGAGTCGCGATTCAATAAAATCGTTTCTGTTACGATCAGTCGTTCACGGGTCGAAGTTCCTCTCGTCGACTGTCTACGGAAACGTGAGGAGCCTCTGTATAGTGGGAATCATAACCTGTAGGCCGAGTACCCGTGTACGACATACAGGATGTTTCAGAGTTATAACTACTTAAGGACTTGAAGAATAGAAAAAAGTAAAAGTAACATTTGACAAAATTTTAATTCACTTTCCAGATTTAAAATAATTCCTCGAACAAATTTACTTATTTCAGTCACTTCCAACAATAGAATCAAAATTAAGTTTACTCTTCGTAGTCATTAATACACATGAGTCAAGAAAATAAGATTTATGCCCCCTTATACGACTCATTGTATCAGCAAAAATTATTTACCTTTTTGTTGTACGTGACTAAGGGCGGTATTCACAAACGTTTCTTAAGCAAATGCTTAAGATCATCTTCTAGAAGACGATCCTATTTCATTCAAAACATCAGGAATTCATAGACGTTGCTTAAGATAATCTTAAGCATTTGCTTAGAATAAGCAATTGCTTATATCTAATCAGATTATCTTAAGTCACGTGTATGAATCTAGGTGGCATCTTGAGCAAATGCTTGAGATGGTCTTGAGAACATGTGACGTCATGCAAGCATTTACTTATTTGAACAAGATCTTCCTCAAGCAAATGCTTAAGCTCGACCTTAAGATTATCTCAAGACGCAACTATGAATATAGACGGGGATTTAAGCAAATGCTTAAGACGATCTTAAGCTTAACAAACGTTTATGAACACCGCCCTGAGGCCGGTATTCATAGTCGCTACTTATTCTTAATCAAATGCTTAAGCATGTGGCATCCTCTATTAACCTAGTAGCTAGTATAGGATGCCGAATGCTTAAACACTTGCTTAAGTAGCGACTATGAATACCGGCCTAAATGATCACTACTTCATACACATTGGCCAAGACACATAATTGTTTGTTTTTATAAGATTTATAAACCCTTCAAATTTCCTCTTTATGATTCTGAAACAGCCTGTACACAGTTACGTACATATCTTACGTTACGTACATATCGTCGCTGAGTTTGGATAGATATAGTAATCTCGGGCGTTAATTCGTATCGAAGGAAGCTAAAAGTGAAATTTGAAGACGATGCACGATGAACAGAAGACGTAAAACCTCTATGACAGGGTCAAGTCTTCCGATTTTCCCATTGCAATTTTTTGCTCGCCGTGAACCCCGAATGCAATGAGCTTCCTATGATACGCGAAGAGGAGATGCTAATGTGGAATATTGTATTTTACGTATGTTTTGTTAAGAGCTTCTTTTTACTGACAATCCTCTGTGCTTACAAATTAATAATTCGTCGATCATCGAATCTGCTTTTCGATTTCAAGAAGGAACTTCAAAAAGTAGTTCTTAAATATAAGAACGAAACGTTATGATTAACTTACAAGTGAAAATCTAATGGGAAAAATAAATAAATATATATTTATTGTAATATTTGATGCATTGCGTTCGGTACATATCGCGTGATGTATTCTTGTTAAAGTTTTCATGATTGCGCGCGAAACAGGGAAGGCTGATGATTATGTTTGTTATGATTTTTTAATATAAAAATATATATATATATATTTAAATTTGTATAAGATCAAATGCGAATTGTATAAACGAGTATACACGTAATATATACCGGTCGCAGATTTCGAGAATGATGGAGGAAATGTTCTGTTAACTTGTGGAAGAAACGAGGCATTGCGTTCGAACCGACAAAGTGGAAGGGTGGAAGGTATGCGTAGCAAACTTCGTATGTATGGTCAGAAATGTTCCATACTACCATTTTCCATTCGGTGGTTATTTTACAACGTTAATTGTCCTACTTCACTTGAACTCATTTTTGTTAGATTTCTAATTCGCACTATCGACAATGTCACTGATGTATTGTATGCTCGAAATTCAAATAAACCTTACTCTGTTATCGGGACAGCAATTTATTCTTTGAGCGAAAATCAACCCTGTTTCATAACTTTGAAAGCGCTTTTATCGAGAAGATATTCTACGGCACTTAAATATATGATTTTTAAATTTCTTTTTAAGGTGAAATCAGTAGCATCCAGCATTGTTTTAAATGGCCAATATTCATTATGAGTCTAGTTGACTATGTACAACAAATATAACAAAAATCATCACTAGTTTGTAGGAAGTAAGAAAGGAACTTATAGAGGAAATGAACACAAATAAATATAATAAGTACGCGTGTTTATATAGTATTTAATTTCTATAAAACATAACAAAGTAAGCAGTTTCCAATTCTCTTTTATTTTCGAACTTTATCGAGTATATTTTTGATAAATTAATTACATCGCACAAAAATTGCACTTCACGCAAAGCATATAGGGTGTCGAATAATAAATGATACAACTTGAAAGTAGGTGATGACTTACGGAAGAGTAAGGTGAAAATGCAAAACAATTTTTGCACAGATTTATGCCTGCAAAGTAATCGAATTAGAAAATCGCAGATGGTATATATATACGCTTCTCCTAGCTTGTGTGAGCGTACGCATACATTCAAGGGCCAGCGAGACGGCAGCCTTAAGGAGGAACCATTCACCCATTCACCCATTCACCCATTCACCCATTCACCCATTCACCCATTCACCCATTCACCCATTTACTCATTCACTCAATTACCCAGACCTAACCCAGCCTTAAGGAGGAACCATTCGCTCATTCACTCATTCACTCATTCACTCATTCACTCATTCACTCATTCACCCATTCACTCATTCACTCATTCACTCATTCACTCATTCACTCACTCACTCACTCACTCACTCACTCACTCACTCACTCACTCTTTGAGCGCCATAGTGTCTCGATCCCCGAAAGGGATAGTCGGAGAGAAATCCGCGTGCATCGTTGACAAACCCATGATGTAATGGACAAACCGAATCAAAGCGTAGCGTAGCGAAAGCCCGCCCTCTATGTCAAACTCACACTCTAAACAAGTCACACGTATACAAGCACGCACACACCTTTCAGCATTTCAACACATTTCAGAGTAGTTGCTGAGTTGGACGCTGTTCATGAGCAGAGGCCGCTAAATTCAGTTCTCAATTTATGGGTCGGTAACACTGTTTGGGTGGCGACACGAACATCCGTAAGGTGATAGGTCTATCCTATACCTCGTCTGTGGTGACACGAAGTTCCATAAGGTGATAGGTCTATCCTATACTTCGTCGATAGTACGATTCCCTAGAATTTCTCTCACTTGCCACCAATACGATGCCACTTCCAATGCAGCGAGTGTGCATCAATCGCAGAAACTTAGAGGAGAAGCAGTCACTGCACCGCTCGCTGCACCGGAAGTGGCATCATATGGGTGGCAAGTGAGAGAAATTCTAAGAAATCGTACGATGCCACCGATTTCATGCACAGTATGCGTGAATTGGAACAGACCCTTAATCTAAAATTAAAGGCTACTTACCTACTCGCTAGAATCCATTGTTTCCATTATACCCACTGTTGTAGTCCATTGTGTTATCGAGACACGCATGCGAATAAATCACACAAAACACAGAATCACACCCCACCCACAAAAATAGAAAAAATATCAGATCTCTTATTCCAAAAAGGAGTAACAAATTTAACAAGAATACAAATTTACCAGCACTAAATTATCCTTTGGGGGCAGGTGGAAATAACTATACGTTAAGAACTAATAAGTATATCCATCAATATTATTGGAAATTATAACTAGTCATATAATACATTTAACATGTAACAATTTTGAACTATTACTCTTTTTTAATCTACCTTTCACGTTTCCAAATAGAATGTATCACAAACAGTGCCAAACGTAAGCTTGCCTCGCGGATACGTTTCGCCGTGCAATTTAAGTTTGCAATCTGCGACGTTTCGAGTCGAATGTGTTCGGTAAATCCGTGAGTTTGTTTGTTTCGCAAGTACGGCAACACCTCCTTCTGAATCCCGGAACATTGCAATAGCGTTTCAAGCTTGGCACGGAGCAGAATCGATTCTTGTCTCTCCAGCAACGAGATGGAAACTCGATAGCTCTTGTTACGTGTCCCGTGCAAGGACGTATCTCCGTCTTCACCGTAGGTCCGTCGCAGGTATAGAACGATTCCTTATCTGGGGGAATACATCTAGCTATTCGAGATTGTATGCCTTTCCCGTTACTCTTTGAACACTGCAAAGGAAACGCACATTACGCTGAGTCTCTAATTTGTCGTCCGAGATTACTGCTTTCTTGTACACAGAGAGCTGGTAAAGGAAGGGCACTATCTTGTGATGTGATAGAAAATGCGATAAATGCGCTAAAAATATTAAGAATTATTATGTTGGGGAAAAGTTGAAAATGGAGTTTATTCAACGTTAATTAATTAATTGATACAAAGGAAGAATTATGTGGAAAAATAATGGGAGCATGGGATTACGTAAAAAAAAGGACAGGAAGAGCTCCAAAGCATCATTTTTTCCATGACAACAAGATGGCGGATAGTTGTGTGCAAATAATATTTATGTGTTTCACTTAATACAATTGTCGTAAGCCCTTAGGTGAAATGTTTTTTAGCAATAATTTGATAAAGAGGGATTTTCAAATGTATGTTTATTGAAACATGTAATTCAGAAATGCATTTCACATCAAACCCTAAGCTACTTATTGCTGTTTCGTTTGGGGGCACTTAATAGAGTGACTTGTGTACTTGAAAGCATACATCTGAATAAAACTGGCTGCTACTTTACTTCAGAAATAAAAATCGAAACTTGTGTTTCTCACCGACGACCAATTCGTAAAAATCCAATGTCCAGGACAGGGAATCCTATTACACTTTCTATTGTTTGTTGGCTTTGGACTGGTTTTACATATGGACGGCTGTACCATCGTCCAATATACTTCCAATTCATTGTACTTATTGACTTCAGTTCCATTAAATTCTGAATGAACACAATAAACTTGTCGCAGTTGACTGCCGAAACTTCCACATGTAGCTGAGCACCCCTCCCATGGACCTGGTAGCCATTTAAAGCTACAGCTGTAGTAAATGAAAAGAATTACGTGTCAAAACGTATTCATTTTTACACAAAACATATCTTACATTCTGTTTAAGATCATTCTCGACTTTAGAAATAAGTCGAACGTAGAAAGAATACATTTTTTTCATATGAAATAGTTTATAAATGCAAACAGAAGGTACTTCATAAAGACGGAACTTTCAATTCAAACATAAATATTCACCATATTAATTTTATAATGAATAGCATAAGCAAACATTTCTTCAACTGTTTACTATTTAATAATGCAACGTTTCGGATATTTTTGGAAAATGCCAAGTATTCTAAAGATCTGGATTACTTGAATAAAAAGCAAAATATGTATGAAAAGTTATATCGTTTGCATGCCCTTAAGTTTCTACGATTCATTATGCAGGTTGTTTCCGAGCTAGTGATACACACCATAAAGGAGGTGATTCTGCATGAAAATTTAAGTCGAGACTGTAGAATAATATTTTAACATTTTTAGAATAAATCGATGTTCAATATTAATCGAGTACGCTAACAAGGGACTACCGCGAACACAACTTTGTGGGTTTTTAGAGTGACTCAAAACAAGAATAACGGTGTGTTTCATTTGGGCCCTATCGCCCTTTAAGGAGGTGAAAACTAACCTCAAAGTCAAATTGGCACTTCCACTTTTCCGCGTATAACTCTCAAAGTACAACAGACAGAAAAAAATGTTTCAAACAAAAGTTTAATGGTGCAATAAGCGCTACAAACTTGCGTTAACAAAATTTTGAAGAGTTTTTTTCGTCATTTATATATTTTTTTTAACTCTTTTCAAAATTTTGTTAACGGAAGTTTGTAGTGCACACGTGAATCTTCACCGCCGATTTATTGAAGAAGAAAGCTTTGTAAGATTAGATGTTAGGTCTAGAGTTCCGAGTTATTCTTTCATGTAGAATCGCTTCGTTTTGGATAGTAGCACTGGTTCGTAGACACCGTGTAGAAACTTATACCTGAATACGTTGCACTTTTCTATCTCCTGACTTGGCTTCGTCGCCAGTGGACATTTTCGTCGCGAAACTATTCTTCCAGTTTTCTCGTCCTTGCAGACAATCATCTTCTGTCGCGTCCCACCGCCACAGCTTGCCGAACAAAAGCTCCAACCCCCGAATAACCAAACGTACCTATCCTTCGTGTTTCGTTCGTCGCGATTTAAAAAATATCGCAAGGAGATTGCCACTGACATCCCTTCCTCCGCCATGCTTTCTGATATCACGAGCTGTGAAAATTAAAATCAATGATATCAGTAAAGTACGAATCATATGTATAGGTTCGCAGTACAACTGAGTAACCCAGCGAAGCCCCGATGGGCGGTCCGAGGGCCCGAGCATCCATAGCGTTTTCTACGATCCGTGTAGACTCGCACTACTAAAGTTTTCCCCATCCGTTGCATGCCCGCCGCTTCATTGGCTTCAAGTACCCCCTTCCGCACGGCTCGTAGAAAACGCTATGGATGCTCGGGCCCTCGGACCGCCCATCGGGGCTTCGCTGGAGTAGCCAATATTTTTTGTATTTGCTTTTCAATAAACATAAGCTGCCCAATTAAATTTTAAGAAAAGCTATAAGGATAGCTATAGAGATCTCTAAGATATGATTTGAAATAGAGTTGAGATTATAAATGTTAAGGAAATAGTAGAAATTTCCAAACACAATATACAAATTATTATGAGCATAATTTAAGAAGAAAATTGTCGCCTTCTGTGACAAATGAAAATTTGAAAATTTGGATGCTGAAAATGTCTTTCTTACCAAAATCACCACATCCTCGAACGTGGTACCATCTGTTTTTACAGAGTACGTGTTATTTCCCCGCTTCTGGATTCGAAATGCTGCGCCGTGGGCGATCGTTAAATCCCGTTTACGAGAAGCTAAATTTTCTTGTACGTTCCGCCTTCTTCGACCATCTCCTACCACGACTGTTAGATTGTCTTGATGAAAATACGGAATACCGAGGACTGTGATATTCATAAGCAAATCGTGGGCTTCCCGTGGTATTATAGCAACGCGTGTCACTTCTGCAAAAGAAATAACGAATACAATTAAGATAATGAATAAATGCCAGACGCACTAGCAGTGAACAAGTTTTGCAAATTTTTGTGAAAATTGAAATTTGAAAATAAAAATTATCCAATTGAACCACGTAATAAATTCTTTTGGATTTACATGTTCCATCTTCAAGCACAGAAATGCTACAGCTTCTTTCAATTTTAGAAGTTAGAACCACCACGTGTAAAATATTGCTTGTGGGGCTAGACTTGTAAAGAAAATTAGTCATAACCAAAATACTATTAATAACTCAGAAATATACTGGTTTTCAATTTATATTTGCATAGTGCTTTCCCTTTAGGATATCTATATGTATATTGTATTGGACCATCGTTGTTCTGTATATATGTGATTATGTGCATTAGGGTCGCCCTTATTTATACGTGTATATAGAAATTTTTTTGTATTTCTTTGCTCTCACCCCCTAGAACAGTGCCTTTTGATAAAAAAATAGTTTCTAAAAAAGTTTATTGCAACCATATAAAAATGGTAAGCCCTATCGAAATTTTGTTCAAATAATTTTAAAAGAGCATTCAATTTTCTACAATTACTGTACATATAATTTTTTCGTGCTTCCAACCATTTTTTAGATAATAGCGTTTGAATATAGACACGTCCGCACTACGCGCATTTAGACGTCACGCCGTTCAGGTGGGACGTGCGAAGTGCTGACCTCTCTATATTCAAACCCTATTATCTAAGACATAGCTTAGAACAAGAAAAAATTATATATACAGTAATTGTAGAAAATTGAATGCTCTTTTAATATTACTTAAACAAAATTTCGATAGGGCTTACCATTTTGGAGAAATCCTTCAAATTCAAACCATTGGCACCCTTTCCTGTTATCCGATTGCAATAATCTTTTTCAGGGACTATTTTCTTATGAAATGGAGCCATATTAGGGGGTGAGAGCAAAGAAATCGCAGGTTGAAAATAAGGGCCAGCCTAATGTGTATAGGTATGTACTCCCATGATAGTTAATAGTGTCGGCAAGCATTAGCTTCGGTGCACCATGTGTTTCTCTATCCATCAGAGGCTCCGAAGAAAAACGATGAAACAGAGTGTTGTCGCTCCAGGCAAACTGTGCTGGCAACTAATCAATCCTCTCTCGCCATTCCTCTCCCTTTAAACTAATTTGGGGATGTTCGTGCTCCTTGGCTGTCTGACTTTGACGGAAACTTCATTGGCACTTCTAATAACTCAGTTTGGTACGGTGACTGGACTGACCTCGCCGAAGCTTTCGCTGAAACTTGCTGATGACGTTCTCGCAGTTAGAATTATCACCGTCGCATACTCCGCAGACGTCGAAAGCTTTCTTTGACCCCAAAACATTATCGCATCCCATTCGATGGCACTCGCCCTGTGAAACACATTTGACTATTTAAACACGTCAATCGTAATATTTCTGTGTCGCGATGGATCACCGTGAACATCTTTACGTGTTCCTTATTCATTCATTTGTTTAATGTTACACACCATAAGCGGTTTATATAGCATACAATAATTACAGTAAAATTTAATTAAAAAAAGGGTACCTAAAAGTTTCAACGTGTTTTTCTCAAAACCATGTTTTTCGAATTGGTTAGCATGATATCTCCGAAAATCAATCACCCGATTTATTTCAAATTTGTTAAATATTTTCAGTAATATAATAGTGTATCATAAGGCATGAAAAATTTGAAATAAATCGGTTAAGTGGTTTTTGAGTAATCGCGGGTACCAGTTTGAAAATCTGGTTTTCAGAAAAATGCAATTGAATACGTCACTTCTAATGTCAATATCTTCGATATTTCTGCGAATTTCGGTCCCAAATTTGAGAAAACATTCTTGACATATCAAACACTGAAAATATGTAAGAAACAAATGCATCTTTTGGAATATATAGGCGTGGGTTCCCCCTTAAATTTGCAAAAAATAGTCATTTTCTTTTTAGCCTTCGTAAATAAAAAGTGTTCGAAAAGCATTTACGCTTTCAAAATTAGAAAAAAATTGTTTACTCTTTTTCAGTTTTTCGGATTCTTTTTCGAAAACCGTTTGTCGCACGAAAAAAGTAATTCAATATAAAAGATGCTTCTTGTCTGGATCTACAACTGTTATTTGACATGTTTTTTTAAGTATTCAATATCTTAGAAGATAATTAAATAAAATCGACTTTGTGCGCTTTCAAGTAATTATTTGAATGTTTAAGGGCCCAGAGGCTCCTTTCCCCTTATCCAATCGAGCTCGAACTTTACACAGATTTTTTTTATCAATTGGGACAGGGGGACAGGGGGGCCGCGAAGAAAGTCTTGAAAAATATTTTCACCAATAGTAAATAAGAGCCACCCTAGTGTATTTATTCGTCCTGAAAGATTCATAAAATGATTCCGTAATTATGCCTATGTACTTAAATACCTGTCTGCAAAACTCTGGAAGCTATGGAATTAACACTTTCTCAAGTAAAGTGCACAATATATGATATTCCAAGAGGAGGTGCTGGTTCTGTGCGTAATTCTGAGCAAGCGATGCTGTAACAACATGGATTTGATGCTCGAGGTTTACGCAAACATGTATGTTTGAACGCATTGCAGTATGCATAGCAGGATTTACATAATTGGGATACTGATTATGCTCCACATGATGCATGATCTGTCGTGAGATGCTTGATACTAACATGCTAAAAACAGTTCCTGCTGCATGAACATTATTGAAAGATGTAGGTACTTACTTCACATCTAAAAAATGTGGTTACAGCAAGGTAAGTCGTGTAGCTTACAAATAGTGAAGCTTGTCGAAGGAATTACTTTATATTTCAATTTGTACCGATGAAGGTGGGATAGAGTCATATTTATAAGTTCAAAATGTGTTCTTTCAATTTTTTCCAATGAAACCGTTTTAATATTTGGTCGTATCTTTTTTGAATAAAGAGTAAATAGCAGCCACCATATAGTTTATGCAGTGTCATACTTATAGAATGAAAACCAAAATGTTTTACCATTAAAATAAAAGAAGAGTAGATATTATCGGCAGCAATCATGTGAGAATATGTATATCAGGATGTTACATTTGGGTCCAGGGTTGCGAGGCGATTCAGTACGCCGTACTGGCATATATGACGTCACTTGGCTTGGATTGGCTTAGCGTTGGTATGACGTCACGGCATCACCAACCAAATACAAGTGTTCCCCTTCTCCTACACCATAGGGCCAAAGAGAGGATATGTACGACGTCATATAGGTCAGCACACCGCCATTTATTCAGTACGCCTGACAACCCTGCTTGGGTCTAGTAAAATAGATAGCAAGGATCTATTAAATGAATACTTTTTACTCAAAATCAACTATGAAATTTACTAATGAAACGGTATATGTAATTCTAATTACCTTTGAGACATTTAGTGTGCCAAATAATGCGAGTAAAGTGTAAATACAAACAGAAAGAAGATGTAGATATATGTATATGCAAAATACTTATAAATCACGTAAGACGTTATAAATATCTATAATGCATATCTAAAAGCGAACGGTGAGATGTTTAAAGAGTATCTAAACATACCAAAGCTATAAATTAAAAATGTAGTATGTAATCGAATCTTCAAACTCTATTAGACACTTGCTGATTAATGCAATATCTTTTTTTGTTTTAATAAGTTTGTATAAGTTAAAAAAGATTTAGTTTAGTTAGCTTTTTTAGCTACTTATTAGTGGCTAATTTATTGTACAGACTCTGTAATTAATACCTGGCTTTGTATTTTGTAAATCATGGGATTTTCCCGTATACTTAATAATAATAATAATAATAAAAAAGCAGACACATGCTTTACGAAAGTAGATAACTTTCATTGCCTTAGAATGTTACATTAGAGTGGCCCTTATTTTCAACATGCGATATTTTTGCACCCACCACCTAGTATGGTTCCCTTTCATAAAAAAATAGTCCCTGAAAAAGACTATTGCAATCGGACAACAGGAAAGGGTGCCGACCAGGCCTTAAAGTTTAGAATTCATGCATGGTTTGGATTTAAAGAATTTCTAAACAATGGTAAGCCCTATCGAAATTTTGTCGACATAATATTAAAAGAGCATTCAATTTTCCACAATTGAAAATTTCGACACGTGTTAATAAGGGCCACCCTAATTACACATGGAGCGTTATAAAAAGTTTCATTCTTAAGCTTATTCTTAACGTTTCACGTTACCTGTATGCATATGTCTGTCGATCCATAAGAGCATGGTGTACCGTCGATCAAATTTTTTCTCGAATAAAATATTTCCCCTGTCTCTTTGCTCCTGCAAATCAATTGGCATCTCAAGTTCTCCTGATCGGATTCATATGGTAGCCAAGTCACGTCATTCTTCAATTGAATTCTCTCGAGGTGGAAAACATTGGCGAGCTTGGAACATTGTTGCGCTCTGATATCGATCGGTGGGGAACACTTCGGTGAAACGCAAAGTCTACAGTCGTCACTGGGGCCAGGGCAATATTTTCCACCATAAGCAGGTCTTTGAAGCAGACGAAATATCATTAAATAATAAACCTCTGAACTCGCAATTCTTCGCAGAATGTGTTGTATTAAAATAGTTAAGTAAAAACACGAATAATTCTTCCTTTGCCAGGTGTTGGTCAGTTCTACAGCTTCAGTCACCGTACTTTTGATTTTGTTAAAATAAGTGTAACTTTCAATCACTTTCTCTTTTTAAAGCTAAAATTGCACCTTTCCAACTTCATCGCGATACCAATAGAGAGTAAAAAAAATTGTTTTTGATATGTATATTCTGTTCAAAAAAATTGACATGGAATACCTTGCTCGCGTATTATTATACCTGGTAATGTTTAACAACTATTTCGTACAGTGTTTTCAATTCAGCAATAGTTTGCACTGTTTCAGGTATTCTTTACCAACTTTACAGTTGTGGAATTTATTATGTTTCGAGCATATCTTTTAATTTTTTATAATTTGCAAGTGCCTAACTTTGGACTTAAAATTCTGCACAGTATTCGATTACTACGTATGAAGATTTATTATTTGCTAAAATACTAACTGGGGCCGGTTACATTTTCGTGTTCGGCACTGCACTCCTACTCCACACGTCCTCGAACATTTTTCCCAGGCACTCCACGTAGTCCAACCCCCGTCTCTAGGTTTATTTAACACTATTCCCATCCCGAAATGATTTTTATTCGTCGATTGACATCGGCCGTTTATACACCACTGAAAAAAATCATGAGCAAAATTTGAAAAATAAAAATAAGGAAAGAAGTGAATCGTGATAAAGAATAATAAGGTGATAGAATTTTTTAACAGAAATGCCGTCTTTCGTACAAGGAATATGTAAATTTACCTTCGATACACCGCACACTGTGCCTTCTAAAGGTGGTCCCTTTTTGGTCTTGCAAGTTTGAGAAATATTGCTATTGCCACACCACAAATGGGAGCACGGCTCGAAGACGTCAAAAGTTTTGCAGAGTTCGTAACTGGATTCATGTCGAAACACTTTAGTTTCTTATCGTGTAATACTATGATCTAATAAAATACTGGTACGTATATTACACTGTCCAACAAAATTTAACTTTTCTTCTGTTCTGTAACGTTTAATAGCCGTGTCTTATAGATTTTTGTGCGCTGAAAACGAATCCACAAATCGTTTGTCACCATCACCCTCAGCTTTCGAGAAATTCGATTTTGAAAAAAAAATGCAAAGTTTCAACTTTGAACATCTTTTGTGTTCAAACAGTAATAGTGTTACGCGCCGTGGCCTTTAGTGTTTAAAGCGGCACAATTTATACATGCAAATTCTGACTAGGGGAGATATAAGTTATGACTGAATTATAAACATTTAAATATGTTTAAACAACGATCAAAAGGAAAAGAAGACTCGAAATGCACCAATTTTTGCCGATATATTTCTATATATTTCAAAAACTAGGGGTCTAGGAGAAAATCTGACTACTCCACGCGATGCAGCAGACATTTTTCCTCCGGAAACCATCAACAGAAGTGGTAAAACACCTTTTGTATTCGATACAGGAACGAAAGAGTTTAGCAAAACCACTGCCGCTCAGCGTCACAGAATCGCGTAACGCGCGTGACTACCACTGCCCGCGCCGCACATTTTGCTAAACTCTTTCGTTCCTGTATCGAACGCAAAAGGTGTTTTACCACTTCTGTTGATGGTTTCCGGAGGAAAAATGTCCGCTGCATCGCGTGCAGTAGTCAGATTTTCTCCTAGACCCCTAGTTTTTGAAATATACAGAAAGATATCTGCAAAAATTGATGCATTTCTGGTGTCCTTTTCCCTTTGATCGTTGTTTAAACATATTTAAATGTTCATAATGCAATAATAACTTATATCCTCGTATTCGGGAGGGTTTATGGAATAATTTGCCGGAACAAGCAACCCAAAAACTATTACGGTTTGAACCCAAAAGATGTTCAAAATTGAAAAATTGCATTTTTTCAAAATCGACTTTTTCGAAAACTGAGAGTGATGGCGTCAAACGGATTGCGGATTCGTTTTCAGCGCATACAAATCTATAAGAAACGGGTATTGAATGTTACAGACCACAATGGCTGTTGGATAGTGCTATTAGAGTATCACATTTTTAATCTTGAGAAAAGATTTAAAAATTTCTGAAATTTGAATGCAAATTACCCTAGTACGAAACAGTATAGATATGTGCATCGCAATGTCTATTACAACTTGGTATTTTAAAAATATCGACCTTCTTTATAGTCGAATTAACTAAAGAAGGCGCCTGGGCGGCACGTAGGCCGGCGCGCGTGGCTCGGAAGAGACCCAATGCCTGCTCCGTACTTCATGCGACGTTGCCACGTTGTGTAGCAGATCGGACGTCTCTTTCTATCTTCAAGCGCAACTGTGTCTCTCTCACTGGCTCGATAAAACAGATTCCTTCATCTACAAGTCACTCCACGCCAAATCGATCACAGTTTTAGAGACTTTGATCAGAATGCAATATGTATTTTGTGAATCACGCGAAATTATGGAAAGGTTTGAGCCATTGTTTAACGGCTTTTGAACTTGGTTACAAAATATAGGACTTTGAATTGTGCAATATCTGCCAATGTTCGTGAAAAAATGCTGTACTTATGTCATTGGCCAAGAGTGGGTTAATGAAACTCTTCATCGGTTAATGAAGCCCATGCTGACGTTAAATTTCAAAATTCTATGCTGAAAAGTAGAATATTTCGTATATGAAATTTGCAAAATAAAACTTTGGTTGTAATTTTCAAAATTACAAAATTAATTTTTCAATATAAATTTATGGGAAGGATGAGGTTTGTCCTCTGGAAGAGAATAGCAATATACACCCGACAAAGACAACGATTACTCTAGGCCTACAGTTAAGTAGTCGAAAGTTATTGCCCAAGGCGTAGGGAGCCGCGTAGGGGCAGCGCCAATCGCGAGCCTGGAGTAGCGGCAACATCGCAAGTTCCGGCCCCGGTCCCAAGGCGCCTTCTTTAGTAAATTCGACTTTAATTGATTCTACCTAATACAATGTATTACTTTAACAAGCATTGGTTTACTGTCCAAAAGAAAACGCACCCTTCGCCGAATTCCATGCGACACTGCTCGTCCATCGTGAACGTCTCGCGACCGGCAGCTTTCAGGGGCGTGGTGCTGTCGTGCTTCGGTTTGTTCAACAAACACGACCACCGTCTGCAAATACCTATTTCAGGAGTATGTAATTCTAAAAGGAAACGCTCGCGTAAAACAAATCTGTCTCACCTCACCCTTCGGTGGAACTCCTTTTTGGAGCAAGGGGACCAGTAGAAGTGATGAAACGTTGCGGCAACTATTGGTGCCATAACGCTCCCTCGAGACCCTTCCTCACCGCAAGCGTTTCCACTGGTATCGTCTCCGTCATGAGTCAAGCCTAGACTACGGGAAACAAGATTTATATCTTAACACTTTGAGTAGTGTAAGATTTTGAGAAATGCCCCTTCGTGTCGGCCAGGTCTTCCCAAGCGATTGCTTCTGCCAACGAAGTTTTGCTTAACACGACCCGAGAAAGCATTCAGAAACACTCAGGCAACACGCTTTCGATGCTCTCCAGAACATATCGACGTGGAAGCATGCCAAAGTGGGTACAGGATGCAAATCCCTTGGCGTGAAAACACGCCAACATCGCGCAAAGTGTTAAAATAGAAAACAAACTTTTCTGATGTCTCAGGGAAATTAAATGTGGCCTGGACACCATGTGGTAGACACCGATTGTTATGAGCCTTGGCACGATGGATCTATGTCGAAACTAAGTAAATAGGTGTCCGAGCGTTTCTGCCAATGGGCCTTAATAATAGAGATATTTTCATGGAAATTATTAAAAATTTCATAGTGGCCGTGGGGATTTAATGGGTAAAAATTCCGCACTACCCTGGCGCCCCGGGGATTCCCCTCTGAAGGAGTCGGGATGCCTTTTGAAGATAAGCCGAAGTTAAACAAAAATTATAAAAAATATATAATTTATAAAAAACATTTATAAAGTTTTTTTTAACATGGAGACATCTTCAAAAGGCATCCTGACGCCTCCAAAAAGGAATCTCCCGCGGGCGCCAGGGTAGTGTGGGATTTTTACCCATTAAAACCCCCCGGCCACTATGAAATTTTTAATAATTTCCATTTAAATATCTCTATTATTAAGGCCCATTGGCAGAAACGCTCAGGCACCTATTTGCTTATTTTCGACATAGATCCATCGTGCCGAGGCTCATCAAAATCGGTGTCTACCACATGGTGACCTCCCCTTGTTAGTTGATCGTTTCGTTAAGAGTAGCACGGCTTCCTGAATTACTACAGTGTTTCGAATATATACAGATAATTTTTATTTTCTTACACTTTTTACAGCGCTCACTTACTGTAAATCAGAATTCTAATCCCCACAGGTTCGACTGCTGTCACGTTATCCACAGATCCACCATCCAACTACTAACCGAGTATCTTACATTATTTGCTTTTAAAATGATCTTTCAACTGTGCACAAATTAATGCAGTATCCCATTTTTTTAAATTACAAAAAAGAATAGATTCATAAGGAAAGTGACTCTTCCTGAAACTTCGTGTAAAGTATGTATATTGGAGTATATATTTATGTTTGAAATTCACTCTCAAAGGGTGATTTCAGCCCTTAAATTCATCGCGTTTCTTCGAGTTTTTTTAATATAACTTTATAACGGTACGAGATAGAAGAAAACTTTAAATATAAGAATTGTTCAATTTTCTACTCTCTCTCAACTTATCAAAAGAAGAAGAAAATTCTATTAAAGAACAAAACTGCATGCACACTCTAATATCCTCTCATTCACACGAACTTTCATTTAAATCTTTAGATTGGAATTTTTAGATTGGAAACATTTCCTTGCCAGTGCGTCTTAAAACAAACAAGCAGGATTTTCTTACTGTTTCTAGTGGTTCCTAAGAAGTCAGATTGTAATGTTCTTTGCGTCTTATTCTATACATCATGCTGGGTGGGCATTTTTAGATTGATTAATTTAAAAAATACGCGCGACACTCACATATGCGCGACCTCGTGCGCGATGATAAATGCGCTGGTTAAGCCCTCGTCTCGATTCAAGGCACACGATCGCGCAGGATCGCATACTCCAGATACAGGTGCGTATCCAGAAGGCCCTCCGATATCTATACGCGTCAGCCATACCGCAACGTCATGGCTCACGCTCGCCGAAGATAACATTTTCTTGTTCCATCTGTTAACATTTTCGAGGGATCGTCTAGCATCACCGCGACGAACCTTGGGATGTAATCAGAAAGTTATGTGAGTGGGTTAATCATGGTAACATTTTCCAAATACATTTGTCATGCCTGTAAACTAATTACCATTTCGGTGATCCGATACCGTTCAGAATTAGACATACAGTACTCGAAACATTTATTGCATCACTCGAATAAACACGTTATCGCTTATACCTCTTTTATTATAGGCATTAGGAAAATATTATTGCAAAAATGTGTAGCAGGGCGGAGCGATACTATATAGGCGAAAATTTGAATTTGAGTTTTCAGTTGACCTGGGTGCAGGATAGTTGTATTTTGATTAACCAAACACAACTGTAAAAAAATTTGAAAAAATATTCATGTCTTCAGGTTTCTTTTTCTCCTAAAAATGATTATATGATCATTATGATTAAAAATGATTATATGATCATTATTAGGAGAAAAAGAAACCTGCAGACATGAATATTTTTTCAAAATTCGTATGAAAGAGTCGGTCCTATCTCATGAGATGTTCTTATGTTTGGATCACTCCACGTTGAATGGATCCCTTCTTCCAATTAGTGTCAGGTATTTTGATTAGATTAAAGTAGGATATAGTTTATGTAAATTAGTGAATCACAAAATTGTCACATCTTTTAACCCATGGCCATTTCACATAAGATTTAGAATACTTTTTGGAGACTTTCTGCAGAAAATATTGGAGAAATGAATCACATTGGTACTGCAAAAATATGAAAATATCTTTCCAATATTTTTGCAAAAGTGAACTAGAGCCGATGAAAGTTGTCATTTTCTGTATAAGACTTTACTTATAAATATCATATTTTAACAATTCGTATATTTTAAAAATAAGTTCAAGTTAAAGATCCCTAATTTTTCCAGAAGATAATTACTAAACTACGCTTGAAATGTTAACAAAATCGGAAATAAATTTCGAATTGCTTACCATGCCGTCCCTTTTTTCCGCGTATAAAATCATTCGCACAATCACCAAGACCATGTTCGATTCAAGCGATGGATCCATATAAATCGCACTGACCTAGAATCGTGAACACCCTTGACACTACACTTTTATTCACGTTGAATGGCCTCGTGTTAGTTAATGGATTTAGAATAAATGCAATCAGATAAGAACATAGTTGCACTAGTTGCATTATAAAATTTAATAGAGTGGAAAAACTATATCTTAATACATAAAGCAGAAAGTTTAGGTTTGTCTGTCGCCTAAAAATTTTCGAACGGTAAACTCTTGGATCATGAAATGTGCCTTAGCTCATTATGCCTGGCCATTACAAATGAAAGTGACTATTTTTACAAAAAAGAAAATCTAAAAAATTTTTTTTTTAGAAGATCAGAATTTAAATTCCGGGCAAAGCTAGTGTTTAATATATACGACAAGAATTTTTCCAATCACTAGTTTTTATAGCTAGTTTTAGATATTTTTATAATGCAACATTTATTAGACTCGTATACTTGTTTCTGTACACCATATTTATTTCAAGCTGTAGGTATTGATCCTATAACTACTTACAATATTCAAAAGAGCCAAAATATATTGCTGTACTCGAATTCCATGGAAATCCACCACCGAATAATCGGCAGCTATGCCGAGTTCTAACCACCGCGTCGACGATTCCTTAGAGGTCGTTTTTTTTCCTAAAAGTTTGTTAATTAATTAATTATTATTTTGTTTAATTTATTATTAATAATTTTAATTTGTTATAAGTAGGTGTAATCAAGTGGTACAAAATATATACTGTGCTAGAAAGCTAACAATTTACTATAAATCCGAACAGGAACTGATCTTACAGGGTGCGCAAGAAAAAGTGTCACAATCCTTTTTTAATCATAACTTTATTCAAATTCAATATTTTTTATGTTTACATTAATGTTATAGCTTGATAAGCCAAATATTTTGGAAAATCCCCTTCTTCACTCACTTGGTATTTTATTTCTCTGCCACGTAGGTCCAGAAAAGTAACTAACACCTTCAGAGCTTGCGTCAGTAGACAATTCTTCTATTACAGTGTCATTAAATTCGGCTGTTACTTCATCTCTTTCATCGTATAAAATCAGTTTCTCAGCTTCTGGATATTCCATGTCAAAGATGTCACCCGACAGATTGTAGAATTCTTGTACATGGCGATTTATAGAATCGCGTCTCCTTCGTTTTAACTTCTTGTTGACTTTCGTAAACTCTATAAATACATTATTGCACTTTACAACTTTCTAAATGAGTATTGTGACAATCATGCAAAAAAGCATGCACCTGGTAATGTCAGCTTTAAGTAAATTATTATTTACGTGGTGACGATTGATTTGTAATAAGAAAATTAGTTTCTAAAGCAATTGTTGGGTAAAGACTTAGTTCGAAGACTATATTTTTTTAATGAAAATTATAAATTGACGATTTAAGTGACTAGCGAGTTAAACCATTAAAGTCAATAATGAGTCCAATGAAAATTTTCATTTAAATATATTTAGTATAAGTAGCACGCAAAAGCGACTATGTGATAGAAAAATGCAGTCTTCCCCGTTGAAATATTCATTACCAATTAAAAATTATAAATTACATTTCAATTTTATTGTTTCACAATCACAAATCACCACTTCTACCAATCACCAAATTACAATTTCCAAATAAATGAAAAAGAAACAATATAGTTTCAAACATAAAAAATAAAATCTGAACACCATGGAAAATATAATTCAACAAGGAAATTTGAACTTAGCCGAACGTAACTACAGTTAAATAGGTACATCGTTGAATTTTCATAAGAATTGAAATCTAACTTTCAATTACAAAGTTATTTTAATAAGTTGCTAAGACATGCTAGGGAAACAATTTGCAAATGCACTATTCATACGTATGACTGTATTTAATGTTAATTACACTTGTATCATCGAAGAAATTTATTAAAACACGAGAACATATGTAGATAGGTATGTACATATGACGATTCGATGAAATTTCTATAGTGAGAACATTCTGCTTCGAAATAAAAAGAGTGAAAAGAGGATTGCAGCGTTCCACGGCCATCATATATCAGAGACTTAATTGAGAGATCATTTAACTAGCTGTTAGGTAGCGATGGGATGAAGTGTATTGAAGGTAGGTTCAAATCAGACTGGATAGTAGAGCGGAGTGGAAAATTTCAATTTGAATTTTCAGTTGGCCTGGGTGCGGGATAGTTGTCTTTCGATTAACCAAACACAACTGTAAACAAAATTTGGAAAGATATTCATTTCGGCAGGTTCCTTTTTCTCCTAAAAATGATTATATGATTATATGATTATATAATCATTTTTAGGATTATATGATTATATGATTATATAATCATTTTTAGGATTATATGATTATATGATTATATAATCATTCTTAGGATTTAGGATACTCTTTTCAAAATTTTGTTAACGCAAGTTTGTTGCGCTTATTGCACCATTAAACTTTTGTTTGAAACATTTTTTTCTGCCGGTTATACTTTGAGAGTTATACGCGAAAAAGTGGAAGTGCCAATTTGACTTTTGAGGTTAGTTTTCACCCTATTAAAGGGCGATAAGGCCCAAATGAAACACACCGTTGTTCTTGTTTTGAGTCACTCTAAAAACCCACAAAGTTGCGTTCCCATCGGTGAGTCCAGGTTCGCGGTGTTCCCTTATTGGAAGCACATGTGCTTTGGAAATACATAGAATGAAACGTCATCTCTTGTGAATAGTATTCGAATCCCACAAAGTGAAACTTTTCTATTGCAATTGACTCGGATTCGTGAGTACATATTGAACTTGATCCCATCCCTACTGTTAGGCTATAACTTGCACGTCAAGAATTTTCCAAGCACGTATATGAAATTCCATTGCAGGAACTATGCGGGCTATGAAGTTGATAATTGCTCAACGTGTTACGCAATTCTGTTGCGTTAATAACCCGACGTTTTAAAGCATTTATGAAACTGAATTACGCTCGTGTAGCTACTGGCAAAAAAATTGTTAAACTTCTGCAGTTCTGCGCGTGTATTATTTCAATTTTAAACCTAGTGTTGAGTTGTGTAGCATTTTCCTACATACCATTTTTGTCGGAACTTTATATTCCTAATTTAAATAAACGTATTTCTAACCAAAATAACAACTCTTCATAGTGGTTTTATTAATACTGTGCAATTACATTAATCTCTGTCCCATTAAAATTTTTCTTTTTTCAAATATACGTGAAAATTGGGGAAAAACACAAGTACCTATACATGTTAGAGAGTTATAGAATTTATGGAAAACAAGGAAATATTTTTCATAAATCTACGGTCATAAATTACTCGTTTTAGATATCTAATCTTTCATCTGTAAGTAGGCTTTCCGTTTAATCTATTGAAAAAGAAGGTAGAAGAATCTAATCATCTTCGAAGGCATGTGGGAGCTACTAAGAAAATTTATAGAAACTTGCCTTCAACTATTTTGAATAAAATAATTTTTAAATGACAAAATTTTTATGTAAAATCTATATTTTACAAAGATAAGAGTACGGCATATTTTCTATAAACATAGGTATGCACATTGTGGACATTATTATGGTACACGTGGGTCTGTTTATCAGAGACTGTGAATCACAGTCATATGCGCAACAACACAAACAAAATTTGAAATTTTTGCGTTATTAGCACAGAAAAAGCGGTTGTTGTCTAACAAAACTTTTGAACCTGCTTCCCCCAAAATCATAAATTTTGAGTTACATCGTTGCAGCAAATGAGCGACATAATAAAAATGGGAGAAGCACATTTTGATGTACTCGTTACACTTTTACATATAAAAAGGCAGTTCTTTAATTCGATCCTTTAATTTGCTGACGAGATTCCCGCAGAAGCTTTTCTGTAAAAGTTTGTTGTAATATAAAAATAACGAATTCTACCTAAAACTACTTAAGACTCCAAAGAATCATTAAAATTCATTGCATATTATAAAAATCGAAATCTGTTTCTTCAAAACTACTTATCCAAACAATTTGTACAAATTAACACGTCCACATTTCATCGCCTCATAATGACCATCATTTAAGATGAGATTGAAGCAACCTAACAATATCCTTAACCTTAACAAACCTTCCAGCCCAGAAAACTATAAAAACGTGACAGCTACCCTTTCCAAATAGAAACATCGAATTTCCTGTTTCAGCAGTTTCCAACGTAACTAACGTTCATTTTAGATTAAAGGTCAGCTACCAGAACGACCACATACTTATCGCGAGACAACGCGTCGCGTCTGTAATACAATATCTATCGTAAAGATTAGAAGTCACCGTGTGGACAAAGGCACCACCTGCAGGATTTCCTCGGCTGACGGCTACAGCGTCTGGATGTTCCCTGGTCGACCACCACCCAGCGTGCTTCGATTCGTACATCACGTGCTGACCATCCATTAGCGGCTGAACGAAAAACGATTTCCCGTCTGTCAGCATCAGAGCGTACATTTCCTCTTTACAAACAGTGACGACCACCAAGGAACGTGTGCCACCTTCCACGCTACCTTGTCGAAGGTTACAATCCATGTTCCCGTCATAGGCGACAGACCTCGTCTCGGCGAGGTATACCCAATCGGTGGTGAAGCTCGTGGACAGCATCAGTCGATCATTCGCGACCGTCTTCAAGGTCCAGTTGCTGATCTCGATGAGCACTGGCTCCTCGAGGTGTTCGTTTGCATTTCCCTGCTCGGACGTCGATCTCCTGTTACGCCCGTTCTCATTGGAGATTATACGAGGGTGCACGATCTCGTACTCCTGCAGGCTTTGCAGAAAGTCGCTTACCCTCGATCTAGTTGCGATCGTTCCCAGCAACCACGTGGTCAGAAGGAAACTCGGAAGCTTCGATTGCGTCATGTCTCTCGGTTTAATGAAGCTTCAGTGGGACCATTCGGCTCGCGGTGCTCCAGGCTTCACAAGCATTCTCCTTTACTTTCCATCGCGATAAACGTTACAAAGGGAAAACGTAACTCTTCATCGTTCGATGATTTAAAGTTGCTTCAACCGCTTTACGTCAACTGCCCCGTCAGCTCGAGCTGTTCAGCTCCGACACTAAACACTTCTTTAAACTCGAACACTCCCATCGCGGAATATACATAATAAGAAATATTGATGTAACTGGAATTTAAAGCGAATACGTCTCAGTCTTCTTGTACGGCATCGTAGGATAGAATACCCCCGATCCGATTCATTGTTAATCAAGCCTCTCTTGTTCCCTCACAAGTCACAACACAATATCACCTTAAGAAGCACGTTTGTTTCATATCGAAGGATAGAAATTATTAGAATTTTAATTAGTCCCGCGATGGAATACTCGCTGCTCCCAGTGGTTAATTTCAGTCAGAAACGAGGTGACGAATCCTCACTGACGGTATTGTAGCACTTGGTTCGAAAAAGCTGGCCCGGAGCATCAATTGCGTGTTGCAGCAACAGCGATGGCGCGAAATCATCAGCAGTCCAGGAGCAACGATGCAATCACGGTCATTGCACGGGGAACACAGCAAAATGTGGAGCGAGTGATAAGAGTTCTCGCGACAATCGCGACGACTGCGTACGATTCTCGCCTCGCTAAACGAATTTCCCGTGAACGGGCACGGCACCACGTCGAATTCCCGTTTCCGTGGACGGGCGAAACGCGCTGTTACCGATGGCCAGGGGAGCCATGTCGCGTTCAGTCGCGACGGCGGCTCGTGTGAACGCGATATTCCGAATTAACGTTCAATTAAAGCGGAGTGAACGCGGCGGTCGGCGGTGCTGCAACTGGCAGCCACATGGACAGAGGCACGCAGCTCGAAAACGCACGCCAGCACGCGAGTGCACCAACGAATTGTGCGTAAGAACGCGCGAACGCCAGGCTGGAAAAAGCACCAGCGCTTGCCGCCCACCGAAGTTCTAATAATGGCAGCTTTATGTGCAATCACCGCGAAACGAGGATGTTGGTGGACGCATTGTTCGACCCCGCCGCTAACAAGGGCCGAGGATTTTGTCTTGGGCCGTTCCCGCCTCCGAGAATTCTCGTTTCCCTTGAACGCGCCACGAACCGCCAGCTGGAGCGCAATCAATCTAATAAAGGGAAATTAAATCTGTTCCGGTTGCCTCCTTTCGCCCGATGCGAATGAGCCACGAGACGATGCGTGTGGACAGCGGCGAAAGCGTCTGGCAGAGCAAACAGTTTTTACTAATAGATACCTACCTATTGGTTTGTTGCAGAATACCTAGTCGGGTGTATTGGTGACGCAGCAATAGGTGTTCCAGACAGCAATAGGTGTTCCAGACAACTGGAAGTCGTGTCTATTAGAGCGGAGCGATACTATATAGGCGAAAATTTTAATTTGAATTTTCAGTTGGCCTGAGTGCGGGATAGTTGTCTTTTGATTAACCAAACCCAATTGTAAAAAAATTTGGAAAAATATTCATGTCTGCAGGTTCCTTTTTCTCCTAAAAATGATTATACAACCATACTATATAGGCGAAAATTTAAATTTGAATTTTCAGTTGGCCTGGGTGCGGGATAGTTGTCTTTTGATTAACCAAACCCAGTTGTAAAATAATTTTGGAAAAATATTCATGTCTGCAGGTTCCTTTTCCTCCTAAAAATGATTAATGCTCATCGTAGAAAGTTGACATTTAAAGTGTCACCATGCTTAAAAATAATTTGAAGCAATAAGAGTTTCGACAAAAATTGTTTGCTTAAAAAAATTGCAGGGTCAATTTGACCCAGTGTGACATCCGAGGGTTAAGAAAACAATTAGAGATAGCAATCGCAGAAAGGCTCCAAGAAATTAGTATCAAATCAACCAAGAAGAAGATAAATTCCGGACAATTCATACTTTTGCGTCCACTGGAAGGACACCCAATTTAACATAACTTTTGGATGTGCTACATACGATCAAGTCAGCATCCCCTCCAACAAAAGAAAGTTTTCTACAGCTACAGATTTTATCACAAAAAAAGAAATAGATTAAAAAACTATTTTAAAATAAAAAAATAGTGTTTCGCTTTGCACAAATTTTGTATTATATAAATAAATATATCAATTATATTTAATATCTGTTTTTTCATTTATATAAGTTTTGTGCAAATTAGGCAGGAATGAACAATCAGTTAAAGTTTTCTTGTGTTTTTGATAAATATTACCAACATTATGCCAAAAATATAAAGTTTGTAATATTTTTGTCACTTTCTCGAGAATTTTCGAGAATTCTCAAAAAGTATGATCTGATTTCTGATTTCTCGAGAAACAAAAAATATCGAGAAATCAAGAACACTATGTCCATGTATGTGCGGTTTGTGTTAGTCCTGAGGAATGTATGTAATTGAACATTTTCGCGCGGGAAATTTGTAGGGGAGAGTTAGATCTCGCTTCTACTGTTAGTTAACTGCACTATCGAGGGAGAAACAAATTAATACTATAGTAGGTATCGTAAGCAGCATATTCCGGCGACGTTCCTTTTTCTTTAGTATTACTACCAGAGTTTCAATACGTTTAACGTTTATGCTGGTGTTCCGTACGGCAAAAGTTATTTTCATAGGTAATTTCTTATTTTTCAGGTAATTCAACAATTTTGTCATGTTACGTACCTACATTATGTTTAGACTATTAAGGGGTTACGTCCACCTGCAAGGTCTGAAAATACAAGTATTTTCAGGATTTTTTTTTTAAATTTGGAGAGTTTTTTAAATAAACGGTTGAATATATTCGACATTATGTATTTTAAAATTCTTGTAGTTTTTTTTGCAATGCGATATCTAAATAAATAATGGAATTACAAGCAATCTCCCGGCAGCGTTTTTTTATTACGGTGACCACTGTAGCTTTGAGCTGGTCCATCAGAAATAAAAAATTCAACCAAATTTAGTTAGCATATTAAATTATCTTGTCCGTAGTCGTGGCTTTTTCATTTCCGTTGCGTAGGTTTTATTTTACAGATGAAAAATGATGAAACATGAGCGCGAGTCTGTGGTGGAAATCGATACTTTTGCTATGAGAAGCCGCCATTTTGCAGCAAATTAATATTTTGGGATAATGAACGATTAAGGACAAGATAATCCAATATACTAACTAGAT
Source organism: Andrena haemorrhoa (assembly GCA_910592295.1). Lineage (NCBI taxonomy): Eukaryota > Metazoa > Arthropoda > Insecta > Hymenoptera > Andrenidae > Andrena > Andrena haemorrhoa. The sequence goes on from OU342943.1 coordinate 9,991,533, forward strand.
TCCGCGAATTTTTTATCCCTTATAGTGAATAGGGAAAGTATGTTGACAAAGTTATTTCAACCCAATTTCTGAAAAATTATTAGTTGTAGCTTTGTTTATTTTAGATCCAGCTTTCTGATAATGCTACCTAAAACTGAAATGTTTCAGCGAAATATCTACTTAGTGATATTTCTGTTCAATTGGCCATGTAAATGTTCAGTTGGATTTACCTACATTGAAATTTTGGAAAGAGGAAAAGGTGTTGCTATTTATTATTTCGATGTAAAGCGACGAACGTTCCAATGATTGTGGTTTCTCCAGACGCAGTGTACAGTCATCCATACGAAGAAGTCTGATTGGCATTCAATAAAAGCTTTCTTGGTTTCTACGAATACGATAACGTGCAGATTTCCAGGATGTTGGTCGACGGAATGGCCGACTTTAAACTGAATGCCTCCATTTAAGTTGTGTAACTACGTTAATTGATCGCAGCTGTATGTGTACTTAGAAGTAATACGATACAGGCATACACAATTTGAATACCTGATCCCACGTATATAGGGTGTAACACAATTAATCTTTCTATATCGGTCACAATTTTCGTATTATGGCTGACATTTTTGGTTTCTATAGATATAGTGGAGCAAGTACCTACTCTCAAACATTGTAGAACGACGATAAATATCAATTCTTTGCTTCAGATTATTATTTTTTGAAATTTTTAATATTCTGTAAAGATCTGAAGTTAGGTGATAAATATAATTTAATATAAGATATATTTGTACTATTTAGGTGATAAATAAATGTAGCATATATGTAGGTGATAAACTGTTACCAGAGGCTTTATGTATTTAAATGATGCTTTTCGTTAATTGTTCAAATAAATTTAATTAACTTAATGTATTTAAAATCTCAGAATTTTATCTAGTCATTAGCAATTGATTTTATTTAATTTTTTAAATCGATGTTACAATAGATTCTCCTGTAATTACGAAGTTAATCTCTCAAGTTTCTATTATATGTTCAACTGTGAATAGTAGATATGATTTATTATTTGCGTGCTCTTTCGTTTGAATTTGTCTCTGTGTAAAATATGTGTATGCACTATGCATGTGCTTAAGAAAAGAATGATGCAAAAGAAAATTGCTAATAGATTATTATTTTAGACCACTAATAGAAAATAAATATGTACATACTACATACATAAAAAAAAACAAATTGAGATTTCTCTTATTTTATATTATATTGATTTATATTTCAATGTTATGAAAGAGTTATTGCAAAATAGCCCTCAAGTAAGCAATGACTCGATAATGTAACTTTCATAACGATCCACAACAGTTTCACATTCATTTCGATAGTGGTGTAAGTCATTTGTTCTCTCTAAGTAATTTGCGACAAAGGAAATATTTACATATTTCAGGAAAAGACAAAAGAATGAAAACGCGTAATACACCTATTAATTATGCTAAAAGTATGAGAAAAATTAGGGGAAATAGTGGTGAAGAATACAATGCAATTACCAGAAATGGTAAAATGGTTACTGGCAAAATATTTGAAAATAAAAATTCCTTTTGTTCGAAAAATGTTTGAAATTGTTAAGTTGCGAAGATCGAAACACCACGTTTGCGCAATTTTGGAATTTGGGAGTCATTCAGTGGTTTAAAAAACAGATTGTCGTACAAGTTACTCATACAATTTTACAATGATAGATAAGTTTGACATTAGAAGAGCATATGCATATGTTGTGAAATATTTTGTTCAATAATAATGGAAAAATATTTTTTAATGCGCCTAAACGCAGCAGTCTAAATATCTCGAAACAAAAAATACATGACTTACACCACTTTCATAATCACCGGTATATACCTACATGAAAATAATTATTAATTCTGTCAAGTCAACACCGCATCAAAGGCTGACAATGACCCAAATCATGACACTTTCAATTTGAATGTGTAATGATATGGTAATACACAGTCTGATTGGGATTCCTGAATATTTACCGCTTTATTATTATATTGGCACCACTTCGCATCAGTAATATTATCATCCCTGCAAATTAATCTGTCATGTGAGTGTCAGCTTAAAGAGCACTAGTTTGTCAGCCTTTGGACCAAGCAGGTTTCTAAGGTGTCAGCATTGGTAGAAACGACATGTTCATTTGAAAGAATTTAACCCTTCGTTGACACTCTGGGTGTGAGCCACCCATAAGCTGATTTTGACGTTCTGTATCTTCTATATGCAAAATAAATACCTTTTTTCCAAAGCCAACTTACAAACTATTTTTTCTCTCAAAATACTATATCTGACCAATAACTCTGTAGATTTTTAGCTTCTAATATTGAAATTTGTAAAAGTTACAATTTTTTTTAAATTTTCTTCGTGTTTTCTCGACATATGGTAATCCAGATTTTTTTTACAAAAACTGTGATGAAATTTCAATAAAATAAAGTATTAGAATACATTCTACAGACCTTGAAATTGACCCATGATTTTTTTCATAACGATTAGGTTCTTCGGATGAGAATGGCAGTCGTTCAAAAATTGTTCTAGGTGTGAGCCTACCAGGTATGTCAAAGTCGACCGAAGAAAGAGGTGCGTCAACGAAGGGTTAAATTTTCATTTTTCATTGTAGGCACGTGGCACTTTTGACGATTGCTTTAGTCACATAAGCAATAAACACCTCCCCTATCCCTTACCTGCACCATTTTTCCCAAAAATTTTTGTTGACCAATATTTTGTCGCTCGAAAGTATTATGCACCTCATAATCTTCATAAAATAATCAGTATAATCAATTAATTACAGTAGAACCTCGATTATCCGAACTTTGGATAATCGAATGTTTACGCTTTGATACCAAAACGTGTATTTATCAAAATCTAATCATTTTAATAAATTTTTATTTCCGCTTTCCTAATTTTTTCCAACCATCAGTTGGCATATCATTTAGATAGGATTACCTTCACGAACTTTCAAAGTAGAAAGTACAATCGAAGGTCCCGTTAAACGGACGTTTGCATAATTGAAGTTCTACTATAGTAATTTGTCGAGCATGGTTACTCCGAACAACGTGCACATGAATTTTTATTTCCTTACACATCAGCTTATCGATAATATACGCGGTATCATAGTTCAAGTGCAATCGAATATGCAGTTGTACATCTACCACGTAATAGCCAAGTATAATAGATAAGTACACTTATGTATAGATCGGTTTCAGATTGTCGACTTTATTTGCTAAAGAGTCATTGGAATGAAGCGTAAGACACTTCCAGCTTCAACACTGCTCGTTCAACGCAAATTATCACAAATCGTACAAACGCAACACGCATGTTTATTCATTTCGTTTGTCGCAATTGAGTGCAGCGGATGACAGTTCGAAATGAATGGGTAGTCGGAATTATTTACAAGAACTTATTCGCAGTGTCACGATGGGTACATGATAACAGTCAATACAATTTGTAACGTTAAAGCTAGAAACAGATCAATCCCCCTCATCATCAGGTTATTGGCAGCAGCTGTGCCAATGTTGCAGAGCGATTCCTCGCAGCAAGCAGTGCAGGCGTACAATTTCGTACGTTCGCCAATGACTATGCAACCAGGCTCGCACTTGCTGATGCAGTTCCTCTCCATGGACCAAGTTTGAGGGCTGGACGTTGAATTCTCGGTGCTGGTAGTGTAAGAAAATCGTTTTACCTACAAGCAGAGAATTAAATATGAGAAGATCCTTATTTGATTCTGCTCTTTAAGGAAGGAATCCTCTTCTTTGGACTAAAAGCATAGCAAAAGTTAGGATTTTTTTTTAAGAAACTAGCGATTCGATTCATACGAAATTTGGACCATGTTTTGATGCATCTTTGAGGAAGCTGCAGTTCTTTTTTATTAATTTTTAACCCTAAATATAGTAGTTACGCATGATCGACCATCACGCCGCGCAAAATTCGCCGGCCGCTGATGTGCATGATATTTATCTACCAGGTAATCTAAAATAGAAAAATGAAACGGCGTTTTATTTTATACATATGTAGCTTGAAATTGATGAACCAGGAAAAAACAAAAAAAATTATTCAGCAGTGTGGAGAGTTTTTAAACTGAAAGGTTTGAACCCTTAATTTTTGCAAATCCAATTTTGCGCCAATTTTCTTATCACTTATGTATCAAAAGAAGTATAGATCTTAGCGGTATTCTGGTTCATCAAATTGAAGCTACATATGAGGCAGTCAGAGCAACAACGGACCAACCCACATTAAAAAAAAAATTTTTTCCTTTTTTATATGGTTAGTAGAGCCTATTGGAATACGTTATTGCTGCTAATTCAATTTCGAAAAAAATGTGGGTTAGTCCGTTGTTGCTCTGACTGCCTCATATATACAAAGTAAAACGCCGTTTCATTTTTCTGTTTCAGATTACCTGGAAGATAAATATCATGCACACCAATAACTCTTATATTTATTATTAAAAATGAATAAAAAAAACTGCAACTTCTTCAAGGATGCATAAAAGCATGGTCCAAATTTCAGATGAATCGGAATGCTAGTTTCTTAAAAAAAAATCCTAAATTTTGCTATGTTTTTAGCCCATAAAATAGGATTCCCTTCTCAATCCTAGCGATGGAAACAGGACTAAAAGAATCTCAACCATGAAAATTAAAAGCAAAGTAACTTATGCCTCACCTTGTTTCTATTGTGTAAACTGTAAAGTGTTCCAAATGACTAAGGAGTAGCGTAGGAATGTGTCGTGTAACACTAATGAAGATAGAAATGCATGAAATTGTGATGATTTGAAAATAGCAAAACTTTTTCCATGAAAACAAAACGAAAGGGATTTTGTTTCATTGTAATCATTGTGTGCAGTCGTTTAATCCAGGGATACTGTGAAGTTGCAAAATGGTTTCATTAGTGACGAATTTATTCATGAATATTTTTATATGTAAATACGGTATCGAACTTTAATTTGAAAATCAAGGTGCTTGATCAGCTCATTGCTAGCCTATTTCGGTTTTATGAAATGTTGAGATAGAAGTTAATTCTTGTTTATTACACGAAAACTTTCGTATCGCGTTAAAACCAGTGAAGTAGATTTTACGAAAATGAACTGTTCTCTCGACCTTCAATAACAGTAATTTATGAATGCAGCTTGCATTATTTTGTGCGAGCCGGCAAGTACGTGTCGCTTAAGGGATCAGTCCACTGTGAAGTCGTGAAAAATTGTCATTTTTTAGGATTTATTTTTTAGTAAACGGAGTGTCCAACGTAAATAATTATTTGTCTACTTATTAATACACTTATTGACAGTACAAAAAAAATCTATTTTAAATTTTTAACAGTTTTTTTTTAAATATATATCGCACTGATGTAAACGCCTTCAGAAAGCGATGTAATGCTGATGCAGCTGATTCCGGGAAAACGACGCATTTGAAACAGAAAGTTCAAAGTGTGTTGTAATCATTATGAGTGTGGTTATCGCCGGAGCCAGGATTACTGTTACTAATAAAAAATTAACAAAATGGCGGAGGTTTGATATTCAAGTGTCGAAATACGGTGAATTTTTCAATCATTTTGCCTTGTGAAAAGTATGAAATGGTTAGTCAAAAAATGGTTAGTTTCCGTGGTCCCGGCCGTAGCCACTGATGTGCTGAATAACGTGTAAAAATTTCAAACGGATCGGTCAACTAGTTTTTTGCAATCACCTGCACGAGTTGAAAAAATGTCATTTTGAGATAATCGCCTTTAAAGTTTTAAAACGAATTAAAAAATTCTTTAAAATTCTTTTTGTATAATATAAGAGTAGCTTAATAAATACCAAAAATATTTATAGCATTATATGTTGCATCTACGCAGGAAAAAATCTTTAAGAGGAGCTTAATTTTTCAAACCGTCACAGTGGACTGATCCCTTAAAACAAAAACGAGGATGACGTTCTAAAACATTTATACGAAACGTTCGTTGAAATCCGCGCGTATCGTATGTAATCGAGAAGTGTTTGAATCGTTGTTATCAGTTGTTATTACCATGCAGGTCCGTTTGTCGCCAGTGCACTTGTGCTTGAAAACGCTGTAATTTCCGGTTAGATTGGAGCATCTGTCTCCATCTTCCATCGTGTCGCATTGATAACACCATAAATCGTTTACTCGTTTCGAAGCTCCGATTGTCCGATGTTCCTTCGACAATATTTGCCCTGATGACCGCATGAAATCAAACGATGGGCACTCATTTACTGATTTATAAAAGCATACACAGCAAGATTGAGTACAAAGCGCATATTCAAGAAATAGTCTCATTGCTTTCGTCTCTTCTTAACATTTTAGAGATCCAACACAGTAGTTGAGTAGTACATTCCAATTGACATTATAAATATTTCATACCGTGCAATTTGATGTGTGAAAACTTTTTTCTAAATGATTCATAAATTCTTAAAGATGTACTACAAACGTAGGATTAAAATATTTTCTTATAAATTAACGTATTTGAATATAAAGATTCATGGATATGGCATAGGGAATATGTAGTGCTTATGTTCGATTTGCCATATTTTTCACACTTCAGAGGAAGGTTTAGGCAGTAAACTACAGAGATTTACTTAGTCTCGATCAAAGTACGTTTCTTCACAGAATGTATAAATGTTACAAAAATGTTAATTGCAATATTTCAATGTATTGTCTTAATTTTAGACTCTAAAACAAAGCCAGTATTTTATTAATAGGAAAGTAAATAAAAACTGTTATTTATTCTGCCATTTCTTCATTCGTTCGAATTTATTATTGTTTATTCACAGACTAATCCTATATTGTATGTGTAGTATTATTAGTTGTAATGAAGATAAAATTACGAACGATTTGTGTAGGTTTCAAGTAATTGCATATAGAAATATTTTCCCAGATGTTACCATTTATGAGACTATTTAGAAGAATTGAATTAATTCTGAAATATCTTCTGCAGCAAATATACAAGTCAGACATACCTACATACAATTCAAGGGTTTACAACTAAAACCTTTTAGAAAAAGTCTTTTCTTGGGTAATTAATGCAACACTCTACAAAACGATATCTTCCTCCTGAAAATAAAAATTGAAAAAATTCTTGAATGCGACAAATAATGCTATAAATTTAATTAAACATAGTATACATTCTACTACATTTATCCACTTATTTAAACAACATATATTGCAAAACAAACGTTAAAAAAATCTATTTCTAATCTAATATCTAAAATCACTTTACAATTTTATCTAGTTTTACTTTCAGGTATCTTTAAAAACCTCCAAGTCAAGCCAGAAGTCTCCAAATAAAGACTAATAAGATCCAGTTTATAAAGAGACCGTTTCATAACACGAACACGACTAACTATAAAACAAACTGTCAACAGGTGTGGTTGCCTTTAAACGTACTCTGCAGAGCCACTACACATAGACGAACCCTGAGTCTTAAACAAGTTTCTGGTGTCTCAGGCACACCGAAGTGTTGCCTTAAGAAAACAACGCCTATGGCTAACTACTATAAAAAACAGATGATGACAATTATACTCCATTACAAAAGTGTTGAATCCCACTTACAGATCACCGAACCGAGCATGCTCCTCCTAAACTGGCAGCAGAATAACTCACCGGAACGAGTGGTATAACGAACGCAAAGCTTACCATTGGCGAGTGCCATCGACGCGAGGATCACGAGACACGTGACAGTGGCCTCTGCACCGACGGCCATGTTAGCCCCCCGAGTCAACGCATCAAGTCCGACAATTAGACGCTCTGCTCCTGTTCCTCGATCGTTGACCGCATCCTCGTTGATCCCTGCAGCAGGCCAGGCGAGCACGTTGGCGCACGACACGGAAGGACCCCGGTGTGATGATAGACCGCCATGTTGAGAGCGGTGGCGTCTGCGCTACGGCGTCCGCTGCTCTAGAAACCTCGAAACCGAGGAAAATCAATATCCATGTCAGTCGAAAGGTCCTGTCCCTTAACCGAGAACGTTTGACGTCAAAGTCTCTGCGCATTCGCGTCACTTTCAGGAAACAGAAAGTTCGGCCGCGGAATCGATGATTCCCGACGAGCTAAATCCGACTCGCGCCGATTGGCAATTTGCGCCTGGCCCTCGGAACCGCTATTGACAACCGTGATCGATCGAGGAACGATTGGCAACGGGCCGCTACCGAGTCGCACGGCAGCCCAGGCACTCGCTGTTCTTTAGTGGCGATGCTGGGCAAGTAATGAGGGCGCGCAAGGACTTGGAGCTTTTGAATGCACGGTGACGACCGTACACTTACGTGCACTTTATGAATGCAAGCTTTATTGCTTCTGGACAAGCGTCACGCGGTGAAACTCAGTTAGCTTCGAGTTGGTCGTACTTTTGATCCGACAATGAGTGGCGCTAGGATCTTGCACGACCTACGCGCGATTCGCGGAATAACTTGTTTGCGGATAAACTGTTTCGTAAGTCGAAGGTGCTGTGTCTATCTTGTTCTGAGGATGATACAAGTACACGTGATCTGTTTTATAAAGCAGCAGAATAGTATAAAACTAGCACGCTCTTGGTAATACATTTCTTGTTCGACGGTAAAGTTTTGGGGCACTACATTCTGAAGGATATGTGAGAGACTTCATTACTTTGGTGAATTATTAGAATTTATAATTAGGATATGTTGGTATTTGATGGCTATTTATTTTTTAATTCAAGCACACCTTTGTGAAATTTGTTTTATTATAGTACAGAGATTTTTAGTGTTTCTTAGTTTCCGTAACATTTAATGAAGTCTGGATTGGACTAATGGTAAATGGTTCCTTGGGAGATTATACTGACCTCGGAGTTATGTTCAGTAGGCTTAAAATAACTCGCCCACTGAAAGTCCGCTGACAGGCCAATCAAACTATCTGCATATACTTATAAACATCAGGGTTTGTCGGTTTTCAAAAACCGGTTTTTATCGTAAATTTGTGAAATTCGAAAACCGGTTTTTAAATTTTGAAAAAACCGGTTTAGACTTAATGTGGAAAAATGAATTAATTATTTGATTAAAACCGTTAACATTTTGACTTGAAATCGCTTCGGACACAAGCATATTGTAGTACGTAACAGTTTACTGTAAAACTAATCTTCATGAGTTCATATTTTCAGAAGAAAAATACTAAATGAAATAAAGATTTATAATATATATTTTGTACGGATTTTAGTCATTTTAGTTTCTTTCCGCATTTGGTTTTGTACGCAGTGTATTTTATTGTGCTGATTTTTGTAGATCCAGAAATATTAAGTGAACTAAAAAATGGTACGGATTTTAGTTATTTTAATTTCTTTTATTTATTTGGTTTTGTATAGATACAGTATATTTTATTGTTATATTTTTGTAATTCCATAAATATTAAAAAAAAACTGAACATTTTTAAAATAAGTACTGATATTTATTTTCTATTTTAATTATATTTTTTGTGAAAATTCGAAAACCTGTTTAACCGTTTTTTTTTGGAATAGTCGAATTCGAAAAACAGTTTTTTCAAAAGTCGGTTTTTATATAAATCCTAGTAAACGTTGTATATACATTATCAGATCCCCATTTATTCGTACAGCTCTGTAAATATCTGCAACTCATTTTATTAAAAAAATGCACCGTTACACTTGCAAAATGCAGCTGCATTGGTTTTGAAATGGAACCATTTATTTCTTCTTCGTAGAATGTGATAGAAGTATTCGCTTACCAATTAATAAATAACTGTTTTATTCTCTTTTCAGTAAATGTTTACTTTAGGTGAGGATTCTCCTATTTCAATGACCTTGACATATGTTGTCCAGGTCATCATTCTGAACAACTTTTCCCTCTAAACTTTTTGGCGGTCGGCTTTAGGTTACCAGATATTCGCGAAAAACTTTATTTAACACTAGAAGTACCGAATTTAATATATACTCACATCGATTAGCTACCATGCTTTAGCCCCGTTTCACACATACACGGCACGGCACCGTTTATACGGTAAAAGGAACGAAAATCGTATGACGATCTTTCACACTTGCCGTCGCCGCATAGACGGGAGATTTTTAAAACGGTGAAAACGGTGAAGCGCCGTGCATGTGTGAAACGGGCCGAAATATAGTTACAAATGCCGGGGATCCACCTGGAAGCTAAGCTATGCTGTGTTATGTCTGGCTATGCTATAAAACATACAAAACATAGCACAGCTTAGCTTAGCTTTTGGTGGAACGGTTCCATAAGGATGTATTGAAGCTAATTTTTTTTAAACTTAGCATAGCATAGCTTAGAGTAGCTTTCATATGTATTACCGGCTTGAATCTTCCTACAATAACCCCTCATGAGTTATGTTACCTTCTATCACATTAGTAATATAAATTACATTTATCATAGCTTGTACGTCTTTAGAGGTTCAAATAACTACCAAAAGCATACTTTTAGGGTTTCCAAATCTAAACGGGTTTTAACGGGTTTATCGGATTTTAAACGGGTCTCACAATGTCGAGATGACATTGTCCCTAGTTGCTCAGGACAAGTATATAAAAAATAAAATGTATCGCAGTAGAAAATACATGACTTGGTCCCATTTCATAATGAACTGGCACTCATTAAAACCACCCCGAAATTCATCTACAATGATTCGCAAAATGGTGGGAACACGCGGGGGAAGCGTTTGCGAGATATGTCTATCCCGCCGTTCTTGTCAGTTGTAGAAAATGAATTGGTGTCCTCAGGAGGAATACTACAAAGGAACTTAACGACGTAGACAAGGAGAGTTTCGCGTGAAACGTGCTCCTGGCGGTATGAGAGCCGGCTTGCTCGCACATTTCACACCGAAGAAATCCGATGACTGAATTATCCAGCGCGATTGTTTTACACAGAGAGCGTTGAAGTTCCGCCTGCACTTAATCGAAGTTGTCTCCATGGACACGTTTCACGATCTCAGTCTACTTCTCGAGGCAGGTGTAACCATTAAGCCCAACTACCATTGTTCCGTGGTAGGTGCACTGAAAGTACAACCCACATGAATTCACAAGAGGCCGTAAATAAATGTTTAGTTTTATTTATATCCATTTAATATTATTACCCTTTTTTCTTGTATATTTTCATACACTTTTTAAGTATTTCAAAATATGCTGATGCTTTGAAAGAGATCTGGCGTCGATCTTTCCGATCAAGGTCCCGAAATTTATAATTATGTCCAACACTTTCAATATTATTACTTCCTGAAATTTGCATGAATGTAATTATTTACATCAGTAGGTATTGAATAATATTTGAGGAAGATGAATTGTATGTAGAATGTGCACCCCATATTGAAGTGCATCCTCAATTTGAACACTGCCAAATAGAATCCGTCAAAGGATTTAAATCTACGATTGTTAACCCTTCATTGACACACCTCTTTTTTTTTTAACAACTGCCATTCTCATCCGAAGAGTCTAATCGTTATGAAAAAAATCATGAGTCAATTTCAAGGTCTGTAGAATGTATTCTATTACTTAATTTTATTGAAATTTCATCACAGTTTTTGTAAAAAAATCTAGATTACCATATGTCGAGAAAGCACGAAGAAAATTTTAACAAAATTATAACTTTTACAAATTTCAATATTAGAAGCTAAAAATCTACAGAGTTATTGGTTCTCAAGTGCTGGTACTGACCAACGAAATTACATATTTCAAAATTTTTACATTTCCTACTTCTAAAATTAAAATACTAGATCGTCAAGTTCGTTCCAATCTCATAATTCACACTGCTAATTCGTGGTGTCACATAACCATGGTATACTGCAATCTTAAGATTATACTTTCATGTATAAATTATTATCACTCTACTTTATCAGAACATTGATTTTTTAATTTAATGAGGAGCATTCGTTCTTGAGCTAGGCGATATATTTCATCATGTCAGCACCGAAAATTAATTAATTGGATATCAAATGCCACACCCCATCCATAGATTTTACCAGATTTATTACTGTTAAAAAATTGATTCTTTCGCAGATATATCTGTGGTATGCAATGTTTGTATCGCACCCACGAAATGTCGTAGGTGCAACCCCTACAGCACACTTCGTTGCAGGAACGTTGCACAACCGTTGCAGTACATTGCGATGTTGCCGCGTGGTTGCAGGTTGCATTGCAATATTACTGCAACATTGTGGAAACATTGCCGTGAAATATTACAATGGACACGTTTGTGCAACGTTGCTGGAATATTGTGCACGCATTGCCGTGCAATATTGCAGTGATCGCGTTTGCGCAATGTTGCTGAAATATTGCGCACACATTGCCGTGCAATATTGCAGTGGCCACGTTTGTGTAATGTTTCAGGAATATTGCGCACACATTGCCGTGCAATATTGCGCATATATTGCGGTACGACCCACGTGGAACGTTCCTGCAACGTCGACCACAAAATACGTTGCAATGTTGCACTCGTACTGTATCAGCGACGTTTCTGCAACGATCCGCATTGAATGCGGACTTACATATTTGCACTCGGCAATGCGGAACGTTTTTATTAAGTATTAAGTAGTTAATTTTAGCTGATTGAAAATCATAGTTCTAATCAAGCTTGTTTTCAAAACTACAATCTAAAAATGAGAAGAAGATATCGAAGAAATTGATGTAATTCTTTGAAAACCGTGCGAGCTGTTGTAGATATACTGGTGCAGTACGATAAGCTGAGAGAAAATCAATTCTCTACACACGTATCCAACTTCGGCAATGAATAACCCGGGAAGAACATAACAGTATGTTCGAGAAACCGTCGTAAATCGATTCATATAGAGTTCAGTTACGCTTGGAATACCTACATATTTTATACACCTTCGGAGATACTCGGCATAGTGCTACCGAATTTGGGAGAGGTTACGAATATTTATAAATATTTAGTCACACACCTAATAGTATTAGATAAACAATTAAAGTGAATGATATATTATAAAACTTTTAAATTTTGTATTAGAAGTAGCTAAGCATCACGAGATTGGCAAAATAATCTTCAGTAGGAAAAAGCAATTTTACATATTCGACGTTATACAATAAAAGGGACATTTAAATTTCAAAAGAAACAAATCGTAAAACAGATGCCACCGCAAAGCTGTCACGCCACTTGCTTCACTAACTACGAATTACAGTCCCTTTATTCGCGTTGTGTCCACTTCTTTTTCCGTCCTAGACTCGTCAAACCAAACTTCGTTAGAATTGTCGCCCCCGCCGTTGTAATCACGCCTTGAAATTTTGCAACGCTGTCGCGTCTTGCTGTCTATAGATTCTATAGTACGAGAACCACAAGAAAATTATTCGACTCTCCGTTTTCTTTGACAGAACTGGTTCTTTGCGCTTCATCGAAGCGCAAGTAGTCGAACGTGAAAACCAGATTGGACCACGCCTGAAATTTCTTCGCTTACAAATATCGCGATCAATAGGACCTTGCAGTCACGTAGCGCAGCTAGACTATGCTCGGTTAATTAGGGAAGTTATCATCCAGGGTCAAAAAGCGGCTCGGTAGCGTTCATTTCTCGTTCAGAAGCTTCGTCTGCCTCTGAATGGCTGTTATTAGCAACGACACGTACCAATAATCAAAGCGAACGCAGCCTCTTTGAACTCCCTTGCCATTTCCGTCTTCAGAAGAGAGTAATGGGTTCAAGTTGGCGGAGACTTCTTGTAATAGTCACTTAACAAGGCCAGTACGGTCTTTTTTATTCTTTGAAGTCTTTTTTACCCACTTTTGTAACTGTTGAACTTTAGTGTCCATTGAACACAACCTTGAACCTTCTTCACCTTCAGAAATCAGACCCTACTCTAGCTAATGGCGATGATCGTTTCATGTAAGAGGTGTGTCTGTTTCAATACTTAAGGGGTCATATACGTTTCTCGGCGCTAAAATGTGGTCAATGTTTGGTAGTAATTCAGGGATAAACTGTTAGTCCGATTGGTTTAATTCTTCTTGTGTTTTATAGGCATGCGTTTATAGATTATAAAACAGGTTTGAGAATTGGAAAATTTTTAAAAATGTGGCATCCGCGGGCAGTGGCGTAGAACATGTTTTCTGGCGCCGCCCAAAACGGTGGGCATGATAACTGCCTCACCGTTCATTCGATTAACTTCACTATTTACACACATATTCTACATAAGATTCGTTATCGGGTGACGGGAGCTTTTTCAATTAAATTGAACCATTTTTTAATAACAAGCGAAAACGTACGACTGTTATAGCAAAAATCACGACCCTTTTCTTCAAAGTGTTACCATTTCCGCAATTTTTTATTTTCGAAAAAATGGCGACGTCACCCGATAACTATGATCCCAAAGATTTTTAAAAAATCGGTGATTTTTGTTTCGGAACACTCGTACGGGCTGAATCATGCCCACCGTTTTGGGCGGCGCCAGAAAGCATGTTCTACGCCACTGCCCGCGGACGCCACATTTTTAAAAATTTTCCAATTCTCATACCTGTTTTATAATCTATAAACGTATGCCTATAAAACACAAAAAGAATTAAACCAATCGGACTAATAGTCTATCCCTGAATTACTCCCAAACATTGACCACGTTTTAGCGCCGAGAAACGTGTATGACCCCTTAACGTATCAGTACAAATTCCTATTAACACTTTCAGCGACGCAAGGTTTAGCAAAATACCGATTTAAGTTGATCAGGCGTTTTGGGGAGATCACTTCTGCTGGGAAAATTGTCCAGCTAACCCCTGCTCATAGAACAAATGCCAATACACGCATATTCTCCGAGCGCGCGTTGTTTTTAAAAGCATTCGTGGACTATCACACAGTATTTTCGATGCATTTGCAAAAAATGTTCATGTGAAAAAACGCCGGCGCCACACGAAGTGTTCATGCACAGTAGGGTTTATACCAAAACCTATACGACAAACCTACTTCGACCTAACAGGTATAGGGTAACTTCGGGATAGTTGGCTCACCTAACATAAAATGGTTATTAAAACTAATACTGATATTATTTTGTTTATCAGTATAAACTTAGGTGATATGTTTTAAATTCTATGCTGATTTAGAAAAAGTGGTCCACAATGAGTGTACGGTTAAAATAAATTTAATTAGACGTTACCAAGCAACTTCGCAGCTTCCGCCATTATTATAGTCCTTCTTTTAGCTCAATGCATTTCTATAGGTCTTTCACCTTGTCTGTGAGAGAAGATGGAAGGTTAATTTTAAATTGAAGCGAGAAGTTCTCCTTCGATTATTTCACAACAGTCTGCTGCAGTTGCATGTTTTATAGGGGTGAATAGCCGCAGAGAAATCGATTTCAGGTCTGCAAGGGACAAGTGTCATTGCTTCCACTTGAACGGTCTCCATCAGTATATTGTCCTTAGATGGAATAGAATCATGTGTCACGCCACAATTTCAATATTCAATAATTTAAAGTCATGAGTAATTTTGAAAATATGTATTTGAAACTGTACGAATTCTTAAAGATTTTGATGTTTATATTTGCGAAAAAGTACATATAAAAGACAAAACAACACGATAAATTTGCATTAAAGTTTAATAAAAATTCACGTACAAGTTTATAAATAAATAGTTGACATTTTTTAATGTGTACTGTGATTATGGATAGCAGAAATTATGTTAGAAGACTCAGAATTATGTTAATATGTATGTGTACATAGGTACATATTGTTCTTTAACTTAGACATAACCATTGATATCGAAATCATGAAATATTTTATGGTTCGCAAGTAATGTGTTAAGAGAGACAATGAAATTCTAATACCACATCCGAGAAAATGTCGTTAAGAATGCGGATGATATTGTTAGGTAATTGTGTCCCCTGACATTAAATGAGTAATTTAATATTAATCAGATGTTCTAAATTAATCAGACACTCAACTATAATATTAATCAGATACTCAATACAATATCTATTTCTACGCGACTATTCCAGAATTAATAATATTTGACACAGGACTATGCCCATAATGGAATCAAATCAAATGTTTGTCTTAATTAGTTGAAGTGAACATGAACGTAGATGAGATTGTAGAGATTAATTATATTTCTGGTATGATTTCTACTCGTGGTAAAGTTCACCATGCAAAAAACATAAAGTTAATTAAAACAAAATTCTTAATTGTTATTTCCCGAAATACACTTTATCAAAGACAATGTAGTTGGTCCTGAATTCACATTGAATACTTAGACTGAATCTGTATGTAAACAATAAAATGTAATACTTTAACCACTTACAAGGGACATCACTTAAGTGCCACACGCCGATTTTTATGAAACTTTGCAGATTTGTAAAATAATTGGAAATATTTGCCACGTTTTTTTATCGGTCATCGTCCACATATAGGGCGTGAAAACAGTCCTCAAAGTTAGAATTGTGAAACCTAGCATTTGGTCAAATATCTTGGAAACTTTTAGAGCTGGAAGAACGGTAGAAATGGAAAAATGGTGTATTTTTAATAAATTTTTAAAAAAATAGCATTATTTTGTTAATTTTTCTGGTCAAATGTTAATCCATTTTCGTGTATCTACATTTGTATGTGACGTACAATTATTAACATGCTTCGTAATGTTTAAGAACATTTAACATAAATTTTATATTTCCAATTTAACTAGTTTAATTATGCACGCGTTGGTTGCGTTTGTTAAATTTTGTTTCATAAATTGTTTATCAAAACTACACGCAGATAACGATTTAATTGAAAAAAGTGTCTTTAATAATATAAATAGTAGTAATAATAATAATGATTCTAATACTTGACCAATTCTTATGCTATACTTTATTAAGAGTAACTTCGTTATTAATATCTTCGTGTTTTTGTTACAACTCTGTAGCAGGGGCATTTATGAGTCTGCGATTATTTCTACTCGTAGAGTGTATTGGCACGATTTAGCTGTAAAATTCTGGAACACCTTGTATATACCTCTGATTTTATACTTCCGTTTCTAGCCTCGTTGAAGATAATCCACTAGCTCTAATTCCAGCAATGAATTTAAATCTTCACTACGCATACTTCGTAGTGGGATAGAGCCAATCACAGTGTCCTTCGACGGAATTTAATTCTTGCAGTAGGTTCTTGTAACATTCTTGTCGTAAAACATCTGTCAGAACATCTTCTAAGAATATCTTAAGTAGCGTAACTAATTGGGAGTCAGAAAATTAAATACACATATACCTATATAATAAAATTGTCGACTTAAATTGTTCAACTATTATTCCCTAGCGTTGTCTTAGTTAATATACATGATAGACCCTAAAATTTTGTTAAATACAAAATTATATATTAAAATTACCTCAAAGACAAGGAAGTTTATTGAAATTGTTTTTCAAATAAAGTAATAAATACTCGGCAAATTTGTCTAAAAAAAGATACTTGCAACAATTCAAGCAAACAAAAAAGGATATTTTGTATTCGTTGTTCAATTTTTAAAATCACATTACCCATTCTCACGAAACAATCCAAATGATAATGTTTCAAATGCAAATACGACATTAACATAGAATGGTAATGTTAAAGGCCATACTCAGTGTTCCAATAATTCCAGCCGTTTTGATTGCAATTTATTTTCAGGCATACATCTGGCATACATAGGATCCACATAAATTCTATCTGCCTACATATATGAAGAGCAATATAGGATTGATTCATTCAATTGAAAACCACATTTCATTTACGCGCGTGCGTTTTGTCTGGATAATTCGCGTAATATGCGGTAGAGTAAAAATCGATGAATTTCATACATTCCACAATCAGAAAAAGCTGGAATATCGAGTTGCATCTGTATTCGTCTGGTCATTATCACTACCAAACTACAACGTGCGCATTATCTAGATATTTTTCTAGATTTGCATTTAAAGCCGTATTTAGTAATATTGTTTATTATTGTGAATTAGTAATATTTACGCAGCAGGAACGGAAGGAACTGTTTCGTAGAATATTTTCTGCGACATACAGGGTCAGCGTTTTATCCTGCAACCCGCGCTCGCGCGAACTTGTGAAATGGCAACAGCGCCTCACGGACGCATTCCGCGCAACCGTGTTGCAGGATAAAACGCTGCAGTACTAATGTCGTGGAATAACTATGGAACAGAATGTTAAAAGCAACTTTAGTGAAAATCAATATTATAAAATGTTATTAATACGTTCGATGCCAAGTTACGTCGTCCCCCATTTGCCAAAGAAGAAGACAAACTGAAACATACAATACATTAATCTTCTTTGAGAAGACACGGTGAATGTATTGATACAGAAACCAACGACGAACGAAGTTTAACAAATTATTAAAGAAAATATGCAATTCTTCAAAATATATACACTGTTAGCAGAAAGCTTCGAATCGCTTACCAATTTTCATTAAAATTATACCGTATGTTAAATTTTCACCTGACACGAAGTCGATACCTCCAGCGACAATCACAATATTCTTTATTCCAATAAATTTTAATACATAATAACGCGATAAATCACGTGAATTTATTTATTTGAAGAGAAAATCCCAGCTCCCCTTAATTCGCAGAATGATTCCAAACTTTTGAGGGGCAGAATAATTTTATTATGTGAATACTATCGAGGTCAGCAAAAATTTACATTGAGCTTACAGAATGTATGATAAAATAATAACATAATATTGTTACATTTTATAACGAGTTTAAACACCGAAATTTTAATTACGTGTACATTTAAAAATCTTTAAATTGTCGTCCTACATCGGAAAATGTTAAAGGACATTACTATTTCTTTGGAAAATAAGAATTTGATTCCGTCGAGTTTTCATATAAATTTAGGCCACCCTGTATTGTGCTATACTATTTACGTATATCATACACACATATTGACACAACTCAGTAACAGTGCCATATACACAGATTAATATTAATTTATATATATATCCCAGATGTATATTCCAGAAATTCATTAACGTAAGTTATTAATACCAGCCCGTAAACAGTGAAATTATATTAATCCTGCGAATGTTTCATAACGACCAAAGTGTATCAGTTGACTGCATATCAATGCAATTTATCAGTTTTAGACAATATAGAACGCATGATATGTCAATCGTGAAACATCCTTAAAGAGATTAATTGCATTTCACCATATATTGTTGGTGAAAGTGTGTGCCGTATGATGAAGAAATGCACGCAGCAAATGATAGAACGTACTTAAAACTGGAAGAATCGATATTCTTCATTGTCAGGATAAAAAGTCAAGTGACAGTTGAATAGCACTTAATCTCTTTGGAGACGGAAGCAATTGCGGTTTAAGTGGTGTGACTATCTGGTCGTGAAGGATCGACGTTTGTTGATCGTCTAAAAAACGCAAGAATTAGGATTTTACATAGAAAATCATTTGTTACAAAATTAATGCAATAGAATACTTTCTGTAATAACTCATGACTGCGTGTAACGATAGCTGCTGTCAAGGACCCAGCTCCTGATCACTTAAGAGTCAATACCGCGGGGTTTTAAACGTGTGAAGGGAAAACTTAACCAAACTTAAAAGATTTCTTGTTATTTCAGTAAATCCATGTTTTATCTTTAATTTGGTATTAAAAAAAGTGCTCACATAATAATAATTATTTTATAATTTAACGTTGAAAGTGAAAAATGCAAAGGGAGTAGTTTCTGATCATCTTCACACGTTTTACTATGAGCTATCAAATTTTGCGTATAAATTTCAAAATACTTCATAATTATTTAGTAGTCTGTTAGAATAAATTTGTATCATAACAAGCTTATTATTTGGTTTATTTTCCTAAACTGATCAGGAATTGGGCTCTAATCAGGAACTGGGTTCTTGACGGTGTACCTAAAACTAGGGCTGGGACTATTCGAATAATTTAATATTCGAATATTTTACAAGTATTCGAATGCTACGAATAAACTTCGAATATTTCAGTATTCGAATGTTATTAATCGAATATTTCAGTATTCGAATGTTATTAATCGAATACTGATGTATTCGAATGTTATTATTCGAATTCTGATGTATTCGAATAGTATGGTGTGAAGTGGGTCAAAATTAACTTACAAGATTTCACCTTGACAAATGAACCTAAAGAACTTGATTTATAATTCACACCATACTATTCGAATACATTAGTATTCGAATACTTAAATAATCAAATAGTATTCGAATACTTAAATAATCAAATAGTATTCGAATACTTGGATATTCGAATAGTATTCGAATACTTGAATATTCGAATAGTATTCGAATACTTGGATATATTCGAATAGTATTCGAATACTTGGATATATTCGAATAGTATTCGAATTCTTGGATATTCGAATAGCATTCGAATACTTCGATATTCGAATTATATTCGCCAAATAATTGAGCAACAGAAGTATTCGAATATTCGAATAGGTACCGAAAAATTCGACAAATAGTCCTAGCCCCACCTAAAACATCTGAAACTGGTGTTGAGATCTTGCCTTGTACAGTTTTGCACGTTTAGTTGCAGGGAATGTTCGAAGTATAATACTTATTTCACACACTGAATATCGTTAGCATGTAATTTTATTAAATGTTAAAAGATCCTTCGATGAAAATATTTCGCTTAATGTAGTGCGTCTGATATTACGAGGATTAAACTACTTAGAAAGTAGGTTTCACCACATATAAATCACAATTTTATCTTGCACGAGTACGAAAATAAATTTTATCCGATTAGAGTGATTAGACGGACAAGTGCTTACGTTCCACGCTGCTAAGCTTCATTATCCAGTCTAACGAGAAAAGTCGTCAGTAATTCGCAAGTTTAACCGAATACTTAACGCTGTAAACATTTCCAGTGCCTGGTATACAGGTGAATCCATACTTATTTCATGCAATTTCATAATTTCTTTCATATAAGCCTGAGAGTAAACTTTTAAATTAGATTATAATCTTCTTATGATCTGTAGCCCTTATCTCCTACACGAAGTACCTAATACTAAAATAGTCACACATATTTATTATAAATATGAAATAAATGGAGAAAATGTAATTTTAATACTATATTTATTTTAATAAAAATAAAGGTATAAATGTACTTATAAAATGTGTACCTTGTATCAAAGTGATCAGAACGTGCACTGCCACCGCATTATGCGGACAAATATTAATTCCGAGTGTCGATTGTGATAACCATATTTTTAAACGCGAACATGTCGAAAAAAATCACGAGTTGCACTCAAAACGAGGGTTTTTCTTGAATGGCTCGTCGAGCCCTACAGTTTGATATATAACTCATTACTAAAGCGCGTTTCTAGTCCTCTCCTCGTAAATTCAACGACTTGCGCACATTTTACGTTATTTGAAAAGGGTAGTAATGTATTTTTTTAAGGAAATCTCTTTACATTGAAACAGCAATGAAGAGATTAAATGATCACGTCGTATGTTATGCTTATCTTAAACCCTGGAGGCAATCTTTCTAGATGCTTTTATCTCGAGGGCCACTGAACTCTCGTTTCTGTACCACATAGAGGGTCTAGAATTCAAGGAAAAGTTTAAAACTCAGTCGCAGTGGAAGCTGCAAGATAAACACAAAGGATTCTCGTAGAAAGTAAATGTCACGATACTCGTTTTGAAAGTACCAGGATATGGAATTAATTAAAATCATTTACACAAAGAAAATTTTCGAAAATTTCTGGCGATTACGTTTCAACAATATTCGGTATTTTGTTTTTGGGGTGTAACTTGATTAGAAAAGACCTGTTCTTTGAAGGTGAAAGTACAAAGCCATACTGTGGGAATATGCTTTTTTCAGTGACACTTAAACGGATTCAATGAAATAATTACGCCAGCGTATTGTATAAATGTTGCGTTTATTAAATGAAATATGGACACATAGTTGAAAATTAATTACAAGGATTTCAATAATAAAGTGCTTATAAGGTCCGTTTGAGCGTGAAATAGTCAAAGCCTCCGAGTAATTCTGAAGCCAACCAAACGTTGGGAATATTAGCGTCAGAGACTTCGTATCTCTTAGCGTCGCTTAAAGCAATATAACTTGCTGAAATGTATCGCAGAAACAAGTCACGTTGATCAAAGTTGTAGCGCAGCATCCGACAGAGTATCATTGAAGGCATCAGAAAGTGGAACATCAATGGACAGCATCTAATGCCCAAATGACATTTAACGGCGCTCCTCCGTCCAAATAGCTTCGCTACAGGGCAATCTTCCTTAGATTAAAAGCGGACCAATCAAAATTATTCTATTTTCTTGAAGTTTCTTAACTTAGACCAGTTAATACAGATAAAATTTGCGAACAGTCTAGTTTGCTTTAATTGATAGAGTTTGGAAAACAGAACTACCTACTTACAATTACTGAAATGAGGTCAATCTTAGGAAGTGTGATACCTTTTAATGTGGGTGATGATTTGGCTGGATACTGAAGTCACAATCGGCTGGCTAAAATAATGAAAAATAGTAAAACGCGTACTATTTTGTGAGTAGTAGGTATTTCCCTAAAAGGGGCACCTCTCAGAAAACGCAATGTTACATACACTACTGTTCAAAAGTATCCGGACACTGTTTATTGTTGGCAGAATGATTTCATCATTTGTTATTATTATAGCTATGTGCACTAGGGCTGGGACTATTTGTCGAATTTTTCCGTATTCGAATATGTATTCGTCATGTATGTATTTCGCCAAGTAATTGAGCAGCTGAAGTATTCGAATATTCGAATACCGAAAAATACTTAAATATTCGAATAGTATCCGAATACTTGGATATTCGAATTATATTCGCCAAGTAATTGAGCAGCTGAAGTATTCGAATATTCGAATACCGAAAAATACTTAAATATTCGAATAGTATCCGAATACTTGGATATTCGAATTATATTCGCCAAATAATTGAGCAGCTGAAGTATTCGAATATTTGAATACTTAAATATTCGAATAGTATGGTGTGAATTAAAAATCAACTTCTTTAGGTTCATTTGTCAGGGTAAAATCTTGTAAGTTAATTTTGACCCATTTCACACCATACTATTTGAATATATCAGTATTCGAAAAGTACTCGAATAATAACATTCGAATAGTATTCGAATACTCAAATATTCGAAGTTTATTCGTCACATTCGAATACCTACTTGTAAAATATTCGAATAGTCCCAGCCCTAATGTGGACTAAACTAGTATAATACAAAAAAATTGATTTTCGTATAAATTGTACAATTAAAGTGCAATAACAAAATTCCAAACCTAATGAAACTATCTTGCTACTTAGAAAATTCGTTATCTTCAGGTTGTTTAATTTCGATGATCTGGGCAAATAGACAGAGTTCTTCCGAACCTATTAAGTTTATAAACTGTTTATAAACTCTTGATCAAGTGCACACAAACACCATATAGAGATACATCGACGAATCACGTGTTTAATTTGAATGTGCTATTGGTAAGTTTTTAAATGAGTGATTTGCAATTTTATAACTTGTTTATTCCATAACAAAGTGATAAAGATTGCTTTTAGGCGCTATTTTACACACGTAAGTGACCATTATGACATATTGTTACTACACATCTGTCAAGTGTCCGGATACTTTTGAACAGTAGTGTACTTAGGTGGACGTTAAGGGGATAATATTACTATCAACGTAAATTAAATAATGTTCATGTTTGTGGGTCTAGTAGATATTTACATTCTAAACTAATTTAGCCACATATGTTACATAGAAGATTAGTTAAAGAGGTCTTAATGAAATGGAAAATCGATTTTGTCAAATTTTGTCGAACAGAGAAATGATCACGGATTGGAATTAAAGATGTTTCTGAGAGGAGAAAAGAATATAAGGAGAAGAATAAAGAAAACGCAGCCAATTGAAAGCTTGACATAAAATGGAAACCCGATTTTCGAAAGTGAGTGAATGAGATCGAGTGTGTCAGTAACGGGAAGAAGTTTATGAAGGAAGAAGGAGGAGCCGAGGATAAGAATAGAAGATTTAGTAGGACTAAGGCTCAACTAGTCCATGTCGCAGGTGCAGACCAATTTAAGATTCTATAACATCAGATTCAAGTTCAATAATAGTATCGTTAACATGGTGCGGCGCAAAATCAGGATCTGCACCTAATCCGCGAACACATATGCCGAATGCTGAGTATAAAAACGAAAACACAACAAAATATACACCGGTTTCGCTTCGTCTACGATAATCCCCCGTTAATTGCCGAGGAACAGGACTCCCTTATCGCCTTCCACGGGGGGGTCGTAATTATGGGAACTTGACCCAGCCGCAAATTACGAGTTAGCTGGAACACGTCCAAAATGCGTGCGGTTGATCCCCGTCGAATTCTCGGTGGCGCGGCACGTGAGGCCGAAAATCGAGGGGCCGTTTCGAGTAATTGAATGAAACCCAGATCATCGGTGTTTACAGCGAAGCAACACGTGAGACCGCCAAAAGTGGCGTCAGTGCTTTCCACCCCCTCGTACAGCTGACATCGGTTGCTCGTGGTTCCAACGGAAGGAGTTTAAACGGCTGAGGATCCGCGTACCCGATTGGCCACCGGGGCCTGGGTCGATGGTGGTGGGGGACGCCGGGTCGGGGCGAGCCTCGCAGTACCGCTTCGACTCTCAGCGCGGCAGGGTTGTTTCCGTCAGTCCATTCAGACATCCTCTCCCCCTACCTCCCTATCGCTATCGTACGAAACGGTCGTCCCGTAATGTTTCGGAAGATCTGAGCAACAGCGGGGAACAGCCGCGGGTCGTCCGATCGGAGTCGCGAACGTTCCTCGTCGACGTTCTCGTGCAGGCGCGCGACGTTAAATGGTACGCGGCGGGGTGCACCTACACATGTAACACGAAAAGAATCGTTCTGGTGGTCGTTGCCCGTAAAACCTGCCACCGAACCGAACGTTCTCGCGGACGATTTCCACGACTGTGCCGCCAACCACCTGGTCGTCCAGCGGATACACCTCGTGCAACCACCAGCCCCGCTATTGTCTCCGGGGGAAGATCGTTCTGACGCACGCCACCGGAGTCCCTTGGTGAGTCGTAGTTATTAATTACATGCTTGATTTAGGAACAGCTAAAAGTGTCGGGGTTTCTTTCGGCGATAAGTGGTGGGACCGGGAATTATTAAAATTTTGAATATCCCGCCAAGCAGGAGGAGATGCTACATGAGAGTAACGGGAACAGTGACGTTAGCTGTTTTTTTTTATATGCTTATGGTTTTTCTTAGATTTTTTCTCTTCGGATTGATTTTAAAGAATAAAATGATATCGTCGTAAGAACGTGGGGATTAATGGTACGCAACTTGATCATCGTTTACTTATTTGCGTAGTTTCGTAGCGCGGTGGTGCTCTCGTAGAAAAATACTTGTTGCTCGAGGACATGTTTAAATTTATGTATTTGTTATAAACAGAGCGTTAGTATTGGAATACTTCAAACGTGACAGCTGACAGGAGAGCGAAGTTGTAAATCTTGCGTTCTCTGAATAAGTACGTTGACGTGTGAAAGATATTAACGTGGCTATGATGATATTGAAACTGACAATTATATATTTCCTTTATATTATCGTTTATTTGTATTCGAACCAAAAATTCATTCAGATCGAAATTAATATCGTTTACTGTGGTTCTGAGAAAGCGTATTTCCTGATAACAGGAAGCTGCTAAATGGAGGATAATTTTAAATTTCTCGCACGTTTGAAAAGATATTTCTTTTATATTATCGATTTAAAATGTTTTGAAACACTGTAAATACTATGGTCCGGACACTTTCTGCCAGGCTTTCAATCACTTTTCCTATACAGGACGTGTCGTTAGAGAGTTATGATACATAGGTGTAGCTTTTTTATGCGTGTAGCGCACATCCGATACTTTATACTTACGATGATATATAGCCATGTTCCATCTTCTACATGGTTTCTCGCAACAAAATGTAACTATGTATATTTCAACAAAAGAAATCCATCATAAAGTGTTTTAAGACGTGCATAGCTTTCAATTTCTCTTAAATCACGTCTTTAAAATGTCATTATCAAAATCACAGTGTACAGTAGAATTTTAGCTAAAATCGGGATCTAAAATTTTTAAGACTAAAAATTAACATACTCATCTGTGGACACAAAAAGACGTATAGTATTATAACAAAAATTAAAATACACAGTTACTGCCTGCCTAAAATATGCATATGCATTATTATTTAGTTGTGTTAAGTCCATTTTAGTACTTGGAAATGTAGCCATTCAACTAAAATACATTGCATTACAAAATGCATTACATTAAGTTGTATCCAATAAACTGAGTTATACTTTCTTTAATTACGTAGCTGAACTTTAAATGAAGACATAGATCAGTCATTAAATTATCACTCACAAGTAAATTACTACAACAACTTACTCTTAACAGAGTGGAAGCAAGTTCGAATAATTATTAATAGAATGGGAAAGTGAAGAAGTAAATAACTGTTCAAAATGAAATTTCTTTCGTTAAACTACACAAATGCTAAGTAATCTTCAGTTTCATTATCAACAGACGCAATGTTAACATTAGAAATATTTATATAAAAATTTTCCACAGTCCCTTCACGTTGTTCAACGCTCGAAAACTGATATCGGACACAACTTTTCGAGCACGCCCCGTGCAATTTCGACCCGAACGTAGAATGAATATTTCATCCCAAGCGTATGTAATTGCGAACATTAAATTCTATTGGCTCGCCTGTACGAGCACCGAGTCAGATATTTGTTGCAAATAATATTTCCTCGTATCTTCGTTGCTGCACGCTTTCACAAAGTATTTCGATTAAACTCGTTCAAGTCAACATCCCGCCCCACCCCACGCAACCCCCGCCCAGAAAATTGGAGACGGTACGTCGATTTTATTAAACGAAACCGGACGAGTTTATGTTTAATCTTGTAAATTCATCAAGTCTGAAATTCCAATTTCCCGCCCGTAGGATAACGCCGCTCTATAATTCAAGGGATCGCGCGCGAAAAAATGGGCAAAAAAAACATGGCGACGAAGCGGGAGAAGAGCGATCCCTTGTAAATCCACTTCGTTCTCCAGCGATCGGTCGCGAGGCCGTTTAATGCCATTCCTTCTTTTCTAAATTCAGTTAGAATCACCGTGCCAATTGCAGAGTCGCCCGTGGATTCGCGAACGTTATCGATCGCAGAAAGCCAATCCCTACGGCAAATGAAATAATGGAAGTTGGGGCGTAAATTTTGCAGGTCGCGTTCTCCTAAATCCGTTGCTTCGTTAACGC
Organism: Andrena haemorrhoa; assembly: GCA_910592295.1. NCBI lineage: Eukaryota > Metazoa > Arthropoda > Insecta > Hymenoptera > Andrenidae > Andrena > Andrena haemorrhoa. The sequence continues at coordinate 10,018,669 of OU342943.1, forward strand.
TTGAAACACTTCGATGAAATATATCCGATCCCCAGCTATACAGACATAGGATGCCAGGTATGTACCTACTAACGTTTCAAAGGCTCTTGCTGTGGAAGCCAGGCTTCGGAATATTTAATTAAGCTTCGCGGACATTTGGCAAATATACACAGCGGATCACTATTTAGCGATTTAAGCCGCACAAGAAGCTTGCGAAAAATGCGATAGCGAAGGATTTGTGTTTTTGTACTTTGCAAGGGGAGAATTTTACAGTATAATGAGACAGACAGACGAGGTGCTCTACGTTGTTTGTATTAGGATCAGTGGGTACAGAGGTTTTGGAGTAGGTAATATATTGATTGCTCAATAAATTGCAAAAGTTTAAATTACAACACTAGCAGGAACTAAAATTGGACGTTCTCGGAATTATGTTTCTTGAGATATTATTTAAGATGACTACATGATAGGGGAGAGTTGCCTATATCGTACTACTTAAGGGGTCATGCTCAGTCAGGAGGCCGAAAAAAGGGTGGCCTTTGGAAATTTTTTACACAAAAGCTATAACACATTTCTCAAAAAATCTTTTTTCCTTTTAAGGATTGCATCTAGTACCGTGCATCGTAATTTTGTTATTTAATAATATTTATCAATAACTAAGTTATTGTACCCCTCTGTTTCCAAAATCGTACCTCTTGTAAAAATAGCGTCAATAACAAATAAAGAAGAAAATATTCAACATAAAGTAATGATTATTATATAGTTACATATATACGTGTGTATATAGATCACTCCCAGGTCGCAATAACCTATGTAAATGACATTTGTACATAACCTATATGGCATAACCTATTCTCAAATCCTTAGTACGATGGTAGTGATACGATTTCGGAAACAGGATCAATTTATTTCTGAATATCGATTTAAACTTTATAATGAATGTAACAGGTACATAAAATGATTGTAAAATAGTCTACATTAAACTCGCTTTTAGAAAAATACAAAAACACAGGATAAAACTGCATTGTTGATGATTGAGAATCACAACTTAAAAATTTCGGTCTCGGGTACCCGATAATTTTTAAGTTGTGATTTTGCAATGTGATCAGATATAAGAATTTTTAAGCAAGAAAATCGGCTTCCGAGCTGCAAATCGGGTCCCCTAATTTCGGTCCACCAGGAATGCCAACATTTTCGACAGGTTCATAATTATTAAAATAAAAATGTTGAATACTCCATAACTTGTTTACTTCTCTCGAGAACATAATGTTATAACCTTTTTACTATGTACTAGCACGAGTAGAAGTGCACCAGTCACTAGTCAGACAAGCCGACCCGCAGCGAGTACAGGGTCAGCGTTTTATCCCGCAACCCGTGCTCGCGCGAACTTGTAAAATGGCAACAGCGCTTCACGGACGCATTCCACGACATCCATACACCTTCCCGGCGTTCGGAGAGCTGGCAGCGACCGCTGAACAGCAGTGATGTTCGAGCTTCGAGAATTTTGGGATGGTCTCTTTCAAATTAACGTCGCAAAGAGCTATTCAGAATTTCCCGGCCCGGGTTGAAAAATTTGGGGCCTTTTTCGTATAATTTTTAAACTATAAAAGATATTGGAATGCAATTTGCGCCGAAAAATGAGAAAAAATTATTCCCTCTTAATGATGGATAATTTAACATATTTTACATTTACTTAATTCTTTTTCTATCAATTACTTGTACATGAGGACCAGATTTTCAAAGTCAAATTTTTTCAAAAGTCAAGATTCTCAAGTCAAATTGCTTTATCCTCGGTTAAAACATAAATGCCCCATCCTGTCCCTATATTCGACCAAGCGCTTCCCTTAAAGATTGTAATAATTCACTCCAAATTTACAAACTTCTATTACAATATATGTAAATGATGTATAAATACTCGTCTTATTGCTGCAAAATATTCATAATAATTATAAATTCAATCTTTGATGTTTCAAACGCAAAATCAAAAACATTTGCATGTTTATCCACTTATGGATAGATGCGCGTGAATTTCAAACGCACAAATTGGGATTTCGATCGGCGAGGAATTTCAATTGTCATTAAAATGAAATGCACGTCGTGCTGCTGGCTGAGTAAAAGTTTGGGAAAAATCTTCAGCTCGTTAAACTCGTTAAAGCCTGATCGACAGAATCGCCAAGTGTTTCAGCTGGATGGCAATAATTACGATGTTCAGTTCATCGTTCTATGTTGCTTGAAAACTTGTTGCGATACGAAAATGAAATTGCGAAAGTGGAATATTGCGCCGGAATATTACGAAAGTAATAAATCATTTAGCGTCACACATTAAACACACTGAACTTTGATATTTCAGTTTGCAGGGGCGACCTTTGCAATCAATATACCATATCGGAAACTCATGGTTCCATTTACAAAGAGAATTATAATCATATTCCGTCGATACGCGAAATTGCTAAGAATAGTTCAAACACGATATAGCCTGTAGCTTATATACGTAATGTGTCCAATTTCTTTTCAAATCTCCTATGCTGTTCTCAGCGGCAGTATACAACATTAGGTGGTAAGTTTGCAGTAAATATGCAGTTTGTAGTAAAGTGTAATATTTATGGCGTATCTACACAAGACACTTCTGTAAATCACGACTATTAACGACTGTTTAAGGGGATATTCCGGACTAGAGCACATACAAATAGGTGATATTTAGGAATTAATTAAAGGAAAACTACTACATGTAATTTAATGGGACTTTTTGCATTGTGTTAAGGATATCTTAATCTATAGAAATATATTTTTTGCTGTAATTAATCATTGCAGACGGGACTGGAGTGTCGTTAAAGTCGAAGGGTAAAAAAGTTCATCCCAAACGGTGGAAGAGCCCATAAAAATAGGTGATATTTAGGAATTAATTAAAGGAAAACTACCACATGTAATTTAATGGGACTTTTTGCATTGTGTTAAGGATATCTTAATCTATAGAAATATATTTTTGTTGTAATTTTAATCATTGCACACGGGACTGGGGAGTCGTTAAAGTCGAGGCGTCTAAGAATTCATCCCAAGCGGTGGAACTTGTAGCACCTAAACCATTGGTCTGAAATAAGAAACAATGCCAGATTATTAAAGGGCATGAAACTCCCTAGTGTACCTACATACCATTAAAAATGACAAAACATGACATTTTTTTAGAAAATAACGACATTTGAAGTTTGAATTCACGTTTCCCCATATTTTGTCTTTTCAACGCCTTTAAAAATTAGAAATTTTCCAAAATTTTGAAATGTTAATGGTCTCTCCACTACACAGAAGTATATTCTTCAAAATAAAAAAAGTTTCAGTCGAATCGGATAACTTTTCGAGATATTTGTTCTACCGGTTTTAAGAACACTGTTTCGAGAAAAACGCGTTTAAATTTTGTTGCAAGCTGTTTTTGTGGCCGGGTTTTACCCACGCGTTCGCTCCTACTCAAATGCCTATAACTTCAGGAATTTGTCGTATTTCACAAAGTCCTTTTAAACGTGTATTCTTAAAAGGTTGAACATTCGAAAAATGAGATTAAAAAATCGATTTTTAGATCGGAACTTACCCTTGAAGAAAAAATAGCGGAAGATAGACAATATGTGAAAATGTTTGAAATACCTATCGCGAGTTGCAAAAGTGACTTAGGTATGTGAGAAGATTCTTATTGCGGCAGGGTAGAGTTCACCGATTTTCTGCTAAAAGACAATTCTGCTAAACGTAGTATAGTATAGTTGAATATGTTTAAATGAATACATATTGGGCCTTGAGTCCTTTGTGAAGTAAAGGTACCTATATAGTATATTTTTATATTTTGGAGTAACATGTCTTTTAATAGGATGAACAGAATGGAGTTTATTAACAAAAAAAACAGCACTTTCAAATTAAGGATATAGAAGTCGAAATATTAACGAGCAGATATATTGTAATCACTGGGTTACCGTAAACTGGGGTGACTTTGCCCACTTTTTTACACTGAAAAATTACCATATGATTGAATTCGCTATTATTTTTTTCGTTTGACCTTGAAGAAATTATTGCTATCGATTACAAAACACCATATGTTCTAATTACTTCACAATAAAATAAAATACAGTTCTTCCGAAAAGTATGCAATGTCACCCCGGCGCGGGCAAAGTCACCCGAGTTTACGGTACTCTAGAAAAATCCCCTCACTGCAGTACCCACGTGGCAAAGATGCTTATACTTTACGTCTATCAGACTCTGTTACTTTTTTAGTGTCCATCACTTAAGCTTTTTCTTAGTCACGATTGCATTCCATTAAAATGATCAATTGCGCCTATTGCATTGGAATGAAAAGGTTCGAATTGATATCGAACACAGTTATTGGGTTGCAAATAGCTCCTGGACGACTGGGCCAATAACAAGAAGTGCTTTGACCATAAAGGACCGTAGTACTCGCGTAGCGTCAACGAAGTGCAATGTGGTGTTGCAGCAGGCGATGAGAGCATCGCAGATGAAACGTGTACACCCCTTGGTTACTGCTGCTTTCACTCTGAGCCTATAGCTTATTGCGAAGGATAAAATGTTGACCTCCCCTTGCCATTCCTTGCATTATACAGGGGAATTATAATTTGTCTTTGAAGCTTCTCAAGCGGCACTTAATGCTGATGTCTGGGTTAGGTCTGGGTTAGATCTGGATTAGATCTGGGTTATCGTTTAATGTTAACAGGATAACATCAGTGAGTAACTATAGAACAGTGGTGGCTTCCCTTAATTTCTTTCTGAATAGTGAGACCCTCCAAACATATATTTTATCGTGCATTTTCGAATTACATCTTTACCCATCGATAAAAAATATCATTCCATTTGAGAATGTTCGAACAGACATGTCGGATGTTTGATGATATAAAAAGCTGAATGATCTTGACACATTGTCGGATCTGTCATACTCATCTGTCAGATTTACCTCCAATAAATTGGTGTTCTTTCTGCCCTTTCAGTTATTACTGAAAGTAGAGTAGTTTTGGATGGAGAAGCTGTTGGATTGTATTTCTTAGAGTCTTCAAGAATTATAACTTTAATATTCGACATCAAACCAAAACATTGCGATTTGTTGGTGAAAATACCTTAATTCAACTCCAATAGAACCAAAAAAAGTCGCCCGTAACACTTTCTGTAGGGGATCACATTTTTTCAACATATTCTATACTTTAGCCAAACCAGTGGAAGTAAAGAAAAATGATATACGAACACGCAGGTTTAAGAATGATTTATTACAAAATTATTAGAAAGATATGAAACGTGAACGAAACAGTTTTAAACCCTTTCTTTTCTTTTTCGCATTGTAGTAATTGGTCAAACGCATTTATAAGTATTTGTCTTTCCCATTTCAAATTGTCTAGATTGTTACGTGAGAGAGACATTGAATTTCAAGAATTAAGGAAGAATGATTTATGTTTTCTTTATTGCCGTGTTGTATCGAAACGAGTTATTGAACAATAAGCTGTATCCCACTCTGATAATCGGCTTATTTTAAGTCGTTGCTACAAAACTGATACTTTCTCAAGTATTTGCTCCTATAATCAAATTCTCCTTGAAGAATCATTCCTTTCCAAACTCAGGAAGTAATCGCTATATTGTTATCGTTATTATTCAATTCCGAGCTGGATGAAATAAACAATAAGTAGATTAATGTTCTTTTTTAATTTACTCTTGGCGTTAATTGTTATTCAAGGCGTGTATTAATATTAATTAAATTAATTCTAAGACAGGAATCGTTGTTCGCTTTAGGGATGAAATTGTCACGGTCATTACGTACCGAATTCTTTTGTGTCTGTAGGGTTTCAATTGAAAATTATATAGATATACCTAAATGTTGTTTTGTTAAAGAAAGCAAGCAGAAGTGAAGAAAAGTAATTTAGATTCTATTTCTTGCAGAGTAATTACACATTTCGACAGCCATCTGGACTTGTAACATTCAATAGCCGTTTCTTGTAGGTTTTCGTGTCCTGCAAACGATTCCGCAAACCGTTTGTCGCCAACACCCTCAGCTTTTGAAAAATACGATTTTGAAGAAACTGCATATTTTCAACTTTGAACATTTTTTGTGTCGAAGCAGTAATAGCTCTTCGGTTGCTTGATCCGTCAAATTATTCTATAAACCCTCCCGAATACTAGGATATAAGTTATTATTGCATTATGAACATTTAAATATGTTTAAACAACTATCAAAGGGAAAAGAACCCCCGGAATGCACCCATTTTTGCAGATATCTTTAAATTTATTTTCAAAAGTAAAGGTCTAGGAGAAAATCTGGCTACTCCACGCGATGCAGCAGACATTTTTCCTTCGGAAAGCTTCAACAGAAGTGGTAAGTCACGTTCTGTTTTTAGTACAGAGGCGAAAAAGTTTGGCGAAACGTGCGGCGTCGACAGTGGTAGTCAACGGCGGCGCCCGATCCACTGCCGTTCAGCGTAAGGCTGCGGTTATACTGGATGCGTATTCTGAAGTTCGAATCAAATCTAATTACAAATTACAAATTACGAATAAAATGGAATTGTGTATTGATTACGCATTATTTTCTGTAATTGTTAATTTAGGCAGTTAACGATGCTGGATAAGCGGCAACATCGCAAATAAGCCAGCTCCGCCCGAGGTCTCAACTCTCGGAAATCAAATTATAGTGGCTGATGCGACATTAAATAATGGAGATAAAAACTGCTATTTGAAATAATTTGCACGTGAATAGTAGACAACGCGGTCCAACTTATCAGATATTTTGCACTCTAAAGACCATGATTAATTGTCAAATACAGAAGAAATAAAATTCTTACTTTTGATTTACGTTTAAACGAGCATATGCATCTTTATATCTTCCGCTGCTAGAATCATTTCTTCCCTGAGGTTACAATACTGCATAGTGCATATGAGGTATAAAAAAGAAGTGTGACCTCGAAATAGTTGGAAGCGTATCATGCATACAAACTTCACAATTTATTACATCACTGTTCTCTCGCAGCCCAACTTTTGCCCCAAATGTTTTGCGATTAGATTAACTATTTCATTAACAAAATTATATCCTCCTCTCGTACTCGTTTCAAGAAATTCTGTTTGTCATTGATAGGAGATTTATTCATTAACGCAATGTGCAATACATACATTTTGCAAAATTGTATCAAACTGCTTTGACCTTTTCGTGTAGAGAATCTCGAGCAATCTTCCATCCGCCGTACGAATCCATTTATCCCAAGTAGCAATGTTTAAACTCGCCTAAGAACTTCCTTTAAGGAATCACAGAGAGGTAAAACGGGGAAGTTACGAATACTCCGTCAGTTTGATTACAGAACTCACCTTTCAACTCCACTTCAATCGTGCGTGTCTTTTTCCTCTTCGAGGTCCACCGCCTAACTTTGTAAACTTTTGAAATACAATAAAATTGACGATTCCTGCAGGACTCCGTTAATTGAGAAAACTGTCGATTACTGCAACAGTTTTCTGGTTATTGGTTTTAGAGAGGAAATATGTAGAGACAAAATATATAACAGGCAATTAAGAAAGGAAAATGGCATAAGGGAAAGAAAACCGTCGAATGTGTGCTTGGAAGAACATTTTGCAATTTATAAATCGAATGTCACAATCAGTAATGTACCCGAAAATAATTTCATACTCACAAACGTAGAGTGAAATAGAAAAATACATTTTTCAAGTAGGTACACGTGAAAGCCAAAATTAATAAAATAAGTAGCATAATAATTATTAAATAATTACAGGTCAAGACACAATCGCGCTGACAATTACTTTCAATTATCCCAACTAAAATTGATGAAATATTGCGAACTGAAGTGATTTTGTTATTTTCTGTGAGAAATTCGCTAAATTTCGAAACTGCTGAACACCCAATGCTCTACGCGATTGCGCGTCCGTTTCCGAATGCAGAGAAAACGCAGAGAATAATCGTTTTACTAACTCGTTGCCTTAATTGGTTTACCTTAACCATGTTGGCTGTGTCAACTGATGATACGGATTACACTCACTTCGTGGTTTGCGTCATGGTACAGCGGTATCTGGAATCTACATGGATGATCATGGACGGATGTTATGGAAATTTCCAATCTAAACTACACTATCTTCTACGCATACTGATCAGTCGTATCAACAAAACAGTTGTAAATACCATCGAGCAGAAATAAAACCAAGTAATATATGCATATATAAATGATATATTATTATGATTATAATCAATATTATTATTATAATGATCATATCATTACAATATTAACAATGTATGCAGGATGTTTTTATGAAGTTAGGTAGGGTGCAATCCTTTTTTTTATTGAAAATAGAAATATGTCAAATAATCCTTTTTTTAAAAGTAAAATTGTAATATTTAAGGGGACCTTTTATATACAATAAGAGTCAGAAACTAGTTTCATTAGTCTATGCTCCACAATATAATTCAGATAAAATTGGAGATCATTGATAGCAACATTGTAAGTGGACTCTATTATGTGCTAGCTTCTTTTAACCGTCACTAACAATCGATTCTTCCCATCAGACTGCATATAAGAGTGTTAAGATAAGAACATGCGTTGCCGTGCAATGTTCCACAGGGGCGCACATAGGAAGATTCCCGCAACATTCCAGCAATGTTACTGGAACGTTTCGATGTTGCACCGCAACCTTCCCGCAACTTTCCTGGAACATTCCTGCAACGGAGTGTGCTGTATGGGACGGGATATCCTATAATTTATGGAAAGTACGTCTACCGTGTAGTGTTTCGTTTAAAAGTGTTTTACAGTATATGTATTCGAGAAAGTCAGACTTATCTGCCATTACTAATTTATCAAAATTAGCTAAGCAATGACGTCACTTTGCATTTCAGCGCGCCCAAACTGCAAATAAAGTGTGCAAACAATGTGAGAAATGTAGTAGTAAATTTATCAGTGAAATCCATCGACAGGGGTGAATTATATATGCTTCCTACGAACAACAACAGGGAAATTAGCATGTTATCATGGAAGCTGTCAAGGATAAATACCATTTTATGAAACTCGACAAATTGGGAAATGAATACATCTTGCAGATATTACATTTAAAGCGACTTGTACGGAGTGTGACGTAATCCATGGAACAATATAAAAAAAGATGTTTTTCTGTATAAAAGTAAATCGAAAATGGGGGATAAAGTGATAAAAAGAGGCTTCTTTTACGAGGAAATCGATTTCTGAAGATGTGTCGAGTACACGTGCAGTTGAATGATTCTACAGGCCAAAATAAGACGAATAATTGCACACGTATAAATAAGGGCCACTCTAATGTATATAGTACCTATATTTAGGATTTTTTAATTTCTTAAACTTCCACACAATTTTTTCTTTGAGGAGGAATATATGTACCTATTCCAGTTTTTGCTGCGTACATTTTCTTTATAATACGACCCTATAAGTTGGAACCAATGGTTTCCATAACTGACAACTATAAGGATCAAGTTAATTTATTACCACAACTGACGAAAACACATTGTTTACTATACCAAAAACTAAAGAATATGTACTGAATACATACTCCCGAACCTCGCTCTCTGCACTTCTATTATTTCCGTTGTAATTGTATGTGTAATAAAGTCGTATTATTGTTATAGTTATAATTTTCATCCCCATATCACCATTAATATTTATACTGTAAATATATTTATTTACACTGTAACACAGAAGGCAAAATGAATGTGGAATAAACAACCATATTTATCGAGTCGGCTTGAACTGCACGTGTACCTAAAGAATCTTGAAAAGCTTTTCTAAACCTAATTGTAAGTCTCATAAGATAAACAAGTAGTATTGCGCATTTTATTTTCATAGGAACAAACGCCGCTGTTTCAGTTGTACCATGAATTATGCCCTACCCTATATTAAATGAACTCTTGGTAAGTACTCTAGCTAGAATGCTCGTCACTAAATGCTTCTTAGGTGAGCAGACGGTCACTTTGTCTACCCTCTCGCCCCCTTTATTCCGTGATAGCGCATTCTTGAAATGTTTCCTCCTCCAGAGACTATTATTGAAATACTTCGAATCGCGCATACACTTGCGCAGTTATGCACTTAAGAGCTGCCACCTCCGTCTAGTTTCTCCTATTGTCGTTATATGGTGCCCTGAAGATTACTTTGGAGAATGCGAAGATCACGAAGGGGCTGTCTTTATTATTAAATTTAAAGATATTTACACATACGTGGAACTGAGTCCCATGCTTTCAAACCTATGTGCACCAAAAAATGTAGCTTTAGTCTGATTTACGTTTGTCGAATTTCCTGGTAAAAAATATGATACCACTTAATTTTAGGATTAATTTTGCTGTCCCTATACCGTTATACATATTTCTATACACAGAGTAACGAGAAAGGTGAATTTAATTAAAAAGCGATATGTGGTTTTATTTATAAAGCAATGGAGTGGCATAAATCGTTGAGAAAAATATGTAGAATTCACTAATGTGTACAACATTTTCTTCTATGCACTTTTTCTGGTAGCACGTAGGAAGGAACTACTTACAAGCGAACACTGAGTTTTTTAGAGTGACTCAAAGCAAGAACAACGGTGTGTTTCATTTGGGCCGTATCGCGAATTATGAAGGTGAAAACTAACCTCAAAGTCAAATTGGCACTTCCACTTTTTCGCGTATAACTCTGAAAGTACAATAGACAGAAAAAAATGTTTCAAACAAAAGTTTAATGGTGTAATAAACGCTACAAACTTCCGTTAACAAATTTTGAAAAGAGTTAAAAAAAATTTATATAACTGACGAAAAAAACTCTTTTCAAAATTTTGATAACGCAAGTTTGTAGCGCTTATCGCACCATTAAACTTTTGTTTGAAACATTTTTTTCTGTCTGTTGTACTTTGAGAGTTATACGCGAAGGAGTGGAAGTGCCAATTTGACTTTGAGGTTAGTTTTCACCTCCTTAAAGGACGATAGGGCCAAAATGAAAGACACCGTTGTTCTTGTTTTGAGTCACTCTAAACACCCACAAACTTGCGTTCTAATCGGTGAGTCCGGGTTCACGGTGTTCCCTTGTTAGGCTCATTCACTTTTTAAAATCAAACCCTACGTTAAGATGTAACATTTTGCATATATTGTTTGAACGCCCAGTTATCCCATATAATTATATTTTTCATAGATTACATGTTTGATCCTTCGCGTAGCAAGGTGGCAAATTTAAATGTGGTATCTACGTCGTGTACTCAAGCCACCACGGGCCAACAAACAACTTCCTTCCATTATGATTAAGGAAGCTTTCGCATTCTCGTTGGAAGCAGAAGGTTTACGTTCTCGTGAATAAAATTGACTTTCGGGGAACTTCCTGCGGATTAAGCGCCGTAATGGAAATAATTAATTAGAAGCTCTTAAAATACCATTACAAAAGAAATCACAAAAGAAACTAAGATCTTGTCTTTTGGAGCTTGAGGGATGGTAAAACCTCATCAATGGGGTTTTAGTTTCTTTTCATGAAGAATAAGAGTTTTCACTAACTTTAATTTTATTTAGGTCTGATCCGAAACTACACATTTTGTGAAGATACTCGACTTTGTTTTGAATCGATTGGGACCTCCGTTTTTGAGTTATCACTGCAAAACAAAAGAAACTTTTTTTAAAAAGCCTCTTTAATGATCCATCTATAGCGTCATGTCTAATGCATATTTTTGATTAAACAAACAAGTTTTTAAAGCTTATGACGTTAATAAACTTCATGCCAAAGAACAAGTCTCAGTTTCAATTTGCTTCTTTGTAATTAATTGAAACAGAAATGCTTCAGTTTAGACAGGAACGACTGCCTAGAACCCTTAAAGACTTGAATTTCTGTGTTTAGCAGAAATGAGCTCCAAATCTGCCATAAATATATTATAAACTTATAGGAATCACTTTTAAAGCGTATGGTGGAAGTTGTACAGAAAAACAGGGGATGCACAAAATATTAAAAATAAGTTTTATAAAGTGCACAAAATATTAAAAATAAGATATTACAACAAAAAGTTAAAGATAGGTAACGTTATTCATATTGTATGGTACCTACTTTATTTTGTATAAATTATATCACTATACTTATAATTATATATTTTTTATGAAAATACAATTTTACTAATTGAAATAGCATTATATAAATATTACTATGACAGTAACAATATACGAAGCAGAAAAACATCGTTGATGTAGACTGTAAGCTGTACGAAGTAAAATGAAGTAATTCATTGCAATGTAAGATTCAATTTTTACATGAAATTCTAATTGCGAATTATACAGAGTGTTAAACATCTTTATTGCACAACACAAGCAGAAAACAACGAAAAGAAAGTAAACAAGATAAAAGCAAAGACGAAGTTCAGTCAGGGAGTGTTTTTCAACTTAACCTAAATTGATATTCTGTTGAATTTCTTGATGAATATGCTATTTGTGATCCTTAATCAGGATAGATGCAAAGCTAGAGTCAGTTTAAACAAATGATACGATCAATATTCAAGTATTAGTCAAATGCGAATTTTAAAATAAATTTCTTTTGGGTTACTGCGAAATAAAACATTAACGAAAATTTTGCAGTTGAACGTGTCCATAGTGGAAATTCAGTTGTCGTCAAAATTCTGAAAGGATAGCGAAAATAAGCTCCACAGGAATTCCCATTTCGATGGGAAATGGAGTTTGAATGGGATGGGGATTCCCACCTTGGTGCAAAGCGCTGCGCAAAGTTTGCAGACAAAAGTCTCCACGTCTTTTGACGGACAGATTCGTGAAAATGCATCGATTGCCTTGTGACCTAATGATATGGAAATAGATAATTGTATCATTTCGCAGGCGAGAACTAGGAAATTATGGTATAGAAAAGGAATTTAGTGCAAATTTAAAGTGTATTAATGAAGCACAGAAAACGTAGACGAAATATTTACATAGAAAAATTAACAAAGTTTGTAACAGTGGCAAAGTATTAAGAAGGGTGCGAATTCAAAATAGTAGGGATTACAAGAGGATACCTACATGATGGGAAACAGAATGTAAATGTGTATTAATAAATAATTATTAAATGTGGAAGAGAAAACAATGCCAATACAAATACAACACTTTCAATTTTAAGAATGTTATTTTATAAGCAGGTTACTACTAGGATACGGTTTGCGAACAGTCATTATTTTATTATGTATTATTAATTAATCTACGAGTACTGTAATACAGATGTTACGTTATTTATTATGAACATTAAATCACGAAATATCGCAATCGGATTGCAATCATATTAATCATATTTCAATCGGATGATGAATTCGCTATCCATGCATCTTGCTTAAAATCGTGGTGGAAATGTTTCGCGTAACAGCGTTGTTGGTTGAATGGTTAAATTTTTTATTCAATTTTGCTTATGATTCCAGAAAATAAAATATGCTATATGTAATTATACGCAACACCCTTTTTTTCATATCCACTTAACTACTCAACTTTAAGGGCAATTTGAAAATACATAATACCTTCTTTAGTAAAATTTACAGCAACTTAAATTGGATTGTAACTTTCATTGAATTACTATCAAAGTTTGTAATAAACGTACGCCCACACGAATGTAAGACTCGAATTAAACTTGCTATGAAAACTCGAATAAACGCGAAATCGAACTGCAATTAAACTACATTTAAAGCAGGAAATTGCGTGGCTCTCAGAATGGAGAAACCGAATCAGGGACTAGCGCGAATACGAGGTACCAACCAATGAAAATCAAATTTTAAGTCAGAACTGAAAGAGGTCACATTTATGTTATATATATATGTACACTCTACGCCACTGGCTGCCATTTTCAATAGCGGATTGTACTTTCAGATCGAACAACAAAATTTTTGACAATTTAGGTTCGAGTTGCAAGCATTGCGTTATCTAGTAGATCATTCTTCTCAAAGTTCTATTTCTGGACGCTAATGGATCAGATATCCATTTTTTTTTGCATAATGTTACAATGGGCTGCGCACGTCCATGCGTTTTGTATAAATAAAGATACAACTCGATGAGAATTTCTAATGGAGCATACCCTGACTGCAAGCTCAATCGGAAACAAAAGGGAGACACGAGGCGACGAAAATCAAAGTTCGAAGTAACAATTAACGATGAACGAATGCACTTTAGCATTTCGATTGGAATCTCTATAGGTCGGCAGGAAATCGATTGAGAACAGAAACAGATGTGCATTTGCAATCGCGTTGTGTCTCGTTTCGCCCGCAGTGCTTCTTTTCCTTTTCGCTTAATATTTACGTATGTCGATGCGAGATGTTTCGAGCGAAATATCGATTTTCAGTTTGTAGAATATTTTTCAAAAAACTAGGCATTTTTAAGTAAAGAGTAAGATTGACAAACAAGCTGGAGTACTTCGACAGCAAAAGAAATACCACTTTATGCTGCATTCTTGGTGTGCATGCATTACTTACGATATGTGAGTAAAATTGTATACAATTAAAGGACACTCGCTTATACTACGATACAATATACGATCTTAAATTGAGTAGATACTTGTTCTAGTCTTTTTTATTACAGATGCGTCTACATTCTTAGTATCAAAATTTACAAGGTGCAATAGAAAATAATTCTTCGAGCTTTCTACACCTTTCATACTTGTCAAAATAGTTCTGAGCTATGAAGTAGAAAAACAAAGTGTTACATTATAAGGGTTTTTCGGTGGAAGACACTTTTGTGCCTCGCGATTAGTATTTTAAAAATTTGTGTAAAGCAGGTTTAACTGGTTTAAGAAAGGTGAGGAAAGGATAGTAAATGTAATCCGGAATACATAGTACTTAGTTACCAGCCATAAAAATGGTGTCGATGAGAGAGTTCTAATCTGCCAATTTCATGTCAGTGTTACGTCCTACAGGGACCTTCACCAGATCACCCCGAGCGATTGGAATGATCGGCCAGGATCGTGCTCTATTAAAGTGTCAAGGCACGCCTTGAATATACAACGTCAGCATTTTATCTTGCAACCCTCGCTCGCGTGAACACGTAAAATGGCAACAGCGCCTCGCGGACGCATTCCACTACAACCATGCACCGGCCCGGCGTTCGGAGAGCTGCCAGCGACCGCGGGACAGTATTGATGCTCGAGCTTCGAGAATTTTAGGAAGGTCTCTTCTAAATTAACATCGCAAAGAGCTATTGGGAATTTGCCGGCCCGGGTTGAAGAATTTGGGGCCTTTTTCGTATAACTTTTGAATTATAAAAGATATCGGAATGGAATTTGCGCCGAAAAATGGGGAAAAATTACTCCCTCTTAATGATGGGTAATTTAACATATTTTACGTTTTCTTAATTTTTCCTTTATCAATTTTTTAACCATAATTGTTGCGAAAAGCTTTTGCAAACTGTTTATTTGATACTGTATTTAATGCTCTTTTTAACATTCATGGTGTTGATAAACAATAGGCAATGAAATTTTTATCGAATTATGTGTTAGTTTTGTAGGCCTCGGAATCTATTGTTCTGGTTTTCCTTTTTATAATTTTATCCTCAATGCATAGATCGGACGTAAGGGGTCACTAATGGGACGTGTCTTTGATTGTAGCGGTGTTTGAACTTTTTCTCTAGAATTTTTGTGTCCGAATGTTTTAACCTTTTAGCAACTCAACGCCACGCTTTATATTATATTATTATACTCGTGAACTGTAATATAATTTTTTTACCAAATGATAGATCTAATTAAAAGAAATCACTTTTGTCTTGAAACTTTGTTTCTATCTCTTACAGTTCGCGAGTTATAACACAAAATCGGAAAATAGCCGAATTTTCAGGGGTTAATTTCACCCCTTTCGAGTGAATTTAGGCAGCCAACAAAAATTGCGTTGTAATCAGGAGGAAATCCCCTACATATTCACAAAGTTTCAGAATTTTTTGAATTTTCGGTTTCGGGATCTTCCCTTGTGAGTGATGGTCGCGGTGAAACAGCTGCGATGTTTCAACCATCTATACTAAGGGCTTTATTGCTTATTGCTTTATTGCCATGTCTTTTTTGTATAAGTGGATTTTATTTCCTTCAAATAAGCTATTATTATTATTATAAATCTTATTTAATAATATTTAGCAAACATGATAAAACTGCTATGTATGCGTTAATACCTATGCATATTCAAACATTGTTAATTTTTAATTTCAACACGTCAAAAAATACGCGTGTATTGCACCAATGATAAAAGAAAATACTTAAAATAACAAATCGATTATAAAATAATACAAGCATGCTCGAAATAGTAGTCAAGCGTGGGAACACAGAAATGAACACTCTGTGACATGAGAAAGTGGTCTTGAAAGTAATTAAGAGGACCGAGTAGATGCAATTAATTAGAATTAGGAAGAATCACGGTTTGCTGGTTACATTACCTAAATTATGCTCGTGGAACTCACAGACGGTTAGTAGACACAGGCTGAGTGTTGTACACAGAACCATGTCATTTAAATTACAACATACTCTTCGCTCCATTGTAATTAAAACAACCGAGCTCGCTAAACTGTGCAACCTTTTTCAGAATTACTCTGACAGAAACTATGTAGCACAGCATTAATGTGAAAGTTTTAAT
This sequence comes from Andrena haemorrhoa, assembly GCA_910592295.1. Taxonomy (NCBI): domain Eukaryota; kingdom Metazoa; phylum Arthropoda; class Insecta; order Hymenoptera; family Andrenidae; genus Andrena; species Andrena haemorrhoa. The sequence continues at coordinate 10,035,205 of OU342943.1, forward strand.
GCAAACTAATCGCTCTCTAATTCTAATAAACATGCAAGTTGAAATACATTTCTGATACATCTCAATAATCACCATTCGTTAAAAAAATATAATGAATACGTTGTGAGCTTCAAGTTTCAATTAAAGTGAGTTGTCGTTTCACTAAAAAGTTCATTCGGACTTCTTACTTAAATACAGGGTGTTTATAAATATGTGGGCAATTTTTCAGCATACCAACTTTGCTTATTATCTTGATGAGTAGAATCGACCTTGAAATATTGTCCCACATATTTATAAACACCCTATATAATCATTAATCACAGCTTATTATTTAGCATTGGAAAAAAAGACGTTAAAACGAAGGTCGATCAATTACATTTCAACATCAAAATTGACTTTAATATTAATTCCAGCGAAGCATTTAATTTTTCGAAATATGAATAATCGCTTTGGTAATAGATACAGACTAATATTATTATTTCTAATTACACTCCAGATATTATTTATTCATCTACTTGTAGCAATATAAACAATCAATATTTATGGAATATTAATGGAACGGAATATCAATGGAACGCTTTTGTCAAACTGTCAACGTCTCGACACTCGAAACCATTATCGCTTGTCGCACATTTATAGAGGAAAATATATAAAAAAAATGTATGTTAAACGATTTTATTAAAAATGCACTGAAAACTAAAAAATAATTATTTGCTTATACTATAATTTCGATGGTGATATACTACGAGCGCCTGGAAAGTTTTAGTTTTACTATTCGTACATACGTGACGGATCATTTCTCGATAAATTGTGTATTTTCCGTAATCGCGATGCGACTAGCATCCCAAATGTAGCGGCTTTCTGTCATTTTCATAAAGAACGCGAGTGGCTAATTTCAAGTCGTTTGGATTCGTGGTTGTAGGTTATATTTATTAATGACTGGGTAATTTTTTCACCCCCAAGGGTTAATTTTTTTTTTAAATATTGCATTGTCATCCAAACTACGCACGCCTCCAAGGTTATAAGACAATTGGATAGTTGGAAGTGGGTTTTTGAGTTGCCAGATTTGAACCATAGCTACATACATACATACATACATTAAACAAACAGAGGATCGAAGCTGAATAAAATCGTTTAAAAAGAAAACAGGAAAAACCGTCATCTTACGTATTAACGTGAAATGGTACAGCAAATATTTCGAAGGAATTTGCACGCCCCATTGAATGGGGTAGAAATAACTGGAATCTGCAAGAAAATTCCAACGATTCAGGGGCATATTATATCCTTCGAAATGGAATAGGTACCAGATCCCATAGATACGAGACATCGATTGAAGTCGGCGGAAGGAAAGACGATAGCTCGACCAAAGTGCGCGATACGTGTTTCAAGAAACTTTCCCGGTGTTTATAGTTTCACTTCATCCAGTTCACGGAATTCTCTTCTATATGTATACGCAGCTATGTACATACTTTTCGTCGACGTTCAGTTTGCCTCAATCCTTGCAGTCTTCCAACGGCGAATATGAAGGAAGTAAAGAAGTGGAATTGGTTTCTGATTCTTTCCTCTGTCGACACGCCCGCGGACCAAATTAACAAGGAACTATTTCGCAGAGACGCATTTGCATGTGAAATGTATTCTCGTCAATGTCGGCCATGAAATAATGTGAAATTAATATTATTTGATCGGCCTGGCGAGGCTCCCGGAAAATCTGTATTTTATTCGGCGTTTTCTCCAAGTGGAATACAATTTTTTATTGCAAGATAAGTTTTCATTCGTTACTTCATTCCTTATCATAGCATGATCTTTCCATTGGTCATGATTTTAATGGTTTGATATTGAGGACGAATAAAAGTCGGTTTATTGATGTTTCTACGTATATTCTCATATGTGGCACCGTAAATTGGGGTGACTTTGCCCGCCGGGGTGACATTGCCCTCTTTTCGGAAAATCTTTATTTTATTTTATTGTGAAGTAATTAGAACGTATGGTGCTTTGTAATCGATAGCAATAATTTCTCCAAGGTCAAAGGAAAAAAAAACAATAGCGAATTCAATCATATGGTAATTTTTCAGTCAGAGTAAATAATTACACAAGCAAAATTTATTTTCCAAGTGAATTTTATGATCTCCGAACTTTGTGTTGTTGAGAGAAAATAAACCTTAAAATCTCGTACAAAATTGTTACACAATGCTAAATATTTGATATGATCCCCATATTTTATCTTTTTGTTTGTAGTCTTATGTATCCATTGGAATAAGAACGCTTACTCAATCATAACTGAGTGATGAGTTTTAGAGATGTTTTCACTGAAAAATTTGACGTGGGCAAAGACACACCAACTGAGCGCGTAACTTTGCCCACCACGTTTTTGGCATTTTAAAAGGGTACGTTTAAGTAAAGAATTTTTTTTTAAAGTCACACATAAATTATGTATTTTCAATACTTGTATCAAGAAAAGAGTTCGGTAAGCACAGAACGAACTTTGAAAAATAAAAATATGTAAACCTGCAAGTATAAATTTTTGTACGTGAAAATTACTAAATTTTTCCGTTAAAATAGTAAATTAATAGTGTCCTTTTGTTTCCCAAAAGATTATATGACGGATAGCGAATACACAACCATCGTGAAAAATCGGATAGAATCAATGTGAAACAAAAGTTTTGCTTTTGAAGGTGTCAAGTGCGTGTCAAGTACAGTTATCAAACAGATTTGCTTCTGCAAATATTGTTAGTCACGCCCAATTGAAAATACGTGTGTTGAATATGAAACATTTCTAGCAATTCATATTTTCACTCTTCACTCTGAAGATACGTGATAGAATTTTCTGCTTTCTATTTTCAACTTTATAAATTCTGGTCGTAATGCTTTCCAGAGGCACATATTCGTTCATAGTTTATGAATGAAATATAGGTACTTGGAGACGGAACGCATAAAACTGTCTATGGTAACTGCAGTAAAAATTGATGGCAGCAAGAATTTTATTAACATTCCAATTCATTTATTTGAGTACAATTTATTCGAAGTGAAAGTGCCTTCTGGCTGTTTTTAAACACATAGTTGGCTAATATTTCCTCACAACTAATGCACCCATTATAATCATACTTCAAGATAACGTGGTGGGCACACGAAGACTGCGGTAGTGAAGAAATAGATTTCACATGCCCATTTTATAAAAAAAAGAAAGAAAAAATAAGTTTCAGGAAAAAACAAACTGTGTCTCATATTAGGAACCCATTTTTTTTTATCTGCGTATTTGAATCACTTTGGTTTTTATTTTATTACGAAGAAATGGAATTTTTGTTATAGTACTTTCCAGTAGGTTGCTAAAGAATACATATTCTACTTTTAAAACGTGTATCGAATTTTAATAAAAGTGTTCTCAGTCAAGAGTTGTGATGTTTTTAAGAAATGAGTCTCATATTCGGCTACTTTACCCTATTAGATGTTCTTTTAATCAAAGTATTTCCCTTGATCGTCTATGATCTTTTGCCACTTTCCTGGTAAAAGTACAAGTAAGTAGGTGTAGTGAAAAAAGATATTTCTGTACACCTAACATCTCCTGACAGTGAGCGAACAAATTTTTGCACTGACCTAAATAATAAATGAATCGATGGTAACGAAAGGAAGTATGAAGTGACCCAAGTTTCTAAGTGTGTTTATTCACACCATCCTTGTTCTCGAAACCTCGCACAATGTCCCATTCGGAACTTAGTAACTTCTATTTATTCTATTATATTTTAATTTGGTAAATTCAAAATGGGTCGCCGTATGACGAAGTAGGATTTTAGGACGCAATTTCCCTCGAGTGCAATAAACACACGTTTCTACTTCTGTCTTCTGATTATATGTTTTACACCCTGCTCCGCCACCGTATGTATGTGCATCCAATATCCTGACTCACAGCTTGCAGCACCATAAATCGAAGTTCAGTGCGAGCTAATTAAAAAAGCCGAGCTTGCGTCACTTGTAGATGGTTCGCGAGCTGCCTCTCGTGGATACCTATTCGGTTGTGATTTCCGTCTCGAAATGTGATTTGGAATGCCAAAATGAAATTAGCGTTCGGATTTACGTCTCGCAGCTTTGGATCGATACCAGGCGATTGCCTCTAAACTACAGTCGATTGTAGACCAGATTGGAGTTTGTCGCTGGCGGCGGTTAGTAAGCTGAGAGCCTGATCATAAAACGGATCTCCGCGGGTATATTCCCTGCTCAATAGTCTTTCGACAGAGCCTTCGTTAAGATGAAACCTGACCGCTCGTAAAAAACCGTCGCACAAATATAATACTTTGCTCAAAATAATGATAAAATTAGAAGGCGCATACTTCATTACGCATTATGCTTTGAAGAAACTTAAGGTTTAGTGAAATAAACTAATAGGTACTTGCAATAAGTTCTGCACTAGAGTCCATAAATAAATTTCTAAAATGTGTGTATCACGGATAATGAGTGCTTCTTCGAGAAATATTTAATAGTAAAATAAAAGCTTGTAAGTATGACAGAATCTAAAGCAGAAGATATGAATTTATGCATGATGCATAATGAAACTGCTGTTACTGATTAATTTACTTGTCAGCTGCGACAGCAGCTTAAATTAATTATCGTTCCCATTATAACGGTACATTCGTTATCGAAATAATAAGAATGGGGTCTTGGGAATGGAAACACTGTACAAGACACCGCAAGAGCCTATTCATTAGGATGTACGCTACCATTCATAACCTTAGGGTGTGTCAAATATACATACTATTGTTATGTATAAGTCTGGTTACGACCAAATTTTTCACAATAGTTGTAAGTCCTTAAACGTTGCGTGAGGAAAGCCAGACTCCACTGCTCGGTCGTTAGAGAAATTAAACGCCCTCACGTAACAAATTTAGGTATCTAGATAATAATAGGAACTCAAAATCTTGTCCCTCAGCAAAATAACGTTTAACAGAGAAAAATTCTTCAGGCAAATGAATTGAAACAGTCAATATGAGATCTTCGATTATTAACTTCTCTTTTTGAAATTATTATCATTTACATATTTTTGTCATGGACCGGTCCTAAAAATAGCAGATGCTACAAAGTGGACACTGCAGACAAATGTAAATAAATAAAAAATTGAATACTTGATGCAACGCATTAATAATTGTGGATATTGATGTGAAATCAAGAGACACGGTAGTGTCTCGCGCCAAGTATATATAGGTATATATGGTATCTATTACGCCACGACTCGCTATCAAGAACCCTGAGATTTCCGAATATCAATAACGGCTGATCCGATTACATTTTGAATGGTCTTAATGGATAGCTTGGGTTTGATTTACATAAGAAAAGTGTCTTCGTTTTGTTCCTACGTGCCCTATGAGCTGAGATATTTCAATGCAAAGTTGGAATTTCCCGAATTTTACGTTAAGAGATTTTCTCCATCGTCAAGTGTGGGCAAGAGGGGAACATGAAAGGGAGAGGAAATGTACCGCCAATTCACGCAGCACGAAAAAGACCAAAAGTAGCTACGTTCAGGTCGCTAGTAACGTAATCTAACGAGGGGACGCGAATGGGACGAGCGATTTTTTAACGAAACCGGGCAGAAAATGTTGAGGCCGATGTGTATAAACATATTCCAGAATATTAGCTGTGAATGGCCGGCCATTTTTATAAAAAATGGCTTTAAACATTAAAATTATGAAGTCGTCGGATCGATTTTATTCTTTATTAAATGGTAGATCTTGATGGAAGGAATAAAAAAGTCTTATGTGTTATTGCCATAGTGTCAATAATTTAACCAGAAAATGCATTTTTGTCATAGTATAGCCTGTTAACTACGCTTGAGGTGAAGTAGAATTCAACAGCCGCTCTAGCGCAGGTGCAAATCACCCGGACTACGGTCCAAGAAACTAGACTTCGAATCCTCTGTGGTGGAGGATGTTTTCTTATTTTTTTTCTTTCCTTACATTTTCGTTATTGCGCGTATTGTGATTAATCAAAAGTCCATAATTTTATTTTTAATATCTCGATAAAAAAATTAAATACTCGTTATATATATTTGTAACGATGTATAATTACTAATCACATTATAATACCTGCGATACAGGATAAATAATGCGGGAGTTATAAATGTATTTACACTATTACATGGAACTATTCTGCGATCGGATACTGGCTAATAATATAAAATTTGAACACATTGTGTAAATCTATTACCGTAAACTGGGGGAACATTGACAGGATTTGAAACATTTTGTTATATAATTTAAAAATTAACATGTTTACATTTGCTTTAAGTATCCTATCATAACATTGCATCTTCTGTGATTGTACTACAAGTTTCAAAATGCATAAAATTGTTGTCCTTTTCCTTCTTTAATACATGTTAAAAACGTTAGTGTACCGGGGTAACATTGGCACATCATATAGATAGCATTAACGGGTTAAGTTTTACTAATCTTAAGTCAGTAAGATACATTGACACTTAAATTTGTTTATTTTATTTTATTTTTTACATCTCAACTAAAATGTACTCGTAATATTGGCACATCATATAAATAGCATTAACGGGTTAAGTTTTACTAATCTGGCGTAAAACAATGTAATCCCGGCGTATGGCAATGTTACTCCGTGCTGCTAGTGTTCCCCCAGTTTACGGTACCATTTTCTTAAGGTGTAGTAGTTTATGTACCAGATCATATATCAGGCAAACTACAGTACTATAAAAGTAGTTCATGCAGGGTGGTGCATAATGTACCACCTCCTTCGAATTACCCGCCAGTTTGGTTAATTGCGCTTTCTGGTATCAGCTTTTGAATATGATAACTGCAAAGGGGAATCATGCGAAATTCATCTTAAATCAGTGCATCCCTAAAAAATATTGTTTCTATACATATATGGATGTCCGAAATAATTATTCAACCATGCCTGAACAGCGGAAATATTACAATCCCTTATTCGGGAATTAGTACAGATACACATCAATACATTTCCAAGTACCACTGTCTCGGAATATTAATGCGGCTCACTGTACCTATCGCCGCGTGGCGTGAAAGAGGTTTTAAATATAAAACTACTGTAACCGATTGGGGTCCCGGCCACAGAACGGGCACTGAACGGGCACTGAACGGACACTGAAGGGACACTGAACCGGCACTGAACCGACACTGAAGGGACACTGAACGGGCACTGAACCGACACTGATCGGACACTGAAGCGACACTGAACGGACACTGAACCGGCACTGAACCGACACTGAAGGGACACTGAACCGGCACTGAACGGACACTGAAGCGACACTGAACGGACACTGTACCGGCACTGAACGGACACTGAAGGGACACTGAACGGGCACTGAACGGACACTGAAGCGACACTGAACGGACACTGTACCGGCACTGAACGGACACTGAAGCGACACTGAACGGACACTGAACCGGCACTGAACCGGCACTGAACGGACACTGAAGCGGCACTGAACCGACACTGAAGGGACACTGAACGGGCACAGAACGGGCACTGACCGGACACTGAACGGGCACGGAACGTTTGACAAATTTCCAGAAACTTGTGCGAATCAAGATGCTCTGTCTATCTATCTACCTATGTAATCTCTGGACAACCTCCAAGCCTGTGCATCCCCTTCATTTCTATCCATCCAAGCCTGTGTGTCCCCTTAATTTCTATAATATAAGCTTTACATAAAAACTCTAAACATCTGGCAATTTAAATACAATGCAATTTGTTACTACAATATATTATTTTGTGATGCATGGTACAAATTTCCAGACACTTATGCGAAAGAAGATGCTTCACTGTCGAACCGTCTCTGGACAACTTCCAAGTCTGCGACTCTACATAAGAAATCTATTAAAAAAATTTGGCGACTTACCTTGTTAATTGAGACAATAATTCAGTCTCATATGTATTGTAAAAACTCGTGACATTTCAAATTTGGACAACTTATCTTATTGGACACTAGGCAGGTAAAACCCCATTTTAAAAATTGTCGTAAATTAATATCAGTAAATACTACAAAATGTGTGAAATCCCCACAAAATTACCTTTTTACAAAAAGGAACAAAAAAGAGCGCCAAGTATATAATCCTATCAAAAAGTATCCCATTTAAAAACATTGTTGTATATGAATATAATGATATACAAAAATTGCGCCAATTATCACAATGGCTATTTATACAAAGAAAAAATGTATTAAATAATATTAAGCAGATATATTTTTATACAAATAAATATTTTAATACGAATAAATATTTTATTCAAAATACTTGGCGCTGCTCTCCGAAAAAATGTTAATTGTCTTGGTTAATAAATAAAACAAGACAAGACACCACTGAGACAAGAAAGAAAGAAAAAGATTTTAATGAAATTTATACATATTTATTCAGTTTAGCAACCCCAATTCCGAGAGCAGCGCCAAGTATTTTGAATAAAATATTTATTCGTATTAAAATATTTATTTGTATAAAAATATATCTGCTTAATATTATTTAATACATTTTTTCTTTGTATAAATAGCCATTGTGATAATTGGCGCAATTTTTGTATATCATTATATTCATATACAACAATGTTTTTAAATGGGATACTTTTTGATAGGATTATATACTTGGCGCTCTTTTTTGTACCTTTTTGTAAAAAGGTATTGGTAGTAACGCCAATTCAATTTCTAATGAGACTAATATATAATTTACCTATACAGAAAAAATAGCAAATAGAAATAATTTGAAAGCAACGTCAAATATAGCATATATTTGTGCATTCTTCTCTTATTAATTTTACTACTTAGCTAATCCTGTTTTGGAAGTTATGTTTACGCTTTCTAGTGTCGTTTGTTATCCATTTGTCCACAGGACAATTTTAAATTGCAATTCGCGAAGTCGCATAAACGTGGTAAAGGATGCGACGATTGTAATTCATGATAATGTTGATTTTATAAGCGGGACACCTAGGACGGATGCAGATCGTATCTCGCAATAAAGGAGCGTATAGGAGTTTGTAGCCGTGTGTTACGATAGGGGAACATAATACCTTGAACCCTGTTGCCTTATACTATCAGGATGTACTTGGCACTTCAGATATGAGGATTTAACACGGTAGAGTAGAGCAGAACACGAAGATCTCTCATATAACACAAGTTAGGTTATGGTGCTAAAGATCTCTTAAATCAAAAACCAAAACGAAATAGGTATAAAGTGAAAATTGCTAGGAATATTGATATTCAGTATTGTTTTAAGACAAAAGGAAAGGGAAGAATATTTGCCAAAGCTGAGGTAACATTAATAATAATAATAATAACGTTAATAATATATAACAAAAAATATAATAATATAACATAAAAGTTAATATGCAAAATTTATATTTATGATGGAATACTTGTGTAAATATATATACAAATAATCTATAGAGACGAAATTATGAAATATGTAAGACATTCGGATGCTGAAATCCATGGTTGTGTATTTGAAATTAAATGTAAAATAAAATTTTAATCTACTCAAATTCACTGTTCAAAGATGTAAAAAATTCGACAGCATATTAAATACGGGGATGTTGAGGAATTTGAAAATTCAAAAGATTTTAAAACTTTCCAGAAATTTAGTTCAAGTGATGCTAATAATCGTAGCCATTTTTTGTTTCAGCAATGAAACGCTCCTTGGTGGTGCAAACACCCTCTCAATGAAATTGTGAGTTTTCATATTATCGTGAATGTCTGTGAAACCGTAAAAGATATCGAAAACAAGTTTAATTCAAAGTTCTATAGTTCAAATATCCTACAATATTGTGATAGAGAATTTTCGAAAAAAGAGGTGCTGGAGATATGTTTTGAAAAAATGACTGGTAAATGTTTACTTTCGGGGAAGATTCTCCGTCGACTGTTTCGCAGTTGACGGTATTAAGCCGGGAATCCACCGGGAAGCTAAGCTAAGCTATGCTGTGCGATGCTATGTTTTAGCTTATTGTTAGCTTCTGGTGGAAACGGTTCCATAAAAATATATTGAAGCTAATTTCTTTAAAACCTAGCATGGCATAGCATAGCATAGCATAGCTTAGCTTAGCTTCCCGGTGGATTCCCGACTTTAGTATTGGTTGGGGCTTGATTAGTAAACTACGGATGTTTATGCACGTATTATATGTCGTAATATGCAAGATATATGCAACACTTATGCAACATATATGCAAAATACAAAGTGAGTCATCCAAAGTTGAAACCTGAAATATTTCTTGGAAATTGCTAATTGTAGCTAAAAATGTTTCACACCGAAGTATCTATAGGACATTCATCATTTTATTACTTTATTTAGGCATTATAGTTCAAATTGCAGTATATTACAATAGTTTTCTCGATGTTATTTATAGTAAATTGGTGCCTCTTGTCAGTTAAAATTAGTTTATAGGCCGAAAACGAGCGTTCTACGTCACGCGACGGCGGAATCTCCTGTGGCCCTTGAACATTTGCACCTTTTAAAATGTCACTTACTTTTGACAATAAATTAAAATTATGGACTCCGCCATCAACGTTTGTCAATTTTTGTGTGCCTATATTCAGCACGTAATGCAAAGTCAGCCGCGTATCCACAAAACATAGGTATGAGAAATATGCGCGAAATATGCAAGAAATGTGCAAATAATATACAAAGAATATGCAATATGCACAAAATATGCATTATGCAAAACATATGCAATATGCATAATATGTAAAATAAAAATGTATAATTTTGGATTTCTCTAATGACAAAACAAATTTCTGTCTAGGTCCCATCACTTTATTTTTTGCCTATAAAAATATGCATTTGCATGAACATCCGCAGGCTATTGATTAGGACGGGGGCGCGTAAAGCATGGTAGCGAACAGATTTGAGTAGTGTTAACTAAAGTTTTTTAACGCATATCTCGTAAGCTAAAGCCGATCGCCAAAAAGTTTAAAGGGAACTGTTCAGAATGGTGACCTTGAATATGTCAGGGTCATTGAAATCGGAGAAATCTCCCCTAAAATAAACATTTGCCAAATTACTTTTTTCGAAAATTCTTTATCACCATATCGTAGAATACTAGAAACCATAATATTCATAAATTCATCCCTGAAGTTGATTTCACTAATAAATATACACTCCGTGCGTATCAATAATTGCTAATTGTATTTTGTAGAACGGATTCGAGGTTCAATTAGAACGGACAGGTAAATGCAAGCGCGAGGACGTAAATTCCCCAGGGGTTCTAGTGCTATTGAAACCCGTGATATACCGAGATGTTGTGCGAAACGGTCGATCAGAAAAATCCAGAACGATAATCAAAATTTTCCATAAGTCACGCAAATCGTATGTCAGTTGCAGGTATCTTCGATATCAACGATTCGACTGCAGGTGATTGTTGGCTGTTAATGAATTATTCGTTGTTACTCCAACGCGCTGATACGAACTATTGCGTACTATATAAGTGGGACTGAAAGCTTCAGCACAAACAAAATATAACTGTGGGGTTGTTATTTTCATTTCCCTTTTAATTACTAAAAATCTTTGGCGAATAATATATTAGTAGTGAAATAGTGGAATAATTCTGGTTTAATATACTGTACACTTTTTTCAGTAAATTGAACAACTATTAGTAAATAGGGTACAACTCAACCCAGGTGGAAATTTGAAACAGCTAATTGGTCAGTTTTCCGCTATGAAATAACACAAAAAGCTCATAACTACAAACCCACAACGCCTGAAATTGCAGACAACCAAACCAACTACTGAAAGAATTTGAGGTATTAATCATTCATTCAGCCACAAAGTCCATACCTAAAACATCAAATAACAGTGGGAACAAAAACCTCCCATTGTGGGATCAAGAATACCAAAATGCGATAAATGGAAAAAGACACTCCTTCAATGTATTTAAAAAGCATAAGACTGGTGCATATTTCATGAATATCAAACGGAGAAGAGCCATAGCGAGGAAAACCTTACAATAAGCTAAAAGAAACTCACGAATAAATTATATTTCCCCGGCAACAAACAACACTTCAAGCGACAAAATGTGGATTAAATTAAAGAAAATAAATGGGCTGAAAGTCAACTCTCGATTCCAAAGAAATCGCCAACTTACTAGCCAATACATCTGCGAAGAAGTCCGGCAATGAGAATTTCGATCCAAGCTTCCTTAGAATTACAGGCTCTAATCTACAGCTATGTGCTATGTATGGTGAAGAAACTTTAAGACACGAAGCTGCCATATCTTCAGACAATTTTATTATCACCCCCTTAATGCAAAAATCCTGATTACTGAACTCCACTCTGCAGTAAACTCTATTGGAAACTCTTGCCCAGGGGCTGATAACATACCAAACATTTTTATACAACAGCTACCAAAAGTGTGACTGGATTATCTGTTAGAGATCTATAATTGTATATAGTTGAACGATGTTTTTCCTGAAAGATGGCAAAAAGCGATGGTTGTCGCCATACCGAAACTCAGAAAAAATAAAACCCATCCTGAGAGCTATAAACCTATCCCCTCACATGTTGTTTCTGCAAATTATTAGGAAAAATATTAAACGAAAGACTAATAGATTGACACCAGAATGGGTTCAGACAATATCGTTCAACAATTGACAGCCTCATAATGCTAGACTCAAATATTTGTGAAGCCTTCCTTAAAAAACAACACCTAATATCGCCAGCCGTGATTGCCGCGAAGTCGTGCTCTTCGCACGAGCACTCTTCGACGGGCATTGCTATTTGAGACGGCGATTCCTCGATCTCTCAGAACTTCGCGAGTTATCCCTGCAGCAATTCGCGAGTCAGACTACAGTGGGTTTTACTTGCGGCCGTTTCGCACGAAGCTCTGCCCGCGATAATCCAACCGAGTTTGGTTTTCTACAGTGTCACTGAGGTGTCCGCGAGCTTGATCTGTCCGACACACAATAGTTGAAGAAATAAATCTGCACCGATTAGACCGTTGATTTCGGCTGGTTTATTGAAAGCGGAATCGGCGAGTGGCAAATTCCGCAGAATGTTTATCTCCGGCCGTTTGGAGATTGATGTGAGGTATCACCAAGAAAACGATTTCGGATTGGAATTTATTGACTCGCGACTGTAGTTGTGTCTTGACAGTACACATGATCGTGGTCATTTTCTGATTGATCCCAATTACCGGTACTTCGGTTCGCCGAGGCATTATTCCTAATCCAGCCATTACGCGCTCGGTTAGAAAATGCGATTGAGATCCAGCTCGAAGGACCAATTTATGTAGAGCGTCGGTCGCTTTTGGAAGTCGGCTTGTCATTAATTTCAGGAACGACCCCCAAGGGTGACCGATGCTCTGTATTATTATTTCGTTTTGTTGAATAAGTTCAATTCGTGGTTTCTTAAGCCACGTATTCGCATTGTATACGCATCGGGCGTGCACCGATTTTTTAAACGACTTCAAAAATTAGGAGGTTATAGATTCGACTCGTATGTATTTTTTTTATGTTTGTCCCCGCATAACTCCTCAGCATATGAACCGATTTTGATAATCTCTTTTTCTATTCGAACGAGGGCGGTGGTCCCACCCTACACTGCATCAATATTAGCCCAATATTTTGCCTGTTCTGGTTAATAATAAAGACTATTGTCACGTAATTATCATTCAAAAAATACGGAAGATTTAAAAGGCAAAGTTAACAGACATATTTGTTTCCTGAAGTATTTTTTTTCATCGTTGTTTCTTTTTTAAACAATCACAGTCATAATCTGAAGAACATTCCTTTAGGAAAGAAATTGGAAAGATGACCGTTAATCATTAATATTGGTGAAGATAGAAGGAAATGCAAATGGTATATTCGGACATACATAGAAGAACGTCGTATAGGTAATTTAACTTTGTTATCTCCACCAGACAGGTGAATAAGCTGGCGGTCTAGAAAATTAAAATTTATTCAGTCGCTTCTCAACTGAGCTGACGTCGTTTACATAGCACGTGGAGTCCTGCGAAAGCATAATGTCGAAGAAGTTCGAGTCATGCGATGAATAATATCGACTTTATCCACCCTTTCATCCCCCCGATAATACATAGATATAGGATATATCTTTAGAAGTATAAATTCTCGTAAATTCTTTACCAGCTTAAACTATGCCAAAAGTATTCGCCCTTGATTTAACGTAATTAGAAAAAGGAATTTATTACAGGCTAATCAGAACATTTCAAAATGTTATTCCATATATTGGAGTCTTGGAGATAGAAGAGTTCAACTTTCTGGAAATAGTATAAACGCATTTGTATAAATTACATTGAAGGGAAGTCTGAATTCCTAAGTCGAATGCAAAATAACTTCCATACTGTTATCATAAGGAGGCGAGTGCCATTGATTTAATGGAAGATTAAGTGCTTACAATGCTATCACAATGTATTTTTAAGTCTTTATAAAGTAACATGAATATGTGTATTAAGAAAATTACTATATGTATAGTAAGTTCCAAGTATTACTTCAAGAATGTCGGTGTTATTTTATCTGTAAGTAGGAATTTAACTCGCAGCAGCTTTATCCAAACTAACTTATGTAAGGTCCAACATGTATAGTATTCCTTATTTAAATTATACCCTTTAACCCTCGGTTGTCACAAATCCTTTTTCAAACGTAGTTGTCACACTGGGTCAATTTGACCCTGCCAATTTTCAATCAGTTGTTATTTAAAAACTATTTGTTAAATTAAGTTGCAAAAATTCTGAGATAATGTTTGAGCATTGTAGAACATATACCCATCGTTGAAAGTTGACGTTTATACTATCACCATGCTTAACAAAATTTTTGAACGAATAAGTGTTTCGGCAAAAAGTTTTTTTTCTTAAAAAATCATAACTTTTTTCATTTTAACGTACTTCCTCCATTTTGTTTCCCGTTACTTATAAAGCCCTTCATACTATTTACATAAAAGTAAGAAGCATCAAAATGAAGAAACCCAGACACAACACTCCGCAACCTAATTGGTCAAGATTGTAACTGCTTTGTAAAAGGAGTAGTATGTTTATGAATTGTGGTACTCTATGTCCCTATCGTAGTCATAAAAGAAAATTTAACTCTGCGTTTCAAGGTCAAGGGAAATTTTGCAATGTCTCTTAACACATTTCCACTGGCATAGATGCGCAAGCATCCCTGGAATTCTTTACAATTACTTTTACAACTATATAGTGCCTTAATAACAGAATAGTGTCGCATAAACCTACTTCTTCACGGTCTATCAGACGATATTTCCCCTCGTGTACTCGTTTAATGCGTAGCCCCATCAGCAATCTAATATTTAAATTGCGCGAGAAGATCGGGGCAAATTATCATTACACATTATGCGCCACACTTGAGTACCTGTTATGCAAATCCACCTCCCATGATTTGCAATCCGATAACTGAAGTTCGAGGACGCTTATAAAGCATGTGCTCCCCCCCACCGAACAAAACACAGCGCAACACCTCTTGATCACCCCGCACCCCGTGCTTCCTAATTTACTGTTTCGCTAATGATAATGTCTTTGGTCCCTGTTCCTTGCAGTCGTCGTTTCCAGCGAGTGATCGCATGAAAGTTGCGAACGTTAGCAATAAAATTGCGTCGCGGTGAATCTTATTACTCATATTAGTTATTACCCTTCCATTTCAGATAGCTTCAACTTCGAATTCATTAGAATCGTTTAACAAGGAACATCCGCAAAGTGGTCGACGCTGGATTCAATGACACTTTGCAGGTGTATGGAGTATCTGAAAATAAAAGACAGGGGATGAAACTACCCTCCAAATTGTTGCCCCTTTGATACTATCTGGATAACCGTTGATTACATAGGGAAACTTTTTAGACAAATGTTTTGTGACTTTTTTTATAAAAGATAGCATAATCTACATGTTAGTAAAAAGAAGTTGGCAAGAAAATCAAAAATCAATTTTACTATCTTTACTATCTACTTCTTTTTTAGTACTTTTTAAACATCCTACTGAGAATGATGATTATCATAATTTGCCACTATCAATGACGATTATCAAAATTACAATTTTTCGCGAACGAGGAAATATAAAATTTGAAATATTTTGCAGTGCTCCATTTCCACATCTTAAATGAAGTTGTCAAGATTATCAAACTTGCTACTTTACAAGTTATAAGACGTGAAGTTTGCCAAAGTCGGTTAAGCTTTATTAAAAGCATAAAGTTTGGATAATGTATAAGATACTTTGGAATTTGAATAAACAAGTTAATATAATTTATATTACCTATATATAATAGGTATATCTACAAATAATTTCTTCTTTAATATAAAGAGCTTTAGACGAATATATAATATACATAGTATAAACAAACAACGAATACGAAACTTTAATTGTTGATAGAACTCATTGATAGAAATTACGCAAAGAATATTTAAGAAAACATATTTCCAACGCTAATAATTAATTTTGATCAAATGTATCGTACCTACTCTTTGAAAGCGAAAGATAAAATTGTAAGTAACGTATACAAAGCACTACAACCATATTTAATGGAAACGCATGTTAAAAAAAAGAAAGCATGTTGCCAAACTCAGCTGAGTCAAATATATCTAATTCAAAATAAAAATTGTTGCTTATATGTATAAAATGTATTTAACATTTAAATACAATTTCATATATAAAAATGGACTCATACAGAAACTAAACAGTTATATAAATGTTCCAGTAATAATGTATTAGTAAAATATTGAAATAAAAATTAATTTATTTCGCAATGTACAAAATAGCAGCATTACAGATAGGTACTAAAAACAACCAAAAACTGACAATAAAATTGCTTATTTCATCAGGAATAAATGAACCCTCTTTTGTTTTCGGTGTCATTTTCTTCCGTCCTTTCTCTCTGCAGGTTGCACCAGTCACGAATGGCGAAAAGCGGAAAAGCCGTTGAAAAATGTAAACGTTAAATTCACGTCGTGACAAATGCTCCTGTAGGGGTTTCGCTGGCTGACTACATTTCTGAGCCACGAAATTCCCGCTTTCAGGGGACATTCCTTCGTACGGACATATTCTCTGTTCCTCCGACTAAGTAATTCGCATCAACGCGAATGAATGTCTAATGCCTGTTGCGCAACAAGGAAAATCTCCGTGTCGATTTGTTCAAGAATTATACAAAAGGTAAAGAACCTTGAATAATTGTTAATAACGTCAGATCAACATTAAATCCAAAGCGAGATTTTATGCGGATAGCAGCAGCTGTTAGAAGCTGCATTCCCAGCTTTCTTTTGCGAAACTTTTAACAGATTTCCGTTTTGATCTAACAGAGCTAGAGAGCTGCTTTAGGATTGCTCTATTTGTATAAAAAGTAGTTAAGTACAGGATCATCTCGATTATTCGAATAATACAAATATTCTAGATACATGTTAGATTCTTCGTTTGCTAGAGAGTTATCAATCACAATTCACGGTTGCAGGTATGTGAACTCAACAAAAAACAAACACACACAAATGAGGCTATCAGCGCAATAGTGGCGTACCCCCAAAACTTTAGTTTCGAGATAACGACTAATGAAATTATTGACGTTTTAAAGTCGTTGCTTAAAATTTCTATATTTGGGTACATAAGTATGATTTTTTACAAAATATAATTGCTAAGGTTCTGGCGCGCCCGAATTGGGAAAACTAAGAATAAGGGTTATGCCCACGCGCAAACCTCGACTCCAGAAGAGTGTACATAAGAGACAGAAAGATACCTAGAAAAGGAAAACGACACTTGAATCCAAGGGTGCGGCGTGGCGTGTGGACTTTCCGACACTGCGGAAAGTTCTAAATTCTAACGTCTAAAAAGCGTCTAACAGTGCGCGCTCCAATTTTAGTAAAATGACTTTCGAACAATGGGAAATGGAGAAATCATGTTTCAAATACATGTTTCATTTTAACGAAGCTATCGTTTCTGTGCACTTGTAAATACAAAAGGTTTAGCAAAGATTTGATCACGGAATAAGATTTCAAATATATTGCATATATGTATGTAAATCGGTTTTGATAGTATATGTAAAAAATGAAATTATGAATGCTAGGACTTTATTTAGATCGGAATCAGCAAGAAAGATATTTTTTATCGACTTCAAAAAGGAGGAGGTTATAGATTCGACCCGTATGTATTTATTTTTATGCTTGTCCCCGCATAACTCCTCAGCATATGAACCGATTTTCATAATCTTTTTTTATTGACACTGCATCAATATTGGCCCAATATTTTGCCAGTTCTGGTTAATAATAAAGACTATTGTCACTTAATTATTATTATTTTATGTCCGTACGCGCATATCTGCTTAGCATGTTGTGTCAATATATATAAAACTAAAAAGTTAAAAATAAAAAATTTATAAAAAAATTAAAACCGATTTTAAAAAAATAAAACTGCACTAAAATTTAAAAAATAATTTTTTCCCTTATTTATTATTTAAGTCGGCGCCTCATCATTTGCACTGTGTAAATCTGGCGCCGACTTAACAAATATGAGACTCGAAGATTAAATAAGGCAAAAAATTTTTTTTCATTTTAGTGCATTTTTATTTTTTGTGAAATCCGTTTTAATTTTTTTATACATTTTTTTCTATACATATAATATAACAAAGAATTTAGTTTAGTTCAGTTATTACTTAAAATTAAAAGTCGTACACATATTGGATGGTAGATATTATACATACGAGGATCCTTATCATACCAACTTTCTCTTTAAATCCATCCTCTTAGCGGAAAGTCTAATCATAAGCTTTAAGAACATAAGGTGGATCTAGCACTTTCCTTCGTAATCTCCTCAATCCTGCCTTGAAGTAATTGAAAATTTTTAGAGAAAAGTGTGCGAATATCTTCTTACCTTACTTTTATAATTAATTGTATTAAATTTTATAGTCGATATATCACGTGATAGTAATGAACGTTGTTCAGAATAAACGTTATAAAATGCATCAAATGGTTAAATTTCAGTAATTCCATTTAAAATGTTTGAGTTACCTAAACTATTATCAAACTCGTAGCAATCTGAAAGATGCATTTTGTGAGCACATTGTTCACAGTAATTAGGGGACTCTGTTTTCGAATTTTAAGCTACGAATTTTCTAGCAAAAACATAAGCTAGTGTATATTTATAATACCATACGATATTTATTAAACATTTAGTTACTAAGGCACGAGTAATTTTTAACGATTAAGGGATCATGATACTGTTTTGTTATACATAATAACTACAACAATTTTACCAATATTCATCTTCTTTAATACGTCAAAATTAGTACTAAAAACGTTAATAAAACATGGCAAAAAGTAGCACATCGAAGGATCGATGCATGCAACACAATTTTGCACAAATGCACGAAATACGCAAATACTCTGCTCTGTCGGTAGCTTCAGGACAAAAACGGCTGGATTCAGTTTAATGATTATAATGGCTTTGGCAACACAAATCGTGCAAATTCCTCGTACCTAGTGCCTCACTCGCGGCATCTACTTGCAGTCATTTCAGCCTCTACGTTTTATCCAGGAAATAATTTATATCGAAGGAAGGAATGAATCAATAGGTCCCATTAGCAATCTGCAGCGATTACAGTCCACGCTGCAAAAGAACAACTGCAACGACAAAGTACCGTGAAAGAGGAAGATGCTGAAAGTAATGAGGGATCCCCCTTGTGCAACTAAAGAGGGGTGTAATTTTCTTTGTAAGGCGCATTAGGAATGAGATGAATTGTATTTGACATGAAATGAATAAAGCTGATGTACTATGATGCATCCACCAAAGGCAGGGACAGATAACATTTTGCAACAGCTGACTAAATTCATGTCATGAAATAAATTGATCTATTTAGAAAATAGGAGGTATAGTTTGGAATGTTCTTATTTTTTTTAAGCGAATTATTGTCATAGAAATCGCCAATAAAAATGTGAAAAGATATTTAAGAATGCCGTTTATTTGAAGGTAAAAGAATTAAGTGGAAGGATTTTTATGAGTTATAGAAGTTTGATAGTGTTATATTAGGGGTTCTCTGGTAGAGTATACTAACCTCCAACAGACTATATAAAGTTGTGATTTGAAATCTAAATGAGCTGAAAACTAATTGCAATATCTTTTTCTAAGTAGGTACCTTGTTTGGCTAATAACTACGCTGTTTATACGAACGAATTAAATTGCCACATTACTGAGAGGTTGCATCCAATCACTTTGCTACCTCATCCGTGATGCAAATGATGAGAAACAGAAACACAAATCTCCACAGCGAGGCAGGAAGCAGAGCGGCTGCGATGTTAACTTTGTAAAGTTGCTAATAGAAGCAGCGAATCTACGCCGTGATAGAACTGAAGTCAGCGACGAAAATCGTGTTATCGTTGAATTTCCTCCGCCAACCTCGATGTTCTTCTTCGATTATTCCAGAGCTCCTTAAGGTTTCCGTGTTTCAAGCACCTGACCGTGGCTGGCTCTGCAAAAATTTGACGAACTCCATGGCAGCCAATACTGGCAGTCAGTGATTTTTGAATTATTCTTAAAACTAACAAAACGCCGATAACGATAAATTATTTGTTAAATTCTACCTCTTCGCTGCTGTTCATAGTTCGGTGTTACCAGTATTCCCTACTATGCAAATTATATTTGTAAAAAGAAGTGAGATCCGCATAAAAAAACTTTAAAAAAGTAAAAAAATTACGCCAAGTACATGAAATCAAACAAATCACAAAAAATAGAAGATAATAATAGTAATAATAACGAAATAAAAAAAGATGTGAAATAAAAATGAGCTGCATTTTGGGTCCTATACCCTACTGATTTAAAAAATGCAGAAAACGATAAGAAATGTGTGAATGTACCAAAAATACGAATTGCCAGCCCCAGCACTGTCACGTGTGAAAAGGCCTTAAGAGCACACATTTGGGGAGAAGTTATTTGCTCTTGAACCACGTAACAGGATGGAAAGTTGGTCGATGAAGTACAGTCGTGTGCATTGTGGAAAGACGAATGTCGAATTGATAGTCGGAGCAGAAGCATCAATCGAATAAATTGCCGAGGATTCGAATCCAGATGTGTTTGCCAAGCGACAGCTCTCACAAATTAAACTACTTCAGTTGCCCACAGAATCCCTTTCACCCAACCTAATATTGGAAATGCCTAAACCACAGAATAACATTTTACAACTATAATTATTTGATTAACACACTTCAACCTTGTTAAAAACCTTCGCATCACTTATTGTTAGAAAAAATACGAAGGAAATATTAGACTTCAAAGGAAAGTGTATTACACAATATTTTTGAAAAAATAAAAATGTCATATACATACACTGTAGTATTTCGCCAATATTGCATAATTCTAAACGAATTTAGATTTATAAATACAGTATTGACCAAAAATATTTTTGAGAAATAGTGGGAAGGTATGCAAAAGCGTGCCCCGCGTATTGCCGGCTTTTAGCTATATCTTTAAACGCTTATAACTAACAAACGAAACCTCAACCGCTATATCGTTGTTCTTAATTTTCGTCTTACAATTAGTATGGTGTGTAGATTCACCCTTCAAATTCAGTCCCACGTGTAGCCGAACACCCTGTATCGATTTTAATGTAGCTGAAAGGAAGTGTTAATGCTACTGCCTCATCACGAGAATCATTTATCACTGTTTAGAAAATGATATAAACCACAACATCAATGCTCGTCCGCGGTTGTGTTAGTGTAAATACTGCGTGTGGGCATCCGCGCCCCCAAACGAAAAGAACGTACAGGTAATGAAGACGAGGACATGAACCCTATCTCCGATCATTAATCACTGGTTGCCCCTATTACGGTTCAGATTTACCCGATCGATTGTCGCCTTGCATAATCGTACCACACCCCGCAAATTAATAACAATTAACAAGGATTCCATCGCATGGACAAAACATCGTTCAAAAAGCTATCACAAAAAGATCTATTTTTACTATAATTGCGCGTCGTTATATGTAGTATACATACTTACGTAGGCGTCGCGGTATTTATTTACAACTCGCGAAGCCATGCGCGAAGCACGATCGCTGCCGTAGAGCGGGCCTCGCAACCCTTTGTTATCCTCGACGCTCGCTTGAGCGCGGGAAAATCTGGCAACACCGCCGGAGCGTCGAGCCGTCGACGCTCGCGTTTCGAAGAGGAGTCACCGAACCAAGCTCGAGGAGGGAGCAGGTCTGAAATATATGTGTGTCTCCCTTATCCGTGTATTCAGTCCTTCTCGCTCTCTCTCACCCACAGTTATAAGAAATAAAAAATTATTGTTAATTTTTTTTAGAAATTATTTTTTTAAACTGTATACGGGGTGATTCTCTCGGTGCGCCTGATCAAAGAGATGCCGTCTGGTACCCCGTGGTGTCTCTCCTAATTTTATGGATTTCGACCCTCGAAGGGGTTGGAGTACCTATTAAGAATTGCGAAATGTCCCGTTTCCGCATTTCTCATCAGATCTCTGCGAAAACGGTGCCAATCGATTCCTTATGTTTTGCCGATGAAACTAACATCAACAACGACTCAATTCGGAGCATAATGAAAGAAATTACATGAAAAAATGATTTGCATAATTTCAAGTTAACTTCGTTGAAAATAGTCCGATTTACATGACGTTTGGTATGGTTTTCATCGGAAAAACACAAGGAATCCATTGGTGTCACTTCCATATCAATTTCAAAAGTGGAGACTGCCTTTTTTAACGCATATCCTATAGAATAACAGTAGCTTCAAAGTTGTGGGCCCTCTTTGCCTAACAAATAATGCATTTATTTATGCACCTATTATTTAATGTGTCTAAAGTGAGTTACCTTCTCCTCTATATTGTTTATGGTAGTTAAAATACTTTTGAGCATGCTGTACAGAAAATATTATCGCAAATCTGTCTTGATCGATAGTATATACTAATTTTCTGCTGAGTTCTTGCTTTAAAAATCACCTTTAAAAATGACTACGAATAAATACACAATTTTGGATTTGGCGGACAACGAATGATTTTTATAAAACATGCATTTGTAGCAGTAGAGTAATTAGAATAGACCAATTGCCTGCGTATGTAACTGATATAATGGAACATAAATAAATAAACACTAACAGATATGTTAATAATAATAAGACTAACGTGTCACAAATTTGAATTTTAATGTTGCATAACCGGATAGAAAGTAAGCATATATAGATTCAATGTATTTCCCAGTAACTGATAACAAAGAATTCACCTCAATAGCCTTCACGCTTGAAGTGTCTGAATATAAATGACACCCTTTCTTTGCATGCTTGGAAGTCAATTGAAAAGGAATATATAGTATGTATTCGATAACGCACCCCGAGTAAAATCGACAGGTATGGCCTGTATGGACATAAATGCTTAGCTATATTGCACTCACTTCTATCCATTTGTCCACTCTCTTATCCAAATAATGTTTCTTATCTAAAAATACTAAGACGAAATATTTAATAGTAGTTTTCCATACGAGGTTTTATTTTCTAAACAAATATATATTTTGCTTTAAACATTGTTTACTGTTTCCTTTCGTATCTCACGGAACACACAAACTTCGTATTTTTCTACCTCGTCGTACTTTTGTTTTTATTCCCTTAAAGTAGATATTATATCTACTAAGTAATCCATTACGTTATTTAATATGCCCAAAAATCTTTACCAAATTTGGTTTTTCAAAATGGATCTTTATTCTCTTAAGACAAATATTCCTCACTCGAGCTTGTAAATACAAAAAAATCATGCGAAAGTGTTTGAAATATTTATAAATACGTGGACTAATTCGCCAACGTCCCAAGCTTTTCGGGGCGAGTGAAAGTGGTGAAAAACCTCGAACATCGTCGCCGATACGTAGAGTTGCGGCGCGAGGCGACCCGCGACAGTTCTTGTTCCACAGAACCTCAATAACGACCTGTTAATTCGCACGACGAAGGAGAAACCTAATAAAAACAGTTGAGAAACGCTGTTATTTCTCACTTCAGTACCAATTAATTATCCTGCAAATCTAAATATTTCTATCTCAATAAACTGAACAGTTCGATCTTATTTCTCTACACAATATAAACCAACTACAAAATATTAATTTTATAACTATCAAATGTTGAATGTTCCACCACATAATCGTTCTTTTATTAAACTGAAGAAGAGTCGAACTCTGGCAAAGTTAAGTCAATGGTAATTGAGGATCCTTTTATTCAATTTAGCGAGTATTATACACTTTTTTACCGTGTCGTAACGTTTGCATCACGTTTCCGACAAAGACTTATTAGAAAACTAACAAGGGAAGTTAGGCAACCCGAAAATTCAGATAAATTTTGCAACTTTGTGAGCAAATGACAAACCTATTTTTTGTTGGTATCTACCATACAACCATAGTGCAGTTTTAGGAAGTGAAATCACCCCTTGAAAATGTGCAGAATTTTCTTATCAATTTTGCGTAGTGGTCACCGTATAACCGTTAATCTACACATATGTAAATAGAATATATATTTGCATAATTACCCTGTAGGACCCTGCGGAAAATATAGGCTACCAGGAAACCTGGACACTCCAACCCTCCCTGTGATTTTATCCCGTTGGCACTGTTGAGCAGAAACACCTGGCTATTTCAAAATGTGAATTTCTGGCGCTCGAAACACCGCCCAGCATTGTACCATATGACAGCCTTCATCTTGGAGTTTAGTTTGCCATTTAGCGTTGGCCTGTACGTGGCCGCGTTGCTGCCGTTCAGCTATTTATTGTAACAAAGTCTGTAACAGCTACTCAGCGAAAGTTTCTTAGGCAGTTCAATCGACACAATGCACCACCTCAACAGTATTCTCATATGGGTATCGAAGTTTCGGGAAGAAGCTTCTATACCACATAATGTTCTGGATAGCGCTAGGGATTCAAAGCATCCCACGGGATATGATACAGGGGGGTAATGTTAAAGCTTCCGAAATCGACTCGAACAGTGTGTGCAGTGTAATGGATGCCATCTGAAAGACATAATTTTTAAATGGACATAAAAGTTGTAAAAGCTACTTAATTTTCTGCTTAAGATAAATCTGCTTCCTTTGTAGATCATTATTATACCATTATAGGTTCATTAGTACAAAGTGATGCCTTTATTTGATTTTCAAACCCGCCAGGTGTTTCTGCTTAACACTGTGTAAGTAAGCATTGCGTAATGAAGTATTTGTATGCGAGCATTGCGTAATAATTAATGAAGGCGGTAGTTAAATTTAAAATATTATATTGTTATCGTTTCATTTTCACATTTCCACGAATGCTGATGTTCTAGAATCTAGATACAAGAAGCCTGGGCAGCGCCGGGTAATTTAAACTATATATAGCTTAGATTCAGCGACGTCCCACACATTGCAGAGACATTGCAGGTTCACTCCTATGTCCGCCTTTGCAATATTGTAGGAGTGTATTTTTGCAAAGTTGAGACAACGTTACAAATATGTAGTCCTGCAACGTCCCAGCAATAATTCTACAACGAAACAGC
Source organism: Andrena haemorrhoa (assembly GCA_910592295.1). Taxonomy (NCBI): domain Eukaryota; kingdom Metazoa; phylum Arthropoda; class Insecta; order Hymenoptera; family Andrenidae; genus Andrena; species Andrena haemorrhoa. Next base: position 10,060,620 of record OU342943.1, read on the forward strand.
AAAATCGTGGCAAGGATTCTGCAACTCTTCGGCAATATTGCGGTGCAAGATTGCAATGTTGTACGGCATCGTTGCAGAGTAGTTGCAGATTCACTCCTATGTCCGCCCTAGGCAATATTGCAGGAGTGTATTCCCGCATCGTTTCGGGCAGTGAGGGACGCGACGACATGAATGTGTGCAGAATCGTAGTAGTATAACGCCCGTGTGTCTTTTTCTCATAGAAAATTGTTTTCCCCAGGGAGATTCGAACCGAGGGGACCTGTAGCATCGTAAACGAAGACATTACCGCCGCAGCTACAACCGCTGATTGATAAGATTGCTTACGTATTTGAACTTATACTCGTATACCGTACAAAACTTTAAACTCAATCCCATTAGGGATTTCTAACACTATAGGTGCGGACCACAACTTTCACCCGGTGTCATTTTAGGTTAGGTTGGAAAACAGTCTTTGGACTAAACCTTTGCATTTAAAACGTTTAATAATAATAATAATATTAATTTCATACATTACAATATATAGTACCTACTCTATCTAAAAAAATTAAATTGATCTTCAAATTTTATGTACAAACAACTCTCACGATGACACCTTTTTAATATCTTCAACGGCCAACGAGAAATTCTAGCGTATCCAGTTAAATGAAACATGATGTAAAATCCACTCGACGTCATGTACATATTTCGTCAAATTTTGTCAAAGTCATATAGTTGCTTCAGAATATTGCTGTAATGTTTCTACAATATTTTCACTACTGTATTGCACGGCAATATGTGCGCAATTTTGCTGGGGCGTTGCCACTGGAACATTGCACGTCGATGTGCGCGCAATATTGCAGAAATATTGTAGGATCATTGCCACTGGAACATTGCACGTCGATACGCGCGCTACATTGCAGAAGCGTTGCCACTTCAATATTACAGGAATATTGTACGGCAATGTGGGTGCAATTTTGGTGGGGCGTTGCCACTGGAACATTGCATGTCGGTCCGCGCGCTACATTGCAGAAGCGTTGCCACTGCAATATTGCAGGAATATTTTACGGCAATGTGGGTGCAATTTTGCTGGGACCTTGCCACTGGAACATTGCACGTCGATGTGCGCGCAATATTGCAGAAATATTGTAGGATCGTTGCCACTGGAACATTCCAGCTAATCTGACTCGGCTGAAACGGCGAGGCTAGTCGCGCTCGCCAAACAGACTTGACGAGCCTACTGACTCGCCGAGATACGCGCCGTTGGATCGCACGTTTGCACATACCAAGCATTCCGCTAATGAACGTTTTACGAATCGATTTCTATTAGCATGCCGTTCAAGCGTGTTAAGCTCTGTCCACGTTCTTGATATCGTACTTTTCGACGATTTCCTCTTCGTCTCCATCGGAGCATGTAAAGTCCCCCTTTTATCGCTCCCTCCTCCTTTGGAGGAATCGACGATGATACGAATCACGTAAATTTTTCCTTCCCCCTCAAGTAAATTTCCTTCGTAGAGAGCTCCCCTTTGTCCGCAGTAACTAACATCCCTTGCTATCCGATCTAAAGAAGACCGTCTTCAGCAATCGAAAACGATTCGTTAAGGCACTGAGATCTGGACCTTAAAATATAAAGTAAAGCCATAGTTCTGACTATTGCTATGTATTCTAATAAATAATAGTAGCAACAATATACACGAATATTTATATACGTTTTGGCATCCAAGAAATTTAGAAATTTATGTATGATTCTAATTGTAAGAGGCTTAACTGACTCACTTTTTGCAGTTAAGAAATTACAATGTTCGAACTGCAAAATATTTAGATACCTACTTCTATTCGAAATAAGTTTGTTAAGGTAATTCTATGCTCGGACGTATTCATGCATCGGGTATTCAAGTGATTTTGACGATGAGTCCATGAGCCACTGGTTATTGTTTATGTTTTTGCATTAGTAATCAATGATAATTTATCAATATAAAGGGATCTATGGTTGTATGCAAGTTTGAAACAGCTAATACTAACGATACGTGAAGCACATGATAAGTTTAAAAGTTGTAATTAAAGTTTAGAATTTTCCACTGGCTAAACCAGTGAAATCAAAACTCCAAAGTGAAATGGAAATAAATTGTTGGTCTCCAAGCTAAGGATGAGTTCATCAAGTTAATTCTTGCCACTGCCCGTACCTGCGACACTCGTAATCCATGAACAAATGATTCTCTACTCGTGCTTCGTGTGAGATAGTAATACAGTCAGCTTAAACAGCAATTTTGCGACACCAGTTCTAAGCTTTTACCACAGATGCAGTGTGTCCACATGAGTCCAGAATTATGTACGCACTTATGTACCTACCTACATGAACGTCAACCACCAACTAAATAGAAACAAAATCACAGTTCCTGTTCCCGAAAATAATTCCAAATCTCAATGAATAATTGAGTAGTCATCTTCAGACGTAGGTAGGTCTCTCGGCCACTTTTGCTTTGCCACAATTTATAGAAATTCACTTGACACGTGTAACAGTGCCCGCAATTTTTGGGTAATACAACTTCAAATAATTTTCAAATACAAATGAATGAGAAGACGACAAAATTATTTGAAGGTTAAAATGAATTCCCGTCAAATAAAAAAAATTATTTGTGGCCGTCGGATAAATTCCCGCTAAACAAAAAAATTATTTGTGACCGTCGGATAAATTCACGTCGAACAAAAAAATTATTTTTGACGTTTCAAATAAAAATAACTCTGGCTTATTTTTATTTGAAATAAAAATAACTCTGGCTTATTTTTATTTGAAATAAAAATAACTCTGGCTTATTTTTATTTGAAATAAAAATAACTCTGGCTTATTTTTATTTGAAATAAAAATAACTCTGGCTTATTTTTATTTGAAATAAAAATAACTCTGGCTTATTTTTATTTGAAATAAAAATAACTCTGGCTTATTTTTATTTGAAATAAAAATAACTCTGGATTATTTTTATTTGATGAGTCTCGAATACAATTTTCGTCTTTTATTCGAAATCAATTTTTTATTTGAAATAATTGTTTGCCCATCTCTGAACTATTGCAGTATTATGATTAACCTCTAGCCAGCGCTTATGAATATCGTTAAAAAATATAATTTAGTATATTTTGTAAGTTGGCTATGTTATTACAACATACATGAGTGGAAAAGAATTTTGTCAGTAGCAACGAGGGTTGCGGATGCTGGTAACACGATACTCGGGTATAAGGAATCGCGAACCTTGAAGGAAGGACAAGTTTTTTGTTGCTGACTGATAATACTGGCCGTATCGATTATCGTTAAAGCTACAGAACAATCTTTGCCCTGATCGGGATTATTGTCCAATTATTGGAAATATTCGAGCATTGACTTCCTACTGGCTCTGATCGCATTTATGTTCTATTCTCAGAGTTAATTGAGTTCAATCGCTGAAACATATCTTCGTTTTACCAATATCCGAATAAGCTTCATAACGTGATGGAACATCGAGCGATGTCATTCTGTGAAAAACCGTATGAAAGAAGAGAATTCTATCGAGCAACCACAGACCTTCAATTTCTCTCCAGGATTAAGCACGACCATGAACCAATCCTCCAGTTCTGAATCGCGTCATTAGAAACGTTGTCACTGGTACAATAGAAAAAGAGGCATGCGATAAATGCCTTTATTTTGATGTAAATTGAGTGCAATGTATGACATGAGTTCTCTTCTTTTTACACAAATTTACAAGGTAATTGTATTCTAAAACGAAGTCGGTGTAATTTATAATAAGAATTATGTAAATTCTCTCAACGATATTTATTAAGTTTCAATCAGTATGGACTGAATTTTAATTACTGTTATGGAGATTTTCCTTCGTCGATTAATAACATATTTGATTGATATAATTAAAACTTCGAAAATGAATACGTTTTACGTAATATTTGAAGGGTTTCAGATATATCCTCGTATTCTGATATGTCTGAACTGTTTCAGATATTAACGAAAAAATGCTACTTTTTATTGTAAGGGGATAACTTTTATAGTTACTAACAGAACAATCATTTAAAGTTTTAATTGTAGTGACAATTACAATGTCTCTGATTTCTAATGCGATGCATGACCAGAGTTGGGCAAAATGTAATCTAATTACAAATTACGATTAAACTGTAATTCTGTCAAATTGATTACACATTATTTTCTGTAACCGTTCATTTAGATAGTTGACAAAACTAAATGGTCAACTATCTAAATTATTAACAATTACAGAAAATAATGTATAATCAATAATTACGCAATTACAGTTTAATCGTAATTTGTAATTTGTAATTAGATTACATTTTGCCCAACTCTGTGCATGGCCACTGTTTTTAATCTTCATTTCGAATGAGAGTAAATACAATTTAAATCTTCTACAGCTTTTAATCGGAAAATATAAAAATAACCTTGACTGTACTTATCATCATTTTGAAATATCTGCATACTTTAACTTTTTGGTCTATATGTCGTATATTTATACGACAAACATATCTTACGAAAATACAATAAGCATTTATTGTTCCTGTATTCAGCAGTGGCGCAAATAGGTACCGTTTACCTGCAATTGAACCTTTACAATTTCAATACAATAGAACTGTCGTTACGTAAGTTAGCATTGAGATATAACTGTCTATATAGATGAGAAAATTTTCGAACATAATACAGAACAACGATTTACAAACAAATTTATTTATCGACAACAAAAATTGCAAGCTTTTAAGGTCTAAAAAAAATTAAAAGTAACAAAACGATAACTTAACCTTCCCGCCCCCCAGTTTCCCCATGGACATCATATTTTAATTTCATTAAAATCCCTAACATTAAGTGTAAAAAGTGTTGATTTGGCCTGAAATAACCCAAATTCCTTTTCTTGCTTGATATTTTTTCCAAACGGGAACACTTACGGAAACTACAGTTTTTCAAATTCGAAGGAAATAAAATTAAGGGGAGGTTCCAGTCTAAAAATCGATTTTTTTTATTTCATTTTTCGAATGTCAACCTTTTAGGAATATGTGTTTAAAATAATTTTTTTAGATAATTTATAATTTTTAAAGGTGTTGAAAGGACGAAAAATATAGGGAAAAAGCGATTTCAAACTTTAAGTGTCGTTATTTTCTCAAAAAATGTAATATTTGTAATGTTTCTAGTCCAGTCCACGAGCGAGTTTCATGCCCATTAATTATCTGGCATTATGTTTTTTTTCAGACCAATGGTTTAGGTGCTACAAGTCCCACCGTTTTGGATGATTTTTCCACGCCTCCACTGCAATGAATCCCTAGTGCCATTTGAAATGATTAACTACAGAAAGAAAAATATATTTCTACAGTTTAAGACATCCTTAATGCAACACAAAAAGCCCCATTAAATTATATGTAGTAGTTTTCCTTCAATTAATTCCTAAAGATCACCTATTTTTATGGGCTCTAGACCGGAAGAACCCCTTAAGAAAGCAGTATTTGCAATTAATTATTTCTTTGAAGCACACGAACAAGTCTGCAAGTCACAATGTGATGTCCGACGAATACTTCGGTTGTTTATGTTAGTGAAGTTGAAATGCCTCGATGAAAAGACGATGGTGCATGCAAATCTACGCAAAGATACCAAGCGACGAACACTTCCTCAGAATCGATGCGAAAGAAAACCGTCTGCTGCGTGAATAGCTTCGAAGAAAATGAAAACTACGCTGATCGAGACTCTTAAACGTCGCGAGGAAAAAAAGAATCTCGCGTGGAACGTTTCTTATTGATCAGGACATTCGAAGCTTTCACTGGCGTGTATTTGCGCACAGCGTAAATAGACTCGACGTGAACTGTCGAGCACAGTATGCGCTGTTTCGGAAAATGAAGAACTGAGTTTAAAGCGTCGTCGAATGTCCTATCAGCAAGAACGTAAAAATCGTACCGTTCTGGAAGAGCAATAACATGGAACAAACGTTAACGAGGAAAGTTGTCTTTACGCTGTCACAGTATATCGTGCAAGCAAGGGATAGGTACAGGTATTTTTCTTTTACAGAATTATATTCTTCTGTTCGTGAAGATATATCCTGGAGCAGATATATTTGTACTACACTAGCGGACAAAAAAGTTACCACTTTTTCGATTTGTTCTATTTTTTTTTTATTTCTTAGCATACATTTGGGAGTGTGGTATGTTTAATATGCATATTCCGATGGAGAATTTAACCCTGTATAAAATCCAGTTAAAGTTGAATTTATTTAACTGACAAACAAAAGTGTTATATGACATTGAACGGAGTAACACATTTTTGGGGCCGACAAAGATGTTACTACGTTCAGTAACTGTTTCGGTTGTCCTAAGAGCAAAAGGTGCCCCCACAAAATATTAGATTTTTTTAATTAATGTTCAAAAGTGGTAACTTTTTGTTGACTTTAAAAATGTATTGTCTTGTTCAATGTTATGAAGGGTTTTTGTTTTTTAGTAAAATAAATTCAACTGTACATGGGTTTTATACAGGTTTTAATTCTCTTTCAAGATATGTATACTAGGTACATGCTGCAGTTTTAAGTTGTTATTAGAAAGTAATAGACGCAGGGTGGTTCGAAAAAGTGGTAACTTTTTTGTCCGCTACTGTATTAAAGGCAATTGAAGAAAGCGTATGCATTATTAAAAATTCAAAATATCTCGTAAAATATCCATTTTTCGATCACCTTACTTAATACAGAACACACAGAATGACGAGAAGAATCGGTTTATCGGAAGAAATGTGCACAGGGTGATTCAGGAGTACAGTCCAACCGAGTAGGGGTAGTTGGGGCGGTTAAAAAACATATTTTGTCTAATGAACATATGTCCGATTCTGCTTTGTTCTTTAGTTGCAAGTAGGGAATATAATCCCGATCATTATCTACTATCCCGGGATCGCGGGATTTTTTAAAGTCTATCTCGGGATTCCGGGACTAACTTGCTGTATGGATGATGATCTTGTCGCCAGTCAGCGTTATTAGGGGGTAAACTACCCAAAGGCTGGTTCACCTCTCATTGTCAGTAGCGATGGTAGGTCAGAAAACCACTGATGTGTCATCCTAAAATAAATTAAGTCTAAGGTTTTTTTAAGAATTTTTTTACACGTTTCAAGTCCCTCAAATGCGCAGTTAAACGATTACGGGTAGTTTACCCCTTAATGGGTAACCCTTAGGTATAACCCTTTAATAACGGTGTTTAGTAACCCTTTAATATCGCAATTGAAATTTATATCAAATTTTATTCAACACAACTTTGTACCCCTTATGAACTATGAGGGGTGGTTTCACCCCCTAACCATGGAAATGGGCCAAAATAGAAAGACAGGCATTTCTTATTTTTCGGTCCCCCAAAACATATCCAAAAACCAAAGCAATCGGAGACGGACACCTGGGAACCTCTCCTTGTTATACAGTAGTGTAAATTCATCTCATGTTATTCAATTTAATTATAAATTACTACTGTTTAAACCACCTAGTTCTTTAATCCCATGCATGAGCAACTATACCTATGTATAGTACCTAGAATATATTCTGACATTCCCAGATGCCATTATACCTATGTATAGACCTCCTTTATCTCTTAAAGCTTTAACACATTTCCAGTGCTTTATAACATTCCTAACTGTTTTATTACACTCCTATGTATCATACACAGTTATTTAAAATGACCAACATGTATGTATAATAAAAAAGTGTATTATACTCGTACCACTCCAGAATTGCATTAAAGGTCGTGTTCTCTCTGCCACTGGTATCCCTCACTATAGCAATAAAAAAGCTGAAAGGTGATAATAAAGAAATGACGTCGGTTCGAGCGCGAATGCAAAGTACAATAAAAGGAAATTACACGAAGCAGAAAACAGTAACGCACTTTGACACATTTTTCAAGCACGCGTGCATACGTAGGTGCACAATAATATACATTTTGTGGGAACTTTCTTGTCACGTAAAATAAATTTTGCATCCCCTACCGTTATAGCTGTCAGAATTCCAAATGAACAACGAATTACCATTTTCACCTTGGTTCAGAATAGGTAATAGAAAAGGGATGACAAATCGTTGATCCTAAATTTATTTGTCTCCACCCTCCGCAGCTTTCGCGCACGCTTTTAATTTCGTTGAATACAAAAGTTCGTTCCTTCGACTGCGAACGGAACATTTCCTTTTTACATTTCTTATTTCCAGCCGTTCCACCCAGGTGTACCGTGGCAACAATGCGCTGCCACAGAAGTAGAGCCGGCCCTTCTTACTGCTGCCGTAGGAGAACGTAATTTACGATTTGATCCTCGGGAGATTCCGCTTCTTAGAAATACTTCTGTCGAGAATCACGATGTGTACCATAATTTTCAGTAGGTACACGCCACGGCGAAATAATCTAATGCCAGACCGTTTCCTTTAACGCGGCGAGAGAGAGTTTCCGCTCGAACGTACAGTCACGTAGAATGGACGTTTGCAGTGTATAAGTACTTGGGAACGTTAAATACAAAATAAAGGTTCCACTCAAGAAAACAGAATATGTATAGGTGGTTTTTAAATACTTCTTCATTCCGTAGTTCTTTCCTTAATAAATCTGTGAAGTTTGTGTGGGGTGAAAAAATTGTATAAAATAATATCTCAAGACTTATTTTAAAAAGAAAACAACGTGCTCAGATTCAAGAACATTCACAAGGAGAGGTTTCCAGGTGTCCGCCTCCGTTTGCTTTGAATTTTGGATATGTTTTAGGGGACCGAAAAATAATATATACGTGTTTTTTTATAGCGGTCTGTTTTCATATTTAGGGGTGAAACCAACCCCCAAAATTATAAGACTTTCAGGTGTTCATCTCCGATTGCTTTGGTTTTTGGGTATGTTCTAGAGGACCGAAAAATAAGAGATACGTGTCTTTTTATTTTGGCCGGCTTGAATTTTTGGGGGGTGAGGCCCCCCTAATGTTCATAAGAATAGGTGGTGGCCGCCTCCGATTGCTTTGAATTTTGAAAAGCATATCCAAAAACCAAAGCAATCGGAGGCGAACACCAACTATTCTTATGAACTTTGGGGGGTGGTTTTCCCCCCTGAAAATGTAAACGGGCCGAAATAAAAAGACACGTATTTCTTATTTTTCGGTCCTCTAAAACATATCCAAGAATCAAAGCAATCGGAGATGAACACCTGAAAATCTTATAACTTTGGGGGTAGGTTTCACCCCTAAATATGAAAACCGGCCGCTATAAAAATACACGTATATATTATTTTTCGGTCCTCTGAAACATATCCAAAATTCAATGCAATCGGAGGCGGACACCTGGGGACCTCTCCTTGTCAGACAAAAACATTTATATAAACAGTTAATTCCCAGCAGCACTTAGGCTTCTAAGCAGTACTTCGTTAACACGAACTAGCAATCAGGACACGTAAGAGTACTTAGTCTCTCAAGTCAGTGAAATCAATAAAACATAGTTCTTGCAGTTGTAAGTTGAGCGCATCATCATCGTCTGTTATTAGTCATTATTTCTTATAGGTACATCGCAATATATGTACATCGTTTATCTACAGTTAATTCGAAATTATTGTTCTTGGGTGGTTGGTTTCTCATTGTCAGTGTGCAATAATTAAAGTTGCGATCGAACAGGGCTTTTCGTGGTCCTAATAAATGATATATTTGTGGTGTAATAAAAGATGTCCCCAAGGGTCTTAGGCTTGCCTCCATAGGTATTTCCAACCCCAGAAGCATGTCCTCAGGACGGGAACCAGCGATCCCTGGGTCCTGAGCTAACTTACTATCTACATCTAACGAGGGGATCACATGAAGCGTTACCACCGAATTTAATCTACGTTCGTGAGTAGATAGAAAAGTGAAAAATATTTCATCGACGCCTGGGTTTTCGCGTAGACTCTTAATAATTTACGAGGTGTATAAGAATAGGGACGGTGTTTCACTCGATGCTACGTGAAATGCCTACGACTCCAAACTTTCTTCAAGCGAGACGTCATAGCTCACATGAAAACGTATGCAGGGAGGCATTTCTTCTGCGGTAATTCACTCCGGAGGATTGAAATCAGCCCTTAATGTTATACGCGCTTTTTCGTTTCATCTACACATAGGTAGTACTCTCATAAAGATTCAATAGGCAATATAGTAGTTTTAATCATATGTGCCAACATGTGCGCGAAACGCGGAGCGAGCTGGGGAAAACTTTCCCGACAGAAGCGATCCTTAGGAAGACCTTGACCGACCTGGAAGGACATTTTTCAAAACCTTGTGCCCCTCGAAGCGTGAAAGTACCTACTGATGTCCAAAAACTACACTCAAGAGCACTACCATCCTCGACCCTTGTTGCTTTTACGAGTTCACTTGTCTGTTGCCCAAACAACACGCCCCTTAGCCCACCAAGTCCAGGCTGATCAATGAGTAAAAACGGAACCACCCTCTGTAATCGGTCATCTCGTAATTGGTTTTGAGTTCTTTGGTAGTGGTTATGCCCTAAATAAACGGAAGACACAGGTCCGTTAGAAGACTCGTTATCAGGGGTTTGGCACCCCTTTGAGCGAAATGAGAGGAGACTGTGACGCGATTAATATCCCGTTTCATTCTGCTTTACCCCTCAGGGCATAATAAATATTGTTCGATACGTCTCGAAGGTTTCGCCATCTGCAACTGAGAGCTGTTCACCCAGGGTGGAGAGTAACTTATCAAGGGCAACCGATTGAATTCTTGCGAGGGAGTAATGAAGGGAAGCGAGAAAATTGGAAATCGGAGGAACAATCTCACCGACTCGCCAACACCGCAAATTCTGCAAACTTTAAACCCGTTAAACACACAGACGTGGTTCAAGCTGTATTTAAATCGTAAGAACGATAGGTTGCTTAATTTCTAAGATTCGACACAATTTTCTACCACATTTGCTACACGAACTCTTGAGAACGAAAGTGGTGTATGTACGTTTATTTCATCTTAAAACAGTAACCATTAAAGTATAACCTGTAATTAAAGTTCTAGTCATTTATGTGTTGTCCTAGTGTATTGAAATTTTCTTTTCGAAATTAATCTCCTAAATACATAAATTCTCAAAGTGAATATTCTAGTTGACTAAAATTATAAATTAACAATAACAGAAGACAAAGTTAAGGGGTGATTCTACTTTGATCTGCCGGAAAACTAAGCTATTTGTAAAGAATTTTTCTGAGTAAATACAAAATATAATGAAATAAATATTTTTGCTATTTACTAAGCTACTCTTATATTATACAAAAAGAATTTTTGCAATTTGTTTTAATTGTTTTTTACACTGTCAATATGGCACCTAAAAAAAGAGATATGTCGACGGCGTAGGTGATTTCTCGGCTCAGGTTTATCCAAAACAAACAATTCCAAAAGATTCTTAATCTGTATGAGTGTCGCTAAAGCCCCTAGCTCAATTAACAATTTTTGTCAAGAAATAACTGAGATTTTAATCATGGACACCCGAGAATACATCCTTTTGGGTGTTTCTTCAAACTTTTTTTCAAACCGACGCCATTTTCTTACTTCTCAACAAAAATTCTTAATTGAGCTAGAGGCTATAGCGACACTCACACAGATTACGAATCTTTTGGAATTTTTTGTTTCGTATAAACCGAAGCCGGGAAACCACCTACGCTGTCAACATACACATACCTCTATTTTGGTGCCACATTGACACTGTAAAACAATTAAAACAAATTGCAAAAATTCTTTTTTATTTTTTTTTTGTATAATATAAGAGTAGCTTAATAAATACCAAACAGATTTATTTCATTATACGTTGCATTTACTAAGAAAAATATCTTTAAAAATAGCTTAATATTTCGGCGGTTCAAAGTACAATGACCCCTTAAACGAAATAAAACGTTCCAAAAACGCGTGCCACACACCCCTTCTCCCCCTCCAGCACAAATGTACCAGTAATTCTCGTTAAGACACTCTCGCGATATTGCGTCCTCTCTGGCGTTTAATGTCAAGTACTCACAATATGATACTTCTTGGAATCTGATCGGAAGCAGGTCACGCCGTTTTTCATCAAGAAAGTCTGCTAACAACGGCGTCGGAACGAAACACATCACGGCCTGGTCTCCCTTTTATGTGATGTACCACGGCACGTCCACTTGGACACCGCTATTCGCGGTGCGACAGAACAACACAGATGACGTCAGAGTGCATCGAAAAATGACGTAAAAAAAGTACGCACAAAGGGTTGCACGCCTCGCGGAATCGCGACAGCCTAATGTCAGCAAGCGCCGTATAAAAAAGAAAAGCGAGTACACAGCCGGTAAACCCCCCTTGCGTTTTAGCTTTGTACCTTTAAGGGTGAACCGTGGTCGCGACGCACGATCGATAGACTATCTAAAGCTGCACTCGCCAGGTCTTTGCTTTATTGGATATCTCCCGATATCTTTCAGGGGATCGCTTTCGGCTGTGGCCGATGGACTGGTACACTGGCATACCTAAGTCGAGTCTACTGTCTGTCTGAATTTTTCGATACGGTGGAACCTCTATGACTCGAACTAATTGGTAGGCACGACCATTCGAGCAAGAACATTTTGGGAGAATAGTTTATTGCTTTATATTTTAAGTGAAATAAAATGAATAATAGATTGATGCAAAAGTTGGTTCGCTCACTGTTAGGTGATACGTATGTGGAAATGTCCTTTTTTACTACACCTAGGTACTTGTACTTTTACCAGAAAAGTGGCGAAACGTCATAGGTGCCCAAGGATAATACTTTGATTAAAAAACATGTAAATTAGTTTTACTTTTAACAGAGACTTTGGTTCAATAAAGCGAACGAACTTTTACACCGGTCTGACGTGTGGGGAATGTTGGAGGATAATGCGGGGGATCGATTTTCACAAAATGTAAGGCTGTCGTGTTTCTTTAGCTGGTGACTAGCGCCAGATTCCAACTTTGCACCGAAGTGGGTGGGATAACATTTATTTTGTTCCTCAAATAATCTAACCTGAGCTAATGTCAAGGATGGTTTAAAAATTCTCAGTAATGGTAGCCTTTAATGCCACAAATCGTAGCTTCTTCGATATTATATTTTATTGACAATTTTACAGGATCCTTTGTACTCTTCAATCTTGTTCGCTTCTGCTTGAACGCCACTGTTATTGTGAGAACACGGAAACTGTTAATTCCACGTTTATAAGGATATGCTTTGTTTAAATAATAAATCTTTTGAATAATAGAGCGTCCAGAGCGCAGAATATTCGAATGGCTCATTGGCTCTACTGCATTGCTACTTCCACGGTTATTATATAATTACTAATGCAAACTCACTGAATTGTAGTGTCTCTTTCAATTGAGGACCTTGGAGCAAGAGGGGTGCAACTCCATTTTTGACAGTTTTTGTGTTATGACGTGTAATTTACGTAAAAACAATTACATCGTTTGGTGCACGTTTGATGCACATCCGATAACAAATGAGCGATTTATTGCAACTTTTCAAACTGCACCCATTACTGTTTTGTGCAATATATTTGTTTTGGGCAGCTCCAGATTTGAAAAATTCGTCAAACATGGAAATAAAAACTTATCAACTCAATAACTACTACTTATTATTGCGTGAAAACAAATATTTTTCAATTAGTGTTCTGTTCAAAGCAATCATTTTAAAAACAGTTTTTTATAATTTACTGGAAATTTGTAAAAATGAAGCTGCACCCTCTTGCTGCAAGGTGCTCAATTATACACTTGAACCACTTCATAGGTCAGGGACTTTAAAGATTATATTTTTCGTACAGTCATTTTCAAAAACACTTACAAGGGAAAGTATCGATCCGTAAAATCCAATGCTTCTAAAACTTTATGAACTTATAAAGGACACCTCGATATACAGTACCTATGTTATTTTTTGTTACTCAAAATCATTCTAATACAATAAACTCAACCCTCGACGATCGAGGGTGTTTTTAGTATTTATTTTACTCTTCGCAAATGACAGGAGATATGAAACAGTCTGTATACTTATTTTACCAATTTTCACCACAATTTGAAATTTATTAATAGATAGATGTAACTAGGATTGTTTTCAATTACCGAGAAGGTTCAATCATTTAGGAATACGTGATTGGATAGTTCGGAGCAACTGAGCATTCCTCAAACTTTTGACAGTCTTGAAAGTTTTACGACGCAGGAGACTGCTGGTCCTTGAGATTGAATTGTGAACTTTAACCATATTGATCAAATTCATGATTTATGGTCGTGCGTGTAACTGTAGAAAGTTGGAAATGAATCGTGTCGAGACCGGATCGATAAATGTGTGGCTGTGGCGGAACACGAAATGGAATTATTTGAAAGTAACGTTGTTCAGCGCAATGGCTGCATTGGATGTAGGTAGATACTACAATATTTATATTTGTCTCGGAAATGTTTAGAAGCTAAAAGAAATGTAGAAAGCAACTTTGAAGATAATTTGGTTAGCGAAATAATTATTTCCATTGGTCAGCGAACCTTTTGGGGCCCATGAAATGCTTTCTTTCTAAATTCTGAGAAGATTGAGTGGTCCAAAGCTATATATTTAACATTTAAAACTATGATCGTTATTAACGTTTAGGTATCTACTCAATGTTCTTTTTATATTGCAAGGGTCCACGAGAGTCTAGCCCTGTATATTTATAGAATGTATTAGACGTACTTACACAACGCAATTAAGGCTGGGACTATTTGCCAAATTTTTCGGTATTCAAATACTCGAATACTTCAGTTGCTCAATTATTTGGCGAATGTAATTCGAATATTTAAGTATTCGAGTAGTATGGTGTGAATTACAAATTAAGTTCTTTAGGTTCATTTGTCAGGGTGAAATCTTGTAAGCTAATTTTGACCCCCTTTACACCATTATTCGAATATTCAAATATTCAAAGTTTATACGTAGCTTTCGAATACTTGTAAAAGATTCGAATATAAATTATTCGAATAGTCCCAGCCCTAAGCGCAATATCAGTTGAGATACTGCAGAAACTTGTTTAGTGTACTTACTATCATATGATTAGTGAATATTGAGAAACTAAAAAAAAGTGAAACTAAAAGAGAATTGATTTAGTTCAATTAAGATTTATCATTTTGGGGGGATACGTGGAATCAATTTATATGATTTGTTATTTATGTATATGCAGTTATTGGCAGTAACAGTGAATTATGTTTTTAGTCATTAAAAGTTTAATAGAATCTGCAAAGAAATATCGGTATAAAGCGTTTAACTGTTCCCTAACTTCATCGCTATAATTGAAAGCTCTGAGTGACGTACTCCATTTCTGTTGACCATTTCACTGCCGTCACTTAGAGAAGGATATTACTTTCCGTGAACGCGTGGATCTCAATTTAACTTTGTGCCTGTATAAAATGAACGAATAATAATGAACGTGACATTTTCCATTTCACCGTAATTCTCATTTCTAAGCAAATACTTGTTCAAATATGTACTTGATAGATGTCAATAAGTGTTGCATTTAACATAACACAGAAATATATGTTTGACAGTGAATTTTTACCGATAGAACTTGCGTTATGAGAAAATAATCTTGTAGAACCTTTCATGCCAAAATGCATAAGATATTAAATAATTGTAATATAAAACAATTCTGATTATTATAAATCCCACCTCAGAATTATCAGTGTTTAAGAAACTGTAACAGCATGGAAAATAATTTCACATTTAATAGAAATGATTAAAGAAAATTGTGCTTATACAATAATTCAACAAATCGATTCAAATAAATGGCAAGCAAGTAATAGTATAATAATATTGTCTTGTTTTTCCCACTCAAGGTTAAAATGGACCCTTGAAAGCAGTTCAGCTTCCGGTAAATTGCGTTAATTATGCATGGCCTAGAAAGTCGATAACAAGCTAATGTTCTTAGTATGCATTTAATCAATGTTTATGTAAGCTTTTTCCGAAATTTGTCAATTATAATACAAAATCGAGCAGCAAGACACATTAGATAAAGTTGAAATTAAAAGTTTCGAATAAACAATATATGATTACATTTTGTATATTTGTTATTTCTGTCTGAACTATGTATATGCTACCATTAAATTTCAAGTAAAACCTGTTCCTTTATATTATCTTTCAATTATCTGATTACTATTTACATATGTATATTATTTTCTCGTTCTGTGACATTCTAGTAAAGAAAGATTTTTAACAGTTCCAAATGAATCATTCATACACCACAGTTAATTTATCTTCAGCAATCGCAACATTTCCAAGAATGTACGATGTTTAACATCAAAGCGCACTGTATTTCCTGGCTACACAAATCTCTGCATGTCACTGGGAATACGTCAAACGTTCCTTGATTCCATGAAACGCAGCCTTCACTTTGCTCGGGTTGTCACGGATTATATAGTACCTACCTACCTCGCAGTAGTAGCACCGTCTATATTTAGACATCAAAGTAGTGACCCCGAAAAAATTTAGTTGTTTTGAACGCTGCACGTCATAGTTGCAGTTTCCAAATATTGTTGCTATGTTATCAATGCCATTTAAGAGGGATTACCTAAATATTTCGTAATATTCTTGTACAATTCAATATGTGGAAATTTTATCATCAGAAGCTGTTTAGAAAATGGTAAATTGAATGGCCTGAATAAATCTAATTGGGATCACACACACACACAGACATCGTTTGTTATTTAATCACATAATTTTCAGACTATATTGTATTCACAATTCGGCCAAGAAATCTTGCTTGTTTTATTTTCTCATTAAAAATGCCATGAATAAAGTGAGCCCTTATAATAGTGCAGTGTTATGCAATTTTATAGGTAGCCTGAGACATGGGTTTATAAAAAAATGATCCAAGTATGATGTGCCATAGTTTAAAATAGTTATAAACTTGCATAAATTTAGATCGATCAATTTATTATTCCGTGTTAATTACACTAAGTATACGAGGTAATTATGAAATTGCACGAAAGGAATGTACTTAAATAGCAAAGGGATCACAAAATACCCTTATCATTGCAAAACACTATTTCAAGAATAACTATATACATGTACACATGAGAGATTATATTAGAAATAAAACATCGCATAAAATGTGTTTATTGAATTACATTCGTAGTATTAAAATACAAGTGACAGTCACTCAATAAGGCTTCAAACCGCATAGCATCTTATTACAACGCATAGAAGGAAGTCAATAGTGGTAAATATCGTGTGGCATATAGAACAATTGAAGATTATTTAATATATAATATAATATAATATAATATAATATAATATATAATTATGTCAGTATAAGTGAAGCTGTGGACCTGAAAAATGCTTTAGTTTCGGCAAATGCAAACGCCATCCTGGCACCTACCACCTTTACGACGTTGCGCCAAGCATCTGATAGCGCACGCAGAGTGGTTGATGCTCAACCACTTTGATTGCCATGAGAGAACGTCGCACGTTACTCGACGATGACGGAGGGGTGCTAAATCCGTAGCATCATCCTCGCCTCCCATTTCGCCACCAGCATCTTCGACGGGTTCTAAATAAACAATTCACATTTATTGAGACATTTACAACCACTAGTATGTAGCTTCTTAACCTCAGTGTGTACTAGTTTTTATACTCTCAATAGAATTTTATATTTGATATAATAATTGAGTCAAGAAACTCTGTCACATAAAATATTCTCAAAATTTGTAGGGAAAAACAATGTTTCACATGCGCACAGGATGGTTCAAGTTTCATTATCTCTTGGATGTTTGTCTAAAAAAATGTGAGAACGTTTTTTGTAAATTCTTTTAGGTGCAAATAAATTTAGTCAACGCGAAGCTAACCACGGCCAACCAGCGTCGACAATCTGTTTCCCGTCGACGCTGGTTGGCCGTGGTTAGCTTCGCGTTGGGGCCACTCGGCTGGCTTGGCGCTGGGCGTCAGTTCCCGCACACACTACCACCGCTTCTGTAGGTGTTTCCCCCTCCACCATTGCGGCCCCATCGCTCCTAACTCTGTGTCAGGGCCCCTTCCTGGTCCTGGCCCAACCATGAACCAGGGGTAGGAAACGGTTATGATACCGGATTCGGTTCCCGAAACAGTTATGAGAACCGAAATAAGTATTTTTGAACCGGTTACGAGTGAAAAAGGTTCTGGCCTATATCAGTTTCGGTACCGGTTCCACAGAACCGATATTACATCGGTTCCATAACGGTTATACAGTATAGTTATAAAACCGATATATAACTGTTACGGGACCGATTAATATCGATTTATGTCGGGAATTGCGGTTCCTTGTAACAGTTATTCAAAATATCGGGTCTTCATATCTGTTTCAGTCAGGACCGATATACAGGTAACAGTTTAAAAACAGTTCTTTTTTAAACCGTTTCAACCCCTGCCATGGACCTTCCGAAAGCGAAACCTTCAAACACCTTCAAAACATGTGGCCGCTAACAAGCTTGTTTGTTACATCGCCAATGGTTCATCTTGAAAATCATGTATTTATATTACTCACTCAGCTCGTAAGTTGGTCCATCGTAGATCACTCGCGGGGCACTTAGAGCGCAGACATAAACGGCGACAGCAAAAATGTAGAGAACAATGCAGAGGAGCTTCATGTTTTTTTTAACGAAGTTTTAAATATAACTGTGAATGTTGCTAACGAAGCAAATGACGCGTCTAGTCTAAGTCTTTGAGTTGACTTGACTTGTATCGAAATAATATTAAAGACTGCTGCTTATATACTTGATCAAATCACGGAATGCAATCTTTTGTTGGCCTCCATTCGCTTATCTTTGCCCACTTCCATACCGCAAAATGTCCTATTAGAATGTATGACTTTTAAAATTGCATATTCTAAAGAAAAGGAAAGACTTCTGAACGAGACTACACTGGCGTGTAAAAGTTTATTCCCATCTAATAAGATTTAGAAAAATCTATAATTACGAACCTAAAAATTGAAGCAAGTGTGGATATTTAAGGGGGTACAGGACTATTGGACATGTAAAATCGATGCTTTAAATACCCGGTTTTGCCCCAAATGAAGTAACTTACTAAACATTAAATATTTACACTTCAACATGCGATAAAGAATCGGGCAAAACGTAAAAATACTGTGCAAAGACTACAGAATACAATGCAGTACTTACCGTAACAGATTCCTTAAATCCAAGTGGTATGAAAAGGCAATTCGTCAACGCAACACTGGAACTTTTCAACTCGAAATTTTTAAACTTCTCTGGATGAAAAACTACGACGATCTTTGCGCTGCGATTGATCCCATGCCGTCGCGAGATCCACCCGAATGTAACGTTGAGTGCATATCGCAGCTCTTGTCTTAGAAAAACAATGGTACCCAGTCTGACCCGCGTACCCGGTTTTGCCCCACCTTCCCCTACACAAAATTTCAGTAAGATCCGTTGCGTAATTGCGACGTGATTGAGTAACAAACATGCAAACGTCCAACACACACTTTCGCATTTATTATATTAGTAGGATGTACACACCACAACGATTTTCAGCGGTTGTTACAAACGATAATCGTTTCAGTTGTTCCGTTTGCGGTCTACAATTTTAATTACACTTACATATTCTCCTTTTTATGTACTTATATGTATGCATTTGGTTGATTCGTAAAAGGGTTCGTTGTTGCGTAGTACCTCTGTCAGAGTGTTATGAGTGTTATTTATCCATCGTGATCGATACGTTTATAAAAACTCGTTACTGCAAAACATTTTAGCGGAGTCAAATATATTCAGAACTCTTCTCGATACTCTGAACTCTCCTCTGTCCGAAGAAGCTCGTCAAGCTTTAATCGATACAATTTGAAGTAAAGCATGTTTCAAATTTGCAACCCCTTTGTATCAGAAAGATCATTCGGTCCGATGATCCGCGAAGAAAAGTAAGAGTTCGCTGATTCTGCGGGCGAAAATAAACCTAAATAATCGATATCGCTGATATAAGAATGCGTTTACTATTCAATGTGTACATTGCGTCTGGTATGTACGAAACTGCTGCCAAAATTTTCGCCCATCCAGAGATGGGCGAATTTTTATTTCAAATAATTTTTTGTCCATCTCTGGATGGAACCATACTAGGAGGCGAGACCCAAAGCAATCGGATTTTCTTGATCCAATTGTCGTTTGGATTAGGTTTTTGATATCATTTTTATTAGTAGGTTTTAATTATATCATATTGATTTTATTATTTCAATTCGAGGGGTTATACCACGAATTCGGTATGATGAGTTAATATATATATGTTGAAAAAAATGTATTTCTTGTGTTTTACAATAAACGCCATATACGCCAAGCTACAATAAAAGTCATATTTAGTAACTCATTATACACTGACACATACATATGCATTGTATTTTATAACCCACTGTAATACAAAAAGCACGTTTACACCATAGAGTTTATATTTTACATACATTTTCTTTTAATTGCGCCAGAAACACTGTGCAGATTAAAATACTAATAAAAGGTACAAAAGAGAATAAGAACACCATCTAAAATAGTATATTTACTTCTTCGTAACTTCGGTTAGGACTCTTCGATCTTTAATCAAATAAAACGGATGATGTATTTGAATATTGAGCCTATTGCAATATTCACTTTTATTAATACAAAGCCTCTTCGATAGGAACTTCTAATGGAGATTTCTTTTACAAACACACTTTAATGAAATTCCATAGTTAAATGAAATCAGTCCAGCGACGTCATAAATCTCCCGCGAGGGTAAAGTTAGCCGCCAATGTGAAATTCTAAGCATTCCTCGCACGAAATCATACGACAACCGTGAATCGATTCAACTTTGAAAGCGAATCCGCATTTGAATAGTTTTTCCGTGCTTCCACCACACAAGTTCCCAGTGGGTCACCTGCGAAATGGGCAAATTACGAATTCTTTTCTTTATGGAGTGTTTAGAAATTAGGATTCTCCTCTGCTCCTTACTCTTCTTCTGCAAACGTTGCATTTACTGAAAGGGGGGAAGCGGTAAGCTTTTTAGCATCCATATAATGTAAACCACCGATCAAATTTATTTATCCAGATATCAGTGAAGGAACTTTCTCAAATTTTCATCTTAATACACCAAAGTTCACATATTTATTGAAGTAAAAGTGTACAATTTATTTACAAAATTATGGCATTTATTTATAAAAAATATACAATGTAAATATAACTCCATACTAATTGTTATATGTGTTTACAATTTACGCGCAACATATTCGACATAACGATTGTATGAGATGTACAAATACAGATATTGCAAATATTCGCCACATCGTATGAGTCGCCTACTATACCTATGTATAACAAAAATAGAATATTGGTGAACATTGACCCACCTTCACTGGCGGCCAGTTAAAATATCAGGTAGAGGTAGATATTATTTTGTTATTGCAGAATTCGTGAAGGCGTGAAACCGCCCATATAAATTTGTGTGGTGATTTCACCCCCTAAACATGCTAATAGCAATCTTATTTTTCTGTCCTCTAACACATATCCAAAAACCAAAACAATCGGAGACGAACACCTGAAAATCTTATAACTTTGGGGGTTGGTTTCACCCCCAAAATTTGAAAACAGGCCGTTATAAAAAACACGTATATCTTATTTTTCGGTCCTCCAAAACATATCCAAAATTCAAAGCAATCGGAGGCGGACACCTGGGAACCTCTTCTTGTAAGTACCATCATCGTTGCCAATCACAACAAAAACATACTGCAATTTCGTTTTATCTTTTCATAAAAAATCATCCCATCTCCCTTCCACGATTATCGTGCCAATAATCTGCGAAATGTTTTAATTTCGACATGCGCAAATACCCTACCGATAACGACCACTCTTGCGACCTCGAGTCAAATATTTACTGATGCAACGGGAATGATATGGACCGATGATTCAGTGTGATGTCTGCTGTTGAATATGTGTGTGTGTGTCAATTCCATAAAACCATACACAAATCCTCCTTTTGTTAATGTACCGCTATCACGAGCACCGTAAATAGATTCTCAACGAAATACATGCTTCTTGTGAACTCTATTAATTATAAATCAATATGTTGCGATCACCCCGAATTTCTTTGAAAGAATAACATGTTTCGTGTGTACGCAGGATGATTACATTTCCTATCGTGCATTTTTTAAAAGTTACGACTACTCTTTCTCGTTCGTTCTCTCCTGTATCCCCTCGAGCTATGCTTTTTGCACCCTACCCATGTTGAAATACGAGACGCAATTTAAATGGTTCGAAGGAACGTTGATGCTTTTGTGAGATGTAAATACATGCATAGAAAAAAATCAGTCAGTTCGGGCTTTACTAAATAATCTGCTTAATAATGGAGGACAGTAGTTAAGATTTAGCATTTCATTATGACACGTGATTGTAATCTGGTTCATCAGTAATTCACTGATTTGTATACAGCTAAAATATTTTACTTTCACTGTAATTATTTAGCAGATACATTTTACTGTGGGACAATTGTTCAGGATGGATTCTACTCATCAACATAATAAGACAAGTTGGTGTACGAAAATGTCAGAAAATGCATAGTTTTGTATTTATAAAGATTTTCATATTCCGTAAAATACGGCTCCGAAACGGCTGTTTCAGAAAGCGATGAGCTGACAGACGCGTGGCCTGTTCATATATCGACACTATCCCCTTTGAAGTTGAGTGACCGGAAATTCTGATTTTCCGCTCTAACAGGATTATTGTTGCTATTAGTCTTATTATTGATTATTATTATTATTACTATTACTGCTACAATAATCATTTATTACTATTGAAATGATATTTACGGAATAAATGGCAATAAATGGCAATTGAACAGCGTTAGTCATAATTTAACGTTTTAATATTTAATGGTTGAAAATAGCACATTGCACCCCGACCATGGGTAGAGTTAGGTGGAGTAGATTGTAACACGGGGCGCAGTGTAACAGTGAAAGTATTTCTGTTTCTTTGTAACATCTGTATTGCGTCATTCTACCAAGGGCGTCCGGAGATTCTTTTATTTTGGCCTGAAGTAACAGAAATCTACAGGATTTGGCGATTACAGCGAATTTCAAAATCCTGTAGATTTCTGTTACTTCAGGAATGAAAAGCTTATACCCAAATGTAGTATATGTGGGGAGCCGGCTTTTATGCGATGTGCATGGTGTGGCAAGTATTTTTGTTTCAATCATTTCTATGAAGAATATCATTATTGTACCAATTACAAACCGTAATTTTCAATGTATCTATCGTCTTCTATTAGTATAACTTTTCCAATGTATAATCAAACAATACATGTACAAAAAGAGACTGCGAATGTTTAAATATTACTTTATGCGGCCACTTCATTAATGAAAACTGCTATAATGTTATAATTAAATTTAATATTAACTGTAATATTATATATATGTTATTAGTGGGATGTAAAAGTAAAATTGATGTACAATCATTTAAAATTCATATACGTATGCATTATGCAAATCGGAAAGTTCGACAAGGTTATCGGCATCAATGCGATTCTGCGTCATTTCAATAGCATATATATTTTGCAAAGTCATTATAAATCTTCACGCATTATAAGATTACACTTGAAGTAATGCGTGTACAAATGTGCTGATATCATAATGATTCATGCACGTCATTGATTAGTTTTAATGAGTTTTACCTTTGATGCGATTTTAGGTACGTACTGCCTTGCTTAAATAATTGAAAGCTGTCTGAACTTTACATAAATAATAATCTAAATATGGCTTTAAGAAACCATGTTATTAATGGAAACAGCCGAAATGGACTTCAAATTCGGTAATAGAGGTTTTATTTTTTTGCAAAAAAATATAACACATAAACTATTGATATGTATAAAAAGAGATTATCCAGAGGTATTTCAGCGCATATTTACAAAATACAAAAGCTTAATTTTAAGGAATGGTGGTGGGGGTAACTTGAAAACTATGGAATTGTTGAAAATTATTTTTACGCGATTTTGTAGATATAAAAGAAGGATGCAACTTTTGTTTAACCTTCTTTTCGATATCTCTCACTGTTCTCGAGATATTCCACGGAGAAGAAAATTCTGAATTTTTTTCAGGGGGTGATTTCACCCCTAAAAATTGCATTATGGCACCAACAAAAAATAGGGTTGTGTTACGGATGAGCTACTCTACTTGCTCACAAGTTTCATAATTTTCTGAATTTTCGGTTTGCCGAACATCCCTTGTTAGATCTCTGGTAATACTAAAGAAAAAGGAACGTCGTCAGATTACGTTGCTCAGGACTATAGTAGATATTCATTTGTTTCTTTATTGATAGAGCAGTCAACTAACAGTAGAAGCGAGGGATATCGGGGATATAATTTATTTGTGGTTAACATTTGGAACACATTATACTAATTTCTTTAAAAATCGTTTATTACATTTAAGTACTATATATACATAAGTAGGTATGGCAATGTGCTCGGCGAGCAAGATTTCAAAATGTATAGTTTTTCAGTATCATACAGAACACTATTTAATTGTGAATATCGAATACCGCATAGAACAATCGAACATTATAAGTAAACTGCATTCTGTATATTAGCCAATACAAAAATGCTTCAATTTCGGCAAACGCAAACGCCATTTTGGCAAGAACCACCCTTACGATGTTGAGCCAAGCATCTGACGGCACACGCAGAGTGGTTGATACTCAACCACTTTGATTGCACTGAGAGAACGTCACACGTTACTCGGCGATGGCGGATGGGTGTCAATTCCGTGGCATCACCCTCGGCTCCCATTTCAGCATTCATGGCATTACTATCACCAGCGTCTTCGATAGGTTCTGAACAAATTTATAGTCGTTATTAATAATCACTAATACTTATAATAATTAGTGATTTTTAATATACATAAGTATTTATACACGTAACTATAGGTTCTTCATATTTGTGTTAGTGTTACCATGTTCTCTAGATTTGGAATAAAAAACAGTAAAATATATCAAATATGCACCGAACAATTCAAGGTTCATTTTCTAACGTGCATTCGTTTTAACAAATGTAAAAAACATTTTTTGTAAATTCCTTTTCATTATTCCTACAACCCACGGTTTAAATTCCAAGTACAATGTGAAATGTCATCGTAATTCGATTCTTGAGTTCTTTTTTTACACATAAAAAAGGAGACACAGATTATTCATTTGGCATGTTATACGATATTAAATTTGTTCGTACGTAATAGCATTGTCATTCTACACGAGAGTTTGAGCGAGCAAAGTTGCTAATTACAACAAAATGAGAAAATGCAATGTTTTAACGAGTTGATTATGAATTGCAAACACAAGGGGATTAAAAATGATGCAACCTTTTATTTTGGCATATTAATTAACGACGCAGTGCTCACAGAATATTACACCACTCTACGTATAATCAAACGAAGACCTGATTATCAGTTCTGGGAATTTAAAAATAAGCTACGGATATGTAGGTACTTGAACGCTTAATACCGTTCGAATTTTACTAAAATTCAGTATTAGCTAAAACTTACATATTTAAAATACACATGTTAAAATACTTTTCATCCCTTGTATATTAAGCAATACTTAAAGGACACAAATATGGTATATTATGGATATTCCTTTCGCAATTATCAATCTTTTATTTTTCAAATGGTGTAGGTACATACACGTATTACTTACTCAGTTCGTAAATTGGTCCGTCGAAGATTACTTGTGGAGCACTTGCAGCAGAAGCATAGGCGACGGTGGCCAAAATGCAGAGAACAATGAGAAGCTTCATGTTTCTTTGATCAAAGTCCTGAACAGAACTACAAATGATGCTAATGAATAAGTAACACTCGTTGTCTTCTCCAAGCTCTTTGAATCGACTTCGGTCTGAATGATGCTTCTGGAGCGAATACTCGCTGCTTATATACATACGTCTCCTTGATATCATGACACTTGATCTTTTGTTGGCCGCTACCCCCTTTCCTCGCGCATTTCCGTCCCGTGGAATTTCCTTCTGCGACTCGCCATGGGGATTCCCGTTGTAAGTAACTGCAGATGCACTCCACAAAGAAGGAAAGTGTGCTCGAGAGAGCAGAAATGGAGTGACAGGAAATACGGCTGCGATTATAGAATACGGCTCCCCACATCCATCGCCGCTACAATATTTCTGCAATATTGCGCGCACATCGGCGTGCAATGTTCCAGTGGCAACGATTTTGCCGTTTCGCTGCAGAATCATTGCCGGAACGTTGCGGGACTACATATTTGTAATGTTGCCGCAACTTTGCAAAAATACACACCTGCAATATTGCGAAGGCGGACATAGGTTTGAACCTGCAACATCTCTGCAATGTTTTGCTGTCGTCAGATTTCACCTTTACGTCGATTAGTGTCCTGGTCAGACAGTTCCCCTGCCCCGGTTTACCGAGAATTTCCCGGTCCCAAATCTTTCTCGATATTTCGGGGAAGACTGTATCTCGTTCCATTTGTGACGTTCCACGCGTATACCTTGTGGCACTTAGTAAAAGAAAGTTGCCTCATCCGCACTTTAGATAGATGCGGATACATAAATCTTTGCACGAAAGGGGGGTTCTTAGATTGCGCCCTCGACCTCGTGTTACTACTCGAAAGGGAGATATGTAGACCAAACCACCGCGAACCGGGCCTCGTAAACACCATGGATCCGACATCCCAACGGTTTTTCACCAGGTGGTGAACTGCCGGTGACATCGCCGGCGTAAAGGCCGGATTTCCTTGCCGTCGCCGGCCGAGCGCGGCTAGGAAATCCCGCCTAAAGCTAGATTCTCACTATCCGTCTTGCCGCCGTCCAGACGGATAGTGAGAATCTAGCTTTAAGGGTTTTCCCACCGCGGCGACACTCGGGGCAAAGATTGTCGCTGGCCGAGCGCGGCTAGGAAATCCCACCTTAAGGGGGTTTCCCACCGCGGCGACAATCTTTGCCCCGAGACGTAGGAAGTTGACGTCAACACACACAACTCTACACAGGCACACTGAGGGCGCAATGGAGGGGTGATTGCGGGGGCCGCATGATGATAATTGGGCAAAGCCCGATTTTCCGATCACCACGAAGGAGAGTGGAGCGGCTGCGAGGATACACGAGGTCGAGAAAAACGGCAGAAGAACTTGTCACTCATTGTCAGTAGAGCTGGACCATATCACGAGTCCATAGTTAATCTCAGACCATATCACGAGTTCACGCGTTATACATTGTTAATTTCGTTTAATTAAGGGTGGAGGCGTACCTAGAAATTTTCGAAAAACTGATTTTTCGATTTTTATATTTTCTTCAAGTACAACATCTTGAAAATATTCCCTGAAAGTGTCAAGTTGATCCGACCGAAGATGACAAAGTTATACGCGTATAAGTAGGTACGTGTTCATCGGTGTAGCGCTCAACCCAAAACTTTAAACACGATTTCTTCAAAATCGTGGTTTCCAAGTCGATAACACACATCATTCAAACATTAATGAACCGATTTAGTCGAAGCTTTGCAGGCTTATTTTAGGGTTAAAAATCTAAGCGCTATCGGGAGCTTTTCCTTTTTTGCCTAGATTTTTTTACACTAGAAAAACGAGCAATTTTTTGCCAAATATCGATGCTTCAACTTTGCACAGCCGCTATTTTGTCTCAAAATAATTTTTCCAAAATCGGGCCCGATAGCGCCTAGATAATTTCATATATTTTCTAAAAAAATTCGCATTTTCAATTTAAACATTAGTTTGTATAACATTGTATCACAGTTTAAATAAAGTTTTTTTTCATCGAAGTCGTATTTAAAGAAAAATATGTGTGTGGTGGCTAACAACGCCATTAGCACTATTATACCCCAAGCTTGCTATTACTAACGAGTAGGTAAATTTTGATTGCAATAAACTTTTACTAATATTCCAACTTTAATTGAAATAAATTCAAAAATTGAGTTTGGCAAGATAAACTTTTCGGTACATGTAAACTCAAGATTTTTAACTGAATTTAGTAAGTACCATATGACATTATTTTTTCTTTCAACAAGATCAAAGTTTGTAATAATGTATGGTACCGTTAATTTTAATTTTGCTCTGTATTTTTATTAATATTTATGCATTAATTTCTCTTAATTTTAAATTACATCAATACTATCATCTGTATTCTTACGCCCAAATGGCTAGGATATTGCTTTTAATATGGTTACATCACTATTCCATATATGAGCGATTCAAACCTAAAATTCGAAAAGAATTGTTAGTTGAATTATTTTACAGTGGCGAAAAAAATTGTTTATACCGAGGTTGGGTTACGAAACAAAGGTAAATGTTCCTAGTATCTGATCTCTGGCCCTTGACCTGATAGTTGAATAGTACCCTTGTACACGTACCATATTGATTTTTGGAACATTCACTTACTGATGCTGGGAAAGAATTAATATTAAAAACCGATGACACCAAGAAGAAGGAGATTCAAATGAAAAGTTGTGGTGCACGGTGGCAAATGCATGCAAACAAAAGAAGAGAAAGTAAAAATGATAAAAATCATTCGTAACATATAATGAGTCATAAAATTATTGGCGCAGGTAACGATTCGATAATAATAAGAGTTTTAATATCCGTTTTCATTAACAAACGGATCATTTTTGTAATTTTAAAGACCTAACCACTTACTTCTTAATAAAAAGAATATCAAAACTCTTTTATTGCCGTTTCAACATGCACGTTTCTGTCAGATTCTCTCCTTTGCCAACAAGTTTGTGACACTCTGTGCAAGTTGAATTGAATATATTCATATGCTAAATGAACGATTTTTAATAGAATATGAGTAAAGATAATTAAGCTTCGATGAGGTGGGAACGCAAATAAATGACCAACAAAATAACAAGAAAAACATGTGCGCCATGCCTGATGCCTATCTAGCTTTCGGAGAATGCATTTGTTTTTGCGTAAAACGAAGTACATAATGCACTTATCTTTAACGTAATGACGTTCCAGCTGAAAACTATTCAATTGACGCCGATCGCACAAACTATATCCTGGAAAGTAAGTAATCAAGAATCGCAAGAAATTTAAGGGGGTATTCTCATGTTGAGGGACGAGATCCTCTATCCTCTTTACGGACGACGCACAAAAAAACTACACAGTATTGACCGATGAGCATTATCCACGCGTATTTACTAACATTTCATTAAGGTGTAAAAAAGTTTCAGCCATATGTATAATAATAAGTAATGGAGACATGGGTTTTTCCCAAAACGATGTTTTTCATGAAGGTGCGCACGATATCTCAACTTCTAGTGGGCCAATCTGGTCCATCTTTTTTGTACACCTTCAAAAAAACATATAATTCTAGCCGGTAGCAGAATCCAGTCGAACGAGTTTTTCTTTCACACGTTTAAAGCCATTTTAAGACGAAAAAGACGCCAAAAATAAGTTTAAATTCAAAGTCTCGCCATTTTGTAATTTTTTTATACATCTTATAGGGGCTACAGCCCCAATCTTATTGATTAAGTTTTATTTTATTTTAGATCAGCGGAATTTTTTGCACAGGCTTTACGATATGACCCAGTGGACATTCTTTGTGCCCCAACATGACAAAAAAATGACATTTTTTGACTAAATAACGACACTTAAAGTTTGAAGTCACTTTTTCACTATGATTTTCGTCCTTTCAACGCCATTAAAAGATAGAAATTTTCAGGGTTTCCCCACTACATAGAAGTATTTCAAAATAAAAAAGTTTCAGTCGAATCGGATAATAACGTTTTGGATATGGTAATTTTCATATGGTAATTTTTCAGTCAGAGTAAAAAATTACACAAACACAAGTGTGGCCTTGTCGGATATTGTGTGGAGAATCGAGGAGAAGCCAATAGTAAGAAGAGACAAACATACATTCAGCGACGACATTTCGGCTTTTTTTAAATAAATTTTTTTTAAAAACATGTTTTGATAATAATAGCCTTATGTATCCATTAGAATAAGAACGATTGCTCAATCATAACTCAATAATGAGTTTTAGGCATGTTTCACTGAGAAACTTGACGTGGGCAAAGACACCCCAATTGAGCGGGTAACTTTGCCCACCATGTTTTTGGCATTTTAAAAGCGTACGTTTAAGTAAAGAATTTTTTTCGAAAGCCTATTTAAATCTACACGCCATCTACCGTATAATAGTATTTTTCAACAAAAAAATTGAATGCACTAGGAGTGCTAGAAAAGTTATTTGAAGTTCAAAAGTGAGCAAAGTCGCCCCGTTTACGGTGCGTAAAGGTAAATCATACTTGACTGACAGTATAGAGAATAGCTGCTCAATGTGTTGTCTATGTAACATTCAACTCCAAATGAAAATTCTAATTTCCAAAACAGCTGTATCCGTTATCTTCGTGCGCTTATACAGTGTTGTGACGTAGGTACCATTTCATATCCAGCACACTACAGTGTATCATGGTATTAACACTATAAATGACGTCGACATGTTCTCACGTCGAGGGATTTGCATCCTGCGCATGGTTTTCACCTGCTTTCACGTCGATATGCATCAGAAGTAGAGTTACATACAGCAAACTTTCTCGACAGAAGCGATCCACTTGAAGGGGCCGTTCTGAAGAGTTGGCGCCACTTAAAAGTGCTCGATTGAAACAAAGTCGTTTATAGCTGAAATCTAGGAACCGACAAATTTCAAACCCCAAATACACAATATTATCTAACGTTTCGTGTGTGTTTTTTTCAGGAGGGAATTTCTGAACGAAAATGAGGAGGCAGCAGTCATACAACCCGACCCCGATGCTGGCAAGCGGAGGTAACGAACCACAGATCATCGTCGAGGAGAGTACGCTGGGGGAAGAAGAGGAGGAAGAACGTAGAAACGAATCGCCTCCGCGATGCCTGGATCCGGATTCGCCATCCTTGAATCCTTATCTATTGTCCCCGTGGAGGGAAACCAGGAAACACTCATTGCCAACTCCGCAATGCACGTCCGGGATAACCGCGTCTCAGGTACCCTCTGATCATTGTGTCAGGAAGAACCCGTATGTAAACCAACACCACATCCCGGAGTACGATAGTGTATCGTTATTACGTTTCACTTATACTAGATTATTATGTCGAATCGTAGATATGGAAGAGAACAGAATAATCCTGAGAAACACTTGGACGTATTGATGCGTATGCAGTAACTTGATGCCTTGATTACTTTCCGAGTTATACATAGCGTATCGATTCCAATCCTCTCGGTTTGGGTAACTTAGCTCAAAGAAGTGCACAAAGTGATAGATTATGATAGATTTTCGTTATATATCGGCCCGTTTTCCTAACTGTCCGTGTCATCTTTTATTTTTTAAAGCGGACCTCATAATCGTGTCGTTTATCTTTTAGTAAGTAAAGAAACGAATTCTATCTCTGCCAGCTGTTTTACAGCTCGTGCTTTTGTTGTACATGTATTGAACAAAAAAAATCGCCATAAGAATAGAAATATTCCTCGACCACACTTGAAACTTTCCTTCTTATCATACTAATCCACCATTATTCTAAATTTGTCTCGGCTGTTCATCCCTTCTCGGTGTCTGAACGCTTCCTCGCGATTCGTATTTTAATTGGGCGTTTAAACGTCCCCGGAGAAAAACGTATAAAACGTAAACAGAGGCTCATCGTTGCCTGATCCTCGGGATGAGACTCGCAGCTTTCCATCGTTAACGGCACTTATCGTCCTATTACATCCACGTTCCGGTGTTACGAAGTTAACTGCTGGTACAACCGCTCTCATTCAAAACGGATTCCATCAACAGGTGAGGCGACTGAGCGAGCGCGGCGGAGAAGGATCAGGACCGTCGTCAAGGGAAGCCGCATTCCTGGCGACTCTGTATCAAGCGCCAGCCCGTCAGCCTGGTGGTCGAAGGCACTCCGTCGTAACGATTTCCAAAGTGCCACCGACGCTGTTCGACCGTAATCGTCGTGAATCCATCGCCGCTTTTCCGCTAGGTGGAGCGACCAGAATATTAGCTGGCCGTCGGGACTCGAAATCTAGAATATCGGGCCCGCCAAGCAATAGCGGGAGCACGCATAATCTTCAGTTAGATATCATGGACGACATTACAAAAATAAAAGCGAAACAGGTAAAAGTTCTATTACATTAACTATATTGGTCTGGTTACCGAAGGCAGGGCCGAATTAAGATTTTTGGGGCCCGCAGCTATCAAAACTTCGAGGGTCCCCATTGATTAAAAATCGGGAGGATGTACAAAAATGTTGTAATTAAACATAGGTACGATATGATACGTAAATTTCCAAAAATTGAAATTTATTCTAAATAAAATTGAAGTACATTTAAAACCGTAACGGAAAATAATGATTTACAAATAATTAATATTAAAAGATAAGCATCGAGAAGATATGTTAAAATAACCTTTTAGTGCGATTGCTAATTATTTCAAAAGGGAAGCAGTAAACAAAATTTCATTCAATTATTTTTTTACATCAATGGAAGGCTTAGAACGGGTCAACGGGCCTCCTGGAACATGGGGTTCGGGACTGCAGCCCCTCCCCCCAACCGTCCCTTGATTCGCCCTTGACTGAAGATACTTACAATCAGCGTTGCCGAGAGAAATTTCCTCTGGGCGAAATACTATGACGTCACATTGGCCCCAGTACCACTCTACACCTATCACCTACCTCGCTGGTATCACGTGACTTGAGTTACGCCCACCCACTACCATCCGCTTTTCCCCTTTTTCCCTCGAACCTGGTAACGCTGCTTACAATATGGGTACACAGGGATGCCAGGCAATCCACTACGCGTACTGGCATATATGACGTCACTTGGCTTGAATCGACTTGACGGTGGCATGACGTCACGGCGTCACCAACGCAAATATACCGTTTATTGCTGTGGGTGTTCCCTTTCATCTACAGTCGTACAATGTCATATGAGCCAGTACGTCGCCATTTATCCAGTACGTATGGCAACCCTGCGGGTACACGCCACACGGTAGGTACATCACCCGGTTTGGCTCCAGTTGCGTAAACCCGAACAGAAGATGGCTCCACAACGCGAGCTCTGTGGGTATAGTAGTGAATAGAGTCTAGGTTTGGCAGGTTGGTTAGTGTCGAAGTAGGTACCTATTACTTTGGGATCGCTGGCAACTAAAGACATTTCATGGACTCTTTTATTTTTAAACTCTCTTCTTGTCTCCTAAGTCCTAACAAACCTCACTATTGCTTGGTATACCTATATCTGAGTATTCATAAAGGCAACAATTATTCCGATATGTGGTACTCAAGTACCTATATACTAGAGGTGTGCGGAATCCCGAAAGTTTGTCAACACATATGTAAGTGTATTCGGATACCCGTTATTTCAGGACCCGATTTGCGACCTAACCCAGACCCGACTTTCGATTCGGGATTCGACGCGCGATCCAGAATACAATTTTTCCGTCTGGTCTTGTATTTAAATGCCTAAGTTGTGATTTTGCAGTGTGATCAGGTGTAAGAATTTTTAAGCAAGGAAAATATTACACATTATAACATGTGACAGAAACGTAACTGTTCCAGTCGGATCCCGAATTATGTATTTATTATGTAGGTATTTATGCGTCGACAAACTTTAGGAAACCCGGCCCGAACCGACACCGAGGCTCGGGTACACGCACAGTGGGTGTACAAACATATGTATATACAGAGTGTTTGGCTACACGTGAGAGTAAAATTAAGGGATGATTCTAGACACCATACTAAGACGAAAATCAAGAATAACGATATTGCGGTTGAGGCTTCGTTTGTTAGTTATAAGTGTTTAAAGATATGCCTAAAAGCAGGCAATCCGCGTGCATCACTGCATGCGGGGCAAGTCAGGCGAGGAGTCGAGCAGTGGTCGTCAAAGCCACTGTCGCACGGGGTCATTCACCTCAGAGAAGTTGATGGAAAAATAGTGGATAAAAAGTGAGAGAAAGTTTACTAAAGGCAATTTATTGTTCACTAAGAAAATGAATTACATAATATTCCTCCCGAGACTAAAAAATACCGTTAAAAGTCCTTACGTCCTCCACCGTTACATGTCCTGCTTACATTCAGAGTTATTATCTTATAACACTAATTTTACAACCCAGATAATTCGTTACCCACTATGAAAAACAAATTTGACTGTTATCTGTATTGTTCATTCAAACATACATTTAACTTCTATCAGTTGCTTAAAAGTTTATATATTTTTCAATAGCTTCAAGACTCTCAAAGCTTTAGAAATTTCCAGAACTTACTGATAATTTTAAAGAACTCGAGATTTAAAGTGATTCGAAGGTTCTTAGATGCGAATCCACGATGAGATTTTACATGGGACTTTTCTATTCTGAGACAAAAATCTCAGGAACAACTGAATATAAATAATGGAAATAGTCGCGAGACATGAGATTTTTGAAAATATATATATCACGAAACTTGCCTCGTGAGAGTCTATTTACTTAGTTTCACGAAACTAATGACGAAATAATTAAAAAATAATAAAACAATGAAATGAAAGTCTCGTGTGAGACATGATATTTTTGTCTCATCATGGATTTACACATTTAAAGTTATCAAACAATTGTATTCATTGAGTCGTCATGCCTTCCAGTGTTTATGAACGAAAAGTATATGAAAAATTCGAATGCACAAATTCAAAGCAAACTGTAAATAATAGAATAATTCACTAACGTTTGTTATTAACATCCCCAACACATCAGGGAACAATGAATTAAATCAATCCACGGATCCTGGTGTAAGTCACTATATATCAGAGTTTGGAAAAATGTAATCTAATTACAAATTACGATTAAAATGTAATTGAGTAATTGATTACACATTACTTTCTGTAATCGATAATTTGGATAGTTGACACAATTAACGATTGCCGAAAATAATATGTAATCAATTGCACAACTACATTTTAATCGTAATTTGTAATTTGCAATTAGATTACATTTTGCCCAACTCTGCCACCAAAACATTACGATTTTTCCTTGAATTACATAATCATATACACATGCACGTACCACAATTTTATACTAATCAGAGATCCCTTATTACACTTCTTGCTCGTCTAAATCTCGCCGTAGTTTAAACACTCAGCGCAGCGCAGGAGTTAAACATACATTTTACAGATGAATGATTCGATTTCAAAAGAGAACCTAAATAGCAGAGAGCAATTTCTTTCAGGTGCGACTGAAGATGTATAACACATCGACGGAACAAGTGTGCGAGATTCAGCCTTTAGAAGGTAACAGCTCTGCTCAACGATACACCCAGCATCCGAAACGGCGATTCTCTGAACTGCCCACCCCCTCGGTGTCGCCGACATCTTCTCTAAGAAGACGGGCCTCGGATTTGCCAAGAGCAGTGAGCGTTTCTGGTGCAGCAGGCATCGTCTGCTCCAACACAGATCTGATATCAATCCTGAACTCTTTGACATCCTCCGCGACAGAGATCAACCTCTGCGGCGACGAAGCATCGAGCTCGCGAGAAGAGAGCAAATCCAGTTGGTCCGGCAAAACGGCCGAGCAGAAACGAAACCGCTTAAAGAGCTTCCGGTCGAACAGCTTCGACGTGTCGATCCTTCACGGGGCTAAGGGCAAGTTAGCCGGATCCTCGAAGGCGTCCGCCTCTACCATTATGGCCCCGTCAAACTGGTTCAGGAAGAGACACTTGCCGATGTCGAAGAAGCAAAAGCCCGAGGATCTGATCACGGCCAGCCTGAACTTAAAGAAGTTCAATAAATCGAAGGTCGTGAAGGTGGTGAAGGATACGCTTGGCAAAACGTCCCCTAACACTGACGTCAGGCAAAAGGTCATCTGGGACGACACGAGTGGGACAAAAGTGGATGCTCAGGTTTGTAGCCAGCTGGAACGTTTAGTACCTTCTGTTTCTAAATAGCATTAAGCCGGGAATCCACCGGGAAGCTAAGTTATGCTATGCGATGCTATGCTATGCTATGCGATGCTATGCCATGCTACCTTTTAAAAAAATTAGCTTCAATACATTCTTATGGAACCGTTTCCACCAAAAGCTACGTTAAAACATAGCATCGCATACAATTAGCTTAGCTTAGCATTCCGATAGATTCCCAGCTTTAGATTCAGAAATCAATGTATTAACGTATAAATGTATTTAACTAACAATGTGTTGAAGAAACTTTTCTTTAGCTGTACTTCATTCTTCTTATTCAATTATCACTTTGTAATATTGCTTTAATAATGCATGCAATTTTTACGATACTCTTATCTATTTATCATCACATTAGTCAATCTGGGAATTTCTTATTCCTCTTAATTTACGCCTACTAGCTTTTTAATAATTCAACAAAAAAATGATAACATAAGACTATGGCAGAATTTTACTTAGAACATTAAAAGTTTTATAGGTACGTACTATATTCAAATACAAGTTAAGGTAGCAACCCTAACTATTGTAGACGTTGATACACATTTTCAAGTCATGAAATTCTAATTTCATAAAAGTATCGAGTTGCGTGAATGTTAAACAGTTCTGTTCAGGCTGGAATTCCACTTGCAGGTGTTAGGTAGTGCGATCGAGAAAATTTTGACTGCGCAAAGAGGGGGCGACACCACCGCGTCGAGCTCGACTGGTAAAGCTTCAGTGTCACCGAACAAATCGAGATCCAGCAAAGTGCCAAGTTGGTTCTCGGGCAACAACCAGGACCAAGAACAAACCGAATCTTGCGAACCATCGATCTGTTCTTCCTTGAAAGACCTCTTTGTAAAGTAGTATGCGAACACGAGCGGTGGCCTCGTTCCATTCATTAACGTTTCTTCGTTTAAGGATCTAATCAGAGCTGAACACGACCTAATAGCTGATCTGCCGATAACTGATAATCCCCTTTTATTTACGCGCTATGCGAACGACAGACTGTAACTTGTAGTCTACGACACTCTCTTCTAATCACTTCATTTAAACATCCTATCGTTTTCACTTTAACGCAAACTCTTTGTTACCTTCAGGAGAACCTACGTGTATGAAGATGTTACTGATTATTACGTTAGTGATTATTTCAAGATGAACGTTATATCGTTAGGGCTACGTGTATTGGGTATCTCTGAATAACGGTCGCCAGATGTACTTGATAAATGATAGTAGACACAAAGAAACGTAACGAGCCTTTCCCTCATCACTTTTCACGTAGACTGTAATTGTAACGGCGAAGAACTCTTTTCCTTGACTTTCAGAGTCATCCAGAAGTTACTTCGTGTGTTTTTAAGGGAGGAAGTTACTGTGACGGTCGAAAATAAAGGCTATTTCCATGGCATTCTTTTATAATGAAATGTAACTTTTTACGAAAAATCTTTATTACCAACTGAAAATACATATATTTTGCTACTTAATATTTGATGCTTCTAGATTGAAGAAATGTTGAGTAGTATGGCCACAGTATACCATGTCTCTGGGCTCTGCAAACAAATTTACAAAACGGGCTGTCGCGTAACTTTCCAACGTGTGCTCTGAATTGAGAAATTCGGACGTTTTCTTAAAGTATATTACAATAGCTTCAGTTAAGCGTACCGATTTATAAAAATATTAATTTTTTAAGAAATGGCGGTCTTTGGGGAAAAAGACGTATCAAACATCAACATGTTCTTTCAACGTTACGATTACTAGATGAATTATTCAATCAAAACACCTGTACGCACGCTTAACTGAAAATAATTTTCTTACGAACATTCCCCGAACACTTCAAGTGAATCCGATAAAAATTGACGAAGTTATTAATCCGCCCAGTTTGAAAAATGCAGTTTCGAGTTAATCCAGTTTAAAGTTTTGACAGAAGTTATTTTCTGTGACTCAAAGATCGCAGTCGTGGCCAGCGACTCTCTACCTAGTTCTAAACAATATATAAGCTCATAATCCCTCCTATTACGTACATTTGGATTCTTGGACATACATTTCTGGGCGATTTACTTATGCGTGCACCCATACAGCACACTCCCGTTGCAGCAAAGTTGCAGGATGGTTGCAGTGCAAGATTGCAATGTTTCACGCAACGTTGCCGTCAGGATGCAGCAATAATTCTATGTCCGCCCCGTGCAATGTTGCACGGCAACGTCGCAGCAACGACGTTGCGCTACAACCATGCATTACTGCAAGGTTACTGCAACCATCGTGCAACGTTGCCGCCACGAAGTGTGCTGTACGGGTACTCGGTTCTGGGCTACCTATGCGAAACCTTCCGTAGGTCTCAGAAATTTTCGAGATCCACTTTGGAACTGTGCAGGTATATTTTCGAGACCTCAAACATTATGAAAATGCACAAAAAAAATCGGAAAAAATTTCACAGTGGCTTCCTCCCTTAATAGAATGCATTTTGTCTTACAGCATCATG
The DNA here is from genome assembly GCA_910592295.1 of Andrena haemorrhoa. NCBI lineage: Eukaryota > Metazoa > Arthropoda > Insecta > Hymenoptera > Andrenidae > Andrena > Andrena haemorrhoa. The sequence goes on from OU342943.1 coordinate 10,098,869, forward strand.
ATGGTACAAAAAGAAACAGAATCTGTGTATAGAATGTTGAAAGAAAATCTTCTTACCTATCCCCGTGCTTTCTACCATGTACCAAGTACCTATATCGTGCAGTATTTATTTGAAGCTACTAGGGATTTTGATGAAATATAAATAGGATATGACCCATGTGAAATTAAACTGGGGGCTTACGTCTGACATAATATGTCATCATTCTTCTGGTCTGGAATTTGTTTAAGGAATACAGTCCGTTAAAATTTGCATATTTTGCCTATTCTCGCGGAGATAGGCTTTATAAATGAGTTTTTCATCGCTGAAACTATCACTCGCACAAAGTTTGTTCTTCTTGTATTTGAATCCAGAAAGATTGGTCTATCTGAACTTTGATTTTAAACCCTAAAATCGTTTTTGCAACAAGAGACTAACAATATATTTCTTATTTATTATACACGCTCTTGAAGAAGTCCTTACGAGGATCCTTGCTGACGTAACAGAAACTTTGCTGAGGATAATTTTTTTAAACAGTGCTAACAACACCTCAACTATAGCTTGCTTCAAATTTCATTTTTAATTTTGCCACTTTTGTTCTACACGAAAGTGATTAATTATTGCTATTAACATTTTTATCGCCTATCATCGTTTCATGGTCGAAGTATGAATGGGAAACGAATATGACAAATCAAACTGGATTTTGGTAAATAAAATGTGGAACTTGACTAACATCAGAATTAGATAGAACTTTGCGCGATTCTTGACGCAGAATTAGATACCAACTAGCCCGCAAACGAATCCCTTTCTAGACCCGAACGACTCAATGGATGTGGCTCTCAATACCTAAATGTGGAGAGTCGTTTCTTTGATCTCTACATATGCTTGGCGCAAAGTCTCTAATTCCAATGGTGTAACCGAGCAACACTTCGAACCTGAAATCCTGACTTCGAGATATAATTAAACAATATTGTACAATAAATGTTATGTGGTGTTCTGTAAACGAGAAACGCTTTTTTATGAGAAAAGGTTAAATCCGAATGGGAATATTATCGAGCAATCTGAATGTTTTGAAATCAAACCGTTTCGACCCCATGCGTAGCGTGTTGTGTCCCGCGCAAAAAATAAAATTACAAAAAAAGAGAAAGATCGTAATGCGAAGATCATTAACCAGAATCTCTAATCGCGATCGCCAGCCTAATTGCTTCAGTTCTCAATTTGTCTGGAAACTACGTGTAGAAGTAAGAAAAATAAAATATACGCATTGATGCTTTATTCACTCCCAAATGAATTTCTGGCAAATCTTTCGAAACGCAAATGCTGCACAATGGAGGTCCAGTTTTAGTTTTATTTTAAACCCATTGAAAAAAGCAATTGAAAATGTTAAAATTCTTTCCTGGTGGAATAGTATAATTTTGTATATTATTTTATTATTTTCAACACTAGTTTTCATTTACGTATGAACACATCACGTTTTTCTTTATTTGCTTGTCTTATTTGTTTGTACCCTTCGAGAATTCCTTGTATATTTTCAACTATGAACATTTGAAGGAATAATCCATTTAAGAATCAAAATGAACCTTAAGTGGACATACCTCTATTTTACTTTCAATATACAAAGGTATATTTTCATCAAAAAGAAGCGGACCTCTCTGACTACACAAATATTGGCTAAATTTGTGCTATAAACTTATAAGAATCTTAGCTTTCAGACATTAAAGCTTTTGGAATTGAAATTACTAAACTTTATGTGTTCATCTTCATAAGTTGGAAAGTTTGAATCATCTTTCCAGTAACAATATTTGTATATTAATTTATTATAAACGGTAGTACTTTATGTATATTTCTTACATACCGGGTGTCTGAACAGTTTCCGTACAACCTCAGCCAACCTGTTCTATGGCTAAAATGAAGTAAAAAATGTTCTACAAACGTAGGCTTGTAAATAAATAATTTGAAAGTTGAAACAGAAATGTAAAATGTAAAGGAACCGCAGTAGGTACTTAACTAACGATTCTTACATTTCAAAGTGACGATCGCTCCTGTCGACTCAAGTCTGATATGTTATAAATTTATCAGGAATGGAACTTCATTATAATTTTGCCTGATATTGGCAAGTGTAGCATTAAATACCTCCACTAATTCAAGTTGTGTAGAGGGCCGCATTTATCATAAGGCGCAAGTAGGGCTGCCATCCGTCCGGGTTTCCCCGGATTTGTCCTCTTTTTTTTAAGGCGTCCGGGGACGTCCGGAGGGATTTTCTGTAGTGATCCGGGTTTTTCGATGCTGCTCGCTCAAAAAGTCATAAATACTTTACCTTTATTTCTTGATTGCGGTTACAGTCTACAATTTACAGAAATTTTTGTCTTTATATACCATACTTAATATATAAAAAAATTAAAAGTGTCCGGGTTTCAAGTGGAAATGTCCGGGGTTTTAATGCTCTCTGTCCTGGATTAATAATTTTTTAAAAAGTGTGTATGAATTTGATTAACCGAAATAGACTTGTTCTTTTGGAGCCTCATAATGGTGTTGCGCCTAAGTAGAACCTCAAAAAGTATAAAGCGGCCCTGTTTGTGTATATTTCCGCGCTATAAACTTCTACCTCGCCAATCCCTACAGATAAAAATTGGGTAGTTCTAGGATTCTGGAAAAAGAAGTCTTTGACTAAAAAGATACTTTTCTTGTAGAGAAAAATTCGAGTTAGTACTAACTCTTACTTGTCATACATTATGTTGAACAATCGTCTATTTATTTGTATCCAGCCATTTAGATTTGCAGTTTTTTTAAATGGTGATCGACCTGAATCATTATAAACTAAATACTATCATTTACATTACACATTTTGTATAATATAATTTGAATTTCGACCGTATAAATTGTTCTAATTAGAAGAGATGATTTCGGCGCACTGGTTCGGTCTATTAAATAATTAAATAAAAGCTGTTTTGCAATTTTAAGAATTTTTATCGTTTCGGTCAATGATTATGGCCATTCTCAAGGAAAGTTAGATAAAAGGGAATAGACAAATTTGAGAATGGTCATAATCATTGACCGAAACGTTGGAATTTGATAAAAATTCTTAAAATTGCAAAATAGCTTTTATTTAATTATTTAATAGACCGAACCAGTGCGCCGAAATCATCTCTTCTAATTAGAACACATTTTTTATATAACTTTTTAAGAAAATATTTATAGACTACGTTCATATCACATTTTCGGTTTCTTTTTAGTTGTAGAACATGCTGGCAAAGATTGTACGAAAACGTGCCAGACATACTAAGTGTATACATTAAGTTTCACGTAGAATTACCATAAATTAGTTAACTAGATTCTCGCGATTAGAGGGTGACAATCCGTCATAATTGAATCCGTCAATCTAATGGGCTTTCTCGTATTTTCATACGCGTGCAAATTGAACTTTCCGGGTATCAATATTGTTGCAGTTTTCATGGAAAAAAACACTTAGGGGACATCACTCAAAAGAGAAAAAAAAGAAAATATAATGCGTGTATTTATTTGCCTTTGCTGGTCAAAGGCTCGTCAAAATAATTGTAATATATTATATGAATATTTATATATACTTGTGTGCATAAGAATCGACGTGTACTTTTAATAACAAAGCGGTGACTTCATTTGTATAGTAAAATATAGGGAAACATTGTGTAGATTATTTAAACATAAATAATGTCTGTGTTGCGTCGATCGGTCATTGTTCGAAATACCCTTAGCATATTCAATGATATGGATGAATGAAAATAATTATGGCGATATCATCGATATACGTATGTTACAAAGCAAAATGGATTTACTAAATATACATGTTTCATTAAATATATGACTGTTACGTAAATGTGTTGTTACTTTTGTAGGAAACAATATTCAAATGATCCTCATATTGCATAATACTTATGGTTCTACTTTTCACAACATTAATAAAATCCACGAAGTCCTTATCACGTGTTCTTTAAACGTTATACTTTTGAAAATTAATATTTATGCGATACATGATTCTACGCTTATCGTTTAAAATGGTACAATCATTTAATTAATCTACTTCTCCTAAATACAACCTTGCTTCAAAAAACACTGCTCTGGGAAAAGTGATGTTTAGTAGTTTGAATTTTGTATATCACTATAAAATTGTAAATCATCAATCCTTCACATATGATCTTGAAAATATAAGAATGTGGTTAAATAACACTAAAGTAATTTAATTAATTGCGCGACAGAAATTGGAATGGTTTACGATCTACAATCCATAACAAAAACCTATTAGGTACACTCGTCCCTCGATTTACGCGGAGTATTGTCGGCATCTGCCAGTACAAAAAAAATACATATGTAGGAGAAAAGTCCGTGTAGGATGTAAAAATATTTATTTCACATATTTGTACAAAAAGAATAATAATGAAAGTTCAGAAAAATAAATTTGAATTTTATTCGCTGTCGCTGTCAGTGCCTGCTATACTGGAAAGCAGTTAACGTTTTTTTAATTGGTTCGAAGTTACTATCTCCGTCACTTAAAATATTTGACACTTCTACTTCAGTTTCATTATCAGCGTGTCTCTTTTTGGATGAGTTTTTCTATCTATGAAATTATTTTCTTTCGACGAAAAAAGATAAGTTTATAATAACATTTCTATTTTTTCCTATACAATTATAATTATAATTACGATTTCAAATATGTGTTTATTTCTGTTAATTTATGTGGGGACCGGTGGAAGGCTAACAACGTAAGCCATCTGCAGCGATTTTCGGTAACTCGAATTGCATCATTAACAAAGAAATCAAACTTTGAAAATGCTTTGCAAATTAATAATTTTCAAAATTTGTATTCTACTGAGAAGTTGGAAAGCGAAATTAAAGAATAATTAAAAAAAAGGTAAAACCACTGCACTGGGATTTGAACACCCGACCTCTTGTTTGTGACTCACGCTCAGGTTACAGTAATGCGGATGTCGTGAAAATGGCCGACAGGCAACGCACAGGGACACGAGTATGGATATGATTGTGTGCAGTGTGATAGGAGCAAAGTGGCGGACGTTGGTCGGTCATGATGGGGGTAAGCATTTATCCGATGCAAGGTTGCCAGGAAAATGCCTACTGTAGGGCGACACCTACAGCACGTGACGTCATTCCACCCACCACCGAAGCCAAACCAAGTGACGTCACATACGTGTCACGCCACTGCGCTACATTGTGGTACATAGTAATCGGTACATAATCACGTCTGAAGCACGGGAGACGGGAATCCACCAGGAAGCTAAGCTATGCTTTGCGATGCTATGTTATGCCATGTTACGTTTTAAAAAAATTAGCTTCAATACATTCTTATGGAACCGTTTCCACCAAAGCTACGTTAAAACACAGCATCGCATAGCATAGCTTAACTTAGCTTCCCGGTGGATTCCCGGCTTTATGTTTGAAAAATATAAGGTTCTCTACTTTCATGTTGCTATTAAAATGAACTGGATTAATATATGTAATATTGTTGAGATCTAAAAGAAAACACGACATAATAATGGAAATATGATTTATTTACGCATTTATTTTGCTTAAAAAATTTAAGTAATATATCTTATGTATACATATTTACAAATGTACATAAATTATGTATAATTATAATCAGGGCCGTTCCTGGGTTTTGGCCGCCCAGGAGCAAAAAAATATTGCCGCCCTTATTAATTTAATATTTTTTAATTAAGAATTTGATATGCAGTGTTTACTATATATACATAATTTTAAGTAGTTATAATGCAATAGAACTTCCATTATTATTCTTATTAGTCAAAACTTTACATATGTATAATAAACGGCCTGCGGCCGCCCTTAAGTTTGGCCGCCCAGGTGTGGGGGCACCTTCTGCACCCCCGCCAGGAACGGCCCTGATTATAATACATAAAATATAAAATTTATAGTACAAAACTTAATATTATATATATATATATATATATATATTTATAAATATAATATTTTCTAATTGTCGCTAGTCTCGTTGTCACTTTCATCTGTATCATCAGGCAATAAAATCCCAGCAAGTTCGTCCGGTATACATTCGTTCCTATACATGTTGTTATTAAATAACTTTAGCATGTTATCCGTAATTTTGTAATCCAAGCTGTTTGCATTTTTCTTGTCTAAATCTAATTTAATTCTAGTTAGCGCAGCTACCGTTTGCGGATTCATTCTGTTTCTCTCTTTTGTTTTTATTTCCGTTACAGTGGAAAAAAGTCGTGTAACATCAGCGTTCGAATGGGGCAACGACAAGCACAGCTGTGCTAGTTTGGATATGTTCTTAAATATATATTTCCCGGAAATATCGTTAATGTTGCTAATTTGGTGCCAGAACTTAGGTATACTCAGTACTTGCATCTTTTCCTTTTCCTCGGGTGAGAAATAAAATGGTAATAAACGCCACTCATTTAATACATTGTTACAATTAAATTTTGACTGAAATTTGCTTAGAATACAATTCAATTGGTCATTCTGATGTTTAGTAATATCTAAAGCTACGTGCGGGTTTAAAAATACTAATGAATTTAAAAATGGCTCATTAAATGGCAGTCTTTTGGCAACATTTTCGAAGGCAGATTGATAAAATTTCTTTATGTTCGTATAAAATTCTGTATGTTGGTCAGCTTCTAAAGTACTATTTATAATTTCATTAATTGTTGCCATAGATTCGGCTCCAGTAAAAATTGCTCGCATCGGCACTAAATTGGCTTCATTATACACGTCTATTTCGTGTATATTGGGCGCCACGATATATTCAGACTTTATGAAATTGCCTCCCAACGATCGTAACAATCTCAAGCATTCAGGGAGCAGGCAATGAAGGAGAACTTTCGAGCTCTGAAATAGTGCATTGATCCCAATAAATATGTCTAACACGTAATTTAAAAATTGCACGTATGCTTTAGTGTAAAGGCAATTAAAATTCCGAAATATTTTGGTCGCGATTTTGGACTTGCCGTCTGTCACTGCCTCTGCAAAGACAGCATACAAATCTAGCCACTGATTTAAAACTCTTTTCACGCATTCAGATAATACTAGCCATCTGGTTCTTGATGGCTGTAGAAGCTTTTGGTTCGCAACGTTTATAAAATCTTGCATACCTTCCAAAGGGCTCTGTTGTTTAGGATTTCGCGAGAAGTACGTATAAATCGAATGCAAAAATTCCTCTACGTGAGGTGGCAGGTATTTGCACGCGTGCGATGTAACCGAATTCATTGAATGGCACGTGCACGGGAAGACAGAAATTTCTTCATTCTCTGCTAACAAACGAGACATCAATGAATTCTCTCTTCCCAGCATTACATTTGAATTGTCAACGCACACACCGACGATATTACTTAAAGGTAAATTATATTTCTTTAAAGAATGAAGAAAACACTTGTGCAAGTTTTCTGCCGTCCATTCCATAATTCTAATTATATCTAGTAAATATGTGTGTAGCTGTCCTTCCTGGACATATCGAATTAAAAACCATAAAAGTTTCGTGTCTGACATGTTGCCTGTGGTCTCATCGATTAAAATAGAAAAGAACTTGCCACGCAATAGGTCCGTAGTTTCTAAAATAACAGATTTATCCAGAATGTTTTGAATGATCGCTGAGATTTTACTTCTTTTAAGAGACATGCGTTTAGCTATATTTGGGTCAGCCGGTGCTAGTTGCGGCATCTGAAGAAGCTGTTTGAACGAGTTAAAGGATCTATTGTGTTCTATTATGTTAAGGCAGAACCTTATTTCTGACACCTTTATGCTATCTGTAAAATTTCTTATTGGTTCCAGTGTTTGCAGCAGTTCTCCTTCTTTTCTATATTGCATGTTTATGCTGTGCTGTTTACGTCGCTGATGTTTCTGTAGCTCGCTTTTGCCCCCCACAAAAGTCTTGCAGCAAACTATGCATTCCGCTTTATAGGGATCCTCGCATTGTCGAAGCCAAGGTTTAAAATCTGGGTCCTCCAGCCAAGCTGGGCGAAATGCCTGCTTCCTTGATTCCATCGATCTCCTTGATTTCTTTGCCGGGGGAAAGACGTTCTCACTGCCTGTTCATAAAATATTAGTATTTATTCACACAATATTAAAAAGCAGTTTCAAGAAAATAATCATTGTACAAAGAAACTATGTTCAGTTTATAAATCTATAATTCCAGGTACTCTTAAAGATATATCTTACTTGATTCGTTCTCTATATCTGAGGTTTTAATTGCTGTACAGCTAGACTCAGCAACGCTGATGTGAATGCCTGTAAAAAATATCCATTATTAGCACATTTCTAATATCATAACAGTGCATACTAAAGGGCTTCAAAAGAATAAATATTAAAAGATGAAATTAATGAACATAATGTTAAAAAAGTTACTTTAATATTTTAAGAAAATTTCTTAAAAGATCAGTTAATGACCATTTTTTAAATTGTACTAATGTAAACGTATTAAATATTTGTCTTACCTGATTCCTTACTCATGCTGAAACTTTAATACTTAAATCACTCAAAAACTAAAAAACGGCACAATTCGAAAGCGTGGCGTCACTTCGCTTGGCTTCGTATTAGCGTCACTTGCATTGGTCACTTGGCTTCGCTTTGGCGTCACTTGACATGGCTCAGGGTTGCCAGCAGGTAGCGATGCCAGGAATTTCCCTGTCACCCGGGGACATACGCGTAGTGGAGGGGGAATCAACCTTGGCGTCGATTGGTTTGGAGCCAACACCTATCTTGACGGCGATTGGTTTGACGTCACGGCGTCACCACGCGCATGCGTGGCGTCCTTCTCCTTCACTACGGTTAGGATCTTCCTGGCAAACCTGCTTCACTTGGCGTTATGGCGCTGGCGTCGGTTGGTATGACGATAGGCGTCATCGCACACACATTACCGAGCTGCTGTAGGTGTTTCTTCTCCACTACACGTAGGGATAAGGCTGGCAACCCTGTCCACGTCCCATAATTCTGCCCATAGCCGTCTTTAATAATAGCCGTGTTGAACATATATCTGGCAACAGGGCGGGATTTTGGTCTCGGTAGAAACATAATCCAACTGTTGTGGCTATCCGTGGATTTAAGAAATTTTTATTTATGCACTTAATGAAAATAAAACGTTATATAGTGGAATAAATATAGTGTGCAATGTAGCGCAGATTTGTTACTTATTTTATTATTAATTATGTTGATTTTTCTTCTATTTGTATGTAGCATGGTTGCTTAGTAGAGGCTACGTTTCGTCTTTTTCATTGTAGTTTCTTGCAGTAAGATTTTCTAAATTAACAATACTCCGACGTTGCTGTGTTCTACGGTTGTATGGGAAATTATAAGAGCACTTTAAAATCTGACAATTATATATCCGTTTCTTTATTTCCAAAGAATGAAGAATTGCAGAAAAAATGGGTAGCTGCTGTTCCGAGAAAACATTGTAAACCTACGAAGTACTCTGCTGTTTGTAGTCTTCATTTTGCTGATAATGATATCTATAGATATGAAAAAGTTGCATCTTATAATGCAGGCTTGGGAATTAAGTGAACGCAGCGGCCGATTTTCAGAGGCAACGCCTCCTTTCTCCCGCCACGCGTCTTGGCCTCCGCGGCGGCTAAGCAGCGTGAAGCACCTCAGGCCCGTGCCATATGAACCGCGCGTGGCACGTTGACAAAACAAAAACGCATCGACAATCGTGCTCTCTGGGACGATGTGGAAACCTATTGATACAATGTCGCCCTAATACGCCACGCGCGGTTCACGTGGTACGGGCCTGAGGAACTCCTAGCTGCTGGGCCGCCGCGGGGGCCAAGACGCGCGGCGGGAAAAAGGAGGCGTTACCTCTGAAAATCGGCCGCTGCGTTCACTTAATTCCCAAGCCTGTAATAAATGATAATATCATGGAATCTCAGTTTTTGCGGTCTAAGAATCATAAAAATATTTTATGTAGATTAAAATATCATACAATTAGTATTAGATCAGACTCGAATTAGTTAGGATTTTTCGAAACGTGCATTTGTAGTATATGTAGATTACCGCGATATTTTGTTTAAAGGATTATCTGGTTTTTCAAATATTTTATTAAATGACTATATAAAAAATATAAACACTTAGATATGAATAAAAACGTTGCTTCTAGTAAACGCAAATTAAAGACTTTTAGTTAGATTGTTAGTAACAAGTATAACTTATCAAATGTGTATTTTCCAAAATGTGACTTATTTTTTAATATGTACGTAGTTTGTTTATTTTATTTCTCGTCCATTGCACAGTTTATTTCTGCTTTCTTTCATTCGGATCATATTATTGTTACTTTTTGTTTTCATTTTTTATCACATCGTTGTTAATTTTGTTACGTTTTTATTTTGTTTTATATAACGAGATAATAGGGCTATTGCTGGACCACTCACATTACGATTCAAACGGTAATGCGGTAACGCGCCACGGTATACCCCTCAGGTGGTGAGTACATTTACCGTATTTTATAAATACCATGGAAATTTCTACTGTAACTCACAAAAAGTTAGTAGTATTTATATATTACTTCTTGTGTATTAAAAAAATTTGTATATTCGTATCAATTTCTATAAAAAAAACGTTAATCCACGTCCATCAACAAACTCCACCGCAAGACCACGCAAGACTTGCCAGACTCCACAGACTCCCAAGATTCCAGACAATTCCAGACTATTCGAGAGTCAGACTCCCGATGGTGCAAAAGCGGTGTTGCCACGTTGTTCAGTACGGCTAGTATTAAAGACAGCTGTATTCTAGCATCACTGCATTGTGGTTATGTCAGGCGGTGTGACGATATATCACACCACCAGGCGTCCAATCAGATCACTAGTTTCTTATCAAATTTGCTGGAATTTTTAGTTTGATAATTATTCATAAAACCGTCATCCTCACTGATTTCGATGACCTTGAAATGCGTTAGCGGAGGCATGTTTCTGAACAACTTTTTCCTATTTAGATATGTAACCATCGTTCGGCTTTAGCTTCTGAGATATGCGCAAAAAATTGCGATCGGTAGTTCGTTCTGGTTAGATGGCTTAACGCCCCCCATGGGGGGCGGGGGGGCAACTTCTGGGAGATTTAAGATAAGAAAATGTCGCAGGGGGGCCGCTAAACTAAATCTCGAAAACTAAAGCCGAGCGATGGTAATATGTATACGAAAAAGTTGTTCAGATTGTTAACCTTGAAAACATATTTGAAGACCATCGAAATAGGTGAGGATGAACATAAATAGTAAATTTAGATATTTGCTAAAATTATTATAGACAATAATTGCTGTAATTATTTCACTTGACCCAGTAATGACTTATTTCGAACTCGCTTTAACATAAAACTTGGAAAATATACAATTAATTCATAAATCAGACATTTATATTTCCATTTTTATAGTTTCCGTTAGACAATAAAAATATATAAATATTTATACCAAAGTATCTTTCAGTATGACGTAGTAAGACATTAATAAGTAAATAAAACCTTTAGCTTCGAAATTTTAGTTATACTGAAGAAGGTATGTCGATATTACGAAAATATAGTATTAGTACTTACACAGATCGTAAAGGTTGGCAAACAATATACAACAATAGTTCTGAAAACAATTTTATTTCATAGAAATCCGAACTATTGTAATCGTTGCAACTACATTCTTCAACGTTGGTGTTACATCAATGTGAGATGGAATACAAATTTAGAGGCATATCTGCTATTGCAGTTTAGATCAAATACGTGTTACCAATTATTCTGTGTTTAGAGAAAAAGAAAGGTGTGTACATATAAAAACAGATAATGCTCTACGCAACGCGGACATTATTTTCACGAGTCTAAATGTAAAAGCACAATGGAAAAGTGAAAATATTCTAATCTCGCAAACAAGTGCATCGTACGGTACTTACGTAACGCTCGCTAGTTACGAACTTCAAAATGCAAATGTTTACTTGCTTCACTCTTAACAGATATCGAAGTATGAAATAGCACACGCGGAAAAAATTATTTGATTAAATGCATTTTTCGTACGTGTACATTTTAACGTGCATACCATCTAATACCATTAAAAGAAGAATATTGTATGGAAGAATGTGGAGCTAACACTTTTTCAGCTATTTTATATTCCGTTTTAATATACAAGACGTGCGCTGCTCAATAGGGGGGGGGGGTAAGTATTAATGGAAATGAAATTAAACAGTTATTCATGAAAGAAAGATGATGCTAACAAATTCTAGCTCACAGTGTATGAAACTTCGATCGATTGTAATACAAAAAATAGTACAATGCAGGTGGACTTGTTTCTTCCAGGTTTCAAGTTATACACTTCCTTTGGCAGAGAATCAAAATTGATAGCGTTGAAGAAAGAAAAGTGATCATTGGAATGAATGGGTCATACAATAAAGACAGCAACAGTTATATGCAACAGCTAAATAAAAATGCAGTCATTATAGCACGGTATCTAGTTGAACGATCTACAATTCTCCACTGTCGGCTACCACAATCTTCTTCGAAGTTTTCCCACTTTGAGATCCCATTGTCTCCAGCTAGAACACAAAGTGAGCACAACTTGTTAATCTTTTCGCTACGAAAAATGTGAACGGGCATTCTGCGAGTCTATACACCAGCGAAGTCCAGGTGGGCGGTCCGAGGACTCTAGCGTCTTCTACCTGCTGCACGGAAAGGGATGCTCGAAGCCAACGAAGCAGCGGGCACGCAACGGATAGGGAAAACTCTAGTAATGTGCGTGTAGGCTCGTACACTTAAAGGCCAGTTTATACAGGTCCCGAGCCGGGCCGAGCCTCTATGGTAAGCTTATGGACGAGGAGCCGCCGAGCCTCCACCGAGCTCGGCGGCTCCTCGCCGTCCATAAGCTTAACATAGACGCTCAGCCCGTCACGGCCCGGCTCGGGGGCAGTATAAAGGTCTGCGCACACATATCCGGCGTGCCAGTGGTAAGAAGAAGAGACGTCTATGCCCCTCTTCTTCTTACTACTGGCACGCCGGAACGGAGCTGACACGGAACGGATATGTGTGCGCAGACCTCTAACCGACCTTAAGGTGAAATTCCACGACGCGTGGCTCGCCGACTCGCGCTCACCAAGCCGCCGCGCCGAAACTGGGCGAGCCGAGCCGCCGCGCCGAACCTGGGCGAGCCGAGCCGCCGCGCCGAACTCCCGCCGTGGAACTTCGCCTTTAGGGCCTAAGGGCACGCTACTACAGTTTTCCCTATCCGCGGCATGCCCGCCGCTTCATTGGCTTCGAGCACTCCCTTCCACGCAGCACGTAGAAGACGCTGTGGATGTTAGCGTCCTCGGACCGCCCACCTGGACTTCGCTGCTATAGACTCTTCTCTGAATATTAAAAAGATGACGCAATATACCATAATAAACTAGCTTCTCTGAATTTAAAAGTTATTTATACCGAAGTTCAAAGTGTTACAAATTTTCCGATGAATTTATAGGAAGCCTGCTTTAACAAAACGAAATAACAGTAGAATAATACTGGATGAGAAACACGAGTGTATACCTTCTTAACAACATCCATTCCTTCAACGACATTTCCGAATACAACGTGTTTGCCATCAAGCCAACTGGTCTTGATGGAGGTAATGAAGAACTGGCTGCCATTTGTGTTTGGACCAGCATTTGCCATAGAAAGAATTCCGGGCTGGGTATGTTTCAACGTGAAGTTTTCGTCGTTGAATCGTGCGCCATAGATGGACTTTCCACCGGTGCCATTATGATTGGTGAAATCACCACCCTGACACATGAAATTTGGGATCACCCTATGGAAGCTGCTTCCTTTGTAGCCGAAGCCCTTCTCACCAGTGCAGAGGGCTCGGAAATTCTCTGCTGTCTTTGGCACGACATCGCTTCTCAACTGAAAATTAAATTAACATTTCGTTCACAGACAATTGTAATACACACTTTCCAATGTGCAATTAATTCGGGAATAATAAATGGGTTCGTATATCTTACATCGAATTTATGAATAAGGTAACATTTATTAGTAATTCATCATAATCTACCATAATGGAACTTGGAATACTTTGAAAGCTGTATTTATTTAATTTACCGAATTTTTACGAAAAATACTCCGTTTCTTAAAGCTTCATATTACATTTGATGCTCCATTTTATTTGCATTCTTATAATGTATCTCAAACATTTCCATGTGAAATCTTACACAGCATCTAAATATAAATTCTGACTGACCTTAATGTGAATTACATCAACCACTTTTACAATCCAACTGAACCATGCTTTGCTCCAATATTGTTTGGTGATAATATATTAAACATTTAATTCAGTAGAATGCATTAATATAATATAAATAATTAATTTTTCAAGATATTATACGGGTTTCTTATGCTCAATGAAGCATAAATGAATTTACTATTTATATAACAATATTTATGCATTATCGGTAAATATATATATATGTATATAAAGTATAATAAAACACTTTTCAATCCCTGGATAAAAGGAATTTTATTTCCGCCGCGTATCATTTCTAACTTGCCCGGAAATGTTTCATTTTTCTACTTTTTTCGAACATATTCCGGAATAAAAAATATGCAACTCTATTATTCTAGTTTAAGACACTTAAAGCCACCGCAGTACCTAAGAAAAGGCAATTCGTAGCTACGGTTTAAGCTTTCACCCGTAAAGGATACATAATCGAACGTGTCACCAGCAACCAGTGAATGGAAAATTTTGTGATTCAATAGAAATTCAAGTACATCGGAAATGCGATACGAGGTAAGCAGCCGTACGGTTTTTATCGAGGCGTATTACATCATACGGGAAATAGATTTTATTTTACACGTGTGAGATCATTTGGGGTATGCTAAACGTGAATAATAACGGTTCTACGGTACTCAATCCGGAAATCGGAGTCGCATAACCGGCTTTGAAGGAAATCCAAGATGGCTAGTCATGCGGGGATTCTAGCGACAGCCCGTTTCATATACGAAAAACACGTTAATTGAGGGAAATTGTTGCTCACCTCCATCACGATACGACCCACAGGCTTATCGTCTGCGGTCATGTCGAAGAAAACACGCAGTAAACCCATTTTCTCGGCAGCTGCGGCGAATCCTCGTGCGAGCAATGCAAAAGACGATCGTCTCGGCCGGGCGGTGGCTCCCAAATGGCTCAAATGGCTGAAGGTCGAATCAATTGACAGCCGGCAGATCGACCTCAACGCCATGTTCGAATGTTGCTATACCTCTGAAATCGATTTTAAGCAACTCAATCTTTCGTTGCTGGACAGTAATTCGGCCTGTATCGGATTTTTCGGATAACCACCTATTCTTTCGTACAATTATTATGTAATAAAACGGAGATTTTCCGTTTGCTGGCGACAATTATTGAACGAATAAACGTGCTTCCCACGTTCGACCAATCCGCTGCTGCATTTTCTCTGCTCATACACAGTAGCCAATCATGTGCCGCATTTTTAGTCCACGCAACGGAAAGAACGGGTAAAATTTTCTTAACGCTTATTTACACAATACAGACAGATTTTGGAAAAAAATGAGATCGTAAGGCAATATTAAATGTATAAGTTGCATCAATTATATGTATAAAATTACTTTTTTGTAATTATACATTTTTATATTTTAAATACTCGTCAGGCTGTATTTTAGTGCCCCATTGTGATACACTTAGGTAAGTATATGGTGGCGCCCGAAACGTTGCTATGTCGTGGGTATCGGACATTTTTCACGTGCCGATATTTGTCAGCCTATGTAGAAGACTACTTCTGTTCCTAACCGCATAATGATAATTGTTCTACTGTTCAATGTTTGCAGGAAAAATGGTTAAAGTTTGTAAAAACCGGTTAAATATTAGCACATGCAGCTCATATCATGGAAATAAAATAATATGACTTCCTTCGAAATTAAAGTTTATTTGTTTCTACAATAACAACAAAAATATAAAAAGTTACAAAATTTATTCAAATATTTGTTATTTACTTTCATCATTTTGAGTATGCACCTTTAAATCATATCTTATCTGCAGAAACATTCTGTTAATTCATATTGTGAGTAGAGTGTGCAATTTTACTATATAATGCAACTCATTTGACAATAACCAAAGGATGTTATGTCACACATTGCCTTGGATCTTCATAATCTTGATTGTGGACCAATCAAGATTCTGCTCAATTTCATTGTGCATGACTGTGCATCTGCGCCGAACATGACGCTCGGGCTCGGATAACACCGTCGCGGACCTGAAGGACAGAGCATTGTTACGATCCTCGCCCTAGCGGTGAGTAGCCTAAGTTAGGGAAGCGCGAAGTTTGTACCAAATAAATCGAATATAATATAAACATATGCTCTAAGAATAGAAAAAAGATAAGTGTGGATGTTTAAACATTTAATAGTAGGGTTCGCCTCCTATCATAAGCGCTCGAAAAACATTGTACTCTCAAGAAAAAAGGAAAATACGAAGAAGCCTGTTTCTTCTCCTGGCAATTCGTCGTCGAACTTGTAATAGTCCAGACGTGTCATAATAAATTAAGAATTGATAACCATAAAACTATCTTGTCCCTTTCAAAACCAGTAGGAGTGAAATCTTGTAAGCTAATTTTGACCCACTTCACACCATACTATTCGAATACGTCAGTATTTTTCGAATTTCCGGGTTCGGGATGTTCCCTCGGAAGTGGAATTCGATCGCTATGGTACATTCTCATATGGAACTCACGGAGTGTTTATATGTGCGTAGTGACGTAGTGACCGTTACCATTTATTCGCGGTTTTTCTAATAGCGAATTCGGGGCGAATTCCACTTACGCCCAAATCGCCCGGTAGTTTCATTAGGGTAGGTTTCCTTAAACGCGACTGGTCGCATCGTCAAGAATTTGAAAGTCGATTTTCTCGAAAATGAAGCGCAATATCGAAAAATTGTATTCCTTTTTCTCGACTTATTTACTTGTTATAAGTCGAAAAGAAAGAATAACTTTTTTTCATATTGCGCTTTGTTTTCGAGAAAATCGACTTTGAAATTCTTGACGATGCGTCCAGTGGCGTACAAGAAAACCTGCCTTAATGAATATCAGGGGCGTTGCGGGCGATTTGGGCGTAAGTGGAATTCGCCCTCGGTAACTCGCATTGGCTCTGCACTGGTGCCAGAAAATGACTTGGATTGGTTGTTTCTGATAGAAACGAAGATAGCTCTATAAGAATCAACCAATTCAAGTCATTTTCTGGCGCCAATGCAGAGTCAGTGCGAGTTCCCGAATTCGCTATAAAAGTGAAAATCACCAGTAATTAAGACTATCGGGTTGGTAATGCCAAGCTAACTCGAATCTTTACTATTTAATGCCAACGTCGGTCGTCGATGTTCCACGTTGTAGAATTGACGACTACGCCGCTGACCTTCCACGTCGCAAACAGAAATGGTAGGCGATTGTGATATGTCGAAGCGTTGCAGTGCGGTGCCGACTCTGAAGTGAGTGGTGCGAAGCGAGATAAATCGGTATTCATAACAGAAAAGATACTTTCAAAACAACGCAACGAAATGAAGAAATTCAGCATTTTTTTATTATTACTCGTCTCGCCGATTATTCTCAACGTGAACAGAGGTAAAGCATAATAAACATGTTACCTGAAATACACTTCTCACTTTGCCGTTTAAATTTCTGGCACATGTGTGCAATATGCGTCGATACATTTAAACTTCAGTCTTTCGTTTCTTGTATTCTTTCGTGCATTTTCGTATGATTTTCATTGAAAAGACATTGTGCAGCTTTCGTCAGTGTAGTATCAACTAAATTTAAGCCAGAGACATTAACTAACTAAATACTTGACGATATCATTTTTCTAAAGTTATTTTATTCACTGTGTCGAATTCGCAGCATTAACTTTATCGCAAGTTGAAAATAGTCAATATTTACTTATAGCTGAAAAGATAGTTAATAAACATCACAGACACATTTCTATTCAGACAAATCTGTAATTGTATTTTTAACTTGCATCCTAGCATATGCTCAAGAAGATGAAAACATAGATGACATAGTGGATGTCGAAGGAGAAGACAATTCTGTAATAACAGATGAAGAACCTGAAGAAGAAACGGCCACTGCCTCGTCCGATGCTGATACTACCACACTGTTTACTAAACCTATCTATAATGGATTGTCAACACTGGGTATGCATAGAACCCTTGTTCCATCGTGTTACATTACGTTCGTTCCCGAAATATAATTTTAATAGTCAATTCTACTTTTCCAGAACTGCCAGCTGGGAACTTAGTCGAACTACTGGTTGGTTTCACCAATAAAGGCGAATCCGACTTTGTTCTCGAATCTTTGGACGCTTCGTTCCGTTATGCGATGGACTTTAACTTTTACATTCAGAACTTCTCGACCGTTGCGTATAACAAAATCGTGAAGCCGAAGCACGAAGCAACTTTGGCGTACTCGTTTATCCCGTCGGAGAACCTTGCTGGAAGACCCTTTGGCTTTAATATTAATTTGAATTACAGGGATGCTGTATGTAATATATATACCGCGTTTATTTAACAAATTATTAATTCGCGATATTAATAATCTGCGATTTTACAGAACGGCATGAGCTTCAGCGAAGCTGTTTATAACGAAACAGTACAAATTGTCGAGTTAGACGATGGTCTTGATGGAGAAACAGTTTTCCTATATGTATTCCTTGCCGCGTGTGTAATATTGACGCTCGTTGGGGGACAACAACTTCTCTCGTCTCTTGGTCGGAAATCTCGATCTTCTACTACTCGTAAAATGCCCATGGAAATGGGTACATCTAATCCGAACAACGTAGATTACGACTGGTTACCGAAAGAAACGTTGAACAGAATTAGTAAGTGTGGTAATTGAAGTAACGCGCGAAACAATAATTGCGACGTGACTCACGCGATCTTTTTTTGCAGACAAGTCTCCACGAACCCCGAAACAAAGCCCTAGGCAACGGAAAGCCAAACGGACAGCTGGTTCGGATGACTGAGTTATGTTGATATGTATGTATATATATTATTTAAATCAGATCGAGAGGAAGAACGGTACCGCGTTTACAAAGATTTTGCAACACCAATCCTTCGGTCTTCATTAATGACGAAACTAAGCAGAGAACTAACATCGTCTCGTCACTTCTTCGTGCGGAACATGGGAGATGAAAATCTCGTGCTATACTTCGTAGTGAAAAATCATGAAATAGAATTTACGAATTGTGAGCATTATCAGCCACTGTGTAATACTACCGAAAGAAAAAGGACACACCAACAGGAACTTTATGATACTCTGCTTATTTCTTGAATGGACCGAATTTTGAAAAATTATCACACTGTCATTATGAGCCACAGGAATATGTATGTGTGTATGTATGTATGTACTGTAATAAAATTGAAATTGTCAATTTTATTAATTATTAATCGTAATTTGTGAGAGAGTGTAATGTCAATAAATCACAATTTTGTACAAATTATTTTTAATTTTATATGTGCACTAGCGTTATTACTCGGCTTTGCCCGGAATTTAGATTCGGATTTTATAAAAAAAAATTGAGCTGAGGCGCGTTCCGTGATCCCAGAGTTCACCGTTCGAAAGTTTTTAGGCGATAGACAAGCATGGAAACGTATACGCTTTCTGCTTTGTATATTAAAATTATAATGAATATTGAGTAAAATTGGCAGACAATGCGAAACTCTAAGTAACGTGTATGTACGTTTCGGAGATATTCGCGGGGATCGATTTAAACCAGCTGCTTTTCATAATTTAAAGAAGCACTACTTAACAACCAATGGCAATAATAAAAGTCAACTGTTATTTCTCTTCCATAAACAGGTCATCTATCTTTTTTATATGGCAGTAATATAATATAAAGGATTTTTTAAGGCAGAAAATATCAAAACTAATTCAATAATTTAATCCCGCATAAACAATGCTATATTTCGATATACATTTAAGCCAACAGCTATAATATTCGAAAGCAAAAATATGCAAATTTACTTTAAAATGAGAGGTCATACTATGACAGCATTGTTATCATTATTTCTACACACATGTGTTTTTATTATTTTATCTGGCGTTGAAAGTAAAAATACCTATAGGTATCTATGGGCGGTATTTTCAGTCGTAGCTTATTCTTAATTCGCAACGTATTTCCTTGAAAGGAATTTCAAGTGAAAAGCACATTTTTAACGATTGTTTAGATTTTATAAAAAATAAGTTTCAACAATGGCATATCAATTCTTTATTCCACCGTACATACATATAAGATATTATTCACTTTCTAACATTGTACGAATATTAATCACCAACATTACCAACAGGGCCGACGCGAGGATGGTTGGCGCCCTTATGTAAGAAAGTTTTTGGCGCCCCCAAATCTTTGCACCTGTTTTCTATTTAATACGTTTCGCCTTTACGAGGTACAATAAAAAAAGAATTACATTTACATTTTGTTTATATGGGAGTTGGATTCCTCTATCATCAAGTCTGCGATATAGTTTCTAGCACATTACTTGCACAACGAGTTCCATCGGCCCTGATTACCAAGCATATCTTTTTGAAATTGCAGTAAGCAGGTATCAAGAAAAAAGTTTTTCAATTCAACTATCTTCGCGTTGCTGTATCAAAATTCTCCCCCGTTTCATTTTGCGTCTAAACGCAACTAAGAAAAATACATCGAAGAAAGTAGAAAATTGTCCACGACCACTGGTGACCACGTAGATACTTATCTACATACAACTACGTAAAGAACTTCCGTGGGGTTACCATATTTGTCCTCAGGGCTACCTAACCTAATCTACATGTGTATCATTTAGTCGCCGAGGAATCACACGTCATAGCTTATCACGCTCGGTTGAAATCGCTCGTACAGTAAAGTTTTCCAGTTAATCACGCGGAAAGCTACAGGAAGATGTCAGATGTGAGAGACTGGTTTAATTCCTTACCAATTTTCACAAGATACTGGCTGCTGTGCACGGCCGTTTTCACGTTAATCGGCAGATTCGGGCTGATTAACCCGCGCTCGTTGATACTCACTTACGACAGTTTCGTAAATAACTTCGAAATATGGAGAGCAGGAACCAGCGTGTTTTTCTATCCCCTCAGCCCCGGTACAGGATTCCATTTCTTAATTAACTGCTACTTTCTATACAATTACTCGCTGAGGTTAGAACGAGGGGAGTACGACGGACGGCCAGCGGATTATTGTTTCTTACTATTGTTCAATTGGATATGCTGCGTAATTATCGGGCTTATCGGTGAATTCCCCATTCTTATGGATCCTATGGTACTCAGTGTATTATACGTTTGGTGTCAGTTGAATAAAGACGCTATTGTTAATTTCTGGTTCGGTACGTGCCGCTTTTTCTTTGCACTATTTAACGTTAAGTATCTTGCGCTTCCGATTGATCTCTTTAAATTTGTATGTTTCAACGAACCAACAGGTACACAGTTTAAAGCGATGTACCTGCCATGGGTATTGTTTGCATTTAATCTCATTATTTCCGGAGGCGGTATGATGGAGCTGTTCGGTATTTTAGTGGGACACCTCTACGTGTTCTTAAAGTTCAAATATCCTCAAGAACTCGGTGGCCCCGAACTGTTGAATACTCCGAAAGTTCTCGAATCATACTTTCCGCCTCAGCGAGGCGGCCTGAGGTGGTTCGGAGCGCCTCCTACTCAGAGAGTGCAAGCGCAGCCTAGTAGGAATATATTTGGTCACAACTGGGGACGAGGGCATGTTTTGGGACAATAAATTGTAAATTTTATTACAAGAAGTACGCCTTGTTATATTTCTCTCCAATATCGTTTCAACCACGTTTATTCGGATGCCAAAAGAGAAGCTATCCAAACAGTTTTCCCTTGTGAATGTCGCTTAGATTTGTACGATACACGACCTCTAGTATGTGTAAACCTTAAGATTGTATCATAAACCTTCGTCTACGAGAACTAACCGATGTATTTGTAATTTCATAATTGCATTTTATAAATACGTATTTCTCAAGAGTAATTAGTACGAGCAGTTAGTAAGAGAAGATGCTCCATTACGATTCTTCTATAAATTGTGTAAATTTATTGGTTTAAAACTTTCCTTAATTTCAGGGCTGCGGAGTCAGCAGTCAAAACTCCCGACTCCGACCAGACTCCTCTTTTTTTTTACCACCGACTCCGACTCCTGCATTTATAACTAAATTACTAATATTTAATATATAGTATGTTTGTATATATTATATATCTACAGTATAAAAAGCTAAAGCTACGCTAACGGTAATGGCAAATAAAGAAAGGAACCGATAATGAAAAAAAACTAAATTTGACTAATACATTCAATGGCCATTGAAGCACTTTTTATTTCAACAAAATACAAAATAAAATACTTTTTTAAAAAATTAAATATTATAAGTAAAGTTAGTTTATATTTTTATTTCAAATAACTGAATTCTGACAAAAAGAAAAAGAAGTAATGAAAAATTAATATATATAGAGTGAAATTCGTTTCACTGAAATAAAAACAAAATAAAATGACCCTGCATTGCTCCGACTCCGGTAATCAGAAATTCCTTCTGAACTCCGACTCAGACTCCACAGCCCTGCTTAATTTTCCGTGAAGAGAAACACTTCATTCCATACATATAAGTATATATAATATTCTATTTTACTTAGATAGTTCTATTAATTTTATTAAGATAATTTGTAATTAGCATTGTACATGTAAGCACGATTAATTAATAGGCAAGATAAATCTTAAATCGCGTGAGATACCCACGCGTATTTAATATGTGAAGATATATGTACATTTAATATTTTTTCTCTGATTTCTATTAAAAGCTCGGGAAGATTGTAAGAAAGTACAACATCTGTAGTTTTAAAATTGTTTTATTTTTTGCTCCTTATGATATATCTGAAACGGAAATAAAAAAAACTCAAATCTAAAATATTACGCAATTAATTGACGATTTTTTATTGAGGTTCTCTCCTCAGTAGCAATATCCCTGGTAGTACGTAACAACGCTGCGCAGCGATAGTTACGACTAGTCAGGTGGATGGGATGCTAACCCCTACCAAGAGCTCGGAGCGAACTCCTTTCGTCGTAATAACTTTTACTACTTTTCGATGCCACGAGAAAATTAAAGTGCTGTACACTGGGCGGCAGAATCGGCTTCCCTTCGGAAATTTGGCAACGTTGCATGTCACTGGGACCACTGAGTTATACCTAGTGACATGCAACGTTGCCAAATTTCCGAAGGGAAGCCGATTCTGCCGCCCAGTGTACAATAATGCGGAGTATTACGACGAAGAGTTTGCAGAGAGCTCTAAACCTACCGGATCACTCGTCAGGAACTTGTAACTCTCCGGCGTTGATTTCGTCGATAAGATCACGCGGCGGCCTGCCTTCTACCGTACACCCGACTGATTGGCAAGTTCCTAATATTTCCTTTACGGTGCCGCTGAGGTACTTCGACATAGACCTTGGCCTCATAGACCGAGCGATGGCCACGATATCGTCGAACGATAAGTTTCCATTGTGTTTGATGTTCTTCTGCTTCTTACGGTCCCTCGGAGGTTCTTTGAGCGCCTTAATAATTAAGGAGGCGGCAGATGGGACTATTGAGATAGTAGCTTGTCTATTTTGAATTGTTAGCTGAACCGTGATCTTCAGACCTTTCCAGTCACTGGTAGCTTTAGCAATGTCATCGCCGACTTTCTTCGGAGACTGTAAATCGTACGTAACTATAATGAATTTTCGTATCTTTGAGAGGAAGTAAATGAAGTGCTTCGGGAATGAGCGTTATGATAGAAATATTTTTTCGAGTGTATAGAAATTAGTGTTAGTGGAGAACGTGAGTTATTGATATTTATTGTAGACTTACCAAACCAAGGGGACCAATTTTTGGGGCAAGAGTCGAAGTTGCACCTACTTCGCCTCCGACGCATCGCAGATAGACTGTTGAACACAGAGATAAGTTAGAAGCAAGTTTCACGCATCTTATAATATATATGAAATATTCACACTTAAAAAATACCTTTCTTAATTTCATTAGGATCGAATTTAGGAGGCATTTTAGCTGTTGCTACGTGAAAATCTCACGAAATAACTAGAGATGGAATGCGATTTCTGTGAAGACCGTAGAACCACGTGAAGACGCGTCTGGCTTCGTTTCAAAAAGGTGGAAAAGGTTATGTAGACCGGATATGTGTATTAATGTAACGTAAACTATATAAATCGCACATAGTATGTAAGTTTCCGTAAAGTCATTCGGATTTGATTAACAGTGCCATCTTTTGTTCTCTTGAATTACTAAATCAAAAGTGCAGACCACTGTGAATACCGGCTATAGCGTATATTGTTGCGATCTTCGCCCTAGCGGCGTTTAGCGCAAGCTCTTAAAGCGCGAAGTTTGAATAGAAGAGTTGAGGATGAACTTTACAACATTAGAAATTTGTCTTCGCCTCCTTCCGTATTAATAAAAATAGGAACGTACGAAGAAGCTTGTTTCTTCGCCTCTCAATAAATTCATCGTAGACCTCGCACCAAACCGGACGTTATAATAAAATCCAGCTCTGATCTCCACAAATTTCCTCATTCTGTTTCTTATAGTTTAAAATCATTCGACAACTTAATTTAGCTTTTGTTCATTAAGTTCATTGAGTTTTGGGTTTTTCGTTACAAGTTATTTAATTCATTTAAATCTACACGTTTCGCGAGCAGAGCCCTTTTGGGCTCCACGGGCAATTTTCATTTATTTCATTATAAATAATAAATATTATAATCTATGTGCGAAATTGTTCCCTGCTGGAACTGCCAGTTAGAACCGCATTAAAAATTTTTAAATCCGGATTGATGCGGTTTTCTTCCCGTAAATTGCAGATTGAACCAGATGAAATATTTTCTATCCGTTTCAAACCGGATATGCATGTCAAAATCTTGATGGTATCTATCTGTATTTCCTAACACAATTTGTCATCGGTTCTGCTCGGATTTACACGAAGTAACTCGCATATTACTAGTAAACTTCTTGAGTAACTTTGTTCATTTTTTAAGCTGGTTCTATCTGGAAATCCAGATCCAAATCAAAATGGCATTCTATTGGTCTTTTCAAATTATTTTCCTACCAGTTCATACTCAGATTTGCATATCGTAAATGCATGTTCAAACGCATGTTCAAATGTATGATTTCTGGATGAAATCGACTCAAATTTTAAAGCGGTCTGTAGACGTTCAATATTATTGCGCAATATTCAATATTGCACAATATTATTGACCGTCTGTGGATCATATTGGAAGGTTGCACAATAAAATTGAAAAGTTGCGCAATAATATTGAAAGGTTGTACAATATATTGCGTGAATGAAGAAGAGAATCGGCCCCTAGACGCTCAATATATTGTGCAATATATTGCAATATTCATATTGCACAATAATATTGAACGTCTGTGGATCATATTGGAAGATTGTACAATATATTGCGTGAATCAAAACGGTTTTGATATTTATCGTGCAATATTGAATATTGCACAATAATATTGACCGTCTGTGGATCATATTGGAAGATTGTACAATATATTGTGTGAGTCGCGTGGGGGAAAAAGTAACGTGAGGTAGACCTGTTAATTAAGATCGTAGCGTAGCTGATTAAGTGGTTACCTTCTCCGACATATATTTTATATTTTAATTCAATATACAGGGTGTCCGCGGGAACAGTAAACAGATGGATATTTCCTAACGTATTGGAGATAAAGAAATTGTTTATATCCAATTGCATGGTACAAGGGGGTAAATTGATTAGCGCAGAAGAATTTTTTCTTCGATTATTATTTTAAGAAATACGATAGTCAAGTCCGGTTTTTTCAAATGAAACTATTTTTTTAGAGATCACTTGATAGTGCGTTTCAAGATAAATTCAATAACATGGAATGTATAGGTACACCTTATTTCAACTGGTTTTGCAAATTTACTGATTATCACTGGTATGTACAGGGTGATTCTTTCGGTGCGCCTGTCAAAGAGATGCCGCCTGGTACCCCGTAGCGAGAACAACCTCCCGCAGTGCCTCACCGAATTTTATGGCTTTCGACCCTCGAAGGGGTTGGAGTGCCTATTAAGAAGTGAGAAATCTTCGACTTCCGCATTTCTCATCAGATCTTTGCGAAAACGACGCGAATCGATTCCTTATGTTTTGCTGATGAAACTGACACCAAGAACGACGTAATTCGCAAAATAATGAAGGAAATTCCATGAAAAATTAATTTCCATAACCTCAAGCTAATTTCGTTAATAATAGTCCGATTTACATGAAATTTGGTATGATTTTCATCGGAAAAACATAAGGAATCCATCAGCATCACTTCCATATCGGTACGATAAAGAATAAAGAATTATTTTTTTCTGAAACAGGTATGAATCCTCGGCCGACCGTAGCGCTTTCAGGTCGACCCCCCACAATCGAGGGTGAAAATGTGAAATATTCATTTCAGCGTAGTAAGAAATTCTTTATTCTTTATCGCATCGATATGGAAGTGACACCAATGGATTCCTTATGTTTTTCTGATGAATATCATACCACATGTCATGTAAATCGGACAACTTGTACATAAGGAACACAAATTGCTTGTGTATTTTTACTCCTGCCCGTGTGAGCTGCCTGTTGGGCTGCCGAGCACATGGACAAGGGTAGGGATATGCTTGTGTGCAGTGCGATGGGAAGAAAGTGGGGAATGACGGTAGGTCCTAATGGGGGTAAGCGTTTGGTCCCGCGTCCCACGATTCTGGCATCACTGCCCAGTCCTGATCTGAGATAAATATTGACCGTAAGCAGCCCCTACACGTTCAATATATTGTGCAATATTCAATATTGCACAATATTATTGGCCGTGTAGGGCACACAGCAAAAATATTGTGCAATATATTGCACAATAATATTGAGCGTCTAGAGACCGCTTTAGTTGTTTCAAACTAGAATCTAGAAGTGTAGATCAAAATTCAGGATCATACTCATCAGTTTTTCCAAGCCATTTTACTACCAGATTTTATTTGTATTCGCGACACATTTATACTCCCTCGACCGATTTACTCAGGTTATCAAGAAGTCGTCAAATAACCGTTACCACTTACACCGTGAGCTAAGGTTTGATATAATTTTATTCTTAGACCTACTATATCAAAAGATTCTGCCGCATCAATCTTGCATCAAAGTCTTGATCACGGAGCAAGCTGCCTCGTTAGCTCGCGGCGCCGATCTTATGTCCCGCGGCGCACATCGCTGCTGCGAGAGGAGTTACCAGTATAGCGGCCACCTAGCGGTGTTCGAACCAAATCAATTATTTCGAAGTATGAGTTTCGTAAAACCGGAAGGAACCGCATTAATTTTCTATCCGCTAATCCATTGGAAACCGAGTTAAATTTTTGTCTTCGAACCTCATATGCATCCTGTGAATTATTTGCTCTGCCAATCCGGATCGCGACGGACTCAAAAGAGCTTGTGGCATTTCCAGATTGAATCCGTAAGATTTTTGATCCGCAATTTCGGATACGAAACTTTCGGGTTTATACAAATGGCAATTCCTGATAGAAACTGATAAATTTTGGACCTGAAAAATCCTGATTCATCCATCGATCAGGATATCCGCATTGAACCGGATTCTTTTTTGAACTGCCAAAAATCACTGCTTGAAAATCCACGGAGTACCGCATTGAACCAGATAGATCCAGTTCAAAATTCAATGCGGTTCTAACTGGCAGTTCCAGCAGGGTTATTTTGATAACGTTATAAGTTGAAACATGTCATAATGTACGCACAGGCAGCATGAACTATGAAATTATAATATAAATGTTATAATTAAACAGCGAGGTATTAAACCGATGAATATTTGTTGAATGCTCATTTTTTATATATTTTTGTATTATATCTATACATTGACATGTATTATGTTGGCTACATCTTATTTTAAAATAATGCATAAACTCAGTACTTGTTCAACAAAATAGAGGTTGCATGGTAATGCCATGTTTATATTGGACCAAGTATTTTAGTTTATATTAAAACAAATATATAAACAAAGTATAAAAAGTAAGTATTTAACAGATTGTAGTTCACTTTTTTGTTTTGACAACAGGGGGGTCAGTCTAGAGATGTATTGTCTTTCTTTTCTCAGTCATGGGGAAGTCCTTAGGGCGAATTCCACCTTACGTCCAAATTGCCCGTGGTTTTCGTTTCCAAATTCATGAAAACCTCCAGAAATATGGAAAAGAAATCTGTGAAACAGCCATTATTGGAAAATGCAGGTTTTTAACTATAAATTACGACTCGTAAACAGGAACATATAATTTATGTTATTCATTTTAATACAAAAACGGGAAACTCCTGCGCAGGCGATTTGGGCGTAAGTGGAATTCACCCTTAGTTGTCCCATGTTTCTATATTCCTATACTTCACATTGTTAATTTTTTAAATTTATAAGAAATCATTGTTTATGAATGAAAGAGGAAAATAGTAGCAATAATAATGCTCGTGAAAAACATAGATGGTCCACGCAGAGTATTAATATTTTCTCCAGTCAATACCCCTGATTTAAGATATTCAAACTGTTTCTACTTCACCAGTAACAGCAATAGCTTCAATTTCAATCTGGGCTCCCTGTAATATTTTACGATTAATTTTAACAAATTATTTTTCGAAATAGATAAAGCATATCACTTCGTACCATAGGCAATTTTCCAACTTGAAACGTCGATCTGGCTGGGTAGTTCTCCTTGAAAACTGTACATACATATGTATAATTATTATACACGTAACATTCGATAATTTTAGGATTTAGTGTATTATAAACTTACATTCCTTGTAAACTTCATTTACAGCAGCAAAATCATTAATATTGTTTAAAAGAATTGTTGTCTTAACAACTGTAAAAAATGCATAAAAGATAGACGTTATTATTCATAATTTACTTCCTGCATTTACGTCCTGTGTTAAAAGTAATTGCTAACTAGGATGTAATCTTACACTATAAAGCAGAAAGTGTTTCGTATGTTTGCGTGTTTGTTCGTCGCCTAAAAACTTTCGAACGTTAAACTTATGGGTCACGAAATGTATGTACCTCGGCTCATGCCTAGCTAATCCAGATAAATGTGACTATTTTCACCCCAAAAAATAAAAATTTCTTTCTTTTATAAAATCAGAATCTAAGGGCGGTATTATCAGTCGTTACTTAAGACTAAGATCGTCTTAAGCATGCAGCATCCTCTACTAGTCTAGTAGGTTAGTAAAGGATGCCGGGTGCTTAAGACGATCTTACAATTAGTCTTAAGCAACGACTGATAATACCGCCCCAAATTTCGGACGGAGCCGAGTAGTAAAGCTAGTACTTAATAAATGAGATATGTATATGCATATCACTTTCGAGAACCTTCTCTTTGAATTTTCTATTCGAATGTAGAAAACAAATTCCGTATAATTATGTGTTTTGCAAATGATCGCAACCTTTATCATAATTAGATCCAGCTTCCTTCAAGATGTGCCCCATATTTGTAAGAGCTTGACGTGTTTCAGCCGCAGCACCTCCTTCAACAAGCTTCTGAGTTGCGACATTAGTACCAAGAACTCCGGACAAATACACAGTACGATCTACAAGCACTGCTTGGCTATTAAAATAAAAATTATTTGTACCATAGTACTTGCAAACTGATTCTGTTGTACAAGTCTAGTTAACTCGGATCGTATTTTTAGACAAGAATAGTTAAGTAGTTCAAAATGTTTGTACACAATGTGCATTGCTTACTTGTATGGCCCAATAGGTTTCGGACCTAACGAAGATGATATAATTTTTCGCAGAATTTTCTGGGAAGCCATGGCGTACTTTTGTTTAATTTAAACCGTACTCGCTAAGCAGCTTTCGCTCGACTGTCTGAATAATTATGCATATTTTTCTTATGTAAGCACAGTTAGGTGTTGATAATCTTTTAACCTCTTATTGGGGTAGCGTATGTCTTACGTAACTTATTTACCGTAACATTTTCTGGTGTCTCTTAATATGGTTGCCAATATAATAATAAATTATAATATTGGCTGGAGATATAATGGAAACTTATTTCTCTAAATATGCGAAACAACTATCAACAACTTACAACATAAATTTATAAACATAACTCTCACGTTTGTTTTTATACATCTCTATTTTTTAATATCATAGAAATTATAAGACACATTTGTTATTTTCATAATTAATTTCTGAGACTACAAGAAATATAATAGATATAAAGGAGAAACACGTAAAAAATTAAATTAGATCTTCGGCGTAAACATCTCTTCGTAAAAAAATGCGTCTGAAATAATAGACTTTGAAGATCTATTAAGTATGGCTTTAATAGATTTTCAATACATATGCATTTAATTAAGATTCGATGTAATAGATTTCATAGTACATTTCTGTTAGTTCGATCTTTAAACGTTGCGATAACTTGTCGAGCCGAGAGTGTCAAACGCGTTTTCAAATACAAATACAATATTGTAATTATGTTACAAATTTTGCCACTGTAAGAAAAGTTCGAAAAATGTTTCTTCTTCTGCAAATACATAGTTTCATCCGAGAAGATATACATACTTCTATCAATTTACGATAAATTATGTGTCAGTGAAGTGCACGTGTACTTAGTAACTCTTCAAAGTTGGTTTTCTCGAAACTTAAATTAAATAACATGCTCGTTTTCTTTTCCTCTTATTATTCCTCGTATGTACTATGATTTTCGTGTCATATTTACATCAGCTGACGTCACAAATTTTATTTTCACCTCTGTCATTAATTAGAGACACGAAATTGGTTCCAGAACGATTAAAATTACTTCTAACAATTAAGGAAAGTTAGTTTTTGATAAACTTCCCCGACAGAAAATATGATTCCAGAAGTGCGGTTTAAAACTATTGATAACGATTCAACGAATTATTATGAAATATGAAGAAAAAACAAAAACCTTGTATTATTCAAGTTTTACTTAATAAACCGATGAAAACGAAGTTTTTACAGCACAGTCATACCTTTTATTATAATATATATATATAATATTATATATATATATATATATATATGCGTTTGTCTGTGTGTGTTTATATATGTATGTACTTATGTACGTATAGAGCATTTGCACACCTTCTGCAGTCCTTACTAAGCACAACAAATATTACAGTATGTTTTGTTGATGACAGTGTCTATGAGTCAAGAATGATTTGCAACGGCCTTGCGAAGTTTCAATGAGCAGTGTTGTTGCGCCGACCGCGTCTCTTGCGACTTCCACCAGAAGTACGGTTCGAAGAGGCCCATTGTTCATAGAAGCGTTCTGCTTCCAACCATTCTTGATATTTATACCACCATTCTTCCCACTTTATGTAGTCGTCCAAAGTGAGGTCCCGAAGGTATCCTCTCGCTTTGTAGTAATCGTATCTGACGCGAACGTCGTCCCAACATTCGAGACCTCTTGGTCCCTGTGCTAACAGTGATTCGGGATAGTGGCCGGGTGGCGGTGAATCGTATCCTAATCTCGCAATTCTCTCCTCACCCTCTATAACAACTTTCATAGCGTTTTCTCCATCCTTTGTGATACGCATATTCTCCATGTCTCTACGATCCACGCTCCATTGCGCCATTTTACCAAACCTGTAAAATAGTTTCATGTTGATCTTTCGATACTCAGTTTGCGAATCAAATACTATTCCTCTGTTAAGGAATCCTCGAGTTTCAAATATTACTTCTCGCTGGTACAAATGCATTGCTGCGTTTCGAATCATACCGTTCTGATAGCGTCATTCTAGGCGGGCCCACGTGCGATGTAGTGGATGAACTATCACTGTCTTCGCTGGGCGAGGATTCGGGCGGAGGCCTAATCATTTGTGCTGCTCCATGAGTTGAATGAGTTTTTTCTACCTTTACAGGTTTACGCATCTGCACAAGTTTAATAGTTATATATTGGAATCAAAACAGATAGACGAGATAAAACCAGAAAGAAGATTAACAATGTATGTATGTGAGAAATATGCAACTACATTAACCCATTACGGTCGTGGTTTTCACGGGATCGTTCCAACTACTTAACTCTATGTAGCGATGTTGTCGCGCGTAGAATATTATCCACACGAGCCATTCTGCGTTAAATCGCACATTCGATGTTACAATTAAGGGGGAACACCACTGTGACGGCCAGAAGAGTAAGGCATTTTTAAGAATTTTTTTTCAGTAATAATTTACAGTTTTCATAGAAAATTTGTATTACCTACATTTAGTACGCTGTTTTAAGAGACTATACAAAAAAAATAAATAGAAAAACATCCATAATTTGAATATATTAATTAATCTTCTAGATCCCTCCACGCGAGCTGATCGAAGGTGTAACTATGGAACAGCATATCCGAAATCAAATTTCATTTTTTTTATACACTATATGAGTGTAGTTTCCGTTGTACGTACGGATTCTTTAATTGAACACAAATTCTTTGAAATACGCTCGAAAAACTGTTCGTCTTATTCGCGAATTTTCGAAACTTTTCTTCTAAAGCGCACCATTTTTACAAAAATAATTTGTTTAAGAAATCGGTACGTACAACGGACACTACACTCGTATAGTGTATAAAAAAAAAACGAAATTTGATTTCGAACCTGCTGTTCCATAATTACACCTTCGATCTGCTTGCGTGGAGGGGTCTAGAAGATTAATTAATGTATTAAAATTTATGGATGTTTTTCTATTTATTTTTTTGTATAGTCTCTTAAGACAGCGTACTAAAGGTAGGTAATAAAAATTTTCTATTAAAACTGTAAATTATTCCTGAGAAAAAAAACTTGAAAATGGCTCACTTTTCTGGCCGTCACGGTGATGTTCCCCCTTAACAACACTCTTTTGAGAGACTAATTCATGTGAAATTTTTGCCTACTAGCTAGCAAGGTTTCCAACACACTAATTATTTATTTGTGTTCGACTCTGAGACAATTGCACGTATAATCTTTTGTTGTCATTGTAATAGCGACGGAATACTTGTCCCACATTTTAATTATTGTGAATGTAGGTAATGATATTGAAAGATGAACTTCGGATTTTGAAATTGAAACTCTTGAAGCAGTAAAATATCCAGCTGATTGCTTTTTACGATTTGACATGGATTCTCTCATGCAGGAGCATATATTCGAAAGAACGACGTCGTACGGGGGATTGCGCCTTGTTAGGCAGAAAAATAGGTAATTCTTTGTGAATTGTTGGTACAAAAACGACGCGACGAAGGTTTGGCAGGCTGTTTTATTGTATCTTGAGCTATTGTTCTGAATTTGTGCGCGACAGTCAAAGAAAAAGCATGGCAGATACAGAGTGCTGAGAAAAGAAATCGGGTGGTCCTGGCGTTGACGAGAAGGTCGGAAAGTACTGTAAGGGTCATCTGAACACACAAAAAGGAAAAGAGATTCTTAATCTATATGAATGTTTCTATCTGCGGTAGTAGATTTATTACCATATCTGTTACCGTTCCTTTATTTTTTAAAGAAGTTTTCCCGATCTTGGGGCAAGACCTCTTTCAGACTCAAATCAGGACGCTTGATTTTCTTCAAAAGGCCGCCATTTTAACATTGTATTACTTTTTTTAATGCACCTACTACCGCGGTTAGCCACATCCATATAGATTAAGAATCTCTCTTCCTCTTTGTGCTTCAGATCTTGTGCTAAGACCTTTTCGTCAACGCCAGGACCAGCCGATTTCTTTCCAACACTCTGCATCTGCCATGCTTTTTCTTTGACTGTCAGACAAAAATGCAGAACACTAGTTCAACATACAATAAAACCAACTGCCAAACCTCGAATTAATTTATCGAATCGTTTTTGTACAAAAAGCTCACAAAGAATCACCTATTTTTCGGCCAAACAAGGCGTAATCCCCCCTTAACTGTTCCTCTACATGACGCAAGCTCTTGCCGAGACCAATTAAGTGTTCTTTTTCTAAATCCATGTTGCTCTCTACACGACGTTAAGAGTCAAGCAGTGACAATCCCATGTTGCCTCTGGCGAGATATGCGATCGTAGAGGGTTAAAGAACCATAATTCCAAATTACGAACGCGAGCAAAGTATGTTTTACCAGTGGAATAGGATCTGGGACACGTGGATCCTCTGGGATTCTAGCGTGATGCTTTTCTTTGCGGCGAACTTTAGCTTCTTTCTCTTTAATCGCTTTGTAGTCCTTTTGGTGACGTGGCGGAGGTTGTGGTGTAGGTGGGGGTGTACGTGGACGTGGCAAAGGAGGTGACCGCGGTCTAGTTCGAGCTGGTATTACTCGCGAACTCGACGGTACTATTTCTTTCGGATGTGCTCGAGCACGAACCGGCGTGAGCGATCTTGAACGCGAGCGCGAAGGTTGGGCGATACGTCGTCGTTCCTTCGGCGAACATACGCTGCACGAACGATCAGAGCAAGTACTGCCCGTACTCGGACTGCGTGCAGGTCGTCCTCTGGTATGCGATCTATCGCGAGGCGAACGTGGACTTCTAGTACGGGGACTGCGTGGTCTCGGACTGTGAGGGCTCCTGGGTCTAGGACTTCTCGGGCTTCGAGGATGCCCCCTACTGGGTTCTCCGCTTGCCGCGCCTCCGACGTACAGCTCTTTGTATCCGCTGTGCCTCCATCTATTCGGATCTCGCTCCTCGACCTCCAGTAGCTTCTTGTTCCAGTAACTTGACTGAGACTCGCGAGCTTTCCGCATTACGCTATCTAACTCTCTCCGCTTGCCAGAATTTTCGCCGTGCGGCCTGGGTTGGGATACACTGGTATCCATCCGTAACTTACTAGAGCTGCTACCACTACCGCTACCTCCTCTTCGTCTGTCATAGTCCCGAGACATTCCTGAAAACAGAGAAGAAGACTCTTATTGTTCACGTTCGATCTCGAACGTTCTCCGTTCCGTCGAACCTCCTAAACGCCGTTCCGAACATTTACCTTACAGAGACGGTAGAACGGAAGACACTGGAGGAGCGAAAAACTGGTGATCCGAACTCCTGTGAGAGCAGTGAACACGTTAATTCTCAAAACACGACAGAATGGCCATAAAGATGATAATACGTTGGATTAATCGCCATGAGATTTGCTAGAGGAACCAGTACCACCACTCGTCCTTTGGGTCGACTGGCCTACGTTAAAAATTCTATACGTCACAAATATATGTGCTGCCTGCAGCGGTGAAGTAGCGGTAAAAGTTAGTATTCCCGGTCAAAAGCGTTTCTCAGAATTTGAATTCGCGAAAATCCATAATGTGGTACTGGACATCACCCGTCGCGATGCCTTACCATCGCCGCACCTCCACATGTCCAGAATTGTAGTACGCTTCGATCCACGATCCATAAATGTTGGGTCGCGTGGACATTGAATGAGTCGAACCAAATTCAGAGATCGCCTTACGGAGGCGCCCGCGCGCGCGCGACGACGACCGCGGCCGGTCGTGTTCCACGTACCCGTGGCATTTTAGCGAACCGAATAACGCGGGCAGGGCGTCAGGTTTGTCTCGCGGCATTACCCGGGTAATGCCGTGCGCCGGCGGCACTCGCGCAGCCGATTACGATACGCGGTAGTGCCGCTCCGTCGACGGTTACACCGGCGAGAGTACACACAGAGGCGAGGAGTGAGAATTCAATGAACGCCGACGCGACGAGGCATTATCGCGACATTCTCACGGCATCCTCCCGACGCCGTGGCGGATGCCGCGCGCGGACGTCACCTGCTCGGTACGCGCCGGAGGATATCTTGTCGCGCGAGACGCGGAGCCACACCGAGGCGCGACACGGGATTCGTGGCTCGAGTAACGGGTACGTCAAGGTCACGTAAAGGCCCGACCGCACGATTCCGCGATCGGCGAAACCGTGCCTCTCGCGGCATCATTTCGGATGCTACCCGGGGTGTAGCACCTTACTGGTGTCGTAACGGATACCTCGAGAACCACGGTATATACCTCGGGTACTGCTTCACGAGATAGAGAGAAAGAAAGAGAGAGTCCGGAACCGGTATGTACGCGTATAGCCTCCTTCGCTCCTTTCTTTCGTTAAAAGCGAAGGTCGGCTCTTCTCGCTTTTTTTTCCATTTGCTGGTACACACCTTTTGCACTATATTTCGTTCTTTTTTTTCTCTTTTTTCTTTGTTTATTGTTATTATTATTTTTCTCTTTTTTTAACGTGGCTTCACAAAACTTGTACTCGACAGTATACAAATGGATCTAACTCTCGGCAGCGCTGGCTGCTATTTGTACCGAAGCGTCAGAGGCGTTCGTGCGTTCGTTCGCTCGTACCCGACGGTCACTTTGAAAATCAATCGCCCACCCAGCGAGCGCTAACCGAGGGACTTTTCACGACAATCACCGGGTCAAGAACCCGTCGAGATAACGACACTCACTTTTCTCACCGCGGCAACTCGAAAACTTGCATTTTCTGCCACAAATCTCGGTGATTCACTTCCGCGTGACGTTCGACGAATGGAGATGGTTAAGGAGACTTCTCTTCGAGAGCCGCACCAAATGCAGAGGATGCATTCCGAACGGGACGGACGGCAGATGTCGCGGCGATCGGTCGGCGGTTGGCGCTTCGCGAATGCCTCACGAATCACGATTAACCGTTATCCGATCGCTATAGCGATCGATATATATATGCGATCACGCTGCGTGTCGTTTTCATAAAATAGCCTGTATTAAGGAAACGATGATTTGTCAGTTTAATCTAAACAGTTCTCTCGCGTTCCTCTGCGTGAAACATCCATAATTGATAGTTAAATAAAGATGGATGCACTGCGCATGCCCTTATGCTTCCTATTGGCCGATCTCTTCA
Source organism: Andrena haemorrhoa (assembly GCA_910592295.1). Taxonomy (NCBI): domain Eukaryota; kingdom Metazoa; phylum Arthropoda; class Insecta; order Hymenoptera; family Andrenidae; genus Andrena; species Andrena haemorrhoa. Next base: position 10,135,633 of record OU342943.1, read on the forward strand.
CCCCACGTGCCACTGGTTAGTATTGGAAGTGATTGGAAACGTGTTTAGGCTCGTTTAGGTTGGTGCCTTTTAAAGTGCGGTAATTGGAAAATAAAGATGGTAATCGCAATCGGGTTCGAAGGCAGCGCAAACAAGTTGGGCGTTGGAATTATTCAGGATCAGAATGTTTTGTCGAATGTGCGACATACGTATATTACTCCACCTGGCGAAGGTAAGGACGTAACCCTCGACATTCACTCGCAGCGTTGTTTGAGTCGAAAGGACATTAATTTCGACTTGTTACCTGCCAGTCCTGCCACTATGCAAAGTGTTACACATAAAATTTTTTAAAGATTATTTTGAAAAGGATTTCTGCCTCGCGAGACCGCGCAGCATCACAGAAAACACATCCTTGATGTTCTGCAAGGCGCGTTGGACGATGCTAAAATAACGTTAAAAGATGTAGACGTGGTGTGCTACACAAAGGGACCAGGAATGGGAGCGCCGTTAACAGTTGCTGCACTGGTAGCAAGGACGGTCGCACAATTGTTTAATAAACCCATGGTAGCGGTGAATCACTGTATCGGTCACATAGAAATGGGACGTTTAATCACCGGGAGCGTGAATCCCACTGTTTTATACGTTTCTGGAGGGAACACACAGATCATTGCGTACTCTCGACAAAAGTATCGTATCTTCGGCGAAACGATAGACATCGCCGTTGGAAATTGTTTGGATCGTTTCGCGAGATTATTAAAGCTTTCGAATGATCCTAGCCCTGGCTATAATATAGAACAGCTAGCGAAGAAGTTAGTTGTTTCCTTACAACATACTTATCTATATGTGTTGATAATAATAATAATTTCTATGTATAATTTCTTTTCTATAAAGAGGGAAGAAGCTAGCTCCGTTGCCTTACGTAGTGAAAGGTATGGATGTGTCTTTCTCTGGGATTGTAAGTTACATAGAGGAGCATATTTCCTCTTGGCTCCAGTCGAAAGAATTTACTCCGGAAGATTTGTGCTTCTCTTTGCAAGAAACAGTATTCGCTATGCTTATCGAGATCACAGGTATTGTTGGTTATATTGTGCACGTAAGCAGTTACGTAGAGCAGACTTGGGAATTAATACGTTCGTCGCCGCGTTACCCATATCTGGGTGACGGCTATGTTTCCGCGGGGGCCCCGTCACCCGCACACGGGTGACGCTCTTCTTCGTCCGATTACGTGGCTCTGGCTACATTTAAATTGCATCGCATCGCTTTTCCAGCTTATCGCGCTGTTTACACTCCGAGTTCGGATTCGGGCCCCGGGAGCAACACCACCGATTCACGGTGAGCCACGAACGTGTTAAGTGAACTTGGCGGTCGATTTTCAGAGGCGATGGCGTTGGTTGGTTGCGGCCTCCCTTGGCTTGGCTAGTTGGCTTGACTTGGCGCTGGCGTCGGCGAATTTATCTTGGCGTTGATTGCATAGACATATATAGACGGAGCGTAAGTTGAGGGGGGTGGCAAGGTTCGAAGTAAGGGGAGCGATACGGGCAAATCGGGTAACGGCGGTAACGCAGTGGTTATACATGCTGAATGCATCCGAAGCTAACCGAAGTGCCTGTATCTGAACCTCTGCCTTTTCCCCTCCAAGCCTACCTTCCCCTCGCCGATAGTTCCAGCTTCTGCTCCGTGTATATACGTCTATGGTTGATTACCTCAATGGTCGCGACATCATCGCGCGCATGCGTGGACGTGGGTAGCTGTCTCCACTCCAAAATAGCTACCGCTTGGCGAATTTCCTCATCTGAGTTAGCAGCGATGGGGCCGCAGTGATGGAGGGGGAAACACCTACAGAAGCGGTGGTAGTGTGGCGGGAACTGACGCCAGCGCCAAGCCAGCCGAGTGGCCCCAACGCGAAGCTAACCACGGCCAACCAGCGTCGTCGGGAAATAGATTGTCGACGCTGGTTGGCCGTGGTTAGCTTCGCGTTGGGGCCACTCGGCTGGCTTGGCGCTGGCGTCAGTTCCCGCCACACTACCACCGCTTCTGTAGGTGTTTCCCCCTCCATCACTGCGGCCCCATCGCTCCTAACTCTGGGCGACGCCTCCTTTCCCCCGCCGCGGGTCTTGGCCCCCGCGGCGGCCTAGGTGCTTGGAGCGCTTCAGGCTCGTACCATATGAACCGCGCGTGGCGCATTAAGGCGACATTGTGTCAATAGGTTTCCACATCGTCCCAGAGAGCACGATTGTCGATGCGTTTTTGTTTTGTCAACGCGCCACGCGCGGTTCACGTGGTACGGGCCTGAGGAGCTCCAGGCGGCTGGGCCGCCGCGGGGGCCAGGACGCGCGGCGGGAGAAAGGAAGCGTTGCCTCTGAAAATCGGCCGCCAAGTTCACTTAATTCCCAAGCCTGACGTGGAGTAAGAAAAATTTAATATATCCGATTTAATGAACTTGCAGAACGAGCAATGGCTCATGTAAAGTCGTCTGAAGTGTTAATCGTTGGAGGTGTAGGTTGTAACGAAAGGCTGCAAGATATGATGAAAATTATGTGCGATGAAAGGAATGCTATACTTCACGCAACGGACGAGCGATTCTGTATAGATAACGGCGTGATGATTGCCGTGGCAGGATTACTTCAATATAAAAGCGGTGGGCATACTTCTTGGACACAAACTAATTGTATACAAAGGTATCGCACGGACGATGTGCATGTTTCTTGGAGGGAATAAAGTAATTCCAAATGTGTACAATATTTTTTATTATAGTATTTTATAAACTACTTTGAACCTTCATTAAAGAAATATACAATACTTTGTAAAATATGAAATTGTTGAGTTTTTTTCAGTTTACACAGATTTTGCTATACTTTGCAAGGAGCACTGTCAACCTGTGCTTTTCATGCATATATACACATATTTTAGAAGTTTATAACGCTTCTTGTTTTAACGTGTAGTCAATGTTGAACTTTAAGATGTTTTATTTTTAAATTTTCTAACACAATCGTATAATGTGCAGTATAGTTGCATTCGTCTCATTATTGCTCTTTCCATCTGCATAAATAAATCTACAGATTTTATTTAAAAAATAAGGAAAGGGACTCCGACATTTTATGCACTTCAACAAATTAAATGTTACTTTTCTCGTAAGGGGAGCTTATGAGTTAGATGCAAGTCTTCCAGTATCACCAGTTCCTACGAAACAAGCTGGTAATTCTTAACCATTTCTATTTTCATTGTTAGTCATACATATTTATACATAAATTGGTTGGAGATATCGAAATTTATCTGTTAAAGATTTGTATAATATAGCAACTACAGATGTTCTTCTTTTCATACAGTGAATCACAGCCATAATCGTACACTCTTTAAAATCGAGTAACATTTTCAAAATTGGTCCAGCCGACTTGAGTTTTTTTTTGTGAGGCTAGAAGGATTAGTTTGCTAAGTGGTGTATTTTGTCGTTTTGAAAAAAATGCAATTGATGGGAATAGTAAAAAAAATAGTAAAGGTCGTTTTTTCAACTTTTCGCTGATTTCGGGAATTTCGCGATTTTCGACCTTATTCTGCGATCTTTAAACGTTTGTAGCTCAGATAAAGTGACTAGATATTTTCTGTTCCAATGCGGGACAAGCAAGCAAGAAAAAAAAATTAAAGCAAATTAAAAGCGAAATTAAAAATATTTCTTTTTTCACAACAAAAAAGTGGAGGAAACAGTAGCTTTATGCCACTGCGAAAAAGTAAAAGGTTACACGTCCAACCCGGGACACTTGTCAATGCGGGACAAAGGGCTCAAATGCGGCACTGTCAGAAACAGACAGAAAAAAATGTTTCAAACAAAAGTTTCATGGTGCAATAAGCGCTACAAACTTGCGTTAACAAAATTTTGAAAAGAATTTTTCCATTAGTTATATATATATATATTTTTTTAACTCTTTTATATAAATACAAAGTACCAAATACATGAATAGTAAGGTTAAGAAATAACCTATATTTCTCCTAGAATTTTGTTACTAACCTATACAACGTTGGTTTTCAATATAATCTCAGCATTATACATAATCTGTTACGTTAGTTACTTTCCCATCTTTAGTCAGGAATCGTTATTCCCATTAGCCTAATAAATAGAAGGAACAACAGATATCGATTCGAACAGACCGCGCGCAATTGCTTCCCATATGCATTGTGCACACGCCGTGCGCATGTACGCGCACGCGCAAGCATAACGTACAAATTCAAAATTGATATCGAGCTATCGGTTTGGGAAAAAGAGGAAAGCGGGATGTGCAGGTAGAGGTGAAGTTTTCATCACACGCGCGATAGACAGGGTATCTTACAATAATCGTCGACGCAGGCGCATATCTGGCCGTAGTCCAAACAATACCTCTGTCGGCGGCGGCAGCAGTTACAATAGTAGTAGAATTCGTATCGTCATCGCTACCGGATACGCGACCGGCAACGTTCACGGTTACCAGTACCGTCACCCAGCATCCTCCCGACTAATTCGCCGCTGTTTCGTCCTGAAACAAGCTGTCTCGATACTCGACCTCGTGTATTAAACAGTGCGGCACACGATCGCGGATATTTATTCTAGGTTATTCGGCTCGCAAGCTCCGCCGTGGAACGCGAACATCGCCCCGGTCTCTCTCTCGCATCGCACCTGAACCACCTGAACGTAACACGACCATGTCACATCGACCATCCCCTAATCGATAAACGCGTGAACGTCGATTGCAGCGCTTGGTGTGGAACAAGTGGCAGTACGCTACCGTGCGTCGCCGTCACTGTTCGTCAGAGATCGTCACTGCTCGTCACAGTGCATTATTCGTCGGCGGTAGCCACGGCAAGATGCGGTGCTACATCGTGGTGCACGTCTTGTCTTCACGGACGAAAGCTGCCCGTGCTTAAAGCGGAGGTAAGTCACGAAAGCTCGTGCGTGCGCTGGCTCCTTCGTTCCCGCTGCCTCTACATCTATTTCCGTATAGTAGCTACTTCATTATAGCACCGTGCCGGCGCGCGTCAGATACTGTCCCCGAATAACGCGCGTACAGACCCAGATAACTTGAATCTCTCAGCCGCCCGTTCTTCAATCTGTCAAAACTAGCCGAGTGTATTACACTTCGATCTGCGCCGAGCTCGGGAACCCTGCTCGCTCTCAATAATCCATTGCCGGGGGGTTCGAAATGTTTCGCGACCAGACACGATTAGAATTATCATCGCAATCGCAACAACTCCGCGGTGATCCTGTGCACAGTTCCTGCTCCGTCAGGCGACCAATCTTTATTCGCTAATTGCCGACAGGAATAGTCTTGCCAATTGACTTTAGAATAACGATGTTGGGAGACGTGAGTTATCGTTAGTTTCGTTAGGAAACGTTGAGATGTTGCTGTGGCCAGGGAATCGGTCCTCCTGAAACAGAGAAAAATGTCAGTTGGGAGTGGTTGTTCCCCTTTCGTTCAATAATATTCAGCTTGATATTACTGTCAGGAAATTCGGATGACGAGATTTCGGTTGGATTCAGAGGGCGCGATGCATAATACGATAAACGGAAAGTGTCGTAGTTCTCGTTCACGTGAACGCAGCATAGGATGCTTCAGAACTGTAGACACAGTCCAGATAATTAATCGAACTCGCACGGTAGAGCAACAATATTCCAACGAACATCTGGAAACTAATCGATCTCGGGACACTCGATTTTTAGGTCATGAACCAGTAGTCTTTTCTGCGTGTGTAATATTTCTGACCATATCTCGCTACGAACACTTTGCACTTTCACTAACAACTTCGATAACAGTTTCCGTTTTTGCTAATACCAAGATCCCTCCATAATAATCAAGGTTTCTCCGAACAACCATCGATACAAATTTCTTACCGTTCTAACTTGCAGCCATTTTCCTCGGTTACACTACTTGGTCCCCAATGCTCGTCCAATTGCAAAGAACAGGAATACTCGTTTCACCTACGAATTATATCACGAATATTTTTGATTAAAAAGGAAAATTGCTGATTCCAGGCTGATTAGTTCGCAAACACATTCGCCGTGTTTCTTTATTTCTCTTAACGTGTATCAATGCCTAGTTAAGCCTGCAACTATAGTTCTCCGACGCTCTGCGCGTTCGAGAATGTAGGCCCGTAACTAATCGTTCTTTACTACTGTCCGCTGGCGCTCGCCGTCCATCTTTGCTACTGGTACCCGCGGCACTACGTACTCGGTTCATTCTACTATCTAATTACGCTTTTTCACCGAGTTCCATGCTTGGTCACCGCATTCTCCCCCCCGTCCTTGTGCCTCCCCATAATTCGCGCTTCCCTCAAGTCGCGTGCCTGCGGCGGTGTTATTAAAAGCGAAGAATTGGAAACTGGCGTATCTTACGACACTTCGCGAATATTTTCGTTAGCCATATAACAGCGCATTGACGCGCGGCCAAGATCCAGATCATCCATCCGAACAATGCGCCCGGCGACGCGCGTTTAAATAAGGCAACAGTACTCTACGCGCGATTTTTCATCGCGATCAACGCCGCCAGGGTTATTCGACGGAGGCGTGACTGCCGAAAGAACGACGGCGGTAGGACGATCGAAATGGGCCCGAAGAATGACGGGGTGGATAATAATTCGATCGATAACGGGAACACTGAGCATAACGAGCACGAAGCCACCCTGGGATGTTAGAGGGAGAGTTGCTCAGGAATTATGCCGCGAATAAATGCCGTGCCGTGACATTTAAAGTCGTTGCTCGAAATACCAAGTGAATCGGAAATTGATGGTTCACAGCAGGGGTCGAAGACGGTTGCGATATTGGTTCCGGTTCTAGGAACAGTTATAAGAACCGGGGTAATCTCGAGGCAGTTGCGAGTGAAAAAGCTTCTGGCCTGTATCGGTTTCGGTTACGGTTCCACAGAACTGATATTAAGGAGGTACCTATGTCGGTTTCATAACGGTTATATATCGGTCATTATGTCGATATTTTTTTAAGTATTCCTTAATTTAACGCTTAATTTAAAGTGGGTATTGCTAACACTAACAGCAATAACTTTCCTAATATGTACAATCTTACTTCTAATTTTATATATAAATTATCAAGATTATTTGTATACCTTTTTGTATTTTTTTTTAACAAATCAAAATGTCTCTCGGGCGAAAAGGCCTCTTTCAATGAAATATAATTCTTTTTTGAAATTCGAAATGCTCGCCCCTAGCTCAGGAATATAACAAAGTTCTGGGCCATTGGTCTTAAACACCTCCGACCCAAAGAGTGGCGCTTCGGGTTTGCTTATAAGTTCCTTCCTCGCTGAGCCTCTCTACTTGGAGTCTCTCGTTTTAATACTTAGGTAATTCACAGATGCTACCTTTCATTTCGGTTCCTTCTGCATCGAATGAACTTTTGAAAAGAGAGATTCCAGATAGAGAGGCTCAGTGATAAGAAAACTTCTAAACAAATCCCATTTCCATTAAAAAAAAATTGGACATTGTTCGTAACTATTTGGAAACGTGCGATGGTAGAACCCATTCATACATTACTATTGTAAAACCGATATATAACCGTTATGGAACCGATATAATATCGGTTCTGTAGAACCGGAACCTATACACGTAGGTCAGAATCTTTTTTCCCATAACTCTTATAATAATAATAATGTACAATGCCATTTCGGTTCTTTGAAACTGTTTCAGTCAGAACCTTTACATAACAGTTATTAACAGTTTCAACCCCCTGGTCGAGGCTTCTTAAGCCTCCGAGTCTTTCACGCCTAGAGAACGAAACATCCACGGAGATAAGATTTTCAGCCTCTAATGGCTTCGAAGGGCAGTGGCATCGAGTCCTGCGCTTGGTAATGCTCACCTTCAGGTTCGACTTATATTTCTCGTTTGCTGCTATTGTTACATTATGCACCCAAGCTCACCAGTGAGCCTGCCAGTCACGAAACGTTGCCTTTGATATTGCGCGGAAGTCGGCTCGTATTCGTCCAGAGAATCGAAGAAGACGCGAACCGTCGCTGGAAGATCAGGGCATTCCGTTTCGCGCAGTTGTTTCCGCCCACGCGGATCGATCCGCGCAAAGTAGATAGCTCAGACTGTACACGGATGGAGCATGGGCACGAAAAAAAAAATGTTGCGTGAAATTGCAACAGCGTGTTGTCCATTTACCCGAACGCACCCTTTCTATCGAGGTGGCATGTGATCGAGCCGTATTTGCGACACGCTGGCTAGCTAGGTCACTATGGGAGGAAATGATCGATTCTCTCTCTCTCTCTCTCTCTCTCGTTCCCTCCTCCAACCCTCGCCTCCTCTCTCCCTCTGTTTGCCCTCCTGTTCCTAGAAGCAAGGTGGTTGGTTCATCGATAGAGTTACCCAGATGCATTTATTTCACTATTTGTATGTAGAACTAGGAGTACCCACAATTCGGTGTGGATAAGTGTACAAAAGTATGCAATTTTTTTTTTAAATGGATAGAGTAGTGATAATGATTGCAGTCGCGAATATTTGTAAATTTTGGAGGAAAAGGGTTCTTGTCTGCGCGGTTGGTTCTTGATTACCCGAAAAGAGGAGTAAACATGATGTTCGAATAATCGATATTCTTGGGCAGTTGAACGATACCATTTTGGGGCAAAGAAGGGTCGTCCGTTACGTAACCTCTGTGAACCAGAAGTTACGTAACAATTTAATGTCTTCTGTCGTCTCATATTCTAATTTCCCATTCGTTTTTGATTTTCAAATTGCGTTGCTTCTCAAACGCGTACCTCTGTGGAGCTATTTTCTTTTGATGTTTTTTCGTCAGCTTTTGACTGGCTGAAAGTTGTGAACGTTTCAGAATCTGATAATAACATTTTGGGAAATTATAGTCATATATGTATCATACAAATTTCAGACTGATTGGTCAGTTTTTTGTAATCACCTGCACCAGTTGAAAAAAAAATTGTTTTGAGATAATCGCGTTTAAAATTTTAAAACAATTTAAAAAATTCTTTTAAATTCTTTTTGTATAATATAAGAGTAGCTTAATAAATACCAAAAAAATTTATTGCATTATATGTTGTATCGACGGAGAAAAAAATCTTTAAAAATAGCTTAATTTTTCAAACCGTCACAGTGGACTGACCCCTTAATATCTAGGTTCTGTTGTTCTGCTTAACACTAGAACAACCAACGATTGACGTATACCTACTTCTGCCGGAGGGGTCAAAATGACTTGTTTTTTAACTTAACAAGTCATTTAAGAACAGACATAGGATTTTATTGCGTTTTTCTTCACAAACAAACGAAGATCAAAACTATTTCACAGAATTAATTATTGCCATATTTTAGAAAAAATCATCCAAAATTTTAGAAAACGAAATGTACTGGAAATGAGTAATGGTTATAAGAAATGCCAAACAAGTCATTTTGACCCCCCTTGGTAGATCTAGTGTTAAAACAGATTCGGATAATCGAGGGTTGAGTTCAATTATATTGGAATAATCAAATGTTTGGTTCGAGGTCTCACGATATTACGACTACATACTATTATTGATGCAATAATAGCTGCTGCCATGATAATTTTCGCGTTCCCTTGGTTAATTTAATGTAACCACTTGCGATCCTATATCAAGAGTGACTTCATATGATATTTCGTTTCAACTCGATATCACTTAGGTTTTATGATAATTGCTTCGTAATTTAGGTATACCCAAAGGTATATTTCTCTGTAATATACACTAGTACACTGTATATGTTGCATACACTACTACTCTACTTTGAAAGTGTATAATTACTATAAAAGCGTTGATGGATAGGTAATCTATAAGATAAATTTTCAAATTATAATAATTAAATACACATTCATTTTCATATTTATCAAATTTTGAATTGCTGTTGACATTTATTTAAATAAGTACGTTGGGTCTCGAGATTTGTATAGTTTTGTACATTTCTGTTCAAAGTCGTAGGGGTGTGTTTAACAAGAACGAGGGGATCCTTCTCCCTTATTTGGATTAGTGGCTCCCTACCATTTTCTGCGAAAATACGTTCAGTCGATTCAAGGTATCTAGATATCTAGAGACGCGGTAGCGTCTCGACGCCAAGTACATGTCGACACCCTGTATATATATTAGGGCGAAGCGGAAAATTTAAATTTGAATTTTCAGTTGGCCTGGGTGCGGAATACTTGTCTTTTGATTAACCAAACACAACTGTAAAAAAATTTTGTAAAAATATTCATGTCTTCAGGTTCCTTTTTCTCCTAAAAATGATCATAATATCATATAATCATATAATTATTTTTAGGAGAAAAAGGAACCTGAAGACATGTATATTTTTTCAAAATTTTTTTACAGTTGTGTTTGGTTAACCAAAGACACCTATCCCGCACCCAGGCCAATTGAAAATTCAAATTAAAATTTTCTCTTATATAGTATCGCTCCGCCTTAATATATATGTCGACTGTCGCTGCCGTGTATCATTAAGGTCTGCGCACACATATCCGTTTCGTGTCAATTCCGTTCCGTCGTGCCAGTGGTAAGAAGAAGAGACCTTCTACGCCCCTCTTCTTCTGATGGGACGTAATATATTTATATTAATTAAACAAGTTTATTAAACGATATTATTCAGCTTCGATCCTCTGCTTGTAAATTAATAATCCCATAAAAAAATCCCATTTAAATTTCAGCTAACGATGCACACAAAGAGAATTATTATTACTACAATAGGTGAAAGAGAAAGTAACCCTGCTGCACAAGCAAGTGAAATAAGCACATTTTCTTGTATAACAAATACAATATTAAAAATTATCTGAAGTCAATCCCTACTATACAAATTATCTTTGTAAACAGAAGTGCGATCCGCATAAAAAACTTCACAAAAAGTAAAAAAATACGTCAAGTACCTACATGAAATCAAATAAATCACAAAAAGTAGAAGATAATAATAATAACAGAATAAAGAAAAGATGTGAAATCAAAACGAGCTGCAAGTACATAAAAGTGCTTTCAGGCAAATACTTGGCCTGGCGAGGCAAGGTATTCTCAGATCATCAATACCCATACCTTCCCTCTCGCGGGCTTTCAGATAAATAATTCGTCACTTTGAAACTCTGACAATATGAGTACACTTTTCTCATTTTGCGTTTCTAAATAATTCTTATTCATCGACACCTTGACCTTGCCTCGCCAGGCCAAGTATTTGGCTGACAGCGCTTTTATGTACTTGCAGTTCGTTTTGATTTCACATCTTTTTTTATTTTGTTATTATTATTATCTTCTATTTTTAGTGATTTATTTGATTTCATGTACTTGGCGTAATTTTGTTACTTTTTTTAAGTTTTTTTATGGGGATTTAGTTAAGTTATTTCTCGATAGAGGGCCTTCGAGGCACGGTAATTCTCGTTGGTTGCTGTAACGTCAAGGTTTCATATATAAGCAGGGCTAACGTAAGAGCGAAGTAGCCGGTTTATGAGTGGACACGACGGTATTCTATTAACTGTGCAATTCCATGTACCACAAAGAGGCTGTGCGGTTTTTTAGTATTCTCTGGTACACGAACGTGTCTGTGGAACCTAACCCAGACCTATCTCCTTTACCCTTTAATTCCAATATTGGTGGGTAAAAGTGGTCGATGAGTGTGAAATATTTTCTTTGGTTTGTTCTTACCCTTCTTTCAATAAGAAAATCGGAAGGGTTATCCTCATAAACCCCTTCTTTTGGAAGTCTGAAGAACCTAAAGCTCTCGTTTCGTTTTCCCTGAGCGTTTCCCATTTCATTTTACAAAATATTACGATGCACGCACGTAGCACGATATTCGAAAACATAAAAGTTCGTAAACGCAGAGTGCGTCACGACAGTGGAGTATTTGGCCCTAAAAGCTGGCCAAAATTATTTATTTTCGTTTTAATGCATTCAAATATACTTAGAAGTGACGGAATGTAATTATTTCATAGAATTTTACTGCACAGGATGCACAGGACGTAAAAAAATTAAGAAATAAGTCGATTTATTTACATGATTTATTTCCCTGATAACCAAATCGGGCAGCAGGATCTGCCGGCAGCTGCGGTGCAGTCTACGTACACATTCAGCTACGGTTCTGCCGGCAAATCGACAGCAGATCCGCGGCAGATTCTGCTGCCCGCCCGACACATCCAACAGCGCCATCTGAAGGCCACAATTGCCAAACAATTCCCTTCGCGTGATGCCATATGGACCTACGCACCAACACAAATGTACCACCAAGCAGATTCTGCAGTTTATTAAATAATTAATTCTACTTATTTCAAAAAGTATTTATTCATTCTTTAATAATATACAGGATTGGCGATTACAATTGTTACAAAATAATATAAGTAGCACATATAAATCCAAAGAGGAACTTTCAATATTTACATTAACAGAGGATCGAAGCTGAATAAAATCGTTTAATTAAATGTGTAGAACATCAATTGTTCTGAAATGACGTACTACAATTCGCAGAAAGTTAAACACTAGTTTACACATTGCACTAAATAATTTAACATAATACTTTGCTAGTCTATAATTAACAGTTTGTTAACATATTCAGTAACAAATGTAAAAGTATCTACCTACTATAGTGTCCAAATATTAACAGGAGCTAATGTGGGTCTAATTCGTTTGGCCGCACTGCATAGTAATTAGGAAAGCCTAATGTGGCCCATACGCGGGATTCCTAATACGGGCCTCACGCGAATTTTCCAATTAGGCAGTCGCGGACGTTCCGCGTTACATGCCGCATGCTGGCCTGAAGGGCTGCCCAATCCGAGCCTAACAGCCAAATTAGGTTAGCCTAATACGGACCTAATGTCTGCCCAACTAATAATTCTAGTCGGGTTACATTTCAATTTTTTAATCAGTTATTCAATCATTGGAATCATAACTGGACATTTTGTACAAAGAAGTAAGTATTGAATCAGCCGATGCAATATCTATTAATCTAAAATTGCAGTATCGGGGTATCCCTTCTCGGGCATTCCCTTATTCATGCTCCTCTTAAAATAGTTCGATGAAAGGCCAATTAAATATACAAAAGAGATTCCCAAAGTGTCCCTTCATTTTTAGAATTACCACCTAGATGTGTGTGCGATCGAATTCTCTAGACTCCAGATTCTAGAATGTGAGGGGTCCATGGGGGCTGCCACTCAAAGAGTTAATATCGTCCCTTAGCATCCCCAAGGGGCAAACGATGTTATGGTTGAGTGGACACCTGCGCTACAATTTCTTTTGGTACACACTTTTTTGTTGTTCCTGTTCTTCGAACTTTGCCCATTCTGGCTTGATACATTGATGAGAAATTATTTCCGTACACCTATCTCCCTGTTCTTTCCTCCGTATCGTTATAAATTAGCGATCTATCAATGCCTGTTACGTTTCAGCTGCCCGCTATTAAGTAAAGGGCAAAAATAGTTATTTCAACACAAATTAGTCCCATCAGCTGTAGTAAAAATAGTTATAGTAGTTGGCGCTACTTTACAACGTGTTTCTTGGTCCATCCTTTCATCGGACTCGATCACGTTGATTCCCCTCAAAATATGTATTTATAGCATATATTTGTCTATCTTTAACAAGCAGAGATCATTGATCCGTGCAAAAATATATGTTACGCTATATCAATCAGAATAAATGCAATTCTAAGTCTCTCATTCCCATTAAACTAAAATCACTCGACAGAACTAATTAGAGTTTCGCATAAAGGAACCTAAACAGGAACCATGATGTTCGTACAAGAAATTCGAGTGGTCACAATTCGAAGAATAATAAACTTATTACTATTGTACCTAATATTAAAACCCACTTTCCCCCGATACTAAAAAAATCGAAATAAAATATTTATGTAACTTTGAACTTGGAGCGAGAGAATGCTGCGGACTTCTTTCTCTCTTTGCGCGTTTCTTTCTCCTTCGTCAAAACTGTATACAGCAATAGACACGACTCTTAGGTATTATACAATTTCGTGTACAGGTCGTTTCACCCGTACAGGAGGGCCTTGCATTTTCGAGAGTGTCGAGTCTGAAAATTCGAACTGCTCATTGCTCGAACATTTTTTTTTAAAAAGCGGAAGTATATATATTTTCACAGAACTTTTTGCACTTAAAAGAGCAACATTTAAAGAACATTTGGTAATTTTTTGTAGAAAAATATTTACGTTTATAATAAAAATACAACGACAACCAAGAAGCCTTTCTAAGAACGGTGAGCAAGATATTTCAAAAACTACTGCACCAATCTTTCTGAAATGTTGGGGCTTATTTTTTATATAAAAATCTACTGAATGACGGAAGGATTTTTTTCAACGTATAATTTCTATTATATCAACGAAAAATGGCTTTATGGTTATCACTAATGGGCGTTATAATTGCTTATTCTTATTTCTCGAGAAATACTGTAATTTCTTGAGAAACTTAAGCCTAGGACAAATATTATAAGTTTAATTTATTTTCGGAAATGAATTTTCAGTTAGTTCGAATTGTGTATTGTTACTAGTTAATCATAACATTAGAACCTATATGAATTCTAATAGAAAATTATAGTAGATAAGATTCGACATTATTAACTGCTGAAGGTGCTCTTGAATTTTTATTAAAAAATTTAGAAAAATTGTATACTGAATTAAGTACCTAATGAGAGTCTTGTGGCTATTAAAGAAGAAATATAGAAAAGAGGAGATAAGACTATTGTATCCCTTATACAATTTTTGCATGATCCAGAATTTCTTCAAAAAGAGATATGTATGAAACTTTAAAATATAACTGTAACAGATTTTGTCACAAAAAAATAGATTCGCTGACACTACATTAGACGCATTGTGCTTTTTCCAAATCAATTTTAAAACAAAAAATAATGTTTCGCTTTACACAAATTTTATATTAAATAAATAAATTTATCAATTATATTTAATATCTATTTTTCCATTTACACAAGTTTTGTATAAATCAGACAGGGATAATCATTTAGTTAAAGTTTTCTTGTGTTTTTGATACATATTATAAATATTATTCCAAAAATATAATTTTGCAATATTTTCTTCAATTTCTCGAGAATTCTCAAGAAACATGATCTGATTTCTCGAGAAACAAAACATATGGAGAAATCAAGAACACTGTCAGTCGTAGCTTCATTCATTTACCTATTATTAATTTCCAAAAATCAGATTAAAACTGCCCGTTTAGACGAGAGAACCGCCTTAGCGGCCATTTATCGCGGCGCTTCGTCAAAGTAAATCGCTCTCTTTACATACTGATCTAGACTTTGCACGCCCCCGTTCCCTGCTACCACCACGTGAGATTGAATCAGGACTATCGAGACAGGTGCTTTTCGCGGTGGATCTGGGTCAGAGAGTATTAACCTCGCATATAAATAGTACCAGGCCATGCACAATATTCGCTGCGAGAAACATTTTTCAAGTGTACCAGTCCCAAACTGCTCGATTTTTCTCTTTCCTCTAGCTCGATCTAGCCGCGAATGATCGGGTGCCACGATGTTCCACGCGTATGCTAGCTGGTAATAAAGGAAGATGCTCGTGGCATACGAAACGAAAATAGTAACGCAGGCGATGATATCAGGTTCGAAATTTGGCCTCATTATGAGCGCGACACGGTTCTTTCTGTCGCGCACGGCCAGCATTAGACGCCGCGTTTTGTTCTGGGCAAGTTTCTTCTATAGAGGGTTGAAGGTGCCGCGCACTCTTCGGAAATAAACTTGGATCGTATTTTCGTGTCAGCTGAGCGGTGGGTGGTGTGTCATAGAAGTCGAGAAGGGATGGGAAACTGCGATTCGAGGAATGTTGGAAATAGCATCTATTATTCGGTTACATCTTGTAATGTGTACACAGCCATTAATAATGATGCTTCGTAGGACGGTCACGTTTGTTTTGTGTGTTAACAAGGCATTGAAGCCTGCAGGTTCATTGTTTTCTGTTGGATTAAAGTTATGTAGTCTAGTTTGTAGAATAACACTTTGCTCTGATTGTGGTATCTTATTTCGAAATGGATCTTAAGCAAAGTGATAAATAAATTTTGTAACGTGAAAATTGATAGTTGTTCGTCCTCTTAAATGTTTTTGTATAATAATATAAGAATTGGGTGTCACTCTGCCTGCGTGTTTTAAAGTACATATATATTCCAATTCAAAGATTGCTTTCCGTGGTTTTATACACTGGGGTAAATAATGTAGTATGGAAGAATTAATATATTCTCATTCACTAAACAGTGGCGGACGAAAGAAAGTTTGCAACATTCAAAATCGCATAACTTTTTTAGAATTGGTTCAAACGACATGAGTTTTTTTGAGAAGCTAGAAGGATTAGTTTGCTAAGTGAAGTGTTTCGGCGATTTTAAAAAAAATGCAATTGGTCGGAATAGCAACAAAAATAGTAAAGGTTGTTTTTTTAACTTTTTTTTGTAAGCCTGTAATGAAAATTCAAAAAATCCGTTGGGTAGATTGAAGTAAGTTGTATACGTGTCTAAAATTTCATCAAAATCGGTAAACGTTGCTTAAAGATCGCAAATAAGGTCGAAAATCGCTGATTTCGGGAATTTCGCGATCTTTCAGCATTTGTAACTCAGAGCAACGTTAACCGATTTTGATGAAATTTTAGGCATGCATACAAATTACTTCAATGGCCAAAGGGTTTTTTTTTAAATTTTCATTATAGGCTCAGAAAAAAAAGTTGAAAAAGCGACCTTCACTATTTTTTTTGCTATTTCAACCAATTGCATTTTTTTAAAAAAAAATCTCAGGTCGGTTGGACCCATTTTAAAAAAGTTATTCTGTTTTAAAGAGCGTGTATTCTTATTTTTGCACCTCACTGTATGTATGTACATAGTTTCAGTGATATTGGTCCGCACAATACGTCTGACCACGGACCATCCGTCTTCCCTTGCTCGTACTACTTGCTTCTGCCTCGCGTTCTAGTCTCCGTGATCAATCATACTTTTCGATATTTCGCTGTGCGTATCGTTTAATACGTGTATTGTTTTGAAAGTTCTTCGAAAAGTTGGTCAGGAATTTCTGTATCTTTGAAAAAGTTTTGTTAATACTTCGCATACCAAGGTGGGGTCAGTACATGTTTCTTAAGTGGGCTAGGCAGTCGTTTCGTGTGAAAAAAACACTTTCTTTTTAATGTATGTATTTCTAAAAAAATCTTTAAAAAAATGGGTATGAAATATATATATGCTATAAAAATGGCGATGCAGGCTGATAAACATTTAAACGTTCTTTTGTGGTTTTGCCTTAATATCGGCCTTAAAAAGTGACATAATCCAATTTCACACGTGTGATTCCAACAAAACCTGTTAAAACTGAAGTTAAAACAAAATCATTAAATTCGTGGCCGAGAAACGACTGTTTTTCGAGAAAAATTCGTTCTTGTTTATGTGCTACTAATAATCCGTGGCTTCTTAATTTTTTGCCGAAAATCTCGAATTTTCACGGACTATGGCAAAAGGTTCCACGGGAAATGGCACATGTTTTACACATCCTGTAATTTTTTCAAGTCGATCCGAACCTCCGTTTTTTGCAATCACTGCGAAAGGGCAGAAAAGACTATTATCTTTAAAAGACTATAAAGAAATATTATCAAAAAAATTTTTTTACAGTTTATAGTATTAATAAACATTACCCAAAAGTACTAGACACAATTTGTATTCATCTCTTTGCAATTAATTCGCAAAAAATACTTGGTTTTCAAGCAATTCGACTGCCTAGACCCCTTAAGTGTCTATCGATGACTGTTAGAATCCTGTTAAATAGGAACAAGAACAAAGGAAATCAGCTAAAATGACTTTTGCAAAAAAATGAAAAACAGGGAGTCCTACAAGCTGTTCATATGTTCGCTTTGTTTCTGTCAGTGGTTGATCAGTTGATATTGTTAGGTGTCGAAATTGACTGATATCGTCAGAGTGTAAACGATAAGTGTTTGTGCTTGAATGAATGAGCATATCTTCTTTTTCTTATGAATTTATAATTGACAATGGGAGAACAATAATAGTGGAATTTAAAATATTTTTAGCAAATGAAACCCACGATTCCTCTTGGTATTCTGATCTGGTTCAATAGAAACATTGTTATGACAAGAACACGACAATACAATCCAACACAACAATGAACAACATTTCTTGGTGGAGAATGTCGAGCATCGTACCTTGGCATGCTAAGGCTTAATCTAAACAATTTCGCCTTAGATTTTAAGATTTTATGTCTAATGACAACCAAAACTACTTCTCATAGGCTGAAATCTAAAAATCATCCACTTTCAAACTTCTTTACCAAGCCTCGCCCCGCGCAAATAACTATGATTCACTCTACACAAGAATCCGTCCATCAGAATATCAGCATACCATTACAGCACTTCCCACACATCGTATACCATCAACATTTCACTAACGGTTTCTTAACGCTCCATTTCAGATTATGGCGCGGTTAAACCGGGCCATCGGAAGAGGACAGACGTAGGCACGGATGAAGCACAAGAAGGGTAACGAGGACGAGGAGGAGGAGGAAGAAGAAGAAGAAGAAGACGAAGAAGAAGACGAAGAAGAGGAAGAAGAAGAAGAAGAAAAAGGAGGAGGAGGAGGAGAAGAAGGAGAAGAAGAAGAGGAAGCGGAAGCGGAAGAGGAAGACGGAGAAGAAGAAGAAGAAGGAGAAAGAAGCGCCGCTGAAAACTGTGAAGAAAGAAGCAAGGGAGACGTAATCCTGTCACAAAGCCGCGATACCATAAACACGGCCGACGTAATAGGCTGGCAGCGGTGTTCGGCCAGGGCTGAACTTGATGCTGAACAAAAAGAGGTACGAAGACGACACAACACTGGCGGACGGGGAACGTAATGGGAGCGCCGTGGGCACGGGCCCGGTGCTATCGTCGTCGTCCTGTATGGTGCCCTACATCGGCACCGACCAGGGCTTCGTGTTCGAGGGTGGCGGCACGACGATGTTGCAGCGGGCCGGTGCAGCCGGTGCATCTGTCACTAGCTGCACCGGTAGCGGTGGAGGAGCCCTTGGAGTCGGTATCGGGCCAGTAGTCATCGGCGGTAGTGTGCTAGGGTCAGGGGTTAACATGGGCGGAGGAGTGACCGGGGGAGGTGGAGTTGCCGTTGTCAACAAGGAGGTCCGGTACGCTCCGTTCTCGTCGTCCGTAGGGCCGACTGGTTCCGTGGCGCCGGTGAACCTGCCACTGCCTCCTCTACCGCCGCCTCTGCCACCGCCGCTGCCGCCGCCGCCCCTGCCGCTGCAGATGCAGCAGCAACGTAGCTACTCGAGATCGATGACGTCCCTACCGCCCGAGCCGTTTATGATCATGAGGTCGAAGGCCCTTAACCGTCGTGTCTCGATCAACGTCGGCGGCGTGAAGCACGAGGTGCTGTGGCGCACCCTGGAGAGGCTGCCGCACACGCGTCTGGGCCGCCTCAAGGATTGCAATACACACGAGGCGATCACCGAGCTCTGCGACGATTATTCCCTTATCGATAACGAGTACTTCTTCGATCGTCATCCGAAGTCGTTCAGCTCGATACTGAACTTCTATCGCACCGGGAAGCTGCATCTCGTCGACGAGATGTGCGTGCTGGCGTTCAGCGACGACCTTGAGTATTGGGGCGTCGACGAGCTGTACCTCGAGAGCTGCTGCCAGCACAAGTATCACCAGAGGAAGGAGCACGTGCACGAGGAGATGCGCAAGGAAGCGGAGTCCCTCAGGCAAAGGGAGGAGGAGGAGTTTGGCGAGGGACAGTGCGCGCAGTATCAGAAATGGCTGTGGGACCTGCTGGAGAAACCGACTACGTCCATCGCCGCAAGGGTGAGTTGTATTGTTAAACGGTCACGTGTTGCCACTAGCAGTACCGAACGGGATCGAGATAGCCCGCGCGCAGGCGTACGTGTACGCGCACGCGTGCGCCCCTATCGGCTTTAGTCTTCAGTTTCCGCGATGAATCGGCGGAGAAAAATTGGAATGGTATAATCCTGAGATCAGATTTGGCCGGGGAGAGAAGCTTGAACGCGTGCCAAACACACGGGTTGTCGCAACAACAATGTGTCATTTGGCATTGACGGACCCCTCGACTTCGAGGGTCAGCCGTTCTTGGTCGTGTTTGAAATTCATTTGTTGTTTACTAATCGCAAGACCTACTTTCGATAGAGCATCCAACTAGATACGATCTACTTCTCCGTTTCATTTCAAACCAGCCTCGATTGAACGGGTCAGTTTTTCTCCGTGGCATTTGAATCGCGCAATCGAGGGCACTTGGAACAGAGGCGCTTCTCTGCGATTATAGTCCCTGTTCCGGGCGCTACCAGTCAGCACACCCTAGACCTGGCTTCTTTCAAAACGATTTGCACGAACCAAAGATTGCTCAAGTATCTCCAAAATCCCTGCGACAAGCCTGTTTTTAGTAAACCGTTGGAAAAACCCTTCTCGCATTTTTCTGTCGTGCGAGAATCCTCGGATATTCTTCACTAATCTATTGACGATGTCTCCACGTTTACAGTTTGTGCTGGATCCTTAATTTGAACAAAGGTATTACCATGTTGATAGTAGAGAATCGACTCGACGTAGCTCTTGCATAGAGGAAAGTGTAGTGGGAACGTTTGCGACGTATGCGGCTCTTAACGTAACCTCATTGTAGACCGTTAACCGAGATAGCGAGTCGACGAATCGGGTTTGGATCCTGGCTTGCGGTTGTTCCAATGATCGTCAATCACTGTCCTACCCAACTATTCCGCACCCAATTGGACAAGGCACAAAATTCTCCCGCGGAGAGCATAACAATAGGAAGCCAGAAAGTAAAGATCAGTCGATAGCGAAACTCTTGCATGACTCTGTTCGTCATTAACAATGTCGTATCGTTTCCTAACTATGCATTAGAATACTTGTAAATATTTGTGTATTGCCGGTAAACGTTTTATCAGCTTCTCCATTAACGAAAGACACGCCCAAGCTGCAATGTAAATAGATCTCGTTTCTTCGGAGCCAGAATCATTCGCGTATACCCACCAACCTATAGTTCATTTGATCGGATTGGATACACCCATCGATCAGATTTGATTTAGACAAGCCCCTCATCTCAATGTATAGTGCCGATGATCATTCCATTCGTCGTTTAAGAGTTTTACTCGCCACGATACGTTGTAAGTATGTGTACGTGTGTACATATGTGCGGCACGGTACGTGTCATGTGTATATGTACAGAAATACGTAGCTACATACACAGGCGTGCATACATAGTGGAGTTTAATGTGAACTTAGAGAACGTTGGATAATTATCGCCTAGCGTACCTACCGGTTCTCTGTCGATGTCTGTAATGTGTATTTTATTTCTAGGTGGTGTTAACAACACGATTACTAATCCCATTTGTTCCGTAATCCAGCTTTCTAGCACGTAACATTATCAATCCCGCGAACCATACGAACTACCTAGTAGTAGGCCATTTCATGGCCGTAGATGATAATGGGAGTGCATAATACGCGATTACCAGGTATCACGTAGATTCTTTCTCGACACCGCTCCCTGTGAGATGTCATAAGCATTAACTTCGCTACCAGCGAACTCAATTCGATACTGTACGCGTTCTTGACGGTTAACCAACCATTCGAAGCCATACGTGACTAACATTGCTAACACGTTCACGATAGAACGGCCGATGGAATTGGACGTGAACGAATCCGGCGTAGCTCGAAAAGAAATATATAATTGTCCGCAGCGATTAGAGCTCTATATCATGCTTACGTTCAACGCAGCCGTAACAGCACGTGGTTAGCGTAGAGACTAGAGGCGGAGATTCGTCGCGCGTTAGCGCCATACGCTGCCTAAATAGATAGAGATCCGCCCCGTAGATATTTCTTTTCGCGCCAACGTTGAATTCGTCGCGTATGCGATCGAACGTGACTGTACATGAGGAAAGTTTGAGGCACTCAGGCGGCGCAATTCCATGGAACATGCACACCACAAACAATACACATTGCACACACTGTTGCTCCTAAATGAAACAACATTAGGCGGGGCGAAGCTAATATCCCGACATCGCCTGCGACCTATGCCACGCTAAACACTCACGACGATCTCGAGCCATTCCTTGTCTGTCTCATATTCAAGTCCGCAGCGTGGTCATCCTACACGATCCCCGTCGGCTCGGCCGACTTATCGACCAAGACTATTACGGAGAGCACATAAGAGACGCTCGGTCGAGGAATTTTCGCGGAGGAGTCGCTCTTTAGAAGCCTCCTCGCCGTACGTCCAAACGTTACTCCTGAATGCGTCAATATTACAGAAACTATTGATTTTCCACTATATTTAAACCGCTCGAGGGGCCGTCGGTCAATAACTGCGGCTGCTTCTGATGGTCTATGTGTACCTACAGTCATTGGTTAATGTGCACATGCACCGTCCTCACGCAGCCCTTTTTGGATTCTTCTCTGCGCCACATTTGGTTGGCCATCGAACGGTAGAGTGTAATCTCCGTGTTCAAAGTGTATGCCTCTTTACTTTCAGTTAGACACGAGTTTAGCACTTTGAGTGGCGAAGGGTTTGGTGAAACATTCATTTAGTTAAGCTTCTTTGGGGGATCACTACTGCTGAGAAACTTTTTTCTGGCAACCTCTGAACGCTCTGGAGAATTTAAAGGTGGGTTCACGCGCATCAGTTCCGCGACGGTTCGGTGCCATCAGTGATAAAAAAATGTCGTTTCCCTGTTTTGGGATGGAACAGTTGTCCGTGCGAATTAGTAATTGTGACACTGACGTTACTGAACCATCGTAGAACTGATACGTATGAATCTGTTTTAAGGAGTCTCTCCTTCGGAGTCCCGAAATGTATGGATATTTTGCGGAGTTTATGGAATATAAATTATTGGATGGATCGTTCTCGAATTTTACACACATGTTCATCAGCTTTTGGTAAATAGATACAAATTGTTTCGTGTTCGAATAAATAATAGCTTTCGAGGAATATCATATTAAACATGTTTGTAAGAAAAATTTGTCCCACTTGGGGTAATAATTGCAGGTCACCACTGTGAACTGGACCAAAAATTCACACAAACTTTTGCGAAGTATGAGT
The DNA here is from genome assembly GCA_910592295.1 of Andrena haemorrhoa. Classification (NCBI taxonomy): domain Eukaryota; kingdom Metazoa; phylum Arthropoda; class Insecta; order Hymenoptera; family Andrenidae; genus Andrena; species Andrena haemorrhoa. Next base: position 10,158,626 of record OU342943.1, read on the forward strand.
CTGGTTATGGTTTCAACTGGAATAAACATGAGGTGTTAAAAATTTCGCGAAATAACGGCTATTTTGAAGTAAAAATCGTAAAAAATGTCTTATATTAGTAACAAAAACTATCATAGATATTGCTATAGTTCTAGTTCACGCAATAGAGGGATATATTTTCTACGATCTTTGAAAATTTCAAATCAATAACTTTATTAGTTTCTGAGATATCGCTTTCGCAAAATTGAAAAATGTAGTTTCGAGAGAAATAGCTTTAAAGGGGTTTTAATGATTCTTGTACTTGGGAAATTTTATGTGTATTATATTGTCCAAGAGCCAGTGAACGCGTATGTAGAATTTGACAGCAATTTACTCAATAATTTATTCCTCACAAATTTCTAAAAAAAATACCTGTGCTTTTCGGGCCTCGGAAGAAGAAACCCTCCTTAAATTCCTATATTTCTTATTAGACCTTCGTGAGAGTATTGCCAAGGGATGGGCGGAGTTTTTCTGATGAAAATGCATCAATTATTGTAATCTTATAATCACAAATTGATCACGTGGAGTTCACACTTCACTGCACCCCAACGACATTTTTATGTTACCATTTTCGTATTTTAAAAAATATGGGAGTCGTAGATTAAATAAGGGGAAAAATTATTTTTTACTTTTTAGTGCATTGTTATTATTTTAAGGTCGATTTTAATTTTTTTTAAATTTTTCATCAGCAAAATTTCGCCATTCCATTGACAATTCTTTCGTCAAGATCTAATAGAATATGTAGAAATAAAAATTTTCGCGTTATGTTCAAAGTAAACGTTCGAAGAATTTCGAACCATTCATTCGATGCTTTCCACAGAATATCGGTATGAAAACACGCCGAAGTCGGGCATAAAGTTGAGATCCCACGGCGTGAAAACACGCCGACGCCACTCAAATTGTTAATACCTTTCACGCATCGTGCAAACTGCAAATAATCGTTGAGGATGAATAATTTGGAAACGTGATTTATAATTTACACGTTACATTAATGATAGTTTGAGGAGAGATTATAGCGTTGCAAAAATACATTCTAGTGGTTATCTGTATTTGTTTATTTGTAAGGTTTGTGTTGTTTAATAGGCACTGTGCTTGAGGCCTACCAAGTGTTTTCCATTTTGAACACGGAATACATATATTTTTTTAAATAGATAGTAGGATTTGTAAGAAAACAGTCGGAATATTATTACTATGTATTAAAAATATGTGCCTGGGATATATTATAGTCCTCATGGTGGTTTATATTAATAATTAATATTAATAATTAATATTAATAATTTCTATTAATAATTAATATAATATAAATTAATATAAATTAATATAAATTATTCTCTCGATTAATTGCCAAGTAACTGTCTAGTACGGAGATTTCACTCTATTGTGGTCTCTGCGAATCGTTATTTGCGTCTGTTTCATCGAATCGAGTTAGATTTTTTTTCATTTGATAGAATTCATTCGGCTCAACTGAAGCTACGCTGTAGAAAGGAAACGAAAGTCTAACAACTCTGTGCTCAAATTAAATTGACCTCGCCGAATCTTATCAATTGCAATTACATTACAAATGGTATAGAATTATACGTACGACGAATTGGTGTGTTTGAATCGATTTCGTGTAGAATTACATCGACGGCGATTACATATTTTGTTCATTTTTTTTAAATACGTTCTCTTTTATCGAGAGTATATTACACTCAAACATGTACATATAATTGAATGCTATAAATTGTACTTTTTCACACTCCGAATTATTCGTCTCGAAATACAGATTGAAATAGATAACTGAATTTTGGAACAAATAATTAATTAAGCAAAATATATTAGATTGCCACAGGGCATCCTTTGGATTTTTCATAATAAGAACTAAAAAACTGCATTAAATTCTTAACAAATCAATGCATTTCATCAACTATTAATTTATGCCAATGAATCACGAGTTTTCCAATTTCTCGTTAGGAAAACTGTCTCCCTTTGGAACAATAGACTCTTTCAATTTATTCTTCGTTTCTTTAATTAATCAGTTTAAATAGAAGGAAATTTTTGTGTTGGAACACATTTGAAGTCATACTAGAGAGGAACCCACATTCTATAAGAGACTGATTAAACCAGAAGATATTTTAGAATACTAGTTGAACTAAAATTAAAAACTGTATTAGTGCAAACAAATAAATGTGGTGCTCAGAGATTGTACACTGCTCCCTGAAAAGAGTAAAAAGTACTTAATTAACATAATTCGAAAAACTAATTTTATCAGAATAGAATGGAATTTCGGTTTCAATAATGCAAGACTTTTGGTTTCCTTTATTATTATAATATATCTCATTGTACCTTCGCCTTGCTGTTGAAAACTAGTGATTCAAGTATCCTATTCCTTATTAAAGAATTTAAGTACTCCTCAAAATTCCTGGTCTGTGCTTGATAGACATTACTTACATTTGCTACTGCCAAGCAAGGCTATATTAGGTCCTATAATATTATAAAATAACGACAAAATAGTAATTACTAATTGCACTGTTATTTATCTTATAATATTGCAGTATTATTCCCATTGCGAAAGAAATCAGTGATATTACCAAAACTGAATATTGTCTCTAATTCTGAAAATATGAAGTGAGGAGTTGAAATGATAAATGATCTAAGTGCCAAAAAAATAAAAAATAATTTCTTTAGTGAAAAACGATGTGAATTCTATGCGGAATACGGTGGAAAAAGTTATAAGTGCTAGAATAATTTATTAACTGCTATCGCAAGACAGAGCTAAAATCGTGAGTGCCAATTTCGCTATGGTGAGAAACGACGAGATTGCCAGCAACCTCCACGGCCGTTATGTGTTTGCTTCCCTGTTAATCTGTAAAGGTAGCATACGCTGAAAGTAGTGTTCCTGATTTCTCCATTCAATTTCTTGAGAATTCTCGGGAATTCTCAAGAAATTGAAAAAATATTGCAAAAATTATATTTTTGGAATAATGTTGATAATATTTATCAAAAACACAAGAAAACTTTAACTAAATGATTATCCCTTTTATAAGAGATACAATAGTCTTATTTCCTCTTTTCTATATTTCTTCTTTAATAGCCACAAGAAACTTAAAAAAAATTAGGTACTTACTTCAGTATACAATTTTTCTAAATTTTTAAATAAGAATTTAAGAGCACCTTCAGCAGTTAATGATGTCGTTATTATCTTATCTACTGTGATTTTCTATTGGAATTCATAGAGGTTCTAATGTTATTAATAAGATGTATTATAAATTGTAGATGTGTTTATATGTTCGCGATTAACTAGTAATACACAATTTGAACTAACTGAAAATTCATTTCCGAAAATAAATGAGACTTATAATATTTTTCCTAGACTTAAGTTTCTCGAGAGATTACAGTATTTCTCGAGAAATTAGAAATAAGCAATTATAAAATTTCTCGAGAAAGAATTCTCGAGAAGGAACACTAGCTGAAAGTCCATAGCGATAAACGATCAAGTCGAGATTAAACTCTATCTGAACTTGATCGTTTATCGCTATTTATCTGATAAATGAACGACAAACGATATAAGTGGAAAATGAACAGAGACGCGTTTTTTCTTTCTACTGAAATTTTTAACTACTGGCATCGTTTACCATTTCAACTCCTAAATTATTTCATATAAATTCAGTAACCTCTCTCAATTTTCTAGGTATCTACTACTCCTTGGCATCTGAACCCTGTAATCTTCCTTTTCATATTTTCTTATTGGAAGTCAAGTTTTAATTATATAGAACAATCCCTATGAAGCTCTACAGCAATCCAAGTTCTCCACTGATTTGAATAGCATAAAGGCACGAAAGGAAACGGTTCGATGAGCAGGAGGACGTTTAAAGATTCGCACAGATTTCACTCGATTTCATGGCATTAAAAGGGCAGGTGCTAGTTAACCAGAAAAGTCAAAGGTCATTTTCTGCATGCAAAAACAGATAGCATCAAACCAGGTTCAAGTATAATCAGTAGGTAATTACTTGATTAGGACCATGCTTCCTAACGAAATGGGCATTAAACTCGATAACATACGGCTACCTACCACAATTTATAAATGTTAAGCAACATTATATCGAAGTCATACGATGTGGATATTTTTTTTCACGCTAAATTTTCCCTTTGAAAATTTATATCCCAATGTGTTCACCACAAATAGAGTCTCTTAATGTAATTATTTTCCTGTGCACTATTTAAGAATACGATACACGTTAAGTGTCGACAAACAACACTCACCCAAACGTAAGTTCACATCTTAAGGTGCGATCCAACGGCGCGTGGCTCGGCGAGCGTCGCGCCGTACCTATTTACTCCACGAGCCACGCGTCGCGGGGATAATGAGCTCGGGGTCGCCGCGGCTCGGCTTGGTCTTCTCGTCCGTTGTCAAAGGAACTGTATTCTGGCGCGGTGGAAACGGCGAGCCCAGCCGCGCCGTGGGAACGCCTTGACGAGCCTATAGGTTCGCCGAGCCATGCGCCGTGGGATCGCGCCTTTATAAAGTGATTGCTCACTGCCAGTTGTTTATTTTTGAACCGTTGAAACATAGCTTGCGAAGAGTTGCTGCAATTTATCGCTTCAAATTAAACTTGTGGCTTAAGTCTTCTGTAAAATTGTGACCTTAAAAAATGAATCAGTATTATTAAGTAGTTACTATATATACATATATACGCTTTGCTTTTAGAAAATGACGCGCACTGCAAAGTGTTAACCAGTATGGGTCTGCTCGAAACTGACAGAGTAAAGTACTTCTTCGCGCAATTGGTGCTTCGTGAGATTTTATTTTATTTACATAAGAAATAACATTGGCAATAATCATTGTATATAAAAATTCTCTAGAAGAAAAGAAAACGGGAGACAGGAGATTCTTAAAAGTGACATCCACTTGACGAATCAATTCAGAAAAATAATTAATAAAAAGTTATAACTCATACTTTGTTGTTGAATTATAGCCTAGGTTTGCTCGAGTAACTTATATTTAAGTATTTCTCTATTAAGTACTCAAAACGATTATTGTATGTCTGAATGTAGATTTGAAAATTTTCAGATGTTTGAATTCCTCATTGGCAATTTTGTTGAGTGCTTTAACGAAATATTTCAACGTTCTCAATGGATACTCCACAAATAATTAAGGGGCGGTTCCAGTCTACAGACCACAAAAAATGTGATTTTTAGGAATTAATTAAAGGAAAACGAGTATATATAATTTAATGGGACTTTTTGCATTGATTTAAGGATGTCTTAAACTATAGAAATGAATTTTTTGTTTTATAATTAATCATTGCATTATACGGCACTGGGGAGTTGTGAAAGTCGAGGCGTCAAAAAAGTTCATCCAGATCGGTGGAACCAGTAGCACCTGAACCATTGGTCTGAAGTGAAAGAATTACATTTTTTGAGAAAATAACGACACCTGAAGTTTGAAATCAGTTTCTCTCTATATTTTTCGTCCTTTCAGCGCCTTTAAAAAATACAAATTTTCATTTTTTTTTAAATTTTACTGGTCTCTCCACGAGCCAGAAGTATATTCGTCGAAATAAAAAAGTTTCAGTCGAATCGGATAATAACTTTTGGAGATACAGGTTCCACCGATTTTGAGAACACTGTTTCGAGAAAAAACATTCAAAGTTTTACGCGAGTGCCGAGTGGCCCGGTGTTCTCCATGCATTTGCCGCTGCTCAAATGCGAATAACTTCAGGAATTTTACAAATTTCAAAAAATCCTTTCAAACACGTATTCCTAATAGGTCGAACGTTCGAAAAATGAAAAAAAAAAAAATCGATTTTTGGACCGGAACCTCCCCTTAATCTCAGATGGTTTTAGAAATAAAAATGTAGAGAATTCAAATGTTTTATTTTTATTTATTTATAAACAAGCATTTTTCTAGTGATCTTACACCAAGAATAATAAGTACAATAAGACTGTCCATGAATACATAAAGCTTTATTCGTAAAGAATTCAGTGGAATTGTTATAGTAATTTAAGAATTAAAACCCAAGAATGGCTATGATTAAAAAACGAAGTAGGACGAACTTTACGTTTACATAATCTTTTTTATCGCCACTAGGCCCGTTTATACGTACGGTTTTTTCGACATAGCTAACCCCCCGGAACTAGGCACTGTCCTTCACGTCCATGCGTCCTCGGACCGCCCACCTGGACTTCGCTGCCTTAGGCTAACAAGGCTGAAGCCTACGTCTCCGTTTAGCTGGGGGCCCCTTATTCTTAATATTTTCTTCGAAATTTTTTTTTTTATATTGTTAACTTGTATCTTTAATGTTTATTTATGTTAATGTTACGTTTAGTTTCGATATTCAATATTAATTTTGAAATTAAATTCTTATTTAGATTATACGAGTATTATGATAAAAAAAATCAAATCACCGTCATTTTATTTTTTACATTTAACCGAGGGTCCACCAAATATTCAGTCCAGGGCCCCTGAAAGGTAAATCCGGCTCTGCAGGCGCGTACACTTCCGCTCCAGCGTGAAACTTGTGCTTCTGGAGCGACCAGCGTGTCAGAACCCGCAGATTGGAGCGTCCGTATAAACGGGCCTATTGGATGCCAAATTCATCCACCGAAGTGAGCGTTGCATCTCAATGCGTTCCAGTAACAGTTTGAATATTGTTACATCAAACTATATTCGTAGCACAATTGCGAGAATAAGTGCAAGTTGTGAGTAATCCGATACAATTTACAGTAAACCATAGCAGGTTACAGGGATGGCTTACCTTTCCAACGATTGGTCAATACGCGGAAAGGCGTAAATGTGTTGTCTTTGCAGCAAGCAATGTCCGCCATCGGCTTCGTCTTCTTTTTTAACCTACGAGCCTAGTATTTCTCTACGTATATCTAATACAATCAACGACACCACTGAAATAATCGCACGACACAGCTTTCTGCAAGCAGCCTCACTATTCTGCACAAGCTTGTGCTGACGCAAGCCTGGAAATCTGTAATCCTCATGTGACTATGACCAATTTTATGACTTATCTAATTCTGGCATTCCACGAAAATCATTCGAAACCATAATCGTTGCATGAACAACTGAAAATGCAACACCTCTTCCGCATCCCCCGTTCCTTCCTCATATCTTGCTTTCAAACATGCACCACGTCCCAACACACTCGGAAGCCAAGCAGTTCAACAGTACATCGTACAGAATTCTTTAAACAGAATCATACTTACGGAGATACTGACTCTTAGGGCAGGAGAACATAATCCTCGATCTTCGAGAACGATTTGAAGTAAAGGTTGGGGGGAAACCACGGGAATGTCGATTTTTCGAGATTTTGCGATTTATACAGTTCAAATACCCCCGCAAGAGAACGTTAAAGATGTCCACTATGCGCTGGAACAAAATACACCCATTTAAGAATAAATTATATAAGAACCTTAGATTCTTTGAACCTTGTTTCTTTACTGATGGACCAGAGTATTAAAACTTAATTTTCTCGATAACGTCATTTTGTGACGTTCCCCGTTTTTCCCCCTTACCCTTCAAGTAAAACTCACAAAACGAGAGAATTTGATCTCACAAATTCGATCGGACTCCTACGACATGAACACACACCAACTTTACTTCCGAGTGTATCGTCGACGATTCAGAAATAGAGAAGTCGTAAATTAGACACGGCTGTAAATAGCAGCATGTTGTGATGGTTGGGTCAAGTGTTTGAAAAGAAGACTACGGGATGAGAGACTGACAATGACGGGGGTGCACGAGGTCCCAATTACCGATTTCACAAAAATTTGCAAGAAAATCGGGTTCAAAGTTTCGTCAACTTCTACTTATTTTTCATTATAGGAAAAACTTGTTAAAAATGTAGAGTTTTACAACATATTTAAATTTCATTCAAATCGGTGACGAGACCCTAAAGTTAATAATTACCGTTTCTTTTTATGTTCAGTGCAGTCTCTTTTATGTATATATTTTTTTTAATTAACCTTTTTTAAATTTGGTTTCGGTATCCTATTATAACATTGCATCGTTTGTGATTGTACTAAAAGTGTGAAAATGCATAACATTTTTTCCCTCTTCCTTTTGAATAGATGTTAAGTAGATGCCAACGTTCCCCAGTGTTACGGTAACTTGATCACCTTAATTATCTCCGTTACAACTGAACCAATTCAAATTATTTTCCTTTTAAATACCTGGGCTTAGAGATGCCAGTAGGCTGATTGTAGTACATCTTTTGTGGATCATTTATTTCCCAGTTTTCAGGGCCACCTTTAGTTTATCAGATGGAACCCTTTAGTTCTCTCTCACCTATCTTTTGGCGGACAAAGAGATAAATTCGGCAAGTAGAGAAAAAATATTTAGAGACGTACTTCGCGTTCAATGCACTTCTGGATTAGTTACTTCAAATAGACTAACATCGTCATTCATTGCTGAGTGTACAGCAACGATTCGTTGTCGCATGCCCCCTGCTGTTGTTGGAACATCTCTGTAAACATTCTCTTCCAACGTGCCCCAGAAAAAGAATCCTGGGGGCGGGAAGTTTGCGATGCCACCGCGAGCGATCGAATGGCGAGGAAATGTGTGGTTAAGCACTTTACGTGTCGGACAACCGTCATGCTTTTACACCACGTGGCATGTTGCAGGTGGAAAGGATAGAAACAATGACGATGTAAGATATTCAAACCATTGGATTTCGATATACCAGTATTGTTTGCAATTTCTCAGGACCTGACGTGGGGATTCCTCTAAGAAACACTATTTCCACCATTTCTTCAGATCTAATGACAACGAAATGTACGTTCTGGTACTTGCCAAATTTGTCTTTCTGTCCGCTGAATAATAGGCGGAACAATAGGACAGGGTTCTATTTAAAAACCTGGGGTTGACCGTGAAAATTTTGAAACAAAATGGCCCACAAAAAATTTACTACACTCAGTCTATAGGCCCCTTTAAACCAAGGTATTTAAGGGGAAAATGGTTCGAATTGGTCCAGTGGTAGCGGAGGTAATTAAGGTGCTCAAGTTAAGTTGTCCACCCTACACCTGCGAGATTCGGAAGAGATGCAATTCTGAATGTGATTTCCATAGCAAATTAGGAGTAGCGTGCCATTTGTATTTAATCTGTTATTGTATGTTGTATGCAAACTTTGGACAATTTGGTGATTCGAATCTTGTGCACTCCCTTTGTAAAAGGGATATAATATGTATATGTACACGGCGCTGGGTGCTTAATGAAGGCCCCCCTAGGTTGCACACTTAAGACTTGCTTCTATCTGGTATTCCGCCTAATTTACGACTTCAATGTCTCTATCGTGGCAGAGATATAGTGACTAACTTGGGACTGATTCCAGTGGTGTATATGCGCGAGGGTGCGAACCACCAAACGTGGTCTTCGCCATTTATTTCAAGGCTGTGCTTATTTGGTCCCATTCAGAGTTCGGCATTACTCGAATTGCTGTTAAGTCGAATGTTTCATCTTAATATCATCATTCTCCGTAATAGATTTTTCTGGAGACTAACGTATTCGAATAGCTGTTCCAAAATTATTCCAAGGACGATGCGAATAGCTGTTGATAGTTTTCTACTGATTCGAAACTGTTTTGAATAATGTAAATAATAAATAGTTATCTGAATAAAAGTATTTATTATACAACGGATTTTTTATAGGTCCGTTATTCGTTATCCGAATCCAATTGTGCCCAACTCTGGTCTCATTCCTCCACACCCCGGAACCTTAACCGTGCGGTTTCTAGGTCTTTTTGGACCGAAGCTAACACCACCGAATACAGCACTATTAAATCGTAGCAGAGAAAAGCTCGTGAATAAAAAGAAACTGAATCGATCTGACAAAAATAACGTCGTCTAAAATGCCGATTGCTGGTGTAGTTGTTACGGGTCGAAACTGACCCAGGCACTGCAGCGCCACCTGTGCGCACGCGCGAATTAACCTCCAAAAAGGAGGTTAACCTCAATACAGCAGGGTGGCGAGGAAATTCGCTAAGCGGTAGCTATTTTGGAGTGGGGACGGCTACCCACGTCCACGCATGCGCGCGATGACGTCGCGACCGTTGAGCCAATCGACGCCAATATGAAGATTCGTCGACGCCAGCGCCAAGTCAAGCCAACTAGCCAAGGCAAGTGAGGCCGCAACCAACCAGCGCCGACAACCGATTCCCCGGCGATGCTAGTTGGCTGGCTTGGCTTGACTTGGCGCTGGCGTCGGCAAATTTTTCAGCGATTCTCATCTTGGCGTTGATTGGCTTAACGTTCGCGACGTCATCGCGCGCATGCGTGGACGTGGGTAGCTGTCCCCACTCCAGAACAGCTACCGCGGTAGCCGTCCCCACTCCAAAATAGCTATCGCTTAGCGAATTTCCCCGCTACCCTGCAATACAGTACTGTCTTCCTAAGTGACATATTTCGTGATTCCATAAGTGATAATCCGTCATTCCCACTACTTCTTTTGTAGTTGCCTTGGCTGTCGCTGTCAGGTGCCCCCTCGGTCGTCCTCACTCGCAAACAGACCACCTCACGCGCCGCGGCAGAGAATAAAGGCAAGCCGAATAGAGGCTCGATTCGAAAGTTGAAGATGGCCAGTTCCGACCCGTTTCACTTTTCAGAGACAGCACTGTATGTCCCTGGGCATTTAAAAGGCCAGCCACTTTGCTCCTCGTTTATTCCGTTACCGCGTCACTATATCTCTGCAACGCACCATACGCATCTGTGTTGACGTGCGACATGAAAATGCGAGTCGATCGCCTGTTTATAGGATGTTAAGCAGAGCTGGCGTATTTTTGCTAACTCTTCATGAAGCGACGAATTGATTTCGCTTTGTAGCGATTGCACTGGCGTGGCGGGGGATGGTACAGGTTTGCGGGAGCAATCGGGGCAATATATGTGGGCACTCGAGACACGGTTCAGGGCGGCCCGAAGGGAGCGGGGTTTTGAAGGGACCAGAAGTAAAGTATGATGCTAATACGCTTGCCGAACAATGTACAAACTTTGTATATGAGTCGAGCGACGTCGGGCAGACAGCCTTCAAACGACGAGAAATTCTTTGGTGCAAACATCTGCGTGTTATATATTTCTATGGCATTTTTCGGCGGCTCTGTTTACTCTGTATGGTCGAGTACTCGGTTTCGCAAAAAGTGCACTAGATTGTTATAGCAGTCCGCATAGCGTCCATGTTCCTTTCTATCCTGCTACACTCAACTTCGTTCTAGACTCGTTCGGAGGTCTTTATGGGTTTCTATGCATACGCACTTGGTGGCACAATTGTCGGTAAAGGGTTCCATCCTTTTTTTTTTTAGCGTCGATCGTAGCCGAAACGACATGGTTGGTGCATTCGTAAAGATACAAGTCGTACGAGTCCTCTTTTTATAATCCGTTCTCGAAACGATCCCGTGCTGCGACACATCGTTGTCTTCAGTTCAGAACGTGTGGGTAATACGTTTTTTCAGATACAAGCTTCTTTACGTACGCAAATTGTAAGCTTGCTTCGTATTGTACAGTATTTCGTACGTGTAAGATATAAGAAACAGACCACTCACGCTCTCCTACTGTTTTGTCAATGATAAGATATGTTGTACTGTATTTGGTGTATAATTTTATACGTATTTTTGAACGCTTCCGTGCAGCGAGAGCTTCTCGTATTTTCTCATTTTGTGGTAGTCGTTGTTGCTTGTAAAAGTGCCGGCTAAGTAAAGATTATTTTTGGTCGTTCTGTAATTAAAGTTTGTTGGAGATGTTCAGAAGGATTCTCGTGTGGTCGGTGATGGCGGTTCTAAAATTCCCGTGGCCATTGCAAGGAGACAGTTACGATTTCACGTTGCACCATGTAGATTCTTGGCGACTTTCGAGAGCATCGATTTTTGCGCTACTTGTTGTCCGACTGTCGAAGTAAAAGATACCACTCGAGTTGCATATACGTATAAATGAAATAGGAAATTTTATTTTTCTATTCGTCTCTGGATGTTATTCTTCACGTTTCTCTGCAAAACCCTCCACGTCGATCGTTTTCTGTAAAGTGGCGTTGAAACGCATTAGATCTCGCTTTGTATTCTGACGCTTAGTAATCAAAACGCACAGAGAACACGTCGTACAGGAGATACGTAGTAAAACAAATGGAAAGAGAGAGAGAGAGAGAGAGAGAGAGAGAGAGAAAAAAAGGAAAAAGTAAAACGGAGAAAAAGAGGAAAATGGAAAGAAGGCAAAAAGGAGAAAGAGAAACCCAGAAGAAAATGACTCTCGAAAAGGGAACAGTTAGAATGGAAGCGGTGTGTTATTTGTTTAAAACCGCAGCAGAGTAGGACGTTGAACGAGCGGTGAACTCCGTTTGACCGGTTGACCCGTCGCTTTTCCAGGTGATAGCTGTGATATCAATACTCTTTATTGTGCTTTCGACGATCGCACTAACTCTCAACACCATTCCTAGTATGCAAGTGAATGATGAGAAGGGGAACTTTCAAGACAATCCGCAGCTCGCCATGGTGGAGGCTGTGTGCATCACATGGTTCACCCTCGAGTACGTGCTTAGGTTCAGTGCCTCCCCAGACAAGTGGAAGTTCTTCAAGGGCGGTCTGAATGTGATCGACCTACTGGCTATATTGCCGTACTACGTATCTCTGTTCCTGGTCGAGACGAACAAGAACGCGACCGACCAGTTCCAGGACGTGCGCAGGGTAGTGCAGATCTTTCGTATAATGCGGATCCTGAGGATCCTGAAGCTGGCCCGCCACTCGACCGGGCTGCAGAGCCTCGGCTTCACCTTGCGTAACTCGTACAAGGAGCTGGGCCTGCTGATGCTCTTCCTGGCGATGGGCGTCCTCATATTCTCGAGCCTCGCCTACTTCGCCGAGAAGGAGGAGCCCGGGACCAAATTCATAAGCATTCCAGAGACCTTCTGGTGGGCAGGCATCACGATGACCACCGTCGGATACGGCGACATCTACCCTACGACCCCGCTCGGCAAGGTGATCGGCAGTGTGTGTTGTATATGTGGTGTCCTGGTAATCGCGTTGCCCATTCCCATTATCGTTAACAACTTCGCTGAGTTCTACAAGAATCAGATGAGACGCGAGAAGGCCCTCAAGAGGCGGGAGGCCCTCGAGAGGGCCAAACGGGAGGGGAGCATCGTGTCCTTTCATCACATCAATCTGAGGGACGCCTTTGCCAAGAGCATGGACCTCATCGACGTCATCGTCGACACCGGTAAGCGACGGACCACTAAGGAGGATGATTGAACAAACAAAAAAATAATAATAATTTTCTGTCGCGTTGTTGTACGCTTTGCTACCCGACGGCCGATGGGTTTTTTTTCGCGCTGCTTCTGGGGATATTCGGCTGGGATCCGGGTCCTCGCTATATTAACACGCAGTACATAGTGGTTTGTCTGGACCGTTTTTACAAGCTTCCTGAGGCTTTCAGATTTCATATTTACAACTTGGTAACATCTCTCGTGTTGCTGCAGTCTTCGTTGTGCAACAGTCACGTGAACTTCACTTTTTTTTGAACGTTCCTTTTTATATCAAGTAACCGTCGAGTATAGTGGAGAACGAGATTATAATTTCCATTCCAGTTGAAACAGTGGAATTTCAGTTGAAAGTGATACAGATGGGCATCCATCACTGTACATTCTCGTCTCTCCACCGCTCTTTCGCCGACGCTAATCTTCGGATTAATCCCCAAGAAGAGCCAGCAACTGTAGCTTTACCATAATCAAAGTGGAACAATTTATCAACCCTGACGCAAGAATGATAAATTTATCAGTTCTGGCGCAGGGCTGAGGTCATGGCCCGGCTGCGTACACAAACACCGTCTAATTGTTCGAGTCGACTTTCTCATTAACACTCTGCGTGGCGTCGGCGTATTTTCACGCCGAGCGAGTTCCACCCTGTGCACCGCTCGGGCGTGTTTCCACGTCGATATCTCCTGGAAAGCATCGAAAGTATTGTTTGCCTTGAAAACGAATCAAGCTCGGAGTTCGCTCTGCACTTCGCTGCCTCCCATGAGTCATCTGGTAATGAAAATTTTAATTTCTATATTCTCTATTAACCTTTCGCGAAAGCTGCCAATGCATCGGCGAGTTCTTAACGAAAGTGTGCCTGAACTCGACCTCATTCGGGCTGTTTTCAATCACACGGAAGTGATTCCAATGGTCTGAATAACGTAGTGTTTGTACTCATTCTCATCTGAAAAATCTGGTCCATCCATTGGTACCCTCGTGCAGATTAAATTCCCTGCGAACGATCAGTGCACGCAGCCTGCGCGGGGAACGCCAACGGGCGTTGAGCGAGTACCGAGAGCAAATGTTCCTGGAGGACTTCCGCACGCGACAGTACGCTAAGCGTTTCAAGCTTCGCGCGCAAAGGGTTGATACCCGATATAAAAGTTTAAATTCTCATTACTGCCGGCATGTGTTCAGAGCGCGAGGATGAGCCTGACAAACCATCCCCAGGAAAAAATCTGTCGCTCGGAAAGAGCCCCTACCTCCGTACCTACCTTGCGCCACTCAAAGTGTTAACGTGACTGCACCATATCTGTAAGCGTACACGAACTCTCATTGTCAGACGGGGGAGGAAAGAAGTACCATTCGCGCGCTATCATTTAACAACACGTGCCACGGCTAATCATTATCCGCGTTCCATCCGATTCATTGCGATCCGTACGTTCCAATTGCACACCACCAATCCTGCGTCAAGGTTGATATATTGATGGCACGATGGGAGGAAGAAAACTGCAGGATGGACACCGTGGCTGTTTTCAGGTCACGATATGTCCGGCGTGGATGGTAACAGCAAGGAGGAGGAATCCGTGTACGAACGCAGCCCTGCCCAGAACAGGTCAGGCTGTTATCCTAGCTATGAGCGTTACGGTCCCTCGTGGCGTCGTCGCGCCGCCTCGTTCTCCTGCTGCTTCCTCGGTCCACTTAACGAACAGCCTACCACGCCGGACAGACCGAGATCTAACGTTCTAACTAACCGTTTGCCCCCTTACACGTGGAACGACAACCACCCGGCACACTTGCCCGCGATCAAGCGGCCAACACCCGTTCTACGCGAAGGTTGATGGCAAGGGACCGAATTGCACGCACCCCCCTAACTCACGATATGTCCGACGTGGATGGTAACCTGTCGTTTATGTCAGTAATTACGCGCTCCCGCTCACCGCCACGTACATACACAGCCGAGAAAGCAGTCTACCACGCCGGACTGAGACGAGGTCACGCTTCATCAAAGGTTAATCAATTGCCGTAACTACACGTTGCAGCACACCTCTCTGATAATTCTCGTGCTGCTCGTGATCCAGACCTGCGTCATGGTTGATAAACTTGTCGTTCCGCGAGGGAACGGACGGACGTGTCCGAGTGCCGTTCTTGGATTGCGATAGTCCGGCGTGGGTGGTAGCAGTCGGCCAGAAGGTTGTTATGGAAACGTGCCAGTGATTATCGACGTTGGTATTTTGTTCTTTGTTTGATGGTTGACAATAGATTTCGTATTACTTACAAGGGACGCTCGGTAAGCGTCACTCGCCGATTCTGATGAAACTTTGCACGATTGTTCACTGGTCCAACTTAGGAACCTTGCCGCATTTGGTGGCTGCTACTTTAAAGGGAGAAACGATTCCTGTTGTTAGAGTCGCGTTTTTCATTTATACGTGTATAGCTCCTGAATTACGAAAGATAGCGAAAGAGGATTCGAATGAAATTTGCACTGTTCCTAAAGCCCTGTAAATCGGTGGGAACAACTTCTGAGGAATTGGTTCCTTTAAGAAAATTTCAATCTTACCCCTTCTCTTTTTTCGAAATTTTAATAGCTTCTTTAGGGGAATGAAGACATCGTTGTATTTCGAGACCAATGCTGTTAGACAATGGATAATTACTATAATTTTTACAGAAGGGATAAGAATGAAAGTTTCCTATCAGCAATGAAATACGGCAAAGTTCTTAGGTTGAACTAGTGAAGAATTACCGAATGTCCCTTGTTGGTCTGGTTTTCTTTGAACAAAATACTCGTGTTTAAAAGTGATCTTGATACATGTAGTAGTATTTCTGCGAGATATACATCCACGAAAGTATGAACTTTTTCGTGTTTGTATATTCTCAAGAGTCTGAGATGTAGAGTACACGTAGACACTGAATTTGTGTTTCACTTGTACGCAGAATATTTTCAAAACAGCACGTTTCGAATGTAGAACGCAACCGTTGAGTTGACTTACTGGAACAAGTTGGGGTTATGGATAATTCAGATACCTATATAGAGTTTCGCTATTTCTTCCACACTGATGAAACGCTTAAATTATGGAAATATACTCTGCGCATAAGCTCGGTTTGAATCGCAAGTAGGATGAACCTCCGAGTCGCTAATTAGTACTTTATAATTTGCTCCGTAGTCCCGCTATTTTCGTTATCCGCCTAGCGACCAGCCTACC
Organism: Andrena haemorrhoa; assembly: GCA_910592295.1. Taxonomy (NCBI): domain Eukaryota; kingdom Metazoa; phylum Arthropoda; class Insecta; order Hymenoptera; family Andrenidae; genus Andrena; species Andrena haemorrhoa. The sequence goes on from OU342943.1 coordinate 10,175,039, forward strand.
ACGCCGGACCAGACTGCGATACACCATTATCAATTACAATTCGTACATTTCTTTAATCGTCAAAAGAACAATGTTAAGTCTCTAGAGTGATTTATGGCTGAAGAGCGTGCCGACATTTCTATACGCTGTTGAAAAGATTTCGAGACCAAGCGAATGACACCACATCTAACTTGAAAATCATATGGGATCTTTTTAAAAAGATGGGCTTAAAGCTTGTGTCTTGGAGCTTTCCAATAAAAGAATTTTGGCTATTGGATGTCACGAGTCCAGATGGCTGTCAAACTGTGTAACCCAGGCTTGGGAATTAAGTGAACTTGGGGGCCGATTTTCAGAGGCAACGCCCCCTTTCTCCCGCCGTGCGTCTTGGCCCCCGCGGCGGCCCAGGTACTTGGAGCGCCTCAGCCCCGTGCCACGTGAACCGCGCGTGGCGCGTTCACAAAACAAAAACGCATCGAAAATCGTCTAGCCTAGGCGCATGGGGGCGACATTGTATCAATAGGTTTCCACATCGTCCCAGAGAGTACGATTTTCGATGCGTTTTTGTTTTGTGAACGCGCCACGCGCGGTTCACGTGGTGCGGGGCTGAGGCGCTCCAAGTAGGTACCTGGGCCGCCGCGGGGGCCAAGACGCACGGCGGGAGAAAGGAGGCGTTGCCTCTGAAAATCGGCCGCCAAGTTCACTTAATTCCCAAGCCTGGTGTAACCCATTCCACAAGATATTCCCACCTGAATTTCAACTTAAAAGTGGTACGTACCAACCCATTGATTCTCGACGATGCCTCTCAAACGGTGTACAGAAATGGCGACGCGTCGAACTCATCAGAAATCACTCAGCAGATTTAACACTCTCCTTCATTATTCATCGAACGATCGCTACATGCCCCTCTCTATTGGAGCATACGTTGGCCAGAGGAGCGCGCAACTTTGGAACGAGCCCTCGCTGTTCTTGCGTCATGGTTGATACGTCGACGGCATTGTAAAAGAGAGAACGGACGCGGAACCTGTTTCCAGGTCACAATATGTCCGGCGTGGATGGTAACAGCACCGAGGGAGAGTCCGCGTGCGGCCGCGGCCCTGCCCAGACCGGGCCAGGCTGTTATCGTAACTATGAGCATTACAGTCTCTCGCGGCACCGTCGCAGCGCCTCGACCTGCATCCCAAATCTGCCAAACGATCTGCCCACCACCCCGGACAGCCCCAATCGCCGCCTCCTGGACTTCGCCCAGAGCATGCCAGGGACCCAGAACGACGATTACTTTCAGGACGATGTGCCGGCCCAGCACATGAACCAAGGCAATACCACACCTAGCGTAAGTCCCGTCGTGTGAACCGGTTACACCGGTCACGTATGATTTTCGATGTGTACTCGTTTTCTGTACGCGCCTGGCGACTAGGCATGCGCGGGCATCTGACAATCCTTGGGCCCAGTCCTGTCCAACGTTTGCTCTCGCCGAGCAAGCCGGCTCCGCCCCTATTTCCGTCCATCTCTAGTCATGGTACAGGGACGAACGCTATATATGTATGCTGATGTTTCAGGGTGCACTCAGATTAGAGCCGGGCCCTGAACCGAGCACGCCTAATGCCTGTTCCTCACGACACAGAAGGCTCTGTCTAAACTGGTGGAAATCGGTAGAAATGTACGAATGGTCACACGTTGGAACGTGACATTGTGGGGTCTGAAACGGTGTTCCGCTCGGGGCTCGGCTCTAGTCTGGACCCACCCTTATATATCGTGGGCCCGATTATAGACCCAGTATGGTGCCTAACAGCGGACACAACCGCGAATGGGACTTCCCCCGTGGACAGGACTGCTTCAAACAGATTGGGTTCGGTTTTTCTTGGATTTAACGAAGCGGCAGGGTTGTTTGGATTATTTCGTTTCTTTGGGAATGTGTTTGGTTATATCTTTGAGGTAGGAGACATTGAGGGTTGAATTTTTGTTACTATCAGGGCTTGTTTATGGTGGTAAAGTTAGAGGGGGAAATTGAAGACCTGAACTAGTGCTGTTCTTTTTTACGTGGAGGGGGACTTAAAATGTGGGGGTTCAATAAGTGTAAAAGAGTTCGGGGATGTTGAAAGTTTGAAGGTTTGAATACTGCAAAGTGCAGCTTTTGTTTGGATAAAGCTTTCCTTCTTTGATGTTGTCCCACTTTGGGGTTTAGAAGTTGATAAAATACCATTTCTATGTAGTTGCTTATACTATTTGTATGTATTCGTGTACAATAACTGTTTACAATAAACACAGTAGAAATATTGTATTATATTTGTAAGTATATCGTGAAGTTTTCTACTATTTTCAGAGATTAACTTTGAGTGGGCTTTTTTATTTTTATCGTGGTTTACACTATCTTTTTGCTTTACATACACGAGTGCTAAATCTATTAAACTTATTTGTAGACAGAGCAATTAACGGTTTGGAAATTTTAATATTTATGGGCGTGTTTTTACACAAACTGTTGGCCACTTTATCGATAGTGATTGACTATTACATTTCACTCCGATTTTGTCTACAAAGCGCTCGCCTTGGACGTACGACCTCCACTTAAGGATACTTTTGTTTGTAGTATACAAGATGTGTCATTAACTTCTTTACTATATTTATTGAAGCTTTCAGGAACATAATTTATAATTTTGAAATAAGATATTTCAAAATTTCATCCCAGAGGCTGTCCTTAAATTACGTAAGGTTAATTTTGGCGATTTCTTTCCCCCTCCGTCACCCAGCATAAGAATTCGTAAGATTTTATATTTTAACCCCTTCCCAGCCCCCTCCTTACGTAATATTTTGTACATTGCGGTTTTTGGTTTATTAAAATTCTTTTAAAGGTTTATGTAATTTATTTAACTCGGTTTCGAGAAATATCAACTAAAATTACTTTTCTGAAACATGGAGACTCCCTCACCAAAAAGCCCTACGTAATTTAAGTACGACCCCCTATGGACTTTCTCATTTCATGTAGAAACAAATTGTTCGCCCTTTTCAACAGTGTGAATTTTGGTACAGTTTGAGAACCTGAAATAAAATTTATAAATAGTCTATACATCTTTACGAAATTTGTACGTATAATAATTTTTAGTACGGCACGCATGTAAAGCTATACAAGAATATTTTAAAAAGTATGATTGATCTGGGTAGCTGCAGTACGAGAAAGAATCAAAGTGTATAAGAGAGCAAGTGAAAGAGGATTGCCTATATAGTCAGACAAACCTTCCAGCTAACGTGATCTCTAATCTCTGTGTAACTTTTCATATATGCGTCATCTAAAAAATTGATTCACATAAAAATTATTCATATTAACAGTCTTCAAAAATTTGCATATAAGTGGAAATTCCGTTTCAGATTATTATGTTACACCTCCATTGAAACTCTTTAGAAAGAACAGAGCGTCAGCATTTCTAATATAACACGAGCAGCATCTGTTTATAATGCAGGTCGATGAAAAACAATTACGCTGACATTATTAATGCATTTTCAACGAACTCCTTCTAAAAGAGTTAGTGAAATATCTTGTATACTTTTTTTTTAAAGTTTCAACCTCTAATAAGGTTATTTCAGTCATCATAATGCGAAACTAATTAAAAAACAGAAGCTACCTTTTAAAGTAATAGAAATTTCTTCATGTACGTTTATTTGAGTTTTTTTCTAATGTACCGTATCTTATTGTGTGCGTCACTCCTTCGGTTCTAAACCAATCACGAGTCAATTAAGGAGAATCGATAATCGTGAGAATCCCGGTGCAGCTGTATTTCACATCTGATAAGAGAAATTCGAACCCATCTGTGCGGACAGAATCGTTAATAAAGTTCGAGTAACCGCACGTGGCTATTAGAGGCACGACTACCTGAACATCAGCGCGGTCGCATTGGATGCAACCTAGTAGTAGAGTCTGACTTTGGTCAGACCCACGAGCAATACGCACTCTGTCGAACTCTTTCCAATCTATTTTTTCATTTACCACGAATAGAGAACGTTTGAATAACGGAACAGATACTTTTATAAAAAACGAAACAGATAATTTATAAAAATCTATTAATGTAGCGTGAATAAATTAAATTGTGGAGTGAATAGGTTATCGTAGACGTTACTTTTTAATTTGTAAATCAATACGATGGCCGTTCAGTTGAATATATTTTTCACTATGCTTTCTTAATGAATTTTTATCCTTTGTTTACATTGTGGTAACCACCCGAAACATCGTGGTATTAGATATTTGAAAGGGAATTAATTTAATTTAGAAATTGAAGAGTTGTGAAACAGAGTAAAACTTTGGAATTGTTAATTCTTTAAGATATTTTAGTATTCATTTCTTGTTCCTTTCAACGAGTTTTTATAAACTGTTACTTGTACAACGTTATTTTTCCGATAATAGTTAATTTGCAACAGTAGCTTATTCGAGGTACCTATAGTTCAGAAGCAATGGAAATTATTCGAAGAAATCACGATTCGTTTATCCGAGCGAAGAATGTCGTGCGTTTAGAAATTGGTGCATAACTACTATCAAGCACACTGATTGCTCGGTTCGTTTTGTTTCAATATTTCTGTCACTCACTGCTATATATGTGCGTGTGCATAAATTAGCTTGATCTTTAATGTATTGCCCAGTCGAAGGAACCTGCATCCAATGATATCGTTCCTGGATGGAGTTCATATGAAATCGTTGATGTCGAATAGCCTCGTTACACCGCCGGCGCCGTGTCGCTGTGAGAACAAATTTGCAATGATATTTGAATCGTACCAGAATGACACGATGTACCCAAGCACGCCTAGTATGAACAGTATCTCCATTTATTTTACTTTCGTGTAGAAGGAAAGCGCTTCGAGCATACCTGGCAACCTCCTTACTACCCAATTATCCCACAATTAGACTCGTTCAGTTAATTCTCCATGCTTGGAATCCAATTGAAATTTACAACGTAATCCTTGGGATAAAAGTTCATTTGCAACAATAGCTTATTTCCCAAAGAAACACAATATTTAACAACACCAACGTTCACAAATAAAAGAACAACATTTATCGCACCATTCTGTTATCCTCGTGTTTTAAATTATATCCAAAATTTGGCAACGGTGGTGTGTAGTAAAATGTTCTTAAACTTTTTTGAAGCGGGTAACTAAAGTTTCCAGATTGATTTTTCAATACTATTGATATATCTCCAGGCTCGGATAAGCAAGTAGAATTTAACGTGCTGCAAATAGGGGTAGCCAATATAAGCGATATGCTCGATGCGCAACTTCTTATCTATGTGTGCCTGCTTGTTTTAACGGGATACCAATGATTGATCGAGTGGTATCCCGCGGTGTTGTGCGCGACTTTTATCAGCAGAACGGCTGCCAGCATCTGAAATTTCGATCTGGCGCGAACCCGAGACGGGTAAATATTTTCCGGGGCACAGTGCGCGGTGGAATTTGACAGGTGTCCTTGTTAAAATTCTTTTCCCCGCCTCTCCCATCGATTTTATCCCCGGAAAATATTTACTCGACGGTGGGATACTAAAGTGATATGTACGGGAAACTATACGGAGCTGGGTTCATTATTATTTTACTTATTCCCTTTGTGAAAACAGCGACACTCTACTTTCCATCGAAAGTATCTTTGCGCATACGCTTCTTTTAAATAACCATTCCGTGATTCTGTATATAGATCCGTGCATGAGACAGTAACTAGTCTGTTGAGAAATACCTTGCTCTGTATAATATACATACATATGTACAGCTTTAGCAGAGGTGGTGATTTTCCAATGCAACACAGAATTCTCCTTGGTAACAGATGCATCTGTACTTGCCAGTGCTTATTTCTATTCGAATAAGAAGCACCGTTTAAATAATTCTTTAAATTAAACCAGCACTACAGGGTACAGATGCGTTCGAATAAAGGTTTGCGCAACGTTTCGGGTTTAAAGGCTACTTGGTCGCGTGTTTTTCCTGACAAATCATTTACGATAAGAGTTCTTTATGGTTTTGGCGGTATTGTTCGGTAGACGATGTCTACGGAATTCTGTTTGATCCGCGAGCGAAACGACGATCCGCGGAGCCCGAAAGAACGACATTAACATCCCTTGACGGTCGATTTCCCCCCTTTACTCGTCCACGCTGCTCGAGTTCTGTACCCTCTTGACAATTCCATACGCACCTACAGTACGGTGAATACACTCTCTTTAAAACAGAATAACTTTTTTCAAATGCGTCCAACCGACTTGAGGCTTTTTTAGAAGGTAGAAGGATTAGTTTACTGCGTGACGTGTTTTGTCGTTTTGAAAAAAATTGCAATTGGTCGGAATAGCAAACAAAAATAGTGGAGGTTGCTTTTTCAATTCTTTTATCTGAGCCTGTAATGAAAATTAAAAAAAAAACCCTTTGGCCATTGAAGTAATTTGTATGCATGCCTAAAATTTCATCAAAATCGGTTAACGTTCCTCTGAGCTACAAACGCTTAAAGATCGCAAATAAGGTCGAAAGTCGCTGATTTCGCGAATTTCGCGATTTTTCAATTTTCAATTACGAATTCTCATTACAGGCCCAGATAAAAGAGTTGAAAAAGCGACCTTCACGATTTTTTTTTGCTATTCCAACCAATTGCAGTTTTTCTCAAAACAACAAAACATGTCGCGTAGTAAACTAATCCTTCTACCTTCTCAAATAACCTCAAGTCGGTTGGACCCATTTTAAAATAGTTATTCTGTTTTAAAGAGAGTGTATTCACTTTCGCACCTTACTGTATACCTTTAATCCGTCGAGTCAGATTTTATTCAAGCTTCTTCGCTTCTCGAATCCTCGGAATTGGTTCTAAAATATCCGCTTGTGTGGCGACGTTTGATAATTTAACGCGAGACCTTGCTTCCTCAAAAGCTGACGCTGTTGTGGTGTCATTTATACAGAACGTTTCTTTATTAACTCCGTTGCAAAGCATTTTCTAAAGAACTGTCGAAGACGTGGGCACGAACATTTTTAGTAAAGTTACATAATTGCTGATAGAAGATTTCTCATCCTTGGAGATTAGGTTATACTTGAGCTCTCTGCAAAGTTTCCAAGTGTGTATTATTATTGAAAATATTTCAACCAAGAAACATTCGAATAGGCAGGAGTAATACTATTTTTTTTTTAATTTCGATAATTATGCAGGAAAGGTGTTTCAGCACCGATGACAATGATTTTTAAACACGTTGTCCGGTTGTATGATTCTAAGCAGGTATTTCCTATACGTATAACCGCCACGTTGCTTGGATTAGTCTTCGAGATGTTTAGAAAACTCTGATCGGTAATTGGGGGGCCGCACAGTGGTTCGAGTAGGTATACTACATGCTAGCTGGACAAAATCATTTTTTCGCGGTATTGGGTTTATATGGGGTTCAAATCAGAGACCCGGAACGAAATGGTTTTTCGTTTCGTTTCGGTTCCGCTCCGATAATAATAATTTCGTTTCGGTTAATATCGTTCCTGCTGAAAAATATTTCGTTTCCATCAGAATGAAAAACAAATTTTGTTCCGAACCAGTTATTACATTTATAAAAAAAACTCGTATAAACTTATTTTTATAATTTGCTTGCCTTTGGTACTTATATTATAAAATATTATACGTTATAGTTATGTATTATAGAATATTATATATTATGTCTTGTGAATACAATTTAGAGTTTTGATGCTTTCGGTTGCAACTCTTGCCCTCCTGGACATGGCTTTTTTTTAACCAATACTCAACCATAGACTTACAATGGATTCAACCAATAATCAGGTAAGGTTATGATTATTGCATGATGCAATCGGTGCAGGCAGGCGACTTTTTTGCCGACACAAAATATGATGTAAATAAGGGGCGCGCTCAATTTAAATTTTTTAATTTCAAGTGTACAGAACGTTATTAGTCGGAATTTTTATTTCGGTTATATCGTTTTCACTCCTGCAACAGGGTTAAGAATTTCGTTTCGTTTCTGTTTCTGTTGCGACAAAATATTTTGTTCTTTTCGTTTATTGTTTTCGTTTCTGTTCCGTTCCGGGTCCCTGGCTCTAAAGGTGCCTCTACACGCTGATGCAAGCATCAGTGTTTCACGACTCCTGCATCAGCGTGTAGAGGCACCTTAAGACACTACTGCAGTTCTCCTCACCGATTCTAACCTTAGCAACAGGATAGGCGGGTTGCTCGCAGCTAGGCGCTAAAAACGGCTCCCTGTGCATCCCTGCCTTAAGGGGGAACACCACTGTGACGGCCGGAAAAGTAAGCCATTTTTAAGAAATTTTTCTCAGGAATAATTTACAGCTTTCATAGAAAATTTGTATTACCTACCTTTAGTACGCTGTCTTAAGAGACTGTTAAAAAAACATGAACAGGAAAACATCCATAAATTTTAATATATTAATTAATTTTCTATACCCCCCCTCGCGAGCTGGTCGAAGGTGTAACTATGGAACAGCAGGTCCGAAATCAAATTTCTATTTTCTTTATAAACTATATGAGTGTAGTTTCCGTTGTACGTACCGATTTCTTAAACAAATTATTTTTGCAAAAATGGTGCGCTTTAGAAGAAAAGTTTCGAAAATTCGGGAATAAGATGGACAGTGTTTCGAGCGTGTTTCAAAGAATTTGTTTTCAATCAAAGAATCCGTACGTACAACGGAAACTACACTCATATAGTTTATAAAAAAAAATAAAATTTGATTTCGGACCTGCTGTTCCATAGTTACACCTTCGACCAACTCGCGTGGAGGGGTGTCTAGGATATTAATTAATATATTAAAATTCATGCATGTTTTTCTATTTATTTTTTTATAGTCTCTTAAGACAGCGTACTAAAGGTAAGTAAAAAAATTTTCTACAAAAACTGTAAATTATATCTGAAAAAAATTCTTAAAAATGGTTTACTCTTCCGGCCGTCACAGTGGTGTTCCCCCTTAAGATAAAGAAATGTTTTTCTGGGTCCATTCCGTGTCCCGACAAGCAACTTCCTCCTTCGACAGTAGTAAACAGGTAAACAGAGCACACCAGCAACTGTGGATGCCCCTTCACGGGGGGACGCTAAACAAATCTAGCTTCCACCAACTATCGATCAAAGTTCTTTGTGAATATCTCGAAAACTAAACCCGAGGGGCGGTTATATTTATAGAGAAAAGTTGACCTTGACAACATACTTCAAGGTCATTGAAACACCTTCTCTGCATAATTACCCAATTGGTATCCACGTGGCCAATAGGTCCTTAGAAAATAGCATTTCATGGAATTAATGAGGCTGATTATATGCGTATAATAAACCACAGTTCACGTATCATGCGAACTGCGAACTGAAATTTCCTGCTTAATCGTACAACAATCTATGAAGCATTCAAGACTCGACGAGTTAAAGATATCGAAGTCGTTGGAGACACTAATCTTCTCGTTGTAATCCGAACCTTTACGTGCCATTGGCTTGTTTCCCCGTTTGTTCATTACCACCGAGTGGAACTTCAGTTTCTGTATCAATTACCTCCTGACTTGATTGTCAGCGTCCCATTAACGATCGGCAGTGGACGTGAGAAAACACGTGCTGGTGAATGAGAGGATTAAGAACTCTTCGCAGGGATGAAAGGACAGTGAAGACATCGAATACACGAAGGACAAATAAATTCTTTTGCTCGCAGTACGAATCGACTCTATCGAGACCAACGGCGTCCAAATGCTTTTTCGTCAGGAAACGCGTCGGTCTTACGATCCGCCGTTAAACGTGACCATTTTCTTGATCGACAGTGTCTCTTTCGCACACCACTGCGGTCCTGGAACGCTCGCTTCTGAACAGATAAATGTCCCTTTCAGTTTCCCTTGCTGTTCTGTTTCTTTACACGAAGAGAGTACACGGGGCACGGAAATTTAGGCAGAAATATGATGTTCTGCGAATGGAGGCATTCGTCACTTCTGCATGTGCATCGAGTGTATGCACATCGCACTTGAGTAACCTGGCAGTGGTAGACCCTAACGAGCTTTCCTTTTTGTTATTCTTGCAATTAGTGGTGGGATCAAGTTCAGTGTACAGTGAGTAATCTCATATCGGGGGGATACTTTAGGAACGGATTCAACGCTTAAAAATATTGCGAGATCAGGAACCCCAATAGAATAAAAGGGAACCCGGACTAAGAGACCAGGGAGAGTCGGCGTAGCCGTGGTGGCAAACGCGACTGATCAGCACCGCTGAGATTGTTACAGGGGTTTTTATTATGACTTTCCCCATGCTTCTCATTCGCTCTGCGAGCTCGATTGTGCATATGTGGTATATATATATTTCTTCTCCCTTTTTGACGGGGGCTGCGCACTATTGTGCGTGTATTTATCTATATGTATTCACAACCGTTTGCTATCGAGCAACCGAACACTCATGCTGAGTATCTGAGTTTTTTTTCTTAAGTTTATTGAGCTCTACCTTATTCCTTTATTGTACATATGTTTTTCAATAAACTTCATGATAAAAAAATAAAAAAATAATAAAAATAAAAATCTGATCAGCACCGCGGGCGGCTCGGGGTCGATCCCCGATGCCCTGACTCTCTTTTTCCGTGGTTCCCGAACACTTAGGAATTACTACATCTATTCCTACAATATAATGAAATAAGTCATATAATCGTACACACCCCCGTCCATAAGTCACCGACCACTTATTATCGAATGTGAAGTAAACCTGATAAATCATTAGAAAATTAGCAAACGTTTGTAATGGATATCATCCAGTGGTAATATCTTACGCTATATAGGATACATATACCTATTCAATATTACAATAGAAACATTACCATATGTATATAACAAAGTGAACTTCTCTTTTCGTTGCTGTTAATTTTCCGATGGTTTCTGTTGTCATTTTCTTTCATTCGTGCTATAAATGTTTCAAAGCATCGAACTTAAAAAGCCCACCGCAGTGAAACACGCTTGGTGCACATTTTCAATAGCTGAAATGCATTAAATGGTTAAATTGGCTATTTACGTGACACATGCTTAAAGTGGTGTATACATTTAGGCTGAAATGAAGTAATGAAAAAAGTGGTGAAAAATATGAAGGTACAGGGGAAGAACCATCAGCTAACTGATTGTGAGTGACAAGTTGCTGAAGGTTCAAGAAACCGTGTGTACAGTTCAGTGATTGTTTAATTAAATAATTAATTGCGCGAGTAAATTGAAAGCTAATGTTATCGTGGTTTACGGGGAAAAGATTGAACATTTAAGCAATGTTTAAATAGCAATTTCACAGGGAAAAGTACAAAAGTATCTGATTTATAGTGTTTCAAAGTTTACACGCTTGCTTCCTCCTGCAAAATTTGCAAATTCGGAGACTGTGGGTTTTCCCCTGCACCCTTTATACCTATGTAATTTCTGGGACACAAGTGTCCCAATTTTTAAAATTGACATACAACTTTCGAATTTGATCTGTACCTATCCGTTGCTTACAATTAGTACAATTGGTGTCTAAAATAAAATATAATAAAATCCAAATAGAAAAATGTCAGGTCGAAAGGGTTAAAATGTCTTTTTATCATCGTTTATTATATTAACTTGATTTGGAGCTAAAATAATCGAGTGTCCATACGAAAATTTAAGAAAAATTTCAGCTATTTTATATCTTTCAGATACGAAGCCTCAGACTGCGAAATAATAAAGGACGTTTCGATTTCTTTTAGAACGAGGAATTTCCACATTTCAGCCTATTTCGTAATTTTGCGATACATCGTGTAATAAAAATTATATAATGTTAATAATATGTATACATATTATGTAGTTATTTAATTATTATTATAATAGGTGATTCTATTCAATGGGCCTTGATATACATATCGCTCATTCGCTGCAACAACGACACAACATTTGCAGTTTTTGAGTTACCAGCATAGAAAAATCGGTTGTTGTCTAATAAAACTTTTGAACCCGTTTCCCCAAAAATCGAGAATTTTGAGTTCTGTCATTGTTGCAGCAAAAGAGCGATATGTAGTACCTGCATAGTTTTCTGAATAAGAGATGAGGATATTGTTGGAGGAAATGATTCTTTCTGTGATCATATCTTTTCTAGAAACCCAAGAATTTTTAAACGGAACAGCGTATCATTTTTAAATCAATCATTTCTTAATACTATTTTGCGCAAGAAATTATCAAGATTATTATTATTTTACAACTTATTTCGTATTTCATTTCACGAAATTTCTTCAATTACAGCAAGTGGAAAAGAACGAATAAATTTGAATAAATCCGCAACTGAATACTTTGCGAGGTATTTAAAGATAAAGCATTTCTTAAATTGCTCGCTTCTCGTACTTAACACCTACTTATGATCTAACGATCATACAGTGGTGATTAGAAGAAAGTTTAAAAGTTATAGCATTGCTCCCAATCTATGGGACACAAATTTCAAGGTATAATTATTTCTAACAGAACTGTCTTATTTTTATTACCGTTAACATTTTAAACTTCGCTTTAAGCTCTACTGTACACGGTCCCATTTAGTTACCAATGCTCTTTATTTATACTAGGAACAATTTTATAACTTAGGTTAGTTCCTAGAATCACCTATAATCACAAACTTTCACAAGTTCTGATTAAATCCATGAATCCCGTTGGAATCCCATTCTGCTTGTAACTACTGCTATCTGCTATACTTTCTCGATGTGCTCACGCAGAATTTAAATGTTACGTACCTCACCGAGTTCCAATAGTATCTGCAATAAGCTTGATCTCATCACTACTTACCTTCTAAACACCCGCAGGAAATATAGACAAAATGTAGTAATCGGTATGTTTGCTCCTTCGAACACTATCAATTTTATTCCTACACAGAGTTCAGTGCCTGTCGACTTTTCTAGCTCTGTCCATTGATTATTTTGCCATTCATTCATCATCAACTGTCGCGGTCGTTCCGACCTGGAAACGAAACAATCACGTACCGAAGAATACTAATTTAAATCGGACATATACCCTTCTACATCTTCCGCACACACGACCAACTTGTCCATAAATTTGCGCACTCAGTGTTTTGTGATTTTTATGAGTTTCTTTCAGATGCAATTACGCATCTCGTAGTTGAATAACTTTCTCTCATGTCATACAATTGGGGCGAGTATGTCCAGTGTCGTAACTATGACACTTTCACTGTAAACGCTTGAACGATAGTCCCTTTATGTATTCCACACAGTGCTGGTTACGTTACTGGACAACAGATAAGCGATGGGATTGCGATCTTAATATTTGCCACCTCGCTAACATTCCAAGTAACGGCCGGAACTGGAAAATCGTTATCGTTACTTTATTTCGCCGGTAGCGTTATGCCATTACCGCTTGACGTTGCTAGAAAATTTATTCCCCTGATTGCATTACTCCGAATTTCTCCATTCATTTGCCGCGCCGTCGCGAAATATCGCAATCGTATTGCAATTCATGCAGTTGGCTGCAATAATACAAATCTCCATTGATGGCATCGTCTTTTTAAACTCCCGCGAACAAAAAGTCCAACTATCGGTTAAGAAACCAATGATACACGTTCCAAATTATCGAGAGACAGTGGAAGGAAAAAAGGAAGGAAACAGCCAACGTTTCGGGACTCCGCGTAACCGAAACTGTTCGCGCGATCAGCTAAACCGCCAGGAATTATTGCAGGCAGCAGCGTGCTGTGACTCGTCGCCCACTAATACGTTCAAATTCGTCCCTCCACGTTGGCGGTGATTTTCTGACGGATTTCATCTCGATATGTTACAGGCAATGTCCGACAGCGCGCATTGAACCACCATCGTTGAACAAAGCCGCCGAAACATTCGTCACACACACAAACGAATTTACCCGCTACTGTCGGACCTTGCCGAGTCTCGTTCTGTTTCGCCGTTCGTGCGTCGATATCGATCAGTTAAGAGAAACGAAAGAGACACGAGAATTGCCGCATTAATCGAGCCAGACACCACGAAAGCATCCTTGGTCGGTTCTCCGGAACAGTTGTCGATAAGCGACGCTCGACGAAGGCGCATACGAATAATCGTCTGGCGCGTGTACTCGCTCGGTGATCCCGGGGCCACCGAAGTTGGCGCGTTCGACCACGGTCCCGCCGCCCCTTTCCTGGCAACGTCCGACACGGTAGAAACGCCGTTCCGAGTTCTCGGTGGCGACGGGGCAGCCGCGGGAAAGGCGAGGACGGGATGTGAACGACGAAGTGCGAGAGACGGGACAGAAAGTCGGTGATGGACGATAAATCTCGGGTGCGAGACCGCGGTACTTGGGGCTCGTCGGACTTTGCCGTGCACGAACGAGAAAAGCGCGGAATGCTTGGTCGCTTCTCGATAGAGGCGCACACTTGCTGGTGGAGCTATGGCGAGGTCGTAAATTCGGAGACCGAATTCGCATACCGAATTTTTGGGTTCTATGAATCTCGCATCGGTATTAGGTGTATATATAGTGGGGAGTGAATGAGAATCGAGTTGCGGTTGGGGGACGACGAGAATGGCACCGAGGGGTACCATGAGGTGAGAACACATACGTATATTCGTGTGCCTACGTGAAACGAAATAGCATGCCGTCCAGTAAATGACACACTTACAATTAGTGCGGATCACGTAAAAGGGGATAAACGCAACATTCCGACCAATAGGACTCGCATTTATTTCAGGTCCATTCTTGTCGTCTCCCAGCTGCGATCTGGATGCCCCTGAGTGAGGCACGATTACCTTCTATAGGTTCGTCTACGCGACGACACTTCCGTGCCTAGATCAAGTGACGCTCAACAAAATTTCCGGAAGATGGGAAACCGCCGCCTAGAGTACCTAGTCCGCGACACTGAATTCGACCTATCGTCGCGGGAGTTGCAGCTAGAGCCCGACCGAAGACACTGCAACTAGCTCTAGCTAGACATAAAAGGCACTTGATCTAGACACAAGAGTCGTCGCGTAGACGTACCTTAACACTTGCTTCAACCGTGAACTTGTGCACTTTGAGCACGCGTATTACGAGTTCGGTATAGTTCTACCACCAGGTGTTATACATATACATACCTCCATCGCCATAGTTATTCTTACACGGTCCTTACTCTATCGTTTCTTTCGCCTTCTCTATCAGTCTTCTTCCCTTCAATTTCTTTTTACTCTGTTCCTTTTTATGGGTTTCTCATCGGGTCACTCGATATCCCTCTTTTTGATTTCGCCTCCTGATGCGCGTCACTCGTTTCGGGACGCGTGTTCCTCTGTTATCGATGCAACCCCGCGTCCGAAGGACACGCTCGTTTCAACGATCGCAGTGATTACTGTCTAAGTTGAACGGAACGTTTACGATCACTGTTTGCGCAGTAGTGTTACTCGAACGATCGCCGGTGCATTCGAACCGCGCGCGCGCGCTGTAGCCAGAACGTGCGCTCTGAATAGATTTGCTTCGTTGCTGGATTGACTGGCTTATTGAAATTTCGCTCGCCACTACTTTGTATGGTTGTGAACGTACGTTTTGTTTGATTAGGGGCAAAGAAACGAAAGAATATAGTTAGAAAACGGGAAAGTACAACGAACGTTTGTTTTCGTGCACGTTACGCATACGTTTTCGCTGGTTATCTGCTGAGCTCGATTACCACCCGTCTGTTTTCCGGGCGAAGCGATATTGAACCGTAGTGCATACATGGTATGTCGACGAAGAATTTTGTTCAGCATCTTACGAGTCGCACTAATACCGCATCACACCGTAGATATTTAGCATCGATTAGTTTAAGAACGCACATTCTCTCGTTTAGATCCCCCATTTTCCAGGCGAAGTTAGACGGTTTTTGTTGGACATCGCGCACGTCGATCAGCCGCGGAGATCTCGATCAGCGAGGATCGTCATCGAGGTTTAAAATACCTCGACAAGGCTATACGTACCTTTATCAATTCTCGAAACGCGTTAGATACTTCGTAAAAAGAACACATCACATCTTTCCGCGGTATTCTCCGTAGGTTAATTAGCGCGTGTTTGTTATTGTGTACAGGGATGATCGGTGATTGCACGTTGATAATTGAAGGGTTAGATCTAGAGCACGAGAGGGTGAAAAGCTTTAATGTCGGCATAATGTCTGGATTTTATTTTCTTTATACTTTGTGGTTTAATTTCAGTTAATCTATTAGCTGGAATATGTCATTTTAAAATTTTAATTCTGTATTTAAGAAAATTGTAGATATGTGTTTAGAAATGTTAAGGAAGTGTTTACAAAATGACAAAAAGGGAATTACTCGATTTTATGAATGCAAATGCTGGATATGATATGACATTGTATTTTTTTCTTTTCAAAGACTGCTATCAAAGTTTCATGAATTTTGGTTTGTTTGAAACGAGGCTGTTTTGACGAGTTCACTTGTCTACCCCAGTTAAGATGTTAATCTTTCCTAACAAGGAGAGGTTCCCAGCTGTTCGCCTCCGATTACTTTAGTTTTTGGATATGTTTTAGAGGACCGAAAAATAAGATATACGTGATTTTTTTATAACAGCCCTTTTTTCATATTTAGGGGGTGAAACCACCCCTCAGAGTTATGAGATTTTCAGATGTTCGTCTTCGATTGCTTTGGTTTTTCGATATGCTTTAGAGGACCGAAAAATAAGATATACGTGCTTTTTTATAGCGGACCTTTTTCATATTTAGGGGGTGAAACCACCCCTCAGAGTTATGAGATTTTCAGATGTTCGTCTTCGATTGCTTTGGTTTTTCGATATGCTTTAGAGGACCGAAAAATAAGATATACGTGCTTTTTTTTAGCGGACCTTTTTCATATTTAGGGGGTGAAACCACCCCTCAGAGTTATGAGATTTTCAGATGTTCGTCTTCGATTGCTTTGGTTTTTGGATATGCTTTAGAGGACCGAAAAATAAGATATACGTGATTTTTTTATAGCGGCCCTTTTTAATATTTAGGGAGTGAGACCACCCCTCAGAGTTATAAGAATTTCAGATGTTCGTCTTCGATTGC
The DNA here is from genome assembly GCA_910592295.1 of Andrena haemorrhoa. Lineage (NCBI taxonomy): Eukaryota > Metazoa > Arthropoda > Insecta > Hymenoptera > Andrenidae > Andrena > Andrena haemorrhoa. The sequence continues at coordinate 10,191,937 of OU342943.1, forward strand.
TTTGGTTTTTGCATATGTTTTAGAGGACCGAAAAATAAGAAATGCTTGTCTTCCTATTTTGGCCCATTTGCAGGTACAGGGGGTGGAACCACCCCTCATAGTTTATAAGGAGTACAAAGTTGTGTTGAATAAAACTTTATATAAATGTCACTTTGCGTGATAACTTGCTGTGTGGATAATGTTCTTGTCGCCAGTCGCCGTTATTAGGGGGTAAACTACCCAAGAGGTGGTTCACCCCTCACAGTCAGTAGCGATGGGAGGCCATAGAACCACTAACGTGTCGTCCAAAAATAAATTATGTCTAAGGTTTTCTTAAGAATTTTATACATTTTTTTACCCGATTCAAGTCTCTCAAATGCGCAGTTAACCGATTACGAGTAGTTTACCCCCTAATAACGGTGGCTCACGACAAGAACATTATCCATACAGCAAGTTATGACGCAAATTAAATTTATATAAGTTGTACTCAACACACTTTTGCACCCCTTATGAATCTCGGGGGGTGGTTTCATCCCCTATACATGCAAACAGGTCAAAATAAAAAAACACGTATTTCTTATCTTTAGGTCCCCTAAAGCATATCCAAAAATCAATGTTTCTTCTTCTGCAGTAGAGTACCTGAGTGTACTTTTGCGTGTTACGCTGAAAGAATAAATGTGTGCTTAATACAGAATGTCTGTAGTTAAATGTAGGCGGGATACAACTTATTGTTTAAATTTTTCACCCGCCTCCCCTTCTTCGAGGGCTCCCGAAGGTTCCATAGCCTCGGACCCCAAGAATCTTAATCCGGGCCTGCCTGTATAATTATCAACCACTATTTCTTTTTACAATTAGTCGTAACTACGTAAAATAAAACCCGGACGACATATGCCCGGACAATAATTGCTTTCCTCGTCTCGGGATTTACATTCAACCCTGACAGTATTAACGCGAAGCTAACGGTCACCCTGTACATCGCTCCGGACGTGACTAAATAGAGATGTCGAAAAATGATACGCAGGATGCTGTATTGCTGCTCAATTTACTATTAAACAGACGATTTATGGAATACAATTTACATTTGTAATTGTCGAGGGTCGATTAAGGTTAGCGATTCTCCGTATACAGTAGTCGTTAAAATTCGACGGGACACTACCATTCGATAATTAAATATCGGTCCTTGGAAACACTGCCTGTACATACTATGTTGTATTACGCGTTAATAATACTGTCTATAAGAACCGAGGAATGAAGAGTACCGTTGAATCCGTTTCGACGGTTGTAATTTTTATCATTGACGTACCCAGCCAGCATGATCGTCCGGCCCGTATTTGATTGTAATACGCCACGCAGGTTCAACACCCATGCTTAGGAAATAAAATTTCTCTTGTAATTGAATAAATATAATTTTCAATTCGATCCAGAGGGTTCTGATTCGACAAACTATCTGCTCGTTCGATGAAACCTCGATGTTAGTCCACCGATGGATCTCTGAATTACAGCCAGGGCCGTTCCTGGCGGGGGTGCAGAAGGTGACCCCGCACCTGGGCGGCCAAACTTAGGGGCGGCCGCAGGTCGTTTATTATATATAAAATTTTTGATTAATAAGAATAATAATCGAAACTCTTTTGCATGACAACTGTTTAAAATTATGTATGTATAGACATAAAAGTAAACACTGCATATTGAATTCTTAATTAAAGAATATTGAATTAATAAGAGCGGCAATATTGGTTTGCACCTGAGCGGCCAAAACCCAGGAACGGCCCTGATTATAGCTGACTATTGGACGAACGAAATCGGCTGGCCACTCGTGGCCATTGAAAGGCTACCCGCACAATTCTGGCTCCACTCTAATCGCGCTAAACTGCCAGCACTTCAGCCTGACCGGCTGATCTCGTTCCTCCTGTAGCGCTACTGATTTGGCTCTTTCGACTGACTTCGAGAGTGGAGCAACGAAAGGCGAATATTCGGAGTGTCGGGGGACAACTGTAGGGGACGTCTTGCATTGCTATTCGAAGGAGATTAAGGGGAGCTAGAGTGGACGGCGCAAACTTCGAGGTTTCTCGAGACACTTGCCCATTTGAAGCTGAAATGCCAGTCACGGATATCGTCGTTTTATTTCGACTGGCGTATGAATGAATTTTTTTTAATTCCATATTAGCCCTTTCAGCTCTGAGGCAAATCACTCGTAGGAATATTCACGAAATCAGAACTGAGTAATATAAATAAGCCACTCGACATGCACGCTCGAATGCAGTGGGGTCTGAAAGGGTTATTCGTGAAGACTTGTACAGGACAGCAGGTCCGAGTGAACTTGGTTCGTTTATCGAAGTATCGTTACGATCCATTTGGTTCGTGTAAGTAACGAAAAGCAATTGTGACGTCCGTCCGCACACGATGATGCTTCATTTATTTCGCACTGCGATGCGTTTCGCTCTCACTCGGATTACACACGTACCTCGTCGGCGAACACACTTTTTGTTACACCTTGCGTGCCGTCGATATACGATGGTGAGTTCATAAGTAGTGGTATTAAAAAGCTTTAAAACTGCGTACATGTATCGTTAAGCATTCTCGATACCTTGCGTTGTTTTAATTGCCTTGTACATAACATTCCACGATTATGGGAAAACCTGAAATATGAATATTCCTCGGGTCGAAATAGATTAAAAAGTTCTTTGTCATTTTAAAAATTGACGCTTCCTTTTCGAGATATAAATAACTTTATCAGTAATAAATGATTTTATTAGTAATAACTAGGTTTATTTATTAGTAATAACTAGGTTTATTTATTAGTAATAAATAGCTTTATTACTCGGCTTCGCCCAAAATTTAGATTCTGATTTTATAAAAAAAACTTTTTAGTTTTTTTTTTGTGAAAATGGTCACATTTATCTGGATTAGTCAGGCGTAATGAGTTGAGGCACATTTCCTGATCCCAGAGTTTATTGTTGAAAAGTTTTTAGGCGACAGACAAGCACAAACAAGAAGCTTTCTGCTTTATATATTACGATTAAATTTTTTTCGAGCGCGAGAAGAAGTACGGATGTTTATATAAATTGCGTTGCTATCGATAAGTGATTATATGTGGAAAGTGGATATTTTTCTAGTTAAGTACCTATACATTATCGTATTTTAATGAAAACGTGATTCAATAGGCTATAACGTTTGAAACAGGTATTATTGTAAGTGTTAAGCAAATACACATTATGACTGCTTTAAATAATCGAACCTTCGAATTTGTTAGTAAGTTTAGTAAATCAAATAGGACCTAAATTTGAACCATCAAACCTCAGCAGCAGGAGAATCTGAAATGCGTGAACATTTCGGTTGAAGTCATATTAAAACAAGCAATTCAAAATAAATGACAAAGAAATTTTGAACTCTGCTTGAAAGTCGTGATATTTTAAAAAACAATAGGTGTAATAATAAAGCAGCAAAAGTATGTGGAGTTACCTCGAAAATGGAAATCAAATGAAATCAATACTGTAACTTTAGTTTGGTACTCGTATCTAAAAAGGGAAACTTTGAGTCTCGATATGATAAAGAAAGTTTCGATTTCTTTTGATATGGAAAATTTTCATATCTCATCTTGTAATTTGGAGGCATGCTGCACTTTTTGCTATAATAGAAATATCATAACTTAAACGTTGAAAATCAATCTATTAGTCGTTTGTTTAAAAAAGAAAGAGGATATCTCAAGTACCACGATTTATGAATCGATCCACGCATCACACATGTCTATTCTTTAACAAACCGACACAAACGTGACACACTTTCCTCGTCACTCTTTGATACCTAAAATTTCTCTCTCTGGCTCCACGTGATCATACGTTGCCTCGTTTTGTGTTCCCGTTTAAGCCTTTGAAGCACCGCCGTCGAAGGTGCTGGTTTCCATGGAAAATTATTAAAATTCCCACTCGCGAGCGAGGAGCGATGCGATTCACGCGCCCCTCGCTGGCCAATCCCAATTGCGGAAACTTTTATTCGAGGTGCGATTTGTCGGTTGGAAGGAAGATAATCTAATATTACGCGGAAGTGTTTTCTTGAATGCGTGCTTCAAAGGATTAATTACATATTCCCTCGCTCGAGAAGCGCTCGAATTATTTCGCCTCGTAGCGGCGAATTTAAATCGACGTCGTTACCGATATAAAATCGATCCGATTGCTTCAACAATCTTTTTTTACATATAAACAGTATAGACTATAAACACATAATGAGAAGGGATTCGGAGAAAGAAAATATTTTCACAAACGTGCGCAGCGACGCGCGGAAATCGAAATGGATGACGAACGAAAATCTACCCCTTTATACGTTACGTAACCAGACGAGCGAAATGGTTCGATCGGCTTCCGACCGAGGAGCCGTGCTGTTACGTCAAGTAAAACAGGAAATTGTGTGTGTGACATTGTAGGATGAAGAGAAAAAAGACGGCAGAAAATTCGAGAAAAATGATGAAATACCTAGCGAATTCGAGTGTTGCTTTTGTACGACGAAGGTATTTACGATCACTAACGTTCTTCCTTAGGCGGCACTACATACACCAATGGGCTGTCGAGAGTATCGGGGGTCGACCGAACAGGGATTGGGGGGGGCTGGACTCGACTTTCTCTCCCTTCTCGTACTTGGTTTATTTATAATTGTTTTTTCCAACCCCCTTTCTTTGGCGATTTTCAGTTGACGATCTACATATCTTCTCTTTGCTTCAGCTGTTCCGGCGATGTATGACCGAGAAGCCAATCGCGATAGATCGTGTATCCGTTGTCGTCACCCTGGCTTAAAACGTTGTCCGTCCGCCCACTGTTTTTTTTTTCCGTCTATAGTATAGTCCACTGGGTGTATGCACTGCCTCCCCCCTTCTCTCACCTTCAACAAGAGCACAAGTTTATCCATTGACACGATACTACAGTTCATTCAGTGCTTTAGACGCAACCGTAGCTCCTCCACTAATCTTACTTGCGTGCGAACTCGCGATTTTTGCGGGTCAAGGGCGTCGTACGTCCCGCGTCCCTCGCTTACAAAACGAGACGCGATGCCTTTGACCCTATGCCACGCACCACAACCGCCCCTTTATCACTTGTTCCTATGGTAGAGTTCCATAGCTCTGGCTCCAGTTGGCAAGCCTATCCAGTTTGGTGGCACGATGAATAACGGGTGGCCTTCCCCAGGGTGAAGGCAAGATCTGAGCGGCGGAACTTGGATGGTCACTTATCAGTCTTCTTTCCTTAGTTTCTTCAGGTTCGATTGATTTGGTTCGACGAGTATTTCGCGCCTGTGCACGGTGCCTTGCGGAGATCTAGTGATTTTTATCTAGTGAAATTAGCATCTCGGGCTCTGGAGGGTGTAGCTTGGAGAGAAGATGGCTTGGGATAAGGGTGATGTTACAGGTAGTTGGTACCACGGTGTAATAGACAGGTGTTCCGACTCCTGTCCAGAATGTGTGCCTTTTTCGTCTTAGTTCTTTTGGCGGCCGGCAGATTTCGTGGCGGTTGTAAAGGCATTTTACATATATATACAGACCTGGTATGGAATTCCTACTCGTAGCGGAGGGGGGAACATGCGACGCATGCGCGTGATGACCCCGTGTCGTCAAACCAATCGACGCCAAGGATCAGTCAAACGACGGCGTCATCGCGCGCATGCGTGGCATGACCCCGTGACGTCAAACCAATCCACGCCAAGGATCAGTCAAACGACAGCGTCATCACGCGCATGCGTGGCACGTTCCCCCTCCATTACGCGCAGGATTTTTCTGGCAAGTCCAGTAATACCATTAAAATCTCTACTACCACAATCTTATTAACACATATGTATATGCCTTCTAAGTCACGACGCATCTCGCGACGGCCAGGGGAACTAAACAGAAATCGGCACACAAAATCGTTGGGGTAAAAGGTACAGAGTCGGAACACCTGTCTATTACACCGTAGTTGGTACAGTATTCCCCCGTTATGAGTCCGACGAACGGGGCTGGCGGCGGACTCATAAAGGCGGGATCTCACTGTCGTTCGCAGGCTTCCAAGAAATGGTGGGAATAGTCGCCGGACTGTCAACGGGGGGCGGGGGGGGGCGGACTCATAACGGGGAATTACTGTACACCGAAGACGTCATCCTTAATAGCGAATATCTCGTAAACTACTAGGTATGTAGCTTAGGGTGGCCCTTATCTTCACCCTGCGATTTCTTTCCTTCTCACCCCCTAATATGGTTCCATTTCGTAAAAAAATAGTCCCTGAAAAAGATCACTGCAACTGGACAACAGGAAAGGGTGCCGACTCGGCCGTAAAGTTTAGAATTCATTAATGATCAGAATATGAGGAATTTCTCAAAAATTGTAAGTCCTATCGAAATGTTGTTCAAATAATATTAAAAGAGCATGCAATTTTCTACAATTACTGTATATATAATTTTTTCGTGCTTCCAACCATTTTTCAGATAATAGCATTTGAATATAGAGAAAGACGCGCTTCGCGCGTCCCACCTGTACGGCGTGACGTATTGCTTATACGCGCGTAGCGCAGACTTCTCTATATCCAAACGCTATTATCTAAAAAATGGTTGGAAATACGAAAAAATTATATACACAGTAATTGTAGAAAATTGAATGCTCTTTTAATATTATTTGAACAAAATTTCGATAGCGCTTGCCATTTTTGAAAAATTCCTTAAATTCAAACCATCGATGAATTCTAAACTTTAAGGCCTGGTCGGCGCTCTTTCCTGTTGTCCGATTGCAATAAACTTTTTCAGGGACCATTTTTTTTTATCAAATGGCACCGTTCTAGGGTAGATTCACCATTTGTGGCCACTTTAAGGTGTATTGTACCAGTTTTGGCCACTTCTTAAAAAATATAATATATCTCTGTGTAAGCAATAAATGTAACCTTATATTTCTGGCGGTATACTAAACAAAATATTTATGATGTGAAATTCTCCACATAATAATGATCTGCAAGCAATTTAAAAATAAGATAATTATGCACATGACCACAAATGGTACATCTACCCTAGGGAGTGAGAGCAAAGAAATACAAGAAAAATTCGTCACATATAAATAAGGCCCACCCTAACGTAGATATTTAGGCAGATGATCTAATACGGGTTCATAAAAATTGCTGCAAATACATAATGCTCTTCGAATCTCTGTGAAATGAAAGTCGGGTATAAGTGGCTCCCTTGTTAGAGCAAAAACTTCTGACAGTATAGATTAGTCGAGAGGCATAGTTACCTATTTTTTATTAAGCGGTTATTATTTCTAGGAAAGTAGTGTTTTCTACAGTACTTGTCCTCTCATCGAACATTCTTTCCTAATAGGTGCCACAGGTGACAAAGAACACACTTGACGCTTTACACCTCAAGGATGCACAGTGGTGGTCAAAAGAAAATTTAAAACTCATATCTCCACCTGTCTGCTTAACAAACTTAATGCTAGGCTTTAAGTATTACGTACTCTAATCTGTGGGATATAAATTTTCAAATATAATTCTCTCTAATGGAACTGTCTCCTTTCTGTTACGATTCACGGCTTAAACTTTCTTTCGAACACTACTTAGCTTTACACACCACTTGAGTGTCTCCCTGCTAATTGAGAATCACTATATCTCTGCAGGGCAGAGTACGCGCATCGTACCAGTCCGAATAAGAGGGAAAGGGTAATGTAAGAACGTCCCGTTAAACGTCGGCATTAATTTTCATTTTATTTCACATTTATTATATATTTTAAATCGTTGGTTGGCACTTTGCCTCATAGTGGCTGATCCTTAGAACTTTACTGATTGTGATTTTGACTCTGCCCCAAACTGGGTACACTAGCTGTCGGGCATGTTGCAAGTAGGTACTAGGTATCTGCGAATTCAACTTAAACTCTAAATTATCTAAGCAATAGGTAGTGAATCTTTAACGATGCTTGCTATCAGATTTCTCAGTAACTCATTAACATATCTTTCTTGTACGATCTTCGTATATCTATATTGATTATTTCGAACGTTTCCTAGTGTGTAAATAATTAACAATACTCGTTTTCACGTAAGCGCATAATACTTTGCTGACTCGAAGTTCTCTTCTATTAAAAGCACTTACTCGAATTTTTGTCACGCAACCTTTCGTTTCTGTTCGAGTACCTTGGCCAGCTCGAGTATCATGGCGAATCGCCCTCGAATTATTCGCACATGCCTACTACATATTTTTATTCGAATCGATACACACCTCCTGACGGATAATTTCCTGCTTTCAATTCGAAAACGAACGCCAAGTTCGCACGCCACACTCGCGCCTGAACCACTCAGGCGATCGTTCACGGCAGGTTTAGAACGAAAGGATTTACTCGTGTTCAAGCAATTTGCTTGCAAGCCGGTAACGATTGAGACAGATGTCTTGACACGAAACAGTATTTCAAAGTGGAACGCCTCGCTACGAGTGGTTCCTCGGTCGAACATTACATTGTGCCAACTCTATTTTCTTCAAAATTGCTAGGTTTCTAGCTGCGATACGACGAATTAATTGATAATGTATTAATAATATTCATATATCTTTTATTGCGTAGAAAAGGGGAGCTTTGTTTGTTTGTCTCGAAAGCGTGACTTAAGAATGTTAAATGGAATTGTTGGAAAATATAAACACGTTTTTGAAATTATTAAATTCTTATGGACGAGAACAATTGTTAGCGAAGATAGTTTTTAATTGACTGGTGCAAATAGATATTACAGATTGAATTTTCCATTTGGTTTCTCCCATATTTTTACGTAATTACGTATTTAATCTGCTCACGCTATTGTAGGACTAAGAAGCTGTTATGCAATTTTTATAAACATATCGAGGTGTTTTTGTTGACTTTTCATTTCAAGATTCTTCAGAAGCCTCTGGGAATGATTTTGTGGCTCACTAATTTTATTCCACTCATATCGAACCGCACAGCACGTCTGACCATAGACTCTCCTTCTTCCCTTACTGGTGCTACTTACTTGCATCTCCCTCGCGTTTTCACAGGTCAGCCGTGCTTTTCGATAGGTATCTTGCTACACGTATCGTACAACAGAAATTTTGCAAAAGAACGCAAACTTATCAGCAGCTCCATTTAAAATTCTCAAGTCACGTCATCGTTTACTTTTAAGGGGGGCACTAGGCAGTCAGGAATTCGATTTGTTTTTATTGCATTTTTCGAAGGTCCACCCTTCCCGAGTAAAATGCCGTTTGGTTTATGTTGAAACTCGCAAAATTACGGATTTTATAGTCGAAAAGGTCGAGCGCGCCAGAAACCGTTTCTGAAACTTTGAACGCGTTTTTCTCAGAATCACATTTCCTCTTCGTTTTGCAGTGATTGCGAAAAAACGGAGGTCCAAATCAATTTGAAAAAAATTGAGCATATGTAAAGCATGTCTTGTTACGACTTAAACCTAAGCATAAGTCTGTGAAAACTTCTGTTTTGACAAAAAAAATGGCTCTTTTCCCTGGCGAAAAATCACGTTTCTTAAAAATTTGCCGTTTTATAGCCGCCATTTGTATAATTTTGATTTTTTTCTTTTTCAATAGGTTCAGGGCAGAATGGGGGTCAGGGCAAAGTGTAAATTTCAGAGAATACGTCACAATTCAATTTCTCACGGCCAAAATCACTGCAAAATTACAGCGGCTCCAGAAAAAATGCCGACACATCAGATGACTGTAGCGCTGTCATACATATGTATATATTATTCAAATCGGTTTTTTTTTTCACTGTTTATAGTGTTAATAAACATTACCCAAAAGTACTAGTCACAATTTGTATTCATCTCCTTGTAATTAATTGGCAAAAAATAATTGATTTTCGAGCGATCTGACTGCCTAGTCCCCTTAAAGAAAAGTAGCTTTCGTGTGATGAAGCTTAAAAGGAAGAATCCTACACTGTGTATCCTAGTCGCAATTTTATTGATACTAGTATAATGTCATTAGAAACTGGTAGTTCTGCTCGTAAGGAAATTCTGGCCCTCTGCAATACTCTCTCTTAAAGCAGGAAATTATTCCAAAGCGATATTTATCTCTCCGCGACGACTCGATGTCTCAAACCAGCGACATTGATTCACCCACTGATCCTTGAATATCGCGTTAGTTCATTGGCTGCAATAGAACAAGAGACACGCACACAAACATCCACTCATTTCATCATCGTACGTGGCATGATCGAACACGATACATAGACATTTATGCGAACCTGATCGATTACACCGTAAAACTACTTAGTGACAATTAGCTACTTAGGATGGTGTTTGACAACAGGGTTGCGCTTTCTGTTAACGAACCTTTGAACACGGCGCCTGAGAAGTGCGCAACGCGATCGACGATTCGTTTGCATTTGTCACCTTCATTTTAAATGATAATCGCGATTAACCAACAAAGCAGATTGAACACTTTGCTGAGGCAAATGCGAGTGCTTTGCAGAGATATAGTGGCGTCGAAGAAACAATGTGGCGTCCTTAATCCCACTTAGTGTTCCTTCTCGAGAATTCTTACTCGAGAATTTCTCGAGAAATTTTATAATTGCTTATTTCTTATTTCTCGAGAAATACTGTAATTTCTCGAGAAACTTAAGTCTAGGAAAAATATTATGTCTCGTTGATTTTCGGAAATGAATTTTCAATTTAACACATCTACAATTTATAATACATCTTATTAATAACATTACAACCTATATGAATTCCTCTTGAATTCCTCTGAATTAAGTACCTAATGAGTTTCTTGTGGCTATTAAAGGAGAAATATAGAAAAGAGGAGATAAGACTATTGTATCCCTTATAAATTTTTTGCATGATCCAGAAGTTCTTCAAAAAGAGCCAAAAAACGCATTTTTTCATTTAACAGCCAAGACAGATATGTATGAAACGTCAAAATATAACAGTAACAGATTTTGTCACAGAAAAATAAATTCGCTGACGCTGCATTAGATGCATTGTGCTTTTTAAAAATCAATTTTAAAACAAAAAAGTATTGTTCCGCTTTGAACAAATTTTATATTAATAAATAAATTTATCAATTATATTTAATATCTATTTTTTCATTTACACAAGTTTTGTATAAATTAAACAGGGATACTCATTTAGTTAAAGTTTTTTGGTGTTTTCGATAAATATTATCAACATTACTCCAAAAATATAATTTTTGCAATATTTTTTTCAATTTCTCGAGATTTCTCGAGAATTCTCAAGAAATGTCATCTGATTTCTGATTTCTCGAGAAACAAAACATATGGAGAAATCAGGAGCACTAATCCCACTACGGTCTTGGGTCTTTTTTTACACCGATCGAATTCTCACTCTTTTAAAAACTTTTCCAATTTTCAGAAGTACGTACACAGTTGTTACTAATGGCTGTGCTTCTTGTCCCTTGGCATTATGTTGAATGTATATAGAGTATAGGTGAACTGAAGACCTTAGCAGGGTTAAGGGGGGATTCTCGTGTAACAGCCCCCGAAATTTATGATTTTTTTTTTATAAAACTACTGTTGATATTACATTAAACACTTCTGGGACATAAGGAGGCATTTTTAAACTAGTAGAATTTTTTTTATGTCGATCCTCCTTATTATTTATTAATTATTATTGTGGAAACGTGTTAACCTCTTCGACGATTGACGTCAGGTGTAGCATTTGCCATATTCATCTGATTGCAAACAGAAGAAAATTTTCTGAAAGTCAAATAATTTACCCTGGGATTGGACCATAAATCTTAACTTCAGTTTTTATTTATAATTCTTTTTCGTCGATATAAAGAATAATATGCAAAATTTGTCTAAGGAAAAAAACTTAGTTTTTCTTTCAAACGCTATAACTCTTCCAATTTTTAATTGTATTTCATTAAAGTGGACCAATCCTAGTGCAAACTATCTCACTTTCAGAAACTTCTATTTATTTTGTAATGAGATGACTGTGACAGGTGCTTCACATCTCGCCAACAGGAGTTACATCGTCGGAGAGGTGGACAAGATTCCACAATAATTAATAAATAATAAGAAGGTTCGACGTACAGAAAATATTTTCTGCAAGTTTAAAGATGCCTCCTTATATTCCGAAAGAGTTTAATGCAGTATTAACAATAGTTTCTTCCAAAAAATTCATAAATTTCGGGGGCTGTTACACGAGAATCCCCCCTTAAGTGCTGATATTATACTTACTTTTGTATGCACACAGGTACATCATGTACTATTTGGCTGTTATTAGTATAGTGCCTTGCAAATATACACTACCGCTCAAAAATTTGAACGCACTTATTACTGAGAAATGTATTTTTAAATTTTGCACATGCGTTACAATATTAACACTATCATTGTGGTTACATTTTTTTCAGTACTAATGTACATAGATAAACTATTAGAAATATAATAATGTCATAAGTTATACAATTTTATTTAAAACTGAGGCTATTTATTACGAGATGTCAACCTTCTTCCATTATTATTACACTATATACTATATTACATACTTGTAGTTCATGTACCTTTTGTTTCTGAGAAATAAATCCTAAGATCATAAATTTCATAATCATCATAATCAGATCATAAATTGTGTGGTTGGCACCGGGCCGTATGCATAAAAATAAGAAAATGCTTGAAAGTAATAAGTATAAGTAACAGCAAATACTAGATTTCAATCTTCTACTGGTACTAGATAAGAAAACACCAGCATTTACTTGCAGTTTTCAGTAAGTACTATGTGTTCTGCATTTACTACGCATTTACATACGTATTTCCTGAAAAATAAGTAAACACTATTTCTAATAAATACTTCATCCTTTATCGCGTACGGAACTGAGCATTTGCTTGAAAAATCACCAGCTTATACTTGCTTTTATGCATACGGGCCAATGTTATCGCTTTACACACCACTTATTTAAACGAGTCCCAGACTAGTCACTGCGCACACCTCTGCAAGGCACAGTACTCGAGAGCCTTAGAGTACATAGAAATGTTACCAAACACGTGCAGCTCTATAACTCGTTGCATCCTAAAGAATATCACTTTATTCAGCACACCGAGTGGACCACGATCTAGTCACGCTGTCTCTGCCTGGCATCCTACAACCATCGAGTCTCTGGATATCTGGTTCCGTGGTTTCGTGTCGGATGAGCGAAATTCGGGCGACAGAGTCGCGGTCGAATCGTCGAATGCGGTGTTAGTACTTAGCAGTTCCAGCAGAATAATCATATCGTTACCGCGCGATCGAGTGGCCAAATAAAAGGCAATGCTCGAATTTCGTCGGCAAAAGGATACTGTTACACGCGTACAATCGTCACTTTCCAATTTCCACTCCGAGCCGTGGACGGCGGTCGTCGCCGTTTCCCGTTCGCCGTACCCAATCGAATCTCGGCGCGGAACGCCTTCGCGTCGCGACAGAAAATTCTGAAACACGGAATGTACGCTTTCTCTGCGAGTGGCGATCCATACTTTGGATCGTCAAAATCCATTATATGATCGTAAGCGTGACCTGGACGATTTAATTCGTATGTACTATCTGCCCTATACGCTCCCTCTAGTTACGTCCGATCGACACGATTTATGACAGGATCGATCCGGTATCGTGTAATGGATTTCGCACCACATGCTTCTCTCACTTGCTCCAGCATGTCCCCTCTTTAGAGACAGAAATACTAACGCAACAAGCACGAATAGTGGCATAATGACTTTTGCATAAACCAGTTCTGTATGCTGCGTATACTCTGACTTGTGCATCCGGTAGGTCAACTCTGGCAAGCTTGGAAACGACTAACAAACGTAGCAAAACAATTGTTTTCCTTAAGTTCTGCACCTTATTACAGGCCCTGCGTCTATGTACTTTCTATGCGTATGTACTGTGCCTCTCTCTCTCTATTCCACTTAACGGTCGTGCAAATACGTTCAGGACACATCAGGCGAGTATACTAATACGACCGTAGAAAGGCCACAAACAGACAGATTCGATTACTTAGAGAGCACACAATAATTTTTCTCATTTTCCCTTACTCTTAGATCATAGCACACGATAAATATTACTTTCTCGATTAATCACCAACGAGCGCACCTTTCGTCGTCCTTAAGCTCTCCTCGAGCCCAAGATTCGGTGATCCTATCTTCGATCTTATGCCGGATCTGTGTATCGTAAGCAGGGTGCATAAAATTTTGCATACAGTTGGTCCGTGTCGTGATTATTGATACGTTAAATTGTTTAGAGCACGCTGTAAACTTTTGTATAAAAATTGAGTTCAAACTGGTATTTAAGATTTTTTTTTGAAAAAACTGTTGGTCATATTGGATTAAACTCTTTTGGGATATAAGCCGGCATCTTCGAACTTGCAAGAAACATTTTTTTTATGTCGATCCTTCTTATTAGTTATTAATTATTGTGGAGTTTCGTCCACCTCCTCGGCGATGTAACTCCTGTTGGCGGGATGTGTAGCACATCTGATTACAAAATAAATAGAAGTTTCTTAATGTTAAATAGTCTGCACTGGTATTGGTCCACTTTGAAGAAAAAAAAATGGAAAAAGGAAAGATTTATAGTGTTTGAAAGAAAAAGTACCTTGTTTCCTGAGACAAATTCTTCACTTTTATTCTTTATATCGCCGAAAGAAGTATTATAAATAAAAACTGAGATCAAATTTTTGGTCCACTAGCTGGAGAAATATATTATAACGAATAAAATTAGCTTTATTTGAAATTAATCAGTTTCTCAATTATCCTAGACGCCAACGTCGTCGAATAAATTCCACGACAATTAGTAAACAATAAGAAGGATCGGTATAAAAAAAATATTTTCTGCAAGTTTAAAGATGCCTCCTTATATCCCAAAAGAGTTCAATGCAATATTAACGATAACTTTTTCAAAAAAATTCACAAATATCGGGGGCTGTTACACGAGAATCCTCCCTTAAGTGGCCACTGTGCAAACAAATTACGGAACTTGGAACCCGAGTTTCTTGCAAACTTTTGTGCAACGCATCCCGTGCCAGCTGTGTGCAGAATGTCAGCCAAATCCGCGATCCAGATCCGTAGATCGCCAATCGAAAAGACAAAAAAGGCGATGCAACAAACCCAGAAGGCTGACGAAAGATGCGCCCGTTGTCTGGACCATTTTTAGGATCAGATAGAATGTTGAAGGCGACGCTTGGAGCGGCGGTTCGTCTTCGACGAGCCGAGACTTTTCACGTTGGTCGTGTTTCTAGGAGTACAAAGAGTTCAGAGATGCGGAAAATATAATGCCACTGGCGACCAGCGACTTTCGTACTCCCATCTGCCAGGAGATGAGATCCCTGCGATCGGGGATGTTGGCGGAGCAGCAGCCCCTGCAGATGATGCTGACCGAGACGAAGACGTCCCCTGCGCAGCCGCCGGACGTGTCCGGCTACGGGCGGGCGTACAACGAGCAAGGGAGCGTGGACAGCTCTGACACGTATGCCAGCTGTCAGACGCATCCGTCTCAATCGCAGGTACTGCATGGAATCGATGCTCCGCGAACACGGCGAATTGGCTATCCTAGTTTAAACTCGACCCATCCATCTCCCCCGACGTATATTTTTGCCAAGCTTAACTTCGTTCTTCCTTATTTCGGCGTTACCTTCCGAACCTTCCGAACGGTTCTATCGGGCGTTACGTAGTGGAGATTCGTAGGCATATACCGCATAAAGCGTTACGTATTTGTTTTCCCTTCGAACGTAGTTGAACACAAGCGAATAGTTGTCGCGATTTTTTCGTCCCAAGCTTCGTAGGTTATTTGAGTTTTGCTTCAGACGATAGTTTCGTAGCCTTCTTTCACGAACGGCGAGAAAGAATACTAATTATTGTAGGTTTCTTCTGCTGGTCTGACGGCGGATGACTATAAGGTATAACAACAGTGTTTAATTAGAATCGTTAAAGAGTTTTCCAACGATCTGGCATTTTGCTGTAGTACGTGTTATCAGTCGATAGATAGTAGAGCTGGGACTATTCGAATAATTTAATATTCGAATATTTTACAACTATTCGAATGCTACGAATTAACTTCGAATATTTGAGTATTCGAATGTTATTATTCGAATATTTGAGTATTCGAATGTTATTATTCGAATATTTGAGTATTCGAATGTTATTATTTGAATATTTGAGTATTCGAATGTTATTATTCGAATATTTGAGTATTCGAATGTTATTATTCGAATATTTGAGTATTCGAATGTTATTATTCGAATGTTATTATTCGAATATTGATGTATTCGAATACTTGGATATTCGAATTATATTCGCCAAATAATTGAGCAACTGAAGTATTCGTATATTCGAATACCGAAAAATTCAACAAATAGTCCCAGCCTTAATAGATAGTAGATGAATCTCGACATTCTTATGTTAATTATTCAGATAAAAGTATGTACACTTCCTGTTTAGCACTGCATTATCGTGAGATTTCGTGGTAGATACTTTAACAAGGGGAACTTGGGGGTATTAGTGATTTGATTTCAATTTTGGTTGTAGCTAGTGTAAGTATTGGATTCGGTTATATTACACCAAAGTGTATTCGAAATCAAAGGGTTTTCCGCTTATAGTTTTGACAACGATATTATAAAAAATCGTGGTGTGGGTGGAAACCTTTTTCTTTTCCTTTTTTATGCACCGTTCAAGCTAGGAGATGTACCATTTGTGGCCGCTGCACCATTTGTGGCCACTGTCTTATTTATTGCGATATATTAAGTATTCTTAGGTTACTTGCATTACAATGAATAAAGGTGTCTAAGGGTGGGTTATGTTGGCACCATTTCTACTAGTTTCTACAGTTTTGTTGTCCCGTTTTATTTAAGAATCATACGTGAATGTGCAAATATTTGATAACTTTCCACATCCTTGCAGCGGTGCTTAGCATACGACTGATAAGGAAACAATTAGTTATTGTATTTAACAAGAGCATGGATGAAACAAATATTTTTGAGATTTAAAAAAAATTTCAACGATATAACCTAAACTCTACTGGAATTAGGCACTGACCAAAAATGGTACATCGAGAATGGAATTGTACCATTTGTGGCCACGTAATGGCCATAAACAGTCCTTGGTACAACCATTTTTGGTCAGTAGACATTCTCATTAGCAACTGATCGTACAATACCTAATTATTGTAAAATTATTAATACAATAGTATTGACAATGACGTTAACGAAAAAATTCTTCTATAGTTTAATTTAATTTCTTCTGAAAAGTACACTCATTACTTTTAACAAATTCTATAAATTCTATAAAAACAATTTCAATGACGAAAAGTGTTAAAATGAAGAGACAACGATCAAAAAGAACATTCTTCGCCAACTATTCTGAAGGCGACGTCAAAAACGCATTGCAAGAAAAAGCAAAATCTGTCGCTACCAAAAGAAAAGGTAAAAAGGATATTGGCAGTTAATATTATTTTTTTGCAGCAAGTATTGTATTATTTGGTCAGTAATGAACATTCGTAATAAATTAAAAGCTACAATTCTTACTGTGGGCCTTTCGTATTACCAATTCTATAAATGGCCACAAATGGAAAGTCGGCTGGACAAAAATGGTACTCTAGTGGCCACAAATGATGAAAAACCGTCTGGCACGATAATATAATGATATTTTAAATAATTATGTTTAAAGCATTGTTCAACTTCGAATATTTTAATTATCTGTATATTTTCGATTACACTTATATATTCCTCACTTTTGTGTACGTATTCTTTTTTCAGTTATGTATCAGTGAATGGTACGGAAATCCTTCAAGTGGCCACAAATGGTGCATCTACCTACTTGGATGAAAAAATTAAGTCCCAAATTGGACTAGGACTACTAGGCGTTTAATGTTAGAAAGTTGTGTAGAGATTTGGACGCTTCGTATATTCTTCCATGCAGTGAACTGCTGATATTATTAGCACTTTTAATATTTAGATGGCAAACTACTGAATATATATACATATGTGGTTTGAAAAATTATTTTAATCAACAAGATTTATTGCAATATAAATATTCATTGCATTGGAACTCTTTACTTTGTTATACTTTTCACTTAAAGCAAACTTGCTATCGGAATCATATCTGTATAGATTGCTACGCATATTAGAATATACAAAACAGAAGGAAATTTAAACAGGATTTTCTCGCAGAAATGTCAAGTAGTACTTATCGTAAACGTTGCGCAGAAATTGTACGCAAAATTTCATTTCAATCGTTAGCTCGAGCACAATTTCTCGTTGGAAATGGGAATATTAATTATTGTCTACAGGAAGATGCTTAGTTTAGAGCTTATCTTAGTTGAAAGTGGCTGTAGCTTTAGTTAGTTTCAAGCAGGTCTGTTTAACTTCATAGGAACGTGTACTTATATGCGTATGCCTGTGAGAAAGTAAGTAGTGGCAGTGTAAATTGGGTGAAATTCAATTTAAGGGGTGCTCCTACCTTGACGGACGAAAAACGGCGCGAACTTTGGGAGGTTTTTAAAACAAAACCATTAAATATATTTACTTCCAGCTCTGTAGCTTTATTTGTCCATCTTTAGAGAATATGAAAAAAAAATTGTATGCAAAAATAGTGGTTACATCCGAAGTTATAGTGCTTCGAATACAGCGCCTTATAAAAAGCGTATGCGCATGGTTAGCATAAAATCGACCGTTGTGGTTGTCTGAAAAAGAAAATTTAAAAATTGCTGTAATCCGTATGAGTGGCTATCGTCGGAACTGGATTAAATGAGAAATACTGAAAAGGAAAAAAAATGGCACCGTCTAAAACAGACATCGATTTCTGCAAAAAATTTGCTGATTTTTTAAGGCGCAAAAGTTTAATTTTGCAAAAATCTACTTAGTTTTAGTAACAACGAGTATGGGACATTTGCTAAAGATATATACCAAGCTTGAAGTAAATCGGATGATTGGTTTTTGAGAAATAATGCTAACCAATTCGAAAAACATCGTTTTGAGAAAAACATCGTTTTGAGAAAAACGCGTTTGAAGTTTTTGATACCGTTTTTTATAATTAAATTTGTTATTAAATGTTGCCTAAATATGTACAAATATAGGCATAAAGTTTTCAATTAATATCATTTTAGGGTTTCTAAAAAAAAAATCCCAAATATCGCGATTCTTTTCAGGCCGTCAAAGTAGGGAGACCCTTTAAAAAAGAAATTTGACACGTAGTAGTCTATCGTGTCTATCATGTACCTATTTTCTGGTTGATAGATTCCCAGTCCTGGTGTCTAATTAGAGCTAGTGAATTATTAAGATTGTGCACAGCATTGTCAAAAAAATCTTTAAAATTCGTTGCATTACACACAACTAGGTACACGTAAAGCACTTCTCCGATTCTTTATTTATCAAATTTAAATTGGACAAAGAAGTTTCTATTTGGCGAATTTTAGCAACTTTTGCATTTTCGCACACTGTGCTACATCATCAGTTTCACGGCTCTCGTGCAGAAAAAATTTCGTACAAGTTATGTTTAGTAAAATATTCTAAAGTGTTCCCTGACACAGTTTGTGGCTTGTGCACTCCATCATACATACGTGCATACATATATCAGAACTAAATCGGTGACGAAAAACAAGATATCACGAAACAGAATGTTCGCAGTGAAGCTACAGTTATGTCTGACGGTCAGAAAAATGTTACTCATAATAAGCAAACGCGATGTGTTTAAATCCACGAGAATAACAGCAATAACAATAATAATATATTTTTAATTTTTTTTTATTAAACAGTAACAATATGTTTTTATTACAGTTACATATAAAGTACATACTAAAAGACTAGATCACAATATTAATAGAATAGAAGAACTGAAACAAAACAATGCTGTAAAGATGTAAGATTTAGCAAAAGAAAGATTAAGCTATTAGATCTAACCCCGATTTAGTGGGTGGGATAAAGTTACTAAGCAAGAGAATAGAAAACAAGTTTCTTTTCGATGAAGTGAGTTTGAATAAGAAAGAATAAATAACGCATGCTTGCTTTCGTTAAGCACAAAATATGTCGAGCAACAAGCGAACGAACAACGAATATGATTATTTATTCGTTATTCTCATTCAAATGAAAGATCCATTCGACTGCTTAGTTCCCAACACTAGACAACTCTCATTATTTGGTGCCTTGTCCCTCTTCTTTAGCAACGGGGGATTACGTTTGGGACGATCACTTTTTTTAATGAAACGGAGCTGAAACTGTAAGGGAAGAGGATACACAGATCCTAGAATATTAGCCTCTAACGCAGGGCTGCACAGGAGCCTTTTTCAGCGGCGAGCAACCGGCCGGCCGCCGTTACTACTTAGTAGTGTATGTTCTCCTCACTGATTCTACCCTTAGTAACGGCGTACGGCAGGTTGCTCGCCGCCAGGCGCTGAAAAAGGCTCCCTGTGCAGCCCTGCTCTAACGTTTAGCCATTATTCTGAGAACCAACGATAAACATTGTATGTTGTTTCTAGTACAACTCCACCAATAGAATAGAGTTACAGTCATTTCTCATTGAAAGTGGCTAAAGTATTAGCGACCGATGTTCTGGAATTTGTTTACACTCGCCGCCTTTTACTCCTTGAAGCCAGCTTCATCCATGAAAACGCGCGACCCGATCGTAGCCTCCACTTGCAATAGACACCCAACGACCCTAATTCGATCTTACAGCGAATAGAGCACCCGAAGGGTTGCGCTGTTAAGGCACGCCGTTGACACGGTCGACGTCGCTAACATAATTGTGTGGATTCTCAGGGTGATCTGACGGAGGAGGCGGACAGTAACAATCTCTACGTGAACCCGTTGGAAGGTGCGGAGAAGTGCGGAAATAGTAGGGTAAAGAAATCCGTTTCGGGTGAAGTCGGTCGTAACGTCAGCGACGCGTCTCCCAGTGTCGAGTCCTTGAAGGATATACGTCCCTATAACGAGGGTGGCAAGGTCACCCTAAACGACACAGTGCCCAAGCATAGGAAAATTCGTATCCAGCAGGTGAGTCCTCTTGCACCCCGCCCGCTCCCCCTCCGTTCCCCGTCGATGTGTCTTTCCATTGTCAACCGTTGCACGCGTGTTCGTGAGACGTTCCAGCGCAGCTTTGCCCATGGAACACGGAACGTGCAAAGTTGCTTTAAGTGTAAAAAAAAAAAAGCGCTGAAAGGGAAAACGGCTTGAAAATGACGGGAGAAGACGCGAAGGATTTTATTCGATATTTTAGGGTGTTTCGTAATAGGTGGTAAAATCGAGAGGGTAGGGATTCTGGAAGAAAAAAAGTAAGCAGGGAAGGTGGGATAGTGTTTGGAGGCTTCCTTTTCGAGAAAGTAGGTTTAGAATTATATCAGTACTAAATATCTTCGTGGAAAAATATACAGAATATTATCAATACTGCAGAACTACTTTTCGAGTGAGGCTTTGTTTTCGAGAAAATCAATTTTCAGGATCAATCGAGCGCACGTTCACTTGACGGAAAATCGATTCCACGTTCAATTCAATATTTTCGAAAATACATCCTTATTTGGAAAAAAGTGAGTTCTTTCTAGGACGTATTTTTGTACACAGCTCTGCCATCGTTGCTGATAACCTTTGCCGAGTTTTCAAAATCGATTTTCTCGGAAAGGAAGCTTCCTATAAATCAGGGGTGCGCAGGGAGCCGTTTTCAGCGCCTAGCTGCGAGCAACCCGCCTGTCTCGTTGCTAACGCCAGAATCGGCGAGGAGAACTGCAGTGGTGTACGTGCGTGCTCGTAGGCTCGTAGCGTAAGTATATACGGCTGGGTTCAAGTCATACCAAATGCACGTACACTACTGCAGTTCTCCTCGCCGATTCTAACCTTAGCAACGGGCGGGTTGCTCGCAGCTAGGCGCTAAAAACGGCTCCGTGCGCACCCCTGCTGTAAACCAATGTTATTCCACATTTTCTGCTTATTCCTTCGTGCAGAATCGCTACCATTTTGGTTCTCGTGCTGTCTATTAGGAAGGACCGAGTGTAGTACGAATCTTTATTGTATTATATACATTCAGGAAATACTTTTTAGCGGACAGCCGACTGTACGTGCATGATGAAACTATTGCGTTTAATGTCATACTTTTTTGTCAGTATCCGTGCCATCCGAATCTGTGCTCGGGCGATGAGGCGAGTGTAAGGTTTTTTCGTACGGTAACGAGCACATAGAATTCTTCGTAGGAACAATTGCAGGCATCGATTCTGACGCAGCGACCTTTGTGCACGATTCTTCTGGAATTTTATTACGACGGCCTTCACTTGAAAACGCTTTCATTATCTTTTGCACTTTTTGAGTCGTGTGATAGCTATCACGAAACATTTAAGGGGGTAGTTTCCGTGTCTTGGTTCGAAATATGGATGACCTTTGGAATTTTGTTCTCAAAAAAAAAAAGTACAAGATGTATTAAAATGAAACTTGTCGCGTTGGTTGGTATAGTTACGAAGATACAGTATGATTTCTTTCACCTGACCTACTGTTATTAGGGATGTTTTGATTTGTCAAAAGGGACATTACATTTTCCTGTACGACGATCTCCTTTTTTTCCATCAGTAATTTAATGACGCAAGTTTCAAATACCGCTAAAAATGAATAAATGTAGTATAGGTATTTATAGTTAACGGATGTTTATAATTAATCGTAATAAAAATAGAAATCCAGAATTCAGAGGAGAATCTCTATTTTTCTCTAGAAAATGAAGTCACGATCCAAAGTTCGCAATGATTCCATAAATCGAAAGAAACCGAAACTTTCTCGTTAAACAAATATAAGTAATTTTTCGCGCGATAAGATATTAAAATTAATTCATACACGAAGCATTGAAATGAGAAAATTTGTCGCACATAAGATGTTAAGGAAAATCAGCAAATGATCTCAAAATTGTATCCCGCAGTGTATAACTTCGCTAAGTTCCTGAATCTCCACCTAATTTTTTAACGATACACTTCTGAGACCCTAAACTTTAAACAAAACCAAACAGTCCACTTTTTGACTCCAGACATGAGGCTACGCAACTTTCACCGTTCAAAAAATGTTTAGTTTTCTGGAATTCCAATGAAAGAAAATTCTTAGCATTCCTTTGTATTCCCTGGCAATTCGTGATCGCTACAACGTAATTCATTTCGTAGTAGTCTTTAGTAGACTATTAACATTTGAAGAGTAATCCCTGCACAGCTTGTATCTGCTTGGACCAGAGCTCTGCAACGGACGGGTCAACCCGCCCGTTACCCGGTCTTTCGATTCATCCGATCTGCCTGTGCCCGCGGCGGATAAAGGTCGGTTTATACAGCCACTACTTATTAAAATTTCCCTCACCACGCATGCACGCTACGCCGAGCTCACGGACACGCAGCTCGGCGTAGTGTTGCATGCGTGGCGGGGGAAATTTTCGAGGGAACCCGTCCCCGATCTGGTATCACTGGTTCGGGAGTCTTGGGAGTTCGGGTGTCTCGGGTGTCTCGGGCTCCTCGGGCTCCTCGGGCGGATAGAAATCAACGCTGATCCGACTCATCCGCCGCAGGTACGGGCGGGTTGGATCAACGTTCGGCGGCGTCGGGCGGATATGGGCGGGTTAGCCGCGGGTATCGCGGGTTAGTGAAAGCTCGGATCCGGGCGGTTCGGACGCATCGTGATACAGTCGGGTGACGGGCGGATCAAACTCGCCGGCTGCAGGACTCTGGCTTGGACACGTTGCTTCCGCGAGAGAAACGTCACTTAACTCCTTTGGGTGCTATGGACGAATATATACGTTCGTTCAGTGCGTGCAGGACATACGAGGAACGCCTGTAGAGGCGTTCAGCGACTATGGTTCAGAGATGCGGGTAAAGGAGTCCCGCACGTCGCGTACGCTGAGTGTTCAAACTGTCGTCACCCAAAGGGTTAAATCATCTCTATTTTATAGGCTCGAAGTTCGTATTTAAATTAGGTCCTTTCACCGAACGTTTGCTCTACACAGTCATCATCGCATGGGTCATGAAATTTTTCATACATCATGAACTCTAATTCCATATTACATTCGAGTTGAGTTTTCCGCACTTGTCCGCACAGCTATCAGCTGCATTTAATTATTTCCATGCACTCGACACGTTTAATTATTTCTCACGCCTAATTACGAGGAGCCGGCGTGGAATGTTGAAGATGGGTTTAATTGAACCTTGTGTACATTTCAAGTAGCAAAAATTCAGGTACATGCACACGTACATACATGATGTTTCAGGTATCAAAAGTTGAGTTTAAGGGATGGAATTACTCTTCAATGCTTTAGCTTTTTGATTCTATCTTCGTTTGAAAACGCAAAACTGTTGTAATCAAGTTTCATAGTTTGTTACTATATATGCATAGTAATTTAATACGGTGGATAAAATTTAATAAAATAATAGTACGGGCTATTTCAGTCCGAATAATTAATAGTAATAACATTAGATATTTTTGGTTTTCAAAATTTGATAAACACATGTATTGTATATTTTTTTCTTGCTGTTTCCAGAAATACAATTTCTGGTAATATAAAAGGATAATACTACGAGTAAATGAAAGTATATTACAAGTGCAATAGTATTATAATTACATTAGTTGTATTAGTACCGTAAACTGGGGGAACATTGGCATGTTTCTGGAACATTTTTCTATGTAATATAAAAATTAACATTTTTTTAATTTGGTTTAGGTATCCTATTATAACATTCCATCGTTTGTGATGGTAATACAAGTGTGAAAATGTGTAAAATGTTTTTCCTTTTCCGTTTTAATAGATGTTAAGTAGATACCAATGTTACCCCAGTTTACGGTACGTTAGAAAAGTAACATGTAACACATTTTATATATTTACAGTTCATTGTTAGTTTATTTAAATTTTCATTACAGATTCCATTGCATGAATTTAATAGACCTTTGGACTTCGTTTAAAAAAATGTTGTCGACGTCCTCGTCATTCTCTGCCAAATTCTTTGTATGTATCTTCAGAACCGCGTATTCATCTGAGCATTCGCCCCGAACGAGCATCACACGAGCAAATCGGCGATCATGCGAGGCTCATTCGGGGCGAATGCTCAGATGATTGCGCGGTTAAATAGTTTCCAAATATCATAGAATAATTGAAACTTTGGAGAGTATTTAGTAATTTCATCACTCAAACTCAAAATTTCCCATCTAGAAATGTGTCCTCTAATTTAATCTACTCCTCGCTAATTTAAATGTCCCTTATTCATTAATGGTAACTGAAATATCTCCGCTGTAAATAGAAATTATCAGTTCCAATACTGTTTTATCATAAATCTAGTCTACCTACATTAAAAGTATGGAACTTTATCAAAGAGTAATAAATATACAATCACATATACATGTATTTCAAAATTAAATCACTGTCACAAGTATTCCAGCATTAGCAAATTGTAGTAACTGGTATCTATTATGTCTGTGAGAAAGTTCTGTCGCTTTTATGCATACGAGTGTCGACAATAAAAGCAATAATTTGCAAAAAATAATAAAAGAAAATTTATTATCAGATGGGGATTGCAATTCTTTATGGCACACAACTTAAACGGCACAATAAACCGATAATATATTATTTTATTTATTACCTTATGTTAAGTGTAGTCACTTTGTCAAGTGAGCACTTCCACTGTAGGTATGAAATTTTATAATGAACCGTGTCATTTCTTAAAAAATCACATCGTATTGCTTATATTATTTTGTTTATTATCCTACAAACAATAGGATACGATTTCTCCAGAAATGGAACGTTTCTTTACAAAATTTCTTAAAGTGAAAATAGCCACTTGATTTTGATGAAACTTCGTGGAAAGGTCAAATGTGGCGCCAACGGGCAAAGTGCGACTTTTATTGTTAAATATCTCGTAAGTTACATATTAGGTGTTTATACTTACGGCCGAACAGGGGTCAAATATTTGTCAATTCTCCACCTTTGAACGAAGTTTCATCGAAATCGGTGCGTGACACCTTGTGCGCTTACCTTGTGGGTTCTTTATGAATATCAAATGGGCGTTACACGCAACAACAGTTGCCAACAATTTGTGCAAAGTTTCCCGGAAAAATATTGTAATTGTTCGCATCTGCCAAGGGTGTTTCGCAAAATTCGAGTCCACCAACTAGAATCTCGTAAATTATAAATGAACCATGCTTTGAGCATTCGTCCAAGATTTACGACGAAAATTTGCGAAGAGAAACAGAGTTAAATATAAGCTTGTCATCTGCTGCTATTTGCAAGGACCGTGGAATGTATCACACAGTAGTTTTTGAATCATATTTGATTTACAGTATAATATCATATTAGATTCTGCATGCAATGTTGGGGAAAGACATAGGTGTAGCCAACTAAATAAACATTTGTTTATCTCTTCTTATTTGTTATAATTTCAATTCGGTATTTGGATGGACTGGTTATTGAGAATGAAACGTAGGCATTTTATAATAATACATATACAGTATAGAATTGGTGTTGGAATATTTTAATTGCACCAGATAATGAAGAATTATTGCAATAAACATATTTTAAGTAAAAAGTATCGATGTGTGAATCAGCCAAGTGTAGAGAAGCATGAGCTGAGCCAGAAGAATATTAATAAAAATATGAACTTATACTGTTTGAATCTTGCATTTTAAAGAAAGTTCAATATTTGAATGGACAATAAAGCATTTACATAAATTGTATCTATTTAATTTTATTGAATACGATAGATACCTACAGTTATTAAAAAAAGACTTATTATAGGATAAATATTTAACAATTCGGAAAGATACTGTCAATGATTTCACGAATTAATTACTACAGTTGAGTCTTAAATTACTGTATTACGAAAAGTCTGCACTGGTGAACAACAGAAAACTCGCAAAAAGCAATCGAAGCTCCTTCCTCCCCAAAAAACTCTACAACTTTGATTAGAAATTAGTCTTTTAATTTGCATCTGTCAAATGGTTACCTGTTTCGACCATTTCAACATTTTTTAAACGATAAAAAACTGTTACTATAAATAGTTACGAAAAAATTGTAGATGCAGCCTATGGATATTCCTAATTAAATAGGATACGATATCTTTCGTGCAGATAGGATAGTTGAATTGCCTGCAAAATAGCAGAAAATGGCAATAGTGAATCGACAAATTTTAATAATCCCATTACTTGTTTATGATATAACACCGTAAAGAATAAACAAGAAAGCCGACAGAATTTTCTCATATCCCAGTACAAAGGATAAGAAAACATTATCTACAACAGAATCGTGTCAAATGTCGTTAAATTCTTAGTGTCCAAAGTAAAAATTTATTTAACATGAAATAATTAAACGTTTCCCATAAGGCATCATGTTATTACACATTAAGGGGGATGACCACTGTGCTGAATTGGAATGTATAGTCAACTTTACAATTTATTTCTGAATTCGGTAATGCCTTTTCTCATTGCAATTTATGAATGCAATGAAAATGCATTCTGTAAAAAGTAAGCTAAAGCAGAAATCGTTATAAAATATTAATT
Organism: Andrena haemorrhoa; assembly: GCA_910592295.1. Classification (NCBI taxonomy): domain Eukaryota; kingdom Metazoa; phylum Arthropoda; class Insecta; order Hymenoptera; family Andrenidae; genus Andrena; species Andrena haemorrhoa. Next base: position 10,219,318 of record OU342943.1, read on the forward strand.
TTATTTGAAAAACAAAAAAAATTTGATCGTATGATTCTTTAGATTATTCAAAATCTGAGAATAAAATCGCCGTCCGATTTCGAAAGAACATTCTAAGTTGTAAGATATACTATCTACCATTTTATCAGATCTTTTTGTGATTTTCTCAATTTACACTTAAAGAACTAACAAGAGAAGATCCCGAACCCGGAAGTTCAAAAAAATCTGAAACTTTGTGGATATGTAGGGGATTTCCTCCTGATTACAACGCAATTTTATTTGCTGCCCAAATTCACACTAAGGGGGTGAAATTAACCCCTGAAAATTGGGCCATTTTCCGATTTTATTTTGTAACGCGCAGTCTGTAAGAAATATAAAAAAGGTTTCAAGACAAAAGTTACTTCTTTTAATTAGGACTATCATTTGGCAACTTACAGTTCCTACAGTTCGCGAATTATAATACAAAATCGAAAAATAGCCGGAATTTATGGGGTCAATTTTACCCCCCTAGAGTGAATTTGAGCTGCAAACAAAAATTGCGTTCTAATAAGGAGGAAATCCCCTGCACATTCACGAAGTTTCAGATTTTTTTTGAATTTCCGGGTTCGAGATCTTTCTTTGTAAGACTTTCATCGAGAAACTTGTTAAGAACTTCATGGCAAAACTAGGATATTCAGTTTGACATTCATGTTTCTCAAAGAACCACAATCACGCAACAGATACCGTAAACTGGGGGAACATTGGCAGTACGGGGTAACATTGGCATCTACTTAACATCTATTAAAAAGGAAAGGGAAAAATAGTTTATACATTTGCACACTTGTATTACCATTACAAACGATGCAATGTTATAATAAGATACCTAAACCAAATTTAAAAATGTTAATTAAGAATATAAAAAAATTTTAAAAAAAGCACATTGAACATAAAAAGGAACAAATTTGAGTGGTAATGTAAGTTCAGGTGTGGTGAAACTTTAACTTTGTAGTGCTATTTATACCCGGTTACGGGGTAACATTGGCAGGTATTTAATATGCATTAAAGAAAGATAAGGACAACAATTTTATGCATTTTGACACTTGTAGTGCATTCACAAAAGATGCAATGTTACGATAGGATACTTAAAGCAAATGTAAAAATGTTAATTTTTATATTACACAGCAAAATAATCCAAAAACATGCCAATGTTCCCCAGTTTACGGTAGTATATCCTACATTCTACTCTCAAAATTTGAAGTTGATTGATTTATTGAATTTCGAAATACCACGATCACCATAAAGCAACTACTATGTACAGCGGGGGACAAAAGTATGTGGACACTCTTTAAAATAACTTGTTCAAAATTGGCCTGGGTTAGGTCTGGGTTAGGTTTCTTTCCTAAATCAACGTTTTCTCAAAACGGCGAAACACGTCACTTAGCAGTTGTTTGGACCAATTTTGAACAAGTTATACGATTTTAAAGAGTCCACATACTTCTGTCCCCCGCTGCATGTACGTACATATTCTCCTATTACAATCTTCCTTTCACCTTGCGCTCGGAGAAATGCGTTGTTAGCGCATCGCTAAATAGCAACGTAAAAGACTGAATACCATACTCGAAACTAAATTGCAATAGTGAAATTCTTCAATCCGGCACAGCAGTCAGCTCCCTGAAGCTTGCTTACACTTACCCGCAAAACTTGCCATCGCATTTCACTCCACTCGCCAAGCTTTCCGCGCCGCGCTGCCGCGGGCCGAACGACGCCCCCCCCCCCTGTTAGAGTTAATCGAAAGTAGAAAGATCCCCCACGAAAAAAAAACTCTGGCTGATGTTTGTTTTGCACGAGCTCTGACGGCGAATCATCACTGCTTCTTTCAGTTTCACGAACCGTCAAGATCGCAATCGGAGCACAGTTGAATCGAATCGCCGAGGGCGATCGTGCGTAACCGAATGCCCCCCCTCCGAACCGCGGGGTGCTTGCCAGAAGGGGCTCGCACACAGGCACGCTAAGAACGTTGCACGTAAACTGCGCGCAAAGAACAGAGAGAGAGAGAAAAGCACAGAGAGAGAGAGAGAGAGGTTCGTTTGCCCTAGGAGACCGCCCAGGGGGCGCCCTTTGTCTCGATTAAGAGGCCGCGGAGTTGCAGCGTGGCCGACTCGGCGTGGTCGAGTCGGGAAACGATTTCCGGTACCGTCTGATTTTGCGTCACGAACACTAACGCTTCGATACATCCCCCCCCTGTTCATCGGCAGTACGACCACTATTCATTTACAGTACCTAACCTGCTTGCACCCTATCGCGTGCACCCACCTAAACGTCCTTCACTCGACTCCATGTGTGACTCTTGGTTCGAAAGCTGTGCCCATATACGACGTCGCGAGGTGGCCACCTGCTAGAATGATAGGCGCGCGAGATTTGGGAATAGGGACCAGCTATCCCGGGTGTTTGGAGGTGAGGCGGTTGGTTCGTGGGAACCGTGGGTTGTAATAGCAGTTGCGTATCGGGAGTGTGAATAATATTGGAATTTTAAATATCGAATATTTGAAGGTGGGTGGTGGAGACGGGAAATAGCCTTATATAAATAGGTTAGGGGAAAAGATTTTTGTACCTTTTTGTTAACCTAGATGCGGTTGCAATGGATGGAAGGAGGTTTAGTGTGTGACATTCATATTCGTGGCTCTAACGCTTGAGGAAGTTACAAACATTCATTCACACGGATTTCCTCGATTTCATTCCTAGACAGAGCGGAAAGAACTCGTAGAGCGTCCGTGTGAGGGTTCTTTAACCACCGCAGAGTCCTGTTCCGCGCTTCTGTCGATCCCACCCTCCCCATCATCATCATCGATGAGTATCATATGTACCAGGGGAAATATGGGGATATGTGTGTGTGTTTATGCGTGTGCTAACGAGATACATACTTAGTTGATTGGCATAATGTCGCGTATTAGTTATCCTACGCGGCTGATTGCAGAGCGTAAGACTCCGCGCACAATTTATCAGCGACCAGGAATGCACGGTGGGTCGTAACACCACGAAAGAGGACACCATGGAGAACAACAATTACTACGGGGGACTTCGGGGAGGCAGACCGTTTACGACGACCAACAGCAGCCTGGCCTCGGCCACCAGAATTCTGAATCATCATCTTTTTGGGTCCAGCAGTGGGCCCAGACATTACACAGGTAACTGATGACAAGTGTTTTTCAAATGACAAGCCCGTGATAGGAACAACACAATGACGGCGCAGTAAATTGCTCTATTTACTCTTTATTCTTTATTTTGACCTTCTCGATCCACGGTAGGGATGTTCGATTCCGATTCGATTCTTCGAAAGATCGATTTTCTTGGTTAAAAGATCGATCTATTGAATCGATTCTCCGCTGTTAGATTTATCTGAGAATCGATTCTTTACACTAAGAATCGAGAACCGATTTTTCTTTCTTCAACACGCAGAACTGCGCATTACTCCGGACAACTGCGGAGGACGAGCAGCCATGCGGCTAGTTCAAACACGTTGTTACGTGCCGGTTACTTTTTAAATTCATCTCTAAATTTTTGCTAAATTCACATCATATTTTGCTACACAGATGTCGACGACTGGTTCAACCATCACGTGTTATGGGGATTCCCCTCAATCAGTAGTCGATTATCTGTGAATATTCTTAATGGTTATAATTTAATTCCGATTGAAGCCTGTAACGCCACGGCATACTCTGGAAGATCATCGTCAGCAATCTCCCAACGCCGTCGACGTTCCTAGAATGCGCGCCGTGATAAGCCTTGCGACGCATTGTAGTAGGCTACTTTATATTTTTCTCCCCTGTCAAAATTTTGGTACACCATCATTGACATTTGATCCTACCATTGAGTGTTGTGGGAATTTCCCTCGATCAATTGTCAATGACCTACAAACCATATGATAATAATAATTTTATATGAACCGTTACGCCGCTGCGTTCTTCCGTGAGAAAACCTTCCGACACCGTCAGCGTTCTTAGAACGCCGGACGCGATAGCGACTTGGATGCTGGGAACGTTCTGGGTGGCGACGGTTGGGCCCGTGTGCATGAGGTGCGGCGTCAGCGAATTTGACGCAAAGGCCCAAGTGCTCGGGCCTACCCTGCGAACGTTCGTTGCAGTCGCCTGTTAAATCGCATTGAGCGAGGTCGTTCTGCCCGAGGGACGTATTGCCCTATTACATTAGGTGTGTGAGCTAGAGTTCCATCGTGAATAGTTAATAACGTGGAAAGACTCAGTCCCCGTATCGAACTCAATAATTACGTTAACCATTATTTTAAATCAGTATTAGTGATTTTCCCGTTCTATTTAAATTGTGATATTCAAAACTTTCAAAACATTATAACGTTAGTGAACTGTTCGGCGTGATTTGTGCTTCACGCCTGTGCCGCGCTTCAACATCTTGTACCGGCGCCCAGCGCCCCAGGTCACGCGGAGAGAGAGAACCGCTCCAGTACATCGGAGAGAGAGAGAGTAAGACGTTCAAAAATTTAAAAACCCTCTACTACCAAGTCGGTGAGTGTCTTGAAGTACTTCTTCTATAATCAAATGGTCATTGTGTGGCGTGTATCGTTTATGCATTTCTGTCACGTCGTTTCTTTTCGAAATTGATTTTCTTTTGTTTCAATGTACGGAAGCGACAGTTAATCCAACCAGTACGTGTTATGGGAATTCTCCCTCGATAACTGCCTAATTCCTTTTTCACGCGTACCGCATTTGTGAATTGTATCGCATCCGATTACTATAAAGCGCCGATCATTCAATTTTCTTCAAACCAATTTATTTGAAATCTGTATTATCGGACGATTGCGCGAACATTGATCCAACTCACATAACGAGTTGCGGGGTTTTCCTCGATCAATTGTCGTCCGTAAAATATTGTCCGATCAATATTGTTCACCCCGCGTGTTTATTTTCGTGAGTCATCTACGACTCTCCGGAAAACCCATGTAAATTCCTCAAATTGTACCACCTTTAAACATTTCCTTTTGCTTATTTTGTAATACATGGTAATATTTACTTACATATTGTCTCATTTTGTTTCGAACCAGTCTCAAAGTACCACATCCAGACGGGACAACCTGTATTGGTTGTAGACAAAAGCCCTACTCCCAAAACAATCCTGAATTTTCGCGTAAAACGTATAAATTACTAAAATCTTTAATTTGTTAAGCATTACGTGAGAAAAATTAGACTCGACCGCTCGGTCACTTTAAATTCAACGCCCTCACGTAACAGCTAAACTGGTGTCAGAAGTGGGATTTTTTACTGCTTTTGTCGAAACTCCGTCCATTGTGGTATTTTTCTGAGACGTTTGAGATAGAAGAGTGCATCATTGGCATATGTAATTTGTTTGGCATGTTTGCATTTTTGTTTCTTGAAAGTTTTAGGAAAATCCGTGATATCGCCTTCTAATTTATTTTCAGTTTATATATTCAGCTTATTTATATATTTATAAATTAAAAATTTTAACAAAATGGTTAATCCCAATGAAACCGCTGACGCTAGCGCGTCATCCGTGAATCTATCCGTCACAAACGCGATGATGACGTCTATGGCGGAATGCTTTGCTTTACAGCACGGGACGTTGAATATTCCTTTCTTTAACGGGAGAAATATACCTTTGAAAGATTTCTTACAAGATGTGCAGAACGGCGCAGTTTTTGTACCTCCTGCGTCGGAAGGCCCGTTCGTTAAAGCAGTCCTTGGAAAATTACAAGGAGCTGCACGCGATAGCACTTTTGGGAAAACCTTTAATACCGTAAACGAATTAATTAAACATTTGAAAAACAGATTCGCTCCCGGGAAAGATTATCCATATTACCATCATGAGATCGAAAACATCCGCATGCGTAGAAGTGAAACAGTAAATGATTTTCATGATCGGCTTAATATTTTGGTTAGCGGGGCTCGACTTGCGCTGGAGGATTCGTATGGCGCGGACGCGGATAAGATGATGCGCCCGATTAAAGAATGCGCGTTAGAAGCATTTATTCGCGGCTTGCCCGACGAGATTGCCAGGGCCGTAGACGCGCGGGATCCCAAAACTCTAGATGACGCGGTAAAACATGCGACGCGAGTCGAAACGCGAATGAGGTCTGGAGTAATACCAACCGGAGATCCGAACAGATTGTTTCTTTCAAGACAGGACGATTCTCGTCTAAATCCCCGTCCAGATTCGCCTAATCAAAGTAATTCGCGTCAAAGCCTATTCACTTATCGCGATTCGCGAAACCAAAATTTCGGAGACTCTCGCTCGCGAAGCCCGAGTCCAAACGCGACTGGAAATTCGGATTATTCAAAATTTCCGACAAGTATTCTTAAACCACCGCGTAGTAACACGGAATCGAGTAGATATCCAGAACAACATGGGTATCCCGCTTATTCTCCGTATCCTTACATGCCTTATCCACCTTTTTACCAAATGCCTTATCCACCATACTATTCACCGTATCCACAGGATCCGCGTTTTCCATCAAATTTGCCATACGCACAATCTCCGACGGCTCCACAATTGGCACGAAGTACGAGTCCAACTCCTCAGGCGACTCAAGTCGCACATCAAAATTCAAATTTTCAATCTAGCTCACGAAATTTGAATCCCGATTCACGAAATTCCGTAGGATTTCGCGAGTCTAGGCCGTACTCACCGAATCAGAATCGTTCATATTCACCAAATCAAAATTCGTCAGAACCACGTAATAATTCAGATTTAAACTCCCGAGTAACTCCTCGAACAGACGCGACGACGAGTTACCAAAATTCCGAGCGTCGCCCGTTGAACAATCAAAATTCCGAGCGTCGTCCGTCGAACAATCAAAACTCAGAGCGTCGTCCGACAGTAAGATTTCTGGAAAGGGATCAACAATATTAAATTTGGGTTGTAACGACGAATCGCCTGTTGTAAAATTAACCGCGGAACAATTACGATATAAAACTGCAACGTTTTTGATTGATACGGGTGCAGACATAAATGTAATAAAATTAAACGCATTGCACGAGGATGTAACCGTCGATGTACGTGATTCTATCGAAATGAGAGGAATTACAGACGAAAGAATGGAAACATTAGGAACCACAATAGTATCAATTTTGGATCAACCAATCCTATTTCATGTAGTAAGATCAAATTTTCCGATACATAGTGACGGTATTTTAGGAAAAGCCTATTTGAGACAAGAAAAAGCCGAAATTTCTTTTGCACATAATACTATAGTTACGCAAAGTCAACCAATTCGACCGATCCATTTTATTGGCGAGGCTCCTCCAGAGGAAGCACCTCAGAAAAATAGTACGCCGCGTGTTTATCGTATTAGCAGTCGTACCCGACAAGCAATCGCCATAGACACCATCAACAGTGATTTGAAAGAAGGATATTTACCATTACTCAAAACAATAGATGGAATTTATATTGGAGAAGCAATAGTAAAAATTAAAAATAACGTGTGCCATGTTCTCGCAATTAATACCTTGGACAAGGACATTCAAATAGAAATACCGCCTCAAGAAATTTTACCGTTCGAATACCATAATTTTCCAGAAGAACGCGAATACTTCGATTCTGACTCTGAACAGCAGGAGTCACCGGTATCACCGGACCGTGTAACTCAAATTTTATCAAAATTACGTTTAGACCATTTAAATGACGAGGAAAGAGATCACGTAATTAGAATAATCGAAGAATTTCCGGAACGATTTCGTCTACTAGGTGACAAATTAGAATCCACTCCTTTAATACAACATCGAATACCTACAATAGACGATTTGCCCATTAACACTAGGCAATATCGATTTCCGCGAGTTCACCAAAAAGAAATAGCTCGCCAAATTTCTAGTAAATTAACAGAGGAAATTATTGGACTTTCAAATTCTCCATACAATTCACCACTCTGGATAGTACCAAAGAAACCTGATTCCGAGGGAAATCTAAGGTGGAGATTAGTCATTGATTTTCGGAACCTCAATGAAAAAACAATAGGTGACGCATACCCCCTGCCTAACATCACGGAGATTCTAGATCATTTAGGCGAAGCGAGATACTTTTCAACCTTTGATCTCGCCAGTGGATTCCAACAAATCGAAATGGATCCACGAGATCGCGCTAAAACAGCCTTTACTACACCTAACGGTCATTACGAATATATTCGTATGCCTGAAGGGCTTAAGAATGCTCCCGCGACGTTTCAACGGCTGATGGATCAGGTATTGCGCGGATTACAGGGTGTGGAAGTATTTGTCTACCTCGATGACATCGTCGTTTACGCGAAAAATTTGGAAGATCACGGAAAGAAAGTCCGACGGTTATTCACACGATTAAATGATGCTAAATTAACCCTTCAGCCAGACAAGTGTGAATTTTTAAAAACCGAAGTCACATATTTAGGCCACATTATCAGTCGATCAGGAGTAAGACCTGACCCTAAGAAATTAATGGCAGTGAAACATTTTCCTCGTCCTAAAAATCAAAAAAATGTACGACAATTTCTTGGACTAGCCGGTTATTATCGCCGATTTATCAGGGATTTTGCAGCCAAAGCCAAACCATTAACAGAATTATTAAAAAAGAACGCCACTTTCGTGTGGAAAAAAGAACACAAAAATAGTTTCCAAATTTTACGTAAAGCTTTGTGCAGGAGTCCCATATTGCAATATCCCGATTTCAATAAACCATTTACATTAACTACTGATGCATCCGATTACGCAATAGGCGCCGTACTCAGTCAAAATGTGGACGGACATGATTTGCCTGTAGCTTACCTTTCGAGAAATTTAACGAATCCAGAACAAAATTATTTTACCACTGAAAAGGAATGCCTAGCAGTTCTTTTTGCAATACTACATTTTCGACCATACCTTTACGGAAGAAAATTTACTTTGGTTAGTGACCATGAGCCTTTAAAATGGATAGACTCAATAAAAGATCCGGGACAACGATTAGTACGTTGGAGATTAAAATTGCATGATTACGAATACGAATTTGTACATAAACCTGGACGTCTAAATTCCAACGCAGATGCATTATCTCGAAACCCAGTAACAAAATTTAATACTAGTTCAGAATCCAGTTCTAAAGACACATCCGAAAGTGATTCGGAATGTAGTATCCCAAAAATTTTGCCTATTAAAAGACCACCCGCGAATAAAAAGCTACCAGCTCCGAGCACTTCTAGATCCGTGCCTGCAGAACCAAAATCTATAGTTAAACCAATCATCAAGAGAGGTAAACGTACCTTTCCATTAGATAAAAATGCTGTTTCAACAAGAACGCGTTCCACAGTTCCAACTGTCGATCCAAAACCTCCCATTAATTACGCGGAATTAACTACTACAGAATCTTCACAAAATTCCGAAGATGAACCGCCTACCGACCCACCGATATTCCGAGGTCGAAAAAGCGTGTTACCTAATCTCAAGTCACCAACATTGGTTCAAGAATTTCAACGCGCCCTTTCTAAAGAAGTACAATCTGCAGACCAGTCCGAGGTTGTGGACACTACAGAGGATGAAGCTGCCGCGGCTCCTACACCTGCCGAAGGCATAACGATAGAGGTTGCACCTCCATCCAATGATAGTGACGATAACGAGATCCACCTCGACACTACTCAACCCATTGGGCTACAGGAACTTCAGGAATCTTTTAACCGTTTTGACCAATCGCTGCAGGAGCATAGCGAGATTCTTCAAAAATCATCCGATGAACTAGAACCGGATACAGAAAATTCATTCCGGGAAGAATTGGATAAACGCGCAGAAGACTTGTGGGTTCAATATAAAACGCGAGAACAAAATAGTGCAGAAGCAACAGCTACTGATACAGGACCTTCAAAAGATGAAATAGGGAAACCACCTTTAGAATCCATTCAAGAAGAAGAAGAACCAAACACTGCCTCAGGATTTGATAATACACTAATTCATCGTTCACCGCGCCGATCCATGATACCAACCCCATTACCATCAAACAGACCGCTTGCATTATCCACACCTTATTCAAAACCAGAAACCATATCTTCCGACCCATTTTCCACTCCCAAACGTTCATTTATTCCTGAATCGAGGAACCACAGGAAAATTGATCAGTATCGGCCAGGAATTCAAATAACAGAAAGTATACTTCCGGACATATTAACGTCACCGACTTTCTCCCGAAACACACGCGGAGGAAATATTAATTTCACTCGAAACAATTTAACAAACATTCGCGAAAATTACGTTCACTTCATTTCTTCCGATGTAGAATTGGTAACCCCAATAAGTAAATTGCTCGCAGATATAGGGGCCATAAGCATTGAAAATCTGCGGAATGCAAAGCCAAAAGAAGGCCAGGTACTCGTTACGCCGCGAGGTAAATACAAAATTTTTAGTGTAGTAATCAAAGAAAAGCATTATGATGATACTTCCATCGCAAAATTAGGTAATGCTTTGAAAAATTTAAGAAATACACTTTTACAATCAGGTATAAAAACCTTTAGAATTTCGAAATCCGGTGAATTTACGGATACACTTCCGCAAGGTACACTAGCTGGTATCTTATTAAATGTTTTTGCGGATAGTGAAATCAAAGTAACTCTGTGTACCGGAAACGTACAGGTACCGCCCGAAGAACTCCGTCTGAAAATCATTTCGGAATTACACGAAAGTTTAATAGGAGGGCATAAGGGCGTAACAAAAACATATCAAAGAATTCGCGAAAGATTTTATTGGCCATCGATGCGTAACGACATTCAAAATTTTATCAGAACATGCAATAGTTGTCAGGAAAACAAACTTGTTAGGACAAAAACTCGTGAACCAATGCTTATAACTGATACACCATTAAGGCCATTTGATAAAATATCTCTAGATACTGTGGGACCTCTTCCATTGACTCCTAGCGGTAATCGGCACATTCTAACTATGCAGGATAATCTTACAAAATACTGCATTGCAGTTCCTGTACCGGATATAAAAGCAGAAACTGTAGCAATCTCGTCGGGCAAGCCGCGAATTTCAAGCGCGACCATTTCAAGGTAAAATTGGCGACATGGCACGCGTTTTGGTAGAAGTCAGAAAAGGAAAATTTGGTAGTCGATATCACGGTCCCTACAAAATTGTTGGAATTCTCGAAAAGAATAATATTATTTTGCAAAAGAAGTCTGGCGAACGATTTGTAAAACACGCCGATAAGCTATTGTTACACCACCAGGGTGCTCAGTACATTGAACCGGAACAAAAATTCCAACATAACACTTAACACTTTCCAGAAATTAAAATATGCATATATTATCGGAACATATAAAAGACTTAAATGTATCGAAAAAAAATGTAAAATCGGTATTGTCTCCACGAATAGAGTTAAATTAAATTAAGAAAATTGGTAACTCTTCTCTCTGTGTTGACCTGGATCACGCTAACCTCCGCAAACCATCGGAGAACACATGAAACATCAAGAGTTCATTCGTTCTGGAATTATATTTCGAAAAATTGCTCATTACAAGACTGATAACATCACAGATGACGATACTCTCGATACTCGTAATTTGGAGGAGGAGAATGCGACTTATATACAATCACGCTTGTTCGTTCATCGGATCAACCTACTACCATCTTCCACTGACAACCACCGACTGGCAGAATCTACCGAGTCGCTCTTCAGTTGTCATGAGGCCGAACACCGCTCGGGCAACTTATATCCTGCCAGAGTATAGCCTATGGATATGGATTGTGGACTGCATCGCACGGATTGCCGAGTTCTGCAGGACGGAAGTCCATGAGTCACTTCGGGGTCTGGATCACCTCAGCCTCGGTGATGGGAGATAACCAGGGATTCGAGGATGCAGGATAGTATTAACCACCGCTTTCTATTGGATACTTTGTATGCGATGCGCCGTTATTGTATATGATACACTGTTTTAGATGACAAATTGGTTGCTGCAAATGGCCATGGCTGCTCACCCTGGTTGCGAAAAACTGTACAGCGCTGGAAGGATAGAATGTGACAGCTTTCACGCCCGACCATCAGCCTTTCAGGAGCTGGCAGTACCTGCGGGTCAATTCCTTGAGGGACCTCTCAGATGATCGCTGTGCGAACTGTAGCAACACCAAACTGGAGACCAATCCGAACCTACGGAGTTTTGGCATTAAGAGCACCGACTTTCCTACATCCGAAACACTTCAACCTCAATATGACGAATAACGAATTCATCGAGGAGATCAAGACCCATCATCATACCTAACATCAGCAGTTGTACCAACGTGCGAGGAGTTCAAGCTGGATGCACTGGGTGTATTAACAAACGAACTTCTACTCGGACGTCGGTGCTCGACTCCTTAAGGACGTGTCGTCACTCGAGGAATTGACTTGTGGGGATAACCAGGGTGTATGTTTGTGGTCTGATTAGAAAATGTTCAGAAATATCAATAGAGCGACCTGCTGTAGGGCTGCGTACATATAGGACGCCCTTTTATAGAATGCGTATACTCCGCGCTGCGCGGCGACCCTCATAACCACCGAATTACGATCTTTGTCAGCGGAACAAGCGCGGTGCGTCGTAGGCGTGACAGGCAGCTACTCCATGTTTTCTTGAATTATACACGGCACTCCAAGTGTCCTTATACCTAGTTATCATCGGGGACGATGATTCCAAGGGGGGGAGGGTGTTACGTGCCGGTTACTTTTTAAATTCATCTCTAAATTTTTGCTAAATTCACATCATATTTTGCTACACAGATGTCGACGACTGGTTCAACCATCACGTGTTATGGGGATTCCCCTCAATCAGTAGTCGATTATCTGTGAATATTCTTAATGGTTATAATTTAATTCCGATTGAAGCCTGTAACGCCACGGCATACTCTGGAAGATCATCGTCAGCAATCTCCCAACGCCGTCGACGTTCCTAGAATGCGCGCCGTGATAAGCCTTGCGACGCATTGTAGTAGGCTACTTTATATTTTTCTCCCCTGTCAAAATTTTGGTACACCATCATTGACATTTGATCCTACCATTGAGTGTTGTGGGAATTTCCCTCGATCAATTGTCAATGACCTACAAACCATATGATAATAATAATTTTATATGAACCGTTACGCCGCTGCGTTCTTCCGTGAGAAAACCTTCCGACACCGTCAGCGTTCTTAGAACGCCGGACGCGATAGCGACTTGGATGCTGGGAACGTTCTGGGTGGCGACGGTTGGGCCCGTGTGCATGAGGTGCGGCGTCAGCGAATTTGACGCAAAGGCCCAAGTGCTCGGGCCTACCCTGCGAACGTTCGTTGCAGTCGCCTGTTAAATCGCATTGAGCGAGGTCGTTCTGCCCGAGGGACGTATTGCCCTATTACATTAGGTGTGTGAGCTAGAGTTCCATCGTGAATAGTTAATAACGTGGAAAGACTCAGTCCCCGTATCGAACTCAATAATTACGTTAACCATTATTTTAAATCAGTATTAGTGATTTTCCCGTTCTATTTAAATTGTGATATTCAAAACTTTCAAAACATTATAACGTTAGTGAACTGTTCGGCGTGATTTGTGCTTCACGCCTGTGCCGCGCTTCAACATCTTGTACCGGCGCCCAGCGCCCCAGGTCACGCGGAGAGAGAGAACCGCTCCAGTACATCGGAGAGAGAGAGAGTAAGACGTTCAAAAATTTAAAAACCCTCTACTACCAAGTCGGTGAGTGTCTTGAAGTACTTCTTCTATAATCAAATGGTCATTGTGTGGCGTGTATCGTTTATGCATTTCTGTCACGTCGTTTCTTTTCGAAATTGATTTTCTTTTGTTTCAATGTACGGAAGCGACAGTTAATCCAACCAGTACGTGTTATGGGAATTCTCCCTCGATAACTGCCTAATTCCTTTTTCACGCGTACCGCATTTGTGAATTGTATCGCATCCGATTACTATAAAGCGCCGATCATTCAATTTTCTTCAAACCAATTTATTTGAAATCTGTATTATCGGACGATTGCGCGAACATTGATCCAACTCACATAACGAGTTGCGGGGTTTTCCTCGATCAATTGTCGTCCGTAAAATATTGTCCGATCAATATTGTTCACCCCGCGTGTTTATTTTCGTGAGTCATCTACGACTCTCCGGAAAACCCATGTAAATTCCTCAAATTGTACCACCTTTAAACATTTCCTTTTGCTTATTTTGTAATACATGGTAATATTTACTTACATATTGTCTCATTTTGTTTCGAACCAGTCTCAAAGTACCACATCCAGACGGGACAACCTGTATTGGTTGTAGACAAAAGCCCTACTCCCAAAACAATCCTGAATTTTCGCGTAAAACGTATAAATTACTAAAATCTTTAATTTGTTAAGCATTACGTGAGAAAAATTAGACTCGACCGCTCGGTCACTTTAAATTCAACGCCCTCACGTAACAACGTCGAGTAATTTAGTCGAATAGCGAATAATTTAGTAATTTATCGTGTGTGGACACTAAAGTGTAATCGAATAGTTTAATAAAACAATGGTAAATTACTAAATTATACGCTTCTCGACTAACTTACTGGACGCGTCTGTTCCAGCTTCATGGCTGATCGTTCTGCGTTTGCACGTGGTTTAACCAGTGTGGCCTGGAAAGTGGCTACCGGCGGTAGCTATTTTGGAGTGGGGACAGCTACCCACGTCCACGCATGCGCGCAATGACGTCACGAGCGTTGAGCCAATCAACTCGAAGATGAAAATTAGCCGACGCCAGCGCCAAGTCAAGTCAACTAGCCAAGCCAAGTGAGGCCGCAACCAACCAGCGTCGACAACCGATTCCCCGCGATGCTGGTTGGCTAGTTGGCATGACTTGGCGCTGGCGTCGGCGAATTTTCCAGCGATTTTCATCTTGGCGTTGATTGGCTGAACGCTCGTGGCGTCATTGCGCGCATGCGTGGACGTGGGTAGCTGTCCCCACTCCAAAATAGCTACCGCCGGTAGCCACTTTCCAGGACACCCTGGGTTTAACCAAAGGGGAGATATAATAAGAGGCGTCACTCCGGGCGGAACCTTTGAAGTCCTTACTTGACCTTGGCATATAAATTGGTTGTCTATTCAAGCGGGATATTCAAATCGGCTAAATGCACCTTACCGCAGTTGGCTGATTATTGCCGAAGTTTACCGATCATTGTCGAATGGGCATTTAAATTGGTTGTCTAGTGATTTCCCTAGCTTATTTCTGTCCTTGTCGAGTGACGCTTCTTATTATATCTCCTCTTTGGTTTAACTATTGAGATACGTTAAAACAACGTGTAATTCTGTTTGTTTTGTTCTGTCAAAATTCCGCAAGTTCTGTATTAAATTGGAAAACAATTACTTAGACCTGTATATACAAAACGAAAATAAAATTAAATGGTGCCATATATAAATATATGGTAATTATTTAGAAGTTTTCCATCCTCATCGATTTCTTGGTTGGGGCTAGGCCAGTGCGGGGGCGCGTAAAGCATGATAGCGAACTGATGTGAGTTTAGAGATTTGAACGAGAAACTTGCGGATGCCCGTCAACAGCCCGATTTATATCGGTTCGCTATCATGCTTTACGCGCCCGCGGGCGGGCGCACGCCCCCTCGCGCTAATCTAGCCCCAACCAATACTAATACCTGGTACAAGTTGGAAAGAGGAATGCGTTGCGTCGGAATAAGTCAAAATAAGTTTTTTGTAAATATCTCGGAAACAAAGGTCAGCTTCGTCATTTGTTTTGTCCCATACTGGCGCATGCGCTGCCACGGACGCTTACTGTAGGTAGGTATAACAAAACTTCAAAAAAGTAAAAAAATTACGCCAAGTACATGAAATCAAATAAATCACAATAAATAGAAGATAATAATAATCACAAAATTAAAAAAAAACATGTAAAATCAAAATGAGCTGCAAGTACATAAAGGTGCGCTTAAGATGACACAACTACATACATATACACAGCTAAAATGCTGTGTTCATACATTCCATTACCCATATCGCGAACATTTTAATAATGTGAAGATAAAATGTAACATCTAGACATTTGCTTAGATGTCCGCGACCTGCAAGTCAAATACTGGGCGTGGCCAGGCAAGGTATTCTCAGATCATCAATACACATACCTTCCCTCTCGCAGACTTTCACATAATTTGTCAATTTAAAACTCTGACAATATCAGTACATTTTCATTATATTGCGTTTTAAAATAATTCCAAGATCATTCATCGACACCGATACCTTGCCTCTCACAAGCTATCAGATAATTTGTCAATTTAAAACTCTGCCAATATGAATACACTTTCATTATTTTGCGTTTTTAAATAATTCTTATTCATCGACACCTTAACCTTGCCTGGCCACGCCAAGTATACCGTTTCTGACAGATCCATGAGACGATATTACGACATCTCTGTCATGCGTGGACCGATTTTTTTGAATTTGGTCTTATTCGAAAGCTTATATGCGGTTTACATAAGAAAAATACCATTAAATTTAGGAAATATTGCAGGCGTGATGAGATATTAATGAAATAAGTGTCAGGTTAGGTTGGAATAGCTCTGCGACGAGTAAATGATAGCTGTAGCGACACAGTCGACATATACAGGGTGTCTTTCATGTACTTGGCGTCGAGACGCTACCGCGTCTCTAGATACGGCAGAATACATTGTGAGTAGCAGCAGTTTTTCGCGAATATCTCGGAAACGAAGGTCGAGCGGCGGTGACATGTATAGGAAAAAGTTGTTCAGAATCGTGTCCCCGACAACATATCCAAAAATCATTGAAGTCGGCGAGGATGGAAAGCTTCTAAATAATTACCGAAGATATTTTGTTCCACATCTTCGATGTATATTTCCACGAAGATAAGAGCCTATTTTCTACCACGAATTACGCCCACCTGCAGCTCTATATCTTCACAAACACGTTGTCCCTCCCCAGTCCGTCAAGCTTTTAATACATTCAAACATTATTCGAGTCACTTCTGCCCGTCCATTCTCCATACCATCCATTTAATTTATTTCCCACCACAAATTACTCTATTTTCTACCACGAATTACGCCCCCTTAACCCTGTGCCTATTATTCACAATCACGTTAGACGCGTTGTCCCTTCCAAGTAACGCGCAATTCAATATCTTCGAGAAGTATTCGATCCTCTACTAAAGTATCTTCCATTTATTTATTTGTCAGTTATAACTACATTCGCTTCGCACCCCTTCAGCCGTGTGTTATTCAGAAAACACGTTGAACCCGTTGTTCCGGTTCCCGTAACGCAGGGCTTAATGCCTCCCAAGATTATTCGAGTCACGTCTGCCAATTCGCCCTCCTATCGATCCCCCTGATATTCTGGGTCAGCGCGATACTCCCAAAGCCACCGTACATGCAAGCTGATCGAAGGGAAATTTTCAGGAACGAGCACCGAGAGCAAGCTATCCCTGTCCGCCGACTCGATAGACAGCGAGGGCGTGCCTTTTATAGACAGGCAACGGGTGTCGAAGTCGATCCTGAAGAAGTCCGAGAGCAGCAACAACTACTACAGCAACGCCGGAGACTCGGACACGGAGAAGCTCATCACCGACAACGCGTCCACGATAAGCATGTGCGACAACGAGACGAGCACGTGCAGCGTCTTCAGCAACGCGAACGGGACGAGGGTGAAGCCCGTATCGCCGTTGCTCTCTAGACAGGTGCTCGACTCGATCTTCCGTACGAACAACAACCTCGAGAGGGAGAACGAAGTGGACCCTGCCGAAGAAAAGAACTGTGTCTCGAAGATGAGCAGATCGATATTCGACGACGTCCTCGAAGGTACTCGTTCGCCCCTTTCCGTCGCCTTTGTTCTCTGCATGGCTCAACAACAGATAAGCTTGTCCACATTGCATTTTAGAGGTGTACCTAGGGCCGTGTTTACACCTATGAAGGCCCCAGGCGCGATATCATTATCAGGCTCCAAAGGAACATATCTATTTCAGTTAATCAAATTCCTAAACGTTTTTAAAATGTGGTCCGATATTTTTGCTCGGGCGAAAAATGATTTTAAATCATATTTTTATAAGTTATGTATTATCGGAAAAAGTTTTGAAAATAATTATCTATTTTCGTCGAATAATATGCGTGCCGTCGAAAAAGAGAAGCGCAACACGGAAGGAAAAGAAATATAATGGAAAAAAGTCGCGAACAGCCGAAATAAGATAGTGGCAGTGGGTCACCTCGGCATAAACGGCGGAAACGCCAAAATAGCCGGCGTGACCGACCCATCGGTGGGCCACTGTACTATTTTCACACTGATCATTTTCTGCTTAAAAACTATATAGACAGTACCGAGCAAATGTATTCGGACAAACAGTTTTCTCGAGTTGTTTACCATTACTGTGACCGAATACTTTTATCACCCACACTGCTGTTTATTATTTCAAAATATATATATATTTTTTGTTAAAATTTATCAATGTAATTTATCATCCTGTCCTCTACAAACTATTCAATTAATTTAATGTTTATACATTGAGTCATTTAAGTATATTGTTTATGAATGACCCTCTCAACAATTTTTCAGAAGAGAAACAGGTGCAAGACGAAGCGACGGCGGAGAACAAGAACAAGGAGGAGCGGAGGAAATCGAAAGGAAGGACGGAGGAGTCCTCGAAGGATGGACAAACGATGCTCATATGTTCGTTACGCTCGCACAAAGCGAAGAAATCCGGCGGTGAGGAAAGACGGAAGGTCAAGAACAGCGGCCATGCTTACAAAGCCACCGACATGAATTGTCTTCCTCAGGAAAGCCGTTTCTCGTCGTAGCGCAACCCCTTTCTGTGTCGCGTACGATTAGATATAGGGTTCAATCACTGTCACGATTAGGGTTTCGACTATTTCGACATTTCGCGCATTCGAATGTCACGAAAAAAATGTCGCGCTATTCGAATTACTACATACATTCAACCTAGGCTTGTATTCGAATACCGACATTTCTCTGTTCCGAGATTATTCCGCGTTCATAACCGAGTAACCGTGATTCCAAATATTTCTCGATCCGATAAATAAATTGGGATCAGTCTGAGAAGGATTATTTCGAGCAACGAGAATTGAAGGGTGTCTCCACCCTTTTTAAAGTATTCATTAAAAGATACACGAAAAATACGTTTTTAATATCTCTAAGTGCTACACGAATTTATGCATAATGGGATGGAGAAAGGTTCATTCGTAGGTACACGACTGTTCGAACATAATGTTGGAATAATTGAAGATTCGGAGCATACTGGATAATTCGATTATTCGAATGTTCGAGTACCTACCACCCTAATTTAAATATAATACTAGAATTTGATTCGACGCATATTCGGCTATCCGGATAGGCAAAATATCGACAAATAGTCGCAGCCCTAGTTGCGATCGCCGCATCGATGTTTCACATTTAGGTAATGCCATTAGCCTCCGTATAACTTCCCTAGGGCCGTGCATCCCCGTTCGGGTTGCAACGATGTTATCGATGTTCTCGATTCGCCCTGCCGTGTAAATATTCAAACGAGATAGAGCGCATAAAGGGGGAAAAAAAGATAAAAAATCGCGTGTAATTCTAAGAGAGTGACGGATGTTCGATCGTTAAAAGGAATAGAGAGACTCTAATTCGATTAATATAAATATATATGTAACGCGGATAGATACATATTTTCGAGAAGAAGCCAGAATTGCGGAGCGCGTATACAAATTAATACATATAGAGTTACGCTAAAATTGGTCGTCGAATAGGAACACACCGAGGTAAACGATATATTGAAAGGGACAGACGTCAGTCGGGTGTATGGAGACGATGGGTGGCATGAGACGAAGAAAGGGCGTTGATGAGACACTTTAAGAACACGAACAAAGAATGGAGAGGAGATAGGAGAACAATACGATTAATAATAGTAACGATAAGGACAACAATAACGATAAGAGCAAATAAATCTTTAGGCAATATGCTTTTCTATTGTTCGCTGACAGATGGAATTTGGTAACGCGAATTGTAAATCTAGCCATGTGGCCCTGTTACTTCCTCCCTTCGCCTAATCTCGTTAGACTAGGGTAGCTTTGCGTGTCGCGATAAGTGTATGCATTAAACGGCATAGCGATGCAAACACGCAAACTGTTCTATAAATAAGCTCGAGGGAGAGAGAGACGTTGGTCATTACACGAGACACGGATTTGGCTTTCGAAAGCTGACATCGTCGGTCTCTCTCGGGAGGACACACGAGTGTTCGCTCGTCTGCCGAGTGTCTTACGTACAATTAGACAACGTCGTTGTAATAGGAGGTATTAGATAGACGAGGCCTAAGCAGCCTCGATGGAATCAAAACGCAACAGGCACGGGGAGAACGTGGGCATGCAAACTTCAGACTTCTTCAGTATTAAAGGCAGCTTCTGGTTTAAACCGCCGTGAAATGAGTGTCTTTGTGATGTTATTTTTCAAGAGAACGAACAGATATCCACATAAAGGTTTTTGTATCGTATCTATCAACATTTATAGTTTCGAATTATATTCTAGTTTTTGTAACAGGATTTCATGTAAGTCGTTTAGCCAATTTTAATTGACACGTGTTGCACCTCAAATTGAGGGGAAAAACATCTCTGGAACGAGTGAACCGATATAAGTGTAGAATTTAAAATCATAAATCAGCCTTCCAATTCTCAGAGATCAAATTAAATTCCATTAATTTTTCTCGTCCAAACACTACTGGAACTTCACTTCACAGGAGTTGCATCTGCTTGGGCCACGTCTCCCCGCGCGAACAAACGCATACATACATATAAAACGTACTTTATAAACGCGGGATTTCCTATCGTGTGTTGAGACACAGGTGTTTTTCTTTAATATGTGTGTTACGCATTCAGTTAGTAATTTTTTGTCATCCTAGCGGGAAGATTGTGCGTTGGAAACGTGGGGTACATTTTCCAAACGAACTAAAGTTTATTATTACTGGTTTTACAAGGACAAGAAGACAGCAGAGTTCCTTTAGTACACTTGAAACAAAGAAGCATAATGTAAAGCACGTAAAAAGCCCGAAATAAAGCGGAGCATTGCGTTACATTAATACGAAATCATTTATTGGAGAGCGAAGAAACACCTGGACAATTCTTTGAATTAAGGGGGACCTCACCCTGAAGCCACTAACAAAAGACAAAGTTAGGAATTTATTTGTTCGTATCAATAAAATTATTGGGTTTGGATTTTTTATACAGATTTGAAGTATAAATCTTTATTCTGCTAGAAATTTTTTTTTTATGAAAAATTGTACAAAATAACGGCGAACGAAATGGCTTTCCGAAGCACTGCAAAAAACTGGCTCACACTCCCGGGAATGACTGAGTCATCAGCGAAGGAAATAAAAAAACGATACATAAATCCAACCCGTATATTTATATTTATACGAACAAATAAATCCCTAATTTTGTCTTTTGTTAGTAGCTTCAGAGTTGGGCCCCCCTTTAAGTACAAAAATAAACTGATTCTGTTTTAACCCTTTGGGTGCACTGTGCAATGTGTGCGAGGAACGCCTGTGCGCGCCTAGCCACTATGGTTGAGAGACACGACTAGGGGAATCCCGCGCAGGGCGCACGCTAAGCGTTTAAAGTGTCAGCACCCAGACTGTTAAACCCGAGACAAAGATCGGTGAAAACTTAAAAAAAGCACCATTTAGGAGGGTGACATGTTTATTTCCATCAGAAGAAAACGCACCGACGCGAAACGAATAAGTATAAAATCGTTTATAAGGATACAAAAGCTCTATACACAAGTGTCCAGCGCTAATAGGAAATCCCACCTTAACGCGAGCGCAGCAATGGAAGCAGTTCTCCGTGAACAAGAAACGCTTACGTATTCGATATAGGCACCGCCACAGGTTTGATTCGGCCGTCGTGAACGCAAACCACCCTTAAAACGTTGACTGCCACGCCGTTGTCTCATGCTTCCTGCTGATTTACACTATGTTAAACGTGAATTGCCGATAAATACACTATGTTATTTCTGACGACGGTATTATTCAGAAGATTGCAAATCAAAAGCTTCGTTTATCGCAAGAATTCTAAGGAAAGGTTGTCATTGATCCCCCCCCCCCCCCCCGTGTTACAGTCAACGTGTTAAGAGTTTAAAGAAGCGTAATCGGCGTGTGTTTTAGAATGTCGAATCGAATCGAAAGGGGGCCGTGTCAACATGCTCACGTAAAAGTAGCAAAAACGCAGAGTACCGACTGTATCATGTATCCAGGACTAGCCACGGTAACGATCACGCGCCTGCCAATGGAATTTTACACAGCCGCTGTTTTAAACACTGGGAACCGCTCGAGTTCAAGCGTAGGTGCTCGCCGAAAATGTTCCGATAGAGATTTTTAACGCGCTGTTATAGACGGGTACGATCATTGATCGCGTGCTCAAAAAATTCGATCGTCCTCCTGTTTTGCTCCGAACGATGATCGTTTTCTTATTTTTCCGATTCTCTTCCAACCTCCCCGCGTTGATAATTTTAATCGAGACGCAGGTCTCGCTGCAAACTTGGGTCGCGCACGACAAAAGACGGTCCCCCCTACGTTTTTAGACGAGTCATCGGTAATATACATATCTCTAATGGCATTTCTATTCGTTGTTATCGTTAGACGTAGAGAATAATTGTACAGTCGCGAGTCGATGATGAGGAGAATATGGTAAATATGCCCCGATCCCTAAGTGGATGGTCTGCAGGGGGATCAATTGTTATGCTGGTGGTCTGAAATTCGCACCTCGAGTAATTTTTTAGCGTGTTTATAATTGTTTTGCGACGTGTATACGAGTGGAGGGTCGGTGACACTTTGTGAAACGCGAACGAAGATATATTTTAATATTTTGCAAGCGTTCGAAACGTTTGATTGCAGTATTATGACGGGCGATAGTTTTCTTCCTGGCTGCGAAGTTCCGTGTTCGTTTAACCCTCAGTGAGTACCATAGGTTTTGTAGGGATTTTTTGGTAATGCGGAGCCGGTGTGGCTAGTCTTTGAAAGGTTAATTGAAATGCTGTTTTCGTTGTGAAAAATGGATAAGAGAAATAATGATATATTGCAATAAGCAATATTAAGCATACGATTAAGAAGAATCTTATGAAAAGGAAGAAATGAAAATTCTTGAAATGCCAAGTAAAGTGTTCTTTTTTTTATAATAAAATTAACAGAAATTGCATAAAATGTAGCTGAATAAAGTGAAGTGTTTATTGTTGTTTGAGAAAGGATTTAATTTATGTGATTTATTCGTTCATATAGTGCGAAGTATTCATCACAAATATATTTCTGGCATTTCTCATTTACATGTATCTTTCCGTTCTTCCACATTTTTATCACAATTTTTCTTATTTTAGCTATTTTATTATTATTAACTGACCGAAAATTTGAAAAATTGACAAAATAATGTAATTCAATTTATTAGACCTTTGGTTTCCCTTTGGATTGGATTCATTCGTAAATAAAAGTATAAATATGAGAATATTAAATTTCAAAGTCCGCGTAATGAATTACACCAACGTATATGTTACGTTTTCGAGTCTAATGGACCCCATAGTACTTCTGAGGGTTAAAGAATAGTGGAGTACTTAAATCTGCAAAGAATAATTATTGTTAACGAATAATCATATACGAAGTATATATTTCGTTTATTTTGATCACATTAATGTCTCCGTCGGTTTTGAGGGTACGAAGCAATGTGTGAAAAAGGAATTTGTATTTCTTTCTTATGGGGAAACAGAAAAACTCAGGTGTACAATGAGGCCTCTAACGTAAGACACCAAAAGGTATAATAAGGAGAAATTTTATACTATGTACTTATCATTCCTTCAAAAATGATTGATATGGTAATATTTAAAATTCATTCGATTCATTTAAGATATTCAAAACTCTACCGAAATATCTAGGAAATATTTCGAGTATCTTTTAAAACGAACCTTCTTCTGGGAAATACAAATATTTCAAACTCTTCCATTTTCTACAAGTCACCATTATTACACTTAAAATCATTCAAAATCATCGACTTGTCGCACACAGTGAAATCCATCATTTTGCATTACTTAGAATACTATGGTACAGAAAAAAAATCCTGATAATTCTGAAGTGTATGCAGCAAGGATTATTTACAATATCCCCATTTCGAAACAAGTAACATCGCTCTCATCACTCTCTTTCGTACCCCAAAAGCGAATGAGTAATTAAAGTGTTCCAGATAAAAAAAAACTCCCCCGCATTTAATCAACAAAGTATCCCATTACTCTCAAAATCAAAGATCGTTTCGATTTGAATTGTCAGGAACGTCGCGCCAATCGTAAGCAAGGCGTCTTACGTATCCTTGTCGCCATAAATGCGCAATAGTGTATGCAACTACAACTCCTCGATACTTCATTTCGCGCGAGAACTTCCAGATTGATCCTCGTACAGGTGCGACACACCGATCTGTGTAATATTGTTATCGTGTTACGTTTATTGTTCGCGTCGTTGAGAATCCCATACGATGGTCGTACACGATTTTAGGATATGTATACCCTCGCCTCTCCGAGCGTTATCGTTTCTCGTACCTGTTATACGATGCTGGATCTCCACGCCTTGTAACCGCTTGGGGCCTCTGGAGGAAAAGTAAAAAAAGAGAATCAATGTCTTCTGTGAACTAACATAGTAGGACGTAGAAAGTTCCTAGGGAAACTGTACAGGACGTGATTTATTATTTATTACCGTATAATTATACAGTTAGCACAATTAGCGGTGAAAACGTATAGTACAAAGGGAGAGCCACATCGTAGATCGCGCGCGGCATTGAACGAGCCTGACCAGGTGGTCGTGGGGGGATAGCGAAGCGAATAAATCGCTTGAATGGTTGCACGGTTCCGTAGGTCTCGTCGAAAGGGCACGAAGAAAAAAAAAGACATTTCATTTGTTCCGCGCTGACTCGTGCTTCGAACTTTTCGATATTTCGTTGGAGACTCAAGCGAGACGAATCTGGGAATCGAGGCGTGATCGATGATGGTGGACGTGGACGTGGGATAATTTCTTTCATCCGATTCTTTTGTTATTAGATATTTAGAAGAAGAGTACAAGCGTTCGAACAATATGAGATTATTGATCAAGCTTCCTTGTCCTTTGCGTCTGCGAGGGGACGAGTGTCCCAGATCCAGATTGTTCGACGTGTACAGTCAATTCGGAATTATACAATGCGGTTACGCGACAGATTCTTTACCGCGATATCGAAATGTTTCAAGCGCCAGCTAATCAGATTTACTCGACCGGTCACGTATATATATATTATTTCCGAATTTCTAAGGCCTAGCATCGTAGTTATAAGGCGAGTAGCATGTAAAAGCGAATAAAGTTGTAACTTGCCAGTTTTTCTTTCGTACGAGAGTATCTCTTTATCAGTCATCCTGCGAGGAATGGAATTATTTCTTATAATTTAAAATGCCTGCATTCAACACCCTCCATGTTTCACTCTTCCACCATTCCCGTACATTCATTCGTTTTTGTTTAACACTTGCGTCAGAGTGGCGCAAGCTTTTGCCGAGAAAATACTGTGCGCAATCTTTTAGGTGGTGAGCCGCTGCCCATTTGCACGTTTAGTGTGCGGGACTACTCCAGTCGCATCTCTTAACTATGGTCATTGAACGCCTACGGGAGTTCCCCGCACACACTCCGTTCACTGAACGAACGCATATGTATGTGTCCATAGCAATTTCTATGTTGTCTATTAAATCTTCATAAGAGTATTGCCACTGGATAGGTGAGGTTTTTTCGGTGAAAATGAAACCAAACACGATATTATTCGGGCTATTTTTAATTATACGTAATTGAAATCGCTTGCATATTCCGTAGGCAAATTACTTACGTATTATGTTTGGCCTGAATGAGGTGAAGTTTAGACTTATTATCGTCAGATTAATCAATCCATTAGTGATACTTTCACGATCATCTAATAACGCATATAAAGATTCAAATTTAGGCTCGACCGCTGCGCGAGCGAAGAATCGCCGAGGCAGCGAAATACAATGCGAGCTCTGAGCTCGATTTGTTCTTAAAGTTGGGAGTCGGGAACTCCCGAACAATATACTTTCGATACTTTCCAGAAAATACTTATCGACGCGTCAACACGCCAAAACGTTTCCCAGATTATAGATCTTGGTGGAAGGTCTTACGCGTTACTGTACAATTAATAATTTAGCCGAAAGAATAGAGTTCTCTGGCGGCGCATGGTACCACCAACTCCACTTGTGTAATACAGAAATGACTTTCAATCACCACCACCGACGCCATTGAAAGTGTTAGAACACTTTTATTTCAATTCTGTTATCGTTTACAATCGTCTACCGTGCCCAGTAAGCACGGTATCGTGCGATATGTTATCCGGTGATTCCTGCGTGTTTGTGGTGATGGAAAATCAAGGGAGCACATATGCCAGGAAGTTGCTTTATTGCAGTTGCTTTCGCTATACAAGGATCGCTTATTATTAACAGAGAGTGTAAACAAGGTATCCTGTGAATCGCCAAGGTATATCCCTATCTTTTGCTTTCCAGAAGCAAAAGTTTTCGATTGCAGTCTAGCTCGAGGCCGGTGGCGCATTTACCGTTTCGGTTGTGGTGCTCGTCGAGTCTGATATCGGCTTCTCTTGCAGTTCTAGCCATGGTAATCGTTTCTGTAGCTCCAACCTGTCCCAAACAATCATCCGTACGTGTACTTTATTTCATTCTATACAACAGAATCAATTTTGGAAACAAACACCTTGGTCTCTGTATCATGCCATCGTTACAATAGAGCGATGAAGATTATTTTAGAGACTCGTAGGATTATATTTCTACGTTTCGGTAACATTGCAGCTGGCTTCATCGGGAATCTAATGGCGTAACCTTATGGGTGAGACACTTGACGGGGTGACTATAGTAGTCGAAAGAAAATCAATTGGCCGCTCCATGCCATTAAAAAGCTACCCTCCACTACTCTATATGCCATCATATTGCTCCGCTATAATTGCGGTTTAAACACAGAAAACACGAACCCCTGTCTCTCAGCTGATATACATAGTTGAACATTTAAAATCATTGTAATCCATGGTCTCACTATTCAAATAGTTAGTTCATAACTTCTCTAAGTATAGCTGCAGTATTAGGTAACATCAGAGACTATTCTAATGAATTAATTTTCGAGTCGGAAGAAAGTGAAATTCCATATTTGTGTAACATCTAATGTTCTTAAGACCATTATAGTGTTTAATGTCGCGTTGCAATTTTGCTTCGCAAGTTTACCTGTACTTCGGGTGACTTATAGCGTAAACGTATGGATCCAAACAGGCGACAGCTTTGCACGAACACGCTGGTATCATCGTGACGCCAGGTGTTAACAGTCCTTTATTGCCAAACGCGCCGATCATTGCCATCACACCGTACGGAGTCCACGAGAGGATGAACAGGAAGCAAATTGTGATGGCGGCCTTCGAACAGAAACATTTTGTACCAGTTGAACTGTTAACGGCAAATCTCGCGAACAAACACGCATAATAGACATTAAACTGACAACAGTTAGAGCAATTGAATAATTCTTTATTACAGACTCGTATTGGCACGTTTGTTACTGAAACAGCATAAAATTATTACCAACGAAATTTCTGCGCATATATTCCGCGTTCTTGGTATTAATGTGAGATTATAGTCTGAACAAAGTCAATTGGTCTGCATGAAGAGACAAGATATAGAATGGCTGGTCCAATGAAATTTATAAAATTAAATTCTGCTGTGATGTGGAAATGCTTCTTTGGTGACCTTGAACGGCCAATGAATTTTCTTCCGACTCTAAATATCCAAAAAATTAGAAGAGTAAAAATATTCATTCTGAATGTTAAGAGAAATTAAGAAAAAATAAAATAAGCCTCAAAAGTATCCCAAAGAAATTGAAGAAGTCCTCAATTAGCACTATTTCTCCTTCTAATCCACAACGAATGAAAATTCGCCTCTAAACCACGACATGCGAAGCTGAAGCTTTTTCTTTTCTTTCTACGAATCCGACGATAATGTAATAATCGCGTAACGAGATTACATAACGTCAGAAACTCCTTGCCGCTCTCGCCCCCTGCCACAGCCTGACGGGTATATAATTTTGATGTGCTGTCACAGCAAGGATAGACCACAATTCGTACCAAATAAATGACAAATATTATCTTTATAAAAGAATAGGAAGAAGA
Source organism: Andrena haemorrhoa (assembly GCA_910592295.1). NCBI lineage: Eukaryota > Metazoa > Arthropoda > Insecta > Hymenoptera > Andrenidae > Andrena > Andrena haemorrhoa. The sequence continues at coordinate 10,247,434 of OU342943.1, forward strand.
ATATCGTATGAAATACCTTCGCTATACGAATTTCAGCGCTTTGAGTGTTGGTGTTTGCGTTACTTCGTAGACTGTCGACGTTCATCTTCTTCGCCTGTTCGCGAAGCGCTTTCTCATGGTTAACGACGTGGCTAACGATCTGGCTGTAGTAATATATGATAAGCATCATCGGAATAGCGTAAGAGAAGGTGAATATGGTGGCGACGAAAATTCTCGTCTCGTTAGAGTCGGTCAGGTAATCGAAGCTGCAGCTGGTGAGGAAGCCCTCCGGCACGAAACGTCCCCAAACTCCCATCACGGGCATCAGGCCCCAAGGTATAGTGTAGGTCCAGATCAGCACGATAAATAGCATCACTTGTCCGCGTGACAACTTACCATCCAGTGGCCTTGCTATTGTGCTGGAACGAAGAAGTACAATGACAAGTAGATCGCTAACTTTGAATTCAAGGGAAGCCCCGTTTCCAAGTGCCGCTTCGTAAGTACTTCGTGCTTTGAAAGTACCGATGCAAAGTATTGAAAATTTCAGACTATTATTACATAATAATGTTCTCATAGACTCTCCTTCATTGCCCCTCAGAAGTACTCGTTATCGATTTCCTCCTGGCATGTACACCCATTTGGAAGATAGAAGCTTTCTTTTATGTTAATCGTTATTTATGTTCCCTTTTACAGATTTGCTCGCGAAATTTGGTAACTGGTTACGCGATCGTTAAGTGGTTTTTCATTGTACACTGAACAATAGCACTTTGCTGACAGTTTTTTTTAGGAATAACCAGCAGAACCCCATACCTGTATCTATCGTAAGCTATTGCTGCGTTCGTAATCGCGGCACCAATGCCAGTCAAGGATCCAATGAACCCGAATATTTGACATCCCAAGTGGCCCAGGGCGAAACCAGTGTTGAAGGAATTGTATATAAAGATAGGTGTCTTGATCATCATGAAGAAGTCGCAGACCGCGAGGTTCACGACGAACATGTTCGAGGGTGTCCTTAGTGATTTGGCGCTAGGGACAGAAGGACCACAAGATGATTAGTACGTTGAATTGATCGTGTTGCTTAATTTAATTACGAACTATTCGTATAACATTCACACGACAATAATTAACGCTCTCGTGCGTAGGCACGCGTATCAGCGGAGAGACTAGATCACGCAGTGGCGCAACGAGATTTATCGACAAAGAAGTTGACTTACGCGCAAAAGATCCATATCACCAGGCCATTCCCGAGCAAGGCGAGGAACGTGAAGAGGACATAAAGGAGGGCCAATAAATAATGAAGGGAGGGGTTCGGCTCAGGATAGACCAGCCAATGTTCTGGTATATGAACTATTTCCTCAGCAGGAACGTTCCATCCCAGCAAACGTGGTGGCCCTGCTGGCAGGTATCTTGCCTCCCAATGAACACTGTCGTTGGACATGTTGGTCACTCCGTCTGCCAGCCCCTCTCCTTGATACGGTTGATCAGCCGGCTGTTTTATACCGCCCTACCCCCTTGAACCGACGAAACCCTAATCCGCTAGCTTTGCTGGCTTCGTAGAGGGATCAGCCGGGGATCATCCCCTGGTTACTCTGGGTCAGCAGGAATGTGCGTCAAAGTCATGCGAATTGATCATGCAGATCGTCAGTCAAGATTCAGATTTTCGTCAGGCCCGAGGCCTCCTTCAGGCTGGAGTCTCTTAGCACCGTGTCGCAACGTTTTCCATTCATAGTACATTAATTCATATCAATCAGGCTCCAGGGCGTTAATAAATTGGGAATCGTACAAAGGCACACCGATATTTTTACGATTATTTCAGCTTTATTTGAATACGCTCGTATTCCCCAGCAAATGAAAGTAACAGTTCTCTAAATTAATAACTAGATTTTGGCTACTTTAATACTCAACGAATTACATTTTTCAATAACTACAATTATAGCCATGTTAATACTTCGATAAAGCTAAATTGGTATAAATTATTCTTCGCCTAGCACCGTGTAACGCGTGTCTTTTAAAGCATTATATAATATTTTACAGTACACGAGATATAAAATAGTTTTTCTTGTCTTTTTGTATTAAGCGTTTTCGAGTTGCCTAGGATGCAGATACTGTACGAGTTTGGACTATTCTAGTTTCTTGTTGCGTAGAAATGAATCTAACGTTCGGGTTATACTCTGCCTTGTCTCTCGGCAGACTCGTCGGTTAAAGTGTACGCTGGAAAATAGGACGACGGGTTATTGGGATCCTCTAAACGTGGATTCGGTACTGTAGTCGATCTTGTTCCCAAACTTGTGTACCCTTCGTCGTATAGAGGACAGTATGGTACGTTGTGCTTTAACAAGAATTTCCACACTTGCTCATACGTCCAATTTAAAATAGGATTCACGCGAACCAGGCGAGGCCAGGTCGGATCGGTTGCTGAGAAAGGCTCCAAGTTCTCTGTGCCGGGATCACCTTTCCTCATTCCCATGAGGCTTGCTTTTAAGTTATTCCTCTCCTTCAACAGGGAATTTAAAGCCGCCTGCATGGGACGTTCCTTCCTCACTAATTCCAACCCATAATACTGAGCAGCTCTCTCCACAAAAGAGTCCATCTAAAAAAGTATTGAAAAATCACATACTTACGCTCGCAGCTATAGTTACGTAATTGAATCATCCGAAATAGTTTTTGCGTGTTTAGAATTGCAGAAAAATGTTTCTTTTAAAAACTAAATAATGTATGCACATGCATTTCCAATTACATGGTTCTGTTACTAATTAATTCACATTAATTAAGTTTGTCATTACCTCTGGAAATGGATCAGCTGTTACATATAAGCAAAATAATGTCGTAATATTTTGTAATTTTGCAATAATGGCAGCCAAATGTAACACCACCGTACAATCTTTTCCACCATTGAAACTTATAAAAATCTCTTCTGGCTTGTACCTAAACGTATACATATAAAATACGTGTATAGCATAATCTGTTTTTATACTGATCGAGGCAAAATAATCTAGAAGTTATTTAAAGAATAGTCCGAAGAGAGTACATATAGTAGATTAATGACTGTGATTTATTAATTAAGACAGATTTAATAATAAATTCTGTACACTGTTTCAAATCAAAATACATTACCTTTCGTAACAGTCTTGCAAAATCTTTAATGCATTCTTTACGTGTTCCTGGCTATCACCATCTTCAAAAACTTTCTTCACGTGATAACTAGTAAACCCACTACTCAGGTTTCGTATCTTTTGAATCGGTAAAGAATACAGAAGTTCCCCTTTTGCTTCTAGAACATGTGTCTTCATTCCCTCCAGTGTAATTCTTGTGAATTGTTCAGGCGTTGTTTGAGGATAACTACCAATACTGACTATATTGTCCCAGCGCCGTGCATGATCATCCAAAACTTGTACGATTGATAGTTCATTTAAATTAATATCTATATACTCAAAGTGCGAGGGAGTAGATCCTTTTAACTGCGGCATGATCGTATCGACAGCAAGCTCAAAATATTTTGGGGAGCCCGGCAATACATATACATTATTTGCTTTTATCACTACGTAGTCTTCTGAAAAGTAGTTCTCTTATAACTTTCACCAAATCGTAGCTGATTTATTATTAGAATAATTTCAGAATTCGTTTATTACAATCGAACTGATAGCACGAATCGATGGTAGAGAAATATCTTTTTAATAAATAACTTTACATAGTAGATGTTGATTGTTTATTAAAATACTTACTCTGCGAATGAACGCGAACAAGTTCGCATGGTGTTGGTACAATGGCGAGACGTTGGGCTTCTTTTTCCTTGGGGAAGAGATTCGACAGAATATCAAGTAATTTTTCATTTAAATCGAGCTTTAGTTTCAACCCTTTAGCTACAGCTTCGTATGTTACATCATCGTGTGTAGGCCCAACACCACCGGACGTAAATACAACAGAATATTTTCGAGAAGCTTCGTCTACAGTCTTTGCGATTTCATCCACCTAACACAAAAGGCTACATTATGCGTAGTGAGAATTCAGATACTCAAGTTGAAGGAATCATGCATATCACCAAAATTAAATCCCTTTCGATCAACATAATTCGTAAATTTCAATACCAAGAATGTAAAAGTAAACTTCCAAAATACTTTTGAGTTTGATATAATTAAAAAAGTAGCATAATATATCGAAAATCTAAATCAAATTTAGTATCTTTAATATTTAATTAAATATTACTTTTCAAGCATTTAAATAGTTACAGTTAATTACAGGTAATGAATAATTATAATTAACGAATACACACAATATCAGGAATCACTGTTATTTTCTGCAGTTTAATACCAGAAGCTCGCAACTTTTTTGCCAAATACGACGTGTTTGTATCTACGATTTGTCCACGTAAAATTTCATCCCCTATTACGATCAAGCCTGCAGTATGGGCCTCCATCGTGAATGGTTCTCCTAAGTGAATTAAAACAAAAGTTTGTATAAATACTACTGCGATGCATTTAACTGCATTTTTTTAAACATTATTTATCGTGAAATACACTTCGAGATTCCTCCACTTGGAACTTAACACTGACGAAAGAAAAGCGACGATATACTTATCACTAAGCAAATTAAATTTTATTGACGAACACCTGAGCATGCTTAGATAACTATCTCAGGTAAACATCAGGTGATAAGAAGTAACTCAGTTATGCAATCGTATCTCTAATTACATTTATTTTATGTAACAATGCCAGTTCAATGAAAATTTACATAAAACAGAATATACAATATTTGTATTACATTGTATAAAACAAACGGATATCATTAAATATTTCCATTAACGAATGGTAACGGTGTGTTGGAAAAGTCTTAGGTACTATGGGAGAAATATTTATCAGATCTGCATGTGTTCAATCAGATTTGATACATCTGCCTCTACTGGCACCGAATTCTGTACTTCCCTCTTCTTCCCACGTTTCGCATTATTTGCCTTCATCTTCGCTTTGCACTGCTCTACTTCTTTCCTTAATTCCTGAAGTAGTTCGTCTATTCGCGCTGTTTTATTCTTATACTCCTTGACTGTTTTCTGCCCTTTTAAATCCAACTATTGAAACGAAGGAAAATTGCATGAGAAATCGCAACGTCCGTGTTATTCTATACGATATAAATATTGTTTTATTATCTACCCCACTAATTCCGTGTATTAAACTATACAAGTTCATCGTTCGCAATGAAACGTGTCGTTAGTACAATACCGTTCGTAAGAATTCACTTACATCTTTCAAATTGGACACCACCTTTTGCGCTTTCGCCTTCAGTTTAACGCTACGAACCGTCGCTAGTTTGAATACATCCTTGGGCTTTTGGTGCTTCTGCGATCCCTTGTTCTTTCCCATTCTCTTCTGCAATATTACCAGACACATTCGAATTATCTTGCACTTTTAATCTCTTCGTTGCTGGCTCCTCGCCTCTGAATATGTTCTCGGTTAACAGAAACGACACTCGAATCATCTCTTTAAACGGAGAAACGTTCCTAACGTTGTGTAAGTTAATCAAAGAATCGTTTAACGGACAACCGAGTTGCTCTTCCACTAACGACTGTCCAAATTTACAAGCATCCTCTCCCTTGTTCGCTTTTACAAAACAGTATAGATGTACGATCGGTGGTTGGGAACATATTTTTTTCATTTCATCTTGAGTAAACCAATCGGGCAACACGTCCAAAAATTTCACAGCAAGACTCGGTAGATTCATCACTATATATTCTGGTCCAATTTCCTTATTAGCTCGTCTATTTAAAAGATCGGCTTTAACGATATTTCGTAAGAAATCCCTGCCGTCCATATTAAAAGACTCGAAATTAGTTTTAATTTTATTAGTAACAGCGTTCTTCCGCAGCCATTTATAAGACTCTGGATTCAAATCGTTCGCGAGTACTTTCATTCCTTTACGAGCCGCGGGAATAGCGAACGGTCCGACTCCAGCGAACACGTCATATAAAACACCGTTGCGTTTCATAAGTGTCGTCAGATTTACGTGTTCCGTGCTCAATCTAGAATTCCAGTAGACTTTAGTGAAGTCCAATTCGTACGTACAACCATTCTCTTTCGCCACCGTGACGGTATCCTCGTCACCAGCAAGGACTTCCATGGTGAAATGTCTGAACGTCGTGTCGATGGTATTTATTTTGTTCACGACCGTTCGAGCGACTGGTATGGTATCGAGGTAAACCTGACCGATGATAGTCTTAAACGGCAAATGTACATCTCGCAGATTCAAGTGCACGATATGACCTATCAGACTATACGAAGTCGGCACTTCGACGCCTTCGGGCAGAATAGCTTTGAATATGTCGTTGCTCCGCCAATTATCGTAATTCAAAGTTAACTCTATCGTTTCGAAGCGTTCGTACACTCCTGATAGTTTCTCTCTGTCGTTCTCCTTGATATCTTCGAAATGTTCTATCAACTTGGGATTCAAATAAACGACGGTTCCGTCGTTTACGCTTTGAATTGGTTTAAAGTTCCGCATTTTGAACATATACTTTTTCAGTATCGGTGTTATCTTCGAGAGCTTAATGTCGCCGAATTTCAAGCATGGCAATTCTATAGTGGTCGAAAATGCCGTGCGATCCAAATGTGTCATTCCTCGCACTGATTCCGGAGGAACCAGCAAAGAAGCCATTGTAACGTTGTAAAAACGAGATTGAGTCCAAAAGCATCGCCCGACTAAATGTCCAGTCGTGATACTATATCTAATATTAGATATCATCTGTTAGTATAATATCCTACAAACAGTTTCTAGTTACCCTACTTTCATCTACTTTCCGTGCCATTCGATATGTTTCGTATGCCTTAAACGAGGAAGCGAGAGCAACAACGGACTAACCCACATTCTTTTTTGATATTGAGTTAGTCGTGCTAACGTATTCCAATAGGCTCTACTAATCATATAAAATAGGAACAAAATTCTTTGTTTAACGTGGGTTGGTCCGTTGTAGCTCTCGCTGCCTCAAATATAGTTCATTACATTAACGTGATATGTTTCATATGCCTTAAATATAGTTCATATAAGAAAATGCGAGCAATAGACCACTAATATTCTGAATTAAAATGTAATCTACCTGAATCTTTATATTTAGCACAAGCTTCTTTCCCAATGGATTTCATATGTATAATTCATTCGTGTATTCAAAGATCTATGCTTTAAATGAGTATTAGTTAAATCAGGGTTGAGTAACTGGTGGCTCGCGAGCCACCGGGGGCTCCTCCGCTTTGCTGCTACGCTGAACAGCCCCCAACCTTACCTACCAGACTCCGACGATCGCAGTGGACTTCTCCTTCTGTCCTTCTCTTTTCGACTGCGATCGTTGGAGTCTGGTAGGTATGGAGGAACACCGTTCAGCGTAGAAGCAAGGCGGAGGTGCCCCCGGTGGCCCGCGAGCCGCCAGTTAGTCAACCCTGCCTTAACAAATTAAACCTTAAGTCAGGGTTGACTAACTGGTGGCTCGCGAGCCACCGGGGGCTCCTCCGCTTTGCTGCTACGCTGAATGGCCGCCAACCTTACCTACCAGTCTCCGAGATCGCAGTGGACTTTTCCTTCGTTCCTTGGCTTTTCAACTGCGATCGTCGGAGTCTGGTAGGTATGTAGGAACGCCGTTCAGCGTAGAAGCAAGGCGGAGGTGCCCCCGGTGGCCCGCGAGCCACCAGTTAGTCAACCCTGAATTAACTACAAGTATATAACACTCTATTAGAAATGTTTATTTCTATTGTCAACATTTGAACGTACGCTAATGATAGAATTATAGAGACACATAAATTCTAACTTTGGAAGCAATGCATGGAAAGATGCAGTGAGACATTAATTACAGAAAGAAATAATGGTTCGGTAATAAATGTACTTGAATGAAAGTTTTAAGAATCATTTACATTGAGAAAGTAACATTGGAAATGGATCAGGATGTAAATAACATAACATCGATTAATAGAATGTCTGATCGTACTACATAGTATGAGGTTTATAGTGCTTTAAATATTATTACAGATAGTATTCGTCGGTAAAATTTGTACTTATAAACACCCATATTTTACAGGACCGCGTAACAATAACAGGCATAAATTTGTTTTCCGGGTGAGTATTATATGGTCGAAACAAAATTAGTTGATAGTTACCTGTAGGTTTATTGCCTTTTTATGGAACCAGAATTCTTCGTGCTTCGACAAAATAGTTTGACATGCGTTAACTACGGTTAACAATTCCACATGGTCGTTCTAAACAATTATAAATATTCTGTCATAAAATATGTGAACTAAGAATGTCATACGCGATAGAAAATTATTTAGTGACATCTACCGACAATGGAGTGAACATGCTCGTTAAAATTAATTACTTCCTTACCGACAGAATTATGAGTTCGTTCGTAATCCATAATGATAAAGTGAGATTAGATTTGTACCACAGACCAGGTCTGTGATAGACCCACGAGCTATCACGCAATGTAATCACAGACCAGGTATAGATACCTGGTCTGTGGTGATAGGTCTATCCGATATCTGGTCTGTGGTGATAGGTCTATCCGAAATCTGGTCTGTGTTGATAGGTCTATCCGATATCTGGTCTGTGGTGATAGGTCTATCCGATATTTGGTCTGTGGTGATAGGTCTATCCTATACTTCGTCGATACTTCGCGCCATAAATCAGTTTCATCACAGACGAGGTATAGGATAGACCTATCACCTTACGGATGTTCGTGTCGCCACCCAACAGTGTTACCGACCCATAATTTGAGGACTGAATGCAGTGGCACCTGCTCATGAACAGCGTCCAACTCAGCAACTACTCTGAAATGTGTTAAAATGTTGAAAAGTGTGTGCTTGCTTGTATACGTGTGACTTGTTTAGAGTGAACGTTTGACATAGAGGGCAGGCTTTCGTTACACTGCGCTTTGGCTCGATTTTGTTCAGAAACTGAAGGACGTTTAACCCTTCCGCGCCTAGCGTCGGATTACATCCGACGTCCGCGGAACGATCCCAAATAGCCCGGCAAAGAAACAAGTATGTATGTCACTCAGAATTATTCTTCGAAATATTTCTGCAAATATTCCTGGAACTATTCATTTACTTTACAACAAGTTCAACTACTTGTAAAATGTAACATTAATAATTAATACTGTGTAATACGTATAAGCATTAACATTCATTTATCGAACGATTAAACATTCAAAATAAAAGAGAATTCATTCGGCGCAGAAAATCATTTCCAAGTCCAAGGCCAAATGTTATTAATTACCTGATTTCTCGAGTTGTATCGATCATAGTTAATAATTATTTATACTAGGCGGTTAGGGTAATTGTTGTTAACATGATTTTTCATAGTAATAGCTATTGGAATTAATATTTTAGCGGAAATATCAATTTCTGTCGAATTCGAAGTCCAGGCCAAATGTTATTAATTGCGTGATTTCTCGAGTTATATCGATTATAGTTAATAATTATTTATAGTGGGCAGTTAGGGTAAATGTTGTTAACATGATTTTTCATAGTAATAGCCACTGGAATGAATATTTTAGCGGAAATATAAATTTCTGTAGAATAATTAACTGGTTTCGCAATTGAAGTCAACCGTCGACCTTGTTGTGATCGCGGCTGTTGTTCCCCAAAGTGGGGAGTCTAACACGCACCCCTAGACTATCAGTCGTCGTCGGCCGCCCGGGACGGCAGGACCTCCGGGCACGCGGAAGCTCCCGGACCACCTGGACTACCCGGACCCCCCGGACCCCCCGGACCCCCTGGACACCCTGGACCCCCCGAGCCTCCTGCGTCTCTTGGATCTCTGAGGACACAACGCTGGCTACTCCAACTGGACTTACTGGACACCTGGACAGGTTTTCAAGGCTGGTCCTTCCCCCAACTCGCTCAGCCGCCTGCGCCGAGGTAGCTGATTCAATTGGTACCGACTTTTGGGGTTCGTTGAAAACTAATGCGAGTTTTGTTATTCTGTGAAGGTCAACATTCAGTTTTGGTCCGTTCCAACTGATTTTGTCGATGATTGTGCGCTATTTATTCTATTTTATGTATTGCTTCGATGTTTTTGCATCATTTATTCGATTTTATGTATTTCTTCGATGATTATGCGCCATTTATTTTATTTTATGTATTTCTGTGATGATTATGCGTCATTTATTTGATTTTATGTATTTCTTTGATGATTATGCGTCATTTATTTGATTTTATGTATTTCTTCGATGATTATGCGCCATTTATTCTATTTTATGTATTTCTTTAATGATTATGCGCCATTTATTCTATTTTATGTATTGCTTCGATGTTATTGCATCATTTATTCGATTTTATGTATGTTCTCAGATTCCTCCCAATGCTATTACACCATTACTAATATAACATATTTGATTATTTCAGCATTTGAGTTTGAGGTTCACCCTTCCGCGGGGAAGGGAGACAGTAAAGTAATATATTTAAAACAAAATAGTGAAAAGTGACAGTGAAAAGTGGCAGTGAAAAGTGATAGTGAAAAGTGTATTATAACATGAAGTATTTAAGGCCCCGTGTAAAATTGCGAAGTAGTCACTAAATCATTAGCTTTGTTGCTCTGTTGTTGGCTCCTCATCGGGGATGAGGAGGTCGCCGCTGGTTCCGTTTGCGGAAGCAAGCGACTGAGCCTGGAATCGGTATGGGTGGATCAGTTTCATCCCTTGGTGTTCTTGTCGAAAGGGAAAAGTTTCGGGCGTAGGGGGTGTACCTTTGGGTACACTGCCTGCGTAAGTCACCCGGTTCGATTACCCAATCTCCGCGTTAGACGGCTTGAGTCAGGTCAAGTGTTTGCTCCTGACGAGTCGCATCGGAGCAACAGGAGTCGTCTGGGAGACGCCGAGCGCTTTTCCCTTTCGACTCGGACAGCAGGGTGGTAGGAACTGCGCCATTCAATACTCATTTCATGCTTACCCTTCGCCTCTTTTTTTTCCTGAATTCTTTTTAATCGAGTGATTGCTTGGCAGTTCCCTAGATTCTACATCTAAACCGAAGGGATCGATGGAACTTTGTTTCCATCGATCTCTTTGGTTTAGTAGGCTCCATGTACAGGGAGATCGATGGAACTTTGATTCCATCTATCTCTCTATGGGTCTCGAAACGCAGCAACCTCCTCGTGGTGAGACCTGGTAATCGGTGAGAACCGAGCTGATAGCTGTGATTGTTAAATATTCTAATTAGATATAAGAATTTCTTTAACTTGCAATACTATGGTACAATGTAACTTGGAATGTTGTTTGATTGTCCGTACCAGACCCCAGAACACGAGTACAGTGTTAAGATAAAAGAATAACTGCAAGTTGGAATATTTCGGCGAGATACTGAAACTGATGGGTTTTTGACGATTTTTAAAGTCCTCTCTGCTCCAGGACGTTGTTGAATATACCAAGGTACAATTCCTTGGCGCGGTATTCTACGTTACATCGCGAAAGCGTATCTTCCACAAATAATGTTGTTGTTTGAATAGGACAGCAAGGTTAAAAGGCGAATGTGTTCTTGTTTTCTTGTGATCCTTCTTTCTCTGTCGTTGCACGGAATACGTTTATAAAACGATCTTTAAAATGTTACTCTAACAGAATCATTTGTAAATCGCGGGTTTCGAATGACCTAAATTTCTAATTCTTGAATTCTAATTCCTACCACGCGTAGCGTTACAATCTGAGTCGAGACTTCACCGGTAACGTTGCACGTGACACGAAAATGGTAAGGAGGCTCGCGAGCCCCCCGAGCGTGTGACACAAAATTACATTGCATGATAGGTCTATTCTATACGTGGTCTGTGGTTTCATGCGCGGTACAATGCGCACTCCACAAGCGTCCGCTAGATGGGGCGCGGCTTCAAAACCCGTGGTGAGCATTCTTCTTTACCCCACGGTCAAATTTTCCGAACACCTTTCTCGAGCAGTAAATAAACAATTTCATTACCAAAATTGAAAGCATAATCGCTACGCTACAGCCTCACCCTACGCGGTTTAAAAATCAATTTTCCCATAGAAGAAAAACCCAAGTATTACAAAACATTTTTATTCTCGCGACTTAAGTTTACGTAAGGGGTTAACGCCTTTGCGATTGGTTGACGCGCGGCGTCATTACCGCCAATCCAAGCTAGCCAAGGCATATGAGGCCACAGCCAACCAGCGTCGACAACCGATTCCGCGGCGACGCTGGTTGGCCTGGCTTGGCTAGCTTGGTTTGGCTTGACGGTGGCGCCGTTTATTTTCCACCTTAACGTAGGTTGGTTGACGTCGCGGCGCTATCGCGCGCATGCGTGGCGTTCCCCCACCGCTTTTAGCGGTACGGGCGAACGAGATTTCCGCCCCACACTGCACCGCACTGCCGTGCTGCCGTGTACTACCTGGTACTACCATTCCTGTAGGTGTTTTTCCCTCCATCAGCGTAGCTTAAGCCCGCCGATCCCTGAAGCCAAGTGACGCCACGCCACGCCGCCGTGCTTTCGAATTCTTATAGTACTTTTGTAGACGATACGTGATACGTTCGTGAATTGTGCCGTTGTTTCGAGGTGTACAGTGTTTTATTAAAGTTCCAATATGAGCAAAGAATCAGGTAAGACAAATATTTAATACTTTTGTATCAGTATAATTCTATAGAAACGAGCATTTCTTGAAAAATTAAAGTATCTTTATGCACAAGGATATGCTAAACATTATGTTCGTTACTTTCTTCTTTTAATAATTATTCTTTTCAATTATTTTAGTATTGTTGCGCCGGGGTGTTTCTTCTTTGAACATTCCGGTTTCTGATATTCGAAATGTACTAATAATGGGTATTTTTTACAGGTATTGGCACCAGTATTGCTGGACCCAGTGTTGCAGTTATTAAAAGCTCAGACACAGAGACTGATTCAAGTAAGATATATCTTTAATTTAACTTTCCTGTTTACTATCTTTTTTCAATGATTACTTTATTAAAATTGTTTTTTAATAGTTTATGAATAATAATTAGTATTTTATGAATAGGCAGTGATGGCAGCTTCATCTCCCCCGCTGCAAACAAACCAAAAGTAGCACAGAAACACCGGAAGCAATACTTTTGCCCAGCATGGCTAAAGGACCCACAGTTTCAATTGTGGCTTCAAAAAACCGAGGATCCGCTCCAAGCGAAATGTACGGTTTGCGTCAAATTTTTAACAGCGACCAGAACTGTATTAAAAAATCACGCCAACACTATGAGGCATAGCACGAATATGCAACGGAACGCACGAGCATTAATTTCTGTACCTAGCGTTGCAGCTGCTACAACCATTGATACCAGTGTTGCTGGACCTAGCAGTGCAGCTATTATAAGCTCAGATGCAAAGAATGATTCAAGTACGATATATCTTTAATTTAAGTTTTGGTTTTAAGAAATTGGTTTTCAATATTGTTTGAATAATTTTTGTATTTTACGAGTAGGAAGTGATAACACCTTCGCCGTCCCCGCTAAGAAGAAAATAAGGAGGCAACAAGCATTTCGCGAAGCTTGGCTGGAGGAACCAGAATTTAAATTATGGCTCGAACGAGTCAAAGACAACCCGTACAAGGCAAGGTGCAGAGTTTGCTGCAAACGTATTATAGCAAACAAAACGGACCTAAGCAATCATGCAAACAGCAATGCACATATAACGAACATGCAACATAGGGAAGGACCGCTGACAAGTACAGGTGAAAGGAGTTTTACAGACCAAGTAAAGTTGGCAGAAATTACAGTATGTATGGATGCAGTGGAGCATGACAGATCATTTGAATCATACTGCCATTTTATTGAAATGCTAAAGAAAGCATTGCCGAACCCAGATATACTCCAACATATATCTTTAAACAAAAATAAAATGAGAGCTATTGTGAAGAATGATATAAACAAGTACATTATCGCGGAGAGCACAGAAAGATTACAGGGAAAATGCTTTTCCGATATACATAAAACAGATGTGGAGAAGGAAGAGAATCTATTGGCACTGGAAACAATTTATCCAGATTCGAACTGCCTAAACACGCCAAGTGAAATTGAGAACAGTAACGGCGAAGGAGATCATAAAAAGATTACAAAATTTGATCAATCCGCCTTCGAAAATGTCGTAAAAACAATGCCGTTCGATGAAATATTTTTAGATTCGCTAGATTTTTTAAACCCGGCTATAGCTTTAGACCTTAATAGACATCAGAAGGACCATTTAGCCAGTATTTTAAAGGAATTTGAATCTAAAAAATTGAATGAAGCGGCTGTAAAAGATGAGTGGCGTTTAGTAGCATGTTTTTCGGCAGACGAGGATAAAGAGAAATTACGAGCACTCAGTATTCCTCAATTCTGGCACCACATTGGCAGCCTTCAATATGTGTCAGATGGTTCCTATAAATTCAAAAATATATCGCAACTAGCTCAGTTATGCTTGTCGTTGCCCCATTCAAGCGCTGACGTGGAATGATATTTTTCCCTTGTAACAAAAACAAAAACCAAAGATCGAAATAAATCGTAGCCAGACACGGTAGCTGCAGTAACAAGAATTAAATTAGATATAAAAAATAAAAATGCAAACTGCTTCAAATATCAAATAACAGAGAGGATGCTAAATTTATTTAATAATGACATGTATAATAGAGGTGCAATACCAAAAAACCTCAATGGAATTTTATTGCCAGAGGAGCTGGATGAGCGTGGCAGTGAGAGCGGGTTTAGCAATAACCCAGATAGCACACAGGCATCTGAGTAAAGACGTCTGTGCTATGTCGGAATTAGAAAACATTATATTTATAAATGTATATAATACAGTTGTTAATATGTATATAACTATGTTCCTGTTTATATGTACATTATATCATATTTTAACTATAATATTAAGTTTTATATTTTATGTATATATTTAGTAATATAATTTATGTATATTTTGTAAATACTACCTAAAGAAATACGTTTGTACATAACAATCATTATGACATTGCTTGAATTTAGCATAATTATTAATTAGTGCATAAATAAATGATATTTACATTATTATTGACTACGAAAAATAGCATGTTTCGTATTTCGCTGCGAAAACTAAGGGTGCGTTCCACTTACGCCCAAATCGCCCGTGATTTCATTAAGCTAGGTTCTCCTGGACGCAACGTCAGGAACTTCAAAGTCGATTTTCTTGAAAATTAAGCGCGATATGAAAAGAAAGTTACTCTTTCTTTTCGACTTATAATAAGAAAATAAGTCGAGAAAGAAGAGTACAATTTTTTGATATCGCGCTTCATTTTCGAGAAAATCGACTTTGAAGTTCTTGACGTTGCGTCCAGTCGCGTACAGGAGAACCTAGCTTAATGAAATCACGGGCGATTTGGGCGTAAGTGGAACGCGCCCCTAATAAGAGGCGTCACTCGAGAAGGGCAGAAATAAGCTAGGGAAATCACTAGACAACCAATTTAAATGCCCATTCGGCAATGATCGGTAAACTTCGGCAATAATCAGCCAACTGCGGTAAGGTACATTTAGTCGATTTGAATATCCCGCTCGAATAGACAACAATTTAAATGCCATGGTCAAGTAAGGACTTCAAAGGTTCCGCCCGGAGTGATGCCTCTTATTATATCTCCTCTTTGGTGCAGGTCAGAGTAAAATCTAGTGAGATCACTCACCGATTGTGTCGGCTGAACGCAGCCATTACCACCACTCCTGTAGGTGTTGCTCCCTCCATTCACTGCAACTAATCGCTGTGAACCCTGCCTGCTCCCACCCAACTGACCCAACCGTCACTCTTGTCAGAGGCACCGATATAATGTGTTGAGTTACATGTTAAGTATGAGAAATATGGTGTAATTTTATGGTGCCGGTATTTTGATGTGCAAGAACACGTAAGGTACATATTAGAAATTCGCGCGTTTACAAGTTATATCGTTTTTCACTCGTAACAATGCACTATCGGCGAAAATGATATACCCTATCACTGAATATTAACGATGTCAGTCTATCAATTGCATTTCGATTGAAGGGATTAATCATTTCTGGGTTTGTGTGGACAGGTAATTCGTCGACGTGGGATTTATTGAAAAATTTGCCAAAATGATGGACGACATGCAGGAAGAGGTTAGTACATACCATTTATTTCGACAGGCTTTGTTTACCATATTTGAACTGTCAAAATACAGAAAATACCTGATCCGTATTACAGATTTCGTCCATTTATTCGTCAAGCATAGTTTCGGTTTATTAAAAAAATATTACTGCTCGTCGCTGAATTGTTTCATCATTTGTGTTCAGTTGAGAAATCAATACCCTCACCTATAATGTAACCTACGTTTCGTTCCTTTATTTTTAGACCCAATTTGTGGTCGACGACGTGAGCAAAATCATTAAGGAAGCGATCGAAGTGTCTATTGGTGGGAATGCTTATCAACATAATAAAGTAAATCAATGGACGTCGAACGTTGTCGAAGGATGCTTGGGGAACCTTACGAAGTTACAGAAACCCTATAAATATATAGGTGAGTTCTCAATAGTCTCTTGATAATATTTTATTCAACGTCGTTAAATACTTTTTCCAGTCACTTGTACCATTATGCAAAAGAATGGTGCTGGACTACACACAGCGAGCTCTTGTTTCTGGGACAACGCTACCGACGGTAGTTGCACAGTGCGTTGGGAAAATAAAACAATGTATTGTATTGTTTCCGTGTTCGGCCTAGCGATTTAATTGTTATTAGTATTTTAAAAGCTTCTGATAAGACTCGAACCAGAATATTAAAATTCTATTTAATATCCCATAAAAATTCTAGCGATTATGGTGCGGGAAGTACTAAATCCCTTTTGTGCGATAGTTCTTTCCCTTCGACGAGTTGTGTATTTTTTTTTCTATAAATCAAATACATTGCATTTGGGACACTAACTACTGTATCTACTAATTAGGATGTTTCATTTAACGTATGTATGAATGTATGTATGTAAATTTATTCCAATTACAAATTAATATTAAAAAACGTTTATTTTTATTATACTGTATTTTTCATATAAATGGTATTACTTGTTATTTACATTTCAGTTTTCCACGAAAATGTTACTGTGTTTCAAATCATAGAGGTATTTCTACAACAATCGATCATATATTTTACATAAAATAAAACTACCACGGCCGTGTACTGATTGACATACAAGATGTAAGTCAAATTGCAAAATACATGAATATTTTTGGAAATCAAACGTAAAACATTTGCGGCCGTTTATCCTTCCATACTGATTAATTACAATCGTACTGGAGCTCGGTAACTAATGTAACATCTCTTGTATCTTTTAATAGTAAAATTCAATAAATTACTGGTAGTATCTGAATAATTCAAACTATAACTATTACTCCATAGTCTCTTATAGTTCCGATATGTCGGGCAAGAAATCCTCGTCAATGGATAAATCTTCGTCTAACAAGACCATATTAACGTTTAAATCATCGCCGAATTCGTCGTCTATGTATAAGTCCTCAACGGTGCTGTCTGGTACACCCTGCAACAATATTATCATAGATACAACGAAAGGCTTCAGCACTTCTTCAAAATGTATAAAATTAATCGTAATACATTATCAGTTAAAATAAGCCACGCTGCTATGCTATGCTATGCTATGCTACGTTTGAAAAAATTAGTTTCAATACATTCTTATGGAACTGTTTCCACCAAACGCTACGTTAAAACATAGCATCGCATAACATAGCTTAGCTTAGCTTAGCTTCCCGGTGGATTCCCGGCTTTAGCTTAGCTTAGCTTCCAGGTAGATTCCTAGCTTTAATCATTTTTCCTTATTAAACCTCTTTTTTTTTTAATTTTCATAAAAAGGATTGCAATATATCTCACTAACGTAAGAGTAGCCTACAGGAAACAGTATTCTTACCCCTCTGCGTATAGGTAACTTCCCTAAAGCCGAGTTGTTAATTCCCCTTAACTGGCTCAATGCCGCTGGTAAAGAACGTCGCCTTGGCAAAGCGCTTTGATGACACGATTTGCAATCCTTCGGTTTCGAAGGGTCATTTAGAAACATTAGATTAAAGTTCGATATCGTACGTTTCTTTTCCACTTCGGTAGTTTGCGCCGCGGCCTGGGCGTCACTTTTGTCGGCCGCGGTGTTAGCAGTTTGTACACTTCTCGACGAACTCTCCCCTTCTTCAACGGTGGCCGTTTTATTGCTAAACGATTCGGCCGTCTTAACTGATTTTGTGTCGTTGCACGAAATATTCAATTCGCTCGACACTTCAGCAATGGATTCGCAAACGAAATTCCTGGTGAACGTATCGTACGAAAGTGTGGGGTTCTCGTAACTAGCGGCACTAACGGTGTCGTTACTTTCGGGCACTCTTTGGGTATCGTTGCTGTATATTGTAGCGTCGATATCATTCTCGTTGAATAGAAACGTTTCGCTCCTTGTTGTCGACCTCTCGATACTCTTGATTTCCTCGCTTTCGTTAGTCTGCAAATCGTACAACTCTTCGAATATGGACTTAGAAGCGTGACTATCATCCATGGTAACTTCGAAATTAGTGTAAGTCTTGAATGTGGGGGAAAGGCAGGATTCGTCGGAGCTCGGTGTGACGGGGCGTACAATTTTCGTCGCTCGATCCAAGGCGTCTTTCAAGACCTGCAAATGTTTGCTCTGCGGGCTGTTGGCTCCCGTCGAATCACTTGCATTTCCAGAGACTTGCGTCACCCCTTCTTGGCTGGTTTCCGTTTCTGCAGCTAATTGTTTGATTTTTTTTAGGAATTTATTATTAGACAATAGTTACGGAGTCGTAGAAAAGTGCAGACTGTATCTTAAGAATTACAATTCAATTATAGAATTAGCATATTAAAAAATGATTCTTTTAAAACAGTTAAATAATACTCTGAATTTGTCTTAATCTGTTACCTTTCGGTTTTTTAGGAACAATGTACGTATTGTTGCTTTTCAGGGAGTTCGTTTCTGTCGTTTGATCTTTGCTAAAAGTGGCAGTAGAAACGGTATCGTTATCGTCAGTCTGCTGTGTGAAATAATGTGCCTGTAATGGGAGAATTTATAGTCTCAATTATTACTTCCCTTCTATTATTTATCTACTTATAATTATATACAAAGGTATGCTACATATTATTTATCAATAGCATTAATACTGCGAGTCTATAATTTATTAGAGAGACATGTTCTTACAGTTTCGTTGCCAAACGATTTCCTCATTTTGGACAGACAAATTAACTTTTCCTTTCTCCATAAAGAGGTCTCGAAGAAACTTTGAGGGTCGGAGTTTAACACTCGTGGTTGCATTATCGCGTCTTTAATGCTCCCGGGCGTGTGTGCATAGGATATCTATGATAAAAAAGAAGACATGGAACTTGACGTTGTTTATAAAAAAAATAATCCAATCATACCTTACAACGTTGTTGAATTGACGATTTCATACAAGATGGATCGTACTGTCCAGGGGATTTACTGTACTTTGGTTCCAAGCTAGTTTTGTGACTAGCTGGCTTATGTGGCTCGTAGTCTTTGCTCTTTGCCTGGGTGAGTATTTTGCTTGTCGTTTTTCGACCTAATATGACACGCACATTAAAAAAAGAAACCTCGCACTAATTAAGATTTTCAACGGGTTAGATGTTCTTTTACTTTAGTTTCATCATATACACGGTGGCTCAGTAAGGTGTTACTATCTTAAATCTGAATGCCTCCGAAACTGTGGGAGCTACAGAACAAATTTAGTTAATGAGACTTCTAAGGTATACAAAAAGACTTCCGCGTCGATTTCTCTAGAAAATTTGTCACCCCTTCGAAGTATGCGTCACCAAAAACAATTT
Organism: Andrena haemorrhoa; assembly: GCA_910592295.1. Lineage (NCBI taxonomy): Eukaryota > Metazoa > Arthropoda > Insecta > Hymenoptera > Andrenidae > Andrena > Andrena haemorrhoa. Next base: position 10,267,196 of record OU342943.1, read on the forward strand.
CACGAAAATGAAGGGAAAATAGTGTAAAAAATATGAGTCTTGTAATTTAAAATAACGACGAGAACTATTACTGGATGACCCTGAATTCTATCGCAGATCAACAATAAAAAAATAAATAAAAATGATCAAATACAGAATATACGAAGCGGTGGCCATACATTTGCGTGTCTTAAAAATTAAAACTTTGAACTGCTATTATCTGAATCACTGCTAAGCGATAAGTTTACTAAAGATGAGCTTAACTCCAAAATGAATACTCTATAAATACTATAATCCTCTAAATTAAATCAACTCGCAATATCAGTCTACACAAAAAGTGACCGGATATCCTTAAATCAAGTTGAAAAGGAAATGATAGAGTTTGGCTATTTTTTCCTCAGTTTGCAAATTTTCTGAGAAGCTACAAATTCTTTCTACTAGCATATAAATCGAAATTCCAAAGTTCTGGACTCATAGTTTCAGCAACATTGTCAGCTTCCCGCGAATACACTCCAAGTTCTTAAATTAAAATCTACGTCACACGTAAGTATATGCCCGCCAATTATACGTCTCATTGTTACGTACTAATGTCTGCAGACTCGGGTGACGAGTCACTTCCGTAGAAGAAGTGTTCCCTTCTATTCGCCAGCACTTTCTTCAGCTGTTTCAAGTTGGTCCTCGCGTCCTTGTAGTCGTCGTCGTCGGTGGAGTCCAACAACGGGGAGGAATACACCGAGTTGGACCTGGACTCTGCTTCCTGCGGCGCTCTGACTTTCTTATAAGTGCTGTTCCATGGTTGCAGGGTTTCCACGGAATTACCTTCCTCCGTTCGAAGGGTATCCGAAACTTCTACGTTACAATTCGGATAGTGACTTTTCTTGTAATTGTTCTGAATGTTGCAGAGCACGTTCGTGTTTTTCTGCACGTCGTCTTTGTTGCCGCGCTTCACGTCCTCAGCAAAGAAGTTGATCTGCTCGATATGAGCGGCGGTTTTCAAATTCCCGTTCTCCTTGGACCCCAGCTTCTTTGGATGCAAATACTGCCTCGTCGGGGATTCGGGAGCTTTCGCGGAGTACAGTTGCTTGGCCGAGGCGCTTTTGGTCAGCCTGGAACCCTTACTTTTGGCCAAACCCATGGGGGACTTCACCGGCAAAATGTAAGTGCTACCGGTCCCGTTGTTGTTGTTCGCGTACTGATCGATGTATACAGGCTCTTCGTCTTCGTATTGCATCTTTAAATGTAAACGTAGATAAAGTTTCGCGAAAACATGGGCGCTACAAAGCTGTTGTAAGATTCTTTACGGGGGGCAGGTATCATTCAGAAATTAAGAAAAGAGGTATTGAGTGTAATCATTGTGATGCAATATCGAGCACCGAGTCAGTGGCGGATTTAAGGGAAAAGGCACGGGTGGCAAACGTTCTGAGTGGCCCATTTTTTCGGGAATACGAAGAGGCAGTAAGGTAAGGGGGTATAACCGTTTGACAGTGCGAAAAAACGGATTTTTTATTTTATTTTCATAGATCGACGTTTCAGGAATATTATAAATCAAGTCCGATGTAAACGTTTGGAAGATCGACGAAGTTATAGGCATTTGAGTGGAACAACCTGGGTAGCATGAGGCGGCGCAGCGCGACGGCTCGACCGATCGCATTGGAACTACATCTTTCATTACGGTGGCCCTAAAAACTCACGCTACGCTCAACCGATTCACTTCCAATTTTGCATGCAGAATCGTAATAAGATTCCACATCGATGTACGACGCCTTTTTTTATTCCGATTCCCCGCTTATTATTTACAAAGAAAATAGACTTTTCTGTTAGAAAAATCCAACTTTATCTTTGATCTCACCATTTCTTTATTTTTCAAAATTTTCAAAATCGGCGCCGTAGATCGATAGCTATTACATATTTTATAAACAAATTCTACTGTTTTTGATTTCAGACACGACATGCAGCGTACTTCAGGGTCACCGTGTAGCCGTGCAAAATCGAGAGAATTTCGGATATGTACCCATAACTTCCGAAAAACAATAGCTTTTTAACTGAAATTTTTTTTAAGTAGTTCATAATGCTATGTAAACATAATACAAAAACGGAGAATCTTCATCAAGCCGTTGACTGGTAAAAAAATCCACAAAATGTACAGATTTTCCGAGCGTTCAAACGGGTATACCCCCTTAAATCGGACTAAGTGTTATAGTAGTGCAGAAAAAAAATGTAATGTTTGGACAGAATCATAATTTTTTTAAGAGGAAGCCCTGGCGACAGCTGCTCGTCAGCCGCTCGTTAAATCCGCCACTGTACCGAGTGATAATTTGATAATTAGATTAATCTGATGAAACCTCTCGCGTCCATAGATATGTAATTGTTTCACTGGACTAACGAGTTCGTCATTTTGTTAATTTAGTCTTAGTTTCTGCCGAGAGAGAGAGAGAGAGACGAACCTCCAGTCTTTGAAGGAATCGTCGCATTCTGTTCATGTCCAGCGTCCTTTTATCAATATCCAGTTGCAGTCCAGCCTCTAGTAAGTTGTTAAGCAAAGGCGGGAAGTCGTACAAATCCATCATGACGCCACGTTTCCAGTGTACGTACTGTCTCTCCACGTCTGTTTTGGTGTATCCGCTCCATGGTACGTGCACTGTTCATCGATCAGAAATCATTTTTACGCGACACTCGCGATTCTACGGATTCGTGTGCGCTGGTTATCGCATTGTGCCGACATTGCCGTACAATGGTGTGCAGAACAATTTGCCTACAATTTGCACTATCGCGTCTTTTACGCAACTAGACTTAAATGTAGAGGCAGATAAGCGTACAGAAATATTGGAATATTAGAGCTTCCTGGGCAGCCACTTTATCAAAGAAATTACTTCGAACGTTAGAATTTTTAAATCCTTGAATCGATCTCAGTGGCATTGTTTCCCAGGTACAGTCTTTTGTTCGATGAAATAAAAGAGTATTAGTAAGTACTTCTATTAATATTAACAGTCTATTAAATGAAATTTCAGGCTTCCTTCGTTTGAAGAATTTCTGTTTGTAGCTTGTAACGTGTGTAAACGTGTAAAGATTGAACGCAATATAAAATAAAATACAGCAAGTAATGGGAAGTAACAGGAAATATAATAAAAATATAGTAAAGGTAACATACTTTGGAATATAATAGAATAAAGTGAACTAAATAAAGATCTCTTAGATTTTAGACCTTTCTTCTTAGTCCTCACCAAGCCGTATGCTTTTTAGGTAAGAAAAGTGTCAATATGATGTGACTAAAATTATGCAATACCTACAACAATAGATGACAATATGGACACAAAAATTTCAGCAACTAACGTATGAATAATCATTGAAAAAAATGGTCACCACAGATCCCATGTTTCTAGCAATAGCCTAAAGAGATCTGTTTAACACGTGTACAGACTAGCAGCCAGAAAAATCTGCCTTCCTCCGAATCAATCTAAATCTCGGCGAATGCAAGTCCGTTTCCTTTATCGGTTCTAAACCTGTTTCATTCTTTATAATACCGAGATCCTGGCGTAGATTCTAGTTTACAAATTAATCTCGTAATAGTTCAGGTTCGGATGAAGAAATCGGATTCCTCGAATACGTCAATGCCTCGCTCGGGATCTTTAAGCGGATTTCAAGCGGCGGCGAGAAATTTTGGAACACGCGCATCTGAGGATCGACGAACGAATCGAATTGAACACTTACTTGTACACATTTCCCAAATCAACATGGCGAGCCCGTACACATCGCTCTCTTTTCTTGGTTCGTGACTGTGAAAAAGCTCTGGCGCTTGCCAACGGAAAATCTCGGTTCGCAAGCGTTCCTGGAATTCCCTGTCTGGCTTTGGCTATAGTGAAGTTGCGAAATAAAAGGTCGTCAGAAACGAGGGCAAATAAAAATGCACAATGACTGATAGATTTGTTCGCGTGCAGGCCTGGATTGTCCCTATAGGCAAAATTAGGCGGCTGTCCGGAGCGTAAAGGTTGGCAAGGGACGCGAAATGGTCTTTTCGTTGTTGGAGTTTTTTTAAAATAATGTTTAAAATAAAATACTATGAATGTCGTAAGCTACGAATACAAATTCAGAGTAAGGTCATCGAGAAGCTCGAATAAATGTGTTATAAATAAAGGGCGCAATTTGGCAAGTTCGCCTAGGGCGCAAAAAAGGCTACAGCCGGGCCTGTTCACGTGCTTTAGAATAATGGCTATATAATTGTAGAAATTACGACTCTGTAAAGGGTATAAAGTAGTGGCGAGGTTTGTACTGTTTGTAGGAGGAGTTAAAAGAGAGGAGTTGTGAAGAAAAGAGTTTATGGGAGATCATCGGTGGCCAGCCACTCAATAGTGAGGCTTTAATTCTATCTGGGTTGTTATACTTCAATATAAATCATTATCCCTATCCCTTTAATTAAGGGAATATTGAAGATATTCTGTATTAAAAAGTTTTCTTATTCATTATTATTCATATTATTTACTCTTGTCTGTAATAATAAGAGGAATGAGGCACATTGTTTAAAAAGGAAAAGAGAAAGTATCTCTCAGAAAGAGTATGATAGCCACCTTCGATTGATTAATATAGTAATAGATCTAATAGAGTTACACTAGCAGATCATTTTTAGATGCTCGTATTATCTTAAGTAAGCCGCACTCTTATTTTTAGCGAACAAATCTGAGAGCCACTGTGGAATAAAGTAGGTGTAATGAATAAAGAAAGCAATAAAAGATAAACAAACAGACATACGAATTTAGAGGAAAGTAAGAAAGTGTTGTAAACCTATACATTCATATTTACAGAGAATCTTTCAAGATCAGATTAAATTATATTGTCACTGGATTGGGAGTTGAATATTAGGCAAAGTTAAAACAGTATGTTCAGGATGTTACTGCCTATTGCAGCACTAATCGCGTCTGTGAAAAAAGAGTCGTGAGAACTGAGTGTGAAAGCCCGTGGAAGATCGTGTAAACTTCACAGAATTCACTCTCGATCATTTTCGCGCACGCTAGACAAATTATTTCTCACCATTCGTTAATTGCAGCCTCCTTTATGCCTCGTGCGTGTTAGCTTGTAAAACTAGTGGTGATTTTTTGTCTATATTAATATACATTGCTCGAAATACTTAGGAGTCAACGTTTCTGAATGAGCCGAGCAAATAAGCATGTATCAATAAAAATTTATTCGAATAACGCCCACCTCTGTGTGCGTATGTTTCTATGAACTTCATTGCGAACAAAGACATTGAAAAAAATAAATTTAGTCATCAATGTACTTCCCCATTTTTTAAGCATAGTTCTTCTATAAAACACGCAAACACTTTTGAAGTGACTTGATATGTGACCTAGCAATATTTTCACTTTCTTCGTGAGCTTCCACCACATGGTCCAAGCGTGTCTCAAAGAATTTATTTGCAACGTGGTAAACGCCACAAAAACTGTGCGAATATGACGTAAGAAAGATCGCTTACAATAGAATTAGCAGAAGTTGCATGTTTGGAAAAGGGATGGTTAAATACAAAGAACAACCGACGTGCTTTCGAGCTGACATATCTGCCCGAAAATAATGCGGACGACAGACTTGGCGGTCTATTGTCCACGATTCACGTGGATATTCACGCTTCAGTCGGTGAATGTAATTAAGACCGTCACGGCACAGCGAATTCATTCAAAAATGAACATTTTGTGAGAAACAACGCTGACAATTTCCTGCAGCGAAGTACCGTTGGGTGCGCCAACGGAGAAACGGATGTGACGTTATATCCACTCGATTTCAGCTACTCGTGTACCTACACACGTATCCTACAAATTGCTCAAAATCATTAGAGTATCTTATATTTTGAAGACGAACTAAATATCTGCTTTGATATAATAAAAAATCCTCTCTTTTTAATGTCACAGAATTTTTACTAAATTTCAAAATGTTGATGACTTCTTTGATTACAGTGAACAGAGTATAAGCACAGGAAGAAAAGTTTCCTTTTCTATGAATCAAGATTCTAGGAATTAGGTCAGTCTGCAGCTATTTTCTAAACTCGCACAGAGGAAATTGGTAAATAGTAGAAATATTGCATCGTTCAGGAAGGAGCTATTTTCTTATGACCACATCCTTTTTACAAGGTGCGCCAACGTACTTGCAAAAATGCAAGTTTATAAGACCTAATAATCGCTATGACGAGGCTATATTAGCGAGGCTCGTGAAAGTTGGCCTAGATTATGCATAGTAATAGTAATTTATTGGCATTCGTTTACGAACGTCTGCGTCAATGAATCTCCAAGTACGCATGAAAAAGGTGTATCTTTGTCGTACACCCTAGTAAACGGTCTAATAGTCTAAAACGCATGCTCCGATCTCTTTAGTCCTCCCTTTAAAGGGGGATTCTCGTGTAACAGCCCCCGAAATTTATTATTTTTTTGTTGAAAAAGCTATTGTTAATATTGCGTTAAACTCTTTTGGGATATAAGGAGGCATCTTTAAACTTGCAGAAAATATTTCTTTTATGTCGATCCTTCTTATTATTTATTAATTATTGTGGCGTCTCGGATGACTGAAAATCTAATTGGCCGATCAATTTATACGTTTCTCCAGGTACTGGACCCAAAATTTAATTTTAGTTTTTATTTATAATATTCTATTTCGGCGATATAAAGAATAAAAATGAAAAAATTTTCTCAGGAAAAAAGTTACTTTTCCTCTCGAATACTATAACTCTTTCCACATTTCTTTTTTTCTTCTTTAAAGTAGAGCAATAGCAGCGTAAACTGTCTAACTTTAAGAAACTTCTATTTTTTTGCAATCAGATGACTGTGATAGGTGCTACACATCCCGCCAATAGGAGTTGCATCGTCGAAGAGCTGGACAAGATTCCACAATAATTAATAAATAATAAGAAGGATCGACAGAAAAAAATTCTGTTTAAAGATGCCTTTTTATATCCCAAAAGAGTTTAATCCAATATGACCAACAGTTATTTAAAAAAAAATTCTTAAATATCAGTTACTTTTGGGGCTGTTGGACGAGAATCCCCCATTAATTCCCCTCGGCGTACGACCGGTGCCTACAGTATTTTTCGCGCGTTAATCAATTTGCTCATTGAATTTGAAAGGGTGTAACGCAACAGTTCACTCTTACACTGGTAGATATGGGATCAATGACTTATCAATAATTACGGGAATGTGATATTGCTCTCGCAAACGAAAGTGTATGTACGAAGTCAACATCCTATTGGCGGATGTATTTTATTAGAGTAAACTGAACTGCTTAGTGCCGCGGAAGAGAATCTCGATTGAAAAATAATCAGGGGATTGACGAGAGAAATCGATCGATCGACGAATTTTCTTTAACATATTGCTTATATCATTACTGTCACGAGAACTGACGCTTTGACACTAAACATCCATGGGTTGTACTTATTGTTAGTGAATGATGATGTAACGACATCGTCTGCTCCGCAACATTAGCTATTCAATTTTGTAATGAATGTTACTGAGTCAGGTAATTAATAACTTATGCTTTTAATTAATTTAAAGATTTCTTTCTAGGAATATGTTGCAGTTTGTACATTTCAGTGGTTGCAGTTTGATAATTTTTTTTCTTTAATTCTACACGAAGGGTGATTAGATAATCAATGAAGATTACCTTCCATAACTTTAGTTTCTCTTTAACACCTTCGCGGTTGGTATTCTCAAATGATGTTGGTGGCCGTTTTAATTTACAATTAGCGCTACTCAGTTAAAGCCACTATTTACCAAGGCATACACATGCATATACATTAGAGCATCCCATAAGTAAACCGATTTTCCTAAGGACTGTGCAATAGAGCAATAAAATGACCGCGATGCACACCTATCCATTTCTCGCTTAAATCGCTATGGAGAATGAGAAACAGCTGTTCTATAGTGTGCTGTTTAACAGGCTATATAAGTTGAATGTAAACACCGCAGACAATGGATTAGTCATGGTAAAACCCGAGTACCGTACAGCCCAAATCAAGGCTACAACCGCAGAAAATTTACTCTGCCCCATGGAATATAGAAGTTATTACCTACTACGAAGTGTGTTAGGGTCGTTCAAGCGCTAGGCTTGTGGCATGGATAATTGAAACACGCTATTTCCAAGGAGAATTGTTCCAGAGACTCGAGTACTCAAGACCCACAAATTACTTTCTTGCCACAGAGTTTCCATATTTCTACTGACTTTAAAAGTTACTCTTATTACTAAATAGGAGACAGATCAACTTTAAAACGTCCAATTGTGAGACTCCCTAAGTAAGATACAGTTCACAGCTCTCTGAAATGCGTTCTTTCAAAACTAGCATCGGGACGACGCATCCTCAAATGTACACAACTTAAAACCTCAGGAAGTAGAAGAGGAAAGTACTATTCAAGCCTCCCACGCTCTCCCTTATCTCGGTTTCTTAATACTTCGAGTCTCAAGTGTCGTCAGAACCCTCTGTGAACTGAGAAGATCGTTCGAACTGTTAAGAATCGTCCACATTTCTCGCATTGCGACTACTTGTGCGTGTCCCAGTGATACCGCGTTACTTATGGGATGACCGAATAATAGATGAGAGGAGAGTGTGAATTTATTTACTTACGTTATTGATGTTCATGGCCAGCTCCCATCCACCGAGTTTCACGATACCGTTAGAAGCCAGATAGACGCAATGCGAGCTGATGGCAGTATGCACGTACCCGCGCATGTGAGAATGCCTTAAGGCATCTGACAGTCTTCCCCCGCATTTCGCGATGCCCTGTATAGGTATTCGTTCACCCTGGTCGTGTATGTAGTGGTAGAGGGTGCAATCGACGGACTCTAAGATGGACACTAATCCATGATCGTCCGTGTGCGTTGTGGCCATCAACAGTAACACATTCGGATGTCGAATCTCCCTGATGAACAAGAGAATGAAATCACAACGTACACATAAAGAAGACCGGTAGGAATTGGTTTTGTATTGCAACTGACGTTTTCGAAAAAGGAAAGTAGGATTATTTAATTTTCAATTACATCGCTTAATATTGCACGACAGTTTAAGTTTAAATTTTTAATTATTCCTCAGAATATCTTAATATAAAGCAGAAAGCTTCTAGGTATGCGTTTGTGTGTTTATCTGTCGCCTAAAAACTTTAGAACAATAAACTTTGGAATCGCGGAATGTTCCTCAGCACATTATGCCTGAATAATCCAGATGAATCTGACCATTTTCACAAAAAAACTAAAATTTTTTTTATAAAATTCGAATCTAAATTTCGGGCGAAGCCGAATAGTAAAGCTGGTTAAAAATATATGGAACTACTTGACAATCCTGTATACTAATTATCAGGGGCGGATTTAGCATACTTGGCACCCCCGGGAAAGATTATCATGGCGCCCCTCCGAGGGCACGAAAATCAATTAGCAGAACGGATATAAATGAATAAACGCATACAGCGGCGCCCCTACAGATTTGGCGCCCCGGGCGGTCGCCCTAGCTGCCCCCCCCCCCTTAAAGCCGGCCCTGTTAATTATCAAGCTTACAGTCACGAAAACATGTCAAAACGTAATGAATCTATTTTATGTATCATAATCACACTGACCTCACCTTATGAAACCTATGTAATAAGTATTTCATTCTACCAGTCAAGTGTCCAATTTCCCGAATTTTAAAATACTATTACTTAAATATGATAATTATTATTGAATATATAATCAGGGGACAAAAAACTGCATTAATATTAATCAGTGATGATACAATAAAATATGCAAAATAATTTTTTTTACCAAATGATAGATCTAATTAAAAGAAGAAACTTTTGTCGTGAAACTTTTTTTCTATCTCTTACAGTTCGCGAGTTATAACACAACATCGGAAAATAGCCGAATTTACAGGGGTTAATTTCACCCCCTTCGAGTGAATTTGGGTAGCAAAGAAAAATTGCGTTGTAATCAGGAGGAAATCCCCTACATATTCACAAAGTTTCAGAATTTTTTGAATTTTCGAATACTTTCCGAATACTAATACTAAATGAGGTCGAAGTGAATACACGCTAAATATTTGAGTGACGCAATAAATATTTTCAGTACTGTACGCAGGGTCGTTCCTGGCGGGGGTGCAGAAGGTGCCCCCGCACCTGGGCGGCCAAACTTAAGGGCGGCCGTAGGCCATTCATTATATGTAAAGTTTTGACTAATAAGAATAATAATCGAAACTCTTTTGCATAACTGTTTAAAATTATGTACATATAGATATAAAAGTTAACACTGCATATCAAATTCTTAATTAAAAAATATTAAATTAATAAGGGTGGCAATATTGCTTTTGCACCTGGGCGGCCAAAACCCAGGAACGGCCATGACTGTACGTATAGCATACATTCTTCGATATCAAATACTTACGAAAGCACATCCAAATCAGCTTTCACGACGTCCTTGCACTCTGGGTGTGTGTGCCTCTTCAGAGAGACTCTGGTGTTTTGCCATTCGGCAAAGATCAGCTCGACGTACCGATCCTCCGTGCCAGCTACCCATCCGATTTCGAAGATCTCTGAGGCTGGTATGTGCGGCACACCTGGCAAGATCTGCTTCGATTCTTGCGATTTCCATTCGTTGTCGCGTTTACTGTTATTGGTTTTGGCCAAGAGATCAGCCCTCGATTTATCTGGACTACACGGCGTGTCTGTCTCCGTGTCCTCGGGGAACCGTCTGCGGTCTATGAACGCCTGCAGAGCGTTCCTGTAAGATTCGCTGTAAACAGAGGTTGAAGAGGATTTATGGGTAGGGTTCGAATCGATTCGTCAAAAATGTGAAAAATATTTTATGGGTCGTAGGAGCTATGCGTGGTACCATTTATAATTGTTCTACGTACGGGGTGATCTGTAGCGGGAGGTATAATTGAGATGCTGATCTGTATGTATAGAAAAATAGGTCGAGAATGAGGGATAGAATGTTTTTCTTCGTGGTTTTGTTGTCGAAAGGAACGATATTTGTCACAAACGCGCATTTCAGTCTTTACTTAAAATAGACGTAGGTATGCAGGTTAATACGCATATTACGATCACTTAAAATATTATCTTATTTTTGTTATGAAGTTATTTCTTCAAAATGGGTTTAAGATAATATTATGAGTGATCATGAAGAATAGATCACCCTGTAGATTATTTCTGCTCATGTTTCTATTTATAGACATTGACATCATAATTAGTTGTAAGAATTATTTGCATTTTTCGACCGCGTGAAGAAAAAGTTTATTCTACTCGCTTTAATGATATTTTACGTTAAAAGTGATCATACGAACCTCGTAAATTAAATATACAATAACTTATTCGATAAAGCATTCGAAGTATTTAATAAACCCCACGTCCTCGACCACGAAAACATCGGAAAATAAATTTCTATAAATTAGCTGCAATTTGTATAATATCGTGGAGAATGTTACAAATATTTATTTAAAAAAAAACCAATCCTTATAACAATCTGTTGCATGCAAGTACTATTTACTTCATTTGTGACCTTTGTAAGAAATTAGAAAATTTTAATGATAACTTCGTTAGCGTACTACTGTTCGTATGGAAAGAAACAAAATTTCAGCCCAATCGGGTTTGACCGGTTTTCGGAAGTACAGCCAAAAGCTAAGTAATTATTTATCAAAACTATAATTTTCGAAGAGTTTTACGAATACTTAAACGATCTTCGAAACATTCGAAACTATTTCAAAATAATAATAATGGCCAACGAATACGTTGCTTGAGAAACACTGTCTTTCATTTATCAAAGTAACATACCTTACACAATATTAACCGTACTTTAAACCTGTCAAATTTTCTAACCATCTGCCGGTACTTTTAACCTCTCTAACGCGTTACGCGTCAACTTCACGCGCGTATCATCTCTACGATCGGTGAAAAACATTCTAATCAATATGAAAGAAACTAAGTAGTCATGACACTTGCCCATATTCCAAAGTTGAGAGCCACGTTACAGCTACGATAAATTTGAAACAAGAAACACAAGAATCCACTAACGACAAAGCACAAACCAGTCGACATTTACGCGAGACACTAAAACAACATATCACTAAAACGCAACAGGTTCGCTTCTCGTGCGTCAGATGGAAATTTTAGAACTACAGATCGGGGACGTCAGAATATTCTGAATAGAAGAACAAAACGCGACACGTTCTCCCCCAGAAGAACTCACAGCGAATGCTGTCAGTTCAAATTATTCTCTATGATGCAGCCGGCAAAATAGGTTAAGAAGTTTATCGCTTTTAAGGAAATTTAACGCCTTACGTGACAGTTCGTCCTCTACTGTGTCTCGATCCTTGTCGGTTTTTCACGCTGTCTGTCATTTTCGAAACGGGCACAGTCGACATTCACTTAAATTCGAAAAGTTATCCTCCAGCCATTCATTCGGCAGTAACACCGTTGACAATGTATATAATAGACTAGATCGATTATCGATACGGAACCGAGTAAAAGATTGGGGAAGATGCATGCCATTGGTCCATGCCAAATTACTCGTAATGTGATTGGTTACGCCGTGGATTATAATTAGGTAATGAATATTCATTCGGTTAGGCTCATTTGTTTCGAAATTCTTGAAAATTTACCGTAATCAATTATGAAACAATAATGTCCAAGTTATATTGACGGGCTTTTTTTTGTAAAATTCGAAACAATGGCATCGATATATTCGAACCAGCAGCTCTCATCCAATGCGTGAGCAATTTCATGGCCATCGATTGAACCCCATTGTCCGTTAGTGGTTTCCCGCGTAAGGTGCGGTGGTAATGATCCTGCTTTTTTTGGTAGTAGTGAGCTTGCAATGATTACAATAGATCGGAATCAGACATAACACGGAACTTTCCAGTGGAAAAATGCAGGCGCCGTTGAAACTACGTGCAAGATGTGGTAATAGAGTGGCCCTTATTTATACGTGCCGGAATTTTTTTTGTATTTCTTTGCTCTCACCCCCTAGAACGGTGCCATTTGATAAAAAAAATAGACCCTGAAAAAGTTTATTGCAATCGAACAACAGGAAAGGGTGCCAACCAGGCCTTAAAGTTTAGAATTCATCAATGGTTTGAATTTGAAGAATTTTTCAATAATGGTAAACCCTATCGAAATTTTGTTCAAATAATATTAGAAGAGCATTCAATTTTCTACAATTACTTTTTATACAAGTTTTTCGTGCTTCCAACCATTTTTTAGATAATAGCGCTTGAATATACATAGACAATATGTCACGCCATACAGGTGGGACGCGCGAAGTGCGGACCTCTCTATATTCAAACGCTTTTATCTAAAAAACGGTTGGAAGCACGAAAAACTTATATATACAGTAATTGTAGAAAATTGAATGCTCTTTCGATATTATTTGAGCAAAATTTCGATAGGATTTACCATTTTCGAGAAATTCTTAAAGTTCAAACCATTGATGAATTCTAACCTTTAAAGCCTGGTCGGCACCCTTTCTTGTTGTCCGATTGTAATAATCTTTTAGAGGGACTATTTGTTCATTAAATGGAACCATATTAGAGGGTGAGAGAAAATGAAATCGCAGGTTGAAAATAAGGGCCACCCTAATGTGGTAAGTATACTTTATTCTCGACATCAAATTTATCCGGCTGCTGACTTTCCGTTGTCACTTGGCTATGGGATGTAGCCGCTCGAAGATTCTCTTCTCGAAAAACGGATGGTGTGCAATAGTGAAAATGTACATGGCACGAGGACACGAAAGGGACATCACTATTTCGAATAACGTGGGCGAAAATTTTCATAGAACATTATACTTACTTGTTCAGACCACATTGCTTCTGCGCTATATTCCACCCGTTGCGTTCTCTTTGTATATCTCTGCAAGAAAGACAATTATATTCTCGTTACGTGTGTTCGCATATCAAGTTTAACATGGGAGAATCGAGGAATTATGAATATGCACGTATATACGACGACAAGCTTTCGCGTAGCGTTTCGTGCAATTACGATGATCACTTTCTTTTGCAAACAGTAATTACGGTGAATTCTTAAATATTCTATAAGAGTGGAATTTTCTCTCTCTATTCGATCTCGTAGCTTACTTTAATTGCCTATTTCGCGTTTCCGTGCGTCGGGGCATAATGTTTCGCTTCGAAAAACGAGTGAGAAAGTAATTGTCGTGATATGTGTCGTCATTGCAATATGGAAGCTGTTTCAGGCTTCCGCGCAAGGGCGTCCGGAGACTTTTTTCTAGGAAGGGTGGCAACTTTGGGATGATGGTAAAGAAAAATATACCCCTCTTGCTTTTTTAAACCCATTTTATAATGCCAATTTAATTAAAAATTTAAAACCGACATTTAAAAATATTCCCTCCTTTCGTGTAAACTTAGTAAAGATCAGTTTTGAAAAATAAGCGATTTTTTCTCAAAAGCCAGGGGGGTACTGCTCCTTTTGCACCCCCTTCCGGACGTCCATGCTTCCGTGGAACACGAGATGGGAAACGCTGGTCTAATAGGTCCGTCATTTGTTCAACCCTTGCATTTTTATTTTTTTTTCGGATTTAGACTCCATATTGGTCATAGTGGGTTCCGCCTCGACTGCTTAAGGAGTCTCCTTCGCTCTCTCAGAATTTTTACGGAAAAAGTAATTAATTTGTACTATTTTTTTAGGAAGAATGCACTGAATTTTATTGGGTGGTTAATTGACGCGATTACGGAGAGATGAAAATTTGTAGCTCATGCATTCGGTCGCTTCCAAAATTCTTAACATTTTATTGATGGAAAAATTCATCTTTTTCATTTGTAGCCACCAATATTTTGATTAACGCATTTTTTGGCTTCAAATTTCAGATTTTTCAATTCTTCCGGTCTATCCGCGTGGAAGTAGTCTATTGCTCGTTCAAAATGTAAATAGCTGCGTAAGAATTAATTTCGAATTTTGGACGTTCTCAAACCCCTTGGAAGAAAGAGATCGCGTCGATCTTATTCAGTTATGAGATACGAGGGAGGTCAGTGGAACAACTCAAGCGGGAAAAACTGCGGCACCGCAGAAAGCAAATAGGCGATAACGTTTGTTTCTCATCCGCGAAATTCACATAGTCCGTGATATTCCACTTTCTCCGATTCTGTTTTCATGGATCGCTGCGCAACGACACTTTCCGCGTTATAACTTGCTTTACTACTTCGACGGCTCTTTGTTCCCCCTTTCCATTTCCACGCTAACGGTGGAGCGTATTTCGGTCAAATAGATGAAAAAATTATTCGGCATTTGAGACGCATTTATCGGTAATTTAAAGTAGTTTATGCGAATCAGCGTTACGTTCTTCTCGCTTCTATTTCAATATCCCTTTTTTCAGCGTAGGTATTTATTTTGTAGTAATTCTATCATAAAGTACTGTAAATTTCTAAAGTTTGACTGTCCTCCCTCATTGCATCTATGTCCAGGACTTTTAAAACTAATTGAAATGCACACTCCATTTACAACCAATCCTTAAATCTAAATAAACACTCAACCTTTTAGCACTTCCCCAAACATTGCGAATTTACGTACGGTGTACATATTTCGTTTATCCATATACCTATATAGGTGCTAATAGTTTTCATTCATTCTTTCACACCACGAACTTTTTTGCGCTCAGTAGTTCTGTGGAGTCATTTTCTTGTTCAGTCTCGCGTCGACTTTAAATTGTATATGAATCTCTGAATGCTTTAGAATACGTAGGAATATTTTTCTTAAATATGTAATGTTCTCCGGTGCCGTTTTTATTTCCGTTACGAGTTTCATTAACTTTCTTAGCATTTGCTAAACTAATCATTATTTCACTTTTCGTTTCTCTTCAAAGCTAAAAAAATTTATTTATTAACAATAGAACGTTCGGTTGAAGGGTCTACAAATAATAGATACTTTGTTGTATAATTTAAAACATCCTCATTTTCTCATTAAAAACGACAGTTAACGTATTGAAAAGAAGGATTCAAAAATATTTTACCAAGTTAATGTATTCGTTATTTAATTTATCATCGTTCATTAACGAGTACAAAATTTCTCAGTTATTCCTTGATAACGTCGTTGCATTTAATACCAGAACTTCCTACGGTAAAATCAGTTGTTTAAACTCGCAGGATTGTACGTACGGAAATAGACTTACTCGTGATTGGTGAAATCATGTAAGTAAGCGGCAATTTCTTCAATTGAATTAAAGTATTAAGGAGAGTTCGGTTAAGAAATCCTTGCAACTGATTACCAGAACAATCAATTAAAGTGAATGGTCGGAATTGATCCTAATAGCATAGAGTTTTTTTGTCTGTCAGTGTTCCTGGCAACTAGTGATCACTTTGTTTAAATCGATAACAATATTACAATTACGTTTATTAATAATAGATAACCAGCCAATATTAATAATACAATACATATTAGTCCTTTCTATTCAATGATTTCTCAACAAATCAATTTTTATTAACGAGAGGCTTTGTTAAAGAATTTTAATATCATCCTTATCTTAATCACTTAATTATACTGACTGTATCTATTCGGAGAATAAACGTATTAATTTTAATCTATTTTAGTGCGTTCTTTTTAACAAGATATCTAAATGGAAGATTCATTAAGCAATTAATAAGATGCATCTAGACCAGCACAGCAAAAATGCAGGAAACGTTATCAATGCTGTCATTTAGAAATTATAATCCTCTGCTAAATTTATTTTGATCGATAAACTCGAAATGAAAGCTAATTACGACTTTCCAATTTAGCACTCAAGGGTAACTGCAGATTTTATCTCGCATTTGGCCGTTCTCATTATCCTACATGATTTCATTGAAATTTAGATAAATCAAGGTAGAAGAAGGTATTCTTAACGATAATGTAATCTGATTAAGTGCAATCTAGAGTCGCTTGGAGCACTTGTAAAACTAATGCAGTTCGGTGATTGGCTTAAATAAACTATAATTGCCTGGATTTATTGAAGAGCTTGGTTTAGGATCTGTTGTTATCGTTTGCAGTGTTTTCACTTTGGTGCTTAGGAGCTTATCACTTTTGACGACTTATCGAGAATGGAACGTAAATCTATCTTACTTGACCTGAAGTGATTTTTATATTTACTTATAAATACAGGACTAACAGGGAGATTTATAATTTTCACAAGTTTTCTTATTTTACTATCTTATTAGACTTACATTTTCATTTTTAATATGTTCTCTGAACGTTTCATGGTTTTGGGGTGGAATGGTTATAAGAATATAAGAACTTCTTCAATATTTCTCGATATCTTTTTAATATTAGACACTACTACTATAATATTACTTTTATTATTATTCTGGTTTAGTTCTGTGATTTCTTAGATTAATCACTTGCAGTTCTATACTTTCAAAACTGTAATTCATCACGTTCCTTTACAGTTTTCAGTTAAATCCATTTGAGAAACTGTTTACATTAATTCATATCAGCTAAAAATATTGCATGCCAACAAATGTTTGTTGTAACGTGACAGAAGTGTGCAAAATAATTAGCCTAACTTGTTCACAGTAAAGTGCTCATAAAGAACTTAAAGAATTTAAACAAAAATTACATGGTATCAAGGTAGACATATTATCTATCAGTATAAGCAAGGCAGCATATAACTTTCATAAATGGAATACCCATGTTTCATTCTACCTTATACTTGAAAAGATTATTCAACATGCAAGTTTTGTTCAAATAATTTTTGTCCTATATCTTCACAATTTTATAATTTGTGTTTCAGTCTATATCTTCACAATATAGGTATCAGTGTTGCAGATGATATAAAGTGAAGGATCGGTGTAACGAAATAAGGAAAACTGAGCATCCGGTGACCGCGTTTCGTGTACTGCAAATCAAGCTAGGGTGTCACAATATTTTTGCATACATGCAACCCGTTTGCCACCAATCAGAATTCTGTATTCTATATCCAATCAGGATATATTACTTTTACAGTCTGCAGTTATTCCTGATAAGCATTTGATATCTGTAGATATTTCTGGCGCGTGATAAATCTTCATTTAGAAGGGTGTTCTATGTGGATCGCATGGTATCATTTTTGCAACATTAGAGATACGAGTGCCGGGAATAGAAGTCTCATTGAACTTGAATTTTACTATGCTCAAATACAGGGTGTTAAAAGGCACGCGAAATTTCAAGTAAACTGATAGTAAGGCAAAGAATTTCGTCGCGATAATTTTGCATAACTCGGTTCAAATGATAGTTGCCGAATGTAGTCTTTAAAATTAGCAAAATCAGTTTCTTGAGAATATTTATAATATTTCTTTATAAATTTATTATTTTAAACCGGAATTATAATAATGGAATAAAACTTTTTTTTCTTTAGTAAACTACATGTCTACAGTGAAGAAAAAATATAAAAGTAATAAAATTCTTGCATTTAAAATGCTCTTGAAAGCGGTCTTTATGACATGTTTAAAAATTCTTTCCTCGTTCGTACAGGCGATTTCAGTTGTTAGACTTATCTGAACCCGAAAATCCAAACAGATTCTTGATCAGTATGACTCTCCCTATCGCTCGGACTATAATTAGTGATTTATTTTCAAAATTAGTAAAATGGCGGGCAAAATGCAAGAAAAATGTTTTTTCCCGCTTTTTTCTTGGCTATTTTCGATTTTAAAAGTAGGTTCGACTCAATGAAAATACTTGGTTGTAGTCCCTGCGAGAGTCATAGGTGTGCAGAATGAGCAGTAAAATTTATAAAGCAATCTGTTCGATAGATTTTGAGATTTTATCTTTACGATATGAAAAATTGACGTTTCGAGAAAAACGCGTTTATAATTAAAAATTACAAGGATTTTATTTAGGGAATTTATTCGGAACACAGGCGACCTCGCCGATTTCAATGATTTTGAAATATGTTGTCAGGTCAACATTGTGAGTAACTTTTTCTGAAACGTATACCTAAAGCGTTGTTGAACTTTTTCTTCACAGATTTTAATAGAAGAGGTGCTTTCATGAAAAGTACGTAGGTATACACGTAATTATACCACTAAAAATAACGTTTGGATTCTGAGTTTTAGAATATTTAAAATAAATTCACCAAACTAATAAAAACTCTATAAGATTTAACGAGAGATGTGAATCTTCACTCTCTTCTAACAACAATTTTAAAACAGACTCACCATAAAATTTTTTCTCTTATGACGTACAAAAAATATTGTTCCCACACATTGTCAAACGTTGTCCAACTCTTCATCAAACGATACAATTTTATACCATCTCGTTGACGCGAAACACTTAGTAGATCAGATGATCCGGTATCTATCTTCTTTGTGCATTGTTTTTATGTAGGAAATGCTTGTTGCGAGCACAGTGGAAGTCATTTCACGACGGCAGAGTTAGCTTGATTCTAATACTTAACGGTCTACCTGTGCTCACCTCCAAACCGCAGGAGGCCCCGTTCCTTTCGAGGGTAATTAACCTGTCTCCGATACGCTTGAAACTTTTTGGAACATTTCCACAAAGCAGAAAACAAACGGGACTGCAGAGAAACTCTCGTACAACCGAGTTTTTTTTGTATACTATAGTTCACTATCGTACCTTTGGAGCCGTAATTCGCTGTGACGTCTAAACAGTCGCGATTACAGTAGCGCACACTGCGTACAGAGATTCTGATTTGTCAAACAAACTTTTTATTATCATTCGCTGATACGCCCTTTAATGGATTCAATTCTAAGATTGGGTGTGTTCAGCTATGTGAAATTGATATTATATTATAGTGAGTAGCAGTGTGCATTTCGCAAACAGAGAGGAGCAACTTTGTTCTGATTACGATGGTGGACCCTGCTACGACCTTCAGTTCAACTCTACATTTAATATAATGTCGAGGAGCAAGCACGCAGAAATGAGAACACAATTGGGTCACAGAGGACCCCAGATTCCTAGTACCTACGGTTAAAAAAAACAACACAATTGGGTTAGAAAAGACTCGACGAATATAGTAGGTTCAAGGGGTCATTCTACTTTGAACCGCCCAAAAATTAAGCTGTTTTTAAAGACATTTTTCTCAGTAAATGTAACATATAATGAAATAAATCTTTTGGGGATTTATTAAGCTACTCTTATATTATACAAAAAAAAATTAAAAAGAATTTTTGCAACTTGCTTTAATTGTTTTTTACAGTGTCAATACTGTCAATATGGCACCTACAAAAAAAGGTATGTTTACGGCGTAGATGATTTCCCGGCTCAGGCTTATCCGAAACAAAAAATTCCAAAAGATTCTGAATCTGTATGGGTGTCAGTTCAATCAACAATTTTTGTTGAATAGTAACAAAACGGCGCCGGTTTGGAAAAAAAGTTTGACAACACACCCAAAAGGATATATTCTCGGGTGTTCCATGAGAAAAATCTCGGTTATTTCTGGACAAAAATTGTTAATTGATCTCGGGGCTATAGCGACACTTATACAGATTAAGAATCTTCTGGAATTCTTTGCTTCGGATAAGTCTGAGCCGGGAAATCACCTGCGCCATGAACATACTTCTTTTGTTTAGTTGCCATATTGACGCTGTAAAAAAAACATTAAAACAAATTAAAAAATTCTTTTTAATTTTTTCTATAATAATAGCTTAATAAATACCAAAAAGATTTTTTCATCACACGTTGTATTTACTGAGAAAAAAAATGTTTACAAATAGCTTAATTTTCCGGCCGATCAAAGTAGAATGACCCCTTAAAGTCCCCAAACACAGAGTCGTTCAATAAAATTTAAAAATCTACATGAGCCTCGAATTTGTAAAATTTCGAACTCGGTAATCTTAGTATCCCAATGCCAGAGACCTAACCCAGACCGTTGACTTCGCAGAATTTCAATTTCATGGATCAGTAAAACCGCCGCACTCCAACTGCGCACAGCACATCCGTTTAATAGAATTTCAATAATTCCAGAGAATATCAATTTCAGGGAGCGTCAACTTCTTACAAACAGCCATTCCATAGAAACGTATAGAGCAACAACCTTCGTGGAGCCTCCAATCTCGTAGAAATTGGTCCGCGTCGACTACTCCGTCCTTGAAGCTCGTCCACTTCAAGGGTGTCGCTTTTACAGCTACTTCATATCGCGATACACTTCCACGAAACTGTCGGTCTCATAAAACATTATGCTCTATGCTAGAACCGTTCAATTTTAAATGTGTTGACACACCCACAGGAAAAAATAAACAATTCACACGTAACCGAACGCCGGCTCCAAACTCGACGTTAGTCGCGTCTCACGTTTGCAGTTGCAGCGGAGGAACTAGTGTAACCGAGGTGCATTTTATCGCAAATTGTTCCGCCGTTTGAGAGCGGGGGAACCGGTTGCAGCGACGCCTATGATAAAGCGCAATTCCGGTGTCAACGAGTTACGTTATAGGTGAAGGTTACCGAGATGGTGTCAGCCGACTGATAAATAGCGCCGAAAAGCCAAGCGGAGAAGCTGCGGTGTGGCGCGTACGCGACGTGTCTCTTCGCAGACGCGGGAGATGCCAATGCGAAATGTCGGACTTTCAACAAAATGTAGAGTAAAACTGCACGTGCTCGGAATGTTTAGAGATAGCAGCGTGATCGATATACAAGGTGTCTTTTCTAATTTAATCGCTCCGAATCTCTTGATTTCGATATTTGTTGCAGGAGAATGAATTCTTTGATCGATAGAACTGGTCTGAGTTTTTGAGACTACAATTACACGTGATCTTTATACAAGGTGACTGTATTAATTTAACCGCTACTGTCTTTGTTAAATATTTCTTCTAATTGCAAGAGGAAATCGTGGGTTGAAACAGAAGCTTTCTGAGCTATGAAAACTGGTCTTGATTGCCAGATTTTTTGAGAGTTAAAATTGTATTGGTGGAGGATGTTGTTTAGAGACGTGAGTCTGATAAATATTATATGAAATATTAAATTTAGCTTGACCACTTCAAATGATCTTCATCTTCGGCGTATCGATAAATCATATTTAAATATTAATATACCTAGTTGCTCTATGAGAATGAAAATATCGTAATTCTTATAGTACTATAGTATTTATCAGTGCATTTTGTCTACAAAATTCTAGAAGGCATTTTATGATAAACAGCTTTCTATTTCCAGATTTTAATTAAATTCCCTAGTTAACGAAATCTTGACCCATTAAGCGACTGCATAAACGTAGAATTTAGTTTTATCGAACGTTTCAAGTCCAAAGATTTCTTGTGAAAGTACATTCTGACATTTGCATGCTTAATTGGCGCCACTCACTCTTCGACTAGACGATGCAAAACGCAACCTAACAATAGCTCTTTCTATTATATTCGTATGCAAAAATGGTGAGGGCTAATTAATTTCTTTTCCGTCTTGCGCTTTCACCGTCTTCTGGAATGCTTCCGAACCTTTGACAGATCTACATGGCAATAAGTTTGTTCTCCTTTTGTCACGCGAATTTTAGTTTTTTCATAAAATATTATGGGGATTCAGTGCAGCTGTGCTTGTACTATATAGTCTCTAAAAATTCGTAACTTCAAATTGCACTTTTGTGCACAAAATTTTTCATTCAAATTCGATGTCATAGGTGCACCGTTCCGTTAGAATAATTCTATTGGTCTAGGGTTATGCAAAAGTGGATCGTTTTATTCAAATGCAGGATAGAGCACGGGACAATCGTAACAAGTGTCACACGCGTGATGCGTTTAGTAACCGTAATTATCGTACTGTATTGTTATAATGCAGTGAAAGAAGTAGGTATCTGCTCGTTTGTCGCGGCTGGTTCGAACAATGTGGTGTCTCAGTTTGTTGGACACCGCTTCCTGTGGTGCGTTTGGCCATCGCGAGAATAATAGTGGGAAATTACGTAGTAAAAACTTCGTCATTGTGCAGGGAAAAAATTGTTCCTTGTCTTCATGCCTTATTAGCGAATTTATTTGAAAGGAGGTGGAAGTGTTGGATACTTATTGTTAGATATTTCAAATCGATCGAACACTTGGGAAGACCCTCACTGAGGGGTAAAATAAAAAATGTCAAGGCAAAGGAGGCTACTCTTCTTTTGCTCACTCATTCAATTTTTAAAGAATTATTAATCTCGTATAACTGTTAGCACCTATCCATCACAGCTGACAATCTTCAGTATTTTATACAGAAATTTTGTCTAAATGAAATTAACAACTGCCGTATTTAATATTCATGTTTTTCTAAGTCACTCTAATACTTTTTATATTTAAATAAAAGAAATTTGCCAAAGTAGCAAAATATTATATTTTATTGAATAGGAAGCTTAAAAAGAAAGGCCGTCGTTATCTCAAACATTAATATACTTTTTTAACAATTCTCCATCGCATATTTCTCTTCATAGTTATATGTGCATTAAATTAGAATCGATATTAGTTGATTCTCAATTTTTTTTCATTTTTGTACTTGGTAATTTTTGACTTGGAATTTTGATAGATGCACAAAGTATTCCACTCGTCTACTAAATATGTATCCAGTGTCAAATACTGGGAGATTCGCGTTCTTTTAAACAACTGCTTTCTTATTTACTAATTTACTTACACGCTTTCTTGGATCGACTTAACAGACTCCACGACAATCGCAGAGATTGCGTTACTGGCCACTTCGTGCAAAATATACAATATTAATTCGTCCATTCGTGCACTTAGGATGAATATATGTAATACAACAGAATTTGATCGTGCCGCACGCAACGAATAGAAATAACGGAGACACAGAGAATTGTACCGTGCTGCGAATTTGTTGACTTCGCGAAGGTTAATTCTGTTTTCCTTGGTAAACGTACATTCGCTGCTCCGACGGTTACTATTGCTTTGAAGTAAACACTGGTTAAAATTTCCAAAACGCACCGTCACAAAATTTCCATTTACCTTAATTTACTTCGGCAAGGATTATGCAAATATGTGTAGATACATATTTATTACGTAAATTGCATGTGAGGTTGGATTTCACTAAACTGAGGTTTCAGTTCATTTACTTATTCTTCTTTCGTTTCTCTTATATTCAAACTTGTTAAATTGTTTTCAACTATTTTTTTACAGAATTCACAAGTTTCTACGTTTGACAAAATTATGAGATTTAGGGTCCAAAATTTTACCTACTCTTTATCGAATATTTCAAACTAAATAAAGTTCAAGTCTTTTTACTTTAATTATATTTCCTTCAGATGCTACATTCTGTCGTTCTATTGTTTCTAAAAGCATCACTGCTCCATTTGAATATTCAAATCAAAGCATAGTTGAAACGCTTCGACTGTTTACGTTTTAAAGTAACAGACTGGAGAGTCGTCACACGTTTTTCTAAGGGCTTTAAAGTCTTTTTTAAAGAGCATTAAACTCCTTGTTGTTCCTTTTTCGTATATTTCTTTTCATGCTGTATAAATGGTGTGATCTTATTACAAAATTCAAATCTAAGCAACGGGACCGCTCACGTGCCCCAAAATCAAATGAATATTGCAGACCGAGTAATCACTTTACTGCTTATTTCGATAAGAAATTCACAACCAAAAATTTCATCAGTTTTCTACGATAAGTTTATTTATTTCCCTTTTTATGAAAAGAAATAGACCATATCCCTAGTTAAATGGAAAGATTTCGAAAAATTCTTCAGTGGTAACTCCAATTTAGAGGTGCTACGAATATCTATGTAGGACAAACCAGTATTTTTTCGGTTGTGTCATTTTTATCGCAAACGAGCTTTGTAGAGGTCGTAGCACCTGCAGCGACTGTAACGAGAATTGCACGGCAATTATGTTCGAAGCTCTTTAAAATAGGCCTTTGTAATTAGAGCAGACTGTGACAGTATTAACAACTGCGACATTAACAAACCGTCAGTTGGCATTTTATGTGTTTACGTGTGCTGGCAGTATTCTACTTTCTTAAGCAAACAGTCGTTCTTGATCGTTTTGTCGCGACAGAGATGGGACTTTATTTTCAGAACGTCATTTTTTTACGAATTAAGCTAGTTTCGGGTGAATTTATTAAATATTTTAATTCACTAGAAAAATATTCATAAATACTCAAATTACTAAAAAAGTACTTCAATTCTGATTTTTACGAGAATTGTGTTTTAATTTAATTATTCTCTAATATTCCGTTTATGATTTGAAAATTTTATCTGCGAGGCGGGCTAAAACTACATTAAACTCGAGAAATGAGTGGACAGACATTCTAATTCTAATATTTTCATTGCAATTGCCATGACACTTGTTGCTCATGCATTCCTTTTTTAAACAGAGTCTTGATTAGTATTCCACTTAATATTCTAATTAATATTCGATGCTCCGATGTACTGGCGTCTTGTGAAAGTTATATACAGATGTGTTCGTAATCGCGACTAGACCATCTCTGAAGCGCCACGTTCTGAACAGCAAACAGTATAGTGTCCCTAATCCAATGTAAATGACTCCGCAGCGTTAAATCTTTATAATGCTAACTCTGTACACGAATGAAATGAATGAGAATTCGTGTAGGAATTATATAGTTTCAACGAATTTCGCGGGGAATAATTCTGCCTCTCTCCTGTAACGATTCAGAGATCACTGGCGGAAAGGAGTATAACTATTTTTTGTTAGTCAAAATCGTAGTACAAGACGATTAGAATTTCATTTTAATTGAGCAGTAAGTGTAATTGAGACATCTTGTATTACCAGTCCAAAGAATAAGGAAGTAAAAAAGAATTATAATCATTTTAATTGTAGCTGGTTGCATAATTACTTCTGGTAAATTTACATCTTGAACTGTTTGCAATCCAAGTACCTCCACTTAGGCATACCAAGTTAGTATTGCCAACGTTTCATGTTGATTTCATTGAGCATTATAAGAGTAACAGATTTCGTAGAATTAAATAGAATGTTAATTTTGAAATTACTGTTGTATCAATCTCGATTACAAAGGTCTGTCTTTAATAAGAGCTGCATTGAAAAAAAGTGTCTACGAATAAATTGGAGTGCAAATGGTTATTATATACAAGAACTGAAGAACGTACAATAAACTTCAAGTAGGAAAACAATATAGTGCATAGTTAAAATTACATAGAATTTTATCTGCAAAATATTCCTTTGCTTCCTTCATTCCTGCTACCAGCACAACAAATGTGATATACCCTTCAGGTGTATAAAATAAAATACCAACCGTTATTTAGAGAAAGGTCACGTACACGTATAACTTTTAAAGCTCTACACCTACACACAGTTTTCTCCTGATTATTATTGTTTTTAGTGAGGAACTATATACATACTTACGTATATAACATACAATCACGATTATTTCCGTCACTAAGAAAAGGGGGTCGCGTACATAAAATCATTTACATAACATCCTGCTTACTTTCATTAACAAAATATTCGAATTGCTCGTTTGCTGTAAGAGCGATATAAATTAAAGTCGTTTCTGCTCCAGATTTTAGCCACGACTTCCTACACTTCTGCTATATGCGACTTTTGACAAATCAGCACGCATTTAAAATCGGACACGCACGTACTACAATCTTTGTTTACATTCTAATGAGAAATATTTCAAATATTTCGTCTATGAAGTTTATACGTTTCGAGTTGTCGGTTTGGGTCACAAACAGAGTCATTAGAGACATAATATTATAATTGTGGTCCCTACTAAAAAAAAAAATTATACGCAAATTGTATGCGTTTCATCTCGACAATTATAATCTTAAATATGCAACGGTCTAGATGATACAGTTTACATCGTTGTCGGAAAGCTTGGAAGCAGTAGGACTTTAAAAAAAAAATGTCCAGGACTTCAGACTAAATACTGTATTAAATAATACTCAGTAGCCTGCATCATAATTTACAAATGAATAATACTCTGCTGATTCGCATAACAATGAATTCCTTTCCCAACGAATCAGTAGGGAAAGCCAACGTTCTTATTGTTCCACAAACATCTAATACAATTTTCATTAACGTTTCCTATTTTCCCATTCCAAAGTGTAAAACTCATTAAATAATTCATCGATGTTGTTTAACAGAAAACAGCTCCCTGTACCTCAAACTTTCGTTCCATCTTTACAAAACAACCTCGGACGGTCGCGTCTTCCAGACTCTCAAGCGCTTATCGTTATCGTTACCAACTGCTTCCAAGCGTTCCGCCGATAACGCTTACGTTTTCGAATCTTCTGCAGCTCTTAATTATCTCGGACAGATATGCGGAATGAAGAGCAATCGGAAAAAAGGCACGATCACTTACTTTCTAAGCCACTTGAACATTCCCATCATGCCCATCGCGCACGTGGCGCATCGGCCGACCGCCCGTAGATAATACTCGGCGAGCTGACAGGTGAGCACCGCGATGCCGACTAGCACTGCGAGCGTGAGGTTTCTGCGCGGCGAGCAGCGCGGATCAAGCCGATTCGCTTCCTTTTCGCGACTGACGAGCTGACGGGGGCTCGTGTCGGCGCGACACTTCCTCCTGGTGCTTCTGACAACGCGACTGACCGGCCGCCTCGCGTTCGCTCCAAATCCTGTCCCTTGTGCGAACGCGGCCCGCTCCCCACTACAGTAGTCCTGACGAAATCTGCCGTGTCCTCGCGAGCCGTTCCTTTGACATTCGTTCAAGGGCAGAACACGTAAATTCCATGGGATTCGCGCTGATATTTTGCGTCGCAGCGTGCTTCGTGTCTGGGCAATTCACCTGCCGATAGGGAGAGCTTCAGGGAGAGGAGGGGACGGTAAACAGTGCGCATGGGAGGGCGTTGATTGGCAGTTATCTCCTGGGAATAATGCTTCGATAGTAGATCGGATGGTAGACCTCGAATGTAGTCATCGTCACCCCCGATCTATTTGCTTCTTTGTGCGTTCGGACAATGAACATATGGACATTGGAGACGACACTATTGCTGGGTATACTTTGGAGCGGGTTTTTGAAATGTTGTGTTTTAGGTAAAGTGACCAGATATTTTCTGTTCCAATGCGGGACAAGCAAACATCCCAAAAAAAGGGTTAACAGATCCGTGGGCAGATTTTTTCCGTAGTTTATTAAAGTGTTTACAATATATTTAAAAATATATACTTGTGATGCATTGAGACGAAATTAAAAATATTTCTTTTTTCACAATAATAAAGTAGAGGAAACAGTAACTTTATGCCACTGCGAAAATGTGAAAGGTTACATGTCCAATCCGGGACATTTTGCGGGACACTTTTCAATGCGGGACAAAGGGCTCAAATGCGGGATTGTCATGCGTAGGGACGTCTGGTCACTTTAGTTTTAGGAGTTTGGGATTTTGAGGTTTTTTTTTGAGTTTTCTTCTTTTGTGGTGGGGGATATTGAAAGATAGGAAATGTAGGTGATTGTGGTACCTATAGGGGAAAGTCCTACAGCAGAGCCGCCCTTAGAGATTGCGGGGCCCGGGGCAAAAGTCGATATTATTGAAAGCATGTAATTGAAAACAGAGAACCTTGCGTCTCTACTTCACGCGTCACTTAGGCTTGCCTAAAATCTATGCTAGAAAAATTGATACCTTGACAATTATACTGAATTCAATTTATTTTTACAAAGTGAAGTCCCTAAGCGCGGGGCCCGGGACAAGGGAACCGCCTGCCCGGTGCTAAGGGCGGCTCTGTCCTACAGTACCGGAAAAAGCTAGATCTCGCTTCTAATGTTAGCTAAAAGCACTATCGATGGAGAAATAAATAAATACTATAATCCTGAGCAACGTATTCCGGTGACCTTCTGTTTTCTTCAGTATTAAAGGATTAAGACGTTTAACGTTTACGCTGGTTTTCCGGATGACAAAAGTTATTTTTCATAGCTGATTTCTTATTTTTCAGGTAATTAAATAATTCTATCATATTACATTATTTTTAGACTATTAGGTATACATAAATACCCCGGTTTTTGCAATTTGCTTTGTATACTACGCATCGAATCTGAAATCTTTTTTACGTAATTGTCGTGTAGTACCGGCCACAATTTTTTTTAATCTTTTCCTTTACTAAAATTTTTAGGTTTTTCTTTGTTTTCTGTGGAAAAATGTCCAAAATTAAACAGAAAAAAAGGAAAATGGACGCAGAACGATGCGAATGCGGCTTTGAAAATGCTCTGTAAAAGAAAATTAGACTAAACTAAACTTAAATTAGGCTCTGATGAAGAAGTCACTGAGTGCATCATTTGTAAAGAATCATTCAAAAGCAAGGGTTGGGCTCAGGAGGACTGTACAGATCAAGAAAATATCATTTTACCTGCGATATTTGTAGACGTGCCTAAATAAATGTTCTATAGTATTTTTAAATGTTTTTACTAACATTATTAATTACTTAGACCTTAAAATCTATTAATTAAGTAGTTGGCCGGTACTGGACGAGAATTTTGCGTTCGCTGCGAATTACAACTTTTTTATTCCAACGAGTTATTAATCTTTATGGTAAAATTTAAGAAAAACGATTCGTCCCCTTTTATTAAGCACAATTTGTGCTACAAATTACTTATTTGAAATTTGATTTTCACCAACAATAACCCAAGTTATAGTACAAAAATTTAGAGTGGCCGGTACTGCAGGACTCTCCCCTACATTTCGATAGTCTTTATAACGAGAAATTTGGTAATGCTAATGGATAAGTAGGGTAGATGCACCATTTGTGGCCACTTTAAGCTATTGTACCAGTTTTGGCCACTTCGTAAAAAATACAATAATTTTCGGTGTAAGCAATAAATGTAACCTTATATTTCTGGCGGTATACTAGACAAAATATTTATGATGTGAAATTCCCCACATAATAATGATCTGCAAGCAATTTAAAAATAAGATAATCATGCACATGGCCAAAAACAGTGCAATGGCCACAAACGGTACATCTACCCTATACTTATACTCTATCTATATAGAGTCGAAATTCGAAGTCTATCGAATTACGCTATCACGAGAAAATCGATGTGATATTTGAAATACCTTGTATTCTGTAATATAACCCGGAGTAATTCGCGTACCACAGAAGTCTGCATATTTTATTTATAATAAGCGTACATACCAGTAACAAGTTTTCACTTCCATTGTTTCCACGATCCCTTTCCTTTTTTATTATATGGTAAATAGTCAAGGATAAATTCCAATGGTTTATTTCACTTGAAGTTTAATACCCTTCGTGTCAGAAATTTATAAAATACCACAATGGTCCCGTTTATCTCAGTCTTCACTCGATCGTCGTAACGGTTAAAATTGTGTGGTCGTTGAAAATATCGAATTTCGTTTAATTTACAGTTTTAGTGTCTATTGCTCTTCACGAACAGGGAAGCTTGATTATTGCAAACACGCAGAGACCGTGCAATATCGCGTCAAACAGGCAAACTTCTGGAACAAGTCTCATTGTCAATGGCAAACGCTGACATAACGATGATGGTGCGTTCACGTTTGACAACAACTCTCGACTTTAGCGAATTTAGGGTATCAATAGCCTTTGCTTAGTGTCTGTTCGCTCGTATGTTTACATTTTCTCAAATGTTCGAAATAATGTATATAAAATTTTATTTTCTTCTTTCGAAAATAAAATTGATTGCCAATGATCTCTCAGCAGGGTAGGTACTTAACATTATAAACAGTAACAATTCGTGGCACAGGTTGAACGAGGAAAGAATTGTTCTGTGTAGGTGGCAAATTTTTTAATCGAGATAAAATTTTTTTAGTCGTAGTTTTTGAATATTTAATTGTTACAGATTGAAAGAAGCGGTTTACGTAGCCAACGATATTGTATTAGCGATTTATTTCGTGAATTTCGGGTGAACAGTTTTTAAAAGAAGAGATTTTCATTTCGAATATTCTTGAGCACCTACAACTTAAATCTCAGATTGTTAA
Source organism: Andrena haemorrhoa (assembly GCA_910592295.1). NCBI lineage: Eukaryota > Metazoa > Arthropoda > Insecta > Hymenoptera > Andrenidae > Andrena > Andrena haemorrhoa. The sequence goes on from OU342943.1 coordinate 10,297,912, forward strand.
AAGTTGGTGTAATCGATGTTTCTCCAAACGGAATTTCGTATATTTCTTATTCTAACTGTCTATTATATCATAATTAATGCACAGTTAGGTATGGAATTAATTGTTTAAGTGAAAATTAATTTAACATTCTACGAGTGGTAAAATAACATAGTGAGGATAGCTCGAACGGTTTGCAGTGGCCATTTGATTTTATTCCAACTATAGTATACCATTACCAATTCATATTCATCGTATTATTAACCATTTAGATGGTAAAGCGTGAACACAGTAGTCCGTGTATCGTGATTAGCTGAATTTCTGTATGAAATAATTCTTTAATAAAGCAGCGAAGAAGCGTTTTTAATTAAATTCAATTAAAGAACTAGAAATCATTTTCTCGCAACCACACGCACATAATGTAGATACAATCGAGGTCGACGATCTTACCACCGACGGCGTTATTGAATTAAAATTTGAAACTATGTTATCTGAGTTCAATGAATTAGACATTATAATATTTAAGAGAAATTATCGATAACGATATTCAATATCGGTAAATATCTTCCACATATCGAAAATTCTTTAATTTAAAATTGAAAAACGATTGAGAAATTGTGACTCCGAAAAGAATTCCCTCGACGGACAAACATGCCCCTTTGATCGAACAATTTTTCCCCCCAGACTTTAGACCTTTTTAATAATGAAGGCATTTCACAGGATCTTGATAAGTACATATTTTCAACAGAAGTATTTCTACATTAAGGGGAGGTTGCGGTCTAAAAATCGATTTTTTATTTCATTTTTTGAATGTTCAATCTTTTAGGAATACGTGTTTAAAAGGATTTTTTGAAATTCGTAAAATTCCCGAAGTTATAGGAATTTGCGTAAAACTTTAAACGCATTTTTCTCGAAACAGTGTTCTTAAAGTCGGTGGACCCTCTATCTCGAAAAGTTTTTATCCGATTGGACTGAAACTTTTTTATTTTGAAGAATATATTTCTGGCTCGCGGAGAAACCAGTCAGATATAAAAAATAATACAAATTTGTAATTTTTAAAAGCATTGAAAGGGCGAAAAATATAGGGAAAAAGTGATTTCAAACTTCAAGTGTCATTATTTTCTCAAAAATGTCATTTTTTGCAATCTTTACTGCTAAGTCCACGAGCTAGTTTCATGCCATTTAATAATCTGACATTGTTATTTTATTTCAGACCTATCGTTTAGGTGGTACAGGTTTCACCGATTTGGATAAATTTTTCGACGCCTCGACTTTAACGACTCCCCAGTGCTGTCTGCAATGATTAATTATAAAACAAAAAATTTATTTCTGTAGCTTAAGACATCCTTAATACAATGCAAAAAGTCGCATTAAATTACATGTACTATTTTCCCTTTAATTAATTCCTAAAGATCACCTCTTTTTATAGGCTCTAGACCGGAACTGCCTCTTAAGCACATCATTTCTGTCATCCCCTCTGCATTTTAATTATTTTCTTCAGTAGGTACACTGTATCTCGGTCCCCTCTATATCTAAGATATTTTCCAAAAAAAGGCACCCTTTACTTTGCAAACATAAATACACAAGGCAATTTCCATCATTCTAAAAGGTTTGGAAATTCAACAAACGTGTAAGAAATTGGTAGACATTCAAGGTTGCATATAAATTGACAGGTACCTTTCAATTTCATTTCGCAAACATATTACTATATAACAATAGTTGAATATGCAACTTTTGTGAATATAACATATTACCTCAAAGTCACAACGTTATAGAGGGTTGAGGAACGTCCACAACGTCATTTTTAAGCAATGCAATACATATTTACATGCTCTAGCTGTTAGAGCCATCTTAACAATTAATCAGGCGACTCGAGCTTTGAGCCAGGCCGCTTAAACTCGCCAGAAAATTGCATTCCTAGACAGTGGTCGTTATTCTGGAACTAGGAAGCTTTTTCGCGGAATCATTGCTCTCAACGAAGCTCGTTTGATGCCAGGCCGGGAGGACAAGTAAATGAACAGTGTTTTTTTTTGGTCAGCTCAATTCACGAGACCACCAGACGGCAATCAGTGTGATGAATGATAACAAACAACAATTACCAAGCGCAGTCTGCGGCAAAAAGAGAGAACTGGGCCACTGGTGGTGGTGCACGTGGGACGAACGGTACTTTGTAACATGAGAGTAAAAATGCAGCTTGATTGTCGTTATTAAACTACTGCATTTACAGTCCTGCTGCTGTATCTGTACGTACAGATAATTCGTAATTACTTCGGTGACTTCAAATTCTTGAAAGAGTCGGAGGTGCTTTTATAAGACGAAAGAAATTTGGGAATGATCAGTCTTGGAAAATTTATATTCGGAATTACAGGTGCTAATGCATTTTTCAAAAATAATGTAATAGGAATATTAGCAGAAGGAAGGAGTTTCCGTGGAATATCGGAATGGTAACTGCAATGAATATTGAAGGAATATGAATTTTTCTTCTGTTATTTTGAGCAAAGTGATACTTGGTATATTAAATTCTAGTTCGATGGTTGTAACAGACAGACTTGGTTTAGAATATTATAATATATGCTGTTAGATGATGTACATGTATATTTGGAGTACTAACGTTCGTTGAATTAGAGATTTTAATGGGTAATATATAATTATTTAGGTTTAGACAGAACTCTGAGTAAATTTGATTTATGTTGTATTTTAATGGCACGCAAGTGGTAAAAGATGCATTTGTCGTTTAAAAATAAAATTATCGATAGCGAGAATAAATATATGGAGCTGCAATCATGATTTGAATAATTATATAACATTATAGTAGTTTACATGAAATGGAATTTTCAATTAAATTCAGTGCTACTAAAGTTTAAATTATCTTAGATAGATGCTACCAAAATTTAGATTCATGAGTGTTTCGATTTAATGAATTAATATGATAAAGTATCAGTTACTGTAATATAAAACTAGCGGAAAAAATCGATTAATTATAAATCAATAGTTTTAAAAACTAAATTCATTTGTTCCCTTCGTACACAAAATAAAAGTCATAGGTAGAACAAGCTTCAGCTTTTCAATACATTCATCTTTTCCAGTAGAGCAGTTTTGAACATTTCATTTTGTCACGTAACAATTATGTGAATGAGGCATAGAAGATCTTATGTTATGATAACTTTAATTCAAAGACAAAAATACATTATATACAACGTTTTTATATAACGTTCAATAAACATTCATTTCCACGCTACAGTTGTTCCCGGTTAACTTGTTAATTTTGCCCCGGTTAGGTTGATACAAAATCATCCCCACTATCATTCTTTATGAGGGAAGCTTGCCGACCGAGTGCTCGACTTTCGACGACCCGCGAAATTTAAAGGACGCCGCGCAGTCGCACTGCTGCATACTGAAATTTCTATATTTTTCATTCGATCATCATGAAAATGGTACCAATTAGGGATTGCAAACCGGTAAATCGGTTTGAAGTTTTTTTTCACTGATAACGTAGAAGATATTGACGGAATTATGCGCTAAATCGACTTACCGGTAAATCGCGAGAAATACATAATTTATCGAATTACCGGTAAAAATTGTATGTACAGCAATGTTGGGCATATATGTAACGCATAATTCTGTCGATATTTTCTACGTTATCAGTGAAAAAAAACTTCAAACCGATTTACGGATTTGCAATCCCTAGTACCAATCGATTCCTTGTGTTTTCCCGATTAAAACACACAAAATTCGATGTACATCGGACTCTTTTCAACGGAAATAGCATTACATTCTGTAAGTTAATTTTTTATGTAATTTCGTTAATTATAGTCTGATTTGCATGGCATTTGGTGTCTTTTAGTCGAGAAGATACAAATGAGGAATATGACATTTTCACTTCTTAATGAAAGAGACCTGTCTCCAATTCTCGAGCTCCGAAAATCATAAAACTCTGTGAAGCTTGAAATCGGCGGCGTGAAACTATCTATTCTCGGAACCTGGAATTATCAACTTAACCGAGAACAACTGTTTTAGCTAAATATTAGATATTTGGGAAAACGGTAAGATCGATGGCATCGATAATTGTATTTATCAAGGACTAGTGTAGTTTTCCGCAGACTACAGTGTAACAATCGCGAAACCGCGAAAATGCAACAAAATATTAAATAAGTAAAGATTAGAGGTAGAGAGCTAGTCGTGTGTACTGTGCAATGGTAACTGCGGTTATCGCAATAAAATTAATGCGATGGGACTAGGACGTAGTGGCACTTCATATTCTTCAACGCTTCATATTTGCATCCGTTCTTCGGTTCCTCTTCTTCATTAATCACCAATTAACGCGACTTCATCTCCTGTTTCACGCAGTAAGTAAATGCTTGCCAACCCTCCCTTCGTTGCTGCGACTGCAAAACATAAACGTAGAATTACGTTAATCGGAAGATACTTTTAATCATTTGCGGAGGACAAAGCAATATACGTTTCTAAAATAGAGTGTCTATGTTTAGTATTTTACATATGGTAGGGGGTGTTAGTGTGTCATCATCTAATAACAGTAGGTTAAAATTAATGGGCAACATATTGGATACTAAGTAGCTTTCCTACTCGGCTTCAGCCGAAATTTAGATTCTCATTTTATAAAAATATTTTGTTTTATTTATTTCTTTTTGTGAAAAAAGTCAATTGCGAACACTCAAACAATTTCTGCTTTAGGTGTATATTAAGCTTTCCCTTGATTTCCTTAAAGCTACTTCACGTGTTCGACAGCGATCAGAATTCGGATTCGTTGGTTTATCCTTATCAAACTTAAATGCTCGTAAATGCACACTCCAGCTTACGAGAATCACCTTGATAGCCAACGTAAATCATGTTCAAAGAGTGGCTAATTAAATTGACTGAATAATGGCGTCCATCTGGGTGTTGAAACTGTTCTGCTCCAATTGCAGTCAGGTGTTAGCACGTATATCAGTCGTGCATTTGAAAGCAAACTAACATCTATTATACACATGCCACTGCTGATATTTATGAGAAGCAGAATATTTCTTTTGCTCCATTTTGAAATGAGACAGGAGAAATGGAATAATTTATCTCAACACCTACTTCTCTATCACTCAATAACGGAATCTAACTCCTCGAATAGTTCCTCACATTCTACCAAAAATAAAAACTTTCGAAAATCTGGGAGACCACATTTTCGGTTAATACCTTGAACCCTCTGTGGAGTCGATCTTTCATTATGGCGATGAACTCCTTGTAAGACAGCTGGCCATCCCCATCTTCGTCGAACAGTGCGAAGATTGTGTCGATCATGTGAAACGAGAGTAAGCTCCCCGTGCATATTTTTACAGCTCGTTGGAATTCGTCTGAAAACGGACAAGAATTGTTACATCCTTCATTCTCAGCTGCGCAGATTCCTCGAGTGAGGAAGGATTCTTTGAACCTTTGGATATTGGGTGGTCAGCGAGGGTGTACATTCGCATGGCGATGGAAAAGTCGTCCAGGTTATTTAGGAACTGATAGAAAAGTCGAAACTCATTGAACGTGATGCCAGTTTGAAGTTCGGAATTCTGCATTATCCTATCCAAATACTTGTCACACCTGCGATCAACAAAATACATACATTTAATTTCCCTCTACTTGTGTTTAAAATTCCATTAAAGCCTTTAAAGTTATCTTCGAATGTTTAAACTTCATTCGATGTGTACTCGAATATTCGAGCAGTTTCAACATTTGAATAGGAACAATTTTGACAAATACTCTCAGCTGTAGTTGAGAGCATGAATGAAACAGTTGGGATAAAAGAGACTTGTAAACTTTGTAGCCTAGGAATGGTTCAATAGAAGCAGCAGAGCATCTCATTATCTTCACTGAAAAAATTATCAAGCACAAAGTTGGGTGTTTTCACGAGATAAATGGGGGTCACAGATAATTTTTTCTTAGTACGTTTTGAATGCTACTGAAAAATATAGGGAATGATAAGTGGAAAGACACTTTTTTATTATTAATTTTGCATCATTTAGTGTCGTGTCTTGTCAAATCCAACAATCTTCAATTTGATATATTAATATGAAAAATAATAGGGGTAGTAGCTCCAAATTTCCGAGTAGTACTTACTCTTCAGTATCGATGTAGGTATATCGTAATAATATTTTAGCAAAGTCCAACTCGGAAATGGTGTCGCGTCCTTTACTGAATTCATGGAACTCCAGCTCTAGAACCTCTTGCTGCAGATTCTCCATGAAACGCTTGAAATCTTCGTATTTCAGCTCATTCATGCCATCTTTTCCGAAGAAATGTATCATTAGAGATGTATCAACAGCGTGTCGTCGTTGCAAACCCTGCACATAGAAAATTATAATCATTAATATTGCCTTTTCAATTTGCAGATGGAATTAATTAATAGTAGTAAAAGACTTCTGTGTAACTTCAATGCTACAATACAATTTCTTTGTAAAATATATAATTCTAGAAAGAGACCTTCATTTCCTTTTGTTTTTGGAACGCTTTACATGCTCCTAATAATTAAACACTATATGGTTTTTATTAAATACTTAATTTCTATTACATAAAGGGAATAGCTTTCAGCAGATTATTCGCTTCATTTGTGTACTTCATTCTTTGGTTCCATTGAACTTGCTCGTTTTTTATCGTACCTGATCATCGTCGATAAATTGAACTTGAATTTCCTCTGGGGTTGTTTGCCTTTCGGTGAGAAGCTCCAATATTTCTTTTGTATCGGTGCCGTGGCGACCCCTCCAAGCGTGGCTGAATACTTTTTCCATCTGCACGGAACGAGGCATTTCATTAGAACTATCTGGTCATTCGGTTCTGCAGGGGACCTCCACAAAAAAACATACAGGTGGATTTGCATAATAGAGAGGCAAAATGGCAGCAATGATTTTTCAGCATCCAGAGCTAATGTGTCTGAAATAAATGGCAAGAGAGTTAGCATAGCAGTGATTAACATGAAGGCACACACGTATCATTTTTCTAATTAGAGTCTATTAGAGTCAGTCATCTGTTATTTTAATTTACTAATAGTACAAAATCCTGTCCTCGGCTATGTACTACATGTAAAATACAATAACTTTTGTTGCGTTAATCGGAGGAGAATTTTGTTTTTACTTACCTAAGGGTGGCGTCATAATATCTTTATTGGGAACTTCTCAAGAGCAATTTTTTTAAATATTTTCTATTCTGTTTTCGGTCATACTGACTTGAATATTGTAGTTTCTTCCTTTGTCACTGTCAATGTTTGGGGATCAATTTTGTATTATGGTGAATTTAATTAGACCATTAGTCACGTTAGTGAGATCAGCTTTAATTCCTTTAAATTTTAAAAATATCAAGTATTGGAATCATTTAAAAGAATTTGGATAAATTAATTCGGCTAATTAAAGCTAATAATTGTAATTAAGGGGATTTTCTTTCATTACACACTTCTAATAATAATTTTAGTGCCACTAAGAAAATTTATGTCAATATTTGTATATTATGTGTAATATTAATAATAATCCAAAAATCGATTAATTGATCGAGATCTAATGTTCTAGTGGTTAATTATTTGTTGTTAAGATAAACAATGCGTCACGATTTTAATTATTACGATCTTTAATCACCATAAGTTTCAAGTACCTAACAGAAAATTAAAGTAATCGTTAAGTTACATATGTATTTTTAAGACTGTAAAAGAAAATATTTAATGACACAAAATTTCCATTTTTAGTATTCCCGTTCAAGACTTTTGAAACTAGCTTCCAAATTTTTCAGTACGATAAATCAGTACATACAGTGCTGCAAATTAATAATTCATCTAAAAAATGGTAAATGTAATATATTTAAAGGAGAACAACAAATCGTAGTAATTGAAATCGTAACTGAAATTCAGCATCCAAAAATTCAGGTTCACTCTTACCAAAAAGAAAAACCAACCAATATCGTGCATACGGAAAACTTACGTAAGAATTAGAGACAATCTCTGTTTCTTTATTTTTCTCTTGGTAGGTACGAATTTTCGGTTTGCGACCGCACCACTCATTCAAAGGAAGTATGTGACTCAACTAATACGTCAGAAGAAATAACAAAATATATCAGTGCCGTCGTTTCAACTAATAGATAAATAGGTCAAACCGAAACTCACATAACACACAAAAATAAGCTTCTATGATATTCGAAGGGACAAAGCAAAAGTGGAGAATGAAAGTATAAAGCATAAAAACGAGCAGAAACAAAAAATAGACAGTGTCGTAGCCAGAAATTAATTTCTAACAGAACAAACATGTTTGGAGAAGAAAATTAAAAAGCTCTTTCGTACAGAAACACGGATCAAGCTTTTCATAGTAATTGAAAATTGCTCGGTAACTACAATCTGTAATTTAAACATTTCTGTTAATTAAATCAAAAAGAAAAAGGAGAATCTAGTGTATAAACTAGCATTTAAATTTTGTAAATATCCAGGTGGATATAGGATGTTCCAGAAGAAAGTGTTAGAAAATGTTCGTCGAGGAAGGTCAGCGCAAACGAGTTACACTGTCAAGCAAGTTCGTTAGGCGTCGAACGGCGACAACCGTCATGGGCTAGTTACGAGATTGCAAGCGATTAGAATGGATCTCGGATAAGAATTGAGACTCTCGAGCGTCGATTCACACTTTGACGAATATGCTGAAACTCACTGCACGTTTCGTTTCTTCGTCGAGGTGCCGCCTCTTCAGCGCGCCACCCAGCAGGCGCCGAATCTGTGAAAATTACAAACGTATCCGTGCAAATTGGAACATTCCACTTGGTTGCGACGAACCTGTCCCTTCTTCTTCCTTCTTTCTGTCACATTCCTCCTCTTCCTCTGATTCGCGATTTATCCTCGTAGCCAGACAATCGAGAAGACACATTCGTGTTCGAGATAGTGCTATACCAAACCTTTGCGATCTGATTTCATTTGATCATTTTAGGAAATTTGACTTGATTTGAAAAAAATTACGAATTTGGATATTTTTAGAATGAATTTTGGTTGGTTGTTTTTTATCAATTGTTTATTATTCGTTCTTTGTGTCTTCTTAGTGTGAAGGAAATTGTAGATTTTATAGGGGATGTTTGGCAACTGGAAAATTAAAAGGAATTTGAAACTTTGCACAAATGCAGTTCAAGTGATGGAAAATTTAATTGGGGAGTACTTGGAGGTTCTTCCTGATTTTTGAGTAATGATTGATATATCTTATCAACGAGGATGATTGAAGATTGCTGAGTCTTGTAAAAATGTTGGGAACATAGAAGGCAATAATTGATTTTTTAATTTAAAATATTTTAAAGTACACACTTTTTAAAAATCTAAAAGTTAGTAGTAGTAAAAGTACTTCTTTGTCTGTAAATATGGATTATCCAGCATTCAAATGTTGTGGTTGAAAGGTAGAAAGCATCGAGCGTTGCATAAAAAAGAATTGAGGCGTATAGGGTGAAAAGGTAAAGTTATCTACATAGATATCCGTGAAGTAATTATTCCTTTTCGTAATGCTGGAAGGATTGCACGAAAGGGGTAGCTCTTGAGTAGCCTCGAGCATCAGTTGATTATTACTGCGTTTATAACAATTGCTGAATCATCGTTTATATAAATAGAATGAATGAAGGATGATACGAATAATACACAATGAAATATTATTATTTCATATTTAATACTATTGCATTCAAAATGAAAGTGAATATTCAAAAGCATAAACCTGAGTGAGCACAGAATCGCAAAGGGGTTGTGATCTTAGATCGTACATTCGAATTACATCAACACATTAAAAGCCGACGTTTTTTATTTTCTTCGCTCGATGTGATTGCAGCCGGTGTTGAATATGAAACTAAATTATTTGAGAAGCGTGCTGGCAAGAAATTTTGCAATCGATACTGCGATTCTACTCATTGTAATAAATACTTTTTTGTTTCTATATTAAACTTATATCTTATAATTAGAAAATATTATTCTGAAACGCTAACGAATGAACTATCGTGTCCTGTCCCAATAAAATACATGCAGACACATGATAAGAAGAGATACAAATTTTATTGGGAAAATTGATACGTGCAAAAGTGTAAAGAAAAGGGATTGGTCTTACCACAAGGAATTCAGTCTTGTCCACGCGTTCGTTTCCGTCAGTGTCGAACATGTTAAACGCGATTTGGAAACCTGACTTAGGTTCTGAAATAAAGGTCATCGTCACTTAGAATTCAGCTTAGATCTTCTGGTAATCGTAAACACCGTCATGCAGGTATAAACGTGATTAGATTATTATAACACGACGAGTAAAGGAAACAGTAAGTACTTACTGGTTAGAATGGACAAGAGAAACAAATACTCCGTATAAGAAATAATTCCTAGAAATAATGGAACAGTGTTATTATTATTGGCAACGTAATCGCATCATAAATTAAAATTACTCAAATATACCCGTAACTATTTAACATGGAGAAATGCAGATATTCAATTGGACATGTGTGTGTGTGTGGATTTAACGAGGATTTCAATTTTGTAAATTAAAAGATTGTGAATTAAAATACATTGTATTATAATAGATATTTTAATTTACAATCCTAAACCATATAAGTGAAATTGAAATCCTCTTTAAGTATATACTAAACAAATCGAAAGTATCGTCTAATTAAAATTTTTATTATTATTTGTACCTATTACTAGTATTTCTGAAAATTCTAACAAGATAGTCTTCACTTCAGGATTGTAAATTAAAATATCTATCATAATACAATGTATTTTAATTTAAAATCTTAAACCATATAAGTGAAATTGAAATCCTTGTTAAGTATATACAAAGCAAATAGAAAGTATCGTCTAATTAAAACTTTTATTATTATTTATACCTATTACTAGTATGTCTGAAAATTCTAATAAGCTAGCCTTCACTAAATTATAAATCATAATATCAGGAACACAAAAATCATTATCATTACCATTACACGCACATATTCATGAAACTTCCTTTTCAACCGGCAAATTCCATTAAACGGAGTAATCAGTCCCAAGACTAGCCGGCCCCAGAGAAATTGATATCCATTTAATGGCACCAAATCCAGTTAGAAGAAAATGATTTATCGCGCGATGGGATCCCTCTGTTTTGTTTACGACGACATCGTCACAAAGTCCCATACTAATTTTCTCGATAATCACGTTAACCCCTACCTGACCGTAGCGAGTGACAATGGTGCACGCCCAGGAGTAGCCAGAAGGGCATTAGGCACGCTTCATAGCGTCCCAGGCATTTTCTCGGGCCTCCCTTTTCTTGGGGAGGCTCAAGAGGGCCCAATAATTCAGAATTTTAACCACAAGAAATAGAGGGAGGGATCGCCTCGCACCCAAATTTTTATCCACCTGGAACACCCTTCGCGTGCTTTAGCTTTGTGGCCAACGTAAATCGACTTTATTGCGCCGTAAGCACTCCATAAAACGTTTTCACGGCTGTGATAGTGAGGAAAGTTTACGAAGTGGAAAACGGAGAAAGTGGGTGGAAGGAAACGGCTACGTAAAAGCACCGACACGCCGAGGGGGCGCACATTTCTCTCGATGTGTCGGCCATTTCGGATTAACCCCCTTAGATGAAGTTATTCGCTGTGGATGGTCGGCGAACATCAGAAAAACTCGAGCTGACACGTCTTTTAAAAGCTACGCTTTAGAGTTATTTCATAGGACACACTCTCGTGGCTCGTGATAGGTGTATCGAATGTATTAACATATTTTTTTATCTGATATTTTAGATAAATTAAATTAAATTGATTTTATCCGATAAGAGACTTAGGCCATCCACGACGAAGATTTAAAGTTCTCTCTGTTTCAGGCTTCTGGGTACAAGCTCTTCCTTTTAGAAAAAGCATTTTCAAGTTTCGCGATTTTTTACTTTCTGCAGGAATTTTTTTATGGACTTAATGAAAGATTTTTATTGCGGACCAGACATGGCAAATTAGGTGCAAGTAGAATTTTCCTCACTAAGTAGAACTGTCTGCAAAGCTTTAAACGCGTTTTTCTCAAAACGGTGTTTTAGAAAATGGTTGCCACGATATCTCAAATTCTACTTGATCCTGTGTGCACATCTTCAGATGTGTCGTTATCAGCGCTAGCAGAATTAGGCCAAAATATTTTTCTTTTCTAATTCTTTTTTAATTTTATAACCCGAAAAAGGCGAAGAAAAATCGCGGAAGTCGACACTTAATATTTAAATTGCAGGCATTTTAAGAATCTTTGAAATTTCAAGCCAAATCTGCTACCAATGATATTCATGGCCGAATAATTTGAAACTGTTTTTTTTTATTTTGGATGAACAGAACGCCTAGAATCATGGCAACAAATCGAGCAATTTTATTCGAGGTGGTCGCCTTTCATGATCTCTGGCGCCATCTTTATTTAATATTTTCAACCAAGCAAATTTGTATTCATAGTTAAAAATATAATAAATACGCAGTAAAAAGGTCAGCACAAAAATCTTTCATTAAATCCATAAAAAAAATCCTGAAAAAATTTGAAAAAATCGCACGTCACAGTAAAATTAATCAGTATCTTATTTGACACCCAGATGAAGCCTTCTTTCTTCGTTAAACGAGAATTCAGAATCTATGTGAAATCCCAGTCGAGATACCGAGGCGTTTCATTCAAAAATTCCCTTACGCTTCTTTCTCCTTCAGACTTGGCTGAATGTAATTCCTTTGGAGAACCTATTCATCAAAGTAATTGGATCAAAAATCCCCATTACATAATTTAGACCAGTGTGAACATTTCCACAACTTTGCAAACTAAATTGTACAGAAACAATTTCTACCCGAGACTTCATCCAAGAGATTCGGTGTCTCTCCTCTCAACAACACCTCTGACAAGTTCCGCGATAGTTAAATCGTAGAACACGTTCCACGTGAAATTTCATTCAGAGTGTCACATGACTCATTCCTCTCTGCTGCACGTCTTCGAAAAGCCCCTTGAAAGCTGAATCGTGGGTGGAACAATTTTCGCGCGAAATTTCATTCCTAGGGCCCCATTACTCATGCGGTCGCCCTATACCGCTCGTTGCGGAGTCCTGCAATAAGGAAGTGTGCCATCTAGTTCGAGTAGGTTCGCATGAGACGAGCCCGATATTGGTAACAGGACGCCAGGTTTCGTACGTTGCCTCTGGGTGCTTCGTATCCATGTCCCATAATCGTAACGAACGCCTTTAAAACGGAGTGGATCAAGCCTGGGGTCGTATATATTCGGCCGTGAAATTCTGGTTCGCGTACACGCGAGGGAGGCGTACGTAAGAAAAAGAGAAAGTGCTGTATACACCTATACACTAACGCTCAAAAGTATCTGATCGCTTGTTACATACGTGCGTTTCATGAAAGGGGAAATATGTAGAATATTTTTCTGTGATACAACCCATTTTGATGTTCCTTAAGGGGAGGTTTCGGTTTAGACTTTAAACGGCCGAAAAATGAGTGTTTTTTGTGAAGAAATATGCATTATACTTATTATCATTTGTAGTTTCAAATTATATTTTCGTTTATGAAAAAAGTTTAGGTGAATTCTAATTAGACCAAGTGCATGTTGCACATCAATTTGGCAAGAAAAATATCTGTCAAACGAGTGACTTTCGAAAGCTAGATATTTATTATAGGTTCCCTAAAAAATTTCAAAAAATTATATCTTTCCTGGTGCCACGAAATAAAAAAAGATGCCGAAAACAAACTTTTAGCTTCTGTCAGTTTTCGACTTTCGTACTGTAGTTAGATTCATCCTCCAACTACAACTATGTATCTACTTTTTAAAAATAAAGAGCTAGGAGGTAATAAACCTGATTCTTAAATTTCCCGCTTCATTTATCTCATTGCTTGACAGTATACTGTAATTATTTCAGTAATATTGATAAATACTGTAGGAGACAGTAATTTCAGTTTACTTGCTACAGCCGTTAACTCCACATTCCCCTAACGTGTAGTTACGATAACGCCTCTAATTTCAATGATTACGGAATTATATCAATTATTACGAAACTACCGCACACTACAGAATAATAATTTTAGCTTACCCGCACTAGTTTTCAACTACATATTTCAATGGATATCTCTTTCATTTTCACCACTTTTCACTCGATGATTATTTACACTCGAGGCTTTTACCGTCTCTCTGTCTGAGACACAGCTGTCGATAATAGTCATTCAAGCATGTTCTTGGCAGCAAAACAATTTTCAAGCGAAAAATTAAATATAAATGACCAGTTCCTGAATCGATTAATCACACGAGGAGCACCAACAGAAAGATTACACACGTGATTAGAAAAAGCGCGGCAGTTTGATAAAGACAGGAAATGATTAGCTACGTCATATTTCATTCTAATTTCTCTTTTATCAAACGTTCGTGTAGGAAATGATCAGATACTTTTGAGCGGTAGTGTATATGTATAAAAAGAGAGAGAGAGAGCGAATGGAGCTCGTTTATTAGAGGGAAGTGTGAAACTGGCTCCGTGCGCGATTATTTGCATTTCCATTAGCACGACAAACGTGCGGTGAACGCGCAAAAAGCCAAGAAGAGGAGGCCCAAGCAGCCGCAATGGGGACTCCTTAACGACACGGCTCTCTTGTTTTGATCATCCCTGGGGTGGTGGGATTAATTGCTCCGCAGCAGATCGCTTCGACGCGCTCGTGCGTGTCATATAAAAGCCAAGGGGATTTTCGAGCGAGAAACGCGTCTGAATCGCAGTCCTGTAACCCCGTTCCAGTGACGATCGACTAATATAATTGCATCGATTAAATGCGCAGCAGCGCGATGAACGCCTCGTCGAATATTTTCGCTGGTCGCTGGGGCCAAAGAAATTGTGAACAAGAGAGGTTTTATAGAAAATTGATGGATACATTGAAATTTCGAGTGTGGCACAAGTTATGATTTGGTGCTAAAACTATTTGGTAAGACGTGAGTTATTTAATAATAAGTTGAGTAGAAGACTGAATGCTCTGCAGAAATGGAAATGTTCTTTGTAAAATGGACTTTATTAAGGGGTTAGACCACCTTGGCCATGTCAAGAAATATCGCATCTTTGGGAATTTATTTCTAAGTGACAAAAACAGTTTTACCGATAAAAATTTTTCACTGAAGATATATACATCTTTGAATAATATATACATTTTTTTCCAATATCGAAACGTTCCGAAAACTTCAAATGGGTGTTTCTCGAAACCACGTTTTCCGAAACGGTGTACGCTGTAATTTGAGTAAAACTCTATGGGTTTTTATACACTTTTGTAGAGATGTTCTTAAATGTATTTTCTACCGTCCGACCGTCAATTTTTTGGATTAGTCGAACAATAACAAAATAACTACACTTTGAAGCAAAAAGCTCATTTTGGTGTGTAAGAAAATGGACTTTATCGATAACCCTTGGTAAAAGAATTTGTGTAAAAAACCCTGAAATAGGACGTGTGCTGATGAGTAAGTTACTTTGGCCGGAGTGCCATAAAACCCTTATTCTTAAAATAACATGATCATTGTAAAATAAATCTAACAGACTGTGAATTTGAATATAAACGTGAAGGTATTTAATTTTGCACTCGATTGCAAAGTTACGACATAGTAGTCTGTTAGTAGCGTTTGCAGCGATGAATTAGATTTACATATAATTTAGATATAGATAATTTCAGATTTAAATTTGTATTTTCGTTGCACCTTTAGTATAAACAGTTTCCAAACTGATTCCCAGTCGCAGAAGGCATATAAATTCCATATAAATTAACTAATCACCTGTCTACTCGACACAAATTTTTATCAAAAATTTCGAAGAATCATTCTAAAATTGTCCCCCAAAATCATGTCGGAAGACATCTAGGCAAAGATATTCATTCCACGAGGATGAGTGAAACGTGCTGTAGGTTTTAATGTTTCGCTTGGCGCATAAGAACGTTCATATTTGAAAACTGTTTTAAAGTTGTTGAAAAGAAGCCGTTCGTGAATGCAGTTTCGTATACAAACGTGCGTTTAGAAATGAAAAGACGGGATACGATATTTTTTCACTGCTCACCTTTGTCCCGAAGGTTTCTGAACATGTGTGGACTTCCTTGGCGCAGCGAAGGGATGCTGTTCCTCATCACTTCCAGCTCCTTGTCAGCTATCACGCGTCTCTTCAGCCTCGCTGAAATACCACCGATATTTCTTTACCTTATTTACGCAGGCGCGGCTGATCAAGGGGGCCGTGATTTCAGTTCATCGCCACTGTCTGTCTGCACCCGGTGCATCAAAGAGCCGAGAAAAACTCGAAAACCGTTTATTTGTAAGTCCCACCCCGTGTGGAGGGCAACACGTGTGGGAAGGTGAATCTCCACAGTAGAGTTTCAAATGTCACGTCGACAGAGGCAATTTTTATTTAATCTCGCGATGGATATTTTCTAGTAAGAAAAATATTTTGTAACTTCCTTAAATTATTTTGTTTTACTGAACGTGCAGTTTTATTGGCGACAGTCACGCACGCTTGATTTCTCGATTTCAAAATCAATTTTATTTTTATCCCATTTGCAATAATACTGTTTCCATGGTTTTCAAAAACGCGGGAATAGTTAGGAAATTTGAAAAAGATTGGTAGCGAGATTGCTCCAAAAGGTACGGCCAGCAGTGTTAACAGAATTCAGGTTTTTGAAATAATTATAGAAAAATAGTAGCTGTGTTATATTCTCCATAATTGCAGTTTTCTTTTCTTCTATTTTCATTTCCACGGCATATTAAGGAGTAACTGAAAGTTCCACTTTCGTTGAATGAAAGTTCCACTTTCGTTGAATGAAAGTTCCACTTTCGTTGAATGAAAGTTCCACTTTCGATAAATATCGCAGGCAACGGAACGTGTTATAAACAGGCGTTTGTTCATCTTTTACATCTCCTTCTGTAGATTGTCGAGGTTGTAAAGTAATGCGTAAAAATATGGTCTGTTTGAAATTACGAGGGGCATTCGTTGTAAAGGCGTAGATAGTTATTATCGCGGGTCGGCATCGCCGTTGCTGCTCGTGCAAATTTATTTAATACTCACGTCTGGGTTCAGCCTCAACGACACTGTCAAGGAAGTCCTGGGGCGTCATGTACAGTTGCCCATCGTATTCCGCCGATGCAAATTTTATAAATCTCCTTTCTCGCATCGTCAGCTTTACTGCCTTTTGTGTCTCATCGTCGCGTCGTCCGCCAGGCTGAAATGGTGTTCAGCATTAATAAATAAATATTTTACTTAGTATACTAGTGTGGTCTAACATATACGTGTATCTTTCCTTACGACGATTTTTTAATTTAAAATTAACCGTTAACCTCTGTGTTAATTCATAAAACTTCCACAATCGCAAACCTTTATTTTATGATAAAATGTCTGTGAAATGAAATTAAAATGTACCTGTTAATTTATATGCAATATTCAGTGTCTAAGAATGTCCTAAGAATTTTGTGCACAGAACTGTCCTTTACGCAAAACAAGTAATTATTGGCATACTTCTCGTAGCTTGCAACAAACTAGAAGCGTTCGGTTAATTATTTCTCTATGAAAGCCGCCAAAGAGCACACCTCGCCAAAAAAGTAATTGTATAATTGGAGATAAGCAAATTGTAGTCAAGTTTTTGTGAACAAAAACCCCATTTCCTCTTCTGTGTTCTTCTCAAGAGCCTTGTTAATGTCACGCTTGTATGTGGCGTGAAATTTTCACGTATTCTGTATCCCGCGGAATTCATAATCTCGTGATTAAAGTGACTGTGCAAGTATAAAGTATGGATAGAACCCGGCTCCACTTAGTTTACCTATACTTTCCTCTCAAATACTTTTATCTTTGAAATAGTGGTCAATTTATATCTGCACATTTGCAAGAAAATTATTAATGGGATCGGCTAAGAGCATTGCAAATCTAACAGCTGGTAACTTACAAGTATCAATACGCTCTCACGATTAATAACTTTAGAATACTCTTTTTTCTTAAGCATAGACTCTCGCCACACTACAAACATAATCCCCCAGATCTTAATCGATAAACGGAACTAAAATTAAAGTTGAATACAGCCAATTAACTCCGCTTTCTGTATTTATGTTCAGTGAACCTCAATTAACACCAAAGGTACCACTTATCCGCAACGTTAAAAGTATTTCTAATACATTTTTCTCCCCGCACCGATTACCTACTCGTTAAGCGCGCGAGGGGGTTAACAAACAACCGATACGCTACAAGGAACGCGGCTATGAGAGATTGTCGAATTTCCAGAAGGGCGAGGCCCTTTTGTTGGCTTCCCTCGTGGGAGCTTGTACGCCCACTTTGTGCCCGATTACTCTCCTCCTACACCTACCTGCTTACCCACACCACCGGGGCAATATGCATCACGAGTATTTCGCGACGTAAGCCGCAGTTAAGCCTCGAGAGATATGCACACAGGCGTCATGTAACGACATGAATTTGCGATCTCACCGGTGCAGATTGAATCGTTCATTCTGGGGACGCGAAATTGCTGGAACAGAGCGCGAGTCTCCGTGCCGGAGCTAAACCACAGGAACTGATTATGAATTATTGTCATGGCCGCGTATACACAATTTCGAGGCCTCTTTTCGTTCCGGTTGGGGGTGGAAGAATGGCGGTGAAGGATCAAATAATGCGATACGGTGGAGTTTTTAATTTCTATTGCTACAGGTTGTTTTTGTGGACTTTCCGTGAAAAATTTATGTTATCAGATTGAACTGAGGAAGTATGAGGATTCGTGTATTTTTTATTTAGGGGTTCTTAGTTTGGTTATTTGGGTACCAAAGGGGATGGGTTTTAGAAAATTTATTTGTTAATATTTCGATAAGCGTATTTGAGTATAATTGATTGATTTTGTATTTCTGTATATTCTTTTTGTATACTTATGTGAAGATAGTCTTCGAAGGTGTCGATAAGCTACATGGTCGCATAAGAGAGATTGCAAAAAATTTAATTCAATTATTTCCTCGTGTTCGCAAATACCAGATTTGAAGGAAAATTTGGTTCGTTCATTTTCTGATTTTAAGGGGACAGTCCTATCAAAATTTTTCAGAAAATCGAGTTTTTTGCATACATCTATAGTATGGTATCTGAAGAATATTCTGTGAATGTTGTAAGACGAAATTCGTAAGGGTATAGATTCTGCAACGATAGAAGCATCTCGGCCTCCGAACACCGGCAACATACAAGCAAAACTTTAAGCTCGTTTATTTCGAAATATGATTTTTCCGAACTGTAGGCAGCAGAACAAAAGAAGATTCCAAAACTTTTGGTGGCATTTTCTTTGTAATTGAATTCACTATCGCACCAGCCTTTGACCATCAATTTTAGAGGTCATAGTTTTTCGTTATTAACATTTTTAGGAGTAGAATTACCCCCTTTTTCGCATGTTTGTGTTCAAACCTGTACCAAAAATCGGCATTTTGCTTTAGATGCCTTCATAAAGGGTGATGGGATAGTGTTTGATATAACCTATAAGAATATCTTTGGTTTTTTGATTTCAGAGAATCCTACGTCGAGTTCTACTGTCTACACCTCTTTTGTTGCAGCAGTGCACTCAGCGCCACGTAAAATTCGAACCATCACAGGAAAGTGTAAAAAAGTGGTTTTTATATCCTTGAAGAACGAATAAAAAAAGACCATAAAGTTTTATTACCGCCACTTGTATACTTTTTTGAAAAAAAATCCTAAAAATCTCCTATTTTTTACAGCGATTTCATAGGAATGTCCTCTTAATAAAAATATTCGCGGTAGACAAAGAACAATTCGTGGTTGATATTATTATACACAACTTTGAATTAAAAAGTGAAGCGTGGGACAAGAATACTCAAAATTTTAATATCAATCTAATAATCACCTCAGTTCCCATTTTATCACTACATACAATACAACTCACTCATTCCCCCGCAGTAGGTATCTATATTTCACATTCTCACGTTTTTAATAAAATCCTATCAGTCGCAACGTGCCATTCGCGAAACTACCGTTGCCTAACGATCACTAGCGTTAAATGTTACTGCAAAGATGACAAAAGGACGGCTATCCCCTGAAGTGATCGCATGAATTGCAAACGAACCCATATCGTTACTAGTTCAACGATCAGTGAAGTGTCCAATTTAAGCGGGAGCAAGAATGTAGGATTACCATTTGTAACAACAGCGTATTACATCATGCAATCATCATTATCCGTATCAGTGCACGTACCGGGGCCATTCTCCTTGGCTCGAGTCGCGCGTACAGCAACGTGTACTGTGCAAAATCACTTTAAGGATCTGCGGTGGTCTTGTTGTTCGAGGCATTTCCATAAGCGCCACCGTAATCGGATACGGCGTCTTTCGCGGATCTCCGTCTGACCGTAAATCAGCCTTCCTTTTTCGCTATAAATCGTTTTTACAATGGTTTGCACTTGTAATAGCCGCTTCCTGTTACCGATCAAGATTAACTGCCGAGTAACTTGTAGATTCACGTAGATACGCAGACGGGAAGGCTGCGCGTTTTTGCAAAGTGCACACCCATTAAATCAGATTAAATGCGAACCGATTAAATGTGAATCGTAGAAATACAATTGTCGTTCTTAAAACAGTCGCCTTATATGTCCGATTCGTACTAAGTAGGACTTTGTGCGTAGACAGTAGTGTATTTATACAAATGTGCGAAATTATTTATCGTACCAAGCATAAAATTATTTCATCGTGTCTATCATGTTCAAATAATAGATGTATTATAATGAAGTTATTCTCGTCTAATAGCCTCAAAAGTAACTGATTTTTAAGATTTTTTTTTATAAAACTGTTGGTCATATTGGATTAAACTGGTTTTGGGATATAAGGAGGCATCTTTAAACTTGCAGAAAATATTTTTTTACGTCGATTCTTTGTATTATTTATTAATTATTGTGGAATCTTGTCCACCTCTTCGACGATGTAACTCCTGTTGGCGGGATGTGTATCACCTATTACAGTCATCTGATTACAAAATAAATAGAAGTTTCTGAAAGTGAGATAGTTTGCACTAGGATTGGTCCACTTTAATGAAATACAATTAAAAATTGGAAGAGTTATAGCGTTTGAAAGAAAAGGTAAGTGTTTCCTTCGACAAATTTTCTTATTATTCTTTATACCGACGAAACAAGTATTATAAATAAAAACTAAAATTAAAATTTTGGGTCCAGTACCAGCGTAAATTACTTAACTTTAAGAAAAGTTTATTTATTTTGCAATCAGATGACTGTGACAGATGCTACAGCTGACGCAGACATCGTCAAAGAGGTTTTATTCTTAACGTCCCGATTCTGCCCCAGTCTCCTCAACTATTGCTATTCATAGCAATTTTCAAATTATGCGCAGGTACTACGCAAATTTAAGAGTGATACCATAAATACTTCCAGTTACTGTATACCTACTGATCTATTTTTTGCATTTTGTGTTTTTTAGGAGGAAACTAAGGTGGCCTTGAAACGAAGTGTTCTTCTTAAAATTTGATTTCACGGTAAAGCTGCTTCAGAGATTTAGAAAAGATCCTGCTCACGCCTCAACAAAAGAATTTTTATCCATTAATCTGATTCCTCAACCGACATCACGCATAAACATCCCCAATGTTTTCCACTGCACTACTGTGCAAATTCAAAAGCATCTCTAACCACTTCGCGAGTTCCGTACAGACTTCCCGAGGCTAACAACGAGAAGCCGAGAGATCCTCCGACGTCTGCAGGCTTCCAAGTTTCCTCCAAAGCGCGCTAATCCCTGGTCAAGGCCAGGCATGGGACGAAGTCGGTACAACCGAAGGCTCTTACGAAATAACCCTCGATCCTCCGTATCCAGGGGCACGATCTCACGATTCCTCATTCGGGGATACATCAGTGACAGAAGAGGCCGGGGCTCTCGTGGGGGAAAGATATTTCCGCGAGAATGAATTTACGCCACGGCATACCCATAAATCCCATCGTTTCTTTCTCCGTGGTTAATGCGCGGCGCCGGCAATTTATGGGATACCAAACGCCGTTAGGTCTAATCTTCTCGTTAGAAAGTCGAAAAAGCACCGAAGGTGCCGGTGCCTTTGTACAAATTGCTACCGGGCGAACTGGGGCCCCGGGGACCACCGTGCTCTCCTCCTTGTCGTGCTCTTGGAAACTGGGCCTGGTGTAACACGGCCAGATACCCAAATGAAATTCTTCCTCTGTTTCGCCTGGTACTCCGGCTGGGTAGCTACATATACACGAATGCGACGGTTGCGCTGCACGATGTCCCTGATGAAATATCTGTCCCGTTGTTCGCTTATCTGTGGAGTTATATTGGGTTTCACTGAAATTTCATTTCGTTGGTTGCCTGGGTGGTTGGCAGCTTCGTGAGAGTTTCTCTCTCGAGCTTTTTATTCGGCTGTGATTTATCGAACCCTTGCGGATAATTGTTCCGTGTACTTGTATCTCACAAGTGTCGTAAATTTGTCGGCGCGCGTTGCGGCAATTATAATTAGTTGATATCAGGTGTCGAAGATATCTTATGGTGTTGGATAAATAATTGTAGATTGCATGGACAAACCATTCGCGCGGCCTTGCGATATACGACGCATTAAACTATAAAACCGAGTTTCCAGATTGGAAAGGATGCCTTTGGATTCAGCTTGCAATAAACAGTATTAATTGGACTTAAAACTACCGGCTGTGTAGAGCACCCCTTACATTATTCGATTATCCAATGAGATCTGTGTTACGAGACGCGTTCCTCCGCATGCTTTCTCCTCTTCTACAAATTACTGCCAGTCATATTCGCATGATCGCGGTCCACTGGATGGGCCCGCGGAATGTTTATCTCGCCCGCCGTGCCTCAACGGACTTAGCACCCTCGTATTATCATCTGCCCGTAACGCTGGAAGCGAGAGAATGACTCAGTGCAACGAGAAATAATTACGAATAATAATAATAATAATACGAGCCGCCTAACGACTCGGGCATCATAAATCATCCATCTACTTTACTTCAAGCTTCCAACTCGCCGCGCTGGTCGCCTTGAAATTAGACTCGCCAATGTGTAAAAGAAAAAAAAAAAAGAAGCGGCACCCATCCGTAAACCAGTACTCGCTGGACACCAGCCCAACTAATCCTCCCGAGTGATTAAAAGCAAACATACGATCAAACCACACTGTGATTTGCAAACATTTCTACAACATAGTCGTCCAGCATCGCCGATAGTCCTAACAAGCCGTATCTCCATACGAGACTAACGACAGCTTTACTGAAAGCAATCGGGTCGCCGTTGATAACGATAAATCAGCTATGCACACAGTGTGTAGGACCATCATCGTCATTACCCTGATTTTTCAGCCGCGTAACTCGCCAGCCGCGCTTTCCCCGGGTAATGTGCCCCTCTCGGCCGTTGCCGTTGACGATGATCACGTCGACGGGTCCTACCAGGATAAGGCGGTGTTAATTTAACCAGGATCACGCGCTCTGCCCGATCAATATTCTGGGCAAGCTCGTCCGTAACCCTTCGTAGCTGGCTGACGCCCGGTTAACTAACGCCTGTTGGCACGTCCTCGCGTGTCTATAGGATCCAGGGGGGTGTTAGACTGGCATGTTAGCGGTCCGGGGTAATGACAGGCGTGCTGAACATTATGCTAAGTGCGAGGCGCCCGACCCCTTTTCGTCCCTCGGCCCTGGACCCTCCCCCCTTGCTCAATCTCTCCCTCTCTTGCTCCTTCTTTCGATATCTCCGCTATGGTGGTTAAGGCCCTTCTCATCTGCACCCGTAAAACGCAACGACTGGGCCCCCTACCCGCCTCTCTTGACCTCTACGCCACCCTACGCGCCGGTTCTTATAGTTTTCAATAAAGAAGCACGCGACGGCCTCTCCAATAGGAGCAATTTCCTTCGGGTCCCTTTGCCTGGTCCCAGCTAAATCGATAGCCCCGAGAGGCGATCGTATCTGGGGCGCATCGCCCGTGGAAAGGGACACGGTAGGCCTGAATTGGCTTCAGGGTGATACTCTTCGAGGCTCTAGATACGGTTACGGGGTAGCACCGTGGATTCTTTTTGGGTAGGGGCAGGGTTTGCGGGCTGGAACGACACTGTTGGGTCTTTTGTGATGCGTCGAGGAATGGTAAGCGAATGTTTAGGGTGAACAGTAACACTTCGAGTGCGTGCAAACACGCAGACGCACAGTGGTTCGGATTGGGGAAGTTGCGTGCTTCCTCCATGTTTATATCCTCTAAGGTACCCAATGCTAAGAATATAGGTAACTTTTAATGAAGCCGATATGGTTGTAACTTGTAACTACAAGATAGGTTTAAGTATTGGTATAACTGCTTTCTTAGAGGATTGAATAATTCACTGGTCCAAGGTTTGAGTTACAGTTTATAGCGAGTGTTTCGCATGTCAAATGCGATTACAAAATGACTGCAAAGCCACAGTACTGGTAAAAGGTAATGTAACGGGAATTTTGCATTATCGTTACATATTTATGGTTACCCCCGCCTTCGTTTACGCAAAGAAATCATAGCTTGCGACTCAGCACGTTCAAGTTAATTTTCGGCAAAAGCTTAATATTGGTCATGCCGCGTTCATTTTTTGTACACCTTTGCAACCACGTGGCCAGTGATTATCTTTATGGAGAAAGCGTAGCCAAATGTTCGCGACTGATGGCAGGCTACGTGGAAACCACCCCAAGCACCTGCCTACTATCGATACATTAATACGCGTGGATCGACTGCGTGCATAAATGCAATCGTGATTACTGTAGCGATGGGAGCAAGTTCAGCGTGGCATCAATCAATTCAGTACTTAAGTATCGTTTCGTTATTCATTTGACGTGCTTCGAGATTAATAGAAATACAAGCTTCCGACAGAATGAGTTACCCAAATTTCTACGTGAATATCTTTGAAACTCCCAATATTGCAATATGTTCTCATACAAAATTCAAATATGTATGATTAACCTTGGATTTTGTTTACAATTGTCAGTATTACTTTTTTTCAAATATTCATACAGGATTTGAATATCCTGCTAGGCTTCACGAGTTACATAAATTTAGAATACACCCTCATCATATTCCCATACTACGCGCGACGTGTTCGAACCCATCACTACCGATCAAGGATCAGCGTACTTAGGGTGGAGTACGGTGGCGCCGAGATTGCAGCAGCAAAATTGAAATCAGATAACAGGTTGGCATCAAAACAGTACCTTCCTCTCCAAGGGTATTTGCATATGGATATTTGGATATGAGAATCAGATTGTCGGATTTCACACATTGGGCTTAGCGGCTTTCTATCTTTTTATTCTTCTAGGATGATAATTGTAGCAACGATTATATAATTTATTACAAACCACAGGAGATGTTACTATAACGCCATTTTCATCTTATTTGACTTATCTTGTAACTATTTAGGTGACTCGAAATGATGATACTTTGAGTTATCACTGCAAAACAAAAGAATCTTTTTTAAAAAGCCTCTTTAATGATCCATCTGTAGCGTCATATATAATGCATATTTCTAACAAACATGTTTCTTAAATCTTATGATGCTAATAAACTTCATCCCAAAGAACAATTCTCAGTTTCAATTTGTTTCTCTGTAATTAATTGCAACAGAAATGCTTCAGTTTAGACAGGAACGACTACCTAGTATCCTTAAAAATGAATTTCGTTTAAAAGGAGACCCAGTAGATATGCAACAAAGCTACATTGCTATAGAGCTCCGAATAGAAGCACTACTACAAGAAATTTCGTCACGTACCAATACCAAAAAATACTATCGTGACGTATCGCGAACCTGTAGATTCCAACTAAACGAATACTCAATTTGCTCAATGATCTATAACACTGCTATATATGTACTTGGAAACACATTTTGTGAGACAGCTTACGGAACTTCGATGAGAAATCTTTGATCAATACAGGTGTCTCGTAAAACACTTGGCAGCTCATTCATAGCTAGTAAATTGATGCTAGTAGATTTATAGGTGCCTAAACAGCTTTGTGTACGCAGCTTCAATAAGATTTAAGTTCCTTTAATCCATCACAAAGTGCATTTGAAGTGTTTCCTTGGCCATCAATTTCTGGTACTAAATCCTAATTGTAATTATTATCGGTGATTCGAATTTCTTTACACTCCTTCATTAAGAAAAGGGTTTGTATTCCACGCTCAAATAAAGCAGAATGCAAAGAATCATAAATTGATAAACGATGAAACGCTTTCCATTATAATTTCACTCAAAGGAAGGGATATTTATGTCTCTACGGTTTTAATTTTATGGTTTCGTTTTGAAATGTCGATATCAATACTTGGGTCCTGATGAATCTAGGGTCACGGAGCTCTAAGAGTATAATATAAAAATAGTGTGCCGAGTAAGGTTTTATGAAAATCTTTAATTTAATGGCTGCATAAATTTCTCATATCCTAAGATTGTGCAGGGGTAAAATTTGTATTGGGTTCCCTCAAGTGCACTCCTCTACAGTTACTTGTTTTACGCCCACACTTACATTAAATAGAAAAGTTCAATTTGAACATAATTTTCGAATTATTTTGAGCTACATACTTTGTGTTTAAATATTCCTACTGCGTTTCCATCTTCGTTACACTAAAATCATTCCACTTCAACTACAGTAATCCAGTATTATTAATTCTGTAACAAAAACTTTGCAAATCGAAAGACTGTACTACTGTTTTAAATATTCCTAAAAAATTCGCGAATGGCAATTTCGTTCTTCCTAGCGAGTGACCTAAAGAAAAAGGTGTAGCATCCGTGGAAATAGAAAGCAAACTAGCTCCGTCAGATTAATTTGCGAGTTCCTCCCCTATAAATTCTCTCTGCATAACTTTGCAAACAAAGTTGCCTACTAATGGTGTAATGATCCCTCTATTTCCTGCTCTTGAATTCCTCGAGTTTACCTCGGCGCAGAGGTACTTAAATGCTCCAAGGAATCAGATCCGACCGATAGAGGGAATTGATCGTAAAATTTGCCGGGTATGAAAATTGAGAGATTACGTCACAGGTACTTAAGAGGGAATCAGGTTTGCCGTTCCACGCAAACACTTGGTTATCCATTATAACAGATTGTAATGGTTCATCTGATAAACGAATTCCAAATTATATGCACACACGACGATCACCGCGATCCGCCATCCCGTACAGATCTCGCGGGATTTCACTTTATGGGCACCGCGTCTCTATTTATGACTATTCTTCGGTATCAGATGTTTCACTTGTTCAGCGAAGACCGAGAAGATAGCACACCCAACGGCATCTATTCGTTCGATTCGATCTGGCGTCGCTTCCATTACGAACACTTGGTCTATTTCTACAGAGGCTTACGCCATTACTGGACCAACCCTTCCCGCGAGGTTGCAAAATCATTTACAGGATACCAGTTCCGCCGTAAATGCACACCGCTGTTTTAATAACACTTAATTTAGAGATCTCCGGATGAAATCAATTTTTTTACACGAAGTTGAAGACCAGTTCCGCCGTAACTGTGCAAAGTAGATTTTATATGAATGTAAAAGTATGAAGGAAGATGTTGATGTTAGATTAAAATGTATAGAATGTTCGGCTACATATGGGAGAAAATTTAAGGGGACTCTGCGGTCAAAACGCTCGAAAAATAGGCGATCTTTATGAATTTTTTACAAGAAGAGGTTTTAACAAATCCTAAAATTTTTTTTTTGGCATTTATTGATACACTCATTAGGGTACAAAAAATTGTTGTTTCATGTTTTTCATGTAACCATGAAATTTACTCACAGGATCATCCCAAAAATTTCTTAAAATTGATATCAATGGCTACCGTAAACTGGGATGACATTGCCCACATTTCGGAAAAACATTATTTTACATTATTGTGAAGTAATTAGAACATATGGTGTTTTGTAATCCATAGCAATAATTTCTACAAGGTCAAACGAAAAAAACAATAGCGAATTCAATCATATGGTAATTTTTCAGAGTAAAAAAGTGGGCAAAGTCACCCCTGTTTACGGTACCACAGTAGCCGTTGCTGTTATAAAAAAGATCAAAACTACGATGATTGGTGCATATTTGAACGTGTTAGTACAAAAAGATGATAATTTTATGCATAAATGTGCAGATAAAAAAACGTGTTTCAAAAAATTATATTATAGTCCAATTAAGCATTAAATGCCTCAAGGTTTTTTTGAATCAGTTCATTAAATCTTCTGAAATCGTGGTTTCCGTTTCGAAATATCGTGTTTCGAGAAAAACATGTTCAACGTGTTCTCGGCTCATCATATGTGACTGTAGAATTTTGGTATGCAACTTTCACCAGGGCATTTTCTCGGGGTGTTATACTACGAAAATATTTATATATAAAAAAAAATCGATTTTCTGTAAAACTTCAACCGGTGAGTTCCCGTAAGGCAAAGGATGATTCTTGATGCTGATTTTCTCCGACATGTAGCTGAATACCCTGTAGGTATACAGAAAGTAGGGTAGGGAGATAATAAATTACATTCGTGTATTTTTTTATCGTTATCCTGATTTCTGACATGAGTAAAGATTTTTTAAACGCCAGTGTGCCTCGATCTATCCCTTTTCTCATCTCAAAAACCCGGTAATTGGTTTTAACTTCGTAAGTGGCCTTTTAATAAATTGTATCTCCTGGTGCTATTCAGGGTTATCTTTTCTCCCATCTTTCATCGTATCCCTTAATAATCAATTTTCTGCTAGCAACGAGAAACACAACTACGTCGATATAGTTGAAACTAGCGGGCTAATATTATCCCAAGATCGCGAACCACGTCGAAGAGATTCGCGAGGCGTTCGACAGGTTCAAAAGCGTTATCCTTTGGGAATCTAGATTCCCGTTACTTTGACTCTTAATTGCAATCTTGCGTTTCGAACACGTACCCTGTATTTGCATATTATCGTTCGATTAAAACTGATTGCGAGTCAAATATAATTGGATCTACTATTCCATGAAAAATATGTGCGCCGATAACATTTACTTTTAAGTTTTAAAAATTCTTTACGGTCGAAATTCTAAATCATTTTATCCATGAAAAATAGTTATGCATACAATATTGTTATTAAGAGCGCCTGATTGTTTCTTTAATTTCCTTTCTAAGTTCTACTATTAAAAAATTTCAAATTATGCATTAGTTGTATAGGTATACCTAGAAGATAAATCCCTGAACGTGTTAAAATTTCATATTCTAATTTATGAAGTTTTTTTATCGATGTCGAGTTTCCACTTAATAATTAATATAAGCTGTCTTTTTACTTATTCCAACTGTATTTTGTTGTTTGCAGGGTATCTGGCAGATACTTCTGTCGACGAGGCGATTCGATGAGTGCTTTAAGTTTATACAAAATTTCTGGTGTATCACGGCGACTATTTCTATTTATTCCAAACCGTAATCATCGTTCACCTTATTCACGCCAGAATTTTATTCGAAGACACATGTAGGCGTTTGAACAATCTATTTGTCCTTTAACTTTACCACGTTCGCTTCATCTGATTTTTATTTAAAATTTTATTTAAAAACTTCCACCTATGAAATTCTTCGAATTTTCGAAGACACCAACCTAGCTACTAAAGCGATGACAAGAAGTCATTGAAAACGGGAGAAATCACATTAAAGGGTAAACTCACTTCATTGGAATATTTTTATTAATATCAGTATTTCCCCAATACCTGCGCCACTCGAAGTGTTAACCCACGTTACGATATCGTCCAGCCGAAAGTGCAGAGGAGGAAAACGTTTCGCTATACAACTTGATATCTCGCCTCGAACGCCAGAAGATTTGCCATAAAATGAAACCCAACACCGTGATTAGGAGCTCCACAATACTCACGTGTCTCCTCTTACGGGCAACAAATTCAGCCCTAACGTGGCTCGGTCAGCTAGCGAACGTATCGATCGCGTTTCACCGGCTCGGCTAGCTTTCCGAACACTCGATCAACACGCGATATGTAAATGGACCTAGCATAGTTTTGCGTCGCTAACGGTGCCTTGATGACCCGCGCGAATACAATCATCATACGGTCGAATGATACGATCCCTAGGTGTCGTTTTTCCGTATTTCTGCTGCCATGTTCCGCGTTATCGCCCGATAGGGTATCCTTTGATCGTTGTATCGCGAATGGCCGTGACCACGGTCCAAGGATAAACGATGCGGTCGAATCTCGAACGCGATAACGCCTGCCAGTCCCTCGCGTTGCTGCAGATGCTGGCTTACTGTGATTTGTGATCGGCATACAGAGCCAGAGAGAGAGAGAGAGAGAGAGAGAGAGAGAAAAAGATCTGCACTTGGGCTAGATCCGCGGACGATCGCTATCCACGCCAGAACTCGTTGATCGCGAGTCACGTTGAACGCGTTAACGACATTCGAATCCATTCGGTCGCGAAATTAGGGCGCTGGTTGTAATAACCGTTCAAGAATTGCCGGTGTATCGTATCTCGCTTCGGATTTAGGGCCGTGCTGCTTGGAAAGAGCAGTAATAGGTACGCGGATTAGAGTTACACTGCCAGTCATTTTAATATATAAATCAGAAAGCTTCTGTATGGGGTAAAGGACCCAATTACTGACACCTAACCAATTACTGTCACCTTAAGCTATTTTGTAAAGTCATACAGAAAGGGAATTATGTAATTCAACCTATAATCTATACTATAGATTATATACTATAGTTTATTTATTCGTTATTTTAAGTAAAATAGCTTAAGGTGACAGTAATTGGTTAGGTGTCAGTAATTGGGTCCTTTACCCTGTTTGTGTGTTTGTCTGTCGCCAAAGAACTTTCGACACGATATACAGTCGCGGAAATTCCCGAAATCAGCGATTCTCGACCTTATTCTGCGATCTTTAAGCGTCTATAGCTCAGAGCAACGTTAACCGATTTAGATGAAATTTTCAGCATGTATACAACATACTTCAATCTACAAACGGGTTTTTTGAATTTTCATTACAGGCCATGGACCTAAGAATTAAATCGGAGTTAAAGATTTAATTATTACGTCCATGTTACAGGCTCAGAAAAAATTTGAAAAAAGCGAACTTCACTATTATCATCGCTACTCCGACCAGTTGCAATTTTCTTCAAAACGGCGAAACATGTCACCTTGGAAATTAATTCCGCTAGCTTCTAAAATAAAACTCAATTCGTTTGGACCAATTTGAAAAAAGTTATGCGATTTTAAAGAGCGTCAACTTACTTTCCGACGCGACTGTACTCTAGGATCACGAAATGGGTCTCAGCTCATTAAGCCTGACTAATCGAGAGGAATGTGACTATTTTCACCAAAAAAAAAACTAAAAAAAATTTTTTTTTTATAAATTTGGCATCTAAATTTCGGGCGAAGCCGAGTAGTAAAGGTAGTACTATAAAGCAGAAAGTGTTTCGTATGTTTGGGGGTTGGCTGTCGCCTAAAAACTTTCGAACAGTAAACTTGGTAAACGGTAAATGTGACTATATTCACCCAAAAAAAATTTTTCTTTTATAAAATCAGAATCTAAATTTCGGGCGAAGCCGAGTAGCAAAGCTAGTAAGTCATAAGTACCTACATATCTGGACACGTAGTTTAGGTAAATGACGAATTAACGTTAGAGTGTTGTTAATAATTCCTAATGAAAATATTGTCGCTGATGGTCCACACAATGTGTGACAATTTAAATCCCGAATTGCATGCGTAGAAGTTGTATTTATATAGGTAGGTACTTGCTTGTGGGTCATCCCATACCAAATCGATCATTTTTTAACCTCAATGTCAGGGATTTTGTTCGAAAGGAGAATAAAAAAAAAGGGTTTTAAAAACTAGGACAAAAATTGAAAATCAGCCCTCCAACTGTGACGGATAGAAAATAACGAACACACCAAAATGTAGAATTTAAAAGGAGACCCTTTTTCGTGGAATGAACCCCACGTTTAATCTTATTTATTTAATTGTTTTAATACTTATTCACTTCGCGTAGTAGCGCGGTATTTTCGATTTTATTTAATTTAGAATAATTTAGAGGGCCACGTATGAAGCTCGTCTCAGGGCCCCCGAAAACAATAACACGACACTGGTGTACGTAGCTCTTTAAAGTCTAACCTATATCTCCCAAATCGGCCACTGTCAATATATGATCACGTGATGTTTATTCTGATAAGAAGACGTGCTAACCGCCTGATACAATTTAATTAACTTGATTCTGCACCATTCAAAGTTAATATCAAAGTAGTCGTTGAGAAATCACTATGAACCTCACATTTAGTCATATTGATAACCAAAGTAAACGAACGTCCGTATCAGTTAGATGTATCATTTATTTTAACCGACCACAATGGTGCTGTCTAAATTAACAGCTGACACTTTGTCTTCATTAAAGAAACGTACACTGATTGTGAAAGGAAGCTGGTGAGAAAGTGATCGCGAAAGACGGAGCTGTGCAAGAATCAGTGATTTCCTAACCTTTCGAGACTTCAGAGCGTGCACCACGTCCATTTTCGAGTAACTGTATCCAGCTAGAATCGCGATAGAAGTCGTAGCCAATGCACCAACACTTCTTCTCCATTTTGTCACTTTACTGTCGTTACGCCACGATCCGTAAGAACGCGTAGCACCGCGAAAATGCCGCGAGAACGTCGATACAGGACGTGACAACCTTGCCACGGTCGCCATGTTTTATGTGGCCAGATGATAATGACGCGCGCCTGCGTCTGGACGCTGCCGTCAAATTCCTGCGCGGGAGACGGTTTATCCCACGGCCATATATGCATGTAGTAACTAAATGACATGCCATTTGAAGTAATTAGAGACTGTTTGCTGGATTGAAGGGGTTAATTCCCAAGGTGTCTAATACTTTCAGAGCATCCTCGGCTGTTCCGTTTGCCCTTCATTTTCGGAGGACCTTATTCTCGATCGTTTGATAATGCAAAGACGTTGTGCTGCAGTCATTAAGGGTACTAGGCAGACGTTCCTGTCTAAAGTGAAGCATTTCTGTTTCAATGAATTACAAAGATACAAATTGAAACTGAGACTTGGTTTTTGGCATGAAGTTTATTAACATCACAAGCTTTAAAAAACATGTTTGTTTAGTCAACAATATGCATTATTTATGACAATTTTAATCAAATTCGAGCATGTTCACAAAATGTGTAGTTTCGTACCGGACCTAAATTGAAGTTAATGAAAACTCTTATTCTTTATGAAAAGAAACTAAAACCCCATTGATGAGGTTTTACCCTCCCCAGGCTCCCCCCCCCCCAAAAGGGGTCTTAGTTTCTTTTCATACAGAATAAGAGTTTTCATTAGTTCTTCAGTTTTCTAGGCTTTCCTCGCTTCCTCCTTCATCTTCTTCAGTCTTCACATACTACCTTTCACATAAGAGCTTTAAATTCTCCTTGACCCTTTCACGTAACACGCACCTCCACTCCTCCGAGCTTTTTTCTCTCCTTTCCAGGGGTGTAGATTCACCCCTGAAAGGGGCTTTTCTAACACCACGTAGGTATAGTGCGGGAGTGCAGTGGCGTTTGAAATTACATTATGCATCATTGCATTGTGGTGAAGCGTAGCGCAGTTTGTATTTTATTTTGTATAATGCGAGAGTTCATTGACGTTGGAATTATATGAAGTGCGGTTCGAGAGTGTGTAATTTCGTTATATTATTTGAATGTAACTGACAAACCTAAATATATGTGACACCTTAGTTTCCCAAATATTGGTGCATTAGACTTTGCTTGTGAATATTATATTTATTTGTTCTATAATTTAGAACTTTTCATATCGCTAAATTTTTCTGTTTCACTACTTCTCTTGGACCGCGTGTAACACTGCGTTTTTTTTACTGATCATCCATTCAAAGATGAAGTATATGTTACGTATTTTAGGGAAGACCATTGCCGTTATCTTGCGTGAAATTTATACGGATGAAAATAGAGTTGTGCATAAAGCTAAGATACCGTTCGAAGGGCGTTACGTAACGAGACGATGCCATCTTCACCCACGACATGCTGTGACGCAACGCTGAAGAGTTCCGTTCAAGCGCTGCGAGGGCTAAAATTATGCGGGCTGATGTGCGCGCCGCAGATACCGCCTTGCTACCGGTTACCGTAGTAGCTACCATGTCGTTTAGTAACCCGGATGGTCTGCTTTCTTCCTCGTGGTTTCATTATTTATAAATGCCACCCTGCTGCTCGAACAAGCAGCTAATATAATCTTGGCCAGACAAAGCTGTTCCTTTTCTTTCTTTCAGAAAATGTACAGTAGTACAGCTCTCGATTTTAACTATATCTACACCAGTAATCTACATTGAGTCAGTTACGTTTAGCAGCAATATTCTGGAGACTGTAATATGCTTCCTCACTGTAAACGATATCAAATTTTTAGAATGTTTCACTTGGATTTTTAATTGGTCGATAATGATATTACTTATAAAAGTGCATCTTATATTTGAAATTGTAATGGTAGCATTAAGAAATTTTTGAAGTACGATACCCTGACATGGAAGATAAAACGATGCTTCTTATTTAAACCTTACATCCACATAATTATACGCAGACTCTGCCGGTTGCGTGTGCAAAGTGCGCGACGCGCACAGGCGCCGCAAGAGAACAGGCGCCTAACAGACCTAAAAAAATATGAAACAAATTTTTAAGCAATCCAAATTTGTACAAGCAGAACTGGGGCATAAGTAAGATTATATTGTAATATGTAGAGGATTCTCGTTTGATTTTCAAGCCCTGTTCTTTTTATTCGCAATTAAGGAGTCTCCCTACTTTGACTGCCTGAAAAGGAGCGCGATATTTGGGATTTTTTTTAAGAGAAACCCTTAAATTATAATAATTGAAAACTTTATGCTTATATTTGTACATATTTAGGGAGAATTTTAAACAAAATTGAATTTAAAAAAACGGTACCTAGAACTTTAAACGCGTTTTTCTCAAAACGATGTTTTTGAATTGGTTAGCATAATATCTGAAAAACCAATCACCCGATTTACTTCAAACTTGGTATATATTTTCAGTAGATGCCCTATTCTCGTTGGTACTAAAACTAAGTCGGTTTTTTGCAAAATTAGACGTTTGCGACTTAAAAACCAGCGAATTTTTTATGGAAATAGATGTCTGTTTTCGACGCTGCCATTTTTTTTTTACTTTTCAGTATTTCATACAGATTACACAAATTTCTGAATTTTCTATTTCAAACAACTACAACGGCTGATTTTATGCTAACCATGCACTTTTGTAAGGCGCTCTATTTGAAGCACTATAACTCCAGATATAACCACTATTTTTGCAAGCAATTTTTTTCATATTCTCTAAAGATTGACAAATAAAGCCACAAAGCTGGAAGTAAATGTATTTAATGGTTTTGTTTCAAAAAATTCCCATAGTTCGCATCATTTTTCGTTCGTCAAAGTATGGAGGCCCCTTGATTCGAAAAATAAATTTGTAAAGGCGCCAAACATTTAGGCATCACACAAGAAAAAGAGCCGAGCCTGATTATACGTTTTTCAAATTAAGTAAAGTATTGTTCATCGATAGACAATTGTGGAACTTGTTTGGTCAGTCAAGAAGTTCAGCTTCGTCCATACCTAAATAAGCCTCGAACTATTATGCTTGATACGAGGTCCGTTCCACGAAAGGGATACGAAAGGAAAAGCTCCGGTGTAATACGGTCATAAATTTACAAGCTATTTGAATTTTTCGCTCCTCTTATTTTGGTTCTTCAATTTTCTCGGGCAAAATAACGCATGTCCTTACGCGCGTTATATAGAACGATAGCCGTAATTAACGTCGGTAATTAATATTGGTTACATCAGTGTTATTTATATGCGAACGTTGATGCAGTAATGCATCACGCGCAGTTGAGAGGAATTCATAATAATTCCATAAGAGCATTGGCCACGGCTGTCCGGGGGAGATTACCAATGCAAGCCGCGTATTCGTAATTTCCAATGATCGATTGATCGATTGTTTATTTGCAGCGCGAAAAGTATCTTGCCAAGTAGGTACTGCGTAGGTACGCAGTTCCTTAGGGAAGCAGTAGTTCTATTGAGTAAAGCGAAAAAGTCATGAAAACCCAATCAGCAAACAAGGAAATTCTACTCAAAATTCCAAGTCACTATTGAATAATGAAAAACGTGGAAATATACCTATTGATTATTTATCACTCCGCAAATTAGTCTTTCATTGGAAATAACATACCTAAATAACTTACACAACGCTATCTATTTCTCTATCACCATACCAGTAGATACTTTAAATACATAGAAAATAGGCCAAAGGTATAAATGATTTTCGCGCCGAGGGATTTGCGTTCTGTGCACGGTTTTGGCGTGTTTCCCGATTCCTCTGTAACGCATCAAATATATTACCCGAAGGTCCCCGAATGTTTGTTCAGGGAGATTTAAGGGGGCAGACCACTGTAACGGTCCGAAAAGCAAGGGTGCTTCCGGGAATATATTTCAAACAAACAACGCAAGTAAATCAATGTATTGCTTAGTGCAGTTAATATTTACATATCGAAGGGTAAACAAATTTTTTTCAATCAAATCCATAAATCCGTTTCCTGTATACCTACTCTTCGTCAAAATGTGCGCTGCGGGAAAATCGTGCTTGTCGCGTTTACAGTGTCCAGGCCGTATGGTTAATCTGAATTCAAAAAGACAAAAATATTTAAAAACTAGAAGCCTACGTCTATTACATGGCGATCAAAAAAAGTCAAAATCTCAAAAAATTACAAAATGACAGACCACTGAAAAAAATCATGTTTTCGGGGTACAAAATTGGGGAAATGTTGATAAAAATAATAGAAAGAGGTCATTAATTTAAAAAAAAACTGATCGTCAGGTAATAGAGACGGGTTTTTCGTACAATAAATGCTCTTGCTCACGTCAATTGGAAGTATAGTTTTCTCTGTAGACTGTCGACGCAGTTGAAAAATGTCATTCTGAGACAAACGCGTTCAAAGTTCCGCGCGGTTGACACCGCTTGACGGAAAATACTATATCTCCGTCGATTTTGCGAGTTTCTTCATAAAATTTGGAGAGAGCATTCTTGAAACGCATGTCTCTCAGAAAATGTGAAAAAGAAAAATCGATTTTACCGATTTTTTACAATGGTCTGCCCTCTTAAGCGAAGCTTCTTCAGCAATAGCGATCGCTCAGAAAAGCCTGACCAACGTGAACGAGCATTTTTGAAAACCCAGCACCACTCAAAGTGTTTAAACAGTCCAGTAAATCTAACCGAACGAATGCAAACCATTATCCTCGAAACTTGGCATCGTCAACCCTTCAGAACAAATGTAAAAATCGTCTCCCCATTCGTCACTTGGCTGCTCACGGAGACGTCGATGTCATCTGCAATTTCCATTGGACCCATGCGACTATACTACTGCCGGACGGTCTCGTATCGATCGAACTATACCCGCGCAAAAAAAGTCCGCAGCCGCCGATTGCTAATTGGAAGCATCCGTTTATCTCACTGTTGCCGCGACGACGCAGCCGCGACTCGACATCCTGAAAAGAAGAAAACCTCCGGATGCCCGGAGTTGCTGGTTGCGCTGCGCATTCCAGCTGGCCCATAGAGCTGGGCAAAAGAACGAGGGGGGGCACCGCGCGCGCGCGCGCGCGCACGTTCGTGGGCCCGTGTAAAGGCGGGGGAAAAAAACGAGAGTTGTCATTACCTACGCGGCGCGGCGCGGTCGCCAGGGAGCGTGATGAACATTCTTCGGGGCGCTGAACGTCAATCGCGTATGCCCCGTCTCCTGCCAAGCGCTGCCGTCGCCGGCCGGCGCGGAACAATCGTCTCGTTAATCTGCGTTTACGCTGGAACGTAATTATTCCCTCGGCACTTCGTCGAGGCGGCCCATTCTTCCAGAGAATCTGGCGTCGTTAACCTAGCCGGGCCGGTTCCCTTTCGTTCGGGAAAAATTCATTTGACTCCGTACCGCGGTGCAGCTGGTCCCGGAGTCCTTCAAGCCGGCGCGTCAGCGGCGCGCGGCGGGCAGCTCCGAGGGAAGTACGCGTCTAGGAATTATGGGTTGCACCCGCGGCACGACGCTCCCTCGAGCCCTAGCAGCCTCCAGCGGCGCGCATCCGCCAAGGCTATCGACTCTCTCATCTACGCTTATTTGAATAATTGAAGCCGATCCGACGTAGCGGGGGATCTCGGGAGCGCGCTGGTGTCCGTGGGCACGCCACGGTGCGTCGAGCAGAAAATAAGGCGCTCGACAGTGATGGGCTCGGGGGGGGGGGGGGGGGGGGGGGGCAGGGGGGGTATCCTTTTAATGACCACGACGATGACACCAATAATCCCGATAACGCCACTTCCGATGCCGTCTAGAAGCATTTTGCAAAATATGATAAAACGATATTGACAGTAATGACACCGCGCCGGGGCATTTAGTGCGCTTGTTAATGTAGTGATTGGCGGGGCCACGGGCGACTCGCCTGTCGCGCGATAGCCAAGTAGCGGCGAGAAACGATTATCAACGGGATTCGAGGGGATTTTCGATTCCGGTGGAGACCAGGGACGCGGCTCTGCTCGGTTGCTCGATGATAGTCGATGGCGATTGACTCTTAAACGGGGTAATGTGGATTTGATGGATGTGACAGTTTGCATGTGAATTTTTCGGTATAGGACACCACCAGTTGTGCTACAATTTTGTTATGGTTGAGACTATGCTGTGGTAAGTCTGCTGAATGCCTTGATCAGGGGGAAATGGAACAGTCGGAATACTGAACTTAGGAATTTTAAGTTAGAATCTCTGGTCAACGTTTTGATCTTTAATTCAAGCCTCCAATGAATATTTTAAGAGAAGAGGGAGAGCTCCTCCTTTCAAGCTTAAGGGGAGAAGCCCATAGTTTTGTATCAATTTTTAGGAATATTTTTGCAAAGATACCAATGCGCTAAAACTTTCGTAAGTTTAAGGGTACCTACTTTATTTAATATTATAACAAGTCAAAACATTGTTATAACAGTAAAAATTATAATAAATACAAAGGAAATAAAGCAGTATCTGAAATAGGCTTTTGTGCAAGATGCAAAACGGCGCCGGTTGTAGCGTCTCTGGAAGTTATGTGACACAGACCAATAATTTTTTGTTCAATTTATGTGCCAATTGTAAGAATATTTTACAAATGGCGAAACTTCAAACATTTTCGCCAAAAATTCGCGTTTTATTTGCTTAAAAGCAGTAGTTAAAATTAATAATTTGGTTAAACATTGTAGTTCACAGACTGAGGAATATTATAAACTAAATGTGTGCAAAATTTGAAGTTGATTGGCCATATATTTTTTTAGATATCCCAGGCGCCAATTTGGAAAAAAACGTGGTTTCGAGATAAACGCGTTAAAATGCGTTTTAGGTATGCTCGGCGCTCGGAGGTGCGCTGACTCAACAGGCTATATTATCAACACGGAGTTGAATTTCGGCATATAACTTTGAGAATATATTTTTGAAATGTTTTAGAAGCGATTTAAGGAAAAATTTTTGTTTCTACTTTTCGTTCGATTTATACGGTCTTCTCCCCTTGAACCTCAGTAAGTTTTAGTCATCTTGTGGCTAAAATTCCGAGATTACCTTTAAATCTTGCAGTAGACCCCAATTCAGAATCCTGCAAACTTCTACAAGCTTAAACTCCCATAAGTTTTGGTTAACCAAGCCATACACACCTGCCTAAAATTTCCAAGTGACTTAAACTTAAGGGGTCATAAAATTTGAAGTAAATCGGTTGAATGGTTTTTTAAATATTTTGGTCACAGATTTTGAAAGAACCTTCGAGTGATGGACAATAAATTAGTTATTGATAAATATTTTTAAATAAAAATATTACGATGCACGGTACTAGATGCAATCCTTAAAAGGAAAAAAGATTTCTTGAGAAATGTGTTATAGCTTTTGAGTAAAAAATTTCCAAGGCCACCCTTTTTTCGGCCTCCTGACTGAGCATGACCCGTTAACTAATTCTAAACTGCGGTATATCCCGACCACGCCGAATCCTGCTGCTCAGAATCCCGCAGACTTCTTCAACCTCCAACGTGTCTACAAACCGAACGCAAATACCTTCGAAGCTTTTGCTGCACGCAACTGCGCGCGTTCCCATAAATAGGTAAGATAACGTGAAGTCAAAGTGGACTTCTACCAGCTATTACTACAAATCGAATGGCTAGCTACACGCTATACCCCGACGATACCGGGCAACAAGATTCAC
This sequence comes from Andrena haemorrhoa, assembly GCA_910592295.1. Lineage (NCBI taxonomy): Eukaryota > Metazoa > Arthropoda > Insecta > Hymenoptera > Andrenidae > Andrena > Andrena haemorrhoa. The sequence goes on from OU342943.1 coordinate 10,337,990, forward strand.
CTTGTATTTCGTACGAGATGATGCGATATTTACTTTTAATAACCGTAGGTGATTATAGCCAGGATGAGAAAGGAATTTATACGGCGCAATTACTGATCGCGGCAGCATTTGTAATTTGTTTCTACACGGTTTCGTTTCCCCCCGCGATGCGCATCGCCGATACGCCAGCCTCGTTTCGAGGCTGTTCGCGGGTCTCAGTAACACTGTGCCTCTAATTCGCTATGTTAACGGAACCGGGCAACGGTGTAACGAAATTAGCATTACCATCGATGTATCGGACTGGGGGGATAATCATAATTACGTTTTATATCTTCATCGTAACTGTGCGGGCAACGTGGGACGCGTTTAGGGGCAACGGATGCGAGAACTCGATGCTGCTCGCCCCATCAACGATTTCAGCTTCTTGTCCCGTAGTTTTTCCATACATTCAAGCCGCAACGCTGCTTTTTGCCGCCGCACGACCATTACCCGACGTCTATATGGACGTTTTCGTTTACAGTTTACCTCGATCGACCGCTTGTCGCTCCATCGCGATCTTGTTCCTCTTCATCGTTCCCTCCCCAGCGCCCTGCCTTTCTATCCCCCTTTAATGATATGTTCATGAATTTCTTCTCGCGTCCGCTACGCCACGGGGCTCGCTCTTTAATATTCGAACGTCGTAAATCAACCGTTTAATAGGTTTCTAATTGACGTCGCACCTCGATCACCCCTGCCAGCGATTATATTACTGTAAAAGGGGGCATCAGTCCGTGTCACTCGAATGAATTGATTCAACCTTCAGGAGCTACTTATGCAGCTTCAGCGACTTTGCTTCTGCGATCCGTGCGATGGGAAAGTAATTGCAGCGTTACGTTAATTGGTTTTAATTTCTCTGTGAGTGCATTGTGATGATTTATCGGGGATGTGTGTTCGGCGATTTTTGTATAAATGAATACGCAGTATTTTTTTCTTTTTATCTAACTTTCCTTGAGAATGGTCATAATCATTGACCGAAACGTTGGAATTTGATAAAAATTAACAAAATCACAAAATGGGTTTATTTAATTATTTAATAGACCGAACCAGTGCGCCGAAATCATCTCTTCTAATTAAGCTACTCTTGTATTATACCCAACAAATTTAAAAAGATTTTTTTAATTCCTTGCAAATGTTTTTTTTATAGCGCCAATGTGATACCTACAAAAAAGATGTGTGTTCGTGGCGCGGGTAATTTCGCGGCTCAGGCTTATCTGAAACAAAAAATTTGAAATGATTCTTAATCTGAATGAGAGTCGCTATCGCCCGTAGCTCGATTTAGAATTTTTGTTGACAAATATCCGAGATTTTTCTCGGGGAACATTCGAGAAAACAACCTTTTGGGGAACTTTATCCTTTAAACCGGCGCCATTTTGTTATTTCTCAACAAAAATTGTTAATTGAGCTACGGGCGATAGCGACGCTCATACAAATTAAGAATCTTTTCGAATTTTTTGTTTTAGAAAAGCCTGAGCCGGGATATCACCTACGCTACGAACATATCGCTCATTTGCTGCAACAACGACACAACTAAAAATTTGCAGTTTTTATTAGTATAGAAAAAGCGGTCTAACAACACTTTTGAATCAGTTTCCCCAAAAATCGTGAATTTTGAGTTATGTCATTGTTGCAGCTAATGAGCGATATCTCTTTTTTTTGTAGGTGTCACATTGACGCTATAAAAAAACATTTGAAACAAATTAAAACAAATCTTTTTAAATTTTATTTGTATAATATAAGAGTGGATTAATAAATTCCAAAAAGATTTATTTCATTATATGTTGTATTTATTGAGACAAAAATTTTTAAATATAGCTTCAGTTTGCGGCCGATCAAAGTGTAATGACCCCTTAAATGCAAGTAGGTATTAATGTCACTAAATGTAAACAGTCAAAAACTTTCTGTCGCCCGTTCAGATAAAGCTTCTTAATTTAGACGCATCGATAGCAAAGCCATTTTAATTCAACGTGAAAAGAACTTACCTGCACATTGAGTCCCTTCTATTAAACTATTACCGAAACTTCTTTACCGCGTTTGAAAACCACGAATGCTTTTCACTCTAAAAATCGTTCGCATGCTAAACATCGCTCTACTAATTCCTGTTTAATTTCCACATTACTTTCGTTACTGTTTTCTTATAATGTTGCGAATCACATTAGCAATTACCATTCGCATCTACATACTTTCAACGTCCCCTATGTGTCTGTGATAGCTCGTACCGCGACGCAAAGAAATCCTTTATCTGTATCGCGATTATGTAGAGAGTTAATTCGCGATAGGTACCAACATGTTGCAATAAAGATACCCTTAATAGATATTCGAAGCGCTTGTTACATCTAACCGGTTATTTTCTCTACCGGGCTCGTAAAAGGCGAATAACAGTCCGCGAGGCAGCTCCGCGTCAGCGTCCGTCGAGGGTGGGTGTTCAAACTGAATAACGAGATAGGATTGTATTCAATAATATTTCATTTATTACTCCTAAAAATTATATGGCGACGATATGGTGGGGTTCTACGTCGAAGGAACCAGAAAGAGAAGAGAAAGTAGCGGAACGACACATATGATTCCTTTCAGAAATCAAAAATGTCAACTGGGACTCATTTTTCTATCCTTCGTGAAAATTATTCTCCCTACTCAGTGCCACGAGAAGAATCAAACACAGACACAAGAATTATGCATTGCGGAGATATAGTGACTACCCCAAAGACATTCAAGTTATATTTAAAGCAATATTCTTGACGATACCAGTAGTCTTTCTTCTTGGGCATTGCTTAGTGGGGCTGTACTTACGTCTACACATACTAAAAGGTGCTTTACATCTCTCAGTAGTGATGGGATCCGAAGCACTTCGAAGCGCTTTGAATCTGACTTGTGTATCAGGCGACTAATTCGAAGCACTTCGAACACGATTCCAAGCTTAAAACTCTTGAAAGTCTTGGAAGTCTTGAAAGTCTTGAAAGTCTCGAAAGTCTCGAAAGTCTCGAAAGTCTCGAAAGTCTCGAAAGTCTCGAAAGTCTCGAAAGTCTCGAAAGTCTTGAATGTCTTGAAAGTCTTGAAAGTCTTGATCATATTGGAAGTCTTGAAACTCTTGAAAGTCTTGGAAGTGTTGAAACTTTTGCTTCACAGTCTTGGTAGGTTTCGAATCCGTATGTATTATGTCTAGGTCTACCGCCGACTCGCGGGACAATACAGTCGTAAACCGCGACCCTGGCGAGACCCTCTGGCCAATCAACCTGGCTAGTTTCTGGCAACCAGATGTACATTTTCAAGACTTTCAAGACGTCCAAGACTTTCAAGACCTATCAAGACTGAAGACTTATCAAGACTTATCAAGACTTATCAAGACCTATCAAGACCTATCAAGACTCAAGACTCATCAAGACTTTCAAGAGTTTTAAGCTTCGAATCACGTTCGAAGTGGTTCAAAGTTGTTGTCATATATATAGATTCGAAGCGCTTCTAAGTGCTTCGGATCCCACCACTATTTCTGAGCTCCTGCGCGTGCTTCCAAAAGACTCTAGGACGCTACTGTCTTCGTCCCTGGTTATTATCACGATACCACTATACCTCTGCAATGCACAGTACTAAATGGGATTTTTTTTCATTCCCATCTCTCTTCAGCTTATCAATTATTTCCAAAAAGTGACGACAGGCAGGATAGGGAACGGGATCCTGGATAATGTCACAAGGTAGCGTTTCCAGAAGTTTCCAGAAGGTGCGTACCCCGCAAAGTGCGCGAAGAGTCCTCGATGTTCGTCCACCGTAGTTCCTCGTTCTCTCGCCGATATCGTTTAACAATTAAATACACTCGTTCCTAGTAGCTTTCAGTCTATGATGAATTCATCAATTAAATACAGCGTCGAAACGGCGGCGCTGGAACAGTTTCAAACGTAATGGGGTCATTCCGAGAAGGACTGACAGAACAAAGACGCTCATCCCCGCGCTTGTCGTCCCCATTTTGCTTGCTCGTTTCCTAATCCTCTTTCACCACGTGGTCGCCCATTTTCGACCTAAATCTATCGATTCGTTTCACCTCATTAAAAACGTATCGCGAGACTTTGAATACTGATTTCAACCGCCCTGACAGTACAAGAGACGATCGCAACGATTGGGAACGCCACGCAGGCCTCGTACAGAGAATAGTCGTGGATGGAACTGCTGGTCGCTCCAATCAGCTACGTTGATTCAGAACACAAAAATAGCGCGTATCGTATCGAAAGTTACGCGTGATCGTTTCTTTGCAAAATTGAGGATTTGTACGTGTATAGGTATGCCGAGCAATGACTACTGCGCATGCCTGAGAAGAAGATGGGAAGCGCGCTAGATTGGAGGCATGGCTAGTGAACTAGTATCGGGGTTTTGGGTGACTCTTGTTCTCCCACTCTTCTCTGAACTCCTTCCAGAAACGTCACCTTTGCTCGGTATACCTATAGAATTCCTTTCTCCTTTCTTTTTCCTTTAATACAATTTACAGTATAATCGAACGTTTCTATTATCTTCAGTACGCTACTTTCTCTCGCGTACAGCACTGTCGTAAAATTGAAATGAAATGACGATGTGTTCATGCGCACAATTATCTTAACACATCGTGTTTTGGATGTTTCTCTTGGTTTCTCTTTATTGCGATTTTTCTTATACGATTACACAGTGTGTATAATGTAGTACGCCGTGTTACTTGAATTATCCCGTTCGCCGCAACGACGCGTGACGGATTTTCATCTTTTTGTCCTCCTCTCTTTCTTTCGAATCACGTGCACAGAAACGAAATCGCTCTCAAAATCGATGCTTTCTCTTTCCTTCGCGTTCGCATTTTACAAAAACGTCGCTTCGCTTATTGTCTTCAGTTACAGACTCGTACAGCCGCGCACGCGCGCTATCGTTATAAGAATTGTCTTTTTTTTTACCTCTAGTACCGACGAACCGCTCGTTGTCACATTCGCCAAAACACGCATACTTTATTACAATTTGCGGTGGCTGGGAACTCACCAAAAATATCGACGTTCGCGTTAAAATCTAAGACACGGGTCACTTCTCCTTGCGTTTCGCAGGTGACGGTTTCGTACCACGTAACGAGAAACTGATCGTAGAGATTCTTGATAAGTATGGCTTTGTTGAAGGGAAGGTTTTATTTCTTTCTGTGCGTGGGCGTAATAATACTGTTTTCTTTTGTGCAATCAGGGAACGAAAGAAAATTTGGTCGTGTGAAGTTTCACTTGTTTATATGAAATAGGAATGAAGCATCAGCCGCGATATCGTGTAATGTTTTTAGATTCGAATTGCTTCAAGTGAGGGTGAAATATTTGTGGAACTTTTTGGGGATTTGATTCAATTTAGTGGTGAAAATTATGCTATGTAGGAAATGAACGAGGGAAATTTAGTGTAATAATACAGAAATTACATACAACGAATATATAGTAGAGAATTATGCTTTTTAGTTCTCTGCTGAGTTCCCTAAGCTGAATTCGAATTGCTGAGAAATTTGAGAAACAGTGTATGTCAGGTACATCAAATTATTCCATTTCTTTTTCCTTTCCCCTTTGCGTAAGTCTTACGTCGCAAGATAAAACTAGAAGGAAGGTTTACAAGAAAATTGTCTCCCTTCTAAAATTGAAAATTAAAGAAACTAAGCCACGAATGGAAAAGAATTCAGAAATATCCACTTTGAATAATTGGATACATTAAATTTTTGGCAAGAAATAAGACTTTCCTATTGTCTTACATTGTCTTCTCCTCTGCGCCAATCTCAAACAGTTCAAAAATCTGTAATGAACTGATAGCAGATCAAATGGGAAGCATTCAATTTAAGAGACACTATGCATTACGAGTTAAAAAGTTCGGAAACAAGGAAGTACACCGACAAGTGTTGAGTAGTCAAAAATGAGATAAATTCGACGCGCAAAAACTGCCCGCGCTCCGCTTGTTAATAAAAAACGTTAGCAGATTAAGACCAACTGTTGGCGTGTTTGCGGAAGGGAATTACGGAAGCGTTTCGTCCCCGTTTTTAGGGGAACCGAAATACAAGCATCGTGCGTTATCATCTGGAAATGGGAATTTAAGTGGCTTTGTTCGTTGGGAGCAAAGCGGTCCAATTTCAGTTCCGCCGGAAGTAATAGCGCGCTTTGTCGGTGAGTGTCATTAAACAGGTTGCGTAACTGCGATGGGACGCTTGGGAAAAATGCTTTCTCGTTAATAGACGTGGAATACCTGTTCCAAGATGGAGATTAAACTCTGCGCATTGTTTCTGCTACGAATATTTTCTCTCAGGCATTCGACTCTACTTTCCACAAAGTGGAGCAGAAGGAAGGTACAGTTTGGTATAAAGAACTGGATTTGATGTACTTGAAGCTCTCCTTTTCATGTGATTTGTAGCCTTCCACGTCTGATTGTGTACTGAAACTAGGGGATGTTACATAAATAATGCACTGAATTAATTGTTCTTTGATAATTCAACTATTTGGTTTAACGATTCACTGTTTCATGAGAAGCCCAACTGTTACAGCAATTCAGGTAAAGTGCACACTTTGCCTTCTTATTAAAGTGTATGGAATTGTTTGTATAATTGACAAAAATTCATTCCACCAGTCCAGGGCAAAATTAACAAAAATATTAAATTCCTTCAGAACATCCTAAAACTAATTTATCCTGTCCCTGTTCAACGTTATTACTAATTTATAATTTAAACATTACATTACAAACTTGCCCACCAAGTATACTTCCCGGAAGTTCTCTCCTCCATCCCAACGAATCCTAATTTCTCGGCACGTGGTACGTTGTATTCTCGCGTGTCATTGATACCCACGCTCCTCCATAATACAAAGCGCGAAGACGTCGCGCAGCTTGCCGATTATTTTTGACGAATTCGCACGCCCGAAGGACAGACACAACATACGAAGAACACATGATCGATGCGCACGATTGATAAGTAATTATCGTAGACATATGTACACGGAGTCAGCTGTTTACAATAAATAAGTCTTTAATAAATATACTACTAAATATTAATAGGTCATTCCTACAAAGATTCGTGCGCGAGGTGAAAACACTTCTGGCGGGCGCTTCATCCCCTTTCCTCCGGTGGTTCCGCCAGGTACACCTTAATCGAGATTCAAGGAGGCGTTACGCGCGATAGAATCTCCCTCGGAGACGTCGTCGTACTTCGCGAATGTCCATTGCGCTCTGCAAACTATAAAAATGCAACTGGACAGTAGATTCGGCGGGACCCTAAACGGTGAACACTTCGAAAGCGGCGGTGCACGTCGAATCGCGTGTGGCGCGCCGAGAATTCTTTCCCATCGCTAGAGGCAGTTGGACGTTGCTGCGAAAAAATTCCATTAAAATATACCTTACCGCCCGTCCGCTGCGATGCTTACTCGGTATTGCGAGGTTTTCGTACCTACGGATATCTCTAATTTACTGTTAGTCCTCTGTAATCTCGGTTACACTTCGAGCGAACGAAATAAATTAATCTACGCACGCGAGCCTTCCGGGTCTCTCTCTCTCTCTCTCTCTCTCGTTTCGTTCTCTTTAAATGCAAGAATTAAGTTAAGGGCATGAGCGTATACATATTAAAGACAAGAATGAACACATGCCGCGCGGGATCGCGGCATCCTCGATTGGTAATATAATGGCTCTTAAGCTTTTAAGTGGTTACGTCGATGAGACGGTCGCATAAATCGCGCGATGAGAAATACATGGGGGTGGTTTGATTTTACACCTACGATGGCGACTCGCGACATTCGCGCGACGCTAATCCGCGTATTTCCGTATAAACTCGTTAGTCGATCTTATCGTAGTATCGTCGGGCTCCCGGCAGTCCGGCCGTGCCGTCATTAGAATACAATTTACCTTACCGTTAACTTTACGTGTAAATACCTCTAGCAGCTTAATACTCTTCTCAGTAATTTAATACTTTGGATCTCTCTTGTAAGAACCGTACGAAACTATTTTACTCTTCTATCCGCCACTTCCCCCGGAACTCACTTCCGTCACATTCCTATCGTACGCATACACTTGGCTCGTCTGCGTGCGAGCAAATTTAATTGCCGTCTTACGAAACACCCGACGGATTTGTACATATTTCTCATTGGATTACCACTACAGGCATCGAATTCCGCATTTCCGTAGTTTCATGATAGAGCAAGCGACACCGCGACCGTCATCGCTGCCTTCGAAATTAACGGCCACTCCGTTACTCCAAATGAACAGGAACAACGTCCACGCGGTACGCCACCGCGACGTCGCCGCGAGTCCCTCTAATGAATCCGAGTCAAGGGAGATGGAGGAGAAAGAAACTATTACCGCTATCACGTCGTCCCGCGTATCCATTCTGATTCGTCGTCGAGCCTAACGTCGCCCTCTCTGTCGCCTCGACACCCTCGCGGTTACCTTCAGCGTCATCCGTGGTGAGCCTCAGCCGCCGAATTCCGCCCGTCGTGCCTCAGCCGCGCGCGTTCGTCCAATTTCCCTCGTCCTAGAACGCTATTAACGTCGCTTCTCTTACCGCCGAAACGCTCTAATCGAGGACAGACTTCCGTCGATAATGCGCAAGGTGGTGTTTCCTGTCGCCGGAAGAAAGATCGGGCCAGTGTCGACGGGATTGCAAGGATGGATCCCGTTTGGCGGGGCGAGGAAGCGCGGGCCCGTCTAAGAAACGAGAGTCGCGAGAGAAAAGGGAGATGGTTTTTCGTCGACGTTCGAGGCGTGTCAGGGTAACGAGCGGTTGCGCCGGCGTTTAGCGTAATTAATATTCGGCGAGGGGCAGTGGTATGCCTCGTTGGACGCCGGCTTGTTTGCGAGAGACGAGAAGCACCGCCGCCGCCGCGCAAGGGAAGGAGGCTAATCACGGCCGATCAACTAATTCATTCATTTCTGTCGAGATATAAGAGAAACGTTTCCATCAAGTCCGTGGGTAATACGGGGTGGGCTTCATTAAGAAAATACGCCGGACCGGGCCCCGCTCGCGTAATTAGTTTATTCGCTGTACTCGCGAACGAGCCAGAACGGCTACCAGCTTTGCACCGCGACATGGAACCGTTTAAACGTTCGACTCGAGTCTCATGCTCGTTACGCGGCCCCGTCGTTTGATACGCCCGTCTCTTTCCGTGCATAATTACTTACGTCTATTCGAGCAACGACTGGCGTGTAGGAGAGAGAGAGAGAGAATGGGAGTAGTCTTGGCAGACGGGCTCTCTTTGCGGCGTATCAGCCCGAAATTGCTCGTTACGTGTGGCAGACTCCTGCCGCCGACACGGGCCGCGTCCCTCTCTTGGCGATCGTCGGAGGGGTGGCTCGAAAGTGAAGGGGATCGAGATCAACATTTATACGAAGACTGCGAAGTGTATACAGTGGCCGTGAGTTTTGGGATTCTTCCGTGACAAATGCTACTTTTTTAGTTTTAGACTTTTATTGTTCTAAAGGGTTCGCGATGTTACGAGGAATATTGAAGGGGTTGGGAAAAGTAGAAGAGAAGAGGAAGTAGCAGTCGTTCGGGGTCTGATCGACTCCACCTGCTTTCTCACTTTTCGGTTGCTCAACACCCTCAAGTTTGCTCGTGGAATCTCCGTAACGAAGATACTAACGATGCTTGTGCATTAGTTTTGGTGGTCGAAAGAGGTATTGCTAAAATTGACGTGTTGGTATCACCGGTCTACACCGAGGGATCCTATTATCTGCGTTTATTTGATTTTCTCGTAGACCATGGTAATTCCCTAACCGTTCGTAGGTAAATTACACTTTCTTTTAACAGCTTTAGTTGTTCTTACTCCTGTATGATGAGGATTCGTGAAAATTACATTTCCCGCCAATTGAATATTCAAACCATCCATGAAAAGAATTCGCACCGCGAACCAGCAAACCACCCGTTCCTGCTACCCCGCAAAACCTGATCACGGAACAGAGCAGTCTAGATCCCTTCCGCTTCGGGAAGCGTCCGCATATCGAGCAGCGAATGGTTCCACGCGCGGAACACGCGGTGCGCGCGCAATCGTCGTACATGAAGTGTGGAGTATGTCGTGAGTCGTAACGTAGTGTGATTTCTATGTACACGTAAGTTTACAATGATTCCGGTGAACACGATTGAGCGGGCCGAGGGCGCCTCACATGGCCAGTCTCTCGAGCGAAGCCTCCGTGGTGGTGGACGGAACAGCTTCCGGCGCGTCGAGCCTGTCGTCGTCAGCGTCGTCGACTTCCTCGATCGACCTAGTTTCGTCCTCGTACAGCCTGAGCGTGGTCGGCGTCCCGGTGGCTTCGATCGAGCTGACCATGGTCGAATCTATCGTGGTGGTCGCGCGTTCGCTCGAAACGGTCGACGCTGGGTCATCGTCGACGGACAGGGATTCGGAGAACGACCGCGGGGTGTCCTCCGGTAGCTCCGCGGAAGACAGGCTCGAGGCAGGTGGGAGTCGATCGGGAACGGTATCAGGAACTTTCACGGTCATCGACTGGAAGTTTAGGTCGAGGATCGTGGTCGTTTCGTAGGCGCTCGTGGTAGCGGCACGGTCAATCGTTCTCGTACGATTTCGCGCGAAAGCTTTGCCTGTTCTACGGGGGCCCGACGCGCCGGCGTTCGGACCACCGCCGAGCTTGTCCCTGTGAGAGGGTGGCTGCTTAGTCCTGCGCTTAGGCGAGCCTCCTCTCCCGGAAGGGGCGGTTGACGCACCAGGAGACCACCAAGAGGAGGAGGATGTTGCGTAGGTCGGTACGGAAGTTGCCGTGGGCACCGCAGACGTGCTGTCCGTTCTGCCAGGCGTGAACCTCTTCCGTCCCAGAGGCACCGCTGGGTTCCTCCTCGCCGGTGGCCCCTTCCTCTTCTTCTTCTTCCCGTCCGTCAAATTAGGCTTTTTACTTTGACTCATGCTGCCAGCGGCGTTTAGTTTTTTTGCGTTTGACGCTGGTGCTTTGCTCTTACCGTTGCTCGCGGTGACATTCCTGCCGCCGGCATCCCCCTCGGCCGCCTCCTCTACCCGCAGCTTCCGCTTCTTGGACGGGACCGAGAGGGCCTCCCTGCGACAGGCCTCCTCGCTGGCCGCACCCTCGCAGGACCTCTTCGACTCCGGGGAAGTCCCATTCCGGCGGGGACCCTCGCTCCTGGCCGCCGCCGCCGCCGCCCCGCCGCCCGCCTCCGTTATTTGGCACTGGGGGCCTGGCTTCTCGCCGGGCCTGCACTTCCGCTTCCTCTTCTTCCGCTTCTTCCGCTTGCGACACCTGAACTTGTCCCGGCCGTCCTTCTCCTGCACGGGAAGGGTGGGACAGAGCGACTGCTGGAGCAAATCGCCGCGATGGCTGTTGTGACGGTGGCGGACGTTGTGCTGCGCGCCCAGCATCCGCCTCTGCAACGCCTCCACCCGCTCCGACGGGGCAACCTGAGTCAATACTCTCGCGTACGCCGAGAGCCTGCCCAGGTTGTGACCTTTCGCCTGCACCCTCCTCGGCTGGCCGTGCCGGTTCAGGCCCAGGTACAGGGTCTTCTTCGTCGTCGACCATTTCGCCGAGCTGTAGGTGTTGTAGTTGTGCTGCTCCAGGGTCTCGTTGAACACGCAGTCGTCTGTGTACTCGCGCTGAAACACAACATTGGAGAAATTACTTTCGGTTCGGGCAATGAAATTTCAGGTTCAACCGGGTGGGTCATCATTGCCTCGTGAAATTTCATGGATTAGCAAAACCTGAAAGGGTATTAAATATTCTTTAAATATAGAAGCCTATAGGAACTGATCAGCAGCGTTAACCACCACGGCTATGCCGAACTCCTCCTAAATGGAAGCCACCTATCTGCTAAAGTCACACGCTAGGCCGTTGCCTAAGTGCCAGCGTGTATGCCTGCTACGTAAGACGGCACGAGGGGTGGGAAACGGACCCAGAAAGCAGTTACCAACAGCTCGTCGACTAAAACAATAAAGATCCTCGCTTTCACACGTAGAGCCCCCTTTCAGTGGAGCATCACTCACAGGAACGACAGCTTTCCCCATTGATTGCGGGGAATCACTCAAGAACAGAAGGCCCACATTACTCGCGGTGGGCTGGGCCAATAAGAAGCCGTGGATGGAAAAACGCGGCACGAAATCGCGCGTCATATGATTTAATGGAAGGATATCCTCTGGATATTCCCAGAAGCTCCCATGGATCCTAGCCGTCGTTATCAATTCTGCGCGCCAATTATTCGTCATTATCACGTTGTAATTGCACGGCTGAACGTTGGGGGCAGGGGCGGGCAGACGAGCGGCCTGTGGCCCCCTGTCCCCCGGGTTTAACACGCTATTCCGTTTCGCAGCGCGGCGCGCGCAAAACGGGGCTAACACTGGGCGAAATATTAACGGGCGCTTCCCGATGGACGCTAAATGAGCATTAAGCATAATGCGGAACCAGCCTGACCGGCCCACGGTTGCCCGCACACCGAGCATTATGTTTTCGCTGGCGTTCCGCCGCGCTGTGATTTTCGCTGTCCGCTTTATGGTAACTCGTTTCTAGACGAGCGGAAGCGGCCGCGGTCTTCATCGGCTCTAATTACAGCGTTTATCCGGCTGGCTGGCGGAAAAATCCCCGACGAACGCGCGCGCGCGCGCGCGCGCACGGCCGTAAAGGTATGCGGCAAACGAAAAACCGACTTTACGGCGCCGAAACCGCACGGCCAGCTGCCTGTTTTTCATGCCGTCCGGCAAATTTACGAGGCCACTCGAACCCGTAGGAATTCGATCGATCCCTCCCTCTCTCCTCGGTGGTTTTTAATACGCGGGTCGCGCGAATTCTGCTGTATCCCTGTCGTATCGGATATCGACGAGCCGACGTTGTTATTGATTGTTAAGGGGAATGATTGCGGACGATGCATGCGGGCTGGTGAACACTTTGGAGGCGTGGCGGAGACAGCGAGCAACTAGAATGTTGCGCGTTTACGCGATAAGAGATCCGACGCGGATGAGTTAAGGGGATAGTAAAGTTGGGTGAAATGATTTCGTGTCGGTGGTGAAAATTGATACCGGATTCAGGCTTTAATTGGGACGTAAACCAGAGTTGCGCTTGCATGTAGCTATGTAGTTGTTCGCCGGGGATGTTAACATAATACTTTGCCAGGGAGTTGGCAGAATTTTTCGGTTGTTGGCTGTAGAAAGTGTTTACATTATGGAGCATGTAAGAGTGTAGTGGTTTGGGTGCTCGAAGATGGCGGGTGACTGCCTACATTGTTACGTGGTTGGGTAAATGGCAGGGTTCTAAGAGTCTCTGTAGTATGCTACAAAAGGTATATGCGAAATGTATATCATCATTTTCATTACGTTAGGAATAATGTCAGAATTATGTATATATGTTGTAAAGGGAAATCGTTATTCTACCATTATAGATAATTACTTGTAATTACGTGATTATGTAATTACATATTTTGCATTCGATTTACCGTATGGCAAGTAGCTTCTGGTTTTGAGAGTCGGTTTTGATGATCTACCCGGTCTACCGCATGTAATGTTTATGATGTAATTATAATATTAAATATTTTATTCTATTTAGAATATATTAAACATTTATTGAGGATTCACCTAAGTAGGGGAGACCGAGGCTAGTTGTGACATTTTTCCGTTTTCTATTCTTTATTTTTTTTGCATTCCATATTCAAAGACTCTCACTTAAAGTATCACATGTAATTAAACGAAAGCTATGACCTAAAAAAAAAACCATTTGGAGGTCCAGACATGTATCAACATGTCCCGAGTAGGGGCAAGTTGTTACATTTTACGAAAAGAGGCTAATTATGAGTAATATAACTATATTTTCTTGGACAAAAATAATTGTATTAATTGTAAGAATATATTACACTAAATATACAAGAAAAAATTATGAATAGTCTGTTAAAAATAATAAAAATCTACCGAATTAATTGCACTAAAAAAAGTGATTATCATCGTCCGTTAATACGGCGACTCACAATTAATGCAGGCATAAAATTAATTTTTTGGTTTTGCACACTTCTCATGTGCCCACTTTGTGCTGTCTATGCACTGAATCCGCTTTGTAGAGTCTTTCTTTGACAACATGCCCCTTTGTGTATGTAACAACTTGCCCCGGTTGACACCATTGTATATAAAATTCTATGAGTTCATACCAGCTTGGTGTATTCTTATGTTCTTGGCACGAATCTGTAGCTAAAGGAACACTGATTCAAACGTGGTAATATTAATTTACATACATTTATCTGACTGTTCTGTAGAAAATATTGAAGTGGAAAGAGCAAACTTACTATTAGTACCGAAAACACAAATACCTGTAACAACGTGGCACCGCCTGAACCGACTACAAAAAAACACCATACACAAGCGTGTATGGTTGAAACACATCAGCCACTTAATCGTCGAAGTGATAGTCCAAGCGACAAAATTTTAAACAGCTTTGTAACAACCTGCCCCTGTCGCATCTAGCCCCGGTCTCCCTTACACGTATTCGGGGAGTACAAATGGAATTAATTAATTAATTTTATTGCAAAGATAAGCAGGAAATTTTTGAACAAAAAATGTTAAGCAATTAAAGTACTAAAGCTACATGAATTCAATGAAACTATCCTTTTCTCCTTTGCACTGCAAGCATTTCTGTTTTTGGTACAAAGTCGAGTGCAACTAACAAGTAGCACCTAAGTAAAGGGACATCTATCAACGCGTTATCAGAACCCACCAATTTACTTCTTTCATTTTTAATCTTCACGAGCTATAATCATCCCATTGGCACGTTTACGAATTTTACTCCACTCCCAACTATGTACTTAATACAACCTCGATATTCGTACACCCGAAGCAGCGTAAGTATAAAACAGCGCCTCGGTAAAGTGTTCCTCAGGTGAGAACGCTTTTTAGAGCGATTCAACGTCAAGCCGCCGTTCTTGCTCGACGACGGTCATTCTCGTGACCGGTGAACGCCTCCCGCGGAGCTAAAGAGCAAAATTTCTGCCATTATAAAACTCCATTCGCCATCGAGTGGAAACGTTGCAGTTCTTAGACGATGCAAAGGGTCTAGCAGGGTAAACATGGGCAAACGGCCCCCACGCCGATTCCTGGAGTTGTTATTTTTTAAACAATGCTCCTTGCCTGAAACACCATTATGTAAAGTTTCAGATCGCTATCCCCACGTTTAAGGGTAATACGGGGGTAAACACCCTTAACGTTATTATTTTTTTTCTCGGTTACTAGTTAAGATAATTTAATTTAAAAAATACGAAAATATAGCTACGTACCAACTGTACTTCATATATTTTTCTCTAAATTGTAAATCAATTATTAAGGGTAGAAAAAAAATAATTAATTTTTTGGGGGTGGTTTTTGGAAACAACCCTTAGAGTGACAACCTCCAAAAAAATCAAGAATAATGCTTTGTTATCGAGCTATTATATAAAAAAACCCGAATATTGTCGAGATGGTGGAACATAGTTAAATAATTTAAAGAAGATCATTATATTATAAATACATGGGGTTTTGTGACGAGAAAGAATATTTGTCGCGAGCCTGAGTACGTGTCATTTAAATGCGAATGGAAGAAACGATTGCGGTTCGTTTGGGAGATCGAAGTGTGAAGGTGAAGGTAGCTGCGGAACAACGCGCATGCGCTAAATACGAATATTTCGCAGATATTAATATTCGTATGGAGCTTTACCTTGAATATGCATTAAAGTGAATATAATTCTCGCGTATATTTCGTACAGTATATTTCTAATCTTCGAGACAAATGGTTTACATATTCTCAAATAAGAGAATTATAGTGTGACATACAAATATTAATATCTTGGAAATATTCGTTGAATATATCATGGGAAATATTATCAATATTACTGTTGATGTTAGTTTCACGCGATTTTTGGTACAGTGTTCCTGATATTTAACTGCACCATCATCCTTAACAATTCGTTTCACTTTTCCAGTGAATTTTTTTATTTGTACGTTACATTTAATGCATTTCTCACCACTATGTTTATTAGACATTTTTCTAAATAGTAATCTACATAGTAATCTTATATATTTATAGATAATATCATTAATCTAAGTAATTCTAACGAATCTAATAATATCAAGTAATACAATAAACTCTGGTCTTTTCTTCGTGGTAATTGTTAGAGCGCGTAACGGTAAAGGTAGCTGCGGAACAACGCGCATGCGCCAAATTCGAATATTTCCCAGATATTAATATTTGTATGTCACACTATAATTCTCTTATTTGAGAATATGTAAACCATTTGTCTCGAAGATTAGAAATATACTGTACGAAATATACGCGAGAATTATATTCACTTTAATGCATATTCAAGGTAAAGCTCCATACGAATATTAATATCTGCGAAATATTCGTATTTAGCGCATGCGCGTTGTTCCGCAGCTACCTTCACCTTCACACTTCGATCTCCCAAACGAACCGCAATCGTTTCTTCCATTCGCATTTAAATGACACGTACTCAGGCTCGCGACAAATATTCTTTCTCGTCACAAAACCCCATGTATTTATAATATAATGATCTTCTTTAAATTATTTAACTATGTTCCACCATCTCGACAATATTCGGGTTTTTTTATATAATAGCTCGATAACAAAGCATTATTCTTGATTTTTTTGGAGGTTGTCACTCTAAGGGTTGTTTCCAAAAACCACCCCCAAAAAATTAATTATTTTTTTTCTACCCTTAATAATTGATTTACAATTTAGAGAAAAATATATGAAGTACAGTTGGTACGTAGCTATATTTTCGTATTTTTTAAACTAAATTATCTTAACTAGTAACCGAGAAAAAAAATAAGAACGTTAAGGGTGTTTACCCCCGTATTACCCTTAAACGTGGGGATAGCGATCTGAAACTTTACATAATGGTGTTTCAGGCAAGGAGCATTGTTTAAAAAATAACAACTCCAGGAATCGGCGTGGGGGCCGTTTGCCCATGTTTACCCTGCTAGACCCTTTGTGTGGAGCAGGTTTACCGAACGTGTAATTAGAAAAAAGGATGCGCAGGAGATAACGTAATCTTTCGTGGCAAGATGTAATTACAGAGAGTTTAGAAATATTGTGCTTCGGTTATTGGCAGCCGACCAGAATCTTCAATTATCCGTGAACAGCTTGTTCTTTCGCCCGTCACACTTTCTTGCGACCCCTCCCAAGCTTTTCGTGGATTAATACGTTATGGCTGAAGTGTCTGTCGATGGCTATCGACATGCTATCTGGTACTTTGGAGGAATTACCGAGACCGTTGTGTTCTCTGGAAACGTTTTACGCCGTGCTACTTTGATTATGAATCCTTCAGGGAAGTGTTAAATACTAGTGTGTCCATAAATCTCTCTTAAAGTTAACTGTAATGCCATCGAAGTGTTCAAACACCTTCTTAATAGGTCATGGTTTGCACGCAAGCCTTAAACAATATAATGTGCGAGAACTGCTTACAATCAGGGTCGTGAAAGAGTCAAGGATCTTTCTCGAACTCCACGTTTTACCCCAGGCTCACGCTGACAGGGGAAGATCCCGAACCCGGATATTCGAAAAATTCTGAAACTTTGTGAATATGTGGGGAATTTCCTCCTGATTACAACGCAATTTTTGTTTGCTGCCCGAATTCACTCGAAGGGGGTGAAATTAACCCCTGAAAATTCGACTATTTTCCGATTTTGCGTTATAAGTCGCGAACTGTAAGAGATACAAAAAAGTTTCAAGACAAAAGTTACTTGTTTTAATTAGTTCTATCATTTGGTGTGAAAATTATTTTACAGTTCACGAGTTATAACCCAAAATCGAAAAATAACCGGTTTTTCAGCGGTCAATTACACCCCCTTAGAGTGAATTTGGGCAGCAAACAAAAATTGCGTTGTAATCAGGAGGAAATTCCCCACACATTCACAAAGTTTCAGAATTTTTCGAATTTCCGGGTTCGCGAGGTTCCCTTGTGAGTCGAACAATTTTAACGAAAATTTTACACGTGCATGTTAGCTAACACGCTCTTCGCCTCAGTGTTGGAGATCATCATTTAGAATACCGAAGATAAGGAAGATTTTCTGGACATTCAATGAAGGTAAGTTTAGAACGGCAATAATCTTGGAACACCAAAATATTGTAGGTCGATGAATTCGTTCGGAACGGGCTACATGCCCATCTGAATAAAAGCAGATAGTTCCGTTTAAAAAAACAATGGTAACCTAGATAAGGTTTGTCACCATCACAAGATGTCCCCCTCGAAACAATATAAGTTTTACTTTAAACCTTTTTTTTAAATAATGAATAGTTAACTAACTTCTTTCCAAATTAGCGCCTAATAAATCCAGCGTACTTGGCTACAGAAATCAATTAAGTTTGCAATATTGTGCCAAACGGAGGTGTTTTGCTAAATGGAATGGTCTCAAGGAAAAGTACTTGAATTAATCAGAGAATTTGAAAGATGTGACTGTCTGTGGGACATACATGTATGATACGATATATGTACATATAAAACCCGTTAAAAATTTATAATTATTTCCTACCGATATCCTATAACTTTAAATACATCCCCTAGCAAGAATTGTACTATCTTCCTTTTTATAGAAAATCTGTTATTAACTACTATAAAAAAGTGTTGATATTATAAAACCATGACATATATTATAAGCGGAGCACAAAACTGTTTGAGTTGCGTCATGGTTGGTTCCATATTTATCAGGAAAATCTAGCTAATAGGTTGCAAATATTTTGGTCAAGACAGAACAGAAAATATACAAATTTTGATTACTGAAAGTTGAATATTAGCCTCTGCCACGTGTATTACGCATTTGTAGTGTCTGTCAGCAGCGGGTCGCCTGTTTACGAGCAGTCCCAGAAATGGAGGGGGTGCGAATCAACAGAATAACACCAGAAAACTGCAGTAAGAACATTGACCTGTGTTATCCGCTGTGTTCATACCGATGCGAACACCCCAGAGAACGTTTTTACGCTGCGTTTTTGTTCGTGCTCGCTTCAGTGTGGACCAGGGGTTACGATTGTACCGACTAAGTAGTATAGGTCGACCATATGGTGAATTGGAGGCGCCAGAAGTCATAGAACCTTTATGGCTTATATTTGGAAATCCTAAACTTATTTTATGAGTAATTTACGAGTCATCTTCTATATAATACAAATTAGACAAATGTGCTAATATTAATTTAAATTATTGTATACTATGAATTGAGTATAACAAAATCAAGTTTCCCTGTTTACACTAAATACTTACATATTAGATACTCGAATGAATTTTCTCTCATCAAATTTCTGACAAGCCTTACGCAATTTTTATGAAATAAACTTAACATATTCCGTAACACAATACTGCAAATTTGCACTAGATCAATTTGAATTTGATGCATATAAATATAGTTTATTTTAAAACAAATTTATTGCACCTTAATTAACGCCAAAAACAATTATATTTGACATTAATCTTCATTCGACTGTTTACTTTCTTTCATATCAGCTATCGTTTGATATCTTACGAACAGAAGGAAGTATACATATATATTTACAAGACTGCTTTTGTGGTGATTCTTATTATGTTCATTCAAGAAACATTGGCGATGAAAGGAACATCTGCGTGAATTTCGTGACCACATATTTTCACGTGATTTACACCCAATTCGGAGCCTCGTTAATTTTCATGCCGCTGGAAGAAAAAGATTCTGATGCCTGGCGCATCCTCGTTTATGGCTGCGATAAATGTGGATTACTGCGAACGAACGATTCCATTGAGGCAGCATATGCACGGCGTGATTACAGAAACGATCGCATTCACCCTCGAATAATGTAATTTATCTTGTTGGATATATTTGCGGATTCACAGAGGGTGTGAACGAGAATAGCTTCACGATTTACACACTTTTAGCCGGATACATAGTTGCTGTTTCACTGAAAGCCCATCGATTAACGCTCCCTCGAGCTATTAAATCAACAGAACTCCATTTAACTGCATTAGAAATTGCATAGCTTCCGTCTCTAGCCCATTAACGTTTTAAAGGGAATTCCTATGTCTTCCAGTTTGTTCAATTTGAGCAATCTGGACAAATAAAATTAACGGGCTTGTCATGTATGTTATGTTGGGTGAAATCAGAGAATTTGGAAAAATTTAGGCATTGAGAGCAGCAATGGATTAACCCACATTTTTTTCAAAATGGAAATTGGTAGCAACAATGTATTCCAATAGACTCTACTAATCATATAAAATAGGGGAAATTTTTTTTCAATGTGGGTTAGTCCGTTGTTGCTCTCAATGCCTTAATTAATGTTTACTGATGCATCTTCTGAAATTGTACGAAATTTGGATCAAGCTTTTAAATCAAAACTAACTGGTTACAAGTTATAATGGTGGATTCGCACAATCACTGGATCAAAAACAAACACATATTGGTAAATTGCATTTTCTACGAATTCAGGCTAGTACTTAACTACAATGTGTAATTAATTGCGTCCCGGACGTCTGTACAAATACTAAAAATTATCACATTTCATATTAATTTACTTTAAATCGCACAATTTACAGAAACTATGAAATATTGTCAAATATTCATAACGAGTATAATATGATATTATGCGTAATATACATAAAGCTTCAATCCACCCAAAATCCCAAAGTTAAAGATCGTCACGCAGACTTTAAAATTATAAACCACTTTCGCACAATATTCATTATTAACATTCAACTGTACGAATAGCTCTCAAATTGTATAATTATCACACACAAAAGCTCGACAAATACCATTTAGAAATAGATTTTAAACGTTTCCCTTTGGTCACAACAAACTAACGATCATTCAAAATACAATCAATCGACGAAAATAGCAAATGAAACTTCTTGCAGCGAACTCTTTATGGCGTCTACCAGACATACGAAAGGCAACGGAAAATGCGTTTCATTGAGCTGCATGTGCTGTATCGCAATTAATCGGGGGCGATTGAATTCAGTCGAGGCGAAATGGCCAGTCGTGTATCAAACGCGGAGCCTAAACAAACCTTTGTGTTTTCGCTGGGGAATTTACGAGCACGACGAAATGAGGGGCTGAACGGCCGATTCGTCTTGCCGTCGACAGGTCAGATGAAGAATGCGCGGATGAAATTATCGAAACCACCTCGTTTCCTGTCTTTGTGAAACGGCCGAGATACGCGGCGACATGTGGCCGCCGTTAACACTGCCCGCGCCCGTTGAAGCTTCCTTTCGCCGACCAAAGGGTTTGCTTACTAACTGACCGTCAACGTGTCAACTTTGATCTCGTAGACGTCCATACTGCTATTTCACACGTGTTGCTCGTGATTGCGCGCGATCTATACTTTCTGGAAGTACTGCGTTTCGTATCATTTAATTAACAATATGCCTGCATCCAGGGTAGCCAGTGTGCCAATTTTAGTCTTTTAAATGATCGTCTTGCTATTTTGTCAGGCACGTCGCTGGTGACTGCCAACTGGTGGCACTGCGAAAGTTCGAAGACCGGTGGATCTTATCCGTGAAGATGCCACGGAATGTTCAAACCTCTGGCTTCCAAAAGCAGATGCCGATAAATGCCAGAATTTACCGATCAGCCCTGTTGGCAAAAGCTTAAAGTCTTAAGAAGTCCATTTGTTTAAATAATACATAAAAAATTGTTATTTTTTTGAAAATCTGGTGAGTCAGTCATATTTCGCATTCAAAGACATAAAATTCGTCCATTGACACTATTCCCCTATCTCTAATAGTTCTCGAGATATTCCACAAAAATGATTTTTCAACCCTAACTTTGAACGCAGTTTTCACCCCCCGAATATGAAAACGGGGAAAAATAAAAAAACACGTATTTCTTATTTTTCGGTCCTCTATAACATATCCAAAAATCAAAATGATCGGAGGCGGACACCTAAAATACTCTCCTTGTCAGTTTAAAATCTGGGGTGTGTAAGACCTCACCTGACCAACGCCGCACAGTGGCGAATTTGCCCGAAAAGCTGGCCAAAAATCAGAATGTAAAAGTTTTAAATTTGCTAAATCCAATTAGTGCCATTTATTTATGACATATTTGTGCATAATTTCTTACTAATGTAAATATATAAACTGCAGCCCTTGCTGAGATGTGTCAGTTCAAAGTTGACGCTCGAAATTTTAAGGTCTACTTTGAGATTTATTTTCAGATTATCGAGTCCAGCTATCAAAATAAACATTATATATTGTGGTGTAGTATCATATACACTATTATTGTTTTAAATGTGAAGTCTGTAAAAGTTCTTATAAACAAGTACTGAAAGCATATTCATTTATTGTTTATTCGTAAGCAAAAAGTTACAACTCAAGCGAGCTCAAGCACCATTCTGTTTTTTAAATGAAAGCTCAAGGTATGCACTTTAAGACCCCGTTGCAGTTTTTTGCAACAAATTGCTATTTTGGCAAATATTCTCATTTTTGTGTACACTGATACGAGTATAATTTCCGATCCATTCAGTCTTTGCATATACACGAGTCACAGATAGCACTTTCATCAGATATTTATGCGAGTCAAAATAAGACGGAAGTTAATAGTGACAACATTGCGGTTGAGCTCTCACTTAGTAATTATAACGTTTAAAATTCCGCAAGAAAAGCATCTCGTTGATCATCAGTGCTATGTACCAAATGTTTATATAAATATTTATGTATAAGTATGCGATATAATAATGTTAAAATATATACAAATATTAATGTTTCAGTAATGACTGCGTAATTATTTGACTAAAAACTACAAACCACAATACTTTTAATATTTTTAATAATATAATTATAATTAAAACAACAAATTAAACATTAAACGTTAAAAAAGTATACTTTTAGCTTCTTAGAGTTATATTACAATAAAATATTTTAATAATTTGCACGGGAATTGCAGATTCATTTTTGGCCAGCTTTTCGGGCAAATTCGCCACTGTGCGCCGGGTTAAATACTTCAACCGTGATCGTCTATTTTTCAGCACCACCATTTTCCCTCTACACCTATCACCTCCTTTGGGTGTAAATTGCAAGACGTTTCTCATAGATTTAAGAATAAACAATTCTGTTACAAGAATTACGGTCACATTATTAAAATATCTACACCTAACGATAAAATGGATAAAATCACTGACAACTCGAACCAAAACCTGACCACCGCTTCTAACAAATCACACTCGCTACTGGTACATAAAAAACCTACATCATTTGGCCGAAACTCTCTACTTCTGTATTAACAGAACGTCACCGGACAGTGATATCATTCCCCGCGAATATCCCACGGTGGCGCAAAGATCTGCTCGATTCACACTGTCGTGAATCTGGATTCGTGCTTGATGACACGTTCAAGGCCGATAAGTTCGATATGGGCGCCGCCCCGCCACGTAAATCACGGCGGATGATGTAATTTCATGTAATTTCCCTTTCCTGCGCCCAGACAGTGCAGCTTTCGCCGTGCCGCGCCCGTATGAATAACCGCGACTTCTCGCGTGCAGTTTGGCCACCTGAACGTCCTCCCCCTTTATAATTCGTGTCGGCGGATTACGCGCAAATTGCGAGTCCAACGTTACTGGGTTTGGGACGGCTGTAATTTCGTAGAATCCTCGTAACATCGCGCATCCTCCAGATTCGTCTGCGATTAGAAATTACCCGTGATCGTGAACTTCCAGGCCTGGGAGCAGGGAGTTTGTCGAACGTACGTGCGTACAAGCGCGACGAGGTGCGCCTTTAAACACGCGCGTAATAGCCTGAATCAAGGGGCGAGTTCGACATCGATTTGATTGATAATCAATCTCCCGTGACATATGATTACCGATTTTTCGTTTGCACCTCGGTCCACTCGTTGGACCAGCACCCCGGAGCACTTGAGGCCAGATTGATGTCTAATCTGCATGCATTAAGCTGTAGAAGGTACATGCGTGTGATTCCGCAATTTCTTGAACCATAGGATAATGATTTGTTGCCTGCTAATTTTGTTAGGTCGGTGCCCGGAAAATCGATAAGCCTCGGAGGGATGGAATCGCGCGATTTAAAAGTCGCGAGGTGAGAAGTTTAGTATTAAAGCTTCCTTGGTCGCTATTGCGATTAGGGTAGCTAGGGCTGGCTGTATTATTACAGCGATCAGGTGATAAACGCGCTGGAATGATTGGAGGGTGGTTCGGGATAATATGTTAATTGTGGCTTTAGGATATAATGGAGAGGGAATGGAATATTTGATGCAGGTATACTGTGTAACACTGCGAGTTAATGATGCAAATTTCGGAATATAGATTCCTGTTAGATCCTTGTTGAGATAAAGTTTTGAAAATAATTATTTAAGCAGTTCTTTGAAATAAAAAGTTATACTTATAAGTAGGTACAATATAGGTACTAAGGTTTGAAAATTATTTCTTGAATCATACTCTGTTTTTAACAAGATTAGTAATTCAATGCATATTTGATTCTAAAAGTATGTAGTTAAATTGCTACAATATTTCTTTCAAATTTATCAGTAATTATAACTCTCTGTGAGAACACCATTCAACAAAATTTCTTTTTTAGTTTCACTTAAGCCCCAGAAAAAACCTATTCAACTTTTTCTTCAAAATACAGTGCCTTTTCAGAAAAGCAGGTAATCTAAGGAGAGTTGCAGTTGGATTCATTCTAAATACTCCTAGGAACACCCAAGGGCTTCAGCAGAATTTTCTCCGGGGAGAGGGGCAACTTTGGGGTGACGTTAAAGAAAAGTATAGTAATAAAAAAACCACCCTGGCGATGATATCGACGAATCGAATCGTGACAGACGTGGCGCGAGTGGAGTAGCCCTGTTGCTTCTTTGGACCCATTTTATACTACTGATTTAATAAAAAAAATTTTAATCGAAATTTAAAAATATTCCCTTTTTAATATAAACTTTATAAAAATCAATTTTTAAAAATAAGCGATTTTTTTTCTCATAAGCCACGAGGGACAACTACCCCTCCACCTCCGGACTCCCACGAGAACTCCGCCCACACGTAGCAAACACAAGAAACAAAAGAATAAAGTAGATTCATTTGTGGCCCAATTTCTGTTCTCGCAAACGCTCTGGAAGCGGACACTGCGAAGTCGAAGTAAACGAGTATACCTGCTACTCATTGACCACGCTGATTCCGCCAGCAGAATTCCGCGGATATTTGAGTGCAATCTGAAAAGCACAAGCTGCTTGACTGTGCAGAGGAAGATCCGCGTAAACGCTCAATCTCGGCGGGGGTATGCGCTCCGGTTGAAACAAAAAGTATCGTCGCTCTGACAACCGATCTTTTACAAGTAATTCCAGTGACTTAAAGCAAGGGGGCGAGTATGCAATCGCGCTGAGTACATACGCGCAGAACCGGCGAAGTTAAAGCGCCCGATCACGTAACTTCGTAACGAGCCTTTTCCTCTGGCACACGAGCGGGTGTTCGCGGTTAAGTGGTAACTACAGAAGTCAAATCGCACGTTTACGTATATTTATCGGTATCAACAAAGCCGTAAGATTTTAAAGCGACCGTAATTACTGTTATCTGGCCGGATCGTTATTCCGAAGAACGGTCAGCACGGGAAGGGATATATGCCCCCCCTCTCGCGGTGCCGAAAAGAGAACTATGGCACAAACGTACGGACATTCCATTCCACTTTCTTCGCGGCGTTAAACTTCGCCTTCTTTTCCCGCCATTAGTTTTCAATGAACCATCAATTAGCCATTAACCTCGTGTAGGAATTTTAGTGGTTAATAATATAAATATGTATGCTGTACTAGATACATGATCGTTATGATACATACATGCTTAAGATTATTGATAGGCGAATTTCAGTTATTTTAGGTGTCCTGAAATGTGCCCTAAGGTGAATGTCCCAATACCTGGACATTTAAGGTACGGCGGAAACGCGATTGAGAATTTTGCAGTTATACAGGTCGATTTATATAAAAACGATTTTGCAATTACATGGGACACTGCGTGTACTTTATCATTAAAAAAAACCAACACGTTGTTGGATTGAATAATTTTGTAAAATATTGAAAATTCATAGTCCTTACAATGGCCCAATACCTGGACAGCTTAACTATATAGTATGTCCCGGTGTCCCGATTTTACTGTCCCATTACCTGGACACATGATGAAACATCAGCAATTTGAATGTTTTCTAGGGAAATTAAATAAAAAAAGCAACACAATAGTTTTTCCTATTGGCATGTTTTTTGTGTATAAGTAATTTATTCAAATCAGTAAAGGAACTTGAGTAAAAACAATCTATTATTGAATGACTAATTTTAAGGTCATGTGTATTCGTGTGTGACACGCGAATTTTACACATGAATATTGAATTGAATATTATCATTAAAACAAGATAACAAGAATACAAAGTAATAATTGCTAAGGTGTTAAATAATGATTTTAATATTGTGTCAACAATAACTCGTACTTATTTTATAGTCTGCACACATGGTCAGGTTTAGGGCCGTTCCAGGATTTCACTGTACCAGTAGATAGACACGCGAATAAAAAACTGATAAGAACTTTAATTTTAATGTTCCAATAAAAAAATAATACTACAAGGTACCATTTTCCTAAAAATGTATTAGTTGTACCAATATACTAAACATTATTAATAATATTCGCTTAAGAAAAAGTCTCTTTAGCAGTTCAGCTAACGGCAATACTAAAATGGTGTAAACCAGAGGGTTCAAGAAAATGTATTTTTATTACGGGTGTCACAAGTTTACTAAGAAAAATATGTATGTGAATATATTTTATTAAATATTTGGGTAATTGAATAAAATTATTCTTTTATAGATAAAGCGAATATTAAGCGTAATAATCAGCATTATTTGCACTAGTGTCCAGGTATTGGGACGTGTCCAGGTATTAGGACATTTACCTTATTTAAATTAGTGACTGATGGAGTTGATTCTGCCTTTTTTCCATTTCCTAGCGGATGTCCATTTAGATGATTTGAAGAGCAACATGATTTTAGTTACTGGATGAGTACCTATACTTTTTTTTGTATTAATATTTCGTTAGACGAAATGAAAGAATTTCGGTGATACTGTATAGTATGACCTTGGGAGAAATGAAGGTCGAGACAGTTTAACGTTAAGTGGAGCAAATGATTGATGTTAAATCTAAATTACAATTTTCTATTTTAACCCTCGGTTGTCACACAAAATTTGACTTTCAGGTAAAGTATATTTGAGGCATCATTGAAAATCGTACTACTGACGCCATGTAGTAATAAATTCATGTATCTTTTATATTCTATAAGGTAGAGACGCTTCCCGAGTTAAGGGAATTCTATTTGTTAAATTTATTAAAAATTAAAGAAGGTATGATTTTTTAAGCAAAAAAGAAAACTTTTTCTATAACTCTTTTACTTCCAAAAGAAATATTAATTTTCAAACTTTATTTCAGAATTTTTGCGAATTACTTTAACAGATATTTTTTAAACAGCAGCTTATTGAAAATTGGCTTGGAGCGAATCGACCCAGTGTGACAACTTCGTTTGAAAAAAGGGGTGTGACAGCCGAGGGTTAATGGTAATTTGAAATGGAACTCTCTCAGTCAAAACTTTTGTCAAACTCGTAGATATAGAGCTTCAGTTATTAACCCTTGGACGGCGGATAGTTTGCTTAGATGCAGGGTCCATTTCGAACCCCAATTTCATTCACACACATCTCTGAACAAGCTGTTACACTAGATTCTAATGTTATGATCTGAAATTCATATCTTCCCGAAGAAATAATACAAATAATACATAACGCATGTAGTTTCATATTCAGAACGAGTCAAAGTGGACCCAATATCCGCCACTCGGGGAGTAACACTGGAATTTTGGCCTCCGCTTAAAATTTAAAAAAATCTACAACTTCCGCTTTTCCCACCACAATTTCTGTCATTAGGAACTCCAATACACTTCGATCTTCCTGCTATTCCTCACACTTTCTTAACGACTAGAAACAAATTTCAAAGGCCACAAAAAATACCAAAAACCCACCAAAAATAATCTAAACCTCATTCCAAAAAACTCTCCCCAAACCCGCCTCCAGCCGTCAACAAATAAACACCCACCAGCCAATGCGTCTCAATTTACGCGCCCCGCGACGCAAGAATCCTCACCGAAGAAATCGTTGCGGCGAAACCGCGAGTCTCGCCGAGTTCCGCTCGAGACCCCCTCGGCGCGCCATTTTTACACCGCTGGATGGGGCCATAAATCCAGGGGTATCGCATGCGAACGTCAACGAATTAATGTAGAGAATTCCGAAACGAGACGAGGCTTAATCGCACGACCCGCCGTGGCGCGTGTTTCGCTTTCGATCGACTCGCGGCCGCGGCGCACACACACGCGCGCGCGGGATATGCACCGCGCTCGATGGTTCACGCGGGGTCAAAGTCAACTGGTTCCTACCCCATATTCAGCGGGCAACGAATACTCGGGCGCGATTGCGTCACCGTTCCATCCGCATGATCCAGCACGACCACCATAAATTGTCTGCCGTCTGGTTGGTCGCGGCGGCGAGCGCGACGTGCCAGTCTCACGGCCGAGATTATCATTTTTCCGCGGGCCTGCTGTTAACAGGGGTCGATTTGTTCCCGGTGGAATTCGCGCGCGGCGTGCCTGCCGAAGAGGAATTTGGATTGGAACGTTGCGTGTCTCGGCGGCGTTACCCGTGGAAAGCTCTTTTTATTGAATCGTCTGTGTTGCTGAAATAAGAGGCCCGAGGCTGCTGCGCGTATTGTTCACGATCGAAGGAGGTCCTGAGTGGCGTGGTAGACGCTTCTGCGTGCTGCCGCGATTTTCTGGCTTTATTGGGTCGTAGTTTACGAACTAGCGCTTGATTGGAACGGATTATGTTCGGGAGGATTTGCAGGGGTAGCGTGTGTGGAATTGAAGTTGGTGCTTAAAAGGCGAATGATTGATCCGGGTGGTGGTATGTACGTATGTCACTGAGGAAGTTAATCACACTAATCATTCGATACCAGTATTTTCCAAATTTTTGGAAATGTACGTTCACGAACACAAAGTGGAAGATTAATGTGTTGTAGGGGTGTGCCGGTATCCGAAATTACGGGACCCGACTTGCGATTCGGCAACCGATTTTCTTGCTTAAGGCGAGTTTCTGGTCTAAAAATTGATCTTTTTTTCTTTCATTTTCTGAATCCTCAACCTTTTACCAAAATTCCCGAAGTTACAGGCATTTTTACAGGCAGAAACAGTGTTTTTCTCGAAACAGTGTTCTCAAAATATGTTGCACATATGTACTTTTAAAATAAGTGAATAGTTGTAAAAACATACCTATACAGTAGATATTCCACAAAAAAATTCCCAAAAATCGCGTTCTCCTTCTCCAGCTGACTAGGTCATAACCCCTTAAATCACAACTTGAAAGATTTCGGTAACAATCGGGTACTCGATAGGGATTGCAAATCGGTAAATCGGTAAATCGGTTTGAAGTTTTTTTTTCACTGATAACGTAGAAGATATCGACGGAATTATGCGCTACATTGCTATACATACAATTTTTACCGCTAATTCGCCAAATTTTTACCGGTAATTCGATAAATTGTGTATTTCTCACGATTCACTGGTAAATTGATTTACCGGTAAATATCGAAAAATACATAATTTATCGAATTACCAGTAAAAATTTGGCGAATTACCGGTAAAAATGGTATGTGTAGCAATGCAGCGCATAATTCCGTCGATATCTTCTACGTTATCAGTGAAAAAAAACTTCAAACCGATTTACCGGTTTGCAATCCGTACTTAGTACCCGATTGTTAAGCAAGAATTTCGGCTCCCGAATCGCAAATCGAGTCCCGTAATTTCGGGTACCCGCACACCCCTAATGTGTTCATAAGTGCTTACGATTTCATAATTCTAACGAAGTGCTCATGCGGTACGACAGTAAAAAAATGGAGGTTCCCATAACGTAAATTTCGTAGCGCATCGATCAGCAGTATCAAGTTATCAGGGAACACCCTCCCCATTAAATTGCTATTTGCATTGCCGTATTTCAGACACCAGCCAGCATTAGCCGGGTAGCCGTGTTTCCCACAGTGCTGTTGCGCGTCCCATTGTGCACGCCGTTACATAATGACAACTTGAACCGCGGCGCCAACAGCGGGAGATCAATCTTGTTATTTTCATCAGAGGCGCGGGCAACGTGCGCGTTTCCGCGTGGTGGTGGGACGCACTGCCCATCGCTCGCCTCGCGCAGGTACATTTACCGGTGGATATCGTCGTTCGCAGCGAACTTATCGTAAATAATGGTCTCGTTAGAAAGAAACTACTTAATGGAGAGCGTAATCTCGCGGTGCCACCAGCGCCACGCCGCCCCGCGCACGTTGCTTTACACCTAGCCGAGGAGACTTTACGACTCGCGGAGCCAGCGCTCGTTGCCCGCGGATAAGGGATTTATTATTACTGTAATGCTGTCTGGTGTGTGTAGCTTGTTGCAACCGGGGCTTAAGGTCGTACGTCTCTACCTACCGATCACCTCGAACACGAACCCCAAAGCCGCCCTGCGCACCATGTTTATCCTCTAAACAACGAGCTCGGCTGTCAAATTAGATTTCTTCTGCCATACGAGCTATACTTAGCAATAATTTCAGTGTTAAAGACAAGAATTATTTGAATTGTTCGAACCGTGGACTCTTTCGACTCCCTTTGGAACTCGGGAACCTCTGAATTATTAACGATTTATTAAGGATTCTACTTAAACCACTTTTAATAGCTTATTAAAATATCTAGACACGAGGAGTGTTGTCTCGCTTAAATGTCTCATTCTTGAATTCATTATCGATCTTCAACGCTAGCAGAGTTCTCCTGCTAATTTTTAGCCACTTTGGCGGTTCTAATCACGGGGCGAATGGATGATATTTTTCACGGACAGTTGTAGATAGTGCTACCGAAGGTTGTTCGTAGGGTACCGAGGAAACTCAGGAACAGTGGTCATTCATGTACCTACCTGCGACTGGTACAACGCGGTAAATTTAATACACCACCCGAACGCTCCCCGAAGGCGCCATTTACTGCTGTTCCACAATGTTAACGATCTAGACGTTTACGATTAGAGTGATTTCTGGCCAGTGAAATTTTAGTGTTCATCGAATCTTCAATGGCTAACGTTACATCTTAATGGTTCCAGAGCATTCCCTCTTAGTTAGTACGATGTTCGCGAGACTGGTTTGCTTAATTCAAGAGACATTCAACAAATCGAACAGCTAGGGCACTTTCACGCGAGACATTTCTGTGGTTCTCGACTGGTATTTCGTATATACTGTATTCCACATTAGAGCATACCGGTTTCGCGCAGGCACGACCCTCGCGATCGTTGCTACGAACGACTCCCCACTTAACCGCGTATGTTTTTCTCCGTCGCACGGCCCTCTACTCTCTCTGTTAACTTTTCGTGCGGGACGTTGTTTACCAAAATGACAAATTTGTAGCGCTTAGACCCAAAACTTTAAACGCGTTTTCCTCAAAATCATGTCTTCAAAGTCGGTGACACACATAGCGATTTACTCGCGGCTTTGCAGCCTTAATTTAGGGTTAAAAATCTAAGTGCTATCGGGAGCTTTTCTTTTTTTTTGCCTAGATTATTTTACACTCGAAAAACGAGCGATTTTTTGCCAAATATTGATGCTTCAACTTTGCACAGCCGCCACTTTGCCTCAAAATAATTTTTCCAAAATCGAGCCCGATAACGCCTAGATAATTTCACATATTAACTAAAATATAAAACTTCATATAAAACTTTCGAATTTTCAATTTTGGATAATCCTGCATCGAGCTACGGTTGTCACCTCAAAGCGCCTAAAAAAAGGACGTTTCGGGCATCGCCTATAACTCACAAACCTTTCAATACTTTTTACCACAAAAAATACTGAAATATCCGTAAGATGTCCTCTTTCCACAAGACCAATGTTTAATAATAAAAGTTTATCGGTTTTTCTAGAAAAAATTCCCAAAGAAGCATGTTGTTTTGACCGTTGCAGGCAGGCCTCCCCCTTAAGAACCGTCCCCCTAAACAAGATATGAATATATCGAAGATATGAACCCCCAGATCCAAAAGCGGCATGTGTGAAAGAGACATAAGAATCACAGTCTGCGCACAACGTTCACGCATAGCCGTTGATGGTGGCTAAGCAGCTTGCAGCAATTCTTCGAGCGCAAGCTTTTCGCGTCGTTCTTTGGGAACAGAGTCCGACTTGTTATGTCTGCTTGTTATTTTATCGCTGCTTTCAGACACTAACGCTCACTTTCAGCGAAAAATACGGTCGGTAGCCAGAGAGTGCAGATAGACAAACTTGCTTCGTCGTTTTTCTCATTAAATGGTGATTTAAAAGAAGAGTCAAAGAATGTCGATGCACGCGGTACTCGTAAAAACGGAGGAATAGCGTTCAATTGTCGCGGAGTTATAAATCGAACCAAGCGTTTCATCATCGCACAACTATTTTCAGAAGCAGGAACTGAAAAACAAATTCATTTACGACGTAGGAAGCATTCCCCGGGGAACTTTGCTTGTCAGAACGGCAATATTGATTCAGTTCCACCGTAATTATGTAAATGACGGTTTTTCTCCTCGAACAACCCATCGGCACAATTAAGAAAGGGTAGGGAAATTTCAATTATTTCTCGGCGCTGAGATTTCCCCTTGGAAAATAAACGCCCACCGTAATTCCAACTATCGCTATAAAATTATACCCCGTGCGTCGGTCGGCGTGGTCTTATTCGTGTACGTTTACCCCACATTAATATTCCATCAATTTCGTTTTCCCGCCAAAGCGTCCCGTGCCGCCGAGTTGCGTGAAAAGGGACCACCACGCCGGCCGTCCACCGCGCGATAGTTCATTTCCGTGGCTCGTTCACAATTTCCACGTTTATCGGGGAAAAAACACGGAGCCGTGTTGTATTCAACGCGCGACGCCAACGATCATTCCCTTTAATGATAACCACCCCTGTGTAATCGCGTTTAACCGGCATGATTAAATGACTTCTCTGGCTGGTGAACTTTCAATTAAAGGTAAAGTCGCCCAGCGAAAGAAAAACGCTCGTTCTTCGCGTTATATTCCCTCGTTCCAGGGAACGCGAGCGAGATCCATTTATCCAGGATCAGTTTTTCCCCGTAGACGCAAGCAGAAGAACAATTTTCCTGTTTCCTGTTTCGTAATAGCTTGCACTGCACGAATTTCTGGAAACTTGCAGCCCTCGGCGGTCGCGTTCAGCGTCGTGCACGAATTAAGGCTCTTTCGTACGAGTCAACTGTGCCGCTCACGAATAGTATTTTGGATATTTTCGTTTGGTAGTGACTGTGTGTTTTTTTTTTTAAATATGAAGCGCTGTAGAAAGTATTCTTTTAGAGAAATACCTTTTATATCGAAGATAGTCCAAGCTTAGAAGTGTCAAGGCCTTTTCACACGAGGCGTTTTTATGACTCGGCTCTGGAATTTCGGTTATATTCACTTGCTAGAGACTGTACTATTTTGAAGAAATATGAAAGGATAGGAAAGGTGTGAATTGTTAGAAATATAGGGGCGATTTGAAGATTCCGCGGCCTTTATGACCATAACGGAGTATGTTGCAGACCGGGAAGAGAACTTTGAGCAGATCGGGATCATGGCATTGCGAGAGGAATGGACCGAGTATAGAGATTTGAAAAGGGGGCTAATGTGGAATAATAATGGAAACAAAAATTCTTGATACACTCCTTATTTTTGTATCAATTTTTAGGATTTTTTTGCAAAGATACCAATGCTGTTGTTTAAAAACACTGGTTAAAATTAATAATTTGGATAAACCTTATGGTTCATATTCTGAGGAATATTATAAACAAACAATTTTCAAAATTTGAAGTTGATTGGTCAAACAGTTTTTGAATTATCCCCGGGGTCAATTTTGAAAACGTGGTTTCGAGAAAAAATGCGTTTTAAGTATGGTCGGCGCTCTGAGGCGCGCTGACTCGACAGACTTATTGATACGCAGTTGAAGTTCGGTCTATAACTTTGAGAATATATTTTACCCGGCTAGGAAATATTAAGTGATTCAATTACAGAATAATTACTATAAAAAATAATCCCACCCCAAGATAATTGTGTCTTTCTGTGAATGCTAGCGATTGCCTAACATCGTCGAACTAGCCTTAAACCCAGAGAATTCCACGGACTTGCATCATACTGTAGCCATCGTGTTATTCGAAGTTCCAACAGGTGACGTTTGACCGTCGACTGACAAACTAATTAGGTCCCAACGTGCCACAGCGAACAACCGTTAACAATGTCCCCTTCATTTTAAATTAAAGGGGAAACCGAGTCGAGGACCGATAAACGTGGGACGCGCGCATTTGTTAGCGAAGTTGCACACGTGCCTGACAATTTTATAGAGTCCATCGTTCTATTCTAGTCACTTCGAGCAGCCGGCCATTCCTGCACGCGTCTGTGACTCTAATAATTGAATAGGCCATCGCCGCCAGCCTCTTTCCCTGCGACTTTCCTCTCGCCGTCGTCGAAACGAACCAGAGACTATTCGGCTCTTCGCTCGTTCTCGAAGGTAATTCAGCGGCTCAACTGGGACGCGGCAACGATCGAGGTTATTGTTCGTCTTCTGTAATTAGCTGCTCAATGAAAAGGACATTCTCGCTCGTTGCGCTTAGAAATGTAGGATTAAATACGTAGCAGTTTCTTCGTAATGCACTTTGTTGCGAGTGGTTTTAAAAGTTGCAGAATCGTGGAGGTCGTTTTAAGATTTGTTTTTGGAACGTGTGGGAAGTTGCGTAGGCTTAGAATATTGGATTTAGTTAATAGACAAGAGTTTAAGATACGCCGTCCTTGTGTAGAATAAGTGTAAGCTTAAGACGTCGGTGAAATTATTGCAAATTGAATAATTTTTTACCGCCGAATTATCATTCGAGGACGTAGGATCTCCTTGTCAACTCATGGCGAACCATGACATTCAATTTCATTCAAAAGAATTTGAAACCCTTTATTGAATCACTTTCCAATTAATTTAAATGTTAGAGAATTAAGGGGGACCCTATCCCGAATCCACTAACGAAAGACAAAGTTAGGGATTTTTTTGTTCGTAAAAATTAAAATATAGGGGTTGAATATTTTATATAGTTTTAAAGCAACCTTTAAGGATTTTTTTATATTTCAATTGTTCGATTTTTTACTAGCACTTCAGTGCAAATTTGTATGTAAAATAATTAAAGTCAACCCTTCAAACTGCTGTAATTTCCAAAATAATTCGAATTTTGAGAAAATCCTAGGCTAAGTGGAAAATAATAAATTCCAGTTTATATATCGATTTTGTATTTCCTTCTCAGATGATCCAGTCATTCCCGGGACTGCGGGCCAGTTTTCTTGCTGGTACTCCGGGAAATCATTTTGTCTAACGCCATTTTGTACAATTTTCATATAAAAAAATGTTTTCTAGCAAAATAAAGGTCGCTTTAAAACTATATAAAAACTCTAAGCCTTATGTTTGTATTTATGTTAACAAAAAAATCCCTAACTTTGTCTTTTGTTAGTGGCTTCAGGGTGGGGTCCCCTGTTAATGTGGTGACAATTAGTTAGCGGGCCATGTTATCTAATATCATACATATTTATACCATTTTGTTACATCCTTCCTTAGCAGCGGTACCTCCCTTGAAATTTTTGTGCAACGTAAATTTGAATCCAAAGAATACTTCGCACCAATAACATTGCCTCACTAAAGCGTCACGAGTAATAGAATTTTCACACGCTCTGTATCTTTTCCTACCTTTCTTAATCGAGCACTGTCTCTCTGTCAAGTGAATAATCGAAAACGTCAGCCGCGAGCCGCAGAAGTGTGTCGTGTGAAAAGGTTCTCAGTTCTATAATACTTGAATACTTGACGGAAGCCAAGTGATT
The DNA here is from genome assembly GCA_910592295.1 of Andrena haemorrhoa. Classification (NCBI taxonomy): domain Eukaryota; kingdom Metazoa; phylum Arthropoda; class Insecta; order Hymenoptera; family Andrenidae; genus Andrena; species Andrena haemorrhoa. The sequence goes on from OU342943.1 coordinate 10,373,813, forward strand.
CGTCTTTTAATGCACCGATGACACGTCCACTCGATGGGAAGAAAAATACCGATACTGTCAGCCTAGGCCTAGGATAACGAGGACAAGAGACGCGCGAGCTTAAGATAGAGTGGAATGGGGGCTGTCATCGTTTGAAATAGAAAGCAGCAGTTTGTCCGTCGAGCCTTCTTGCTCATTTTTCCGGACATTTGTCCTCGCAACGTCAAAATAGCGCTACCCCTGGCGCTCCCGCCAGATCTTACTGGATCTGCCTACATTTCGTGATAATCCACGTCGAAATTCATTCATTCAAAACCGCGGGATTCACCACTATCACGTTAGACCTTATATCCTTGAGGTTCCAAGTATTTATTGAAGTATTGTGTTGACAGATTTTTTGAGCGCCTAGTCAAACCAGTGTTTCGTACATTACGAACAAGTTATTCAAATTCACATTTGCTATTTTTATGATTTTTTCTAGAAAAAAGTATACAATGTACGGGTCTAAAACTTTTTGCACTTTATTCTGCTAGAAATGTAGAGTATAAAACAATTTTTTTATTTCACTTTTGCCCACATCTGCTTCTGAAATGCATTGCGCGCTGCATCGTTTAAAGAAAAAACTAGCCTGGACTATCGCCACGATAATTTTAGATACGATCATCCAAAATCAAAGATATTCCTTAACTGCACATGTGTGGTTACCGTGCCACCCTCAGGCAGTGTTAAGAAACAACTGGGCGATGATTGCCATATGTTTAAACGATAGAGTCCCGAAACATGTTTTTTTCGCACAAAAATGTTTCGTAAAAAAATTGGAGTGTGTGAAAATTCGCAATAGAAGGTAGCGCAGAAGTCAGTGCAATTATGAGTAGAAACCCGTTTGAATTTTTAGATTCGGTCCAGAATTGCATTTTTTATCGTGGCGATAGTGCGTGAAAAATTGTTTCGAGAAAAACGTAGTTAAAGTTTGGCGCCGAGCGCGTTCGTCTAGTGACGGGGACTTGCTCGTGAGCGCCCTATTTTCCATGCGTTTATTCGATTAAAACAAAAATTAATTCTTCTTTTAGATCAATAAATGTATTATTAATTAAAAGAAACATCATATTTCTATCTATTATACCTGCGTCACAATCCATCTTCAAAAAATACCTATTTTTAAGGCCGTCGAACTGTTCACCCCCTTGAACTGCCTGTAAAATCTGTACCGTTAGGAATTTCGTTCTAAAATTTTACCTGGTCATTCTTGAGATATCGTGGGATGAAAATATGCAAAAAATTTTTTGATGTTTTGATAATAATTTAATATATTTCACTTGGTTTTCTTTTAATATATGAAAAGATTGCATCGTAAATATGGAATTTATACTATAAAAGAAGGTTTGACATGATTACTGCATTAACAGATTAGTATAAATTAGATAAATTGGATAAGTAGTCTTTATCAAGCAAGTAATTAAATCAAATCGTTTAAGGAATTAAACCATCGAAACCCGCTGTACAGACGTGTGATATTGAGAGACAGAAAATCATATCAAGATTCACCGCTTTTTCTCGCGATGAAAACACACGGAATAAATGGTGAAAGGGGTCTACGATCGTTTCGAATTGACAGAATAATTAATTAGTGCTCGAGGGTAATTGACACACCACTGACAGACGATATCCTGCTGGCTCGTTCATGTTTCTTCTGCCATTCGTATTGTCGGCCAGCAGCCACGTTTCCCTTCGTGCAATTAACAAAGTGCAATTCACTTGATGCTCGCGATTAGAAACGCGTGACAGTAACATATAGCCGTGATGTGCGTTTCTCACGCGGACACGAAGCTAAGGACCACTTTACGTTCTTAATGCAAGCTTCCACGCGCAGCTCCGCTCGAAACGTGTAATTAAAAGTCGTTTAACGGAGAGCTTAATTTGTTTATTATGCCCTGCCGCCCAAACTGACTTCCTCGCGCGATTTGGCGTTGTAATTGGAGGGGAACGTATAATCAACGAAGAAAACTACAAGCATTTCTTGGTGTTCATGCGGCATGCTTCTATAATTTGGCAGACATCTTGGAAGATAACTCTTGTACTTCATTGCTTAATTGATTGCATGGTTATTTAGTGCTTCAAAGTGATAAATGTTTCTTCGCAGACACATCCGCGATTTGGATTTTTTTTTTTTAAGAAGTATGCAACATGTTCCTTTATAAAAATCGGTAAAATAGATATTTAGAAGAATTATTTATGTATCTTTTTTTGTAATAAACAAATGCTCCTTGGGTGTGAAGTAATACTCGTGTGAAACATCTCTTAAAAAATCATTTTTTACTCATACGATTTTGGTAGTCAGTAAAACAAAACTAAATAGTTGCAAGTGTAGGCGTACACACAAAATTTTTCACAATGTTTTCCAGATAGTGCATTAATTCGGAAGCTTTTTTGTATTTTGGATAATTTATACTGCAATACTCTTTCCAGCATATGTGTAGCTTCGAAACAAAAATAGGGACACTTCTTGAACTTAAAGTTGTTTTATTTGCATTCTCCTAAAATAATGACTAAACCTTCCACATCGACCGAATATTCAGCACCTGGTCATGCTGGATCAAATTACGATCGACTTAAGCATGAAACGAAAGCAACAAGTCGTATACGGCGATTGATTCTCAACTTACGGTGGAGAAAAAAAAGAGAGAGAAGGCACGTGGTAGATGGTCGAAACGCCGAAGATTTACGGTACCTTAATCGCGCTACGGTAATTTGTAGAACTCGAGGTGGTGGCTGCGAACAGCTAATCGAATTAGCGAATTAATTGCGTTATTAGACGCCACGGGGCCGCAGCCTATGCGGGCACGGATGCCAATAATCGTAAATCATCGGATTGAATTTTGAATGCCGATTCCCTGGTCCCGTGCTCTCTTCCTTTCGAAAGAGCTGCGCGTGGATTTTGGTTCTTTTTCAAGATGGTAAATTTATCATCGCATGCTAATTCCGAGGTGTTAATCGTTTAATAAGCGAGACACCGTGTATCGTGTATTTTGGAAGGCATTTAGATTTATGGGCCCACCGAGATTCTTCTTTTTCGATTCGATGTCGCCTGTGACACGCGATTTGTTGTTTAGATTCTTTTATTTTTTTGCGCTGCTGTTTTAGGGTCCGATGTTTGTGTGCTTTGGTGCGAGTGACTTAAATGAAAGAAAGATTGAGCAGGATTGAAGGTATATGAAGATAGGATTGAAGATATATATAGGAAACTTGGATTTAGTTGTAGCTTGTGTAGAATTCTAATACAAGGGAACGTATGAAAGGTAAAAATGTATGTTGGTTTGGTTAATCGAGGATCGCGAATTAATGTGTGAGAAGTGAGTTACGCAGCACCACCTAGTACATAATTTGCATAAGTTTGACAATCGAGGAAATGTGAATGGTATAGAATGATAAATTTACAATCGTGTCACTATCATTTACTTCAAGCATAACTTGTTCCAAATGAAAGAAATGGAATAAAACGAAGAAGTAGCTCAGAATCCAGGTCTTCAGAATTTGTAGATCCTGAATCAGAATCTGTTAATTAATAGAGTTAGTAACTCCAATTAGAAAATTGAAAACACGAATCTTCAATTCTTGATATTTAAAAATTGGTATGCACAATAAATAATTCGTGCATTTTACTTTAACTAATAACCACCCTAATTCACAGAAATAAATTAGGATGAATATCTTTAATTTTACATACTTATTAAAAATAGTGTTAAAAGAATATAATATACATTTCCATGAGCTACACACTACGTGGTGTGCGTGGATCGAAATCTGCAGAAGCAGGTCGTAGCAGGAAGCTCGTACCTACTAATTTTACAGGGGAATGCTTTAATTCACTCACTGACAATAAGTACCACTTACTTATTTCTATATAACTTGTCCGCGTGAATTACGAAATTGGCTCCTGCGGTATAGTACCAACACCACGCACAGAATTTCGCTGTTAGACGAGTCTCTGCCGTAAGGTTAAACTAGCATCGGATCGGTTGTGCACCGGGTATTTTCGTGTTAACATGTCAAAAGGAACCGCGCTCGTAAACCAAACGAAATACGATGTCAGTGTCTTCCACGCAAGAAGATTTATTGCTACTTGCGACTTTCAGTGGTTCTTAGCTTTGCCACTCTGCCCTCTGCGGAATGCCGATAAACCTACGAATTTGCCATGAACTAAGTACTAGGAAATGATCTTTTGTATATACGCTTGTCGCGTTGGAGAACAATTGGATTCAACAAATTTTTACAACAATCTGTTTCTTAAAAAATATGGTATACATTTTGCTACGTTTGATTCATATATTTAAGAGAATATTAAACAGAATTTCCAGTATGAATGGAAGAATACGTTTCTGAAGGCAGATAGATTTACTTAATGTTGCGAAAATGAGAAGTGGATGTTTCTTTGTCGAAAAGTGTTCTTTAAATTTGTGGATAGTTGAGAAAATAAAAGGGCGAATATAAGATCCTGATAAGCTATAAATGTTAGTGAACAAGGACATGAAATTTCTACTCGAAATTTTCGAAAATCACTAAGGCACTTTATGTGTTTCTATGTTGACGACAGTAAAGATATTACAAAATCTTTTGCAAAGAATTTTTCTAATTACAATACCATTATTAATCTGGATTTAAAAAAACAGTTCTAAACATGTCTGTACAAATATTCCAAACAATCTCAACGCAGTCATACAAAAATTATATCACATAAAGCATGTGCCTACATACAGTTTCTCTTATTTGGCTTGTTTCTTCCACAATATACGACAGCGAAAGATACAAATTTTCACAGTTAAAATTACGAGCATCGAATCACAGGAAATAGAAAAAAGCCTTTATATCGAAAGGAAGCACAGGGCAAAGAAACAATCCCATAAAATACCGTTATCCCGAAGCCTCGCCCCAAAAAAAAGGAGGACTAAATTTCGAGCAAGCAGGTCCTTATAAATCTCTTGCAGGAGCATTCTTAAAATAAGACGTTACTGTCCAGCCACGTTTCCCTATCATTTTCCCATGGGTAACCCCGGACGAAAATTTGAGAACCCCAAAAAGGGTAAACGTTACTGCCCCGTACGTGGCCCGAGAGAGGAGGATCCTCCTTCAGGATTATTTAGGGGCATTCCTTGAACGCCCACTGGTCACCCACGAGCCACGAGCCGCCACCACGAGATCAGGGGAGCCCCTAAGTTCCTGCTTTCGAGACACCGCTAAACAAGACGAAATGGGACGAGAGTATAACTCTGTCTGGCTTGGGACCCTCTCTCGATTTTCGACTCCCCATCCTCAGACACATCACTCAGCGCCCGTGTCTGCATGCAATATTGGAGCTGTTGCGTTTTTATTATGTCATTGCGTTTACATTGGAACGTTGTTCTTCTGAGAGTACTTAAATTCCATTTAACTTTTTTCTTATATTTAGTCTGTTAATGAGTGATCATACTTCTGGGAATCATCAGATGTTTAGATTTTTATTTATACCTATCGTAGGAATGTTAGGTCAGTCGTCATTTCTAGGTTCCGAGTGGTGATTGAGGAATATTAATTTGAATTAGGCAGATGGCACAAATTAATTGGTAGGAATCTGATTTTGAGGTCAAAGTGTGTTCGTGCTGAAAAAGAATTTTATTCTAATTTTTTCTTAGCAAGTTACGATAATATTCTTCGCCAGGAAATTCTGGTTATGGTATTAAAGGGTTAAGAGATAAGTTCAAGGAAATTTTTGCATAACATTTGTGATGGAAGTATAAAATAAATAAAACCGACTTAAAAAAAGGCACTGAAAAGTAAAAAATAATTTTTCCCTTATTTAATCTACGACTCTCATATTTTTTAAGTGGGCACCAGATTTACACAGTGCAAACTATGAGGCGCCGACTTAAAAATGGTGAGAGTCGTACATAAAATAGGGGAAAAAATTATTTTTTCCTTTTTAGTGCATTTTTATTTTTTTGAAGTCGGTTTTAATTTTTATTAAATTTTGTTATTTTTACCTTTTTAGTTTTATATATATTGACACAACATGCTGTGGAGATATGCGCGTAAGTGCATAAAATAATAATAAATAGGTGACAATAGTCTTTATTATTAACCAGAACTGGCAAAATATTGGGCAAATATTTCGGGCAACGCCCTCTTTCGAATAAAAAAAAGGTTTTCAAACTCGGTCCATTTGCTGAGGAATCATGCGGGGACAAACATAACAAAAAAAATATACATACGAGTCGAATCTACCTATAACCTCCTCACTTTTGAAGTCGGTTAAAAAGAAAAGCATTTAGACAAACATCAAAAGCATTTCAAAATTAAACTCAAGATACTATGTTCGTTTCATAAGAACAATTTATATTACGCGTTAAGGTTTAGGTATCATCTTGAAACATTTATCAGCAATTCCAATCTATAGAGTGAATCCTAGAATCGTGGATCATGAAGCTCATAATATTTCTCGAAAATGTATACGCTAGAAGAGTACGTCTCGTAACGTAGATTGAAAGAAATCTATCAACTCTGTAATCTAAAACGCTGTATCATCTTCCTAATAAATTACGAAGCATCTGTATTACCCCGTTCTCTTGTACCCCTACACAATAGTCCTCTATTTGAAGCCAACCAAACCCCGCTCAAACACATCCAAATACAAGCACTGCCCCCTCAGTATCATACATCATTCCTCACCTTTCAAACTCCCTAAGAAATTCACCCAGAAACTCCGCAAGAACACCAGAGGAACAAAACGAAAGCAAGCTATGCAGCCCGAAGAACTTAAGGCACCGCAGACCCAGAAGAGACTGCGTAGTCCCAGCTCCTCGATTTTCGATTCTCAGGCCAGAGATGTTTACGACGCTTCCACGTGTCGTGGCAAAGACACGATGGGGCATATACACGAGAGCTCCGCAAACGAAAACAGACACGGACAGAATAAAACGCCGCGGAAGCCCGTGGAAGGCAAGGCCTCCCTCGATTTTCGTTTCTCAGGGCGGGATGCGCGCCTCGACGCGCCGACGATCGTCCATCATAATATTTGTGCCCGTGTCGGCGGCTTGAATTATGTTGTAACGAGTAGTCACGAACGAGAGGAAGAAGAGGACCATCGCGCGCATCTCTGTCCGGCCGTGTATGGGCGACGAAAAGGGGAAAAAGAGCCACGGAAACGGACCCGCTAAGTACGAGCCTGATGTACGACTGGCCGAGCGAGCAAGCGCTGTGTCCGATTTTAACGAGAATCCAGCCAGATTAGACTCTGATAAACTATCGCCTGCTAGGGTTAATCCCCACCCAGATCGCCAGCCAGACAGGGATTAATATTTCTCGGTGGTATTCCATTGATGCTCGTAATTAAGATGGATGCCGTGGGTGATGGATGTCGCTGGCGACAGCGTGGACGCAACCTGTTGGAAGGAACAATATTAACCCTTGCACCGCTGGATAGCTTGGCCGTACGTCGGATGCAGGGTCCGTTTTCACTCATAATTTCATTCACACGCACACACACACCGAAAGAAGATTTTTCTATTAGGTCTTGATACTGTTAGGATCTAAGATTCTTATCTTCCTCGAAAAGTAGGGGATACCGGCGCAAAGATGGTCAGGCAAAGTGAAATATTGTTTTGTATATGCTGCTATGTAGTGGCTATTCTATTTAACAGGTATGCAGCGAAAGGAAGACATCATTTGCGGGACTGTTTGTTGGTGAAGTGTACGAGTTTTTATTCAGAACCTTTAAATTTTATGCATGAAATTGTTGTGTCTAAAGTCAGGTAAGTAATGTCTTATTTGTACAGGTGTTATTCTCTTAGCTTATGACTTAGAATTTTAGATTATATGAAAGTACTAGCTTAAAGTACCCGGCATGGCCCGGGTAAAGCTTCGATTATCGCTGAGGGTCAAGGGGGTGAAATAAGGGGGAAGGGGTGGCATGTCTAGATTTCATGGTAGCCTATATTTTCTGCAGGGTTCCAGAGAGTAATTATACAAAATTTGGTCCAGATTGGTTAAAAAATTAAAAAGTATCCCGGGAAAAAGCTATATGTTATGCCTGGTCCTAGACTACGTATATACAAAATTTCGGAAAGATCCATTGCGTAGTTGCAGTGAAAACTAACGTAACACTATAACGATAGTGTTAGGTACAGTACCTTTTGCTCTTTGGTAAATGTTGAATGTTGGGTGGGCAACTCCTATATTTATTATTAAAAATTAATAAAAAAAGACTGCAACTTCTTCAAAGATGCATAAAAACATGGTGCGAATTTCAAAGGAATCGAATCGCTAGTTTCTTAAAAAAATCCCAAATTTTTCTATGTTTTTACCCCCCAAAATAGGATTCCCCCCTTAAGGAAGAAGCATCTCCGGAAAAGTTCAACTAATGGAGTTCTTGAAGACATAGTGTAACTGATGGAAGATATTTACACGTGGGAAAATGTGTTGCAATTGTGTCTACAATGATTTTTCAAAGTATATTCCATCATAGTTGGGCAGTGGAGTACATGTTTCATCCTACGCGACAATCAGGCAGTCTTTGTCCGTAGAACGGCGTCCTTTTGTTTGGTTCCTGGTACGCGGAAACAAGCCAAAGTCTGAACTTTATGCAGGATGTTGCCGTGATTACAGACCTCAGATTTTTAGGAAATGTTGTGTAATGCGTGCTTGAGGTGTTGGAGCATCGTGGTGGAAGAGTCGAGAATCCATTTGTGAAAGTGGTCGTAAATTGTTTTCAGACTGAATGGTTACTATATAGCTGGATGTTTGCTCATATATTATACTCAGGACACTCGAATCTATGTACTTTGAGTGTCTAGAAATAATTCGCATGCAAATAGGCAAATACTTGTATCCCTTTGTTGATTTGTAATAATATACGATAAAACACTGGGATTGGCCAATGAACACTACGCTTCTATTGCAATCTTCCCATCACTCTCCCTTTTTAAAGTCTTCGAAATAACAATCATTCGCCATTATAAGTAACAATGAAATAAATTCGAAATGGTAGTTGAAGGAATGAAGTACTAGAAATATTTATTGCCTCACTCGAATAAACAATTTGTCACTTATATCTCTCTTATTATTAGTGCTAGGAAAATATTATTGCCAAATTTATTTACTACGAAAATATACACCTAGGTAGTTTACTATCTTATACAAAATAAGTTAGATACGAATGATTTTTAGCAATCATATTCCTAAGAAAATTCTGCAGCCTACTCTTGAGTGTAATGCAATAAATGTGTCCAGTACTGTCTGCTTTCTTCCATAGTACATAGAAACATCCACCCAGTTGCATTCCTCGGGGCAAATGTTCCATTGCACTACGAGATTAAACATTTCTATTACTCGGATACTATTTTACAGTGTTTATTGAATGGACGGTAACGTTCGAACACCTCGTAAAGTGGCTCGAGGTTTGCCCTCAGGTGCCGAACCACCTGTTGGCAGCGTTTCCACCGTGCGGAATACCGTTCACCTAATTGCACGGGGTATCGAACAAAGGCGATGTAATTTATCGACGCGCGAGGCTACCAAACTTCCATAAACATCCAGATTTTTATCCCTCGCCCGTAAAGAGGCTGAAATACTATCGCGCGTATCTATTCTCTTAACAGCAACCCGATAAGGGGTACAGTTTCAAGGAGACTGCCTGTCTTCGGCAACTTTTATTTCATGCCGCTATTATCCTTTACAGGTTAACAGTCCGCCATTCTTGCAAGCTTATCCAGCGCGTGAAACAACTTCATTCGAATATCCCGGTTTATTGGCTGTATATCGTCGCCGCGTTAATATTAATCTTCACACGCGACGTTAACGTCCCTATAACTCACGATGACTGGGAGTCGAGCCGATAGTCGATACAAAAGGTGTATCCTCCTTTTCCATGTTCTCTATGATCCATAAAAAAAGGGGGAAACAAAAAAGCATCCGAAAAAGAAGCACAAGTTCGTCCAGCTCGAGCGTTGAAGGACGTCGCTCGCGCGGTGGGTCCGACGATATAGGACTGAAAACAAGCTGGAAAAAAAGACTCGAAAATTGAGCGACGGTGTTGGGAACACCGGTTTTCCATCCACCTCCCCATGGGAAATTCACATGTGATTGGAGACGTGTACGGGGCCCTCCAACGCCACGAGACCTCGACCGTTCAGCGCACGCAGACGCGCGAGTGGAAGGCTCGGATATATTTATGTGACGCCCTGGTCGATAAGGGCGATGGCCAATTAAACTTGAAAGCCGGCCGAACTTGGGGAGGCAACCCCCCGCTGCCGTTTGACGTGGCTTCGATCACCGAATCGCCGTGCACTGGACGGATCAGCTTTTCACTCGCGGCCTTTTGTCTCCGTTTCACCACGCCCCTGCGATGTTCCAGCCCGAGGATGATCCCCTCGGGACCGAGCCTCGTAGCAAGGACGATTTTTTCTCCAAGGTTTAACGCCGCGTAAAGTTCGGAAGGTCTCTGTCGCCATCCGCCCGGGAGTCTGAGAAATCGAACGTCGAATGCTGACACGTGAAAGTGACCTCTCGTTTGGGGACGATTTGTAGGTCGCCCCCTTCACGATTCTCCGGATTCTAAGAATGGTTGGTGGGAGGACGGTCCGAGGATGTGCGTTTTATGCTTCTAGGAACTTTCGACAATTTTGTGGGGGAGGTTGGTAAGAAACTGATCATTTGGATATGTGGCGGTGAGCTGAGGAAATTTTCTTCTGCTTTGTGGATTTAGGGATTCTGAATCATTTTTAGTCAAAAGTGGGAAGAATTTTTGGAGGTTTCGAGGTGGAATTTTAATGTAAGATATTTTGTAGATTTTCGTATTTTATGTTTAGGAATTGTGGATGTGAAAGAACGGGGGAAGGAGGAAGGACTTCGACGTAGAATATTATAGGAAACGTGTGAATGTTACTCCTGCAAATGAACATCAAAGTACCCCGAAGAAAGGTTAGAAGCTTCTAACGTAACTTCGTTTAATTTCGAATTTCGAAGAGACACCTGAAAACAGAAACTGATATTCAAAGTCACATGCACATTGATTTACCTATGACATCCATACGCTCATATCTGAAGAATTTTTACCAAACTAAATGACATAAAGGTACGCTTACAGGACGACACTTTTGTGTCTAGATTAAGCGTATACGACACTCAAAAAAAATATCCGGAAGATTGGAAACTGCCTAGAGCAGTCCGCGACACTGAATTTGATCTATCGTCGCGGGAGTTGCAGCTAGAGCTAGACTGAAGACACTGCAGCTAGCTCTAGCTAGAAACAAAAGACACTTGATCTATACGCAAAAGTGTCGTCGTGTATACGTACCTTAAGAATACTCTTTCACACACCCCCCCGCAGATTTGCTAGCCGACTAATAAATCACTATCTCCCCTAACCCGTTCACCTAGAAGCTTCCCCAGAAGAAACCAAAGTATCCCCCGCAATCCTCTCGCCGAAACCACGGAAAAGTGAACGCCAGGTCCGATTATGTAGTTGTCCCGCGTGGAATCGTAAAATCGTATCAATACTGCACCAAGGTACAGCCCTCTAGAAACAGCTCACGCCTCCACTCGCAGTTCGCGAGGGCCCGAACAATAGTGTCTTTCTTTAGTCCAAGTGCCGTTTCTCCAGGCCGAACACGATAGTGTTATCCGGCTATTCCGCGATTTTCATCCGAAGCCAGCGCGTCGGTGGCATTAAGTGGCATTACTCGGGGCTGGCGCAGCAGCACCGCTAGCCTGGCTCGTTATCTTCGCGGGGACACGTCGGCCAGGAAGGTCCTGCCGGTCTGTTACACCTATTACGGGCTTTTTATCGCGGGGCTAGTTCCCGCCGAGGTCTTTGTCAGGCTCGTCGCGGCCCGACACTCCTCGCGACGGATGGGGAAGGTCTCCACAAGGCGCGGGCACGGAAACTCTGGCCTGGAAGAAACGCGGCCGCTTCAGCGGCGATGAAACCTGGCAACGAGGTTTATCGTAGCGGCCGATATTTATTCGATGCATTCCGTTTTATTGACCCCAACAGCCCTGGGGATCCTCGACCGCGAGTCACCGGGCGCTCCAGTCGAGGCTTAAGTTCCTCTCGGTGTCCCGGCATAACTGCAGCCTCCCTATCTGCCTGCGACCGCCCCCTCCGTCGCGTTAATTTATACGCGTCTACTTCCACCCGCGATAAGTGAAGCCTCCCTTTCGAATCACGTCTCGTCACCGAGGTAGCACTCGGTGAGCCGATCGCGTGGGCCGAATCGTTTGCGCGATCCTCGGGCTCCTTCCTCGAACTCCTCACCGGTTGGCTCCGAGATATTCCTGAGAGTTATGGGGCGCTGGTGGCCTAGCGATGGGATTAAGCTCGGGCACGCGCTTACCGGTATCGATCAAGATAATGGCTGGATGTTTCCTTGAAATCGAGCGGTACGAATGAGAATCAGTGTCCCGTTTAATGGATTTGGGTGGCGCGTTCGGTGCGCCATTGACGTCGTAGGCTGATATCGAGGCGTGCGGTGATTTTACGCGTCGTTCGGAAATAGAGTGGCGAATAACGAACGTGATCACCTCGTCAGTGGTGAGATTCTAATGCTCGGCGCATGCTGTGTGCGGAAATAATGCAATTTCTTATGTGCAATGTGTGGAATGTATGTATGCCACTTCTCCTTTATGGGCCTTTCAAACAGGACGAGGAGGAGGCAAAATGGAGCTGCTCGTCGTATGTGTCTAGGAAATTGTAAGCATCACAACGCGTCGTGATGCAAACTTCTCGAAACTGCACGAGTGGGGTTCACAGGGGATCATCGAAAAGTTTCGGAGCAGAGGTGCCAGAACGAAGCTGAGATTATATTCAGTTCACGAATCAGAAGATTCGCTGGGCGAATTTTAGATTGGAATAAGAATATCTGCTTTGTGATAAATAATACTTAACTAAGTGGGACTGGTCCGTTGCAGCTCGCACAATGCAGCCCCGTTGCAACAAAAACCACCTCGTTACACGTAGCTCGAGGGCAGGACACTTCAGCAGGTTATCGCCTCAAAGGAACATCTAATGAACTCGGCAGGCATTCCAAAGAGATCAAACGAACTCGGAGAGAGAAGACAAAAAGGCCAGTTTCAGCGAACAGCGATAAAACGCCAGCTAGCCGGGTGACGTGTATCCACGATAATTGGGGATATATTTGCGTCCGGGTTCCCCCCTGTTCGCGGACAAAGTGCAATTTCGAGGAGGACTCTCGCGGGTCTGGGCCCCGGGGACGGGCGACCCTCGGAAAAGTCTCGGATTCCCCGGGTACAAATTAAGTATTTAAGATAATTAGCCCGGCCGTGGCGCTCGGTTCGTCGGCAGAAGGAGCCGAAGATCTTATCGGGCCCGGGCCGATTCTGTCCGGGCCTCCCTCTGGCCCGTTTCTGGCCCAGGCTTGATTTACGTGGACACGCCGAGAAACACGGACCGCCCCGTCATTATTTTTATTTCTCGCCCGCGACTAAACAATTGCCAGCCGATGGCTCGCCACCTGCGCCGGGAGGAGGTGCGTTACACCATCCCCGTGGCGCGTTACGGCGACGGTTATTGCGTTTAAGCCGTCTTCGCTTAGCACGAGCCGTGACGAGCCGAGCACAGCCGTTTTTACACGTCGTTACACGCAACCGTGGTCCCGGCGGTAATGCCGATACGGGCTGCGCGAGTGCAGGCCCTCGCGGTGAAAGGGGAGCCTGGTGTTCTCTCAGCTCCTCGCCGTTGTACCTGGGAGGATGTTGTGTAGCTACATAGTCGGTGGAAGAGGCACGAGAGCGATTCAGTGTCCCTTACGCGGGGACGAGTCACTCGAAACTGCCTGTCCGATTTACGCCGATGCTAGGGCCTTTTCGCACGTGATACTTTTGTGCCAAGGGATCGGTAGTTAGGATATATTTGTTTCAACGAAACATGGGTGGTTCGAAAAAGATGGTGTAAGGTCCAAAGTGGCGCGGTGCATCAGCTGCTCGATCAAAAGTGGCCTAAAGGCCTTTTCGCACGGGACACTTTCGTGCCTCAGGAAAGGTAGTTGGGGTATAATCGGTTCATCGTAATAAAATTGGTTTAAGAAATGTAGGATGAGCTTAAAAGTGGTGAGGGGCTGGTGTCCCGATCAAAGGGCATTAAAGACCTTTTCATACAGGATATTTTTGTGGCTCATAATAGTTTTAGATATTTGGGATATATTTATATACTTTTTGCCTCTTTATAACTCTGTAAATGCAATGTACGCTATCTTTGCTTAGTATACGTATTAGTACACGCTATGTACACTGAAAGCATCATAGGCTTTCGTAGTCAGGTTCTCATAGTTATTTGCAGTTGTAAGAAATTATTCCGAAGAAGCATCGTTCTTTTTTTAATATTATTTTTACACACGGAAGGCAATGAATGTGACAATCAATCTATATTTCCATAGTATAGGTATGTCTCGCAGGATAATTACTGTAAAATCAGCCTTTTTGTATGTGCAAAGCCTACCCTTTTAACAAAACGTCGCCTTTCTGTTGAAAACACGTTTTCACCTCAAGTAGGCTGAGGAATCAGACTTTCTGTAATACTTTTATGTATATTAATATATAATTATTATTATTATTTATTGAAAGGGGATAACCCCATTGGAATACAAAGATAACAATTAATTACATAACAAGTTTATCAGTTTGATTCTACAATTTCACAATTGTAACAATCATTTTAACAAACTGATTTTACAATTTAACTCGAACTATACTATCCCACTGGTCGTATAAACAAACATCAATTAACAGTAGCAGATGTGACATTAAACAGCCTCTTAAAATAAATTTATTTATTTTTTCCTTATTTCCCGGCCCAGCTATAGCTGCTATTGTACCTAACTGAAACTAAATTGAAACTAAACTAAAAATAAACTAAAACTAGACTAAACTAAACTGATCTAAAACTACAAGTAACTGAGAAGTTTAGTAATAGTAAAAGCAACAAAACAATGAAACAATAAATAATAAGTGTGCGACGTAGCAATAAGCAACGTAACAAGCAGTGTAAACTGATGTCTGCCACGTCATACTATGTTATTTGACACTCACACTCGTACATTGATTCACATTTCGTCTACGTCACTTTTTCGAAATTCCTCTAAAACCTGAACTCGAAACTCGAACCTTCGTCCGAGGCCAGATCTTGATTACCATCAAACTCTCGCCAATCATAAAATTCCACGTAAATACGACGATATCGTGGCACTGCTATTACGAATAAACAGTATTCCTACTTATGTTACTTTTCAGAAGTTGTCTGTCCACTTGCCGTCTCGCGAGCCACGCAGAACATGGTCGCGAGTAAACCGTAGCCCGAGGACAGAGTGCATCGTACATCCTTGACTTAATTTGCCGAAGAACCTCGGGCAAAAAGGGGTAAGCCGAGAGTTGGTCGCATTTCCTACAGAAAGGTTTAAATGTGCCATTAGCTGACATGGTGTGGGCACAACGTAACAACTGCACAGCCACCCCAGGCTAGTACCCACTCCATTCGGCAACTATAAATTCATGTAGATAGAAATTAATATTTTATTTATGCTGTTATATTTAGTAGCCGTAACACAACCACCGCTAGGTCCTAACCGCCCTTAAATAGCTCGGTCGTAAAGGGATTTTTCCACGGTCTTTGATGCACTTTGCCGAGTAAGTTGCCTCCTGCTTAGCGACAGATTTATGGAAACAAACTACGCGCTTCCGTACTCCGTAAATGTTGTTCGTGGCATCGATTAGTGTTCCCATCCATCTTTTACATGCATAGCAGCAGGGGATGTTTACTAAAACGACGAGGTTCACGCCGTACATCGATGATGAACAACAACTTTGTACACGATTATCGGTTATCTATCGCTCACTCATGATAGCGATTAACATTTTAAAATACAGTGGATCACTCAGGAGAATGTTCTAAATTTTAGGGGGCGAAGTAATACCGCCTGCTTCGTGTAGAATGATTTTTGCTGAATTTCTAAGTAGCATGTTTCGTTAGAGTTTTAAATTATTCTTAACCAGCATTCTTATTATTTGATCCCTAAAGATGAAGCTACCTGCAGGTGTCGCGTTACACGCAATAATTTCCTGTGGTTAACGCGACGTGACAACGTAGTTGACCAGGATTTTGTTATCTCCAAGGGGAATTACGTGCGATGGTGTTAGAACGCCTGTTTCCGTGTTAAAGATTTTTCATTTACTTGAAGTCAAGAACGAACAGGAGCCTTCTACACTGAGAACAAAATTGCGCTTGGCTCTATCGCCTTCTTCGAACAGAAGGGTTAAAAGGATCGAGTGGTTTTGTGATAAAAAGCTGGGAAGGATGTGCTTCGCTAATAGACGAGAATCGATGTAGGTATTTGCATCAGAGTATAACTTAGTGCAATTTAAAACAAAAATACAGTGGCGGTTTATAAACACTGGAAGATAGAAAGAAATCACACTTGGCAGTCTGAGTGGCTTTGAATTAGTTGGATCGTGAGAGTAGCAAGAATATTATTGTTATTTAAATTGGTCAAATTCATTATATAAGTCCTTGAATATATACGCGTTGAGATCTTTATCGATATCGCGATACATGTGTCTCAAGAATCAAACAACACGTACACGTTGAGGCGGAATCATGAGACATCAGTTCACTTCTCAGGCTTCTGTTCTCTGCCACACTAAATATTTAAGGTAGTTCCTGAATAATCTACTAAATTCAAGGATTCTTTCAAATTTCGTGCAAAACTAATTTGGAATGCTAGAAACCCTTGTACAAAGTTTAAAATCGATTTACCACATAGTTGTCGAGAAATTGTTAATTAAAGTTGATGCATTTTAACACAGTGGCATATGGCAGAGTCGGAAAAAGGGGGTTATAGTTTCAGTTTTTCTTCTGAAACAGGAAAACTATATTCAAGAAGTGTACCAAAATTGGCACAAAAGTACATCGAAATGTCACGGAATGAATTGATTAATTTCTGCGAAACTGACCACATGGTTTCTTCGTAAATGCCCATCAGAAATAGGTTTACGTGCAAATATTTTAGAAATTACATAGAGCAATCAACGTGGCAACGTCGCCCGATCGATATGTTCAGACATTTAAATATCGAACGACGATTCAAATTCATATGAGAATTTTTTCTGACATTTTGGTTGTAAAAGACGCTCCGAATGTATGCGACGTTGTCAGATCTGCTGCTTCAATTCACTACGCTAACCAATTTAATATTCTACTTTCGTATTGCAATTATTTATATTAGCATTGAACTTTTTAAAATATATATATAGACGATGTTAAAAATTATTATTATTATTTCTTTAGTATCAGACTACTTTATATTTATCGTTTATTACCCAACTCTGATTTGTCTAACATAGTTGGTTAGGAACTACCTTAATAAACCACAATGCCCACAAGTTTCAATCCTATGCGTCAACTTTGTCAAAAAAACAAAGCCGCATACAGCGCCCCAGCAGCACACCAGGAGCGGGCCGTGAGAGACAGCCGCGCAGTTCCGTGAAACCATAAATATCCCGTTGATCGTTATAAATTCCGGTGGCATTTTTTCAGCACACAAAATCCCTGGCTATCTGCTCTTTCTCCTTAATGATATGTCGTATCGAGTGTTAGCCTCGCCGTCCGTGGCATCCATCCCCCGTGGCCATCCGCGTTGCTGGCCATTTAAAAGGAGAAATAGAGTCAAAGTGGTAGGTAGCGGGTACGTTCTAGCAGATTACTGGCGCGTGATGCAAACCACCCGAGTGGTTACCGTTTAAACGGACGGGAAGCCTCGTCTGTTCGGGTTGCAGCGGCGCAGGGGCTCGGAGTCACCGCGCCTCGCTTTCGCCGGCTATCGCCCGAGCAAATCGAAAATCGCCGGTTAAAAGGCGTGCTACGTCTAAACAAGCCGTCCCTATAGATCGCCACGAATGCACATACGGATGGGACACACGTCGAGGTGGTCGGTCACAGTATTCCCTGGAAAGGGGAATGCTAATGCGTCCCCGGTGAAATTGTTGCTCGCCGAGTGGATACGAATTCCTGCATGATTCCGGATGTGGAATGCCCGAGACACGCGAGTGGTCGTTTGGAAAAAAGGAAAGGAAAGCTCGAGGCGCGGCTGATCCCCGAGGGTTGAAAAACGTCCACGCAACGGCGGCCGCGGTAAACCGCCCGGGGATTTACGCTCGCGTTAATACCCACCCGATGAAGCGGCGTCGCGGAACCACTCCGGTTTCCCGTCGATTCAGGGCGCTCGATTTAACGCCTGGCCACGTGTGTGCATCCTTTGGAATCGGTGCTTTGGTTTGGCCTTTAGTTCGATTGGGACACAGGGATTGTTATGCGCGTGGTGTGATGTGATCCTGAAAAGGTGGTAGAGCACTAGATTTGGCGCCCGCTATGTTTGCGTCATGGGATGTGTGTGAAGAGGAAACTGAGCTCTGTGCGAAGAGAGGTCGTTTTGTTCAGTTTTGCTTTGGGACACCTTCTAAATGGAGTATTTACTAGTTTCTTTTGGTTATGCGAATATTGGGATAATTATTAACTTTCATCCCCGTGTATTTTAACTACTTTTTTATCTAGTGTTCTTTGAAATTTTAGAGTAGAATATTGAGAGTTTCGTTTAAGAAATGCAAGGTAGCTTCCAGTTTCGATGATACAGTAGCAGATATCAAAAGTTAATTATTCACATCGAAGAGTTCTCCAGGCTAGACTGACGAATGTTAAACAATAATCTCTACGAATCGATGCGTCACTTAAAACAATTGAAGCCATTAAAAGTAGTCGATTATTCTTTCACTCTTCCAAAAATAATAACCGAGGTCCTTATGGTTGTTACTTGCAACGTGAAATGAGTTGAATCTTGTATTTACACCTGTCCACCTCAAATAATCGGTATGTGGAATTTCCATCACATTCATCCACATTCTCCAATAAGTAATCAATATTCACATTAATGAATAAAATCGATCGGGACTCCTTGAGTACCACTCGCCAAGTCTGTCTTGTTCCGCGATACTCTTTATCGCCCCTTTCCCGGAAAGAGGTTCAAAAAGGCGCTCGCCGACGCGTCGCGTTGCTCGGTTTTCATAAATTGAAAGGTATAATTTATACCGATACGTACTCCGCCCATGTTAATTGGCCACGCCGCGGAAACTTATTAACGCAACAAGACGGACGACTCATTAAGCGATGAAACGCACCACGAAGCCCTTTTACGTGCCCTCGCCCGTGTTTTGCGGTACGTGTTCCCCGATCAAACTGAATGAAAGATATTACACCAGTTCCTCTTGAAAAATGAGTGCACTCCGAGGACTGCTTTGCGCGGAGCGGTATGCTGGTAGTATTTATTATTGACGAGTGTATGGAGCAGCAGAATAATATTTTAAATCCGTGGTTCGTGTAGAAGTTTAATAATGAAACTCCCGCGGTAATTGGTCTGTACGAAGAATTCTAACACTTCTACTTCAAACCTGTTCGAAAACGTGCTACATAGCATGTTCAACGCTTCAGTGAGGGCGATTAATAGAAATAAGTTTTCATGCACCTGCTTCTGAAGCGTTGTAAGAAAGCAAGCTGTGTCTATGCTTTGGTATAGTTTTTTTTTTTAGATATATGTGGTTTTATGAAGGTTTTGGTTTTAGAAGAAGCCATCCAGCGATTGACATGACTGGTTGCTTATGCATTTTGCTAACAGCAGAGGACTGAATTCTCCCAGTCAATATGGAAACAAGTTGTTAGATATTGACATTTTGTATTATGCTGTTGTTCTACCGTCATTTGGTGAGCAAACTTCGAATGACTGGTTCAATGCACGAGAGAAGGAGCGGTTGGAGCTGAGTTTTAGAGCAGAAGAGTTTTTGGAATGTTGGAAGTTCGCAGAAATATTGTAGATAAATCAGAAGGGAGACTTTTCTCTTTTTTAGCCTAGACAGCTTAGATCAGATTTTAGAAAACTAGATAGGACCCGTTATCACGCGTATAGTTGGTGTATTGGTCACAAGAAAACACATCTGATGTTTCAATGTGAGACGAGAATTCTACTACAGCCAAAACCTAATAGGGTCTTTATTGGGAGTTGCAAGATTTACTGATTTCGATTATTGTTAGGCGGAAATGATCTATTCTCCGTAAGATGCCTGCGAATAGCTGTAAATGTAACTTCGCCTGGACAACGTCGGTGCGGTAATGTCGATGCAAACGTTGAGCTTCTCTACTATTTCCATTCACTCCTACGTATATGAGGCGTATTGCTGTTATTTCGCGGAGCGAGTAGTATTATTACAATTGTCTTGAAACTTTGCAGGCGTGTGTAGTTTGGATAACAATACAATTTTTTTTAAAAAAGGAAAAATAATATAAAATGAAAAGTATAAATAAGCCACCAACACTAGAAACTAGAAAAAAATATAAGAAAAATCCACAGACACTAAAAACTAGAAAGAAATATTTAAAAAATCCAGAAACACTAAATTCTATAAAATAAAAAATATATTAAAAAAATGTATGCTAAACAATTTTACTAAAAAATGCACCAAAAACTAAAAAATAATTCTTTCCTTGTACTACAATTTCGATGGGGATATGTGACTTTAAATAAAATCATACAAACTGTGATTATCCTTTTTCTTTACAATTGATTTGAACAATTCCGCAGGATAATCGCAGAGTCACATATCACCATCGAAATTATACTATAAGAAAATAATAATTGTTTACTTTTTAGTGCATTTTTAGTAAAATCGTTTAACATAAAATTTTTTTTATACATTTTGAATCTCCGAGTTAGGGATCTCCCCGTGTGAGTCAACTTCAACCAGTCAACAATTTAGAAGCACCATGTATAAACGACCGTGAAACCGCGGTTGCGACACCAGGGTGGCCGTCGAGCGCGTTCCAGGAGGAAGCGAGCGGTGCCTGTCGCGGGGAGCAGGGTGATCCGAGGGGGGTATCGCGTGGCGTTATCGCGTATTATCAAGTAATTGAACGGGGGAGCCCGCGGGGTTTACGAACGTAACGATGACCCTGCACGTGCAAAGTGCAACTCGCAAACCTGCTTTCCCGCGAAAAAAACTCGGCCGCCTTAACGCTCGCGGGCGAGGCGAGGGGAAATAAGAAGGGAAAGTAACTTCACCTATCTTTCTCTTTCGCGGATGGGGATGCGGTGGACGTCGAGGAGCGGGGACGGGAAGTCAAAGAGGCGGAAGGGTGGGGAGACGATGCGGTCGCTAATTCTTCGCTACCGCGGCGAAGAAACGCGGAGGATTCCTGGTGGCAAGCGGAGGTTTACAGCGCAACGCTGGAAACGCGCGTCATCAAACGCACCGACGACGCACGCGTCCTTCCCAAATCGGGATTTTCGACGGAGCTCGTTTAACTTTCAAATTGGCCCCGATTTAAAACAGAAAAAGACGTAGACAGAGGAGCACGACGGGGTTGTGTCTCCTTCAGCAGACAACGGCCACTTCCTGACACGATTGAGCCCATGCTTTCCGTCGTCTACAAGCCTGCTGCGATAATAGGAGCGGACGCGTTGCGTTTCTCGTGCTCGAATTGACGAACACGTTCGAGACGTGGTTTTAGAGAAGTCTCCCGCGTTATTTAAACGGGAAACGCACGCGAGTCGCGTCAACCCCGCAGGGTCCAGTTCGCGCCGTGACCGCGCGCGAACACGTGCGGCGACGGCGGTTGAGAAAATGCCTCCTGTCTCGAATTAGGAGGCGACTAGATCACTGATTTGACACTGTATGATCATAGTAACGTGGAAGTCGGGTATTCGGTACTTGATCTTTTTAATTAGAGAACGTGGAGTTTTATACAAACGGGTGGATTATGTGTCCATGGAATGGTAAACTGCCCTACTTGTTAGTTAACTGTGCGTATTATAGGATTGAAATTATTGAAATTACCAATGTTAAGTTCGTGTTAAGGTGCGGTTAGACCAAAGGAACGAATGCTCGTTTGCACCCAACTTCGACAAAATTCAAGTGTAAAGGAGCATTCGTTTATGCTCGGTAAAAAATTCGCCGAATGTTTTGGAATGCTCGTTTCATTTTATAAACAAATGCTGAATGCATGAAGAACGTGCAAGAAATGTTCAGCTGAAGGTAGGTTTAAACCAAACGAACGAATGCTCGTTCACCCCTCACTTTGACACAGTCCAAGTGATGAAGAGTTGCAAGGGAAGATTGCCGTTTATACTAAATGGGCACGAATTTTGTCGAAGTGAGGGGCGAACGAGCATTCGTTCGTTTCCACATCCCAATGAAAAGTTTAAATTCGCCTTCACAGATTTAACCCTCCGTGGTCGCACCTTCTTATATGTAATCACAAAGTGGTCGCACGGGGTTCACTGCACTTCGAGTTACCATTTCCGTATTTTTGAATCTTTTTACTTTTGAGTGAAATTGTACATTCCGACCTAATACTCATAGCAACATGCTTTAATAGCCTTTCCCTAGTAATATAAATTTAGATACGATAACAATTGTATTTGCAAAAATAGCGATTGTTTTTGTTAAAATTCACCAAATTTTAAATTTTAATATTAACGTCTAAATTTACAGAAATATTGGCAAAGACCAAAATTCTTTTGCCTGGGTTGCGATACACCCCGTGTGGTCACGAAGGGTTAATGAATAAGACTGTTCCATCGAAAGACGTCAAGTTGCTTCGATTTACATTTAACATACCCCCCTTTCTTATTTATCAACGAATCGTATTAATTTCAGCCCGTAATCTTGATTGGTGTTACTTCTAACGAGAGACATTCTAAATAATCTGCTCAGGACTGTTATCACTAGTTGCTTTACCGCCAATAAATGCGCGGCTCCATTTTACAAAGGCAATTGTATCGATAATTCCTGCTCGCGGACGGCAAAGAAATATATGATGTACCTTGATTGAGTAAGCAATCGTCGATAAATATACACGAATGTCGTGGGTACCGGTATAAAAACCAGGCTGGCGAACACGCGACGGTAGCAAGTTCTACCGGTACCCTCGACACGCGAACATTCTTCCAATTTATTCCGTACTTACGCTCTAGATCTACTCGTTCATTTGTTTATCGGCGCCGGGGACGCCGCAGGCCAGTTTTGACACTTCGTTGTGCACGAACTAGACTAAACTAAGCAAAGTCTCCGACCTCATTTGAATTCACGATAAGGGTAATCATTACACGCCATTTGCATAGTTAGCGTATTACCACTCCATTACCAATTGAATATTTCTTTATGGCATCCTTCTCTCTTTCTGGTCGTCGAATGTCGTGCTGCGTAAATGGTGCGCCGGTAGCGCTGCGCAAGCACTTGTTTTATCCGCAGCGTTCATAAACAGAGAGACATACGAATTTGGTGGCAAAGGAATTTAATTAGAAAATATGCTGTGTTGGGGAAGTAGCTTCGTTTGGATTACTGCAAACTTTACTTGATATTTTATTACGCATGGGATTGGTTTAATTATAAAGCGGCTCTTCAAGATCCTACAAATACTATCGTCCAAGTGTTTAATTACGTAAATAAAACAGGATATAGTGCTGGACACTATTTCTTGCCGATCGGCCACGCGAAAAGTTAACGAAATTCCTGTAATGTAAATAAATTGTGTATCATCTGATACATTACTGGCATTGTTTTAAATTATCAATTATTAGTTAGAAAAAAATGGCTTATGCTTTCAAATTTAAGAATCAGTAAACAAGTGACTATTCAAAGCGACAAACTTCATCGTCAAAGCAATGTGTCGCAATAAATTAGCCCTCGTTATAAGTTTTCAAAAGTTGTATGTAAATTTCGTGTATTCAAATTGTTTTCTGTGCTTTATTTACTTATTACATGATTTTTAAGAAGATTCTATATGCCTTTTCTTGGACATTTATGTATCAATTATTGTATACCTAATCATATATTCGGCAAAAAATAGTTTCGAGCACTAGTACCTATACATAAACATAATACTGCTGTATTAGCAAGTCATTCGTTTTATAGTAGAATACAATGTTTAAGCACACAGCTTCCTTAACAAAGGATCTTAACGAAACATCTTCCGAAATTAATTGATTCTAAAATTTACTCTCACTTCTGCACATGGATTCACTTCACCCACACTTGCACCATATTTACTCCTGCACTTTATCAACCCTCAAACAGTTATACACAAATTTCCAAATTCGAATCTCTCAGAAACAAAGCCTGATCCGAGAAAACCTCCTTCTACAATTTTCTATTCATTCTCCCACATAAAACTACCACCTACTACAACTTACCCCCATAACCTCTCAAGAAATCATCTTTTTTACATTCAAATCTCAAAAGAAGAAAAGATCAATCGCAAAGTTTTCACCTCCCACCCCTTTACTGTGCACACAAAAACACTGGAAGCCCCTTCAATACTCGGTAGCCCCCCTAATTTCTCCTCCCTAAAGGCTGAATCTCCTAAGTGCGACTGGCCCACTAGTGCAAGGGAGAAGTATGCATCTGCTTCTCCGTTGGACTAGTGGGACCACCGCCGGCCGGAGCGGCCAGTCGCACTTAGGAGATTCATCCTCAACCCGTTCCAATTCGTCGTGCAAGAATGCGCCGCGATACAGGGCGTCGAAGGGGCTGAGTCGCCAGGCGGCGTTAGCAAAGGAGCCGGACAGCATCGGGAGCCGCGTGTCCGCCTGCTTAAAATATATTGTAGGAAGTCGGTTGGCGGCGGGTGCGCGGAACGTAAACACGCGACAGGAACAAATATGATCGGGCAGGCCCGTAGTTGGCTGGCAGGGATCGGGCCGCGTAGCCGCAGGGTGCAGCCGGCATTCAAACGGCCTTCAGATCTATTCTGGACCTAACGCAATACCTGCTCCCGAGACTTCCTCCCGTATCTAAGTGTTCCATTTGCATGCGGTGAACCGGGCAGACTGATAATCAGACGGTCCTCGCTTTCTTGCTCCTGTCGTGGCTCATGCTCTTCCGATTAACCGAGGAGCGTGCTGCATTCCGGAGCATTTTCCCCGGGCCGGGCCGATACGCAGACCTGCATCCACGGGGAGCCACGTTCCGATTAATGCCGGCAATATCCGTGGAAAGCAGGGGAGCGGGGCCCGCTCGCGCGCGCGTTTTCAGACCGATTGATCTTATCGCGGTGGCCGAACGTACCGGGTGTCGTTAGTTTCAATCTCGCCACCGATATTTCATTTTCAGGCCCTGAATTATGCTGGATAAATCTGCCGTCGCGGGACCGTCGGGCCCCGGTCGCACCTGCGCGCGCACACCGCGCGACCGATCTGCTGAAATTGGCCGGGGTATCTTAATCGCCGCTCGATGAATCTGTAACGCGACGGCGACGACGCGACAACTCGATGGCGCACGTTTTTTTCGGTTGGCCGTTCAGCATTGCGTGGAGGCTTTTCTTTCGTTTTGCCGCGTGATAATTTGGTGGTGAGGTATTAATGGGGAAGATGACGCAGTGCTCGGCGCAGAGGGCGCCACTAGCGCATGTATGTACCGAGGTTTCGCATGCGCGCGCATGTGCGACTGGTTTGCGCGCAAAGTTTTAATTTGTGGAATGTCCGAGGTAGGCACTTGTTTAATGTTTTATAATTAGTTATTCTTTTATTGTAAATGTTTATTGGTAACTAAGATTTTGTATCCAAAGATTGTAATGCAATTATTTATTAGAATATAATTTCGTCTGATATAGTAGGCTAAAACTAGGATTAAGAAAGAAAATACACTGCGCACTCGTTATAAGCCCGAGGAACGGGGCTGGCGGCGAGCGTACAGCGCGTTGTGGACATCATTTCGCGCGGCCAATGGCGCGAGGGAGAAAGAGCCTCTCGCTCGTTCTTGGGTTCCCTCACTCTCGTCCGAAGGATTCCAAGAAACGGTGGGAATAGTCGCCGGACGTTCAACGCATAGTAGAAACGGGCTTATAACGAGTGCGTACTGCACAGCGTTTTATAACACGATACGTATTAAAGATTCTTCATAACCTGAATGATTCAAATTAATTTTGTATATCTGTATAACTAGTAATAGCTAATAATAACAAATATAATTATTGATACATGCACTTATTATAGGAATAGAAATTAGGAAGTAAAATAAGATAATTTAAATTCACATAAAATACTGATGACAATTGGCACGTGTGCTGGTGTCGTCTCGGGTGGCAAAAAGTTGCAATCATCTTCCCAATTGGGGTGGGCATCGACAAATTTCAGGGAGAGCTTTAATTCAGTCAGTTTATAGGTACTAAATATGCAGAGGAATATTCAAACGACAAGTTGAGTCCTTTTCTTCAGTTAAACGACAAGTTAGGGGCGATCTAATCTCTGCTTTCTTCTAACTCCAAGTGTCATGTTCAGATATTAAAGCATCAAACTTAAAATATGACTGCAGAATTCATGACTTTACCACCTGAAGAGTTATTTACATCCGCGGATGAAAATCTCACGAATTCTGATTAAGAAAAGTAATGTTATCGCTCTAAAAATAAATGTACAGTTTCGCAGTGATACGATCGCCGTTTTATTTACGAGAATGGCCATCGTTGGTGAGCAGGCGATATTAAGTACCATTATCAGCAATTTCATCTATGATCATCCACACACTCCAATTAACCATATTAAAAAAAACGGGAGTCGGTATTACTTTAATCATCAACGGTACCTACATCGGTTAATCATCAGTCGCCATAGTCGGTCGCTGTTTAATAACTTCATGCAGCCCCTTATCTAACACTTACTCGAAACTATCGGTCATTGTCGCCGTTTCAATTTAATTCACACAGTTCCTGCATGACTGATGGGGTGAATGCAAGTTGAGAGACCTATTCCTTGAGAAGCCAGCGATCAAACTAGATTCGAGCTAAACACACAAGAAACAAACAAACAGGGGATCGAAGCTGAATAAAATCGTTCAAAAAGGAACCATGTTCCCGAGCAGCGTACCATTTCCAATATCATCCTCATCGTTTCCTGACACTCCTCAAAATCGAGAACCTAAAACTAAATCCCCCTTCCAGAGTAAGTACGCATTTATTCAAGCAACTCGACTCGCGTAATTCGTTCAGCCGTTGAAGCTCGCTTGAATTTCTCCCAGAAAGATATATATCGTGCTGATATCAAACTACCGTATATC
The DNA here is from genome assembly GCA_910592295.1 of Andrena haemorrhoa. Taxonomy (NCBI): domain Eukaryota; kingdom Metazoa; phylum Arthropoda; class Insecta; order Hymenoptera; family Andrenidae; genus Andrena; species Andrena haemorrhoa. The sequence continues at coordinate 10,400,921 of OU342943.1, forward strand.
AAGCGCGCGATCCTTTATCTCTGTTACTCCAGCTTGATAATATACTTCGATCTGGCACGACAGTTTAAATTATGTGACGCGTACGCAGGCGCTCGCTCCGCGGTTGCTAATAAAGTGACAGAAGAAACGCGCTGGGAAACTGGATTTATTGAAAGCCGTTCGGCGGCAGGAGAAAAGTTTCCAGAGGCTATAACCCTTCTGGCTATATCCCTCGTACGGGTTGCATGCCTTTAAGGGGATGCGCTATTATAAATGTAAAAGTTTCTGGTGCTGAAAGGTGTACTGGCTTCATCCAATATCCTTGGAATATGTCTGTGAAAGATTAAATGCGATTTCATGAAAATTTAGTGATTTTTAATTGAGGCCTGTGCTCCTCCTCTTCCCTCATTTTTAGGGGCTGTAATTGTTTACTGATGATCACACTAATATGAAATAGGAAGTAGAGTAGTATAAAAGGGGGGATAATTGAGGGGCCCAGTGGAAAACAGGCACATGCCACGTATGTATTAATTTTTGTTTATTTGTAGGTATTATTAATTCGTTCCTGCAATGTAGTGTAATTCCACGACCTCCTAATGTAATAGCGTGTACGTTTCACCAAGCAGAATCATATTAAATTTTCTTCACGCTGTGACAAAGCAAATGAGTAGTGGAAAAGGGACCCATAGAATTAATTTTTCAGCTAAAATTTGATAATAGTTGTAATTTACCATCTAATTGAAGTACTTTTTAAAATAATTACAATTTCGTATCGCATTTTCCGTGAAAACAATTTTTCCTTCAATTTGTAATTCTCTGAAATCATAAAACGGTGGCATATGCCTATTTTCCACTGGGCCCCTTAATTGTGACGAACTTAAGAAATTAGCTGAACGTAAAACACTACCTGACTTCCTCTCCTCCCTTGTAACAAAACGTAAGAAATTAGTGACACCCTCCTCCCTAAGAAGCCTTATTTAATTTAAGGACAAGCCCTAACCCAGTTCCGAGCAGCAACAGTCACCACAAGACACCTTCTCAAACAACAGCTTTCCGGAAATAGACTGTAACTTTGAAATAAATACATTTTTGCAGTAAAATATAATACAAAAATTTGTTAAAATATTCTTTCCCTAAATATAAAAATCATTGTACAAAAATATGGACGTAACACTTCAAATACGTTCCCAAAAAATCGTTTTTTTTTTACCTCCCGGCTACGAATAACCCAACAAACGGCAAGTGTCACTCTGACACACTCGGATAAACAGAATCATGGCATTACAGGTAACGGTATAAATAATTCTCATGGATCTTCTCCTTCGCCTGGGGTTGATTATTCCCGGTGCGGTTTCGAGCAAGAAGATTCAGTTTGATTTCGTTTGCATCAGTCGACCAACTTTCGCGCCCAGCTCACGTGACCGATTTTTACGCGTGCCCACAACTTCCATCCTCCCCGCATCCCTTGATTAATGAGCGTCTCTGGTGTCAGGAATACATATAAATTAGGCGATAGGTGCAAAGTAATAATTATAAAACTGTGCAGACTGGCGGCAGCGACGGTCGATCGATTTTTTCGTTTCTTTTAATTACCTGCCAGCTGGCGGCCCGGTACGACAGATATAGGTATTCTAATTATAAGGTAACGATAGCTCGTAGGAACAGGTTAACGCGTGTTTATGTCCACAGTTCCTTCGGGGCACCGGTGTTTAATAATATTACACGGATCGTCATTCTTCTGGGGATTAGTTAAGGTCCCACTGATGGCTTCTTGAACGTTGAATTAGTCTTTAATAAGGGCTCTTTCACGCGAGACACTTCTGCGGTTGGCTGCTGGCAGTTTTGATGTTTTCTCTTCCCTCTCTTTAAGAAGATTCAACGTTTCGAAATAAGTGGCGGTCAGAGTATTGACAATGGTAATGGCGGATGAGCCATCACACTGAATCGCTGATGATGAAAATAGAATAACTAATTGCCAGTTTAGTTTACTGCAAAAACACTGAGTTCGTTGTTGAATGCTGGTAGGTGTCACGTAAAGGAACGAAGGTTTTAATTTTCTTTTGCTAGTACCACTGTCATTTCCAAGGGCTAATATTCAGTAGTAGTGCAAGCAACGCCAGTAGGTACCTAACTATTAGAATTTATTTAACCCTCGGTTGTCACGCCTATTTTTCGGACGTAGTTGTCACACTGGGTCGATCCGACCCAAGCCAATTTCCAATCAGCTGCTGTTTAAAAGCTATCTGTTAAATTAAGCCCCAAAAATTCTGAGATAAAGCTGAACACTGTAAAATATTAGTTCCAGAAAAGTGTTTTGCTTAAAGAAATCATAACTTCCTTAATTTTTAACCTATTTAGCTAAACATTTATGGTTATACTCCTGAGATATGCTACTTTAATAAAAAATGTAATGAATAAAATTCCCTCACTCGGGAAGCGTTTCTTTTACTAAAATTTCTACTTATGACGTCAATATCAGTACTATTTTCAATGATGCCTCAAAGATATTTTACCTCAAAATCAAATTTTGGGCCAGTGTGACAACCGAGGGTTAAACAATTATATAATAATTACTTTCCTACTAAAAGTACTACGCCAATAATGTCTCGCCATTCAGTAACTATTTTGTAATCACCTGGAATGCAATTACAGGCCTATTATGACAAGTCTAATCACATCATCCCTCACCACTATAAAGGTTTGAGAATAGGTGAAATCTCACGTGTTTAGCCTATAGCACAAAACCTCTTTAAACCTTCAATGTCTCATTATAGTGAAAGTGCGAGCATCAATTTCCACCCTAATAAGGCCACTGTATGTAACTCAGTGAGCAAGGATTGGATAGAGGTCTTTTCCTCGGGGATACAGCAGTTTAGAAGCGGCGCTATGACATTCCTTTGATCCCTCCCGAGTTTTTCCACCGAAAGTAATAATTACGTCCTATTTGTGGGATATGCGCCTGCAATTACGCAAGAATCTCACGCTAGGCCCATTGGGAACGGAAACTTTTATTCGGTTTTCTTTTTCGAAGGGCCCTGAAGGGTCCGCGCTCCCGATCAACGCGGAAAGAATTTATAGTTCCGAACTTATTTAATCCCCCAGAGACATTATCGAATTCTGTTCGTGTCGCGACCGTCTCCGGTTTCACTTTAATTAAGCGATTCACGCGCGCCGATCGCGGGGATAAATAGGATTTATTGGCTTTTGAGCAACTCGTTCTAAAAACCGATCGGCGGCTGAACTATAATTTCACGTTACAACCCGTCAGCGTTTAGAGTGCCTGGCGGAATACCTTTGAGACGTAATGTCGGCTCTAATGTGTCGTCCAGAGTGTGAAACGCACGATAGAATCTTACTTTCTAATTTATCGAGTTATTATCGAGTTATTATATTGGTGTTTTAGGACGTGGGTATTGGAATAGCGACAGGCAAATTACACAAGCATTTTTAAGGGTTAGTTAGAGGAAACTGTTTCCTTGTTTCTTTCTGTGGATGACTTCGTGGACTTATAGCGCTTAGATAAGTGCTTTGACAGGGAAGGTGATTGTCTGGAAAAATATGTTAGCATTTGGTAAAAGATTACATAAACTTGCACATATTTATGTACATCGAATTAAGATACTTATATGCCCCACGACTGGCAGTTTAGATATACCTACTCACTTGGTAGAGATAACGCTAGTTTAACGCAGATATAAATTTAACACAGTGGCGCACTCTGGATTTAATCCTGGGGGGAGCCGAGTTGAATGGATAAAGATATCTTTAATGGAAATTCAATACAATTCATTAGGTGATTATAAAAATTTATTTAAAGAGTAAAATCCTGTTTTCTTTTCTTTTTACAAAATTCTTGAATTACTTCAGTCGTGGTTACGTTAATCTCCTTTTTTCTTTTTCTATGGGGGGTGCCAGGGCCCCTTGCCCTTCCCCTTTGGGTGCGCCACTTATTTAACACAATGTCATAAAACAAGGAACAACTTCTTTATATTTTTCTAAAAGTGAGAAAAGTCCTTAAAATAGGTGCAACCAGACCTGAGGGACGTAGGAGTGACACGAGTGGGTCAAAGAAGACTCGAGGGACTTGGTAAGGTTAAAAAAGAAGGAAAGGCAAATCTTTTACAAGCCGCAAATTTTGCGGCAAAAAAAATATTACATATGACGTACACCAGCGTAAATTCAGTTAAACACTACTAATACCATAGCCATTACAGTTTACACTGATAACTCATGCGACCCACTTTTTCGCTAATAGGGGATAGTTGGGATGAAGGGTACATTTTTTAGGACCAGATAGTAAAAAGCTAAATAACCATTTCAGTTCTAATTGGTAACATTAGAAATGTCAATTATCTGACTAAAACAGTACACTATATTAATTAGTAGTAGGTACTCTATTATATTTATTCGTTGAGTTTTTCGTTTTTTCAAAAAGTCACTATTTGTTCTTTTTGGTTTTTGTCCCTTTCATAAATTGGGTGTTTATGAATGGACAGTAATAAAAGAATGTAATATAAAGTACTACTTACGTTAATTAAAACATCTGAATTGAGATGAAAATTGATTAAAAACATCTTGATCTGTGGTAAATATTCTTTTATCACCAATGTTCGGTTTATGGCAGTAAGGTTTCAAAGGGAACAGTTAGGAAAGGGATCTTCCTCCCATAATTTTTCTTGTGTCCCATTCATAAATATGACAACAAAATTTAAAATCAAATCTCTACAATCATAATATCAAACAAGAAATTACCTAACACATCTCTTATTGTTCTTGAATAAATATCAGCCCACATGATCTTTGAAACAGCAGCGGCTTGCAGTTACCCGTAGTTGGCCATGCATCAGTGTTGCTACGAAACAAAAATACTCTCATCTCGTAGGAAGATCCTTTATCTCTCAGCTAATTGCAATGTCCCATTCATCCCGCCTCTCCCCCAATTCAAACTAAAACCAAACGCATCCACCATCTGTCTTCCCTTCGTCAACGACATTCAAAGCAGGATCGGCGAAGTCAAACGCAATCCATCCCGCCGCAGAGACGAAGAAGCGACCGCGCAACCCCTTCGCTGCCAACAGTCAACACGTTCAATTTCCCGTGAAGTCTATATTCATAATTGAGCCGCTCGTACCGCCCGATTGAACGCGAGCTTCCTCTAACCGGCGTTTGGCTCCCTTTCCTAATAACTATAATTTATGATTCTTGCCGGTGCCACGATTCTTTCGCGACCCCCGATTGAATCCAGCCGAACAGCTGCCGCGGCTGGGGTGCGCGCGAAATGCTTGTAATTAGGTTAGAATTTCACGGTCGATCGGGCCAATATGGCGGTCAGCTTTCGTGGGCTTGTCATCATGGAATTACGTGGCCTCCAGGCCTGTGATCATGACACGATCCTCTGCCAGCTTGGAAAAGCGAGCACGCCGACGCCGCTGCCAGCAGATTGCGCCCAGTCGTCGACCCAGAAGAGCGTCCTAGAGTGCGCTGCTCCCTTCGCCCTTTCCCCCTATCCTTCCGTTCTCCGCCGTATTACTCGCACTCCCCGAGGAAGATCGCGTCGATGGGCTCATCGAAAAATATCTGGATTCACGAGCGCGCCGCGCGAGACCTTGATTTTCGAGGCGAACGCTCGCCAGAAGTCGGAAATGTTGATCTACAGGTTCTACCTCCGCGCGATGTATGGATCGGTCTCTGTCGAGGAAGTTGCGAGTCATTTGTATACACCAAGAAGGAATGTTGCTCGAATATCGTTCACCTGGCTCCGATCGGCTACTTGTTCGGTAAATTCACGCTCGCGTATACATATTCAACGTCTCGTCGTGTTACTTTTGCTTGCCGATTTCATTTCATCCTCCGGGGACACTTTCTGTGAAACGTCGTTTGCCCGATCTGTCCTGGTCTTAAAGCGGGTGTCGGGCGCGGATGGGTAACCCCCGTAAGAAGTACAGTTTATGTCAAAAGAGGAGCAGCAAGGCTTGGCGTAATTCTACTTCGCTGGACTCGTGGACTTGATTAAACGAAACGTGACTCCGAGAAATATAGTCGACCGTCCAGCGACGTTTTCTCTCGCCGCGGGATTTTCGATTTATACCTTTTTTTTGGGGCGGGCACGCCGAGCGCTCGAACTATCATTTGCTAATTAACATAAGTTCATGCGGTTCACCTGTCTGGCCGACACCGTATCCTAATTAATAATTCGCTGATAAACAGTTCCCCCGTGGCTGTCACTGGGTACAAGAATGATTATTCGCTCTTGATGCTCGATCGAGTCCGATCGTCGTTTCCGCGTGGCTTTCGAACGGTTGAAAATAGTAGGTATCGGCGCGGTAGCGCAGAAATTACGCAGGTATCACTGCGCATGGTTTACCTGACAAGTAGCCCAACAGAACATTAATCTGTTACCGGCCTGCATTACAGCCACCAGTGAAATGTTTGCCTAGCTGTTCGTGTTATGTAGATTAGTTATCAGATACACTGGTCGCGGGCTTCGCGCTGCAACTTCGGCGCTCTATTCGATCCTTTTAGTAGTTCCAAGAATGTAAATTGGACATCCGCGAATTTATCGCGGGCCGCGTGATTTCTTCATCCTGTAACACTCTGCGGGGAACTCTGGCATTAGGCGATCAACTAATTAGCTACTAGAAATTTTATTCGCCATTTTATTTACACCGTTTAATTATAAAATGAAAACTTTTGAAGTCACGTTTGACGCTATCGCAGGGTCATCGTTGCATCGATATAGAAACTTTCCAAGTACGATCGAGAATAAAAGTGTGTATCATGAGATTCACTTTGCTTTTGCGAAATGAACTTTCATGCATTTTCCAAGTGTGAGATCCGAAGAAGCAATTATTAATTGCACGCGAAAATAGTTGTTCTAGATAAATATAAATGAGATGATGAAGTGTGTGAAGGGTGGATAATAATTTTTCAAATTGCAAATCATTTTCATCATCGAGGATCCTAGTTCTAAACTCACCATTTTCCATTCCAAACGGCAGGGAGGTCCTACCCTAAACTGAGGGAGCATTGGCAATACGGGGTAACATTGGCATCTATTTAACATCTATTAAAAAGGAAAACACTTGTAGCGCAATCACAAACGATGCAATGTTATAATAGGACACCTAAACCAAATTCATAAATGTTAATTTTTATATTACACAGCAAAATGTTCCGAAAACAGGCCAATGTGCCCCCGGTTTACGGTATCAGTCTTTCGCACTAACAAAAGCCTCTCCCAGGTCATTGTCATATTCAGCGGTTAAAAAATAGCACAGCCGCTGACATCTGTGTCAGCGAAACTCTTCTGCGCCATGTTAAACAAGGCGAAGAAAGGAATTTGATCACCCCCAGTCACCACCTTACGTTACTCTGAAACCGAACGTGCTACCTATCATCTGAAACCCAGCTGATGATATTACACCCCACATCAACCTTAGACAGGCAAGTTTTTGGAAAATGCCACTGTAAGCTGGCCAACCTCTTCCAAGCGATCGCTTCTGCCGGGAACAAATTGAACTCCGAACATCGTTAGGTTCTCACAGTAAACATTCGGAGAGCCGTGGCCCATATATACCTACTTTCGATGGTTTCCAGAAAATTTTTGGGCGAGAGTCCTTGGCTTGAAAAAACACCAACGCCATTCAAAGTAGGTATCAACCCCTACAGTCCTACATCAACTATTCTCATAGTTAGTGTTTCATCCCCCTGCGACTCCACGAGTATCCATAACCGGAGCAGAATTGCCTCAAACAGTGCAATCACAACTTCCCTACCGACAAAAAGACACCAACAATCACGTGCCCACGTTAAAGCACGCTCAATTCTATGAATAATACAGGATTCCTGAAAGCAGAGGGCAGCATGTGACCTCGTCCGGCGAGAGCGAGAGAAAAGAGGAGAAATGGATTGGCGAGACGAATCCGCGGGGCTGCGACCGAGGACGAACGGCATGCAGATACGTGACAATCTTTACCCGCGAAGAGATCTATCGGGTAGGCTCCGCGCAGACGTAGTAGATGTACGATACGACTTCATTCGATGTTTCGCTGCTCGATACGGACTCAAGCGTACCGGACGGCTTTTAATGAAATGCGGCTCTTAACGAGACTAGTTTCGAACTGGACGCTTACCACGTCTTTATTCCAATCTCTGCGTGTTCTATCGGCCCGTCTAATCGGGAAACATTGGAAGTCACTTCGGAATCTGTGACGCTCGGCAGGCTTTCGTGGCCACGGGAACTCGTTCCGAACGGTACATACATGAAAACTATTCTGGATCGCGCCTGCCCCTGTTTCTTGTTCTGCCGCGACGGAACGGTCGCTTCGATTTCGCTAGACTCAACACCTGCATGTTTTATCGGCGCGGTTCCCCTGGCAGAGCGCTGCAGATCGCTTGATCTGCATATGAATCTGTTCGTTTCCGTGGCGAATTTTCCATCGCCATCTTAGGATCACGCTGATTGTGCCAGGGGGGTGATTAAGGGAGGTTTGGGAAGTGCTGATAAGTTGGAGGTGCGCGGTGCTTCTCAATATTTAAGATAGGGTCGCGGAGGACGGTGGATTTATTTTTAGGGAGCGTTTATTGAAAACTGCTGTTTATGTTAATCTTGCGTTAATTAATTCTACCGCGATGCTTAAGGAGCGTTACAGCGACCCGCAGCTTTCGCTTTTCATATAATTGAAAACTTGTTTCTACCCAGCACTGGGTGTCTTCACTTAGAACTTCGCTCGATACTTCCAGTCTCTTCCCACCAATTTCCTATCAGTGCACGCTGATGAATCAGAGTTGAAAAGCGAAGACTTGTGAAAAAGTGCAGCTGCCTTTTTGACAGTTTTTGAGTTATGACGTGTAATACATGTAAAAACAAATTCTACATCCTATGGTGCAAACCTGATAACAAATGAGCGATTTATGCAAATTTTAAATCCGCACCCATTAGATACTGTTTCGCGCGACACGGCTGCTCCAGACTTGAAATACTCGCCGAAAATAGAAATAGAAACTTTTCGACTCAACAGCTACCACTTATTGTGTGAAACTATACATTAGTGTTCTCTCTTTAACGTTAAGTCAAAGCAATAGTTTTATAAATAGGTTTATCTAATTTACTCGAAGTTAGTAAAGACGGAGCTGCACCGCTCTCGCTGCGAGTTCCTGAATTCAGTTCCGCGACCGGAGACTCCGAAGAGTCAATTACCGATAGCCAAGGGCCGCCGCGGCTGTCCCTCGGGATTAAATCAAATACCAATTTCCTCGTTACAAGACGCGCGGACGCCCGCGGAAGTCGCGGAAAAATCGCGAGAATAACAAGATTAATCGGCCATTAAACGCATCCTCCTGCGAAATGGTACACAGTCAAGAGTGTATCAACCCCGGGGTAGCGCATTCCTTTTGTTCGGTACTAGTTACAGGCGGCGCGGGGGGAGAGAAAAAAGGAATGGAACAGGGAACGATAGTAGTTAAGGGCTAAACCAGTTCCTCAGGCTCGCACAGCTGCTCCTGTATTTCGATCAAACGTCATCGGGTTTAATTAAGTCTCGAAAACGTCGATGAAATTGATTGTACGCGAGCCACCGATTCGTTCCGTCGCGTACGAAACTGCGAAGACGGATCTCAGCGCGAGCCACCGGGGGAACAAGAATCCTGCGCGCCAACGTGCTACCTTGTCCCCAAGCCCACCGGACTGCTGCACTTCTTGTGGCGGGATTATTTTTGTGCACCGAAAACACATACTGATCCCTTGGAAGCTGTGCTAATTTACAGATGGCTTCCTCAAAAATCGGGTATGTTTAGCTTGCAACACTCTGATCTGATAAAACAGCAACTGATATACCCGCAGCATAATTGAGTGGCCAGATTGATCGCAGTTGTTACTTGTATGTACCCGACACTGCCCCTTCGAAGCTGATCTCATTTAAAATATGAGCCTCCTATTGCTGCGGCTGGAGTGATGCAACAAGAGAGTCGTTAGGTTGGTAACAATTTTCCACGGACGTTTAAATCCTTTTATTAAGTGTATAGAAAGGTAGCTGAGTATCGATAGGAGACGCTGCTGCCTATTTATCACTTGGGGCTAAATTAGCTTAGGTTAAATTAGAAATACTACGGAGAGTGTTGTAAATGTAAGATAAGCGGTTACCAGCCAGGATGTTAATTCGAAAATTTTTGATCGTCATGTTTGGCAACTGTCATCCTCAGCGATAGGCTCGTACACAGTGCAAGAAAGCACGTTAATGTATCTACTATTTTATTGCAAAAACTCGCATTCGATAAAAAATACATTTCGCAAAATTCAAGATTTCTTCCGTCGGCATAATCGCCCACGCGAGCACGCAATTTGCAATTTAGCGAAGAAATTCGAGGGAACCGGATCTGTGCAAAATATAAAGAAGCCTGTGCGTCTTCGTACAGGTCGTTCAGCCGAGAACATTGCCGAAACAGCAATGTTAATTGGCCCCCAAGATCGTGCGATTTGACGTCGTTGGAATATTCTCTTTGGGGCTACGTGAAAGGTAAGATGTACATACGCTACCAATCCGCAAGCCATTCACGAGCTCAAAGACGAGATTCGGTGCGTTATTCTTGAGATCGAATCGCAACTATGCGGCAAATGTTATCGGAAATTTCGAAAGAAGGGTTGGCGCCTGTGGAAAGAACTGCGACGGGCATTTAACCGATATTGTCTTTCACGTACCTACAATTGTAATCGACCGAAGTGTATGACGAAATAGAGAAACCCGGATTTTTTTAATTACAGTGCGTTTTATTACAAAAGGAACATCCAGGAGTCTTTATTGCGAAACCCTTTATAATAAGCGAATAGAGGAAGATCGTGTAGAAAACGAAAGATGGAGGAGTTGAGATGCCTTTGCAGCAGATCCGGTCCGTGTGGCCGATACTTTTTATTCCCCGCGTTTCTGTAATTTAGATGCCACGATAGCGTAGGTATTACAGAATAGGAAGGAGAGGCGGAGGAACGGTGCGCGTCGCGTGGCACTCGACCGCTCGCGTTTCTTCCTAAGGAATGCCTCCTCGCCGTCTGGCGGAGGCGTGCTACAAGGCGATTTTATCGAAAGGAAGAGCAACTTTTTCCGATGGACGGGTTGACTTACCGATCCATAAAGAAGACCGCAGGGATCCATGCACAGGTACAGGCAGGTCGCGACACCTTGGATCCTCAATTGACCTCTGGACACCGATGTCCTCTGAAATATCGCTGAAAACAGAAGAAAGGTACCATGGTTAATGGTAACGAAGAAACAAATTTAATTCTGCTGCATTTTAAAATACAATTTCCTTCTATTTTAGTTTAATTCTATAATGGGGCTTTGACGAGCTTTCTCCTGTATAAGCTCGTAATAACAGGGAGAAGAGTAATTCTATCGAGTTTACTTTAAACTTCATCTTCAATACCAGATACCTAACAAGGTATCGAGGATTTCTTCTCCGCAGGCACGGGAGACCGGGTATGGTTGTCTCATTTTCTTATTTTGATTTTTTACGGGTTATAGCTGCAGGGAAGTTCATTCGGACCTAGATTAATATAAACTACGTACGTCCGAATTTATAAAAAAAAATTGGTCCTGTGGATTTGGTAGATCAGATTAGAAGAGAATTCACATTATGTGCAGGAACTATTTTGTGACAATATACCCCGAGCTTGGGTTGGTTGTCATATTTTAGATAGCTAAGTTTATTAATAAAAAGCCGAGTCATTTAAGGAAGTAATATCATTTTTTAATTGTAATTATAAATGCTATAGTTTTGAACAGAAAATTAAACTTAGAAACATTATTAACAAACAATTTACAACTTTATCACTGAACCCCAGTTTGTCTGGATTTGCTTTCTGAATACAGAGACAAGCACATAAGGCAAAAGTCTTCTTCACTTTCTTTTTCGTCTTTATTAATTGTTGATACTGTTCTCTTTTTTTATTTTTTCCACATGTTCTGTGACAACTTAACTCATGTCGAAATGAAAAGGAGAAAGTAACTCTACCGCGTATGAATTGCGAGTGAAGCTTGAAGTAATTAGTCTGCAGGTTAAGCTGATAAATAACATCGTAAATAACTACGGTAACTAGCAACTATAACCAAACTCGATTCCTGAACATCTTGATGTAAACATTAGACGAGAAATATCACCCTGCAAAACATTTGTTTTCCCAATTTTTGTCCACGTATCAACGCACTGTACGTGGGCGTCGTGTCTTCATGCGACTCCGCAGTGAACTGAGTGATGGGGAAGAAGGCGGCGATACGTTTACGCGTCGCCATGGATTATTAAGTACTACATTCCTATTATTTATAGTTTCTCTGTTATAGCGATTGTGACAACCTACCCGCGTGACAACCATACCCGGTCTCCCCCGCGCAATGATGCAGATACCATTGATTACCATTGATACCATTGATTACCATAATTGCCAATGGAAGCTTGCTCTAAACCTTTGAAACTGTATAAACCGCAACTCCTCGGTCCTCCTATCCCCCAGTCTGAAACCCTGCCGCAAGAACGTCTCTCTTGAGTAAACCACCTATTCGTCCCCGCATTAGCTTTATTATAGCTTCCGAATGCTTGTACGATCCTCTTAATCGAGGCATATTCGAAAGCAGTGGGGGATTCCAGGCCCAGTGCCCGCGACGAGTTCCCCCTGTTCGCCAATTGATCCAAGGCACTTATTAAAACCTTCTTTTTTCCCCCAGAAATGTTCCGTATGCTAATAACCTATGGTGACCATTTATCCCCGAGGGCCGGATCCGGTCTGGCGTCGACTCGTTCTGCCTTCACAGCGGTGTAATCAGCGGTATTTTTCGCCGCGCGAAAATACAAAGTAGCACACAGATCGCGGCCGTTCTTCGCAATTTTCCAGCGGACCGGCGAAGCGAACGCCGCAGCGCGCGCGCTTTCGCCCCAAGGTATCGATTATGGTACTCGAATCGCGCTAAGGGACGGAGTAATCAAATGTTGCGGCCAAAAAACGACGATAAAAGCCGGTAATTATCGACAGCGTCGGCCGAGACATGTCGTAAATAACGCGCCCCCTTCTTTCTTCGTCCCACCAGCCACGTTTCGCAATTACATTTATTGCGTGTCATACTTCTCGTGCTTATTAGCCCATTCGCGGCGGGCTGAGAATTCCTCGTAATGACATTGTTCGTGGGAATACCGATTCAATTAAAGACCGATCGTCGCCACGGAGGGGAGCGCCGAGAGATAGAAGAAAATTCACGTCCCCTGGGCAGCGTAAACGTGGAATTAGCGACAACCAGAAGAAAGCAAATGGGACCTTGGCTGCGCGTGCGGCACTGTGGCATTGGTATTCTTTAATGATTCCTTCGGGAAGGATGTCCGATAAATGGATGCGAAACGCGGACGAATTTAATGATGCAGTAACGGGTGGTAACGGAATGCCGGTATTTTCCTCTTCTAGGTACAATAACGACAGGCGATAGGTATAGATTTTAGATAGACAAGGGTGGAACGAAATAAATCGGAAAAGTAGAGCCGCGTTCATCTTCTGGGAGAACACTTTGAAAGTTAGTCGCGTGGGTTAGGTATTTTTTCACAAAAGGGGATTGCATCCTCGAAGGGTAAGAATAACTATGTTGAATGTCTCTACCGAGGTACGTGCAAAGTCCACATCCTTATGCGTATTTGTTGCGTTTCGGTAGGCAAAATACTGCCAGCAACGAATATTAGGTTACATGTGAAACAGAGCTAAGTAGAAAAATTTCCTTGGCTCCATGTTACCGTATTTACAGAAAGTTGTACGGGCATGGTTCTCTAGAATGCTCTAGCACAGGACCTGCCTTGCTATTTGTTAAACAGACTACTTGTAAATGACAACATGAAGGTGAGCCGTGCTGCCCTGGAGTTGGTTGAACTATTGCTTCTAAGGACATTCTGTGTGGTGCAATTAGTTTGGTAATTTGTTTAGTATCTTATTAGGTACATCATCTTTCTTTTGGTGACGAAGATTAACCCTGCTAGTAATGAAGACTGCTATCAATATCCTTCCAACAAACCGTAATATCAGCAATAGCACTTCCACCCGAAAACCTTTTAAAATTCAATTCCTGAAGAACAGGAAGAATTTCTGACAAAAATATTTATTCTCCACTGTCGACTTATTTTTCTACAAAAAGTTGCAATTGGTACTATAAATTCGTTCCCGCCGCTTATAAATATATATAAAAGAAGTCCTGACAGATTTCAGTTTCACCTAAGAACGTGAAATTTGAAAAGCACATTGCTTTCATGACGTAGGCACCCACTAAGGAAGGATTTTTGGAAATTCCATCCCTAAGGGGGTGAAAAGGGTCTGGGTTAGGTCTCTTTTAGGCGCGATTAAATATCAACTTGGTTTTTAACACACAAATGCCTAAAAACTAATTCCAGGTTTTTTCCCTAACCAACCCCTAAGGGGGTGAAAAGGGTAAAATGTGTTTTTACGGATCACTGAAAATCTCTTCGGCCCAATTCGGTATCGATACTTAGTTGCAGCCTAACAATACAAATGCCTAAAAACCAAATTTCGAATTTTACCCTAATCAACCCTCAAAGGGTGAAATCTGAATCTGGTAACAGATCTTTTTGCAACACATCGTACTAGTAACTGTACATTGAATTGGGACGTGTTAATTTTTGAATAGTAGATGTGAACCAACATATACATATATAAATGTTCGTCATACAAAGATTACTTTACAGAAATTACATGAGAAATTACTTTAAAAAAAAACAGGTACATATAAAGGTAATTTCTTTTAATTACTCTACCGTAGCGAAGCACGGGTAGTATTTTGCTAGTCTAACAATAAGAACGAAACACAACGCGTCTGCTGACACGAAACGGTATCACGGCTCGTTATTCACAGGGCACTCTTTCTGGTTTTACCATTATATGTCTGTTTTATCACGAACGCCTCTAAGCGCGTCCCCTTATCGTAAGATCCGTTCAAGGTGGACGCGAGGCTGTCGTTACGATTAGACGCGCGATTGGAACCGCGCAGCGTGAATCAGGCCACGACACCTGCGCCCTGTAAATCTCGTCAAGGTGTAAACACAGCGACACACGTTACCACCTGTACAGCGGGTAGGCAACAGTCGGCGGAAAGCGAGTGCAGCCTCCACCTTCACCCACCATTTCGTTAGTTCGTACTTCGGAACAAGATTCCACAGTAGCTTTTGATCTCGGCATCATCTAAAACTCTTTTCTCAACTCTTTCCCAAACTGTGACGAATCTCGACGGTAAAAGTGTATCCATGCCGTGACATTGGCGTGTTTTCACACCACGGGAAGCATCGACCCTCTCGTTTGATCTGGGGGACACTCAAGACCAGTGGCGCGCTGTGGATTTAATCCTGGGGTGACCCGAGTTGAACGGATGCAAATATTTTTAATGCAAATTCAATCAAATTCATTAGGTGATTATAAAAATGATTTAAAGTATAAAATCCAGTTTTCTTTTCTATTTATAAAACTTCTTCATTGGGGGATGCCTGGGCCCCTTGGCTCTCCTCTGAGTACGCCGCTGCTCAAGACCATTATTAACCAAAACGAAGGCTTCATAAGAACGTAGATGAATTTGGAGGAGTGAATTCTGTGATAGAGATCAAATATGCAAACTGCGAATTATTCGCGAGGGTTAAGGTTAGCAACGAAGCTGAGCAATACTTTCTCGCGGATAACGAATGCACGGGGCTTAATTACTACTCCTAGTTTCTGGCCGCCAGTCAAAGAATTCAGGAAGCGATGCTCGCACGTAATAATTAACATAAAAAAGCGCGATGGATCCAAGTGGGCGGTGTATCCGTGAGGCGAGGGTTTAGCGTTTCCTTTCTTTTCTTCTCTCAGGCTTCGTCGCACGTCCGCGCGATTAAACGAAACGTTGAACTTCCGAGGTACGGGCGATCGCGGCCACCACAAATGAAATCCAGGAGGAGAAGGCCGAGGCTCGCTCAAGGGGAACGAAAAGGTGTCGTGGCTAGCAATTTGTTACTGCAAATTGACGCTTCGCACACCCACCGCGAAAGTGTCGGAACTCGAAGCCCCGCAATCTTCTCGTTTTGTCGTCGCTTCTTTACCGATATATCAACACTTTTCCCGCGGGAGTCTGTCATAAGTGGAGAATTATGAGACGGTTCCGGATGCAAAGCGATGCTAATTCACGTTCATCTTTGACTTCCTGGTTTAGCGAATCGTTGGACGCCGTGGCTGCAAGTGTTCCGCGGCTTTTACCTGATTTCTTCGTTGATTCTTTGCGAACCCGTGTAACTCGATCGTCGACTCGTCGATTCACAGTTTACAGGTGTGAGGAAAATTTGCAGATTACAGGGAATGTTGGATAATTATATGTATAAGAAGATTATGTGCTCGAATCTGTTGGAAGTTACAGATAATTGCCTCGCTTTGATGGGAAATTATGTGAAATTATTGCTAAATGTTGTACAATCAACAAGTTCAACGGACCTAATGGCTTATAAATCAATCTTTAAATTATTCGTTTTTTAATTTAATTCCACGCGTGTTCCTTTCCGTTCGAAGGAATATCGACGCGATCGATTGAATTAAAAATTCACGCTCTTCGGTCGAAGGAAACGATCTCTTCGTTTAGTCCGGCTCGTAAAACCATAACACCGTCCATCTGCTTATTACTACAATTTACAGCCAGAAGTGGTTTAGCTGTTGTTTTGGTCGCGTCAACCTGCATACCAATGCCATTAACTCTCGCGCAACGAGAAGCGTATACAGAAACTCAGAGTTCCGCGGATTCTCAATTATACCGCCGGTTATAAATACGCGCGCGGGACTAAATATCACTCTTGTCGTAACAACCGCGAAGCCCGTTCGCGGGAAGAAGACGCCGTCTCTCCTGTCAAAGCCACCTGTGATCGCGAAAGCTCCCGGGATCGCGATCGAATTTACATTATAAAATTTAATTAGTCTAAAGTGTCTGTCCCCGTGTGCGTTAATGCAACTTAAGGACCGCTCTCCATAATTTTTCACCTTCATAATCATAACCGCGTCCGCGCGAGAGCGGAGAAAGAACGATGGAACGACAGGCGAGATACCCGCGACCCGATTAAAATTCTTAATTAACGAGAGGGAGCCGTAATTCCCCCAGCCGCGGGGCTGATAACATTCAATACGTGACGCACGACGACGAAAGAGACCTCAAACTGGCAGATTACAACCCTCGCTCTGCCTCCGTGCTCGCCGATCCGCCGATCGGAGATCGCGGACTCCATGCCAGTTATAAATTACTAATCTGCAATCACGCATTTTTCCGCCGTACCGCGGATAATCTGCCGAACGTCCCTTCCCCGCGCTTAACGAATTTTTCCGCCCCCTCCCTGCCGCCGATACGATACACCGGATCCGCGGTCGAAAACTCGTTTCGTCCGCTCGAAAATGCGACCGCCGCGGTGCTTCTCCGCCGGTTGCCGGTTTTTGCTCCGTTCAGCGACGAATAAATATGTTCCGAGGACAATTACGGGGTCATGCTCAGTCAGGAGGCCGAAAAAAGGGTGATCTTTGGGAATTTTTTACTCGAAAGCTATAACACATTTCTCAAAAATTCTTTTTTCCTTTTAAAGATTGCATCTAGTACTGTGTATCGTAATTTTTTTATTTAAAAATATTTATTAATAACAAAGTTATTGTCCATCTCTCAAAGGTCCTCTAAAAAAAAAGGCTTCTGCGGTGACCACTGCTGTTCGAAAGTCGGTCATCTAAATTAAAAAATTCAAAAGAATTTACTTAGTATATTATATTATCTTGTCTTTGAACGAAGGATTTTTCGAAATATTGATTTGGGAAAAAATGACAGATGTTTTAAGTCAAAGTTTCAATTAAAAGAACACTAAGCATCGGATAAAAAAATCCTTCGTTCAAAGACTAATTTATTGTTCCTATAGTAAGCTTGTAAAATTTGAAGTAAATCGGTTGAATGGTTTTTTAAATATTTTGGTCACCGATTTTGAAAGAACCGTTCGAGTGATGGACAATAACTCAGTTATTGATAAATATTTTTAAATAAAAAAATTACGATGCACGGTACTAGATGCAATCCTTAAAAGGAAAAAAGATTTTTTGAGAAATATGTTATAGCTTTTGAGTACAAAATTTCCAAAGACCACCCTTTTTTTCGGCCTCCTGACTGAGCATGACCCCTTAAGCACAACTCCCCTCCGTGGTGTATGTACATTAATATGTATAATATAGTCTCATTGCTCGCCATCTCAGGAACTCGACGTTGGTGGTTTCAACTGATTCAGAACCAGTATTTCGAGGACACCACCGTGCGTCATGGAATTAAAAAAAAAATATAAAAAAATTGTATGTTAAACGATTTTCTGTAAAATGCACTGAAAACTAAAAGATAATTATTTTCTTGTACTACAATTTCGATGGTGTTATTTCACTTTAAATAAAATCGTGGAGCAGGATATGTCACAACAAATTCATTTCGACCCTTGATTCTGTATTAAATTGATTCATATGACATATCCCGCTCCAAGGTTTTATTTAAAGTGAAAAAACACCATTGAAGTTGTAGCACAAGAAAATAAGTATTTTTTAGTTTATAAAGCATTTGAAATAAAATCGTTTAACACGACATTTTTATTTATATGTTTTTTTATTTTATAGTTTCTAGTGTTTGTGGATTTACATTTCACAGCTTAGACTTCTTTACAAATATCTTTTATTACTGTGTACAGTTTAACAGTTTGCTTAAACCCTGTAGTGCTAAGTAATTGTATTAATTACTCCATACACTATCGACCACATCGTCGACCGATTTTGCTCCATGACAGAAACCGCGATAATTTGAAATCGCGATGCGGACTAGCGACCCGAACGCAGCGGCTTTTTGTTGTTTTCGAAGGGAACGCGAGTGGTTGATTTCAAGTCGATTGGATTCGAGGTATATTTATTGATGACTGGGTAATATTTTCACCCCCTCGGGTTTTTTTTATAATTTTGTATTGTCATCCAAACTACGCACGCCTGCGAAGTTTCGAGACAATTGGTTTAAATTTGAGTCGCCAGATTTGATCCAAACATACAAGAAACAAACAAACTGAGGATCGTTGAATATAAAAAAAATCGTTTAAAAATCGGTGGTATTGTTTCGCCGTCAGTCGCGGCTGTCTTAAATAGAAGAAGAGTACCTACATATCGACTATTCACGTTGATTCAAACAAACATGAGAATGGTACGAATGATGTAGATAACGGAGCGTAGCTACTGGTGGACTTTTCATGTACCAATCCGAACTATTGGTGCGTCAGCCTCGCGAGCGACTTGCCTGGAACCAGTTCGCTATTAGAGATGGTTATCCAATAGTATGGATGTAGCGCTCGTTGCGAAGTTTTCGTTTTGAAGTGTAGTTGGAGAATAAATCAAAGACTGCTAGGATATAGTAGCTGGGATGTAGAGACGTAATTTTAATGAGATGTATGTAAGTGGCATGTTGTAGAAAATGTTGGCAGTTTTAATTATGTTTGGAGATAAATCAAGGGCCAGTGTTGCTAAGCTGGGATTCTACTTAGATACGGGGAGCTTCGAGTAACTAAGAGGCGACTGCTTTTCAGGGGATTTTAAAAGGATCAGGCAAGCATGTGGGATTCAATTTTCTGTTTTAATTAGATTTCGATGAATGTGTCAGAATTAATGAAGTATTAGAGATGATACTAAATAGGTAACTAATATTCCGATACATATTTCGTTTCTAAGGAATTCAGAATAAGTAGGTACACACTTCTTAAAAAAATTTTGTAGAATATCATTATAGTTCTCGTATTTGGTATTAGATAAATAAGGTAATAAAAAAACATAAGATTTATCAAGAATTTAATTAATCCAGATGTAAATTATTCCACTGAATTTTCTACTGGTTCTAATCTTTCACTATAGGTACCTATATATGCCCTCCTTAGTTAAAATGTCCTATCTAGCAATTTTCCATTTTTCAAGAAATGTTGCAATATTTGAAGTTCCACACGTCTTTTACCTTTTAACCCTCTGTGGTCACACATTCTTATAATCACAAATTGGTCCCACGAGGTTCACTGCACCCGAGCGTTATTTTTGAGTTACCATTTCCGTATTTTTGAATCTATTAACTGTTTTGTGATATAATTCCACCTCTCATTCGCGAATTAAAATACTCCTCCTCCTTCAAGTCTCACATTCGTTTATTTATCCAGCAACACTATTCCTAGCTCAAGTCACTTATCCTTTCCGTCCTTTAATGAGTCAAGTTCTTACTTTTACTTTTGTATAATTGTTTTGTTGTCCCTATTTTAGTTTAGTTTTATAGTTTGCGGTTAGGCTTGCCATCAGTTCCACAACTGTAGCCTCGCCTTTAATCTTCTTATCTACCCTTGCAAATCATGTATTATTTTTTCCATTAGAGTAATAAGAACGATTATTAATAATAATTATTATTGTATATTCGTAATGCTCTAATAGCCTTTTTCTAGAAATGTAAATTTTGATATGATGAAATTTGTAGTTGAAAAAGCAATTGTGAAAAAAGCGATTTTTTTTTTGTTGAAATTCACAAAATCTTAAATTTTAATATTAAGCTCTAAAAAAATTAAAGAAATATTGGCAAACACCAAAATTCTTTTGCTTGGGGTACTCTGCACCCCGTGTGACCACGAAGGGTTAAGTAAAGTTAGAAAATCCTACGTGCTTCGTAGAGATCTAGAAACAGCCTTATTTATTTATTTTTTACAAGGACGGCACAAACAAAATAATAAAACTTCAGTTGGCTGTTTCGAGATGCCAGATAGAACATTTTAACCACTATGAAAACACAAATCAATATGCAATAAAGCAACCCGTAAAGAAACCTCGGTAAACCGTTTCCACTTAATTTCAATTTACAGCGATTCAAAAAAGATCCCACAAAAATGCCAAACGAAAGAGGGGAAATCACACTCTAAACGGCACAAACAGATCTCGTTTTCCTCCGTGAAATGGCTTCCTCCGACGCAGGCTTACAGCTCAACCCAACGCGCATATTATTCAAACAGACTCCCGTCTTTTTTACGTTATTTATTATACGGTGCTTGAGAACTATGAGACGCCTCATAGTAGTAAACCAAAGTACTGTTATTACTAAAATTACAGTGCGGCCAGCGGCCGCGATTTTTTACGAATTTTCACCCTGATCGCTCCGCGATGGCGGCTCGCTTCCGTTCCCGATAGCAACGAATATTAAAGTGTCAAAGATGCCGTATAAATAATCTTATCTGCCCATCGACGCATAATGCGTAGTGCCAGAGGAATTTATTCGTACCAAGGTAGCCGGTAAAAAGCCAATTGCGCGGTATCGGTGACGTGTATCCACGAGATGACGTTTTATGTCTGACAAGAATTAGGTGACTCGGTGATCGCCTCTTCCACCGATTAATTCAATTTCACCCGGATTCTATCAATATTCCGTGGACGCACCGCGATAGCACTATTAATTCTAGCGGCGGCGGCACGAGAAGAACTTGCCACTTAATATGTTATTCATAACGTTACAAGGCATCGCTTTCTACGTCCACAGTGTTTCCTTCTTTTGCCTGGAAAATTATTACACGGCGGAAAATACGGAAGCACGGTCGCTTGCTACTTTCCTCGCGACTGCTCGCGTCGAGTTTAATATCCGATAGGCCCCGACATTTCCGTGGACTTGTAACGAAAAGGAAATTGTTTGATTTTGTATCTAGCACAGAGATTTTCATCTAACAATACTTGTCCTTTTCCGTTGTAGCACTGAGTCGCCGATAATCAATGCATAACCGTAGTTCCCCTGTTTTCTTCTTTATTATTATTACTGTGGAACAGTGGAGTATTCTTTTGCAAAGTTTCGATTGAAAACATTACTTTATAATTATTTTAATAGTGAGAGCTTCGTCGAAAAGGGATACAGAATAAAAGTTGTTAGGTATAAAATTGTAGGAACGTGGAAGTAAGTCTCGATATTTCTTCTTATACAATGGGTGGCGAAATTATTATACTCAAATAAAAAGGTTTGAAATTTTGTATGTTTAAGCGATGGAATAAAATAGATGTCTCGTTTTTAATGTTATAATATTATTTTTTAATACTAGTGTGTGTATTTAAGAATGCAAATTCAATACATTTAAGTATATAGGTTTAAGACGATATTCTACCAGAAATACAATTATCTACTCAATATTTGGTGACTCCGCCTTTAGATTTTATGACTATTTCCTGCGGTTTTGGAATATTCTGCCATATTCTGATGATATTCTCTATTATTTCTGTCTTATCTGTAATAATTTTATCACCGCTCTTTTAAAAACAAATGAGATTTATATGTTGAAAAATTACTCACAATGTTGCCAGATGTTGTAGCTAATCAATAAATGAAAAAATAATAACATTCATGCGTTGTTACTTTAATCGCAGCCACGACTTTTACGGATTTTGACGAAAATGTTTTGAGTATAATAATTAGTATAATAAATAGTATTGATTATAATAATTAGGCTACCCTCTGAATATTTTCTTGATAACTTTATGAACACGTTTAATTTATAACTGCCTGTGCTAGAAGAATCCAATGAATCAAGATCTTGTTATAGCTACTATTAATCGAGATGGGAAATATTGTAGCTCGCGTGTGCAATGTGGTTAAGCTGCAAATTGTGGTTACAATCAGTTGCCACGTAACGCGTGGCGTTAAATAGTAATAGTGAAATAAACGATTTACGAACATTGAATTGTGTAGCATACGAATTCAACGGCCAATCACATCCATTTAGAATACTGTAAAACACTGGGCTTGATCAGTCGTTTGCTCGCCTGATCAGTGGAATGGGCGACTGAACAAAGTATTTACGAGCACTTTTCAGACATAAGGAAGAACGACTGACAGTAATGGACGTATCCGCTGGGTCAGGCCAGCGAATAGAAGTTTGTCGAGCAATCGATTTCAATTGGGCGAATATTACGATTCGCTTTATGCGTTTTGGCGCGCTTGCAGTCGTTGACGAACTTCTGATGTATTTTTTATGAGCAACTTGAAGATTGAAAGGATACGGCGCGCAGTTTTAAAAGAATTAAAGGGAATACCTTCTGGCAAGAAACGACAAAGAAAAGAGAGTGTGGACATGTCGGGTAGGTGACATCCAGATGATATCTTTCGACGTGCACAAGTTGCGAAACAGTAACAGCATGTAGAAGATGAAAAGAATAAAATAGAACACCACCGAATTCGGTATATGAATTCGATGTATGAACATTGTGACATTAATGCAATGACAGCAATTACAGCATATTTGAAGAAAAGCTATAAAATTCTGAAAACCTGGAAATCAGGGAAGAGTAGGTAGCTTTTATTAAATGTATATTGTAGCCTTTTTATGTGACTCATTCTATGACTATTTTTAGTTCGATTCAGTTCATATGCAACCACAAATTGGTTCTCCAATCCAGCGATGGTGGATGCCTTGCCATGTAAAAGGCAAACGCAGGGTCCATTGTGATTCATTCTAGAGTAAGCTGTTTCTTCTTATGGTCATAACAAAATATTGTAGTCTCGTGTTTTGGCAGACGTTTAAATCACAAACTTGAAAAACAAACAGGGTCATTTTACGCACGAAAATGTTTATAAAAAGAAGGAGAGTCTTATAAATTTTAAGAATTTTCTTGAGAAAATTACTACTTTAAGAATAATTCTACAAGGCGTTATAAATTCCGCAGATTTTTCTGTATCGCCAGGACAGTTGCGGTCAACAACTGATAGCAGTAGGTATTCGATAAAATATCCAATTTTTCTTTTATTTTGTTCAATGATGTAGAAACGCAGCCCAAAAAGTTTGTTACTACTATGACAATATTCACTTTTTTTTAAAATAAAATCCTAAAGATGAATATCCAAAGTATTGCCCAAGTGTCTCCGAATGTTTGCCGGAGGTGAGTCAAACAAATACTTCTCGGCAGAAGAGATCGTGCAGAAAGGCCTGACCGACTTTGAAATGTATTTCCCAAGCCCTTATACCCAGTGTTCACGGAAAATACCCTACCGGATTGCGGATTCCGGCCGTAGGGGCGGGGAACGCATGCGCGCGATGACGCGGTGACGTCAAACCAATCAACGCCAAGATGGGAAACGATGGGAAACGAAATGACGCCAGCGCCAACCCAAGTCAACTAGCCAAGGCAAGTGAGGCCGCAGCCAACCAGCGTCGACAACCGATTCCCCGACGACGCTGGTTGGCTGGCTTGGCTTGACTTGGCGCTGGCATCGTTTCGTTTCCCATCGTTTCCCATCATGGCGTCGATTGGTTTGACGTCACCGCGTCATCGCACACATGCGTTCCCCGTCCCTACGACCGGAGTCCGAAATCCGGTAGGGTATTTTCCGTGAACACTGCTTATACCAGTCGTGCATATTAAAGACTCTCACGAAAAGAGAACCTGGTGTATTGCGCACCCCCAAGAATTTGCCCCAGGAAGCATACAAAGTTCAAGCACAATCTTCCTTCAACCATTTCCAACAATGAAATGAAAATTCAGAAAATTATGTAACTTTGTGTTCATCCATAAGACAACCTATTTTTGGTTGATGCCATAACGAGGCTTTAGGGGGTGAAATCTTCACCCCTTGAGAAAAATACCGAATTTTCTTTTTCGTGGAATATCTCAAGAACGGTGAGAGATATCGAAAAGAAGTTTCAACAAAAGCTGCATCTTTTTTGCATATCTACAAAACTGCATACATATAATTATTGAAAAATCAATCCTATTCCAGTTACCCCCCACCAGTCCGTACTTCAATAATTATTTTTACGCAGTTTTGTAGCTGTACAATAAAGACGCAACTTTTGTTTAAACTTCTTTTCGATATCTCTCACCGTTCTCGAGATATAGCACGAAAAAGAAAATTCTACACATTTTCAACGGAGAATTTCACCCCCTAAAACCGCCCCATGGCACCAACCAAAAATAGATTTCTCCTCCGTAGGAACTACTCTACTCGCACACAAAGTTGCATGATTTTCTGAATTTTTGGGTTGCCTAACTTCCCTCGCAAGTAACTCTCACCCACTGCAAGCTCTCACCCCTCAGTCCATACACCGAGTGGGTCAGAATTGACCCGGTCGGTGTCCGCGTGGCCAGGGTTTTAATCAAGCTGAGTAGTTGATCGAGCTCGATTTTGGCAGCGAGCACGTCGAAGTGATGATCGCAATCGACGTGTCCCCGGCGTTCCTCGCCGCGACAGCCCGGCAGCAACTTCTTCGCGGACGTTCGACTCGACTGGCAGGCACGAGACGATGGAGGAGTGGCGAGGCTCCCGTTCCTGATGTCGCGCCTTGATAATCGCCACGGAGCCGAGGTGACACGTCTCGCGCGTCGTTACGCGGCGAATCGCTGAAGTGCGCGTGAAACGATGCACGGGGAATCAATTAGAGCGTTGTCGTTCGTTAACGCTGCAGGTCATTAACTGCGCCCCCGGCCGGCCAGCCGCCGCGGGGAAGGCGCGTGACTAATCCGCGTGCGCGCGCACGAAGGACGTTGCCCACAGGTGAGGCTCATTTCGCGGCGATCCCCATTCGGACGTACGTATTGAGTTATTAAAAGGGTCGCCCCGTCTCGGGGGCGACCCAAGACGATCGACGGCAACCTGTCCTGTTATCGGTCAGAACGACGTTAATAGCCAATGGCGCAGTTAATTTGCCAGTGCAAATATGAAATACGGGTTGCGGAAACTGTTACTCGCTGCGAGGCGATGATTTACTATTCGACGGCGAAAACGCGAGCTTTAGCGGCTGCGAGAGTGTTGTACATAATTGGTCCCCGAGGGAGTGTGAGTGGCGAGGACTACGCGCGTGTGGGTGTGTGGGCGAGTGCTTAAGGTAAATGGGAGTTTAATGGTGGAGATAGGGAGTTGTGGGTTCATTCGTGCTTGTAATTTGGCGAAGTAGGTGGAGCATTTGTTGCGATACTGACGAGGAGAGGTTTTTAGGTGACCGCCTCCGATTGCTTTGGCTTTTGGATATGGTTAAGAGGATCGAAAAATAAGATAGGTTTTTTAATAACAGTTTTAGAAATAGTATAGGTTTTTTATGGCGGCCCGTTTTCGGATTTAGGGGTTGATCCACCCCATAAAGTTATAAGATTTTCAGGAGTCCGCCTGCAATTGCTTTTGTTTTAAAAATAAGAAGTAGGTTTCTTTTTATTCTGGCTCGTTTGCATGTTTAGGGGGTGAAACCATCCCTCAAAGTTCATAAGAAGAGGTGGTGAGCGCCCTCCGATTGCTTCGGATTCTTGGATACGTTTTAAAGGACAGGAAAGTAAGAAATACGTGTCTCTTTATTTTGGTCCATTTGCGTGTTTAGGGGGTGCAACCACTCCTCTAAATTCGTAAGTACTCTTCATACCTAAGTACCTAATCACTCTTCTTATAAACTTTGAGGGGTGGTTTCGGCCCCTAAACACGCAAACAGGCAAAAATAAAAAAATACGTAGGTATATCTTATTTTGCGGTCCTTTAAAACATATCCAAAAACAAAGGAATCGGTGGCGAACACCTAAGAACCTCTCCTTGCGAGTTTATGTGTTAAAGAAAGACTCCAAAGAGTAGGCTGGGCCGAAATCGGGCAAACAAATTTTGTTTTTAAATCTAACTTGACATAGTGAAAAAAATGTGTGAGGTGTGTCAGAAAGCTCGATGATTTTTTTGTAATTTTAAAACTATATTTAGCCGCTCCTCGGGGGGCTAAAGGGGTGTCTGGTAAGCGTAGAGGTATCGACACTATCAGCTATATAATACACATTCCTTTTTGCTAGCAGGGTGCAGTGAAACATTAAGATAATTCAACAAAAAAACTTGTGGTTACTTACTATATTGGTAGAAACCGATTGTGCTCTATAATCTACAAATATTATTAATTTGAAAAAACAACCCCCCCCGGGGAGCGGTTAAATATAGTTTTAAAATTATAAAAAAAATCAGCGAACTTTTTGACAAACTTCACACCTTTTTTCACTATGTCAAGTCATATTTAAAAAAATAAATTTGCACGTTCTAGACCCTGCCTATTTTTTAGGGACGAAGAGGCGCGGCTAATCCCGTTTTGTTTTGAATAAAAAAAAAATCTGGTTATTTTTTGTGCAGAGCTACAACTTTTTTTCCATAACGGGGAAAGAATCCAAATTTTTTTTCGGCCCAGCCTACCACAGAGTGTACTTGAACAAATTATTAGGTCGATGATGATATTCCAGTTTCTTCGCGTCGCATCGTGAATTCGATTTATGTAACTATGTAGATTCGATCACGAGATCGACAGTGAAGAAACACTGGGAGAGCTTGAAAACGAGCCCGACAAAGAGTCCAAGGGTGCACGGTGTCGTTGAGGTGTAGCTCAGCTTTCAGGGATAAACGTGAGAAACTCGCCAAGAATCGGTGATCCGAACCGGGAAGGGTAAGATCGGAATCAATCGATTTATGATGTTCCGATACGACACGTGATTATCGCCTTCTACTTGAGGCGGCCAGAGACGCTTGTAATTACGTCGGAATCTCACGCCCGATCCTTAAAAAAGTCATGGCCTTTAATCTACTTTGTTGGAGCCGCGAGAAACTTTGAGGAAAAAAACCCACGATTAGCATAAGGGGAATCACAACTGGAATTACTAAATCCTCGAAACTTCGTCTACTTTGTTGCCTTCGTAATCCCCCCGGTTTCGCTTTAATTAAGCGATATTCGTGCGCGGGAAGGGATAATTGGAATTTACAGGTTTCTTAGGCAGGTGGGATTATAATTGGTTCTAAGAAGAATGTAATTTTGTATTTCAACCGGTTCGTGGTTTCAGACAGCGTTTGCTTCTTGGAGAATTAACAAAATTCTGCATTCGTATTCCGTGGAGCCCATACTGTGTTCTTATTTTTATGTACTGAAGTTAGTAATACATGGCCAATTAATTGCAAGCTTTTGCAGAGGTAATCTTTTAAACAGCTTTCCTCTTTTGACAGAAGGAAAATCTGATGCAAGTGTTTACTATACAGGATGTTGGAACAGCACACACTACAAATACATAACTTCTTAACGTTTCCTTATAATTTCCTAGTATTAGGAACTTAATGTGCAAAAGAAGGATAATTGTGGAGTTGATGTGATAAACGATGTAAGTGCCAAAGCAATCAAATTAATTTTTAATGGAAAAGGATGTGAATTCCATGCTGAATACGGTGGTAAACACTGTCAGTGCTAGACTGTATCAACGTCGCTGTAGTTGGAAAGAAATTTCTAAAAATTGTTAAATGTTTACGGACTAGAAGATAAAATATTATGCTTGAAGCATATTAAACTTCAACAATTCAAAGGGTGTAGTAGCACGCTAACGACTTTCATCTTTAATAAATTAGAAGACAAAGTCTAATAATAACAACTTTTAATGCTGACCACCCAAGCAGGAAGAGAGGTTCAACAATGCTACTTCTTTTTATTCTACATTTATGGAGGGTTCAGAAGCCAATCAATGTAAATTCATTAGCATTAAAATCAAGATTTACACTGATTGTCCTTTGAATAATTTTGCCTAGTAATTCCATGGGTCAATATAAGTACCGTCATTTATTGCTTACCGTATGAAAGTAGTGACTTAATTGACTTACCAACTGAAACTTTTAACAGTAAAGAGGTTTCTGAACCACATACCTCATTTTCAGGAAAAATTGGGTTTGCACTGCTTGGCTTCTGAACCCTCCACATATGTAAACCTTTTTATTCTACTTATACAATTTCCTCTTATCAGCCTAACATGTCTTACAGCACGACGGATTGCTATCACAGCATCTGTCTTTCATTTTACTACCTGTATTCCAGCATCTACTCTCCCATTCCAATCCCACGAGTTTGTTATTAAAGCCACCTACCACTTCACCTTTCGATCGCCCACAAATAATATCCGAAATCCAATTACATAGAGGAAGGGGTGGTAATATGGCCGGCCAGTTTTAAACATC
The DNA here is from genome assembly GCA_910592295.1 of Andrena haemorrhoa. Classification (NCBI taxonomy): domain Eukaryota; kingdom Metazoa; phylum Arthropoda; class Insecta; order Hymenoptera; family Andrenidae; genus Andrena; species Andrena haemorrhoa. The sequence continues at coordinate 10,429,912 of OU342943.1, forward strand.
TTCCTAAAATCGGATTCATAATTGAAATTGCTTTAAATTTTTGCATAAAATGTAAGGAAACTAATAAGGCTATGTGTCATAAAAGGTGGAAGCAAAAGAAAATCAATTTAATTGAATTTAACATATATTATGAAAAAATGCCATTTTCGGCGCTCTTACAAAAGTGAGGGTAATATGACCCCCTAACAAAAATCATAAAACAGAATTCTTCGGCAACATCAGCGATAAAAAATAAATGAATAAAGAATATTTTATTATTTATACACAAAAGACGCACACATAATCCACTTTTTCGGGCGATGTGCACTCGCTGTGTCCATAATTCGCATATGATGCATTTAATCCATATTCCACCACGTTGGTCCGTGGCATAACGCCCGCCACAAAACATGTATATTGCATCGGTGTTACCAGAAGCTTCATGAGGAATTTCGATCTCTGAAATATCAGAGGCTGAGTTTTGGGGCTCATTATCAGGGGGCCATATTACCCTCCATTATGGAGGGCCAATATATCAACACGCATAATTTTGGCAATTATAAGTTTACATTCGAAAATATGAAACATTAAGTCACCTTACTTATAAATATCGATTCTAAGTACCTCTTATCAAATATACCTACCCCGACACACAACCCTTAACTTTCTTAACCTACAAGAAATACTTCTTCTTGGGGACGACGAAAAACTTTCGTTTCGCAGGTCATGTTATTTATGCTTATTGAAGCGACGACTAAGCTCCACCTAGTGTCATATATTTTTCCCTGCATATATAACTAGTAAGTGGAGTCGGTAACACTATTAGCCTCCAGATATTTTTCTTTATAATATGAAAATCACGAGGGAGCCGAATTACCAGCAGGGGTCCATAATACCACCTTTTCCTCTACTCTGAACCGCGTTCCACGCGCCCGCCGCCAAAGTGAGTAACAAGCGCGCGGCAGGTACCGCTCTCTCCACTGAAGGGGTTAACAAACTAAAGGAAACACACGGCTGCCGGGTGGCGAGTGCGTTAAGCCGCGCGAAGGTGCACCTCGTTCCGGGCTATCGAACGATTTTTAATAATTCACCGCTCCCGTGCGCTCCACCCCGGCTTATCTCTCGCATCAAATTGCCCGACGTGTAATCGTCTGGCGCGCGGGCAAACCGCCCGGCCGGGAATAAATGGCGGCGCGGCGATTTCCGGCAGCGCGGCATCTAGGTCGCCGCCGTGAAAAACGGCCGCGCGCGATAAAGGTGCGTATACTGTTAACCCGCGACGCCCGACGTCGGAGAAAGCTCTGACACGGGGAAAAACGCCGCTAATCCTCGACGCTCGGTGTCGCAGGTGGACCATACATCAGCCGGGCGGATAGGCGCCTTAGATCCGCGTCGCGGACTCCCGGTAAAAATACGGCGGGCTAAGCGTTCAGACTGTCGAGCGGCGCGATACGTCGTGCCGGCGGGACGCGGCGATGTCAATCGCGTGGAGAGAAGAAAAACGCGGTTTCTCTCATGCAATATTCATTAACGCTATTATTGGCGCGAGAAGCGCCGATGATTATTAACAGACCGCGGCGACGGCAGGCGTTAATCGCGAGATATCGCGAACACCTTTCCCGCGGCACTGGAGTACGTTTCCGACGGAGCCTGGACGAGGGACGCGGCCACGTTGATATTGATGGACGAACGGTCCCCTGTGTTTTATACGCGTGATTTATCGCCGTTTTGCCGTAACCTGGCCCCGCGAGCCTCGTTACCGGCGCATTGTCGCGCGAATTTCTTGTCCATTCCGGCAATAAATCACGCGACGGTTCAAGATGGCCGACGCAGGGACAAAGTTTAGAGGGATTGACCCTCGGGTCGTGGGTGCACTCCGGCCTAGGCGAGCTTAATCTCTGCCGTCACGACTGTAACCCGCGATACTGGCTGGGGCCCCTCGGTTCCAGAGATATTTTAGTCCAGTGTAACGGTTATTAATAACGGTGGAATTATTGCTGGAGATTATGAAGGCGGATTATTGAGATCTGCTGGCTGGGGGTGATTTGTTTTTGTCTGGGGTCGGCTTTCGAAGGTGAAGCTGCTTGGGGAAATTGTGGGGGAGAGGCGGGATGAGAGGGACATTTTTGTTTGGAACGTAGCAAGAGAATTAATGAACCATTCTGCTTGTATTTGGTAATATTAGATAGGTTAGTTATCTGATTATAACAGTGCACGGTGTATTTAGCTTCTCTCTATATTGGTTTGTCTTATTCCTCGCTTTTTAGAAAAGTGTGTTTTGTCCCTTTCATAAATTGGCTGCATTGAATTGGACATAGGTGTTTATGAATGGGACAGTGTAATAAAACCAGGTAGTATTAATATTATTTCTTTAATTATTATTTCTGGAGGTACCGAAATCACAGTAGTTATCTTAATTCATAATAGGAACTAGAAACTCAACAGTTAAGCTTATGTAACTGGACGATCTTAATAGCTATAAATAATGAATTGTCTTATGGCATCCTGAGCAAAAGAAGTTAAAAACACCTTTTACACCACACGTTTCTTGTACCCATTTGTCACAAATTTTGCACTGATACCAGTCTTCAAGGCTTTTCAAGTATGTTTCCTTACAAACGTTGCATTTATTATTTATTATCTCCTCCTCGACCTTTCGATTGGGCATTGCGTTTAAGTCTTGGAGGAATTACTTCCGAATCTGAAATATCTTCTGTTGATTCTGTATTATGGAAGGGATCTGCAGTATTGCTACTTGAAAGTGTCACTTTGCGAGTGATCTTTTTCCTCGAAGGGACTTTGGCATTTTTATTTAATTTCATTTGTTTCTTTTCACCCTTAAAGCAAGTTTTGCTTTTGTCTGTATGTTTTTCAGCCAAACCTTCTTTAAAAATATTCTTTACATGCTTTTGATTTTCTTTATTGATTTTCTTTTGTCAATAAATTTATCATGTTCTCTACAAGCAGCTCACCCTTTCCTGGTGTTTCCGCGATTATCTTTGCTGTCCCTTCGCGCCGTTGTTATATGGTTCTTCTGATTTAAAGGTTCCAGCTGTGGTTCATCTATGTTTGCTGCAGTTTTATTTTGACTGATATCTTCTATGAGTTCTATAAGTATCTGTCTTGGAGGTTCTTCGTTTTCATTCGAAGCTGCGACAGAATCAGATAAATCGTCAGAAATCTGAGGCCGATCCGTAACGAAAGAAGGGTAAAAATCTTCTTCTGTAAAAATATTTTTATTTAAAGGGTATATCCCGGTATTTTTGAATCTCGAAGTTACATTAAAAGCACCATAAGAATCTTTTGCAAATTGAGACACGTTATAAATTGTAACTATTTTACCAGGATTACAAGTCATCCAGTCATTCATACTTGCTCTGTAATGGATCTTAAATGGACCGAAAACAGTTACATCAAGAGGTTGCAATCGGTGACTGCAATGTGGTGGAAATATAAGGATCATGATGTTGTTCTCCCTTGCAAATAACAGAATATTCATTGTGATAAGTGGTTCATAATTATCCAGCAATATCATTATGAATTAATAAGCTCCAGTGTATAACTAAAGTTCAAGAAACGTCACTTGAATGTAGACTTATTTGAATACAAAATTACGTACATATTATTCATGCAATACTTTTGAGGAATGAATAATACTTTACTGAATATCTGTTCAAATAAAAACTGCTTGAAATGCTACTAAATTCTGCGTCCAAGCGCAATGGCCACAGCCAGGGTTGCCACCTTATCACAAATCCCGAAGTGCCACAATAGATTTTGTGGCACTTCGTTAGATTACTCGGAGATGGAAAAAGCGAAAAAAGTTTTGTTCCCGAATATCCGGAAAACAGATATGCAATTCTTTTGAGCTCAAACAGTTCAGACTTTAAAAGTATATGTTTTTTAATTAATAACTTTTATTGTATATAAAATTGATACCATCCTATAATACCACAATTTCTTATAATCTCACTTTTTTCTACAACCCGCGGATTTTTCCAGCAAAACCGGAGTTCGGAGATTTGCTTCAAAAGCCGCAGTCTCCGGGCCAAACCCGGAGAGGTGGCAACCCTGGCCGCAACAGAGGGGCGAGAAACTAAGTGACGGGGCTGACTATATAACACTATGATGTCGACAACCTCTCGATAGCCTCTAATAACCAGTTGATCTTCTTCAAACTGCAATATAATTACAACTAAATGCACCTAAGTAATTCCGTTTTCGCTCTGCTATCAGGAAAAATGAAGCCACACTCCAGTTCGTCCAGTCAGCAAGGCGGCTCTCTTGTTTCTCGTGTCCCTTCGCTGCACGCCACATCCAACGATCCCTTGTTTGACGTATGGCGGTTCGCGGAACTAGTTAACTATGAAAACGTTCTAAACATTCGCTGACAGACCGATTTTTCACCCGTGAACGAAGCAATCGCCGCAAAATTGTTATGCATTACATTATTACAACGTCATCTATACATCCGCGGAGGGAGATGACTCGCGAAATTCCCTGCACGCAATATTCGCCGACGCGATTATTAGTACCTGCGCCAGCAAATTACTAATGAAGCCCGGGAGTAAAACCTCCGTTGATGGCGTATCGGTAAATTACGAATACCACGAGGCGCGACCGTAACTGTATCAACGTGCGAGGAATCGATCGTTACGCGATACGAGTCGCCTTTTTCGCTCGCCGTAAACCTCAACACTTTACGCAACGACACCTCCCACTTTCTTCGGCCTCCTCCGGTGGGCTTTCTTCTTTTTTCCCGGTAGTGTTTGCAATGTTTTTATGACGTATAATTTCTTCCGTCTTCTGTTTCTTTCCTTTTCAGATTTCTCGGTGCACTTTATTCGTTGTAGTACGATGTCTCGTGTTGCTTTAATTTGGCTTTCAAAAAGATGTGTTCTGCGTTTTCTGGTCGAATGATTCGATTCCACGACGGATGCTGGGTCCGTTTTGACCCGTAATTTAATTTATACACACCTCGGAATAAGCTTTCCTAGTAGAATCTGATCCTGTTGTGATCCAAAATTCTCGGGTTCTTCAAAAAGTAATTCCAGTAGTAATTAATACGAGTAGTTTGATATTTAAGGATGAATTCCAGTGACAATCTTAGCCGGAGTTAATCCATTTCGAAGATATTAATAAGGATTTTTCCTGTGATGAAAACCAATCGGAAGTGGTAATGATATATTTTTATCACAAATTCAGTTGAGTTCGCTCTTACTTTTGATTTTGTTTTGTCAGTTTATTGAATATTTGATCTTTGGATTATTATTTCAATCGTGATTTTGTAGTTATATTTCTCAATATTGTGTTTTCCCATAAAAATACATGTTAAATTGAAGGTTAAATAATTTTAAAACTGACGAATCAATTTTCATAAAAATTCTCGGGTGGTTTACTATTGCATAAAGATTCATTCCTCCAATTTTCAAAGATTCTCGCTTATTTTTAATGATACTGAAGTTCACCCTTAACCTTTCGGGGACCGGGGAAGCCCCTTTTGTGGCTTTGAGTAAACCCACTATTTAAAAGTGATTTAAAGTAGAAATACGCATGTATGTATTATTGTTCGACTGTGTTTGTATGTATGTTCCAATATAAATTCGTTCTGTTCAAAAGAACAACAAAAAATACAACAAAATAAAATAATTCCCCAAACAACACAAAAATACCAAAATAATAGTTAAATAAAAACATGGAAAAAGGGGGGGAAAGCCAAAAACGAGAAGATGATAAAAAAACTTTCTATGTCTACGCCGTTAGCTCTGGTTAACGCTAAAAGAAAGTTCTCTGAATTTTGGTATATATTCATTCGTTTAGGTAAGTGAAACTGCCATGTAGGTAAAATATTTTTATAATCCGACTACAGTTTCGCGATCAGCAGTATCAAAACTCCCCAGACGTACTGTAATTTTAAAACTGAAAAATGTTAAAAATTGTATTACCGTTCCGGACCGGCAAAGCCCCTTTTAGGGCTCTGTGCAAGTCCTCTAATTCTACACAACATATGCGTTATATAAATAAGAAAAAAATTGGAAACTGAAAACCACTATTTTTGCGAAAAAAGCCGGTCCTCTAAAGGTTAAGCATTGGTCTAAATGTGAGGCTTAATGGTCTTTGTGGGGAATAAAATTGAGTTGAAGTGAAGAGTATAAAGACCGCTTCGAATGAATGCAACTCCCTAGCCTAGGTAACATACAAAAGTGAATTACATTTCTATACACTCTACTTTTCAAGGTTGTATTTCTCAGAAACGAACGCACCGCATGGGAGAAATCTATTCTACAATTTCGACTTCTGTACTTCGAGTTGTGGGGTCAGATAGTTCTTAATTAAATAGTACCGCGGTATTTCAACCCACCCTGTCTAACAACAATTAAGCGCGAGGTGAAACAAGAAGCCCTGAACGGCGGAATGATTTATCGCGACGTTACAACGAGAAGAAAATGTTTCGTAGACCGAGCACGAAGCTTAAAGTAAACAAGAAGTCTACCGTAGAATAAGAAACTGTGGATATGCGGACAATTTATCGTAACGTTGAAATGGAAAGGAAATGCTCGAGCATCGGGCACGGAGTTTCAGATAAAGGCAATCAAGATGAACGCGAAAGAAGAAGTATGTAAAGAGTCAAGGTTGAATCGCTTTCGTGCGAGCTACTTTGCGGGCCGGCTCGGTATCGCAAAAAATGACTAAGTCGCGTGTTTTCGTTCCTTGGCCTTTTTCTTTCGTCGTTTTCCCTTTGTTTTTGCAAGAATCGTTAATTGAAGTTTCTTTTCGCGTTGGCAGTGCTGCTGAATAAATATTTGCATACAGGGTACACGGGTTCGGCTCCGCTCTACGATAGGTATAATTTGAAAGCTTTCGCCTGTAAACGTTTATTAGTTGTCGATTAATTTCGATAATGTTGTAGAAGATTAGAATTTAACGGGGCCACTGTCATTACACGTTACTCGCTCGATACCCGTGGCGGGGCCAGTCTTAGCGAAATTTCTAATTACAAATTCATGCTGGCATCGCTGTTTCATCGCGAAACCGTAAAAATCCAAGCTGTTTTTCCTTTAGAATTAGTCAAATTCTGCGACGTGTCAGATACCCGATCAATAGCTTTCTTATATACTAATTGAAATTATAATTTAAATTGCAGGTAATAACCGGCCATTATGCTTCTTTCTCACTATTTGAGGGGTTTGGTTTACTGTAGGAAATATGAAGAAGCTGTTACATGAACGTGGACATGATTTGCATACAGAGCTATGAGGAATTAAAGAAGAATGTAAGCTATGACACATTTTAACTTAATTTGGTTTTACTGTTTTAAAGTTGTGGTAGTCACTGTGACTGGGAATCCTTATGCAGAGTGTCGCGGAACTGGTGATACAAACCGCCAGGGGATGAATCTTTGTGTACAAATAAAGAATCTTGGCAGACTTTCGAAAACTATGATCGTTCAAAAATACCGAATATGCCTTACAATTTAAATATTTTTAACGCACGAAAAAATAAATTTCTTACTTCAACTTCGTTTAGAAAAATTTTACTAATATAACTAACACTTTTGAAGATCTTTATTTCATCAGCAAATATTTACTTGACCAGCACGTAATGCTTAATTTATTGTGAAGTTACAGCATGATAAAGGGAAGGTAAATTAAGTATATCGTACATTTTGCAATCTATTTTCCAAGCATCAGTAGCACAGTTGTCCCACTATTTTAGCAGCGTATTTACTATCCTTGAGCACACAAATCTTTGCGGCACAGTCAAGTTTGTTCTTACGTTTTTCCCCCCCTGTATTTGCAGTAACGTTATCTGCTTTGAATGAGACAAATATTTGCGCGATACTGTTCACGAGGTGGAAAGATCGATGGAGTAGTCGAGTATCGTGTTAGTAATTTCATTGTAGCAGAAATGACGTAACAAACTTTCAAAATTTCATATCCTTTAACTAACAATTAGTAAGACTTTCCTATTTAATATTCACACTTAAGGCCTTTTTGCGCGAACCTTTTTTGTGGCTATTATTTCAGAACGTTTCTCACTTCTTTCTATCCTTTAGAACCCAACGCTATTTTCAAAATTAACAAAATTTTTAAAAACTTTCAGCTCTTCAATTTTACTGTTTTTAGCTGCAGCATCTCCGACGACCGCCACTGAATAAGAATTTACACAATAAAACTGAACCAAAAACTTGAACAATGTTAACGAAAGACTATTAATTACTAATAATATCTTTTCCTAATACAGCTCACGTAGATCTTATCAAAAGAACTTCTCAACTGATGCTACAAAACAACCAACGACTAAATTCAACTTAATTTTAAGACGCAACAGCAAGTTGACCTACAAGTCTCGTTTTCACGCGCAGACGTCTGAGAGTCTGAGTCCGCTGCAAAATTCTCCATCGAAGGAGGCGTTTCGCCTCGTAACTGTGCTAATCGTTTCTCAACGAGCCTTGGATCAAAGGGAACATCGCGGCGAAGGTTAAGTTCAAACGATACGCGAAGCATCAAGTTCAAATCTTGACCTGTCGCTCTCATTCAAGAGGCGAAGCGCTGCGTGACTCGATTCACGTACATCGATCCAGATAGAGGAATGTTACGTGACAATGTGCACAGAACACGACCTTGCTCGGGGTCAATCGACCGAGTCACCGTGTTCCGAGAACGACCGAATCAAGGACTAGCCAGAATTCCCACCGTTGCCGGCGAAAGTGGCGACACTTTTGAAAGTGACTTCATCGCGAAATTAGATTCAACACGTGTACGCCATCGCCGGATCAGTTTTTATTACGATGACTATTAAAACGTGATGCAAGACTGATTGTATCGTTGTTTCAATAAGATGAGTAGGCATCTACCATTCTAATAATTTGTTGAAACCCTGCAGGTTTGTCGAGGACCTCGATAGAAGTATTAGGCAATTTTTCGTTTGAGCCTATTTTCGCTTCTTCGGGGTGAAAACATCCCCTAAAGGTTAATGAGTGTTTTCCTATTTTCCTGTATATCTATCCATTAGATACCTGTAAACAGATTGTTATAAAGAAAATTTAATGTTTTTATGCTGCAGGTATAAGACTATGTAATCAAATTGTTTAAAAAAGGTAGGTTTTCTGTCTAAACTACAAATTTTAAACAATTTGATTACACAGTTTTATGGGGCATAAAAAGCCGATAAGTTTTCATTGTAATAATGTTTTTATATCTACTATAGTTTTCAAGATATACAGGAAAGTTTTTTTATTATTTTTTTTCTTATTATTATTACTTGTACGAGTGCAAAAATGTATTTTTTCCAAAATCGAAGAAGTAATGCAAGGAAGGGTTAAATTAAAATCTGAAAATAAAAGCAGTGTAAAGTATTGAATCACATTTTTTGCAAATATAGTAGATGTCCTGATATGAACATCTACTTATGAATAGCAGTGTATGTGAAGTCATCTCGTTGCACAGAATGCATATAAATGTTTCCTTGCATCCTATCAGTAAAACAGCGGATGCGAAGGAATAAACAGTGACGGAAGGGAGAATCAGTGGAGTGGACTCCTATTAATTACCCGAACGATTCAGTTATCTTAAACGTCATGTTCTCGGACACGCTGGGATAAAAGAAGTCCTACTATAATAAAATATTTTGTTTCAGAGAACCACTTAGTAGCCGATCATTATTATACAACAGGGAATCGTTTGATTTAGATTTTAGATCTTTCCAATAATTCTCCATTACCAAATCAAATACCATCAAGTACCCATCACTTTCCCCAGACCATCTTCTTCGCAAAAGTAAAATCATTTAACTGCACACAATAAAAAATTGCCAATGGACTCTAAATTAATTCCACTTACACTCCTTCTGAATTAAATATTCGATACCCCAGCAACATGGAAGTTCTTCAAATTAAGCTTCATATCCTCAAACTCCAAGTCCTATCTGATCCTCGTTCAGAGGGTAAAACTCATATTTTTCAAGGCTCCCCCAAGTCTCAACGTTTCTCGATATACACAGTAAAACAATCACCGCGACCGCGGTGCCCCGTCCGATTAGGCTAACGAAATAGAAACAGGAGTTCAGGTTGCTCACGTTTCAGACCGAAGCGCCCCGTCTCCGGCGTTCCTAGTAGCTCGGCCCGAGATCGGAACCGATGAAAGAACGAATCGTGGGATTTATTACGTTGCCGGGCGAAATTTATGCCCATCTGATTAAATTCCAAACGTCCAGCGCGCTTGAATCGTAAGGAATATCCCCGGGCAAATTAGCGCCGATCCCGGTCCAAGTTAAGTGGAAACTAAAAACTTTAACGAGGACAAATAACTGGAAGGGTGATGCATAGCGGCTAGACGCGTTACCCATCTCGTCGCGTTAAATCTTCGCCGGTACCGAACCTGGCATTCCTGCCATCCGAAAAGGATTAAATGACGCGATTATGAAACGGTCGGAAATGGAAAATTATCCGCATCTCATTGTCAGCGAGCACGGTGACGCGCGCGAGCGCAGCCGCGGCGTAGGTAGTTCGTGATTGGAGGGAAAAGTATGGGAAGTGGTTTGGAAGAACATTGTACACATTTACCACACGTTCGTTGCGGGTACGAACATGCGCACCTCGTATCAGATTCTTTTGTGGTGCACATTTTTTGTACGCAGCAAAATTGATACCCACAACGAACGTGTTAACCCTTTGAACTGAAACTTATTCGCCTGTTGATCGACCAGAGATACTTTGTTCACTGCTAGTATTTATTATAGGCAGAACTCTGGAACATGAAGAAATGTGCTACAATGATTTGAAAATCTACAATTTATTTCATTCTGCAGATCGTAAATAATTCTTCCACTTTTACAAGGTTTAGTAATATTAGTGTGTAACGTTAATTTAAAGAGGGTTAATACCCTTAATTGGTGCTGAGAGGGTTGAAACTGTTTTTAATATATTATGTGGGGAACGCGGAATATTTTATTACGCAGTAGTTTCTTCTAGTGGTAGGCAGTTACAAAGAATTTGGAGAAAACGTAATTGCAATAGGTAGGGGAGACCGCGGGTAGTTGATACAGGGGCAGGTTGATACAGACGCATTATTGAGCGAGATATGTGAAGTTTATTGTTCAATTATTTACTAGGATCCAGCGTACGTCTGTGTACCTTGACGTTAATAATCGTTTTGAAATGTTTTCGTTTACCTATATAGAGAAAATAGTAAATAGTTTTGATACATCCAAATTGATCGTCCAAATAACATTTCTTCATTCCAAAGTATATTTTGGCATATTTGTTATTACCTAAGTAATTAATTCAAATAAAAAATGAAAAAATTGAAAACGGAATAACGTATCAACTAACCCCGCAGTGGGGTAAATTAATACATTTTGCCTTCGTCCAAATAACATTTTTTCATTAATTTTGTATGTATTTTCTCAAGTTTTCGCTTACTATGTGTATATTGAAGAGGAAGGGCCAAAGTATATTTTGGCATATTTGTTATTAAGTAATTAATTCAAATAAAAATGAAAAAAATTGAAAACAGAATAACGTATCAACTAGCCCCGGTCTTCCCTACTTATATGTGAAACCTCATAATTTCAAAGTTCCTACAATTTAAGCAATCCCTGAGTTTCAAAAGTAATACTTTCACATTAAATCCTCTGTGTATTTGTAGCCGAAGAGAAAGCAGACAGCAAAATAGAGAGTTTAGAGCAGACAGAGCATCTCGAGGGGAACAAAGAGCCATCAAATAATACACAGGAGGAATTGCGCCCGATGAAAAAGGAAGTCGGAACAGGTGGAAAATCCCCAAGACGTCCGTACTTCCACTGATGTTCGTTTATTTTCAATGCAGCGCGGTTTATTGCCGGAATGCACCGAAAAGTCCGCGATATCGCCTACATCCGGCAGGCCTATCCGATCCTCAAGTATTTTCAGAACTCCCAAACTTCAAGGTGTCGTAAAATACTATGAACTTCGTGCACGGTCGGACATTAGCAGCGACGTGTTTACACAGCGTGAAGTTAAATAGGTATTTTCTTGGTCGTGTATTATAGCCCCCGTTCGTGTCATCCATAAATGTATGAATATACAGTAGCCACTGGAAATATTCATTGCATCACTCGAATGAACACGGTACACGCTAGTACTAAGAATATATTATTGCAAAATTTATTTGTTACAAATATGTGTAGCTCGCTATCTTGGAAAAATAAGTTGGATACGAATCATTTTATCAATCATATTGCTACCAAAATTCTGCGTAGATATTACGTAAATTTGGGAGCGATGCAAAAAGTATATTCGTAGCATCATTTGCATGGAGATATATTTTTTTATAGTACTCTAAAATCAACGCTGAAGTGTCGAACTAAAACTGCAACTATAGTAAGATATAGTTACAGTGCCGGACAAAAGTAATGGGACACCCTTTAAAGCTGAATAACTTTTTAAAAATTGGTCCAAACGACTTAAGGTGTTTTGAGAAGCTAGAAGGATTAATTTACTAAATAATTGGTTTCGTCGTTTTGAAAGAAAATGCGATTTGTCGGACATGCTGAAAATTGTATCGAGATTGGTTAGTGTAGGTATGAGCTACAAACAATTAAAAGTGGCGGAAATCACAGTTTTCGATGTAATAAACTTAAAGATTTTACATATTTCGATGGTTGTCGTTTGTTTCTGCATCAACTGATTTCGATGAAATTTTCCGTATGAATACAACTGACTTATATGCATATCTACAAAAGGCATTTTTTAATTTTTCGTTACAGTTGAAAAACCGACCTCCACTAATATCTTTACTTTTGTCCGCCACCGTAGCGATAAACTTGCTGAACAATCTCGCAATAAATTTAAACTGATTTTGAATCTTTATTTTAAGTCCTGAATCAAATTTTGCATGAATTTAAGCTTTAAAAAACTCCATTAGTTATTTAAAAGTTATCAGGTAGACAGATATTTTAATGACTCAGAGCTCAGAGTTGCAGAATTTGTGCGCCCAACACTTTCTCTGAAATATTTTTTAAGCGTGATATAACCAGCCACCAGTCCGTCAGGCATTTTAATTACACCCCTTCGTCTACCCTCAGCCGAAACTTCCCTCCAGCAGCATAAATGGAGCAGCCGGGGCCACGCGAGGATCGAAGAAACCGCTGGAAAGAATGCGTCTGCACGTGCTGCGTCGAAATAAATTACGGATGCGTTTCGCGATGCAAGGCAAATGAGTTACGAGTGTCACAGAGAGGCCACTAACCCGAGGTTATGTCACGAGGAGGAGCTACGTCGTATGTTCGTCAGCGTCCTCCTCGCGGCGCGAACCCGAAAATATTAATAGAAGCCTGTTGACGCTGTCGAGTGCCACAATAAACCGTTCCCCTTCGCGCGTCGCTGTTTAACCCTTTAAAACGAGCCCCTCCGCCCCAAGCTTGCTTCAAACGCGTCGAGCACATACTTGTTTCCGGTCTCAAGGGTCCGATTGCCCTTAGGACTTTTGCATCGCCTGTATTTTTATTATAATTTTAAATGGATAAATCTTTCAACACAATTGCAAATACTCTATAAGCTTCTTCCAATTAGTGATCTGTGAGAAATGTATAACGTGTACAGTTCCTTTAAGAAAATTATGTTAATAATATGATTTTTAGGTTTTGTTGTGTATTAATAGTTGTGAATGGTAGATTATGGAGGTTTGTAGGATTCTCAGTGGGGAATTTCCGCGTTGAAAGTTTTGAATCAGCCATAGAAGCTTTCGTATCTCCCAGAGTCTAGCCAAGATTCGTTCGTAACAGATTTATATAGAGAGGAGTTAAGAGAAAAGTAGAAGTAGGCTATTTCACAAGAATCCACTGGGTTCGAGGCATGTGCATGCCTGAGCTTCCAAATTGGATAAAGACCCCTTTCACCGACAATTCGGGAGAGGGAATCGAACGACAACTGGAACTACGCCAGGAATCAATTCACTGGAGCTAATTGAATCTTCATGCTCGGAATTCAAGCGATTCTCTTCAAGCTGTGGTCGAACGGATGCGAAACTGTAGCATGGCTGGCTCGGCTCGTGATTTTAGCTCGAGTTACCGGTGAATCTTCCACGTTCGTTTCCATTTCGTGAAACACTGTTTAAGTTTTGTAATGTAACATGTGTATCGGCTTGTATAACAAGTATGAAAATAGAATCAGGTAGGGAATCGACGATGAGCTGAATTTTACAAATACACGAATGTGTTTAGGTATAGGAATAAATGAATTGAAAGTCTATAAGCGAGGAAGAGTCAGTACCTACGGGCAAGTGAGCACACATAGCAGTAAGATTCATAATGATAATATGAGTATAGTAGTATTTTTTATATAAATTTGCAACCAACAAAATGATAACTTAAACCCCTAATTTCACGAAGACTACATAATATTAAGTTTTATCAAAATTCTTAACATTAGGAGCCTATAAGCGAGGAAGAGTTGTCACAGACATGCGAGCTCACCAAGTAGCAAGTTCTTAGTAATACTAGGGGAGAGTTGCCAATATCATGCTGGTCGTCTAAATCGTACTTCGTCAATTTGAAATGAGAAATAGAAACAGAACCATTCAAGCTTACATCCTATTTTGTGTGGGCTATAAACATTTAAAAGAACAAGGGATGATTGAAGTAGCTTTTTAACAGTTTATATTGGCTGATAATAATCTAACAATGCCGTTTTATCTTATATTTGTTTAAAAGAAAGTCTATTGTAGAATATTTTACATTCATTGTACGTACATTTCCCCATAAAACCTTCAAAAAAGTAAAAAAATCACGCCAAGTACATGAAATCAAATAAATCACAAAAAAAAATAGAAGACGATAATAATGACGATATAAAAAAAGATGTGAAATCAAAATGAGCTGCAAGTACATAAAGGTGCTTTCCAACTGCCCTTAAGATGACACAACTACATATACACAGCTGAAATACTGTGTTCATACATTCCATTACTCATATCGTGGACATTTTAATAATGTGAACATAAAATGTAACATCTAGACATTTGCCTAGATGCCCGCGGCCTGAAAGTCAAAGTACTACAGTAGTATTTTTTAAACAAAAACTCAACCTGTAATATGATGACTTGAGCCCTCCTTACTTTCTCGCGGGCTACGTTGTATTTCAATTCCATCATAATCCCTACACCAAGAGCCTATAACCGAGGAACAGTCATCACGGGCAAGTGGTAACACCTACTTAATAGCAAGGTTGGTAGTAGGGCTGGAACTAATCGAATAATTTAATATTCGAATATTTTTACAAGTATTCGAATGCTACGAATATACTTCGAATATTTGAGTAGGTATTCGAATGTTATTATGATGAATACTGATGTATTCGAATAGTATGGTGTGCAGTGGATCAAAATTAGCTTACGAGACCTCACCCTGACAAATGAATCTAAAGAACTTGATTTATAATTCACACCATACTATTCGAATACATCAGTATTCGAATACTTGGATATTCAAATAGTATTCGAATACTTGGATATTCGAATTATATTCGCCAAATAATTGAGTAACCGAAGTATTCAAATATTCGAATACCGAAAAATTCGACAAATAGTCCCAGCCCTACTTGATAGCAATGGTACTATGTATTATGCTACTATTTCTTAAATAAATTCGAAACCATCAAAATAATGACTTAAACCCCCCCAATTTCACATGGACTACGTTGCATTTCAATCCCATCGAAATTCGCCTGCCATCAAAGTAGTGATCGATGTAACGTGAAGTTACTCTTGTAATACATGCCACCCTAACACGCAGCATTCGATGTTCCGCGAATACATCAGGTGTCTCCTACGTACAGCTCCCGTTTTATAACGCTGTAACACGTCCTCTTTATGGTCACGTCCCATTCTACTTAGCCTACACAACGTTAAATCCTTGTAAGAGCAGCGGAACACATCGTGATAAAGGATCGACTACCATGGATTGGCGAGCGTTCGCCGCAACGCACGATCTTACCTCGTCGACCAAAGTTCATCCTGGACACGTACGAACGGCGGACCTGATGCGAGGTCGAGGAGTAACGATACAAAATTTAAAGCCGAAAGAGAAATGGTGCGTGGTGTACAGTGGAGGGCTGCGCAGTGATAAATCGCCGGTTCCTGTTCGTTTTGCTCGGGTAATTTGTGCCGCTAAGTGGCCACCGGCGGGCATAACTCTCTGGGAAGGCGCCTGTAGGAACAACGACACCGTGAAACACGGGTATACCTTTTTATGTAAATTCGACGCTCCGTGGAGTTCGGCAGTCGTATAATATCCGGAAGCCGCGGGCCACGGGGATGCCGCCTCGAACACAGTCAGGTAAATGCGGTAAGGATAATGCTGGAGTTTGTATAGTGTTGTGTTACCAAAGGTGCCGCCACCGCTGCACAGCGTTGGAAAGTTTTCGTCGGGGCTAATCGAGGGATATCATTTTTAACATGAAAATTAAACACCGTCTGGAATGAGTCTCATATGTTTGCTATCAATGTTACATATTCATGACACTAGAATTTCTTGTGATAGATCCAGTGCCAGGCAAGATGGCGTTAGGTGACTGTAAATATAATAGTCACAAAGCTAACGTATACAAATGAATGAATATTGAGTAACACACTTGTTATTCAATTTCTGTTGGCACCTTGCAACAAATTTTGCATTGTGGGTATTTTACGTGGCTAAAATAATGAGGTCTAATTTCTTTAAACGTTGATGTCAGATAATCTGGAGAATTCCTGTTATATTCTTTGTGGGATTAATTAAGAAGGTAAACTGCATTGAGCTGCTGAAAATGTAGGATGGTTTGTGGTCGCTGCTTTCCAAATGTACAGTGATAGTGGATGTGCGAAAGTTTGTAATTTCGAGGATCTGAACAAAAAATATATAGTAGGAGATACTTGAGAACTCGAAGTACTTAAGGGGGAAGGTCAGTTGGATCGGGAATACACCAACCTTCATAAATAAATAACATTTTCTAAAATGGTATTGTTCTTTGCAGGAAACTTCGAAAAAGAGCGTAAAAAAATGCATTCCTTTTTGGAATGCAATCCATTTGGTTATATAGATTTTTCTACCCCTTAAGGACAAGCTGAGTAGTGTAAACGATATCTACTCCTGTAGGTGAAACTGCCAAATATGTTTTACGTTAAGATATTGCTACCACACAATATCTACTAAATTCCAAAAATAAAGGAACGCGTAGGTATTCAACCCCCTTACGGCGGTAAAACAAAAAGAATCGAATGGCAAATACAAAAGAAAGGACAAAAGTTCGAGTCCCAAACCACAGGTGGAAGGATAAAATTTGCACGATTCCTTAAAACAAACTTTATTATGATATAAAATTTAATATCATATAAAAATAAACTTCTCATTTTTCTACCACGGAAGACTAAAATGCTAAAAGAAAAGATTACATTCAACCCTCCGATAGCGGCGAAACAAAAAGAATTAAACCACGCGGTAATATTCTGCGAAGGAAAAATAATATTTTCAAAACTGCGGAGGGCCAAACGAAAGTTACATACCTAGGTTCGTTGAAGCCTGATTCACGGGACGTTTCCCAACAGGCTACAAGCAGCATTCGCGCAAAGGGGACTACAATTAATCGTTGCCCGGTTATTTCGACGAAGACTTCGAATTCTAATTTCGGTATCTTTATTTCCCCCGAGCCCCTTGCTGGACAACGAGCTGCGGCGCGATCGATCTTTTTGTCTTTTCGGTGTATTAATCTTGGCAGGGCGTCAAGACCTCCTGCCGGCTTTCGGGACCGTAAATCCACGTTTCAAGGATGGAATAAGATGTTTGGAATTTTTATAGATTCCCATCCGCACTGCCCCCACAATACAATATTCACCCGCGTGCTCTACGACCCCCTTCGGCCCTCGATTCTTAAATTTACATAAACAGTCCCCCGTGTTTCACGTGCTGCTGCTGTGCATCTGCTACGTGGCGCCTGCTAAAGGATCGCCTCTTGATTTAGGTATCACCACCGATTCCTCGACTAAAATACAACCACGAATGAAAACTGTCCAGTCGTGGCGAATTTTCGCACCATATAACTTACAATTTTTCCTAGCTTTATTAGTTGTGAGATATTAGGTAAGTCGTAATTCTCTGAATATACAATAAATATATAGTAAATAATATATTTTATATATATATATATATATATATATATATATATATATCTAATCAATTTTAAGCCTCTTGGAGCATTTGCAAAAATAGTTTGAACCCCAAAAATCAAGTTTCTGAGATACTATTGACGAGGGATGTGACTTTTGAGTAGACGTTCGAAACTCAAAAGGAAAGTATTGGGCAAAGGGATTAACGAAAGAATTTATTCAGTATCGTTAAGAGAGAAAAGCAATAAGTGAAAGATAATTCAACGAAGCAAAATATATAAATTTTTTTAAGTAAATCCCACAATGTTTAATTTAATAAAGGGGTACAGTATACTTGTAGTAAAATATGTATACTTATTTATATTACCATAAGTATTTTAATTATTTTTTGTGAGAACCTCAGTACCTACTTGATCTTAATATATAAAGCAGACAGTGTTTGTGCGTTTGTCTGTCGCCTAAAAACTTTCGAACAGTAAACTATGGGATCACGAAATGTTTCGTAGCTCATTATGCCTAGCTGATCCAGAGGAATGTGACTATTTTCACAAAAGAAAAATAAATAGATAACCATTTTTTTTATATAAAATCAGAATCTAAATTTCGGACGAAGCCGAGTAGTAAAGCTAGGATTATAATAAGCAGACAACTCACGACTACCACTATTAGAAGAAACAAAGCCTGAGCTACCAAAGTCATAACTTCATCCCGCATTTTCCAATGTATTAATTAAGTCCCTCGCCTATTGCTGAAAAGTTAGACGAAGAAACCATTCGCGGAGCCTTGAGCCCGCTAAAAATTACGGAGCGGCCATCTGTCTTCGGAATCTTCACCCCCATTTCTCTCGCTCGCGCCCAGGAATAACTCGTTTCGCAGTACGATAAATCTTCCTCCTGTTAACCGATCCGCGAGACAAAAATCGCGGTTTATATATCGCGAGCGATGGGACACGACCAAGGGCCAAGCGAATCGAGCCGATAGTAATCGTTCGATTACAGGCTTCGTCACTTCCACTCTCGCCCCGTTTTGATATATCGACATTAACGACCATCATATAAATGCATGGAACCGTAATTGTTGAACAAACAGGACGGACTCTCCGTGGATTTTGTACCAAACCGGGATGGAACGTTTCCACTGGAACTTCGATGCCTACACATTTGGTGGCGTTTTCGTACAACAGTAAACTCATCCAAATTGATTCTGTTACTGTTAAAAGGGTAACTAATTCCATATGTGTAACGGGAAAGCCCAATTCATTAGATATCAAAAAGAATGTTTTCGCTTGAAAATGCCAGAATTGCCCACTTCTGGACTTGTGTGTATTGGCGGTAATTTCGGATAACAGAGCTTGCGAATTCGGAATGATAAAAGTAGGGAACCAAGGGATTTATAATACTGGCAATATTAATAAATCACAAATATGTGGATAAGTGATTAAAAAGGAGATCCATTAAATCCATACAGACTTAAACACACGTGTACTCCTCAAATATTCAGAATCCTTCATAAAAAAGTCGTTCTCCATACCGAATCTTCAGCTTCTTATTATTTGCGGCTCTAGGTGCTACACACCAGCATATGCGCGATATTCTCTGCATTGGGGTATGGCCGGCGTGTAACGAATAATGACTAATAACAAATCCTCTTAAATGGGAGAACATCGACAATCCAGTGACATGTAAGTGTTGACAGCAATCCGACGGTTGCAGCCTCCGTTTTTCGCCGCCTCTACGGAGAAGCAACTTGATGAATCGACTGCAACGATTAACAGCGTCTCTTACGTTTCTTCATTAATTAACGAGGCGAGCATTGGCGTGCCCGTGCTGGAGTAATTGCTCGTCTTCGATTTCACGGTCGGGGCCCCCGATAACGCGACTCGTTTGCCTTCAGGGACAGGACTCTAAGTAAGTAAGCGACGCCTTGTCCCATCAGCTGTGGTCTGCCGGCTTTTCACAACGCCCCTTAAATCGGCGTTTATTGCGCGACCCTTTTCTGTGTCAACCAGTCCACATTGCAGACACGCGAAATATTCGGATAGCCGAAATTTCGGTGGAACGAAATTTATCCATTATCAATCTGTGTAGAATATATCTGGGGTTAGGATAAAAGCTTCTTCGCATGGGGCACTTCTGTGACTCGAGATTGCAATGTTGGGCACGATCGTTAAACAGAGATTGTTAATTTCAAAACGATAAGCAAATTGAGGCATGTGTAAATAAATTTGAAATACCAGTCGTGGGACAAGAGAAGGCTATAAGCTTGCAAGCAAAATTTGTTTAATATTTGAGGACCTTGCAGCGAGAGGGGTGCAGCTCCATTTTTACTAACTTCAAGGGAATTAGGAAAAACTGTTTACAAAATTATTGCTTTGACATTAAAAAAAGAACACTAATTGAAAAGTATACATTTTTACGCAAATAAGCAGTAGTTATCGAGTTGATAAGTTTTTGTTCCTATTTTGGGCGAATTTTTGCAAATCTGTAGAATTTTTTTTACACAACATATGTTACACGTCGTAACTCGAAAACTGTCAAAAATGGAGCTGCACCTCACTAGTTGCAAGGTTCGCATTTAGTTCTTTTTCGAGAGAATATTTAGTACCTATTCAATAATATTCAGTTTATAGACTAGAAGGTATAATAAATAACTGAAACAATGTCTAAAAATAATTCTATAATTAAGCATAAGTTACACGCGAGGTGCTGAGTAAATTTTATAGAAGGCGGTGACACTGAAGTGTAAATGATGACTACAGTTTGCTATATCACGTATCCCAGTAATAGTAATTAGACACTATACGATTTCATATAGTTCTTCTTCCCAAGGTGTCTAATCCAATCACACGCTGATACAGGTATATACATACTAGTCCACCAACCAAATACTATCGTTCGAAAACCAAGCAATATCCCCTTCATTCATTACCCACAGCAGAAACAAATGGTTTCGATACCAAATGACACAAATCCGCTGTTGGCAAATTTCTAGATCCTTCCTCAGAATCCACAGTGCTCCGCGTGACTCCCCTGAAACCCTGACTACACCTGTCTACCGCATTTCACCGTGGACCTATACCGCAATGTTTATGACGCGTTCGCACGAACAGCTTGGACCACTCCCTTGTCAGTGAAGATGAAACGTCAGGCCCTCGATCTCTCAATTTATCCATCCGTTCGCAATTTTGCCGGACTGCTCGAGCCACGTCTCAATTACTCAAAGCGAACTTCCACACTGAAGACACCGTTTAACCACTCGGGAAAGACGAGAAGCCCGCGCCGCGACGATCGAGGCGATCGAAATCGGTTGTGCGCGTAACGGTACACGACAGGCGGGGTAAAAAGGCGATCACAGATTTAACCGCCGACGAATAAGACATTTTCGAGCCGACCGATTGTAATTATTTCCAATTTACTTAAACGCCGTGTTCATTAAAACAGCTTAACGAGGCGCACGCAACAGAGCTGCTCTCGCCGGCTATAGCGTGCCCCCGCCGAGAAGTTGTTTCACGGCTAACTGTAATACTCGCTGTTCACATTAGATAGGAATGTATCGCGGCGGCTGGTCAGAGGAGGATCTTGACAGATACCACGTCGCATAAATCGTGACCGTGGAAAAACTGGATCGCAAACGACGCCGAGGTGATAACCGTGCTGATCGACTATTGGCTCGCGTATTATTTTTAGACGGACCTGCTCCCGGGAATATGATTAGCGCCGGCGATGTTTGCGTCGCTCTTTTAGACAATGTTTACAATTATCGGTGCGCATAACCTTGGGGAACGATCGAAAGCAGGGGCTGAGAAATGGCCGGCAATTTACAAGATCGTATCGATTTCGTTAATCGACGCGCAACTAACCGGGGAGACCGTACCTATCGACAGCCATGACCGCGCGAAACACTCTCGGTGGCGTAGGAAACCGTGGGGAAACGAGTTCTCTGGACGATGGTTCCCCTGGATCGGTTTGCCTCAACTGTCACTGGCTCCACACGATTTCTGCTTTCGTGTGGTGGAAAGTGAATCTCACTTGGGGATGTACGATGCAGCTTTGTATCGGATATACAGGGCACGTGAAAAGCATGGATTTGAAGAATTTAGGAGAAGTTAATTCCGACAGAAATGGACGAAAAATGTTCAGATAGATAAAATGCTCATCTGAGAAAGAGGCAGCTTAATTTGATCGGGGGTGTTAGGGAATACAATCCCGGTCATTATTTACAATCCCGGGATTTGATATAACTAATCCCGAGAATTTCGGGATTTATAAATATAAAATATAAAAATAAACAGAATAAATAAACATAGTCATTTCATAATAATAAGGAGAATAATAATAATAATGACCACTAATTACCAATTGTTGGTATATAAATTACGAAACGGTTTGATAGAATTATGGAGGTGCAATACTTACAATTAATTGCCTCTTGGTTTATTTTTATAGGAAACAGTGGCGCACCCCCCGAAGAAGAAGGAAAAAGGAGATTAATGTAATCATGGCTGAAGTAATTCAAGAACTTTATAAAGAAAAGAAAACTGGATTTTATTCTTTAAGTCAATTTTTATAGGTAATCTTCTAATGATTTTTTTTAATTTGCATTAAAAATATTTCAATCCGTTCAACTCTACTCTGCCCAAGATTAAATCCTGAGTGCATATATGAAACATTTAGTTTCCTCGTCCCAGATTTGTAATATGAATATTAAGGTGTCTGCAAAGTACCGTGGCAAAGGGGAGAATTTCTCAAAATTGATGTACTTCCCTGATTCAGTTGTACGTGTAACATAGACGTATTATAGAAATTCAAGTGTCAGCAATGTGGAATAAAAATTACGCTTAAAATAAATAACCATCTTCATCGCGCCTTATTTATCCGGTATCCCACTAGAAACACACTTTTCTTTTTCTTCAACAATTATATGACAGCTTGAAAAAGTAGGACTAATTTAAGCATTCAATCTTCAAACCCTGCATTCCTAAGCAATTATCCCACAATAGGCACTCGTCAACAAGAACACGGTGGTTAGGGTACAAGTCGATGCCACTCAAAACAATTAATAATAACAGTAGCTAGGAAACTCAAATACCTCATCAACATCCTCGCTAATTGCAAAACTGAACTAAACCACCGCAACGTGAAACGGCACGGAACGATAAAAAATGATCCCAAGCAGTGAATTCATTCACACTCTCAAACACTCAATGAGCAACCCAAAGCCACCATGGTCCCGCAAGAGAAGTTCCCACTTTCTCACCGTACAAAATACTTTCGACTCGTTCGCTGGATTATGACATTATCGGAATAATCGATGGTCACGATTTGCCACGGTTACGCTGACGGCGGGCAATCTTTCGTGTCGAGGAGAGGGGCGAGCCCTGATTTATGTGCAAAACGGCGCACACTTCGTACTCCGACTCGTACACGAGTTTCGAGCGGGCCGTTTTGCAGGGAGATTTGAGAAATGATGTATGGGCCGTTCGTGGGTTCAACGAGACAACCACGGGCCCTCTCTTGGCCGCCGTTCCCGGATTTCTTCTTTATTTTATGAACGGCCACACGCGCTTGCCACCTACCACTCGATACATTACTTCCGTCGCCCCGACCGGCGTGATTTTAATTCGCGCGTGCCTAATTGTCTGCGTGGGCGGAAACTCGTTCCCCGATAAATTTCTTGCCTCCTTTTGGAATTCGTACTGACTTGCTTTCGGGTGGCATCGGCTTCTTCGAAAGTTAAGGTAAAATTTATTTTGAGTTTCTGGTAGTTCAGTGTCAGTGGCTACTTAAAATGGATTAGGTTGTGAAAGTGGAATCAGTAGTATAAAAAAGAGCGGGTCTATGCAAAAGTGGGCGTTATTTGTGGTTCAAGTGGGACACTGGTGATTCTTTGTGTGAAGATGAAGCGAGGATATGGAATCACATTTTTAATTTAATAGATTCCCCACTGCTAGAAGAGATGCTGAGGACGGATTTACTGTGGCTGTTAAAATGCAATTTGCAATTATATAGAAATTCCACTCTTGATATCTTCACGGTAATGGCGAGGTTCGAAAACAATGGCTACATACAGCAAAATTGTGTGTAGCTTATAGAATCGTGAATTATTAGAATGTAGATAGAAAGGTACCTTCATTAAATTAGCTCCTCAAACGTGGCTATCCTATTTAGTTCACGATCTCCGTTAATATATGTAAATAGTCTACATATTCTACGTTAGACATGCCTCAACTCTTCTGTGACTTTTCATCGTATAATCCTAACACTATAAAGTCTCCCTAATGCGGTCGTAGAGTTCGCAACAGCTTTGGTTTGACTTGGAGGTCTGCTAAAGTGTACTGGGCGATCACGTAATATGAGAATAAAAATCCTAGACGTTAGCTGTTCTATTGGAATTTCATTAATCGACTTAGAGTAGGTTTCTGGCCGAATTGCCATGTAATTTGAGAGTCCAAGTTTCCTCGATGTCAGCGGTTTGATGATGGGATACTCATGTTTGATGGATTAGGATTGATGGATACAGAGGTGTTTGAAGTGTTACCACGTGCACCTAATTGTGGTCTGAAATTTATGGTACTATTTCGAGTTTATAGACTCTTATAGAACCCCTTTCGAAACACTAAGAATTTTTTCTCTGAATTTACATGATCATCGTTCGACACGGTTTTATAGACTTTAAACCCAAACTCAGCCTGAGTTCATTAAAAAAATCCTAAAAAGATACTAACGTTAAGGATTTTTAGGCTCAAGTTTATAGGTTTCAGGTCTTTTAAGGTGCCACGAAGGTTTCAATACCAGAAACTGTGAATTATTTACGAACAAATATCGCTGACCTGAAATCTAGAATAATTCTCAACAAGTACCAGACTTATTTTCAAGAACAACTCTCAATTCTATTCTATATAAACTACTTGCACTCCAAAATATGAATCCTTCCATGTCAATGCAATACCTCGCGTAATTTCTCCAGTTAAATCAGTTCTCAAGCATTCTTATTGCTGAAACTTTAGGACCTTTTCACACGAAACACTTTGCTCCCTTGTGACAAGTGTTTCACATATCTTACACCTCCATCTTTAACAAACCACTGTCATCTCTACCAAGTAGATCTACCTGAAAGAATAACTAAAAAATCCCATAAGCCCACAGTAAACAAGAAACGTCTCCTATTGGGAAATACTCCGACAGCGCCATCTACTAAAGTAAGCTCTGTAATCGGGTGAATCGCGTTACAGGACTGGTGTCACACAAGTATTGAAATAGTGCAATAATGTTTTTGTCATTAAATAGTCTGTTAAATTTCGCAAAATCGATCATCGGACAGTCGAAATTCCCAATACTGCCAATTACATGTGACAGCTAACCCGATTAGACTGCATTAATTTTCGCCACCAGATGGCGTAGCAGAAATAAGAAACTGCCAATACCTGAGCGTGTCCTTCAAACGCTCGAAACTACACTCTGCCGTACGCATGGCGCGCCAAAATTCGAAATGAATCCTCTCGAAACTGAAGCAAGCCACAAAAGAATTATATTCCGTACTTCGACTTACATTTTCATGTAGACTCGTCACCCTTTCACTTATACCATTGTTCGCGAAGCACTCTGTATATCTCTAAGGGACAATGTCCTTACCTCTGGATGAAGCGGTCCCTAGTGACGAGTAACGTTCTTAGACACGGTGGTATTTATTGTTATCGCCGACTCTCAAAACGCTTGTTACAGTGACGCGCCGTAAAGCAACGTGCCCACGTGTATGACTTGCTGACAGTTTACAATAGGAGCTGAATTGCCCCGCTACGTAGCGAGGCTTGGGAGAACAGTTAGGGCGTGTGGAGTACGCCTCCCGTGTTCCTCGGTTGATGTCTTTGTTAGGTCGCGCCGATCATCGTGCTTAACGGTTCCTGCACGCCTCGGGAAAGACGTAAATGTGCATCCTGGTAGCCGATAGATAAGGCAGTCCGCTGGGCCGTTTCCAAGCAGCTAGCTGAATGCGCTTAATTAGGGCTTGAGGGACGTATGTAACTGATCGCGACTGCGCCGGGCGCGGCATTCGGAACGGGTGTGTTTAGCGTACTGCGTTCGGACGTGGCGTGAGGCATCAGATACGTGCTTGCTCCTCAAGTACCTCGTGTTCGAGGTTGCTTCTATGGGCACTTGGGTTAATCGATGTTGATTGCCGTTGTTTATTGGCTAGAACTTGTTGGAGATTAGGTATTAGCGATTTTGTTTCAGGAAGTGGTGGTTATTTTAAACGACGAACGATGTGATCGCGAGAGGTGTGTGTGTACACGTGGGAGAAAGTGAGGAATCTTTGTAGAAAACACTGTAAGTGCCAAAAATCAAATTCTATAATATTATAGTATTACCACTGGCATGTAGAATATTTTCCAATAATTTTTTTTTAAATTTTGGCGCATACAGTGTTTTGTACAGGACCCTTCGTTTATTTTAAAGGATATTGTATAAATCTCCAAATATTATGTAGGCAACTTCGATGAGTGAATTTTAAGGATGAAATATAGCTAAGTTATGCATTACCATAAAGAAGTATTATTAACGTAACTACTAACCAGATTTATCAATTAAGGAAAATGGCACTGTAAAAAAGATGCGAGGACAACATGAATCCTTCGCTGACACCCTTGGTGTGAGCCACCCGTAAACTGATTTTGACACTCTGTACCTTTTATATGCAGAATAAATACCTTTTTTCCAAAGCCGACTTACAAACTATTTTTCCTCTCAAAATATTACATCTGAACAACAGCTTTGTAGATTCTTAGCTCCTAATATTGGAATTTGGAGAAGTAACAATTGTTTAAAGATTTTCTTCGTGTTTTCTCGACATGTGGTAATCTAGAATTTTTTTTGCACAAACTGTGATAAAATGTCAATCAAAAAACTATTGGAATACGTTCTAGAGACCTTGAAATTGACCCATGATTTTTTTTATAACGACTGGATTCTTTACATAAGAATGACAATCATTCAAAAATTGTTCTGGGTGTGAGCCACCGAGGTATGTTAAAGTTGATCGAAAAAGGAGGTGTGTCAACGATGGGTTAATTAGTCGTGATAGAAGCTTATACAGCATTGTCCCTTTCTTCAAAATGCCCCTTGTTAAACTGGAAGTAACAAAGCCATCGATACGTGTAATATATGAAACTATAATAAAATAGCAGGATTGTCGCTTGACTGATTTAAGAGTCGAAGCGACAGTCGATTGTCGAGAGGGGGTTCCAGCAATGCCATGGTGCAAGAATGCCGCCGCAACAATGCCACGGGGAGATAAGATGACGATAATCGGTCACCCGCAATGTTCCAAGCTTTCACGTTCCGAAGCAGATTCTATGGACAGGTTCAGGTATATAAGGTAGGGGTCGATAGTCATCGAAGTCTCATAAACCCAGAAGAAACGAGCTATTGCTTAGGCACCGTGGTATCCGGCTATAAAAACGGAGAAACAAGTTCGGAGCAATAATGACATTGAAATAGCGATGCATACAAGAGGCAAACCGCCTCGATAGAGTCATTTCTCTATCTTCGTTTTGTTTTCCATTCCTGGAAAGTCGACCGATTGCCCAGTTGAAGCATCGGCCTGATCCACCTTGGAATTTCACACCTCGGCCGGGGGACTACTCGATCGACTACTTTTTCGATTTGTCGTCAAGCTTCTATGCGTCATCCGGACTTTCGGTATTTCGTTAGAACGAGGGGGAAATGGAAACACTTGAATGCTAAAATTCTGGGGAAGGGACAACTGATTTTTTGACAATGAGCTTGATTTGATGGATATAAGAAAGTAGATTTAAATTTAGCCCTTCGTGGTCACACGGCGTGTATTAAACACCCCAGGACATGTCTTCGCCAATATTTCTGTAAGTTTTTAGTCCTTAATATTAAAAATTAAAGTTTGGTAAATTTTAACATGAAACATCGCTTTTTCCATAACTACTTTTTCAAATACATATTTTAACATATCAAAATTTACATTTTTAGAAAAAGACTATTACAGCGTGGTTGTATGAGTATTGTGATTGTAGAATTATCGCTAAAAATTTAAAAGGTTCAGAAATACGAAAATGGTAACTCAAAAATGACGCTGAGGTGCAGTGAATCCCACGAGGAACAATTTCTGGTTATAAGATGGTGTGACCACGGAGGGTTAAGTAGTTATTGAATCAACTTGTCCAGGTGGCCGAAGAAAAGCTACTGTCAACTTTATCTCCGCGTTTGTTGTTAACGATCTCAAAGAAGAAGTTACTCAACTCAGGCCACAAATAAAGAATCAGTCATCGAAGTAAACATTTAGTGATGTGGGCGAATGCTTTGTATACCTCCACGTGGTCTCAGCGCGAAAACAGGGGAATAAAGTTTGCCATGAATACCGTATCAACAAAAGTTCAGTGCTTGCCACGTTAACTTTATTTAAATTAACCGTTGAAAAGCGGATAGACTTGCGTATTGGATTCAGAATCCATTTGAACTTTTAACCCACAATTTCATTGGTACACACTTCAGATTAAGCTTTTACATTAGACTCTGATTTTGGTATGATTTAAAATCCTTAAGGGAGACCGAGGCTACTTGATACGTCATTCTGTTTTTAATTTTTCTTTTTTTTTAAATTAATTACTTAATAACAAATATGCCAAAATATACTTTGGTCCTTCCTCTATAATATATAGTATATATATATATTTTACCAGTGGCGCATCCAGAGGGTGGGGCCCTGGCACCCGCAAAGAAGGTGCTTTGTGAAATGAAAAGAAAAGACAAATGTATTTCATTATTTAAATAAATTTTTATAATCACCTACCGAATTTTATTAAATCTGCTTTAAAAATATTTCTCAATCCGTTCAGCTCGGCTCTCCAAGATTAAATCCTGCGTGCGCCACTGTGCTTCCCCACACGAATAACACGCGGAAATAAATAAGTAAAAAGTAACCCCGCGAGTCACAAATTACCACTAAGAATGAATGGCATACAGTTGAATATTTAGCGCGGGTAAAAATTGCCCCGCCATCCGTCTAGCGAGGGTTGAACACTAGCGGCCCGCGTACCACCGAGCGTGTTAACGATTCTATCAACTTATTACTAATTACACAGAGTCCCGGGCTCCAAAGGAAGCGCAACGAATCGAGATCGAGCCGCGTGGCCTGATGAATCAGCCGAATGCAAATGACGATCGATAATGAACTTCGTTCCGGCAATTAACAATCGCGCGTTGGCGAGGGCAACACGCGACAAAGGTTCGAGAACGTTGGCCGGAGACGTGGCCCCGTTTAATCACAATTTGCGCAGCCAGATTTTTACGAATGATTAATCAGGCCGCCGTGGCTGGCCACGAATGGCCAATTAAATTGAACCATCGCCTCGTAAGGTCGTGATTAGTCAGCGGTTGCCGCCACCGCCAGGGTAGCCAGCTGATTTATGCCAGAATAATCGAGCGTCACGATGCTTCCTCGCACGAAGCTCCAGAAGAAGTTGCGTACACACCCAGCCGTTCCGATGCTCACCGTCGAAATGATACCCAGCTTGTAATTTGTCGGGCGTTAACTGGACACTGGAATTTATTAATCGGCCATCGTGTCCCGTTAATCGGTCGCTGATTGCCGGGGACTTGTCCCCTTTTGTTCTGGGGGAGTGACCAATGGGAACACCGGTGATCACGCTTGATTAGGGAGAACTCCTGGCAGCCTTTCGTTTCCCGTAGATTACGCAGTGTTAACGAAGATTCCCGAGAACGCCACGATTGGCCCGCCAGAGGACAATTAGCTTCGCCAGGGGAATAATTTATCGGGGTGGAAGTGACGCTCCGCTCGTTTTTCCCTCACGCGTTAGCTGGTAACGGATATAGGCACGTATCTATTTTGTATGGCCCTCTATGTTGCTGAGTGACATTTTCTGGTTGAGAGAAAAGTGGATTCTGTAAGTGAATTGTGGTATTAAAAAGGGGGACACTTATCTGTCAATATTTCGCACCCTGTGTGTTTCTAATTATTCTTCTAAACTACAATTAGTCTTGGACGAAGCTCCGCCCGAAACAGTAAAGCCAACTGCAACTGCTCAAAGAATAATAAATAAAATAAAAATGAAAAAATAAGGGGGTGGATGGGGGATGAAATTGTTTTTGGTGGGCAACTTTGGGTTTCAGATTGGATCGTTTTCGACAATTTTTTCATTTTTTCATTTTTATTAAAAAATTGTCTTATTCAAGCAAAGGAAATTTTCTTTCGAAATATTTTGATAAAATCACTTACATGTGTCGAAGGGCGATCGAAAACAATCCAATCTGAAACCCAATGTTGCCCACCAAAAACAATTTCATCCCCCCTCCACCCCCGATCCTGGGTCTATCTTCTGGATTCGTGGTTGTTGCGGGACACGACGTAAACGTGCAAACTGGAAACTCGAGACTGGCCCAGCTGCGCTGCGTAGGATTCGGCGCCAGCAGATGTAGCACGGGTAATAATGCGGCAGCGGGACCAGTGAGGAAAACCGCAAACAATGGTCGACGGATCGGCCGAATCGTTGGTCGTGTAAAACGGTCGTTAACCAGAGAGACAATGGCCGAAACGGAGCCGACGTTTTTCCGAAAACACGACGGGCTAATTCGGAAATGGGCCAGAAAACCTTTCGCCCTACCCCCGTGGCTGCTGTCGGTCTTGTTTCACGGATATCAGCTTTCTTCGCGGCCTGCTCGCAACCGATTTTCGTCGACGGAACGTGGCCAATTGTTGCTCATTCTTTATCCGTCAACGAAATTCCCTGACTGCTTTCGACAGATGCGGGCTCCACTATTCGAACGTCGGAAGATATTCGCTGGGTGAACGGAGAGATCGTTATTTCGAAGGGTGCCATTATTTTCGCTTCAATGACAAAGACATTCTGCGTAGGTTCTTAACATTTCTCTAGATGAATATTCACTATGCCCAACTTATCAACATTCTCGTAATAAAGAATCGGCGAAGAGTCCTCGTAGAAAACACTGTAAGTGCCACAATTGAAGAAAACATGATTTTTTATCGGAATATGTTCTGTGGAATGTTCGGTTATCCGAACGTTCATTTTTCTTGAAGACTCGTCGAGAAATTTCGCACGTCGATGTTGAATACACAGACTTTCTAAGTATGTCAAATTCCGTCAGTCATTTATCAATTCGCCCAATCATTAATCTTTCCACGCGAGTGACATAATCTTATGGTTTATTACGTGCGTTTTTAATTGCGGCACCGAAGAAAGGGTATCTAAGCTTGACAAATTGCCCACGGTTTCGCAAAACGCCAAATGTGCCAACTGTAATTAATCGCGATAAATCTTCCCCGCTTTGATGCGATTAATCATCCCAAGATCTTTCCAAGCTGGATGCTAGGAGGTCTCACCCAACACAAGTCTCTTCCGTGTTCTCAATGGTACGCGCGAATCGGTATCTACTTTTTACGGTGATCTGTCGACCTTTGTGTTAACAAATTTGTTTTCCTGTTCCCCCGATCTTCCACATCTTTTTAAATTCTGTTGGAATGAGCTACTCAAAAATGAAAAAAGAAGCAATCAAGAACAATTGAGGAAACCCAGTGGAAAGCAAGTTGAAGGGAAAATTATTCTCATAAGAAATGCGGTACGATATTGTAATTATTTTAAGCGGTACTTGAACTAGATGGTAAATGACGATTATTATTATTAAATTTTTCCTGAAAAATTACTTCAATTAGGTCAGTTATTAGTGCATTTTACTTCGAAAAAATCATTGGTTAGTAGCTCCAACAAATGTAAAAATGTTAATTTTCATATTATATAGCAAAATGTTCCAAAAACATGCCAATGATCCCCCAATTTACGGTACATCTGAAATATAAACTGTTATATCTTCAGTTTCAACGCAGAATATGATTTTCTTATTTAACACACATATAGGTAAACTATTTTTGTGCTACCTGGTAGTGGTAACTCAATTTAAGCGCAAATTGTAGATACGCCCCTTCGACTTAACACGGCAGCATTAACCTACCACGATAATTACTTCAGAAATCGCGAATCACAATTCCACAGATAAGTGCCCTCGCCGCAGACTATTTAACCAAGATCATCAGAAGCACCAGAAGCTCCACCTCCTTCTTCATTCCGCTTAGGCCCCGGTGCACACCAGCGGCATACGTCATTTTACAGCCGCGTCAATGTAACGTTGGGTGCCGGCAGTACATATATGTATATAGAGAGATATATAAAATATATAAATATATATATTTTGCGGCAGTATTGCCGTATTGATGCGACTGCAAAAAGGTTCATGCCGCTAGTGTGCACCGGGCCTAACACGGTCGGTGTATCACCCAGGCGAATCATCCGTCGCTTCCTACTTCAGAACTATGCGCTATAGAATTACAACAGAGTAAAAAACACTGGACTGTGTGCATAGTGCGACAGGACGTACCGTCAAGGACCCAGTTCCTGATCACTTAAGATGCAAAGGGAGCAGTTTCTGATCAACCTAAAACATTTTTACTATGAGCTATCAAATGTTTGCGTACAAATTTAAAAATACTTCATAATTATTTAGTCATCTTTTGGAATAAATTTGTATCGTGATAAACTTATTATTTGGTATTTATATACTAAACTGATCAGGAATTGGGTGATGATCAGGTACTGGGTCCTTGACGGTACCGCGGCTCAGCCTTAGAGCATATAGACATGGAGGTCTCGTTGAGAGCCCGAAACTGTCGCCAACATCGTGCGAGAGAGAAAGGGATACTTGCTGGATGGTGCGAGCGAGAGAGGTAGAACGAGGGACTCCCAATCGCTCGCGATGCGCATGCGCCGGTGTACACCTCTCACTCACTCCAGCTCGCACAAGTCTTTCTCTCTCGAGTGATGTTGGCGACAATTTCGAAGCACAGGAGACATAAGGCAATGAGACCTCCAGTAGTATGTGCTCTAAGGGCTCAGCCCACCGCTAAATTAAAATCGACTTCCATCGCATCGAATCAAGTTGGAAAATCCGCGCGTGGAAGCGCCCTCCTTCGCTCAATCACTGGGCAGATGTTTCTCGCGGAAATTACGAAGCCGGAATCGCGCGGCGATCGGCGACGTGTAGCCGTTGAAGGCGTTTCACGGAAGGCGTTCCCTTTGCGGCTTCGATTCCGCCGTAGGAGAGGAATCCCCTTGTCAGTTACGAGCAAGCAACAGGTTATTCTTACGTGCCACGTCCCCGTTGGCGTATGCGCGAGCGCGCGTGCTTGCGACAACCGCGCACATGTGTGCGGCGTTGCGCGCGTGCACCGCGCGCGACCGTGCGTGATTACCCCCCCCCCCCCCTTCCTTGATTATAATAGTCATTAAGGCGAGCGGACGTCCATCGTGAACATTTATAAATATCAT
Organism: Andrena haemorrhoa; assembly: GCA_910592295.1. Classification (NCBI taxonomy): domain Eukaryota; kingdom Metazoa; phylum Arthropoda; class Insecta; order Hymenoptera; family Andrenidae; genus Andrena; species Andrena haemorrhoa. The sequence goes on from OU342943.1 coordinate 10,463,392, forward strand.
TTGACGAGCGAAAAATGGATGATAGGAGATTCAGCCGTGGTATGCGGCCAGGGTTAATTGCCATAGGAACATTCTTCCGCGTGGCTGCTTGTCTAGTTGAAGGCAACGACTTCATCGCGACACGGCTTCCTGCTCGCAGGGGCGATTAAGAGAAATTGTTTAGATTAGGAAGCGGTCTTTGATAGCGCTTGTGTACGCTTTCGAAATACGCGCGCTCGGCAGGGCGTAAGTGTGCATGACAGGGGGGTGTGCACGTGGGAGAAAATGTGTGGAGCAGTTTTCGGAGGGAATATGATGGTGATGAGGTATTTTTTCCATGGTTCTTACTATCGAGTTATGTCGAGGCCCAATTAAACAGTATCATTAACAGCCTTAAAATCCCCCGAAAATGATTACCACCTCAAAATTAGAAACCTCTTCTTCTTAGATTTTTTAAACTTAAAATGGAACTATGGCTTGGTACTTTCAATAATTGTATTATGTAAGAGTTGTTCTATGGGTAGATAATTTTTCGCCAAATAAACATCACAAAATTATGTAACCCGCACGGCGTTTAACTAATTTTTTGTCCTTTTGAGGGTTGACAGCTTTCCGCATAACTAGGCCCAATTAAACAATAACATTAACAGCCTTAAAATCCCCCGAAAATGATTACCCCCTCAAATTCAGAAATCTCTTTCTTCTTAGATTTTGAGGGGGTAATTATTTTTGGTGATTTTAAGGTTGTTAACGTTATTGTTTAACTGGGCCTACTTAGTTATGCGAAAAGCTGCCAACCCTCAAAAGGACAAAAAATTAGTTAAACGCGGTGGGGGTTACATACTTTTGTGATGTTTATTTGGCGAAAAATGATTTTCCATTTTAAGTTTAAAAAATAAAAGCTACAGAAAATTTAGTTAACAATATTAACGGCACTACTCCCGATTGAATAATCCATTAAAAAACCTTGCAAAACACTAACCAGAAATAAAATATACCCAATTGAAGTAAAGCTACTTTTCTTTAACAATTACACTGTAGTTTGGAACGAATAGAATAAGTAATAAAACACGTTTACTTTAAACGATACTTAGACTGATCTCCATAAATCTCCATGCGATATCATTTTTTGTTTCTCTTTTTATGCAAAGTCTAATTCACGTGATAGGTATGTGTTATACAGAAAAGAAGTGTCAGTTTCGTACCACACGAAAGAATCTTGTACACCTGCACAGTATCAATTTTAACACAATAGACATCTTATACTCACAATCAGTTTCATGACTCATAATCAGCCTCCATTTATGCATTTCCAAATACAGCCCCTCCGCCGATAAAATTCAGTTCGATTTCGTCACCGCGACAGTGATAATCGGTCCGTTTTATGGCCAATTGATGATCCCACTGTACCATCAACTTTTCTCTGTCTATCGCCGTAATTAAATTTTAATAAACCACTTTATCTTATTGTCCCTCCTAATCACCTCGTTGAAACGAAAAAGAAAGGCGCTCCGAATCAAGTTTCAATTTTATCACAGTTTTGTTAAGTATTCGTAGACATTCCAATGCATTAACTCGCCCAACGTTCCATTAATATTCAATTCCCATCGCGTAATCAACTGTTATCTTGATAACAGCTGAGTCTCCTGGGTAATCCTAGAACGGCCAGACCTCACGCTGTGTAATTTCCGTAAATTGCCGCATAACGTTTAGGCCACACTGCGCGTCGCATTGGCAAGGAAACGCGTGGGTGAAAGAATCTTATAAACAGCCATCTGCCCATGAAATTTGCCCTTACGTCAGCGACCCTCGTGACCTTGACCGCCTTGCAATCGCGTTCTCTGGCGTTTGGTCGAGGAATTAAGCGGTTAACGGTACCGTTAATTTCGCGATTTTAAAGGCTTTGCGAACTTGGCATTACACTGCACGTTCCTTGTGTCGGTTAACAGATAAATTTGCACTAAATTAAATTGTTAAAATGTATTGCTTGGACATTTAGAACGTGTCAAAATGATGCCACGATCTAATGAAATTACTATATAAAGAAAGCCACAAAAACGGCACATGGCTTCGTAATTTTGTTACAAGTTCAAATTATTCAATTGGTATTACCCACACGCGAACAGTAGCGCACTCGCAATTCAATCTCGGTGAGAGCCGAGTCGAAACGAATGAAAGTATTTTGAATGCAATCTCAATAAAATTCATTAGGTAATTATACAAATTTATTTAAAAAATGATATCCGGTTTTCCTTTCTTTTTACAAAGCTCCTGATCTCGAACTAGGTACCTCAGGCGTGGTTACATTAATATCCTTTTCCCTTTTTCTTTGGGGGGTGCCAGGGCCCCTTAGTCTCCCCTTTGGGTGCGCCACTGCACGCAAAATATCTGATTGAATATTACAGTAAACCGTGAAACATAAAACTGAAAGTCCGCAAGAAATCTCTCTCTAGATTCACAAATAAATTATTAATAACTCATTCCGAAATTGAGAGTCAAGCAGTATTATTATAATTCACGAGACATTACTATGATACATAAAATGTAAACCAAATAAAGCCACAAAGTCAGAGCCGAACCGTTAAGAATTAAATTCGAGGAAACCACGAACGTAAAATTCACGAAAAAAAACAGGAAATTGTCGACAAACCGAAAAAAGTGACGAATAACGAGGGCAAGACTGAAGTAAAGAGCTAACTTCGTTTTGTAACTCCAGCGGAGTGCCGGTTTCGCGGCGTGTCTCAGCGCGTGGATTAATGAAAACTGAATGATCGAAATAAGGAAGAATGTTAATCGTTAACGGTGCACTTGAAACGACGGTGGCGACAATAAAAGGATATTCGTGGCGCGCCCTGTGTTCCTGTGGACATTTTTCTAGTACAAAGAGAACGGCCCTAATAGGGACGTGTACTCCGAACATTCCCACAATGAATTATTTAATTTTTTCCGTTTTCTCTCTCTCTCTCTCCTCCTCCCTCTCGACTCGGATATCGCGTCATTATCACCACGCGGAACTCCATCGTTTGTAATGTAGATGAGCCGTTATCACTGAACCAACTCCGACACAGATAAAATTCGATGTCAATGAACGCTCCTTTCTAACCGTGAGCCGCGTTTAGACGTTTTTGTTCCTAATTGGCTACGAAGCTCGTGAATACGAGCACCGCCGCCGTCTATTTCCCGACGAACGGACAAATCTACCTGGACTCCTTAACGACGACGGTTCCGATCGTTTTCGACCGACCAGTTGCCCTTATCGTGTCGATGTGACGCGGAAACTTATTAGCGAGGCTAATTACTTCCCTCTCGGCCACGTATTTTAATTAAATCCACGCCGGCTAACAATGTCGGGGCTAATTTGTGTTCCAGGTGAAAACTAATTTTATTCGTCCCTTAAAAACGTCTCTATCTTATATCCTTAATTATAAAAGCCGGCAGCCTGTTAATTGTGCTACGTGCATGGACACGTTTGGAATTTCAGATACATATATATTGCTTTATTAAATTATTATCTGCGTCTGGAGTTTTAGGGAGAATTTCGTGTGAACTTGCCATTTATTTTAATAAAAACGAGGCGGGTAATTAAGATTCAGAATCGCGTTACTTTTGAGGATCATTTAAAAATGTTTCAAATGATTTTTAGTTTTGACGATTTTTGGTTTTAAGTATTTGATTCTGAGAATTTAAAGGGGTGTTATTGAATCGTGGAAGAGTTTTGATCGGTCGGTGTTGAAATCAAGTTTCTGGATTCGGAATTGTTAGATAAGTTTAGGTCAGGCATAGTAACAGCTTACTAGCTGCGCCTCGCCTTTTACTGAGTAATAAAGACGTTTAATAATAATAATAATAATAATAATAATAATAAGTACCCTTTTTCATTAGGTGGCGTTTAGTGACATTTTATCAGTTTTGGAGTTCTATTACGTAAATAATTATTTAATTACCATCCGTAATTATCTACCCCTTTCGGTGAGATGGTCTCCCTATTCGGTGTGCAGTAAAAAATCCTGTGGCATTCAGTGTCCAAACGTAATTTATGTTCGACCACGAGGGTCGATCGGAGCGAGTGTCAGGGTTATCGATGACAATCTCCTTCCGTCGCAACATTGGACAGAAAGTCTGCTCATGGATAAAATGTCTACAAATTCGAAGGAATATCAATTTTTCGAACGCCACCGATCTTTTTTATTATCGATTCCTCTTTGATTTAATATTCTAATTTAAAATTCAGAATTCTCTCCTAGATTTGACGATCCGTGTGCGCATGCATAGAGAAGTTTCTGATTAATTGCATCTGCAAAATGAAGTCTTAATTATTTAAAATTTGACGTAAAATTCGAGGACTAAATTACAACTTGAAACGATCAAATTCAACAATTGCTTTTAGGGTGTTTTTTGTCATTTTGTATTTTGAATCCAGCAGTGTACAATGTTACAAATAGTAGGAAAACATTTACTATTTAGGTTAATACATTGACTAATATTTCATATATTAATACGTTACACAATGACTATCCCCAGCCTGACATTGCCTAATCAAACTGAGCGCGCTACATGCGTGCAAAAAAGCACGTATACAGTTTTATTTTTAGCATTCCACGATCTACTGTGTGGCGAAGATAAATAAATGGCAAGAAATGTAGTGGTAGATGTAAAAATCAATTGGGAATGCAATGATTGGTACGTAGATAAACTGTAGAATATATTTTCGTTACACGATGTCCTCTCAGACAAATTTCGAACAGAAACTCCATTTAGTGACATAAAAAAAAAATTATGCACTCGAAGAAAACCTGGTTCTCACTTTCACTTACAATTAGCTATTCATTGTAGTCTATCTCGTAACATTAAAAATGTTCACATTCCAGTAATAAAATTCAATAATTCAAATAAAAGAAATTACACCCGCTGCACTCGATGCATAAAACGAAAAGGATTCTCAGTACCAGAAGTTCCTGAGTTAGGTCGGGGGGTTAAAAGACTCCAAGTCCACATGCCACATCTCGCGATCGTAACTTATGAATCATAAGTGTCCTCATCACGAATCGTAAGCTCTGATACTTCATTCATTCGAGCACACATTAGCGTGGTGATAAGACACTTCGCCTACCGCACATATCGACAAGCCCCCACTGTTACCAATAGCCACAACCGTTTAACTCTTTAGGCGCCACAGCTTCGACATCCGAGAGACGCCTATAGGCGTTCGTCGAACCTAGTTACCAAACACCCATAAAGACCTCCCGCACGCGACGTGCGTTCGGCACCATTCTCCCACCGCCAAACCGGTTACAAACAACCATAATCTTTATCCTGCTATTGGGAGGTTTCCCTAAAAAAATTGATACTCACGCGTTACGATACGCTGGCCTCCAAAGGTGTATAACCGGCGAAAGGCCCGAGTTCCCTCAGGATCGGCCTTTTCGAGATCCACATCGTCTCCCTCTAATTCCATGCACGCCCATCGCTCGTTAGGCGGCCAAGTAGCGAGGCTGGCTTATCGTGGCGCTCCCCTCTCTGTTCCTCTTACGTCGCGACGCGGCGTAAGCGTGCGTTCCGTCAATAAGAGGAAACGCGATTGAATTTATCTACGGTCACGGGAGAATAAGTTATCGTGCGTCTATGTAAATTGAAAAGGCGTCCCGTGCGTGGGCCGGTCCGGATGAAGGGCGCCGGTGGTGGTCGGTTCCCGAGCCCCCGGACTCGTCACGGGGGTGAGGTCCGGGCTAGGTCCGCCAGGGGGACGACGTACGGCTTAATCTTCGTAATAAATGACCACCGGCGGCCGTTTAATTATTTATTTTTAATATATCCTCGCTGATAGGTCCGACGGCGGGCATTATTGGGGCCGTGGCGTTTTAATGGGGCGACGGCGATCCGATGTGACGATGCATGCCGGTGTGCCCCGTCCGCTCCCTCGGCGGATTCGTTTTTCAATGGGCCAGACAGAGGGAGATACGGATCTCCGATAAGCAGGTACAACCGGCCGATATCATCTGACCGCGTAGTTCACACGGCCAGAAGAAAGTGAAACCAGTTTGATACCGGCGCGGCGCGGCGCGGCGCGCGAGTGTCCCCTTTTATTTCGACGCTCGCGCGGACACTGACGCGCGATCCAGACGCGTTTATTCTGGTCCGTTCGCGGGCTTCTTTTTACCAGCGCGGAACGAGTCTTTATCGTTCCGAGGAAAACCCTGGCCTGCCCTTCCCTCGGGGCTGTGCGCTGCACGCGTTTCGTTTCTCTCTCTCCTTTTTGTCGCCACAGAGAAAAGGGAGAAGACGAAAAATTGGACGCGCGCGTTTGTGATTAATCGAGGCTGCTCCCTCAGGCTCCGGGAGCGATTAAATTCTGACGGGAGCTTCTCGTTTTTCGCGGGCATCTACGGGGGCTGCTCGGCGTACAGCGCACGGCGATGTTGAACTCGGGTTTAGGCGTATTAATTTCGCTTGTTACGGATTTTAGTGTCAATTCGTTGGTAATCCCTGGCGTTCGCAGGGTGTAGCTAGCATCGCTGGAGGGGTTAAGCGGGGATCGTACGTGAGATTTTTTTTTTTTCAAATTCTTTCTAGGTACCTTGTTTGTCGGGTGATTAAGTCCCGATAGCCATCTGCTGGCAGAGGAACTGGGAGAACGTGTATGGAGTTCGGATAAAAGTTAATATTCATGTAGATTTTGCGTACGTCTTGGACGAGTGTTCAACAAGGTCCAGTTAGTATTTACATATGTCTCAAGTGACTGGTGTACCTAGTTTTTGAAATTCTAGAGGCTACTGGAAAATGGCAATGGTGTACGTTTATGAGAGTATCTGTTGTTAGGCTACATTAGGTTGAATGTTTTTGGAGAAATTAGGTAAATGCTGAGCAATTAGCGCAATGCTGAGCTGTGAGGATTTCAATATGAACAATGAAATTAAAAAACAGTAAATGTGTAATTTTTGTTAAATTTTTTCCAACACTATTACACCTCTTTCTCGTCAATCGACATGAATTCATCCTCATCAGGTTCGCTCGGTATAGTCTTTGCTGCTTGAAGAACGTTTTTAATTCATATTCTACTGCCCTCGTCCAAATATTGCAACAGATCTCTTACGATATGTGTCTTGAATTGCTTTGTGCATTGGATTTTCAGAAGGAGTTAAGATGAAGGAGTTAGATGAAAGTTGTGACTTCACTGGCTCAACACTTACTATAAGAGGCTAGATCTCCATCACGAAAGGTCACAAGCAAATTATCTTATCAAAATTTAAGTACATTCTTACAGATTATTATGAATTGCACAATATTTTAGAATGGAGGCATTTATGTTACAGGCCTGTGTGCCCTTTTTCCTTAAATCGTTTAAATCGACTTAGATTAGCTAGATGCTGTTTTGTTACGTAGCGTGATCGACACGCAGCTATGTACATTGTCGCTGGCAGACGCGCTGCCGTGATTTGGATGAGGACAGCAGAATATAGTTTGAAAACGTTCTTCAAGCAGCAAAGACTATACCGAGCGAACCTGATGAGGATGAATTCATGTCGACTGACGAGGAAGAGGTGTAATAGTTTTGGGAGAAATTTAACAAAAATTACACATTTAACTTCTATAAAAATTAACTTACTTAAAACGTTACATTTTTTTTGTGCTTCATTTTGTATTTTTTATTTAAGCAATGTATAAAACATGTGTAACTAAGTAAGTAAATAAACAAAATGATATGTAAATGAACAAAGGAGCAATTTTTTATGAATTTACCACATTTACGGAAAAAGGGCACATAAACCATTTGCTTGAAACGTATAAATAAAGACACACATCATTTTCAAATCATGACTGCTTTTTCCTAACTGCGTTTTCAGAACGTTTGAAGGACACGGTACTACATCCTTACGAAAATTGGATCTAATTGCATTACTTTTTATTAAGTTATATTATGAAAGCTTTTATTAAGTTATACTATAATACTTTGAAATCGATTTTCTTGAAATGGCATTTTGGCATATGTGCCCTTTCCCCATTAAATGCCTCAATTCAGAACACAAACCAAATTACGAATTTAATTAATTTCAAGCTACGAAAGATGGTGATAATCAAAGGAGACCGATAATAAGAATGTATACTCTTATGAATTTCTAATACTCTGTACCTGATATTCGAAAAGTAGTGCGATTAATCATTTGAAAAGCAGCAAATTGAAAATTGACTATGATGAACAGGGCACTCGAAAGTCACGTTTGTCAGACAATTTTCTACCGCCGCAGGCTCTTGCATCCACACATTGTTTCTTGCAACTCGAAGCTCGTGCTCAAAATTTCAATGCCTCCCGATTCTAGTATGTGTATTGTGAGCGATGCCTGAAAAGCACAAAGCGTTGCTAGTAAAGGAGGCTTCACGCCATTCTGTCCGCTTTACCCTTTGAATATTGTGCGTGGCCGCGTAAAAGGGCGCATAGAGAAAACGCTTGCGATACCGAGCACGCTCGATGGTCATGAAAAATCCTAAAATTCGATATGGCGAGTCGTTGGCTTTTCGAGCGGGGCGTAAAAACGATACGGAAGAAACGCCGGAAAATTTCACGTAAATGACATCCGAAAACGCACGTACGGCACGCTGATTTGCACACGAATGCACCGTGGGATTCCACGAATGCGAGGAAAACGATGCTGAGCGACAAAGCCGAACAAAAAGCACGCACCACAAATTTCTTGCGAGTGGAAACTCAATGGCACTTAGGTATAATGGGACTTTCAGAGAAGTCACCACTGCGAGTGTTCGCGATAAGCGATATTTCCAGAAATTGCTCGGCATCGCGTATCAAAGTGAAATATTCCTTCGTTGATACCCCAAATAACGAAGCAACCATGGTAATAATGCTAGAATTATGAAGTGACTCTTTCTAAATCGAAGAACCACCAAAACTTATATAGTAACCCACATGTACGATTTCAAAGACTCTATTGTATTTAGACTAAGGAACTTGAATTCTTACAATTGTAATTACATTATTACACTTAACACTTAACCGGTGATGTCCCACTTTGTGGCATAAACGGTGACGTGGGGTCTCGAAGACTCCTCTTAATTTGACATTGTCAAGCTCAAATTTATTTTTAACATACGCTGCAGTTATTAATGATTTGAATACATATTTGAAAAGATACTTTTGCATGTTTTGTTCAAGACCACTGAAAGTTGTCTTCCTGACACGACATATTGTAAAACAAGGTCTTAAACCAACATATTGTAAAACAAATAATTCTGCAGGAGTCTTTCTGACTCCACGTTACTGGTTAAGGGTTAAAGGCTTCCTTTAGTGTTCTTATTGTATTTGAATCGTTTAGGATATACGAATCATGATGATTATATCTTCAAAATTTTTGAAAATTCTTTGCCAAAATTTCATTTAGAAATACTTCCATATATGCGCCTCTAAAGGAGTACAGATTTCATCGATAATAGTTAGTAATTTAGTAGAAACAAATCCCCTTACTAGTAGTCCTTCTGTAGAAGGATTACAAGTAGTCCTTTCCTAACCATTCTTCGATACCTTAACACTTGGCCGGCTGGTAGGTTGACCACACACTGTACAGACAGTTAATCACCCTATAATTTTATTCATATACACCTTAGAATTAATTTTTGGATTTTGGATTAAACCCTGATATTGTTAGAATCTAGAATCCTTGTTTGGTTTATTATTTTTTTCCTGTCTTTATTATAGCTGCTATTATGCCTAACCTCTGAATAATATGTCAGAACATGACACTAGAAAAGTAAAAGATAAAAGAAAACTGAACTAAACTCAAACTAAACTCAAACTAAACTCAAACTAAACTCAAACTAAACTCAAACTAAACTCAAACTAAACTCAAACTAAACTCAAACTAAACTCAAACTAAACTCAAACTAAACTCAAACTAAACTCAAACTAAACTCAAATTAAACTAAAACTAAGCTAAAGTAATACAGACTAAACTAAACTAAATCGAAACTAAAGCAATGCAGACTAAACGAAACTGAACTAAAGTTAACTAAGAGTGATAGTAATAGTAAAAACAACAAATAATAAGTGAAGTGTGCAAAGTAGAACGCATAGTTACAAGCAGAGTAAACTGAGGTCTGCTATATCATAGTACGTTGTCCAAGAAGTTATTCTAATTGAAACAATGCATGTAGTTTAATATTTGGGGTGGGTCAGAATGGACCCTAATTTAATTAAATTAATTTCAATCAGTTTTTCTCCAGTTTGTCTCCAGCGACCCTCCTCAGTCACCCTCTTACGTAAGGCGGTCGAATGGAAATGTGACACGACGAGTTCCCTCGTCACCGCTGGCAGACGTTCACTCTCTACTCATCGGTTCGCACAATTCACGGGATTTTATCTCCCATGTCTATGACAAACGTCTAGCGGAATAGTAATGGGCCTAGAGAGTGTGCCGAAAATAGTCGGCGACTAAATATACGTCGTGCACCGGTCGCAGCCGAGCCAAAAGACAAATGGGGACTGGCCCGCTGTACCTGAACGTGCAAACTTTGCTTCGCAAAAGTTCATTGCTTTCTGCCCGCCGGATTCCGGGTCACGCGATCTCCTTCTGGCTCCTCCAAATTCGCAAGATTCCCACGGGTGGCAGTGGAAAAGGAACGTCGAGGTACGACTGGCGCTCGTACGATCGAGTAAGTGCCCTTTAGACCCGGCGCATACTATCGACTTTCCGCAGACTAAACTGTTTAGTCACGTCGAGGACTGTCTGCAATTTCACTGCTTTCTGGAGTCGATGAGCAGTGGATAAATGTGCGCTTCCATGCGAGACTACATTATTTATGACACTGATTAAAGCGTTGATCAGTTACAGTTGATACAGTTTGACCATTTTGTGGAGTGGATGAATCAATATCGACTAAATTGTCGACAGTATATACTAGGCCTTAGTCTCTGATTGACAGGTTGATTTGTTCCATTTATGCGTGTGTAGAGTAACGAGTGACGCGTATAAAGATGTTTGACAGTATGATAGGAGTCCATAGGTCCTATTCTACTAGTGACGTGACGTAAACTATGAAACTGTTTTCTATTTTTCATATTCTAAGGAACAACAAATACCTATATAGCAGGTTTTTTATTTTTCATATTGAAGATGAAACAGTGAAGTGATGTACATCACAAGCGTCGAGGAAAACAATTGTATTTTTATACTTTTGAACATAAATTACTCACTGCTTCAAATGTGAGTTTTGACTGCGGGGGTTGAAACGGTTCTACAAATAACTGTTTCAAACTGTTATGTAACGGTTCCTCACCAAACAGTTATGAAGAACCGATATTTTGAATAAATGTTATAACTTCTGACTATATCGATTTCGGTTGCGGTTCCAGAACCGTTATGTTTATTGTGTATAAGCATACCTTTTACAACATCATTATTAAAACAAAATACAGAAAGTGAAATAACTATCCTTACTATTATTTTGTAAGATGAAAAATGTTCTTTAATACAAGTGGTTTTTCTTGAAACAGTTAACATTCTTTTGTGTTACTTCTTCCATCATGGTCACACTCTTGAATATTATGTATGTATTCGTCAGTAAAATTGATAGCCCTTGTAAGTGCGACTGAAATGATTTGCAACTTTGATTAATGCAGTGACAAGTAAGTTTAATACTAGCTTTCGTTCGTTAAAGAATATTCATCGAAACCTGAAGATCTCATAAATAATCAATGTCACCTGTAATTATCGCACTGAAATTAGCATTCAGTGATTTGCAATTTTGATTAATACTGATGATAAATAACGTTACTGCTATTAGTATTCATTAATTAGATAATAAGTGCTCAAAATCTGACGGACTTGTCAGTTATCGATTGCCCTCGTAATTATCGGTGAAATTCATATTCAATGATTTGCAACTTCGATCGATCCCGTGGCAAGTAATTTCATTGCCATCAATTTCCTGTAATTAGATAATACACCAATCCTCGTGTCACTGAAATTGGTAACCAGTGATTTGCAGTTTCCATTAACACGCTTGAAAATCCTTATCCTTGCTTCACTTTCAATCACCAGACGGACCAAACATTGTTTCAAAAAATCATTCTTCTCTTCTATTACCCACCATAATTACAGTGCCACAGATGCAAGTGCTGATACTGTTATAAATATTTTACTTGTTGCTAACAATATCGATTGTCGACGCAGTACAAACAAGTTCGATGACACCGTGACAGTATTTCAGGCTCAGTGGAAAGGCTCATGCCACTCTGTGTGTGCTACATTTTTTTTCAATTATGGGAGTGGTAGAAGTAAATAGATAAGAACTTGAACATATTGAAGAAAATTTATTGTATAGTTGAGCTACAACATAATAATATCTACTCATACAGTTATTGCACTTAAGCTCTGATTACTAAGTAGTGTTATTTCATGCATTATTTATCTCTTATTTGCTAAACATATGTAGCAATATAATATTCTAAACTGATTGAAAATATCAAAATAACAGGAGCTGGTGAATCAATGGTTTCAAAGAACATGAAAGTTGTCAGTCACCATCTAATTCAATTACCAGTTGAAATAAATTTAGTACCATGAGAAAATAGTTGTTCCTAAAACATGGTAATCATAATAGTATTGTGCCATGTGCTTTTCCGCTTTGTGAGCCCCGCAATTATAGCATTAAAAATTTCATAGAATTATAGAATTTATATTCCTACATAAGAATTACAGTACAAAATTTTCCACGTAGTGCAATTTAATCTCCTTGCTTTGAAATAACGCCCACAGGCGCCTAACCAGATAACGTCTACAAATTAAAAACTTACACTCAAATATTCAGACTTAGCACCAAAACATGGGTGAGCAGATTCGATAGATTATTAAATCTATCTGTTCGATAAGTTGTCTTTGAAAGAACAGGTACCGAGACACCGCGATTTCGCATAATTTATTCAAGAACGACGACGCCGAGAAGCGGCGATGACGGCAGGGTGTTCCATGCGGACGAGTTCGACTGAATTCGTGAATTAAATTTTCGCACTTGTCCCCGTTGACACGGCCGACATTGCACAAGTCACGCGAGCTCGCAGCGTGTGCCCCGCTCCTGTAATCGACAGATTGGCGCGACCGTCTATACACGGGGGAATAAATTAGATTCTCACGCTGACGAGTGCTCTGCGTACCGATAAAATGTATGCGCCGGTTGCAAAAAGTTGGCGCATTGCAAAAATCAGCGGGCACGAAAACAGATGATTTCATTCGGGACGCTGTTGACTTTGAGTAAAAAGAAAGATTGATAGAAAGTTGTTGATCCTCGTATTTATGTTTGATAATGGTTGTTGTTGTTGTTGATTTCGTAGAGATGAGTCATTATGCTTCAACGATGGAAATGATAGGCTAAATGTATCAGGTTGCTACCGGGTTGCTCGATATACGGAGCAATAGTGACGTTTGTGGGAGGAATTACGAGGAGGGAGCGGGAAAGGAAGGAGGTCATGAAACATCTTCTGTTGCCAGTCATTTGGTAGTAGTGTGTAGTCGCAGTAGATGATATATAGAACTTTGAATCTAGTCATCACTCTGCTTAGAGAATTATCGATTACAATTCAAGTAAATATACTATGGTACTCTACTAGAGTATTTTGAAATACTCTTCTGTCCCTTTAACTGTATTTTATTTTGATACACTGGGTTGAAAACCCAATTGTTGTTTGCTGACGCAGTATACGTTGCTCGATTTCGGCAGTCTTTCAGACTTCATTTCAATTCGAACTTTGATAGGCATGCAGGAAGTCGAGCAGGTTGGTAAATTGTCCCGAACTAGATTATGTAAATTCCTCTGTTCTCGTTCATGCCATGTCAAAGCTTAATGTTCCAGCACGGGTATAAACTACTCTACCATGCGCGCTAGTTATGCTCGTCAGAAAACGGAGAGGAGTATTGTATTGACTCAATTAAGGTGTCTCGCTACTTTGACGGACGAAAAATGATGGGAACGTTGGGAATTTTTTAAAGCAAAACCAATAAATGTATTTACTTTCAGCTTCGTGGCTTTATTTATCAATCTTTAGAGAATATGAAAAAAAAATTGTATGCAAAAATAATGGTGATATCTGGAGTTACAGTGCTTCAAATAGAGCGCCTTACAAAAATCATGTGTGCATGGTTAGCATAAAATCAGACGTTATGGTTGTCTGAGATAGGAAAGTTAAGAAATTGTGTAATCTGTATGAGTGTGGCTATCTTCTGAACTAAATCAAATGAGAAATGCTGAAAAGTAAGAAAAAATGGCAGCGTGTAAAACAGGAAATTTCGATTTCTGAAAAATATTGGCTGGTTTTTTAAGTCGCAAAAGTCTAATTTTGCAAAAATCGAATTAGTTTCAGAAACGACGAGAATCATGCTAATCAATTCGAAAAACATCGTTTTAAGAAAGACTCATTTAAAGTTGTAGGTACTGTTATTTTTAATTAAATATTTTTTAAAATATTGTCTAAAAATGTACAAGCGTAGGCGCAAAGTTTTTAATTAATATAATTAAAGGTGCTCTCTTAAAAAAAATTCCAAATATCGCCTTCTTTTTAGATGGTCACACTAGGAAGACCCCCTAACTTGCAACATTTCCTTCTACTCCCTTCGCTTTAGACTTCAGCTTTTAAGCCCCCCAAGTGAGGTGTTCCCCAAGTGATTTTTCCTAACGGATGCAGGGTCCACGTCGACCCATCCAAAATAACCGCATCACTGCTTACTTATCAGTACCACTCCTTTAACGACACAGAAATCATAGATCACAAGCGAATCAAAATCAAACCTTCAAACCTTCCTTTGGTGATTCTATATTCGAAACAATGCTATAAATAAAAAAATGGACCCCTGCGCGCCACTAACTGTCAACAAATCCACCAACTAAAAATCGAACCAGCTCTGCACAGTGCTTGGAACACCGCAGCCAACGACGTCCAACAAGTTACACCAGCTCTAGCACATACTCATAATCACCAGTAACTCTTCCAAACGTCCCCCATATCGCAATCTCGTAAATTCGCTGTACTCCGGTCTCTCCTGTCCTCGGCCGGTGCCAAGCAGAGAGCTCATTGTCAGATTCTTCGACACGGTGACTCAATGAAGCTCGGCTGCATTGAAAAGGAGGCACGCCGCCGCTTCAATGGACCCGTTTAATGAACCGAGGCGCGTATACACTGAATATACTCGTGCCCCTTGCATGGCCATTCGAAATTCCGCGGGGGGATGGCGCAGGGTGCGCCGGAAGATGCTGGAGGGGGATGAACAATAGCGGCCGAAATAGCGGCGGGGGCCTCAGGTGAGGATCTAGGTGAGCCTAACAAATGTCACGTCACACCGATCGACTGACTCGACGAGGGATACTAGTTGGCGGGGAGCAAAGAGGGCGGAGGGGGCGCAGGGTCCCCGAGGATTCGATAATTCATGGCGCCATGAATAATGTATGGCTGCACCGCACGAATTCATGAAGCACGGGCCGTCCGAGACGGCGGACTCCGCCGACTTATGTTCCATGCCAACTACTACCCGGCTCGAAACAATAGAGAGCACCCATATCTCGGTCGGGCAGTGGGACGGGGATAGAGGGGCGACCGTCCTCCGGGCGATTTGAAATTCTAACAGGCGTCTTTTAACAAAATGCAGCCGGGTTAAACAGCGTAATCCAATTAGCGTTCCGCTTTTGCGTGTCACCCGACCGAAATCTCGTTATACAAATGAGGAAATAAAATTTCAATTCGACGCCGACCGGGCCCGTCTAGGGGGGTGGGTTTCAGGGGCCGGGGAACGAGGGCCGCCTCTTCGGGGAAACTTCACTTTCGGTCGTCGAACGAGAATGGTGCGTGCGTGACACAGTGGACCAGATATGGTTGAAAGGGGGTTAGGAAGAGTGTCAGAGAAATTGCGGCAGGAGGGTTGCTTGAAATACGGTGGTTGATCGTTGAAATTCGGGGAATTGTACCTTCTTGGTCGTGTGATTGTCAAATATAATGTTCAACCTGCTACGTCCCTCGAGTCTTTTTTAACCTGATCGCGTTAACGTTTGTTTAATTCTACTAATAAGGGATGATCCTCAACCCGGAAATTCAAGAAATTATGAAACTTTAAGGATATGTAGAAGATATATACTTATTTATATATGTATTGCGCATTTTTTTTTTGCTACCGAAATTCACTTTAAGGGGGTGAAATTGACCCCTGAAAATTCTTCTATTTTCCGAATTTGTGTTATAGCCAGGGTTGCCATCTTATTACCGTATAAATCCCGGAGTGCCACATGAGTGTACACATTCCAACTCGGAGATTAATATATAAACACGGAGATGGAAAAAGCAAACAAAAATTTTGTTCTTGAATATCCGGAAAACAGATGTGCAATTCTGTTAATCTTTTTTTTAATGAATAACTTTCTTTTGTATATAAAATTGATACCATTGTATAATACCACAATTTCTTCTTATCTCATTTTCTTCTACAACCCAGAGATTTTTCCAGTAAAACCCGGAGCCCGGAGATTTGCTTCAGAACCCGGAGTAAAAAGTTTAAGTTACCAAATAATAGTCCTAATTAAAGGAAGTAACTTTTGTCTGAAAACTTCTCGTCTATCTTTCCCGTCAGTTCTCGAAAGAAAGCTTTACCGTGTCATCGAAACCGACGACGTCGTTATTCCACAAACGGTAGTAGTATTATGGAATTTCACTCGTAACACGCTCGAATTAATGCGTAACAATTTTTCCGGAGCAAAAACTACACAACACGTCGCGTTACAGTTGCCAAGAAGTAGCTATTATCGTGTTATCGGAAACGACGCACTCGCTACACTCCTGAAACGGCGGTATTATTGAATTTTACTCGTAATTGCGCGCGACTTAATCCCCGGCAGTTATTATAATTACTCTTAATTAAAAGTAGTAATTACGTATGAAAAAAAAGGACATGGCGAGTCGCGAGTTTATCACACCCGCCATCGCGCCATGCTTTTTAACCACTCGAACCGAGGTTGCAGTGTTCCTGCCATGTTTTTGCAACTTAATTACGGTCAATAATAGATGTTACACGTTGCAATTATCAGCGACAGTTCACCTCGACGGTGTAGCACAATGTAACCTGTTCATTACTGAAACGGTTCCCATGTTATCCGCTTCAGCAATGCGTGTCCCCTGCAACGCAAAAGGGAACGTGAAATCATTGTTGCAAATGGAAAATCGTGGGCGCATAATATGTACGACCATTTGCGGACGTAACCGTTCTACATTTGTGATGAATTAACTGTAACCTAATTACGATTCGAGGAAAGTAACAAACCGGATGAAATAATGATGCACGAATAATTCAAGAGTTCTTGTGGAAAACACTGTAAGTGCCAAAATTTAAAAAAATTGTTATCCTGTAGAATTATATTATATTTAATGCAAATTCCCTTGGTAAATAAATTAGCAATAATGCTGAAGAAGGAACCGCTGGTACGTCCAACGCTCAAATCGCGCGAAAATCAAGTAAGTAGTTTTCGCGAATTTGTTGCAAGGAGGAGAAAGCAAGCACAGACTTTTCCTTTTACACAGTGTTTATTACTATCACGTAGAGTAAAGGAATTTTTTTTTAACTACATATTTATTTTACAACTGGCGCCATACGAGGCTGATTAGACAGTGTTTCAGAAACGTGGTACTTTATTAAAAGTAAATTAGAATTAGGTAAGATTAAAAATAAAGATACAACGCCGTCGTATACATGTATATATTATAAAAAAAAATTGTTACAGTTTATAGTATTGATAAACATTACCCAAAAGTACTAGTCACAATTTCTATTCATCTGCTTCTAATTAATTCGCAAAGAAATACTTGATCTTCGAGTGATTTGACTGCCTAAGTGGTCCCCTTAATTGACCAGGTCATCACATCATTCACGCAACTGAATCTCATTCGTTCACAAATTGCAGAAGCTTCTGAAGTGGTCCAACATTTTGCAACTTTATAGGAACAGCTTTGCCCCTCCTCGGCGTGTCGTCACGCTTTCTCACGATCCTGATATCATCCCCTCGTTACCGAATCCCCCGTGCGGAATGAGGAAGCCGACATTCGGGATACAAGGTGAATATCTCGCATTAAGATTCCATCCCTAACCAGTTGGGACAGTCTGCGGTAGATAAAGAAGACAGTGCCGATAGCAGTCGCAGTATCATACTGTCATTAATTAGGGCTCGACCGATATCGACGGCGCAGAAGAATTTCGGTGAAATTCCACTCGAACCTCGCGCTTATCGCGACTTTCTGTAGACCAAGCTCCACGGACGCGTACGAAAATCTGCGGTATCGGTTTTGTCACGATCCGCTGCCTCCTTTTTGATAAACGCGAACCACTGTTTCGCGGGTCAGCTGCAATCTTTACGAATAATCCTCAATTAGCGGCTCGCTGGGATTGTCTTCCTGTGTGAGTTTCGGGGAGATTAGATTCAATAAGAAGAATTCTGTCTGGGAACTGTGGTAGTGTTCCCCGAGGAAATACTACTCTTCAATTCTTCTGTACGCTGACTAGACAGTTCAGATTTTAGATAGACTACTGGCGTCATTTTACAGCTGAGTTATTGTTTATTAGCAATATTATACCTATATTAGTTGCTTTGGTAATTTAAGGGAGGATATTTTGTTAAATAACTATTGTTGATATTGGGTTAAACTGTTTTGGGATATAAGGAGGCATCTTTATTGAAGAAAATATTTGTTTATGTGGATACTTCTTATTATTTATTAATTATTGTGGAATCTTGTTAACCTCTGCGACGATGTTAGCGTGACGTGTAACACCTGTCACAGTCATCTGATTGCAAAAAAATGAAAATGCGCTGGGGCTGAACATAGAATTTTAATTCTAGTTTTTATTTGTAAACGCTGTATCTTATTCAATTTTTCATTTTTTTTTTACTTAGAGTCAATCCCAGCGTAAATTATCTAACTCTATATGACTTGTACTACTTGTTATTGACAAGATTACACAATAATTAATAAATAATAAGAAGCATTTCAAGATGCCTCCTTATTTCCCAAAAGAGTTTAATCCAATATTAATAATAGTTTTTTAAAAAAAAATCGTAAATATCAGTTACGAGACTACGTAAATCAGATAATCAAAAATATAAATTCCTTTATCGTGTGTGTAAAAAATAAAATTTCGCTCACAATCAGAAACTGAACTTTCTGTTTCATACTTCTTACCCTGAAGAATTCGATACGGAATAGCAAGGGAGAAAAATATTCATTTCGTATTACAATATTGATCTCCAACGCTTCTTGTCAAATCTTAAAAACCAGAAACTTTGTCCAACACATGTAATCTTACAATCCCACTTAACGATCTCAGATGATTCACAGACCCAAATTAATCTTCATCTAAACCTATCCCAAAATATCCCACCGCTCCTGACGTTTAAACGAACATCAATTGAAAAAAATCGTTGCAATTGAGGACGTTCGATCGTTGCAATTAAGGAGCGACCTTTCTTTACCTTCGCCGACCTCCACGCGCCTGAATCATCTGCGCGCATGAAAGAAAATCGAGCTAGGGAAGTGGGAATTTCGTAATCCAATGGAATATCGCGGATCAGCAGCCGGATGTCTGACGAGCACGTGGATGCTGCGCAGAAGGAACGAAACGGAGAACATCCAGATCCTCGAATCGGCCTCTCTCTCCTTCCGTGTACGTTCGAGCGGCCATTCGAATTTATTACAGTCGTATTTCGACCACCCAGAAAACAGAGCCGACCGTCGGCGGGGTCCCGAGGCCGAGTTTCGACTACGCGCAGGAGGGAAGAAAACGTTCTATAGGTCAACTTAGAATAGAATCGAAAGCGGTTCGAGTCGCCGCGTTCCTGAGCCCCGTCCGCGCACCCCAATTTCACGCACGCATCTTCTCGCTCTTACCAGCGCGCGCCCCACCAGTCCGCTTCGCCCGCCGTAACTGACAGTCGGCGAAAGTTTCGCCAATTGGGACCAAAACATTGTGCACTTTGCTTCTCTGTGCGTACATTAGTTGGGAATAATTAAGAATAGGGGTTTCAATCAATTCTGCCCTTCAGATGTGGTTTCTTGCAGGTGAAAATGGACTATCCTCTGCTTTTCTGTAGTTTCAACTTGGATATTGCGATGAGGAGATAGGAGAAATATAGAAGAAAATCTTAAGCTTGTTTAAACAGTGTGATGTGTGCTAAATGAAAATTCAGTTTCATGTGTTTCTTGGTACTTACGATTAGACTTAAGCTAGCCACTGTGATAAGAAGTAGAAAAGGAGAAATGTTGAAGATACTTTTATGTCCGGAACTACCTATGCCTGCCGTTTGCAGCTAAAGGGTTAAAGTTACTGGGGTGGCCACTCATGGAATTTCAGGATCAAAAAGACACTATCCTGATTTTATTATGCTAATAGAATAAATGTCACTATGAATTTCGAATATGAATTTCTTCGCTCACGAGGTTCTCTAGAACCGCAGGTCGAGCGAGTGGAAAAACGCGCGAGCAAGGCCACCGAAACAGAAAGTCCAACTTTCGCCTCCCAGCAGCGAAGACACAATGAATATTCACAGCCCTGTACCATAATGCGAAGATAATTATTCCGGGTCAATAACACGTTTCCACGATTAAATCTAACGCTTAGATAATATCGTACGATTACGTAACACGTGTTTGCGTGAACACCCGTAATTTCTTTACTCTGTTATCAGGAGGGGAACATAGGACAGACATTATTTGCCATACAGTTTGCAAATAGCAGTTTTCCTTTAAATCGTTTTAGAAATACAATTAATATGAATTTAGATCTTCTATTAAACAATATTCCCGATTCACTCGTTCAAATTGAAATCTGTGATAAACCCATATTAACACTCTCAGAAGCATAAATCAGAAAATAAGCAATCCTTGTAAAAAAGGAAGACTTTTCTCCCACATAATTCTCGAGAATCTTTAACATAAATTCACAGCCAAATCCTAAGCACCACTTCCATAACCATTCAAGTATAATCTTCAAAGATGCTGCGATTTTATTATCAGAATATACCAAAGTTTATAACCAATATTATTGAGATATGTGACAAAAAATTATTTCTAATCCACTCCAACCACGCGTCGCGTGCTCATTAAAATTGTTTGAATGTTTTCGCTCGTGCGTGCGCTCGCCGCGAGAGATCTCTGTTTTACGCGCGAGATAAGCACCTTAATATCTTCGGAATCATACCATTTTATTTATGACTCGCGAGCACGGTATCTTTGTAGCTTGTACGCTGCGCGCACACATAAAGATTCGCGGCTGCAATACATATGCAAAGGGAGACGACGATGGGAGCCCGTTGGCGCACCTTTAATTCTAACTTAATGGTCACGCGTTAAATTTTATTCTACCCCCGAGACGCCGTTGCTGGAAAATGCTCGCGAGATCGCGTCCCTTGCAATCGGGGTCTAAATTTTGAGATACGGCCGCGGGACGATTCCTCGTTTTATTACGGCCTCGGCTTCCGATGCGTGCCTCGTGATTCATGGATTCAGGCTAGGCGATGATCTTGGGGCCTTTTCACGCGAGACGCTTCTATGGCCCACGACTATGTAGTATCCTGATTATATCCAATTGGCAGAACAGCTGGTGGTTGGAAAAGGATGAAAGGAGATAAGGAAACGGTGCGAGTGAAGTGTCTCGTGTGGAAAGGCTCTTAGGAATTCAAGGTATGAAGGTTGAAGGTTGACATGTTGAAATGGTTAGGTGGGTAGAAGTATTTAAATGGCTTTGACTCTGGGGAATTGTGTCGTTACTTGGGCAGGATAAAATGGGCAATGTTTAACCGAGGGTTTACTTATCAGTAATGTGATATATTAATAAAAACAGATATATGTATCTTGCTGCTGGAAGCTCAGTTAAGTGGTATGCGAGTGAAATACAGCAGACGGGGTTTGTGACATTCATTGCAGGGTACCACAGACTCAAAGTGACTAATACACCTTGGGGCACCCAGGGTCTTGAGTACCGAGGCTCGAAAACTATGTTATGTGTCGTTAAGGGGGTAGTGGACAAAATCGATTTTTTTTTCATGAAGGAATTCTAATAATTGTTGAAGTTATAGCAGCGAACGTAATTGAGTGCACCGACGAGTAACGGCCTCACAGATCGGTATTGCCATAAGGGACTTAACTTTGAAGCCGCTTTTCTCGAAACACCGTTGGTGTATAAAGTACCTACTCATCCCAAAGCATTTTGCTTTCAGATGATCGGCTCACCTGAATCGATATACACCATCTGCAGCGGGGCGCCGTACAGGGTTACCTTCACCGATTAATAACTTCGATAATTTTATCAATTCCGACGATTTTTTTTGTAATTACTCGCAATCGTGCCCACGATAGATATTGTGAAAAGCACGATTGTAACGATTGTTTGGTATCAAAGTAACTTAGCGTCAAAGAGACTAACGATTTCACGTATCCAGTACCAAATGTTCTTTAAGTGTTGCTGTTTTAAATGCAAAAAGTTCTGTGAAAATATATGATTCCACTTTTTCAAAAAATTCACAAACATTCACCTCTTTTCGGTACAACCCCTTAAGGGGGCAGACCACTGTAAAAAATCGGAAAAATCGATTTTTTCTTTTTCACATTTTCTGAAAGACGTACATTTCAAGAATGTCATCTCCAAATTTTATAAAGAAATTCGCAAAATTGACGGAGATATGGTATTTTCCGTGGAGCGGTGTCAAGCGCGCCACTGAGCCACGCGGAACATTGAACGCGTTTTCCTCAACCGCGTTGATAGTCTACAGAGAAAACTATACGTCCAATTGACATGAGCAATGACATTTATTATACGAAAAACTCTTCGCTATTACGTGACGATCAGTTTTTTCAATTAACGACCTGTTTCTATTGTTTTTATCAACATTTTCCCAATTTTGTACCCCGAAAACATGATTTTTTTTCAGTGGTCCGCCATTTTGTAATTTTTTGCGATTTTGGATTTTTTTGATCGTCACGTAATAGAGGAAAGCTTCTAGTTTCTAAATATTTTTATCTTTTTGAATTCGGATTAACCATATGGCCTGGGCACTGTCAACGCGACAAGCACGATTTTGCCGCAGCGCAAATTTTGACGAAGAGTATACAGAAAATGGATTTATGAATTTGATTGAAAAAATTGTTTTTTTCCCCTTCAATATGTACATATTAACTATACTAAGCAATACACTGATTTACATGCGTTGTTTGGTTGAAATAAATTCCCGAAAACACCCTTACATTTCGGACCGTTTCAGTGGTCTGCCCCCTTAAGTGTATTTTAGCTACTCGTGATTACCTAAGTCCTTAATGCTCAAGTATCCAGAAACTATATAAAACATAAATCTAAGCTGCTGAATCTCACACCCTACTACTCCCACGACCTCACTACATCTTCTCCACCTAAAACACCATCTCTCATAACCTACACAGAATGTCACTTGGGCTCTAAACTCCTTCACTCGAGTGCACTACGATAAAGGACCCAACTACTGACACCTAACCAATTACTGTCACCTTAAGCTATTTTACTTAAAATAAGGAATAAATAAACTATAGTATATAATCTATATAATCTATAGTATAGATTATAGGTTGAATTACATAATTTCCTTTGTGTATAACTTTACAACGTTTACTTATTCGTTATTTTAAGTAAAGTAGCTGAAGGTGACAGTAATTGGTTAGGTGTCAGTAACTGGGTCCTTTACCCTATGGCCTTCATCTCCCTACTGTTACAAGCAACGTACCTACCTACCTTTCTCATAGAGACACAGTGGTAGCAAATTAGCAAAGGGCAAAATCAGCAAAACTTCACACCTAACAAATCGAGAACCAGCAGACGCGTGCATCATAATTAGTAATACCTAAAGTCAAAGCAGATACATACAGGCCTCTATTAATAACAGTAAGTATCAACGAGCCCACTCAGTGGCTCGTACCCACAATAATCCCCTCGAGTGGATCTCAGCACAGTCACAATATTGCTACAAGGCGCTAAGCGTTCCTTCCGCTCGACATACCACTGTGGTAGACTCTGCCACAATGGGCTCGCACATCGAAGCCGCGGTGCTTAGCGCGATTAAGCGAGGAATGAGCACCAGGCACCAGGGCAGATGCATTGGGCAACAAGAAGCGCCTGTTTACAGTGCTCCGCGTACCTGAAGGAACGTGGCACGATCACTTAGAGGGACGATTAGCCGCAACAGGTGCATCGAACTTGGGATCATTCCGCGCGGCGGCGATAAACTGAATTTTATTACGACGGCTTTTCACGGCCCGAGACCACGCTCGCCCCGGCGTTTCCCCTCGGCCCTTTTTCTTCCCGCTGGATCATCCAACCACCCCGTGTTGCTCCCTTTTTCCCTCGTGGCGACTATTTCTGCGCCGTTCGCCGAGGCATCGGACGCATGCAAATCGTCACAGTTATCGGGCGAAGTGACTCATTCCTTCTTCACCCTCCTTTCCTCCGCATGACCAATAATCGGTTAAACTACCTGCTCCGTAATTAAAAAGGGGAATTACCTGCCCTATGATACAACCACCGATCAATTCCACACTAAAACCAGCTTACACAGTGCTTCTTGCCCCCTCGCAACAGTCCGCTAATTGCTTTTACGATCCTCACGAACGACTATCAACAGAGGTGCTCGATAGTCTCCAGATAAAGGACCACGGGATAACACGGAGGCAGCGTATCGAAATTCGCCGTGGAGTTTTCACGAATGATCTCCGAAGTAATCCGCGATAAGCTGCTATCGTCGACGAGAGGCTTTTAAAAATGATCGGTCAAAGAGTATTAAGTGTGCAAGAGTCCAAGTGATTTTCATGCTAACCTGGGAGCGGAAAGATCTGCTACCCGGTTTGATGTCGCGAACGTGCACGACGGCACGTATAAATCGCTGTAAAGCAACCAGAAATCAATAATACCGGCAGGGGGGGGGGGCAGCAGGAACGCAAATTATACCTATTTGCTAAATTTCTGCGCCGGCATGCTGCTAATTTCGCTGGCAACTTAAAGCCCATAATCCAACAGAGGACAGCGATCTTATCTGGGCTTCTTTTTCGCGGCCACGGTGGGTACTTAATACAAGACGTGGAAGGCTGTAAACGGAGTGTTTTTTAATTCACAATTAGCGGCGGATTTAAGTAGAATATCCTCTTATTTTTGCGTCCCCGTTTAAGTACCCCGATGCTATCTAGTAATTTTATGGAACGCAAAAGGACGCAACGGAATTATGTATTCCTTTCGCCCGTTCCAAAGGAAACCTTTTCCGCTCGTTCAGAGCCCTCTCGCGTTCCGTTTCTTCTGGCATCGATGTAGCTTTTATTTCTCGTTTCATCGCGCGACACCGGGCTCCGTAGATGCTCCGTGCTCCGTGCCAGACAACGTTTCAATAATTTTCATACGCGGCCGTTTTTCCAGCTACATTTAGGGACCGCGCAGCGAGATGCTATCTGGAAACCTGGAGAAGGTGAATTCGTGCCGTTTCCAGATGCGTATCTCGCGGTCCAATTAACAGCACGACGTCCTTAAAATAATGCACGAGCTTACTCCGTAGTTACTCCATTTCTGTTGGTAGTTTATTCCTCTTCGATGGTTGCTAATATGTTGATACGAGGGTTATGTTATGACGAAGTTAATTTTCTTGGTAGCACAAGCTTGGTCAGTAAAATCACTCTGAACTTGTTGGAATTTTTAATTTTATGTCAAACAAAAAGGTTTGAGATTTTGTAACTTTAATATTTAAAAAACGCATTTTAACGCTTGAAGTTTCTAGTTTTTGAATCACGGACTCAAATTTTTGTTTATCCATTATAATACTGTTTTATGAAGATGAAGCGGTGGAAATGAAATTTCAGAAAATTTTGCCTAGTTTGAACAGTGAATCCAACGAAGAGCTCTTATAGAGCAAACATTTTTCTTTAATTTTGTTGTTTTTTTTTTGGTTTTGTTTATGATTTTTATTGACCGAGTTATTCGCGATCAAAGCAAAAAAGGTACTTTTCACTTTGAACACCTGTAACTTGCGAACTCATTTTGGCTGACAAATTTTCATGAGTGTTTTGGGAAGCTAAGAAAGTTTCCTTTCAGAACCTTTAGTTGCCAATTTAAGATTTTTTTAAATCGTATTAAATCCCTTTAAAAATGATCCCAAAAATTGACGAAAATGATTTGAGTATAATAATTTGGCCACCCTTAGTAGGTGCTGGCGCTAAAGGCTTAAATGTAAAAATATAAT
The DNA here is from genome assembly GCA_910592295.1 of Andrena haemorrhoa. Taxonomy (NCBI): domain Eukaryota; kingdom Metazoa; phylum Arthropoda; class Insecta; order Hymenoptera; family Andrenidae; genus Andrena; species Andrena haemorrhoa. The sequence goes on from OU342943.1 coordinate 10,489,636, forward strand.
GGGAACAATACAGTGCAGACATGGATCATGTCTGCAGAGCAGTTGTAGTGTACCTTGAAACTGATCCTTTCGGAAGGTAAGGGAGAAGTATTGGAGGCATCAATTGTTTTTGCATATCACCGACGTCAAGTCGTCAACTTATCTAAAACACCAATCGTGAGTCACAGAATCTTCAATTTCACGTATTACCATTTCTTTAAACACACCCCTATTTGTCTACCCAATAGTGGACCAATAAAAATTCCCACCTTCAATATTTCCGGAACCATGGAAGCAATAGAAATTGCTTCGTATAATAATTGTTTGGTATGAAAGGGGCCATCGCATGCTCATAACGATTTCTATGCAAGTGGAGTCGCTTACGATCAATGTTTCCCTTCCATGATTTCAGAGACCTTCAAGGTGGTAATTCGAATTGGTCTACCTAGTACAAAATACTTGAATAGGGTACAAGTACTGCTTTATTAATTACACCCTGACACATAACGTCAAAGAAACTCACAAACTCACCACTAACACAGATCACCTGTACCACTACATCCCAGCAACCGCCCAAACCCTAGAAAAATCAACTCCTGATTCAGGGAACTCGTAGTCCCATTGCAAGCAATAAAAAGCTTCCCCAAAATTCTCCGGTCTTAGCCTCGTCTGTCAACCATCCCTCAAACGCGAGCACCCCCCTCTGCCCAGAAAAAAAGCTTTCTCCACAAAAAGACGCGAGAAGGCATGGGTGGGCGAGTAGTTAGATGCGGCAGTAGTGTGGCTGGTTCGATTGTTATGCTAATCGACCTCGTAAACTTCCGACGCGCACACGGCGCGGCGTCCAGCCGAAAACACGAAGGAGCCGCTGGCCAGCCAGCGCACGGACGTGGTCCTCGACCATAGGCAACGTAGGAGCACGTAGGCCCCCGGGGTGATTAATCGGAGGACCACACAGCGTAGCAGCGACTTCGTGACAGCCGAGAGCGCGACGAGCCGTCAGCATTACCGGCACTTCTTGCTCGAGTTCGATTGCATAACAAGGCGGCGGTATGCAGCCGATAACCGGGCAGATTACGGGGATGTCGGGGGGGGGGCGCCTCGAGTTTCCGAGGCAGACGTCGCTGGGGCGGTCACGTATCTTCGGTGCACCAAGATTCGGCGCGTAGGTCGCCTAGCGTCTGTGGAATCTCGTTCTAGGGAAGGTCGAGGGTCGCGAGCGTCCTGATTGATCGCTTCTGGAGAGTCACTCGTCATGATCGTCTACTAGGTCAGTGGTGCGCAAACGACCACCACGACTGACGGTTCACGGGGACTTGAAGGCTTGGTGAGTAGACTCTGAGCTGGCTATTATAATTGAGGCGTTGAGTTAGTGATTCGTTTTGCGAAATTGAGTTAGTGGCAATAATGTGCTCCAATAGGCTGTACTAATCATATAAAATAGGAAATGTTGAAATAGGAAGTGTTCTGCTCGACACTGTTCGCACGAACATGTGTTTCGTTGTTCAGTATTGGGAGAATGGGGACCAGTTGCTCCGGGAAGTCTATCGGTTGTTTGTAGGTGTTAGTGAGTTGTCTTAAGTGTTATTAGCTCAACATGCTACGTAGGTTGGATATTTAATAAGAATGACAACAGGTGAGTGCAGCACCATATGCATCATAAACAGTGGCGGATTTAACAGGGCGGCCGATGAGTAGTTGCCGCCTGGGCCCCTGCCCAGAAGGCCCCCAGGGCCCCATCTCCAAAAAAATTAAGATTAGGTATAGGTATCCGACCACTACATTTTTCTTTCGTACTACTACACTTGGCCCCTTTTTAGTAAAATATCTCCTCGTTTTCCCGAAGAAGTGGGCCCCCAGAATATTTGCCACCCGGGCCTTTTTTCCTAAATCCGCCACTTCATAAAGAAGACACAAACATAACTATAAGTGGGTATAGAAATATTCTTTTACAAACCTACCTTTATAAACTAAATATATCATCCCGTAATAGAATTCCTAATCGTCGGAAGTACGGAATACGGGTAGTAATTCTTGCAAAGGGAATGGAATCGTTTCCCGTTCAGTTGCTTCATAAATATTTCATCCACAAAGTAATCGCGAGCCACGTAGATCCAATAAATTCTATCGAAGTGGTCCCCGTTCGTCTGCAGTCAGGACACGCGTCAACGAGTTGCGCGTCACTGCGATAGACGGGGATGAATCCTGCGGCAGTATTTCCAGAACCGATGCGCTTCCGTGCAGCCAAGTGGTGGGTATAATCTATTCAATGCTATTTCAGCCCATCGGCTGGCCCGGGATCGCATTATGAAACTGGCCGTGGATAATACGGTGCCGGATTACATCGGCGATACCTATTACGGCATCTTTGGTGAAGAGATAAATCGTTTCTGGAATCGCTGCTGGAATTGTTGTTCGCCATGTGTGTCCAGCTGATCGAATCTCCGCGCTGGGATCTACCAATCATTGGCTGATAAGCGATTTACTTGTTTTTTTCGTCAGCTGTCGTTATTCCGCCGATTGCACCGAGATCGATATCAGCGGCGCTCGGCACCGCGGTATCGATCCTTTATTTGTCTTTAAACGGCGGCTTAGCCGGATTAATCCGGAGATTGCTTGCGCCTGACACTGTCGGAGAGACTGAAAAGCAAATGTGAGGCGCCTAAACTGTGCGCAGCGAGTACCTGCGTATTCCGAGGCGACGTTTCGGTGCCACTGTTCACCGAGTTTAATGCAGAGTTGGGCAAAATGTAATCTATTTACAAATTACGATTAAAATGTAATTTGTAATTAGATTACACTTTGCTGAACTCTGGTTTAATGCGATTGTGTTTTGGAATTTCGTAGGCGATAATCGAGGGAGGGTATAGGTAATATCTTTAACAGGATTCTTCAAGTATTTCCGTGAATTTTGATGGCTATTTCCCTGACGTTCATGTCAAACTTCTTTTAACAATATTTAATTACCGTCCTATTAATTTTTCGTATTAATTTTCCTCAAAATCGGATCCAATTACTTCCAATACGAAGGTAGGTATATAAAAATATTTATAAAAAGTGGAAGTGGATGTAATTAATCACGTAGGCAGGGAGTTTCATTGGTAAAACGAACAGATTTTAATTCCTCTCAATGAGCAGTACTGCTCGGGTTTCACAAGTTCGGCACGAGAGGACAGCGATACGTATTTCGCTATCGCCTTCTAAATCGATGGAAAAAATATTAGCAAAACGAACACCCTTTGGCACGAATTCCCTAGCGGGGCGCACGCGAACGAATCATGCGTTAATAATTAATCGGTTAGTAATTCGCGTACGCGGACAGTGTGATTAATCGTTCCACTGATGTATCCGTATCACGCACGTGCCAGGGGATCCTCTCAAAGTGCACGTGAACTCGATCAACGAATTCTCCAATTGATTTACGACTGCTGCTTAAGGACAGAAGCGTCTCGCTACTCGAGTCCACTGGTTCGTTCTCTCGACGATCATTTTTCCAATGAATTATTCATTTCTACGTGCGGTCGGATGTTGAAATTCTGCATTGATTGCGGTGGGATATCTACATTCAGCGTTTTGTCCAGGGAAATGACGAAATTTTGCACTATGAGCTGTGGAATCTGAAAATTTTGTAGTATTGCAGGTGCTAATAAGTAACGCACTATTTTTTAATAAGTTAGAAATATAGTTTAAATTCAAAATATTCTGACGCACGTGCTTTGTTTGTTAGCGACAACTTGTAGCTTCACTCAGAATTTAAGCTAGTCGATCATGAGAGAGGATTCTCGTCTTTATTAAAAAACTATTGTTAATATTTGGTTAAATTCTTTTGCGTATAAGCAGGCATCTTTAAACTTGCAGAATTTTTTTATGTCGATCTTTTTTTATTACTCATTAATTATTGTGAATTCTTGTTAACCTCTTCGACGATGTAACTCCTGTTGGCGTGATGTGTTACAGTCACCTGTTACAGTCATCGGATGGCAAGAAAAAAGAAAACTTTCTTAAAGTTAGATAGTTTACGCTGAGACTGAACCTAAAATGTTAATTGTAGTTTTTATTAATAATAATTTTTACATCGATATAAAGTAAATTTATCTCAGGGAAAAAGTTACTTTTTCTTTGTAATGTTGTAAACTTTTCAATTTTTCATTTTTTTTTCTTTAAATATAGCTTCAATCCCAACGTACTGTCTAACTTTTAGAAATTTTTCTTTTTTCTTGCAATCAGATTACTGTAACAGGTGCTACGCGTTACACGTGGTACGAAAATATGTTGACTAATTTATTTTGTCGAAACACCAAGCTTCTACTACGGAATAACGGCGATTATAGGTATTTAAAGCAGGATAGGTATTCGATTTTGTTTAAAATAAATGCTGCATGTGACCAAAAAAAATGTATTATTCATTGGTACACACAATATATGCTGTAAAATCTTAAAATTCTGTGTTATGTATAACATCTCGCAACTATGTGCCATATGTGCGTAATAAAATTTCAGTTTTCTTCTTGGCTATTCTAAAAATACTGATATATGCACTGGTGTAGTCGACTGAATGCAGTTGAATTCCAATATTCTGCATAAATCTTCCATTCAAGCGAGTAATTATACGTGATAGAAACTGGAATTGACATATTCTGTTACCCGCAAAATTAGTGCGTGTGATGTAAAACCATACTTCCGGTCAATTTACATGTGATTGAAAAACAGGTGATCACGCTATCTAACTACAGTCGCATATTCCAAGTGTGTGGGTGTAAGTGTACGTCAGTGATGAATGAAGTTGTTCAGAAACTGTAGGCTCCAAGAATATTGTGAATAATTCCAGATGGTCATTAAATTCAGCTGATTCTTTATTGATAATTTAACATTTCGTTTCACTGGAATTTATATGACAGATTTAAGACGGAATACCTACTCAGAGCTACAAGTAGAGGATTGCTACGAGTATTTACAGATTAACTGACAAGGGAAGATCCCGAACCCGAAAATTCCAAAAATTCTGAAACTTTGTCAATATGCAGGGGATTTCCGCCTCATTACAACGCAATTTTCGTTTGCTGCCCAAATTCACTCGAAGGGGGTGAAATTAACCCCTGAAAATTCGGTTATTTTCCGATTTTGTGTTATAACTCGCGAACTGTAAGAGATAGAAAAAAAGTTTCAAGACATGTGCCACAGTTGTTATACTCTTCTGTTATTTGTGATTCTTGTAAACAAGCAGTATGTCCTGCGCATAGTTTTATTTTAATGCGAAAGTTGTGAATAATGTAAGATGGTAAATGTTAACTCATCAATTTGAATAAAAACATATCGAAAAATAACTGTTTACCTTGCCATTTCATCGATCTTTTACCACTGCGTCAATTTGAGGGACAGATTCAGTTTGTGAAATGAGGAACGGACGAGGGTTAAGATTAACTCAAGTTTAGTCTAACTATTGGGGTGTAGAACAGTAGATTATAAAACTGAATTTAGTAATTTACAAATCTGTTCTCAATCACTCCTCAGTTGATTATAAAAAAACAGCAAACGTGGTACGAATTTTCCTTCACAATTTCACCTACTACCCTGGAAAGAGTATCTCTTATATCGCGTTACATGGAACTTCAGATAATACAATCTGAATCACACGTATCCCAATTCTGGACATAAGAAACTTCCCAATCACTACCATAAACCTTCCTTAGAATTTAAAATACAAACTCCCCAACCACAATGATTATTACACTTCGCATCCCACACCCAAAGTAATCGCAGACACTTCATCACGACCGGATCAACCTCCCACAACAATCTCCAATTCAACCTCCCTCCGAAGAAGCACAAAAACCACCCTGGACTCTGCTACCACCAAGGAGCCCGCAGCCCTCGAAGTAATTGAATTTCTCACGTCGAAGCGCACAATCGAAATACGAAAGAAAAACCTCCGCGAGCTTCAGCCTTGCACTCCACCACCCGTCCGACTGAAACAACCAGAGCACCGACTCCGATCGTCCGTGCTGGCAACGACAGAGCGAAAGGGATCGGAACGGGGCGTCCTTAAACAAGCCGTGACGAGCCGCTCGAGAAACGGAAGCGATCACGGGACCAGACATCCAATTAAATCCTCGTTACGCTGAACCGACCGGGAAGTCGAGTCAGGCCAAGTGAAACCGTGGATTCAGCGGTGGTAGCTTCGGAAAGCTCGCGGGATAGTCTCGTCGAGGATTTTATTGAGCACCGAGGCCGCGGGGGCTCACAAAAGGGAAGAAAGGCCTTCCCCTCGCGACGCTATTCGAAGCGGCAACAAACGAAGCAGCTAGTTCTCAATTATTCGACGGGGCACGGGGCGGCGGGACGATCGGGAGAATCAATGAGACACGAAAGGGAGAGATCGATATGGGCGGCACCTTTGACTAAACGAAGGTCGAGGAAGGTAGCGCGGCATGCATCATCCTTTTACCCTCTACCTCCCAATCCCTCCTCCTCCTCCTCCTCCTCCTCCCCCCCCGTGGGGGTCGATAAACTTGGGCGCGCCTAATCAGACTCGAGCCTCATTGGTGGTATCTCGATGCATTATCCCCTTTATTGCCGGATGATCTATCGCGGTAATATTGAAAAATGGCCCCCGCCGCCTCGCCGTTCCTTTGACGACAGATCCGAAGATACATAATATATGGCCGGCCTCATTGGGAACCACCCGGCTTTTCGGTGGGATTACAAAAACCGACGCCAGCATCCTGTTCGTCGAACGGAAGAGGCCTCGCCCGCCTCTACCCTTTGCGCAGCCTTCGATTGTAGTCGAAGAGTTGGCGGGCATTTCGATTTGGGGATAAAAATTAGCTAATTGAGACGTGGCTGAGATGTGAGTATTAAAGTTCCTATGGGAGCTTGAAAATTTACGGAGGTGGCTTAGAACGAAGTGTCCTGAAGTTTGATTGGAAAACGGAAATGGGTTGCAGGGCTTTAATGTTTGGGGAATTTTAGGGGTTCTTGTGTGAAGCTTCCAAGCTTTCATTGGTTACTCCATTAAATACCGTTTTATCGCCGTTAAAGTTTGCTTCGTGGAGATCTGACGATTCAATGATAGATACTAAATCTTTGCGAATTTAGTAAATGGGCCCGAAGGATCTTTACTATATTCTTCCGTGTTTCTTTAAACCATTTACTTGTTACACGTATAGGAACACTGTAACTATAATGTAATATGTGTGCAAATTCCTTTGGAGTTCACCAAACTAGTTACACAACCGACTTCCGTCGCAGCAATTAACAGGAGGCTGAAAATCGATCGGGAAAAGGTCCTGGGACTTTCTACAGATATTGATCGTCTGTCGAAATAAATTTCAGAGCCCACGGAAGTTTATCGGGGGTAGTCCCACGCGCGGACGTGTACGCGAACTAATTATACAGCGGCTAGGAGCTCCAGTTCGCCCCTAGAGAACAACGTTCTTTGCTAAGTTTGTCGCGTGCACGTAACTCTGCTCGAGCGTGACTGAATCTCAAAGCAGACACCGTCCCGCCACGCTAGGAAGAGTGTCGCTGGGTTGCAAATTAATGCTTCCGACTGTAACGGCGATTGTTGGGCGATTTACTAGCTTTCATCGACCGAGGAGGCGCTCGTCGCTGGGACTCGGATAGTTGGCAAGCGAGCAGCTCTCGCGTTTCCACGACTTGCGCGCACGCTGGTGGAATTTTCGCTCGGGACATCGTCTTTGTGAAAAAGTTCTGTTTACAGCTGATTGTCAGACACACACCTGTGCTTGCAAAATGATTTGGTTGCTCTCGGAATAGTTGACTGGGCTTCGCGAACGTATCTAGCATAGTGAGACGAATAGCCGTTTTTACGTTTGGATTCATTAATTAGTATAATTGTATAGTTCTGTTCTGAAAGTCTTTATCATCTGTAAAGTTAGTTCTATATTAATTGGGAGTGTGGAAGAATACAAGATAACTTTGTAGAATTGGATTCCGCGCAAAAGTGGTTAACCATATCTGCAGGGTAAGGAGGAGAAACGAGGAATGACCATATTTCGTGATTTTGCGATTTCTAGTATATTTTCTTGGTGGCAACTGGGACTATAGAACTGTCGAATTAAAAAGGTTTATAATGTTCAAATACTCTCATAAGATAACGTTAAATATTTCATATAGATACTGGTTAAAAACAGGAGATTCAAGCTTCTGTAGTCGATATAAAACAAGAAATTATTTAAAAAGAAAATTATATACGAAAATTAAATTCATTGAACCTTGCTACTTTACTGGTGGATTAAAGTATTAAAACTTAGTTTTCTTCATAAAGCTGTTTTGTGACATTCCCCGTTTTTCACCTTACCTTTCATCTGTAAATATTCTGGGAGGTATTAATACTCCATTTTTTACATTTCAAGCCGGATTCCATCCAATACACATTCGTTCCACTTATGACCCTCTTGCAAGGCTAGAATTTTCAGTATAACATTAACTATAGCCTAGTAATTCATTGCTTAATATTTTCCATGGTCATTAGTGCTTCACTATTATCATTGCAACCCATGCGTTGACAAGACAAGTGGATTAGAGCAACGAGGCTCTGGGACTATTCCACTTCAAAACTACTATCTCTATTAGTCAATGGATTGCACCAATGACTAATCAAAAAGCAAAATATTCTATATTTATGTATCTTATTCTTATTCTAGCTTTTTTGCTTGTGTTCGCCAAGCATTACTATCATATGTATATAGGATATATATAACTAGCTTCTCTACTTGGCTTAACCCGAAAAGATTTAGAATTTATAAGACTTTTTTCATTTATTCATTTTTTGTGAAAATAGTCACATTCATCTGGATTAGCTAGGCATAATGAACTGGGACACATTTCGTGGCCCCAGAGTTTACCGTTCGAAAGTTTTTAAGCGACAGACAAACACACAAACACCTTCTGCTTTAGGTATATATTAAAATAAACATCTAAGGTAACACAATTTTTGTTGCAAACTCCCGAAGAAACAATCTTCCCTACGAAATACCGATTTTCCAAGTTTCGGGTACTTTTCTGGTACCTACAGTAGGTACCTGTCTCGTCGTGGGCCATGCCATGTTATTTACGACGAAAGGAAAAGAAACTTACCAAAACTTAGTGCTCATTAATGCTTAAAACCCTTAGGGTCCATAAGATAAACATAATACCTATTTTAGTCCACAGGTACTACCCATTTTCCAATTTTCCAGGTTTTGCAATTCTTACATCTTTGGGTGCCCAGGAAATTTCGCACCAAACCTGAACCTTTTAGTTTAGGTTACCGGGAAATACGAAAAAAGCCTCTCGATCGATTTTGCTAACAAACCAACAGATGTTATTATATATTTAGATTATTATATAGTATTACATTCTTCTCACCCTCCTCCACAATACTTTCTACACATTACACATATAAAAGAACAACGGTAGAATTTAAAAAAAACCAACCGACGTCTTAATATCCCACAACTCATCCAACAAATTCAACTTTCCCTCCAACCCCATAAACGTTCCCCTGAAGCAATGCAACCTTTCTCCAAACCACTTTCTCATATACCGAATAATAAACGTGTTACGCCACGTGGCGATGCTAAGTGATCCATCCCGTGTAAACTGCCCACGAAGATGTTTCTATTAAATTTTAATTAATATCCTCAGATTTCACAGCGCCTCGGATAAATCCCCAAGCAATTTATGCCGGGTGAAAATGAAACAGAAACACCAGCAGCTTAAATCAATCTCACGGGAAACGTGCAATCCGTGCTACGCGCGCAACCGATACGACTTATTACGTGGATTTTTTAAAACTCGACTTTGCAGAATCGACCGCGTGGATGAGTTTATTGCGCGTCCCGCCGAACGGCTTAATCGAAAGGAGAGATCAATGCGATTACACCCGTGGATGCGTTTACCTTCCCTCAATCAGGTGGATGGCGCCGTTACGCGTATTCCGGCGAGTTTTAACTGCCGCGCGTTAAACGGACGCGCGTACGGGCCGATTTATTAAATCGCGCGTACACGCGGCGTAAAACGCGGATCGTTCGGATTTTTTGCCCCACTCGCGGGCCCGTTGTAAAACGTATCCGTGGCTCTTTCAAGCCGCCTCGGATCGATATTTCAGGGCGCGTCGCCAGAAAAGGGAAATGTTTGCAGTTTCAGCTAGATGTAACGTGTTAATTGGCGTTCTCGTTAAAGAAAAGCTGTCTCGTACCGCCGTTGTCCAGGCCACCTATATTTCACCGGAATGGCCAATACGGGGCCTGCTAATTGGCTAAATTAATTAGGCTGCCCAGGCGCGTAATTTATCGGCTGATAAACGCAAATACGCGTCCACCTTCGTCGCGACACTCGCCCGTATAATAAGCCGCCGTGAAACGCGTTACGTATGCGTCACTGTATGTACAGGGTGATCCATGAATACAATTGAATAATTTCACGGAATAAATCTACGCGGCGAGCCGAGCGGACAATGCTGTATGAATGTAGGTCCTGCTTATCATAGTTGTCGCAGCTTTTTCCCACCTGTGACCCCACCGGCGCATGTGTCACTTGTCACCGGTGTTTCAGGTGTATTTAAATTATCTTATTTTACTTCTTAATTTCTATTTCTTTAGTAAGTACATGTGCCTATAATTATTATTGATATTATTATTAGCTACTATTAATTATGTAGATATAAAAAATAAATTTGCTTCTTTAGAAAGACGTCGAACCTGGTAAAAAGAAGAAAAAATATTAGAAGTCCACTTGAGCATAGAATATTTTCAAAGGTTGTAGAATATTTTATAATTTTCTCCTTTTGTTGTCATTTTAATTTTGAAATTCCCATTAAGGGAAACGCGCGGAGTATCTGTCTTTCCGCGGCGATGAATTATTCGAAAACATGTGTTGATTTGATCTGAAATTTAGAAAGAATCTCAATAGTTTGTTGATCCTTTTATTTAGGACAATACTCAGATGCTACTGTGTGTAATATACAAATGAATTAACTTTATGATCTGAAAAAAGTGAATTCGAAAATATTCGCCCAATGCGTGGTATCTTTTAAACAGTGCTGGACTTATTGTTGAAGGTGTAACATGATGGGTTTTGTGGCACCAAGTGCACTGTAAGTTGGAAATTACCTATATGGACCACCTATGTTTATATATTCATATTGCGTGGACGATTAAAAAAGTGGTGAAGTTAAGAATTTAAAAACATTGAGCTTATCACTTATTTTGTAATATAAAGTGACGCCACCCAAAGTAAATCATGAATTCGATGTCTTTAGACTTTCGACTTACACCACTTTCATAATCAGCGGCCGATTTATGAATCACCCAGTACACAAGTGTACGCGGCGTACGCGCCCGAGTAACAGGGCCATGGTGTCGTTCCTCTTTTTCTTCCGTTTTCACGAGGGACGTACAAGGGTCGGGCGAAAAGAAACAGCCCCATTTTTCACTATATCGGGGCAGATAAGATTGCACGGCAATAAAGGAAGTATAAAAGGTCAGCGATTCCGAGCGAAACGTGCAAGTGTGTTTTCGTGCCGCGGAACAGGGATTTGGGGCAGACGAATGAATTTACGATTCTGCTGGGCCCAGGGCAAGAAACGTACAGATTCATTGTAATAATTTCACATAAGTATCTCGGAGCGTTGACTTTCCCGAAGAAGGAGGATCGATAAGTTAATAACTTTTATAATTTTAAAGATTTCTTTGGAATAATGAAATGATGATGGAACATTGTTGGTAAAACCTTACTAATTTTAACTATGCACATTTAAAGCGCGTTTCTCTCTCATTTTGGCGAATATTAGAGATTAATTGAGATCTGACCCAAACCTACCCACTCTTCCCTACTATTGGTACCTACTTACAATTTCCAAAAATATACGAAAAATATTACTCTGTCAAAGCCACTGCCACGTATACACGTGCTTAATCCAAGTACCCGTCATTGAATATCAACTTACTGAAAACGAACCCTCTACGATCCCCCCGCGCGTCTGTAGTTGCTCCGGCATGAAGCCGTCAGCCATTAACGACAAACCAAACACAATAAACGACTTTTACCACAATACACGATCGAGGGACGGGCAGGCGAAGAGGCAATCCATTAATTCCAACCAGTCACGGCCACGAGAGAGGCCGGACCAACAAATTCGCGTTTGCGTCGCAGCGCAAAAAAGGCCTGCTAGAAGATCCCTCATCCGTGCCGCGAAGAGGCAAGATGTAAAGGGGAACACCACCGCGCGGCGCAGGAAGTGGTTGCGAGATCGTTAAGTAATTTCCCTGTCGGATTACCGGGCCTGAAGATTACGAGGAAGGCCCGAGAGGCACTCTAAGCGCTGCGCCCAAGACGGAGAAAAAGCGAGGTACGTAGGAAACAGTGAGTAAACCGAGGGACCGTGGCGAACAAGAGTGACGCGCTGGAAAAAGCACTGGCCACGTCTCACACGCACGTACCCGCGAAATCGGATTACGTATTTTCGTGTGGAGACGCGTCGCCTCTAAACTGCCTCTAAAACCGTCCTCTGGTTCGGCTGCCGGCCGTTGCACGTCGACGGCCGCGCGATCCCCGAGACGAGCTGGGGAATCCCTTAACCCGTTGGACACGACGTTTCGACGGACGGGCTCCGTGAAGCTAAATGGGCGTAATTCGGTGAGTAACGACTCACCGAAAAGAGGACTGGCGGTTCAACCGGAGCTCGTAAGGAGCTTAAGCCTCCCCTTGGCCAGCCGGCCAATCTTCCCTCTTGCCACTTGGTCGCCAGTTGTTTTGTGTTCGCGTGTAACCGTACTGCGGTCCATTAACTCGCTGGAAAATGGAGTCGAGGATTTACGGCGGCTCGCGTTTTAAGAGGAATGCGCGGTTCCTGCTTTCGTGTAATTTTTTATGCTCGCCTCGTGGGAACGCTGGCTTTCGGTTACTTTTCTGTGGTTGGGTCGCTTCAAACAGCTTCGTTCGGTTTAGATCGTTGCGAAGTGGAGTTATCGTTTCCTTTATAACGACGACTGATTCAAGGGAACTATTAGACTGGGACTTAGAAAAGTTCTGCTTTGACAAATTTTTTTTTTCTTTGCTGTAACAGGCGTGTACGGTGCGTTGGCAGTGCAGTACTCGAATATTTATTGTATCACTCTCAAATTTACGTGGTGCGAGATTGATAAAATCATTCGTATCCAACTTATTTGGGCAGGATAGTGAGCTACACATTTTTGTAGTAATACTTTCTTAGTACTAATATAATGAGAGAGGTATAAGTGTTTTTGCTGAATACTAATTCGAGCAGAAATTAAATTTTTCATCATTACTGCTGAAAAGAGTAGCTAATCCTTAACTATGTCCTTCAAATATAATTAAATTCATCCTAATGAGGTTTCACACTGTAACGTTTCCATCCCACACTTTTCCATGACACTTAATTTGTCGTACGAGTTCACAGTATTGCTAAAACTGGCTTTGATACGCAGCTAAATGATTTATGTAGGTACTTCTCACGAATGCTAATGAAAATTATTGCATATTTCGTATGTCCCTCTACTTCCTTCTCCCCGGAGGAGAATCAGGAAGACGAGAGAGCATCTCTAAGAGACGTTCTAAGAAGACTGACAAAAGCGCGGGTTAAGTGAATGGCATTAGTTAGTTGAAATGCTCGTAATATTCCCAGAGCGTAGTTCCTACGTAGCTTCAATTGGTCCGCGTGTGGCCCCTTGTCTATCTACGAGACAAGCAATCAACAAAGTAATATCACGCGTGTACTTGCAGTGGTACAAACAGGTTCGCACCGGTAACGTAGTGTTAGGTTCTATTTATTTTCCCATACAGACTAATCAAACCATTATCCCTTTAATTTGGGACATTCTCGAGTCACTGCTTGCACATTGAAAACTAAAGCCGCGTTCATATTATTCTCAGGAAAATCATTAAAATAAATTGAAACTATTTTGCAATCTAATCAGTGTCTGTAAAACTCCATATATTAAATTGTTGCGAATGAAAAGTCGAATGCAATGTTATATAAAATTAGCTAATACCCATTCACGTATTTTCTACAGCCTAAATTTTTAAATATTAAAATTCATCAAGCGCCACTAAAAACTATAATGTAGCATCCATCAACCTATGATGTCAACACTGTGTAGACTTTTGCAAAATTTTTGGGGCGGCAATTTTTGGCAAAATGTTTTTATTTTGGGATGCTTTTATCACCGGGTGATCTTCAAACACAGAGGCTTGAGACAACTTTAAAAACCATTCACTCATCTTTCATCTAACAAATTAGCAATGAGCAAAAACTCACTGTGAGTTGTCATATTAAATTAATTTGAAAATTGTCTCCACTCTTTAAAATTGAAATATTTGACGATATTTCCCCCCAAAAACGGCAGACGCTTGTTAGCCTAGGGGTGCCAAATCCCCAAATCCGCCCTTGTGTGTAGTTGCTACTGGTCCACGAGTATTTCGTCCATTTGCTTACTCACAACATTAACAAAACCAGTTCTGCTTTGAATTAACATCCACTAAACGGTTCACGTGGATCCTCCAACCACCCCAGCGTCGACAAGAGCACATCTAAAAACTACACAGAAGGACCCTACAATTTAAAGGCGATGCGATCGCGCAAGATCCAAAAGCGAAGAAAAACAATCAGAACTTGGAATACTTCAAACTACGCAGCACTTAAAAAACACGAAACACGTACTGGCTTCCACCGTTGCCCGGTAAACACGCGGCTGAAAGATTAAAATCACGCGAAGCACCCCCAACCATAGATCACTCCTCGCCCTGACGAACCTATAAATCACGGCCACATGCACTTCAACTTGTCGTGGTTAATAATAGGTACTGTACAGATGACTATATAATGGCAGATATCGTACGTTCACAGTACCCTGAATAATAACGCGGTTAGTAAACGTGATCTACTTATCACTCCCGGAATGTAAATTGCTTAATTATCGGCCGTCATGGGCACATTGTCGAAGAAGAGAGTCCGGAGCAGCCCGCCAGCGCCGCGTAATTTATCATTAGTTTGCAACGTGTGAAGTGTCTTCAGAAGTTATCCTTTATGGCTGAAAGTAGAAGCACTTCTTATCGTTCCTCATACTTCGTTGAAGCCTCACGCTCCCGAGGAATCGATCTTCCGTGTTTTTTCCTGCTGTACGTAGCACTTAGTACACGCCGTGCTACAGGTTTCTTGGTGTTGTGATGTAGATCTACAATTAGGATCCTGACAACTTGGTTGTCTACCATCTTCTCAGGGTCCGCCGCTTCTTCGCCTCTTTCTCCCGAGATCAGTGTGTTCATTAGCTCTCTGCTCGCAGAAAAAGCGTGTCCACGTTAATACGCTCATTATAGCATCGCATGTATCTAGCGAACGAAGATGGTCTAACCTTTAATCTAATGCAGATGGGAACATCGCGAACAAGTGACACTTTTGCGTGCTTTATAGTCGCTGAAAATTGCTAAATTCACATATCAAAAGCTTCTTTACTCTAGTTCAGCAATTCAATATCTATAAAGTACCGAAGCCCTGTTTCAGTGTCCAGGAATCCCAAGCAATTTTAAAGGCTTGATATTCAAGCTAATGATTCAAACAATCCAGACACTTCAGCTTCAACTTCAGAAACACAAATGCTTCACGGATCGGTTCTCCAAGCAGTGCCCCAGGTCCTAAAAGTTTCCCGGTTCGAATAATTCAAATATTGTTCATATACAATTCCAAATTCAAGCTGCTCCGATAATTTGTATACCCAAGCAGCTTCAACTATTCTAATTTTCCTAATAACCCAAACTCCTCTGACTTTAAACCAAATCCTACGCGTCTCATCTTCCACCGTCTGCCTCCAACGTGACTTCAAACTTTACGTCCATTCCAATCTACTTGGAACTACCTTGTTCATAAATAACTAATTCGAAAGACCTCCACATGCAGTGCCACGCGACATCTGAACCGCGGGAACTGAGGAGATATCCACAGTCATCTCATAAACCTCCTCCACGTTGCGATTCTTAATAAATCCCAGCTAAAGGTCACATAGTCCCATAATCTCGCAGACGTCCCATAAGTTACAGCGTGAATACCTCGATAAGCCATCGCTTCCTAGAAAATTACAGCGAGCCAGCGATGTCATGGGGGGGAAATTCGCCCATTGAAACTTTCTTGAAGCGTGGAGCAACAGACGCGCCGGCATTCAGCGGCGTGGGCGTCCAGGCACGTGCTACGAAAACCCCGGATATTATCGCACTTTCGCTGTCTTTTCCAGCGACCACTCTTCCCGGTCCGCCACGCGTTCCCGCGAGGCTCCCGTATTGTTTGATGTTGTTAGAAATTCGTTTGTTTGGCGAGCACGCTCGAGCAGCTCGCGCGGAGGTTCCTGAGGCAGGGCTGTCGTGGACGAATTAGGGCCGGTTTACACGAGATACCAAGGGGCGGCGTGCCGGGGCGCGCGTGTGCGTGTGGTAACAGCGGGGAGGAGAGGTTTGTTTCGTGACGCCACACGGCATCGTTTCGACAATTACGTTTAAAAACACCGGGCTAAAGCGCTGATTGTCGTGAACGTTGCTGGCGGTCTTCCAGAAACAAGTCTGCCCGCGTGCTTTTTTTACCACTACGCTCGCGATCGCGGTCTCTTTTTGTGCACCCCGGTGCCGCGTTAGAGCGGCGAAGGGGAGAGGTTCGCTTTTTAGCTGTCAGATGAACTTTTTCTTTCGATGGTGAAGCGTGCTCGGGGGGTCTGTTCTTCGAGGATGAAACGGGAACTATGCATCCTGTGGAGCACGGATTGCATAACTTTCTCTTTCCCCGGATGACTAGGGAAAAATTCGGTGACATTCCTCGCGCACGAGTTAAGGTGACTTTGCATAGCTGACGCCAAGGTCGACCGAGAGACACATGTCACAAATCATGCTGAAAGACTGGACGCATACGTACGCCACATAGCTTACGGTCTAGCCGTGCCTCGAGGTTTCCGTCAGCTCCGGAGTTCCCTAATCTAAATTGATACCAAAACTTAAGCAGACCCGGAATTGGAAAAGAAACATTTTTCTATAAATTAAACAGCCCTCGAATTAGCTCGAAGGTCGCCTGGTAGGATGTCTTTATCGTTGGGTGAGATGTCTTGCGCTTTTGCTTCGGTGTATTGTACATAGATATTGTAAGTTGAATACCCCGCGGATTACCATTTTACAACACTTTCGGAGGAAAAATATCCTTCATGTACTAAACATTCATTTTAGCTATTTTGAGATTTTTAAAATTTTCAGTCACCTTAGTTCCCGAGAGGTGATATTCTCTCAGCTGCATCGTGTATGTTTAGAATACTCATTCGCTGCTACCATTCGAGTAGCAGAGAATATGGCTGTATATACATCCACCTAGAGAAGCTAAACGCAAAGTGCGTGCTTGTTCGTCCATTAGTCTGAGAAATGACACGTAACAAAATTAAAAAACACGAAGTGTACTTTACAGAGGAGAAGTGTATGTATACACGCATGTAGAGGGGCGCGCACATATGCATGAAACAAAAATAAAGAAGACAGAAATGTATCAAAGTTCGTTATCTCGTCTGCTGTGGGTCTGAGCGCGTATGGATCTATGCCAACGAAAGCGTTTTTAAACCACGGTAACATTCACACTGTAGCCATGGCTGACGACAATCTCGCCAACTCTTTTCCTTGAAAGAATAGGTACTACTACTCATAGAATTCAAAATTTATTAATTTGTCTGAATGATCTCGCCGAGCCCAACGCACCCCCTAGCTTCAAGGTAAACACTCAGCACAGGAATCGAATGACGTCTACTCGTCAGATTCTCAAACAAGGAGAAACTTGCACCGAGCAGCAGACTCTAGACGCGTTCCCTATAAATCCACAATTTTCTCCTTTTATCCCGGTGCCTACACGCGTCAAGGCGTGCGAGCGTTATCAAAAACGTGGGACCCAGCTTTCTAAACGTCCCGCTGGGTGCACTTTCAGCAAATAAAAGCCGACGTCTGGCGTCCCGATACCCCTCGGATCGGGCGCTTGTATCACGTGTCGTTACGTGAAAACACGATCCGACTGTGACTCGCGGCGGCTTCGCGTCACACCTGTCATCATCATTTCGTCGATGACTGCGCAGGCGGCCGACCAGCGAGAACGGTCGACCGCGCGCAGCCGCGTCTAGTAGTACCTAAAGGCGCGATCCCACGGCGCGCGAAGCGCCAAACCTGCCTAGCCAAGCGCCGTGGGAATGATGAGCTGAGGCTCGCGCGGCTCGGCTTGGGCTTCCCGCCTGTTATCGGTAAATGCGGCACCCGTCGAAGAGGAGCTTATCTGTCGCGGGAACGGCGGGAAACGGCGAGCCTAGCCACGCTGTGGGAACACTCTAAGCTCGCCGAGCCACGCGCCGTGGGACCGCGGCTTAAGGACGCGTAGCGATCGTTCGCGGGGACCACTGCTATTTTCGTGCCGGCTTCGCGTCGTCTGAAAGACGCCAGGACGGAAGGGGTCGGCCAAAAGAACGACGCGGACGCTAAGCAGGCCCCGTAGGGGCACACAACCAACGAAAATAAAGGGGTAACGCGAGAGACCGTGGCTCGTAAATTCGCCTCTCCATTGTAAATCGAAAGAATAAAGGAGGCAGCAACAATGGCGATATGTTAATCATAAATTTCGACGGGCGTGCGTGCACCGTCCACGCGGCGGGAGGATCGTGGAAAGGAGGGAAAAAGGAGGACGGCCGGGCGAAAGGGCGCCCAAACGTAGGGCGTGCGGGCAAGAACGAGCTGCCGAGAAGAGGATGCGGTGGGATTAGACACGAGGGGGCGAGAGAGGAGGAGAGACAATGGGGAGGAAACGACTGGACAGGAAACTGAAAATATTGTGAAGTGAGTGAAGGGGGAAGATGGGAGGGGGCAGAATGTTTCCCCGCCCGACTTTATGGCGCACTGAATCGCCAGGTTCGTCTCGTGGTTAGTGAAGTATGTAACATTGAAGCTTTGGTGGAGGCTACATTGAATAGAACAGACTCCACCGTGGTTGAAGTATTGGGTAGAGGAAAAGGTGGTACTATGGCCCTCTGCTAGGAATTCAGCCCCCTCGTGATTTCCATATCATAAACAAAAATATCTAGCGGCTAATAGCGTTATCCACTGCACCTACTACTTATATACGCAGAGAAAAACATATGACACTAGATGGAGCTTTGTCGTCGCTATAATAAGCATAAATAACATGACCTGCGAAATGAAAGTTTTTCCTTGTCCCCAAGAAGAAGTACAGTCTTGCAGGCTAAGAAAGTTAAAGTGTTGTGTGTCGGGATATATTTGATAAAGGGTACTTAGAATCGATATTTGTAAGTAAGGTCACTTAATGTTTTCAAATGTAAACTTAAAATTTCCAAGACTATGCGTGTTCATATATTGGCCCCCCATAAAGTAGGGTAATACCGCCCCGTATGCGCCCGTATCAAACTTTTTCAAGATATTATCCTTGACAGCAGTTCTTGCCAAAATATATACCTACCACGAAAGTTTCCCATGCGACTGATAGACATCATTAGTATTATTTCGACATCGCGTAATTACACGAACTAAAAATTTAATTAGACCTACCGATACCAGAACCGCGAACGCAATTAAACCGCCGAGAATTAATTATGGGTTTTAAATTCCACTTAATTATAAACATTGGACGTGCACGATCTTTCGCGAATATAACGACCCTGTCACACGCAACAATGATATAATCACAGTAGCAAAAGTAAGATCGCACAGAAGGCGTAAGGGTGAATCAAAAAAGACAGAAGGGGGGGGGGATGAAGACAAGAGAAGAAAAGGAGGCAGAAAGGAAAGCAACAGAAGAAACCAGTTTGCGCGAATTGACAGCCGCGAGGATGATGAGTCTGATTTATCCCGCGAGCGATAAGTCCGACTTACAATTTAGATATCCCACGCGGGAACGCTTCGAGAAAGCGTATTTCCGCATCTGCAAGGTAGAGAAGACGGACGAACGATCGGGAGGAAGACGTAGATTGCGGCAAACGACCAAGATGGGAGAGATGAAGTGGCTTTGCAAAGAATTTACAGTTTACAGTCACACAGGTGAACACGGGAAGGGACGTACTGGAAAAGGACCAATGCGAGGCGAGGCAGAACGTCGGAGGATAGTTGGTTCGAGCCTTATCTCATGACAAGTGCTGTTTTTGTATCCGGTTTCATGGAAGATAAAGCGTGCACAGAGATGATGCATTCCGTGTGTTACTTAATGCAACAATTTTATTCATCGTCCAACTGAGGGAATTCGCGTAACACGATGATTGTCCGGAAAGGGGCGGAGAATTGTAATTAGGGCTCCTGCGATTAAGAATAATGCCGATCGCCGTATCTACTTGCACGCCCGTACTTAGTACGCCATTAATAAAAGGATATTTCTTTTATCCTCCTTCGACGAAACACGCATGAAATCCGCGAATGGCTGTCTGCTTTTGCTACTTGGCAACGGTCGAAATGGAAATTACGGCTGCTTTGTAATTCCGTAGCTTCGTACCGTCCACCGAGGCACGGCAATTCCTACCCTTTAGTCACGCAACATTCTGTTAATACCTTTTAGGCAAACTAAAAATCACCCTACAATTTCTCCGAACGGGCATTCGCAGATTCGAGGGCCATTCCAGGCAACATCGTCGTCTAGACATTTTATTAAAATGGCTAAAAGCTTTAAACCAGTCGTGATTCATCGATAACACTCGACCCTTCATTTGAGAATGCTTAATGCATTCTACTGTGGAAGCCACATCTGGTATATTTTGAAACTCGGCTAATTATAAGTAAAATGTGTGCTCTTTGATGATGCTACAAGGATTCACCATTTTGGGGGTACCTGCTACTAGGAATGAATTTTCAAAGAATATTTAATCCCTTGACTACGACCAACCCTCAAACTTCTCTCATGACTTTTACACGCTTAGCAAAAAATATACGTCTTTTCTTCCTCTTCAACCTTTTCAACCCACAACTACCTCTACCTAGGGAATATTCCCAAGACACTGACCTGTGTAGTAGCGAACTACAAAACTGGCCCTCTGGCAAGAGCCTAACACTATCGGACAATAATGAGCCTGTCAGTAAAAGAAAAAGCTGTACGCAGAAACGTCGAAGTGGGAAATCCCTGCGGGAATGATAATCGACGATCTTCGAGGCGCTAATAACGCATCAAGAAGAATCGTAAGAAAGATAGTTGGGGCTGGGAGGGTTAGAGAATCGACGGGCGTTCGCAGCTAAAAGTCAAAGTAGATGGCTAATCCCTTTCATTAGACGAGTACACGTGCAACCGGTCATAACGGCGAGTCACGTTTTCTTGCTCAAGTCAAGTGTCGTTATGTCGACTAGTTTACAACCCGACGACTGTTCCAGCGGCGGTGCTCGTTTCCAAGTGTACCCGCCGCTTCCGTACGTTCGGATTTTAATCCTCGCCTGTCACCTTATGAAGACAAATGAACTCAATTTCCCCCCCCGGGAAAAAATCTCGCCAACCCTTTTCTGCACGGTGTTACGCGGCTACCAATGGGTGCAATGCGCGTTCCGATGTCCCCGGCTGAGAATTGCGAAATCGTATGCAGATCCCAGTGAAGGTGCGAAGCGAAGGTAGCTGAAGAGCTATGCGGCTGCGTAATGACAGTGGGTGCGTGCAAATTCAACACACAAAACACGGTTTCCCGTTTCAGCACGCATTACAGACGGAAAACTGTGAATTGCGTAGGTGAACGTAATCTTGCACTGTGGCTATGCTTCTACATGGTTGTGATTAAGCGTGGAATTAAGTTAGACGTGGGGGAAGAGTCTCAGCCTTGTTTCTATAGTCTGGGTGGGAAATATTGGCTGCTGGGGTTTCTGGGTGAGTATCCACCTCTCAACTTTTGACAGAGTAAGGATTCTTATCAATTAGAACTCGGTATATACGTCATTTCAGCTTCTGCACTACTTGGTTCGATTCACGGTTTCTTAAGTCTTGGCCTGCGTTATTATTCTTACTACTACTCCTCAATCCTTTGAAAACCTTTACAATTTCTTAATCACTTCAGTTTAGTCCATTTCCATGGCTAGTCAAAGTTATATTCCAAGACGCCTCCAAATTCAGTTGTATTGCACCCTAAATGGTGTTTACTTACTCGTGCATGCAAAACTTAAAGAGGACTTATTTTCCTTGTCCTTCTACTCAATCTTCTTTTTTTGCTTTCCACTATATTTCCCAATACTTCATGGTTCTTCTTGCTCATAAAGAACCGGACTCCTTTCACCCTGAGTACACCTAAACGAGTGTATAGCAGACTAAGTGCCTTTTCAGACAAGACGCTCCTATAACTCGCACAACAAAAGTGTCTCACATGAAAAGACTCCGAGAGAATTTCATCGCAAAGACCACACCACTTCTCCCATCCTCTCTAGCTGTCTCACTCGGAATGGCAGCGTTTCCTCGATAGCAACGAAAGACCACCAAGCCACCATTCCACGATACACGCCCATACGGTGCAATAAGAATAAACGATTGAATCGTGATTCACCCTTCGTCCATTCTGATGGCCGAGCTTTGACAAGCGACTCCTACACGCGAACGAAACCCATGTCCATAACGCGGATAAGCCACGTCAAGTTGCCACCGCGCTGTGAGGGCGACGCGACACGACGTCACCATAGAGAGAGGGCCAGGACCAGGCGGCGCGGTGCGGTGCGGTGCACGCTGGGCCCGTTTGAAACTAATGCGTCTGTCCAGCGATTCGGGCACACGACGAAAATCAATCAAGTCCATTAAGGGGTCCACGAACCGACCGAGCATTATAATGCCGATACCAGCCAATGTAACGCGATACCTATGCGTCGTTGACCGACGGCTCCGGGAGAGAGACCCTCGGACCCTCCTCTGTTATGTCATTAATGAAGATCCATTTAACGTGACGCGCTGTCGATTACGAAATTGATGACGATTCTCGGCCGCGACGTCAACTGTCCTTTAACTTCACCGTTCTGATACTGTCCGCCTCCGATTGTGGCCCCTTCCCAACTGTCGACGTGAAAGTCCACGAAATCGAGCGAGAGTGAAAGTAGAAAGGGCGGATGGGAGTTTGAAAGGGAGAAGTTAAAGGGAGACTTTAACGCGCGCGAAGGTATGAAACGAAGTTTCGTAGAATGGGTAATTACTGGGGATGCGGATATTTAGGGATGTGGTATATTCTCATATGTCACTATATTTTTGGAGCCCCTAGAGGAAATTGGAATATTAAAGAAATGCAATGCAGCATCAGCTATGAAGTGCCTGCATTACCACTTAGTTTATTGATTCAAATAGTCGCGTTATAGCCACCTAAATACTATTTCTTCGATCGTATTTAGACACTATGCGAGACCTACATAGCTGTTATGAAAGATTCACTATAACTTAATCAAAAGAAAACTCGTCAGCATCCAATGAA
This sequence comes from Andrena haemorrhoa, assembly GCA_910592295.1. Lineage (NCBI taxonomy): Eukaryota > Metazoa > Arthropoda > Insecta > Hymenoptera > Andrenidae > Andrena > Andrena haemorrhoa. The sequence goes on from OU342943.1 coordinate 10,513,047, forward strand.
AACGAGACCCAATTGAGTAGAAATACGAGATTCAGGACAGAGATCGAGAGAAGCGGCTAAATTGGGATTCAACGGGGAAGATTGTTCTGATCGATCTACGAAGTGTCGACGCGTCCAGATCGTGAGAGGTGATAAGGCAAAGTCGATTTAATGCCAGGATACATGTAGCGTGCAGTTTGCGATACGCCAAGCGATGCATCACGCTTGATAGTCTTAATGTCTTCGGTAATCAACCATCTTGCGGGGAGATGAAGTGTACTCTGTGCTACATGGACTTGGCTATTTTGTCATGAAAACAGGCTTTGCCTGGAAGATCGCAGAAGCATATCTCTTGAAGAAAACTATCAATCCGCAAATTTTCACAATTAGCTCGGTGACCCTCGGCCGGGAATGCAATCGTCGACGCCGATAGATCGCATTTGCACGCGAAATTCAGCAACTGGAGCGTGGCGTCTATTTTTAACCGCCTTACGAGCGTGTCACGATTGCTTAACTACTCGTCGCTAGCAATGCAACACGCATCGTCTATGACGATGCACCTAGGTGACGACCAACCACGTGTGTAAGTGTCCTGTCACGCCGCGACGATAGAATAAACGAGGAAAAGCGACGCGCGTGATTCAAGAATCATGGACATTGAAGTTCACCAACTGCATATTATACAGGCCGAATTCGTCTTGCTCCCAATTCGTCCGCAGCGCACGTGACTTTCATTAAGGTAGGTTTTCATATACACGACTGCACGCAATATCACAAATTTCAAAGCCGATTTTCTGGGAAATGAAGCGCGATATCAAAGAAAGTTACTGTTTCTTTTTGACTTATAACAAGCAAATAAGCCGAGAAAAAGAAATACAATTTTTTGACATTGCGCTTCATTTTCGAGAAAATCGACTTTGAAATTCTCGACCTTGCGTCCAGTCGTGTATAGGAAAACCTAGCCTAATGAAAATCGCGAGGGGTATGGGCGATTTGGGCGTAAGTGGAATTCGCCCTATATAGTAAGCTTCCAACGAGTCCCAAACGACTCGCCACCTGGTGTACCAAAATGAAAGCTTCAAGCTGTTAATGCTTCGCGAATCTCTGTGGGAGGGTTTCAATCAGTCTACTCCAAATTGTAACGAGATCCCATTAAAAGGTGCCAAAGATCATCAATAAGCTTGCCATTCTTCTGGACCCCGCTGAGTAGGACTTTAGGAGCCATAAAGAGGCATCATTAATAACAATTTCAGGGAATAGACATTCGTGGCACGCTTGGACCTCCCTCCTCGACCAATATCGGTTGCGACAGCGTTGACCTATTCAGAGGTTAATAGTTCCCGAGGCTGTCTTCGCGACAAAGGTATTAAAATGCGGGCTGCCGCGTTAGGGGAACTTCATTTATCATGTTTCGGGCTGTGTCGAGCATCGACGCTTCAATGCGCGTGAACACGCTCGGTTTCGTATAATCCGACAAGGGAATAAACGTTAGCGCGCGTGCGCGCGCTCACGGTGCCCCTGCCACGCGATACGCGACAGGATAATTATTTTTGCGACATAACCTCCTGACAACGCGCAACAACGTTATCCGTCCTCCTCGATAAGGACGCGGGACGGTCGGATTTTAATAACGGAGGGCGCTGCGTTTGCGCAACAATGTCTGCAGGATTTATGAGGACGATAATGTGGGATAGCCAGTGGTGAAGCATTGTGAACCGCTGATGGGCGTAAGATGATGCATTCGATCGTTATCGGATTGGGCGATCTGGTTCCACCAGCGAAGGCGCCACTCGCTCGGATGGCACGGCTTCGTGGCCACTCCGTTTCGGCTTTTTTATTTTTCCGTTCCGAGGGAGTTGGATTGACTCCGGCTTTGCCGCGTCGCCGATTTTAATCCACTGATTTTAATTAGGGGTCTTACGGGAAATTCACGTGGCTCTTAATAGAGATTAACTTGTATCATTGGATCGTGGCGATCGAGACTACATTGCAAGGGGAATCTGAAGTATTGGATTATGGAAGGTATCGGGTGTTACATTGATGATCGTGCGCTGGTGAGTGTTACTTATCTGCGTCGATGTTGTGGAGATAGTGATTAAGTGTAATTATATCGTTGTGGATCTTAATTGGTTCCTCAGGTCAAGTGGAGGATGAGGGGAGTGGTAGGAATCTATTGAAGGACCGAATACTTATCGTAGGTGAAAATTTCATGGGGGAATTTTGAAGGAGTCTGGTAATCCCTGAGATGGCGCTGGCGAAGCTTTTAGTCTTGATCAACGAAACCACCTCGGGTGTACTTACATACATAGATATACTTTTATGCACAAATTTAAAATATTCAAATTAAGAGAATGAGACCCATTCATATTTCTCCTATCATTCCAGTAGAGTGACTCGGTGTAATATGCCACTTTTCAATAATTTCCTATTTAATTCATAGATGGCGATAATTGTGCGCTCGGTCCGTTCGGTTTAGTGCAACCGTCGCCCGCCGTCACGGTAATAATCATTTGCTTTTATCTCCGTTTATTTTCAACAAATCCAGGTAAGTCATAAAAATATTGTCTTGATTTAATTCTACACTCTAACTAAAACGCGGATTATACAATTGAATTAATTAGTTGTACAGTTACTCAATAGATTATTCTGGATTATACTAACAAATGAATTTTATAACCTCTCAAACGTGAACCAGACCACGTGCTTAGTGGAGAAATTTTCGATGCTTTTTTTATGGCCCTGTAGAATATTTGAACTCTGTTATTACGATAAAGAAGGACTTATATGTGACTGGATAAGAACTATTTGTTGCAAAGAATAGGTCCATGAAAATTGTACATATAATAGAGATTGGAGGCAGTGTACTTTGTAAGAAATAATTATTTTTAGGAAAATATTTTGACGTTTCACTGATTACAAAGGTTTTTGATTACTGCTATCTTAAATAATTTAAAATATTGTTTGTTTATTTTCACGAATTTTGAATAGTTAGCTCCCAATCCAGGGTTAGGGCATATTGCCCACCACCTTATGTAAAATTCCACCTTTGAAGAGTTTTGTATTTTGAATTTTATTATTACACCATAAGCGCTAGATATCTGTAATTATTTGCCAATAAACATAATTAATCATACTTTCATATAGTTTTATCTTTCTCCCTGCATTAAATCTTATGCTTAAATCTTAAATTTCTTATTACACCTAAATATAAATATGTATAATTCACCCAATTTGAACTACAGACTCTGGTACCTAAAAATCCCACTTCCTAATTCATCTCAAAACCTCCCCAATTAACAAGTCATCGCTCACTAGCGCACATTCATTCACCAACTACCATCCAAACATTTTAGTTCCGCCATAAGGATTAGGTGAATTCGCGGCTGCACCCACCCCGATCCCGGTTGCTCAAAACTACAACTCCACACACGGCCAGAGCGTTCGTAAACTCGAAACGTTTCCGACATTCTTGTCTGAACGACGGTTCACCGGCATTCTTTCGGCATTCATTTCATTTGAGTTACCTACGTCCGGGATATTTCAATTAAAAGCAGTAGACCAATCAGTCGCCCAGCACGCAGCCGCGCACTATCGCGTGGGTGTCAAGAGCTGCACTGCTGCAGGGGTTCCCGGGTTTCACTATACAACTATGGAATGACACGTGTTCCGTGCTTTCGTGTTTCGCCTTCAATTATCTTACATCAACCTGAATAAATTACCTCTGTTACTTGCACGGTCTCTTAATTCCACCGGGCTTTCTACCTTTTTCCCGCGGTACGGTACTCGTAATGGCCTGTTGACTCATGAACACGCACACGGCTGATTTGTTGGATGGCTGGCGTTCGGTAAAAATCCACGTTTCTGTGGAAGCTAGAATATCGTGCTGGTGGCGCGCGCGGTATCTCGTTCTCCCCGATACTTGTAATTTCCGTGAGAGACATTCAGTCAACTTTTTCTCAGTCGCCTCGTTTGGTATCGATGCACCACATGCGGCGCACGACTAGTTCACCGCGATACGCTTGATTGCGTCCCGCATGGCGCACCGGTCGTTCTTCGAGGAAGAGCATCCGTGGAACATGCAGATATGCAAGGTAGCTTGCATACCACCCTGGTGGTGTATTTTTATGATACGTAAAAAAATTGCAACTGGATTTTCATGAATTCTAATGTAATTAGGATTTGGAGCTTTTCTACGCGTACATAAAGTGAATAACAGGAAAACGCGATCAAACGAGCTATATATTGCAATTAGATTCTTTTACTATTTTGAACAGTTCAACCTATACCTCAACAGTTCACTATTGGGTAATAAAATTTTTTCGTGGTTCTGGTATTGATAATTACCTAACGCATATATTTTAATTAGAAATATTTAAGCATTCAGTTTTCTGTAAATTAGGATAAAGACTGTCTGCACTTACAAGGGAACACGGTAAGTTTTATTCGTGCCCAATCGCCCTTTATGGATGTGAAAACTAACCTCAAACTCAAATAGGTACTCCCCCTTTTTCGCGTATAACTCCTAAAGTACAGGAGGCAGAAAAAAATGTTTCAAACAAAAGTTTATTGGTACACTAAACGTTGCAAACTTGTGTTACCAAAATTTTGGAAAAAGGTTTTTTTCGGCAGGATTTTTTTGCCCGAAAATTAAGCAGTCTTTATGAATTTCTTTCTATCTGACACTGAAAAGCTAGAAGGATAGGGTTTGTTGCAAATGAAAGATCACGGTTTGAAAATATTAAAAGAATTTTTATTTAAAAAAAGCACCCCGGCTATAGTCGCTCAAAGTTGATCCCTCGCGGAGTGAGTAGAATTGCGTTGCCATAAATTCCGCCTTCTGTACTTATCTGAAACGTAAAAACAAATTAAGACATTAGCATTTATTACACTTTGTTGTCGATGACCGAACCGATTCTTAAATTTCGCATTTAAAACAAAACGGTGGACTGTCAAACTGTAGGTATCGATTTTCGACACTGAAACTGTAGGTTTCACAGTCTGCCATTTTGTTTTAAATGCGATATTTAAGAATCGGCCCGGTCAAAGACAACAAAATATAATTGTAATGTCTTAATTTGTTTTTATGTTTCAGATAAGCATAGAAGACACAATTTATGGCACCGCAATTCTACTCACTCCGCGAGGGACTAACTTTTAGCGTCTATAGCGAGAGGAGGGAGGGTGCTTTTTTTTTAATACAAATTCTTTTAAAGCTTTCAAACAGTGATCTTTCATTTGCAACAAACCCTATCTTTCTAGCTTTTCATTTTCATATAGAAAAAAAATCACAAAAATGCTTAATTACAAGAACATTTAATCCTCTCTTAATATCTTATCACACGAGACACTCGCATGCCTCGTTACAGACATTGAATCAGCACAGACACTGCTGTTCCCCCAAATCCTATAAATTGTGTAAATTTATCCCAAACACCACTCGTGAGCCACAAGCATCACGTGTAAAAAGGCCCTTATTAAAATGCCTACGCTCTTTCCTCCGCAACAAATTCCAAGGCAGTTGATAACCTAGAGCAGGATCTTCCCTTCAGCCTGCACTCGTCTACAAGTGCAAACAGAGGTCAAGTCGTTCCCCCGAGCGAAGACTGAACAAGGATGTATGCGCTGAAAATCCGTGTCCAAATATTGCGGGGGGATTCGCGGTCCATGACCGCAACGAGGAACTACAAGAGACACGTGAGAAAGTGCAAGCGGCGGGGAACGCCAGAACTCAGGGACCGAAATGGCGCCTTCGGTAAAAACCGCAACCATTTCCAGACGTATGTATAGCGCGCGGCACGGAACGAAGCGTTCGTGCCGCTCGATCGGGCGAGTTTCCTGAGGAGCAGTGAGCATTAGCATATCGCGATTGCAGGGCACCACGGAAACGACGCGATAATGGCTTGTACCTCGACAAAAGTTCATTAACGAGCACACGATGGAGATGGCACCGCTCGTGCACGCATTATTGCGTGCATGTTCAAGAGCCACGACACAGTAATACGCGGTAATGCGTGTTCGATGCGTACGGGGTGGCTATCCTCGGGGGACGTAATTGCAGCGCGCGAACGAATTCATTTTCTTGGCGTCCGCGTACGACGTACCACGTTTCGCGTACGTCGATAGTTTGCGTGGGTCACTTAGGTATTGTTAGTAAGTTGGTGATTCCGGCGTACCTTTCGGGTAGACACTTGGGATTCGTTTTGGTTCTTCTGGTTTATTGGTGGAGACTGGTAATTGTGATGGGAGCGAGTGGATCTGTAGGTAGTATTGAAACTTGATGAGTTTTGTTAGCATGGTGTATGCATTCTTGGATAAGGAAAAGATGCACTGATGCTGGGAAGCAGTTATTTAAGAGTGTTGTGACTTTATAGTCTATGCTACATGAACGGGGATGTACAGTGGCGGACGAAAGAAAGTTTACACTCTTCAAAATCGCATAACTTTTTTGGAATTGGTCCAAACGACTTGAGCTTTTTGAGAAACTAGAAGGATTAGTTTGCTAAGTGACATGTTTCGTCGTTTTCGCTAATCTAACGCCACAAATTCTTCACAATACCATAGAAAATCCAATAAAATGAGGCCAAATTTGCATCAATTTGAATGGCGGTCATTTATTGGACATTATCATTGGAACTTGACGTCATAAAATTGATAAATCTCAATAAATTGTGCCACAAAAAACGCCACATTGTTTCATTTAAAACCAAAGTCATAGACTAAGAAAATCGGATGATGACTTTTGCGCCACCTGTTATTTTCTGGGCATAAAAATGAATCCGCTTATTCGTATATCTTATAAATCACATCACTCAATTCCGCAAAGTCCATTACTCCCACACCACGAAATATGTTCCTCGCAGCACACGGGTGTCGTTACTAACGATAAAAATATCTCTTCCTTCCACCATAAATTCGCCACACACATCCACCATAAATTCAAGTATCCCTTACATAATTCCATTGTCAACCAACCCCGTCAACAGTACCAGGAACCCTCCTCCAACCACCCTGCATCGTACCAAAAAATTGTTCGCGCAGGGTAAAAGAAATGGCACGCAACGCGACACCGAAACCCAGATACCATTACTGCTCGTTCGCCATCAACTTCAACTGTCAGGGAATAATAAAATAAATACTTGTTACCAGCCAATGTGGACGAAACATCGAATCGGCCCGCGATATAAATTACACCGCGAGGGATACATACGGGGCTAATATCGTTCGTATAATTCAATACCCCTGAATGAAACTCGCCGGGGCCCATCGAGCGGCGCAAAGTGCAGCTTTGTGCGCGCATTGTGTCCGTTGGCTCTCGTTAATGCACGTAACAGTGGGCGGACCAGGACCCCCAAGTGCGAAAAGTTAGATGGTACGTTATTATTTTTAGGGACGATAAATATTTGCCGATTTAACTGCGCTACGTCGCCTTAGGTGCCGATTTATCCCCCCGAAGAGGATTTGCATACAGCGGGCCCCTGCACGGGGGTCGGAGTTCCGAGGGGATCGATCGACAGTGTAATTGATTTAGTGAGGAGCCTTCGATACGCTATAAATCACTGCATCTACTGTGCCTCTTACGAGAGTCATTTGTTATCATTAAGTTGCGCTCTTTACCGGTTCCTGGTATTGTTGGAGGGGCCTTTGATCGGAGGTACTCTAAGAATCTACTAGGTGGAGGCTGAACCGGCAATCTTTCATTTTCTAAAATTCAGCTTCCAGAGAAGATTTGGATTAAATGGGCTGTAAATTTTAGTGCCAAAAATTGGATTGCATTATAATAACAGTGGAGGCTTTATCTTCTATGGAAATCAATTCTTCTAAAAGTAAAGCTTGGTATAACAAAGTATTGACCTATCTTTTCGCAAAGAGACACTTTTTCCTTACGTATAGGTACTGTAAATTTCCTCTACCACAACAGGATCAGAATTACAGGAATAAATGATCTACCATGAGAAACCTCAGATTTTCGTCGTAATTATTTTAAGGAATGAGATATTAATCCTGACGGCGACAGAGAAGAAAGCGCAACTATCATTCAAGAATTATCTTAAAAACTATAATCCCGATAACCCCCTTTCCACCTCGGTGCACACCTCCGTCGACCACAACGTTGTCATCAAAAAGGCCGGCTGCTCCCGCAGCAACAATGAACACATCTATTATTCAGGCGTCTGGATTCTTGCTTGGATCGCGGGACAGGTGAAAGGGACACACAAGCCATGACGAAATTACTTTCGAGATAACGACACTATCGGCCTCTTGTCATGAATTTATATGCGTGCGCGACGCGCGGACAGAGAAACGAGCGTGTTCGGCTATTTATCGGGGCCACCGTTTGACAACGTGAAAATTGCCCGTTATCAGCGCAGCACGTGTCAACTGTCCGCCATCAGGAAGCTCGTACGGATATCGACACACGGATATGGTTCGCTGAACTGATAAAGTGTACGGGCCGGAATGCGCGCGGCGTCCCGGTTAACGCGTCACATTTTTGGCGACACCGGCATTCCCGGCTGGAATTCCTCTTTCGTGTAGCATTTAAAGTACAATGCTTGTATCTGCGGAGCGCCAGGAACGCAAGCAGATAGCGCGGCTACTTCCGATAAGCTGAAAAATCAATTTTCTTTCTCCGGCCAGTGCCTGGGAAGTCTGACTGTTCTTTGTTTACTTTACAGGGATTAGAACATGGCCACAGTTTTATCAGAAAGTATATTGACACAAGGGGCTTTAAAGAATAAGGGTGAGGTATTGGAATTAGATGGTGGCAAAAAGGGGATTTGGGGAATTATTTGATGGAAATAGTGTGGGTCGACTTGGCCATTGTGTGGTTGAAACTTGGGGAGATAATATTTGAGGTGGATCAATCGTGGGACGGTAATTCTCGGCTAGATCGTTTGAACTATGTTTGATAAACAATATAATTGGTTGCTTAATCTATCAATCGGGCGATGACCCAATTCTATCCCTAGCACGTTCAACTATAACTAGACTCACCGCGCTACGTGCGCGGTGTGTGTTTCTGGGTGATTTACGATCAGTTAGAATACTTGACCCTTCGGTATTGACATTATAATTAATTTGTTTGAAACTTTGATATGTTAATGGTCCTAAGCAATTTGCAACGGAACATGTTAGTTCTGTATATTTTATTCCTCTATACGCAGATTTCATTTCTTAAAGATTAACTTTATGATTATTATTGATACTTTTTTATATGTAGGTATATCTGTGGCTAACATTTTTCGACGTAGAACGCATCATCAATGCAATAGATTGTTTACTATCATTATTTTATTAAAGACACATAATTTTAAAAAAGGTCAGAATACTTTCTATCGATTTATATACTGCTGGACACTATTTTTTATCGATTGGGCACTCGAAAAGTTAAACGAAATTCGTGTAAAGTACATAGTGCATCATCTGATACATACATGGCATTGTTTTAAATTATCAATTATTAGTTAAAAAAACATGGCGTCTTGTTTCGAATTTACGGATTAGTAAACAAATGACTATTCAAAGCGACAAACTTTAGTGACAAAAAATGTGTCGCAATAAATTAGCCCTCCTTGTGAGTTTCGCATAGCGACAAACATAATAAAGAAAATAAACCTTAGTGTTTCCATTTTGGAGGACTAGAATAGTTCCCACACCAACGCTCGTCGGAAAAGAATTTTCATCTTGCGCCATTGACTATATTTAAAAAATCTAAGTATCACTTCAAACATACCTTAATATGCAGGCAAAACGCCAGATAGTATAACCTTATAGTTTTTATTAAATAAATTCCCAAAGATGGCGTTGAAAAACGGGCAGTTATACTAGTGTACCCCTATAATTCTGATTCTCTTTAAAAGTCTCCCCAACACAAGTCCCTGTATAACAATTGAAAATACAGTAATTCTAGTATTCCTTGTTAAGTACACCGACCCCAACAACACCCATCACAATTTGGACACCTAGTATCGCGTCTCCTACTCACAGATCCTCGCGCAGTTCCTTCCAAAAGACTCTAAACACCTTTCCACACGAATTTCTTCAATCCCTTTCTACATCCTTCAAATCAACGCCATCTCTGCAAAACGAATACATCCGAAACACCATAATCCACAGAAGCGTCTCATGTAAATGGGCCCTGATCAATCAACCCTCTCATTAGCGTTTCTTGTGTACACCAACTTTCTCCACCATCAGATACTCGATCAAATAAGAAGAATCCCTCGCACTCCAAGTCAGTACACCGACTTCGATCCCAACTTCCCAACTTGAACAATTCGCAGTGACAAAGAAACATTGACCCCCCCGCCCCCAATAATGGCCCCTCACGATCATCAACGAGCCTCCAACAGTTCCTCCGAGGTCGTTCGACTGTCGCGGGTGGTCAGGCCTAAACGAGAGTGGGAGAAAGTCGAGGCACTGCAAAAGGTGCAACGGAACGGTTAATTAGGAGGCCTCGGGGGCCCGCGAGGGGTTGCGTGGCAGGGCGCAAGCAGCCGCGATCGGTATTCCACACGCTTCACGCGGGGACCACTTAATGTCGGTGCGTACGGCCCTAAATCTCGGGCCTGGCGGCCGCCGAGAACGCATGGGGTCAATTGGTGGGTCCTTAAATCGCGAAATCTCGGTACGATGACAAATCGCCGTTATATATGCTCCCGTTCCCCGAGACCCGGCCGACGATCCTTGGGAAGAGCGGCGACTCTCGCCGTGCCACGCGGTGCGTGCATCCCGGCTTCGTGCTGGCCGCGCGCGTAAATCAAAATTTACGCTGTCCCATCCGCGCACCTTTTCTCCTCTTTTCACGGGTGCTGCCCGAGGACGGTCAAAGACACGGGGAACGACGCGGCCCGATCGCCTCTCCGCTTCATCAGGCAGCACCTGGGTTCATCGTCGAGTTCCAGCAACGAAATTTCCAGCTTTCAGGCAACGGCGTGTGCAGCGGCCGAGGAAGATGAACGCTTGGATGCTTCGGGCACGTTTGCTGGGTTGTTGAATTAATTTTGCTAGTGTTGCGCGTTACTTGGACACTCGTTGGCCATTGGCGCGTGGTATGAACTTGAGGATTCTTGGATAGGGTGAAAGCTGAGTTTCGTTGAAATAGGTGGAAAGGAGTTCCCTTTGTAAGTTTAGTTTAGAACAGTAAATACTTGTACATTTTTTTTTAGGGAATCCCTTGGAGATTTATACTGTTTGTCATGTTAGTTCTCAGAGTATCGTGTTTCAGATTGAACAAGCTAAGAGTGAAAGGGGCAGGGGAAACGTAGCAGCGGCTTCTAATTAATGGCCTAACGCGCCTCGTCACGTACTCCTCTTTTTCACCAATTTGAATCTCCTTCTGAGAACATCACGGTGTACCATGCCGTGGACTCGCCTAATTATCGGAACGCTCTTTTAGCTGAAGCGGGGGAGAATGCAAAGAACCTAAATGGAATTACAAACTCCTCCAAATAGCTTCTAACAAATTGTCGTTTACCTAAACGTATGTACCTACGAATTTGTTGGTCCATTAAGAACAATTGCAATTCTATCAGGTGTAATAATTTGATGATTCCTCCCCTAATCGGAGTAAATACGACAATTCATTGCGACAATATGAAATGCCTGGTGTAGGATGTATTACACAATAGTAATATCACAAAGTACTTCGAATATACAATAGCCATTTTGACTACCCCTATTCTATCATAGTCGAAATTTTAGTACCATTAAACAAACTCCTTTCTGCCAGCTTCCATCCCAAAATCTAATAATATCAATTACGTTAATCTCTCAGTTCACAAGATTTGTTCGTCACTTCCAGTTGGGAGTCAACATAATTTCAAGAATCACTTAAACCGCGGGCACTGTCAAGAAACATTCGCGAATAGGGGAAACAAGAATGAGACACGAGTGAACAAATTTAATAGCAGCACCCAAACGCGTAAACTGCAACGCTCTGCCCACTCATCATCAGCCGTTCCGCGCACGTATCTACCATAATTCAGCATTCCGCGGGATTAGACGCGTGCATTTCGTGCGGCGACTTGTCGGTGGCGCTGCTCGACTAACCGAGTTTAAACGCGCGCGCAGGCAGTTTCGTATCGGACCCCATCAATTATCATTTCTATGGCACGGGTTCCCGTGGATATCGTCTCAATGTATTACACAGTCCCCCTTTTATAATTTATACTCAACACGATGTACAGAGACATTTCGATAAATCCAGGCTAAGTCGTCGAGTGTTCAATACACTGTGTTTTGAAAGAAAAGTGTCTGGGATTAACATTTTAGATAGTAGGTACTCAGTAAATTCAGCAAATAATGTTTACCGAGCGTGTATCGGAAACTAATCCTTTTAGAGTTACAAGCAATTTTCATTTATGCAAGTAACATACAAGTAGCTTACTATATTACTTGTCTGACATCCACAGAGAAAGATATTTCACCTGTCCTTCTTTCATTCCCGGATATATGTGCCTAATTCAGATCTACATGCCACAGAATTGCAAGAACTCTTCCAGAAACTCCTGGTCTGTCTTTCACAAGCATTTTCTACTTACTGCAGCGCAGCACTACATATGAACATACATATGGGCAAAATCTTTGTCTAAATACAAAGTTCAATTAACGAATAAAAGATGAAAAAATTTATTCGTTATTCGAGGCCCCAATAATTCAAGTGATCTTTTAAGGAATAAATGTATATTGTGCCTCACGCTCGGTGGCGCACTCAGGATTTAAGGTAGGCTCTCACTACGCCTGGCCTCGGCGCAACGTCTTTTCGCACTCACATCTAGGCTCGCATCGTCTCGGTTTTTCCGTACCTGAAGTTATCTGAGCTTGCCTCGGTTCATGTGTTCCGTCAATCGCTCAGAGAACCTCTTCCTGTGCAGTCGCGAATTCAGTAGGCTCACACTACGCCTCGCCTCTCTTCCCCAAAATATTCTCGAGAAAGAATCCGCGGCTCGGAGTCGCACCGAGGCGAGGCGCAGTTTGAGTAAAACTGTCAAACTACATAAGAAAAGCATAGGAAGAATAAAATGAGCCGAGGCGATGCGTAGTGAGAGCCTGCCTTTAATCTTGGGGGGATTCGAATTGAAACGGATACAAATATTTTTAGTGCAAATTCAATAAAATTCATTAGGTGATTATAAAAATTAATTTAAAGAATAAACTCCAGTTTTCTATTCTTTTTAGAAAGTCTCTTCTTTGAGGGGTGCCAGGCCCCCCCCCCTGGGTGCGCCATTGCTCACGCTTATAATGCAACAAAATTATAACGCAATAGTGATTAAGAATAATTGCACGCATTAAATACAATTGCTAAAATGGGAAGACGATCTCTCACATCAGAGGTGGGCAAAATATTATTTGAAATAAAAATTTGTGTACGAAATTTGTATTTCAAATAATTTGTTGCCCATCTCCGTCTCGCATTCGTCACTACCTGCAACAAATGGGAGCTAAGCAGCTCACTTGCCTTACCGGTAGGGTTGCCACCTTTTTTACAGAAAAATAACGTACATTTGCTTTCGTGACGTATACAAAAAAAGTACGCTCAACAAATTAAAAGTACATTTTAATCTTATTAGTTTTTATTTCTTCCAAACATATTTTCTATTGCTTTTAGCATTACAAAGTAAATTTTTATTATTTTGAAATGTCTCAATGGCATCATTGCACTCAATGTTCATATCGAAATATATAAATAATTCGTTTTTTATTAGATTGAGAGAGGCCTTGTTTCTTTCATATAGTGCCACTTCACATTTATGACAGAGAAAACTCTCTCAGTAAATGCTGCAGTGGCGGGAACAGATAGAATATAATAATATTGCGTTACGTTTCCCCATAATATCATTAATTGTGAAATAAAGTATTTTCGCGTACTTTATTGTTATTCAAAAGTATAGAGTACATTTATCTATAATAACGTAAGATACTTTATTTTAAAGTACGGGTGGCAACCCTACTTACCGGGCCGAAAATCACCCACCGTTCTAAAACGAAATATTTCACGACCCACGTTCACTGAACATTTTTAATTCAATTTAGCGAACACTATCTATCCAGTAAGTCTAGATCGCTTCTTTCTATCAACACCCTGTATGTAATACGTACGTGTCCCCCTACAGATCGAGCTCCACACCGTCCATCGTCAACTGTGTTGCATTCGAACTAAGTAATTCGAATTGGCGTTCGCGATACAATCTGGCCGACATGTCGTTCGGATGTTCCACTTCAATTAAATGGGCGATACTTCAGAAAGCTACGATTCAATTAGATACCGCGCGGTTGCGTGCTTAAGGATAACGCGGTCGCTGATATTCCGGGAATAATCATTTAAGCGTGGCTCCCTCGACATGTAGGCGAGGATCCACTTGCGCGCGGATAGCCGGCCGGGTATCATTACGCTTGCAACAGAATGCACAGCTCGCAGAGATAACTGCATTAGGAAGGTTCGGGAAAATACTGGGGGATGGGGCGATAAGATCGCCAGGCGCTGTACAGGTGGAGCTGTTTCGCGGGGCAAAAATCGTGGACGGGAGTAACGTTGATACCCTTGCGATTGCGAGTACATACTTGCACGTTTCGTGGAAGATATTTATGATTCTCTAGTATCTATAGTTTATTACAAGCGGTGGATCAATTTATGAAACATTCTTCAGGTATCAGAGTTGGGCGCGAACTGAATAAAAAATTATTTAAATAACGGATCAAATTAAAGTTACTTTAACTTGTATTAAGTATTCGACGACTATAGTTAATTCTTTTATTCGACGGATACAATTATTCCGGGTCAACTTAATTCGACACATGGCGAATAATTTGTTTAACTTTTAGTCGTCATTCGAAATTTGATTTGTACTGTACAGATGGCAGGCCCCGCCTTCCACTAAATATATTTCAATTTTTATTTACTCAAAACAGGAGTTTCAGAATGTAGAACGTTCAATGTTTTAGTGGATATTTTGTGGATTATTTTCCGAAGCTGGTGAAAATGTGCAGTCATTTTTTAATTGTTTGAAAGGAAGTAATTGTAACCGTGTAATTTCTATTTTTATAGCGAAAATAGTAATTATAGAGAGATATCTAATATATTAAGCGACCCTCTACCAAATGACTTTATCGGTCACTAAATCAGATCTTAGAAAGTTGTATAAATTATCACCCAAATATTTTGAGTTTCCAAGGAAGAAGAGCAACTTTTGTTTCGGGCCCAGTAAATATTAATATAATACAACTTGATATCAATATACCTTATCTTCTTCCTGTGATTAGATTTACCTGTTCAAATTTAAAAGTTGCAATTCGTTGAAAAGGATAAACTAAGCATACGCATGTAATAGTTACATATGAAGAATCTAACTCAACGTTTTCTACATTTGAGTGGAACAGTAAAAATAGAAGCCATCACTGTTTCATTTTACTATTACAGCAGCAGTTGCAGTTAGACATTGTAAGGGAAGGGGAATGAAATATGAATAATCTACATACGTGCAAGGTTTGTCATTAATGTTTTGTTAGCAGTGCATTTGAGGTATGTCAATAGCATTTATCGCGTAATAGAGCTTATCTAGAAGTCGGTTCTACGTGAAAGGAGGTTTCGCGTTACTGCATCGTATAATATGACTTGACGTTGCAGTAATTTACGTTTATCCATTAAGGGGCCTGCAATTTCGAAATTTATTAATACGCGTGTAACCGAAACGTTTTATTTGAAGAGTAGAGCGAGATACGAGAAAAGCAATTACACGATTGTTTTAGAATTAATTTCAGACACAAGAACTACTTTCCTCTTATGAATTGTGTTGCTCTTCTAATTACTAAATCTGGTTTCTGTGTTACGTAAATCGTCTATCAATAGTTCAATGATGAATAGAACTTATTACGCTTTACAATATTTTTAATGGCTATCTAATTATGTATTTACGGTGACACTATGTTGTTCAGTGTCATAAGAAAATGAAACCATTTAGCTGCAACTAAAAAACTGAACCTACTACCTCATACATTTACAAGAAATTCACAATTATCAAATATGCTCTTTCCTTATGAAGACACGAAGTTAATAAGATTATTAAAAAATCACACATCGTCATGACAACTTAAATAAAATATTAGCTAAATAAAAGAATAAAAACAACTGAGGTACATTTTATTTATCCATAACTTCAATTAAATCACAAACACCTCAACTTCCAAATATAAGTCAAACTTAAATAATACAATTAAATTAAACTAAATCCAAATCAAATGAAAATTAAGCTTCAGCTCACCTCCAACCCCGAATAAAGCAAACTACCAAAAAGAAATCTCAAAGTAAAGTTGGAAACAATGTCCACCGAGTAGTCGTGCAAGACTGTCCACGAATTCGTAAGCGTCCCTAGGGCAATATAGGTCACGACCTCGCGATCCCTCCGTACAGTTCCGTCTTTGCCTAATTGCAGCATTCTCTCCAGCTGATAGCGGCGTATTGGGGCCATTGAATCCCCTCGAAGCTTCCGTTATCACCGTCCCTCGCAACTGATTTATTGCCCAGCCGCAGCCTCCTTTTTCCTCCTCTTTCGCCTTTTAATGATATTCGACTACGACCGCGCGTACTGTCGTCGCGCTACGGAAAAATCGGATCGAGTCCCGTGCCACCTTCCGGACCGACCGGAAAATAATTTATTCCGTGATCGAATCGATCGCGAGTCAGATTTCAATGTATGTACAGGTTGATCGTGATTTATGATTGCGAAAGCAGCAGCGGCAGACCGGCTTTACCGGGTTATGATCCAAGTTATCCCTTTCAGCCGCTACAGATTGCTCCAAACACGGAGCACGGAATGGTCATTTTACAGCGCTGCCGCTGATGAAGGGCAGAAGACTGGCGAAGAAAGTGGTATAATGCGAGAAGGGTCGAAAAATCGGGGGTTTGGTAAAATGAAATATTATAATCGAAGTGAGAACGAGGTATTGAAGTGTATTGAGGTCTCCATGGGGGGATAGGAGTCGAAGTTAGTCCCCTGTGCTGCAACTAGTAGCAGGTTGCCTGGTTAAAGTAGTTCCACTGTAATAGCGTGGAAGAAAATAGGATGGGGCGAAAAATCGAGGAAATGAGGAGGGGAGAATTTATGTTCCAAGTGACAAGAAGGTATCGAAGTGTCTATAGAGATCTAGGAATTGAGGCATTTGGTGGAAAAAGGGCATATACGCCAAAATGCTATTTCCAGAAAATCTATTTCAAAGTTTTCATTGTCGATTACGCTAGGTAACAAAACAGCATCTACCTAACCTAACGCGAGGGAAGTAATGTCCTTGGTATATTACCCCCAATAAACATGACTCATGTATGAAAGAAGCTAATTCCCTTTAATTCTCGAAAAATATTAAAAAAGTTCAGATGCAAAGATTGTGAAATTAATTTTGCTAATTCCAATTGTATACAAATCAATTCAGTGCTCAGATTTTCAGCTTCGATTTTAAGTAATTGGCGGGCCGTATGAAGATCATTTTACGATCGAAGATAATAAAAACTTGGTAGAGACTAATTTAAACGAATCAAAGTCAATAGTGGATTAAGAGAGATGCGGATTTTTTCTTATACAACGGCCCGCTAATTCCTTAAAACCGAAGCTGAAAATCTGAGCACTGAATTGATTTGTATACAATTAGAATTAGCAAAGTTGATTTCACAATCTTTGCATCCGAACTTTTTTAATATTTTTCGAGAATTAAAGGGAATTAGCTTCTTTCATACACGAGTCATGTTTATGGGGGGGATTTCACAATTCTTTTCATAATTTGTGAATTTTTGTTGTGATGTATTATATAGGCATGTAGCTGTATTATTCTATAAGCTCTACATAAAAAGTCTATCAAAAAATTTCGGCGACTTACCTTGTTAATTGAGATTAATAATTCAGTGTCGTATATGGAGGAAAACTCGTGACATTTCAAAAATGTTGACAACTGACGTTATTTGACACTTGGCAGGTTATGATGGATTGACACTAGCTAGGTGACATTTACTAGCGGCTCGAACGCAGCGGCTTTTTGTCTTTTTCGTCAACTGCACAACCGCATTTATATCAAAACCATTCCTGATTGGATAAATTCTGCTTTCGAATGGCGACATCTACTGGCGACAAGTGTAGGAGGAAAACGTCACGTCACGAAAAGTCTAACTGAAAAAGTATCATTTTGATAACTATTAATTGAGAAAAATTCTTTTATTTTTTAGAAAAACAGCTTGATTCATTAAGTAAAACGACAAATGGGTTAAAAAAAATTATTCGCTTGATCATGTTAAAACACCGGAACTATATCTAAGTTAAGATAAAAAGGCCAGAATAGCTGCGAGGTCGAACGCATTTCGCGTGCATTCCAGTATAGAGACGTGGCAGAGATGGGCAAAAAATGATTTGAAATAAATATTTGTGTACGAAATTTTTATTTCAAATACTTTTTTTCCAGACGCGACCGCGTCTGTTGATATATGAGGCAGTGAGAGCGACAACGAACCAACCCACATTAACACAATTTTTTTTCCTATTTTATATGTTTAGTAGAGCCTATTGGAATTTTTCGAAAAATTCGAAAAAAATGTGGGTTAGTCCGTTGTTTAAGGAAAAAGGGTATATATGCCTATGTGCCCTTTTTCCATCAAATGCCTCAATTGAAATTAATCCACCACGCTGCAACTAGCAGCGCTGGTTGCATAGCTAAAGGCGTTCTACTCTAATTCCTGCTTCTAATGCAAACCTATTATTCGAAGCACTATTGTACTACTAGTTTTAAGTATCACGAGTTACTTGCCTCTGCCACTCAACCATCTATCAATATGCCACACAAAAATGATCGGAACGCGAGGGGTTAAAAATACAGAAAATGTAACATTACATCGGAATTTCTGTATGCAAATGCACGAGGCCGGGTGTTTCCACGGCGAAGTTGTATATCAGCGATAACGTGCTGGAAAAAGGCAGGACAGCTTGGGCCCGTGGTTACATCAAATCAATTAACAAGCAGTCGCAAGTTGAAAAAACTGCGTTCGAGCCCATCTCGTTTGGCATTTCCGTCGATGTACGGCTGATCGCGATACGATTCGACTCATTTACATGAAATTACCCCTGGAAAGGTGAAATAACAAATCTCCGCACGAGATTCCGCCAAATGAATTCCTCGGTAATTAATCTTCCGGGATCGGGGCCCCGTGATTACGCTTTAACAGACCTGATGAGCGCTAAACGATTTGCAGGTATTTTTACCAAAAGTGACATCTTAATTAAAGCACACAAGTATTTGTTGAAGTGCTCCTCCATTTCGGACATCTTCAAAGTGCAGTTGCGATTAACCCTATCAAAAAAAAAAACAGAGGAAAGAGGAATCCCTTAGAACAGTGTTTCCCAACCTTTTTCTAGTCGCGAATCCCCCATGTAAGGTAAGGTAAATTTAATATCGTAAAAAACATTAAAAATTGGTATTTCAAAATATAATTCCAACTTAATAATATTTAATTATCTTAATACATATATCTAAATAAAGCTAAAAATAACCACTAATCACGTAAAACAGAAATCATTTTGCGACCCACAGGTTGGGAACCACTGCCTTAGAATATGTCAAATTAAAATGAATTTCAAACATTTGTATCATTGTCCGAGAAGATTCTTGCAAACTTTCAAGGGACTAAATTCTTCAGTGAAAAATAAATTAATCGTTGCTCATATTGTTCGTCAAATTTCAAATTTTCTATCAAATAAGATACTATCGTAGATCTTCGCGTCGTGTCTGCAGGCTACTAAAAAGGTGTCTGTGGCGTTTCCAACGCCAAGTCGAGCAGATACCAGCAGCCGAAGCAGATTATTGGAAATAGAACGGAAACGTATCATCGCGTACAATAAACGTTCAAATTATCGGCGATGTTAGTAGTTCTGGCGGTTGGTTCACGCTCCAAGATTATGCTGTGACATCCGATTTTTC
Source organism: Andrena haemorrhoa (assembly GCA_910592295.1). NCBI lineage: Eukaryota > Metazoa > Arthropoda > Insecta > Hymenoptera > Andrenidae > Andrena > Andrena haemorrhoa. The sequence continues at coordinate 10,532,976 of OU342943.1, forward strand.
CATTCGCCTTCCAATTGCTTAATCATCGCCGCTGCGCTACGTAACTAGTTTCGCTAGACGATTTTCGCTCGTGATTAAACGGTCTCGAAACTCGGGGAACTCTCCGATGAACGACATAATCAAGAGGCCTTCATGCATATTTATGAGCTACGTGCTCGCCACTTGCAACGATTCATTTTTTCAGCTGTAAATATTTATTAACGGGGCACGTTTGATGGGGTTTTCCAGAAAAAGCGGCTGCCTTAATTGGCTGCCGGCGGCAACGGGGTGGGGACGCCGAAATTTTAACACTCTAATGACTTTTAATTTCAATAATCACTCTGCGGGAATTTAACGAACTGCCCGGTGTAATTAGGGCGGTGAGTTACGGGGTTATTAAGAAACATGAACGATATTTCAAGGACAGGAGTATTTGAGCTTTTGTGGTATTCGGCAGTGGAATTATTGGTGAATTTTTCATTTACTTTAGATGATATATTAAATCTGAGGTCACTTCGTGAGAATAGTTAAACAGGATGTGTCCAGAATAAAATTGACAAATTCACATCGGAATATTGAAGCTGAAATGGTTTAGCGTTTTAAATTATTTATGAAGTGAGGTGGACAAAATCGAGAATTTCATTTTCATTGTGTTGGATTGCTATCGTAATTAAAAAAAGATTTCGATGTCTTTATAAATTAATTTTATTTTTATGGCTGCAATTAAACAGCTGTGCTGAAAATTGCAAAGTAATTAACAATAGAAATAGATATCATGAATGGCTTACATCAAAATGATTTTTCCATAGAAAAACTATAACAGTATTATTAATTCTACAAAATTCTAACTACAGCAACATAATAAATTAACTGCTACATTAATAATACATATACCTAAACACCATAAATGTTCCACCATAAATATGCCCCAAAGAAGACCCATTTGGTGATCGTTGAAACTTCCACAAAATCATTTCACATTACACCTTTGTCAGAAATAATACTCCAAATTTAAATTAGCCAATCGAAAACGCCACTACACTCTGCATTACACCGATATTACACACACACCCCGATTTTGCTTTTCTATATCAAAGAATATTGCCCTTTAACGCACCAATAAATAAATACACCAAGCATTATTCACCGCCGTGAAAAAGAACAGGTACACGGCGGGCACAAGTAAATCAAAATATAAGGCGTTAAAAACAACACCGGAAGAAAGTCGAAAATAGACTAGTTAGTCACTGTGAGTCGGGCAGCGCGCGGCGTCTATTGGCAAGCCTGAAGTATTTTGGCAAGATATATACAAATCGTAATTAAACCGTTCAAAGACAATGTTACTTTATCGAATCACGAACGACGAACGAAATTAACGATCGCTAAAGTATCCAGCTGCTCGCACGCAAAAAAAAATGGAGCGAAATTTTTATACTACCTCCGTCCACCGTAATAGATCCTCGAGGTACGTCCAATTACATAACAAGCATACTTTACGTGATTGAGCAGCCGAGCCATAAATAATTTCTGTACTTGTCAGTTTATGATCGAGTGGCATCCGGGGGTATTTTAAAAGGTCCACGACTGTCGCGTGGATTCCGTTATTCCCCGCGTTCTTACGTAAACCCCCCCCCCCCCCCCCCCCCTCGACCAGAGGAAATTGAAGTACACAGCTTTCGTTTCGTCATTAGGGAACTTAAGCAAGTGTTTCGTGAAAGGGTACCGCTACAATTATCGGAAATAAGGCTGGGAATTATATTACATGTAGAGACGGTGTTTCTTGGGTTTTAAAGCTGGCATACCTCTATTCTAAGACTGGCTGATGTTATTCAAAAATCGTCTGCGCTCTTTTTTTAAAAAATGGATAGAATAGGGTAGATGCACCATTTGTGGCCACTTTAAGGTATTGTACCAGTTTTGGCCACTTCTTAAAAAATATAATATTTTTCCGTGTAAGCAATGAATGTAACCTTATATTTCTGGCGGTATATTAAACAAAATATTTATGATGTGAAATTCTACGCATAATAATGATCTGCAAGCAATTTGAAAATAAGATAATTAATAATTATGCAAATGGCCAAAAACAGTGCAATGGCCACAAACGGTACATCTACCCTACCTAGTTTTCTATTTCGGTGATTGTCACACTTTCAAAAGTCACTGCTTTTCACCCCAAACTTTTAATAAATTGAACTGTATATAAGTTGCTTGATGTTCTGAATCGTGGTTGCATGAAACTGAAGTTTCTTTATTTGCCTGTGAAATTGTTCAGGGTTAAAGGAAGAGGCTTTAATCTAGTTACAAGCGTGAAGTTGAAAAAAGAAACTTCGATCGGTGATGCGAATTTAGACCAACTACTGACAGACTATCGAAGTTTCAAATGTTAGCGTGGACTAGTTAAGAAGAGGCACATCTACTAGGCAGCGCATATTCTTGGATCACCTCTACTCGGCCCAGTCACAGACCTGATCGCATTCTACTGTTAACTTCGCCGAGTCGATTACGATCGCACGGCAAACCCTTTCTCATCCAAGTAATTTATTTTCTATTTCTTCAGACCAGCATATTGTTTGGAATATTCTATTTCCATCCTCGATGATAATCCATAGTGTGATCGATTTCTGTGGTAATTTCAGTTGTTCTTTCGCTACTTTCGACGCATCGTGTGTAGGTATATATTTTGTTAATGAGTGAAGAAAATCGATGTGTAATTGGAAGAAGTTTTGAATTATCACTTTGGAGTATTAATTTCTCGGAACAAAGTAAAATTAAGTGACTACTGTAAATCAAGCTTATGAAACCTAAATATCTACCTAAAGGACGTATCAAGGGTAGAGCGTTCTTGAAACTTGAAGTAAAACTTAGAAAGTCCGTAAAGTCTGCTTTCTACAATTAAAGCGCCTTAATGCTCGGTAGTTTATTTTAATGTAAATTCACGACCCTTCCATAAAATTCTATGGTAAAAAGTCTACCCATAAAACTATGCAGACGCTCAACTATACAACTGTATTTTCTCTTTATCTGTGACGCTAGAGAGCTCGTCGCGTGAAATATTAAAATTTCGAAACTCGATTCGTTTAGAATGCATAATCGGGATCGTGGAGCATCGAGCGTTTCAGTGGAATCTTGAAAATCAGGTCAACGTCACCAACGAAGGTGAGTCGACGAACCAGAACGTACGAAACTGAATACCTTTAAACTCAGTTGGATCTCTGAAGGGCTTTGTAGAATTGACGTCGATTGTGAACGAGCTACCTGAGAATTAGAAGTTTTACGCCGAGATCGAAGGGATTACTTCAAAGAATGGAATAAATGGAAAATAATAGATCTCTTGATAGCGTCGTGGTTTCTATGGATTCATCTGATCCTTATAGAATTTGTTTTCTAATTTTTTGGAAATAGGGTAGATGTACCAGTAAATGAACACGTACCAGTGAATAGACATTTTATATTAAAATGAGTAAAATAAATTATTAAAATAAGCAACTAATTAATTAGAGACTTCTTCTAATTTCTTGCTTCATATCCAAACAATTTTTGCAGCACGTGGAATCAATCGCACTGCAAACATAATTTTATAAAAGTGTTCATTCATTAGCCTTAAGTGTTCATTTATTGGTACGTTTACCCTACATATATAAGGTTTTAACACTGGTGTAGTTTTATGCCAAGTGTTCAAACATTATATCGCAAGTATATGCATTTTGAACGATGAGAAATTGGAGATGTTTCGAAGAGATTTTTTTTAAAAGCAATCTCGATATGGGTGCAATATTTAAAGACTTCCTGTATTCAGTGTTATTAGTAAATATTAATTTCGAAGATATATCGTGGCTTTAAAGTATAATTGGCTCATTCTAAAAATTCATATAAAACTCAAAATTACTAGTCTAAAGTCACTACTTCAACCAAAAATCCTCCATTAATAATAGAACGAGAAATACATTATGCACTTAAAATTACAATTGCATCACTATCTGCTGAAAAAGCCCTAGTCATTCCAATTCAATTGAACTCTGTTCCAAAATCCCCAGTTATTTAAATTTTCTTGAACTCTGTTCCAAAATCCCTAGTTATTTAAATTCCTTAAACTTTACTCCAAAATATGCCTCCGTCCTCTCTCTTTAACCCGAGACCGATCCTCCCATTACGAACGACTGAGAGCCCAGCAATTCGATTATCAACCTTCCTCGCAGTTTCAATTTCGAAAAAAACCTTTTCCCCTCGCAGACGAACGACTCGCACGACCACGAAGACAGCACGAATCTCTGGTATCGATCAGGCGTCATCCAAGGCATGCGGATGCACGGTACACCAAGACGAAGAGGAGCGATCGTTCCAGTTCCAGTCGAACGTGTCGATCAAAGATTCACGTTGCTGGATGGACGAACAAACGAGGAAAAAGAAGAATGGATTTTCAATGGTGTACTCACTGTAGTCGGACGTGTCGTCGTTGGAGCCGTTCACCGTGCCGTCCGGCAGAATCTGTAGATGCCGGTTCTTGATGTACATCTGGATTTTCCTGGAAGCGCCGGTGATGTGCGACAAATTGGCCGACCGTTCTGCCCTCACGCCGGCGTCACTCATTAAATCAACCGGCGCGGCACTCACTGCACTGATAACCGTGCCAATCGCCAATACACTGAAACCGCCGATACCCGGTCTCGCACAGCAGCGATGCACACTCGATTTCCGCAGTCCACACTGACCGAGCGCGACGAGTAACAAGAGAAAGGCCAACTGAAAGTACGACGAACGGCTGTTTGGGCACTCGCGTCTCTTCTTCTTCTTCTTCCTCGTTCTGCGGCTACTCCTCAAGGACTCGTTGTACCGGGGAAACTCGGCTTGCCGATCGGTCGGCCCGACCTTGCCGGCGACGCGCGACTCACATCGCCAGGAATTCGTCCCGTCCACTTCCTTCCACGTTTCATCGGCCAAGGACGGGGCCGCGGTCCTCGACGAGGCGAGCTTCTCGTAGCTCTGTTCTTCCTCTATCGAGGGGTCGCTCGATTGACTAGAGAGCCACGCCGCCGATCGCCCGATACGGGCGTTGCTCGCGCGACGGAACACCGTCCAGTTGCCGTCAGAGAAGCCGCCTTCCGCCAGGCGATCACGCTCCCCGTGGCAACCGTGTGCTGGGTGGTTTTCGCGCGTCCCCCACGGATCCGTGACCCGTTGAAATCTCCAGTCGACCTCGTCCCGTTCCGACCAGCCGCTGCGCCCCGATCCTGTCCGCGCTATCTGTGTCGCGTCCCCCTCGCGCTCCTCGTCGACGGTGTCGTGTAGCCGCGATTCCAGTTGTCGCGGGCAAGAAACATCCCGATCGGAATCCCTGTACTGAAGCGTCCGCGACGCGTCGGCATCCCCAGGAACGTCGTGCACGGCGGGCAGCTCGGTTCGACGGAATCCTCTCAATCCTATCCGTCGTGAGGGCAAACCGGACCAACGGCGCGGCTTCGGTGCACTGTCATCCAGCGATACGCTCACGCCGGCCCGCGGTAGTCGTCGTACAATGGACGCTCGGACAACTCTATTTTCGCGGCGCGAAGAAGACTCGGCGGAAGCTGATGCTACGATCGGTATCGGGCAGTCGGCACGGTAATCACAGTGCAGCACCCTTGGCCCGCCCGTGTCGATCTCAGCGGGCATGACGGTCTCATCCACACTCCTTTCCGAACTCTCCTTCTTATCTACACACCACTTCCTCCTCGCTTTTATCGCGATATCTCTTTCACTTTCTGTTCCACCGCCACCAGCACTACCTTCGTCTCCCGCTTCCTCTTCTTCCTTTTCTCCTACGTCTCGTTGCGGGCGTGCCTTTTTATCCGTCTCCTCGACGTACCCCGTGCCCTTTGTTTTTACTCGTTTCGCCGTCTTCGTTTAGGAATCTCGGACTCGGTGCCACAGCACGCGACTCGACTCGTCGCACGGATAGTCACAGGGACCAGAAACACCGTTTCACGACGTGGCACCACCTCATCGTCCTCGGTTACTTTCGCCCTAGGTACAGGCTCGCTTGGAAGATTCCCTCCGAACAGTGAGGATGCAGCAGCTGGACCGCTGTTACCGTCCATGTACCGTGTTTTCGGTAATGATCTCGCATTATCACTGGCCGCCGTGGCAGCGGTGCGCTCGCTCGCGGCTAGCTGAATCGAGCGCCGGATCGACGGTGCCTGGCCAGGCGGTGTCTCGCGAACGGGGACCGGGATGGACGCCAGTCAGAACGGCTTGTTTGCGAAGATAGGAAACCACGGAATTGGTTTACGAGGTAGCATCGAGGCGGCGTACGATGGATCCTGAATGCAAACGAGCGGCTGGATCGTCGTGGCTCCCTGTGCCCGATATCGCCGAGGGTACTCGTTACACTGCGAATGATCCTGGGTGAAGATCGGCCGAAGGATCGACGATCAACGAAATGCCGTCGACGATGGGATTAGCGACAAAGGAGGCGAAAGGATCGTGGCTCGCTCGTCTTTAATCGGTTTTGTCCAGGCACGCAGGTTGATGCTACCGATTACCTTCATCGACCTCGCTCTGCCTGTCTCTCTTAGTCCCTCTATCAATCGCAAGAACTTCTCTACCGACACGTTACTCGTACCGCCTTAACGGGTTTCTCTCTCTCTTTCTTCCTCCTTTCCTCCGTGCACCGGCACCACCACCTCCTCCTCCTCCTCCTCCTCCTCCACCGCCGCCTCCTCCTCCTCCTCCTCTTCCTCCTCCTCCTCCACCTCTTTCTGTCTCCCTGCCTTTGTCCCTATCACTCTTTCTCTTCTTTCACTTTGACCGCCCTCCACCTCCCGCCCCGTGGGAGCGCGCGTATCCTTCCGGAGTCGCGGAGGGTCGTAATGAACGGCGCGCGGTGCTCGTTTCGCGAAATATTCGCGGGGATCACTGCCACCACTTCTCTCACCACCGATCGGACGCGTGTAACATTCGCGAGCGCTGGCCGCGGCCAGCGGGGCACTCGACGAGAAGGAGGAGACACCACAAGCCGTGTGCGCTCCGACACGTTCGTCACCGCGAGTTAAACACCTGGCGTGGTTGTACGCGATCCTATCACCGTGCTGATAAACAGGCCAACGCGAGCCAGGGGAAGAGAGAGAAAGGAAGAAAACAGCTAATGACCTCCTCCGTGTGACACTGCAACCGGGATCCGGAAGGCGGTCCACGACTGGTGGATGTCCCGGCCGATCGACGTTGATCGCGCGACGAGCAGCCTCGTGGCGTACGTCAGGATCGCCGATTCATCGATCGATGTCCCTCTGTGTCCTAACTACCGCACGGTCGGTATGCCCGCTATCTGTCCGGGTGGAGAGGCACACGGCGATTTCGTATTGTGCTGCGGTGACCGTTGGTCCGTTTCTCAGTTGTCCTCGATTCTTCGCAAAGAAACGATCCAGTAGCGCGGGATCGTGCTGTCTGTCGGTATTAGTAGGAGGTCGGGGGTAGTACGCGCGAGCCCGGGGTTATCTCGTAGGTCGGATGGTGCCGGTGCGGCGTCCGAGAAACTACTGAACGAGTGCCGCGGTTCTCTTCTCCGGCTCGGTTCGGGCACGCTCCTCGGTTCGCTCTCGTAGAGAGACCGAACAGCAGACCGACACACCAGCACACGGGCCGGCAGCAGCCGAGAGTGAAACCAATACCAGCGCGCGGGGATCGACTCGGCTGCTCTACTCACACGGTCCCGCAGCATCCATCCCATCCCGTCGTAGTTGTAGTAGTAGCCGTCGTCCCGTTTCGTCCCGTTTCGTCTCGTCTCGTCCCGTCTCGTCCCGTTCCGCTTCGTACCGTGTCGTCCCGGTTCCGTCCCATCCCAGAGCGACGCAGCACGCGACAGATCTGGATGCTCGCTCGCTCTCCTCCACTACCGCTCCACCGCCGACCACCACGCGCCTCTTCTTCTCCCTCTCTTCTTTCGCGCCGCTCTCCCCCTCCTCACCCTATCGCCCTATCCGCTTCTCTCTGTCCGCCGACCTTCTCTTATCTCCGTTCCTCCTTCTCTCCTTCCCTTTCTCCTGCCTCTCTCCTTTCGCTCTCTCGCCCCCTGGTTCCACTCTCTCCCTGTTCCTCTTCTCTCAGCCTCCGCCTGTCCACCTATGCTGCTCCTTTTCGATGCCTTCCTCACCTTTCTCTCCTTCTTTCCCTGGATCACCCGGCTCCTCTCTCTCCACCTCTGTCTTCTCGTTACACCTCGTCTGCTTCGCCTTTCTTCCCTTGCGCTTGCTCCTTCCCGCTTCGTCCAGGCCTCCTGCCGGCTTGTCAGTACGTTTCCCTCCTGCCCCCTAGTTCCCCGGTCGGGCTTCTCTCGTGTCTTATTAACACCGAGCCGGCGGTACGCTTTTTCCTCGCTTCGTCTACTCTGCTCAACAGTTCGTGTCCTCCTGATGCCCACTTCCCCACCCTGCTCCCCGCCTATTTGATCCGGTCAACGCGGGGGTGCTCTATTATTTCCCCCGGCTCCTTATGCTGCTAGGAAGGTCGATACGGAGAGATAAAAGAGTCGGTGGGATAGAGGAGGAGGAAGCCCGTTAACAAGGCCACGAAGGACGCACGCGAACACCTGCAAACCTGGCAAGATGAATCGCTCGGAAATCGCCTCTTGCACGCGCGCTCGCGTCACAATTCCTTTACTTCGTCTTCCTTGTCGCCCTCTTCTTCCTTCTCCTCCTCTTCTTCTTCTTCTTCTTCCCAGTCCTTTCGATCCTCCTTCAATCTTCTGCGTGACGTCCCCGTCCAACTTATTCCCTCCGTACCTTCTGCCTTATTGAGTCCTTTCTTCTCGTTTTATTGCGATTGCTTCCGTCTGTTTCACCTTGTTCGCCAGTCCCTTGCTCCTCCCCCCCCCTTACTCTGCCCTCCCTGTCTGTCTCTGTTCCGCCAACGAACTCGTCGCGTCTGCTTCACACCGCGGAACGCTAACGCTGGAGAACACGATCAGCCAGGACGCGCATGAGTTCTCGTTTTCTTCGGCTCCTTCGTTTCCTTTTCATTCTTCCTTAGACACGAGCGAAAGCTCTATTGAGGTCAGCCGTGCGTACCTGTAAACAGTAACAAGGTCGTCCCTTGAGTCGCCGTGGAGAAATGCTCCCGTTTGTGGGTTCTTTCCGCTTTACTAGGCGGCGGTAGAAAAATGGGAATCGGAGCTGATCTACGAGAAAGTAGTACAATGGTACCTACTATTATTCGGGACATTCTTTTGCCCATTTGGTTTGGCAGAATTTTCAGAAGTTTGTCGTGGCACCAGTTAATGTTCTGAAGGAACTGGATTCGTATTTATGTTTCTTATGGGCAAGTAAGTTTGAGTGTAACACTGGTTCTTTCCTGTTAATACAAACACTGAAGTAATGTTTTGTTATAGGTAGGCACATATCAAAATATGTCTTTAACACTCATTTTAAGTGATTTTTTATTGAATACCAGAGAGGTTATTTTACCATTTAATGTGTTAATATAAAAGAAATTGGGAGATTTCGTGACATAATCATTTTTCAGATCTTGGAAGTATCTTCTGATTCTATTGGAAATGAACCCCTGGATCATTAGAGAACTGCTCGTGGTATAACATGACCGATATTCTGGGAACTGATGAGATGGAATTAAATATCCTACGTAAAAAGTATGTAGCCCTCTTTACATGCTTAGTAGTACATAGGGGAGAGTAGGGGAATTACGAACACTTAAGGGAAAAGTTAAATTGAAACAAAAGTATTGAGTCTAATCAGATTTACTTTATAGATAATTGAACTTCGGTTAATTATTTATAAAGGCAACGCAAAGAATTGTAGATACTTTAATAAACAAATCATTTCTTGAAAGAAAAACAAAACTCTTTCTGTTCGGAATTACCCGTAGCTAGCGGAGTAAATTCGAACTGCTGCTTAAAGATCTTGATCTTCACTAAACACGGGTTTTCTTCCACAGTGTGGGTCTGACACAGTCCTTCTTCTCGTTTAAATAGTTATTTGCTGCTTGACAGATGGAAAGTCTTTAATCTTTAACCTCTTTCACGGGCACCTCAAGATCTTTCAACGAATATGTACGAATATTCTTCCGAATATAATTCCGGGGTACTGGATGCATAAAAAGCTTCGAAATGTTAAGAGACAATGATAAATGCTATCGTTTGGAATTAGCCCCACACACGCAGTTCGTAATTACCCTAAATGAACAGAAGTTAAGAAGTTTCAAATAAAACAAATACGAACATGTACATATATACTATACACAAAGTGATCCCGTGAATTTATTTAGATTGGACATGTAACCTTTTACATTTTCGCAGTGGCATAAAGTTACTGTTTCCTGTACTTTTTTGTTGCGAAAAAAGATATATTTTTAATCTCGTTTCAATGTATCACAAGTATGTATTTTTAAATATATTGTAAATGCCTTAATAAACTACGGAAACGATCTCCTGATGGGTCTGTTAACCTTTTTTTTCGCTTGCTTGCTTGCTTGTCCCGCATTGGAACCGAAAATATCTGGTCACTTTAGGTTTAATGCAGTATAGACTCAAAATACTCGAGCGTGAAATTATAAGAAAAGCTACGAAAACATTTCACGACCATTAAGTATCTTCGCGGTTGCGCGCAGCCTTCCGTCGTGACTGTTTCCTTAATACTAAACATAGCCAATTACATCATGTAACAATATCGCGAGAGGACAAGACAACCAAATGCAGCGAATATCGCGGTGTTCGGGTTTCCCCCGCGTTCGCAATCCCCCACTATCCCTTTCATGTGTATCAAGAGCAGTGGTGGGTTTATTACGTTACATCGAAATTTACTACGTGACACGCGTAAAAAATGTAAATAATTGTAGAAAATGTAGAAAATGTAGAAAATGTCAAAAATTCAAATATAAACTATTAACCTCTACCTTTTGCATTGAATTTTACTGCACAATATTTTAAATTCCTTTAAAAAGAAAGATTGGAATGTAATTGTAAAAATGATAAATAATTTGAAATTTTTTAGTAAATTTCATATCTTTGGTGTGCAAAAGATACTCGAATTTTTACATATATCAACATGGATTCTGAAAAAATTAATAAAGCTTTAGCAGATTATTTATTTGGAACTTTAGGAACTTTGTTCATAAATTGAATCCAACTTACAAAATTCCAACTCGAAAGACATTGTTGAATAATTTACTTAACACAAAATTTCAAGATTACAAAAAATCAATAATCAGTGTGGAATCCAAATATGCAGTTCTACTTTTAGATCGTTGGTAAAATTCATCATCCAACGATAAGTAAGTTGCAATTCAGTATTTAATCATCTACGATGTGTCCATGCAGGTTATGACGTTCCACAGACGGTTTTTTCAAAACATGTGATTTTATACATAAAATACATGACGTAGTAAAGTTAAGCTATTTACTAAAATAAAATTCACTTTTCTACGTTAGGTAAAATACGGACCCACCACTGATCAAGAGTCACTTTAACTACTTCTATTTTTATAGCAGCTCCTGTTATATTTTCTAAAATATGATAAATCCTTATTTTATGCATGATTATGCAAGCTTGTATACATAGTTACTAGTACCTACAATTAAAGTATTTATTTTACACTCCCCTTTCACAAATTTCCCTAGATAATTGCCATCATAACTCCATACTATTAGAATATTTTCCTGAGTATACTACTTATATCTTTACCAGAACGTTTATAAATATACCGATGCAAAATAATAGTTTTCTAACTCGATGAGACTCAGTTTTCCCAAGTAGTTCAACCAGCACACTAGATTCCCCCCGTAACTCCACCATAACGTGCCAGAAATTGTTGCGTCACATAGATAGCAGCAACATGTTTATCATGCCGCGTAGCGATATTTAGCGAAAAGAAACGCAGATAACGTATTTTAGCACAGTGTAATTTAGCACTCTGCAACTTCGGTAAACAAAATTATCTAGCTCGATTTTCAGTCGGCAACGAACGGCAGCAACAAAGTAGATATCTCCGGCTGCGTGTCTACAATAGGGACATGAAAATCACCTTAAATGTTGCATTACACTCCTTTGTATCCGATTTAATCTCACACGTTCCATTACACCTCTTTGTGCCCGACCTCATTTTAAATGCTGCATGACACCCACCTTTACTATGCTTTGTAGATGGGGTACCCACTCAAGGTAGAAACCATCAAATGCCTACACACCCCGGGACTTTAGAGAACAAATGAGGCAGTCAGAGCAACAACGGACAAAACCACATTGAAAAGAAATTTTTTTCCTAGTTTATATGATTAGTAGAGCCTATTGGAATATAATATTACTACTAACTCTGTTTCGAAAAAAATGTGGGTTAGTCCGTTGTTGCTGTGACTGTCTCAAATATCCCAAAAGTGCGCTGCATGCAGCCTGAGGTAGAGGAAAGTGGGGCAAAACGTAGCATCAATGTTTCTCTTTTACCACAGTTTGTGATCGACCATAGACCCGTGCACACGTTAATTTTTTATTCATAGAATTAGAAACATTTCCAGTGTCGATGTTTCGATACTGTGTTGGTGTTTCAACCTTTTTTTTTAATTTGTGTTTAGAAAATTTATAACGGCAAGTAGGTAGAGCATTGGATTCTATGGACCTTACACTGCATTGTGACGTTTTACCCGGTTCTTTATCTCACGCTGAAGTGTAAATATTAAATGTTTACTAAATTACTTCATGTGGAGCAAAACGGAGCACCTGTGTTGCATGTTATCTATAATAGTTACCTAAATCATAAAAAATAAAAAATGCACATTTACATGGTTTCCGTTATACTCCACCACTTGGGCGCCGCGAATATTGCAATACCTCCGAAGAATCTTATTTTCCTTCGTTGCCAAATATTTTTCTTAACACACAAAGTCTTTGATTTCCTTATAGTCTAAGCTCTAAAGTCTACTGAAGACTCCCAGTGAAGTTCCATGTCTGTTCTTCCTTCGGATTTTTTCTTATCACACTCCAAAGTTAGGTATTCCGTTTTGCCCCACTTTCCCCTATATATTTGATTCGAGGGAAACGCTTAACATTCTCATGGACCCCATGATGATATTTGAGATGCTTGTTTTCTTCGACGTTTTTTAACCTGAGGATACGAAACAAATAATCGTAGTCTTATATGCTTCGCAAATAAGATTTTATTCGCGTCACTTGTATTAGCATACTGACTGAAAACACTTGAACGCTTTGTTCCGAAGAGAAACTGACAATTTAACCGTGTATAGAGAAAGAAAAATTGGGGTACACACGTGTGTACCCGACCTAACATCACACTTGTCTATACCCTGGCCAACATCGAGCGCACCCAATCCAAAGACCCACAGAGGCAACAAATCAAACTGACAGAAGAGCAGAAGACCAAAGACACCGGAGAAAAAGGGAGGAAAATGGAATCACACATCTAGTATACATTTTGAACGCCGCTAATAGCGGGTTTTTCGGGGAAAACTATCTCATCCGGTAGAACAGTCTACAAGCGGCTTCCCCGGCGTGTACGGAGATAAACGGGAAGATACCCTTCATCGAGGATCGCGGCATTCCCGATACCCAAGTCCTTCGACTTTTACGAGGCGCGTCAAATTTCTACCGTTGTCGAACATCTCGTACGACTTCGACGGCCAAGATAGCCGATAGTAGTCCCAGTTTCGGGGTCCTGTCGTCCAGCCGCGTTGAGAGGAAAGGTGGAAATGAGTTCCCTACCGCGAGCCATACTGTCAGCTGACCCTGGTCGACTGTTAACACCGTGGATTGTTGTCACGCGAGCCAAAAGTCACTTAGAGCGCACTTAACCGCGGCCCTCGTAAACACGGAAGGATACTGCCCCGCGACAACGACCTGGAAAAAATGACGAAACGGAGCGGTGTATGCTGATGCATAAAGGCAGGCAGATACGCGGCCCACGGAGATTAGAAGGCGCCACGGAGTTCCACATTCTTGCGCTGCCGTTGGCATTACTGTTGCCGCGATACCGTGTGAATTATAGTCAAATTTCGTCGAACGCGCGACCACGAGTGGCGTGCCCTTCGGGGTTCCGACTAATTGGAATTCCAATCTTCTGTCCTAAGTCTCTGTGCTTCTGGTTGGCCTATGCGTTGCTCCAGGAGATGGCAATTGCTGAGGGCTGGTGCGGCAGTGCTGGGAGTCACGAAGGAGTTGGAGAGGGAAAGGAAAGAAATATGCATATATGTATATGAGTGGGATTGCTAGGCATTATAATAAATATCTACTGCCTTGCAGAAAGTGATAAGCTGAATTGATTAGGGTACTGAAAAGCATGGAGTTCTATTTAGAAAGTAGAGCAATTGTATTTTTTGCCTGCGTGGGTGTGTATAAGCGTGACAGGAATGTTTTCTAATTCATATGATTAGTATTTATAGCCTATTGGAATACATTATTGCTACTAACTCAATTTCGCAAAAAATGTGGGTCAGTCGGTTTTTGCTTTCAGTGCCTCATACGTAAACGAACTTTGATTAAGTAGCTTCCTATATGTACGCAGGATTAACGGTTGATAGAATTGAATGATAATAATAGATCAATTTGGTATATAAGGGACAGTGATAAGGTTCTTCAGAACTTGATCTGAGCCAGTAATGGAATTTCTCTAAATATTGCCACAACACGAGCAAGTGGCTTAATCTCACCAATCGATACTTCTGCGAGTAATATTCGCCTATTAGTTTTATCTGACGTGATAGAATGACGCCTAGGTACGCCTCTACTACCATCGTAGACATGACTCATCTAATATGTAGCACGTTGCCACTTTTTTTTCTATAACTTGTGTTCTGCCGCATTTCGTATTCTATTTTCCATTCCCTTTCGTTGACACCCAATTAAGAATTACCACGCATAAACCACCACTTAACACTGAACATCACGAACGATCACTTGAAAGTGTTAAAGACACCTGATTCTTAAAAAAAAAAACCCAAAAAGTCACTTCAATTTCCCACAACCGATGTGTGCAATACATTTCGTGGAAAATTCTTGTCCCACCGCCCCGTGGTAACGCGGGGAAAAATTGACACGGCAGATTTTATCCGTCTCGCGGAGCACAACTACGCGCTCCCGCCGCGTTGATCGAATTACACAAAGTATCGTAATTTATTCGCTCCGTCCGAACGGGCGATGTCAGCGTTTACGTAAAATGTAAGCGACTGTAATTGGAGGCGGTATGAGCTGCAATTGAGAAACTATTAATTTGATGGTTGTAACCTCGATCCATTCAGTCGGCGTATACTCATTACCCGTTGAAACTCACACGTGGCAATTTCAGTCAAATTAACGTCGCGACCTATAGAAACGGTCGGATTAACCTGCCTTGGACGCGAGTGTTTTAAAACGAGCCGTACGAAACCAGACGCGATCGTAAAGCAGGATCCATGATAATGATACTTCATCAATTCACCGCTGACGTATCAATTATTCGCATGAACATCCGTCGACGGCCCACCGTTCCGCGCACTCTCGCTCCAGAGCACGGAAAATATCGGGCGAACGATATTTTCGATAATTACCTAGGCGCGACGTTAAAAGCCGCGCGAAATAACGTACCAACCAAAATTGCCAGCTAAAAGTGATAATTTGGTGCAATAAAATATTTCATGGGAATTAAAACGCGATCAAGTAGATTAATTGATTGGAGACTGTGGCACGGTTATGCGTAAGTTAAATTGTTTATCTTTGCTCTGCCGTGCAGCAGAGTGTATTACTTTTCCATTTCGCTCTTGTCAATCATTTATGTAAATATTCTGCTGCTTTGCTGAATGTAGATCTAAATTCTATTTTTTAATAAACGAGGCGTTAAACTGCTTTACGAGCAATTACTTGAGAAACATTAATTAGGGGCGAAACGAAAGGTCTTAAGTTCGAACAGAAATATAGATATAAGTTTATACGTCTTATATCACAACCGATTAAACAGGAACGATTTATAATATTGCCACTGTTTAATTTTATGTTGCCACTCCGCGCTAATATGTATGAGCCAGACTAACGGATGCAAATCGATGGAAATTTCAGCAGGTGGGCGTAAATATATATCGGTCTAGCTTCTGAGATAACTCAAGCAGACTGAATAAACCTGTCCTAATGATACTATTTAATCAGGGAATGGTATGTAATCGGGGGCGCGAAGGAAATCATTGAGGCGCTCCGCAATTAAAGAACCTCTGATTCACGTAATTATTGCCTTGGTCGCGATAACAGAAACGTTGATTCATGAATTAGAACCTAATTTCCTCTGCCCATTCCTGTCAACTTGAAACCCACACGCCGCAGTGCTAAATACACAGGTGTTTTTTTTATCTTGAGATTTTGTTCTCCGGAATCTGATATTTCATCAGTTTTGCAGGCACGAAACTCTCTACTTATTTTAGGAAGTATATTTCAGAAAAAAAGAATACCCCGAGTAAGTGATCGAAGTCGTGAATTATTTTCACTGAAGTCAACAAAGTGGAATATTAAGAATGTCTACAGCGAGACATAAATGAAAGTTTCTATTTGTACAAAAATATAATATTAACGTATTTAGAAGATTTAGGAACAATGATTAAAAGAAACGTTCTTTCCACTATTAAGTTCTCCACGGTAACAGGAGCCACGTCTATTCTCGCCACTTTGTTGGAAGGCTGAAGCGTAATAGCGATGCCCAGTTGCGTACTTTTAGATGCCCCACCACTCAGCTATAAAAAAGCTTGCGAAGGGAAGGCCGGAAGTGGAAACACCCTGCCTTAATGACTCATAGCTCGAATCGTAGAACTAAACGAGGTTCTTAAAGCACACAACTCCTTGGGATAACAAGTCACTTGTCTTCGGAAAAGTGAGGTTATATTCTAAAGTTTTTAGGTCCACGTAACACTAAACCATTGATGGACATAGAACGTTCATACAACCCATTTTTGGAATCCCTATATACAGCCAATAACTCAATTTTTGAGGGTAACTCCGTTTTATAAACGATCCAAGGCCACAAGGCCATAAACTAAAGCCTTTTCGCACGTGGCACTTCTATACTCGTAATTTTTATTTGCAATACATTCACACAATTTCTAGCCCCTTCAATCTTAAAAAAAAACACTCTACCTCTGACGATCAAATATATACCAACTACCGTTCGCAGAAATATCACGTGCGAAAGGGCCTTAACTCGTCGCGAAGTCAACGAAAATATCCCGTGTTAATGAAATTACAGTACTTACAAGCGTTCAATAAACGGGTCGGAGCATCTACAAACAATTAATGCATTCCGTTAGACCTTTATTTCGCGTACCCATTCAATAAAACTCGTTCGGTCTACTTGGATGACGGTGGACAGGACTGAAACCGATCGACGGCCGGCATTGATCAGAGGGTGGCGCAAAAGGGATAGACAAGGGCAATAAAATAATGAGGCCGGGGGGAAGTCGAGGGCAATCGGCGGCTGATCCTCGATCACCGAGGAGATCACCGGTGATCGGTCAAGTGCCGACGATCTTATCTTTAACACTGGCTTAAATATATCGAGCAGGACGGCGTTCCACCACTTTTTTGCGCATAATTGCTCTCATTCACGCTCAGCGGACCTCCTCCATCCTCCGTCCCGTCGGAAGCTTCATTTTGTGCCAAACGCAGGGAGAGGGCAATTACGTCGACTATTCCTTTTTATCCTGCGCTGCGGTTGACGTGAAATCGATCATTGAAAGCTTCAATCCGAAAGCTCAATTTTATTCGCTTGCTATTAACCATTTTTCTTGTGCCTATTTGTGGCGAACAGAGGAAGGCGAATGGTCCCATTAAGGCCTTTCCACACGAGCCACTTTTATGCCCTGTGATAGACAATTTACGGATATTCATAGGTTTTGCCCCTTTTTGTCTTTGTCGCCCTTAGACGGTGGATCGATGGTGAACCAATTGCATCGCGTATACGGGGTCCATTTTGACCGATAATGTAATTTTATTTATACACATCGTAGAGGAGGCTTTATATTAGTCGTTTTATGTTTACTTTAACACGGCGATATTAGCGATAAGTACTGTATGTAAAAAGCTACGGTTTTCCCCTGTTTCAGATATAATGAAAGGGAAGCAGGGTTATGTGATGTCCCAGAACTGAACGATAGAGTCGCGCGATCGATTTTTTCGTGACACTGATTTGCTTGGCCCCATGCAACGATCGTCCAGTCGAGCTAATTTTGCGATTATGTTTATTAAGGGGGCAGGCCTACCTGGAACGGTCAAAACAACATGCTTCTTTGGGAATTTTTTCTAGAAAACCGATAAACTTTTATTATTAAACATTAGTCTATTGGAAAGAGTACATCTTACGGATATTTCAGTGTTTTTTGCGGTAAACAGTATTGAAAGGTTTTTGAGTTATAGGCGATGCCCGAGACGTCCTTTTTTTAGGCGCTTTGCGGTGACAACCGTAGCTCGGTGCAAGATCATCAAAAATTTAAAGTGCGATTGTTTTTTAGATAATATATTAAATTATCTAAGCGCTATTGGGCCCGATTTTGGAACAATTAATTTGAGACAAAATGCCGGCTGTGCAAAATTTACGCATTGATATTTGGCAAGAAATCGCTCGTTTTTCGAGTGTAAAAAAATCTAGGTAAACAAAAGAAAAAGCTCCTGATAGCGCTTAGATTTTTATCCCTAAAATAAGCCTGCAAAGCCTCGAGTAAATCGGTTCATTAAGTTTTGAGTTATGTGTGTCACCGACTTTGAAAACATGATTTTGAGGAAAACACGTGTAAAGTTTTGGGTCTGAGCGCTACACTGACGAATACCTACCTACTTACACGCGTATAACTTTGTCAATTTTGGTTGGATTAACTCGACACTTTCGGGGAACATTTTCAAAATGTACTTCAAGAAAATATAAAGATCGAAAAATCGATTTTTCGAAAATTTCTAGGTAGGCCTCTCCGTTAAGGTAATTGTCAATCTAGTGATACATTTGTATGTAATTACGTTTATCGGAAAAAATGTTGCTTCCCCTTTCAATCTTTATGCAACTTTTGCTATGTCTGATATTTCTCTTCCACCGAATTATCAGTAAATATTTGCATTTAAATCCTAGTGTCTTTTACAATTTTGCAGAGTTGAATAAATGTGAAGTGAAACTATTCTTGAAACTTTTAATACAAATGTTCAAAGAGCTTCGTAATAAGATTTTTGTTGTATTTAATATCATGCTGTTTTTAGTAGCTTCAATTCTGTGCAAGATTTGTAAGGTGAAGTTTCTAAATTCTTATAAAAGATGAATCTCAGATTGTGCAGCCTGAATCGTGTCATAACATTTGTGCTAGGCGACAATGAGATAAATTGTAGGTGAATGCACTCGCGTTTTAAAATTTATTTTTAGCCTTGGTGCCTTCGAAAATGCTTGCATACCGTACCCTAGATAAAAC
The DNA here is from genome assembly GCA_910592295.1 of Andrena haemorrhoa. Lineage (NCBI taxonomy): Eukaryota > Metazoa > Arthropoda > Insecta > Hymenoptera > Andrenidae > Andrena > Andrena haemorrhoa. The sequence continues at coordinate 10,552,348 of OU342943.1, forward strand.
AGAATAACACGAACTGAAATAGAAAGACTGTCATTTAATTTAAGAGTTCTTCGATACAGGCATGGTGAAATTAAAATTAAACTTGAATAATATAAGCGAAAAAGACATAGGTAATACTATATTATACGAAGCATTAAATAATATTTAAAATAAAGTACTATCCAATTCTTCATTTGTTGATACTGTTTGTTTACGTGATGTCTACTGTTAGAATCAGTATCTAATTTGAAAAATAAAGTGTGTCGTAAATTGGTTTGTCTATTTTTTTACACGTAAGTTCAAATTAGAGGGAAGAAGGAAATTGGAATAAACTATTATATAACAACTGATTCATAAGCATTGTGTATGTTTTGCACTGGTTGAAGGAAATTGGTGGTTTTAAAAAAAATTGCAAAAAAATAAAAAAAAGAAATCGCCCAACGTGGGGCTCGAACCCACGACCCTGAGATTAAGAGTCTCATGCTCTACCGACTGAGCTAGTCAGGCCTTGGGCATTTTGCAATAAAATGATTTATTTACAACGATGTACGAAATCTGAAATGTATTACATTTTTTGCACGAAAAAACATAATAAAAACAATTCCTAACTAATTACGTGTACTATTATTATTAATATGTACCACATAAAATGTTATTAATCTTTTAAGTTGATACGTCAATCACAATTCAAAAACATGTATTTACTGAATTTTAATGATAATAATAATACTAATAATAATATTAATGGTAATGGTGATGATGATGGTGATGGGGATGATGGGGATGATGGTGATGATGGTGATGATGATGATGGTGACGATGGTGATGATGGTGATGATGGTGATGATGGTGATGATGGTGATGGTGACGATGGTGACGATGGTGACGATGGTGATGATGGTGATGATGGTGATGATGGTGATGGTGACGATGGTGACGATGGTGATGGTGATGGTGATGGTGATGGTGATGATGGCAATGGTGATGGTGATGGTAATGGTGATGGTAATGGTGATGGTGATGATGGCAATGGTGATGGTAATGGTGATGGTAATGGTGATGGTGATGATGGTGATGGTGATGGTGATGGTGATGGTAATGGTGATGATGGTGACGATGGTGATGGTAATGGTGATGGTGATGATGGTGATGATGATGATGGTGATGGTAATGGTGATGATGGTGACGATGGTGATGGTAATGGTGATGGTGATGATGGTGATGATGATGATGGTGATGGTGACGATGGTGACGATGGTGACCGTGATGGTGATGGTGATGATGGCAATGGTGATGGTAATGGTGATAGTAATGGTGATGGTAATGGTGATGGTAATGGTAATGGCAATGACAATGGCAATGGCAATGGCAATGATAATGATAATGATAATGATATTAATGCATATAATATATAGCTCACATTTTTATGAAAATCAAATTTTCGTAACACGATTTTCTTTTTTATATAAATAAAATGATTATATCTCTGGAAAAACAATACGTACAATTCCAACTAGTCATTTTATTCAAAATATCACACTCACTTTACTGAACTACCAATTCGCAATGTTTAAGCACTATATTATCTAACTGAATGAACTGACCCATTTTCCCACCACCATTTCCTCTAGACAATTTTCCGCTCTGCCGGGACCTTCCTTTTGAATTCCAGGTTGCAAATTACATGCTCACAATTTACAGCGGTTCCAGGATCCCAGGATTAAGCGGTTACCAAGGATTTCGAACGGAAGATGCATCGACAAGTGTCGTTACAGGCCGACGAGTGGTTGGTCAAGGTAGGTACACACTGTTATCTGTTTATTTAGCCCGTGTAAAATTGACGGTCTGCGCGGGGATCAGTTACCGCGGCCGTTTTACAACGGCCCAGGTTTCCCACTCGAGCTTTAGTGCCTGCAATTCTATACCAATTCCCAGTGAAAGCACACCGTCTGCGGAAGAGCAAGACCAGATAATAGTCCTCGGAGCGGTCGTAAGGCTCTGAACTCGTAATTTGCCGGTGGTAGCAATGAAAATTTATTCTAGGCCGCCTGCAACCGTCCTTCTGGATGTTTCCAGTTTACTCTGGGCTACACCAACAGCGCGCAGGTAGAGTAAGCCGAGTAAGCGAGTCGCGTGCTTTATGGGAACCTCTATTGAGGTATTATATGGGAACGAAATTACCGTCCGGGGAAATGGCACCCGCACCTGCTTGTTTATTGCGGCAACATCTCGTTAAACAAGTGCGAAGCTTGCTTATTTCAACAGCATAATGTTTATATTAGGGAGTAATATTACTTTTCAGACGAAACTTTTTTATTATACTTCAGAATAATGTGGCTGTTTTATGATCGGTATATTTGTTGGATACTTTCTCGTTTAAGGGGTCATTTCACTGTGAAGTCGTGAAAAATTGTCATTTATTAGGTTTTATTTTTTAATAAACGGAATGTTCAACGTAAATAATATTTTGTCTACTTGTTAATACACTTATTGACAGTATAAAAAAAATCAGTTTTAAAGTATTAACATTTTTTTAAAAAAGCGACGTAGTGTTGGTGCAGGTGATTCCGGGAAAACGACGCATGTAAAACCAAAAATTTAAAGTGTTGTAATCATTATAAGCGTGGTTATCGTTGGGATTAGAATTATTTTGACTGATAAAAAAATAACAAGATAGCGGAGGTTTAAAGTTTATGTGTCGAAATACGGTGAATTTGTCAATCATTTTGCCTTGTGAAAAGTATGAAATTGTTAATCGAAAAAGGTTTCCGAGGTCCCTGCGATACCCACGATGTGCTGAATAACGTGTGAAAATTACAGACTGATTCGTCAAATAGTTTTTTTGCAATCACCTGCACCAGTTGAACAAATTTCGTTTTGAGACAATCGCGTTTAAAGTTTTAAAACAAAATAAAAAAATTATTTCAAATTTGTTTTGTATAATATAAGAATAGCTTAATAAATGCCAAAAATATTTATTGCATTATATGTTGCATCTACGGGGGAAAAAATTTCTAAAAATAGCTGAATTTATCGGCCGATCAAAGTAGAATGACCCCTTAATAGACTCACCCAGGCATTTTGATCGAAGGCGATCAGTGTTCTATGCGGTTTAACGAGCCTGTAGATTTTCGGCGGGATGATGTTATAATCATCTTAAGGGCACCGACGTTTGAACAAGGGCGTGACCAGGATCCCGCGGTAGAAGAATGAGCTACGAAAGAACAGACAGACGTCCAATGGCGTGGCATTTGTTACGTTCAATCATGCGCACTTTGTAATTCTGGGGCGTCGTTAATTTTCGGCCTTGCGTTAGCATGTTTTACATTCTGCGAGAGTAACCTGTAAATGTGGTATCTACTGAGTTGCTGCTTTCATTCGTCAAGAAGACATACTTTTTGAACGGAAAGCGTGGAAATGTAAATCACAGTGGGGTCATTTTCGAACGTATCTCTTAATTCCAATCATTGTAACATTCACATACAAATATTGCAATCGATTTTTTTACATTTCCATAGGTATTAGAAAATTCATAAAAAATACAGCCATACGGGAACTGACAAGGGAACCACGTGAGGTGTTGAGCTCCAATTTTTATGAAAAAAAAGATATTTGTAGAAACCTAATAGTTTACGAAATATGTAACAATAAAAGTCGCATTCGTCCGTTGGCGGTAGGTGCTTTAAACATCAACAGTGTTGTAACAAGTAGAGCGGTGGCTTAAAGGGAAGTTCGCCAAACCAAGAAATTCAAAAAATTATGGAACTTTGGGGATATGTAGACTTTACGAGATATAACACAGAATTGGAAAACAGGTGGATTTTCAGGGGTCAATTTCACCCTCTTGGAGTGAATTTAGACAGCAAAAAATCGTGATATATAGGTATCTATATCTAGAGACGCGGTAGCGTCTCGACGCCAAGTACATGAAAGACACCCGGTATATGTGTCGATGTCGCTACCGTGTACCTTTACTCGTCGCAGAGGCATTCCAACCTCACTTTTTATTTATTTCACTAATATCTCATCACGCCTGCGATATATTCTAAATTTAATGGCATTTTTCTTATGTAAACCGCATGTGAGCTTTCGAATAAGACCAAATTCAATGCAATCGGTCCACGCATGACAGAGATATCGTAATATCGTCTCATGGATCTGTCAGAAATGGTAAGGTTTGTCTTCTGATTCTCCAGTCAAAATTTTCGTATCAAACTTTTCGTACGACAAAATTTTCGTCGACATAATACGTATACGCGTTATACGCACACCTTCAGCCAAAACGATACTGACACATGTTTCGTTCGTCGATTCGTCGACTCTCGGGATCATTCGGCAGGGATCGTCGTCCGTCATTCTACACATACCTATATATACTATTGTAACCTATACCCTATGTACTATTGAACAGCTTGCAGTTTTATATAACGACTGGAGTAAATTCTTTGAAATTTAATTTTCTATGCACGTGAGCACCTCCAGGAGGTGATTCTAAACATGACTGTGCTGTGAGGTGGAATTCTGGATAAAAATAGAGGTTCAATGATGTCAAATTTGTTTGTCTAACCTCAATTTTCAGTTTTATATAATGACCAACGTAAATTCTTTGAAATTTAATATTCTGTGCACGTGGGAACCTCCAGGAGATGATTCCAATCGTTAATGTGCTTTGCAGTTAAAATCTGACTTAAAGTGGAAGGTTCCGTGAAGTCAAATTTGCTTGTCGAACCTCAATTTTCAGTTTCATTGTAACTATATCCTTTACATATCCCCAAAGCTTCGTAATTTGTTTAATTTCCGGGTTCGGAATTTTTCCTTGATACTCGTAAATTACACTGCTTCCTAACCGCGTAGTTCGAATTCCAGTCCCGTCGTCTTACATAGGCATTTATTTTTCATAGTTCATTCTAAATTTCTAATTTATATGCAAAATAATATTTAGCTACTTATGCCACCTTTTATTGTTAAATATCTCGTAAACTATTACGAATTTAAATAATTGTCAAATCCAGATTAACACTCCGCGTAGCCTCGGCGTGCTTTCACGCCGAGGTGTGTGTGTATCCTGTACAGTGTACATGGTTTGGGCATGTTTTCACGTCAATATTTCTCGGAAGTCCACTTTCGAAATCGACCTGGAAAACAAACCAGCCTCAGAGCTCGTTTCGTACAAAAGTTTCCCGGCGAGAGAGTAATCTCGGAAAAGCCCATCGGACTTAAAAGAGCATTCGTCAAAACCTGGCGCTTGACACTCAAAGTGTCCTCGTTGCGTATTCGTCGCAATAATATTCCTCCCCGCCGCGTCCCACTCGAAAGACGACCACCCCCAGAGATTTCTATTTTCATCTAAACGTCCCATCTCTATTAGAGCCTCGCCTATAAACGTCTGTCGAATATTCCGCGTCCACCTTCCCCGAAACGTCTCAATCAGCCACGGGGCCCGCGAACGGGCCCATAAGGCGTCTATCGCGACGATCGATTGTCAAAACTCGAGGGCTATCCTGGAACGGTCTGCGCCATTGGGAGCCCTCGGATTTTATAGTTTAATAATAGAGCGGCGCAAGAGTGTTTGCTTATCGGATCCGTGATTTTCGGCCGAAGACACGACGCCGTCGTCGTGCGGCTTATAGAAGAGGATGGGGCGAATAAGAATAAAGGTAGGAAGAACAAAAGTGGGAAGGTGAAAAAGGAGCGGGTAGAGCTAAAGGTGAAATAAAACGAGGCGAAGGAGAGAAGAGCGGCATGGATCACGTGCAAAGAGGGGTGGGCGACTTGTGCGAAGCTGCTTAGCCCGGCCATGCCTCCCACCTGCGGCTGCCTTCTCCCTCATCCACCGTCAGACACGAATAATCGAAGCATAATTTCAGCCCGTGGGCTGCCCCTCGCGTATTTCGGACGTTCCCTTTTTATACGGCCGCGTACGACCCTCTTTACTATACAGGGTGTATCATATCAGATGGGATGGATTAGGATATGCAAAGCTTGCCATCAACGGGGCTCCCCATTTCGCGGGCGCGTAGGAGGTTCTTTTTCCTCGCCGTACAAGGTGTATCTTATCAGATTGGCGAGATTATGGTATGTAAAAGTTGCAATTAACAGGATTCCCCGTTGTGCGCTTATGGACGACGCTCTTTTTGCTCTCCGGCTTGTACCGTATTGGATTGGCAGGATTGGGATACGGCGAGGTGGCTATCAACGGGATTCCCCATTTTGTGGTTGCGTGGGAGGTCCTTCCTCTGCGCCCTACAATGTATATCTCATCAGATTTCCGAGATTAGGGGGTGTAAAAGTTGCAATTAACAGGGTTCCCTGTTGTGTGCTTATGGCTGATGATCTTTTCGTTTTATGGGTCGGATGTTAGCAGAGTGACAGGATTGTGATGTGCAATATGCATTAACGGGATTCCTTGTTTATAACAATATGTAGCTTAGATGTGATTCTTTATTTACTGTACAGGGTGACACAAGGTTTTGTAGTGGCACATGATCTTCCGTCTGCTATCTGAAGGATTTATATAAGTATGTACAACTTCAGTGGTACATAGTTTGTATATGTGTAAAGGTGGAATCAGTCGGCGCGTGAATCGGCGATCTTTGCGCGTGAATCGCCGAACCACGCGCCGTCTGATCGGTCATGGCTCGGCTCGCCAAACCGACTTGCTGAGCTAGACGAGCCGAGCCAGCTCGCCAAACCACGCGCCGTCTGATCGGTCATGGCTCGCCAAGCCGACTTGCCGAGCTAGACGAGCCGAGCCAGCTCGCCAAGCCACGCGCCGTCTGATCGGTCATGGCTCGCCAAGCCGACTTGCCGAGCTAGACGAGCCGAGCCAGCTCGCCAAGCCACGCGCCGTCTGATCGGTCATGGATCGCCGAATCGGGCTCGCCACGCTGATTTGCCGAGCTAGACGAGCCGAGCAAGTTCGCCGATTCACGCGCCGTCTGATTCCACCTTAACCTTGTTACCACATGGGGTGTATCCCATCTTAAGGGGTCATTCCGAATCTCAAACCTTTTTAGTACATTTTTATGTTTTTGAAGTCGGTTTTAATTTTTTTTAATTTTTTCGTAGTTTCTACAGAGGCATTTTGTAGGGAGCGTAGAGGCTTGGCCTCTATAGATGAAAATTTTGAACGCGTTTCTCTAGAAGCGTCATTTTTTCACATCGTGAAACTAAATTTTCAAAATCTATCGACCCGATTGCTTTGTAAATGTTATTGCTTATTCTGCACACCTATGGTTCTCGCAGGGACTACAACCAAGCATTTCCATTCAGTCTAACCTACTTTTAAAATCAAAAATAGCAAAAGAAAAAAGCCGAAAAACATTTTTCTTGCATTTTTCCCGCCATCTTGCTAATTTTTTAGATAAACCAGTAATTATAGTCCGAGCGATAGCGATAGTCATACTGGTCAAGAATTCGTTTTAATTTTTGGGTTCAGATAAGTCTAACAGCTAAAATCGCTTGCACGAGCGGGGCATGAATTTTTAAACATGTCACTAAGACCGTTTTCAAAAGCATTTTAAAAACAATAACTTTATTACTTTTATATTTTTTATTTACTGTACAAATGTAGTTTAATAAATAGAAAAAAGTTTTATTCCATTACTATAACTAATTCCGTCGCAATAAATTCCTGAAAATCGCTGAATTTATCGGCGCGCTAACCGGAACGACCCCTTAACTCAAAAGTTGTGGCTAACAAAGATTGTCGCAATTAACAATGTTCCTCTCTCACGTGGTTACAGATAATTTTCACCTTATCAGACAGAATCTATCTTATCACATCCCAATTCAAACCCTTTCTGTTCTCATACATTTCTATTCACTTACACCAGCCACCTGAGCCTCTACTTATAATATCTAACCTACTCACCTGCGCAAATGAATAAAGACCTGGGAAGTTGGCCTTATTCATTTACCTTCTGCTAAATCCTCACTACGAAAGCACACTCGACCCATACTAACCGAATTCTTCGACTCGACCGTCAAGCTGCAACGCACCACTGATTCAAGACACACCCTGTATAAGGCGCGTAATCACGGCTATGTCTCGATGCGTATAGGTATAACGAGCCGGGACGTAATTTAATGTGCTCCAGGCGCGATTTTTATTTCTATTCCTCTCGTAATAAACGATTATCATAATAACTGCCATTACGTTAAGGGTTCACGGAGACGACGTGGAACTTCGGCCAGGGGTAAGCCAACTATTTAATACACTCGATGAAAAAATATGGCTCGGTCTACGGCTATTCCATTATATCCACTTTGCGGCCTTCCTTATGTAGGTACCGATGTATTTCAGCTGACAATGAGAGTAATGCGTGGACACCGATCTGCGAGGTGACAATTTGCATACTTAATCATTAATCAATACGCGGGAAAATGATTTGCATGCGTAATAGTATAGGAACTAACGGGGGCCCTGTGATTACGTGTTCCATGGAAAGAAGAGATATTTCCAAGAAAGAGCTCTGTGTGCTTCAATCCCTCGTGACCCTCGTATAATTGTCCCGAGTGGCAATTGGCAATACCGAAACCGAAAACGATCCTGTTTCCGCAGAATTCCTTTCCCCTGACCCCCGATGTACGGTTCAACTATCCGACGAGGAACGTGAATTGTTTATGTACGTTGCATAATTACCGGCGACAGACTATATAATTTACTTACCCTTGTAGGTATCCCTTTCGCACGTACTCAGCACGATCGTCAGATGAAGCCATTAATAGTTCAGATCACGCATCGGTCGTGTATTGCTTTATGGTTATTGTGCCTTAATCATTGTCATTACGAGCCGAAAGCTTGGCGCTACGTTTACCTTGCGATACCGATAATCACGGTCTCTAGGAACAGTGATCTTGATTACCGAAGGCTCCAGGCAAGAATTCCTCGAATATCGAAATCCGTTTCTAATATCGAATACGTGTACCTCTGTTTCTTTGCTCCTGGCCGAATCGGTAGGACAGTTGGTAGTTTCTAGAAATCTATGGCACGAAAGGATTGCTTCGCTGTAATTGAACCAATCGGGTATCTATAAATAAAACTGTCGGCTTGATTTGTCTTTTAAATCAAGTTCGAATTCATAAAGCACTATTACAGTATATTCGTATTATTTTAAATGATAAGAGTGTATGATGTTTCCACTGTCGTTTCGTATATATTTTAACCGGGTTTATATTATTCGACACATGACGATAATTTTTTAACTTTCATTCGTTATTCGAAATTTGTATTTAAATAAAAAGTTTTGCCTGTCTCTGATGAACGCACGGCTCCAACCTCTGCAGTTTCGTGTCACGAAGTGAAAAGGACGCCAGGAGTGTCCATGATTCCCGAAAGGTTACGATAAACCAAACCACCCGCGGTCATGGCAACTCGTGTGCAACTGCAGGGTGTATATAGTCACCTGCTTGAGCGATTAGTTTCATCCATCATACGCCATAAAGGAAGTCGAGGGGTCGAACAATATCTGATTTCGGGTTTCGACCTGTGTGGCGTTTTCGGTCCGTGGTGGGGTCCCCGTGGTTCCTGGGGACACGAACCCTTTTGTGGCCAACGGGGCCACCCTCCATTCTGAACTTTCCCCCGAAGGGGGGGCAGGCGCGCGACAACCTGCCTTTTTACAACGCCTCGCCTCTATTCAATAACGTTGTCCACGGATGATCGTGTAAACACTGATGCGGCGTAAAACACGTAGGACGGACAATGAAACACCTTTACAGCGAGTTCAAGACCACCACTTTTTTTCCCCGGCCGTCGTAAATGGGGAACAATGCAAGCAGGAAGTGTTCATTGTTCCATCTGAATTGCTAACGTCGTCCACGAATCGCGCAAACGATCAGATCAGACGTCGACGCCCGTGATGATCACGATGCTCCATTCGTAATACATACATATTTATACTTCGATTGAGCTTGCGAGCCGACGAAATCCGGGCTTTTTTTTATTTATATGTACGGGAAAACCCTTTGGTACATATGGAATGGAGAAGACCAGTAGAGGACTAATACATAAAAGTAGAAACACAAAAATGAACAGCATAAAGCCGAAAAGAAATAGTGCCAAGGTACAGTACAAGTAAAAATGAATAAGATGCAATGTAAGTAAATAGGAGTTAACGAGGATTATTACCGCCTTCCTCATTGAGTGCTTGAAAGATAGTGAGTGGCAGAAGAAGTCCACTAAATGCGCAACAAACTTGAGTGGTGCGTGGCTCAGCACGAGTGGTGCTAGGGTTGATCGGTTTTTAAAAACAGTGTTTAAAAACAGTTTTTTTTTATAAATTTGTAAACTTCGAAAAACGGTTTTTAACTTTAAAAAATGACTTTATATACTAGAATTAATATGAAGTAAAAATGAATGAATTATTTAATTAATGACGTTAACATTGTGACTTGAAATCGCTTCGGATACAAGCAAATTTGTAGTAGGTGACAGTTTACTGTAAAACTAATCTGCATGAGTTCATATTTTCGGAAGAAAAATACTAAATGAAATAAAGATTTATAATTTATATTTTGTACAGATTTTAGTTATTCTAGTTTTTTTTCATTTGGTTTTGTATGCAGTGTATTTTATTGTGTTATATTTTTGTAGATCCATAAATATTAAAAAAAGGAAAAATTTTTTAAATTAGTACAGATATTTATTTTCTATTTTAATTATATTTTTTGTGAACGTTCGAAAACCGTTTTTTTCAAAAGTCGGTTTTTGTATAAACCCTAAGTGATACATAGAGGAAATTCCTTGCACACACGTGAAACGAAAATGGAGAATAAAATTGTTTCGTACGAGTCTTCGTTTTCAAAAATTCACCCGACACGTGTAAAATTCGTGAAACATGCGAGCACCTGACTAAAAGTCGGTAGAATTTATCAGTAAGTATGGTACAACTGGAAATTCTGTAATAACTTTCATCGTACCAGGCTTCGTTTTCGATAAAACAATTATCCAAAATTGATTTATACAGAAAAAAAATATATTCTACATTTTCAAATTATTTTTGTGCGAGGAATTACCATATATGCCCAGTTGCACCACCCGTGCTATCCCACCCCGTATATAAGTGGGCTACTAAAGTGGCCCCCAGGGACATAGGACCCACGCGTTCTTTTATTTAACAGTATATAGGTACCTATTTCCAGATAATCTTATTGGGTAGCCTAGAAAACCTTCACCGTAATTCCATGCCGAATGAGAATGTACAAGTTTGTCGGTTTAAAGATCGCCATTTCTCTGCGTTGGACTTTTCACTTGGGATTGGATGAGAAGAAGGTATTCGAACCCGATGTCTCAGATAAAGTAGGACGAGATAAGCTTCCACGAATTCTGGAATTCCTGTATCGGAGAATCTAAGGAAACGTCACGCGGAACACCTCTAATGCGGTTCAATTTGAAATTCCAGGATGGGTATAGAGTTTCGGGCGGGGAAAGATGGTGGCTGGCAAAAGGGCCCGCTGGCGCGATCCGGTGAAGAGAACAATTCCCTTGCCAACCCTTTTCTTGTGATTAATGTATGCAAAGATAGCGCGCCCGGGAACAGGCTCACTCTCCTGATTGGTTAGAACGAAACCAGACAAGCAAAAGCAATTCCTCTGTAGCGTTCATTTAATGACTCCTCGATTAACGACGCGCCTGTAGACACCTTCAACGTGTCCTCCAATTAGGCTAATAATCAATTTTCTTCGTTACTGCAGTCGATGAACAGAGGCACACATTTCAAACGATGTATAATATTTACGATCCGTTACATCCTCAAACTCGAGAAGGACGAGGTGCATTCAACGAAATCCTTTGTAAAAGGTGGACATTAAGCAGCGGATGAAAAAAGGTAGAGATCCACGAATCTGAGCGTGGTAAACGTTCCCAAGGTAGCTTAAGTTTCAAATTCCAGGATAGCGTTCAGGACCACGGAGGACACAGGGATACTGCGCGGAGGGAGGACAATTCCCGTGGCAACCCTTTCAGCATGATTAATGCGCGCGAAGATAGCGAGTTCGAGGCCAAGCCCATCCCCGTGAGGGCGTATTAGTTTTAAGGGAAGGAAAGAGAGAAACGGAGGAAGAGAGGAGCAAAATAAAATGCCCACATCCGACCTCTTTCATTATAAATGCCCCTGTGTGTTTATTGTCGGGGGCCACTCTCTAGGTGTGCTCCGAAACCCGTAAACTCTTTCGGGGCTTTTTGGGGGCTGGACCGTCGGAAACCGTAGGACGCCTTCCTTACAAGATACACAGAGTCCGATTTTTTTCGGCATCGGGCTATAGATGCTGCTCGGAGATAAGGGAACGTGTACGCCGATTTCTCGGTTCCACGATCGTAAGTCTGCGCGTACCGGTGCGGCTCGTGTCTAATGAAATCACGGAATTCCGATTTTTCTTTTGGACCATTCTGCTTGGGCATTTACGGTCTGATGGCTGGGGACGAGTAATTTACAGGTGGAGGTGATGTTAACCGTATTTGCGGTACGGTGAATGAAGAATTTGTAAGGTGTAATGATAGAATTCGAGTCCGTTTCAGTGAGTAATTTATGTCACGACTGGGGAAAAATTGAAATAGTTTGAGACGAAATACTATAAAATGTACTACAAAATATTTCCATAAGCAAATACTGTTTGAAAGTACTATTTCATTTAATGCTTAAATAAAATACTATTTGAAAATACTATTTGAAAATACTATTTCATTTAATGCTTAAATCATGAGCAAATACTATTCACTATTTGCACTCGGATTCGCAAATAGAAAATAGGGGATCGAAAATAGTAGATACAAATTTCAAAATCAAATAAATCTCCCAAATGCCGTTCGCTACCATCTTAAAATTACGGCAAATAGTAGTTGAGTGATGTAAATTAAACAATTAAAATTATTTTAACCGTTTGCAGATCGCTATATTTTGAAATTTTGCCAGTGATGGTTTTTCGGTCTTATATTATAGTGTCAGACAAACGTAGAAAATAAATTTAATTGGTCAAGGTAATGCAAAATACATACGTAGACTTATTTCCACCTTCAAATTAATGTACCTGCATATTAATTAGTGAAATGTTACTATCCCTGTATTTTCTGAAGTTATAACACTTTAACACTTCGACTCTTTAACTGCTAAAATAACTTTCCTCTTGAATAACAACAATATAAACAAAAAATTATCTAATATTTTTCTCCGCGATTATATAATAACTGGTTCTAGCATAATTCATTTTATATTATTCTTTCTACCATCATTCGTACCACTATTACTCACCCTGCCATCATCACCGTAGTCATCATCATTAATCTCGGCATCGATCTCCCTGTCAGTGATTCAAATGAACATCATTTGGGTTCAAATTAATTAGAACTAGACAACATATTTGATACTCCTCAGGGAAATCATTTTCGACTTACTAATCTTACAAATATTACTTCAAAGTTAAACCGACTCCAAAAAGTGGCAATATTAGTATTTGCTCTTATTTTTTATAACAATGCAACAGGCCTGGTAAGGCCTCATTTATTTATTTCATAGCAGCCCATCGAATTTTATTGTGTTAATTAACATCATAATAAATATTAAAATTTTGTCTTCCTTTACGGATATTTATAGTACAAATACGAATGTGTAATAACATCAAACAGTAAATTTGTGTTTTTTTTTAAGTATTTATAAATAGAGACATCTCCAGTGTAAAAATGTTTATTTTGAAAATGGCATCACATGCTTTGACGGGTTAACAGTTAGTATTCAGTTAAATCCACCCCCCACAATTGTCGTAGACCTTGTTCAGAATCTCCTTATTAAAATTAAGATTCGTACCGCGCGGTGAGGAGCTCGTCATCGCTCGGAGACCCAGAAAATCTCAGCTGAACGGTCTTCGTCGAGCCTGATTAATTGAAGGTTAAGGGTTTCGGGACGTTAAGTGGTTCACTGAAATGTTTCTATGGGCTGATGCATGGTGGGAGCCACAAGAGGCCGCGCGTGGATTCAAAGGCGGGCGAAAGGACAAAGGAAAAAGAAGGAGAAGAATGCGACCTCGACCAGTTGCCGCTTCTTTCGTGTCAAAACACGGCGCTAATACATCATTAAAAGAACGCGCCCCTAGCGTGAAGGCCTAGCGCCACTGAGGGGCTACAAGGACACCTCATAATCGATTGGCTTACTTTCGATCAATGCTGTTTCCTATATCTTCGTTACAGCCTCGGCTCTATCTTGCATCCCTTATCATTTATTGCTTCCCAGTTATCGGTTCGAGCAGACTCTTCCTCGGCTCAGACTTCTAATTTCAATATCTATCTATTCTACCAAAATGAGGCTAGTAGAAGATGTTTTGAGTTGAAGGTATGAAGCGTAATACTTGCTATTGTCGTTTGATGTTTCTGGATATAAGTCAGGTAATATTTTAATATTACAGCTGCTGTACAGGTAGTTTATTTATAGCTTGATAAGCCATTGGATGCTTCGATATAAACATTTGTAAAAGGATCTCAGTGTCTTTCATGTAAATAATTGCGTTCCCACAAATCCTTTGATAGTAATGGCTCAGTGCGCGTAGCCACAGAGCAGAGAAATAAATCTCAATTCGAAGAACGCCTAATGTGACTAAACTGTGAATGATAACGTCTCGCTGGATCGGTACAAATGAATATAATTAATTATACTGTGTGATAGCAAATAGCGCTTCACAGACGTATATCTTGATTTATGGTAGTCACGCTAATTCATTTAATGAAACATAGTATTGACTAAATAGGAATCATTGACTGGCATTAATCTTTCCTACGTGTAATCTGCAATCACTTAATTGCCTTAATCACTATTGACAATTCTGCAGCCACTGCTCCAAGTTTCTCATAGTCTGCTATTTAAAATAAACCTGACGTACTAAACATACATTTTTTAATCCTTTTCTGCAAACTCATAGTGGAATGAACAGTCGACTTGTGGAAGTAAAAAATATTGTAACCTTTCGATATAAAGAAATTTTAGTACCATGACATGAGAAGATAAATAAAATCAGAATGTAACAGTAGAAAATAAGTTTGCAGCGAAACCTGCTGACGTTGGTACAACATTACATCAACACAGCAACCTCAGACTTAATATCACTCTAATACGAAGATAGTGCAATCTTTGCCATTCAGGGGCCTTTTTCACTCTTCTACTGTTACATGTGCTATATAATTTCCAACTATTTTTTTCCCCTTCTTATCTTCTTATGTTTTATTTCGTAATGTCTACTGTGCAATAGAGAATTATTATTATTATTATTATTGTTATTGGTATTGGTATTGGTATTGGTATTGGTATTGGTATTGGTATTGGTATTGTTATTGTTATTGTTATTGTTATTGTTATTGTTATTGTTATTGTTATTGTTATTGTTATTGTTATTGTTATTGTTATTGTTATTGTTATTGTTATTGTTATTGTTATTGTTATTGTTATTGTTATTGTTATTGTTATTGTTATTGTTATTGTATCTATAATGGCAATGTAAAAGCGAGAAGTTAAGCAAACAAGAAATTCTATAAAAAAAGTCTGTCCCAATAATCTAATGACTCACTGCATCTAAAATTCCACTCTGTCATGGCCAATTTCGATTAAAATCAGAGCCACCACGTCTGCTGCATTCACGAAGTTCATACGTGCACGTAGTTAATACCAGATTTGGGCAGTACCTAAATAAAAAATGATTTAAATAACGGATCAAATAAAAGTCACTTTAACTTTAGATTATTTGACCAATAAAGTTAATTTTTTTTTTATTTACCTAACCCAGGTCAACTTTACTCGAGACACGATGAATAATTTTTACAATTTTTATTTATTATTCCAAATTTTATTTAAGTAAAAATTTTGCCCAACTCCGGGTAACATTATTGTTGCCACAGAAAAATGGCATTCAGTTCTTTACTGGACCAAGTGTGCTTGAACGTAGAACGGAGGACGGTGGAACTCGCGGGTGAAGGGCCTACGGTGGAGGAGTTAAATGACAAATTGATGCGGTGTTAAATTGGCGGGCGAGCCGATGCAGGTAGATGCATTTAGAGATACACCCGTAACTTCTAGGTACGGGGCCAGCCGCTCCAAGTCGAATTTGCGACGCCCTCGGGCACGATCGTTATACATCGCAGCTTCTAAATTAGTCTCAACTCACTCTGATTGAACACCGGCGTGGCGAACCCTTAGCGATCGCGCGCGGCCCGCTCGATCGAGGATTTATCACGACCCGATCGACGAACACTAAAGGCGAGTATGCCTGTCGATGATCATCCCGCTCCACGCTCGGCTACGTCGCTTCGTATGACGTTAAATGCCGCACTTCGCCCAGGCGCGAATAATGATCCGAAAAGGAAGTTCGTTGGTTCTTTGATGGATGTCTAATTGTTGGATATTGGATTTAATTTGAAAAAAATCGTGAGTGGGCAATGGAATTTTCTTTATGGTAAAGGAGAATTTAAAAGGGTCTCTGGTTTTACATTCTAATCGGGTGTTATTTGAGGATTATTTATATTTTAGTGGAGTAGTGATAGTGTGTCTGTGGTAGTGTTTGATATGAAGAATACACAACTTTTTAATTGGAGTGAATTAGTAATGGGAAAATTCATTGTATACTGGTGGAGGATTCTTTTTGTATTTCAGGAAATAGTGATTGCTCTGGAATTTGTATTATATATTTCGTATTCCTAGAATGTTTAAACTGAACTTCAGTGGCGTGTTTTGTTTATTTTATTGGTAAATAAATGTAGTCAAAGCATAGGTCCACAATCTGTACATGTATTATAAATGTTCAAAGCAGATGTTTTGAGCAAGCTTTGAATAATGAAACTTCATCTTATTAACTTTTACCATTCTCTAGTATTTGACTATAATAATTCATAATTAAACACATAAATCGAAGAGTTCTTGTAGAAAACACTGTAAGTACTACAATTAGAAAAAAAATCTTTTTTAGCGGAAAATGTTCTAAGTGCCAATGGTAATACGCAATTATGAAATAAATGGTAATTATTAAACAACACAAATTACTTTATTACGTTCCAGTTCTGAATTTGCCCCACTAACTAACAAGTAGATTACATTCTTCACACTTCATATGAGTCATACAGCAATTAACTCATTACCCAATTGAATACTCTCGCACAAAGAGCTCCCTCAGAAAATCGCAAAACTCTAACGACCAAAACACAAAAGACCAACCCATTCAATCAAATTCACTTTCACGTCGGATCGACTGCACATCGTGGCAGCCGATGATCTCCAAATGCCAGCAACTTTGCAACAGCAACGTGGAAGTAGCGCGTAATCGATTCTTTTCCCTCATTTTTCGCGAATCAAGGCGAGTTGGTTTTCGAACGTAAATCACATCGTGCTCGCCGCTGGTGCTACTTAAGTAATATACCACGGATAATTCAAGGCCGGTAGCAACGAGATACCTTAGAACACTGCGGTTTTTTGCGCCCCGTTGCAAAAAGGCCGGAAGGAAGAGAGTTGGAACTATCATCGGCGTTTAAACGGGAGAACGCGTTGCCGATCGCGGACAGTGCAATTTTCCGTATTTCGATTCCCCAATAAATAACGCTCCGCCGGGGAGAAAAATCTCGCAGGCGGACTCGCGTTCGCCGCGTTTCCTCTGCGCCGCTTAAACGGTGGAACGGAGGGAAAAATGGCCCCCCGGTGTTACAGTTTCGAACGAGCAGCGGCCTCGCGAGGGGAAATAGGCGCAAAAAGCGCGCATCGATGGTCACGGATGCGCTGCAATTATTCGCAATGTCCGAAGAGCATTCCATGATAACATGGGGCAACGTCAGATCACAACGATTTATGACAGTTCGATGAATACTTATTATGGCCGCGCACTCCGGCGGTCAACGATTACTACAATTAACGGGCATCGATTTAGCATATGTTTAAACCGCGTACATGTTATTTAGATAACAATAATACCGTCGGTAAGTGATCCAGGATGTTAATATTGATACGTAATCGCTCGTATAAATATAAGACGCGAGGATTCAGGAGTTTAGTGGCATAGGCACGCTGCGACGTAACGTCATAGACTTGTGCAGTACGTGCCTACCTATGTATGGTTTCTGGAGTTTTAGGGATTCTTTGCTTTTATGTCCAATAATGGAGCAACTATTAGCTTCATTTTTATCGAACTTGTGATTCGATTTACGAAAAGGAGAGGAAGAGTTTTTGAATGTTTATTGGAAGACGATGCTTTTGGAAGTTTTTAATGTGAGGATAAAAGTTTGAAGAGATGTACATATGGACGACCGAGATTCATAGTGGTGTAAGTCACTCGCATGGTGTTTCTCCTAAAATAATATTGTGTGTTTATGGTTATAAAAAACTTTACATATATACTGCACCTGTGAGAACACCTCTAAAGGCTGAAAATACTACCATAATAA
The DNA here is from genome assembly GCA_910592295.1 of Andrena haemorrhoa. NCBI lineage: Eukaryota > Metazoa > Arthropoda > Insecta > Hymenoptera > Andrenidae > Andrena > Andrena haemorrhoa. Next base: position 10,570,730 of record OU342943.1, read on the forward strand.
ATATGCACCTACAGACTTCAAAATTTAAGAAATTAATTTTCAATTTTTTTTCAACCTACTTCAAAAAGGAGGAGATTATAGATTCGACCCGTAAGTAATTTTTGATGATCTTTTTTATTCCAAAAAGGACGATGCGCTGGTGGTCCCATCCTACTACACTGCATCAATATTGGCTGAATATTTTGTCAGTTCTGGTTAATAATAAAGACTATTGTCACCTAATTATTGTTATCTTATGTACGTGCGCGCATATCTCCTCAGCATGGTGGGTCAATATATATATATATATATATATATATATATATTGACCCACCATGCTGTTGTCAATATATATATATCTAAAAGGTTAAGAATAAAAAAATGTAAAAAAAATTATAATCGACTTCAAAAAAATAAAAATGCACTAAAAAGTAAAAAATAATTTATTCCCTTATTTAATCTGCGACTCATATTTTTTAAGTCGGCGCCTCATCATTTGCACTGTGTAAATCTAGCGCCGACTTAACAAAATTGAGAGTCGTAAATTAAATAAGGGAAAAAATTATTTTTTACTTTTTACTTCATTTTTATTTGTTTGAAGTAAAATTTAATTTTTTTTTTTTACTTGTCAGCACAACGCATGAACTGCGTCCAATTAGCATCAGCACATTCATTATATTAATTTATACTGTTCATGTATGTTTCAAAATGCTCTGCTTTTGTTAGTTAATTGCTAAAGAGAAATGCTCTTATTTCTCAGTCGAGAATGATGTTATAACAAAATGCACTGTGACAGTAAACAGATGGAGCCTTTAAGACTTAAAAACTGTTATTAACTCAAATTCTCAGAATTTGCACTTACACCACTATGATTCTCAGCCCTTCGTATGTTTTATTCTAGTTTCAAAGTTGTTGTGAGAGCATCTTGTGAATGTTATCTCCAGTTCTATTGAGATATTTGCTTGTGTAATTTCACATTATTTAATTAGCGCACAGGGTGACATGCAATATTAAATATCTTGAAAGTATCTTTCGATTTATTTTCTCAGTTTTGTACAGTAATTTGTAGCTAGCTATGATTTTACACAATGTTCCATTATATGTACTTCTATTATTATTCGAGAAATACCTACTAAAGAAATTCATTGTCGTAATAAAACTATTTTCAGTATGGGCTCCAAGCAGGGCTTCGATTTTCACCCGATTTCTACGTAGAAGATTATTTGAAGGATTACGTGCTCGCCAACAAGCCACCAAACATTGTGAAACTAAACGAGCCTTAGAAATGTGTGAGACTAAATGAAAGTTATGTCGACCAGGTAGTCTAACTCCAAAAGCAGAAAGTGTTACACAATAAAGTACGAAAAAATGGTAGAAAATTAAATCATTTCTGTTGCATCTATAACATATTTACTATTGTTTAATTTGAATCCGAAATTCCTGATTTTCTAACTTTTTTTAATGTTCTTATCTGGCCACCCTGTATATGACTGCAACATTCATAAAGGCGAATAAAAGAAATCCAGCACACAGATAACACACAGCTCGATTTCTTCTTCCAATTGACAGTAACTTATGTTGCCTTCATTCATCAAATATTACGCAGAAGCAAAGTTCATCACCAAACTGTAATTCGTTGATGTGAAAGCTGCGTGAAAGTCGGAGGAAAACGTATCAGACAGCTTTTATGGGGGCAATAATTTATGAAGCTGTAATATAGAAAATAGTAAAACATAGCCAGTGAAAATCTCTCCTGCCATCGTATAACACGAAACACTTGCATCACTGGGATACTAAAATTTCGTAAAATTTCAGCAACTATTCCTTAGATCAACATCTTTCACCATTTAACCGTATTTTCCTTTAATTTGAAGTGTCTTTTTATTTTCTCGAAGAAGCAAACATTTTTAAGAAATTTTGAAGAGAAAATCTGTTTCACTATTTTTCCATCAAATTTACACTTTTGTATTCAACAATTCTTATCAAACACTATGTACTTCTATATCTTTGGGAAGAACGATTCTTTGGGAATTTATTTCAGAAAGTACATGCATATTTTTATGCAAAGCTTTTGTATTCTCGAAACGGGTTTTTCGTTTGCGGTGACCACGATTTCTCAACACCGCTTCACCAATCTTTCCGAAACTTTGTAGATTTCTTCCAGACATTCAAATCTAGTCCAATGCATAGCTTTTATTTTACGAGTGACAAATACCTAAGTGTTTTTTTTCTACGAAAATCGATCATTTCACTTTCATTTTTTGCATAAAAATATACATGTACTTTCTGAAATAAATTCCCAAAGAATCGCCTGTTAGATACTTTTTACCCTGTAACACTCTCAATTTTTCGAATTTTCCAATGAACTCCTTTTTAAAATACTTCTAAGACTTGTACCTACCATAAGCAATCAGAAAAAAAATCGATTTTTTCACCTCGAAATACCCATGCACCCCCTTAAGTGAAAATCACTTCTGGTGTTCAAATCCGGTCCAATTAAAAATCTCCTTCGCGCGTAAAGCGTACAACTAGCACATTTACGGAAGTCCGGCGCATTTAGATTTCTTCCCTATATGAGACGCGAAATACCTTATCAGCTAACGAGAATCCTTCGAACCTATCCCGATACGCGGAGATATTCTCAAGCGTTTTAAGATCAATTCACGACAAATTGCAACTCCTTCAATCGGGGATTTATCACGATTGAATCGACGTTTATTATAGTCATTACCTTGGCTACACGTTGGTCCGCGCTCATTTGCATGACGCAGACACGACCGTTCCCTTCGTTAAAGCGGCGATACCGGGCCGCCAGTGGACAGTATATTGTTCATAAATATCGGTAAAATTGGAGTAACATCTCTCGCGATGCTCGCCGATGACCATCCTGCGGGAAGCACCGAGATTAAGTGACAAGTTATCTCGCCCGATATACGCAAATTTCTGCCCGCGTGAAGTCGACACTTTCTATGAGAAACACTTGTCCCTTCTGTGCACGGTAAAATGCCTCTCTGGTACACACTTGAGTTATAAAATGTATTCAGACTTATTTTCATTGCGCGTCCTCTCCGCGCGTCCACGGCGCCCCGCGATCCTTTTATTGGAATTCGTAATTCGCGCGATATTACAATATTTAACGTTGCAACTATTACTGTATAAAATATCCAGTGGTTCGCCGGGATCGTTAGAATTCTTGCCTGAAATTGTTATACTTAGAAGCATGGCATGTTTATAGGCGGATGTTTGGAAAAAATTAGTATTTGTAAAATGGGGAGATATTTAAATGATTGGGATTTTTGCAACATTGTCAACGAGTTACGACAGTTAACGCAGGCGTAGTCGAATTATTTTCACGTACTCGAAATTGCTGGGTAGCTCGTTTTATTTCGGAATATATAGTTTATTCGATTTTTTAAGCTTCTAACGATGAATAGACTACCCGGGCGATATTTGTCAAGCGGTAAATGACGATTATTAAAATGAATTAATTGCATGTCAATAATCGTGCAACAAGTAATACATTTCTCCGACTCGGTGCATGTGTACACAGTTGCTCGTTATGCACATACGCACGCACGCCTACGTTCCTCAAACTCGACTTCCCTACTATTAACAGGTATTTTATGAATATGCATTCGTGACTTCAAGACCAGCATTTTTCGCTGTTTAAGTATTCAATGTCGGCCAGGGAAAACTTTGTATATCGCCGTCACGCGAAGCGGGCATACTGCATGAATGACACGCTTTTGCGTTTATTTTACATGGTTTATGATTGTGATTAACCCCATAAATTCCGGAACCATGTCTTTACAGGGTCCAAAGCCATGTATTTATCATTGAAAAATCATCTTTTTTAGTCATTTCGATTTTATTCTTAGCCGGAGGCTGCGCACTTGAGAACGTGGCTTAAGTTGAGAAACTACCCTTCAAGTGGTAGGGAGGAATATGTATTGTATAATTGTTAAAATTGGGTCCCCTTGATTATACTTATTAGCTTATTACTGCTGGATTAATTCTAAATTAATTCAACGTTCCATACGTTGTCTGAAAGATGTAGAGTAGACGTAGGTAAAAGTTCGCACCATGCGAATTTCATTGTTCGAGTTGTGGCAGTTGCCAATGGTGATTGACAGTCAATTGTCAATCAAGGTAGAGTCACCAGTGTCGAATTGTGTAGCTGTGCTTCGTTTTGTTATCGTAAAATACGCTAAGTATTGAAGTCGTTAGTTCTGATATAACATTCTCATTTTTAGGAATGAATATTATTCCTATAAATTGATCAGTAATTATTTCAATTAATATGTCGTCTGAAAGAACTGAAGTTCTTCTATTCAAAAGTACTAATAGAAGTTTTCAGTTCACCTCACAGATAACAGGATTGATTAAACAATAGAAAAGTAGCTGTGCTGATAAGAGGTCGAATGCAAACTCCCCATTTGAAAATCAACTTAAAGTAAATGAAGCAATGAAAAGAAAATCTGAATGCGAACGTGCAAAGAAATAATTAGAAAATAATATCTACTTCTGAAAAGTTTCGAAAGGAACAAAACAAATCGGTTCCAAAAAGAGAATAGCCCAACCATCAACGTCTATGAATAAACTAATTAGTCCTGCGTGTGAAGAAGAATACCGTGATTCTCCAGAAGACTGATGGCTGCGCGAACTACGAAAGTGGGTGTAATGTTATGTGCTATTACTGTTACCTTGAATAAATAAAAATAAATTGTAAACTATTAGTGTTTTGCTATATTACCACAATTATTGTACGTAGGAAAATAAAACACTTTTGTGAAAATTTCTCGTTGCGTTCTTTTACCCCATAACATGCGAACTTTTGCCCCACATATTGGGTAAAAGTTTGCATTTGACACTTTTTGGAAATATTTATTTTATATAAGTTGTGACAGATAAATTTACACGAAGTCACTGCCTATCACATAATAAGGGATAGTAGCTATTTTTTACACAATGATATATGCTATCAGTGTAATACCAAGGATTTTAAGGAAGTCCAACTTTTAAGTGTGCACTCTTGCCCCATAATACTCCATCAACTCGACCAATACCAACCCCCATTACTACCAGCTTGGTAATGCCCCATACCCTAGGCTAAAGGACCCAATTACTGACACCTAACCAATTACTGTCACCTTAAGCTATTTTACTTAAATAACGAATAAATAAACTATAGTATAGATTATAGGTTGAATTACAAAATTCTTTTTGTGTATGACTTTACAACGTTTATTTATTCGTTTATTTATTTTAAGTAAAATAGTTTAAGGTGACAGTAATTGGTTAGGTGTCAGTAATTGGGTCCTTTACCCTATCTCTTCGAAACTATCCAGAAATCCTCGTGCAAAGCAAAAAGTCGCCTGACGCTCCAACCTTCCTCGTGCCAACTATTGGTGCCCTAAACTGTTCCATTTTCTAAATTAATGTCGACATCTGCCCCCCCTCGCAGAAACCACGCACAAGGCAATCAAATCGTCTCCACTTTCACAGAAATTCCAAGGATTCACCCGTCTCCCAGAAAGCTTGTAAAGCCCCACTTGTCCAGTGGCGTTTTTTGTCGTCCCCCTCAGTTATCGTTAGTCTTACGAGCCACAGAGGCTCTTATGATCCTTGATTGACATGCAACATTCCGCGAGAAGAAGGCAGCTCCTCCAATTTACGCGGTTCTCGCGCGGGAAATTATGACAGCACGTGACGTCGGCGCTTTTGCTCTCTAAAAATAGTAATCCGCGGAGTGAGCTAATCCCATTGAAATAGTGGCGGGGTGGTGGACGCAAAGGAATCCGCGCTAGACAACGGGTGGAATGACATCTGGCGATGGCGACGGGGAGAGTATTCCCTTGCTGGACGCCGTGGCACCAGCCAACCATCGCGAGGCTTCTAACGCGTTCGACGAATTCGTCGCGTGTAATCCTTTATTCGATTAGAGCGCCAACGCGATGCGCTTAGTCCGCGTCGCCAACCCTTGATCTAGGCAACACTTGCGCGTCTGCTTCGGGACCAACAGACCGATTACCCGCTGAGTGGACGGTGCTTTTTTTCTCGTCGACGTTAATTCGCGAAAATAGAATGACAGAATTTCATTCACGTCGAATTCATAGTGGAGGGAATTTGAAACGTAACGTTGGTTCAAGTGCTCTCCTCGTTTCAACCACTTGCGGTGGAATGATGAGCTGCGCTCGCGCTACCCTCTTCGTTCTATACTTGGATTACATTAGGTCGCTGGACAAGTTAATTCGTTTTATTAAACCAAAGTCTTTATTAAAAGTAAGAACATGTTATACGGTTTTCTAATCGCAGTATGTATTTTTATTGGCTATCTATTAACTTTTGCCACTTTTCTGGTAAAAGTATAAGTAGGCGTAGTAAAAGAAGACATTTTTGTCTGCATAACAGTGAGCAAACGAAATTTTGCACCGACCTAGTATATAATAGAGTATAGGTATGAGATAATGTCCTACGTTTGGCAAAACTATCTTTTTTATTTTTGTCAGTGGAGAATACTGAGCATTTTTAAGATATTATTACTATTGTATGTTTATTTATTAATTAATCTCTAATGCAAGTGGTTGACCCTTACATACAGGGTCATAATAAGTTACCTAATTTAGTTATGCAGAAAGCAACCAACCCCCAAAATGGCAAAAAATTAGTTAAACGCAGCATGGATTTGAAATTTTTGTGATGTCTTTATTTTTCAAAAATTACCAACCCATAGAACAACTCTTATATTATACAATTTATTATTAAAACTACCTAGCCATAGTTCCCTTAAAAACTGTTAAAACGAAAGCTACAGAAAATTGAAAATATTATTAATTATTCTACTCACTGTTGAATAACCCATTGAGAAACATTGTAAAACAATAATACGAATTAAAATATCCCCAATAGAAATAAAGATACTTTTCTTTAACAATTAGAATCTTCAGACTTTTACTCAGTTTCAGATCATTGAGAGTTGTTAGTTGAACCGTCATCTTATCATGTACGCACATCTCAGAGGAAGCTTTTATATTAGATTTGTTCTTATTTTCTTAAAGAAGTAGTAGGAAAAAGTAACAAGTAAAAGAAATACCTAGGGTGGGTCAAAGTGGACCCCGTATCTGCTGGCAACAGTTGAACGTTAAATTTGCTAACCTTGGAAGATGTTAAATATATTTCAAGAAGAACGGAATGAGCTGGTTGCTTCGTGAATCCTGATTCCGAATCAATGTTCATGGGGAGAGAAAATGTTTTGCGGGCGGAAATATATGCGACGCGTGCTTCGAAAAGACCGTTTGCATGAAAATCATGCGTTGTCAACAAATGGCCAAGGTTGCAGTTATTGTTCCTTAACTTGGAGAGGAACGTCGAACTCTGAAGCATGCTTGAATTGCAAAACAGTTGTATATTAAAAATTCCGTGCTTAATACAGTTTGATGGTTCTTTTACCCAGTTGGATAAAACGTGTCTCATTACAATATTGACATTGTTTTCTTTGTACATATACCAACGTTTTCATTTGTCTAAAGTGATTCGTTATTAATGAGGATTAAAGAGGAACAAATTGATTTCGAAGATCTATTTAGTAGATTTCATTTCAGTTCCTCTCCCACTTATTCACAAATATCAATTTCAGACTAAATAGCCAAAATAAAACTTTAAAAAGTTCAATAAAACGCAAGGCTGCATTAATTACAACATAAAAATTGCTTTTAGAGGAAAAGTGGGACATCAATGGAAATAATTTCTAAGGGAAAATTAAGATATTCGGTTTCGCGCGCTGTTTCGATTTAGAAGGATAAGATGTAGAAGGGCTAAGAAGGCAGATTACGATCTCCTATATTAATACCATTTTCCGTGAAAGCAGAAAAGGTGGAGTGTGTAGTTTATGATGCTGTCGGTTCACACCGAGAGCGAACCGCCCTCTTGGCAAAGCACATAATTTCCAGTAACATCGGGTACCACCCTTGTCCCCCACTGTTTTCCACGCATTTCTTCCCTAAGAACTGTCACGTTAAATACTTTATATATTTTAAACTGAAATTTCACCAGAATTTACATATATATATTCTGGCGTATACAGATGCATTCCATTCGACGTTGCTTGCTATTTCTTAACATTTTGTAATCAATGTTGTGTACTGCCTCATTTGAAAAAACCTTGTAGGTATCCTAAATTTTTATTTCATATAAAATAGCTGAACAGATATTTGGAATATGTCACATGCTGTAATTAGATTTCGATTATGCTTGGAGACTGTGAAATTTACTTCCAGAGCTTGTGTTCTTTATATCCTCACTGAAAATAGAACACTAAACAAACTAATGCTTTGAATTCTACTGTAGTGCAGATAAACAAATTTCTACGACCAGTAACTGAATAAATTAAAATGCAATAGTCGATGGAAATTCAAACATTCTGTCAGACATGATTTTTCATCAGAGTTTTCAGTAAAATTACACAATAATAAAGCATGATTGAACTCATCTAATTGTACTCCTTCAGTCTTCTAAAAAAACCATATAAGTCAGTTTACAAATACCAGCAATAACATTGGTCCTTAGTGATTTTGCGAAGGTATTTTCTATTAATAAATTCTTTCCACGTACAGGCATCAAACATTAATACCTGCCAACACAATAATATGATATCCACCAAGATATTAACATGCCCTATATCTATTACACCGCCTTTTATAAACAAAAATCAAGGGAACTGAATTTATAGGAAGCACCATTTATAGGAAGCACCATCGCCAAACTGTACGGAAGCTTTTGCAGCTTGCTTCATAAAATCAAAAACAGTCGGTGAAACTCGTGTGTCACTAGCGAGACGCGATGGTGCACGCGCCCCTTACATACGGTGACCGCCGCGCGAGGCGATAGATATTCATAATGGATGTTCATACAGTAAATGGAACTGCTGAATACTGACGACCATGAGCACGACGGCACAGGGTGGGCCCTCTGTTTGCTTGTGCAACACAGCACTACCGTCTAATGACAATGTCGTGTTTGACAGATTATTTTAATGGGTTAAGCTTCTTAACATTCCCACTCACATGTGCGTTTCGGCTCGTTATGGCATTAAGTGTTTGCTGTAATCCCGGAGATTTAGACAAGAGCCCTACGCGAATCGACGCCAGGTATTTTCACGTGATTCCACTGAACAGTTGTTGAAATGCTTGTTTTTTATACTAATGTGGATTGAAACTCTCCGCGTGATTCTTGGTATTCTGTTACTTTGAAAATCTAGTACGATAAAAGACGGGTTTAATGCGGAGGTATTATGATTAAATAAGGATATCGAAGGCTTGAAGATCGAAAGTATGGTACATTAGAAGAAATGTAACAAAGAGATGGTTGGAATTATGTTGGTTTAAAATGGCAAACTAAATTAACACGATGAAATGTTACAACCCCTAATGGTACCAGGCGGTCGTTTCTGTTTAAAATGAAGCATTTATTTTTCCTTTAACTACAAAGAAATAAATCGAGGCTGAGACTTCTTCTTTGACACAAAGTTCTTTAAGGGGTCATGCTCAGTCAGGAGGCCGAAAAAAGGGTGATCTTTGGGAATTTTTTACTCGAAAGCTATAACACATTTCTCAAAAATTCTTCTTTCCTTTTAAAGATTGCACCTAGTACTGTGTATCGTAATTTTTGTATTTAAAAATATTTATTAATAACAAAGTTATTGTCCATCTCTCAAAGGTCCTCTCAAAAAAGGCTTCTGCGGTGACCACTGCTGTTCGAAAGTCGATCATCTAAATTAAAAAATTCAAAAGAATTTACTTAGTATATTATATTATCTTGTCTTTGAACGAAGGATTTTTCGAAATATTGATTTGGGAAAAAATGGCGGATGTTTAAAGTAAAAGTATCAATTTTCATCATAAATCGTGCCTGATTTTCGTCAATTAAAAGAAAACTAAGCATTGGATAAAAAAATCATTCGTTCAAAGACTAGTTTATTGTTCCTATAGTAAGCTTGTAAAATTTGAAGTAAATCGGTTGAATGGTTTTTTAAATATTTTGGTCACCGATTTTCAAAGAACCGTTCGAGTGATGGACAATAACTCAGTTATTGATAAATATTTTTAAATAAAAAAAATTGCGATGTACTAGTTGCAATCTTTAAAAGGAAAAATGATTTTTTGAGAAATATGTTATAGCTTTTGAGTACAAAATTTCCAAAGACCACCCTTTTTTTCGGCCTCCTGACTGAGCATGACCCCTTAAAATCATAAGCTTTAAAAGAAATTTGTTTGTTTAGTCAAACGTATGCATTATTGTAATATGACGCTACAAATGGATCATTAAGGGAAGATTCCGGTCTAAAAATCGATTTTTTTATTTCATTTTTCGAATGTTATTCAAATCATTTTTTTTCACTGTTTAAAGTATTGTTAAACATTACCCAAAACTACTAGTCAAAATTTGTATTCATCTCCCTGTAATTAATTCGCAAAAAATACTTGACTTTCGAGCGATCTGACTGCCTAGTCCCCTTAAGCCCTCTGTTGCACCATGCATATTCTCACAAAGGTTCACTGCTCCTCAAGGGAAAACATCTACACCTAGTAACAGCGGTAAACTGCCACCACCGATCGTAGTGAATCTAATCTGTTTACAATACACCACTAGGTGACTGCCAAATGTGAATCAAATTCCGACTAAATAATTTCGATACAATCTCCCATGTGCTTTACTCTTAGAAACGAATTATTCCTAAACAGAAAATACTTTCTGCCTACTGCAAAGAAACAAATTTAACGACTTCGCCAACACCCCCTAGTTGCTTCCGAATTTTCAGACCAACTTCCCTTTCGATTGGAAACACCACCATCCTCGTATCAACGTCCACGTGCGCCCGTGTTGCCAGCTTCCATCCCGAGCCAGCTTCCACGGTGCCTAAGCTTGTCGGGGCTCATTGAGTCGGGGTGCATGTAAATTTATTCCAGTGAGGTGTGGTGCGACGTGCTGCACATATATCGTGCATGGACAGCGGAACTTCGTCTTGCCGCCTCCACGTAAGTTATGTACCCACCCGGTCGGTCATCCACGTCAGGTTCCTCACAGGTCTTCGGACCACTTTCGCTTTTGGCGTTCCCGTTGCCGTCCCGAAAGAATAATTCCGATCAGTCGCCGGTCGGCCGACTTTACGCGTCTCGTTAAAGCCCCTTTCCCCCCCTGTCCGCGTTAATATCTTTCCTTTCCATCGGCTCGCTTCGACCGCCACGTTTGCTCGCGCTTTAATAGTGAATTATAGTGCTACTATAACGCGATTCTTGCGTTGTAATATAAACTATGCCCTTCGGCTGTGCGTTCACGAAGTCGCGCGATGACCTGTGAAAGGTGGAATGTAAGATTGGAATTTATTAATGTGACGCGTAAATTTGTGGTGGATATTAAGCCTTCGTGGTCGCACGGGGTGCATCGCAGGTAATTTGTTTTTCTTCGCCAATATTTCTGTAAATTTGTAGACCTTAATAATAATATTTAAAAATGTGGTGAATTTTAAAGAAAAGAATCACTCTTATACACGACTATTTTTCCAAATACAAATTTCAACGTATCAAAATTTACATTTCTAGGAAAAGACTATTAGATCATGATTGTATCACTGAACAGTTAAAATATTAAAAAATACGGAAATGGTAACTCAAAAATGACGCTGGGGTGTAGTGAACCCCATGTGACCAATTCGTGATTATAAGAAAGTGTGAATATAATCGTCGATATTTTAGATAACAACTATTCTCTGAAGTAGCTTAAAATTTAGCTGAGTTCTATTTTCTTTTTTCAGAATTACACATTGATCGAAGATTGTCTTCTTGTATACCTGCCGGTTATCGCAAAAGTTTGTAAAATGTATAGAGATTTTGATAATTTGATTATACTGGTGTTACATTATGGTATAGAAGTAAGTTACTTCGTTGTATCTGAAGCGTATAGTATCGAATCAGTTCGTCTCTTATCGTCTTCAACGTTTACTTCAGTGAAGCACTTCGCATGAAATTTTTCTTAGATTTCGTAATCTGGGTTCCAGTGGTATCACGGTAGCCTTGACTGGCAGTAGAGGAGCTACTCGTGACTACAATCAACGTTTCTCTGTGTGTGACTTGAGAGACAGGAAAAAACTGGCGACGATGGAATTTTCATTTTTTTGGCTAACTTGAATGATACCGAAGTCGACCACGGGCCAATGTTATTTAAGGGAGTACAAGACTATTGACCGACTCAAATCGACGGTTTCTTTTGGTTTGGATTGTTCAGATACCAAATAATCACCATACCGGTACTTTTCACATTTTTCTATGCACGCATTTGCAATTTAAAAGAATTGCCAGAATGTTGAAAATTGTTGTAAATCACTTCATATAAAACAAAAATATAAAAATGCCAACGCTATGAAAGGAAGCAATCATTTTTAACCTATTTCAGAAAGGAGCAGATTATAGATTCGATCCATATGTATTTTTTTTATGTTTGTCCTCGCATAACTCCTCAGCATCTGGACCGATTTTGATAATCCTTTTTTTATTCGAAAGGGGGCGATGCCCTGGTGGTCCCATCCTACACTGCATCAATATTGGCCCAATATTTTGTTAGTTCTGGTTAATAATAAAGATTATTGTCACCTACTTAATTATTATAATTTTATGTACGTACGCGCACTTCTCCTCAGCAAGTTGTGCCAATATATATATAGAACTAAAAAGTTAAATACAATTTTTTCCTTATTTAATCTACGACTCTCATTTCTTTCAAGTCCGAGCCAGATTTACACAAAATATTTTTTACTCTTTAGTGCATTTTTATCAGTGATGTCGTAACTTTTCTATTAAACCACCAAAATTTCACCAAGGTTTCAATGTATTGAGTTGATTCCGGTACAGTCTAAAAGGGATTCACTTTAAACGTAGCCGAAATCTCAAGGCAGTCGGTTAATTAGCTTTTGAAACATCATAGCCCCGATTTTAAGCACTATTCTATTCAAATCCTCCTATTTGCTCAACACTTTGAATTTCAAGAAGACGTTTAAAAGACGGATTCTTTCGAACCGAGACGTGAAACTACCCTCTTGGGAACATGTCCGCGCTCGTATCGGCGTGTGCACGTGGAAATCAATAATGATTAAAGCCACATGGCTGGTATTCGTTGACAGGAGACGAATAACGCCCGGTACTCCTGTTTGCATCCGAGACGCGACTAAATTCTTTGATCTCCCTCGAAGGATCGGAGTCCAGCGAGCCTCTGCGCAGCTTTAAACGTCCTCACGAGCCGTAAAACCCGACACTGAAATCTGAAACGTTGCCTAAAGATCGATGGCGAACATCGTCAGCCAGTGCGAGTAATGTAGTTGATGAAAAAGAAGTAAAAACGGAGGATTTGTGCTGGCTCCGGTCGCGCCGGAAGTGGTGGGTGCCAACAGATCTGGCGGCGAAATTCGAGAGCCGTAGATCCCCGGTTCGTAGATCCTTTCGCATATACGCGTCTCCCGGGCGTATGCCAACAACAACGTGTAGATCCGGAGGCACGATACGCCCAATTTATTGGCGTTCTTAAACGGAAAACACAGACTCGTGACCTCCTTTGTTCCTCTAACGATTCTGCAGGTGCGAACGTTTCGGTCGAGTTCGATCGAAATCTTATTAACGAATGAAATTGTGGAAGGATTCGTGGAGTAGTCGTGGGTCATTGAACTTTGTGATAAAGCAGGTACGGAATATTGGTGGTCTATTGAATTTTATGATGCCATGGGTACTACAGAATTTGTGGTTTCGTTGAATTTCATGATAATGAAAGTGTCATGTGTGTCAGTAGCGCACTCAAGATTTAATCTTGGGGGAGCCGAGTTGAACGGATACAAATATTTTTAATGCAAAATCAATAAAATTCATTAGGTGATTATGAAAATTTATTTAGCTATAGAATAAAATCCATTTTTTTTATTTTTACAAAACTCTTGAATTACTTCAGTTCTGGTTACATTAATCTCTTTTTTCCTTTTTTTGGGGGATGCCAGGACCCCTTGCCCCCTTCTCTGGGTGCGCTTCTGACGTATGTCATAAGAGCTTTGCAGAATAGATTATTGTCATGCCTTATTTGGAATTTAATAAATTTGTTTCTACTATACCTACGAAGTATTTTTAGAAAAAAGATAAACAAATTTTGGAGCACGTAGGTGGTTGCAAAGGTAAATATAGAATATTAAACACGTTGGATGTTTTATATTTCTCTTGTGTGGGTTTTCTATTTTTACTGGATGTAATCATTTTTAATATAGACCCTCAAAACAATTTTGCCAAGGTAGTTTATGATTCTCTCTTCTAGTGAGGTAGGTAAGTTACTCCCTCTTGATGATTTAAAAGAGAACTTGACGTAAGTAACGATATCTTTCTTATCTTTATACATATAAAATGCGACGAAAGAGAACAAGAAAGGTATGTATCCCCATTAGCAATCACGTCCCCTTTATCAACGAGTCACCTTTATCGTTCCATTAAAAGTAACAAGTAACAAACTTAAAAGTAACAAACATATTGAACAAAGAACAGAAGTTGAAAATCCTTTACCTATTATTTAGCTACAATGTGATTTATAGTAAATGTCATTTGCTGTTTCAATAAATATGAAACTATAAGATTATTCGTGAATACCTGTGGGAGCAGATCTTGCTAAAGTATAATTACGTAGTATTAAAATAATTACAGTTAATGTCAGAAATCTATAAGGCGATAAAGTGCCTTATTAAGATCAATAAGGGAAAATACCTGCGATAAGAAAATTAATTAATGCGGACATATTAAGATAACTGGTTGTAAGCAAAGGTATATCATTAAAAGAAGCATTAAGCTGAACGTACTGTTCAATATAATTTTGTTATAAAAACGCATGTCACTTTGAGTATTCAATTACCTATAACTACAAGCCTGTGCTCTGAAAAGAATTAATGGAATTAAAGTAACTGGAAATTCCAATTTCATGCTTCTATTAGGTAAATACATTATGCCAGTTATGTTACTAACATAAATAATCGCATATTACTTTGACAGAATTGACATATTGACCTATAATGAGCAATATGTGCCTTTAAATTCTACATTTCTTTTAATTACACTGTATGAGTCCCACATAAATGCTTCGTCCTATTTATTTGAAAAAATATAATATAAGTACAAAGGTACATCGAATAAAATGCTCAAAATAATATGTATGTACATACATTCTGCAAATGCGTACAATCAACGCAAACATATCATTCCAACAACCGTGGCCTACAGAATCGGTTATTAATCATCCATAATACATTTAGTCTCTGTGTGATCCATAATTAAACGCCCCGTGTGCCGAATGAACAAATATTACTTTATTCCAATAATATTCATATAGGTACATTCATTTACATACATTTTATTTAATGCATCTCAAAGGGGGTCCCGTTATTTATCGTTACTGGATAAATAAAAAACCACGGCGACAATCGTACTTACACGTACCACATACGAAAAATTCCTCTGAACGTGCAACATTTAAATATGTAAATGCAAATCGCCGTACCATGACTGGTTATTGGAAATCGGGGGTCGAATGAAACTGTTAACATTTATAAATACAAGTTTTTATTGAAATTTTAACTTTTAAATCATTTATTTTCACTTTTAAGTTAACTTTGTATATTAACGATTTAACTCTGTTGTAAGAGTTCAATTTTAACAGTTATTTTATGCTCGATTAATAAAAGTTCTGGGGGATCATATACTTTTGAACAGATATTTGTAGCAGTGAGAGCAACAAAGGACTAACCCACATTTTTTTCAAAATTCAGTTAGTAGCAATAACGTATTCGAATAGGCTCTACTAAATAGAGTTTTCCCTATCCGTTGAATGCCCGCTGCTTCATTGGCTTCGAGCACCCCCTTCCGCTCGGCTCGTAGAACACGCTATGGATGCTCGTGTCCGCGGACCGCGCAGTGGAGCATCGCTGGTTTAGGTGCTACAGGTTCCACCGATTTGGATGAATTCTTTGATACCTCGACTTTAACGACACCCCAGTCCCGCCTGCAGTGGTTAATTATAAAGCAACAAATTCATTTCTATAGCTTAAGACATCCTTAATACAATGCAAAAAGTGCCATTAAATTATATGTAATAGTTTTCCTTGAATTAATTCCTAAAGATCACCTATTTTTATGGACACTACCCTACACCATTTTCAGGAAATCTGCTTCTCACAACTTTCACTTTTTCGGAGCAGAATAAATGTTCCTGTTCAAGTAGAACTTTTTCTACTTTCAAGAATATGACAGTTTCTTATTTACACCAAAATGTATGGATTATAACAATTCTCTTGGAACAGAAAAGATAATGATCATACGATTACAGTTCTGTTGAGTTGAAATATCGCACCTTTACGAATTCAAAATGAATTTACAGCTTAATGTTAAAATGTCAATATTTGGTGAATTTTAATAAAAATAATCGCTTTTTTCCACAACTGCTTTTTCAACTACAAATTTCATCATATCACAATTTACTGTTCTAGAAAAACACTAACACGAGTATTACGAATGTACAATTACCACTGAAAAATTAAAAGATTCAAAAACACGAAAATGGTAACTCACAAAAAAGCTGCGATGCAATGAACCCCGTGTGACTAATTTGCGATCATAAGAAGGTGTGAGTGGTGTGACTGATGAATTTGTCTGAAGTGTATCGCGCATGCCCGATCGGCGATGTAATCGCCGAGTAGCGGAAATCGTAGCTATACATATTTATAGTAATATTCGAGGCATAAAGAAGCTAATTAATCGACCTTTCCGTAATCAGCGATTGGTGCTCGTCGTTACAGGCGAGGAGCTTCTTACAAAGGGCTTTCCCATTGATGAAAGCAACCAGCTAGATAATTTTCCTTGCGCCATGTTATCGTGAACTTTTTACCCCAGTGGCATTATTAACTTTTTGCGCCAGGCTATCCTGCGAAACGAACTATGTTCCCACAGTAATCTTCGATCCAATGAGATATCGCCGCCGTGTCGGCGATATAGAAGCAGAGGGCTCCCTTCGGTGTAGAATTATCATACCGGTTTCAGGCATGATTGATAAGAAAGGGCTGTGAAATCCTTACGACATCTTTCATTACGCACACTCAATAACTTTCTATGACGTCAGAGCGATTACAGTGCGAATGCAACTCTTCAAACGAAATTCGAACGCGACCGGATCGATACCATCGACCGGCAGAGACACGTAACGAGATTTACGATTAATTAGCTTATTAAGCTTATAGTATCGACTACTCGCCTGACTTCTATCGATCAATATAGATATGGTTAATGCTGAAATTGCGTAATCATTCATGGAAATTCTCTATACATAATTGAAGATTCCTTGTAGAAAACACTGTAAGTGCGAAAAATCAATTTATCAGGAGAGAGGGAAAACTTCCCTGACTTTAAATTATATACAAAAATTAATTTGT
The DNA here is from genome assembly GCA_910592295.1 of Andrena haemorrhoa. Lineage (NCBI taxonomy): Eukaryota > Metazoa > Arthropoda > Insecta > Hymenoptera > Andrenidae > Andrena > Andrena haemorrhoa. Next base: position 10,588,200 of record OU342943.1, read on the forward strand.
TTTAATTGCTAAATATGCTTAAGTATGTAATAACCCCAAATGCATCACAAAATTTTCTATTTCTTGCACGAATATAGTCCAAATTCAGAAAGAAAGGAATTGTATTTATAGAAAACTCTGTACGTGCCACCTCTTATGATTAGTTGTAGCGAACACTAAATGTGCCATTTATTCAAATTTGCAAGCACCGTATACATACCAATCCTGCCCACCTATCGCTTAATTATTGGCTCTTACATTGTTTTTTAAAGAAGTGGCGTTTGACGTACCAGCGTTGCCATCTTTTAGCACTACTTATTGGTAATTTATTTACAAAGGGAAATTGCATTAAAATTTCCAATAATTTTTTTTTCATTTTAGCACTTACAGTGTTCGGATCGATTCTAAATATGAAAATCCACGCTGAGACAAAAATATCGCGTCTCACATGAGACTTTAAACTCTTGCGACAATTATTTAATTTTTTAATTATTTTTTAATTATTTTCATGTCATTAATTTTACGAAATTAAACTCTCGCGAGACAATTTTCACGATATATTTTCAAAAATCTCATCTCTCGCGACTATTTCCATTATTTACATTTAGTTGTTGCTCAGATTTTTGTCTTGCGATAGAAAAGTCTCAGCGACAACAAAATGGAAATAATGGAAATACAAGAATAATAATAATTCCTAATGATTAAAGTCTCATGTGAGACACGATATTTTTGTCTCATCGAGGATTTGATTTCACTCGGCGATACATGTATCGCGATATGTTTACGATTCTCGTAAAAAATTTTTAGCCAGCCATTCTTATAGAGAAGAAGCATTCCGATTCCAAAGTCATTTGCATCGGTTTCGTATCCCCCGTTCGATTTCACTCGTGCAACTCGGTAAAACGAATAAGAAGCTCACTCGCGTAATTAGTTCGGCATAAATAATTTACACTCGAGATCCAGTTTCCTACCACGATACGCTTCCACATCTCGGCTTCTTACGGTGCCAGCTCGTCTCGGACCACCCGTGCCAAAAGAAGGCAAAGCTGCTCAAGTATTCCTCGTTAGGTGATTACCGAACTGGCTTACCGAGCCACAAGGGAGTCCCGAATCGTGCTGGTTCGGTTGCACCCAGGAAAAGTCTCGCCGAATTACTTCTGCGCTATTGAGACTATTTAATAGCTGAGTACCTAGTTAATTGAACGTTGCCTGTATATTCTGCGATTCGTCCACTTCTTATTAACGATTCCGACGGCTGTCTGGCTGATAACATTTTTCCTAATTCAATTATTCAAACCATTAAGAACATTTGCACATGGAAGAACTGAAATTACCTATACCGAGCCGGTTACAGTCGTCGGTCTTGCTCGAGTTACCGATCTGACTATACGCTGTACGCGCGCGCGCGCGTGTGTGTGTGTAATTCAGATGATAAGAGTGAGTTACGATGCATTTTGTCGTGCCGGAACAAGACGACAAAAGGGCCACTAGCGTTGGCTGATCTGTTATTCGTGTGCAAGCATAGCGCAAACGCATATTCAGTATTTACTCATTTACATATTTACAAGGTGCACTTAAAGCTCTGGAATGAGGTGCACGTGAGTACGATAAGTATCATCGTGCACCACTATTACGTAGGTGTATACCGGGACAAGCCTACACACTGGCGTGCGCGCGCGCGCGCGCGGTGGGAAGTGCTTTTCGATAAATCGATACGACGCTGATGGGATCTACTTCAAACCTGTCGCGTACTTCTTTTGAAGATAGAGCCGCCTAGTTTCGCATTTTTCGAATTCTACGGTCGCTTAACTGTTTGCTAGCTACAGCTGAGCTGAATTCACTTGAAATGAGATTGTGATATTAAATTTTACGGAGTATTGATTCGTTGGAAGGGAGTGTGAAGCATCTTTATCAATTGTTCGTTATTATTTCGGGAAATGAGGAGTGGAGCTTGTTCATTCTGTGTATAGGTAGGTTCAAACGACTGTAGCATGTACCATTTTGCATTGTTGTAGATAATTAATTCTTCTGGAAGAATATCACCGTTTATGTTTCATGAAATGATCCCAAAGACATAGTACATTTTTAAAATTCCACAGGCATTTGATTTGACTATGAACAACCTTGTACATTTAAAATGGTAGGCCAACAACAAAACTCCAGCAGATGGAACCGAGCAACACTGAAGTGAGTGCGGGTAATAAGGCCCACTTAAGGGGTTAGGCCATTTTGGACGAAGTAAAGTTATAGTCATTTTCGGCAATTTTTTTTAGGGTGGAATGAAATAAATGGAAAATTTAATGTGAACCTGTTATTGTACAACTCTTGACGGAAAAAGTCTTATTTTTTTCGCACAAAATGACGGCTTTAGGGCCGTGATACGCGGAATCTTTTCTTCGGAATTGGCGTCCACATTTTCTCTGGAAGTGGGTGGAAAGGGCTCTTGTTCGCAGAATTTTGTTTTTTTTTCTTCCAGTTGAAGTGGCACATGGTTTGGAGCACTTGCTAATATTTTATCCGCTTAATATTTTGGCGGGCCTTATTATCTGTTCGTCACTTCTTCGTTCTTGAGGTTACATGTTAAACGGGCACTTTACGAAGTCATAAATTTTCTGGGAATACGTTGCCAGTATTTGTACAGTAATTGGGTGCTGAGTAAACACAAATCCAGGATAACGACGTAATTGTTATAATTCGAGCAACGAAAATTGAGGGAAACACTTGTTGAATTTACAACAATGCTATCTACGGCGCAAAAATTCTTCGAATGACATTTCGTATGTAATAAAAGTAATATGTACATAGCACTGCCAGTATTGTAGATTGACCCATTAAAATTGGGGAAAATTTGAAATAGTTTGAGTCGAAATACTGTAAACTGAAATATTTCCATAAGCAAATACTGTTTGAGAATACTATTGCATTTAATGCTTAAATCATGAGCAAATACTATTTACTATTTACACTCGGATTTGCAAATAGGAAATAGGGGAACGAAAATAGCAGACACAAATTTCAAAACGAAACAAATCTCCCAAATCTCGCTCGCTACGTTCTTATAAAATAACATATATTCGGGAAAATATTTCTTGCAAGTATTGCTGAACACAGGTATATATGTTTACACGCATTTTTTGTGCTGTCAATCAGTCAGTCATTATTTTAAATACTAGGTACTGTTTGAACTATTATTATTTGAAATAATATTCTTTATGTAACTACTATTTCAAAGGAAAGTTTATTTGTTAAATCCTGTATCACTCGAAGAAATAAAATTATTTATTTCTATTTATCTATTTCAAAAATCTATTTTACTCAGCCCTGCCTACCAGGAAAAATGACAGCTGGACCTTATTATCTACCGGGCTCTATTACCCGCACTTACTTAAAATCCAAAACAGAAAGATAATGTATTTCTAAAAACCAAACTTGACACCTGCTCAGAAATCTTAACGATTCACCTGAAATTAATCCAAAAAATTCCAAAGTGAAGGTCCCAAAATGCACCTAACCATCACACTATTACAGTGAGTGAAGATTTCCAGTATTTCGATTCCTACATCAAAATTGTTGCACATTACGTAACAGACATAAATTCACCCTACCGCGGCTAAAGAAGTTTCACTTCAAAAATCAATCCTAAAACAAAATCGCACAACTCTCCACCAGCTGAATTCTAAAACTCCTTAATTCAAAGTTCACTCGGCTGACCTACAAAGATTAAGGTAGGAATGCTTTTCACGTATACATGCGCATCTTATCTGTAAAAGTTGTCTTCGAATCGCCTCGAATGCGTGGTTCAGAAAAGTCGTTAACAGTTGTAAAAAATTTATCGCGCAGTTTGGTGCACGAATCCTGAGAGAGGAAACTCTTAGTTCCTAGGTACAAGTAGGCATCAACAGCGCGCAGTCGGTGCTCACCGTTTCAGGCGTCGATCCATCCGTGGAAGCCGACTGTTATTGGGTAAGTGGATTCGTTCATGCTGATTGGAAACGTGTGATTTTCGCGATGCCTCGCGCACGATTGTCTACATGCACGTTCCCCCCGGGGAGGAACGCGGCTAATTTCGCGATGGATATCCGTTTGGCGCGCACCTGTTCATCTGGTATGCGCTTCAATTAATTCGAATGCGGACTGGGAACAGTCGTTGCACCCTCTTCAAAGAAAGTCGGCCCGACGTTTATCCGCTGACGGTACGCGCGGATGAAGGAAGGCAGAACCGGTCCGATATTAAACGACATTTATTTGCACGGACCATCTAGCTGCGGCTCGCCTATGCGCCTATGCCTCGCCGTACCCAGGTGCACGCCGCCCTTCTAGTCCAGAAGCTGCGTTTTCGCGCGATCCATCATACCTGCCGCGCTTGCAGCTGATTTGCCGTTCGAACGTTTCACGCGCCGACTCGTTCCGACGTTCTGCTAATTTATACAGCTCTACTTTAAAATACCTCAGCCTCGTGCAGTGCCTCGCCGAGATATAGTGCAATGAATACCATTGAGGGCACGAGCCGCTAAATGTGTCCTTTCCGACTTGTTTCAAGGCTCTGCTTGTTTGGTCAAATGTAGGTACTTTCTTTTAATACATATCCGACGTAGGATTACACTCTTCGTAGATGAAAGCTTTTTGTATAGAGAGGTGGATTTGGAGATTTCGGACCCCTAGGCTAACCAACGTCTGCCGCCCTTTATGTGAAATATCGTCAAATACCTATTTTAATTTAACCCTCGGTTGTCACACCTACTTTTTCGAACGTCGTTGTCACACTGGGTCAATTTGACCCTGTCAATTTTCAATCAGTTGTTACTTAAAAACTATTTGTTAAATTCAGTCTACAAAATTCTGAGATAAAGTTTGAACATTGTAGAATATATGCCCATCGTTGAAACTTGACATTTAAAGTGTTATCATGCTTAAAAAAAATTTTGAATTAATAAGAGTTCCGAGAAAATGTGTTTTGCTTCAAAAATTGCAGGGTCAATTTGACCCAGTGTGACAATCGAGAAGAGTTGAGATAATTTTAAAATTTATTTAATATCGCAACTCACATATGAGTTATTGCTAATTTGTTACATGGATAAAGGTGAATTGTTTTTAAAGTTGTCTCAAGCCTCTGTGTTTAAATCTTGTTCAATTTCTTTCGCCCAAAATTTGCCGACCTATATAGGCTGCAGCTTATTTAGCCTATACAAATGCATTCCTGCTTGTATAATGTAGGTAAAGCTATTTAAGAAGATAAGACATGCATTTATCTCTTGTGATATCTCTAGGACCGCAAAACTATATATATATATAAAAGAAGAAATCCTGACTAACTCATCAACGCCCAGCTCAAACCGTTTAACCTAGGAATGTGAAATTTGGAAGGTACATTGTTTTCATGACATAGGCACTCACTCAGAAAGGATGCTTGAAAATTCCATCCTCAAGGGGGTGAAAAGGGGTAAATTGTATTTTTTGGGACTCGCTAATATTTCTCAGGCCCGAATAGATATCAACTTGGTTCTTACTCATAAAGATTACCCATTCAAATACCTAAAACCCAATTTCAGAATTTTTCCCTAACCAACCCCTAAGGAGGTGAAAAGGCGTGAAATGTATTCTCACAGATTCCTCAAAATCTCTTAGGTCCGATTAGATATCAATTTGGTTTTTACTTCGAAAGGTTACCCACATAAATGCCTAAAAAACAATTTCAGCATTTTGCCCTAATCAACCCCTAAGGGGGTGGTGAAAATGTGCTTTCATTGACTCCTTAACACTTCATTGCATACTGTTGCAAATATGCAACATATATTTTCTTTTCAATTTTTCTGTTTTACTAGCCTGTAGTGTAATATAACTACTTTATCATGAAAGATACATATCCTAGTTCCTACACATTTACAAATATCGCGCTGAACGTTGTAATTCCGCGGTGTTTAAGTAATCATAATCGGAATGGTGGAAAAACTGGAATAAATAAAAAAAACAATTTTTTTCTCTTATTATCACTTGTACGACTCCAAAAATGTATTTTTTCCAAAATCGAAGAAGTTATGCAACCAAGTGCTACTATCTCTTAGACCCGAAGCGAAGCACGTGTGTATTTTACTAGTACATAAATACATATGTAGCTTCAGTTTGGTGGACTGAATTATTCCGCGATTATTACTAAGAATATTGGGAAAACAATAGGAGTATTAATTTTCTAAAGGACCTTCAAAGACAGATTCAGGATATGTTATCCACCATTGGATATATTTTATCATTCCATCGATAGAACGAATGAGCCACTAGTGCAGAATAATGGAATCGATAATAGGATTATCCGCATCACAGAGCAGTTGTTACACATGGCTTGCAGAAGAAGGTAAAAATAAAATTTCCGATGGGGTCGTATGTAAATTAATTTGGAGGTATTTGCCCGAGATGCAGAACCGCGGGCTACAGAGTAACATAATGAGACATTTATAATGTTAGTCTTCGTGGCCTATTTCTGCCGTGACCGTAAGACGACGCCAACCACGCTAAGTTTACCTTAACGTAGTCGTCTACATGCCCTATGGAAACGCTAATTGCGCTAATCAATGTTCCGGGCTCGTTATAAGCAGTTCTAAATAAAATCAAGCAAATTACTCAGGGATATATTAAATATCCCATGCTGCACATGCGTCTTATCAAGTCCTCCCTGAGTAGTAATCTCAGCGAAATTCCGCCATCTTCGGTTGCAACGTTGAAGTTATATGATTATTATTATTATTATTATTAAATGTCTTTATTCACCATTACACTTAAAATTACAGTGGCGAATAGGCGAGGTTCAGCAATAAGTGCTGCTCTGCAACCTAACTTAAGATTCTGAATTACACGAGTATGCAAATTGAAATACAATAGCTTTTTGCCAGGTCGAAATCGATATTTAAAAGAAAATTAACTCTATGGGCAGAAATTTTAATTAGAGCACGCAGATAATAACTGTTCGATGCAAGCTTCGGAAAGGAAAGGGAGAGCGTGTACCTTCAACAGTAATGAGAATAACTTCTGAACTCAGTCGCTGCTTTACAAGTTCTACAGAAACGGACAAGGATATTCAAATAGCTAGATACATATTCGTTATTATGATCTCGTGCAGGTTTATTTTTACCGCGGTTATGCAATATTCGTAGACAATTCGCGAGCTTTGTCGTCGCTCCCGATTGTAGCGTAATCGGTTATGTCGTCGAGCAACGGTGAGTTTTATGATTGGTAATTCTCAACCTTGAGTGAGCATGCCAATAATCTCACGTGAAACTCTGTTCTGGGAACGCGGCCAGGCGTGAACGCCGTAGAAAAAAAGTTGCATTATGCAAAGAATAATGGCTACCACGTTCGATACAAAACACTTTTGATGTTGCCGATGAAATTACCTATGCACGATCACTCGGATCGTCAGATCAGATTATCAGAAACTAAAAATCTCACATATAAACGGTCCCATAAGCCGTTCGCGTAAGATACGTGCAACTTGGGGGCCGCTAAGTTACGATATATTTTAATCGCGGTCATTATAATATATTCGTTTTTGTCGAATTGGTCCAAACTTATTGCGAATTACAACGATGTTACGGAGGTAAGTAGAAAATTTAAATAATGTCCCCAGCGACAAGGACTATCACTGCTTTAAAATTGCATTCGAATAGAGTGTTCGGCGAGATTGCTTGTTCAGAATTTTTCGGCAGACTTTATGTGAGAGAAGAAGGATATTAAAGCATTCGAATTCCTCGGGCAGTTTCACGAACGAGCATAATCGCGTTGTTACAGGCAGCTGTTGGTTGATAGGTCAGCGGAACTTCCACTCACGCAGCCGAATGAAATTGCAGAAGAAGCAATAGTGTCTATCTATGCAGGGGAAAGCGGGGCGAAACGGAACGGGTGGGCGAAACGGAGCATCAATTTTTCGCTTAAATAAGAGCTGCGAATGAGTTGCTATCGCCTGACTTGTATTTAGAAAATTTATAACGCCAGGCACAGCATTGGATTTTATAGTCCTTACACTGTGTTTTGACATTTTACTCGGTTCTTTATCTGGCGTTGACGTGTAAATGTTAAATGTTTACTAAATTATGTGCGGCAAAATGGAACACCTATGTATTATGTATGGGGAAGAATTGAAATGTCTCTTAGTATGTATTTATTTTTTCGTGCAATGTATTCATTTATGCTTTTTGTGCAGTTTTATATGTATATTTGGGTATCTTCGATAATTTTCATGCTATCTTATATTTTGACTTATCTGTATAATATATATTTTTGTTATATGTTATCTAGAATATATATTTACAATTTTTTTACACAAGAAAATACTTTAAAATTTTGTACTTTTACGTGGTTTTATAGAAAATATTTTAATACCTCCAGTAAAATCTTATTCCCCTTCGTTGGCAAATATTTTTCTTAAGGGGGGACACCATTGTAATGGCCCGAAAATTATAGAGGTATTTTTGGAAATTTATTAAAAGCAAACTACGTAATGAATCTTTTTTAAACTTTCAGGACTATTTATTGGATATTTAAGTTATACGAATATCTTTTTTTAAATTTATTTAGTACTCACACAACACATTCTTCTTAACGTTATTTCGAACATGTCGCGACTCATTGCTGGTCACTAAAAGAAAGTAAACCTTGAGCTGCGTAAGGAATGTGCCTCTATACTAATGAAAGACAAGTTGATTATACAGATGTAGGAGGTTAATTACACGACGTACAGCGCCCAGATGTGAAATAATTTCGTGGAAATATTTACGAGGCTGTAGATTGCAATACAGGCGGGCCGAGATTACAGCCATATCGGAAAGAGTGGTCAAAGTATGTGTTCCCAGGGAATCAATGTCACGCAAATAGAAGCCCGACCCTGTCAAGGAGGCTACCACCTCGCGCATAAACTGGCTATCATCGGACATTAATTCCAACTTAATCAAACGGGTCGCTCATTAGCACTCGTTTGCGACCAACAATCAATCAATATCTGTCTGGCCGCAGATCTGACCCTCTGTCATGTACCATAAAGTACTGCACCGCGGATACGTTTGCGCGACACAATAACGGGCAGGCCTTAATTGAAATCACCAGGAAAGGCTAAATAGTGCAATGTCCATTTTACAAACGTTCCTAAGTGCGATATGCACAACGGGGATAATTGTTGACAAAGGGTGTCCAATCTATAGAATGGATATTATAGCTGCACTAATTGCTATTGTTGTGCTAGAGTCATTTTTAATAATATTGTAATTTGTAATATTGTAAGAAAATCATGTGAAAAAATCAGGACTTCAACTTTAAATAGCCGCCATTTTGTTTTAAATTAATATTTCGGAAATTCCCTCCGTGAATCAGAGGATACATTAATATACTAAGGAAATCTTGGTTGTTTTTTGATTTTAGATAATCTGGTTGCGAAGGGCAGTTACTCTGTCGGTTGTAATTTTATTATAAACGTAAATATTTTTCTACAGAAAAATTATCAAATGTTCTTCAAATGTTGCTCTTTTAAATGCAAAAAGTTCTGCAAAAATATATGCTTCCGCTTTTTCAAAAAAAATTTACAAACATTCGCCTCTTTTTGGCCTCCTGACTACTTAGGTATAACTTAGGATAACTATAAAAACTAAAAAAAAATAGAAATGCACTGAAAAGTGAAAACTAACTTTTTCCCTTGTTTAATTACTTCCTCCATTTGAATACTGAGGATCACTGGTGTCTTTATGCCTGTGCACGAGCAACCCAAATTACGTTACTGTACGATGAGCAATCAGTGCACGGAACAATTATTCCTAATTCGAGTTTACCCTTTAAAAAAGGAGAGGAGGCAAGAATTGTCAGTCTAAACTTTTCTAAAACATTACGTAGAAGAACCTAGCTTTCGTATTTCATGCATATCCCAATCAAATTGAAATGGTTCAAACTAAATAGGCAGGCGAAGTAGACTTATTACTTATACTACTCAATAATTAGCCTATTTTAACAATTAAACACAGGAATAAATAAATACCAAAAGATTTTTGAAGAAAACAATCGATTTTAAATAAATCAAGCAATGTTTTCATTTTTCATATTGGGATACGAAGCTAATAGTGCTTAAGACTTACCTTTTAAAATAAATAGTTACTATACACTCGAGGTGTTAGCCATAAATCCATTTTACATTAACTTTACACTATCTCTGCGTTACATCTGCAAACCACATAACTCTCGGTCAGTTCTGCGTTAGCTTTAAGCAACTTTTATGTCAGATCTGGATTATCTCTTGATCGGCTCTTTTTCAGCTTTGGATAACTTTAATGTCGGATCTGGATTAAATCTGGGTCAGATCTGTGCTACCTTTAGCTAACAAAGACAGATCCCGAACCCGGAAATTCAAAAAATTCTGAGACTTTGTGAATATGTAGAAGATTTCCTCCTGATTGCAACGCAATTTTTGTTTGCTGCCCAAATTCACTCTAAAGAGGTGAAATTAACCCCTTAAATTCGTAAGAACTGTAAGTTACCAAACGATAATCCTAATTAAAAGAAGTAACTTTTGTCTTGAAATTTTTTTAGAGACTGTGACATACAAAATAAAATTGGAAAATAGCCGAATCTTCAGGGGTTAATTTCATGCTCTTAGACTGAATTTGGGTAGCAAACAAAAATCGCGTTATAATCAGGATAACATCCCCTAAATATTCACTAACTTTCAGATTTTTTTTAATTTCCAGGTTCGGGATCTTCCCTTGCAAGTAAATTCTGTCTTGCGTGTGTGATATAAGACCGTATTCTTATCCAGACCCTAAACCCTAGGCAAACACTTCTCCATTCACTAATATACCAATCAGTAACTACCACCCCACGAAGAAACTGCACGTCGTTTGCAGGAAACATTGAACCGAACTCAGGAGTTACTTGAACTAGTGAAAAGACACCAACTGCCCGCTCTTAGCTCTTCGCAGGCGTTCCAGAATTTTTTCAGTTCGCAGCGAAAGAACGGGGAGGTCGCTGCCGCGAGCCATGGCCATTTTTAAGTCGAAGCTCTCGGATCTAGCGAAGCGGGCCACCGGCCGTAAGCGTCTCGTGTGCGGAACTTGGCGTACGTGCAATTCGAACAAATTACGATGGCGCTCGCTTGCTCACCGACGACGTCGCGACGGGCGTCGCGGCGACGAGGGAGAAAGACGTAACGGCCGGCCACCGTGGAGAAAGGAAAACGCGAGAGAGAGCGCTGCCGAGCTTCTCATTCAGCTTCCTTCGCCAAGGGACACGCGTGATCCGAAGCGCGCGCGGATAGTGCTCCTATCCAATTAATACTCATCAGCCTCGACTTTTCAATGAAATCGAGCGAACGTCGCGCGACAAACGAGGAGCAGTCCTCTGCCTTGATGAGACTTCGCTGAATCCAATTCGATAGATCGCCGACACGCTTCTCATTTTTTCGCGTCAATCGTTCGATATGGAATTCACGTGCTCGACACGCAGCTGCATTCGATGGCACAGTAGAGCGTCCAGTATCCCAATACCCCGATATGCGAACGTTCTGTTAACCGACCAGAGTTTCTTCTAACAACAGATGACTTCTCCTGCTGGAAGTGTAGTGGTTGATAATTTATGTAATTTGACAGCCGAAAATATATGGGATACTGTTTCATCTCAAAACCCATCAGACAACTGCAAAAAATTTACAAAATCGAAGCAAACTCGAAAGTAACTTACGAACACAGGCTAATGAAGTTTCTTTTTAAAAAGTCTTGCATGAAAAAATGATATTGTACATTTGTCTTTTGGTATTTTGATTTAATAATTTTATAAAAATAATTAAAGTGTAAAATTTATGACGTAAAACGCATATTTTTTTTAAACTGCCATAAATTGCTAAATTTTCCGAAATTCAAAATTCCGGCTCGACATACTATAACTACAACTTTATTTTACGAGAATTTTTTTAAATTTTGCAGATCGATCAACATTTACTGGAGATATGATGCCGACCGTGGAGCAACTTTTTTTTCTTAGTGTTGTGGATCACGTGATTTTTTATATAGTCATTTTTGTAAAAGTAAAGTGAAATAAAATTTTTTATAAAGTTTAAATACCAATAAACAATGTGTACTATTTATTTTTATTAATTTCTATTGTTATCCCACTAAAAAAATTTCTTTTAGCGCATTTTTGGCGCTGCTAGACGTACATATGTAAGGCCTTAATCAAACTGTGAGATGGATATATTTGAATATTTGATAATTTTGTAGATTAATGTTTTGTTCGAAATTCAGACATCAACTTCCTGTAACTCAAGTGTCTTATCTTCTTTGCAACAATGGTATTAAAGACACTTATGATATCCATTATCCACGTGTACTTTTCTTATCTGTTGCGCGCTATTGCTTCATTATTTTCCTGTTTGGGCGAACTTGTACTAGATTTATTAACGCTAACACTACATATACATATGACCATAGCACTTATACAATACTAGCTTTATAAAAAAAAAATTGTTTTTAGTTTTCTTTTGCGAAAGTAGTACATTCATCTGGATTATCCAGGCATAATGAGCTAAGGCAACTTTTGTGGTCCAAGAGTTTACTGTTCGAAAGTTTTTAGGCGTCAGACAAACACACAGACGTATAAACTTTCTGCTTTATATATTAAGATGACTATATGACTATACTACGTGCGGGAGCGGTCCGAAGAAGCGTGCGGAAGCAAGTGACTCGACAAGCGATGTTTCCAGAAGATTTTTGGCGCAAAGCGTAGCCAGTTCGCGTAACCTGCTCGCCCTGCACGCGCCCTTAGTATCTAGGATTTTCTGTGCCGCGAGCCGTCATAAAACAGTAACTATGCTCTTACCCCTGCCTTGACAAAGAAATCGCTTATTTTTAAAAACCAATCTTTATTAAGTTTATACTAATAAAGTGAATATTTTTCAATTTCAACATTAAATTTGTAATTAAATTTGCGCTGCAAAATGAGTTCAAATGAGCAACCAATCGTCGCCTGTCAACTTGACTGTTTTTCAACCTCGCCTCTGCCCCCTGAAAAAAGTCTGCGGACGCCCTTATTCTTACAAAGACTTTAAGAACTATCAAACTCAAGCGAATGAATAATTAAGTTAGCGATTTCAAACGCATCCTGCTTTATAAATTATAGATCACTTTCAACATGTACATTAGGGCGGAGCGATACTATATGGGCGAAAATTTAAATTTAAATTTGTCTTGTGATTAATCAAACACAACTGTAAAAAAATTTCCGAAAATACTCATGTTTGCAGGTTCCTTTTTCTCTTAAAAATGTAAAAATTCACTTAATTTCATTAGCTTTCTTTCGTTATTCGAAATTTTATTTAAATCAAAATTTTGCCCATCTCTGACTTTGATGCACAGTTGAAATTCTCAGAAAATATCTTTCCATCATCTGCGTCAATTTTGCAAGTCCGTTTCAGAGCAGAGAATTTTCTATCAACCAGTTTTGAGACTTATTCCTTTTCTTTCTTACAATTGGACTGAAAGCACGGCCCCTGCGCTCTCTGCGAATATTGAACGTTAAGCGGCAGAAGCCTTTGGATCAATTTAACTTCATTACACCTGTTCGAGTGGCCGAGCAAAAGCGATGTCTCGAACGACAAACGACCGCCTCCGGGGTACTCGAGTTTCCGGTCGATATATCTCCACACGCGACTAAACTCGCAATACCGACGTGTATACGTATGTATTTTTTTCGACAGAACCGTACAATTAATCGTGGAAAATATTCTGGCCAACATGGCGACCGTATAAATCGATCCGCTGGAGAAATCGACATCATCGTCTAGCTAACCGATCGGCGAAAGAAATTGGTGCCAGGTGCTGCCGTTAAAGAAAATGCCGCTAAATTAATGATTGTATATTTGTAAACTCGCCGCAATCAGGCCTTAGATCGGCAGATTCGATACTATTATTACACAGCGTGCCGCAATCTCGTTCCTACGTGATGCGCTCAGCGCAGATAACATCGAAATTCTACGCAATATAAGTATAATTGCATTGATAGCGAATTGGTGGTTAACCTTTCAATTCGTCCTTCCTGTCAGTATCCTCGATTAGTTGCTTTACCTTTAATGAGAATGTTTCTGCGTGTTCCGCGATGCGGATGGGAAGAGCAGACGCGAGGAAATTGTGGATGTACGCATCAGGTACCGCGGAAAGTTTTGTAGTTTTTTTTTTAATCGCTTCTTTGTAATATTGCATCTCACATATTACCAAACGAGATATACCTATATCAACGAACTCTACATTTCTTTAGCTTGAAGATGAAATTTTCGGCATGTATACAAACTAGTTTAATCTACAAAGGAGATTTTTAAATTTTCATCGCAGGCTGAGATGAAAAAGTTGAAAAGACACCTTTATTATTGTCTTCACTATTCCGACCAATTGCAATATTTTTAAAAATTACGAAACACGTCACCTATTTAGGAAACTAATCCTTCTAGCTTCGCAAGAAAACTCAAGTCGTTTGGACCAATTTTAAAAAAGTTATTCTGCTGTAAACGGTGTCCACATAGATTTGCCCCCCAGTGTGCGTCTTCGGTGTCGTTCGAAGCGAAGTTCTGATATGTTATGAATAGTATGAGACTTGCGAGTACATAGTATTTGCTATTTTAAATAAGGATTATTTGTGCCGGTGATTATGAAAGTGGTGTAAGTAAAAAAACAAAAATGGAATTTTTTCTTATTTTATGTTTTATTCATTTATATTCCAATATTATGAAGAATTAAAATAGCCATCGAATGAGCAATGACATGATATTACTGTGATTTTCATGACCAACCGCGACAGTTTCGCGTTCATTTCAATAAGGATGTAAGTCATTACTTCTCTGGAGGTAATTAGTAAGAAAAGAAATAATTAATTACATATTTTAGTATTATGTATTAACCTTAGATATGTTGCAAGAAAAGAAAAAGGAAAGAAAACGCGAAATATACAGAATTATGCTGAAAAGTTGAGAAAAATTATGAGAAATAGTGGCAAAGAATACATTACAAGAAATGGTAAAGTTGTCGATGGCAAAGTATTCGAAAATAAAAATTGCTTTTGTTCGACAAAATGTTTGAATTTATTAAGTTATTATAAAAACTACGTTTGAGCACTTTTTAAATTTGGGAGACATTCAAATGTTTAAAAAACACATTTTTTGAATGTCAATAATGGAAAAATATTGTTTAGTACGCCCAAACGCAACGGTTTGAAATCTAAAAATCTTGACACAAAAAATACATGACTACCACTTTCATAATCACCAGCACATTTGCGCGAATGAAACTTAATACTCCGTAGCATAATAAAATAAAGAAAATGTAACCAAAACGTAAACAAAATAACCTCATTTAAAAAGCCTCTGTAATGATCTACCTGTATCAATAATGCATATCTTTGCTAAACAAACATGTTTTTTAAACCTTATGATGTTAACAAACTCCGCGTCAAGGAACAAGTTTCAGTTTCAATTTATTCCTTCCTAATGAATTGAAAAAGAAACACTTGATTTTCGACAAAACCGTCCGCCTACTTAGTACCCGTAAGAGAATACTGTGAACAATCAACTCTACTTCCCTGTTTATTCATTTACCAGTCGACGAATTATCATAATTCACCGGCGCAAGACGCAGAACCCACGCTAGCTGACAGATCAATCGCAGTATGGGCGAGCTACGAGACAGAATGCCGTCGTCGCGGTGAATCGCGCAAGTTATTACAAATGGGGCACTATCTCCCGCCGCGGGTCCCAGAAAAAGCTGCGATGATAGACCGACAATCGCGTCATAAGTCGATCCTGAAAGCGAGGCTGCGACCGAAAAGAACCAGCACTACTGGAAGCACGTACTTACGATAGAAATACGATTCCATACCGGCGATTAACGAGCTACCGTCTCCATAGCCTGCAAACCGGTTACGTTCAACATATTTCGAAGAGTTCGCGGGTACTTAGTTACTACCTGCGCCTCGCGCTGGGTAGCGCGGAAGCGCTCCTGTTTTGTTGAAATCGAAACACCGCCGTTTAAACGAACGGGCGCACGGTGGCGCGCGCCTCTCGCTGAGGCTTCCACCAACGAGGTGCGTATTATGGCGATGCCAGGCAGCCGAGCAGGAACTTGTCACTCGTTACACGAGAACCGTTAATTAGCGTCATCCGAGTCACTTTTTCAATTCGCGTTAACGCGTAATGTCATAATTCCTGTTTGACAAGTATTTAGCCGAATAAAAAGGATAACACAGGGGACAGTTACGTGTAAAAGAGAAAAGGACGTTTGCACGGATACATGACATTCGATTTAGATGTCTCCGCAGGAACACGGCGTGAGGTGGCAATTTCGTAGAGATTCGCGGAGGCTTCCAGACGATTTTATTAAACTGTTAGTATTTGACGTGGACGCGACTGGTCCAGTGAAGTTGCTACACCATTTATCCTAACGTCTGGCTAAATTAAGTCCAATGGAATGTTAATGGGGCCGCTGGGAGCTCTCTGAAATCCCATAGACCGTGTCCTAAATATGCAAATGAATTAAAGCTATTAATACCAATGCAAAGAGTTCCGCTGAATCCCCGACCACCGGAACACCCTCAAAATATTCCAAACATTGGACACGCGTCGAGTGACGAAACCACTGGAGATCTAACAATAAGCCCCGAGCACCGTCCTCCACCAAGCCAAACTCAAACGTGTCGACTAGGAAATCTATCAAGCTCCCGGTGCCGGTGTCCAAATGCGGCTATCAAATTCTGTCAGGAGATATCCGTCAGGGACGTGGGGGAAAAGCGTGTTATTAAACACTTGGAGCTAAAGTCGCCGGATCCGACAAACGTCAGAAATCCTATTAAATCTCGTACGCGCTGTCAGTTCCCTAACGACATTAAGAAGCCGACCGTCGGAACGTTCGCCGCGCGAACAGCAGCCTCGCATAATAAGAGGCGGCTGGGCGGAGGGGCAGATTTTCCGGAGCATCGATCCTAGATCCCGCCACTGCCGGGAAGGGCATCTCTCATTCCGCGTGCGCAGGCATTCTTGACGCGTAGCCGGCGAACGAGACAAAGACGGGAGCGGAGAGGAACGAGAAATGAGAGCCGAGAGAAAGGAGCAGCTCTTATCTTCTCGCGGCACAGTTCAACTGCGAAGGTCGGTCAATGGCCAACGCCGACTATAACAGCCGCTAAACCGTGGAGGGGGAGAGAGAGAGAGAGAGATCTAGGGGTGGGGTAGAGAGAAAAGGGAGGCGCGGAGAGACGGAGAAGGAGAGAGAGAGAGAGCAGGCAGAGGGAGAAAGGGCGACGTAACTCGGGATGGTACCAGAATATCATTACGTTCAATTGCTATACGACGACATCCAGGGACCAGATGGTACATGTCAATGCACGTGCGTCCGGGGGAAAAAGGGGTTGACACTGGCTGCCGGTCCGGCTACTGTAACAAGATTATTCGAGTTCGCGTCAACAGCACCAGCCACCACGAATTCCTCGTCTGATGGAACGCGGAAATTTCTTCGTCACGGCAAAACATTACCGGACGAGCTTGATCTCCACGCGATAGAAATTGCTGCCTCCCTGGCTCCCTGTGGCTCGTCTATGAGCAAGGTGGAGAATGGATTTCTCGATCGAAAGAATTGTTCCAGGTTTGCCGGAGAGGGATCCTTGGGGGATCTTCGCGGGGTAATGGTGGACGGCTGGGGACAATATAGGATGCACGACTTGCCGGTACGGAGGAGAGGGAGTCCAGAGCATTGATGTTAACCCTTGGGCAGAGGATAACTTGGTCGGTGGCGGATGCGGGGTCTGTTTTGACCCCTGGTATAATTTTGTGCCTACGGTTTGCAGAATAAGCTTTTATAGTAGAGTTTGATCTTGTTCTGATCGACCATTCTTGTTCTGTTAGAGCAGTGATATGATTTTTGACGATTCTTTTTTTTGTCGGAAATATTTGTTTATGTTTGACGCTTTAATGTAATACCTGGGTGAAATTAAAAGAAGGCTTTTAAATACATGAAAGGATCTAGTTTTTGTCGTAGCCTAAATAGTTGTAGAATAAATTGAGATCATTCTCCCCGTCTCTAATTTTTTAATCGATCGTCGACTGTCCTTGTGGAAGAGCAATAGACGCGGTTAACTAGCAAGGTTTGAATCGAACGTTATTTTAAATAGAAATTAAATCGAACTACACTCAACGGGAGCACTAAATATTCGAATAATTAAGTTTTCGGATATTCGAACATTATTGATTTTGGAACTTTATTAATCTTTGGTAAATTTTTAGCTTTCTATAAAAATGTCTGCTTATACTAATGTTTCAAACTTTACGTTGGAAATGCAATCGCGTAGATCAACTGCGAAACAGAATCGGCGTTATTCCAATGGTTTCCAATGGTAAATGTATACGTATGTAATATAATTATCCGAATAAATTCATTTTAGTACGATATTTTATTTAAATAATAAATATTTACTGTTTGCAACAAATTATTTATTCTATTCATTTGAATAATTCATCATTACTTATTTGAATAATTTGTTCGAATAACGATTGTAAAATGATTAGAATAATAGCACTAATAAAAACTGGTGGTTGTTTTCGTTTCAAAATTGATAAAATTACCAAAGATTAATAAAGTTCCAAGTTTATCGTTTGTAAAACAAACAGTAGGTAATTGTAAAGGCCATTGTGAAAAGAATTTCACGATCAAGTGTGAAAAAATATTTCATGTTCAAATTCATATTCGGTACAATCCGAAATTTGATCACTCCGAATATTCGAATACTCCTAATTATTCGAATAATCTAATAGATACTCCTAATTATTCGACTATTCTGAATAATCTGAGATTCGAATTCTCTGGTACTCGAATACTTAAGTAGATTATTCGAATATTCGTTGCAGCCCTACACTGAACTCTGCCTTCACGGAGGAAATATTTCATGAGCCACTACAGCAAACACTGGAATTGGGAATGTACATTGTCACGCGCGGCTAATTATCTTGGGCGCTACGCGAACGGTCTGCGTTATTTCCAAGAACAATAAAACGCCTTTACGTAAGAAAAACTACAGTATCGCGTAATCACCCATTCCGAAGCAGGCCAAGTTACTCCATTGATCACTTCTCGCAATACACACCAGAGACGTGAGTTCCCATTGATTAAACGCCGGAGGAAAAAATTCAGTCGCGTGGGCATCGAAACGATTGCAACGAACTACGACGCTTGTTATCTACCATAATAATTTCCAGTCCCCTCTGAATGATTAGGATTAGGCGAATACGAGGAAGCAATAGCAATATACAAGTTCTTCAAACGTCGGCAATCGTCAGCCTCATTTCGAATGCAAAATATGGCTCTATAATGACTGCATTTAGCATTATTTGCATCTAGCAGTGACTATTACAGCTAGTAGCTGATTTTATCAACCGGGTTTAGTATTTCATGTGTTTAAGATATTTCTTAGCGCAATGGCAAACACATATTTTCATCGTTTTCTTCTTCAAACTGGACGCTTGCAAGATGAATTACTGTCTATAAACGTATTAAGCGGCAGCAAGTTCTTTCGATGGGGATTGCAATAAATGAAGTTGCAAACATTAATCAATTATTTTTTGCTAGTTGTCGGGCTGTGCCTACTCACGAGTAGTACTGGTTCCAGAGTTCCGCGTTCAAATAAATTTCCCCGTATGCCTTTTTCTTCCTCAGCCTCGTCTTCCTACATGTTAACATACCTTCGTACTGTCTGGAAACAGAAAGATGGGCGAGTGTAATTTATTAGTCGAGAAACACTACCTACAATCGTGCTTCAGTAACCAATTGACAAGGCATCATCGTTCATAATTTCATGAAAAACGAATTTAGTCCAGCAATAATTACCACTTAAGGTGAGAATTGTTAGTACACTTTTAAATAATTCCTGCCGTGTAACGATACAGATATTTGTCAAAATAGGAGAACTGTGTATGACTCTTGGAGAGTTGAAAATTAATTTAGAACGAATGGTGTTTAACAAAGTAGGCTGCAAATATTCGAAAAGGAATTTAAAATGTAAACTTCGGGAGGAACATTCAATTTAATTTCCAGTGGTAAGATTTAATTGAATTTCTGAAATATTTGCAGCGATAGGGAATAAAATAGGGAGAATGATTTCGAATAAAAATTTTAGAATCTCGAAACAGGGTTTATATATATTTTATAATACATACATTTTCTAAAGCCTAGGATGTTTCAAACACTGATAATCTTTCATTTCTGTAGACATAAAACGAAATCAAGCTTAAATGGAGTAAGAGACTGTGCTTCATTTGTGCCACTATGTATATGAAAAACATTGACTTTCGCTCCACTCTGAGAACAGGTCGACGATATTGTAGTGAGAATTGCTGATAATTAGCAAACAGATAGCTAGCACGAAGGCGAGTGGAGTCAGGGGAAATATACATTATTAGCTGAACCTAGTTTAAGCCCGATATTTTGTTGAAATACACTTCTATATCTTCTATACTATTATATAAATTTGAAGTTACGTACTTTGAAATGCGTTTTCTCAATAAATATTAACTGTACCCACGTGTGTGTTATACCACTTTATTTGTCTCGACAGGAGGAAGGTTTTAACGCTTTTACATTTTTTACATAATCTGTCTGTGTATGTGAAATCCAAATACCACTCACTCATTCACTCACTTATCACGATTTCTCTGGAATCACTGATCCTATGACTCTATGGTCCTACGATCGTAGGTAGATTCCTCTTAGCCCCTAGGTCCCTAGGTGCTCGCTAAGAAATATTTTTAAGAACTTCCTCCCCTTTACCGAAAAAAGACATATGACCTGGCCAACGCCGGAAACTTTAAGCTAATATGTATACAAGTTCTAATCGAGATAACAGATTTCTGAGCACGATGAAACATTCTTTATTCATCCAATTCAACAGAAATCGTATTTTTATCGATAGTTAATTCGCGTGTCTTGTAAACATTACCGTAATCTTGAATTTGAACCTTGAAGGTGGTATAAAAAAAAGTACAACCATCATTAGGTTCTTTATCATTCAATCCACCATTAAGGGGTCTACCTACTTTGACAGCCTGAAAGGGAGCGCGATATTTGGGATTTTTTGAAAAGAAACCCTCAAATTATATTAATTGAAAACTTTATGCGTATATTTACACATATTTAGGCAACATTTAAAAAAAAATCCATTAAAAAGAACGGCACCTAAAACTTTCCACGCGTTTTTCTCAAAACGATGTTTTCCGAATTGGTTAGCATGATATCTCAAAAACCAATCTTCCGACTTGCTTCAAACTTTGTACATATATTCAATAGATGTCCCATTCTCGTTGTGTCTCTCTTAAACTCCTCTCCGAAGAACTCGATCATGAATCTATTTAGCGGGAATTAATCCACTCACTAAACCTGCCTTCGTCGTATTTCCATTTATTCCAAATTTCAAACTATTCACTGAATAAAAAAATCATTAAAATCGGAAGAAACTGTAATTTTCAGCTGTATTTACTTTTAATTATCATTTACGGGTAGGTTTTATAGGAGCAGCCACACTGTACCTCATCCTTTACAGTAGCAGCAAAGACATAATTATTATTAAAAAAACAAGCATGATATAAAAAATCGTGCCTACTGACAGCAAAGACCGAGGCCTCGCACTAACGAAGCGAACATACCTAGGTACCTACAATGCAAAGGTGGTGAAAAATTCTGAAACATAATCCACGCATAATTGGGTGGGTATTCCGCTAAAAAAAAGCGTCCAAAGGAATTCGTTACACATCCAATATTGCTAATCCCTCTCCGGCCTCTTCAAACACAACTGTCTTAATTGTCTCTCGCGCGTCGTTTCGCAACCGTAACGGGAACACGCCAGAAAGATCTTGATAAATTCGTTAGGTCGCCGGACAGAAATCACGAATACGATTTCACGCGACTTAGGAACGCGACGAGTGTATTGGGGGATGCCCCAGCGCTGAATGAAAATCCTCGGGCTCGGGCCGAGTGGGCTCGAAAGCGAAGGATGTAATGATATTCGAGCCGAACCTGTCAGCTTTTAATCGTCCGCGTGAAAAATGGTAAAAAATGTGTCGAAAGTGATGACATGGGTGTTCGCCAGTGCTGCGACGGAAAAAGTGGCCATTGCTCGGCGTGTAGTATGTATGTACATGCCTGGGAGTCGTGTCGATGCCGAGCAGAAACGAAACGCTCTCGACCGGGATCCTAACAAGGTCGTATCAAGACCTCAGATTTCAAGTGCGACAAAAAGTCGCCGACGTATCGAGGGGATTATACTTACATACGTAGGAGACACGATTGATCATCGAACGTGAAACGGATACAGGTTTTTGAGGCAATAACGCGTGGCTGCTGTGCGCGGTGCCCTCGATAAATCATGAAACGTAACAGTGCTTTGTATGCAAAGCTGAATGTGCTGCAGTAAACACCATGAAAAATCGAATTGTTATTTTTATGCGCGATCTTCGCGGAGAGACTCGTTTGTGGAAGTTGAAGGAATATGGTGCTTTTAGGTGTGGGAAGGGATATCTTCGGGTTGATATTCTAGGGTTGTGTGGAAATCCTAAGATGTGCGCAGGCTGGCCTGTTTTATATTTTACAAGCTTTTTTATTTAGCTTATTAAGCTCGTTAGTTTATTAGGGTGGAATCTGGTAAGCTAATTTTGACCCACTTCTATGTATACATATGTAGTTCCGACGACAATACAATATTTTCACTAAAAAGCATAACATAATTTATAGTAAAAAAAATTTTAAACAAGCTTTTATTAAAATGTACTAAAAAGGAATAAAATAATTTTGATATCAGGACAGACTTTGAAGTGAAGAATTAGACTGCTCGCAATCAAGAGGAAAATGTGGTGCAACGAGGACGCTCTTGCAGAATGCAGAAACTAATGTATCATAATGCGTAAAAAGGACATTTCAATATTTACGCTCCACGCTTTTATGTTTAGTTATATGAGGGAATTCTTATGAGGCAGTCATTTAGACCGGTACCAAAAATATTTGTTTCCTTTTCAGTACATTTTAATAAAAGACTGTTTTTGAAAAAAAAATTTACTGTAAATTCATTTGCTGTTAAAGATATGAACTATATTTAATAAGCTGACGGTTTTGTAAATGTTTTATGGGATAATTGAGGTGGATGACTTTTGTTAAATAGGATTCGTGTTTTGTTGTTAAAGTAATCAAGGTCGGCGCGTATCTTATTATAGTTATAGTACAACCCTATTATTAAAGTAGTTGGATATGACTTACAATAAGTTATAAATTATTGAGCTTTCTTATAGGGTGTTTAGTGTTGACAATCAATTATATAATATTAATATCAATTATGTAATATTACATACAATAAATATACAAATAAATTGCATACATTTTTCTTAAAGCGTTCCATTGGAGAAAAATATTTACCGTTCACTGCACTAAATAAAGATGATTTGTAAAAAGCTCACTTCCATGCCTAATTTTCTCTTTGAACCTTACGTGTGTTTAACAAGAAATAAGTATCTACCTACAACTGTACTGTGATTTGCCGTATAATAACATCAGGATACCGTGACATAGCTGACAGCACATGGGAGCACAAAACAGAGGATGTAGCAATAAATATTATAATTACACGAGACACTGTTATTAAATTAACGCTATCAAATATTGGACTTTGGAATTGTAAACACAATATACAATAAACTTACAATCTTATCCAATTCGGAAAGATTAATCTGCCTTTAATATTAGCAAATGGCCGTTTAATCTCGACGATTTGAATTAAGTATTCATACGTGACAGGGAAACGTTGGAATTACCCTGCAAATGAAGTACATGCCCGGTACATTTATACAAAATTGCCTGCCAGAAGTAGCCGTCCGGTGATGATTTGCAAGCCCAGCAAACAGGATTTCCAGGACGCTCGATATTAGTTTCGACGATGCTCGCCGTTTCATCAAGGGCATTATAAAAACGTGATTGCTCGTTTTTCACGTGTTGCAGAGGTTAGGGGTTTGAAACAGGACACTAAGTAAGCATATTCTTATTTCGTACGTTGCGCGCCGTGCTAATAAAACACCTCCCTGGAACGGTTTGCTTAGCGAGCAATGGAGTGAATAGTCCTTTCATCAAGTCAATGCAATGATTGTAGGCAATGCAGTTTTTGGTTCGTTCGCGCCTTATTCTTTTAGCAGTGCAGAAAGAAATGAATTAGAAGTCGTTTATTTTATACTTCGGTACATACCTTCTTTAACCGCTGCTTTCATCCCTACCACATGTAGGTCTAATTGTATTTTAGTTTTCTCTTATCAAAGTGGGCGTAAAATCTTTGCAATGTTCCTTCAATTATGTTACGTAACGATAATGATTGAGCTAGTGAAAATATTTTAAGATAAGACAGAGGTAGGGAATATAAAATATAGAAATAGAGAAGGGCAGGGAATAATAAATAAACCACAAGTAGTAATAAGTAAACCACAAAAGTGACTCGTGTGAAATGGCTCTTAGGTGAGTGATTCACGCAGGAAGATGTGGACATGAGTTATATTAATATGCTCCGCCTCGTTTCGAAAGGAATATGCGTGATTTTCTTGATCAACAATTCTATCAACGTTGGATCGGTCGCGAAGGATCAATTGTTTTAGCCTCCCAGGTCATCGAATTTAACGCAGTACGAGTTCCACTTATGGAGCCGCATAAAAACTTTGGTTTATGACAAAGTGATAAAAACTGGCGACGAGATCCGGGAGTGCATTCAGAATATATTCACAATAATTTCTAATACGCCAGAAATATTTGAAGTTGTATGACAGTTACGTTTACAAATCATCTAGAAGCCATATGAAGTTATATTAAAAATAGTTTCAAGTCGAATCGCTGAATGGATATTCGCGACAACGGTCGGTGAACGTTTAATATGTTAGAAACGGTGATCAGTATCGCAAAAATGTTGAAAAATGATACATGCGGTTTAACCTATCTCTGAAGAATAAAGTGTACTTCACTTCACATTAATCTGTTGCTGGAAGACTGACCATGTAGAGTAATTACAGAGGAAAATTAATTGTAACACATTTTAATATTGAACATAGGGTAAACGCACCAATAAATGAACACTTAAGGCTAATGAATGAACACTTTTATAAAATTATGTTTGCAGCGCGATTGATTCCAAGTGCTGCAAAAATTCTTTGGATGTGAAGCAAGAAATTAAAAGTAGTTTCTAATTAATTAGTTGCTTATTTTAATAACTTATTTTACTCATTTTAATATAAAATGTTCATTCACTGGTGCGCGTTCATGGACTGGTACATCTACCCTACTATCAATTTGCAGAATGAAATTCGAATATTCAAATTCCTCAGAAAACTGTATCATTGAATACAATAATTATATAGCAGTAGTTTAACGAGTAGTCTAAACATATGAGACCTTAGAGCAATAAATAATCAAATTCAGTTGATCACGATCGATTAACCACTATAACGACACACATAAGTAAATGGCACTTGCAGAATGAAATTCGAAATTCGAATATTCGAATAATTACAGCTCTACACTGTACTATAAACGTTAAGTATACTTATAAAGTGAGCACAAAGATTCAAAATGTTCTAGAATAGACTTCAAGAGTTAGAATGTACATTAATTTTTTGTAAATTTTCAATGTTAAGCCAATGTTACCCCGTGCTGCTAGTGTTCCCCCAGTTTACGGTACCATTTTCTTAAGGTGTAGTAGTTTATGTACCAGATCATATATCAGGCAAACTACAGTACTATAAAAGTAGTTCATGCAGGGTGGTGCATAATGTACCACCTCCTTCGAATTACCCGCCAGTTTGGTTAATTGCGCTTTCTGGTATCAGCTTTTGAATATGATAACTGCAAAGGGGAATCATGCGAAATTCATCTTAACGGTCCACGCACACATATCCGTTCCGTATCAGTTCCGTGTCAGTTCCGTTCCGTCGTGCCAATGGTAAGAAGGAGAGACCCTCTAGCCCCCTCTTCTTCTTACCACTGGCACGACGGAACGGAACTGACACGGAACGGATATGTGTGCGTGGACCTTTAATCAGTGCATCCCTAAAAAATATTGTTTCTATACATATATGGATGTCCGAAATAATTATTCAACCATGCCTGAACAGCGGAAATATTACAATCCCTTATTCGGGAATTAGTACAGATACACATCAATATATTTCCAAGTACCACTGTCTCGGAATATTAATGCGGTTCACTGTACCTATCGCCGCGTGGCGTGAAAGAGGTTTTAAATATAAAACTACTGTAACCGATTGGGGTCCCGGACACGGAACGGACACGGAACGGACACTGAACGGACACGGAACGGACACGGAACGGACACTGAACGGACACGGAACGGGCACTGAACGGACACGGAACGGGCACTGAACGGGCACTGAACGGGCACGGAACGGGCACTGAACGGACACTGAACGGACACGGAACGGACACGGAACGGACACTGAACGGACACGGAACGGGCACTGAACGGACACTGAACGGGCACGGAACGGACACGGAACGGACACGGAACGGACACGGAACGGACACGGAACGGACAGGGAACGGGCACTGAACGGACACTGAACGGACACGGAACGGACACTGAACGGACACGGAACGGACACGGAACGGGCACTGAACGGGCACTGAACGGACACTGAACGGACACTGAACGGACACGGAACGGACACTGAACGGGCACTGAACGGACACGGAACGGGCACTGAACGGGCACGGTTATGTATAAATCACTGTCGAACCGTCTCTGGACAACTTCCAAGTCTGCGACTCTACATAAGAAATCTATTAAAAAAATTTGGCGACTTACCTTGTTAATTGAGACAATAATTCAGTCTCATATGTATTGTAAAAACTCGTGACATTTCAAATTTGGACAACTTATCTTATTGGACACTAGGCAGGTAAAACCCCATTTTAAAAATTGTTGTAAATTAATATCAGTAAATACTACAAAATGTGTGAAATCCCCACAAAATTACCTTTTTACAAAAAGGTACAAAAAAGAGCGCCAAGTATATAATTCCATCAAAAAGTATCCCATTTAAAAACATTGTTGTATATAATAAAACATACGCGGGCCAAATATGTCAGGTAAGTGATAACACACGAAAGACGACCTTGTTTTTATTTTTATGAATGAATTACGCAACTAGAAACTAAAAAATAATTATTTCCTTGTACTACAATTTCGATTGTATTTTTTCACTTTAAATAAAATCGTGAAGAAGGATAGTTCTTAACATCTTTACCAAAACGATTCTTTCTTAAACAACTAGCAATTTTGACTAAAAATAAATTACTTAAAAGTAGAAGTAGAAAAAAAGGAAGAAACTGATTTAAATCAGAATAGCGACCATTAAGATTTCTAATCGTGATAGTGTCGCTATCTGTACATTAGGATTAAAAAGATATTCTTTATTAGGAACTCTTATTATAAGATTAGGTAAAACACCACTCAGAACTAAATCAATTGAAGATAGTAATAAACAAACGCACGACCATCATTATAGTGACGGAGAATATATCTTTCACTATCGCACTTTTGAATTACCATTCTTCAAGGACTACCCACATCCCTGTTGCAATTTTTACAACCACGCCGAATCAGGTATATACTTCTAATTTCATGGTCGTTTATAAATTATAAGAGAACATATTCTTAAAAATACGTCAAATAACAGAACAAGAGCGAGCCTCCCACAGTGATGAGGAAGAACAAAAGGAGGGGAAGACAATCTTGACAGGAGACAACAAAGACGGTTGCATGTAATTATGTCCAGCAATAAGACGCTCTGGAGGGTGTAATCCCATTTTTCTTGATACCGTCCATTGAGAAAATATCCCATCCATCATTGTATATACCTACGGTTCCCTTACCGAAACCACTCGAGAGGGACGTTCACGCAGTGTGAACAGAGGCTGGAGATCAAGATTCATGTCGAGATCTACCCAGACGAACGGACGCATCAGAACGTTCTTAAGTGGCTCTTGACCTCGCACTTCTACAACTTTACATATATCCACGCATGTCTACCCTCGAGCATACGAGCCTTTATTATACTATAGTGATAACGTCATCCCTTAGAATTTGATGCCTATAAAAACCAGACGCGAGTCGCGCAGTATCGCTTACAAACGAAAAAGGCCACGGCGAAATTTTTGCACGGGGTTGGCGAATAATAAGCTCGGAAGGATTTATAGTATTTTACGGTCTCGACCCTCTGATTTTTTATGGGCACAGGGTAGATATATTGGGCGTAACCTCTGTGGCTGAATGTAATGTATGTACCGCAAACTGGAGAACATTGGCGAAGAAGGAGAAGGACAACAATTTTATGCATTTTCACGACGACTATAGTACAATCACAAATATCGCGATGTTATAATAGAATTCCTTGAGCAAATTCGAAAATGTTAATAAAAACATATATAAAGGAGAGTGCATTCAACATACCTAAAAAGAAACAAATTTAAGTTGAGTTTGATAATACTTTAGCTATCAGTGTTATTTATAAGGTTACGGAGTAACATTGGCAGCGAATTAACATATATAAAGAAGGTATAAGATGAAAATTTTATGCATTTTAAAATGCAACGTTACGATAGGATACTTAAAGGAAATGTAAAAATGTTAACTTTTATATTATATGGCAAAATGTTCCAAAAACATGACAATGTTACCCCTCTTTACTGTACATTGTGAAGAAGAAGATTGATTTCTCGATTATGAACCTTTAGGGGACCCGCAAAGCCTCGTTTGGGGCTTTGAGTAAGCACGCTATTTAAAAATGATTTAAAGTATAAATACGTATGTGTTTGTTGGTGATCGACTGTGTTTGTATGTACACTCGACTATAAATTCATTCTGTTCAAAAGAACACGAAAAATCCGACAAAATAAAATAAATACCAAAAATAATAAATAAAACATGGAAAAAAGTGGAGAGGGAAACAAAAGAAAAGATGATACAAAAACTTTCTGCGTCTACGTCGTTAGGTCAGGGTTAGGCTAAAAGAAAGTTCACTGAAGTTTGGTATGTCAAATATTTTGATATTCCGACTACAGATTCGCGATCAGCATTATCAAAGACACCCAGACATGCTGTATTTTTAAAATTATAAAATGTTAAAAATGTTATTACCATTCCGGACCGGCAAAGCCCCTTTTGGGGCTCTGTGCAAGTCCTCTAATTCCGCACAACATACACGTTATAAAACATTGGAAACTGAAAAATACTATTTTTGCAAAAAAGGCCGGTCCTCTAGAATAATAAAACAAACTTGTGTATTATGGACTGAGGCCGGACTATTTGCAAACTTCTGAAAAAGTTAAACATTTGTGCCCTATTAACGCAAATGAAAAAAAGTAGCGACCCTCGTCGCAATTTTGAATACCGAGGAATTAAAAATCTTTACTTCCAGATAATAAATAGGGCACTTTTGCAGTTTCTAACCATAAGCTGCTACCCACGGAGCACACAGAACTATCAAGTTTGCACAGCGTGCCAATGACTCACGGTTAGAGGTACAGTATTAGTTTCAAACTTTCACAAATGATAGCCGATAACGGAGCTGGCCGCAACGCCGTCCTATTACGTCCACACGAACGTAACAATGAAACGCCATGGTCAATAATATTAATCAATCTTGCGGTTACAAACGGATGAAAGAACAGCAACTTACAAACTAGCCCCGGGACTAAGAAGAGCTCAGCTTGACATCGACGCAGACACAAGATGCAGACACAAGATGGTTCCCAGGTAAAATAAACTCGTCTAGCAGGAGCATGTGACAATTTTATCATTCGTCAGCCCAGTCTTATTATATTCGAATTACACCTGCGCCTATGCCATCCTAGACAAGTTGGTCGACAGAAATTAACCTACACAAGCCTGGCCAGTCACCGCAGATAACACAGGCACGGGTAATAGTAAATAGGTCAGTCACCTTCGCAGATATACTGGCTGTTATATAAATCTTAAGGCTCTAACGCAACACTATAAAGTGTCATATCGTCGCGAGCTACTTTATCGTAGCCTCATGATGTTCTGTGTAAAGGTCGTTCCAAGTGGAGTCCTCGTGGCCAAATTGCCCAGCGAAGACACCTTGCAGCAATTTTCGCGGACCACTTGTAGGTGCAGTTGTAGAAGTGACCTAGGAAGAGCCTCTTGCCAGTTTCTTGGCTTACCGACTTCTTTTTTATAAACGATTGACCGAGATGAGCTAGAATGACTTCCGTATCGCATGGTTCTCTTTTGAAGACTTTGAGCAGGCTCGAGCACACTGCTGGGATGGCTCTTCTTTGAGTGATCGAAAATGTCTGCTGAAAGCAGTGGCGGATTTAAGAAAAAAGGCTCAGGTGGCAAACGTTCTGAGGGGCCCATTTTGACGGGAAACTGAAGAGGTAGTTTACTGAAAACGGGCCAAGTGTGGTAGTATGAAAAAAAAATGTAGTGATTGGATACCTGTGCCTAATCGTAATTTTTATTTGGGAGATGGGGCCCTGGGGGCCTTCTGTGCAGGGACCCAGGCGGCAACTGCTCATCAGCCGCCCTGTTAAATCCGTCACTGGCTGAAAGGTAAGGTTTTTTCGAGAAAAAGAGCTATGGTTTTTTATACAATGCAGTGTTGGTGTCTTCTTTAACGTGGTCGGGAGGTTTTGTCGTGGAAGCTGGGCTTAACGTGCACGCGCGTACGCAAAGTCGTATCTTTTACTTACTCGACTGACTTGTTGTGGTAGGTGTGTCAAGAGGTCCAGCGAATTGCACTGGATATCGCGAGAGGGGAGTTTGTATTCTTACAAGGGAAGATCCCGAATCCGGAAATTCAAAGAATTATGAAACTTTGTGGATGTATAGGGGACGTCCTTCGGAATAGAACGCAATTTTGCTTGCTGCCCAAATTCACTCTAAGGGGGTGAAATCGACCCCTGAAAATCCGGCAATTTTCCAATTTTGTGTTATAACTCGCGAACTGTGAGTTACCAAATGATAGTCCTAGTTAAAAGAAGCAACTTTTTCCAGAAAACTTTTTTCCTATCTCTCACACTTCGCGAGTAATAATACGAAATCGGAAAATTTTCAGGAGTCAATTTCACCCTCTTACAATAAATTTGGGCAGCAAACAAAATTGCGCTGTACTCAGGAGGTCATCTCCTACATATTCACAAAGTTTCATAATTTTTTAAATTTCCGGGTTCGAGATCTTCCCGTTTTAGAGGTAAATTTGTGTTATTGACATGTTAATTGCGTTGTCTAATTTTTGCTCTTTTGTTCCTCGATTCATTCGCTGATTAGAAAATATTTGAAATCTTTCAAAACTCAAGTAACATGATTTCTTTCCACTCAAAATTCCAGTGCAACAGAAGTTCCCCAATATTATAAAATGTGAACACCACGTAAGTATTTAATCTTCAGTCGTTTACCAAAGTGAAGGGAGAAAAACATTTCGATGGAGGAAAGTCAAGGCTCGAATTTCCATGCATGGCCAGCTAAATGATTCATCGAGTTAGGGTGATCGATTCGCGTCACTTCCTACAACTCCAAGTTTAATAACCTCGCCTGATAAATTGCGAATGCCAGTGCATAGCCTACGATTGCACACGCGATAGACGAGCATTAAACTATTTTAAACACTGCTCAATTGTCGGTCCCGCTACAGTCTAGACGGCAGCTAGGATTACGCAACATTTATAGCAATGAAACCGATGATCTACGATCTATGAACGTACGTGCAAACGCTTCCAGGAAGCTTCCAGTCCCGTCGCGTGGGAACGATCCCAGATCGATTTAAGCTTCGACGATTTTAATGAAACTTATACCATTTCACAAGTCCCATTTAAGCAGCTTCTATACAGCATCTGCTGTTCGTGAATAGATCCGCCGTGTTCTTTAATTACCGTAGCCCCGTAAATTGCTTGAATAAATAGACGTTCGCTTATAATACGCGGAAGAAATGCATCCAGAACCAAAATTAACCCGCGGGCAGTTTGCCACTTATATTTTCTCGTTGGACCTTTAACCTCGATGCACTCAATGTACGAAGAAATATCGCTAGTATGCTTGTGTCAAAGCCCCGCTTTAAATCTACCGTGACCAGCGATTAGTCGGTTATAGAACACTGCTGTCCTGATCTATGCACAATGAGTGGAATCGTGGAATTATTGAAAAATAAATAATACAATTTCTTGAATAAGTCTTGATGAAGTGCCCCAATGTTTCTGTAATAAAAAAGAAGGCCAAGTTTGGGGTAACTTTTAGCATTAAGGAAATGATTATTTTCAGTTTAATTAAGCTAATTCTGTTGAGCGAGATTTTTCTACCCGGCGTTGTTATCGGCGTAGAGCTTGACATCGAATTCATCGACCCAAGAACGGTGTTACGGGCAGAATATATCAGGGATTAGTTCACCGCAAGATATTAAACTGTTATTTCGAGTAGCTGGTGTTGAAAAAGAATACAGTGACGCAGGGTGGATGCATGTATCGTCACAAAAATAAGCTCGGGAAGATTGGCGACACGGGATCCTTTCTCTCATTCGGCCTAAACCCGTCTTCGACCAGCGACAAAGGCGACGAAACTAGAAGGGAATAACTAACGACGTCGTTCCTCGTTCATCTGCTTCTCATAGCACTTAAATCAGGATGTAAGGAGATTACAATCAGCGTACATGACTACTTCGACCGTGGCACAGTCGAAAACTGAACACAATGGGGCGTACTACAAGGAATAGGTTACCGATCAATGGCAGGACTTACAAAAAGAACCTGGTAGATGAGATTGGGAGACACACCCAAATCTCGAAATATGGCAGCTTTAGCTGTTGCCTCTAATAAAACTTAATTGAATGGCATTTGCAGTGTTTTTATGCACCGCTGAATGCGTATTTTTCATAGATGTAAGATCTTGTCTTTCATGAAATGATAATTCACCTTTTCACTATTTTTAACGTACCTCTTAAAAGTAACTTAAAAGAACAAGTGCATGTACAGTGGCGGACGAAAGAGAGTTTACAACTTTTAAAATCGCATAACTTTTTTAGAATTGGTCCAAAAGACAGGATTTTTTTAGAAGGTAGAAGGATTAGTTTGCTAAGTGACGTGTTTCGCCGTTTTGAAAAAAGTGCAATTCGTCCAAATAAGGTCGAAAATCACGAAATTCCCGAAATCAGCGATTTTCGAACTTATTCTGCGTTCTTTAAACGTTTTTAGTTCAGAGGAACATTAAACGAGTTTGATGAGATTTTAGACATGTATACGAGTTACTTCAATCTACAAACTGTTTTTTTTTTTAATTTTCATTACAGGCGCACAAAAAAGTTTAAAAAACGACATTTATTTTTTGTTTGCTATTCCGATCAATTGTATTTTTTTTCAAAATTACGAATCACGTCACTTAGCAAACTAATCCTTCTAGCTTCTAAAAAAAACTCATGTCTTCTGGTCCAATTCTAAAAAAGTTATGCGATTTTAAATATTGTAAACTTTCTTTCATCCGCCACTGTATCAAAATGGGAAGCAGTATAATATCATGAAGGAGCTCGAAAAGGCAGTTAGTGGAGTAAAATCAATACTACAACTTTACAAAAATTAAATTGTATTTGGAGAACCGAATATTTCAGGTAATTAAGCATAATGGTAGAAGTACATATTATTAATATTATTTTATCTTTTTTGTACTACTTTAATACACTGTTCCTATACAAATTTCGTTATTTTTCTTTACTTTAAAGTATTATATATAGTTTATAACAAAAGTACAAAAGTATACTAAAGGTAAGTACAAAAATTCAGTTTTTTTAGTTTGTAACATTTTTTCTTATTTTGTATCCTTCCGTCGCTATTTCCAAACCTTCCATTAATTGCATCAGCACATTACTTGCCATTTTTTTATTAAAGACAGCAGTGTTCTTATAGAAATTTCGTCTACTGTAGGGCTCAGACTTTATCTTGGGAATAAATTTTATTTCATGTTCTCATTTTTTCTGTACTCCAAAAAGTTATTTATTAATATCGATACGAAATATATTTTGTCTTCCATAATATATTATTTCTGTAACCTGTTACGACATTTTCCATATACGAAGATCCCAGCCTCTTGCGATATCAAATTAAGGCTACCAAAAATGGAGTGTTCTAAGCTTTTACAATAACTCCTACATCGCAAAGCCCCTAATTGAAACATCATATAAACACCTGCTTCATTTTTTTTACTGAATAATTTGCAAATTTAATAACTAATGAGAAAACAGTAATCCAAATTTTGTCAATTTATTTTAGCTACTCCAAATCTTCGATGCCACCAGAGCTGCTACTGCGTTACGTCACCGGAGCATTTTAGAAACTCACTCCTTTACAATGGAAGCTTTAAGGGCAGCTTAGAAGAAACTTTTAATGCCTGTTATCCAGCGAGAAACTCTCAGTATGCAAATTAGCGGCTCATCTCTCAACGACACGTCGTAAATTTTCATTGCATCGTATAACTCATAAGCAGCCATCCCACAGGCAACGCAGGCGAAATTTGTTGATTGCGCCAACATCGCGCGGCAAAACACGAGCGCCCGGTGTGTACGTACTTGTTACACGCCATTTCGCCGTAATTCAAAATACTGGGGGAGGGTATAAACACAGTTCTATTGTCCGCGACTTATGCTGCCTTAGTCGCCTGGTGTTGTGCATTATATCATCGGGCTGTTTGCTCTATCACAATGAAAGTGGCTTGTTGCAGAACAGATTGCCGCGATGGCAATAAAATATAGTTCATCGCGGAGACGGCCAGGTAAGTCGTGAAGAACGTCCTGTCTAACAACGCACATGAACCACGGTCTCTCTTTGTCTTCAAATTTTCCACGCAACCGTGATTCATCTGCAAGCAATGCTATAATAGTGAATTGTTCTAAAGTGCCATGAAAACGATGGCACTGAAGTGTGTCGTCCTCCAAGTGGGAACACATTGGGGTGTTGATCAGGGGTGGATTTGTATATATGCCACAATTTTGGAGGCCGGAGAATTTTGGCGAAAGAAATTGAACAAGCTTTGAAACAATTTCTTTAAAAACACTTCCCTTTTTCATGTAGCAAATCAGCAATATCTCATATGTGAGTTGTCACATTAAATTAATTTTAATATTGTCTTAACTCTTTTAAATTACAATATTTGATGGAACTTCACAGAAACGGCGGCAGAAGTTTTTTAGCCTAGGGGCGCCAAATCTCCAAATCCGCCCCTGGTGTTAGTAACTGTGTAAAAAAATTTACAAAATTAAAATTAAATACGCCACGCGGATAATTTTCAAGCTGCTGATTATCCCATTTTTCATCCCCTAATTACTCGCGGTATATTTTCTAGATTAAGTGATGCCTTTGTTGAAATAAAAAAGGGGGGAAGCGTATCAACAGCAACGAGCATTCTCTATTCGCTCGAAAATCGAGAACAGCCGGCCCATCGTGCCCGGTCGGATCGGTTTACGTACTGTGGGCGTAGCTTTTGAAATTATTCTAGCTGGACGCAAAGCGCTCGTTTGTCGAAGCGAATCAATGACGAACCTCTCGCGAGAATAATGGCTTTCGGCCGTGTTCCATTCAAGCGGACTTGGACGAGTTCTCGTTCATGGTCCACCGATGCCGATATTCTCCCCTGGCCGAAGGACACGGTACGCGAATCGCGTTTACCCGCCAGGAATCACGAGGCTGGAACGCGAAAATGTTCAGTCGCCGCTCGACTTCGCCGCGCGCAACGCCGCCCGCCTTGCCGAGATGTCGCAGGCGATATTCGTGAAAGTCATTTACATCGGTGCTCCTTACCCGAGACGGGTACTCGATGACGTCAACTTCGATTACGGCCAAATTCAATGGCAAGGTCTTTGCCCTCACCACCTCGTGGTATTAAGGTCAAAGACAGCGAGAAAAGTCTGCCCGTACACGAGATCATCATCCGCAGCCGACAGATACAAGTGCGCGGGATGCGCCGTGCATTCTAAACGATAGACGGCGTATAAATCCGTCGAAATTGAATTGTAGTCGGTTTTTGTGGATCTTGGAGGAACCGTGGAGTTGGGACTTGGAACTTATTCAACGAATTGTCTCCATAATTTGGGATTTGGGACTTGGACTTATAAGACGAATCATGAAGTTAGGACTTTAGTTCACCTAAAGACAAAATTGGAAGTTTGTACTTTATGCGTTTGTTAGTTCCCTATATACTAGTTAGGATTTTTATGCAAAATGAATCGTGTTTGAAATATGCTTACAAGGGGAGGACACCATGTGGTAGACACCGATTTTTATGAGCCTTGGCGCAATGCATCTATGTCAAAAATTATTAGTATTAAGGGAGGAGGCCTTCCTAGAAATTTTCGGAAAACCGATTTTTCGATTTTTGTATTTTCTTGAAGTGCAACATCTTGAAAATATTCCCTGAAAGCGTCAAGTTAATCCGACCAGAATTGACAAAGTTGTAGCGCTCAGACCCAAAACTTTAAACGCGTCTTCCTCAAAATCATGTTTTCAGAGTCGGTGACACAGATACCTGAAAAATTAATGAACCGATTTACTCTAGTCTTTGCAGGCTTATTTTAGGGTTAAGAATCTAAGCGCCATCGGGAGCTTTCTTTTTTTTGCCTAGATTTGTTTACCCTCGAAAAACGAGCAATTTTTTGCCAAATATCTTCAACTTTGCACAGCCGCCTTTTTGTCTCAAAATAATTTTTCCAAATTAACAATCATCGAATAACCATTAAACAGAACACAGCCTCCACCAGGGAGCCATTAAAAGACACATTCGTCTTTCGAATCGAGAAAGAGTGAATAATTGCAAGCTGTGTCGTATATGAGCACTTCGTCGCAACGGTAATTAAGAGTTATTTACCAGATGTTGTGATTTTAGAGAAGTAAACGAGGCAGCCGACACGATGACAATCCGCGGTTCAATTTCGCATGTCGCTGGACGCGGAAAGTATTTGCTTATCTAACATCTCGTTTCTCAGCCAAGGGCAGGACGCTTCTCATTTCGTGCAATGCCACGTTCCCGCGGCCGAAGAGTAATGCTACACGAATGAAGATAAAGGGAAGAATAGGGGGGGGGGCGAGACGCGGCGGATAAAAAGCAAGAGGAAGGAATGAAACGTACCGCGGGATAATTCTGGAGGTCGGAGTCAAAAGCGTAGGCGAGGATCAAGATAAATCATTTACATGCGCTTTTATACCGTGCCGCGTGTTTACACGCCTACGAGCCGGTGTATTAACGATGCTTTAACGAAGATACGGGGAAAAGCGCGCGATAGCGGATCGGAATTTTTCTAAATCAACCGCACCTAATGAGTAAGACGTGTAGCGACGCGACTTTTAATTCCCCTCATCTGATAGCCTTGTTAATACGGTTACGCGATCAAGATGTCTGGCTAACTGATAGTTAATGTGACATAATTAATTCAATCTGTGCGCGCAATTATTTTCTCTGTTGTGGAAGACGGGCTCGATTACCTATCACATAATAATTACCGAGGGGGCACGCTCTGTGGGTAATCGAATCCTTCAGATAATTGAGCACCAAACAGGAATATTCTGAATGAGAATTTTCTTCTTTCTTTCATTATTTAATGTCGCATCGACCACTTGTATGGGTTAGCGACCCAGGGTCTGGTTTACAATTTGTTGTATAGTTTGATGAGGTTTAGGAAATGCGATAGTGTTTGTATTCATCCTTGGTCGTTTAAATTGTCCTTTAGGGTGGGCCTTATGTTGCAGTCTTGTCTATAGGGGTAGCATTTTCTGCAGTGTAGGGTGTAGTGTTGTAATTATTCGATTATTCGTATAATTTCGAATACGAATAGTTTCTTCGAATATTCGAATAATCAGGAGTATTCGAATATTTGACTATTTATTCGAAAAAGTAATAGTATTCGAGTATTCGAATACTTATTCGACAAAGGAATAGTATTCGAATATTCGATTACTGATTCGAAAAAGTAGTAGCATTCGAATATTCGGAGTGATCGAATTTCGGATTGTACCGAATAAGAATCTGAACATGAAATGTTTGTTCACACTTTACCGTGAAATTCTTTTCATATTGGCCTTTACAATTGTTTGCTTTTCGAACGATAAATTTTGACCTTTATTAAGCTTTAGTAAATTTATACATATTGAAACGAAAATAACCATCAGTTATTAACATTATTATTCTAATAATATTTGAATATTCGTTACAGCCCAACTAGGATGATGTGTTCCACTGACAGTTGTACTTTGCATAGGTTGCAAGAAGTGTTCTGCTTTGTTGAGGAAGTACTCGTGCGTGAGTTTTATGTGTCCAATCATGATTCCTGAATTTACGATCTGGTCGTGTCTTGGTAGCAAACTTTTTCCTTGAAAAAGTTGTCTTTAATTAATAGCAATCGTTGGTTAATTGTGGACTTCCATCAATGAGGATTCTTAGTATAAAAATGAAACTATCACCTTTGTTTTACTTACACACAAAAATCAAGCAAAAGATAATTATAAATAAGTAGAAATAACATTAGAAATAATAGAGTATATATAGATACAGAAAAAGATAATGACAAAAATAATTCTTCTTAAGTAGCTAGAATCGTATTTTAAACCACTGTGCCTCGCCCTGGCAAATAATCGTATTTCTAGGCGTTCCACTCTCAAACGATCTGAAATCGCGTACTATACAATAGGAAAGAATTTATTCCCCGATTTTATTCGAAACTTGAGTACTTGCGTATCCAAATAAAACGGATCACAAAAGGGATAGTAGATCGGCCGAAATCTCGATTCCCTTGCACAATACCACCCAAAACAGTATGCAGAGTGTGTAATAAAGCGCGATACGGGTGATCGTACTGCAAATTGCACAGACAATACGCTCTTAAGTATACGGCTCGCGGTATGTCCAACACCTTAGCTGCCGGTGCAGCTTCACGGAACGAATTTATTCGCGACCCGCTTCTATAATTATTTACGATTAAATGAATTATATAGCGTATCATCATACGTCGTTACAAAACCAAATGCCTTTGTTCGTTTCCCGGATTATTGTGTTCTCCGTGATTCGAGTACTCGTCCCGGTCAATCCGCTAAGGGTGTAATCGAGGTAATCGATGTACACCTCCCACAAGATTGCGCTCGTGCACGGTGCCCGAGTCCCATCCACAAGGATGGCGAGTGTAAATTGATTTGTGGGGAAGAATGTATTCTTTTGAAAAGCTCATTACGCTACAGTAGGTATACACCGCTCCGCGTACTTATACCTACCCCCTTCGACCGCAATCAGTCGGATTAACGAACCCTATTATCATGATCTCCACAAATACTTTTATAAAACTGTGGTCCTACTTCGTTTCGTTCGAATTGTCGCCGCTGAGTAAATTGAATTCGTTTTTATGACCAACTCAATTTCTTTTTGAGATCTTGTAAGGAAATTATGGGAAAACTATATTAACCCTTCGTTGATACACCTCTTTTTTCAATCAACTTTAACATACTGGGTGGCTCGCACCCAGAGCAATTTTTGAACGACTGCCATTCTCATTTAAAGAATCCAATAGTTATGAAAAAAATCGTGGGTCAATTTCAAGGTCTCTAGAAGGTATTTCAATAGTTTTTTAATTTAAATTTTATCACAGTATTTGTATACAAATTCTAGATTACCATGTGTCAAGGAAAAAGCGAAGAAAATCTTCGAAATATTGTAACTTTTACGAATTTCAATATTAGGAGCTAAAAATCTACAGAGTTGTTGTTCAGATATCATATTTTGAGGGAAAAAATAGTTTGTAAGTCGGTTTTGGAAAGAGGTATTTATTTTGCATATAGAAGGTAGGCTATTTCGGTAATGGAAAACAGAGATATTCCACGAATATCCACGATATTCTACGTAGAATCTACGTATTGGAAATAGTACAGAACGTCAAAATCAGTTTATGGGTGGCTCAGACCCAGAGTGTCAACGAAGGGTTAAATTAGAAGTAATTCATGAGCAGTATTTTTTGTGCAAAGTCGTCGAATTATTGATATTAAATGGGCTGTGTCTTTTCTTCTTCGTGGTTTGGCGTTTTAGCGGGACAATGGCTAAAATGTTTTATTTCGATTCTGAAATGAAATTCAAATTCAATGATGCGATAATATTAATCACATTTCAAAAAGGTATGTATGGCATTCTTAAAAGGTATTTTTGTTATTCGTTCTTTACTCGTGTACGGTTATCGTTATGCATTCTTGGAAGCTCAGAGACAGTGATAGTCTCAATTGTAATTTTGTCGCAACTATCAGACTTAACATTAGTAGTCAAATTGTACTGTTGGGTGCAAGAACGGCCTCAGGACACACAGGTCCTTTTTGCATAATTAGATTCCTCATTCATTTCCATAAATGCCCTCCAAAACTAAATCTATGGCGAATTTTATGAATCGATGTTGACCGACTAACCCTAACTCGTATCTAAGTCAAACATGACACGATCTATGACAATTATTATGACTATTATTATATTAAATATATAATAAAAAATAAATGTTAAATATCAACATTGTTTTCTATATTTCTCCATTTTATTGAAGAAAGGCCTAAGACAGCTATAATTAAACTTAATTTCACTGATTATTTGATTTTCTTTATTATTCTAATAATGCAAGTACAAAGGAGATGTATCAGTATCACATTTTTAAATATTATAAACAGCTTTATACAACCACTTCACTCCTATCTAAAAAAAAATATCTAACTTCATACTGTTTAGAGACACTTTTCTCAAAACTGACTTGTGACACTGCGGACCAGGGTGTCTATTACACCGTGCTGAGATGCTTTCTTGCAGCCCACAGTACCTACAATTTCAATATCTCATCTGGCACTATTTTCCATAGTAGCATATCCACAAAAGTGACGTCCTCTTCGACACTCTCGTCGTCAACCATATTCGACCTTTAAAGCCTTTTCACACGAGACGCTTCCGTGACTCGCAACTAGCAGGTGTACCAATCTCGAATATTTTCACTCGGCAGAAACATCGCCACCTTAAAAACGACAATAAAATAAAACACCTGAATATATCTGAAAGACACGCGAATGACAAGAGTGTCTTCTACCGCGGCTGTCGACCAGTGCGAATTAATTTCGCGTCCCGTGCAACGTCCACCGCCGAGTTATTTATCACGACAGATCGATCTGATCGAGGGCCCAACGGCCACGTCGAATCGACGGTGTGAAATTGTTCGAGCAGCCCGGCCCCCGGGGCAACCCCGCTGCCACATTAGGGCGTGGACGTGGAACGAGGGTTGAATGCGAGGAAATGAGCCTTGAAATATAGTTTGACGTAATAGATATCCAAGCGCGAGGAAGTTGTGCATTAACCGCGGTAAAAGTAATGAAGAATTACTACGAAACGGGCGTGTCTAGAACTGGTTTCCAATCCGATCGAGAGTAATGTCGCGTCCGCGAGTGCCGTTTTATGAATGAACGCCCGAGTGCTCTACCGTTAGCAGCTGGCCCCCCGCGCTTTTCATCCGCGGAAAAATCGAGATGCCGTCGGGGTCGCGAGCGGCCCCGTACCGAAAAAGGGAACGGCCGCCGATGCATTTGGAAATCGCGCTTTCTCAATCGTAAATCGTCGCCTATGGGATATCGGTTAACGATCCTTTGAATCCTGACAGTACGTACGGGCATATTGATAAACGTATATAGCCGCGATACCGTTCCCCTAGCGATTTCTAAACCGTCGAGTGGTTGGTCTCTGACGGTCTGGGTTAGGTCTGGGTTAGCTCTCTGTTGTATAAATTTTGCAAACTGTATTTTTTACTGCTCGAATATTGCTTTACTATCCCGTGACGTGTAAGCGGTAATGGGTTGCGCAGGTTTTTCCTCGGCTGTTGTAGCGGTTTATTTATCGAACCACCTTTCTTCCCAACGCAAGTATCATTGAACTGTCCTGCCAGTTTTGGCGCGCACAGCTGCCCACTTGACAAACGTGCGAGCAATGCGCGGGCAATAAAAGGGTCAGTCACATTCGTCGAGGATATGATTGGTCGTATACTTTCCATGTTTTATGTGACCGATACGCATTCCACCGCGGCGCGTAATGTGGTCAAATAAAAATGTGCAAGTTTCGAGACCGCGGTAGATGGAAACGATGCTGGAAGAACTCTCACTTCCAACCCGGTTTTGTAGGACAAATATAATCGATCGAGTTGTGTAACGGACAAGATTCTGTGAGCTCCAAATGACTTTTAGACACGAACGTTTGTTCGGGTGAGATGGTACGCTACTTTTCAATGGAAGGGCAGTGCTTTAGATGTCCTAGCTTCGTTTACAC
Source organism: Andrena haemorrhoa (assembly GCA_910592295.1). NCBI lineage: Eukaryota > Metazoa > Arthropoda > Insecta > Hymenoptera > Andrenidae > Andrena > Andrena haemorrhoa. Next base: position 10,630,563 of record OU342943.1, read on the forward strand.
AATAGGTACTAATCAATCTATGGGTGGACGTAAAATCTTTGATTGAGCGTAATATCTGAGGTAAATGAATTTAACTTGAGTGATAATTTCAATTTAAACAATATTTTTATCTACAAAATTGATTTATACCGTTTAAGCGTAATAACAGGCGTTAGAATTGTAAATTTACTATATTGTTTAATTTTAATCATTAAGATGTGTTCTTTGAAATACTCTCCATTACGAGAAATTAGTTATGAATAAATATAAATTTATTGGGAAAATAAAACACAAACCAACTTTATAAATTACAAATAACTTCTTAATTAATCCACCTTCAATAATAAATATTAATTCTTGATGAAACTTTGCATCAAGTCTAGGAATTTATTTAATAATTCAAATTTTATCTGGGATCTTCCTATCATTACATTGCCCGAATGTTGACTTAGCCTTCCAAAGAATTATTCATATCATAAAAGATGTAAATTTAGGATGATTAATTCGATTTATTTATGTAGGCCAAGGAATCTATTATCACTCTTTTAAGTGATTTCGATATAATTTTCTTGGAGTTAAGATTGTTAAGAATGATTCCTACTTCTTCAAATTTGTCTCGAGAATAGAATTGATTTTAAATAAGAAGATTTATGCAAAAATTTTCATTAATTCAATTCTTAAAGCAAGATATTCCTCTTACAAAACAGAATCAACACTTCAACTTTCGAGAGTTTCGAAGCTTTACAAAATTTCTGTTTCGAGAATTTAAGAAGTAGCTTCGAACCCACCCCTAATTATAAAATTCCGTAGTGCTGTTTCAAATCAAATTTTTAATTTGCAGGTCAATAGTTTTAAAATCCTTATCGCCGGTTAAAATATTTTACAGATTTTTAGGCCTACAACATTCGTTCAGAAATCACTTAGAAACCCACATTCAAATTACCAGCCATAATTCTCTGCTGTTGCTGCGACAAATCTATGTGGAATCACAGAAGCAACAATCGACTTATCACCTTAAAGAACTGGAGATTTCTAAGATCACCAATTCTTGCAACTACAAAAGTAACGCGTCGAAACGAATTTTAAGGAAATTTACGGACAAAGAAGTACGTACACAGGTACTGCGCAAAGTCCTTTCTTACCTCCGTGCCGCAGTGCACGAAATGGGATGGTAAAGCTTGAGTAATGATCACCTGCCGCCAGTATTTCGAGATTTCAACATTGCCTCCCCGTCTCAGACAATGAGGCGTTCTTACGGTTGTTTCCATGTTTTTTTACTATTCGTTCTTTTGCACATCTGCAAGTATTGTTTTCGAGGACGCAGACGACGAATGAATTGCACCCGAACGAGCCTCGCCAACAAAGAATTACACGCGTACACGGTATATATCGTTGCTTGTCTAACTCCGCGGCTCGCAGCCGATCCCAAAGGGATTTTTCACTTTTACATTTGCAGTACGTTAGCGAGCACCTACTAACGAGTGGACCTCGACGCATATAGCGGAGCCGACGTGAATCTTTCACTTCGAGATGCGTGAAATTAATATTCAAGCACAGAAGTGGTGCCATATTTGTTGCTTGATTACATTTACAAAGCACACCGATTTCTACTTAAGAAAGTAAGACAGACAGATAGGAAACGAAAAAGATTTCACCCATTCCTGAACAGTTATGTAGATATATAATAGTTCACAAGCTATTTAACAATAAAGATTATGTAACAAAGAATTGTAGAGGAAAATAGATGGATATTTTTGTTAGCTTTTTGGTTCCTTTGAAACGCTGAGAAAGGAGGAATTATAAAATACTGTACAAATTCAAATATAGCAAATCGAAAAAGTAATAGTATGCTAAAAGTTGAACAGGATTTCTGGATTATAAAATGCTTCGATTCTACCTATTGCGTTGGATTTTTAAATGACTTTAAATACCATTTTGAAGTCGCCAGATTGACTTCGTTCTTCTTTTAAATTTTAGATCTTGATGAAAGCAATGGAGAGGCCTTAGTATCCGGCTATAATGCATACGTCTCTAATCCATACGGCTTTTTGCCGACAGGAGTACAATTCCGTATAAAATGTTACGTTATCGTCGATCACAATTATTGAAGAGTAAGAGGGAAAAAGAGGGAATGTCCATTTTTCGTAATTTTGCTATTGATAGGCAACTGGGACTACGGAGCTGTCGAATCACAAAGAGTTATAAAGTATAAATACCCCGGTAAGATAACTAAAGATTTGGTATACTGGTTACAAACAGGAAATGTCCACTCTGCACTGGAACAAACTACGTACGGAATGTCCACACTACTTTACCGAAGCACAAGCATCTGTCGCCAAGGTAAAGCAAGAAATTATTTAAGAAGAAAATTTAATTCATTGAACCTAGTTTCTTTACTGATGGACTAAAGTATTAAAAGTTTTAAAATTTAAAACCTAATTTCCTCGATAGAGCTGCTTTGTGACATTCCCTGTTTTTTCCACTTACCCTTCAATTACATACCTATCTTCGAGCTATTGATATCTATAATCTCATTTACAGTCAATACTAGAATTTTAAACTTGACAAGTTTTTAAAGAAATCAGAATTGTTCACACATCGAAGATTACTGTAAAATAACAAAAAAAAATTATGTTTTACAGTCGAACACTAAGATAGAAATTAGAGTATCATCTTAAAGAGAAAGTCCATTACATTTCGTAGCTTACAGCAATTAGTTATAGGAAAGTCAATTTCCCGCTTCATTACCCTTGGAAATGAGTGGCACTTGCAGAGTAAGCACCCCAAGGGGTGTAATAGTTCCCTAATGCCACCACGACACGCTCATTTTTATGGTTTTATGCTATGTTATAGACAAGGAATCCATTAGCCACGAGGTGGAAATATAATTACACCGATGGTGGCTAATGATGTAGCAAGCGCATGCAGCTACTGCTGCGTACCTTTGCAATGGCCCTTCGATGGTTTATGCTGCAACACCGACACTTGTAAATGATCGTTATCAAAAAGAAATTAGCAATAACGTTAAATGCAATATTATACAACTTATACACGAAACAGGTTCTTAATGTAAAACACCTTTTACCCGTGCGATAAAGCTGAGAATTATGAAAGGCTCCTTAAAAATTTCACAACGTTTTCAATGAGAATTTTCAATAAAGTAGTGCTACCGAAAGTGGATACAATAAACATACGGAAAAATCAGTTTCCTGCCCTGAGTATTTTACATATCTCGAAGCAAAAATGCCCAAAGAGTGCCTACTAAGAGGCGTAATATATGTGCGAACGTCTATTATAAAAAATCGAGTAGGTATGCGAGTATCCTTTAGTGGCGTATTACTACTACTATTACATTACGCGCCACTACTGTATATACATAACCAGTGGCGGATTTAACCGAGCGGCCGATGAGCAGTTGCCACCTGGGCCCCTGCCCAAAAGGCCCCACCAGGGCCCCATCCTTAAAAAGAATTATGATTTTATCCAAACTATATTTTTTTGTATTATTACACTGAGCCCGTTTTCAGTAAACTACCGCTTTAATTTCCCGAAAAGGGCCTCTGCTCAGAATGCCCCCTAGGGCCCTGTGTTAAAAAAAAATATGATTTTATCCAAGCACTATATTTTTTTTGTATTCTTACACTGAGCCCGTTTTCAGTAAACTACCGTTTTATTTCCCGAAAATGGGCCCTTGCTCAGAATGCCCCCTAGGGCCCTGTGTTAAAAAAAATTCTGATTTTATGCAAGCACTATATTTTTTTCTGTACTTCTCTGTACACTTACCCCCTTTTAGTAAACTACTTCCTCATTTTCCAGAAAAAGTGGGCCCCTCAAAAAGTTTTTTCAAAAGAATTTCTTCACGCCTGCTCATTTCAACGCGTGGAAAACATTACACGATTAACGTGTGGTTAAAATTTCAAACGACAACAAAATCCCTAAAGCTTTACACGCCTGGGTAATCTACGTGTTCCTGCGGAAATAAATTTTACCCAATTATACAGCACGCAGCGCGAGTATGCACGAGTTAAATGACCCCTCAGCGCAAGCCGTAGTGCAAGACAATGAAGTCATTACACACTCCGCGGCAAGACAATTGACTTTCACAAGGAAGCTTCTTAGATCCACCGAAACGTCCTTGCCAGTTCGTTAAACTTCTCGATCTAGGGTTTGATCGTTGCCCGATGAAATTGGCAGGGCATCTGCGCGCCCGCCGAGGGCATTCTTCAGCGATATAATTAGTTACTAATTAATAGTGCCAGTGGCAAGGGATAACGAGTCGTTCCCACGCGCGATTGCGATCGAGAATTCCTAAGGGAGGATCGCGGTCGTTATATCTCCGAGGGCGGCGGTGTGCGGGTGAGGACGCCACTGGAATGTTTTGTTCGGAAGCAAATTGTGCTGGGAATTCTGTGATTATGCCGTTGTACGAGTTTAGCTGCTCGCCTCGTTAACATTTAACAAGTGCATGTTACGCCGCCTAGAGGGCTGCCGGGATACAGTTTCGCACATTCTTTTTCGCGGAGGCTTAAAGACACCCTTGCGCAGAGGAGGAACAGCTAACTTGAACTTTAGACGTTCCTTTCTACCGTTACACGTTCACTGCCGGGGATATTATTCGTATCTGCGGGGTCATTTTCTATTTGCAGTTTAGGGGACTTTGCTTTGAAATCATTTCACCGTCTCTTAAGGTTTTATTGTAAGAAAGATGAGATGAGACGCGCGACTGGAATTATTTCGATGAATATTGTGCAGTTTAAGGGAAGATCTGCAACATATTGTTGTGATTCTATTAACACTCAAACTTTCTCAAGCTTTTTAAGACTTTAAATCTAAATTAAACTATTAGTAAGTAAAAAAGTAAACTACTTCAAACTTGGGAAAATATTAAAGTAATGTAGAACAATTATTATTCTTTTACTTTCTCTTTCTGTTGCTTAATTAGGGTATAAGCTTCGTGTTATGAAGAATACAGATATATAGATTCTTTAGTGGTGGACTAAAGTATTAAAAATTAATTTGCTCGATAAAGCTGTTTTGTGACATTCCCTGTTTCCCCCTTATTCTTCGAATAAGGAAAATGATAGAAAATGTGGATTCGCGAATTCTTGAGAAAATTCAGACGGCTAGGGATGTATCTCAAACAAATTTGTACTTATTGTTCTAAAACACCCTCGCGATATTAAGAGTTCTTTTTTTAGTTTCACTGTACTCACAAAAGTACCTATATTTATTTATAAAGGAAACTGTATGAAATTTAATTTCAGTCTGTAGTAGATTTATTATTACAATTAATGTTGTATTCAAATAATTGCTCGGACATTTCACTTTCATTTGTCCCTCGAACCTTTACTAAAAGAATTCCAGGACGAATTATACGACATTACACTGAACCGAATATGCGACAGTCAGGATACATGTTAAACGGAAACGTAGATTTGCATAAAGTACTTATTTCTTGAAGCGCCATCTTGCACAGTGGATGCATTCAAATTACCTTGCAATCGCGTTACTTTTTTTACTGTAAGAAACGAAACGCTAAAAAGTGTGCCAAGGCGAAGCAAGTCAACTGCAATAATGTCGTGCACACTGATATGCTTGTTAATATATTCTGTAATACATATATCGTTGATACGACAAAAAAGCATGGCTATTGAGAATTGCTAAACGCTATAAAAATGAAAACTTCGTGTATAGATATTTATTTTCTCTAAGCCAAATTCTTGCAAAACCTCCGCCCAGCAAAAAAATGTTCGTCTAACCTTTCTATTATTTAAAATAGTTCACTGAAGAGGAGAAGCATTGTTTTTCAAAATCCGAAGACTCAAAACTATTTAACATTTGAGGAGTGTAATATTAAAGAATAAAGGGCGCCATGTTAATATCAAAATTAATATCAAAATTAATATCAAAATTAATATCAAAATTAATATCAAAATTAATATCAAAATTAATATCAAAATTAATATCAATATTAATATCAATATTAATTATCATCCAATTATGAAATTAATCAAAATTAATATCAAGCACAGTGCTTGATATTAATAATCACTATTCTCCGCTTTCATCGTCAAAAGACGTACCTACACAAAAATTGAAAATTGCTACCACCGACTTTAATCTGGACCGAAATTTTTCGCGACTTCAATTTGTTACCATTCTCAAAAAAGTAAAATAGGTATGAAATGAAAAAAAAATCTATAGGTACTTTAATTTGCGTTGAAGCCGCAGATTTCTATCACAGATACATTTCTAGTCGCCATAGCATAATTCCAAGAAGAAATTCCGGTTCAAAGGCATGGTCTAAAATTCAATGCCAATAACAAAGCGCGTAACCGGCAAAACTTTCGTCACTCACCAATCTCATGTGGATGTTTCCTTTAATCCAAGAAAACAGCACACGACAGGGGACGTAACGGAACTGCTACAGGCCACCACCACAAGGTTTTCTACGAAACCCACACTCGCGTGTCGAGTAATTGCGTCGTTTTACTCGTCGGAACAAAAGGAGCAGCAAATTTTACGATACACCTGTCGCGGGTAATAGATGTCACGCACGTGGTTACGCTGCTTCACGGTTTCACAGACACTGAACGGAGATGCCGCTTTCACTAGGGGGCCACGCCGTTTCCCATCGTGATTCGGGGAACCGCGCGGTCACGAGCTTCGTTAAAACCACCGAGAGCCTCGTCCCCAATGTCAACCGCCGTTCGACACGTGGTGTTTATCGAATTCACGAAAATCCGTCACCCAGCCAGAAACACGTTCATTCTTTGTCACCGTTACGTAACGGCTGGATTCCGGCTAGACGCCGGTAGCAGGTTCGTTTTCACGGTACAGGTGAACTTGTGCCCGTTCCCCCGGCGACGGAGAAAACGATAACCCCCTGTCCAGCGGTTCGCCTAATTTCCTCGGTGCGTCGATGTCTGACCTTCGGAACGGGTACGACGACCTTCCCCCGCGGCCATTACGCGCGGTTCTGACCGTCGTTACGTTTACCCCGCGGTAGCAGGAAAGCTATTAACCACACCGGCCCGCTTACCGCTGCTTTAATGCCCCCCGCGGCACGCGTGGGACCACGTGGCCGATCGGGCGCGCGACGTTAGCACTGGAAGATCGGACCGGAACTAAGCGAACCGAGCGATCCTCGATCCGTACCAGCGGGAGCGGCGTTCCTTGGCCGGAAGTTGGGTACAAGGAAAGTTCGTCGACGAGGGAACCATACCTCGATCCCGCGGCATCGAATCGGACGGGGAAGCACGGGAGGCGCGCGCATGTCCCCTGTTCATTACGCGCATTCCATGCGTGCCCATCGGCCGATCGGGCGATATTGGGCGCGCGCGCGACTCCTGGAACGATCGCGCGGAGACCTAATCGAACCGGGGCTATTGCGTACAGCTGCGATGGAGCGAGGCGCGTGGAAGGGACGGGAAACTGGTGTGCCCTGATCGAGAGAGGAATTCCCGTGGATCGGCGGCGTGATCGATCCGCCGCATGAGAGTGCCACCAGCCACGTCGGTTCGTAGCACGCGGGAGAAGGACGAGGCGGATACGCTTCTCCGGTGCACGGTGCGGGGTGGACGAAGCCGCGCGCCAGATGAAGCGTGAGATCGCGCAAAAGGTCCGCGCACGACTATCGACGCCAGGTGACGTGTGATTAGAATAAGGTCTTATCAGCGTGAGCGTGCACGAGGTACTGAACCGCGGCACGGGGTACCCAGTGCCGGGGCCCCCCTTTTGCCGTAACAGAAGAGTGGAGGGACAAGACAGGTGCTCCAGCTTCTGTCTGTCTGCCTGTCTGCCCGCCTGTCCGCCCGCCCGACTCGTTTAGGCCCCGTTCACACTCCGCGCGGGACGATCCCGCTGCGATACCGAGCGTGCTTGAACGATGGGTTTGAACATCGAATTAAACCCTCGTCGCTGTTCGCCCCGTGCGACGTTGCACGCGGGACCAGGAGCGTCCGCGGGGAGATCATTGGCACGGGCTGGAAACTCGACGATGCAGTTTCGAGTAGAAGGGAACAAGGAATATCTTCAACAGTTTTTCTTTTAGGGAACTTTGATTTATACAGTCCGGGGAATATTTATTGCTGCACCCCTAAATCCACGTCCTATGAAAGAATCTTCATAACTTGTATATTCATAACGTGTATAGTTAACAATCGCACAGAAATACTTTACGAATACTAATACCAAATAAGGTGGAAGTGAATATACGCTGAATATTTGAGTGATGCAATAAATATTTTCAGTAGGGTGGAAAGGATTGCCTTTTTGCTGTGTTTTTCTAGCAATATTTTATATGTAGGTGTATATTTTTGTATTTTTTTATTTTCCGTCTTTATTTCACTAATTTGATACATAGGACGGTGAAAAGACGAGGCCCAGCTAGAGATGTTATTAGGCCGAACATTTGCATATGTGTAGGTGTCCAAGCATAATATTATACAATACCCTTAAATAAAATATTTCCCTTATTAATACATACATAGGTATACTTGCATGAATGCGATCTGTGTTTAATCATAAAAATAATGGTATTTTCAAGCATTACAATTTCAAATATCACTATATATAATACTTCAACTGGCCGTCTCATAATAACATTGCCTGATTAAAGAAACGATGCCTATTTCCATGGCACTTATTTGCTTTCATTTGACAGTTAATAAGCTGATCAAGGAAACAGGATAAATACTTATACCCTGCTAGTCAATGCCGAAAAAAAATATTTCACGACATTACACCTGATATAATTATACCTGTGTACGTGGCAGCTCTCCGCTTATAAAATGTAAACGACTGTCAGTTACAACTTGATTGACCGACTATTTCATTATTGCCTGCCTATCACACTCCCAGGGAAACGCATCGCGCCGGGAAATCGGTGAAGAGTCGTCTGGAAGGATTCAGTTATGCGGAAGATTCGCGTGCCAAAGTGCTAAGGTACGCGATAGAATCGCAAGCGTTGATTTTGATAAATGCCCGACCGATCAACGCGCCTCGATGTCAATTCCCGATTGAGTATTTGATATCTCATATTTCCTGTTAGAAAATTTGTCAAGTGTAAAAGACGAACAAGCATCTCATTTCCATATTCCTACTCGACTGTGAAATTAGAATTGACTGTAGAATTAGAAGTGTTATTGATCGTCTTGAAATATTTTTTAATCGTGCCGATCGTATCGTTCGATGCAAATGTTCTTTCTTTTCCTATTCACTTTAGAAATCGTCTTACTTCGGTGAAAATAGCAATGCGTTTTCATAATTAAGGAGGACGACTAGTAGGAAATTTTTCTAATATTAATTACGGTCCTCCACATGGACTTTTTTATCATTCGTTTGCGTTCTCATTCATAAATATTATAATATTAGCGTTGTAATTTTATAATAGAATGTTCTTTAATTTTATATTATAATATTATATATACTTTTAGATTCCAAAATTGTGAATTTAGATCTATGTACTTGTAAATCAATATTTGTTAAAAATATCTTTATAAAAAGATGACAGATATATATGTATATATATTTTAAGTTTAAGATAAATATAACACAACTGATTGCTTATAATAATTTTTACATTTTGAACTTTAAGTATAAAATTGTAATTTTTTCACTTTATTTATGTGTTGCATTACCCATTGCATGATTCGAAATACGTTCAAACACTCACCGACAGGTGGCACAATTTCGTAATTCCAAGGATGTTATCACAGACGAGGTATAGAATAGATCCACAGATCAGGTATAGGATAGACCTATCACAGACCAGCTATACCTGGTCTGTGGACCTATCCGCAATGTAATTTTGTGTCACACGCTCGGGGGGCTCGCGAGCCCCCTTACCATTTTTGTGTCACATGCAACCTTATCGGTGAAGTCTCGAAACAGATTGTAACGCTACGCGTGGTAGGAATTAGAATTCAAGAAGTGTAAAATTAGGTCATTCGAAACCCACGATTTACAAATAATTCTGTAAGAGTAACAATTTAAAGATCCTTTTATAACCCAATTTCGTGCAACGACCGAAAAAGAAGGATCACAACAAAACAAGAGCACATTCGCCTTTTAACCTTGCTGCCCTATACGGGTTTATTAAACGAAAAATAAATTTATTTAACATAAAAATTTATATAAACAACATTATTTGTGGAAGATATACTTTCACGATGTAACGTGGAATACCACGCCAGGGAATTGTACCTTGGTATATTTCAATAAGGTGCTGAAGCAGAGAGGACTTTAAAAATTGTCAAAAACCCATCAGTTCGAGTATCTCGCTGAAATAATCCAACTTGTACTTATCCTTCTATCTTAACACTGTACTCGTGTTCTGGGGTCCGGTACGAACAATCAAACAACATTCCAAGTTACATTGTACCATAGTATTGCAAGTTAAAAAAATTCTTATATACGACTAGAGTATTTGACAATCGCAGCTATCGGCTCGGTTCTCACCGATTACCAGGTCTCACCACGAGGAGGTTGCTGCGTTTCGAGACCCGTAGAGAGATAGATGGAATCAAAGTTCCATCGATCTCCCTGTACATGAAACCCTACTAAACCAAAGAGATGGATGGAAACAAACCTCCATCGATCCCTTCGGTTTAGATGTAGAATCTAGGGAACTGCCAAGCAATCACTCGATTAAAAGAAACTCGGGAAAGAAGGAAAGACGAACGGTAAGCATGAAAAGAGTATTGGACGGCGCAGTTCCTACCACCCTGCTGTCCGAGTCGAAAGGGAAAAGCGCTCGGCGCCTCCCAGACGATTCCTCTTGCACCGTGCGACTCGCCAGGAGCACTAGCTGTGACCTGACTTGAGCCGACTAACCCGGAGACTGGGTATCGGACAGGGTGACTTACGCAGGCAGTGTACCAAAAGGTACACCCCCTACGCCCGAAACTTTTCCCTTTCAACAAGAACACCAGAGGATGAAACCGATCCACCCATACCGATTCCATGCTCAGTCACTTGCTTCCGGAAACGGAAGCAGCGGTGACCTCTTCATCCGAGATGAGGAGCCAATAAACGAGCAACAAAGCTAATGATTTAGTGACTACTTCGCAATTTTACACGGGACCTTAAATACTTCATGTTATAATACACTTTTCACTATCACTTTTCACTATTATTTTCCACTATCACTTTTCACTATTACTTTCCACTATCACTTTTCACTAGTTTCTTTTTAAATATTTTATGTTATTAAATCCATTCCCCGCGTAACGGTGAACCTGAAAAGCTGAAACAATCAACTGCTTTATGTTAGTAACGGTGTGGTCGGCCTGGAAAGAAATTAAGCAAAAGCTTATTGAGTTGCAGCTGATCGAGATAATTTCGACCTATAGAAGAGCACGCACGAGCATGCAGAACCATCGCAGAGATAAGTACATGAAGGAAAGAGCAGAGAATGTAGACCCACCGATGAGATGCATGACAGAGTGACAGAAGTCATACAAAACCATCGAAGAAATCGACGAAACGAAACGAATCATGGACAACCATCGAAGAAATCCACGAAATAGAACGACTCGTGCAAAAATCCTTGAAGGAATTCATGAAATCGGACAGATGATGAAAAACAACCGAAGAAATCAGTTACAAAGGGAGGAAAATCAGTTCTGACCTTGGCAGAACAATAAAAGTTTAAATGGCTCAACGAACCACAAAATTTCATCGGCACCAACCGGACAAGCTAACCCAGGCCAAGGGGAGAGGGGGGCGAGGGGCCGGGGGAAGAACCAGGGTTGAAACACTGACCAGGTCCCGGGACGTCCTCCAGGCTCGGAGGACCGACGACGACTGAATACAACGAGCTCCGTGAGCTCCCCACCTAGACTTCGAGAAACGATGTCCCCCGATCAAAACAAGGACGACGGTTATTTACAATTGCGAAATCCAACGAATTCTTCGGCAAAAATGGATTTTCTGCTAAAATATCCATTCCAGTGGCTATTGCTATGACAAATAATGTTAACAACATTTACACTAACCGCCCAGTATAAATTATTATTAACTATGATCGATAGAACTCGAGATATCAAGCAATTAGTAGCATTTGGCCTTGGATTTGCAAACGATTTTCTACGCCGAATGAATTCTCTTTTATTCTCAATGTTTAATCGTTCGATACATTAATGTTAATGCTCATACATATCACATAGTATTATTTATAATGTATAAATACATTGTAGTTGAACTTGGTGTAAATGAATAGTTGCAGGAATATTTATAATACTTCGTCGACGTTAGTAACTAAGACTAAGGGGGAGAAACAAATATGTCACTCATATTTCTCCAAGTAACGAGTATATCTCAACGGAATCCTGTTAAAAGGCCTCCCACATGGTCCAGTAATCGATGAAATTGATACGCGAATTGAGAAATCACGACATAATATGCACTATGACATGCACACACTTCACTGAACCGATGAATTTATCGGGGCTAGACAAAATTTTATTTCACAATGCGGGTTTCGATCGATTCGGACCATAACAAAAATGAGACGGCCCCCTTAATTTTCTTTTATTTAGTTAGTCAAGGACAATTGTGGACACTTGTGGACACTCATCTCACTAAAATATATCTCAGAAAATTTTGTGAGTACTACTTCTTACAAAAGCCCCATTAAAATCGGCGTGTGCGGGTCCGATATGTTTTCTTGTAACAAATACCATAATTCGAGGTTTCAATTTTGCCGCTTTTTATGATCTAGTTTGGGGCACAATCCGCCAGAGGATACTGATTTTGCCAACAGAAATATATGGGAAGTGCACGTGGTGCACCCCTCTGAAAGAACGCTATCGTGGCTATCACGCGGAGTTTACGTTAACCACGTGATTTTTAAATTTTATGTTTCGCAATAATGATAACTGACACTTCAAATTTGTACAATAAAAAAAATACTTTGAAGACGCAAACTGAATTGTTCGCTTGTTCTTATACACTATACAAGCTATTTATTATACACGCTTAATCCAGTAAAAGAAATGGAGCACTTGACACTTACTCCAAAAGTGAATTATTAACTTTGTACATAAATGGAACTTATATTTACACAATTACATCACTGATACTCAAACAATGAATTTCAATCATGTATATTTATTTATTTGATTTGTAAATATGGTTTTAATATAATTGTTCAAATGAAATAAATTGAGATCAAGAATTATAGAGAAATATTTATTGTACTCTGAAATCATGAATTTGTATCGCACAAGAGTTCTGATCGCGATGAAGTGAACAATGATTTATACAATTCCCTCATGCGATATCTCGAATAGTTTCAAAATACTGGTCTATTCAAATAAAATAGAACCAACAAAATGCAATCTCTTAACAAAATGCCATCCTTCGGGGACGACACTTTATCCGCCTGTATCCAGGCAGAGATTAAAAATATGGACATTGTTTCCAATAACAGTGATATAGGAAAGTATTTTAAAGATAGCCAATTTCTCGCAAAGGTAGCAGATAAGTCAAACGATATCAACAAACACCCACTGTCAAAACCAGACAACGTATCGCATAGTTCAATGAATACAAAAGCTAGCTCGAATCAGGATAAATCAGAACTCAGGGAGCTTAGGAAAAATACTATTATAAAGTCAATTGTTAAGAGCAAAACTAATACATCAAGTCAATCGAAGACTAGAAGCATTGCTTCCTCAAAGAGGAACTGTGGTTTACCTCAGAAAGAAAAAGAAAACGTCAATTACACAAACACCGATCTTTCATGCAATACAAATACATTGTCAAAGCAATGTAATAAACCTGAATTACCAGTCACGCACACCGATGGCGGTAATATCAGAAGTAACGCTACGACCGATATAACAAGCGATGCGACTCGCACAAAATTGTCTAACAGCAGTGTCGCATTGAGCACCACTGAGAAATCTTCAAGGATATCTCCGTCTATTTCTACTATCGGTACTCAAGACCGATGCAAATTAGCTTCTTGGAATTTGCCACCAAATATTCTTCAGGTAATGTATTTACCTAGCGCACACATTTCGAGAAGATTAAAAACGAACTCCTAGCATCCCTAATATAAATCGTTGCACTGAGAAACAATAATTATACGTTACAGAAGTATGAAGCAAGGGGGATAAAAGACATGTTCGCCTGGCAAGTAGAATGTTTGTCGAATCACAAAGTCATGGAGGAGAAACGTAATCTCGTATACTCTGCTCCAACATCGGCAGGGAAGACTTTAGTGGCGGAGATTCTCATGATAAAAACAGTATTAGAAAGACAGAAAAAGGTGATTTTCATTCTGCCGTTTGTGTCCGTTGTGAGGGAGAAAATGTATTACTTTCAGGTGAGATTTACTGATTTGAATTTATGAAATTTTCTACGCTGCGAATTTATATGCGTAACTTCGTAGGATCTGTTATCGGACAGTGGCATCAGAGTCGAAGGGTTCATGGGTGGTGTCGCACCCCGCGGAGGGTTCGCAGTTACTCACGTCGCGATAGCAACGATCGAGAAAGCCAATTCTTTGGTGAATCGTTTAATGGAAGAAAATGAGTTAATCAATTTGGGAGCTGTGGTGATCGACGAGTTGCACCTTGTCGGCGATCCGAATCGAGGGTATCTTCTCGAGTTGCTTTTAACTAAGTTGAAGTATATGACTCTTAGGTAATCGAAAGTCATTTACTATTGTTTCATTTATCATAAGTTGTCGTTATGCTAATCACGTGGAACTTCTGTATAATCGCATGTAAATGTAGACACTCTTAACTTGTTCTATAACAGAGACGAAAATGTTAATATACAACTGATCGGTATGTCTGCTACGCTTCCAAATCTACCTCTCCTAGCTGAGTGGTTGGACGCTGAACTGTACAAAACGGAGTTTAGACCAGTGCCTTTAAACGAACAGTGCAAGGTACGACATATAAACACGCAAGATTTATACGATTTACAATCGAGATCGACGAAAAAGCTACTTTTTGATTTTAGATCGGTAGAAATATTTATGATAACAAATTGTGTCTTATCAGGAGTCTGACATCAATGCCTGAGTTAAGTATGTATTCAGATGATATCCTTCATCTGTGCATTGAAACAATATCCGATGGACACAGTGTGTTGATCTTTTGTCCAACGAAAAATTGGTGTGAAAAATTAGCCGAACAAATAGCAGCTGCATTTTTCAAGCTAGGTTCGTTTGATAACGCAACTAACGAAGATTACGTATAAAAATGTTTAATTAAACGCAAGTATCCTAACGTTTAGGTCGAGAAGACACAACGCTCGGTGAGACCTTAAGGCAACAATTAGATTCTACATTAATCTCGGAAACATTGGAGCAATTAAAACGCAGCCCGATTGGTTTGGACAGTGTGTTAAAAAACACTGTTTCGTTTGGAATCGCTTTTCATCACGCTGGTCTCACCATGGATGAGCGGGATATTATAGAAGGATCTTTCCGGTAATTATTTTTGTTCCCACTGTGAGCACTCGGAAAGAGTACGATTGAGCATTAATTATTTTAGATCAGGATCTTTGAGAGTTCTTGTCGCAACTTCAACTTTAAGTAGCGGAGTGAATTTACCAGCGAGAAGGGTAATTGTCAGGTCTCCGATGTTTGCTGGTAGAGTATTGGATTGTCTTACGTACAGGCAAATGATAGGACGCGCAGGTAGAATGGGAAAGGACACGGCAGGTGAGTTGAAATGAGGAGAAAGAATAATTTAGTTTGATACGTTTGAATGCAATGTTATATTTATAGGTGAGAGTATACTCGTGTGCAAATCGAACGAGCAAAAAGCAGCTGAAATATTACTATCAGCTTCGTTAGAACCGATTGGGTCTTGTCTTGAAGACTCGGGACCTTTAATTCGAGCGTTTCTGGAAGCTATAGCTAGCGAAGTTGTGTACACTCCATCGGATCTCGAATTGTACACTAAATGTACTTTAATACATTTAAGTGACGAGCACAATCCGAAAAACCCTTCGAACGAAGCAATCAAGTTTTTAATAGACAATGAATTCCTACTGTATGTACATCTGTAGTCGCAAAGTTTTATGTTAATACTCCTGCATTTCTATGAGTATTATAACGTTATCTAGATCGCAGAAGACAGAAGAAGGGCACAGATGGGTAGCCACGGCTTTCGGAAAAGCGTGCTTGGCTGCTTCTATACCACCTAGGGACGGTTTGTTCTTGCTCGAGGAACTTCAAAAGGCAAGGCGGTGCTTCGTGTTGGACACAGAATTGCACGTTATATATTTAGTAACACCTGTTAGTTCTGGAAGCCAAATCGGAAACATAGATTGGATGACCTTTCTAGAATTGTGGAAAACGATTTCAGAGAGCGAACGAAGAGTTGGCCAACTAGTTGGTGTGGAAGAACGATTCTTAACATCGGCTATTAAGGGCGTCGTACGCCCAGGAAAAATAGTAAATCTTTTTAAATACTTATTTGATCATTCAAACGGTTAAAAACGGTGTGTACTAAATAAATGAAATGTTTTATCTTCAGCTTAGTATACATAGGAGATTCTATACTGCGCTAGCTTTACACGACTTAGTACGCGAAGTTCCTCTCAATAAAGTTTGTAAAACGTATGGTTGCTGCCGTGGAGTTCTTCAAAGCTTGCAACAGTCTGCTTCTACATTTGCTGGTAATGTTTCCTAACGATTGTAGTTCTTATAAGGAAGCTTTATATAGTTCGTTACTGCATTTCAAATTTACCTGTAGGAATGGTCACCCAGTTTTGTAAACAACTGGGCTGGGACTGCATGGAATTGTTAGTTTCCCAATTCCAGACCCGTTTACAGTTCGGCGTATGCAGAGAATTATTGGACTTGCTACGTCTTCCAATGTTAAACGGGCTGCGAGCGAGAAGTCTTTACAAGCAAGGAATCACATCCGTGGCGGAGTTAGCTATCGCTAATGAACTTGATGTCGAGCGAGCACTTTACAAAGCACTTCCTTTTGAAAGGTTCACGTCTTCGTTATTATAGACGCATTTCAATAATATGCGACACTCCTAGTAACAGTAGTTTATGCAACCCTTTATTTTAAATATATTTCAGCGAAAAGGAACAAGATGGCGAGCATGAATCAGAAGCTGTGAAGCGAAATAAAATGAGGACAGTATTCGTTACTGGAAAAGATGGTTTAACGCCACATGAAGCTGCTGCCCAGTTGGTACACGAAGCTAGAGTGTTAGTCCAGGTACTGGGTTATTATCGGTAACAGTTCTTTACTTATTTTGAAATTGTATAAGCTTGTTCTTTAATTACAGAACGAACTGAGATTGCAAGACATGTCGTGGAAGCAAAATGAGCAATCTGTTACTACAAATGAATCTTGCGTTGCAAGGCATTCACAAGCGCAGCAAGATACATTGCTAAGTTCGAAACATACAAATGCCTTAACAAACGTTGAAGTTTCTGCGTACGACAATTCCCAAAGCAAAGTTCACGTAGATATTAACGTGGAAAACCCTTGTCCGATTAATACCAAAGGTGCTAATTCCATAAATGAAGAAGAAGAGTCATTAAATCATAAGTCATTGGAAAAGTCTGTAGTTAATACAAATATTGTAGAAAATGATAAAAATTTCGAAAGTAATATGGTCAACGATGTAGCGCAAGAAAGTAAGAATGACAATATAAAACTTACTGATCAGTTATTGCAAATAAATATTCCGGAACTTTGCAATTCCCCGACTGAAAAATTGTCCCTCGACTTCTTCGAGGAAAGTAGTCCAAAAATGGCACCTGACTCCCAAAATAGAAGAGACAGTGAATCTTTACTCAGTTTCAAAAACAGCCAAAAAAATAAAACTCACAATTTTACTATGAAACATTCCATAGATGACGTGCAGGACGTTGAAAAAGCAAGTAACATTCCCACGAAGAAAAGCAGAACCTCGAATGAAATAAATACTGCATCATCGATTTGCGTAAATGCGATGACACGAGCCAGTTTTGAAAATGTTACGAAACCAAGAGTTTCGGGAAGCCCCAGTTTATTTGATGACAGTTTAAATCTCGATACTCAAATTTTAAATGTCCTTGAGCAAAACATTGATTCTTTGCATTTCTCAGAATTTGAGGAGACTATATTATCTCAAAATAAATTGCCAACGGAGAATAAAGAGAAAACAAAACTTCAGACCACTAAAAACATTAATACAGAAGCACAGACAGAGAAAAATATAAAAGATAAACATATGAACAAGACTCCTTTGAATTCACAGGCGAAACACAGCATACTGTCGTGGAAAGAAGATTCTTGGAATGAAACAAAGAAAATAACGGAAAAGTTAAATCAAATTTGTGATAAAAATACGAGAGACAAAAATGAAGAAGTGTCAGTTAAACGCAATATTAGAAACGTAAAGAACACAAATATGGGAGAAATCGTAGAAAGCCCTGGGACAAGTAACTCAACACCCGAGATGAGAAGAAAGTTTCCCGCAGTGTTCGAAAAATCAGTGAATACTCCTGATAATTTGCGAAAAATAGCGCAGAAGCATAAATTTAAAGATAGATGTACTGAAAAATCACCCGTGACGAATGTAATAGCTTTCAGCAATCGTCGAGCGTCATTTGATGCAAACAAATCTGATTCAGATGACGTTATTATTGCTTCGCAGAATATGGATTCGCCTGCCGCAAGTATCAGAATACGAAGCAGATTAGATTCTGAAAAGAAGCGAAAGATGTACACCCAAACAGTTCCCAATCGCGTACTGGATGGTGTGACAAATTATACGAGTCCTGTTTCCGAAACGATACATATAAAAAAATATAAATTTAAACCAAAATTGAAAGAAATACTTCCAAGAAATGTACTAACTTCCAAAGACTGTAGCACAGACAGTGCGATCTCGAATTCGGATGAGGGTACACCCATAATGTCCGAGAAACTCTTGCAAAAGTCTAAAATTAGTTTAAAACAAGTACAAAAAAATTCTGCAACGTGCCTACAGACCAACACAATGAGCAACATAAGCGAAACGACTAATTGGAATACGTTAAATATCGTAAAAGTGGGAAGTGATAGAGGAACATTTAATTTATTCAAGCGCGAAGTAATGCAAAAGCGATGTATTGCGCTAGCTTTGAATTGCGAAATGTATAATAACGACGTGAATAATATCGGCTCCAAAATTGTTAGCTCCACCAATAGTGAAAGGAAAAAGAGATCCAAGAAAGTAGAAAATTATGTTTATGCCGATAAAAAATTATGCGGGGCTGCTATTTCGTGGGAAAGCAATATTGCTTATTATATTACTTTCTCTAATCAGCAAGGTATTTGAAATTCTACTAATATCAACATTGCTTCTCAAGAACCACTAAAACGATATCTTTTCAGATTTAAAAATTCCAGGCAGGGAGCAAATGAAGCTATTGAAAGAAGTACTTGCTAACACACTTCTGTCTGTGAAATGTTTCGCAACTAAAGAAATATTTAAAACCTTATACAAGTGCTGTGGTATTTCTGCAAGCTGCAAGTTCTTAGATCCAACCGTAGCAAGCTGGTTATACGACGGCAACGTTTATGAAAGAAATTTTAACGAAATGGTAATGAAAATGTACATTTCCCAGTTTTATTCAAAACTTTCAATTTTTACGGGGGAAATAAATTTGCAGTTTAAAGAATTGTTTCAATTATGAATAGGTAAAAGAATATTTTCCACAAGGATGTTTCATAACGAAACGAATAGGCGCGTGTTATGACACGGGACCTGGATTGAACATCAAAAGCACAATTCCAGGAGAATTCAGAGCATCCGCGGAAGCTGTACTTACATGGTTCATAACAGACACTCTGTTAGATAAATTGACACAATTAAACCCAACATTACTGTACACATTTAAAGGTAATATGTTACATTTACTGGTATGTAATTTTAATCTACTATTTTCACATTTATTTTAATGGAATCTTAAAACACTCTTTAGATATTGAAATGAAAACGGTGACTTTACTAGCTAGCATGGAATTAGCTGGTCTAGGGGTATCTTTTAAGTCATTACAAGACCTGTCTTCAGTTATTCGCGAAGAAATGAGATCGTTAGAAGACCGAGCATATGCATTATCTGGGAAGAAATTCAACTTCTCCTCGTCCAAAGAAGTTGCCGAGGTTTGTAATACATTTTCGAAATGTTTTTATTCGTAATTATTTTAATCTAATCGACAAATTTTGAACTGCATAGGTTTTAGGTTTACCTAAAGGGAAAAAAGTTAGCGTTAATAAAGCTGTATTGGGGCAGTCTGATCACCCGATATCTAATCTTGTTATATCGTGGCGTAAATTAAATGGCACCCAATCGAAAGTACGTACATTAAAAGGGAAAATTGATACGTTAAAAATAACTTTCCTAAGTATTTCGAAAATACACTAAACTAAAGTAGACTGACGCATCGAAATCGAATTTAATTAAACTTTCTCGTACTCTAGATTATTTATCCGATATTGAGTCTGGCTCAACACAGTTACCGCATTCACGGTAGCTGTGTTACACACACATTAACTGGCAGAGTCTCGATGCACGAGCCGAATTTGCAGAATGTACCAAAGGACTTTAATTCCGAAGACAACAGCTTCGTGATAAGTGTACGAATGGCGTTCGTAGCTGGGGTAGGCTATATTATATTATCAGCAGACTACTGTCAACTTGAATTGAGGATATTAGCTCATTTTTCGAAAGATGCAACATTGTGCGACATTATGCGAAAGCCAGGTGACATATTCAGAAACATTGCAGCAAATTGGAATCACGTGTCCGAAGATCAGGTTTGCGAAACATCTAAAATGTTGTATATTGCTCAAAGTAAATTTCAATTATTTCAGTACGGTTTCATTGATAGGTGGATGATAAAATGCGTCAGCATACAAAGCAACTGTGCTATGGAATGATCTATGGTATGGGGGTAAAGACACTAGCCGAAACTTTGTCTGTAAACGAGATTGAAGCCAAAGAATTTTTAGACTCTTTTATGAATGCATATCCAGGTATATCGAAATGGTTGAGTAGTGTGTTAGAAAAAGCTCGTACGAATGGATATGTGACGACGCTTTTAGAAAGACGTAGAATGCTTCCTGGATTGACCAGTACAATTTCAGCAGAAAAATGTAAGTTTCATTATTATAATTCTATAATATAAAGCTTTTATATGTTTGCGTGTTTGTCTGGCGCCTAAAAACTTTCGAACGATAAACTCTGGTATCGCGAAATGAGCCTCAGCTCATTATTGCCGACTAATCCAGATGAATGTGACTATTTTCACCAAAAAAAAAACTAAAAAGTAATTTTTTTTATGAAATTAGAATCTAAATTTCGGACGAAGCCGAGCAGTAAAGCTAGTAATCTATATGTACAAGAATTTTTTCAAATATTTATGGATGAATTACTGTAATGTTTGTATTCATAGCGCAAGCAGAACGTCAAGCAGTGAACACGAAAGTTCAAGGCTCTGCGGCAGATATTGCCAAAAAAGCAATGGTAAATATCGAAGAAAGGATACGTTTCGAATTTCCTACTTCAGCGATCGTTATGCCCACTGTTCATCCTACGCGTAAATTAAGGAGCAATAGCAGAGATGCGCTACAAAGGGGCGGCTATTTAGTATTACAGCTTCATGATGAACTATTGTACGAGGTGGGAATTCTCAAGCTTCTCATTAGAAATAATCCAAATTTTGTTTCGATATATAAATTTCGCTGTTTTAGGTAAATATAAACGACTTACGGCAATTCGCAATAATAGTAAAAGAATCAATGGAGCAAGTGTGCCAACTTGCTGTGCCGCTACCCGTAAAGCTCAAAGTTGGACCAGCATGGGGGGATCTTTCTGAATTTAATTTTTAATGCTAATCTATTTAGTGTTTCCAGTAACAGTAGCTACTTTTACACGCTTTACATCTATGTGCTTTTCAAAGCATAGTTTTTTCAATTAATCGTGTTTCACAAATTTTACTATCTAAAATGTTATTTATTGAATTTGTAATTTTATGCGCTTTTGCATACATTTATAATGATATGAATTGTACATATTTACACCACGTTGTTACTATACTATTTTATATTACGATCTAAAATAATGAATTACACGTTTAAATCGTATAAATAATTCTAACGTATTGATTATACATCGCAGAATCGAACAAAATCATCTTAGGTATGTACTTTAAGTATAAAAATATCTTTTACGTTGAAACTCCTTTTAATCATTCCTGAATAGTTACGTGAAATTTTAATACAGGTAGAAACAAAAAGTTTAACTGTACGATAGATATTTAAGTAGGAATTTATTTTTTTACATTTCCATTTGTCGATATAATTATTCTATTTACGAAAGTGTACGAATAAAATCAATTGTGTAATACTATTAAATCGTACAATAAATAGAAATATCTGTTATTCAACATTCTTATACCAATGTAAGTAATCATATAATCCTATAAGCAAATGTGTTGCTACACACAATTGTAAAAATATTCTTCAAATGGTATCACAGGGTGGTGCCAGTGATTGATGTAGTTTCGTTACCGCCGTTTGTACTATTTGCTGGAAAGTCTCGTCTTCCTTACTAGTTACTTCTAAATTCAATAAATCTATGTGCGCCTTCTTTCCATCGACCGTCACGTACAGTTTCTCGCCTTTGAAAATTTTAGGAACGGAGTCCTCGCCAAACATTTCCTGAAGCATCTCTATCAGACACTCCTTAAAATGCATCCTATCCATCTTCGTAGGCGCCGGTAGTACTTTAGGCGGCTGGTCCATCATCTCAGCCTGCAATATCGCGGTCAGAACGGAATCTGCGTACATATCGTTTACGGGCGTCGCGACCCACTCCATAGTGACAATTTTCCCCTCGATCGTCACATCAACGTTCTTAAAAACGCGTAATTTCTTATCGTCGACGACCTCCAAATTTCCAGCGATCTGAATTAGAAGATGCTTTAATACCGGCAGCGACGCCGAAAAGTACACGCTTTGTCGTTGAACAACTTGGCTCATACTCATATCCGTATATTTGGATAAGTCGCAAGGCGCTAGCATGTGATAGTTGAAGTTTCTCTTGACTAACACCCCAGACAATGTTTGCCCTGGTTTCGGTGTCTCCATCGCCAACGTACCCATTACCTTGGCCGTCTTTTCACCTCTGAAGTACAACTCCACGGCGACTGTATTCCTAGGATTATGTATTTCCATCGTTGTGCTAGGATCATCTTCGTACTCTCGCTGTAAAGCAGCTTTCAATCTCCCCATTTCGTTCTGTTCCCCATGCACGAGGACAACGTGCGGAGGCTTTAAAATACGTATGAACTCCGACGTCTGTTGATAATCGGTATGTGCCGAAAATGATATATAGTCGACGGACATTTTCAGCGGCAACTTTTGCCCGGACATGGTCGTGATCTCTTCGGGTTCCGATAGGATAGTCTTCGCCAATGTTCCCTCTACGCAGTAGCCAGCTATTATAACTCCGTTCTTTGCGTCCGTACACCAGGACTCGAACAATTCCCTGGACAGACCGCTCTGCATCATACCAGGCGAAGCCATCACCACGCACGGCCCGATATCTTCGAAATGATCGATGCCCTTTAAGTTAGAAATGTGCTTAAACACAAAAGGATTGTTAATGGCTATTTGCCTCCTGATTTTGTCGTTCATCGCGTTCACGTAGGTCTGGTAGACAGCCATACACTTCTTCGCCAGAGAAGAAGCGTAATATATAGGAATTTCATGGAGTTCGGGATGCTGGCTCCAGTATTCGTCTAAAATAAGGAGCAGCTCTTGTGCTCTACCCAGCGCGAACACGGGTATTAAGCACCTCCCACCTCTGTTAACGATCTCGTGGACCAGGTTCGTGAATCTCCCTTCGCGATCCTCTCTCTTTTCGTGGATGTGCGTGCCGTAAGTGGATTCGGTGATTAAAACGTCCGGGTGAATGTTTGGGATTTCAGCAGCCATTAAATGTCTATCTTCTTGTCGACTGAAATCCCCGGTGTATAAGATTTTAACGCCCGCTATTTCTATCATAAACATAGCGGCGCCCAGTACGTGTCCGGCGTTATAGGCCCAGAACTTTATTCCGAATACATCCTTCTCTTCGTGGAAGTTAATCGTTTCTATTTTATCCATACTCGTCTCAAGATCCGATTCGGTGTACAACATTTGTTCCGTGGCGATGTTGCTTACTTTGATGTAGTCGGATAGCAGCCAACGATAGATGGCTTTGGTGGCATGGGTCATGAAGCATCGCCCTTTGAAGCTGGTCTTTTGCAGAAACCAAGGCAAAGCCCCGCAATGGTCCAAATGAAAGTGAGAGATTAAGAGCAGATCAATCTCGTCTGCTTCTACTAAGTCTACGAAAGGTAGCGCGTCCATTCCGGATAAACCCGGATGAATACCGCAGTCCAACATAATTTTCTTTCCCTTAAACTCCAACATAATACAGGATCTTCCCACTTCCTGGCCAGCGCCAAGTGGCCTAATCGATAACAAGTCGCTTTCCTCGGCTGGCACTTGCGTGTCCGGTTTTCTTTTCGAGGACATTTTTGTAGATTAATGCTTATCATGCGATAATGTAAATGAAATTATGTTCCCAAATCTCATATTTCTCACGCTCGCAAATTATGTTTCCATGTATAAGTTTGCGAGGTTATATGAGAAACAATGCATATCTTTAGTCTTCTTTGTGAATATTGTATGAATCTTATCGTTGCGATTCGAAGAAGAAATAAGTCTTCGGTATGCGTTTGTTTATGGGTAATGCCGGAATGCAGGTTAGAAAATTATTTTACTGATCTAGTAATTAATGTGTGAGAAAGATTGTGTATTGGAATGACACGATTCGGATTTATAATATCCTTTTTATTCGTGCATCGTAAACAAGTAAAGTCACGTTTGTGTTTAAATTGTTAACAATAAAGCGCGACTTTTTGAACGGAACCTAGACTATCGCGTGTTTGAAGAAGAACCAAGAAGAACCAACAGAACAGTTCTTACATTTCCGGCATTTCCCCAAGGTACGCATACAGCATGACATATTTAAATGCCTGTATAAAAACTTTATACACACGCGTGTATACAGTTTGCGCCTTTTTTCGTTTATTTCGAGAGTATCCAATTAATTTCCCACACAGCGCGGGACATCTTAAAGATGTCCATTTTACGTTTGTTTTACGTCTGAATATCTGAAAGTGCTGAATTGTGACAAAGATATCTTTAGATATCTTATGGACATCTTTAAGATATCTTTCTTCAGATGTCTATAAGATATATTTAAGATGCTGTGGGCTGTCTCGGTTTTTTTTATAATTTATATAATTCGTAGATTATCGATTATATTCGACCGTCCACATAATTTTATATTTTATATATTTTTTGAAAAATATTGCCATTTTGAAAATAATAATTAAATAATAATAATTCACGTAGAACACACATCGTAGAAACCACCTAAGACGAATCTAGCATATTATAATTAATCTGTAAGATTAATTTGTATAGGAACACTTGCATATGGAAATTTGTTCAACTTTTTCTGCACTAAAATTAATCTAAATAAATAAGTTGATAGTGAATTGAATATACCAAGGATTCGAAATAATATTATAAAATTACAATAAGATATGGCCTTACTTATTGCTTTTATGAAGTAATACATTTTTCGAAGTTTAATACTATTTGGAGAGAAACTTAGCCTATGAATCTACCTTAACAATCGCCGCGCCGAGAGCAAGCCACAGACCAGGTATAGGATAGACCTATCACGCAGTGTAATTTTGTGTCACACGCTCGGAGGGCTCGCGAGCCCCCTTACCATTTTCGTGTCACGTGCAACGTTACCGGTGAAGTCTCGACACAAACTGTAACGCTACGCGTGGTAGGAATTAGAATTCAAGAAGTAGAAATTTAGGTCATTCGAAACCCACGATTTACAAATGATTCTGTTACAGTAACAATTTAAATATCGTTTTATAAACGTATTCCGTGCGACGACCGGAAAGAAGAATCACAACAAAACAAGAACACATTCGCCTTTTAATTGTTTTGTTTTTCATTCGCAACATTAATTGTAAGTAACGCGCACTATTTGAATTTCTACTAAAGTTACGCTCTATCGCCAGCAGGTGACGCCTGCGCAGAATTCTCATTCCCTCTATACAAAGCGCGCTGAGATTCAAAACTATTAGTGCTAATGGAACTTTATTCTCAAGAATAAATGGAGTCTTTTTAAGGCTACCGCGGCTGTATGATAAGAATAATTAATAGAAAATGTTGGAAAATCGACATAAATAAAATTCAAAAGATACCTATATAATATCTCGGCCGGACGAAAATAAAGAAAAATTTGACTCGTTACTCATTCTTGTTGATTTAATACAATTGAGAATTGTTACACATTTTGTTTTATACTGTTTTTAACTGTTTATTTACGAAATGCTTTTGAAGATTGTTCGCGATATGCACACCTGTGATTGCCCGGTGTAGATTTCTAACGGAATTGTTGATGCTAATCTTATTGAAACGATAATTAACTACTATATACATTTATACGTCTATTTAACCGAAGCTGATACTTATTAACACAAAGAAAATTCTCTCTTTTCTGTGCAACGTGAAAAATATGTACATACATGTAACCTATCGCGATATTTGAACTGACGTGATTCACAGTACGGCCAGAAGAGGGCGACAGTGAACGGCGTGACTGATTTAATTCGAAAAAAGCGCGCCAAAGCACAGATTTATAAAATACTTTGTATTCAACAAATTACAAGCAAATCTTTGTACAGACTTCGTAAATCATATAGTTTAAATAATCCTCTACATATTCTGAATTTTATATGGTATAATAGAAACTTAAAAACCGCTTGAACGTTTGCCAAGAAGAGTGTAATTGAAATAAAAAATTTATGTACTACGTACAATTGTAAGATACAGAAAATTTATAACACATAAAACTGAAATCCCTGAAATATCTTCGGATTCGCCACGAAGTCATACTTCACTCATAAATTAAACCGATGCCAATCGACGTGCCAATGACTAGCCTAATCTTTAACATCGAAATTCATACACACTTGCTTATGTAACCAATTATCTTTACAATCTTCGTAACGTGGCTCATTGAATTGTAGAATTTTTAACGCAAGCGACTGCAACCTTCCACAGGAACTTTTTCCTTCATTCGAGCGTTGCTTACCTAGTGCGGCATGGATTATATTAGTAGCATAGCAGAACACTGCTAGCATCAACAAGATCCTACAATAATTGCCAAACGGTTTTCACTATATCTGTCTTACGGCGATATCTCAGTGTATCTTCAGGAACAAAGTTCACGCACGATATGAGTACGTAAAAACTCAAGTGTACCGTGCCATGTATACGCCGTAGACCATTTTTTTTTATTACAATCTACGGTTACATTTGTTTGGCATCGCTCGTGCACTCGATTATATAATTACATATATATTTCTGAGTCTTGAACACAAGGCCTAGGTGGTGCTGCTGACTTTAAGTGAATATACGTAGAGCGCTTGCAAACATATACCGTGTTTAATTAAAGATGTTGTGTAACTTTGTTCCCGCGCGAATTTATTCGAATATACGAAACATCTCAAGTAACGCTCAGAAAAATACTTTTATTTACGCATGTATTTATTTCTTTCGCGTTCACTTGAAAATTGATACAAACCAAAAATGTCACATATTGTTTGACAGTAACCAGTTTTTATCCACATTTTTATTTACCTTCATTCTGCTTACTCGGTGCTTCATTAATATGCACGCGCTATTCGCACAGTGTTTCGATAAGTTGCGATAGATATTCAGCACAATAGTTTCATTCGTCATTCTTATTGTACAGAGCAGATAAACGTAAGTTTCATCAGCTCAGCCGACGTGGAACTGAAATGATGAAGGTCATAAGTAACCGTTCAGTATCGCTTCACTTCAGACTAGCCTACAGTTACGATCGTACAGTCAAGTTTTCAAGTATAGTTTTTGGCGTCCAGCTTTTCGAACATGACTCGCGGGAAATTAGCTTTAACGATTTTCATCCTTGCACTAGGTTCCCTTCTTCAAGTAGCGAAAACGGAATACCGAGTGGAGTTGGTGCAGGTGGTGAGTACACTATTTAATTTGAAAATCAATAATCAGTTTGTTCGCTATTTGTTTTACAATGGGCTATCAAATTTCCTTCAGCGGTACTTGCTCCAAAACGTAATAGTTCAATTTTCATTCTTGTTCTTTTTTTTAAAATTAAAACACTTTGCAAATCGAAAGTATACCTAGAACAAATTTTGAAGAATGTTTCCCGAGGATTTTAGGGGAGGTTCCGGTCTAAAAAGGGCGAAAAATCGAATTTTTTTATTTGTCGAATGTTCATTCCTGAAGTTATAAACGCGTTTTTCTCAAAACAGTGTTCTTCAAATCGGTCGGACAAATATCTCGGAAAGTTATTATCCGATTCTGAAACTTTTTTATCTCGAAGAATAGGTATAGGTACTTCTTTGCAGTGGAGGAATTTTTTCGAAAATTTGTACTTTTTAAAGCCGTCGAAAAGACGAAGAACATAAGGAAAAAGTGACTTCAAATTTCAAGTGTCGTTATTTTGTCAAAAAATGTAATTTTTGTAATTTTTAAAGCCCTGTGCACTAGGTAATATCATGCCCTTTAATAATCTATCAGCGTTTCCTATTTCAGACCAATGGTTTAGGTGCTAAAAGTCCCACCGTTTTGTATGAATTTTTTTACCCCTCCAGTTTTAACGACTCCCCACTGCCAGCTGCAGCGATTAATTACAGAAAAAAAATATACTTCTATAATTTAAGACATTCTTAATACAATGCAAAAAGTCCCATCAAATTATCTGTGGTAGTTTCCCTTCAATTAATTCCTAAATATCACCTATCTTTATGTGCTCTAGACCGGAACATCCCAAGCTCCTTTACCGCGATACAATAGTATTTGATGTGAAATTTGTATATTTTTCCTTATCAAATCTTTCGAATTTCACCAGCTGCTTAGACATGGGGAACGAACGCCCCGTGAAAAGGAGCTGTGGCCGAAAGATACACACAATCTATCGACGTACGAGCCGTGGGGTCTTGGACAGATGACGAACGTAAGTACGAAAATATGAATAGGACGCGCGTGAACAGCAGATGCATCAACATTGGCTGGCGATCGTTTTCAGCAAGGAAAGAAGAGAGAATATCGTATCGGCCAAATGCTAAGAGAACGCTATGATGAATTCTTAGGAGATATTTATCACCCGAGGGACGTGTACGCGGTCAGCTCGGACATGGATCGAACAAAAATGTCCCTTCAACTGGTCCTGGCTGGACTTTATCACCCGTCGCCCACGCAATTATGGAACGAAAGCTTATCGTGGATGCCTATACCGACCCACTATATGCCGGAGAAAGTAGACATTCTAATGAAACCAGATTTCTCGCCAGTGTAAGTGGCAAACTGCTTATTTCCACTCTCGGCTATACAGTGGCGGACGAAAGAAAGTTTACAACTTTCAAAATCGCATAACTTTTTTAGAATTGGTCCAAACGACATGCGTTTCTTTTTAGAAGCTAGAAGGATTAGTTTGCTAAGTGACGTGTTTCGTTGTTTTGAAAAAATGCAATTGGTCGGAATAGCAACAAAAATAGTAAAGGTTGTTTTTTAAACTTTTTTCCGTGGGCCTGTAATGAAAATTCAAAAAACCCGTTTGTAGATTGAAGTAAGTTGTATACCTACGTGTCTAAAATTTCATCAAAATCGGTTAACGTTGCTCTGAGCTGACCCCGAAAAAAGTTTAAAAAACAACCTTTACTATTTTTGTTGCTATTCGGACTAATTGCATTTTTTTCAAAATGACAAAGCACGTCACTTAGCAAACTAATCCTTCTAGCTTCTAAAAGAAACCTCATGTCGTTTGGATCAATTCTAAAAAAGTTATGCGATTTTAAAAGTTATAAACTTTCATTCGTCCGCCACTGTATTTCATTTTTATTTTTGTGCCATTCAATGCCATTAGAAATAACGCTGGCGACAGAGGTTCACAGAGAATGAAAACAAACAGCCGCGATGCAATAATAAATATAGTAAAAATATATCTTTTACAGGTATATAGCAGCTTTAGAGGCAGCGAAGAATTCGGAAGAATCTTTGAAAAAAATCTCAGTCTACAAAGACCTGTTTGATTATCTTACCGAGAAGACAGGCTTAAATGTAACTAGAACGAATCAAGTGTATGAAATGTATAACGCGGTGGTAGCTCAGGTATATTCAGCTAAGTTTTTAACAATAATATCGCAAAATTGATGACAAATCTACATTGTCTCGGTGTCTTTTTTTTGCGTTGCATTTATTGAGAAAATTTTACAGAGATGCATGAACCTCCCGAGTCCAGAATGGTGCACGGATGAAGTGTATAAAAAGATGCAGGAAGTTGTGAACCTCGAATATGAAATTCGTTCTTCCACAGCGGCGCTGAGACGACTGAACGGTGGCACGATCGTCAAGAGATTCATTGATAACATAAAGCGACACGAGGAGAATGACAGGAAACGAAAGATTTACTTGTATAGCGGGCATGAAGTAAATATCGCGGCATACGTGAGAGCGCATAATCTCACCGAGCCAGTATTGCCACCTTATGGGTGTGCGATTATATTAGAAAAATTGGGCAACGAAAGTGGCAAGTCGTTCGTCAGGGTAATTATTAATAAATAATAGTATATCACAATAGAACAGTGGCGCACCCAGGGGGAGGGTCCAAGGAGCCCTGTCACCCCCAACAGAAGGGGCGTTGCAAGAAGAAAAGAAAACTGAATTTTATTGAATTTGGATTAAAAATATTTTTACTCAACTCGGCTTTCCCAAGATTAAATACTGGGTGCGCCACTGCAATAGATTTACTACCCTTTTGGTTTTAATAAATAATAGTATATCACAATAGAACAGTGGCGCACCCAGGGGGGAAGATCCAAGAGGCCCTGGCACCCCCAAAAGAAGGGGCGTTGCAAGAAGAAAAGAAAACTGAATTTTATTGAATTTGGATTACAAATATTTTTACTCAACTCGGCTTCCCCAAGATTAAATCCTGAGTGCGCCACTGCAATAGAATTACTACCCCTGTGGTTTTAATCTTGGAACTGTTTAGTTTCTGATTTCCAATAGATTATAATTTCGAAAAATTTAATTTCATTATTATTAATTTTAATTCACTCTAATGACTGATATACATTAATTATTGCCTACTATCTAGTATACAATTATTCATTTATTACCAGATGCTTCGGTGGACTGGAATCACGGAAGAACTGATTCCTTATAAGCTCAACGATGACGAGATCTGCCCGTTAGAGAAATATGTGAAAATGGTGGAAGGCGTAATTCCATCGGAAGTGGAATGCAATCATATGTGGGATTACGTTTCGAAAGAAGATTTGCAGCATCTATACGACGAGAAGTTGAGCTTTGATTAAATCTTTCAGAACTTAGGTGCACTCTATTTTTTTAAATGAGTAACCATGTCTCTGGTAATAATACTGGAATTAAAATGAAAAGCTATGTAAGAGAAGTATGACAGCAAAGTGTGGAAATTAGATGATTAAAAATATTTCTATAGCCGCAATTATATTATGCAAAGAATTATGAAGTTAGAGATATTGTTGACCGAATTTGTTATGTGAACTTTGGAGCATGTGAACACTTGTAAACTGAATGAATGGTAGATAAAGCTTCGTTGTGAACTCTCAGTACAGTCTTTTTATATTTGACAAGATTTTGTCCCGGAATACACACCTACCAAAAGACCAATAAAAACAATACCAGTGTTTCTACGAGGAACAGTAAAGGTGATGATTACTCCTTCGACATTTGCCTCTCCTGTCGTCAGTAGCGTGTATTACATCATGCCTGTGTTTTGGGTAATAAATGCACAGGTTTTTGGTTAACATCTGGATAATATGTAGGTACTTTTTAATATAGTATGCAAGATTTATTTTATATAGACGAGGTACAGGATAGACTTAAAATCTAATGAAAATTTCTGTCACGCGACTCGGGATCTCGCGAGAATAAAATAGATATCCCAAGAACGAACTTCGTACGATTAGTATAGTTTTAGAAATTAATCCGTTTTCGCGAAAATGGGCGAAAATTTCAAACTTCGACGGCCTGCATTTTTCAAACAAATTCCCCCAAATCCTGCCTAACTTAAATTGCATTCAATTTCGATTTAACGTAGAATGTCCCATATGAGGCTTCATTTGGAAAAAAATCGTTGAAATAATTTTAGGGAAAGGGAACGAAACATATACTTAAATTTAAGTAAATACTCTTTTACACATATATAAAAGCAGACAAAGATTATTAATGGCATATTGTAGCGATTATTAAATTACATTCTAATACATAACTAACACAATCACGCGTTTCGCATTCCCGTTTCAATGGTTAATTTTATGTTTCGCTCCCCATTCGTTATCGATCAAACCTCCACACAACGCTGCCGGATCATCCGTCATCAATGGTGCTACGATGATTCTGAAAGTGTCTAGCGGGCACACATCATCGTTACAACCAGGTATTTTAATGATTCGAACATCGTCCTTATTTTTGTATACAAGCTGCAGAGATTGGAAATAGTAAAAGTAGCTGTGGATGGCAAAGGATGAATTAATTAAATTATTACCTTCACATAATAATTATTATTCTCTTCGTGTAATTCAAACATGAGGGCGGCACAGTAGGCAGGAATGTGATAATCATAACTCTCGAGTGTTACAAGTACGGCAGTCATAATTAATTCGTGAGCACAATACATAAATGCTTTCCGTGTATCATTTTTATTTAAATAATTGTCAACGGTCTTTAGCCATTCCTGAATCCATAACCCTGTAAAATAGAATAATTAGGTAAAAATAAATATGTACAATATTTTCAAAGAATAGTACGACTAAGTAGTGTAGAAGCAGTACTTTCGAAACAATTGCCTAATAAATAATAAGGGCCCGAAAGCTGGTAAGTGAATAAAGAGCCTCACCACCAAATAGTTGTTTTAATTTTAGAGTACGAGTTCGTATAAAAATATCGTACGCGGCAAGTTCGCTCAGTTTTCCACCTGGGTAAACTGATTTTGTCCAGTCGGGCAATTTCAAGCCAATATCTTTCTAAAATATTAAAAAAAAACTTTAAATCTTTACATCTACTTATTTCGTATGATAAAAAATGTTAAACGTAATCACTTCCATTAACAAAAATATAAACTATATCCACGCTAAATTTGTGACAATATTCTTCACCTCCGCGTACAATAGCTGATGCAAACTGAGCATTGTGCCTTGCGTGATATTACCCCCTGTATGTTGGGATATATATTCATAGACGTCTTTATTCTCTCTTTCGCGCTTGGTCACAACCGGGTCAGTTCTCTCCACCTCGTTCCTCCACTTTTCAAAATTTTTACAAAATATGCCGTTGTACAGGTAATCGCTGTATGTTGGGGGTGTCCATATTATTATAGGTTGCCAATTCAAGTGAGGATGCCATCTGTAAAATTGAATCGCTTCGTTTTCATCCACGTTGCTTCTCTTCTGGCATTCAATCACTTTTTTTTTTTTTAGTAACGATTGAAGTTTCACTTTTGTTCTCCGTATGGTGGATACATTCCAGCCGCTACCAGCTGTGCAGTCATCGCCACCCTCGCCAATGTGTCAGCGCGAAACCAGATGGTGTCCTTTGAGTACAATGGGCCCAGAAACTCGTCATATCTTTCTCGAAAGAATTGGCCGAGCTTGTACGCTTCACTTTTACCATTCTACGTGAATAAAATATTTGTATCATTGCACCAATCTTTTTAAATGGTCATTCTACTTTGATCGGCCGAAAAATCAAGCTGTACAATTCGAAAATTGTATTCTTAGTTCATGCAACATATAATGAAGTAGGAAATTATAAAAATTCTTTTTACTTTATTTTGTGTTATATGAGAGAAGCTTAATAAATATCAGAAAGATTTATTATATTATGTTTTATTTACTGACAAGAAACTGTTTAAAAATTGTTCGCTTAATTTTTCGGCCTATCACAATAGAATGACTCCTGATTTTTATAGGATATTGAAAAAAGGGTAGAAAACATAGAGGGTGTATAATATTCACGTAACTGAGTAAGAAACGCTTAGCAAACGTAGAACAAAAATAAACTTTTTTAAAGAAAAGGAAAAAACCGACTTCAAAGGTGCTCTAAAAGTATAAAATAATTTTTTTTTTAATGCGGCGCCAAAATAAAGACGAATTTAAATCGGCTCGACGCGTCATGACCCACTAAATTTTTGCGCGCATTAATTTCCGGGCGTTAGTGTGCTAATGGACTGTAATTGGCAAAGGCTTAGAAATTGATTTAATTCTGATTCTATTTTGGCACCGATTTAAAAAGAAATTATTTTATCCTTTTTAGCGCACCTTTGAAGTCGGTTTTTATATTTTTTTTAAAGTTTATTATTTTATAATTGTTAGTGACCTTTGAAGTCGGTTAAAAAACATTTACCATTGTACCAATTGGGGAACATACTCCATAAAACAACGAAAGAATCATCCAAATCGTTCCACGCGCTACAAAGTTATGCGCGAACATACATTAAAGCTGGAATTCTAGATAATTCTCTAGATAATAATAAAAAAAATAAACATGGTACACCGGCTCTTCATACTGCTTCAAATAAAAAAATAATCATCAAAATCATCGGTGCACCTATGCAGAAGTTATGCGTCAACATATATACATATATACATATATACATATACATTGATACATAATGAAATACACGTGACGAATTGCGTAACCTCCTCCTTTTTGAAGTCGGTTGATTACCCCTGCCAGAGTTGAAACCAATTTTCGGTTGTAATAATACCTTAGTCATTTATTTAACAAATCATTATCCAAACACATTCTTGTTTTCATACCTCTTCCATTTCTATAGAAGCGTCACATCCTCGTGTCGTAAAATTACGTACGTAGTCTTTCCCTTGTGGGTCGGAACATGACAGGCACAATCTACTTACGGAAGTAAGAAAGCATCCTGTCGTGTAATATGATACGAAATAACAATTCCTAGTGGCACCATTAATCAATTTTTAACTATTTTTAACGACTTTGTAATATCGAATTACTGGCTGCACTACTCAGCTCCGCCCGAAATTTAGATTCCGATTTTATAAAAAAAAATTGTTTACTCATTTTTTTTGTAAAAGTGGTCACATTCACCTGGATTAGCCAGGCATAATGAGCAGGGGCACATTTCGTGACCCCAGAGTTTACCGTTCGAAAATTTTTAGACGACAGACAAGATTAATTTTTCAGATTACGCCTGCCAACCATTTTTCACTCAGTTCATAGTACTAAATAAATATTATTTAACTCGTATATTCTATTTTTGAACGTAGAATATTCACATTTCTATGTAAATGAGTCAGTAGAGTTTGATACAGAATATTTCTACAATACGACTACGTTAAACGGTCTGATTTTAATAATAACGATTATATCAAGAGTAACGTACGCTAGTTAGACCCCTTGATCCTTCCGGTCCAAAATCCATGTCAGCATAAGGGTCCTTAGGATAGTATGATCCTCCCCTCGTAGGATTCTTGTTTCCATGTCTATATATTGTCATTAGAAGCCTCAGTTCAGAGAGACATGGTTGAAAGCAAAATACGTAAACGGTGGCCACCGAAGCCCACGGAATTTTCATATTTCTGAAGATAATTGAAACATACGTAATAGCACAGTAAAAATAATCCTCGTTCAAATTTACGGGGACTGGGCAGTCGGTTTCCGTGAAAGAAACACTTTCTTTTTAATGTATTTATAAAAAAAAATGAAAGCTAATCCAGGTGTATCCTTTTACCCCATGTTTATTATCATCATAGAGATTGAGAAAAGGTTGGCATCTAATTAGAGACGCGGCAGCGTCTCGGCGCCAAGTACATGTTTCGACACCCTGTATATGTAAACTGTCGCTGTCGTGTATCTTTTACTCGTAAACCGGCTATTGCAACCTTACCTGAAACTTATTTCGTTAATATCTCATCACGCCTGCAATATTTTCTAAATTTAAAGGCTTTTTTCTCATGTAAACCGCATATAAGCTTTCGAATAAGACCGAATTCAATCAAATTGGTCCACGTATGACAGAGATATCGTAATATCATGTTCATAGCATTCGAATAAAAACACGTGCACGAAAGGAGACCTCGAAATATAGATTTAAGAAACTACACACAATTTAATTACCATTACAACAAATACATCAAGAAACATATGTTTCAAGACAATCTTCAGAACCGTAGAAACAAATGAAAAATACGTTTCATTGAACAGGCATAAAGAAAACGTGGAACATGAATGAAACGTATGACCGTTGTTTTATTAATCTAAATCTAACGAATCACGTTCAATCTTCATAAAATCTCGACAAGCCCAGTATTAATCTCTGATATCGCTTGAATAAGTGTTTATAATTACACTGCAAACGTTTCGCACTTCCACGTAGATCAGAGCCTACAAGTGTATATTTAAAGGTGATGATTTCAGACACCAATTGACTGAATCCCTCTGACCAGTCCAGATTTGAAGATATTGTTGTTCGCGATAGAGGGTATGCAGATAAGATAATCATGTATTACTCATTTTTATACTATATCAATCTAATAATAAGCATGCTATCGTCTTTCTTCCTGTTATAACTTATAACGTAAGAATAACGTACTTTTGGAAGAACAGCTACGTGACATTTTCTACTTATGTACGTCCATTCGTGGAGCAAAGACACTAGAGTTTAGCGAACAATAAAAAAAGGATTTTCGTGCTTCACACACTTTATAGTTTTGTACCCTTATTTTCCAAAAAAATTATAATACAATGATATGTTATCGTAGGGCTACTTTATGGTTGACATTTTTCCCCCAATCAGTCGTCTTTCTACCCGCTGCGGTATGGTACGTGCTACAGTACAGAGTGAGACGGGGTAATAGGAAAAAGGATAGGTTCACCACTTATCTCCTATTTCCCTCGGACCTCTGTCGCCTCTACTTCGCTTCACTGCTGTTCACTCTCCAGGTAGAGAGCTCAATGCGTTACACTCATTAAAACGACGTGCGTCACGAAAAGTAGCACGTTTCAATTTTCTTACTTACGAAAAACAGCACGTTTGCCTTCGTTGTTACGAAAACTATCACGTGTCGGTTTTCGCTGGGAAAATTATCACGTTTGAGCGATTTGCCACGAAAAGTGCCATGTTCCGTTTGTAGCGACGAAAAGCAGCACATTTTGGATGGATGATTACGAAACATCGAGTGCGTCAACGCACACTGCATTCCACATTAAAGCATACCCTGTTTCGCGCAGGCACGACCCTCGGGTGGCGTTGCTACGCCGGACTCCCCACTTAACCGCCTATGTTTTTCTCTGTCGCACGGCCCTCTACTCTCTCTGTTAACTTTTCGTGCGGGACGTTGTTTACGTTGACAGCGGCCAGGTCCCGCGTTTGGTATGCACCAGTTATTCCTTGGAAACCACCACGACCAATCGCGTGCGGTTCAAACCGTGGGTAGTAGTGGGAGCTGCGCAGATCGGTCGCAAATCGGTAAGGGCATCGGTATGCTCTTATATAATATTCGTCAGAAGCAATGGAATGTGGTTCTTTACGTGGCAAACTGATACCGTAAACTGGGGTGACTTTGCCCGCCAGGGTGACTTTGCCCACTTTTTTACTCTGACTGAAAAATTACCATATGATTGAATTCGCTATTTTTTTTCGTCTGACCTTGAAGAAATTATTGCTATCGATTACAGAACACTATATATTCTAATTACTTCGCAATAAAATAAAATAAAGTTCTTCCGAAAAGTGGGCAAAGTCACCCCAGTTTACGGTACCTGCTATTTTTCGTAAGAAAAATGAATCCTGCTACTTTTCGGAACGCAGGTCGAAAAGAGCTCTACAATGCTGAAGGTGTAGGAAAATAATAGAACGTAACAACAAGCTTACCTTTTGACGACAGCTTGCAAAATAAAAGCGTATCCGGACGGTCGCACTGTTCCGCACTGGGTGTAAACGTTTTCGCTTCCGATTAGCTAAAATTGGCACTCAGTGCGCACCGGTGCGTCCGTCCGAATACGCCATAATTCGCACTTATTACAGTAATTTTTCCACAAACTTGGTCACGCGACTCACAATGACCATTTTCACTCTGCACTCTTGCGCCGTTCTTCCGATCGCTTTGTGCATAAATTTATAAGGGAGCATAAGACACCGTTCAGGAGAAAGTTCATAAACCTTATGAATTTATGATGGAATATTTCCTGGTGGAATGAGTCATCGTAACAGCGTTGTCAGAGTAGTTTCGTGGCAACTGGTGTTGGAAAGTATTGAACAGGTAAAGGTGTTCGAACGACGTGGATAAAAATTGCTCAGAAAGGCTACCTGCCAGTAAGATTGAGAAGGTTGTCAGAGAAAAACAACATGGATTCGTCGATTAGTCAGAACAGAAATTAAAGAGATTACTGTGGGAGGAAGCCCTCGTCATGAACGCTTGATGCATGGGTCTTTCAGAGACAATGACGCGTTGATGGGCGAGGGAAAATTGCGCGAGATTGAAGTAATGATGCACTACGTTGCGCAATCGGAAGAGTAGAATACAATGCCCTAGTGACATTTTAATTTCATATCAGTCGGCTTAATTATTAGATTCCAGTTGAGCTATTTGGTTGGTAGGTAGAAATCAAATTTTTCTTACGACATATCATGAGTTTTGTGAATAAATAAATGTATTTCCTAGGTTTGTAAAACGAAATGTTAGATATTCTGTGTACAAATTTACAGTAGGTATTTCACGAGCATCTTTTTCTATTTTCTTACGTAGAAATGGCTTTGATGTTTTTCACTCGCAATACATTGGGCGATGTTTAAGGAATAAACATGGTGGATCACACATTGAGTGCCTTAAGAGGTTAAGGTCACCTTGAACGCAGTAAAATTGCAGTCATTTTCGCCATTTTTTTTTTAGGAAGATAATGAAATGAACAGAAACTTTAATATGAAGCCTGTTATTGTACAATAGTTCATAACGACTTTTGAAAAACCGATTTTCGAGTTCCATTATTCCCGAAAAACCGGTTAAACCGGTTTTCCATTTTTCACAAAAAAATAGGAAATAAATATTTGTACTTATTTTAAAAATGTTCAGTTTCGTTAATATTATGGAATTATAAAAATATAACATAATAAAATATACTCTATCTGTACAAAACCAAATAAAAAAAGATGGAAGTAACCAGAATCGGTAACAATACATACAATTTTTGAGTTCATTTATTATTTATGGATCCACAAAAATATAACATAATAAAGTAGACTGCATACAAAACAAAATGAAAAAATCTAAAATAATTAAAATCCGTACAAAATATAAATCTTTTAAAAGGTGGTACCACATTATAAATCTGTATTCCATTTAGTATTTTTCTCTGAAAATATGAACTCATGAAGATTAGTTTTACAGCAAACTGTTACCTACTACAACATGCTTGTGTCCAAGGCGATTTCAAGTCAAAATGTTAACGTTTTTAATTAAATAATTCAATCATTTCTGCATATTAATTCTAGTATATAAAACCGGTTCTTTAAATTTAAAAACCGGTTTTCGAATTTTCCAAATTTATAAATAAATCGGGCTTTTAAAAACCGACAAACCCTATTGTACAACTCTCACCGGAAAAAATCGTATTTTTTCCCCCACAAAATGGCGGCGGTAGAGCCGTGATACGCAAGATTTTGAGGACCTATGTTTTCCACGGCGTTGAATCTCACGGCTGTACCGTTTGACCAAGAACAAAAAACCAAAATGTTTTATTTTCTACATGCCTAAAACTAGAAAAGCACGTATGGAAATCCAAAAACAAAAATTTGTCTCGAAATGGTAAATATGGGGAGAAGAAGTGCACTTGCTTCTTTTATAAAAGTGTCAACTGCAAAGAATATGATCAAGATATCGCAAATCCGATACGTACTTCTCTAGATTTAGGCATGTAGAAAATAAAACTTTTTGGTTTTTTGTTCTAGGTCAAACGGTAGAGCCGTGAGATTGAACAGCGTGGAAAACGTCGCTCCTCAAGAACTTGCGTATCACGGCTCTACCGCCGCCATTTTGTAGGAAAAAAATACAATTTTTTCCGGCGAGAGTTGTACAATAACAGGCTTCATATTAAATTTTCTGTTTATTTCATTCTCTTCCTAAGAAAAAATGCCGAAAATGACTGCAATTTTGCTCCGTCCAAGGTGGGCTAACCTCTTAAGACATTAAGTACAAGCCAGTTATTGTTTACACTAGTATACATTTCAATAATATACAGTAACCATAATGACAAATACACTTTTCCACATTGAAGACACAATGAAAGGACACAAACACAAAAATAAATAATTATATAATAAAAATCATTCAGTTTACTTTATACATTTATGTATATATTTTTATACATACAATTTTATAAATAAATACTGAAATATGAATTACATTCCCCGTATCTACATTTTCGATATTTCATTAAAAACTGCATGACCGAATATCACTGATTTAAAATAGAACTGAGAGTCAATTGAAATACATATGGCAATAGTTACCCTTACGTTTTCTTTGGTTCGAACGAATGCAATTCATTTTCTGTCGTTAAAGCTTTGAGCTGTTGTACAGTTTAGCAGCTTTCGCTGTCCTAATCAAATTGTATCTCGACAAGTCTAGTTCCTCGGCTGCTTTTTCGTCGCTGTACGAATTCGTGAGATCCTTATGACAAACCAATTCCTCTTTGAACGGCATCACGTCCTCTGTCAGTTGCAAGTACTTATCTAAGGGGCAAAGTACGTCACAACCAGGTATTTGAAGTTCGTCTGTCTTCGATGGAATACCCAAGTAGTACAGCAGCTGTAAAAATCATTGCAGCATGAGCGAACAAATTAAACAAAAGCTGAAAATTAATATTTAATCAAGCTAAAATGGTTGCTACAGTCGATACTCTAAATACATTGGTGTCAATCTTTAAGCATCCTCTAGAATTTAAGCATCTAGAAATCAAATCAACTTTCAACGTTAATCCGCAGGTGATCTGCACTACTCCTATAATAGCTTCCGCGTCGAGCTTTTAATGGTCAACCATTTGAGAAATCATGAACATAAAGATTATTATTAAGTACTAGGCTTAGCCTTGGCTACATGGTCAATATCCACGCAGAAACGCAGCGTAAGAGTGCCACGTAATAGAATAGCATAGGTAAATCAAGTCTCTAGTAATCAATAATTCAAAGAACGATAGGAAAAGAGCTCGTCAATTTTATCAATTTTTAGGATTATTAGGATCTTATATTGTTATGATTTCTCCTGATACATTTTATTTGGTTAATGTTTTGTATGATGAAAGTAATAGTATATTAATTTTTATGCCTTCTATATCAATGTTATGATTTTATTTATGTTCTTCAAATATGGCTTCACCGATTTCTTTAAATTTATTTGGAGAAATTGTATTAATAATGAGTCTTACTAATTTGAATACATTTTTTTATGTTTTTCTAGGTTTCTTTCTTTCTCTATACATATATAGATATATTTGTTATGGAGATTCAAATTTATGCTGAAATTGAATAGAAGAGTTATGTTTAATTATTTTGATTTGTTAATTCATTGAGTTCCTTTAAATTTTGTATATTTAAATTTAATTGTATTTCATTATTCAAATAGTATAATTAAAATTTTGATTTGTCGGATCAAAGATGTAATAATATTACCTTGAATTACTATCAAAAGCTTATCAATTTTTACGTACCTTCACGTAATACTCGTTATGTATTTCGTGCAGCTCCAGTAGCACAGCACTGGAATACGCAGGAACATGGGGATAGTATACCTTTAAACTGTGCAAAACGCCGGCAATGTTGGTTTCGTGGCCACTGTACAGATATATTTTCCTTCCGTCGACCTGTGTCCCAGTTATAAAATCTAGCATCGATCTTGTTACGCGTCGGATATATGGTCCTGAAACAATGGATCAGAGACTGGGATTAATAAACTTATAATTGCAACCCGAACGGAACTATGGGAAATAAAAGTTTCAGTTAATACACTGCATTTTACAACAGTTTCCTCGAAACAGAAAAGACAATAGTCATAAAGTTACAATCATTTCATAATTAATTGGCAATTTCAACAGCTTCATTCGACCCCTGCTAAGAACTGAAAATCTATGATTTCATAACGTGAAGTTAAGAAAACTGTGACATCAGGGTGGAATCAACATGTGGCCAGGGCCTAAGAATAATAATTGGCAAGTTGAAAATGTGTAAAGCCATTTTACCTGAGTAAAGCCTCCTCAGCGAAGGAGTGGAACTAGCAAGGTCGTACGCGAATACAGTTGCGTTCCACAGTTCACCATGGGGAAATACCGTGTACGCCCAGTCTGGCAACTTAAGACCAAGAGAGTATTCCGCCATTAGGGTGTGATACATGTAGAACATGTCCCATGCTGTAGATATGTTCTTTCCAGTCCATTCTGTCAATTGCTGCATGAAATTGTTGTATTTAGATAGTTCACTCTGCCCCTGGGGCGACTGCAACACTCTGTCGTATTCAGCCAAGTATCTGCAAACAAAGTGATTCCATTTAAAGTCTCGCGCTGAAACTCGAGGTTTTCGGCTAAAACATTGCTTAAAGAGGGATTGCGCCTTGTCGGGCCGAAAAATAGGGAATTCTTTGTGAATTTTTTGTACAAAAACGGTTCGACAAATTAATTTCAGGTTTGGCAGGCTGTTTTATTGTATCTTGAGCTACTGTTGTGAATTTTTGTGTGGCACTGAAAAAAAAAATGTGGCAGATACAGTGAGAGCGTTGAAAAATAATCGATTGGTCCTGGCGTTGGCGGAAAGTACTGTAAGGGTTATCTGAAAAGCAAAAAGGAAAAGAGATTCTTAAAGTACATGAATGTGACTAT
Source organism: Andrena haemorrhoa (assembly GCA_910592295.1). NCBI lineage: Eukaryota > Metazoa > Arthropoda > Insecta > Hymenoptera > Andrenidae > Andrena > Andrena haemorrhoa. Next base: position 10,673,592 of record OU342943.1, read on the forward strand.
GGGTGGTGGCAGATGCATTAAGAAAAATAAAAAAATGTTAAAATGGCAGGCTTTTGAAGAAGATGAAACGCCTAGATTTGAATCTGAGAAAAGTTTTGCCTCAAAATCGGGAAACTTCTTTAAATAAAAGAGGAACGGTAACAGATACGGCAATAAATCTACTACCACAGATAGCCACATTCATATAGATTAAGAATCTCTTTTCCTTTTTGTGTTTCGGATAACCCTTACAGTACTTTCCGTCAACGCCAGGACCACCCGAGTTTTCTTCAACGCTCTCAGTCAGCCCTCTGTACCTGCCACCTTTTCTTTTCAGTGCCACACAAAAATTCAGAACAATAGCTCAAGATACAATAAAACAGCCTGGCGAACCTCAAATTAAGTTGTCGAGCCGTTTTTGTACAAAAAATTCACAAAGAATTACCTATTTTTCGGTGCAACTAGGCGCGATCACTCCTTGAGGAAGATGAAACATTTTCAAGTGAAAGAAATGGTTGCATCTCAAAAGGCGTGGATCAAGAATAGTGTCTGTAAATGTTAGAAAGAGCTCGATCGTAATTCAATGTGTAACAACTGCATTGACTATTTCAGCATTTATTCCAATTTTCTATATTTGCAAACGGAGCCTGTGTTTAATTTCGAAATACCTATCGTTCGAACGAAACCGTTCATTTGTGTGCGAGATCATATTGAGACTTACAAAGGGCACTCGTCTGCGCTAAAGATATTGTCCTCGACGAAACGCACATATTGCGTAGGGATCGGTTGCCAATTTAATTGCGGATTCCATTTTTGTTCTTTGTTCGGCGGGAAGAGTCCTGCCAGGACTAGTTGCAATGACATTTTGGTTCTGTCGTAATCTGAGCTAATACCCCAGACGGCCCGTGGCGTATACGTGGTCCCTACGAATCTCGAATACCTCTCCCTCAGAACATTTCCCAGCGTGTATTCTCGTCTTTTACCTTGCTGAAAATGTATAAAACATTCTATCCACGGTCTTCCTAGTGCGACGGCTGAAAAGAGCTTAATTTTCGGGAGTTAAAGAAAGAAGCAAGTACTGCACGGTTGAAGCTTTATTGTACCACCTTTTAAGTCTATAAAAAAACATTGTAGGTAAGTGAAAATATCAATTTATAGCGGAATAGGAGCATCGCGAATGACGCGAATAGAACAATATTCTTCCGGACGCCGGACCTGATATCAGCAATTGCAGTTATCTCAAACACAAAATTCAAAAAGATTGGAAACGAATTGTATGAATTTTAGCAAAAGAAAATTATAGTTTTGTTGGCTGCAGCAATTCAATTTGGCAAACATTTTTCAAAATTCTACTTGGAATATATTTGAAGTGGATCGGGTTTGTGGTTTTTTGGCAATCAGATCTGGCATCCGGAAGGATACTGTTCTCTTCGCGATGCTCCTATTTCGCTGGAAATGAATATTTTTACTTACACATTTTTTTGTATAGTCTTAAAACCTGATAGAATAAAGCTACAAACGTGCAAAATGATACGCGTAATATTTGTTTCTTTTTTTAATTCCCGAAAAATCAAGTTTTCTCAGCCGTCACACCAGGAACAACCCTTAACTGATCAATTGAATATAATTAATCGTTAACTTTGATTTGTCTATCACAATTGCATTCTACTTTAATTTCAGAATATTTGATAAATAATATAATAGTAGCTTATAAATCAAACGATCATTTGTGTGTGCTAAAAAATATTCTTCGAATATGCTTTTTCAAAAGAGCAGTAACAGTAATATATGCATAAGTATTTCCTTCTACTCCGGGTAGCGAAATTTCTTAAAGAATAGTTAAATATTTAACACGGTTGGGTAACCACTTAGATAGTGTAACGTAAATTTTGTAAGTAACGATAATGAGGCTACTTACGTTAGTCAACTGACCTCGTCCCATTGGATAAAACGCGGAATTGAGGTACGGGTCATTTGGGTACTCTTCTTCTTTGTTATCGTCTGGTGTCCTGTCGCCATGCCTGAATAGCTGCAGAAATACAAATGATATCCATAGACATTAATAAAGGATTTCCATAACTAGTTTCGCATCGCGTCGATTGACATTTCACGAAACTCTAAACGAAAGAATTAATTATTGCCCAGACGACTTTTGGCGACTTTTAAATGACAATACAACATTTCGACCGAATGTAACCGGTTCGCGACCAGAAACCGCGCTAAAATTAAGCAACGACAGTTCTTACCACGTTCACCTGTCGTAGTTCTGCTTCAACGGATGCGACACAAATTATTGCTGCTAAACCAGCAATTGCACATATTGGCAACACACTCCTGTGGCCACTGGATGAAATCATGTTGTAAATATTTAATCTGAAACGAGAGAAACATTCAATCCGATTAGTCCTGTTTATCCAAAACTTCGTTACCCCTTGTAGTTCGTGTAAATAAAAGAAAAGGATTCTAATTTTTGCTATATACGTATAATTTTCAGTATGAACTTTAGTGAACACTTTTAATAAATTTGCTTTCACCTGTTCTTCGATTTGCTCGCGAAACAGATTATCGATCTTAATTAACTGATGATTTTATTATCTACCTGTCATCACTTAAATTTATTCACTAGCATCTTTTATCTGATTGGCAAGTAGAACTGTGACGTAAGTTAAAATTGCAGATTAATTGTTGATTAATGTAGATATGTTATCATATCTAGATACGATGAATTGATCAGAGAAATGTTTGATACCATTTATTAATAAAACAACGTAAACAAACTGCGTATTATGTTAATATATTTCATATTAATTTCTCTAACATGGGAGATATATTTAATTATTATTTCGGTAATTAATAAAAATGTTTAACATCTTCAACGTACGAGTGAAATTACAGAAAACAATACAGAATAATATTAATACACTGAGAGATATATCGAAAAACAACGTTTAATAACAAGAAGTTCGCTACTGACATAACACTGGAATTGTCGCAATGTAATTTAGAATTATTTGTAAATTGTCAATCTGTTAATTTTAAAATACATATAAATTCAAGAAACATTCTCTCTTCTTTGCCTTCTTTCGCCCGTATTAATAGACAAGAACGCACGGTTTACTCACGTTTGTGCTACTTGTTGTTAATGAAATATCTCCAGCGCCACTACCAAAGAGTAATAAATAATACTGAAGTGTCAGTTGGAAGATCGAATGAAACACTGGCTATATTATCCATGAGCGAACCATTTTAAAGGATAGCAACACGTCGAACAAAAACGTCATTCCCTGGAACGGTTTCTCAGTAGTTGATTTCGGTGTGATTGGAACACACCGAAGAACAGGAATCGGGCATCCCCATTGCAGGACCACAGAACGATAAGGAAAACAGTGTAAGGGTTTCCAAGTCCTCGACGCGGTAAGTGACGTTATTTGTATAAAAAAATGTGGATCATCCACACTTATTCCCGTTACTACCGTTACGAGTGTAGTTGGCGCGACGAAATTTCCTATTAGGTCAGTTTTACATTTTCCTTTTCTACTAAGTATCCATCATGCCCACAAGGCGAAGCACCTAAGTATATATTACACGGGTAATGACAAATGACGCCTCGCTTTGAAACGATATGAAAAACGGGTCGAAGAACCAAGTGTTTTACCGATTCCAAGAAACACGCGGTACGATAAGAGTCGTCGTTCTCCTTCAAATTCATAGTTTTCGAAATTTTAAAACCATTGAATTTTTTTTTAAAGAAGATTCAGATATAAGCAAAGTATCTTTTTCTATTGAAAATTTTTTAATCTCTGTGAAGCAGATTTGCAAAAATGATTTTCTCGAATAAGTTGTGTCGAAACCTGTGCCATTTTTGTATATTTAATCACATGTTACACTTAACAACGTAATAATAAATAAATTCATTTACGTGAAGAAATATTAAAAGCTTCAGGTATTTTTATTTTCGTAATCGATTAACTACGACATGTAAGCTTATTTCTGACGGCGGTAAATTCAGAGTGTTTAAATATTAATGCTTTATTTGGACAGTAAGTGTGCTTCAGCTGTGTACCTATAATTTGCACAATATTGCTAAATAAGAATCTATCGTTGTATGTCCACTTTTTGTGAAATTTGAGTTTTTACGTACATTTGTTTGTTTACAATATTATATTATAATTCTATTTCTTCTTTTCCGCGCTGTTTTCTTCTGCTTATTATCTCTTTCATCCATTCCGTTCCTTCCCCGATGTCCTTCAGTAGTTCGTACATCCTTTTCCTTGCCATACCGTTGCAGTTTTCTGCTAGATGCTCTAACGTTTCTTTGTTTCCCACACACAGCCTGCATTCGTTCTCTTCGTCGCTTTTCCAGAATCTGTTTCCGCTCTTCTCATCACCGCATCTAAACCTTGCTATTAGTTTCTGCTCTCGTCCTTCATATTCATTCGCCAGGTATTTTGGCTTTATATCTGTCTTTTATTATTCTGTCGTATTGCTCCTGTCTCTGTTCTCCTATGTCTGCGTTTATTAGGGTTGTTCCTATCTCTCTTATTCCTCTCCTTGCTTCCTCCACTTCTTCTATCTCCATTCCGTTTCTTCTGCAATACTGTTCTCTTTCTTCTTCCCATCCTGATTTATTTATATCTTCTTTTCCTTTGATTTGTGTGCAACATTCAGTTATTATTTTGTTCCTACCTTCTGTTCTGGTCTTTTCCTCATATTTCTGTGCTCCTTTTCCTGCTTCTATTCTTATCTCTTCAATTTTCGTCTCTTCTAGAATGATATATGCAGGTGCATTAAAATCTAATCCTAGATCCACCTTATATATTTTTCTTGTACCTTTTCCTTTTTTCTTGTTTCTGTCCAACCCCTAAATCTCGGCTGCATATAAAATGCTTCTAATTAGGCTCTTGAACATCGTTATCCTTCGTTCAGTGTTTCCTCTGAATTTTCGTTCCCCAATTCCCCACAGCCGCGCCATAGCTACCCTTGGCTTCTTGACTATTTCTTTTACATGTATTTCCCATTTTCCGTTTTTCTGGAAAAGAAATCCTAAATATTGAAAGTTTCTTAACTTCTTCTATTCTTTCTTGACCCCATGACCATTCCTCCTTTATCTGTTTCCCTCTGCCTTTTTTTGAAGGTCAATATCTTTTGAATCCTCCACATTTAATGTCAGATCCTTTTTTTTCTAGATATCTTTTCATCCGTCCTATCATTCCTTTCAGTTCTTCTGATGTTTTGGCTATTAGAGCAATGTCGTCTGCATATGCCAGTGACCATGTTTTTTCTTTTCCTATTACTATTCCTCCTGCCTGCGGTTTTTGCAGTACTTTCAACGGGCACCCTTGTCTCACCCCTTTGGTAGCCCAAAAGCTATCCGTCGTCTTCCCGTTCACTCTTATCAAATTCCTTGTTTCCTTATATATTTCCTTCATCCTAGTTCGCAGAGTCTGACTTATTCCGTTTCTCTCCATTACTCTTCCTAATTGGTTTCTATTTACTTTATCAAAAGCTGGGTCTGCGAAGAACGTGTAGATCTTCCCTCCCTTATTCCGTAGTTCCGTGTTTACTATATAATTCATTATAAATATATTATATATCGTACTCCTTCCACTTCTGAATCCTGCTTGCGTTTCTGGAATTATCTTTTTTTCATCCATTTCTAGCTTTAATTTCTTTTCAAAAGTTCTATAATTACTCACTATATTCTTATCCCCTTTCTTGTAGATTGGCGCTATCACCCCTTCCTTCCAACTCTCAGCAAACCCTTCCCCTCTCCACATTTTATTGATTAATTCATTTAATCTTCCTATTATTTCTTGTTACCGTTCTTCCATATTTCGTTTTCGAGACCGTCCTCCCCCACAACCTTTTTGTTTTCAGTTTCTTTATTTGTTTCTTTATTTCTTCGAAAATCGCTGATATATCTACTTCATAAAGTCAAAAATAATATTTTTGTTCTTTGTATGCCCCTGAATCTTATGTAAGTCTTAAATACCATTGTATGTGTAAACCTGTCTTTCTCGAAATGCTAAAAGAGGACATATTAGTGCACTAAGTCATCAATGCGCAGGTACGTATAGATTGCAAACTGCTAATTAGTTCTATAATGGCTCATTTACTCGAAGCGATCGGAACTTTTTTGCCTACATTGCCATTGGTGCTGTTGTAACTTGTAACTCACTAGTTTTTAGATGCCCAAACTCTAAATTACAGACAATAAATAATTTAAATATCTATTGCACAACGTGCAAATGAGTATTTAACAAATTATAACGGAACGAACTGAGTTACACTTAATTGTACAATAATTACAGAAGAAATTGGACGCAGTTCGAGTTAAAAGTTTTATAAAGTGAAACGAATATTTTAATAGGAGAAATCTTTGTTTGAAGAAACATATTTGTCGTATCTTTTGAGAAAAAAATCGCTTATTTTTCAAAACTGATCTTTATTAAGTTTATACTAAAAAAGGGAATACTTTTAAATTGCGGTTTTAAATTGTTAATTAAATTGGCACTATAAAATGGATTAAAAAAGCAAGAGGGTATATTTTTCTTTACCATCATCCCAAAGTCGCCTCCCCTGGAAAAAAGTCTCCGGACGCCCCTGCGGCGTAACTTTAAATTACCATAACACAACCACCCCAATGTGTACAAGTAGCCATTTACTCCCATAAGTTACAAATTCAGCATACTTTGCTGCCATTGAAACAGTAACTATTAACACACTAGCCGCTAAATAATTAATATCAAGCTTTTAACCTTTTCATCCCTCTTGGGACACATATGTCCCAGTGAATGTTTGTGACCATCTGTGGAACACGTACCACGCATGTGCGTTGTTTTATTCTTTTTTAGTTAATCTGACTATAACGAGAACAAGCAACGTAGTAACGTGCTGGATAAGTTTTATTTTGACAAGGTGTCTAGCTGCAGAGTCGCAATTATAGAAATCTAGTGTTTTACACGCGTAATTGAAGAATTTTCTGAAATTTTTTATCGGGCCTTTCAGGTTATAGTATGATATAACTGTTTTGCTTAAGAGTTTTTCCATTATTATGTTTTTACTTATCTTATTGAGCATAGAGAAGTGCCTATGCGATTCCGGGACGCATATGTCCCATTAGGTATTTTCATACTTTGTTCTTGTTTCTTTATAACAAGCAGTAAAGTGTAATAATGTATAATATATCTATATATAATAAAAATACATTATACAACATACCCGCAGAAAATCGGAAGTATTTAACCCTGTGTAACTTTTCCGAGTCACATAGGGTAAACGCACCAATAAATGAACACTTAAGACTAATGAATGAACAGTTTTATAAAATTATGTTTGCAGCGCGATTGATTCCACGTGCTGCAAAAATTGTTTGGATATGAAGCAAGAAATTAAAAGAATTCTCTAATTAATTAATTGCTTATTTTAATAACTTATTTTACTCATTTTAATATAAAATGTCCATTCACTGGTACGTGTTCATTTACTGGTACATCTACCCTATGTCCAACTAAAAAAAAACTGCTGGGACACACGTGTCCCAATTTTTGAAATTGACATGCAACTTTCAAATTTGATCAGTACCGATCCGCCACTTAGTACAATCGATTTCTGCAAGAAAATTTAATAAAATCCAGATAGAAAAATTTCGAGTCGAAAGGGTTAAAAGTTCCTTTACTTGTCGTGACATTTTCAATACTTCAAGTTACTCGATTATTCACAACGTAGATTTTAAAGATAAGAGGAACAAAGAACCCAGCCTCGATTTCATTTAGAAGATGCCCACTGTAAACTTACCTATCCAATATGCCACTTGCTTTAGAGGCGGTCGAGCCACCCGAGGTTCTTTATAAGCTTCGTCTCGAATAAAATCGAGTAATTACAGTCAGTCACATCATTAATTAAAACATTCGACCGTAAAATGTGCTGTTGGCGACGTCCACCTTGCGAAAGATTATTCGATGATCAGAATTTAACGGATACAAGCTCGCGGTTACGTAAGCTGGAAGAATAATGGATTACGACCAATAAATATGTTAACGGTCCCGGAGTGATTGGCATTCGATACGCGGACAAGTAATTATTCTCCAATCTAATCGTTGCTTTTCGCACGGGAGACGCGTTTTGGGCTTCGCGGTTTCCATCGAGGATATTTATGCACGGCGCTGCAATATACACATCGTGCGAAAGAAAATTGTCATCATAGAGGAAGAGAATGACGAAGGTGTTACGATATTAATTATTTAAGTATCGTGTGGTTTGAACTTCTTCAGTCAAGAGGCTTGGTACACCAGCGTACTCTATATTGTTTGGACGGAGGCGAAGAGGAGCGCAAATTTACGCAAGAATTTTCTACTTCAAATATCTTGAACAATAGAAATTAGTTTTAAACAAATTTCAAGTCTAATTTTTTCAAGTATTAACTCTTCGTAATTTGTTATCATGAAGAATAGAGTTTTTATACTTTTCAGTGCATTTTGGAAAAGTAGTCAGTAATATATGGATAAAGTGTGTGCAAATTCATGGTGCAAACTGTAAGCGTGATAGTGCTCGTCAAAATGAATAGAAAAGTGTTTGCAAATATAAATATTAATTGTTGCTAAGTTATAAGACGTAACTATCGTGTCTCGTCTATTATCAGAAAAATTAACAATATGGTTATTTGGCAGTAGTTCGTGTTTCAGATAAATTCAGAAATGGGAAGAATATTAATTTAATATTAAATTGTTTAATTATAAATTTAATATTAAATTGTTTAATTATAAATTTAATATTAAATTGTTTAATTATAAATTTAATATTAAATTGTTTAATTATAAATTTAATATTAAATTGTTTAATTATAAATTTAATATTAAATTATTTAATTATGTTTAATTATATTTACAGTATTAAATACTATTACAGAAGTAATTGTATCCCTCTGGAAGCCACATTTTTACACACGTTCAACACACGATGCAAAACTATTTCAAACTCGAATACTTTTACCATTAATTTTATTAAACGCAATCCTTTTAAGTGCTTCCCTATAAATCCCCCTCAACTGAAAGACAGATTAGTATAGTACTTCGAAGAATAGGAAGTCTCTACATATTAGCATTAATTTAATTCTCTGAGCAATAGATAGTGGGCAGCAACAATTTTGACAATTTGTAAATTAATGTATGTTACTAGGGTCATTAATAAATGCATTATCAAGATCCACATTGACAGCGTCTTTATAAACGTAGTAGTTTGTAGTCAGATCTGATAAGTCAACCAGATATAATCAAGCGCATTAGTACTTCGCAGATCTTCAGTGTTCTTGAAAAACATGTCTTATGCAAAGGACATTTATTTCACACTCTCAATTTTCGTTTGCTCATACAAGGAACCTCGTATTACGCCACACAATCCTGTGTGTACATTCTTTGCTCTCTACGCGATATTAGCATTGATTAATTCTTGGAAATTTTCCATAGTAGAGTGTTATTATTACATGAAAATTGATCAATTTATTTGCAGCCATTATCATTTGTAACCAGAGGTAGTAATTTACGAACAGGAGGTAATTATATTGAAAAAAAGGCTGTAATATCGTGAAAGTCTTTTGTAAAATATGACATATGTAGAATTGTTATTTACAAGCTACTTCCTAGTCAGTGCGACCAGAAAAAATTCAGTATTTCACCGAGGAAATGTAAACACAACAATTATATTCATCGAATACAAATAAGGCATGTAACGGAATTTCTTTTATTCAATGTTTCAATTTCATTTTCTAATCTTGTAAAACAAAGACATTCATCGATTAGCATAAAATGAATGTATCTTTTTTTTTATCACGTTCGAACTACTTTAACGTCTTAAAGCAACTGACATGTTTTACAAAAATAAATGTCTTACCTCAAATGCTGCTCCTATTGCAAATTAAAATGTAGCACCGGGAAAGAACAATTTGAAGCTGATATTATTGCGCAATTTAGCGTAAAATAGTGCATTGACTTTCACTTATACATTCCTTACGTTCATTACACATGACCACCCGAAAACCCGCTTAACATATGACTTTGTTTGAAACGTCGCGGACAAAATATAAGAAAGGTACCTTATCGGCTTTAAGAGGATCGTTCTCAGCATATAAATGTGCCTCTTTTGTTGATAACATATCTGCGTATCGACCGTAACGAAATATTATCTCCACAATTATTTGACAAGCAATTTGTGACGCATCTGTAAAGTCATTCACAACAAGCCTAAGCGAAAACTGTAGTTAAGTAGGAGAAAGTGGGGCAAAACGGAGCACCTAATTTTGGCGTGTGATAAGAAAAATTCGTGCGAAAAAAATACACGGGACTTCACTAGGAGGCTTAACGGAGTATACCTTACTAGAAATCCACCTTAAACTATAAGAAAATCATAGACATTGTTAAGAAAAATGGTTTGGCAACGAAGGAAAATAAGATTCTCCGGAGTTATTGAAATTTTCGCTTCGCTCAAGTAGCGGGGTAAAACGGAACACCCATATAAAACCATGGAAAAGTACCGAATTTTTATTTCGATGATTTAAAAAGTATTAATTAATGTAACAAACTATAAATACATGTTCCAGATATAACTATTATATGTACATAAAATGTAAAAATATTATAAGATAAAATGAAAATTATTCAAGATACCCAAATATAAATATAAAACTGCAAAACGGATATAACTTAATATATTGCAAAAAAGAATAAATACGTAATAAGAGCTTCCCCATACATAATAGGGTAAAGGTACCAGTAGTTGACCATGTATCAGTAGTTGACAACTTTTCAGAAAAACGTGAAAAATAAGGTTTTTCGAAGTGAAGGTCTGTGGGTATTAGGGGTAATTAGGGTGTAATTAGTGGTTAATTGAGGGGATAGTTGCACTTTTAAAAAGCTTATTTTTTACGTGTTTCTGAAAAGTTGTCAACTACTGATACATGGTCAACTAGTGGTACCTTTACCCTAATAGGTGTCCCGTTTTGCCCCACACGAGGTAATTTAAGTAGCAAACATTTAATATTTACACTTCAACACGAGAAAAAGAATCGGGTAAAACGTCAAAATACAGTGTAAGGACTATAGAATCCAATGCTGTACTTGTCGTTATAAATTTTTGAAATATAAATTAAATTAAATGGTCGAAACGCCAACACAGTATTCAATCTTCGACACCGGAAATTTTTACAATCCTGTTAATAAAAAAATAACGTGGGAACGGGTCTATGATCGATAACAAACTGTTGCGAGGGCCGTTTGGTCCCATTTCATATAATGGCAACTCAATCGCAACTTTTATTTAAGAGGAAAGATCTACCTAGAACGATCAAAACAACATGCTTCTTTGGGAATTTTTTTCTAGAAAAACCGATAAAGTTTTATTATTAAACAGTAGCCCATTGACAACAGTACATCTTACGGATATTGCAGTATTTTTTGTGGTAAAATGTATCGAAAGCTTTGTGAGATATATCGGTGCAGGATCATCCAAAATTGAAAATTCGAAATTTCATAGATAATATATTAAATTATCTAAGCGTTATCGGGCCTGATTTTGGAACAATTATTTTGAGACAAAATGACGGCTGTGCAAAGTTGACTCATCGATATTTGGCAAAAAATTTTAGCTTAGATTTTCAACCCTAAAAAGAGCCTGCAAAGCCCCGAGTAAATCGATTCATTACGTTTTGAGTTATGTGTGTCACCGACTTTGAAAACATGATTTTGAGAAAAACGCGTTTAAAGTTTTGGGTCTGAGCGCTACACCGAGGAACACCTACCTACTTACACGCGTATAACTTTGTCAATTTGGGTCTGGGTTAACTTGACACTTTCAGGGAACATTTTCAATACGTTGTACTTCAAAAAAATATAAAAATCGGTTTTTCAATTTTTATATTTTCTGGAAGTACAACATCTTGAATATATTCCCTGAAAGTGTCAAGTCAACCCAGACCAAATTTTACAAAGTTATATTGAAGAATCGATTTTTCGAAAGTTTCTTGGTAAGCCTCCCTTCTTAAGAGAAACAATAATTTACCGTTTTACCCATCTCTCCCCTATTCTATTTTTATCGACACAGGCTCTTATAAATCACATACCTTTTATTCTGAACGATAACTCAAATTTCAACACTTCAAAAGATGATTGAAAATCTTGATTGTATCTACATAAATCATCACACACACCTGACGGCACATAACTGTTCATCTAACGATTCGCGAATAATCTATTGCAAGGATGACAGACAGCACAATGAAGTGAAAATAAATGACTGTCCACGCTTTCTGTCATTAAGGATTATTTTATCTGCATTTCTCGAAGGTGGAGGCGCATTGGTCAGAGCAGTGAAGAGTGCCTTTTATCGTTCGCCGAAGTGAATCGTCGGGTATTTCGCTTGACGTCAGATCTTTGAGAAGATAACGCAGATACGTTCACCTCGATGCACGAATATGTCGAAAAATGTTAATGTGTCTGTTATTCTAACGAAGCGTTCAGTGCATGCTCAACACGTGGCCGGATGGCATTATCACGCGAGTACGAGCCTCAAATTTGTGGAATGAACGATAAGGCCCTCCGCTTCTGTTGTCAGCGTGTGTTTAACTGATATGCCTGGAAGTGGACTAGAAAAGAAACAGGCTCTTGATAAAGAAAGTGATCAGGGGGACAATTATCCTTCGCGTCACGTATTGTCACGCCAGACGTTCGTGTGGTTTCGACTATTGAAGGAAATGCGGTAATGGTCGGCATTAACATTCCTTCACCTGACTACCAACAGGCTGCATGCTATTCGAAACTACCTGTTGGAAAAGGTAGACGCGAGATATTACTTTTATCTCTTATCGATAAATCCGAAATTTATGAATAGAATAAAAATTCATGCCGAATGTATCATATTTCGAAAGTGCTGAAGTGCTTCTTATTTTTTAATAATAGTGGAAGTTATGTACCTTGAAGTTAATTAATTTGAACGAATAATGAATATAAAAATTTGGGAAATAGGTACGATGAAATAAAAGAAACTAAGTAGTTCTACTTTTGAGCTCGGCAGAGGCTGTTGCACACGTATCGAGTAAACTTCCTCGTTAACAAGCAAAACACTGCTTATGTACTTATTTTCTTCTCTTTTCTTAAATGAAAACGCACTTATAGTTTTTTTATTTTTATAACAGGGTCGCAGTTCACAATGTACTGACAAGGGACATCAATTAAGTGTCGCGCGCCGATTTTGATGAGAGTTTGCTGATTTACAGAATAGTCAGAAATATTCGACAAGTATATTTTTTAACGCCCACCGTATAGTAGTCCTCAGAGTTGAGGGTTGAAAACATATTTTCTTGAATATCGCGGAAACCACTGGGTATAAATAAAAGTTGCGATTGCAAAATTGTGTCTTTTTTAATAGCGAATTCAGCTACAGTGGCGTGCAAAAGTATTCGGCCACCCTTTAAAACAGAATAACTTGTTTAAAATTGGTCCAATCGACTTGAGTTTTTTTTTAGAAGATAGAAGGGCTAGTTTGCTAAGTGGCGTGATTCGTCGTTTTGAAAATATTGCAATTGGTCGGAATGGCGAAAAAAATAGTAAATGTCGTGTTTTTCAACTTTTTTGTCTGTGATCGTAATGAAAATTTAAAAATTGCCTTTTGTAGATTTAAGTAAGTTGTATGCGTGCTGAAAATTGTATCAAAATCGGTTAACGCAGCTATGAGCTACAAACACTTAAAGTTGGTGAAAATGAAAACTGAAAACTGACGAAATGTATGATTTTCACCAACTTTACCTGTTCGTAGCTCATAGCTGCGTTAACCGATTTTGATGAGATTTTCAGCAAGCATACAACTTACTTTAATCTACATAAAGCATTTTTTAAATTTTCATTACGAGCACAGACAAAAAAGTTGAAAAACACGACATTTACTATTTCTTTCGCCATTCTAACCAATTGCAATTTTTTTCAAAACGACGAATCACGTCACTTAGCAAACTAATCTCTATTTTAAACAAATTACTCTGTTTTAAAGAGTGGCCGAATACTTTTCCATGCCACTATACTTAGACAGTTTCAAGAAACATTAATTTGTTTAAAAAATATATTGATACAATGTTATCAACCCTCCACGTTGAGGGCTATTTTCACCCCCTAGATGTGGACGGTAGCCAATAAAAAAAATACACTTGTGACACTCAGGTGAATTCCCTTGGGAGTACAGTCATGATAATTTTTGATTGTCATCAAAATGTGCAACATCTTAATGTTGTTTACAGAGGCGATTTAACTTCTCAAACCACCTTTCCGGGTGTCATTTCAAAACTAAAGTTCACTCATAGACTTCAAGTACTTCAAGCATCACAGTAGATCTGAACACGTTAAACGATTCAAGATACAATATCGCTGATACTTTGATTACGAAAATGTGACGCAAGTGTTCGTCAACAATTTTGTCCATTCTACGAACAACTGCTGAAACCTGACCATGAGAAACTATAGCAATTCCACTCAGCCTGTTTTGTACAATTATATTTTCTTGTATTTGAGCTGAAAAACTTTCCTGTGGTATAATTCTACTACAAAGACACATAGGTTTGCATTTAATAAAGCAACAGAAGTCGCCAACAAATACTCAAAACAGCTTCATTTAAAAATATTTCACTTGTATGACACTACACACAATTGAAGCACATGTGGGGAGGTAATTTTACTCTCCCTTTGTGAGCATGCAACCTTTGTGCAGTTCTGAAATTAGTAATGCGAACATAGACTATAGAATATGTATTAACCCTGCAGACTATAGAATTACAAATAACGATAAGATTGATATAAATCGAGATGACACTTTGCAGTGCCTCGCTGTACATCGCATAACGCAAGTAACATAACAACTTTTTAACATTTTCACCAATAAGATAATTATTTTCTCTACACCATTCCAAGAAACCTATTGTAGGTTTAACATTGTTATATTTGAAGTCGTAATACGATTAGATTACTACGATATTCTCCATCGATTCCACGAATGATTAAGTAAGCACAATACGATTTATCTCGTTTAGCACACAAGCATTCCTAGTATCAACTTTCACCAGATATAAGATACTTCTGAAAGAACGTTACCCCTGCTTTATTGACATTTACCAAGCATGGTGACAATAATATTAATCGCAATAAAATATTCGACAGGTGGACTTTCATGGCCGATGATGAGTCCCATCTATTTATCGTACTTTGAAAAAGATTATAACCGTAATAAATGTGCAAAATACTGCGACCTTTAAAGTATGCCTGTTACGCTGTACGAATTAACGAATTTAACTGAATTTACGAACCAACATAGAAAGCTGATTGTAATAAAACTCGGTTTATGATTGCAGTACAACTCGAAATTATCAACAATTTTTACGAGTGGCTATCACTTATCAGAGAAAAGTGAGATGATGAGTTTGATGAAGTTTGTATGCCTTTCAAGCACGGGACTTTCAACCGGAGCTATTGATAACAGTCAGCCAGATTATTTACGACTATAAACAATTTGTTAGTGGGACTGCGTGATTCTGAAAGATTTACGGTAACAAATGTTTACCAGCCGTGTAAATACGAAAACGATTATAGCAATACACGCGCATTATTCACTATGTGCAGTTATATTTGTTCAGATATGACATTGACTTGCCTTGATACCTCATTTCTGCTTTTACGTAATTATAATTTCACCGGATTGTACAATTTCGACCTTTTATACAGAAGTGTTTGTAACTTTGAATCGAGTGAATTGTTTGTGCAGCTTGAAGAGAAAAATTAATAAAGTATGTTAATAAATACGTTGAAGTTAAGAAGTAGGTAAGTGGGCTACGTCTCTTTCAGTATAACTGACTGGGTTGGTTATTCGATGTATGTTGACTCAGCACTTTTTACTTGAATTAAAATATACTACATGCTTTGTCAGCCATAAATCGTTATTTCACTTTCTGCAGTGAACGGAATAAAACAGAATTTTAGACTTTTCGGCATTACATGTAAGTAATGTTTCCATCATTATTCACATTGAACTTACTTCTTCACTTTTCTTTAACATTGAATATAATTACACAAACACATTACACAATTAACTATGTTGCTTCTATACCTATTATTAATTCAAACACCTTTTATTATTAGTGGACCTATAGTCGTATAGTATTTAAACAATTAATAAGTGGAAACTGCTTTAATAAAATTGAAATAGGTACACTTTAAACCGTAAAAACCACAAGAATTTTAGAAAAGTATCTATGGTGTAGAATTTGAATAAAACAATAATAGATGAAGGAGATATCTTGGAATATACCCTAGTAGCACAAAATATTGTCCCAATATTAAAAACAGATTCAATTTATAAATATTCTTTTCCAAATATTTACTCTCCATTATTTTGATATTAATTTCACATTTCCAGAATATTTATTTTACAATCCTGAATACTTATTTCACATTTTCTGTACGTAATATTTAGGCTCAACATTTTTCTCATATTAAAACGTGTGGCTAAAAAATGTTTTTTAACATTTAAAAAAAATATTAGGTACCGCCTCCTAAAATAAATTCCTTCTAACAACAGCACAATTCTGCAATCTCCTTACCCCTAACTCACCGTTTAATCTCACTCACTGCCAGTACGCCACTCTTTTAGCACGAACTTGGAATTTGTATAATCGAAATTCAGATCAATGGAACATTCAATCTCCAAACAACAAACCTGTCCAGCCACGTCTTAATAGTGGCCAGTGTTAAAGGTGTCACAGAGAAAAGAGGCAACTGACTGGTGCAACATCTTACTTTGAACACGATGACTCCCCTATAAGGTCGCGCTGCCCCCGTAGAGTGTCGCCAGTTCAAACAATCCGAACATCAGCCGATTTCAGCAACATTTTACAAGATCCGTGATCTTCAGATTGCGGAGGCCTGCTGGAGGAGAACCGATTGCTAGGGATTATACAAAGCGTGTAAGATGCCTACCTTTGATAAGTCGGCGATTTCACGCGAAGGCTGGCGATTAAATTAAACACAACTGATGCACGACCGCTTAGAGACAGGCCAGAAAATTCTTTATCTGATTGTTAACGTCAAACAGAGAAGCCGCACACTGTTATGCAGCTACCTGGCAAGTTAGAACAACTGTTGCCTTCGTTATTGTGTTACACACCTTTCGTTCCGGCGGAACAGCGCTGAAAAGTATTGTGAACGAAAAAAAGAGAAGAGAGACACGCCGCCGCGAAAATAATAATTGTAATTATCGGCAGGCAAGTGAGTGTTCGAAGTGGTAAGTCGTAAGGCGTTTCAGTAATCGTGTCATTGCGGAAGTAAAGCATTGTCTAGCGTTAAACAAGAGAAGTGAATAAATTTTTTAAGAATATACCACCGATCTGTCGATCGATCGAAATTCTCTGCGGTGAGACCAATTTTACGCTTACGCTGGAATAATCTGGTGAGATTATTGTTTACCAAAATATCAAGCAAGATCCAACTATTTTCGAGACGTTTTTGTCGTCGCGCAGTAAAATAAAAACGAAGAAGGTCTCGCTCTGTGGAATTGAAAATGAAGGGGATCGTACACGCGTTAAGCTTCTTATATGTCTTAACGATACCCGTCGAGTGTGTTCCAGAACTGCAGTTATTACATATCGTAAGAATTGGAAATATTAAATAATATGAATTTTTAATTTGTTCGTATTCGCGTATTTTTCGAGAATGTCGAGGCTGCTTCGATTTCATCGAAGACTTTTTGATAATTCGATTGTTTAATAGTCTCGGGTCAGGCATAATAGCAGCTACGCTGAGCCTCGCCCATTCTGTTAATTATTTGCTATAGTAATTGTTATTGCTTTTGTAGCTTGTGTGGAATAAAGACGATTTATTATTATTATTATTGATAAGTAGAAGAATTGTAGAGATGAAATGGCCAACTATAAGGAATTTTTATACATTTTTACAGATATTCGCACATAAAACTTATGCTCCGATTTTGGATTTGATAAACAGTAACGAAACAAGTATACCAAGCAACTTAACGTACGAGCACTTCACGTCTGCTTCATTCGACATGCCCAATGTAAGTTTACACGGTTGTTTCTTAATTAACAGGTGTACACAATTAAGAACTCGATATTGAAAGAAACTCGAACGAACTTGACGGGAAAAGGGGGGAAACAGGAAATGTCACAAAACAGCTTCATCGAGAATATTAAGTTTTAGTATGTACTTTCAGGGGACTAGGCGGTCGAAAAATCGATTTTTTTATGCATTTTCCGAAAGTAGTATCTTCTCCGAATAAAATGCCGCTTGGTTTATAGTAAAATTCGCAAAATTGTAGTTTTGGCAGCTAAAAACGTCAAGCGGCAATCTATAGCGCCGCCTTTGCCCAGAAACTTTAAACGCGTTGTTTTGAATATTTTTTTCTCTTAATTTTTTCCTGATTGCGAACGAATTGAGGTTCAGATCGACTTGGAAAAAATTACAGGGTGTGTAAAACATGTGCCATTTCGGGGCAAACCTCTTACAGGGTCCGTAAAAATTCGAGATTTTTATAAAAAAATCCGGTGACTTCTTATTTTTTTTATGAAAATCTCTAATTTTTACGGACCCTATAAAAGGTTTGCCCCGAAATGGCACTTGTTTCTTCTGTAATTTTTTCCAAGTCGATCTGAACCGCAATTCGTTCACAATCAGGAAAAAATGAAGAGAACAAAATATTTGAGAAAAGCGCGTTTAATGTTTCTGGTCTTTAGCTGCCAAATCTACAATTTTGCAAATTTTGAAAAAAATCGGTTTTTCGACTGCCTAGTCCCCTTAAGCCACCAGTATAAAGAAACAAGGCTCAATGAATTTAATTTTCTTATACAATTTCTTGTTTTACCTTGAGGACAGAAGCTTATGCTTATGCACAGAGTGGGGACATTATGTATTTTGTTCAAGTGCAGGGTGGATATTTCTTGTTTTTAAACAGTACACCAAAACTTTAAAGTTATCTTATGGGAGTGTATGAACTTTATAATCCTTTGCGATTCGACAGTTCTGTAGTCCTAGTTGCTACCAACAAAATATGCTATAAATCGCAGAATCACTAGAAATGGACATTCCCTGTTTCTTCCCTCACCCTTCACTTTTCCTCGAATCAAAGGAAGGAATCAGATTTCCTTCCATCGAAGTATGTTCTTCTTCTATTAATTGCAATTAGTACACCTTCCATGCACATTGCCTCGAATTTTCAGTTTCGAAAGTATTTAAGGGAGGACATAAACCTAAAGAGGTCTAAAAACTGACGTTCTTTTAGAATTTTTTTTTAAGAAAGTATCAACATTATTGCATCCGTAATTTGTTTATTAATTATGTCACATCCTTGGCTATCATACTTAATTTTTGAATGTAAATGTGTTTTGAGCAGGGCCGATTTCAAAGAAGTTAATTTTTAAAGAAATGGCAGCACTCTAAATGCAACGTTCAATTTTCAGACATGAAATCTTGCCCTTTTATGCAATAAAAAAGAAACTATGAACGAAATAAAAAATCCGCCCAGCCAAAAACTGCGGAACAGTGTGTAGCCATTAAAAATTGAAAGTAAATCGGTTGAATAGTTTTTGAATAATCGTGGGGATCGTGTTTGAAAACCTGATATGGAGAAAAATGCATCATCGATATTTCTGCGAATTTCGGTTCCGAATTTTGAGGAAACATTCTTGACATATCGAACACTGAAAATATGTAAAACAAACCAATCTTTCCTGTCCCCCCCTTAAATCATTTTGCATGCCAATATTGTAATCAACATTTCGGGCAGATAACTTGAAAAGCTGAGGCCAAGAACTCTGTAAGGTTCATAAATAATTACAAATGGATTAATAAACAATAATATAAACAAATATAATTGTCACTTAACAGAGTGGCAAGCTTAACATGTACAATCTGGGAGTGCATTTACGCGAGACGTACGGAACATTTTTGGGCGACCTTTACAGACCGCCGATAATGAAAATGCGAACTGCCGAATATCCACTATCGATAATATCGGGCCAATTAGTGAACGCTGGTCTCTGGCCTCCGGTGGGGAGTCAAGTATGGAACAGCGATCTAAACTGGCAGCCAATACCCTCAGGTCAGCAAACAGGAAAGAAAAGAAAAAAAATTCCAAAAAAATCACGATTACTGAATAATCGATAAACCATCTCGCTTTATTTGATACCCTCCCCCACATGCAGATTACGTATTCGCGGAAGAGGACACCTTATTACTCGGGTTTCAGTGCCCGGGTTTCATTTCGGAGAAGAGGAAAGTACTAAGTACGGACGGAGTACGAAAAACCGTGCAGGATCATTCATCCTTATTCGATTACGTGTCCCGTTATACGGGGATGGATATAAAGCGGCCATCGGAAGTGGCCCTCCTGTATGCAGCTCTCGAAACGGCAGTAAGTGGTTCTGCAAGTACGGAAGATGAGTCTCATGAGTTCTTACCTAATTTATGTAGAAATAGGTGAACTAATTCATACGTGTTTCGGGAACCACGGAAAAAGAGATCCGCGGGCGCCGGGAATCGAACCCGAACCGTCCGCGTGCTGATCAGTCGCGTTTGCCACCACGGCTGACGCCAACTCTCCCTGGTCTGGGTTAGGTCTAGGTACCCGCATACGGTTCAGGAATTGTTTAGGGGAAAATTATATGTGAAAATCAGACTTAATGTTTTTCTACTAAAAGATACATCTTTTAACTATATTATTCTAAATTTTCATGAGATATTATTATTAAGTAAAGGAGATATCGGCTTGGATATGAGCCGTATTTTTTTGAAGCATTAACTGGTGGACATTCCCTAGGCCAAACGATGCATCTGAAAACAAAAATTCAAATAGATTTTAAAAATAAATAACTTACTTATAAACAACTACCTGATGCTCTCCGAATTTTAAAATTGTATTTTGGTAAAAAAAGGGCGATCGTTTGAAGTCAAAATATCGTATTTCGTGGAAATTTTTTTTTCAAGAAGGCTTTGCAAGTATTGCCATGATTGCAAAATTGAAAGCAAAATTTAAAAATATGAGAATGTCAGGTACTTATTTGTAAGTTATTTATTTTTAAAATCTGTTTGAATTTTTGCTTTCGGATGCATCGTTTGGCCTAGGGAATGTCCACCAATTAATGGTTAACTCTCGGTTGCCTCAATTTTTTAAGCAAAAAACTTTTTGTCGGAACTCTTATTGCTTCAAATTTTTGTTTAAGCATGATGACACTTTAAATGTCAACTTTCAACGATGGGCATGTATTCTACAATGTTCAAACTTTATCTCAGAATTTTTGAGACTTAATTTAACAAATAGTTTTTGAATGACAACTGATTGAAAATTGGCAGGGTCAAATTGACCCAGTGCGATCACGACGTTCGAAAAAGTAGGTGTGACAACCGAGGGTTAAAAAAAAGACACGACTCAAATCCAAGCCGACATCTCCTTTAGTTTATAATAATATCTCATGAAAATTTAGGATAATATAGTTAAAAGATAGTTAAAAGTAATATAGTTAAAGATAGTTAAAAGATGTGAATAGAAAAACATTATCCATGATTTTCACTTATACTTTTCTCCCAAAAAATTCTTGAACTTGTATGCTTTTTCCGGACCTCTAGGTGTATGTAACCCCTTAAGTTCGCGCTCCCTCTTATTCTATGGGGGTTCCCGATTCCAAATTTATGCGCAAAATTTATTTCATTTGCAAAAATTTATATGACTGATTCTGGTTCTCGAAATGGGTGGCATTTTGTTCTGTGGTCTTAAGCCACCTTTCTGCAAATTGTATGATTTAAGAAAAGAAATAGAATGACGTACAGTGGGCAAGGACTTATGACTCACCCTCTGTAGGTTGCTCAATTGAAATTAAATGTGGAATTGAATATAATTGTTTAGGAACAGTTCTAAGTAGAAAATCTAGTGAAATGTAAAAATTGTTTATTGTATGAAATTCGTATTAATAATTCACGTGAAAATGAATGTCGTCGCAGGCTGATCTGAATCAAACGCTCCCAAATTGGGCCGAGGATATTTTCCCCCACGGGGAAATGTACATTGCAACGCTGTTGGAATATGATCTTCTCTCGGAAACTCCTCTTCAGAGACAGCTGAACGGGGGAACATTTTTGAAAGAAATCCTGGGGAATTCGTTGGAATACATTCGAGGAAGTATGTCTAAAATGCGGAAGCTCATGATATATAGCGGTAACGAGAGGAATATTGTTGCTATTTTGAAGAGCCTCGATTTGTGGTCGCCGCATATTCCGAACGAGGCGGCTTCGCTGATTTTTGAAATGTATTTCGACAATGTAACGCAAAGCCACGGCATAAAGGTATCCGTTTCTTTTTAAGCCATCCCAATATGGACGCCTCAGCTTTTAAAAAAAATTGCAAATTTGCTGAAAACCAAACGAACAGTTGCAAAAAATGCGGAATACCGAAAATGTTCCAAATTTTTGTCCATTTCAGTAACTTTTAGTAAATCTTATTACCAAGATTTACACCCCTCCTAATTTGATAAGCACTATGTTATATTTTAGTTTCATCAAAATCTCTGGTACTAAATTTAAAAAAATCGATTTGTCCTTAAATGACCCATAAATGTTCAAATACTGGAAAAAAAGCTATGGCGCGTCCTATTGTGGTGAATCGCACTATATCATTTTTCAATTGCAGATAAACTACTATACGGGAGTGGAAGGTGAAACCATTCCTTTGATAATACCCAACTGTACAGTAATCTGTCCATTGGAAACATTATTGGATTCCTTTTTCCATCTAGTGCCGGAAAATTCGGAATTATTATGTAATTGGAGACGCATTGATCTTTCCGATGAGACAATACTGGCAGACGATACTATTTACAGTGGATCTGAGTCTCATAAACTGAAAAGTATTACAATCAGCTTTTTATTGCTAACCATTTTGTCTGTATATCAATCGGCTTACACAATTTAATACACATGTAAGTGGATGAATAATGTAAAAGGATCTTTTAAGAGTAGTAATATAAAGCGATAATTTATAGTAATTTATACTTATGGCAGAATATGTTTGTACGTTTGCTATAGTTTGTTACTGAATAATCTTCAGTAACACTTGGTCTCGACACTTTTGACAGCAAGATTAGTTAATATTCGTGGTGTTATCATAGTAGATATTATGTGAATAATGAATCTTCAACATATTTTAGTAATTTATATGAAATTTAGAACAAGAATTTAGAACAAGATAAATAAATAATCCATTACTAGGATTCAAAATTACGTTAGTTATTTACATGTGAGTATGTTGTCTAATCTACGTGACTTTTTCGCAAACTGAGGAAAATGTTTGGCAGCATCTGTAAAATCGACTAAAATCATTAACCATCGTTGCTCCCTTGCTTGTACGCTCTCTTCCACAATCACACCTTCAAAATTCAATTGCTTCTTCCATAAAGCCGTGACGGGTGGTATTATTTCTTCTTCGGACTGATTATCCCCCTTATGAGGGAAGACTAATCGGTACTTTTTTAAACAGAGACTCAACGCATGAAACGTAATATGCAATTGGTATATTACATTACGCATATCAGCTTTTTTGGATTTCACCAGCGAGATTAAAAAATGTCCCTGGGATTCCAATTTTGCAGTTAAATAATTTATTACTTCGATGCAGACTGGCATAGAAGTGCAGAATTCTAAAGCAATCAACACTTGATGGGTCGATATCGTTATCTAAAAAAAAATTTCATCGCACCGTTAACTAGTAAACAAATCTACAAATTGTACACATTTTCCGAGCGTTCAAACGGGTGTACCCCTTAAGGGGTATTTATGACATGTGATTTTTTCAACTTTTTTCAGGAATTTTTTTTATGAACTTAATGAATGATTTTAAGCTGAACTTTTTGCTGCACACTTATTATATCTTAAACTACGAATAAAATCATTTTTGGTTGAAAATATGAATTACAGATGGCGCATGAAAGCCAGAGTTGGGCAAAATGTAATCTAATTACAAATTACAAATTACGATTAAACTGTAATTATGTAATTAATTACACATTTTTTCTGTAATTGTTAATTTAGGTAGACGACCATTTTTGTCAACTATCAAAATGAACGATTACTGAAAATAATGTGTAATCAATTACACAATTACAGTTTAATCGTACTTTGTAATTTGTAATTAGATTACATTTTGCCCGACTCTGACGAAAGCCGACCACCTCGAAAAAATTGCTTCAATTATTGCCATGATTCTGATCAATTCTGTTCATCCGAAATAAAGAACCCAAAAAGTTTCTTAAATTATTTGGTCATTACTATCGTTGGTAGCAGATTTGGATTGAAATTTCAAAAATTCTTAAAACGGCTGCAATTTGAACATTAAGTGTCGTCTTCCGCGATTTTTCTTCGCCTCTTTCAGGTTATAAAATTAAAAAAAATTAAAAAAGAAAAATACTTTGGGCTAATTCTGCTGAGAGCAATAGCGACACATCTGCCGAAGAATAAAACCATTTCATTACGTCGACAACAAAAATTCCTGAAAGTCGATAAAAAAAATCGCACGTCGCAGAAAATTTACCTTCTCCATTTCAGTGGTTCCCATACATTTGTCCAGCGTGTCTGTGACTGCCTGCACAATTTCGCGCGTGCACGCGTTCGTTTTATTCTGAGCCTCGAAAACGTCACAGAAATCTAGTATCGCGTTTAGAGCCTGCGCCTCTAAAGTACCATTCCACCACCTCTTTCTCATATACTGCCTAGCCATCCTTTCATCTCGGAAAACCGACAGAATCGCTTTAACCGATCGAAAAGCGATGTCGTCCACACTTAGGGCGTCCATCGTGAATCTCAACAACTTGGAGGAGACTTTCCTCTCTTCTCCCTTGTTCCCAACAACCAATTTCCTCTTCTTCCCACAAACACCCTCGCAATTTCTATCCGGAGTCAAATAATCAATTTCCTGCGGGTATTCATTTCGCTGGCAGGCATCCCGGCGAACACTGTGTTTCGTCTTAATCGAGCAAACACCCTCGTCGCTGTCTTTATCCGAAAGTGATTTGAACGGGGATAAACATGGCTGTTCGTCTCCACCAGAAATCCAATCTTTCACAGCCGCCTCTATACCAGGAAACACGGAGTCACCCGTGCTGCTGGCGCTATTCTCCCTCTGATAAGGGGTAATATCGTCTACTGTCTGGATCGTGAGAACCCCGATGTCCTCATTCACGTAGATATTACCCTCTGCGCTTAATGGGTAGGTACTGTACGCGCTGTCTTTTTGGGTGGCAGCGTCGGCTCGATTCGAAGGAGCAACAGGATTCTTATTAAGAGAATTTGAATCAGGCAGTCGCGTGCGCTCTATAGTGATCCCTGCATCCGACACCGAAGCCCGCTCGCCGTCCTCGTCGCGTGATCGATCTCCATTGAATATGGTGATGTCCGACAAATCATCCCCCAATCTGGCAGATGGAGACCTCCAAGGTAATGAAATCACTTCTACCGATTTTTCGGAGAGCGAACCGTTCTCTTGGTTTTCAAGCCTCTTTGATTCTTCGTCCTGAACGATATCTTCACTCTCCAAGGAATCCTCAAAAATATCCGAGCTGGATAGACTCCCGCTGTCTGAGTCTGGGATTACGCAAATGTCTAATGTACCGCTGGGTGCTATTGAATTGCTGATATATCTCTGAGAAGTTTGGGAAGTAACAATGGGCGGGCAACTAATATTCTGAGTGAAATCTTCCTTCTCCCAGGAAAGTGAATTTCTTTCATTTGTCTGTAATGGATTAATCGAATTTTCGTTATCTGCCTCTTGAACCTCGCTAGCTGAGTCTCGACGGCAGCATTCGGAGTCCTTCCCTGTAGGAAACGCAAGGATTTGATGAAACTTAATTTTGCAGGCGCATATGGGTATGCGTTCGTTCAGTGCACGCGGTGGGTGCGGGGAACGCCTAGTGGCGTTCAGGGAGTATGGTTAAGAGATACGGGTCGAGGCGTCCCGCCGCAGCGTATGCTGAGTAATTGAAATTGCCTATACCCAAGGAGTGAATTCAGTGTAACAAGGTAGGTATTAATTTAAGTTAGACTGTAATCGAGAATTTTATATGAATACGAAGGGAAACATCACGTCAAGATTCAATGATTTAATCCGTGCGGATTATTCCATGCTGCCTTTTCGCACTGAGTCATAAATGTTTCCGGTTTAACTGCATTTGCAATTTCCTAGAAGAAAATTATTCTGGCCAAATATGTTTCATTTGAAAGGGAATCCCTAACAGTGGGATTAAATCTTCATGCTCGACCAATAGTTGCACACAGGCATTGAGAACAAAAACGGACATGCCCACATTTTTTGCGAAATTGAATTAGTAGCAACAATCGTATAAAATAGGAAAAATTAAATTTTTTTCAACGCGGGTTAGTTGGTTTTTGCTCTCAATGCCTCGCATAAGATGGATCCCATAAATGTGATAAACTTTTGCAACTATTGGTAGAGGAGGATTTAATACCACTAGTAGGGATTCCCTTTCAAATGAAACATATTTAGCCAGAATAATTTCCTTCTAGGAAATTGCAAAGGCTGTTAAACCGGAAATATTCATGACTCTGTGCGAAAAGGCCGCATGGAATGCTTAACTCCTCGACGATGACGTTCGCATCTCTCATACTTTTTGTGCGTTTTTCAATGGGTTTATCGCTGACGTCAATAAGAAGTACAGACCTACGCGACTGCTCCTGCATTTTATCACTGTGCGTTCATACATTTTACGTCAGAGTGATCTTGCTTGCTTATCTTCACTGGAGAGATTTTATTGTCGACGCGTATCTACTGCTAGTATTTATTAAATCTGCCTTGATATTACGATATCGTAAAAAGAGACTCGCATAGTCAGAAACTCGAAGTAGGAAAAAATTCCTCCCGAATTCTTTTACCTTAATTTGGTGCTTTCTCAAAACGGATAATGTTTTTACAACGCAGTTTTTATTTGCGACCCAAATTAACTCTAAGGATTTTGTGTTATAACTCGTGAACTGTTAAATATTTTTTCACCAAATCTAATTAAAAGAAGTAACTTTTGTCTTGAAACTTTTTTCTATCTCTTACAGATTGCGAGTACGAAAATAAAATCGGAAAATAGCCGAATTTTCAGGGGTTAATTTCACCCCTTTCGTGTGAATTTGGGCAGCAAACAAAAATTGCGTTGTACTCAGGAGGAAATCCCCTACATATTCACAAAGTTTCAGAATTTTTTGAATTTTCGAGTCCGGAATCTTCCCTTGTACCAGAAATCACCACTCACCCCATATAATCTTATCTTATATTCAGATACCATTCACTTCAAAGGGATACAAACAAAATTCCTTTGCTAAAAATATTTGTAACGTTTGTTAAAAACTTAAAAAATTCTATCAAACTGTATTACTTTTGTCTCGACTGTTATTCCATTGTTTATGAAACGCCAAATGAAATTGTTCCACGGAGATATCTTTCATGGACGTCGTCGCTGATTGCAGCCAAACTACAGCCTGCACGAAGCTTAAATCATCCTCGAAATTTTCCGTACAATCTGATAGTCTTTCGCACGCTCTAGAAAGATTTTGTGGTATATTTAAAAAATGCCTGCATCGATAGCAATCCCTGTTACTATTCTCATCGAATTTCTTTAATCTCTTTTCATCCAGCTCCATCAAAAGATCCTCCACAACAGGCGAGTACGATCCTCCATTTGCTTCTGGTAAATTGCATGTGGAACTATCTGTACAATTATACAATACAAAAATAACGACTACGAACGTACAGTTTGTAATACGAAACTTTTCATTCTTGATTGTATTAAACGTCTGTTTTTTTTAATAATTATTATGAAACCTAAATTTGATGTGGGGCGGTACGAATGTTTCGCATATATTTGTTGCAGTTCCTGGAGTGCCTTCTTTCGACTTTCAATATGTATTTTCATTTCTTCATCCTTCACACTCGTGTTCATCTTGAAAACAGCGTTATTATATATTCATGTATCATTTTATTGTGTAAGGGAGAGTGGTGGAAAATAAGTAATTTTATGGATTAAAAAAATTACCAAATGTTCTTTAAATATTGCACTTTCAAGTGCAAAAAGTTGTGTAAAAATATATGATTCCGCTTTTAAAAAAAAATCGCCTCTTTTCTACGTCCAGACTATAGGTATAACTTTTTAAAAATTTAAGAGAAAAGGGTAAATGCCATCATTCGTAATAGCTCCATACACGCTACCCGTAATTACCCTGAATGGACAGAAGTTAAGAAATTTCAAATAAAACAAATACTAAAACATGTATATATATATACAAACTGATCCCGCGATTTTATTTAAAACTAACAAACTACCCCGCGCTTCACTTCGGGCCTAAAAAATATTAAGGACTCCATGAAAATACATTTCACTTCTTTTCACCACCCCCTAGGGGTTGATTAGGGCAAAATCCTGAAATCGGTTTCTAGGCATTTATGTGGGTAAAATTTTGAAGTAAAAACCAAGTCGATATCTAATCGGGCGGAAGAGATTTTAAGAAATCCGAGTAAACAGATTTCACCCCTTTTTACCCCCTTCGGGTTGGAATTTCAAAAAATCCCTTCTTAACGAGCACCTACTTCGCAAAAGGAATATACCCCCCGAATTTCATGTTTCTAGGGTCAGCGGTTTGGGCTGGACGTTGATGAATCAGTGACACAACGATTATATTAGTATAAATAAAATTAAGTAGTATAATTTTAATGCGCTATAGACTCAAAATACTCAAGCGTAAAATTACAAGAAAAGCTACGAAAACATTTCACGACCCTTATCTTCGCGGTTGCGCGCAGCCCTCCGTCGTGACAGTAATTTTATTCTCCGTAATTCCTCCACTCTCCCCTACGCACCATTTTCATATATAATTCGAATTTTCGTTACATTTTATTCTTGCAGTCTTCATTTTACAATAGAAAAAAAAGAACAGAAAAAGATTTTACCTTAAAATATACTGCAGCTGCGAACGTGAACGATGAAATTCAAACGAATATCGAGTTCCAGCCTGTATAAACAATTTACAAAGCCCCGCGCCGGCATAAATCTGCACAATACATGAAATAGAATACTACATTCAAGCAAAGTGTATCTGAATATCCATATAATAAGAAAACAACATAAAATCATACAAAAGTGCTTCTGATAAGAACAACGCGCGTTTAATTATCAAATACTTGAATACGAATTTGAATATCTCTGTTTGCCAACAGTGTCAGTGCGTGCAACGTATCGGTTAGGAAACTCCCTTAAGGATTACGTAATTCCTAGGCAGTTTTCGACGAGCCGTTGTAAATGGGATTTTAAAGGGCAACTTCACGTGCTTCCGGTTTACTGAACCAACCCACCGGGTAGAGACATGGTGGTTCAGGAACACTAGCCGTGCAAAGTGAATTTTGATTTTAGCCTTACCACGTAGAAAAGGAGTTAACATAATCGCCTGTAAATATGGATTCGCCTTCGACCGGTTCCTTGACTAGTTCCCAGAGGGATGAGCTGATGGACCAAATCAAGCAACAAATTGCCGTCGCGAACGCGCAAGAATTACTTACGGTACGGTTACACAAGTCCATACATCTCTTACACTTTACGAAGCTAGGATGAATGAACGGACCGGGTTTGATCTCATATTTTCAGAAAATGACAGAGAAGTGCTTCAAAAAATGTATAAACAAGCCGGGTACCACGCTGGATAGTTCCGAACAGGTAACCTCTACTATTTCCGAACTATAACCTCGCGAATACTTAAATCATTTATGAGAAAAAGAAACAATTAGATAAGCTGACTATTTTATAGTTCGATAGCACGCCCGTTTTATGTGCACGACGTCTTAAATATGTAGCTCGTACTTCATCTTTTAAGCTAACTTTTATCGAAAGTTAAAGCCCATTACCATCAGTGGCATTCGATCGACGCGTGTATCGTTCGTTCAGAGATAATTTGAGAATACTAAGAATGTCAGAAAATATTCTAAACAGTACGAATAAAGAAGACATTTTCGAAAGAAGTGTATTTATTTTTTTCTGTAAGATAAATCGTAGATTACCGTTTATTGTGCATAAAGTTATCGCTTCGAACGTTCGTAAAGATGTGGTAAATATAAATATTACAAATACTTGTATGTAAACACGCGCAGAAATAAAGTAAAGATACTAAATATTTCATTGTAATTCTTGCTGGACTTCATTCGAGAATTTTAAGAGATTCGGAGAATCAATTTGTATACTATACGCCCGATTAGAATAATCTTACAATGCTGCGTACTTTCGTTGCTATTAATGCGAAACATTTTATAAACGACTTTGATTTATTTACAGAAATGCGTAGCAATGTGTATGGACCGATATATGGATGCGTTTAATCTAGTATCAAAAGCGTACAGTGAACGACTGCAAAGAGAACGTCACAGAATGTAAAAGTACAAATTTTTGAATAAATTGTTCCCTTGTTGTATATTTTGTAGTTTACTGAACAGTGAAAGTTGCGCGTCGACTATTCTCCGAACAATATTAAAAGACACGATTGTAATTGCACTATACATTTCGCTTGGGATCGTTGTAAAACTAAAGCAATCCTTCGCGTAGGTATGTCATTTATAAATATTAAATAATTTTGTATATATCGGTAATAATTTTAATTAATTTCCATTATAAAATAGATTTTTACGTTTGTAATTCTTATACGCAATTAGTAAATTATTTTAAATTCGAATATACAAATGCACGAATACTGCATCGCTGTATGCATTTGTAAAACATTAAAGCGATATAATAAATTGAGATCGTCTTGAATTTATTTGTATCCGTAATACTCGTTTCTTGATTCGCAGTGTTCTTTTAGCAATATTACTCGAGGGGCATTATTTTTTATCTTCCTGCATTTAAATCATTCGTAACAAGTTGTGTCGTTGAGCAGAAAACGAAGATGGCATTGAATATATGGAATATTTAAGATACTTAGAGTTCTTAATAGGGATTGGTTACAAGGCGACGAGAAAGAATTCACAACGCTTGCAAAAGAGAAAAATCTTTATAAAATAAATAACATATACATGAATATCATTACATCATACTTCAAAATCATAAATAAGTAACTTAGGTGTTTTGTAAATCCCACAATTCCATAGTATGTATTTGCATTGTTTATTATTCGTACACACTAAAAGGCACAATATAGCTACCAATACTTCAACGTGGTTACAAAAGTAATTCTCTAGGACTGTATGAAAAAATATTGTGAGTGGTTCATTAATACTTCATTTGTTTGATTTCACATCGTAAATTAGCAAGTAACAATAATTACACCTATTTCGTACCAATGTTTGCGAAATCTATGATTAACTTGCTTCCAGCATATCATTGTATGTACAGATTAGTCCAGATATTTTCGTAACGTAACGAATCAATGTCGCCAGTCATTCGTAATAATCCTTTGCTAGTAAAAGAAACAACCGCTTCGAAGGTATATATCAAAAAGGGGGATTACCGATTTCTCTGAAAAATATAGTCCCAAGCCATTTTTGTACTGCATTCACTTACACGTTTGGCATATCAGATGAAGATTTCCATACTCTTTAAATGTACCATACACGTACATCCTACGAATTTCTTAGAAATGAAGATATATGATAAACTTTCGCATGTATTGCGATACATGTACGGGTAATTAACTATATATCGATTAGCTTAGGATTAACTGAAACCACATAAATATAAAAATGTCCGTGTACCCTGCAATATATAAATGTTTACAGAAACATTTTCTACTTTCGTGAGAATGTAAAATAAAATCTGTCGATATACTGTAGTAGTTGTGAAACATTTCTTAAATTACTCTCTCTCTCTCTCTCTCTCTTTTTCTTATATGCTACGGTGAAAAATACTTATTGCGTAAATTTTTTTTCCCACTAATGCTAACAATACAACAGAAGTGCAATAATCTTAATAACAATGGAATGTATCTATGTTTTACATTCTATAGAATATAGGAATGTTCAGTGTTGTCCTGAAATCGTTTTTTATAAAATTATATGTCGTGTCGATTTTAAAATGTAACCACGTTGATTGGTCAGGAACACACCTGCTTTAATATATACATAGTGATAAAAGTTGATTCAAACTAAGCGATTCCATCGGTACGCGTGTACCTTTAACACAGTAGAAGCAAATCTCGCGAACTTCGATTATTTCCCGGTCTATAATAATAAATATAAACCCGGCGAAGCCTTTGTCCTTTGAGGTACAAATCCTAAATAGGCGAATAGCTTTTAATGTTTACATTTGAAAAAATATCAAAATTACTTTTGCATTTCTTTTTCGCGTAACTGCCGTAAAAAAGATAAAGATTAAGAAAATGTAAAGTACGATGATACGTTTCAACAATACTGAGTAAATGCAGCCTTATTGTACTATAAACGACGTTGTTATAGTAAAACTATAATCAATGATTCTCCAATCGCCCGATGCACGAAGCTTTTCGAGTTACAATTGTAGTCACTTTATAATTAGGGCCGATGTCGCGCAACTGGAATTGTAAGACACATTACTAGACTATGAAATCTCTTCGTTTGAATCAATTACAATATTTTTACTATTGATGACGTTACAGTATTCGTGTGCTACTGAAGAATTTTGTGAGGGAAGCAGGCTGTACATTTTTTGTTTTCACAATCAGATTTTGATTTGTCGAGCGTCCTGTTGATCCACCATGAATTGTACTTAGTTATTGCATCTTATTCGGAGCGTAGTACATTTATACCAATATATTTATCAAGATATTGGATTGCCCAAAACTGTTCTATTACTTACTCTAAAGCTTTTATTAGTCATTAAAATATTACGAGTCGCGGATGCAAGAGAACATACGAGCACCTAACTTTCCACTGAACTTTTCATAGATAACTTTTAGTTTTACACGTTTAGCACCATTATCCTTTAAAAAGAAATAATTTCATGTATCTTTTAGGCAATCCACTTTTAGACGGATGATTCATCAATATTGCTATCGATACTATACCAGTAACTTTAGATAAATGAGGTAAGTAATGACGTTCGGTCATGAAAATCAGACAGAGGAATCATTCTAGTAAACACAACAAAACTATTACAAAATTTTTTGAAAGATATAACTAAGTGTCCAACAACCATTAATGTAACCAATTACTTTCCATTCTTTAAGGTATTTTAACATTGAGATATAAATGGCGTTAAGATTAATAATACTAGACATATGTACAGAACAACGTAGAAGGCAGTTTGTCTGAAAATCCTCGCAATCAAAAGTTATTAGTATTAAAATATTAATTCAATTAACAATGTATCACAATCTCTCAAATGAAAACATGCTTGCTTACTTTGATTTCGATCTAATTCCGACGTCGATGTGATCTTTCAACAGCAACTGTTTCTCATCGAATTATTATAAAATCCTGAATATCTTTACGACGCTTTGTTTCGCGCAAGCCTATGTCGGAACTTTCGAAGGGTTTCTAATTTTCAGTACTTAGATTCGCAAAAAAATATAATTTAACATCTTATTGCGATAATAACGAGGGACGATGGCAGTCCGGTTTTGCTCTTTAATATTCGGTTCGTTTCAATAAAATTTCTATAACTTTTCTTGTAGGAAGTTTAAAACTTGCTAGGTTTCGTATTACGAGCAATATAGTATTAAATACAGAACGTTCGTTTAAAAGCTGTGGTTTCTAAATGTTGCTAAGGATATTGTTTACCGTATGTATATATAAAAATATGTTAGTTTCTGTCGCGAAATTCATACGAAGTACTAAAAGTATAACACTTACGGATACACATTCAGACATTTTCCTTCTACGTTCTTTGCAGAGAAACTTATACATAAGTATTGAGCCATAAATGGCAGTGCCATGTCAGAAACCAAAATAATTCTGCACGCTTGTGAGTCCATGTCAGTTCGTATTGACATACTTGACACCCTGGCGCGGGACATCAGATATCAATATTATAAAAGAAGTAACATTTTAAGAATTCTTGCGGAAAGTAAGACGTAGTAACGTGATTTACGATTATAGTTCTTTCGCGCAATTCGCTGTAATACCCGTTGCAAAATTTGATATATTTTTATCCATATTTATATCTTCAAGCTAAAAAAGAATTACACATGCAATATTCGAAATAGGTAAAACAAAAAAAATAGAAGCATGTCAGTTACTGGAGTATGCTAAAAGGGAAGTCCTTCGATTTATGCTGGGTTTACTTACACATGAATTACTGCTCAGTATATCATCGATTTCTTCGATCTCTTCGCTTATATCTTCGCTGTGAGCACTCTGAGTTTTATCTTGCTTCTTTGCTTGCAGTTTTATCGGGCTATCTAATTTATCAGGTTCCTTAGAGGGACTTTGATCGTAATTGCTTCCAGATGCAGACGAAACGAAATCTTCTTCGTAATTATCAATACCGTCGGTACCTGAGAATACATTGGTATATACATATCATAACGTGCGTACACAGGAGATAAATGGTAATTACAGGGATGCGCATCGACGTACCAAGTCCAATATCCATCAGTTCTTTCAGATCGTTAATATTAGTCTTTTTACCATTCAATGGCGGGAGATCGCTAAGTATAGAATGAGATTTTTTATCTAGAGATGGCAGATCTTGTAAAAAAGATTCGGTATTGTGTATAGCATTGATATTTTCTCTCTTTCCGTCGACAATAATTTCTTCGAAGTATACAGTCTTCCCGAAACTGTTCCCAGTAGTAACTGCTTTTTTATTTTGTACGTTATTCGCTATTTGTAATTCCAGACTATTTATATTATTCTGCTTACTTATATCCTCGTTTTGATCCGTTTGCGCTTCAGTAACTATAGATTCGTCAAACTTAATTAAAGGCTCGGTTTTATTTAGTAAATTTGTTTGGATCGGCGTATCTATTTCAGTCTCCTTTGTCGTATGATTCATCACGGTAGTTGTGCCATTTGGACTTGTAGAGAGTGTATCAAAATGCATATTATTGTTCCCTTTGCTATCAATTCCGTCGTTTTTCCCTGCGCTCTCAGAAGCCGTACTTCTCCTGAGAGAATCATTTCGCTGTTCGCAATTCGACCCGTCTATCGAAACATCGTCGAGGGACATTCCTTTATTTTCCTTATCCGTTATTGTCATGTTTATTGGACGCTTCGAGCTTCCCTGCGAGACGCTCTCCAATTTATCCGAACTGTCGTTATCGTTCGATAGCGACGCGGTTTCGTTATGTAATACTTTTGGAATGGAAATTTCAAATGTTGCGTTAGCAATGTTCGTTACAGTTTCGTCTGTTTTATTAAGCCTGCTTTCATTAGTTTCGTTCTGTAAGAATAGTTGTCCTTTGCAATTCTAATGTCGAGTAACGAGTTTGTAGTAGCTTATGTTTAATATAGATACCTTTCGCGTGTTATTAAAGGCACTGTTCATGCTGTTTTTTAAAATTTCTCCAAGCAACGGTTCGTTGGACTCGATGCCCAACTGTTCGCATAATTTATTTCTTCCAACATAGTTATACTCTTTACCGAAGTAGGTCTCCGGATCGTACACAGATATTGTATAATCGAGACCAAAATATTCTAGGAACTCCCTAACCAAGGAAAACAATAATTTTCCTTCCGAATTAGCCAGGTACTGCTTTACAGTTTTATTGAGGAGTGGTTCTGGATTCTGAAATGTTAATTGAATTATACATAGTGGAACTACAATTCTGTTCCTCTAAAATGTGCCTGCTATTGGTCGACGCGCCAGAAAATGTTGCACGGTATCGAGAGGGACACGATAAATAATTATTCTTAAATTCGTATTACAACTAATGCCATTGCGGTGGTATATTTCGAACAAAATGTTGACATACCATTACTGATTCTTGTTCTTCCAGAGCTAAAAACACGCTTGCCCTGAGTTCCGCCTACAACATTACAAAAGAGTTTCAGAGAAGTATCACAGCGAGAACAAGAACATTCCGCGAGAGAAAGTTCTTTGACAGAATTTGCATAACCTAAAGAAAAATACGTGTTTCTTAGGGCACATTTTTAGCATACCCGCACTTTTGCAAGAACACCATTATTCTCGAGGGTTTGCACCACCAAATCCCGTAATTCTGTGTCCTCCTCCATGGAAATGTTTCCGTCTATCATGATTATAAATAAAAATTACACCCGCAAACACTCAAGAAATGTAAATATTTACGCTTTCCATCGCGTGCCTTCTTTTCACAGATGTTTACCTAGAGACTATTTTTTCCTTGTCTAGGGAGTTTGAATTTCGGCAATTTCGAAAAAGTGGGTTCTTTTTTTCCGGTAAAAGTACACTAGTGCCTTTCTCTTAGTTATACGGAGGCGTGAATAAAACGAAAATGGAGCTCATTAGACAGTATATTCTGTAGGATACAAAACGTAAAGTAAGACATTGAATTTAATTCTTTGTTGCGAATGTGTTACAAATGCATCGGTATTGCCATAGACGAGATATAGAATAGACCTGACATCTTATGGGAGTTTGTGTGACGCAAACGTAAGCTAATTAGTGATGGCCATACAGCCCCACATGTATCGATATTTCGTATTGATACGTATTGACAGTCCAAGTATCGATACAACTGATATATCGGAGACGAAGTATCGATATCACCAGTATCGATACGTACGTATCGGCCCATATATTCCTGCCCCCCTTTCATGACCTTTTTTTTTACACTCCATGCACAATATTAATTAATATAATTCAATCTCTAGGGTACTCATGAAATCAATACGAATAGTCATTCTAATCGATGCATATGGTGTCGATGCAACTGACATATTATCATTGGCATTGGTACTTAAATTAGAAATAGAATCAAAAAATGAAAATATGAATATACATAAAAATAATATATTCAGTTATACATTTTGATTGAAATTCCAATCTTCGTAGGATAGTGAACCCAGAAACAGTAAATGTTGCAAGTGCTCACTATTTAAACGGTTAATCACTGATGAACCACGCTCAACCACGCTGTCCGTCAGTGTCCGCGTTCGTGCTGCCGTGCGGTTCTATCGATATTCATGGGTTAAGTATCGATACAGCAATATATCGTTACATTAAGTATCGATACAAAATATCGATGTATTGGTTACAAAGTATCGATATTCCGATATATCGATATTGTATCGCCATCACTAAAGCTAATAGCGATATTTCCGGTGCTGGACACCGTTGTGAATGGGCTCGGCACCGATATTTAGTAGTAGCGTTTTCTCTGCCGGTCTCCTGCTAATCAACAGCCTCCTGAGAGTCATCGTTGCGCAAAACGAGTCTACTCTTAAGTGGAATTCAGTATACAGAATAGTATTTAGTCAGGGTGGCGTGCAAAATCGACACTGGCGGAAGCTATTTTGGAGTGGGGACAGCTACCCACGTCCACGCATGCGCGCAATGACGTCACGAGCGTTGAGCCAATCAACGCCCAGATGAAAATCGCTGAAAAATTCGCGACGCCAGCGCCAAGTCATGCCAACTAGCCAACCAGCATCGCGGGGAATCGGTTGTCGACGCTGGTTGGTTGCGGCCTCACTTGGCTTGGCTAGTTGACTTGACTTGGCGCTGGCGTCGGCTAATTTTCATCTTGGAGTTGATTAGCTCAACGCTCGTGACGTCATTGCGCGCATGCGTGGACGTGGGTAGCTATTTTAGCTATCGCCGGGTATCGATTTTCCTCGCCACCCTGAGTCCGTTTGAAAGAGAGGTTTCCTGGTGCGGGTGAACTTCACCCGGTGCAACCCGGTGAAGTAAGTCCTATCGTTGAGCTCGTACCATATAACTGGTTTCCACTTTCGTTTTAACAGAATATTGGTTATTAATCTGCCGTGTGATCCAGTGCGATGGTCCAGGAAAACTTCGCACTGTTCCGTGAAAATGTTTCGATCAAAGAAAGATGTCGATCGGCACGTGAAAGATATTTTTGTTAAACTTAAAAACTCGGAGGAGGTAAGGTTATTTTCCAACGAAAAAGTCGTTACTACCAAACATTGTCGCATATTACCCTTCGCTGTTTCACGTTCCATTCTCCGCTCACTTCTCCGTTGCGATTCTATTGATAATTTTAATGCACTTCGTACAGACGTTAAGGCACAATGCCTTTTATTTAATATCAAGCGTATTCTGCAGGCCAAAGACCTTGACTTGCATCCGAAAACGATATATAATATATACCATGTATACGTATTAACCGGCACATAACAATTCGGTGGCTTTTAACGGATCGTGTAAAAAAAAAGCAAATATTACTCTGTAATTCTTTCAGCTACCAAAACTATTTTAAAGTCTTTCGTTAATTCGACAATTCTGTTTCACACTGTTCTGTACTGAATTATAGAAACACCTTCGATGTTATAACATAGCAAAGTTGTATTATCAAGTTGGAGACTACGAGTCTGCAAAGAAATATGTTTCTAATTATTTGGAGATACGAGAGAAATCTGCCAGAGCCCATAAGTTACTGGGCCAAGCCCTCGAAGCTTTAGGACAGAAGGAAGCGGCGTTTATACAGTAAAGAACTTCTCTCGAAATAGAAGCGAAGCAAGATGATCTTGTTTAGAAAGGTACAGCCATAGACTTTGAATTTATATCGCCGTTGTGCTTAGAAGTCCTATACGCCTCTTTTTCCTAATCCATTGTGCCTATTAGTTTGCGAACTTTTAACTGACGTGGACGTCAACTTGGACGTGAATAGAATAAGGTACTGGGTGGACCGAGCCGATAAGAAGTTCCCACATCATCCGATAGTTTTCCAGTTGAAGGAGAAAATGTTAACTCAGGAGAAACCACGCGGCAACAACGACAATCTGGAGAAACTTATTACCTGTACGCAGCAAGATTTCTTATTCTGTATTATTTAATAACGTGTAGCTTTAATCGACATTCGAAGCACTGGTTATGCATCTTGTTCGTGGAATTGTTCCAGCTGAATTGTCGGTGCAACAGTCGGACGTGCAATGGTCCAAATAATTAGAAACATATTTCTTTGCTGACTCGTAGTCTCCAACTTGATAATACAACTTTGCTATGTTATAACATCGAAGGTGTTTCTATAATTCAATACAGAACAGTGTGAAACAGAATTGTCGAATTAGCGAGAGACTTTGAAATAGTTTCGGTAGCTGAAAGAATTACAGTGTAATATTTGCTTTTTTTTACACGATCCATTAAAAGCCACAGAATTGTTATATGCTGGTTAATATGTATACATGGTATACATTATATATCGTTTTCGGATGCAAGTCAAGGTCTTTGGCCTGCAGAATACGCTTGATATTAAATAAAAGGCATTGTGCCTTAACATCTATACGAAATGCATTAAAAATATCAATAGAATCGCAACGGAGAAGCGAGCGGAGAATGGAATGTGAAACAGCGAAGGGTAATATGCGACAATGTTTGGTAGTAACGACTTTTTCGTTGGAAAATAACCTTAGCTCCTCCGAATTTTTAAGCTTAACAAAAATATATTTCACGTGCCGATCGACATCTTTTTTTGATCGAAACATTTTCACGGAACAGTGCGAAGTTTTCCTGGACCATCGCACTGGATCACACCGCAGATTAATGACCAATATTCTGTTAAAACGAAAGTGGAAACCAGTTATATGGTACGAGCTCAACGATAGGACTTAATTCACCCGAACCAGGAAACCTCTCTTTCAGTGATACCAGATCGGAGACGGGTTCCCTCGAAAATTTCCCCCACCTCGCATGCACACTACGCCGGAGCTGCGTGTCCGAGCTCACGGATTTTTCTTTCCCGGTGCAATAATCAAATTAAATATATAATGGAAGAATTCGACGGTTCGGCATGATTATTGTACCGTAGAAGTTACGCTTCGACACTGCTGTGGGCAGTGACTGCTTCTTTTTACAGGGTATATATACTGTACTATAGTTATCAATGGGAGAAGGGACTTATTTCAATGACGTCGCAAACAATTTCGTTAACCGATTCGAAAGCATCAGATACATTTTTCAAACGATCCTATTAATATCGGGAATTTACAATAGACATATATACTTGAACAAACTTTTTTATTTCCTTTATCCTCGTTGAAACATTATTACGCTGTTTAATTAAACACACATAGAATGGTTTCCCTATCAAATGAATTTTAAGAATTAGGTAATACAAAAGAACATGAAATCACTGTTGCAGGACTACTTATCTAACTCGTGTACGCTTATGTATTCAATCGCACCTTCAAATT
This sequence comes from Andrena haemorrhoa, assembly GCA_910592295.1. Classification (NCBI taxonomy): domain Eukaryota; kingdom Metazoa; phylum Arthropoda; class Insecta; order Hymenoptera; family Andrenidae; genus Andrena; species Andrena haemorrhoa. Next base: position 10,713,897 of record OU342943.1, read on the forward strand.
TCTTTCAGAACATTCTTGAATTCCTAGTTTTATCACAGTCACATTGCTAAAAAATCCTGAGCCGTTCGAGCATCCGAAATCTTTACTCCAAATCCTCTTCATTCGTTTGCTTGTCCTTCATTGAACGGTCCTCGATGAATACTTATATATATATATATATTTTAAGTCTGGGTTAGGTTATATATATATATATATATAACCTAACCCATAATATATATATATATATATATATATATATAAGAAAACTTATTCTAATTACTAAACCTAGTCTAAATAAAGAAGTATATACAAAAAGTGTAAAAGGAAAGAAGGGCACAGTGACTTGATTTAAACATCCTCTTACCCACGAATAAGTGCCCGATGCGTTTGGCATGCCTGGCTTTTATCAGATATTTTGATTTCATTATCGGGTATATATTTCCTTACAAGTAAAATATACCGACGTTAATACGAATTTATCTGTTTCTCAGTCATGAGCTCAAATAATTTTTACGATCGTCAATTACATAAGTACCGCCGCAGAAACGAATGGGATCAGAAGTCTCTTAGTGTCCATTAATCGAACTTAAACTGAAATCAAGTATTTTTTTTGTACACAAGAGATACAACATTCTTTATTACAGGAAATCTTACAAGAAATCTTTTATTCTTCATAGTATGGTTCGCTGATGTCTGCTTCTTTCGCAAATCCCACTCCCTGTTAAGATAAATCAATGATAGTTAGATTCTATCGTTAACTTCCTTCCGTACTTTGCACCGCGTTCTTACATACATCTTGAAACTTGTTATACATTTGCTCCGCGGCTTGAACCGACGAAAACATCGCTTTCAAAGTGCGCCTCGCTACGGGTGTCAAGGCATAATCGATTGCCGTCCAAACACATTCCTTCCCGTCCACCTTTAAACAGATAGCACAATTTTGAACAATGGTCAAATTAATTTCTATTCCGTCGCTGTACTAAAATCCTGCAATTAAAAGCATAGAAACGTTGTTGACACGTATTTACCTGCATCTGTGTATTCATACTGATAATCGTATTGCTTATAACTTCGTTTGTTTGATCTGCTTTTAATACTATTCTTTCGCCGAAGATATTGAAGTCGTAATAAATAAATAAATTTCCTAAAGCGACGGACTTCCATTTGGTTTCTTTGCTTGTTTTCGCCAGCACGGTGGCCCTCTTTTTGAAAATAATTGATTTCTGATCCTCATCGTCGTCCTCCTCCTCCTCCTCCTCGCCCCCCTCGTCTTCATCCTCTTCCTCTTCGTCGTCTATCTCATCGCCCTCTTCGTTTTCATCCTCGTCTTCCGGCTCTTCTATTACCGGCCCCTCTTCCGTTACCTTTTCACCTGCAATTAAATAAACAATATTGATATGTAAAATATGGCTGCAAGCAGGGGAACGTAATAGAAATGCTAAAAGCAAGCAAGAACTGATGTGAGCTTATTTGTTACGTGTGTTATATCTATTAAATTGCCTGATAAACAAGTTTAACGCTAAGGCAAATGACGGTTAATCGGTAAGGAGTGCAAGGATTACGTTTTGTATTATTCCATTTTATTCGATCGCTTGGCAAATAAAATACGCATTTGTACAACTTATTCCATAGAACCGGGAGAAGCGGAACAAAAGATATTATTTAAGTGTGTATCTTGTCGATAGAAAGATCCACGCTTGCGGTGAAGCTTGCTACAATAAGACACCGACTTAGTGACCAAATTTTATTTACGATAAAGCATAAAATATCTTCACATATCTCGTAATATTTGTTCCTTTTGGAGTAAGAAAAAAGTATAAATACTTATAAAATTGAAAATAACGTAATAGAATAATTTCGTGCAGACTTTCCATTGTAAATGAATATCACGATCAAATATCACAATCAAGCTGAAAATCAAACGTGCCAATGCGAAAAAATATCTTTCACAATAATATCGTAGTTTTATAAAAGAAGTAATGAAATGTTCCTTAAAGCCACAACAAATTATAATGCTTGTAAACAATAGTACGCTGCGTAAGTAAAATTATAAATTAACGTCATTCAATAATCAAGAACATCTACGTATCGTACAGTAAACTATGTAAAGGGGGTGATAGATAAACACGTGTCATGCGGTCAAAAGCAATTAATTGAGGAAGCATTATGAAGAGCGGGGGTTGCATCTTATTCCTTACGGATTTCACTTAGCGTTCGCTGAATTTTGTCGACCGTATCCTTGAACTTTGTGGCCAGTTCCGGATTCTTAAATTTAACCGCTAATTTCTCCAAGCATGGCTGCTCTTCAGCGTAATTCATGCCTGCCCATACCCAAGCACGATCTGAGGTGCTAAGTCTACTGAAGTTCACGTCCAAAGTGAGCAGCAGATTGCATACTACTTTATGAACTTGTTCTCTACGCAACAATAATCTATAGGTTTCATGCTCTGCGTGATGTAAGATTTTCATGTCTCCGACGCCTCTCTCTTTCCATTCGCGCGTCGTATTGTCATATCTGTACAACTTGGCTCTTTCGCAGAACACTGAAACAAAACACACGATCATTCGAACAGAAACGTGACAATCCCGCGTTCTATGTATACTTCATTCTGACGCGTACCTCTCTCCTCATCTTCCTCTCCTGTGCGTACCTCGATGACGTCGGGCAATGGTACGATAGGCTCGAAATGAGGATCATGGTGCTGCTGATCGTTTTCGTCGCATTCCCCTTCGTCGTTCTCATCTTTCCTCTCTTTCGGGGCATCTTTCGAGAGCTTATTGGCAGGCATGGGCGATTTGCCATTAAATACCGCTGCCCCGGCGCCGGCGAACGAGAAGTTCGGATCTGTAAGATGTTAACACAGGATAATTTCCATCTATAATCGTTCGATTGTATAAAAAAAGAAGACTTACCTATTTTAAACGCTTGTTGAGGGGCTTTAGCCGCTAGGTCTGAAAATGACACTTCCGCCGATGAAAGGAAACTACCGCCACCGTCTTTCTGCGACTCATTTTCCGGAGGCGTTGCTGCCTTCGTTTCAAAAATGTTGGTCGACGCGGTGTTCGAGATGGCGAACGGCGACTCATTCGTACGGACTCCGTAGTTAGTGGTAAACGAGAATGGCTTGGACGTGTTATCGAACACTGGGTTAGCAGTGGTCTCGGAGTTCACTTTCGTTGTAGAGGAGCCGAATATCGGAGCGCCTGTACCAAACGCATACGTTGTGACGGTTGTGGCAGGTGTTGTCGTTTTCGTCTGGGTGCCGAAGTTACTCGAGAATACCGGCTCGGTAGTGCCGGTGTTAGCATTGAACGAACTAGGTTTAATTAATCCTGGGACGTCTTTTTTCGTTCGTCCGCCGAACATGTTCTTTCCAGAATTCAAGTTGAACAGCGTATCTGCTGTAGACGCGCCAAATATAGACGTAGACGACGTTAACGCTGGTGTCATGAAGGGAGACGATGCAGTGGACGTTGTCTGCGCTTGGCAAGTAGCAGGGCTGCAAATTTTCAGATTCTCAACTTCCAGAGCACTTTGCGTGCTGGTTACAGATTGCTGCGGCTCGCTCGCAGCGTATTGACTCGGAGGCATCGCGAACGAGAAGCCAGTTGTCTTTTTGTCATTCAAATCGCTATTTCCAAATGATATAGTCGTGGGGGCCATTATAGAAAGAAAGCTCGTTGTAGATTGCGTTGTACTTGTATCGTACAGTCCCGGCTTGAAAACAGTTGAAGCTGCATTCTGCGCGTTTGAATATGAAACGGGTGCTTGATCGGACACTGCGACGTCGTTAGTCGCAGCGCTCGCGTCAGTATACTTTGAAGAAAATCGTATGGCAGACGTGGTAGTTGCTGTTTCTTGTTCCGAGGCCTTCTTCTCCGAGTTCTCATCTTCAAATAACGGCATGCTCGGTTCCTTGCATCCTCTGCACCCAGGGCAATCAGGTTTCTGTTTGTACGCATAAAAGTTCTCTGGAAGCAGAAGCTTTAACGCAGCTTCCTTTTCTCCGGCCGTCACTTTCGCTTCGTAGAGGATCTCGATGTCTTGAGTTATCGAAACTTTAGCAGGCGTGTCTGTACTCGCCTCCGTATTTGTCTCGATAGCTGGGAGCTCCTTCCCCGCTAACGCATCGTCGATTAGACTCTTGAAATCCTTGGCGATGTCGGGCGTCTTAAAGCGGCAGGCGAAAAGCGTAGGCTCCACTTCCCCTTCGCTGTAGTCAGCAGCGTTCCAAATCCAGGTCTTGTCATCTTTCGGCTTAAGTTCCAGATTAGGCGGAAGGAAATGATTTAGACAAACCTTGAGGATCTGCTCCCGTCTCATTATCAGCCTCAGCTTGCCCGTCTCCTTGTGCCGTAGTAATTTAATGTCCCCTAAACCGCGCTCCTTCCACTCGTTCGTCGACTTGTCGTATCTAAACAACTTCGCTCTGTGACTGTAAAGGATCTCCTCGTCTTCCTCGCCCGTTTTAACGTCAACTTTATCCGGTAGTGGGATTACCGGCGGGAAGTGAATATCATCATTTTCGACTATCTCATCCTCGCTGTTGTCACCACCGCCAGTAGACTTTAGTGGAGACTTCGGCACAAAGTTGAAGCCAAAGGATTTTCCTGGCGATCCGAATGTGAACGGAGACTCCTTGCTGGGCGGCGTGCTTGGTCTGGGCTGTGGCATACCGAAAACAAATTTAGTGCTATCAGCTATCGCATTAGACTCTGGTGCGCTCGACGACGTGGATTTAGCGTCGGTGAAAGTGTCGTTGGACGCGGGTAGCTTGAACGTGAAGCCGCTTGCGTTCTTCTTAGTGGCATCTTGTGGAATGCCGAAGGTAAACGTGGGAGTAGCTCCAGAGGTGGAGGTGCCTATCTGGAAGCCGTCGGTTTTCGGTTTAGGCGGCATGGATGGGTCCTTCGGCGTGTCGCAGGCGACGCAGTAACTATTCCCAGCCGTGTTCACGATGTAACAGGCGTTGCATTTCCATGATCCAGCAGGGGGCTTGAACATCTGCGAGAGCGGTACCTGATTCGAAGGGGTTGGAGTCGAAGGGGTTGGAACCGAAGGGGTTGGAACTGAAATGCTTACGGCGCTTACTGCATTAGGCGCAGATGGGCGCAGCGCTTGGCAAGCAATGCACTTTCCATCTGACGCAGTATTTCTCGTGTAACACGCGTTACATTCCCACGAGCCAGTTGCCGGCTTAAACATTTCCGCCAAGGTAGTTTGCGGTTTGCTAGTTTGTGTGCTCTTGGTTGTCTCGCGTTTCTTCAATTTCTCAGCGGGGATGCAATCCTTCACCATCTTTTGCTGATTCTTAGTGATCGTGTTGTAAAATTTGGTTGCTTGAGCGGGTGACTTAAACTTCGCCACGAACATCCCTGTTTCATTATGCGGCCCATGCTGAATGCACCAATTAACGATAGTGTTGCTGCTGCTCCTTAAATTGAACTGCATCTTCGCTAGGAGATTATAGTTGTAGCAGACTTTGGCGCTGCTCTCTTCTATCATCAGCAATCGAACCCTGCCTGACTTCTTGTTCCACAGAACCTTCATCTGACCAGAACCCCTAGTTTCCCACAGTTCAGTGTCTCTGTTACAGTACTGAAGATTCGTTCGATCCTCGAACAACACTGTCTCGTTCACAATTTTCGTATCTGCGCTTTCAACGCCCACGGCAGCCGACGTCGAAGTGGCTGCACTTGGAGGCGGGGCATGCGGCCTTCTGAGCGACGGCTGGGGAATATTCGCAGCGGCACTGTCGCTGGTAGTAACAGCTGGCAGTGTCGCAGCTTCGACCGGCGAAGGTGCAGCTGCTTTTGCGAATGAGAAGTTAGACGCCTGGGACGTAGCGGATGCCGCCACGGGGGCTGCGCTTTTCTGCGCTGCAGTTGCGGTACTCTCTGCAGTGCTCGCAGTCTTGCTAAAACTGAATCCGGCGAACGGTCTGTTTTCCGGCTTGCTAGAAGCTTTCGAAAGTTCAGTAGAGGAGACTTGTTGAATAATTGGCGGCGACGTAAACGAAAATCCACCAACAACTGTCGCCGCTTTTGGTTTCTCTGATAAAGCTTCGCCGGTTGTGGCTGCCACTTGCATAGGTTGCTTCTGATTGCTTTGCTCTGCAGACGATATCTCTACCTTCGCCTTTTCAGCACCTTCAACTGCTGTTGGTACGCTATTACTTTCGACGGACGGCTTGTCAGCCCTTTCGGAGAGCTGGCTTAAGCTCGCTATGGCCTTCTCGAAATGCTCCTTAAAGGAAATACCTTCATCCACAGTTTTGAATCTAATACAAAACTTCTCCACTTTCAGTTCACCGTCAGCGAAGTCGTGCGCCACCCAGAACCATGCCTTCTCATTGTTCGATTTGGCTACCAGCTCCATGTCCGGCGATAGGTAATGATTCGCGCATACTTTTAACACTTGCTCCCGTCGCATGAGCAAACGTACCTTTCCCTCTCCGTTCCTTAGCAGTTTCACGTTGCCGAGGCCGCGCTCTTTCCACTCGTTGTCCACGAAGCGGAAGAGCTTCGCTCTGGAGCAGAATAATGTCTCTTCGCCTTCCTCCCCGGTGGTGACCTTCACCTCCGCGGGCAATGGTATGACGGGGACGAAGTTGGGTATCGGATCATGCTCGTGATCCGAGCTGTTCGAGGATATGGTCAAGCCGAGGTTGGCGTTATCGGTGCTCTGTGCTTCCGGCATCGATATATTCGCTGGAGTGGTGGTGAGAGTTGCCGCCAAGGGTGGTAGATTCACTGTCGTTGGTATGGTAGCTTGCGAGGGCATGGAGATTTGATAAGAATGAGGAACAGCTTGCTCGATGGGGGCTGGTGTGGAAGTGCCTTGCCTGAAGTGCGGAGGAATCGTTACGCTAAGCATCGGCTGAGTAACTGGTGCTGTGGTTGGTAAAGTGTCGGAAGTGGTGATGACTACGTTCACCGGAGGAACTTTGTTAACGGGCGCGTCCTTTATGGTCGTCTCGGGCTTCAACGTTTCCACCTTTTGAAGCGGGGTTTGCAGCGGCTGGCTCGTCGGCGGCATCAAGTCCTGCAGCCTCGTTGGGAAGAGGCCCTGTTGTAGTATGGTCTCGGGCAACTTTGATCCAGTATTAGGGTACAATACGGGCAGCTGGTAAACGTTCGGAGGATACAGAGAAGGAATAGCCTGCGCGCTTGGGTCACTGAACGACATCCCTCCTGGATAATATCCTTGGAATGCTGTGGCAGAAGGATACACCAACTGGGAATATGGATGCCTGTGAGACGATGGGAACATGTTTCCTGATATCGAAGACACGGGCCCTGATTGGCTCATGGTGTAATTCAGATCACTCAGTTCCTCTTCGTTTAGGACGCATAAATCCTCTTCCAGATTAGGATTAACATTGATCACTTGGCTACGCTGCCTCTGAATCTCTTTCCGAAGCTCTGCCACCTCTTTAGATAGCTCTTCGACCTTCTCCAGTATGGCCTTATTCTGTTCTGTTATCGACAGTATCATGCTGTCCTTCGCATGGATCATCTGATTGATGGAACGTATCTGAGCATCGAGACGCTCGGGACTCGGACGGGCTTCCGAACGAGCCCGCGACAGATCCAGTAGATCGTGATGCTGCGGCCTGTAAGGAGTACTAGATTGTTTCGGAGTGCGGTAATTATTCTTCTGTGGTGTGCTGGCTATGTTGATCGACGCACTCGTCCCCATGAACGTTGGCAGTGGGTTAACAACTGTTTGATCCACGCCACTGTGAGCGGAGGAATAACTCTCCTCCGACAGTTCGTCGCATTCGTTCCTGCTCAAGTTACCTCGCGACCAGTCCGGGTCGATCCTCTTCAACTTATTCTCTATATCAGCGATATGGGTGGAAAGCTCGGAGTTCAGAGGATGTTTCGGATTCATTCCCGGGCTGCGCAACCGATCTAACGTCAAGTAGAAGCATTCCCTAGCTTTCGAAAGCATAATGATGTGTTGAGATCTCATTTCAGATGTTAAGCTGTCTTTAGGTATGGAGCTGACGATATCGTCGGCGAGCATTTCGTACATCTGTGCCTGCTGGAACGAAGCTTCCGGGCATTTCAGTGCGTGCAGCACGTCGATCGCTTTCTCGTACTGTTTCTCTCGCACGAGGCGCTGGGCCAGAAGCAGTTTACCCTCCTCCATGGCTTTAATCAACTCCGCATTGTTCATTTCCTTTCCTTGGTAATTAAAGAACTTCGAGTTCGTCACGCGTAGAACTTGATTGTTCAGTAGCCTCTCGAGAAGCGGCACAGCGTTCAACCAATACATCTCGGAGCGTGTCTCTAAATCTCCTATCTCGCTGCTCTCGTGATTCATTTCTTTCAACGCCTCTGCTCTGTAGTGGAATATTCGTGCTAAGTGAACTAAAAGGACGGGGTGTAGTCCGTGATTGCCGATGCAACGAACGACTTCCAGGCCTCGTTGCAGTTCCAATCGTATCTCTCCCAGATCATCGTCCAGCGGCTTTTGCTTGTCCATGGAATATACTTTGTAAGCAGAGGACCACCACTTCTCTTGAGCGCAGGTGCAAAGGGTATTGGTAAGGTCCGCCGGCAACGTCGGCAATCTTTCCGGATTTAAGAATCCACTTAATTGCTGCTCCTCGATCACCGCGGAGGCGCAGAATATTGCTGCGTTCAAGAATGCATCGATATCCAGTCGACTTAAGCTATCGGGGGATGCCTGGGATGTATTGAAAACAGAGAACTGTAATTCATAAAACACCCGCGACGTTTGATTCGGTTGCAGTACGTTGTCTTTGCTCTGCGAGCTCTGAGGCCTGGTCCTTAAACCAAGCCAGATCTGGTGATGCAGCGAGTCTGGCCACACTTCCTCCGAGATTTCATCGAACCGTTTGAGCTCCGTGTACGAGCACAAACGTAACGGAGGATTCGAGACCGATGTATTTGAAAAGTACGACGTCGCTTTGCCGTCCTGGTATAATCGGCCGACAAAGATTCTCTGATAAACTCGCTCCCGCCATGAGTTCGTGCAGAACTTGTCGATTTTATCCAGCAGCTTCTTAGTGTTATCTCGAGCGTAATCCTGAATCACGTGACCGGCCTGACTGCATCTGTACGATCCTTCTCTGTACCATACGCGCACTTGTTTCGTAAGTCGGTCCTTTAAATGCATAGTCCATACACCGGTGGGATCTATCGGTGTCACGTGTAACGCCGTTAATAAAAGAGGCGCGCACAGTCGACCGGCTTCGGTCCAACTATCGTCACCCCCTTTGGTTTTCCGCAGAAACAAGCACGCCAGATGGAAATGTAACTGACCCCACATATGCAGCAACATGTTCTCGATAAACGTAGGATGATTAGAGAAGTTCTTCGATTTGAATTCAGTTAGGCTCTGATCGAAACTGCAATACAAACATGCCGATTGAGTAAATAGTAACGCGCAAGGATTATTCATACACTAATGGAAATGCACCTACTTGAATACTGCTTGCGTAGCGTCCAATATATTCTTCTTCACAATACTACCCTGTTCTTTCAAGCAAAGCGCCGCGTATCTCTCTAATACAGAAATGTAAAATATCCAAAACGTCCAATCTGACTGTTTACTCTCTTTATATTTTACAAGTAACTCGCTCAGCGATTGATACCAAACAATGCTATTTCTGTGACAGTGCATCGCCTCGATCCCGGCGGCGTGATTGTACGCTTCCTCGAGTCTGTGATTCCCTATGTAGTGCCTCAACAATTTCACTTGCAGATGCACGTCCGACTGTCGCACCGACAATTCAGCTGGAACAATTCCACGAACAAGATGCATAACCAGTGCTTCGAATGTCGATTAAAGCTACACGTTATTAAATAATACAGAATAAGAAATCTTGCTGCGTACAGGTAATAAGTTTCTCCAGATCGTCGTTGTTGCCGCTTGGTTTCTCCTGAGTTAACATTTTCTCCTTCAACTGGAAAACTATCGGATGATGTGGGAACTTCTTATCGGCTCGGTCCACCCAGTACCTTATCCTATTCACGTCCAAGTTGACGTCCACGTCAGTCAAAAGTTCGCAAACTAATAGGCACAATGGATTAGAAAAGGGAGGCGTATAGGACTTCTAAGCACGACGGCGATATAAATTCAAAGTCTACGGCGGTACCTTTCAAAACAAGATCATCTTGCTTCGCTTCTATTTCCAGAGAAGTTTTATACTGTATAAACGCCGCTTCCTTCTGTCCCAAAGCTTCGAGGGCTTGGCCCAGTAACTTATGGGCTCCGGCAGATTTCCCCCGTATCTCCAAATAATTAGAAACATATTTCTTTGCTGACTCGTAGTCTCCAACTTGATAATACAACTTCGCTATGTTATAACATCGAAGGTGTTTCTATAATTCAATACAGAACAGTGTGAAACAGAATTGTCGAATTAGCGAAAGACTTTGAAATAGTTTTGGTAGCTGAAAGAATTACAGAGTAATGTTTGCTTTTTTTTTACACGATCCGTTAAAAACCACCGAATTGTTATATGCCGGTTAATACGTATACATGGTATACATTATATATCGTTTTCGGATGCAAGTCGAGGTCTTTGGCCTGCAGAATACGCTTGATATTAAATAAAAGGCATTGTGCCTTAACGTCTGTACGAAGTGCATTAAAATTATCAATAGAATCGCAACGGAGAAGCGAGCGGAGAATGGAACGTGAAACAGCGAAGGGTAATATGCGACAATGTTTGGTAGTAACGACTTTTTCGTTGGAAAATAACCTTACCTCCTCCGAGTTTTTAAGCTTAACAAAAATATCTTTCACGTGCCGATCGACATCTTTCTTTGATCGAAACATTTTCACGGAACAGTGCGAAGTTTTCCTGGACCATCGCACTGGATCACACCGCAGATTAATAACCAATATTCTGTTAAAACGAAAGTGGAAACCAGTTATATGGTACGAGCTCAACGATAGGACTTACTTCACCCGCACCAGGAAACCTCTCTTTCAAACGGACTCGACGAAGCCAGGAATGCCAACTTATGTGCTTCCCTCTAAAATATATTTCCGATTGTGCGATCTGCTATAAAATCTCCCGCCGTGTAATGATCGCCGCACAAGACGTTTCACTTCATTCTTTAGCGGATGAAAATCCTTGTTTTGAATTTAAATAGCGTCGTTACAATTGTCGAGTATCGAAAGCCAATGTTGCATCATTGAACGCAACCAGTGCGAAGTTATACGTAGAATTCAAAATACAAACGCATGGAGCAGACTGGCAATACACGGAATTTAATCGCGTGTAAAAAGGAAGTGACGGTTGGTACACCTTCCCGTAACATTCCATGCGTTTGAAAGTAACGAGGTCAATTCAATTCGAAAGCTAATATGATTTATTCCACGTGTACTATGTACAAGTGTGAACTTAAAGTCACGAAGCGAGCGACTCAAAGTTCCTTGAGCAATATAGGACTGTAGTGATCCTCTAGGACTGGGTCCTGGAACGCCATCTTTTGTGTACAAGAGAGAATAAAAACCTAACCTAACCTAAATCACGAAGCGACTTGAAGCCAGTAAACTTGACTAATGAGCAGTGGTGGGTAAAGACACGAATTTTTTATTTTATACACGACACGTGTCTTAAATGTCGTAAATGTCAAATACCCACATAGCACAGACGTCTTAAAGACGTCAATTGTATGTCCGTTTTAGGTCTGGACGGCTTTAGGACGTCTTTTGAGCGTCTTTAGACGCTGTGTGCTATCTGGGTAACTAGGAAGATTAGACCTCTGGTGGCGCTGGCGGACACTACGTTGCGATCCCGTGAGGTGGCCGGGACGTCACTATAAAACACTTTTCGTATACGTTATGAAGAAATGACAATTTATTAATAATTATAATTCTGATTAAAAAAGCTTAGTAAAAGAAATGCATATAGAATAATAAATATAATTTGTTTAAATTAAAAATTATATTTTTCCAACACTTTAATTGTTGAAACCTTGAAATAATGAATATTTCTATTTACTACATTTGCGACAAATGACACGTACGAAATGGGCTTAAAAACGACATATTATACGTACATTTGCGACATGTCGTAAATGCATTTGCGACGCGGTGTAAAATACCTACCCACCACTGCTAATGAGAACGAGGCTTTGAGCTACATTGATGGAGGGGGAAACACCTACAGGAGCAGTGATAATGTGTGCATGAACTGCGCCTGCGTCAGTCACACACACTACCACTGCTCCTGTAGGTGTATCCCCATCCATCCAGCGTAGCTTAAGCCCGCCGATCCCTAGTTTCAGGCCCTTTTCCATACATACTGTGAAGAGGTTAGATTTATCTCACATGTTTCTATTAATCCTGTAAACATAATTGAAGTGAAAAATGGGGAAGGCGAAAAGAGTAAAAGTTTCCAAAGGTGAAACGAAACAACAAAAAGTGCCCTTGGCAGAACAAATAGAAGATGAAAAGACATTGAAATCAAAAAGTAGGAACAAAATTAAAATACGCACTGACGAAGATGAAGAGGTAACATATTATAGCTTAATAAAACTTTCGGTAAAATACAAATACATATTTCATCGTTAGGCGTACTGTCTATAGAATCAAACAATAATTTGTACGCGGATAAGTCACTACTCCTGTTTGTGTAGTATGAAATAAATACCCTAAGTCAGGTTATTTATATTATTGCAAATAAAATCATTAAAACCATTTAAAGATTTAATCAACGTGAATTTTAAACATATCTTTTCACTCTAAATTGTGCAGTTTGTGGACCCTACCCTCACAAGGAGGATCTTATCACAAGCCAGGCAGCAACAATTAGAGATTGACGGAGAAAATGAAATGGGACACACGTCAGCTTCTAAGAAGAAACTACTAGTAAAGCTCGACACAGAATTTAGCGATGCAGACGAACAGTCGAGCGAAGATGAATATAACGATTCGCAGTATTACGAGAATATTGAAATTAACGAAGAAGACGAACGCGCTATACAAATGTTTATGTCTAGAAATTCTGCGCCTATGAAAACATTGGCCGATATAATACTGGAGAAATTAACAGAAAAGAAGACAGAAATTGAAACTCAATTTTCAGATATAGGTTCCGTGCAAATGCAAGAATTGGATCCAAGAATCAAAGCAATGTACGAAGGTGTTAGAGATGTCTTGGCGAAATATCGCAGTGGAAAATTACCTAAGGCGTTTAAAATTGTTCCTAGCTTAAGAAATTGGGAACAAATATTGTACATCACGGATCCCCCGAAATGGTCTGCTGCTGCGATGTACCAAGCTACACGAATATTCGCGTCTAATCTCAAAGACAAAATGGCACAGAGATTTTACAATTTGGTATTGCTGCCTCGTATTAGAGACGATTTAATGGAGTATAAAAGATTGAACTTCCACTTGTATCAAGCATTACGGAAAGCGTTATTTAAACCTGCTGGTTTTATGAAGGGGATTCTACTTCCTTTATTAGAGTCTGGAACTTGTACATTACGAGAAGCTGTTATCGTTGGATCTGTAATCGCTAAAAATTCAATACCAATTCTCCATTCTTCGGCGGCAATATTGAAAATTGCAGAAATGGATTACACAGGCGCAAATAGTATTTTTCTTAGGATATTTTTGGATAAAAAGTATGCGCTTCCATACAGAGTTGTAGACGGCGTTGTGTTTCATTTCCTCAGGTAAAAATTATATTAGTATTCGAATTGTACGGTCTTAATTAGTATTATTGTACGCTGAAAATAACATTTGTTCGTAGGTTTGAGAGAGATCCTAGAGAACTTCCAGTACTATGGCACCAATCATTATTAACATTTGTGCAGCGCTACAAAAGTGATATTAGCTCTGAACAAAAAGAATCTTTACTAGGGTTATTGAAGAAACAATCGCATCACGCAATTACACCTGAAATACGTCGCGAATTGCAGCATGCCAAATGCAGAGATGTGGAAGCTACAGAACCTAAATCCGAACCGATGGTTTATTGAATCGTCAAACTATTTATATTTTATATCATCGAACTTGTAAATTAAAAATCTGTAAAGCCAAAACTGTTTCCACAGATTATTCTAATTTGATTAGTTTCTATAGATTAAGCATGCAAACGTTCACGCTTGCTTGTAAACAAATTACAATACAAATCACAAATTTTGTTAGCGTTACAAATTGAAAAATAAATTTTACGAATAGTGATAATTTGTGAAAAGTTATTTTTGAAAATATTTTATCGCGAAAGCAGTAAACTAATAAATGAACAAGTAGTTTCCCATTAACTAGATTCTTAAAGTACCTTAAAGTACATATACTAATTCGTGCCAACATAAGACTGACCTGTAAATGTTGTATATTCACGACTTATATTTATATACAATTTTTCTCTCTTCATTCAAATTCTATATACATATTTGAGTTGTACTCTATTTTTGTATATACGAAACACATTCGTTATTATTCAAACTGTGTTTTTAGTTAATTACAAATTGTTTTACTATTTTGTTTTTTAACATTTCTGTTATTATTTGAATAAAAAACGACGAAATACCTATATAAAGCCAAATAGATTGTTTCCTTATTAAAAAATTAGTTAGGGGGCGCCAAAAAATTGTTTCGCCTAGTGATTTTCTAGGGAATGATTGGCATAACCGCAGCCATTTGGAGCAAAACCGGAAATAAACATAACCTAAACGTTTATCTATCTCTTTCTATCAGTATTTCTCTCTCTCTTTCTGTCTCTTTCTTTTTTACAGTTTCTTTCTCTGTCTACTTCCTCTTTTGCCCCAAATCGCGGCAACCAATCAGCGACGATACACGTTGTTCCGATCACTGCCTAGAGGATCACTAGGCGAAACTAGTGATCCTGAAAGAAACTGTAAAAAAGAAACAAACAGAAACACTGACAGAAAGAAAGAGAATCTTTCTTACACCGTGCCGAAACCCAAGCGTAAGTCGCAATCCGGAGGTCGGATGTTCAAATCCCAGCACAGCAGTTTTACTTTTTTTTTATATTATTCTTTATTTCACTTTCTATATAACTTCGCAGTAGAATAAAAACTTGAAAATTAGTAATTTACAAATCATTTTCAAAGTTTGTATTTTTTGGTAATGGTGCCATTCGCGTTACCAAAAACCGCTGCAGCTGGCTGACGTATGATGTTAGTCTTCCGCTGTTCTACATATAAATAAACAGAAATAAATACATAATTGAAATTATAATTCTACAGGGAAAGAATAAATATTACTATAAACTTATCTTTTTTCGTTGAAAAAAAAATTCCACCGATAGAAATGCACTGGAAGGTGGAACAAAAGGTGGAAGACATACGTACAATGTGAGCCACTATAATACATACAATTATCATTGTGTGTATTTCACAAAATGTGCCGTCGAAACGTGACCGGCTACGGTTGAATATAAAGTGAATTTCGTGAAAAAAGCTGCAGCATGTGCCTTATTCTTTCGTTTCCCCCCAAAAATGGTAAAACACCATTTCCTCGGATCAACGCGAAAGAGGGAAATTTGTACCCGAAAAAGTTCTTTGTGCTCGATCTTTGAAATTACCATCAATAATGAAAGTAGTTACTAAGGTCACCAACCTTGTCCGAGGAGGGACACTCTCAGACACTCCCAGACACTATATATATATATATATATATGCGAAATAATTTATGTATCTGAATTTGAAAACTCGTGGTGTCAACATCTTTAAGTAACTACAATTACATAAATCAATCACAGCTATAAAATAAATACGGATATTTCTACACGTTGGCATATCTACTGTTTGTAGATATATAAAAATACGAAAGTCCTGTGACATGTCAAAATTTTATTTCACGGCGATAAATTGCGCGATCATAATATATACTAATTTTCAGAATAACAACATAACATTATTTAAATATATAAATTGACAAATATCGTTTAATATTGTGTTCGTTAAGCTTTTAAATCATACGTAAATTAAAACCATGATTCTTGACTATCACATAGTAAGTATACAGTTACAAATCGCTCAGAATACTGCTCAGTTTTGTTTCCAGTTTTCAAACATTTACACTTAACGTTAAAAGTACTAAAATACTGAAATAAAAATAACTGCTTTTGTACCCTAAAGTAACAAATTGTAAAATAATACAAGCATTTTCCTTTTCACGTTTGGGAGATCTTATTGCTAGATTGACACGTTTAACTATTTTTATAGTACCTTCTTGCAATATATTTTATATATATACAGAATTTAAATATAATATTCAGTTAAAATAAACGTTCCTTGCATTTAAGTGCCCAGATATTGCAATGTAAAAGTACCTACCAATTAAGTATAAAAAAATTATTTCCCTATTTCTTTAAATATTCGACAAGTTATTTTTGTTTATATACCGTTACATAAAATTTTATACTTATTCCTAAATAATCATGGCAGAAATCAATCATATTGTAAACCACACGTATACATTACAGCGCTCGAAATCCCACAAGTTTGAGGTACTTTCAATTTCTACAACGGTTCGAAAGTTTATTTTTTTTTAAAGAAACTGGTAATACTTTTGGATCCAGCTGCCGCTTTTTGTCTGCTTAACTCCTTCTTACTAATAGTAGTTTTCTGAGGCTACGGGAAGGAAATGAACATAATATAAATTCACCAAGGAAATATATACAACTTGGACACGTTTACGCGTGCATAGAGAAGCAAAAATTACCTTTTCTGACTTGGTTAAATCGAGAGTTTTTGGTTTTAATACTGATTCGTTTTCAGTTGTATCTTTCTTAGGTCTCTTCTCGTCAGTATTTTCCTTAGGACTACTTAATTTCCGTTTCTTAATTTCAGTATCGTCTGCTATATTTAAATGCTGCGCCAATTTTTTTGATAAATCTTCTGAAAGATATTCCGAGACTATACCATGCGCATACTTCAGATACTCTAGACAAAGAAATAAACATATTACACACATTACTTTAAATCGAAAGATTAATTTTAAACTTGATATCTAATGGTACACCAGGCTCAAAAATATCGTTCCAACTACCACTAAGGCAAGGCCCGGAGCTGCAGACCAACCAGCGTCGCGCCAGGGACTCGGTTGTTGGAACGATATATTCGAGCCCGGGGTACTCGATTCATTTCGTCTGAAACAGAATGTAGCTTATTCCTTACCCATCTCCGAAGCATTCTCAAGCTTAGTACTTTTAACGTACGTAGCACTAATAGCACCTTGCGATACGTGAATACCCTTTTGCTTTAATACATCGGCTACTCGCTCTACTTTCTTCTGCAACCAGATCAACGTCTTCTCTTCGTTAAATTTGAAGGCTTGCAACGATTCGTCTCCTTTGCGATCGGCGATTAGCGTCAGCTTTAAATTCTGACACTGAGCGAGACGAGCTGTCTCCGGAAAGTCTTCGTCCCAAAGACATTGATCGAGCGGTTGCACTTGCTGCGACTACGAGTGCAATATTCAGATTTACTAACATTTAAGCCTATCGGACCTACGCAGCGAAATAAATTGAACCGCTATATTCTATTGAAGTAGATCGCCGCGCACAGTAACATATTAACACGTTCGTCGCCCACCGTGAATCGGTGGAGTTTCTCCCAGGGCCCAACTCGGTGTGTAAACAGCGCGATAAGCTGGAAGAGCGATACGATGCGATTTAAATGTGGCCAGAGCCACGTAACCGAACGAAGAAGAGCGTCACCCATGTCTGGGTGACGGGGCCCCCCAAGGAAGCACACCACTCACCCACATCTGGGTGACGCGGCGACGAACGTGTTAAACGTTCACTGGGAGATTACCTTTCTTAAATAAGGCAGTACTAAAAATATCGGATCGATGGGAGTGGATAAATGCATCTTCCCATCGGACTTCACGTTATCGTCTATAAACCATGATCTCTTGTTTTCGTCGAACGTCAGAACTTCTTGTACTGTGAAATTGCCTGGGCTAAATACGAACATAGCGGCCTGATTCGTAGCCGGATGCCTTAATTTAATTACATCGGGTGTACCTCCGTCTGTGCTATCTAAGCCATCGCCTAAAACATACGAAGTATTTTAAAAAGCCACTTAACAGAATGACACTGTAATAAAGGGAATAGTGGAACTAAACGGTATTTTGCGACACCGGAGAAGCGATCGTAGAAATTACCGGCAAATCGTTAACTAGCACAACAAACACATGCCACGGGAATTTAATGCGTAGAATGAGATTTCACGTATTCAGTCACCTTTCATAAGGAAAACCCACGTATTTGTGCCTGGATATGAATTAGTTGTTTTGACGCATTTTTTTGGCGATGCTTTGGTACGCGGCATATTTACGCGCGTTTTACACGATCGATATCACGTTAGGTTATTTACTCTTCCCGCACGATTTTCACCGTGTATTAATACATATACGTAAAAGAAACTTAGCGATCAGCCATTCTTGGTAAAAGAGCTAGTCTTTAATTTTTTATTACTCTTCGATTGCAAGACACTGCGCTGCGTATCTCTTTGAGTAAACGAGCACGTTAAACGCAACATGCCGCCAGCGTTCCGCAGGATAACATTTGAAATCTCGATGTGTAGTCGAACGTCAGTGAATGGTCGATCGGAGAACCGGGCCGTGAAGAGGCGTTGCCGCGCTACGAGCCATCTTTTGAAAAAGAAAAGTCCATCGAAATCGTACTCTAGCGTGAAAGATTTAAACTACAACGCAAATACTTTCTATCGATAAAAAATATGGTCAATTTGAATATTTTATTTTAATGTACGGTGATGTTTGTATGTTTCGCGTAACGAAAGTCTTTCTGCATCGTGATTATAATGTATTTCAATTTAGAAGTGTGGCTTGAAATACACTGTTATGAACAATGCCCTTTTATGCTTGTCCTTTCTTTGTACGTTTATTGCACGTTGCTGCACAATAACCTTTATCGCTTTGTCGAGTTAGTATTTTTATTATATGTGTATGCATTTACAACGGATAGATTAAACAATTTAAAATTGCTTGGTGGATTCGGATTTTGGAAAATGTTATGGGTAAAAGATTACGACATATGTGGATAGAATTTGTTTTCATGTGTTTTACTACTCGGCTTCGCCCGAAATTTAGATTCTGATTTTATAAAAAAAAAATTTTTTTAGTTTTTTCCGAAAATAGTCACATTCATCTGGATTAGTCAGGCATAATCGGAATTAGTCGGAATTTATCGTTCCAAAATTTTTAGGCGACAGACAAACACACACAACGTATAGAAGCTTTCTGCTTTATATATTAAAGATATATATATATATATATAAAATAATCATTAGATTATTATAATATATTAGATTATTTGATTCCAACATTTCAAACATTATACGCTTTGTCAACGTTAAATAGAAATATTTTAGATACCCAAAACTTAAATTTCTATGATATTATGACTCAGTAGTGAGCGCCGTTTTTGTTTATAAAATTGTTTTCATAGTATGTTATTATAAAAATACAACGTTACTCTAAACAAGATTTTCTTATCTAAACGAAGACGAAAGCGAAGAAGAGGACACATTTATCGACAAAATATATGGCATTTCAGTTTATCTCTTTTTATATTATCCCGTACATGTATTTGAATTTCTGATAAAAAAATATCGCAGATATTGTGGCGAAAACATATGTAGCTTAAATAAAAAGGCCACAAAAGGTTTTACTATATATGCACATTGACATTCATAAATAATTATTCCGCGTCATCTATCGATGAATCATTCCACATGAATACGAATGCACGTATTCGCAAGAATAAGCAAGGCAAGGGATCCTACGGCAAGGGATTGCCGTGTATTAGTTTCAGGTGGCACGAATAATATGTATAGGCACGTACACCCCACTATTATAGATTCATACAATGTAGATGCAAAGAACCGATGTTTTTTTGTACGCAGGAGAAGTGCATAATATTATTCGAATTTTAAATACGCACGGATAATTAACTCGACACACACATACGCGCACGCACGCACGCGCGCTCACAGCGTGTATATACATATACATTATTGAGTTCTTGCTGGAAGCATCGAGGCCTCTTTCTTTGTACCTCATTACAGTTTCGTGCTGTTTTGTCAGTAATATACAAGGCAGCCTGTGGCACCTTGAAAGAGTTACGGATGACGTGATGCGAAAGTGGGTGTGCCCACTATTGACGAGCCGGCTATCCAGCGCGTAGGATCTGTCTGTTTCTACTTAACGAAGGCAATTCTACTGTGAACTTTTCTTCGACATAAATCTATCGTAAGTGTACGACCTCATCCGTTCCGAATAAGCTGAGATTATTGTGGAAGAATTAAATAATGCGAACTCCGCGTGTGTATAAATGCACAAGCAATCGATCGGTTGACTAGAATTTTTATAAATTCCAGGTTGTCAATTCTATAAACAAACATGTCACAACAACAGTATTACCCGTTTAAAGTAAGTACATTGTTATTATTCGCGTGGACTTTTAAAAGAAATTTCTTTACGCGATTACAATTAGATTAATCTATTTCTGGCTTGGGGTATTGATCAGCCGTATTTTTAACGGTGCTTCACTGGACAGATCAACCCACTGACGTCGGTACAATTTATGCACGTCTCGTAGCCGAGTCAAAGTACAACTTTCGATCGGATTTTACGAAAAGTATATGGTTTTCATCTAGCTTTCAGGAGAATGTATATTCAAACGACATTCAATTCCAAAAGCTTATTAAACGTATTACGCGAAATTAAATGAAATTCACGTCTCTTTTGTATGAAAAATTTCTTTTCAATGCATGCTGCGAAATTGCGAATTGTTTGCATGCTGTGAAAAGTAATACTTTTGTTACACTTCCTTATAAGGTTTTACGTACGATGTTACAACCTTGATTAGTATGTACTTAATATGATAATGAAGCCAGGGGTATGGACAATACATCAATCATAATTTTCTTCTGTTTTCTTAATTTTCATACTGGTAACTTCATTGTGTCTAAATTAAGGTATACCTGATCTATTAATTTGGATGTAAAAGTTAATTTCATTGCATACCTATGGTGACTCATACTTTATCGAATAATGTGTTGTAGTTAGTGATCGGGCTGATTCTGATACTATTAATGATATTTAATCAATTCGATACCAAGGTACTCAATAGGAAATATCGATACGCATCGAAATTTAGGTACTTGGTATCAAATATCGATACCGATTCTTCAACCGATACCATATCAATACTATACCGAATCAAAACCGGTTTGATACTTTACGAAAGTATCGATATTCGTTTGATACGTTACGAAATTATCGATATTCGTTTGATACGTTAAGAAATTATCGCCTTTGAAAAAACGCATTCAGCAGGTATCAAACAGTTATCGATATTCTCGTATAGGTATCAAATAGGTATCGATATTTTTGTGTAGGTATCAAACAGGTATTGATACATTAGTATACATACATAAGCATCAAAGAGGCATCGATTTCTTTTGATATCTTTGACTTTGATATGTACCAATACCAGATTGAAATTTGGAGAAGGGTATTGATATGTATCGATACGGTATCAGTCCCATCACTAGTTGTAGGAAGTGATCGGGCTGATACCGATACTATCAATGATGTTCAATCAATTCGATGCTAAAGTACTCGATGGACAGTATCGATGCGTATTGAAATTTTAGGTACTTGGTATCAATTTTCGATACTGATTCTTGAGTCGATATCAATTCCAAAAGTGCTTACATCGAATGAATACCCGTTTGATACCTCAGGAAAGTATCGATACTCGTTTGATACCTCATTAAAGTACCGATACCCGTTTGATACTTCAGGAAAGTATTGATACTCCTTTGATACCTTATGAAAGTACCGATACCCGTTAGATAACTCACGAAAGTATCGATCCCTTCATAGAGGTATCAAATAGGTATCGATACTTTCGTGAGGTATCGAACAGGTATCGATGCCTTTGTAGAGGTATCAGAAATATCGATACCTGTTTGATACTTCTATGAAAGTATCGATATTTCTGATACCTAGGTCTTAGATACTATTTGATACCGCATCATAATTTCCAGGTTGGTATCGATAGTATTGATTTGGCATCGGTCCGAACACTAGTCGCAGTCTCTAATATATATAATTTAGCAGTGTGCAATAACTAAATTAATAATTGCTTGAGCGTACGAAAGATATTATAACAGATATCTACTTTGTATTTTAGTGTACCCCTACAGTGTATCCTGCGGAGCCATTCGACGCGAATGCAGACGCCGGACTGTTGCGTAAAGCAATGAAAGGCTTCGGCACTGATGAGAAAACTATCATCGATGTACTTACAAGAAGGGGAATTGTTCAGCGACTGGAAATTGCTGAAGCGTATAAAACATTGTATGGGAAAGATTTAGTTAGTGATCTGAAGAGTGAACTTACAGGGAAATTAGAGGATATTATACTTGCTCTCATGACACCATTGCCTCATTATTATGCTAAAGAATTGCATAACGCGATTAGTGGATTCGGGACTGACGAAGAAGCTATTGTAGAGATTCTCTGCACCTTAAGTAATTACGGTATACGTACTATCGCAGCATTTTATGAAAACTGTAAGTTTACTTGTTAATTCTTTTTGAGACGAATATTTACCAAAGTTTAAAATACATAAACCACAGTGGTTCCTCGATAAAACTAGATTCGCTTTTTAAATGATTGTATTTAAAGTAATAATTCGCTTACTTTAAGGTTTTATTATGAAGGAGTGTTGTTGTTGTTTTTCTCGCAGATATATTTTTTTTAGATAGTTTTTAAGATTATTTAGATAGCTATTCAGGTTGTTGTTCTATACTAAAGCCGGGAATCCACCGGGAAGCCAAGCTATGCTATGCTACGTTTTATAAAAATTAGCTTCAATACATTCTTATGGAACCGTTTTCACCAAAAGCTACGTTAAAACATAGTATCGAGTAGCATAGCTTAGCTTAGCTTCCCGGTGGATTCCCGGTTTACAGTGTTTAATTTGGTAATAGCTTACTTTATTCAACCCATTACGTAATGCGTAATAATGCTATTTGTGTGCTTTGTTATTAACAGTGTATGGAAAAACACTTGAGAGTGATTTAAAGGGAGATACTTCAGGGCATTTTAAAAGACTGTTGGTTTCACTCGTCCAAGCGAATAGGGATGAAAATCAGGGTATAGATCATGCACAAGCTATAGCAGATGCACAAGCACTTTATGACGCTGGTATGTATTTTATACTTATTTTCATAATTCTTCTATGTTGCTTAAGAATGCATAAATGTGCGTGCAAGGGTATGCTTATGGTAAGTTTGACGAGGAAAGTACAATACACAATTTGTTAATGTTAAGAAAATGTGTGGATGATAAGAAAATATTATAATTGTATTCACTTAATACATACTTTTCTTTTATAATAGGTGAGAAACAGTGGGGTACAGATGAATCTCAGTTTAATGCTATTTTAGTAACGCGTAGTTATCAACAGTTAAGACAAACTTTCATTGAATACGAAAAAATATCTGGCCATGATATTGAAGTTGCTATTAAAAAAGAATTCTCTGGAAGTGTTGAGAAAGGTCTCCTAGGAATAGGTCAGTATCTTCATTTTAACGATACAACTTGTAAGAGTTTTCACTATTGAAAGAATGTTTAAATTGACTTACATAGGGTAAACCAGGCTTGGGAATTAAGTGAATCTTGGCGGCCGATTTTCAGAGGCAACGCCTCCTTTCTCCCGCCGCGCGTCTTGGCCCCCGCGGTGGCCTAGCTGCTTGGAGCTCCTCAGGCCCGTGCCACGTGACCCGCGCGTGGCGCGTTGATAAAGCAAAAACGCATCGACAATCGTGTTCTCTGGGATGATGTGGAAACCTATCGATACAATGTCGCCTTAATGCGTCACGCGCGGTTCATACGGTACGGGCCTGAAGCGCTCCAAGCACCTAGGCCGCCACGGGGGCCAAGACGCGCGGCGAGAGAAAGGAGACATTACCTCTGAAAATCGGCCACCAAGTTCACTTAATTCCTAAGTCTGGGGTAAACGATACAGTGGTTGACCACCTAAGAGCTTCAGTTTAGGTAACCGCTATGGAATAAGTAACTCGAATTTTATAAATGAAGTGTTGTTATGCCAGGCGGAAAGAGAAGTATCGAAGATAATTATAACACCAAAGAAACTTCGAGAAATCAGTAGTTTCGATATTATGCTATTGTAAAGAAACATAACTAAAAATTGTAGTTATTGACCGGTCGTGGCGTAGTTGTTGACCGGTCCAGGAACAGTTGTTGTCCACTTGCTGAATATAAAAGAAAATGGCATATTTTTTACTTTAAAATCACTTTAATTATTAAAACCATCTGTCACCATATCAAAATCAAAGACATATTGCTTGGAGCAGGGTGGGTTTCATGTGCACCCTTCACGACGTATGCCGTGCACTTTGCCGCGGTCTCATTGGCTTCTCATTCGCTTTTTTCTTTATTCTTAGATTTCTCTCTCACCTGCTCTGTTTTTTCTTCTTCTCTGTGCATCTCTTAGCCTCTTTCCTTTTCTTTTCTTTCGTCAAGCGCCTTTGAATTATCGTACCGACCCCCGGACCAATGAAAAATAGAAGTCATCGGAGGTGCATACCCGAAACCATATAAAAGCAGGGCACGTTGCCCCGTGCCTCCAAAGACTAAATCAATTTTCATCGCGGTATTTCAGCGCGAAAATCACGAGTGGTCAATAACTGTATTACTGTGCATTCGTCGAACCAGTTATTGAACACCCCCCAGAACACAGCATAATCACGTTCGACAAGACTGGACGTATGACGAATGTTAACATTGGGCCCTTGTCACCTATTGTGATCAGTGGCATTCACGGCAAACAAAGTTGAACAATGATTATACAGTCATTAAACAAGTCGCCGCTCTAAATATGCCCGCTAAGCCCTTACCTTCTTTGAGAGTTGAAATTACACGTTTTCCTTTCCGACGATCTCACGGCGGAATGCTTGTACTGAAATCATCGATTCTCGGTTGAAACGAAAGGTAGAACGGAAACGCGCATGTTCATTAGACTATGGCGGCAGAAATTTGAAGCGGTCAACTTCTGTACCCTGCTGGCCAATAACTGTATCGTTTACCCTATATCTATAGCAGAGGTGCGTAAAGAGCCGCTCGGATCCGGCGCCCAGGATTGCAGAGGTCTGCGAATCCGAGCGGCTCTTTGCGCACCTCTGATCTATAGGGTGATTCAGTAACTATTCACATTGCGCTTAATTTATTTGATTAGCTACTATCGTCTATTGATTCCAATATATTGATTCCGGATTATGTATTATTGGAGCAGCCCCTATACTTTTTGCTAAATATTATCTCGCGGAATATCTTTTTAAGTTTAATATTTGCATGTTCTCTTAGAAATCAGGCATATTCATTAAACATTGTACCTTTTGTGTAACAGTGAAGTGTGTGAAATCGAAAGTTGGTTTCTTCGCTGAACGATTATATGCTAGTATGCATGGCATAGGCACGAAGGATCGAACGTTGATTCGCATCATTGTTTCTCGAAGTGAGATTGATCTTGGTGATATCAAGAAGGCCTTTGAAGAGCGATTTGGAGAACTATTGGAAAATTGGATTGCTGTATGTATTTTTACGTTTCGCTAGCCAATTTTTTTATAATACGTAAGCTACGGGTCATTTTATGAAATACTATTGTGTAGGCATAATAGTATATTAATAACACTTATTTAGAGTATTCTGTGTATTTTATAAATATCAATGTCAAGGCTCATCGAGATGTATAACACCAGTTAGATTTGATTATTACAGTTTTCAAAATATTTTACATACTTTTTTTAAATACAGCTACTAGAAGCGAGGTAGCGAAAAATATTGGGATTACGAAAAGTTAAAATATGTTTGTCCATGCGCTAATTCGTGAAATTTAATATTTTAGGGTGACACGTCTGGGGATTACAAGAAAGCTCTACTATCCCTTGTTTCTACATAATTGAAGCGAAATACTTGACGATAAATCCGAAAGTTTTGGCAATTTTGTATGGCACGTATAGATTGTATGGAAAGTGTTTCCTATAAATTTTAGAGTAATAAGTTTGCTTCAAGTGCTTATGTACACCAATTATATTAATCCTATACATACATGGGCATAAAGACTGTGCCGTTTAGTATAGTTTTACACGATTTTTGAATTTCTACAGCATGCTTTTCATGATAATACTAAAATTTATTTTTGATGAAATGTTCTACTAAATCGCATTGTTATACTATTTTTTTTTTTTATTAAAAAAGTGTTCATAATGTTTACACTAGGAATCTCATATTTATACGAATTGTTGTAAAATCTACATGAAAATAAAAATATTACAAACGTTACCTTATGTGTTTAATTGTTTGAAAATATCAAAGAGTTACACACATTCTAAATACAACGCACAATTGAATTACATTGTTGCAAAGTTCATTTCCAATTGTATTTATTATCGAATATTGATTTAGATTGAATTATTAAATGAATTAAATTTGATAACACTCTCACCAAATTAAAATTCTTTGTTAAAATTCTCAGTGCCAACGAAACTCCTTTTTGGCCTTACACAAAGTCGCCTGCTGAAGGGCGCGTGCAGGTGGCGGGGCAGCACCGCCTCCGCCAGGGAAGATCGTAGGTATCCTGTGTCGTTAAACGTGGGTCCTTCCATTGTTGTGACTATTGAAATTGTCGATAAACTTTTGAAAAATTTGGAAGGACTGGAAGGACCCGCGTTTAACGTGGTTGGTCGATTCTAAGGAAAGCGACGCGAGGACAGCAAGCACGAAATGGACCTGAAGGGCCCATTTTACATACTAACATGCCGTAATAGGTTTCCAAACGTAATTATATGATTTATATGTGCCAGTAATTATGAAAATAACGGAAAGGAATGAAAAACAAAATACTTAAGTTATAAATTCGATTTGTCAGACATTTGACTTAACTCTGCGGCATCCGCCGGGCGAGAGGTAGCTTCAGAAAAGTTGACTACAGCAATACACTATACAGTCTCATAAATAAAGTAGATAAATATATTTCACTGTAAACATTCATGAAATCAGATAACCTTTTAAAAAAATATTCAACTTACATCTGAATTAATTATTAAATATCATTTCTTTTTTTTATTCCTCAAACTTCTGCGTACCATTCCTAAAAAAAACTATGAATCAATACATAGTTACAGATGTATATAACGTACGAATTATAAACGTAGAGATCAATATACAGGGTTATCCACATAACTCACAACGCACGTGCGAGAACAGACGAATTGACTAATTGTAAGTAGTCCGTCCCTGTCCTAAAGAAGAAATTGGATTTTGCGTGTACCAACGCCTTGCTCAGGGTATTTCCGTTGTTTTCCCCTGAGCCTGAGGACAAATGTCGAGGCGTTGTCTGAAAAAGGCCACGCGAGACACCTGTTCTGGCGCCGGCGGTCTTAGTTAAGGCAGGCTCTCATTACGCCTCGACTCGGCTCATTTTATTCTTCCCATGCTTTTCTTAAGGTGCGTATCGACTTTGCGAGGCACGCCCTGAAAGTGAAAAGGAACGGGGAATGCATTTCACGAGGCGTGCCTCACGAGCAAGCCTCGCAAACTCGATACGCACCTTTATGTAGTTTGACAATTTGACCGACACTGCGCCTCGCCTCGGCGCGACTCTGAGCCGCGGATTCTTTTTCAAGAATATTTTGAGGAAGAAAGGCAAGGCGAGGCATAGTGCGAGTGGATGCAATGCCACCGCACAGGAAGAGATTCTCTGAGCAACTGACCAAACACATGAACCGAGGCAAGCTCAGATAACTTGATGTACGAAAAAACCGAGGCGACGCGAGCCTAGATACGAGCGCGAAAAGAAGTTGCGCCGATCCGTGGCGAGGCGTAGTGAGAGCCTACCAGTGGATAACCCTATACAGGCTCATCATTTAATCTTGCAACCTGCGCTCGGGCGAACAGGTAAAATGGCAACAGCGCCATTCACGGAGGCATTCCACTGCAACCATGCACCGGCCGGCGTTTGGAAAGCGACCACTGGACAGCAGTGATGCCCGAGGTTCGAAAATTTTAGGATAGTCTCTTTCAAATTAAAGTCGCAAAGAGCTATTCGGAATTTCCGGGCCGGGCCGGTGCATGGTTGTAGTGGAATGCGTCCGCGAGGCGCTGTTGCCATTTTACCTGTTCGCCCGAGCGCAGGTTGCAAGATTAAATGATGACCCTGTACATACCTGTGTTAGATTTTTGTCCATTCGTAGGTTTTCTGTTTTTTTTAAATAATTTACTAATCGGTGGGTAAAACATGGCTGGCATTCTCTCGAAGCATTTATGCATCGGAGTCGCTATTATTTTATCCAGTGGAATCCAAGGGGAATTAAGTAAACTATGGAATTGTTCGTTATAAAGCGATTGAATATCAAAAATATTATTTCTGCGAACAAGAATGAAAGAATCAAAGTTAAAATAAATACTTCACGTATGTTGAAGAAGTTAAGTTAAGCATA
Organism: Andrena haemorrhoa; assembly: GCA_910592295.1. NCBI lineage: Eukaryota > Metazoa > Arthropoda > Insecta > Hymenoptera > Andrenidae > Andrena > Andrena haemorrhoa. The sequence goes on from OU342943.1 coordinate 10,742,409, forward strand.
TTTTACATTCTTCTGTAATCTATTTACCCTGGACTTTCCGCTTCTTTATAAACAGTTGCAAATGCTCCATTCCTTACTGTGTGCCTCATAATATAACGCCCTGGGGATAGGCTTGAAAGACACTGAATAACGTTGTGCAAAATCGTCAAAGAATCTTCGACTTTTACATTATAAAGCCTCTTGATTTCATTGTTAATCGACATCGCTGTACGATGTTCTATCTGCAGCACTTCCGACGTGTTTGCAGATATTCGAACTACAATGTAAAATTGTTATACGATACTTTTTAAACAATATGTAAAACATTTGCAATTTATGCTCCATACATTTATAATTTTGCAGGGCATCAATTTTTTACCTCGTGCAAGAAACGTGACAGGTCTAAATATGAGAGATATCCATTGTTTCAATGCTTCTTTTAACGTTACAGATTCAGCACCAAGATCAGCTTGATATTCTAATTTTGGTGCTAATATTAACAATCTCTGTAGATCTTCTTGCAAAGTCTGTAATAAAAATAAAACGTGTTATTCTAATATTATTCTTTACATCATATTGCATCGCGTTTTCTTACGTGCTATTTAATATTCGCAGTTAATCGCAAATATATACAAACCTCAAACCCATCTGTTTTTGTTCGAACTAATATTTTATATTCTTTGATGACATTTTTCATCAATTCGTTTTGCTCCGAAGCCTGTGAGCCAATGGTAAACAGTTTATACGATACATTATCTGCAGTATTTGCTTTATAGCGTTTCTTTTCTACACCTAATAATGACAAAAATTAATTACTTCATATAATTTTGTTTTTAATATCTTCCATTTCATTGGTAATTAGTGAAGCTTATTTGGTGGCTAATACGATCTATTAATTTAATTGTGTTTAACTATGACAATTTCTATTACAAACCGAAGGTATCTTTACCTTTGGCATTTGCGGCGAGATTAGGATTATTGCTGTCTGAAATAGTATGCGAAGGTTCTTTACAGTTTAATGTTACATCTTGAGGAGTGTCTGTGCCATTTTTTATATCCTGTTGGTTCGAAGTATTCGCAGTACTTTGATGTTCTTCAAGTATATTTAAATGTGACTCATTGCCAACGTGTGTAGAAGTGTTCTCAGGTTTTTCTTCCAGTTTTAAGAGGTCTTCAGAATTAATGTCACCAAATATATTGTCATCGTTATATGTTTTAGTACTGTCATCACATATTTAAATGTATCCATTAAAATGTTACTAAACGATGAAGTAAAGTTTATACAGATATAAAGAAGTTATTGTTCACTTTACCTTTCCGAAACAAGATGCTTTGTACGGACACAATAATACTTAAGAATGTACTTATATACCCAACTGTTTTTTTCTGCTATAGTGTTGGTAACCGGTGGTGTGGGTTTATCTATATAGATAACATTTTTATCATTATGCCTTTTTATGACTAGGGGTAAAATCCACGAATTTGAATAACTCGGTCCAATGTTATTTACTAAACAGTTAAGACCACCGGATGAAATTATTAAATCCACATTATTACTTTCAGCCAATTTTTGACAATTCGGATCTTCACTTACTGGTAACTTGGAAGAAACTGACGATTCATTGCCAAGATAGTTTTTAGGAAGAAACCTTTTTTGCAATTGTTTAGAATTTATACGTAGCATACATGGTTTTGTTAAAGTTGGTAGTACTATTTTTGGCAATTCACCCTGTAATAAAAGTCTTTCATTAACAGTAACACGCACAAACACATTAATAGATATACATATTACACATGCGTGCATTAAACATTGTTTATTAGTTTTATACGATTATATATTCACTCACCATCTGTAAAGGAACAGAAAGAAACTTTACTTCGATGTTCTTATCTGCTACAAATGGTACATTTGTAACTTCGGCATAATATCTAGGTAATTTACGAATATATTGTATTTTCGATCTCCAACGTAAATTTATATAATCTTCGCACATAACTGTAAACGATCTCTCGTGCCATTTACTTTTTGCAAATTTTAAAAATTCATCTTGTTCTTGAGATATGATTTTTTGTAAATCCTGTAAAAGATCAATTGGATAAACTGTATATGTGTACTAAAGCAATTATAGTCCACAACAGTGTCATTTTTAAATGCAGACATTGAAGAACACATAGTATCGAATATATGATTAACAATTTTTTTTTAATAACAGTACATGTATTTTATTTACCATATAATTTTGTAATTCTTCTCTTTCTGTTTGAGTTATTTTTGGTTTATCAGATTCTGAAAATCTTAATAAGACTCTTAAACACAATGCTTGCTGTTCTTTGTTTAATTTCGACATTTTAGGAAACTTAAATATTGGCTTGACGATACCAGGCACATAGCTCTTCATCTTTTTTGATTTCTTCGATTCACTTCCTTTTTTCACTTCAGTGGTTTCAATATCATCGCCATTATCTTCTGCATCCGGCTCCGATTCTATATCCCCCATTAAATGAGGTTTAACGTCTTTATAATCATCCTCAATATTTTTGAATGGGTCCACAAAAGTCCCAGTCATAATTTTGTGCATAACACTCTCCTTTCCCAATCTTTCATGGTTGATAAAGGTATTGTCTAACATATCTTCCAAAGGAGGATTCCTAATGAATTAAACATAATCGGTAAACTCGCGTGATAAACTATGCACAATTTTGACGATATTATTGTTGGCTGAACAGTAATCATTACTGTTTAACCCCTCAGCGTGGTATGACGAGCAGGACTCGTCATAGGAAAACTGTCCGCAAAAGGCAGTATGACAAGCACCGCTCGTCAAGGGACTTGGGACCAAGGTCTATTGAACACCCGAATTAGAGGCATGCTGTGCTCTTCTCGTATACATTCTGTAGGCCTTGAGAAGGAGATATTGCTGTGAAGAGAGCCTCTTCAAGAGAGTGGCTGTTTGGGAGGGATGAAAGTCTGATTGGTTAGATTAGAAGGTCTGACAATACTGCTTCAGGTCTGCTATGCAGTAACGCCTTATCAGCAGGGGTTAAGGTTTCGACCAATGCAATTCATTCCACAGCTAGGTACTGTTCTGGGCAGAAAGCCTCCACGCTGAAGGGTTAAAATTATCATTGAGGTATTACTAACGGTCATAGCGATATTCGATAACAAACTATATCAATATGTTTAAATGAACAATGAGTGATGAAACTAAAAAATTAATTAAAAGCATAACATCTTATAAACAAAATATACATTCAATTTAATAAAACTTCTTAACTGCAAAGGTTTGTACTCGCTACACCTTCGCGTCACGTCCGTTGACGAGCAGCACTCGTCATACCACCGCTGTGGACAATTTTCCGATGACGAGTCCTGCTCGTCATACCGCCGTTGCGGACAGTTTTCCTATGACGAGTCCCGCACGACATACTGCTGTTGCAGACAGTTTTCATTAAAGTTGGTTAATTATTATAGGAAGTGTTCAAAATGATAAATAAAAGTGTATCTCTGTACACAGAGTATCCCGGGTATACAGTTGAAAAACTTGAAAATGTTGAAAAAGTTAATAAATCTACAAACGGCTTTTTTTGAATTTTCATTACAGGCTGAGAAAAAAAAGTTGAGAAAACGACCCTTACTACTTTTTTTGCTATTCCGACCAATTGCAATTTTTTTCAAAACGACGTAATACGTTACTTAGCAAACTAATCCTTCTAGCTTCTAAAAAAAACTCAAGGCGTTTGGATCAATTTTAAGAATGTTATGCGATTTTAAAGAGTATACGATTTTAGGTGTGAGCCACTGTACATTACTGTAACAAACGTCAGTCATCGGAACGAATGTACAATCGTTCTTGTAAATATTAGGTTAAGGATGTAATACAACTTTATATTTACCAATCAATATTTAAGAATCTATCCATGGTATATAAAATGAAACGAATCCTTGAGGAACTATAACAGATTCAACGTTTCTTTCAAAATTAAATTTCTTTTTCAGAAAATTGTTGATAGAACAAGCAACATCAACACATCAGCCTTTCATCCACTTCGGTCAACTTCGGTCAACTTCGGTATTCCGATTCCCGCTACTATCGTCATTGCATTCACATCACATGATTGTATGTATGTACACTCGGCTCAACGATTGCAGCCGATCGAGTTTGGATTGCGGCAGTTCCCTAGATTCTACATCTAAACCGAAGGGATCGATGGAGCTTTGTTTCCCCAGAGGATCATTAGTTTCCATCTATCTCTTTGGTTTAGTAGGGTTTCATGTAGGGATGCCGATCTTTCTCATAAAATCGATTTTTCGATTCAATTCAGATCGTTGTGCAAAGAATCGATTCGTAAAAAAATCGGAACCTAAAAAATCGATCCATCGAGATCGATTCATTATAATAAAAAAATATAAAGGGCAGTTTTTGAACACTCTAAATTGCAAAATGAATGCAGTCAAAGGTTTTTTATGTCACAGTGCGAACATGACTATAGCATAGACCAGGTATAGGATAGACCTATCACGCAATGTAATTTTGTGTCACGCTCTCGGGGGGCTCGCGAGCCCCCTTACCATTTTCGTGTCACGTGTAACGTTACCGGTAAAGTCCCGACACAGATTGTAACGCTAGGTAGGAATTAGAATTGAAGAAGTGTAAATTTAGGTCATTCGCAACCCGCGATTTACAAATGATTCTGTTAGGGTGCGTTCCACTTACGCCCAAATCGCCCGTGATTTGATTAAGCTAGGTTCTCCTGGACGCAACGTCAAGAACTATTGTTCTTTGGGCAAATAGGAGCAGAGCTCCTCCAACGCCATCCAACGAAATGTATCGTGGTAAATAAACAATACAATACAATACAACGTCACGAACTTCAAAGTCGATTTTCTCAAAAATGAAGCGCGATATCAAAAAATTGTACTCTTTTTTTCTCGACTTATTTCGTTATTATAAGTCGCATAGAAAGAGTAACTTTTTTTCATATCGCGCTTAATTTTCAAGAAAATCGACTTTGAAGTTTTTGACGTTGCGTTCAGTCGCGTACAGGAGAACCTAGCTTAATGAAATCACGGGCGATTTGGGCGTAAGTGGAACACACCCTTAGAGTAACAATTTACAGATCGTTTTATAAACGTATTCCGTGCAACGACCGAGAAAGAAGGATCACAACAAAACAAGAACACATTCGCCTTTTAACCTTGCTGCCCTATTCGGGTTTATTAAACGCAAAATAAATTTATTTAACATACAAATTTATATAAACAACATTATTTGTGGAAGACATGCTTTCATGATGTAACGTGGAATACCTCGTCAAGGAATTGTAACTTGGTATAGTTCAGTAAGGTGCTGAAGCAGAGGACATTAAAATTTGTCAAAAACCCATCAGTTCCAGTATCCCGCTGAAATACTCCAACTTGCAGTTATTCTATTATCTTAACACTGTACTCGTGTTCTGGGGTCCGGTATGTACCATCAAATTGTTGAAAGGCGGGTACTCAATAATCTTCTCTCTTCAGAGGACCCAATATGGCGGATGCGCATGCTAACCTCTTTAGCGCTCCAATCAGTGGTGGGTCCGCATTTTACCTAACGTAGAAAAGTGAATTTTCTACGCGTAGAATAAGACGTAGTAAATACCTTAACTGGACCAGGCGCCTAAAAGGCGCATGGAACTGGCGTCTGAAAGGAGCCAGGAATAGGCGCCTTAAACGAGGCCTGCGTCCAGTCGCTTGCGATCAGTAGTCGCTGCGATCAGCAGTCGCTTGCGATAAGTAGTCGCTCCGTCCAGTCGCTTGCGATAAGTAGTCGCTCCGTCCAGTCGCTTGCGATAAGTAGTCGCTGCGTCCGGTCGCTTGCGATCAGTAGTCGCTGCGTCCGGTCGCTTGCGATCAGTAGTCGCTGCGTCCGGTCGCTTGCGATCAGTAGTCGCTGCGTCCGGTCGCTTGCGATCAGTAGTCGCTGCGTCCGGTCGCTTGCGATCAGTAGTCGCTGCGTCCGGTCGCTTGCGATCAGTAGTCGCTGCGTCCGGTCGCTTGCGATCAGTAGTCGCTGCGTCCGGTCGCTTGCGATCAGTAGTCGCGGCGTCCGGTCGCTTGCGATCAGTAGTCGCTGCGTCCGGTCGCTTGCGATCAGTAGTCGCTGCGTCCGGTCGCTTGCGATCAGTAGTCGCTGCGTCCGGTCGCTTGCGATCAGTAGTCGCTGCGTCCAGTCGCTTGCGATCAGTAGTCGCTGCGTCCAGTCGCTTGCGATCAGTAGTCGCTGCGTCCAGTCGCTTGCGATCAGTAGTCGCTGCGTCCAGTCGCTTGCGATCAGTAGTCGCTGCGTCCAGTCGATGGCGATCAGTAGTCGCTGCGTCCAGTCGCTTGCGATCAGTAGTCGCTGCGTCCAGTCGCTTGCGATCAGTAGTCGCTGCGTCCACGAATGTTCGCTGCGAACATTCGCTGCGAACATTCGCTGCGAACATTCGCTGCGAACATTCGCTGCGAACATTCGCTGCGAACATTCGCTGCGAACATTCGCTGCGAACATTCGCTGCGAACATTCGCTGCGAACATTCGCTGCGAACATTCGCTGCGAACATTCGCTGCGAACATTCGCTGCGAACATTCGCTGCGAACATTCGCTGCGAACATTCGCTGCGAACATTCGCTGCGAACATTCGCTGCGAACATTCGCTGCGAACATTCGCTGCGAACATTCGCTGCGAACATTCGCTGCGAACATTCGCTGCGAACATTCGCTGCGAACATTCGCTGCGAACATTCGCTGCGAACATTCGCTGCGAACATTCGCTGCGAACATTCGCTGCGAACATTCGCTGCGAACATTCGCTGCGAACATTCGCTGCGAACATTCGCTGCGAACATTCGCTGCGAACATTCGCTGCGAACATTCGCTGCGAACATTCGCTGCGAACATTCGCTGCGAACATTCGCTGCGAACATTCGCTGCGAACATTCGCTGCGAACATTCGCTGCGAACATTCGCTGCGAACATTCGCTGCGAACATTCGCTGCGAACATTCGCTGCGAACATTCGCTGCGAACATTCGCTGCGAACATTCGCTGCGAACATTCGCTGCGAACATTCGCTGCGAACATTCGCTGCGAACATTCGCTGCGAACATTCGCTGCGAACATTCGCTGCGAACATTCGCTGCGAACATTCGCTGCGAACATTCGCTGCGAACATTCGCTGCGAACATTCGCTGCGAACATTCGCTGCGAACATTCGCTGCGAACATTCGCTGCGAACATTCGCTGCGAACATTCGCTGCGAACATTCGCTGCGAACATTCGCTGCGAACATTCGCTGCGAACATTCGCTGCGAACATTCGCTGCGAACATTCGCTGCGAACATTCGCTGCGAACATTCGCTGCGAACATTCGCTGCGAACATTCGCTGCGAACATTCGCTGCGAACATTCGCTGCGAACATTCGCTGCGAACATTCGCTGCGAACATTCGCTGCGAACATTCGCTGCGAACATTCGCTGCGAACATTCGCTGCGAACATTCGCTGCGAACATTCGCTGCGAACATTCGCTGCGAACATTCGCTGCGAACATTCGCTGCGAACATTCGCTGCGAACATTCGCTGCGAACATTCGCTGCGAACATTCGCTGCGAACATTCGCTGCGAACATTCGCTGCGAACATTCGCTGCGAACATTCGCTGCGAACATTCGCTGCGAACATTCGCTGCGAACATTCGCTGCGAACATTCGCTGCGAACATTCGCTGCGAACATTCGCTGCGAACATTCGCTGCGAACATTCGCTGCGAACATTCGCTGCGAACATTCGCTGCGAACATTCGCTGCGAACATTCGCTGCGAACATTCGCTGCGAACATTCGCTGCGAACATTCGCTGCGAACATTCGCTGCGAACATTCGCTGCGAACATTCGCTGCGAACATTCGCTGCGAACATTCGCTGCGAACATTCGCTGCGAACATTCGCTGCGAACATTCGCTGCGAACATTCGCTGCGAACATTCGCTGCGAACATTCGCTGCGAACATTCGCTGCGAACATTCGCTGCGAACATTCGCTGCGAACATTCGCTGCGAACATTCGCTGCGAACATTCGCTGCGAACATTCGCTGCGAACATTCGCTGCGAACATTCGCTGCGAACATTCGCTGCGAACATTCGCTGCGAACATTCGCTGCGAACATTCGCTGCGAACATTCGCTGCGAACATTCGCTGCGAACATTCGCTGCGAACATTCGCTGCGAACATTCGCTGCGAACATTCGCTGCGAACATTCGCTGCGAACATTCGCTGCGAACATTCGCTGCGAACATTCGCTGCGAACATTCGCTGCGAACATTCGCTGCGAACATTCGCTGCGAACATTCGCTGCGAACATTCGCTGCGAACATTCGCTGCGAACATTCGCTGCGAACATTCGCTGCGAACATTCGCTGCGAACATTCGCTGCGAACATTCGCTGCGAACATTCGCTGCGAACATTCGCTGCGAACATTCGCTGCGAACATTCGCTGCGAACATTCGCTGCGAACATTCGCTGCGAACATTCGCTGCGAACATTCGCTGCGAACATTCGCTGCGAACATTCGCTGCGAACATTCGCTGCGAACATTCGCTGCGAACATTCGCTGCGAACATTCGCTGCGAACATTCGCTGCGAACATTCGCTGCGAACATTCGCTGCGAACATTCGCTGCGAACATTCGCTGCGAACATTCGCTGCGAACATTCGCTGCGAACATTCGCTGCGAACATTCGCTGCGAACATTCGCTGCGAACATTCGCTGCGAACATTCGCTGCGAACATTCGCTGCGAACATTCGCTGCGAACATTCGCTGCGAACATTCGCTGCGAACATTCGCTGCGAACATTCGCTGCGAACATTCGCTGCGAACATTCGCTGCGAACATTCGCTGCGAACATTCGCTGCGAACATTCGCTGCGAACATTCGCTGCGAACATTCGCTGCGAACATTCGCTGCGAACATTCGCTGCGAACATTCGCTGCGAACATTCGCTGCGAACATTCGCTGCGAACATTCGCTGCGAACATTCGCTGCGAACATTCGCTGCGAACATTCGCTGCGAACATTCGCTGCGAACATTCGCTGCGAACATTCGCTGCGAACATTCGCTGCGAACATTCGCTGCGAACATTCGCTGCGAACATTCGCTGCGAACATTCGCTGCGAACATTCGCTGCGAACATTCGCTGCGAACATTCGCTGCGAACATTCGCTGCGAACATTCGCTGCGAACATTCGCTGCGAACATTCGCTGCGAACATTCGCTGCGAACATTCGCTGCGAACATTCGCTGCGAACATTCGCTGCGAACATTCGCTGCGAACATTCGCTGCGAACATTCGCTGCGAACATTCGCTGCGAACATTCGCTGCGAACATTCGCTGCGAACATTCGCTGCGAACATTCGCTGCGAACATTCGCTGCGAACATTCGCTGCGAACATTCGCTGCGAACATTCGCTGCGAACATTCGCTGCGAACATTCGCTGCGAACATTCGCTGCGAACATTCGCTGCGAACATTCGCTGCGAACATTCGCTGCGAACATTCGCTGCGAACATTCGCTGCGAACATTCGCTGCGAACATTCGCTGCGAACATTCGCTGCGAACATTCGCTGCGAACATTCGCTGCGAACATTCGCTGCGAACATTCGCTGCGAACATTCGCTGCGAACATTCGCTGCGAACATTCGCTGCGAACATTCGCTGCGAGTAGTATAGAGGGGCCTCTCGACCGTAAAGCGCATGCGCCGATATCGTGCGAGAGAGAATGACATCGTGCGAGCGAGAGAATATAGAGGACCCTCATCGACCGTAATGCGCATGCACCGATATCGTCGACGACGATCCGCGGTTACTATGATTCATGGACCTAAAGGACGGTGCATAAAGTAGACTTATGGACGCGGGAGTGAAGATCTCCGCGGGGTGGGACGGTATACTCTCAGCCATCTTGTGCCGGTCAAAATAGTGCTGTCATCTATGTCCTCTTCATTCAAACTTTTCGTGGAAGTCCTACTTTACCATCCTTCCACAATGCAAACTGGCATTTTTATGATTGGATTTATAAATAATTACACGAGAACTGATGCCGTAAATACTTATTATGTACGTCTATACCAAAGACGCCAATCCACGTCAATTGCACACCAATCTACGCCAAACGTCAAGCCAAGCTAGTACTAATAAGTAATCTCGCCTAAAGAGTGCAGCACAAGTTGACCGGTACAAGATGGCTGAAGTTATTCCTTCCCTCCCCGCGGAGATCTTCAACTCCCCGCAACTATGCACCGTCCTTTAGGTCCATGCTATGATTATTTATCGTTGTTTACGCTCCTACTTCTCTCGCTCGCACGATGTCATTCTCTCTCGCACGATATCGACGCATGCGCATTACGGTCGAGAGGTCCCTCTATACTTCTCTCGCTCGCACATGTCTTTCTCTCTCGCACCATGTTCCGGACAGTTTCAAGCTCTCAATGAGACCTCCATATCTATATGCTCTAAGGTAATACCAGGTAATACAGTTTGGGTGGTGACACGAAGTCCCATAAGGTGATAGGTCTATTCTATACTTCGTCGATGACTATAGATATAGGTTTTTATTTTCTTTTAGTTTAGTTTCTTGTAATCCTAACAGATGGCACCTCAGGACACAGTCTGTAAGCGTTAGTGATCAGTGATCCCACTGTTATTAGATATAACAGGGATCTTGATTTCTAGTTGGATGGGTTTGTTTCGTTCACTTCGTTGCCCGTGGAGGCACGCTGCTCGCTGAACTAGGATTTTTAGAATAACAATACAACTAAAGAAATAATTTAAACTCAAACAAGGGAAATAAACTTTAATATTACTGAAACTTTAATAAAACTGAATTTGGATTTGATACAAATTGGAAATTCACAGGATACGTCTTATAACGCGCTTTACAAAGCGCATCGGTTTTACATATTTTGTTAACCACAAAATGGCCTCAGATACTAGGAGCCAATCGGAGAATTATTAATAATAAGATAAATTCCTATTCGTCGTTACATTTTCTCTCGGATATCGATTTCTTATTTATCAAGCGTTTAACACCTTTGCGCAGGCTTTACACATTTAGGAGAAGGGATAAAAGTGGAATTCAAATGTTCAAACACCTGCTTCCAAGGAAGTTTTGATTAATTTATAATCTTGAAGTGTATTTATTAAAAGAATCTGTAACTGTATTCAAACTCCCCGAACTTGTGCTAACATCACTTTTGCTTCCCTTTCCTATTACATTTGTGTGGTCTGATATGGGTCTGATTCAAATTTCGCACTTCCAGAGTTTGCGCTACACGCTGCTAGAGATCCGCGATCTCTATGGTTGCGATACGATCTTTGAATCGATCCCTGTCTTGAGAATCGATTTAAAAAATCGAAAATCGCGACAAAAAAGATCGATCTTTGAAAGATCGATTTTAAATCGGCATCTCTAGTTTCATGTACAGGGAGATCGATGGAACTTTGATTCCATCTATCTCTCTACGGGTCTCAAAACGCAGCAACCTTCTCCTGGTGAGACCTGGTAATCGGTGAGAACCGAGCCGATAGCTGCGATTGTCAAATACTCTAGTCGGATATAAGAATTTCTTTAACTTGCAATACTATGGTACAATGTAACATGGAATGTTGTTTGATTGTTCGTACCGGACCCCAGAACACGAGTACAGTGTTAAGATAAAAGAATAACTGCAAGTTGGCATATTTCAGCGAGATACTGGAACTGATGGGTTTTTGATGATTTCTAAAGTCTTCTCTTTAAACGATCTTTAAATTGTTACTGTAACAGGAATCATTTGTAAATCGCGGGTTTCGAATTACCTAAATTTCTACTTCTTGAATTCTAATTCCTGCCATGCGTAGCGTTACAATCTGTGTCGAGACTTCACCGGTAACGTTACACGTGACACGAAAATGGTAAGGGGGCTTGCGAACCCCCCGAGCGTGTGACACAAAATAGCATGACCTTGATCACGAAATTATGATAAATTTCACGAAATTATGATAAATTTCACGAAAATATGATAAATTGAATAATTTTAATTAGGTTTGTTTAAAATATTGGAAATGGTGTCAGTAGATGTTCACGAAATATTGGAATGATCGACTTCTATTGCATTTCGGTCGCGTTTACGTAGAATTCAATGATATTGCAATGATTTTTAAGAATCTATCTCTATGAAGCTGTTGTAATTGCATTTACTTTCGGTTTTGGATGCAAGTTGATCGAGGACATGCTATTCAAGCATGAATAATTAACGAATTTTGATTCTTGCCATGAATTTTGGATATTTACAAAGATCGTGATATATTTTAAAGTAATATTCGAATAACACGAACATGTTTACAACTTTAATGACGAAAGCCGCTATTATGATTCATTTAAATGTAATAATTATTTCTGATATAGTATATTTTGGATAATATCGTGTTACTGAAATGTAAAGCTTCTCCTATTCAGCGAGCATTCTGTATTTTCGCATCACACCTTGTATTCTAACAACAAACCTAATTAAAATATTTGAAATGGTGTCAGTAGATGTTCACGAAATATTAGAATGATCGACTTCTATTGCATTTCGGTCGCGTTTACGTAGAATTCAATGATATTGCAATGATTTTTAAGAATCTATCTCTATGGAGCTGTTGTAATTGCATTTACTTTCGGTTTTGGATGCTATGGCCAACAATGATTCAATAAATTAATGACAAAAATACGTATACCAAACGTATTGCCACCTCTTCCATTCAAGGGATGACCAGAAGCCACCCAAGCTCCGTTCGAATTAATCGCCAAGTGTCATGGCATCGCCTGCCCTTTGTTTTCAATTCCTTTCAAATCCCGCCTCAGCGTCTGTAATCGAACGATGCAACAAGTTTAAAGCAACTGCATTAAAACATTCGTAAGGAAATTAAACAACGAATAAACTTGAAATATTCCCAAAACGAATAACATGGAGACACGATATGTGTGCACTAAATGTGCAAAAATATCGTTGAGGCAACGAAGGGAATACGCGACGAACATCTAACGGTTTTCTCGCGATATTTAATCAATTTCGGGACGAAAGTGTATTAATATAGTAGCAGCAAGTGACGATAGGGAGTAAAGAAGAAGACTAATAATGATTAGATGTAATTGGGTGGCGATAGATAATGTACGCGTACCATTTAAGTACGGAGCTATCGAAGCGTCTTAACCCCACGATATCCACGGAACGAATGCCCCCTGCGCCCGCCGCTGTACTTCGGCGAATATGGGCTTAGGGGAGGGGGGCCAGACATACATATGTACTTCCGAAGTGTAGGATATTGGTCTGTTATTCACGCCGAGTGACGTATACATACAATCGCGGCTCGTGGCCGATTCGTCTGCACAGAGGTGACTTGGTTCGGTCATAATAACAGTCGTTTCTACACACACGTTCTGCTACAGGACAAATAGAAATATTACGCGTAATATATTTCCTTCGTTTATAAAATATGTATCTAGCATCTACGTACAGGATACTTTAATAAAGCTTGTAAAAATTAACACGGATAGCTTAGTAAGCATATGTATATTCGTAAATTATTGTAATATGTGATATACAGTTTCTTATTGGAAAACTTTTTACAAGCTTCGCGATTGTTGGATATTTCGTGTCTGCCTTGAGTGCATGATGGAATGTAAAGGTCCAAATTGAATCCACACTCCAAGAGGAGATACTGCGATTATGGTTTATTGTTTAAAGAAGGAAAGGTGTTCCTTTTCTGATTAGGCCGAGTGGGCACCGATATTCTTTCGTTCTTTGCGACTTGGCTGTTACAGACGTATATTCCAACTTCTTTCTTAATTAAAGTTTTAGATTTTAGTAACAAAAGACTTGCTTTAATTACTCACGTATTCCACAACCAACAGCGACACAGTCGAAATAGCAATCCGGCGTTACCATCTGCACATAAAATGAATACTCATTCCGCATACATTTGTGTGAGCATAATAAGGCGTTTGTGATTAACGCGAGAGCTAATGAAAGCTCCGTGGAAAGTAGGTATAAGTAAAAGAAGCAATCGCGAGATCTGATTTTCTTCAAATATTTATATTAAAGACACCTGTTAAGCGTCGATGCATATACAGTGAGTGTAAAAAAGTATTCGTACAGCGACCAATTTAAAGTAAAACTTTGTATATCCGTGTCAGTAATAAATTTTAGCGGAAAAAATGATTAATACATATTCTTCGATGTTTGTAGAATAGATTTTGTATAAACAAAATTTTATTCCCCTTAACATTTACAAAGATATTAACATAAATAGATAAAACGTGCAGAAATGGACGCGCAAAAAGTATTCGTACAGTGAAATAAAGTATTAATAAACTATGGAAATAAACTAAATATTTAATGTTTTAATAGTTTGTGAGATTGTCTTTTGATTTTATAATAGCTTTGAAGCTTATTGGTATGGAATTTACTGAGTTGAATGTTGTAGCAGGCTGTATTATACTCTACTCTTCTAGCAGCGCGGTTTTCAAACTTTCTTTAAATGTAATATTATGATTACGTATTTTTTTATCCAGATAATCCCATAGATGCTCTATGGGATTGATATGTGGTGATTATGGCGCCAGTTTTAAATATTTTGGTGTGTTATATAAAACCCTTTGCCCAGTATTATATGGAGAATGCATTGGGTCATTGTCATAGGTAAATATAAAATTGGCATTAAGTCCCATTTTATTTGCACAAGCATGGATGTGTTGGGTCAGGATGTTAATACAAACTCCATGATTCATAATACCCTCGATGAAATGTAGAGCATACACCCCCAGCCAAATGCAGAACCCACGCAGTATTTCACCGTAGGTCGCGAATTTTCTTTCCTCAACTCTGTATTCTTTTTCTCCATACTGTGAAGTGTATTTTGGACCCAACTATTTCGAATTTGTTTATGTTAGTGAATTTTCAATACAGAAGCGAAATGGTTTGGCAAAACGCGCGAAACCGACAGTGGTAGTCACGCGCGTTAAGCGTTTGTATTACGCTGAGCGGCAGTGGATCGCGCGCCGCCGTTGACTACCACTGTCGGCTCCGCGCGTATTGAAATCCGCGCGGATTTCGCTTCTGTATTGAAAACAAAATGAGACTTACCACTTCTGTTGACGCTTTCCGAAGGAAAACTGTCTGCTGCATCGCGTGGAATGGTCAGATTTTCTCCCAGACAATTAGTTTTGGAAATAAATTGAAAGATATCTGCAAAAATGGGTGCACTTCGGGTGTCCTTTTCCCTTTGATCGTTGTTTAAACATATTTAAATATTCATAATGCAATAATAACTTATATCGTTGTATTCGGGAGGGTTCGTAAAATAATTTGACGCAACGAGCAACCGAATAACTATTACCGTTTCGGCATAAAATATGTTCAAAGTCGAAAATTTGCAGTTTTTTTCAAAATTGAATTTCTCAAAAACTGAGGCTGATGGCGACAAACGGTTTGCGGATTCGTTTTCAGCACACGAAAACCTATAAGAAACAGCTATTGAATGTTACAAGTCCGAAAAAAGTCAAAATTTGTCGTACTGTGTAATTGGATCCTATTTGCCCCGAGTATTATTACACCGCCTACACTAACATTTACAGTAAAATCTAATTCTTAAAAGCCTCACAGAAAGTTGCACGATGCATGAGTGTCGTGGGGTGCATAGATGCAACTGCAAATCGAGTTACATTTGAAACCCGCATTGTGAAATAAAATTTTGTCTAGCCCCGATAAATTCATCGGTTCAGTGAAGTGTGTGCATGTCATAGTGCATATTATGTCGTGATTTCTCAATTCGCGTATCAATTTCATCGATTACTGGACCATGTGGGAGGCCTTTTAACAGGATTCCGTTGAGATATACTCGTTACTTGGAGAAATATGAGTGACATATTTGTTTCTCCCCCTTAGTTACTAACGTCGACGAAGTATTATAAATATTCCTGCAACTATTCATTTACACCAAGTTCAACTACAATGTATTTATACATTATAAATAATACTATGTGATATGTATGAGCATTAAAATCAGCGTAGAAAATGGGCGTAGAAAATCATATGCAAATCCAAGGCTAAATGCTACTAATTGCTTGATATCTCGAGTTCTATCGATCATAGTTAATAATAATTTATACTGGGCGGTTAGTGTAAATGTTGTTAACATTATTTGTCATAGCAATAGCCACTGGAATTATTTTAGCAGAAAATCCATTTTTGCCGAAGAATTCGTTGGATTTCGCAATTGTAAATAACCGTCGTCCTTGTTTTGATCGGGGGACATCGTTTCTCGAAGTCTAGGTGGGGAGCTCACGGAGCTCGTTGTATTCAGTCGTCGTCGGTCCTCCGAGCCTGGAGGACGTCCCGGGACCTGGTCAGGGTTTCAACCCTGGTTCTTCCCCCGGCCCCTCGCCCCCCTCTCCCCTGGGTTAGCTTGTTCGGTTGGTGCCGATGAAATTTTGTGGTTCGTTGAGCCATTCAAAATTTTATTGTTCTGCCAAGGTCAGAACTGATTTTCCTCCCTTTGTAACTGATTTCTTCGGTTGTTTTTCATCATCTGTCCGATTTCATGCATTCCTTCAAGGATTTTTGCACGAGTCGTTCTATTTCGTGTATTTCTTCGATGGATTTGCATGATCTGTCATATTTTATACATTTATTCGATGGGTTTAAATGATTTATTTAATTTCATGGATTTCTTCCACGGTTTTGTATGACTTCTGTTACTCTGTCATGCATCTCATCAGGGGGTCTACATTCCCTGCTCTTCTTCATGTATCTCAACGATGGTTTTGCATGGTTTATTCTACTTCATGCATTTCTTCGATGGTTTGGCATGATTTATTTCATTTCGTGGATTTCTTCGATGGTTGTCCATGATTCGTTTCGTTTCGTCGATTTCTTCGATGGTTTTGTCTGATTTCTGTCACTCTGTCATGCATCTCATCGGTGGGTCTACATTCTCTGCTCTTTCCTTCATGTACTTATCTCTGCGATGGTTCTGCATGCTCGTGCGTGCTCTTCTATAGGTCGAAATTATCTCGATCAGCTCCAACTCAATAAGCTTTTGCTTAATTTCTTTCCAGGCCGACCACACCGTTACTAACATAAAGCAGTTGATTGTTTCAGCTTTTCAGGTTCACCGTTACGCGGGGAATGGATTTAATAACATAAAATATTTAAAAAGAAACTAGTGAAAAGTGGTAGTGGAAAGTAATAGTGAAAAGTGATAGTGAAAAGTGTATTATAACATGAAGTATTTAAGGTCCCGTGTAAAATTGCGAAGTAGTCACTAAATCATTAGCTTTGTTGCTCGTTTATTGGCTCCTCATCTCGGATGAGGAGGTCACCGCTGTTTCCGTTTCCGGAAACAAGTGACTGAGCATGGAATCGGTATGGGTGGATCGGTTTCATCCTCTGGTGTTCTTGTCGAAAGGGAAAAGTTTCGGGCGTAGGGGGTGTACCTTTTGGTACACTGCCTGCGTAAGTCACCCGGTCCGATACCCAGTCTCCGGGTTAGTCGGCTCAAGTCTGGTCACAGCTAGTGCTCCTGGCGAGTCGCACGGTGCAAGAGGAATCGTCTGGGAGGCGCCGAGTGCTTTTCCCTTTCGACTCGGACAGCAGGGTGGTAGAAACTGCGCCGTCCAATACTTCTTTCATTCTTACCGTTCGTCTTTCCTTCTTTCCTGAATTTCTTTTAATCGAGTGATTGCTTGGCAGTTCCCTAGATTCTACATATAAACTTAAGGGATCGATGGAGCTTTGTTTCCATCCATCTCTTTGGTTTAGTAGAGTTTCATGTACAGGGAGATCGATGTGAAAAGTGGCAGCGAAAAGTGACAGTGAAAAGTGATAGTGAAAAGTGTATTATAACATGAAGTATTTAAGGCCCCATGTAAAATTGCGAAATAGTCACTAAATCATTAGCTTTGTTGCTCGTTTATTGGCTCCTCATCTCGGATGAGGAGGTCACCGCTGTTTCCGTTTCCGGAAGCAAGTGACTGAGCATGGAATCGGTATGGGTGGATCGGTTTCATCCTCTGGTGTTCTTGTCGAAAGGGAAAAGTTTCGGGCGTAGGGGGTGTACCTTTTGGTACACTGCCTGCGTAAGTCACCCGGTCCGATACCCAGTCTCCGGGTTAGTCGGCTCAAGTCAGGTCACACCTAGTGTTGCTCCTGGCGAGTCGCACGGTGCAAGAGGAATCGTCTGGGAGGCGCCGAGCGCTTTTCCCTTTTGACTCGGACAGCAGGGTGGTAGGAACTGCGCCATCCAATACTCCTTTCATGCTCACCGGTAGTCTTTCCTTTTTTCCTGAATTTCTTTTACTCGCGTGATTGCTTGGCAGTTCCCTAGCTTCTACGTCTAAACCGAAGAGACCGATGGAACTTTGTTTCCATCCATCTCTTTGGTTTAGTAGGGTTTCATGTACAGGGAGATCGATGGAACTTTGATTCCATCTATCTCTCTACGGGTCTCGAAACGCAGCAACCTCCTCGTGGTGAGACCTGGTAATCGGTGAGAACCGAGCCGATAGCTGCGATTGTCAAATATTCTAATTAGATTTAAGAATTTCCGCCCTGCACTGACTTGACTCAACATTAACATAGAAAACAAAGGTGTAAGATAGCAAAGCATCGATGATTTCAGTACGCGTTCATCAAGAACACCGTTGTGAATGGGTCCAGCACCGGTTTTTACGGTGCTCACTTTCCGAGCACCGTTCCCAACGGTGCAGACATCTCTCCGTGTGGGCTCCTAGCAGCAGGCAACCCACCGAGCATCGATGTATCGATGTCACACCACAGGTGGAAAGAAATCTAAAATTCCTACGATTGTTTGCTTAGGTACTTTTTATTCATTTTGAAAGTTCCACATATACACGTTAATCGTTAACGACATAATAAACAATGACATATAGACATTAGAATCTGAGTAGATGCCCGTGTATCGCGGGCCACTTGCGAGAAAGAGATGTATCATAATACATGTCACGCGATAATTATCATTATAATGGCCATACATATATGTAACAATATTTATAGACATATACAGACGAACTTTACGTGTACCTGTGTGTTTACATAATATTCATTATTTATATATTTATATGTATACGTTGTAACACCAATATGTCGTTTTAGGCATGGAGTTTCTGTGTGTATATACGTGTGTGTACACTCTCTGCCACCATCAATACCCATAAACTGCAGCAGCGTATGTGTCTTTGCACATGCGCCGGTGCACCGATATCCTTTATTTCCGTTCGTATCTATATTCCACATGGACTTCGTGTGCCTTACGCAATTAATTACTTAGCCTTAACCAAACAGACGATAACATACGCAGGTACATAGGCGGTACAATGTAAACTCATTACTCTATCGTATGCGTGCCTATGCCCCTCGTGTACATCTATTTTGTACGCGCGCGCGCGCGCGCGCGTGTGTGTGTGTGTGTGCGTGCGTGTGCGTGAGATACACCAGCATGTACGCTAAAGTGGGAAAGTTTCGAACGAGGTCTCAGACGCGTGGTACAAGCGGATAGCAGAAGATAGAGCACCGAGATATACACCAGCGAAAATGTTCGTCGAGGTTCAATAGAAAAACAGAGACAGAGAGACGGTGACCATCTTTACTTGTCCCTCTCTTTTCCCGCATTACTCTTCCTTCTCTTTCTCGTTAGAGCATGTTTACTTAAACAGTTACACGCACATCCGAAGAAAAACGTTCTCAGAGTATTACGCGCTATAATCGAAATAAATATATACGTATATTATATGTGTATATATATATGTATATATATATATAATATGTATGGCTATGCCGTGAACGGCTCGTCGGCTGCGCCTGCAACGACCCGACCACTGTAAGACACTGTACAAAAATACCGCTTATAATAATTAGTAATAATAACAACGCAGCCGGCGAGACTACAACTACGGCCATCAGAGATATGTCTCGACATGGTTCTTTGGGAGCCTCCGACGCAGATGCGCGTTAGCGACTATCCCATTTCATCGTTCTACGATCACCTAAAGGATATGTTCCACTACGTGAGCCAGGAGTGTCGCGTCCCCTGCCAGCGAATACAATGGATATAACCGACCGGAATGAAAAGAAACGCGCGCTGATCGTAAAACATTAATCTCGGCTTGTTCAACGCTGTACGGCCGAGGGCGTGCAGAAATTTTGCGCCGTCAGGAGGAAGAATGGTGCACGGCGAGATAATATCAATGGAACAATAAAATGGCTATCGCGATAGAACGTAAATAATTCCGTTTCCTTCCCTTCGATAATGGGTGTCGTTCCCCTGACTCACTGGATAGGTGCATCTACGCTAACGTGACTATTCCTTTATTCTTGCGTCTATCGATATCG
The DNA here is from genome assembly GCA_910592295.1 of Andrena haemorrhoa. Classification (NCBI taxonomy): domain Eukaryota; kingdom Metazoa; phylum Arthropoda; class Insecta; order Hymenoptera; family Andrenidae; genus Andrena; species Andrena haemorrhoa. The sequence continues at coordinate 10,762,837 of OU342943.1, forward strand.
GTTTTTTTTTCAAACGAAGAATCGTTTGCGCTCCGCCGCCCGAGCGAGTGTATTCACGGTCGAGTGACCGTCTCGAGGAAACTGTATTTCAGCGGAAAGGATCGTCGATATGCCTCCCGCGGATCCCCAGCTAAATGTAGGGCCTGCTGAGAATCGCGCTCGGCGTATCGCGCGGATCTGAGTGGGGATTTTTGTTATTAAACGCGAGACTGAAAGAGACGGCACGCTTCGAAGGAACCGCGGTAGAACAGCGAGTGCAGCTCGCTCGTGAAACGACAGCGTGCAAACAGCAACTCCGTATGTTCTTATCGACGAAACTTTTTAGAAAAAACATCCAATGCGTATATGTATGTATATAATATATAGGTATATAATATATCTTTGACGATCGTAATAATGTGTATATATATATTATATGTAACGTACATATATTATATATATATTAACAAATAAATTCTCTTAAATCTCATACGGAGTTGACGATATGTATCCGATTTTTTGTTCGTTTCAGAGATTACATCGGTGAAGCCTTATATCGATATAATTAACCGTTAATCTTACAGGTAAAATTTGGGCGTATAAATGATATGTGTACGTTGTGTGTGATGTCGACACGCACCTTTGCCCCTCGACCGAAGGAGAGAACTTTTTTACTTTCATCGTGTTCCTTTTTCATCATCTCGAAGGAACGTAAAGCATCGCGCGGCTAATTGGGTCAGACTACTAAAAATCGCGTCGCAAAATTCATCGGAATGTAACTACACAACTTCGCGATACACGTTACAGATGTATACTTGTCCGCGGATCGGCCTGCAGAATTTATTACACATTTCGTTGGCGTAAGATAAGATCCTCGTTAAAGATTAAACGAGGATGCAACTGCTTTATATACAGAACAATTAGTAAACTGTCAATCGTTAAATGTCTCCGGTAGCTTTCCTTCGATTTTCATGGGAACGACGGTCCGCGTCACGGCGTGCCGTTACGTCGTCGATCGACTTTCCTCCGATATGCAATTATTACTCGTAATATTAATACTTAAACGCTATCGTACTCTTATCCGTCTATCGAATTGTAAAACACAATTTACTTTCCACGTGAATGCTCTTACAGCGCTACGTTCCGTGAACGTGTCTTCAATAATAATAATAATGCTTCGCGCGGCCTATGTAGCCAACGAAAGGTGCTCGACGATATTCTCTAACCTCTTAAACATCAATGTGTATACTTTTATATCGTAACTGCCTAACGACGATACAATAATATCTCGTGCTGGATTTGTCTTTAATACTTTCCTCGATTCACGAGAGCTCTAATGCCCAGTGCTGGATTTACCCCATAGGCTAACAAGGCTGAAGCCTAGGGCCCCGTTTAGCTGGGGGCCCCTCATTCTAAATTTTTTTTTTCGAAAAATTTATCAAAAAATCTTGCCGAGGTTTTATATTCAATGTTAATTTTGAAATTAAATTCTTATTTAGATTATACGAATATTATGATAAAAAAATCAAATCAGCGTTATTTTATTTTTTATATTTAACCGAGGGCCCCCCGAATATTCAGCCTAGGGCCCCTCAAAAGGTAAATCCGGCTCTGCTAATGCCTCTCGTGCGTAGCTTCGAACGCCAGGCGTCCTCGGCTCTACTGTCGAACACGTTTCGCGACTGGTAATACACAAGCGGGCGCGTTCGTACGTCACAATCTGTGCATCGCTGGGGGGGGGGGGGGAGGGACCGAAGCACGTAGCCGTTGAAATTAACGTTAGTGGGTGCAGAAAAGCGTTAACTGCGACGTACACACCATCCGTTCGCCGACTCATCGCGGCGTTGCTGAAAGACGGCGTAATTTTATGACCGGCGCTTAAGCGACGGGTGTCTAGAGCGCAGTAGAGAGCCACGGAGCACAGGCAAACGAGCCGTTTGAATGATCGTGCTCTATCGGAATCGACAAGTGTCGGTTTCCTGTTGAGTACATTACGCTCCATCAGCAGTCGTTATTCCATTTCGACCGGTCCGCTGCTTTGTGGATCGAGTTAACCGTCTCAACGATCTCGAGACGTTGCGCTGGCCAAGAGGCTGCGCGATCTACACGGCTGGGCTCGAAGATCGATCGCGTGAACAATTTTCGTTTAACACGAGACCCGATTAAACGGAGCAGATCAGCCGAAATTATTGAATCGTTACAATTCGAGTTAAGTGGCGAGCACAAAAGATTTCACGTCGTTAGGATCTTCAATTTTCAATGTCGAACGTAACAAAACCGTTCGTTTTTAACTATCGAAATGGATTCGAAACTATCGTTGGAATCCTGTAGCGTAAACACGGTCGATCTAGGTATCTGGTTAATGAATTACCCCGTAACTTTCAGCAACAGCGAAAATGAAAGTACGACTACTTGTACACCTGTAGTCTGATATCACGAAAGATTGTGGCGTACGAAGTGCAACATCAATAATGTCGACGGCGCTCCAACGTTTCCGGAACGCGTTGATATGTATGATACGAATGTCCGCGGATCGTAGAATGCCAGCTAATGCTACGGACATTCGAGTTCTCTATCGAGTATACTACGAGTATATACTCGCCTCGCCGCGAGTTCCTTGTTTTTCTCTTCTTTTTTAACAGACATCCAGAAAACACTTGGCAACGATCTTGATATGTAACGTTCGGTGAAAAAGGCTCGTGCGACCGACGCGAGCGTGGAGCCTTCGCTTCACCCTGTTCTGTCGTACGTCACGATCGAAGATCCTTTGTTCTTCCTTTTTTTCGTGCTCGGGTATACTTCGAACGCGACCTTCGTTTCGTCCTCGGTCATTCTCTTAGCTCCCGCGAAATCGAACGTCGCGATCGAAGCTTCGACCGATCAGACGTGACGATCGAGATGCTTTATAGGCGTCGTATTTAACCGTGCTCGTGAATCGATTCGTCATCGAGTAGAACAGATTTCTTTCAATCGAGTTTGGAGAATGGTACTCGATACGCGATCGATATGTCGGGACTCTCGTCGATTGTTGATCCTATGGACTTGTTGAGTTCTCTTGCTAGTTATTTCTGAGGAACTTAAAACAATTCATGGTGAAATTATTACTTCGAATTTAAACGGCCAACTGAAGGTGACGGCAAGGTAACGCATCTAGCCCCTTTGTTCCGCGATATTATCATAGAACATATTCGTTTTAAGTATATAGTTTTCGAGGTTAGGTTACACATCAGCATTACGATTACACCTCACCCTCTACGCATTTCTGTATATCTTTTTGCACTGTGTCCTTTTTATATCTGTTGCATAATGAAGACATTAATATTATTCTTATTATACTTGTGCTTGCTCCACCCAAAGTACCCAATAGTCATTAAACTATTTTTTGCTCCAGTTACTTATCCATCAATACTTACGAAAAAACTGTCGAAAGTTACAATATTTTCTCAAGTGCCTCCTAACCTCAAATTTTCACATATATAACCAATTCACTCTCATCGTCAGCGAGAAAAGTGCACAGTAGCAATGCTGCCTTCCCTTCAAAATTATAATATCATCCACGTTTTACGTTGAAAAGTAATTGAAAATCAATTAACCCCAATCCCCGATTCATCTTTAAATCGCCGATTGATACCAATCGACCAGTCCTCGATATCGCCGCGTATCCTGTCAGCGACTTATCTGTTCATCGATAACCATCGATAATCAACGGGTAATCATAGAGACCGCGGGATTTGATGTTGAGAATGCAGGGGCAACGTGATCGTCGGCAGAGTTGCAATTCCGCGATAGAAATGGATCGTCGATCGAATCGTGCCGCGTCTCCGCGATCGTGGCACGATCGAGCGACGATGCAGTAGCGATAAATTCGTCGAGGGGGCAGTTCGAGCGATGAAAGGAACGGGTAACGCCGTTGGTAACGTTCTCGCTTTCCAGGGGCGAGTCGGTGGTGGTACGTGACGCGTTTGGTCGCAGTTAGAGTACAGCGGCGGCGACAGCCAACAGCTGGACCATCGTGTCTACGTAGACGCGTTTCTTGTCAGCCGAGGATGAGGTTCGCCCAGCGTTCTTCCCGACGCAGCCCATTCGCTGTAGCGGCAGATTCTTCACGACGTACTCTTGGTGCTCTAGCATCATTGTGCACACGGTGCTCTTCTTCGACATCTTCTCGTCGTCTTTGTCGCGCAGGTTGCCTAGCCATGCGGAGTACCATCGCAGCTCGCAGTCGCAAATCAGAGGGTTGTCTGCGGGGAAAAAATAGGAGAGAAAAATGATTGTCCACAGGGAATACAAATTCTTCCCATTGTTACATCTCTGTCTTGCTCTCAGTGCCGGATTAATAGGTACTTTAGAGGCCTTAAGCATTTATTAGATTGTCAGGCCCTCTTATACAAGGTGATCACTGTAACGCAATGATTCCTTAGGCATTTTCGATAATTTGACTAAAAAGAGATTCTAACTGAACTTAGATTTTAAAATTCAGAAAATTTCTATGGCGCCCCCTTTCTCCTGGTGCCCTAAGCACGTGCTTATTTTGCTTATCGGAATGAACTCTTAGTAGTAGTCGATAGCGTTCCTTCGAGGCTACCATTGTCGCGCAATGATTACTTCTATTTTCGAAGGTGGAATTGATCACCGCAAGGCGACCCAAATAAGAATTCGATATTCACCCGTGATATCGATGTTCCGGAGGGTGTCGACGATATTCTCGGTCACCTCCTCCGGTATGTGCGACAGCTTGTTGTTCTGCAAGTTCAACGTTTCCAGGGAGTTGAGGTTCTCGAAGACCAACGGAGGCAACACTTTGATCCTGAACAGAATGGGAGAATGCGTTCGGAGAGTGTGTACGAGTTAGACAGTTCGTGGCGCGGGCAAACGAAACGAAGGAAATTACAAGTTCTTTTGGAGGTTCAGAAAGGTAATAGAGTCCCCGTATCCGGTGAACGCGTCCTCCGGAAGCATGGTGATGTTGTTGGCTTTTAAATCGAGGTGACGTAGTCGATGTAGACGGCGCAGTGCGTCGCTGGGCACCGAGTGCAGATTGTTATCGCCAAGCCGCAAGTATTGCAGATTCTCTGTAATGGGATTGAAAGTACACGATATTAACACTTTCAGCAAGCTTTCCAAATACGTCCCTTCCAAGTCCTTAACATGCCCTGAACAAACATTCGGGGACACTAACGATTCCTCCAAGGCTTTTTAAAAACTACCCACGTTAATCCACGAGGATGTCGATGCCTTCTGCCAACTAATACAGTAATGATTCGATTCTTTTTCTTCGGCAGAACTTCGCTAGGGTGTTAAAGATATTCCCATAAGTTTCGTCAGTAGGTAACTCATCGTAGCGCACGCTTTGATTTTTAAACGTCATACCGACGGCCTGTTATCCTTCACGGCTGGCTAGGTCCGAGGGAGGTCACCGCAGGCGGTGGGGATAAGAAGTCGCGACCCATCGAACTGGAATTTTGCCACTTCCAACGAATCGTTACTGTACATCGAGCCTAGCGCACGTATCGTTGCGCCTAGCGCACGTATCGTTGCGCGTACGCGATAATAAAGCGGGTCGGTAATAGACGGTTCAAAGGAACCTGTATGAAGTCGTAATTACACTTACCCTCGAGACCGATGAACGCGTCCGGATCTACGTGGGTAATCTGATTTCCGTCTAGCTCCAAAGAGTTTAATTGCGTCAACTGGGAGAACACGCGGGCCGGGACCGCGCGGATCTGATTGTGCGCCAGTCCTAACGAATCCAGGCTCTTCAATCCTGCGGGGGTACGGTCATTTATTCATTTATCGAGATCCAATCCAGATACTGGCAATTAGCTGGGAAGAGGAACAGCTCGTCGCTCTGTACATTTGTAATACTGTCTCTTTTCGTAACGAATAACAGGTGACTGAACTGTCCCCCTTTCTGTCTAATCTCGTCAGCGTTTGCGCGTATAAGGTGGATTGTACTCTGTATTATTGTAGTTCTACTTCTGTTATTAAATGGGTCTTACTCGTGCAAGAGAAATAAATAAATAAATAAATGGTTCAACTGGATTTGTACTATGCAGTTCTTTTTTGGAAAAGAAGTGTGGAAATGGCGTGCAGGAGGAGTCTTGATACAAAAATGAGAGAATTAAATAAGATATTTGATAAAGTTACACGGTACTTTACGCTTGTTCTTTCTTATAATTATGTGAGATCTTGGAGAAGAGGTAATACATGAGAACGTACCCTGGAAATTGTCCTCCTGAATGGCGGTGATCTTGTTCTCCTGCATCTCCAGTTTCCTCAGCATGTCTAAGGTCTGCAACGCTTTGGTCGGCACCTTGGTCAGCTCGTTCCCGCCCAGATTCAGTCTCCGCAGCTTTCTACTGTAATTGACACGGGTATTTACAGTTTACTGGCGCCAGGAAAATGGTGACTTGGAAAAATTCAAGTTCCGTCTGTCAGCTTTGTGCTTGTTACCGTCGGCTGATCGCGATTACGGCGCGACGTCGGAAGGAGCGTGGGCAACTCACTTGTGCAGTCCCTTGAAGGCGTCCTCCTCTATGGTGGAAATCTTGTTCTCGTACAGGGAAAGGATTTCGAGGGTGTCGAGCCCTTCGAAAGCCTTCCCGTGGATGCTGTTGATCAGGTTGCGGTTCAGGTTCAGAATAAGCAGATGCTGCAGATCTCGTAACGCGGCCGACGGTACCGCGTGCAAGCCATTCTGCGACAGGTCGAGCTGCGTCAGGCCACTTCCTGGGGACCAACGGAACTTCCCCGTGAAATTAGGATATTTTAAACAGTAGAGGAAGTGGTGTACATATGGGCTAGGGTCTAAATATGGGCTAGTTGAAGTATTAGGTCATAGTGGGTGCTTCGCTCCATGGGCAAAGGTGTAAAAGTACGACTGAGAAAGAAAAGGAGTTGTGGGAAACAGATAATGGCTTACATTTGTTTGGTTAACATGTTTTGTTGCAAAACGTCTTAAAACAATGAACGAACGAATCTGAAAGATTTTACAGGTAGGTATGTTTGTTTTACTTTTTTAACAATAATCTGGGGAACTAAGAGTTAATTTGCTAGTACTATACTGTTGACATTGTAAGCTATTTTTCGCATAATTTTTTATAATGAATGGCATCGCGTAGTAATGACTTTCGCTGCTCTAATCGTCTATGAGCAAGTGACGTAGAAACTCATTAGAGGGGGCACCCATATGACGAGGGATGCGAGTTGCCTGTGCAGGTGTTGACACATGCATCTCTGACTACTGTTAATACACCATCACCATCTAAGTTTATTTTTATTAGCATTTTGTACCTATTTTAAAAACGTTCAGTCTGAAAATTTGCAGTTTTCACTGTTCTTTTGGATTATTTAAATAGTAGCCCATATCAGACCCCACTTTCAAAACCGAAGATTCGTACTGTTATTTTAATTATAGAATTTGAGACAAACATTACTTTTCTTCCGCAATAATAAAGTAAACGTATTGAACATACAGATTCAAGTGTCTGCTCATAAAAGTCTTCAACAGGTGTGGCAAAAATTCTGAAATAAAAGTGGTAGCCCATATTTAGACTACTTCCTCTAAGCCATTCAATATCCACAGCTACAGTATGTGAAGTCCCTAGAGGTGGGCAGCGAAAATAATTTCTGCTAAAATGACGCTGAAATACTATTTCCCAAGTGTGTACCTACTTACACAGTGGAATGCAATTAAAAGCAGCTGAAACTGTGTCGTAGCAAGCGGGGACTTACCGATGGAGCTTAGGGAGGATTCCTCGAGCACCGCGAGGCTGCTGTTGTGGATGGTAAGGTGGCGAATATCGAGGCCGAGGAACACGTAGGGCTGCAGCTTCGCCATGCTGTTGTGCCTTAGCCTCAGGTAGAAGATGACGGTGTTCGGTTTCCCTTTGAGCGTGCTCATTACCTTGGAGATGTGCGACAGGTCCGTGAACTCGCACACGATGTCCAAGCCGGACTTTTTCACGCTGCAGGAACAGGGCGTGATTTCGGCGTGCGACGGGCAGAGCTGCGATGTTTGCGCGCTGCTCAGGCCCATCACCAGGCACACCGTCCAGACCAACGTCCATAAGCCGTCCTTCCTCATCATTCTGCCCAGCCTTTCGCTCGCCCTACACTTCTCCGCGGCTTCTCCCACGGAGGACGATCCTTCCTAGCCCTCGACCTCGCCTGATTCCCTTCGCCCTCGTTTCCTCTGTCTCTCAGTCTCGGCCACCCTTCGGTCCGCTCTTTCTCCCTCCTCTTTCGGCCTTTCTGTTCCTGTACCTGCAGCCTGCTACTTAGCCTCTGCTCTTCTCATATCCATTGTTCGCTCTTCCGCGGTGCACCGGTACACCGAGTCTGAAAACAGCCGATAACGCCGTCGTTAAATTAAATTACCTACGAATTATGGAAGTGTAAAATTACTGGGGGAATATATAATTTAGACGACAAATTTTCTGGCACTGACTGTGATAAATGTGATTCATTAGACCGTAAAAAAGAATATTCACAATCAGGCAACGGAAGCAACAATGAGTCGTTAGATACTGACAGTGAAGATAAAGATTTCGTATTTTATATAAAAAAGGAAAAGAATGAAAGTTAAATAGAGCAGAAAAATATGTAAAAATTGGTGTCTTCCGTTAAGTGATTTGTTATCTATGGAAATATATGAATCCCTTAAATGAATGTTCTTTTCAAAAGCAAGCCATTTTGACCCCACTTCTAGTGTTAAACTCGTTCACTACTAACAGTACGGAAATAGTGAAATAGTGAAATTGTAAACTGAGGGGGTCGAAAGACAGAAGGGGGTCTTAAGGATTCGGCTGAAAGGGGGTGCAAGAATCCAGCGCTGAATACAGCACTTTCAGCTGTTGTGTTAAAGTGACGAACGAGAGCAAAATTGAAATAGGGCTGTTCCTCAGTTCCTTTTTCCATGCTTTGTCCTTGCCTAAGAATTCGAAGGGAGATGCTTCAAAGCCTCCCGCCACTCAAAGTGTTAATAACCATTCGCTAAAATAGATTATGCAAAGTGAAGCTTTACAATCGTCCTTTGCTATCGACAAGTCGCACTTCATCGTTCCCCTGCATTTTGTGGGACATATTCGGTTCCGTTCTTCGATGATTTCAAGTTCATAAAGTTCCGCGCGTTGGAAGCTCGATAAAGGATCAATGCGACGAGTGTGTTCCAAGTTTAACTACTCATTTTATAGAAAGTAATGTTGTTTTTTTAGATAGTAACTATTTCTGTGAAACGTTGTTCCAAGGAACAAAAACCACTCGCGTTTCTTGTCATCAAAATGTTTGCTGTTCAAATTGCGTCTCGGGGAATTCGTTTTGTCGCTACTTGCTGCGCGCGCTGGTGATCACGAAATTGTTTCGGTAAACACAGTCGTAATTCACTTTATTATCGTTCACTCTGCTGAGGGAGAGGCGAGTTGAAAGAAGAGAGCAAAGTTTATCAGAGGCGTGGATGTATCTGAAGTCTTCGAGTAGATACCTGAGTTTTGAGTGCTTCACTTTCTAGTATTGTAGTTCACAAGTGAGTGATTGCGACTGTGTTGCACCATGAAAGCTTTCTATTCAATTGGATTTCTCAGGTATTTGTGATTTTTGGCTATTCGGAGGCAGGTCGGAATGAATGGTAGAATCGAGGGCCCCGTTGGAAATATGGCACATGGCACCGTTTTATGATCTTTTTATAGATACTACATTGCAAGAACGAATTGATGGTAGAAAGAAACGAAAATTTGTGCATACGTGGCACGTGCCTGTTACATTTTTTTTATGCCAATCGTGAGTGATCACATTTCCACGCAGTGTTCACAAATTTATGGTACCAATTGGGTATACTAATCATATTTGAGCTGTAAATATAGTGACTGATAGTTCTGGCTCCTATTGGGTCAGAACATGGCGAACGTGCCCAGGCCCTCGTAAGGAGTGGTCCTTAAATTACGTAAGCCTTTTTGGGGGAAGGGGTAGCGACTTTCTTACGTTTTCTTTTCTTATTTTTCAACTTAATCTTCAATAAATACAACTTCTATCATTAATATTCCAGGAAAGTAATTTTAGTTTAAATTTTCCGAAACCGAGTTAAATGAATTATATGAATCTTTGAAAGAATTGTAATAACTGAACAAATGCAATGTAACCAATTTTACGTAAGGGCAGGGGAGGGGGTTGTAATCTAAAATCTTACTAATTTTTATACTGGGGAGGGAGGGGGTAAGAAATCGCCAAAATTACCCTTACGTAATTTAAGGGGTCATTCCACTTTGAACCACTGAAAAATTAAGCTTTTTTTAAAGATATTTTTCTCAGTAAATGCAACATATATTGAAATAAATCTTTTTGGTATTTATTAAGCTACTCTTATATTATATAAAAAAAATTAAAAAGAATTTTTGCAATTCGTTTTAATTGTTTTTAAAGTTTCAATATGGCACCTAAAAAAGAGGTATGTTCAAATGAAAAAAAACCGTTTTAATTTTTTTCTATAATATAAGAGTAGCTTAATAAATACTAAAAAGATTTATTCCATTGTATTAGGCAGTCAGAGCAACAACGGACTAACCCACATTTTTTTCGAAATTAAATTAGTAGCAATAACGTATTCCAATAAGCTCTACTGACCACATAAAATAGGAAAAACAAATTTTTTTAATGTGGGTTGGTCCGTTGTTGCTCTGATTGCCTTATATGTTGTATTTACTGAGAGAAAAATCTTTACAAATAGCTACATTTTTGCGGCCGATCAAAGTAGAATGACCCCTTAAGGACGCCCGTTAAGTTCAACGATATCACACTTGTCCTCAAGAAAAATATTAATAAGAACGATGGCTAATAAAAGTTAAGCTATTCAAATCACATTTACACTTTTCTGAGTACTAAATAACACCCGATTGATCGCTACCAAAAGAAGCTACACACACGGCGCAATTTTTCACGAATATTCAATTCTCAATCCAATTGGATTCGGTGTTCAGATTCAGTTCAATTTTCACAAATACAATTCAATATACGACATTTAACCTCTCAAAATTTACACGGGAAGTAAAAAGTTCCTGAACAGGATCCCACAAATGTTTCTTAAACACAATCCCTTTCAGTGTTCATCCCAGAAATGGAGGGAAACAAGTGGAAATAAACGTACCGGTCCATGTAAAGCACGTGGTCACTTCCTCTGTCGCTCGCGAAATACTTCCTGCAAATGTGCGACGCGAGATAACGAAGCGGGCTCACGTAATCACTAGTCATCGCTTTGCGATGCCACTGCGCATTAAGGAAACATAGTCGTTCGGTCGGATTAATTGGCCGATCGAGGCGAAACGCAAGGGGTCACAACGACACACTTTTTTCCCTCGATACCGCGCGATCAACCGAGCATCGTGCGCTGGGCGAGCGTTCCTTTCGCTTCCGCCGGACGAGAAGTGGACGCGGATCAGGGAAACGTTCACCGCGCTCCTCCCGCACTCACTGCACTTTATTTCCGCACGCGTTCACTTCGGTTTCATCGGGTCACTCGTCGACTAGGGAACGGAGGCCCCCGACCTCTATCCAAAGCATATTCCTCCCATCGCAGCTCCTCCGGGAAAAAGCACGATCGCGCCCGGTTAGCCGAAAGGTTGCACGGTGATCATCGGCAAACACCAACGGGGACACGCCACTGGGTATGCAGGCGCAATACGTGCATCCACCGCCACAGCGGCCACCTTCCCACTTTTCCAATCGCAACGGTGGCTTCCGCACGGTTCGCGTTAATCGCCGACGCTGGGGCCCGTTCGGTCGAAAGTGGGCGAAACGGCGGTGTCTGGCGATCGGGACGGCGGCGAGAACGAGCGAAACGAAACGGTTCGATTCGCTCCGTGCGGTGGATTAAGCGGACGGTCCGGAGGATCGAACGGCGGGGGACCGTTTCAGCGGACGGCCCAGGAAGTGGCAGGAAGTCCAGAGCGCCGTCGAATGCCGCGTCGTCGTTTGCACTGTCGACGGCAGGAGGAGGTGGAATGGTCCGTTCGCGGTGGATCTCGGAAGCGGAGGTTGCCGGTGCTCCGGGCGACGAAGGAATCGACTTAGCTCGACGATGGGCGTCGAGACGGTGCGGCGGGACCAATGGAGAGAAATGAAAGCTGTCGTCAGTGCCGGCCTCTGCTCGGCACCGCTAGGCTGAGTTGTCGGTGACCTGGGTGTCCGTTGGCATCATCATTGCCCGACTAATGGGCAGCTTCCGTCAAGGTAATCACGGGATACACGACGACGGCCGCGGTAACGCGGTGGACCACGTCACCGGAGATCTTACGATGGAGATGTTGCACGGCCGCCGGGCTTGAGAGCCGTCACCCAGCCACCGTTTATTGCCGCTCCTCTTTCAATCCGCGCCCGCTTCCCCCTTGGTACGGTCAAGGAACGGCGGCTGCGCTATTAGCAATCTCCTTGCCGCCTACTGGCTCGTAACATCCTCCAGACTGTAGGTACCTATTCGGCTCCGAGGCTCGCAATTCGAACTTCTCAGGTGGCAATGAATTTCGGGGATGACTCGGAGGCTATAATAGAGTAGCGCGAGTGCGTCTCAATAACGTTCGAGCGATTGAAGGGGCCTGGGGGCAAGTTTCAGCAGCTCGGTCGAGGTTCGAATTAAGGGGGTAGGTAACCCTCCAAATTTTCGAAAATTCGATTTTGGCATTTTTGAACATTCCGTCAGTTACAGCTTTTCTGCGTATTTTAAGCGCGCGTGAGTTCGCATAACGACAAAACTGCATGTCCAACTTTAAACGCGATTTCCCAGAAACTACGTTTTCCAAAACGGCGAACACAAAATCTCGAAATCCGCTCCTACGATTTGAATGAACATTTACAGGAAGGTGTAGAAAACTATTCCCCGCAATGTGTCGGGAGTACATTTTCAATAGAAATTCTTAAAGAAAAAGATAACAAATATTCTTCCTACAAAAAAGGATAAAATCATATACATCAATATAAAAGTTGTATTAATTTTTTTATCTAAATTTTGCTTCTGACACAAGATGGAGACTGTCTTACAGATTATTACAATGCCTTTATTTTGTGTTTTAGGTAATTTTCACCTGTCCGGAATCGTGTTCACCATCAAACGGTGCATCGCGCACACGCTCTCACATTTATATTTATAACTTTTTTCCTGTAAATATATGTAGGAGAATCGGTAGGTGACGTAATTCGTACGCTTTAGGGAACCCCGGAAAAAGGGAGCCACGGACGCCGGGAATCGAATCCGAGCAGCCCTCCGCGTACTGATCAGCAGCGTTAACCACCCCGGCTACGCCGACTCTCCATGGTCCCTTAGTCCGGGCCCCCTCTTATAGCATGGAGGTTACGGATCCCACATATATTTAAAATTTTCTTTTTGTGCATTAAAGTCAACGAAATGACGATTAAAAATTAAAACGAAAATTAACTCTATATTCATTTATTACTTCAGAATATGCGTTTGAAAAAGGGCCTGATTTGGGGCTGTTACATACCCTCTTAAATCGTGAAAGACGAGGTGTTCCGGCATTGGTGATAAACCGAGGAAGGGGTGATTCTACATGAACAAATAAGTCAAGAATATGGAATACTTTTTTGTCATTCGAGGCATCTTTTTAGAAAAAAAATGTACGATGGGCCCAGTTATGCAGAAAGCTATTAACCCTTAAAATGACAAGAAATTAGTTGATTAACATTAGTTGATTTCCCATAATTTTGGGATCTTTATTTTGCAACAAATTGCCAACCCATAGAAGAACTCTTACGTTATACAATTATTTATTAAAAGTACCAAGCCACAGTTCCATTTTAAGCTTAAAAAACAAAAACTACAGAAAATGTAGAATAGTATTAATTGTCCTACTCACTATTAAATAACCCATTAAAAAACATTGTAGCACAATAACAAGAAATGAGATATGCCCAAAACAAATATAGGTACTTTTCTTTAAAAATTAAAACCTTAAACTAAATTTACTCAGGTTCAGATCGTTGAGGGTTTGTAGCTTTCTGCGTAACTTGGCCCAAATAGCATTAAAATCATGTGTAATGTTGATTCCTTATCTATAAGTGTCTGTTTAAAATGGGTTCATAAATTAAAAAAAAAATTATTCTATACTTTCGATTTGTTTCTTTATTTAGAATCATCTCCACCTCGGCTGTGCCTAGGACACTCTGACTTTGAACACTTCATACGAGTCTGAGCAAATTAAGCGTGGCTCGAAGGAAAGCGTATTATTATTATAAAGAATAACAATACCTTTCCTTTCGCATGGCTGCGAAAATAAATCTCACTCGTAGATTCCGTTTCCATGGAGCCTCTGAGCCAGAAGGTGATTAATATTCTTATTTCATGGATGTCGAGCAGGCAAATCGCCAGGGCCAACGTTCCGTGAAAAGACAGATTTTATCTGCGAAATGATTTTAACTGCCGCGGGAGTGCATTTCGCCTGTGGGAGGGTGAGGAGTTCACCGAGGGCAATTGCGGCCACGGAAACAGAAAATAACACGGGACCGTAAACCCTCGAATTGCCAGTTAACCCACTTCCATCTAAGGCAGCTCGATATTAACGCGTGTCAGATATTATTTAGAACTATCTTTCAGAGCGACGCGCACGAGAGCGCAGGATAACCGCGATCACGTACGATACCCAGCTGCTGCGTACGCGCGTGCTCCCACCGTTTATCGTCAAGCTCTCCCCCTATAAAATCGGTCGTTCCGATCAGCGAATTCCCGCTAAACGAAAGTTACAGGGGATAACTTAAATCTGCCACAAATCCCACGCTAGTCAGCTAACTTGCCGCTATTTAAAACAAGCAATCAGGATGAACGCTAACGAGTGTGGTTTATTCGATTCGCTAAAGATAGCTATTTCGCTCCGTTAACACGCCCACGGGATTAAATCATTGTCAGATTATATGCTGCACGATTATTCGAGCACCAAGTAATCCCATCTGTCGCGGGCTTTGCGATGGCGCGCAATTTATAGGGGGGTTCAAAAGTCGCTGCTTATATTGACACAGTGAAATTTAAAAAAATGTCACAAATGACACGGCGATTATGTGTCAAGAGTTTTCTTGAAATTTCCGCCAATTTTGAAACAGAAGGAGCTTCAAAAGTGGCGGTCTCCTTCCTATCACTGTCTACCATCAATGCTCTGAAATATAGTTACATTAACAGCTCTTTACTGGCATAACGGTAATAATCAAAGTACTGAAACACAATAAACTCGGGATGGAAATTTCGCGGCCTCGAGTGGTCGGTTCAATTTTATTTCTAGTTTATCGGGCCCCCTCCTCTAATCCTGGCGGTCCTTAAACTAATTTTCGTCACGAACAGACGCCAATCTGCTGCCTGTCGCGTAATTTTTCTGCTTTACATGAAATCACCGCTTTGAAATTCCCGTCGAGCACGTAACGAAGAAAAAAGTTCCCTTTTACGACACAAAGGTCGCGGTCTCCACGAGTTTTCGCGATAAAGAGACGGCCAGGGAGGAAGCGCACCGGCGGCGTTATTTTTCCCGCGACGGTAATTGCGATTCATAAGGGCGGACTTTCTTCGTGACGCATTGTCATGCGAAGACACCTCGCCGCCCCGTTCATCGCGGCGGAATCCGGCAGTCGCCTCGCGGATTCGCTGCTAATTGAATCCGCCGCGAAGGCGCACGCTCCGAGTGGAAAATTCAATTCGACGCGTACCGCGGGCTTTTATCTTTCGTACATCTTATCGGGATGCACTTAGGCGAGTCGCTGAGTATCCTCGATAGGAGAAGTTCTCCCTTTTCCCTGCTATTGATGAAGGATACGTAGAAGTAGAAATGGAGACTTACTCCGCTGCTTCCCTTTCTATGAAAGCTGTATGTGTTAACTGTTAAGGGATAATTTCAACGCAAGTGTGGAGAGTGTGCTGCGCAGAAGTGCAGTAAAAATATAAATTTAATAAAACACTGTATTACAATGTAATGGTTCGTTTATTACTTATTTTGCGTTAAATAATATAGATAGTAAAATTAAAAGCGTTGCTAACAGCAAGCAGTAGGGTAAAGTAGTCGAATATGAGACCCATTTCTTAAAAACATCATAACTCTTGACTAAGAACGCTTTTATTTAAATTCGATACACGTTTTAAAAGTAGAATGTGTATTCTTTAGCAACCTACTGGGAAGTACTATAACAAAGATTCGGCTTTCTCATAATAAAATAAAAACGAGAGTCATTTAAATACGCAGATAAAAAGATGGGTTTCTAATATGAGACCCAGTTTGTTTTTTCCTGAAACTTATTTTTTCTTTCTTTTTTCATAAAGTCAGCACGTGAAATCTAT
The DNA here is from genome assembly GCA_910592295.1 of Andrena haemorrhoa. NCBI lineage: Eukaryota > Metazoa > Arthropoda > Insecta > Hymenoptera > Andrenidae > Andrena > Andrena haemorrhoa. Next base: position 10,779,128 of record OU342943.1, read on the forward strand.
TTCTTCACTATACCGCAGTCTTCGTGGGCCCACTATCGAAGTCTTCATGGACTCACCACGCCCATCATAATACTTTATACGTACACTTAACCCATTGTTCGCCTAGCACATCTGAAGAATAAAGACCTGTGCAAAACAAGCATTCTGTATTAAGGTGAAATCTGACGGCGCGTGAATCGGCGATGTTTGCGCGCGAATCGCCGATTCACGCGCCGTCTGATCGATCGTGGATCGTCGAGTCGTGCTCGCCAAGCCGAATCGCCGAACCTGGGCGAGCCGAGCAAGCTCGCCGATTCACGCGCCGTCAGATTTCACCTTTATAATTTTCTTTCTTAATCACTTTCATCATACAGAACAATTTCTTCTTCACTCTCATCAGTTGAACTTTCACGGGTCTCATATTCGGAAACAATAACATGATAACTATTAAGTAGCTTCGAAGTTAAGTCTTCATCATTTAATGATATACAACCAGTAAGCCTTAAACTCCATTGCAAACACTATACAACAGTATTTGTGAAAATCATTAGACACTTACCACTTTAGAGGTATTTGTAATTTAATCGAACCACTTCAAAAACTTTTGGCAACGTATTTCAGAAATATGTGCTTGCTCAAGACGCTTAATTGATTACAATGCCACTGTGCGGACAACACAACAAACACACAGTTGGTTAGTAAAGAAATAGTATCGCTATGGCATTCAAGAGTTCCGTAGCGGAGATAAGCTGAGGTCTCATATTAGGAGAGGCCATCATGTTCGGCTACTTTATCCTAACAGAACGCAATGTTATTGGCACTGTACATATTTTGAAATAAAGAGTAACTTCAAGTTACGTGCTCCCTGGGAATGTTATTGCGAGCAACTTTACAAAATACCTTCGCCTCCCTAGTATAATAACTCCCCACACAGGAGTTACCCCAGCTTCTCAGAGTATATTTCTCGTGCGGCGTTAACTTAGCGAACTAATTGCAAACAACCCCCCGAGAAACAACACCCAGACACCCGTGGCCTCGCGCCGAGCCAGGGTGGCGCAGGTTTTCCCGAATAATTCAACCACCGTCGCTGTTAAAACATTTGACGGCGCCTCCGCCTTAAGATTAGTTAATGAAGCCGCGCCTTCAGCCCGCCAAAGACAACTGACACCGTGTTGGATCGTGAAACCAGGACGGGACGTGTGTTTGCCAAACAGAAGACGCTCTACCCCGTGCTGCGGAGCTATTCTAGGCGAGAGCAAACCGAGGGAGACCGCGGGAAACCAGAAGTGATTCGACGGTGCGGAACGGAGCCGTTGGCGAATTGAAGCATCCCAGGAACTTCGAGTCGTAGATTCGGAAACAATTTCGCTACGGACAATCAATTAACAGAACTATTTAAACAAGGGGTCAGCCACCGGCGCAACTCCGTGGCCAATGCTTCGGGTCATTGTACCGATACGCTTTCGCTCTAGCAATTGCTGCTCCGTCGGCTCGTAGAATTTGATGGCAGAAACGCTGCGTCGAGCATAGGGGTGCAGCCGGCTGTGCGGTCGGGGGTATTTAAAAGGGGAGGTTTCAGCGTTAGACTGACGAAGGATGTGTGTTTTGGGATGTGGGCGACTGAGGACTGTTTGCGGTGCTGTTAAGGGAAGTAGTGTGACGTATTGGACTGGCGCAAACATATTTTATGGAGGATTATAAAGACTGATTATATGTAAAATATTGCCAAATTTTCTGTTTAGTTTGATGAGGGTGGTAATCCCTAATCCTCAGTCCAGAAATTCGAGTCAAAGGATGAAAAATGAGGTCTATAGAAATTCAGAAAGATTCGAGAATTTGGTACTCGACGATGGACAATGAATTAGAAAAGTTAACGAATTGGTAATAATTATTCATTCGCAAGAGTTCGTCATTTTATTTTTCAATGGAAAGAGAGCACACTGCTGAGTGTTTTGGCAAAGTTAGGCAGCTGCCTAGGGCGTAAAGTTGACAAAGGGCGCAAAATGGTGTTTTCGTTGTTGGCATTCTTTAAAATACAGTTTTAAATGAAATATTACAAGTTGTACTATCAATGTTTTAAGCTACAAAAATGATAAATAAAGGGCGCAGTATGGCAAGTTCGCCTAGGACGCAAAAAGGGCAACAGAACTGTCGATAGATCCTGTAACGGTATGTTGCAGTTGTAAATAAACATTTAAGAATGCCTCGCCTGTCTCCTTCCTCCAAAATGGTGAAGACCCAGAGGGTATAGCGCACTTCGCAACGGTTATTCCCGATGTTCCCGCAGGAGTCGGTTGAAAATAGGCGGTTCCGATGGAACGCGGAGATGTAATGAAGTTTCCGTATCATTGCTTGCAATATTTAAGAGGAACGGGGAATGGCGCTGGTGGAGAATCTTTCCGCGGTGGGAGCATCCGCATGAATAGTTCAGTCTCATCGATCGGCGCTGAAGATTCCAACTTCGGCGGTGCGCCGGGAGGAAAATGTGCTCGTTGCCCGTGAAAAAGGAACGCTGAAGGAAACAGAAGCCAGGGGGAAGTCGGCTCGAAGATAAATAGAGATTTCTGTGTTCCTTTATTTGAACGGGGCAAGTTAGAGGTGAAGTTCGCGGATCTTGATCCACCGAAGAACACTTTCTACTTTCTTCAGTCAACCCGGAGCGTACAGAATGAATATTCATTATTTTCTTTTCTAAAATACACTTATAGCTTTCGCATTAATTCCTCGCCTTCGACATTATATAAATTATACACAGTTACGGGAAATCACTTTTTAAGGGGTCTCCCTACTTCGACGGCCTGAAAAGGAGCGCGATAATTGGGATTTTTTTTAAAGAGGAACCCTCAAGTTATATTATAATTGAAAACATTATGTCTATATTTGTACATATTTAGGCAATATTTAAACAAAAATTAATTAAAGAATAATAGTACCATAACTTTAAACGCGCCTTTCTCAAAACGATGTTTTTCGGATTAGTTAGTATGATATCTCAAAAAGCAATCACCCGATTTTCTTCAAACTTCGCATATCTCTGCAGTAGATGTCCCATTTCTCGTTGGTACTAAAAGTAAGTCGGTTTTTACACAATTAGACTTTTGCGACTTAAAAAAACAGCGAATTTTTTGCAGAAATCGACGTCTGTTTTAGATGCTGCCATTTTTTGTTTAATTTTCAGTATTTCTCATTTAATCTACTTCAGGCGTTAGCCACACTCATACGGATTACACAAATTTTTAAATTTTCTATTTCAGACAACTACAACGGCTGATTTTAAGCTAACAATGCTCATATGATTTTTGTAAGACGCTCTATTTGAAGCACTATAACTCCGGATATAACCACTATTTTTGCATACAATTTTTTTTCCCTATTCTATAAAGATTGACAAATGAAGCCACAAAGCTGGAAGTAAATATATTTAATGGTTTTGTTTTAAAAAATTCCCAAAGATCGCATCATCTTTCGTCTGTCATGATAGGGAGACCCTTTAAGTGAAAGATATAGACGCTTTGGGTCTATTTTTGCTAACTATCGCTTACCGATCTCCTTCTACAGTATCTTAAGCTCTGGATGAAACTTTGGTTAATTAAAAACGAGCTCTGTTCTGTTGAATCAAATTTTACTGCTTACGATACAGATTCATTCAAGTTTCGAATATTTTCCCACATTATTTACGGTTTAAATATGCCACCTGGAGAACGAAGTAATACCAATACCATGGTATTTATGTAACTTACCAAAAGGTCGATAACACCGTGATTTCGATGCCTGGAGAAATAATAATTGAAGAGTTCTTGTAGAAAACACTTTTTTCAACACCTGCATGAAAATGGGTGTTTTTTACACCTGCTGAGCGGGAGCAAAAGTACCAATTTCAGACTATTCGCGTTTAATACTTTTCTCCCAAGGGAAAAAGACTTTACGCGCATGCGTATTCGCAATTTTTTACTTTGCTCCCTACGAAACTTCATTTTGTGAGCTGAGTGAACATGGCATTACCCTGTGGTATGAAGACACATTTGTTCGACTAATCGTTATCGATCGTGTGTATTTTTTGCGAATCGCTCAGCAGGCTTTCAAAAAAACACACCTTTCATGCAGGTGTTGAAAAAAATATTGTGCGTGACAAGGGAGAGAAGAAAGCGATTTCGCCTCGCGTGAATTGCTGCCCTCCCTGTGCACGGGCAACAAACTTCACGCTCGTCGGAATCGCTTTCTTCTCTCCCTTGTCACGCAATGTACTATTGTAAGTATGTGCCAAAATTAAAAAAAGAAGCCAAAAAAGTGTCAATATTAATACTGTAGTACAGAATTTAATTTTTTGCACTTACAGTATTTTCTACAAGGATTCGTCAATTAAATAAATAATATTAACATTACCTAGTTTTATTACACTGTTCCATTGATAAATATCTAAGTATATCCTAAGGAACAAGATAAAAAACGTACAAAATAAGGCAGGTAAATATAGAGGGAAGCCTATTATGTACCACGCATTGTTATACACAGATAGTTGGCCTTTTAATATTACCGATTAGAACCAGAATGGTTATTTAGTTGCTTCGCTATCTTGCCCTAAACAAAAGTGCCCCTTTCACCCCACCTCTCCCCCATACGATAACTTCTGATTCCGTGGACCTCCCAAGTTGAATGGCCACCGAGGAACCTCGGACTCGTTCGATACGGATTTTACGTTAATACGTGTTTTACGAGCCGCCGTTGTGCTTGCTGGTCCATTATTCCGTGGCATTATCTGGCTGCGGCCTGTGACCCACGACCCGCGCGCTATCTCGTTACCGGTTCGGTGCTTAAGTTCCGTGTAAACCGCAATAAACTTCGGCTCGCAGCTTGAACGATCGTTCGCCGGGCTCGTAAAACTCCGCGATACCCCTTGAATCGATATACACGCGACCCCTGATCGCAGCCGCTGCAAATACTCCACGAATTTGCGATCGAGCGTCCCCGGACGTGTTAAATTCGAAGGCGGGAGATTGTTTATCGCGTGCTTGCGGCGCGGCGGTGAATTGGCTAGCAGCTTTCGCTCAACGTGGTTCTCGAGGTGGCTGGGGTAGGGAAATGTACATATGTTATCAGGGGTTTTGTGGGATGTGCCTGAGAAGCAGAGAAGGGGCAGATTCTTACGAAACGATGGAGTTATCACATACATTAGACGTTAGAAAACAAATTCCATATACAGGGTGTTTATAAAAATGTGGGACATATTTTCAGGGTCCGTTCTACTCATCGAAACAATAGGGGAAGTTGGTTTTCGCATATGTCCGATAATGTTTTACATTTATAAGTATTTTTATCCTGAGCAAATTTCCCAAATTTTATAAACACCCTATATATAAAATCCAAATACTACTGACTCACTCACTCACTCCCCTATTCACTGACTCATCACGATTTCTCTGGAACCACTGATCCCTTGACTAAGAAATTTGGTACGAAGTTCCTCTCAGCCCCTAAGTAGGTGTTTGTTAAGAAATCTTTTTGAAAACTCTTACCCTTTCAATGAAAAAAGAGACAGAACCCGGGCAATGCCGGGAATTTTAAGCTAGCGGAATATATTATGCGATTTAAAGAAAAAAACAAATTGTAGTTGCAATTAGGAATCCCATTGTTTCCAGCGGAAAATAAAATTGAGGGTACATACCCAGCTGGGTAATAACGACTACATGCCTGAAATTGGAAAAAATTCGCAGCTACAATTGGATTCGAAATATTTCGGCACCCGTGCATACGCGTAGCGCACTAGAAAAAAGCATTCCATAATCGACCCCCTTTTTTTTTAACCGTCCATGCGCGTGTAACCCCTTTGACGAGGGCGGGCCCAGTGACGGGGAGAGCACTGGAACTGGGAGAATAACGAACGGATCCGCAAATGATTTCGCCAGGTGGAAAGTCCGCGTCGCGTTTTTCCTTCGTCTACGCTGCGCTGCAAAGCGCGGCTCTCGCATGAATAAAAGATCCATGGAAATGCAACGCGATTCCTTTGTATGCCGGCGAGTTTCGAAACGCCGGATCGATTAATTAACATTACCGTCACGTCCCCCGGCGGACCGATAGCCACGCGTCGCCTGCAATTAAAACACGACGGCACTGCTGACTTCCGCCTTTCGATCCTGCTCGAAATCGAGCTTCCGCCCGGCCGTGCAAATCGCGGGGCACTGGTGTAAAAGAGAAAATTTAATTGTACCTTGCGAGCGCGGCGATGCATTAGGGAGAATCATGCCCGGAGGACGATGGAGTTAAAATGCGTAAAATTTTCCTTCGCGATTTTCCGGAGCCGTTTGAAGTCTTTTTCATTCGAAAAGTTTTCATTCTTTTTGCTTGGAGCGTTCTGTAAAATTTGATAGGAATGCGCGGGATAAGTGGACGACAAAAGGGATTGTGAAATTGGATTGAAATTATCTACTTAATGGGGAGAATATTGAAGCCCTTTCAGTTTCCATATTGCCGGCCAATTGTTGCCCGTGGTAATAATTTTGTGGCTCACTGTGTATGAAAAACGATGGATTAAACGAGCGACGGAGTGTTGCAGTTGCGACGTTGGAGAATGAATTTACTTTGACGCGGAGATCCTTTTCTGTCAAGTGGAGCGAAAGGGGAGGAAAAGAACGATCTCTGATGGCAAGGTTTCGCACAAAGGAAGACCTCCACAGGTCTCTATACTTACCTGCGGATACTTATATTTTGATGAGTAAAAAATCAGTGGTAGCCTTTCTTATGACAACGCGTTAGATCCACGAGAAAAGAGAGCTTGCTCGAGCTTCCCTTAGGTTTTCCTTAAATATTTCTCCAACACTCTGTGATAAATAAAAACTTTATATCTACATCCCGAGAAAGCAGCATTTCCATATCCATAGTTGGGCGATCTTTTTCCATCTTCAAGATAAACAGAATATATCCCCAAAATTCAACATCAAATTTCTAAAACACATTTTCGATACCTGAATATGAATAAAACCACGTGCAAATATTACTCCACGAATCTGAACGTAATTAAACATTCCTTTGAAACATAATCCCCAGCCAGATAGAAGAATTTAAAACCAACCATGGATTAAATTGCGATGAAACAAACGTCGGCTCTCGTTGCCTCGGAAGCTTTCAAACGTATACATATACCGGATGCCCCGCAACTGGATTCCACATGAAAGAGCCAGTCAAAAACTTAGAATGAAATTTTGTCGTAACTTACTTAATTCTCAAATTTCTCAAATTTCTCAAATTTCTTAAACTTCTGAAATTTCTGAAATTTCTCAAATTTCACAAACTTCTCAAATTTCTCAAAGTTCTCAAAGTTCTCAAACTTCTCAAGTTTCTCAAATTTCTACAAGTTCTAATATTTCTACAAGTTCTAATATTTCTAATAGTTCTCAAATTTCTGAAAATTTTAAGATTCCTAAGATTTCTAAAATATCTAGCTTTTAAAATTTTTTAAATTCCTAAAATTGTTGAAAGTTCTAAAATTCAAAGATCAATTTTCCCAAAAACAAATTGCAATATCAAAAAATATTATTCTATATTTTCGACTTATTTTTCCATGCAGAACGGTTATGGGACACCCTGTAGGTATACGCGTAACAGGTTCCGAAGCGCGGGTTCGGTGAAAAACGAGCTCGCAACTGGAGGATACAACAGTAAAGCAAGCTTCGTGACTTATAGCTGGAAATGCACATGGGAAATACCGGGGGTGTTGCTCCAGTCTGTGCAGCTTCGTGTAGCATCCAGCCCTAATTAGACTGGCTTGCCTCTAAATTAACACTTGCATTGTTTATACGCGCGGGTGCAAACAGCCGCGCGCTGTCTGTCGACGCGGTGCAGCGAATAATTCCGCGATCCTTCGCGGTCCACCAGCCACCCCCAATCCCGCGACACATCCGGCGTTCCTTCTGATAAAGTGCATCGAACGATGGCAGCTTCCTCGATGATCGATACGCGGCCGGACAGTTTTCCCGGATATCTTTGCGGGATACGTGCATTTCGATCGACGGTATTGTATAGTTCGTGCCAGGAACCATGTCACTTTGTTATCTGCCGCATTTTTGACGTTACAACTGGGGGATCAGGGAACGTTCAAGTCTCCCTTCCGATGTCATTCGATTTTCTCGAGCATCCCACGGCTCTCTCGTGCACTATGATTCTTGTTTTACAGAGAAGCATTTCTGATCCTGCAGATCCACGAATAAGGAAAGGAGAAACTTGCAGGTCCAACGCTCGGATCTGGGTCCCATTTTGACACACACGGATGCATTATTTAGCGGGCTATTAAAATCTTGCCGAGTTTGCTTTATTTTGGAATTCGAACATGGATATTACAGATTTACAGTGATGTCCTGACGAGCGGAGATTCATCCCTTTTTGTGGACTTTATTTGCGTGTGTTATTATTTGTAAAATGTAAGTAATATTGTATACGAAATTCAAGTGTTTCTTTGACGTTTACTTATTGCTGTAAACCCTAAAGAACTTCAAGATCGGGGCAATGAAAGTTTATTTCTTGTGCTGTAACCATCGGCGATAATGTACTTTTAAGCTCATTCAATATGCTTTTGTCTCTATTATCAGGAAATAACATAGCTCACAAGAAAGTGGCGGTTTCCGCGGCAATAGTGTTAGCAGAGCTTAAATACAATATATTCCAATGTTCGTCGTTCGCTCATAGATTTTATAGGCATTTTATTATCCAGCCGTAAACTTCTTGATAGGAGGCAATGGGTGGGAGTAACGTCGCCATAAATTTCGAGGGTTAAGCCTTTCCCATATCACTAAAACGTATTTCTATAAAATGCAATTTTCTGGGTTTCCTAGGAACAAGTTTTACGACGGATCAAGCAATTTGACGTTTGTAAATCGGGTTTAAACTGTTAGTCGTGTATATTTCAAGGAGAAACACTCCTATAACCAATGGAATAGCTTCTTATCAAAGGCGCGCGAAAAACCTCTTAATAATACTACAAACAGCCCTCAAAAAGCTGCACATTAACCATTCAGAGTACCTATATTAACATTACAGACTTAATTTATAATCAATTCAACTTCAAGCTCGTTCTACTTCATGCTACTTCAGTTGCTGTTCCAATTCTGTACGACGTCAGAACTCTGTCGACTTGGATCTTGCTTTGAGACCACTGCACCCACAAAATAAAGCCTTCTGGGGAAAGATGGGAGACCACCTTTCTCCCGGTGCGCTGCTGCTGCTGGGACCCGAAGGAGAGATGGGGGAAAAAATGGGACTACAGTTCGTTGGGCAATATAAGCAAAATAAGCTTGAAACGCCATCCTGCTTAAAACACAGGAAAACAATAAAACATAAACAGGACTAGGTATCTTCTGGCACTCATCAGTCACAACTTTTCTCTCATACAAAACCTCCTAGATCCACTGCTATTAATATACACCGTGTTCGTCAATTTCCTAATACATTTCCTGAAGCAACCTGCACACAGGGGCGGCTTTGGAGATTTGGCGCCCCCTTCTCGTGAAATATCATCAAATAATTTGAATGCCAGAGTTGGGACAATTTTAAAATTACTTTAATATGACAGCTCACATATGAGTTCTTGCTAATTTGCTACATGAAAAAGAATGAGTTGTTTTTAAAATTGTCCGAAGCCTCTGCGTCTAAAGATCACCCGTGCAAAACAGCTGAAATAAAAAAGTGGTCCTTTCTATTAAATTATGTTTAATATTTGATTCACATATTAAAGAAACAGGCATATAGGATGCCACCCTAGGCTGCAGCCTACTTAGCCTGTGCAAAACCGCCCCTGCTCACACCACCGCGCAACCCTGCTTCCATTCCTGTTCCTTCCAAGACAAAACTGTTAGGCTCCCAGCGAGCCAGCCAAGAACAGGCCACCAAACCTGAAGAACACTGAAAATCGCTCTACTTAGCCTCCCAGCGGAGTCGCCGAGGCGAAGGCAATTGCCGGCGACGTATCCGCACGGCGAACGTTCATTTAACCGAGATTGAAGGAGGTCAGACAGACAAACGGCCACGACGAAACGATGAACTCTTCCTCCAAGCCGTGCAGTTGCATCGTCCGCGTCGTTGATTGCACACAATCGAGCGAACCACTGAGACGCGTCATTTGCGCCATTAATTAGGGGACATCGAGTGGTCGGACATAGGTATCAGCGACGCGACGGTGGACAGACGTCGCTATAAAATATTCTGTCTCCTGCGGCCATCGACCACTGCGCTCCGGACAGCGGAGTCTGGGCCATTTCGGGCCAAAGTATAATAATAAACACCAACGAATCAGTCTTAAGAGATCCAATAAATGAATTATTGTTCTAACAAAAGAAGCCTTCGGAAATACGCAGGGCAGTTGTGGGCCGCCTTTAAATTACGTATTGCTAATTTTGGCGATTTCTTACCCCGTCCGTCCCTAAATATAAGAATTCATAAGATTTTATATTCCACCCCGTTCCTTAGGAAATATTTTTTACATTTTTTCAGTTATTAAAATTCTTTTAAATATTTATAGGTATAATTCATTTAACTCGGTTTCGGGAAATTCAAACTAAAATTACTTCTTTGGAACATCAATGATAGAATTAGTACTTATTGACAATTAGATTACAAAAATATTGCGTAAGGCGCTACCCGACTCTCTCTGCTCCTCCCCGTTAAGAAAACATAAGAAATTCCCAACTCCTTACCCCCAAAAAATCCTTACGTAATTTAAGGACGGCTCCTTACCGCGGGTCAACATTGACCCAGGCATTCGGGGTCTAATAATTTTTAACCCACTTCAAAAAGGAGGAGATTATAGATGATCTTTTTTTTATTTGAAAGAGGGCGATGCCCCGGTGGTGTCGTCCTACACTGCATCAACATTGGCCCAATATTTTGCCAATTCTGGTTAATAATAAACACTATTGTCACCTAATTATTATTATTTTAGGTACGTACGCGCATATCTCCTCAGCATGTTGTGTCAATATATATAAAACTAAAAAGTTAGAAAAAAAACTTTTAAACAAATTCAAACCGACTTAAAAAATACACTAAAATATAAAAAATAATTTCTACCCTTATATAATCTACGACTCTCCAATTTTTTAAGTCGGCGCCTCATCATTTGCACTGTGTGAATCTGGCGCCAACTTAAAAAATATGGGAGCCGTAGATTAAGTAAGAGAAAAAATCATATTTAACTTTTTAGTGTATTTTTATTTTTTTTGGAGTCGGTTTTAATTTTTGTTTATATTCCACTCTGTCCGTTATTCTCTTCTTCACAGTCTAAGCTGTAGGCCAGTGGTGGCAAACCTATGAGCCGCGGGTCAGACACTCACCCACGAAGGCTTTTTAAATAACCCACACGTTGATTTTTATAAACTTCTTTTTTACATGATAAAAGAGAGAACAGACAATCGAAAATATTAAAAAATTAGAGTATAACAAATTTTTCTGTTAACAAATTTTCGGTAAATACCAAATTACCGGTACCCTTTTTACCACCTCTCCCTTTCCAAGTGACGCTAGTGACTTAGTGATCCACGGGCTAGTATTAAAGAAATAATGCACAAAATTTGACCCGCTTCTCAGAAAGGTTCACCATCACTGGCTCTGGGCTCTAAATAATCCATCCCCCGGATCGCTCTGAATTAGAGGGGACGCTGCGAGTGGCGTCGAATTTAAGATGCATAAGTTTCGGTCGTTGAGCGCGTCCTTTCGTTGAATTATTCGACGGGGCTATGGTCCGAAACGGTATTACCCCGTCCAGGACACGGCCACTCGCCTTAAAGGTCCGCGCACACACGTCAGTCCCGTGACGGTTCAGTCTAAACGGTAAAACTCCTGAAAAGTACCATTTCCCTACTTTAGAATGGAACAGGTCAGGCTTGTCAGTTAGTGACGCTGAAACAAAAGGGTCATTGGCGCTGACGGCGCCGAGCCGTCGCGGAGCTGATACGTGTGGATCCGGCTTAAGCCTGCCTTCGTTCCGTATTCATTTCTTAGGGAGCCGCTGTGTTCCGCTCGTTAACCGTGCCCGCCTGTTTCATTCGCCGGATAAAGCGTCCTTTAATAACGTCGTTCAAGCAACGCCCGTTCCTCTTCCTGTTTTCTGACGTCCACGCGACGCCAGCGTGGCCGCCCTACGTTTTAATAACGCGGTGGGAACACGGCGACGGGCCCCGAACAATGGATCGCGCCCGCGGTGCCGGCGTAAGTCGCCGGGCGACAGTGCGCGACGTTTTGTCGCTGATTGTTTCGGATAAGCGATCACGTTCTGTTAAAAATGGACGGGCGGAACGGACCGAGATAATTGTTCCTTGTAGAACAGTGGGGCCGTTGAACTTACTTCTGGAGAGAAAGCAACGAATCCTCGGTTTTCAAAGAACACTGTGGGGAGTGGAGTATTTGTAGCTTTGCATTTTAGTGTTTTGTATTCACTTTTGTCCCGCGCAGAATTGCTTCGTTAGGTTTGCGCGCAGGTCGGAAAGATCGCAAGGTGTTTCCTTTTATTCCGAGATCGTTAATGTTCCGAGTAGTGTGGGTGTGTTTCAACGCCGAGGGATTTGCGTTCTAGGGTTCCAGCGTGTTTTCGCGTAGATACGTGCTGGAAAGCGTCGAAAGGATTCTCCGAGTATCGAATTAAGAGGAAGTTTCTCGGCAGAAACGATTGCGAGGGAAGGTCTGATGGATTTGAGGGGCCGTTTCTCAAAACCTTGCGCCACGAGTGTCATCTGCGATATTGATCGCTCTGCTGCGCGAGAGTTAATTAATTTCCACGTACTCGTTCACTTTTTACGTTGTCTATAAATTTATAAGTGTCCCTTGTGGTTTCGTTGATTCCTCAGGGAACTAGGCGGTCAAGTCGCTCGAAACTGAAGCATTTTTTGCGAATACAGGGGGAACCTGGTTTAGGACGCTGAAAAAATCGATTTTTTTTTTAATCGATAGTAATACTCATGGAGAATGTATTCCTAAAGTTACAGACACTGATTCGAAGTAGCTTCATAGATACAGCCGACGTAACATATGCGCGTCGCACATATATGTAGGTGCGGTCGAAACTTTAAATGCGTTTTTCTCGAAACAGCGTTCTCTAAACTTGGGTAGGGGAGACCGGGGTAGGTTGTAACACGGGGTAAATTGTAACATAACTAAAATCGCAATAAGCTATTATTGTTTAACTCGTGTATATCAAATGTTTAATAATGATCTGTATTTTCATTTATATTTTTTAGCAATGTTTATTTGTGTTCATATTGTATTTAAATAAGTAAAAAAGATGTGTTACAATTTACCCCACATGGTGTTACTTTTTATCCCGGACTGGGGCACATTGTAACAATGATTCAGATTTGTTTAAGATGAAGCTAGATGTCCAAGTGTCTAAGATTGAGGAAAATACTTTCGAGAAAAAACTGTGAAAACTTTTTTGTTACCATCTGCCCCGGTCTCCCCTACACCACAGAGACAAATTTAATTGACCGATTGACTTCATCCGGGGCTTTTTAGATACATACTGACCAACCATCGTCGATGAATGATAAACATTTATGCAGGAATTATATTAAACCATTTTTTGCATAAAAACGTCGAAATTTTTCCGTCAAAATCGCAACTTTTTCTTTAAAGTCCCATAACTCCGTCAATTTTAGACTTTTTTCTTATTCTTTTAATTCACCGCCGATATAAATTCATGGCATTAAGAAAAACTTCGGTATTTTTATTTTAGGCAAAAATTGGATTCGCTATGATTTAAACAATTTGAATTATTCTTGAATAAAAAAAGTTTTATTGTTGCCTGAATATACAGTAAAACACCCGTAAAGTTTTGGAGAAATTCGCTTTATATTTGTGGAGAAAAGAATTCGTAAAAATCAACGTGTTTTCAGCTTCCTAAACCAGGTTCCCCTCTTAATTACAAGGAGATGAAAGCAGCCGCAGAATTTTCCTTTTACCCAATGTTCATTAATACCTAATAAACACCAAACTGAATCTGCATATGTCTAAAATAAAACGCAGTTTCATTTTTCTGTTCCAGAATACCTGGAAGGATAAATGCACACCAGCAGACGACGAATTTTGCGCGCCGCGTTGGTGGATCATGCATAACTCCTATATTTATTATTAAAAATTGACATAAAAGAAACTACAACTTCTTCAAAGATGCATAAAAACATAGTCCAAATTTCAGATGAATCAAATTGCTAGTTTCTTAAAAAAAAATCCCAAATTTCGCTATGGTTTTAGTCCATAAAATAGGATTCCCCCCGTGAAATTCGTTTTTACCCCATCTGCCTGGTTGCAAGGTGTGCTCTATAACTTGTAACCTAGTCCACGAGCATCTAACGCATAATTTATTTCTTCCAAAAGCTGATATTTATCTCTAGAAACTTTACTCTATCTTTCCCAGTTGTTCCTCTATGACCAAACACGCCCCCGCACTTGCTCTACCTCCACGAACCCACACACATTTCTCGCCCGATAAAAGACACCCTCCACTCGAACAACAGCAACGTTTCGCCGAGCAAACAAACAAGAGGCAAGAGACCAAAGGAACGCGCAAAATTTCCACCTCCGATGCCAAGCCTGGGTGGCTATTGCACCCCCGGCTTCCACCCCTATTTTATCCCGCCGACGTACCCATTCCTACACAATCGTTCTTTACGCGAAACAGGATCCTCTTTGTGGCTGATTCCGCGTTATTCACGTAACGGCGGTTTCATATTTCCCGATCAAAATCCATCAGGGGCGTTTTTCGTTCGCCGACCACTCTCAAATACGCGGCCGTATCATCGGGAGATCCTAGCGTCCCGTATCAATTCGGCCCGATGGCTGAGAATAGGCGTGGTGAAAACGCCAATCCGCCGGGACTCCCATTCCCCGAGAGGCCGCGGCTCACGCCAACCCTGAATTACAGGCCAAAGTTGATAAAGAAGCGCGGCCGCGGACCCGCGGGGGCATGCATTCCCGTGATTACCGGGGCCGGGGCATGCTGCACGCGCCGCGGCTGGTCCAGCGTATTCGAAAAACCGAAGATTAACGAGGTTGTTGAGGTACCTTCTCTATTCAGCGGGCCGCAGAGGGCTCGCGGAAGCTGCGGTACATGTGTATCGCGGGCCGGTTGTGCTTAGCGAGGTCCGGATAGACGGTTTTCGATCGGGGTGTATTAAATGATACGGTAGCAGGAATATTGGCGATGTAGGGGTGAATTAAACCGTCTGCCGCGGTCTGCGAGTTGATTAAGATTCCTTGAATAGTCCCTGGAGTCTAGAGGGCTGCTGAGCATTCGTTGTAGGCGTTCCCCTTAGAAACGGCGCGAAGGCTGAGTGAAAGGTGTGCTTTCGTCCTATCGTCAAGCAGCCACTCGCGCGCGAACAGTTGAATACTTTATTCCAAGTAATTTAGTTTCCCGATTCCGTGGTACCTACCTCGGCTTTGGCAATGGATGTAGGTACGATTGGTTGAAGCGGGAGTGAAAAATGAGCGGCGAGGGGGGAACGGGGGAGAGCAAAATGCAGGACGGTTTGGACGTCCGCGAAATTAACGGCGAGCAATCTCATCCGCGTTGAATTTAATTGTTCAGGGTGTGAAGCAATCGTCGTGGAAATTAAACGACGCCTAATGGGCGGACTTTAGAAACAGGGGTCCGTGAATGAGCAAGGGTTGTCAAAGGTAATTACAAAGTCTGTTATCCAACTGGATCCAGGGAGCCGGGGGAGACGATGTAGCACGAGTGCTGGCCCGTGTACCTCCACGGAGGCACCAAGCCACTGATAACAATTGTGTCAGGGGAGGATAACAACTACCGGATCATGCGTGCTGATACCAGCGACCTCGAGGTCATCCTAGTCGATACTGGCAGCTCTGGGTATCGCGGTACTCAATAGCGTACGACCCCGGGGTCGTGGGACCCGTTTTTGATAAACCTGGGATCATTTACGTCGATACCCATGACTGCGGCAGTCGTGGAATGCGATAGTCTCGTAATCTGGCATCGTTCGGGTAGACGCGAACGATATTGGACTCGTGGGACTCTAGTAGACGCGAAAGATCACGAGATTCAGCTCATAGGGGCTTCAAGGTCGCGGAATAAAATTTCCAGGGGTATTCTGGACAATCTGCGAGACCAAGGAATCATTTGAAGGATTCCGGCGAAGGAAAGGCTCGAGACGATTGCAATTTTCAAGGATTTCGCGAAAATCATGGCGCGGTATGTTAGTGTTGTTTGTTAAAAATATTTAGATTTATTGTATTGGTGATAGGGTGGATTGATATGCAGGTGATAAGAGCACAAGGTATCGTTTGATATGTGAACGGAAGAGCAGAGTAGTGAAAGTAGAGAAACTAGAGGTATTTCAGTAGTATAAGTCAATGATAAAGCCTCTGAGATACTGACGGTCCATGGACCTCGAGGCAGACTCCGAGTTTTTCGATTTGTTGGTAATTGTCTTATAACTCTGAGTGGTTAGTATTGGCGTCTACATTTTTGGTACTCGAAATTCGGGTACCTGCTTTGGAAAGTTGCTTTTGACTTCTCTACTCCCACATCGTTATCATCGGGTTCTATGCCTCCGAACTCGTTGATGCTGAGTTTCATAGCTAGAGAAGGTTGCTATCGGCGATCTTCATGGCAGTAGATCCCTAATATTGAGTTGCAAGTCTCCCTCAATACTAAGTAACTAGGTATTATACATTCTTACCTCCAACGATAATTGGATCCACGTCTCTGAAATTGTTGCTATTTAGTTCCCTGGTCCAATGACCCACCAATATTTACTTCTTGAGGGAGTACAGGACTATTGAAATCTCGAAAAATCGATTTTTTTATTACTATTAATTCTGAAAGTGCCATCCTTTGTGAACATTTACAACAAAGTTTCATGAGGAAGTTCGAATAATTACGGGAATTATAGCGCTGAACGTAACTGAGTGCACCGCCGAGTAACGACCTCGCAGAGTGGTATTGGCGTAGGGAACATTACTTTGAAGCCGTTTATCTTGAAGCTACATTTTTAAACACCGCACATCACCGTGTACATCATAACTTTTGAGCGAGTGAATATTATCACTTGAAATTTTAACTGGAGCTGTAGAATTCCTTTCTCTATAGCATTGAATTTCCACATCAACATTTGATGTTCGTAAATTTTGTTTATAAACAATTAAAGACGATTTTCTTTCGTAAAAATGTGGGAAAAAATGGATTCGCGTGTAACTTTCATAATTTTTGTTTAAATTCGTCAGTGAAGTTCCATGCCGTAGATTTTGGTGTAGAAATTACTCGCCTCAAAGCATTTTGCTTTGAGATGATTGGTTCACCTGGTACTACGTACACCGACTACATCTGTGCACCACGCAGGACCATCTTCAGCGCTTAATAATGTCAACAAATTTGAATATCCCGAGAATAGTTTTTTGGCAATTACTCGGAAACGCGTCTGCAATAAACTGTGAAAAGTACGGGTATAACGATTACTTGGTACCTAAGCAATCCGACACAAAAGGAACCATCGATTTTACGCGTCCAATAGTTCTGTACCCCTTTAAGACGTCTAATCATTAATAGAAACGCTTCTAAAATTGTCAACGCTGAATTAGACGCGTCCAGAACTCTTCGTTATCGACTTCTACATCCCTGGGTCTTTGGTATAAAGTTCCATAATCTCAAGGGTCCGCGGTACAGACAAGCGTGACCCTAAAGCTACCGGAATCAACTTTCACTACCTTGCAGTGGTCGCTTTGTCTCCCTAGGGTAACCAGCTCGGGGTTCCATGGACCCAAAGGAGATCTGTGTCCACTCGGGTGACCTCGACATTTTCGGCGTCGGGTTTGCAACCCTTGGTTTCCCTTTGAACTTAAACTCCCAATGGGGACACCCTTTGTGACTTCATGCATCCGTTCCAGAAATTGCAGTATTATTCTAATTGGAGAAAGTTTCTAAAATTCCCTTTGTCCGATTTCCCAGAATATTTCCTCGCCCATGGAGAACACTCACGCGCGTCGAGTGCGTGTGAAATACATCCAGCTACTGCATATCGATTTATCACTGGTCGTTGCTACAACGGATTTAGCAATCACGTTTCAACAATATTCCCAGGTATTCATACCTTTTGCACCTGTTTTTTATAATCCCCTTGTGTCGCGCACTTGTGCTCCGAAAGGGTGCTCCGAAAAAATACGCTGTCGATTTATTGGTCCCTGGCCCACAGCTCCAATCCGCTTTAATTGGATGATGTTTCGATTAGCGGCCCTCGACCTGGTTGTCGCAGTCTTGAAACATTTGGAAGTCGTTGCTCGTTATCCGTATTGTAGGCGTGAAAGCTTTTTCCAGGGAGCCGGCGTGGTTGGACATTTATAAAATTTTAATTCATTTCACATTTTCATTTCTCCCAACGGGATGTCGAATAAATCTGATTCGACGTGATTAGTGACGTGAAATCGAAGGTAGCGTGGGAAATAACGAAAAGAAAACTCTGCACACTCGAATCCAGGTTCCACTTGCTCTAATTCTCAATGATCTCGATGGGAAAACCAATTGAAAGTTTCAGATTAGTTTAGGAAGTATGACTGCATCGAATAAGAACCCGAATCTTTTGAACCAAGAACTGTGTGTACCTGTTTAACTGAAATCTGTGCAGCATGTCCAGTTGACATTACGCATCGCAGTGAAATTATCGAAACCCTTTACCGTCCCGATCAAAAAGCTTCAGTCCGGAAATTCCTTAAAAGAATTCTGGCAGACTTGCAAATCGGAACAATTTTTCCATCTTTAAATCGGGAATAGGTTTTTCTTATTCCAAGTATTTCCTCCGTGAAAAGGAACACTTTTCCCTGGCAGCTCCTTCAATTTCGCCCTAAACCGCATTTCTGTTCCCTCGTCGCAGTGGAACGAGAAAAAACGACGCGTTCGAATGCTTTATCGGATTCCACCCGCTTCCCCAATCCACTGGGAGATCTTAAAAATCACGGGACAAAAGGGACTCGCGGCTCTCCGCGGACTTTTGTTCCAGAATTCAATATCGCGATTTAAACGAGGAAATAGTCAACACGTGGCCGCTCAATTTCATGCGCAAACATGATTAATTTAACAATTAAGCCATTTTGATTCGTTTCAAAGCAGGGTAGTACCTTCATTATCCGATCCTCGGCCGTTGGAATATTTTACTATTTGAATACTCTAGCGTTCGAATGTTGTGTGATCCACACAGGGTGTGTTCTAGTAAAACACCTCCCCTGTTATTGTAAAGGCACGCATGCGGAAATTAATTCCCATTGTAACGATCTGACACGAAAATAACAGTGTACGTGTTCGTGTGTAATAACAACGATAACAACGATTACATTGCGTCACAAAATACAAAATTAAGGGATGAACGGGCGAGCTTCTGCATCCCTGTTGTTAAGAGACCTGACTATAATAATTGAAAGCAAATGCGGGTACCGGTTATTGTAGGGGAGGAATCTGTAGCGTAACGGAGGTTTCGTCGTGACTTAGTAAAGGCTTAAAGAAATGGGTTTTCGAAGAAGGTGAGCTCAAGAGTTACTTAATCGAAGATGATGACCTGAATTGACAAATATCATTTTACCTACGCAAAGCGTTCGAAGGTGGAGTCCAGTCGAAGTGCAAAGTGTCGGTGACCTTTGGTGTTCTCGACCTTTTACTTACCTGCAATAGCTTCACACCTACGATCCGCCTACGATCGACTGCAAGCATTCGTGTACACGTGCAGCCGCAAGTAGGTACACCTTCAGGCACTACTTGAAGCCTACTCAAGTGAACCGTGAAACGATACCTTTGTGGACAGAAACCGCCGCACAGGGGTGGTGAAAAGAAAGGTTAATGGGGAGGGTACAGTTGAAAGTGACCGACAATTCAATAAGTTCTGTTTTTACTAGAAGTAAGTAGAATATTTTATGGATATTTCGAGCAGATCAGAATTTTTCTCGTACAAGTCTACGTGCATCAAGAATAAAGTCAAACGCAAGCACCTCGCGCGTGATGCAATGCAAACGAACTGGGAGAAGAGCGCTCTCCTGTAAAATCATGTTTCCTTTTTGTCTTCGTGTATGCACCATCTTCTCAGAAACTACTGGAGAGATTTTGATAATTTCCTTTTTCAATTTTTTCGAAATGTTTCGACTACAATCTCAACGCCCGATTTTAAAGGAATATGTACAATAATCTTAATTCCGAGCGTTTGAGGAAGGTAAAAATACAAGCTTTACTGAAGCCAGTATAAGAAATAAAATTTTCGATTGAAATATAGTGAAACGTGCGAGGAAAATGTGGGAAAATATTTTTTTTGAATATGTTCGCTCAGTACTCGGAAAAAGGAAACGGAACATAGGTAGTTTTACACGTGTTTCGCAAACATTTACACACACGAAGGACCAGAAAGCTAGGGTAAATTTAAACAATTTTTTTTTATTGAAAATATTCTTTTAATTTAAAGTCTTTACATGCATCTTAAAGTACATACTTTAATGTAACAATTGTGTAAATTTAATTGGAAAACTAAGAAGTCCGAATATGTAATAGCGTTTTCCTCAAAATGGTGTTGTGAAAAACGGCCACCAATATTTCTCGATAACTAGTGGACCGATTCAGTTGAAATTTGGGACAGAGGTTTTTGATAGAATTATTTGTTTTTTCTCGGCCGAATTTTTGTAAACGACACATTTCATTATTTCTACATTAAAAAAGGGCATTTTTGTACTACGAAATAACAAATCTGTATTTGAATGGCCACCATGTTGTAAATCTGCGAAAAAAGTAGATTCTTTTATCTATTTTGAGAGAATACTTTCTGTTTCGGATAAAAACTATTGGAGATGTTTTTGTTCCTACGGAAGCTGTTCTGAAAATATTGCGGAAAGTAACGGAAATTGCTATTACATATGAAATCTTCTTAGTTTTCGAATTAAATTTACACCATTGTCACATTAAAGAATGTGTTTTAAAATGCTGTTAATTAAAATGGTTGTTAAATTAAAAAATATTTCCAATGAAAAAAGTGTCAAAGTTCACTTTGCTTTTATTAGTCCTAAGTACATGTAGCCCCTTGAAACATATATTTTCACTAAATTTAATACTACGCTTTAATTACTATGCCCGTTACCTATTTGCGTTAACCCTCAATTTACAAGAAATAAATTTTAATGTATACCTAATTCTCTCCAACGGAACTCCAATCCATCTTACTCTCCTCACCGTTCACAGCTTTAAACCTTGTTTCGATCACTTCTGTGCATCTCTTTCAAACTGCCAATCCCCAGTACACGCAGGGTGTAAAAGTACCGCAGTCCAGAAACAATACTCAATAAGCCCCGGTCTCTGAACCGTCAACTGCATTCACGAGTTCTCAGCGCCCATTCCACCAACGATATCCTAATATAGCGCACTGCATCGATCTTCGCCGAAACTAGATCGCCACCGACGGAAAAGATCGCAGCGAGCGTCGCCGTTCGCCGCGCCGCGCGCCCCTTTTACCCCTCCTCGCGCTTTATCAGAGCGAAAGGAACTTATCAAAGTTGTACGATTGCACCCTTAGAATCCAGGTACCGCCGCGCCGTGGCCCCATCCCCGGGAAAAATCTGAAAATTTCGGGCTCTCTGCTCGCATCGGGGGAGCTGAATGCGTTTCACCTCGCCGCTTCGCTCCCCCCGTGCGTGCGCACGTGCATACAGCGTTGAATAGCGGTCGCCTCGTTCGATGCACTTCCTTCTCCCCCCCCGTGCTCGTCCCCGCGTTCTTGTTACACCGAAAGCGTTCACGGGGCCCCGTTACATATTCTCTCGCCAGGCGTGTTCGACGGCTTACAGCGGGGCGGCAAAGTGGTTAAATCTCTGGCTCCCTATTTGTATTTTTACGGCGGCGCGCGTTTTTTGTAAAGAGCTGCGGGCCACTTTTTGGATAAATCTTCCGCAGCTTCGATCTCCATACGAGTGAGCTTTCTCGTGATTGCTTGGCTTGCGGGTTGCAGTGGGGAAAAGGGTGGCGAGCGTAATCGGAACACTGTGAAAATAATTCCGAGGAGAACCGTACAGGGCGCAGGGAAGATGCGCGAAATGCTCGCTTGGAATAATATTTACAGCATCTCCCGGCGTGCTTGATTCAATTAATGTACATAAATAGTGCCGTGGAATGGATGGATCCTCAACATGGCAAAATGGAATCTAGGGTGGAGCTTAAAAGTTAAAACAGAAATTAAATCTGTTTTTATAAGTCTTACCACCTTGATTTGTTCGTTTAGACATACACACACTATATAAGACTTGGGACAATACATTCTTATGCTTAGGGGTAGCTCAAGTGAGTCAAAGATTATAGAAAGTATGAAAATTCAACAGATAATAGTCATATTTTAATTTATACATTTACATTACATTACTGTACATTTACATTTATATTTGACAATTTGGTAATTTATTGTTCGCAGAGGCTCAGACATCAGACATTGTCTGTTTCCTGCTGTCAGGGTTTAATCTACATATGGAAAAATGCATTTGAAAAAATTTCTAGTGTTCCATGCCCTTCGAAATAAGTATCATGTACGTTAGAAATTCCACCATCATCGAACTACCCCTAAATATAGATCAATAAAATTGTGCTCGTATCCTGTTCGATTTTATTTTTTATAAAATGGGACAAATCGAGATGGTAGGATCATATTTTCATAGATGACAAATAAGCTCTACCCTAATGGACCCCAAATTGTACACGAATACAATTTTTTAGCAAAATGGACCCTGCATACAAAGAGCAGAATTGTAGTTAACCCACAAATCTATTACCAACGAATTTATTTAAACCTGACAGAAAAAGATTGGCAAAGTGAAACTTTACGCTCAATTTCTTCCGTGAACGTGCACCAAACAATTTCCAACCTACAATCGCACGTGTTCGTGCGGGAGGAAGAGTGTTGCGCGCACACCCCCGGCTCCTCGAATGATGAAGAGTCTTGTTAAGCTGCGTCGCAAGTCTCCGAGCGCGTCACGGTGGCAGCAATCAGTAAAAATGGATGAGAGCCTCTCTCCCGGCTGTCAAAAGAAGATCCCCTCGCGAGAAATCGTTCTACTCTGCAAAAATCCGGCTTCAGCTACGCGTCAGCCATAATAAGTGTGAAGAAGTTGTGAATGCGTGCCGCGAGATGGTGGCGAGCTCTTCTGCCCGAGAAAAAATAGATCGAGTCAAGCAAACTGTTCCTGGTTTCAACTAATGGCACACCTCGCCCCGGCGACGGCCGCTGAGAGGATTTCGGATTCAAATGCTAACGAAGAGAAAGTACGGAAGAGAAACTACGACCCCGACTGTAATATCACCCGCCTTCGCTGGCCGGTCCACTACCTCCCTTCGCCAACCGTTTTTCAGAGAGTCCGTGAAATGTGCTTTCCGCGTCGCGCTTTCGGGGATGCGAGATTAAAACTGAAAATTATTGCGGGATAAAGGTATCAAGCACTCGGGAGGGTGTTCGGGCAGCTTCGACATACATTTTTGAAATTTAGTAGTCTGATCTTAGAGGGGCAATATTTTATTTTCCCTGTTAAATCGAGGGGTAGTTTTCTATCTATAGTAGTCTGAGAAATAATTGAGAACCTTGCAGTAAGAGGGGTGCAGCTCCATCCTTAACACCTTCGAGTAAATTAGAGAAAAATATTTATAAAATTATTGCTTTGATTAAAAAGAGAACACTGATTTATTGAAAAATATATATTTTCTGGCGAATTTATCAAATCCGGAGCTGCCACTGACTTGCCCCAAAGTGTAGTAAAAATGATTCCTTTTTGATAACTATAAACAATAAAGAACACAATTTATTGATTTATGGAGAAAATATGTTGACTGTCAAAAATGGAGCTGCACCCCTCTTGCTGCAAGGTTCTCAATTTTCTGTGTATCAGAGTGATATAAATATTGGGTATAAAAAATGTAATTGCGTGAAAATAAAGGTAGTCTCTCGAGATTTAAAGCCCCGAGTACCTAAGTGTCTGAGTAGATCGAGTTCTTTGCGATGCAAATTGAAAGGGAAGCAAATGAAAATGCTATTAGAGCTTTGGTTTTTCCTACGGCGTTTTCTCCGTGCGAACCAGCATTTGTACTGGACGTTTCCATTACTTCGAAGTGCATCATGTTATTGCGCGGGGCATCGTTGCTCTCTAGCTTCAGATCGGAGCAACCTTCTAAGAATTCGCCCATGGTCCGTGCAGAAATAAAAGACACACGGTTAAAAGGGCACGTGCATACGTAGATAGATGTGTTTGCTAGGCCAACCTCGAGTCACGGTTACAATTGCATCCCAATACGATACTCATCGTTTCATATTATTTCTACATTATTAAGCTGTTCCTGTTAGAATTTAAACTTTAACAAATTAAAATTTATTCTATTATTATCATTATTATTACGTCTTTATTACTCATAGTAAATAAATAATATAATAATACGTATTAGATTAGTAATATTGCTGATAAGTCTAATCATTATATGTATCCCTAAATCGAAAAACTAAGACTAAAAGTAATAAAAAGAACTAAAGTTACCTAAACCTTTCTATCATTCCCAATTACTGTTTACTTGATAATGACACTTCTGTTTTCTTGGGAAAGCATACTAAATAGGTATGTGTCAAAGGGCCACCCATTGAAATGATAGATTAAAATGATAACAAATTGACGAATCGCAATTTGAATGCTGTTTTAATTCTGAATTCAATTCCCTGGTCTGAATGTGGCATTCAATAGAGTCCAGTGGCTGGCAGAACCAATGAACGAGGCAGAAATCCAACAGAGTGCCTCTGATTAGAACCGTCAGGCAATTTATGCCGCACATTGTGAAGACATTAGAGTTGGCATGCCACTGCGAAGGGATTTAACTCGATCGATCAAACGATATTGCGAAACTATATGTCGCGGACTGTAATTAGTGTGGTGCAAAGTTGTTGCAGCATGTTCGTGGTGAAGAATTAAATGCAATTCGGGTGCTGACTGAGGGAATGGAAACGTGGTTACGGTTGCTTAAGATTAATGATTAGTCGACTGGCTGTTTGTGAAATGAATTCTGGTATTCGCGTGACAACAATTCGCAGTTTGTGCTATGGATCGAGACGAAGAACTGACTTTCAGTGTCGTCTTCGGTTTCCATAGAATTTCATGAAATAAGGTATGGAAAATAAAACTATTAGCAGATGCTTCATGGGGAGGTATCGAATAGATTTGTCCCCCAAATGGTTATGGAATTCAGTAATCAGTGCTCGTAAACAGAGTTGCGGAAGAAATTAAGGAAGCCTCGAGATCTTTAGCTTCATCTTAAGCTCCGAGTTTTTGGGAAACTGAGTTCTGCTTCCATAAAGAAAGATTATAGTATATACACTCGATTTCAAAAAGCTCACATTTCACTTAAGGGTACTAGGCAGTCGTTCCAGTCTAAAATGAAGCATTTCTGTTTCAATTCATTGCAAAGAGACCAATTGAATCTTAGATTTGTTCTTTGGCATGAAGTTCATTAACATTATGAGCTTTAAAAATCATGTTTGTTTAGTGAAAAATATGCATTATATATGATGCTGCAGATGGATCATTAAAGAGGCTTTTTAAAAATAGTTCCTTTTCTTTTGCAGTGATAACTCAAAAACGGAGGTTCCAATGGATTCAAAACAAATTCGAGCGTCTTTACAAAATTTGTAGTTTCGGACCAGACCTAAATTAAAGTTAGTGAAAACTCTTATTCTTTACGAAAAGAAACTAAAACCCCATTGAGACCCCATTGATAAGGTTCTACCATCCCCCAAGCCCCAAAAGATGAGGTCTTAGTTTCTTTTCATAAAGAATGAGAGTTCTCACTAACTTTTACAGCTTATGAGTTAATAAACTTCATGCCAAAGAACAAGTCTCAGTTTCAACTGGTGACATTGTAATTAATTGAAACAGAAATGCTTCATTTCAGACAGGAACGACTGCCTAGTACCTCGATCGTCATCACCACGAGCACCTTACTCCGAATCATCCACAGAATACCCAAGCCTCTCAAAACCACCTATTTCACAACAAAACTTTTCAAGAAAGAAAACTAAATTAGCCCGCAGTAAGTATTGTTTGCGTCATCAAGCCGCGGTGGCACCGGAAGAATATCAAAAACCACGGAAGCACCCGCACGCATACCAGTCGTACACCACCAGGAAGTAACTTATCCCTAATAAACATTCCAGTTCACTGGAAAAATACCCCAAGCCTGTTAAAACCATCGTTTCCCAGGAAAAACCCTGACAAAAAGAAAGGGAGAGGAGCAAGAAAAAAGAATGAATTAGCCCGCAGTGAATGTCGAGTGCGTCGTCGTGAAGCGGGTGGCACCGGAAGCTCGAGCCTCGGAAGAACAGCGAAAGCCACGGGAATACTCGTACCGCCGTATAGTCCATTAAGTGCTCCACCCGTGGCGAGCTGGCTCGGCTCGCGTAGCCCTCTATCCGGCCAAGGTAATTTTATATTCTCCCCTTGGCCTCGTAGTGGCTGCTTCTTCCACCATGTAACTTCACCTGTTGGTTGCACGCCGTTCACCCTCGCCGTTCCCGGCACCCCTGTGCACGTAATATTGATCGGCCGCCCGACAGACACTGCACGCCGGCGTTCCTCCGGCCGTTCAGCGAGACCTTCGGCCTCGTATAACGTGACCTGGCCACATAATCCTGATCGTGATCACTCGAATTCATCCTGGATTACGAGCGCCGATCTGGCCACGGACGGCGCCCCAGCACGGGGCGCAGAGTTAGTCCGTTTATCTTTACGTCGAATTTCCTGGATCGCGCCACCGTGACCACGTTGCTCGTTTCCAGGGGCGGTGCGTAATTTTCGGTCGGGCTGGCGAGCAATCGGGATCAGATCCGCGATCGGATCCTGCACCTTTGTTGCTCCAACAGGGCCGCACTTTGCCAAGTTACTCTCTCTTTTGGGGGTCGATGGAGCCGCTCCGAGGTCCCGCGCTTCGAGAGGAACTGCTTGTTGAATCGGAGGACGACTCCGTTTGCTCGGAGACGAATGGCTCGTCGTTCAGTGCGGTAGTGGGCGACAGGGTGGTTTTGGAGGAGTTATGACGGTTGGAGGGAAAGTGATTTTGGAAGTAGTTCTGTTGCTTCTGGGGGGATTGGTGAGGAAGGGTTTATTGGGGAATGGAGTACTTTTTGGTTGCAGTGTATATTACATAGATGGTGCTTTGCTTTTGAGCATACGTCTAAGGATATGATTTTTCAAGGAATTTATTCGAGCGGTAAAATCGTTATGGTGTTGATAAGGGATTAATGAACAATTTAGGGGTCGATTGCTGTCGCACGAGGCGAACAGTGGAAAATGTCTGTTGATTGATCGATGATCACGGGACGTATGGGACTTGAACAACTTCATTAGTGGAAACGCAGGTGTTCTCTGATATGCTCATAAGCGATGAGTACCACTACAAATCACACATATCACGTACTGTTCGAAGTGCCACGGCTTAATTAACACTACCGTGGGTACGGTCGTTCTCCATTTGCCTCGGTTTTGAGAGTCGGGGTAAGCTGGGATTTAGCATCGGCCCCCTGTCCCACAGTTCGAATTACCAGGAGAAATATTCGAAATATAAAGTCCCCCCGCAAACGCCAAAACCTAACCCATGATTCTCTTTAACTCCAAAACGTGCAAGTGTTTACCAGCTTTATGAAAAGCTTGCATTAAAAATCTTACAAATGTACCAATGTCCATTCAGAGGGGTGATTGGTTCGTTTACTAAAAGGAACAAGGAGAAGATAGGGGAGACCGGGGCTGGTTGTCCCAAGGGGTAGGTTGGCTAATTGTTAATAACTTTGCACCGATATATTCTCTGCTGCGGAACGATTTACTGTAGAAAGAAGTCACTTCTACTATGCTAACTATGCCATGCATTCATGTCCGACCCCGGGATCGCATGTTTTTTAACAGTTATCAGCGTTTGTCTACATAATTGATTAAAAATCAAACACTGAAAAAACTGGCCTACCAGCCTCGGTCTCCCCTACTTTGATGTAATGCAAAACATATTAAGTACCACAGTGGTGGTTGAAAGATAGTTTAAAACTTATATTTTTAATATTTATAACCTTAACTGTTCTGTTAACCACTCAATCTAGGCAAAATAAATTCTAACATCTAACTTTTTCCTTCTTCTTTCTGCCTTTTCGCCATTACTGTATAACCTAACCCAGACCTAACCCAGACCATTACTATATAACCAAAAGCAGTGTGTACTGTCACAGAATATTTCTGTCACAGATAATTCTGCATTCAGTGGGACCAGATTCTGTGAAACTTTCACTAATTGATATTTCCTTGAAACCTCCGCCAATTCTCCCACCGGCCACAGATTCTTCCAAAATCGGCAACCCTTGCCTAAATCATTCTCAAAACTTTTCGTAGGTGAAGAGAGAGAGAGAGAGAGAGAGAGAGAGAAACTCTTCGTACTACCGAGATAAATGAACACAATGCCCACGATCTTATCGTTACTTTACGCACACTAATTCACCAGACAAATGTTTGCCGCGGTCATTCTCATCCGCGCGTTTTCTTGCAGCCGTCTGAGTTTAATTGAAAATCGAGAACAGCACGCGGCCGCGGACTGCAAATACGTCCAGCGCATACTCGTATGGCTGACCACCGGTATCGTGGCACTAAATTCCCCATGGTGCAGAGCAGCCCGTGTTTTGCGGTAATTATTTATACAGATACCGCGCCGCGCGGCGCAGTCGTATAAAATGGAGGATCTCGCTCGTGTTACCGGGCGGGGCCAGGGAAAAACGATACGGTATAAATATTCGCGGGATTTATACGAGTCATTATCTCGGCTAATTCATTCAACCTGGCTCGTTTTCCGCGCGTCAATGAATTATACCGGCGAGGAGGGAGATGAATGCGCATTGTCTGACACGGCGTGTCTGCTTCCCCTTTCGCACCTTAACTCGGAACCGGCACGAAACAACCTCGATGATAGAAAGTTCGGGAGAGGCACTTTATCTACGCTGCGCGGGGAATCGCGAGATGGGGCATGGGCCATTAGAGGGGTTTCTTAATTTCAAGAAACAGGATCTCCTAATTTCTCGATTTCGCGAAGTAAGCAATCCTAATTTCTTAATTTTAGGAAACTGGAGATGATAGTAGGAACAGTTTGGGAGACCGTCGGACTGATAAGGGAGTTATGCAAAATTGTAGTGTACTAGAGGGGTTGCAATCACAGCTGTCATAGATGACTCAATGCAATTTCGTTGCAACATTTCTGTTTATGGTGAAATTCAGCGTGTGGTGATAAGGAGAATGGTGAAACGCGAAGTAAACTAATTCTAAGTATTCCTAAATAACTGCTCTCCAATTTATGTGCTGAATTATAAAAACGATCAAGTCACGATAGTTCAAAATATTCTTTTCAACTTGCATTTTCAAGCCAACGCATTATATAGACACGAAGAAACATCGAGGTGTTATCCAAATTTTCTACTCACATGATTCTATATTTTTTCAATTTTCAAGTTTCTTTAGAATTCTGTTACCTATTCGAAACACCCTACCAACAAATTGTCCCCGATTTAACGCGTCAGCAGGAAATAGTTATCCGTTTCCAAAGCGCTTCGTGTGGCTCATTCAATTTGACGGCGGGGCGGGAAGTTGCAAAGAGTAGTTCACATAATCCGCCCAGCCTATGAAACAGAAAAACACGGCGGATCAATGCCATCAAAGGCGTTGGGATGAATTTCGCGGTTGAAATGGTTTCACGCTAACAACACTCTGGTTCGCGTACGAGCACCGTAAAATACCGTTGCCAGGCTTAACCTCGTTCACCATCCTCGTGATAAACGCGGGCATTCATGAGCTTTGCCGCCCTGAAAACGGCAAGGTACTTCGGGAATAAAATTGCCGTCGATCGTAACTCCTCTGAACGTTTTGTCACGGTGAACGGATCCGTGTAAAATACGGGTTAATATTCATCATCGCAGGAAAAGTTTATTCGCTAGATTGATACGAATAGGGGCCATAATTTCATCAGATATCCCCTGTTCATTCATGATTCGCACAGAATCCATATCCAACTTCAAATATTGGACGATTAAGCACTCTCTTCGGCGCAGGAACCCTTCAGCTTTTTGTGCTAATAAGTGATCTAGATACGGATTTTACCGTCGCAGGCTTGCCGATTTACGTTTCGATGAGTAGAGAATTAGGTTCCTTTAGCGAAGGTTAATGAAGATTTAATGAAAAGGAAATAATTTTAGTGTGGGGTAATAAGGTAATTGATTAAATTAGTGAATTAGGTAGGAAGATTGCAGATCGTGGTATTATTTGTGACGAAGCTATTTTCGGAATACTAAGATCTAGATTTGTATGTAATCGAATAATACTTAAAGCGGATGGAAATTTGTGGTTTGGTGGAGCAGGAGTAAAGAATGATCTTTACAACTATTGTCTTCTCCAACTTCGAAATGAAGTGAAAGAAAATCTTTGTCGTTTAATGGCACTTTGGAGCAACACCTTCAGCGATACTTCGCAGCCTCCTTCGGCTCCATTGCGCCGTGGGTAGAAAATGAAGTTGTTGCAGCTTCGTTTTCGAGGATACGACCACGTTCCGTATTTCCACCATTTCAGCCCGTTTCTTTGCCCCAAGACCATTGCGACTGTAACCTTTCTGCCGTTTGTCGGCCTGCATCGTCCCTTTACCACCGCCATTCTGAACTTTTGTTCGAACCTCGTCCCGCGACGAGCTTCGCCGCAGTTAAAAGGCTTTCACGCGCGCAGCAGTTCAGCAATACTTTACAATAATTAACCAGCCGTTCGAAACTTCCGTAAGACAGTTATCTTATTAATGTTTCGCGGACGTTACAACGACTATACCGAAGTCTTGCAACTCCTTAGGCCTCAATTTTGGAGTCTGTGCTACTGCCAAGAACTTTGTTGGGCTTGCCAAAGTGTTAAGCACCGACTTTCATTTTGGGTCTCCTTAAAAATTGAGACGCTGTAATTTCAAAGAATTTTTGGGGAGAATATTTGATAGTACTTATTATCAAAAAATTAAGTAGATAACATATACGAATAAAGTGTTACGTTATACTGTAATGAAAAATACCGTGATATTCTTTGAATCTTCTTTACAAAATTTGTGTTCTAAAAATATGGACTGACTGCAAAGAAATCAGAAAAAAAATGAAATTCGCGAGTAGGTCTGAATGCTTCATATTTTTGAAATATCGTTTCCAACTCTAGTGACGTTTGTAAAGCATATATTTTATTATCTAATAAAAGAATCTTTTTAGTTTTGTATGTCCGAAGTTTGAAGAGTACTCTGCAAAATTTGTGGCTTTCAGTGACCGCAGAAATATCTCATAGATTTCCATTACCAGGTGTGACATAGATCGATTAGAAACGATTGGATCCTGTCTTACTACAAACCGTTAGATACCAAAGTTCTAGACGAGATTCTGTATTATACAAATGTTTTCAATGTAAAACGCAATCGGTGCTTCAGCTCGAAACAGTAAACTCGAGCTGAGCGCAATCAGTCGATTTGCTGGCGCCGTATATAACACCGAACGAAATATTGAGTCTCGTTCTCTCACGATTCGAATTTCAAGTACAATTTCCCCCTACATGTGAATTCCCATTCGAACGTGTCGTTTTTTGCTTTTCCCTCTTTCAATACCACCTCTCACGGCGTGGGTTGAATAGTCGAGCAGAATTTCTGACGAACAGGTATTTCAAAATGATTTTACAAAATCCAGCGATCGCAAAGACACAGGACCGAAATTTTGTTAAGAATTTTTTCAATTCTGATAATCATACGCCATCGTTCGCAAGTATCTGCTCACTCACGCAGGCATTATTTACTTATTGTTACATTTATTTTCCATTCTTAACAACTCACAAGCCATCAGGATTTCAGATAAGTTTACAATATTTTTTTGATGAGTATAGCAAGTGCCAAAGAAAAATAGAAACCAAGCAAATACTAATAACTGGTGATTCTAATGTTCCAATACAATGATTTACAGTTTCCTTTATTCCAACTATTTCCTTTGCAAGATTTCTTAAGTAACAAGTTCTATGCATACTCGTGTGCACTGATCCTAACTCAAACGCAGAAGAACGCGATTGCAAGCTTTGTAATAAATTTGGTACCAGAAACAATACTTTTGGTTGCAGAAAATAATCAGCAGCGTGTATTATTTCCATACAATATTAAACAACCAAAGATGGAAGAGTAAGTATCCTATTAACAGAAATTCCCTTATTTAAACAGCCATGCAGCTGTTACAATATCTCTCTGTTATTTCAGATAATGGAAACTCTGCTCTTCTCCTTAAACACTCTGATGCACGTTCTACTCGATACTTGAGGAACACCGCTGGAGAACGTAGCAATTTCGATTGCACAGGGGGACAAAAACGAATCGCCCCCACAGTAATCAACGTCGCAGCGCGTATCCTTGTTTTACTACCCCCGCGCGAATGTACTCCGCATTTTCCTCTCGGCGGCTATCATTTTCGTGCATATCAAGGAATTAACTTCCTCCGCGTGTTTTTTCGAGCTCGGAGGACCTCGCAATTAAAGCTACACGATCGCTGTGCTCGTGCTAACGATGCGCAGGAAAGAAGCTTCGGGCACCCAAAGCTAGAGAAACTAGAATTGCGAATTTTCCCCATTTTTTGGTCCCACTTGGTGCAGCTTCTCAAGAAAAAAGCTGTGTCCAATGGTAATTGAGAACATTTTTTATTAACTAGTTGAAGCTTCAATGTATATTGATTGACTTAATTATGGAATTGACTTAAATATGGAATAATACGGTTGGTTGAATAATTATTCCAAACGCTCCATGGTAAATGAAGGCTTTTCAATATATAATTGATTAATTAATTTGAGTTGAGTTATTTGGCTTCTACTTTATCGCGGTGTCCCTTCTGCTGGACGAATCGTGTTAAAACGTGCTCCTCAGAGCGGTAATTGGAAAGGTCCTTCATCGGCTACCCCTGAGATACCTAATTCCCGTTTCTTCGTTAATATTTTGCTGGATTTACGGTCGGCAAGCGACCCGTAATGGCATATAATCTCCATTTCTCGTAAATTGCGCTACGGATGTATGGAAAATTCAATCGACAGTAGGTTCATTGATTTGATACATCCGTTCGAAGCGCCAGAATTAGAGAATATCTAAATGTACATATCGATGGCTTAGTGCACAAACATTGTATGTCCACGTTTCGTGAAATTTCAGTTTTTCTATGCAACAAATAGTTCTTGACTGTTTCTTTATGCTGTATAAAAATCACATTTATATCTACTTCACAAATTTCTCAAAAATAATATTTCCCTTCATTCGTATTCCCCAGAATCTGTTTTTCTTGAAAACGCTAACAATGGACATACGATGTTTGTGCACTAAGCCATCAATAATCAATATTCTGTCACATTTTCAGCAGAATAAATTACACCATTAGCAGATACCTCGAAGTATACTATCGATTAAAAATCATAATACATTTTGACCGCGAATTATCCAGAAAACTGTTCTCTTTATCTATGAAATTAAATCAATTTTTACCTACAATAGGAATCTTTAAAGCAAAGTTCTCTGCAAAAGTTCATTTTGCATCCTACTTCTATCCCCAGCCTGCAATTTCGAAATTTTACCATTCGAAAAACTTTCTTTCCGCTCTCTCGATGCCTCCATTTATTTATAACTTCCAATGAACAGGCACAAACAAATACCCAGCAAAGGAAGCACGATCCGCAAGAAGAAATAATTTTGGCATTGAAATAATTTAAAGCAAAACTTCAGTAACGTCTCAGACAGGGGCAAATTCCCAAGTAATCTCGCCACTAAGCTATTAAAGGCGAGCGTCTCCGTCCGGCTTCCGTACACGAAAGAGCAATTAGTTAATTCCTTTAGAATCGGGGTCACCGGCATAATTAGCGCCGCGAGCCCCGCATTTAGCTGGCCGAGATAGAGCGGGAGGACTTATCGGCCACACGTGAACCGTTCGCAGCCGCGACGTTTGTCAAAATACAGAAATGGGGGAAAAAGGCGAGGAGCCACGGCGGAACGGCCGCTACTAAAGCATTAGCCCGAATGCTCCCGCGCAGCGTCCGCAACGAGCCCTGTTCCGGGCTCGATGATAGGAATCGGGACAACGTTAGAGGCCCGTTTGACACCGTACGCTCTCCTTTGGTACCGCCCCGGTCCCTTGGATATTCCTCTAAAACGCTCCGAGGCTACTCGATGCTGACGGTGGCCAACGCGCTGGCCGCTGATAACGACCGTTGCACACTTATCTCGCGGCGCTTGAGCACTTGCACAGAAGTAGCTACGCGCCGCGAAAGTTCGCTGCATGGGGATTATACAGCATTAACGCTTTTGCCCCGCGCGGTATAAATGTTGGAGTTATTGTAGGTAGTTTATGGGGCGAGGGGGTGGCTGGGGTTGCTGCGAGAGCGTGACTGAATCGGGATTGGGAATTGGGGGGGACTGGGAGCGAGGTGCGGGGAGCTTTCTGCTTGAATAGGAGCGTGGCTGAATTGCAACGTTTTGTATCGTGATGTAGAGGGAGGTTTCTAGGGATCACTTGTGTGTGACGATAGTGAGTCTCCTGGGGTGGTTGGTTGTGTTTTTTCTTTTTAGAAGGGTACGCGAGTAATTAGTGGTTACAGTGAAGTAGTGGCGTGCAGGGGTACCAAGTGGTAATTGACCGAAGATGGGATTATTAAGGCATTTAGATTTTAATGATAGTAGTTGGGAGCAAATGTTTGTTCGCCCAGTATTGGGCGATGTTAAGGGGTCATTCTGGTTGGAGGGATTGAAAAAATCTATTTTTCGTTTAAATATTTTTAGAAAGTCCATATTCTGAAGAATGTGCCCACTGTTAGATTTTCATGGAAAAGTTCTGATTATTTTAGCTTCTACAGAGGCATTTTGTAGGGAGCGCAGAGGTTCGGTCTCTGTAGATGAAAACTTTGAATTCTCCAAACGTTATTTGTCCACATCGTGAAGATAAAGTCTCAAAATCTATCGAACCGATTGCTTTATAAATTGTCCCGCATTTTCTGCGTACCTGTGACTCTCACAGGGACTACAACCAAGTATTTTTATCGAGTCTAATCTACTTTTAAAATCGAAAATAGCAAAAGAAAAATCCGTAAAAAACATTTTTTCCTGCATTTTGCCCGCCGTTTTGCTAATTTTGAAGATAAGTCACTAATTACAGTCCAAGCGACAGCGACAGACATACTGATCAAGAATCTGTTTGGATTTTTGGATTTTTGGAATTTTTAAACATGTCATCAAGACCGCTTTCAAAAGCATTTGAAAAGCAATCATTTTATTACTTTTATATTTTTGATTTACTGCAGAAATGTAGTTTAAGGAATAGAAAAATGTTCTATTTCATTACAATAATTATTTTCGTCGCAATCAATTCCTGAATATCGCTGAATTTATCAGCGCGCTAACCGGAGTGACCCCTTATTTAAGGGTATCCTCCAATCGAGATGCTCGAAAATAGGCGATCTTTATGCATTTTTTAGAGGAAGAGGTTCTAACATATCCTAAAAACTGTTTTCGGCTTTCGTGCCGTTGTCATTGTTGGCTAATTATCGACGGGCCTGGAAGATGGTGTTAAGATGCTAATTTCTTGAACAGTTATAAATATCCAAAGCAAATTGTACTCTGATTAAAAAACTTCGATTCAATAAAACAAACGAACTTTCTCACCGACCTAATTTAATTGTCCGCGAAGACTCATGTTTAGTGGTAGTAAATCGTCGCTTCGAGAACGGAATTCCCTTCGGTTAGTATTTCGTTTATGAATAGAACAGTTTTGATACTCAAAGCTTAAGCAGTCTTTGAAGAACAGAGTTACTGAGAAGCCACAGAGCTTTGTTAAAAAGAATTGTACGGAAGGGTAGTTTCAAGTTCGAGACTCCGCGGTTGAAAAGATTCATCCCTATTCCATGTATATGCAAAGTTCCAGGAAAACCATTAGCGCAGAAAATAAGCAGAATTTCAGCCCACTTGACGTAGCTCTGGGAACAGGTAATATTTCTTCGAGAGCAGTTTTTTATAATTAATTTCCTTGTTAATAAAGCGGAGTTTCCCGAGTGATAAGGAAACCGAATCCACCTGCACGCTGCGGATTTATATTCTACTGGGAAGCCAGGCTACGATTGCAATCATAATAAATGCCAGAAACAAATGCAACTAGATTTACGACGCGAGTGGGTGACATTCATCCGCTTCTTTCGTGTGGCGAGCGACGCTTTGCGATCTTTTTTATAATGGGAATTCACAAATGCGAACGGGAGTGGCAGCCACGTCAGGCAGATCAAAGTTTCAATTTTTAATGCTTTCATTTCATGCGTACTTTCCAAACGCGACGAACACACGTTCCTTGATGTCGCATGCTCGTTTCGTTTCAACTGTTTTTTTTTTCACGCTATGCAGCCTCTCTCATATTCGTTCACAAAAGATTTTTTGTATTAAACTGCTTCAGCAGACTTAAGTAAGGTCTCATTGTTAGTTCCTTCCTTCAGTTCAAAACGTACTTTCCTTTACAGTGCCGGGCGACAGTATTGGGACACTTTTGAAACAGAATAACTTTTTTAAAATTCGTCCAAATGGCTTGAGTTTTTTGAGAAACTAGAAGGATTACTTTGCCACTTAGATGACGTGTTTCGGCGTTTTGAAAAACATCGCAATTGGTCGGAATAGCGAAGAAAATAGTGGGTCTCGCTTTTTCAACTTTTCCATCCGAGCCGGTAATGAAAATTTAGAAATTCCGTTTGTAGATTTAAGGTGGGATTGCGTCTTGTTGGGCCGAAAAATAGGTAATTCTTTCTGAATTTTTGGTGCAAAAACGGTTCTACAAATTAATTTAAGATTTGGCAGGCTGTTTTATTGTAACTTGAATTATCGTTCGAAATTTTTGTGTGACAGTGACAAAAGAAACGTAGCAGATACAGAGAGAGCGTTGAAAAATAATCAGGTGGCCTTGGCGTTGACGAAAAGTACTGTAAGGGTTATCCGAAACACAGAAAGGAAAAAAGATTCTTAAACTATACGAATGTGTAATCACATAGCACATAATTCACATAATACCAGCAGCATTCCGAGAGCAACGGCCCCCTGCAAGAAATGACGAGGTCCAGAAGGAAAAAGGGAAGACGGGGGAATAGCTTTTCAGTCGCCTCGTTGTTCCTGCGCGGTGTAACGGCGCGCGAAGCAGGGCGTGTAACTCGCGATATATTTCGCGCTCGGGAAACTTTCAGGGCGGCGAGAGTTTATTCAGCGATCCAGGCGACAGATATTATCCACGTGGGCTCGGGTGGATTGAAATTGGTGGGACAGCGGCCCCGGCGCGTAAAATGTCCCCTCGCTCGCGGCCGGGGCCCAGGGAATTACGGGGGATCCTTGCCGAGTTAATGGGAGAATTACCCGACCGGGGTAGCTCGATGGCTCTCGAGTACGTTTCCAGTTCGGGGGAGGCGAAGTCACGGGTGTTCGTGGCCGATGTTCCGCGGCTCGTCAGGCATTAGCATCGCGTTACATGGAAATCGAACTTTCGATAAGCGATAACCGAGCGAACCTTCGTTCCGCCTCGCGAAAGCTTTACGACCATCTAGCCGGTAACGACTGATTGAAACGCGGAGGACGTGGGACGGCGATTACGGGGAACGAGCCAGTAAAATTTCATGAAAATCGAGTTACGCCTCTGTAACACTGCTTCACGGCCGATCGATCCTGGAAACGTCTCCGGGAAACCCGAACCACATGTGCCGGCAAGGTGCAGTGGAAGCTCCGCTACATAGAGTAATTGGCCCATACAGCGTTAATGTGCACCGCTCTAAATATCATCAGCTCGCTGAAATTACTTTTCCCCCGAGCTACGCGTCGCTCGAAGAATGCCACGTGAATTCCGGGAATTCTATTCGCACCCATCGCGCCACGATCGCCGAGAATTATTTACCAAATGGGGTAATAGTTTTACTCCCCTCGCGTCATCAGGCTTGTCAACGGAAGCTCTACTACCCGCGAAACTGTACACCGCAGGGAAGAGCGACTCTCGGGAAAAGTTCGTGGTAAACGGGCACGCCCTGGGTAAAGGCCCCGTTGTTTCTATCGCTCCTTTTCGGACCACCCTTTGCCAGCCTCCGTCGCTTTAATCCTTTCGCCCGGGACGAGGCCGTGTCGGATGGTTTAACAACGCCAAATTACAGAGAGATGTCGAAGGCCGTTCGAACGACAATTACAAGCTCCGGAGGGACGAGCGCGCGCGCCGGCAATTTCGCGCCCTTCCGACGCGACTGTGTGCCGTAAAACTCGTCGAACTGCGCGAAATTACATACGTGCCGGCTCTCTCGACGCGACGGTCCCGCGCTCCAACTTCGGCCGGTGTTTGCACAGCGCGTCCCAGGCTTTTTGTTTGCACGCCATGGTAAATCCGTTTGCGATAAACTGCAGAACAAATACCAGCCGGGCGTCGCGTCACGGCGAAACAGGAATGAAGGCCCCCTGGAAAAGGGGATTCCGGCGAAGGAGCTGTGGCCGAATCACGGCTATCCAGGGCGCCTGCCCCTTTTACGATTCCGCGTGGCAGGGAATTTCCTGGCAAGCGTTGATAAATAGTCTCATTTCTGATGGAGTGGTATAGCAGCGCGTGTGACGGTTTGTTTGGTATGTTAGGTTTAATTCACGTGTTTAGGGTTTAGGTGCAGTTGTACCTCGCTGTTACGACCATGACGCTAGCTGTTAAAGAATTACTGCATTCTCGGTTTAATGTGTAATCAAGCGGAGGTAATAATAATAGCATAGGCCTGCAATGAAAAACTCTCTCAATATTCTAGCTGTTTTTAATATATTTTTAGGTGCTGAATTCGAAACACGCGATAAAAAGTTCATGTGAGGTAAATATTAGAGCAGTGGTTCCCAACCGGTGGGTCGCGAAGTGTTTTCTGGGTGGTCGTCAAGGTTTTTTTTTAGTATTATTAAGTTAGAATTGTATTCTGAAATACCTATTTTTAATGTGTTTTTTTACATTATTATATTTACCTTAGCTAATATTGGGGGTGGGTGGCAGGTTTTTTGAATATTGTAAAAGGCGATCGCGACTCAAAAAAGATTAGGAAACTGTATTAGAACTTACTAGAGATTTCTAGGAGACTATAAATATTAGGTTGCCAAGTCACATCAGTCAATTGCGAGTCCAGTAATTTTTCACTAATAATTTTATTCAATCGCATATTACAACGTAGAAACGTTAAAGTAAGTTGTGAACAGCTGTACGTGGTGGAGTAACTCTGTGGTGATTTTTGAATTTAGAATCCCAAATTCTTATAAAACAGCAGAGGTTTTTAAAAAAGTTTTTATTAGGTACCCTCAATTTTGCTAGAGCTCAACGTTCTACTGGGAAAGTTTTGTTAAAGTGAATTCTGGTCTTTTTTGTAGGATCACATAAAAATGATACGTATGGTGACTTTATTGCAGACGTTCTCCACTTTAATAGTTTAAACTGGCGATATCGTAGTTGTGAAATTCAATTCTGATGAGCATGTTGAGGAATTTGATTGCGGCGGGGTCAAAATTATGGGATATTGACGGCTCCTGGGATGTGGGAATCGATACTGGGCTTTCGGTGACCCCAGGCGCTTTTCCCAGTTCAAGGTCTGGGGTACTGCAAGTAGGAAGTATCAGAATTCTGGTTCGAAACCTAGATTCAGGGGTATTGAATAGCTTAGTCGAGAACATTGATAATTTGATGCTTAACTAGTTTCAAGATTTTAATAGGAGAAATTAGTGATGTGACTAAGTCCTCTGATTGCCTGGTAAAGTGGAATTATCCACCACATCTCCATTACACTGGCAAGTCTGAGAAGGCTACTTATAACGTTCAGAAAAGATCCTCAATTCGAGGTTCATGTCTACAAGATTTCTTGGATAGAGCATTAAGCTGATAAGATCCTAGTGTGTCAAGCCTCGCAGATCGCAAGTTTCCACCACTTAGAACTTTTGGAACTTTCTTGAAACTTTTCAGAAGAAATACTGTATCTCTACCAAGCGAACAGATGACGAATACCAATTTCTAATCAGTGTCAGCTTGAATCAGCCTTCAGCCGTGTGGGTCTATGAATTCGACTTCATTCATATTAATCAACTATAAAACTATACCCGCTGCGACTGTTCCCAAAAACCAATAGTTGGGAAACTTAAAAAGATCGACACGAATTCGAGTCAATTAATACAGAGTTGGGTATTAACTAAATAAAACATTATTTAAATAACGGATGAAATAAAAGTTTCTTTAACGTTAGATTATTTGACGAATAAAATTAATTGTTTTATTCGGCGAGCGTTTCAGGTTCGGCTTCGAATAAATTTTTCAACTTCAACTTCAACTTCAACTTCAACTTTAACACATATAAATGTCAGGCCCGGTTTTCGGCGGCTCGAACGCGCACCAGAGAATTATTCGACGTCGAATAAAGTCAAAGTGAAAGTTGAAAAATTTATTCGACGCTGAAGTTGAAACGTTCGACGAATAAAAAAATTAACTTTATTCGTCGAAAGATGTCGACAAATTCGACACATGACGAATAATTTGTTAAACTATCATAAGTTATTCCAAATTTGATTTAAATAAAAATTTTCCCCATCTCTGACCTACTATGACGCCTAAAGTGTCGGAACACAATTCCTATCATCGCGAACACATCTCCATCAGGGCCCATAAATCGAGATTGCCATACATTAAACGCAATGTATGCACAATAATTACACACAATATACGAAAACACGGTATTTCTCGCTGGCATTGTTTGTCCCCGTATTCCCTCCATTGTTCACCCCCCAGAAACATTCAAAGGCAGTGGCAGAAAGGGGTTCTCTCGCCGGTTACCCAGAAATTATCCACCCCTCTTGCTCTGCAGTGAGCATCGCCCCGCGGATTTTCGCGGACTCTCGAACACAGTTTGCATATTCAAAAGGACGCCCGGAGTTTCTCAGGCTGACAGCCAACGGTCCTCTTTGTCCTCCCGCGGCTGGCGTGTACACGCGGGAAGCACAACCGGCAGAAAGATTGCGAAGCAAACGCTGCTGAGCTGCGATTCGGCTCCATTAAGTGCTTGAACGTTTAATTGTAAATTCACGGGCTCCGTGCCTGCGACGAGGCGAGCCAGCAGGACGGGCGAGATTAGTTTTAATAGTTCGTAATTAAGAATTGTTTACCGCGACTGTTCCGGAGCTTTGAAAGCCGCGCTTTGTACGATCGCGACGGCGTCCATTATTCCACGGTTTAGTTAAATTCCTGCATCCCGATAGTAGTCGCGACGAGACAGAAAGCTGATGGCTCGTGCAGTTGCTCCAACACCCAATATTTCGTTAAGTGGATGTGCGAGGCTTCCACGAACCCCGCATACCAATTGTCCAACTTCGGTAATCCGAGGAGACCGGGAGTTATCGAGGGACCTTCTGTTTAATCCTCCACTTGCATGCTCAGACTTCACGTGAAAATTTCATGCTCCCCGTTCTGAATATTTTAATACCCGCTCCGGTTAAAAGGGGGTTGAATTATTGACAGGGCTGTCGGATGGGTGTTCGACTTAGGAAGAAATATAAATCTTGCAAACTTCTGCGAAGAGACACGATCAGCAATAATCTATAATCTACAACATGAAAGTTTCGGCGATAAACTCTTATCAAAGCTGACACACTTGAGGATCAGTTGAAATCGTTGATGTGATCGTATATAGCTTCTCTTTTTCAATTTCCTCGAACCTGCAGTCACTGACTTGGGAGAATTATTCAGGAGATACACAGATTCAATTATTCTCAAAGAAGATATGAAAACTGTTTAAGAGTATTGGCCGCAAAAGTTCCAATCTCCTCGCCGTTTTATTTGCACGGCAGGAGAAAGAGCATGGGAAAGATATCCTTGGATTGCTATTCAGGGAACGAGAGTCGTAAGTTCTCCGAAGGCGTTAAGGTTTTTCGAGACCGTGAATATTCAGGAAGCGGTGCGTTTGAGAAAATGCGAGCGGCGCGCGAGAGTAGAATTGCAACCCCGCAATTGGAATAAGTGGTGTTACTAGTCAAAATTCTGACCTGTCGACGTGTTTCATATTCATGTATGCTGACGAGGCTTACAGCCGTCGCTGCGACGGAATTTCTGATCGTAATCCAAGCTAGCTTGGCCCTATCGTAGATCCGGACCGAGCCTTGGAACTTGGTCCCTTACGGGTTATAATTAATTATAGGGATTTCCAGTAGGACGAGCGATCCTCAAGATTGTAGATGTAAGCTGCTTTGTGTACTTGAAGGGTCTGGGTTAGGATTTACGTGGTACCAATCATCTTCGAGAGGAAATTGAAGATAAGTAATTCTAACGAGCTTGATACTAATTGCAAGGTAAAACTGGCGTGGCATTTCAATTGATTTTAAAAGTTTAGGTGGTAGCTTAATTTTCTGTGTGATTTAATTAAGAGTTTTATTTATTTTTCTATTTAAAAAGTATTAATATGAAAGTAGATACTTCAGTGGAGGAGTTTTCTGTTTGAATTGCTTTCCTACTTTGACATTCGTATTTCATCTTTTGCCTGAAGTATATATGCACTTTTCAATTACGGATTTCAATTATTCCTCGTTTATTGCTGACTCGCCCTCTCCGACGATCCTTCGAAGTTGCCCTAGATAAAACTATCAGTGCCTTCCACGTGATAAATCGACGAAGTAACGGTTCCACCGTTAACGAGAAACTAATAGTCCGGCATTTTCTCGGAGTCCATCAATCCCGACCTATGATCGTCTTTATTGCTCGATCTCAGCACCGATCGCAACGCCGAGAATAAAGTTAGCTAGAGCAGGATAACGCCGCGAATAAACCGAACCATTCTTCTCCTACACGGCCACAAATGCTCGCGGTAAATCGTGATCAATGGATTTTCGAATCCACTTCGGTGGCGAGTCTTGGTGGACAGATAAAGTATTTATGACCCTGTGTCTACTGCCATTCTCGCGTTCCACATGGGTCGTTCATTTCGAAGTGTAGCTTCTGTTAAAAATATGATAGTCAGCTTGTGGAAAGGTAAAATAATAGAAAAATTTGTGGTATTCTGGAAAATGGAGAGCTTCCGTTTGGGACCTTGGAAAATTACAAACCACCTTCCTTGATATCCGTATAGACGCAAGGAAACATGAAACTGAGTTTTAAGAATGAATTGTTAAAAATCTGTCAAGTTTATGTGGAATTGGAAATCACAAATGAAATTCATAGTTTTATGAAGAATCCTCTAAGTGACACTCTGATGGATTTTGTTCAATAATAACTAATTCTGAATAGTGCATACTATGACCTACTTCTATACCTAAAGAATTATTCTATGCGTATTGGGAATAAATAAGTGGAACAATAAATAGGTAATGGAGGACAGTGATGGTTATAATTGGAACAAAATCAACTGGCTACTTAAGGGGACTAGCCAGTCGTTTTCCGTGAAAAAAAAAACAATCGGGTAGATTGTGTCGGGGACACAAATCGCAGTTTTTGACACGAATACTCGGATATCAC
Organism: Andrena haemorrhoa; assembly: GCA_910592295.1. Lineage (NCBI taxonomy): Eukaryota > Metazoa > Arthropoda > Insecta > Hymenoptera > Andrenidae > Andrena > Andrena haemorrhoa. Next base: position 10,822,675 of record OU342943.1, read on the forward strand.
ATAAAAATCTGGGACTTTTTAATTTTTTGATGAAAATCTCGACTTTTTGCGGACCATATTAGAGGTTTGGCGCGAAATGGCGCAGGTTTTACACCTGTAATTTTTTCAACTCGATCTGAACCTCCGTTCATTCGCAACTATAGCTGAAAACCGAGAGAAAAAAAGATTGGAGAAAAACGCATTTAAAGTTTCTGGGCAAAGGCGATGCTGTAAGTTCCCGCTTGACCTTTTTAGTTGCCAAATGAACCAATTATAATACAAACCAAGCGGCATTTTATTCAGAAAAAGTAGTACTTTCGGAAAATGTAATAAAAAAATGTCAACTTTCCAATTGCCTAGTTCCCTTAAGGCCACTGCAAGAAACTATCCCCATCATTTCACTTCTTTTCTTATTAAATTACATAGGCTCTGCCACTCAAACGGGAAAATCAGCATGATATCAACCAGTTAATTCTATTCAAAGCACACCTATACATAATGAACCACTTCTGACAATAGTGGGTCCCAATACCGTAGAAATATTTACCGTTATTTCCAATACAATCGCTACCATTTGGATCCTTTGTCCCCCAAGAGCAACAATAAGTCAGGCTGTCTTATACTGTTGCCTCGAAGCGTAATAATGCCTGTGGTAGAGTGGAGCGTTCATTACTCAACAAATCTCAGTCCTGGAGCCAGCTTACCAATGGGGAATGAATTCTAAGGGCAAACAGAAATTACTCTGCGGCTGATTGTATCGTGGCCCCTGGGAGCACCGATACCGCTGGTCAATACACATGTATTTCCATTTCCTACGAACGTACTTGTGAAAGCTTTATATCCGACGCTGATGAAGAATGAAAACACAGCCATGCGTCACGCTTGCAAGTACCACCGAGCCCTACGTTCAGCCATGCGATTCGCGATTTTTGATGCTCGATGAAATCATTAAAGAAGCACAGATTACTGTCCAGCTTTCAGGAATAAAGTAATCGAGCCATCAAATTATAAGTTGAATTGTAGGTTGTCAGAAAATTGCTGCCTGCGATTTGCCAGCATTAACCAATATTATTGACTCGTACTACTAGTAATGCTTGTATTCTCCTGAGGTATTAGAATTACTAGTCTGTGTAAACAAATTTTGACTATCTCAGTCTCCAAGCTCTGTCGCATCTTGCTCGCGGCGCTGAGAAGCTGGGGCATCGAGGCGATGGAACGAGCTGCACAATTCGCTTTATTAGAGTCAGGCCTCCATACAGCATCGGATCACATAGCAGAGGCACGCATGGAAGCTGATATTACTCCCGGAAATGGAAGCGGCGCGCTCGGCTGCCATTCTGTCCGCGGAGATAACTGCCGCCAGAGGCTGGAGAAAAAAATTAATGCGACCATTTCTATTCATGCTTTTTCGTACGTGTCCGTCGCCCGAGCGGGCGCATTTAATAAGAATGCAAATACAGCTAAGATAATGCAAGACAAACACCGTTTCTGTTTTCTCGCGGCGGGCCCCGTCGCGCGGACGCGTTTCTTCGATTCAATTTTACGAGGAACCTGGAGGCTGACGTGCGCTGCGATGACGACGTTAAGCTGCTACCGCCTTGGCGGAAGCACTGGTAACTTGTGCCGGCAGCTTCTTCTTATATGAAGCCTCGAAGAATATACGCCATGGTTTACGGCTGACGTGGAGTGTTCTTTGTGTATTGCGGAGGAATCTAGAATTGTGCTAGAATTGTCTCGAATCATAACGATGTTTGGAAAGTAAAACAGTGGAAATAGAGATACGTGTACGTGGCGACATGCAACGCGCCAGTCATGAAATATTTATGCGCCTATATTTCAGGAAAGAATTTCCCAAACTTCGCTCTATTCCCAAATCTCCCGCCCTGCTCCGCCAGGCAACTTGCGTTCAGCTGGCAATTCTCGCGGGAGTGATGGCCTCAGCTCGACGCCAGCGAGAAATCGAATCGAGGGGCAAGACGAGCGCGGGTACCTCGGTAGGAAATCCTGGTGTCTCCTACCTTTCGCTAAAAACTACGCGGCCGCCCTTTCGATAGCACCGGCTGAACCACCCCCCGGTATCCTCGCCTCGCACCACGGTTTGCGTTCGACAGAAAAAGGAAAACATAAACGGAGCAAGACAACCGTTCAATTATTGGCTTTCCTCCACGGCCGTCGAATGTTTCTCCAGCACGGGGGAAGCTTGTCCTCCCAACAGGTTAGAAATTGATTCGCCGCGCGCTCGGCCCGATCAACGGAAGCTATTTTCCTCCGCCAGCATCCCGCCTCACGGCGACAGGCGCTGGTAAATCCTGGCGGTCCCGAGCCAGGAATAGAATAACCGGCCAAGTGATTCTTGCGCCCTGGGAAGGGTCCGACGCTCCGCTGTTTTCATTCGATACAAAATGATGGATGCTCCCCGTTTCGCCGGGCAGAACAGGCGGGAGAGACGCGGGAACAGGCTGCAGAGTGAAGAAGAGGACGAATCTGGGGCGAGGGGAACGGGTCACAAGTAGGCCAAGGCGAGACGAGAGACACAAAAGTGTGCGCGGATGAAAAGGAGTAAAAGTAGAGGCGGATGGTAGGTGCAGCAAGAAACTGGACGGAGGAACGACAGATAAGACGGGGTGGAATTAAAACAGAAGTCAGTATGAATTATGTGCGGGGAGGAGATAAGGGGGAAAATGGGAAGCGGAGTGAAATGAGTAAAATGAAAAAAGCTAGAGTGCAACAGGCTTGGATAGAGGAAAATGAATAGGCACAAATTGTGCGGTGATTACGGATAGAGGGGGGCGTGAAGAGGGTGGAAAGAGTCGGGATTTGGAGGGAAGGGAAGACAGTTCTGCCTGGAATCATATCGTGTCCCGAAAGTAACGAGAAATTGATGAGTTCTTGGTATAGTGTTCTCTTTTTGTTACCTGCTTTATGGAACTGAGTGGAGAATATGTAGCGATAGAGTTCTGGAATATTTGTTGTGACTTTTTAAATGGCTTTTGGATGTCCTTGGTTTAAATTAGTGGTGAAGATTTGGTGGTTTGTTTGGAGAGAAATTTATGGTTTAGTAACGAGGGTTTTGAATGAAACGGGGAATGCGGTGCATGTTTAAATAGGGGAGCAACCTTTCGATGGGTAATAGACACTTGTTTTTCTTACGTGATTAAGTGATTATCGATTTTCGTTAGAGCCAATGAATTTTTATATTTATCTGGAATAAACAAGGCATGTGGTGTGTCATAGTACTCGATAGTGCGACAGTTTATAAGGTAAAAGTAGCATGATTTATTTAAAATAGATATCTAAGTGTATGTAGTAAGAATATTGTTATAGAATTAAATTGACGTGAGATTATTTTGTATACTAAGTAGTTAGGTTACATATTTTATACACAATATGTAACAGAACAAGGTAACTGTGTTATTATCATGCAATCCCGTAGTTCATTATTTGTATGTACCTACACAATCCAGTATACACAATCTACGTAAACACGAGAACTTTCTGTCCGAAAGTATTTATGTATGTATTTCAATTATACTCCTTGTTAAAATCCTCCCGAAATTCCCAATATACCGACACACAATTTGGAGCAACGATCTGCCAAATAAATTCCAAAGAAGAAATGGAAACCGAGTAGCAATCGCCTCTAATACACCTCCAATTCGCCAATTACTTATCCATTTCAATTAAAATTAGCATTTGCCAGGTCGATTACCCGCGGTAAAGTATCAATTTCCAGCCGACGCTATAATTAGAATTTCGAATTTACCGCATGCGTCGGCGTTTCCCATCAAACGGCCACATTCCACGATCGTGCATCTACGTTATTATTTAAACACCGAGCTCCGTTCTTTGCACTCTGCCCCGCCATCAAGAATAGAATAGCCCCACATGTGTTGCGGTAAAAATACATTTTTTATGACGCTTTTCCACGTTTTTTAAGTCTTAAAAAAAAACGCAGGAAGAAAAGGATTGTTAATAAATTCATAACAACGCAGCGGCCGCTACATTCGGGCCCATCTCTCGTTTTCAGCGAGCCTTTATAACGATCTCTCGTCGTCGTTTTGGAGAGCTGCCACGATATTGCCTCATTCACCGTGGACGATGCATGCTAACGTCGCGCAAGAACACAGCTTGGGCGTGCACGTCGCCCGCCTAAGTACATATACACGACAAATTCTAAAGCTGGGGTGGGAATAATCGTCGTCCTGTTCCACTGGCATCGTTTCGAGTGGATTGTCCGGGCGCCGGGCGGAAGGTGCTACTTGTTGCGGGTTGCCTTTCTAAGGGGCCTGCTCAGGGGTATGCAAACATCGTTGAATTCGTTGCATCCCGTTCAGCCCGAACAGGTAAATAACGACGATGAAGGCGTACCGGAGCGGGTCCGTGGGTTTATTGGGGGTATTTCTCCTGTATCGTTAAAATGGATCGATTGGTTATCTTTGTAGAGTGATTCTATTGTCGCGGCATAATGGAGTTCGAGGAGGGCGATACTCTTCTTGAGATTTCAGGTGCGGAAGTGTGGTGGAGTCTTTTTAGTCTCGGTAGAATAGTTATTTGCATAATAGAGATTTGGAATTATTGATTACAGAGGGAAGAAGTATTTATTATTAAGTATTTATTATTATTTATTATTAATTAATAAGGTTCGCAAGTGTAGATGTTGAAGAAAAGTGAGGTTTCGTATGTTTCAGATTTGGAACGAAGTTGGAATGTATTTCGAAAGAATCGTGCAGAACTGTGTTCGACAAAATTTCATATAGAAATTGCAAGTATTTTCTAATTTAAAGAATTTTGATCACGCACTAACGTCTTTGATTAAGTAGATACTAACGTTATTTTGATATTTCTGATTGCTCGGCACATACGAAGGAAGTAGAAGAATATCGCACAGGTCAGGCTGACTCGCAAGTAGAAAGGGTCAATCACGATCAGCCGGCCTTCGACAATCTATTTCCATTGACACTCGACGAAGGTGGCTCCCAACGTTTACAAATTGAACTCGAACAAATGGGAGTTTTATCTTCCCTGTAGGAAAAGAGTAACCAGCTTGTTTGCGCGAGGGGGAAAAAAGGAGAATCAGGGCACGAGAATATAAATAAAGCAAAATTCATACAGCGCGCGCCGTGCTTCACCGTGAGATCTAACATTTTGTACACTTTTTGAACCGTGCAACGCTTTCATTTTTAAACTTTCCACCAGCTAGGCGAGATTTGTTGCACGGGGGATGTGAATTCTGTATTCTAATTAATAAATTCGTTTCTTAAGAACGCGCTTGAAACGTTGAACTCGCGAGATGCTTAAGTAACGAGAAATGGAAAAAGGAATAGGTAATTACAATCTGAAAAGAAGCCTTTAATTATATAAATTTTACAGTAGAGAAACAGTAGAGAACGCACAGAAGAGCCCTAAGGAACATCTCAAAAGGGAATTTTAGACAAATCGTTCCAATTACTTTTCATCCTGGGTCTGACTGCCTTCCATAAATAACCTCTCAACAAACCACTCTACCCTGCCTACCCAAGAAACAGTGACAAATATTCAATTTGGAAGTTTAATCAGCCTGTCGTTCTTAAATCTTGCAAAAATATTTCAAGCTATCAATCTGAAAGATTTACCATTGACATTTAATAAAATTTAACTCCCAACAACATTTGCATACCAAAACCGTGTTCTCGCTGCTCAACGTACATAAGTATTTACAAGTATAAATGTACCTGTATACACGGAAACCCGCAGCGGCGCACCCCAGGGGAAGGGCAAGGGGCTCTTGCACCCCCGAAGAGAAAGGAAAAAGAAGATTAATGTAACCACGACTGAAGTAATTCAAGAGCTTTGTAAAAATAAAAGAAAACTGGATTTTACTTTTTAAATAAATTGTTATAACCACCTAATGCTTTTTATTGAATTTACTTTAAAAATATTTTTATCCATTCATCTCGGCTCACCCCAAAATTAAATCCTGAGTGCGCCACTGGGTACACTAAAAACACCACGAATCAAAACACGGATATGTTAATAGGTTAGTGCACGGGAAGCAGAGGCCTCTAATATAAATTTTAAGATACAATTTAAACTTTCTCTTCACCACGACTGCAAGGGCTCGAAGATATCAAAAGCACTTGAGCGTGAAGTGACGTCGCTCATACATTTTCAAGGGCCACCAAAATTTCACGAACCACGGATGGGACAAATGGCAAAGTAGACGTTTCTACTGTGCAGATCTAAACGGAGTTCATTCCCTAACAAAAGGGAATGCGTTTGCTCCATTCTCGTATTTACGGTCGGTTACGTTGACTTATGGTGGTCACGTAGTTAAGCCGTCCCCGACGAATAGAATTAACCGGCCGATTATATTCTCTGAGATAATTAATCCACTTACGTCTTCCATACGTGACTGAAGCGCGAAACGCTTGGCTACGGCTGGCGGGGCGAATAAACGAGAGAGCTGTTTCCAACGGTTTAACAGTTGTCGAGGAGGAATATGGGACTGCAGAATTTTCGTGGACCATGCACGAGAGTCGCCTATTGAATTAGTAACGATCGCGCAGACCCGTCACGTTGTAATAATTTCTTCTCAACGAGCAATCAGACAATAGACGAAAGCCTGGTTTGCGAATTTAGCGAAAATAACTGGCTTCTGAAGTAATTAAGATTTCCCCCTGAATATTCAATTTCAACGGGAAAGAAGTAGCTAGATTTAACGACGTTTTAATCGCCTTTCCGCGGATCTTATCCTCGGTGTGGGTAATTTCTTTTAGAAACAGCGTGAAGTGCAATTTAATTTCGATGATATCGTCCGCAGAATTGTTTCGTTTAATATTCACCTGTGGATTCTACCTCCTGCTGTATAAACGCTCTTAACGCGCTTTTATCTCCTATCAGTTTCCTTCATCTGCATACGTAGCACGCTGATTTTTAAAGTTTCAGCAAAGTATATCCTGTTTAGATCGGAGAGTTCGATTACGACAAGAGTGGAGCAGCGACGCGACGCTGTTGGTTAAGTACAAGTCTCCGCCGAAGATTCTTCGTCTATTACTACGAGCCACCTCCAAAATTATTTCGCAACGGCGAAGAGGCGCGTGACTCGACTCCACGGCACCACTAATCACGTTCTTCTCCACCCTCTTCAATCCCGCAAACCTGAATCTGGCAGTTTACATTACGTGGTCCAAATTCCAACTCCTGGCGGATCTTTGACTTAATGGAAGCTGCTCCTGGAAGGATTCGTTAACAATGTATAGTCGAGGACACGTACCCGACACCCTGAATCGTGGAATCTTCTGAAATCGTGCTTATTGCACTTGCTAACGTTCCCATTGTGGAGAAACAGTTGTATCATAATAAAGTGAAATTATTCTGCTATTGATACGCACAGCATTTCTAGAATCATTCTACACTGAATCGCCCAAAAATGAAGCTATTTTTAAAGATGTTTTTCTCAGTAAATGCAGCATATAATGAAATAAATCTTTTTGGTATTTATTAAGCTACTGTTACCTATATAAAGGACCTTTCAAAGGACCGAACCAGTGCGCCGAAACAACACTCTTTTAATTGGAACAATTTATGCGGTCGAAATTCAAATTACTTTATCTACTGTTATATAATACAAAAAAAATTACAAAGAATTTTTGCAATTTGTTTTAATTGTCTTTTTTACAGTGTCAATATGACACAAAAATTTCCAAAGGGTTCATAATCTGTATGAGGGTCACTATAGTCCCTAGCTCAATTAACAATTTTTGTTGAAGCGTAACAAAATGGCGGCGATTTGAAAAAAGATTGACAAAACACCCAAAAGAATGTATTCTCGAGTGTTCCATGAGAAAAATCTCGGTTATTTCTCGACAAAAATTGTTAATTGTGCTAAGGGCTATAGCGACATTCATACAGATTAAGCATCTCTTGGAATTTTTTGTTTCGGATAAGCCTAAGCCGGGAAATCGCTTACGGCATGAACGTACTCTTTTTCTTAGGTGTCATATTGACGCTGTAAAAGAACCATTAAATCAAAAAAATGATTTTTTATTTTTTCTCAATAATATAAGAGTAGCTTAATAAGTACTAAAAAGATTTTTTTCATTATATGTTGTATTCACTGAGAAAAAAATCTTTACAAATAGAATGACCCCTTAAGATCTACGCACACATATGAGTTTAGTGACGATTCAGTGCCCCCGGGATCAATGTTCTTTGTCACAATGTCGGTAACTGACAAGTGTGAACTGCTTCATTCTCAAAACCGGTTACGATATTTTCTACCACTCGCACTGATGGCTCCGAGCCGTCACGGAGTTAACATGTGTCGCGCCCAAATTGAACGTTCCAGTAGCTGCCGCTTCAACCCCAAAAATCCGCTGCTAATTAATTCACCAAACCCAGAAGCCCCTAAACCCCCCGAAGCGTACCTCAAATTCCCCACTTCCCCGGCCACTGAACGAGGGAATCAAGCCCGCGGAAGGAAAGATTCACAGAAACCCCCAGGATTTGACGAAACAGCGGCGATCTGAAGCCCCTGTCGTAAACCCAATCCCAGCTATCCTTAACACTGGTATCCTATATCCGTGCAATCTCGGAGGGAATCGTTTCGCGCTGTGCGACTCGCCAGAGGAGCGGGGGAGTGGTGGTGGTGGGCTCCGACCCGACCTAATGAAACCACTAATTGCTTCTACACGGCCGCCGTTTTCTTCTTAGGATAATAATAAGCCGGGCGCAAATTACAGTTGACTCCGCTAAACGCATCCAGCGGTAGATGAAGAGCAATCTTCGCCGGTGCTCTCCAATCTTGCGCCCCTGACGACACCCGTGGGGCGCAATTTGCGTTGCCAGGGAATGCCTTGTAACGGCGCGGCCGTCCTTGCACCGTCTACTGAAATATTTAATAGTCGAGGGCACGCCGCTCCGCCCTGCGTGCGACACGTTCCCTGCGGGTCGACGCCGAAGAACGGGGCTGTACGCGCGGCTTCTGTGAACGCATCGTCGCGTGACCCCGCGCCGTTTTCACGCGTATCGACCACACGCGAACACTCGCACCCCGCGCCGTTCTCCCTTGGCTGGATAATTATTAACTCTCTCTCTTTCTCTCTCTCTTTTCTCTCGCGTCACCGTGAGTCGATTCAACATCCGGCCCGCCTCCACTTTCTGCCGTTAGGAAAGTGGTGTTGGTTGCTTTTCTGGGACGGGTGTGAAGGTTTGAAATATTCACGGTCCACGTAGAAAATAGTAGGTTTCTTACGTTGTTGACGGGGGATGAGGGATCAGGATGAAAAGACACTTTTGTGACTGTTCAGTGGTGTCAGTGTCAGTGCTAAAAAATATCATTCCCCTGTTTTGCAATGGAGCGATTCACACTTGTCAGTCACTGACACTGAAACGAAGAGCCCGTTGACACTGACTGTGCTGAACGTCACCGAACCGACACGCATTCGTAGATCATCGTGTTTCTAGTGCCTTCGATGCCCCCCCCCCAGGAAATATCTACGTGAAAACCCGCCAAAGTCGGGCACGGGGTGCAAACCCCTCGGTGCGAAAGCACGCCAACGTCAGTCAAAGTGTTAACGAGGCGTAGTATTGGGAACTTTTGAGAGCCACTTTGCTCTTTCGCGGGTCACGTTGGAAAGCGAGTGCAAGTGTTCCTATTCGATGATTTGTATCTGATTATTACTGTTCTCGGGTATTTATATCCAGTGGCTCGGGTATTGGTAGAGTAGATTGGTAATGTGATCGACAGTAGACTGTCAGGGGGTGAAAAGGGATCCCTGTAACACACAGGGAGGAAGGTACTTATGGTAGATTTTCGACAAGCAACCCCGTTGATCGGAGGTGAGTTTAAACGAAGTGAATCCCTCCCAGAGTGATTCCAAGCTGAAAGCCATCGTTCTACGTGGAGAATACTGGGAGGAGTGTCAGGCGCGACGTTTCCACGACCTTACAGCGTTTCGAATGACGAGCACGAGTTTCATTGGCGACGATATCTGACCGTCACTTTTTTACCGCCTCTCGAAGAGGACGCTCCAGGTTCAAGGATTTACGAGCGAGCCAGCGAAGGCGAAGATTATAACCGACGTTGCTGGATGTCCATTTTCATTTCACGTAACACGCTCGAGCTCTCTATATGCCACGGCGGACGACGGTGCCTTTTCCTCGCCTGATTCGACACCAGGATTTCCTGACGGCCGTTAAAACGAGATCCAGCCCGAACGTACGGGGAATATTTCGCCCGGAGTTCCTGGCAGTCGCACGAGTTCTCAAGCTGTCTTTGTGTGAAATAGAGGCGATCAGCGAGGAGTAGTGAAAAGTGACGGTAAAATGGAGAGCTGGAAGTGTCTTACCGACTTTCGTCCCACGAAAGACGAAAATCTAGGCCAGATCTGTATTTATTTTGAAAATACTCAGGTTACTCGTGTAATGTTATATAGTTCCCCCCCTTCGAATTGTATTGCCACCCTTTGCTTTATTATAGCATATATTTTTGCCTTATTATAGCGCAAATTTTATCACACCAAATACATTTGTACGGTAACTGGTGTTATTAAAGGGGGATTTCATTAATATATTAAATCGAATCGAGTGAAATTCCGAAATACAGGGTGACAGATGTGCTCGTAGGTGGGCCAATATTTCATACCAATCGGACATGCTAAAAATGGGATAAACCCTCCGCGAGAATAAAATCAATATCGCGGGAAACCCGGAAAAGTCACGTACCTCGTGAAACGTAGCCATTCCCTTCTTTGATACATCCACCTTCGCCTCAAAAAGCTCGGAACATGTTTGTTATTGCTCCACGCTCTCCTTTTCCCACCGTATTAAATATTTCAAAAGAACACTCGCCACTCCCCTCCGGAGACCTGCTTCAAGCTGACTGTACACGATCGGAAAATCGTTTCGATGTAACGTGCTTTCATGGATATTAAAAATGCATCGCATTTGATAAAAGGCATGGGAGGGAAGTAGGGTAATTTCGCGGAGACCCAGCATCTTGGAACGTGACGTTATTTCGAAATACACTTTGAAACCTTTTACATCGATTCAGGTCCCAGGAAGAAGAAAATAGGTATGATTATTTAATCCTCTTTTCATCTGAATTAATATAACTTTGAAAATATACCACTCGACACGTCCAGCTATAGATTTTCTACAAGAAGAGTTGGAATAATTTCTCAATTCTTTTCAAATGTACATAACTCTTTAAAATGTATATCCATTTCACAAATGGAACCGCATCGGTCTCGGAATAATCAATCTTTTAAAAGTACGCCGAGACTCCGCCTCGTCTCTGCGATTAGCCGTAAAACTAATATCTTAATTAAGCTTTCACAGTGACACGTCGGGGAATGGAGGGAACGGTGCGGTGGCATTTCACAGGATCGAATCTAATTTCGCCCGTTGCAACTATGCACATATTTGATTGAAACACACGAGTCCCGACAGCTCTTCGAAACCTGATGAATATTCAACGACCCTGTCAAGGTCCTTAAAACGCGTTCCTCGAATGTCCCTCGTGACGCGACTAGGCGTGCTTATTCATCGATTCGTCCAATTTCGAAAACCAACAGATGGGGGGTGGAGATGGAAAAACAGTGAAAAATGTGGGAAACGTGGAGAAACGATGCGAAGCGAGGATCACTTAAAACCGAAAGAAACAGGAGTTTTGCTTCAAGAATGGCCGATGGAAGCCTTACTTGGATTGTTTAATTAAAAGTTTAAGAATGGAATTGAAGCTGTACGAAATGCTGTGGCAAGTTTCGATATTGATGTTCCGCGAAGTTTCTAACGATGAAGGCGTCTTGCTCGAGGACGTGGAGAGGCTCGCGTAGAAATTGAGCGTAGCGCGCGGAAGTTTCACGGGAAATGGACGACCGGAAGCTGCAACGAAACCGGGCATAATTATACGCGACCGCGCGGCCAAGTTTTTCATTAATGTTGCAGCGGGGCCGTTATTTATTGCAGGCGGAAAGCAGGCTGGTCGGTTTTATCGCGTTACATCTAGGCGATGAATTATTATAACGCGCTTTCGAGCTTTGAGCCAAATGGAAATTCATGTCCGACTTGCTCGTTCGACCAACGGTGCCGAAGTAACCGGAAGCCATTCGAGGTGGCTTCGACTTGCTCGGATCTGGATCAGCAAATCTTACTCACAATCGGATCAACGGGACTGAGAATACAAAGGTGTAAATATTTTTCTTGAATTATTTATGGTAGCACTTATTTCAGAGATAAACTCAGTCTTGTGAGGGACAAAAGGAGAATTAACAGGATTTTTGCTGGGACTATGTGATTTTGATCATCATGTTGCAAAACGGTGAATCTCAAATTGAATGGAAATTTTTATCCTCGGGCAATTTCACTTGAGGAATTTCGCAAGCTGAAGATCGACTACCTGGAGCTTCACCACTTTTTAAACACAGTGCGAATAATTTTGCTGCACCTTAATAATGGAATGCTGTCAAACTGCAATAGCATTGAAGAAACTAAAGAAATTTGCTACGCAAACAGATCTTCAACTTTCTGAAAGAATTTACTAGCACAAAATTTCAAAATCCATAAACTAACCTGCTTTCAGCTTTGCATAACATTCCTCTCCTGCAATAAGCTTCCACCACTTTTAAAGATCAGCTAGAACCGCGCGTGTTCATCACAGAAACCTACCAAAGAAGAAACTCGTGTCCAAGTATATCTCTAAAAAGTTACACGCAGCTGGCGAAAATGCAACGCAGTCACGTGGGCTTGTTCAGGCAATTTGTCCATAAAAGATTCGCGGACGTTGCCGTGTTGGAAATATTTATAAGCACGCCCCGCCGAACGTGGAATACGCGCACGCGGGCCTGCTGTAGCCGGCTTACTCGCCCGCAATGTTCTACGGCGTTAGTAGCATTATGCTCTATCCACCGAGAATCTTTTATGGCGGCCGTAATGCGACCGACAACGGGGGTTGGCAGTAAAAAGGATACGCGTGTCTGATACGCCCCATCAGTTCTCAGCTTCGCGGCGGAATTGAGTTGTAAAGTGGCTAAAGAGCAGCCACGGAACACCCTAAATATTGCCGTCCAACAAGATACTAGCCGGCAGCTACTGGTTATCATTGCACAACAGATCGTTTCCGTGTCGAGGATCCTGCTCGTGCTGGCCCTGACGAAATGTTCCAAAATACTCCTCGAGGATTCGCCAGGGAATTTTGCTGCCACATTTTTGCTTGAAAAATGTATCAGCGATTTATTATTGTTGGGTTATTAGAGAAAAAGAAAACCGTCATGCGCTAGTTTTAAGAAGGAATCCACGAGGAAATCAAGGGACATCTCTCATTGCCAGCCGTACCCGGTGCCAAAACCCGCAAAACTAAATACATGCACACCTGGTGTAACAGTTCCGACGATTATGTTCCAGATTTTGAAATCGTGAATTCGCAGGGGTCTTTTTTATTCGGTGAGAATAAATCGTATTTTGTGCCTGGTAAGTCGATATGCATTCGAAATCACTGGTAAACTGTTCACGTACAGTACAGTATCGTTATCTCGAGGGAAAGTTAGGTGGAACGAAAGTTTCGACGATTTTAAGGGTTGCATAACTTGGATTGAATGAAACCTTGTTACGTGGGGGCTTTCTCAAGATTTTGATACTGATTGCTCTTAACAGAATTATAGAATGTACTGTTTTGAATGCAATGGATTCTCCATGTCGACCCTGGTAGGTTACAGGGAGAAAGTAAGATGAAGGAAGCATCGTTGTTTTACCCACGTACAACTGGGGTCACGCAACTGAAAGGGGTTATATTTCTTCTGTGCTTGAAAATAGAAGGACCATGGAGGAACAAGTTAATTGCTATCGCGTGGTTTAACTTCCAACGACCTTGTCTTTCCTGCACCAGTAACGATTCCTCTACAAACTACAATTATATGTCTCCTTTTCAAAGAAAATTACCTGAATCATGCTTCTCTAAATCCATTTCACTTCTTCAAATTCCTAAGAATTCTCTACATACGAATATATGAAAGCCAAATTTCTAAACCCAACTATATTTGAAAATTGTCTTACAAGGGATGTTCGGCAGCTCGAAAATTCAAAAAATTGGAATCTTGGCAGAATGTAATTCAAGCGATGCTAATAACGTAAGTATTTTTTGTTTTGTCAATGAAACGGTTTTAGGGGTGAAAGCACACCCTGAAAGCAATTCTGAGTTTTCGTATTATCGTGAATATCTACGAAACTCTGAAAAACACCGAAGAACAGTTTAATTCAAAGTTTCATGATTTTTGATATCCTTCAATATGGTGATATCGAATTTTCGAGCACGATTACTTGCTTCGAAATTTATCTCAACCATGCTTTTCCGAAAATCCATAAAACTTTGAATTAAACTTGTTACCATATGTGTTACGGTTTCTCAGATATTCGCGACAATATCTTTAAGGGGGTGTTTTCACCCCCAGGACCGAAACAGAAAGCAGTTACCCACGTTATTAGCATTTAGCATTTCTGCAGAGTTTCAAATTGTTTTAAATTGTCGAGTTGCCAAACAACCCTTGCCACTTAAACGTGCACATAGCCGATGGGGAATGTCCGAACGGATCACCGTCGAGTAACTAGTATTTCCTGAACCGTTCCTTCGTGTTTACCAGCAACGCGGCTGCAGGAATCCGACAGCCGTTCTCCAAACACTGTTCACGGTTCGTGCGGTTCCGCGAACGTTCGAGCGTGAATCATAATGAAATTTCAATGGTCGCCGCGAAACGGGGCGACGAATGCGAAACTTCGCGCCGATTGCGTTTCGCCGGCGACTAAAATTCACGATCCCAGTCGTCAAAGAAAACGGGGATCGGCCACATTTAAACCTTGTTTTTCCTGCGCCCTAATTGCAGCCTTTATCCAGTCCTGTAAATGTACGAACCGGCGACATAGGAGTTCCCATTCAACGTGCCGAAAGTTTACGTAACCCCCAGGGGCGAATGTTTTAAGAGACAATAAATAAATAACCGGGTAAGCGTCGTTCTGAGTAAATTGCGAAACTCTTTGAGCCTCGGAGGGCGAACCGAACCGAAGGCTTCCCGCCCCACGCCTCTTCAGACGCGAGGGGACGCAAGGGGATAGTAAAATACTGACAAATATTTCAGCGTGCCAGGGAATGTAGAGGGTGATTCGCGTTTAACCTATAAATGGCCCCCCTGTCGTGGACAACGTGTCGAGAATTGGGGGTGCTGGAGGAAGTTGGCGGGGTCGATTGAATATCAGTCGGAATTGGTTGCTGGAAGTGTTAAGGATACTCAAGATGGATATCCTAATAAAATTTAAATTAGCAAAAAAATTTAAACAGCAATAGTTCCATTCATAAAAATGGGGTTGATTTTAGAATCCATTAAAATCTAAGTTCACTCTTTCTGATAAAGAGGAATTATCCTTGCAACTTTGCTATGGCAGGTACTACCCCAAAAATTGCAATATCTTCCACTTTTCTGTAATTCTTTTATCTTCTGCTTTTAGTGATCCACGTAGCAGTAAATCAGAAACGACGAAGCAGCACGGTTTTAATGAATTTCACACCTCGGATTGCTCCTCCCGAAGATATCGGGTAAGTTTCTCCTGCTGCGAATATATTTGTCTCCGGGAAAATAAATGAATGGAAGCGACCGCTGGCTCTTTTAGGCTTCTGCGCCTCGTTGAATTAACCTCCCTCCTCGAGCAGGAGCAACACGCGCGAGAGATCGATACAAGCTCCTCCGCGTGCACCCCTTCCTTCCCCCCGCTGTTTCCCTGAAAGAATCGTGCCGATAGAAAGGGAGGGTCACGAGTGCTTCGAGCTCTGTTCAAACTGGAATGGCCCTCGAGATGGATCGAGACCTTTGGGCACTCGAGGAAAGGAGACACGGCGGTTTGTGTAATCGTTTTGTCGAATTTGGCATATTGCTTCCCCGCTTCGACAGTCTGGGAGATTAATTCTGGCGAACACTTCGTAATTGGATTCCTTGACGTGCTCCTCTCACTTGCGCCTTTTTCTCTCAGCATACGATCCGGCTTAAGGAAATTTTATTTACTAGGTACAGACTGGTGCTTTCAGTTTGAAAACTGTTCTTACGAAGTGTGTGCGTGAAGTTTTTAGAAACACAAATTACCACTCGTTCAACTTTATGCAAAGATTTTTAAGTTGCAGCTCAATTTTCCTGGGACTTGGAAAATGGTACTGGGATTTCTGTCTAGGGACGTGGGGTGCAGAGGCTGCGAGCTTGAATTGCACTGTCAAAACGTCCACGCGATTCTTGAGAAGTTTCTATGATACTGAGTTCGTGCATATGAAATGAGGATAGAATGACAATTGCTAACGCTGGCCTACGATGCGAGAAATGTCACAGAAACTCCAAAAAGGGAAATTAATATAATAGCTGAAATGCAAAAAATATTTTCATTCAAATTTGTCTACTTGAAACGGCAATTTCATATTTTTACATGCACCAGCCTAATATACCTCAAGTATTATAGGAATTATCAGATGAATATTTGTGACATTATATTCTGTACTTATGTATGCTGTTACTGTTGTGTGGCGATTGCACCAGATTTCTATTTTTCAATTTGTTATTAGTTATAGGAATGTCGGAATATTTTTATGAACAAATATGGAAGTTTAAGGTATATGATCGTTACGCGTAACTCGAGAGTGAAAATTTCTCGTTCATTCCTAGAAATTCACGAAATAAAAAAGTTTGCTCGGAAATTCAATCGTTCACGGAAAAGGAAAAGTAATTGACTTTTAGTGAACACGTTCGATGATAGTACTTCATATGCTTATCAGTTTTGAAGCTTTGTAACTTTACCGATTGGACGGAGTCAACATAAATATATCGCCGTATACTTTCTCGTTTTAATTAAACTTTTTAATAGTGGATGGAGTTAAAATTTGAAGTAAATCAATTATCGGCAAAGCTGTTCAACATCTGCTGCGATAACTTGACATGATCCTTTGACAATCTAACCAAAAAGTATTATAATAATCCATCTCATCATAGTACGTTACAATTTTTATAAGTGGTTTTTTTAAATATAATTCGTTTGAATTTAAATTCTATTTCTATAAAATGCACTAAATTGGAATTTGCAGACAATTATTCACTTACTATGCACTTCAACTGTTAGATTAGAATTAAATCAAATCGCCGAGGTGATCGTTAAATAAGGCAATTTGAGCGCACATGAATAAATATTGTCTGAAATGTTTGAAGTCAATATGGACACAGCAATTTCAATATTGTCCTCTCTACAATATCGTAAAATGGGTAAGTCTCATTCTTTTAACAATTCTGCAGCTTTCCACTTGATGTTACATGTATACCATTATTTAATCACTCGTTAATTGTGTTTTGAACGTACTAATGAATTATAACTCCTTAAATATTCGTTCAACGTTGAAACAACTAATGCACAATTTATATAATATTAATAATAGTAATACGCAAGCGATGTACGATCATTTAGGATAAGAAAGTCCCAGAATTGACTTTCGGAGGTACAAAAAGAAAGTTCCACTTTCCCAAAGCAGTCGATGCGGAGAAAAAGGACTTTATGAAATATTCAGCAACAGACTCATCGATATTTCGAAACTAGGACGACCAGTTGTTTTCCATTTTCTTGGCTCCTGGTAAAATCTAAAATTCAACAAAAAAAATTGAAAATCGATATTCAAATTGCAGAAAGGCGATTCCACTTTTAGAAAACGAACGATGCATTGAAAGTAGCTGCTGTATGAAATATTTGCCACCACCCTCGTGCACATCTCAGAACTGGGGCAAACAGTTGCTTCCCACTTTCTTAGCTCAGGTAAATTTTCTGGATAATTTCGGCAAAATGCTCACTAATTGGTTCACGAGTGTTTAGAAAGTGCAGCACACTAACATTTGCACTCCTTTAAGCCTTGCTCAAATTTAGAGAAAAAGAGTCAGCACGAATCTGATTGTCCTCGGCTTGATCCTAGTAACCTAAATAGCAAATATGTAAACAATTAAAACGGAGCCCAATCGAATTTTCAGTAATAACCTTGATACCTATTGGGAACAGAAAATCTAGCTTCTCTCATTTTTCGTAAAATTAAAAGCTCTTAAACATCACGTTCATTCACTGACTTTCACATTGAAAATTAATATAGGAAGCTATTGCTCTCTTCCGTATCCAGCTTGGTTAAATTCGAATGGTAATTGGACTTGAATCGAGTAATATACTACGCAACATGCATATTGTCTTCTCGGACGTTAATGCGGTTGGATAATGGCGGTCCAAGTCCATTATGTTCTAACGTTATTCCAAGATCCTTCATCGCAGATCATGCTGTCACTATTAATCAGCAATTCATTGCCAGCAGCACGGCTGCACGGTAATAGAACGTCAATTAATTTCGTACACTAGCTTCCGTGGTAATATCACGATGCTTCTTAGGCACAGCGATACCAAAAAAAAAAGATTCCCACCCAACCGATCTCTCCGTCATTAATTACGCAACGAGGCAACGTTTGCCTCGATAGGGAATGACTCGGCCCATCCGGTTGTTGTATCTCCCACCGATGGCGAATTATTGCAAGCCATCTCCCAATTACAACAGTACTGTGACTTGCCAAGAAATTCAAGAGCAATTCAAAGTAATGGACGAATAAGTGTCGAAAGGAAGAGTGAGGATTATTTCACGGCTGCTGGTTCGCCACAAAGGGAACCAAAGTTAACATTAACGCCCGTAATAAGTATGAAGTACTGCTAGCGAGCCGCGGAGCTTCGCAATCTATGAAATTGAATCGAGGATTTCTGTGAAAGGCTTCCAGCTAACAGGCAGCTGGTGGCTTCCAGTTACTTGGAAACCGATTAAAGCGCTAATTCTCGTTACTTTCTGAAAGTGGAGAGGTGAAGTGTTGCATTCTTAAGGGCCTGGCAGACGTTTGGAACAGTTATTCGACGTTAACAACTGCGAAGGTTGTTAATTGTCTTGGCACATTTGGCGAGTTATAATGGTGTTATAATAACGATAATAATCCGTGTAAACCGACGGACATTGAATAGCAATGAGACGTTCCGATAGATCTGTTATTAGATATAGGCACCTGAAATTCGTTGGCCAATGGCGGGCAAACAACACCGATAATTCTAATCTCATCATGAACATGAGTTAACAACCCTCTATTACGATTAGTCATAGGGGAGTAATTGGATTATCCTCCATTACCAATCCTCTTATCTGCATACTCACGTGGGATGATTCAGTATTGAATATAGATATTGATAATATGTGTAATGGGAACTGTAGCTAACCAAGCTGGTTCTATTTAGCCAACAATGAATCATTTGACAAATTAATATTTGATAAATTAAAATACTGACGTTAATGAATATGTAGTAATCGTTATTCAGTGCGGACAGTGAAAACAGTTGCATTTCAATAGAAATCTTTCAGTAAATAATCATTGCACTGCTGAGGGAGATATTCAATATTTATAAACAGAAATTGCTGCTGTATTAAATGCAAGATATTCTTATTTGTTTTTAAACTGTAGTTCATCGCCTCGTGTCTGCGAGGAACTTGCCCCCCTAAGCGTTTCAAGCGATGCGTTTTCCTGAAAAGAAAATTGTTTCATAAAGTGAAATCCTCGAGCGGTATACAGTTCTAAAATAACGAGTTTTACTTCGTTCCCGTGTACATAAAAGAAGGAAGAACTTTCGTCCCCAAAATAAGAGGCGAAGTTGAGGTTAATTAAACTTCTGCCCGATGCTTTCGTTACGAGAAATGAGCCGCGAGAACGAACTTGATATTCCGTTCGTGACGGGAAAGCTGCGCTTACTATGTATAGGAGTGCCACAAAACAAGGATAACGACTTATTGCTCGTTCTTCTCGAACTCCGGAACATTCCAATTCCAAGAATATTTCACTACACCCAACGGAATAATACGCATTCGCATTGCCTTCTGTACGACAAAAGCAAATAATAAATATTTGCAGTGGATAGCCATCTGAAAGTCACATGAACTTCTTCGAAATAACTCTAGAATGCCTGATGTGGACATAAAAAACGAGGAGGCGGAAATATTATAAAAATAACAATCTAATAATAATATGCAACAGATGTGTGAAGTAGTCATTCACCAAAGTACCAATAGAAATTAAAATAATTCCTACGCAGCGTCTCAAAATACACAAATGTAATTATTCGCTGATTTATATAATAAATTTCATGCACCCTAGCCTAACACTTTTCACCTTTTCCATAGAAGAAGTTATTAGTGTTCAGAAGAAGATATTAGTATCTACTAAAGTATTAGGATAGAATAGTAGTGGAATATTAAGTTCACCAAGGAACTACGAAATATTCTCACTTCTTATACACATGTGAGCGACCGTGAGTGAACAGGAATCATAGGAATGAACCGTGCGGCAATCAACTTGCTGAAAAGGAACCCAACACCCACATTTAGGAGACACAGAATTAGATGCCGGTCGCTGAATAACAAAAAATTACTCGCCCGGATTTTTGTGTCGGCTAAATCGATAATGCTTCTCCCCGTGGATTCGTGATTATTCGCGCGTGCCTATTCCCGTTATAATTTCCGCCCCGGCGATATATGCGGCGCGATCGTGGTGCGCGCACGGCGGCAGCCCACATCGACACATCATAAAAGGGGGTGGATTTTCAGCCGGCAATGCCGCAGCATCCTCCGGAGCAAATTCCATTATTCTTCGTTAGAGAGAAGCAAACGGAAAATTGCGGCGCGCTGTACACAGCGGCAGGGGGGTGAGACACGGGCAACATTTGCCCCCGCGTTAAATCCTGTTTACCAGTTTTAGAAATTCTAATCTTCGCCCAATTGTTTTTTCCCCCTTCGTAAATGAAGGCGCGCTCGCGAAAATAAATTGTGACTATCCTTGACTCCTCGGGAAACGTCCATTTGGTGCACGAAGTGCGGATTAACGATTTCACACGAATGTTAGTGATAACGTATTAGACGTATAAGGTTTTATATTGAAATTTTGTGAAAGAAGGAATTTTATTATAATTGAGTTGTCATAGTAGTTCAACTGCACTGTTTTTACTCATTTTTAATTACTTCTGTCAACAGTTATTTAAACAGATTTGGTTCTCGAAAAGGCAGAGTGTTGAGCTTGAATTTTGAGTAGAGAACCTTTCAGCAAATTATTAAACCCAGCGTAGATTGAATACAGGCAATATTTGCGCTGAATCGATAACACAAATTGCATTCTTTCGGCGCACTCCCCTTGTTAGACGCCCCCTGCATCTAATTTCTTTTTTAACACGGCTCCAAAGGATCGCACAGAAGAAATGCAGGGGATGATTTATTAAAGCCCCATCGAGAAGCTCTCGTCGCGAGGATCCAGCCCCTTGTATCATTTTTCAAAGATACATTTCTCTTGCTACGTGTCGCTGCTTTTATCCGTCGCGCGTATTCAAACCCCGCCTGTGTACGCGCGAAAGCAGGACACAGGATTTCGCTACGAGGCGGGAAGGGTCAGCTAGTAAATACGTAATAAATTACGCTTAACCCCTGAACATGCCTGTAAGCAAACAATATCTCCAGCTTTCGCTGTTCGATTGTTAAGAAAGGCGAAATATTACGAGATTTCGCCCTGGATTCACAGATTATACATCTAAAAGTAGAACAATTTCGCAGAAAGAATTATATTAACAGAATACAACTACCGTTCCGCGGATACGGAATCGAATTACTGAGGCCTCGCAAGCTTCCAACCAGAGACGGGCAAAATGTTTGTTTAACTAAATTTCGAGCAACGAATAAAAGTTAAATAAACTACCTTTATTCGTCAAATAATCTAAACTTGAAGTAACTTGTATTTCATCCGTTATTTAAATAATTCCTTATTTACTTAATGCCCAACTCTGCTTCCAACCACCCCTCGTCCAAACACACCCTCCGCGCAGAAATATAATAAATTCGGCGGTGCTTTGCGACGTGGAGAACGAAATGTTGCAGACTCCGAGCCTCGTTTTTTTCACCGCCATAAGTTTCGCATGTAAGTGCCACAAAGGGGGAGAAGCCACGATTCTTCATTTTTAATGGCAGACGGCCGTGGGAATCGCCTCCCGGAACCGCCCGATATATCGATCACGGAAGTAAGCAACATCCGCGTCTCTCCTTGCCGAAAGATCCAATCCATCTGGCCAGAAGTCTCATCCCCATAAACGGGGGAAAAAGGCTCCCGTCCTGCCGGCGAGTCGTACGCCGGGCGAACGAATGCCTAGAATGACATCCGAGACAATTTCGTAGCGATTCTATTTTATCTCCCCCCTTCGGCCGACGCTACGGTCTGTTCCTTGGGCAATTCCTATCGTCGTTTCGCCTCCCCCCCAGAGACTACCGAATCGTATTTTCGAAGCAGACGGCGAGTAATAGAAGAGGGCGAAATACGCACGCATGCATCCACACGCGAGAGTACGTGCTCTACGCCCTCGGACAGAACGGAGGACGGTCCTCGGAGCGGCGCGGGGACGTTACCAATCCCGGCAGATCCCTGGTCCCCGGTCCTCCGGCAGTGTCCGACGGTAATCAGAAACTCAATGGAATTACTCGGAGCTCGATGGAATCACCGTGAACGATACCAGAGAGGTGACTCGATTCCACTATTGGACGATTACTCCGACGATCTCGTATGTCGGTTTTGATAGCCGTGAACGGAGCTCGCTCGAACATTCCTCGCGGGTCGTCGAGGAGAAAACTTCTCTTGTTACGTGCGACGACACGTTGGGACCGAGCGCGAGGCGGGTGGATGAAGTATAACGGAGCCGCGAAGGCAATGAGGCACAAAGATCGGGGACGGGGAGGGTAGCTTGAATTTTGATATGGCTTTGAATAATTCCAGGGGTTTGACGGGGCACATCCAATTAGGATACCCTCGGCTTCCATCGAATTCACGGACGACAAGTAGCGCCGCAATAAAATCGCGAGAATTTTAAAAATTAAAAAGGGGAATAAAGGTTCATTTGGAATATTAATTTTCGCGTGCTCCGGATGGGGGTGATTACAGGCGGGCTTTCGTAAAAGTATAGATTTTAGGGAGCGGTGGTAACGGTCTTGAACGGCCAGGCGTGTATTCATTTAAATATTCAAATCACGGCTCCATTCACATCGCTTAATATCAGTTGCATGCGCAGCCTGGTGAACAGGGCTCGCGCGGTTCGACGGTATCACCGGATATCGCATGTTGGACGGAGCTGCATGAAAATGCATTCACCGGCGAAGTGTGGCCGTAATGGGATCATAGTCGCGCGTGCATTATGCCGCGCGTTAATGATAATTAACTATCATTACCGGACGCGTCCTATCCTCCCCAGCGCGCGCTAGACAAAGCATGGCGCGCGCAGAGAGCCGCGGAACCGAACACGGCGCGTTTATGCGGCTAAATAAAGTACGATGGGGCGCAAAAATGAACCGCGGTCGGATAAACAAACTAATAGGCAACAGGGAATGAAAAATAGAGAGATGGGGAGTCGATGGAAATTGAAATTATTCAATTTCGCCACGGGAATTCGTGTGAAATTAATGAGTGCAAACGAGCACCTGTAATCCGTCTAATTAATTTTACAGGATGCCTCTCAGTTCCTGCGCGAATTTTGCTGGGAACATGGCAGCTAAAATATAGTTATGTTCCACGGTTATTGTAGAGGAAGCAACCGACACGAACTCATGGGTTTCGCGTGTTCCTGTTATATAGGGAACATAAATATATTTGTACTGTAATTTCGTCTTAACTCACGACGATCTTCGGTAGCGTGTAATCGTTGGCACGCGAAGTTTCTTTTCTACCAAGCTGTGACGCCAACCGAGCGGCTCTGTACGAGGATGCGTTGACTAATACTACTGACTTCGCTTTCGAGAGTCCTTGGATAAGACGTATGGCTGAACTACTTTCAAATGCAAGTGGGCAGTAGCAGAACACTACTATATATAAACATCTTTATTGTTACTTATGGGTTGCAATCTCTCTCTCTCTCTCTCTCTCTCTCTCTCTCTCTCTCGCCCTCGCTCTCTCTCTCTCTCTCTCTCTCTCTCTCGCCGTCGCTCTCTCTCGCTCTCTCTCGCTCTCTCTCTCTCTCTCTCTCTCTCTCGCTCGCTCTCTCTCTCTCTCTCTCTCGCTCTCGCTCTCTCTCGCTCTCTCTCGCTCTCTCTCTCGCTCTCTCTCGCTCTCTCTCTCTCTCTCTCTCTCTCTCGCTCTCTCTCTCGCTCTCTCTCGCTCTGTCTCTCGCTCTCTACCATGTGCACTCCTTATTGCTATAGAGTAAACTGTACAATGATTGGCACCTTAAGCGGAAATCCCAATGGGAATGTCTATATTTTGTTGTGATGTTTTTATATGGTCTTAATTTTCAGTTATTATCAATGATTATGGATTTCTCATTAAAATACAACCTCTTGAGTACCTATTAAGTCATTTATTTTAAAAATAGACATAAAAGTACGATCACTGGCACCCTCAAATTTGAGATTTTATAGGAAAATATATGTAGTTAACAACGAAGTTTAAAGTGTTTACATCTGTATTTCAATCCATTACTTAGTTACAAAGCAACAAAATTTACTTACCTACCCCTTATCGAAATTTTAAGAAAATGTCTAAAACTCAGCCCTTTTTCCCACTTCTTGGTGTTGCTAGATGTGAAATGTGTAATTCAACTATTATGCATTGCAGTATTGTAGTGAAAGCAAAATAAGAGATTGTAAAAAGGTACTTTTTAAGCTTGTACTTCTGAATATTTGTCTTTTTGCCGTTTACTACCCCACTTTATATCTAATCTTTCTACCATCCTCCCTTTGTCCTTTCCTATTCCTATTTCTACTTTAATGTACTTGTTCTCCCTCATCCCTTATCCCCACCCTTCTCTCCTCCCGCCTCCTTTCCAACCCCTCCATCCAACATCCCTCGTTCCACTGTTGTCCAAAATTTCCCTTACTCCTCCCCTATTCCTCATCCGTGCCCCAATCCCCATATGCTCTATCCAATACATGCTCCCACGTTTCCTCTTCCCTCTCACATACACGTCATTTTTTTTCTCTTCCCCTTTCCAGTACCTATGTTCCCCCATCTCGATCCCCGCGTAAACCTTGTCGTCCTTATCATCTTCTTCCCTTGTCCTTTCCCTTTCAAGTATCTTGCTAATCCCATTATTTGGTACCTCCCTATACCAATGGTTAAACCTTGTTTCCCTAGCAAAACACTACTGTACCGTAGAAAACGTGGGGGGTTAGAACTGTAGCCACACGCTTCATAAAACAGCAGTTTATGCTTACTAAATAAACCGAAAACACGACGGATAGTCACCCGCTAAGGTAAGGTAAATTTAATAAGGTAAAGAAATTTGAAAGTATTTCAGAATATAATTCTAATTTAATAATTTAAAAACTCCCAAAACCGTGGCGATCCCCCAGAAAACACTTCGCAACTCACAGTTTAGGAATCACTGCATCACAAAGTTCTGCAAATTATTATTATTATTATTATTAATATTTAAAGAACTATTGCTTTGCGTCTCTATACCTAAGCATTAAGAATTCGTCCTTTATTACGAACCTCAGTACACACAGTCACAATACACCTCGTATATATTCTCGATTCAGCGAATCCCAACGGAAAAGCATCGAATTTATCGCAACAGCGGCGATAACAAAGCATTCAACGCACGTTGCCGACATATAATCGTAAATAATCGTAAATATTCAATTACGCTGTTGATTGGATTTAAAGGGAATCCGGCGCCGGTGTTTTCCAGTTTTTACCCCCCGGCCCCCCTTAACTGTGCGCGATCAATCTTGCTTTTACGTCGTCGAAATACAAATCGTCGAAAATAAAGCCGTTTCCGCGCGGCTTTACATCGCGGGCGGCGCACGTATCGCAACGGAGAAGTTCGTAATCAGATTAGCGTCACGTGGATACTGCAGCGCGATATGATTTATGGGAGGGACTGTGTTAATGATAATTAACGGCTATTAGCCGACGTCTCCGGGACGACGTCTGTGGCGGCGTGAAGCGACAATTACGCACGGCGCAATTACAACTAAATGATCGAGTCGTGGAGTGAACCCGACGACGGGCGATAATTAATTCGACATTCGCGGGGCTCGGCAGCTGCAATTTTTCTGATTGTCGTTCGAGGGGTCGCCGCGACGCTAGATTATCGCGGGGGAAATAACTTTATAACGGCGCCGACGCTTCGCCAGGGGTGGTGAGCCGAGTAAACGTTAAAGGGACCGTTAATAGCGCAGTTGGAATAGCCACGGTGCAAGCGCCGCTTACGTAACAATGGCAGGTGGAATTTTATTACGTTTGCCCAAGTTATTTCGCTCTCGAGCCGTTAATTGTCACGAAATAAGATTTACGGCCACCCGGAAGCCCCACCCACTGTCACGCCGACGGCTGCGATTCCTTTCTCGCGTTCGAACCGTCGGCTGCCGCTGGGTCAAGCTTTTTTAAATCGTTCCTACCCCCGTGCCACCGTGCTTCTCTAAAAAAAATCTGTTTACCCGCTGTACGAGCGTAGTCGAAATTGTGGTAAAAAGGTGTACCTTTGGGCGAGAAAAAGTGGAAGCTGCGGAATTGCGAGGTTGTCAGAAATGTCAGAACTGAAGTATAAAATTGAAGATATAACTCCTTTTAATGAAACTATTGAGTTGTTTCGAAAGTTCGTATCGTTCTCGACAGGTCTTTCGTCTCGTGTCACCGAAACAAGCGGTGTATGAATTATTGAACAAAATGCTAATTCTGTAGAGAAACATTGCTTTGGAATTTTTTCTCCAATTTCGTCGCAAGCTTTCCGGACAACTCAATATCGTATTTTTGTTACCGATCACAGTTTAACTCCATTTTTATTCGCGAGGGAACGTACGGGATTCGCATGGGAAACGGGATTATCAAACTTCTTCTTTCTCCCGTATTTACGACGATACTGTCGCAAAAGACTTTCAACGATCGTTTCCTCTGCGTCGCGGTGTCGTTCTAAAAAGCTCCGCAGCTTCAACCAATTCCCGCGCAAGAAATCCTATTGCGGAGCGCTGCGTTGCGGCAGAATTCTGATCGCAGCTCGTATAAGAAGCACAGCACTGTTCCCCGGTGTTTGCAGAACAGGCAACGGATTATTGCATCACTGGGAATAACGTTTACTTACCCAACCGTTATTGCCGTAGCCAATTAGCGGGATACTCTGGCGATGGGCTCACCGACTCGCGGTAGGTACGTACCTGCAGCAAAAAGCGAAAGGTAAGGGCGATGAGAGGGTGTATCGAACGAGCGCGGGATAAATTTGATTTATGTCATCGACGGTGAAAAGCTCGCCGAGGAGTGTCCTTGTCGGAGACGACTTGACGCGACGTAACGACGCGCGAATAAATAACTCCGACGCGATACTCGATACATTTTCACTGTTCCTTGACACGATTTTCGTTCGCGAGCTTACTTTTTCATTTCCGTCGACCCTTGCACTGAATCAATGAATGCTAATTTTTTTTAAGCAGGTAGCAGAGCGCGAAGTCGTCGGTATCGTTAAGTTGGATGATGAATAGTTACTTAAGTAGTTTCTGTAATTACAAATAAAAATGCACTAAAAAGTGAAAAATAATTTTTTCCCTTACTTAAGTTACGACGTTCATATTTTTTAAGTCGGCGTTAGATTTACACAGTGCAAATGGTGAGGCGCCGACTTAAGAAGAGTCTATGAGAGTCGTAGATTAAATAAGGGGAAAAATTATTTTTGCACTTTTTAGTTGATATTTCATCATGGATTTCGCTCTTTGGGAGTGTATAAGGGAATTAGGGAGAACATGCCAAGCAAACATAACTCAGATTTTTTTATGGGTTAACATTTAGTTTTTGTTAATTTAGTAGTGTTCGTTTCATAGTCCCTATATGATTTAGTTAACAAATAAAGTTTGTTGATTTTATATAAATATATATGTATTCCTCACCCCCATTATCTTAATCATAAAGCACAAAGTTGGAAACTTGAATTGCATACGGTTGTAGTGAAAAGAAAATTTAAAGTGCACCTATATGTGAATTAATTTAATGTATGTAGGAGTAGATTGCAGCAATGTTTTGTGAATCTGATCGATCATCGACCTCTAAACACGACCTCGCATAATTCAGTTAAGGTGTTTAAGTTGGAGCTTACTGCCAAGGAACGTACCAGAGACGCGGCCGTTAATTGCAATCCCGTTTTGCTTTCGGTTAGGCTCGCGGTATGCTAGCTCCGCAGTCTCGAACCGCCAGTAATTAAGCCGTCGGATTTTCGTGAGTCGGATTAACGGCGCAATCGAAGCAATTAAGCCTGCGTTAATCTCCTTTGGAGCGGGAGTGCACGCGGCCTTTCTGCTCGCGCTCGATATACCAAGAGACAGATGCGGTTAAAACGCGAGACACCGAAAGTTTTCGTTCGTTTAGCAACTTTAATAACTACGCCGCCTCCTCTCGCGTGCTCCTGCATCGGTTATTCTCCATTAACTTCGAGCGGGGAATATGAACAGCCAATTTCCTCGAGAGTTCTTTCAAAACGTTTTATCTCGAATGTGGTTATCGATGGGAAACGAGGAATTCAAATTGAAATTCACAATGGTCAGTGGAACTGTTCGGTAGGAAATCACTGTGCTGGAAATTTAGGTGAAATTTCAATGTTATTTTGCAGATATACTTCTCGGATGTATAAGTCCAGTGGAGGCATCGTGAAGATTGATAGTGTAATTAGTCGAGAGATTAATGGTACTTTGTTGTGGAATTTTTTTAGAAAATTATCGAGGATTAGGTACTTATGAGAAGTTAGGTAAGAATTCTTCTCGTGACACAGTCACGCTTGATTCTTGTCATTTAGTTTTCCTAAAAGTGTTAATTGGAATTTATATTTAAAGTTACGCGCATCGGATGGCCCCTTTTGCATGCACCGAGTAGTTTTAATGCAGCATGCGGAAAATACAAATTTAATTAGTATATGCTGTTTTAAAGTTACGCGCAATTAAAATGATTGTACTAACATTAATTAGCTGGAATAAGTTAAATTACTTCTAGTCCAATACGAGTATTTCTGTTGCAGTGATTTTCAGGTGAACCTGCACAGTATAAATCTACTTTAATTACTTACACTGCTCTATTATTTACTGTTTCCTTTAATCGCTATTTGCATAGGTTCGCCATTATGGCGAAATAGTTCATTCCACTACGAAATGATTAGCGAATTATGGGCACATTTCGGAATTAATGCGAATGCAACGAGAATATTATGTACAAAATGGAACTCATAGCCAGGCAGATTTACTATTCACTGCAAATTGTATGCATCATTCTAAATACTTCAAAATACGCCAAACACTTACTTTACTAAATTCTTTTACGGAAGGATTAAGCTACTTTTCCATCTTTCAAAGTAAGAGAGTAATTTTGTATAATCGGTTTTTATACAGAACCGTTCACGGGACTCAACATAACGTAAATATGGTACCACATTGCATTGGTTATTCCATTTTGTAATTGTCCTTCCAAATTCGAAAATAATACAGTTACAAAAATACACAAATTAATTACAGACTGAATTATCTCGAAAACATATTTACAGAATATTATGGAACACTCATATTGAGTTTTAAATTTCGTCGACTGCGTTCAATTACGTTTAACGAGATTCAATTAATTCACCATAAACACACTGCTCGTTACCACTTCAGATTACCTTCCGTAATTAGCGCAATCATTCGTTGTCATTAAACGAGTTATTAAACTGCGCCATTCCGATTCTTCGAGCATTTATTTACTCAGTGTACGTTCCCATCGCCTCATTACATTTCAGCGCATCAAAAACGCGAACACAAACAAATTCCTATCTTATGTACAAACCTCTGTTTGCAGAATTCCACTGTACAAGTCTCTAGAATACCATTATTCCACCCCTTCTCGGGATAGAGACCACCACCCTTACACTCTCCTCCACCGAGCAAGAATATAAATAACGACACGAAAGAAACCCATCGATCTAAAAAATGAAAAAAGATAATACCACCTCCCATCCGCAAGATTGATAACGCGACGCCCATGACGCGCCTATAAGTCACGAAACACAGGACAAGAGTTCACACGGTACAACAAATTTCAAGTCCCTGAATTTACTGCACCCCCATCCGCCCACGGCGATCAATAACCTCGGCATAAACAACTCGAGCGAAGCAACGCCTCTACATCATGAAGCCAGCCCGAGGCATGAAAAAAAGCTCGCCCGGTCCCTTCGATTTCAATTCAGAGCAACGTACGCACATACCCATTAACATCGCCCGCGCGATTTGCCGGCGTCGTGTCGTTTAGATTATTCCGCCGAGGTCCGCGCAACCCCGGCGAACGACACCGGGAAATCCTGCTCGGACGCGTCGCACGGTAATTACTCTCGTTATCCAATTAGCCGTGACCCAGAAACCAATGATCCACCCTTAGAGCAGTCCCGAAGAAGCCAGCCGCGCTTGCCTACGCCTGTAGGAACCCCGACTCGGTTGTCCTGCGAAGGTGGACGTTGCAGGAGAAACGAGTGGCCGGGCCAAAAGGTGAAGCAGATCAGAGGAGCCGGGGTTAGCTGGCGGGGTGTTCCGTGGCTAATTCGCGACAATCCGATTACGTTGTCGCGAGAGGAGGTCGGGACGGTCCAGACGGATGAAGGACGTAGCAAAGGGTGGATCAACGGTGCACCTGTAGCACTTGCAAGCCCTTCTGCTGCAGGGTCGTGTGCGTCCGACGGCGGGACGTTGCCTCTACGGCTGCGGTGCTGCTGCTGCTGCTCCGTCACGTACCGCACCGCCGAAAAACGTGTCAGCTGAGGCGGCAGTCGGATTTGTGTGAGTCAGCGCCACGACGGCCGTCGCCGACCAACTTCCGGTCGGACGTGTTACAATCGAGCCACGAGGTACGGACATGTTCGGTGCGGAATAGAATTAGCTCGCTGCTGAAGAGAACGTGGAAACCCGGGGACGGCCACGGTAGCGCGGCGGTGGTGCCCTGGACGGTTAAGTGGCTTCCTTGTGACCCCTTTGGGGTGGGTGATTTGAGGGTGTTCTTGGCGCGGGTTAATTTTCAGTGGTGAATTAGATAGACTCGGAGGGTGGCTTTGCGGAGTAATCGGGGATAGTCTGTTTTGATAATCGAATGGGGGTGGTGGTTTCGAAACATCCACGTGGAGGATTAAGAATTTTCTAGATTTTTGCTGAGGTTTGGAGGATTAGCTGATTGTAACGGGAATCCGAATGTTTAGGAGGAATGATTTACAGGGTGAACCAATAAGAATTACCTTCTTGAATATCTCCGAACAATGGAAGTAAGAAAAAATCGGTATGGACGCTACGATGGACCTTTTCATACCAAACAACTTTTAGTCGAAACATTTGCTGCTACTTTCATGGTTCCGGCAATATTGAAGGTGGCAATTCTTATTGGTCCACCCTGTATATCACGGAAACTACGTCATATTTACTATTTACTGTCCCGCATTTTCGTGATATTTACAAAGGGTGGTCAAATTACACAGTTGGACAAAATTTGATTTTTTTATTGGACTTGTAACATTTAATTGCTGTTTCTTATAGGTTTTCGTGTGCTGAAAACGAATGTTCAAAGTTGAAACGTTGCAGTTTTTTTAAAAATGGAATTTCATAAAAACTGAGGGTGATGGCGATAAACGGTTTTGCGGATTCGTTTTCCACGCGCGAAAACCTATAAGAAACGGCTATTGAATGTTACAAATCTAGATGGCTGTCGAACTGTGTTATTATACTCAAAACAATTTCGTCAATTTTTATATACGATTTAATACAATTAAAAAAAATTTAAAATTCGCAAACAAAGGTTCTGTAAGGCAACTTTCTTAGCTTTCCAAACCACTCACGAAAATTTGTCTACGATCATGAGTTCGCAAGTTATAGGTGTCCAAAATGAAAAGTTCCTTTTCGGCGTTGGTCGCGAATAACTCGAGCAATAAAAATCATACGACAAAACCAAAAAACAAAAAACGAAATTTAAGAGAAATGTTTGCTCTATAAAAGCTCTTCATTTATACTAGGCAAAATTTTCTGAAGGTTCGTTTCCTGCGCTTCATCTTGACAAGACAGTATCATAATGAATGAAAAAAAGTTGAATCGTTGATTCAACTATTAAAAACTTCGAGCGTTAAAATGCGTTTTTTAAATATTTTTTGCGACCATTTTTCGCAGAAATTCAGCCATTCGCTTGAACTTACAAACTCTCAAACCTTTTTGTTTGAGTATAATAATTTGGCCATCCACTGTATATTCCTGGACAACCAACCACGCATTTCAAGTACCACAAATTCCACCCTCAGCAAAGTACAAAGCTACCATCGAATACAGCTCAGGATCTGTGAAACGAGTCACTGTGCATGGTGTCTCCGAACTGGTGGCGCAACCCGAAAGGAGTAGAATCTGCACGAAAGAATTAGTCAAAAGAGCAGAGTTGGTTTCTTAAGAAACTGCAAGTGCGGCATGTAAATCCGTTGCTACTTAATACAATAATGCAACAGCCTCTCTCATCTATTCCCCGCAGCACCGCGCGGAGAAAGACGCGCCACAGCCTCGGATCATCGCGTGCATTGCGCGGGCCAAATTCGCGAGGACCACTTCGTACTCCGTGCTTACCCCGTCCTTGAATAGGCCTCGAAGTTTTCCATCCCAAGAAATAATCCCAGCGGCCGCGGCGCGGAAACGTAAGGTTCCTCTCGTTTCGAGGGTGCTCCCGGCGCAAACCAGCCGCGGTATCTCTCGAAATTATCCCTTTTTACGCGGTTACAATTTCACGCAAGGCACCGGGCTAAATTACAGCAGGGGATAAGGCCGTGGCTCCTTTGAGCCTGTGCCTCCGCCAGCCAACGAGAATGCTCTCACGTAGTCCCGGAGGAGAAGCATACTCGTTAAACTAGCGACTAGAACTAGGAGAGTTAACGTTATGGCTTCGGAGCTCGGGCGCCGCTACGTGGCGGCCACCTAACTACTCGGAAAAAGGCATAAAAGTAGCACGATACTGAGCCACCGTTGCTTCTGTTTTTCGGGAGCCAGTCAACTTATTAAACGGAAGTTGGTGCGCCATGGAAAACCAGACCGATCGTGATTTCGCTAACCTGTCGGGGAGATTGCCATCTGGGAAGTTTTATTTAAAACTTAAGGGAACACGCGTGGGTTTCGATGGGGTTTGACCTAGAAGTTTTCGGGGAAATCTGTGTTTCGAGGAGGAAAGTGATACACAGGAAGTAGCTATTCCCCGCGACGAACTGGATGAGCTGAGAACACGTTGATGCCCCAACTTTAACCTCGTTACACCGGTTATCGTTTCATTAAGCAGCACGTAGCCGTGAAATCTTCGATGGAAAGTTTTACTTTCCACGGGTATCCTCGCGTTTATGCCCGCTACGTCGTTACAGGCACGTCGTTATACCCGATACCAGCTTCCGGGGCTGTGAAACGCAAGCTGTATCCTGGCTGGCGCTCCGCGCCTGTAAGCCAGCTATAGGTGTTAGCAAAAATCTATTACTAGCTGACTTTGCGATTGTTTTATCAGTGAAATTGTCAGCTGGACGCAATGAGAGCTTCGAAGCAGTGGAAGTTTGATAAGTGCTGAACATTTGTGCAGGTATCGAATTTTGGTAATCAATACTTCAAGATTGGATCTTCCACTGATAGCCTCTAATTTCAGGTATTTGTTACTGAATGACATTTACTATCTCTGGCATTTACTAACAGTAGAATATACTTTGATTTTGGTCGCCATATTGATTCCCTACTGTTTATCCTAAATTACTTATTAAACTGATTTATCCCACCTACCTTACTATTTACCCTACATCGTGACGCATTGCTAAATTTATTAATCCCACGCTGTTTATAATATCTTCCCCTCGAGGTAGATTTAATGCACGCCCTTCTCCCATTACGAAGTCTGCGAATCGCGGCATCGATGAATAATGTATCAGGAATTAAACTGCCCTAGTGAATAGGATAACGAGACCAGTGTTCCGTAGACAAGCGAATGCGTTCGATCGCGTTCGATCGGGCGCTGTTCTCGACATCACAGTGAATAATCTTGTGCTGGGTAAACGGTGCGTAGAATTTGACATTCGACTCTGTATAATTTAGTCCGCGCAGTACTTTGGTTGGCGTAATTTATTTGTGAGGTGGAATTTGTGCCGAGTGGAAATCGTTACGCAGTCGTTATCCAAACAAATCTGTCAGAGTGATGTTACGAGACACAATTGCTTCGTAGAATTATATCCACTGCTTAGTGCGTGATAGTGTATTATCTGAGATCAATCAAAAATCCCCGAGTCTCCAATATTTTATTATAAGTTCATTCTCTAATCCTGCCTTGTAAAAGAACTGTACTTAAGTAGGCTGTACACACTGTCGCCGTTGATAGAAGCGGCCAACAGGGAATCAAGTCGAGTGGAGAAAGTAGTAACACTCTATGACTGAGCCCACGCGCAGAAGTTCAGTAGATATGGATTGAACGAGTCAGGCGTCAAGTTTGAGAAGCGACATAAGTGGTGTTCGAAATCGATTCTGGTAAAGTTTGCAGTGGATCGAGGCACACACTTTCCTTTCAATAGAAACCTGACGCCTGGTGTTAACAATATTTGACAACTATTTACCAAGCAATTATTTCTTGCCAACGAAAAGAATTTTTAGGTAGAAGGATAGGAGAAATGGAAATCGATTTGCAGACTCGCTTCCGAATCGGATTATCAATTTTATTTTGAAGGTGACTTCGATATCGGAAATATCGGAATAGTGGAAGCAGCACTCTACAGCTAGCTCGAATTAATATAAACGAAGACCATGCCACTTGCAAAAGTTCCTCTACCCCAAAGGCGATAAGAACGATTTTTTATCGAGTAACAACTATGTTTGCTCTAATGTTGGATACATTATTTTTTTAACGCTACATCAGCTTTATCAGCTACGAGCTCAGTACTTAGCGATTTCAATCGCATCAAGATCACGTATCCGCGCAAGCACACTGGCCACAACAAACCGCGTATTACCCATCGATTAACCCTGAAAAGGGACTCGAATTAATGCGCGGTATTTATTGAATTTTTATTGAAGTATCGCGTGACCGTAAATCCCACCGCGCACGTGACGTTCTAGATACAAAATCGGCCCAGGCTGGTATTAAACAAGCATGATTAATACCTCTCTAATGCCATTATAATGAACGTGCCGCGTAGCTGAAACTTCGCTTCGAAACCACGCCCCTGCAATCGAAGGGCATCCATCTTTTCCCCGATCGTTCCAAGTATATTCCAAGATGTGCTGCGAGACATTTCCAAGGGATGATGCTTATCCCAACGTGAAATTTCATTCAGCGCTGCCACCTTTAATCTCTGATTGCTCGAACGTGGAACGGAGGATCGGGGATCGTGGCGTCGCCTTCCGCGCCCGATCCCAGCGAAGAGGAGCCGCCGAGCGCGCTCGATGAAATATTACGAGCGACTTCACGGCGTGGTTCCAGCCTCCGCGCAGCGAGATGTATCGATTCCGCGGGTCGTCCGTTGCGCGGCGCTAATTATAATTGCGTCGAATAGGGAGGAAGAAAACGTCTAAGAGGCTTTCAACTGGAGTAATTGTAGCGTGAATTTTGTAGGAATCCCGGTTACTCGTTCCGCCCCCGGGCGGAACGCTTTGCAGCGTGATTGTTCGCAGGCCACATTTTCTGGAAGCAGAGTTTTTGCACAGCAAATAGTGGTTTTTGTGCCTGGTCCATGGATGTATATGTGAAATTCCATTTTTCTGAGGCTCGAACCTCGCGGCACGATTGCGCGGGGGGTGGATATGCAATGTTTTCGGGGTGGAGGATTCATGTATCACGAATTATTTTTGGCAGAATGCCTGTGATGGAAGGCTTTAATGGGTATTGCGAATTTTTTGAGATTCTGAACGCTGGAAGTTCGACGCTCTGTAGGCGGATGACGGAGCCATTTTTAGTCACGCTGAGTATTCGAATGTATGTCATTTATTATTAATACTTCTGGAAGGGAATAAGGACGTTAATTCGTGCCAGGATTGGAGTCTAATGTGAGTGCTTATTCTGAGGTGTGTGCCAATTAAATTATGGGTTAAAATGGATCCTGAATCCAATATGCAATTTAGCCATTCAGGATCCAAAGGTTAAAGGTGGATTTACAGTTCTGCGAGGTTCAGTGGTGTCTGTGGTAAAAAATATCTTTTCCTCGTTTTAGGACGTAGCAATTCACACTTGTCTGTGTTAGTTACTAACCCTGGCACGAAGGGGCCACTGACACTGGCAGCACTGAACTGTCACGGAATTTTTATGCGTGAATCTGCCTTAACCCTCAAACACCACACTGGGTCGCCGACACCCAGGCCGTTTGGGAGATTTGTGGCCACTACTAAACGGTAAATGGTGGTGGGAAAAAACTTTGGGACCCCTACTAGGGATTCCGCACCATGAGGCCCCTAATTTACTTGAAGAAGCCGAGTGACATGGTGAAAATGGTAGTCTATGGGTCGCGTGGACCGAGTGTGGTGTAAGCGTTAGGAAAATATAGTGTGGTGTTTGAGGGTTAAAGTTGGTGGAGGTTGATTATGATCCATAACATGAGTAAAGATTATCAGTGAAAGGTTTATTGTTGTTTGTGGATTGTATAGAGTGAATATGTACTGCAATTTGTAAAGATCATAGGGTTTACAGTGTTTATATGGTCGACAGCAGGAAGAAGATAAATGGTTTTTATAGCCATCAGGATGAATATCGTGACTTTATTTCTTTTCTAAGTGCAACGATGCACTGAAAAAGTGCAGTTGCATTTTTTTTAA
This sequence comes from Andrena haemorrhoa, assembly GCA_910592295.1. NCBI lineage: Eukaryota > Metazoa > Arthropoda > Insecta > Hymenoptera > Andrenidae > Andrena > Andrena haemorrhoa. Next base: position 10,859,498 of record OU342943.1, read on the forward strand.
CCTTGCTTCTGAGGTATCTAAAAATTTTACAATTACGTTTATCTATTATTCAAGATCTTCAAACGTTTCTTTATCACACAAGCAAGTGTTTACTAAAGGCTACATCAATCCTAAAATATTAATCACTACGATAGTTAGCCAGTACCCTTTAATTCACGATTTCACAGTTCCCGATAAATGTTATTATCACTAAAATATTCAATAAGCAATCCCCATCCATAAATGTAACTCCTCCATAACTTTTACGAGGCAAAGATGCAGCATTAGCGAAATTTCTCACACTCTTACCATTCGAGTGTTAAAACCGTCCTCGTTCCGCGCTGATCATATCAGCTGAACGGTTGTACGCGCAACTTTTTTCCCTGGGACTGCAACCAAATAGGAAGCTACTGTGCCCCGAGCCATATATTTTGTAATAGTATTTGCAACTGCTATTTCGGGGGCGGATAAGGAAAAAGTATCGATACTTAAACCTACTATCTTTACGATTATGGTTAGGGCTGAAAGTCGTAGCGTTACGTGCAACGTTAGCTCCCTTTTACGCTGGCATTGCTTATACGATTACGATGATATAAAGCGGCGCATAGCTGCGCGCTATCTCTCAATATTTCTCCGCCACCGCCCCCGTCGAGTCCCCCTTAAAGATTAAAAACAAATCGCAAAACAGGAGGCCTGTAAAGCGAGCTAAAGGCGTCACGGAATGCACAAGAATCTCAGAAAGCCACAAAATTAATTCCTCCGATCCCACATGATTATCAATTTTAAATAATATAATTCCATCGTTCCCCAGCTATCCTTCAAACTTGGACAGACGTTCCTTCAGCTCTGATTAGACCAGACACGAGAAGCAACACTTTCGTCCCAATTAACAAAGCTCCATCCCATCTGCGACAAATAGTCCGCGTTCTCATATTCCTCCATCCAACAGAGGGAACCGCGAGAATAACTCTACCGAGGACAAATGTATAAACGTCCCTCGATCGACATACTTCCGCGTAATTTTAGTTCTAGCGTCGATGCCAGTCATTGGTGGAACTGATTCGATCGGTAGTCCCGATGGAAGTGCATATGTCCGCGAGCTTCTTGGTACGCTCGACTTTGCCAGGGCCTCGAGCCGGCGCGCTCCGCGGTAAAATAGAATCACCGGAGCAATTTTCGAGTGTATTACCCGTCGGGAATCAGGTCAACCTGCAACTTCCCAACTTCCTGTCCGCCGTTCCAGCGACCAGTACGGACTTATGTTGCCGAACTAGGGCCGTGGAAATATACACGCGGAAAATCCCGACGGCTGATAAATCCGGCGCACGTGACGGGAAACTGGGAACGTCCCGCGGATCCTGCGCCCCGCCCTTGCTGTTACGGATGTCGCAGAAATTAATGGTTCTCCGGGTAGTTTCCGTAATTCCACCGATTTCCCGGGCAATTCGTAAAAACGACCGATTTGGCCTTCAAACGGGAGCATTACGTGCTTCCATTCTGTATCGAAATGTACCAAACAGACACATTGGTGGGGTATAGATCTTTTGTGCCGTGTTTTTTTTTTATCATTTTGGGAAATAATTTTTTGTTATTTTTCCTAGTGAGGAACAGATTCAGGGTTTGCAATCTGGGAAGGATTTATAGGATTTGTGAAGTGTGAGTTAGGAAATTGAGAAATGATGTGCGACCGTGGTTGGTATTTGAGGGTGTTAGTACTTTGGCGGTGTTTGATAGATGAATTATTTATCTAACAGTTAGGCTTATTAACATCGTTTGCACTGCAGCTCGAATTTTACTCTAATTATTCTACTATATTACCTACTGAATTTGCATGTATTTTCCTGTAATGGGTAATAGGATGGCATTTACAGACCACGATTACATTCCAATCCTTAATCGGCTAAATCTGCGGTCCCTTGAGTTTAGGAGAGCTGAGGCGGACTTGCTTTTCCTTTTTAAGATTATTAACTTCCATATAAATTGCCCTCAACTCCTTGGATTGATCAACTTTTATGCTCCCAAGAGATCGTTTAGATTTATTCGTACTTTTCACCCCCAGCAGTATATCTCCTCAATGGTCAACTCTGACCCGGTTAACCGCATATGTAGTGTAGCGAACTCATATTGTGCTAGCATGGACTTATTTGGCGATAATATAAGCAGCTTTAGAAACTCGGTCCACAGTATCCTGCATAATTTGTGATTTGTCCGTCAGAACTGTAATACAGCCATGTACACTAATGGGGACCTATCCCCGTTTATTTACAATAAATAAATAAATAAATAAATAAATACAGATTAATAATAATAATAATAATAATGAACGGAGCAGTTTAGATCGAGGATTATTGGGGATTACAATAATAATAATTCGTCTTTATTCGCCACAAAATTACATGAATAATTAAGTGACGAGTGGGCGAGATTCAGCATACTACCTGCTGGTTTGTAACCTAACCCCGAAACATTATCAAACAGAGAAAAGCTAGCGAGACAATAGAAGAGTGAGACAGGGAACCGAGAGACAAGAGAAGTTAAGGAAAGTGGACGAGAATGAAAGAGCGTAAATGGTGCGTTATGGGCTTAAGTGCGAGGAGTGTCTGGAATTGTATTGAAAGCAGCTTTAATTTCATTGGAAATTCTATTGGATTCTGGTGTATGGAATATTCAGTCGCAGGTGCTTCTGTATTGTTTAAATGTATGAAGGAGGGTATTATTTAGCTACTTTGGTATAGCATTCGTTTGAATCCGAGATCAAGACTCACCGACGTCCCTTCGTCATCTAGCTAGCAAATAAAAATATGACAATGGAATTTCTGAGAGGAGGCTTAACGCATCGACGTTCACAGACGCAATCCAGCAGGACAGTTAAATTACTGTAAGGATGTCGTGGAAACTGTTCTGCCGGTTGCAAAAACTCAGCGTCGAGTTGATAAGTGAGTAATTTCCGCGGTAGCTTGCTGAAGTCGCGCGCTCCTTTCCCCCTAATGCGCATTTCAGATCGGCAAAGTGTTCTGCGATTAATCGCATTATCTACTTAAAAGGGCTGCATTAAAATTTAAAAGTCAAGATCACTTTTCGCGGTTCCATGTACATAAATGTTGCCGATGGAAAGTCGAGTGGCTCGCGAGACGAGAACATCACTTAAAACTACGTAAAAGATCTCGTACATTTTTAATTAAACACATTTCAAAGCCGCGCACACCCGCAGCAAGTCACGTGTGCATAAACTTTATGAACAAAAAAAAAGAAAAAGCAGGGCGAGGGTAATTTTCACGTTCCTCGAAACGTTTCGACAGGAAAGCAATTGTACGGAAATCTCGAGTAACATTCCACGTAAAAATCATGTATGTCGAAATGACTGCATTAAGCCTCCAAACGGATTTTAATACGATTCATTACGAACTCCGGTTCGTGTTTGTCGACGTTATTAGTTTAAATTGGGGCGCACTTGAACGAGTATAATTGAAATCCGCGGCGCGCTACAATTAAATCCCAAATTGTACTATTTAACGGGACACGGGAATATTAGCATTTATTAATGTCGGAATATCAGTCAAACTTTGGGAGCGTTACGCAACGGCGAAATCGATAAATTCTGGATACAGAGCGGAGCTTCCGTGTTGCCGAACTTCAAGTGCTCGTAAAACGCCGGGGATCGCGATAACTTAAATTTTCACCATTGGAAGCGTGGGGAATTTACGGAATTTAGGAGGACCATTATCTGCCACTGCAATACGTTACATCCCTGCAGATATATATTTTAGGAGAGAAATATTAGAATTAGAATTAATACACATTATCCCCGAATTAATACACATTATACCTCTTAGCTCTAAAATCGTGTAACTTATCTGGAGCATGCAGAAATTTAGGGACGCTATCGGGATTGAAAAGCAATTTTAAGAACGAGTGAATTGTGAGTTAGTGAGTTGCAAGTGAGGTTTCTTATTTTTTCACTGCAACGAAAGGATTTAAACGTAATTCCTAGTCGAGTCGCGTCTATCTCGCCCCCCAATTTATACGGAAATTCGGGATTCCGTTTGTCAAATCCGCTTATATCGCAGTCCCATTCCGCGTCGAGGCGGTGCCTTTTGGAATCGGATATCGCACGAATCTCGAGGAGCTGCACACCCCAAAGAATTCTTCCCATCTATGCACGGGCGTTTCTCCTTTATCGTTTCTTTTTTCACCTTCGACCCGCGGGATCCACGACTACGGCGAGCACAAAGGGTTTCGCGCTCTGCCTATTCCTTGATTTATTAAGCCGTGCCATTCATTCCGGAGCGGAAACTCCACGTAATGCCAGCCATTCAACCGCACAATGGCCTCCGGTTCCCATATTCGCCTTTCAATATCTTTGTCAATGCCATTTGTCGGCGATATATTCGTATTGCAATGAGAAACGCCCGGCTTGTTGGCCATCGCCGTTAATGGAAACGGCGAAACGCGTGAATTGGTTTTTGCATATCGGGGGAGGGATCTGAGTTTTAATATCCCGCGAATATTTCGGGGAATGAGTCTGAATCATAATACTACGGTCTTATGGTGAGAATAATTACGGTAAAAATACGGCACTGTCGCCTGCACAGTATCTTCAAGTACTCGATTCAGAAGGTGTAGGGGCATTTGTAAATATTCCGAGTGGAGCCATGCTTGATAGCAACTGGAACTTGAAGAGTTCTTAAATTTCAGTTTGGCGACAGTTCCCGATTAAGAAGTAAGGATTAGATTCTAAAGAATATGAAAGCAGGATACTTGTATATTTCTATCCTTTTTTTTACTACCGTAAACTGGGGTGACTTTGCCCACTTTTGAAATTCAAATAATTTTTTTAGCACTCCTAGTGCATTAAATTTATATTTTTAAATACTATTATACGGTAGATGACGCGTAGATTTACATAAGCTTGTAAAAAAAATTCTTTACTTAAACGCACGCTTTTAAAATGCCAAAAACATGGTGGGCAAAGTTACCCGCTCAGTTGGGGTGTCTTTGCACACGTCAAATTTATCAGTGAAAACATGCCTAAAACTCATTATTGAGTTATGATTGAGCAATCGTTCTTACTCTAATGGATACATAAGACTAGTATTATCAAAACATATGTTTTTATAAAAAAAATTATTTAAAACAAGCCGAAATGTCGTCGCCGAATGTATGTTTGCTTCTTATTACTATTAGCTTCTCCTCGATTCTCCACACAATATCCGACAAGGCCACACTTGTGTTTGTGTAATTTTTTTTCTCCGACTGAAAAATTACCATATGATTGAATTCGCTATTGGTGTTTTTCGTTTGACCTTGGAGAAATTATTGCTATCGATTACAAAACACCATACGTTCGAATTACTTCACAATAAAATAAAATAAAGTTTTTCCGAAAAGTGGCCAATGTCACCCCGGCGGGCAGTCACCCTAGTTTACGGTACAAATAAATATGGATATTTTACTTTTCCCCACACTTGCACGCATCGAATCGTAGAGAAATTTTAATTAAACCAGTGCCTGGCGAGTCTTCCTCTTTGCTTCGTCTCCAAAGAAAGTTCGACGCGAAGCGTGGCCCGAGGATTGCACGCGACACCCGCCAGCAAAATAAATTCTGGCCGTACAATATTTCCTCGTACATAGGTACAGCGCAAACACAATATCACGGTTGTTCATGAATACGAGAAGCGTTTCGTTTATGAATTTTCGTTTTATGTAATTCGTACGACTGCTCCACAAATAAAAATCCAACGTGTTCCAATAGTTCCCTGCATCGGTGTAAAAATTTCATCTGCCGTTGTTTCCCAGCGGTGAAAAGCAAACACCTCGAAATTGCTTCGAAACGAGTCGATATCAAAAGGAATTCCCGCGAATCAGTGTAAAAAATTGTAATATCTGATTGGTTTCTTTCAAATTTCTTTCGGTACACCTCTTAAACAATCTTCGCCTAAGAACATAACATTAAACGCGACACAGCGAAGATTACTAATTTTCTTAAAAAAAAAAAAGTTCTTTCGTGCAGTCCCAAGGCGCCCGTTTTGCGGTGTTTCACTGCACTTGCGCGATAAGTTAAAAATATTCGTCAAGCAGGGGGACAAAGTCGAAATGTTGGCTAAAGTAACTAAGCCACGCTGCGAGAGGAAACTCCTGCCGCGTTACAGTGAAATTCACTAGAGACCTGGGCCGCGAGGTGGACTATACTTTTCAAAGCACTAACCATAGATTAAACGCTAAATGGAAAGGAAGCGGACGTCTTATTCTCGGAGGTTATCTAGTGTTCGAGACTTTTCTGCTAAATATATTTCTTGTGGCTTGGATTTGCGGGTTGCGAGAAGGAATAGTATAAAAGTAGTTTATTTCCCCTGCCTCATAAAAATCAAAATAACTCTCATTATCATCGTCCCCTTTAGAATCGAATAGGTACATTTAACGAGAATAGTTTATCCATATATAGGGTAGATGTCCCAATTACTTTCAGCGTCCCTATTACTGCCACTTTATTTATTTTACTTAATAAAAACGACACGTATAAAGAATAGTGAACTGAATAGAAAACTATAATAATAAGAAGAACTGTCCCAATTTATTGATAAATTTTTTTCTACACTATCTTTACACGTTGCGTGTTTTCTTAAGTAAAATAAATAAAGTGACAGTAAATGGGACATTTACCCTATACTACAATTTTATAAACAATCGCACCAGTAGCCTCACAGGAACTGCTTTGCACAAAGAAATATCAAATTCCCAATTGAATATATATTTGGATAATAATTCAACTAAGCTTGAAGTCGTCAGGATTTATTGAAATAAAATGTTAAATTACCAAACCCGCGACATAACGCATCGTATATTTCCGAAATTCCTGCGGTGGTTAGTTTCCCATCGGTCCTGAACATTCCACGAGGCTTTGATTTCCCGTTCGCCTTGCTCCGCGTCCTAGAATCGCGCGGGCGATTACCCTCATTCCTGAGCTGGCCGAAATTGCTAAACCGTGCGAAACGAGGCGATCCGTGCGAAGATATCCGTGATACTAAGCCAGATCCCTCGCCCTACCCAAAGGAGAGGACAAGAAACTGTCCGTAGAGCCCAGCACGAAATCGCCCCGAAACAATCCCATCTCGCCCCACCCCCCGCGCCCTTATGTTTTATTGCGCCTTCCAAACGGGATTAAAGCGAGAATCTTCCCCTGCCCGTTTTTATAACTACTACCGGGGGATGAAACGTATTTTCAATCTCAGCCCACTCGTACGTAGTTCTAAAACGGACAAAGCAGCAGTGGGATCACCGAGCGATCTAAGAATCATATAAAACGGTGAGGAGGAGGAGACTCTTCAGAGCCACGACTCCGCGTCGAGTTGAACGAATTATGCGTCCGTGGATTAACGAGATCGCGGAATAGAATGTTAAACGTAGATCGTATGATCCCATTGGCCGAAGTCATTATCATCTATAAGTCAGGATGAGGACATTAGAGCAGTATCGGCTTCTACCATGTAGAACTGTCTATAGATAACACTGTGAAGGAGAGACTGCCCGATCCACCGATCCGATAGAAGGGATTCCGAAAAATCAGGGCGAGAGAACGCGGAGAATCGCGGGCTGAATTCATCCCGGGGGGGTCGGGTCGGAAGTTCGGCATCTCCCAGGGACCGAGCCGCTCATAGTTCCGGCGACTTTATAACGGCGGCACCGCGACGGGAAAACTTCATGGCCCTCGTAACAGGATCAAGCCGGAGATCTTATCGCGGTTTTTACAGTCTGCAGCCGGCTCAACCGCATTTTCTGATTCCGCCGGCGCGATAAGCCTCTTCAGACAGTTCGTAACCAGGGGACCCGGCCACGGACGCCGGGCTAAAGCGGCGCGGACGGAGCTACGAGCTGTCTGAGCCTACACGCGTGATTTTATGGCCGAAAGTTTTGCGCCTTCATTTTCCGACGGCGTGCGCGACCCTCGGTTCTATCGATTTTCCCCAGCCACCCTCCTCGTCACTCCGTCAGCCACCAACCCCCTCGTCCCTCCCCCGGCGCCCACCCCTGCTCCTCTATTCACCTCTCTCGCTTCGGCGCCGTTCCTCCGCCCTCCGATGCAGCCTTTCTCTTTCTCGCTCCGTGGCCTGTATCGGCTGAGGTCGGGCACTTGCGATCACTAACCCCGATAGTAACGTCGAGTCGGTATTCAAACGACCCGTCGAGCTTCTCTCACGGCTGCTTCGCCCGCGATCTCGCTCCCTGTCACGTCCGTCGATCCCGGCGACAGGCGTAAAAACAGCCGTCGAGCCGATTAATCAACCGGTGGTCGGTACACGATTTGCGTCCCGCCCTTTTTTTTCTGTCTTTTTTCGAGCCGGCGCGGCTGACGATTTTCGGGGTGGCCGGTGCTCGAGCACCGGCGATCGCCGATCGCGATAACGGCCACGCGGCTAAAAGGCACGAACACGCTTTTTCTCCGAGCACTTTGTCGGGCAGGCATTAGCAGCGCCACGGTTAATGGACGTCGAACGAACGTGCAAACAGTGGAGGACGTCGGGTGTTGCTTTTTGTAGCAGCCGGAGGAAGAGGAACGTCACGTTTGAACGGGGCGGCTCGTTAGACGCCCCGCTATGCTCGAGCAACAAGCTCCCGCGGATTTCGTTGGCACGCGCGCTCGCGGGAACATTACTTTTTAAGCGCGCGTCGGAGAGCGGGTGGTTCGTGTAAACGAATCAGTCGTGGCAGATTCGATTTGAACGGGAGCGGGGGTATTATTTGTTTTGGCCGTTTACGATGATTTATTGCGGGACACAGCAGCAAAGTGTTTCAACTCTTTTAAATTTAAATATTCGACGACATTTAACGGAAAGGGGGCAGGGGCTTGTGGATCTAGGGGCGCTAAATTTCCAAATCCGCTCCTGATAACCTATGCGGTAATTGGATATAATTTACACCCGAATTTCGCGCGTATCGATGAAATTTTAAATTCGAGTTTCTTTGTGAAAATCGAACTAACCCTCCCGCGAAGCATTGGAGAGTATAGAACAGAAAAGTGGATAGAATCGTCAAAATCGAAGTAGGTGTTTTTCTCTGCTTCGTTCCAAGTTTGGCTGGGAATTCGAAGAGTGAACAATCGCCTCCTTTTCTTAAAATTACACCCGTCCTATCGATCGTGTTTCAATTACGCGACAAAGGGATTCTTTGCCGCCACCGGGGAAGATTTCATCGTGCTCGCGTAACAGGTCTCCAGTAAATTTTCGACGCGGTTCATCCGCGTTTCATCGTCCTGCTGCCAGCAGGAACGTGATGTTTCGTTATTGCCGATGTCGCAGCGTTTCTCGAAGGACAGCCCGCCACGGCCTATGAAAGGGGATATCGGACGGAACGAGCAACAATTTTCTGAGATTTATAGCGAACGTTAAACGTTCTGGCATTGCGGGCGAATAGAGGCGGATGTACTGTACCTTCGGGAGCGAGATGAACCTGGTCTTTCCAGCACTTTGCTTATTTAAACAGATCCGGGAACCGTTAACCGAGAGTGCGCGGTATTTAAAATAATATTTAAAGGGGAAACAGGAACGGGCGTAGACGGTGGATCGATAATCGAACAAAAAACGCAGCGCCAAGTGAAGATAAATAGGAGATCGGAATCGTATCTGTCACGAGAAAAATATCTCTTAGGTGGAATATTTGCTTCGCCCTCTCTGACATTTCCATGTGATCAGCTGTACTGCGTCGTTATCTCGGGATATGTATTTCCTTCTGAAAAATTATTAATAGACAGATGCTGCAGGTATACGAGTTGTTCATACGGGATTCCAGATTTATTTCTCTTATAATAGATTTCCTCTGTCAGTCCAGAGATAATGTTTTGCTTCAACGTACAATTATTATCCACACACTTCAGAAGAAAGTCAGGCGATATACCGTATCAGTAACGCAATAGAGAAATAGGGAAATACGTTGCGCTCAAAGTCGATTACAGACCCAAAACCGTACACTGCGGATATAAATATTATATTTGGCGAGCGTAGCAGAGTGCGCAGCCGTTCGAAGGTCAAGTTACGTATTTCATGATACGCGTGCTCGTTTAAAAACGGAACACCCGTAGGAATCGCCCTCCGCCCCCCAGGGCCAGCAATATATCTCCAGAATTCCGCTGGAAAAATCGAGCAAAGGGAAGCCAGGAAGCAGAAAGGGCAATGCATCAGGGGCCGAGTCCGAAAACAATTTCGCCCCGCAAAACCAGCGCAGCCTCGGAAATACGTTGAGGGAATACATCATCGGCCGAAGAATTTGAAATCTGTTCCTTGGAAAAGAACGGGAACCAGGAGACTGTAGGAGCTTTCCATTCCCCTCGATAATTCCCCTGGAATTCATTCCTGGCTTAATGGACGCGAAAGTTCATTTTGGCCGGAGGATAGTTTCGCTCGGCTAGGGAGGATAGTTAACTTAGCTTTCCGGATTCGTCTAATTATTTACACACCGAAGATGGATTAGCTGAAACGTTACGCTGTCTGCAACTTTGGAGTTTGCACTGCCTAAAGAACAGAGTTCCGGCGCGGTGGTAGATGTTTAGGGGAGCTCTATGAAATTGCGCGGAGCGTGCTCCCCGCAAACTGTCTCGCGGAGTCGAAACGAATCACACGCCTGGGAAATCTTGCGTGATTTAATTTTGCATTCTTCCGTGGCAGCCGCGTTTTCGGACTCCACGGAACGCGGGCCTAATCGGCCGCGTGACATTTTTTCCACCCACCCTGAGCGATTAATCTACTGCGTCGCGAGTATCATGCATCGCTCAGGATAATCTTGGCGAAACTTTGCCGACACTCTTCGGTGACAATTTCTATGAAGGTACCAGGCGCGGAAAAAAGGGACAAAATGTTTCAAGCTTTTTCGAGGTAAACATACGGTGGGAGACAAAAGGGATGTGGACGCCCTTTAAATTGGATAACTTGTTTAAAATTGGTTCAAACGATTTGCGTTGTTTTTAGAAGATATAAGGATTAGTTTACACAGTGACGTTTTTCGTTGTTTTGGAAAAAATGCAATTGATCGGAATAGCAAAAAAAATAGTAAAGGTCAAATCCCGTTTGTAGATTTAATGATTTTTGAATTTTCATTACAGGCTCAGAAAAAAAATTGAAAAAACGACCTTTACTATATTTTTTGCTATTCCGACCAATTGCAATTTTTTTCAAAACAACGAAAAACGTCACTTAGCAAACTAATCCTACTAGCTTCTCAAAAAAAGTCAAGTCGTTTGGACCATTTTTTAACAAGTTATACGATTTTAATTGGTGTCCACGTACTTTTGTCCCCCACTGTACTAACGCTAGTAGTAGTAATTGATAATCACATATTTTAATGAAACTCGACACATAGGTAGAGTATTGGAAAATATTCGACACGTATATCTATATATGGGCTGATATTTAGGTTTGGCTGGTGAACACAGCCCGCAAAGTTGGGGATGAAAAACATATTTTGCTTATTTCTAATTAAAATATGCAATTAATTCTCATTAATAGTGACTTCGCGTGACTAGCTATTAGAGTTGGGTATTAACTAAATAAACAATTATTTAAATAACAGATCAAATAAAAGTTACCTTAACTATACATTATTTGACGAAGAAAGTTAATTTTTTTACTCGATGAATAAAGTTAACTCAGAGTAACGTAACGGGTTAACACATGCCGAATAATTTGTTTAATTTTTATTTGCTATTCGAAATTTTTATTTCTGCTAACTCCAGAAGCTTGGAAAATGGCTCGTCCACTTTTCACTACTGTCTTCTGGCACTCGACCACTGTCTGATTATCCAAGGGAATTTAAATTTTCACAGGACACAGAAGGAAGATCTATTTCCCCCGAATGGGAACCAGCCACCTAGCGCCGCATTCGGAACGACGAAAAATCATCCCTAATGAAGGAGGGCTGAAAGGAATAAAACGGGAATCAGCAGAGCGGCGTGATGTAATGTAAACCATTTAAAAACATTGTCGTCACTAAATATAATGATATACAAAAATTGCGCCAATTATCACAATTGCTATTTATACAAAGAAACATATGTATTAAATAACATTAAGCAGATATATTTTTATACAAATAAATATTTTAATACGAATAAATATTTTATTCAAAATACTTGGCGCTGCTCTCCGAATTGGTGTTGCTAAACTGAATAAATATGTATAAATTTCATTAAAATCTTTTTCTTTCTTTCTTGTCTCAGTGGTGTCTTGTCTTGTTTTATTTATTAACCAAGACAATTAACATTTTTTTCGGAGAGCAGCGCCAAGTATTTTGAATAAAATATTTATTCGTATTAAAATATTTATTTGTATAAAAATATATCTGCCTCATATTATTTAATACATTTTTTTCTTTGTATAAATAGCCATTGTGATAATTGGCGCAATTTTTGTATATCATTATATTCATTTACGACAATGTTTTTAAATGGGATTGTTTTTGATGGGATTATATACTTGGCGCTCTTTTTGTACCTTTTTGTAAAAAGGTAATTTAGTGGGGATTTCACACATTTTGTAGTATTTACTGATATTAATTTACGACAAGTTTTAAAATGGGATATAACCTGCCAAGTGTCCAATAAGGTAAGTTGTCCAAATTTGAAATGTCACGAGTTTTTATAATACATATGAGACTGAATTATTGTCTCAATTAACAAGGTAAGTTGCCAAATTTTTTTAATAGATTTCTTATGTAGAGTCACAGACTTGGAGGTTGTCCGGAGAAGATTAGATAGATAGATCTTGTTTCGCACAAGTTTCTGGAAATTTGTCAAATAAGGTAAATCGACAAAAATGGTCAAAAGGCATAGCATTAAGAATTATTAAGAAAATAGATTATTTATGGTGAACTGCTTGCAATGTAAGGACCGTGCATCCCCTTCATTTCCATCCATCCAAGCCTGTACGTCTCCTTCATTTCTAAATATAATATAAACTTGACATAAAATCTCTAAATTGCTGGTATAAAAATATCTGGCAATTTAAATGCAATGGAATTTGTTACAATATATATTATTTTGTACATGCATGGTACAAATTTCCATAAACTTATGCGAAAGAAGAAGATTCTCTGTCGAACTTCTCCGGACAACTTCCAAGTCTGCGACTCTATATACAAAATGGATTTAAACAATTTTCGCGACTTACCTTGTTAATTAACACAATAATTCAGTCTCATATTTAGTGTAAAAACTCGTGACATTTCAAATTTGGATAACTTACTTTACTTGACACTTGACACTTGGTTGGTTATTGTGGGAAGAGGTATGCATCGATGCAGCGCCGTCGAAGAGAACCGAAGCCCAACGTCGCAAAACAGTTGATGGTGCCGGGACGAGGGAAGGAAGGAAGACGTGGCGTGGTGGACTGGCGCAAGGCGGTTGGAACGCACGAGCTTCGCCAGTGTGGTTGGAACGCACGAGCTTCGCCAGAGTGGTGTCAGAGAGTTGAAATTAGAGAGATAGAAGCGATTGTAAAATTCACGAGAGGAAATAAAGGTCGTCAAAAGAATAAAGATCGTCTACATTATAATGTCTCTGTCTAGCTGTCAAGTTACAACAATTTGTTACGCGATTGGCCGAAACCCGCATCCAATGAACGACGTGCCTAAGAGACATTTCCTCACCCTTTGATACCCACCCCCCTTGCCTACAAGTGTAGGACGATGACGATGACGATGACGATGCTGAATTTTAAGAACATAAAATTCGGGAAATTCCAACTTTGCATTGAAATATCTCAGCTCATAGGGCACGTAGAAACAAAACGAAGACACTTTTCTTATGTAAATCAAACCCAAGCTATCCATTAAGACCGTTCAAAATGTAATCGGATCAGCCGTTATTGAGATACGGAAATCTCAGGGTTCTTGATAGCGAGTCGTGGCGTAATAGATACACTCTGTGTTCGCTGCGCATATATACCTATATATACTTGGCGCGAGACACTACCGTGTCTCTTGATACAAAGAACGAGCGTGCGTAGCGCAAACAGAGCACTGCCAAGCACAGCTTGTGTTACAGGTAAGCCGAGAAACGAGCATCTTTTCGTCGGTACCAACGGATACAGGTAAATAGATAGCGAAGAAGTTAAAGAGGGTAGGAAGAGGGAAACAAGAATGGAGGGAAGAAAAGCGAGTTTCTAAGAGACTTGTCTTCGCGAATGTTTTCAATTTCCTCGCTTTTTATACCGCGCGCTGGCCTCCCCTACTTTTTCTTTCCCTCCCTCTCTGTCAGATTAAATAAGATAGTTTCGCCCTGGCGTGCATCGATTCGAAGCTCCCGAGCCATAACAAACAGTTTTTCAAACGGAATATCGTCGCTGATAATCGAGGCGTTCCAGCGGCCAATTATTTTTCTCAAAATACGAGCTTTATAATTCGAGGGGCGGGGAGCACACGCCATTAAAAGTTATTTAATTTTTGCAACATCGTCGCGGAGTTTTAATTCTATTCCATCGTGCCGGCGACGCGACGATACTGGCGCAGACCGTTCGTTATGCGTACGACGTTTAATTACACAAATAAACAATAATGGTTGGAAACTTGTTACGTGTTTTTAATTTGCTTCCGGCGGCATCGAGGGGGAACTTTTTATTTCCGTTCGCGGACCGAGAAATAAATTTGTCGTAATAAGAATTCTTAATTGGACGGCTCCGAATTACAAGGAAGCAATTTCTGCGCGACAAAGCAGCCTGTTCTCGCGCGGATAGATTCCGTCCGCGAGCCTTGCAGCTTCTTTATTTTCAATCTGGGCGCTGGGGTGAATTTAACGGTAAGTGGTATTGAAATTGACGCGTTGCGGATGATTATTAATGCACCTGGTCGAGGGTTCGCGGGAGAATTACGTAATAAGAGAAATGCCAACAATTTTCACGGTAAATGTATTTCTCGCTGGAACGCGGCGGAGCGATGGAGGCTGCTTGGAAAAATTCGAATAAAACCATGCACATCAGAAGGCAATCTTGTTTCAATGGTAAATACAAAAGGGTAAATCGAGATTATCGAGAAACGTGTGCCAAACCGTTTTGCGCTCCACTCGATTGAATTCCGTTGCAGTCTTCTATATACAGTTCGAAACAATATAAACATTATTGAACGAGCACTTCTACTTTATATTCTCAATAATCCATTTTACAATCTATAATCTATTTCATATGGGTACCCAATAATCCTGCCGCATAATTAGCTACTTATTCTTAATAATCCCACAGTCAGTTCAACTAAGGATTATTATTCCCATGTTAATACCCACCATCCATGAATAATAAATCGCGCAGACAGTTCCAACGTTATCGAAATGAAGTATCAGAACCGTCTCCACGATGACTCCACCAAGGATCCAATCCGAAAGCAATTATCGGCAGAAATTTTCGCCCGAACTACTTTCAGGGACCAGCGTCGTTTGACGAGGGGCAAATAGGTCACGTTTCCTCGAGTTCGTTCACGCAGAATCACTTGGACGGACGCGAACGTTCGTCAGGCAACTTGGAAAACTGGCCCGAACTTCCACCCGAGGTCCGGCGTCGAAAACATGCGCTGAATCTCTACGGAGGGACAGGGGTGATTGCGTCAAGCTTCCCTCTGCTTTTTAAAGCTCTGAACAGGTAGGATGATTCGTCACGGGGACAGTTTCATCGGAGCTTCGCGAAGTTTAAATTCGGGGAAGGACGGAGCAACGGAGAATGTTTCTCGAAAGAATGTTGCTGCACAATGGAGGCATCGAAGAGGGAGATGGTAATTCTCGACGTAAGAGCGGCGCAGGAACGGCGCGTAAAAAACGAGACCCCTAACGAGCAAGGGAAACGGGATCCAATTACAGCGATGTAAACCCAGGGGCGGACGTGTTTCAAGTCTATTGTAACTGTAACAGGGTATCGTGCTTTTAACAAAGCTTCTATTCCGTCTGTGCGCGTGGTTTTTCACGATCCCCCGTCAATTTAAAACTTCCGCCGCTGCGTTTAATCGATCCTCTTGCAACTAGATGTGCCCCCAGATATCCTATCGTAACTCAACTTTTCCACCTCCTTTTTCTCTCTCCCCTGTTTCGTATAATACTCCCTCAATGACGGAGGCCCGATAAACCGTGTTTCCTGACCGCAGCACGGGAACCACTCGAATCTCGAATTTGCTGGTCCGAAATAGGGGGACTGAGTTCGTAGGGGAATTCGGATATTAATGGCGCAAAGCACACTTATACACGCCCTCAGACCGTATTTGCATATGCACGAGCGAACTATATTTATTTGAAGAGACGAAGCAAGAGAGGTCCAAAGTGACCCAGATATTCACACGTGATTCAAATGTCAAACATCCAGCGGCAGTGAGTGACCTGCGACGTTTACACTTTGTGGGGAAATTTGGGACGCGAAGTAAGTGGGAGTTTTTAATGTTTCTGTTTTAGCGAATTCTGCTTTAGAATTAGGTGTATGCATCTCGCTGTATTCGAAGGTTGATCATTGGATTTCTGTATCTTCAGATTTTGGAAACTGAACTTTTTTTTTAAATTTGTAGGCCTTCCGAAGATTGTGTTTAGCTCCATTCATAATTGAATGGTAGAAATGTTATTACAGAACTGTTACTAACTACGCCAAGTGATCAACTGTTAATTAAAGAACAGCGTATTTCACAGCAACGTGCAGAAATATCTACAACCAAAGGGCAGCACAGACTTAGCTGTACCTACAAATCCCCGAGAATTCTATTCTCTATTTTCGTGAAATCCTTTTCCCCGAGAAATTCATTGAAATAACGTTATCGAATCGTCGCAGGTCAGGAAGAAAGATTAAAGTGCCGCTTTGTAACAGCATTTCTTACAAAAACACGGCTCCGAGGAAGCACAATTTCCCTTCCGCTGCATGTTTCGAATATTCCGTGGCAGGGGAGCGCGCAGCATGTCGCCGGCGAAAAACGCTTTTCCGTGAGAAATGGTTATATCTCTTTGTCACCTCTGAATTTCTGCTATTTTTAGTTTAACGTCGGCAAAGCGCAGAGGAAAATGCGATATCCTGCATACCGGATATAACTGTCTCGAGCGGTAGTCGCAACTCGTTTCGAGAAACGTTCTGGACGTATTGCCAGGAACAACGTAGAAACGCTATAATAAACGAGAGAATAGCAACTATTTCTCTTCAATAATTCTCACGTCGCAGATTCATTGAATATTAACAGCTAATAATTAATCATCCTGTTGCGAGTATAGTAGAAGAAGAACGAAGATGCGCAAGTTATAAATAGGAAGGCGATGAAGGAAACACAATCGTCGATTCATCGTGCTCGATTAAAAAGAGGCGAAGAACTCCCCGGGGTGGAGATTACCTATTTGTTCCTCCCGATCGGTGATAACTCATCCCAGAACCGGGAGAGCCTAAATGAAAAAGTCCAATAATGCATTTGCGTCGTGGTGGATCCTAAGGGTCCAATATGCCCCGCCACCAGTCGTGCAAAGTTATTCCAGTCGCGTGTGGTAGCTCTTCTTGTTTTCAGCTACCCCCGACTATCTACAATCTACATTGCGAATACAGGGTGTCGTAACTGATGACAAAATGGAAAAAAAACGGTGATTCGTATGAGGCTCTATTTTTTAGAAAAATGTCCTCGAAAATTCAAGTAGGGGAACCTAAGAATTACTAACACTAACCTATGAATTATTCCTACCCGTACTCGTGCGTTTATCGTGATCATTTCTTACTTTTGAAGAATTCCCATTTATCGACTTAAGAGTCATCGAGAAATATTATCCATTCTGTCGCGTATGCAGAAATCTGACTGCACTGCATTCCACTTTAGAGCGGACTCGTTCGGCGCAGGGATATACTATTGATTGGTAGAAAACCGGCAAGGAAAGTGCTACGGCTAATCGCGTGCGTCAGATTCGTGGAAGCTGCGCAGATCGGCCGCAAATCGGTAGGGGCGCAGGTCCGCTCTTACATGGAATGGAGTGTATGTACCACGAGGGTTTCGTGAATTCACCCTGAATATATGTTACATCAAACAAAATCCTTCTAGACCAAAGTGTGTTAGAGATCAAAGCTGGGTTTTTCTATCAAAAAACATACATTCCTCTTCACAGAAGGATTGTGGTGAGCGTCGTTCAGAATTCAAACTATCATAGCTTCTTGCGACTCCGTGTAGGAAGAACGGAGTGGCAAGAAGGGAGCATTACTTTTTATCCGTACGTTACGAGATATCTTGTATAAACACGTTCTACTTTGCTGTTGCTCGTGAATATGTCAGTGGCAGCGTATACACGCCACTGTCTTCCGGAAATATTGTTGTTCGTGGTGCTGCGTCTGGCTGTACCGTGAACACCCGTAAATAAGATCGCCAGAGCGAAGCACGACGGGGAATAATCGTTTCGAGGGTAATCGGAAGGGTTGATCTTCGGGTTCGAGAAGTCGGAGCGTCGATACACCCACGATAGTCGATACGATTTAATACAACTGGAAGATAAGGGTGTAGATAAGATAGTCTGAAAGGAGTATCGGTATATTCTAATGGCTCCGTCATTGAAAGTCTGTAATCTGATTGGACCGGTAGCAGAATGCTACTGAATAGGGTCGAAAGAGACAGAGTGTGTATTGATTTTACCCTACGCCTATGATTAGACAGATAAATGTGTATATAATGCGTTATAGTGCTCGAGGCTCTAGTTTGGAAGTGTATCAAGACAGTTTGTGGGAATTATGAGGTATGATGAGCATGGAGTGTAGTTGGGAGACACACTAATCAAATGCAAAGTATGTATTCGGATTTGTGTTAATTTATGGATTTTTTCGGAAAGAGCAGAGAAGTTTCTGATGGTCAGTTTAAGGGGTTACATCCTTCTAGAGGTTCGGAAAAAGCATACAAGTTCAGGAATTTGTTTGGGGAAAAGTATAAGTGAAAATCATACACAATGTTTTTCTAGGAAAAGATACATCTTTTAACTATATTATTCTAAATTTTTAAGAGATATTATTATTAACTAAAGGAGATATCGGCTCGAATATGAGTCGTGTTTTTTTTTAAGCATTAGCTGGTGGACGTTCCCTTGGCGAAACGATGTGAAAGCAAAAATTCAAATAGATTTTAAAAATAAATAAGTAAAGAAGTAACTGACGTTCTCCGAATTTTAATATTGTATTTTGGTAAAAAGGGGCGACCGTTTGAAGTTGAAATATCGAATTTCGTGGAATAAAATTTTCTTTTTTTCGCGAAGGCTTTGCAGGTATTTCTATTATTGCAAAATTGAAAGCAAAATTTAAAAATGTGAGAACGTCAGATACTTCTGACAGGTGATTATTTTTAAAATCTATTTGAATGTGGAATAGGGAATGTCCACCAGCTAGTGCTTAAAAAAAAAACACGACTCATATCCAGGCCGATATGCCCTTTAGTTAATAATAACATCTCATGAAAATTTAGAATAATATAGTTAAATGTATGATTTTCACTTATACTATTCCCCTAAAAAATTCCTGAATTCGTATGCTTTTTCTGGACCTCTAGGTGGATGTAACCTCTTAATACCGAGATGAATTTGAGATGTGTTTGGAAAAAGAAGTACCAGAAATTTTCGGTTTCACGTGGAATCTAACACGACTATTTCGAAAGTATATTCTGTAAGGCACAATACGAAATACAAAACGGTAGACGTAGTTCCCATGAGAGTTCCATGTTTTGAATGGAATACAAATAATACAAGGGAGCTTTTCAGGGTTTCCACTTATTTGTACTATTTTTCCCACAAAATAGAAGACCTCACTTGTTTTTGAAACAATTCCGATACTCGAGTCGCGTACCTGTTCAGCCCAGCACGACTAATATTAAACGGTACAGCAACCTCTCTACAACGTTTGAGAAAATTGATATAAACTTTGAACAGCTAATATAACTTTGCATTAATTTAATTTCTGTAACGTTGGTTGACCAAAGAAGTATCCCTTCTTGTCTAAAACTGCACTCTTCCCTGCTAAAGGGAACTATTACACACTTATTCTTACTTCACCCTTCAAGACATATTCCTACACAGGACGCTTGACTTGAAACGCGCTGTACAATCCCATTCCCTAATAGCACATTTCATCCAACCAGTGCAGAATCTTAGACAGCACGGATAAATGTAGGCACATATTTGTGGCACGAAGGAGCACGTGTCTACGATATTCAATAGAGACATGTGTTCTCTGGAGAGCTGCCTAGGCTAAATGAAACTGACATTTCGCGATATTTGGACGCGATGGAACTATCGAGAGCCTTGATGAACGAGTGGGTACTCTCGTCGTGGGCACAAAATCTGCAAAACCCCTCAGGGCCGAATTTCTATATAGGCCAAGTAAGCTGCAGCTAAAGGCGGCAAATTTTGGGCGAAAAAAATTGGAAAAGGTAGCAAATTGTTTTTATTTTGGTTGTTTTGACCGCGTGATATTTATACGCAGAGGTTTCAGACCACTTCAATAACAATTCACTTTTCTTTCTCATATAGCCAATTTGCAACAACTCATATTGAATTAATTTTAAAATTGTCTCAACTCTTTTAAATTAAGATATTTGATAATATTTCACGAAAGGGATGGCAGAAGCTTAATAGCCTACGTGCGCCAAATCCACAAATCAGCCCCTGAAACCGCTACACTCGAACTCGTGCTGGTTATCGAAATTGTTTCCACCTATCTATAAGCCATGACCACTTCTATGAGACATCTATCGGTGTATCACGGGTCCTCCACACGAGGGTGCTCGACGCTCAAGAGGCACCGCGAGAAAGACACCGCAGGCACGACTTACGGCTTTTTCTTACGGCCGTAATCGATATTTCGATTCCAGGACGTCCGAAGATAATTGCGCTCGTTACAAGCACGAGAAATTTTATCGATTCCTCGGTCCTGAAACGTAATCGTCCATTCACGCCGCGCTAATCACCGGCTTCGTGCTCGCTGATCTTCGATCGGCAATTAACTCGGCTCACGAAAGCAGAAAATAAAATAATCTCCGTCCTTCGTTTCCTAAATGCTCCGTCGAGGAGCGTTTCACGTGAGCATGCAGGTTCCTCGGCGACTTCCGCGGCAACCTATTCTTTTAACCACGACTCCAGCGGAACACGTTCGAGTGAAACGTAGATGGATTTAGAGTACGTGTAGAGCCGAAGGGGTGAATACCCTCGATCAGCTACCCCTAGCGAAATGAAATTTTAATCCGTGTCAGCATGCACGAGTTTTCTTTTCGCGTCGATACACAGCTAATCACGTGGAATGTCCCAGAAGTCAGTGACCCACCGTTGGAAGTTTTATAGGCACTGCTGTTGTCATCTTCTTCCGCGTCTAAATCGGACGGAATGTGTATAAAGTTCCTAGGGTGTTTTTACGAAAGTTCAGGGAGGGTATAAAGTGTTTGCAGCTTGGAGAGAAAGTATTTTCGGACTTATGATGGTACGATCTTTTTTTCTCCCTAAAATGAAGAGAGTGAGATCTGAATGTTGGCCCATGAATTTCTGGGAGGGTTTGCGTTTTCAGGGAGAATTTTCGTGCCCCGGGATTGTGTTTCTGATGCTGACACACGACCAAAGGCACGGTGACAAATTCATCCACAGCAGTACCTATTTTTCGACCTCGACGAAGACGAGAAGTCATTAAACAATAATGCCACGGATATGGGTCGACCGGCTGGTCGATAAACCGACCGTGCATTTACCATGGAGAGAGCCACTGCAAGCTTGAAATAATGGCCATGTACTGCTGTGTGGTATTTTAGTCAAGCACGGTACAACAGTTTCGCAACGGTATCTGGGAATATCTGAATATCTGAGTAATTTCATTGCTCATTACGTTTTTCCAATAAGTACGTGTTGCATTCCGAGGCAGGGCATAAATTATATTTGGTAGTGATGGAGGTGGGATATTTGTAGCTACACTTCATTGGAAGTATGTCTCTTTGACATGTATGTACGTGTGAAAGTAATAATTACAGGGAACTGCTGCAGTGGTGGTCCATCGATGGTTTGTGAATTGAAATTCTACAGCTGGGTATCGAATGATCGTGTAATTAAATAAGGGAAAAAATTATTTTTTACTTTTTAGTGCATTTTTATTTTGTTAAAGAGAGTTTTATTTCTTTTAAATTTTGTAATTTTTACTTTTTAGTTACTAAAGTTATATAACTGCTTTTATTTAAACAAATATGGGTAGGCATACACAAAGAGCTGCTCCTAAACAGGAACCGTTTGCATATTCCAAAAATAAGCGACTGGAAAAAGTGAGAATAAGGATGTCTTAAATTCGTTATATGGGGTCTACAACTTAACGTGCGGAAATACTCTAAAATGCGAGAATACATGAAATACCTACAAATTCTGTAATGAGGCGAAGTTTGAATTAACCAGTACTGGCAAAGTATTGAGCCAATATTGATGCAGTGTAGGCTGGGACTACTGGGGCATCGCCCTCTTTCGAATAAAAAAAAGATCATCAAAATCGGCCTACATGCTCCGGAGTTATGCCCGAGCAAACAAAAAAAATACATACGAGTCGAATCTATAACCTCCTCCTGTTTGAAGTCGGTTAAAAATATGGAGGAGTTCGATTGAAAATATCTGTCTGGTGCTGATAATGTAGTGATGTGTTAAATGTAATATTTTAAATATTCTATGTATATAACTTCAGTAAAGAATTGCTTAATTAGACACGAATATAGTAATGCACATTCTCCTATTATGACCTGCAAATTTTTCTCCGACACAACAAACGCGAGACTGCTGGGAAGTTAGTAACCCGAGTGTAACGTCCTTTATCGTCCCGAACAAATTTACGTCCAGCATCGTGTTCGGTCTGGTATAATCTACTTGCTACCCGACGAAACAGGCTTGCAATTATCGGGCAAAATTGCCATGGGACCAGAATAATAACGAAGTGAATAATAATGAGAAAGTTAATGCGCGAACCTGCAGTTCCTCACACGCGAATTCGTATCATTCTAATGCTTTTGATGTTGATGGATGTACATAATCGGACCGATCGCCGAACATTTATCGCAGCGTCTTAAAAACGGTTTCGATGAAACGCCTGATGATTAATGATTTTGCAATAGATTACTTTACACATGGTTTATTGCTAGTGCCCGCTATCGAATTTTCTATTACATTTATTATATCTACATATCCGAACATATATTCCAATAAACCGACGTTTCGTGATTTTATCAGGGCTCGATACCATTGCATGCTAACTGTTCGCTGTATATTATGCAAAATGTACTGCACTTTGTTGCTAACGTGGCAGCGTAATATTATTATTTATCGCGGTACTATAAATTTGGTATAATATCCTAGTGTAAATTAGAACTGGTTTTGATGAAGCACCGATCGTTAATCCTGCCTGGTTACATTGACAAATTCGTTAATTCATAGACAATCCTTTATCCGTCTTGTTAGTGTAACGCCAGCGTGCGGATTTCGAATTAAATTTTCCTATTTTGCTCTCCTTGGTTGTGTAATAGTTTCACATGGTTTATTTGACTTTTTACACGCATGCAATTTATTGTTATTTATTCTCAATGATGACGAGGATTAAGAGTAAACAGTTGACGAGGAAAGAATGAAATGCATGATACTTACTGATGACTGCTGGTGACTAAAGTGACTCTACGTATGGGGTGTTGTATGGGAGGATGAGATGTGCCCAAAAATGAGTGTTTGGACGATTTGTCGCACAGCTTACGTCTCAGCGAATCAATGTGATACCTGAATAAACACATGGAAGGTAGATAATTGAGGAAGATCTTATAGTGTGTATTGTTAAATGTGATTTACTTTATAAGTTTATATTCACTAGAACAAAGTAAGGGAGCTTGAACTGGAAATTAAGTTTCACCCCGTTACTACCCTAGTAGCAGGGGTATAGGGTTGATACTTGGCAGAAATAGTTTTCTTTGAGGAAACTATTGATTGTTGTACATCAAGTTAAATTTAGGGGCACTTTTCACTACGATTACTCGGCTGGACCCTTTTTACATTAAAAAGAAAAGTCCATTCTTCGATATCGATTCTTAATCGATTCTAAAATGTAGGAATGGCAGTAGCGGCCGATATGCGATAAATTCTCGCACGGAAGACGGAGGTCGGCGGAGGACGAAGTTCGGCGAAGACGGCCGAACCGAGGCGGTGCTCGGCGGTCGTGCCGATCGTCAGTAGTCGTGGAAAGCGTGCTAAAGAGCATAGTTACGTTGCGTTTATATTCTGTATTTCTTTGTTCATCTATTACTAATATTCCATCATTACATTTTTTATTATTTTCATTACACTGGTGGGTTTGGTTGTTCATTTCGTGAAACCCCGACACACCTACATAAATATGTACCTACACTGCACGCCATGCCAGTTGATCGCAACTGATCATTACGATTCCGACTGCGACAGTATCAGTACTATTGCGAGATGTGAACAAGACCAACTACCCAAAAGCTGAAATGTCACAGGCGCAAGGGGAATTGCCCGCTCGCTCCACCCTATCCCTTCCAAGAAATCCTACTTTTAAGTTCTTAGCGGCTGTTCATATCCGCGGGCTCTCGTGATTTGTTTCGTTCATGTTATGCGGCGGACTTTATTGCAAGGAATTGGGTGGAACGAGCGGGCGATTCCCTTGCCCTTGTGACATTTCAGCTTGTGGCTAGTCAGTCTTCTTCCCATCTCGCATTAGTACTTACCCTTTCAAATTATATCCTTTAACCATCACGAGGGCTGTTAGTGAGTAATAAAAACAGGTAAAACCGCAAAGCTTTCAATTCCCACATTAATTTCCCATATATGGAAGATTGTGATCGAATAATTTATCGCGGTTTCAGCATTCGAGTTCGAGCACAACGAGCTCTATGACCGCAGAAAATAAACGGCAAAGGACAAAAATATTTACGGGTAAATACGCTCGTAAAGAAAGCATTACCTGTTTCAAATGTGTCGGGTTCGATTCATGGAACTGCATACATAGCGAGTGTGTTTTCGAGATGTTCGCGGAAAAAATATATAAAAAAAAATGTTCAACGATTTAATTAAAAAAAACATTTCGTTTCTTGTACTACAATTTCGATGTTGATATACTACGAAGGTCTGCAAAGTTTTATTTATACTATTCGTACATACGTGACGGATCATTTCTCGATAAATTGTGTATTTTGGGTAATCGCGTTGCGACTAGCGTCCCGAACGCAGCGGTTTTTTGTCGTTTTCGTAAAAAACGCGACTGGCTGATTTCAAGTTCTTTGGATTTGTGTTTATGGGTTATATTTATCGATGAGTGGGTAATGTTTCCACCCCATCGGGGTTAATTTTTTTTTAAACATTATATTGTCATCCAAACTACGCACGCCTGCAAAGTTTCAAGACAATTGGATAGTTGGAAGTGGGTTAAATTTGAGCTGCCAGATTTGAACCATACAAACAAACAGAGGATCGAAGTTGAATAAATTCGTTTAAAAGTGGGTGGGGCACAAGTAATCGAAAATTAGCCCACGAATTTATGCGTACATGCAACTTCAACGCGCAACCCTTTCGTTCGCGCCTTTTCCACAGTCGCGTGCCCGTTTCGTTCGTGTTCCCTTTCCCGTCGCGATTACTTTCGGTGCTTTTCACGCGGAGTACATTTCTCGCGGAGGAAATGTCTTCCTTCAGACGTGCCGCGGTATTCCTCGCCGTGACTGAGGCCGCGATTCCGGTAAGCAGCTCACATTTCCCGAATGCTCGAATACCCGATAACCCATAGCGTTCCGCCGCCCTGTGAACGATCACACGTAGCGTGGAAAAATATTTCGCACGAAAGGAGCGCACGAGCGACTTCCCCAAGATGATATTGGTAGGATTGAATGCGAGAGAAATTGGTTTCAATAAGATCTGTTTAAAGTGATTTGTTTATAGTTTGCAGGGTAGAATGGGTATGGCAAGGAGGAATTGTTTGTAAAGGAAGTGAAGATGGTGATAGATGATAGCAGTGTGGCTGCGTTGCCGGACTTTATATTTGATTATGTACATGGTGGTATTCGAGGTACACCTTTTCTTACGATATAAGATATTCTTGCTTTTATTGGAAAAGATACTGTAACCTCTGAACTATTGCGATATTCAATCACTGGGAAATGAAGCGGGTCATTTGAGAATTTTAAAGTTTGATGGCACCCTTCTTGAATTTGCAATCGCACTTCTTAAAGGGTCATTCTACTTTGAACCACCGAAAAATTAAGGTATTTTTAAAGATATTGTTCTCAGTAAATGCAATATTTAATGAAATAAATATTTTTTGTATTTATTAAGCTATTCTTATATTATACAAAAAAAATGTAAAAAGAATTTTTGCTATTTGTTTTAATTGTTTTTTACAGTGTCACTATGGCACCAAAAAAAGAGGTATGTTCACCGCGTAAGTGATTTCCCGGCTCAGGCTTATACGAAACAAAAAATTCCGAAAGATTCATTATTTGTATGAGTGTCGCTTTAGCCGGTTTGAAAGAAAAGTTTGACAAAACACCCAAAAGGATGTATTCTCGGGTGTTCCATAAGAAAAATCTCGGTTATTTCTGGAAAGAAAATTGTTCATTGAGTTAGGGGCTATAGCGACACTCATATAGATTAAGAATTTTTTGGAATTCTTTGTTTCGGATAAGCCTGAGCCGGGAAATCACCTACGCCGTGAACATACCTCTTTTTTTAGGTGCCATATTCGCACTGTAAAAAAACAATTAAAACAAACGGCAAATAGTACATTGCGTGGCAAGGGAGAGAAGAAAGCGATTTTGACGAGTGGTGAAGTGCTGCCCTCGCTGCGCTCAATACTGCGAACAATACTTTTTTCAACACCTGCATGAAAGGTGTGTTTTTGAAAGCCTGCTGAGCGATTCGCAAAAAATATGCATGTTCGATTGCTTGCCATATTCACTCAGCTCGCAAACTCCAGTTTCCTTGCGAACAAAGTAAAAAATGCGAATACGCATGCGCGCAAAGTCTTTTTCCCTTAGGAGAAAAGTAGAAAACGCGAATACAGCTGAAATTGGCCATTTTGCTCCCGCTCAGCAGGCGTAAAAAGACACTCATTTTCATGCAGGTGTTGAAAAAAATTCTTTTTAATTTTTTTTGTATAATATAAGAGTAGCTTAATAAATACCAAAAAGATTTATTTCATTATATGTTGTATTTACTCAGAAACAAATCTTTACAAATAGCTTAATTTTTCAGCCGATCAAAGTAAGACCCCTTAAAGGCTGATCCTCACGGAAACATGATAAGGTTACCCTGAAGATCCGTTATAGAATGCCCTATACATATACTGTTTGGAGACGAACGTTTGTTATAGTAAAGTCATTGTTCTAAATGTCACATTGACGGCTAAATTGAAAATGTTTTATCTTCACTTTAAATCAGTGCCAAATCGTCTTTCCATTGTATTTATTTCGTTTAAATTAGATCAGTTACAGAGGCAAATGAAAATCAATCGACATAACTGCCACGATACTTTAAATAGTACTTAAATGGACATCGGTTAATGTAGACTGAATACATACGTCATAGATCGTTTAACTTAAATTCATCCAATAATATGACGTGACAGAGACATGTGTTACGTGCCACGATTACCATTTGATCGATTCACATTCATTACCGAACCTAACCTAATATTTCTTCGTACTGACTGTTCACAGAATCCCATTCTCCATGAACACCCTGATCAATATACGTGTAAAGATATCGAATATAGATTAGACTGCGAAATCACTGATACAAAATATCAAACGTTTCTCGACGATTCGAATCGTTCGAGCATGGAATAAAATTCCAGATGCAGTCAGTGTTACCGACGTTTCGCGTTCGTGAGTTATCGATTCGATCTTCGAACCATTGCTCGCTCGAACAGTGGCTAAACACGTTTTGAACCACGTATATTGATCGACACGCGTCTTCAGTGGAGGAACGATGTAAAACGAGAACAATCCATTACAAACATATGTATGCTTTCTGTCATGTTCTCACGTTTCTATACGACGCATCGCGATTGATCAGCGTTAATACCGGTCAAGCAGAGTATCGATGACACCATCGCGGGAAGATCCGTAAATGAGTGGCCGCGTCATGATAGAACGAGCCTATGACAAATAACCGACCTGTTGTATCGGCACGACTGGTTAGAATCGAGCGTGCGGAGTGAAACGTTTGAGCGAGCGCTAGATCGCCGCTTGAGATACGATCGTCGACGGTAAATATCAAACGATAGTCATCCATCGCGCAGAAGCATGTCGAAATCTCTCACCAGTTGCATCATGCGGGCACGAACGCAACGCTGGTGCATGTTTGGTAAGAGTATATCTGAAGCAAATCTGAAGTTTTAATATGTAATATGATGCACAATATGATACCCAGCAGACGAACAAAAATTTTTAAGGGAAAATAAATTGTTTCTTGAGAAGAAAAAATTATTCGAGGAAAACGGAGGAGAATGGAAAATCGTAAAGTTTTGCGATGCATCGTGAGACTTCGTGCACATATCTGAGGGAACTTCAAGTTTGATTAGAAATAGGTATGTATATCAGTAGTTTCCGAGATATTTAAGTTTTTACTAAAAAGTTTTCATTCGAGCCAGCTGCAATTAAGTTCAGAGTCCAAGTTGTCGATAGTTCTCATTTATTAACCGACTTCAAAAAGGAGGAGGTTACTCAATTCATCACATTTATTTCATGATGTATGTGTGTATGTATTTTCACGCATAACTTCCGTATAGGTGCACCGATTTCGATATTTTGTTTTTTATTTGAAAGAGTATGAAGAGCCGGTGGTACCATGCTAATTTTTTTAGTATCTAGATATTCTAGAATTATCTAGAACTCTAGTTTTAATGAATATCCGCGCATAACTTCGTAACGCGTGGACCGATTTGGATGATTCTTTCGTTGTTATGTGGCGTATGTTCCCCACTTGGTACCATGATAAATATTTTTTAACCGACTTCAAACAAAGGTCACTAAAAATTAAAAAATAATATACATTAAAAAAAAGTAAAAAACGACTTCAAAGGTGTGCTAAAAAGTATAAAATATTTATTTTTTAAATCGGTGCCAAAATAGAAACAATTAAATTAATTTCTAAACCTTTACCAATTATAGTCCATTAGCACACTAGCGCCCGGGAATTAGAGCGCGCAAAAATTGAGTGGGGCGTCACGCGTCGAGCCGCTATAATTATGTTTTTATTTTGGCACAGATGTCAAAAATAATTATTTTATATTTTTT
The DNA here is from genome assembly GCA_910592295.1 of Andrena haemorrhoa. Taxonomy (NCBI): domain Eukaryota; kingdom Metazoa; phylum Arthropoda; class Insecta; order Hymenoptera; family Andrenidae; genus Andrena; species Andrena haemorrhoa. The sequence goes on from OU342943.1 coordinate 10,888,715, forward strand.
AGCGTACCTTTGAAGTCCGCTTTTTATTTTTCTTTAAGTTTATTATGATTTCTATTAAGCAGTCAGATTGTTACCTGTAACTTTCAATAGTTCCTGTATCTCGTTTTGTGTGGCCGATCTAAGTTGCCTGATGCCGCAGCAGTCGGTAGTAAAATTATGCGTTAAAGCGTTTATATCGGGTGGCAGAACGTTCTACATTGTGCTTGAAGGCTCGATGAAAGGTGTATAAAAGAAGTTTATAAAGTCAGTAGCGGCGGTCATTTCTCTCTCATAAAAGAAGCAATCTTCTTTGTCGTCGCTCGAGACATTTGCTGGTGATCAACTGTTGTCAACAAAGATTATAATGAAATTTCTGACAAACTGATTCCCCCACTTGAGAATTCACTTTGCTTCGAGAAAAATGTTCATAACGCATCGTTTGCACCTTCTCCGTGTTAATACCAAAAGTAAATCGTAAACCGATATAAACAATACACAAAGATTATGTAAGAACAAAACTTTATCGCAAATTGAATCCCACTATACCCGCGATAAAAGATTTCGTTGCTCGAGTAATAATTTGAAAATTCATTCACTTTTGTGCTCTTTCTAAACTCTCGGATCACTGTAAGTTGCAAGGTAAGACAATCCCCCTTACGAAGTTCTCGGATTAAGCGTTTCTGGTGGCCCTCGAAAATCTTCAGAGCAAATGATGGCTGCTCGAGTTCGCCGTCCAACTTTCACAGGAGATTAATCACTTTCGAAGTTCCCTAGCGAACAAAAAGATGATGTATGTTCCTCCTTCGATCGTCGCCGTAGCCCTTTTTCACGCTCGCCAAGTGTCGAAGAGTCGCGGCACCGAATCCCCGTGAAAATTAGTCTGGCCAGAGTAAGAGCTTTACAAATGGCTGGATCGAGGATAGTACCGCGCGTAAAGATCCTCATTTCTGCCGGGTCATTATTTCGTCGCAGCTGGAAACAGGTGGCCCCTTTCAAATCTATTGGCCATTTAGCTCCCTACGTGAGCGCCGTAGAGAAACAGCGCCAACACCCGGAAATCCGACGGTGACTGCTAGGAACCTCGATTAGCTTTCGATTTCCGACGATATTTAGTTTCACGCTCGGTGAACACTCGACATTCTCTCGCTCGAAAATCGACGACTTGGTAAAATTAATCTATGTAATATTTAAATAATAATGCTTTTTCCATGGTTTTCCCACTTCAATATTTTCGTGACTCCGAGTATCAAAGTATTCTTGCCATTTTCGGAATATTTCTTTCAAGAAAGAATCTTCCGAGGACATCAAATAATCAATTGCTCCGGTAATTTGAAATGGACCTTCAAAGGCCGCTCCTTCGTCCCTCGAAGTTAAGATTAAGTAAAAAAAAGTAGCGCTGGATAGTGTTCCAGCTGGCTACTGTTTAGTTTATTGACCGGTCTCCATTTCGGCGAACGTTTACCCCTAAACTAGCGCACGTCTTTCAGCATTATCGTTTCGTTGAGCCTGGCGCACGTTCTACGGCGGGTTTACTTTACATGCGCCCCGAGATTCGATAAAAATGTAAATGCGCTCGACACATATTTACGTCGCGAGTCGATCGCGCGAGAAATTTCAATGCCCTTTTGTTATCAGTCCCCCCCGTCCTGCCCAAGTTCGCGTGATACGGGCATCAATTAGGCTGCCGTCGGGCGTATCTATGAAATTAAGTTGCTCGCCGGCAATTTCGAAGGCCTGCACGTATACTGCGCGATACGGGATTTTAACGAGAGTAAGGGCACAGTTGCCCCCGGAAAATAATAGAACGAGCCTGGGAAACGGTACCTGGAAGGCGTAAATTTTATTGTAATACTCTTACGATCCCTCGAGATGGTTTGCGAAAGTTTCGAAACGGAAGGGAACGGGGGATATGGAAGCACGCGCGTTTCCTCGGATTACTTTCGAAGAAGCGCGCCGTTTGGGGTTGGCTATTGTAATCATGAAAGGGAGTTGATTAAATGCAGAGTACTCTTTCTTCCTTCAAGTAGAGTTCTCGTGGTAATATTTTCCATCATTTCACCGCGGAATTGCGTGGTATAGATATTGCAGATCCAAGTAGCTCAGAGAATATACATTTTCGTACAGAATTGTGGGATCGAGATCGACTTCAATCTATTTGCTATACACATGTCAGTTAATTTGGGCAGAATTTTCTTTTGACGCTTCATAGAGGTTGCATTTCGTTCAGTGTATATCGGAGATCACAGAATTCGGTGGATGAAACGCTATCCAGTTACAAATGCACCCCTTTGTAACTCTCGAAATGAATGGATGCACTATCGGTCGATACGAGCACGGCAAAGAGTTATGAAGTATCGGTGTGTATCTTCGTGAAAAGTGCAGGTTATTCGCTCCCATTTCCCTATTCCCCCGCACCAAGCTGCCCCGACCGCTGAGGAATTACCATTCATTGATCGTACGGGTACTATGCCCGTACAAAAGATACGCCGGCGGAATATATCGGGACAACATTCTTGCACACGCGGTGATCCATTCTGTTTCTTCGATGGGCTTCTTGGCAATACCTCACGAACGCGATATCGAACATTAGATATGGTAAAATATGATCGATCCATTTATAACCCCCCGATGTTGGAACAGAATTGAGATTTGCCTATCGACGCGGACGTGGAGGAATTATTCGGTCGTCGAATGAGTTCTGCTGGATTGCTTTTAGAGGCAGATTCACTTGTACTGCTGTTTTTGAATATTAAGTATTATTAGAGGAGGAAGGTTAATATTAGGATTGATTAGATACGCAAATGCTGCAGATTACCTCTTAATTCTTAAATTAAAGAACGAAACTCGATTCATTGTATTAGAAATTAGAGACATATCCTTCATTTCATTTCAATATTTAGTCATTCCACTACTTTATCGCTTTAGATGAAAATCACGGACGATAAGGCTAAGAAATATTTGTTTCCTACAATAATAGAATTGAAATTAAAGTATTAGTAGATAGGGTAAACTGCACAATGATTGGCACCCTAAGCGGAAATTCCAATTGGAATGTCTATATTTTTTTGTGAACTTTTTATATGGTCTTAATTTTCAGTTATTATCAAGGACTATGGATTTCTCATTAAAATAAAATATCTTGAGTAGCTATTAAATCTTTTATTTTAAAAATATTCAATGTAAAAGATAGGCATAAAAGTACAATCATTGGCACCCTAAAATTTAAGGTTATATAAAAACAACATGTGTAGTTAAAAACGAAGGTTAAAGTGTTTCAACAGACTATTTCATTCACTATTAAATACCTACAACACTCAGTAAATCTGTATTTCAATCCATTAGTTAATTATAACGCGACAAACTATGCTTACCTACCCCTTATCAAGATTTTAAGAAAACGCCTAAAACTCAGCCCTTTTTCCCACTTTTTGGTGTTGTTAGATGTGAAATGTGTAATTCAACTATTATGCATTGCAGTATTGTAGTGAAAGAAAAATAAGAAATTGTAAAAAAGTACTTTCTAAGCTTTTACTTCTTAATATTTGGCTTTTTAATCAGGAGTGCCAATGATTAGTGCAGCAATAGTGCAGTTTACCCTACTACACAGAAGTTTATTAGATCTTTAAAATTCTAATGCAACGTGTAGCAGATAACACATCATATATAGAAGAATTGGAAACGCAAGGTTTCTGAGGATATACCGTAGCAACTATTGCTCTTGCAAACTGGCATCATTCGATTGGCCTGATTCCTACACCCCGGGTGTAAGTTGCCTATTCAGAGGCGGATATAAACTAGCTAGAAGCTGTCTCGCCGTGTAGTATCGATCCCCATCCAATCCCAGAAGGTCAGAAGTGGAATGCATCATTATTAATTGCACATCAGATCGTGGAACGCGGCACTAATCTAGATAACTGCGTCCCACCTCGTGGACCGATTATCCAAACACTTCAATAAATCACGGCTGCTATAATTGGCAGACGAGAACAGTGAATCTGTAATGCGTTCCAATTCTTCGACTTTCCACCGCAATAAAATTCATTTGAAATTATTTATAATCGCATCAATCGTGGAAGCATCCACTTACCGCCACTTTACTGGACGTGCACGGAAAAATACGATGTTCGCGATATTTCTAGCGACCCAAATGGTTTCCAGGGCAGATATTTTTGTGCGCCGCTCGAAGAGGCAGCGGCGAAATTAACGAGTATAAGTGGTAATCGCGGGGCCGAATCTGTCCTCTTCAATGCACGATCCGCAAATGGAATGCGCTTCGTTAACAAAAAAAACAGGAATGCCGTTCCGTGAAAACACTTTAAGCGTTGCATCGTGTCGCGAGGGTAAAAATAATCCGACAAATGTAACTATTGCGTGGAGGCTCGAAACGCGAAACACGCGACACACATCACGCCACCGTGTGCAATAACTAAAATCTTATCTGCGTTTCATTTTCTCGAATTAACGTCGGCCAATCTAAACGACAGTTTCATGCGCCTTTTCGTACGATTACTGGCATGCACCGCGAATTGGGCGTAATTTGTCTGTAGCCACCCAATTATTACGCAGCGGGGAATGATTCTCTTAACCCCCCTCGTGTCTGATCCTCTACTCTCAATTGAAACCTTCGCGAAATCTAACGGGGCACACTATTAGATACCAAATCCTGCGACCGTGGTGGACGAGATTTTTTTTGAACGATCAAGCAAAATGTATAAAAAGAAGCTTTCCTATCTAGCTTCTTAATTTCCAAAAACAATTTATTCTACATTTTCACTTGTTCCTCGTTAGAAATCACCACTGTATAAAACTTTCGATAGATGTAACTTTGGAATTCTGAGGCGCATTTTCTGCAAGGTTCCATTTCTGACCTCCACTGGGCAAAATTGCCTCAGCTAGAGAAATTCCCCTTTTGTGACGCCGCACGAGGGTATTAAAAATGACGCTACATCGAAGGTGGACGCGAACAAAGGGCTTGCACAACAATAGAATTTATTGCGTCAACTTCGGTAATTGCCGGGAGCACGTAACATGGCCAAGCTCGACAGATAATTCCGCAATTCTGGCACGACACCCGGAACAGAGAATTACTTTTGCGTTCGAGGGACGTCGACTGTTTCTGCAACGTGCAGCCAGCCCGCCCGTAAAGTTGCTCGGGTGTAGGGGAGCGAAGGGGCGGCTGGCTGTTGCTGGTTACCAGAGCAAGATTCGCCAACAACGCGTTACAACGTTGGTTAACATCGTTGGTACACTATGGCAAGTTAACTTCCGCAATTCATCAGCCGGCCAAACATCTGGTGACCAAACTCGAGCATTTTCAACACCGACTCTCTGTCGTCCTTCCTTTTGGTAGATGTTTCAAATGAGAAGTGCAGATTGCGTTAGCGGATGTCGAATTTAGAATTGATCTCTGTCAAACAGGAAGCTCGAATAACTTTGTATGGCAAAATAGGTGTACTTTAATTACAGGCATCTTTTGACGAGTTCTCTGTTGTAAGGGAGTGGAAATATAATATTTTATGAATGGAAATGATCTAGTTTGGTCACAGCAGGTGTTTTGGTCAGCCGATGTATGACCTACATTAACTTGTTGACTGATTGTAGAGTTGCAGAAGTTTGCACAGTTTCTATGTGCAAGGAGGGATTCTAAGGCTTCTTTTCTTAGAATTGATGTAGTGGTGGAAAGTGGAGAATCTACCCTATATCTGTAAAATCATATGTGACGACGATTTCAATGTTTTTTATCGATTTTATCACGTTTTCTGTAACGCTTTAAATGTCACGTTTTTTGTAACGCTATAAAGTGGGGATGTTATAAATAATACAGAAATGTGTTTGGTGTCCTTTTCGCTATTTATACAGGTTTAATGGAATACTGTTCTTATTTAAAATTCATGTGGCGTTTCAAAATTAAAAACTAAAACATCGCGGAAGACATGTCACGTTTTGTGAAACGCTTTAAGTGGAGGTTATTTAAAAAGTGTTTGGTGTCCTTCTTTTCTACATTTGCCCAGGCTGAACGGAATACTGTTCAAATTTTAAATTCATGTTGTGTTTTAAAATAATAACCAGAAAATCATGGAAGCCATTGTTTTTAATGGACAAGTTCTTTGTAACGCTTTGAAATAGGGTTATTGTAAATCATAAAGATGCGGTAAAGATCACGGTTTAAGTGGAGAATAAGCTTATATATTATTTGGATAGTGCAAATTATTGGAAGATATAAGTCTGGGGATGAAGAGTGTTATGTATCCTTATGTACATAAATATAAGTGAATAGTTTGAAACAGCAGTAAAAGAAATATAATTCACTTTGTATGTTAACGCAATTAGTGGCAGCTAATTGTATGTTCCATTTTACAGTATATGTAATGAGTCATATTTGCATAGATTTCACGACAAGAATATAAATGGACTTAATTAATTACTTTCTCTCTTTTCGAGTGTCCAGGTAACTTTTAATTAATCATACTGCTAGATAAATCTTCACAGGGAACACGGTCGGTCATTAATAATTTCCTTCTCCGTATTATTACGTGAGACAGTGTGCCAGCCCATTGGATAAGGATAAGTGTAGATTTCATGTACGCTAAGCGCCGTTCTGGTTCGACGAAGCCTGGGTCAGATCTAGATTAGGTCTAGCACAAATCCAGGTCAAGTCTGAGCTTAACGAAGCTTTCAATTCTTTTCGTTCCTCTACTAGGTAATGGAAAATGCTTTACAACCACGAACGTTTCTCTACTCTAGACGTTTTACATCGTGCATAATGAAAGCAGTCAATATCGTTAGAACAGACACTTTATTTGTACTTATCAAGGGACTGGCGGAAGTTTCACTGAACTCATAGGCAAAACTTCACCACCGGCTTTCAGCCTACGAAGAATAATTCAGCTAGCTAATAATTACACTTAGCTAAAAGAACATACTCAGTGTTCTCCGCTTAAATGATCTTCGTACCAAGGTGGTACAAAACAAGAATGACATAGTAAACACCACTCGATCTCGATTCATATACAGTACTATTTTTTGCCATATTTATTTGAAATATTTATTGCATCAGTCTCAGATATACGTACTACGCAAAATTTGCATAGCAATGTGATTGACAAAACGATTCGCATCCAGCTTACTCTGGCCACGATAGTGAGCTACACATTTTTGCGATAAATAACTTTGGCAATAATATTTTACCAGCACTAATAAGTAATAACTTGTTTAACACTCGAGTGATGCAATAAATATTTCCAGTACTCCATCTCCCTAATAATAAAAAAAGATACCGTAAACTGGGGTGACTTTGCCCACGCCGGGGTAACATTGCCCACTTTTCGGAAGTACTTTATTTTATTATGAAATAATTAGAACATATGGTGTTTTTTAATCGATAGCAATAATTTCTCCAAGGTCAAAGGAAAAAAACAATAGCGAATTCAATCATATGGTAATTTTTCGGTCAGAGTAAAAAGGTGGGCAAAGTCACCCCGGCGGGCAAAGCCATCCCAGTTTACGGTACTTAAATATAAAATACTAAAAAACGAAAAAAGCTCTATCCCCAACATACCAATCGCCAACTCGCCGCCATAAATTTTTCAACGCGATAGCAACAAAGGTCGTTCAAATCAACCACTGTTTACATACGTTACAATAACTTCCCTAAGCATTTCATCGCAAAAATTCAAACCGCCAAATTATCGTAACTGGCTCTTACCGCATATGGTACTCCAATATGGTATTCCAATTAACCGGGTACAATTGAAATTGTATCGTCGCGATCGATACTGTTACTATCAGTCGCGTGTGGTTGACTTAATTCCCGGTTCGGTTCGGTCGACAGCGTAGCTGCACAACGGCGAGCATATTTTCTTGCGTGGCTGTAATGATTGCCAGCCTCTGGCTCTCGTACCATCGCGGCAGGTAGCGCTCATCGAGAGGCAGCGGTAATTATTCGCTTAGGCAAACGGGCAACAGAGCAATTCTACGGAAGCTAAATGTCATCGTTGCTGGCGGCGTCGCGTGCGTCACGGGCTCTCGCCGGTGATCTCGTGACGAAGACGATTTCGTTAAACGCTCACGTGAAACGTATCGGTATGATCGAAATGGTCGGCGAACGTTCGCCGCGCCGCTCGAACGTAATTATTTAATTGGGTGAATTTTAATTACCCGCCGAGGGCTGAACAGGGAGTTACGGCCGAACGTGACGTTAAACGGGAGCGATGCTCGCTTGTGAAGACAACGAGGGTGGAATTTTTATTAGATCGACCTTGTCGGGTCGTTGCACGAACTCGTTGGGAAGGATGCGAGATTCTGGTCGAGTTTGAGGTTTTGTTGATTTCGCTCCGTGGTTCTGGTGAATCAGAATATTTTGCAGCATTTTTGTTCGAATGGACCTGGGCGCTCGGATTGCGGTACCTGTTGTATAGGGCGGGTGGAGCAGGACTGTTTATTTTCAAAGAAATTTCAAAGAAATGTGCTGACTTGACTCTTTAAAGATAAGGATTTTGATAAAAAATTTCTACTAAGTTTATATGTGCTTCTGTAACCCTCGTTAATGCGATCAGGTTTCATTTGAAACAATTTTAAAAATTCTGCACGTATAAAGAGATGCCGGGAAAAGTACCTTCAGTCATACTGGTTCCGAAAGTGTGTCTGACTATGCACGAACCTACTCCACTTGCTGCCTCATACTTGGTTCCCCTCACGTACTATAGTCGTGCAGAGCAATCATAACTTCGTACATCTTTACAATGCACGTTCTTTTGAAGATTGTACATACATTGAGCAAAGCAAACCTGCCTCAGACTTTCTTACAGTGAAGTTCAATTCATCACTCGTGAAAACACCTTGTAATCTCTACACCCTTTATAATCAAGTCACGCAGACGTTACTCTGAAATTCAGTGATTTTTGTCTACCCTCGAGCTCAAGTATATTTTATTTCCTGCGCACAAATACGCGCAATCTTTCGTTTCCCGATTCTCAATTTTTTTTATCAAATCCATTGCAATATCTGAAAGTATCGTACTACGCAGCGATATTTTCCCCTGAAAGGGTGGACAGACACTGTACCTTCTCCTCGGGAACTAGAATATTATGCATAATTCTTGCGGGTTCAGCGGATCCCGTCGGATGTCGTACACGCGGGGAGCACACGGGGCGAGAGATGGTGACGTCGTTCGATTTTCACCGACATTGTTTCTCTCCTGGGTCGATGGTGGAGCTGTATAGACACGTTTGCATTGGAAATACGGTGTACGCGATGCATCGTACGTATCGGGGCATATGCATGAGCCAATGGCGGGCTAACAACGAGAGTGTCGGTGAAGCGTAATGTGAATACGCGCTGCATTAAAACAGAAGGGAAAATTCAGCAACTATTATGTTGGACGAAAAATGTAACTGTTCATATGCACCGTATCTAGGGAATACAATCCCGGTCATTATTTACTATCCCGGGATTGCGGGATTTTTTAAAGTCTATCTCGGGATTCCGGGACTAATCCCGGGATCGGGTAATACAAGATTTCAGTAATTTGAAAATGATTTATTATGTGTTAAAATTCTAAATCTTTATTTAAAGTAAACAAACATACTTTCTATCATTAGTCTGAAACACAAGCTAAAATCATTTTTACCAATAAAAACAGTAGAACAATGAAGAATAATAATGTCTCAATACGTAGATAATATCAGTAAACCATTATGAAGATTTTTGGAAATGCGAACAAAGAAACAGCAAAGCACCTAAAGTACATATCTACAATATCTACGAAAAGTAAGAATATCATTGTAAAATAAATATAGTTTAGTTATTTATATGCAACTTAATATTATTATTTAAATAGATCATTGTTACTATTATTGTCCTTATTATTATGAAATGACTATATTTATTCTGTTTATTTTTATATTTTTGAGGTGTTCATAAAGTAATTCAGATTTTTAAAAAATCCCGAAATTCTCCAGATTAGTTATATCAAATTCCGGGATATTTGAATTCCAAAAAACAGCCGGGATCGCGGGATCCCGGGACTCTATTCCCTAACCGTATCCCTACACCCTGTCTGGAGTTATTTTTAATTTTCACTTTGGCATCACATTCGCAGTGCGGCACGTTTCCCAATCCCGTGTAACGGTATTTCTTGCTTTTCTGCATAATGACTTTTTCAGTTTCACTAGGAAATTAGGAAGTCCATTAGCAGGGAACGATATTTCTTGTTTTAAAGAAATTCACAAGTAAAGGAATTTTTACCTTCGTGTTGTATTTTTTGTTTGATCCGACTGATAGGAAACTAATAAGTAGGGGCTTCATTGGCAGGGAACTCTTCTTCTGGTATTATAGTATTTAATCAGTGAATATATAAGTATTTGTTACTCATAGTTTTCTAAAACAAATTAGATTACACTTGCATCCGTGTATTCTTCTTGTTTTCCTCCGTTTCACTATGAAACCAGGAAGTCAATTGGTAGGAAACACTTCTTGTCTCGTAGTAATTCACCAGCGAAGAAATTTACACGGGAAAGTTGAGCGTGGACTTTCATCAAATACCGCAGAGCCGCCCGTACATATTTCGAAGGTAGAAGCAATATAACCTTTTCGCACCACGTGCTAAATTACACGAACTGGTTCTGTTGGCAGACATTACGAGCTGCGAAAGTATCTGCTGATGCAAATTTCCTAGATGGATGCCTTCATAAGCTTTCTCAATTTACGAACGGATATAAACCGACGGCCGTATTATTCGAATCCTTTGGTCGCCTCCCTTTCGCAGAATCTTCGAAGATCAAACACCGGGCAAGTTTAAACGGCGAAATGAAGAAATCGTTCGGATCCTTTCAAGCACGCCGCGCAAAGGATAAGATAATTCATGAATTCTGTATCCCTCCTTGTAATTCAGAATATTTCCCTCCATTTCTTTATTCACACACACAAATAGTGGAGATATTAAATATTAAAATTTAGGGTATTACATTAAAATTCATTGACAGCGTCTTACTTGAAGGGTGTTGCTCAAAAATGAAATGCAATACATATTTTATATATGGGAAGGGAAGTGCGATACCAATTTCACAGTATCCAACGTTCTGTAATTTTGCTCAACAGTCTGGGAATGTGTTTAGAGGAATAAACTAGGCGTGCTTAATTAATCCGAAATTTTCTGATGCAAATTACGTATTACATAGTACGATTCAACTGATCTCATTACACTCTCCCTGCTCACGCTATAAAGCACATCCTCTCATTGAAAGTTGATTTCAGTTTCATCGTAGATCATAACGGCCAAATTCACGACTTTGGGGAGTTATTTCTAAAGTTTGCATTGCAGACCTTGGAACAAACAATACGCGCGAGCAAGATCGTGGGATTTCATTAAATTGCTGATTATGTGCCGTTACAAGGTGATAGCATACTGTATTTCAGGCCCTCCTGTGACAAGCTCCCGCGAACAGCGCGATAAAACGATTCCTGCGCTAATAAACGTTAATTTGAATGCAGCTCGTGAATTAACTGAACTCGGGTGCAACGGTCGACCCGAAAATTTCGTTCGAAGCAGGACGCCCAAGTTTACGACAGTAATCCACCTAAACCGTCGAACCTGCAGGACATTACAGCCCAGCTTTTCAACTGTCTTCCCTTAAGGGCTCTAAAACAGTGGAGTTTTGAATTAGAAGGTCGAGGGATGACGAACAGCTGGCACGCGTCTATCTAACGAAGTTGACATTTTGGAAGGTGCTTCCTAGCAAGCAACTTGCAATAGAAATAACCTCTGCCACGCTTGGGTGGATAAATGAATATTAAAATGCTTCTGGAAGCAGAAATTTTTTAGTTTAAACAGTTTTAAACCAAATATATATTTCAGTTTTAGAAAAATGATTCTTTAGGGGAATATTATTTAACTACTGTATTCACTTCCAAATTGGTTTAAAGATTAAATACACTGGAACGACCAGCATTGATTCAAATAGAAAGAATTAATTCAACTCGAGCTTGAAAATCTGTCACGTTCACCATACAGTTTTCTAAAAGATACTATGAATCGAGAAGCCACAGAAAATTGTTTCCCCCAATTTAGAAGCCTCCTCGAGATTACAGAATTTTCCGCAACCCTCAATCTAACCCAGGCCTACCCAACTCTTCGTTAAATCAAATAATCCCCAGATTTTCGTTTCCTCCCCTCATCCTTATCTGAACACGGCCGAAACTTGTTCTACATCAGTCCATCGCTCTTCTTGCCAGTCGAAGTCGAGCAAAGAATGATCCCATGGAAGTTAGAACGAGGACGTAGAAAACTACGTTTCGCCCTGAACCTGGAGCGAGAAGATAACTTGATCTCCGGCGGATCCTGCCTGGAGCCATGTTCCCAACTATCCGGCGCAGGACCCTCGAAGCATACGAACAATGATCCCCATTTCCAATACACCTCGCGCGGAAGACTTGCCTTAATTATTTAATTATGGGAACGCGACTACACTCGATGGCGCCCGGGTGTTTGGGCAAAGTTCCAATTCGAGGGGATTGAAATTGGGTGGATAATAAGCCGCGCGAAAGGTGGCTCGATGGAGGTCCTTCCAACAACAGACGCGAGAGGTGTCGTCACATTTTGATCAGGAGAAGCTGTTTCCTTAGGAAGATGAAATGTTAGCGTTCCCCCTCTAAGGGAAACAGGAACTCCATGCGTTACGGTCCAATATCTCCTTCATCCGGTATATTCCTCAAGTTATTACAGTTTCCTTTATCTCGACTATCCCTCGCCGAGCACCCGAGAGGATACATTCACGGAAGAAATCGCTGAATTTCATGAATACTCCGCCGCATTGTGGGCGTTACGCGGCTCGTTCTCGAAGACGCCGCTTCCTCGGTGCCGGCCTCGTTAGGGGCGTCATCATTATTGTTATCTCGGCGCGTCGCGACAACGATTATTATCGTTGCGCACGATGCGCTGAATACCAGCCTCGTGATAAAGGCGCGCCGCCAGGAAACGCTGACAATAATGCAGAAGTATTCAAGAGCGCGTGCATTCGCAATGCTGTTTATACGCGCTGGATGCTGATATCGATGGCGAGCAGCCCGAAGTGGGTGCCGCGTGTTATGATACCCCCTGTAGGTACAATGGCCGGCCGTGCACACGATCCGCCAAACATCGTTATATGCGCGCGGATATCCCGTTTTAAACTCGCAACTTTCCCGGAACCCACAAAGCGTCGCATCCTGAGCGGCGGATCGATGCATCGAGCGTCGCAGCGGAGCGTTGATTATTAATTCGTCCGAAAAGCGGGAAGCCTGGCGAGAGCACTCGGAAGGGAGCGAGGGAGGTGGAGGGTTCGTTGGGGCGAACGCAAGGGAAAGTAACGAAAGAAATTGCGAGGATAGAAGGAAAGCTTCAGGAATAATTTGGCTTTAACGAGGAATAGGGAAGTTGTAAAGGGAGGCGTGGGTTAATGGGGGTTGCTCGCGTCTTACGGTGTTACTATAGGCTCCCAGTGATGACCTGTAAAAGCCAGGCTTTTTTTATAGCGCTGAGGGTATTATAATAATTTACTGATAGGTATGAAGGCGAAGCGTCGGGTCACAAAGGAAGTTAAGGATCCCCGAGTATCTACCAGATATTTTCCTGCTTCCTGTGCAGCCTCGTTTAGTGTTACACTGAATTTTACGCGTTGGTTTGGAAATATAGAGTAAAGACTTGTAACGAAATAAAATTCGGTCGGATTAATGGCTTTTGAATTATTATCGATTAAGATTATCTGGCTACATGACTGTACTTATTTATAAACTAGGTTTACTACTCGGCTTCGCCCGAAATTTAGATTCTGAGTTTATAAAATAATGTTTTTTTTGTGAAAGTGGTCACATTCATCTGAATTAGTCAGGCATAATGAGCGGAGGCACATTTCGTGATCCCAGTTTGTCGTTCGAAAGTTTTTATGCGACAGACAAACACACAAACATATAGAAGCTTTCTGCTTTATATATTAAGAGGGTAGTGGACAATTTCAGCTTCAAAAAATCTATTATTTTTTTACTGATTCTGAAAGTATTATCCTTTATGAATATTTTACATGAAATTTCATGAAGGAATTCAAATAATTTTCGAAGTTATAGCAGCGAACGTAATTGGCATACGGGACTTAATTTTGAAGCCTTTTTTCGAAACCCCATTTTCAGACACGGTGTACATCATAACTCTTGAATCAATGAATATTTTCACTTGAAATTTTTACTGGACGTGTAGAATTCCTTGCTCTACAGAGTGGAATCCCCGCATTAACATTGGATGTTTGTAAAACATTTCACAACTGATTAAAAACGATTTTTTCCTGTAAAAATGTGGGGAAAAAATTTATTTGCGTGTAACTTCCACAATTTTTGTTCAAATTCATCGGTAAAGTTTCACTCTTCAGATTTTGGTGTATAAAGTACTCACGCCAAAACATATTTCTCTCATCTGAATCGATGGGACGCGCCGTACAGGGCTATCTGCAACGATTAATAACTTCGACAATTTTATACATTCCGACGATTTTTTTCTTGGTAATTACTTGCAAACGTGCCCACAATAGATTGTGAAACGCACGACTATGATTATTATTTGGTATCAAAGTAATTCAGCGTCAAAGAAACTAACGATTTCACGTATCCGATAGTCCACTACCCCCTTAAGATTGAGGCAGTCAGAGCAACAACGGACCAATCCACATTAAAAAAAAATTGTTTTTTTCTATTTTATATGATTAGTAGAGTCGATTGGAATACGTTGTTGCTACTAACTCATTTTCGAAAAAAAATGTGGGTTAGTCTGTTAGTTAGTCCCACTGCTTCAATTGTTTCTCCAACTATTTAATTGCTCAGTTATTCCCATATTCCACTGGTGAAATTTCTCTTCGATGGTTTCCCAACCCTCTGTATCCATACACATATCAACGTGTATGGGGCCTTTTAAATGTCGAGTAGCTGTCGTGTTACCAGATTCCACGATTTTACTCGTCCAACTTTAGCTCAAGGGGTCGCGAGCTTTTATTGTATAAATGGCGAAAGCAAACGGAAGGTGCCGTTTAAATGTCAGGTTTGCATTAATTCACCATTGCAGCAATAAATTCTCCATTTTAATCTGGCAGCGGAGTTACTGAAACGTTAACCAATCCAAAGCAATCCGAGGTCGCGGCGGGCGAGACAAGAGAAGCGGATCGAACGCGCGAGGAATTGCCTAGCTTGTGTTTACTATGGATTTCCGACTCGTGTTTCCGATTCAATTAAAAAAAATAATAAAGGGGACGAGGGGGAAAGCACGAGGAGTTTCCTCCTGTTTCCCAATTACTTCCCCGGCCGTTCACCGCGCTTTCGACGCGCGCTGAATACGCGCGAGTGCAATTAACGTTTATCGAAGTCAAACGTAATTACCGTCTCGTAACGAGTAACTGAATATCGATCTTCGCGTTGCATCGATTTAGCGCGTCGGGGGATTCCGGCTGATGCTTTAAAACGGACGGTTTGTTGGGTTGCGGGCAATTTTCATAATTCGGTAACTCGATTCCCGTCGCTTCAAGCGATATCGATTAATAACACGGTTCAGGCTTGTTTCGGGAAAACGCGGGGGAGGAACGTTTCGTGTTTTCGCTCAACTAGCAACCGGGAAGTTTTTGTTTCCCGTCTTGCGTAATAAATTAGTTTACTGCGTCGCGTATACATAATGATGGCTGGCGGGAGGCCTGCAATAGTTGCTGTTGCAAAAGCTTGTAGAGAATTCGTAAAGGATGAAGCCTTGGGGACTGGTGTTCCAAATATATTTGCTCGGCAGAGAGGAAGCTCCAAGGAATTGCAATAGCAATTATCGGTAAGGGGAGGGAAAATGTAAGGAAGTAGCATTATGTCTCGTGCACTTACTATGTGGAGTCACATGAAAAAGTTCACGAGATCAGTACATCCTTTTACGCATAAAGGTGTATGAAACCCTTTTTCTGTTATTTCTCATGCAGTGTTCACGGCTGAAGGGTTAATCGCTGTACCTACACTCGTGAGAGCGAAATTGTGTACCATTTAAGCGGGAAAACGTGTAATTCTGTGCGCAGAACCATATACCTGGTGTATATTGGAATGTGTCTCGTAAAATGATGCATCAACTGGTTCTGTGTGAAAACTTATGCTGGTGCAGGTGTGAAAGGTAGATTACGATATCCATTTATCGTGGAAGCGATCGATGCCCACCGAAATGTTAACGCGGAATAAGGTTTCTCTATTCTAATCGTCGTCTATGAATGACGTCGATCATTAACGCGCAATTTATTGATACTTAATGGTCTTGAAATAAATTTATCAATTATCCCCCGTTCCCAAGTTCCTGACTCTTCTCTCAATCTGATCCAACCCTCGAGCATTCATTTTCTCCATCGAATTCAACCTACTTTCCCGACACATCCATTTTTAGACTTCGGCGAAGCCGGCATAACTTATTGAAAGTAGAGACACAGTTGTTCCCGGCAAAGTTTTATTTAATAAGAGTGCAGGCTACCTCCTAGTCGCTTCCGGAGAAATCGGCGAAACTTTGCCGCTCGCGCGGCAGAGTTTTCCTCGCGGCGAGAATGCACTCTAAATGAGTGCACGCGTGCAGCCGGGAAATCGCGCGATATCCACCGTTCCGCGTAAGGATCAATAATGAACGAAATGTCAACGTGGGGAAAGTTCACCGTAGAATCACACTTCTCCCCCGTTTGCCCGTCGCATTTACATTCGGGATTTGTCAGCGGACGGGGAAAGAAACTAGCACTGGTGGAGCTGAAACTTCCCGAGGAGCGGAGCGAGCGTTTCTGCTCCCCATGGGGTCGGGGCGATCTTGATTCCTGCCTGACGGCGAAAAAACGCGCGCGAATATCAAGGATCCATCGACCAGAGCGATCTTATCGATAGAAATCGGACTTGAATGAAACTGGGCGTAGTCGGGGAACTTGAGGGACGAAAATTGATGGTATCCAGGTTAACGAAGATCGTGCAAGTTTTTCCAGACTTTTTGCTTCGTGACCTGAATCGTGAGGAGGCGGTGAAGGCAGTGTAACGATATGGTGAAGGGGGCGCTGAATAATACAATGGTGGGAGAAGCTTCTGGAGAGCCACCATCAGTGGTTCTTTTCGTCGCGACTATAGCTTCGACAGACACTTTTAAATCGTTAGGTACTTTCTAAGAAGCATCAGCAATAGAATACGCAGCAAGAGAAGTTCGTAAGGTGAATGTCCCAATTTCTGCTCATTTAAGAGGTTACTCGTCATAAAGAAGGTCTAAAAAATTGGTTTGTGTTCAAAGTTTGCAGAGTAATTGTTTAATTCTTTAATAATAAATCAACCAATTCAAAAACTGTTTAAGAAAGATATTTCAAGATGTTTAACTACTAGTAATTTGTAATTAAATATAATGCTGTAAATGTTCGTATTTCTGCTCACGAAAAATAGCGGTGTACGCATTTGTATATACTCACCATTTGTACCAATTTCTGCTCACATAATATGTTGCCTTTTCAGGTTGAAATAAGTTACATCTTTTATGGAGACGTTTTATAACACAACAGTAAAGCATAAAATAATGATAAACAAAAAATAAAATGCCTCGAATAGAAATAGAGGTTACAGCATATATTGAATTGTGAGGTTATGTTACTAAAATATTGGTGAGTAGAAATGCAGGCACGACGGTGATTCACTTGACCCTAAACCCAGGGCCGTTCCTGGGTTTTGGCCGCTCAGGTGCAAAAACAATATTGCCGCCCTTATTAACTCAATATTCTTTAATTAAGAATTTAATATGCAGTGTTTACTTTTATATCTATACATACATAATTTTAAACAGCTATCATGCAAAAGAGTTTCGATTAGTATTCTTATTAATCAAAATTTTACATATAATAAACGGCCTGCGGCCGCCCCTAAGTTTGGCCGCCCAGGTGCGGGGGCACCTTCTGCACCCCCGCCAGGAACGACCCTGTCTAAACCTAATCACCTGTTTTCTACTTAAAAAAAATTAAAAATAGTAACAAAATCTACATTCAGAGCACAATACGGTATCTGTTTTTGTTATTAATAAGAACTTTTACTGCAAAAATTATTTTCTGCCCAATTATCGAATGCCAATAGCGACGCTGTTCCTCAGCACAACCAGCTAGAACACGGTCGAGCAATCATGAGTCTCTCATTTTAAAAGTTTTTCGTTGCTTATGCTGCACTTTGATTAGCCCCAAGCTCATGCAACACTCGCATACATGTTCAAATAATTTAGAATTATTTTGTTGCAACTATAGTACAAATATAATGCTCATAATAATAAGAAAAACACGAAGTGAGCAGAAATGGGGACATTCACCTTATTAAACGGTTGAATAATTTTTAGGGCAGAAGATGAATGAAAGATTCGAATGTATATACATACTTGCTTTGTCGTTGTAAAACGTCGGCTACTTTACATCCACTAGCAACAATTTATAAGGGGATGAAATTCTTCCATTCTTTTACTTTCTAAAGCAGACGCGTTTCGTGTTTTTCTACCGAGGCACACGCAATTATCTCGCAACGCTAATGTTATAACGAGTTGCCCACAATTCTGGAAACATTTAATTTTGCGTAATTGGGTGGCTCACGTCAAGCGAGATTCTCTGTCTACGTGGAAACGTCAAAAAGTCCTTGCGTAGGTGAAATTTGAAATGTTTCGTTCCTTTGGGAAAGGGTACGTCACTTTTAATGCTCGACTTTTGTTTCGAAGTTGTCATTAAGTAAGGACTCGTGACACTTTTGTTCGTTAGGTAGATTGAGATATTCGATTCGTTTCGCGCAGAAATAGTCCCTGTCTGCAGAAAGCAATTTGCATGCTTCGTTTGAAAAGTTTAATTGGTTGAGAAGACACATAGCACGCCTCATTTATCGATTCCATGGCAAGAATATCTGCAAGCACTGAAGTTTAATAAATCGAAGGGAAGGTTGGGTTCGATGAACCGAAAATTAAGTACCCAGGGGAGGAATAACGTAATCCGCTGTTTTTATTTTTAATTGCAGTTCATATGAAATCGATTTAAGTAGAACGGACTCGTAGCGAATATTTTTGAACGTCGTCGAGACATGTTAATGAGCTTCGGGAGACAAAGTGGTGGAATATGAAGAGCAGGTGGACGAAATCACCTCGAGAATATTCAATTTCAAGCGATTTGGGACAGTGGCGGTTTCTCGGATTCAGCTCAGGACTCGATTCATCCACCTTATCAGGACCAGCCGACTCAGTCTCGAAATTAATAATTGCTAAGCGATCCTCAGGGGTGGCATTATGTAAAACGCGTTAAAAGTTGCCGTTCGTTTTTCCCACGCCTCGAAGAACTTTGCATTCAGGCAGACCCGGGCGACAGTTAAGATTCTCGAGAGGGACGTTTCTTCTTTCGTAAGGGAAGTATCCAACGAGGCACGAAGTACTTGCAGTAATTAATTGCTCAAGCTCTGCTGTTGCCCTTTCGGATCACCTCACAGAGGAACGAAGGCAGCTTTTATTCATTGTGTTCGGTTGAGATCTTTTAGTATTTCCCACGAAATGTGCGTTCGTGTTACATTAAGAAACAATACTTAATTAACAATTGTTAAATTCTATTTCGCGGAGCAGAGTTCACACGTTCTCTACTTGAGAGTGGAAGCCACTGTGAAAGTTTTTTTCCTCGATTTTTCTTTTTGTGCATTTTCATAATATTTGGGGTCTCAAAAATATACCTGCACAATTTCAAAGTGGATCTCGAGAAATTCTGGGAGCTACGGAAGGTTTTGTATAGGTAGCGTAGTGCTCAGGATCGAGTGCACGCAAAGGTAGTTTGGTGTCAATCGCCTGAAAAGTTTATGTCGAAGAATCCTAACGTATCTAATAAGAGGGATTATGAGCCTATATATTGTTTAGAACTAGGTAGAGAATCACTGGCCACGACGAGGCCAAATTCAGCTACGATATTTGAATTGCAGAAAATAACTTCTGTCAAAACTTTAAACGCGATTACCTCGAATCGGCATTTTTCAAACGGGCGGATTAATAACTCAGTCAATTTTTTTAACTCAGATTAATAACTCAGTCAATAAAATTATCTTCAGTTATTAAGCGTACAAGTGTTTTGATCGAATAATTAATCTAACCGTAACATTAAAGTAACATGTTGATTTTTGATACCTTTTCTTTCAAAGTCCGCCATTTCTTCAAAAATTAATATTTGTTTAAATCTGTTCGATTAACTGAAGCTATTGTAATATACTTTAAGAAAACGTTCGAATTTTTAAATTCAGAGCAAACGTTTACACGACCGCCCGTTTTGTAAATTTTGTTTGTAGAGCCTAACGTTATCGCATGCTGTGGCTATACTACCCAAAATGTAATAAATATTTTTCGCAGAAAGTTAGGTTAGGTTTTTATGAAAAGAATCGCTTGAAAATAGCCATTATTTTTTACCGTCACAGTGGCTTCCCCCTTAAACACAAAAATGCATCCTGCTTTGAATTTTCATGACTTGTTTCAATAAAAATTCAGGTCTCTGGAAGCCAAAGAATCTTGCCACATAATATACAGCAGGGGTAAAAAAAGACCTAGTATAACATGTAAACATATAATTGAGAGTAGTAAAGTTACAAATAATTCAGAACGGAAAAAGGCGAAGAAGGAAACGAGATAAAGAGACGATTCTTACAGTTTACTGTAATCTTGTGTTTCTATAGTGGAAGCAATATCAAGTGGTCACTCGAGGCCGAGATCCCTACTCTGACACACGAGAGCACAGCTGAAGGGGGACATCGAAGCCGTATGGTGGGGATACGCAATTGGCGCTAGCCTCGGGTGCCAATTACTTCCGTTCCAACTGTAACTTCCAAGTCCCAGTTGCATTTCCAGTACCTACGTACGACATCCTGTTCCAGGAACAAATTTTACAATCTCAGTCGCTTATCACGATAATTCCCAAAGTAATTGAGATCGCCTGACGCGAAACAGAAGAGACCCAGATTGCAGATTAACTCTCACTCAAGTTTCCGCGCTAAATCGCAACTTCAGCAGACATTTCGTGCATTACCACTTGTCCCACATCCACCCACACATTCCGCACAATCGCACCTAACAATAGCCGGCTAAAAATCACAACGCTCTATCGATCGCCCACTTTCTTCTCTCCTAAAGAAAAAAACACCGAAATCCCTCCGAAACCATTCACCGGAGCGACAACCAACAGGCTTTCAAAGTTTCCCCGCGAAACCCATCGCGCCGTCCATTTTCCGCGGAAACACATTACAAGTTTTTCCCGCCCCCGCTAACGCTGCGGTTATTTCCCTCTGTCGTCCAAGCACGCGATTGGATAGCGATGATGGTTTCTCCCCGTCGAAAGTGGCCGGTTTTTTCGCCCGACGAATAACGAGATGGAAAACACGAGGCGCGGTACACCGAGCAGCCCGGCGCGATAGGTACCTCTGCGAGTTGCCTCGGCTCGCGCACCGACCAGCATATTTCGCGCGTTGAACGCGTCGAATACGCCCAGAGGTCCGGGCGTTATGACGCGGCCTCGAGCTGCAGCCGCGGTATCGCTATCTGATAACCCGCGACACGCCCCCGTCCCTCGATTTCCGCGGGCCTCGGTATATTTTCACGGGGACGGAAATTGAGGGTCGCGATTACGGACGTGGCTGCACGCGGCCTGGCGTAACGAGGCAGGGCAACGTTTTTATCGCGGGGCTCTCTGCATTTCGGCTGGGGTCTCGGCTGGCGAACCAGAGGAGTGGCGGAGGAACTCGGGCGAATACAAAGGGGAGGAAATGAGCGGAAGAATCTTCCTCTACATCTCTCCGTGACCACTTGGAGTTTTCTCCCTGTACTCTCTCTTTAGAGCGCTTCTGCTGCGTGATATAGTTTGTTGATTAATTAAATGTAGAGCTCGCAGGGCTCGTTTATACGCCCCGGAGCTGCGCAGGCGGGGGCTTTGTTTGTGGAAACGGAAGCTGATTTTCGAAAGATTAAGGAGGCTCTCGGGTGGAAATTCGGTTGGAGATAAGAGGGCGAATATCTTTTGGTAGTCTGATAGCTGCGGAAGGGTGAATTAGAAGTGCCGGGGAGGTGGCTGCTGCG
The DNA here is from genome assembly GCA_910592295.1 of Andrena haemorrhoa. Classification (NCBI taxonomy): domain Eukaryota; kingdom Metazoa; phylum Arthropoda; class Insecta; order Hymenoptera; family Andrenidae; genus Andrena; species Andrena haemorrhoa. Next base: position 10,910,790 of record OU342943.1, read on the forward strand.
GATTTCTGCTGTGGGGATTTATCGAGGAAGAGATTTATGGTAGATCCCTTTGGTGCTATTTGTTCGTGCCATTCTGAGAGGCTCTGTAATTGCTGGGGTCTGATAACAACAAAGTTCTGGGGATATTAGACTATTGTGCCATCGATTGGAGATATTAAAAGTCTGGAGTCTGTGCTCGGGGCACGGTGTTAGGGATATTAGCGGTCTTTAAGCTTCTAGTCAGTTTTATCTCTTCCTATTTGCAATTTAGCCCACGTCGCGCTGTTAAGGTCGTTTCAAGTGTAATTACCACTAGAAGCCGGAATTAAAGGACCGTTTAAATCTTTGTGTAATTGGAATTCAATCTAACAAGCAAAGATTCCTAGCAGGAGGTCGGTATGCAAAGTAAATGTTGTTGGATAATGAGAAAATTATATATAGATTGGTAACTGCGAGTGGATTATACAACGCGAGAAAATAGGTTACAAAGATTACGTGTCCTCTTTATACCATTATTAAAAACGCGTCGTGACGTGGGTGGTGGCAGGTGATTATAGTAAAATCTAATGAAATACAATTAATATTCATTATACAGAGGCGCATTTAGGGGCCGTTATTAGAGGGGGTGAAATACGAAAAAGTACATAAGTACATTTTTTAACCTTCTTTCACAAGATTTAAAATTTGCTTGTAACTTATGCTTTAATACCTGTATCTGATACTATAGCCTAAATAAATAGCCACAATGTTATAATATTTTTCTATTTTATTACTCTTGGAGGTGGCGATCGCCCCTATCGCCCCCCTCTGGATCCGCACCTGGTGAAATAAAACCAATTTCATGATTAATTATTAATGATAATACGTAATCTTTGTATAACCCAGTAGCAGCTAATAATTTATATATAATTTTCTCATTATCTAAGATTTCAGTGGCAATATTTAATTGATAAGCTGACCTCCTACTGGTAACGCGTAAGAGCTTAGTTGGCTCACACTTTGGAAACATATTAGAAAACTGGAGCGGAAGTAGAGATTGCTTTAAACAGCAGTCCCCGAGATTTGGCTATATTTCCTGGTTAAATTCAGGGAGGGTGGCGCCGTTAGAGCAGGGCTGCTGGCGCGAAAGCCCGCTAAGGTGACTAGAATATAATAACGGTATCGATCGTAGCGCGAAGAAGCAAGGGTGCGTTTACGTTCGTTTATACCTATAAGGGAGCAAATACCCCTTGTGAAGAGCAGTAAACGTCGTGACTGTGCCTAGTTACGGCCAGAGAAGGGGACCTTAAAAGGATATAAAGGCGGTTGAAAATTCTGGATCGATAGGCGAGGTTGAATATTCGGGCTGCTTTACACAGCAGGATTTCTATTCAGAGGAAGTGGATGATAGTTGCGAATAGTTGCAACGATTCAGTTACTGAATAGCGCCTCGAGAAGTTCCCGAACTTCTCGCAAGGAAGAAGCTAAAGCAAGGACGTAAATTCCACTGCAAAATATCCATCCGCAGGTTTGCGCGTTTCATGGTGCCTCTTTCATCCCTACCAGCGAATCAATCACCAGAACGTGACGCACGAGTGCGAGCGAGACAAATGGAAGGGAAGTTCGCGGCCATGCGAACGGGACAGAATTAACTGGGGTAATACGGTATGACGAGTCGAACGAGCGAATACAGAAGGCCTAAATATAATTCGGCCTGCACGTTTCTGGACGCTTCTTGCATCGCTGTCGACGAGTTTACCGCGGGGTTGGCGCGCGAGCGCGAGACAGGGGTGGAGAGCGTTCAAAGCGGAACCAACAGAGACACGAGTAGAACGAATGAGTAACGAGAAGACTAAGTGTAAGATAATTTGCATAGTTGGGGGATACTTTCTTTGCCCCCGACATTGAATTAATAACAAGGGCGGCGCGCGAATGGGAACGAAAGAGGGAAGTTTCGACGCGGATCGAGAAGCGAACTTGTTGCGGGGAGGGAAGGAATCGAATTACGATGGCGTAGAGTAAACGTACCTATACCAGCGAAGAAATAAATGGGAACCATGTAGGCATCGGTGGCCGCACGTACGCGTACACTGTAGGGGAAGATCCGGCTTCTAAGGGGAGAGACTTTGATAGAAGGGAAAGCAGCAACTGGCCATGTTGCACGCCCCCCAGGGGGATTAAACAAACAACCGGAAGCTAACACGCACACTCGAAACGGACACACCCTGCCTTCGCTTCGCGGCGTATCAGCGGAAATTTGGGATGTCGGCCATGACGAAGTGTGCGTCAGGCATAGGCGAGAGCGTGGCCACCGAAGGGCGATGTCGCTGGATTCCTCAAGGCGCTGCAACACTTCGCGGTATATTCGTCGTAACACCACCGACGTTCAAGAAGTGTTTCTCACTTTTCGAACCTGCCAGACTATGTATTCTTTATTGTGGATATTATTGTCGATTGCTATTTGCCGGGATGGGCGGTTGAATGGAGGAAGTAACGCGCTACATATTGCGCAGGGGGGTGGTTTTTTTTCGGAGGAGATACAGGGAATTTGGGAAATTTAAGTTGTTGGCAGGGCACTCGTGAAGGGGACGTGAAGTAGTTGTGGTTAAAAGGAGATTCATAAGATGATCGTAAGTGAGCGATTCTGTAGACAGATTAGTAGCTTGAAAATTTGGAATGAATGTTTAACGAATAGCGGGTCCTGTCACGTTTCCTTACTCATGTTTATTCAAACGCTGGAAAGGTGGATATTAATGTTACACATTAAGCTCTAAGAAAGCTTTGTATGTGTGTGTTAGTGTTCGACTGTGTTTTTGTGTAGGTATGTTCGACTATAAAATAATTCCTGGAACAACACAAAAATACCAAAAAGAATAATAAAAACATGGAAAAAAGAAAAAAGAAGACAAGATGATACAAAAACTTTCTATGTCAACGTCGTTAGCTGTGGGTAGCGCTGAAAGAAAGTTCTCTGAATTTTGGTATATGTATGTCCATTCGTTTAGGTCAGTAAAACTGCCATGTAGGTAAAAAATTTGGACGACCCGACTACAGATTCGTAATCATCAGTATCAAAAACCCCAGACATTCCGTGTTTTTGAAATTAAAAAATGTTAATACTTTTATTACCGATCCGGACCGGCAAGGCCCCTTTTAGGGCTCTGTGCGAGTCCTCTAATTCTGCACAAAATATACGTTATATATATATCTACAAAAATTTAGAAACTGAAAACCACTATTTGTTTAAAAAAAATCCGGTCCTCTAAAGGTTAATGAAACAACTGAATATCTTAACCCTTTCGCCGCGGATTTCGACTCTTATAGTCCACGCATTAAAAAAAAGTATTCTCTTGTACTGTGATACTCGGCAATGTTCTCCGAAAAAAATGAAAAACTGAAAATTAAAAACTTTTTTTATTGATGTAAAATTGTCACTTTTCAAGAATCGTCCGAAAATTTAAATACGCACCGAAAGGGTTAAGAAGGAGTAGTGTTGCTCCTCTTGGATATTACTTCAGATATATATAAGATTCAAGCTTAATTTCTATCAGATTCTGTTATATTCTTACGATACTCGTTAACCTGTACAAAAATAATCCAAATAAAAGATGATTTCTATAAAATTTCGAAAACAGCCCCAAAACGTATTTTCCCTTACACACATCACCCAAATTTCGTTTTCAACCTCAATTCACAAACATACATATCCACCCTCAAACTCCCGATTAAAACTCTCCTCTCAAAAATTTCCACATCTCAAATGTACCTCTCCAACCTCGACTATCGCCTTCACCTTCATTCCCTTTTCGTCGCCAGCCAGTCGAAAGCTACCGAGACATGATGGAACAGTAGGTGAAAACCGTGTTTCCGGAAATGATTGTACGAGCAGGAACGCGTGACAGAATGGCGACGTGCACAATGGGACACGCCATTGTGCGTCGAGTAAAAACGTGTCTCCTCGCGAGCGCCGATACCAACGTAACGCGACGAATCCTGGATAATTCGAGAGGGTCATTATCGTCCTATTGTTACGCGGCTTGTTTGCCACGGATATTATATAAAAGATCGGAGATGGATCTGATAGAACGGAGGACAATGGGACGAGGACGGTAAGGCCCGCGACCGGAACAACGGAGCCACTTGTTACACGCAACGCGATGGAAGTTGTCTCTTCGGCTCGTCCTGCCGCTAACCCGGTGAATTTCGTTGCCTGCGATCGATATCGTGCTCGTTCTGTCGGAGTCCCCTGGCCCGACCATCCGAAACGGGCCGCCTGACCGCGCGTAGGAACCGAGACAGACGTTCGTTGACACTTGACGAATCGGTGGACTCGAAATCGCCGCAGAATCAAACGCGTTTCTCGTGTTCCATCTGTACTACCGCGATCTGCTCTATCAGCAGCCGTGGGAGATGACTGGACACTGAGGCGTGGGCAGACGAATGATCGATGGCTAACCGAAGGTTTCGAAGGTACATTGATCTATGCAACGATGATGAATGGGATTCTGTCTGTCCGCGTTTATTCAGTTTGGTTCGTCCTTCCAGTAGGGTTCGGCGAAATAAGGAAGATTGCAATGGTTCGATCGACGTGAAATGCTGTCTATGATTCAAGAAGCATCTTGTTTCGGTATAAGGTGTTATGTATGCGGTATGAAGATCGATAGCCCCTGGTTTTAGAAATTCAGAAAGGTCCTCCTGAGAAACGACTCGAAAACTCTTTAAACTTCTGCACAGTAGGATTTCCAGGAGCCGCGGGATCGTCGGTCCTCGTTCGTGCGACTCGAGTACGTGCGCAAACGTCCCCCGTGACATTTTTGCGAAACTCGTTCCCAGTGTGAACGACTTCGTGTTCGAAAATACTTGGACTTTTCAAGTGCAGTTTTCTGAGTACGTTATGAGTATGTCGATGGGGCACGTAGATAGAAGAGCACGTATATACAAGAGAGAAATAACATAAAATATGAAGTAGCATAAAATACAGATCACTTTTTCGTGAAACATTCGCGAACCAAGGAAAAAAAATTAGTTACACAGTTCTACTACCCTATCTTCGAAGTGTGTTACCTTGGATCGAATCACTTCAATCATTTTACCGCTACGCACACTCAACTATCATCTACACCGATCTTTTCGCGCGACAAATTACACGATCCCCGTCACCAAGAGCTTCGACGCAGCCGATTCTCGATTCTTCCCGAAGATACTAACAGGTGTCCGTCATTCCTCATGCCCGTGAACAAATCGGCACCCTTTCTGCTATGTGATAGCTCTACCCTCTACCATCAAAACTGAATTCAACTTTAACTCAAAGGTTCTCAAGAACTCCGCGCGCAGCATGGTGTCCGCGATTATCCTCAACACCCACATCCAGTCGATCCTCCTTCAGCCGTAGAACAGCACACGGTTCACTCCCCCGATTTCCCGCGGAAATCTCGAAAGGTGCTCACTTGCTCAAGGGCGTCGAACACTCCGTTACGATCACTGTTCCCTGTTCAGCCTCGACATGCTTGGACTTCAACGAGCCGAGATACGGCTCAAGAGCCGAGGGCCTTTTACGTAGCACGAGGCGAACTTCTTCGTGAAGAAGACACTGGAGAAGGGAGGATAGCGGAAGCGGCGCGAGGAAGAAGATCGCCGAGGTTGTTGGTGGCGATCGGTAGCTAGGTTCGGGATGACGTCGATGAAGTGTCACTGACCTTGTTCCGGAAGCTGCCCTTCTAGCTGACGAACGCGCGGGAACCGAGGCTCATGTCAAGAGTCAGTTGAGCGACAAAGAGCTACCGGCGACTGACTTTACGTTTGGACCTCGTGATCCTTTGGACTCCTGCCGCGCTCTGTGGCGTAGGGGGACGCGCGTCCGTTGGCGGTCGACGGCGGGGCGCGCGACCACGCCGACTCCAACGACAGGAGCTCCGCGGTGCACCTGCGCCTTGACGCCGCGTTACGTCCTCCTACCCGAAATCCACCGACACCCCCTCGTGCCCGCCTCAGCCGAGCACCTGAGCTCGCCCTTTTGCCCTCGGCCTGCTTCGCGTAGCCTGCCACACCTGAACCAGTTGCAACAACCAGGTGTCCTCTTTCGTTCCGCCGAAACGAACCTCGCTGCTCGAATTGCACCCGTCGAGCGTCGGTAGCGGTTCGATCGGGGGTCGTTCGGACTCTCGTCGACGAGGGCTTCAGCCCGCGACGGGCTCCAAGTCGCCTCCGATCGCTCCGAGTATGTGACGTGAGGCCCGAATCGTTAGGATTATTACGAAGGGTCCAGATTAAAGCCAAGCCCTCTAGAGTGGTAAAAAACGGTAAAAATGTACGTTCCACGCGTAGGATTTATGGGATTTGAAGTGGTCTTCGGCTCGGGACTCGGCTCTAGTCTGGGCCCATCCTCGTGGTGAGTATTTGGCGTGCATTGGTTGAGACGGAGGGAGACACAGATTTTGTGTATAAATGAAAAAGTCTCGACGGTTGAAACCTCGAAAGGCACTTATCTAAATGTTGAAGAATTTTTAAGGGCCTGAGGTTGTTGAAGGACCTTTTGATTTCAGGTGATGTGCGAGAAGTTGGTGGAGGATAAAAGGTTAGCTTCCATTGTGATTTTTAGAATTGCTGGGATTTGAATAATATTGGAAGAGTGGTTCGTAGCGGCAGGATGCCTGAATGGATGGTAAATTTTGTAAGGGAGTGGATGGAAGCTGCATTACGAGATGCAGACAGTCCTTGGGTACGCTCGTCGGACGTTCTGCTGAACGAGTCACCTGAGGAATGCTGTGTTTCGCGATGAAACTAGAGCAGGAGGGTTTGATGGTTTCTTGGAGACACTTGATTTGGGGCGGGAGTGGTCCGTGACGTGAATCGATACAGTTTAGGGATGTCAAAAATTTCTGGCAATCACGGGTTATTCGCGAGATTCTGTTTGGGATTGTCTTGGACGTCTCGCGATGGACACTTGGCAATTTAACAAGTTACCTAAATAGGTTTGTATTGTAAGTATTCCCGTTATCTTGCTATGACGTGAACATAGATAGCTTTCATTCGGAGGGAATGTGAAACTGGAGAAAGGAGGGAATTTCACGAAGTTGTTGGTTTTTCTTATTATTTTGAAATGAAATTATGCAATTAGAAAGATTCATGGCTGGGTAATTAAACACTCGTTGTCATTGTAATGTTTATTAATAATCACTGAAAGTATGTAAACGCTCGTTGGAAAACAAATGTCAATTATTTATGTTAACAACAGAAATTGAAGATCATTCATTCATTGCCAGAGTCGACTCTGTAAATACGTGTTTATGAAATCATACTGAATATATTAATTTGTTCAACTTTGAATATAAAGTTTCCTTTGAATCCTTCTAAGTCTCAAGTTTGAAACCAGAGTGCATTCTCTAAGCAGAGTGCTTCTACACTCCATGGGCATCGACTCTCCATTCCCTGGAATTGAACGTTAGTTTCCGAAGAACCACGCAACAGTATCACTTGAATGGAAGTGCCTATAGTAAATCAACCTAATGTAAATTTCCTAGTAAATTAACCATGTTATCAGACGGTTACTGTATTTTAAAATATACAAAACAGTGGGAACTTTATAAGTTTCAGAGATTCAGTTTCATTTCTCCAAAAGTTTATTTAAAAAACATCTCTCCATTACATTTATTTATAATACATTGCATATCTGCGTCGAATCTCGCCCCATCGAGCCAGAAATGTTATCGCAACAATAACGCTCGTTTCCATTCAATCGTGACTATTTAAAATGCGGTTAACGTCATCAGCATTGTAATTTGCACGTAATTACCATTACCGTAAACGCGATGATTTTTCTCAAATTCATTTAAATGCTAATTTCACATATACGAATTGCGAACCCATACGCAAATGTACTGTGCAATTTTCCTGTGCAATAATATATTGTAACTCTACCAAGGCATTCCCCAGTCGTTTCGAGAGACAATTTTTTACTCCGCCTGTTTAAAAATTCTACAATTCCATTCAATTAATTCATAAACCAGTAAACCTCGAAATCCTTCCTTACAGTAATAAACAAAAGAAATCTTAAAGCTGATATTTCTGTAATTTGTACACTCGCAGTAGTGGTGAAATGAAGCTTTAAACAGGCATGAGTTTCGATCTTTCTTTTTACCAGTAATGTATACCACTAACTTCAATATTAAACTATATTTACCACATTAGATCAATGATCTATTCCAAGAAATTCCCTGACTTATCACACTGCACAAAAGGTCAGCACGTTTCCTCGTCAGGTCGCAATATTTTTGTTACCCCTTGTCCTTTAAACTTACCTCTAGCTGTCGCTGCACGTTGCATAGCGGAAGCAGAGCACGAGTCGGGGCAAGAAGTTTCAAAATCCTTTTTCGTGCAGGGTCGAAGAACGCGCGTCGAAAGTAACCCACTTAACCGCCGCGTTGCACAACGGGTGTGCGGATATCTCCCGACTACCAACAACCTGCACCCCGTTGGAAAAATAATTCTTCCTGACTAGCCTGTCTCGAACTCAAAAGCGCGATGGCGTACGCTATCTCCGCGACGCGTGACATCACATGGGAAAAGACTGAATAGAGTAAAAAGAAAATACTTTGCGCTCGAAATATATTAGTCGTTGCTCCTCTACACTATCCGCGCGCACGGTGAGCCTGACTTTTCTTCTGCACATGCACACAGATCCTCGGGACTGTATTTTTGTTGCAGGAGGCACTGACCCCCGCCGCCACCGGCCGCCCCTCGGCTTTCTATCCGGCTGCTTTTCATTTGGTAAGTTTCAAGACGTTGAAATATCATGGTATAGGGCTTCTTTCTCTGTACCATTCAATTAAACGAAGTTATAGCCACGCTTCTGGGAGGCTGGCGTATGCCTTCGTCTTTCATTAGAGGCTTCCATAAATCTTGCTGGAAGAAATGGCGGTAGCTTCCTGTTTTGAAATAGGCAAATTATCTCTCAGGATCTGAAATTCCTGTTCCCCTATTTTTTAGCTCTCTATTTTCGGAGAGGGATGTAGTGATGCAGAGTGTTTGGGAGTGACAGTTTTGGAAGCGGTTTCGTATTTTGATAAGTTGCACATTTGAGTTAAATGCTTGGGCATTAGTCGAGTACAATTGTTTCGTAATGATTATTCAAATAATATATGATGCTATTCGAGGAAGAGCTACTTTCAAATACTCGTTTATTCCGGCAAGCAATTGATTTCCTCTGAATTATTTTGTTATTGGTTACTTATTCGAGTGGTTTTGTGTTTTAGTTTCTATTTATATAAGTATCTCCTTAAAAAATCTCATAAATACGTAAGTAGTTTGTTATATAGCTGTGCAAAACCAAAATAGTTCCGAGATCAAATACGGCTGAGCTTATCTGTTATCGAAAGAATTAGTTAAAACAATTTCTGCCCAAGCCTGATTAGAATGTATATTCGGTTAGGACTAGCAGAGAGATCAATAGGAGATTTCGTCCTGATTCTAGGAGAATATTCCTCTCTTGTTCAATTTCTGTCGCGAACCCAATTCCCAGCCTGGAACGATGAATCCATAGTAGGTCATTTAAGGTGTTCTCGTTTCAGCCCATAAACTGCTTCCACGCCAAGGATGTCAGTTATTCGTACGAATCAGTGTTCACGTTGGGGATACAGTCGCTTATCAGACGTCAACGTCACTCTAAAATTTTGCCAACGACTTAAGATTACTTTTTGATTTTATTAGCAAACGTGGAGCGTTTAATTCGCGGTTAAAGACGTCGACTTTTAAAAATTCTCATAATCTTTAACAACATTCTGTAAACACCTTTTCAATAATTACGGTAGCATTTCGTGTTTGACACCTTGCGTTGCAAATTATTGAATTTTAACATGTTTAAATAGCAGTGCGATATCATGCTTGAATATTGACGATTTTATCGCGCAGGCAGCAGTTTCATCGTTCCTATCAATATTTGAATCCACTTGTCCGCGAGAATTTTGGAAAATATTCGATTGTGAGTGATTGATTTATCGAAAGATGAGCGTGGCTAATAAAAATTAAATTTAATGTAAATATCTTGATACAGAATGCCGAATGTGTTACATGATGATAAGTTTTCAAGGTTTACAGGAATATAGAAAAATACACGTTTCTCTTTACGGGGTGTTTTCACCCTAAAGAACCCCAAAACTACCCAAAACTTAAAGTGAGGTCCTCTACACACTTGTAGTTCAACACAAGTTGTATTTCAGGGTTACTTAAGTTGTCTTGTCACTGTCAATAAACAAAAAGGAATTAAGTATGACTTTGAACTGTCAGCATGAGAAATCCTACCGCATTTAAATACATTATTTCATCTGCTCTTTTAATACAAATATAATATCAATGTTGCCTTCGACCACTGGTAGCAGCCTCTGTAAATATCAAAGCTTGGACTCCAAATGAAATATCCAAAACCGTATCACCTTTAATTCCATTCTTCATTCTCACACAAATAACGATACATAACCAGTGAAAGTACATTTCTCCATCAACGTACTTTAAAGCCGTCAAATATTGAAAATTTCACTTCCACCGTTCTATTCAACAACCCTCCATTATATCACAATTCTGACACACCCAAAGTAGCTTCTCCGAACGAATGACTACTCTTACAGCCTCCACTTTCCGTGCAAATCGCCCTGCAGCTTCCAAAGATTCCTCGTTTGACAAGACACGGATCGCCTGGTGCCCTAAATTTTCAAACTTCCCGGAACAAGGGGCGCTTTACGCGCGCCCCGTTGGCTCGACGATCTCCGCCGGGCTCACGTACTCACACAGCTACTCTTTAACCGCGTAAGTTATTCGCGCGTGTCGTGCCTTCGTCGAGCACTTAGCCGCTCGTCAGTCCCGATAGTTAAAAGCGTTCGTAAACTTCGCGATCGTGCTTCGCTCCTAATTAACTCGATTGTGCCGCGTGCACCGAGCCGTGTCAGGGCTCCTTGCCCCTCAGAATGAGGGATGATCGTCAGGCACCGGCGAAATTACTTTCCATTCGATTTTTAATCGTTTCCCATTGCCCCGCCAGCGTACCACTGTCCTTCCTCGTTCATCGCCGCCTCTCCACGCATATACCTACCCCGACGTAACCTGCGCCGCGATGATAAATTACTCGATGCATCCTCGAGCCCCGTTCTCCACCCCCGTTCGCGTAATAACGCACGACGCGCTGCTTGTAATGAAAAGAACTTTCCTCGTTAAAATTAACAAAGGGGAACCAAACGAGCCTACAGTTATCTTGCACCTCCTTAATTGTATCCCACCTTCGCGGAGCCAGCTGTATTCGTCCTAGGATTTACGCCTGGAGGAGGCTCCATCCCCAGCGAGCGTATTGTTCCGGGCGGAGTTCGGCTTGATCTGTAATCTTTTAGTACTTCTCGCGGGAGGTACATTTTACTTCGTGAATACATCCACCCCTTTACTCCCGTCATCGCTCACAGTTAGGCGGTAGAAACGAGCAATAGTCAGACAGAGACAAGTGTCAAGTACACTTAAACCCAGAAATTCGATTTCCACAAAGGTGAAGCTTCGATGAAACTTTACGTCACCTTCTTTCAGTCCTACCATAAATCACTCCTCCACCAATGTGCAATCAAACAAAGACTTCTTTCACAGCACCCCACGCGTAGGAGAACAGAACGTCCACCCCTTTATGACAGAACAAGACTCCGGATCCTCGAAGACATTCGTCGTAATCGTTTCGTGGTCGGTGCACGGAAGCTCCGCGCGATTGCTCAGCATTGCTGGGACGGGGGGAGGAGCTGGAAAAGCAAAGCAGGGTAATTAAGACGCAAGGGCGCGTCGAGTTGCGGCGATCGTGCTGCTCGCTTCTCAGGCATTGCGGCGGCCGCTCGCTCGTTTGCACCCCCTCCGGGCGCAAAGAGTCCTTGAAAAGTATAATCCAGCAGGAAAGCACGGCAGGATCGAGAGTGGCGTGGAAGGGCGGCTAGCCTTTGAGGAAGTCACGAGCGTACGCGCAACAATCGCGTGACACGGCCGCCGCGTGCCTCGCTTAATCGTCTATGGGGGTGATTGCGCAACGTGACACTTTGTGCAGCTGTGCATGCGTGGTGGCGTCGTGCACGGGGACGCGACAGACTCGTCGGTCTACCGCGTGAGCAGCCAGCGACAAGCGCAGCAGGGGTTGCCAGAGGGTGAACGCAACGCGGAGCGCCACCAACTGGGTCAATACTGACGTCCCTGTCCTTCGTGCCTCCTCCCCCGTCTTCTTCTTGCCCTCCTACGCTCGCGTGGCTGCGATAAAGAACCGCGGGGCCCTAGGCGCGCCGACTTCCCTCGCGGATGGGGGATGAAAAGGGCTAACGGGACGGGCCGGGGGAGAATGGGATTCGGGGATGATTCCACACCTGCCGAGGGCCGACTCGCCCGCCAGTTTCCAGATTGCGCTCGCTGTGGCATTGTAAATGTTTATCGCCGGGCTACGCGGCGGCCATTTTCGAAGACACTGGAAGCAGCTTTGGCCGTGATACGGTGCTTTCAGGGAGACTTGGTTCTTCGGGGCTTTAAGGGATGTTGAATTTTTAGGGTAATTTTCGGCGGTATGGGAATTAATCAGGTTTCTTTGGAGGATCGTCGGGTAAGGGAATGCAGCTATGGGATTATTGTGGCTTCATGATTGGATGGAGATTTGGAGGTACTGGGAATATTGCATTGGGTGATTTTGGGGGTGGTCTTTGGTGGGTTTGGACTGGGGTTGTTGGGTTAGGTTATTAATAATGGCGACTTATCTGGAAATTTCATATTTGGTAGGGTAGACCGGGGCGAATCGGATCAAAATAAGAATTTAGTCCATATTTCTTACATTGCGGTAGAAATGAGCATTCCGATCAAATATGATAATTGTTTACATACAGATGGTTCGTACGTATATACATAAAAAAGAGCAATCAGGGTCCATGGTGTCCAAAAAAAAATAATGGAAGCTGAGATAAAAATTAAATCTAAAGAAATGACGAAAAAAATAAATAAATTAATGGTCTTAAGAAGATGGCATTGTATTTACTGTGGTGAAAAATTAATTCGCCCACTTTCATAAGTTGGTCTGAGAAGAATGGTGCCACGCGAATTGTGCTGATGGAGGCGGCAGAAAACGGCAATATCTTTTCGATCTGTGTGCTAAGTAGTGTCACTTGACTTCACTGTCATTACATTAGATTTGTTTAAGTTGATTCTAAAGATTTTGTCATGAAAATTTCAAGTTTCGGGGCGAATCGGATATTTCTCACTTTTTCGTTTCTTATTAATAAAAGAAAGATTTTTATGTTTAATTTTTGTACATTAATATTCAAGCCAAAGGTGTACTGGTCACGAATATATAATAAAAAATAAATTTTTAATGTTTGACTATTATTTTTTTTACCATTAAACACAAAGTGATCCGATTCGCCTCGGTCTACCCTATATGAATTTGGATAGTAGATTTCAAGATTTTTATTTGAATTATACAGAGTGTGCCAATATTAATGGTACAGCCACGGAGGAAGTGATTAAACATGAGAAAAATAAGTCGAAAATATACAATAAAGTTCTTTCATTTCGAACACCCTGTATGGTATCGTTAGAATTGATGGCTTCCATATCTCTTTAGTTGTTAAATCCTAAAAACATTTCAACACGTTTACCTCGATGAGACTGCATTTATTAAATAGGCCAGCAAATTTGCAAATATCTTCACAAAAATTACCCACGACCACTGCCACGTCGTTAAAGCTTAAAGAATATTTTAATGTAATTCTACAGTATTAAATTAATAATATTCACGACAGCTTCCCAGAAATGGAAAAGCCTCGATATACGAATATCTGTACAACTGCTATCAATACCTATGAAAACTATGAAAAACTCACTGAAAAACTGGGAAACGGCACTGAATTTTATAAAAACAACTGTCCGGTCTAATAGTTTAATTAACCGAGTTCAAACAGGAGGAGGTTATAGATTCGACCCGTAAGTATTTTTTTGTTTGTCCGCGCATAACTCATCAGCATATGGACCGATTTTGATGATCTTTTTTTTATTCGATAGAGGGCGATGCCTCGGTCGTCCCATCCTACACTGCATCAATATTACGAGCAGCTCATTTTGTAGGCCTACCAATATTTTTTAAGTAAATGTAGTTACATAACTTAAATAACTAAACAGTAAAAAATAAACAAGATGAAAACCGACTTCAAAACAATAAAAATACACTAAAAATTAAAAAATAATTTCTCCTTTATTTAATCTACTACTCTCATTTTTTTTAAGTCGGCGCTGGATTTAGCTCATGTAAATGATGAGTTGCCGACATAAAAAAATGATAATCGTAGATTAAATAAAGGAAAAAACTATTTTTTACTTTTTAGTGTATTTTTTTATTTTTGAAGTCTGTTTTAATTGCTCTAACGATGGATCTGCACCCACAGAGCGCGTAAACGAGTATCGTAGGGAACGCAATAACATATCAAATCCCTGACGTTGATTGGATACCTTCTATTCTGCTCTGCTTCCCCAGATTGCTGAATACTTGAGGAATAATTAGACACCCACCTGTTATTAGCTTTCAAGACTTATTTGTCTCGCATTTTGTATTATTATTTATTCTGCTCGTCCATTATGGGAATACGATATTACGAGCTTAAAATAAGAAAGAAGGAAAAAAAAGTACGGGATATAATGTACTTCGCATTTCGTTTTAATTAACAGGCAGTTTACCGTGCGCGTCGGGGCATATTCAAGCGTCATTGCTCGGAGACTTATTAAGCATAAAGTACCTCGTTCGCGTTTAATTTACACTTACGCCAGATTTCTTTTCATACAATGTTTCCTCTCTCGCGGAATTTCAAAGAGCAATTTTACGTCTATGCTTTTTTAACCATCAGTCCTCCACTGTTTCCTTATCCTCAGCCGGCTGTAAAATCGGAGAACTGTCCGTGCGTCGATTCTTCAAATTGATTTTAAAATGAAGTACCTGAAAAGTAGCACTGACAGAGACAGGGTAGGAAATGGGTTGAAAGGTGGAATTGAATTTCCGTTGCGCGGGCCTCGTAATGTATCCGAAATCCTAACGTCAGTGAGAGAATTTGATCGAACTCTCTAAATAATCCACTCGAAAAGTCAGGGTCCCAATTTAATCGAATAAATTCGACTTCCAGTGATTTAATTAACGTCAACCTACATTGCCCGCTCAATTGGAAGCGTCAGTTCATTATAAAACAATTCCCTTCATAACTCGAAATCAGTTGGGGTAAGGAAGCTTGTTTGTTAGAAATTGTTTGTAGATCGGCGTTGAACTGAAATTACTTTAGAAATTCAATTATTGTGACGTTTACCTTGTCTTTATTTTTGTATTTATTACGTCGATTCGAAATTTGGGGTGTTCCAGCCATTAATATCGTAAGAACAAATCAATGGTTCAAATCATATAATAAATCAAATTATTTAAATTGTCGTATTTCATTTTGTGATGCTTTTAATTAACATAAGCATTTGTTAGAGTACAGTGGCTTTCGTTGAAATTGAGATAAACATGCAATGGTCTCAGACGTTCATCCGCCACGCAAATATCCAGAGGAACTTTTATATAGGTACAACGTGGTCGGTGTAAGAGCAAAATGAAGTACAATAAGGAATATTCTCGGCCCAGCACAAGGAACAACATATTAATACTTTGTGTACTATCATCGTTCTCCAACCCCTGAATTTTGCAGCGTATATTTTAATTATTCTACAGTTTCTATTTTCCAGACCCGCGCTGCTCGAAAACACGCAACCAAATATTTACTGCGAGCCTCTGTTTTGTTCCTGAATTATCCTTGTAAATTTTGTTTCGTGCAAAATGTAAATATTAAATTTCAGTACCATAAATGTCAAGCATCAATTCAGTAATATACTTAACTTATCAAAGAGTAACCAAGTAAAATAATTTTAGAAACGAAATATTTGCTCATTATTCGGTAACATAAATCAGCGAGTCGGTGTAATTGATTACCCAACTTCCACCGTTTGAATACGTCGAGACACTGAATGGTAATATTAATGACTCGAAGGGGTTGATTTCTTAAAGGGTTGATGGCAGGTTTAGGTCGACCATTAACACGCTTACAAACGCATCGCCCGCAACGTTGTACCGTGATTGTTAATTGCAAAGCGGTCCCCCATTCGGTTCAAGTTAAATCACCGTAATTCACTCTTTCCTCGTCATTTTCCATGCTTATCAGTGGATAAATGTATGACTTTCCCAGGCACGTTTTCTCGTGACTCGCGTAAAGCTCCCCCAGCAAACAGTCTTCCTAAACACACACTGGCTTTATTTCATAATTGAATCCCAATAACGCTGAAACCCCATTCTCTAAAAGTTATAACCCAGAAGCCCGCTGACGGTCAAAGAACGATCCCCGTGGATGCTCGACCTAAATCGAACGAACGAAAATTAATCGCGCAGGATGGCACGTTAATTGAGGGATGAAGCATCTGGGGGGGGGGGGGGGTTGGAGAATTTTCACGCTTAATAATTTAAAGAGGGAACAGGGGCACGTAACATGGATCGATTCTGTGATGCAATTAGAAGAAAGAAGTTTCACGAAACTGCGAGCGATCGACGAGGGCGGCGGAGAAGCTTCTCGAAAACTTGCCTCGTTTCGAGATCTCGCGGGAAGGGTTCGTGAACGTTGGGCCCTGAGGAGACGTCGATTACAACGTCGAGTCATTTTTTAATCGACTTCAAAAAGGAAGAGGTTATAGATGTTTTTCCCCGTATCACTCCTCAGCATATGGACCGATTTTGATGATCTTTTTTTATTTGAAAGAGGGCGATGGTCCCGGTGGTCCCGTTCTACACTGCATCAATATTGGCCCAAAACTTTGCCAGTTCTGGTTAATAATAAAGACTATTATCACCTAATTATTATACAGTTACGTACGTACACGCATATCTCCTAAGCATGTTGTGTCAATATATATAAAACTAAACAGACAAAAAATACCAAATTTAAAAAAAAATTAAAATCGACTTCAAAAAAATAAAAATGCACTAAAAAGTACAAAATAATTCGATCCCTGATTTAATCTACAACTCTCATATTTATTAAGTCGGCGTCTCATCATTAGCACTGTGTAAATCTGGCGTCGACTTACAAAATATGAGAGTCGTAGATTAAATAAGGGATTAATTTATTTTTTACTTTTTAGTGCATTTTTATTTTTTTGAAATTGGTTTTATTTTTTCTTTATTTTTTTTGTCTTTTTATATCGCGACTAAGTTTGCGCCTCACGTGGTTGAATGATTGCGGCGCATCCAGCATGCACGCGCCAGTCCAGGCATATTAATTATAATGTTGGTGCTGACCGAGTGGGAGGTCATTAAACTGCTGCCAGCGTGGTATTCTCTTTCCCCTGACATCTGCTCAGAACCTGCACCTCTTCCGAACATGTTGCTAACGACTGTCGATTAGGTGTTCGTGGTTTAGCGACTGTAAGGCCGCGTCCAAATCTGAACAGAACAGCGAACAGAACACCACTTGAGACTCCCTAATGCCGCGTTCCTACGTGTGGAACGTATATTTCTAGCGATTTTCGCCAGTTTAGACGGAGTCTCGTGGCTCGCGGCAGCTAAAGATTATATCAAGCTGTAGCTGTATTTATCGATATCGATTGATATTTAGGAACACTCTTAGGTACCTGCTACTGTGCAGAGATAAGTACTTATCGACATGTAACCATATCCATTGATTTCGAGTGGTATTTGTCGATGTTCCACGATACTTATTAGTACAGTATCGTCTGGAACTATAGGGACGGGGTTCTTGTCTCGAACTAAGGTGAGCTCTGTCCGCTCTTCTTCTTCTATTGTTACGAGACTAGCGAGACTACTACGAAAGACTGCGTACGAGAAGGGCTCTCAGTCTCTCTTATTCTACGCGATAAAGCAATAACGGCAAGCCGAAAAGGCCCACAGGGTGACGGTTTAATCTCGTCAGCTTCGAGGCAAATCTGTACTTATTAGCACTCCGACTAGCGTCGGCGTGTTCTCGTGCCGGGGGACCACTATATTTGCATACAATTTTCTTCTCATATATTGTAAAGATTGACACAGCCACAAAGCAGGAAATAAATATATTGAATGGTTTTGTTTTAAAAAATTCCCAAAGTTCGCATCATTTGTCGTATTGTTTACTTTGAAAATACGATTCGACAAGTATCGTATACCTACATATGTAATCGCGACTGGTTAATAGCCACATAGCGTGTTTACCATTCGCCACTTTGTCGTCGTAAAGCAGAGCAGCCGTGACGTGGCTGAAAGCCACGGCTTTCGTGCACGCTTTGAATACCAATGCTTTTTCACCGCGCTGTCACCACGTTCGGGCGGAGTAATCGGGGTTTTCGCCCGTTGAAAAATAAAGACGAGAGACGTGATGCACCGCCGTGAACGCGATGTATCCCGCGCATTTTTCACGAAACCAGCTCTTTGAGCGCATTGATCTTGATGCCCGCCTCCTCTCCAACCTTTGCGCCTGTTCATCCGTTCACCAGGCACGGTGAATCGTGGCCAATGAATGTGACCCTCTGTGCGCGACTGTGCATTTTACGGACCTGTGCTAGTTGGCACCCTTTAGGAGAGTTGTTGCCCCTTGCTGCGCTAACAGTGGTGGCTCCAGGTTTGCCTGGGCCCAAAGTTACCCTTATGAGAAATTTATTATAAATTCGGACTTAACACTTGTATTTTAGTCTATAATATAATTTGTCCCTTAGTAGGTACGTAGAATGATATCGTTAGTATCATTAGATCGACGGATGTAAGAATAGTATTATCCTTTTAATTTTATGGCACAGGCAGTGTTCTAAATGGCACAGAAAACGTCAATTCATATCTCGAAATTCAATGTGACAGGCTTCACTTCCTTGTTACTACTTATAATTACCAATTTAACCCCGACATTGATTTGCGAAGAGAAGGAATAGTATAAATTTCTATATTTGCACTGATAGACACCGACTATTTTTATCCAAGTGACACTGTAATGCCCTTTTAGCGTGACTAAATTGCCCGCTGTAAAGTTTCCATCATGCTTGCTTCCCGGACGACCCTTCGTAACTAAAATAAATCTTCATTGGTTGGAATTTAACCCAATGACTTAAAGTAAAACGAAGTTGAAAATAATTTCGCAGTTTTCTTATCGAAGTATTAGATTAAACACGTCGAACAAAGAATTACAATAAATAACCAACTAACATTTAGAACACATATCACTTTCTCTGCCATTACATTTTACATATTATTCCCAAATTCCATCTGAAGCTAAAAATTCAAACTTTCTTCATATCATACACTAATATCTTCTAAGAACATACAGAAATTCTTCGTGGCGCCGCTTCCTTTATTCTCTCATTACATATTCTTTCCACAAATATCGATTATTATCAGCAATGCTGCTGAAATACACCACTAATAACAGCACAACATGGAAGCATCGCAAAAACCTAGCTCCACGAAGACTTTATCGTCCACATTAATGTACAAACTTCATTTGAAGCAATTACTTGATCGTGAATAAATAAGAGGGCCGCTCCTGTATCGCTATTTACGTCCACCAAATATTATTCTTTTTCAATTGACGTGGCTTTCAGTAATACAGCCCCACGACTAAACAAAGGCACAGCTATATGGGGAGCGTTTTATTTTAAATCAATCTCGCTTAACACTTTGACGGCCGTTGTCACGCATGCGTCGATTTCATAATTTAGATCTACTGCTCTCCGTGAACCTAAGAAATCAATTTCATTTCATATTTATCACCGTCAAAACTACACCGTTCAAAGATTTATATGTTATTTACAATATGCTGCTTTCGTGGTTTCCAAAAGCCAATGAATAGTTAAAACATTTGAAAAAGATTGATAGTGAGCGTAAGTTTGCTCGAAAAGGTGCGGCGAAGTGTTAATTACGAGGTGTTTTAATAGTAACAGCTGCGTGTGCCTGGCAAATATCAACATGGTCTCTTTCTCGCCCTTTTTCCACCCCTGATAATTAGACGCAACTGTAACGCTAAACGTGACATATTCCATTTGTTTATTATCCGCATCTCCTCGACTTCTTAGCCCCTCCCCCCCTTAGCACCCTGTTTCACGTTTTATTAGCAGTGAACGAACTACAATTTTCCCCGTCATTAAAGATCATATGGCGCCGCTTGGGAATTATTCGCTGGCCCCATTGGCGCGGAAATTCCGGTTCGACGGAAATAATTTCACCGGTTAACGTATCCAGGCGGGGTACGCGCGAGATGAATTGCAAATGGTCGCTGGGGCTGGCAGGACCAGCGACTGGAAGACGGTTATGATCTACGCACACGTATCAGTTCCGTGACGGTTCAGTGCCGTCAGTGTCACTGATGACACTGATCCCTTTGTGTCAGTGTCACTGATGACACTGATCCCTTTGTGTCAGTGTCACTGATGACACTGATCCCTTTGTGTCAGTGTCACTGATGACACTGATCCCTTTGTGTCAGTGTCACTGATGACACTGATCCCTTTGTGTCAGTGTCACTGATCCGTTTGTGTCAGTGTCACTGATCCGTTTGTGTCAGTGTCACTGATCCCTTTGTGTCAGTGTCACTGCTCCGTTTGTGTCAGTGTCACTGCTCCGTTTGTGTCAGTGTCAGCAACTGACACGGACAAGTGTGAACTGCTCCATTCCAAAACTGGGAACTGACACCACTGAACCATCACGAGAAATAATAAAGTTTACGATACGTCAACTGTGAACTGCTTCATTGCAAAACAGGGAAACGATATTTTCTTATTATTGACACTGACGCCACATCGCGCAACTGATTGTTCCGCGTAGGCCTTTAAGGCGGATCCACACGTATCAATTTCTCGACGGCTCAGTGTCAATGGTCACTTTGTTCACAATGTCAACCAGTGTCGACTGAGAGAAAAAGGCCACTGGCATCCACGGCACGGAACTGAGACGTGTGGATCTGCCTTTAAACGGCCGCAAATAAATCGATAAAAATTTGGCCGTTATCAGGCTGCCTGGGGCTGAGCGGATCCGTTTCGCTAAGCTCGGCTGTCAGAGCTGAAGGGAACGACGAATAGCGCGTACGAGTGAATATCTAGTTGGTATTCGAGTTGCACCGAACGCACACCGTATGCTAATTCCAGACAGAACGTTATTCTGTATCGACCACCTGCTACAATCGGTATCGATTAATTTCGAGCATAAACCCAGGCTATTCCGCTCCAGCATCGTGGAAAGGGGATTGAAATTCTTCACGCGGGGAACAGCTTCGTTTCAGTCACCCTTCGCGTTTTTCTTTTATATTTGACTCGCAATTAATCCGTCCACTGGGCTGGAAAAGTACATCGCCTCGCTGAATATTTACACGGCGGAGACCTTAGTGGCTTTGCTAGCGTAATATCCCTTTTGACGTTGCAGTTTCTGGTCTCTGGGATTGTTTAGACTGAGCCTGCTTTTTGTACTGCTCCGTAACACTTGTTGGTTGGTGCAAAAATAATTTCGGCTCTGTACTTTTTTGATTTTCCAATTTGCTGCAAATGTCGAGCAATTGTTGATTGGTCAACATTTGGTTCTTCTGCAACCCCTCGAGTTGTTCCGCCTGTAACCGATTCAATAATGGCCATTAATCGGTTGGCGTCAACCGCAGAAGGACACCCGCGACCCTTCCCATCTTCAAGATTCTCGTCTCCGTTACGAAATTTTTGAAAGTAATGTTGAACTGTACGATCTTGACCATTTTCAACTCGTATAATAAAATCGCTCTAAGTTGCTTTCTCTCCGGTCGAGAAGAAAGAAAAGAAAACAGCGAAATCAAAGCCATTACCATAAATCAATAGTGCGAGTTTCGTGCTTTAAAACGGTATATGTATTATACGAACCATCCATTTACTCCAAAATAAGTATCAAAAATTAAAGTAACAGGAACAGCGAACACTTTTGCACTGTTTTATGAATACTTTAGTGCCAGAGTATGGACAGAAAATGAAGAGCAGATACTAATGTAATGTTAATAGTATAATAATGTGTACCAATAGAATAAATTTACAAAAGCGACACGGTCACTTTAAATCCACTTTCGCTAAGGAAATTCAAATATTTTGTGCATGGTTGAATTTTCCAGCAAATTAGTCCACTACTGGCGACAGATAAAATGTACAAAATCCTCGAGTGACTTGCACAAAACGCGCAGAAATATTAAAAATAAAGAACTATTCCCGTTTGTAGACGCAACTTCAGTCACAAGGAAATCGAAAGCGAGAACAGATAACCTTTTTCTAGAAATCAAACATTCCCCTCTGCCACTTGTATTTTTTCATTTCCAAGCTATCAGAGAGATCGTCTCGCTCTGCAATGCATCCGCAGCCCGCATCGCAACGTCAAATATCAGCTTTATTTCGATACGTCTGAATTATCGTTTACTCGTTCCACTTCCTCCGCTTCGCGCCGCTGTCTAAAGGGCTTCGCTGTTCGCTTATTTTTCTTGTTTATTATTAATCGTCTTTGTTACTCCATGGGAATGTACACGAGGAAGTCGTAATGAAAATTTATCGTTATTATTGTTACTTGTATGTAATTACTATATTATGTAATTATTCTTGTTCGACGTTTGAAACCGCGCTCACAGAAACTCGAACGGGCCTTGTTGATATTGCGACAGGTCGACAGAGTACCTCTCGTTCTGCGGATCGAAGTGAATTTTCGCAATCAAAGTGCTTGGAAACTGGTGGCCCGCGACAATTAGAGGTCGAATAATTCGCTGCTCGTTGGGAGAAGGTCAAAGGGTCGCGTTCAAAGGAACGTGGCGGCTGTTGGATCGAGTTTTCACGGAAATAGTTCTCAAAAGTGACACTTTGTTTTGCGTCTCGTTTTTCTTTGCTCGCGTACCCTTCAGCGTAACGTTCTCGCCAGTTTGAAACGAGGCTCGGCTGCCATTGAACGCGCCTCCTTACTTAAACGTGAAGAACGTAATTACGCGAAGAGGCGAGTGTCTTAATTAGTGGAATAAATTGCGACTGCTGAAGGTTTCGTAACGTACAGAGATTATTATATCTTTTTTATGCTGATATTTTCTTTTGGTAATTCTTTTATATCGAGCATCTGTGTGAGATTTCAATATTTAGGCAATCCAATTTACATTTTGAGTAGCAAAATTTGTATGTAATA
This sequence comes from Andrena haemorrhoa, assembly GCA_910592295.1. Taxonomy (NCBI): domain Eukaryota; kingdom Metazoa; phylum Arthropoda; class Insecta; order Hymenoptera; family Andrenidae; genus Andrena; species Andrena haemorrhoa. The sequence continues at coordinate 10,933,936 of OU342943.1, forward strand.
TTTACGGAGAGAAAATTATTTTTCTAATATTTTATGTGTATTTCCCTCCCTTAGATGGTAACTTTGTTATTATTCTTGAAACGATCATTGAATTTGGAAATAAATAGTTTTGTTAAGGCTACGAGTCTGAAAAGTGGTAAAGCTTCAATAGAATACAAGTATTGTTTTAAGTGGGGCCCTTCCGTTCATCTTCGAAATTGTATCCCATTACTCGTCTACTTTATAATTTGCATTTCCCCCCCAAAAGCCTGCATAATTCAAGCAACGTTCGGTAAAGGAAAAATACAGACATTAAGGAGGAAACCTCTGTTTAGGTTTCGCTCCACGTGGCCGCATTATTCCTGTAGCCGCGTTTACAAAGACAGTGCACCAACCACCGTATAAGAGACCCTGCAGCTTTATCGTAACAGTATACGTGGCGACGTGCAGCTTAGGGTGTCGTTAAACATGCACTAAAGTCACATTACGGAGCGTTATTTATCGTAGGAAATTCAACTAGCTTGCCATCAATTCAACATTTTATTCGGGGTACATTAGTCTACACTATTCTTGGTGCTTTCATCGAGGATGGCCCTTGAAAATCATTCCAGAATAAAGCAGTAGCATTTCTCCAGTTAGAGAGTTGAAATCAATATGTCAAGATCCATTCAATATTTTTATAAATCCAGTTTTTACACCCCCATTGAAGATGGTACTTGAAAAGGTGTAAAAAAATAACACGTTTACGAGGCGGAGGCTACAGTGCTTAATAGATGAAGCTTCATTCACCATTTGTGTAAGAAATCTATTCATCTGAAGGTTATACAAGATCAAAAGCAAGATTCGTTTACATTCCCACCCATGTTCGCTTGCTCTTAGATTCTTTAAACCGTCGCGATAGATTCACCCCCTGAAACCTGTTGGCGATTGAACGCAGAAATTTTCCAACCTGTTGTAACTCGAAATTCTGGTCACACTTTGAATTTCCATCGAAAATTCCCGTCGTGCGGTCCACTACGTGATCCTGAAACCTTGAATTCGATATAGTTTGAGTTTGATGAAGTTAGCGCACGAAAAGTCCCAGCACCTCGTTGACCAGAAACTGAATCTTGTTTCTCCAGCCACCTCAATCAGGGCTAATTGTTTCGACAGAGTACCATTTATTACCACCCCCTTACAGAAATTCCATTAAGCACTACAATTAACAGATCACTTTTCTTAAATCGGAACAATTCGAACACCATCTATTGCATTCCAATATCAGATATTGAGTATTAGAGTTACAATGTTCCTTCGTCCCTACTTTCACGCTTAGAAACTTGGCCGAACCACTCCCCGCAGTGCGTTCTTCAGTAAAATTCAACGCACCCGCGAATATCACCCTTGCAATCAATCCCCTAGAAAGACATTGCCAGTTCTATCAAATACTACAATAAATCACTCCCACCATTCCTTTTCCGCGACAACTAAGCTTCCCGAAAAAATCAATCATACATAAACACAGTTCCCGCGGCAAGAGCCTGAGAAGCTGGACCACGGTGCGACGGTAAAAACGAGCACATCTGCTAAGATCGATGGAATCGTCGGAACGGAGATTCACGATGGGAAGGAACGATCCGTTGATCGCCACGAAATCTCGCCGAGGTAGGTATCCAGTAAACAGCCGAGGGTGGCGGCTTGGGGGGGAGAGGAAACTGAGACCCTTTCATCACGAACAGGATGCACGTAATACTTTTCCAGGGTGTGTAGCCCAGCTGGCGTGACGAAGAGGAACGGAAGGAGAACGGAGGTAGCCGCGTAGACGAAGAGGGAGGGGCGCGAGGGCGGCGGGGGGCGAGGGGGCGAGTGCCGTGGAAATAGAAAAGGGGCAGGGGTTGAAAAGGGCGAAAATAGGTGGCAAGATTCTCGGGTGAAACTCGAGGAAGAGGAAGCGTAAGTGACTAGCCAAGCGAGACTTTTGTGTGTTATATTGTCTTCGGGCTCCTTCGCCCAGTGTCAGGCGAGATGCTGAGAAGACGTTCTTCTCTTTACCCACGGGCCCGTGCGAATTCGTTCTTCACCCTGTAACGATTCACCCTTTCCAGCGTGGATGCTCGTATGAAGAAGAGACAAAAAAAAACACGGGAGCTACATTTGTATGCATTGCTTGGAGAGATTTATGAACGACGCCGCGAGCGTCGCGTTCCACGAGCTTTCGGAAGAAAGGCTCGCCTGTTACGATCGAGAAATAATACAGCTGCCAGTCGACGAGGGCGCGGTTAACGATATCGGGGAAGAAAGGGAGGGTTCCGTCCATTGTTCCTTTTCGACGCGGTTTCATTTGAATTATCGAGCGTGAGCGGAGTTGGGAGGCTCACCACTCTCTGTGAACAGGATCCTCACTTGTGGCAACAAGGGCGCACTGTCTCCAATGACGTTACCCCCAAAAAGGGGTTGAAAATCCACGACTGTTTCCGGTTTGAGCGACTGTGCTTACCTGCTGGTCAACATAGCAGAGTTATAATAATTTTAAGAGTAAGTGCAACCTTGTCCGCCAGACGCAACATTTCTAGAAACATTCTGTGCACAAGTGGCGTATAAATAAGGCCCCGATGGGCCCCATGGGACACCATGAATATTCTATTTATTCACGGACCCATCTCGCGTCCTTTCCTCCGAAATGTAAAGGTGTCTCATATTTAAAATAAAGATTGTTACTTACTTAGTTAAAACAGGAGTAGGAGGTCGAGCAGGGTGATGTTCGCGTTTATTTCGAGCCAGAGCACGCTGAAATTATTAATTGAGAGGGCATAGTGCACGGTGTCCCAAGCGGAAGGTCGTGGCCCCTTTTCAGCTTTTAAACTAGGATGCAATGCATCAACGCTGAGATTAATTCGGATTATCGCTGCTGGAGCTTTCGGGGCTGGGGGATTGTTGCTTGACTCGGACGCTTTTAAATGTTTTCCAGAATCGATACGATGACGGGGTGCAAGGGTTTATTGGACATGAAGACGGATTGAACGTGATAGCAAATTCCTGGGACTTAACACAGATGGTTTTCGAATCTTAGAATTCGGTATAGGCGGATTCAGACTCTGGAGTCCGGAGACACGAAAAAGATGGTCTATGGAACTTGATGCAGGTATAGGTTCATAGGAACTGCATGCTATAAATGAGTTAGGATCTTTGAAATTCAGTACAGAAATTTAGAAGGTTATAATTTCATTGAATTCGGTAAAAGGGAATTTTACAAGAGAACTTTCGCAACTCGAAATTTCCGATTTTCTTTACCCTTTGTTGGTTTGCAGGAGACTTCGAGAGAAATATCGGACAGTTTTTATTTCTGCTACTTTCTGATTCTTCAGGGTGAAAACACTCCTTAAATGTCAATGTGTACTTTCCTATTCTCCTGCATATCTTGAAAATTATAGTAGATATAAAAAAATTGTTACAACGAAAATCAAATGATTCTATAAAACTGTGCAAAGAAATTGTTAAAATTTGTAGGAGGAAACCGCTTTTATTTAAAAGATAAATGCAAAGTTTGGAAAAATTAGGAATTTTCGGGTTACCGAAGTTCCCTTCTCAGTCTAACCAGAATCAATATAAGTGACAAATTTTCTAAATTAGCAAATAGAGTACCGCAAACATTTATTGCATCACTCACAAATTTACGTATTAGGTACGCAGAATTTTCATAGCAATATGCTTGATAAAATGATTCTTATTCAACTTATTCTGGCCAAGATAGTGAGCTACACATTTATGTAATAAATAAATTGTGCAATAATATTTTCCTGGTTCTACTAATAAAAGAGGCATAAATGATAACGTGTTTATTCTAGTGATGCAATATTTCCAATATGGTAGTAACACGAAATATAAGTCCATAATCTTCAGAAGTGTAGTAAATATGGAGCATCTCGGAGGAGCTATGATGGCTTCCCAAAGCCATCTAAGAAATAGTCACCGAACGATCAATTCCCCGAATAGTTATTCGTTTCTGGCGATCTTTTACAAGAACCAATCGGATAGTCAAGTCGGTTGAGTTGTGGAGCAGCCTGTGCAGCTAATTACTTAGGAATTATTGCCACCTCGCGGGCTCGTTTTATATTCCGTCTCGTATCGGGGTTACTTATTTCGGTAGGAGCGGGAGGGCAGTTTTAGTAGACGTCGTTAATGCAGCCCAAGAGGATCTCACCCTAAAAGGTACGCGTAATCTTTATCGCCTTATCCCTGGCAGTATCTTATCTGCTTACTTCCCGGCGAAGATTATGCAAAACTTTTATGCATCGAATGAAAAATAGCCGGTTCGGGTCCGCCGAGCGAAGTCTGCTCTTCGGGAATTTGAATACCGTCCCTCCTGCGCGATACCGCTCGCGTTTTTCCCATTCATTCGTCTCTCGTCACCTAACCGCCCCCTTGTCGACGGTAGACTAATATTGATTCAGAAACGGCGGCAGTTATTACGTTCGTTGTCCTTCGACATTACTACGCCCGCTCGTAACGCACCGCCTTTCAACGTGATTAAATTAATTTCGGAATGGCCGACGCGATGCTAACGAAAAGATACAGGTGCAAAGGGAACGTTAGCCCCGCTATTAGTCATGCTGTTTTATGGGAGTCCTGGTCAAGGAACTTGCGGATCGATTACATGTATTTACGGTGGCACAGTTCGATAAGAGTCTCTCGATAGAATACTATTGTATAGTTTCAATAATAGGGAGCGCAAATCCTGTTAGTTTTGTGGGGGATATCTAATTAAGAATGATCGTTATTTTTGGAGTGTAAGAGAAGAACACGTCTAAACTGTTTGAGGACGAATTATATTATCAACAAAATAACTGCTTTACAAATGTTAAATAAAATCTTAGAAACCGATAAATATTTACAATAAAAGAATAACTACTTAGATATAAAATATTAATAACCCACTTCATTTGATCCATAAACTACAAATTAACCAATACAAAACCCCACAGTTTAATTAACTCGATCGTGTCTAAGGGATGATACTACCCTCCAAGTCTTGATATTATCTTCAATATTTATGAGGATGCAGGCCATCTTTCGGATGATTGTTTTTATATATCTGTTAATTTATGCTGAAGGTAGTTTCTTTTAAATATTATCTACAAAAGCTTGAAATTTCAAAGAATTGTTAATTTCCGTGATAAATGATCCTCATTCTCAGGACTATTAGTAAAACGCTGCCAATGAATCTCCAAGTGAGCAAACATTGCTAAATTCATCTAAAGCAACGTTAGCCGCGAAATTTCAACGGGATGTAACGATGTAACCCTTTTCCCCCAGCACGCACGGTGAAATTTGAATTTAACGTAATCGCTGTAACCACGACGAAGTTGCAGAAGAAACGTATATACATTATCCCTGCCCTGCCACAGACAGAGTTACAGGCAAACGCGCCATCCGACCCAACAGGAAGTCGGGAAATATAAATATTTATGACGATCGTTTGCAATGCTGCGCATCTGAATATGCATAGTATCGCTCTACGGGTAATTACATACCGTGGGGGCGTAATTAAAAGAAATTCGCCGGGTAGCGCTTCATACGCCCGTCCAAATGTCCTATTTCTCGACGTATCATTCGAATGGAATATTATAAAAACAGAATCCACGATCTCGAATTGATTTGGAATAATTTTGCGAAAAATATTTAGGCGATTTTTTCATTAAACATAGACTGCATATTTGTTAAGGAGTCTCCCTAGTGATTAAGAATATTCTTGATTTTTGTTTATCAGCCAACCGCAACGACCGCAATGGTGCTTGCCGAGGGCAGATTTTTTTCTTAAGCGCTCTGGTTATTGGCCTGCAACTCGGAGCTGCAGCTGCATTTTGAATTGAATTTGGTTTAAAATGTTATCCAAATATGTGCAGATATGGACCTAAAGTTTTTAATTAATATAATTTAATGAATTTTCTGAAAAAAAGTCCCTTAATATCGCCTTCTTTTCAGGCCATCACACTAGTGAGATCCCTTAAGACTCCTTTTTAAACCTTTATTTCCTAAAAGGTTGTACCTTTTTTGGAATACCCTGTATATAGTAACCAGACATGTGTTATATCTGGTTATTTGGGTTACCTTAATTACACCTGTACTTCGCTTTTTGCACGGTATTTTATTTTCCAGCGCAGTAAAGATATATTATTATTATTATCATAGGTTCTGTATCAAAGTTTACTGCTGCTTGCTTTTACATGCTCGTTAAATCCGCAGGTACACGAATCGCGAAAAGTATTAAACGACCCCAAAAGTAAGAGGGCTTTTCGAAACGTATCTCAGAAGAAAAAAACATTTTGTTAATGACCAATATATATCTTATTTTCCCACATTTTCTACAAATCTTTTACGTCTTTCTACCACGTTCTCTATATTATAAAATGCCTTTGACTTCGCTTGCGGAAGCTTTATAAACCTCCAACTTACGCTAATAATCTCTTTGTACGCCTGCGAAATGTTTTTCTTTCCTACAATTGCAGCATTTCCTTCCTCAAACACGTATTATGGCATATCGAATATTTATAACAAACATCATAGTATTTATCGTGTCGAATTATATTATTACAAACTCAAATCTCGAAAATCCTGCATCAATTACAGTATTACCAAAAAATAAATAAACTGTCAAGTGGAAAGTATATGGAAAAGATACAGGCAGCTTCAAAGAGGCCGCGTGTAGCTCGAGTTTAATTGGAGAAACCTTTCGTACGCGCTAATTTAATATTTCGCAGAGCTGGCGGAAATAGCGAGTCGCGACGATACTGTCCACGATTTCTTCCCTTTAATGGGCATTACAGGACAATATACTTGAGGTGCACGCGATATCCCGCGGCCTCCAACTTCTAATGCAATAAAAGAAAAGTTTCTCGGCGGCGAAGTTGGGGCCCCGCGCCATAAAACTCGAACAAGAGCCCGCGGCAGAGCGTTTGCTGCCAAGCCCTACTTAACTTCCCATTTTAATCACACGGATAATTAGTATCAACGCGCGGGAGCATCTCCACTGTACCCGTGAACGTACATTTCGTTCAGATCAACGGGATAAGATCTCGCTAGGTCCGATCGAAATCCTCATTTCAACGTTTGTGTCCCTTGCGAAGGTAGTTTTCCAAGTATTTTCCCATGTCGAGTACCGAGGTTTTTCAGGATCAGAGAATGCGCTGAAATTGCCCGCAAGTGGTGCAAGTTGGAAAAGTTGATCGATCGAGGAAACTCGTTGCAACTGTTAAATGCCAAACAGCTTGTCAATTATCGACTTTTCCAATAATTAAACGACTTGATGGATTTGTGGTGTCGTCGAATGTTTATTGGATTGTTTCGTTTTACGATTAATTGGCAGACTCGCGCAGAACGCGGATGAAGTACTAGTCGGAGATGATCTGCGAGTTTTCAAATGCCAGATATTATTAAACGTGTATGCAATATTCCTTCGCTCCTAGTTTACCCAGCAATAAATTAGAAAGTCTTCTTGCTTCTCGCATTACCCCCGAAAAATTGCTTAATATTGATGTGAGTAACCACCATCTCGATCTCACAATTTCTTTTTAACCTTTACAATATACAAAACCCTTAGATTTGAAAAACTCTGAACTATATTACTGTCATTTGGAATGACGTAGAATAATAAGTACCTATATCAGTAAAGTGTGAAGGATTTTTAGTTCTGACAATTCACGTTTAAATAAATCGGACAAAGAGTGAAAACGTGGCAGTCGGCCTATTAATAATAATAATTGTATATGGATGAAGAGTCAGGAGAATAACATTTCTTACGGATTTTCGTTGGATCATCTTTGCTCATATAAGACACGTAAAGGGGTGCAATATCCAGAGGCATGTTTCGAGACCGTGTTTTTAATAGTGGATAAGGTGTAGATCGATAAAACAGTCGGCAGCAAACGAAAGACAGGGCAACGACACTAATACGAGCTGACTGCGCAAGAAGCATCGAACGTAGTTCACCTGGAAGGAAAAGGAACCGACCAGCCCCTCAGGTATGCTAAGTCTAGGTCAAAGAAAAACACTCGAAGGCCTCTCGCAATTACCGTCGGCTTTTATCTGGCCACGTAATGAGAACGGCAAAAAAGCCATGGAATGAAGAATGAGGATCTTAACCCGTCTCGTAAAGAAAATTTCTTGGAAAATGTCTGCGTGGGGAGTAGAAAGGGAAGGGAGCTCCTGATAGAATCAAAACGCACCCTGTCTTTGCGTGGATCAGAATTAGAAAACCGAGACTCTTCAAGTTTTAGTGATGTAGGTGTAAATTAAATTTTCCACCCCGGATACCCCATAGAAGGAAATCTGAAGATTGTGGTATGTTCGATTGAGAAATTAATGGGGACGAATTAAGATTCGGAGGCTCTACTTCCTATCGAATTTTTGAATATTTTATAATCGAGAATTGAAGTAGTGGAATATTAGGAATTTCAGAGCAGGAGGTCTGGAAAACGTATACAGCTTTGAATTTTGGAAATTGTGAACTAGTAGTTAACGTTTCTTTTCTTCCAGTTGTAAATGATAGATGCAGAGATGTAGGAAGGAAAGTAAGGTATGATGAAGTAGTTGAATCGCGATATAATTGAAGTTGTATAGAGCTCAGGGGATGCGGGAAGGAATTAAAAGCTAGCAACCAGGACTAGATACATAAATACAAACAATATAGAAAGATTATTGAGTTCTGAACGGTCCTTATAAATGTTTTTTTATCCATCATTGATTTTATTTTTATTACAAAAATATAGAAATAGGATATTCAAAATATTTTATTATTTACGTTCGGTTGCACATATTGGACAAATAAAGTTTATTACGGCTGCTCCGCACATTTCATGACCCCACCTGTAACAAACATTGCATCTAAACCATTGTTCTCCGTTAGGCGATATTGAGAACACGCATACTGCTAAAAGAAAAACGCTATTTTTATTAGGAAAAATATTTGAATCGATTTCATTCGTTAAGTACATCATTAATTAAGCACTTCTACTAGATATTCTTGCATTCACAGAATTATTAGGCTTACCTTCTCCGAATGTGGTGTAAAATTGTGGCAGTCCAATAAATTCTTACACTATTAAGATTCTCTAAAATACTTCCCTTTCTGTAGTTGTTTATCACATGACGCTGCAATTACAGTATGTCTGGGTTAGGTTTAGGTACTAATTCAGTGCATAATCGATAAATTGTAGTGCTTACTTTGCGAGATATAGCGAGTGGCGATATTAGGAACATGCGCGATATTAGGTACGGTCACCCTATTAAATCGACAAGGAAATTAAGCGATTACATTCCTCGGAATAATGCATTAGGGGAAACGAAAGGACCAAGGGGGCACGAATGTAGATGAACGAAGATAAGCTACACTGTAGCAAACCACGTCCAATTACTTGACGCACTGGCTGCAATTAAATAAATTCCACAGTGCCTCTTCCATCGTTACATCCAGAAAAATTCTGTCCAATTTACCAAACCGCGCCCAGTCTCCCAGGCAACAGCATCCCGCGGAACCATTTTAAACTTCCAGATTGATCAGAAATCGTATATCTCTTCTCTCCCATCCCTGTTCCCATCGAGATACAATTATTTTCCTTCCAGTTCGGCTGGATGAGCACAATTTTCTGGGTATTAACGCTGTACCTTTTTTTCTCCGTTTAGTAAGACCTGCGGAAGGATATAGTTATCACAGCGCCACGGTTATCCTAATGAGAAGATTCGATTAGATTCCGTGGCCGTTTTAACAAGCTTACGACGCCCCCGTCGTCGTCGGTGGTGGGGTGTAACCGTGGCCAGGCGAACAGAAATAATTGCGGGTCTAATGAATTATGCAGAAGCCGGCGGCGACGAAGTAAATAAACGATCGACGATAAATATTCCACGTCGCGATAGGTGGCGGCGTTATGACGAAGGTGGCGAGAATGGTCGTCAAAGTGTTAGTCGCTGGGAGATAAACACCCGCAGAATGGCACGGTAACGAGCCACTAAATATTTTAACGGAGATATTAATACCGATTTATGAACGGGTTAACCTCGCCGCGCATAATGTCGAGATTTTCGTCGGTGGCAGCAGAATTTTATTACATTACAAATTGTTGCGCCATTATGGAGGTTTAAGAAGGGAATTAAGCTGCTGGTTAAATGACGTTGGGAAATGGGAAACAAAAAGTTAGGTTCCAGTTGAGAAAAAGAGAAACATTTTTATTTCTAATGGTAGGTACTTATTTCTGGAGACATAATTAATTCCAACATGATTGTTAAACACGCCTACTTATGTTATACCATACAGTGAAAATGTTTAAACTTTTCATGGATACTGGCACACATGTGTGCATTTAGTGCTTTCTTAAACCCAAATATTTCTGAGAGAAAAAGGAAGATATGAAACATTTAAAACGAATAAAATATGACTAAACAAAGAAGCAGATCAGTTGTTTCTGAATTCAGAAAAATGGTCCTCGAAGAGGTTAATTATTTCAAACAGATGTAATATATACAATAGCAATACATACACATGAATGTAAATATGTATAAAGATAAGCAGAAAAATTTGTTTCCACTCTTCTTCAAACATATCTCACATCCCCATCGTGATACACATATCTTTCATATATTGCAATCTGACAGCAGATTTGGGACAGCATTCTTGTGCACGCTGTCTGCTGTATGCCTGGCCAGCAACAGGCTACCCAGCGACGCCTGAACAATGAAATACTTTATACAAATACAACGATATCCCAGTGAAAGTGTCCGCTTTATGCACGGTCAGAGGTCATCACTTTAATCGAATGCACACTGCTCGCTGTTCTATTTGCCCATTTCCTATAGACTGCACGCTAAGCTGAACCCAGACGTCGCGTCGAATCGAGCCGGGCGCCGTTTTACACTGTCATTTATGAATACATGCTTAATACACGATCCCCTTTTACACGCGTATTTTCGTAGCACGCATTGATAACAATATTCCAAACGACACTCGCACAATATGTTTGCTCCCAACAAAGCAACGAACAAGAGCTTTCACCGCTGTTGCTATAATTTCGTCTACAGACGAAACCTCAGGAGCACAGACGTGCTCGAGGTAAATAAAATTATCGCAGAATTAGAATTGAATAAAACTGAATACAGTTGGATCCTAACGTCAGGTCTGGGTTAGGTAAATAGAAGGAGACGATCTAGTGTATCTCACTGGCCAAAGCCGCAGAAGCTGAAGTGTAAGAAAGTTTACAGAGTAGGGTGGTCCTTATTTTTCAACTTTAAAATATATATTGTCTGGCCCTCTTAAAATCTTCTATTTGACAAAAAAAAAAAGTATCTCCGTATTTTTTATTTGTATATTTTGATATATAAAGGTCGCTCAAGGACTTTATATTTCGCATATAGGGGAGACCGGGGCAAAATCGGGACGTTAAGGAAAAAATCTCATAACTTTGACATTATTAAGTAAAAAACAAATTGCAATTGGGATTCATTAGAATAAACTCTTTTTTAAATAATAGTACATACCCAATTTGTTTAATAGAAGGAAAAATACAAAAAAATAATGATTTAAAATATGATCCGTTTTTACGATTTTACACCGTGGCCTAGGTAAAATCGGGTACCATACTAGATACTGGCCCTAGCATTTATAACAACGAAACTCATCCAATTCTCCAGTTCCCCAACCAGTTAGAACAAGCTGTGAAGGAAAACAAAATTTTTTTTTAATTTTTTTTTAAATTTATACCAAAATAGTAATATTTCATTGCCGTTGAGCGACCTTTAATCCTTAATATATTTTAATAAAATTTTAGACGAAATTCTTTTAAACTATTTGGAAGCTTCTGAGAGGGTCAGAAGACATTTTTAAAAAATTTAATTTTTTTCCATACATATAAGGACCACCCTATTACAGAGGCTTCATTCATTGGGTAATACTCCTACTCGATTTCACTCCAATATGCAAAAAGGTGCACTCGTTTTTGCTCTAAAGCTTGACAGGGGGGTCGCGAAGCACTCGGCTTATCGGAAGGTGTCTAATCGATGGCGCGACTCGAAGGAAGCCGGGAAGCTCGAAGTTAAGAGAAACTAAAAGAATACTTGACTGCACGGTGTTCAAAGAATATTAAGACCTCCCTACCCGTCGCAAGAGCAACACCTTCATAATCCTGAAGAAGCTCGCGCCGTTTCCGGCGCAAGTGGGTATTCGAACACCTCGGGAGCACCCTCGAGACACCGTGGACGGGGAAGCGCGATTGTAAGAAGGGGATAAAACGGCGAGCGGAGTCGGGACGAACGTGTTTATCGTGCAGACGGCGTAATTATGTCCTCGCAAGCGTCCTTAATGAAACTCGAGGAACCTCGGGAACAGGAAACGTTCATGGGAAGAGATTAGAAAAAGAGTTCGTGTGAGACGCGCCTTTGACTTTTATTTTCAAGCACTCCTCTTCTACAGTCGTGAGAGGACCCCTTTTTCGAAAATCGTGGGAAGATTCTCGTTCTACGAGCACCAAGGCTTCGAATACACTTGAGTTTGGGGGATGGAGATAGATCTTTGTTATTTTTTGGGGGCTTCTTTGCTACACATTACCTGCTGAAGGTATTTCAACTACAGTTTTGTCTCGTTATAAGTTCGACGCTTGGGGGACAGGACGAACCACTAACGAAACTGTATGCTACTCGGCTCGCATTGTTTCTTTCCCGTTTTCTTTCAGTAATCCACCACTATCTCGACTCGAAGAGTCTAGCAAGGTAAGCATGAACAAACAGCCCCGTGATAAATTTTGTTGTTATTGTTTGCTAAACATTACCCTTCACCTGAAATACCATTCTGCGAAGTGTCAGATCTCTAGCCTCTCGTGTAAGGATAATCTGTGAATAAAAGCTCTTAACTTTACCATTTTTTCTCGCTAACTACTTAAAAGAAATAAATAAAATAAAAGCGGAAAATAGCTCATATTAGCTGAACTTCATATAGTTTTTACAGAGTTGTAAATCAATTATTTCGGGTAGACATGGAAGGCCTGCACGTCTATGGAGGGACCAAGAGCGATCATCCGCTATTCCCACTATTTCTTTCCTAGTTGCCGCGGCAGAGAGCAAAGGCGAGTCGAATAGACTACTCGTCTCCAAAATTATTCACGAGGTTCGATCACTCTTGGAGACAGAACTGTATTTAACACTTTGAGTCGGGTAAAGTTTCGAGAAATGCCCCTTCTAGTTGGTCATGTATGGCTGCGGAATTCAATGGTGTTGGATTCTCGAAAATGGAAGCAGAGAGAGGATAATTGAAGGGGAAGTGAAGAACTTGGTTTTACGTGTTTATTTTACTAATTGTAATACAGGAAGATGTAGATCTTCGTTCTTCCTTCGTAGACTATAATTACAAGAGACTTGCATGGATTTTGATAGAAGTTGAACGCTTCAGTGTTCAAGAGAAATACTCGCACAGTGTTTGCTCTGTTCACATCTAGGTATCTCGGTGTTCGTCTCCCCTCAGCAATTGATGCCTCGTAAGCTCATGGTAAAGCTCACCTAACGAGGCTTGATCACCGAAGTTAAGCTGCATTGAGCACGGTCGAAGCTTAAGTAGGGATCCTAAGAATTGGGCGTGCTATAGGTGGCACGGAACCTATCTAAATCGGCAGATCCGCTTATCTTGGTTAACTTATTACATACCCAACTGTTACATATCATTCGCACTTTGATTTATACACTTTAGTAATCAGTTTGCGTACAGTGTAGCTGAAACATGAAGTTCTCAGAACTGATAACTGATTTTTTGATGAGCATGGATTGAGAAGTATTCTGTTTCTAAGATGGTCACTTCATGTAGCTAATCGATATTACTGTATTAGTGTATAGGTACATCTTATTAATTTCCTCTCAAGTTTTAACACTCCTCGATATTTAACAATTTTATGTGCATTTATTCCTGCACATTCCTGGAGATCGTTTACGTTGTCAGAAATGCAAATTGAACCAGGAAGAGAAATGGATTGGATTCATGCCTGATGACTGAAGGAGTTGTGTAAATCCAACATCCATCTGATCTTTTTATCCATCTCCCGATACTGCTGGTCAAGGTCTTTCCAGCTAAGCTTAGAATCCCTTAGCATTCGCTTCAATATTTTGTCCGCCCTCTCTAAAAATTGTTTAACAAAATTCCTGCTACAACGCCCTCGATACACCTTGCCTTAATTTTGCGCCACAGTTGTAGCTCTGTACATTTAATAAATCATATTTGAATGTCTCTGTGTTATCGGCAGCGTTCTGCTCTGATTATTTCAGATCCGAATGGTTTCGCATTCTATCGTCCTAACGAGATTTACGACTAGGTCAAAGACCACATAGAACCCCACGTAGATCGCATGAATCAGGGGTTAGACACTGGGTAACGAGTAATGACTTGGAGTCACGTAACTATCAGCTGCCACGTGACGAATTGTTTAAAAATGTAAATAGAAAGATGTCGAGTAACCTGACATCTTTTTAGTAAATTAGAAATTAGAACCACTACTGCTCAAGCATCCACCTATGAAATACAAGGAGGCAATGTCTTCGATAAAAAGCAGGACGCTTTCAATAAAAAACAAAATTGGGTATTTGTCGCTAATCTTCATGCGAGCATATACTAAACTAGCTTTACTACTCGGCTATGGCCGAAATTTAGATTCTGATTTTATAAAAAAAAATTGTATAGTTTTTTCTGTGAAAATGGCCACATTCATCTGGATTAGCCAGGCATAATGAGCTGAGCTACATTTCGTGACCACGGAGTTTACCGTTCGAAAGTTTTTAAACGTTAGACAAACACACAAACATGGAATAAACTTTCTGCTTTATAGTGTAAGATTATCAATGGAAATATTTGATTCGCCTCTTTAATCACAACACTGAGATCCCAGCAAGTACTAAGAATCCCACAGGAGATTCACTTACAACATCGCGTTTTCTTTATCGAATCAAGCTTTGTCGTATTCCAAATGGCTCCAAAGACAATTATATCCACACATTGAAAGCAAAAGTGCCTCGCAAACAGTCTCGCCGTCCGAGACAAATTTCGTAACAAGCAGAGCGCGACGCACAGGCAAGAACGACACTCAAGCCATCGTTCTGAACAATAATTGTTGCACAGAGGCACTTGAAGACGTATCATCCCCCCATCTTGCGCAGAAAGGGCTGTTGAATATTTGAGGGGACCCGCGGGGCGGCCCCTTGTGTTACTGTGTTTCAGAACAAATGCCGACCCGGCGCACAGAGAAACGTGAAATATTGGACAAATCTAAGAAGTGCATAACTAAAGTCCCTTTCAACGTGCAACTTGCCCGTGTCATAATCTTTGAGATTCATGCCGGTGGCTAACCGGTACGGTGAACTTTGAGACGTTGCAAAGTAATGGGATCTAAAACTCGACCGACAGTGATTTATCCAGACTCTGTACTGCGAGCGAGCGTTGCCTTTCCTGGGGAAAATGTTTCAGTCGACGAAACTTCAGCCTCGAGATCGTCGATTTCACGGCGCGACAGTTTGGTCGGTTAACTAGGGAAGGCGAGTTAACCCGTCAGTTAAAAGTATCTTCGCTGCGGGCGGAATGAGTTAATCTGTTGCTTGAGAGTTCCTTCGCCGCGGAGGAGACGAGTTAAATCGTCGCTTGAAGATGACTTGGGAGAGGCGGGTTAACTCGCCACTTGAAAATATTTCCTGATCCCGGGTGACTAGATCTTTTTCTTCTTCTTTCATCCCAAATTGGATTCTGAATATATTGTAACACGTACTTTGAATTTCTTTATGGTGTAGGAAATATATCTGATTTGTTAAATGAAGAGGGACTAGCTGAAGTAAGGATGTAATTTTTACAATTTTGAAACTATGTTATAATTGTTTTAATTTACTAGTGACGATGATGAGACGAGAGGAATGAACAATTTCCTTCTGCTTCGATAGCTAGAATAAGTGGAATAAACAGAGCAAACATAATATGTACCGAAGCAATTAACAATTAGTATAAAATAATGCCATTTAACCGATGTCGAACCCTGAATACGAAGGATTGGACGTGTTGGTTTACCGCGGCGCATAGATCGACCCATCTGATGCTCAGTTTCCTAAACAAACTTTTTCTCTAACTAACCTCCGATTTCTAACTCTGTAACTAACTTGAAAACTTGCTGCCCTGGTGTACACCCTGCTCCACGTTGCCAGAGAATTTCTCGTCTTTGTAAGATCCAAGTTCCCGAGAAGTAACGCTCATTCTGTCGGAGAAATCATTCTTCCCCATAATATTCCATGCAATTTGCAACAAGCACTCTTGTACTTATACTTAAAAAATATGCACACTCTTTGCATAATGGATCTGCAGCTGTAGGGCAGACTGGGGAGTATGTACGTATGTACTTATAAATCAGGTCACGTTCCCCACGTAGAAAAGAAAACCGCTCGTCTGACTATTCGCCACCTGGTCGACCATAACCTGATAAAAAATATAAGAACACTTCACCGCGAATTTAAACTAGACTTCGCTTTTAGTGGTGGAGAGGCCGTTGCGTCGTCTCTCCCTGATTTCAAACGGTCTGGCTTACCTTTGAGTAACACGGCAGAGTGACTCAAACCCTTAGCCTGGAGTGAGTTATAATAAATCTGGCAACCTTGATGTCGGCTCGGTTCTACGTTTGCACTACTTGGAATCCCAGAATATATTATCTACCCTGCATCGTGTACCTATTCCATTTCTAGGTCGTGTTTCGGTTGCTCAAATATCTGGAAATATTTACGATTTCGGAGAAACTGGAGTATTCGACCAACTAATAGATCGTTTTAAAAATTGTACTACCCATAGTATTGGTAAATTTCTATTTGAACCAAATTTCGAAACATAGAGTGTTATATTAAATCGACTCCCGATCAACCTAAAGCGAGGAGGGTGCTTCGCCAGTTGGGGGAGGGGGCATCGACGATTTGTAAATGGGGAGAAATCCTAATTGGCGTTGCGTATCATTCATAGGCTGGAAGAGAGGGAATTTCGGAGGAGGAGACGCATTTTCTTTAGAACTTCCTGCAATACCCCCTTAACGCGATAGTGGTCGTGGGGTGAAGATTTCCCTACGTTAAACAAATTAAGGGTGTGGGAGACGGAAGAAACAGTCAACGGCGCTGTTCGCTCCCTCCACGCTGGGCCTGCCAATAGTAGATACGAAAATACTCTAAGATCGGTGCAATTGCGGAACAATCCCTATGAGCGAACGCGCTGCGCATGCGTACCGGAGGCGCGTCGATCGCGGCGGCGCAAATTCCGTGCGAGAGGGGGATCGACGCGCAGGCGTAAGCTTCGTGCGAGAGGGGGGTCGACGCGCAGGCGCAAGCTTCGCACGGGAGGGGATCGGCGCAGGCGCACGTTCGCGCGGGAGTATTCTGACCCAGAACCGGAGCCGAAGCCGGAGCAGAGGAAGGGCAGAGTTGGCTAACTACAACCCACAACTACCACGGATGGCGTTGTGCAGTGTCTGACATTTCCCATTCAAACTACTTCCACCTTCTCGATTCCTACCACAGCGCTTTCCACTCCCTTTCACCTTAACCGTATACTTACTCGGTTTACGAAAATAAGAGCCAAGTTTCTCGTCCACCAAAAGGAAGCACTAGATTCGTTCGATGATTTCTCCGTAACATGTCCGATCCTGGGGACTCGGAGAACTCGTATCATCTCTTTGCAGCTGATTTTGACGCACGACGTATCCACAGGTGATCCGGGATATCCCTTTCGCGCAAATAGGATTCATCGATTACGAGGAGCTCGCGTGACTTCGGCCGCCATTCGTTCTGCTCTCCCGGCTCAATTCGGGCAACGCTCGATGAATCATTCTCCTCGCGGCGAACTTAGATAATTTCGGGGAGGGTGCACTCTCGCTTTCGTGACAGTTCCGATGCTTTCGCTGACCCGATGTATCGGTGTGCATCGAATCCCACACGAATCGTGGCGGAATGGCGTGTCGTGCACCTGGCCCGAGATTACGCGACAGATTAATTCGAATCGAATTTAATTACTTAATAATAACAGCGCAACAAAGCTCTTGACGTGACCCAAAACTTTCTAGGAATCGAGATTATCAGGTGGAAAAAAGAGAAGGAAGTGTTGCAGGGAATTGTTTGTCTGTGGTGGGCAATGTAATTAGGAGGAATGTAAGAGGTAAAGCTGCTGCGATTATAGTATTGAGGATTTAATTATTCTTATTTTATATCTACACATATCTTAGTCTATGTTCTACTTCTCCTGTTTCCATGCCGCGAAACGACTCTATATATACATATATATTTCTCTTCCGTTATATAGGTTAATTATTATAGACTGCCTCTTACCTACTTAGCTACGTGCTTCGTTGTAAATAAAGGCTACTTCCCGTTAAATAAATAAATATGGTGGTGCAATAGGAGCGGTGTTGAGATTGTGCATGAAAATGTATTATAAGTTGAATATTGTATAAGAACACATTTTTTTATTTGAGATTTTGTTTTCATGAGTAACTTGAAGTAGGTACGTCGGATTCACAATTATTGGTAGAACGAAAATACGAATGGGTATGGTACACCTGCGGATGAAAAGAATTGCCGTGGAAAATTAAATTGAAATTGTAATACAGCCTTTTCTCGATCAAGGTTTTCGAACTCAATATTCTGGAAAACAAAGCCTCGTTCGAAAATAAACTAGATATTGCACAATTCCGATTTATTTTACCACAAGGATTTATTTCATCTGCATTTACGCCATATTCACTGTTTCAGTTTGCCAATTTCTAGTTCAGAGTTTTTGGAATAAATTTATTTCCCACTCCTTTTTTTTCACCTAGAATCACCTCCTAGCGCGTTGTACCAATTACACCCGCTATTACTCTAAATACTCCAGCTTCACTGAAGACAGTTGAATCTTCCAGTGCCAAGAGAGTTCGTTTGCATTTCCATTAATTCAGTTCAATGTCAAGTTTAATCGCGCGAGGTCCGAGCGGCTCGAACATCTAAATAACAACCGGAAATAACCATCCCCGGACCTAAGGGACAGCCTTGTCTGATGATAGCGTCGTAAAAGTTGACAAGGTCCTTCGGGCCTGCGATGCAGGAGAATCGATGCTTGCATCGTGAAAGTTGACACCCCAAGTCCCTGGAGCGACGACATGAATGTTGACGGGACGTCTGGTGTCCCTCGTACGCCTGGTATCCGGTATCGACGATGCATCAGGAAAGTTGACGTCGCTGGTCTCTGGAGTGTGAAACTCCGACGCGAAAAATCGTGGCGTCGTGAAAGTTGACATTAATCCTTGCCTGGATCTGTAGCGCTGGTGGCACGCGATGTTGTTATTGTAAAAATTGCCATCCCATGGGTCCCGGAGCCCAGTAGGGACGATAATGGTGGGAAGTTGCCACCAACTTTATTTTTTCCATTCTAGTATTCAGTTTGCAGGAGTGTGGAACACGCCACCCTTGGCTTTTGTATTCCTTTCTAACGTTCAGTGGTGCACGCGAAAGTTGGCATCCAGGCCCTTGGAATTCATCTAATAATAAATGGTGCGAATGTGGGTATTAGCAGACAAGTCCTCTGGGTTCTTGTGGTATTCCATTATAAAGGCCTGATGCTCGGTAATTCAAACTCCTGAGCACTTCTAACATCCAGCAGCGAAATTGTAAGTGTTGGCATCCAAATCCCAGAGTCGTTCTAATATTCAATTATACAAGTGTGAAGTTTCATGTAATTGGCTTTTGGGGTAGCTTGGGTTATTGTAATCTCCAACAGTGAAATTGTGAAGCGGACTAAATTTTTCGTTAAAGAAATTACCGTTAATTATTATTGTTACCGTTAATCACCGAATATTACTGTTGTGCTCCAATTGAAAGTTTATTTATTTTGAATTTAATTCAGAGATTTCTATTTCAGTCCCATTCCTTTAAATTGATTTAATCATGTCATAGAGTACGTATCAATCCTACACATAAAATTCTATTTAATCTTGAATTATTTGAACTTATTTACAGTGATGAATTGAGTCATAGAAAATAAGTGTGTAAATTGAGGGGAATAATTTGGGCAACCGTACAGTAGAATTTGTGTTACCATTCTATCCTATATATTCTGCGAATAATACACTGCTCAGCTGTCAAAGCAGAAGTTAAATTACAAAATGTAAATGCCTGAACATTATAAAAGAAGTTTCGACGTACCACCTCGGCGACATGCATTTTACTTCAGCCTGTTTGTTGCGGTTGATGAAGCGAGGCTATATATATGCTAAATATTTTCCAGCGAGTTAAAGTTCGGCTACCTAAACTTTTTCAAAAATCGATCTTAGGTATAAATGCCCTGGCAAACTTTTGGTAGAAGTCTGTTGCAGCGTAGAAGCGAACGTGTGCGGTGAATTGCAGTTCTCTCGGGTATTTAGTGACGACAATGCAATTAGAGAACAAAGTGATTTCAAACGAATTGAGGTGTTTACATTTCCTGAAAATATTCTAACGATAGAAAGTAGCGACACTTTGGTATCAAATAGTAGGTACGTAGAATATTATCTAATTCCAATTATTTCTACTTTTCTCGCCATCGATTCCACGATTGCTACAGCAGAGGGGAAGTTAATCATTGCAACTTCGAACAAGTTTGCTCGACTCGGAACCCCCGCACAAGAATCCCAAGGTGAAATTGCCCCCGATGCAACAAATAATTCCATTATTTCCACGCCGTCCGAATGAAAACTGCATAAAACTCGATTACCAGTTTCGCGAAACTTACGAGCGAAGTAAATTGATGACGAATTGTGCGCTTCCGTCGGCTCAACGTGACTGCATTGAACCGGGAAAAATTGTCGCTGATGGCAGAACAATTTTTAGTGCTTTTTAATATAAGTTTGTGGCTTCGAGAATCGATAACTTTTAGCAACGTTCTATATTTGTCGGACACCGGCTGCGTGACAAATAGTAGCAACGCGAATACAAATTAAGTTACATTTACATTCCAGCAGAATCAATTCGAGAATTAAATGGCACTGATTGCCAATTATGGGGGGATATATAAATAACCATAATCTGCTGGAGATAAATTCAAGCGAAGTAATTATAAACTTGCTTTCAAGCGTTGAAGTTTCTCGCATTTCAATAATTACTCTATCGACAAAATTAAATACACGCCGATTCCTTTAAAACTAAAAACTAGCATAAAAAATTGTTTCCGTAAAAGTAAAAAATAAATTTAAAATTGACCAAACTTATAGGTTTATCGAAGAGGAATAATGGGTAGGTAATGGACGTCGAGGAATAAACATAGCTACGTGGGTGGATATAATTGATATAATTTAATTCGCTTACAAAACAATACTGCTTCGAGATAGATTCCATTCTTTGGTACATGCAAATGTTGAAATACTGCGTTCGCCTTAACTAAATAGAGAATCTCTCGGTACAAGTCAATCCCTCGATTAGGAATCATTGCGATTGAAGGGACGAACTGTGAAGGAGTGCGGCTGACCTCAAAAACAAATTCATCGAAACCCTTAAACTGCAACCCTCGAAATTTACACCAAAGTAACCACCTCCTACCCCAAATATCAATAAATCCATAAACTAAACCTCCGTCACAAATCTCGCAGCTACTGGCTTCGAGGCTTCCAATTTCCAAACACAAATCTCCTGTACCCCGATAAACCTTACTATCACTAATGAACCATAGATTCGTCGTTCAATTGAAGCACAGCACGGTTGGATAACTTTGTCCGTAGTAAAAGTTGGATCGTTCACGTTGCCTCCCTTCACATTCAATCCCCGCGGTCGCTAAGCTCGCACGTCGATCCCACGGCCGATTAGCCGACTAATCCGCGGGAGTAATTAGCCTTGTTCACGCGTGGATATAAACACCGCGGCTCGATTGCGCCCCGAAGCGTTCACATGTGTCGCTGTTCGTAAAACATTATCGTGAATGACACTGATTACACGGTTCCGCGGGAGCATGTTGACACAAAGTGGAACGTGGAACAACCAACATCCGCGCAATTCCGCCGTTTCACATATACGTGAGGTCAACGGCAGGTCCGCAAGTGACGCCCTGTCACCTGTCGATAAATACACGAGAGCACGTGTCACGCATTGTCCGAACCAATTGTGTTAATTAACACGACCCGCGCCGTGGTGATTTAGATTTTTCATAGGACTTTAAAGAGCAATGAGAAAAGTGAACTGCGATATTCAGTTACAGAGAAATAGTAGTCTATATTCTTCGTAATCTCTATTCTTTTTATTGCATTCCCATTTCGACACTGAAATGAGAAATACCTTCTTCCTTTGAATTAAATTTTCAATTAAATATCATGGGCCACGTAGCACGGGTCGTTTTAAATCGTTAGTTGGAAATATAATCGTCGATACGTGGCACAGAAGCTGTGTTCTCTGTGAACTGTTTTGCAGTATTTATGTGTATAGTAGGAATACTGATACGATTGGCAATGAATGTTAGATGAGGGGGATTGCACTTCGATGAATGTGGAGTTTTTCGAATTTGTGTTCTTTGTGAATTACACGTTTTGGTTTACGTCTTGATTGATTGTGTGTGAAAAATTATAGTGCTATAGGAGTTCTTACGTGTGGCGTAGAATATTAACTAGTTATTGTAGAGGCTCAATTGCAATTGTGCTTATAAAGTGTTTAATTTCTTGAATTTCTGAAATTTGTTAATCAAGTGATTTTCATGTTCGTTGCAAATGCAGTGTTCTTCGCGTATTGTCGACAGTGTTCACTGTCGGCCCTTAGCTTGCGCCGTAACAGTACGAGAATAAAATATAAACGAGCGTCGTATAAAGCTTTCAGACGCTTCTCAATATCGCACAACATCAACAACTGTTAAAGCTCGGTAAATACAGCGGCCGCCTGTAATCTATACAGAAGTAAATTACGATAGAACCTGAATTATCCAAAGTGTCCAAATAGAAGATTTAAACGATAAAACTAAGAAAAGAGTAGACTAAGCAAACCATTTTCTCGATAATATAAATATTTCGAGTCATTTCGCTTGTAAAATTGCACAGAGTTATTTTTAACAAATATAAACTAAGGCACTTAAACAATTCTCTACAAACCCATTTCTAATGGTATCCATCATACGTTAATTACACAAAATTTGTAGTAGGTGCCATCTCCACGTTTACAGTGTGACTTGTGCCAGTCACAAGTGTTTTAACCAACAAACAGAAAGTTTGAATAATATAGTGTTGAAATAATAGAGCACTCGAACAGTATTTGGATAATATAGAGTCTACTGTACAGTGTGAAACGCTCGAACGTATTAGGCCCGTTTTAAACTTGCAATTTTATTGCTCTCGTTCGCGAACGAAATAAATCAAGGCTCGATCTCTCAAAACATTGAATCTTCGAAAGTCGATACGCTCCCTCCTCCATAAACAATTTCGCACGTACCAACGCCATTTATTCCCTCCCATTAAATACATCATGTAACCGAACAATTCATTTCATCGTCGAACAGTATTCATTGGTTACCGAACATTTGTACGAAACACTAACATAGATACCTTGGGTAATTAAATATCGAGTAATTCTTAATAACATACCGTATCGATAGAATTACTGGGTTAGCCAAAAGGTCTTCTTTTCCTTTTTAATATGGCGCTTCGATTGTAATGCGTAAGCTTCATTTCCATCAGCTCCATACGCGTACATACAATTCCAATGCATCGAGATCTAGTTTTTATCAAATGATTTGATTTTAAATATAAAACCTGTCATTGAGTCTCCTGAAAAAATTCAAGAAAACTTTTTGGCCAACCCGATACATTATAATCTCTCCGTGAAACTAGAATCTATAAGTTCGTCTGTATTCCTCTCGAACTTACACCGAGACGGGCTTTACAAATCGTCGCTGGATCTCTGACGCTAGTGCAGAAACCTCTGATGGGTTAAGATTCGTCTAACACAGAGCTCGAAGGTCATCAAACAAGTGAAATTAGTACCTCGATCTTGTAAATTGATCGTTCCCTTAAATCGTACAACGCAAGCTACGCTTTTATGCTTTGCACCAGAGATGGGCAAACTTTTATTCGGATGACGAGTAAACTTCTACTCGCCACAAACAGATAAGTTTTTAGTCGAATCAGAATTTATCCGAATAAATTTTAAATCGAATACGAATGCGTCCGATTAATGTTTCAATCAAATAATAATTTTTATTCGGATAATTATTTGAGAAATTTTGTAATAGATATTCGAATAATTTATTTGAATAAATGGATACAAATAACGAATAACTAATATTCGACTAAATGGAATTAATTCGGATAGTTGACTTGATATACATTTATTCGAAACAATTCGAATAATTCCCAACTCTGTTTCACAGTAAGCGCAGTATATATAGATGCAGGTTCTTACATTCACCACCTTAAACAAAAGTCTCACATTTGAGGTTGAAGGGTTCGATGTTCGCGCCGAATGAGTTTTGTGCGGCCAAAGGCAACGATGAGTATTTTCTCAAAGAAATCACGTACAAAAATTCACTAGAAAATATTGTACCTATATTTTGCATCGATTTCAGGTTTGATTAGCAGATTCGAACTGGCTTCATCTGTGACTTAACAGAGCGATTATAAATCGAACAAACTTATTAATTATCAAAATCAAATCGTATCATTTTTACCACAAACTTTGCCTTAAAAAGCAAGAATGAAAAGTTGTGAAACTCGAATAATGAAAATAGCAAACATTTCTTAATTATCATTACTTTCTTAAATGTCAAGTATTGCATCTTTACAAAAATCAATAAATTTTATCGGTAGCTGAAGAAAATCGAATTCACTCCAAATTTCGTCGAGCAAAATGCATGATAATACAAATCGTGCTAATTTCAGGAAGAAATTCTATTTTCTCGGATCTGTGCTTGAAATTCGTCAATTATAAAGAGCGTCATAACCATATCACCACTTGATGGTTTGAAAATCGCTTTTCCCGATCGTTCGTCGATCCATATCGCAAGAACCTCATTTTCCTCGCTCGAATCCAGGCAGAACTATCAACTAAACGTGCATTGCGATATAAAAATAGACCTCTTCGACTCGATTCCGTAAATAGTTATCTGAAAACTAGCGCTGTATAATTCACTATCATAGTACCTAAATCTCGCGTTCCCCACTTCTCCCTCTTCACTCGTCAATTAAGAATTTTGCCATACCGATCTGCCGTTTAACCATAAAACGAACGAGGTCGCTGTTTCTATTGCAATTTGTATTTCGTTACCAGTGGATACCTCATTCATCTCATCCCTAAATCATTTATTTTATTAATATTTCACTCGTCGAATTGCCGACGTTTCTATGATTCCACCTCGACGCAACGTTGCGCTTATGTACAAATAGAGGTGTACACAATTGTGAGATGAAAAATATTTCTTCGTAGTGCTTCTGCGCGAAAAGAATGGCACTTCTTCAGGAACGTTTGAGGGAAAATGAAACTAGTCGGTTGTACTGGGGTATTCTAAATTTAAATCTACCGCGGAAGAACTGTTTCCTGTAAATCCACCAGGTATCCAATAGTCCAGAATTCCCACGAAATACATCAAAATGTTTGCCACAATTACGAAATCAACTCGAAAATCATCGAGGGATGTAAAAAATTTGACTAAGTCCAACGCTTGTTTCCTTTTTTATTATTAAAAAAGAAAACTCTCTGTTTGACGACCCGATAGACGCATGATTTACCTTAAGCATTTATTCCAGTTACAGTGAGGCCAGGATCTCAATGAGCATAGCTCCTTTCTCGCAGTTCGTGGTCTTCCCTTATCGTTCACTGTCTCTTGTCAACGAAAGGAA
The DNA here is from genome assembly GCA_910592295.1 of Andrena haemorrhoa. NCBI lineage: Eukaryota > Metazoa > Arthropoda > Insecta > Hymenoptera > Andrenidae > Andrena > Andrena haemorrhoa. The sequence continues at coordinate 10,959,735 of OU342943.1, forward strand.
GCAATAAGCACTGCCGGTATCTCGCAACAGTGTCTTTGGTCGATATAACGATCACGTTTCCCTAAGAACCAGCCCCGTATCTCCAGCCCCGTTAAAAATACTACGCTTACGGTAATTACAACCTCGTTAAAGGGTAAAAAAGTCGCTTACAGCGATCATGTTTGACTGAGGAAACTGTTGTTCTTGGTGATCAGACCAGCGCTACTCTCTGACATCGGTATCACCGCTGACTTCTCGCCTTTTGGTAGCTTTAGGTGGGACTTTATGTTCGGTTTCAACCCCTTCAGGATATTCTGAAAGCAATCCAACAATAATAGAAATAATAGTAGATGATAAAAAGATGCAAGTGCCTGAAGATGGGAGTGGTACGAGCCGAAAAACATGGGAATTTAATTATTTCCCTATCCCGGAGTTTAGAATTTGGGTGCTGTTGAAATTCGAGGTCAATTCGCAGTTTCAATGCTACAGGTCTGACTAGTTTCAAGCTTCTATCACTTGATATTTCAGGGCTTCGAAATTAAATCTAATTTCGATTTTTAAAATATTCTAATGAAGCCACTGAATGAGGTCTGACGTTCTCATAAACCTATGTATTAATTGCTGCTGAGGAATATAAAGGAAGTCAATGTTTTCCAGACTCTAATTAGAACGTGGTGCCTTCTTCTTTAAAGTGGTTGGTATTAAAATAAGAAAACAAATTTCTGCATCTCAAAATAGAGGAAAGAAATTAATATCATTGCCACAAACCTACTTAGTCCGTGTCATCATTACTCAAAAGGAGATAACATTAACTCACACCACTCTCATATTCAGTGACAAATGAGGGACACTATCCAGCATAGTATCTATGGTAAAACTTGACGAGTCTGTTTGTACTGTGCAAGCATTTCACCTCTTTAATGGATCCTGGAGTCACGATGACATAGTAGAGAGCATAGGCTGGTATCCAGAGCATGGATGACAAACTCAGACAAACGCCCACGATTTCTGCCCACGTTGGATACTCGTAATCGCTTCCATACTTCAGAGGCTTATACTGGACGCATTGGAATACGAATATGAACTGCGAAAAGAAGCAACGCTTTAGCATAATCCCTGAAATTGTAGGTGAGAACGCTTTGACTGGCGGCAGCGTATTTTCAAATGGATATTTTCTGGAGAGCAGCGAAAGTATTGTCCAAGAGTCCTCGAATGTTTACTTGGAAAAAAACCGAGCTGAAAGTTCGCTTTGTACAAAACTTTGCCAACGAAAGCGATTAGAAGGGGCATTTTCAAAACCCTGCGCCACTCAAAGCGTTGAATTTGAAATTCATGAAGAATTTATCTGACCAACTTTGATGGAACAGTTTTAGTTGCCAAACAGATCTTTCTCCGAAAGCAGATTGTATCGAGCATTATTTACATATTGCAAGTGAAAACACTAAGTAGGTGCAGCGAAGAGCTTCGATCGTACTCCGAGTGAAATTGCTGGTTTCTAGCAAGATACATAGACAGATGAGTCGAATTACGCGTGTTCTAGGGCAGTCAGGATGAAATAACGATGTTGTCAGAGTTGATCGATCACGTCATTCTCCGCGTAGCTTCGAAGTTTTTAAACGAGCGTTGTATGCTTTTAAATTACTGATGCGAGCTTGATATACTCACGACCATGATCACTGGCGCGAACACCACCCAGCAGATGTACCAGAACTTGTTCAATCGTATGCCCATCATTTGGTGGATGCAGTCGCAGAACTTCTTCGCCCCGAAGATCCACGATATCGCGATCGTTTGGAAGAAGCATACCCAGAGGATCGACATCCCACTCGCTGAATAGAAATCCATTAACTGGAATATGTAGATCCCACCCTGGAACATGGACATCAAAATTTAATCATCGTAATGTTATTGTTAGTAACACAGAATAAGATTAACTTGAATTTCATTGAATTGTAAATGATCTACGCGTTACCGATTACCGATTAGAACTTCAAGTTTTTAAGAACTACCTGCAACAATTCCCTTTACTGAATTGAAAATTCTTTTAAACAAAATAGCAAAAGAGAAGGCTGTACAAAGCTTCTGTATGATATATTAAAAACTAAAGATTCTCTGCTACAAATTATAGAACTGATACTTTTAGTAGACTATGCAGCAGAAACTCATTTAATCTTACGCTCTTTTCGCAATACAATCGGAAACAAGTTGAGTGAAACTCAAAGTGGATTTGCAACTTTGAGTGGTAGTGTTATTCCATATATTTTCGGTACTAACATTGGTCACCATGGGAAGCCCGAGAGCTAACATTAGACAGCAAATGGCGATGGTGAACTTCTTCCTGTGTGGACGGAGAAGTTCAGGCCAGTTGTCAACGACACCTGTGATGAAGGATTCCACAATGCAGAATTCGCTGTCGATGCCAAGTATCTATGATAGACAACGTGGAATATTGTTTTTATACCTTTTGTCTAAGATTTAATTAATTAGACAATGTACAATCGCCCACACATTTGTTCACAGAAAACAAGACAGTGCCTTTCACAATTAGTTAGTCTTCTAAATGTATGTGAACAAACCTGTGGGTCACTGTATATAGTCTCCGATCGATACGCGTTAATAGACATGGATCGCGGAAGAAGGTGCAAGTGCACTTCTTCGCTCGAGTGAAGTGTTCCTTACGAGCAGCATGACGAAGAAGATGATTGCCCACATCGAGGCACCAGGAAGCTTCAAGACGACCTCGGGGTACGTGAGAAACACGAGGCCTGGCCCACTTTTCACCACTTCAGATACCTGTGTGCCTTGCTCTAACGCGATGTGGCCCAGGATCGAGAAAGTCACGCAACCAGCCAGAAGACATGTCAGCGTGTTCACTATACAAGTGATTAGCGCGTCTCTGTAATACGAAGCTCACATTTTCAAAGGTTTCGGCGGGTATTGTCGCGGTGAAATATTTAGAATGACATAATTATATTTGAAGAGAAAAAGACTTGGGTGTTTCGAGCATTTCTAAGAGTACAGAGGAAGACTGTCACACTTGTCTGACTCCTGTGTAAGAAAGGAATTATAATAATTCCTTGAATCGGAGATACTAGCATTGGAATAAAAATTCTGAGAGTTGTACTAAATGTAAGTCTTGACAAGGAAAGAAAATACTTCCTCTGTCAGCTAATCTTATACAACTTCTCAAAGAATTCAAACATGTAACATTTCACGGTTCACTTTCTTTGTTGGAAATGAAACAAGACAAAATTGAATTTCAATTTGAAATAAAGATTCGTTCCTCTCGAATCCCAATTTCAACGCCTTTTTTTTATCATACCTCTATTTGCTTAGGATGTTAAACGCACAGTGACATGTACAATATTACAATACGTTTATATGAATAGAATTGCGTGACGATGTGAGAAGAAAATTTAGAAATTTAGCTTGCAACTAATTGATGGGATGTCGCAAGGTTTCTATAAAGGTTTCAATACCATCATGCCTCCGACATCATGATGAAAGTCTAAGAATAATAGGATCGCCTGCTTACTTGTAGCAATTGTGATGGAACTTATTGTACGACCCCAAAGCAGGCAGTGCCCCAGTGCCGATACTGTACGCGAAGAAGATTTGCGTGGCGCCGTCGATCCATGGGCCCGGCGATAGCAACTCTTTCCACCGAGGCGTTACGTAGTAAAGCAAACCGTCGTGGGCGCCGTCCAATGTCACCGCTCTTCCCAAAAGAATGAAAAGCACCACGTAGGGGAACAAGGCTGAAAACCAGATGATCTTACCGCTCTGATGTAGACCACGCCGGATGATAAAGTAAACGAGCAGCCAGCCGACAATCAGGCAACCCAACAGCTCCCATTGCATCTCACCGATGCTGTCGATACCAGAGGTGATCCCAAGAACTCGGCGTCTAGAATGTCCGAGGCATCGTCACGAGATTAGAAGGAATTTCTATTAGGTACCTACACATACGGCTGAACAGGAGTGAAATATTTTTATCAATTCTCTGCCATTTAAGGGGAGGTTCCGGTCTAAAAATCGATTTTTTGTATTTCTTCTTTTTTCTCTCTTCTACTTCTGGCTCATGGATAGATAAGGAAAATTTAAAAAAAAATTGACAATTCGGAATTTTTAAACGCGTTGAAAGGACGAAAATATGGGGAAAAAATGATTTCAAACTTCAAGTGTCATTATTTTCTCGAAAAATATCATTTTTGTAATTTTTTCTGATCAGTCCACGAGCGAGTTTCATGCCCTTTAATAATCTGGCATTGTTTTTTATTTCAAACCAATGGTTTAAATGTACCAGGTTCCAGCGATTTAGACGAATTTTGTTATGCCTCGACTTTAACGACTCCCCACTGCCGCCTGCAATGATTAATTATAAAGCAAAACAATTATTTCTATAGTTTAAGATATCCTTAATTCAATGCAAAAAGTCCCATTAAATTATATATAGTAGTTTTCCTTTAATTAATTCCTAAAAATCACCTATTTTTATGAGCTTTGGACCGGAACAGCCCCCTAACGGGGTTTCGTCCAAATCGGTGCGGAACACCTGATATGGTTCGTTTGTAAAAGGCTTACACTTAGAAACGTTCAGTTACTTACTCCCAATATTCCTCGACGGGCGTGGTGTGATGGAAAGTGGCATTTCTCGTAGAATTTATACTTTTCGAACCGTTAACATGGGCCAAATCTTGGGAAGCGTCGTAACAATCGTCAGTGTTCCAAGAGTTGCCTGCAAAATCACGATAGCATTGATTGGGAATCTAAGGATTTCAATTACCTTGAAAATATTTCTATTTACATCACTCAAAAATTGATAGACTTCTAAATTTTCAATATTTCCAATTATATTACTGACCACAACCCTTCCAAGGTACTCCAGGTAGATTGGCAAAGGTGCTTATAAGATAGAACAGTGTCCAAGCAATGATGATACAGTAGTAGATGTCTAGGAAGAATACTATCGTCATAGTAGCATATCCAACCCCTAGAAAACATAAAAGCCCAATGAATATCACAGAATTACTCCACTTAATATTATGAAATTAAAGTTACTCGTCTCTGCATTAGAAGCTAATCTTTAAATGTACATAATCCCTTTACTAGGTACATCTTAAGGGGAGAAGGCCGTAGGAATCGAACGAAAAAATAAAATAAAACTTCCATAAACCGCTTCTAAAACGTTTAAAAAATATATTCTCAAAGTTATAGGCTGAAATTCAACTCCGATCGATACTATAGCCCGGTGAGTCAGCGCTATATATTCCTCAGAATATGAACCACAATGTTTAACCAAATTATTGATTTTAACTACTGTTTTTAAACAAATAAAACGCGAATGTTTGGCGAAAATGTTTGAAGTTCGGCCATTTTTAAAATATGCATTTTTTACACCATTTGTGGTTCATATTCTTACAATTGGCACATAAATTGGAAACAAAATTTATTGGTCTGTTTCCCTTAACTACCAGAGAGGCTAGAACCGGCGCCGTTTTGCATCTCGAAGAAAACCTATTTCAGATACTGCTCTATTTCTTTTGTATTTATATTATAATTTTACTGTTATTAAATTTTTGTTTACTTGTTATAATGTTAAATAAAGTACCCTTAAAGATACGAAAGCATTAGCGCATTGGTATCTTTGCAAAAAAATTCCTAAAAATGAATACAAAAATAAGTCGTTTATACGGGCTTCTCCCCTCAATATATCGCTATTCGAAAATAAAAGTTACTCAAAAGTACCGTTTATTAACTATCGTCCTCGAGTTCTCCGCTCTAGCTTTCATACACATGAGACTTAAGATTCGTGGAACGAGACTTGAAATTCCATAAGGGTTTAAAATTAAAAATGGCTGCGTGTAGTACCTTGCAACAAAGGACATAATTGTCCCACAAGCGTCATCCCTCCAGCACCGAGGTACTGCCCAATAGCCACTTCTTGGAAGAAAATCGGAATCCCACAAAACACCATGGCGATGCCATAAGTGATGAGGAACGCGCCTGCAACCAAGCAGCATTTCGTGTCATGATCGTTGAAGAGCTTTCAGACACAGGAACTGAACTACGCCAATCAGATATTCATCGCGCAAGCTGTTTCAATTAGTCGATATGGAGCACAACGTAATCTGATTGCGCGACTATTGGCGTACGTCGCTGTATTCACCATAAAAAATTAATTGTCCTCGGTTATTAGAAACGGTGACATTGATGCTGCGCTATTCCCGATGCATTTAACTGTTCTTAACAGGCTGGCCTCGACGAAAGCTGCGCAAAATGAATAATTATGGAATAAATACATTTGAATCGCGTTTGATAGGAGGAACGTGTCGAATGATCCCCTTCAATTATTGAAACTGAAAGTCTGCGCGACGATACGAATTTGTGAGATGACTGCAGGATACAAGTAGAAATTTTAATTCAATCTTCAAATTACGTAGCTCGTGGAAAATACATTCTGATACTTTCAGAGGAAGCTGAAATTGAAAAATTTGAAAGCGTTACCCTTGCTCACAAGGCATAAAATAAACTGAAAAATAAAGACGATCTTGGTCCTTTAGGGATTAAAAATCTATTCACTCCGAATTTTGCATAGCAATGCAATTTTAAATTCTCCTTCAATAAATCTCCCTGCTACCAAATAAATATCTGAGCAAATCCACTACAAACTGCATCCTTGAAAGCAATTAACTTTGAAGTAGAAAATAAATTCTCAACAAATTCTCGAAAAGAAATACTTAAAACAAAAAGCACAAAAGAACACCTAAATCATCAGTACTTGCGTCATCACGCATGTCCACGAAAGCAGTGCGAAGCAGAAACTTTAAAATTAAAAATAAACTCTCAAAAAATTCTAGTCGAGAAATACTAAAACCAGGAAGCATATTCAAATCTCTCCACCGTCGTGTACTTCAAATCTGAAGGGACACGTACCACCGCCATTTTTGTAGCACAAATATGGGAAGCGCCAGACGTTGCCCAGGCCGACGGACACGCTGATGCAGGAGAACAGAAAGTCCAGCTTGTTGTCCCAGCCTCCGCGTTCCGTGTCCTCCTCCCTGTTCCCAACTTCCGTGACTTTGCCCTGTGGCGAGGAGACCGTCATCTTGGGAGCTGGCCGAGAGGATTCTCTCTTCTTATCAGGTGGAACCGACTTGGCCTTGAACTCTATGAAGGTTTGCTCTGGGTCGGCCTGGTCCTTCTCCTCTCCCCAGTAGTACATTTTCTCGGCCATATCCCCTGAAACCACGAAACGACCGTACGTCACACTCGGTGGCAGCCATTCGTTGAACAGAGGCTTCCGTGGCATTGAGCATTTGATGTGCCGTCCTAATTCGAGGTAATCGATTCATAATTGCATTTCGACGACGGTTACGTAAAATTGTCCTGCACGAGCAGGACGATCCTCGTTGGCCGCAGACACGCGATGCAATGGGGATGTAATTACAGCCTGACAGTTGTATAATACAGCTGCTCCGGTATTCTACTGTAAACTTAAGCATGTCTCTTCGAGGAAAGTGTTTTACAGCATTCCCGTCACGCACTTGAATACTTTATTTTTTATAGACCTGCAATGCTGCATGGCGAGCTGATGCAATTCTCTGCTTGCACTGTGTAACTGTGTTTCTTTAGTGGACTATATCTGGGAATTCTTTTAAAAAATTAGGTATTAGCGTTTCTATTGTGGTTGAGAGTTTTACTGGTTATTACTATTAGTCTATTAATATTAGGTTATTACTATTACTGGTTAGTCCTATTACTAATTTGGAGAGTACCCAGGTGTCCGCCTCCGATTGCTTTGATTTTTGGATATGTTTTAGAGGACCGAAAAATAAGATATACGAGTTTTTTTATAGCGGCCAGTTTTCATATTTTGGGGGTGAAACCACCCCTCAAATTTCATGAGAATAGGTGGTGCCAAAAACCAAAGCAATCGGAGACGAACACCTGGAAATCTTATAACTTTGAGGGGTGGTTTCACCCCCTAAATATGAAAACGGACCGCTATAAAAAACATGTATATCTTATTTTTCGGTTCTCTGAAACATATCCAAAAATCAATGCAATCGGAGGCGGACACCTGGGATACTCTCCTTGTAAGTTTACAATTGGCTGTGTTTATACCTGTTTATATGTATAAGAATGTTATTTACTCCAAATATGGCTAAATAAACACATTTTATAAAAGAAAAGAGTTTTACTTGTGAGAAGTATTTAGTACAAATGTCTACATCGTGTGAAGTATGTATATTGAAAGTTTGGCATAACCTGGAGAAAGTAGAATCAGCTCTCTAGAACCATTATAGTCAGACACTAAGAATCTATTGTAGCAAAGAGTGTTGGGAAAGTTGTACTCTTACATTCCTGTATTTAAATACTCGGATATTGGTCTATGAATGTAAAATGAATGTACTCTTGGAAGATACCCCTTCTTTACAATCGTTCAAAGACTGTGCAAGATTAATGGATATTACTTTCCAGGAAGAGAAAATTGTCGATTGCAAAATCGAGGTGTCAAAGTGGCATGGGTGTTGAATCTTTCGAAATTTCTGCGTCATACAATAAACCACCCCAAATCCATTTTGTTTTTCATTTCATACGAAACTACCAAGATTAGACTTTTCGATTACCAAAAACCTGAAATCTAACGATTTCCCCAAAAATTTACATGTACGAATCCGTATCATTGACTTCAACTCCTAATTCTAGATTCTATACCATTAATCCTTCGTTCCCTTATTAACATACAAGCAACGTGAAATGCACGAACGACATTTCCCCAGTTTCAGTGCATAATACAGCGAAATCGATTTCAACCCTTTAGCGAGTGAACAAAACTGAAACGTTAAATTACTGCGCCGGTTCTTGGAAATTGAGGATAATGGATGGCCGTGTTCTGACTGTTGAAAGCGGAATCGATGTTTACTGTTGTGTGAATAAGTGAAGAGACATCGCGATGCACCTTTCGCTGCGCTCTTTCCTAATAATCCTGAATCATACAGGAGTGCAGAGCAGTTTGTGATCCAACCCAACTAACTTTTCCTGTATTTTCTTTTTCAACGCTGAAGTAGAACGCCTGAATCTCGCCAGTGCGCTCGAAGTATAGACTGATACAGACGCGTCGAGTAATTTAGTCGAGTAGCGAGTAATTTAGTGATATTTCGTGTGTGAACACTAAAATTTAGTCGAGTAGTTTAGTAAAACGATGGTAAATTACTAAATTACTCGCTACTTGACTAAATTACTCGACGTGTCTGTTCCAGCCTTTGAAGACAGTACTTTGTCTTCAAACATAACGGTGCAACTGTAGTGTTTGGAACCGAAAAATATTGTTTTGAATAATTTACAGCTCTGCTGTGTTACTTTATTTTAAATCTTTTATTGCTTGCCTATATGGGCATATTCTATCTGTTCTTTATTCTCATTCACTAATTCTTAATGACTGAAAGAAATAGTGGGTCGATCTTCTATAAAAATATAGATCTACTACCTCCCGCTTAAAATATATTGCAATATTTTCTTTGCAAATCAGAGATAAGCATACAGTTAGATCCGAAACGACTTTTAAATTGTAGAGTAATTCTTCACAATTTTTTACACAATGATATACAGTGCATTGCGTTTCTTGCACATCAGAAAAATAATTATTTTTCCTCAGAATAATTGTTTAGTGCTTGGGGAAGTGTTTTTTCAAAATCGAACGACTTTTAAAGCAAAGAGTGACATTGCACGCTTAACGCCAGTATTTAATATAGGAATATCGATTAAAAATATTCCATTGACCGTGGTTGCACTGCATAGGCCGTTTGTTGTATGCACCCAACGAATTTGATTACCGATAAGCTGATGACACGCGGCACGCGACCGTGTACTCAACGTGCAACGTTTATAAATTACTTTTCCAATAAACTTTTCAATCTGCTTCCACGACACTGTCACGCGCTTCGCCGTGACCTTTATTCTCGGTTAAATCCTGCTTTTCAATCGAGTGCCAGCGAGATTTTCACCGTTTTGTATGAAGCAGCTGTCCAAACATCGGAATTTGTCGATTAAGGTCAACAAAGCTGATAATACTGCTGGGAAATTTGCACAATCACGGGACAGATTGAAGTTCGTTGGTTCCATGCGATTTAGTGTTAGGAATGTTCTTATTTGAAGTTGGAAATTGACAGATTTCGAATTAGAGTTGAAACTGCGACACGGGAGGTCGAGAAAATTTTGTGAAATGTGATAATAAGGAGATGTTTAGGTGTGTCTTTAGTAGAGTTTCAATTTTCACTCCATTCTTGTTAAACAGAAGTCTAAAGAAGGGCAAAGAAGAGAACCAGAGTATCAACAGCAAATTCTTTTAAAAAGTCGAGAATATATCTTCATACGTTTAAAATCCATATACATTATAGCAAGTGTTTTTCATGTTTCATCAGAAAATTTTCAGTTTCTAATCCACTCGTGCAGCCTCACTATTCATCAGAGGCCAGCCCACCAACGCAACCTAGTCCTAAAAAGATGCCCCCTAAAAACACACCCAATTTCCAACATCCCCATTCATGTAAACTCAAGCAGCTTCCAGCAAAAAAAATAGGCAAAAACCGAAAGAAAATTCTTCTGCATTTCATTTTGCTTCATAACTTTCCAAATATCCGTACACCCTACATCGAACCATAAAGGTCTACGCACACATATCAGTTCCGTCAGTGTACGTGGTAAAAAATGGTAAAAAGTATTATTTCCCTGTTACTCACACTGAAACAAAGAGGCCATTGACATTGACGCCACGAACCATCACGGACTTGACCTGTGTGCGCAGACCTTAATCCCCCGAAACAAGAAGACACGCAGTCTCTATACTTACCCCTATTACTACTCGCTACAATACCCGTGTAACTCCGTCGCTACAAAAAGAAACAAGAAGGAGAACCGCGAACTAAAAACACAGCCCTTGAACTACCATCGAGCCCAGGGACTTCATTTCAGCCAAGTCGAAGAACCCTTCGACCACTTCCACGATCATTCCAACGAGGGTTATTTTTAATCGAATCCCCTGGCACATACGCAGTTGAACTAAAAGTCCCCTACTTCCAGAGGAACGTTCCTTCCCGCGCTGAACCCGCTTCTCTGATTATTCTCGATCCGACCCGGGGGGGGGGGGGGGGTTGGAGGGGGTTGGAGGGGTGCACGTGCCAACGAATAGTTCGCACACGCGTGTACGTATCCACGCGACTGTGTGCGTGCGGGTACGTGGATTTCATTAGCGAGATACCCACTGTGGGCACCCACGTACGCACGCGTGTGCACGCACACGGCGGTACTGGCGCGAGCGCGCGCACACGTGCCCTCTACTTGTGTACAAACACACTCGTGCGCGCGCTACGGATGCTGAACGCAAAATCAATAACAAGGTTTCTGTCACGTTACGACGTGCACGTGGACGGGCGTTTTGATCGCGGAAACTTCGTAGTTAATATCGTTCCCATAATTATATCGGGAAGAGTGGCCCTCGTCATTGATTTAGGCAGTTGGGGGCTGTTTTCTGAACGTCGCGCGAGAAAGTAGCGGATGTATTTCGGAGCCAAATGGGACCTAGTCTTTGGAGATTTCGTGCAGCTTAGTATCGTGAAAGAGAAGTCAGCGATTGGGGTGTCAAGAAGAAGCCAACACCGCTTGCCATCAATTTCCCTCGTATAACTAAACGTTGACCACGATCGAGGAGTACTACCGATTTATGTACAGCAATAGCGTATTCGAATACCTACGTTGAGCCCTTGGAAGAGCGTGAGATAGTAATTGAGAGATGATCGCTACGGATGTAGAAGCATATCTTACCAGAAGAAGGGAACCGACGAAATTCCTCAGTAGCTTAAAGACCTCCGTCGATTTCCCCGCAGCACAATCTCCTCGGAATCAATCGCAGTCGGCTCAGATTCGATGTTTACACTCTTCCTCAAATTACCAGCCACCCTGCTGGACACCCACGTCTTCCTAACGCGACTGCACGCTGGGGGATGATAGCGGCGGCGGAGAACAATCACGCCCGTCCCTCAAGCCTTCGAAGGTCGCCAGGCTCCTTCTTCGCGGGATCGCGATCTCGATGGGGCGTTGTCGGGGTGAAACGTGTTACGGGAACACCGGAGAGCGAACAGCTGAACGAATTTACTGCTCCAGAGATTATTGTGTCTAGAGGATCGTTGTGTGCCTCGTGTCGACCTACCTCACAAGGGATGTCGTTACAGAATAATGCTCCAATGCAAGATGGGGAGTGTTACCCCTTTTGGGCGCATGCGCGGCAAGGGGCACCCCCTCCACGGGGGTCGAGCCGAACTGTTCTCGATGGTCGGAGAAACCTCGCGACTCCTCTGTCGCCCATGGCGAATAATCAAAGGGGGCGACGGGGACGCGGTTGCTTAAATGACACGGCCTCTGCACGGTGACGTTTAGCAAGCCTGAGATTAGGTCGGGTGCGTGAAAGGACGACGGAAGATGCTGCCCGGATCTATCGTTGATCGATTCTAACTCGTGGTGAAACTTTTATTTAAGGGAAACAGGAATTTCTCAATTCAGTGTACAAATCAAAATAGAATTAAAAAAAAGCTGAAACTACTTGGGGAGAACATTACGCAAATGCTATCTTTCTATGTTTGAATATGGTAATTTAATTTTCACATCGGCGCTTTTTATAGTACTATCTAAAATCTGAATTTCCACTGCAGCGCGGAACATGTTAATTGTACGGGGAAGAGTTTTAGGGAAGTCTAAAATTTCAGTTTAGAGGGATTGTTAAAATTAGTTGTATTTACCCTGTACAAAAATTATATTATTAAAAATCTTACCCAACTAATCGTGATCATACAAGTATCAGTAATACAGTGATCTCTATAATTTTCTATATATGCGCGCCGTATAAAACAGTAAATTTTCGATACAAGTTATTAAAATCGCTAAATCCGTTCACCTAGTTGAATTTGAGATTCAACTACGTGACGTCCACGTTGATTTGTCCCTCGATTAGGATACAAGACGACAGGGCTAAGAACGTTTAGAAAACAATCTATCCACCCTTCCCTTCGACACATAACTGAACCTGAAAAGTCTACAAGAAATAGCCAGCACTAAAGCCTTCTATTCCCGATCTTTTCCCACGATCAAATGCAATCTCTCCCGCCCCACGTCAAACGTAGAAACCCACAAGTTCCATTAATATATTCTCCACACCTCGGCCTGATTTCCCCTCAGCTCTATCCCCATCGACCTTCTTCACCTTCCTTTCAAGCACGTCGAAATTTTTCTAACAGCAAACCGACTTTCCCAGACCCCCACTATTTATAATCCACAAATAAGTCACTCTGCACGCAATCGCAGAAACGTATACGGTTTTAAATCGCGACCTGTCCAGGCGTCGCCCGCGGGACGGTCTTCCCGTCGAGACGATTCAAAGTCCGCGTGTAATTCGTCGCTGGGCACGCGATACAGTCATAAATATTGCCCCGCGCACGCTCCGCGCGGCTCGCTTATTAGTCACCTGGCACTAAGTGCCGTGCTGCGGAATCTTCGAAATAATGTGCCGTCTGGTCAGCATGACCCAGAAAGATCGCATCGAAATGTCCGCTCGCGTTTCGACGTTCGATTAATGATCGAATGGCGGCCGATCGGCGTTGCGCCGTCACCCCCGCGCGCGTCATCTGCCTCAGCATCCGCTGGATTTGTCGCTGGAGTTACAGGGCACCACCGTGTGGCAGCCGCGTATGTGGCGTAGGTGCCTCGGCGACCGCTTGTCGGCGTCCTCCATGTTGTTGACGACGGCGACCGTGTGTAAGGACTTCATCGAGACCTTCCTCTGCGGCTCCTTGTAGTCGGAGAAGCTGGGCTTCGGCATCCAGTTCGTGCCGTACGAGATGGGTCGCACCTCCCTAAGGGGTGGATTGTGCACGTCGCTGGAGGTTTCGGAGCGACACTCGTCGCAGATCGAGCCTGCCTCGCTTTCGTCCGGTGGTATGGTCGCCTTTGTTGCGAGGGCCTGCTCTTGGGGCCAGTGTTGTTGCAACAGGGACGTGAGGATTCTGGGTTATGAACGCAGAGATCTGAGTTGTGGCAGGAGCTTAGTGGGTAAAGGATGACAGAAACGTGGATGCGAGGGTGAGGGGGGTCGTGATCGTGGAAAAAGGGTGGTTTTTCGGTTTTTGATACGTAGTGAGGTGGATGTAGTTAGTTTGAGTACTGGGGTCACAGATTTCGTTTTTAATTCGGAAGGGAAGTTAAATAGGAAAAAGGATTGTTTATTTGGCAGAGGAGTTGAAGTTCTTTCTTTTCGTGTGGAATGTTAAATTGTTTTACTCGATAGTGCGATGGTCTTACAGAATTAAAGTAAGAATAGGGAAATAACTTTTCCTTCCCCTATTGTCTGTTATAATAACCTCTTCAGATACGAGTTTGCATAACACTTCACTGTTCCTGACGCGCCCCTCAGTCCAGCTAGAGTCTCCATGATAAGGAAGCACAGATGATTAGGAGAAAGTGCGCAACTTAGAGTAACCCCTGCGATCGACATAGAGATGATCCAACTAATAAAGCCTGCTGACATTACTGGCGGCTGCAACCGCGAGGGGTAGTACGAGGACCAAACTCGTTGCCACCATTGATAGGTGACGTCTCGATACTCAGATTCCTACAAAGAAACAAAATATTTAGTAACTGAAGAATGTTTAAAAAGAACAGGATTTAGAGAGACAAGAAGCACTCGAAGATTAAAAAAATGTTGAAGAATAATATCAAGATCGATGAAGAAATTCAGGGATAAATTCAAGGCTCAAGAGGAATTTCAGAAAGAAGCTTAAGAATCAAGAAGAATTTGAAAATTCCAGAAAGATATCAAGAAATATTGAAATAGCCAAGTTCCAAATATATGTATGTACGTGTTTGGAACCACATACAAACTTGAAATTTTAGTGACACAGAAACTGCAAACCGAAAACGAAGTCTTCAGATGTATTAAAAAATCTGTTGAACAAATTACAAGCACACATACAACTACAGAATGTAATTTAAAGTCCGTTTCAAGTAGGTAAATTCCAGACGTGCAAAATAAATCCCATTTTCCAAACTCTGCCACATCATTCATCCTCAATCTTCTCAAACACAACTTGTCACTATGCATCCCACTTCCCATCAGCACACTCGATTCTCTAAGACCAAACAGACACACGCAAGCTACCCGTCAGACTAAAGGAGGCGACGATCACACTTATTCCACCAAGAAGTCGCCCTCGAAACTCTTCTTCCTCAAGGCTGTGTCTCAGAGCTGTCACTCCAAGAAGATCCCCAACACAGCTTCACCTGAAACCTCGTTTCGTCGCGAATTCACCGTTGAAACCGAGCCGACTCTCCACGAATCTAAAACCTCCACACCTTCGAGTGTTGCCCAGTGCCTGGGTCACTTTGGACCCGTATTACCTGCCCTACCATACGGATTTTAAACGACGTCCTTTTTCTTAGATCAGAGAAACAATCTTTCTATTCCTCAAGTTTTCCCTGCTACCCATCGCAGTCGGTAGCGTCACGCTAGAGGTCTTTCTAGACCCAGCGCCGCCAACTGAGGATCAATCCCGCCTCACTCTCACAGGTTATGAAGCGTTGATCGAAAGTTCTACTCACGTAACTCCAGTACATCCAGACGCAGCAGTAAAGCAGTCTCTGAAGGATCAGCCAAAGCCACAGGATCGTGATCATCAGCACCCAGCTGACCATGACCTTGAAAGCACATAGCAGACGTTTACCTCGGGGCTGGCTTTCAAAGGTTTTCAAACCAATCAGTGAATGGTACCTGGAGCGCCTTGTAGACTGTCGTGGAGGCTAGGGACTGAGCGAGGTTATTGAGGGAGGGTGGGTTCCTCCACAGGAGGATCGCCACAGCGGCCAGGATCAAGAAGGACGGCAGGGTGTGGATGAAGTCTGAACCAACGGCGATCTTCGCGTACTCCCGGAAAACCTTGTGCTGCAGGAGGAGGATCTCCTGGGGTGCGGAGAGCAAAGTGGCCGTTTGCGAGTAAAGAGCGGCCAGGCAGGACATCACTGCGGAGGCTGGACAGCAGCCTGATCCTTGGCTATTCAGTCACGCCAGCATCGGATTTGCCACGAAGGTGGTTATTGTCGGAACACGATTAAGAACGTGACGTTGCAGCCGAAATGAACCGCGCCGTCGACGTTCCTCTGTTTCCTGGTTTCTGGGTCGAGGTTGCGAGGGGACTCTGAGGGCATCGCGGAGAGCTTCGATCGAGGGTGCAATGAGTGAGGGATTTTTTTTGGCAAAAGCTTGTTTACATCTCGGTGGACCACTTGGGGGACTTCTGATGCTACTACATTGAGAAATGAATTAATGGCGACACACTGTGATACGTTGTACACTTTCTTTAGAATATAGAGGAAAGGAGGAAAGGTGCAAGGGGTTTAGGTACCAGGGGAATAGAAAAAAGAATAGAGTAGCATGATACCATTTATTCATCGTGAAAAATGAGATACAGAGTTTCGCCAAGGGCTATACAGTTCCCCACTTCCGTCACAGTTCAATGTGACAAACCTTTGATTCGTAAAATAAAGAAGCTAAATGAAATAAAGTCTTCGATGCGTATATACTTTCAGTCTCTATGTGTACGTATTTACAGCTATATACAGGTGAAATATTAAGGACTTAGATAAGGAAGTAGTCGGGTCCAACGAAGGACCCGCACTTGGGGAAGTCCTCTGGAGGAGGAACCATGTCGTTCCTCTCTCCAACCTGAAGAATAACGTCCAAACCTCGAGTCCAATCAGCGGCGTGCTCGTCCCTCAGAATCCAGTAACCTGGATAACCCAACCAAGTTCTCGTTACGCGGAATTTTTCGGTATTAATTAAAGTAAGCTAAATAATGAAGGTTATCATCGACTCGACCCTGAGTCCAAAGCTGTAATTAATGATTCTCTGCGAGGAAACTCTTCTGAAGTTTCAATAGTCCTACCTGGATTATCAGCCTTGAATCTAATGGCCACAGCTCCGAATTTGGGAACGACCACGGTGTCCTTGGCTACAGTGCAGTCTAGATTCCTGGAGAACAGTTTCCCGTTCTCGTCCAGAGTCTTCAGTTCTTGCAAAGACACGCTGCGTCCAAATTTCCTTGCTCCTACGACGTAGAAAGTGTATCCGTGCAAGTGGTAGACTACGTCGTCGGTGCCACCTTGGGGAAGAAATAATTTGGTCGCAGAGGTTGGAAGCATTCGACGTTTGGAAGCTTCGTTCCCTGGGACTTTCAATTGTATGGAATTTTTATACAGCTTCGAGTGAAGTTATTTTGAAATAGAATTTGAGGTATTGGTTGTTTCTATGTTATAAAGTGATTATTCTTCAAATGCTTTTTCTTGGGACCCTCTAGAATGGTATAGCGAAAATTTCATTTAAACCGACAGACCTAGAAATTCGAGAAGATTGTGTGACAAGAGGAGCAAAGTCTGTATTAAATCAAGTGTGCCTTATGTATTCTTGGTGCAACAATTCTTGGAAATAGAATAAAGTAGCGATCAATATTTCCAGCCTCCACAAGGAACAGCAATATACTACGTACATCAAGGCTCTTAACTCAAGGCTAAGCTTCACCGAGTTTGCTCGGCTCCCTTGCCCAGGTTTTTCCAAATCATTTCCGCGAAGACGCTTCTTCCAAGTCATTTTACTTAACTCTCCTCTCGTTAATAAAGGACCTTTCACTTGAAAATCATATTAACTATTGCTGTTAGAATTTGCGTTTTATTTATGCTCATCATCGATCACCACTTGCAAGAGCTCCCTTTGGCAGTCCCTGGTAGACCACGAAAGGATGTCTCAAATTGCGCGAGCGTGTTTACCGTGGTAGTAATTGGAAATCTAATTTCCCCGTTTCGTTTCATCACGAACGAAGCCCTAGAATGTTACACACATGAGGTATCTCGAAAGATGGTCTACCAACGTGATTCTTCAAGTTTAATTCTAACCCGAGGGCACTGTGGTTTACTTTCTTTTTCATTTAGTAGATTTCTAACTTTCTATAAAAAAAACTGTGTCTAGAGTGAGGCATTCTTTAAAAGGGATGACAAGTAAACATTTCCAGACTTCAATCTTTTTCTGAAAAATATGTAGCTTCCGTGCCACGCGGGTCAACGGTGGCCCACGAAGTGAAACTTTTATCCAAGCGCGGATTTGGAGATTTGGTGCCCCTATGCTAAAAAGCGTCTGCCGCCCTCTCCGTAAAATATCATCAAACATTTTAATTCAAAAGAGTTGATATAATTTTAAAATTAATTTAATATCACAACTCACATATGAGTTATTGCTAATTCGCTACATGGAAAAAAGGGAATTATTTTAAAAGTTGTCTTAAGCCTCTGCATTTAAACCTTTTTCAATTTCTTTCGCCCAACATTTTCCGCCGTAACGTACTTAGCCTATACACTTTCTTTTATCAATCAAACACCCTCATTTTTCAATTCGATATTGAAACCAAAGTAGAGGAGAAGGAATGTGAAATTGGAACAGAAAAGATTACAGTTATTTCAAAATTAATTGAAAATTTAACAATATCATTCGACTCGTGGTTTTGTGACTAAAAACAACTCGAAAAATTAAACTATTTGTAAGGTACGTGACGGAAATTGTGTATTTATGGAAATCGCGAGGCAACGCAGCGACTTTTTGTCACGTTCGAGATTAACACGAGAGGCTGATTTCAAGTCGATTGGTTTTATAGTTATGGATCGAAATTGTAGGGGATACAATTTTTTCACCCCCTCGGAGGTGAAATGATAACTACACAAACCTGCAGAGTTTCACGTCTATTGAATTTATAATTGAATCGCAAGATTTGATATGTTTCAACCAAACATTCAAACAAACCAACCAACAAACAAGGGGGCAGAGGAGTCAGTCTAAATAAAATCGTTTAAACATTAACGTCCATTACCTTGATCAAGGAGAATAATCTCCACAGTGGCTCCAAGCGGAATGTACTTCAAATGAACGCACTCACACGTGTCGACCACAGTTCCGTCACTACGGCAGCGTCGCGACGACGGCGACGGAGTTTCGTTGTTGTCGTTACGGGCGTCGTCGTCGTCGGACGAGGAAGCACAGAGAGTTTCTTCAGGGACGTCAGCACGTTGAGTCAAGAGGGGTGACGATGGGAACGTGAAGGTGGCATTGTTCACGTTCAGAACTCTCGGTCCTACCCCACCTTTACCTGAAACGCGCGCAAAGAATATTTCGTGGAAAATGTAAACCATTTTTTAATAACAAAGCTTCAGTCTTAGAAAATTGAACGAGAGTCTTAAGTTTAAGTACATGCAATACTATTGATATTATTTAAAAAAGTATTCAAGAAAAGTTAGGATATTTTGTGAACAAATGCTTCAAATTCTGTGACTCCGAATCGTAAGTACAAGTAAGATTTCAATCTCGACTACAAATTTTGTACTCAAAAACCAAAATAATCGGAGTCTCTAATCCCAACACTCATCTCAACCTAGTATTATTTAATCGTCACCTTCGCCACGGCTTATAAAAATTACACGTTAACCAGCAAACGTACTCTGTTTCCTCGGAAATTACAAGCTAGCAGACCTTCAGCCTTCTTTCCTCCACTATCTTACGTTTATCTAATCAAACATCAGTCGCCCATAATTAATCCTTCAACGACTGTCATAACTGACCGCGCCAGAGAAAGTGAAACACGATGGACAAGGCCAGGCATTGAAACCGACGATTAAGTGAATGCGGACACGATAAGTCAGACGCGAGACTCGGTGGTGCGCTAGATAATTAAATCTTCCGCAGTTTTCCGCTTCGTTGCTTCCGCGCTGAGAGACGTCCAACACATCGACCACTCACCTATTATCTCGTTCGTTTGGAGCTTGTAATTAATCGGCAAGCGTATGGTGACGTCCACTTTGGGTTGCGCTAGATGACTGGGCATCTTCCTCAACGCCTTCATTTCCGTCACGCACAGATGTTCGGGGTCCTCGCACTTTTCAGCCGGATTGGTGGTCATGGTTAGGCGACTCGTCATCGTCTCCTCGTTCTCCGATTGATTAATAGCCTCCGAAGTGGCCAACGGATCCTCCATCGAACTTCCCTTGTACTTCAAGACCGCGACGCCGTTTACGGGCGTCGTTCCACATTCCTTGGACGTGTGCACGTTCATCCAGTAAGAGGCCACGCGTTTGTTCGCCTTTAGGACGAAGTCTGCTCTTTCACCTGTGATGGAGGTGGTAGAGTATTGATGATTTTGAAGAATTGATAAATAGAATTGTGGGGAAGAGAATGTAGGAGTTGGGAGGAAAATGGAGATGCGGGATAGGACTGCGTAGATACGATCGATTGTGGGATTCTCAGAGGGGATACTTCGGTGACTCATGACTGGTGTTTTAGATACGTTCTCTTGGTGGAAATAGGGTTGGTTTAGAAGAGATAGAAAGTGTGTGAATGAGATTGAAACAGGAGATGCGGAAATAGCATATGTGGAAAGGGCTTTAAACGGGGCACTTCTTGACATGTACTGTAAATGATGGTATATGCAGGGCAACTTGAATGTATTATCTGATAAAATATAAGTACTCATTTATAAACCAAGCAATATCCAAAATACGAGTAAAATATGAGAGGGAAGTAGGGAAGACTGGGGAAGATTGATTCATAGGGAGGCTTGATACATTCTTATATTTCCCACGTAAAAAACAAAAGAAGCGTAAGCTTCTGCGTACAGGACGCTTTGTGGATCGCGTTAAGTTACGATTGTTTCAAGCTAATTGTGTCCAGAAACGTAAATTTATACTTCATTTTATAAGGTTTTTGTCACTGTGTATTGATTTTCAGTCTCCCCTAATTTGTAAGGGAACAGGGGAGTGAGGGGTATATGTAGTCAGCCGTGCAGAATTAGCTTCGACTAAACCTAACTCACATTAATGAAATCACCAGAAACATGCATAAATTTTGTACAAGTCTACCCCAGTTACCACCCCGCCCCTTTATCCACGCTAAATATAAGAATCTCGTATCTTGAGACCCAATAAAAAAGGTACTCGAATATTAATACACTCCCATAATAAACTCCTATAATAAACTCACTAATCATCCTGTTTTCCTACCTCAACAAAAAGCTAAGAAATCTTTAAGAGCCCCTTCAAAGAAGCCACCAGTCACCCAACTCAATCAACAACAGCCGCCAATCGTCGAATGTGCAGCCCGAAAGTCTCCTTCCACCATGCACATCTCGCATACCTTTAGCCAAGGTGATCGATGTGACTTGTCGCGGTTCCACCGGCTGCCCATCCAGGGCAATCAGCAGAAGGGGATGAGCATCGATGGAAATCGTTATTGGACAGGATCCAGCACCGCCAGCATTCGCGACACGGAACCTGTGACGTCGTCCTGGGACCACAGTGAACGTCGCGAGGGGGACGTTCGGTCCATTCGGTTGGCGTCCTTTACCATTGACCAGAAGACTCGCTGGCTTCGCGCGCCCTTGGGTGAACGTGATGCCTTCTGTGTGTTGCCACGGGGTCACCAGCATCACGTGGTTCTGCTCGTCGATGTCGTAAAGAGCACGCTGTGGGTCTCTTACGTCCGCCTGTTTCACGATCAACGCACCGAAGATCCCATTTGCGACGTCAGCCCCTGAAAATTCACCAGACTGAACCTTCCACGAGTTTGTTGAAGGAATGTCGACTGACTTGTATCCCTTTTAAAGTCTATGCTACGTTCTTAAAGGATTGCGTTGCTGATGGACAAGTTGCTTTGGAACTTTTTAAGTGGACTCTATTGGGGATTATTATGAGTGATTGTTTTAATATTAATATTTCAATGATGTAGCAGAGATCGAAATTCCTCGTTCAGATGCCAGTTTGAAACAGAGTTGGGCATTATTCGAATAAATTTGTATTCGAATGATCTCGAATAAAAGGAAGTTATTCGAGAAAAACGAAAAAATTTTTATTCGAATGATCTCGAATAAAAGGAAGTTATTCGAGAAAAACGAAAAAATATTTATTCGAATGATCTCGAATAAAAGGAAGTTATTCGAGAAAAATTAATACATTTTTATTCGAATGATCTCGAATAAGAATTGCGAATAAAGGAAGTTGTTCGAGAATAACGAATAATTTTTTATTCGAATAATGCCCAAATGTGATTTGGAAATAATAGGAACGCGAGGTTGTTCTTTTACAAAATTGATGATAGCTCCAGCTATTCGAGCCTCGAATTTCACATGTATGTAAATGGAGTTTGACGATGCTGTGTTTGCAATTACCAGCGTGCGCGTGCCAAAGATGAGTCCCAGCGGCGGACGCGCGGAATTTGTACTGAAACGTCGTGTAGCTCGGTATAGGGCACTGAGTGACCAAAGGCGCACCGTCCATGTACGGTGTTTCAATCTGAGACTGACCACGCCAATGGATCGCGGCTGCTTTACCCGGAAGCCGATTAATCACGTCTACCACCAAGATGTCGTTCTCGCAAACCTGGAAAGTAGGAAAGCCTGTCTTGAGATGTTGCAATTACTTCGGCGCATCTTAGTCGTTACGGTAACTTGCTCCGTGGTGAGTCTTCAAGTTACGTTATCTAAATGCTACAGGCAAGTCGCCGATGAAAGGTTTTCACTTTAATGTGCGCACACATAATTCTTCATAATTCGCACGTGCCATAAATTTTGCCCCCAATACAGAATGATTTTATCATATGATCTCATAAAACTCGATAGTTGCATATTACTTTGCAGGCAAAATAAGCCAGTAATATTCAGACTTTAAAGGTAACTCTGGTGGATGTAGCGTCAATACTTGGAGAAGTTATATCTGCGTGCAGCGATAAGTTAATGGAAAACTCGTTTATTACATTAGCAGTTGTTGTTGCAGAAACGCAACATTAAAGTTTTTTTTTTTTTTTTGATTATGGCAAATGCAATGAAAATTCGAGAGTTTCTATTTCAATGTTTGACATTAAATTTTATTTATTTTTTTGGATTATGACAAATGCAATGAAAATTTGAGATTTTATTTTACTGCTTAGCAGGTAATAGGTTAAATAAGTGTATTTAAATAAAAGCTGGCCGTTTCGAGTAGTTTACAAGGACTTTTGCTATACCTAAAAAATAAATGATGTAGATGTAATGTAATATAATTCTATACGTATAAAATACCTTACAGATAAAAGATGTAGAAAACTTTGCCTCTGCTTTAATTTATGTACACATATACTATGTAAAGTCATTTTCATGAGGGGCAGAATTTGTGGCACGACTATGTGCACTGCAATTATTATTTTTTAAACGAAATTAGAGTGTACCTCGATATTCGTTGCCACTTTGAACTTACTGTAACTTGTAATGGTACCTTTCATTACAAAGAGAAATTTAATGTGCATGTTACACAATTCCTTGATGTAACGATGTAAATAGAAGTACGATGTAGGTGCATACATCAAGTTGTTTTTACAAAGATTCGCTTTACATGTAACGACTTATCAAGTTTTCCATCTGGGAAATGGTATCTATTTTTAGCAACACATACGATGCTTTCCTTAAGCTTACTTTCGATCTAACGAGTTACGTGTTCGATGTAGCACTCGTTTTTCGCGGTAAAGTGCTGCTTTCTAGCTCGTCGACGGCAACGAAGCTACATACTTTGTAAGTCTATCTTCTAATGAGAGTGAACATATCGAAGAGACTTCACGGGTTCTCTGTTCAGATGCAATCGATACTGATGTGCCTCCTCGATTTTAATTCCCCTCACCGTTTATATCGTACACGTTTTAAATATTTGGTAGGTTAACCAGTTATCTGATTTCGAAGGAGCGAGTATTGCCGCGAATTCGTTTACGTAATAGCACACACTCGATTGGTGTGAGCACAAGTATAATATAACCCGAGGCACCGTTCTACTTATGCTTTCACATAATTTCACGCCCCTCCCCTTCTCTAATTCAGCAACGAATTGGATTTACTGATAGTACACGGAAATGAATCGCTATTGCGAAAGTTTTGCAGATTCTAGGTACTCTAATCCCTGCTCTGAAGAATGATTCTACTTTTGCGGGGTGTCAATACATAATATCTACTTAAATAATGAACCACCATTCTGCTACGCAGAATCCAAACACTTGCGAACTCTCGAGCATGACGCGCATGTTAAAAGAATGAAATTTAGTCTGAATTTCAGAACATCTGAAAGATAGAATATACACTAATATGACTAATACATCAGCAAGCTTCCCCTAAACCCCGAAGATGAAAGTTTATTGTTAACAAAACAGTGCAGAAATGTGCCTTCACAAGAATGTGAAATTTATAGAAATAAATTTTTCAACTAAAACCTGCGCAACGTCTGACAACCCCGACTTCGTTTTAACACTCGATCAAAGCTTAAGTGCCCATCAGGATTTCTTAACACTCTGAGTGGCGATAAGAGGGTCCACTTTGAGCCACCCTAAATATGAAACCATATATCGCGAGTATGCGAGTAAAACACACTAAAAGTAAAAACTCCCCGTTTTTACTTTATGGTAAAAAATTTATCTTATAATTGCCACGTTAAAAATGTTGAGATATCATATTAACAAGCGTTATTTAGTTAACAATTTCGGTCAAATCCATCAATCTTTTTTTACTATAGTTGAAGGAAATCTTTAAATTCAGTTCTCAAAAAACGATATGTTACTTACAGTATAGGAACTATTTATTTCACCACCCCCAAATCCACGTCTTGGTATCCAATTTATTTTATCCAAGATATCGACACAGTATGCCTACTTAGTAAATAATTGCGCAAAAGTACTTTACGAATACTAGTACTAAAAAAGGTGGAGGTGGACACACGATAAATATTCGAGTCACGCAACAAATATTTCCACTACTGTATTATCAGGATTACTTCTCGAAGAAAATAGAAACTTTAAATCATACCAAGATCAGAATTTATAGTAAAATCGTGTTCCGAAGCGTGCGAGAAGAAAATTATACAGTGCAAAATGCTGGGAAACTATCCATCTGAGGTCTGACGGTTAATCTCTCGTTGGAGGCTTGATTTCTCGTAATACCTGAATAGTGGGGCCAGGTAACTGTCGATTAGCCGTAAGGATTCCTCGTCTCTGTCCATCGGCTGACACGCAGTGATTCGACAAACAAGCTGTCCCGTTGTGTGGACAGTCGCCGCACGATCTGCGCAAAGAAAATCCAGCAATGAATCAAAAGCCTGGATAAACAATTAGACAAAGCGCGCGCCGCGTGTCCGCGAGGCCTTCCGCATTTCAGCTGGCTGAGGAATTACGTAACGGCTGTTGCAACGGGCAACTCGCGCCTGATGATTCCCATTGAAATGATTAAACGCTCGCACCGTTATATTAGTCACGTTTCTTGATAATGCGAGGCAGATGAGCCGAGTGTCAGGGATATATAGAAAGTATTGCGTAACGGCGCGAGGATGAGGAAAGGGAGATAGGGGATTTAAATAATTGTAAAAGTTTACAGCGTGTGTTTGTTCCTCCTTTCTGTTACGCGGTGCTGAGACAAAGCGAGGAGTTGCTTGTTTCAGACATTCGCTTTGAGCGCTGTGTAAAATCGTGATACAATTCTGTACTTCAAAGGGTCGATGCGATGCATGCTTGATGCGATCGGCAGAGTATGTTCGATGAAATGTTATTATTACCGAATTTTTTGTAATATATTTCGAAAGTTCTGAGACTTACGTAGAATAAATAGGGACGTTTGTGTAATTAGGAGAAACAGAGAAAAGTAAGGTAATATTGAAGAGAGGTTTGTTGTCTTACTTGCTGAGGGACTGGAAGACCTCGAGGGTGAGCTTCACTCGACAAATCATGGGCCAGTCTAGATGGTGGCATGGTCTGTCGCAGGAGAGGAATATTTGCTCTGCAAATCAAAAAGGAGAGATAAACAGATGAAACAGATGAAGTGAAATATCCAAATATTAGGGGAAACACTGGACTGCTATCTAATATTAGTGAGATATTCAAGAAATAGGAATGAAGTAACATAAAATCAAATATACAAATGTAACAGGAAAAAATTAACATTGCTATTCTAAATCAAATAGTATATCCATGCCAACAGGTCACAAATTATTCCGTCCTTTCAGCTGTAATACATTCTGCAGCACCCCTTCGAACACTAAATTACTTTACATAACTTGGAAACTATGTCATCACTTTTCTCTGAAAATGGTAAAAAATGCCCACAGTCAGCGATTCATATATTTCTGACATTTTTATGCCTCGTAACTAGTATTTCAAACATATTCACACATTGTCCATCATTTCAACCCTTTGCCTTACAATTCTTCTGACGATAACAAGAATCATAGTAAAATAAAAAATAAGTAATACAAAATAATAATAAAAAGAATAGAATAGCTAGTTACCATCTGCGAAATTATTACTAAAGAGTTCTCTAACTTTCTTAAATAAAACACGTTAGTGACTCGTTAGTGCAAGTCAAAGGGTTGAAGTCTCCTTGCCTTCTCAAAGTGAACATCCGAAACACCAGCGACGAGTTAGAAAAGTGTCTCACGAGGAAACATTCTCAGTAGAGGATTGACAAATCAAGTAAATATTAATACTGCTGGAAACCTTATATAATGAGAAAATGATGTGTATATAGATTATTTATTAACTGCTAATCAATTATACAACGCGAGAAAATAGGGTACAGAGGTTACGTGTTCTTTTTATACTAGGTATTAGGAAACACGTAAAATTCTTAAACTTTGTAGTAGTGTATTAAGATTTGTTTCCATTATTATTGAACACTAGCCCCTTTCAAACCTCTTCCCTTGGTCCATTGCTGTTGTAATGCCATGATCCATGTCCAGCCTCATTTTATTACTATTATTATTATTAACAGGCAATCATCGTACCCTATTTTCTCGCCTTGCATAATCCATTATCAGCTAATAAGCTATATATAACTTTCTCATTATCTAAGTATTCGATCAGTCCCATTATCTACTTGACACGCAGACCCCCTACTGAGAATATATCCCTGCCAGTTGAAAATGCCCTTGAGGTCCCGCCACGAACTTACTGGGCCTGTAATTGTTAACGTGCAAGAAGGTGGCCGCAGCCGCGACCATAAAGACGACCACCAGGACCCGTGCGCCATAGGTGGACGGCGCGATCGCGGAATGTGCACCCTCCGAGAACTGCATTGTCAACCTCGTTTGTTATGCAACGATAACAGCAGGTGACTACATTCTCCCCGAGCGTTCGCTGGGTTCCCAGAAAATCTCAGGAGCAACGTTCCCGTTGCCCAGACTTCTGAGAATTATCCTCCTGTGTCCCTGTTTCGGAAACGAGCACAGCGATTAAAGTCCCTTATCGGATCGCGCTCGAAGGCGATGGAAGCCGAGATTGAAGCGCCGGTGGAGATGCATGTATTACAGGCCGCGCTGGTGATTTTTAAGCAATGGCCCCGGGGATGACGGGTAAATCGATAGGGAGCATCGACGACGGGGATAACGAAGTATGTAGGGTGAAAGTTAGTACCGAAACGAAGGAAAAAAACGAAAGCTCTCGCTCGAGTGAAGATGAAAGTCGAAGCTGCTTGACTTTTGTCCGCTGATTTCTTATGGATAGACTTCCGGGCGTCTATAGTTCACTTCATCTTTTCTACCCTTTCTCTACGTGGGAAACCATTCGAGGTGTTAGAACGTTCCAACTTAAAACGAACCTGGGGCACCGTTCACTGGGCAGGAAAAAAGGCAACACACGTGATGTAACGATAGCTCGGACGTAACGATGATGTCATAGCTACGGCAATGTAATATCGGCTTAGAATGTTATTGACGAAGACAACAACACTGATTATTTGAATTCGCTGTGGGAAACGAACGCTTCTCTTTTGTTTAACATCCTTCCACGTTGCCCTTCTTTAGCGGTGTAAAGTAAATGCCCTCATTAATGACCATGACTATTTTAATTTTCACTGCTCCGCAAAGAATACTCAACTGGTAATGCAATTTAGAAATTAGAATATGGTAATCCTTGTTCGAGGATTCATATTACATAATTATATTCTTACGAGTCAACTAATGGGGCCATTTAACTTATCCCACTAAGCTCCGGCGATATCTTGAATATAAAACCCGCCCACTCTGACGGAAGAACGTTCTATCGATTTAACCTCCTATTCGAGAATCTTTCACCTCGTCCACTGACGCGGTAACGACCCACGGAGACGAAATTTCCCGATGCCCACAGAAAGGGAACGCAATGCTCATCTCGACCGAGTTCTCCGCATAATCATTCCAATTTCATGCATCCTTAAGGCTAGGACAAAAGCTTGCTTCACGCTGGAAAAGGCCCTGGTCGCGGGGAAATGGTTTCCCTCCGCGCGACCTTGATGATGCAAGTTAACGAGTTTTTCCGTCTGACACGGTTCCTCGGGAAACAATAGCGGCGCAGAAATAAAGCGAGCGAGGCTACGTTAAATAATACGTCCAGGGGAGATACATGAAGGCCATTCGACCACTCTGCTGGCCCCAATTAAACGGGGTCATTATCATTACGTAAAATCTTGTGTAATCCCCGCGCGGTACAACCCCGTAGCGTGATTCGGGCATGTGTCTGTGAATTACGGTTCGCCGCACGGGTGTCACGGCATCCGATGGCGACTTTAATTAGCCACGAGTGCTGCTGCGATTATTACACTGTCCGCACGCGTGTACCTTCGTCCAGGCGAAGGCAGTGGCGTTCCGCCGCGCGGAGGAAATGAACGGTCACCAGGGAATGAACGAGTCGATGACGAAGCCGTGATATGAAATCAGCGAGACGGTTGGGAGCTTTAGATGCTCCTGATCATCGGGATTGGCAGGAAGCTGCTTACCGACATGGTCTGGTAACAAGTGCTACGCAGAACATCGTGCTTGGGAAGAAGCTGCTTTGACGGTTTACACTCTACTTAGAACTGCTACGAGGATTTGCAAGCTTGGAAGGGACAGGTGTTACTAGAGCTCCCGCTGACGACTAATTACAGTTACGAACGCTTTAAGAAGCCATTCTTTGCGGTAACATGGAGGATTCACTGCGAATGGCACCGAGAAGAAACTCCGAAAGGAGTGGGTCCTGTTCTGATGCACAGGAGAAGCAGCGAGTGATTGAATGGATGATGAGGATGGACCCCATCCTTCTACTGCATCGCGATTTTCGCAGCTTAACCCCGTGCACGCGAAACTCGGTGAGCACCGTTGCACTTTCCCGCGAAGAACTGAACACGCGACCGAATTTCGTTGCCAGAACCGAACGAAGGTGTCCTCTCTCCCTTTCCCTTTCTCCTTCGCGAGTTCTTTTCCCGCGCGATATGCACACAGCCTAGCGTTGCCTCTGTCGGCCATCGGTGGGCAGTATGATGCCACTTTCGTGTGTGCGATCTGGTCGCGAATGGAAATACAGTGGTGGTCCGAAGAAAGTTTAAAACTCAGGCTTTTACGTGCCTGCATTGCACATTTAATAACAGGCTTTGAGTGGAATGCTGGCGGTACTACTCTCTTTTAGAAGACCCTCTTTAATACGTGGGATATTGATTTTAAGATATAATATAATAGTTTTTAGTGGAATTATATTATTTATTATTTCGCAGCTTAAACTTTATTTTGAACATTACTTATATCGAGGTTACTTCGTCTTGTGTGCTAGGCTAGGGTTATTTCTCACATTCGGCATGATGGAATATTAGTTTCGGTGTGATGGTGGGACCTGCGCTGAATAGATACTGTAGATAGTATTTTTGGGTTCATTCTACTTTTAACGAAATTTAGTGAAGGTATTTGCAGGATGCAGGGTACAGGGATTTGGTTAGTATTCTGAGGAGTAGAGAAGTCATATCTGTTTTTGTAAATGATGGATTTTAGCTAAGAATTGCTATCGGAACTTGAAGGTAAGGTGTTACATTGTGGTCTAGTCTCTTGTGATTAATTTAAAGTGTAAATGGGGTGGGTTCAAGGAGGGATGGAAGAAGTATAGGTAGGTAGTTATATCAACACAATATCACTGGAAACAAGCCACCGATGTTAGTACATGAAAATTGTGCCGGTTATTACGAAATTGGTCTAACAAGGGGAGTATTTTAGGTGTCCGCCTCCGATCATTTTGATTTTTGGATATGTCCATTTTTTTTTTACTTTTTGAAAATCTGGTGAGTCAGTCATATTTCGCATTCAAAGACACAAGATTCGTCCATTGACACTATTCCCCTATCTCTAATAGTTCTCGAGATATTCCACAAAAATGATTTTTCAACCCTAACTTTGAACGCAGTTTTCACCCCCCCCCCCCCCAAATATGAAAACGGGGAAAAATAAAAAAAACACGTATTTCTTATTTTTCGGTCCTCTATAACATATCCAAAAATCAAAATGATCGGAGGCGGACACCTAAAATACTCTCCTTGTAAGTACAAAATAGAAAAACGTGAATTTATTGCTTATTTAAATCCACGCAATACGATAAATAAACAATGAACTCGTTTCTTTCGATTTATGACTTAGCCCACTTTCATAATCACCGACACTTACGAATTACTTCAGCAAGATTGATTTATACACCCCTCCGGACACATTTCGCCTGTTTCCGCGAGTACCCTACTCCCGAAATTCCCCAACTAGGTCACTCGTGCCCTTTCGCATCACCCAATACAAAATTACAAACAGCGGCCGCAATCTAATTGGACAGTAAGACCAGCAATCACCGTTACCACACCGGTTACCATAATTCGCCTCAGAAAGTTCGGTTCTCGTGATCCACTTTAATCAAACATTGCGTAATATCCGTCCCACGAGAATTAATAGAGTTGATGCATGGAAAGTGGAAACCTTAATGCTAAACGGGCACCGATGCACCAAGCTAGTTAGCAGTTTCCTCGACCGATAGCCGCGGTATTAAAAAAGCCGGCGCTTTAAACCGAGGGAGCAAAGTCGTTCGAGCAAGCATGGAGAACCACTTCCGCGTTTCGTAAGCCTGATCGATGCCACGTCGTCGACCACCAACACCGTCACCGACTGATTAACGCGTGCAGGTGAAATTTAAAAGCAATGAAAAGAAAGGGAGAGAGAGAGAAAGAGAGAGAGAGAGAGAGAGAGAGAGAGAGAGAGAGAGAGAGAGCGAAGATGGTCCAGCCAGGATGGTCGTCGATGAGAAAAAGAAATTGAATTCCACTGCACCGGCACTAGATGCGCGTGTGTGCCCGAGACGATCGTAGCCAAGACACTTTAAAGACTGACGAGCACTTTTGGCCCAAATTTCGTTGCCAAAACCGGAGGTAACCTTTCCCTCTCTTTCCCTCACCTTCCCACCCTCCCCTCTCTCTCTCTCTCTCTCTCTCTCTCTCTCTCTCTTCCCCCCCCCTGTCGCATTCCACCGGGGCTCGCTCTCCTCAGCTGGTATCCGGCGGCAAGAATTGGCGCGG
The DNA here is from genome assembly GCA_910592295.1 of Andrena haemorrhoa. NCBI lineage: Eukaryota > Metazoa > Arthropoda > Insecta > Hymenoptera > Andrenidae > Andrena > Andrena haemorrhoa. The sequence goes on from OU342943.1 coordinate 10,991,171, forward strand.
ACTGACTGGTTCCGGTGACAATCGTCGCGACGCCACCCCGTTTGACACGAGACCCCGGGTAAAACTCGGAATATGTGTCAGACGCGGCGAAAACGGCGAGTGAAAGTTGCCCGGAGGGCTTCTAGCCAGAGCTCCACGCCTAAGTGTCTTGACACTGGGCTTCGTTACGCGCTGCACGAGAGTGCACGCACACTTTCATCTCCCGAAACTTTCTGTCCCTCTACCACTGCCCGATCCCGTCTACCTTTCTCTTTCTCGAGTTCATGCCTAGTGTTTGCCGATCATCCGTGGTCCAGGAGGATTTCACTTTCGCTCGAGCCCGCCTGGAACTCGGCGTCTCCGGTTGGAGAACGAGTGCCGTTCTTCTCGGACCGCGCTGTCCCTTGCCGATCGAACGACACTTTCTACTTGCAGCCGCTTACTCGGCCACTTCGCGGAGATGGTAATTTGCGATTACTTCTTTGTCGCGACGCTTGAGACTTGAAAGTCGCTGGCTCTTTTACGGCGAAATGTCGCCGAGTAAATGGGTTGTCGTTGGTTGGTGATCAGCCGGCGATGGGATGCACTGTACGCGTCCTTTCAAATGTCGCTGTTGTTGCGGAGGGATAAGGTGGATTTCAAACGGGTGACAAGATGACGCGGTTGCGCGCGATGATTGAAGCCGGATTAGATGAGCGATCGTTACAATTAATCTTGCGGTTGGTACTAGCGTAGCCGTCGTTGAGACCGAGCGCTGTATTACGTAGGTGGAACGGTTAGTTGCATTAATTGCCAGTAATTAGGCCTGGGAAGTGGAGAAGAATGATAAATCGAAGGTGTTTTGACATCGGTCCACCGTAACCGAGCCTGATCATAAACCACAGAACTTGTTGCGTAGGGATGCGTGAACTCAAAGTCGTTTTAACTTATTTAATTGAGTCATCGTTTCGTTACTGCTCCATTTCGGAAAGCCCATTTTGGATAAAACTTTGTCTTGCCAAGTCATGGTACCTGCTGCTTTTGTTAGATTAAACAACAACGTTTGCAACACCCTGTACGGTTCATTAGAAGCCCGCCGTTTATGACCACTTAACGAGCCGCTCACTTTATGAACCCGCGGCATACCGCAAAAGATGTGTATCTAACTCCTCCGGTTCATTAAATTAACGACTTGAACGAGCTTCGAAGTTGGTTTGTTGAAAGACTTGATAAAGCGTCACCGATCGATCGAGAGCTACCCCGAGCAGCACGGGCTTCGGAAAATTTGCGTAATAACGTAAGTAAACACGGAAGTTGTATGAGCGATAGACCAGCGATATCCGCCGTGTCCCGAAGAGTCTGATATCCGAGTGTTAGAAAGCTGGATCGATGGGACGCGGAACGAAAGACGCAGGGAACCACGTCGCGTTGTTTTCCAATATTAAATTTCACCCGCGTGCTCAGCGCGTTCTTAATTAATTCCTATAGAGCGTAGGCGGTTTTTGTAACGGCGCAGCAAAAAAACAAGAGAAACACAGCGAGGCATTCATATGTACATCAGTACCTACTATCGACGTGTTGGCGTAAATGCGCGGCCACTTTCACTTTCATCTCGAGGGCTGACTCGCATTCTTCGCTTTTCAAACTTCTCTTCGAGTTTAACGATACCTGATTCGTCATACAATTTGTGTCTTGGAAGAACTATGCTTCAAAACACCGCTAAGTACTTAAGTCGGCGACAAAATCTCGCGAGGAAACACGAGGAGCCCGACAATTTTGATTTTAATTACTTCACGTGATTGGAGAGCACGGTGGAGTATGCAAGGAGCAATTTTATTTTTTTGCAGAAATTCATTCTGAAGGGATGAAATCAACCTTTAGCGTTATCGCGTTTTTTTTTAAAAGAACTATATTTTTCTTTTGGTAGTGCGATAGAGCTTAAAGAATTGAACAATTCTCATAAGTATTTAATGTTTTGTTCCCTCTCACACCGTTACAAAGTTATAACTGTCGTTATAACTTCAAGGGAGGAACCCCAATCAACAAACGCAAATTCAAATGATAAGTATGCACAGTTTTCTCAAACCGCTGTCATTTTGTTAATTTTGCCGTTTTTCCTACGAATTGAGCATCGTTACTTGAACAATTTCCTAAAGAATAATCATTTCGGTTTGTTTGTTTCGGATAAATAGAACAGCGGCTATGCTGCACGCCGCATAGCAACTTTTGAAATAAAGCGGCTGACAATCGTATGTATAATTGCAGAGTGCTTCTAATAGAAAACACTGTAGGTGCCAAAAATCAGATTCTTTACTATAGTATTACCACGGGCACGTAGAACAGTTTCCAATAAAATTTATAAAATAAAAAAGAAGTTTCCGAGAAAAAAGAACACAAATTTTTATACAAATTTACAGTGCCCCTCTTAAAGCTAATTTCACTCCTCCAGAGTGAATTTCCACAGAAACAAGAAATCGCTCTTTGCATAGGCACTCCAATATGCTTTACATTTTCGGGTTGGGAGTGTTCCCCTGTCAATCAAACGCAAGACTTGCTCGCTAGCGAACAGTATTTTCCCAAGAAAAAGTACCCAGCGAAGATAAAGATACTTTCTTCTTCGCGTAATTGCACAATTCTCCATGAATTGCTTTCCTTGGAGTGAAACTGATTTCCAGGAAGTTAAGTTTTATCTCCTCGTGCCTAATTGTCTTTACCAAAAACAAATATCTGTCGTTGAACCACTTCCTTGGTAAAGAAAAGTGCTTTGCTACTCCACTGTGATTCGAGGATCCTATTAAGCAGAAATTTCATAGTAGGCGTTTACAAATATACGCAAATGGTTACTCATAATCTTGGAATGTAGTTCAACGAGTAAACAGATCTCCTTGATTTTTAGAATTTTTTCAGCATCGTTGCACGAGGGAGAAAGTAAGGTCTAACAGAATCGCGATTTCACAGATCTGGGAATAAAAACAGTCGGAAAGACGATAATTGGCCTCGTAAATATCGATTAATAAGCTTGCAAACTCAGAATTGAAGCTTGCAGTAGGAGCGACTCCGCGATAAAATTGGAAGAAAGTGTTACGTAGACGACGCAACGCTTTCACGCACAACTTTCGTCCGGAGTTAAATATTTATAGTCGATCTTCAAGTGCTTGAGCTTGAAGTGCGTTGCAAATTGTCATTTGTCTGTGATGTTACCTCATCTTTATCATCATCAAACCTTTCGAAAACGAGTCATTCGATTTATGAAACCAAGATCAATGTGATTCCGAACATTTCAATCGAGTGAAAATATCTATGGAAAACTGAAAGCCTTAACGCGACATTAAACGAACTTTCCACGCTAAAAGGCTCATGAAACTGGATCAGAAGTTTACACACTAAGAACTCGTCAGAACCAAAACGGTGGCTTTCCTCCTACCATGAGTTCACGTGGAATGCAACGCGAGAGCATGCTCGTGACATAGAAGGATGCAGGCTAAGCTAAATCGCGCATTTGTAACGGTTCTTGCATTTTTGATAGCAACATCGCCGCTCGTGAATGAGGGTATTCACGCAGAAGTGGTCAAGAGGTGCGCGCAGTCTTCATTCTAGGCCGTTCACCGCGTCAAGTTGCAATACAGAATCTCTGGATGGTTGGATCCTATATAGAAGCATTAGACAAGTATCTAGCGGAAGTGCGGCATATTTGGAATACTGTTGGTAATTTGGAATACTGAAGTATCACTCTACATGTTTTCTTTAAGTTTATAAAGTGAAGGAAAATAAGAATAACGGTACTCCAAATTCCTGCACCTTAACGAAATCGTTACTTCCTGTCATTTTTCATTTAGACCAAAGTTTCAGCTACTTTTTGTTTTTTATTATTAGTAAGGGTTTGAAATATATAAGTTTAGTAGTCTCCCTATGATATTATGCAGTTTGATTTGTTCCCATCCTCCGTCGTAATTTTTTATTCGTCTTAAACAAACTGATATCCCAACTATACTGCACTTCCTCTACAATCATCGCTTTAAAAGTCTCTCGAGTCCATCAACAGTTGTATACATCCTGTTACATTCAATTAACATTTATTTCTCACGCTCCGTAGATATTACTCTCCCCGTCGAATTTAACAACCGCACACTACGCTTCCCTTACGAGAACCTATTTATAATTTGCTAATTGATCACGGCATATGGAGTTTACATATTCAGTGGGGCGCGTGGAGCCACGGAAAATGTCGACGTTAGTCAATGGAACTGACCTGGAATAGGCGTCAGATAGATGATGGTCGCGACAACGGAGGTGAGACCGACGAAGATCGCGCACCTGAAGAACATTGCTGAGGATCGAGGAGAAATCGTCGAGGAAGAGCGCGGTGTTGTATGTGGGGAACGAAACGATCGGGTGCTCGAACCGGCCGGTTTCGTGGCCACGGGTACACTAGCAGGATAGCCACAAGTTCATTGCCAGGGAGAGAGTTGTTTCCCGATCAGAAAGAAAGAAAGATCTTTCCGAGACGGAAGCGATCTCGCGCCTCTTACTTGTGTGGTTGGTGTCGTTTTGCGCTTGCACGCGAAAAACTGCCCACTTCTTCTCGGTATTAGCTAACGCGATGGAAGTGGTAGTAAATTGCTTACCTTCACTGCCATTCGAGTACAAACTGTTCCTGTCTCTGTAGCTTTCTGCGGTGCGCAGCGCGGGAGGGGGGGGGGGGACTTTTGGAGGCGTTGCCTGACCCAGAGTCGAATGAATTTTATTTAAATTAGGGTCGAAGTGAAGAGTAAGAGTTTAAAATAAAATATGTGTGTAATTGAAATTAAACGTGTGTTATGTTATCGCAACGTATTTAATTGCAGTTGCTGATCGGTATCTTATTATGTACTACTTAGTTTAAACAACCCGGTGTTGCCCGGGTAAAACTTCGATTAGCACGGAATGTCAAGAGGGTGAAATAAGGGAGAAGGGGTGGGATGCCCAGATTTCATGGTAGCCTATATTTTCCGCAGGGTTCTAGAGAGTAATTATGCAAAATTTGGTTCAGATCGGTTAAAGAAATCGGAATAAAGAGTATCTTATATGTTATTCCTGGTCCTAGACTACGTATATACAAAATTTCAGAAGGATCGATTGCGTAGTTGCGACGTGATTCAGTAACAAACATCCAAAGATTCAAACACTTTCGCATTTATTATATTAGTGGAATGTATTAGGAGCTATACATAAATAGAAGTATAAACAGTATATATTATATTAAACTTTATCAAAGTAATGACAGAGCAATATTTGTATTAATTAGTGTTTGAAGTTTCATTCATTTATTATTTGAGAATTATCGTCAAGCAAGATCTTGATCAATTCCATGATCACAATCTATTATTATCGACGAAGTATAGAATAGATCAATCACCTTATGGAACTTCGTGTAACCACAGACCAAGTATAGGATAGACCTATCACGCAATGTAATTTTGTGTCACACGCTCGGGGGGCTCGCGAGCCCCCTTACCATTTTCGTGTCACGTGCAACGTTACCGGTGAAGTCTCGACACAGATTGTAACGCTACGCGTGGTAGGAATTAGAATTCAAGAAGTAGAAATTTAGGTTATTCGAAACCCGCGATTTACAAATGATTCTGTTAGAGTAACAATTTAAAGATCGTTTTATAAACGTATTCCGTGCAACGACCGAGAAAGAAGGATCACAACAAATCAAGAACACATTCGCCTTTTAACCTTGCTGTCCTATTCGGGTTTATTAAACGCAAAATAAATTTATTTAACATAAAAATTTATATAAACAACAACATTATTTGTGGAAGACATGCTTTCACGATGTAACGTGGAATACCACGCCAAGGAATTGTACCTTGGTATATTCAATAACGTGCTGAAGCAGAGAGGACTTTAAATATCGTCAAAAACCCATCAGTTCGAGTATCTCGCTGAAATATTCCAATTTGCACTTATCCTTCTATCTTAACACTGTACTCGTGTTCTGGGGTCCGGTACGAACAATCAAACAACATTCCAAGTTACATTGTACCATAGTATTGCAAGTTAAAGAAATTCTTACATGTAATTAGAATATTTAACAATCACAGCTATCAGCTCGGTTCTCACCGATTACCAGGTCTCACCACGAGGAGGTTGCTGCGTTTCGAGACCCGTAGAGAGATAGATGGAATCAAAGTTCCATCGATCTCCCTGTACATGAAACACTACTAAACCAAAGAGATGGATGGACACACAAAGTTCCATCGATCCCTTCGGTTTAGATGTAGAATCTAGGGAACTGCCAAGCAATCACTCGATTAAAAGAAATTCAGGAAAGAAGGAAAGACGAACGGTAAGAATGAAAGAAGTATTGGACGGCGCAGTTTCTACCACCCTGCTGTCCGAGTCGAAAGGGAAAAGCACTCGGCGCCTCCCAGACGATTCCTCTTGCACCGTGCGACTCGCCAGGAGCACTAGCTGTGACCTGACTTGAGCCGACTAACCCGGAGACTGGGTATCGGACCGGGTGACTTACGCAGGCAGTGTACCAAAAGGTACACCCCCTACGCCCGAAACTTTTCCCTTTCGACAAGAACACCAGAGGATGAAACCGATCCACCCATACCGATTCCATGCTCAGTCACTTGCTTCCGGAAACGGAAACAGCGGTGACCTCCTCATCCGAGATGAAGAGCCAATAATCGAGCAACAAAGCTAATGATTTAGTGACTACTTCGCAATTTTACACGGGACCTTAAATACTTCATGTTATAATACACTTTTCACTATCACTTTTCACTATTACTTTCCACTATCACTTTTCACTATTACTTTCCACTATCACTTTTCACTAGTTTCTTTTTAAATATTTTATGTTATTAAATCCATTCCCCGCGTAACGGTGAACCTGAAAAGCTGAAACAATCAACTGCTTTATGTTAGTAACGGTGTGGTCGGCCTGGATGGAAATTAGGCAAAAGCTTATTGAGTTGGAGCTGATCGAGAAAATTTCAACCTATAGAAGAGCACGCACGAGCATGCGAAACCATCGCAGAGATAAGTACATGAAGGTGAGCAGGGAAGTAGAATAAACCATGCAGAACCATCGATGAGATGCATGACAGAGTGACAGAAGTCATACAAAACCATCGAAGAAATCGACGAAACGAAATGAATCATGGACAACCATCGAAGAAATACACGAAATAGACCGACTCGCGCAAAAATCCTTGAAGGAATGCATGAAATCGGATAGATGATGAAAAACAATCGAAGAAATCAGTTACAAAGGGAGGGAAATCAGTTCTGACCTTCGCAGAACAATAAAATTTTAAATGGCTTAACGAACCACAAAGTTTCATCGGCACCAACCGAATAAGGGTTGTGGCAGAGTGGCGAGGGCGGGGGGAGAACCAGGGTTGAAACCCTGAACAGGTCCCCGGACGTCCTCCAAGCTCGGAGGACCGACGACGACTGAGTACATCGAGCTCCGTGAGCTCCCCACGTAGACTTCGAGAAACAATGTCCCCCGATCAAAACAAGGACGACGGTTATTTACAACTGCGAAATCCAACGAATTCTTCGGTAAAAATGGATTTTCTGCTAAAATATCCATTCCAGTGGCTATTGCTATGACAAATAATGTTAACAATATTTACACTAACCGCCCAGTATATATTATTATTAACTATGATCGATAGAACTCGAGATATCAAGCAATTAGTAGCATTTGGCCTTGAATTTGCAAATGATTTTCTACGCCGAATGAATTCTCTTTTATTCTCAATGTTTAATCGTTCGATACATTAATGTTAATGCTCATACATATCACATAGTATTATTTATAATGTATACATACATTGTAGTTGAACTTGGTATAAATGAATACTTGCAGGAATATTTATAATACTTCGTCGACGTTAGTAACTAAGGGGGAAAAACAAATATGTCACTCATATTTCTCCAAGTAACGAGTATATCTCACCGGAATCCTGTTAAAATGCCTCCCACATGGTCCAGTAATCGATGAAATTGATGCACGAATTGAGAAATTGTGAAATAAAATTTTGTCTAGCCCTGAGAAATTCATCGGTTCAGTGAAGTGTGTGCATGTCATGGAACATTGGAGCATATTATTTCTCAGGGCTAGACAAAATTTTATTTCACAATTTCTCAATTCATGCATCAATTTCATCGATTACTGAACCATGTGGGAGGCCTTTTAACAGGATTCCGTTGAGATATACTCGTTACTTGGAGAAATATGAGTGGCATACTTGTTTCTCCCCCTTAGTTACTAACATCGACGAAGTATTATAAATATTCCTGCAACGATTCATTTACACCAGGTTCAACTAAAATGTATTTATACATTATAAATAATACTATGTGATATGTATAAGCATTAACATTAATGTATCGAACGATTAAACATTGAGAATAAAAGAAAATTCATTCGGCGTAGTTGCAAATCCAAGGCCAAATGCTACTAATTGCTTGATATCTCGAGTTCTATCGATCATAGTTAATAATAATATATACTGGGCGGTTAGTGTAAATGTTGTTAACATTATTTGTCATAGCAATAGCCACTGGAATGGATATTTTAGCGGAAAATCCATTTATACCGAAGAATTCGTTGGATTTCGCAGTTGTAAATAACCGTCGTCCTTGTTTTGATCGGGGGACATCGTTTCTCGAAGTCTACGTGGGGAGCTCACGGAGCTCGATGTACTCAGTCGTCGTCGGTCCTCCGAGCTTGGAGGACGTCCGGGGACCTGTTCAGGGTTTCAACCCTGGTTCTCCCCCCCCCCCCCCCCCCCACCGCCCTCGCCACTCTGCCACAACCCTTATTCGGTTGGTGCCGATGAAACTTTGTGGTTCGTTAAGCCATTTAAAATTTTATTGTTCTGCGAAGGTCAGAACTGATTTCCCTCCCTTTGTAACTGATTTCTTCGATTGTTTTTCATCATCTACCCGATTTCATGCATTCCTTCAAGGATTTTTGCGCGAGTCGTTCTATTTCGTGTATTTCTTCGATGGTTGTCCATGATTCATTTCGTTTCGTCGATTTCTTCGATGGTTTTGTATGACTTCTGTCACTCTGTCATGCATCTCATCGATGGTTCTGCATGGTTTATTCTACTTCCCTGCTCACCTTCATGTACTTATCTCTGCGATGGTTTCGCATGCTCGTGCGTGCTCTTCTATAGGTTGAAATTTTCTCGATCAGCTCCAACTCAATAAGCTTTTGCCTAATTTCCATCCAGGCCGACCACACCGTTACTAACATAAAGCAGTTGATTGTTTCAGCTTTTCAGGTTCACCGTTACGCGGGGAATGGATTTAATAACATAAAATATTTAAAAAGAAACTAGTGAAAAGTGATAGTGGAAAGTAATAGTGAAAAGTGATAGTGGAAAGTAATAGTGAAAAGTGATAATGAAAAGTGTATTATAACATGAAGTATTTAAGGTCCCGTGTAAAATTGCGAAGTAGTCACTAAATCATTAGCTTTGTTGCTCGATTATTGGCTCTTCATCTCGGATGAGGAGGTCACCGCTGCTTCCGTATCCGGAAGCAAGTGACTGAGCATGGAATCGGTATGGATGGATCGGTTTCATCCTCTGGTGTTCTTGTCGAAAGGGAAAAGTTTCGGGCGTAGGGAGTGTACCTTTTGGTACACTGCCTGCGTAAGTCACCCGGTCCGATACCCAGTCTCCGGGTTAGTCGGCTCAAGTCAGGTCACAGCTAGTGCTCCTGGCGAGTCGCACGGTGCAAGAGGAATCGTCTGGGAGGCGCCGAGCGCTTTTCCCTTCCGACTCGGACAGCAGGGTGGTAGGAACTGCGCCGTCCAATACTCCTTTCGTACTTACCGTTCGTCTTTCCTTCTTTCCTGAATTTCTTTTAATCGAGTGATTGCTTGGCAGTTCCCTAGATTCTACATCTAAACCGAAGGGATCGATGGAACTTTGTGTGTCCATCCATCTCTTTGGTTTAGTAGTGTTTCATGTACAGGGAGATCGATGGAACTTTGATTCCATCTATCTCTCTACGGGTCTCGAAACGCAGCAACCTCCTCGTGGTGAGACCTGGTAATCGGTGAGAACCGAGCTGATAGCTGTGATTGTTAAATATTCTAATTACATATAAGAATTTCTTTAACTTGCAATACTATGGTACAATGTAACTTGGAATGTTGTTTGATTGTTCGTACCGGACCCCAGAACACGAGTACAGTGTTAAGATAGAAGGATAAGTGCAAATTGGAATATTTCAGCGAGATACTCGAACTGATGGGTTTTTGACGATTTTTAAAGTCCTCTCTGCTTCAGCACGTTATTGAACATACCAAGGTACAATTCCTTGGCGTGGTATTCCACGTTACATCGTGAAAGCATGTCTTCCACAAATAATGTTGTTGTTTATATAAATTTTTATGTTAAATAAATTTATTTTGCGTTTAATAAACCCGAATAGGACAGCAAGGTTAAAAGGCGAATGTATTCTTGTTTTGTTGTGATCCTTCTTTCTCGGTCGTTGCACGGAATACGTTTATAAAACGATCTTTAACTGGTTACTGTAACGGAATCATTTGTAAATCGCGGGTTTCGAATTACCTAAATTTCCACTTCTTGAATTCTAATTCCTTCCACGCGTAGCGTTACAATCTGTGTCGTGACTTCACCGGTAACGTTGCACGTGACACAAAAATGGTAAGGGGGCTCGCGAGCCCCCCGAGTGTGTGACACCACAGACGAGGTTCTATACCTCGTCTGTGGTGACACAAAATTACATTGCGCGATAGGTCTATTCTATACTTCGTCGATGCTTCAAGACTTCTCGATAGAAAGAGCTGTGGCAACAGCGCGGCAGAAACGGAGAGAACGGAAAATGTGGCAACTATGCGTAAACGTCTACATAGAGTACCTGGAGATGTCACCTCTAAAAATTCTTTTTATCGACGGCAGTAGTTTCATTAGGGTCCGTCAGTTTACAAGGGACGCTTCGATAGATTCGGACCATAACAAAAATGAGACGGCAGCCCACGGCAGCCTTAACCTGTGAAGCGTATAGGAAGGGCACCATTTGCTATAAACAAATGTACAGATTTATTTCGTCCTTAAATACTACATATATTACAATAGAACACGATAATGTCGCGAGTGTTGTGAGTAGAATTCGTGTACAGTTTAAGAAATATACAATTCACGCGAGTTAGTCCGCTTAATCTAAGAAATGCCATTGCATTTCGCACGTGTCGCCGTATTTTGGTACTTAAAAATCTTACATTATAGCACCATTCCAAAGAGAAGGTATAACAAGAGGCGACACTCTGACGAAGAAACCAGTTTTAGAGAGAGACAAATGACACAACCAATTTAAATGGTCATTCGGAGTGTCGCCTCTTTCATTCGGTAATAACAAAGAGAAGGTATAACAAGAGACGAAGAAACCAATTTTAGAGAGAGACGAAATGACACAACCAATTCAAATGGTTATTCGGGAGTGTCGCCTCTTGTTATACCTTCTCTTTGACCATTCGTCGACTTGGTTGTACGATCGCAGTCACATGACTTCCTCTACAGTTCAATTCCTTCGAACGTCTATAATACAATTCATTGACAATGATTCAGCCGTTCCTTCGTGTCCTTTGAAAAATGTACTGTACTAATCACTCGATCGAAACATCACGTACAATTTCGTTCATTTGTTACTTCTACTATTAAACCACTCTGACTTCGATAGCATAGCTTGACTTTAAACATCTCAAAATTCGTGGAATGAAGCTTGTAGCACGTACCCTGGAACTTTTGGAACTTTAAGAACTTAAAATACAAGTGTATATTTTGTGTCAGTCGAATAGTCTTGAGAAAATAATTGAATTTAAATTTCGTTGTACTGCTTTTCTGATTTCCTTTCGCAACCACTGCTGTTTCGAAGCACTTCCATTCTGTATTCACACTTGTTTAGTATGTTTTTAATAAAGATGTTAATACACCGAATATTAATGATCAGCTGCATCGGAACGTCTCCCTGATTCCCGTTGCAAATTACTTCAGCAATAAATTCCACATGGAAGCATCTCATTTCTTCTGTTAACTAATACAGGTGATCATCGATCGAAGTCACACTCCTGGACAATCTACTTCGATGCAATTTCATACTTTCATACTACTGTTTTCTAAGTCATAGCCTGAATTCTAGAGTCCACTCTTCCTTTACGTCCTAGATCCAAGGGTGCTCGGGTGATAGAGAGTTGTGTCAGCACCCCATTCGTACGGGCCTTCGTGAGGTCCTAAGGAAACCATGGTTCCAGGACCTAAGGTTGTATGCGAGGTGGCACTGACCATTCCTGGACCAGAGGAAACGTAGCTCAACGGTGGACGAGGCTGTTCACGTAGACGTGCATGTTTCACATGCCTTTTGTATCTGAAAACGGTATAAGATCTTACGCCAATTTCCCTTTGAATATTTCTATACTTAATAAATTACTTTCATTTCAAGTATCAATCAAGAATCTACTGCTACTTTATATTAAATAGAAAGCTATGACACTCACTTGGCGTGCATACAGCAAAGAGCACAACTGGATACCACAGTGGCAATCCCAACAAGAGCCGCGATCGCCAGCACCCACATCTGCGTCATTGAGGCATCAGCACGGGCCACCACAGCAGCACAGTGCTGTACCTTCTCCACGTGGTAAGTCCTGTAAACCTTCTTCAGCTCCTCGTTCCTGGGATCCGTAAGAAGTGCCTTCATTTCTCCCAGATCGTACACCTCCTTGCCAACCATCTGGAAGCAGGAGCTGGTCGAGGAGAAGTCCAACGAATTATCCTCCTTGGAATAGAATTGAGTGTCATAAACGTTGACACTGATTGGAAGAGACAGGGCCTGTTGCACAGCTCTCTCGAAGACCTCCAGCGTTTTCCTGACTTCGACCGGCGGCCTGGAGAACACGAACTTCAACATGTCTCTGTCACGCAGCAAGAAGATTCTCAGTGTGATGTTCGTCTCCCTGCCGGGTGTTATCGAATTGTTGGCAGAGACGACGATCTCCATGTAGCCATCAGCATAGTTTGACATGGAGCCTGTTGTTCTAAGCTCTCCGCTTTGGGGATTTAGAGACAGGTGCGATGGAATCTCGCGTCTCGACATGGAGGGATCGACCAGAGACGTGAAGGACGCCTTTCCCATGCTGTAATTTATTAGCAGAGCTTCGGAATCGGCGTCGAAGGCCTCCAAAGTGATCAGACTAGTATCAATTGGCACGTTCAATCGAACGCCCAGAGTGACGTTCTGTTTTTTGAACGTGGGCTTGTTGTCGTCGATGTCTAAAACCCTGATGAGAACCTGCCTCTCGGAGGGATCTTGTCGATTGTAAGGCTTGGGTACGATGTCAGACTTCTTAGTGGAATACGGGAAGCATTTTACAGTCAACAAGTGACGGTCAGCTGCCTCTCGATCCAGGCGACCATTCGATTTGATCACAGCCGAATTGTTTCCAAGACGTTCAACGACGAAGAGGCCAGCTTCGTTACCATACACGATCGCGTAGTCGATCATCCCATTCTCGTCTATGTCCTCGTCGATCGCTTCGATCAATCCCACCTTTGTTCCAACTGCTTTCTCCTCGAAGATGGTTAACTCTATCGGTGGACTATCCAAGTTCCTTCTAAAATGTGGCTTGTGATCGTCGATGTCGTTTACGATGACTTGAAGCACCCTGGTTGCCTGCTGTGGGGGATTCCCCAGATCCTGAGCGACTAGTATCAAAGTGTAACTGTCCTTTGCCTCTCGATCCAGCAGCTTCCTCGTTGTGATCAGTCCAGTTTCGCTGTTTATCCTGAAAGCACTCGCGTCTTTGCCGAAATTCCCGTCTTCTAGGAACTTGAACGTGATCTTTCCATTTGGCAAGTTCGGGTCGTCTGGGTCCGAAGCTACGACTTGGAACACTGGGCTGCCCATCGTCGAATTTTCAGCTACATGGGCTACTTCCTCGAGGGTTGGCCTTATGAAGAGAGGGACACCGTCGTTGCTGACTACGTCCCCAATGTATAGTGTCAGAATTACGTCAGAATATAGCTCTGGCTCTCCACCATCCTGGGCTCTAATTCGCATGATATACGGCTCCGTCCTTCCTTTACCCGTCAGCGCTCGGCCAGAATAAATCTCTCCTGTCGTGTGATTTATCTTAAACAATCCTGAAAATTTCAATTCATCGTATTATGACATCACATGGAAGAGTTTCTAAAGAATGAAGGATAATTTTAATTAATTACGGGTCCATGACTTTCCTTACCGTTTGCTTCTCCTTCATCGATGATTTCGAAGTTGATCGTACCACCGTTGCCTTCATCTGGATCTGTGGCGGTGATGTTCACAACACTGACCCCTGCAGGAGCGTTCTCAGGAATCACAGCTGTGTAGAACTCTTGCTGAAACATCGGAGTGTTGTCGTTGACGTCTAAAACGTCGACTGTCACTAGAGCTCTAGTGCTCCGTTGTTCTGCACCACCTTGAGGCATGTCGGACGCAACCACGTAGAAACGGAGAACCGACTGTTTCTCTCTGTCAAGTGTTGTATTCGTAGCGATCTGTAAGATGGATCGTTTCAATGGTAACTACAAGCTTATAATATTTCGATAAAAATATTTAAGGACAGGTTGGTTTACCTGAATGTTCCCTGTTATAGGTTCCACCTCGAACATATTAGCATTCTCACCAGTCAGAGAATACCTCACTTCACCATACCCTCTTCTGACTTCTTGCTCGGTGTTAGAACTGTCCATGTCTGTAGCTCTAACGTTTAGCACGATTTTCAATGGCTTCTCAGACTCTAGTACCGAAATCTTGTAATCCATTTGAGTAAAGATCGGGATGTTATCATTGGTGTCGTGAACTTCGACGATCACATTTGCCTCGGACATCTTTCGCGTTATTTCGTAGTCCCTAGCGAGAGCTCGAACTTTAAAACGAACGAACTGAAAGGAACAAATGGACAGAAGTATTAGACTGACACATTCCTCGGGCTAAACACTAACACTTTCTCAGTCATAGAAATCTGAACTGTACCTTTTGATTAAGGGCTTCATAGTCCAGTCTCTTGTTCAAAACGACGTTCCCACTCTGAACACCGACGTTAACGTACCCCTCGTCGTCATCCTCCCTCACCAGTTCGAATCTCTGAACAGGATATCCGGTGGTGGGCTCCTTGGCTGACAACATCAACAGAGTTGTACCAAGAGGTTGCTCCTCAGGCACAGAAATCCTAATCGTTGGGTTATTAGGCGACCATCCAGGATTCGTGAAAGTTGGGTTGTCATCGCTGTAGGCTTGAATGTATACTGTCACCTCCACCGTGGTAATTTGCTTCTCTTTGTCAACGACAGCGTTCAGATCCTGCGCCTGAACCGTGAGGATTATAACCGCCACCACTTGATAGTCTAACACGCGATTCACTGTTATTTGCCCGGTGGTGGAATTTATACGAAACGCTGATTTGTAGTCGTAGGCAGTTGTACTCTTGAGAGCCACGCCTGTTTTGTCTACTGCTCTTATAGGCTCCACTAATGAGTACTCCAGGTAAGCGTCCGAGTCGGGATCTGTTGCTACTACCTTCAGCACAGATTCACCTGTTCAAGGAATTAGCGCTAGGTCAGCAACAAGAAGATTACTTGGTTCACTGTTCATATATATTGAGAAAAATTAAAGCAATAAAATGATTTGCGAGTTACCAATGGCCGCTCTCTCTGACACGTAAACTAGGTACGTGGATTCGTTGAACATCGGTGGCTTGTTGTTCACGTCAACTATGTTCACCGTGACCGTGGTGGTGGCAGTTTCTCTGACAGGTGTGCCAGAGTCGATGGCGTAAACTATCACCTCGTACTTTTCACCGCCTGTCTCCAGCTCCAAGCGAGCATCCGGAGAAACTGTGATGACACCAGAACTGAAACGTTGACCACCCATTTCAGAAGTTTATATAAGACACAATCACTGAGTCGCTTAATGTTGGAGAACATTAAGGAGAACTGCGAAGATGTGGCTACAGGAAAAGAAGGGACAGTTACCTAGAGTCTATGACATAATTGTCCTTAGCGCCAGAAGCAATGTGATACTGCAGCAAGCTGTCTCTTCCATCAGGATCGTTAGCTACGACTCTGATGACTTCTGTTCCAGGTGACGCGTTCTCCAGCAGCCTTGCTCGATAAGTGCTGGGCCCCGGTAAATTCGACTTGTAATTCCCACGGAAAATGGGCTTTTGATTTCCGGGCACCCCCACCCTGACCGAAAACTTCGCCTCTGAGTATAGTGGCGGTGTGCCAGCGTCTGTGGCACGAATTGCCAATTCGTAGATGCCTCTCTCAGTGTCCCCTGAACGGACTGGATTCGACATTGTCACTTCTCCTGTGTCTGCGTTTATCTATGGAACATCTCTGGATAAATTCTGGGAGAACCGTATAGCGCTGTGACACTTTATACTGTAATTTTGTAAAATTCTACAAATCCCTATTTCAAAAGTCCGTTCTTCCACGTACCTTGAAAGTGTCGTTCGTCATACTGTTATGGGAGCTTATAGAATACGTCATTTTCCCATTTCCTTGCATAGGACCGTCGACGTCCGTGGCCCTGACGAACATCTGAGGATCGAAGCTCGTTGCACCTTCCCGAACCGTTCTAGTGTACTCATTCTGCTCGAATACAGGCTTATTATCGTTGACATCGTCAAGCTCTATTAATATATTCACAGCAGACACTCTTCCACCCCCGTCTTTCGCTTCCATGGTCAAAGAATAGGATTTCTGTGATTCATAGTCCAGCGTCCTCGCGACAGAGATTCCGCCAGTTTTGGGGTTGGTTTCGAATTTATCGGCGCCGAAACCGCGCAATGTGTACGTTAATTCGCCGAAGGCACCACTGTCGTAGTCCCTGGCGAAAACGTCACCGAATCGAGTCCCAATTTCAGCGTCCTCGGGTACCGACAGCTTGTACACGGATTGAGAGAACTCTGGGCTGTGATCGTTTGCGTCCATCAATTCTATGTGAACTCTGCTCGCAGCTACCTGAATCCCATGTGAACGACATTTTATTCTACCAGTAAACTGAGGAAACTTACATTAGTCGGTTGATTTAAAGTGACGAAAGGATCCGTACCGCTTCGTTCGCAACGAGCGCAATCACTTCGAATTCGAGCTCCCTCTTCGCAGGCTCAGCCACGTCGTAATCCAATACGCTGACATCGTTAGCTTTCACTACGACTGGCACGCGACCTTGAGCTTCTTCGGGGCTGACAGTGAATGCCTTACTGATTCCAGGATATCCTGGCACGTCCCTTAGGGCTAAAGTGTACTTCGCGTTCTCGCCAACGTCACCATCACTGACGATCATATTCAGCCCTGTCGATCAATGTTCCTTTATTACCATAGAATTATTAAACACCTACAGAAAGTTTTCAATAACGTTTAATGAAACATTCTCTGAAATATGCTGCATTGCTGGCATCCTTCAAAGAAAGACACCGAGCACCACTTTCCCTACTCTTTGCCCAACCAATCGTCTATTCGTTCCGTTAATCGCCCAATACCCCTAACTTATGAGTTTGTTCACCTGGCAAAGGGGTATCCCTTCCAATGTCCTCCGAGATCTTTATCGTGAAGTACTTCTCACTGAAGATAGGGACAAGGTCATCGACATCGGTGACAACGATCGTGACAATGGACGTAGCGGTGTCTGCTGGTATCTCGTTGTTGATCAGCTCCGTCGCCTTCACTTGGAACGTGTAAATGCCCCCGTTCTGCAGAATCCTGGGATCCTCTCTGTCGAGGGAGATACCCGTGGTGACGAGTTTGCCGACCGTTATGTCGCCTTCGCGCGAAACCTCGAGGTTAAAGTGGCCAGCGTCATCCTCCTCCAAAGTCAGAAGCAGATTCCTCGGCTCTCCGGTGTCGCCGTCGCGTGCTCTGACAGTCAGGACCGTGTGATTAGCCACTGTGTTCTCCGGAAGAGCTGCACTGTACGGTGCGTTCAAGAATACCGGTGGCTGATCCTGAAATCGAGGGAATTTTCAAACGGCCTGGTAGAAACGGACAGCGGCGCGTTTAATCGTTTGAAAATCGAAAACACGAGCATCATCAGTATTAAGTGCCCGATTTCGGTTTAGCTGGGTGCTTCGTGTATTCGCCAAGGTCTGCGGAATTAATTAACACCGTGCGGCCGTTACTTAGCGGCGAATTTCAAGAATTGTAAAGCGAACACGTCGAGAAGGAACGAACAGATATAATAAGAGGTGTACCGTTCCGGTGAAAGTTGCATCGCGAATACACTTCCAGTTGCATGTTCCGAAAGAGAGTCACTAGGTAGCATCGTGTATCTTCGCGGCTAGGTTGGATCGTCGACGATCTCGTTAACCGGCGTGGAATGGTCGCGGTGGATTTACAGTTACCTCGGTTACGGCCGAGACCCACTTACCTGAACATCGAGAACGTCGACGGCCACGGTTGCTCTAGCTTGTAATCTCTTCGACACGTCGCTGGCGCCGTCCACCGCGACGAGGTTGATCAAATAAGAGTTCCTTCTTTCGTAGTCGAGCGGTTTCACGAGGGTGATCTGCACGTCGTACTTCCCCTCTGCCAACTGAATGTATGGTTCTCAATTTACTACGAGCCTGTTGACTCGTGTCTAATACCTATCTAATACTGAGACTTGAATCTGGACCATTCACGTTCATGAAAGATTGCTCTATCAATTAACCTATGCATACTGAATTTTAGACTTTCGAATACTACACATGGCGAAGTTCATAGATCGTTTCCTTCCTAAGCCAGGGATAGAAAAATGACTACCATTTGTAACTGTATCTTAAATGTACCTTCTCTGTGGAAACATTGAATACATCGCAAACATCGTCGTCCCGCGACGCAGGGACACACTGCACTTGAATATCCGCGTTTACTCCACCGTCCCGATCAGTGATCGTGATCGTGCCAGGAGGAACTAAGGGACCACCTACATGTGCACTTTCCGGCACTCTAGCCGCATAAGGTCTGCCATGATACACGGGCGGGTTATCGTTTTCATCCAGCACCGCTATCTCGCGACGAAGAGACACCGTGTTGGGCTCCGATCCCGCGATCCCTTCGTCTAGAAGAATATTCGTGAATTATTACGATGAATTAAAGCAGTAATTCGCTTAAGACTTCACCTGCCCATATTTCAGAGTGTACTAATAACTACTTGCAGTGGCGCATTCAGGATTTCATCTTGGGGGAGTCGAATTGAGCGGATACAAATATTTTTAATGCAAATTCAATAAAATTCTTTAGGTAATTAAAAAAATTTATTTAAAGAATAAAACCCAGATTTCTTTTCTTCTTACAAAGACCCTTCTTTGGGGGTTGTCAGGTCCGCTTGGGCCCCAGTGGGTGCGCCACTGATTACTTGTGATAAAAATATACCATTTCTGGGGCCCACTGTCTCAAAAATGGTAAAGTGGAGCTATTTTGTATTATGCAGATCGTAAAATTTCATAAAAATTCAATGCCACAGCGGAACGATCGGTAGCTGATTGGTGTATCGTGTATCCTATCTGGTGGCCTACATATCGTCGATTATACATTGATATTCCACCGTAACACTGTAACGGGACACCAATAAGAGCAGTATACTAGGTACCCGTTATGCTGATGATGACTTCGATCAAGTCTTGCATCTCCCTGTCCAACGCCTTTCTCAGAACCACCACGCCACTCTCCCGATTCACGGTGAAGTACTCCCCGCTGATGGAGTAATGCAATTTAGAGCCTTCTGGGTCCTCCCCCTGAAGCGTGTAAACAGGTGCACCCGGTGGTGTACCTTCTGACACGGCCAACCTGGCCATGTCGCCGCCCTGCACGAAGTGTGGTGCCCTGTTGATCACCTGAGCCCATGATGAAGACCACGTGGAGAGCGCGAGGAGTAGGAACGTCCACATCGTCACCTGCGAAGCAGCGTAACCAACGTATTGTCAATAGGTACACCCAAACAAAGCAATTACAATTTAAAGCTGTAATTATTACTCAGCAAGCTTTCGTGGCATAGGTCCTCGCAGTAAAAGGTATCCTATGTTTTAAGGGTGCATTTTCTAAAAACGTGATCCCGACATTTTGCTAGTATTACAGTAGCTCGAATATTTGAAGATGTGCTACTTCAGTTCACCCTTTCATTGTGTTAAATGATTAGCAGTGTAAACACAATGTACCTATGCAAGTATCCTCTATGTAACTACCGCACACTGTTCGCACATTCTTCTGCGTGTGATTCAATCACCCCAATTAAAAAGTATAATGACATCTATTGACGCGTGTGTATGAGTGTTGCTATCAGCATTATTGGCAGTCAAGATGAAAGCTAAGGTTGCATGCGATGAGTGGAGATTACGACAACTGAATTTTAAGCATAAAGAATGGGTACCTAACGAGAATAATTACGAGTTTCCTCGAAACTTTCATTAAGACACATTGGAATAAAACAATTAAGGAAAAGTATTATGTATAAAACTACGCTCTCTCTTGCGTAACCGACGAACACTTCCTATACCATGGTCCGTCACGATTCCGTTCACTTCCGGCCATCGAAACAGGCGTATCTTGAACAAGAGTTGTACTACTTAGCAGGACACTGGTCGAAAGGATTAATGGCTTCAAAAATATCGTATCTTACGAAACTGTCAACTTGGAACTCTCCTGTTCCCTATGAAACTTATCCTTTACAAAATTTCTCTGCCAAACCAAGCCTGTCCCACTTCAAAATAATACAGATTTCGTAGTGGAAGGTGTCCTTAAATCTTACCAGCGGAAAGTAGAAAGGCAGCTGAAGTGAGCACATATGTATTTATTGTGCAGACGAGGGATCAACGTTCACGGTTGATGGAAAAATGCAAGGAGCAGACCGCAGAAGTGTGGGCAGGAAGGAAATAGCTAAACTGTGCGGAGGATGCAGCGTTCTATCCGAGCCACCGGTTTCCACCCGTATAAAACGACACCGTCCAGCCACGTTCTTTCGCGGTATTGAAGAAAAATTCCTCGAGGCGAACCACGAGCTTTGCAGCCACCGCGCGCACTGTTTGAATGACTTCCACCCGGCCTAAGTGCGGTCAGTGAAAAGCCGTTAGAAATCAGATTCCATTTCAGGAGTTCGCGGAACCTCTCGTCGTGATCCGTAAATTGAATTGTCCTGTTACGCCAACGTGAAACCTTTATCTCCACCCCTGTTCTTTCAACTGTATCCTTCTTGTCGAATATACAACGTAGTGTGAGGAAGAAACAGACCAATGTTCTGAGATATCGTAGAAGGAAGCGTAAACTTTGAGGAATACCATACAAGAAGCTCTGAACTTGGTGGACGTCGTATAAGAGAGAACAAATTTCACGGGCTTCGTGTAGAAAAGCTTAAATTCAAAAAACGTTCTCTTGAAAAATCTCAAGTTTAGAGGATTCCATACAAGAAACCACAAATTTGGAGAATATTTCACGCTACAGTTGTCCTTTGAACGGTTCCATAAATCTTACATACGGGAAATTGTAATTTACAACGATTTCAAGATCAAGTCGCGAAATTTCACGGGCCAATGACTATCGTGTATCGGCGTTACGCAGATCCGTTACGATCTACGACGGTAACTTTCTAGTAGAGCCTCCAGACAGATTCCGCACAAACGTCTTGCACAACAGCACCGGTTGAGATAAACGTAGAACGCGTTCCACGTTGTTCTCCCTCCGTCATAACTCTCACTCGGGGCGGCAGCAGTTTAATGCGGAATCAAAATCACTCGACCAACAACATTTCCCAGTTACACCTAAACCGAACCGCCATGATATTTAGACCGTGTTACTTTGGAATGCAGGCGTCGAGTATTCAGAGCAAATCGCGGCCAAGATATCAGACTGTACAGGAATCGTGAATCTCTTAGCACCGAACTTGAACTATGTTTATCGAACTTGTTAAAATTCGTGACTTGGAAGACTCATTACTCTGCGGACGAGAATATAAATTGCCCACCTTCTCTTCGCGAGCAGAGCAATTGCACTTTCCGTTGAATTAGAAAAAACCCAATGGGTTTCGACTTTTGTAGAGTAGTAGAACCGTGTTGAACACAACGCGTGAGAATTAATCACTCCGCGAAGACGTACGAACAATTACGGGGGACAATTCCTCAGTAATTTCCCGGTGTCTTCGTGCATGCCGCTGGTTGACTTCCGTGTCCCGAAGGTGGTTATCAGGGATTGTCTTCGGGAAACGTAATTACGAAGCAAATGGGACTGCCAGGGCGTCGCTGATGCGTTGCAATTGTACTGCAGGCTCTGTACCTATAACTGCAGCCACCGTTTTTGGTGCGGATATTTATTAAATTAAATGCTAAAGTACCTATGAAGTGTGAAAGTTAATATCCTCCGAGTGTTTCAAATGAATTTCTAGAATTTTCACGTGAATCCAAGCATGCTGCTTACACAGTATTAGCAATCATAATTAGACGCTTGCATTGTATCTGTATAAGGTGTATATTTCCACAGCTAGGCGTGCAACGCGGAAAAGCACGGAGCGTTAAAATCCATGAGGTGAAGCGTGTTTCTATCGTGTGGATGCCCACATGAAACTTTAAACAGAAGTGGCAATTACTAGCTAGCGAGTGTAAAGCGATACTGCGAGATTAAGCAAGGGTCTGGACTGCAACCAGGAAGAGCTGCATAGATTGCGCATCTGTAATGTACCGCGAATGATCAAAGTCTGATATAAATCGGTAACGAAATTACTGTTTCTTGGCTCAGGGAACTAGAAAACAAAACATTAATAATTGGGTTAAATGAATGTTTGGAGTTAAATCTGAATCTAAATTCTAGCCTCTAAAATTCTTTAGTTGTGTTAACCTAGGATAGCACAGGCAGTGGATCTCTGAAAAAAGAATGAACAAGTGGCATGAAAAGAATTTTGATTAATCTAGGGAGAGCCTATCGTATGCGACAGTTTGTTAATAAATACATACATTCATTTAGTACCTCTGTGGTAAATATTTCTCATAAACAACTTAACGGTAATATTTCTGCTGCCTGCAATTTGCTATTTGAAGTTTAACTGGCCGAGATTCGGTATATGGGTCACAATGATTCGAAACACGTTCAAAATAACAAGATGAGAACGTTCCACGCGCCCTAGACTTGAAGTAAAAGTGGTCGTTACTTTCAATCAATGTGAAATGACAAAATTGACTGGCCCATTTGGCTCAAGGAGAAAAGTGCACTGTTGTTCTTTTGCAAATAAGGTCTTTAAAAATGCCATTCTATTCATACAGCTTGCTATATTCTCCTGAATAATGTTTCCATATTCTTTAGGAGTTCCATCATTTCAAAATGAATGTAAGAGGAAATGCATAAAAGATTCCTGAAAGTGCAACCAGTGCGATTCCGTTATTTAGGTCGTGCTTATTCAGAGGAGGCTCTTGAACTAACAAGCCAGCATTTGGCAGTTACATTCAATCAAACCAGAAATGATACCGTGAAATTAAATGATGGACCAAACCTGTTCAACGAGAAAGTCACAACTGCAACTACGTTTTCCTACTGCAACCTATCGATATATATAATCATTGAACACTGTGAAATCTTGAACCTTGTCTCCATACAAGTTCTAGTTTATTGCACTACTTCAAGAGTGCTCAGAAGAACGGGAATTCAAGGAGCTCCCTTCTTTTTCTTTGTTAGCTTCCAGTATCAATATTTCATGCGATGCCACGTTTTATTTCCCTAGCTTCTCAAGTGAGCATCAAAACATATCGAGTCCGGATCCAATTAAACGCACCCCCCGTACTATACTCTATAAAGCACGAAATAATGGCACCGAGTTAAGTTCAATTTCATGGACTGTTGTTCAATTAATAAGCAAACCGGTTTCGTCGCCGGTTAAAAGTATTCCGCCGTTTATTACATCCTGCAGCAATTAGTTTCCGCGGCGTCTGATAGAAAGCAGTGCTTCTTACGCTTACTGATGCGTTCGCTATCGAGCGCTGGTTCCCATGAATAAAAAGGGTATTCGTAGGAATTGCCGTGGCAGCGTAATGAGCCGCAATAGAATTCTCAGAAGTAAAATGTGGTAAAACGTGTCACGGTGTAATACACCGTTCTGCCGTGATGCTCGTTCAAACATATTTCAACGGTAACCAATGAGACTTGAACTATTAGCCGATCATCGCTCAGCACCTTAATGTGCAATTATGCCACGCACAGAAATGCCAGCAATTTCAGCTGACCCTCTTTCCTAATCACTGAAATCAGAATGTGGGTACATAGGTACTTAGGTCCCCAATGCCTGGTATCCGCAACTGTCCAGGTACTCCAGCACTTAAATGCCAATTTACTTAAGGTAATTGAACGCACAAAAGCTCAGACAGCGAGGTGCTCGCGTACCCTGGCACCAAGCACTCGGCTACACACATACTAACAAGTAAACGTTCACTTATAGTGACTGGAGTTTCCCGATTTGGAATATATTTTCTTAAAGTAACTAAGAAAGTAACATAGTAACTATTTTCTTAAAGTAACATAGTAACTAAGAAATCATGAAAATTATATCAGCAATGAACCTATTTCACTCATGTTATTGAGGCGTACGCGAAAAACAGCAAAATACGAAGAACGTGACGTTATTTTTGTGTAATAAAAATTCCTAAGGTAGTTCTCTTAATAAAAAATCGGGTTTTTGGAGATACTGAAAAAGGAAAGGCTAGAGAATTTTGTAAATAGATGTCAGGTTTTAGCTAATTATTCTGAGATAACAGGGTTTTACCCTTTTTCGCGTACGCCTCAATAACATGAGTAAAATAGGTCCATTGCAGATATAATTTTCAGGATTTCTTAGTCGCTATGAGTACCTACTTTCAAAAAATATATTCCAAATCGGGAAACTCCATTCGCTGCAAGGGAATGTTTAGTTATAAGGTGGGTCAGGGCCCAATCAACATTTATCCAGGTACTCTACCGATACTTTCCTCCTTGGATACTCATGAAATGTTCAGTCTGGTACCAAGCCATCTCAGCTATAATTGCACGAACCTGAAAGAATCGAGCTCTCTGCGCATCTCGTTACCTGGTCAATTTTCGTCCAAGCAGTACACTTTCGTTAAACGACCTACATGTGCTCGACCACGTGTGCCAAATACGAGGACTTCGCAATCGATTCTCGATACTCCGTGGAGGTTGCGAAACCGCGGCCTCTATGAAATTTCGCGTGCCGCCATCGTCGCGATACCGGTCAGGCCAGCGACATTGGCGTAAGACCGTGTGCTCCCCGTGGCAGAGAGTCGAGTTCTCGCGTCCGCGGAACCGATTTCCTCCCTTCGACCGCGCGAAAAGCGAACGAGCACGCGCGGCTAACTGTTCCGCGGCTGCTCGTACGAGCCTCGGCGTCCTAGACTCGTTAATCGCCGAGAAAGGCAGAGAAATAGAGGAGCCAGAAAGCCGCGGAGGAACGTACGAGGAAGGAGGAAGAAAAAAAAGCCGTTATGAAGACCCCACTCCCGTCCCGCCATTACGTTACGCGCCTGGAATCCTGACACTGTGTGACCAGGTGATGCCAGGATGAATGACTAAGAAAAGTAGCATCCTGCCACGCGCTCCATTCTGTTTTCCCTCTTTATTTTTGATACAGGGACCTGGTTTCTCGCCAAGAACAGGATCTGTCGCGACGGAGCCTGGATACCCCGTTTTCGAGCGACATTTATCAGCTGATGCTCCCTTGGTTGGTATTTAAAATGGCACAGAGAAGCCTCTCGTTCAGACATTTTAATTGTTACGTACCGAGCTGGTGCTCAACTTCAAAGCATGAAGAAGAAATCTAGCACGCGACACGTTCCCATTGCAGGGGTGTCAATCAAGTTTCGTTAAAAATTGCTTGTTGAAAATTGGTCAATCGAGTTCTAAACTGGCGGTCTGTTCCAGCTTTTCCTGTTCCACGAACTTGACACCGGTTCCTTGAAACCGAGACTTCGAGCAGTGCACCCGCTGGTCAGACTGGTTTCCGTAGATGTGGCGAAAACGATGACGGAGTTTGGCTAGATCCGCGTGCTTCGAAGCATTGTCATAGTGCCATTGCATTTGAGTTCTACGGGGGACAAATATGGAGGAATGTGAATGATGTTTTTGGCTGTGAAAGGTATACCGGTTCTTCTGGCAGCCACCCCCTCCAATAGTCAAACCGAGGATTGGAGCGATCGGAGTTCAACGAATTTGCAGAAAAGCCACGTATCGTTTTGAGCACTGCGCTTCTGTATTAAAGCATCGAAGGTTAAAGAAACACCAACAGGATCTGTTTTAAAAGAATTTCGCGCTGTAAGGTAAACTCCAAGGCTCTGCTCCGTTTCGACACGTGACTACGTCAAGAGAAAGGAAGCCAAAGAGAATCCCAGCGTTAATAAAATTACAATCCGAGACGATGCCCCGAATCCGTTGTAGAAAACGTCACCGCGAGATTTCTTGTGCAATATTTCTGGTAATCCAACGATAAAGACACCTTACTTCTCCATCCGCGGATAGTGAATGTAGTCCATTTAGAATAGAAGAAATCTACTCGAAGCCTTCTTCATCCTTGAATTTCATTGGGACTCACTGAAGCACCCGTGTCGCCTGAGAAAATGTAGAGTAGAGCGAGAGGATCTTACCTCATAAAGTCGGTCCAAGATCCTTCGTCCTCGCAGCACCGTATCAACTCATCACTCAGCCACGTGTTATTCTTTCGAATCACTAACGGTTCAAAGAACGTTCACGTATTCACTGAACCTCATGACGCACCGACACCACCTTGGTACAAACTGTACGCCCGGTCTATCCTCTCGGTTTCATGAGTCGCCGTTTCGAAAAAGAGCCGATGTCTGCCAGCCAATGGACAGGTCTACACTGCATCCTAAGGAGGTATGCGGCCTCTGCTATGGGAGTGGAAGGAATGGAGAGAGAGAAACAGCTCGTCGAAGGAGAGCCTACAGTCCGTGCCCCGTAACTGCGAGCGAAAGGGGGGCGAACCTTTTTGATTCTTTTGTGCCTCGACGTGCCAGGTGAGCCTCTTTCGTGGTTCCATCGTGGCTGGATACGCGCGTGGAAAAGCCGCATCTCCAAAAGTATTACCCACCGATCGACGTGACCGGAAACTCTGCGTATTTCCACCTGGTTAACAAGATTATCAAATCTTAATCCCAGAGAATTTCATGAACTTCAAATGTTCATGCTCCAATTACATAGCGAATAGAGGGGGTTGCGATAAATAATAGTAAACGATTAAGTATCAATGTTAAGTAACTCCGAACCTAACCAGCGCCTCGGAAACTGATTATTAAAGCCTCCTTTTCACTATTACATAAGCACTCGAACGCTGCTCGAACAAAAGAAGATTCGCATCTACGATAAAGTTCACAGTAATTTCCCTATTCCGTACCTGCCTCCTGCACGAGATTTAGAAAGCCGAAGCGGCAGAAGGAGCGAGCATCCCCGTGTAATCCAAACGCGGTAATCATCGTCGCGAAATACTTCATTATCCCCGCAATGGAGGAGATCCTTAATGCCGTCGTTGCTCCATTCCCGTCGCACCGTCTTGCCTTCGAGACCGCGCCAACTGCGACGTGATTCTCATAGAAAGAACTTCAATCCGCAACGAGTACGTGTCACTGGCAATTACGTTGTGTCTTACAGTGGTCGGTCGCTGGTCGCTTTTTAACTTTAATTTATACACGCGTTTTGCAGAACTAGTTTGCCCCTCGACGCGACACGCGCACACGCGCGCGCGGCGATGCCCTGGAACCTGAAAGCAGAGGGACACCCTACCGGAAACGGTGCACGACACACTTACGGAAGCCACGTGAGCGGCATACTTGCACGTAGAGCTTCCTGGCATCCTGCGGGACGCGTGCGTTCCCTCGATAATCCGAGACGAGTAACCGGCAATTCCGCCGATGGGCGTTTATCGTCGTTTCGCGGGCAAACGTTTCGAGCGCATCCGATCCCGATCGCCGATAACGGCCACCGGTCGAACGAGGAAGACACGCGTTCCTGGAAAATCTACGGCACTCGGCGAGATGATGAAGCCTCCGCGGCATTTCCTGCGCGAAACAGCGCGATCGGCAATGATAAGCAGTAGTTAAGGCTGCGGGTAATCGATGGATGTCGCAAGTGTAACGTAACTCATGCACGTCGCTGGATAATCGTAAGCAGTAGCTGCGAGGAGTATGTTTCGGTAGGGGTGAAGCAAAGGAATTCAAGGATGGAATGTTATGCTTTCATAAAAGTTATTTTAATGATACTACAGGGTAAGGGTTCGCATTTTTGCGAAAGGGAGCTAGCTTCCTCTTCTCTTCAAGCAAAGATCTTTTTCTATCTTGCACGTAATTCATAGCATCAGTACTTGAGTCACGATTTTGGTGTTCTGCCTCGTCACGCTGCTACTCTACTCCAAGTCCAAGTTACACCAGGCTTGCTTCAAGTTTAAGACACGGCCGACAACGTTAATTCTATCGTTCATGGAGAAGGAAGCAAGGGTCCACGCAGCTCAACGTAACATTTATAGTGCACGCTCGAAACCGCACGCGTGCGCGGGCGACATGCGTGGCCGCGCTTGAGCTGCTAGCTGCGTTCGCGTCTCCCTCGCTTCATTTCGCGGTTTTCTCATCAGGGCGGTTCAAACGGTCCCCGTCGAAGATCCAGGCCCAGCGACGTAACGAGCGTAGGCTGTAAAAGACTTTCGAATGCCGCCAGGCCACCCTGCAGCCTCCTTCTTTCTCCATTTCTTGCCCCTCTTGAAAAGGATCGAAAGCAGCCTCCGCGAAGGAGGCGGGATAAAGACGACTGCACCCATGATCGCTGAAAAGCGAGAGGGACAGAGGAGGTAGTCGCGAAAGGACGTCGCTGTAAGGACAAGAGCAAGATTATCTGTGGCCTCTTCTTTCTCGCCTGCAGACTTTCCCCTCTTTTTTCTTGTGAATTAACCTTTTAAATAAAATATAATAATTGCATTTTAAATCAAATAGAAGAATGTCTGAAGAGTGGGCTATGGAAGGACAAACGGAAAAGCATTACTCAAGTGGAAAGAAGTTACATAGACGGAAGTGAAATCCACTTCCGACTTGGCTTCCTCCATTCTTCGTCTCTTCTCCAGTGGAAATAAAAAGTGAAGGTAGACACAGTTACCTAAGGGGTCTTACAAGATACTTTAGTCGTGTTACTCTAACAAACACCTCAATGTATTTACAATTTTATACAAATTTCTGCGGACCGTCTTCCATCAGAACCGCACGGAATCCCAGGAAATTTTATCAGACGCCCCAGGCTCTTCTAAAACTTCCATTGCAGTAGCCTTAATACCGAACAGCATCGAGCCGAAGAATCGTGAAACGAAAAAGAGAATGTTCCCAACAGCGAACATCAGGGAGGAGCATGAGAAACGTTCGCCATCTCGTTTCTTTCCAGTTCGCCGACAATTCGCGCTTCTACGGCCAGAGACCAGAGAATAGAAGGATCCGTGACTGGTGTAAAGGTCGTGGAAACAGGATGGCGGGAAGGAGGACGTCGAAGAAGGGACGAGAGGAAGAGAACGTGGAGGACGCTGTTGGAAAGACGAGAAGGGGACGTGTACAGTTACCAAAGGCCGAGGCGAGCAGCTCCACCTCCAACGATAAAGTGTCGGGCGCTAAAAAGTCGGACAGAGAGATTGTTTTCCCTCTGTTAGCGGGACGATTCCGATTGCATCCGCTTTGCCGATCGACCGCGCGGCTTTTCCAGCCGGCGAATGGGGGACGTCTGCAATCCGAACGCTCGTGCCTCGGCGAAAGAAGGTTGTTGCTTCGTTAGGCATATTTGCCACGGATCGTTATCATTGGCAGAAGTCGGACGTAATCGGCGATAGGCGAACACCGAGCTTCAGCGCCGAAGGTCGAGACATTCTCAGCGGCGTGCTTCTACTGCGGGCACGTTCAGTGTAACTTGAAATGTCACTTGACAAGTTCTTAACAAAAGTAAGGGAAGGATGAGTAATGAGGTGAGATATCTCAAATGGGAATTCAAATGGCATTGATATGGTGATTAGAATGTATTATTCTGTAAATTGAAATTAAAGGATGGGAAAACAAGTGAGCGATGGGGCTGTAACATTCTCTTAGGAAGCAATCATTTTATCCTGAGTTGCGAAGAAAACTAAAGCAATATGAAACACTGATTAACGCAACGATACTTTATCTATTGGACTGTAATTTATAAATTTGCTTCTTCCTGGTGTATAGGAATCACCAACGTGCACTTCCGTCCAGTGCGCCATTCTTTTGGAAAAATTACGTTCTCACGCGGGATAATAGCTTTCAGTATTACAATTATGGATAATCTGTACTGATTTGATTAAAAATTCTTAATGGTAGCCCTTGGATTGCCTAGTGTCATTAAATATCTCTGGAGCATCGTGGCAGGTACAGGGATCTTCTTTTTCCTTCGCACACCTCGTCATTACTTACCTCATCTTTATCCTCGCGTCTGTCGTAATACCACGGTGTCACGTGCAACAAAATGACAGCCACGTAAGTGATCGCATCCCGCGCATAGACGGCTGCATTGTTGTGCGGGTGTAAGAGGAAGAAGAAAGCCGTGGGATAAAGCGTCGCTTGCAGAAAGTTCAACGGTCGGTCTTCTCTCTTCCTTTCGCTGGAGGTTTCGCTCGGCGCTTGTTACACGTCTGGGAAAACTCTCGTGAACTATATGAAACATGGGTGTTGCCAGTTAGTTAACCCACTTCTCACGACGCGCGCCTTTTGCAGGCAAAACCTTTTAAAGCGATCCCTTCTTAATAGAAGCGCACCTTGTTTGCGCGCCCCTCTGAGCCTGCAACACCTAAGCTACTTTTCTGCTGGAACAGTTTTCAGGAAGTTGCCGTTTCTACTGCTTGAGAATTCTGTTCCAAATCTTGCTCACCTACCAATGACAATTTCTACAGATACTCGGATGATGAAATTTCTTTAGAAAACTAAATTTGTAAATTTACTAAAGTTTTAGAGAAATTTCATCAGTATTTTAATGATTATAATTTAGTAAATTTAGAAATTTAGTAAATTCAGTTTTTCAGTGGTAATAATTTAGTGGAAATTTCTAGAGAAATCTCATCAGTTTTTTAATGATTAAAAACAAACTGTGGCTTTAAAAACAAATCGGTAATTACGATGATACAGACTAGATATTCATGTGAGAAATAATCATGCCAAGTTTCATTCAAATTGGTTCAGTAGTTTTTGAAATATCATTGGCACCGATTTGAAAAACACAGTTTCGAGAAAATAGCGTTTAAAGTTCAAGGTACAGGTTAAAGTGAGATAATTTTTTTTGAACTGAGAAAATCGTTTATTCCGGGGCTATAGAAGTTGACCTTCCTTTGACGCTTCTGCGAATTCTTTATTGGAAAAATCGATTTTTCCGACCATTCTAGGTGTATGTAACACCTTCACTTCCTTTCGATTGGGACATGTTTGACTAATAATTCCCTTCAATTGGAACTCTATCAACTTGTTAGAAAATCAATGCACTAATTAACTTCTTTCGCTTTATTGAATTTAACAGGTCGAATACGCACAGAATGAGATTGGAAGCTCAGCCTTCAGCAGTTTGTAAATGTCGTAATACATTCCTGCGTATTGTAACAGTTTCGGTAGACACGAGGTCTGCGCGACCAAACGGGCCAATATTATTTATTGACGTGGCCAATAAATTATCCAATTAGAGCGAATCGCTTCGGGAAGCGTTCCTCGAACCCTTTTCCGAGTTCGACAGCCTCGTTCTCTGGGTGCCTCACGCCCCTTTCTTTTTTTTTATTTGATTTTCGATTCTGCACGCACCGGGTAGCAAATCTTTCGTGTAATTCCCAATATTTCCGCGGGCAGATCGAACATGTGTCCTGAAACGGTGTCGATTTCACGGCGTCCTTTTATCGCCGCGAAGCGGGCACGAATTTTCAAAGTGTGAAAAGGGTTGGTCGTCAACTACGGGGACCTTTTCACGGGAGGGGGCAAATCAGCCACTTTGGGGGCTCGATAGTCGTTTAAAAAATCAGCCGCGATCGATGGAAGTTCGCCTCGATGGGTTCTTACACATACAACTATATTTATCGCAATGATTAAGAAAAACTTTGGACTGAATTATACGTGCACTACATTTTTAATACAGTGGATATTATTCACTGTGTTCTTTAGTTTGCACATGTTCATTTCCAGTCTACGGAATGAAGAAGTTAATCAAATTCGGGAACGATTTTCGTTAAATTTTTAAAACATTACACACTGTGGGGCACGCGTCCTAATAACGTGATTGCAAAGAGAAAGTAGCTTTATACAAACACATCCGAAGTAGGAGTGTATGTACGGTTTTTAATTATACCTACGTATGTGCTTATATTTTCACGGATCGTTAAGAACAAGCGTCTTCTATTGCAAGAAAAGAGAACAGGTAAATGTAAATGCGAGTTTCGAGGTGTGGACGTTCTGCACACTGCAGACTACGAACATTTACATTGAATATTTAACCAAGCAATATAAGTTTCCAAGGATCAAGAACTTCTAAGACTCACAATTTCACGGTAAATCATTTTCCCCGCCATAAAGGACAGCACGACCATTTGTCAGTTCTTAACTTTCGCAGTATCCACCGTGTTTGCGACGAATTCGTCGTAAAAGCCTAATAACTTGGGCTTTCTCAACGATAATCGTTTCGCTCGAATCGTTAAACGCGAAATTTTGAAACACTTCCAGCGAAGTCGCAGTAACGTACCCTCTTTACGACTCACTTGTATCAATCCAAGCAGTTTGTGGAACGCTCTGCAGGCCAATGAGACGTGAAAATATACCAAAGGACAGGGGACAGTTATGTTTCTGAAAGGTGATGCATTCCCTAACGTCGGTGCACAATCGCCGAGCACCTTAGATGCAAATGTGGCCCGTAAAAAGTGCCATTATGCACGGCTTTCGCTCAGCGTTGCTTCGATAGAGTCGATCGAATCGTGTCGAACCGTATCATGCAAATCGGGTGGCATCAATACCATTAATGGTTCGTGCTTGAGTTCAATGGATACGGCCAGTGTACACTTTATTTCTAAACACGTGATTCTTCGCGTGGAAAATGAAACGTGAGCAACAGTAGATTCACGAACATCGAACAAGAAGAAAACGCCAGAAACTCATGAAGACACCCTCTTGACATAATGCCGATGTCTCGGTTGTAGCAGAAGAATATAAGTCGTCAAAATTAAAATGACAATAACTAACAGAGAAGAGTTTGCTAAAATAGTGTTGCAACTATGCAAATCTTATCGCAGGACGGTTTTATAATTTGCACTCATTAAACGCATCATTATCCGTTTTCCGTTTACGGTGCAGGAGAGATTTATCGCAAAAAACCGGCAGCTGAAGGCGAACGCCATTACCCGCGCTCTTGCGTGTTCTAAACTGTTATCGTGCATCAGTAGAACTTCGAAAGAAGAGAAACTATTGTCGTTCCGCGTAGAATGTGTTAAAAACATGTTTCCAGCTTACTTGAGAATTCAAGAGAAATTAGAAGCATAAATCGCTGTAATAAGCTCATTAGCAGTTGACTAAGTAGCTTCCAGTTTCTTCGGGAGCCTTCAATTTACAGAAAAACAATTTTAATGTCGTCGTGCACGAGAAAGAATTATCACTTGAATAAATTGGTGGTCACAAATGTGACAGCCATGTGGCTGAGAAAAATCTCTATCGTCTACTCACTTTCAATGTGCCCCGATACTCGCAGACTATAGACACTGAAGTTTACTATTTCCTTAACCTTACACGCGATCGTATCGTCGTTCGTGCAGATCAGTTTCATTTGCGAACGACACTGAATATCGAAGTCGACCGGGGGTCACAGGGAATGGCTCCTGAAAGGAAGCGAGCGCCGATTTCCAGGGTCGGGCGCAAAATCTGTTTGTTCCCAATGAACAAATTATTGACAGTACACTTGGAACACGCGAATATATCGTCGATAACAAATCGTTATGCAAACACGTGACACGTGGTCCCGATACTTTTTCCTTCCCTTTTCGAGCGATTCTTGCGCGTTGCTCGAGCTGTCCGCCGCGGCGGAAAATGAACACGAGGCCCGACGAGGCAGGATAAAATCGACGCGACAGTGGAATACCCGGCTCGGTTACTTAATCGAGCTGACATGTCAAATAATTGCCAGGTCTGTGATTGATGGACGCTAATACTCGTAGCAATCATTGATTACCGCTTGTCCTATCGTGCTACCGGCGATCCCTTTGCATATTGATATTCCGTGGGAGCCGGGGAAGTGTACGTGCCCTTCCGTGGAATTACATATTTCACGAGGACTCGTTCTGGGATTAACTCTTCGTGGTGTGCACGATTGACTGTCAGGTGACACGTAATACGTGGCGTGTAGGTACATGGAAATTAAACATCGTGAAACTTGAATGATAAATTAACGAGACGTCGTCCATTAATTGACGCGTTCGCGTAATGGGGAAAGTAGAGTAATAAGGTTCTCTGAGTATTTCTAAACAGTAGTTTAATTTATCTGTTAAAAGAGGATTGATTTCTTTAAAATAATGTTGCAGTCTTTGGACGCGAAGAGTAACGTGTAAAATTCAATTAATTCTAATTGCAAATGAAGGAGCAGCGGACAGGGAAGTGGGAAAAAGGAGAGAACCATTAGCCATCGATTAATTGTACAAGTCACTCTTGGCTAGTGGTGCTGATGTACCTGCTCGTTTCTATAGCGATGTCCCCAGCATTATCAGCTGATTAGCGAATGTGGCAGATGGCCACGGTTGGTTTTATTAGATTATCGTCCACTTATTTTCAACCACACATCCTGGGGCAGCGTTTGACGACAACCTGAGGCTGAAAATTTTACCGAGACTCGATAACGGTGAACGAAGGGGACCACTCTACACTCGCGTTTCGGTCCAATAATTTAGGTAAGATTCATAAATACATTTTACTTTTCCTAGCATTCGTATCAAATGAGGTGCTTAAATATAACTTGTTCGTGTAAAACTATAAAATAACAAAGTAGTAACTGTAGTCTAGAAACCGCTGTGAAGCCATGCAGCCACGCGCGTACTACGACAGCGCCTTTCCAATGATGCCCCACTGTACGCACAAGTACGCGGGGTAAGCTTCGCAAGGCGTAAAGTCACCACTTCGTTTCGTTACAATTTCTAAACCACTTTTTCTAACATACATTTTTTTCCATCTCGCGATTGCTATGCTTTATGTAATATTTAAAGTAATATAACATTCGTGAGAGCGTAGATAAATAAACGCACGATTTACATGCTATAACGCACCGAGACGATGCTTTCAATAATACCCCAGGAAATTCCGTGTTCACCTTTGCATGAGGTCCATAAAGAGGTGTAATCGCCCTAGAAACCTCTAATCTCCTAAACTGGACGGCTACATCGCCGTGGCACGCGTCTAATGCATACACAGAAAGTGGTGGGGCGAACGTTAGGTGCCCCTCCGTCATGATTATGGGGTGAACTCTTGGTACGGTGCCCCATAGAAGGCGGACCGCCCTTATGGAGGGGGCAAAATACCCCCGGGACGGTATATATGCTCTAAGAGCCCCATGCCACTTTCGC
This sequence comes from Andrena haemorrhoa, assembly GCA_910592295.1. NCBI lineage: Eukaryota > Metazoa > Arthropoda > Insecta > Hymenoptera > Andrenidae > Andrena > Andrena haemorrhoa. The sequence continues at coordinate 11,026,775 of OU342943.1, forward strand.
AGTACCAAATTGTACCCCGCCTAGAACAGTCGCGTTTCGTTTTTCTCGCTGTCGAGGGGTCGCACGGCTATGGCGTGATCAAATCCTTCGACGACATTCGCGCACGCGTCTCCAAACCGTAATACAGACCGATAACAGTGAAGTGATCGATTTGGATAGATCCGACGAGGATTGCTTTCTTCGTTGAAAAAATTCATCAGGTAAGACGATCCTCGGTGAATTAATATTGCCGCCGGGCACCATAAAGCGTGGAGGTTCCGTGGGAAGTATGGTTGTTCCGAATAAGAAACAACCATAAGTTAAATATTTCGAAGTGTTTCGTCAATTATCAGTAGATGATCGCATAAGTAACATTGATTCAATTTTTCCATCAGAAAGCATCCACCATGTCGTCCGAGTACTCGTTCTGCAGCGAAGGTGGTTTCGACGAGCTCTCGAGCTCCTCCGACTCTGGCTTCGACGTGAGCTTCGAATCTCCCAAGCACGAAATACAGGCGGACACCCTCTTCCCGCCAGCGAAAGAAGAGAAACGCAAGAAGGCTCGGAACAGTCGGTGCAAGAGTCCCACGCAGGTACATCAAATTCCCTCTAATCAAAGTCACCGTCCTTCAAACACTTACCCTTAAACAATAATACCTATAGCGACACTTTCCATCTCATCTGCTCAAGTACTTGCTGCTCTCAAGTTTCCTTAATCCAACTCATCCTTCGATTCACCTTCCCTTCTCTCCCCCCCAAAAAAAACTAACGCAAAAAACCCGAGACAGAATGGAACGATCGAAATCACCGCACGGAACCATTCATTCGTTCGCAGGTGCTGAAGCTGAAAAGGAACCGTCGGATAAAGGCGAACGATCGCGAGCGGCACAGGATGCACACTCTGAACGACGCCCTGGAACGCCTCAGGATGGCGTTGCCGACCTTCCCGGAAGACACTAAGCTGACGAAAATCGAGACCCTCCGGTTCGCCCACAACTACATCTGGGCGCTGTCGCAGACCTTGGGAAACACCGAGGCCGGCGAGATCACCGTGAACGTTGGGAACGTGACGGTGAGCATCGGCGAGAACGGGAACATGATCACATCCTCGACAGGAAGCTGCGCGGTGGCCGCGCAAAAGCGGCTCGGACCGTCGCACACCGCCTTCCCCTATCCGCAGGAGCGATACGTCCCCGAATGGCAGGAGTACGACTGCTACAGCGACCAAAGTGTCAGCCCGCCGATGCAGTACCAACCCTGCTACGATCAGAGGATGTATCACGCGCAGCATCAGCTTCCAGCGCCTCACCACATGCCGCACAACAGCATGTACCAGTGTCTTTAGAAATGTTCGGCGACCGGTGGCCTTAGGGGATTTCAAGGGACTTTCGAAGGTGTAGAATCGAGGCTGTTGAGGCTCGAAGGCGACACGGACTCCCGGCAAGATTCTTTTCAGTGGAAATGTTTGAGGACCGACTAGTGGAAGTTGCAGGGAACGTTGAAGATTGAAAATAATGATAGTAAGGAATGTTTGTAACATCGTCGACGGGCATACTATAACTGCAAGATCTATGAATCATCGCTGTCCATTGTAATATTGTAACGAACAGGGATGTCCCTGGGACTGCTCGAATGGATCGGTGTGATGTGAAACAGTGAAAGATTCCGGACCCCGCTCGAAAATATCTTGACAAGTAATTTGGGTGCTCGAGATTCTGCTGGCTGAAATTTGTAATCGCAAGTTCGGAATCTTGTTTTGAAATAGGCTTCCTTGGGATAGTCAAGCCGAAGCTTCTGAACATTCCGCATAGCCTGTAATAATTTATGAACTAGGAAGACCAAAGAATTTATCGACTCTTTGTACAAACACTACGTCGCGGTGTAAAACAGCATAGACATCGCCCTGAAACTAATTTTAGACAAATTTTTCTATCAAACAATTCGCCTTGCATCTGTGCAAACAGAATCCATCGTTACCTGGCGCATCTCCAACTCTACATCCTTCAAGATTCCAACGCAAGAATACGTGCCACAATTTGCGAGCAACGGGGCTTCCTCGTTGCATGTAAATTGTATTTCTATCGCAAGAGTTTGCATATCGCGTGCGAATATTGAAGATGCGGTTCGATGGTATCGTGCGTCGTTCGAGCTTAATTTACGCCGCCGAATCGGGGCGTGATTGTAAAAAAGAGTAGGCCAGTACGTGAGAAGTGATCGTTATTTACTTTGTAAGAGAGCATTCTATTTGCAACGAATTATTAGGATTAAGGCTAGCATTAAGCGGATCGTAGCAAGACTTTTCCTTAGTTTTGATGTTTCTCGACTTTTTACCTTCTTTGCAAAAGGTATCGAGAGATACGATTGCTGTATGTTTCATAGACACGTACTAAGTCGCGTTCCTTTTCCTTCTAGTCATCGATGTTTCTTAGGTTGATCTCGAACGCTTGATCTCATCCTTTGTTTCTAGGTTACTTACTGTAAGCGTACATCTCCGACAGTGCTCTTATCGGATCGTGGAACAACCGATTCAGGGAATATATATTGTACAGAATTTATATCTTACCAATAAATCATATTTTACCTAATCACAGTGTGCTTCATCACCTCCACTACTGAAATCGCGTGCATTATAAAAATTACAAGTATTCCGAACGAAATATTTAGAACACCACAAAATACTCTGTGGGAACCAAGTGGCGTAAAAATGATGGCAGATAAACCACGTTCCAATTCAGCAATAAAGCTATCCTCGAGGGGAGTGCAAATTGATAGGCAAACACGAAAGTTCCGATTAAATACTTATATCGCCTTGGAAACAGGCGTGCTCCAGCCACTCTGCAGGAATGAAGTCCTGCTCAAGAATGAACGAACACGTGCCAGGACACGTGTCCTTTGTAGGAATCACTGCGGGGCAGATGTATCACAAGTTGCGCCTGAAATTACGCCTACCCGCCTAATCCGGAGGATTACACGAGGAGCGTGACTTTGAAAAGCTCGAAATCGGTCGTGCTTTAAAAAATCGACCTTTCAACCTGCTATTTTACACCACCGCACACATCTTCCCTTTAACGCCACGTTGGCGCATCATTTCTGTTTATCCGAACAAATTCTACGAAATATATAAGACTAGAAGTCTGATGATCCCCGCGCAATGATTTATATCAATATTTATTCTGCGCACTATGAAATCACGTAGAAGGAGAATTTCGATTAGCTATAGCGTCGAAATAGGAATTTCGCAATTTTCATGTCCGAATAAATATTATCGGGCAGAAAAGGGTGAACCGATGCGACGGCGGGAGGGAAATTGCAAGAACGCCAGGCAAATATTATTTTTCCATCCTGAATTCAACAGTTGAGTTATTTTCATAGTCACCAAGCCGTCTGCTCTCCGTTTGATCGAACGACCGAAGTCGCGTATTTATTTTCCTAACACTTGGCCACCGTATCGCGCCAATGGAACACCCACTTGTTCTCGTTATGGAAATTATTTTCCTGCCGGAGTGGTGCTGATCGATTGGTTTCTCCCGAGTTGCATCAGAGTTCGCGAACTGTTAAAATCGTCGTCACTTAATTATTCAAATCTGACGGCTTTGTCTAGGCCCCCAGGCCTTGGAACACGGAAGCAATGAAGGAACAACTGCTGGGTTAAGAGTGTTAAGACACGCACAGGAACATTGAAAGTCGAATGCAAAAAATATTGTTCCTGCGCGAAGTGATTGCGCAGCCTGTTCAACTGGTTGATCAATAATTTCGTATACAAGGCCTATTTGCAAACAAGCTGCAAGCTGCGACGAATCCGTTAGCACGCTCGATCGTTTCCCCAAATCTCGCCAATAATGGTAATGCTTCAATGGAACCATTATGTCGGCGACATATAACTGTGTGCACAGTACGACAGACGGCCAGGAGCTAGTAAAGGTGTTGGATTTTGGGGGGATTCAATCAGTTTTTGCCGTGGCCTCTGCACCCCGTAACTGCTTGCAACTATAGGGGTGCGACAGCGGAAAGCAAGAAATTGGAAACAGCAGTCGTTTATCTTCTGGAATTATGCTAACGAGTGCTAACGTAACGCGGATTTGCACACCCAAAAATATCTTCAATCTGCTTGAACTTTGAATAAACATCATACTTTAAAAAACTGATTTAGCCGGTTCGAACGATAGTTTATCCGATTCTAATCGTTTGCAGATCTTTGCGACGAGGCCCGGCGAACAATAACTCCGTCGGGTCGCGTTGCCCGCTCGGTTTAAACAAAGATTCATAGAGGAATTTTTTACAGCCCATAAACGTCGGGCCGCCGCATTTCCAGGCGCAGTGATTTCGCTTTGATCGACCTTTCGTTGGGTCGTTTCCGTCGAGTGCACATATCGATCGCGTTCAGGGCCCTCATTGTACCGGGGCGCTGGTCTGTATGGTGACATACTGGTGGCTGACAGAGGTGCTCCCCCGTGGAGAGGGCACGGGTAAAGCCGAGGGTACCCCCAGACGAGCTGGAAAAAGGGGGGATGCCAGTTTTCCTAATTCATGAAAATTCGTGAAATTACCTTGACCGATCGCCGAACACTTAATCGAAGATTAATGGCTGCGAGTAGCTGCCACGCGGAAACACCCTCCTGATGGTATAATTGATCGGGTCGATCGGTCCTACGCTCGCGAATAAATAGAAAAATTCGACAGCTTCGCCGAACGTGGAGAAGTTGTGCATTTTATCCGTGGAAACTCGGGAAATTACTTTGACCGATCACCGAGCACTAAATCCAAGATTGATGACGAACATTGAAATGTTGAAGTAGCCATGAATGTATGCTCTGTTTAATTCGTAGTACTTGTGAAATTATTAAAGTCGATGAATCTTCTCCGAGGTAGTTCTATTTAGAATCATTCACTAGCGACTAAGATTCAATTTTCTACCTTCCATCCGCAGTTTAATTTGCGCCAAACTCTATACAGCGAGAAAATGCGCCCTGATAGAGAATTAAGTCGGACAAAAGCGACGTCGATCAAGGAACGGAACCACCCCCGAGCCTGTTTATCCCGAAAGGCTGTCGACAGATAGCAGAGGGTGTAAAAAGAAGACTCGGACAAACATCTTTCGGCATCGTATTTCGGCATCTGTTTAGACGCGGCGCGTGGGGTAGCGGGGCTTTTCATTGCAAGTTGGCATTTGCAGGCCTTTGTGGTAAACCACGAACAATGCCGGTTAGACCACTGCGTCATGGGACACACCCCGCGAACACCATAGTCTTCCATTCCTCTCTCTCTCTCTCTCTCTCTGCAGTGCGAGCATGGTGGTTCGCTAAAATATGGAAAGCCTTATTTGAGCTTCAGATCGACGCCCCTGCCAAGAATAAATTGAATTAATGAGAGCCGGGCGTGAAAGATGATTGCTAAGCTGTCTGTGAAGATGTTGCAGACAAATGTGCATTATATAGCTTCGAGAAGAAGTAGATTGGAGGAAACAAAAGTGCTGTGTAGATAACAATGTTATTTTCTTTGACACGTGTCATGTTCCTACTATTATAAAAATGAAGGTATCGACGGAGTTAGAAATAACAATTTGGCAGCTCTCCGTGCTGTTAATACGAATCTAACAACAACTGCCGAGAATCCGCACGCCATGGTTTGACTCTCGCGATGGAAATATAGGGGACAGATGTCTACGGGGGGCAGGTGTACCCCAATGTACGCGTGCCAACCAACCCCCCACTGCGCTGCCATTCAAGACTATAATTTACTTGAAGAATGCCCGCGCCAGCCAGGCATTCATCCCGGAATGACGTGGATTACTGGTCCAGGGAGCAACGAGTCCTCCAAAGTCGATCGGGAATCATCGAATCCCCGACGATCAACGATAATTCTAACGATTCTGTGCTTCCCGAATGGAATCCTAATTTTAACATCTGGCAAATCTATGTAACTTAACATACAGAATTCAGCACACTTTCCGATTGCTGATTTTGTAAATTGTTTGAACATTTTTTCACATTTTTTTCGCGCGATGTGAGAAGTGTTTTGAAACTATGTCTCCAGGAATTTTGTTCCTAATGACAAGTGTGTTTCGATGCAAATATATAAAATTTGAACATCTAAATAGGTAGCAAAGCAAAGATTCACTATCGGTATTATTCATTAACTACATCAATCGGTCTGACACTTAAGCCAGCCCTTAATCACATGTAAAACCTGGATTAAAACCCGTGCCACAGGCTCGGCTGGACAAATCATTGATTTAACGTCATTGTGAAGCATTCGCAGGAGCACGCGTTTTATTGGGCTTGTAGGGTGAGCTTAGGCAGGATTACACGCGCGCTGAAAACACATTTGATCTGCAGATCATCCACGACTGTGTGCGCTTTATTCGAATTCGACGAACTCTAAAGACAGCCTATTGGAACACTCGGAAATAGTTGCGCGTGTTGACCGAGCAGATCCGCCTTTGCATCTATCACGAGCGAATATTAATGAATTAGAAAATGTTTAACTGGAGCTATTCATTTAATTCCACTATGTGATTACTTTACTTTTCACTCTCCTAGAAGATCTGTTTTTCTTTTAAATCTCACAAGTGATTTATTAAAACAATATTACAAGAAATACACAATATTACGACAATAAGATTAAACCATTATTCACCCTAGATACGCAAATTACAGTTATTCAAGAAGGTCTGTTATTAAATAGACACCAAAGTGAAAAAGAACTGAACAGAAGAGGCTCCGTTTTTCAAGAATTACAAATGTCGAACGCAATAAGCGAGGCTCATCTCGGCGATAGTGAAGCTAACGGCAGCGGATATAGAGTTTCATTCTCCATGGTCGAATTGGCTCGTTTCATGGATTCACTGGGCAAACGGTTTTCCCTAATTCTCTAAATCGTCCGCCAATAGTAACTCAATATCGCAATCGGGGCACCCTTCGAAATTTCTAAATCGCCGGCAAATAGTAACTTAATATGATGAATGGCACTTCTTGAAGGAGGATCAATAGAGGAAGAAGCGGCCTAATTTCACGGAACCGTTACTACCATGAATGCTCGGATGATCGACGTGGCCGTAGGTCAGCGGTCAGTCAACCTCGACTGAGATATCCTTCAGGATCCTCTTCTAGATACGTGCATAATGAAATAATAACGGTTCTCCGAAGATTTCTTTCGCATAATATGGTTAAAGCACCCAAGGTATTTCCATTTCGTGTAATACTATATTTTAGATCGTTGTACGAGGTGCTTTTTTTATAAAAGATATAAATTTCATATCTGAAACATAGTTCTTTGTACACAGTATTCTCCGAGCGGGATTTTCCCGAGTAGAGTAGACGTAGGTAAAAGTTCGCACCATGCGAATTTCATTGTTTGAGTTGTGGCAGTGGCCAGTGGTGATTAACAGTCAATTGTCAATCAAGGTAGAGTCACCAGTGTCGAATTGTGTAGCTGTTCTTCGTTTTGTTATCGTACAATGCGGTAAGTACTGAATTCGTTAGTTCTGATGTAATATTCTCATTTTTAGGAATCAATATTATTCCTGTAAATTGATCAGTAAATATTTTAATTAATACGTCATCTGAAAGAGCTGAAATTCTTCTATTCAAAAGTATTAATAGAAGTTTTCAGTTCTCCTCACAGATAACAGGATTGATTAAACAATGGAAAAGTAGCTGTGAGGGCAAGAGTTCGCACAATGCAGTGGGCCAAGAATTCAAATGCAAACTCCCTATTTAAATGTCAGCTTGAAGTAAATGAAGCAATGAAAAGAAAATCTGAATGCGAGCGCGCAAAGAAATAATTAGGAAAGCAACAAAAATCGAAAAAATAACATTTTTTCCAAAAATAGCATTTACAATTTTCAAAGGAACAACGCGAATCGGTTCCAAAAAGAGAATGACCCAAACATCAACGTCTATAGAAAAAATAATTTGACCTGCGTATGAAGAAGAGTACACTGATCCTCAAAAAGACTCATGCCCGCGCAAATTACGAAGGTATGTGCTATTACTGTTACCTTGATTAAAAATAAATTAATTGTAAATTATTAGTCGTTTTGCTATATTACCACAACTATTTTATGCAGGAAAATAAAACACTTTTGTGAAAATTTCTCGTTGCGTTCTTTTACCCCATAACGTGCGAACTTTTGCCCCACATATTGGGTAAAAGTTCGCATTTAACACTTTTTGGAAATATTTATTTTATATAAGTTGTGACAGGTAAATTTACACGAAGCCACTACCTATCGAATAATAAGGGATAGTAGTTATTTTAAACTTTAGGTGCGCACTCTTGCCCCACAATACTCTACAAAGCTTGGCATGGAGGATTACGTTTTTATTCTACTGGATAATCGTCCGTGTAATGAAAGAAAGATTCGATCACTCGTGGTATGCTAATACTGTCCACAATTTGCATTGGTTTCTTTTTCACGATAGAAATTTTGCACGCCTCTTTATTCGTTTTCGCGAGCGAATGGACGAAGCACCAGCCAGGGTCCATTTAAACATATGCAATGTTATTCCTACACTTTACACGGTGCCGGTCCCATAAACAGTCAAGTGGTGCCCGTAGCTCGTGCCCCATAGATTTCACCGTTCTCCTCGCACCCCGAAAAATCCCTCTACCCCCTGGTTCGTACCCCACCCAGTCGCCGCGTACCCCCTTTCAGTCACTGGCTGGCAGCTCATTAAACACCCACAGCACCCCTTGCCCACCCCTCACCCTGATTTAACTATTGTTCAGCTAGCTTGTGTGCGTCATCACCCACGAGGGGAACGACGTGCTCGCGTGTCTGTGTCGTTTGACGAATGCGCAGGGTGTGGATAAAAGTTCCACCATTTTGCGAAGACAGTCTGTCGCCATGGTACTTTCACTGAATTTACAAACGTTGAAAGACTTGTGTCAACAATTTTCAGGATCAAGAGGCTTTCTTTAGCCAATAGTCAGTATCTTAGTTTCATGGTGTGTAACCATTTTTAAAGGGTTGCATTTCTCCACTATATGTATATGTATAAGCTACGCGAACTTGTGGAATAGTTAATTGACACCTAATGCTCGAAGTTAAAGAATAGGCTTTCATTGAGAAATTAACAGTTTTCCACGCAACGATCGCGGATCTCTCACCCTCGACAACGATTATTGTTGCACCCTGTACGTGTTAGGTATAGGTGGCACGACCACTAACTCACGGACGTTCATCGACGTGTTCGCCAGCACCGAACAGATCCAACGAGCCATCTGTCCGTATTTTGGTGCTCGGAGTACGAATCGCAGTGGTTCTTACTTTGATGCACTCCACGCGGCAGTTCATATCAACGTGTATCTTGCACGTAGCGATGGGAACTCTACCCTTTCGCGTAGCACCCAACCCTCCAGTCTCGAACACGCGATCAAGCATCCACGTATTAAGCACAGAAATAAATGTGCGCTCAATGATTGTTATTCTTAATCATTTATCTGCTGTCATAAAAATTAAGACACGTATGGATGAAGAATTGTTCGATCGTTGCGAGAATCGGCTCGATCCCATCGCTACCCAAGGGAGGGCAAGAAAACGAGATTTCGCTCGTATCAAAAGGATGTCCTCGAGCGATCCCTGCGGGGATGTGGTAACGAGGCTGAGTGGTGTCGAAGGATCGAGGGACATTTTTGCATCGATTACCGTTTCCTATCTAAATTATTCGATCCAAGCTCGTTAAGCTTCCTTTCCCTAGAATATACCCTCACGTACGACTATGATTCTACAGATTGCATACATTAAATCTTTAACTAAGTATTAACTTGCACGCAACGAGACAGAAGTTATCGTACTGGCATAAGTCGATCGACAATTCCTTCCGCGATTAACACGCTTTCCTGGCTGCGCTTCATTATCCACCTAAATCGAGTCACGGATATTGAGCACCACCGGAAACAGAAAAGTGACGTGTCCCACCAACGAGTACGTACACCGACTTTCCCTTTGATTGTGATCGTTTCGACCCCGCCGCTCACTCACCCCTTTCCTACTGACCACCCCGTTTCCGAGTACGATACTACGCACCGCATTACTATTTCATAACAATCGCGCCGTGCACGAGACGATAAATGTTATGCCCCGCGCGTCACGCTCCGCCAGACAAGCCATCAGTTAACAGCCGAATCGTGATTTGACTTTGGCGTTGAAAATTTCATACTAGAAATTACCTTGTTCCTATATTCTTTCAGCGTGGCAGCGCGCTACTTTGCACACCACACACACACACACACCAACTTGGCGGGCCATTTAAAAATAGAATACAATTTATATTAGATAGCGTTGAAAGTAAATAATATAAGCAGGGTTTATAAACAATAAATATAGCTACGAGGAAATATAGATAGCTTACAATAAAGACGTAAACGACTAATGACGAAAGTGGTCATCGTTGAGGATAATTGATCGACTTTTTTCAACCAAGTAACTCGAGATAGCCGCCAGCCTATTATTTCGTTCAAAGGACTATCACTGTGTTTAATCATCCGCTAACGAGCTGGGGGTTTAGGTTTCGCGACTCCCTCAGCTCCTTGAAAAATGTAATTAAGCTGGACAAGCTTCATCTGCATTAAGCACCCGATAATTACAAGGGACGTGTCTACTTTTGCTTCTACCAGATAATGCTGAATATTGAAAAAGTGTCAAATTCATTAAAGCCTGGGTGAAATACACCGCCAGTTATAATGAGAGAAAAAATGGGGAAAGGTGTCCACTTTCACGCAACCCTTTCTCCCACTAACGAGAATGTAACGGGAGCCCGATAAATCTCAACCGCGACTTCCTGTCTCCCTTGGGTTCCCATCGGAAAAAGCTCCGCTATCCGGACGCAAGCTGCGTTCGCTCTGAATGCGGAATCGGCCGAGGAAGTATAATAATTCATTGAAACGAAACTAGGAAGTCCACCCTCGAGAATCTCACGTTCGAGCTAAATCTGCCGCGGGATGGATCAAAGGAGGCTGGATGTATCGATCAAAGGGAATCCGCGTTTCGTGGTTTAACGTAACCAATCCGTCGATCGCCGAAGGATCGTGGAAAAACGAGTGAAAATCGGCCGAAGTGGCGTTTCTGAAGGGTCAAAAGCGCGAAAATCCTTCCTTCGCGGTTTCCCTTTGATCCTCGCCGCGAAGTGGTGAATTTCAAAGAGACCGACCCGCTTTCCCTTGCCGCCGTTGCGAGAAATGACCGTGAAATGGGCGCACGCTCCATCAGGAATCGGGGGTGGCCCAAGAAAGCGGGGGTGGTCCGCGGGAATTCGGTAAAAGCGTATTAAACGGTCAGAGAGACCAGCGTGTGAGAAACTCGAGGCTCGTGTGAAAACCACAATGGGGAACATGAAACTGCCACTGACGCTTAGGAACGGTAACGGTACCATTTTACAGCAGCAGATTCTAAATTGGTAGTCATCGTACTGGTTTCGACCTAAATTTCACGAATTAGCATGCAGATGCTTCAGTCTCGCATAATCACTTGAGAAATTGTATGTTCGTTTTAGGATTCAGTTGAGTGTCGAACAGATGGGTACCACTTCGGGTTTTATTCTAAAACACATTATCCCTGGAGGTTCCACAGGGAGGGCAGAGAATCCTCGTTGGAGTGTCCCATGGGCGTTTCTTTTAAATCTTCCAAAAAAGCACTCACGGTGGCACGCGACGTTTTAGCCACCAATGACCGGATTACCATTTCGTTGCTGTTGTTCTTTGCATTTTTTGTCACCAAGGTGTCATCTGTGAGTAATCCGTACTTGAATCAACAGCGAGGTCGCGTGCGCGAATTGAGCACGCGTCGCGGTGCATCAAGGATGCGTTTCGGTCGCGTGGCCGGCACGTGGCACGAGCTCGAACCGCTAACGTGTGGATAAGGTTGATTGGCTGGAAACGATCGTTAGTTGTAGCTGGGCGTGATAGGAGACACCGGCTCGCACTTCGTAACATTCTAGTTAATAACTTACTAATTACTTTAAGCTACGATAAACTGCCATTTCGAAGGTGTGTTAACGCCTGTTCGTCCGGAGGCAAATGTGCAACTGAATGGAAATATTATATGATTCTTATCGGCAGTCAAAGAAGAAATTATCATTCTGTCAACTGCGATCGAGGTAAGACTCATGCCAATTTTATCTGAATTGCTATAGTCTACTGTGTGCATGCCTTATCGATCATCAATTATCCCACGTAAGAAGTTTAAGTAGCAGGAATAGTCCCTGGAATCCACAACCTACGTGCGACATCACGAAGGGAAAATCGGGGGTGACGGCCTCGTTAGGCCGCCTAAATACCTTGAAATTGCAGGACCGGTGGTCCACAAAGGTGGCACGCACCCCCGAAGTCACGTTCTACGGTGCATTAAGATCGATTCGCCATGGTAGTCGCGACAAGCCACGGTGTTTGATTTTCCCTCGTTCACCCCCTGTTCCTGGCGGTCCTAGAAAAACGGACGTGGCCGATTGGTGAAGCACAAGGTATCGACTGGAAAGTCATTTCATGGACGTTTAGTCTCTGTTGCAGCGCGGATGTAGGCTTTTAAACAAATCGCACCACTGTTTTACTTATGTGAAATCTTAATCGCTTCCGGCTAGAAAGAAATGCTTCCAGGTGCTGCAGTTTTTTGTGACGTTTTTGCTTCATTTCCTGATCGACTGTTTCCTCTTGCTTTCAGGACATAGATGGCTTGTGAAGGTAGTGTTACGTATTAATTGCGGGCGTTTCTTTTCTGGTTTAGTTTCATTCTTGCATTTCAGAAATGTTTTAGAGAACCTTTATCGTTTTCTCACGTAGTTATCTCTTTATCGTGTTCAACGCTTAGATCATCTTGTCACACCCTCTCGATCGATCCTCCTCCCTCGATGGGAAGGAATACCACGAATTATCGCTGTGTGTAACAGTGGCCACGTGCTCGATTCAGCCGGCACGTGAGCAGGAAGAACGAAACGCGGCTAAACGCCACCGACACGTGTCTTTATCACAGGGTAGTTGGCTTTGAGAAATTGATAGCAGGGAACTTCGCACCAGGGTTCACGTGCTAGCCCACCACCGTGTAAAAGCGAGCGTAATTGAGATATCATGGCTAGTTTCCCGTTGACATGGGAATCCCAGCTAATTCGATAGTGGTGGCCTTAGAATCGCGTTAAGAACGTTTGATCCTCTTAAATTATATTTGATATAATACATCGGTATTAGTATTAATAACACGCACGTGTTACCATTAACAGACTACAACTTATAATCAGTGGCTGGTATTTTTTAAACATTCAGGTTTATATCTTTCTCGATACAGAGACTTGACAGAAAGTATTGAGTTCTTGAAATCAGCGCGAAACTCTTACGTTCTATGTAACATAAAATTGAAATTGAAAGTAAAACGTTGTGTTCGTACCGACTCCATTCGTCACTGGTGCCATCTTAAATGTTGACGCCGTCGAACGGGAAATGAAAAAAATCAACGTTGATAAGGAAGGCAGCCGATACGAAGTGTCCAAAATTATATGCTCGCGAGATTTATTTTATCTTATTTTATTGTATTATATTATTTTATTTTGTTTTCTTTACTTTTCTGTTTCCTTCCAACGGCTTTTTAGGTTAGGTTGCAGAGCAGCACTTAATGCTGAACCTCGCCTATTCGCCATTGTAATCTTATGTGTAATGGTGAATAAAGACATTTAATAATAATAATATCGTAATCGTCAAAGGTGATGATCAGCCTGTTCGTAGACGTCGAGCGGTGCAATGACCAATCGATTGCGGCCAATCTTGGGTCACGACACGTGCCGGCGGAGCGGCGTGGAAAAGTACGCGTAATCGAGATACAAAAGGCGGTTTTGGATCGGTGAGAGATTCCTAGCTAATTCGAATACTTGCACCCTGCTCCGGCACGTGTCTTCAGCACGTGCGAATCGGCGAATGACACGTGCGATGCTGGCACGTCTCCTGAATTCGTGGGACGCGTAGAATATATTCTGAACACTGACCCAAATTTTCAAGCGTGTCATTCCATGGTATCTAGCCCAACAGAAACTATCAGTTTGCAAGATTGAAGGCAAATTTTTTAATTTGACGAGTGGATAGTAAAAATACTCTGCAGTGGATAGTAAAAATGAGGTTTGCGTCTCGTAATTACCTAATAATAAAGACACTAATCATGCAACATTAAAATTTAATAACTTATGCATAAACTCTTATTTACCGCGCGAGGTTCTCTATCTTTCCCACGTCCCTGACAGTTGCATTTTCAACACTGCCAGCCACAGAGAGAAGACCGCAACGACAGTGTCACGAGCCGAACGAAGTGTGTGCACAGAACTATCGCCCGAGTACTGGCCTGGGGATATTTAACCCGGCTAGCAAATGTTTGGCCCACGTGAAGCGCCCGTAGCAGTTTGCAGAGCCTTTCAATTAAGATACCGCGCAACGACGAAATGAAATTATTCAGCCGTCAATGAGATGGACAAACACGATGTCAGCGTGCAGGCGGATGGCCCGGGTATCAAGGGGGATTATAAAAATTGTCTGTTTGCATATTTCTACGGGAATACCGAAGATAATCCGTATATGTGTACGCTCTTCTTCTCGCTAACCACGCTAATAACAAGGCTAACTAGTGCTAAAAAAATTGAATACTTATCGTCCATATCTTTTACTGTTACATTTCTCTCCCTCCTCTGAAGAAGGGAGAGAGAGTAGATTTAATCGCAATTTGGATTGCACTCCGTTACGGGCGATAACACCAACGAAATTGCGACGGAACGAAAAAAAAATTGAGATTCACCAGCCACCCCTATGCGGATGATCGTGCGCGGCCGCGCTTAAATCCGATCGAGATAACGAATCTCTCGCATGTTGGTACGAACGAATTCGTACCCTACGACCGACAATAAACTGTATTATCTAGGAACCAGGCCACTCGATGCACCCCACCGACATCAAAGGGAGGAATTCGATCGAGTGAGGCGATCGATAACGCAATAACCTTCGGATACCCTACTTTGCGTGTAATTCTACACTCGTCTAAGGACACTTATGCACTGTTCCTTTGAAGTCCCTTCCACGTGCTGGGAATTATACCTCCTCCTCCGATTATTCAGTCAAGTTTGTGGACGACCGTGATGGAATATCAATCGCATCGATACAGAGGAAGATTTTAGTCATTTATACAGGAATTCGTTGGTTTTTTAAAAATTGCACCTTGTAAGCAAGTTACTTAATGCATTGCCAGGGAATAATTCGATCACGAATTCACCCCAACGGGCGAAATTCTCCAACCGACGTCCCCAGTGCCGAAAGGGTGCACCGGAATGAATGGAAACGGAGAAACAATGGGGGCCCATTAAAGTCTACTCTCAATCTCGTCTGCTTCGAATAATCAGATACCTTTCTGCTACAACCAGGTGAGCCAGCTCGAGCGAGTAACGCCTTTTGACGTTAACGCCAGGCCTCTTGTGTACGCGGCCACCATAAACGCAGTCGGCGTACAATGGCAGATCTTAATCTCCCATCCTAGTTCCTGGCTACCCGGCAGCCCATTACCATTATGTTTGCACTCCAGCTATCACTCTATTGTCTCAGTTATCTAATGGTACATCGACAACGGGGATTGCTTTTTTGTGGCACACGGATTCGTTAACTCTGCGTGATGGCCGCTTCGATTTTCGGAACGCGATGTCGGTGGCGGATGGATTGTTGGAAAGCGCTGATTGCCGTTCGATCGTGGCGATAAATATTCCAGAGGCTTCGTTTTACTGCGTGTTGCGCGACGGATGGCGATATGCGGATTAACATCTGCGCTTGGAAATCTGAAATGGTAAAAACTCGGGATACGAAAATTTCGGTTGCCCTATTTCGTAGGAATAACGTGTAGGCCCATTTTGCTTGAGTTTCTAAGATTTAAGATACTCCTACTGAAGTATCGTAGCATTTGTATTTCCATATCGCAGAGAAAGATTACCGGGCAAATGAAAGGACCGTGAAGTCGCTGTTTGAGCGATTCGATAGAGATGGCCGCAGATGTCCGTGGAGCGGTGCTTGCCACTCAAAAACGAAGTGGACCGGCTTGCCCCGGCGGCTGAGCAGGAGTAGTACAGTTGCCATTCGTGGTAAAATAATATCGAGGAGAGAAAAAAAGGCTGCACGCGCCATTGACCTTCTATGAACGTTACATCGGAGGCACGGCAAGAGTAGAGGGTGGCAAGCCTGTCGGGCCAGTGTACACAAATAAACACACGGAGTGAAATTATTTTTTGCAGGGGGTCGTCAAAAGTGTTATCATTATTTTTCGGTCCCTTTGCACGATGCTGTTTAGCTTGACACGTGAGAAAGGGAAATTTTAAATCGGAGAACAAAGTCACTCTTGTCTTCCATACAGCTGAAGTATGTATTTACCTACAATTCAAATTTCTGTTTTACAATTTGGGACAGGAAAAAATTTTGGCACTTCTATTGCAGACCTCCATGAAGATAAATACGTATTCTTAGTACATCTTTCTCATTGCCGAATTGTTTCATTATTGAGGAAACTAGGATCTAATTGGGAAGAAGGTAACAAGCATCGTACAATGTTCCCAATCCTTCCAAACATTTGGTGGATTCGTTTTCTCTTAATAAAAGGGATAACGTTCGGATTATTCGGTTCATATCGCGGACGTTGGGCTTCTAAAGAGATAATGATCGTTCCTAGGAGGGAAAGCTAGAATATAATACGCGAAGGTTCCCCAGGGACAAAGGAGGATGTATCCTTGCCATCTACGCGGACAAAAGAATCTCTCAGCAGGGTATTCCCTGGAAACCAGCTCCCGACTGGTGAATCGGTTCGATCGCTGCGCGTATCAAACCAAGTGAATCGATAAAAATAATTTTTATCGCGATCAACGTCAGACAAGTGTAACAGTGTTCAAAGAATCTTTCTTGTTCTGTCAAATAATTAAATGTGCCTGAAATAATTAAAAGATCCGCTATCCAAAGGCATCAGGCATTTAAAATATATCTTTAATATAGTGTCCCTGAAATACATTATTCCTCTCATCACTGAGATCCAGTTTGTTCCTCAGAATCGCTCAGCAACGCAAACCTCTAAACTCCTTCGAACGCACTGTTCTGATGACGTGCAGACAGATTAAAAAAAATGAATCACACGAATGACAACATGGCAGACTCAGTTGCACACGCACCGCTACCTGTAGCCCCACCGTTTTTGTCACCCCAAAAGTGTCTTTCCAGCCGAACGCTTTGACAAAATGAAAACCGTTCGCACGTGATAATGCGAATGTCGCTCCATCCCCCTTTCGAGATCACGGACAACCGAAGAGAGAAATGCTAATCAGTTTCTAATAGTTTTAATTCCATCCTGATCCCGGCACGAGCGTCGCAGCGCCGTATAAAAAGCTCCGTTCAACCTCGAGCGAAATTTTACACGTTTACCGTGTTTGCGATCATCAGGGCAACCAGATTGCCCAAAGTAACACGTACGACAATAGAGAGATTATCGGTGGAAGCAAAAAACTTAGGCGTGAAAATCCATGCTGGAGCTTGGTCGACAAAATAGTAGCGACACACCGTCTCGTTTTTCAGGAACCTGAGAAAAAAAATCTGCACCTGCACCAATCGCTCTGCGAACAGCTGCAGCAAGCACACCGCGATGGTTCAAAGTATGTTGATTGCAGGATATCGATTGGGTATTTGGTTTCGTAGGTGCTTCACTATTTTATTAATTTAAAAAACGAAGGAACTGGTGTTACATAATGTTGGTAACCGTTAAGGAGCGTCTCGTCGATCTCACCGCCGTGGAAAACAAACTGGCCACCCATCGGTTGATCGGTGCTCCATTATCTTCGGGCTGTCACGGCTTTAGAGGATTACACGTCGATTACCAGGCTCAATTTTAAACTGTCTCCCTCACGCTTCGGCCGGGCAACCCTTTTGCGGGTTACTCCATGGTTTTACAATCAGTCACCCGTGCTGTGACACGACCGACGGCTCGTCGAAGGGGTTGCCTCTTTCCGTAAAGCGGATTACGTATCTCATTCTGCTACCTCTCGCTGTTCCTTCCGCACTCCAGATAACAAATCGACGTACCGGTGAACGTTTCTGATCGACGTTTGATCGATGAGCTTTGACCGACAATGGACCATCCCTTGGTTATATTCGCCAAAATCGTGCTCACGCAGCTGAATGCGATTGGAGGAGGTCTTCTGGGCAGAGGGGATGAAACATCAGATTTTTTGAATGAGTTCTTGAATTGTGAAAGTTAAGGAATAAGAAATCTTTTTAGTTTAATAAGAAGGATGGTGGAAAAGATGTTGACAATTTGGGAAGTGAATTGATTACTGGTGTGTGTAACGTGAACAATAATATTTTTCGTAAGCCTTCTGTTCTTGCTTCTCGTTCACCGAAGGGTGCGAAAATAGTTCCTCGAGAGGGGGAAAGATTCGTCAACAGGAAAACGGTTTTACGCCTTTCCCCGACGCTTCATTTTTTTCTCTTACCCTCCGCGCTAGTTTGGCACGTCACTGTTTACTACCGCGCACAACCCCTTTTCGGCTTTCCGGGGCGTGGTGGTTTTTCAAAGGATGCCAGTCGGTTTTTGAAAACGGAATGACCGCAAGAACTTCACGGTTTTGTTTGGAAACCTCTGTGGGTTTTAGTTTTTTCTGCTTGCGATTCGATACGCCGCGCCGTTCTGTTCTTTGTGTATCTAAAATCAAGTTTATCTATCATAATGGTCGAACTCACCCCTTTAACTCTCGGGATCTATAAATCATTTACCTCGCCTTCGAAATTAACTATCTACTGTTTTGCAAGACAGACTGATATTTAAAACAAACATTCTTCATTCTTTTATTATATTTTAATTTTATAGCACAACCCATACAAACCAAACAATAGAAATTTCGTGTAGATACTCCAACTAATGGCGCACTTATAAAGGTGGCACTTATTCGTGTTTCTTCTGCACTCAGAATTTTTTACGTTTCCACTTTTTATACACGGAAATCTATTACTCTTAAACTTTTTTCATTTTATCACCCAATAATTTGCATAATGTATAATGCAGCTCGAATAGAAAATAGAACAATACGTAGTAACGAACCTGGAAATTGTTACCATCGAAGGTGCAGCTCGGACTCCGTGAACAAGACGAACGTAAAATCCAGGGTAGCATTAGAAAGTACTTGATGCGTACTCGGTACTTTGAAATTTTCGAAGGCCCCTCCAGCGTATACCGTGCCATAGGTGCCCCCAGGTTTTTTTTCCTGTATGAATGATGATGTATGGATGTTGGCTGGGCGGTAGGGGCTGGGTAAAGGGTTCCATTGTTGCACACCCCCCTCGAGAACGAACCCTCTCCCCTTCCTCTTCGCGGGAGAGACCGTCGTGAAATATTGCCGGGCGAGCAACAAACTGCATTCTGCAAGCTGTATACTGTTAATTTTATGCCGGATTTTTTTTCGCTGCCACCACTCCATCTATCCCCGCCACCCCTTTCACTATTTGGACGTGGCGGGCGACGGTCGTTACCGCTGGAATTCTTCGTAGGGGTGAAGCGCTCACTTTTAAATCCCTAGTGCGCTTACGTTTCATTTTCAAATCGAGGAAAGTGTTTATAATATCCAAATTGATAATCTAAGTGAGAATTGTTGTTAAGAAGCTTGTTGAATTATAAGGTGTGTACAGATTTTGGTATAGTTGTCGTCTTCGAGCCGTTTCTCGAGTACCGAAGGGAAATTATGAATATGCAGAATGTGGATTATGTAGGTACTCTGAATCAGGCACGTGCTACTTTCACCCCGCTCTTCCACGTACAAAGAGCTTTCCACAACCTCCTTCGATTCTCCTTCATATCGCATGAATATGGGCTCGCCTAATGCAGCTGGGGTTACACTTTTAATCGAGATTTTCTGAATAATGCTTTGAGACGCTCTCTCCCCGACGACTGCTACGCTGAAATACATTCAGAGAGACGGTATATCGCAGGTCCTTTGACCACTATGTGTAATTTAGTTTTTCGCAGGCCTCTGATTAATTTCTTTTTCTCGACGCTGCATTGTTCGTGGGTCTATGGACGTTAAGTCATTTGAATCTTGACTAATCATACATTCAAAGAATATGGGCGTGTATTGAAATCTTTGTGCGAAGCGCTGGATAAATGGCACCTACAGAGTTGACTTCTCCAGCACGCTTTGATCTTAATTTAGTTTACCCAGACGTTTTCCTAATTCCTGGACAGAGATTGCAAATTTACCGTCTTTTTCAATTACCGGTAATTCGGTAAAATATTCAATCAAAACCGGTTTACCGGTATTTTTTTAAGGCATTGATAATATAACAGTAAACATTATTTTCTCCTTACTTTTTCTACTTGAAAATACGTCCATTCTTTTTGATGACTCGATTCAGATTTTAAGTTTTCTTTTGGATTAGAGTTCGTTCTTCATGAGATACTTCGGTTTTCGTCTTTATTAGTAATTGAAGTTTTTTTTCACAGATAACGTAGTAGTTGTCGACGGCATTAATGAACGCATATATGCGCTATATTGCTATGTATAATTTATCGAATTACCGGTAAAAATTTGAAGGTATTTCTCGCGATTTACCGGGAAACCGGTCTACCGGTATTGCAATCCCTATTCCTGAAGGACGTCTGTCTACAATAATTTTTCTGAAGAAAAATACCAATCTGCTTCTTTGAAAAGTTCTCAAATAACCCCAGGAGTCAGAACTATTTCAAGACACCCACGAGTTCTCCCATCGACATGTTAATCTCGGCAAATCTCTCTAACACCACCCAAAGGAAAAACTCAACTTTCTGATGGTTGACGAAACACACGATACCTCACCCCCAATTTTTACCAACGCTAAGGTCGTAGCATTGAAACCTTCATCCCCTAGGAATGGGTAAGCTGAACCACGCTGGAAAAGCGAATCGACGCGAAAGGAGGATTGCGAAAAGAAAACATTGTATCGACCCTCGAATTATCGAGGAGAACAATGCGGAACCGCAATTAATAGGGCCTGTAATCGAACGCCAGACACGCGTCACGGGGCGAAATATGCAAATTCGATCGGGCACGGTTTTAGAAATTCGCCGCGGCCCTCCTCGTCCGCCAACAATGCGTGACTCCGTCGACAATAGGAAATAATAAACCGTGATAAATAGCCGGGCAAATACGTACGACAATCGCGGATCTCCTTTCGTACGGCTCGCCTCTCCCGTCTCCTCTTTCTCTCCCTCGGGCTCCTCTCCTTGGTCGCTTCCAGGTGGACTGATTCATATTCCCGAACAAATACGCTCGGCAAATATCGCGCGGGGGTTGATGGGGTTCCTATGCGCGCGTAAGCAAATACTGGCGTTAATTTCCTCGCTCACGTGTCCCATTTGCGTTTCATTTTCCAATGGCGTACTCGAGAGTACTCCGATCATACGTGGAAATTATTGTGCTTGTAAAATGTATTTGAATTACCCTTATCAATACATTAACAGTTCCCGCTTCTCTGTATACATTACAGAATTGCGTGATCAACCGAAAAAAATGTGTTTCACAGTACGTTTCCTCTTTTATTGTGTCAGGCTACGATTTGCATCGAATACTGCTTGTGCGATTACACCGCAAACCTTGCAGATCTTTTACTTATTGCCGTTATCGCGAGAAGGTATCGAGGGACCGAATGAAGCAGGGGTGCGTTACTAGACGGCAGTTTTGGAGGCTTGAACCTTGAAGAGGCAGCACTAATCAAAAGTGGTCCGCGGAGACAGATTGAGGGGCGTGCTGAAATAAATCAGCCTTTTGTTTTACGGCTCTAAAACGGCCGTTGGGGATTTGGAACGCGAAGTTACGTCCATTCATTAAAACACCCCAGCTGCGAGAGCGAAAAGGCTTCGGTGGCGTATTCAAAAACTGCGTAATCGTTGGTTCTCTAATAGGCGTTATACCGTTGAACAATTTCCCTCGTGTCTTGCACCAGAAGGAATTTGTTCTTAGGCGACAGTAGAGGGCACGGGCTACTCTGTTTTCTTCTGTCTACTCTGTATGTTGAGCGACACGGCAACCTCGCGGGTGCTAATAATAAATCAATTAATAATTCAATAATAATGCATACATAATTTGAATATTATAATGGACGTGAAGAAAGAAATATTGATTTCAGCCGAGGATTTCTTGATAAACAGTAAAAATAAAAGTAGCATCTGTGAAAATAGTTTCAGGAGCCAGGGGAGGATTAGTTATAAGACATGGAACAAATAATCGTGTTGACGGGTCATCAACGTTGCTGATGAGAAGGGGTTAAGCGACGCATTGTAGCAGAAATGATTCGTATTAATGTTTTCGGGCTCCATCCTCGATCCCTCAGGACCTTCTTGATGAAAAGCAAGGATCTTGGGCGTAATGGGTCGCCCCTCGAGATCCTGATTACCTCGCACCCCTATTATATTGATCTTGATGAGCAGAAGTCATTATTTACAAGTTTAGCTGAAAAAGAACGCGCCATTGAAAAAATAAGCGCCGTTTTCGATATTTCTTTTATAAAGCGAGCGAACAGATTGAAGTTATAGAGTGTTAATTTGTAGCAATTAAAATTGTTAATGTATGCTGTCATAAAAAAAGATTCCACGTATAGCCTCGCCACTCCGTTAAAAATATCAATAAATTGCACGTACGTTATTATATAATTACAGCATTGCGCTGGTAATGACCGAGATAAGTATACGTAGATAATTTATTTTTAAACATAGCCACACAGTAACTCGCTTACACTCGATCTATACATGAATTACTTTCAAACACGAAGTCGCACATGCGCAATTTTGAAATCTCCCTGAAGAAAGACAACAGAAGGAAATGCGGTGTGTCGCTTTAATTAACTCCAGCTCCAAGCCTACCAATTGTTTCCAATCGAAATTCAAACTATCAGTGCTGCACACGTTTTCCAGATACAATAAAATAAAAACGAGGGATAATAAAGGTGTGGAATATTACTTCGAAGATCACGCAAACCTCTAACTCTATATTAATAGTACGGAATTATTACTTTTATTGGACTATTAATAGAACTGGGATAAACTTCACCTTATCGTCGCCGCGAATGAACCCGAGAAGCAGCTTTCGATTCAGTTTTGAGTATCGCTCGATAAAGTGCATCGATGAACCTGAGCACAGTGCAGAAGAATGCCCGATAATAATATATTATTATTGCGCGGGCGCGGGTCAATAATCGAGCACGTTGCCTGGCGACGGTGCTCCTGCTCTCTCTTCAGCCTCCGGAATTTCTTCTTCGACGACTACTCCTGCAGCTGCTGAACGCGCAGAAGGCGAGCAACCTTCGATACATCCTCATCGGACCGGTTCCATCCATCCAGGCTTCGACACTGCCCTCCCCGTCTTTCAAGTAAGTGTAATTTTTAATTGAAATTGCCCGATTTCAGTTTCGTACAGTGCCCTGCGAGAGGTTCTCTTCTTCCGTCCACCTTAGTTTCTAGTGTCAACTTCTATCGGTGCCCTTTGGAGTTTACAGGCAAAATTCGAAATTGCGCTTTCGCGGTATTATCTAGTAGTTTGTGTGTTGTATTATTAATAAAGAGGATTTCGGGCCTAATCCGGGTTAATTACTAGTGCGTTCGAATCTTTGCCCTAACATTTAATGCACCGTCAAGTATTGTAAATGTATTGCGAATATAGCATAAATTTTAAGCGATAATTCTGTCGTTACTTCTAGGTCCACTTCGTAGTCGAGTTCAATGGTTCACCAGTTATGTGGAGGAAAAGTAGAAAGTTAGCTAGCTCCGAAGCCTATGCACCAGGGACCAAAAAGGAATGCAACAAACTCGGTAACCAGAGTCTCGGAACGCGATATTCAATCGAGGAGAACATTGGAAGGTTATGGGGGTTCCGACTGAACGATTTATCTTCTTTTGAGAAGTTCACCACACTTTTGTACCAACCAACCGATCCAGCCAGCCTGGGAGTTGTTAGAGCACTTTTCGGTAAGCAATCCTTTATCGCGTAAAATCGAGAAATGCACTGCCTGTAGAAGTGCGCGAGAATGAAATGAAATATATCCATCGATGCTTAACAAATAAATAATAGTATATCTCTAGCGAAACATTTCTAGGGCTATGCATGGTGTTGGACGTAATCGAGGAAAGGGGATTGGCAGATATCGACATAAAATGGGGAGATCCTTTGGAATGCCATTTCCCATTGATCGACGGAATGAGGCCTCCGTCGTTGCCATGGATCATAGTGATATATACCATAATGTGGACGGGTGCCTTCGGGATCATGCTGGGTTTACACTTCAAAGTCGCTTGCGCCTGTTTCGTGCTCCCTTACTGGTACATCTTCCTGCTGGATAAAAGCAACTGGAACAATCACACGTACCTTTACGGAATCGTTGCGACTCTCCTCTGGGGTACAGGGGCTAACAAGTACTTGTGAGTTTGAACAGGAAATGTCTCGTCTGAATGGGAAAACTGGTTCGTGATCGGAGACGTGAGTCAGGATCTTGTAAATACTAACTACAGAAATTCGAAAGCCTCAAACCCGAGTAGAGACAATTCACAACCGACCAGGCAGAATCATTCCCTTTTGCGCGACACTTGATTATGAAAATACATTCGCAATCTAGTGTGCTTAGTTAATCTATTATTATCAACTGATACTGTTCACCTTATTGAGATGGCTCGCCCAATTATGAGTGATGGGGAGATACTGAAACATTAATTTTATAAATTAATAATTAGAGTTGCATAACGTGGCACTGCTTGAAATTAATTAATTGCCTCTTGCAGCGCGTTGGATGCTAATAAAGCGCAGGGAATCAAGAGCACAGTACCGTTCTGGAACTATTTCATTCTAAAGTTTCAGTTCTTCGTACTGTACTTTATGGCCGGGTTAAAGAAATCCGATACAGAATGGCTGTCAGGTTACGCCATGGCG
This sequence comes from Andrena haemorrhoa, assembly GCA_910592295.1. Classification (NCBI taxonomy): domain Eukaryota; kingdom Metazoa; phylum Arthropoda; class Insecta; order Hymenoptera; family Andrenidae; genus Andrena; species Andrena haemorrhoa. The sequence goes on from OU342943.1 coordinate 11,051,677, forward strand.
AATTTGTCGAGGCACTGGATATTCAGTCCGTTTAAGTAAGTATATCACATTGCAATCATGGGTGAGTTAAAACCACCACGTTCCACTTTCATCGGATCGTTTCAGAATATTTTTAACCACCGAGCAAACGGACTTCTTCGTCGTCCATTGGTTTGGATTTGTCTTTGATCTGACAGTGGGATTTTGGATGTTGTTCGAGAAAACTCGCATTCCCGCGATGGTCCTTTGTACAATCTTCCATTTGATGAATTCCCGGTTATTCACCATAGGTAAGTGTTTATCGTTCGCACAGTACCATGTCCTGTAGCCTTCGCTCGTAAAGCATTGTAAAAACGTCATTAATTTCAGTGTTTCTTCCCAGGAATGTTTCCATACGTATGCCTCGCGACAATGCCCCTCTTCTGTAACGTTGACTGGCCCCGGAAGTTTGTTTCCTATGTCAAGTACTATGCAACACTATTTTTTGCGCAAGACCAAGATATCAGCAGCTGCAGTAAATCACTAGTAGCATTGGAAACGTTCGTCACCCCTTCGACAACTCCTCGAAAATCAAATAAAGTGGCTTTGAATGGAAAGGCAATTAAAACTTGTTGCGAGGAAGTAATTAACGGTGCGGATAATCGACCGTCCACTGAAATTAAGAATCACCAAGACGCAGTGCAGACACGACAATCCAACATGAGGGCTGTTTGCAGAGACTTGAAGCAGATCAGTTTCAGGTCGACAAGGGCAACGAGGAAACGAAAATTCGTAGTATTTTTATTGCTTTCTCACGTGGCATTGCAAGTGTTCCTTCCGTACTCACACTTCCTCACGAAGGTATACCGGAACATTCGAAATACAAATTCCTTAAATGGAGTATCTAATGTTTCTTCATTAAACATCCTTCGCCTTTAGGGTTACAATAATTGGGTACCAGGGATGTACGGATACTCGTGGAACATGATGGTCCACGTATGGGACACCATACTCGTCGTAATCAAGGTTCACGATAACGTGAGCAATGAGGATCGTTACTTGGATCCCAAGGCGTGGGTGCAAACCGACCGATGGGAGAAACATGGCGACATGGCCAAACAGTACGCTTCCTGCCTGAGGGTCCGTGTTTTTCTTATCAATAAATTCCTGCCACGTAATGGCTATAATAGTTGGGAACGTTTTTATAAGAATTCTCAGCAAATAGACCCAGAGGGAACATCGTTTCACTGAAATTAACGTCACATTTGCAGGACAATTTAATCGAACAAGAGGCCCACATATCCAAAAGCGATCTGCAATTCCAAAAGAAAGCTAAGTGGTCGCGTCTGTCTTCAAACCTGAGCATCTACTTCGATGTGTGGTGTTCGCTGAACGGAAGATTCCAGCAGAGAATGTTTGATCCCACTGTTGACTTGTTAACAGTGGATTGGCACCCGTTTAAGCCTATTTCGTTCCTAATGCCACTCCTCTCGCAATATAACTCGTACAGGTACGTTAAACACTGACTGCTCCCTGACACAACAACCGATAGCAATAAAGCAAATTCAAGATTACAGAGAAAAATCTCGAATCCGTGCGAAAATTACATTTGCTACCTACTCTGTTTTCCAAAATCTCGTGATGTCTTCAGATACAAACTGGAAAAGATTCAGCAACACGTTTACACCTGGTCGAACGATACGGACGTTCTCTTCGTTGCTGACTTCCCTGGAATGCACCTGGACAATTATATCGCCAAAAACTTCACGAACGTCACGTTGACTGTACTCGAAGGTGAAGTAACGTATAGCGACGAAGAACAGAAGAATAGCGTTATTATTTCGAAGGGATCATCGATACCGATAAAGATAGAACAGTTTCATCGAGTGAAGACGACCAGCGCTTTTCCAGCTTGCTACATGTACACTTATAATAATCGGAAGAAGGACGAGTCGGAAACGGATGGGTATTCTTCCTTTTTTAAACTTTTCACTGATCTCATTAAATACCAATGGTGTTTTGTATGGGTATATTCTTCAATAACACGATTCTCCGATGCCCAGGCGCGTTTTATTTCGCATGATATTATTTAATATCAAATATTTACCAATTCGCGAAATAACTTGAGATATCTTTGAAGATAGGTAAACAGTGTCCTACTCCTGTTGTGAATAATGTACCAAATATCTTGAATATATGAATCCAAATTGAATATCTGTAACCCTGCACAGAATCTAGGCTTCATGCAATCCAAATATGATACTTGTACTTTAGTATATATGACATTTTAAAATTGTATTTTCCATGATCTGCGATTACTAAGGCAGAATAAAGTATGTAGCCCTTGGATTGGAAATCAAGGACATATTTTGTTATTTTACAGAAGAATCGAGCCTGAAACATCGAGGGGAGTTTCTCCAATCACGAGGGAGATCAATTACAAGATCGAAGCCTGGGTACGAGCCATGAATCACATCGCGAATGCATTTTTCTATTTAGTTTACGGCGTACCGATGGTGCGACGCGTGCACATAAATAAATAACTTTATACTGCAGATTACTGCGCTCCAAAAATTCGTCTCTGCATTTCCGATGCATACTGCAACTACTCTTTAAGAACAAATCAAGACTAGGGAATTTATTTTCATACTTGACGAGATATAGGTGTGAGAGGTGCCACTTCAGACACAAAAGTGATTAATATTTAACGTACCATTATTTCAAACAGATCTTACGTTGAATTAAGCAATACAGAGTACAGAAATTTACGTGTACATTAAATTTGAGGAGAGATCTCCCAAAGACAGATTGTTATTTACAATACATCAACGATCATAAAAAGTCAACTGTAATAAGTCTATAAAGTAGAATTTAATATTGTAGAGCCAAAGGTTAGATCATAGTTAGGCAATTCTTCTGTCTTTTGTAATTCAAAAACTGTGTAAATAAAGTTGGAGAAAAGACTACGCCTGTAGCAAAGGCGGCGATCGAATTGAATGACCAATTTGTAATAAAATTATGTTCAACAATGCCAAAGATGAAAGAAATCGACGTGAAGAAAGTATGTTGCAATAGTTCATTCCGATACACTTAAGGCCGGGTAGAGACTTGAGGCACAAACGCGAACGATGCTCATTCTGCCTCGGCTTGCCTCGTTCGCGTTCGTGCCTCAAGTCTGTACCCAGCCTAACACTCTTAAAACAACTCAAAAGCGTGGGGCAAAATCAATCTCAAGACCGTCGAACTCGCGTGCAATATATGCAAGCGATTAAAGCATCGCCCTGTGATTATATTTTAGAGTTAACGTACATATGAGGATAAGCAGCCGTCGACCTTCCTCGATTACGCGTTACTGTCTAAAATACTGTAAAAACTTAACGAAATCACAATGACGATATGATTTCATTAATCTCGTGGGTCTGAGCCAACGATTTGTAAGAAAATAAATCTGCTTTCTGTTCTATAGTAATAATACTAAGAAAATTAAGTGTAACCACAATTGTACAGAAAGAAGTGTGTTAAAAAAGTGATAGCTCCAGCGATTGCTTCAAGAACGGAAGAAACTGTTAACGCTTTGGTTTTTCGCGTTCGATTTACGCGGGCCAAGCATTAATTTTGCAGCTGATAATTATGTCTATCAAGAAATTTTCCTTTCAGTCATTTCACAGTCGCTACTCACTGATTGGTATCTTACCAACAAGTTCTTGAGACGATAACGGATATCGACATCGTTTAAAGACGAATTCGTAGCGTGCTTACGGGCTTGCGGCATGCAATTAAGCATCTTTGCCTGTGCAACGTGTCTTCAGAAGATACGGCTAGAACAGTCGCGTGATAGCTCGTATCGAGGTAATAAAGTTTTTCGTCTGATAAGCCGCAAGTGAGTGCATCCGATGGTCCTGATAATTGTGCCAGTGTCGTAGCAACGGCTCAAGTCACATTGCCTGTTCAATTGCATCGACAGAATCCCGCGAGACTGTCCTCGTTACATAATAAAGAACATCGTGCCACCTGCGGCCTTCGTAACACTAATTTTATCTTATTTTGCTAAACGTGTCGCAGGTAAAGATTCCCCGCAGCAACTCCCATCTTCGTTTTGTGACTTCTCCGAGGAAGACACAGCCACGGTTAACGCTATTCTGTAAAAGTAAGACCGTAGATATCGCAGTACGCGAAACACCAATTATTTGCATCGACGGCCTTTAAGAAACATTTCCATTTAAACGTTACCGATAAGTCGCTAACAAGCAGCAATAAACTTCGCGGTTTCGCGATATTGACAGAAGTTCTTAAGTCTGTTGGGCAATGAACAGTACATTAGTTTCGCCACGCAGTCCTAAGTCACACAGGCTGAAATTCCTGCGTTAGAAAGGAAAGAAGACGGCTGAAAGCTGCGTTAGAGTAATAGCTGAACTGTAATTTGCATGAATATGTGAAATTCTATGATAGAACAGCCAGGGAGAACAGTGGATTATCGAAGGAACTGAGGAGCCATTGATGCCACTTAAGGCATAACGATGAGAACGCGTTGAGTGTCTGAACGAGCTACAGTTACCATTATCGTATGATGACCAGCAGAGTAACTTCGTTGATACAGCCATACCTAATCAGAAAGTTGCTTATCTATGTAGATAGGTGGAGGTGGAAACGAGCGTTCGTCAGCCAGTCACTCAGATACGATCGTGTGGGTAGTTTTGTCCCAAGGAAACATTGAAACATGTAGTGAAATCGCGTGTGTACAGGTGCACAATAGGGGATACAGGTCGATAAGAAGGAATGGGTGAATGAATCCTAGTATGAAATGCTGTGATGTATTCAGCGAAACGCAAATGTGGTGTGACATAATTAGAACATAAACGACTGCCGATTAAGTATAAAATTTGAAAACGAACGTGTGATCGACCTTGGAATTCATGTAATACCCAGTTAGTTATTTTATATGCATTCACAGATCGTGTATTAGTAGTTCCTTTTTATTATAAATAGGAATAGGGAAGAATTAGTTCTTTATCAGAAATATTGTCATTCCGATTAAAAGCAACAGACACGAAATATATCTTAATAACACGTTTACCTTGAGAAATCTGCATTTCATACCAATGCAGTATTATGCATCTTGTATTTTACTTGCAGAAAGAAACATGTCTGACGAACAAACGGACGATACCGTGACAGCGAAGCCGACAGATCCTCTGATCGAGGCTCTCGACAAGCTCGGCTGCGGCTCCAACTTTCTATGGATAATATTTATATTCACACTCACGCCGACGATGTTCAATGGGATGCACTCCATGTCCTATATTTTCATTGCTGAAGTAAGAGCGACGTGCTTCCGCTTCTCACTAAAAATCGCACAAGAAGCTAAACGAAAAAAATATCATACTACGAATTTTCATTACCAAGGTTCCCACTCACTGGTGCTCGGTACCAAGCTTGACCGCCGCGGATTGGACAGACGATCAAGTAAGAAACATCTCCTCGGCTAGTCCGTGCACCATGTACAGCTACGACTACGACACCTTCTCGAAAATCGGGTTTGAAGAAGCTTTGAAGTACAAAATGGGAAACGAACTACCTGCTGAAACGACCTGCGAAGTAAGAAGCTTCGCGCACGACCTGGATGGAAGCTCCTTCGTCGAAGACGTGAGTGTTGTTCCCCTCGCGTCCACGCTCGTTCCATTAAAGATTAAAGCATCTCAATTTCAGCATTTGTCCCAGTACGCGGCGAATTAAGAGCACGCTAATTGATTGGGGAATTATTGCAGTGGGACCTGGTCTGCGACAACATTGCGGCTCGCTCGAGCACTCACATGGCTCTGTCCCTTGGAAAATTATTGGGCAGCGCCTTCTTCGGGATTTTCGCGGACAAGTATGGCCGCAAGATCAGTTACGTGATCGGTATAATTCTGTTGATCGTATCTGGCCCATTGGGAGCTGTCGTTCCTTGGTACTGGGCTTTCATCGTCTCGAGGCTGGTTAACGGCGTTAGCCATGCCGCGATTCAGTACTCTTCGTTCACGACACGTGAGTGGTGTTTTAAAGTTCACTTGCGCGGCGTAAGTGTTATTTCGGCAATTTGAATGCAACTTTTAAGGATGATGTACGAGAAGATCTCCGTTCGTTTCGCAATTGTAGTGTAGTAAATAGTTGAACTCATTCGCGTTCATCTGCAGTCGTGAAACAGTTTGATTTCTGTGGCGCAGTTACAGAGGTAGCAAGTGAGAAACATAGACAATGGATGGGCATAGCTTATAACACAGGCTATGCTATGGGAATTGTCATTATACCGGGTATAGCTTATTTGATATACGAATGGAGGTACATTCAATTAGCGATCTCTTTGCCAGCGCTGCTCCTGCTGATACACTTGTGGTAAGCTCTTAAATACTTATTCGATCAATGAAAGTAGATTCTTGCTATCTTAAGTCACTTTAAAGAACCATTATACTTGACTCAGAGCACTTGACATCCAATTATCTGTAACTTGTGATTAAAGCATCGTTTACGCACATTTTTCATCGTAACTGAGCACTCTCTAGATTACAGATATTCAAACGAATTTGACAAGTTTGCAATTCATAAAGCAGGCACCCATAACTTCATTAAATCCCTGCAGGTTTATGCCCGAATCCCCACGATGGTTGATAGCGCACAATCGTCGCAACGAAGCGAAGATTTTAATCGAAAAAGCTTGCAAGAGAGCTTCAACCACAGCAACGCCGACAGCACTGCATTCAGGTATACGGAATCAGAGTTGGAAGTGTTCAGATGACGCGATCATTCCACCAAAGGAGACTGCCGCTGAAGAGTCCACCAAGGAACGATTACGAAATAACGTCAGAGGTTTTCAAGTCCTTGTCAGTAACAGCGAATTGAGGAAACGAATCCTCATCACGAGTTTCGCTTGGATGGTAGCTTCCCTCTCTTATTACGCATTAGGTTAGTGAAGAAACATTAATCTACCCGATTGTTTCATTATATAAAGCCTCCATTCCACTGAACACTTGTGCTCTGTTAAAACGATGCAATTCAGAAGCTTGGCAGAATATTTTCGTCGCACGTAAACAGAAGAATCCTGAACAGTATCCCCGATATGAAACGAGTATTATTCACATATCCTCTTTTCTGGATAATAAAATCGTATTGTTCCAGCATTGAACGTGAACAACTTCTCCACAAATCGATACATTTACGTCCTGGTGATGGGTCTGACCGAGATACCAGCATACCTGATACCAACACCAATCTTGATGGTCGTAGGACGACGACAGGGAAGCATGGCTTTGTACATCATTGCAGGGCTATGCCTGATGTCCATTTTGGTAATACCAACAACAGAAACCGATGCGATCATGAGTGTGTCTCTGATTGGAAGATTCAGCGCGTCAGCTGCTTATGGTATCGTTATTCTGTACAGCTCGGAGCTTTTCCCCACGGTAAGTCTATGTTTCAGTCACCTACATCTATATACTTATATAATCGTTGTGTCACTGATTCACCACCGTCCAGCCCAAACCGCTGACCCTAGAAACATAAAATTCGGAGGGTATATTCCTTTTGCGACGTAGGTGCTCAATAAGAAGGGATTTTTTGAAATTCCAACCCCAAGAGAGTAAAAAGGGGTGAAATATGTTTTCTCGATTAGATATCAACTTGGTTTTCACTTACAAAGGTTACCGACACAAATGTCTAAAAACCAGATTCAGCATTTTGCCCTAATCATCCCCTAAGGTGGAGTGTGAAAAGGGATGAAATGTGTTTTCATGGAGTTCTTAATATCTCTTAGGCCCGAAGCGAAGCGCGGGAGTATTTTGCTAGTTGAATTTCTAATGGTATGGGACGGGTCCAATCATGTTTCACGCAGATGTCGCTACAAAGATGTCTACTAGAATGATTTCTGTAATATTATTTGAAACAGGTGTGCAGAAATTCGGGGGTCGGAACGAATTCCGCTATGTCTCACGTCGGAAGCGTGGCTGCACCTTACGTCGCTGATTTATTGGGCGCAGTCATTTGGTGGGGACCAACTACCCTCTGCGGTGTTTTAACCCTGGTGGCAGGTCTTCTGTGTGCAGTATTACCGGAAACGCGTGGCAGGCCCCTGGCAAACACTGTCGACGAAGAAGTCACTGAAGAACGAGAGAATGTTTCATTGCCCATCTGTTGCAAATGTAGATGAGACTTAATGTGGTGACAATTGGCCTGAAAGGGGTAAAACGTTTCTCGGTGAAGTGTTCTCGTCTGCGTACCTACATCTCCAAACGCAACGTTCGCAGCATGTAAACTATTGCGATAAGTTTTGTACCACTTTCATGGGAATATTTCAGTGCCGTCTCATCGTTTTCAGGGGCCACGGTGCGAGCTCCATATGTGACCTTCTGATTTATTCCAAATTAAATAAAATAAAAAATACCGCGCTAACACGCGAAGTGAATACGTATTAAAACAATTAAATAAATAAGATTAAACGCGGGGTCCATTCCACGAAAAAAGGACCGCATTTTAAAATCTAAATTTAAGCGTATTCGTTATTTTCTTTCCGTTACAGTTGGAGGGCCCATTTCCAAATTTTTTCTAGCTCTTAAAACCCTTTTTTAATTTCCAATTTTTCGCGGGCCCCCTGAGCTCCGGGGCCCTGAGGCGGCTGCCCCTTTCGCCTCCAGTTTAAGACGGCAATGGAATATTTGATGAAACACTTAAATCTAATAAAGTATTTTGTATATTCGCGTCGATCGTTTAAAATGTGAGGGGCTCGACGATTTGTTACGCGTGAAGATCGCTTTAGAATGGAAAAAGCATTGATAACCCGATTATAACAGAAGGATATTAAATTTTTTATGTATTTATGGTGAGGAAATTGGAATTCTATTTTCTTCGAATTTTATTAATGTATGTAGTTGTTGGAACTCGAGGACAATCGAGTGATAATTCTACTGGAGTTACCCGTTCTGCGCGAATAATTCTCTCGTAACCTGGCGTTACATGACGATGGCAACTGTCATAATCGATCGCAGAACAATGCTGTGTCCATGTTAATTCTTATTGTGTACAACTATACAAAAGATGCATCGACAATGCCTAGTGTCTGATAAAAATCTCGAACGGCTGCTAATTATTTTTACTCGTCACGTACGTGAAACTTAAATAACATGGTATTTAAAAGGGAAAAAAAGTATAAATATGGCGTAGGGAAATATGTCACCGTTCATTTTTACTTCAGCGAAGGAATCTGTGCGTTCACGTATTCTTTACTAGGAACATGAAGAATTTGTTACTCCTTGTCGGTTTTCTTTTCTGCCAGGTAAGACACTTTGCCTCAACCGGTGTTCTTCTCTTATCATACAGAGTTTAAAGAAGTAATTCATTATGTAACGTTTTCCAAAGTAATGTTCTTAATTGGTAGTATCTTTTGAAGAAATCCTAACTGATAATCAATTTCAAGGAATTGTCCAACCTTCCCCCCACCCAAAAGTTCATAAAATTTGTCATTGTAAGGAGTTATAATATTCCATTCAGGAAATTCTGGCGAAGAATCTCACTGCACACTACGCGAAGATAATGCATCTTCCTGTAGAAGTTGTGACAGAATGCGCTGAGCAAACACATCTTTCAATCGGTGAGTAATCTGTCCTCGTGCAATAGTACGCGACGTTTACAGTATCTGAATGTTTGGAAGTCTCACGATTGCAGAAATGGAACATCAGCATTCGTTGGAACATAATGCTAAGACGAGAGACAATGAAGCAAATGTCAGAAAGTACGGTTGCTTCATGGCATGTGTTTGGCAGAAAAGCGGCATGGTACGATGCGCAGACTGATCTCAAAAATTAAGAGACGCGCTAATCAATCGTTTTTCATTCACTGTTTACTTTAGATGACAGGCTCCACTTTGGAATTGCAAACGATAATCGATCGTATGAACGCGAAGCACCCCGATAACGTGGAATTGCAGTCTTTGTGGCAGAAAACTGTAGAGACGTGTGCAACCCCTGGTAAATTAAATCATTCTGACAAGTTGCATCTACATTTAATATCGTATGCGTAGTAATCTTATTCGACGTTTCAGTGGAACACGTGGAGGACGAGTGCGAGGTAGTTTTGGCTTTTAAAGCGTGTGTAAAGGCAGCTAAGCACAATGGAACACAGCTGATTGTATAATTTCATCGATTACGATAATGACAATTAAGTAAACCACGATCTTCCGTTCGTTACAGTTGTTGAAATTAATAAATAACGTTCTATCGAGAGAGTCTAGTTGTCTACCCCATTTTCCCTAACAGCACATTTAACAGTAGTCGCGATAAAATTAATCAGTGAGAAACGTAGATACGATTGACATGCGTTGTAGCGCAATTAGATTATGGTGCCAGGTTAGCCAGATGGTCGTAACTATCGTTTCTCCGTGGAGCCCTGGCGAAACCATGTACCTGTTTACTGGAAAATTCAAGATATCTAAAAGCTTGAACCCTACGTCCCAGCAACTACTAAGGTAATTCAAATAAAATCTTCTTCCTTTTCCCTTAGTAATGTGATTCTTCGATATGTGAACTTCTAAGCACGAACAGTGTCAAGAGGCTATCAACTTATTATTCTACTAAACTCATTGATTTCCAAGTTCTTTGGATTCCGATACTAATTATTCTTAAAGACTCGGTTGACATCTGAAATCCCGATTCAATATAAATACAATCAGCTATATTTAATGAATTAACGAATGCAGTTTTGCTGCATGGCAGAAGCTTCTAGCAGCAGTGATGGCAGTCAGTGTAATGGGATTCTTATTCTGGAAACGCCACGAATCGCTGGACGCAGTGACCGACGAGAAGATGGAGAACGACTGGATGAACTTAGACGTATCTTCAAAAAAGGATGCGTACGTCACGCGATCGGAAGTTGCACAGGTCTTCGGTGCTTCGATCGAGCAGAGTGCCAGTGCAAGCTACTGTAAGATGAAGGATTGCGCGACCATAAGCTGCTCGTTTATCCCGGGGGGCTCCGATCCTGGAGCGGTTGCGTCAAGCTTCATCGAGACCGATTTCAAGGTACTGAGGCGAGTAAAAATACCACTTGTACCATGCGATGGTATGTTATGCAAAATTTTGTGTAGGTTGACTGCAAGAACGCGGAATCCGTCAAGGTGTCGTTCAACGATTGCAAATTTCCGGGGAACGCACTTCGAGCGAATTGGCTGAGGACCAGCGTGTCGATCGAGGAGTTAACCCTCGACAAGTGCTACCTGAGAGAAATAGAAGACGAAGCCTTTTCTCTACCCATTTACGAGACAACAAAGAAGATCATCCTGTTGAACAACAACGTCAGCTCTCTGCGCAGAGCGGTGTTTCGTCGCCTCGGCTCCTTAGAAGAACTGGCCGTTCGAGAAAACATCATCAACGAGGCTGAATATAATTTACTGGATAACGTGGCCAGCTCCCTTACCAGCTTGGAGCTGTCTGGAGTAATCAACGATATAAACGTCCTTCGAAACATAACAGGCGGGAGCAGAACACTGAACGTTCAGATACTGACGCTACGAGGGAACTCCATACCTCTGATAACTCGTGAATTATTCGAAGGTGTACCAACAGTGAAATCCCTCTACCTCGAGTACTCGAAGGTCAACGCTGTGTCGCCAGGCGCACTGGAACCAATGGCTCCTTTCATTTTGCAGTTAATAATAAACGATAACATCATCCATTCGTTGCCAGTGGGGCTCCTCGACTCTATACTGCGTTCCAATCGACCATTCCGCATGGCGATACAGAACAACCCCTGGCATTGCGAGTGTAGCCTCAAGTGGCTGCAGGATCTCATTCAGGCTCAGCCGAACATAGTGTTCGCTGTCCCAGTTTGCAGCAACCCAGGGATAAATGCTGGAAAATCGTTCGCGAGGGCAGAGTTTTGCCCGTCGAACGCGACAACGTCGAGCGTTGTTAACACAACTACCGAGGTGTCTACGAAACAAGATTTGGACGCGGCCACAACTCAACAACCGGGGACCACCGAGAAAGATCTTTTATTAACGTGCACCGCGTCCAATATGTTACTTCACACTAAACGATCTTACAAGCTGTTGTCCACTGATTTAGAGATTCCAGCGCGTTTCCCTGATTTCTTCGTCGCGGAGATCACGGAGGAGAGCGTACTGGTGAATCTGCCTGACTTGGACGAAGGGGTGACGTTGCTCTGGTTCAACAACAATGACGTAGATGGCTCGCCCAGCTGTGCAAAAAACGTCAAGCACTCTTATCTGGTGCGGAATATCGATTCGGGGGCCAGGTACACGATCTGTTTGCTCAGCGATAACGAGGGCACCGTGTCTCCCTTGAATTGTTTGGCCGTGACGACCGTTCTCGCGTACCAGTCCAGAACTTGGCTGACTAACGCGGACAAGATCGTCGTTTGCTCGTTACTGGTGACGTCGATGGTCCTGCTGTTCCTCATAAGCGCCTTTTCCACCTTCGTGCTGATAAGGAGGCATCCTTCGTTGTTGCGTGGCAGCAAACGCGTCATGCTGGTGAAACGGAACGTGGACGCGATCGTTCTGCCGAAGGGGGTTAACGTGGGGGAAGGGAAGCGAGGATGTGGGAATGTGGCCGCGATGAATAAGCGGCAGGAAGACGGATATATTACCCCCCTGCCCCCTGCTCCTTTCCTTGCCCCGCGAGGAAGAAGGGTGTCTAGAATGAGTGCGCAAAGCGATTGGAACAGTTACGTCTTGGAGGTGGAACCGACGGAGACGCAGTTGGCCTCTTGGAGGCTGAATAGATTGAACAACGAGCTCGAGCTGGAGAAACGAAAATCTGAAGCCCCGCCGTTGCCGCCGCACCCTTCCGATACGATTCCTTCGGTGTCCTTTCTGGTGGACTGGAAGGAAGAGCACGCTGTGTACGAGACCTCTGACATTTAATACTTTCGTTTGCATCTATCAGTTAAACTTAATGAATTAGGATGAAGCATTTCTGTAGTAAAACATTACACGTGGTAAATTGTATAAGACGCTCGATTGCTCACTCAGTTCAGAATTATACACAGACGATTCCTTTCTAATTGAATACCGATTTGTTGTATCTTCGATATCCTGAGGAGTATTGCCTGTATACGCTTAAGCCGGAGGCTCCATACATTTTGCAATAGGAAAATAAATAATTCTGGTCTCATCGGCCTAAATCGTGCCGATGCTGGCCAGCAGCCCAATGGTACCGGTGTCAATGTCAGTTTCAACGATCAAGTGTAACGCCGAAGCCCAGATCCTATTAAATGGTTACCAGCGGAGGTTACTAAACAGAAATAAATCCTCCTGGTCGAAGCGACGGGTCTCGATTTAATAATCGTTGGTCATTATCACCGGCCGCCTCCGCCGCCGTCCGTTTATTTCTGTCGATTAGGTCAGTAGTTCGTACCTAGCGACGAAGCTCTATCCGATTGGCCAATGAGGTCACACAGCATCGCCGCGTCTAGCCCCCGGTGGTGGCTGCCAGGTGAGCTTTTTTACAGTGCGCGCAGCTTCTAGCAATCCACTGCAATCCTCTAAAAGGACGCAATGCCAATATGAAACTGCTGCACTGCTCGGTCCCGGTTGGAATCGGTATAACCGTTTTCGTGCCTGCCCGCTGGTACGCGTGCAGTGGAAATGGTCGACTATACGCTGACTCGCGTCACTTGGCTTTCTACGGCCGCTGCCAATTGCGGTTCCGTATTCGCGTGAGCTTGACATTGGCGTAGGTATGATGTAACAGCAACGCATCGCGCCCCCCATTCCTACTTTGCAGGAAAACGGTCTATCGAACTTTGGACCGAACAACAGACGCGAGGAAATCACTGCCCCGCGTTTATCGCCAATCCCTTGGGCTCATACCCTACGAACTTACCTGCTCCATTCATATTTAAATGCAAACGTTTGTTCTTTCCAGCTCCATGCACATTCTACTTGCAGCAGAGTTTCTCAGGATCTGATTTGAATAAAATAGTTATGCTCCTATGCACTTACCATTTTGCTCGCGTTAGAGTAGAATTTAATAAGGGTTAGTTTGATCAGGTTCGTGGTTCACTCTATGAACATTGAACGCTAATCTAAATGCGCACGCGATCGTATAGTGGGAATCAATCGTCGATTTAACAATTGACCATTCAACAGTTGCGTCAACGAGTCGAGACCGTTTCGCAAAGTGTGCTCCATGAAAGGGTCCCGATTAAGAATCTTTTTATAGTGTGTTCGAGCTCGCAGATGATTGGTGATTACCTGTCGACGCTAATAAGAATGCAGGATTGCGTCCACGCAGCTCTACTAATTAGTTTACTAAGCCTCAGTGTGACATTTTCATCGGTACAGTAAGTTGTACAGAAGCGATAAGCTCCGAAGGGAACCGCGAATCATTTACTTCTGTGATAACTGCGATTAGAACGTAAACTCTCGTTAATTATACCCAGCCACAATGGTAATTATCATTTCTCCGATACTCGGCGTGTGAAAAGGAAATTTATTCGAACTTCGGCACATGTTTGACGTAAAATCGAAATTAATTTAACGCTTCGCGAGTGATTAACAAAGCGTCGCATCGAATCGTTAAAATTCTGTGAAACCGCGGCAGTATTTGAATGCTTTCTCCGACACGAGATGAATCAAAAGTATTGTACTCCTTCGGCGCGTGTGTTGATCGGTTTTGTCCTCGGCTCACCTAAAGTGACCTAACAAAGCTGTACATTTAGATAACGTATAAAGTCAGTGTAAAATGATTTGCATCTTCTTCCGCAGGAGGAGTCCAACCCTATGGAGGGAGTCCAACTCAGCAAAGACCAAGTCGCACGTGAGTACTCTCTCCATAGCAGGCCATTCACTTCCATCAGACACTTTCTGCAGCAATAAACCCAGAATGAACGTCACGTTACATCGCGCGAAAGATAAATTAACATCCTTCGATTCCGGGTCAGTGGCGCGCGGTTCCTTAATCACTCGTCAATTGCAGAGCTCAAGATGGGATTCGACGCGTTCGATCCCGACAAGAGGGGAGTCATCAACACCGACATGGTGGGCACGATTTTAGGGATGATGGGGATGAAAATCCCGTCCGAGCAATTGAACAGTGTCATCGCTGAGGCTGACCCGTTCGGTGCGTCGAACAGCTTCGCAAAGTACTGGTAGAGACAGAGATGTGAGCGAGATGGTTTTTAACCCGTGGAATTTTGCATATCCCAGGATCCGGGGAGCTGAACCTGCAGGAGTTCTGCAGCCTGGCCTCCCGATTCATGGAGGAGGACACGGACACAGAGGCCATGCAGCAGGAATTACGAGAAGCGTTTCGGTTGTACGACAAGGAAGGGAACGGTTACATCACCACCGACGTGTTCAGGGACATTCTTCACGAGTTGGACGATGCACTGTCCCCCGAGGAGCTCGACATGATCATCGAGGAGGTGGACACTGACGGATCCGGCACACTCGATTTCGAAGGTACGCGTTATCAGCGCGGATCGATCGGCGGCCGGCCGCCGCCGTTTGTATTACGAGGCGCATCGCGAGCTACAGATACCCACGTTTCGCGTTGCAGAATTCATGGAGGTCATGACAGGCTAAATTATCACCCTTGGCACGAAGCGGTCGTCCCTCGTGTCGGCCACATCCACGGGCAACCGGGGCCGCCCGCTCTACACGTGGAAGCTGCGATTTATTGGAGTTGTATGTGGCGTTGGCAAAGTATGAAGTTAAAGGTTCGTAGGTGATGCCTGCTAGGAAGGCGTACGAGCAACGGTGGTGTATAGCTGGGAGAATATTTCCGCCCGTGTCGGGCTCACAATCGGCTAAAATGTATTTCTATCTATGCCGGAATTAACCGACACACGGGGCACACAGAGTTATCGTTGCTGGGAACAGGTTTATATCGATCCCGATATCAATCGACGTTTCTACGCTGCCGCACCTTTCTTCCTCTCTGTTCTACGTTATCGAACAGAGGATGGAGATCTACGGTCACAGAGGATACCTTGTATTTAAGGATCCGACCTGGCAACCTGCTAACTTCTGCACTTTACTCGCGTCGCGTACAATTATAACAGCGATAATGTTGATAAGTGATTCTATTATAGAAAACAAAAAAATGGAAATTGTAACTATAATCGGGTCAAAGTAACTGCATATGATAAGGATAAGTAATAAAAGTACCCTGGAAAAATAAGAAAATAAGCGTGTGCACATTATTTTACCTTTGATCGTCGTTTGTGGTCTCGTTATTTTGTGGCCACGGCATTTACGGTCAATGCAAAGCATCGATCACACAGTCTATTGTTAATATCATGTAAAATACCATGTGAAATAAAGAAATTCTGTTGGAAGCTGCCTGTACATATTATTTACTCCTGCTGTAAGTGGTTACACTAATACCATGAGCAATTCTTTGGCAGTCACTGTACTCAGAGACATCAGAGGACTTTATCTAACGAAACAGTAAACAGGTCGTCCTCGATTGCATCCTCGAGATGGCACGCGGCTCAGGCGGATCTTATCAACACAAGACTAATAGGCTAAACATATAAATATAGTTCTGAGGCCACAATCCACGCGTCACCATTGTCTCTAGGCCCTAGAGATCACTAGCTCAGCTGAGCATAAAGATAACAACAGCATGCTGCAAGACGTGGCAACGAGCAATATGTCGGAATAATCGGTGCTAATATCGCCTTAAATATAATAGCTGCTGCTAGGCTTTATGAGCTTTATAATTAGCTGCCTAAGAATACAAGCACATGCGGTTATTACGCGGAATTGTCTTAAGCGTCCCGTCGTCATGTCCGGCGGTGAGCCAACTTGGGCTATTGTCGCGTCACTTTCCCCCGCCATATTGATTGTGAATCACATTATCCCTCGCGGAAGCTTCATCGGCCTGCCCCTTGCGAAACCGGAGCTTTTACGAAAACCGAAGGATTTCTCGAGGCGATGAATTCTATACCGCGATTACAGAGCAGAACCGCCAAATGACGTAACCTTCGCGCCGTTTACACTTCCGAATGCAGAATCGAAATTAAAGTTAATGGCCTGGCGAAACTGTGGCGAATATACTGGAGTTATTACGCGCGATTAAAAAAAAAAGAGAAAATGAAAGTTGCGGTATCCTGATGAGGGTATTTACTTGCACAATTAAAACATGATTCGTGTGCGAGATTAAATAGCTTCGTTTCCTAGTTGCCGTTTGTCACGGAATGCCTATTAGATTATCACTTAGAACTGCTTGGCGTTGGTTCGTTTGCCACGCAATGGTAAATATGAATTTCACCGAATAAAAATATTAAAATATACAATAGCTCATATTCCACGCTCCAGACTGTCGGAGCAACACTATAAAGCTTGCAACTACCCGTTATTTAATCTCTCATTTAATGCTTGCAGTCAATTTCTCGACGTTCCTTTGACAAACTCCAAACTCCCTTGATATTTCCGTTTGCAGCAAAATGTAAACTCGATGCAAGAGAGAGAGAGAGAGAGAGAGAGAGCAGGCCAGGAAGCCAGCTGTGAAGAATTTCAAAATCGAGCACGTTGCCGCGGAATTCGCACAATTGTGGCTCCGCTTCCGCGGGAGCATGGTGGGGAGTGTCCTCGATGAATTTGAAAACCGCTAGAGTTCCTACGTAGATATTACCCGGTCAATCACGTGCCAGAAGATCATCCTTATGTCCACATAAAACAGAAGTCCACAGCCAGAATCCGGTGCATACCCGGATAAGACGTCGACGCTGCCGTGTGTTAACATCGCACCTTAGAGTGAACACCTAAGCCTCACTTCGCCATGGTGGGTTCCTGTGAATAATTCTCCAGCGTGAACATCCAAAGGAGTTTCATTGATCACTGGGCTTAACATACTCGCAGAATATTCTGTGATTCGATTTTTATTTAAAATTATGTTCAATCCTTAAAATTCAATAGTATAATCTAAATTCTAGAGTCGATCTCGATATCGAAGTGAATTGGTGAAACTTCTCTTAAATTCATGTGCCAAGTGAAAGTTGTGTAGTGGATGATAATAATTTTACATGTAATGGTTGCAGGATGACCTAAACAAGGACCAAATTGCTCGTAAGTAATTCACCATAATTAACTCCACACTCGATTATCTTGCATCGACTTAAAAGTCTTTAACACTTGTCACTGCTCCCGTTACAGTTCTGAAGAAGGCGTTCGATGCCTTCGACCACGACAAGAAAGGCAGCATTGGCACAGACATGGTGGGTACCATTTTGACCATGTTGGGTTACGAGCTCAGCGAAAAGGCTCTGAAGGAAATCATTCAGGAAGTTGACGAAGATGGTAAGAAAGTGTCGAATGGACTTCACTTAAAGCTCAATGGGTTTACGCTTGATTTTCTAGTCATTTCGAATGTGGGGCTTAGCAGCGAGACGTTCCTCGTTAGGTACCAGTCTAACTTCGCGTCAAATCCTCCATTTCTTCCTCTAGGATCTGGTCAACTGGAATTCGAGGAGTTCTGCACGCTGGCCGCCAGATTCTTGGTGGAGGAGGACACGGAAGCGATGCAACAGGAGTTGCGCGAGGCATTCCGATTGTATGACAAAGAAGGAAACGGCTACATCACTACCGACGTGTTCCGTGACATTCTTCACGAGCTGGACGACAAACTGACGCCGCAGGAGCTCGACATGATGATCGAGGAAATTGACGCCGACGGCTCGGGAACCCTAGATTTCGACGGTAAGCTCCGGCCCGCTTTACAACCTACCGTTTTCATAACACGTCAATCAATCTAATTACCAACGCGGCCCCAGCACCAGCGTGCCAAGAACAACTAACGCGGAATCGTCGATAGTCGTGCCGCACGTCTGAAAATTACACGGAACAGTTAACGCGGCTTGCCAAGAATCTATCAGTCTCGTTAATTAATTAACGCCTGTCGGCTTTAGTCCTAGAGACTAACGTCTGCTGATCGCTACAAGCTTCCGACACCTTGCAGCGTCCCTAGAGGCGAAACATGAACCTTTCTATTTATAATCGACGTCAATTACCTATTCCAAATAACCCGCCATCCTGCCACGAGGTAAATGTCATCGAAGTGTTGGCCATTTCTCGGAGTACCTGTAACTACATATCTGCAGGGTATTTTCTGTTATTCCTCACTTCCGAACTGTCCATTTCAGAGTTCATGGAAGTCATGACTGGTGGTGATGACTAGATTGGAAGCTGAACGATTGGGATGGACTGAGGCTACGATTCACGCGAACCCTCGTTACACTATTTTCTAAGGACGAAGGATTGGAAGCTCGATCGGTCGACATTCCTGATGTTGCTGTCGTGGACTTCGTAGTCGGATGGCGAGTGTTGAAACGTTAACAGACACTGAACAAAGTGTCGCTGACACCTCGTCGTGAAAACTGTGCTCCCGGAGATGGAAATGTGGTTCAATAAAGGTCCAAAACATAAAAGAGATTTTTTCCTTCGATTGAAACGAGTCGCTTGTAAAACAGACGACACTGTCGTTAAAGAATATGTTCCTTCGCTTGTGACCCTGTAATCACCGCCGTGAATGAAAATCAATAACGCCCGTGCAGACCCCACGGCCGTGGTACTGCTCGCCGGTATCGATTCGCCGCCTGAACCGCTGCAACCGAGTTCGCACTCGCGCGTACAGTGAAAGATACCTACCGGGGCAGTGAGGCAGAAATACCAACAAGTGGCTGAATAGAATGAAAAATTCCGTGAAGTGTAACGATAATATGACTACCAAGCTTCTCTGACTGTCGATACAAGGTGTTGCTTACAGAGGTTGGTGCCAGCAGCGATCTGTTATCGACAATTCAATCATTAACAAATGTAACCACGTAATAAATTCACATTTTTCTATGAAAAATCAGTTCTCATTACAAAATAATTCAACGGAATTTTCGCAACCGCGACGTTTCGACAGACTCGCCACACACATTACTGTTTCAGTCGATCGCGAGGAGCTAATGCTGGATTCATATGCGAACGTGATTAACAACGAGCTCGGCGGTAAATAATAATTAAGGAAACAGTTTCTGGGCGCGACCATAGATTAACGAACATCGACATTCCCGGCAGCCGTTCATTTCGGACGTGTTTATAAGTGCAAGTTCAATTTTCCGCTCACTCTTACGAAAAGTGCGCATACCCTACGTATGCTAATTTAATAGATTCCTGTTCGCACTCACGACATTCTATACTACATTCCTCAAATCCGTTCGCCCGCTACCTACGCTAACATAAATGAAACGTTTCAAACATTATTTTCGGATCACTGGACACCACTATATTAATCCCGCGTGCATCGATGTTAACTAAAAAAAAATTAAAATATTAACTCGCGAGAGAAGCGCGTCCCTGGCACAGACTTACTGGCCCCGCAGCCTGTTCTCGATCCTCGATTCGCTCGATTCGTCGTCGAGTGATTTTATCACAAAGTTAATGCTCTACGCACTGGATACACCGGCCAAATTTCCGAATCAAGGGCGCGCCGAATCGCAGTAAATATCTGTGCCTATGAATATGAATTTTGCAGCCAATGCGGTTGTGTAACGAGAGCAAGGCATCTTAAAAACCTGCTCCCCGTTCAGTACGATCCGTTCATGTATAGTAACGGCACAGTAGTTGTTCGCTCTCGATCGAGATCGCTTCCTCCTGGTATCCTGGGGTTCGGAGTCTTCGATTTGGAATTTCCTGCCCGGAGATCGAAAGCAGCAATCGCGCGGTGAACGGATTCGTGGCCGACAGAAGTCATACCAAAACGGGAATAACTGAGCAGTCCGGAGATGTCATTATCCGGCTAACTCCCACGATGCCTGCCGGGCAATCAGCGGCAACGAGTGAAAATGCTTGGTCTAGACCCAATAATGTTTGCTCTATATCTCGCGATACCTCGGCCAGTTACTGGCCACTTAGGGAATTATCATGGCGAACGAAAGGTGTTTCGAAACTGCACGCGCGATCCGAAGTGCGCGAATGTACACGTTGGACCGTCGTAAATCAGGTTTGTCTCGTAAAACCGTATCCGGTTTTCTATAATCCTTGAATTTTCAAACGGCCCGCGTTAATCCGTTCGTGGACGGAATAAACTTCGCTCCAGACCAAGCAAATTGAATTTAACCGTTTCACATCGATGGAAATGCTCGACGGGCAAACAGGTTGCGTTATATTTGCTGATTCTCTCGTTGGCTGCATGAAACGGGAGCAACGATGAGGGAGGAAACGCTCGTAATTGATTCGCACCGATTATTATTTTAGTGGAAACGAAGATTAGAAAACAGCGACACTAGGAAGAGTCAGGCAGAAAGTGGCGATGGTTAAAGTCATTAAGGCACTTTGAAATTTATCATCATTAACTAAATATGCAGTAATACTTGAAACAGCTTGTACACAAATTGGATTAGGGCCAATTTTGTTTTTGGCCAGTGTTTCTGAATCGGCATAAAATTCTGCACATTAGGTTTTTGTTCTGATGGAATAAATAATATCAGTATTAGTTTTAATAGCCGTTTTATATTAGCTGAGCCGACTAGCCTAAACTTCCGTTAATCTAATGACTTCTTCACGATCTTTCGCCCGAAAACTACCAGTTGTCACGATGCAAATGAAAGTGGCATTAACTCCGCGGTTTACAGGCGTTCCTATCGGCGAGCCCGTTTATCGGATAAGTCTGATAACGTACATGCGATTCCGTGATATTTCGACCGAAAGAAATTCGCCTTTCACTGTCTAAGCTCGGCCAGTTGGTACTGATAGGCTCTACGGTAAAATATAACATTGTAGAACGTGGTTCGTAGACAACGAGTGACACTGATTACTGGGGAACGCGGACATCGTTAATATTTCGCGAACGAGATACGTCAGCTAGTAGAAGAATTTTAAAAGTATCCCTCGCGTTAAATGTGGATATTAAGAAAGAGTGTCCAGATATATGGAAATCTCCTAACGGTCCTAACAATTTTATGATCCTGTTCAACCCTAATTAATATAACACCAGCAAATGTTCCGGACGTTATCCTGAATTAGCATAAAACGCCACGAACATCGCATCTCAATTGGACCTCAATTATTCATCACACTTATAACATCAAGGAAATCGAAACAAATTGCAGTTTTTGTGGTCGTTATTCAATTAGCAGCAAACGCTGTTTTTTAAGGTAATGAACGTGTAGCAGCGTTGCAAACCGCAATACAGTTGCACGCGATGATTCCAAGGATTGCCTATTGTCATGCAACGAGCCGCGCACGAGCATATACCATCTCCTGATACCCGTATCCCGAGGAACCTTTAATTAATCGCCTACCAGAGTTCCGATTCGCCTTGTAAATGGGCTGCCCTGACGCCAGTCATTTTCACCGACGTGAGTAATCTTGCAGCGAGAAGCTTGTTGCTCAAATCGATAGGCACGCGACTCGAAACGATCCCATCTGCATCCACGTTTCTGTTAAATGCTGCGTAGGTATTAATTAGGGGTGGCACCGAGTGCATCGCGTACAAAGTGACTGTGAAAATTGGCTTCATCGCTTTAAATTCGAACACGGAGTGGGAAAATGATGGAAGAGGAAATTCTGAAAAGTTTATAATTGGTGTTGCACGGTCATCTATATCTTTCAATCTAACAATGTTACCTACTTACGGATTTCGTTTCTCGCGAGTTTTCTTATACGTCAGTGTTTAATGAACACCTTCCAGTAAACGCGACACTGTTACATTTACAGTCGACCGAACAGTAATGGACAAAAATTAACGAAGTCCCGGTTGCGGTGGAGTAAAATATATGCATTACAGAGGAAATTATACACGCGCGATGTGTATTAAAATTTAAATCGTCGGCGGATGTTGTTCTTATTTTGTGAAAGCGAGACAATTATTGTGCGCGATCACTTGCGACGATCTTTATTGGTTACTGATGTGAATTGATTACATAAAATTCTCGGCTGCATTAGATTAAGTCCTTCGGCTTATCTCTTCGCGCATTAAACCCGACGAAATTATATCGTGTAACAGAAGAGAAAGTGGTTCGATAAAATTATTAAAATTAGGTATACCTACCTAATTATCTGACCACTGAGGTTCTTGATGAAGTCGTTTTTTGAGAAATGTTAACGTTCCATAGGGAAATCCAGAAATTCCCAGTTGTTTAAGGGTCCAGATTGATCTATCTGATGAAGATGCGCAGCAGATTTAAAATGATCTGGTACAGCCACACGTTCTTTCACTCGCGATCAAGCTTTCGATAGTTCATCACGAGCGATCCATCCGCTGTATGATAATTATACTGTTCCATGTGAAATATTGAGAAATTGAAGCGGATGAAATTCGTGGTTTCCTCTACGAGCGCTTTCGCTCCAAGATATTCGGAATGCAATCGAGATTTCCACGTTTCGCCGATCGGTTCGCCAATTTAATCATTTTATCCGCGAGGGTAATGGAAGCGATAGCGAATGGACGCCGAGCAGGTTCTTCTTCCATATATCAAGAGTTTTAATCCACGAGATAGAAATCACCCTGCCACTGCATAAATCGTTGAAACCGTTGAAGAGGAAATTGAACCCAGTGGAAACACCAATGCCAGAGTTATCGTTATTGAGATTCCCTTATCGCTTTCATCTCGAAACACGGAAAGCGTACGGAAATTGGCGAAGCGAAGCTTGGATTAGCAGGTAGTTCCGAATCGAACCTTCTCCAACATTTATCAAACACTGATCACTAAGGCGCTCTGATTCGAAGCAAAGGGAGATAATGCAGTCTTTACAGGAATTACATGGAACAACAGGTCACAGTTGATTAATTTTCTAATGATGTGATTACGCCGCATTGAACCAACTCAGGATGCTGGTACCATGCTATTAGTTTCTAAATACAGGCGCACGGTTACCATCGATTTGCCCGTTGCTAGAATTCGTTCGGTCGACTCATACCCGATTGTTTGGCTTAACTTCTCTCTATGATGGAGAAAGTGGGTGAAGGCTAGAGGGAACGATTTGCTACAATTACTCGCAATCTTCCGAGTGTTACACTTTTCTAACGATGCGAGGCCCACAGCGAGAAAGTGCCGCTGCTTAAAAGCTGTCCGATCAACGTGCAATTACTGATTTTGGTGCTGACAGTAGCGGCAGCAAGTCCCGTATTCAAAAGATTGGTCTACAGATTTCTGTCTGGGGAGCAGGATACTTCGGGATTATTTTTCTTAGATTTACTGGATATATTTCTGGTAACTGAAGATTCTTTAATTACTCCGTGTTGCGCATTCCACATTTTCACCTTTATCGTGGATCGAGACGCCTGTCTATCGCCAGTCGATCCAAGGTTAGGCATGTGAAATTTTCAATTTTCATGTGAGTCACAAGCGAAAAGACGTTCAATCATCGAGCAATCGCTGTTGTTAATTTTCTTTTGCCAGTTCCTCCATTCAAGCAGTCCGGTTGATTTATGAGTGGGTACAGCTGTGCAAGAAACATTCGTGGATTCAGTACAAGTGGAAAAAAGATTCTGAATAATCAACGCTGTTTACTCGTTCATACCTGGTTGAGTGAAAATCGGACCACTTGAAGGAATGCAGTCGACGCGCGAAGTGCCGACTGTTCTGTGACATCATACGCAACGTGAATTTGCATAGAGTGTTGCATCCACTCTTGGAGCAGGTAGTTATTCGGTTACACAATATACGTATATCGATAATAGACGATATCTGCTATAAACTTGGCTGCATTCCAGTAACGTAACGGCCTTGATCGCGTTTCTTTGTGAAATCGAATTCGTTGCACACGCAGGCGGATCTCGCTCGCGAGAATCTAACAATAAGCGAGCAGGCCGACTAACAGCCTTCAATCAGAGATACGCTAATTACACGTTGCCGGTTAGCGAAACCCTTTTTTTTCCTCTTTCATAGAAGTGTCTCGCTGTATAGAGAATTATCCCATGTCGAAGGCAGATTAATAGCCGATAGACTGGTGCCATTACGAACTAGAGCAAGCGAAGTATTACTATTATTAATAAAAAGAGGAACTGGGCCGAGCGCAAAAAAAAAACGCGAACTTCCTCAAAATGCTGAGAAGAGTGCAAGGTGAATGAGTGAATGGCTATGACTTTAGAATTACCAGATGGACTCAAATGGCTGTGATACACGATCTACAGGAAGAAGTAATGCTTCGCGGCTGCTATTCGATAATTCCCCGTTCCTTTTCAACAAAAAGCACGCGATAAATGGATATGCCTCGCGCGTTAACTTCCCACCTTTTACTTTTGCTCATCGTAACGATTGCTCAACTAATTCAACTAGTGCAACGAAGTCGTTATCCCGCAGACGGCTTAATTGTCTGTGACGATGGCCGGCTCCAATTTCTTCGACCAAATAAATTATGTGACGAAGGCGGTTAGCATTGCCCCTGTAGCTGTACAACAGGAATAATTCAATTTACCTTATCGGTCCGGGCAAACTGGAAGATTTAAATCAATTGGAGCCACTTTAATCAGGTTTCTGCGAGTATCCAATAGCGCAATTAAAGTAAAAGTGATTGGTGGACATAAGTACTGCAGCGCGTGATCAGAGTAACCAACTACATGAGTTTTCGTCGGATTAGTGCGATGCTGTCGAATAAAATATTTCGTCCACGTTCATTCAACTCCCAAGTTCTCCGTTTGAGAACCTTGCAGCAAGTGGGCTGCAGCTCCGTCTTTACTAATTCCGCGCGAATTATAAAAAACTGTTTATAAAATTATTCCCTTGACTTAACATTACAAAGAGAACACTAATTGAAAAATAGATTTTTTCACGCAATAAGTCGTAGCTGTTGAATTGATAAGTTTCTATTTCTATTTTTGGCGCTATAATAAAGATATTTAATATTTAATAGTTTTTACTTCTATTTATGGCGAATTTTTCAAATCTGTAACCGCCCAAAACATAAATATGGCACAAAACAGTAATAGCTGCAGGTTCCAAATTTGCAATAAATCGATCATTTGTTATCGGATTTGCATCGCACGTGCACCAAACGTTGTACCTGGATTTTCTTTCACGCAAATTACACGTCATAACTCAAAAACTGTCCAAAATGGGGTTGCACCCTTCTCGCTGCAGGGTCCCCATTTGTATCGGCTTCGATAGGATACAAGGGAAGTTGAAAATATCATTGATTTTGATGTGGATTGCAAAATTGAAGAATATCTAACGGTTCTCCCCTTCGTCAAATAATTCCGATCTGGATAAGATCGAAACGGAGCATGATTACGGTGGCTGCTCCTTTTTTTTTTTAAGGTCGTTGCATGACGCGAGAATTAGCGTGGAACGACAAACGCTCGCCGTTCACGAAAGTAAAAGTTATCGCCGCGATAGGATCGGCATTATACATATACAAGTCGACCGTAAATAATTCCGAACTTGCGGCTAATCGATCAGAAACTGTTGCACCGTTCAGCCGAGACGTTGAATCGATAACAAGACGGCCAACACGGTGGGTCGTGGAGCGAGGTTAAACGCGCAACAAGTACCGAACCTCCCGACGAAAGATTCTATCTGCAATTTTTCCTCGTCAATTGTCCCGCTTAATGCCCATAAAACACAACCAGGATAAGTGGACACTTCGGGTCCAGCAGCGATCCTTAAGTACATCTGTTCCGATCGATCATTTCCAGCCGAAAGGGACCAGGCTCCCGAAATGGAGGGTTCGGCGTCTGGTAATTTCCTTGCCGATCCAGCAGATAGAGAAACGTCGAAAAAAGGGCGGCACGACCGAATTGTAACTGCTCGTACTTGCCAGTCGATTTGCCTTTCTACATAATCGCGGACACGTTTTCTCTGTCGGGATTGGAGTCTTCGGAGGAGCTCGAGGAATCATTAGCTGGCCCACGGTAATTGATTAGCGGGCCGAACTAGCTCGACGAAATTCCGTAATTACTCTTCTCGCTTGGTAATTGCACGGGATACGTTGTAATTCCCCGTCGTAATTACGGCTGTCGCGAGACTCGCGGACACGTGATCAGCGGAAACGACGGTTTCGTGGAACGCAAAAGCCCGTTATCGAGCGGTGGCTCGTGCATCCGACGGATTCAATTTCGTACAGGAGCCCGGCAAGCGAGCTGGCCAGCCAGTGGATCGGGATCGATCGTGAATCACATTCGAGAACGGCCCCGGTCGACCAGCTTCGGCGCATCGATCTGCCTGCAGCATGCCCCGTTGCTAGCGCACACGCGGTGAAAGGAGTTGCTCGAGTTCCAGGCCTTTTAACACCCCCGCCGTGTGTACCTTCGGCCGTGGTATGCGCGAATTACATTCGAAACGAGTGTTTGTCACTCCCTCGCCGTCGAATATCCTCTGAGAATCGTCGGCGAATTTCAGCGAGGTAAGTTATCGTCCTGTTTCGATTGTCCCCGAGGACAATTCCTTTCGGACCATTCGTTTCTTTAGGGCGCCCGAAAGGTGTACAATCGAATTTGCACAATGGTAAAGAATGGGAAAGAAGTCTTATGGAATCCTTATCTGGCAATGTTCTGCATTACTGAGTTACGAAAGTCTTCGGGAAACGTCAATCCGTTGGAGCTTATTAATAAAGCAGTTGGTCCAGGGTAGCGTAGACCCTAGTGTTATCAACTACTTCCATCTAAGTGGCTTCCAGTAATCAACAATCTCGATCACTCTTAGCCATTCGCGAAGCGCGCTTAAAGAGCAATTGCCAGGCGCCCAGTGCCTGCTATTACAGTCACCAGCTATGAAAGGGTTGAGTCTCGCCTGTTGGTATCCACGTTCGTTAGCGATAGGTACATAGTGACTGCCCGCGAAGGACACTCCGCCATAACCGCGGCACTCCATATCGGATGTCTATGTATCCGTTATTCGTAAACGTCACGTTTGACGAGTCATCGGCGCGAAAGTACTCCCAAGCTGTTGATCACTCGCGTGATTCCTTGAGGGAATCGTGCGAACAAGGCTACTCCGCCCCTGTCTGTCCGCGCTTTCACGAGCGCTGAAATGTTAGCGAGCCGCCTGCGCCTGTAGCAAGCGCTGTGCGAATTTCCTTTCTAATTCGGCACCTTGAGAGGTGCGTGGGGGTTTCCATCGAAAAAAAGAGAAAGAGTCCGATATCTGAATCATTCCAGAGGGAGGATCTTGGCCGCTCGCTAGATCCAGCGTTTAAGATATAATGCACGCTCGTTCAAGGATAATTTCCAGTTCCGTTGCAGAAACGTTACCCGCCTCTCGGCTTCCTCGCCGGCGCAGCGGACTCTCGTACCTCGACTATCGAGATGATTTTATTAGCTACGCCCATTCAGCGTTTGAGTTTTCCAAACGAATCGACTGTTCGCAATTTCACTGTCATTCGTTCGGAAAAAAATTTAATCGCCAACGCCCAGCGAGCTGATCGCCGCGATTAATTAATAATTGGCCGGTTTTTCAGACGGCTGTTAAGCGTGCCTTAATTGTTCGAAACTTTCACCGTTTGCACCAGCTCTAACCGACGCGGACGACAGATTTGCTTTAAGATCGAGAGGCAGATATCCTTAGCCGATAGTTGCAACGCAATTGAACGGATATTGCGAAACGGGTCTTGCCACATTGTGATACGTTGACGGGAAATTGAAAACCTTTGGAACGTGACGTTTTTAGCCTCATCCGCTTTGAAGAAGTGTGTACCACGTTTCGGGGATTTCCCACGTTTTTCGTTCGCTTCCTCGCGCTTGGTCGCAACGTTATAGTTGGAGGAAAAGTCAATGCACCCGCAGTACAACATGCTAACAGCTGCAGCCGGATGATTGCACAATCGAAACCAGATTTGTTCCTTAAACCGTGTTCCTATGCCTGTCTTTAAGTTGCAGTGCCCCACCTTGATTAGTTCACCCGATTAGAAGCGCCGATGTGTAGCATTCAGCGACACGATTTGCCTAACGAATCGATTTACTGAAAGACCTATTCGAACGTTCGTGCCAGGTAGCACAACGCTCTTTACGAGCGTTCTTCCTGTTTTCTGTCAAGACTTCATCGAGGTGCTTAATATTTTCCGGGTTAGAAACCAACCTATTACCGCGGGGTGCACTCCCATGACTCGTAGCCATGAAACTTTCTGACCGGCGATATTATTATTTCTATTTGCTCTCGATTCTCTGGATCCATCGACGAAATTTATAGAAATCTAAATTACAACCGTAATCTTTGCTATCGATCGCTTTCATTTTTAACCAACTTCAAAAAGGAGGAGGTTATACATTTGACCCGTATGTATTTTTTCTTTTATATATATATATTCTTTTGTTACATATATTTATCCCCGCATAACTCCTCAGAATCCTCAGCATACCTACGTGCCGATTTTGATGATCTTTTTTTTATTCGAAAGAGGGCGATGCCCCGGTGGTCCCATCCTACATTGCATCAACATTGGCCCAATATTTTGCCAGTTCTGATTAATAATAGACTATTGTCACCTAATTATTATTACTTTATGTACGTACGCGCATATCTCCTCAGCATGTTGTGTCAATATTGTATATAAAACTAAGAAGTTAAAAATAAAAAAAATATTTAATAATTAAAACTGTCTTCAAAACAATGATAATGCACTAAAAAGTAAACAATAACTTTTTCCCTTATTTAATCTACAACTCTGATATTTTGTAAGTCGGCGCCTCAGCATTTGCACTGTGTAAATCTGGCGCCGACTTAAACAAATATGAGAGTCGTAGATTAAATAATGGAAACAATAATTGTTTACTTTTTACTGCATTTTTTATTTTTTTGAAGTCGGTTTTAACTTCTTTTAAAATTTTTTTTATATCACTTTCTGAACTCTTCAGCACTGCACTCGTGAACTCTGTGTTATGTAGACTTCGTACATTTGACGTTTCATTATGCAGGTAACTACTTAGAATCGTTGACTTGATCAGACCTCTAGAACTTCGAGTTCTCACCACAGTGGCTCGCTTAATTTAGAAACAAGGCAAAATATGCACGACGCAAAATACATTAATAACGCTGCTGATAGGGACGGTCGTGAATCTACCACTTTCGTGTATTACTTTTCACCTGTAATTAGGAGAATCGTAATCGTCGAGGGAAACAGCTTAATTCTTTATTAGCTTGTTACCGCTTTTACGGCGCAGCTCGTGAATTATAGGGGCAGAGTGAAACCTTGATCAAGACGCTTATTTCCCAAAGTTTCGTTGTTTTGCGAATCGAAGCGAAATGAGTTTAATGCACGTACTGGAATTTATAGCCTGGCGGGACGTTCGTTTTTCATCGCGGCATCGATCTATCCCAGCCAACCGCGTTATGCTCCATCGGTTGTTTATTCTCAAGGTAACATTCTTCTTCCTTTTAGTCCGATACCTAACTAGAAATTCTTCGCGACCTCAAAGCTATTACGCGATGTCGTATCTTAAACAGCTCCTCGAACACTCGGTGCAAGTTTCTACCCCAAACACTGTGTATTTCTCAATCGAGCTTATACAATATGTATGTATTAGCAATTTGTTGCTTATGTTTCATCAGACAACGACGGTGTAAATACCTTTACAACTACACACGCCTATGAATACGCAATCCTTCCTTTCGTTTAATTTTCATCCCCCGAGATTCAAGTTTAGGTGCTCCGCAACTTTCACCAGATAATTTTCACAAATTTCTCTGTCCCCGATGTTCGAATCGCCGAACACGCAACCGACGGTGTAACTTTTTTGTCACGCTGCTCAAACTAATTAGAAAACTGTCCAATTATCTGTTACCCACTCCAATTTGCCTGCACACTGTACTGTTACATAAAAATGAATTTTCACTCCTTTTAATTTATTTCCCCCCCCTTTCCTCGATGCACCGTAGGTGCAAGGCCGATGGTATCGCACCCGACACGATAGAAGGCGTCTTCGAGATAATCCTCTATTAGCCTGCTACATAGTCGACCACCTTATCTTTATCAAGGAATTTTGCCTTCGAGACGTGGATTTATTGCTCGCCGTTTAATGTCTGTATCGTTGAAGATGTTTACAACTTTCCAAATATAACCGCTTCAAATGACTCATTTCGTTCGCTAGCTACTTTCTTCTGTTAAGTATTCTATCGGAAACATCCGCTCTTCGATGGACAATAGGCAGAAGATAAATCCTGCCTAAAATCCTGATAAATCTGAGAAATGGTCTTTCTGACTTGAATACGATTCAATTTGTATGAGCTGCGTTTCGCTACCGTCTGACAAATCTGATTATTTTCCCTTGGCTGGTCGCTCGCTAGCTCGAGCACATGCGCATTCAATCGAACGACACGACGCTACCTATATTTCTACGTGCTATCTTTTACATCTTCGATGTGGAAGGGCAGGCGATGCAAGAATGCTTACCTATTCCACTTTTTCGATGTTGTTTGTGTCATTTAGACATAGATACTTACTTAGTCCCTATTACTGCCATTTTACTTAATAAAAACGTAACGTATAAAGAATAGTGTATGTACAATAATAATAATAATAAT
Source organism: Andrena haemorrhoa (assembly GCA_910592295.1). Taxonomy (NCBI): domain Eukaryota; kingdom Metazoa; phylum Arthropoda; class Insecta; order Hymenoptera; family Andrenidae; genus Andrena; species Andrena haemorrhoa. The sequence continues at coordinate 11,083,069 of OU342943.1, forward strand.
AATAATAATAATAATAATAATAATAATAATAAGAACAGTCCCACTTTAATTATAAATTTTTTGGACATTATTCTTTATACATCACGTTTTTATTAAATAAAATAAATAAAGTGGTAGTAATAGTGGCACTGGCAGTAATTGGGACCCCTATCCTATATGCTACTGACCACTTTCACCAATTTATAGAAATTTCCAAAAAGAAAAGTGAGATATAAGTTTTTAATTATCTTGTCTGTCTCAGCTATTAAGGTCTAAGCAAAGAAACTGACATAATAATATCGCCCGCAACATGTCGCTTTATCTTTTTCGCCAACAGAGTATAAACTTTAATCATAATTACCCACACACGTTTATCTCAAATAAATTTAAAAATATTTATACCAGACGTTAATAGGTACTAATTAAACATATGATCCTCTGCGAAATGCCCCGCCCGACAGGCAGCCCCGTTAACATTATTGATAACACTATCTATCCGGGCGTATCCACCCATGAAAAGCTTCAACTTCGTATTCTTTCTGCGCCCGCCGGCCACTCCTTCGATTTCTCAGATCGCCCGTAGAAACCGCTGCCCACTTGATAAGATTCTGCATCAAGAGACTGACGCACGCGACGCTCAGATGCGAACAGTTCATTAGGCTGGAATCGATCGATAATTAGCCAGCGAGATCGGCCATGAAGCTGGTCCAGGGTAGGCAAAAGTGAAAGCGTGGGCAATGTCTAATTGCCATTTGGCACGCCCGAAATGCGAGGAGAGTGGAATTCGAAATGCAGCAGGGAGACGAAGCCGTGCGTCGAAGTAGCAGCTTGAGTCCCTCAAGCATGCACGTATACGCAACTCGAGATTCTACGCTGTGATCGACGTCCAGGAAGGAAAATATGGCTGCTTGACTGTGCAGCAAGCAGTGGGTAACAGCTAGTTAATTGATGTACGAGCTGAAGCGCCTGTAAGCGATATACACGCCACGGGCTGCTTAATAGACACGAGGGAGTTGTTGCTGAAGAGGATAGAGCCAACAGGTTTCACGAAGAAGTTCCGAGGTAGCAACTTCTCCAGAGGCAGGGCACGTCTAATTAATCGTGCAACTACGTTCCGACGATACATGACCAGGTTTGCCAATGAGGTTGTAGAACTGGGTGAATCTCGGGAGAAGCGCTTAAAATCTGGCATCCAGCGTGGGTTTGCTTTTGAAAAATAATGGAGGATCTGCTTTTTTCAGGAGCTTCATAAACTCCAGGTTCACCCTTTTTGAAACAGTAAAACAGTGGGCAACGAATCGTGTCCAATTTGAAAGTGCAATCCTGCTCAGTTTCTTTTAGGTGCATTAATATTCTTCGCATAGATTCCGATTTTGCTTCGTGATCTCATCTTTCTGGAGTAATTCCTAGACTATGGCAAACATTGGCTGACACTCAAATTCGGATCGAAGCGTATCCCACCATGTATCGCTCCTCTAGTGGTATGATCCATGGGCAGGCTCTAAAATTAAATGATTTCGATCCTATGTTGGATCTGGGCCGGCGCCAAATCTCAACTTCTGCTATTTTAGGAGGCGCGCGGACTAAATCAAACGGGACGCCTCCAAGGAGGCTGGATTTCTATCTAGAAATAAAATACAGAATGCCGAAGTGGTAGTTTCACACGCCGTTCAGGCCGCGCAGATGTTATCGTGGCTGGTGATTAATAAACTGGCCGATACAAAAAACAGTGACACTCTCACTTGTGTGTCTCGGTCAGTGAAATTCTCTCCTCTTGCTCTTCTCTTTCTCTTTCCTTTCTAGTAACGCGTACGCACACACGCGAGTCTGTTCTTACTTTCGATCCAGATAGCGAAAAGATTTATTTGCAAAATGCAATGCATGAGATACAGTGATCACGATTAAAGTATGATATAGTGCTAGACACTATTTAAAGTAAATAGCGTATCATCTGATACACGAATAGCATTGTATTAAATTATCAGCTATTAGTTAGAAAAAGATGGCGTATTGTTTCGAATGTAAGAATCAGTAAACCAGTGACTATTCAAAGCGGCAAACTTTATCGTAAAAAAATGTGTCGCAATCAATTCCTCGTTATATGTTTTCGGAAAGTTGTATGTAAATTTGGGTGTATTCAAATTGTTCTCTCTGTCTTATTTACTTCTCGCACGATTTTTAAGAAGATTGTATATGCCTTTTCTTGGGCATTTATGTTTGAATTAATGTATACATAATCATATATTCGGCAAAAAATAGTGTCGAGCACTATACTAATGGTTTTTAACTACGGCAGAGGGGTTTCCTTTGGCATCACGATATAAGTCAAGGACACCGAGCTTAAGGGGATACTCTAGTGTAACTGTCCATTATTTAACAAAATCTATAAGTTTATACTATCTGGCGTCTTGCCTACATATTGAGGTAGGTACGTTTGAAGTAATACTCAGAATTTGTTTAAACTTTTTTTATCCACATAGCCACACTTTCGATCGCGAAACCGAGCCTAGGTACGAGGGCACGAAGCGAGCCTGCGCGTGAATCACGCGGAGAAACGATCCACGGCGCAGCTTTCGTGCGTTTTAATTGCGCCACTGGCGCGGTGACGCGGACGAGATGCAAGGTGCCGAAGAAAATCAGTGCCGGTTTCGAAAGACGGAAGAATTACAAGAATTCCACGGGTACGTGCGAGAACGAGCGGGACCGATCGATGCTCACGGGCCATTTCTCAACCCGTCCGCGGTGGAAATATTAAAAGCCGCGAGACGTAACTCGCACGGGAATTAACGGGCCGCGCGGACAACGGGCCATTACCATTTTCGCGAGTGCAGACGGAAATGATTGACACCCGGCCGTCTCCGCGAGCGCCGTTCACTTCTTAGGAATCGGCGATACATGAATGGAACGCGAACGATACGCGTAGCCGGTGCTTTACGATGACTTAATACGAGAGGGACGCGATCGCATCGCGCGGCTCGATTACCGTTTTATTGGAACCGATCGAGTGGCGCGTTTATTGCGCAAAATGCGTGACAGACTGACGTAATGGATAGAACCGCGGCGATCCAGCACCCTTCATTACGTTAGCATGCCCGGTAAGGTCTATGTGCGTGCGTTCTGAGCAGCGCTCCTTCGGATCGCGTTCGTATTACTATACGCCGTGATACGTTGTCGAGGAAATAAGCCTACGAAACGGCCCTGCTTCGGCTGCTTGCATAAGCGCGCCGGCAAATCAGATAGCACGTAACGGGAAAGCAAACCTATTTATTACTACGTTACGCCGGTCAATAATTGCCACGGTTTTGTTCTTGTTTGTGGGAATCGGCGCCGCGCGAGGATAAATCTTCTTGTGATTCTCAACGGTGGAACTCTCGCTACTTACGTTTCGTGCTAATTTGTTCGCCAGTTCGGGTAGGTATGCAGAAGGGACGGAGGCGTTCCCGCTTACTTGTGCGGTAATTTAATATTCACGGGAGTCCACAATGTTGATTCGTGGTTTAATGACCTTGGTCACCCAGTCGTTCCCTTAATAGTTTTTGATACCCTTCGCTGCTCTAATCCCTCCTTCTTGGAGCTTGTCGTGCCATACACTGTAGTGTTTGCAGATTATGCTATTGTGCATCTTCATTGAAATTTTTATACGTGAAATATTTACTTAGAACAATGACATCATTGTTCATTGTACGAACGCACAACTAACAAGCGCTATGACACGAGTAATGAGGAACCCTTCGCCCCTGCCTCCCGCGGTGCCTTCCATATATGTATCGTATTCGTATCTTGCATTCCGTCCAATTATTGCGGAACGCAGCCATTGTTACACCATTCGAGGTTCCAACGAGATAATGATGCTCGTAAATCGTCCCTCTTGGTTCTGGGCCGATAGTTAAAGGCGGGACACCGTGGAAAATTTCGATTAAACGAACGTGACAAATCGAGGCGGCCAGTTATTCTTCGTGACGCGAGTACCGCGTGTCTGCTTGATTAAGGACGGCAATAATTTTTAAAAAATTTGAATAAAGGAACGTGTACGTGCTGCAAATATGAAATCAAGTATACGTATGCAAGCCGTGAACTTTCGTATAACGCTAAGATTGACTTAAATATAAGAATCCATTTTATTTCTTTGGTTTGCTCAGGATGTAGGATCTAAAGCAGGATTCAAAGGCTTTGCTTTCGATGCCTGGCGGTACAATTCAATTTCCAGCTTATTTCTAGTATGAAGAAAGAGTTCCAAGTGAATGGAACCCATCAAGGAAGTCACTTCTGCTGCGTTTAAACGACCGCAGATCACAAGAGACGGTGAATGAAGCTCGAATGCTACCTGCTGAATCACTCAGTTGATAGAAAGACAGGAGACAGAAGATATGCATTGCGGTTTGGACATTTACGGGTGCCTGCAGCACGTGCACGCGTGTTTAAGAACCAGTCGACACTGTTTTTTCTTCAAGTGGATAATCCCGACTGAAACGTGGCATTGTCTGTGGAATTAACGCGCCACAGAGCACGTCGTTACTCTTCTCACGCAGTACAATCTCGCGCCGCGTCGGCTCAATTACGGTGCTCGCTACTAGGAGGATCGTTCCACGAGTGCCCCTTAAATTCACTGCAAATAGTCGTAATTTGGCAATCGCAGCAGAAAATGGAGCAAGCGGGCCCATCCATGGCTGTACACTTCTCAGGCTCGTGTCATCAATCAGCCTGCTTTACAGAAGTAAAGGAAACAATAAACGAAATAATTGCGACCACCGATAACCATCTTCGTCTTAAAACAAGACTCGCTTACCTGCAGCAGAGGTTTTTAGGTGTAGGCCTCCGATTGCGTTCGTTTTTGGATATGTTTTAGAGGACCGCAAAATAAGATATATGTACCTACGTCTTTTTATTTTGGGCTCACTTGCAAATTTAAGGGGTGAACCCACCCCTCAAAGTTCATAAGAAGAGGTGCAAAAGTGACAAGAACACCATCCATACACCAAGTTATCACGAAAATAAAATTTACAGTGGCGGACGAAAGAAAGTTTACACCTTTTAAAATCACTGATTTCGGGAATTTCGCGATTTTCGACCGTATTCTGCGATCTTTAAAGGTTTGTAACTCAGAGCGACGTTAACCGATTTTGATGAAATTTTCGGCGTGTGTACAACTTACTTAACTGTGCAAACGGGATTTTTGAATTTTCGTTACAGCCTCAGAAAAAAGTTTAAAAAACGATCTCTACTATTTTTTTCGCTATTCCGAACAATTGCATTTTTTTCAAAACGACGAAACACGTAATTTAACAAACTAAACCTTCTAAAAAAGTTATGCAATTTTAGAGGATGTAAACTTCATTTCGTCCGCCACTGTGCATCAAGTTTAATTCAACACAATGTTTTAATATTCTTGAAACTAACAGTATAAACTTTTGTATCTCTTCTTACGAACTTTGAAGGGTAGTTTCACCCCTAAACATGCAAACGGGCCAAGATAAAAGGACACGTATTTCTTATTTCTCGGTCCTCTAAATCGCATGCAAAATCCAAAGCAACCAGAGGCGGACACATAAAAACTACAGTCGATTCCATTTTCATTAACTGATATTACAACCACGGTCAGGGGCCTCACGAGACTCTAGTGTTGGGCTCGTGCAACGAGTCGTAAACTAAAACGCATTATGGTCACGAGCTTAGTATGTAAATTCGGCTGGGTTCAGGCGCGTAAGGTTGCAGGCGCGGTTAATTAGTCCCAACTAGGATATCCGTGTTCTGGTAAAAAGTGGCTCGAATGACTCAGCTTTCAAATATCCCACAGAATCTCCTTTCGCCGAATAATTAAAGGCAGCGTTGTCAGATAAAGGAATGGGACAGTAAACGATATGTGTAAGCCACGACCGGCGAAATTATTCTACCCTGGCCATGCGTTTTCGTGCGCAGAGCAATTACGCACGGTCGTCGGGGCGTAGGTAATTTACAACGATTCCCGCGGCCGGCGGCCGAGGTGCACGCGAGTTTCCATGTTTATCCTTTTATATCCGATTTCGCTTTCGAGAAAGCAACGAACATTATCAGATCGGTCCACTAGGCCCGCAGCGTGAAATTTTCTCCTTTAATTTGGATATATTTCGAAGTGCACGTGATGGCCACAACGCGGAACGCCAAGAAGATGGCTGGTCGTACTCCGTTCGACGTCGGGGCATCCTCAACGAAGGTCCCGTGGAAACGCGTACAGAACGGATCGCTTTTAACATATCGTTAAACTTTGCAGATCATTATCCCGATGTTTTGTTAAACGGTACATGGTCGGTGAATATTCAAGGAGTTTCTTTATTCATCGTTGGCACGCTAGAAAATATTTTCTCTCGGGGAGAAAAATGTTCTGCATCGCGTGCCCGCGTTCTGTGGATTTGCAGAAGCGAATCGCGAGACGCGTTCCACCGCGGTCTTGGAACAAGATTTCATCTGCCGTTTGTACATATATGAAAACAAGTGATTCTGTTTGAAGGAGCATCACACTTTAGTTGTAGATATTTGGGGAACCCCAGACGAGGGTTCGTGAGGTGTGGAGGACGAGTCTCGTTGCATCGGTGTCCCTGAAATTATCCCACAGCTCTAACGTTCAGAATTCGTCGGGAAAAGGGTTTAAGGAATGGAGCGACACGTGGTAATAGAGTTGGTGAAATGGATATGCTTTTTACACGAACCATTTGCGCGCCATTATTGACGCGAATCGTGAATTAGAGTCGTTCGCGAGGAAATTGGAACCGATTTCCCGCGCCGATCGTAGATATACAATTTAGCCGGTATCCAATTTCTGTCAGGGGAACTCGTTCCTTTGAAATTATACGATAGCTAGCTCGCAAATTCTGCGTCAACAACTTTAACGCGTTCAATTCATTTTTATGGTGTATTAAGGTAGCCGACATCACGGTCCGACGATCACCGACCACTTTCCCCGATGTGATACCGTACGCGTTCTTTCCAGAACGAGCTGCATGTGTCGCTACCGCCTGATATCAACGAGTTTCTGCGCGCTTAAGCAGTTCGAGAATTGCGTGGATACAATACTGATACTCCTTGCATTAGAGAATAGCCAGATAGACAAGCTAACTGGGGCAATGTCCCTTCCAAAGGTCAAGATTGATACAACAAACTAGGCGATCTAGTAATAGTAACCACAAATCTCAGCAACACCTAAATTTAAATAACGGCTATAGCCGCGAGAGATGAGATTTTTCGAAAATGTATCATGAAACTTGCCTCACGAGACTCCAATTTCACGAAACTAATGGCAAAATGATTTTAAAAATAATAAAATAATTAAATAATTGTCTAATGAGGTCAAGTGGAGAGACCACTGTAATGATCAGAAAAGTAAGGGTGTTTTTGGAATTTTTTCTCAACCAAACAATGCAAGCAAATCAATGTATTGCTTACTTAGTATAGTTAATATGTTAATATGTACATATTGAAGGGTAAACAAAATTTTTTTCAATCAAATTCATAAATCCCTTTCCGGTATACTCTTCTTCAAAACGTGCGAATCGGCGAAAGTTGTTCCTGTGGCGTTGACAGTGCCTGAGGCATATGGTTAATCCGAATTAAAAAAGACAAAAATATTTAGAAACTAGAAGCCTACAAATATTTCGTGACGATAAAAAAAGTAAATATCGCAAAAGATAACAAAATGGCGGACCGCTGAAGAAAAATTCATTTTTTGGGGTAAAGATATTAATAAAAATAATAGAAGGAAGCCGTTAATTAAAAAAAAAACTGATCGTCACGTAATAGAGACGGGTTTTTCGTACAATAAACGGCTTTGCTCATGTCAATTAGATGTATAGTTTTCTCTGTATACTGTCAACGCGGTTGAAAAATGTAATTCTGAGAAAAAGGCGTTCAAAGTTCCGCTCGGCTGAGTCGCGCGCGCTTAACACCGCTTCACGGAAAATACTATATCTCTGGCAATTTTAAGAATTTCTTCATAAAATTTTGAGGGAGCATTCTCGAAACACGTGTCTTCCAGAAAATGTGAAAAGAAAAAATCGATTTTTCCGATTTTTTACAGTGGTCTGCCCCGTTAAAATCTCTATGTGAGACACGATGTTTTTGTCTCGTCGTGGATTTGCACCTTTACACAGAAAGATCGAACTGATGGGATACCGAAGACTTTCCGTAGGAATTTCCAACGAGAATGTGAAAGAAAATTTATTCCCCCTTTGTCGTGTACTCCTGTCTACTTGTAGAGCGTGCATGAAGTTTATCTAGCGAGCAACGCTTTTGCATAGAATCAATGCAAGGTGGACAGCAACAGAAACAGTCACGAAATTGCGAAACGCTCGAACGCGAAGGAGAACGAACGTTTCACGAGACCTCAGCGTAGGCATTTGTAGTGTTTGAATAGGCGGTAAAACCAGAAAATTTGAACTCGCTACTTATCCATTAGCCGCCAGCTGAAGAAATAATAATCGTTTCTCGGAATTCCACTCTCTTAGCATAGTGTCTCTTATAGCAATAATTGTTACGATGGTGGTTTAAGTGCTTGAGTAATGCGCTACGATATTTATGATAGTTTTCGTGCTGATAAAATTCATATAACCGTAGAAAAGTAAAGAATCTTGTTACCTTTCATGCCACAATCGGAATAGTATCTGGCGTTAAGTGACAATATCTTTAATATTATCTTGAAGATGACCGATTACCCGGCTCGATCTAACTCTTAATCTCCCGGGTACATCTATGAAGCGTTAACGTAATGAAAAGACGAGAGACCCGTAATATTAGAAACGACGCCACCACTTATCAGTGCGCGATGATTTATATAACAATTAAGTAACATTAGCACGATGGCATGTCTTTGCATATCGAGGTCTTTGATCTGCCCAGTTGGACACATAATCAGCGCGATTCTTCCTCGCGTTAAACGTACCCTGCGAAGCAGTGGTTCTTAACCTTTTTTTGCATGGACGCCTTGGTCAAGCTTATCACCATCTTCCCAGAATAATACATTCAAGTGCAAGGGAAGAATTTTTCCTGCAAAAAGCACAAACCTTTTGAAATCCATCCACCGATCTGTTGAGGGCTTCTAGGGACCTCAGAATCGTTCTGGTCCCCGCATTTCAGAACCACTGCTGTAAAGTATTGCGTAAGTCCTGAATTGTGTTACACTCACCGCGGATCATTAGCGCTCGTACGTACTATTTGACGCCCGTTGCCATTAAAACTTTCACGATTTGACGTCGCGCAACCATTTCGCCATTACGTTCGATGATTCGCGCGCGAAATTTCGTTTCGCAACGGCTGCGGCCCAAGGTTCGGCGTTTCAGCGATGTTCTCGCCCGAGAGGCGGATGTTGTTTCTCGGCCTGGAAAAATCGCGCGGGCTTATCGTAGTTTCTCCCCTTGCGTCACGCGCGATTCGTCCCACGCGCCGATGCATAATTCAAATAAAACCGGCGGGATTCCCTTCGTTCCCTACTGGCGCGTTAGTCCATTTAATTGGAATCGTATTAACTCGTGAGAGTCGGTTTTATCGGGCAATTCGCACCTGTATCTCGGTACGCTGCTTGCTTGTCGCGGTATCGCTGCGATCTTCTTCACGTTGTCTAAAGAGGCCTCTGAAATCTCGGTGGCTTTAACCGACCGTTGACAATAGTTTTCTTTTTTGGTGCCTTTAATTGGGTCATAAGATGGTCGCAAAATAAGATCCATATCATCAAGAGACACGGTAGTGTCTCGCGCCAAGTATATATAGGTATATATGCGCAGCGAACACAGAGTGTATCTATTACGCCACGACTCGCTATCAAGAATCCTGAGATTTCCGAATCTCAATAACGGCTGATCCGATTACATTCTAAATGGTCTTAATGGATAGCTTGGGTTTGATTTACATAAGAAAAGTGTCTTCGTTTTGTTCCTACGTGCCCTATGAGCTGAGATATTTCAATGCAAAGTTGGAATTTCCCGAATTTTACGTTAAGAGATTTACTATTCTCCATCGTCAAGTGTGGGCAAGAGGGGAACATGAAAGGGAGAGGAAATGTACCGCCAATTCACGCAGCACGAAAAAGACAGAAAGCAGCTACGTTCAGATCGCTAGTAACGTAATCTAAGTAGCTAGTGTCAATCAGTTCGATCATAACCTGCCAAATGTCAAATATGGTAAGTTGTCCAAATTTTTGAAATGACACGAGTTTTTACACAATATAGGACACTGAATTATTGTCTCCATTAACAAGGTAAGTCCCCAAAATTGTTTAATACATTTTTTATGTAAAACTTATAGAAATGAAGGGGACGCACAGGCTTGGATGGATGGATGGAAATGAAGGGGATGCACAGGCTTGGAGGTTGTCCGGAGAAGATTAGATAGATAGATAGACAGACCATCTTGTTTCGCACAAGCTTCTGGAAATTTGTCAAATCAGGTAAATCGACAACAATTGTCAAAAGACATAGCATTAAGAATTATTAAGAAAATAGATTATTTATGGTGAACTGCTTGCAATGTAGAGCAAGTCACATTAGTGAAGAAAGTACGCTGAAAACACATTTCCCTTGATGCTTTTCAATCTTTTGTGAAAGACATTCGTAATACTTTAATAAAATCCACAGTAGTTGCCACGCATTCATTAATACATTAATTTTTTAGCTGATTTACCTTATTTGACAAATTTCCAGAAACTTGTGCGAAACAAGATGCTCTGTCTATCTATCTACCTATGTAATCTTCTCTGGACAACCTCCAAGCCTGTGCATCCCCTTCATTTCTATCCATCCAAGCCTGTGCGTCCCCTTAATTTCTATAATATAAGCTTTACATAAAAACTCTAAACATCTGGCAATTTAAATACAATGCAATTTGTTACTACAATATATTATTTTGTGATGCATGGTACAAATTTCGAGACACTTATGCGAAAGAAGATGCTTCACTGTCGAACCGTCTCTGGACAACTTCCAAGTCTGCGACTCTACATAAGAAATCTATTAAAAAAATTTGGCGACTTACCTTGTTAATTGAGACAATAATTCAGTCTCATATGTATTGTAAAAACTCGTGACATTTCAAATTTGGACAACTTACCTTATTGGACACTAGGCAGGTGAAAACCCATTTTAAAAATTGTCGTAAATTAATATCAGTAAATACTACAAAATGTGTGAAATCCCCACAAAATTACCTTTTTACAAAAAGGTACAAAAAAGAGCGCCAAGTATATAATCCCATCAAAAAGTATCCCATTTAAAAACATTGTCGTATATGAATATAATGATATACAAAAATTGCGCCAATTATCACAATGGCTATTTATACAAAGAAAAAAATGTATTAAATAATATTAAGCAGATATATTTTTATACAAATAAATATTTTAATACGAATAAATATTTTATTCAAAATACTTGGCGCTGCTCTCCGAAAAAATGTTAATTGTTAATAATGTTGTCAGAACTGTAAACCAAGGTTAATAAATAAAACAAGACAAGACACCACTGAGACAAGAAAGAAAGAAAAAGATTTTAATGAAATTTATACATATTTATTCAGTTTAGCAACACCAATTCGGAGAGCAGCGCCAAGTATTTTGAATAAAATATTTATTCGTATTAAAATATTTATTTGTATAAAAATATATCTGCTTAATATTATTTAATACATTCATCTTACGATAAGATACGATGTTCTTTGCTAAACTTTCATGCCAAGTAAATGAAGCTTTACTAAGTACAACTGGTATCTTTAGTGAAGTAGACATGAAACCATTCACCCTGTGAAACTAAATTGTCTGTTAAGGGGTCATTCTACTTCAATCGGCCGAAAAATGAAGCTATATTTAAAGATTTTTTTCTGAATAAATACTTACAAACATTTTCTTGCGCCGGGGGGGGGGGGGGCGTAATTAGGAACACTTTTTTCAGATCTCACATTTTGTAAGTTTTCACATTTTGTTTATTATCTCGCATTGACATGACATAATTACATTTTGCAATACGTGGATACATAGAGAAATGTTCAAAGAAAGTTTATGCCAAGTGCCAGGTCATTCTAACTTTTAATACACCCTCTACAGGGTCCTTGGGGAAATTTGGGCCCTTTACCCTACCTCTCTTTTTTAGGTCCCATATTGACGTTGTAAAAACCATTATAACAATTTAAAAAAAATCTTTTTAAATTTTTTTTGTACAATATAAGGGTAGCCTAATAAATACCAAGGAGATTTACTTCATTATATGTTGTATTTACTCAGAAGAAATCTTCAAATATACCTTAATTTTTCGGTCGGTCAAAGTAGAATGACCGCTTAAAACAAAACGCTAGTGGAAAAAATATTTCTGCGAGCTAGCTAAACGATTTTATTCCCAAGTCAATGCTAGAATTCACGTAGCCGAAACGATGTTATTAAAATTGGACGAGTTAAATTGTGAAAACGGGAAGCTTATCTTCTAAAAGCGCCCCTAGGTACAACAGTGAACATTCTGCCGTTTCAACGAGCGTTCCGCAGACAACTAGGTCGTCTGTTTATTAATTTCATCGAGATCCTATCTGAAATCAACTTCCTGATACCTGTCCGACGCACAATCGCCCCACTTGCAGCTCGATCGCGATTTAGAGATAATCAAGATTTCCAGCCGTTTCACGAAGTCGCTCAATGATTGCCCAGTGTGGTCCCAGCTATCTCGATCAATCCGAGTCACCTGCGGCCAACTAACGACCGAGGTGTTAGGATGGGATGTCGCAAGATCGGCTCATTAAAAACGCGAGCATTCGCAGCTGCAGCGCGGCGTCAACAGGGCTTTCCTCGACCACGGAACGCGAACCAGGCCGCTGCCATTGATCGTTAGAAAATTTCATAATCCGCTCGTCGGCACTTAACGGAAACCTATTATTTTCTTCTTTCGTTCTAATTAGATACCGACTGCGGTCGCGTTTCCCCGGGTACCGTTTGTTACGGCGAAACGGGGGTAAATATCCGCTCGTTTTTCGGCCGGGTTCGTGCAAGCATGCGGTTTCTAGCAGGCTTTTCCCATCAATCGAGTTAGCGATGGTCTGATGAAAGCGACATTTGCAACTGACGACGCGACGACGTGAAATATTAGGCGCGTGATGGATTATTAGTAATTGCCCCTCTATCTATTTGCACAATTAGATTTAAAACTCATCGTTCTTATCACAAACAGTTCAAAATGAAAAACGCTAAAGACCCCCTAGCAGGTGATCTTCAATCGGAACCCCAGTGCTTTTAATTCGAGTTCTTTGAGGTGAAAGGACATCCGTTTTCTCGAAATTTTGGTATCGACCAAAATTATCGTCGATCTCCTGGTAGAGTGAAACTCCGCGTCTGACTAATCAGAAAACGGTCTCTCGATGTCTCGGCGGACGTTGGACGTCTGTCGTAAGCGTTACGCGATCGTAGAACGTCGAAGAGTCATTCCGTGGATGACTCAGGGGATTTATCGAGGGCGCAACGGCAGAAGAGCGGAGGCTGATCTCCGCGTTCTCGAGGACGATCCGTGATCTTGCCCGATCGAGGACGAGCAGCAAGGTGCAACGATCTTCAGTGGCGCAATCGGCTCGGCTGAACGATCCACGGCCGCCTCGCCGGCTGCTCCATGGACGATGATGCAAGTTGTATTAACCTAGGCCGACGAGGAAAGACGCACCGTGAACTTGACGCTCAAGGGAATCTTCTGTTTGCTCGTTCGCGTCGTTATCCGCTCGTTACACAGATGTAATTCAATTAAAGCAACCCGTAGATGGTCCCCGATACCTGTCTTCACGGGCAGACACTTTTATAGTGTTTCTAGAACGTGCCACTCCTTAAGCAACTAATAGGGAGACGGGCCGTGTCATTCACGTGAACGAGTGAATCTTTCCACGACCGTTTGAGGATGTACCATTCAACAGCTTCATTGGCGCCCGAGGTAAACTGGAGCAGCGTTGTGGAACTGAGATATTAGGAGAGGGTAACGATTAATGGTTGATCGTTAGAGGATATAAATACGATGCGAAGGATGTGATAAATCAAGTACATTGCCATTGCCGTGCGGATAACCTGTGAACGAGTATCGGGACGGTAATCTTACTCTTTCTGTCACTCGATGCAGAGATTGAGCGCACGCGCAAACGCGCACCTGGAGACAGTGCTGGCGGACGTTTCATATTTCGGACACGAGTCAAAGCTTTCCTTTGTCCTAAATGATCATACGATGACAATTGCTACATTAAGGGGTTATGCCTAGTCAGCTGGCGAAAAAGAACGCGATTTTCGGGAATTTTTTGTGGAATATCTACTGTACATTCTTTTACAACTATTCGCTTATTTTAATAGTACATATATGCAGCAACCCTCAGTAACTTTGTTATAGAAAGGCATTGAAAAATGAACGAATAACAGCCATTCTCGCGGAAGCTGTTTTGATAAAGGCGCTGTGTGGTGAGTACGAGTCCCCTGAAACGGATTATCTAAAATTCAAAAATCAAAAAGATTCTGTTAATATATGGTTGAACTCAGTACATGAATGAAGGGTTTTTCAAGAAGTCGATTTTTGACAAAATGGCGGCCGTTTAAAGCAAAACCACGGTTTTTCGATGTCTGGGTTGTTCGTGTTTCGTTAATTAAAAATAGAGTTTTTGTTAAAATAAATCTACTATTCTTCGGTAGATCAGAGAAGTCTGCAAAAGTTTAGGCCAATCGGTACAGCGGTTTTCAAAATATCTTGCTCACCGATATCAAAACAGCTTCCGCGAGAATGGCTGTTATTCGTTCATATTTTATTGTTTTTTCTATAACGAAATTACTGAGAGATGCTGCATATATGTACTGTTAAAATAAGCGAATAGTTGTGCAAAAATATATATAGTTATATATATATAATTATTCCACAAAAAATCCCCGAAAATCGCGTCTTTTTTTGCCAGCTGACTAAGTAGGCATAACCCCCTAATAGAAAAAAGCCTCCGCAGGTAGGTACTGGTAGAAGCAACAGGCCTTTCAGAAGAAGACTGTCAATTAGTTGGTTCCCGAATTGTTGGCTCACAAAGTTCAAGTATGACATGGGCAGTCAGTCCATCAAAGTTAGCTGAACCGATTCGGCCAGAAACTGTGCGTGGCCTTTCTTGTTGGCCTTTCCCAACACATGTTTCCGATCCCCAACTTATGGGCCTCTTTTCACCCCTACAACATGGACGATTGCCGATAACCAAAAATTAGTGTCAAACATTCTTCACAATTCTGCAAGCCTGCAGAGTCTCATAAAAATCGGCGTTCGCGGGTTCCCTTGTAAGTTAAAAAGTTAAAAACTGGTCCGTCCGCATCCCGCTTTGCATTCGCCTGCGAAATTTAAACTACGCGTCGCTAGGATACTTTCCATCGATACTGTACTTCGTGAAACGCGTTACTCCTGTCCGTTCGCCCCGCGTCAGAGAGGCCCGGTTCCAGGCCTGCCGTCAAGGATCAGGAAAAGGGCAGCTAACGAAACAGCGGCACACACGATCGCGGATATTATCTAACCTTTAATGCCAGTTGCATTCGACCAATCGCGAGCCGGGGGAGAGAAAACGCGAGCGGCGGTGTGCGGTCAGTCCAGCGAGTCGCGTGCCCGATCCGCTCGAAACCACTGGCTCGATCGGAACGAAACGGAACCACTTTTACGCCGCATTCTTGGCATTGAAGTTGTCCACCGTGTGCACACCACGCCTGGCACGGGGTGGGTGTGGCGCGGCGCAACTCGTGACGTATCTCCCACGAACCAACAGTTTCCATTACGACACCACGGGGAGAAAGAAAATGAGAGAGAGAGAGAGAGAGGCACGCGTCAGAAATCAAACAATAAGGGGTACCGAAGGAAGTGGAGTTGGAGATTTGATTGTAATTCGAAGAACAGTGAAATTCTGAAAGTCTATTACGCAACCTCCAGTTCCCTGTCCCCGGTTTGGTGAAAATGTGGATAGAATACTGTAAAAGGAACGTGGTAAACTACCTTAATTAACTTGTGGTTGAGACACTTGAAAGTGCCAGAGAGGGGTGAAGGAAGGACGAAGAAGTATGGCCGCGGACAAGATGTTGGTCGGGAATCGGGTAACATTGGGTAGGGATCTGAGCACCCGCGGAACGGGAGTGTTTGCTGAACTAACGGATGGGAGAGGAAAATTTGTCCAGGGAAAAGTTGCACGGTTGAAATGGGGATACCGTATGCTGATCACGATTCCTTTACAGGTGGAGTTGCTCCAGAGACATGGAAGCGGCCTCTGCTTTCCTATGCGGAACATAGCGACAGGTCGCTTATGACTGCGACAGACATTTCAATGCCTTGAACCCGTTTCTATAACCAGCTGCTTCACCGCTTAATCCCTGACAAATGCAAACTGTTCAGCACTGAATCACTGGAAACAGCGACCCGTGCTGGCATTATTTAAGTAAACAGCTCGCGTTTCCACGGGTGGAGACGGGTGGCACCGAAGAATGCTTCGATTGAGATATTCGCGGCGGGAAAGCCTGCCGAACGGGAACGTCCGGAATGTTAGCTTCCCGCTGGTCAGCGCGGATACCCCACGCAGAATAAGCTGAATTGAACAGTCGTAGTCGAGCCGGCGAGGAATATCAGCTCCCCGCGGAACCGCGCGCTCCCAAGTTAGATAATCGATTCCAAAGTAACGCACTTTTTCTCCCGCGAGGCAGCACGGTTCCGTGAATGCGAGCTATCGTTCGCTTTTCACCATGACGCGCAGCCAGCGGAGGTTAACGGGAAATTATAGAAAACGCCGAGGTTTCCAAATGTTACGCCGAAACGGCCTAGAACCCGTGATTCCTCTTTCTCTCTCTCTCTCTCTCTCTCTCTCCCACTTTCGCGCCACTTTTGCGCAAACTCGCTCCATTTTATATTCATTTGGCCAGGAATGCCGCTAGAGGTTTAAATGATATTTCCACGATTATTAGACACGCTTATCTGAGTTTGCCAGCTGGCACCTGCTACCATATAAAGTGACCAACCGCGCCAAAGATAGAACGCTCACTTTTGCCAGGCACCGCGACAAGTACGCTCTGATTTCCATAGCGCTGCCGACCACAGCGCTACGGATTTTCACCGACCGTTTCCCTTCTTCCGGTAGACAAGATCGCTCCGTCTCGAAACGTCGCGACGCTCGCGCGAACCTATGATAAAGAGCCTGCCGTCGGAATTACAAATGTCTCGTTTAATCGGCGTCCGGTCTGCAGAACTTTTTACACGGGCGCACGCCATTTGTTCGGCTTTTCAACTGGTTCGTAGCGTTACGAAATTTCCTATCAAGGATACCCTATCGCGAAACCGCCTAATGAACCTCTTAATCGACGTTCTGTTCACGTCCACACGAATCCAGCATACTGCCCGGCTACTAATTATACCCCCCGATATTTCGTGGCTATCGAGATTTACACTTCTCAGCGGAATATTTAATGGACCTTGCAGGGCGATGGAATTTGCATGCCTCCATTTTTTTTTTTTGCAAAATACAGCACATATGGAGGAACTAATGAGCCGTTACAGGGTTCCTACGTAGGATAGATGGACAGGCGATAAAGCTAATGTGTCTGATTATAAGCGTAGCCGAGTAATTAGTTGCGGCCGATTCCTACGTTTCTATCCTTCCCCGAGGAACGCTTTTCACTAGCGCGTCGTTAGAATTCTATTTTGACTGGCAATTACCACAATTTCCTCGTTTCAAGAGCGTGGATCTGGTGTAAACGCGAGCACGTGCTGAATGTGCTCTAACGCGAGTCAAAACGATGGGAGCATTGTATGGAGTCTTAATTACCGCATGCAACGCTCTATGGAGGTGCATAAATTCTTCGTGATGGTGTTTACGTGCCGTGCACACCTTTCCGGCCCTTCTTATGTAATTGAAAATGAGAATCAGCAACGGCACCGGGGCACCGTGCCCGTAGTTGGCCTCAGCTTTACTTGTCAGCTGCAGTGGATATAGAAGGGCACATTGCCGGACGCAGACTCTCTGTGCAGCGCTTGTTATTATCGTTTAATAAATTTTCTTGCGATACCGCGCGCCTTGGAAAAAGGTCCAGTCACGTAAGCGTTCCGCGTGGACGACTTCAATGTGCCCGGTAACAGATAGGTAGTCACAATCACTCGTGCCCAAGGTGTAAGATATGGGCGGTTTGTGTGCGCTGCTCTGGAGCCTTAAGTTGGCGCACATATTTACATGCGATTAATCATTCAGTCAAGTACATGTATTTCTTATTATAGAAATTCGAATACACATATATATTTAAAGGTTTAATCAATGTCGTGCCTACTTTCTCTATTTGCTCCAAGCGGTAAGTAGCAACAATTTGTTAAAAAGGGCCCGAAGTCCCATTTTACTAGAAGATCCGTAAGTTGCTGTCGAACTCGAAAACCTTCCGCCGACCCAGTATCACGTTGCTCAAGAAGATACGACCGTAATAAAATCAAATCTTTTGCAAGCAGAGCGCGTTACGTAAGAATTGCAAAATTCGAGACAGAATGCCCTATGAGCTACGACTCCCGTATTGAAAAACCTCACTCTCACGAAAAGCCTGGCTCTCACGATACCGGAGATACTTTGCACATAAACGGGGGGGGGGGGGGGGGGGGCTCAATTAGAATTCGCCAGGAATCAACGATCCATCTAGTCGACCGATCTTTGATCAAACGCAACGTCGAACGCGGTGCCGCGTTGCTCCATTGGATGACAGATACGCGCCTAAGTATTCCGCGGCGAACAATACGCTTTCGAGACGTTAGACGGTCCTGATCGTGCAACCGTTTTGTTTAGGCTCATCAAGCTTGTACGCAACAGTTATTTGACTCGCGAAATTCGTCGACTATATGGCGATTCATCTTCGTTGGTGGCGCGTCTTAATTGCAGATTTCTCGCGATCACCCGGCTTCCTGTTCGCGTTGCATTTAATTCAAAACACATAGCTCCACGACGGTCTCGCGGGCTTCTGCTCGAACGATGCGCTCGAGATAGCGCGCCGCTGTTAGTGGTCTGCGATTTTTACGCCACGACTATCCGAGAGGCTTCTACGGAACGTACAGTGCCTTTCGTTAACCGAACTGCGCGGTTCTACGCTGGTAAAAATTGAAGACCCCGCGCAACGAACATTTCGCGCTATTTCGTCTCTCCCTTATACACTCTATTTTTGCGGTGCCTCTAACACCTGCTTTTCAAATGTTAATTATCAGCGCGTACGTTACGAAAGCATGGGAATAACCCGATTTGCGATTACCTTACGCGGGGCAGGGGCGTTAAAACGGCCTTTTAATCGCGGAGGAAAGCAATACGTCACGGAATTATACGCTAACGTTGGTTGCGTAATTTTTACGTGGGAGCAGGTACGATTTATTTTGACGGGGCACGAGGATCGATCGTGAAAGTCAGATAAAAAGGAAGATTGCGTTCTGACCTGATCGCTATCGGGCGGAAAAAGATACGACGCGGATAATACGTTTATGATTATCGATTCAGAAACATATTGATGCATCGATCGGCGATGCTCCATTCGCAATATCATAGACGCCGAATTAATAGGAAATGCTCGGAGGATTCCTAAAACTTTCTATGGGATTCCTGCGATCCTCGAAGATTGTATCTGGCGCCTCTGAAATCCCGAGAAATTTCTCATTCTTTCCCCCGCGCTGTTCAATTTAATCCGAAGCCGCGCGTATATCTGATCGCCGTAAATTAATTTTCCCCTCGCGGAACAAATTATCACGCTGCAAAAGCGTAACACGTGCAATCTGAATCGTGCTAATCACCTAACGATATCGTTTGCTCCTATTAATTAATTTTGTCCAGGCGCTGGGAGGATTTTCCGACAGCAGTGCAGCGCTCCGGGGCTTCAGATTTCACAATCCTATCACACGTATCTAATCGCGGTGGCATCGGGTTCTACTGAATTACGCGCGCTAAGGTCGCGAGTAGGTATATCCGTTATAATCTCTCGGCGTGCGCGTTGGTCTCTTTAATTAACGCTTAGTGGCTCCCTTAACTCGCTTTTCCATCGCCCGGTGAACAAATTGTAACACACACGCCGATTTGCGAGGTAGCATTACGATTCCCCCGAGAGGGAGAGAAAGAGAGAACACAGTCGTTTGACGCGGTTGTTCGCACGATGTCATCCGGCACTGCGAAACGCGCAGTTTTTGCACGTGGAAGGGTAGCTGCTGTGAGAACGACGGCGATGTTTTACAGGCACTGCGAAATATTCGTGGTATAGTAATTGGAGGCTGCGGATGTGATGGGATAATTAAGAAAATGGTAATTTTCGGTGAAAAAGTCAATTGGAATTTTTAGAAGAAACTCGTTTCTTCAGGGGACATGCGCCAACATGTCAAACCTCTTGAAGAATGCTGCGAAACGTGAGGTAAATTCCTCAGATTACGGGCCAGCATAGTTGCGGTGGGTTTTTTCAGCAGCTAACGTTTTAAAACGTTCAATTAATAGCACGAACAATGCGGCATATTTTATTGTACATGCGGCAAGGAAACGTCGCGGAATCGTTACGTACGAATTCTATAAAATTATTAGCCACAGTACACAATGGCATTCTGAGCGTGGCTGTATTGATTGAATAGGAACACATGTTACATTTTATTGAAACACGTGCAACCGAGAGAGCCGCGTTTCCGGAATCATTATCCGTTCTAAGCACTAATTCTGCCGGGGCTGTTATCCAACGTCTAATTGAACAATTTCTATTTCCTAATCGAGGAACATCCACTTTCATCTCAAATATTTCATTGCCCGCCCAATGACACGTTTTATAGGCACAATAGCACGAGTTTCGACGCACAGCGATGTAATAAACATTATGTAAGCCAGAGTTAAAGTTGCCTTGTTACGAGCGAACGAGCGACTGACGCGTACTGCGAACCAATTCAAAGAACTAGCCATCCCGCAGTATTGGCACATCCAACAATGGAAATCCTCGATTTAATCGTTCACCCGATGAGAATTTCATTAAACCTAGCTTCTTACCTTGATTCCACTTGACGCTTGAAAATTTGTTGCAAGCATTGAATAAAAGTGATACCCACATAATTTGAATTTTGCTACGAATAATGAGTCGCGTACTGTTTCCTTTAATTCCAAGTCAGCGTGGAAATTCTCCCCGTATATCACGTAAATTTCACCTTTCACCAGATAATAATCTTCAGCAAGCACGCCGCGTCACTCCCCGCTGCTGACCCTGAATCTCCAGCAAATATCTTCAAGATTACTAATTCGTTTGGAAATTGCCCGGGAGATCGCTCAAGAGCAATCTACAATCAGACACGTGGGCCCGTACGAACAACTGCGAGAGCTGGGCGTTGTCCGTGGCAAGGTCCCGGTGCACGAGGTTTAACGCGGCTCTGCACAGTGAGAGGAAAAGTGGTAATGACATCATTACTATCATTTTGCCCGTTAGGCCGCGCCGTGTTTCGCGCCACTTGATTATTACCCCTCGATGAGTTCCCATTCCAAGAAGCATAGCCGCTGGGGAATCTAGTTAAGTTTCCAATGTAGCATTCAGCTACGTTCTTGGGAAACCGCGAGCAACGAATTGAAGTTCAGGATGAAACGGGGCTGGTTCGCGAATAATTGTGAATGAAGAGTGCGCACCGTACATGGCCGGGAGAAAATGAAAGTTCGTTATGGCTGTCTTAAAAACGGGGCCCAATTGGTGGCCGCTCAAGGCTACGGTGCTTCAAAGGCAATGCAGTTGCAACGGGGTAAAAGGGAACCGCGCCTTCCACCCGAGATATTGCACCCAGGAGGCGCTAATGACAAATCCGCGTAAGGTTGGAGCCGGTAAATCCCCGGAGCCGTGGAAGCCGCGACCGTGGTTTCATTGAAGTGACTGCCGTCAAACCATTATGCGCAACACGTACGCAACTATCCTGATCGTTATTATCTTCGCGCAGCCCATTTGAATGCGGTGAACGGTCGCACGAAATCAGAGCGTTGCAACGTCGAAACGATGGGAAATAATGGCCATGAGACACGAGAGAAGAGACTGGGAACGCGAGGCGAAGAAACTTTGCTCCGATTAGTGCATTTCCTCTCGACTTTGATTTATGCGGGGCCTCCGCAAACGAATAGGCTGAGATCTGAGAGGGAAATGCGCCGTCTCAATACTCCTGTGTTCGAGTAAAGACGGTAGTCAATAGGCACCACTGCGTTCTGCACTCGAGAATTCAAATAGGTACCATATAAATTCTATTATAATTGATGGGTGTATCGTAAAGTTTACTCCATAGATTCATGCTTAATATGACTTCTAATCTATTGAATCACAAAGAGCATGCCGTGTAGAATTTAACCAACACAATAGACTAAATTTGGAAAAGAAGAACGTTTTGAGCATGATCGAATCGATATAATACACTGTTAATTGACACAAGTGTTCTGAAAGGGCCGTTTGCATAAGTTCCCCGATCACCGACGTAGAGTATTGTGGGGCAAGAGTGCGCACTTAAAGTTTAGACTTCCCTAAAATCCTTGGCATTACATTGATAGCACATATCATTGTGTAAGAAATAACTACTATCCCTTATTATTCGATAGGCAGTGGCTTCGTGTAAATTTACCTGTCAAGACTTATATAAAATAAATATTCCCAAAAAGTGTCAAATGCGAACTTTTACCCGATATGTGGGGCAAAAGTTCGCATGTTATGGGGCAAAATAACGCAACGAGAAATTTTCACAAAAGCGTTGTATTTTTCTACGTAGGTACAATAGTTGTGGTAATATAGCAAGGCGACTAATAGTTTACGATTCTTTTTTTTCTTAATCAAGGTAACGTTAATAGCACAAAACATCACCCTCACCTTCCTAGTTTGCGCAAACATCACACTTCTGGAGGATCAGTGTATTTTTCTTCACAGGCAGGACAAATTATTTTTTCCATAGCCGTTGATTGTTTTGTTCCTTTCAAAATTTTTCAGAAGTAGATGTTATTTTTCGTTTTTTTTTACTACGCATTCAGATTTTTGTACGTACAACAGAAACTACACTTATACAGTTTATAAAAAAAAATGAAATTTGATTTCGGACCTGCTGTTCCATAGTTACACATTCGACCAGCTCGCATGAGGGGGGGGCTAGAAAATTAATTAATATATTAAAACTTATGAATGTTTTTCAATTTATTTTTTTGTATAGTCTCTTAAGAGACGGTACTTAAGGTAGGTAATACAAATTTTCTATGAAAACTGTAAATTATTCCTGAAAAAATTCTTAAAAGTGACTTACTTTTCCGGCCGTCACAGTGGTGTTCCCCTTTAACACCGGGCTGCGCGGCCCTACGATATATTTTTCCAATGATGAAAAATTGAGAATTGGTATTTATTAAAAACATTTCATTCATCAGCTCCTACAAAATGAAAGAAAATTCAAATAATAAAAAAAATTTGGAGCAGTGGAGCAGTAAAATTGTTCCGTGCTCCGGCTTCGCTCCTGCTTCGGGCAAAACCCCATTGCTCCACTGCTCCGCGCTTCGCTCCAACGCTCTGGTTTAACCAATCCTGTTATTTGTGAGGAGAACTGAAAACTTCTATTAGTACTTTTGAATAGTAGAATTTCAGCTCTAAGCGTGTAATCAATTTCTAGGAATAATATTGATTCCTAAAAATGAAAATATTACATCAGAACAAACGAATTCAGTACTTACCGCATTGTACGATAACAAAAGGAAGCACAGCTACACAATTCGACACTGGCGACTCTACCTTGATTGACAATTGACTGTTAATCACCATTGACAACTGCCACAACTAAAACAATGAAATTCGCGTGGTGCTCACTTTTACCCGCTGCGGACTTTTATCTACGTCTACTCTACCAATCCATATGAAGCACTCAATACCCATGACACACGAAGGTGGTGTTCGGCTGTTGCTAAAATAGGACGTGGCCATCACGGTCCAGTGAGCATCTAAAAATTCCCATTCCACCGAGACAGTTTTGGTACAACCCACAATAAACTTATTCGCATGAAAGGTCACTAGATCCCTATCACCGTGTATCGACCAAGTTTCGTGAGGTCGTTTCAGCTGATTCCAGCTCCCGTTGCACGAAGAGAAATGTCCCCTTTCAGCGCGCATATCGTGGGTAACGTCGCGTTAGCAATTTTCGTGCGTGCGCCGCGCGTTCAAAAATTTTTCGCGATGCATATCGCGAGCAAAAATGGAAGGATAGCAGCGTTGAAAGAACGCGGGAGCATGTCTCGAACAATCGGCGGTCTATATCCAGCGTATAATTTATGGCCGATTAAAATGTTGCCTCAGTCAAGTATTTCAATTACGCCTCACCGCTTCTCCTGATATAATTGAATTCAACTCCCACGAGGCTATCGCCGATGCCATCGGAAAGGTTAAAATCTTAATTACATGGTTGCTTCGCGGAGATACCTGGATGTGCACAGCGATGAATTCAACGGGTGCGCGCGCGAGACTTCGTTCTACTTGTTACGCAACAATTGAATTCATCTGTTGGCCTGGTTAGGCTCGGCCCTTTCGACCGTAGCTCAATATTGTTTCGCGATATTTTAATCGTTTTATCGGTCGGAAGGATACTTTCCTTACGATAACTATCGCAATTATTGCTGTGTCAGCAATTACTCTGCAGGGTGTGAGATACCTATTTCGTAACGGCCTAACAGAAAGATCGGCCACACTGTTGACCAAATTGCCTCGATGTTACACGTACATAGCTGTATGCACGCCAGCCACCTCGCCCTGACGCTACCGGTTTAGGAGCTCCTCGCATACGACTTGATTCTTACACGCAGAAAAATACTGGTCAATTAAGTCTTATATAAACCAGAATCGACAGATATTTCCTTTTAGTTTCGTATCGGGACTCGGGAGCATTAACATCGAAATCAATCAACGGCAATTAGGTGGCTTTTTCGTTCTCCGTGGAAAGCAATTAATCATTATCCATTTTGCCGCGTCCACCTGTTACAACATCCCCGTGAAACGAACAATGCTTCGGGTGCTATAAATCAACATTTAATCAGTCCCATCTGGATCATCTAGTTACCACTTTTATACCTCGCATTTCTATCGTTTGTAATACCAATTCTTCCTACAGAACGAGAATTGATAATTGCAATAATTCAAGGAAGGTGGTGAACCCTACAGACTAATATCAAACGATTTCGCAATTTATCAGAACAGATATCCAAGTTCCAATGTTTTGATTAATGATTGACCCATATTTCAAGCCGGATATACCTACATTCGACCTCCGCGTGCACGCGTGATTTCAATGGCGGAGGAGGTGGTGGTGTAAGATTACGGCACGCAGGGCACACTGTACACGATATCAAATCGCTCGATTCGATATCAATCGCGTTCTAGGGAACTATAGGTCAGTGGATATGCGAAATTCGTCTGAGAGGCGTATCTCCCTGCCGCCTGGGTGGAGAACGGCACGGACTTTCCGTTGTCGGCCAAGGTACAAAGGAGAGGCCGGCGCGTCTTAACTTTTGGCCCCTTAACGGACACCATCGGTCGCCTGGCCTACTTAAGATGTCTGTAGCGATCGCAGGTGGACCAGCGAGTCATCGACGTCCGGGAACAGAACTGCTGAAATTGCTGTTGATAACGTCTGGCGTGGCCCTAGCACCGTAACTGTGAGAGAATTGATATCGAGTCGCTTGAAAATACCACCTCGATTTAGGTAAACATTAATCATTCTTAAGAGAAATGGGTCGAAAGTGGAAAGCTTCGTTGATCCAACGAAAGCGAACGGAAATTGAATCATATGCGTCAGATCAAACACGAATCTCGTGCCCCGGGTACAAGACTCGCGGCCTGAATGAATCTGCGCTTGTATGATAATCTGATCCCCTTGCACTTTCTACGCCAACGTCTTTTCTCTTGCGGATACCGGGACCTGCTCGAGAAAGATTGTTCCCCCATGCTATCTGCCGTCAGAATCAGCGATTCACGGCGACGATCTTAACGAATGCGTGGCTGGAACGAGGACAATCCAGTGACAGTCTTCTCCAGCTATAAATCGCTTAATGTTCTTTCCCAATGTGTTTACGCTGGGATTAGCAGCACACAGGTCCGGGATAATGAAGAGTGTTGCGATAGAGCGCGTCTTAATGAACCCATTCTTAGACGGCTGGGGTAATTAGTATACTCCCTTTTCCTCTTTGTCTTCCCGGCAAGGAGTACCGCCGATGCTTTCCACCGGACGAAGCCTTTCAATTAACAACGAAGCGATCGTTCCTGTCCCGCGAGGGAAAGCGGCTGCCCGCAGATTTCGGGGAACCGCGGAGATGGAATGGAAAAAACAGGCAGGGAGTCCGAGAGGCAGGTGCCGTTCTCTATTATAGCAAGGCAACGAAGGCAACGGTTTTTGCACGCTTGCGGACTACTCTGAAAAGGAAAGTGCTCGGCCCACCACGTGATTTGGTACGGATCGATCTCATTCCCCAGGCAGGCTGGTTATTTTTTTTCATCCTTCCAGCGAGTCATCGATCTGAATCTGAACGTCGGAGAAAGGGGGGCGAGCTTTTCTGCTTCGTTTCCGTCTTACCGCCGACCGACTGGAATTGCCGCAGGAAACGTTTCAATATTTTGCAGGTAGATAGAACGTGGATAGGTAGAACAGTGGATAGTAGAACTCCATTGCAGGCTATTGTCAGAGGATGAATGGCCCACGCGATAGAAGAGAATAAGAGCCTCTCTTTATAATCTAACGTACCCGCCCCTAATCTGCGCGCGACTTCCCATTCAGGCGGAGATTTTTCACAATTCCAACTTTCTCCGTACCAGCGCTGTATCCTTAGCCTTCGCGACCTCCACTGAAAATTTCTAAACCTTGGCCTATCCTGCCACGGGCTACCTTGCTTCCGGATGGTCCCCAAGCTCACTGCAATCCACCAATCATTATACTAATCGTTTATAAAGAATTGCTCAGACTGCAGAAGAAATTCTGTCCTTACGCATGTACCACCTCGTGCTTGAGGTCCACAACGTGGAAAGCCTAAGGCTCAATAGTTTCCTGTCATTACGAGAACATTGTAAAACTGTCTAATGAATGAGTGGATAATGATGGGCCACGCTATGCACCCCTCATCCTCGGCAACTCAGCTACAAGTGTTGCACTTTCCTTTCCGTTTCGGATTAAGAACAGGGAGTGGTCGGCAAATGGCAAATCAGATCCGAATATAGAATTATTCCTGTCACATCATGCTGCACGCACGACCAGCGATTTGTCATACATTTTTAGAGGGCGCGTCGAGGCGTCGTGTAGGTATCGCGAATTGGGACATGCGTTTTGGGCGAGGGCGTGATGAACGCCGCTGATCGTTCCTTGGAAGACAAACCAGCTCCATGGTGAACCGATGGATGGAGAATGATGGATGAGCTTCTCACTTATCTTTACAACATCGAAACAGGCAGTTACAAATGTAGAGAATTGATTATAGATAGGTACATTTTAAGTGGGCCATATCTAAAAAAGATCAACTTATCAGCTCTGAATTAACTAATGAGGTGTTAGTTGTTCCTATTTGCATTACGCCATGTTTACGATGTTGAAAATACATTATAATTATCATCACGCACTGAACTAGTTCTGAAATTCTTCCCATTTTAGGTATTGGTTGCTTGCATCTATGTGTGGTATGTCCTCACCAGACGCACGGTGGTTGAGTCTGCATTCGTCTGCGTTGCTTTTACTATTTTCGTCTCCGCATGTAGTTTAGCTCTGAATTTCTTGTCCGTATTCCTCGACACATCACGGTAACAATTCGGTCACCAGACTCCTTGATCCTCAATTGATCGTCGAGTTAGATCCCCACTTATTTCGTCAATAATTCTTTACTGTACCATGACAAGTAGTGCTCGCGATCCTTGAGTCTGCATTCGTCTGCGTTGCTTTTACCATTTTCGTCTCCGCATGTAGTTTAGCTCTGAATTTCTTCTTCCTCGACACATCACGGCAACAATTCGGTCACCAGACTCCTTGATCCTCAATTGATCGTCGAGTTAGATCCCCACTTATTTCGTCAATAATTCTTTACTATACCATGACAAGTAGTGCTCGCGATCCCTTTCGCGAGACACGACAGTGACGTTCTTTGTGATGCAAATGGCGACGAGAAAAGTGTGCTGCCTTTTAAAACGAAGTAGGAAATGCAGTTTCGTTAGCAGGGCGGTGTTCGAAACCATGTAACGTTGCTGCATGGCTTGCATACTAGGAATGGATATCAGTGAAAGTCGTTGAAACCGAACGAAAAATACGCTGATCTATTTACATTTTATTGGTTCTGCCGCGCAGATACGCATAATGTTACGTAACCAGGTGCTCGAGCTATGCTAATGCGATCATCTTACATGGAATCCGTGGGTAGAAATAATGAGCCTGTTTCGATGAGACTGACGAGAGTAACGAGAAGCTGTTTATATCGTAAATTCGTCATAAACTTGATAATAAAATACTAGAATAGGTGTACCGTTTGTGGCCATGTGCATAATTATCTTATTTTTAAACTCCTTGCAGATCATTATTATGTGGAGAATTTCACATCATAAATATTTTGTTTAGTACACCGCCAGAAAAATGAGGTTACATTTATTGCTTACACGGAAAAATATTATATTTTTTAAGAAGTGGCCAAAAATGGTGCGATACCTTAAAGTGGCCACAAATGGTGCATCTACCCTACTCAATAACATCCGGAAGGTAATGAGATTTATCTTCTTAGGAAGCCACGTACCTACTGCCAAACTGGATAAAACACTTCGGTGTAACGCTGGAGACTTTCAGGGAGGAAAGGAGATTCACCGATTACACTTTTCCCTGTGCTTTCTTCTGCATATCTTTGGAATTTATTTCCTGCGTCGTTGGAAACGCTGTCGCAAGCGATAGACGCACGTTTACCGGGCAATAAGGAAATGTCGGTGCGCAACAACAGGATCTGCCATTTATATCGCGGTGGCAGTGTTACAGAAACGATTCCGCGAATACATAAGCGTTCATGTTTCCTGCTCGTCTAAAATCGAGCGTGCAATTAAAAGGCATCGATCTAGCGAGATAATGGCCAGAAGAGAAACGTCCCTATGGCTCCGCGGTATACCCCGTGGCTGCTGATTCATTTGTGATACATTAATGCAGATATTCAACTCCCGGCAGCGTGTTGCGCTAATCGTCGAAATTTGTAAATTAATTCACGCTCACTTGGCTCCCCATCCTTTCACCGTGTGTTCCTCTTTTACGTGGGCAAACCGACGTTTCACGCAACACAACACCGCATTTTTACGACTATGCTATCGCGGACTAAAGCGTACGTTAAACCGTACTTAACGTCACCAGTAGGTATAGATATTCGGCCGGCGGTCGCCTGTAGGTACGGTGCGTCTCAGATCGGTTTACCGACACGAATAATTTCCATTCGGTGCATAAATCACGAGCAGCAAACTTTGCAGCTGGCTGTAGCGAAATCGGAGGAAATGAAAGTTTTGCGGAATCGTCTATGAAAAATAAGAGCGGCAAGGTACAGTCAACAGTGTTACATATTCAGCACTTGTGCGTCTTCCTTTTCAAGGGATACGTCAGTTTCATTCCTCTTGTGTAATGCAAATTATATCAGCCAATGTGAAAATGGAAAGAAAAATTAAAGACACTGCGTTACGCAAGCGAGCATGTATTTTTAATGTCATCCTACCGAATTTCTCGAGAAAAAGTAAAGTTATACTGATTTTTCATTTCTCGAAAAATTTCTCCAGAAATTGTTCGAGAAATATCCTATAAAATTTCTAAAGTAAAAAAATAGGAGATTAGAGGAATCTTTGATTCTAGACATCAACAGTGTGGAATGCAAAGGAAAGAGAACGATTGAGTGCGTGGTTTCGAGGCTAGCAATTTCGTCCCGATTTTTGCGAAATTTAAAGGCAAATAAATATTCGTCTGAATCTTTTTTGATTATCAATTTTCATTTGTTTGATATATGCGTAATATTAAAATAATCAAACATCAAGTTCTGATTACTTGTACGTAAGTATACTGTCCTACTTTATTTATTTAAATAAAATATTATTATTACGTACAATATGTTTATTTAAGAAATTGATGTTTGATTATTTCAATATCCAGTTTCAGCAAAAGCGAATTGCATTTAAGAATATATACTATTATCAAAAAATTCCAGAGATTTCTCCAGAAGTACAGAGTAAAATTTCTTCTCTCGAGAAATGAAAAATGTCAAGAAATCAGAAACACTAAATTCCTTCGCGTGTAGCAGCTTTGCCCTGTACCTAGGTGTTCCGTTCGAGGCGTGCGACTTCCGTGTACGCCAACGAGTCCTTTGTTGCCTATTGTCTACCTCAGGTCCGAGGTCTTTCTAATTTTTATCTCGATACGAGACGAAAGTTGGAGAGAGTTCCGCGGAAAAGTCCCTACACTGACGAAGTACACGAAAATCGACAAAACCATGACATTTTCCAATAAATTTGAATTCTTGACGCAGCTCAAATAGTGCAACAAAAACTTTGATGTGAATTTCGAAGCACTTCGATTGAAGCAATTTTATCGAAGTTGAAGGTATTTACTGGCCGATAGAAACAGATCTGTCAGTGCTAGGCATATTACACGAATTCCTTACATAACGATCATAAAATCGTAAATATTTTGCATTTCAATGCGCTCGCAAAAACGAGCCATGGGCGGCGCACAGGGTAGCATTGGAATTGCAAATAGTTTTACCAAGGCAGAAAAAGGAAAGGGACACACAGCGTGCCTGGGAACAGCAAGTTCCGCATGCAAATGACTCAACTGAGTGTAAAATTGGGCGTTCCGCCGACGCGACGGGAGTGGGACGAAAGAAAACTGAAATGAGACTACACGGATCAGGACCCGGACCGAGCTCCGCTTTTTTATTGGGCTGTGCACCACTTTCTCTTTCTTTCCCTTAAGAAATTTAGCAATAATTATGTCCCCTGGCCGTTACTCCCTGCTTACAATTAGTTGTGCAACTCGGTGTATTCAGTGGTCGAAGGAATTGCCGGTCCATCGTGTGACATTTTACTTACTTGGTCGTTACTTTTAACCTCCCTTCCTTATGCGAATCTATCACACTGGTCAATAATTATTAGTGGAGAAATATGTGTCCGTCTTTACGTCAATTTTGGGAAAGAAGATGGTGAACATGTGAAAGTGAAAAAAAATATGGGAGAGGAGAAATCAGTAGGTACACTCTCGGATCGATACTAATGATCACTGTATCGATCACGGTGATAGTGAATGTTAGGTTGTACATATCCCAGCGTGATTTTTGAACGAGCGCGAGTTTCTCACGTGAGCAGTCTTCGTAGGTCTGTCAAGAAGTGCACCGTCATACACACGTGCTGGTCGACCCGTTCGGGAAGTTAAAGGTTGAGGTGGCATAAATATTGAGTCGCGCGGCGAGACACTCCGTGCTAGGCGTCTAGGCGAAATGTAAAAGTGCAACGATGTTTCTACTATCGTATTCCGGTGGCGCGCTGCCGCGACACGCATGAAAATGTTAGAACGATGCCTCCTGTCATCGACGGTAAAAAAACTCTGGCTTTCATATGGTAATAAGAGCTCCAATAAATAATAGACAGGCGCCCTCAATTATGCGGACTTTCACGGCTAGCTCGTACATTTAGAAGCTTTTCGTTTTTCCCGGCGTACTGGGAAGTTCAAGTGCACGGTTGCACGTGGAATACGGAGAGAAAGAACTTTCAGAATTCGCCTCGCGTAATACCACGCTCTTACACGTGCGGCACTCCGTACGTATTTAAAAACAAAAGAACGCTATTAAAATGGTTTTAGATGTATCTGACAGTGCGGAACTTCAATGAGGATTTCGGATAAAAATAAAAGAATAGATATAATGTGGTGATACTGATAATTCACATTCTTATATTCAAAACTGTTCTAAGTTAACTGAAAGTTTGAAGTATTATTGCATAAATATATTAATTAAAATAAAAAGTGTATTAACATATTATAATAAAGTTATAAAAAGCAACATTAATATTAACAAAACAATAAAATATATACAAAATATACATAAAATACAAATAAATAAATAATATATATATATATAAAACAGAAATAATGAATACATCATTTTATCGACATTAGTAAAGATAAATGAATTATCGCTACATTCAGTTTGTAGCAGATAAAACTTATCTGACAATGTGATACAATAGCTTCTTAATACAGACCAATAAAAATTACAGGATGGTTTGAACCGTTTCTTTTTAAATTGCTTTTTTTTAAAAGTAATCCTATTTAATTGGAAATTGAAATTATATATAGCTTTATTCAAATTATCCATATTTAAGGTCTAACAAACACTATTTAACAGATTATTAGCAAATAAGAACGAATAATACACGAGGACGCTAATTTTTAGATTTCAGGTTCTAACTAACACCTAATAATTATTGATACTCTGTTGGTATTTTAGGATATTATATTTTGCATTCATATTCCTTACTTCCCGACTAATGGTTATATGGGATAGCTATGTATACCGAAATTGAACATTGATTATTTCGATATTTGCCCATTACGTTCCGCACTGTGCATCTGGACGTTCAAAGCGATCTTTTCTGAGGACTTCACGTGCGATCTACGTACACGTAGAATCGTGGCTTAACGTCTAACTGCGGCTTAATGTTTCCGTGGGTTTCTGTCGTTAAGAAATCTGTTTCAAGATTAACGCGATTGCTTCTTAAAAACCGCCGAAGTAAATCGCGGGGTAATCATTCTTGTCATTAAACGGGAGTGTAAAGTGTAGGTAAAGCATGTCGTGGAAATTACTATGCTTCGCAGGAGCAAGTTTCAAGAAACGTCTCAGGGAACGTAGGATTTCGGGTGGAATTTCAATTGCATCGATCAACAAAGTATTAAACACGTAGTTTCTCGAGGAGATTTTCGTCGCGGGAAACGTTCGTTTAACTGCGCGCAAGGAAAAAAGTGGTTAAACCTGTCCAAATGACAGACATGAAAGCCAGATAAAATTTTATGATAGGTACAGTTCATATAGTACGCCCGATTGGTCTCGGTAAGTCGGATTTTCATTTCACTTTGATTTTCCGCACTAATGAGGAATCAAATAAACTAATACCAACGTGTACCTCTGATTTTTTGTAGCTTGTATTGAGTGTACCCTTATTTGTCAGATAATTGACCGTTTCAGGCTTATTGCCGGCAAATTATTGGGGTCGATCGTTAGTCATTTCTCCTTGGAAAAACAAGAATTTGTTTTTGCAGTAAAATCTCGATGCACTGTTTGCAATCACTGTAACGACGACTGTCTCTTAATGAAACTCATTGCGCAAGATGTAGAGACGTAGTATGCACGTGAAACCTTCACAGAATAATAGTTTGACAGGCTAATTAGCATTCAAATTCCTTTTTCGAAATCGATCGTTCTTGCGGCATAGTGAAATTCAGCGCAAGAGCGCGAGTCCGGGGTAAGCAAATTTTTGCACAGTGACTGTCTTCATATTACTAACAATACTAAGTATTCAATTACGGATCTTCCAATAATTTCGCACCAAATATAAAATTATGCCACGTTATTCCATGGCTTCATAAATTCCCTAACCGATTTAATAAGTTTCTCTAGAAACCACATAGCGAAGAGTTCCGGACAGTAGGTAAATGAGACAATAACTAAGTAATAAGAAAATTCGCAATGATATGTCAGCATTAATTAGATTTTAATGGGTGAATTCCCGCGGCGAATGGAATTTACCGTAAAGGAAATACATGGCAATCATACACAATTTACTTGCCAGTACGAATGCGTTTTTGCGGTTAATGTTGACAACAATCTATTACATTGACATACAATCACAAGAGGGCAGGGAAGATTTATGTATTATTATTTCAATTAATTATTAATAGTTAGCGCGAAATTGATGTATTCCTCGCGGTGGATGTTGAAATGATCTACAATTTTGTTTGATTATTGGCTAAGGATGCATATAAGTAGCAACGTTTTCACTTCGAAATCTGTATTGCCTTTCATTTTGCTTCGCAGTTCATAAGGATTAATAAATGTGTCAGGTGGCAATGTGGAAAACAAATTCGCGGTCTAATGAGTAACACAGTAGCGGTATCTACGGCAATTG
Source organism: Andrena haemorrhoa (assembly GCA_910592295.1). NCBI lineage: Eukaryota > Metazoa > Arthropoda > Insecta > Hymenoptera > Andrenidae > Andrena > Andrena haemorrhoa. The sequence goes on from OU342943.1 coordinate 11,117,174, forward strand.
AAAAAAAAGAGGTCCCAGTGAAAAGTTGCCGGTTCGCTTTTCTTATTGGACACATGGTATGTGCATACTTTCACGGTTTCTTGTTTGATCCGAATCGATTCGCATACCCTCGTGTTAATACGCCAATTCAGAATAATGATGCGTGATTATCGAGTATATTCCAGCGTCGACTAAAATGCGACAGTGAGAAATGCTTTCATTCAGTTTATGATCCAACGGTATGCAGAATTGCAATGCGAGTATTACAAATCTATCGGTTCTTAGGAACGGTAGGGGTCTAGGTTAAATGCTGTAAGAATTATAATAAAGATCATGGATCTTTATCTAGGTCCACAGAAAATGTCACTTGGAGGATTTCTGTGACAACGCGAGAAGGTCAATTCCATGAGGCAGTAGACGTGGCCCATTATGAACGCAGTACTTGAACAAATTTTAACAAGCTGTTGAAATCAGGAACTATATCAAGATAGTGCTGAAAAGTACGAATATAAATATAGCTTTTATCTGAAAGCGATAACATGAATACGGTATGAATTGTTATCTTTATTTGACATTTCGAAATTGAAATGTATTTCAAGTAGTACTCGTGTCCTTGAACGTAACACAGTAATAGAGTGCCATAATGTTGCAATTATTACGAAATATGAGACTAAAGCCCCCCGTAATGTTAAATAGCCCGCAGAACATACAACAGGAAGACGTCATTATAGTAATACCCCCTACGTTGTTACTATACCCGTATTCAAAGAATGCTAATCAAATTATAGCTTCGTGTTCGTTTATGACCACGAATGTTATTACCTACCTTGCATACGAACTAATCGACTTTTACTTTGTGCCCAACGAAATGGCTCAACCGTGCATCGAAATGCATGTGCGGAATAATTCATTATTACAGCGGGAGATAAGTCAATAGAATTTAAATAAAAAATCATTAAAAATCGTAATATACCATAAGTTCCTAATTTTAATAAAATCGAAGCCAATACTATTGAACCAAAGACAGGTGCTCCTCCATGAACTTTTAATAACCATCCATAAAATATATATATATAGGAATTTTCAATAAAAATCCTATACTACTTAGGTACATACTATATATAATTATTCATATATAAATTTATTAACTCAATAAGAAATATTATAGATCTGTTAACCATATAAATAATATATAAACGAAAAATTAATAAAGGTAAAGAAAAAAATAATCTGAAATATAAAATAATAGCCCGAGATTATACATATTACTCCAAATGCCCATTTCTAAATAATAATATAAACAATTAATAGTCTAACTTCCAAAAAAAATATTAAAAATCTTAAAGAACCAAAAGTTAAAAACAACACTATAGTCAAAAATTAATTTAAAATAATACAAAAATATTCATTTTTATTAATAATCATCAAAATAGTTCCTATTATAAAAATCTAATATAATTAAGTAATACGAATTTGGAAGCTTAGCAGGCAGTTAATCTGGAACTGGAAGAGAAACCTGCAACACTGGAATATTGATCACACTTAAACGCATTCGATGATCAGAAACAGATTTGTGCTTCCATATTTTGATAGCGTCAATCAACGTCGTTTAGTAATCCCGGCCTGATTCATGTAAAATTCATTTCCAGGCAGTTAACGCCTCCAGAAATACTTTCTGTGCCCCACAGTTACGTACCGTTGTGGAAATAAAAAACTGTATCACGTAGATCTGAGAATTGACACTTCCGGAATACTGCGACTGCAGACGTTACTTAATTAACTCGACAGAGCAACTCTCGGCAGCCGTTTCATTAAAGCCAGCAAAACGTTTCATGAATCTGTACAAAGAGTCTGTTTAACGTGGTACGACTTTTTCTCCGCGGTATTATACGCGCTAAGTTAAGCATCGCTCGGTGCGTTGCTTGGAAATGCATATTAAGTTCAGCGAAGGCAACAATGAGAGGTGCCTGCGGGTGAGAGAATTCGTTTAGAGCGTCCCTACGGTGGTCGTGTCCTGGCGGAGACGACGGAGACGAAAGCATCTGGCGTGTTACAAGTCCATTACCCCGACAAAGATCTGCGTCTTCTTTTTTTACGTAAGACGGTTTTAACGTGCGAAACGAAAACCAGAATTGTCCTAAATCTGTGAGAGCGAGAAGTTACGTTATTATTGCGGATGTTATTTCCCATTAGACAGACAGCCCGTGTTTTCACACCTTCTTGGGTGCAAACAAAAAAGAAGCCACAATGACTTTCCCCCTTTGACGGATACGAAGTCTGCATACGATAACGAAACACGAAGCCTGAAGGCTGTAAGAAAATACGGGGTTCCGGAGGTGGACGGACGTGTGAGACAGGAATTAATTGGGGGCAGCGTTTAAACAGCGAGCAATATGTACCTATTTTAAATCTTTCTCTGTCCGACATAATTAAAGGATTTACGGTACAACGATACCTATTCTCCTTGCCAGATGGCTTCAACCTTCAGTCGCGGTGACATGTTGCATCGTGTCTGGGACACTGTCTGCCAACGGTATATCGACGTGGCCACCGAAAGGTTTTTTATTGCATCGCCCGGTAAGTCGCGCTTTCTTTTCGAATGTATCCCCGGCCGAAATTGAGGACAGTTGTTCGATAATAGGGGCTACACCCCTTTCCATTCGTGTATTCTCCAGGAAACGGCTTTCACCGAAAGACAACTGCATTCTTACAATTACGGAGCACGTGGTGATCCTCCACGAGCTCCACGAAATGTGGTGAACAGAGCAGTAAGATCGAACTGAATATTCCTGCGATGTGGACTGTTTACATTTACAGAAATAACTTAGCCCGAAGTCTGCAGGGTAGCGGATAAAAAACACTTAAATAGAATTTAGGAACGGCGCGTGCTGCGCCCACATCAGACAGGACTTTTGAGGAAACCGTTAACGAGGAATGATCGAACCGAATGAACACTGAATCGACAGGCTGCCGCACTTCCTTTTAGCGATTCCGTGCGACAGCTCAGCTCTGTATACCTACGTGTTACTTCTAGAATAATAATGAACCCGGTACTTACACCAATTACCCGATCGTCGTTATTCATGCACGGCGTGGACGTTAGAAGAAGTCGACGGCTCGACTTATCGTTGCCCGTACATGTGCAGAATCGTCTAGGCGAGACTTTTTACCCGACCATTAATTCAAAAATGTTGTTCAATAAACCGCAGGCTAATACAGGTCGATAATGAATAGTTAAAGCAATCGAACCCGAGTTTATTACAATCTGCAACCACGCGTTTCGCTTTCTGCAACGTCTCTTGTTAACGTAGAGAACGCTTTACTAACAAAAGGATTGAACAAAAGGATCGTCGATTATCGAGTCGAATCATACGAACGTTATGCATTCTGAGTATTATAATTCGCGAGCTATTCTTCGTATCTTATTAACGCATTATACGTTCGAAGGAAAGTTGCATTAAGGTGGAATCAGACGGCTCATGAATCGGCCCGAGCATGACTCGGCGATCCATCATGGATCGGTCATGGATCCTCGAGTCGTGCTCGCCAAACCGAATCGCCGAACCTGGGCGAGCCGAGCAAGCTCGCCGATTCACGTGCCGTCTGATCGGTCATTATTAGTATTATTATTATTATTATATAAACGGGAGAACCCTTTAGAATACAAAATATAAACATATTGTACAAGAAGTATCAAATATAAAAATATAAAATATAAAACTAAAAATAGATAAAGAAACCAGAAGATATAAAGAACATAAAAACATAAAACATAACAGTCAACAAACGAGTAACAAGGCTAAACTAATGACAGGACCTTAAGGAGAATGAGGAGATGACAGACTCCTCAGTAGTAGAGACCTAAACGTAATTAGGGAGATCATGGATCGCCGAGTCGTGCTCGCCAAACCGACTTGCCGAGCCTGGACGAGCCGAGCAAGCTCGCCGATTTACGGGCCGTCTGATTCCACCTTTATGTTTGAAATGAATCATCGTGCCAGGATAAAAGAAGGTTCTAATGACGATAACGATCTGTATTCGCGAGCGCAGCCGCAATTAGTAAGCATAGGAATACCTTAAATTAGTTAAAATCTATCTACATATATTACTATCTACAGTGGCGGACGAAAGAAAGTTTACAACCTTTAAAATCGCACAACTTTTTTAGGATTGGTCCAAACGACATGATTTTCTTTTGAGAAGATAGAAGGATTTGTTTGCTAAGTAACGTGTTTCGTCGTTTTGAAAAAAATGCAATTGGTCGTCATAGCAAAAAAAATAGTAAATGTCGGTTTTTAAACTTTGTTTTATGAGCCTGTAATGAAATTTCAAGAAACCTGCTTGTAGATTGAAGGTAGTTGTATACCAACATGCCTAAAATTTCATCAAAATCGGTTAACGTTGCTCTGAGCAATAAACGCTTAAAGATCGCAGAATAAGATCGACAATCGCTGATTGCGAGAATTTCAAAACGACGAAACACGTCACTTAGGAAACTAATGCTTCTAGCTTCTCAAAAAATCTCATGTGGGCCAATGCTAAAAAAGTTTTGCGATTTTAAACGTTGTAAACTTTCTTTCATCCGCCACTGTGTATACTCGATATTGTTTAAATCCTTCGAAATTTCACTTGAATAAATGAATTCGTTCATTGTTTCTAATTAAATTCGGCTTCGCAGTGAAATTCGAACGAACGATTCTACGATACCGGTTAGAATTCGTTGTAACGGTGCACAATGCCTATTGCCTCGATCAGAGCTTCTGTGCCAGGCACACTTATTTACCTATGCGTGTTTCTTGATAAGTCTCGATGCTTTTTAATATTCCTCGATGCTTACAAAGGTGCTCGATATTTCTCGGTATCTGTTTCTGCTTGCATTGCCGATGAATTAGACCTCATCGATATGTTATCGGCAATCGTTTACGGGATCTATCTGTTCCAGGGAACGCTTCAACGGACAAGTGTGCCGAGCGCGTAAGCTCCTCGAAGCGTGAGAATAAAGGACATCCGCCTTCGCAGGATTCGTTGACCAGGCCTCGTGGGCATAGACGCGTCGGTGGTTACAGCGCTCGTCGAGTCCAGGGCAACGAGAACGAGATTTTCGGTGAAAGTGCACCGAAATGATATATCGCGCGGTCTACTTCTTCAGATATCAAGAGAAGCGTGTGGGCACAGATGCGACGCGTCTTCGGCTTTCTTTTCTGCGAGTCTCGCGCGTCAGACAGTCGCTGCCTGTCGAGTTCCTGGTCCAGAGGATACTTTTACCGAATTCTTTCAGGGCTCGCTGCAACGTGGACAGCCATTCAGTCCAGTTACAACCGCGGATGATTCATACTTCCGCGGCAGACGCGGCATCACAGCACCACGAATGTAGACGAATCTCTGCCAAGCTCCTTGCCACTGCAAGCTGCAAAATTTCGTAAAAAAGAAGCCTATCTTTTAGGATTGATGCTGAACTTTCACGTTCGCCAGTTAGTAGTTAGATAACAACGCGAACGGTCATATAGGCAGAGCTTCTGCCCTGGATTGGCCAACGTTGAATGTAGGGGGAGTTCCCTCAACGCCAGGCGGCACCTAATACCGGACATTAGCTCTATCTGTGATATTTGAAACGCTACCGAGCTGCGATTCCGCGTAAACCGAAGAGGGGATAGGAAAAACAGCAATTAGGTTTCGACACGTTCCAGACGCGTGTGCACAGCTAAGGAGATGGATTTTAATATTGTACTATTTCTTTCGTCTTACTTGAGAAAAGTTTAAGAGGTTACATCCACTTAGAGGTCCGGAGAAAACATACAAGTTCAGGAATTTTTAAAGGGGGAAAAGTATAAGTGAAAGTCATACACAATTTTTTTCTACTAAAAGATATATCTGTTAACTATATTATTCTAAATTTTCACGAGATATTATTATTAACTGAAGGAGATATCGTCTTGGATGTGAGTCGTGTTTCTTTTTTAAGCATTAGCTGGTGCACATCCCTTAGGCCAAACGGTGCATCTGAAAGCAAAAATTCAAATAGATTTTAAAGATAAATAACTTTCCGAAGTACCTGACGTTCTCATATGTTTAAATTTTGCAATAATGGAATTACTTTCAAAGCCTTCTTGAAAAAAGAAAAATTTTTTCTCACGAAATTCGATATGTCAACTTCAAACGGTCTCCATTTCTTACCAAAATACAATATTAAAATTCGAAGAACTTCAGGTACTTCTGTAATTTGTTTATTTTTAAAATCTATTTGAATTTTTGCTTTCAGACGCATCATTTCGCCTAGGGAATGTCCACAAGTTAAGGTACTTCGGTAATTTGTTTATTTTTAAAATCTATTTGAATTTTTGCTTTCAGATGCATCATTTCGCCTAGGGAATGGCCACAAGTTAATGCTTAAAAAAACACGACTCATATCCAAGCCGTATCTCCTTTAGTTAATAATAATATCTCATGAAAATTTAGAATAATATAGTTAAAAGATGTATCTTTCAGTAGAAAAACATTGCGTATGATTTTCACTTATACTTTTCCCGAAAGAAATTCCTAAACTTGTATACTTTTTCCGGACCTCTAGGTGGATGTAACCCCGTATGCTTCCGGCACTAGGAGAACTCCCTCTACATCCCATTGTATGATACCTAACCCGACCGAACAAAAGCATCGCGCGTTCGAACCTTCACGGATTCATGAGTCTCCTGACCAGCATAATGTCTCTCTGCAGTTTCGATCGCGATTCGAGAGGATCGTGGCTGCTTAGAAATGTGCTGGTAATACAATCGGGACCGAGTAAGGACACTGTCGCGCGTGAACTGACCAACATGTATTTCGTCACATTGAACGTGCAAGGTGTGCGATAAATCGTTCCCCTCGAGACAAGGACACACAATGGGCAACGTGTTACACGAGCCGGCGTGCCACCGATGGAGATAAATTAAAGATCGAAACAAAAGGGGGAGCGAGACGCGGTGCCGTGGGACGCCTCGAGCCGAAAGGATATCCGCCAATGGAACGTGGGCATTCCGCGGCGTACGATTTCGGTTGCCCGATTAATTATTAGGCCGCGATGCCCGCGCTAACTTGCCCCGACTGGGAGAGGGGTCCATTTTATTGTCCCGACCGCGCGGATACTTTCTCCAATTGAAATCACGGTGTCGTTAACGCATTCGATCCCGTTGAATTTACAATCCTTTATTTTCGCTGGCAGATAAAACCGAGATAGGCGGTCGGCCGCGCGTTTGACTATGCTAACGAGAGCTTGACGATAATTACGCAAGTTGATCGATCGCGGTATTCCAGATGGTTAATTATGCCGTGGTAATGTTTTTCTTGCCCACTTGGCACGAGCAGGAAGAGAAAGAGAGCGGGGGTGGAGGGGCCGGCGCGATCCGCTTTCATTTGAGAATTCTTCGGTCGAAAATCGTTATTATGTAATTCGATGGCGAACTGTGTTCTCTGCTTCTGTTGCGACACAGGTCGAACGAATTTTCTCCAGCCCTTGGACACGGCGATCCTTCAAACACCATTTCGCGCGGCAGAGTCGATTTCCCATGTGCGAAACATGCTTCGACGCCTATACGTTGTGTTTATTATAATTATAAGAAAGAATGACGAAGTATCAGGTGAGGCTGATTAACAGGATCCGGCACTAGTGCCTTGCGTTGTAATTTTCTCGCCTCCGGAAATGTGGCAAATCGTCGATGGCTAACGTTGTTCTCAACACTTTCCCTCGAGACAATTCATCTCAAGCGACACCCTTTCATACATAGAAATATTGAACGTTCAATGCTTGTAAACGCACAGTGTCGTGTAAAAATCAACCCCACATAACGCTCGTTTCAGAACGAGACTCTTCTGGTTTCAAGTTCCAGTCTCCGTTGCACCGCCTAACGCACTAAAACGGCCACTTGATTCGTGCAGCCGCGATAATCGTGGGCGCGAGTCCGGTGTCCCACGAATAGTGAAAGTTTCCGATCGACAAGCGGATAGAGGGGGGGGGCGGGAAAAAGGAATTATTTAATATTGTAAGTCGAATAGCTATCGGAAAAAAGGGGCGCGCAGCGAACCGACGTGTCCGGACCGGGGCACACGACTCGGCCCGACTTGTTCCATCGACTCTCCCGTATTTCGCGGGGATAGGATTCGAAAATCGCGCGGGCGCTCGTGCGAGACGAATTGCAACGCTCTCAGAGAACGGTCCAGGCGGTGTGTCCGGTAACGTGTGCCGCGGGAATGCGCGACCCGCTCTTGTTCTACCGGCTGTTGCATTTTCGCAGGTCATCGGCGATAATAACGGCTGCCACGCGAGGAAAAGGTCCTGCCTGCCTCTCCCTTCGACTTTATTGTCTTCGATCGGTCTTGCCTCGGCTACAATATCCACCCGCCGGTACTTAAGCACACAGCACCGTCTCCCCGGCACTCTCTGGCTCCGTTTCAATTAACCGACCCGCGACCATTTCGGCTTGAAAGTAAAAGTAACGTGCTACAGGTGTCCCGATCGTTAATGTTCCTTTTCCTCGTAGCGGTTGCTTGTTCTGGCAGGGGGAGGGGTTGCAAAAACCAGTGAATTCGTAAAAGTCGTGTTCGTTTGACTGCCAATCTGTCCCTGTTGCGGATTAAACGTCAGCCGACGAGTAAAAGGTTGCCCCGTTCGCTTCCGTGTTTGCATTCGGGTGTTTTCACCAGAGGACTTCTTAAGTACCATTCGATCGTTTCTGCTTTATCTTGAACTCATTAGGGTGTACATAATACTTCCGCCAGTTGTGCAATTCAGATACCCATACAACAATCTCGTTGCAGCAATAATTCTATGTCCGCCTCCTGCAACGTTTCGGGTAGTACGGCCAAAAATATAAATAAAGAAAATTTTTTTCCCCACAAGGGGATTCGGACCGGCGACCTGTATCGTCGTAGGCAAACACTTTACCGCCGCAGCTACAACCACTGGTTGATAATAGTGCTAACGTATTCGAACTTATAGTCCTACCATGTAAAACTTTAAACTCAAATTATTCAAAAACGAAGACTCATTTTGACACGCTGCATTAGGGTTTTGTAACACTATGTAACACCCTGTGTCATTCTACACATTAAAATATACAGGGTGAGTCACCTAACATTTAACCTTAAAATATCTCCTTTGTTTTTAATGATACGAGAAAAGGTCTTAGGAAAAAAATGATTGCTAGACAAAAAGGGCAACATATTAGACATGGTTGAATTTGTATTTTTATTGGCTATAACGTTACAGTAATGAAAATACATCATCCCATTAAAAAAACTATCGATGATCTTGAAATTTCGAGAAATATAACCTTGAGAAAAAAATCGTCTTCGTCAGAATAATTGTCTCTCTGAAGCAAACACTTTTTTCCTTAGACATTTTCTCGTGTCATTAAAAACAAGGGAAATATTTTAAGTTTAAATGGTAGTTGCAGCAACGTTGCGGCAACATTGCGGCAAAGTTGCGGCAACATTGCAGGATCATTGCTGCAACATTGCGGCAAAGTTGCGGCAACATTGCAGGATCATTGCTGCAACGTTGCGGCAATATTGCTGCAACGTTGCGGCAATATTGCTGCAACATTGCTGCAACTTTGCCGTGCAATATTGCACCGCAACGTTGCAGCAACAATTCTATGTCCGCCCCGTGCAATGTTGCGCGGCAATGTTGCAACAACGTTACAGCAACGTTGCGTTGCAACCATACAACATGGCAAGGTTGCTGCAACGTGGCTGCAACGTTGCCGCAACGAAGTGTGCTGTATGGGTACCAGAGATGGTCAGTTTTTCAGTGGCCAAATTACAGCGTACGCGGGTCCCACTTCGCCTTACGCACCGCAGAAATGAAACAGCTTCTAGGGCAACGCAACTATGCGGATTTTTGCCGCGAAGTCGCACCTGCGCACTCGCAGAGCGGAACCACCGACTCGAGAAGATAAATGAAAAGGTCAGGACTCGATGGAGGGTGAAAGTGAAGGTTCGAATCATAATCAGTAGCTCACGAATTAGCCGGACACTGCGAAGAGTGATGGAGAAAATTTATGTACGTTAACTGCCTCATCGGCGAGAGAATCGCGTTAGCTATTACGCGATGCCGTCACAATACTCGAGTAATCACTCCGCTATTTCATTCCCGAACTACTTATATCGCGCGTGCTCGCGTTCTAATAAATATCTGCCGTGCATTTCATCTTGTCACCGTCCGGATGCCGTGCATGCTTCATACGGAGCGCTCTCCCGCTTGGCGATTTCAACGCCGTGCGCCTGCAGATGAGGGAACACGGCGCGCCTGAGAACGCTCGCGAAGTGAAGCACAATCGGCACGAATAAACGCAATTACACGAATAAGTATGTATTCGGTATTCGCCTGTGGCGTGGGCATTTGTATTAGCGCCAAGTAAACATCCCGGCTGCAAGCCTGTGTATTATCTCGAACAAAACGCACGGCGAAACTAACGAAATGGAACGCTGACGTTGTATCGCGTATTCATGAATAGATTCAACGAATTTGCGATGCCTGCGCGTCTGCGAAACGAGGACCCGATAGGGAAGCGATAGGGAATAGATTAAATAATATCGGGCATTTTGTGCTAATCCGTGGGAACGGGAGAAATTAAGTCCTTAAATTAAGGATTCGCCAATCCCGTCGCGGTGAAACGAGATATTTAACAAGAGAGATTTCAGCTAATTAAATTCAGCACCGTGCGGAGGTTGTTCCGCAGTTTCTAGCTGTTTGTCTTCTAGTTATGTTGAATAGCCGACAGAACGGAGCGACACACGTTTTTCCTTTCTGTAAATATGTAACGGAAAGACGGGCATCCTTTGCTTCACCATCGCCCGCGGTGTGTAATTATTCGACGTACGCGCAGTAATACGTGACGCTGGTTGCGAATCGACAAGTAGGTATCCCTTGTTTTGCCGAAACCGACGATTCCGCTCGTTTCCCACAGCCGGCGATGTGCATAGAATCCTGGGAAATTAAAGTGTTCGAGAAACGACTCGAGTTACATTATATGTAGACCAGAGGTTACACTAATTGAAGGGTGTGCAATATCATCGGGGCAACACTGTTTTCAGCACCATCTGGAAAACGAGAGCGTACGGGACTAATTACGAACTCATTGACACCATGACTTGGAAAACATATTGTTTAGCCTTGCCACTGTGTTGCAATCGACCTGGATTACATTTATTATAATTTTTTAGCAGCAAAAGATGATTCATAGAATGAACACGTCTTCTACTTACATCAGTTTATAATATAATCATAATCTACCAGCACAATGTCTTCACAGATTCTATATGTATAAGTCCAGAATTCTTCAACTCTTGCCCGTAAAGGAACAACAAATGAATGAAAGTTATTTCAGATAAAATAGATGCAATTGTAACAGTGGGAGGTAAAACTGTCTATTTAAGGAACTGGATGCAGCTCCTTGCAATTCAAATGTTCAGTTTTTAATTAAGAGAACGTCATCGACGATTCAGCGATCTTCTAATGCTTAAACGAGCCTCGCAGTATATAATTTGCGATGTGCTTGCGCAGTCAGCTGCCTTCGAGAGTAGATCGGGGACCCAATCAGCATTAGGACGCGCGTGGAATTCGAGAAAATGACTGATTTATCGTGGTCGCGAAAGGAAACGAGCGAAATGGTTCGCGGAAAGTTTATTGCGTTTAAATTCTGCGTCCTATGATGGCCGGCGGCGTTTCTTGATTGATATCCGCTGTTTAAGTAGCTCTCGATGAAACGAACTCAATCTTCTCGAACAATCAAGATTGCAATGGGAAAAATATCAAACCATAGATATTTAAATGCAATGCGAGAATATTTCAGCTTGGTACCAGATGGTTCAGTGGAATATTGGGTAACCATTCATGAATGAAACTTGATTATACTCGTGGTAATTCGATTTGTTACATCTGAAGTTTCGAGAATGCAGAATCCTTTGAAGTTTAGCGAATTTTATGCAAAATTCCACGCGGCCACCGCATCGAATTAATTTTTCTTGCAGTTTATCTGCAGGATAGTCATTTTCCCGCTACGACGGTCGTGAAAAGCCAGACGAAAGCTTGATTTACGGTATCGTCGTTGTGAACTCGAAAGGCGCGTGTAAGTGGAAGATTACAAGTCCTATAAAGGAAACCGTCATCGAGAAGCTGTAAATTCTGTGTTCAGAAGTGCAGTTGAATATTCGGTGCTCCTGGGGCTCCAATAGGAAGTTATAAAATTTTAATGGGATAACAGCTAACGTCCACTTTCTATGGATGCTCGTGAACAGGCTAATTGCTTCCTACGCCGTACAGTTTTCCAAACGCTCCGATATTTACTGCGTGGCCGCATTCGTCTTCTGACGTACCTGTGTGCAAACTCTGGCGTAGATTCGGTTTGCAAAAACTGTGCGGCTCGTTTCTGTCACAGTGTAAATTACAGCCGGTTCGATAATTAACTCACTGCGTTACACGATGTTAATGCCTATTGATATACGCGTGTACGAAAGTTGCAACGCAAGATACGGTTGCAAGATTCATTTTCATAACCTGTTGCTAGGAATATTATTGTGCGGTCTATTATTTAGTACAGGCTAAATAGTAAGCAGTAGAAGCCAGATGTACGTACACCGTACATATTTATAATGACTCTTATTCGATCGTAATTGCACTTCGCGGAATAGAAACGCGTTTGACTTCGAAGTGCCACTTTCTGAAAGCTGCGGAATACTACTTCGTGACAAGGGATTTTGCGTTCAGAACTGTAACTGTAAATTGCTTCTATGGGCCGCCGGTAATAGTGCTTCTGTAAATACCGTTCTCCGCCTTCAAAATAATCGCGGTTGTATAAATATTCATGAAGCTCGGTACCCTATAAATTTAATGGCGAACTTATAAGGCCTCGTTACATCTACTTTCTACGCATCAGAATGTTCGATGTCGAGTATCGATTCATTTGCTGTTTCGAGTGTCTGTAGTTCATTAACCAATCATGGAGAAACTTTGCTTCGTAATACTTTAAAAAAGAAGTACGCTTTATTACCCATTCCAATCTGCCGTTAGAAGTGTGAATTAATCATCGATTTAAATGACTTTATTTTTTTAGCCATTCTGTCAACTATTACGGAGCAGTATCTTTTTTGTGCCTTACCTACTCGAAGAAAGTACGGTAGGTATTGAATAGAACTATGAGACGGCGCTTTTGTGAATGCGTAGAACACTTTATGAGGATTTAGCAAGGCTAACAAACGCTGACATTAAGTACCCCCTAACAAAGGACTCATTCCTTTGAATCAATTTCTTAAATCATCGATTTAATTTTCCCCCACTGAAGGAATATCCAAACTATATTCAGAGTCCTGAATAGCTATTGTTGTAAAGATGCCTGCATGAAATGCATCCAAGTGACGTCATGAATAACGAGAAGTATACTAGGAAATATAAACCCACGCAGTCCACTTACCCCAAGGGAAGTGAAAGCTTGTAACGACGAAAGAATGCTCGATGCCAACAGCGAGCAGTAAAAAACGTCCTCCAAGAAAGGACTAGAATTTATCCGCGAAGAGATGATCCACGAAAAGCACGGTTAGACCTTCACACAGCCTTTCTCACGCACTGTCTGGTATATACCACTTCGCTCCGTATCACCAATTTAACCTAGGTGAATTAAGAAAATTTTAGAAGATTCGCGAGAAGATCCCGAAGAAAGAGCCTCTGCAGTTTGCCTGGCTTCTGTCCATTAGATGGATAAGATCTTCTGCAGGTTGATTGGACATTTACTCTCTCGACCCCAGTTTGTAGGTATCTTTCCCCCATCATCAGAGGAATGCGAGAAGCGATGCTTACCTCGCCGATAAGATCGCGAAAATGTCACACCCCTCTAATCACCGAGGGTTTTACGAGGCGAGGAGAGACTCAAGGTCGCATTTTACAGGGCAAAAATTAGGCACGCCAAGTGGTCGTAGCCTGCGACTTATCAGCCTCGTTGTAGAAGATTCGAGGGCGTGGGATTCGTTTGGTGGAACCTTGACCGATCCCTAGGACGTTTAGGTCCGATGGCCCACATTGGCCGAGCTCTGATTCCCTCTGGTGTCAAGAAGCTGCCGAGGGTAAATGGTACGTCACAGTTTTATGAGGCAAAGTACTAGCATTACTTATGTATGCAGCATATCTCTGATACTTAACTCGTAACGACCAGCAGTGGCAGTTTAATCTTCCACTTAAGATTAAGAGCCGTGCTTTACTAAACACCCGATAAGATAAATGAATTAATTCCAAAATGGAGTATCCACTTAATAGTCGTGAAATAAACGATTTCGCGCATTTCTTCGCCGGGGTTTTTCCTGCCCGCGATACCGAAGTCGAGCCCCGATCAAATTAATGACGCGCGGACACGAATACACATAACTTTGCGATTACCAACTCGGGCACGAGCAGGATCTTTTACCTCTCGTGTCCGTGCCTCAGGCACGAATTCGATTGTTGCTCGAGGATCGTGTTTGCATGGATACCAATTAAATATTCCGAACGGTCGCATGCGAACGTGCACTTTTGTCGCCATCGAAAATTTCCTACGGCTGCTTCGTGATTAACGCCACGCGCGTACGTGTCGGTAGCTCCTCGGAGCTATCATAAATCTTCCTGGGCAATCGATACACGCACTTCTTATTTATAGCGGATTTATGTGTGTATTTATTTATTCTGTTTATGGGACGGTAGCCGTCAGCATATAATATGATCGCTACGTGATTTGTATACTGGAAGGACAATTTCATAAATGTTTATTTATGAGAGAGATTACTTATATAATAGCCGCTTAGTTAAGCTACTTTTATGCATATTTATGGTCTGAAACCTACACCAGACTTGGATACATTTGATGATTTTAGTAGTTTCCTAGGTACAATGTTTGGAGTTGTTTTGCGGGAGAGATGAAGGATGGTGAAGGGTGGAGAATGAATATTGCTTTATACTGAGCATCGTTATAGTGATTAGCATATTTTAGCAAAGAACGGAGCTGTAAATTACGTCGTCCGTTATCCTTGGCACGCGTAACGCCTCGCGTAATGACCATTCAATTAATTGATAACAAGTCGGTGCACTGACATCGTCGTGATAATGCCAGAAGTTGTGAGGGAACAGAATTCCATTAAACTTGCCATCGGCAAAGCTTGGATGTAATTGTGCGTTAGACGCGGTTCGGGAACCTGAGGCACTAGTGTACAAAATTTTTCAATTTGCAAGGCAAACGTAAGCGATCCTTATCAAATGGTTGTGATAAAGTTACAATAATAAGCGCAACGTAGAAATAGATCGAATCGAGAGAAAGACGCTGATGAGGTTTCTGCATATTTTAATCCATAATTCTGTAGAAAATTCCATCCAGAAAGGGAAATTCGATGTCTCTAAATCTGACAGTAATTGCACACAGTAATTGCAACGCTGCCACGACGATTTTCACGGTGCATGGAACTTCGAAATTTATGGATTTTTATGTTATTACGAAAAACATTCCGGGCAGGTGGGCAGTAGCCATCGATAAATAACAGCTCGTTAAATAGAACTAGACCAGAACCAAACTGCATTTAAACTCGATAATTCTTTTTATATAATAATAAGAACCCGTACGTCAACTTGTATGGTGATTGCGTTAATGTTATAATGTTGCAAGAAATGGGGGAAAAATTGATATTACTGTTAAGTGCACGAAGAAGTATGTATCTTATTTCTTTTCAAATAAAGAAATGTGTATAGGTAATCGCATCAGAGGAATGCCATGTATCACATGGTATACACCAAGTATAATTACGTCGATTGAACACACTTGGTAGTACGACAACTTTTCTATCCTGACAGCGTTTCGCAATACATTTCCCATTGACGATACATGTTACTTACCATCGACTAGTTTATTCATCGGACACGTAGAGAATTTCTGTTAGACTGCTGGGACGGTAGCCAACTAATGGATAATACCTGTAAACGTGTAATTAAAATGTCAGGGTATCAGTGAGGTTCTAAAGGTGCCAAGATTCCTGGTGTCTCAGACGGATTGGGTGTTCCTGGAGTCTGAAAGTCATGGGTGCCCCAAGCCTGGGTACGACTTTGTTATTACTTTTATTGTTATTGTTAGACTCTTAGGACCCAGAAGCCTACATGAAACCAAGTAATACGGATTCGAGCTGTAAATATTCAAACATTCAAATATTCGAATAATCAAAAATTCAAAAACAAATAATTGTAAAGGTCACTAAACACAAATGAAAAGAATTTCTAAATTCCTATTCGGTACAATCCGCAATTCGATCACTCCGAATATTCGAATTCTCCTAATTATTCGAATAATGTTCGAATATTTGAAGAAATTATTCGAATATTCGAATTCTCCTGCTTATTCGAATAATGCTCGAATATTTGAAGAAATTATTCGAATATTCGAATTCTCTTAATTATTCGAATATTCGTTACAGCCCCAGTACGGATCGACTCTGTATTTCAAGCACCTTTCTGATTCCAGTACCCCCTACTTTCTATGCTATCTCTACTGACTTCTACCAGTCTGATCAGGTACAGTATCCTCTACGGTGTGCCCTATGAATTTGAAATTGTCATTTTGCTTCAGTTATCGAATTTTTCTAGTACTGTCACTCCACAAAAGTAATATACATAATTACGAAGGTGGAGTACGGATCCCGCTGTGATTCATTTCTATTTAATATCTTGTTTACGGTTAACAGGTTCCCTAGAATGGATATTATGAGATTTCTGTTTACACCTGGGTGATATAATGATGAAATAACTTGATGAGTGCTCGTTTGAGAAACCACGGAGGAATACCTACCGATCGTGTAATTGCTGCTATTAGTCAGGACTTGTCTTACAGCAAACTTGCACGTGAAAAAAGGTCGCGTAAAAAGTAGCGGCGCGGCGCTCTATCTTCTCTCACTTTGCGTACAGTGTCTGTTTTGCGCGGTGTAGCATATTGTTGGTTACGAAAGATTGCCTGAAATGTCAACTGATAAACGTTCTCAAACAGTTCTGGGACGATGAAAAAGCTGCTTTCGGTCACCGTGCAAGCATCCATGCGTGTTAAACTTCCACCGTTGGTTTTTAATTAAACCAGTTCGATGGCTGCTGAATAAACAAGTTTGCCTTTACCTATTTACTGGGCTGCACGTAGATTACCTGAAAATGAAAGTATTAAGTAACACGTTTTCTTATTACGTACTTATGACTCCCTCGATTATTTAATTGCAAATTTTATGCAAACGTGTCTTCTTCCACAATAAGAGATACCGAGAAACGAAAGGTGTATTATTTAACACTGTTTCTTTCCCGTTATAAACATTACTTTCCTGATTACGCACGAACTGCAAATGCATATCTAGGTATCTCTGAAAATGTAGCCACTTCGTAGTTTTCTTTCCTAATGGCAAGCAAATGCACCGTGCCCACGGTTACGTTTTATCCATTATCCACGGCTGACGAAAGGGAATTGAGAACTTCTTTCGGACAAGAACACGAAACGACATCGTGAGCTTTATCCCCGATGGTTTCTCACGAGCGCGCGATGGGAAAGAAACACGGTCGAAACGGGATAGAAAAATTAATGTTGTAGAAAATGTATGCTGCTGCGCTTGACGCATTCCACGGGTTATGACTTTTTTTTACAGATTTCTCTTTGAACCGGTGTATCTGTTCGATTGCCGATTCAAATGGATTTCTGATGTAACGAGCCCGGCCATTACGAAATATTCCGACATATTACTTGATTATTAGCGATCCGGTACAAGAAGAAGGGGATCAAAAACCGCGGGAGCGGTGTAGAAATTTGATAAATAACCAGCGACCACGGTCTTTCCGCGGACGCGAGACGAATTTATAAATCGACGAACTGTCCCCGCCAATCGATGGCGACTCTGCGTCGATTGGGCACGTCGATTAGATACTATCACGATTAATTTCCCACGGGATTACGTAAAGAAATAGGAACGGGACGAAGAAAGCTGAAACAAGGAACAATATTTGAGCACGAAATTTCCGTCATTTTAAGCGTAGGTTTAATTGGGGTAGCTTGGAAGCTGTTTCAGAATCATTTGCTCAAAGCTAGACAATATAAGTCGAAGAGCACAGTCGAATTTACATATTGCGTCACTTCTTTCTGTTACCGCAATCAATAGGCGTGCATCCGAATACATTTCAGAGATTATGTAATACTGAATTATTCGTTGAAAAGTTTATGCATTTTATCTACTAATCCAACTGTACGTGACTACATACCCGTCCTATTATCATATTCCTTTCGAATTTATTCATTCGTGATTAAAGTACTCTGCTGTTTCGGAAGTTTCACTTTGTACGCCCACCAATTTTAAATAGGTGCCTACTTCAATTTTATATAGATCACAAAATCAAACTGAATTAATAATAACACATTTAAAACAACGGTACGGTGATATCACGAATTTCATGCGTTTAATGATGCTTTACAGAAAAGTAGGTAAGAGAACCGCACACAGAGCACGTAATATCGCGACGCAAGGGACTGACAGCGATGGAAGATAAATTCAAACTTGAGTTGCGTATCACTTCGTAGTCGTCCGACACCACTTTGTCGATAATGAAAGTTTTCCACGAGCATCTGTGACACTGTTTTGTTGAAAAAATTAAGTGGCAGTGTGTGCGGAATGAAATTAGATAACGCGAGTGAAACCGTTTATCTAAAAAATAAACATGAATGAGTACGATACGCTATTAAGACTTTGCAATTTCGTGTCCATGTTCGGCATCTATGCCGGATATTATATAGTGTTTGCACGTGCTGTGCGCATGTAATAATATTACATAAGTAGTTGAGTGTATTATTACCAGAGAATCCTGGTAGCAAATACTTATGGAGGTCTTAAGGAGGTACGTATCACTATGATTCGGGGAAAATAGATAGCGGCCACGGTATCGATACTCAAGAATGTTTTGGCCAGATATATTTGGGAGATTGATGCTAAAAATACTTAACACTCATTTTGAAGAACATATTTTATGTTTTCAGTTTTTATCAATATCGCTCTTGCCATCATGCCGCCTACAGCAGTATTTACGATTCGTTTTTATCTCCGTACATGATATTCTCGACAAAACTGCAAAATTTGTAATGCCACTATAGGAACAGTATCGGTAACGTAGTGGGTAATTCATTAATGCCCTAATCGGTTTCTATAAAGCACAATGTGTCTTAATCCCGTTTATATAGCTATTCATAGATTGAAAGAGTAAAAACTGCTACTGACCCAATTCTGTTGTACGATCAATAATTTAATAGCGATGATACTTAAACGAAAGGACGAATGGTTCTGTAAAATTCTATGCAATCTTTAAAACCACGACTCCTCCATTTTTTGCTGGCACGCGTTCTAAATAATACCAATACTGAAAGTGTTCCCCTCGTGACGACACGACTTAAAATTGTAAAATGTATTCTTCCCGTTAAATAATTATTATTTATTACCCTGACCATCCAGTTTCTCGGGGGTGATATGGAATGAAGGGGAAATAGTACATTGCGTGACAAGGGAGAGAAGTAAGCGATTCCGACGAGCGTGAAATTTGTTGCCCGAGCACAGCGAGGGCAGCAATTCACGCGAGGCGAAATCGCGTCTCTCCCTTGTCACGCACAATATTTTTTTCAACACCTGCATGAAAGGTGTGTTTTTTTGAAAGCCTGCTGAGCGATTCGCAAAAAAATATGCATGTTCGATTGCTTTATTATTGAAATAAAAAGAAAGAAACTAAAAGCACTGTTTGCGATAAAGACTCCACGTTTTGGTTATGTCGCCACTCCATAAATTTGTTGTAGGTACATTGTCTACTTTTCTTTCGATTTCGGCGGCAGCAAATTTTCCTCAATCGCTTTAGCAGCTTCTGCTATATCGGGGGGCTTGTGGTAGTATCCCATATCACTATCACTCTTATTATCACTCATTTTATCTTTTAATGAAAAGAGGTGTTGTAACAGTTGTGATGTCAACATAAATACACATGATCGATATGGATTACTCGACTAATTGCTTCTTCATACCACAGGGTAATGCCATGTTCACTCAGCTCACAAAATGAAGTTTCGTAGGGAGCAAAGTAAAAAATTGCGAATACGCATGCGCGTAAAATCTATTTCCCTTGGGAGAAAAGTATTACCGCGAATAGTCTGAAATTGGTCATTTTGCTCCCGCTCAGCAGGTGTAAAAAAACACCCATTTTCATGCAGGTGAAAAAAATAAATAAAAGAATGAGCTGTTTAAATTTCCCCAGTCGACATCTTTCACCACGGTCAAGTATTACGAACTCTGTACACTCGTGTCGAATCTAACGAAGATAGGATACAAAGCATACGAGATCGCAGGATATATTTATCTTAAACATCGAAAAGTCTAACTGAAGTGCGATAATTTGTACGATTAATTGGTGATAAGGTTTCGCATAAGTACTATAAAAACAGTCTCGTGTTCTTGAAATGCACAGTTGGCCATCGAATAAGCGACAGTAACGTGGGAGACCCTTTAATGTCAGTAATTACGTGTTTTACATTATGAAGTGTAAGTATATTGAAAATTTGAAATTGTTGTTGGTAAAGAAACTCTGATAGATGGGAGAGAATTGAAGAATAAGTGTTCGTCCAGATTTCAATTGACGTAGCGGTTCAAACATATCTTTGCAGTTGATTGGTAGTCCTTTAGAAAAATCAGAATCAGTAACGTGTACTTATATTCGCAAGAGTGTAATATCGAATTATATCGTTTTTCTTTTACGAATTTCAGTAATATATTTACTGGCGCTCGTCGTCATGACGACAGTGGCGAATGTTGTATCTGAAAAGATACCAAAATGCTCTATATGGCACCCCATGGGCAGAATTCCCGACGAGACAGATTGCACCAGATATTACCAGTGCATATTTGTAATTCCACGTCTAACGTACTGCCCAAAAATAGCCGATAAGCAAACTTACTTCGACCCGACACTGGAATTGTGCCTTTGGTCAGAAAAGTCACCATGCGAAAGTACAAGTCCACAGCCAGGGCCGGGTACAAGTCCACAGCCAGGGCCGGGTACAAGTCCACAGCCAGGGCCGGATACAAGTCCAACGCCAGGAACGAGTATAAGTTCAACTACGACTAAAAATTCAGACCCACAATGTCCTGATCAGATCAAATATTGGGATACGAGACCAGATGATTGCAAGGATCCAAACGCAGTGTGCAATAGTCCTAAGAAAGGCGATTGTACACATTACTATAAATGGACTGGACCGAATGAAAAACAAGAACTGAAGTGTGGAGAAAACACCTATTATACTGTACTGGGTAATCAATGTACTCAGGGTCTCGCTTGCCCACCGTGCACTTAATCATGGCGCCGTTTTGATGTATTGTCGTATTCACAAGAAGGAAGAAGAAACCGAAATAAACGAAACCTTCTGTTTTGAATCTTTAAGACGTATGACGATTTAATAAAACTTTATCCTGTTTCTCTTATTTCTTCTATGAAGATAAACAAAATTACCTACCTATGTATGTAACCGGCGACCACGGTCGTCGCGCGGACACGAGACGATCTTATAAATCGACCAACTATCCCCCGGAATCGATGATGACCCTGCGTCGATTGGATGCATCGATTAGATACTATCACGATTAATTTCCCGCGGGGTTACGTAAAGAAATAAGAACGGGACGAAGAAAGTTGACACGGGGAACAATATCTGAGCACGAAATTTCCGGTATTTTAAGTGTAGGTTTCATTGGGGTAGCTTCGTAGCTGTTTCAGCATCATTTGCTCGAAGCTAAACAATATAAATCGAAGAGCACTGTTGAATTTACTTATTGCGAAATTTCTTTCAATTATTTCAATGAATAGGCATGTCCGAATATGTTTCAGAGATTATATGACACTATATCATTCGTTGAAAAGTTTGCATACACCTATGGTGTAGTGCGTTTAATTGTATACCTATGTATTTTATCCACTAATCCAAGTGTACGTGACTGCATATCCTATTACCATATTCCTTTCGAATTTATTTATTCATTATTAAAGTATTCTGCTTTTTCGATAATTTCACTTTGTGACGGTTTCCTTAGTGTTGATAATTGATACTAAGTAATTATACTTCATTTTGGCATAGATTATTTATCACGAAACAAAAGTGAGTTAATAATAAAACATTTAAAACAATGGTATCGGTGATATCATGTAGGGGAACGTACACTGCATTCCACATTAGAGCATACCTGTTTCGCGCAGGCACGACCGTCGGATGGCGTTGCTACGCCCGACTCCCCACTTAACCGCCTATATTTTTCTCCGTCGCACGGCCCTCTACTCTCTCTGTTAACTTTTTTTGTTTGTTGCATAGCAGTCTGTTAACTTTTCGTGCAGGACGTTGTTTACGTTAACAACGGTCAAATTCTGCATTTGGGATGTACCAGTTATTCCTTGGAAACGACCACGACCAATCGCGTGCGGTTCAAACCGTGGGTAGTAGTGGGAGCTGCGCAGATCGATCGCAAATCGGTAGGGGCGTCGGTATGCTCTTATATGGAATGCAGTGTAGTGGAAACAATAAATTAAACCGATAATATTAACGCTATCTAATCTTATGTTATTGATAACAAAACATTAAATATTTGTTTACAAAATCAACATAAAAGAATATTAGAAATAAAGTTATAAAAATCAAAACTTACACCAAAACGATGCAAGGGATTGGCGTCGATGGGAACTAAACTCAAACCTCAGTTATCTACATGTCACCTCGTAGTGCGTAGTCGGACGATGCCACAAATGTGTTGTTAATGAAAGTTTTCCGCGAGTATCTGTGACACTCTTTTGTCGAAAAATGTAAGTGGCAGAGTTCGCAATAAAATTAGATGACGTGAGTGAAACTTTTTATCTGCAAAATAGAGTTCAACAAATACGATACATTAACACTTTACAGGTTCGTGTTCACGTTCGATATCTATGCAGGATATTAGTGTTTGCACGTGCTGTACGCATGTAATAATATTACGGAAATAGTTGAGTGTATTCTTACCAAAGAACCGTGGTAAGGAATACTTATGTAAGTACCTATTCGTTAATTGTCGATACAGGATGCGCGGTCTTAAAGAGGCACGTATCACTGTGATTCGGGGAAAAGTAGATAGCGGCCGCGGTATCGGTACTCAAGAATGTTTTCGCTAGATAAATTGAGTAGACTAATGCTAATAAATAGGGGAGAGGTGGGATGAAGGAGACATTTTTGTTTAGGACCAGATAGTGAAAAAACTAAATGACCATTCTAGTTCTAATTGGAAACATTAGAAAGGTCACTTATCTGATTATAACAATACGTGGTAATAATAAGCTTCTCTCCATATTTGCCTGTCTTAGTTTTTACTTTTAGAAATGTGTATATTGTTCCATTCATAAATTGGCTGCATTGAATGGGCATAGATATTTATGAATGGAACAGTACAGTAAAACGTGGTAATATTAATATAATTTCTTTAATTATAATTTCTTCTGGTATGAAAATCACAATTTTGATGTCGAAACGTTTACAAGTCGACGTTTCTCTTAAGTTACAGAAATACCAATGTATTATTGCCAAAGCATTTGCAACAAAATTTACATTAAGCTTACATACGCAAAAAACAAAAAATAATCCCAAATTAAAAAGCAAAAGATAATCCTTAGATTCATCAAAACTAAGTATGTTAATTAAAACATCCTAATTGTCATCAAAATTGATCAAAAACTTCTTGATCTGTGGTAAATATTGTTTTATTATTTACCAATGTTGAAAGGGAGGTACCACCCATAAATTTTTCTTGCGTCCCATTCATAAATATAACACAGTTCAAAATATAATCTCTACAATTACAATATTAACCGATACCTGACATTCCACTAATGGTTCTTGAATAAATATCTGTCCAGATGCAACAATAAAGAAATCAGCCGTTGATAACAGCATTTGACAAAACGTTTTGAGAAAACATAAAAAATATTACTTTTAAGCACGAAAAAATTAAACCGTGTATCACCGCTATCTTTGAAATGACAGCAGCTTGCAATTAGACCTACAAAACAAAAATACTTTCGTCGTGGGAAGATCCTTTATTTCTCAGATAAATGTTTTATCCCATTCAACATGTGTCCCTTTTATCCCAACTCACCCCTACTTAACACCTATTTATGACAATTTGTTTTCTTGTTCTCCGTTTTTAATACCGTCGCTGTTGTCATTGCACCGCCTACAACAGTGCGATTCTTTCTTATCTCCGTACAATGATGCATCTTCATAAGCTAATCTTCGACAAAAACTGCAAAACTTGTTACGTTAGTTACATGGGCCACTATGAGAACATTATTGCTAACGTTGTGGCGATTTCATTAATGCTCTAATCGGTTTGTACAAAACCGAATGTGTCTTCATCTCTTTTCTAGCTATTCCTAGATTAAACGAGTAAAAACTGCTGGACAAAATTTCGATAATTGCTACTGACACAATTCTGTTGTATGATCGATAATTTAATAGCGATGCTACTTAAATGAAAGGACGAATGGTTATTTTTTGCTGGTACACGTTCTAAAAAACTACCAATACTGAAATTGTTCCCCTCGTGATGACACGACTTAAAATAATAAAACGTATTCTTTCGGTCAAATAATTGTTATTTATTATCGTGACTATCCAGTTTCTCGGGAGTGATGTGAAATGAATGAATACATGAATATCTGTACACAAATTGTCAGTAAGACATCGCTCCTTAATAAAAGAAAGGGCTGCTTAAATTTCCACAGTCGACATCTTTCGCTACCGACAAGTATTTCGAACTCTATATACTCGTATAGAACTTAACAATAAGATAGGATACAAAACGTCCGGCGTCGTAGACGATAATCTTCAACATCAAACAGCCTAACTTAAGTGCGATAATTCGTATGATTAATTGGTGATACCATTCCGCATAGTATAAAAACAGTCTTGTGTGCTTGAAAGACACAGTTCGCCGTGAAATAAACGACAGTAGCGTGGGAAACCCATTAATGTTAGTAATTCCGTGTTCTACATTATGAAGTGTAAGTATATTGAAAATTTGAAATTGTTGTTAGTAAATAAACTCGGATAGATGAGAGAACATTGAAGAATAAGTGTCCGTCCAGAATTGAATTGACTATAAGTAGCAGTTCGAACATATCTTTGCAGTTGATCGATGATCCTTCAGAAAAGTCAAAATCAGTAACATGTACATTCGCATTATAACGTTTTTCTTTTACGGATTTCAGTAATATATTTACTGGCGCTCGTCGTCATGACGACAGTGGCGAATGTTGTATCCGGTGGGGCACCGAAATGTTCTATATGGCGCCCCAATGCCAGAATCCCCGACGAGACAGATTGCACCCGATATTATCAGTGCGTTTTGACAATACCATGGCTAAGGACCTGCCCAAGAATAGCCGGCAAGCAAACTTACTTCAATCCGACACTGGAATTGTGCCTTTGGTCGCCGAATGCACCTTGCGACAATCCAACTACAGCTCCAGGTACAAGTAGACCACCAGTAACAGTTCCGACTGATAACACGGATACAACACCAGGTACAAGTACACCACCAGTGACAGTTCCGACTGATAACACGGATACAACACCAGGTACAAGTACACCACTGTGTACAAGTACACCATCAGGTACAAGTACAGATGGGAGTACTAATACGCCGACTAGACCACCGGATTGCAAGGACCTCAGAATATGCAATTCCCCTATTAAAGGCGATTGTAAACGTTACTATCAATGGAAAGGCGATCAAAAAATTATATTGACCTGTGGAGAAAATCTCTACTATAATTCAGCCATAAATGCCTGTGATACCGTCGCCTACCCAGCGTGCGCGACGACACCATAATCTATTGTCGCATTCAAGAAGACGTGTGAGGTTGATAGCGGTGCACAAAATACACAGCACGTATGCGAAGTTATCATTTCGTTGAATTATAACTGAACAATAAACGGAAAAAAATGAGTATCGAAACTGCCTATCGTGCAGGTTTCGGCAGATAGGTGACGCTCTGTTAGTTGAGTTGCGTTTAGAGTATGTTCATTTGGAGAAGAAGAGTCATCGTAGGCTCTGGGTAGCTTAGCGGTAGGGAATACAATTCCGGTCATTATTTACTATCCCGGGATTGCGGGATTTTTTAAAGTCTATCTCGGGATTCCGGGACTCATTCCGGGATTAGGTAATAGAAAATTTGAGTAATTAAAATGATTTATTATGTGTTAAAATTCGAAATCTTTATTTAATGTAAATAAACTTACTTTCTATCATTAGTCTGAAACATCAACTAAAATCATTTTCAACAATAAAAATAGTACAACAATGAAGATTAATAAAGTCTGAATAAGTAGGTAATATCAGTAAACCATTATGAAGATTTTTTGAAATGCGAACGAAGAAATAGCAAAGCACCTAAAGTTCATACCTACAATGTTTCGACTCTACGTATTCAGACAAGTTGTGATTTGCAACTCGCGCGATTTCGAAATAGCGGAAGGTGAGAATGTCATTGTAAAAATAAATATAGTTTAGTTAGTTATATGCGACTTAATATTATTATTTAAATAAATCATTATTATTAATGTCCTTATTATTGTAAAATAACTATGTTAATTTATTCTGTTTATTTTTTTATCTGCCAGGTGTTCGTAAAGTAATTCACATTTATAAAAAATCCCGAAATTCTCGGGATTAGTTATATTAGATCCCGGGATTTTTGAAATCCAAAAAACAGCCGGGATCGAGGGATCCCGGAACACCGTATCCCGGGGTATATTCCCTACTTAGCGGTTAAAGTAGTCGCCCGGCAAGCGAAGCATCCCGGGTTCGATTCAGGCTCTTTTTCTCCTACAATATACCAATGTATCATAACGTTTACTCCCGCAGTCTTCTTCTGCGCCGTCACACATGCTGCCCTCTTTAGTTAAAATGTCCTATCTAGCATGTGGAAACATCCGAGAAAACTGAAGTTTTACCACTTTTTTCTGCCGTGCTTGTAAAAAAATAAATATACTAGACTGTTTCTAGATCTCTACGCAGGACGTAGGGTTTTCTAACTTTACTTAAAAGGTAAAGGACGTATGATGCTTTGAATATTACAATATTCCTTGAAAAATGGAAAAATGCTTGATAGGACATTTTAACTAAGGAGGACAGTATACTTCTCCCTTGAGATTTCCCCACTCGCTCGTCCACATTTTATTCGCTATCATCTAACAAGGCGAAATAATCGAAACTTTCTGCTCCACATCTTTAAGATGTCTGACGATTTAGTATTATCCTGTTTCTCTTATTTCCTCTATGAAGATAAACCAAATATGTAACCGGCGACCACGGTCTTTCCGCGGACGCGAGACGAATTTATAAATCGACGAACTTGTTCCCGCGAGTTGGCGACGCTGCGTCGATTGAATACGTTCGTCTGTCACGATTAATTTCCCACGGGATCGCGCGAAGAAAAAGGAACGGGACGAAGAAAACTGAAACGGGGAACAATATTTGAGCACGAAATTTCCGTTAGTTTAAGTACAGGTTTCGTTGGGGTAGCTTATCAGCTGCTTTAGAATCTTTGTTTGAATTGTTTGAATTTTGAGTTCACTTATCGCGGTATAAGTTTGCTGGCCAGTCCAAGAGCATGTTCTATGCACGACGATCACGTTACTTCAATTTTATGTAATCTCGAGTCACGTCGAAGATAATTATCTAATCGTCGTTAATTAGCGTTATTAATTACCGATTGCAGGGTGATTGGAAACACTGTTACCGTTTCGACGCAACCGTTCCGTTAGAAAGTGTTTCTTACTGGATTTATAGGCACGACGTTATTCAACGTTTTTGTTAGCCTCTCGGAACAGATGCTGTCGAAGATAGCGCGGAGGCTCGATAACACTGTGGGCAACGTGATTAATGCGACCGTCCCCTTGATATTCAATTAAAATTTAGAGGACCGGTGTAACGAGATAACTCACAATGCGGAAGCTGCGGTGTAATTTCTTGCGACCTTAATGACGCGACATCCTGTGGATAGCTCTTGGTTTCGTTCTGGATCTCGCCCTAATTAATCAACGATCTACGATGGTCTCACGTAAACGTGAATAATTTTCACGCACTCAGTGGTATCATATATATTTTGATAGAATTATGTGCGAGGAATAATGAATTCTTATTTAATTTGCTGGTTTTAGGACGGAATCCCATTCGATTTCTAAGATAGATCGTTGGTCAATAAGCTTTCCAGAATCCGTTTAATCACTATTAGCATTTCTCGCTCTTTAATCAACGTAATTGCAGCTGAGTTCCTGTTACGAATGATAATTTAATGACGGTGTAACACCTCGTGTTACCCATTACGCGAGTGGCAACGGTTTTATCATGGATCATTAGCGTAATGAATAGGCATAAAAATAACAACGATTTCTGTAATATTCTCTTTCGTACTCTCTGCACGGTGAACAATGACTCGCGAGTACCTAACCATTGCTACGGAACGTGCATGTACAGATTTGATGACTTTGAATGGAGAAGGAGATTCTACGCAAGTTGGTCAACCGATTAACGAAGGAATTATGTAACTGTGACCAAGCTCCACTGACCTACGACCTTACCTGTCTTCGGTTGTGAGCGAATCAGGGCTATTGTCAGCTACGAGGAAATCTATTTCGTGAGATCCAAGCCGCCGCATGCTGTGCCCCGCGTTGGTCAATACACTGCCACCGACGCAAACTATGTAGATCAGTCGCGTACTATTCCAACGATGACTGGAGGAATAGCTTGTAACCAGAGATCCTTTGGCTCGCGAAGAGTGAATTCGTTATTGTGAAGGCGCGATTACGTTTCACCGTGTTGAACTATGTAGACAAAAGTCACCAGCGATGACGCATTAACTTTGGAACGAGTGACTATAAGTGACCTGGACTGTTGATCAAGTATTCACGTCAATCGTAGAACTGTCTATGCTAATTAATAAAACAGCAAGGAATTTGATAACTCTACCATGCCTGCTGTAACTTTGGGTCCATTTTGGCTATGATGGCTGCAATCCAATTTCCATCGATCAAACCCACTCGTTCCGCCCTTTCCCTGCAGTAGCATCGGCTGCGTTTCAACCGTCATAACGGGAACGCGTGATAGAACTTTTCCCTCGGAAGCCTTTCTGTGTATACGCACTTAAGTGTCTTTTTGTTCCCAACTTAATAGCCGTATACGTCCGTACGTACATCGGGCATGCAGAGAAATCCTCGAAGAAAGTGTTTTTCGCGGGCGTGCGCACGCACAGGAGCTTCCACGGTGCATGAAACGGGGACTGGCCAGTCACGTACACGCGTCGAACGTGAAATTAAAACCAACACGGCGTACGATCCGTGGTCGAGTCGATCCTTTTTCCTCCGCTCCTGGAGACAGCTATGATTTACCCCGGCCGATAGTATATTCGATCGGCTGTAATTGCTTTCCATTAACTTGGCAACGGCTAAACGTTGCGCAATTAGGTCGGGCTCCTTGAATGTGCGTCGAATTACGCGCGCCCGGAAACCCAGTTCAACCTCGGGCCCACTACCAGCGACGTTCTTCATCTTCCGGCCATTTACATAAGCGCGCTTGTTCCGCTGGCCCGATATCTCGCGGTGCCGCCAAGACGCTAATTGGATTTTCCCGACTCGTTCGCTATTTTTCCTAGTTCCTCTCAGAGGGGTCACCTGCCACTTTTAGAGAACAGGTCTGCTTGGAAACTGCTGGGAACTCCGGGAACTCCATCGATCCTGCGTCGTATTAACGAACCGGGAAAATCTACTCTCTTCCATTCGATATTATATTATACGTGTTTCAAAAGAGTGGCGACTAGATGCGCCTGCGGTTGAAGATGGCGGAGATTTATCTGTAGAAAGTATCTGGAGGAACATTCGGGGATGACTTTAAGGGGTTACGCCACTTTGAAGCCTAACAAAAGCAGCTATATTTAAGAATTCTTGTTGAGAAAATGGTAAAGAAAATGAAAAGTCTATAACGAAGCATTTATTGCATATAACTATGGAATTACACAAAAAGTTTTTGTTTCTTTCCTTCGAACGAAATGGCGTCGCTTGGAACGGTCCACGGACCCAAGCTTCTCTTTCGGGCCCGCTAAATTGGTGTGCAAGATAGCTGCAAAGCAGTGGGACCTACAACAAAAAACCCAACGTTTTCATTTTCTACATGATATTTACCGACTAAAGAAATATCACTCAGAACAGTCAAACATCCCTTCTGCCGAGTCCCTGAAAACAGTCTCAGAAATCGACGTACTTCATCTTTACCCTTCAACCGAAACAGAACACTTCGCATTTCGTTCGAATCGAGTAAATCCCTCGGCGGGACAACAAACTACTTAGCAAGCTGATGTTCTGTTCAGACCATCCCAATGATGCTCCCAGGCGAAAGGAATTCGTGGAATTCTGCTTCACCGCGCCATCAAGCAGACAATAAGAGGGAATTCGGTTACGGCGATTTAGAATGCGCCCGATTTGAAAATGTGGCGAGGAACCGGGCTGCGGAGTACGGGAAGTGCTGCGGCAGGTTTTTTTCGTTTCGGCCTCATACTCGGAAGACATAGCCGACCAGGAACATTCATCCGGTTGCGCTACATTTGATCGAGAATCTGGTCTCGTTATTCTGCAATCGCCCGCTCGTTACGTCATTGTCCGTGCACCTTCTATTCAGCCACGATCCTAGGGATCGATAGTAACACAGTCACGATCTCCACATTCACAATGTGCCCGTGTACCAGGAACAGATCGGGGTGCCCGTACGCGTGGACGTCGAACGCTTTTACTCGGAGACCGGCAATCCGTAACATTGAAATGGAACCAAAAATCCCAGCGAATTCACAGCGCGTGTGTTATCTAACTCCACGAAAGGCTCGCGAGCGATACACTTTAGACGGGATTTGAGCGTGTATGCTGCCCTCTCGTTCGGCGCCTTCGGTGCGGTTAGATCGTAATAGGGAGATATTATGTCTGGCTGCATAAATCAAATGCTGGATGATTTGAAAGGCTCTGCGGGCTGAACGGTACCGATGCATGTTGAGTATTAACGAACAAAACTGAGAATATCCATCCAGAAATAGATCTATTTAACAACTCACGAAGGATTCTCAATGTCTAGACTTCAGAGTGTTATGAAATACTAGACTACGGTGTTGTGATTACTTATACTTCCATGTTCTACACAGGTATGTCCATTAATTTTAAAGACTCTTGCATTTCTTTCATCTGGATATTGCCGTAAAACATTTCATTCCCTAAGAACTAGAGGTGACCTAGGAATCTGGAAACTATTCAAACTATACTACCCTTGACTCAACCAATCTCTGTTAGGGTACGTTTATCATGGAGCTGCGACAGAAACTGTAAGAACATCGGTCAGACGCCAATAAAAGCTCATCGTTTTTTGGTGTGTTTACAGTGAAGCTGCGATAATAGTGCAGTTTCAGTCGTTTAAAATTTCGCAAAGATGAACCATTTACACATGAGTGATTCTACAGAAGAATTATTATTATAATAATTCTTTATTGCACAGTAGACATTACAAAAAATATATATATAAGAAAACGTGAAAGCGAAAGAAAAAAGAAAAAGGATACATAGTTAGAACTTACATAGCACATATAACAGTAGAGGAGTGCAAAAGGCGAGGTACAGCTGTCAGCTGTTCTTATCCTTACTTCAAGTTCCGTAAAATGGTAGATCGGAAACAGTCCACGTAGTAAACGTTGTGTTATATTTCATTCAACGGCTATTTCATCTAATAACTTATCTAAAACAAATCTGTTGTGGTGAAAATCTGTTATGTATCAACGACGAAAACAGTGATAATAGCGAAGAAAAGGTAGTATTTGGTTCTCGACGCTTCTATCGCTGGTCATGCAAATCCACGATGAGACAAAAATATCGTGTCTCACTAGAGACTTCAATCTCATGAGACAATTAATTCGTTATTTTATTACTCTTTCATTAGTGTCATGAAATTAGACTCTCATGACATAACACAAGTTTCATGATATATTTTGAATAATCTCATCTCTCTCGCGACTATTTCCATTATTTACATTTAGTTGTTGCTAAGATTGTTGTCTTGACAGAAAAGTCGCATGTAAAATCTCATCGCGGATTAGCACCTTTAAAATCGATAGTTGCAGAGAATTCTTCTCGTATGTTGAAGTCGTAGAGAGTGAGTACAGTATTGAAAGGAAGTTCGTTTTATTTCACTGATCATTCTGACCTGCCATTATTTTAAGCCAATATTGGATCGACAAAAACAAAGACTACTCACGTTCCGATGTCAACCTAACAGGCTATAATTTTAAAGATCGTTGAGGTTATTGAAAACATCGTGTACAGCGAATCTTACAAAATTCTGCGTACGTTCTACGGTACATTTACCTCTAATCGAAAGCCCGAGCTAATCAGTCGAGCGGTTGCTGAATGCGAAGGAAACCGCGGCAAGAAGTTCGTTAAATGTGGAGCAATTCTATGATGAAACTAAAAGTCGGTTATATGCATCGCGACGTAAAACGTTACATTCTTCCATAGATATAGCTGTCAATCACCGGTTCACCAGGGATTACGACATTAACGCTTGTCACTTGTTCTTTTGTCGGAGGTGCACGGTTGACTAGAGAACAATTTAACATGGTTCGCCATTCTTTGGGCGCAAGAAACGTTTCTGGGAAGGCGGATGGAAATTTTGCCTGTGTAGGATCTACGAAACTACTTGTGCCTGCCAACGACCATGCACAGTGTTGCTTCAACCGCGAAGATATCCCAATTCCACGATTTACTCGAGCCTGCAGGAGTATGTGGACAATCACAGGCTGCCTCTCACTTTTATATTACACCGTTACAGTTACAACAATCTGAATTGACAGTGTTATGCAAGTTCGGTAGCACTTCCGTGGAAGTGAAGTCATAATCTGAACTGGACCGTGCTTTTCGCGTCTGCGACCGCCACGGTGATTTAACAATTAGTCGAATCCCGACGAAGAAACATTGTTTCATAATACGTTCAAACTTTCACGGTGACAAAAAGCTGCCGAGTTGGTAAAACAGAGACCAGGGGACTTTGCTTTTTCGTTAAATTCTGCGCGAGGAAAGCGTAAATTAATCCAGGCATGGGGAAGTATAATCGGGCGAATCTGCCGCACAGTATGTGGTAGGGGAGACCGGGGATAGATTGAACAATTTTTTATTAATAGTCTTTAGCGGGCTGGTAAAATGCCTTACGGCTATAAATTATACACCATTCGATAGCTTAGAATGTGCGCTATTCATTTGTACCTGAGAAACAGGCCTCACATTCCCTAGTATTACTTTGAGATGAAAAAAGTTCAGAGATGCATATTGTCCAATGTATCCCCATTGGTGGGGTTACATTGGACATAGCACGGGGATAGTTTGGACAGATGGAAAGAAATGATAATGAATAATCTAACGAATATATAATTTATTTAAAATGACAAATAGATAAGAAATAATGAAGTTTAAACACTTTACAAGGTATGCTTCCAGTAGTTGGGGCCTGTTGGGCCATTAAGGAGCCCGACCTCCATGGTGCTTTCCAGAGCCGCCCGGAAGGGGAACTCGAAGCCAATACTTCACCATTACTTTTAAATATTTGTAACCAAAGTAAAATAGGGTTTACATTGGACAGACTTAGGAATAAATTGGACATCTGCCAAGTCTGTCCAATGTAACACCTCATACCAAATCGAAACAAAATGATTCGTGCCTTTCTTCAAAAAGGATACTTTGATTTTTGCATAGCATTACTTTATTCTAAACACATTCAGCAATGCCTCAAAAAAGTTACAATAAAATTCTTCCATAATGAAGTATCCGAATCACAACAAAAAGTAGATGAAAATATTATATAGTAACATACAAGAATTGAAAAGTGTGACTTATCTTGTTATTCGTGAATACAACACGCCATATTGAATATCAGTTGATTTCGTGTGATCATAGGAACAAACTACAAAAATAATTTCAATAATCATCACACTATGGAGGCAATTTTAAGACTGTCCAATGTATCCCCGTGTCCAAACTATCCCCGGTCTCCCCTACTAACTTCCGGAAGCGGTAGGTAGATACACGTGGAGGAAACATGTCACCTTCGACGTCGGGCGCAAATCTTGCGACACCATTCGGTTCCAGTCTCGATCCTCCTGCCAAAAAGTGCATTTGTGTACTTGGCAGGAGTTCGTGCAACAAGAAACGAACTGGTCACCGATAACCTTAGGTATTTCACAGTCCACTGGTAAATGCCTGGAAATGTGAACTACTTATCCGCCCACAAATCATGGACAACCGGTGCGCGTGAAAATCGTGCGTTTTTTCAAAAACTCTGCTTGGCCTAATTAAAGGAAAGTTGCGTAAGAGTTACGGGAACTTGCATGCAAAGTTAGGTGGCATGCTTGCCCGGTCCAAGAAGAAGGGAGATGAAACGAAATGAGAAATGAAACGCGTTTATCTGACGCAAACTGCTCCGGCTGGTTCGGTTCCATTCACTCTGTGCACGTATCAGGGAGAACGGAACTGTATTTCAGCGGTGTTCGACGACGGTGGAAAGTGTCAAGCGGCGATCTGGATCGCGCAGGCTGGCAACGATTCCCTTTCGATTTCTATGGAAATGGCCATTGAACATGCCGCGGCTACGTCTGCCAGACCTCTAAGCAGGTGGTCTGAATACTCGAACAGCGATAGCCTTAACAATATATTTGCCACCACGGAATCGAACAGGCGCACGTTGAGATCATTTTACCAACGAACTCAAATTTCCTTCGCCATGTACCTCCGTTGATTGCTTTTAACCACTTTTAGCGAAGTCTTTTTTACGACAATTCGATGATAAAACGTGAATGCCCATAAATAGCTTGAGAAACGGTTTTCGTCCGGTGGTCATTGGAATGCGTCGCGTGCCCGATCTAAATCACTTTTCGCTGGCACGCTGCGCGCTGTCTACGCGGGGTGCTTTCCTTCGTTGCTTTCCTTTTCAAAGAGAAAAGCGCTCTGGATTCCCAGCGACCGGCTGGCAATTTTCCTTCCTTCCGGCGCTCTTCGCGGCTCTCTAATTATCGTCTACCATCGTTTTGGTTTGTTTCATTTGTAATTTACGACGCCTTTCGCCCACCCCCTTCCGCCCCTCTTTCCTTCATCCGAGTGTCCTCCATTTTCGAGGGTTTCCCTTTCCATCGTGGGAAAGAGCTTGCGAACCCGCTGGTACGCGCGCTCCATTCGTCGTCTTCTTCTACAGGGTGTTCAGTATACCGTGTGAACTATAATCACAGCTCAGAGAAGTGCTTTATCGGCGACAGAGTACAGACATGCACCAATGCCCGCCTTTATTTTAGAGGTCGCTTTTCGTAGGAAACGATAATTATTCTGTATTTCGTATCGGTTCGATCATGAGCAATTATGTTCTCGATGGTCGCGCCATATTTGGACACTGTGTATGAGGAAGATCGTGAGTATCGGATCGTGAGTAGTTTAGATACTCGGCGAATAATTAGCTATAGAGACGCGCTAGTCTCCAATGAATTATGGCGCGCTGTTCCCGCATGGAGATAATGAAATTAGGAAAAATTCGCGGGAACACGCGTGTTCCCTGCCACATTCCAGTCTAGAAAACGCTCAAGTACGTGTAGCGTTCATGTAGTTCCCGAGTACACGGGACGGCCGTGATTTGGTTTACAGTTATGGCCGTGTAATTTCACGGACGGCTACGATCCGTAATCGATAAGCCGCGACAGGTTTGCAGCGGGCAAGATTTGGTCGGTAGGCGGGAAATGTCACATCCTTCGTGCATCGTTCAGACGATTACCGTCGGTTTTCCTCTCTCTGTCTCGGTCCTTCGCGCGAGGCAACGTTTGGAAAGAACTCGGGCAGGAGGTCCCCGATAAACGCGCACAGCCCTGTCAGACTTGTCTTACGTGACGAATCGTTGCGACACGTTCCAAACCTGCTGGCCGCTTCTGCGAGGTTCGACCGCGATTCGTGTAGTACAACACCTATCACAAATAGCGGAAACAATTACTCCTCGCGCACCGGGAAACTGGTTTAATCACCACGGTCTTTGGGACCAATAAACCAATTATGAACGGGCCACGCATTCTGTGTTTTATTGAGACGAGATCCGCTCCGAAAGAAAGTGCATGCGGTACGAGGAAAGGTCCCACCAGTCTCCGGCTAACGAATCATCGGTACCTGTTACTTTCGAGTAATTCGGTGACTTTTAATGGGCGAATGTGAAGAGCAACTCTGGTAAAGATTTTTTTTAACATCAACTTTCCTCTTTATGGGATGTTTACGGCTTTCGCTGCACGGGTTATTCAGGCTGAGTACCGTGGTGTGTAAAGTCGTGTGGAAATATATATATATATCGTTAAAAAGACGCAACAACCGTTTGAAACTCCTGTGGTGTAAATTGTGTCCTTCTGAAAAATGACTCAAACGTTTCGTCGGACCGCAATTGGTTTCATCATAAGATATGACGCATTCGTGCTGTAGCGACGTTCCAATAGGACACAGGTTGCATTTGGAAACCTTAAAGGGTATCGATCCTATGATTTATGGAATCGTTCGGAAATGTGTTCGTAGATGAGAAATTTGAAGGGTTGCTTGTGGAAGAGATGTATAGTAAATGGTTACTGGACAAACGTTAACACAGTCGATGGCAAACATCCATGTCGAAGATGACTGTGATTCCTAATTGGGTTTGAGAGTCGCTTAATTTACAAATTCCCTTCTAATTAGCGTCCGCAACAGGTGTCCCTAAAGTTCTCAGTCTTAATTTCATTCGGCAGTTATTCATATCGACTAGACCGTTCTCTTAGTCTTCTATTAACGTTTTAATCCCCGCGTCAAGGATGATTAATCCTCGAAACGATCACAGCCTACCACGCATTCACGTGTAACTGACAGCCGCCTGGTATAATTGATCGTAAATCCCAGTTAAGCATCGAGAGTCGGAGATTTAAAGAAGCTTCCACCAGACTGTGTCCACTACGGAAGTCTGGGCGATCAGAGATAGAATGTAAATACCTTAACGGGTCCAGCATTCCTTGCTTTTCTCCTGGAACGACTCGAAAGAAATATTTCCCGCGATTAGAAGCCGATCGCGCCGCATAGAAGTCAAATGTTTTCGACCAGCGTCGTGTTCGCATTCTTAAAAATCAAAACGACCACCCATTAAGGCGGATCGAAGAGTTTTTTGATCGGGAAAGACGTAGAAAGGAGAAATCGAAGACCAGATCGAGCCGCGAAGCGAATATCTTTACCCGATTCGAGAGCCCCGGTAAATATGCGTACCACTTGAATAAATCTCACTAGTCGTCGCGTTATTCGAACGCTTTCGAAACTCTTCGGTGTATTGCTAGCGTTTAGTGATCGTATGATTTTTCATCGACCAATAAATGGTACCTGTCTAACAATATTTATAGGTATATCGAGCGGAACCGTATAATCCGGGACAGGTCTGTTCAACGTCGAACCTCTAGAGTAGCTCCAGGACGATATTTCAGTTAATCTTAAGCCGCTTGTTCGATAGACAGGGAACCACCGAGCAATGACACGATCTACATTTCGAGGGACCACTGCCAAAGCATTGGGGGTGGAAGGAATATAATGGAGTACTTGTGGTACGCTTAATAAAATAATGTCCAAACGCAACCTCTTATCCTCCGGCTCCTAGGTCCCGCTATTCAACCGCACCACCACCTTTACCTAAGATATATAACTACATTCCTCCTACCCACTGTCATTAGGCATATAGAAAATAGCCCGCTCCGATCGTGAAACTTGTATCCGCGCGAAGAAGCTTCCGAATGGGTCCCAACGTCTATCTCTTGCCTGTCCATGACAGGGTGCCCAGGTCCCACCACCAGTGCACCAGTATCAGACAGAGCGAGGCAATGCGTCGTTAGACTGTAAAACGGACACGTAGACGGGTTGCGGGCAAGAAAGCCGGGAGAGTTAGCATAGCGATCTTGGCTGAGCCGCGAACCCCACCTAAAACCCCTTCACCTTCATCGAGCCTGTAGAAGTCGGCGGGAACGGCGTCGCGTCGGGGGGAGAACATTGAACGTCACTTTTCCAGCGCTCGGTGCTGATTATTAGCGCGGCGCCTTCCAAACATCCGGAGATATTACCACCTACCTGGTAGACGGCCACCACCTACCACCTACTATCCGACGCTTTCTGCCACCACTCCGGCCGGCCGCGTACGTCTCGATCTGAAAAGGAGGTGAACGCGCGCGAGAGTGTATCATTGGACAAGGAATTGGGGCAGGAGCCAATGGTAAGGAGCGCGAGGTGGAGCGATAGGTTTTAAATAGGTGTACAACAGCAGGCACGGTGGATCACGACTAGTCGGATAACAGCCGATAGGACGACGCGCGCCTCCGCGGGATTTCGGGATTTTAAAAGTGACCATCGCGGCCGCCCGTCATCATCGCCGTCGCGGGGCCAGTTCGCTCCCTGGGGATACCGGCGAACGGTGCGAAACCCGATAGCAGAGAAGGAAA
This sequence comes from Andrena haemorrhoa, assembly GCA_910592295.1. Taxonomy (NCBI): domain Eukaryota; kingdom Metazoa; phylum Arthropoda; class Insecta; order Hymenoptera; family Andrenidae; genus Andrena; species Andrena haemorrhoa. Next base: position 11,155,788 of record OU342943.1, read on the forward strand.
CAGGGGGAAGAAAGAGGGAGGAGTGACAGTCCAGATAGAGCGGCGAGCACAAAGAACGTCTCAGTCGGCGCTGAGCCATTGCCTCAGCAAGTCTTGCCAGAAGTACGGAGATCTAGTTGCAGAGGCGAAGAGGGAGAGAGAGAGAGATTACTGGGACCAGGCTCGACCATGAGACTGTACGGTGGCCACGCGATCCTCGTCCTAGCGACGATTTTCGCGTGCACGCGCGTCTCGCTCGCCATACGCGTCACGCAGACCGCTGGTAGGAAGAACGGTGAGTCATCTTCTAAGCTCTTCTACTATCCTCTTCTGTCTGATACGTCTGCCAGCTTGTTCTACCTTTACCCCAACCGCTGTTCCTCCTTCTTGCCCGCGCGTTCGTCGTCACCCTTTCCTCCTGCAGCCGCTGCCGGTGCCGGTATCGTTATCCTCGTTTCACGGTCCTCGACCTTCCTCTTGCTGCCTTCTCTGCCACCATTTCCTCCCGGTTTCTTCCTCCTTTCTTGTTCTTCCCGTTTCTTCGATGCCCTCCCCGGCCACGACACGCCGGGACCACTCTTTTTTTCTTCTTCATGCGCTCGGTTTCTTTCGACCGCGAGACATCCATGCCGCGCGGATTTTCGCGCGCCAACCCGGCAGGTAGTCGCGAGTGAAGTGTGCCTTATATGTGGATCGAGAAACCTACCGATGGACAGTGATAGACGGTGACGTGTTGGATGCTCTACGGTGTACCGGTCCGGCGAGTAGAATCGTCCTGGACGGAACGTGACGAGCCAGCTCGTAGCGGCAATACACCTGGGACGATCATGTTTTTCCCACGAGCCGCGAGACTTTTTTTTTAAACTCTCACGAGGACGAGTCTACCCTGATAAATGTCAAAGTAAATGTCAGGCGAGGCTGTTGTCTCTCTAGAGTCGGTTTCACTTGCTATCCGATGTGCCACGCGACTGGTGACCGTCCTTCTCACGGGCCGAGTGTCGCTCGAGCATCCGTCCTTCGCGAATATTTCCGACCACGGTGAACAATCGCTCCGAAATCAGACCTCGCTACCCTCTGACGTTTCGTATCGCGGCGCAACATCGGAGGATCGTGTCCAGCGTCGCCAGTGATAGTCTTGTGGATAGTCTTGAGCAAGAAACTCGTAGAAATTCGCAGGACGATTAGCAGTGGTCGGTTCAAGACCGCTGCCTAGGGTTGCCACCCGTTCTTTAAAATAAAGTATCTTACGTTATTGTAGGTAAATGTACTCTATACTTTTGAATAACAATAAAGTACGCGAAAATACTTTATTTCACAATTAATGATATTACGTGAAACGTAACGCAATATTATTGTGCATAACCTTTTTCATTAGTTCCAAATTTCACCGCACGCCGCACCACACTACGTAGTGAACTATCAACTTACGCGCAGGACAATTGTCTGTCATTTCAATATGAATATTCAGTGCAATGATGCCTTTAAGATATTTCAAAATAATAAAACGTTACTCTGTAATGCTAAAAGCAATACAAAATATGTTTAGAAGAAATAAAAACTAATAACGTTAAAATGTACTTTTAATTTGTTGAGCGTACTTTTTTTTGTATACCCCACGGAATTTTTCCGTAAAAAAGGTGGCAACCCTACCGCTGCCGGTTCAGAAGGACGATGCTCCGAGTGGAACAGAGAGAAAGACGAAGACAGAGAGAAATGGTGCGCGTGCTATGTGAAATCGCACCGTTACTCGCGAAACAGACGCAGTGATATTAAAGTAGGTACCCCATATCTGGGTCGTTCGAAGGATTAAGTAATTTGTGTTGATCCCATCGATCTGGGATGAACGCCTTTTCCCGCCTAGCGTTTCTCCGGGAATTCCCGCGCGTCTCTATCGTTGCCTGCCAACTGTGAAAACTCTCGATTACACACGGTTTCCGTAAATTCCCTGATTGCACCCTACGTTAATCAACATTTTAATTCGCCGGGGGCAGAAGCTCGATCGCGGAGCGCGGTAAACGTTGGACGATCACCGGCTACGGAGGTAATAGCTATAATTACGGCAAGCGCGACTAATCGCTATACACGCAGCAATTATTCCTCTAACTTGTGCCCATCGTGGGCCCGCTGGATGTTTGGGCTGATCTTCGGCTACTGATCTTTGCGTGGGTGTCATTCACCGGGGTACCGTTTCCACGCAGCGGACGATTGGAAAAGCGTAACGACGCCGCTGAGGTTGCGCAATCGTGGAGCGGGGAACTATTAATTAGAAGTCAATGCGTATTTTATGAACAATTCATTTGCTAGGCGTCTCATAAATCAGTTGACGAGTATTTTAGCCGCCTTTGCCAAGAGGCAGACACGATGAAAGTGTTTAACCTAGATGGTTATCGGTTTGTTTGTGGTCATGTACTGGTATCCGTAGCCTGGGCTTTTCAATGGCTAGGCATGATCAAGTTTACCCGTTCTTGGTTGCTTGAATCAAGTTTTTGCCGAGCAATCAGGAACATAAATACTGCGACCAGTTTCGTTTTAATCGTTCGCATTCTCATTCTCGCATTTCATTACTCGATAAGAATACCGAAATTTAGTTTTGCTTCCGAATGGAACGCTCCTTTCTTTCAAATTGTGTAATAATGATAAGAAAAATACTCCTAATCAGTTCTAATAATAACAGAAATCTAATGCTAAAGACATTCGAAACCATTCGCACTAGCTAATCTATTAGATTGATACACATAAAGTGCCGTTTTCTCAATCGGAACTTGAAAACGTACTTTTTCAAAAATTTCACTTGTTTAATTGAAGTGTATAACTTTATGCTTTTTGCAAGCATCGAGCCGCGTTGGGACACGAAATTTTATATAATGGGCTTATAGATTCAGAAATCGCGGGGTCAATAGCTGTTTAAAAATGTATGAGAAAAATATAGGCCAAAACCGTTATCTCATTTACGAAGGATAACGGTTATTTCTTATAGCGCCTGAAAACCCGGAACAATAATCACAGCAATATTGCAAAGAAACTGAAATGCATTTAAAATTGCGAGAAAAACAATTCGCACTAGCGAATGTAGCAACCAATCTTATTTCTTTTTAATATAAAGCACTACGTATTAACTAATGAGATACAAAAAAGTAATTGATTGGAATACCTACGTAACTTTACCACATCTTCTCAATTACCACTATCTTTCCCCAGCAAGCTTGTATTTCTGCAAACACTTGCGTCATTTCAGAAATTTATAAATCTCCCCTTCGCTCGCGCTTGTCGTTGAAAGTCACACACCCCCGCAATAATCGAGCGCAGTGGTACACGATTTAACGGATCCCAAGATTCGTTGCGCCCCCACGGCGGTCGACATTTGCATACAACGAGCAATTGTTCTCCATAAAGGTTCCAGCTGGATTCATTAACCGGATCCCAGAATTTTCCCTCGAATCGCACGTGATCGAAGGTATTCCGAAATGGATCCCACCTTGCAACAACTCCAGGAATTAAAGAACGTATTGGAAGGAACCTTCCCAACCGTTCTGTACGCTATTCAATTTCATTGTAGCCCCGCGTGAAGTCGCGTCGTCTCACCTCCAATGTCCCACGTGCGTAGTTCCCCGAAGCGGCGTAACCATTGATTAATTGTCGCCGAGTGCCCATATCCGCGATCTCACGAATGTAAGTACCTAGTAACAAAAGGTAACGAGCCCGACGGGAGGTGGGAAATTTATCGCGGCCACGTTTCCTCGAATCGACGCGCGCTTTGCGAGCCGTCGATCGCGTTTGAGGAAACCCTTGCCTGCTCTTTTATTCATCTCCGCTTACAATTACGTCCCAGGCACGCGACTCGTTGGCATCGCCGCTAGAAATGGGTTTTCAGCGGATGGCATAGTGCCAGTGCATATAACAGTTTATCGAGGACTGGTCGAACGAGTTGTTCACCTACATATGAACAACGTCCGTTGTTTCTTCCGCGGATGATCACGACCGTTCCCCGCCGGTGCCCACGAAATTCCTGTAAATTGGCCTGCGGACCGCAGGTTAACGACTGCCTGCCGATCGAGCCGACCAGGTGCCAGTCCTTCTCTGTCTCCTTTCCTCGCGTGTTCCCAGCCTCTTTGTTTCCGCGTGTCTGATGTCTGGCGTCCTTAACGGTTTAATGAGAAGCACGCCGTGTGTCTGTGAAAGAAACAAGTCGGGTGGTCTTGATACGCGAGCTCTTTGTGAAAAAAAAGTTAACTACCGGCAGCGTAAGAAGAGCAAGAGAGGCAGGAGTTCATTGTGAGGTGGTTTTAATGAATGAACGTGTTTAACGAGCGATGATATAATTTAGAAGAGTGGCTGGGAAAGTTAGAGCACCAAAGTAAGGCCTGGCTTTGGCTTAGATAGCTAAAAGGATAGGATTTATTATTGTTACGCGAGAATTGAACTTGTTAACTGGATTATTCCGCTGCCAGGAGGACTCTTCGTGCATTTCAAACGGACTACTCGCGAATGAATTCGTTCTGTTCGAGCTAAATGGCACCTCTGTACTGGCTGCAATTAATAAAACCTGCGTGAGAGATTAGGGACTTTCAAACGCCTAGTTAGCAAGTTGAACGAGGCCAGGGTAAAAGAGAGGGAAATGAATAATTGCATAAACGCAGTGCTGTTGTGATAACAGCCAAATCAGACTTCGCGATAAATGGCACTTTATTTTCCATTTCAAGCTTCCCTGCAGGCTTCCAACCGACCATGCACACAGGTACTGCGTCGCGCCTTAACATGATCAGCGCTGAAACAGAGGCCTGTAGTTTCCAAGCCGGTGAATCATGTCTTGAATCATGCCCCTCGAACTTTCATTCGCGTACGGTTATCGAAACGCGGAGCAACACCCGAGGAACGGAGCTGCAGGGGCTGACCCGACAGCTCACCGCATTCCGGACGCCGGTGCGCAAGAACAACCGGAAACGATCGGTGACGCCACGGGTGCGTGTGAAACGAGAACGAACCGGGACGAAGTGCTTGCTGTGACCGAGAGGCTGCTTCTGACCGAGGCGAATCGATGAACTTGAAGAGCCGCGCTCCCCTCTGCGTTTCACTCGCGGCGGAAACGGGGAGCGGGCGGAAGGGCGACAAAGGTGAAAAAAGAAGGTAGAAATCGCGGCTAAGTCGAGCGAGCGACTTTTGTTGTGGCATCAATCTCTTCTTCCTCTAAGATAGACCCGCTTATCTAGGTTAAACTCCGCATTCCTGCCGGACCGGCGAAACGATCCGATTCTCCGTGACGCGTTCGTCTGGAATCGCAATCACGGTGAAACCACCGACAGCAATCCGCCGCGGGTACGTCACGCGTGCATCCCGTGCAATAGCGGTGCTCCGCTGAGGAAATTGATTCTAATGGATTCGAAATTGCATCTATCACGCGCCTCCACCGATCGCTGCACCCCGTTTAGACGGCGGGATTGATTTTATGGCTGCTCGCAGTATCTTCGACCGAGCTTCACTGGTGGAGAAGACGATTCCCAGGAAACGTTTATTTTCCGCTAATTCGGCTAGCTCGTTGCACTTCTAGGAGAAATAACTATTCCGTCGAATGTTCCAAGTGTTATTTACCATTTGATCTGTCGATATTGTTCTGAATCGGACAGTGCATAAATATTAGAAAGATTGACATGAAAAGAAAGGTATGAGCGGATGCGAGGGTGAAGGACAGATTTCTAGGTTCCCAATTTACGTACTTACGTCATTACAAGCTGCCTGTCGCCGGCGGGAAGTACGAGGTACTTCATCTCGCCACTTTCTTGTTGCATTACTTTCATCCAAATGTGCAACTCTCTTACTCTTTTTACCATCGACCTTGACTCACTGGGTTGCCCGCCGCATAGTCGACTTACGCCTGGTTCTCCCGGCTCGTTGGAGCCATAACAGTAAATTGATGAGCCCGCGGGGCGGGTTTCTTCCGACAACTGTTGCCTCAACGCGGACACACTCGCATTTGCACGCTGGTTCCTCGATCTCTCGAATTTACCGCAAGATCACCCGAGGCCAGGCGTACGGTTCTCCCTGTAAAAAAGTTCACGGAATCGTAAAAGTCAATGCTGGACAGCGATCGCGGCTCGCCCCGTGCCCGTACGCAAGGGAATTTCCGTTTCTCTTTCAACGGTTCGTCCGATCGTTAATTGCCAATCGGGACGAGATATCGTGTATACCCGTGGTCCAGTTCTCAGGTTTCGTGAAAGTAAAGAAAGGACGATTAAACCACTAGAAAATGGTCGCCCGCCAGGAAAACGGGCAAACCGCCTGCTGTTTTTTATACTACGGGAAGATGGCGAAGAATAAGTAACGGTTTTTGGGAGAAAGTCGATCTCAAATTTCTTACAGGCCGAAAGATCGTCACCGCGACCCGATGTTCCGCGCCAGTGGTTGTTTTCACCCCATTTGCGAGACGACCCATGGTCCCGTTTGCACACGAGTCGACGACCTCCATGCATAAGCACTGGACACACGAAGGCTGTCCCGATTCGCCGTAGGCCTAATTAGTCGTATTAATTGCCCACGGGGGACAGCCGTCGATCGTTTTCTTCGAACGACGACTTTCGATCGCCGTTAATTACGACTTTTACCAGCAATTTCACTAGTTTCTTCTCGTTTGCCGCGGATTTAATTACACGCACTATCGTGCCTCGTTAATCAGGGTGACGCAAGATGTGACCATTGACTGAATTGATTCAGAAATTGTAGGAAAGAGGTCACCCTTCCAGGAATTTGAAGAATGTATTTAAGGGGACTAGGCAGTCGAAAAAACGTTTTTTTTTTTATTGCATTTTCCGAAAGTACTATCTTTTCTGAATAAAATGCCGCCTGGTTTCTAGTAAAGTTCGAAAAATGGTAGATTTGGCAGCTAAAAACGTCAAGCGGCAACCTATAGCGTCGCCTTTGCCCAGAAACTTTAAACACGTTTTCCTCGAAATCTTTTCTCTCATGCTTTTTTCCTGATTGTGAACGAATGGAGGTTCAGATCGACTTGAAAAAAATTACAGGATGTGTAAAACATGTGCCATTTCCGACCAAACCTCTGATATGGTCCGTAAAAATTCGAGATTTTGATAAAAAAATTAAAAAGTCACCGGATGTTAGTAGCGCACAAACAAGAACGAATTTTTCTCGGAAAAATCGCCGTTTTTCAGCCACCAATCGCATAATTTTGATTTAATTTGTGTTTTTATAGGTTTGGCTGGAAACTATGAATCCAAAAAATAATAATCCCACCTTTAAAATCGGATTGTGTCACATTTTAAGACCGATATTAAGGCAAAACGACGGAACAACGTTAAAATGTTTACCCGTCTGCAGCGCCATTTTTAAAGCACATATATATTTCTTACCATTTATTTTTCAATCCGTATGGTAGTAATAAACATTGGGTAAATGGATACATCTGGATGTGCTTTCATTTTTTTACAAATACATAAAGGACAGAGTCTCTTTTTCACGAAAAACGACTGCCTAGTCCCCTTAATATAAATTGAATGTTAGACTTGTGATTCAGTGGTTTATTAAAAATATTTTTATTAATTGAATTATTGAAGGGTAATTCTCCAGGCGGAATTCATTTAGGATCCTCCAAAGGAAGTTGGTTTCCGGCGGTTTTAGGCACTGACGCGCGTCTGGCGATTAACAGCCCGTAAAACTAACTACGTACAACGCACTTTCTTGCCGTTAGAAATTGGTGAAATCTCCGATCACGGTGAACCATCTCGGTTCTTGCACCTCCTCGTTTCTGTTTTTCGAGTCTCCGCTGTGCGACAGAGGATTGCCGAACGACGACGTTTTGCTTCTTTCCTTTCCGTTTCCGTGACTGCAATCGAGCGTGCTGCCAGTTCCTAGACTTCCTACGGACTATTTGCCAACGGCTGTCGATCTACCGAGACAGGTGCAAAGGCAAATATGTGAGACTGGGCAGAAGCGTTTCTAAGTAGAGTTTGCTTTCATTTGTGCTCCTTAAACCATGCGAACTTCATGGCAATGTTTCTTAACAAAACAATTACTCGGACATGTCAATTGAAGCTTCAAAGAGGAAGCTTCCCACGAAAGAGAAAAGTGTCTAAAATGATTCTAACTCACCTTCGAATGGCAGGACGCTCAGATTTCCATCCCCGGTTAGTACCTCGTGCCATAAATCCGTGCTGGAGCAGTCCTCGTGGGAATAATCACGTCGATTGTTGCTTCCATTAACCGCGATCGAAGGGGATAAAGCTGAGGTGCGGTTACGGTAATTGTGCACTTGTTACGTGTCGCTAGTTGAATTCCTTTGCCGCCCGTACTCGAAAGCCGCGCCAAATTCCATTAACGCGGGGTATACAGCCGAAGGGGAAAAGCGTGGAGAAAAAACCGGGTACTTCCCGTCTGAACTGCGATTGGAACGGTAGCGAATGCACGACGGTTGTGTCCACACATCCGGCCTAACGAGTGTTTTGCTTGGTCGCCCGTTGGCGACGTTCTAACTAGAGCGTCAAAGTTTGCATTCGAGAATCCACTGTTCATCAATCATTCCCCCTCGCGGGGGCATAGCGCGCGCGTGGCTTTCTTCCAGAACGGTTTTCTCGGCTACGTTTCAACACCACATCCGCGAAAGCGTTTTTCTGGAAACGGGGACCCTAGGTGGTCGACATCCTTACACTTGAATTCAATTCATGCGTCGCATAATACAGCGACTCACGGCTTCATTCGTGTAAAGCCCAGAGAATAATTGATCCCATTAAATAGCTTCCACCCGCAAAGGTGCAAAACTTCAGGTCCTCGAAGCGCAAAGTGTCCACTCGATATCCCAAGCAGGGGAACGTGTTGGCGTTGCGACGCGTCTGACGCGACGGATAGTTTCTGATATCAGAAAAGTGGAAGTTTCGCTGCCACGAAAAAGAAAGTCCCGAGAGAAAATTTCTGTTGCTCGCCGTGATAATGGACGGATCCCGTTGCATTAATGCATCCGGCTGTAAGCGTGCAGCGTGAAGCTATCGATTATCGTAAGTGCTATAACAAAAGAGCATGCTAGAACGATCGAGTCGTCGTTTAAAAGTGGGACAGGACGAAACGTGACTTCGCTCGTCCACCTAACAGGTACGAGTTCTTCTGGCACGAGCCCCGTAAACAAAATACCCCGCCACGCCGAGGAACGGCGAAATACGGAAACAGTTCTCCACTTTCCATCGACCTTATTCTTTTTCTTCCTCAACTGAAGGATGTCTGTGCCTTTCGCGCAGGTGTGACAATCCCGTGAGAAACGGAGCTTCGATTCTTCGCGTCCGTTTCGCTTGATATGCGTAACAGGTATACGGGGGACGTTATTAACGACTCGGAGCTCGAAGGCTTCTAAGACAATTTGCATAAGGAAGTACACATACGTATTGCCAAGCATCGACGTAGAATTATGCCTATAAATAGGCGGGCAGTTCGACAATAGAAAAGAATACGTCTCAAGTACAACCGAAGGTCGGTAAAAAGACACCGATTTATTCAAGAAGGAAGAGCGCTTATCTTTTACGTTTTCTCTTCTGATATAGTCGTTACCAGAAATCGCTCACTTCACCACAACTCGTAACAATACCGTAAACTGGCGGAATATTGGCAGTACGGGGTACCATTGGCATCTACTTAACATCTATTAAAAAGGAAAAGGAAAAAAATTGTATGCATTTTCACACTTGTAGTACAATCACAAACGATGCAATGTTATTATAGGATACCTAAACCAAATTTAAAAATGATAATTAAAAAAATATATAAAAAATAAATAAAAAATAGAGTGCATTGAACGTGAAAAGAAACAAATTTAAGTGTTAAGTCCAGATGTGGTAAAATTTTCACTTTTTAGTGCTATTTATATATGATGTGCCAATGTTACCCGGTTACGGGGTAAGTATTTATACGGGCAGGTATTTAACATGTATTAAAGAAGGATAAGGACAACAATTTGCAATGTTACAAACACAAAAAATGCAATGTTATGATAAGCGACTTAAAGCAACTGTAAAATCTTTATATTATATAGCAAAATGGTCCGAAAACATGCCAATGCTCCCTCAGTTTACGGTACCGCCCTATTCTATCGACTTCGCTGAATTCTGTGATCTAAGAATGTTTCGAACAGTAGTAACGACAATTGTTTTTATCGATAATGGCAGTACTCCAATTCCATCCTTGTGCACTTCGTCAGCTAACGCTTTTAACTGTTAGGCGAAAATGAGGTGCTCAGCTTGTACGAATTAATTGCCGTGCCATTATAGGCGCTGAGGTCCTTAGGTGGACAGGAACCGATTAATTTCTCGAATCGCTTCCACTCTCATAAATGTCACCGACGAATCGCTGCCATATTCGTCCGTCTTTTCATGGAAACGTCAGCGTAGTTCGCACGGTAAGGAGCAAACCGACCTTCGCTTTATCATCCGTCGGAGTTTCTGGATATGGTTATCTCTGTACACATCGTGCATTATGAATCGCCCTGTCCTGACGAACGTCCCCGGTCAACGTTTCTCTATAACTCTGTCTTGAATCGGACGTGCCGGTCCCGAGCAAACGGCAAAGAAGTATCGCCTTGTTCTGCTTCCAGACAGCCGCGAGTAAAAGCGAAAGGTACTTCGTCTCGCGTAGCATCCTACCGCGATAAAAACGTGGCCTAACCTCACGTATCTTACTAGCTGACAAAGTTGCGGCGCTAACTTCATCGTGAGAACTGGTGGTTGCGCCGATCGTGGCCGACTCGATGGTCACCATGACGCTCGAGGAATGCCTGGCGTCCGTTGTGCTCTTCAACTCCATCTCGTTTCTCTTCATCCTTCATCATTCGCGCCGATTGTTCGTCTAAAGAGCGTCACATTTGGCGTTACTTAACAGTAATCGTTCACGAGAGGCTCGCCGTTATGGGACAACCTAATGGCGCGTCGAGAGTGCCAAATGCCAATTCCTTCGGTGACAATCTCTGTCGGACATTAATTCTCTGTTGCGAGAGGAGAACGTGTTGTTAGAGGAACGAGTGCAGAAAAACGAAACTTAACTAACGTCTACGAAGTTCAAACAGCTGGATCTGGCATTCGCGTAGTGCGACTTGTCGGGCACCAGTGCTGCTGCATCACTGTTGCAAATAAATGCAAGGTGCACTGTATTAATGGTCGCAGTGCACGAGCAATGAATGCAAATACATGTGAGAGAAAATACAAGATTCTATTTAAAAAATGGCTGCAGTTGCGCGTTGTAGATGGATCAGTGTTTACCGAGGAAGTTGCATTGTGGGTTCGGCGAAGAGGTTCCGGGGAGAGTGAAGAGAAAGAAAAGGAATTCACGTGTGTGCAGTGAAGATCAACGAAGTTAAGACGATGCAATTGGGTATTGTGGCTCGTGCTTCATTCACCAGAAACGTACCCTGCTTCATCACCGTCACCTGCACAGCCCGAGGCTCCATGAGACGTGCAGATTCGTTGGTATTCCGTCCGGCTGTTAATTAGCAATCAACCAGACCACTGGTAAAACTCTGGGAATACCATGATCTGCTGCCATAAGTCTCGGTACTTGCTTCACTTCCTGCACTTAATGGGATACCAGTTTGTCGGCCGCCCTGCTAGGCCACAATATAAAATAACCGGTGCAATTCGTGCGTGTTCATGCGTATACAAATACACATACACCGGCCGTCGCGGCGTACTGGGTCACGCGCCCAGACATGCCTCTACCCTCTACTTTACTTACCAGCCAACCCACATCCTAGCTTCGCTCCGTTACGTCACTCTACTGCGCCACCACGCGACCACCGCGGAATAGTAGCGTCGTTCCATCCTGAGCCACCGTTTCCACTGGACGATTCTAATTTATTCCTCGAAGCGATCGATCTATTCCTCTTTTCCTAACCCCAGTGAACGTTTCCGCGGACAAATCGGGCCATCCACCTGAGTTTCGCGTTTCACGCGACACGCGTTACATCTCACGAAACGGAGATATCGGGCGGAACGGTAATACCGATTCGAGACCCAATAGCGGACAGGTCGAAAGTAAGGTGTCACGAAAGATTGCCATCTGGAATCTCCTAATGGCCATGGAAAAAAATTTCAGACAGCATGAGAACGTGAACTCCGCGCGAGACGGAGTCGAAAAGGCCTCGACCGATTCCCGGAAGAAATATGGAAAGCCCAGCCCAGGGGAGTCAGAGGCCCGTGGCGAAAAAGCGTTCTCTTTGTCGCCGGATTGTTTCGCGTCGCAGTGAAATATTACAGCATTTCGCGGCCGTTTCACGCGGCAACGGTAGATAGCGCTTTGTTGACAAAAAGGCCGGTGTTCCGACTAATTACCAGCCAGCGAAGACAAGCCCTGGACAGCGGTGTACAGGCCTGCAATTTCACGTCTCGCGGCTCTCTAGCCGTCGCGTTGCTCTTACATAAAGCCCGTGCCGGTGTCGGGAGCGATTTCTGCCCGCTCTCGATCGATACGCTCGACCGCTATTTTAATAACCGGCACCGAATATGAGGCACTCGAGGTGACCGCAGGAACCGCGCGATGGAGAAGCCGGCAGTTCTGAAATTTGAAAGACGAGCGTCCGGTACGCTCGCTTTGCCGGGTAATTTTACAATTGCGCACTCGATACTTCGATACTCTTCGCACTGTTCACCGCAGAGTAGAAATTCGTGGGTGAAGTTTATTTCACGCTGCCGCGTGACAGCTGGATCGTGTGTCGCGGTGGTTGGTGATACGTTGCCGGTGTTCCTGGGATCCCAATGCACGGCAGGGCAAGAAGTAGGTATTAAGCAAGGGATACGCATGGCGAAGACAACGGGGTAGAGCCTCCTCGAGGGAAAGCACAGCCGAGCTCGACAATTAGGCGTAAGCGTTCGACGAATTGCGACAAATTCACCGTCTGCTCGCGGAGCTTTCGACACATCCTGTTCCATTTCCACAAGTTATACGGAACGGAAGGAAAAAAACGAGACGAAATCGTGGCAGCCAGGCGAGCCTATTGTCCTCCTTGGGCGGGTAGCACCCACGTCTCCGTCGAGGGAGTGGGAAGCCACCTTTATGGCTATGATCAGCCGGCACACAAGAGCGTGCAAAACGCGGAGACGGTGCGACGAGGTCGGGAAAGTGGCGACCCGCCGTCCTCGATCCTTCACCGCCGCTCTATCCTGCCACCACCGCACCCCTCGCCCGACGGAAACTGTTCCTGGATCGATACGTCAAAGTGCAATCACGCACGTCAATTGCGCCCGGCGCGCGGCTGCCCTCGCGTCTCCCATGCGCGCGTCAATCTCGTCCACTTCCTCCAAGCGCTTCCTCCTGTCGGCGATGCTGTAACGGCGTAATCAAGATTCCCTTTTTGTTCGCGGAGAAGTCGAAAGTTCGGTCCAGATACGTTCGCTGCAGAGCGCGGAGTAAAAGTAGCGCTGACGAGCTCGTCGCCGGCAACACTCCGTTGCATCGGTACGTTTGCTCGATGAATCGCGGACAGAGGTTACTTAGTTTTCGTCGGCTTCGAGAGATCTCCCGTGCGCCGAATCATTTCGCAGTGGGCAGACATCGCGTCGGTCGCGTGAGAAACGCGATGGAAAGTTTAAGAAACGGCGTGTTATTTGTTTTATCCCAGGATGACGCAACGCCTCGTTTTTGCCCGATCGACGGCTGACGGACCGTGCAACGAACTGTTCGAGTAGGCTAGCTACAGTTTCGTCGGGACTGCGAGGTGGCACGATTGCGTGACGATTCTGCCGCGGAGAGCGATATCGTCGGGATAAGCGGTTTTGCGACATTGAGACAGATGAAACGGTGGTCGCTTTGCAATGAGACGTGTCGCGAGGAAAAGTTAAGGTAGATCGCGGATACTGTGCCATTTATGTAATTGAAAACGAATGAATGCAACTTTTCGAACTGCTCGGCGGAGGAGGGATTGAATACCTCGCGTCGAAACGCGTGCGAGCCTTTCCCTTGCAAAAGAATCTTACTTGCGTACCAATAGTGCACAACGGTGTTCTACTCACCTTCGTACTCGCACGCGGTTGCGCACTCGTTTATCTTGATTAATTTAATGACTTGAAAAACATCGGGCGGTAAAACGAGCGGTAGAACGGTCTGTTCCAAGGTGCAGTGCTTAGGTCATACAATAGTACCAACGTGTATGTATAGTGTTTATCCTGCCGTCATATGCAAATTCGATTCTAGAAAAGAATTTTAACCAGGTCGTTTACCGCCAGACGAGATAAGTGCATATGTAGGATCTAAGGGGGACAGAAGAACATACAATTGTTGGAGAAATATAATTGCACGAGTAGAAAGAGTTGGAGGTTTTTCGATCGAGTAAAAGTCGAGAATGTTTCATTAGGCGATTCTTTCGATACAAATTTTATAAAATGAAGAAAAGCAACTTCCACTTTTCACTTCCTACTTTCATTTGAAATCTCAACCACACAGACGATTGCACTAAAAAAATACAGTGTCACGTAAGAGGCGCAGCAGCTTCAATTTAATCACTTTTCTCTCACCACGATGTCGTCAGCCCCAACTCCATGGACACCCTGTGTGTAACGAAATTCGAAGCTACGTGTACGCGTAAATACTCTATTTCGGCGGATATTGCAAGAATTTTTATCATATTTACAAAACAGAACGCGAAACTTGCAGTGCGATGGAATCACACGGTGATAAAATCGCGTATTAATTTCACAGCTTAATTAAACCCGCACACCGGAGATGGGAAGAGATTTATCGCCACCTGCGCAGGTAATCGCCCGAAACGCGCGTTCCATTGCGCTTTGACAAACACGAGCGCAGGTAGGCAGCGATCACGCGACCTCGCCTATCGGATACCTGTCGCGGTTGTTCCCGCGTATTCGGATCAGAAACGGTGATCATATGGCAGCGATTTTACGCACGTGAGAACTATAGCGAGGCGATTTCTTAATTAACTGTGCTTCCGTCACGTGCTGCTACTTTTCGCACGATTTTACTCCCAATACAGTCATCCCCGGCGATTGCAAAAGAGGCTCTAACCGCATAATGCGATTTTTGTGTAATTTTCCATAATTATTCCAACGATATCAATGGAATCGCTGTTACCGCAACAATTTATCTTAAGCAACCGCACGGACGATTACGCGAAGAGGTGCTGTCTGAGGAAGTAACCAGCTCGCCTCGATACTATTCTGATGATTAAACGGAGGTACTCTGATCGTATCGCCCACTATTTTTAAACTAATATCCGTGTACCGTTGTATGTTTATACATTGCAGTTATATGTACTTACATTGTGGGTTCTTACTTCGATGCGGTTTTTAACCTATATGTATTATTTCCGTACTGAGAACCAAATCATTTTGTTACTGGGCAGAGGCTGTTTGGAGATTTGGCGCTCCTAGGCTAACAAGTGTCCCTTTCCGCGAAATATCATAAAATTATTTAATTTAAAAGAGTCGAGAGAATTTCATACGAGTAAAGCATCAGCAACTCACATACGAGTTATTGATAATTTCCGGCTTCTTTTAGCCTATACACAAATTTGCCGCTGTTATTGGAAGTGAATCTCGTTATTATCTCGAAGATGGTCCATATAGAGAATCGAAACGTTCAAGCCACAAATGTACTCTGATCGATCTCAACCGAAGCTTCTATAAATTCCATTGCGGACTTCTCTAATTTTATTAGAATCCCCCAGGGCCGTTCCTGACGGGGGTGCAGAAATTGACCCTGCACCTGGGCGGCCAAACCTAGGGGCCACCGCAGGCCATTTATTATATGTAAAATTTGGATTAATAAGAATAATGATCGAAACTCTTTTGCATGATAACTGTTTAAAATTATGTATGCATAGATGTAAAAGTAAACACTGCATATTAAATTCTTAATTAAAGAATATTGAATTAATAAGGGCGGCAATATTGTTTTTGCACCTGAGCGGCCAAAACCCAGGAACGGCCCTGACTGAATCCCACTAGTGGCCGTCTAAAAGTCAGTGGCGCGCAAAGCATGTTCGGATTCGCGGTGACTTGTATTACACTCGCGGATCATGTATTCGCGGCTGGATACCTGACGACGCTGATTATTGTGTCCGTATCCCTGACATGACGTGACACCCTGGAACGTGACGTGCTGTTGGAGCGATAACTCTATATATACCGTTCGAAAGGTTCGAGGAACTGCAACGAACCGAAAGGCTTTCCCCGACGGAGCTGTAGCCTTCCTCGCGGGATGATTCGCGAGAAGACTAACAGGTTCGCTTTCACACAAAAGGCGATGTTTGCAGAAGCTCACTGCGCGTGAAACTGTTTGAATCACACAAGCAAAGGCATAATATACACTCGAGCCAGCCTCTCTGTTTGCGTTCCAAATAAGCTTAATTAAGGGTACTACTTAGGCAGTCGTTTTGTGTAGAAAATGAAGCATTTCTTTTTCAATTAATTACAAAGGAATAAATTGAAGCTGAGACTTGTTCTTTGACACAATGTTTATTAACATCATACGCTTTAAAAGAACATGTTTGTTCAGTTAAAAATGTGCATTGTATATGACGCTACAGATGGGTCATTAAAGAGGCTTTTTAATAAAGTTTCTTTTGTTTTGCAGCGATTTTAACGAAACGAAACGAAATTCAGCGACCTGCTTGTAAATTCTACTGTTTAGAACACCTTTGGTTCTGCACTGAACCTATAAAAGAAGCAAAGTTATCAAAATGACTGCTACAAAATGACGATTTTTAAAAAAAGTACTTTCTTCGTTAGACAAAGATGAGGATTTAGTTTTTTTTCATAAAGAATAAGAGTTTCTATTAACTTCAATTTTAATCGATAGGAACCTCCGTTTTTGAGTTATCACTGCAAAACAAAAGAAACATTTTTAAAAAGCCTCCTTGAATGACCCATCTGTAGCGTCATATACAATGCATATTTTTGATGTTAATAAACTTCGTGTTAAAGAACAAGTCTCATCATCAATTTACTAGTTCGTAATTAAATGAAAAAGAAAAGCTTCATTTTCGACAAAAACGTCTGCCTAATACTCTTAAGCGAGCAGTAAAAGTGATAACGCAGAAGATCTAGCCTCCAGTTTATCCTTCACCGTATTTCCACGATACACAACAAACGCGCCGCAGAAAGAAAACGCGCATTACGCTTTTCTCTGTTTGCACTCCGACGTGGCTCTGAAACCACGATGCGGTACGATCCAATTAAAATTAGAACGCGGTTCCGACCGCGAGCAGAGTACGCTCGGTGGTCCGTAATCGCAGATCTGGTGTCGGTTAATCCGCTAATTTTTCCGCGCAACTATGTATTCTGTCGCGTGATACTCGATACGTCGAAAGCTCCTCGCTTTCAATCGGGGGAAAGTCCGCTGGCCTGTGGAGTGTGGGCGCGAGATTTTCTATCATCATTGTCGTATATCCTGATTGCACTCTTCCACAGTAGGCATTTTTATTGTCAGTAACATTTCCGATACGTACATGCGACGAGTAATGTGACACGGCTCGAGGATATCGATGGCGTCGCAGCAGAGGATTTTACTGTCCATTGAACGGCGAAATCGAGCTGACTCTGCCGTAAGAGATGTCCCATACACCGGAGGAAAGTGGGATAGTAATAAAACAGACGCATGCTGAGTGGATTACGTAAATATAAAATATAAACTATTTTCCGCAACTGGTGGCAATAGACGCCGCGTGGCGTTCGACATTATGCTCGATCGTTCTTTAATTTCCTATTTGCAAAGTTCAAGGAAGTGTAATCGAATAATGCCTTCGTCCCTCGACAATCGTGCAATGTCCTTCAATTTCACGAGCACAAGCTAGCCACGGTTTTATTTGTTTTCTGGCCGACCTACATTTACTCGCTCCCCGTGGCGGAAAACCGCTCGATGATTTCACGTGAAGTTTTCCGCGGCCTTGGCAGCGTGGCTCCCCATATCGTATAAATTAATCGATAATATGTATGAGGTGAAACACCGTGTCCACGATACCTTGGCAGCGATGCCGCCCGAGATCGACAAAGCGAATCGCAATTCACCCACGTTGTACGCCACGGCGCTGAAAGAGATGCACGGCGACGAGGTGGGGGAGGACAACGAGTGAAACTTCTTTTATCGGCCGGAACTACGCGTCTCCTCTTTTTTTTTTATCGGCGAGTGCATGCACCCAACTTTCTTCTTTTGCGCGTGAACACGCCGGACGAGAGCGTTCCACGCTCCGTTCACAAGCGGAGGCGAGACCAAGGAGGAAGCCATCCTTCGATACAATAACGCCGCTGAACGCGCGTAACGACAGCTGATAATTGTAGGCTCGAACGATGCTTCGCGGTGAAGATACACACGCGTCCAGGCGTGAGGTAATCGTCATCCACTGCAATTGCACTGATTTATAGCTTCCTTTCGACCAGTTACATCCGTTTGTTTTGCCAATAACAAGATCGAGATTGGGAACCGAGTTTCTACGTGTGTGCCTGACGCCTTGCCTGTGGTATTTCTCTGCCGTTTTATGCGAAGTATTCCAGGGGTACAAGCTCGAGAAATGGTAGTAAATGGGTGTCGGATATTTAAAGGGAATGTTGATTATCATTGCATAAGATGAAACGTTAGTCCATGTCCAGGAGTAAGTTATATCCACAGTTTCCACGAGTCTTCTTCAGGCTCGGCTTGCTACAGTGGCCCCCAAACAAGCCTATCTCCATACAGAACGGTTCCTTTTACTTTCCGTCTGCTCCGCGAGTATAGAACACAATCAAATTTCCGCTACGTGCTTCTAATGCGCATACTTTCATGCCCCTCGTGTGCTGCGCGTTTCACTGACAATGGGAAAGAGAGGGTTTTAGGTGTCTGCCTCCGATTGCTTTGGTTTTAGATATGTTTTAGATGGCCGAAAAATAACAAATTGCGTGCCTTTTTATTTTAGCCCATTTGCATACTTAGGGGGTGAAACCAACCATCAATGTTCTTAAGAAGAGGTACAAAAGCAAATGAAATTTACATCGAGTGTTAATCAACACAATGTTATAATATTCTTTACAATGTCAATAGGAACTTTTGTAGCTCTTGTGAAATTTGGGGAGTGGTTTGATCCCTAAACATGCGAACGGGCCAAAATAAAAAAAACATATTTGTTATTCTTCGGTTCTTTGAAACATATCCAAAAATCGAAGCAATCGGATGTGGACACCTAAAAATCTTATGAACTTTAAGGGATGATTTCACCCCCTAAATATACACACGAGCCAAAATAAAAAACACATATTTGTTATTTGTCGATAAAAGATACCCCAAAAGCCAAAGCTATCGGAGGCGGACAGCTAAAAACCTCCCCTTACGAGCAAAACGGTCCAGATGTTCTGTATCGCCTCTCGTGAATATTTGTTCCGGTTTTTCGCAGCATTTACCGAAGCGCTCACCTTTGATCCGCCAACGATCAACTTTTCGCTGGCTGATCGAATGTCAAGCTCACGACAGGGTAACCACACCGTTCACTTTGTGTTCCGACGTGTAATGCGCCAAAGAAACAGCGCTGGCTCGGCGAGGGATCAGTATGCTCTTCAGGGTTTCCTTGACGAGCCGCACGCTCTGTTGATGACTGTCTGGCACGAAAATTTTGGTCAATGATTACACGTGGCTAGAATACGGAAACATTCGGGCGCGTGTCCGCGAAGAAAGTACGTGGCAGGCTCGATCCTCTTTTTCTTTTCAGTCACGCGTCCCTGATGGACGTAAAGATTCGTGTGAACCTCCGTGACCGCTGGCATATTTTATGCAGAACAGCGCTGGGGGCCATGTGAACGGCACGATGTTAAAATACATTGGCTGGAGTGGGCTGAAATTGTTACGGCTTCGCGAGTACGCATTAATTGCAGGAAGTTCCACTCGCTTGGTCAAACATTTTGGTCTAACGACATCTTGGAAGCTTTGCCAGTTTTCTTTAGCATTCATAACATTCAGGTGTGCAGGAGAATTAGGAATCCTTCCATTTTTTTCACGACAAGTTACTCTTGATCAGGAAGGTCCTCCAATCGGTCCACGGACCTTTGCAATCTGCGCTGCGATTCATGAAAAAATCGTGTTTCCACTCGAGCTATTTTGCTCGACCCAGAAAATGGCGGCACGCAACCGAGCTGGGTAAAGCACCACAAATTGTTTCAAATTTCCGCAATCGAGACGCATTACGTTTCATCAGAACGCTGCCAGGAATGAGTTATCTCGGTTAATCCGACCAGAAGCCTGAAATTACCGCGGAGGCTTTCTGCATTTATTAACGATAAAGGTACCGTTAAAGGTCAGGCGACGCGTGATAGAGGGTACCCGGGCGTAATTGGGACCGTAAAGATTGAAAGCCGCAGCGCACAGCGAAACGAACGCGTGGTCCGTTTCGTGGACTGTCTTGAAAATCGTACAAGAAAAACGCCTTTCACGTGCCCTCAATCTTTACATGCGTGGAGGAGCATTGAGAGAAAACACGTCCGTTTCGGTGATCAAAGATCGCCGCGTGCCTTTCTTCCAGTTTTTGCGAGTGATCATCTCGTTTTGTTTGGTATCTGTAGAAGACGTTACTGGAATTGTTTGCACTTTCTTGACGTCATTACCGGCAATGAACACGCGAAGCATTCTCCCTTTGCGCAAAAAGTTCGGCGGTCGACGATCAGTTCGAATGAAAGAAACAGGTACCTACCAATGCAAAGTATAATAAATTGCACTTATTAGATTAGTACAAGTAAAGATTTACAATTGATTGGCAAAGAAACGTAGCCAAGGACGAAGGAGGCCGATATTTTTTGCAGTCCGCATTTCCAACATCGTTTCATAAACCATAAACGTTTGAAAATTAGTCAACAGCTGGTTGGGAAATCGGTGCTCGCACGGAGGAGGAAGAACGTTTTGCTCAACGTCTCACCGATTAATGATTCATTAGCTAACCGATTTTCAGACGCCGCCGGCTGGACCATTGAACGGGGCTATTGGCGCGTGTAAATAATTCATGAGATTTGCAATACCCGGTGGCTGTTCCATTAAACACAACTAATTACAGGCGAGCGCTTACAAGGAAGTTGCCAAAATTCCCAATGTCGTCGATCCCATTAATTAAGTGTGTCGAGTGGCGGTTACGCAGCACACGCGCTTTAATTAACCGTACGCTTTCGAATCCGGTGCAAATGCAGGTCCTCGACGCAAGATACGTTGAAAGGTCGGACGGAAACTCAGGCAGTTCGCTCGGACGTTAATTAAGTCAAAGCGGTGCTTCATTAACCATACGAAGGTGCTCGACTTAATTAACTTAATTGCCACGGCTTAAGAATTCACCGTATTCGGATCGAATCCCCATAAAAAGACTGTCGACCCGTGATTTCTTTATTTCCCAACGCCCACGCTGCCTCGGTTGTTGCACGGTATCCGGAGAATGACCGCGGGCTTCCACATGGTAGAGAGAAATTCTGGCAGGCGAATGACACCGGCAGGGTCCATTGACAGTTGACGTTAAGCAAGAGAGGCCTGGTCTCTGGCCGTGGTCCTCGTGCACTTGACATTGGTTGAAACCAGTAGGCCATGATTCGTGCACGCACGAAACCAAGTAGTTCGACTGCTTTCGTACTGGTCGTTGCCTGTCGAATGCTATCTTTTATCGGCAAATGAACGGTGATGTCGCTCCCCTCAAGGTCAGCGCCAGGGATCGATGATCCTCCAACATATATCGCGTGCGCTGCTCGCATATGTTAATGGCGTGATGTAATGGAATTAACAACGATACGCTGGGTTCGAGATCCAGCAGATTAAAATCGATTCGACATCAAATCTGTCGAGCTTCTGAACGAACGTATTAACTGCCCGTAAAGGCTCGCAGCTTTGGAAGAATTTGGAAAGCGTGAAACTCCACCAAATTCACAATTGCGGGCACTGAATGCGAGTTATAGCGTAACGAAACTTTTTAAACACTACAAAGCCGGATGAACGCCTAGACGTCAAGCACAAGCGGCTAAAAGGGCAATAAACATTTAAGTTTACGATACTTTCGGTTTTAGAGTTGTAGGATTGCTGCGGTTGGTTCCCACGATACTTGGTGAAAACAGGAGTTTCAGATACTCGTAACTCGCTGACTAATATGCAATTCTCCCTTTTCCTCGCATTCAAGTCTGTAAGATATTGAAAGTTTATCGATGAGCTACGATATGTCACAGGTCAAACTTGCCACTTTCTTCACCAAATTATGTGCTATCGTACTCAATATTGTTGGATCAGGAACCGCCATAAAAGGGAGCACGGAATAAGAGACCATTGGTGAAGTTGGTTAAGGGGGAGCCCTATTTAGGACGCTAGGAATAAGGTGATTCTTGGGAATTTTTTTCTAAGGAACTGTTAAACGTATCTTTTCCAAATATTCAGGGTATTTAAGTTCGCATTCAGACAATAAAAATTAAGTTTTTCGTTACAAAGTGTTCGGTAGAAATGGAGATATATGAACACGTTCGTAGGGACAAATTTCCGATTATGTTGGAGGCTCCAATTCTTCCCTGAATTAAAAAAACCAAGGATTTTCTTGTTTCTAGTATAATTACGTTGTCGATGAACCTAACAAATGAAAAAAAAGTTAAAAATTGGCAGATTGGTGGGACTTAAAAAAAAGTTACGATTCTGCCCCAAGATATTTCGTACTATTTATGGGAAAAGAGTTATTCCATTCAATTTATTTATCAAAGTTTTAGGTCCATCGACAATGTAATTATACTGACACTCGTACAGATTAAGAATCTTTCGGAATATATTGTTTCGGAAAAGCCTGAGCCGGAAAATCACCTACTCCGTGAACATACCTCTTTTTTTAGATGCCATATTGATACTGTAAATAAACAATTAAAACAAATGGGAAAAAATCTTTTCAAATTATTTTTGTATAATATAAGAGTAGCTTAATAAATACCAAAAAGATTTATTTCGTTATATGTTGTACTTTACTGAGAAAAAATGTTTACAAATAGCTTGGTTTTTCGGCCGTTCAAAGTAGAATGACCCCTTAAGTGGCTGACCAGTAAGCAGAGGATTCGCAAGATCGTGGGTTCGAGTCCAGTGAATAGAACTTACAAAACCTATTCCTACAGCATTCAGAAACGTGCAACCGAAGCAAAAATTGTACTCCAACCGTTTGAAAGGATCGTAGGAAATACAATATTGATCCGAGGTTCTCTGACCAACTACTTAGCTGGACGCATCTGCTAAACGTGCTAGGTCACTGTAACGGTGAAAACATCATTCGTACGCACATAGTTGCTCGGATCGGCAGATCTACCGCGATCCTTGGGATGCCAGATCACTCTCTATTTCCGAAGCGAGCCAGCTGTCCCACGATCGTTCGTCTAAAACTGTGTCACGCTTTCTGCATCACTACTTGTCCAGCACGCAACCAATCAAACGCGAACGAAACCGATCTCGGCCTGATTCGTTGCTCGTGCAAGCCGATCGTGACAACGGTACCTGGCCTTCCGCTTCTATCGTCGCCGAGGGAGCTCGGTCCAATCCCCTTTAGCGAGCCATCGAAGGTGATCTGGCTACCACGAAGGAACCGATGATCGGCGATCTAAACGATCACCATTACAGAGACGAAACCCAGTTGAATGGGCTGGAGTGCCACTTTCTGACTAGGCCTTTAGGATCGCAACGTTGGTATCTACTTGATCGAAGTACAATAAGATTACGTGCGCGTTATGAAAGCGTAATTGGATTTTCCTTCTGGCTAAGCGATCCTAACGCAACCTCATTCTCCCTTTAAGAAAAGGGACTGGGCGTCTTTAAAAACGACATCGCGTTTCACCGTGCACAAGTTATCCAGGGTCGATTTCTCGTGACCCGAAATTTGCATTGTGTTCCGCGTTACCTTTAAATGGAGAGATGAACGGCGTTCTTTCGGGTCGAAGCCTCTTCAGACGATTCCGCTTAAGATACCGGCCACGGTATCGCCCGATCGAGAATTCGAATCGGATAATTCCGCCCCCTTTCTGGCGCCGGTGCCTTTTTCGCGTTTCTACAGGTATATAAAATTGTGCAATGTGACAGTCAATTTCCAGTAGTAAATTGAAAGTTAATAAAAAGGAATGGCGGCCGTGATGTAACGTCTTTCTTCTGTTGGCTGGTTTCACTTCAACAAACGGTCGTAAGCGATGCTTGCGTTTTTCATCGTATTATCAAGGTCCGCGGTGGTGAGAAATCGCGGCTAAACGGAAACTGGATCCTTGATTATAATTGGCGAGAAAGCTTTGTCCACTCGCCGGCCGCTTTTTCTGCGGGAATAGGAGGAAACGTAGCAGAGACGTGATACAATTGCATACGGTCTTTAATGCCACTTTACACCCCGCGCCTTGTCATAGAAGGCGCACAATTTTCAGGACTTCTCTTTTATCTCGCCGCATAATTGCACATTTATGCGACCAGGAACCCGGGCTTTCTAGCCGTCGGTAGCAACGGGGTTATCGAGACGCCTGTTTGATAGGCAGATGTTGAAACTGCAGGAAACGTTCGTTCCATCGTCCTAAACGTTATACACACGAAGACAAGTAATTCCAGTTCCAGCCTTCTCAATTTTCCTGGAACGAACCAGTTCCATTCTGACGAACTCATTTGGAGCACACTTTTGCATCGATCGGGTACGCCACTCCCCGGTTCGGCTAAGGATCTGACAAGTTCTTAGCTCGCTCAGAGTAGCGCGCACCGACATTGCTGCCACATCGATCGTTGTCCCATAAACCTGGTTAGATAATCTCCCAGAAGAGCGTAACCTTTGCCTACAGAAATTACGAACCTCGCGGACCGTGTTTCGCCTTTCGCATAACTGTGACGGATGAGCGATGCTCCAGTACAACGGAGATCGTTCTCATCCGGCGAACGACATCTCGAAGCATCGTGTAGGCGTATTCATTGCCGGTAAGCATGATTCACGTGTTCTTCGAGCGGCCCCTCGCGAAAACTAAACCACAAGTCATCAGGCGGCTGTACGTTTCTGCTAGACAGTCGGATGGATGGAAATGAAAATAAGGATGAGAGAAAGGGGCCGAGCTCTCGCGACGAGAAGCATTGACCTAGACGCGTAGCTGGATCTGCTAACACACTTAACGCCGAGGATAATACTGGAACGTCGATAACGTTGATGAACAGGCTGTAAATATGAAATATAGTTTGTAACTAATACACGCGGTTATTGATAACTGCCGATTTACGCTACGACGTAAGATCCATCTATCCCGTGTCATTTCGGAAATTTCTTCCATCGTCCCGAGCAACTTTCAAGCGGGATCGTTTCCACAATGATTGAGGCCGATTTCCACGGAATTGATAATGGTCATTATACGCGGCGTTACGAAAGATACAATATGGAACAACAGACTGAAAAAGACGACGGGGAAAGATAAGACGCGGCGATAGCGTTGAATCACGTCCGCCCAAGATCTTAATTGACACTCTCTCGCCGGGATAATCGATAAGATCTGAGGCTCGTAAGTTTAACCGTGAGCAGACGCAAATCGCTCTCAGCAACATTGATACATTAGGAGCCGTTTAACCTAGAAACGGTCGAGCCAGCGTATGTCAGGGCCCAATAAAAGCCTCAAGAATGCGAATAAATACACCTGTCGCGTAAACCTGATTTCTTTTTTACATGTACGTGCTCACGTATTCTGACGGGACATTCGAGGCGGCGATGAGGGGGATCGTTGGAAAACGTCGGGCGGAGGAGTTTAAAACAGCATCAACAGTTTCCCTTTGGATTCGAAATCGAGGGGAAAGCCGAGGACTTTTTGGCCACTTTGGACAACGTGGAAGGAGGCTGTAGTCGCGAGAGAGAAGGATAAGACGAGGAGGGTGTACCAGAAGTGGGGCGTAGGTGGAGCAGTAATTTCATGGAAGGATTGCCAATGAAAGTATTCCACCGGGGGCCCAGCTGATTGCTCGGCGGAGCATAAAATTCGTTGGGAATTAGTGGAAGCGCGATCTCGAATGTTAGTGGGACAATTTTAACGATAGTATCGGCCGTGAAACACCATGACCAGCGTGCGAGCGAACTTCCGGCGTCGCGTTGGTCGAGATAAGCCTTTCACTTGTATCAGCCGCTGGAGATGGTGATTAATTCAAAGCCGCTTACGACTGCCCGGCTTAAACTGCAGATTTATTGCGGGACCATCGGAATTTAAGCGTTCAAGCCCGCACACTGCCCCAAGAAACATGCTTTCTTTAATGAAACGAACCGCGTCGTGTAACAGTACGGAAGTGGAACGTTCACGACAGACGATGAGATTGTTGGAGTCTTTGGATTTAATTACAGGGAGAGATGAAGTCTCTCATTCGACCGGGAAGCAAATGGCTCTTCGCTCCAGGAAGGTTCGAGAATGCGAAACAACATTTCTCACCCCGAGATTTAATTTATGTGGAAGTAATTTCGAGGAGTAGTCAGCTACGAGGGAAGCTTAGGATTCGGCTTAGGACGCGGACACGCGAGAATGCATGTTACTGCAAAAAGCTGAGAAACCGCGTGATAGATGAGTGAGATTCTGTCCCGCATTAAGCATCAAAATGGAAAATAATTTAAGAGTAACTGAAAAATGATACCACTTGCTAAACTAACTGACAAGCATTGCGATTAATCACTGTGATATGAATCATGCCGAAATGATAGGCTGGACGTAATGAAAGAATAAACGCGTAGCAAATGTTGAATCGCAAATATAGTTAGAGTCCCTGCGTAGAGAAGAACGCGTAGCAATCTGAACGTAATCCAGTGACTAGAAAGCCACCGTTTGAGTGGACCGTTATTACATTCATTAGCGCAATCGAAGTGGCGTTTATGCGGCGTCGTTACGAAGCGCGCGAACCACGATGCAACAACACCCGGTGCACCTTCCCTTCACCTTCTAGCAACCGTCGGCTCTCGACCGGTGGTTTGCACAATACCTCGCTTTTGCACAAGCGAGAGACCGTTTAAGCGTTCTCCGTAAGATGAGACGAGGACAAGGACAAGGCCAAGTTCATTCGCGGATCATCGCACTTTCTATCTCGCGCTGCGCTCTGCAACACGCGGCATCGTCGTCTCTCGCCGTAAACGCATGGTATTCGGACATTGATTGTGGAAAATATTATCCGCAAGTATCTTTTCCGTGATGATTCGAGTATTTCACAATGGGTGGAAACCCTTTTCCCCGTGTCAACTTGAATATTAGATCAGTCGAGTTTGTTGGAAAACTTTGTTACAGATGTCGCAGTGAAATTAAGAGTCAATTGTTTTCTAGATGCAGTTTGAGTTGTTAGACCACTCGAATATTTCAGATCACGACTGGGCTCGAGTATTATAGATTAGCTGGAGTTCAGCCCGATTCGACATAAAATATTAGTGCTTAGAAACACTTTTCGTGCTCCATCGATACTTCTCGCGTGCTTTCTTAATCACTTTGGCATTTCGATCCCTCGGTCATCGACAGCAAGAACGAGGACGCGATGCCACGATCGAGTCACAACATAAAACCCAGCTCGTGTCGATACCGTTCCGTTGCGGCTTCACTTTTATTTGAACTTTACCTTTTGTTTGAACTTTAGAAAGATGAATCTCCCGCGCGAAATCCCATGACTCCCACGGTGCAAATACCTTTAACGACGTGTCTACAGAGAGCAAGCCTGGGCACACTTCGTCACTCACAACCGCGCCGATTCGCGTTCCGAATTCGACCACCCGTTTTCGAACTCCGCCTCCAAAAGGTGGTTCTATTATCGACGAATAATGTCTACGAGGGGAGCGAGTCGGATTACATAACAACATAAATAATTGAACCGTCTAATTGTGCGGGAAATAATTCTCGCGATCTTTATCGACACACGATAAAACGTAATATCATCACGCAACGTGGATTAGAGCGGGCTCTCACTTCCTAGCGCATGCTCGTGAGTATTCCGTAGCATATTCGGTTGACTATCCGTTACAGGCCGCTATACACGAGCTCATCGGTCCATTACAAATATATTTTGTGTCAATCGTAAACGTCATTCAGGAGCTATCGATTTTGCATCGCCATCTAATCGCGTGGTCGGACCATCAATTATCTATCCCCGTTTGTAAAACGA
This sequence comes from Andrena haemorrhoa, assembly GCA_910592295.1. Lineage (NCBI taxonomy): Eukaryota > Metazoa > Arthropoda > Insecta > Hymenoptera > Andrenidae > Andrena > Andrena haemorrhoa. Next base: position 11,183,820 of record OU342943.1, read on the forward strand.
CTACGCGAAATTGGGACATTGAACATTGCTTGTCCTTGAATACGGTTTGTAGGGATTTCATTATATTTTCCACTTTCTATGCTCCAGTTTTACTCGCGCGTGCGAGTTATGAGAAACGAGCAGAGCAAGTGAAACTATTGGCAGGTGTTTACGCGCAAATGAATGCTTACGCACAACACATTAGCGGGGAATTACTTATGTAATCAGTACCGGGGTTTAGTCGCGTAGCTCGATTAGAATCGTGCCTTCCGAAATTCGAAGCCTCCGGCGAATCGTCTGCATTTAACAGGAGCTAATCTAAGAAGCATCAGAACGCGCAGTGTCTTCTGACAGTTCAACGCGCAAACCGACATTCTCCATGTATGTAGCAGCGTTCTCGCCCCCGCTTAAGTGGAAACCGAAAGTTCAATTGCATTCCCATGAAAGGACAAACTTGGACTCGTGACAGGGGCAACGTCGAAGCCCTGACATTTAGTGGTCCCCTGTTTCCTCCGTGCCAGTTCGGCCTCCGTTGTCTCGACGGATCCTTTTCAGCGTGCGAAATGGATCGAACCGAGGCACACACACACTCTTTGAATGCGCATAAAGAGCAAATTGCACGGTTCAAGAGCGAGACCACGGGGGATAATCGACGCGAGAGAGTTGCCGCTCCCAAAACCAAAAGGACCGTGGTACGCAGAAGAAAAAGCCCCCGTCAGGATGAGAAATTGCCGAAAATTGATCTGACGGGACTCGAAAGCCGACAAAAAGACACCTGAGTGAGACGTTAATACCAACCACCGCACTCTGACGTGTCTGACGGAAATTTAATGACGGTAACCAGGCCCACAGGATTATCTGCGATATGCTACTGACAATCGCTGGATGAAAGTGAAGGGGTTTAATGAAAGTGCGCCACGTGGCCTCCTCTTCGATTCTTCAGAATCCTGTGCCTCAAATCTTCATTTAAAAAACCTTCGCCAGCGTTGAAAGTCCCGGTCGGGCCTCTTACAATCACACGTGGACGCTCCAAACTCGTAGCGCAATACGTTCTTCCATTTCGCCGAGCGGACTCATCTGTCTTCCCATGCGTAACAGTCACTTCTACGTCAGGCCGACGACGCTGACACTTTTGTTTCCAGCACCGACGAAGAAATTGGTCGGCTTATTACACACAGCCGTGCATTGTTTGTACTGCGGCGCGTCCTACAACTGGGCTGGCACGACATTGCTTCATCGCGCTGTCATCATAAAGAGCATCCGCGTGACGGCTTCCACCCGCGACTCGTGGGTGGACTCTCTAGCCGGGGACACCGCGGATCAGCCTGGATTACGTAAACCGCGTTTCCCCGTACGCGCGATCGCATTCTCGTTACGTAAAGCTATGAAAATTATATAATGAAACGGCGCGATACGGGACCGGCGGGGGGGCTGCGCTCCTGCCTGATGACACATCGAATGGGGAGATCTGTCGTTGGGGGTGCAGCGTCAAGTATGTATGCACGGTGAAAGTCCCGACGGAGTTATCGCCTGGGACAAGTCGTTCGGTGTCTCCAATTGTGAGCGCGCGTTGTTTGAAGCGCAGGGCTGCGACGCGGAGCGTCTACTTTTCCTGCCGTTTCCTCGACACCTTCGTTTCGATTCCATTTTCCCGTTGCCACGCCGACATTCCGGCGCCTATCGGAATCTGATTCGAAACATCATTGTTCGCATGAATTATTCACGCTTTCTACTTTTACCCTTAATAAATGTCTTCATAGATTTCGCTCGTATTGGCTTTGCATCGCCATTTGTAGCTCCGGAACGGTCTAGCAACAATCTTGCTTTAGAAACACATAGAATGCGGTTTCGCGGAATTGCCGGCCGAAGCGTTGCGGCGAGACGGAGCTTTCGATTCGACGATTAAGCCTCATTTATCCGCGTGGCAGACTCTATTAATTTAATATTTGAAATTTTTCGGCGCGTACCATGCGGAACACTTGTGCCGAGGGGTGGAGTTCTGTGATACGAAATTGCATCGCATTTGTTGCCGGTTCCGTCAGACTTCCGTGGCTTCGGAACGGACAGTGAATCAGGGAAGTGAATTGTTGAGCACGAAGCTGGCTACCGTGCGTCGAGAGGCGGATATGGAACAAAATCGAGGGATTTACTGAATCTCTGGCGGCAATAAATCCAGATCTGCATCCTTTTCTTGCTCCGTTGGTTGCGCAAGCGGCGCATTTACGAAATTGGCTGCGAGGTGGCAAAGAAAAACCTGGCCTGGTCTGTTTCGTGGGTTCCTTTTTATAAATAGCAGCTTCACGTAATTTAGGGTATCCCGTTGCTAAAATGTCGTTGCGACATTGCGATTTTCCGCGAGCGAGTCGTATTTCATTCGGCCTGGGTGGTTCGATTCGTAACGATCGGTAACAAGTGGGTTCAGGACTTTCGCGCTGCACGCGCTGACGAGGATCAACGAAAGCCACGCGGAATGGGGCAATTATTGATATTGCGTTTCCAGTTAGTACTGCGACCCGTGTTACTCGAGGTCTGGAAACGTTCGATTCCCTTACGCGGCTCTGAAGATCGACGAAACCAGGTGGACATGCAATTGGAATCGCCATTTGGATTATGTCTGGAGAAACTTCTCTAACGATCTACCTGAATTTTCCAAGGAAACGTTGCAAAACAGCGACTTCCATACACATCCTAGAAACGTCGGTAATTTCTATGCATTGTAGCTATGAATATTGATTCTGGGAAGATTTGTCGGGTACTTTGATGCTCGAAGAATTATATCCTCCAAACGCTTGATTCGTGATTTACAGCCAATTTGTTTAAACGCGACACCTGACATACATATAGATAATCCTTTCTAATGGAATATGAAGAAATTACTAAGGAAACGAAACATCGATTTCTCTTCGTTTCAATTATCAACGATTTCATTTTCAAACGATTTTCCTAATCAATCACATTCTAAGCGCCGACTTCTGGAAGTCATGTGAAATTCACTCGATTCACTCTCGTTCTCAGAACCTTGAGTATCGCTTACTAAAGTCGCGGCACGCTGCAGGCACACAGAGAAGCTTCCAAGCTCGTGCGTGGCTCGAAAGCTCTCCGGGTATGGCTGCCCGGCAAAAGAACTCGCATACCAAGGGAGCGGTATAATTCATCCCGAGGAGAATTTTTCCGTCGCGATGGACGTTCGGTGCAGGATCGTAAATAATGCACACCTATGCCAGTCGCGGACGAGGCCGACCGCCTGGTGTGCGACCAGATAGAATGGTGAATTGCAATACTATAACCCTTTATGCCGAGTGCCTATAGTTGCACAAGGGTAGTCAAACATCGAAAAGCAATTCTGGTATAATCTTCTCTTTCTATCAGGTCTAAAATATAGAACGACAATTACTATGAGTGCACTGTGATTCAGTGAATATAAAACACCTTAATAGTACTCTCCATGCACAGAAACATGGTGTGAGTCTGAATTCTACGACAATACAGAATTATATTTCTGCAGATCCTCTGACTATGGCCAAGGTTCTGTCAAAGAGTTACAGGTAGTGATAGGACTGATACCAATACTATTGATGGTGATGATTATTATTATTATTATTATTAATATTATTTCTAAATAAAAAAGGCACAAAATTCTATACATTAAGCAATAATGTATATAATTTATTAATAAAAATTCATGATCTTGATTCCTACTCCTACTTAATTGTTACTTTATCAAATCATGATTGGCAATAAATAATATTTTCGTGAAGTACTAAATTGCAAATCGCAACCGATACTTTCGTACAAGCATGAAGCAGGTATTGTATACATATTTTCAAGTAGATATCAAATAGATACCGACATTTTCAGGTAGGTATCAAATAGATATCAATATTTACGTGTAGGTATCAAACTGGTACCGATATTCTGGTATAGGTATCAAATAAGTATCGATATTTTTGTGTAGGTATCAAACGTGTAGGTATCGATACACTCGCATATGTAAGTATCAAAGAAGCATCGATTCCTTTTGATACCTTTGACTTTGATAGGTATGTATCAATACCAGATTGAACTTTGTAGAACGGTATCGATATGTACCGATACGGTATCAGTTCCATCACTATTCACTAGTTACAGGACCACGGTGTAATAATCTTAGAATGCTCTAAGGTAATAATAGACAGGTGTTCCGACTCTGTACCTTTTACCCCAGCGGTTTTGTGTGCTGATTTCTGTTTAATTCCCTTGGCCAACGCGAGAGGCGTCGTGGCTTAGAAGGCATATACATATGAATTAATGAGGCTGTAGTAGTAGAGATTTTAGTGGGATTAGTGGGCTTGACAAAAACAACAGGCCACGCATGTATATATATGTAAATGCCTTTACGACATCGACGAAATCTATCGGCCGCCGGAAGAACTAGGACGAAAAAGTCACACATTCTGAACAGGAGTCGGAACACCTGTCTATTAAAATAGGTTAATTTTTCAAATCGTCACAGCGGACTGACCCCTTAATACCTGCTACTATAGAGCAATCGTTGAACGTTGCAGCCGACACTTTTGTGGCCAGACGTATGTACTAGCGATATGTACTAGCTACCATGTGCAACTTCGACCGTATTTTCCACACGCAACGCTACGCAATCCGAAATTCCGGTGCGCGCGATTTTTCCCCGTCGCAATGATTTTTTCGCGCCAGAAAACCGGTTCGCGGGTCACGCGCGGAAAATTGATCTGGTGCCCGCTGGTTTATTCGCACCGGGGCGCGAACGGGAATAATTTTGCACGGGGACACTGATTTCGCAAGTGTTCAGACCAACGGAATACGATCTACTACCGGGGCAATGAGTTCGAGGAACTTTTAAATCGCATTTTGCTATGGATCCATTTATCGCAAAAAAGATTTGCGTAGGTATCAAATGGTGAATTTCTTTTGCGATGTTCCGTGGAAATGATCAAAGTAAGCGAATTTAATATGAAATCAGAACTAGATGTAAAGTAAACATATATTGCGATACGTATGGGCTCCATAATGGGCTTTTCATGCGGGGCGCGAGGCATCGGAGCGTAGTGAAAACAGCTCGATGCAGAAGTCACTGGAGCATTGTGATAATTAAGGGGAAATGCTGCACGAGGAAATGTGGAGTGTTGGTGTGACCATCAAATCACTTTGTTCGCGAGTCATAGCCATTATCGTGCACGCTCGCGGTCGCAGCATGCAGCCACGATAATTAACGAGTTAATCGCTGTTTATGATACTTATCCTGGAGCGTGATGATAGAGGCGAGGCTCGATTTCGAGAGCGACAAGTTTTCTCTGCTGCCGGGCAAAGACGCGCAGTCGCGGTTTCTTGCGCAACGAAGCACCGTTGATTATCTCACGGCCGACGTGGACGATGACCTGATGATAGCTTTCTTGGTCCGGGGATTCGCCCGTGTTCGTGACATTTCTACGAGCCACTGAAACCCATTCCCTCGTACACTTTTGCTGCACTAACAGGCGTGCTGGCCGAGATAAGCGAACGATCTCAGATCTGCGAGCGCGGTTTTCTTCTCCGAAGCGTGTCTTAATCGGGGCCATTTTTCCTTGCAAACCGAGAGGCGAATAACGATCGCAGATTTTATGGGTGATCCACGAGTAACCCTTTTTTGCACGGTTCTACTTTCTTCGAATAGATTCATTTCGTTGTATAATCCTGATGAGACGACCGACCGTACAGTGTCTGTGTAATGTTCCCGCTGTACGTGTGATATCCAGTGAAATGTAGTTACATAATGTACGGCGCTACATTATTACAACACCTACTTATCCGCGATAAACGGAGCGGTTTATCTTCCGTCAATCGCTAATTACCTAGATTTGCCACACTATACTTTATAGTCGTTCCGCGCCACTATTTCTTGTGCCGAATTTATTGTTACGCCCAGAAAAAGTATAAACATCTCTCTTACATGTGCATGTTTCCGTCTTCGGGTTACGTCACGTTCGTATTTTACAGTAGGCGACGTCTTGATGTCTATGAAGGACATTTCTTCGTTTCCAGGAATGCGCGAAGCAAGAGAGATCACGTTTGATCTTGAACTTGCATTGTATTCGATGCTTACAGCAAGTTCTATGCAGATGTAAAACATTTGCTTCTTTCGTTACAGATGGGACCGTCGACCAAACGCCAGCGTCCTCCTTCTGGACTCCCACTATCAAGACAGGCAACATCTTCACCGACGACACCTCAGGCTTCTTCCCCTCGAGCCACGGCCTGGTGCAGACGCATCCAAGTAGCGGAGTATTCCGAAGCGGTTTCGGTGGGATTGACAACCTCGGTAGCAGAGGGGTGACTGTCCGACCACCGAGGATGAGACCTCTGGACTACAGTGAACGTGCTACTGCTGAACTGCGGCGAAATCCGGCACTCTCTTCGCCTGACGAGTGTGCCAGGGCTTGCCGGGAGAACGAACCACCCAGGATATGTTACTACCACTTCACTCTTGAATATTACACCGTGCTGGGGGCGTGAGTATTCCGTGTTTCTGACCAGTAAATGGCATAGTGATGCGTAGCTCTTGCAAAGATTCATGAAGATCTTTAGAAGAGTATTGGAAAATCCTAGCTACAGACCTAAAGATTCAATTCTAGTCAAGCAGTAACTTAAAGTAGAAGAACAGCTTCAGTTGAACAGCAAGTTACGTTGCATTGATTCTTATTGTTCCGTTCCCTTGGTCCACAGTGCATGCCAAATTTGCACCCCGAACGCAACTAACGTCGTCTGGAGCGACTGCCAATGTGTCCTCGCTGACGGCGTGGAGAGGGGTATTTTAGCAGCGAACAGAATGGTGCCTGGGCCCAGCATCCAAGTCTGTCAGGGCGACAAGGTCGTGATAGACGTAGAGAATCATATCGAGGGGATGGAAGTGACCATTCACTGGCACGGCGTGTGGCAGAGAGAATCCCAATACTACGACGGCGTGCCGTTCGTAACGCAATGTCCCATCCAAGAGGGTAGCACATTCAGGTAATCATTCATCGCGGCGCGTTACAAGCCGACATTAAACTAATCCAAGCTGACTGCAGATTTCACCATCCTTGTAACTTCTTTCCTAATCCAGCATCATTTATCATCGCTCCGAAGTCATTATTGCAGGCTCAACAGAAATTATGCGTTGTGCGCAGGTACCAATGGATGGCTGGCAACGAAGGTACGCATTTCTGGCACGCTCACACTGGCTTACAGAAAATAGACGGTCTTTACGGAAGCATCGTGATCCGTCAACCGCCGAACAAAGACCCTAACAGCCACCTTTACGACTACGATCTGACTACTCACGTCATCCTACTCAGCGATTGGTTCCACGAGAATGCGGCCGAACGTTTCCCTGGCCGTCTCGCCGTTAACACTGGACAGGCACCTGAAAGCGTGCTGATCAACGGAAAAGGACAATTTAGAGTATGACGATGATACTCCTTCAGACTTCTGTCTAGACAACTTCAGCGTACTTTACTACTCGAAACTAGAACCCTCCATTACGTTGCAACCTCCAATTACCCGCGGCTCATCTTCAGTTTCAATTTCCCCGCCTGTGGAGAGTATCCTCGAAGCGCTAGGATCGCGTGCGGCGAACAGTAGACGCGTATTCTAAGCTCTTGTGCCCGTGTGTTGCAGGATCCAAACACTGGCTTCATGACGAACACACCCCTGGAGGTTTTCACGATAACACCCGGGCGTCGTTATCGTTTCCGGCTGATCAATTCCTTCGGCTCGGTTTGTCCGTCTCAGATTACGTTCGAGGGGCACATGCTCACCGTGATCGCCACCGACGGCGAGGCGGTGCAACCGGTCAACGTGGAGACCATCATCTCGTTCTCTGGTAAATCTTCCCTCGCCCCAGCCGCGTCGTATGAGAATACTTATTGCCAGCCCCGCCGCGGGAGGGAAAGCGCGAGACGGGCGGGTTTTAATCGCTCCTCGTAAAAGCGAAACGTTACCCTTCTACTCTGATTTACAGGCGAACGGTACGACTTCGTTATAAACGCCGATCAACCGGTTGGAGCGTACTGGATTCAAGTTCGCGCTCTTGGCGAATGTGGTATTCCACGTGCACAACAGTTGGCCATATTGCGCTATGCCCGCGGCCCTTACCAGCCGACCACCAACGCTCCGACCTACGATTTCGGACTTCCTCAGGGCGTTGTAAGTTTTATAATACAGTCTGTGGGTAGCTATTATCCCCCAAACATCCGTTTTGCACGAATTCATTCCCTTCAACTTTCATCTTGGATACCCTTTTGCATCACAGATAGTCTCGTCGATATTCCTGTAGATCAGAGATCCGTTAACTTTCTCCGTAACAAGTACACGGATAAGAAGACATTTTCTCGAGTTTGCAATGTCGTTGCTAGGTACTGAATCCCCTGGACGCCATGTGCGGCCGCCAACGAGAGGACGCGATTTGTGTGAACCAGCTGAAGAATGCCCGCCAGATCGACCAAGGAATTCTCCAGCAGCGTCCAGATGTGAAAATATTCTTGCCATTCCGTTTCCTCTTCTACAGGCCAGAAGAGGTCTTCCAGCCGCAGACGTATAATCGATTCTTGGGTAAGAGGCTGCGATTTCAAAATCCCGCCAGCTCGGTTCTTTCAGAGCATAGCTTCTCTTTCTTGCATCTGTCTGGCGCAACCGTGCCCGTTCATTACCATTGAATCTGCTAAATCGGAATTCAACGGCCCGGTGTAACGGTATCTATGAGAGCGTTTTGTGATCTGGCTGTATGCTTTCAGTCGCGCCGACCGGAGATCACGTAATTTCTCTCGTCGATGAAATCTCGTTCACGTTTCCGCCGGCGCCTCCGCTTTCGCAAATCGACGACATCCCGCCTGAACAGTTCTGTAACGGGGACAACAGGCCGGCTGACTGCGGCGCCAACTGTATGTGCACTCATCAGGTTGATATCCCCCACAACGCTGTCGTCGAGGTGGTTCTTGTAGACGAAGGTAACGTTTCAACGTGGCAAAGTGCGCTTTCCCAATGTCTCATTAACCCTTCACCTGCGAACGTTTTATATATATGGGACGAGAAAGTTGTGACTCGTTCCGCACGCCGTACATGTATTGTACGTGGTCTTGAATGTCAACTACCTTACCGTATAAAATCGTAGATTTACAGTCGGCTAAAGATGGGCCCGTCTCTTGATAATTGATTTCATCTTCGTCGTTTACTTCCTACAGTACAACAACCGAACCTGTCGCATCCATTCCACTTGCACGGCTACGCCTTCAACGTGATTGGTATCGGCCGTTCCCCCGACAAGAACGTGAAAAAGATTAATCTGAAGCACGCGTTGGATCTCGACAAGAGGGGTCTCCTCAACCGACAGTTCAATTTGCCACCTGCCAAGGACACTATCGCCGTTCCAAACAATGGCTACGTAATTTTCCGATTCCGTGCAGATAATCCTGGTAAGTGAAGAGACGCATTGCGCCAAGTTTCTACCATCTTCCCCGAAAGCTCTGCAATTTCCATTCGTATTTGTCTACGGACAGCGAATCGTGGCAGCCGTGACGTATATATTCCGATCTATATTTAACAAACGGTGTAACAGAATTAATTCGACATAAGCAACACTAATCACTATTGTCGTACCTGTTTCTTCCAGGATACTGGCTGTTCCATTGCCACTTCCTCTTCCACATATTAATCGGAATGAACCTGATCCTGCACGTGGGAACCCACGCGGATCTTCCACCAGTGCCGCCAAACTTCCCCCGATGCGGGGACCATTTGCCACCCATCACCCCGCCATCATTATCGTTAGGCTCGTTTCACTGATCATTACCGACGAAGCTCAGTAATTGAGGTGGTCCAAAGCATCCACGATAACTCTTAGTGTATTCCTGTAAAGTAGTCAGTATGATGTAGCGAATCAATTCGTTAGATATCTCTCCTTTCGCCGTGAGACAGCGGTCCGCACGGCAGGGAGAGGAAGAGACAGAGCAAGAGAAGAGAGCTGTGGTCCCCGAAAGCAAGGTGAATGGACAACGAATAGGTGAAAGAAATCTCGAGAAAAGAGTTCGATCGGATAGCCGGATATGGCGCCGCAATAGCGATCGTTCCTGGGACGGTAATCACTTTACGCTGGCAACAGTCGATATTTATTATGTCCTGGATGCTTTACCCCCGCGCAAGATCGATCGATCTCCCAGGTCGGTCGATTTCTCGCTTCGTCGTCGTTGATACCAGGGGGAGAAGGATGCGTGACCAACGATGGCGAAGCAACGCGACGAATCATCACGACACAGCATAGACTCTACGCCGTAGAGCATCCAGGACATCCGTTCTTAGGACGAGTATCACCAACATTCCTTGTAACTCTGTAAATAATGTAGAAAATAGTCGTTACCGTTTAACGAGACATTTGGGAGCGTCGGGGTTAAAAAATGGTAGATCGCGCGGACAGAGTCTGCGAGACGATGCGCCGCTGGAGGGACCTTTCACCGATGGCCGATCCGGCCGATCGGGGCGATCATTAGGGAAACGCTGTTTAAGGAAACTCGATCCGTTCGATCCGGATGATCGCGGGCTGCTCCCTGAAACGACGGTATCGCGAGGCGGCGAAAACACTTCGCAGGATCGTATCCAGGTTCCTAAAGTGGCCTTAGTTAGGGAGGAAATTCGTGCTGCCGCTGCATACGCGGAGCACGCGCGCGGCTTTTTCGTTCTTGTCCTTGTCGGCCTTACGAGCAGCGCAATTAGGGTAGAACACCGGCTATTAGCCGATACGCGGAAAGCAGAAAAAAAGAATCCAAGTATCCGTCGAAATTAGTGCCAAGGAAGGCGGGAGGGGTGTCAAAGAGATTCCCGAGGCAGCCGCGCGATCGTAGAGAGCGTTCCAATCCGGACAATTACGCTCGCCTTTGCGTAACGCGCGCGTCCAGCTGCCTCGCGTTCATTTTTCTTTAATTTTTCCTTGCTAAGATCGATTTACGATTCCGTTCACTTTATTTATTTCGCTCACTTGGAAATTTCAGCGTAATCTCGCGGTGATAATGTTGTATCGTAAAGTGAAACAGGATCGTCATGCTAAAAGTGTACGCGCAGGTACACGATTGACGATTGGGTAATTTATTGGACACCGGGGATCGAATCGTGGTATTCATTCCTCGGACTGTACGATCTTTCCTTCTTTCGTACGTAATGGTTTCCAATCGAGAGTGCCCGTTGCAGTACTACTTAGTGACACTGGAGTCGCGTGGTTTGCATAATCGCGCGTGTAGTTTTACGTTTTACTCATGATGCCTCCATTTCCTTTATCACTAGTGGAGATAATACATCTTGCGGTTACTCGCAGCTCACAATTAACGCTTCAGTGCTCGGTCGTTTGGCGATCGTGGCGCTGCGCATCCGCGTGAGTCGCGACGAAGATGCACACGCAGCTTCTCCGGGTCCGCATTTTGTAGATAAACACCTCTCTGGTTCATTTCACTGAACATGTAGACATGGCAGAACCGTTGAAACACAAAATACTCAATCATGGCGGGCCAACGAGCATACGCTGTCAGCATGGCACTTGTTTAATAATTGAGCCTTGTCAAATCAAACACTAGCTGGCTGATGGCTATTGGAGAAAAGGCACTGATTTAAAAGAAAAAATTAAAGAAGACGAGAAGGAATGCTTATGAACGTGTGCTAAAGACCATTTGGCAGCCATTGAGGTGTTTCGTTTGAGGAGGGCTCAATATGAAAATGTCTATTTATGAGCGAGCATGTAACTTTTTTGCTACGTAGGGGAGAATATTCCTGGTGTCGTAAAGCTCAAAATTAATGTCGCCCTAAATTATGGTGGAAAGAATTCCGTTTCACCAACTGCCTGGAATATTCTCACGAGAGTTGTTGAAGATGAAACGTGTACCTTTAGTTGTCGATCAAGCGAGAAATCGGTGGTTGATCGAGTAGGCTTCGAAGCGTGGAGTTTCTTGAAGAACAATTATATCGAAGCGAATTTCTCCACACTTGGAAACAGTATGATTTTCACTGCGACGATCAGTCGATTTAACATTCCTTTCATTTCGATTAACATTACTGAAAATCTCTCATTTTCTTTTCCTTAATTTATTTACTTCACTTCGATGAAATGCCCACGATGCACAGGTGCGCTTTTCATCGCATTGCCGTGTCGTGGAATTCTTTTGTCGTATGTTTGCTTTTTAAAATTTGTTGTTGAAGCGTTCACCACTAAATGGTTCTATGTTTCATGGTGCGTGTATTAACATTTCGTTTGCCTGGGATCAGATGATCGAACTTTTGTACACTTATTTATGTGACCGAAAAGCCTAAGAGTTTCAGCGGTTATTGTCGACAAGGAGATAAGTTTTCGTGTTTTTTGTACAGGTAGTATTTAAGCGAGCAATTCGCGTATACTCCGTTATCAGATATAGATGTACATTTAATAATAAATTTGTTTTTAAAAGCTTGACTATTTTTTCACATGCAGGAGCACACAAGCTTCAGAGCCTGATTTGTAGTTTAAAGAGATATTGATCCAACTTTCTCAAAAGCTGAGGACAGTGACCATGTAGGAAACTGGAATGCTCTTACCATTAACTTTAACGACTCCCCTGCTAAACGAAATTGCCAAACTAGCGGTACTCAGATGCAGTCAGTTAATCCGAACGAAAACAGTACGGTTAACCCGGATATGTGATCCTTTCCGAATAATTAACGACGCGTAAAAGTGAAACGTGCAACTATGAACTACATAATTTCGTCGTACACCGTTAGAAAATCGTGGTTAAAGTCAACGAATTTATAAAATGTTACGAAATATGCAGTATTAATATTTGATAGTAGGTACCCACGAAGAAATTAGCTGCTTGTAAACTTCCACTAAGAATAACTTGAAAGATTGCACGTATTTTTAATTATAGTCTGCCAGACCGAAGTCTTGCATTCACAATTTGTCCTCGGCGAAGTGTTTAGTATGACAAAACGAATGATATGCGTGCCTCCTTACGTGACAAGAACTATTCATGAACGGCTGCTAAGCTGCATTAAGACAGCCAGGGTCGCAGGCTTGTAATTTGATCTCAAGAATGCGTGGAGATTTAATTGTAAAATAACTGCTTTTGCCGTTATTTCGAAACCGTTCCTTTTTTTAAACTCTCCGAGTCATGCAAGGCTAGATATTATTCCAGCGTTCATTATTGTTGATAAATACCTGTTGAAGAAGAGTTTCACGTCTTACGAGCAACGGGATTTAATTAATTTGCCCGATTAGGAGTTTTCAAACAAATGTGAAAGTACCTACCCTGATTTCGAAGCATTCTAAAGAAAAATTTCGAAAGTAAGTGCAGTAAGAATAAATTTGAAAGTTCAGAGCAAATAAAGAGTTTCCTACTTTCTTCGGGTCAAGGATACAGTGAAGAGAGTTCGACATTTTCTGAAAATTTCAGTGTATTTAAAGAACATGTATTTGTGACTCGTTGAACATGGAATGTTTTGTTGAACTATTACAGAAGAATACAGCAAAGTTGTTGCCTGATATATTCCCTGTTCCTGCCATTCTCTATACCTTGGTAATTTTTGTACAAATCGGAGATTTCGATCGTGACGATGATAACTTCTAACTGGACGGCATAAGACTACTCGTGTCTGTTATGTATACACTAATTTTGATGATATAAAAGGTTTCTACGTGCTCGCTGGACACATAGACGCGATTCATCGTAACAGGATGACTCACGATCGATGAATTTATGTACAAAAAGCGTTCGTCTAATTCTTCTTAATTAAAGTACGATAATGCGTAACGTTACAAAATGCTAAGTACCTATATTTATGACTACCATATGATACATATACGATCTAGCAGAAGACACCTTCTCTCGAGCGAAGACACTAGCAGTAAGTAGAACAATTGTAGTGTTTTAATACATGAAACGTATTCGATACCATATCGGCTGAAATCCCTTCGAATTCTGTCTCTCCTGATAATCTTCCAAGTGTTTCGCATCGCCGGAAGAAGGGAGAGACAACTGCACTGATACCTCGATATTAGTACAAAAATACTCTGTAAGTCAGGCATTTTGAATCCCTCCGTGTACGTAATTATACATTAGTAGTAACTATTAAGGACACATGAAGATACAAAGAGTGATCCTTAACGCGAGACAAGCTTCCCCAACGGTGATTGTCCTTCGTTCCGCCCTTTGTTTTTGAGACGTCTCTCGCAGAACTATTTCAGCTTACTTCTATTACAATCTCTTCGTGTCAAGGATCAATTTATCGCCTACTGCCTCGTTATTAATCTATAGCTTGTTCCCAAAACGATGTGAGCAGCGATTCTATCGAATCCGAGTACCCGTTACAAGCGATCGCGTTGTTAAAACGGAGTTTCGTTCAGGGGCATGGAAAACCAAAGTAAATTGTTCGTTTCTACGCATTCGTTAAGTAGCTACGAAGAACGTTATTTCCCAGAGTAATGGGAACCGATGTTCGACGGTGGCCCTCTGTGATGATGATGATGCTTCTGACCCGGCCCAGAGTATCTGCTCCCTGGCCTGGAGTGAACTATGGCGTAGTGGTCGCTGTTCGTCGATATCGACCTGGTGGAGTTCATCGTCGACCCTCCGGATGCGTATCCTTGCTTCCCGTTTAAGGAGTACCTGTACAGAGGCAATGATTCATTCGAGCATTCGATCACCATTGAAAATACTTTCGCTAATGAGACATTACTATTTCAAGCACATGAGCAATTAGTTATTTCAAATGCCGAGGTATTCGTTTAAAGGAACAACAATAGTAGCAGGAGACTTCTTTGAATAATCTCGTAGCTCGCAGTCTGAGTCCTCAAATGTTCCATGAATAATTTCGTACCACCATCAACTTTCATTGCCCCAATTACTCATTATAAAATATCTGCCCCCTTTTCCCAAAACCAAATGATGCAGCGGTAAGAAATGAAATCCATGTGACGCAGCATCACAAGCCATGGCTCCCGTTTACTCCTAAGCAGCGCGTAGGTACCGTGCGCTCCATTTCCCACCTTTAAACTACCCTCGTCTTCCCTGCACGCTTCGGCGACCTTGCCGACCCTTCTCGCACACTTGGGCGGCCTTGCCTATCCTTCTCTTCGACAACCTTGTCCGTCCGTGCACCTGTCTAAGATTTCGCGTGCCCCTTTTTCTAGAACCAGTTGTTCACACCTTTTATCCCCTTCCGTGCGTCCAGCACCGTCAGCTTTTTCCGCCTAGCGTAAACACCGTCCGTCTCCCTTCCACGTACGCACTTCTGTTGCCCGTCCTCATGGCACTGGTCCAATGCCTTAGTCCCCCTTTTTTTCTAGCACTTGCTCGCACCTGTTTTGCCTCGGGCACCGAGAAAAGAGCTACCCGAGCCCCGAGCGACCCTTTTTTCGCACGGCGCGTAAACAACCCTGCTCGTCTTCCTTCCACGCGCGTG
Source organism: Andrena haemorrhoa (assembly GCA_910592295.1). Taxonomy (NCBI): domain Eukaryota; kingdom Metazoa; phylum Arthropoda; class Insecta; order Hymenoptera; family Andrenidae; genus Andrena; species Andrena haemorrhoa. Next base: position 11,199,240 of record OU342943.1, read on the forward strand.
CAATATTCCTCTGTCCTTCTCGGATGCGGCCACGACCTCGTCTATCCTTGCTCCGCTCATCGCAGGACCTGGCCCGTCTCTTTTCTGGAACTGGGTCAAAGTTTCTTGCCTTCGGGCCACCGACAAAAAAAACCTGTCTGCGGCGACTCGACCTCTTGCCTGACCCCGTGTTCCCTTCCCCGCGTGTCTGGTTACGTTCCTGCTTTTTCCAAGACTAGCTTGCTCACCCCTTCTTTCCCTCGCTCTGACAAACACAGAGGAAAGAGGGAGCCACCATGGCTTCAGCTCGACACGCGCGTCGTACAACTGCAACCGTTCTTCCCGCGCCCTTACTATACCTATATACATACGTCGTTCATTCTTCTTGCACGGGTTCTATGACTTGGTTCTTTTTGCATGGATGTAATTGGCGACATCGTCCGAGTGTTTGACGTCGACTTTTTGCCCCTCATACGCGTTCTTACTGATTAAAATTTATTTTAGTGTATCCCTTATTTTCGCATCTAATCTGGTTATTTCCCGGAGTTAGCATTGAAAAGTCGTCAGACCGATAGAGTAGTCAACACCGAGAACCTTCGAAGACTATAAAGGAACGAAAGCGAACCTCGAGCCGTATTGGGAACCATGCCAGCTGCGGTAGGGGTCATAGTCCTCTATGATCGACGGTTCCTTCTCGATGATGTCTGTCCTGGTGCAGCTGCAGGTCATCGCAGAGCAGAGGAATATGTTGATTATGAGCATGATGAGGAAGAGTATGCCGAGCGCTACCGCCAGCCACAGCAGCCATATCGGATGAACGCTGCCGTCCTCGTACAGCGTTTGCACAGCTATCGAAGAGGATAGATCGACGTTAGACGGTGTGCGGAGTTTCCGTTAACTTTATCGCGGAACGAAATGAAATACAACTTCATTGGTAGATAACGTTACACAGAGCGAGCTAATTAATTCATCGGGTGGGGAAAAATTCGTGCATAGCTTCAGTTACGGTATCGGGGAATAGTAAGGAAGTGAAAGAGCTCCTATGAAAGATACGATGGAATATTTACATGGCGTTTGACCAGGGTCAAGAACGAACACGCTCGTGCCTGCAAGGAGCACTCCTTCCTCGCCGCTCACGCTTTGCCCATTAATTAAAGACGCTCCCTTTATTTCTTCCTCGGTATCGCCTTCGCAAATGGGGATGCCGCAGCTTCCTGCAGGAAAGAAGATTAACGTTCGCGTTTTCGCCTGTTATCCGCGAAGCGTAATTTACCGTTCGGCACTCGATCGACCGAGGTAAATTATTAAAGCCGTCGTTAAAAGGCGAGCATCGTCTGTTTAGGCGGGCGATCCAGCGCTCTGCGTGGAATACGTCCAAATGCAGTATGCTAATTCCGACGCGAGTTGAACGGCACGATCTAACCCAGATTCGGCACGCACCGGTAATCGGGAATCAGTCAGCGAATCGGTTTACCTCTGCACACGGCGATGTCGCATTGAAAATGCACTTGCGGACTGTCAGGAAACCGGAACAACGAGAACAATGTCGCATCCGCCTGGCCGGTGTTCCGATCGTACATGAATTTCGTCATGACCCGAGCCTTCACTGGACACCTTTGTTGGCGGCACATGAAAATTGCGTAATCGGTTATGATCGTCCTCGGGTCGTGCGATATTTCGAGTCGCAACAAAATCGGCGGTATCGGAATTACGTAAGGGATCTGTACATTCGGTGGGAACTGTTCGTGACACTCGCGGAATTACCATGAACCGCTTCAACAATAGCAAATTCCGCGGTCGTGTGCTATTTGCGATGAAGGCGGCGAGGTCGCTCCGAGGTGGACAAAATTGGAACGAATAGGGTTACGGAGACTGTTTCGTAATTCGTGGTGGAAACAAAAGGAAACGAAGTGCCACTTCAATTTGTTTCTCAACGACGTTAACAATTCGTCGAGTTGCATTTGCGCTTCCAAACAATTAGTTAATGATTCACGCAAACCGGATTTTCCAAAGTTAAAACGAAGCCCCAAGGGGAAAAATGTTGTTTCCGGTTTTCGACTCTCCCTTGAACGCAGAATCATCTGATTTGTTAATTGCACCATGAATTACAGAACGGCTCGTGTATGAGGTTACTCGCGGAACTTGACGAATGGCTACTAATCGATCCAACGGAATGGAAAGCGTACGTCTACGTGGAATTGCATAGAAAGATTGATAAATTAATGCATGCCGGGAATCCACGACAAAGCCGATAAGCCGTACGTTCAACCTACCCTTTGTCGTCGATCAGCTGCACGCTGCTGTTTCGTTTATTGAACACGAAGCAGGACTTCACTTTAATTCCGTACATTCCTGCAAAGAAAGAGATTGATGAAAGCAAATCACCCGGTATGCGTGCCACCAGCGCGAGCGTTACGTAGCGCGCTCGTTAATTCCAATTAAATGTAAGGGGTGAAAATGGAGTGAGAGATGTAGTGTACGAACCATCTGGCCGGGAGATCTCCGCACGCAAAGTATAGTTGTGACCATAAATAGCCTCTTGCACTTTGTGGCCTCCGTCCAAAAGGCGCAACGATACTAACGAAGTTTCATTCCTGCGCAGAAATTATCGTGCCGCCGCGATGAAACTTATATCTAGGCTTAACGTCAGGATATTCACAGATACGAGCTAATATTAATAAACGTTATGTACTTGGCATTTTTGAATCCCGCTTTTCCGCACGTAATCACGTAAAATTTATCGTCGGCCAGCTCCAGGGTCTTGTGTATCCGCACCGCGATGGGGATGGAGCGTTCCTCGGTGTCCTGCAAGAAATACAAGCCAGATGAATGGGAGGTTCCGGTCTAAAAATGTCGAAAAAAATCGATTTTATTTCGTTTCGTTTTTCGAATGCTCAACCTTTTAAGAATACGTGTTTAAAAGGATTTATTAAAATACGACAAATTCCTGAAGTTATAGGCATTTGAGTAGCGGCGAATGCGTGGGTAAAACCCGTTTACTCGGTGCTCACGCAAAACTTTAAACGCGTTTTTCTCGAAACAGTGTTCTTCAAATCGGTGGGACAAATGTCTCGAAAAGTTATCATCCGATTCCATTGAAACCTTTTTTATTTTGAAGAATATACTTCTATGCAGTGGAGGAACTAACATTTTAAAAATGTGAAAATTCGTATTCTTTAAGGGCGTTGAAAGGGCGAAAAACAGAGAAAAAGTGATTTCAAATTTCAAGTGTCGTTATTTTCTCAAAAACTGTCATTTTTGTAATTTATAAACGTACTTATATTCACTAGGGAATTTCATGCCTTTTAATAATCTGGCATTGTTTCTTATTTCAGGCCAATGGTTTAGGTGTAACAAGTCCCACCGTGTTGCATGAATTTTTTACGGCTCCACTTCAACGAATCCTCAGTGCCATTTACAATGATTAATTACAGAAAAAAATTAGATTTCTATAGTTTAAGACATTCTTAATACAATGCAGGAAGTCCCATTAACTTATCTGTAGTAGTTTTCGTTTAATTAATTTTTAAATATCACCTATTTTTATAGGCTCTAGACCGGAACATCCCCTTAAGGGGGTTCTGTTGTCGGCGTGTTTTAAATTGTCAAAGTTTCTAAGGAAGCACGGAAATGACGGAGGAAGAGCACGCAAGTTCGTCCACTCAAAATGTGGCTACCTATAATATTCGCGATGAAAGGACGCGCGTATTTACATCGTCCGTTCGAATAAAAGCATTATAGGGACCGTGCGATGTTTTTCACCCTCCCCCCCCCCCCTCAGGTGGGTAGAATAACCTTTCAAAGACCACTTTCATCCGAGACACCCTCTATGCCCGTGGGACGCACGGACTAAACAGTGAAGAGGGTTAATTTATTCAAATTCGAATTGAAATCGTGAACGTTGGCCGAGGTACTCACTTTATTCACCAACACGCCACAGTAATCCGGCGCTCCTTTGAGCGCGAGAAGATTAATGGCAAGAGTCGCGTGCGTGGAGCCATTTCCGGGCGCCATGCACTGCGGCGTTCGAAAATCTCTCGCGTGAACAGCACCCACGAAACTCTGATTCAGGTTCACTCGTATCGTCATCTGGCCGCCTTTGCATGTCGCTGTAACCGTCGGCTGGAACTCGTTGTCCAATAATTGGCCGGCGACCTGCGAACGAACGAGAACGAGATTGAATTCCACGAATCCCTGCCATAACCACCCACCGATATATCCGGCTATATCCTCGCTATGAAAGTTCATTAACAAAACCCACCCTATGTAAGAGAGAATTTTGCGGTACGAATACCCAAACACGGGACCGTTTCCTTGCACGGTAAAGGCTAACGCTACCAGGACACTATCGAAAACTAATCTCCATGCTCGCTATGGAGATGCTTCTTAGAGACAGAGAGTGTATCTGCTCGCGTGGATCGCTGGCGAGACGTAAAAATATATCAGCCGGCAATTAATATTAACGTACCCGGCTAATTAGTCTGCCAGCTTTAATTGTGCGCGGTTAATTGCCCACGGTGCCCTTAAACGCGTGCATTCCAGGCCCCTTCGACCTTCGTCCGTGCCGCGTCCATAAATTATTTAATTAATTAACGGCCGGACGGGGAAGAATCTGCGTGGCGAACCCGGCAAGTCTCGCGGTATCGAAAACTAAGGGTTCTCGCCTGTCTGTGCGCGCCCCGTGGTCGTCTCGGCCGCGGTTCAGCCGGTAACGAAAGCTGGCGATATTTCCTCGGCCCAATCGCCAACTTAATGTCCAAGTAAACTTGGGACCGGTCTGGGCGGTAGCTATCGACCCACGCTAACTTTCAATTTCATGTGGCCGGACCACTCCGCGGCCGCGGATAACGTATACACGTGCGCATGTAGGAGGAATGTCCAGCGGTGCCTGGACGGATACGCCAACAATAAAATCGGTCCCGGCCGCAGAAGATGCTGCGACGAAGCCTCACCGAGCCGAGACAAAGGTCTGGGATGTAGGCGTTCGCAAGGCCACCAGTCCTAAATGCTTCAGTGGCCTCTCTCCCGCGCCAGAGAGAAGGATCAGACGTGTTGGGTTACAGAAAAGGATTCCTCCTCGTGGACGGCTAATCGATTATGAGAACACGACGCGGCAACGTATACGCGTCCTTGCGTTTCGCTAGGTTCCTCCTTTTTTGGTCCCGCTGGCACCGCGTGCCATTCGCAATCCCTTTTGCCATCTATTCTGTTATCCGTGGGACATTGGGAGTGACTTTCTTTGTACACGCGACGGTGATGAACGAGATACGTCCGTGGACTTTACGATTCCTTATCGCTGATCCTTGGAGGATCTTCTCAATTGCCGATGGGAATCAGTGGGGCAGAAGAAGCCTGGTTATGCGCGCAAGCGGATGTACGTCTTATTCTTTGCGTTTTCGTGCGCTTTCGACGGCACTTCGCAGAGACAGTGTCGTCCTGCAAGATCCTGATCGATCGTACGCTCCTGACGACGATGAAGAAACCGCGATTTGGTTCTTCGCCTGTTATGAGTACTTGGAAAGGAATGCACTAATTGTGGCTTCGTTACGAGCGCACGTTTAAGCCTCAAGGCTTTGCGTAATCAATGCGGCCGTGCGGATTGGCGAATAGTTCAATGGAGCCTCGGGAAATTAATCAGAAGCGTTTAAGAAAACAAGCCCTGGAATTCGGACGAGTCGCAAGCAACAGAATCGTAAGAGAGCGCGTTCTCTAATTCCCGAGCAGAATGAGAGTCACGGTAGGCGTGCAATTACCATGATTCACGATCGCCGGATCTCCGTGGCACGGAACATTCGATCCCTCATGAAATCTGTTACTCCTCTCCATTCATGCGAAATTGTGGCGTGCGCTCGCGTGCTCGACGCCAAGGATGGCCAGGATTTTTAGCGTGCACTGTTATTAGAGAACTGCTCTCGCAGATAACACAGGCAGATTTTAGTAATTATTCAGGTCTCCTAGGCTCTTAAGAGCTATCATTTTCATAAACGTTCTTAGAAAAAATTTTAACCGAATTAACGCCTCTTTTTTTCCTGTAATTGAGGGCGATTGTGCTAAAAAAATCGTTCCCTGAAGATCGTTACCAATCAAACCCGAAGTGTACGTTCTTTTGCTAGAGAAACTCCCTACACCATTCTGTACCTCTTTTGCGCTCCCATCCTACAAATAACAATCTTATCTATCCCACTAACGAACAGTTTCACTTAAGCTCGGCGGACTCGCGTCATCGACGACTTTCCTCGAAGCGACATAAAAAGTAGCCAGCAACACGCCCTGTCGACATTAACGACGTGACGTAATCATCGTTCTCGTCCAGGTATGCAGCAAGCATAGACGACGACGACGACGACGACGACGACGGCGGCGGCGGCGACGACGGTGAGCCCACCGGTGACATCACGGAACCGGGCGGCGCTTATGTAAACGAAAGTTAACAACCGGTGGTCCATGGTTAGATAACATCGTGGAACGTGTTCGCCGGCGAATTTCGCGTGGGACAGGAGGGGCGTAACGGCGAACAACGCTCGAACGGATCGCGGGTCGATGTAACCGGCTAACGAGTGACTTCGCTCGTCGACGGAGAAAGCAACAATTAGCCAGCGTGGACGCAAGCCCGGTCACGGAATAGAATAATTCATGTACAAGGGACCGTGGCGGGCAAGTGGCCACTTAGTAATTCGCTACGATAGAATGTACATTATCGGCAATCGGCCGCGCGGCCGATAAATCACCAATCTTTTTTAAGGGCTGAAACTCCTGCAAGTGGGTGCGCGCGCGCGCGCGCGTGTGTGAATGAGCGAGCGAGCGCGCGAATTTTACGCGTGGATAGCGGCAATGTATCAAGATTTAATCCGGCCGCCTCGTGGCCGCAATGTTTCAACGCATTCCGATAGTACACACCCATGGGCGAGTATGCGAACCGCAGGAACGAGGGCGGAATAGCGTCGGCTGCGAGCCGCGAAGCGGCGCACATTTTTGGGGGCACGGTGAAATATATCGGCCGTCGCGGCCGACCGCAGGACGTGCTAGAATGTCCAATCCGGTGTGTCAGTTTTATTGAATATCTAAACGCGGAGTGTCCCGGCACGTCTCGATATTCAGCCGGAGATTTTATACGGAAAGGTGAATGCACGGGAACAGAATGTGCGGTTTGAGCGACGCGCGAGGAAAACAAGTACGCCAGATATTGGTGTGCATATCGCGCTGTAGAATCGTACAGGGTGATACGTGCAACATTCCTTTTTATGATACTTCGGAGGGAACGTCACATGCGACTGTGTACTTCCTCCTGCATCTGTATTTTTAATGGGCTTGCCGAGGTAATCATTGTTTCCTTACTACCGTGCTACGCTTTCTCCCAATCTAGATCGTAGAGTAAGTCGAGCTGAATTCCAAATTCTGTGCAGGGGCCTAGAGGCAACCGGAATTGTTATAGGGGAGACCGGCGAAAAATCGGGACGCTAAGAATAAAATCTCATAACTTTGATATTCTTAAGTAAAAGAGAAATTGCAATTGGGATTCATTGGAATAAACTCTTTTAAATAATAGTACCTACATATCCAACTTTTTTAGAAGGAAGTAATGTATTCTTAATAGAAGGAAGAATACAAAAAATAATGTTTTCAAATATGATCCATTTTTACGATTTGACTCCATGGCCTGGGTAAAACCGGGTACCATATTAGATACTGGACCTAGCATCTAAAACAACGGAACTCATCCAATTTTTCAGCTCCCCAACCAGTTAGAACCATTGAGCTATAAAAATACCTGGAGAGTGAACAGCAGTGGGAAGAAGTATAGGCGACAGCGGTCCGAGGGAGATAGAAGATCACGGGTGAACCTATCCTTCTTCCTATTATCCCTCTCACTCTGTACTATCTGTGTTATGTATGTTTTTGTGTGCGCAGAATCGCGCAATATCTGTTTGTAAGACAGAGATAGGTTCACCCGTTACTTCCCTCTTTCTTTGGCCGGCCGCCAATGCTCTGTTCACTCTCCAGGTATTTTTATAGCTCAATGGTTAGAACAAGTTGTAAAGTGTAGGTACCTAAGCTTCATTCAATTTTGATGAACGATATGATCTTGGCAATAAATGCAAATGTCTTCACCGTTTTCGTCACCACTGTTATCATTATCCATCGGTATTTTGTTTAATTTTGTAGTTTTCTTTTTTTTTAGTTGTGGTCCTTTATTAAAACTCAGTTTTAATTTTGATAACTTCCTCTTTTTCGTTTCTGTTCGGTCGGTAATTTATTAAACATTAAAATACCGTAGTTAAATTATGTAGATTAAAATTTTCATACGCGTTTCCTTTTGGAGATGAGATGGAGTTATTGTTTATTAAACAATATTTTTAAAAGTTGAATTCTTCGATGCAAAATGCACTACAACAATTTAAACTAACCGCGCACCGCGACGTGATAATTTCTTGCATTATAATCCAAAATGTGTTATTCTTCGTGGCTAAGCAGTCAAATATGTTAGTTTTCGCGTTGGAAGACCAAACGTGCTAATATTCGTCAGAAACGATGAAATGTGCTTATATTTACGTAGCAAACTGAAACGTGCTGTTTTTCGTAAGAAAAACGAAAGGGCGTCGATATAACCTTAGTAAGCACGCTTGTAGCACGAGCATCTTTTGTTGACAAAATAATGCATATCGCGACAATATGTCGCTACAACGACGGGGGAAAATTTAAGACAGTTTAAAACACAATAGCACGTCCCATTTTTACCCAGGTACCCGGTTTTGTCCGAGTTTACCATTCCTTCTCAGGTTGCGTAGAAAACTTTTCGTACCAAGTGTATTTATATCATGACTACACGTATCGAAAGTCTCGCGGTCATGTAGATCTCGTTGAGGTTCGATAGAGAAGAGACTGCAGTTCCTCCGTTTTCTGTTCTCAAGAGAAACGGTACCCTTTCTCAGCTCCACATTATCCCGTGAACAGTACGGAACATAATAGAACGGAATGCGAGAGCTCGCCGCGGATCCTCTCGAATCGTACACTTTCACATGTCCCGGCTTTTCTTTCGAATGGTTTCCACCGTGCGTAAATTTAACAGCCGCCACCGAACCCGATGCAGCCTGCTTTCACTTGCACGCTTTCGGGGTTTCGAGAGGTTGTTCGCACATCAAAGTGGGAGGAGACGATGCGCTGTCCGATCAGATACACCGCAAAAGTAATTTACAATCGCTTCTGACGTAAGTTGATCTGATCGTGCGACGACGAATTATTAGACAGGCCCATAGACCGTGAGCTTTATCGCGTTGCCCCTCCCTCTCTGTAAATATTAATAACAATTACGCGGACATTATCGTCGAACACCTACAGGCGGCATTCAATGGTGTATTCCTCGAACGAAATTTCCTTTTGGACGAATTTTATTGAAATTTAATTGCATACAGCGGTTATAGTGTCCACGGAGCCAAATGTATAAAGAAATTAGATTCCTCCACTGTGGCGATAATTTTACTGTTACCGAATGGTAAGTTTTCACCAATCCTTGTCAGCGATGCTCCTGGTTATACAATTGCACAATTACAGAAAAGAAGCCAGCACGTTTCAGCGCACAATAAACACACACTGGATGCTTCTTCGGCGACGAGAGAGAAATTGAAGTCACACCACCTTGTTTCTTCCTGGTAATTTCTCCGAAGGCCGTTCCTGGAAGTCGTCCCAGCAACAGCTCGCACGCCGTTCAATACAAACGTTCCCCGGGCTCCCGTGTAAACAGGCATTTTTTTTAAAGCATCGTTTCGGACCGTTAAATTTCGAAGCGCAAAAGTTGCGAAGCCGTTCGGTCGCAAATTGCAGCGCGTTCCGTGAAACGGTGCGCGCCTCTTTCGACGGATATGCCGCTGGCTTCGGTTTCGGTGTTTGCCGAAGAAAAGAAAGAAGAGAGGCGAAGGCACGAGCAGTTAGACGAAAGGGCCCGAAGAAGGTAGGGTCAATAACATACGTTTTGGTTTCTCCCTCTTCCTTTTTCCACGCAAGATAATTCGAGAGCCGGTTCGAGCCCTCTGGCCAAAGAATGCACTTGCAGTTGCGTGTATTGTGTCCGTGCGGCCACTTCGCATTGACAAACGCCCGGGCAGGGCCGCACCAAGGTACCGAGCTTACCTAGCATTCTACAGAGGCGAGTAAAGTCAGGAAACTTGTACACAGTCCTTGTGCGATGCTCGATAGATTTAATACCCAGTGCTCCGTACACGTAACTACGAAATGAAAGCACTGGTGATAGAAGCCTTCAGAATCGCATGACAGAAAAGAAGGCCCCGTTACCCTGGAAGGTAGTATTAAAGTTCAAAGGACTGCAGACTATCGGATGACTCGGAAGGACCCCCAAGGTGCAGAGTATTGAGCATTGGACAATCCGAATGGATCGCAGAGGTCCTCTGTTTTTTACTCTTCGGGACCTCTCAAGTTCGCCAATATTTACTCTGGGATCACCTAGGGTTGCGTCTATCCTGCCCTACAAGTCCACGATTCTATGTATCGAGTCCGAGCGTGCTTGTACCATGTCCCGTGAGTCTGTGGGCCTACGTATCGAACCTGTGGATTGTGCCTATCCTATCTCACGAGACCTCGGTCATACGTAGCAAGTCTGGATTTGTCTGCATCGTGTTTTACTTGGCCACGAGCCTGTGTACCGTGTCGTACACTTTTTTCCCCCAATAATCACAATACATTCCTAGAAGAATATCCGGGGCGCCCGGGCAATTACTACCAGCTGTTTCGTGATACTCGCTCCGTCGGGAAGGTCGGCAGTAATGTAAATACCTATGGTATAATACAGTTCGCGAGTGTGACACAGCAGCATTGTTCTACCGAGACGTGACTTCCCCGTATTTTTCAATTACTCGGCCTCGCCGCATGTGCTTCCACACGTTTAGTATTTTTCCAGGCCACCGTCGCCATAAATTCTCTGCGCGAAGCACTCCACCGCGAGGAAGAGACCAGAAGCAGCAATCAACGTATTCTCGTGCTTCCGCGCAAGTAGCCGTTTTCTCCTATCAACGATAAAGAATTCGGGATTGCCCGAGCGTTGTCTAAGTACAGGTACGAAGGTATCGCGCAGGAGTTTAAAATTCTGCCGCACTTGAGACGTGGGGGATCGTGCCGAAGAAACGGACAAGAGGAGCTTTTAATTTACATTTGCATTTCAAATAAGGCTAGCGGTCGCGCGAAAAGATCCGCGGCAGGAGAAACGTTCAGGAACGCGGTAAACAAACAAAAGCGAAGGGGACGATGATTTTCATAACGAGTTTGTTTCTCGGCTGTCGCATAAATTACGCACCAATAGAAACGCGAATGCGTCTCGCGCGTACGATCGCGTATCGTAGCCTTAAATAACCGTGGGCGTACGTTCGCGTACGGCGTGCGCCATTGGGCGGGCGCGCATTTCTCGGCGCGCGTTTATTGAATAAGCGAAAGGGGCATCGCGTTAAATTATTACGATTACGCGAAACGCTCGGTGCCGCGAAAATGCCGATACGTATTACCCTCGCCACCTGCGTCGAAATAGATAAACGATAAGTTCCAATAATGCCATGGTGTTTGAACAGATGGATATTATGGCCTGCCATGCGAGATCTCCCCGGCGTGTTGCTTATCTCCGTAAAATGATCGCAATTGTTGCCGCGGCGTTCGAATACTCGGCTTCGGCAGATCTCGGAGCGAAGCGGCAGACGAGGTGGTAAAAATCGCGGGTACGTGTAACGCGTCGCGCGGTATGCTGGATGGTAATTTAAGCTATATCTCCGATTAAATCAGCACTGTTCTTAATTGAACCATTACACATTGATATCAGTGTCTGTCTGTATAAATAAGAAATAAGGTAACGTCAGAACGTATAATTTCTTAGCGAGGTTCTTTTTTATTATATTATATTAATAACTGGCAGGTGGAGCGTAAGAGATTAAATGGAAGATACGTGGCAAATGAAGCTGAAGGAGGCGCACTACGACAGCCTTCGCTGTACGATTTTAATTAATCCCCGACATGATCGCAAAATTCGTAGACTTCTATATTCTGGTAATACAGTTGCCTATAAATAGCTGTATCGACGTAGCGTCATTTATGGCAATACCCTCAAGGATTTCTTAGTTTCCAATGGCGGGTAGTCGTTACAGTTACCCCTCCGTTCAACTCAGAAGAAAGATAACGTGGAGTCAAGTCCAAGTTCTTCCAGCGGCATGAAATTGTAGAAAACGCGAGCTTCTTCTACATCGCCAGTATCTCGGCAATTAAATCATTAAAATGGTTACAGCACCGTTGCAATTAACAAACGTTCCATCTTGTGGCTGCTCGAGCACGGCTTCAGCCGCGAATTTGAATATGAATTGCGTGCGCGAACGCGTGCCTCTCGAAACGTTTCTCTCGGCACCGTCTGCATCACGGTTCGATTAATAAACGGGATCAGGCATTTCTCGTCTTGAAAGAGCAACAGGGGGGGAAAGAAGGTTCTTAGCGAGCGCGCGCAAGACGGAGCTGCTGCTCGTATGGAACGTCGGCCGCAGCCAGACGGAAAAGTACGGCGAAAAGTGAAAGCACGAAATTGAAAAGCAAAAAGGCAAAATTGCGTTCAGTTTTATTACTGGCTGAGGTCAGCGGTCCTCTCGTCGCGGCGAGATCCTCCTCCTCTGTGGTCTCGACGCCGAAGCCTCGACTTATATGGCAGAATTCGTGCTGGACGAGGTAACTTCGACGATAAATATCGAGCAACTGAATTTAATTTACAGCGCCGATAAAACAGGATGAACGCACTAGAAATAAATGAAGATATACGTCGTCCATAGTATAAAGGTGCAACTCCGCGACGAGACATAAATATCGCGTGTCGCGCGAGACTTTAATCTCATGAGACAATTGATTTATTATTTTGGCATTAGTTTCATAAAACTAGACTTTCATGAGACAAGTAGTTGCATGGTATATTTTAAAAAATCTCATCTCTCGCGGTAATTTCCATTATTTACATTTAGTTGTTGCAGAGATTTTTGTCTGATGACAGAAAGGCCTCGTGTAAAATCTCATCGTGGATTCGCACCTTTACAAGTCTTTTACAGTAGATTGTAACCATGTATTTCCAGCGCACAGTGCACGGCAAAAAGACAAGGCAACGTCCAATGACAGTAGGTATATATAGACATTGAGGGTTTATCGTGTATTTCATGTTATTTAAATTTCTTCTATCTGTACCGCAACGACGGGAATTGAGAGATTTACCGATAGCGATATCCCTAATTCGTACGAACTTACACCTCCGCGATAATACCGTCTCGCTCGTGAAGATACAGCGCGCAGCCGTAAGGGTAGAGAACGTAGCGCGGGGAGCACTCCAATAATTTCGTTCGGGCGTTCGCATCAGGAGGATAATGAGTATGTACGACGACACAACGAAATCCCTGGTCGATGTTGTTCTCTTAATCATGCCGTTTGTCTCCCCTAAAACGGCATCATTACGGTTCAGCGACACACTGTGCGCGTTTATTGTTCCGGCAGGGCGATTGCGTACGCTTCGAGGCTAGGGTTGTACTTTACCGTCCCTGGGGGGACGGTTCGATTACCAGAATGCTTACAAGAAGAAAACGAAAGAAGGAATCGGGTCCGACGTGGAAGGCGTATAAGATTTTCCAATGGCACTTGGATAACTTCGATACCAGCAAGAATAAGGCCAACTTACATAGATACCGGCAAGAAAGAAATGCTTGTCCCGTGAGCGCGATATTAAAACTGGAGCGTGGTTCCATGGGGAAAATGAAAGTGTTTAGCTGGTTTTTGAGTGTGGTCGATTTCTGGTGGAACGAAGTAAGATAATGTAAAGTGTTTTAGAACTCCCAGCAACAGGAATACGTTCCCTAGAAGCTTGCAGCCCGTTTCTTCGAATCGCTTGGCATTTCGCGTTTCCTTCCCATGGATCCTCAACCCCGTAGGAAGTTTAAACACTTGAGACCCGTCGATCACATGGAGAACTCATATAGGTTTGCCCACGGCAGCCGGCAAATCAGCCACGTCAGTGGGGATCGTGATTTATATCCGCGGTTCTCCCGAAGGCGACGCCGGGACGAAATCGGCGGAGAGGTGAGTTCTTCACGTTTCGGGTACAGTAACCAGCGAGCCGTTTGTATTCCACCGTATACACGCACGAAAGACGCTCGTACCGCACATCGATTCGTACGAAATGGCATTGTCGTAAACTCGTAACCGTCTATGAATCCTATCTGGCAGTCATGACACCGGTATAACCACGAAGAGGATCGAACTTTAGAGACGGCGTTCCTCGAGATGGAAAACGGAGGAACATTCTCCAGTGGCAATAGGACGGCTCCCCAATGGTTGAGGAATTAAATGCACAGTCGTTGTCGGGAACAGTTTAACAACTGGCATTTCACGGGAGCAAAATTACTTCCGTTTAGAGTAATCAAGTAAGATCTTTAGAGAATGGAGGAAACAATCATGGTGTTATTAACGAAGAACTAAGGTATCTTGAATTTCATTTCTCAAGGTAACTTCAATTTCACCTTACAATTAGAAAGAGGCATAGTACCCACGTTAGCGCGTCTCAACGTTTACAAACCAGAAAACTACTTAGCAGAGCTGCGCTATCATAACGCGGATCTAACGTGAATTTTACAAATTAGAAAGCGTTGTTTTCACGATGATCATATACGTGAAAGATCGTCTCGTTGCGCGCGTCGCGAGGTTCTGATACATTGCCCGTGCGGGCTCGCGCCGTGATATTGTTTAAACATATTCACTTTCATTGTCGTTTAGTAACATGTTGATAGGCAGGGAATAATGAAAGCGGGAATAGCGGTGAAATCGCGTATTGTACGTAGTACGCGTGCATAGTATCCGCGGTGTCGGAACGCGTCATCATTAGCACCGTTTCCGTCCGCTCCGATGCACAGGCACCTCTCAGCAACTGAAGCGGTGCGTGATTCCGACCGGTTGGATCGTTCCAGAACTTACCAATTCCAATCGAGGAAAATTCTTCATCGACTCTTGACAAATCAACTTCTCGGTTTCGTTGAAACTTTTACTCGCGACAAGAACTTCTTTCCTAATCAAGCGTGCAGAATAGAATGTCCAGCGTGGACCGATTACACTCTGCGCGAGAGCAGGGCACTATCTAGCTCTTCCGCCGCATGTTTAATTATAAATCATTATTTTGAAGTATAATTCTCGACGGTGAGCGAAATTTTTTGTAGGTATTTATTGAAGAACGAAAGCCATTTATTTCATAGCAGATTTAATATTTATAAATTGCCAATTTCTTGGGTCACTCTTTGCCGCCCTAGGCAGTTGCCCTGCTTGCGCCCCGTAGATCGGACCCTGCGCGAGGGAAACTTTTGGTAACACTTTTCTCCGTACTCGGTGTGAAATTCTAGGAAAAGTAGCGAATAGATATGTAGAACCCCGCTTCGCGAACGACCACGGTTAGGTGTCGTCTCGAAGGTCTTGGATCAGCGTTGGCATCGAACAATGCAAATGAATTACTCGTCCAATCATTACGTCGAGTTCGACCGTGGATGCAGCGATCGTATTCCGTGACCTTCCGTTCCACGAATCTAGACACGGTCCCGTCGTCATCCTGATCTGATGGAACGCCGTGCGATGAAGCAGTGGTTGACAATAATCCTGGAGTGCCATATACTTGGAGAACGGCTATATAGACGCGAGGGTATTTCTCTCTCGCCGTAATAGACCAGGGAGTTTGCAAAGCGTCGGAGGAACGCCAACGTTCCAGCTAACGTGGGACTAAAATCGTACAATACCGTGGCGTTATGCTTCCGTGTTGCAGCACGTACGTTCGCGCGCGCGTGTGGACGTGCTTGATTCTCGCGGTGCAGCAGACACACGAGGTACGTATGACACAGCGACCGCTTATAGTCTCTGGCGGGTTGGCCAGATAGTCGATGTTCTCGGCGCTGCTCCGTGGCCAACGACTGGCCGTTTCGCAATCTCGAAGAAAAGACATATTGTCGCGGCCGAACGTAGGCCGTGGTGACGGCGTAGGCCGAGCTATCTGGTCCGTGGTCGTTCGCCCGAAATGGACACGTCGATGAGAGGAAAAGTATGCAACGGGTTCCGGCCTTTTTCGCGCGGACGCTTTATACGGTACCGTACTTGTTCGCTCTACGAGAAAATCCCTCGGCCTCTCGTCCTATCTCCCCCCCCCCCCCCATATCCAGGGGAGGGCAAAATTTGTGGAACGAGACGCGCATCCACGCGGATGGGATCTGGGATCCCTCGAAATACTCGGCAATCGTCCGAGCGAGAATAAAACTGAACGCGGGAATTAATTATCAGGCGCGTTAAGCTTTTAGTAGACCATGAAAATGAATATTCCGACTCGTTCGGTGCGCTGCGCCGGGCTTTTAATCGACGAGGTACGAAGAAGATGTGGCTTGGCCGGGGATCTGAAAAATTGATTGCGCTGGGGGATAGTTTGATTAAAGGGGAGAGTTGGTGGTTTTCGTGAGGCGCTCGATCACTGTCCATGCCGCTCGTAACCTGTTGGTGCTTTCGGTGCGTCGTCCTTGAAAAATATTCGACGTAAGAGGATTACAAAGGGCGGGATAAATGCGCGCGCGCAATGGGCACGTCGCGATTTAAATTCCGGCGATTTCTTTGGCGGCCGTGAAGCACGTAAAGCACCGCGCGTCGACCGCGCCGGGCCGTGCGATATTTCCGAGAATGCCCGCTGGAATTCTCGCAGAAAATGTAGATTCCCCCGTTTAGTCCGAGAAACGAGATATATGAGAAGCATGAGATTTGCCGCGCGAGACCGGCGCGCTCGAGGACACCGAATGGTATGTCCGTACACACAGATGCGTGCAAGGATGAAGGAGCGGATTTTTCTACGGCTCGCCTTGTTTGCATTGCATCAACGCGATGGGATACTTAAGTAACCAGATCATTTCTTTTCTAATTGCGCGTTCTCACGCTAGCCGCCGATTAACGGGGAGGAAAGGAAGTGAGAATTATTTCATTCCATTTCAGTCGCGAGTGCTACTTCGCTACCAGCCGTTTGCAACCTAACAGCTTCATCGAATGAAACGTGCCCCGAACGTATTATCAAATTAATGTCAGAATTAAGCAGCTCGGCTTTAATTTCAGTTAATAGCGGTCACGGTCAGCGAAGCTGTATTATTTAAGTAACAGTAGAAACACTATTCCCGTTCGGTGGGATCTCAGTTACTCGATCTTCTTATTATCCCTAACATATCCAACGCATCTTCCTATGCGCTCGTAATTGTATGACTCATCCTACGTGCTATTTAAAGTGGTTACCGAAACAATATCGCATACAGGAGCGCGGACGCGTCATTATCGGGCTCGAAGCGGACCGAAGTTTGAATTAATGAAAAAGTCCATTTCACAGGAAACTGGGCTTGCCTCATACAGGGCTATCTACGACGTAAATCGCAGATACAACGATTGGTTTCAATGCTGCCCGTATAAATACACCACCGAGCTCCCTGGAAACTGCGGATGATTTTTACGCACGCACAATTACAGCGCGTCACCGTTGGCAAAAATGCAGATCGCGTATATGGCGCGACGTTTATCGAAACCGTCGATACGCTCTGAAAATCGTCGGTTTACATTTGAAAGCGGCTTGCGCAAGCTTGCCGGGAATTTTAATGGCGGGTGCAACGGGTATCGAGGTGAGCACCCGGCTGAATTAATTGCAAACGCTCGCAGAGGGACTTGTCAAGAATTTCAAGCCTCTTCTTTCGCCGATACGTGTAATCGAGGGCATCGCGGTGATCTCTAATAGTAGGTGGCCTTATTAAGCTCACGGCCTCGCGCCGATCAATTTACCCAACGTCGCTTTATTAATATTTATGAGTCCCTGTTGTGCCGCCCGCTGCAAAAGCTCGCGGGCCGGCGATAAATTTGGATCGTTGCGCAATTATCCTATGCCACTTTCGATATTACGAGTGTCGTAATTCCCGTCGCCATCGGGAAGAACGCAGTGGGTCAAATCATTATTTCCATAGGGAGAAGCTTGTAAAAGAGGATTCGAGTGAAAGGTTGACGGAAATATATCCGATGGATCTGCCTGTGTCAACAGTTTTCTCGCTCACCGTATTTGTGGATGCATACCGGGTGTCCGTTGCGCCATTCGCCACGCGCGCCTATAACGAATCGAAATAAAAACTGTCGCCTGATACCACGCGAGATCAATTCCTCCGCCCAAGTTATACGAAAGCGAGGCTTTCTGATGCAAAATTGGTTATAAATAATTCAATATCATCGTCGAAAGTGAGTCTAGAAAATTCCAAGCAGCACAGCGATCCCTCCAATTAGCCTGAGTCCTGAAAAAATCTCGAGGCATTCGGTAAGGATAGTTGTGCAATTCTCGCATTCGCGACGCATGCGTGCGCGGCTTTGTGCCTCTCGCCGTTCCTGGCCGGCAGTAGGCAGGCCCCGAGGGGCCCGCTTTTCGTCGCTCAATATATTTCGGGCCGAACGACCGTGCCGATGCGGCCCTCCTGCCGGACACACGACGCGTACACACACATAGACGCATTCCAGTACCACTTTTGCCGCGAGAATGGCAAAACTGGTCGCGGTCCAGCCGATACCAGGCCGGCGGTCTATCTGAATTTTTATTGCGACGGCGGAGCACTTTTAGCGGAACCGCGAACAATGCGGCGAGGCGAGTTTACGGCCGTTACCGTAGCTCCATCCCGATATTACTGTATAATATCGTATTACGTGGCGAATTCCATGGTGATTCTTTCCCTACCCTTTTTTTTACCCCTCTCTTTCCGCGTGCAATTTCGCGATACCGCGAGAGCGTTCGTGTGTACCGTTCGGGGCGGTCTTCTTTCGCGCGGCAACCGGCCGACTGTAATTTACGTAATAACGCGCCACGCGAAATTCACGCCGGAACATTTGACGAGAAGCGATTTCACGCGGTTCTATGCCCCTCGTTTATCGCACGAGCGCCGGCGGGACACCGTTTTTAGAGGCGGCCAGTATTTGCACGCTGGATGAATGAGTCAGCTGGAGACGCACGGCCCCCGACCCTTCGCGATTTATTATATTGTCGGGCGCGCGTTTGCATGCGTCCCGTGTAACCTCCGCTGGAACTGGACGCAATTTCTGTTTCGATCCGACTTTTCTTAGGTTACTTCTCACTCCAGCGACATATATACGACCCGGTCGCCGATCTGGACCCGTGGCGAATGATACGGTGATGAACGCAGGACAGCCGCGCGAATAGCCACACGACTTCATTAAATCTCGCGCCAGTTGGATATCTCCGATCTACTTGCTCCTGGACGGAAGCACGTCGAATTCCATGAACATCTAATTAACCCCTTGAGTGACGGTGGAACGGATATATCCACCGTTCGAACCGCGATCTTGAGCAGACATAATATATGCCGCCTATTTCGTGCTGTTTATTTGGATAATAAGAGCGCAAGGCGCGATTGCCAGTGGGTTCGGTACTAAATAGTATCCGTAGAAACGAACTGGTAGCGTTGAAGGACAAGGATAAACGAGACACCAAATGCTAGGAAGGAGTCATGATTCTACCGCGGGTGCTGTGGAAGAAGAGTAACAATTTACAACAGATATACCAGAAAGACAAATCGACAAGCAATATCCTTCTACCTATAAGAAAGGCACAATAATTTATAATGGTACCGTAAAGTATCATTTTATATTGTCACTTGTTCATGCCTGTATCACCCAAGAAAAGATTGTGCCACGGCACAGAAGAACAGTTTTAGTAAACAAAACTCCTGCATAAAACACTGAGGTAAGCCCAATAAATTATACGTCGTTGAAATGTCAATAGCAAACGAGCTGCGAAAACGCTCTCCCCGCTTAAGGGATTATCACTTTGCGACGATGGATCAACGTCGCCGGATGTCAATGTCTAGTTTAGCTAGAGGAATGGTTACTGTTTCACCTCGATTAGAGACCAGAGGAATTTAAATGGCCTATTATCCCACCTACCTACGAACACCATCGCGTATGCGACGCTGTGTTATTCACGGAGTAACTTTACAATTCGTAACGATGCGTGAAGCGCAAACGCTCGATACCAAGGATCCGCAGAGAGTTAATCGCGCTGGCGGAATCACTACGCATTCCACTACGCACAGAAAGCCGCGTAGCGGTGCTCCGGTACGCGGAATTTCGTGGCAGCGGGGAACTTACCTGATCGACACGAAGCGCCACCAGGATCAGGCACAGTACCGACACAAGCGCACTGGTGAACGCGTAAAAATTGGTCCTTCTCACTGACATTCTGGCGGATTGCGTGCCACACAGGACACTGAACGACCGGGACGTGTCGCGTTCTTGCCAGCGCTCCTCTAACGGCCAGTCTCACGTCACATTTTCGTTGTTTACCGAGAAGAGTCTCATCGTGTCGGGAGCGCGACGTGCGGAGCAGCGTTCTCGTGATGGTCACGCGGGTCCCTCTCGGAGGATCTAGCGCGTAGGCACGCGAGGGATCGTTGATGGCTGGGTCTCGTGGCTGGTGTCTCGAAAACTCGATGGGTCGTCGTAGAGAACTGGAGGCGAATGTTATACTGGCGCAATAATGACTGTTCCTCCTGAGCCGAGTGCCCCCAGGGACGCTCAGGTGTTCAGGCATCTGGTGGGGATAGATCGTGCCGTGGCGGCCATTCCCTTTTCATCCGATGTAGTATGCGATCCACGCATTCATGTCTCCGAAACCAGCGATGCGCCTCCGCCGGTTCTCGTGCTTCCTAGGCGAGGTCAGCACCGTGCACGGTACGCCCTTGCATCGCAGGGAATCACCTTACCGGTTGGGTCTGGGGGACTTTTAGAATGTTCCTCCAGGCCCCCTGGAGTGAATTTGGAACTAGTTTCCCCTAGACGATGACCTTAATTGGTACACATTCATGGTTTTCTGTTTTTAAGCAGGTTCTTGCGGGATGTTGAACGAATCACGCTGCATCAAAGTGACGATGACCTTAATTCTCACAAGATAGGTTGTTCTAACTCTTAGATTTAACGAATTAGCCGTTCCTTATTTGAAAGATGCTCGGTTTAAATAGCCGAGTGTAGGTATCGACTCGGGGGATAGCTCATCCGCTTTAAAGCTTAAATTTTCAGAGTTCGGATGCTCGCGAGAGAAAATCTGGGATATTCTGATTTTCGCGGTTCGTAATGTATTGGTAGCTATATATAGGACCGAAGTGGCAAAGGTTATTATTATAGTTCTCTCTGTTTAATTAAAGTTTCTTTCATAATTCTGATAGGTGATTCTGCGAATGAGATTGCTGTGTAAAATGTTTAGGAGATTTGGGTGTGCACATAACACTCACGAAATCACGGTGGACAAACTAATGAGTACCTATCGATTGGACCAAGATTGCGGAATTACGGGACTGCCGATAGTCGCGATGCTTGCAAAGGTATTGTCGCCGTCCCTCTCAAGTTGTCACAATGCGGACAAAGGCGAATACCGAAGACAATAGGAAGCTTACAGGATCATTCATGGATGACGCGAAAACCATTCAAGACACTGATGCATCGATATCTTTACGCAGGAACAGTTTAAACGCCGGCTGGCTGCATTTTTCCAATATATGCGTGGTGACCATACGGAAGCATAAACATTTCTATCTATTCCCATCACTGCAATAAAACCTACACATCTACTTGAAAATACAGTTCCCTTAAATTCAATATCCCGCTTATATAATAAGAAGCCGCTTCAATCGCATTTCGGTGCACTCAAGCATTAAAAGAGGAATTGATTAAAAGAGCAGCAGTTGCTCAAAGCCATTATAATAATCGGAGCTGCAGTTAGACACGATTCAAAGTTTCCTCCGCACATTTATTCCATTACGAGTTATCACAGTTTCACCTGTTCAAGCTGGACGATCGTGTAATGGGTCTCCCGAGGAGAAAAGGACGGCGCACTGGGGAAATAAGAAGTAATTCGCGAAGAAGAAGAAGAAGAAGAAGAAGCATCGCCCGTGATTCGCGTCCCCTTACGTAACGAGGCGAGACTTGCATCTGACGGGAACTCCGATCCTAATGAAAATCCAGACGCTCGTCTTCCCATCGGTTACTCTATATCCCGGAAAAATGTTCCCGGCTCGCTTTCCCGCAGGAAGAAAGGATCAACTCTCTCGGGTGCCTTTACCCGAACGAAAGGAAGAACCATCCCCGTGAATGCCACTCTCCCGTCTAAATTAATAAGCGCCGGGCCAGAAATCGTAATGCATAATAATCCCATTGTGCACGTGGCGAATATAAAACAGGACGGGCCTCGTGGATGCGAGTGAAACAAAGAAATTTTATTCCGGGACGAGAACCCGGCTCCCAACCGGCGTGCGACTACCGCCGTCCGGGACAATAGGAATTTTATCTCCCGAGAGATTTCAAAGTACGATTTCCATGGGCACAAAAGCTCCGTAAGTGCAACGCCACGGAGCCGTACGAATATCTGGGTCGCTGCATTAATTCTTTCATGCACCCTCGCTGGCTCGTTGGAGCGCGCCCGGTCGAGTGGTCTTCGCCCGCTACACCGAGAAATCAACACCGCGAAGGTGTCGCTGTGGCCGGCGCGCTCTGTAATCGCCGTGGTATCGTGATAGTGGTGGTTTGCAGGCACGGGGCTAGTGTGTGCACATCCCCCAGGCCCGCCGGCGGCCCGCGGTACAGAGGAATTTTCGGAACGGCAGCCCCGGCTACGACGGGGGCACGACCGTTGCTGTAACGCGTAGCCTGACGTTTCATCTTCAGTCGGCCAGCAGGTGGAGCGTGTTTGACGCGCATCGAGCGACGTCACCCTGTACAAACACGGGCCGAGACCGGGCATATCGGGAAACACAGGGGCTCGTCCCTTTCTCTCCCCCTTTTGTCGTTAGCTCGCGGCGGCCTGGTGGGGATGATAAGGAGAACGCAAGCGCGGACCTATCGACCGGCGAACCCTCCGGGTAACACCCTCGCGATTCTCGGCCGAGGCTCACTGCTTCACCGGCAAACTAGTGGGTAGTACACGCACGCGACACAGGTGAGTACAAGCTTCTCAGATCTTAATGTTTCTAAGTGCACCTAAGATAGAGGTTTAAGGGTAAGATTAATGGCACGGGGGCGCCTGGATAGGGTTGAACTGTTGTCCGGTATGCGATCAGGACCGAGTCTCGGCTTCTATCCGTCGACATCTCCGCGCGGTTGCGGCGTCATTCTACCGCTGGTACCGCGGTACCTCGCGTTCCGGGGGACCGGGGTTAGGCTCGGAAACGGTCACTGGGGAACCGTGGAGAACGGGGAATTGATTTTTAGGTGGGAGGCATTTCGCGTGCCTCGTTTCTGTTCTAGGCTAACGTTTAAGTAGATCAAGACCTCTTCTACTGTTAATTGGATAAAGCTGAGGCACCCGCGAAGATTAATAAAATTGATTTAGGGGTTTAGACGTATAGGGTGTTGCAAAACTTGCTCGCGAAGAAACGTCGGATTCAGTTATCGAGATTATGTAGGTACTGTTAGGTTTCGTGTTAGAGTTCTATATTCAATAATAGTTGGATATAGAAACTGAAAATGACATAAGTAAAGGAACTGCAACGTAGATGTTTCTATAATTATCTGTTCCTGCCAAGATAGACTTCTTCCAACGACAGACAGTCCTAAATTATTAATTAGAGACTTCACGGTTTAAATTTACGCGGGAGCACATTTCAGCGATGTTGATCGATGAAGGTGGAGCAATTGGTATCATGCTTTTCTCGGCATTCAATGCAAATATTAAAGGACAGGTACTTGGAAATCACTTTCGTTAAAGCTATTAAAAATGATTTTTATAAATACGCTGATACTTATATTATGTAACAGATTGCTGTAGTTAAAATTCGAAAAAGTTTTGAGCGTGAAAATATGTCTATGACTATCTCAAAATACTACTCTGAACAGAGCTTATTAATTAATCACGGTAAGTATTTTGCAACCAACTGCCATTTCACCTCTTTGTATACATAACGTAACTGTACGCGCAGCTTTGGGCGGTCAACGCGCCTGCCCTTTCCTAACACCTAGGGACTCTTCCGCCATCGATTATTACTAGACTCTAAGCCGAACCCCCGCGAGATAAAATGAATAACATAGACCTCTCGTTATATTAATATGTACATAACGGAACATTACATCAATTAGCGATAAATATCAGAGAAAGAGAAAAAAACTAAAAAAAAACAGAATTTTTCTGTAATAAAATTCGACGAAGTATATTAATTAAACAGACTTTTCGGCGTTTATGTAATAAATTTTAGAATTTTGGCGGCGCAGCAAAAGGGCGTGTCACAAATTCTATTCATACCGAAGCTTCATGTTCCCTAACTTTCCGCGACCACCAGCCACGTAACGCTGCCAACAGTTTGGAACCTCGCGAACACGTCAAAATTAGAAACTATCAAGGTTCATTAATCGATCAGTATCGAGCTTCGCGTAGTTCAAAGTATAAGCGAACTTCTCGTTATAAGCAACCTATTTATTGCGAAAGAAAAGTTTATTTCAGAGGGCTGTGAACAGATCGCGGTCAGCAAGAACGCGAGAATCACAGCGGAGCCTGAAATCCGTTGAAACTCATTTGAAATTCAATTAACTACGGGACCTGTAAGATTAATTGAACGGCGACAGTTCGCTAACTCGTCACATGCACCGTAAGCCGGGTTAATTTAGAGTTCTGCGACGCACCTGATTGGCTAGTGCCTTCAGAGACGTGGCGGAGGCTGAAGTTCCCAGTACCGTGAAAATTTAAAACTATCCGCCAAGTTTCCCCGTCTTTGACGACGTTTAACATTTTCAAGTCATTGCCGTTTTGCAGTCACGAATGTAGTTGCGTGTCGTCCCTCGAGTAAAGCGAGCAACAAATTCCATGGAAATCTGAAACGACCTTTCCCTCAAACGTGCAATCAGTAAAACCCCTCTATTTTCCCACTCCTTTATTCACAGAAACAATTAGTTCCTCGCTGGGTGGTTTCCGCATACTCCGCGAAAGCCAGTAGCTCGTTATCGCACTACTTCATTGCTATCCAATATTCGACGCGAATCGAAATCGCCACTTGAACGCGGGAAGGCAAAACACGGGGTCATGTAAAAATTCAGCAGCATGTAAAGTCACGCTGCGGCCGTATCGATCAGCAGGATATCGAGCTGCACATTTTGCCGTGCTACATTTCTGCGGAAGAGGTATTCATCTGCGCGCACGTAGGATTTGCCTGCTAGTTTTCACAGCGAGCCGCGGTTTCCTGCGCTCGTATAAACTCGACAGCGTTATCCATTGTGGAAACAAGCGTAATATTTGTGTTCCATCATCCTCAGTCTTCATTATCCGCCCTCATCGTTCGAGTGAAATTCATGATACACGAAGCATCGAAGAATACACTAAAATACGAGTAGCTGATTTCCCGATTTTCCCTCAAAGTATGATCATTTACCAAATATCGATAACGGTACGAAAGTTAGACCGCGATGGGACGCCACTGTCATTAACCCACCCTCGATGTTTCCCATTGCAGATTTCAACTTGGATTGTTTAGTTTGTCCTTCCTCACCTCTCTTATTTCATCCTTTCCTTTCGGGTTACCTTACGTTGAAATTTACCCCGGAACTCGACAAGAGACGGAGAACATCGAATCGGTCATCGGACGGGCAACACCAGGCGACTCGTCCACCCTGTCCCCGATCTCCGCGCCCAGCGACACGGGGAACACGGACGTCTCCGCGTGCGCGACCGTCCGAAAGGTGAAAACCACAGAGAACCCGCGGTACTCGTTAAGGGGACGCAGTCGGTGTTAACCAGCAAGATTACCGGCCGCGGCGGTTGCGCCAAATACTGTGGTACTTCTCCATCACCCGGCAACATTTCATTCTCCAGCTTTCGGCAGTCCTTCACCTCCAATGTTAACTACCTGAAACGGAGGTGAGTGCCTCCCGGCCGAGTGACGTTGCATGCGCAGAACCACTTTGTCCCGATGGAATTCCTGGAACTTCCCTCTGGCGGGTTGAAGAGACTCGAGGAATTCGCGACCGAGGCGTTTAAGATCGCCGCGATACGCCTATCTTCCGCTGCCAGATCTGACTAACTTTTTCGATGTTTCGAGAGCTTTTATGTAGACACTTAGGAAGTTTCAGGATACCTCACTTGTACAGGGTGTTTTGGAACTAGTGGTGCAAATCTGATTGGAGATATACGTCTGAAGCACTCTGTATAATATACCTTTTTTAAACAGTTATTCCTTTTGTCAATGTTATTTCAGCTTGAAATATTGTTCAGTGCTGTGCAACATGTGCAGGGAAGAGAACTGTGACTCTGTCCCTTTTACATCTAGGTCATTACAATAAATAGAATTACTCGAAAATACAGAAACTAACGAGGGATAGACGAACTTATGCCCGCCTTTTTCATTGAATCAACAAATAAAGGAACATAAAGAATGAACAACAATCTCGACACAATGTTGTTTTAATGTACGTCTGCATTATACTCTGCGGTACAGTATAATCATACTGGTCGATAGATTGCTCGTTCAATTAACCGAGACCTGGTTATCTGATTCGTCCCCTGGACTATAATTAACAGTATTATTCGTGTTTCACAAGTTGCAAATCGTAGGGTGGTAATTTTAATTGGCAGCTCATAGCTTCGGTACTTCATTTAATCGAGATTCCACGTATTAATTGATCCTTGGAGAAGAAACGCTGCTGTTTTTAAATCTGGACTTTTCATATATGATAAATCAGGATGTATGCCACGCATGCGGATCGTTCGGAAAATCGCTTTTGGTATCCTGCGATCATAGCCTGATGCTCGATATTTTACATATTGGTGTCATTAAGCGACTCTAATACTTGAACGAAGTCCGATTAATCGCTGTGTTCGTTTTATAGAGTTTAGTTTAATGTTCTACCCTGATTATAATTCAACGCTTACCGAACGCATTCCAATTTCATCTTGCGTGCCGCTGGACAAGCTCTCGAATCGCATATATCAGCCGACTCGCCGCCTAATTGTCCCACGAGGCAAGAAAGCGTCATTTCCATCTTGCAAAGAGCACGAGCGACCGTCAGACCCGCATTTCACGCGCGGCATCGCAAGCTACGCGTGCAGGCGCATCGGAACCGCGCGTGTGTGCCACCGTCATCCGTCACGCATGCAAACTTGCAGCAACCGGCAATCGTCCATCATCGCCGAACGCCATCCATGCCATCCACCCTGAGCACTGGCTGTTCGATGTGCAATTCAGACCTGTCAGACAAAAAGCAAATGCGTGAAAGCAGCGGGTTAATTCGGGCCGATTACCACTATCACGACCACCACCATAGTTTGTCTTCCAGGTTCTCGTCAGGGGATTTGAGCTCGGAGCTCGACGATGAACCAAGCACAGACTCCGGGCTGGCCTCCATGGCCAGGGATTCGTCCCAATCGTATCAAGGGGTACCGGAACGGCCGTTGCAATCTCAACCAACACCAGTGCCAGCCACTAACCAGCCACCGGTACCTGGGGCACCACCACCTGGAGCACCACCACATGGAGCGCCACCACATGGACCACCACCACCACATGGACCTCCACCACATGGGCCACCACCACATGGACCACCACCTGGACCTCCCCAGCCTGTCGGCGGTGATCTGAGCCTCAACCTGAGGCCCGGGTCAAGGACTACCAGCGCTCCGTCGTCGCCAGCGAAGACACGGGAGAGTTTGCTTCAGAGGGTTCAGAGCTTGACCGGAGCTGCTCGCGACCAGGTACGTTCCAGGGGACATCAGGTCTTCTTCTGGTTAGTACAGGTGAAAATGGACTTGCGTTTCACAAGTGATGCGACTCCGTTCACTTACCTTCATTTCTTCCTCTAAGAAATTCTGATCCTTCGGGATTTAAGAGTCTTTATTAGCTAAGTCTTTTATAGCTCACAGGCGATACTTGGACTGCCTGTAGTTACACAGACTTTAATTGTCGCAATTAGGGTGCGTCCATTCTGGGAGCAGCAGTGTCGGGCGCAACCAGAGGCCCATCGTTCAACAAAGATCGATGCTTCACTCTGTTGGTGATCGACGACCAGAACACCGACTGGAGCAAATACTTCCGTGGCCGTAGAATCCACGGCGATTACGAGATTCGTGTCGAACAAGCGGAATTTCGGGAATTGTCGTTGACGGCGAGCGAGGCCGGCACTGTCGTGTCCATGGCTGTTTATCGTAACGGGACTAAAGTCATTCGGTAAGACGACACCTCGAGTCTTCTTGAGTGGATTTTAACGACCGGGGTGTAAACGAACGGGGGATATTCTGTCGGTAGGTCCTTCAAGCCTGATTTCGTCCTGATACGACAGAACTTAAAAGACGCGGGGGAAGACAACAAGAACCTTCTTCTCGGTTTGATGTACGGAGGTGTGCCGAGTATTAACAATCTCACCGCCATTTACAACTTCCAGGTAAATGTCGATCGAAGCGTGTTACTAGGGACACGATAATTATGTCACAAATGACTAGTCGTGAGTTGGAAACTGCTTCAACGGTGTCTTTTAATTAACGTCTGGGAGTAGCTCTAGAACGTCCAAAGTTCTGT
This sequence comes from Andrena haemorrhoa, assembly GCA_910592295.1. Taxonomy (NCBI): domain Eukaryota; kingdom Metazoa; phylum Arthropoda; class Insecta; order Hymenoptera; family Andrenidae; genus Andrena; species Andrena haemorrhoa. The sequence continues at coordinate 11,227,808 of OU342943.1, forward strand.
GAACGACATTAAAGTTGGGTAATTGAAAGACTCGTCCTTTCAGGATAAACCTTGGGTGTTCGCGCATCTGCTGGGTCTTCAGCGCCGTTTGGGTAAAGACAACTTCCCTCTGATCGAGCAGACATTCTATCCTAACCATCGCGAAATGGTGAGTAAAAGTCTCCATACAATGAACGACTACGAACCTCTCGTTTATTTCTCCATCGATTAAGTAATATATAATACTTACAAAAGTTATCAAATGGAAGGACTAAACTAGAATACGTTCCCATGCTAGGAAATGTGTAACTCCCGTCATATCGCGCGTTTAGTATTTTGTACTAAAATTTCTACCCACGTCTGGGGACTTGTTTCCTGCCGCTCGTAAACGAGAAACACTAATCACCCTCAAATAGAGAACTTAACTGGTTAAAACATCTATAATATGACGCTTAAGATTTACACACCGCCTCTGAATAATGAAGCACCGTAATCCTTTGACCAACAAAACATGTGGCTTTTGAATGATATCAGGCCTTCTTTCACGGGAATATACATTCGACGTCACGTTGCTTCGGTATTCAGAGACTCACACGATACTACACTAAACATTAAATACCGTTTAGCAACTTCGTACACAGATAAGGCTACATACAACGAAAGAAAAGTGAGAATAATTTAAAAATGCATAATATACATCAATAGCCTAATATGTACAACTAAAGGGATGACCGATAGACGTTGAATTACGCTCGCTGCACTCGCTGTCTCAGATTTCAAATAGCTCGAACGATTTGCATTGCAATCGAGCGTACCAAGATTAATTAAACGGAACGAGGTTAGTAGCATTGTTGCGATGGGAAATTAAAAGCTTGCCAAAGGATGTTTACAGCGAAGACACTTTCATTAATAATTCCTCTTAAGGTGAGTAAATAGAATATTGAACAGCTTCGCTCGGTGCCTTTGATTATTCAGATATGAAAATACCGACAGGTTGTATCGAGGAAGTAAACGGGAATTAAATGGAAAGCAGTCAATAACGAAGGCTCAATGATACGGACCTCGAAACGTTAAGGAATAACTTATAATGGAAATGCAAAGCAGTTTCAAGTGTTCGTCAGCAAATTATATTAGAACCTCTAGAACACAGCGTGTATCAACTAGATTTCTTTCTTCTCGTGTTTATCCATGAACGACTTTTGTACTTGCTGACACAACCCTCCAATTAATACTTTTGGTCGAACTCGACAATAAATAGAACGTAGTACGATGCAGAGACGCAAACACTTAAGTCAAGAAATTAATGCTACTTTTTCGCGAATAAATACAACTTACATGCCACTTAATCGATATCAAATATTTTAATCGGTGGTCACTGCAACGCTCCTTATAATCGCAACAAAATCGTCTGCTCCTGGTCTTTTCTCCAGACACTTGCCGATCATTCGATGTTGCTGCGACTATAGTGACAGTCAATTTTGGAACCCACACTGGTGTAAATAAATAAACCCTTCTTAACAGAACATTAATTTTTTGACGACACCACGCGGTAAGGTTTGCTGCGTGTTTAAACGCTACTCGCGCGATACAATGAACCTTGAGAGACTCTTGCGGAGTTTCCAAGTGTAATCGTAACGAAAAGCGCGCTGCGTGACCAGGCACGAGCAACGCTGATTTCCCGCCAGTATACCTAATCGATCTTTTCTTGTAACCGTGGAAATACCAAATACTCAAATGGGGAGGGATTTACGGTTCCCGCAGCCTTTGTTGCTCGCGTTTCCGTTGGTATTCCCTGATGCAGTTCTTGTAAGGGACAGACGGAGTCCAGGAACATCCACCTGGCCCAGCCATACACACGCCGTATTTTTCTTGGCAATCTTGAGGACCTGGCGAGCTTTCCCATAAACACTGCTTCCTTCCTACGCTCTCCAGAACGGCTCCCTTCCTCCACCATGGTGTATAGCCAATCTGGAGCACAAAGAGTCGTGGAACAACATCCTTTACTTGAATATTTCTCCCTCGAAAGGAGCAAATTACTGCCACTTTCAAATATGAGTCTAAGGTATCGGAAGTTTCATCGATCCGTCAACAGGGCAGTTATTTAGGAAATGAAAGTTCTGAGCTCGAATTGTTTAAAAGACGAACACCTTTTCTGTGCCTTTACTGTGGCGAAGACCAGTTCTTTCTTAATAGATTGTGTTATTTATCTATATTGCACACGAGGTGTATCGCACCCCAAGAGCAACTTTCGAGTTCAAATATCGCGCCTTTGTGATTTCCAATCAGGATTTATCGCGAAAGAAAATATCGCTATTTTCCACGAGCGTGGAAAATCGCTCTTCTTGAACTACAAATTTTATCATATCAAAATTTATATTTCTAGGAAAAGACTATTAGAGCAGTATTGTATGAGTATTACGAATGTACAGTTATCACTCAAAAGTTAAAAGATTCAAATATACGAGAATGGTAACTAAAAAAATCACGCTGAGGTGAACCCCATGTGATCAATTTATGATTATAAGAAGCTGTGACCACGGAGGGTTAACCATCACCTGAAAAGACCATTTTTCACTTACCTCGCACGCGCAACCACGGTGATAGAGACCCCTGTAGCCTTTCCGCTGCCGGCTGGTCACGTCAGCCCATCGCATCGGGTTGCTGCAGAGCGACAGCCCGATTTTTCCTTCGATTATCATCCCACTCACGAGATACGTGTCGCCGAGTCTTAGGTGTACTCCGCACATACCGCTCATCGAGGGGCTCCATAAAATATTCTGCTTCGAGAACTCGTCCGGATTGATGGTGTTCCATTGCTAATGAAACGCGTATCCATGTTAGAAGGCGATCGCCTCTATAAAATGGCCGTAAGGCAGCGGAAGTCGTAAAAGCTAGAGGAATTTCCATAGACGTACGAACCTTGAAGACTTTGTTGACTTTCACGTTGTAGGCGATCTCGTGCTCGCTCACGAGCTTCACCCTTTTCACTCTCACCACGGCGACTGTAACGACAGAAACGTGATCATCGCTTCTAGAGAGATTGATAGTAATTGAGCGTTTTCGTTTCGTAAAACACTTACCATAGTCTGAGTTGCAAAATAAAGTCTGGGGATGGCTAAGCATGCAGCTGCATCCCATCACCCTTTGCACCGGCGCTAGAGCTAACGCGATTAGCAGGAAGTACGTCCAAAATGTTAACTGCCCCATCTGAAAATAAAAAAGGGTAAAACGATTTTGATCAGATTGAAGAATTATATTAAACGTAACGAAGAAGAGTCACGGGATGAATAGTATTGTCGTTGGCCAGAGATTCGTGTGAATTATGAGATGATAAGCAGTACGAGAGAAAATGTTTCTTCGCTGTGGGCAAGGTCCATCTATTATTGAAATCCGATTACGTGTGTCCGAACGATTGAATGCGGATGTCACCTGTCGGATGCCAGCAGGCGCACAACTTTATTCAGCGAATAGGTACAACGGGAAGCTCGTTAAGTCGACAAAATGCGTCTCTTTTTTTATGAAGGAATCAGATAATCGTGGCAATGAATCAAACCGTCCCTAAACATCTAATTTCAATTTGTCATTGGGCCAGCTAAATCTAGCGCCCCCGTCGCCCACCTACGGACCTTGTTAATGCAAATGTATTCGATCCTCCGCGCGGTAGATGCAAAGTGGATCTGGATTTACGTGTGAATTCCAAGAAACCGGCGACAAACGATTGCCGGCGATGTCGTGAATGCACTGACACAGATGTGGGACCTTAAACTCCTCGGCATTGATAAGTGATTATAAGTAAGTGAATCGTGAATAAACACCTCCAATAATTGTAGTCAAGTTGCTTTAAACCGAGCGGAATAAAAAATCTTTGCAATAGAAAGTGGAAACATTCGGGATTCTGAACGCGTTATGGGTTCGTTCGCGGCACCTGGTTGCGGATCGAGAATAATGGTGGAGGATTCCGTTGAGGCCGATAAGTATTGCGGAAGCGCGCTAATGCGGCCCAGTTGATCGACGCAAGCTGGACCAAATCTAAATATAGATATAAAACGGCAACCAAAGTCGAACACGTTCCGGAAAGCGGCGTGTGAGCCGCCTAAAAGATCGTATTGACGATGCGTTTCCTTGGACTGCGAGAATAGACCTGTGGACAGCCAGAATCTAGGCAATTCTAACGGAACCTACAGCAGTCGCGGAATGCTCATCGCTACCTAGACCCAGGACTGCACGAATCGATGAATCTCCAACGAAGGTTCTATCATCTGCTCACCAAGTGGCGCTGTTTAATAAACTTTGGTATCGAAAAAAATCTGTAACAATATTTCAGGGATTGATCAGCTACTCGAAACTTCCGCTTGCGGAAATACACAGCATTGTCCTTTAAAATGCAGATCCCTTACGTCAGCATGAAAAAGCGTTTCGCGCATTCTGTTAAGACCGATGCCTTACAGAATGCGTTGCACGTGTGAACCCATCGAATCGCCGTATCGTTACCGTGCTCGAGCAGAAACGACATCGATACATCACGCGCGAAAGCTCGGCAACTAAGCGTAATGCGGTGTCACGAGCAAACGCAAGTGCATTTACTGGACGCGAGTGACTGTGCATGACAGTTGGTGGGTGCACCCGGTGGCGATCGTTGTTTAACACGCGTTTATGCCGAATTTATTCTCACCCGTTGAACCCTTCGCTCGGGCGGCGATAAAGTTTCGTTGGACGATCGTTTCGGAAAATTTACAGGTTCCCGCTGACATCAGCTGCGTCGTGAGTGGAATAGTTGTTGGTCGTGAAGGCAACGCGGCTGAATTAGACTGCTTGGCGAACGCTGAAGCGCTTTTTAGAGTGTTACATTGGCACAATTCTTCTTACCTGTCAGTTTCGTTATTGAGTTAATGTAGATGCGAAATCAACTGACTAGTAAAATTCATAAATATCTTAAGGGGGAAGCCCGTATAAACGGCTTATTTTTATATCAATTTTTAAGAATTTTCGCGAAGATACCAATGCGCTAATTCTTGCGTAACTTTAAGTGTACTTTATTTAACATTTTAATAAGTAAACAAAATGTTTATAACAGTGAAATTATAATAAATACAAAAAAAATAGAGCAGTATCTGAAATACTTAGGTTTTTTTCGAGATTCAAAACGGCGCCCGTGGTAGCGCCTCTGGTAGTTATGTGAAACAGACCAATAAATTTTGTTATCAATTTATGCGCCAATTGTAAGAATATGAACCACAAATGGTGTAAAAATACGCATATTATAAAAATGGTGGAACTTCAAATATTTTAGCCAAAAATTCGCGTTTTATTTGTTTAAAAACCGTAGTTAAAGTTAATAATTTGATTAAACACTGTGGTTCATATTCTGAGGAATATTATAAACTAAAAGTGTGCGAAACCTGCGTTCGCATTGAAACATACATAACCAGGCTATAACTAAGAAACAAGAAGTTCGCGTATCTATGCTTATTGTTACGTAGAGTATGCCTGTAAACATTGCGCCACTAGTTTAGAAACGTACTGCGCTACGGAGGGAAAGCTCATGATCCGAACGCGACTAGTAGAGTGTGAACTGTGTCGAACAGACAGGCGCATAATTGCACAGAGGAGGATCTGCAGGCCAAGTTCGTGGCGCCCACACCCAGATGATACCAGCGATATTCTCACATGGCATTCATCCGATGCGCTTCATGCATCATGATGCAAAACGGATTGATTGGCCGGCTGATGTCATAGGCAGCCGTACGTATATTCGCATTACTTTTATTTCCGCCGGCAATAATAAACAGACGGGCAACGATGGGTCGGTGCACGCCTCGTGACGCATCCCGGTGACGATCTCTCACCGGTTCCACGTGATTCGTCACACGTATCAAGATTTATTTCACCTTAAATTGAGTTACGCCGCGGCTCCGAGGGCGACTTATACGACGCCCGTAATCGTCCGCGTAATTATCCGCCTGGAAGTACGCTCGTCGACGTACTTAATGCAGGTCGCAACCCAGATTGAAATGACCATTACTCGACACGGAAAACGGATTCAATTTCTCTGAACCCCGTCTTCGACCGATTGTTTCTGATACTATACGGTACCTCGAGGTTCCAATTTTCCGTCACCTTTGCCTCTCCACTTAAAACTGTCGTTGCCATTTGCAAAAGCCTGTGCAGTTGCAGGGGCATTTATGACCTCAACGCTCTTCCTCATTTTTCCTTACGGAACATCATTGGGCACCGACACGCGTGTCCGCCGTTGCGCAAGCGTTGGCCATTTACGGGCAATGAGTATCTGTTCGTTTTAATATATTTTTATTATTGTAGGAGATATCCAAATGTCATGAATTTAAACGAACTGTGCGGGCAAGTGCCTTTCGTTTAATTGTTATCGGGTAAGGACCTCAGACGGATAAGAGTGCGGTTGATTTTACGCGACAGGAAATTAAGAGATTAAGAGTTTATGGTTTCTTTCTTTCAGCGGAGCCTGTGTAAAAACGTGTTCCCTTTCGCTGTTGTCGAATAAGGACCCCATTAACATTTCGTGTTCGCGGAACGAACAACCGTCAGTACACGCGGGGCCGGGCGTACAATGTGCAGAGTAATTTACGATCGATAATTCCCGTCTGAAACGGAGATTTGTGATTGCGCGATGGTAAATAAGCGCGCGGGCGCAAGGCTATGCCAATTAACCTTAAACTCCGAATATGATTATACACGATGGAGGGCTGTTAAACGTAAATGAGCGCCGGCCAGTGTATACTCGCGTTGCACCTCATACTTATGGTAATCCAACATGAGCGCGCACTATAAGTGCAATATTATAACTCTCCCGCAAGTTTTTTCGCGCCTAGTACAAGCGCGGATAAGCCCCGCGATAATTCACCCACCGGCCTTCTCATAAACGGCGATTTATCGTCACGCGGCGATAATGGCTCGGAATTTGTTCGAGCTTGTAATACAAATAACAATCGGGGGAATCGATAAACATCCCGCAGTAATATTTACCCCGCTCGTAGTCGATACCCTCACGTATCGTTCGGGGGCAGACACTTTGATTCGAGACTTTTAGCCTGGCGGAGTTGGCGCCACATCTCACAACACCGGTGGTCCACCGGAGCCTCACGAACTCACGTATGCTTTCTCAAACATACTCCAGGAATATGGATTCTACGTCTTGCAAAGAAATATTCACAGCTAAGTAGACAATTACACCGCTATGGAGTGGAGTATGGTAAATTAAGTGTTACGCAAACGTAGCGCAAGCTTAAAGTCAGGAATGAAACCCACCAATGATCGATATCATTGGAGTACATATTCTTAAAGAATCATTCGTCTAGGAGGAAACATCTTGGGATCCGAAGCAGCGCTGAGTAGCTGCTGCGCAAACACTTTATCGGAGTCAACGGCTATTGATTGGGTGCTGTCTCAGCGAGAGCATTAAAATCACACGCGTCCCGTCAGCACGTGACTTTACGTAACTCCGCGGACGCGAATTTATCGGCGCACACCGGCGAAAGGTGTATTTCACGTCCTGTCGCAACGTTTATCGCTTTCGTATATCTTCATTAAAGCGGGAGGGTCGGAGTGATATTGCACGGGATGACGTCGAACGGCGATAAAACGAGAAAGCACCGCGGGTAATATCGACGATGCCTCCTTCGCCGCCGGTTTTAAGCCCCCGGCCAAGATTCCCCGAGTCTTTTAAGCAAAGGAACGGCTGCCGAATTCGCAGAGCAATATCTGAATGTACGGCATAGGTAGTGGCAGTCGTCGGAGCGCGTCATAACACGCGGACACCGCTCAAAGCGCACTTCCCGCGATTGTCGTGCGCTAATGTGTCTACAAGATCTTTTCCTACCTACGTGTCTACTTTCTCCGGCCTCACGCTTTCGTTCGTGGGTCTCATTACAACTCGCCGGCTCGTTGCTGCGAGCTTAGTATCATGATCGATGTGTACACGCTGTCGGCTTAATAAATTCCTCGCTTGTTGCTTCGAGAAGTTTGAATACTCGAGCAGTTCGAATCGACAACTGGTCAAGCTACTTGAAGAATTCGGAATGGTTGAGAATTTTCAGTGTACTCACTCTGCGCGAGGCAGTAACGGAGTTTTGGAATAGTTAGAGTCTTCAATGCCTGTGCCCAAACAGAAGATAGACAAGTGGGTGGGAGCTATCTGCCCCTGATACTTCACAACGCGTGAATACACATTTAGTGGTGAACTAGCTTAGAGGTTTGGCAGGGGATCTAATATCGAAATATCACTGCTAGGTGTCTAGCGAACAAAACCCGCCCACTAACATTTAAATGAATATCAAGCATTTCAGGCCTCTTCGTTCGAAGATAGAACCATTTGAGTAGGTGTCACTCGGGGTAGGCATAATAATTTCACGGAAAAGTATGGCCACGATGATCATCTCGAAAACTAGTCACGAGGCTGGAAAGACAATCGAAGCTATCAGACACCGTCTTACATCAGACATTCTTGCAGCTGTTTACAGTGTACAGTAGGCGGATTTACGCGTCCGTTAGAGCACGTTCTCAGCGAGTTCTTGGAGCCCTGTATTACGTTACAACCAGCATCAGCAGCGTGTCATATACCGCCAGGCGAGTTTTGAAGTTCAGCATTTCGAGGGTGAGCATCGGCGACGTTTTCGACCACGAGAATTCTCCGTGCGGTTTGCCGTGCAGCGCGAGAAGCGTTGAATGCGGCCAAGTCGAAGATGAAGAATCGCACGCAATTTGCGGCGCGTAAATTTCAGGCAATCCGAATGTTGACGGTTTTATCGAAGCGGGCAGGTTTCGTGAGCGGATCGGGCGATTCGGTTAGAGTGGAAAGGGCGTGGAACAAAACCTGTTCAATTAACATTTCCCTACCGCGGCAATGGGAAAGAAAATTAGCGATGACAGTGCACGCATGGTTTACACAGCGGCACACGGTACGTTATTTATTTTACAAGGCGTAGATGATCGGGGCAGGACCATAAATATATTGAAAAATCAGAATTCTTATGGATTTGTAGGTTGTTGGACGACAAATGAGCAGGTTGAAAATCTGTTGAAATGTTTGCTCCGCTATCCAGTACGTTTATATTTCCGAAAGAATTGCTGTTCGTTGAGAAGACTGTTGAATTCCATTTAAGTGATAAGAGTGGGTAGAATTAATTCAAGGAAATGATTAATCGTCCTTCGATTCCGGTACACCGATCGTACGATGTTCGAACGAGATAATTTTCAAACTGTATTCAACGAATGTTTTCCTTAGAGCAGTGTATACATAGGAGCGGAAACAAATTCATATCCATGTTATCGTGACTGGAATCCATTCCACGGTATTAGTTCTTCCTCGAATTCGTCTTGATAGTGTAAATCCTCCACGATTTATTTTAATTCAGAGATGAAGTAAATAATCTTCTTTGTAAGATATGAAACAGCCGCCTCTCTTGTTATTCATATTTCCTGTGCATTTATAGATTCAGTAAAAAGGCAACGAAAAAATGGCTATTGTGGATCTGCTATACGTGGCGAGCACTAAAGAAAATCTAGCCTAAAGTCCTCTCCTGTTTCTCCCCTCGAATTTTATGAAACACGTTTGATCCACCGTCGACAGTTGGTCACGAGCTTTTATTATCATGTTAATAACCCAACCGCCCGAAGGCAGAATCTTGAAAAAGCGAAAATAGCTCCGTGGTTACACCGAAAAAGCAGAGAGTGTGTTGAAACGTAAATTTTCATCGCGCCAATTTTCGAGATGCGAAATTGTGTTGGGGGATCTATCGGAATACGTAACGAAGCGCATCCTATTAAAAGTAATAATAACCCTTTAGCGACCAGAAGACAGATTAGGCTTCCACGGGAATCCAGAGAGAATTTATAGGGAACCGACGTGTAGTTTTCAGCAGTCGAACATTGTGATGACGATCACGATGGAGCAATATTTTATTGAAGTACCATTTACATCAAGGCCCATTTGCATATTCATTGATCATCGGCTTAGCGTTCTACATAGAAGTCGGGATGGAATTTTTCTTAATGAATCGACACCTGCTCGTCTTTGATAAGATGTGTCGATTATTCCTGTCAACGCGTCGTCAATGTTAACATCAGTTCGAGGACTATGCAGCGAATAAGTGGAACTCTTTCAACATTCAAAAGAAAGCTTCAATACGTTTGATTAATGTTACTTGACTAGAATCTCGAGTTCTCGACTGTTCTGCCAGCCCTACAAGCTAAGTAATCTCTATTTTAAAATTCTAATAATTTCTGCATAGTTCAGGCTCCATTTACAATTCTGAATTGATCGACATGGTTGACAGAAAGAATTCCACTCAACAGATAATGTTTGCAATTCTTCATATTTTCTCATTCGAACGTTGATTTCTCGTGCGTGAAATTGCAGTGTACACGGTAGGGGCAGAGAATCGGGGCGATGTAATTTTCATGCACACTTAACGGGAGTGCGAAAGAGGCAGTAGTTTACGCGGCTAGTAATTAGCATCTTTCACAGTCGGGCCAAATGGCATGCAGCCGTTTTCAAATATTCCGCGAAGTTCAATATCGTGTTCACTAACGATGTAATCGGTTTGATGAATATGAATATTATTTTCGTACATATTTCATGAATTTAATTCAACGCGCCTCGTTCGCATATCAATTTTAAAGGTCCGGGCATGAGGGAAGTGGTTTCCATCGGCTGAAAACGGTTTCCACGTTCTCTAACTAAGACATATTACATTTGCAGAGCACGAGCAAACATTCACCGCGATCGTTATTACAGTCTGAGTATGACATCAATCGATAAGACGAGCAAGCTGGGAAACCGTTACGCAAACGAAATGTGCGTACATATCAAATATTGCAGACATTGCGGACAGCCGCGGTGAAATATCACCGTCAAGGTTTTCGCATATTAGTTCTGCGACCGATCCCATCGCACTTTTACTTCTGTTAGCATGTTCCTGATTGCTCAAAGAAACAGCATTCACAGCGATTCGATGAAAACGAAATATGTCCGAATAATTCGTGAAATTCGAATGCTGGAGAAAATTTAGATGAAAGCAACAAACTCGAACTTCTCGAGTAGCTCGTCTATGCAGGACGTTCTAGAAAAAGTGGTACTTCCTAGACGACGAATTTTCGCCTCGGTTATCATTGCTTCAGTAACCGTATCAAATAGTCTAAGCTGTAGTGAAAGACATGATCGCAAAATTGCTTCAAATTGGCCGATTGTCGAGATAGTTGCAATTCATGCCATTACTCCGAAGCTTCCGTTGTATTAAAAACAATTATGGGCCGAGTAGTCTGCGAGATGAATCGAGATTTTCCCAGGAAAACAGTGGAATCATTATACCCGCTGGATTCTCGGCGGGAACGCAAGTGCGTACGCGAATGCAGATGCACGGACAAGTATTAATTAGGCGATCGATCAATCGCTAGCAGATGAATGGTCGAATAGGCGACGCGGTGGCACGGACCGCACGTGATTTCGAGTCACCGATCGTCGATGATGTATCGATGATATAACGCGTTCTGCAGAAATCATTCGCATTTTCCGCGCCATTTAGGGCGAACAGCGTTCGATTGACGGGACGATTTAATAAACGGCTGTTGAGTTCAGAGAGGCGCGGTGTCCCGGCGCTGTTCATTTCGCCAAGTGTTGCAAATTGATGATCATGCACGAGATAATGACAGACTCGCTTTACAAGGTGTCTTTCAAAAGCGGCACGTAGACAATGCGTCGCGCAAATATAATCGATACAACGTACATACGTGCAGGCGGGGCTTGTGTTTCCGCGGCACGCTTATCGTCATTATCTGATATCAGTTTAAAGAGGCACTGATCTTTTAAAGATTCTCGTTCTTTCTGGACTGTCACTTAGGGCTGTCGCCCTTTTTACAGGAAAAATAATGAAAATCTGCTTTCGTGGAGTATGAAAAAGTACGCTCGAAAGGACTGCAAGTATATTTTAATCTTATTAGTTTGTATTTCTTCCAAACGTGTTTTTTATTGATTTCAGCATTACAGGGAAACATTTTATCATTTTTAAATAACTCAATGGCATTATTGCACTCAATATTCATATTAAAACACATAAATAATTTGTTCTTTGTTAAATTAAGAGAGGCCTCGTTTCTCTCATCCTGCCACTTCACATTCGTGGTAGAGAAAACTTTCTCAGTAAATGCTGCGGTGGCAGGAGCAGACGGAAGATAAGAAATTACTTTGAGGTGATCATGGTTTGTGTACGTTTGGCAACTACGTAAAATAATATTGCGTTACACTCCTCGTAATTATCATTAATCGTGAATAAAGTATTTTCGCATACTTTATTGTTATTCAAAAGTACCTATAAAGTATATTTACGCATAATAACGGTAGATAGTTTATTTTAAAGTGCGGGTTGCAATCCTTCACCTGTTGTAATTCAAAAATGCATCGAGTGCAGTAAATAAGGATGACTATTGAGCACCTGACAGGAGTATCGTACTGTGTACGTGACCTGCAATCGAATGCGGAGAATATAGTTTCTCTACAGAATTTTGACGCAAATCCTCCGTGGATGGCATTTATATACTGTACCGTCAGTAGAATTAAATACTGTCGGAAACTGTATGAAATTTCACAGGACGTGTCAATTGTGGAGTAGGAGCTAATTCTCAGAAGATCTGTTAGTGTTCTCTGCCGTTTATCATATCTCGCGTGACCTTCGCGTAAAGTAAACATTATTATCTGATAGGCTACATTAAAATGTACAGGGTGCTTCAGGAGCTGTCTGCCATATTGGAGAAGCATAGGTCACGAAGAATTTTCGTTCAGCAACTACAGGCGCCGGGGATTTTGAAAAAAGCTGAGAACACTTTCTAGTTTCTTACTTATCCACCTTAGTTTGTTTACTTTTCCGAAATACCAGCCGCATACCGCGCGCGATAATTCCGAGCGATCATTCGAAAAGGAAATAGAAAAGAAGCATCAACATTCTCGAACATGGAAAGTGACTTTCGACGTGACCGCGCATGAGTCGGCAGGCATCGGTTGCAGACGCTTGTTGCATTCCATCAACGCAACATTTGCAAGTTTGCCCGTGACTGTCTATTAAATTGAAGTGGATGAACTCACTCTGGCTTCCCGGGAGCACTCGAATGCCTACAAAGTTGTGGATACACGACGCTATTCCTATTTATCCCGCACGCGAGCAGCAGTCGAAGGTCCCCGCAGGATTCCACGAGTCTTCGCGACCACTATCACTGAAACGTCTGCGACGGTTCCGCAAGCTGTGTAGCTCCAAAAGTTCGCACAAGCCGCCACGTCGAAACGGAGTCAATCGCGGCAACGATGCACAACCGTCAGATGATGAGCCCAATTCGCATTCACTTCGCGATCGCGGGACGGTTGAGTTGCAAAAGGAACGAACCTTGACGATCCACCGTGTTCGCTTCCAAAAATAAAAATTCGCGCGGCCTGCGGGCGGAGCGGAGCAGGTGGAGGCTTCTAAGACGCGCGTCAAAGCAGAACTGCCCCAGTTTCATCGTATTACCGCTATTATATTCCGCGGCGGCATCCGCACGCGCGTGTACGCATGAGCTCTGAGCTCATATGCCGCGTGCGTACGTGCAGCGATGGTCGCGGCATGCGAAACCCCTCGCTTGCTCGCCGCTTCGCTACGTGTGCTCCGAAAAAGGAACAGGAAAGCGAGCCGCCTGTGTATCGAACTGCGATTAATCATAAATTTGGACGTTGCGTCATCCTGAGCGGGATACGTGCCTGGGAGACGCAGTCGACGAGGGTGATTACGTCGATTCCGCCGAGTATAAAGGATGGATCGGTCCTGCGAACACGATCCACGCGCATCGATTCATTCACGACTCGCTATTTTCGTGTATTGTATTTCTGATAAAATCGGGAGGTTCGCTGGAACGTCGATCACGATCCGTTGCGTTCTTAGCAAGCGCTTTTTATTGAAGGAGTTCGATGATTTGGTAGAAAGGTTGCCTTTTTTGGAACCTCCTTTTAAGGGGGTAGGTATTCTGGTCTAGCGCCATTTCTTGGGCAATGAAAATAAGTTTACTACACAACATTTTTCGTAAAATCTTAATCGTCCTTTTAACTATATTTACAAATTTTTTTGTCGTGAAAAAATTAGTATGACATGTCTGTATGAAGCCATGAAAATTGTGCGTTTTGCCATGATGCTGCAATGATTCTGTCCTTCGTAGGCATCTGAAACATTTTATTCAGTAAGAATATGGTTATCGTCTGGATCGAGATTATTCATTGAAAATAACGAGATAAGTTCGTTCTTTTCTGGCGGACTTTTCTGTTCAACATGGCGCCACTTTGTGAAAAATTAATTTCAATAAATAATCTCGATCCAGACGATAACCGTATTCTTACTGAATAAAATGTTTCATTAATCATTTGTTTCAGATGTCTGCGAAGGACAGAATCATTGCAGCATCATGGCAAAGCGCACAATTTTCATACTAAATTTTTCACGACAAAAAATTTGCAAATATAGTTAGAGGGACAATTAAGATTTTAGGAAAAACTTTGTGTAGCAGACTTACTTTCATTGCCTTAAAAAATTCTGAATAAAATGGCCATGAAACTCGCGCGCTAGACGAGAATACCCCGTTAAACCTCGAAAGCATCCTTCTGTTTTGGAAAATATGAGCAGTTACAAATGCGATTTTTAGTATGCGAAAGAAGTGTGCTTGAATCTGTGGTTGAACGCAATCTGGGATACATTCTGCGGCCAACTTTCATTCGTGTCTCGAGCCCGGCTCCATATTTCAGGCAGCAGGAACAGAGACATCAGCATCGGTCCTTTAATTACCCTCGCGGACGAATATCCCCTGCAACTGTCCGCCGCGATTACTCGATTAATCATGAATTCGGACGTGGCGTCGTGTAGCTCATTACCATGCACGAAATATCTTACCGACCGTATCGCGTGGCGTGCGTATTTTGAAACGGAACCGACCGATACCGAGCGCACTCGATCCGCCGATGGCAGAGCGAAAATAAAGAAGTCGAGGGAGCCTGGCGCACTTTCAAAACTGGATGGCAATGGATCTTTCATAATTCTATGAGTTCGCATAGCTACGCGACTCGCGGACCTCTATTATTAATCGCGCGCGTAACATTCGGACTTCGACGTCCCTGCGGGACACGATTTTCGCTGGGCCACTTAGCCGCTCGTGAATCAGATCTCACCAGAGCCAGACCGCGCCGCGGACTGTTCTACTTGAAAGTAATTAAGCGGATTTCCTTTATTTATGCAACGCGTAGTCCGCCTCCTCGAGCGTCGCATCCAAGTAATCCATAACGCGTTATCTTACGAACTCGTAACAGCTTGTATTCGGTTACCGTTGTCAGTAAGTATAACTGTATTCGAAGTCTTACAGATTTCCGCGATTCTGCATCTTTACAGTGGACAGATTTCGCAGAAGCATCTCATTAAAGGAAAGATACTTGTTTTCCTAAGAATTTTGGTAGTAGCACCAAGTAGAAGCGACAGCAAAATGTTACTATGACTTCAAGTAGGTGTAAGGCTACTGTGTCTCCAAGATGCAACTATGCTGCAGAACGAGTTTACCACGTGAAATCGGGAAAATGAAGTGTGACGAATGTTGCGAATTGTGAAAACGAAATCTGAGACTGCTTGTATCTTACATCGGGAACGATTACATGGATCGAGGAATAAGCCGAATATTTGTGGTTTAGAATCTTTCTGTGTCCCCTTCTTGATTTGGTATCTTATAATAATAAGAAAGGTGAGTCAAAGGATTACACGTGACTCCTTATTTACCTGATAATCCAAGATAAACATTGCTTCCCGAATTTCTTTGCTGATAATATCCCAGGGATTAGAATCTCTCGTTAGCAAACCGTGAGAATTGTTTGCCGATAAGCACATTCACAACGTTGACACGTTTTACGACAAGAATTCCGGGAACCAGGATAATCGTGCAACAGGGAAAGGCGTCTCGATAAAAAAGCTGAACGAACTTAGCATTCGCATCATGAATGCAATGCGCATTTATATTTGCAGCGTGACTCACTGTAAATATATATATAACGAAGGAACTGGTCCGATACTGGTGGTCGACAATGCGTCGTTCGTCAAATCACTTGTTAATGCGCTTCGCGCGGGACGATAATAATCCGCCACTCTTCATTCATCGGCCGAAATGAAAACTGTAATCGCTTTTATTAAGCGCCGGCCGTAATAAGCGTCGCGCGCACTCGCATCGCATTAATTCAAAGATTCGCCAGTGCGTCTGCGACAATGCAGTTCTCGGTGGTGTCGACCGAATCCTAATGACCTATGATTCACCGCCGATTGAGCCGGATCACTTTCAGACACCACCGTCATGAACAATTTCGCCAGGGAACGGAGATACGTCATCGATGGAAATTTCGGTTCCACCTATTCGTGGATCATTTAGTCACTTAACTTCGGTCATTGCAAAAGGAACGCCGTTGAGGACTTTGGAAATTATGGTTCGATGATATTCTATATCATGCTTAAGTAGTTTCGTTTAGAAAGTTCTTGTCAGACGAATTACGTGGGCAGTAGAAACGTCCCTTCTAGGTACGGCTGTCTACTGATGCAAAATTAGTAGTAGGTTGTAGAGCTTCGAGGCAACAATCACTTTTAACAGATAATTGTATGGCGAGTACCTTCCCTAGTATTGAGTATGTGGTTAACAAAAGATGTAGTTGCAAAGGGGTACATATTTGGGAGACTTGTTACGAGCTACGCGAAAGGAAGTCGAAGGTACGAATATTAGATATTATCGATCAGAAAGAAATACTGTTGAAAAGAGTGTTTCCTAGTGTATTCCATGTCATGAAAATGTTTAAATTCCTTCCTCAATGACATACACGTTGAAATATTTGAACACCAGCGTAAATCTCCGATCGAAATGGAACAAGTAGTTTCAGTTCGATCCTAGCCAGACACCGCGAAGTAACCTCAAACGTATCTTTAATCAACACAAACAGATTTTGTAGCTTCCACAAATTATGTGTTTACATAACAAAGAAGGAGCTGATTCCTGGAACTTCTTACATTTGTGAAAATAATCGTTTGAGGGGAAAACCGCGGCGGATGTGGCCTCGAACGCACTTTGTTGCAAAAACACCGACTGGGATGGCAAAATTCATTTGCAAGAGAAAAATCAGCCTGACACAAAATTGCGTACAGGCATAAAACCCGTCACGGGGTTTATAACAATAACTGTCCTCTTTCTTGTATGGAAATTGCGGTCGCTGAACAATGAGGAGTAATTTTGCGGTCGAGTCACATCTGACAAATTTTGCGCGGTACCATTTAATTTGAAATATTCAAAAATAACGCTGTGCCAGCGTTGTTAATTATACTAATACTATTTAGGGTAGAAATTTCGTGACACACTGGTCGGTTGAATAATGCCCAAGAAAATGACGACACATAATTTTGAAAATGAAGACCTGAAAAATTAGGGTGGATAACTGAGGATGAAGAAAGTTGTCGATCTGCACGATTACTGGTAGCTCGATACGCGGTATATTTACCAGGATGTTTAGGTTTAGTAAAATATGGGGCCAAAAATATAGGGCAGTTAACCGTACAGGAATAAATGGGTAGCTATTTTCGCGCGCATCGGAGAAATAAAAGTGTTTCAAAACAGCTCGTGGGTCACAAACCGCTGACACGAATTGTCTGTACCTATTTATAGCCAGACAGGAGAAAAATAGAGGCTCTGACTGACGAATAGCTCTATCTTTGGTGCGAATCCACTGCGAGCAATTACAACGATGCGCTTCACAGGCACGCTGGGACAAGCTGTCGAACAACCGTTTTTCATTGTCGAAATGTTGATCTAATTTGTTTCAAAGTCACCTTCGTTTACACTTTAGAACCCCTTATTTTACGTCTCCTTTTCGTATTGTTCCACTTTTCCCTACAACAACCTTCCATCTGAAATTCGCTCTCTAATTGCCCTCTCATTTTTCAAACATGCAGTGACATTATTGTTTGCTAATCAACAATAGCTTTAGTCCTTACTCGCGATTACGTTATTCAGCTAGCTACAGCTATTTTCCGTACAGACTGTTAGTGTTAGTTTTAAGTAGTTTTAAGTAGTTTTAAGTGGCTCGGTTAATAACAGCTGACAGCTGTACCTCGCCTTTTGCATTCTTCTACTTCTACATGTACCATAGAATTTCTAACTATTTTTTTTCCTTCTTGTCTTCTTATGTGCTTTGTTTCGTAATGTCTACTGTGCAATAAAGAATTATTTTATTATTATTTACCTTTTTCACACAAATCTTTCCGCTACATCAATAAAATACCTCAGAAATGCGTCGAGAATCTTTTTAAAGTTGCGTTAGTACATCCTTCAAATTGCATTGTTAAAGTTAATCTTCGAAGGAAATTGATCGTCGCGTCGTAGTTAATTGTGATTACAGAATACGATTTAATCACGCTCAGATGAAATTTTTCCAGCGAAACCGCGTTGGCAGTATGAAATCAAATACGGCACGCTATCGAAGCATCCGATATTAAATTCTGAGCGCTCACGCTGTCCACCTGCTGACTAGCATAATGAAAATAACAGATGAAATCACTCTCGGGTTATCAGGATGCGCACTTGGAATCGCGGCGGTTTCCTCGAAGCGTGGGCGAAAAGATGGCAGAAGAAGTCGGAGCTCCTTTGACGTTGATCCACTATTTGCGTGCATGACTTCATGGAAGGTCTGTCAAAGCAGTGTCGCGTTTGTCCTTCGTCGCTGAGAGGCAGCGACATCCGCGAGATGCAGTTTTAATTAACGCGCGATCGTGCGTCACTTTAGAGAAAAATAGGAGAAGCACGCTCGAACAGATGTAGGAGATCGTGTTGCGAGGGAAAATTAATTTCTCGTTTCAGGAGTCACAGAATCCGCGGCTGCACCAATTAGTCAGGATCCCAGTGGGTCTGATTTATCGTTCGAGAGTCACGTGGTTCGTGTTACACGAACAGTGTATCCCTTCATGTCGTTGGACTTGTCGCGCGAGAGAACGGGAAGAGAGGAGACACGTGCGGAGGGAGGAGCGGGAAACGGTGGAAAGCACGTCGCGTTTAATCAACGTCTTTAATTGCTAAACCGCTTTCCCATCCTAGGAACCGTCTCGTTCGCCGAAGCGAGGTTGCGAAAGCGTTTAGACGCGGTTATCGCGGTTCCTCGGTTCCTCGATGAATGAGATTGTTGCTCGGTGAGTCAGCCACCGTAGTAAAGTTACGGCGTTAGTTAGCCCCGCGAAAGAACGCGGCAGACGTCACCGCCACGGAACAACCGGTGCGTATCGTTGGCCGTGCACGCCGGTGAAATTTTAAGCGACCTCGTGGCAGGATCGCCGTGAACCACGCCGAAGGTCTTCAACGTGCTCCAAGTTGACGAATGCTAATTCATGGATACGCGATCGGTGCCAAGGCTGACTCATGCCAGTGATTCGCTCGCATGCACGAAGCAACGCGCCCTGCTGAAAATTCATTTCTTCTGCGGTGGCGATTCCGTGCTTTCCGGGAAACACGAGCGTGGTGAACGAGAGTGGGATGAAAATCGCGAACCAAGTGATCTTTGCGCACTCCCAAGAATACTGCTTCTAACTTCTGCAAATACAGTACGACGGCGACTGAGTTATTTCGCCCCCGAAAAATGCACCTTGCGGAACTACCTACTCTGCCCACTCGGAACACTGTATTATGTTTGCGACTCATTAAGAGGAATATATTGATTCAGAACGTGAGCTTCTATGTATATGAATGAATGGTACTTTACTCGCGGAGATCAAGCGTGTTTACTTGAACCTAAGAGGACGGGAGCCTGTTGACGGCATTACAACCAAGCCCTAAGTCTTTAAAATGGAAGCATCGTGCGCGAGAGTTTCAGCAACCGTTCGTTAAGACGATTAATGCATCGGTCGTGCCTAATGCAATCGGCTGGCCGGCGAACAGCGTGCCAGCGAATAATCGCGAATGTTAATTAAAGCCCGCGGTCGGTTATGTGCACCACGTAATCCTGCGGCGCGCGATGAATCCTCCTCGGGCGCGGGATATGGAAAGATAAACAAGAAGAAACAAACAGGCGGAACAGGAATGCCAACCACCCAGAAAGTGCATGACGAGACTGGCCATATATTCGTGATGATGTAACGGGAGAAACCGCGGAGACTGAGACACACCCCGACGATACCGCAGCACGTGCTGTTTCGTAAGCTACCGACTTTTAGGCAAGGCCACCTCGATGTGAGATGCTGCTTGCTCTGCATATTACGTTTGTCCAGCAAGGACTTCGGAAACGTTACTCGTTTGGACCGTTTAACGTGAATACTACTACATTGGTGCTTGATAAAGAACATTTCTACTACTTTCTTCATATGTATTCAATGAATGCCTATCGCTCTAGATGAGACGAGTGTAAAATAAATTACTTTTGGAGAAATATTAATTGAGCCAGGGGTTATGAAAGTGGCGTAAGTGGTAGACAGATATTTAGACTGTTTCAGTTTGGGCGTATTCAAAAATATTTTTCCATTATTGAACAAAATGTGTCACAACATATATGCTCCTCTAATGCCAAATCACTTACTTATCTAACATTGTAAAAGTTTTTAAATCTTTGAATATCTATTAGGTACGAAAGTGTTGAAACGTAGTTTTCCGATCTTCACAACTTAATAAATTCAAACATCCTTTCGCGCAAAAGCAATTTGTATTTTCAAATACTTTGTCACTAACAACTTTACCATTTTTGGTAATGTATTTTTTACTATTTTTGGTAATGTAAACTTTACCACTATTTTTCCCACCTTTTCTCATATTTTCAGCATAATTAAGTATATTTCGAGTTTTCTTTTTCTATTTTCTTGCCCCGCATCTAAAGTTAATACGTAGGTAATACGAAAATATGCGATTATTTCCTTTCTCACTAATTACTTTCACGGAACAAATGACATACACCACCATCGAAATGAACGTGAATCTATTTTGCAACAATTAATTTCATAATATTGAAAAATAAATCAATATATCATAAAATAAGAGAAATCACAATTTTGTTGGTGTCCTGACTTACACCACTTTCATAATCACCGGTACAATTATCAGACAATCTTCTATCCAATAATTGCATCGTTCGGTTGTCAGTTCATCTTTCAAGAACGCAGTCATCGAATGGTTCTCGAAGCTAGAGCAATTACCATCGAAGAAATCTAGTACCACTCAATGGTTCCGGATAAAGAAAGCCCAAGTTTGCGGTTTGTGGATATTTTAAGACTTCCTCTAACGTTATTTCCTCTTACTCCAACATCGACTTCTCGTAACAGGCTTCGTAATTCCGACGAAGAGAAAGGAACGCGTGTAGGTATACCTACGAGCGCGGTCCCATCCATCTCCATTGATCTGGTGTTGCGGACAATTCAATCGGGCAGTACCCGCGAAAGGGTGGTCCCGTGAATTCCACGGGAACTATCAATTTATGACTGGCGCCAGCGGCGGGCATTGGATAATGGCCAACGGTGGAGGAACGCCGTTAATTACGGCTGTGGCGCGTGCATTCACGTTGCCGAAAATGCACGTAACCGGCAGAATGGGGTCGTGAAATAGCGCCGCACTGAAAATAACGAACGGCACGAACAGTTGAAACGGTCGCTAATCCCTGCCCGAGCAAATATAAAGCATATAATGCATAAATATTACCGAACAGTTGCCGTAATGACGCCTGATAAAGAATGGCCCTCTTGTGCACTGTAATCACGCTACGAGACAGGCGTAAAGCAACACCATATAGGCATAAATAACGAGAAAATTGCCAATAACTCTGACGCCCGTCCGGGGAAACGTTTGATCCCGGAATAGTTGGCGATTTATCGCCGCGATTCCCAGATTACGCTGTCGTTCGCCGTAAAGAAGAATGAATCGCGAACACCCGCGGCGTTATCGAAACGCGACACCGTAACACGGTCCCGGTTTTCCATCGTCCCTACACGCACGATAGCGCGTGTGCAATCACGAAAACGGACGGCTATAAATATTCGATTCGCCCGTCTAATCTGTTGGTCTACGAGACCAGGTCTACCGGCGTATTCCACGAATGGGAATAGCAAAACGCTCTTGGAGCAAAGGTATATAGACGAGCGATGCGAACGCGACTACTTATGTATCTACAGGGTGTCGCCTTAGCTGGCCTTGCGACCAGAGTATCTACTAGAGGTTCCAGGTGGAAAGATCAGTTGAAAATGTAGAATACAATTTTCCCATACGCTGTCTTGTTTTCAAGCAAAATGGCTCTGAACCTCGCAAAGTATGCAGGTTACACCCGCGCATTCCTCGGCTTGTCTGATTTCATCAGGTCGATGTTCGAAGTGATTTCTATCGAAAACAAAGCCGCGACTGAGAAAGTTTCGCTTTAGCTTTTCGACCCGGTGTGTCGTCTGGTATCCAATGCTCCGCCACCCGTTACAGGACACCCTGTATAACGTGTTGTACAGGCGTGTACGTAGGTACATGGAGGCCGGCTGGTTGGCGCCACTCGGTCCTCCGCGTATCGGTGTAACGCGTAATAAACGTAATATCGTACACGCCGATATGGCTCATGCATTACGTTCCCTACGAGTCGAACCGAGGGATTATATCTTCCTCGGTTGGTTAATCGGCCTATCACAATGCGACGCCTCGACGTGGGGAGGCCGGAAAGGATTTATAACGCGTCCCAGGCTATCCGTTTCTGTTTGTACAGCAAGGGAGTCACTTGCTTCTAATGAACGTCCTCGCTGGCGGATGCTTTCTAACGTTACGTGGTGCCGTGCCGGGGGACATTCTTCCGTGGAATAAAATGGAAATTTCGTAGGGATTCCTCTGGGAGAGTGAAATGTTTGTGCAATGGCGCAAACCGTTTGCTGTTGGATTCTGTAGAGGTTGGGCCACGTGAGCGGTGTCACTGCGATAACGCCGTGAATAGTTTTTAGATTTCAAAATCACCTTCCTTATGTCAGAGAATGTAGATACCGGAGTTACCGAAGCGATTTCAATTGTCCGGGCCCGTCTGAATGGCAGGGATTTCTTTAAATTTCCACGTAGGGAGCGCGTTTAATTGGAAAAGCAGACGTAACTTAATATCGGGTGCTACGCCATCGGAAGCGTACGCGAAGAGCTAACGAAGAAGAATTGCTCGTTAAATTATTAACGGTAGGCACGTTGCGCGTTCCTCGACGGGACCATTTCGTTCAGCGACTCCTGAGCTCGCGTTCTCGTATTTTCCGTCGCACCGTTTATCGAAATCGATTTCTCGGATGCATGCCGAATTCGATTACACGCGCGTCGCTCTCGCGAATTGTACGCCGAACAAAAGCTCTCGTTCTCTCGAGCTTTACGACACGCAACCTCCGTTGTGCTTCCATTCGGATCGTGTGCCGCGACGAAGAAGACGTAAGCAAACGTAATAAATAATATGGAACCCTGCGACTTTTATCTCTCCTCTGTATCTTTGAAACTATGCGCGTTACGTAGCCCATACGTCTGGCATCCCAACGAGTAAATGACAAATTTCCCTGCCAACTAATAACGATCCCAGATGCCTGAGCGATAGCGTAAATCCTAAGCACCTAATGGGACGTATTTCGCATGATAGAAAATGGTAATCGCGGCGGCTCGGCTCGTGGGCATTCTCGATCATGGGAATAAAATCGTGGTCCCCGTTTACGAGAAAATCCGTTCGCACCGCGTTCCCAGGCCTGTCCATGAATATGGAATTTCGTCTGACTTTGTGTGGCTCGGGATAATAAAACGTAATGCATTGAAATTTATGCATACCATTCTCAACGCTGGTATCGTTTTTTCCTAAATCGATTCTGCCACCTTGTTGACAGCAATTGGTAATGGAACTCTGATATTATTTGCATCCCATTAGCATACCCCAAGAAACTTCGTCTTCCACCAATTTCACCCATACTTTGCATTCAAACCACTCGCACTCGCATCGTATTTTACCAGGAATGTACAATGTGTTGCCGATACAACCACCACGTAGCGATCCTATTCGCAATTTTTCATACATTTCTCTGCCCGATCAGTCGAGCCAAGCTAATTCACCCGCGATTGGCAAGCGGCCACGTCCACTTCTTTTATCGTAAACCAGCGACGTTATCGCGATCGGCGATGTCGCGGCAAAGGGAAACGATGATCGGCAGCGCGATAGATAGAAGATCTCGACTAATTAGTACCATGAATTATTCATGTCGCGAGCTGTCGTTTACGGAATACGTGTAGGTATAACGACGATAGAATATAACGAGCTGACAGTTTTATTCGCGTGCGATAACAAAAACCCGGCGATTATTCGGTGTTTATTCTTTATTTTTCGGGTCCGGACACCCCGGTTACATACGGGATGGGCATAATGGGTGTCCGACGATGAAATTAGCATAATGAAACGATCGTAAACGTCTTCATCGCCTGTTATTTTCCCTGTTCGCGATAACCGCGGCGCGGTTTCAAGCGGCTCGCGCTTCGACGCGAGGCCCGCCGCGCGCCGTAAATGCTGCACACGCGTTTTTATTTGCCGACCTCTGCAGTCGAACATAAACGATCCCGTGTCGCGTCAACGTCGTCTAGCTCCTCTAGATTTATCACCTTATTCGCCGTACGTTGCACGAGACGGCTCTTGCGGTATTTACCAACAATACCGCGAAACGAAGCGTTACGATCGTGAAATATCTACGGTGTCGCATGGCGTTCGATAAAGGGGACTCGTGAAGGGCAAGCTCGATCAAAGGAATCGATCGGGTCAGTTCGGAAGCCCGCTCGTGGGAACGTCACTCGATGACTCCTCTTTGCGCGATTGGCAACGTTTATTTTATCCTCGTTCGAAAGTGTGATGTCATCGTCTGGATTGCTAGTTCAATAAAGCGTCAAATCTAATCTCCAGCCGAACGGAGCGAATTGAAGCCTAACACTCGTGCAGAACTGCATTATCTTTGCTCCAAATTCGTTTAACCAATTAAACGAGCTGTATCCCAGATGAATCATCTGCCCGATATTCCCGGGAATGTGTTTGCAACGTGATCGCGTAATAGAGCTTCGAGAATCGATTCAATTGTTTCTATCATACGAATGAGTGACTAAACTTAATATACATATATATAGTTTACATTTATATTATAATATACTTTATATTATAAAGTTTACTCGTTTGAGCACGTGAGCTATCGTATAAAGTTTACTCGTCACGAATATTAAATATACATATACATATATATATATATATATAATATAATATACTTTATATTATAAAGTTTACTCGTCACGAATATTAAATATACATATATATATATTTAATTTATATATATATGTATATTTAATATTCGTGACGAGTAAACTTTATACGGTAGCTCACGTGCTCAAACGAATTCTGCTACTTCCCCACTGAAAATCACATCACCCTAATCGAGTGCATGAAGGCTTCATAATTCTCTGTCCGAGTCGTGATTGCTCTAAATCATAACAACAAGCCTGTCCGCGTCGCGATGCACGCGATTACCGTCTACACAGACGCGGAACCGTGGACGACAGTACAATGTGAAAATCGCCAACGCGATGTGCAAAGATACCTTTCTCCGTGACCCCGCGCAGATCCTTCCGCTTCGGCTTTCCTCGCGCAGCTTGCTCGCACTCTGCCTTTCTCTCCGTTATTCTCCTTGACCTCAAACACGCGGGACCATGCTTCGAAATTGCCAGCGGGCAGGTCCGTCGACGGGCTCCCCGCGAGATTCGAATCGCGTGCACCTCGTTTTCCCTCGGCCGCGCTGGAAATCGGCGATCGAGCGAACAACCACGGCCGGTCCGTGAGCTTTCACGCGCGCGTACCAACGATCCCGTGCCGCCAACTGTCTCGGCCGATATACCATCGGGCGTGAAAGAGGACCGACTGGATTTTCACGCGTGTTTATCGATTCGCGCACACTCGTGCACGCACGCGAGCCAACGGACGCAGGCACGCACGCACGCACCAACGCACGCACGCACGCTTGCCGCCTCTTTCGCTCGCACGTACGCAAGTTCGTTCGTTCGCACGCAGTCGAACCGTTCGCGCGCGAGCTTCGAAAAGCAATGCAAGCGCGAGCGACACGGGAGCCTCTCGTTCCTTCCTACGTTCTTACGTTCATCACCCCGCTGAATCCGTCTCTCTTCGTTCCGTTCCCACCCCTCCTTCCCCTTTTCGCTTCGGCCCGGCTGTCTTCATCGCGCTCGCTCAATCATACCTGTCCTCCGTCTCCGTCCTCATTTCTGACTTTTACCTTTCTCTCTCCCACGCCGGCTTCCAGCTTGCCCTCTCTTTCGCCGCCTCCCCTCGCCCACCCCCCGCCCGCCTTTTCAAACTCGATCTTTTTTCATACCTACTCCCCCTCTCCGTCCCTATTTCTTTCATCCCGTTTCTCTGTTTCTCTTTTACCCCGTCGTCCCTTCCTCCTCTGCTTTCCTCGCGTCCTTACTCGCTCTTTCGCCTCTCTCCATCTGTCGTTCGTCCCTCGCAGCGCCGTCTCCGTCGGGCATTTTCATTATCGGCTCGCTCTGTCCCGCTCCGTTTGATCCTCCGCGATCCCTCCTCTCGTGTTTCCTCCCACCATCGTGCCTCCGTATCCCACTCCTTCGCTTACCTTGCTCACTTTCCGTCTCCCATCGGCCACCCACAGTTCTCCTTCTCTCTCTCTCTCTCCCTCTCCCCCCTTCACACCACTGTTTCACCGCAGCTTCATCTTCCTCTCTCGTATCCAACTGCGCCGATCTACATTTTTCTTTCTCCCCACCCCTTCCGTTTTGGGGGGATACTTCTTCTCCCCTTTTCCTTCGAGTCCGACCGGGCTTCCCTCTTCGCTCGCCAAAACGTGCACGCGGGGGTTCCACTCATCATCGTTTGATCCACGATTACTATCATTTAATACGTCCGCGGGCCTTTTGGCCCGTTCGTTCGCGGAACACGAACATGGCCAGGGTAGTAACGTATGTTGTCCCTGGTCAGTCGAAGGACCGCTGTACGGTTCCAACTCGAGGAACTTAGCATTCATATTGACGATCAACGAAAATCGGTGGAACCATGTTGTGAGGCACTGATCGACGTGCACGAACTTCTGTAAGTTCTGTAAATGGCAGTAACGTGCTCGTGGTAGCTGTTCGAGGTACAGTTACGTCGACGGACACCCCAGAATTATTCGAGAGCATAAATATGCATCCGACTGAAGTATCTCCAAACAATCTCAACGACACGAGTTCATGATTGTCTCGGTTTGTATATAAAAGCGCGTTTCACCGGCGGTGAGACCGGCATTATTTTTAGTACGGTTCAAGCACGAGACAACAAAATCGAAGCCGACACCCCAGTCTGCCCTGTCGGAGTCCTCGAAAGTCCCCTTGAGCACGATAAATGATTTATCTCCGTGTCCCTCGCCGTTGATCTCCGTCGTTGGTGTCCGTACCAGAAGAGGTGGGGAGCACGCGTCCAGCGGTGCTCAGGACGGCACTTTTGCGACACCCACGTGCCGGCGCAAACACGTGGGTACGTACGGTTTGAGCACTGTTCTAGCTGACTATCAACGATGCCAGTCCATCGTGCACGGACCCGTGGGGCAATCCATTAAACAGTTACTTCCTTTTTTTCAACGTCAGCGCTCTTCGCGAACAGTCGAGGATGACCTCTGCAGCGTGCTGCAACAACAAATTCTATGGAAAATCGAACGGTTGTCGATTGACAGGCGATCATTCTGAATTTGTCCGAAGCTGTCGAAAGGTACAGAAAGCGCAAGATTCGTCGAAAGCGAAACGGATGATGATAGTGGCAGTGACACTTTGTGGCTGAAGACTGATCGATGTTTGCGACATATTCAATCACCAGAGAGAGAGAGAGAGAGAGAGAGAGAGAGAGAGAGAGAGAGAGCGATGACTTATAAACAGATGGGAAATGTGTGAAGATATCCTTGGTGTCAGACGCCAGCCAAGAAAGTGTCTCGTTCAAAAAGGTCCTAAGGCTTACCATTACTGGAACCGTCCACTTAAGCTCTCCTGACGCTGTCTTCCTTCTATCAGCGAGGGAATTCCGTGGTTATCTGTACTAACGGGATACGCCTGGAAAGCGTTCATATTTTATGCCGTCTTTACCCTCTTTTCCCCTAACTCGATTACCGTAATCGGAGGAAATTCGTGATTGCTGGAGATGCTACTCCACAGGTGGTTCCTCATCGGAGGGGGAGAAATGTTTATCGAGCGTTTCCCTAGAAGAAAGCTATCGATACTCTACGACGACGTCGTCAATTTACCAATAATACACGTGAACACTTAGGTCGCCCCCTAAATTGTACTGTTGGATGCAAGAACGGCCTCAGGACACTCAGACCCTTTTTGCATAAAACGCGTAATTAGATTTCTCATTCTTTTCTACCAACTCACCCTAATTCGTAGGTATCTAACAATAAGCCACACATACATCAACCTGAACATGACACAATCTGTGACTATTTCTAAGACTATATTTTTTCAATATTCTATTGTCCTTTCGAATATTAAAAAAATAATAAAAACTAAAGTTAAAAAACATTATTTTTTCTATAATCTGGGAGAGCTATAATTCAAATTAATTTCACTGATTAATTTATTACATAATTCCGATTGTAATAATGCAACTACAAAGGAGATGTATCCAATTGTTATGTATGAAAAATATCTAACATCGTAATACTTACTTACATAAACTTTTCTCAAAACTGATTTTTGGCACTGAGGCCCTGCTCGCTTCCAACAGTACAATTGTGTATTATATAATACTGTGCCCACTGCGACTTGTATTCGCTGACCTAACGCGGATTAGTGTTCTCTGCGCAGCAAAGCCGTTATTACATGGCAAGCAAAGGTTTCCCAAAGAAATATTCCTCCCGGGGCACGAAAAATAATAGATCCCGAGGGTGCGTTTCGCAAACAGTTACTGGAAACAGCATCGCCCGCGGATGTAACGGCTCGCGAGCAGTTATCAGCGTGTAATAATCTTTCCCGACCCACGCGACTATTGTAGACTGCTTAATCAACCGCCCGCGTATCGGCAGACTTTGATCTTCATTCACAGATGTCGGCTAATGTCTCCGATTATTGAAGACAAGCCGGGGGACCGCGCTGTAGGCGTCCCACCGGACTGGTTCCCGTCTCTGCTAGATAGGAATGCAGAATACGTGGTACATTGTTAATCGATTCGCCGTTACTGGACGCGGAAATCCACTAAATAAATTCTGAACAGCCGGGGCGTTTGTCGTCGAGTTGTGCAACGGTTACAGAGCCGTTGATACCGACGACTCACTCGGTCCAGCCGCTCCGGGCGGCTCGACCCGTACGCGCGCTCGTAACCGCCGGTCGCACTCATTATTCTCCTTGATTATCTTTTTGCAGGTGAGCGCATCTCGTTATCCGGTCGTGGTGAAACTTGGACACGCCCACGGCGGAGTGGGAAAAGCTCGTGCCGAGACGAATCAAGAGTTTCTAGATCTGGCCTCGTTGGCGGCTTTGGCGAACACCTACTCCACCTCGGAGCCGTACGTCGACACTAAGTACGACGTGCACGTGCAGAAAATAGGCAATAACTACAAGGCGTTCATGTGAGTGTCGCGAAATCTCTGTCTGACTGATCGTGCGCCTTAACAGCTCCTGCAAATGTCACGGGAGCCTTGCACCGGACGCGAACTGACGGGAAATGTCATAATATAAGGTTCACCCCTGATTGGTGGGGTGAAATACTTGTTACGTCTGTTCCAATGTGAGAGCAGTTACGAAACCGTCAGTTTTCTACGGTCTTATGGGTAGGAGACACGTGTTTCTAGTATTCACAGCTACACTTGCTAACACTTTGATCCCACAATCGCTCGTCGCGAGGCTGTGGTTAAATAAATATGTACATAGGTACCTGAACATGCGATAAATAGATCGGCTCATTGTGAAGCCGTAAATTGGTAAATTGGCTGGAAAAAGTTGCACGTTCGATTGTCAGTCGGAAGTAATCAGGTGCGAAGTATTGAAAGAGAAAGATCCTCATTTTGACCCAACCCTGCCGGTTGAGGGTTAATCGACCAAGCAACCGCGATGAATGCAGCAATGCGTCACGACCGCGAGACTGTTAGGACCGCTGGTAATTGCGGTTTGTCGATACTGCCCCCAGGCGGAAGAGCATCAGCGGAAACTGGAAGTCCAACACCGGTTCGGCGATGTTGGAGCAATTAGCCGTGAGTGAAAGACATCGCGCCTGGGTCGATCACGTGGCCCAATTGTTCGGCGGATTGGATATCTGCGCGATCGAGCTGTTGGTCGGGAAGGATGGTCGAGAGTACATCATCGAGGTGAACGACAGCGCCTTGTCGTTAATGGGAGACTCGCAGGAAGAGGATCGTCGCCACATCGCAGACCTTGTCACCGCTAAGATGCAGGTGAGACGAAGGCGTCCGACATTCCCTTTCAACCCACTTGTTCCTTCCTCAGCGCAAGGAGCTCCTCCTTAATACGATCTTCTGTTTTGTGCTTAGGTATGCTGTCGACCCCAAAGCGTGTTGACGAAGACTACGTCTAGAGGGTCAATGTCTGGCTCCAGTCAGGCAACCAGCCCGGTAGAAGATCGCCCTGCTCCGCCAATTCCGCCTCTCGGATCGCACGGGAGCATGGGTTCTATGGCAAGCACAGGAAGCTTAGTGTCTGTAGGGTCCACGGCTGCAGGGGCGGCCGATGCAACCAGCACTGATAGTCATCATCAACTGCAACGTCGTGATTCTCAAGGTCTGTGCGCCTTTGGTTCGTTGGATGATCATTCGCCACCTGCTTCCGATGCATAGCGCGATGAAACAGAATTCTAACTTACGTGTACAGTAGGATGGCCCTTATTTTCTTTTGCTCTCACCCCCTAATATGGTTCTATATCATACAAAAATAGTTCCTGAAAATGATTATTGCAATCGGACAACGGGAACAGGTGCCCACCAGGCTGTAGAGTTTAGAATTCATCAAAGGTTTTTTGAAGAATTTCTAAAAAATGGTAAGTCCTATCGAAATTTTGTTCAATTAATACTTATTAAAAGAACATTCGATAGGGCTTACCATTTTTTAGAACTTCTTTAAATCCAAACCTTTGATGAATTCTAAACTTTAAGGCCTGATCAGCACCCTTGCCTGTTGTCCGATTGCAATCAACTTTTTCAGGGACTATTTTTTATCAAATGGCACCGTTGCAGGGGGTGAGAGCAAAGAAATACAAACAAAATTTCGACACATATAAATAAGGGCCACCCTAGTGCACAGCATCAAAGTGAAACTCTATAATTTGCATTATAATTTTCCAATTTTTTGTTTGCCCACAGCATCGCAATCGAGTACAGTGAGCAGCGCACCATCCGTTGGTCGACGCCAGGAAGAGCCTCCACCATCCAGAGTACCTTTCCACAGGCAAGGAAGTCAGTCCCAGGGCGAAGATACCGAAGACACCATGAAGAATCTTCGGAAGACGTTTGCTGGGATCTTCGGAGACATGTAAATGAACCGAACGATCGCGCAGCGTCGGAGAAGGTCGTCTTAATGCTATCACGATTTAAGTTGAACGAAGAAGAGAGGTACCTGTTCCAGGTGGCGATGAGTTGAATTCTTTATAGAGTTCCATTATGTCACATGTATTCTACATGGATCCTTTGTTGTTACGCGGTTCGATTGAAAATGTTCAGGCTGCTCTGATTTAAGCTAAACGTTAATGTTCGTTGAGTGGTGAACGTAACACCTGTATATTTGCAGACCATCAACCATGACCAAGTGACACTCGCGTACTCGCGCGCAGGCCGCCACGTAACGATGTAAATTTTGCTAGCGCTCCACGGCGATCTGTATAGACATAAACATAACCCGTTAATCGTTCTATTGAAAAATTCGATATTCAATTGGTAACTTCCGTTTCGACGAAATTACGGTAAACCGCGATCTACAAGTCATTCTAATTCATTCTTATATCTCGTGACTATGATTTCACTGTGAACGGTGATTAATTAATCTTGCGCATCTCGTATAGCAGTTGCAATCTAAATTAACTACGTGTTTCGATACCAGGGGGGAGGGGGTGGAAGAAAAATTGAAGGGGGTTTTAGGAGGAGCAGAGGAAGGAGAGGTCGTGGTCGTTTATGTATATTAAAGGGGGAAAAAAACGGGGGAGGGAAAGTAATGTAGGTTCTATGTATTCGATGTATTCAGCATTTAAATAGTGGCTAGGTAAATTCTCAGGTGAAACTGGACAATGTAATGCTTTTCGAACGTCCGTTTGTGTTTCGTTACCATCGACGTACCCGTTCTGCATACCACTCGGTCTCGTTTACGGGAGCGCAGCACCTCTGGTTTTCGATTCGAGCAGGAAACAGCACCATAGGGCCCCTGTCATCTCCTCATCCGACTTTACTTCAGGCGATCCGCACACCTTTTTAGGCTTAACTTTCGATAATATAGCATTCGCCTAAACAAACGGGGAAGAGAGAAAAAAAAATCAAGAGAGAGAAAATTTATGGGAATATAAATTATTGGGAGAAGGATGTCTCGCAGTGAAATATTTGTAAAATTTGTTAAAATATTTGTAATAAGCCTACGTCATTCAAAAAAATGATCGAGGAAAGCATAAAAGAGGAGATTCGGGCATTATACTGATCATTCGGCTAGAGAAGACTTTCGTATCGGTCGCTGGGCGTCCGTCACTCGACGTGGACGTCAGCTGGAAGAACGAGATCTACGAGTCTGTATCTTAAGCGCACAAATAGTCATTAAGCTTTCGAGGTGGGACAGTACGTTGACATCGTGCATGCGAGCGAAACGCAACACTTTTAGACCGAGACGGGCTATGGTTGGGACAAAATTTCTCCTGTGGGTCGCCGGCTCTCTCATGAACGATACACTTTTGGACATATGAAAAATTCGTCGGCCGGCGACCGATCTATTTGGATGATAGTACGAAATTCGTCGCATCGATTAAGAGAGTGAGCATACCTCGATGTCGAAAACTGTCCTCGA
Organism: Andrena haemorrhoa; assembly: GCA_910592295.1. NCBI lineage: Eukaryota > Metazoa > Arthropoda > Insecta > Hymenoptera > Andrenidae > Andrena > Andrena haemorrhoa. Next base: position 11,260,856 of record OU342943.1, read on the forward strand.
TTCCAATAACGAACCGCTTATTTTTCTTAAATTTTCGCGCGTCGTGAGTCGTTGGCGAAGAGGAGGGGAAGATGTTGCGGATGGCGACTTAGCAGCTGGTCGAAAATTCACGAAAAATGAGAAACGTTCGTTCCTCCTGTAGAGTTAAGATCATTACCGTGAAATCAAAATGTAATAAAACGGGTTCGTGAATCTAGACACGGGAATGGGAACGTGGGTTACTAGGTGTCACGCGAGAACGACGAAACATGGGCATTCAAGCAAAGCGTTCGATGGTCTGCAAATATATACTCGTGTTTGTTCCCCCGAGAGAGAGTGATTCAGTTCTACAGACTTCTTTGGATTGGTACTCGGACAGAATCATGGGACAGATATGAGATCGATCGGCGACGATTGAGAAAGATAACGTCTATATCCAATGATCTCAATTTTACCTTAGCGTAAGGGCCGATGAACGTAAAACGACGAAGATGAACCTCGTGGTGTCAGCTTTGAAGGGAAAAATGAGCATTTCTTCTGACATTCTGTTCCACTTAATTTCGATACAGCTCGATAACATTTCGTTCGGTTGAAAATTCTTGAGGTAACATCGACAAGAACATTCGTTTGCTGCAGAAACGCGATAGGGGTTAGGGCTGTAAGCGAGAAAGCGCGTTGCACCTTTTTTTCGCGACAATTCGGCTTATTTTCTGTACTGTTGCCGATTAATTACTTTATCGGTGTATTGGATTCGGGAATATACAGTAGGCGATACGCATACGCATAGATGTAAACTTGATCCATCCTCGATTGCAGTATCTAGGTTTAATTGGAAACGATGAATTAAACGGCACACACACAGTTAGGAATTAATTTTCAATAATTAGGCGTCCGAACGGTTTGGTTTTTGACGTGCCTTGATACTTAAGTGCCCTTCTTGTCACCCTTCCTCACTCATCCGTAATAGATGATTCCGTCGTTTACACTTCTTACTGTGCACTTAACCATGAGATCTGTTATTTGTACTTTTTTACATGAGACGCGTGCCCCATTGCATTTGTATGATCACCGCGACCAGACACTTTCTTGCTCATCGATATCGTGGATAAGTGCAGGTACACCGTCCAATCGTGAACGATCGGTCACGCGAACGAAGGCGTTAGTTTCGCGCGGAAACGTCGGTTGTTCAAAGGGTACGCGACACTTGCGATAGCTCGATCGATATACTAATTCCGTTGGATCACTCTGTTACAAAGGACTGTTCGCTGGTCTGTTTACGTTGCGATTTGATAGTTTTAGTGGTTTCCACGGCAGGCAGTGGCACATAGGAAGGATAGAGCACGAGACTGTATAGTCGTGAGAATAGAGCAGGAATTACAGACATACCCTCGGAATGTACCCAATCGAAACCATTGGAATTTTCACGCACGTCTGATGCGCGATCGAAGCAAAACGGGACAAGCTATAACACATCAAACGGATATCAAAATCATCGACATTGAAATAATACTTTAAGGGATAGCGAAATAAGAGCGTACACAACTCGTAATTACTCCTGGACAAACTTTACAGCTGGGAAGTTGCAGTTGCTCGGCAAAGTATGTACAAAGGTCCTCGAGGAACGATAGTTGAAACTCGCTTTCGGAGCTGACGCCACGATGCAGAACGGAACGAAAGCTTTAGGGTTGCGCTTACACCGTCGCCAACGCGTTACACGACTTGCGCAGAGTTCTGGCATTGAGTTTCTTCCGACGAGTCATTCAGAAAGCGTTCCGGACAATTGAGAAGAAGAATAAGCCTCGATTCGGTTACTGTGCACACCATCCTTTCTACGAGTCGTTGAAATATCGCGGGCACATAATCGAATGTTGCTCCCATTCACCTTGATTGGCAGATTCGATGCCGAAATCTTCTGCAGCTGAGCGAACGCACCCTGGCAGGCTCGTTAAGGCAGGGGACGTTTGATCTGTACTGATGCGTAGACGCGGTTAAAGATAACGACTATCTCAGGGGTGCAAGTTTAAGCACTATATAGGATAGGAAACTAGAAGAGGCAGTTGGGTTCAAACGTTACAGCCTAGACGAATCAACGGCATTGACTTCGATCTTAGCAGCACTTTTTCTTCTGGAGAGATCGCGGCGATTATCCATTTACGGGGAAATTGGGAATTGGACCGAGAAGTGTTACACGATCATCTGTTCACCACCTTAAAGGAGACGGTCCACGTTTTGTGAAACCATTAAGTAAATCGAGCATTAATGTTGACTGTTACTTGTCACCTCGGCGTACTTGTACATTAATGAGCTGTTCAGTTCGTATAGTTTAGAATTAAGTTTAGCGCAACCTAATCGCATAACGATTGTGTTCCCACTAGGATCTTACAGATCATCACCCACCCAATCGGACACAACACAGTCGTCAGGCATTTTGTTGCTTGATCGTTATAAAATCCCTTAGGTAAATCACCTTATCGTTTGTTCTAGTGCCCGTGTGATGTAGTGTGCAGCCGTCTACACCTTTCTATCCCCCTTTTCAAATCGTGCTTATGTATACAAAACGATGTTTGATTTCGTCGTAGCGACGTTTCAGTAATACCCGTTAGATCTATAGATCCCCCGTTCCACGAAGCCAGAAACTTTGCACCGCCTTGTATCTCGTTTACTCCTCATTTCCTAGCTTAACTCTAATCCCGTCACTTTTCCCCTTCTTGCCGGACATAGTCTTAGGATTAAGCTAAACTATTTAGGATCCCTTGTCTCCTGTAATAATGTGGTTGGCCAAGGTTCACCACGAATAGATATTCCAAGGCCGTGGAACTAATTAGATGCCTTCTGTAATGGGCACCGCATAAACGAAGGTGAGCAAACGAAGCAGGCATGACGCGTTGATTGCGTTACGATAAGGTAATTTCGTGCTACTGTCACCCATCATTTCGTAACTTCTTTCAAGGTGCTTGACTTGGTCTCGTAGAAGGACCATGCAACAAGCTACGAAACTCGTGGACTCGAACAGCCTAGGATACGTTAAGTAACGATTTCAATCGTCTCGCCGAGTATATCGAGCGTTCTGCATTGCGAGGCGGGGCTGAATCTGTCGCGCGCCGGTCGAGTCGGCCGATTTTTAGGCGCACGATGCCAACCTACATAGTGCCTCTCGTCGCTTCCCTTCTCGTCTACCCTTTTCTTTCCTCCCGACCGCGACACTTTATTATCCGAGTGTGATCGTGATTGCTGGACACCTATATCCCATCTCTCCTTTCGTAACACCTTCTACGGGTCGCGGAACGAAACACCAAAGAAACTACGAGTTATCACTGAACAACGAATGTGGGAGGGTCGCGAATATCGAGCAACCCTCTCGTACTAAAAACGTGGCCAACTAGACAGAGCGGACAGGTTCGTTTCGGTCCCAGCCGCAAAAGGAAACGCTCGACCGTTAATTACGATTATTCAGTGTCTCTGTGTAACGAATTTAAGGATAATAAGAATAATAATCGTTAAGGTGAGATTATTATCGTCATAGGCTAGAAGGTACGTTAGGCTCGATGTAACCGTGCGTTACCAACTTGATTTCAATGAGTGCTAGCCACATGTACTATAATCACACTTATTGACACTCGTAATTCTGGATACACAAATATATATACAGACACACACACACACATACACAACATACATATATATATACATATATTAAAATATGATATGCAACAGTTAATGCTTATCGTCCCGAACAAACGGCAGTCTAATAGCCTACTTGTTCTAGGGGCGTAGTGTGGTGTTATAAGGTGTGAGAGTATCAGGTCTAATTAATTGTAAATTGGTCGGAATGCTATTTAACTAAATAAGAAGAATGCAGTGGCAAATTGGAGCGTCTACGTGCACGGAGCGCCATTTCATCCTCCAGGAATGGCCCTCTGACTCTCGTCGAATGATTAGCCTCTTTTAATCGTCGACCGGAGCCGTCGCGGCACGAGAGACGGTCCTCTGTTATATTCGATATCAATTGTACGACAATATAAGGCATTATAGGACGGGTGACACGGTAATCCGCGATCACTCCCCTCGGAGACGAGACAACTGTGAGAGAGTAGCGTTAGTGTTTGAATCGATGTTCGTTTCCGCGGCGCGTGTATCCCAGATGCGGCGCGGAAATATTTAGCGTACCAGTGGAATCGCGCGCGCGCGCGCGCGCGGACCAACCCTCGAAATCGTTCGCTGTCCTCCCGTAACTTCGCAACGGAGGGCCGCTTGCATCCTCCTTGCAATCGAGTTCGATCGTTCGGCCGCGCGCAATCATCAGACGCCGCCGTCGTCGATCTGGCGGATCGTCCCGTTTTCTCCGCGCTCGTCGATCGGGGCCCGCGCGAGGCCAAGTTCCTCGGGTGTCTCGATTACGGGCCGTTGAACGAACAGCGAGTCATCAGGGGCCGAGCCGGCGCGGCCGCGAGACGGCGCACCGTGGTTTCCATCGGTACGCAGAAAAAAGAAACCGCGAACACGATTATTTACCAATCCCCCGATTGTACGACTATTTATTACGTTTATCTAATCGCCATGTAAAACGAGGAAGGAAGGAATGTTAAGTAAATATGCGTAAAATGCGAGTTCTATCTGTCATCGTTTAGCCGTTAAGAGATCATCACCGAAGTAATTGGGGGGTAACTCTGACAAAAAAAAAAACCCAGTATGCGTATAGCGTTAAGTGCAGCACATTGAGAATTCCAGAGAAAATGATACAAGTAGCACAATGTATAGGATCGTGTATAGGTAACAAGAAGGCATGCGTAAAGAGACGCCGCGCCGGCCGCCGCGTCGGGTGCTCGTTACCGATCCTTCTCACGATTCCAATCTAAAAACGCGTCCCGTACGGCCGAGCGGCCGGGATGCCCGTCGAAATTCTTCGAGATACCGTGGAAATGCTTGCGATCGACCTCCGTAGGACGCCGGCTTCTACCTTGCCCCGAGGTGTGTGGCGAAGGTGAGACGATCCTCTCCGAGGGACCGTAAGATAGCTAGGAGAGGCTGATAGGTAACGAGCATTATGTGTTTCACGGGGCATCGAAGGAGTCTTCCTCTTAAGACAGCCACAGAGGCAACGACTCCTGATGACCATTTTATGGCCTCAATTCAATCTTCATCAGGGGTCGAGTGCTCCTCTCTGTCGCGTCGTCGTGCCTCGCGCGACGAAACGATCGTTGACTCCGACGACGATTCGAACAGCCGGCAGAGGGCAACCGATTTGCGGATTCCTGGTAAACCCGCGATAGTTTGCGCGGGCCGATTTTAACGTCCAGCAAGGAAATCCCCGGTAGTTATAGTGGCTTATATAGTTCTTCGCCATAATTCTACCAGGGGGTAGTTTCCTGCCGATCCGACGTGATCTCCCTCCTTTCGCCGGGTTTTCCACGGGACGCCATTCAGGACATTTCGATACGTGACGTGTTGTGGAAAATTGCCGGGCGAGAGGTGCGACGATTAGGTGAAAGATTGGACCGCGTGCGAACGAATATTATCGGCGGCCGTTCCTTCGATCGTCGACGACGAATCGAAGGAGTCGCAAGATCCTCTGCCGTACTTTACGGTCAGATTATCCGGCGTGGAATTTCATGGCGATGTCACCGTGAGACATCCGACGTGGCCTGCTCGCAGGTAACAATGGACGTTGCGCAGTCTCTTCGATAGAATTCTGTGTATCATCCCAATGCATCCCATTGCCATAGATGACTGCGAGGTCGTTATGGTTGTTAAGACATTGAAGATAATTAAGAACTCTTTGACGAATTCACATGTCTCATTGTGTTATGTACACACATTTATAAATATATAAATATATATATATATAAATATACATGTTGAAGTTACCATTTCCACTGTGATGGACATTTACTGAGAACCAGCGCGATCGGAAGAATGACATGCACTCGGATTATCACAACTTTACTACTTCCGAGGCTGAATGACGCGATGTTCTTTCAGATCCTGATTGAAAAGGAAACAGGCTGTAAGGAAGGCGAACGTTAGCAACCGTAAACAATAATCCCAGTAATCGTAACACGAAAGAAACCCTTTTAATTCTGTGCTATGGTGCCTGGACACCATGTAACCCTCGGTGGACCGTTTAGGGTCTGCTCCAAACGATTACTGCGATACCGTAAGCTAAACTGTAATAATGAAGAAAAATTAATTAATATATAAACATGAAGCATTATACCTTGCACTCTTGTCAGTTTCACAACCTAGCCTCCCATTGATCACACCCTGTTCTTGCTTATTTTATCGTTGTATTAGTACATGCTATGAAGACAGTGTACGAGTATGATGTTTTAAGAATTTATTAAAAATATTCGTTCGGTACATTAGTTTGACAGAAAGCCGAGTATTTGTTTCGGAAGAGAGAGCAACCGACTCTGGGTGGATTACAGTCGGGAGCAGTGGATGAATTATTTAAACGATGCTCTTATCGAGGTCTGTGTTCAAGGAGCAGTTTCGATACATCCCGCCGCGTGCGAGATTATCGCTGAAAGAAGTGTTTCGCGGATAATAAGTGGTGGGCACGGTGTGAACGGTCGGCGCGTACCATCCGTATTCCATCGCCGTGCTCCTGTAACAAGGATGGGGGTGCGGACTGTCGTCCTCTCCATATCCACTGAAGATTCCTGTAAAAACAACTTCTATCGGATAAACAGTCCTTGGTCCCACCAGAAACAATTACAATCCCATCCATTTCGACAATATATTTCAGTATCCTACAATTCACCGTATAAAAATAAAAAATAACACGAGAACATCTAACATGGTTGCGCAAAGTCTCTAAAGTTACAATAGAATCTCAATAATGGAAATTGAGAATTCTTCTTACGCTAGCATAATCGTCGGCACACGTTCACGTGTACAAGTGATTACAGGTTACAGATTTATTAATTTTGTAATTCTATTTCCGTGCACTCGTACGGCAGCTGAAACTCCACATGGTTACACCGAAATCGTCCCTGCATTTTCGAGACACTATCCATGGTCGTTCCCCGTATCTTAAACCCCGGATCGATCGTTACGTTGTTCATCCTGGCGAAGGCAGACATGTCGACGAAATGCAGCTCGTTGCTATTGAGAAACAGAAGCAACAAATTGTCCAGTCCTACGAAAGCGTCCGCCTTCAACGTGGCGATATGGTTGCCGTTCAGCCACAATGAGTTCAGATTCTTCAGGTATCGGAATACCCCGCCGGAGACAGCCCTCAGCCGATTCTTCCCGAGATCCAGTTCGTTGATCTCGCCGAGGCCGCGAAAGATCTCCGGCTGCACGGTCGCGATTTTGTTCTTCGACAGGTAGAGGAGGTCTAGATAAGGCATGCCACTGAAAGCTCCGATCGGTACCTCGCTAATGTCATTAGAGTCCAGCGCCAGGGTCTCCAGGTACCGGAGGCCCTTGAACATGTTTCTCTTCAGCACGATATTATTATTCGTGGCGTACAACTCCCGGAGATCGACGAGGCCCTTCCAGGCGCCAGGCTGGAACGTGGATATGTTGTTGTAATCCAGCAGCAGTGTCTCGAGACTGCGCAATTTGGCGAACGCGGCATCCTCGATGTCGCTGATGGTGTTGTTCTTCAAGTCCAAGTACGTGAGTTGATCGAGGGCGGCGAAATGGTGCCTGGAGATGGTGGAGAGCTTGTTGTCGCGTATGTAGAGTGCCGACGAATTGGTAACCTCGAGGAACGCGTCCTTGGCTATGTCGACGATCCCGAGGCCCTCCAGGTGCAGTTCTATGTCCTCGATGGTCTGCACCGCGTTGACATCCTCGAACGCGACGCTGTGCAGCACGCCGTTGCCCAGGCAGACGTAAAGATGGTTGTAAACTTGGCAGTCCACCTCGTCCGCGCGAACGTCTTGAGCGGTGACCGATAAGAGGAGATAAACGAGCAAGAGGACGCGCATGGTGTGCTCAGATGCTGGATGCGCACTGAACGCGTGAGAGAGGCAGCCTTTCGACGTGCTGCCGAGGGTATAAACTGACGGTTACCGTACCAGAGATATCATTCGATACGTATGCACGTCCACGTATCAGCTATACCGCGTACGATGTAACTCGACAGTGAAGTCCAGTTCCGTGGAAATTAGATGTTTCATTCATTTTGATGCGCGTCCGCCGATCGCCGGCTTTATTTCAACATCCATACCTCGCTATCGATGGAACCGCGTGGCTGCTATTTCGTCCTCAAGCTCAATTTTATTCAGTTATCAAAATTGAAAATTTACATGGCTCTGAGGCTGTCGGACTGAACGACGTGGAAACTTTTTGGTTCATCTTCTGGATAGTCTCTTCCATTATTCTTGGACGACTCTTCGCGATAGAAATTTGTTTTTTGCTGTTCAAAATATTGAAATCGCTCGGCACGATAACAGCTCAAATATGAATTCTCCAGCTTTGCGTCAACGTGCATGAAGAAGAAGGCATGTTCAATACAACTTGGTGGGTTTTAAGATAAGACACGACACGCGTGAAGCAATACTTTTTTCGCTAAACAAGATTTTGCCAAGAAATTGTCATACTTCTGTAAAGTTACGCGGTGGTCACACTGGGTCTAATGGATCCGGCCGATTTTTAAACAGTTACCGTACGAACTGTACCAGTCCAATCGAGTCCCAAAAATTATAATACACGCTTTGAACATTGTAGAATATGCAATAGTCGCGTTTTAATAAGAATGAAACGATATGATAACAAAAGAAATGAAATGATAACATGTACCAAAAAATGTCCTGAAAAAAATGTGTTGTTTTACTAAAACAATCTTAACCTTTCTATTTTTCAAATAATTTTCATACAGTATACAGTTTCATACTGTGAGTTTCAAAAATGGTATTTATTTTGAGATCTGATTATGGTCAATTGTTGAGTAAAAAGCACGTTTAATTTAGAGAAATAAATATTTATTATTATTATAATGATTATTCTTATTATTATTATTTGTATTCATAAGAAAGTAATTTAACAAAGAAAAGGATTGAATCTAAGTAGTCTTCTCCCGCGCATTCGGCACACATTATATATTCTGTGCTCGTACTCATTATACACACATATAACTTGGGGGGAAAAATATTGTCACAGCCATACACATTACATTTTATTTAGGTAAATTTCTCGAATTAGAGTAAAAAAAAGTCATTTTTTTCGATGAAATTTACGCATTGGTCACGTAAATGGTTAGGGTAATTACATTTCAAACTCAGGAACTTACCGGTATCACGCTCCAAAGTTAAAAAGCGGGTCCATTGGACCCAGTGTGACCAGAAGGGTTAAGAGTATATGTACATATTTCTGTAAGTGTCTGCCTTCTTACTGTCTGGTATGAAACGATTTTCTAGCGAAAGAGAGTGATTGCGCGTACGCCTAACAATGCCTATCTTGTGAAGGGTTCCTGTGACATATGCAAAAATGTCTGCGTTGCCGATAAGCTTGGACGAGCGTACCGATCGTCAACAGTGGCTTATTAATAGCAGAATGTTATCGTTTTAATACGAAGAAGCTTCTCGCCGTGGAGTCTACTACGAAATGTGTTACTTTCGCGATTACGCGGAATCAATTTCCATACGGGTTCAACGAACTTTATGCGTACGCCATTGTAAAAATACTCATTGGACCGTCACAAGCTCACTTCCGTACATCACTTATTCGTAATTCGTTTATTAATTATCACATAGTCAACTATAGACGACAGCAGTCTGTGGGATTAATAAATTATAGAAACTCACGTGGATGCATGAATCGCGTTGGAAGGTTGCTGGTTCGATAAATGTCACTGGTGCTTGGACCTAACGCAGATTCCCTCCCCTGCTCTTCCCTCTTCCTTTCCGCGCACACACACCGCGTGTCCACCATTTTCGGATTACGAGCGTATCAGTCGACTCCCGAATGTATCGCAAGGCTTGAATCGTACAGCATAATCTCTGTCGGTTACCACAGAATCATGCTGCAATTTCTGTCTCCTAATCAGCCGCGAATGTTTCGTTCCTATAGCGACAGTATCTTGAGCGCGAATGGCGCATCGATTAAACAAGCTCGCCTTACTATAAGGATCTTCGGTGAAACAGATAATTTCGCAATCTGTCATTCAAAGCACCATTCATGCTGACTTCTGTGAACGAATGTTTTATCGATGATTAATTTTACTATATTGTTTTTGTATTTTGGTTAAGTTGAAGATTAGTAAATGGAGTTAGGTATGTATATTTTACTGCACTTTATGCAAATCGATGTGGTTATTCTCTACATGCACCGATAGGAAAATGGGGGCCGTGCCTCCAGCGCGCAATTTTTCGTGAGGAAAAAGGGTTATTGAACCTGCCAGGTGAACCACTATTGCACACTCAGCGAACATTTAAAATTCTAGCTGAGTGTGCACTACATTACATCGGCCGCGCTATCAGCGACGCCGATAACACCAGCGGTTTTGTTGACCGCCTTAAAATCGTACTTCCCTTAACACTTCCCACCAGGAAACCGTCAAGTATGTCTGGCACTGTAACGCGACCGGTAAGTCGAGAACTGACATTCAAATTGCGAGGGGAAAATGTGGAAATCTCGGGAACACGATATTCATGTCCATTGCAAAAGCTTTCGCCTTACTCTCACTTTTCGCGTTAGGTAGAATGATCTTTTTTGTTCTTAGGTCGCTTTCTGTCGTGACATTTTCTTGGACAGCAGTTCGTGAAAATAGTTTTTGAAGGAGGTAATCGTCGATAATATTCCCTGGAATTCTTGGTCACTCGTGGAATTCGCTGGATTTTCACTGGACAGGTGGCGACCATAAATAAGAACAGCTGTTTCATTTGTCCTGCACCACCTCTGCCAACATACTCGACAACATAAGTGTAGGTGCAGACTTAATGAAACGACTATATCGCCGGCGCTTCCAGTTGCGGTCTGGCCACCAGAAGCGAATTACTGCCTTCCTGATAAGGGTTTCGACGCGTACGGAACTTAACGATGAGTATTGAAAAATATTCCAACTACTCGAGGAGTCGACTTCCAGGCTACTGAATAAAAACATGAAGAAGGGCACAGTAAAGTTCTAAGTGTTAACCTGTGCGAATTGAAGGTATTCAAAATAGTGAACTGTGAGTGAACGCGCGTGCTGTTATCGCGAGTGAAAAATGGAAATAAATTTCCCTTAAAAATTATTGAGAAAAGTATTAAAAATAGGTACTACTCTGATAAACAGGCGAGGACATTGTTCTAACTGAAATGTTATAAGTGTAACGCGTGACATTTCAAAATCTTCTTTATGGAAGCGCGAGCTACGTGACATTTAACAATAACTAAAGGTATAATAAGCTTTCAATTTCTATATTACCAGCCATAAATAGCGCTACTTTAAATCTTCGATATTCCTCTTCCAAATGCATTCAAGAGGTTAAAACGTTCAAGCGTATTTTCCTTTCGCTGTTTGCAATCGCAATAATTGCGTCTTTGCCGTGGACACTTGCGAAAAGTGCGCAATAATAATTTACGATATATTTATTGTCTGTTGCAGTGGCCGTTTTATTTCGCAACCGTAATGGGCAACATATGTTCCGCTAATACTACTTCTGGAACCTTGATTTTCGCGCTAGTGGTAGGAGCAATTATAACAGTTCGCCTATCAAAAATGATAAATGTTAGATAATTACAATTGCGAAGAAGGTCATTCTTTATCTCCGCCCGCGTATAAATGTCAGAGTGCCGCCGTCCTGCAATTTATCTGTTAGCTTAGCGGACAAACGAGGAGGGAAAAAATCGCTTAATTATGTTAATTTTTATTACTCTCTTCGTATCTGTCCGCATGAACCCACAATTCTGAGTTCGCGGGAAATACGAAGATCCAGCGATCCATTTGCATCGGTCCCACGGTTTGGAGGGCATTTAAATTCGACGAAATTTACACTCGCCTTGTCGTTGACGAATTCACGGCAGTTGCAGGCTCACATTGGAACCTACTAATGAGTTTCCGCGTTGAAGTTGCCCGATGCCGCGGAATTTCGCAATTGAAACGAGAGTCATAACCAACAACGCCGGAGGCTGACGTCTTGTCACGTTGACACGCGTCAACTCCGTTTCATGGGGAATGTGTTGCTCGCGGGGCCGTCGTGAACAGTATTTAACGTTACTCTAAAGCAATGTGAAGATATCTCCCGAATCGTGGGTGCATTTGAAGCATTCGACTCGAATAGAATCGCGGGGCGATTCTAAGAACGTTTGCCAGAGTCCTTCGTGGTTCCCGACAAAAGCTCGAGTGACCTTGTGGCGCCTTGTTCGATTCAAAGATCCGAGCAGAGACACGGATGGAACATGAGTTGTAACGTGATGCCGTTGAAGAGATACGCAGAAATCAGCTACCGCGTGAAATGCGTGTCGGTAGAGGACGAGCGAGTTTTCGGGGACGTGTATGTCACCAAGCAGACGCGAAATCTGCTGTACTGTGCGGATGGGTATCAGTTTCCTTCTTTGTACGGCAGAAGAAGATGCAATCTCATACAGAGAAGCTGGGAAGGGCCCAATTTTATGGAATTGAACAGGAAGAAACCGATTCGAAGGTCTAGTGTCGTGCCGATCCAACTAGCTAGGAACCGCTTGAATTTGAAGAGGTCGAAATCGGTGGGTGACACGAGGAGCGTGAGCGAGCGCTGCCACAGGAGCGGCGAAGGCAGAAGCGAGACTGAAGTTAAAAACCCAAAGGTGATCCTCATCATTAAGGGGTAACGCCACGTTGACAGGCCAAAAATGGCAGGATAACTTTATACGTGATTTTAAAGAACTTTGTGAACTTTATTAGAAATGTGGTATAACGTTCTTATGATATATAAAAATAAGAACAAATAAAAACGCCACATAATAGCCGCACAGCCGAATTTTTCAAAAAGACAACACATTTTGTAATCTACACACTAAATACTAGAGAAGTACCCACGATTTGTGCAAACTATTGAAAATTCTTTTTATAATTAACATTTCTATAAGAAATTTTCTACCAAAAAAAGAATTGTTTCCAAATGTTCGCCATTCCTTCAGAAATCAATATTTTTCCGAACTCTTGGGTACTTCTCTAGTATTTAGCGTGTAGATGACAAAACATTTTGTCTTTTTATTCTAGGTCCAACGGTGTGGACGTGAAAAATGCTGCCGCGGAATGACTCAATTGGAAAAGACGTATCGGCTGTGTGGCTATTGTGCCGCTATTTTTTATCAAAAAAATCTGGAAAGAATGGTTTTTTGTTCTACTTTATACATATCATAAAAACCTTATGTCACATTTTTAACGAAGTTCATAAGTTTCTTTAAAATCACGTCGATAATTATGCTACCAGTTTTGGCCTATCATCGTGGCGTTAGCCATTAACATAAATACTTTCTTCCTCTATTTAACCACGAAAGGAATTGTCGTCCAGTTTCGATGCCGCGTAAAATAGGACGCATGAAAGTGTAACTGTTTTAAATAAAATCATTTGCAGACGTATCCACCGCCGTTGCCAAATCCACCCGTGAAACAGGATGGCGAAGTTTCAACGTTGGTGGATCAACTGCTGTTAGATATATACGGTTTGCCAGACGGCGACAGGGGGCGATCGGAGAGTGACTCGACAGCTTCGTCCCTGAAGATGCGCCCGCAGCATCAGCATTTGCAAAAGGCGCGTTTGTTGTGGAAAAGTAAGTGTAATTCAATATAGAGACAGAAACGTCTATAAGACGGGAAAAAGGATATTTGATGTTGGCTGTTGTTTGCGATAAGGTGGAAAACGCTTAATTAATCGATGATATTCCAAGCTCAGGCGGAAATAAGACTCACTGTCTAATACCCGTTTAATTTCGACCAAAGCGGAGCTGGAAAATCTGAAACATCCACCGTACTCGTTTGCGAAATTTAAATTGACACACGGAGTTCGAAATTCGCTTGAATTAGGCGAAGACACTTCGGCAGTAGCTGACGAGACAAGAGGTCGTAGCGCCGAGACAGACAAGCGACCTCGTTGACTTCGAGGCAAGAAGGTTCTTTGACTTGGAGTGCTGCTTTTTTCCTCCCTTTTTCTCGAGGGGTGAAAGTCACTTCTTTTATCTCTATACACGATGCTACTTCGTTTCGCCTCTTTGAACATGCATAGGGAACACCGGGGGAGAGATTGTGCGAGCTTTACACCGAAACCCATGAGGAAGCGTTTTTTTTTCACGTTAACTATTAAAAGAGCCGTGTTTTTAGTTTCAGCGAAACAAATGTTATATTTTTCTTGATCAACGACAGCTCCATTACAATAAGAGCGCGCGACAAGGTAATGATAGCGTGTAAAGTATAAATATGTAAGATACATGGTTAATTTTCGAACACCATTAGAAATTCATCCTCAAATCGCACCGGAAAGCTTCCCAATTTAAATTTTAAATGTAAAAGTTGATGCGATACAAGTTCGTTAAGAGCGGCTTAGGCGAACTTCCGGGGTCGCGATCGAGAACATCTGGGCTCGTGTTCGGAATGATCAAAGAAAATGGTCAGCTCCGGAGTTGTTTCTTCTAGCGAGATATCGGGGAATGCGGGGAGCATAAGCAACCAACGGAAAGAGTTGGGAAACTGCAATCTTCGGTGCTTGTGTACAGAGGGTGAGCCCTTTCGGGCCGTTATCAAGATCGCGGTTTCAATTCAAAGACCCCCCGAAACGTCTCGTCCTTTTAACCAGACCGAAATAAACGCGCCCTCTTCAATTTGAATGCGCCTCGTGCAATCTCCAACGATCATGCGTGCTCGTTACCTGCTGAATTTTGCAAAGCCCTTTTTATACGATGCCGCGTACTTTCATTTTATAAAGCATTCGGAGATCCAAGCATTGCTATCTCAGCTTTGTGACCCATGTTTAATGTTCCAGGTACCGACGAACTTCAGGTTATGGTGCTGAATTTGCGCGATCATATCAATCATACTGGCGGTATACTTGTCCGACAGTTGCGCCGGAAGGATTATCTCTCTATGAAACGGGAGAAACAGAGCGACATAATTACCGCCTACCTTCAAGCTCACAGCCTAAAACGTAGTGAGTACATCTGTCACATTTTTACGCCTTCCAACCGTGCGTGTACGTTAGATTGAAAACTCGCAAGATACTTTTCATGCCTATGAAACACTATGCGTGTAAAGTGTAATTTAGTATTAGCACTCAATTCGAATTCGCTCAATCGAATCGCTATGTGTTTCACCCTTGACATTCATACCACCCATTATGAGTACCAGAGCGGAAAAAAAAGCGTTTAACAGACAGGAACATTCTAGCCACGACGATAGCTTTGCTGAATAAACAATGGAGCCTCGCATAATACGGAAACAGGACCGTTCGTTTGGTCTTCCTCGGTGAAACTTCGCGTCTCCTTTCGAACAATAAAACTGTCGCTTTCACAAAAGCGATCTTCGTCCTGGCTGGCATTAAAAACAACGATGCGATTTATACCGCTTCTGTCCGTTACCGGCGGCAGCTTATTATTTATCTTATCGCTGTTTTGCATTTATAAATATGGAACAGTTGGAACAGTAATATAACTTGGTGCTACGGGACGAACTTGGACGACGCAATAGAACAGTCGTACAAATTAAACGCATCACGGAGGCCTGGGAAATGTATTATCACAGTAATAATTATTTCTGAGTTATTCGTGCAGAAACAGGTACCTAATTACTCTACAAATTATAGAAGATATCTTGATGCTTTCACTTCTCCTATGATCAAGGCGAATATTAACATGTTTAACATACCGTGCTCTTCATCTACAACTACAGCTGTTCAAAGCAAAGCTACGCACCCCTCTTCCCCAATCGCGTGCGCGTGAAAGTCCGAAATTGCCTTCGAATTACAGCACGCATAGGCACTGTAACACGTTCTTCCATAATTTCCATTGCAGCGCCCAGGTTTTCGTAACCGTGCTCGCAATTTACCTATCACGCGTAACTCAACACTCTTACGCTGTAAGTCGTTGCAAACATTTTAGCCAGGGGGTGGGGCCGGTTTAAAAGCTCAAAGTGGGCCACTCGAAAACGACCACTTCGGGGAACGCGTTATCGATACTTTGAGCGTGGTATCGGCACGGCAAATACACCTCGTGTGTCGTCATCAACACTTCCGGGGAACAAAAAGGCCCCGTTTCACGTGCGGCGACTCTGACTAATCAATAATTAGAGTTTGCCGCGCGCGTGTCGCGCGCACTACGCATGCCTGGCGAGCGGCACGCGCGTACCGTCATTGATAAAGTTTTAATGATGTTGCGCCTGCGAGGAACGGAAATGCAGAACTTTCCTCGGTCTTCGCCAACTTCAGAGCCGCATTTAGCGCGATGAACCCGGTGCATCGCGACCCGATGCCTGTCAACTCTGACACGCTTCAGCTGCAAAGTACCATCAACACATGGACCGCACAGAAACTTGCCATTTGATAGAGCGATTATGTAATTTGGAGCTGCTCTCTGAATTCTTATATCTCAGGTTAGAAGGACATGATCCTTCTAAACAATTGGCCTTGCTGTTAAGTTGCGCAATGCCTTGGGTACGTCAAGCTGCTTGCTAAAAGGAGACATTAATGATGTGAAAGTATCTATAGAATCCTTGGTGGCAATGTTACTGCAATTTTTTTTCATCCCTTGTAGTTGCTTCGTTCCCGTTAACTATGCAGAAGCGTTGTTCACTAATTACTTGGAGCAGTGTTTCAATACCTCCCAAGGGGAATTAGGGTAAAATCAGGGTACCTATCAAGGCGTGCTGTTTTTAAGCTCTTGACCTTCGGGGCAGCTGAGAAAGTGTATAAATATGCATAGTGGTTGCATGTTTCACGTGTGTAGTTGCAAGGCAATTGATTTAACAGGAATATCACCGGCGTTGCTAAGGGCAAAACGCTTTTACTTTGTGCAACAATTTCTTTCAAGCGATTGAGAAGTAAGTCGTGCGCTGATGGACAATGATTCGACGTAGTATTTGAACTTTGGAATTTTTTGAATGTGAATGTCACCTCGTCTATCACTAATGATAGGAAATGGTTATTCTTCTGTATGTCGTTTATCATTTCGTGACTTCTCCTTTTGGATCTTTCATCCTTAGTTTCCTTCACGACAGTCCTTTGGAGGCGTTCGTTCTCTTAAAGCGACGGGGTGATATTTCCGGGGTAATTTTTCATCCTTAACTCCAGAAACTTATTGACCCCGCTCAATTTTTCAAACGCCTCTAAACTCTGGCTTTTCTGCCCGGGGCTGCTTCAATAGTCCAGCCAAGCGTTCAAAATATTAAGTAACCGTTTCCGAGCCATTACCCTGATATGCTTGCGCGGGCGACAAAAACATGGGTCTTAGGAGATGACCGTGTCTGCTGAATACATCCGCGCGGATTATGCGTTGATGATTACGCCGATTAGCGTGAAACTTCAGCTTTATGTAACCTCACGAACGTATTTTTTTTTACACGGAGGGTAAATACTGGCGCGTTGTTCGCACGCTGTCTTTTCATTATTTTCTTACATCGTTTATCTATGATTTGCAAGCATATAAAACGCGAGGTCAGGTGTTTAAACTTTCGCAAGTGTTTATCTATACTTCAGTGCCCAAACCTACGTTCTAACACGATAAAAACTCGTACAAGGAGATCCTCTCGTAAGCTGACTGATTCGATTACCTTCGAAGTTTCAGAAAATGTAAAGAAACTCCTCACGTGGGAATACCTAGCTCGACGGATGGCACTGTATGGTGAATATGGATACGTGTTAGGTCGAAATGTCAAGGAGATGAGGCGAGAACCTTGAGGTTAGCTCGCTTTTCTTTCAGCTAACTGGGTGTGTTTTAAGGGGTTATACCTAGTCAGGAGGCTGAAAAGAGGCGAATTTTTTTGTGAAAAAGCAAAGCATATGTTTTTACAGAACCTTTTGCACTTAAATGAGCAACATTTAAAGAACATTTGGTAATTTTTTGTAGAAAAATATTTACGTTCATAATAAAAATACAACGACATCCAAGAAGCCTTTTTAAAAGTGGTGAGCAAGATACCTCAAAAACTACTGCACCAATTTTCTTTTAAATTTTGTAGGCTTATTTTTATATAAAAAGCTACTGAATGACGGAGGGATTGTTTTCCCATTGTATAGTTTCGATTTTATCAACGAAAAACGGCCATTAGTGATAACCGTGAAGCCGTTTTTCGTTGATAAAATCGAAACTATACAATGGGAAAACAATCCCTCCGTCATTCAGTAGCTTTTTATATAAAAATAAGCCTACAAAATTTAAAAGAAAATTGGTGCAGTAGTTTTTGAGGTATCTTGCTCACCGTTTTTAAAAAGGCTTCTTGGATGTCGTTGTATTTTTATTATGAACGTAAATATTTTTCTACAAAAAAATGACCAAATGTTCTTTAAATGTTGCTCTTTTATATGCATTAAGTTCTGTAAAAATATATGCTTTCGCTGTTTAAAAAAAATTCACAAACATTCGCCTCTTTTCGGCATCCTGACTAGGTATAACCCCTTAAATAAAATATTATACATTTTACATAATACTTAAATATCCCTAAATATCTTAATAATAATAATAATAATAACAACAACAACAACAACAACAACAACAACTTAATGAAATAATTATTATCTAAAGAAACTGGTTTCTCCAATTTTACACGTAAAGGCAGTGATCACTTCATAAGAATCATTCCGTATATTAATTATACTGGCTGAAGAAAGAACCTCTAAATTTCCATCTATAATAATGAAGTGGAATTCCCATTGTGACTACAATGAACATAGAACATTCAGGCACTTTAAATTAAAAGAAACTTCGTGCCTCATAGACATCCTCTCCTTCCGTTTCGCCGAACAATTGCATTCTCAAATAGGAAATACCTATCCACGCGAACTTTCCATTGAAATTCGAGCGCGCGGACTGGCAGCTGCGCGCGCGAATCTGAAAATAAGCGATCACACGAAGTTCCTCCTAGATCGAATTGAGTGGAATTGCATCGTATTCGCGCGACTCTCGCAAAAGGGGTCGCGTGTCTCAATCGAATACGGAGGTATGCAATCCAGCTTTGTTGACATCGAAGAGAGTAATTCTATCTACAAACGAATGCCGCCGCCTCGTCTTTAATCAATATTCAACTGGATTTCCCTACTTCGAGATTGAATCCGCTAAGACTGGGAAACGTCGATAACCGGCGATTTTTATTTTCGTCGTTTCTCGAATCGGCCTCATCGTTCTCAGCGAAACGTATCACTGATCTCTTGGCAGGACTCCTAATTATTTCCGGCACCTAGCCACGTGAACGATAACGTCGTACACCGTTTATCGTCGCTTCTAATCAGGAGAGAATTAAACGATATCGTTCGCCTATGCTTTCATGCATTTACTGCCACGAGAACTGTTCTGTACGTATGTACGCGTGATCCCTTTCGTTGTATTACCCTTCGGCGTTTAAACTCCTCAGCTTCTGCTGGGAGGTTCGAGTTCTGAGACCATTTGAGATCTGCACTTTAGGTTCAATGAGCTTCGAACGAGAAGATAAGAATGTTCAGTGAATAGAGCCACTGTCGATGAGAAGGTACGTGGCGATTTCTATAAATCTCTGTTGAATAATGCCATTATCAGTGCGAATCAGGTCACAGTATATACCCTTTGAAATGAATACCCTGAGAGTTTCACTTTGCATTCGACATGAAGGGCGCGTAAATACATGCTGTATCAAGCGAATGTATCCGTTGGCCTTAGTCTCAGCCGCGTAGCTACTGAATCTGACGACATTTCCGACTGACCCATAAAGGGACCGAGTCGATAACTTCATCGATCCGTAGTACGCGGCTTTGTTGTGAACGCGGATTAAAATCGACTGCACCGCGTTGACGGCGCGATGCAATCTCTCCCGTCGCCGATTACGCGCTGCAAGCGTATTTGCCAATAAAGCCAAACGAGAGGAAGCACAAACACGGTAATCATTAGCCAAACCGTACGCGACCGCTCCTGCCGAACTAAAAATACCAACGAAAGCCGCCTATGAAGGCCTCGATGAAAAGTTCCTTCACCCCGGGGTGACAGTAATGGCAAGAAGGGGAGAAATACGAATGGCGAGCCTCCATTATCCCCAGGCAGCCATAAAACGGAAAAGGACTGCCCGGGAAGTCTGCGTGCGATGCAAATTGCAGCAGGAAGCGGCGAAACCGCGCGGCAGCGTCGCCGTGGAAAAAACGCTAACAACCGGATTCCAGCCGCCCCCGACGGAGCGGTCACGGTGCTCCCGTTGGCCGTCGACGACGAAAGGCGCACGCGAGCACCCCACCGACGGATACAAATCCCTCGCAGCGGGGTGGCGCGCGGCGTGGGCTTCCGCGCATGCGATGTGACGGGAGTGGCGGATCGCTAAGGCTGCTGTGGCCGACGTTTCGTGGAACGGCTTCAGTGGCTATTGCAGGGCTCGGCAGGGCGAACACCATCCCTCTCGCACGGTTCGGGGCACGTATTTATCGTCACGGTGGACGCACGCGCGCCATCGGTCTCTCCTGCCGACGTAGTGGTCGTTCAGCTGACTCGGCGTTACTCTTCCACGACCAGCGGGGCAGCCTAGCTTCCCTGGCCCGTTCTACAGCTGTCGAGAAAGAGGGAAGCCCGGCGGCTGGTTTCACGGTGCCTACTCGCGACGAGTTCGATCGTCTGCCCCGTTGCCCCCTGGCTCGTGCACGAAGACGTGTGCGCGAACACGCCGCTGTCAGAGGGGGTGCACGACGGGGATGTGCGTCTGGCGAGACTTCCAGAACCGTGTGCTCGTTCAGATGACGACAGATGAGTAGCCTCGAGTGCGGTTTTCCTGGGGACACGGCGCCGATCACGTTTCCACGGCGTCGTATCGCGCTCTGAAAATGGTAAGACGTGACTGCGGAGGGCGGGGGAAAGGGGGTGCCTGCGTCTCGTGGGGATGTGTTTTGGTAGCTCCCTTGACCGCGATCGAAGACGTTGACGTTGATACAGCGTAGTAATTTCTTGCAGCTCACCGTAGTCCTGAGTACACAGGACGAAGCTCCGCGAATTTTCTGCGCTCGCGATAACGAGCACGAACTGTGCTCGCCAGACTTTACGCGGCTCCTGTTCCTCTTTGGAACATTCTATTTTGTAGGAGAAAATACTCTGCTTCCGGCAAGGGAAAATAAAGTGCCTGGAAACAAGCGAGAGATCGGTGCCATCTCCGTATACGATTAGATAAATCAAAACAGTTGACAGGGGTTGGATTAATGCTTTCCTTCGCGTTAACGGTGCGATTCATTGCGAGCGTGTGCGGCAAGGTTCGCGTTGTGTATCTCTGCTGGCGAGTGTGGGGAGGCTAGCAACCATATGCAGCCACTCCATATATATATATTTTTCTTAAGTACGATATACTGAATCGTTGATACTTTCTGTAATTGAAGTTCATCCTGCTGCTCGTCGAATCTCCATTTCGACGAGACGAAAAGTTTCATCTTGCCTGAATGATTATTGGAAACCTGGTGACCCATGCAATTGGCTTATTTCTTCGACATTCGATTTTTAGTAGAATCCTCGCGAACAGTATTTCGTATATTCCAAAGGACGAATTAGTCTCGCTAGATTTGTCAAGTACCCCTCGAGATCGAGAGTCGAGGGTTCTGCAGTGTATACATTGCTCCCCGTGCGTCACACACTTTCAATGGGACCGCAGATAACCGATCGATTTATTTCGCGAATGCGAACGCTGGTTTCCTCGCAAAATCGAACGCATACGTTGCTCCAGCAGCGCTGTGCGCTTCGTAACAGGTGGTACGTCTGCACAGACACGGCCAAGAAAAAGCACAGCGCTAATGATTTCGTTTGCCGCTAAGAGCCTGGAATAATCCTCTTCTAGATATAGTCAGAAATGCACTGCATAGCAGAGGAATTAATACTTCAAAAGGAGTCGTCGCTACGTTGCACTCTGAAGGGTTTCGTACCCTCATTGTTGCGTTCGAAATGGAGCATCTGTGTCTGATTACGTTTCCTTACATCAATGCAGAATTCCACTAGTGCAATGTGCCCCATACATAAGCATTTGAGATAAAGAAAGGGTTGCAATCGAAAATGTATAATTCTTCAAATTTCGTCCTGTGCCAAACGACTCGAATAAGAAAACTGGTTTTAATTTACACGTTCCGCATTCGATTTCTGTGTACAGACCTTTAAACTCATTATAGGTTCCGCTTACGACCTCACTGGTCCTGTCAATTGTACGTTACCTTTACCTATTGGTATAGATACTCTAACGTCTCGTGTTGCCAGGTTATTTGCCGCGTTCTAATAGATTAAAGTGTTATTACCAAGGGGAACGATACTTTCTTCGAAACGAAGTTTGAGCTCGATTTCGCGGCTGATACCGTGCGGCGCGCGTTCAACGAATCAATGCAGCGATCGGAATTTCAGACACGTGATAAAAATGCGACTGGCACGGAAGAAGCATCGCAACGGGGAACGGTGAAGCACGAGTTTGAGAAACTGAACGCGACAGCGACGGATGATGACACACGAAAACGGCTGAAAGCCGGCTGTACACAGTACAACAAGAGGCGGGAGAGGTGAAAGTGACGATGAAGAAGAAAGAGAGGCGTTCCTAATTGGAGAATGAGCGGATTTTTCAACTCCCTCAAGAACCTCGCGTCAGGAGCCGCGTACGCCGCCAGCTCTGCCTCCAACTACGAAGAACTGGAAGGTGAACAATTTTCAATTCAATATTTACCTTAGGTTTAAACGGAATAAAAGTGGTCCAACCTATTCGGAGTTTATTTGAAGAATGCTTCTTAGCACACACTCTATTGCCATGGTTTCTGGACCCCTGGATCCTTTCAAACAACCATGAACGGTGTCGTAAATAACGGGGACTGAATCTCCACTGCCACAAGATACGTGTGGGCAAAAACGATAAATGGACTCGAGGATCAACAGAAATTTATTTAATGCTTAAGACTTCATAACTCCAGTTTCTTGCAAAGTTCATTGTCTCTCTGGTCCTTCTTTTAAATCAGATAAAGCTCCATTACCTGTACTTTACTGAAACGATAAGACTACGGTTGAAAGAAGATTTAGTTACCGCGCATTACTAATTCAAGATACAAGAATTTTCGAACTTTATCCCTCAGACAACAAATGGGTAATGGATATCAATTTACGTCGTATTTGTAATGCACTCTGATAGACGGCTGGCGAGTTTACGTTATTCCGGTAGAGTTGTACAATTTATGACGAAGGGAGCGCGCAATTCTCGCTCGCTGATGCGAAATAGCGCTTGGGTAATTAACTCGTAGTTGGATGGTCAAAATGCAGTTGAATGCCGACGGTTTCTAAAAGAACGTGCAGAGTAATCGCGCAACGTCTGGCCATAACTGCTCCTATTCTACTGGGAAACGGACATTACCACTTTCGCGAGTCACGTTCCTTTGCTTATGGAATTACGAGTAGAACAGATCTCCAATCTGGTTTCTATCAAGACGAAAAGAATCTACAGACTTCAAAGCAATCAAATAAACACTTGCTGGATTGTCATACAATTTGGCATTAAACGTCCACCATATGTGTCGATATAAGAACCTATTTCGAGTATTTCTAATTTTTGTCTCACAGCTTTTGCAAAAGAAATAACCAGGAATGAGTCAAAGTAAAACTTTCAGGCGCAACACATGGGTGTATTATATATCTCAAGTGTTAATGTTGATTTCATCGTTTACCTGGCTCGATTAATAATGCTTAATCAAATTACGATACCGAGGGAGATAAATCTGCATCCCCGATAAACGCATTAAACGGGATTAGCGTTCCGTGATCAGCGAGCCGTTTGATTATGCTTAAACGCGTCCATGTTTGTCGTCCGTTCTGGCGTCATGCTGCATTGAATGGGACGTCTGACTGCAAAACTTTGCACCTGACGTGTATGAGAGTTGACATTTCGATTGAACTACATGTATTAACGTTTCTGTTTGCTTAACGCAACTGAAGCGACTACCGACGTTTAACGAGCGCCGCCTCCACCGTTTGCCATACCCTTGTCGTTTTACCGTTTCATATCTCGTGAGATTAAATTTTTATCGAATACTGTTACATACTTTGCCCATAATTGAGTTTCACGGACAACTTTCTTCTGTTCCCTTGATACCATTCAACACGGACGCTGCAAATGTATTTTAAAGTTTAAATAGTTAACTCGTGCGCTTTACTTTGTTCGAGAAAACCGACGTATTCAGGTCGATTCCATTATTCATTTGCCATTTTCAAAATTGGTACTCGACCATTTTCACCAGTTTAATTAGTCGCTTTCATAATTCACAATTATAATGCACCATTCAACTTGTGTCGATGAAACAGTTTCACTCGCTTGGAATATCTGATATTCCCAGATGTCTATCTCTACCAATGAAGTTCTACATTGCCTTAAAGTCTTTCTCGAATTTTTCGAATTTTACAGTTGAAGACACGAAGATGAGATTTAGCCTGACACCGCAGCCAGGAGAAAGTGGGTTCATACAATGGCTAGACGCGATGAAAATGGTGGCCAGGTTGCAGGGAGGAATACCACCGGAATTTCGGAAAAAGGCAAGCACCGAACGATGCTTTTCTAGCTGGTAGTTTTAGCCTGAAAAACTTGGGCGCATCGTTAATTTAAAATGTTTCACAGTTATGGCTGACGCTGGCGGAACGTCATCTAGAGCAGCGCGGTGTAGATTGGAAGCAGGCTGAAAAGGTCTGCTTCAACGAGTGGAGCAATCCTGACGATGAAGAGCTCGGTATACAAATCGTTAAAGTAAGACTGTAAAGCCTACATCCTTTTTACAATAGCCCTTCGTGCGCACTACTGTCCTCGCGAACTATACGTACGATTCTACTTCAATCTCTATCTCATCCTGTCTGCTCCTTTACAATGATAGAAGTAACGGTCGTTTCTCAACGAATGTTTGTCGAGTTTAAAATTCAAACCACTCCCTCGCTGCAAATAGCGAGTGGGGCTCTCTTATTCGAATAATTGCTAGATCTGTTTATAAGCAACCTCCGTTGCACATTTCTTTTATGCATCCACGGATCGTCGAAGAGTTTCGCGTCGTAGGTGCCTCGTAAAATGCGGAACCCGTTTAAAAATCGCTCCGCTGCTATCAAGACCCCAATTAAACTTAATATCTTTGCCTTGCGTAACGCGACTGCAAAAACTACCCACGTGACGCAATTCCATATCGCAAAGCTTCCTCGAACCGTCTCGGTTCGGCGTATAATTACGCGCAATCAAATTTCCATCATTAATCACTTCGACGCCAGGCAATTAAGTGTCGCCGATCAGCCGTCCAATTAGTTTCGTGCTCGCGCTCCCGCACGCCCCTGAAGAAATGACCTTTAACGAACGCACCAGCCACTTACAATCGGGAGAGCGCTTAAGCCGGGCCTCCAGGTTCGGGGATCGTAAATTCAGGCTGGTTGGCCCGAGCAAAATCCGATATCTGGTCGTCGGCCCTTTCAGGATTTACACAGGACGGGCTGCAGTCTATTTTGCGGCGCAGCTGGCAGGGACAATCAGGCGGTGCTTCGTCGAGTTCTGCTTGGCTTCGCCCGATGGAACAAGTCTGTCGGCTATTGCCAAGGCCTGAACGTGCTTGCCGCCCTCATTCTGCAGGTTATGGATCGCGGCGAGACCGCCGCGGTGAAGGTGATGATCTACTTGATAGAGGGTGTCCTGCCGGAGGGCTATTTCGCGGACAATCTTCGCGGCCTCTCCGTCGACATGGCGGTGTTCCGTGATCTGCTACGCGCCAGGCTGCCCAAGCTCTCCAAACACCTCGAGCTGCTGCAGAACGACGCGAAGGACAAGGCGACAGGTTGGTCCATCGTGAAACGCAGAACTCATACCTGCACTGATTATACATTCGGTGGAGTAATCGTACAGAGGCATCGAACGATACTTTGCTAGCAGTTCACTTAACTTTTTGGGTATAGATGATTAGGGTGCTTTATAAATTGGAATTAAAGATGTTTGAAGACGATTTCTCCATCGAATAATTGTCACTCCATTCAGCTAATTTCAATGATCCAATTATTGATCCAACAGTTCCCTCTTGTTCAGGCAGCAGTTACGAGCCACCTCTGACGAATGTGTTCACGATGCAATGGTTCCTCACTCTCTTCTGTCACTGTTTGCCACAGGAGGCGGTTCTCCGTGTCTGGGACTTGATATTCCTCGAGGGAGACGACGTACTCCTCAAAACCGCTTTGACCATATGGGAGGGGCTTTCAGAGTAAGTGGTGGATCCAAGACACGTTAGGTTGCTTCGATTCGCCGTGGATACTGTAATGTCGTTTTTCCTCAGTCGCATCATGACTGTGACATCGGCCGACGAGTTTTATAGCATAATGGGGGTTCTGACAAGGGAGATGCTGGAATTTACGGACACGAATAATCTCATAAAGGTTTGTTCCTATCCTTTCATAAAAGCTTCTCGATACTCTGTACTTAAGAAACTTATTTGTTCATTGTGTTGGTAGAATATAGTTAGCATGGGGCATCTGCAAGGTGTCACGGGCCTGAGGGAGAAGCACAGATACAACATCACCCCGTGGGCAAGGAAACTTAGCGACGACGAAGACAGTGACACGGAGGAGGATGAGAGATTGGCCGTGGCTGCTGCGATGTTTAGCATGGCGCAGCGGCTAAAGAAAGGTACAGGGATACAAAAATATATTGTCCACGCGGCAATGGTGTTGTTACGATGTCATCTGTATTTCTTCACGTCACAAGACACATGCTTGTAGATCGTATACCGCAAACGATCGGCGCGCTGCAGGCCATGGCGCCCAGCAGCGACAAAGATCGTCTCGCCTTGGATATTAGCACTTTGAAGCAGCAGTACGCCAAGCTGCGAGAGCGTCAACGGCAGGCACACATTATACTCTCGGGTAATTGCTGGCTCTGATAATACAATTAGAAGTTACTTTGTATGGTTTAAGGTACAATAAATCGTTCGATCCTCTCGAATCCCTACGTTGGCTTAGAAATGGTAGTTCGAGAGAATGGTCAACATTGTGACGGAAAGGAATCGCGCGAATGTAAAAATCCTTTGTGTCCTCCAACTGTCGAGGAGCTAGTATAAGAACAAGATACGCCTGCTTAAAATAGAACCAGTACGAAAATGCATAAATTTTTTTTTGGCGCAGCAGCATGTGCAAGGCAGACCATGGTTGCACCTCCTACTTCTCAGGCCATGAATCATCTTTTAGTGGGCAAAAACGCGCTTGTGAGCGGCAAGAATCGACCCCTGAGCCTACCTTCTGCCAATGCGCCGCCGAAGACACGACCCACACCTCTAAGTCAGGGCCGAAAGGACAAACAAGGCGTTACGCTCCACTGGAAGGATACCAAGAAGATGAAGCAGAAGGCTTTGAATTCGTTCGGTACGTACCATTTCATTAAACGAGACGTTATGGTTATGGGATGCGCGATTACTAAGCGAAAACTCTGCTGCAGTTATTTTTCATGGTCCCATATTGACAGGAAGTTTCAGATTTAACAAAGAATAATCATTTGTCCTGTATTTAAAGCTCTGGTCTTCTTACAGTCAATTCAAAGTACAGAAATCCATTGGTTTCGTATAAAACGTTTTTTACATTTAATTTATAAATAGATTCTCAAATTACAAGTATAGCCTTCTCTCGTATTTATTTATAAAAAATTAATGGGAGTTAATTTTTCTATTTACTGACTGTTGGTAATATAGACTGATAATATAGACTGTCCATTTCATACTTATCTTCTGCTGGTTAGTATTACCTTCCGCTGGCTATTACCTTACCATCTGTCGGTACAGACGTTATCAGAATTGTTCCACCAACAGTAGATAAACTAGTAGATAAATCCGAAATAGTCAGCCGAGCATCCTACGCGGTTATAAAGAATCAACACTTAATTCTGTCCGTTTCACTCTCATACTCAACCCCACCTCCAAAATTCACAAAGGACAACGTATCGCTATTCCCTTTTCTCGTTTTCTAGTGGACAAGGAAATCAAAATGCCCACCGATACTTCAACCAAGGCATTGACAATTTTCCAATTTTCTTTTCACGTATGAAGCACCTTCGTTCATTCGATTTCTTTCAGATATGGCAGAAGTCAGCACAACAGCGTTGCAACCCTTGGAAGTGGACTTGACATCTCCAAAGCGCAGTAACGCTGACAGCGACAGCGACAGCACGTCAACGGAGTTGTGCGACGAGCCGGATCGTCTCAGCGACGTTGACAGCGAAGATCTCACGTCAGCATCCGAGTCCTATGTTATGGCGACGGATGAGGAGAAGAGTTCTCGACTGGAAAGCTCGCCAATGCCTGAGAAGCTACTCAAAGGTACACCACTCGATGAATCGGCGAAGTCGAACAAAACGAAGGACATCAAGGCGTCCGAAGACAGTTTGAACGATATATCGATCGCACAAATCACCGATCAAATACGACGGCTGTCGGCGGAGGATGACAATAATTCGATGGTTCCTCAAGCGTTCAGTGCGCAGAGCAAAGTGTCATTGGACGATTCAACGATGAAAGCGTCTTCGCCGGAGAAAGAGAAATCAGTGCCAGACCTTGTTGTAGATTACGTTTCGGATGCTGACAGTGTGAGAAAATCGTTGGCTTTGGCCAAGTACGATTACTTGAGCTTCACTAGCAACACGGTTAGCACGAAGGAGGACGAAGTATTGGTGCACGAGAGGCATCGGCCAAAGGAGGCTATAAAAGAAGTTGAGGAAGTGTCGCCTGATGATACTTCAACGAAGCAGAGGGACAAAGTTAAGGATACGGTTCCCACGATTGTTCGGCAAGAAGGTGCGACCGTATTTCCAGAATACTCGTCACCATTGGATAGAAAGTACGACACGATCATTGATAGTATTACCGTCGATTTGGGAACGGAAAACGTGGAACGCTTCAAGACATCCTTCGACTTTTCCAGCAAACTTTCCTTGGAAAAGTCCTATGAAAGTTCGAAACCGAGTAGTTTAATCAGCGACACGTCTACTACGATTGCGAATGCTGAAAGGACGCTTTACTCTAAAACGTACATCGGTCATCTTCCGATCTCGCCGGTAACAGTCGACCAGAAGCTGAGTAAACCGATCCCCATCATCCACGGAGCAAACAGTGTCGTAGGACTGTCTTCAGAAATCTCTACAACCGCGGATGTGTCGTCAGAGAAAGCATATTTAGGTGATAGAGCGCAGGTAAAGGTGTATTCTGATCTGAAGAGGAGCCCTAAGACACCGGAGAGTAGTAAGTCCTTCAGCTCTGGCGAGACGATGGGACCTGATTCGAAGCCTTCCAGCTTGACTGTAAGTCCTCGGACTCCAGTCAGGTTGGATTCGCGCGATTTCTCGATGGACAAGTCGGCGTGTTCCTCCGCCAGCTCCGATTCGAAGACTCTGGTGTTTCTTTCGGGGGACTCCGATGTCACGAGAGATAGCGCGAAAACGGACACGAAGAAGGTCTACGAGAAGTCGACGTCGTCGACCCCGATTAGCATGGATTCGTTGAGAAACAAGTCGGAGAGCAGCCCGAAGTTGGTGGTCAGCAGTTCTAGCGACTCGTGCAGCCCCGGCAAACTAAAGTCTTCCGAGAGGTCGTTCAGTTCGGACCTCCAATCGCCAATAAGTGCCAACTCCATAAAGTATACCTCGAATTACAATAGGCCGGGCCAGGACGACAGGTCCGGCTCTCCGAACGACCTGAGCTCCGCCACGTCGCCGTTCTACCCGATCTCCAATCCTAATCAAAAGACTCCGTCTCCTTACAGCGTGTCTAGGCGAGGCTTGGACAGTGCGGAGACGTCGCCAGAACAGAAGTCGACCAGCTCGAAAGAATCGACCAAGTATCTGGGCTATCAGACAAAGTTCGCTTCCTCAGTGAAATCTCCCGAGGCCAAGGAGACGGACGGCGCCTCCCGAAATAGTGACGGCCTCGTTAGACCCGAGTTCAACGCGAAGATAGAGGACACCAGCAAGAATCTGACGGAAAGACGAAACGGCGACGACAGTGTTGACTTCTATCAGTCGACTGCTAGTGATTATTATCGCAAGGACAAGGATGTCCTCGACGATGGTGCTGACGATCCTCTCTCCGAAAAAGATGTGGTGCCCTCGTTACCGCAAGAGAAACTGGACCAACGCTATCTGAACTACAATTACAGACACAGAGATAGATCGAAGGTGTTGGAGAGAAGTTCCAGCAGCCTGGACAGCAGAAGGCTCGCTGACATGAAGTCGTCGGCCTCCACGGACGAGTTCACCACTTCCATGGTAAAGAAGAGATCCAGTGATATATTGGAAGATATAAAGCACTTGGAGGCGAAGGCGAACGATGGATCCACGGATGCTGGGATGCTGACGAAGAAGAGCAGCTACATTTGGGAGGATCTGAAGAGCTTGGAAGCTAGGAGGCAGGATAACTTCAGCAACTCTGCCAGGAACTTCTCCAAAGATCGTCTGGAGGTACCTGACGTAACAGGAGATGGTAGAAGAAAATCGTACGTGATACATCCAAGGATTAGTATCGACGAGAACAGTGACAGTATATTGAAGAGTGTAGCGTGCAGTCAGAACAACGGCGACACCGACGATGGCAGGGAGTCGAAGTTGGGCGTGTGGACGAAGGTGAAGCCTCGCAAAAGAGGTAACGACGGAAGGAGGAACAGTGACAGAGCGCTGAAGATAATCCAAGAGAATTCTGCCATACTTCAGAAGATCCTTGCTTGCCAGGCGAAGAAACGCTTGCCGGACCTCGAGGAGATAACCAAGGAGATCACTATAAGTCCCATAAACGAGGAGATCTCCAAGATCTTCAGCCCCATATTGGAGAAAATGGGCCTGAACGAGCACGAGATCAACGAGGAATTGGCAAGAATCAATTTCAAGGATTTCGACAATATGTCCCACACCAGCGTGTCCGAATTCGATGCGAAAATCAACGAAGAGCTGTCTAAGCTTTCCTTGATCGACGAGACGGAGCAGATGGATCACTTCGGCGTGGACGAAGTCATATCGCACGAGTATCTGGACACCAGGGAGGCCTTGATAGATCGCAAGATAAACGAGGAGCTATCGAAGCTGTTGGCAAACTACGAGGAACGCTCCCCTGTCAGTATCGCGAACCTGGACAAAGGGTCCTCTAGTCAAAACGCTACTGAAATCGATGGACTCGATTTGTCCAGCATCTCCACGAATGTATTCTCATATAAATCGTCCAACGATTCTATCGAGACCAGAAGCGACTTAGGATCTGCGCAGGAGCCGTCGATCCCGGTTGACAAGTACTCCCAATACGCCGAGAAGGTGTTACCGTACGCGGTCTCCAAGTATCGAGACGACGACTCTTCGCCCAAGAGCGACATCGATATCTACAGGGAGCTAGAGAAGCTCGATAAAATCTCTTCGGCGCAGGTGCTCCCGGACACGACGCTGGAGCTTCCTCAGAAGGAACTGTCCTCCATTCCGTACGTCCCCGACACGTCGCCGTTCAAGGACGTGCCAACGTTAAGGTACACTTCAATGCCAGTTTCGTACGACACGTCGCCTCTGAAGAGCTCATACGATCCTTACAAAGCCTTCGACTTCAAGCCCATGCTGTCACCCAAACACGCGCCGACCAATCCCTTCGCGACAGCCTCGTACGATAAGCCCATCATGGACACCAGCTTCGAATACGTCAATCACAAATCTGAGATCTCGATCAACACGTACGATCTACACCTAAACAGTCCAATGCTGCTGAAAGAGTCACTGGAGTTCCGGGTACGATACGAAGATGAGCCGGTTAGAGATGTCAGCGCGGACTACATGTCCCTGCAGCCTGATGGTAGACAGATGACCGCTTCGAGCAAGTCATCCCCGTATTACAGCAATGGTAACAGTGATCCGTTGACGCCGACCAAGTACCTAACCATAGAGGAACGGTGTTTGGACGCTACTGGGTCCTCCTTCTTGGATTACCCCATTGAATCCTCGGACCTTCTTCGCCGCAAGTACGATTCACTGTCCCCCAAGGAATATTCTCACGGGAAGAGTACGGAGTACGACAGACATATGGGCACGCTGCCCCCGATAGAGCCAGGATCAGACATAGGATCATACTTGCCTACGAAGCACTATCATGCTTTGTCACCGAATCGTCAGTTCACCGAGCAACACTTCCCATTCGCCATAAACCATTACGCCTCGAAGCTGTCCCCTGGTTTTACCGACGATACCAAACGACCCGTCTCGCACCCGGAATTCCCTGGCAAGATGAGCATCGAGAAGTACACCGAGCTACCGGACAGAGATGGCTCCGACAGCTACAAGAAGTCCTCTCTGAGCTTAGGCAACATTGGACACTCGAGCAAAGGCGGCGAAGACAACTACAACACTCTGGCTAGCCCGAAAACGCAGTTCAGTCCATTCCCCATCAGAAACGCCACTAGAAAGCCAAAGGAACTGGCGCTGAAGCTGGGCCTCTATTCACCGAAGGATCCCGACGTGGGCCAATTAAAGAGGTCATAGTGTAGAACCGTAAATGCGTTCAAAATCAGAGTTTTCCTGTGGGATTGTTTCTATGGGGAACCGAGTAAACGGCTCATGGTTACCAGGGTGCAAGGGATCGCTGTGCTACGGTGATTCCAGTATTAACAAAGAGGGCCTAAATTACCGTTTCCGATTTCTGGAGTCCGACACTGTTATCAGTCGATCCTAACGTTACGATCCAACGACGTGCAATGTTATCAGGTAACTTATTCCCCGCGCGAACTCGTTCCGGGTGACGCATGGATACTGATTGTAGAAGTAATGAAGTCTACCTGCTCCTCACGCCAAGGAAACTCGCTGACAGAGAAAAACGGAAGTCTTTGAATCTCTGAAATGTGCTGAAAATTCTAGGACTTCTTGTAACGCGCTTGCATAAAAATTATAAAAGGAGTATTCGAAATCCTTGTTTGGTTATAAGTTAGAGGAAAAAGATGCTGATATCGCAGATTCGCGCGAGGACAGTCCCTCCCAGTGATCCTGATCGACCACTCGATTTCGTTTCAACTATAGCACGGAGTAACGTGAAGAGCAAGAAGGTACGACTTCGAATCGTTGAAACACACAAAGATATCGCTCAACAAAGCTACTACCGTTGAACACAATTTTCACAATTCTACCTTCCCCCTCGCCTTAGCATTAATCATTAACTCCGTTTTCTTCGGACGTTTATAGTCTATGAATCGTTGACTAATTACGAACATTTTTTACGAGCTCTGCTTAAAAAGAAAAGGAGAAGAAAAAACAGCTTCACGAGAATTTCGTAAAACCGAGGAAGAGAGAGAAAGAAAGCTTGCGAAGTAGCATAAAGATCCACGCGGAAACGTACACACTTGGAATTTCTAACGCGATGCCTTCGATCTCCCTCCAATCTCGCAAGTAACCTCGTCATCGCGTCCAGATTATTGCGTGAATCTCGATAAGCAGCCTCGACGCGCGCGCGGAGCTTTCGAGGGGAGAATGGGAGGAAGTGAAAGAAAAAGGAAAACGGTAACGGAATGCCTTCCATTCCTCCTCGAACTCGCGGTGCTCGCTTTGCTACAGTGATCTCGCATGCGATCGTAAATCACGACGCTGATCGCGAGACCACGCGGCAACGTGGAATTTCCTTCGAACAGATACAATATAATGCCGCGGAAGATTGTATAAAATTATAGAAGTCGGTACGAACGGAGCCGCGATTAGAGCTTAATTTGTCCGTACGTTTGCGCAATCTTAGGCCCGCAGAGGTTCTACCGTTTAAGTAAAAGTAATCGTATACTATTACGAGGCTGGACACGAAAGGGGAGTGAATACAAACAGAACTGTACATAACTATAGGAGACCCCCGTTGATTGTACATTAAGCAACACCGAAACATCAGAGTCGCTCGAGATCTTTTTTATATAAAAATAAAAGCGTAGTATTTTTAGATGTTTCTAATAAGAGATTGTCCTCGTGTTCAACGTCAGCGTTGAACGAGCGAGCTTAGCCGAGCTATGCTTACCGTACTGGACGTCGTTCTCTTTGCAAACCCTTCATGCCTCTTCAGTGTGTTACACGAACCGAAAGCTTGCAGTAATCGTGTTTGATTAATTACGAAGCCTGTACATTAGGCGCAGATCTTATCGATTAACTTTGAACATACGCGAACCTGTGGAAACTGTTTACTGTTCTTTTAATATCGCGTTTGTAGTTTAATAGATTCGAGGCACTGAGTTGAAATTAATTGACGAGCTACACACCCTGGGCTTCGTTGAACGATACTTTTAAAATATCCTAGCTGAAAGTGGCGATTACAAATTTTCTTGAACCACAATGGAACAAAATTTCACTCTCAGGCTGCTGACGATAGAAACAGAAATTGAAACTTATCGTGAGCACTAATTGTAGCTTGTAGGCGTTGCTCTGTTAACCATTACGTCCAATTTACCCACCGATGCCAGGTAGATTCGTCAATTCGTAACTCGACGCGTGCGATTTTTTATATGCACTACTTAAAAGAGCCGGGCACAGAGCGCTCGATTTTTCGGCAAAATTACAACGACGTTTCGAGGTTTACGATTTACACGAGCCACATTTGCACGAGCTATCTCTTTAAAAAGTATTGGAGCAACAATTTTAACGATAGACGGGCTCTCGAAGCCGAGATATGGGAATTAGTGCGATTAAGGTTGCCGCTCAATTGTCTCGATGTCGACGAGTACATATATTCGAAATCACGATTTTTACAAAAAATTCACCACGTATCTACGCTTGCTCCCACACAAATTTTTACTAACTCACCGCGAAGAAATAACGAGGAATGTAGATCCAATGGAAGTCCGATACGTAGATCCTCGCACGCGAAGCTTCTGCAGCAACCTTGCATTCGTTTAAACGATGCACCTTTTGTCCCGTGTAAAATGTCATTGTAGTGTACAGGAGCGAGTCGCAGTGAGCAATGAAGGCACCTGATTCACGATTTTGCAACTTAATTATTTGTATAAGCCAGAAGCTCGCGTTTACTTCTTGCGACGAGTTGCTTTGAGAAAAGTCATCAACTGATTTCGTATAGAGTCTTGTATTTAAACAGCTTGCAAATCAAACTATATATTCGTGAATCCAAAATGTATCAGATCCTTGAACTGCCTTTATCACTCACTGTGCGTCGTTCGAGATGTTTAAGTGAAATTCGCTGCTCAAAATAAGTGGAGGATCGCCAATTGTAATGGAGTAGGCAACATCTTCGCAAAGCTCAAAAGACATTAAGCGTATACAATTTTGTCATACATGATACTTGACGGAATTTACGGAACATTTAAGCCGCTCTCCAAATACGAAGTCCGCTAATTATTTTGAGCAGTACATCTTTCTGGCGAACGGGACGAAGAAGCGAGGTATCGCCGCCACGTTCTTCCCGCTGACGTGCAGTCAAATTCAGCGAACCGAGTCGTAAATTCGGATGCCTGTGAGGTATAGAAAGTATTGGTAAAAGTGCTTCGTGGTGGCAATTGGCGCGTTGAACAAAGATGAAAGCATCTTAGACTGTACGTAGCTATTAAGGAAACGATAATATTCGCTGTTCGTTGTGTCTTGTAACATATCGTTTTCAAGAGAAAGAACAGAGCAAACGGATCCTCAAGGAAATTCTCCTGCTTTCGGTTCACGGAACGTTTGTATATTCGGTTCCCTTCGGTTCAGACAAAACTCCTGAATGAATCATTGCCCGACAATATGCATATCCTCTGTTCGTTTTCCTTTTTTACTTTTCCTATTGAATATTACTTCTGAACGCCGCAAGTATTTTTCAACGCGTATAACTTGACACGAGATCAGGTATAGAGTCAGAGTCTTTTCTACAAAGTGACAAACCGAAGAGGGGGCGAGTTATAGCGATTAAGGTGAAACGAGAATGTTGAGTGTGCGTCGCGTTCATGCGAAGATCGTCGCGAGTCGTCGCCTCGGCGAGGGCACACGAATCCTATAAGAGAAGTCGTTTATAGAGAAACGTTATATTTCCAAACGGGTGTGCGTGAAGTTGTTATGTGACGTTTTGTGAGAGTTGTTGTAAATACCTGTCGGTACGAGTCATACCAGATATAAGACTGTATATTTGAAAAGCATAGAGATATAAGTCGTTATGAATAAATAAACTGAATAAATATATTGAGAGAGAAACAATGGCTAACTTCATCGTCACTTGGATCCCAGACGTTGCGAAGAATAAATATATAAATAAAAAGTGAGTTCAGAGTGCGGGAGCTTCACTTGATTCCGAGTTCGAGGGTTCAGCGGGAATATAAGGTATACGAAGATTGAATAAGTCCAGAGAGAAATATATTGTATAATTAATCAACGCATTTGTAAAACTAAAAATTATTCAGAATCCAAATATTGCTGTTATAAGAGGTTCCACAATTTTGGGGAACAAAGTTCACACGTGCGAGATTTCACAGGGTTCTGCTTGAAAGTTTCAAAAGTATAATGTTACACCTAAGTTCTAACTCCGTTCTCCAAGGTATTCTTGAAAGCATACGCGCGGAGAGGGTACATAAGAGCGCGAATAAGAACTTTTTCGGGTAGTTCCCTGCATTTCAAAACACTTTCTGCAAAAACCACTACAGGAACACTGTGTGTCTCCCTAATTTGCAAAAGCGACCCGCAATCTCGTAGCCACCTTCCTAAGTTCGGCTTTCTCATAAGTTTAACATAGTTTACAAACCGCAATACTAGAACTTCCTTGGCAACGCACAGAGAAATTAAAACTGCTAATTGAATAATACACGGAAATCCTGAGCCTCGACGGTAACAAAGAAGACAGTCAATTTTAAGCGATCCTAAGAGTCGAGAAGGTTTATTCTCTCTAAAAGTGTGATTATCTACTTGGGGGAATGTTTATTAGTCGTTATGTAAACAGCTCTCGTCTCTTTTTCGCAATGAGAATATTATACCTTGTGTCCGAGTGGACATTCCATTTCGTTAACACGATTACACGAGCATCGCCCGCGCTGAGGATCGCGAGCTCATTTTAATTGGGATTACGTTTCAATTAAAACTCCACCCCCATTAGACGGAAGCGCGAAGTTTTGGAGAATAATTGATACGAACAACACCGTTATCCGATTGCGAGGGGCCGGATAAAATATGCATGCTTGCCAATCAAGAGGTGTCCAGGGTTACACACCTGCTCTTCCCTCTCGGACTATAAATATGCGATTACCAGGCTCCTCTGCCAGGATCACGTATGCACATATGTGCACTTCTGGCACACCAGACGTAATAGGGGAAACATCGACGCCTTCGCGATGAAATTTCACTGTCGCCTATCGCTATGCATTGGCTCGCATTCGTGTTAAGATGGTAACTGTATTTCTATTCAAAAATTCACCCTGATCGATACAATTACATTTCGGGCAGGTACTTTAGGACGGGATTAGGCGGCTCAATGTTTATTTAACGCAAAGCGTTTGAAAGCAAGTGAATTACAGTGCAATACTATTGTACACGAAGAGTAAGAAGCTTCGCCTCCGGATCGAAATAAAACCGATGGAAAGCGAATGGTTACCCGCTAGTTTTAGTAAATTCGGACGGCAGAGTGTCAAACCCATCCAAATTCGTTCCATTGAATTTTTTTTTCCCCCCCTAACTGAATGCTCCCGAAGAGTACCGAGCGCGCTCTGAATTTCGTGCTCGCGTTGGCGCGCTGCTGGCAAAGGATGCAAAAATTTAATAAATTCATTCAGCGGAGTTTAATACGAGCGGGGGCAGAAGCGTATGCACTCGTCGTTTATTGTCGACGCGACGCAACATATTCAGCAATTTGTCCGTTCGATGAGATATCCGGTACGCAATTTATCCGTTTGGCAAAACGACAATTCGACAGTTTGTCCCCCGGATGACGCGTCCGCGCGTCGATTGGGCGCCGTCATATTAGAGTATTCGACCCTTTCGTTCGATATTTTTTCGCCCCCATCGCGTGATACACTCCCTTCTCCTCTCCCGCCCTTTTCATCCTGGCCCGGCTCGATAAACTTCGAGCGGTTCGCGTAATTTCCTGGCGAGGATTCGCCGAAACTCTGGCCGGCTCGAAACCATCTAAACTTCGTCCGTTTCGCGAGCGACGCGTTTCAACTTTCACCTCTGTTTGGTTAAGGGAACAAGAGGGAACGGCGCGCGACGTGGAACAGATAGACAGTGGACACGAAGCGCGAGGTGGCGATAATAAAACGGGAATGGTAAACGACGGGGTGTAAGGAAAATAAGAGGAATAGGTACACACGGGACGCCGCAGGGGCGTTGAAAATGAAAAGAGGGGAGGCAGACGAGAAGCGA
This sequence comes from Andrena haemorrhoa, assembly GCA_910592295.1. Taxonomy (NCBI): domain Eukaryota; kingdom Metazoa; phylum Arthropoda; class Insecta; order Hymenoptera; family Andrenidae; genus Andrena; species Andrena haemorrhoa. The sequence goes on from OU342943.1 coordinate 11,299,203, forward strand.
AAAGCAGAGTCCAAGCAGAAAATGGTCACAGACTGAACAGGGATGATGGTACGTAAGGTAATATGTACCTATCCCGTTATGGAAATGAGCGCGAACTAAGGCGAGTGCGTGTACGTATGTGTGTGTGTGTGGCTACGGGCGCAGTCGAAACCTAGAGACATCTACTGCATCTGTAATGCCGCTGCCGTGCTTCCAACTCTTGCTTCTTGTCCTCATATTGCGCCCACTGACAATGTATCTTCGACGGTGGCTCTGAATTCCACATTACACCTGAGAATCTTATCACGAAATCGGAATAATCGAACGAGCCATTTGCTGCTTCTTGTCGCTTCGAAGCTTCGTGATCCGGGAATCTGATGGGGGTTGGATTAGAAGCCGGGTATACATCTCTGTCGCGTTTCATTTAGGACGGCAGGCATTGGTACAGATATTTCCAAGTGCTTTCTTTCTTTGGCGAACAGAAATATAGTCTATCGATTGAACTATTAAGGGGAGAAGACCGTATAAATCGAACGAAAGATAGAAACAACAATTTTTTCCATAAATCGCTTCCAAAACATTTCTAAAATATATTCTCAAAGTTGTGAGTCCGCGCACCTCCGAGCGCCGAGCATACCAATAAACGCATTTTAAACGCGTTTTTCTCGAAACCACGTTCTCAATATTGACGCCGGGGATAATTCAAAAACTATTTGACCGATCAACTTAGAATTTTGCACGGTTTTAGTTTTTAACATTCCTCAGAATATGAACCACAGTGTTTAATCAGATTATTGATTTTAACCACTGTTTTTAAACATATAAAACGCGAATTTTGGGCGAAAATCACACCTAATTGTCTGAAGTTCCGTCATTTTTAAATATGTAAATTTTTTAAACTTTATGTGCTTCATATTTTCACAATTGGCACATAAATTGAAAAAAATTTATTGGTCTGTTTCACATAACTACCAGAGACGCTACAACCGGCGCCGATTTACGTCTCGAAAAAATCTATTTCAAACTGCTCTATTCCTTTTGTATTTATTATAATTTTCCTGTTATAAAAATTGTTTACTTGTTATAATGTTAGTACTTTATTAAGTACCCTTAAAGTTCCGAAAGGATTAGCGCATTGGTATCTTTGCAAAAAATTCCTAAAAATTTATACCAAAATAAGCCGTTTGTACGGGCTTCTCCCCTTAAACAGAGACTCGAATCTGGAACACGCTAATCAATTGAGTTACTTCGGCAACCGATGATTTCTTTACGTGACATTTCTCCATGAAAAATACGCTAACGTTCGAAGTAGCTACCATTTACGCCGCCTTCCTTCGAATTGCAACGATTTAACGACGGATTTTAGCCGTGGCATGCCTGCAGCCCAACTCGTCGGTAGAGAGACCTCGAAATCAACAGAGTTTTCGAAAAATTTTCGATAAAATCCCACGACTGCGAGGGAACATGATTTTCTCGTTACAGGCACTTGAATGATCGGCGAGATTGACCGACTGTTTGCGCCAGCAGCGCGGATTTTTCTCGTGACAAATCGAAGGATATTACCACCGCTAGGTAGAGGAGGCGAGCGGGCACTGTATGCATTGAAATTCCAGCAATCCTGTAAAAATCGGTTTTCAGGGATCGACCATAGAGAACCTGGTTGCTGGGCACGCGATTGATCTGCATTGTAATGGGAAAATTTGGAAGTGCGGAGCACTTCGGTCTTCGCTCCGAATTACCGAGCCATTTTCGAGGAAATTTTCGAATGGAAAAATGCGGTTGCCCGAATGAAGGGAGCGTCGATCTGCATTTTAATACGAAAATACACGGGGGAGAAGATGGTAACGTTGTAACGGAACGGACAAAATAGTTTTCACTTGCGGCCCGAATCGGTTGCGACCAAGTTCAACATAGTTTTAGAGAAACTTTCGGCCATCGAAATTCATACCGCGCTACCTCACATCCCATATAAACTGTCGATTCTGCCATTCAAGCCTTTCTGTTCTGATTAAAAAGAAAAAAATTGTAATCCCTATTCCTCGCCCAGTCGTGAAACTAAATGTACAACGCTCGTGAGATATTAAGAGCAATCGGTATATTTCGTCGAAATGCCTCATTATATTCGAAATATTTTCATACAGGATAGAAACTGGGGTGCCATCCCACCGAACCAGAGACGGAGACCGTTACATACAATGCCAATGCGGGCATGAAAGTTACAGGAGTATCGATCAAAATCGGGAATGTCACGTCCCACCCAGGCAACATTCAGTCGTAATGAATTGATGTCGAATTGATGGCAGCGAAGTATACAGGGCTGGGTGTGCGCGTTACACAGGTCGCCCGTCGTCTAACTGGAATTATGCAATCAAATGACACAATGGTTCAACTATTATGTATCAGGCGAGCGACCAACTTGCCCGCAATGAATGCAACGGTGACAATACCAGACCTTGTCTCTTCTCCTGTCTGGCGCAGCAGTGGCGTGCTCGCTATCGCCCGAATTCTCGTGGATAATAATTGTCGCCCCGAAGGCATACGCTGTAACGACGATAATTAAAAATCAACCTGACAGTGAAGCATGTCCAATACACGCGTAACGTTCCCAGACGCGATTGGCTGTAGAGGCACGGTGCTCTGTTATCCCTGGAATTTACGGAATCCCTGCAACATTTCGGGCTCCCAAGACTCATGGTAGCCCTGCAATCCTCAAGGCTCCTTTAAATTTACACGAACTCGATGCCGCCTCCACGAGTCTTAAACGGTCGAAGTTCTCTGTGTCTTGTTACAGAAATCCAAGGTTGCTAGTATCGTGTCTACGACCAATTAGTCCAAGGCTATCTATATTGGCACAAGGAATCTAGAACCATCGATATCAAATGCCGCGAAACTTATTCTGGTACCCAAGTTTACTTCACTCATAGTCGATGGCGGATTTAAGGAAAAAGGCCCAGGTGACGAATGTTCTGGAGGGTCCATTTTTCGGGAAAATGATGAGGTAGTTTACTAAAAAAGGGCCAAGTATATAGAAAAGTAAAGAACAAAAATATAATGTTTGAGATAAAAATATAATTTTTTTGAAGATCGAGCCCCAGGGGTGCCTTCGAGGGCCTTTTTTTCTAGATAATCAAGAGGGAGTTTACTAAAAACGGGCTACGTGTAGCAGTACAGAAAAAAATATGGTGTTTGGATAAAATCATAATTTTTTAGGGGAGGAGAGCCCTTCTGGGCCCAGGTACTGACTGCTCAAATCATCGGCACACTCCTTTCTCCTAGACTGACTGTTGAAAAGGGTCATCAGCCAGGTTAAAAATACCTGGAATTAACGCAGGAAGCAACGCGATCGAGTAGCAGCCTCCTGATACAGCGGGATCCTCTAACGAGCCCGTTAAAATAACGAGACCGTATCTTTCACTTCGTTATCGATTGAATTAACGAGAGTGGAAAGTCTCCGTTCCTTTTCCATCCTGGAGTTAGAGAAAAAGGGGAAGGTAGAGGAGGAATAGAAATAATAAAATACGACGGCAGAGCAGAAGCATGAGCCCGCGCCCGTGATTAAAATCGTGTCTGCAATTATGTGCCTTCTGCTTCGTACTTACGATTCATTAAAGAATAGCGGGAATTTTGATGAATGTTTCGAAACGAAACCTTCTTCTCCGCCCCCTGCTCCCCGTTCCCTGTTTCCCCTCTCCAGAGGCGAGCGAGTAATGGGATGTTTAAGTTTGCAAAGGTAATAATCGCTGACTGCTCCAATTGAGATAGGCACTAGCTGGGGCGAGCGCGCGCGCACGCCTTTTGGCAAAAGAAGCATTAGCATTGAAACATCGACGAGGAGAGGAGCCGCTGACGCGGAAATGGACTCGCCGCCGGGGCAAGGATGAAAAAACGTTGCGGCACGGATACGTCTGTCTGCGGGGGCGGTTTTTTTCATCCGGCAGAGTGGAATCGCCAACGCATCGCCATTATTGAAAGACGCGGGCCCCCGTAACACAAGGAGGAGATGCCGGACGTGCCGCTCGGAAACTTTTCATCCGTTTCAACTACCCTGTCGATGAATACATAAAAAAAAAAGGAGGGTCCTGCAGAGAACGGGAGAAAGGAAGAAACGGTGCACGTTACCCCCGGGCGTGTTTGCGTGATCTCGGAAATGGCGAATGGCTACCGCCGGGAGAGAGAGAGATACTATCGTCCGCGAAACGCTATCGCGTGCCGCAGCGTCGAAAGGGCAACCCTTTGAATCTGAAGCTGATTAGCGAGAAAACGTTGATATGCGAAGAAAGGAAACACGGTGGAGTTATCGCGACGATAGATGATTTATCGCGCGTCACGACAGGAAAGCTCGGATACACCACTCCCGTTCATTATTATTCCTAATGGGCTTTGTTGCAGAGAGTAATTGCACCCTTGGCTTATTAACGTGTCGTTCGTAAGTTCCCCGCTGAAAGTATGCGAGGTAGCAATGCATACATCTTGCTGGACCAACGCGCGCTGATCCTCTTCGTAATTATGGAAACAGTGATCGGGACAACTGCCGCGTCATCAGGGTAGCCGTGTTATTACCCTTAATCGATTTCCTATTCGTCGAGTCGTACGAATGATAATAGGTACGTCCGGGATGATGGGATTGGCGCGACCCCTCTGGCGGACGTAAAGTCTTTAATGCCGGTTTTTACAGGTCCACCGAGCAGCGTCTAATGGCGATCGGACGGTGCTCGAACGTTCTGTCTCCAAAACTCTTTCGTGCACCTGCCGACGGTGATTACGTGTCCCTGGTGACGTCGAGACTGTGTACGCGTCTCGGTAATAATGCAAATTCCGGCGGTGCGTGGCACGCATTCATAAACGCCGGGAGATCGGCCAAGGAAGCTGGGCTTTCAAAGATTTCGGGCCCGATTATCGCGCGTATAATACTCGCGCCGTGCGACGAGCGACGTAATCACGTTACAAGCCCCAACGATCGTGGCAACCTTCGAATTTTAATCGTCCCCTCGTGCCTTCTCAGAGCTGCACGCGGGCAAATAACGTTTTAAATTTGCTGGGTTAATGGCGAGATAAATATGCTGTAACATTTAATCCTCGACGCCGGGGGTATTTTACGTAATAATACCTAAACTGTCGATTGCAGCTCTCGGAAATTAATTTAGGCGGAGTTCGTGTGTCTGTGCAAAAACGTTTGCTCTGCTTTGGGTGCGTGTGCAATCGACACCTTTTTGTACGAATTAACTGAGAGTGTTACGTTAACGAGTCGAAGAAGTTTTATTAATCGAAGAGATCGTGGATTTATAATATACAATTTAATTAATCTGAATTCATAAATCTCAGCCACAACTAAATGTAAATAAATGTAAATATGTAATCGAAATAGTCGCGAGAGATGAAATTTTTCAGAATATATCGCGAAACTTGTCTCATGAGAGTCTAATTTCACAAGACTAATGACAAAATAATTCAAAAATAATAAAATAATGAAATAATTGTCTCATGAGATTAAAGTCTCTTGTGAGATACGATTTTTTGTCTCATCGTAGATTTATGATTTACACACCTTAAAATAGAGCACTATAAAATTGTTGTTTCACAAGGATTGTTTGTCAAATAATTCTTTTACGATGGAGGCTGTCTTTCTCGTATCAAGATTATCCTGCGGTTCTTAAAGGATAACAAATAACAAACGTTGCTATGTAAGTGTGCACTCACATTTGCGATCCATGTTTGTTTCTGAACGGTTTCCACGCTGCTCGAGGCGTGCAAGTAGAAACTGTCAGTGCATAATCAGGCAGGCATCAGTAGTTTACGTCGTGGATACGGCCAACGGCACACCGCATGGAGTCAGAGATAATATCCTGCCAGTAAATAGAATGTTGGGCCATTCTTGATCGCACACGAGCAAATTAAAGATATTAAGAGAGTTGGTGAATCCGCAGCTCGCGAACCTATCGCATTAGTAAATCTCATTCGCGTCGCCGTTCCCAACAAAGTTCCACGTGTTCGTCGATGAAAATGCGCAGGCAAGTGTCTTCGGCTACCCAACTTTGATTCCACGTTAATAGCAGGGTACGAAGGAATGCGCGGAATGGCTGACCTACTTGTAACAGAAGGATACCCGAATATTAAACGAATAGTTCGGCTGTCACCAGACACTTCCACCGCGTTTCGCGGGGATTTTTCCGTGGATTTAATATTCCAGAGAGGAAGGGTAGCCAAGCTCACGCGCGAGAACTTCTTTAGGAATCCCACGGCCCTTCCCGCCGATCAACTCCCCGTTCCCAAAGTTTTCAACGCGAAATTGGCTTCGCTGACAAGTGCCCCGGCGACTGAAAGAGCCTCGGAAGTATCCGAAAATTATACCTTAACCGGTCAAAGCGAACTTCCACGACGATTCTCTCCACGGAGTGGGCCACGAAACCACTCAAACCTTTGAAAGGCTGCCGCCGGGAACAAAAGAACCGGCACGAAACAGTTTCCCGTCCCCCATGGCCCTCTCTATCGAAGAAATGGACTCTGCACAGCCAAGGAAAGTACAAGAAGTCACGCGTGCATCACGCGTTCGTCCCTTTCGCCGTGATTGCAAAGTTTCCTTCGAGAAACTTGCAGCTACCACCCACCAACTGTTCGACCATCCTTGTCTCGGGATGTTTCTAGAAAGCATGCCGGAGAAATCCTTTTATACCTGGCCAGACTCAGTGTCGGATTACCTGTCTTCCCTTTACAAGTAATCAGCGATAATGACGCATCTCTAGAAATTCCGCAAGAATTCCGCAGCAGCTGCGCGTTTTCATTCAAACTGAATGTCGCTATATTTCTAATTTCACTCGAACGCTAGAACGATAGCACCGAGAAGTATGGTAGAACAGGTAGGCCGAAATAGCGGCACAAACGTAATTTACAATAACGGCGAACTGCGAGCTGTCTCGCTATTTTCGGGAAGAAGGAAGCCACGGCTAGGTGGGAAAGGGTCGGGATAGCATTTCAATACGCGGGAACCACTCGACAGCCTCGAGAATTCCATATCGAACTAACAAAAGAACGTCAACTGGCCGCGATATTCGTATTCACGGGTCCGCCGCGCGTGTAAAGGGCGTCGAGCAGAAAGAAAACCGCACGTGTTTCCGCCAGGAAAGCGGCCAACAGATATATATTCTCACGGGGAAAACTCTCGGAGGCTCCCGGGGCTCGGCGAATAAATTGCGTGCCGTTTTATTTACGTCTTCGCGCAAGCTGGATACAAAGGCGGACAGAAGGGAGCAAGCGGCGGCGCAGCCTCGAATGGCAACGGGAGCTCGGCGGATGCACGCCGAAAGAAACGTTTCCTTCGCTCTCTCGCAGCGACACGCACCGACACTTTTACTTATTTCTCGCCTTAACCGCGGCACGCATTCGTCTTCTGCGTTCATTCAAACGACGCGACGCCGCGGAAGCTGCTGGCAATTTAAAGCGGGCATTTAGATATCCCTGGTAGGCGCTCTCAGCGTCGTGCCGCCTCCCATCGACGTTTTTACGCTGCCACGTGAATCGGTTCAATGCTTTCGCATGCTCCGACGCTGAAGAGTGGGCTTCCTCCGAATCCAATGGCCGACACTCGAGTACGAGTCAATTACTTTTTGCGAACGATGAAAGATAAAACGCCGTACTAAGGAGGTCGGTGTGAAATTGGCAGTTACTCGAGAATACGCATCTGGTTTTTGTAATTATGCGAGTCCTTTGTGCCTGGAAGCTGCAATGGATGATTCAGTTGATGCTTTAAATTACGCTGGCACCATTATTCGGCGCTACAGAATTTATGAAATCTGTTTCCCTGTTGCGGACGTGTATGTAGTTCGTTGGGAGAAATTGTGAGTTATCAAACGCGAGATGTTTTAATGATAAATTGAAAAGGATGAGGAGAGTTGGTAGCTTCGGGAGCGACACTTTAACGGGTCATATACGTTTCTCGGCGCTAAAACGTGGTCAATGTTTGGGAGTAATTCAGGGATAAGCTATTAGTCCGATTGGTTTAATTCTTTTTGTGTTTTATAGGTATACGTTTATAGATTATAAAACAGGTATGAGAATTGGACAATTTTTAAAAATTTGGCTTCCGCGGGCAATGGCGTAGAACATGTTTTCTGGAGCCGCCCAAAACGGTGGGCATGATTCAGCCCGTACGAGTGGTCCGAAACAAAAATCACCGATTTTTTAACAATCTTTGGGATCATCATAGTTATCGGGTGACGTCGCAATTTTTTCAAAAAAAAAATTTGCGGAAATGGTAACACTTTGAAGAAAAGGGTCGTGATTTTTGCTGTAACAGTCGTACGTTTTTGCTTGTTATTAAAAAATGGTTCAATTTAATTGAAAAAGCTCCCGTCACCCGATAACGAATCTTATGTAGAATATGTGTGTAAATAGTAAAGTTAATCGAATGAACGGTGAGGCAGATATCATGCCCATCGTTTTGGGCGGCGCCAGAAAACATGTTCTACGCCACTGCCCGCGGACGCCACATTTTAAAAAATTTTCCAATTCTCATACCTGTTTTATAATCTATAAACGTATACCTATAAAACACAAAAAGAATTAAACCAATCGGACTAATAGTTTATCCCTGAATAATTACTCCCAAACATTGATAAAGTTTTAATACCGAGAAACGTATATGACCCCTTAATGGTCGGGATGACAGCAGTATGAAGCATTTCAATTTGTACAGAGCTTTTCTAAATACTTTACCGACATTTCGCGTCGATTGGCACCCGCTCCACTGTCGTTGGGATAATGAATTTCGCCAATAACTGGGAAAACGTGTCGATAAATCAGACACTAACGACTTATCTAGCCGTGTCATGTACACGTGAACCATTGATAGCCAAATGAGGTCACGAGTGGCCCCTCGTAGATCGCAGAACGTGAAATTTATCGATGCTTGCTATTTGTCTTGTAGGAAAATTGATTCGGCAAATATCATTCACCCTCTACGGTTTACGGTTCTATGAAACGTGTAATTGCTGCGCAAAGTACTGTCAGCTCTCCTCGCGCCACGAAACTTTCACGCAATTTAGATTAAGAATTCCCAGCAAGTTCTCCCCTTCCGTGTAATAAAAATTCATCGTGCAAGAGCGGCGAAGCATTATACGCAACTTCACGAGGATGCGACCATTTTTATGGTACTTTTCAGGCATAAGGATTCGGTAGCACCACCTGCGTCTCCCCTGCCATAGTATAACAGCGCGCGGAACCGCGGGGCAGTGAATTATTTTAACGCTCCTCATCCAGCCGGTCCTTTTCTCCCCATAGAAAATGAGGACGCGTCAAGGGATCAGCTGCGACGCGCGAACTCGGTAAAAAGAAAAGGAACCGCGTCAACATCGAACAGAAGAACCGCGCTCCTTGAAATCCTGGTGGGGTCATTATCAGCACGAACCGTTTCCCATTCAACACCCAAGATGATACTAATTTCGAAGGAACAGATTTCTAAAGGGTATTCCATCATCCCAGACTGCCTTCGTTCATCAAAACCACACGCCTCCGAATTTGACTTTCTTCCACGCGATCGTCCCAAAAATTTCGCTATAAGGAATTTAGGTTAACTCACCGCCCTAAGTAGTACCTATCACCATCCTCAGTCGAAACTACACCTTCATATCCAACCCAGCCATTCGAAATCCTTCAAGGAACGCTCACCTAAATACCTCGAAACGTACCAATCGGCCGGCGTTGAAGCCGAGGGGCGAATTACATTGTCACCAGCTTCCCATTCCGATCGCCTCTCCAGTCCGCGGCGGTGACACGAAGACGTCGACCACGCGATTCGACCGTACTCCCGAGGTATCCTATATTTAAAGCAGGTTCGAGGGAAGCCGGTCGCGGCACTTTTTGCTCGTCACCGACGTTGACGCACCCTTCGGGCCCTGTTCCGAGCGAGGACACTAATTTAGAGGTGTGTCGGCATTTAGAATGCATCGGGTCGGGCGACGTCATCATTAGAGGGATGCTTGGAAGGGCCCAGCCGGCCGGGGCGGTGCGGCGCGGATGCCATGGGACACCGGTGTCTCGCGTCTTCGAGTGACACCCCGCGAGATACGGCGCTTATGTTAATGCGATGGGAAGCGTGTACCCCGCGAGGAGTGACACACAATGCCGCTCGCGCGGCGATACCCGCGCACCCGAGGGCCATTAATAACGAACGAGACGAACTCAATGAATCACCGGCCCGGCGTTCCATTATAATGCAAATATTCGGCGCTGTTTAATGACGGTGTAACGCTATCTTTGGAGCGCGTCGCTGCGAACGGAATGTTAAGCGTGCACGCCCTGAGCTGGACCTCTTCGTCCCACTGAAGTATAAGCCTCGGCAAGTCCAGGAGGAGACGGACTTTCTAAGATAAACGGATATCGGTGATTGCCTATCAGAGGCTGATGGGGCGTGCGAGGGGAGGCTTCGAGCCACCGATTTGGTTTAACGATATGGACTAACAAACTCGAGAATCATCGACTGCCTTGTAGAAAGAAGTAAGTGCGAGACTGAAGAGGTGATGTATAAGTAATGTATAATTTATTTCCTCTTAAGGGGTTATGCCTAATTGCCTATCTGTGAGGTCTGAAAAAAAACATGTGTATTCGGGAACTTTTGGGGGAAAAATTTGAAGGTTTTTTAATCAAAGTTAATCAAAATTATCCATTCGAAAGTGTACGCGTTAAACTACTTGTAGTCATTTTTGCGATGGAAAATATAAATAAATACCTAAAAGAAATATTAGTGATCTCCCGGCAGCAATTTTTTTCAGTAGTTTTCGGTGACCACTAATTTTTACCTGGTTCATCTGAAATAAAATCTAGTCTTTAATCGTTCATTATCCCGAAAAATTAATTTGCTACAAAATGGTGGCTGCTCATAGCAAAAGTATCGATTTTCGCCACAGAATCGCTCTGATTTTTCATCATTTTTCATCTGTAAAATAAAAAATACCCAAAGCCACGATTAAGGTCTAGATAATCTAATATACTAACTAAATTTCGTCGAATTTGTTATTTCTGATGAACCAAGTAAAAGCTACAGTGGTCACCATAATAAAAAACCGCTGCCAGGAGATGGCCTATAATTCCATTATATATTTTCGAATGTACAACCGTTTATTTAAAACAGTAATCAAGGTTTTAAAAAAAAATCCCGAAAATACTTGTGGTTTCAGCCCTTACAGGTATACGCATAACCCCTTAACTCTAATCGTTGAGAATGAGTGCTTCCTATTCGGCAATTATGAAGCTAAAGTTGTGCATTACATAATGAACGGCAGCGATTGTACGCTGCTCCGATTTTCGACCAGTTCGATTGGAAAAACTCGAACGGCAGCGGTGAAACGCGTGAAATTACAGCTGTCGTAGGCTCGACCTTTTGACCCGTATTTCGAATGCGCCGTTAAATACGTAAGGGCCCTTTTAACTCGTCCACTCGTCGCTATTATATTCGACGGTTCGTCATTAAAAATTTGACTAACAATTTCGTCGTTAAAAGTCCCATCCCGAAACGCAATAACGCGACGTGCTCGAGTTAAAAGTGCGCCGGCATTCTTCACCGCGCGTTCTAAATGCAGCCTCTTCACAATTCAGTGACGCCCAAATTACATTCGAAAGCCGAAGCTCTCGCGACCAGTTTAAGAGGAATAATACATGCAGAACTCCGAGAGTGACGGCGTCTATAGCTCACAATCAGCGAAATTACAATCCCCACAGGAGACAACGCGTCGGGTTATTCTTGTCAAAGCGAAAAATCATATTTGACGAGCGATCGTCGCGCGATCGTTTCGAAAGTGCGCTGGATCTGTCAGTTTCAATTCAATGGGCAATCCCGTTGGACGTATGATAATTCGAATGTCGCAGCTCGTGGCCGCGTGTCTCCGGGACGGCTATGCATTCCGTGTGCTTACCGATGCTGCTTGTTCCGAAGTTTTGCCCGCGTCTCAAAGGTGGATCAGGATCAGCATAAAATACGACAGAATGTCTCGTATCACGGATATATCTCGGGCAGATCTGCTCCGTCTAGACGTTTACTTTGCCCAGGTTACTGCAAGATAAACCGAACTTTCCGCGAGATGAGATAAGTTGAGTGAAGAATTAATACAGCCACCCTTCCGCCGCGGAACGCTGCGAGCGGAAACGGGCGAATATTCCTCGCGCCCCGGTAATTATCAAAATTTCGTTCCCGGGACTCGGCTTGCACGGGAGCCAACGATTCCGCGTCCCGGTCAGTAGTTTTAGAGTTAAGCAACGCCGTGTTAGCTCGGTCTGCTCGGAAACATCGCGTGCCACTGTCTTTCGCTCCGATTCCTACGCTTCAACTAGCTGCAACTGAACGTCGGACTTACTAATTCGTATGAAACAGTTCTTCGAGAGGAAACTTCCTGACGCTTGATGGACAAGCTTTCCCGATGACGATAGTCGAAGCGGAATTGCTTGGTCAAGCGAAGCTTGTTCTACTGGTTCCATCAACTCTTCGGGATCGTTGTGGATTTTCTGGATGAACGGCAGATACGTCCTATCAGCGGCATGTTAAACGGCGCGGGTCAGCCGCAATTACCATTTCTTGGTAAATTCAAACTAACGGGCATACATCAACACCGATTCAACGTCCTTCTGTTTACACTAATAAGATTCAGAACGTCCGAGGGTCTGACCTACATGCGCGTACGAGTTAACAGGTCATTAATTGGGGCGACGTGAATCGTCACGCCCGTGCGAGAATCTTTGCTCAGCATCGGGGTGGGGGGGGGACCTTTATAATTTGCCTGACAAACCCCGTTGCCATTGAAGTTGTTAGCTACAATAGCCCAGCGTCTATCTAACTCAAACTAGCCGAATGTCAGGACGTCGAGGAGCTCATGAATTTGCATGGACCAAGCCAAATATAATCTTAGTGCACACAGATGGTTTCCCCACCCTCTCTCTCTCTCTCTCTCTCTCGCAAGCTGTCTCGGGCTATAGGTGCTCTCAGCCCCGAGGATCCAGCTCATTCTCGCCGTTCATGCGACATCCTGGGTAGGAACTGCAGATTGCCCTGTTTAATTACTGGTGAGGGATGGACCAAGGACTTCGAGGGCAATCAGCTTATTTGTATTTGCTTGCAGATTTATGTCGGTCCGACCGCGCAGCCGACTTCCAAATTCCCCGGACTTTCCTCAGTTAAAGCTCTATCGATCCGAATGCTTCATCTGGCTTCTTCTTGGCCGGCAACAGTCGCGTTCATTGTAAACACTAAAACAGAATGTCTGAAGACTAAAGCACTAGGAGTGGCAAGGTTAGCATAGAGAAGATTAACACCGACGCTTGAGGACCTGGGGATCTAGTCGCGACGGTGGCTAACACGGTGGAAGTTGGTACTCCGGACCCAAGAGGGCCGAGTTACAGTCGCAGCAATATCTAAAGTTATGAATGTTAGCTACATCGGCCCTTCTCGTACAAGATGTACTCGTGGTGATGGAATTGTCGTCAGAATTGGGACCATCGAGATCCTTGATCTGCGAGCTGGCAAGAGCTTCGCTTACATATATCTTCCTTGGATTAATTGCAGTAAGTAGTAAGATCCTCTATGAACGTTTTAATGTTTCATAGGAAATATAATCACTCTGAAGCTTATGTATAATATCCCATCTGCAGCCGAGTACTTTATTGGATTGTTCATCAAAAGTTCGCCAAACGGTCTGTAATAATTCAGCCCCCCTCCCTGGCCGTAAATTATTCACGATTATCTGGATTGTATACCTATACGTGCTTGTTAAAATGTACGTGCACCAGTTCCGCCAGCTCAACGTACTACAGTGTTTCCGTTACACTTGAACGAATTTAACCCTGCTCGTAGACGCAAGTTTCTTGATAGACTATTCCCGTTCCCTTCAAATGTTCCCACATTCCCGCCGGTTTCCCAACAAATCTCCGTTTCGGCCGAAATACCGTTTATTTTCCACATTAAAGAAGAACGATGCAACGATGCAATGTCTCGCAAAATAACGGACCCGCGAAACTTAATTACGACGGCGTCGTTACAACACTTTACCAGCGGAGCACACAAAATCAAGTTGCTTCGCCGATCTCAATTACTTGGCGGAGCAGAATTAACGCTATTCCCTTGCCGAACAGTTTGCAACGGTATCAGCGTGTGCAGCGCGCACACACAATTCGTTCCGTTCGCCCTCAACGAAAACCAATCAACAATTTCGAGCTGCGTTTACCGAAACTCAAACAGCCGTACCGTAGCTGTTGCAACTTTCAGGGCCAACTTCCGCCTGTTTCTTCGCTTGAACCTGAAACAGAAGAAGCTCGGATCTGTTTGTTTGCGGACGTTACACGCCCTCGAATCGATTCGCGTTTAACGTTTCGCCGTGTTTCGCGCGGGATTCTCATGGAAATACGATTTCCACCTGCGTGTCCGCGAAGGAAACGACTGATTGCGAGTAACGAGAGTCACTTCTCCACTGACGAGAACGGTCCAGTGAGAAGGACAGCGCGGAATTAATCAGGTTTACCACCGTTTTATGCAAGGGGATGGAGATCGAAGAGCAGCCTTTTAACGCGGGTGCACTGGCGAAATTGGTAGTTGCGATCTTTCGTTCCGCACGCAACGTACGTGACTCGAGTACGTAAATATAAATCGGAAGGGTCCAGAGAACGAGGCAGATATCTCATCGGGACCTTCTTTCGCGTTCTGGGCACGCGATGGCCTTCGTCTTCATTAGCGCGCCCCATTATGTTCACATACCTTTTAATAAGACCGCGATACGAGCAGAGAGTGGGTTTCAATCCCATCGAAAGGACGCGCGCTCGCCGAATTCCCTCGTCCCTTCTCGTTCAGCTTGAAATGTATCAAAATCATCCTGCCGTGGCTTGAATCCAGGAGAATAATCGGGAAAGATTTTAATCGCTCGTTCCAAGCGGTATGAAACGAAGACTCCGCAACGAGGGCACCGCGATTTGAAAATACCCTAGGTACTCGAAACGCGTTTTGTTGCCGACTGAATTGTGAAGGAGGTTCAACGATGGCACAGTTTCAAGCTTCGTATTCTTTCTTGGGGAAAAATATGGACTCCTCCATTGCAGAATGTTGACCACGTTCTTTTAAGGGGATTAGACAGTCAGATTTTGTAAAAATTCAACCTTTTGGGGGAATTAATTACAAGGAAATGATGACGAATTATGACTACTTAGTACTTTCGGGTAGTGTTTATTAATACAATAAACTATACATTTTTTTTTATTAATATATACAGTCGCCTGATGTGTAGGCATTTTGTCTGTGGTTTTGCAGTGGCAACAAAAAACGGAGGTTCGGGTAGATTTGAAATTTTTACAGCATATTCAAAATATATTTCTTTCTGCTCTGAACTTCAACATTAAAGTGTAAAAACTCTGGTTTCCGAGATAAAAAAAAAGAGACAGATATCTGTGTACCCCGAAAATCGACATTTATCGTACAAATTTTCCGAGGTTCAGGCCGAAATTACAGGTTCCTGAAGAACGTGTTCCGCGGAAACCGGATTTCGCCATATCTTTAGATTTAAGCTAATTATCAGTGCGAAACCAGACACTTTTTTAAAACACTGTATAATCAACCTCGTGTGGCGGCATTTGTAAAATAGGGATTTATAAAAAAAACTTTTTTTACGCTACGTGATAATAATAAACATTGGGTAAAAGAAAAAATATGTGCTTGCTTTCATCCCTTTGTCATTAATTCGCAAATAATACTTGATTTTCGAGCAATCTGTCTGCCTAATTAGTGCAAATGATAATAAACCTCTGAAATTAAGGGGTAAGGGGAAAACAAGGAATGCCATAAAACAGCGTAGTCGAGAAAATGAAGTTTTAATACTTTAGTCCATCAGTAAAGAGATAAGGTTCAATGAATTTAATTTTCTTATATAATTTCCTTCTTAAATAACTTCTTGTTTCACCTTGACGACAAAAGCTTGTACTTTGGCAAAGAGTGGGGACATTTCGTATTTTGTTCCAGTGCAGAGTGGAGATTTCCTGTTTTTAACCAGTATACCAAATCTTTAACCTTATCTTACGGGGGTATTTGAACTTTATAACCCTTTGTGATTCGACGGTTCTGTAGTTCCACTTGCCACCAACAAAATATCCTCTAAATCGCAAAATCCGGAAAAATGGACATTTCCGGTTTTCCCTTTACCCTTCAATTAGAAACAAGTGTCTTAACGTTTTCTTGCAAACTCAGCTACCCGGTGCATTTCATTCCCTCGATCTCTGAAGCAGTCTGTGCATCTCGTTCCAAGGAATGGGGCACGGCCCCAGAGTCGAGGACGCAGTCACATAACACGAAATCCGCCCGTGGAAGCAGAGAAAGGTTTCGTCCCATTCCTGGATGATCTCCTTTTACGTTTCGGGGCACGCGATAGGCTTCGTCTTAATTGGTGCGTTTCGCCATATCCGACGAGGGGTACCGCGGGCATCTCCGCAGAAAATCGTATTCGGGCCACGTCGTATCCTCGATACCCTAATGAAGCAAATTTGCATCCATACGCGAGGCGAGTGAGCAAGCACGGAGAGATACAATAAAACTGATTTCGCGTCTCCTGCCGAGTAACCGGCAAGATGGATGCGACTGCACGGCGGGTCGTCGTTTGCGAGGCTCGACGGTTGCATGATAATGATTCAAGCGCGCCCAGCCCGCTTCTGCGACGGACACACGTCGTATCGGTCCCCCGGGTTCGCTCCGCTGGATTCCTAGACGACGAGATCCACGGCCTGGAATCCCGGAATCGTCGAATCGATCGGAATGCGCACGATTTTTGGGTACATACTTCCAAGGGGATGGATGTCTGGCGTTGCACGCATGACTTGCAGCGCAACGTCGGAAGAGGTCCTCGGGTCGTAATCGAACTGAGAACGGATCAGAATTGCACGCTAGGCAAGATTCATCCGGGTCTAAGAGAGGCTTCAGCTTCCTTTGCTGGAGTTCCATAAAGCAACGAATTCTTTAAATCATAAACATTCTTTCTGCAAGATTCAGCTGCTTCGGGGGCAAAGGGGCTAAGTACATAGTTGCTAGCGAAGCTTATAGGGTGCACGTTTGCTTCAGGGGCATTATACCGTTGCGATCGAGAAAGTTTGAGAAGATTCACATAAACGTGATATGTACCTACCACGTTGCGAAATTAAGGTGGTGTTCGGGCCACCGTTAAACGAGGCTTAAACTCGCCAGTTGCCAGTGAGAGGAACGGCTGTACGGTTCGCGTGCTCAAACCTCGACGCGATGCAGAGTTAACTCTGTTATCCATAAACTTCCACCAGGGATCGGGAAAACTTTCCGATGTGTAAAGCCCTAGGTCCGCAGACACAAAGGCACCCTGGTAATAGTGGCCGTTGAAAACAGGAGATTCACGGTCAGAGAGAGCAGCAGAATAGAACGTCAATAGAGACGCTCGTTACACCGTGATATGCCAGTGCCAACAAAGCAATTTCGGCTGCTGGCTGAATGCGCCGGCATAACTAACATAAGCAGAGACTCTACCAGTCCAATCGGAACGGACCCAACAAAGATACTGACTCCGGTCCATTGTGTAAACCGTGCTCCGCGTAGGTACGGGGAACGTGAGCCCGTCTTTTCCCTATCGGTAATCGAAACGTAATATCGACTAGTTCGCCTGAGCATGTACAGTTTACCGCGAACTGTACACAAATTACTCTCCATCCATACTAGGAGCAAGCTAATTACAGAAGTTCTGTCTGTTTCAATACACAGACACGCGTCGGTACACATCGCTCTCATCTAGAACTTGGAGCAATCCACTGTTAGACCATTCGCGTACTATATTCTTTGCAGGAAACCCACTTGCTATGCGATCTGAAAAGCTATCAGGGTTTTAACGACATGCGTATAATATTCCATACTCGCGTTTAACATGTTGTAAATGAAGCGCAACTCAGCCCCTTTCCCGCTATCCTCTCGCAAAGAAGTTTCATCGAGGAAGTTAGGGAGGGAAGTTTAAAAGAAAATTGAGACGTTCATATTTCACAGGTCTTGCGCGTAGCGTTCGAGCAAACGGCGAAATAACCATCGCGGACAATCTCGATGATACCGGAGCGAGAGCTAACCGAATTCCAGCATTGAAATTTCCCTTTTCGGGCCTGCTTTGGCTCCGTTCATTTCCTCGGGATTCACCGAGCCGTGCATCCTGAACGAATTGGGGGCAAGATCCACTGGCACTCGTCTCGATCCTCCTCGGTAAGGAAATGAACGTTATCTGCCTCGGTTTAGCTCTCGAATAGGAGAGGCCCGTCGAACGATAGAATGGAGGAATCGACGATGAGAAAGACCGTTTTCAGAGCTGTAATTAAAAGGGGTACGCGCGGCGGCTGGTCAGTTTCGCGTTCATACATCGTCCGCGCCGGATGCGGGGAAGAATTTACGGATGGAGCGCGGCGAGACGAGGAGGAAAACAATTGATCTTGCATGCAAACGCTCTCCCATCTCGGTGGCGCGCGTCTCGATTCGCTCGCCGAGCGTTTTGCTGAAGTATAGGCGGGGGTTTGCACGTAAGTCATTTTCGCTGGCCATCAAATATTGAGTAGCTTTTAGTGGCGTGGCTACATGCGTGTCACGCGCCCGCCTCCCTACCCGAAAAAAAGGGCCACGCAGAAAAAGCCGATCCTTTCGCGAAGCAGAAAAATTTATGCGTCGCTACGGAATGCATAAACGATGAACCGGTCGCGCCACGTCGTGTACTCGTTACTCAAACGCCCATCCGTGCGCATTTATCTCGAATTGCGACAATTACTTCTTCTTTTCTGGCTGGTAAACGGACGTGAGTAGGGAATGAGATTTTTTCACGATCTTCCCCGCGATCGGGTAGTCCGGGTGAAAAGGGTTAGATTCGTAACTCGTTGCCGATTTGTTATCAGTATTTCCGTGCGCGTCGATTGCTCGGGGAGAAGCCAGGGAATAATGATCGCTAGTCTGTAAAGGGACTTACATCGACGCGAGGGCCATTTATCGCAGCTTTGTTCACCGTTCGTTATCCCGCTCACGTAATAGACGTACAAAGGGATATTAACGTTGAGTCGGTCATTACAGTTAAGTGTGTGAACAAAAGCGCGTCAAGTGGTGCTTCTAGGGGGCAGAGAGACGGCGCTAACAAGTCCCTGGGTGATTATCGATTTATTGGTAACGAGGAATTTCTGAATCCACTCTTTTAAAAGCCTCGCGAGGGTCCAAGTAACGATTACGGCCGAGACAGGATCAATTGGCTACTCGAAGTCACTGAGACGATGTCCTCCACGTCGTTTGCCCATCCTTATCACATCGTTTTCTTATCCCCGGAATGGGGAAAAAATGCAATTAACTGAAACTCCGTGAGAGCAAGTGAAATGACTCCGTCGCGACTGAAACATTATCGCGGCCCCGAGACAAACGCGCTGCAATCCGAATAAGAATCGCGACCTCTCGGAGGAGCCTCGAGAACAGGAGTCGTCCCCGCAGTGGCGAACTTTGATTCCTTGTAACAAGGAAAACGCCGTTGCAACGAGAGAACGGAGGGGGATGACGAGGGCCCGGGTGCGAGGTAAACTGCATTAATCCGCGAAGGAAACATATTACAGGCGACGCGTCGCACTTCTCCCTCCCGCCGCGGCTCTGACTGTTTCCCTCTCGGTAACGCAAGGGCCAGGTCTAACACAGAAGGACGGGGTAATTAAAATAAGAGCCCCGGGAGTTTGCGTTGAATGCTATCTTAGCGTCGCGGTTAACCTCCCGGGATCCAAAGGTATTCCGGCTCACCTACACCCTCACAATTGACAGGTACACCTCGGTGCGCCTTGGATACGTACTTAACCGGGGAATTCCTTCTGTGCTGCGCTGACACCGCATCGGGCCAACTTGCGGCAGACTTTAGGAGTTTAGTTTCAGAAGGGTAGAGGCGGACTCCGCATCTCATGTTAGTGTGATTACTCGGGGGCTCAAATGTGCGGCTTGTTGCTTGTATCCAGATAACAAACCGACGCGCGGGGGAGGGGCGGAGGCATCGCCGGGCGATGATAATAACGCGTTCCTCTGCCGTGAACTCCGATCCAATTAAGGATCCACGATCGCTGGTGTTACGCGACGACGAGCTGCCACTTCCCGCTGGTCCAGCGCGTTATGATCACGATCAATTGTGGCCGCAGGCAGATCGATACCGATCGTCGTTAAATCGAAATGTTTGGCCGGTGCTAATTAATCGCGGTAGGGAAATGACACGGTGTAATCTCGTCGGCTCTCGTTGGCCAAAGTTACAGCGGTGCGTGGAGAATTTTATTAGCGGGGCGCATTGATGTGATTGGCAATATGTAATTGTACAGCTGGTATTGTGCGATTAATTAATAGGGCTGTTGTCCGCGAATGTTGGTGGTAGAGCGTGGAACAGCGCGGGGATGCTGACAGACTTACGTTTGTGGTTAGAGGAAAATGACAAGCACAAAGGTCTCTCAGTTTAAACGTTTTAGCCTCTAACTCAGTTTATTCTTATTCACCTTTAGGGGATCGGCAAAACCCCTTTCGGGGCTTTGAGTAAGCACACCATTTAAAAATGATTTAAAATGTTCGCATGTATGTTCGACTATAAATACGTTATGTTCAAAAGGACACAAAAAATACGACAAAATAAAATAATTCCTGAAACAACACAAAAATACCAAAGGTATTTGGGGCTCTGCGCAAGTCTTCTAATTCTGCACTACATATACGTAAATTGGAAACTGAAAAAACACTATTTTTGCGAAAACAGCCGGCCCTCTAAAGGTTAATCTAACCGTGTAATTCGGGATGATAAGTTCTATCTGATTTTTATAGCAAGCAGGGAACGCGAGATCAGCCGCAGATATTGCATTTTCCACGAAGGCACGTTTTAAATCCGGATCTTTGTTCAAGCCGGACCGAAGCGTACCTGAGTTTTTAACTTATCATCCAAAGTAAACGTCTGGCTGCCTTTTCTTTGAAACATTCTTTCTCATTTCCTGCGTATTCGCGTTAAAAGCTTTTCTCAATTTTCGCCGGAGTTTCTCGGCCTTTCGAAGCCTGACTTTCAGCTCGATTCGACGGGGGAACAAGCGATAGTTCCAGACACGATTAATAGCTTTCACTCGCGATAAGGAATATTATTTTCCTGTCTTTCAATTATGTCAGTTCCCTTAGTTGAACGCTGCCGCCACGCTTCACGTTCATTTCCGTCGTATTTACATATCGATCGATCCACGCTTGCAAACTATCGCGAAAGCTTTCAGCTGGCTTGCCCGTGCTCGCAATTTTGATATTCATAGCGCGACTTTCTGACGTTTCGAGGGCCAACTTCGAAAAATCTTAATTCATCCTAAGCCATCGAAAATGGAAGCCGCTCCCATCGCGCTCCGCGAGAAAGCGCGTCCAGAATTTCGAATAACATTCGGAGCAGCGGAGATTCAGAGTTACGAAAGTTCCCGGCTGTAGAGTTGCCACTGCCATCTGCACTAATCGCGAATCTGAACATTGCTGTCTAATTCAATGTAACAAAGTTCTGCGCCGGACTCCCAGTAAGCCCTCCAACTGAAATAATCATTACGTAAACAACGCTGGGGGATTGGATTCCAAGTAGAAGAGGACTTCAAACGAAACATTGCGAAAGGATTACGATCATTACGTCCGCCGAGTACAATGAAGCGGACAGAATTGAAATTTGCCAAGTACCTTTCTTTCTAGAAGAACTCCTTATTTTCCGATTTTAAATAAACATATTCTTTTATGCATCTATTAGTTCTATTGAGAGAAAGGCTCGATCTTCTGCGCCACATGCTCTTTAAGCTTCGTATGAAATTTGAATGCAAACACTTTCTTCAACATGATTCAGCATATTGGCCCATTCAGAAGTAATCAACGCGGTATTTCTCTAGACCGGCTGATGGAAAGCCTGTATAACAGAGCGGCCGAAGATTGAGCATGCATAGCGAATCCTCAGCAACGCGCAAATACGTTCTTGTCCAAGCCAAAGTGACCATTTCCATATGCTAGCGAGCGTGCACGTGAAAGCTTGCGCCTACATTCAACGAATTCAACCCCGCGGTGGCTATGCCAGGAATTCATTCGAGTTGACCGGCACCACCTTCTACCGGCGCAGTACTCACTGTTGCCTCTGATGAGATATGAATGGACATTACGCGGCGGGTGCATTTCAAATCAAGCGATAAATTCACTAGCGGCCACCATCGTCGAAGACCTCGAATCCACGTTGCCCGTTCCGGCTGCACGGTAAAGCCCTCGATGGTTAATTAAGTGCGGAAAAAAGTAGTCCAAGAGAGCAAGCCACTCGTCAAATTGATTTTCACCACTGACGCGGCAAGTGATTGCTGACTCGCTATTCGAGCAGTTGAATAAACGCCGGTTCTCCAAGTGCTTATCGTAAAAACATGTGTGCGTAATTATTCGTGAAATTTTGTTTGCCTACCAGGCGCACCTCCTTGGTTTTGCTTTACCAGAAAGGAGATGTAACAGAAAGTACGACTGACACCCTGGTGTGAAGTAGGTGCTTATCCAATTTTACTTGCGTTTATGCTTCAAGGGGTTAGGCCACCTTGGAGGCTCGGAAATCATATGTAAGTTTTAGAATTTTTTGGGCGAAATTAAAAAATAAATGAAAAACTTTTTTACGGGATTTATTCTACATGCCTTATGGTATATACAAAAAATTGTAATTATTTTTTGTAGACAAAATGGCGTTCCTGATGCTCTTCCATTCTGGCTGCTTTTGGAAAAGACACTTTGCATTATTTACATGACATTTACTACAGAAGTACATAGCGATTTATCAGAGTATTGATCTTTGCGAGAATGATGGACATCTGAAGGTAATATCAGTTTTAGCCGAAAAATTTGCCTAAAATTTTAAGCTTAAATTGTGTCTAAAATTGTCTGTAGGAAAAAAGTTTGTAATGAATCATATAATCCATATGCACTTCTGTAGATAATCCATTACAGAAGATACTATTCAAATTTCAAGTGAATCGAATAAAAATTGTTCAAGTTACGCTGCCAGCCAATTTGAAAAAAAACTTACTGACAACACATAACTCGGCCAATTTTTAATATTTCTGCACAACATGTATACAATACATTCATTAATGCATGCCCTAACCATAAAAAGTATAGAAATTAGTTAGTCTAATTTGATGCTGTAGCGTAACCCCTTAACATAGGAGAACGACGCAGGTTCCATCCTTGTGCACACAATATATTAACGCTCCTCCGTGCGCAGGTAGAAAAGTAATCAAGCACTTTGTTCGATTCGATCTGGATGACACGGTGCAAAAGGCAGTCGGTGGCTAAAGAGAACGCTCGCCCGTCGAGTCACTTCCATGACGAAGTTTATAATTACAGCGAACGATGCCGAGGCCTGAATGCGTAATTAAGGTACGCGGTTTGAACGAGCCTGGAAGAGTTTGTAACACGGCGAACCCATCGGGCTCGTAACGGTTATCAAAGAGGACAAGCGAAAAACAGGGGAACGCGACAACGAGAGCCGACAAGAACGTTTAAATGCGTGGATCGTTTTAAATGGAGATCGCCCGAACGCAGGGCGAAGGATGCATTAAAGCTTGACCAGCCCATGAATACAAAGAAGAACATTCGATGGCGTGCTCTCGTGTTCGACTCGTTAAATGGCTTTATAATGACGACTCGCGTAGCCTGTCTACGTCCAATCTTCATTATCGCTATCATCGTCGCTGCCACAGACTCGGCCAGCCTGCCTCCTCCGTTCAAACCCTGCGCTCTTCTTTTTCGATAATCTTCTGCCCAACCGACCGCCTCGCTTGCGAAATATGTAACCTGTCCACGGGGTGTATCGGAACGAGGCGCGCGGAATGCATGCAAATTGTATCGAAGACAAGCGCGTCGTGACGTAAAGTGCAGGTTAAATCACTCTGCATCGAAATTCGACTTTAAAGGGCCGTCCGGACGCGTCCGTGGAGGAACCTCGAGCGGCTGGGGAACGCTCTTTCCCGTGATATAACAAGATTACGATGATTACGGCAACTTTATACAGTGTCCGTGCGTTCGAGACGCAAAGATTGCTTCTAATTACGATCGGGACGCGGAATTAAGAATAACGCAGGCATTTAGATACACCGGCGGCTGTGTCGCAACAATCTGTAATAGAAATCTGGTGGTTACGAGAGCATAAATTGATAATGAACAGCAATTTCGTGCAATCTATAATTTAAAGTCGCGGTCGGTTTCCGGCTGACCAAATATCGCGAATGGGAAGAGTTTGAATTGAGGACCTTGCAGCAAAAGGGGTGCAGCTCCGTCTTTACCAACTTCGTGTGAATTAGAAAAAACTGTTTATAAAATTATTGCTCTGACTTAACTTTAAAGCAGAACACTAATTGAAAAATAGTTGAGGTATTAGGATTTTATTTCTATTTTTAGCGAATTTTTCAAATCTGGAGCATTCGTGTTGCGCAAAACCGGAATGAGTGCTGATTCAAAATTTGCAATAAATCGTGCATTTGTTATCAGATTTGCATTAAACGTGCACCGAACGAAGTAGAATTTTTTTTATATAGGCCTATATTACACGTCGTAACTCAAACATTGTCAAAAATGGAGCTGCACCCCTCTTGCTGCAAGGTTCTCAATTGGTTACAGAATAACGATTCAAACTTCCGTCGCGTTTCATTGTCCGGCTTTTCGTTTTCCTCCGCAAGTACCGCAAGTACGTCTATTCTAACGCAATAATTGGTTCCCGAATTAACGCGTAAAATTAAACGGCACCATTCTATGGAAGTTTAAACAGACTGCGGAAGTTACTTGAAATTCGTGCGTTAACGGGCATTCATGCCGCCTCGACGGAACGAGATTCATCCACGTTTCCGCTATTTTTGCGGCTGGAAACGCGGTCCCGCTGTTACGAAGCCAGTAACTTCTGCAGCACGCAGTCGGAATTTGAATGGAAGGAATAGTCATTTTAAAGAGCACAGAAAACCACTCCCCCGTGTGTTTAGGTTTAATTAAAATAACGCTGCCTTGGCGTTTGCTAAGGACCAGCAGAATGTGCCGCTCAGCCAGGCAACCGACTTTCTCCATTACAGGAGGCGTCAACGGGTCCAGCAGATTGTCCTGATGAGTTTGACATTTTTAGAGGGAACCGTTTCAGCTGCCATGACGAATCACTTTCGTCGGGAAACTGTTGACGCGTGCGTGTCGCCTGAAATCCGATTATCGGGAGAAAACGTGAGCTTCCTTTTTCGTGGAAAGAGAGAACTCCAGCTCGCCCCACCGCTGTTGATGGCCACGATCTGTGCACAAGGGAGTACTTACTGTATAAACACCAGCCTTTTGTTACACAAATAGGTTACATAAACTCTTCCAAAGATGTAGCGTGAAATTTAGTTAGACTGCTACATCGTATTTCTTATAATTAGCAAGATTATAAAATCACCTAGTCTTCCTTTAATAAAAGACAATTTTTAATCGGAATAAAGTTGATAGTTCACTATTTATCGAATATACGGGGCTCCGTTAATAAAATCGTTCCAAAGTCATCCTCAGAGACAGATACCTCTCTGCGCGAGTAACTAATTTAGAGTTAAGCCTAAGTAAGCACGCCACCCTTCGCTCGAAATAAACGCCGGCTTCTTTCATGTGAACATCCGCGTCGCCTTGCTCGACGGCTGTAACAGGTTCTCCTTCGGCCGAATATAGGAGTTTACTCCCTTCTGTTGATGCAAGCACTAAATTAGGGATGCTAGGGTAATAGGGACGAGCGGGCACACTTGAAACGAGCCGCTGACGTGCTATATATTTTCGGCGAGTGGCCGCATGTGTGTGCCCAAGTGTGTGGATCATAAAGTAACCATAGAACAGGGAGGACAGGGGATTACGGCCGCCCTATGGCTTAAAAATTGTTGGCTGTCGCTGTTAGAAGCATGTTAACATGATAAATGGCAGTGTCGAAAAATTGCATCCTCCTAAACGGCTGGTCTGTCACAAATTCGTCCAATTCGAACTGCCTCCACGACTTTTCCGTACATATCCGTCGCCAGTAAAAAATAAAAGGGGGCTATCGAAGGGGTTATGTAAATCGAGGTAACGCGAACGAGCACAGTTTATTTTTCCACCCTCTTTCAGACAGCTTGCGCTGAGCGCAATCTGATAATTCCACCCGTGTCGATGCACATTCAGATTTTGAGCCGCCCGTAATTCAAAGTTGAATGCGATCTCGTGCTTGGCGTCGGCCGTGCCGCCAATTAAAACTGTTCTAGAAGGTTGGGCTGTCTGACGAAGCCCGCGGTCTTCTGATTGCATTACCGGGGCCCCAAGCGTTCGCAATAATGATAATAATAACGGCACTCTCGCTAATGAAGAAGAGAAGAATCGCGAAGGGTTGGGCGCCGCCATGCATGGATACTCCGTGTATTTATGTGGCAACGCGAATTCCCTCGCGAAGGGGGTGGCCCGGCACGCTTCCCCGCGCGACAAATTTACCACATCGCCCACTGAAACCTCGTTATCGAGCATATTTAATCGCATGCGCAATAATTTCTCTCGATACGCTCGTTGCGACGTTAACGAGACCTGGAATTCAGATAAGAGGGCGCTTCTTTGGAACTGTAGGTCACGCCTGAGGAAGCCAAGCAGCTCCGTTAATTCAGCGGAATGTAGAGTCACCTATAAATATATTTCGTTGAACAGTCAATTGACATTATAGTTGTTTGAATTCTATTGGACACTCATGCGTTACAGGGGTATTAAATGATCTGCAGGCCCAATTCAATTTCGTAAAAATCTACGGATACACTTTCGGGTATTACAGAAACCACAGTCGCATATATCTGTACCCGTCGTATCAGCCGCGCCCCTTCGTGTATTCTCGCGTCAAGACGTCTCGGTTGTTTCGATCAGTCGTCCCCCGACGCGACGGAAAACGAAGGATAATCCCCTGACGTCCCCGTGTCCCGCGATAACTGTTAAGTAGCAACAATAATAGCAGGTGAGGCTGACGGTAGCCGAGATACGTCAAGCCCGTAACAGGGAAATGCGCATAACGGGCCAAGGAATATTATTGTTGGTACGTTGGCACCGACGGCGGCCGAATCCCGGATTTCCTCGCGGACCGACCGGAAAGCCGCAGGGTTAAGCGTGGCTGGTTACGGCTACTTTAATCTAGCTTAATCACCAGCCACTAATGATAACAAATCGCCGATAGAGACTTCAAGGTCTGTAAACAAGGGTGGGAGCGCAACATCGGGTATTAAAAAAATCAAGAGGAGATGCTTCTCCAGTCACTGATTATCGTTTAAAATTGCTTTTTAACGAACCAATCGATAGTCGCCCCATACATCACCAGATTCGATGCATTAGATTTGCGCTAGAAACGACGAGTGGCGAAGGAACGGCTGGTGTATTACGAGATTTCGACGAATTTCGAATGAAAGTCGCCTCTCCGAGGGCTCCGGGGAGTCGTGCAACGTAAGAGACTTCAAAATTCCGAGAGGCCAGCGCCCGTTCAATATCCGATTATTATCGATTCAGAGGATCGCTGCTGCTCGGGGACGTCTCAAAGGCATTCCTTCGGGGGCTGGCGAGGTCTCGCGTGAAACGACTCGGAAGCCTGTGCAGGTGGGAGGGCGAGTGGCGTGGTCGAAGGGAGTCGCGGGCCGAGTGAAAAGCGTGAAAGTGGGTCGCGGAAAGGATTTCCACGGAAACGTCGGGACCTTGCGCGTATTTCTTCTCGCGCGCCACCCACCGGCCAGGGCTTCCGGTGCCGAGTTTCCGCTCCTTCGCCGGCGAAGTACGAGCGCTCCGGGAAGGGGCAAGCGGGAGGGGAGAAAAAAAAAAGGGAAAGAATAGGAAAAGAAATACAAGAGGGGGCCACGGAGCGCCGGAGAGGCAGAAACGTGCGAAAAGAGAAGCCTCGAGCGACAAGGCGGCCAAGGGGACGTGCAAATACACGCGAGACCGAGCCCGACCGAGGTAAATGCAGTCGGTTGTACGTACACGGGGACTCTTAAATTCTCCCTGGTATGAATTTTTAATTTTCCTGTACTTTACGACTGCCCATTAAAACGCGAAAGGAGAAGGAACCGCCGGGCGCGGATAGGGAGAGGGAAGAAATTGCTGGAAGCAATGCTCCGCAGCGGCCCTCGAAGGCGGAAGCGCAGAAAAACGCGGATACATAGAGCCCCGGGGAATCTACCGGTGGAGGTTATATTTTTCTCAAGGAACACGCCTCTGACTATGTACCACGATTGCCCTGAGATATGCGGTTACGCGAATTTATCGGGTTATAATGCCTCAGCGACTGCCCGGGGACGCACTTAAGCACGAATTGCGAAATCAATAAAGCCTGCTTCATTTCTGGACCCCGTAACCCACCGGCAGATTCTTCTTTTATACGTCTCAACGTCAGCGAATATCGTTTCCAGGTAATCAGTGAATGGATGCATGACCCATTTCAGACCATCGTGTTTTCGTTAGGTATTCACATCTTGAACCTCCCTTTGACCAACGTTGTGTGTCGTAATGGGATACGACACTCAAGGTCTTCCCACTGAAGCCTTGTCTTCCTTCGAGTCTACGGTATCTAAAATTCTTCTTGGCTCTTCCCTTTCAAAGGGAAACTAAAGATTCTAAAGACTTTTGCACAGAGCACCGATACCCTCTTCGCGTTCTCCTTCCCACAAGCTTGCGCATCTTTTATTAAACCTGGAATCCTGCTACCCTTCGTATTATCCGCATCTAAATACCGCGCGAAGCCAGCGGCCGTGAGTACGTTTTCCCGTAGCTTCTGCATCGTGCCAATAAATCACGCGTTATCGAACATCCTAGCTGGTTAGCCCGAAAACTGTACATCCGTCGTGCTGCCAAGTCTGCGCCCCCGCTAGCGGCCGAGTCGAAAAGTCCCGCGCATTTCCCTTGCCCGCGGGTAGCCGGGCAACAACTCTCGCCGTCGCCGCCATTCGTTCGAAATTTCAATTTCCTGTGGATACCAGGAAGCATAATGATCTCGAAACGTAGCGATAAGATGATTTCAAGCATCCCGCAGCAGGATGCGGGAGGGGGCGGGCACTGGTTGCTGGAGGGCGGTTGGTATTAGGTGCAGAAACCGACTGAGTTACGAGGGGTTATAAATTCCGAATATTGGAGTTCTGCCTTGCAGGCCCCTCGGCCCCGCCGCTCCATCCCTCTCGCCAGCTTCATAGAATGGAAGGAATCTCCTATCCCCCGTGCAACTTGTCTTGACCTACTATAATGTCTGTCCATACAAAAATAGAATCTCTATTCGGCCTGGCCCAGATAAATGCGAGCTCTCCTTATGTCGCCAGAGGTCGCGCGCCACTCTCTGCTTCTACAATGGGACGAGAGAAACCGCGAGTGGCGAATAAGGAAGCTGGAAATCAAATATTAAAGAATGCTCTATTGAGCCTGCAGGGCGGTGTGCGCTCGGGCGCAATTGAATGGAAATGAATCGTTACATTGGGTCGAACGATGAAGGATGCTTTGATTTATTCATAAAGAACGTCTTTTGATGGTCCAGCGATTGCTCTCTTCACGTCTTGTCTAATAATTCCTTTTCTATATGCAAAGTAATCGGGTGATGGTGTATACTCTGGACAGCCGAGGCACTATGGTCACTCGTTTAGTGATTCCCTTGCGAAGCCTGCGAATTGATCGCGAAGCAAATAAAACTTTTACGTTCTTTCTTGGTACTTGATCTGCCGTTAATGAGTGTATAATGACACCGTGGCGCTCCCTCTCGTCAGCGGGGAACTAATAAAATTGAATTAGTCAGTCATCGAGGGGTAGCAGCGTACTCGACGTCACGCTTAGGTCGTCTTTTAAACGAAATAGATTTTTTCCAAGGCGCTCGAGTGACGTGAACGGCAAAGCGAAGGGAAAAAGACTCGGCTGAAGGGGAGTGAACTATCACGGAAAATTGCTCGGCGGACCGTTCTTCCGGAAAATCGACAGTTTCTTCTATTTGTCGGGTGGCGCTTTCAGGATCAAAAGAATGAAACTTTAATTAGCAAAGGAGCGAGGTACGTGCTGGCTCGACGGCTTAACTGCTCCTTGTCCTTCTATACATATACGTACGTTCTTTTACGCATCCTTACAAAGGAGGCCTGCTGCCGCCTTTCGGCCGAGAGGTTTGGGACTACCCAGCACCCGTATCTGCACTTTCGCAATTTGCGATGTCTGGGGACAGAGTAATATACGTGCGCACGAATGGAGATTCAAATAGCACTCACTGGTTATATTAACCGTGTATTTCTGAAAGTAATTAGGGTAACACGGGGTAATATGCCACCGCAGGTAATATGCCACGCCTCAATAATTTTTTAAACAATGCACAGAAGGCGTTACATTTGCATTAATTCCGTTCTATTTAGTGTAATTGTTAAGACGACGATAGATTTTGGCTTTTACCTTCTTGTACTTTCAGTAAACCCTGGTAAGTTATAAAAGTATCAAAATTACTTGCACTTTCATAGGGTTTTATCTGTTTCCCTGTATCTACTTATATTTGCGAGTTATCGCGTTTCAAATTTAACTGTGACATATTCCCCCGAGTTACCCTAGTATATTCAAGGTATTATCCAATAGTTTATCATCATCGACTCAACATTTTCTAACTTCGTTCTCTTATGGACGAATTTTACACCTTGGGACCCCCGAATTCGTTCGCCCGTGCTAAAAATGGCACAGGGGAACTTTTCGCGCGAAAGTTCATCTTGCATTCCACTCTGCGGCGAACGGCGCCTGGAGGAGGAACTTTCATCAGCGATAAAACTTCATGTTTGATAACATTACTCAATGAGACAGGATGTTCTCTCGCTAAAATGCAAGGGAGAGCGCGAGCATATATCAATGGCCGATGGGAGCGGCTGGAAGTAAGTTAGTCTCCATCTGAGCGGTCGCTCGTTTGCCGAATCGACCGACTCGATTTCGGAAAACTTCGGTGGCTACGAATTCGCTTATGGAAATGTCCATCCGCCATATTGCTGCTCCTCGAGACTCGGAAGTAATAAGATAGAGACCGTGAGATACGTATCTGGAAATTTCAATATCGACCACTGAAAATGCATTCCGCCAACGACGAAACGGGGTTAGGCCCGTTTCTTGATTTCACTAGGGCCCGACTGTCGTTTTCCAGTCGTTTCGTTGCACCACTACAAAGTACAAATTGCCGTTCTCGAAGCTGGCAAAGGAGGGCCACGGGCAGGTATCGTTAATGGATGTTTTAGATCAACTTTTAAAGAAGGTCGGTGCACCGAAGGAACCAAAGGGAGGAGCGGAGGATGGTGGACGAGGGCGACGGGGGAAGAACAGCGTGCAAAGGGTGGGCGGAGAACGGCGGGGCGAAGAATAGGAGCCGTGGGAGGGAAAAGGGAGTGGGATGAGTAACGAGATCAGGTACTCGATAAGTTCTGACAAGCGCAATTGCACTTTCGAACGGAGCTCGTCTATGCTTAGACTGAGCAATTCCGTGTGCCCGGCTCCTCCTTTTGTTCTGCGGAGCTTGCGTAACGACCAAAGTTCTTCCGATCGTTTTATTCGGCGCGATCTTTCGGCGTAAGAGGCGCGATTCGGTTTCCACGCCGATATCACTCCGCCTGTTATCGAGTATCAGAAGTAATAAGACTCATTAAACGCCGGCAAACAAGCAAAAGGCCTGCCGAGAAAGGCTTGTTAGCGAAGTCTTTAGAACTGTTCCGTCCCAGGCGGTATAGACATGAAAGGAATAATATCCATCAGATGTGTGTCCTATTAGCGAAATCATTCCACGCTTTTCCATCCCTATACTTAAGCGTCTTCCGCACGGTGAAACTTTCAAAGAACTGCTGGGGATAGTCGGCGGCCTGTAAGGGCCTGCGAGCTTGAAACTAGTGGCGTATGTACCGCGGACGGGTGTATCGTTCAGTTATTGATCTCGTTGGTACAATGATACCCGACTCTAAAAGTGGCAAGATTAAAAATGCATTGCATAAGAGCCTGTGAGTTCCCTCTTTCGCCAGACCTGCGACGTAATTGAGCTTTTCAGGTCAATTTAGAAAAATGTATCACTTTTCCTCGAAGCTATTTTGCAGGTGGATTGAAGCAGTGATTCCCAACCCCTAGCGGGTCGCGAAGTGTTTTCTGGAGGGTCGCCACGGTTTTTTTTTTTTTTTAATATTATTGAATTACAATTATATTCTGAAATACCTATTTTTAATGTGTTTTGTTTACCTTATTAAATTCACCTTACCTTATATATGGGGCGGGGGAGGGTCGCTGGTTATTTGAATGTTATAAAAGGGGGTCGTGACTCGAAAAAGATTCGGAAACACTGGATTAAAACAATTACGTGTCAACCCCTTATTTAACACAGTTTCACTAATGATCTGTGATGCTTCAAATAGTATTTTGTCTCTACCTACACGACTTGACGTATAAAGCAAGCGTTGTATAGAAAAGGAAACGGCAGAGATGTGCTGCAATATTAAAATAGCCAAGAAGTGAAACATGTATCAAGCAATTAAATTCCTCTTCGAATTCGAAGGTTCATCAAACTTTCTCGCATATCATGTAGGTGTAATATATAAAACAGTAGAATATATAACGTCTAGATGCGTATAGATAGCGTGTAGCGGATCATTCTAAAACATTAAACATTTCATTAATGAACGCGCACGCGGTACACAGCGGTGGCAATAAATAAATAATTTATTTTTATATAAATAATAATTTATTTTTTCCGCACGCTACAGGAAATATGTCATATTCATGGGTACTGTACGCGCACTGATCAATGATTTAAAAAATGCTGCAACAAATAGAATTGCGCGTAAGAGGCTAAATAACAATTTTTCTCTGTTACGCAGAAACGGAATGCATGGTTGCCAAATTTGTAATTCAAAATGCAATAAATTCCGTGCAATCCCTCTTTTTCCTTGTGTACTTGCTTGCCCACGTGTAAATAAATTCATTGGAATTTATTCTGTGCTTCCCTTTGATATACCAACATTTAATACTGAAAAGTTCCGTGCTCGCTGTTATTGGCCAATTTCGACAACGAATTTCATCTCTTGCACCAGCGAAGCGCACAAGTGGCAGGCTTTCAGGTACTTCTGTCAAAAATTATTCACGAAACGGTAAATTTTGGCTGTAAGTACTTTGAAACGCGATTATCGGTGTATACAATTCGTACTATAAATCGTTTCTACTCGGGACATTAAAGCGAAGTCCCATCTCATATCCTATTGGCTCAAAGCGACTAGCTTTCGCCATTTCGTCATATTAGCATGGCGTTAGTATTCATAGACGCTAAAAGGCGATTCGGTTGGTTTATCTAATGTAGCACTTATAGGTACATTTTGTTCAGAATGTTATTACAGTAGGGTAGACCGGGAGCGGTAGTAACACTTTGACTTTGTAATACGATTACGCAGGAACTGTTACAATTACAACAAAAACTCTTATATGGAGATGTTACTTACTTATCTGACATCATTGAGTCACAGTAGTTTCGTTATATGTCAAGTAATATCCAAGTTATTAATAAAAAAATGAGAAGCGGGTACGTTTTTTATTTCTGCCACAATTGCGATACCACGTAATTGGTTATAGATTTTACTTTTTTCACGTATTCTTATAATTTAAATCAATAAATATTTTAATATTTACTTTTGAACTTAAATTAAAAATTTTGACGAACGGGACACTTAAAAGTGGTAAGTAACGATCAATACTAGTTTAAAATAGGTCGAATTACTGATTGAAAAAACGAACAAGCACATACTTGCAAAGGGAGTGTTTATATTACAATTTCAAGTCAGTAAGAAAAAGTTACTTTAGGGTATCGAAAAGTTATTTTCTTCACTATCCATATCTATCGCGTATCTATACTCCTAGGGCATGGATGTGTATATTCCAAATGTCATTGTTCATCATATATCTAAAATTGATGTTAATATCTATTATATGTTTTGAGATATTTAGCGTGTTACATTCGCTCCCCTGTTACCACCGGCCCCGGTCTAACCTACTTGTGGTTATACAATGTAATATATCTAACAAATGTTGGCGTGCTAAACGTAATACCTGTTTAGAATTAACAGCGACTACATTGATTACTCTCGCACGTCATTCAAATAATTGAGTTGCCATACAATGTGCATACGTTGGAATTATTTGCAATACACGCGTGACAGGATACTCTCATTACTCAATCATTTTAACTAATGAAAGTTGGCGAAGCAACTTTAAATGTAAGGAAGCTTGAAAGACAACGATCGATATTCTGCTGATTAAAACTTCGGTAATGACTCGACTTTGACAACTATACGCTATCTATGGATTTGGGTATTTAAAGAAGCAGCAGGATGCCCTACAATATTATTATTATATTACAAGCAATGGCCCTTGTGTGTAAATGGTTGACGTTCGAACATTGGAAGTGTCGCGGCAAGAATCGTAGCTAAAGTTTCACCTTTAAAACCAATTAAGCGAATATAAAGTTCAGTGCTGTATACTAGAGAAGTTGAAGTTGACCCCCCGGTCCCAAGTAACCAGCGGGTAAAGAGGCGCGAGTTCGATGCGGCACAGGGACAACTTTATGGAAACTCGAGTGGCATAATCGAGTAAAATAACGAGCGCCCAGGGCGAATTAACGGCTTTTTATGCGTTTAGTTCCCTGTTGTATCCTTCTGTTCCGTTCGACGCCTACTAAGCGCCACGAGTTTAAACATGGCTCATTGTGTGAATGCGAGAATAACGTTTATAGGCAGCCCGCTTGTCTAACGACAAACCGATATCGACTGAAATTGGACTCTAAAGTTTGCTCGTTTAAGAATAAGGGACTGTATCCAGCTTGATTAACAATAATTAAAGCGTACCTACTCGTTTCTATTCGTTCGGCGAGTATTTTCGCAGCTCTCAGATGTTGCTTCTCCAGCTGTATTTTCTATTTATAAATATTCTATTAAACTGAACATTATGCAGAGGAACAATTTGTTTCATAAATTTTATATGGATTAAGGAGGAAGAGGAGAGGTTTGCATTATTACAGGCAGATCGCTGGAATTGTGATGAATCTTCGTTATAAACTTTTGCCAGACTTCAGTGTGCTAATGAAGGGCCATTATCCGGTGGATTCGCCCGGTGAAATTAAATTTTCATAATTAAAGATACATTACGGGGATAAAAAGCGAGCAAAAGTCACTGCTGAAAAATTCAGCTTGGTAAACAAATAGGAAAATTAAACCTGAAGGGAGAAAGGGAAGAACAAAAGTAAAAAACTGACGGTAGCGCAGTTTACGCTTTTATGAAATGTTGCGATGAGGTTGATACTTGAAATATATCCGGCGCAGCTTGTTAACGACCAGTCGAATGAGTTTCCAAATTTTTTCCATCCGGGGGCACACTTAATTTATCATATAACTGTGACACTTGGTAACTCGGTAAACGGTTACTTTTTTCTAACAACCCTCGTTGCGTAATATCTGCTGGATATTTAGCCGCCGCACCTTTACGACTTATGCGTGCATTTCGATTCTGAAACTGAACTCAAAGTGCTCAATTATTGTAGCTGTATATATGTAATTGCATCCCGCAGTTGTACCTACATGGTACTTATGTGTTGCTAGATTTACTACTCGGCTTCGCTCGAAATTTAGATTCTGATTTTATGAAAAAAAAATTATTTTTTTCTTGTGAAAATAGTTACATTCATCTGGATTAGCTAGGCATAATGAGCTGGGACACTTACCGTACGAAAGTCTTTAGGCGACAGACAACCACACAAACACTTTCTGCTTTATATGTTAGGATACCTAGAATTGTTTTCAAGAGACCAAACATAAAGTGACTTCCAATCTCTGCAACGCTATTTCTATGTTAATTAATATTTAATAGGCAAGCTGATAATTGGTTCTATTTATTTGTTCGAGTTCGCTGGCAATGATCGTTAAATTAATTATTGGCAGATGAGAGAATAAGACTTTTACAATAGCGAGAAACATCCAAATGGAATCGCAGCAGTGTTAATTCACATTAAATCGCTATTAACTGTGCCACTGAAATTAATTTTTCTGCTACTGTGGATATGCAGCGAATTTCATGATATCGCCTTTTTCCCAGAGATTCACACATCCATTACTAAAAACGAGCGTGCCATTGCGTGGTACAGTTACCAATATGCCGCTGTAAATGACGGTGTAAACGCTAATTAAATGTTCAAACGATAATGTGAAATTCATGTAATGAACAGGTCATAATGGCAACATCATCGATTCTGTTACATACGTTTAAAGAATATCCCCATGAAAAAGTTACTCACTCTGATATCATTTCGTGCAATTAGATCCCTCACAACTTTCTAGATTATTTACATAGAATTCGCGGATGTTAATCGATTACTTTATAGCGTCACAGTACCGAGAAACGTCACTTCATTATCGACAAGAATTGCTACCCGAAAACCAACCTCCTTCTTTGCGCAGCTCCTCAACATCCGCGTCGTATTTAACATCGCGCTCCCCTCATTATCTATCTGACAAAGATCAGAAGCATGGCAAGTTCCAGGCAGCTTGGATTTTCATTACGTTAAAGCGGTGCCCTTTGCTATTAACACATTATCGCTCGCGCACCTGCCGGCGAGAGAGGATTATCTTGATAATGCGTTTTCCCTATAGCTCCCACCTGAATAACGTAACACGTTCCCCGGCGAAGTTAAATATTCTCGCCCACCGACCGTCTTCGTTAATTATTAGCGAGCAATAGCGTTCCCTCGGATCTTTTATCTCGAGTTTCTTCTGTTTCGACGGAACAAAAACTTGCTCGATTTTTCCCGCTTATAAGACGAGCTCTACACAACTCATAAATATCAGCTAGGTATATCAACGAAAGTTTAGCCTTCGAAACAGCGGCGAAAAGGAACCCTCTGAACACCGCGCGAGGCACGCGATTTTCGCGCGTAAAGTAGCCCGGAGTATTCACTCGCCGGCGGAGCGAAATTGTTACGGGGAAAGAATCGTTAAACCAACGGCAGGACGGGGTCTACCTTGGCATCAATTCCCGAGGAGACATCGGCTTGTTAGGTGCACGGGGTACACAGGTGAAATTGGCGGGCAGTGTTGGCAAGGGACGCGGCCAGATCTAATTTATACAAAGCCGTGTAGGACCCGTCGGGCTCTCTCAATCTTTGGGCACGGTTTGCCGGATTACAAATCGTTCTGGTCGGCGATGCAGACAGCCGGTGGCATCGGCCAGACACGGGCTGCGTTAAGGTTTACGCTTTGGCCCAGAAACGCAGCGAGCAACCGGAAGGAAGTCGGCCGGTGAGTGGGAAAATGGCGTCAGATGGATGCCCCCATTAATTAACAGCCACCTTGGATATTCCTCCGCGCGGCTCTATCATTCATTCGAGTCGCTCTCGTTTCCTGCGACTTATCTCGCATCCGAGCGTCAAATCGCGTCTCGTTTCAGCTGAATTTATACGACGTATCCGGGGAAGAAGCTGTAAAACGTCGCTTCGTCCGGGAAATGGGGACACGGGCGTACAGTTTGTCACGGGGTATCATTCCTGCACGAGATCTCGAGCGTCCTTATCGTTATTATTAATAGACGTCGCTCGGGAACAGCTAATCATATCATCGGGCCCGAAACTATGTTAATGAGAGTGCGGGCTTCAAGCGAAGGAAAGGCAGATCGTAATCTCGAGAGTCAACAGGCGTTTGACATTTTGGTATTAAAGCTACCTGAAAATGAATAAAGGTGATCAGCTATTCTTCATGTGACAATTATTGGCGAAGGAAGCGGATTGGTGCAGGGCTCGTGCGTGATTGAAAGCAATAATTCAGCCATACGGCTGACACTCGGGGATCTCTCGTCTTAGAAAATATTCTATTTAGCTGAATTTCCACCGAAATAGATATTTGCTTTTCAGAGCACTTATTGCACGTCAGTACCTCCGCGTTCGTACATGCTTCGTGCATAATAAATATCGAATCCCGGTTAGTCCAGTCATCTTTCTTTGTTTCCTTCGAACGGTCACTCAATGTTCTATCGCGACTGTCTACCGTTTCGAGGAAACGAAACGCGGCAGGACGCTCGAGCAGCGGATTCCGAGAGGCGTAATAAATTTGCGACTTAAAGTCACGGAAAAGCTGCAAAATTTGTATTAAGCGTTCACGTAAAGGCATTCGAGAATCGTTCAGGCAGCAGATAAAATTGAAAATCTGCATGCGACGGACTAAGATACGCGGAGCAGAGCTTAAAATTTCACAGGAGTAAGAAAATATTCAATAAAATGCATACGGGCCTCGGCGTGATTCTGAATTCTCAGTTACCTAGCACGACGCTGATGCACACTGGTTTTTTGTTCTTCGACGGCTTATTAGGTTGTCAAGTTAAAATTGCCAGTTAAAATGTAAATTCTAGAACGCAACCGTAGAATTCCAATAAAAACACTGCTTGAAGAATATGCTCCGGACGATTCAGAACGCTTGCCTGTTTATCAGAACATGTGGCGGATCTCAGCGCAACGTTCTCTCCCACCTGTATCTTTGATCGTTGGCGGATCGTTCTGCAAACCCCGCGGTCATACCAACTTACTTGCTCGTGTTTAATAAGATTGTTTTATAATAAATTTCCATAACACTCGGTGCGGCAGCCCGTTAGCCACATGTTAGGCCGCATTATTACGTAAGGCTTCGGGCGGGTTCGTAACTACCCTATGTTTATTTAATAAGCCGCCTTTCTTGTCAGGAACCAAATACTCTTGGCCTTTGTAGCAAAGCGCATTAATGGACCGAACGCCGACGCGAAGATACTTTCTTTGCAGAACTTTTGCCTAACTGTTTTCCCGAGAGTTCATCAAGCAAATTGGAAAATTTAATGAGCCGTCTCTCATCCTCCCCGCCCACCCCGCCGCCCCTCAACTCTCCTCTTCCATTCTCAGCGTCCCCCAGAAATTAATCAGTTATAACGTTATCGGATTCCTTATGTTACCCCAGCCGAATCCGTCTAAATCCGTGGTGGAATCTAATTACCACGAGACACGTCGATATCAGCCGATTATACGGTGTACGATTTTCGACGGTGCTCGACGGGGAACACGCGGAAAGCAGAAACACAATTGGCAATGATAAACGGTACGCGGCGAGCGCGGCGGGTCACGAACCACCGGCCGAACGATAATTCTCGGTCGTCAGCGAATCGGTAATTAAAAGCAAATCACGGCCGCGGAATCGACCGTTTACGTAGAATGAATATTTCATCCTCTCTGGCTCGTAACGCGCCGATTTTCCCGTGCTCCCATGCCGCGCCGCGAGCCCTTCTGTGCCGGGAACGTTTTGGAGGATTCTTAAGCTTATGACCGCGCCGCCGTCGCAACGGAACCTTCGCGCGTACCGTTTAATTACTGTCCAGCGGCTCGTGCTAATGAAATTTTATATTGAGACCGTTGGCTAGACGCCGGCGTGCACGTGGTCACGCCTGGCTCTATGTCCCATCCGCACATATTTTTTTCTCCGGTCACGTATCGAATTATATTTTTATTGTTCTCGGGTGAGCGCGTCGCGACGCGTCACGTACCCCTCGGCCGTTCCCTCTGTTCCTCCCTGTGTGTACAGGACGTTACTCGGCCGGCATGCACACGGCAATAATTCTTCGACGGATCATCCTGCCGGACTATTAATTCGTGCCAGATTCGCTTTGATCTATTACGGTGCACCATTACAGAAGCGTCGCCGTGCCAGTGGGTTGCGCGGCCGATGGCCCGCCGAAGATATCGGAATTCCTGCGGTCGGTCGCTTCGATAAAATTAATACCGCCATCAAACGTAATGTAATTAAAATGTAAATTCAAGCGTGAATCATGATCCTCTGGCCTCCCTTTCTCGAATGCCGCGCGTCCCCCCCCCCCCCCCCCCTGCTCCCCGCCAGAGTTATTGTTACGCGTTAACGCTGGCCGGACGTCGCCGTGTTTGAATTGGATCGTAACGTCGATACCCAGCCAGGAAAAGTGTCGGTCGTGGAAGGGTTGGGAGCTTAACGAGTCGTGAATTAATGGCCGTATCAAAGTTACGGCCTTCCCGGGCCACTGTGTCGCTTGGTATGTTCGGGGTAAAGAATCGGACCGTTTCAGCCGGAGATCTTTCATTTGCTGGACGACCGATTCTATCAGCCGCGATTTCTAGGCTACTCGACGAATTCCTTCTTCCTGAAAACACTACTCGGCTGGTCCAGCGAAACTGGCCACTCTTAATTATAGGCAAGCCTTGGAATGATAAACAATTCGAGAATGGAATACACGGGACCAAAGTGTACTTTATTCCTGGAGTATGGGGGAGAGTAGGGCTAAGCGGACCGGGTGAGTAAAATGGGAACATCAATGATTCACTTGGATGAGAGAGTGTTTTTGCGTTTGAAATGGACATTCCGATTATAATTCGCGTTGTTGTGCACGCCGCGGCTAACATGCGCATTATTTTGTCATTTGGTTTCCGTGCTGTTTTAATTCCGGTACGTTGGCTTATTCCAGTCTATTCGTTTCGATGCGAGTAAAAATGCACGCGACGGTCCCCGTGATTTAGCGCTTTGTTTTCTGGGAATTCACGAAGGAAAATTACGATTTGTCTGATTTTACATGCGCTTCAGTCACGGTCGCTTTATTTTCTGCGCACAAGGCTGAATTTTAACGAGCTTTTCAAATTCTTCTGTAGCGTACCACTGTGAGAATTAGCGTATGAATTAGGTGAAGAGTGTAGGACAATCGTTCCATCGAGGTGATGGAAATAAAGGGAGAAATCAGGTTAGAAGAGTAGACTGTGGGGTACGAAATGATCGTTGAATTTGGCGGATCTTACGGAACAACGACGCATTCGTTAAAAGTTTAGAATTTCATTGGCCCATGTAAACTCGCACTGAAACTTTACCTACTTTCCATACAAGGTACAAATTTAACCTACTAAACTAAATATTAAAGTTAATAGAAACTAATTAATACATTGCCAGGTAGTTGCATAATGCATTGACCTAATTAATGGGCTGCACTTTAACACACCCGAAATAATAATTAATAGTAATTATTGATTAGCTGCTAGTTTAGCTATGTATTGTTCCTTTGGTAATGGTATCATGTTCATGGAAGGCAATAAATTGGCGGGTCGCAGATAACAGTGAAAAGGATAATACCTTCAAACTTCGAGTACTTTGTACTGCACTGGTTCATTACTTTAAACTTTTCCTGCAGGAACTTTCTCGATACTCGTTCAACTCCATATTCTTCACTCTACGCTTACAACGAACTGACCACCCTCAAGTATACCCTTATCCAGATACCTAAATTGTCCAATCTCAGACGCATCTTACACTCGTATCGGTCAGAGACAGAGGATTCGATCGATTAATCGTCCTGCAATCTCTGAAATAACGGGACGAGGCGAGGGAAGGTAGAAAATGGAAGTGTTTAAAATATTTACCCCTTGGACACAAGGTGTATCGGTAGTCTCGTTAACCCGGCCAGTTTCTTTGAGGCCAGCAGGGGTGCGAACCCGACAGGTGAGTGACGGTCGGTCCATTTTATCGCGAATTGCCACCCACCGACCTTTTCCACGTGGCCCTTCGCGTGCAACGATAATTAAAGCTGCTGTTGTACGTGAAACGTTGAAATCGAGCCGCGTGGCGGCCGGAAATGCATGCTTAACAGGCGTATATAATGGATGCGCCTCGGCTGTACGAGTGATTTCTTGCGCTACACGGAGATTGATTGCTTTGGAAAGAGTCCTTAATGATTATCCCTTCCGCCACGATTAGCATGAATCTTCGATACGATGAGATGCAGATTTTGCGCGCTACCCTTCCCATCTCTCCACGATCATAACTGTTTCCTGTACACAATGTTCTGCTTAGACTCAACATCCTACGAAATGATAGAACGCTAAGGAATCCAACATTTCATGAAATTCAACTGCATTACATACATTTGCATGTATGTCTCCTTCATCGTCGTAGGTACACGTTTCCATTCGTATGTACAGTTTATTGCACAGTGTTCGGCATGCTCCGCAATGATGGTTAGCGTGCCTTCGTTTCGCGATTCGCGATCTCACCAGTCAGCGTTTCAATCTTCCTCGGTATAATCCGCTTCGAGGTAGAATCGCTGA
Source organism: Andrena haemorrhoa (assembly GCA_910592295.1). Taxonomy (NCBI): domain Eukaryota; kingdom Metazoa; phylum Arthropoda; class Insecta; order Hymenoptera; family Andrenidae; genus Andrena; species Andrena haemorrhoa. The sequence goes on from OU342943.1 coordinate 11,341,322, forward strand.
TGGTTCACCTACTTGGCCGGTTATGAGCGGCTCGACAATGCGGTAATTACAGTTAAGCGATCATCCGCATTGTCAAGTATCAGGAAACATTTTGAATGACTCTGTTGTTGCAACGGGATAATACCAAGCCCATACAGAGGGACGGAGATAGATGGAGAGTAACTGGCAACTTTGCTCATTGTTCGTGTCATCGATCGGTCTCGTATCGGGCGTTTAACGAATACATATGTATATAGTATCTAGCTACCGATGTTTCCATTACAGCCGAGAGAACGGGTATTATCGTAGCTTCAATGAATCCTATCCGTTACACGCGAGTTCACGGAAACTTTAGCGGCACCGTGCCTCTCTGTAAACGGATCTGTGTTTACGGATTATATTTCCTTCGCGTATAACACGTCAATTTCAGTTTCACGCAATAACGCGAATGAAGTGATTCCGATAATCGTATCGTTGGGGAATTTGCCACGAGCCAGAAAATATATTTTCCTTCGATGTTGCCTGTATGAAATTTTAAGAAAAATTTGTTATTCGTATTATATCAAATTTTCCTGCGTCGTTGCAAGCGACATATTGTCCCGATGTGTATTATTTCATCAACAAAAGATGATCGTGTACTGTGAAGAATTCGGATGAGAATATAAATAAATATAATTAATATAAATGCAGAATATAAAACCCGCCAAGGACTAAACGAATTCCACGCGGCATTTTCGCAATCGGGTCCCATTAAACTCTACAGTAGAAAAGGAACGCCTGGGTCAGACGCGCGTTCCATTCGTTTCTTATTCCTTCTCTGATTGCGATTTAATGGAAGAATCTTCCATTAGCGCGTGCCAAATCTTAATTATTATCATTTCAATAATTCCCCTGAAATCAAGTACATAACCCGAATCCACGCGGCGATAATATTCCAGTTTCCAATTGCCCGCTGGAAACTCGACGTTCTTTCCTTCGGATGTGTTTCGTAGGTAATCCTCGGCGCAGTAGAGATCGAAAGCATCTTTAACCTCTAGCAGCACGACGGAAACCCGTTAATGTGTTTGCATGAGAGGAATTCGCAGGGCATTTTATTAAGAGGGGACCAACTGCGCGACAGCGGAGCGAGGTTTATTAATTAACAGCAACAACAGTACCGATACGATGCAGCGTTGCATGTGTTCCCTAATTCTGACGATGGTTGACGCACAGCGTGCCACGCCGGCTGTGTTGCAATACTAGGCAACGACTTGCGCAAACACTTAGGGTGATCCCAGAATGTACGTTTGTTTAGCTACATTCCCGTGCACATTGGCTGTGCTCGCGAGCGCGTACACACGAGACAGTGGGAGAGGGCGAGTTGTTGTTTATGCCCGCATGTTCCTACTCAAAATACATATGCTCGATTATACCGAGCGTTAAACGTGACAAGGTACGGGCGCCGTTAATTGCGTCACACCATTACATTTAATTAAAAGTTCGCCCGTAGTAGTGCTCCGAAGAAATCCGATTGTTCGAAGCTCGCCGGATATAACGAAGGCCACCGGCACGGAGGAAGTTCGCACGAGTTCACGGCGTTACAATTAAGCTCGCGTAAGCGCGTCCGGATAACGAGAGGAAATTGTACTCGAACGGAAAAACGCCGAGTCCCAGGTAATCTGTCCTTCATCGGGGAGATTGGTCCGATGTGGCGGAAATCAGGATGTAAATATCCCCTCGGCGCACAGTGGTTCGCCCAATAAGAATCTGGCGAGACAAAAGTCGCAGGTCCACATTGTTTTACCACCCTTAAAACTTTCAGCTCAGCCTCCAAGGGTTTTTTAAAACCAAAATTCGTGTTCCGGGGTTTCTTGAAATGTAGAAAACGAATATGAACTGTGTTTTGTACAGAAAAGTTACACATTTTGGCTCCTAACATCACCATTTTTGAAGACAGAATTATTTTAATTATGCATAAAAATTATATAGAGTTGCAAATCTTTGCAGCTATAGATAGGACAAAGCAGTACAACTGTTTTCAGGTTCCACGAGGTTCCTGGATATCTAGAGCTTTTCGAACGAAAGCTATTGAAAAATTCCATCATTTTTATGATTATATTTTAATTCTATTCGTTAGAAATTAAAATACTCATGGCTGAAGCTTGATTTACTACCTACTTGCACCTCTGCAATCCATTATTCAAAATACTGACAATTTAAATTGCGATACAATTGAGCACTTCTGATATATAGCTGATTCTAACGCATTCTAACAATCGGTTACGAAGCGGTCGAGTCGCGTACGGTTCGCCGATCGTTACTTTTATGATATACGTCAAAGTTGCGTACCATATCATTCCGATATCTCTAACTCAGTATCTTGTGGTATACCCAAGATTCATTCATTTTGGATGATCATGATTTTCGACTTTAGACCCGCTAGACCATCAATAAGACCGACCACTGTGCGGCGATCTCATCCAATTTCCAGTAATTCTTTAGCTAATGGACTACTAAAATCATTTTTCTCGACCGCAAAGACCTCGAACGCAAAAACGTCCCTTTCTCGATCATGCCACGAATTCGTCCCCACCCTTCGCAGCTCGTTAAATCGAACTGGGTCGTGAAAACAAGCGTTCGAGGAGGACGACACACGCTCATCGTTTTACATCCCTCGACGACGGATGCCGTGGACGTATCCAATCCCGCAGACTGATGTCGTAGCAGTTTCAAGGCTTTGCGCGTTCGCAAACGACATCCCCCCGGTCCAGCTCAGCTATTCCTGCATCCGCGGCGCCCTCTCATAACGGAGCCCAGCGGTTCTTAGATCGGCACGGGGCTCCGTCGCGTCGATCCGCTGAGAGCCGTGGATCCGCGAGCGGAAAGTGTGCTTAATAACGCAAACAAGAGCGAAAGAGGGAAAGAGGAAAGTAATTTGTTGAACGCAGGCCGCGAAAGACCTTTTCATTTCCCGCGGGCGCGACTAAAGGAAATCCTCGCGTAATACTCGCAATGTTCGCCCCGAGTTTCTCTAATTATCATGGTAACCTTTATGAAGCGACAAAGCCTCATTTTACCGGAGCACCAGCTTTCGAGGGTTAATAAAAATCCTTGTTTCCACCTCGGACGGATCCATTTATTCATCGCTTGCGTTAATCGCCTAATGCGCGCTCCGGCGGATCTCGAAAAAGCTGGCGGTCACAGAAATCCGGGAGCAGGTCCGCCGTTGAATTTGTTCGGGGTTAGATATTTATGCTAACGACCGGCGCAACGCGTTATTAACAAACAAACGAAATACCGCCGACCGAATTTGCAGCCCAAACAATGACTTTGCCCCCACTGCAACGGTTATAATATCAATTCGTTGTGTTTATGAATTTAAATATTACATGGCCGTGGATAAATCAAACTTTAATTGCGATCCCACATGCAAGCGGATCGAGCATTTATTTGAGCAAAGCGCTGTTGGATCACGGTTTACCGTGTTTCTGATACGCCGATGGGCAAACCAGAAACGCGAACACGGATTGAACAAGATTTCGAATGCGCCACTTGAAAGATTTATTCTTAGGATCGGCCTCGAACGTGTTATTGCGCAAAATTGAGCTGTACGAAAATTATAAAAAATATCAAAATAATTAGTAGATACCATTCGCGGAACATTAATACACATCAGGCATTCCAATACAAAGTCTCTTATTAAGTAGATACCCTAGCGTATAATCACGTTTATTGATCGTTCGCACTTTCGCGAATAGCACTCCCACTGGAGCCTGGTTGTAGATGCAAAACCGCGGTTCAGGATTAAAGCAGAGTATCCCGCGGTAGTGGGGCTCTTCTAATTAAGGCTTCCGGCAAATCACGTACAACGAGCCCGGATGCTGAGTGCCTTCGCATTTGAATCGTCCGTCGAAGGAACGGAACGCGCGCCGCGGAGATTCATGATGATGAAGGCGGCGGTTAAAGAAATGAAAACTCATCGAGTAAAGACGTGCCGTGCGAAGATCGAAAAGGGACGAGTCACTCTTGCCGAAGGTAAGGCCCGATGGGGGGAAGGTGAGGAGCGGAAGGTCGCGGTACCGCTGGTGCCGCTGACCTTTTTCCTTACCCCCCTAACGTTACTCCACTCGAGGAGTCGCCTATTCCTCGTTCTTCCGCGTTGTGCACGGACACGACGTCCCTTCTTATAAAATATCCACGACACCGGCTGCATACCAACGTAAAAGATCGCATAATGCGGGAAGAGCAGCTGGGATCCATGAGATTATTGCGCGAGTCGATGGCGACATTGCGTGGCTGTTACCGTTTCGCCGAAGCACCCAACTTTTTACAGTTTTTCTGGGATTCTTTAAGATGCACGACGTATATAAGGAAAGCAATGAAATATTGAGGTTGAAATACAAGTTTAATTTTGTATCAGAAACGTCTTCAAACGTTGCCTTTCAATATTCTTCTGGTTTATCTCCCCGAGCTTTCGTTCTCACGATTTCTCGACTTATAAAAAGCACTAAACTATCCCAGCCCTCCGTTCGTTTCAAATAATTACGACTCATGAAATTTTAAACGCCAGCGTAACAGTGTTTGAGGAAAGTGTTAAAGTTTCTGTCGAGAAAACGAAAGCGCCTCGCTGGTGCCGGAGTGATTTTGTTATTTCATTTCTGGTTCAAAGCAACCGTTGCTTTTCCTACCGTCTTTCTTACTGTCGCTGTTCATTTCCGCGAACGAAACATTAGAAGAACTTACGGGGGGCCCCGGCAGCGTTTTAATTAAGTACGCTCATTTTATTCCGTACAATATATTCACTGTCACCGGGCAAAAAGGGATCCAGCCGCGCCCTGGTTAACAGCCAGGGTGTAATTAAATAAATGATCATTTGGAAGGCGTTCTTTGGCGGTTCGTTAACGATTTACGGCCTCGCGCAAGGAAATGAGACTTCTCGCGCGTAAAACGCGACAGAACGTGTAATATTTTTTTTCTCCGCTCTCCCCGCTAGACACGACAGTACATCGTACCGTGGAAATTCGTGTCGCCTTGGTCGGTCGTAAATCGATACGGTGGAGAAATAACTACGGAGACAAGGGGGAAACTTGCGTAAACTCGCGGAACTTTCGCGTTGTCTTCGCGAGACGATTTACCATGCTTCGTAACGTATTCCCCTCGGCGCGCGGCGGCTCGTGTGTCCGCGTTTGACGTTCTAATAAAGTTCGTAATTTAGAAAGAAAGACTGCGTCACAAAGAACGATCCGCGAAAAACGATACATCCGCGGGGAGCGTAGCCGCCGACACGTAACAAGTAACTTTATATACTTGCAAAAATGTTTTTGTACCTCCGCCGTCCCGTCGTCACTAATGACGCGAATGTTTATACTGTGGGGTGAAAAAAAAAGAGCAGGGAGAAAACTTATCTAGCGCGCGACAGAAAGCACACCAGTGCATTTTCCAGGGACCCCGGTTGTTACTTATTCTCATAATATGCAGTTACTACTGCGCGCTTCTAAAGCCGACGTTGAAACTTTGATGGCGTTCTCCTCGAAAGAGCTCGCGTGTACAGTATTTTCCCGGCACAAATTTCTCGGTAGGTATTCGCCAGGCAACCCGCGGAAATGAGAAGTATATTTCTAAACGGGAATAAACTCGCGCGTAATTTCTGCCGGTTACACCGGAACCGAACAATGGTGTCGGTGATCTCGCGAAAATATTTATCATGTGAAACATGCTCGGCGGAGTATCAGCTTGTGCGCCGCGTATCAAATAACGTAACGCGGAATCTCAAATTTCCCTTAACGGGGCAGTATTATTCCTCGCATTTCCGCGTATTACCACCGCGCCTGCTCCCCTGTAATTTCGCCTTCGACTTATTACAGAACGAAAACTTGGCTGCGACGTCGCTATTCCTACGTATTAGCCCTCGCCCCGCGCGGAAACTTTTGCCCTCCACTGTACAAAGACAGCCAGCACTTCGACGGTGCAGGACGGAGACGCAAGCGAAATGTCAGAACACTCGGTTCTTCCCGGTGGAAACACGGCAGCTTACTCGACGTTTCCCGGGGCCAGACAACAACCTCCGCCCGTTCCCATCCTCGTAATATGAAGGCGTTTGGACAACGCGACGACCGAGAGCAACCTTCAATCCGGACGATTACATCTGCTCCCGATGTCTCGAAGGCGTCCTAACGGCCCGGATACGTAGAGACCACGCGCGTGGCCCTCCGCGGCGTGCTTGGCTTCCATTTGGTAGGCAAATGCGGGGAAACTCTGCCGTCAAATATTGAGACACGTAGACGCCCCCGTACCTGCGCGCACGGACCAGTGAACGGGGTACACGTTGAAATCCGGCCTTTCCTGCTATTTATGTAAACGACAGTTTCCCCCGGGAGAGCGTGGAAGGCGCGCGTTTGCTTATATTTCCGGCATTTTGTGAACATTACGTTGGCATTCAGGTGACGTATTCGCGGCTCTTACCCCAACCATCCCCTGTATATCCTTCTTTTCTTGTACAGCAGCGCGACGCACCGTCTCCGAAGCTTCGCGCTCGCGGCGTGTCTTCCTTTATTTTCCCCTTTTCAGCCTCTCTTCCCGCGCCCACGCTCCCATACTTCCTTGTTTCTTTCACGGAGCCTTCCTGCGTGATACCTCGCGTACCGGGGGTACGCCATGCCGTCGCAATAATTCAGCATTCCACCCCCGCCCCCTCCGTTCCCTTCGTCCTGTTTTCTGGCCAAGTAATTCCCGCGAAGATTGTCGCGTCTGTTAACTATTATCGCCGACACCGGTGAATTTCCATTGTACTACGGGACGTGTATATCCTCTGGAATAAATGTATCTACATAGTTGAACGGTGACGTTTAAATGTTAGGATCTCACCAGCGGGAGTAGGTATTGATAGTTCGTAGGATCTGGAAGATCCGACCAATTTTGCTTTATTCTGTGCCTTTAATAGACATACGCATAGATTATTAGGTGCATTCATAGATTATAACGTTTCTCGTCTCTGGCGGCGATGGAGTGTATTTTCTGTTCCCACGAAGTCAATCGGCGGCTAAAATTATCGTCACTCTAACTCCTGTGCTGCGGCAAGTTTATTCACCTGCTATCCACAGGTTCGGTTAAGAAACCCTTTGATACGGCGGGAAAATAGATCTCCAACCTGTATAAGTGATTTAAGAAGCGAACGGACGCGACGTGAAAATAGATCTCGAAAGCGATCTGAATGCTTTAAATCGATAAGGATTCTAAGTTCGTCTGAAGGGTTCATCCCCGATGCGCCTTCCCCAATGATATATATGTGTACATATATCATCCATCGATCCCCCGTCGGGTATTCACGCGCATCGTATTAATAAGTACAGCGTAAATTCAATTTCACACCTGGAAAAAGTGTCGCCCGCTTGTAACCAGATTCGCAGCGATGTAAAAACTCGGAATCATCGAATAATGCGGTTAAAACGCTCCGCTGCCCCGCCGCGAATACGTAACGCGCGTCATGGAATTCGTTTCGCTGCGATTTCATTGGAATTACAAGGTGCATTCACTGCGGGGAATTACACAAGCGAATTCGTTACATCCGACACTTTTCTTCGTAACAATCGAATTTCCCCTTTCATCCTGCGGGCCATACGGATCCAATGGAGACCAGCATGTAAACGCGATTAATACAGCGATGCGCGTGTACAAGCGAGGCAGGCACAGGTTTGCAATTTCATTGATCTGTTGAAAAAAAGGAGTCGCAGTGCGTGACGGAGCACGTTTGTCAGCCATCGAGTAGGTAGCGTGAGCTGTCCAGAATGGCAAACAAAATTCCCAGCAAAAATTACGAGCCGAGGGGATCGGTATTCCTAACTTCTTATCTAAATTATTCCCGCGCACATTAAAACAAAACAGATCCAAATAAAAGAAACTTCCGAGTGACATCTGCGGTCCTATTCCAGAATGGTTACTTTTACGAGATAATAAACGCCAACGGAGGAGTGACTTGGGAGCTTCCGAACTGAAATTACATGAAAATACGTTCAAGCACGTGTTCAGCGGGCGTGAAAGAACATATTTTAAAAATAATGGCCCACAGGGGTTGGACGTGGCACAGCGTGGGCATCATTTTAAATTACATTCACCGGGCACGGGGCACCGTGACAACTGGTTCACGCGAACGAAACGCAAAAACGTTGTTCCGCCCCCGCAGGGATAGCCAATCAATTTCGCGGACAGGCTCGTTGCATGTTGCATCGATGACAGGCGCCATTTGCATCGCTATTACTTTGGTCTTACCTGCAACAATGGGTAATTTGAATGTATTAATTCGGCGTTGACACGGTAACGCTCATTGTTCAGTTTAGACAGCGGGTAAAGACCGTGCACGCGCGCCGCTGTAGACCAAGTGACAACGAATACCACTACCCTCCGTGGAGACAGAGAGAGCCAGCCCGAGGGGCGGAGAGAGAGAGAGAGAGAGAGAGAGAGAGAGAGAGAGAGAGCGCTGTAGGGCCGTGTAAATGCATGTATATTGCTTCATGAATGCACGCGCGATGAGCTTGTAGTTAGCCGTCGCGGCGTCATTATTAGCGTAGCCGGCTTATACGTCGCGCGACCAGAATCCGCGGTGACAAATGGCCTCCTGGCAGACGAAACGGCCCGAAAGCAATTTGCACTCGCCGAGCCGGTGAAAATTTTCGCGCTCGTGTCGCTGAAAAAATATTCCCACCACCCCGCCGCTCGCTGTTGTCGCTCAAAATCGTCATCGTTTATTAAAGAGACGTTGGTTCCCCGAATGAAAATCTTGCCAGTTTCTTTGCTCGAATTACTAAACAACGATGTTGCGATTTATCACGGGTGACAAAGAGCATAGAGTGGTCGTAAAAGCGTTAATTAAATGTTTTCGATACCTTTGACTAATTTGCATCGCACGCGGACTTAATACCCCGCGCGATGCTTCGTTTGGTGAAACTTTAATGGGTGCGATTTGAAGGATTGTCGGATAGGAATTACAATCGCGCGGTTGTTAATTGAATTTTCCGATATTAATCTCGTACGTTCTTCGCGATATTATAGTGGCGCATTGGTTGCAGCGTTACACGGGTGCTGTGTAATCGGAACGATAATTCATTTTCAATTCCCCTCACGATACTTCCTCCGCTCGTATCGCCGTGAATTATAGCCGGCGCGCATTTCGTCCGATGCACGGATCGCCTAAAGACCCCCCCGAACCCTTATTCCGCGTCTAATTACGCTCTGGCTCGAGGCAACGGGGTGAAAGACAACCAAAAGGGACCTTTTCGTGGATCGATGGCGACGGATAGCAGGCGCGCGGAGGGAGTGTATGACAAACTCGTACCGTTGTCTAATGAAACCGCAAAATACCAAACTTTCGACTGGGAAGAGAGCCTTGGGCTCCGCGGAAGGGTGTACTGAGGTTATTTTCATTAACCCACCCTTGATTAAAGGCAACTGAATTTCTACTTGTTTACCCCGGTTAGATTCCAGTTATATCCCCTCGGTCGAAAACTTGTTTGGCCCTGAAGTTGGGGTGGAAGAGCTGACGACCGCTGTCCGAGGATAAGAAAGTTTAGAAAGGGATTTTTGTGCTCGAATGGATTACCTACTGAAAGAACGCGGCGGAAGCGCTGAATTAAGGAGATGAGTAATGTGGAAGTAGAGTTTTCCGTATGCGCAACAAGTTGCAATAAGAATTGATCGAACCTCGACAACATCCCTGGATGAGTCATGCTCGGTAAAAATACGGCCGCGGAATGAAAATGCCTATCGAACGTCTGCTAATATTAATCTAGCTAAAAGGCTGAAATTCTGATTGGCCGGTTCGTTAAAAGGGGGGTTGGGGGCTCGATCGGGAAAGTTGAAGAAAGTTCCCGGGAGCCAAGGGCAACGGTTCTTAGGAAAGTCATTGTCTTGGACCAGATCGGATCAGCCGCGGCGGATGCTGTGGGGGAAAAGGAAAGTTTTCTCGGTTTCGCCTGGGAAATATTACCCTTTATCACATCCCGCTACGATCATTGCCGGCCAATACATGGAAAGAGCTTTATTCTCGATCCCCTTTCAATCTCCTGATGGGACAATTTCCTTCGAAACGGCGAATGATCAGCCAATATCTATTTCTATACCTTCCTCCGAGACCCTGCCGCTGCCCCACCTTCGTTTCCACCACGTCGACCTATTTCTATTAGCCATTTATGGCCGATGAGTTACTTTATGTAGTTCCATTGATCCGGTTGGCCATTCGATTCTATCGTATCAGAGTTCGGATAAAACGACGGGCCATTGTTATCTTGCGGACCCCGCTAGGGTGACCCAGCGGGTAGGCGCATCGACTAACGTAACAGAATCTAATCTACGATGGAGAAAATAAGTTTCGCCGGCTGCGTGGTGCGTGGAAGGGCGCCGTGCCCGAGATTGTTTTCGAATCCGAGGTAAACTCGATTTTTCAGGATTTCTCCGCGATCCCGTGAAATTGCGTTTCCTGGGGGGGCGAGCAGGATATTTGAATTGAATCAAAACCATGAGAGTGAACTGTCTAAGTTGTATTCACGGTGGATGATAACGCGTATTGTGATTAATAATTGCATCGAGCAATAGGGGTCGCGTAGCTAGAAACAGAAATAATTACACGAAATCCATGGTACGGGAGCTGCAAACGTATCCTAAGATAGTGGAGTAAAGAGATCTTAGAGTAGAGATTCTTCTGTCGAGCGATTCGACAAGCATCGTCACGAAACAATTTAAGAAAGTGGTGTCAATATCGTTTAGTCCAGCGAAATAACACGCACTGAGAATCATTGATTTCCAGAAGCAACAACGTCCATTCCATTATTCTACCATGACGACGTCTCACTCCGAACGTCTTCGCTATTATCCGAACCATGGTCAGTAAATAGACGGGAGCCAAGGAGCCCTAAATCTTCCAGAACTTCGCATGCCCGCAGAATCGGAGATTCGGCGCGCGATAATCTTTAACTCCTGCAAGATACCGGCGTTGCCATACACGCTAGTCCGATTCAACAGCCGCGAGCTGACAGCGGTGATATTATTCCGTTGCAACTTTCAGGGGCGACAACGCCGGTGATCACCTACGCGCATTACGACGCGCGATACGATATAGTGCGAGCGCAGCCGTCTTCGCGAGGGTAACGCGAAACGCGCTCGTTATTTTTACAGTGGAATTTGCAGGGAGCCTCGTAGTCGCGATAAAGCTGCATACGACGTGGGGAACGAGTCGAGGATAATTTGCCCTCTGTTCACTTGCCTACCAACTGAAGGAGCAGTCCACGTTTGCATCCCCGCTGCAATGCTCCTGGGGATTATCCTCGACTCGGGATTATTGTTTAACAGAACCCGCGCAAGTGCCGTGCACCCTCACGAGCACCATTGACGTTTCTACACTTCCATCGTAGAGAATAGAGATTAGATGGCAGGGAGTTGTTTCGCTTGGTAAGTTCATTGACTGCTTTTAGAGTTATTTAGTGCAGAATACCTTGTACCTTTGCTATCATACCAAATGAGGTTTTTTCACTACGAAACGTAGTCTTATTTAGAGCATCTCAAGAGTAGGGTTGAGTGGGGCTGCGAGTCCCCTTTTTCATATAAACCTATGTAAAATTTAGTAATAACATTCTCGAGATATACCGTGTTATTTTGTATAAACTACAACTATTATGCTTTACTTTTACAGAGTTGTTGGTTAATAGTGTTATTTATTGTTGAGTTATATCACAAACTGTGTGTCAATTCCAAAAGGTAAAAAGGGGTAAAAAGTCCTTAATATCCTCTAACCAGCTAGTCGTATAACATAAAACGAAATAAGTACAAAAAACTTTTGAAATTAACAAATATTTATTAAACCAATTTTTGTTGGTATACAATATTGAAAGGAAATAGTACGGCAACCGTTTTTTAAACAAAAGAATGACACTACAGAACACCGATTCAGCTTGAACAAAAAATTGCACAATGATCTTGGCTCAACATAAAGATATAACTCTCTTCTAAGCACTTTGGCCTTATTTCTTAAACTCAAATTATTTTAATATAAAAAAACAGGAAAAAAGTAGATAATTTATTACTTTACCATTTACTGCGCGCTAGGCAGCCACGTGTGCAACGAGAATTGATATTTTCATTGAAGTCCAACAGTCATAGCGTTGCGTACCAAATGGCGGCGATAATGGTAGCGCGTTAGCAGGTCGCGCGGATTATAAGGAAGATAGAGCAACGACGGTTGGTTACTTGTCTGGATTAAACTAATTAAATTTCCAGGCTATCTGACTAATTGGAGCACGGTTAAGAGGCTAACGCAATTGCGACAAATTGATTGTATTTATCCGCGTAATTACCGTGCCCGTGGACTCAGGGGATGCAAACTGAAAAAAACTATGGAGCGCTCTGTCCGCGAGTTGATTATGAAACTTTTAGTCATTAATTCCTGTAACGAGACATGGTAAATGAAGCTACGGCACATTTGTAAATTATGTATCGAATAACGTGATTAATTCATCAGCGAAGAATAATACAATAAGGTGAGAAATGGGGAGGTGAAACGTAACGCTGCTCGTTGATACTCCTCCATTATTCTAGTAAACGCAATTATTTGTTAATTTACAAATTGATTTTTCTGCACAGAATTATATTCTGTGTGATCATCGACCAAGAAGCTCCCGCAAACTTCCACTACAGTTACGCAAACGCTCTCGTTGAGCTGCACACGCTCCTCAATAAAAACAAATTTACTTCAACGGAGGTCGATCGTCAATACCGACGCGGCTGGCTTTGCATCAAACTAAGTAAGTATATCAACGGCTTTTTCTCCCATTTTTTCCCCACCGCGTTAAAGTAGACCGCGCTTCGCCGTGCAAATGTAGCGTACACCTTATACGGTGGAAGATAAATGGACGCGGTTACTCAAATCAAACGATAGTATTCAGCCGTAGCAGCTTGCATCGCTGCACTGCAAACAGTGATTTATAATATTTAATGAATCGCGGCGATCGCTGGCGCGTCCATCTAGTTGCGTAATACCGTGCCCGAGGATTGTGTAATTCGAAGTGGAAGAATTCTGATCCAACGAACATCGTGTCTCGCTTGAACAGCCTCCCAGAACTAAATGAGTGACATCAGTGGTTTTTTTTCGCCTGGCAATAGCCAAATCAGAGAACGATTAAGGCCGAGGGGAAGGCAACACCGCCGAGGAGCACGGGACGACGAAAACGAGGCGAGCTGGCAGACGAATTCAGGGGTAGCGACCAACTCGGAGGGAAACGGTGAACATGGAACGCTTGGAAGTCCCGAAATGGGCGGTCTCGGTTTTCCAGGGGCGTTTACTCGGTCACACAGCATTCCCGCGTTCCCCATCATTTTTAATTCAGGTTACCGCGTTCAAGTTGCGAACGAATGTACCGAGAAGCCTGCCCGAGCATCCGTGTGTCGACCCCATTAACGGCGCCGCGGCGCAAGCAAAAAAGCCGGGGAATATTTTTAATTGGACCGCAAACTTTTGCCAGCCGCCCCCGGCCTCTTGTGTCGCGAGTTTTCTAGACGATGGCCGAGCGATTCGGGCCGCACGGCTCGCGTACGGATACACGCTGGGCGCAGAAGTGGCGGTCGGACCCCGTGTCCACGCCATCGTCGATTTCCTCCCTTCTTCCTCTCAGCCGTGCCATGGAAATGAGCGGCGGCGGGGAAAAACGAGCACGACCAGCTTGGAATCTTGTCAAGTACACGGGCCGGGGATGTGAAACGCACGGGATTCACGCACACAAGGGCCTGCGCGCGTTCGTATGATAGGAGATCGTACGTTTCACGGAGACGTGAAATTCGGAAGGACCGAGTGAGATGGGTGTTCGACGAGCGTGCTCGTGAATTTTGCACCGGGATCCTGGAACAGAACGATGAAACGCGAAACGAGGGTACATTACATCGATCGATACCTCCGCGCTGTTGCCCTGGCGGAAATTCAAAATTGATATGGGCCTTACGCGTGAAATTAAGCGGGGGATCGCGGTACGCGGGGAACGTTACTTCCGTCGGTTATAGTCCAGTTAATAATTGAAAATGCAGGCATCGTGGGCGGTGAGTGATACTACGAGACCGTCCCAGAAAAGGTAGTTGGATCATCGGTTCTTGCTTGAAATTTGCGACATTTTGCGAAACGATTTCTTGGAAGGAAAGTGGTTACAGTACACGCGTAAATTAAAATTACACCATTGCACGCTAGGGCGGCCCTTATTTACACGTGTCGAAATTTTTTTGTGTATTTGGATCTCACCCCCTAGATTCTAGAACATTCGATGAAGAAATAGTCCCTGAAAAAGTTTATTTTAATCGAACAACAGGAAAGGGTGCCGATCAGGCCTTAAAGTTTACAAATTCTCAATAGGAGAGAATTTCTAAAAAATGATAAGCCCTATCGAATGCTCTTTTAATATTATTTGAACAAAATTTCGATAGGACTTACCACTTTTGAGAAATTCTTCAAATTCAAACCATCGATGAATTCTAAACTTTAAGTCCTGATCGGCACCCGTCCCTGTTGTCCGATTGCACTAATCTTTTTTAGGGACCATTTTTGTATGAAATGGAACCATATTAAGGGGCGAAAGCAAAAGAAATCGCAGGTTGAAAATAAGGGCCACCCTATTGCACACGTTGGGCATCGCAGGCTCATATCTCCAAATCTAGAAATGCATGGATAGTTTGAGAAAACAAATTTAGACTGTACGTGATCTATTACACTCAATCTTAACTAACAAAAATATTTAATAACACAATGAATTACTGAACAAATATCTTTATAACATTACGAGTCATCGTTATCTGAACCTTTTTCAATATCATGAGAACTGTTCACTTGGGTCTGTCAGACCTCGCATGTGCAATGTAGGATTGAGCAGACAATGCTTGATGCTTAATATGGGTCCAAATCTCCTACATTCGCAGCCTATAAATTCAAAATCTCTAAGCGCCTTTGAAGGTTCAATGCGCAAAACCGCTAAAAACACGGAGCCACTGAAACATCAAGCACGCAAACCGAAGCACGTGGAAACTGGTTCACCGCAGCACAGAATTTCATGAAACTACACCGCCGCAGAATTAAATTGTTCATACGTAAACAGGAAAGGAAATATTTTTCCTTCGCCTGCGCGGAGAGCCGGATGAAGGCGCGTACGTAGTTCCCTACCGCGGTACCTACTTTCAGCTAGTTTTAAGAACGCAACCACTCCCCGAACCCTTCGCTCGTTTAGTCCAGGGTTTACATCCAGAAAACTAGTGGCGCGAAGAACGGCCGTGGCCGTAAATTAATTTCAAGAACGTACGATTAAGCGGCGAAAAAGGAGAATTCCGTGTCCCATTGGCACAGGCAGGCCGCGTTCAGTAAATTTCGTGGCATTGCGACGCGGGAATCGCGGTAGAAAATTACGCTGCTCCCGGGGCGGTCGCCGCCTGAAAAGGCCGCGGCGAAAATTAGTGCGGTGCCCGCATTAGCGTGTGCATACGCTCGCGTTTAAGCAAACACGTACGTGTGTACACTAGCCCGTTAGATCCTTTGAGAGGCGCGCCGTGTCCTCCGCCATGCCGATATTAAAGCAAACCAGGACGCCGGTCTGGGTCGTGTTAGGTTGCGACTTTTGCCCCGGCATGAAACGAGCTCGATCTCCGCTGCGGGGACCCGTCGCGGGGTTGCTCGGTTCTAAGCAAAAATAGGGGACGCGTAACTTGATTCGACCGCGGGCTGAATGTCGCAATTAGACAAGCGTCGCGGGCGATCGTGCCGGGAAAATTACGCAATAAATGTTACGAGACACAGAGGCACGGTCTGCGCCGGGAGATCGTGCACCGGCATACAACATATTATCCGTGCTGGACGGTTCGCGACCGCGTCTCTTTGTCCTGCGGTCTAGCTGAGGTTTCGTGCGGCAATTGAATAAATATTCATTTGCGTAATTAGTATGCACGCACCGCCCGCTATTCCAGCGGGCCAGCGACGCGCCCTTAATTGTAACCTCCACCCTGCACTTTTTCTATTTCGCGGTTCATAATCTGCTAGACTGCTGGTACCGCGACGCGGCCGGTGACGAGCTAGCGCACGTGAAATCGCGATGGAAGTCTAGCTGATTCAGTATACGTGAGGATGCTTAAGCATGGATTTAGAAACGATGTTATCGTGGCTATCGATGAGGCATAAGCTGCATTTTGTATTCCGTCATGGAGTCGAATTGAACTTCCTGCTGGGTACTTAGTGGTATAAAAAAATTTCATTGCAGAATCGTCAGCTGTTATGGCAGTTATAGTTGGATGTACCTACTGTTGGTTAAAAAAGAAAAAAATGAAATAATTGTTTATTCTGAGTCCGTTACATAAAGGCGTATATAGAAACTGTCTCTCGACTCGACACCGACTCGGCTTAACGCAGCTGCCTCAGCCGCGCAGTTCTCCCGGCCAACCGCCTAGCAACACCTCTCTGGCAACGCTGAGCCTTGCAGCGCTTATATGGCAACGCTGTGTCTGCCGCGACGCGAGCCTACTACACTACCCTTCGGTGGCGCACCCCGAGGGGGGCCAAGGGGCCCTGACACCGCCCAAAGAAAATGAAAAAAGGAGATTAATGTATCCACGACTGAAGTAATTCAAGAACTTTGTAAAAATAAAAGAAAACTGGATTTTATTCTTGAAAGGAAGAGTGGCCCAAGAAATCGCCTCTTTTTGGTCCCACGATTTTAGAACTAAATTTTATGTCAAATGATACCTTATGATGAGACATCGATCACACGAAATTTTCAAGTTAAGGTGACAATTAGTTTCCGAGTTATGGAAGATCAAAGAAGTGAAAATTCGTTAACGCGTCAGCCCATACCTAGACGTTTTTGATAAAATGCTATGGCACAACCCAATGCATATTTACCCGTTATTGCATATTTCGAGCTGACAGAATATCGGAATTTGTGACATCTAATACCACGTTACATGTGCGTCCTTTGAATGATTCCCGGTGTACCATGGGCGAGCTAAGATTGATCGTTCCGTGCATCGGTTTCGGTACTGCGTAAACGATAACTTTGTAATCGATAATATATCCTGGGCATATCGGCTTAAAGGACGTTGCCACATTAATTAATCGCTTCCCGCTTCGCAAATTGTCTTCGAAATATACATGTGTGATTTCTGAGTACGCGTTAGACGTGTCTTCTATTCAATGCTAAATATATTCTCACAGTATTTCTATATAGGACTGCAGTTGTTTAAGGGAAAAGATTTAACATAGAAAAAAGCGGCATCAGTCAGAGTTGAGCAAAATGTAATCTAATTACAAATTTGCAAATTACGATTAAACTGTAATTGTGTAATTGATTACACATTATTTTCTGTAATCGTTCATGTAGATAGTTGACCATTCGGTTTTGTCAACTATCTAAATGAACGATTATAGAAAATAATATGTAATCAATTACAGAATTACAGTTTAATCGTAATTTGCAATTTGTAATTAGATTACATTTTGCCCAACTCTGGCATCAGTCTCTTCAGTAAATAAATGTTGCAATGCCAGTGCTATCGCGCCTCGTACATTGCCTTATGTAAACACATTTCACTGATTACAGCGTGTATAAAAGGATTCGTGGATTCACAGAGATATTAAACTGAACGCGGGCGTTTAATTCCGCGTTTTTTCAAAGGTATTTATCGTGCGAATGGGGGTCAGCGGCCGTTCGATCGGATTCAAATCCCCTTTTAAACAGACTTTTCAATTTCTATGCGCACTCGTGTATCCGTTGGTCGTTTGAGCGAGCATTACTTTTCATTATGTCCTCGATGAAAAGGGTTCAGTGAATTCCAGCTCGCTCGTTCCTGCCGGCACATCGCGTTTTCATAAGTCACAGAGTCACGCGATATACACCCTACACTGAACACTGACAATCCCCCAGTGTTTAACATTCAAGATCTATCAGGTCGTAACACTCGACCACCATAGACGTTCCTGAAATACCGAAACCGTAACACAGCACTCACGGTATAACAAGAGTAATCCATTTGTATCATCAGCGGAACAAAACAAAAACATGGTCCAGAGTCCATAATCATCGAGAGAAACATCGTTATAAACCTTACCAGCAGTAATGGATAACATTGCGCGGAACAATAATGGCACATGTCACGGTTTCGATGAACAAGAGCGAACCCGAAACCTACAAAAACATATGAGCAATGATACCTTGGCTTCCATCCCGAGGGGGGCGATGTCGAGGGGGGTATGTATTCGCGAAACACGAGTACGCAGGCCATTTGCCGAAATTGGCACGGTCGCGTTTTAAACCGCAGTTGCAGCGCGTGCATGGTCCGTGCGATCGCCGGAAAAAATATAAATAAAACCGTTTTTATTTCGATTATTGCCCAGCGGGCGAGAATCCGTGCCCGCGTCGGTTAACTTAACGAACTAATCACGTAATCCCGTCGCGGGCGTCCAAATGCCTACAAATCATAGGATTTAAAGCTTCTGCTTTCTCAAGGAGGCCAGAGGAAAGCCAGAAATACGGGGGCCAAGGGAAGCAGAAGCGGCGAGATGGTAGAGGAGAAGGTGGTGTGAGACGAAAGAAGGATGTTCCGACAGGGAAGAATTTCATAACCTCTTAATTGCACATACCACGATAGCGCCACTCATTTACATTTATATATCGCATTCCAATACCTCGCTGCTTCGCATACTTCGGCTATATTTTTCCGCTCGCGTATCTTCCAGAGAATTTTCACGCTGTCGCAGATAGCTGACGGGTGGGCTTCGTTTCGTTCCACGTGTCACTATTCGCTGAATCTAAGGAGTCTTCGCAGCCAGATAGCAACGAACGTCCCTGCTTCTGCTTCGGAAATGCTTACTGGGTATTATCCTCGATCACTGCTTTGGCAGAGAGAATTAACTGCTGTGCAGACAGATGAGGGCAGGGTAATTAGGCGACTAACGAATCGATTGTGATTATCGGAAGTGTTGCATCCGGTTTTGTAATGAAGTGCTCCGAAGGTTCCGAAGTGAAGCGTTAATGGTACAGTTTTATCGGGGCCGTTTGATGATATCTGCTTCGAAAGCAGAGAACAATGCAGCGAATTAAGGGGAATAGGTACGTCGGAGGATAACGAACGGGCCGCAAATCTGCAGATTCTAATTCCTCGGTGTTCATCGAGGGATCAGTAGCCCGCAGCGGGGGAAGAGATCGGCCCAATAATGGCTCGTAAAACGCTCGTCAGTGCGGCGTGCGTGTTCAAGAGCTGGCGCGCACGGGGTAAGAATGCAGCAACGAGAGGCGCCGAGAAAAACGGCTTTCATTAAGAACGTAGCAACGAGTGGTAATGAGAAAAACGGGTTCCACGTGAAATAGCGGCCAAGAGGAAGCAGCTTTTTATCCCGTGGAATGCGGCTATCGAGGGGGAACGCTTTTGCCCCGTATTCTTGATTGGTACAAGCAGCGTGCGCGCGCGGGCTCACGCGCTTACGTGGTCTACGGTGTCCAGGGGTTCGATAATAGCTGAATCTTCGTCGGATCGGCCGTCCACCCGCGCTGGCCAGCCTTTTCGCTTATATTCGTGCTGCGTTAAGTGGCCGCGTGCTCGCCCCGGCGTACGCGAGAAAAATTTATGGCGTTCGTTGCGCAATTACGTAAGTTGCGGGGGAGGGAGAAATTGAAAATTGAAATCGCGCCGGAGCTTCTTGGGTGGAATGCGAGCGCGTTCCTCTACGAGAGGGATATGATGAGGTAAAAATGTGGCGCGAGCGCGTATTGTCTCCCCTCTCCACAAAATGGAAGAGGAATAAATCTGCCGGGAATGAACTGGAAAGTTAATCCTGTGAGGTAATAAATATCTGACGAGGCTAGAATTTTAATTGATGACGAACAGGTATTTCGTTCAGTTCTTTTTGGAAAACTTCAAGTGTTGATTGGAATTTTGTATTTTTTACGGGTAACTGCGAAATTACCCATATGGTACCCACGTATAAGTTTTCGACATAAAAAGTAGCGGAGAAACCCGTGTCGTAAACCCACCGTATATGCTGATCCTCGATATACCTGATATTCCAATCTTATACATCCGCACGCATATTCGGAATAAAATAAAACCCGCCGATGTCCAATGCATAAAAACGAAATCCTTAGACGTCGCCTTAAAAATCGCATCTCTTCCTTCTTAAATTGCCCGTGAAACATCCGGCGTTAATTTTACGGGCTGCTGTGGACTGCGAGACGAAGAGGCGTCGTAACGTTTAGAGTCGACGCGGGTGTGTACAGCGCATCGAACCTATAAAATAACGAAAGGCAAATCCAGGCACACGCGCTAAAGCAGAGGATATGCTCTACCATGTCCCGATGCATGCGATCAAAGATGCATTAAAGCGTACTCGCGGGCTTGCAATATACAGGGTGTTTCGTTAAACAAATGCAGCACACGTGAAAGAAAATATCAACATTGATCTCGTGTGTCCATGTTCCTTACTTCACAGACACTCTTGTGCATTGGCCGCGTAAAAGTAAACAAGACCAATCAATACCAAAATTTATATAACCTTTTGTGACGTCCCGGCCCGACCACGGTTCGCGACTTAGTGTCGACGAGCGCCACCAGAGGTCTAATCTTCTCGCTAGTCCTGATTCCCAATCTCAATTCATATATATACAAGTTCCAACTTATGTCCTCTGTTTATACAAGTTCCAACTTATGTCCGTGTGTGCCTAGGGTAGGGGCCGTCAGCTGTGTAGCCCTACTGATGAAGTCTGGCTTGACGGTCCCAAGACGAAACGCCGCCGCACCTCTTCTTTTCCTCCTCGATCCTCCAACGCCAATGCACCCGTCCCGCACAGTTACTCCAAAAAGCGTGTAACCGGCCTTCAGGGATTACGGTTACGCGGGAGGCGACGGGGCAAGATATCCCTCTTTACGTTCCGGAATCAATCAAAAATCACAAACTCCAATTCTGGACGTGTGACACTTTTTTCTTCGTTACATCTACGTACAGAAATCACGCGCGAAGGTATGACGACTAATAACGAAACAAGAAGCAAACTAAACACATCGGTGCACGCTCCAGCCGAGTGCAACGTACCGATCCCGCGTAAATTCGTAGCGCAAGGTTGTAAGATACGTAAGATATGATGTAGAACGCATCGACGCCGAGATATTTCCTGATTGGTAGACCGTTGGGAACGAGCTGACCGGCATGGAGCTGCCGCGGATCACGAGCGGATGAGAAACGACGTCGTTTTCGCGGTGCGCGTTCCACGTTGCTAGGATTAACGGTGCAGCCCATGCTGCCGCGTCGGGACGCCAATTTCGTGGAATAATAAGACCGTTCGAGGAAACAGTTTTTCCGGGACGGTTACATTACCATTACACGAGCGACGGTCGCAGATGCTTCCCAGCTACGGTTGTTGTTGTTCTTTCAGTTTGTTTGCGCTTTAATGGTCGGCCAACAGCCTGTTAATAGTTAACCGAGTTTAAAGGAGCGTTTGGTGAGCGGCGCTTGTTCTCCAGTCACGGGAGGCGAGAAAGTAATCGAATTTCCGCTGGCGACCATTCCTCGTCGGAGTAGGCGAGAGGATGAAGATTCAGATCCGCGGAGCGAGTTGAGAAATATGTGAACAATGGTACTACAATGTTCTTTACGGTGTGCTGGTGCTGCGTTTAGTCTTGATTCACGGCTCCCTTTCAAAATTGAATCCCGGCTATCGCGGGAGGCAAAAATGGAGCAGCCCGGGGGATGTCTCTTCCCGTCGCATCATCGTCAGCCCCTTTCTCTCCTGTAATCGTGGCGCCGCCCCTCAATATCCATTTTTAACGAAAAGGCAGGTAGGTGTATGCTCCTCGGCCGTAGTCGAGCACCCTTTTGTCCGATAAAGCGCGCCTTAGATAAAACTTACATCGTATACCGGGCGATTGGCTTCATCCGCGGATGAGGAGCGGCAAGTGAAGACGATCGTTGACCCAATGACCCGCAAGGGAGCCGCGTATGCCCGCCCGATTATATCGATTCGACCCCTATTCACGACACACTCCGCCAATCGCAGTTTTAGCGACTTTAAACAACGGGGCCGCAAAACTGAGACCAATGGTAGGGACACACATCCTCCGAGCACTGTGGTCTCTCCATGTAGGTGTAGGTGACAGCCATTTTGGAGCGCTCGTTTTGTAGAAAAATACGTGGATGGCTTGAGTGACTGAATTAATACGGTTAGTGGTAAAAATATAACGAATGATTCAATTTTAAAATCTGGTGCTGCAGAGCTTTCCGAAATAGCGTTTGCATCCTGCTTTCGATATCATTGTCGATAGCAATCTCACGTGCAAATTGAGTGAAATGTAGGCGATAGCCGTTTTCGAATGCTACACTTACAGGGAGGACCCTCGTCGATGAGTTGGATCGGCTCCAGAATCTGGGATCGTATTTCTGAGTCCTTGTTTTCCTGCAGTTTCTTGAAATAGAATTTGCCTCTGTGTGTATTTGCGCTACTTCGAATTTCAGTAAAATTGACGACAGCCCACGCTTGTGAACTGACCAAGGCGCGGGGCTGATTTTAGAAAAGAAATTTGGAGAAGAAGGACTAAGTGTGCATCGTCCTCGATTAAGGGGTTATGCCTAAATACTCAGGTTTCGGAAAGGAACGCGATTTTTGGGAATTTTTTGTGGAATATCTACTGTATATTTTTCTATAACTATTCGCTTATTTTAAATGTACATATATGCAACAACTATCAGTAAATTTGTTACAGACAAACATTAAAAAATGAACGAATAACAGCCATTCTCGCGGAAGCTGTATTGATATCGGGGAGCAAGATATGTATTTCGGAAACCGCTGTATCGATTAGCCGAAACGTTTGCAAATTTCGTTTATATACCAACGACTAGCAGATGAACGAAGGATTTTTTATTTTAACCAAAACTCTATTTTTAATTAACGAAAAACGAATAATTCGGGTATCGAAAAAGCGTGGTTCGTCTACCGAATTCAACTATATATTAACAGAATGTTTTTGCATTTTTAATTTTAGATGATCCGGCTCAGAGAAGACTTGGTCACCGCACAGCGGCCTTTATCAAAACAGCTTCCGCGAGAATGGCTGTTATTCGTTCACGTTTTAATGTTTTTCTATAACAAAAATACTGAGAGTTACTACATATATGGACTTTTAAAATAAGCGAATAGTTGTAGAAAAATATACAGTAGATATTTCACAAAAAATTCCCGAAAATCCCGCTCTTTTTCAAAAGCTGACTATTTAGGCATAACCCCTTAATAACGTTAGGACGGAAGCTTCCGTATTGATTCGGCTTGCGATAATTGTTTCACGACAGGACTACGTATAACGCAATTGTTCGCCTCAAATTCAGACGACGCCCATAAATCCAAGTTGGAAACTATCGACTAGAGCGGCCGCAGAATTGATTAGTCGCGCGAGCAGCGCGACCCGAAGCCGTAACCTTAATAGCAATTCCTGTACCGCAGCCTCGCATTGCCTTTGCGCTACTTCCCGCTTCCTCTTTTCGCGTACGCGCTACTTTCCACGTGCCTCGCCACAGCCGGCAACGAGATTGAACCCCTGAGAAAAGGTTAAGCCCCAGACCGGAGAGGTCGCTCTGAAATAAACCACCGCCATATACAGTTGTCCCGCGTGTACATCTCAAAATTGCGAGGCCCGGGGGACGCGGCGATCATAATAATTAAACGATTTGAGAGCAAACGATATTAACGGGAACACGGCGCTCCCTCGGCTGAATTAATACAGCGGATGTCCAGTGAAGGGCGGGGTAACGATGGACCTGAATAATTTGATCGGTTGAATGTGAAAGGCGAACGGCAGAGAAAGAATATTATCGGAGATACTTGCACTATTCTTAGGCTCGCAGTATATGCTTTGAGTTTGGAGGGCTAGGTCTTGGAATAAGTGGGTTGCTCCGTATGTGACATCCGATAGAAATAAGTTTCCGTGCTGAGGATTTCCGCATTTTATTATTTCATCGCGAGACTCTACTGTTTCTCTTACATCTCCTATATCTTACGGCTATACAGGCGGACAGATAACAGCAGCTGGCTGTCTCTTATTTTCAGCACGATATAACTTGAGTAATTGGTACGTGTTCCAGTTAAGGGGATTATTTTTCGACGGCACGTGCAAGTTGATTTTTGTCAAAAGCGGAAAAACGCCAGCCTGTCCGCGGGAGTGTTCATCACGCCAGGGGGGCGACGCATCGGCGCCAGCGATATCGCGACTGTCAACGCTGACCCATTTAAATATGATGGGAATTCTTTCTGGACATATCTCCGAGGGTACCGACGGACCTTTTTGCGAGGAAACGGTCTTGTGCCAAGCAATTCCGTGCGATACGTATCTCGTGCTGTGCGTTTTGTAGCCAGTAATATCCGGGGGACCATATTTCGCCGCGCCGGATCTGCTCGAATTCGTACAGCGTGGAATCATCTTGACGAATACTGGCACGCGGCATTACGTGCCGCTTATTTATTCTGCTGTACATCGCCCTGTTTGTCCATGGACGGGAGACTATTGGGGGAACGGCACACGAACGGTGTTCAACATAAATTTACCTTACGAACTTGCCAAATAGCGAAGCACCCGGCACCCAAGCACCTTCATGTAGAATTCATGCGCACCCTCGTGTAAGACAACGAACACGTAAGAAATTGTCCATACTTTGAATTATGAGACGGGTGCTCGCGCAGACGTGACGTTTTCACGAAAATGTGTTTACTGGTGGGGACATTTTATCTGTGCGCATCAGCTTTGCGGCAAACGGGACCGAGCACGTTTTCAGATTACACGAATTCTTCAGTGAGAGCCTATTTTTTTTTACAGCGCAAGGACATGCGACTAGTCAAGAGACTATTCAATTACACTTCATTCACCCACGTCATAAAGCTAGTTACATGATGGCCAAAGCATCAAACCCAATTTCTCCGTCGAATGACATCACCCCACCATTGAATTTCCTTTAGTTGCAAAATTGCCCCGCGATCTAAATGAAATGCCGATAATGGAGAGTCACTAGTTCGGCAACGAACTCTGCAATTTCTCAACAGGAGCAAAAAAAGACGATTCCCTCACAGAAGCCGTGTACCTCTATACCGCGCGCAGAAAAAAGGACCGCTGGAACGCACGCAAATTCCTTTTTCCCCGGACAAAGCGAGCTCCCGTGCCCGCCAGAATGACGTTTCTCTTTCGTGCAAGCCCTCCTCAAAGCGTGTGCCGCGTTAGATCCCGCCCGGTACGTGCCAATATTCCCTTCCCGAGGAAGCGCTCCAACGTCGCGGAATACCCAGGGAGGTATCAATATTTCCCGCGAATTGATAACCGCCTTGTACAGTCGACCACTATAAAGTATATCGACGGGGGGCCGCGGCTCAAGAAAGTATTGCGTAGCTACGTGCAAAGCTGCCCACCCCCCTCCGATCTTACCACCGCGGGAAACGTGAGATTCTTTACGAATGCATTTTATATGCTGAGCGTCGCGCTCGCTTTCCCTGGGCTCGGCCCGAAACCGTGAACGGCCGCGTTGGAAAATTTTACTGCCGGTTTATTGCGGCCAACTTGTTTAGAAACTCGCCGCGCACCGCGAAATATTTAACTCGGCGGGCTACTAAACCTCCCCTCAAAGAAACGCTTACCGCGCTGCTGCGAACCCGCGTCCCTATCGGTAATAAATTTCTGGGAACGTGCTGCGCGTGAAAGTTGTAACTGACAATGGAATCTTGTCTCTAAAGATGAAAATCCACGATGAGACAAAAATATCGTGTCTCACGTGAGATTTCAATTTCCATTATTACAATTCATTTATTTCCAGTATTCACATTTTGTTGTCGCTGAGATTTTTGTCTCACGATAGAATACATGCATTTCTAATCTCATCGTGGATTGGCACCTTTACATTTAGTTGTCGCTGAGATTTTCGTCTCATGGCAGAAAAGTCTAGTGTAAAATCTCATCGTGGATTCGCACCTTTACACTGGCAAATGGCGGCTGTACAGTATGTTTGGTATAGGGGATGGTTCTTTGGGCCTCCGTCCTCCTTCTTTCTCTCTAAGTCTCCAGCTACAGGA
The DNA here is from genome assembly GCA_910592295.1 of Andrena haemorrhoa. NCBI lineage: Eukaryota > Metazoa > Arthropoda > Insecta > Hymenoptera > Andrenidae > Andrena > Andrena haemorrhoa. The sequence goes on from OU342943.1 coordinate 11,367,370, forward strand.
AGATAGAATCCTTGATTCCTTTAACCAATAAGTAAAGCATGTCTCCTTGCAACCGTTTCTTCAAAATCTCCCGAATATACATCTATTCCGTGGGAAGCGTTCACCGTCGGTGTGTAACATCAAAGTACGGGGGCTCGTTTCGTTTCGTCGTGGAATTTTCATTAGAATCCCAGGACACCGGAGGAAGCCTAGGGTGAGGAAAGCAGGAAGGGAAAACGGGACGACCGGGTGGGCAGAGGGTGGTAATGTTATTGCTGTGCTTTATTGCGGGCAGCTTGTTTAAAAACTTGCGACGCAACACTGGAGAATCGTCTGCGGAGAATAATAGAAAAGTTACGCGGTTTCGGGCTGGCGTTGGTGTACGCGGAGGGGGCGAAGCATAGACGTCGGTGCACCTGGGTACGTGCGCCCGCCGGAAAGCTTTATTTGCGTGTCTTAATTCATCGTGAAAATTTCACGGAGATACCGTATTGTGTGAGGAAACGGTGGGCCCTGCCTTTATGGCCCGCTGTAAACTGCAAGACGGTCCAATTAGAAAGTTAACCGCGTTTCGACAACCGCCGCAAGAACCGCCTCGTTACGTACACTTCCGCTTATGCGCCGTTAAGGGAGTTACGTGCAGAGATCGCGCGGAAGTGCGTACGGGGGATGCATTATCGCGCAGTTACCTGCTCCGCTCCCGCACCACTGCAATTCGTTGCATTAAAGTTTCATATACAATATGCAGGGTGTGCGAGGAACACGAGGCAGTCGTTACTTACCGCACGATACCACAAATCCGACGTGAAACGAAGATTTGCCCTACCGATGTGACCCACTAAGTAATATCAAATGTCGGTCTCGCTCAAGAAAACCAGTAAAGGTATTTGGATAAAGAACGACGAACACGCGCTAATTATTATTAGTATTTTGCAAGCATAATGTACCTACATACATGTGATGTGTGTGAACGAAAACTGTTCGAGTACACATACAGCACACTTCGTTGCGGCAACGTTGCAGCAACCTTGCCATGTTGCATGGTTGCAGCGCAACGTTGCTGTAACGTTGCTGCAACATTGCCGCGCAACATTGCACGGGGCGGACATAGAATTGTTGCAGCAATATTGCAGCAACGTTGCGGCAACATTGCAGGATCATTGCTGCAACGTTGCGGCAACATTGCGGCAACTACAATGGGGGGAAACCCTTGGGGGAAACAAATTTTCTTTGAGAAAAAGAAACACGGGCTTTATACTTCTATGATTCTGCACACACACACACACACACACACACACACACACACACATATATATACGGTTATTTATATTTTTGGCCGTACTACCCGAAACGTTGCAGGAGGCGGACATAGAATTATTGCTGCAACGTTGCGGCAACGTTGCGTGCAACATTGCACCCTTGCACTGCTACGTTGCTGCAACGTTGCTGCAACGAGAGTGTGCTGTATTGTTGTGTTGCTAATGCCTACCGTGAATCACCATGTTGACACGTTCAATAATATTCCCTCGAACGATCGGACAGTCGATCATATCTGGCCATCCGTGTGGGTCTACAGCATGAATATTGCGCGACTCAATAATTCGCAAGCAGTTGGATCTGAATATCCCAATCCCCACCGCACGATTACCCTAATACATTGCGCATATTTCCGAGAGTGTACGTTACCATGAAATTACACACCTTAGCCGAGCATCAGAATTAAAATATAGAACCGTTTTATTGGTAAAACGTCAGCGGTTGCTCTGAAACAGCGGGAATTATAGATAAGGTTCTAGAGACGGAAATGTTGCGCGCATAAGCCACCGAAGGTTAAGCACGTTGGAGCAAGTTCAATGAGAATAACAGATTAAGGCCATTAGATCCATTATGGAGGGTGTAGAATCATTAAAGGGAACCTAAGGCCTTGAAAGAAACTAGGGATACACTGTTAGCAATCCCAGTGCCCGTAGGACTCGAATTTCTACGGCCACGGACTTATTGAACTCGATACTGAAAATCCCGGTTTGATTGGTCCAAAGTTGGGCCATTCCAAAGTCATGGAACTCGTATCAAACCAGTCTGTAGTTAGGAGACCCAAATTGCAGCTTTCCACGATTCTTAGGTACCCGTATAAGCCCAGAATACGCAGAGTAGGGCCCCTGCATCTCAGCGTGGTTTAACTCAATTTTTTCGCAACTTCCGCAACTCTAACGGATGGACAGCTCGCCACAGTAAACCATGCTGCTCGAGCTATCATTTAGCTACTCTCGTTTACCTTGGGGTTTCATTTTCGTAGTTTGCCCACGATATGATGTACCGGAGAAATGACATTAGGTCGACGTAGTCCTATCGTGTTAACCGCACCAGGTATCGTGATGGGTGTGCGGCTACTATATCGAGGTAATCACGCGGAGGAAATTGGGACACTCAGCTTGAACTGCACATGAATGATCGGATCCTAAGCCAAGCATGTCAGCCCCGTTGCTTCATTCGATATTAGTCAAAAGTGATGCAACAAACTGTGCAACGCACCATCCATCAAAGATCTTTATAAATCATCTTGTATCGTAATATTACTCTCGCGTCCCTCGAGCTGCGCTGCAAATAGCTACGGGTTAATTGCACAGGTTCATCATACGCGTATAATTCGGGAACACGATGACTGCTCCGGAAACAATTGTAGCTGGCAGTAATTGGTAAAACGAGAATTTCATGATATTGAAATGTTTGCCACAAACAAAGCGAACAATAGCGCGGATAAAAAGCAATAATGGATTTTGCATTAGCTTCGGCATTAATTCGGCATACTACGTACGTAAATGTTATTCAACAGCGGGGTCGTTATATACAGTTTCAATTAAAAATGTTTTTGAATGAACTAAAGTATAATCAGTCCAGGTACCTACATCGCGGAAAGGAAAGAGTATCCAGGGCATAAAGCCGTATTTATTCTGCCGCTCGCGAGCTCCGCCATTCGTACACGCGTTAATCCATGCTCAATGCGAATTATCGAACGTAAGCGACAAACCTGCATCCATTTTACTTCGCACGCGTTTGAAAAGCAGCGCGCAAATCAGTTCTGAGAAGAAATCACAGAAATTTGCACGCGAAAATTATTACTCTCGAATCGGCACGAACAGACCAGAACTGCACCTACATCCGACATAAAAGAGGCCTCGTTAGAAGAGGAACGGCTGGAGTGTGCACGCGTTAAAATCGGCGATATTTCAAGACACCAATTTCAGTTCGGAGGTAGCGCGTGCTCTCGAATATAAAGTACGGAACGTTACCCAATAAAGACCGATTATTCTTTGGCGAGACAGTGGTGCGGCGGTTCGTCTTAAAAATACAGGTGCCGGTCCTCGCTGCCTCGACTACCCCATCGAACGGACTTGCCTCGGCGCGGTAAATAAATTTTTGGAAAATAGAGGGTGAGTACGCGAGACACGACCATCGAGAGATCCATTATGGCGCCCGTGTCATATCGCCTAAGCCGAATTTATGCCGTCGTTTTGACAGATTCGAATAGTTTAACGACGCACCAACGAGCTCCGGAAGGTGTGTCGCGAAGCACCGAGCCACGTCCGCTCGGAAATATGGCGTGCAGGATTTTATTGGCGTGATGTATCCACTGTGCGCGCGTCCCCTTAATATTCTACGATCGCAAAGGATTACGCGCAAAGTGCAGACGATGCCTGAAAAGCGATCGTGTCCAATTGATAGCGCGATATATTCGCGGGTACTTAATTAGTTTGATATAACGCGCTGCTAAGGAAGTATCAGTGGCCTCCACCCCGCCTGATACCACGTTTCCGCAATTCCGCGTGGATATAGTTACACGGACCCTGGCGTGCGGAGTTAATCCTTCGTTTTACGATTTAAAAAGCCGATTGGAATTTAATTAAAGAGTTATATCGCCGTTATAGCGTTAAGCACAGTTTACATCGCTGTCGGACGCTTAAATTACCTTTCCGGTGTTTCAATATACATGTCGGAATAATATTACACAGCAGAATTATCGACGTGCGCATTAAGCCCGCGTGCAAGCTCGTGTTATACGACACAATGAAACTTCACCGCTGACACAGCTACACACGAGTTCTGTCGTGCTAATTTAAAAGAATAATTGATGGCGAAAATTGGTATAACGCTTTTATTCTTTAATCTCCGCTCTCTACAGCTTCTGGCCACATTTCCAGCTGTATTACGAGCGGTGGTGATATAGTACAGAATTTGACAGACACTTCAATCCATGTCTATCATTTCCGCATTGAAACAGTTGATTGACAGAGTGCAAAGCGAAACTCCGTGTTAATACTTTCATTAAAACCGTCAATGGAGAATGATAACGTTAAGTAGAGAATAATATTCGACCTTTATTCTAAACCAACCTGTACTGCTTCCACTCGCGATACACAGTCGTATGGCGTTCAACTGCATCGACATATCGCGCGAGAATGACGCGCTCGCGCAACCAGCGAAAAGTGCATTGACCAAAATCGGTACGGGTGCCGGGGGCTATCGAGTATACCCCCCTAGGTTCGTATCGATTCCGTGTGAAGTGCCGATAAGGGCTGTCAGCCGAACGGCACTTTACAACGGGGGAATGGGGCGGAAAGGGGAACAAGGAGGCAAAGTAGAAAACGTCAGGGCACAAGGTTTTCCCTGAAAATTGTCCCTACGTTTCGCCTATCGTCTTATCGCACACGCCCGCAAATGGGGAGGAAAAATTTGCCCTCCGCACATTGCCAGCGTCGATTTTGGTAGAAGAAACGGCGTGAAAATGTGACTACGTTACGATCACAGGGCGGATGATTTATTGTTCGTTAAGGGGGGCAGGGTGAATGGCTGCGGGGTGACTCGGAGGTTCGATATTCACCCCGTTTCCCTGCTTATCTCGATGTTTGGAGAAAACAAGTTAGGTAATTTATTGCAAAGGCCTCTGAAACAATTGAATACGTTACTGAATGGAATACTCGTCTTGGGTTCATCTGGTGAGTAGATACTACTTAAGGGGCGATTCTCCTCTAACAGCCCCAAAAGTAACTGATATTTAAGTATTTTTTTTTAGAATACTGTTGGTCATTTTGAATTAAACTCCTTTGGCATATAAGGAGGCACCTTTAAACTTGCAAAAAATATTTTTTTTTACGTCGATCCATCTTATTAATTATTAATTATTGTGGAATCATCAGATGACTGTGACAGGTGTTACACCTGACGCCAACATCGTTGAATAATCGACATAAATAAATATTTTTTGCAAGTTTAAAGATGCTCCCAATATCTCAACAGAGTTTAATGCAATATTAACAATAGTTCTCTCAAATAAAATTCATAAATTTCGGGGGCTGTTACACGAGAATCGCCCCTCAAGTGTTTGCAAAGCTTGCGTTCCGAAGTTATGAACACTCTGTGCATTCCAAGCGTCCTTTAACCAACTAGATAACCCCACGCATAAGAGAGAAGGTTTCGAACCTCCTTTCATTCGAGCACCTGTATCGGCGGAAGCGTAGGTGTTTTAAGACACGCTTGAACGAACAGATACCAAGCGAAATGGACCAGACTGAGGATTAAACGGGAAGTATTATATGGTGTTCGTTCTGGTTCGATCGCGGGAGGATGCAAATGCTCATCGGGGAGGCGATTTCAAAAACTTTCATCAAGGATAACGGGGTCCGCGGGCGGGTTTTGCACGCGGTTGAATTATTTGCGGCTTCCCGGGGAGATTAAAAAACTGATCCGCCGACGAGTAAATCCTGCGGGACTAATTTGAGCCGAGGATACGGCAGTGTTCGCTAGTTCCATGGCTTAAGACTTCCCCTTGTCCCTTGCACACCGGCCTTCCGCTCAGCTCGCGAGCAGCCAGCCCCCGGACCTGCCCTGCCACCACCACCACCACCACCCCTTCCTCACCCCGCTTCATCCTTATTTATGGCGCCATTCTTCGCTTCATCCTTCACCGTTGGCAGTTTGTCAAAGTTGTGTAAGTTCGTTCAACATCGTAAATTAATTGTTGCCTTCAATTAACCCTTCACCCTCGTCGAAGGAATTAGAGGACCCGAGGACCCGTCCCCCGCCCCCTCCTCCCCCTACGACCAGCCCTTAAGTAAACACCATAATTATTTAAGGTACCGCGCCTCTGAATTCGTCCTTCTTACCGTTATGAAGTGCATACAGAGACGGACGGTGTATTGTCCCGTTAATCGGCCCGTCGAAGTTTGCCCAAGTGTTTCCTCCGGGCAAACTGCAAACGTTTACCGTCGCGTTACAGGTTAACGAGATTAATTCGCGCCATTGGAAGATTTTAATTGTCGTGCGCGCAACGTCACGCCTGCGCGATTAGAGGACGAACCATAACGATTCATTCTAACAGCGATGTCTCTGTCCGATGGAACCAGAGGTCTAAGTAGTATAAGTTCGCGTGTCCACCGACGTTTCTGTTGGCTGATTTATGATGAGCGCGACTATCTCTGGCTACACATCATTGCCGAGTGACATGATAAACATTTGAATCGTTAAAAGAAATGCGAGAAATTACACTGCGAGATCCTTAAAGAGAGCGAAACAAGCCGCAAGTAACCCAGTAGATCACCCACGAGGGCTACCCGCGATTGACATCCAGGTGTAAGTGAAACGTCTTAGCGGACGCCGAGTACGAGTCGTTTGCACCCGGTAGGAGGAGGCGGGGTAATTAATTATAATCAATATTCCCTAATCTTCGGCTGCCAGAAACCCCGGGGCAAGTGGGCCACGTTCTCGGCGGAGCATTTATCACGTTAAAACGGGCCACTTCTGTTACGAAGTTCGAACCAGTTATTACCATCCGCCATGCGTCCCAGTCATCCACACGTCCGATCGAGCGAAATACCAGTATCCCTGCTGGCGGACCGATAAAGCGGCAGTTATCAGAGCGACGACGAGGTGAACCGGGGCCAGAGAGAAGGAGAGGAGAGAGAGAGAGAGAGAGAGAGAGAGAGAGAGAGAGAGAGAAAGAGACAGAGGAAGAGTGAGCGAGCTTCGGTTCCTGGCTCAGAACTAAGCAAGTCACGCACGCACAATCTCCATACATCACCGTCGGAGCGTGTAAACTTTTCAACTGCCTCGCATATCCTGACTGCCCCGACTACCCTCCAGTGGCGGAGTCTTTCTCTACACCGAGTTTCCTTCCTTCTACTTGTCGTTCCGCGTACACCAGTTCACCCTGCGCTACCCCCTCCGGCCATCCCCATCCCATTTTATCGTCCGCCCAGCCCACTGGCGCGGGGCCACAAATTATTGAAGCTCAATTGAAGCGAGGGAAGACTTCGACCGGCTAAACGCGTCCACGTCCACGATTCTTTCTCCTGGACCCCGCTTTATATCCTTCGCCATACGACGTCTACCTCCTCGTCCTTCGAGCTCCCCTCTCCAAGTGTACGTTTCCCTTTTTCCCAAATGCTCTTCGCTTCTTCGCCGGTCCGAACCATTGCTGCTCTCGCCGCTAACCTTTCCCCGGTTTCAGGATTATTCGGAAAGTCGCGCGGGGCCGCGGGGCGCGGGCGGAAGGAGGGACGTCGAAGAGCTTAGCCGGTCGCCCACGGGCTGTTTTTACCGTCGTTGCCTTCGGCGGGCATTCCGTACCCCCGCAATTATTCGAAATTTCCGTTCGATATCTCTTCCTCGGGGCGGCAGGGAAACTTTATTTGACCACGATTAGCAGCCCGTGCCACGTCGATGGCCGTCGTGCGCCGGAGACAAATGGCGGTCCACGATATCGCGGTGAATTATGAGCTCTATTTCGCGGATCCTTCGACGATTGGATTACCCGATCGGATGCACGTATTAAAGTGCCATTAGCTACTTCTACTCCTTGCTAGCCTCTATTCTTTTTGGTTTAATATCGACGAGCTCGATGGAGTTGGGACCGTTTACTGCTCTCTACTTTGCAATGCTTCGTGCTTGCGTATAGGATAAATGATGGACGCAGTTGCCAGTGTCTACTTCACTAGAACGGAATGTCGTCGATGAGACAAGGTGGCCTCTGCGAGAGTTCAGTGGCTTGCCACTGATGTAAACGTTCGGACAGAGCAAGAATGTGCTTGGCGACCGGCCATTGTGCCTGATCGACATTTTTCCTTTCTGGAATCAAGACACCGGCAGCTTTAAATAATGGCAGCGCTCTCACGGGCACGTGAATCGGACCCAGACCCTCCGATACGAGGAGATTCTTCAAAAAGGATTTTTATACCTTTCATTCGGAGAATTTTACGATTTTCATTCGTTTCCTTGTCATCATTTTCCTTATTTGTTGGCTTCTGTATCGTCCTCTAAGTCGGAAGCTTCATCTGCGAGTAGATACCTTGGTGTATCATATTAATATAAAGCTTTCAGTTGGAAAACGACACCGTTTGATGGATAAAAGTAAACTTGTCCGAAGTAAAAACTCATTGAAAACGGCCAGCAGAGTTTCAATCAGAAGACTATCATTAACATTTTACAGGGAAATTCTGCCATTGAAATATTCATTGATTTTACCTAGGTACATATACCTAAGTGACTCGGTGTCGCGGTGGATGTCGATATAAACGTCGATGCCGTTGGAACGCCTGTAATGCGGAATTTATGGCGCGGAAATAAATGCTGCAAAAAACAGGTAAACGCCGCTGGCAAGATCTTTAATCACGGGTCCTATTCGATCATGTCAACTACAGGGACCTCTGTGCTCCACTTGCATCGCAACGCCAGAGGGGTTACAACAGTAACCACAGGATGGTATTACGATATTCTTACATCGATAAGCAATCCAAGTCAATTGCGTTGAATATTCGAAGTCAATTACGTAAAATTCTGAGACGGTACCTGTTGAAGGAAACCGTTATTGTTCCAACCAAGGGAGTCACCGATACATTGACGAACGGTTCCACCATCGCACGACTGTTCACTGGCACATTACACAAGTGATTATATTAGTGAATAGTTGCTTATTGGAGTAGCTGATTAATTAAAACGAGTCTTTTGTTATTACAATCTAAAACTTTAATTAACCCTTCCTGGTCACATTGGGTCCAATGGACCCGCTTTTCAACTTTGGAGCTTGATACCGCTAAGTTCCTGGCTTTGAAATGGCATTGACCTGACATTTTACGGAAATATGAGGTTACCTCTTCCGGTAAAGACCGTCAGTTTTTGAATCAGAAAGTTCGTTGGTGAGTAGCAGCCGTTACAAAAACACCGGTTTTCAGCACAATCTGTACGAAAATAAATTGAAAAATAACGAAGGTAGGATTGTTTTAGTAAAAAAGTTCATTTTTCAGGACTTTACACCTTTCCGATTTTTTTGGTACATGTTGTCATTTCATTTCTTACTAAAACGCGACTATTCCATATTCTACAATATTCAAAGTGTGTATCACAATTTTTGGCACTAGACGGGACTGATACAATTCGTACAGTAACTGTTTAAAAATCGGCCGGGTCCATTGGTCCCAGTGTGACCACCGCGTAACTTTACAGAAGTGTGACCACGAAGGGTTAAGAAAGAACTTGGAATATACGTCTGTAATAGTCAAGTCGTTAAGAACGAATAGCCCCATCGAAAGCCGAGAGAAATAAGATCGGTGCCCACTCGGCTCAATCCGAAAAGGAACATCTTTCCTTCTCTAAACAATAAACCATAATCGCAGTATCTCTTCATAGAGTGTTGATTGAATTTTGACCCTTATTACCATTGCTCAGAATTATCCATTAAAAATGACTGAAATTAATCGAACTCAAGCACCACGATCAATCAAAATTATAAGCAGAGACTTCCTTCCCCATCTTCCGGTTACAGCGCAGAGGATCGTGCAAACGATCCCGCCGAAAGCACCGTATCACCCAGCGAATTCCAAATCCGTACCGAGTGCTCTTAATTTTACAGCTCGACCCACTACCACGGGCCCCCCTGTAACATCCTCGGTCTCGGGGGAAAATAGCCGCCGTAGCGAAAAGAGGCGGCAATAATCGTTGGTAGGTTAATACTGGCTTTAACCGTTTCCTGACAAATTGTACGACACGTACGTACGTACGTATGTATACGGGGGGTTAACGAATGACCGGGCCAGCGAACGTTTATCGTGTCCATGGTACGGAATCGTACAGACGGGGTCGTTTCCAACTCCATGAACCGTCCAGCTGCCGGAAGCTTAAGAACCGCCCCCTGGTACAGGGAGAAACCGCACCGCCACCCGTACGGTGATCCTAAGCCCGTGTTGTTATATATCGCGCACGGATTATGCCGAAATGTGTGAACCAACACCTTGACTGGCGCGATCTGCTTCAACCCTTTCGCCCGCCGGGGAGCGATCCTCGCTGCGCACCGTCCCCACGGGCAACCGCGATCTTCTTTGGCGAAACTAACCCCTTCCCGATCTGCTACCTCATTTCCTCTTGTTAGGCACGTCACTTAAGCTTAGTTTCCGCCGGAAAGTGTTATCGATCTACACGGGCATTCGGTCCTTCAACCGGCCAGGTTACCCTCGCTCTGCCCCCGCTACCTGCGTCCATTGTGCGCGCGCGATGCACGTACACATTGGGTAATAAGTACAGATGATCGTTTTAAACTGTCCCCCAGCTGTGCTTGTAAATCGGGCACCGGGGAGGATGTCGGTAAACTGAGGCGAAGAGGTCGGTCCAGGTATGTAGGTATGTACGTAGGTATATGGTACAGGATACACCGTTCCCTTGTTTCGATAGGACGTTGATTGAAGCTGTATGGGATATAATTGAAAGCACTGCACATCATCAGGCAAAGTAAATATGGTTGCGTGTTCGCTGCACGTGGCAGAATGTCTGTGAAAGAAACCTACAGTTAACTGGATGGTCTTGAATTACGCTACTAAAAAGGAGGCGAGTATTGCATTATTTCCTGACGCATCCTCGCAGCTTTCCAAGACAAATCGAGTCAAAATATTAGGACAAGCTTAACAAAGGGTATTCCGCAGTTCTGCCTTTTAGGATATCCTGTTACAGGTAAAACAGGTAGGTATGCAGCTCTAATAAATGTCTATAGATCGGCGGCTATCATCGCGATGTTTCTGCTAACAATAATTGCTTGGTCCATAATAGTTGAACCGAGTCTTGAATATAATTGACATAGAGGCGCACAAATTTCTCGCTATCTGATATTCAGATAGAGGGGGAAGGTGTCTAAAACGATCCCCTTAAGGCGTAAGTCATATAAACAATACAAATGCAGATTATTTAAATAAAAGTAAAGCAGTTTTTGCGAGTTATTTTATCTACCTTATTATTGGCTTAGATCAAATTTAGCTACCTGATCAATTATACATTTTACTCGCATTTTTTTGAAGGCATACTAAACGATCATTTTGTACACCTACATATGTGTATAAAATTCTGTAAAGTACCAACTGTAAACACTTTCTAAAGTTCTACTGCTCTAACAAGTGCACGTCAGCCAAACCTCATGTAAACTTACATTTAACGAATTTCCTGGTCTGGTTCCTGCTGTCCGCGGAATATTCGACGTGGTAAAGTGACATGTTGTTCCTTCATTCTCATTTGCAGTCGGCGCAAGAGCGTGGCAATGGAAGCAGAATACAAGAGGAAGACTTTGTGGGACGTCCACGTGATAGCAGTCACACAGCCCCGAAATAGGGGGTGTATGATTTCAAAAGATGGGCCAAAAATAAATGGAAATATGGGACGGGCTGTTCGTATGAAAGGTGGAGGGGTACGCGTGGAAAGCTGTTGTAAGGTGATACTGGCCGGTTGAACCCTCCAACACCGGCTCCCGTTCATGTCCCACCTTTCTCTCGAGATATGCCCGCAAAAAGGATCGGATTTGTTATGACATGAAACTATTCGAAACTCGATCTTAAAGGGGAAAGGGTTTAATATTTTGACAAGGGTCTTCCGTCCACGGCGTACGTGTCATTGCACATATTTCCGGTACAAATCGTTTTATGCGATCGTGCCAGGTATAACCGATCGTGACACTTTTCGCCTTCAGCCGAGGATCTTATAGAAACACACCTGCTTCGGAAGCCTGGCGGCCCTTCCAGTTGGATAAACGAATCACGTGTTTCTCACGTATTACACGCAACAAGGATCTGAATTGGGTAAAAATTAACCCTTCCTTTTACAAACTTTGATATCGGTATTAGGTGCCGAACTCGCAGCAGAATTTACAATTTCGTAGTTTCACTCAATTCAATCACATTTGTGCACTTAGCAGTTCTGAATATTTATTTCGGGGGAGGAAAGGCAGCGTGCTCGAGACAGGAAGGATACGTATTTTTCTGAAATTCCCCGAAAGCGTGACTCTCTTGCGAGTTTCCACGGGGAACGGACGTTGAGCTACCTACCGCATTTCCCCTCCGTCTGTCACACGATAGCCACGGAAATAGGAAAGTAACGAGGAAAGCGGCGGACAGATAATAAGGGATTTTACGCAAGCAGACGAAATTCGCGCCGTCTGTCGAGTGCTTCCATCATTGCATCCTAAACAATGAAGATTAAACGGCCGCGAGCGGTCCGCTGAAGCGTCAATCGGTCTGTCTCCAGTCAATCTTAACGTACTCCAGGTAATTGACAGTCATTTAATTAGCACACCCCGAGAAAATATAATGGACCTGGGCGGCTTCCTAATTTTCGAAAAAAAAATCATTGATTTGACAAGGAAAAGCTCCGGGACCAAGTCAACGCTACTACTCACACACACACACACACACACACACACCACTTCGTTAATAATTCGATTCACGTTTCACAGTCCACTGTAACCTTTATTCCAAAAATGCACTTTCAAACGAAAACGTGACAGAGTGTGATTACAAGTAATTTTATTTCCACGTGTCAGTATAATTTCATTTGTAGAAACAAAAGCGTCCTGTTTACCGAAAGTCCGTTTAAACGTTAAGAGCCGTACTGCTAAATAAACTTACTAAATAATCTGTTAGAGGCGTGTTGGATCTCTCGAGGGGACTTGGAAGCTTTGATAGTCGGAGGTGTTGGGTACGTCTCGAGACGGATGACACGCCAACGGCTTCCTGAGTGCACGGTGTACCGTGTCAAAGGCCTAACGTCGCGGGATTCCCACCTGGGGACGAATAATTATAATTAACCAGGTCGAATCAATTTATCATTGAATTCGTCGCGAGCTGTCGACCCCGATCTCTGCGTTCGCTGTCGCGTTGCGAATGAGACGTTCCGATTCACAAGCGTGCATGCGTTCACGAATCCCGAGATGTGTCCCTGACCGGACCGTCCGAGTTAGGCGAGCGCAGGCGTCCGCGACGCGGAAACCCCGATGCTCGTCCTCGAATTGAATGGAACTGCCTGTTACAGTGGCCAGGGCAATTAACCGTTGCATTCGACTACCGTGTCCTTGCACGGCCGCCGAGAGAAAACAAGGTTCGGGTCCTCTTGCGGATGCTCGTAGATTCGCGGCAGCTCATCCGGACCGCGCCTGTTGTCTACCTGCTACTGGAGTTCGGTTGGCCGAATAGGCCACTCTAATTCGTTGCAATCAGGGGAACCTTCGCTGCTGTTTGCCCACCTTGTTGCGCCTCTATTAGTTCCGCGTCAGAAGGCATGCTCACGTGATTTGTATCCCCAATGCGCCGCCCCGTCTGGACCAGAGGCGTGCGTAAGTCCCGCATTCGAAGAAGCTCCCTGTGTCCCCGTAGCACGGAGAGCTTGCCTTTAACGTGATTGTAATTCCGGGTAAATACATTTCTAGGGATTCCGTAGTTTCGATAGAGGATGGCCTGAATGATAATTTTTTGGGTCATCACTGTGGCGGGACGTTTGAAGTAATCATTAATTATTACAGGATCTTGCATCAGGGTGGACAGAATAGAAGGAGATACGCGAACGTCTGCGTGACAATCTCAGCAGTATATGTAATCAATAATTCGTGTCTGTCGTGCTTCTAACTTATCAATTCGTCAGGCGATAAAGATCACATAAAATATTAGGTGCAATCAATATCAGAGATTCTGGTATAAATATGTGATAAAATTTTAATAACTCTTACTATTTCTTGCTTGTTACGTAGGTAGCAACTACTGCACTGTGCAAATGACGAACATAACACTAACATCGTTATCACAAATTGATATATTAAGAAACTGAAGATATGTCTATCGCGCGATGCTCGTATAATTCAAGAATAACGACATAATTCAGTCACTTCCACTTCAAATAGCTAAAAGTGTACGCATGTCCCACCGCTAGTAGATAATTCCGCCAACAGTCAGTCACCGCGAACAGTAAAGATTACACATGTTGTCCAAGTTTATCTAGTATTTTATCGCCAAAATGCAAGGTAACGTTACTATCATTTTTTTATGACTGAATTTTTTTACAACTTACTGAAATGTTCGTAAATACATGTGGATAATGCTGATCGGTAAAACTTGCGTAATTTGTTGTGGGTCGTCCCTGAAGAGACTAGAGGATCTCGTCCCCCCAGACGAGAATACCCTCTTAAAGTATAAAAGCTCTAGATTCCGAGATAAAGAGAAAAACAGCCGTCTGTACGCCCCGAAAATCGACATTCATCGTAGAAATCGTCTTCTCCTAGTCGCTATTTTAATAATTTTGGTTTAATTCTTTTTTCGGTGGTCCTCTCTAAAATTACAGGTTCTATGAGAAACATATTCCAAGGAAACCTTTGTACCTATCTTTATTTTTAAGCTCAATATCAGGTTAAACCCAAAGACACTTTTTCTAAACCACCGTATAATCAACCTTGTGTGGTGCCATTTTTAAAATAGATATGTCGACAAAAAAATATTTGTTTACTATACTTGATAGTAATAAACATTGTGTAAAGGGAAAAGTCTGCGCTTGCTTTCATCTCCTTGCAATTAATTCGCAAAAAGAACTTGATTTTCGAGCGACCTGACTGCCTCAGTAATCCACTTAAACGAATAATTTAACATGCAGGAAATACATGATTTGGATACTTCATAGCTGGTTACGGATAACATTTCTCAAAGCCTGCAAAGAAAGAGGCAGGATTCACAAAAATTCGGGTTACCCATGAGAATAGCGTTGTTTCGCCAAATTCGCTATTACGGCAGCTCCTTGTTTCCCCTGCGCGCTTATCTAGCAGTAATTTCAGGTACGTCTCAGGATTCTTGCGTCAGAAGACAGGATCATCCGGCGCCGAAAGACTTTAATCGGACCGGATACATCGCAGTGCCGTGGTCTCTTACCCTCCTTCTACTTCTTGTAATAGAAAATATAAATTCATTGCGTGGAATAATAAACGTCGCCGGCGGGATAGTACGGGTAAGGTCGCGATGCAGATCTCGGTTCGAAATTACTATTCCAATTGCATCTTTGCAGCGGTAACGTCCTGGCCGGCAGAGGAACAGGAAGGGTTAAGGCAGCTGGAATGCTTAATTTGTCGGAGATAGTAAAATCCGTGGGTTTAATACATATTTATAAAGCGCATTAATGTAACGCAAAGAATATTCATGAAAATCTTTCCGAGCGCGTTACGGCGCCCCAGTACCCTGCCCTTCTATTTTCGAGAGAACAGAAGTAATATGCCGAGGATTGCGGCCAGATGTTAGACGCAAGCACCGATGCAAGTTATAATCTTCCTTATCCCGTGTTGCGATTTACCTCATCGCGCGACGGAAAGTCGCTCGTCCTCGCGAACTTCCTCTTTCTGACTATATTTCTCCCTTTCCCTTTGAAAGCAAAGGGAACCGGGGGAAACGGGTCGACGCAGAACAAAATGAAATATTGATACGCTGACGAGGGGAGGAATACGTATGTATAGTATACTTATTGCAAAAGTGGATCATGAGGACTTTCATGTGTGGAATATTGAGGGTAACGGTTGCTTAGCAATACAAATGCCTTCTTCCATAGTTAAAGACACATCGTGTGTTTTGAAATTATTCTTTTATTACCGATTTGATTATACTTGCGACGAATACAATTGTTGGTGATTAATAACGGTATTGTATTGGAAATTACACCAATTTAAAGAAATTTGATAATCTTCCATGGCGTCGATGGCGGTCAATTGAAATTTCATTCACTTTCAATTATCGCACCTCTGATGAGGAAAAAGGATACTGCTCTGAACATTCAGTTACACGATAGTAACGTGAATTGCCGAGGTCCATGTTTACTCCGAATTGTTGATCATTACTTCATTACTACAACCCACATTCTTTCTAATAAACAGAAATGAAACAATATTAAATATCTATTATTGAGGGAAACAGAAAATGGTGTAACTGATCGTACATACCCTGCAGAAGGCTTTTATTAAAAAGCTGTGGCAGGGGTTACGGACTTTTCCACAATTTGGTTGCTTGTAAAAATCAAATCATATAAAATCAGTATAATTTCTAGCAACAATTCTAACTACGAATCAGGTGGTATAAGTTTTTTTACTTACTCCTGCTGCAGGTGTTACGAAGTACCCTACCATGAAAACAACGAAGACTACGAGAAAAAGTTTAGCTCCCTGATACGTACCAGTTTCTTCTTGTCGATTCCTGACGCTTTTAATAATAACGTACACTTGTCGTTCTCGCTTATATATAAGACTTGGAAACGCATAATATATTTCATGTCAGAATTTTAACACCGAAAACAACTTCTCGTGACCGACGTGCTGCAAGCTTATCACTTCATGGAGCGATAAAATTCACACATAACATACAAAGCGATAAACGGAAGTATCGCCTTCGTACCGGTACTCCCTGTATCGATTTGCCGAGTGTGACTATAAATACTTCCTAAACTAAATTCGTCGATAACAGGAAAAGGCCAGCGTTTTTGTTCGTTCTGTTTCGCAACTCCGGCAGGTTTTATTAATTCCGCTGCCGAAGGTTTGCCGAATGTTGCTCTTAAGTTTCGACCCGCGTAGCTTGTTCCAGGTCGTCCGTGTTCCCGTTGACAAATTACCACTTAAGTGCCTAAGCTGTTTTCTGTCTCGTAAAACAAGAAAGAACACTTCAAGTTTCGATGAGCTTACACATCGCCGTGTCATGCTACCTTGCTGAAAACACGTCAAAGTAGATGCGGCCGTTCGTGAAATAAACTCTGCCTGTATCCTCCACTTTTTCTTCACTTCTTCTCAGAAAAACGAACAGTCTTCGCTTGAGAGTAATGCGAAAATCAATAGTGAAACATCGACATCGATACCGTGCCGATAAATATCATTTTACTATTTAACCGAAACGTTCGAGGTACATGAAAGTTCTCGCCACGTTTGGACGACAATAGTTTTATTTGCACCCATTGCTATTCCATTTCTTATTCAAACGAGTCGCACAACGAGAATCCCATTCTCGCTAACAAAGTGTACTGTATATTAATTATTAATTAATCGCGATGTTAATTTATACTGGTAATGTTTACCACAAAGTGTTCTTCCAAGGTTTATTTATAAATACATAGAGAGGCTCGCCCAGCAATTCATTATCTGCCGACGATAATGTAAGGAGTGAAAATAAAAAGGACGTGTTCGTTTGGCTGGTTAGCAACAACTAACTGTTTTATTCGCAACTCGGCTGCGGACGGAGGCCTGCCGCGATCGTCCTCTGTTTTCGGCCGGACGCGAACGCCTTGTCGCCTGGCGCGCTTTACAAACGTGTTCTTACAATTATATGTAATTAGTTGCACAAAGGTCGATGTAACAGGAAGGTAAAAAAACAATGGGCGTAATACACCACCGCGGGGAATGCTTTATTCCATTTAAACCATTAATTAAGTTAACAATGAGCTCGTATCGGTTAACTGTTGAAATAATAGTTGAAACTATACTGAGTAGTCTAGCCGCGTGTATGAATTAAAGGGGATGGAATAATCCTCGCACGAATTTCGTCTGAAATTTTATTCTTTCCCCAACATTTGCGCCCCACAATGAAGATCCTGTCCAAGAAATAACTACGATTAGAAACACGTTTTCACAGAACTTCTTGCCCCCAATTCAGAATAAAATTACTACAATGCCCAACCGACTGGCTAATAACAATGTTCACCGGTTGATAGGCAAACAAGTGAATAAAAAAACCGAATCGTTTTCCCCATTCGGTGTACGGAGACATCTGTTCCGTAACTGTATACACCCTGGATCGATCGCTAGGAGCCCTCATTCTGGAGGAACACGTGTTTACGTACTCGCGAACGTTCGCGCGACCGTATCGTAAAGCATATAAACGAAACGGCGCATTGTTTCCTCGTTGGAGTAACAAGAGTCACGCGGAAGTACCGGCTGGGATCATTTCGCGGATATACGAGTTTCGTAACACCCCCGCGAACGGAAGGGAGCACAGCTCGTTGAGGAAGTTTCACGACTTAAGCCCTGCGCTTCGTCTTTCTTCCCCGTTCTCGCGGCGAGTGCGCCGGCGACGGTGTATCCAAGGAAAATCCTCGGCCAGGTATCGCGAAGTTATCGCAAGACAATGAACGGCAGATCAGGTAACTTAGCGACTAGCGCAAAATCGAACTAAAGGGCCGCTCCTGCCAGCGCAGATAAAGTTGCCCCCTTACCGTGCACTTCTTTATTTTTCCCTCTCCACTTCGTTTCTCCGCCGACGTTGTGCTCCTCTTTCCCCCATCTTCGACGCGCCGAGGCACCGTTTCACCCTCTTCCCTTCTTCCGCCCGTTCGTGCCCCTCTTCCTTTCTCCCGCGGTAAGATACTACTTTCTATTTCCTTCGACGTTTTCATTCGAACGAATAAGAGGATACGCGTTTCAAAGAGAATCCTGATCTCTCTCGACTGATTCTGACAGAATGTGCTGAGATCTGATATTTTTTTCTTTCACAGAAAGAGCGAGAGGTAGAGAGGGCGGTTGGTTCCTTTTGAAGAGGGGAATTGTATATTACGGGGAAATGAAAAGTTCTGGCTGGCAGATTCGAACGGAGGATTCTAGGAGTTGATGGGAAACTTTCGGCGAACTTTAAGTAACCTGGGACTTTTCGTTCGGCTGGATGACAATTTTTATAGAAAATTCAACGGGCGATATGAGATGTGTTGTATATGCTCTTTGATATCGAAACAAACGTTGCTTCTGTAGCGGCAAATGAGACTGCAGATGGAATGGACGCTTTTCTACCGAGTTAACTCTCGGCCCTGCGTTCACCATTTAATTTAAACAGACGAGGCTCTATCATGCTTCCTATTCCGCTCAGCGAACGCTAAATTCCCTCCGAAACCTGAATCCTTTATTTTAACACTCTGTAGGACACGCGAAACCAAATTCCTGTATCTCCCTGACGCAATAAGTTCCCGTTACTACCGGGCGAAATTTACCATAGTAATAAGGGGCAGCCGAAAAATATGTACCACGATCCACGGATCTTGCCGGCCATGAAATCTTCCAGATTTACATAAGGGCCTCATTTGCATGAACTTATTAAATTTTTGGCATGAGTAGTAAAACATCGTACGTAGATACGGGCAAAACTACCGGCAGGTGGACTTAATGTGTTTTAATACAGGCTCCATTTTTACGAGCGAACTCCCGGCCAGCAGAAAGCGTAAAATTCCTCGCGTCTGTTATAGTCCGGCCTTAAATTTGCGTAATGACAACTTCCTCCCTCCGTCTCTGCCTGCCCTTCTTCCACCGCTGCCCCTCCCTTCCTCTCTCTCTCTCTCGCGCTCAAGGTTTCGGCGCAAATAGACGTACACGGACACTCGCACACGCTCGCCTGTCCGTTCGTTATGCCCCCAAAGACATCCGGCTTAAATGCGCATCCACAATGAATTTCGACGCAATTCTGATTCGCCGCGCCTCAAGCCCATGCAAATACTCGTCTTTAAACGAGGTGACAGGAAAGCGTCCCATCAAGGATCCAGCTCCTTTGTCTCCTCACCGGCGGCTTTCTGGCCTCTGTAAGAACAATAAAACCGTAGGAGCCGCGGATTTCACTGTGAATTTAAAAGGGTAAATTGAACGCTGCTTAAGCGATATTTGCATAAAAGAGGGGACCGCCGTTGACGAAATGCTAGCGGATGAAAATTACTCTTTCGCCCTCGTTACTTCGAGGAAAGAGACGGCGTTTCATTCTTTGATCGCAGCCAAACCGACCCCACCATAGACACATGCAGAAACGCAATTAAAAATCTCACCGTAAATCACGCAAGATTCTAAGTGAATTCTTGCATTTTGAATGCGAGCACCCGAGATGACGCGCGCAGTCTTGCCCCGCGCCGCGACTCACTGGAACCACCTTGCTCGCTACCCGCGTCCAAAGCGCCGCGATTTACCATTACGATTGCAATTTTACGAGCGTAACTGCGAAGTTATAATTACAGGTTTCTTGCAGCAAAGATCCGCCTTGCGTTCCGCGAACTTTCCGCCGCGCTTTGCTTAGTCGCGGCAAGGTTGTAAGAGGCCGGGATGATTTCCAATGGAACAAAGGGACCGCCCCGCTGAACATACTCGTGCAGCTTTCTTGATCGTTAGAGCGACATAATTCTCAACCAACTTGCCGTCTTATAATTCGCATCCTAAGAATAATTAAGCTCTTCTGAGATTTCAGAACAGGACGACGCTGGTGGCGCTTCGTAAATGGCTCTATCGATGACGCAGTTCTAAGAGAGAAACATTCATGGCGCGTCAAACGCACCAGTTGCTCCGGACGGCCACGATATTACCCGCCGAAATATCGCCGGACCGAAGAAGCGGGGTCCGAATAGTTGCGGCACGTAAATTGTTCCTCTCAAGCATGCATCACCGAGCCGGCGTGTGTATATTAGGCAACGATTTGCGGATTAGAAACTTGGTCTGAGCGGAGTTGCCGAGACGCGTTGGCAGACTACGTAACTAAGTAACAGCTAAGGAGACGGCGAACTTGGACGCGATTACATCCCGAATTTGTTATGGCGCCGGCCTCGAGTTTGAAACGTGCCTCGCAGCTCTCGGGCGCAAACCGCCCCACGCTTACGTTAGGACGCAGTATGCGCAAAACTACCTCACGAGGGAAACGGCACGAGCGAAGCGAGCGGGCAGATAAAATTCCAGTTGGAGATTTTAATTTTATGTATCAATAAAGTTCAAACTCGTTGCTCTATACAAACACTTGATACCCCGCTTTCACGCGCACTTTAGTCTCTCCGTTACTCCGTGCCCTTTCGCCTTAAAAACTTGGAACTTTCTAAACGCTTGGACGGCAACGCCTGGACGACTCTTCAACTGTGATTCCGACTCGCTCGTACCGCGACTACGACCCTCAGTCGTTTCCTCCGACTTTTTTATCCCGCGATTCATATGGCCATACCTTGACCCTAAAACCTATTCTCAAGGGCCGTTTGAACTACTGCAACGAGCTGTGCTGCGCGCAAGCCAGCAGGTTACGAGCGTTTTGACGTTTATTCCGCCGTAACAAACAGCGTGGAAGACATTTAAAGCGCTTTAAGTGAAAAAGAATTTCTCGCGAAACTGAATTTGTCCCGGGGAAATTGTGGCGCGCGTAGGGGCCAGAGGAAGGTGTTCCACGGCCGAGGGAATCTTGCGGGCACCAGGTGCGGATGATAAATGTGTGGGAGAGGTATCAAGTAATTATTTGCTGCGAGTTATGGATTAGTTGAAGCTGGGGATGCATGGGTTCTTGGAACGTTCGTAGAGATATCCTGCGAGTTAATGGAGAAGAAGTCAAGAGGAAGGTGGTGGGCAACGTATTAAGGGGTTACATACGTTCTCTGCGCCTACTAATTGATCACTTTTGGGATTCTTTTCCTCGAGAGGTGTGAAATAAATTTAAATTTTACAATTGTATCTTCTTCTTGGGGCCTTTATTCATATAAAAAAGAATTATTTGACACACTCTTGTCATATATTGCTGTTCGTTTTCGGCGGTTGCAGCAACCTCTGCGCCAAGCAGGGGGCCTTCTTATCAGCATGATAACTCCAACAATTTACAACCTTCTTTCATGAACTTTGCGTTAATCTATGCAGAATTACATTCTCTAAGGGCCATCGGGCCGAAGTTTTGAATTTTTAGAAACGATTAGAAAAATATGAAAATTATGCCATTTTGAAGGAAGCAATCGGTTTTCCTCTAGAATTTCGATCTTTAAATGGTAAAAAAATGTTAAAAATTTCAAAAAATGACCCGATGGCCCTTAGAGAATGTCATTCTGCATAGATTAACGCAAAGTTCATGAAGAAAAGGTTGTAAATTGTATAAGTTATCATGCTGATAAGAAGGCCCCCTGCTTGGCGCAGAGGTTGCGGAAAACGAACGGCAACATACGACAAAAATGTGTCACGTCAATTTGTTTATATGAATAAAGGTCCCGAGAACAAGATACAATTGTAAAATATTCGATTTATTGCACCTCTCCCGAGAAAAAAAATCCCAAAAGTGGTAAATTATTAGGCGCCGAGAACGTATGCAACCCCTTAAGAATCCCTTTGGTCTAAACTCTTGGCGGTCACACCGGTGCGTGTTCTGACAAAAGACGGCGGCTTTAACTTCCCCGTGATCCAGTAACTTCTGCCTGATCCGTGAACCCGCAGAGGGTGTGCCCGGCCAACAAAGCCGTTCGCCCAAGAAATCGGTCACACGGATGTTCGACATCCGAACTTCATCAGCGCACCGGGCGCGTTCCAGGGGCAGGGGACAATGTATCCCATGCAATTTACCGTCTCCCTAAACTTCCGGGAACTTACGCCCGTAAGGAATAACCTCCTGCTCCCCGGTCGGTCGGTGGTCCTCGAGTTTCCAACTAGTTAACATTACAGCCGCGCGTATATAATATTCCATCTCCGCTCCGTTTCGACTTAAGCATCGAGCGCGATACGGTGGCGGCTGGCAGGGGCGGCAGAGGGCCGGGGAGGGCTGGCGTTATGGATCGGCGAGAAAATACGCGACCGAGGGTGCAATAAAACGCGCGAACGCCTCGGGACAGCGGCGAGAAGCGGGGGCGGTTGCTTTCGCCCTAAAGGGGAAACCAATAAGAGCCCGAACTCTTCATTAAAACTCCACGAAGCTCGGTGGAGCGCGACGCCGGGGCTAGAGATGGCTAAAAAGTCGTGAGAGGGGGCGTGGGGTGGAGGGTGGGCAAGGCTCGAGTACCTCTCCCGCGACAGCCCACTTTTTTCCAACCTTTCACCCTTTCTCCTTTTTTCTTTCTCCTCGCCATCGCCCTCGCCCTCCGTCCGATCGGCGCTATGAACCTAGAGGCGCGAACGAAGGGGGCGGAGGGCGGGGTGAGGGATATTAAAAGTTATTCCGGCATCGAATAAAATATCCCAAGTTCTCGCGCGACGAACTTTCCACTGCGGCCCTCCTCCATTATCGCGAAGTCCCTCGTTGCCCGCGAACGATATTCGGTGAAACGAAGCGACGGCTGCGCGAGACGCGCGGAGACGAAGGGGCGCTTCCGTTCATGAGCCTTAAATGAATCTTCCGCGGCGGGCTTTGGCCGACTCTGGCTTACTTTACGCCGCCGTATATTCTTCCGGCCGGTCTTATCGCGCGACGTACCCAGGGATTACCCCGCGAGAGGAACTCCACGTAGGAACTTTGCGTACGGGGTCCGGGGTCGCACGTGTCTGAACGGCCCGAAGATACGCGAATTCCTCGACGGCACCGGCTCATTGTGCGGGCGACGCACGTAACGCGGCGCCCGTAACAAGGTGGCAATTAAAACGATAATACGCGGGCGCTAGGATTTTCGCGGGACCCCTTGGAGCGCGCATATACATACGCAGTGAAGGATCTTTCAGTGGCGAAGATAAGTGGAGGACGAAAGGAGGTCCCAGAACGTCCACGTTCGTAATTAATTGTTCGTGTTCTGCTCTCGCGTTTATTGCGCTATCGATTAGTCACTGCTAGGAACCTGGCAAGCTTTGCTCACAACTGCCACGAGAAAGTGCAGGGCTAACCGCGTTAGCCTATCGGGAGTAATCGGCAGTGAAAAATTCGCGTTCGATGCTGCGCCCATGCCCAGAGAACACGCGCGAGAAGGGCTGCGGAGGGAGACAAATTTTATTTACCTTGCTCGCTACAACATTTTTTGCCACGGTAAAAATTTCATTTCGCCCTTAATCAGATTGAACGCAACTATGTCGCATGCTGGCGCACGCAATCGAATAAATTTTCTGGTCAGGCCTTGTGACGCAGCGCGCCGGTGTTTGACCACGATCCATTTTATGTCATCGTGACGTAACGCATGCGTTACTTATGCGGTTATATCAAAGGGGCTCCCGTCCTGCGTGTGTTTAAATGTAAACTGGCGATATTAAAACACCGCGTTGCCGTGTACGTACGAGAAGCCGGGCGTGCCACCGTATATCCGCTCTATAAACATCCGTAACGCGGCGCACATCACACAGAATACAGTGCAAAGGCAAATAGAACTTTTGCTTCTGTTCAAGTGTCGGTTGAAGTTGGGAACTGGTATACACAAACATTAATTTAAACGATATACTAAGGAAGAGCTAATATCTGTTCTCTCTGGCTGTCGCTATTAACAGTCTACCCCTTCGAGCGGAACATCGTTTTGATGCTTAAATCGAGACCTCCCACGTTTCAGTTGTTCGTCAACGGCAGGCAAGTAATATCTTATTACATATTATGAATTATCACAGTCATAGCGGCGGAAATACATAATAATTTCTGGAAGTCTTCGGGAACTCCGAGAGGCGAGTACGAAAGCGGATATTCCCCCAGTCTGAAATATTCTACTTCCTTCAGCTTTTGCACCGCTCGATTTCTCATGTGGATTTTGCAAAATGGGATGTTTGTTATGTTTAAGTAAAGGTGGTAGAAGAATAAAGTGAACTTAAAATAAACTGCGTAAACACATTTAGAAACATCCCTCTATTAGGGCACTCGTTAAAACTCTCTCTCTCTCTCTCTTTAAACTCGCTCAAGACATAAAAGTTCGCTGAACTCTCTATGACTTCCCGTGTATGTTCCCTCTAAAAACTCTCTAAAAAACTGGAAGATACATTTTCACATTCGCAGTACCGTCTTAGCAATTCTACGGGTACGTTTATGTTGGAGCTGCGACAGAAATTATAAGAGCGTCGATCAGAGCAACGATAATAGCTGCACGAAAATATCTGTTTGTGATGTGTTTATAGCGGAACTGTCATTATATTATTATTTCCGTCGTTTAAGGTTTCGTGAAGATTTTTTGATAGGTATGAGCGATTCTGAAGAAGAATTACCTATTATTCTTTTCAAGTGCTGTAAAATGGTACATCGGAAGTCTACGCCGTAAACGTAAACATTGGAAACTTTTGATTACATTTTGTCCAAGATATCGGATAAGATTTAGCAAAAAGCTTGACCTACCTGAACCCTGTATTCATTGGTTTTATACATTTTAGCATCTGGAAAAAATAAATAAAATTTTTTTTATAAAAATGTATAAATTCAGACCATTTTTAACGATAAAAAGAAAACAGGGTATTTCTCCTTTCAACGGGATCTAGGTGCGGGCGCTAAAGGGTTTATAAGGTCATTATATGTCGATGAGATCGGCGATAATAGCGAAGAAAAAGAAATATTTCTTTCTCGACGCTTTTATCGTTGGTCATCTACTTAGTAAGCGTTGCTCTGCTCGCTGCTCCAATGTAAACAGTTCCATTATAAAACAATATAATGTATTTCGACGCTTCGCTCTTATCGTCGCTCTGATCGTTTATCGCAGCTCCAACATAAACGTACCCTAATGCGTACCTACAGACATAAGCCCGAAATGTTCCCTGAAAGCGAGTCAGTCACGCATCTTCCCGCAAATCATTGCCAGCTGAATAATAAATCAACTTCTGCAAGATGTGCAGCGTTATTGTCAAACTTCCCAGCCATCGAACGCAGACGGAACCCAGCAGCTGAAACCCACCGCCCATCACGCAACGGTAATTGAACGGTCGAGTTTGCATTAAGTTCCACGAAGCTCTCGCAATGGCAACCCTTCGCACTACTGATCAATACCAAAATATTAATCATATCGAGTACGATACAAGGCTCACGAATAAGAGGCAAACAGTGTGGCGCTGTATTTGCTTGGTAAACGCTGTCCTTGCAACGGCATTAACGCTCGAAATTGCTGTTTTGACAGGTACTTTGTGCGTCGATAGGGAGGATATATCGAATATTCATGGCATCGACCGGTAACAAATTCCCTTGGCTGCGTGCACCTTCAGTCTTCCAAATTGTACTTCCAATCGAGCGACGTCTGAGCCTCGAAATTCCTTCTCTCCTTCGTTTCCTCTTCTTCTCCCCAGCCCCCGACTCCTCCCCGCGGCCGTTCCCCTCTTCTTTTTTTTTACCGTTGCCGGTACGAGACTCCCCTTTCCACCGCCAAATCCACAGGGAGTCCGTGGGATTTGAGCTTTACGGATTTGCGGCGTGCCATGTCGAAGTGGAATACGTCTCGCGAGGTACGGCATAGTAGTCGAACTCGGCGCCGGATCAGACGGATCCGTTACCTCGCCCTTTTCTCTGCAATCTTCGCGCCGCTTTCACGATAGGAACCGTTTCGAATTCCCCTTTGATCAACGCAACATTTGTCTCGCGATCGCATAGATTCCCAGAGCGTTTCCGCCGTTCGTTTCTTCCTTATCTTTTTTTTTCCTTTTCCCACCCTCCTCGTTCCATTGCCCGCCGGTAAACCGACTGGGAAGTTTTCCTTTAGTGGAGGATACGCTTCGATCGGTATTGCGAGGACGAGGCACTAACTTTGGAAACGGTTTTTAATACCTTCGGCTCCCTGCGCTCTCCGTCCTTTGCGAGTGTTTTGTTATTTCAGCAGACGACGTACTAAACGCCGAGTCTTCTCCGTTCAGTCGACGGAAAAACAATTAATTAGCGTAGTTGCAGGGGACGTCGGAGGGGAGGTGGGAATTAGGTTTAAAAATCGGCGCAGTGAAATTAATTACAACCAGCGGGGAATCGATTGCAGGTCCTTGGATAAAGCTTTCCACGGTGCATTCGCTGGCGTAATTGGTTCAACTTTGTGCTTTTCCGTTCCCGTTAAACACCTCATTTAGCATCGCGATTGTTGCTATTATCGTCATCGCAGGGGCGAAACGTTCCGGAGCCGCTGTTCCCGCATAATGGAACGTTCACCGCTGAGAACTCTGTTTGATGTTGTCCCGGTGTAATTTGTTTCGCTAGGCAGCTGTAAAGATAGTCGTTGGGAATGATTATACGTAGCTGAATCCCGTTGACGCGTGTTCCGCGTCCAGATATGTGGCGCGGTAAGGCCACTGGCATGCTCGTTGGAATTTCCCAAACTGGTATTTTCTGCCACGTGAATTCGCCCGAAATGTAATGCGGCCGTATAGAGAACGCTTTTTTATCGTCCGGACAGCTTGTAGTTTATTTCGTTTCGATCGAAATTCCGCGCCGCGGCCGATGGAATTCACCCGAGAATCGCTTCCAAAAATATGACCGCATTTTTTTTATTTCCCGCCGCCCGTCAGTCGCGCTTTTTTAAACTGATGAGCGTAATGCTGGAATTTCCACTGCTGCCCCGAGCTGAATGATGCGAGCCGCTCGTAGGCAGTTGAAAAATTTCCGATAGTAATGCAGAGGAACAATTTGTTTTACCCATTAGTGGCGCGGATTGGCGAGTAAAATTAGTAACTCCGGTATCTCGTAAAATTAAAACTATCCGATGGAATTATTAACACGGGCGTTACAAGGTTCCGGAATCTCTTACTCGGAAATGCTTAGCGAGCATCTGCATAATGCACTGTGTGTTTTAATTTTACAAAATCAGGTTTTATCTCATTATCTATCTCACCCATCCGGCAGCTAGAATTGCAAATCTTTTTTTTCTCTTGCCCCTGTTATTCCGCGAGGCGAAACCATTGGATTATGCACAGTTCCATTCTCACGGATCATTACAAAATTCCAGGGCGTTGAAATGCATAATGCATTGCGAGAAGGGTAAAAATAAAATAGCCGACCTGAACTTCCGCGTGCGTCGCGGAGTGTAGCGCGTTTCAATTGATTCGGATTGAACGCTTGAAACTTGCCGGCGTTTATACGAATCGTGCGTATCGATATTCAGTCGTGGGTCATGTTTATCGCGATCTCGCCACTGTCCCATCGATCGTGATTAAAAGTTCAACTGGTGAATGGTTTGAATTTTATTAGCCAACAGCGCCACTTGACTGCTTCCACTTTTAACGAAATTTTGTAATTAATTTTTATACGACGGAATGACACCGCCCTGGCTCCTGGGCCGTCGTGGCAACCCATTCAGCGTCCTTCGCTTTTTCTTCTTATTAACCTGCCACCCGGACAAACGCGATTAGCTGCATTTTTGTTCCCCGTGGCAACCTGCTTTCTAACTTCGAGACACTTAAGTGGCTTCAGGGAAATGCCGGGCGAATGGGGACGTCGCGCTGTCGGAATATTGTCCCGCGGAAATTATCGTGCCCCCGCATTATCGGAAAAAGTTCGCCTTAATTTTAATTCGGCAGCGAGAGGAAAATTTTAATTATTCCCGCCCGGTGCAGCAACTAGGGCGCTACGTGCCTTAATTGCACCGACTAAACTACGATGTATTGTTCATCGTATATGGAGTGCCGAGTCCTATAGACCTTTAGTTCCATAAACTCCCGTCGGCAACAATTTACTTTCAATTTAATACATTATACACCGACCTTTTTGCAAAGAGTTTCCATGAATGTGAAATCCACTGATTGAATTGGCTTTCCCTTTTCAACGACCTCGTCGTACAAAGACCTCTTTCGTTTTATACGGATAAAGCGGGGAATCTTATGTGGGGTGATTCGTATTATCTACATATTTATGAGGCTCTTGTTTACGCGAGCAAAGTCTGTTTGGTTCGACGCGAAAGTGAGGAGTGTCTGGGTTAGGGAATGAGGAGTGTCCGTGGTCAGA
The DNA here is from genome assembly GCA_910592295.1 of Andrena haemorrhoa. Taxonomy (NCBI): domain Eukaryota; kingdom Metazoa; phylum Arthropoda; class Insecta; order Hymenoptera; family Andrenidae; genus Andrena; species Andrena haemorrhoa. Next base: position 11,396,196 of record OU342943.1, read on the forward strand.
CACACTGTGGGAGCTGATACACCTTGTCCTACATGTGTCTACAAGTTTGCAAACGTGCACCGTTTTAGAAATTGCATCCAATGAGAGAGTTGTTCGAATTGATAAGCTCGAGACACGAGCAAAAGGGTTAACACTTGCCGATCGTTGAGAAACTTCGATTAAAGTGTGATGAACTGAGTAATTAGGTTACTGTGGTAGTAGGGAATCGTGTTAGAAGCAACGATTATGGCGGGAATAATTGCCTGGAGTTTGCGCAAGCCTTCGATATAAATGGCACTGCACGTTCCACCGGAAATGGCGCGGGGGATGGATTTTTGAGTCACTCATTTACAGGTTCGGCGCGACCGAGGAACGCGGTACACGCGTTTCCCTTTAATTAAACGAAAGAACGTTTCGCGGTGGATAATTAAATTGTCTCGGTACGTCGGCCGATCGGTCACAAAGACACGATCTCCAACGACATGAATAATGCAAAACGTCCCGCGGCGAGCGGTTTTAATGGAGCAGCTTTTAATTCGTCTTTTAATAAGAAGGGACTTTCGCGGCCTTTGCGCCCGAGGAACCACGTGCGCCGGTTAATGCACCGGTCATTAATGCTACCGGCGTCGTCTTATCCTCTGATCTTGCATACTACGAGGACATAATTTATATCCAAGTGCCATGCCGGTGGGACGCGTCTAATGACGTGTAATTGAGTTTCGCGACGGACGCGGCCTGTTTCGTTAATTCCTCTCGTCGTTGGGACGTTCGATCTCGCGGTTACCCTTTCAGACACCTTGATGATTTATGGAGATATAATGGCTGCTTGAAGGATCCACTTTGGCCTCTGTGGCGAAGATTGCGCAGACAAGCGACGTACCGTCGAATATGCAAGATGTGCTCAAACGAATAGACATTGCTTTCAGATTGTGCTTTTTAGGGAGTCTGTAGGAGTCTCCTTTTAGACCGCGGGAACGTAGTTTCTGGAAAGTGGCTCCTTTGATAATTTACCTCGATTTCGGCAATGTGAAAGTGGCCGCGCAAGAAGTTTTTGCAGCTGATCTCTCTGAAGAAGGAATTCCTGAACATTCATGTAAATGTACTTGTTCTTCAAGTTCCTATTTTCTAAGTTCATTGGGAATCATCGAAGCTTCACGAGTATCGTCATAATTCTATTGCACCCCCATCGGTGACTTTCTTTATCCAGAGACGTTGGAATGTTGCATGACTCGGCACGTCTCACAAGTCTACCAGGGAATGCTGCATATTTTAACGAGATGTCTTCCACGTGAAACGCCATACGGCTCGCGTATTTAATTATTTATTAGCCGGGAGTACTTTTACCTTTGAAGTTGCGCCGCGGGGTGAATGCGGCCCATGTATGCCGAGGGATCGGGACTTTTCTGAGTCTTGTATTTTGCGGCCATGCAGGAAGCGCATGCAAATGTACAATAAACATGAGCGAACGGAACAGCGCGACCCTTTTTAGTCCCGTAATAGATTCTTATGATCACTTATAAATCGAGGTCTAAGCATCATATCGCGTTACGGTGGGGAGCTTTGTCCTTCCTTGAATCTCAGTCATTTATGAAATATAGGAAGCTGGGGAAACGTGGAGGCAGGTCGTGGGATAAGTGAACTGGACTCCAGCCATGCATCGTTCAGACTTTAGGAGACTACCCCACCGAAGGTGGCGATTTGAAGTTCGATACTTTGTTCTTTCACTAAGAACTGACCTCATACTTCAGCCATATTCTCGGAGCACACATATGGAATAGTTACAAGATTCAATTATAGATATCTACTCGTTAAAAAGGAAGGGAAAAGCAATGGATCTTTCGCGACACAAATATTTGGCCACCGGCCAATTTTCAGTCACGAGGTTCCGACAGCGCGTCCACAATCCGATGGAGGCCAATCGCGGATGTCAGAATTATTTTTTTCCCTCCCTCGACACGGCCAAGGGTAAATCCAGCGGAATTGCGTCGTGAACAACGCGAAATATAATGCCGAATAATAGACGACAGTGTGGCTCTCTCGTTGAGGTTGGATAAAACACGTAATCACTCGCTGGGACATTTTGATTTCGCGCGAGTGAATTTACTTTCCGCGAAATCCCCGTATATTCATAATCCGCGAAGCTTGCAAAATCAACATTCGAATTGAATATTTCGATTTCAGCTGGGCTTTAATTCTTCCTGAGTGTGACTGCATTCACTGCCTTGATCCGAGCAGATGTTTGTAATCGGAAAATGATCGGAGCTGTCTTTGTATTGTCATGGAACGGGCGCGGCCAGCTGAATTTTCGACGAAAAATCGTCCCACCGAATGGACACCAAATGACCGTAGCCAATCATTACACACGGTTTTTCGAATCATCGTGATATGAGTCGCGTACGTTGATAGGAACCATGCGCGAAGATTATTACCAATTTACTACGCGTGTCTGTTGGAGCCGTGAATTAAGTGGTCATTCTACTTTGAAACGCCGAAAAATTAAGCTATTTTTAAAAATATTTTTCCCAGTAAATGCAACACATATTGAAATAAATCTTTTTGGTATTTATTAAGCTACTCTTATATTATACAGAAAAAATTTTAGAAGAATTTTGGCAAATTATTTTAATCGTTTGTTTACAGTGTCAATATGGCACCTTAAAAAAAGGTATATTCATGGCGTACGTGATTTCCCGGCTCAGGCTTATCGGAGACAAAAAATTCCGAAAAATTCTTCATCTGTACGAGTATCGCTATAGCCCCTAGCCCAAATAACAATATAATTGATTAATAATCTTTTGGAATTTTTTGTTTCGGATAAGCCCCAGCTAGGAAATCACCTACGCCGTGAAAATACCTATTTTTAGGTGCCATATTGACACTGTAAAAAAAGAATTAAAACAAATTGCCAAAATTCTTCTTAAATTTTTTTTGTATAGTATAAGAGTAGCTAAATAAATACCACAAAGATTTATTTCATTATATGTTGTATTTACTGAGAAAAAATCTTTACAAATAGCGTAATTTTTCGGCCGATCAAAGTAGAATGACCCCTTAATCAGCGCGTGCGATTTGATCGATTATAGTAAACGATAACGCGGAAGGTAATAGGAAGACGATTTAGATCCTACTGCTACACGACTCGCATTATATTTCCCTACCCCAATCAGCAACCCTCACTACAGGAGTTACTCAGAGGAATTTCGAAATCCCAACTCTGTGCTTCCCATTCCTTATCGCGTTGCGCACCACGCAATGTGCATTCGCGAGTACCTATGTCCTTCAATATTCACGAGCGATGAGCAGCCTCCGCCGATGACGTTGCGCCATCGACTCACGCAGAATCCTCCTCGAGCAGTAATTAACCCGCTACAGGATGTATACAAGTCTGCGCGAGTAAATTATCGTTGCGTAACGGCAATTACCTTTAAGAGGATTGACGTCAACCAAGTCGCTAAGGAAGCCATGCTAAACCATGGTCAGGTTTCTCGTGAACCGTATAATGACGTCCCTGAAATCGGTATCGCAGGAATTCGATAGCGCACCATAGCGATTGTACATGAGAAACCGCAGCACGCAGTCGTTGGGAGATCAGCTGTTTCCCCGGGTGGCTTCCAGTTAACGTACCCGTTCACCTATCTCCCTCTGGATAGTTCTACCCCTAAGTTCCAACAGCTCAGGTTCTTCGACTCCCCTATATTCAGCCAAAAGCCATTCCCATCCTGCAGTTCTACCGCGCCATGCACGCCAGTCGGCTGAAATTTACTGTCCAACAGATTGCTGGAAACAAACGGTTTCTCTCTTCACCTCCAGCACTACTTGGACCGGTTCGTAAGGAACTAACAGCCCTCTGCTCGCCGAAGAAACCATCATCGTTGCTTGGCGATGCCTGTGCGTGGGAGCAAAACACATTCGCCGTGTTAGTTCCAGCTCGGTTTCCGGAGTCTAATACACAGATCGTTCCTAAATTCCTTAAGCGAACTTCTGCATGCTCTAGTAATCATGTTGACAAAAAGATGGCGTACTAATGCGCACCCGCAAGAACTTAGTGTGTACCACCAGGGGCATTCTTGTGAAACGGTGACACACCGTTTCACAAGAATGGCTAACAGAGAATCCAACTCTTTGATCGTTCATTTTGATCAGTGTCTACGCTTCTTTATTTCTATTGAAAGACACACTCAATGAAATGCTTGGAACGCAGAGGTCTCGCAACGATACGCCTGAAAATATATATACACCCTGGTCTAGACGATGAAACGATACGCGGAGAGGGACGCAGGGGAAACGGGATTCAGCGGAAAGTCGTGTTCCTTGACACGAGCACTTTCATCGACTTTGTAACAGGCTCATTTACAAAACGCGTTACAAGCCCGGAATAACGAAAATGGGACGGATGGTGGAAGTTTAAATGAAATATCGCGGACAGACTTGATCCAATTCAACGTCAAAGCGTCGCGGGTAATCTTTCTCTCGTCTCGCTGTTCCGTATTACAATAAGAGGGGATTCCGAATACGCGGCAGCGAGTTTATTTTACCGAGCGGCGAATCCCCGCGCCAGACGTAAGGTGGAATCGGTGCGGAGCGACCCGGACAAGGTGATAATCGATGTTCTTCCATCGATTAGGTGCGAAAACCGCCCGGCCGGCCGGGGAGGAAGAAAGAAAGCTGAAAGGGATTTATCGAATTCAGCGGGAATGGTTGAGTTAAGATAAAGTCTCGGTTTCCCTGTTCCGTGGCCTGCGAACGGGGGACTTGTAAAGTTCGTGGGAAGTACGTTCGAACGATAGCCTACCGACTTAATGTCGACGGAAACTGCTGTCTTTAAATAAGAAATTGCTTTTGCAAATCAATCGAATGTCAACGTTGCTCTTCAATTTACAGAGATCCATTGGACTTCGCTACGATTCGTTGCTTTAAAAACAGTTTTCATGTTAATGTACCTAATTGAAATGATAATTCTTCCAAAATGTGCAGGTACTACTATCGTGATGGCCATCTTTAACCCTTCATGGTCACACAGGGTGTATCGCACCCCAGGATATGTCTATGCCAATATTTCTGTAAATTTTTACATCTTAATAATAAAATTTAAAAATTTGAACTCTTTTATCAAACAACTATTTTTTCAAATACATATTTCAATATATCAAAATGTACATTTATAGAAAAAGACTATTAGAGCATGATTGTATGAGAATTATGAATGTACACTTATCATTCAAAAGTTAAAAGATTCAAAAATACGAAAATGGTAACTCAAAAAAGGCGCTGAGCTGCAGTGAACTCTATGTGGCCAATTTGTAATTATAAGAAGGTGTGACCACGAAGAGTTAAAAGAGATCGGTTCTCAAAGAATTAAGAGCACAAATTAAAATAATACTTCTTGCCATTGTGTCACGGTGCCCTACCAACACAGCCACGACTGTGTATAGAGAAACGGTGACTAACGTCCGTGAATAACGGGTATTGAATGTTAAGTTTCATTCTCCTCGCTCTCCAGAACCGTTTCATCTTTTTATATTGGATTTCCCTTTATCTCTCTCCTCGGTCCAAAGATAGCCACCGAGATATCTCATCCGATAAGAATTTTAACTTCGGCCCAGGGAGTATTAAAGTATATGGTTATCCAATCTCACTGCGGAACTTTCGAAAAAGTTCCCCGCCCACGAACAGCCTCATGGTACAGTCGCAAAATTATCGTTATTTAATATTCAATGCCTCGAAAATTGGACGGCTTATCGAGATCTTGAAGCTCGAAAATTTCTTGCAAATGCTCGCAATCGATTCGTGCGATCGTATGCTTACAAAACATGGAGAAGCTTCTCACGCAGAAGGACACGCGGTACTTCAGACTTTTTGAGAAACAAGGACATTGTCGCATTTCATGAATTTATCATTTACTTATGATTCACGCGGAGTTAACTATCAATCCGTCCTCAATGGCGAAAAAAAATACATTGTCTGCTCGTTAACAGGGCGTCGCGAAAGCCTTTCGAAAAGCTCGCGCGAATCCCGCTTGTAATTGCACGCGGAGCCGTGGGCTAGGGCCATTTTTCATCGGACGAAGCTTAAAATCACGATGTCCGGCGCGGCACGACTTGCACGCAGCTACATATATCGAGCTTTAAACCGACGGGGCTTTCGCTGAGCCATCTTGCACGCGCACCCGTCGGGAGCGATAAAGATGAGGCATGCACAAGCTAAGGAGCGAGGTATTATTTTTACACCTGCAATCCGTAGATAACTCGCAGCCAAGAGATTTCCCTGGCAAATTTAATGGATTATTACCCTAATAGTATTTCTCCAGTTCGCGTTTTACGTCGTCCTCCCTTTTCATCATGGCCATCCCTTCACATATTCCTTGTCCGACATGTGTAATTCACCATTCATCGCAATTGCACAGTATTATCGAGCATTTTCTGTTTACCTTTAATGTGGGCTTCCATTTCACCTGCACCCAATCGATTCTATATTCAATCTGTTTACCTCCGAGAGCTTTTAACCGTGTATTTCTGAGAATGTGTGTATGGTACATTTTCCTATGATTGGTGTAATGTTAGGTACTTATGAGGATGGAAAATATTCTGTTGATAACGTTCAATTGGAGAAGCAGCCACGCTGGCAGCACGCTTTTTTCGGTAATTGGATCCTCACTGGTAGTGGGTGTTTATTAATCTTAAATGACGTCCATGTGAGAGCGACGGGAGATATTTCACCATTTATTAGTCCATCTCTGGTGATATTTTACCCGGAAAATTATTGCAAACGGTACGGTCGATTGTTAAAGCGGTGCGCAAAACCGCAGGGGACGCGCGCGTTGTCAAACTGACTCAATGGCTTGCCGTATTTCCGCATTAACTTCCATCATAATTCCTCTATCAACTTATGGAAACTCCTGTGTTACGGAAGAGAGATAAGAGGAACTGCCACTCGGGAGGAATATGAAGGGTGTCGCCTTATAAGACCGCGGGCAAATAACCATGTCTCTTTCTCTGTGTTGCTAGTTATTCGTCCAAGTATTAATATGCATAGTCTACTCGGAAATATAATTACATTACATTTAAACACATCGTAGTTAATTTTCGTGTCAAAAGTAAATGTGATGATTACTTTACTTAATTAAATATATCTATTACGTGACAGAGATCAATTATGTTATTACATTCGTTACAGTTACTTCAATTAAATTAACAGAGACATATCCAGTGACGACGAGCGTTTACCTTGGAATTATTACGACGTGTTTCAATAATAGAAATCCTGGGAATATTCGGCCAAGCCATTACAACACATAGTATTTCATCAAGCTCGTTACCTTTCAATTTGCTCTCGCAATTAATGAAATAGTACTGGCGCCCATTCTGCGGGTCCAAACCAATTGACGCAATGGCACATATCCGATCTAAATATACGCCACTCACGTCTGAGACTAATTTGCTTTACTACTTGTGTAATACGTTCGAGCAATTACTGGCCCGACGTAACGACGACGGGGACTGAATTTCAGACGAATCGAAAGTATTGCCAGGACCCTTAAATATGTAGGTCGCGTCTTGCGCGAAGTGTTAAAAAAATCTGGAAATTTCTTTACCGCACGAGAAGAGCCACATTCTGAAAACTTTATAAGCCTTCGCCGTTTTTTGTGTCATAAAGTAGTAAATCCTTTCAAGGTATCAAGTTAACTACTGTTAAAAATAGCGATATGATATCGTCTATATCGGAAGCTCAATTACCGTACTTAATTATTATCAACGCTTATTAAATGCATTGAATGAACTTACCTACTCTTTTCTCCATTAAAAAGGTGCGCTTATAATGACGTTCCACCAGTAAACGCCGCGTCCTCGTTTCACCACCAGATATACCGCCGGAATACGACTGAGTATCGCGATTTATTTTAACATTTCCAAAAACTTGTACGGACGTAATTAGCGTCGGGAGTTTTAATTAAAAATGTAACTTCGTGCGACGAGTCTCCGCGCAAATATTTTCATGACGGTCGCATTAGCGCGAGGCGATATCCAGGCCTCCTCGAGTGTTTCAAGGATCGCGCGCAGTTTCCCGATGAAAGGCAAGAGGGAACGCGCGCTTTCGTCGGGAATTTACCCGCCGTTTAAATATCTTTTTTGCGCGCTAAATGAATGCAGACACCCGGATCAATTCTAATTGTGCGCGTTAATTATGTGCGCAAGGATTAACCGAACGTTTAACGCGCGACATAAAGGCTACAAGAGGATCCGTGTAATTCGCTGAAAGGGCGAGGAATAGGGAACTGCATCGCCGCGCAAGGTTCCCTCGTAGAATTTTTCCGACCTGGCTCTTAACGATAATGGGCTAATAAGCGGACAGATTTAAAGTTGGCGAAACGTGTAGTCGTAGTCGTGTTGCGTGTAGCCGAACGCAACGATGCCGGAAGTTCGCCCAGGATGCCCCTTTGGCTAACGAAATTTCGAGGTGGCTTGTTAAAAATAAGCTAAGTCAATGTTAATTAAACTTTCGAGGAGAGAGCTTCGAGCTGTACCTAAGCCTTTTGTCGATGTAAAACGGAATGGGGAAATTTAATTCTCCCGGACAAGAGGCGGCACGGCCGAATGAAAAGCCCACTGCATCTTTCTGTAGAAATTTTAGTCGGGCGTTTCAACAGGAATTCGACTGTAATTTATTGCAGAGCGGCGCAATTAAGTACGGGTACCTTCGGACGCGCAATTATTTGACGGATTTACTGTGCAGCCACTCTGAGTGTTGGATCCGATGGTATTACTCAAGACCGAATCACTGTCATCTTAGCAGAAAGATATTTCCATTACCACTGGAATTTTATAAACATTCGTTCAGTAATTTCATTTACGACGGAAACTGAATCCCTGGACAAGCAGTTTTTGAACAAAATCGGCTTTAAGGGAGAGGCCTCCCTAGAAATTTTCGAAAAATCGATTTTTGTATATTCTTGAAGTACATCTTGAAGACCAAAATTCACAAAATTGACAAAGTTACACGCGTGTAAGTAGGTAGGTGTTCCTCGGTGTAGCGCTCAGACCCAAAACATTAAACCCGTTTTTCTCGAAATCATGTTTTCAAAGTCGGTGACCCACATAACACATAACCCAAAAATTAGTCAACCGATTTACTCGAGGCTCGCACACTTATTTAAGGATTAAAAATCTAAGCGCTATAGGGAGCTTATCCTTTTTTTGCCTAGAATTTCTTTTACACTCGAAAAACAAGCGATTTTTTGCCAAACATCGATGCTTCAACTTTGCACAGTCGCCATTTTGTCTCAAAATAATCTTTCCAAGATAGGGCCCGAAAGAGCCTAGATAATTTCATATATTATCTAAAAAAAAATATCGGATTTTCAATTTGGGATGATCTTGCACCGAGCTACGGTTGTCACCGTAAAGCGTCTAATAAAAGGACGTTTCGGACATCGCCTATAACTCATAAACCTTTCAATACTTTTTCCCACAAAAAACACTGAAATATCCGTAAGATGTACTCTTTCCAATAGAGTAATGTGTAATAATAAAAGTTTATCGGTTTTTTCTAGAAAAAAATTCTCAAAGAAGAATGTTGTTTTGCCCGATCTATGTAGGCCTCCTCTTTAATTCTAAAAAAATAAAAAGCCAAATGAGATGTTCTTTTCCACTCACCACAGCTTGCTCTATCATTGATATTGCGTCCACGTAAAAAATCCTCTAAACACTCTCATCCGCAGAGAAAATAACTGAAGAGATAGAGAGAAAGCAGCACGGGGATCCAGCTGTAACAAACGCCATCTCGTTAAAATAAAGATTTCCGCGATTTGAAAGTTGCCGGGTTAAGTATAGCCGTATAAAACGCGCGATAAGAAGGGGGAGCAGTAAAAGTGGGAAGGGAAAACAAGCGAATGAGCAATGAACGTTAGAAATTTACTAATGGAACTGAGAGGCCGGGACGGGGGAAGGAAAAAACCGGGGGTACACAGCCGAGGGAAACAAGAGTGGCACAGCGAGAGGGATGAACAGGGAGAAAGGGAAAAACTGGTGGAAGGGGGTGTAGAAAAGAAGGCGAAAGCAGAGTAAGAGGGCCATGGTTCAGGAACGATAAAACAGCGGAGGTTGTTGAACGGTACACCCTTTCCTCAGGTTCCTCGTCGAGCACGGTGCAGTGCGATGCGGTGAGTAGCTAGGGTGGTTACGGTGCAACGAGCTCCCCGTATATAGTGCTCCGTTAGCGACGGCACTTACCGTGCAGTCTTCCTCCGGATGGTTGTGCGCCTCCGGATTTTCAGGATCACGTTTCGGTCGGTTCTTGCGCCGGGAGTAATTGTCGCGCGCGAACAGCGCGATCGAAGTGACTGCCATTGCCGAACGGCGCCCCGCGGAAGGGTCTCGGACCCTTTCGACCGATGCTGGTTAGTAATTACTCGAGGGGGTTGAGGCGCACAGGGTTTAAATCCTCGGTCCGAGTTAACCAATCGGGGCTCCATTCCGTTTGGCTTTCACATATCTTCTTCGTTACTTGCGAATGTCTGGCTCTGATCAGAGGAGAGATTTCGTTCTCGGGAAATATCTCGAAGCTGATGAAATTCTTCCGCGAGATACGGAAAGGAAACTCGAAAGCTTTCGGTAGCGCCAGTTGCTTCTGCGCAATTATAAATACCTTGGCATTCCCTTGAAACCGAAATGGATAATTAAATAATCTTTGGTGATGCTCGAGTCGAAGGTGGAACAGTATGTTTCAGACGCCAGTGCAGAAGATAATAGTTTGTTCATGAAACATCCACATGCCGGGTCTGCAAAGAAATAATAAACGGTCTCGGAAATTCTCGTGTTACACAGGAAACAGGAATCGATGAAACACGACCGGGCTGGAAAGGCGTAGGAAGAAATGAAAAGGTGGAACCGTTCCCCTCTTTGAATTACGGCGGAGGGAGAGCCTTTCCGATAAGTGGAAAGGCAATTCCGTAAGGAGCAATGAGAACGGGTAAATGCGAAAAAGCGAAGCTTAAGGAGCCGCCGTAAAACTGCCAATTGTAAACACGCAGCGCATGTATTTATACTAGCTGTATCGGAGTTTCGTCGGGAAAGAAATAAGAAATGGGGGAAATAACATGGCAGGAATTCCTAGAAAGACAGGTATTGAGACGTTACGTCGTTCCAGTTTACCGTGCGATAACACAGGGGAAATACATAGCGATGTAAATAATACGATTGAATCAGACCCCAGTTCTGTTTTCGAAAACCTATCGATTTATTTGCAATAGGTACACGTTTCGTTCATCCGGAGAACATAGAAAACGAGTAGCTCTGATCGGTATAATATAGATTAAAATTGCGAAATTAGCTAGCACGATAAGTACGTGAAAGTAGCTTACCCTGAAACATTGAATATAATTAGTGAAAGAAGAACAGAGAACCGAAATTTTACCTGCGATTTCTCCTCGCGTTTCATTCCGCGAAAGTAGAAACGAAAATGTTGAACGTTTCCACGTATTTCGCGAGTATTTCTGGTTCGAGCTTCCACTGTCATTTACCTGCATTAACGTCGAAAAACACGGAGCCCAGATGCCATATAATTTTTCCTTGACGAATCTAGTCCCTATAGTGTATGATGCTCGCCGGAATTGGGTCAGCCTAGTGGTGTACGTACCCGGAGCTCGATGAAAGGTTTGAACGAACGCGTAGCGAGCGAAATAAAAGATCTGAAAGAACGGGGGTAGCACGGCGCGGCGTAGCGATGAAAAATTCACTAAGAGTCGCTTTCGGAAATACACCGTTATGATTTTTTATCGGACGAACTGCGATCTGCAAAAATCGTCTTACGGGATCGGCCGCGAAAATGTGGGGAATTTTTCTGCTCCCGCCTCGAAGGAAACGCGATTATGCAGTCGCATGTCGACTGAAATTAAATCGAATCACTTATAAATCTGCATCTTTTAAACTTCATTAAATATTCACTCTCTCCTGCGTGTGTAACTAAGGATAAAGGTAAATTACCAGCCTCTGCTAGTTTCAATTAAACCAAACACAATTCGACCACATGGTTCGCTGTTTATGTCCTCGCGTTCGAGTAGAAGTTGCCAGCAGTGAGGAGGGTATAAATTTATACGATCGCCCGATTCACGAACATCGACCGTCCGTTTGTCGACAATCGAATTTCTCTCGTTCCCGGGATGCATGCATTCTTAACGCTGTTTGCCATTCTTCTTCTTGGACGCGCAGCAGTTGCAGCGGAGAGGGGCAAACAAAAAAACTAGGACGGTTTTGGACGTAAAGCGAAGTGCACAGGTATTTGAATACTTTGAGGGTAAAGGTCCCTCTGAACAGGTAGGGTAAGAAATAAAAGGCTTGAAAGGGCAGATGGATGTAGCGACGAGCGAGGAAGCTGCCCGCGGGGGAGGGGTCGCGTGTATACACAGCTAGATGACTGCTCGACAGTCGATGGAACCCAAGTAGACGAACACGCTAGAAGTCATCCCCACGTGAAATGCTGGCTGCTCTTTGACCGGCCCATTCAGCAGGACCAATTTCTGTTTCGAGTTCTTTCCCAGTCGAAAAACTGCGTTTCAGCTTGAACATGTTGGCAGATATTTTCAGCCGCATCGATTCGCCAAAACTATACGGTCTCATTCGGTAAAAGGGCACCGACAAGAGTCGGATTTCGGCGGGGATTGATTTAAAAAGCTCTCGGGTAAATGGGGGGGACCGAGTACCAGCGGAGAAACCAATGTAACAGGATGATATTAATCCAAACATAGATCTAGCGTTAAAAGTACCCAATCAAGAGGTAAAAAAACGTTGCGATGGTAAATACAAAACGAATCTCTTGACGCGAGATTCTCTAATTACTTTTGACTACTGTATAAAATGTAATATCGTTCATACCGTGCCAGCTGTGACATTTAATCCTCTCCCAAAGCCGTGTTCCATTAGCCTCAGCATCCACTGAGACTGATGCATGATTTACAATTCCCTCAATTTGTTTAATGTATAGACGGTCGCGTGGCCGTTTGTTTATCACGAGCCGCAGTTTTTAATCCATCAGCTGACCGCGGCGTTGAATTATTTCGCGTGCCGCGCCCGCTAGTGCCAACGATTCAATTCAATTTAATTTAGCTATAGCCACGGAAACGTTAACGTAATCGTGATTTATGCAAAACCAGCGCCATCCGTTTGCCCATCTGCACATTCGCGCGTGCAAGTATGTGCATGCATCAACGCTGGCACGGAATGCAGGCCGGAATAGTTACGGTCGTGCGAGTAAAATCGAAAAATGCGCTGGCCTCGTTTGGGGCGGTCTGTCCTCCGTGCTGGACCAGCTTTTCTTCGCTCGGTCCTTGTTGTAATCGAGGAATTTTTCAATACCACAGTCGAATTCACGTACCCCCGCCGCTGCACCGCGAACGGCTCTCCGGCCCGGGAATCATCGTAATGGCGACTGGCTAGGAGTCGAACCATTTATCAGATTTATTTCGCGTTCAGTATCTGCGCCGCTATCGGACCGCTCGAGGAAATCGACATGAATGGAAGACGGGAACGACTGCCCGTTAAGGAGCAGCCCAGCAACCACAAAGGGGTAAAATAACAGGCATACCAGCCGAGGTGAACGATGTTCTGGATATAGGTGAACAAGTTGTTGATCTTCTCGCGCAAGAAAGGTATGCGATAGAATAAAACGCATTATTCCCCGTTATGCCAGCGCTCCAAACTTAAATGCCAGAAAGGAGAAGCGAAAAAGGTTATTCACCTTTAATACGCTTAAAAGCAGAGATTCTTTTACTATTTTTTATTACAAAAATGAAGACGCGGTTGATCCACAAATAACGCAGCAAAAAGGTCCGCTTGTGGGTCCCCTAGCCAATGCGAGGACGGTATCATCCCCTGCGCAGCGTTAAGGGTAAATTAACCGCGGAATGAAACGCGTTATCCGTCAAATGTGTACGCACATAAAGCAACTTCTTCCACAGGAGCAACGACAGAGGAAAAGCCGCAAATCGTCTTTTTGCCGCGTGCAATCACGCCACGATGGCGACTGTATATATAGGTATACGTATCTCGGCATCTTCCTGGAAGGCAAGGGGGCTAATGCGACGAGGGATGATGGAATTTGCAAATCACCCTGCACTTCACTTTTCTCTCCCTTGGTTCTCGATTCCCCCATCTGCGTGCTCATCTAAAACCTCATCCTCGTCTTCATCTCTATCCACTCGGTCTTTCTCTGTTCGCGCTCGTCGTGCCTCCCCCTCAACCCCCGCCTCGACCCCTCCCCGTGGACCCCGCCATTGAGTTCCCTTCACCCTATTTATCTCACTCTTTCATATCTCTTTCTGTTTCCTTTGTCTTCCTATCTGACGACATATTTCAAACGTTACGTCTGTCCCGTTTCAGCGCCACGCTATTATTTCACTCTGTTTCTCTCTTTTTCCCTCTTTTATTCGCTTCCCTCCCCGAGTCACCCTCCCTCCATCTCCGCCTCATTCCATCTAACTTCAGGCCTAGCAGCTCCCGCCCGCTCCTCTTCCCTCCCGCGCTCGTTCCCGCGCCCAACCTTCGCCACGGTTACTTCTTCAGCCACCCACGATATCCTCGGCTCGTTCACGAGTCGAGCGGGCCACGCGTTTCACACTCCCGCCCGGCGGTACGCTGCCGCTCGCGTCCTTGTTAACCCTGCGGGTTTTAATAAAAAGTTGGAGAGCCAGGCTTACCGCACCCTCAACTACCATCGATCACCGTATCCCCGTCGCTTCCCCCCCGGCCCTGCGGCGAGCGGCTCGCAGGTTATGAGGAATAAATAACGAGTTCATATCCCGTCACCCTGGCCTCGCGATTCCTATCGAAATAATACCACGGGGATGCGACTCGTGGCGCGGAATCTAGGCGAACCGAGCCGACGAGTAATTTACGCGGGGGCTGAACGGCGGATAACCCGGGAAATTATCGTAATTGGGGGACAAACGTTCGTGATTGCTATTGAGCCGACGGAAATTGGGTGGGTGGATTGCAGAGGAGACGTCATTGAAAAAAGATTCGAATCGACTGGAATGTAAAGATGGCAGACTTTGGGATGTACCCCAGTATTCAGGCGCGCAGATAATTGGGTGGAGATGAATCTGTACGTGTATAAATAAAGGACGTTATAAATAAAAATGCTCACGGCGGACGATTTCTCTTTTAACGCCAGCATGTACGCTAAAAGTTCATAAGCGCGTAACGCGGTGATCTAGGAAAGGAGGCATTGGAACCATTATACCCGTCGAAGAACCTATAATCTTATCCGACCCTTTCAAGGGTCCACCTTCCTTCTTCCAGCCTTAATCATTTCATACGTAGCCTATTCAAGCCTTTCTATACGGGCGCGCCATTCAAGAGAAGATAGGTCTTCGACTCGTTCCCCGTTCGCTCGTACCTCCAACAAATGGGTTGTGAAGACACAACGGTTGCCGGTAAGAAGCATTTATTTGCCCTAATCGCCCTTTGTCCTGGATACTTTCAACCAGGACTTATACAAATGCTCGTCAGAGAGACAACGCGATAACCGATCTTCCCTCCACAGACAATCACTTTCATCGCAGGACGCGAACGCTCGCGCAGCTTTTCCGTGCAACGATTCAGCGCCGCGGCATGCAAGGTTATCTAAGGCAAAGAGTAAGCGAATTTATGGTTGTATAATATTCGCAGAAAGTACACTGAAACATCCGTGCACGATAGAGATTAATCCCCGACAGGATTTGAAATTTTTTATTCATTTTACAGCGTATCTTTAAACAGCTCTGTTCTTCTTTAAATATCATTGTGCACACAAGGCGATCGCATGGAAATCTACCGAACCCGCGCACCATTTTCCACCATACAGTCCGTGTGGTGTAAATTCGATGCAGCGGATTCACTATTTTTGCGCGGAAACTTTTACGCGATGCATTTTCCGCGGGATTCAATTCCCGGTATGCGGTTCCCTTGACGCAGATTCATATTATTTAATTAAAACGGGTGCCGAAAATCGGACGTGCGCGGATGTTCTCTTCGACTAGCGAAGGTCTCGACCGGCGTGGCTCTAGCGAAACGTAGCCGCCGACCGTGCGTAAATACCTGTTGTTATGAAATAATTAAAGAACATCGGAATTATTTGTGTCGCCGATGAAACGCGCGGGTTGTTGAATTAAACGCGCGGCATTCGCGGGACGTTGCCTGGGCGTTTGAGAATAATACGCCGCTGGTTGGCGAATTAATCGATCGCGTGCCGGCCGGAAATTATTCAACGAGACTAACGTCATTTAAAATTTCGCTCATGAACAGGGAATCGTTTTCATTGACGAGATTAACGCGTTCCAGCTGGCATCGAGACGCAAACGATTGATTCGAGATTGCTGAGTCCGCTATTAATCAGTACGCTTGCCGCAATAGTTGAAGGGAAGATAACTAGTTCACTAATTGGCATGCGAGTCGATAGCTAGCAGCCAGGTCCGGAGCATGCGTTTCAAAGTGGTGCCGTGATTGTAAGGCGTCTGGGTAATCTTCGACTAACAACCCATTCACCAGGTCACTTCGTCGGCGCACCGGTCTTCTACCACTACCATAGAAGAACAGGGTTCACGGCAATAGCAATTACCGATCACTCGGTTGCTGTTTGCTTTGCCAACACTGCGATAGCCTTATTTACCTTCTGGACACCCCCATCGATTTTCGTCTAGACGGAAAATCCATTATTTCCACAGCGAGCGTCTCAGAGCTTTAAAATAAAAACGATACTGCAATTAAGCATAGCTGATGTCCTGGTAGTAACAAGGGTGCTTGCTCCGTGACGCCCGGGATTCGGTGTTCGCGAAGGATCAGGATTATGCCCTCCGTGATCCGTCATAAACCGTGGATACACTTGCGCGCGGATCACAGTGGATCTCTATCGCGTAAGATTCTCAATGAGCTGTGATCGATACCGATGTCTATGAAGTCGTGACAGTCGTGCACGGTATATACGGCCCACAATAGCTCAGCATTAAAGCGAAGTAAAATCGATGGTGGGCACCGGGCGATATTATTTATTGCCCCTAGTGGACAATAGCCGCTAGCGTAGGTACCGGGAGAGTCGTTTTTAGGGTTCTTCGCGATCTCGGGAATTGGGTCAAACGACTTTAGGCTCGCCAATTTCAGATTCCTCTACTTGGCAGTTGCTTCAATCGTATCTCATAAGCCAGGAGGCACTGTGGCACTGGTATTCTCCAACATAATTCCAGAGGCTTACGGGGACTAACTAGACAGTCATATCGCTCGACGATCAAGTATTTTTTGCGAATTAATTACAAGACAATTCCCTTGGCGAAGTAGCCCCCTTAAGCTTCGATTCTTTAAACACTAAAATCACTGTGATTATAATTTGAACAGCATTAGCATCAGTGTCAAGCGTTCTGGGATCATTTTAATCACACTCTACATCGCTGACTAGATAGTGCATTAGCAATTTGTTGAATTAGATGCACCAGCGAGTCAGACTTACCCCGATTATAGATCGGTCACGATCCACAACGTATCGCCGCAAGTTTTCCAACTTTCGAAACGATAACTTAGCTCTTTAGTTCTCCCTCTTCCTCGCGCGCTTCCATCCCCCATTCGTTGCCCGTTTCCTCTTCCTCTGTTTCTTGCCAGATCCCATCCCCAGCGGTGCCCGCTTCGATGGAGGAAAAAGTACCGTAAAGCATCGGAAGGAAGCAGTTAGAGCGATCGTTTCGCAAATATGTTACGGTCTTTAATCCGCCGTCGCCGAAATTCGCGTACGTCTTCCCTTTCACCGTGGTCGATGACCCGCCACTGACTGCAGTCCTTAAAAACTCGATCTGTGCAACTCTTGGCAGATATCCGCATGTTTTTACGTAGCACGCGGCCACTGCGATTAATCCCTCGAAACGTACCTACATCGACGAGAGCCTGAACAGACGAAACTGATTCCGCTCTCTCTATGCGAATATAAAACGATACAAGCGGATCCATTTCCCGCTGTGGCTAACAACGGCAATTTAATCAAGCACAGTAGCAGAAGCTTAAGGGGGGAGACCACTGTAACGGTCCGAAATGTAAGGGTGTTTTCGGGAATTTATTTCAACCAAACAACGCAAGTAAATCAATATATTGCTCAGTATAGTTAATAGTGTACATATCGAAGGGTAAGAAAAATTTTTTTTCAATCAAATTCATAAATTCGTTTCCTGTATACTCTTCGTCAAAATTTGGGCTTGCGGCAAAAACATGCTAGTCGCGTTGACAGTGCCCAGGCCATATGGTTAATCCGAATTCAAAAACACAATAATATTCAGAAACTAGAAGCCTGCCTCTATTACGTGACGATCAAAAAAAGTCAAAATTGTACAAAATTACAAAATGGCGGACCACTGAAAAAAAAATCACGTTTTCGGGGTACAAAATTGGGGAAATGTTAATAAAAAAAATAGAAGCAGGTCGAAATTTGAAAAAAACTGATCGTCACGTAATAGCCACGGGTTTTCCGTACAAGAAATGTCCTTGTCCATGTTAATTGGACGTATAGTTTTCTCTGTAGACTGTCAACGCGGTTGAAAAATGTCATTCTGAGGAAAACGCGTTCAATGTTCCGCGCGGCTCAGTCGCGCGTTTGACCCCGCTTCACAGAAAATACTATATCTCCGTCAATTTTGCGAATTTATTCATAAAATTTGGAGACAGCATTCTTGAAATGTGCGTCTTTCAGAAAATGTAAAAAAGAAAAATCGATTTTTCAGATTTTTTACAGTGGTCTCCCCCGTTAAGGAACTCTCGCACCACAATTCCCCTAAACGTCCAAAGCGTGCGACATTCGCAGCATTGCAAGCCGACGAGTGTTTAATAGGTGCCTTGATTACGTTCAGCGGCTGTTTAAACGGAAAATATTTTCATCTCGCGTTCCGGCCAATATTTATCTTCCCGAATCCCGCGGTTCTTATTTAAAGAGTAAACAAGACGCGATATGATTCGCCGGCCCGCCGAGGGGTGGATTTTCCTATCGGCCATCAACGTCTGCCGGCTCTTGACATCGAATTCAAGTGCAATCTCGCCGGATATTTAGTCGGGTCCACGGAACGAGGACCGTTCAGAGCGTGATTCCCCGCCGTAACGGGACTCGCGCATACGTGTAGTCGCACGTGTATCAGGAAACTCAGGCAACCAGCTTTTACTGCGACCGGTAATCACCTTTCGTAATAGCTGCATATGTACACGCGGATTCAATAATGCGCGGCATACGGCACCGCATGGAGAGCAGCGGGTCGAGAGCGTGGTTTTACCTTCGCCTCGTCGCGTCGACTTGCTCCCCGGCCGCTTTAGCCCATAAAAGTTCTAAACAGAGCGGGCCACGGCGTAGTGCCTTCAAACGGGCACGCGTTTCAGGTATAATTGCACCGTTATATTTTATGAGTCGGTCAAAAGAGCTACCCGCCGCGTTCGAATGAACTGGAGCACGCGATATTGTTTCACGCGCGGGATGCTAATGGGAATTAAAATTTTTAATGTTGGCTAAGTCGCTTTTATCGCGGTAAGAATACTTCTTTGTTACGCGGAGGATTGTTTCAACTGCTAATCACCATTTTATCGTACAGTATGGTAAGCTCGAGGAGGTTGGAAAATTCTGAACAATTAATGCGCGTATTCGTGTGCCGGTGCAACTGGATTATAATCGTGGAAACGGTACAGAATTCGCACGGCGATCGGTTATTGATTATATTGCAGTAGTTACGTGTTTTTTTTATAAAGGATCGCGATAAATTGAATTTCAAAAACGCTCGTAATGCTCGCCGCTCGAGGGCACTCGTGTATAATTTGCCTGCTTCAAAGTGGACCACTGGCGCGGGCATTATCGATTATTCGTCAATTATTTATGCGTTAATCATTGGACGTTGTTGCACAAGTTTGGCGCAAACAAGCCGGTTTAAATTTTTAAGGGGATTAGGCAGACAGATCGGTCGGAAATCAAGTATTTTTTGCGAATTAATTGCAAGGAGATGAACGCAAGCAGAAACTTTTCCTTTTACACCATGTTTATTACTATCACGTAGAGTAGGAATATATTTTTTTGTCAACATATCTATTTTACAAATAGCACCATGCGAGGTTGATTATACAGTGGTTTAGAAAAAGTGTCTTTGCGTTTACCTGATATTGAGCTTAAAAATAAAGATACAACGGTTTCCTTGTTTCTCCTAGAACCTGCAATTTTAGAGAGGACCACCGAGAAAATAATTCAACCAAAATTATTAAAATAGCGACTAGGAGAAGACGACTTGTATGACCAATGTCGATTTTCGCGGTGCACAGATGGCTGTTTTTTTTCGGAAACTAGAGATTCTACGCTTTATGCTGAGGTACAATCCAGAAAATAATATATTTTGAACATGCTGTAAAAATTTCAAGTCAATCGGAACCTCGGTTTTTTCGCAATCGGGGCAAAACCCCAATAAAACGCCTACACATCAGGCGACTCTAGCGCCATCATCATTACCAAGAAATTTGTTTACAGTTTATAGTATTAATAAACATCACCCAAAAGTACTAGTTACATTTTGTATTCATCTGCTTGTAATTAATTCGCAAAAAAATACTTAATCTTCGCGCGATCTGACTGCTTACTTATTGTCAGTCTTCCTAATGTCAAACTACGATGAACCTGTTGGTTATACTTTACTAAGTAGATCACTTTTACCTTTACTATCTCACGTCTAAGGAATTTTCAACTTTTCTAACGCCCTATCCTCGACCGCAGAATACTCTCGTGAGAGCCTGCAACATATTACGTCGAAGATTAATATGAACGCGCACGCGGCACGAGCTTTTTAATTATGCATAATTGACCGTAATTAAGCTCGATTCCGATCTGATCTAGATTGTTCGCCCGGCTTAAATTTTAACGAGTGTCGGCCCTGTTACTGGATTATTTAAACGTTTTCTAAATAGCACGAGACCAGATCCCTCCGGCCGCGTTAGCAGCCGCTGTTGCCACCGCCTCATGCGCGCCATTGTAAATCAGTCGTTTCGCAGTATCTAGAAGTATTATTTTCCACGAGATTATAACGCGCTTGCGGGCCATAAATATTTTGATACACGGCTGCGAATTACGCTGGGCTCATCGCGTAATAAAACGCACGCGAGGCGAGCCAGGGATCTTCGCAGCGTATCGCGACCGGGAGGGCGAAAAATCTTTCGGAAGGTAATTCCAGATAGAAATAGAATAGATGTACCCGCGCAAGAAAATTGCGCCAGAATTGTAAGCGCGAGTCGCATTAGTTACGAAGCTCAAGCACGCTTCTTCCCAGCTTCTTTTACAATCACGGGTCAACAAGGATAATAAATCTCAGATTTATTAGAGGCGTCTAGTCAGTCGTTTTTCCCAAGCAGTGGGATTAAATGTTTCCTTAATTTATTTACAACCCCAGTGCCTAAAGCTCGCAGTCTACAAGCAGGCAACGTGATTCTCCAGCACAGCTTCTTTTTCCTTTCTTCGTTTCGCCCGACTTTGCTTGTTACGTCTAATCCGGCCGACACGTTTCGTGGACCGACCAGCAGGAAACGTTCAAGCAGCAATGATCCATTGAGAGGAACGAGCTGAGAATTCACCTGGCCACGAATGAAACGGCGGGGGAAAAAACCGTTAAAGTCAGCGTCGAAGGTGACCGTAATAAATTTCCTCGGGACTACGGTCGACCTCGCGCGTTTCTGGTGCCACCGCAATTTTCTGCGGAACGCTTCTCCGCTGGCTCAATGGGAGAGCAGGAAGTTGAAGTAGGAACAACCACCCTCCTCGGTTTCCCTGCGCCGGCAGCAGGAAGAGGTGGAACAAGGCCAGAGCCGGGAGAAGAGCGCGGGACGAGTGAAGTGGAATTAGAGCAATCCTCTCTAATGGTAATTAATGTGCGGCGTAGTCAATGTAACTCACGTCGAAAGAAGAGAGCGCGATCAAGTCGGGAAGCGGTCGGAAAACTCGGTCCAGCCGTTGTGCACTGCGCTCTCGTGCGAGGGTGTTGGTGCTTGCTAAAACGTTCGTTGATCAGAATCTGTATTATACAGGGTGTGTTGAAATTAGTGGTACGGTGAGTGGATGAAATTATGGTAGGTCGATAGAGCGTTAAGCACGAAAAACACAGAGATGTAGATACTCTGTATAGTTATTGAAATTTCCATACGAATGGCCGGAACGCGCGAAAGTTGATAAGGTTGCTCGAAGGAAGAAATTATTTCTGCACTGGGAGCCACCCCTGTCCCGTTTCGCGCCCCCGCCCCGTGTAACTGGACGAGAAAGGCGATTGTCCTGGCGCTGGTGATAGCAGTGGGAGCGTCGTGGTATCGCGGCCAGCACTTTTAAACAATGAAAGCTGATTGAATCGGGCTCCGTGCCGTAACCTGGCCTCCACTCTTTCGCCGAGGTGAAGCTTGGCCGGAGTTCGTCCTCCCCTTGCGGTAGCCATCGGGCACGTTCCAATGGCAGGCCACTTCTCCCTGTCGAAGGGGTTGCCCGGTTGTGCACGTACATTCGGTGTCGAGGGACACATAGCGGCCACTTTTCCCGTGTCACCTCGTTCCATTCTACCTCCGCGGCAACTATTTTTATTATCATCGCCCGTATACAAAGAGCAGCCACCAGGCGATGATTCTCAGCCGGTTATTGGTTACGAGACGGCAGTCAGGGTGTATTTCAAGGTGGACGTAAGCAGCGGGCCGACGTTACTCTTCGGCTTCCAAGAATTTATGGGATATGGAGATAAGCGGGCAAATTATTGCGAGAGTGTAAGAGGTTTGTAGGCGCCCAGTGACGATGGCTTGCTTTGTGCTTGGGAAAGGATTGCTCGGGCACGGCTGTCCATTCGAAACGGGCTAACAAGTTTATAGCGTATGAAGGCTGCAGAGCGTTCGATTAATTTTTATACGGCCGCGGGGATTTAAGATCCGTCGAGATTAATGTGCGTCCATCGAGGGGCGAGCTTAATTACTAAAGCACGAAAAAGATCCAGCACTTTCGACACTTTCGTTTCGTTATACCGCGAGTGCCCCGATGCACCGTTCCATTAAGTGCTAATGCAATCTGAGGGACTGGACAGGGGCAAAATAGATACGGCTGCTAGTGGAACAGGTACAAACTACGGCTCTTAAAAGCCCTCTTTTAAAACTATCCCCACGGTGCTTGGCTCGATCCCTCGCTGCTCCCGCTCTGTATGTTTCTTCGAAAACGCTTTGAAGTTCGGTCGAAAGCATTAACCAGTGCGCCACGGCTGAGTGCCGGTGAAACTAAATACGCGATGTCCTCGAATTCCTTTTATTAATTTCCGAACGTGGTAGTATCTATTTGCCGAGAGGAGCAACTAGATTCTTTCATTTCGTTGGCTATCAAATTATGCAACGCCGGCTGTCAAACCGGTACATCGCACGCGGCCGTTTGCAAAAAATCCTTCGATAAATACTTCTCGCGCTGGAATTTCTAGCAGAAGGGACTATTACTTTGCAGGAATTTCTATAAAAGACGAAGTCCTATTAAAAGAGAATTAAAATGTTTGCGTAAACTTTCATCCCCGAGTGCCTCGCTCTGCAGTAGCGGACAATTTTATCATCTTTCCTGAGAGCAGGTAAAAACGCTTGCAATACCGGCAACCATGTCGCCAGCTCTGCAACAATTTGCCGCGCGTTTTGCAAATACCTTAATCCAGAGGTTGAGAATGAAGCATAGGAAAAAAATCGAGCATTTGCGAACAGGAGTTTATGGGAAGTTTGCTTGGTGATTTCGTTGTGCCTGCGTACCTACATTCTTAGTTTCATTAATTGAAGGCCTTGCATACTTTGGCCCGATGATTTGCTCCGGCACAAAGTTGCCGCGTATCGGCGATCAGTATTCGCGACGTGTTCATCAATTACCCGGGACGGGTCGTCGGTGGTGACGGCTTTGACGTAGAGACGCAGTTAATAATGGCGTGGCGCGCTACTTGCTAATGGTTTTCTATTACACGCGGCGGAATAATTAGCTTATTACAAGTGATCGCGAGCTACCTGTTGCCAACTGGCCTGTTGTTTAAAGTTGCCGACAACTATCCAGGGTCAGCGCGTACATGCGAAATAATTAACGAACGAGCCGGCTCGTTACAAAAACAACGCCCGCGCCGGCGTCGCTCTCGCCCCTCCGTCTACCTGTAATTAAAAGTAATATCAGCTACGACGGCGACACGGCAGGCAAAGTTTGCCGACAGAATCGATACCGTTGACAGGTTGCACCATAGGTGGCTACCCAATAAAGATTAACTGAAGAAAGACTAAAGGAATTTCGAGAAACAAGAGGGAAGTACACGGCGGTTCAGGTCCGCGAAGCAGCTTCGTGTTGGATCTCGAGAGGGAAGTGTTTCCGAGGGGAATACATTTTTAAATATTCTTCCGGGGCTTTAGGTTCCTTTGAAACTTGTTATAGAGAAAAAAAAATCTACCATCAGGAATAAAAAGTCGCCGCTAGATCAAAAGAAAAGAAATTACTTGAAGTTCCGGCGTATAACGATCCTAATTTGCAATAACGCTGATAACAGTGGCAAGGCACGGACAGAGAAGCTACTCGAAATTAAAATCGAGACTTTTAATAAGGGAAGATTGCACTTGCCGTGTAAATTCGTATAACGGTAAGCCGCGTAGCACGGCTGTAAGACCTCGGACTAGCCCCGGCAACGTCTTGCAACTTTTAAAAGGGAAGGGATTTAATGAACCCGTTCTCAGGGAGGAGGCAGCCCCCGGGATAACCGTAACATTTTACTATCCGCGGCGTTCTGGAAACAACTTTTCCGGAGAACAATTGGAACGGGGCGGAACGAGCTGAAAACGCGTACGTGCGCGATGCTCGACGGCCTCAAAGCGGGGTATTCTTCGACGAGGTGAAACCGTTGCGTGGCCAACGAAGACGGCGATACCCGTTTAATCGATTCAAGGCTCCCCGTAATCGCTTATTCGCTGATACCTGCCTCTTTGTCCGCCTTTGTACGGTGTGCAATCGACGGCGACGGGCCCGGTCGCTTTGCGAACGCGCGGAACGACGTCGGGGACGGTGTCGAGCGAGGAGCCGCCATAAATGTCCCCGCCCGGTTGATTGAAATTTATGTTTTAATTCATAGCCGAACAGGCGTCCGCGGCGAACACGTTGCACCAACAGCCACGGCCGAGGATGAATGGGGGGACGGGGAAGGACGACGATAGCCAGCGAGGGAAAGAGTTCGAGGGACTGAGGTCATTTCGTTCCTCTGTTCGCTGTTTAATTTACAGTGACGTGCCGTGGCCGAGTGCGTCCTGGGCTAATAAATTTCTAGACCGGTCGCGCCACCTCCCGCTTCGCGGACAACGAGCCCTGCGCTTTTCCCGCGGCCTCCATTCTTCGCCTACCATTCAAACCCCCTTGGCTTTTATTCCTCCCCCCAAGCGCCTTCTCCTTACGCTGTCACGACTTCTCTATGGCCTCCATGGCAATTGGCCGTCCACGCTCGTATCGCTGTGCGTACGGCTTCGGAGATGCGTTGTTATTTCCATGATTTCCCTTGTACAGCTTCGCACGAGACATCGAGAGGCTCGTTTACGTCCCTGGCAATTTCTCCGAGGAATAAACAGGCGGCTGCGAATTTCCGTGCATAACGCGCGCACCTAGAATCCATTCAACAGTCGTTGCACGCTGCGCAATATTTTTCCCTCACGCACCGGAATTATCGAAGAGAGAACTATTTAGACGAGCAGCGCACGGTCCAATAGTTCCAATACCCCAGAGGATCACGAGACGGGCTCCCGTTTCCACCCTCCCGAAGACCACCGTTCCGTGATTTTATTTCCCCGTCGAATCCCTTTCGTGACTACATTTTACAACAGGGTGGTTTCCACTCCCGATTCGACTGAAGGGGCTCCCGAAGACTTTAAGTGGCCCATCTCTAAGGTAAAAGAATCGTTGAATTATTGTTCGACGGCGCGACGAGTAGAAGACTTTGCACGGTATTGATTTCGCTGGCCGGTGCACCACCAATCCCCCCCGGTTTTAATAATTAAATTATTCGAGGCGTGCCCGATGGAACGAGAGTTCTACGCGGGAAAAATTGTCGCGGGAGAAATTACTGCTGTATTTCGCGAGGGGGAGATATTCCGAGGCGAGGAAAATGTGTAATGAAAAGTGCTGGAAGGCGACCTCGAGCTCACGCGGAGGCGTCTTCGAAGGCGGAGGGAGGATTCTCATCGGGGGGGAAGGAGGTCGAGACTTCCTGTTTATGCAAATATAAACAATGCTCCACTGTTTACGACAACGAGGCGTACGGTCCATTGAATACTTAGACACAATTGGGATATTTGATGAACGGGTTGATTCTGATGAATGTGAAAGGCGGAACGGCGAAACGGCAAGGAAAATGGAAACGCTACTAGAGAATCGCAGAGTCTACAATATCCCTATTGAGGGGAATCTTAAATTAATTTTTAACTCCGGCCAAGCTTTTGAAATCTCGGTTTGTATTTTCGCTTAGAAAGTGGAAGAATAAATTCCATCGTCCGCTTCTTTAACTTAAAGGGTCAATACGTTCGCTTTTCATCGCGACCGTTTACTTATTATTTACCCCAGCAGCGAACGTTTGCGGGGAGAAAAGTCGCGGGTATTTTAAAGCGAAAAGGGAAGAAAACTACTGTAAATCCCAGGCCGAACGTGTAAAAACACCAGGAGAACAAGCAACATACCCCGAGGGCCAATGTATTCGGTTTTAACTAAGTTTAAAAATGGTGACGCCGAGCTTCGTGCTTTTCTTCCCGTCGCCAGCTTAACTCCGGTGCTTCCATCACTTCCCGGCCCTGCGAATTTCCTGAAATTCGTATTCATGGGAATATTTTCAATGCGGCCACGCGAATCATTATTTCGCCTGAAAAATAAACATGCTTAAAGGGGCTGAAACGCCGAATAGAGGGACGGTAGGTATGTACAGAGAAAAAAAAAGAACAGACAGGGACAGTGGAGCGTAGTTGACTGTAAATCCACATCGATGCATGCAAGCCCGATGAAAAATGGTGTCGCGGAGCAAATTATTCCAACGGCCAGTATTTTCGCGTGGCAGTGATTTATCGTAAACGAGCAATCGATACATTTCACAAATTTTTCGGTCGCACCGTAGGCCGTTATATTTTTCTCGTTCCACCCTTTCACCCACATTTTTATTCTCCTCTCACCTGCCGGAATAAAAGGACACGGGGACCGGCGCCGAGTCGGTCGATGGAACCGCCTTCATTCGATTACCGCAGTCACGAAACGCGGGTCGAAAGGTGGACAGAGACAAAAAAAACACACCGTAACTTCCGTACGCGAAATCCCGACGAGTAGATGAAGCGCGCGTTTACTTCGACTGCGTGAAAAGTTCACCGCTCCGCCAGGGTTTTCCCGAATAAAAAATCGAGGGTGAGAGGGCTGCACGTGAATTTTACAAATGCGCGACGCAGGGCCGGGCGTGCAGCAACGTTCCGGGGCGAGGTGTATAAGTTTGCAAGATGGACGGCTGGCCGTCGGTTTTACGTAGAACTTGAACTTCCAAATATCTCATTAATTCCCAACTGTCTGCCGGTGGCAGTCATAAGTTTCGCCGCTCGTGGCAGTTTCAAAACTTTAGAAAGATCGCGCTCCGCGAGGGCGAAATAAAGAAATGTTCCCGTGGAAGTTCGGCTCTGGGCGCGCCTCCGGTCCAGGGCCCCCGAAACGACCGACAAACCAACCCCGGAATAGGTGTATTCGACTTGCCATGGGGGAACCCGTCTGGGAAGCAAAGAGGTAATGGGCTGTCTGCTTCTTTAACGAGCGACTGCGCCCGAGCTGGCGGAAGAATAGGATTCTGCTGATATAAGCCACTTAAACGGCCCCTCTGTCTTCCTGCGGCGAGTGTCGAGATCTACCGATTTTCGCATTAATTCCCGATTCCAGTGAGATATCGTATGTTTCCATGATAATTATTAATGACGGGATTCAACAGAGGTGATTCCGCAAAATTGTATATTCAGTTGATTCTAATATTAAACAATGCCAGAGGTAGAGCGACGCTGATATGCGAGAGTATATAACATGGAAACGAAATATGCTTGACACGGATCGAGCGTAGGAACGCATAAATACCAGCGCGCATTTAAATTCACGAGCCATCGGTGGTAGATTCGTGCCAGTGTTTGTAAGTCAACCTTTTTTTCCATAATACTCGTACGTATCAGAAAAAAATTACGTCTATTGGTAGGAGAGTGGAGAGCAAGTATTTGTTTTAACGTAATACTATGAGAAACCAATTTCTTTCCGACATGTTTAGATGGAACGCCGGAGTTAATCAGTTGCAAGGTTTACACAGCGCGCAAGCGGAAGGTTCTTTATCGCAGCAAGCGATATCCGCGTGTTTTACAAACTAATACATCCCTCCGGAGTACCAAGCCCGCTCGGAGGTCCTTGCAAATAATTTTACTCTCCAGGATCGTGTGCAATCTCGTTCGCAGATTACGTACACACGCGGCCCCCTAAACGAGCCATTTATTCGTCGCCGATAACAAATGGCCAATTTACTTTGAATCGCGAGGGGAAATCGCGCAAGATGCGCGCGCCCCGTTTATAGTGCGCATCCATAATACGTTCCGCTTCTGCGAAACGTCGGGAAGCTCAAACTTAAGCGCGCCAGTTCCGTATAAATCTGCCCACCCCCTTCCCTGTAACGAAATCCAACTCCACACCAGCGTGATATCGTACTTGTTACCATTCCCTGTCTCCCTCGCCCGCCCCGCCGTTATCTCGCTCCCCGGCGTCCCTGCCGTCCCATTTCCCGACCTACTTTCATCTTCAACTATGGAACTTCGATTGTTTGTGTTGGAACTTCGATCGTTTAATTAGCCCATAAATTAACATCGAATTACCGGGGGCCGGTCGATTGTATATTTCTCCTTGGGGCAGATATTTCCTTCTGTGTTGCGTATTTTCAACTATTCCTGCCGGGTGATTTGCGCCCCCGCGGCCGCGCTTGTTTTCCACCGTATCCACGCGATGACTCGTCCCCGGGAATTGATGACCGCCATCCTTCGACGTTAATGTTTTCCTGTTTCCCGCGCAGTGGTGCGAGACAGCCTATGGTCAGACAGCACGCGCACGGCCTACCTCGGGGAGGTATCGATCAAATAGCACGGCGTTTTGTATCGATTTAATATGCCGGGCCGCGAGTTCACGTTAGCCCGATACCGCGGCCGGCTAGATTGCGGGGTTTTTAACGGCCGCGGGGGAAAGAGTTTATTAAATCACGAAGCGTGTATTTCCGTTTGCTTCTGTGCACCCAGGCGAACCCTGCCCTACCCGGGCATTAATTACACAACGTGACCCACTTTAATCTACAAATGGATTTACCCGCGGAATGCACGGGCAATTGAAAAATCTCATTCCTGCCGGAAACAATAACGGGCGGTAATTCGCGTATAAATAACCCCGTCGCGATATTTTCCGTTTCGTTCCTTTCTGCCGAGCTTCGGCTGTCAGTGTCCCTCCCCGCCTTGGCGGGATAACTGGGTCGCCGAGGTTTGAAAAGGATAAGATACACGATTTCTATCGGTGTTCATCGTTGCAGCACGATCGCCGACGGACAATGGCGGCCGCGGGAGTCGAAGACTTAGATGCAAACGATGCGTCGAAGTGCACGACCTCTTGTATCCCGGAGTATACGACACCCATTGTGGACCCGCACAATGGGATTCATAAATTACATAATCTCTCTTTTATCATGCAAAGTGAGCCGGCACATAATTACGGCGGAACGGTGCTGAACACTTGGATAACCGTTCCCAACTTACCGAGCTGTGAAATAAGCCGAGTTTTATACCGAGGAGAGAGAACCGATGCAAGTGGATCGCAGCGGCTACGTGTATCGCCCCCGCACGATTTTTCGTCGCCACTGTGCAACGTATAAAATACGATCGTAACTTTTCTAATCTCCAGGATGAGAACTGTGGGTATGTACGGCGCGCGGGCAAATACCGCCCTGTTGAAACTTTGACCCTGTTTTTGAATGGCGCCGGGAGTTTTTGCTGGAATTCATTTAACACAGCTCACAATTTCGCGTATTTGGCGCACCGTGGCTTGCCACCTAAGTTTAAAGGAGCAAACATATTGATACCTCGAATGCTTGGAAACCGCTTGTCTGCAATAACGTGCGAAATAATCGCCGCGCACTTATAATTCCGCGAAAATTACTGGCCCTTCCGATGCTCCCCGAAAGCCCGCGAATTTGAATAAAAATAGAGAAGCCCGGGTATCGAGGAAGGGAGACGGCAGGAGGGATAAAGGAGGAGGGGCATCGTGCGGGATGAAAATCGAAGCGGCCAAAGCGAATTCAATCTCGAAACACTTGGGTAAACGCGAGGGTGGTCGGGCATTGGGAGGGCGAAACGAGAAGTTTAGCGGGTAGGATCTCCAGGGTGTATCGCGGGAATGCCGAAATCCGCCGGCGGGCAACGACGGTATCGTCCATTGCGAGCCGCTGGAATTGGCGTACTCCCATCGGACATAAATTTCAATCAACGGCAGCGACGACGACGCGGCCTCCACCGTTCGACGCCAGCTCGTAGGCAGTTCCGAAATACACAATCGGCCGTTCTCATTGAAGGCGTCGCTCGCATACTTCGTCCTACCCCCTAGATATTTATTGCTACCTGGTCGAAGGTGCCGAGGGCCGATTGGTTCTCCCGTCCGTCTCTCGTCTGCCGCGCCATCGTTACACGCTGCCCACGGAGACGTAAATTCCGGTGCCAGTGTCCCGTTGATTGGTTCCGGCGGCACCAGATTTGCATTAAACGAAACCATCGGTCAGCTAACGTTCACGTTATTGCTGATCAATGGCCGTGAATTGGCACCAATTATACATTGTCCATCGATTCACTGGTAAATTAGGCTACGCGATACTCTGGAGAGGTCCTTGAGCGTCGGGGGTGGGAGGAGATACGAAGGAGCCGTGAATTTCCTGGTGGTATTGGGGGAACTGGTGATGAAAAATTGATCCTTGTTCGAGAAGAAGACATAAGGGAAGATCGAGATCTTATATTAACCCTCCTTGGTAACACCTTATAATCACAAATTGGTCACATAGGGTTCACTGCACCCCAGAGTCATTTTTGAGTTAGCATTTTCGTATTTTTGAATCTTTTAACTTTTCAGTGATATTTGTACATTCGTAATAGGGGAGACCGGGGTAGGTTGTAACACGGGGTGAGTTGTAACATAAGTAAAATCTTTTGAACGACAAATCTGGTAACCGACAACGTGCTACTTGACGATATTAGCACCGTAGCGTCGGTTTCAGTGACATAATTCAGCGTTATGTATTCACTTTCAGGTTATAGCCCAGAATTTTAGTATTTAGAGGCCGTAAGTAAATTTTGGCTTAGCTGTTTTATTTCAATTAATCGCCATTAGAAACCGTTTGCATTTTTGCTTCTTTGTCGCAAACGAATCAGTACACATTGGTTTATTATAATGTGTACGCATTTCAGTAATTTGATGTTTACCCGACCACTTGTTCACGACCCCTTTGGAAGTCGTAAAGGCGCGACATTCTTTGAACTTGAAAATTGCTCTTGGGGTACGGTACACCCCGCGTGACGACGAAGGGTTAAACGAATTTTCAGCGCCGTAACAATGATACCGATTAATCCGAAGACATTACTGTATATTAAGGAGTAGCTCCTTTCTATTTGAAATATTTATTTTCTTGGCTACTGGGATCGCGCCCATCTGCCCGGCACAAGCTAGAACGATGCCTGTCGCACCCTCGTCGATCGAAAATTGCTTCATTAAGCTTTCCTTGCCGCCTCGTTCTCGAGACGTTTTTGTTTACGGATCGGCCAGCGCAGAGTCCATTCGAGCGAGTAACAAACGTTACAGGAGAGTGACATTCCCCGACAATCGAACGTTTCCCCCGTTCCCAGAGGCGAGGCGAGTCGCGCGTCAGAATATTGCCTTCCGCTGTTCATTGGCAGATTTTAATTAACTTCGCGCTGGGAAAAGTAATAATGCCCGGGCACTTTACATAAACTCGATAAAACCGACACGAGGGGCGGCTGAGAACGGTGCACAAGGGGCACGGATTGATTCGAGAAACGTTGCATTGTGCCCTCGTTATTGCAACCGAGTGCATGCTCGTGTGCATCCGACTATAACGGGCTGGTTGCGATTGCGTCGAGTCCTCCGACGGAGGTATTACTTCGTTTCACCCCGAGCCCACAGGAAATTGTGGATACTTCACGACCTTTGGTAGCTGATCGACCTATTTCTCGTTATTTAATTGCCACAGAACGTGAGGGTATCTTATTCCACGCGGAGTGTAACAATGTAAGTGCTGTTCATCAGTGGAGGCTCCCTAGACGGTTTTGTTCCTCTATAAATAGGTATGTGATTGCTTATAAACATTTTATCTCGTCATCGAATGAAGCACACCGGCAAGGATAACGGATGCTGACATCGAATTGCAAGGAGGAGACGAAGTTCGAGAAATATATTTTTCACAAAAGCTTAATCACGATGGCAGAGGTTTGCCAGGCTGAAGGGCAGATATCGTCAAGCGAGTTCATAAAATTGATATGAAATTGCGGGTCATTAATGCATAGTACCTACGCACACCATCGTGTTATATTATCCGCATCGATCGTGCACTCAGAAACAGTAGATATCTAATGTAAATGCTAGTCAATTAAAATGATCAAACGTGCACCCTTTATTCTACTTTTCTACGAGGAACTGCGCGCTGACGGAGTCTCTCGTTTCAATCAACTCCTCTACGAGGAACACGGTGTAGGATCGACTTGTTCTCGTTACGCCTCTATACTAAATCGAACCTGAACTTCCCGAACATATCCACGGAATCATTTTCCATAGAAATAATTAACCAGTTTGTTCCGCGTTCAGTCCTGATTACAGACTAAATTCATTTCTTTGAGAAAGTGTTAATTCAATTGTTCTTTCATTTGAATGAAAATTTCCTACGCAATCGTTTTGTACTACGAGCTGTGCTATATAGTTCGACCCAATCAACCTGCATATTCTCGCTGAAGACGAAATTGTCTCGGAACCGGTTGAATCACCTGCCATTCGCGAAGACACGGTAATAGACTGTAAGGACGCCGACAAAAGTAATAATGGATAGGGAGTAATTTCGTGTTCGGCGAGAAAATTCCCATAACTCGCAATAGCGTTAACCAGCTCCTATTCATCGCCCAGTTTCCCCGATCACGCTCGTTCTTGTGTAACATCCGTCTGGCGGGCCCGAAACTTCCTGCAACAGGAACGCCCCGAGGGCCTTCGCAATTAGTAAATTCAGCCCGGCGAACGCGTTCAGCCGCGAAAGAAAAGAAGATCCAGCGCGTGTCTCGTTAAAGGTAACGCGGCGGCGACGATGGCGGTGGGGGCGGAAGTTTGATTAGCCGGCAGCGGGAGCAAGCAGAATATTAGCGAACTTAGCCCGGGAACTTGTTCATTAATGGATCGGGAGTTGTACGCCTTGGTAAATCCACGTTGTAATCTGACGGCTGGATCGGGACGGCAATTGAAACTGCCAGCAACAGCCGAACAGTTCCAAGCTGCGGCGGTTACGAAGGGTCTGGGCTGCAACTAATATACACGCTTGTAATTAGTTGTGTCGCGCCCGATAACGTGCGTCGCGGCTGATCTGTCGCTGGCCATGGTAATTTTATTGGCCCCTGTGTCGCGCGTTTCTAGCGGCCACGTCCACCGTTTCTGTGATTACTCGTCACTGCCCAGTCACGTTTCGCGTATCCAAACCTCACAGAAATTCATGACGATCGAAGGGCCGAAACTTGGGAGCGAATTTGCTCGAACGGAGACTCGAGATGGTGCTCGCTGACGAAAAGGTGACTTGTGAATCAGCATACCCTGGTAACGTCTATTCCTTGCGCAGGGAGACAGAGCGTTTTTGGATACTCAGACTTTCAAGTTGGCGACAAAATTGTTAAGATATTTTAACAGATTTACGACCGTGTCAGATGTCACTGACTAACACTACTATTTTCAATCGAAACGTTCCTAATATCGATGTCTTCCCAAATATACTACTCGAAAATTGAAATAGGTCAAGTATTTTAACTTATTGGACAATGAGTTATTATAGGTGCTGACAAATTACATATTCAATATCCAATAAGGACCATGTCACTAATTCTTGAGATTTAAAGGGTTATGCCTAACCGGAAGGTCTGAAAACACAAATATTTTCAGGATTTTTTTATAAAAACTTGAAGACTTTTTTAAATAAACGGTTATACATATTCGAAAGTATATATTTTAATATGATATCTAAATAAATAATGGAATTATAGGCGATTTCCAGCAGCGATTTTTTATTTAAGCACTACGGTGACCACTGTAGCTTTGACATGGTCCATCAGATATAAAAAATTCGATCAAATTTAGTTAGTATATTAGATTATCTAGTCCTTAATCGTGGCTTTTTCATTTCCGTCGCGTAGTTTTTATTTTACACATGAAAAATGATGAAAAATGAGAGCGATTCTGTGGCGAACATCGATACTTTTGCTATGAGAAGCCGCCATATTGTAGCAAATTAATTTTTCGGAATAATGGACAATTAAGGGCTAGATAATCTAAGATACTAACTAAATTCCTGTGAATTTTTTATTTCGGATGAATCGAGTCAAAATTAGAGTAGTCGCCGCAAACTACAGAAAAAAGTCTCTGTCGGGAGATCGCTGATATTTCTTTAATTCATTTATATCTTCCATCGCAAAAACTACTACTAGTAGTTTAACATGTACACTTTCGAAAATATAAAGGTTTGATTAAAAAAGCCTTCAAGCTTATCCCACAAAAATTACCGAATATACATGTTTTTTCAGACCTCCCTTTCAGGCATAACCCCTTAATTAATCCTTCTGAATAGCTCAGCAACGCGATAACTTTACTACATCATGTACACTTTAACGCTACTCGGTGATCTGATGAAAATAACAGGATATTTAAAGGGAAAGGGGATCGTAAGACCAACGGGAAGTAAAAGAATGAAACTCATCTTAGAAAAACATTTACATATTTATATATATAAAATATAATACAATTTGTTACAGTGTAGATGATAGTGTAGCGTTTAGACGTTAATATCCAGTGTAAATTAGGTATAAATCTAACAAGAGCGGTATGGAAGGACAGGGCGCCCGGGTACGCGTACGATCTGTGCGCGCGCGCTCGTTAATAGCCTGAGGGACGTGCGCGCGTGCACATCGTGTACAGCTTAACACGATTACACGTAAATGATACAGATACAAGATACTATTTCTTTCTTTCCAGCTAGCTACCTTGAAGTCGAGTGTAGGTGCGTATGAAGAGTCCGGGACGTAGTTTAAATCTAAAAACTATATACAGGGTACCTATGTACACGCATACGCTATTCGCTCGATTCCATAATCCACTCGGTTGCTCGCGTTGTCGCTCGACCTGCCGTATCGCCATACTATCGATGGGCCACGGTTATCGTTCTCGACCGTCTCTAATCTTTTCTACATACAGTACATACACCTCCGATCTCCTGGCCCCGCCGTGTTCCCGCCGCTCGATCTGTCATCGCGATCCAACTCTCAACATTTACCGAATTCGTCGCCCCCAATGAGCGCAGGCGAACGTCGTCGGCGCACCTTGTTTCGACCAAGTACTTCAATGCAAACCGATCGGAGATCGATCAACGTCTCTCCTCGCATGACGGTTCCTCTTCTCAGGTACTGGACGCTGTCCTTCAACCTTTAAACGAATGCTCGCGGCGGAGAAGTTACCCGTGGAAAATGGGTATCGAACGACACCAAGGAATGTGGACGGGTGGATCGTTGACGGTACCAACGAGAGCACGGCGGGCGCCAGGCGCCTCGGCGCGAAAACGAACCAGCTAACGTACACACGATGCAAGATCATTGAGTATAAATGCGTAATATCGTTTCCCTATCGTATCTAACATACTTATCCCAGCGTAAATGACATTTATACTTGTGACACTTTGCTTGATTGTTCTGGTCATATCACCGGCAGTTCCTATTCAACCCCCATCCCTGTTTCGCCGCCCACACCTCCACCCCCGTTCTCGCCCAACGGCGACGTCCGCGACACGGACGCAACAGCGTCGGGACACGGTCGCCGTGGCTGGAATCAGCGTCGAACATCATCGGGGGCCGAAGAAGTCACGGAACGACTTCTCCTCCTCGCACCCCTCGCACCGCCGATTACAACGTGTCCCTTCGGCGATGATAAATCATCGCTTATCCCTCGACGGATCGTACCTACGGTTACGTACACGCAGCGAAGAAATTCGAGGGGAGAGAAAGCGCGGCGGTTCCCCGTTCGAGCGTTCCTCGAAATTATCCCCCTTTCTTCTCGTCTTCCTCCTCCAACCGTCGGTCAATTACCTCATCGTCCCGTTCGCGGGCAATTTCTGCCTCCTATCTCGCGTATAACTGACTCTGTGTGAATGTGTACGTGTACGTGAGTGTGTGTGTGTGTACAATGACACTGTGGCTCCAAGTTACTTCGTTTGTTAAAAAACAGAAACGGAAAGATACGCTTGCATCTCGAACTGGGAGCGCTGACATTAGCGAAGCGACGATTGGCAGTTCTCTCGGTGAACTGAAATTTACATCGAGCACGTTCGATGATCAAAGGGAACGGACCTGTTCAGCGCCTAAAAACTGTTCCCCTCGAGGCAAGGTAATCGCTCGACTGCCCTACGGTCTCTACACATACAGATCCCCTATGACATTTACGAATTATCCGTTAGTATTAAATTGTAAAACGTGGCTACGCGTTATCGTTACCGATTTAGTCGACTACGTGAGGTTTCTTTTTTTTTATCGCTACGCTAGGGAGAGAGAGCTCCGTCGTCGACGAGCCGGTCGTCGTTCAGGGGTGTCGGACCTACACGAAGATCGAAAGGGCGCGATATCCGCGATCAACGGTCTGGATTTAAATCGACGACCGGCGTGAACAATTTTTTTAGTGGCGAATCAAAACGTAGATTTTTTCCCCAGTGAATGTTCGATAAGATACGCGCTTACAAGGCTCCTCCCCGATTCCTGGTGTCTTTGCCCACCGCGTTAGCTGCGCTTTCCTCAATGCTAATGGAATTCAGGAAAAGTGCGGGCGTTAGGGGACTCTTGACTACAACGTGCCGCTATCGATCCAGCCGTGCTCCGGCGTAAGTCCTCTCGCTGCACGCCATCGTGCACGTCATTTTTTCTCTCCTTTTTCTCCACCCTCCCCGAGAGAGAGAGAGAGAGAGAGGGGGTAAGCTCTCTTTTCTTCCTCTTTCCTTCTCTCTCTCTCATTTTTCTTTAATACTTAAAGTAGTGCTTCGGACACTTAATCGATTACACGATACCGAAGTGTCGGGCTTGATGTGAATTAACGCAGTCAAGAAGCGAGTCGATTTAAATCGGATGCCGTACGAGCCTCGATAGGTCGATCTCGATTCAATCGGGGCAGAGAATCTGTGACTGAATCCGAACGTTGTAATTGGATCGGAGAAGTTTCAATGATTAGCAGCGATTGTTGTCGCGTATTCCGAAGAGAAGTGTACTAATTTGCAACTGGTTATTTTCACGAATATGATCATAAACGAGGTCGTTTACGGTAGTTTTCATTCTCCTCCCCGCGCGACTCAGTTGACTCCCGGCAGATAGCTGGCAGTATCAATTTTCTGGCAGTGGCAATTTTTTTTAATTATCTCTCGCGTTACGCGATGAATGAAACCGAGTCTGCAGCGCGGATGAATAACAAATTTGATACTCGGTGGAAATGTGGCGAATTTCAATGCGGCCAAGCTTTGGAAACTTTTAATTAATCATGAACAAAAATGAAACAATCGGTCACTGTTAATTCTCTCCTGTAGAGTTTCGAGCATTCTCCGTTGAGCAGCGCCCCTTTAAAACGTTGCGCATAGAAATGGAAGTACGTGTTATCCGTAGGACGGGCTCAATCAGGCAGAAATCGATCGAATCGCGGCGACAAGCGTCCCCGGTGGCGAAAGGCCAGAGACGCGCTGGTACTCAAAATTTTCATCAGCCACTGATCTGCTCGGCACGAGTTCGGATTTGGAAAGTTTTCTGCCGCAGAGAGTTTTCTCAGCCAGCGCAAGCTCAATTCGGGATGGGTATTTGAATTCTGAGGGCCACATTTACCATATGATGATCATTTTCGTACAGAGGTGGATGGTCCTCCACAGTTTCATCATTTCGCAAACTTTTCCCTCGTCAAATATTTCGGAATAAGCATTTGGCGTTTCTGAATTCGGTGGGAACTGGAGAGATAGAAGTGTGCCTCAGACAGACTAATGCAATAAAAGTTCGAAAGCTTGATCACCCAATCCTGTCGCACAAAGTCCATCCAGAATCCAGCTGCGAGCACCTCGAACTCGTATGTAACCGGAGAGCCTCGTGCGGAAAGAGACTTTCGAGCTTCGAATCGAACCTGATGGGAATATTCAACGTCCCTTGAAATTTTTGTGTACCCTGCACACCCTGGCGTGAAAAACCTATGAAGAAATCGAGCCTACGCTTCCCCGTCGCACTTCGCGGACGTGGCTCGCGGAATACAAACGCACGCGCGAAAGGAAAATGCGAGCTGGCGTGACAGCAGGCGAAACTGTGTCCTAACGTGGCAATTAACTCTATACAATTAAATAAAAAATAAATAATCGCTCGCCCGCGGTACGGGCACACCGTCGAACAACGTTACACTTAATAAACTGTACAGAATATTACAAAGGACCGCCGGTTGCTCCCATGCAAACTTTGGTCGAGTGACACGACGGAACGACGGGGGGAAATTACGACGTGTCTCGCGAAAGCGCGAAGTATTTGCGCTCCCCATGTGAATCAACCAACGTTTATATGGTGTCCGTTACAAAACGCATCTACTCGCAGCTCTAATAGTAACAGAATATACAGACTTTGCCAGGAACCGAGCGAGACGCGCTGGCGATCCGAGGGAATCGATCGAAACGCAAAGTCGCGCGTTTCTCGTGAGAGCAGAGTCTACAGATCTGAGAAGGTAGACTCTGAAAGATCTCCGGCAGGGAATCGCCAACGTATCGCCTGGCTCCCGGCTCTAGAAATAAACAGCCAACAATATAAATTCTTTCGAGTCGAGAATCTCGAAAATATAATAATCCCACTGGATCGACAGGACCCCGTGTCACATTTCTCTCGTGGATATCTTTCGGTCGAGCTTGTCAACGGGTAAAGGAGGCCAAGCACCGATGATACACGTACATAGCTACGTATGTACGAGGACCGTGCACAAGCTGCTCTTAACATAGAAACGACGAGCGAGTGTTCGATTTCGCAGCCCGTCGCTCGTCTAAATGGACTAGAAACTTGGGTCCTCTTCTTTTTCCTTCTATCTGGCTAGAATCGCGTCCTCCTAACGCTGGTCAACTTAGAGAACGCCAGCTAAGCTCAACTATCGATATTAAATGAACATGTATGTGTGACCATACATACTACTCGCAAGGGAAATTAGGCAACCTGGAAATTCAGAAAATAGTAGTTCTTACGGTGCCATAGTGCGTTTTTCTTTTTCGTGGAATATCTCGAGAACGGTGAGAGATATCGAAAAGTAGTTCAAAGAAAAATTGCTTTCTTCTTTCTATCTGCAAAAATGTTATATCGTATATCGAATTAAGGATTGGTGATGTGGGTAATTTGAAAGGTATGGATTTTTTATAATTATTTTTACGCAGTTTTGTAGATATAAAAGAAAGGTGCGACTTTTGTTTAAACTTCTTTTTGATATCTCTCGCCGGTTTTTAGATATTCCACGAAAGAGAAAATTCTGAATTTTTTTTCATAGGGTGATTTCACCCCCTTAAACTGCAGTATGGCACAAAAAAAATAGGTTTGTCTTACGGATGAGCTACTGTACTTGCACACAAAATTGCATAATTCTCAGAATTTTCGGCTTACCCAACTTCCCTTGTCAGCCGATCTTATACTTGGCGCAGTATAATATACTTACGGGGGTTGATTGCGATTCACGACCCGTATCGACGCGTTATTCTCTTTATCCTAAATGATTAAAAGCGAGATACCACCCAATTGAACGTTTTCAGCGTGGGAAAAGCGACACCGTGCCAGAACTTCGAGTGAGTTTCTTTGATCGTACTGGCAAGTCAGCGTGTCCAATTCAAAGAGTAGCTCTCGAGCATCGAATCTGTAAGTCAAATGTTCGAGTCCCGTGGACTTGATCCACGTGTCGATACGGGCGAACGGATCCACTCACGTTCGTGCAACGATGGCCACGTGTACACATGCACCGTTCCAAACAGTTTCGTTAATATCTATGAGAGAAATTAGACCGATGCAGAAGTCGTCAACTCGGGCGCTCGGGACCGAAAGATATCCAACGTTACGTCCTGTGCAAGCACGCGATACGTCATAACAATAGTGCACGAGCAGAGATCGCGAAAGGGGAGGTCGATCCTTGAACGAGGACAGCGTGGACCCGCGATGGACGTTCGTTATGGGAAAATATATCTGGCAATTCTACGCGCCACCGCGTCGTCAACGAATTCCATTCGTCCAGCTCGATCGCGTTTCGAATGCCGCCAAAAATACGCTCTGTTTCCCCCCCCCCCCCCAAGATCTGGGCGCTCTGTCGGTCGCTTCTCGGCATCAACGAAAACAGATGGTCTTTGTATATTAAAAATTGCACGGACACGTGTTCGGTGACTGGGGACAAACGTAGACAAGCGACAAAACCGTGAAACGGAACATCGGGCGCGTTCATCACCCTGTCCTCGCTCAACGACCAAACGAACGACAATAGTTATTTAGCCTAAGTGACGCGTCAGAGAGAGAGAGAGAGAGAGTACACACCGGCACCTACTTACATGCATCTCCTCCCCGATCCGGCGCGATCAACAAGAGGATAAAACGGCCGTCCTAGATAAACAGGAACGATCGATCTGTCGGCGATCGATGGGCGTCGTGACGACCGGCCAGCGTTCACCTGAACGCGGCGCCGACGATCAGCGTCACCGTGGCCAGGATCAGAGCCACGGATACCGATCTCGAGGAGGAACTTCCGGCGGTGGGCCCGTCACTGCTGCGGGACACTTTGCTGCGCACCAATTGTCCCCGCTCGACGGCGTTAGTCTCGTCACTGTCAGGATCCACTGGCGGCCCGATGTCCCCGTCCTCGTCCAGCAGCATCGACAGCTTGTTCCTGAGGGGCTTCTTCGAGCAGGGTAGACTGGTCTCTTCGTACGTCCTCAGGATCCTCGGATAGTGCACCTCCAGGTTGTCGGTGCCTGACAACGGTCCTTGGCTGGTCGAGCACAGAGGCTTGAACGTGCCACCGCGTGTAACTTCCTGGAAGCTTTGGAATTTCTTCTCCCAGTCGTAGAACAGCAAACGGTTCTCCAGCGTGATGCCAAACAACTCTGCGGGTTCCTGAATTTTCACCGGGCTGGAGCTCCTGCAACCAGAAAGAAAGGGGCGTGAAGTCGAAGCTTCGCAGGGGGAGGTCCAGGTTGTGGGTTCGCCAGTTTCAATCGAACATTTTCTGGTTCAGTGTACCGATATACTCTAAGGAATGTCAAGGGTTTTCAGGGCAGAGTCTACGCCCTGACCTAGACGACGAATACCTATGCTCGTTTGGCGAACAAAGCTTGCCTCGTCATTGTGTCTATCTCGAGGGAGCACATGCTTTTCTTGACCGAGCAATCTTTGTGGGTGACCTGGTAAACTGGATGCAATGAAAGCATCGAAATGAAGGGTGGCTCTCGAGTAATGATAAGTCGATCGTTCAAGTCACGCATCTGCGTGCGACCTTGTCTCTTGTAATCTTATCGCCCGATAGAAAGGAGGACTGAACTTAACGTGGACAAGTTCGTTTACTCGTTGGATCAGGTTATCCAGTACCGATGTCACGCAACGATGACAATGATCTCCGTCGGAGTTAACGACCCAACTAGCAACCAGCGACCTGCCGATATTAGTGGTAGTAATAACAGTAATTTAGCTACGGCATTCGATGTGGCCGGGGCGTGTGTTTAGCGAAACAGGACGCTTGTTACATTAAAGTTCGTGACACGTCGCAGGAAGCGTCTTCGTGACATACGTAACGTTACGTAATGCAATGAACGATGCGTCTGGCGCAATATAACCGGCCCTCGTTGAACTAACGACAGGTCGTGGCGGTCGTGACGCACGGGCCATCGCCGTCCCTAATTGCCAATTTAAAGTAATCAGAGTAAAAGGAGCGAGAGCGTCTGCTGGCTTTGTGTACGTGCGTGTAGGGACACGCGTTGATCATTAGCGCGGTATCAAACGTGTGGCCACCGTGTAAATTAATATGAAACGGTCTTTGAATTCGAATCAAAGCGAAAACGAGCGTCGAACGAGTTTGAAGCTGGAAGCCCGCGATTAGTCCGCCGAACTCGACCGCCCCGATGACACTCCGGACAGTTCCGCGTGGCATCAAAATCGGGGAAAACAGCGGCAAAACAGACGCAGGCCGAAACGAAACAGCGACGTACGATTTTGACGAGTACTCACGGTATCAGCTTTATGATTCCCAAACTCTGCAGAACGGTGGCTAACGAGGGCAGGGAGTAGCAGAGGGACAAGTCGATGCGTGGATAGTAAAGTGTTGACACAAAGCAAGTCTCCTCTTTCGTTGTCACGCCGCCCAGCGTGATTGCGTCCTTGGACTCGGACGAGTACTTGCACTCGGCTATCAAATGATCGCCCTGCAACAAAAAGCAAAATATATGTCTACGATTGGTCCGCGAGGACACGTTACAATGGATGGTTGCTTTATTTCCAATCCATTTCTATGCATTCAGCCTCGCGTTAATCGAAGCCAGTGGCGAACGTGTAAAAATAGTTAAATTGGGTGCTATACAGATCAGATGATCCACGGTGGTACGAGATAATGGCACGAAGCCTGTCCAGGCGAGATAATTGGACCTTTCGTCCTTCGTTACCGTTCCGTACAGCAAATCGCTATTTCAATCACCGGTCAAATCGCTACTTAAATGACCGTCTAATGAAACACATGGAGCGTGTCGTGCACGAATTCACGGAGCCAATACTCACCGGATAGACCCTGACGGGCTTCTGCAGCTTCCGATACTCCTGATAGCTGGGATCGTAATTGGTGTCAGACGCAATGGGTGGCAGCTCCTCGCCGGACCTTATCTGACGCAATCGGATCTTCTTGCCCAGCTGATGAGTATGCATGATGACGGCGAATATGTTGATGCCGCTGTTGGGGATGGTCTGTCCGGTGCAGTCCGAGATGCAGTGACCTTCGGAGACCACTTCCGGCTGGCCGGGGGGTACGATGTGCCTCCAGTTCGGCTCGATGCCGATGCTGAGGATACCGGCGTCGTGGCTGCGCACACGATCCGTGTAATGCAGTCGCAGCCCTGAGCTGTCGCTGATGAACGGGTCCATATGCGGATTCGTGTAGTGCGTCTCCAGCATGTAATAACGAGGCCCGGCGTCTGGGTCCAGCGCGTAGCCAGCCTCTGGAGGATAATTGAAGCCCTGCCAGAGAAAGCAGACAGACGAGCACGATTACTTGGTAGCTCGAATCGAACGCAATGGGGGAAACGACGCTGAATCATTAAACTATGAATTTCTATCCGAGGTCGATGAGCCACGGTCGACGTTCTATCGACGAGAAATCTGAGATCTGTTGCGGGCTGATGTTTCACTTAGAACGTTACCGTTCTTATTATTTAAAATATAATAACGCCGGAGCGCGTGATAGCGGCCGTAAATCGTGTTTGAGATACGGTCGAGATCTGAATCAGTTACGCGACTAATTACACGGGGATAAATCACCGTCGCCGGATGTTAATCTGACGTCAACGTGGGACAAGCGTAAGAGACAGGGGAGTAACATCAGGGTGTATAGAGGTAACTTTGGATTTCGCGTAATGCATACCAATGCGAGGGTAAGGCCACCGCAAACTCGTTCCTCCGCGGTCGCTGGATACACGAGCGTCCTGCGAAGACGCGTCTGATCGCGCGATGGCGCACCGTAATTTCACACGCGACATCCCGCCACGATTTAATCGCGCGTATGAAATATTCCTGCCCGCCGCGGCGAAGCACGAAGAAAAATACTCCGTGCTGAGCGTGTCAACCGGTACAAGATCGAAGCAACTCACCTTCGAATGTACGAAGTCTATAAATCTCTACCAATTTCCCCGTATGATCTACTTGAATCTCGGTAACGAATTCAATTTAGCGGCCCGCTTAAGCCGATGTTCATTTCGTCGGCCGGTCGAGCGTAACGGAAATTTATTTAATTCCCCGCGATTTACATAAACGTGTCACGTAGCATACCTCTGAGCCCAGGCTCCAGATAACCGCGATTGTGTTGCACTGAAGGGACGGCTGATTGAGCTGCTTGCAATCGCTGCCGGACGTCTTCGCCGCGTCGTTCAATTGTGTCTGATTTCCACTACACTCGTACAGCGTCATGTGATGCAGGTACTCGCAACTTC
Source organism: Andrena haemorrhoa (assembly GCA_910592295.1). Classification (NCBI taxonomy): domain Eukaryota; kingdom Metazoa; phylum Arthropoda; class Insecta; order Hymenoptera; family Andrenidae; genus Andrena; species Andrena haemorrhoa. The sequence continues at coordinate 11,440,711 of OU342943.1, forward strand.
CGGGTTGTATCACCGGCTCGTACTGGAAAAAAAATTCACGTGCATTACATCCGACGCCTGGCGAGCACAAGGGAAGCGGATGGCGCAACTCGTCGCGTAAGAACTCAGGTCATCCGGTAAAGGCTCGCGAGCGAGCGCAGGCAACTCGGATGGATCAGGGATGTTTCGACGAATCGATATATGTACCTCGTCGCCGGGATAAATCGGACGCGCGCGATTTTAGACGCCTACTTCGATCGGGGACACCGAGAAAAGGGTGCGCTTCGAATAGCGGGAGTTCCCGGAATCTAGGAGCTAATCATCCCTCGCGCAATGCGATCCCATCGCGTACCACCGTCACGTCCGATTGACTTCGAGATGCTGTTTGGCCCGACGCTGGATACGTGCTGTATCGATTCGACATTGTTTTCGAGGTCCAGAGAGTTATTCCAGGTACTTCGCTCGCGATCGTGGATGACGGTGAATGGAGAGCATGAATTAATGACTCGCACGGCAATGAAAGAGCTTCGAACGTGAATATATTAGCCAGTTAAATCTGTTGCTCTACTTGGAATTTTACCGAGCAATATCAATGAAAGGATGAAATGATCGGCACTGGATTCCGTTTCCCAAAGAAAACGATCCGTGGCGACTAACTTTACGACCGACGCATAGGTACTCTCGTTGATTCTCCCGTTCGGAGTTAAGTGTACCAAAACCGTAAAGTAATCCGGCAATTTCGATGCAGCGCGTTCGAGGTCGGCAACGACCTTTGAATCGCTTCGTACGAATGAGATTGATTTTGTGTGAAGCGGCTAACACGTGCGATAATAATTCGCCAGTCCCTCGGAAAGGAACTCGCGCCGGATCACGGCCGTCGAATTCACGGTAATCGAGTCCCGCGATGTTAAGCGTAAATGGGGTCAAGAAACGGTTGCCCCGATCCCTGGCGAGAACCCGCGAGTATCTCTACTTGGGAAACTGGGGTACGCGGAGCTCGAGTGCTCCCATGTCGGCGGGAATCTGCACCTACGTTCCCGGGTTTAATCAAGTTTAGATGGGCTCGGATGCGTATGGCTCAGGGGGGTGGCAAGCAGGTGGGTTATAGCTACGGGATCTTACCTTCACAACGTGGTGTTTGCGAGTGATGTTTGGCATCTTGAGAACACGGCACCAGAGTAGCGTGTCTTGGTCCACAGGTAGGTGAACCTGCAAAGTAATTCGAAGAAGATTGGTTAAAATAATGCAATTCGTTGTGAGCGGTGTTCTCGGCAAGTTGATTAAAACTTTGGCTAAGAGTTCCAAGTATTGAAAGAAGAAAATGAATTCGCACGCCCGGAAATAGCTACTTCCCTCCTCGGATGCAGTTTAGGCCTGTGTACGAGAATCATCATAGCTCCTATTCCGCATAGGACTGGGAGCTTTGCCACGTTACTCTGTAACCACCAGCTACAGACACCTCTCAATAATCTATCAATATGAAATAATAAGTGTCCACGTATCAAAGCTTGTGGAGGACAACTACAACACCCGTGAGAGTTATTCCAAACATTTATTCCTTTGAGCCCGTCTGACAAACACGTTTCACGTATGATACGAGCCCCTTTCTTGTTTTGATGCGGCAACCTCACACCCAAAGTTACGATTAATCTTTTAGGAACGGCCTGCACGAATGATGGCTGCGGACAGAGAAGCCATTCGCTTTTCTCGGTGCGCCGAAACGAGGGGATGGACGTTGTTGGCCGTATACGCACGAGGAATTTCGTTAATGCTTTCTCAAAACTTCTCGAATGTTAACGCTCTCTGTACAGCCCATCCGCCCGTTCGCGCGCGTACAATGCGACTGAAAACTCATCCGACGGTACACGAAGCTGCCTGAAACGGTGGAATCTGTCCATACCCGTTAATGGAGTAACGTAGTATTTAGCGGGGGTACAACGCGCGGCATTGCCGGACTCCAAACTGTTTTTCTAATTGCGACTGTCTTCGTACGAGTTCCCCGTATCCCCGGACAGTTCGCGCGACGAAGTTAACCCGGGCAATAATTTTCGGGGCCGGGGACGCAATTGCGAATGGGGCGGGCGGAACTATTCCCTGATTTTGAAAAGGGTACGCCGACGGGGTAGTTTCGAGAAACTTCTGCCTCCACTTTTTCCTGCCAGTTCGGTATTGATTTGAAGTAAACAAACGTGCTCGAGCGATCTCGATGTGTCCAGATGTGTCTCGATGTGTTCTATTTGTGGCGATAAAATACAAACCGCTGTATTTTCGTTATTATTCCATTGCACTTAAGTACGACCACATTTCCCCGCTACTCGTTCAATCAAGCTGGTTAAACATGCCCAAAAAATGGATCCTGCATCTGTGTTGTCTAGTTCAGAAAATCCTCTCTACCTAAACACCTCCCTATCTCCGTGACCTGATCCCACAAAACGCTGAAGTAAGTATATGTACATGCTTCCAATTCCAGCCATACCTACGAGAAGTGAACACCGTTTCTCCGTTCCTAACTTCCACACCTACTGCTAAATCCTCCGGCTCTTCTTCCTATGTTGCACCTCATTTCTATAATCTCCTACCTGCTGCTATCTATTCACTTCCCTCTCTACGACATCCTCGCATACATTAGGCCCAGGTCGACGCGATCAACTACTTGGTCCTCACAATGAAGGTATTTCTACACTCACCCCTCACCCCGTCCTCTCATTCTTTTCGTCTTTCTCTCTCCTTAATGTCTCAGGTCAGGCCTAATAGCAGCCACGCCAAGCCTCGCTTGTTTCGCCATTTATATTTCTATTGTTTTTTTTTTGTTTTTATTGTAAGTGGTGTAATATGTAATAATGTCTTATTATTATTATTATTATTGCTTTACCCACGCGAACATCAAGAAACTGGTTAATAGTATACGCAAACGTTAGACGCCGAACGGATGAAGCTCTCCACGGAATCTCGAGCGTTTTAACGATCAATGAAAAGCCTCCGCGTGTCGATCAGTATCGTCTTTAGTCTGCCGTTGAAAAAGATCCCTGCAGATATAAAAACGAAGGGAAAGAGAAGGAAACGAAGGCTGTCCGTTCGAGCCAGTGCCGCGGGGTGTGTGCGCGACCGAGGCGTCCGAAGAAAATTGCGATTCTTTTTTCACAGCCGTGCTCCTCGGGCTGCCCTAAGCTCTTCGCAACGCGCGGCCAGATTCTCCCACGCGCTTCTGCGAAATTATCGATGTCAAGATTACCGAGAGGGACGACTGCGTTTATTGTTTTGCGGTCGAATATGCTGAACGCGCCCCGCGGCCGAATATTTAGGGCTCGCGAGCTGCATTTACGGTTCCACGGCTTCTGATTGGTGCGCCCCTTTCGGCGCACCTCTTCTTGCGAGAGTGTAACGCATCTCTGCCGGATGAATTCAAACTTGAAACTTTTCAAAAATTTTACTCCAGGGACAAATAGAGATGAGAATGGAGGAGAGTGACTCCGAGCCCTCGTACGCCCCCATTTTATGCAGCATTGTTAAAGCGGACGAACTATAGGTATCCCGATGAGAATCGAATGACGGAACGCGTGCACAAAGGAGAATCGCAGAATTTGTTTTTGTGAATTTGTCACGAGCAAACGTCGACGTGCGAGCGATTCACGATGCGCTTCACCCTTGGCCGCTTTTTCCCCCGTGCGCCGTTTCTTGGAATGAGAGGAGACCGATAATTATCCCCCGGGTATGCCGAGTTTCGCGTACTATGCGCTCAAATGGTGAGGCATCTTTTGAACAGGCGGTCCACATAAAAACGCGTTTTATGCTTCTCGACTGGCTCACTACGCGCAACCACTTCGTATTTCGCCCTCTCCCGTTTCCCAGCGCGGCGCCAACTTTTTACCCGCGCATTTGCTCGTACAAATAGCTAATAACGGCGTCACACTCCCCTTTCAAGCTCTGGTAGCTCGGAATCCGCGCGGAGCGCAGGAGGAATTAGTGTCGAACTGGATGAAAGAAGAGGAACCGCAGCCTCGGGAAACGACACGTCCCATCACTTCCGCCGCCGTCTTAACGTTATGCAGCACGAGGCCACACGATCCTTGCATTTTTCTCTTTATAAAGTGTATTAAAGATTGCCGAGGGTGTGTGGATGGGTACGACGCGATGTGTGCATGTTACGTAAGTGGGTCACTAGGCACAGACTTGCAAGTTTATTGATCTTTTAAAGGAAGACGAGAGAAATGCGATGCGCCACAGGGTGTGCTTGATAACGAACGAGATGCACGAGAACTGAATAAATTCTCCACGCAAATTCCCGAATATTGTTTGTCAAATGACCTTTTTATCAACGTTTCAATTAGCAGGAAGTGCGCAACGTCGAATACCCCCTGCTATTCAGACTTCTGATTGCGTCTGTATAATTAACTTTGGAGAAACGAACCAGGGCTATATCGATTTCGAAAGCGATAGTGTATTTACGATACTGCCTGCCGAAATCCAGACACCGCGGCAATTACACGGACCTTATTCCTCGCGAAAATACAAAAGACTTGAGCCGAGGAAGCTATAAGGGCCGTCTGCAAAGGCGGCGCACGAGAACGCAACCCGCCGCGGGCGAATCTGCCTCTCGTCGGCGAAGTTTCGCTTTCGATTCGTCGCGAGAATGATGCTGGCGAAAAAGGGTATCGTCTGTCGGTGCGGGAAAGGGAGCCGAATGAATGCAAACCCGTTGTAACAAGCTGGCCTCCTCTTTGTGCCCGAAAACATTCATATTCATCGCGGCGCGATACAAAAGTTATTTCGACCGCGGGGAAACTTCAGCGTGCGCAGTTAGGGAAGAACAAGTAGCATTTCGCATAAGGAAGACGCGAGGGGTGCGAGGAGACTAGTCGCCAGGGTGAGATAAGCGGTGAGCACCGGCGACTTTAATGTCGTCGCCGTCCGTCTCATACGAAGATGCCGCTTTCGTTGAGACGATTAAAACTGCGGCGCATTACGGAACTTTCCGCAACAGCGCGAAAACGTGTGTCGAGTAATAGACCGCGGGCGGAATTAAAAAGTTCCCGTGGAGGCGACAGGCGCGACGCGTGTATTGCACTTGAAGTCGCGGGAGGGAAGAAAGGCACGGAAAGTATCATAGACGCGAGAAAGTCGACTGGTTGCTCAAGACCGCTTGCCACGTTGTAAATCACGTCAAACGTAGCCAAACGGTGGAGAGAAGGTGGCTTCTCCCTCATTAACCCCATTAACTTTGCCCCGAGTATAGTAAGCATTCGTTGTACGTAGCACGCGTAGAATTCACTTGCTCGAGCATCCTCCAAGAATAGGCCCGTAATTAAGGAGTACGTACGTACGCTCGGTTGCTCTACATCGGGGCAGGCGTGGAAACCGATTTGCGCGGGTCGTATACCCACGTTCTCGGGGAAAAGATCGATCACTCGTGAACCGAGCATAAAGGAAAAATCGTCGGCTGTCCGCCGTGGAGCCCGGCTCCGTCGGCGATGGAAATACTTTCCGTGGTGTTCTAAGGAAACGCTCGGTTCGATGAGTTCGGGCGTATATGGGGCCGTAAAAACGGCGCAATTCGCAAAATACGGAAATAAGAAGCGTACACGAGGAAGGTACAAACGCGCATACGGGTAGAAAAATCGGAACTATCCTCGAGTCAGCTTTCCTTCGAGGGTCTTTCTCGCTTTAGTGCTCCCGATTCGCGAGAATCGTGAATTCTGCAGGGCGCCCGTGTTCGTTGCCCATGAAACTTCCACCGTCGACGCTCCCCGTAAAATATATATTTTGTCCGCCCGATGAGGCGTCCGAATATTTTTGAATAATTTAATCAACCGACGTGTGCCGATGGATCCCGTAATGGAAGCGGCGACAGGAACGGAATAGGGGTGGCATTATCAGAATACGGGGGACGAAATAATAAATTGGAATTACAGGGTTGGCGGGGCGCCGTTGAAACCGAACGAAGCTAATTTCATCAGCTCTGTTTACAATTTATATCGAATGGAACCGGCGTGTTTCGGTGTTCATCACGCCGTAACAAATTACTGCTGCTCCCGACTGGAAAGAAATTATTCGTTCGCCCGGCAAATGAAACGATTTCGCGTCCGTTCCTCCCGCTTCTTCGCTACACAATTGTTCGTAATGGATGATAACTACGTTGTAATACGCTCGTCCTAATAACTTTTCTAATGAGCACGGTATTATCTAATTGTTCTGGATCATTGAGAAGATATTAATGCACATTCTGTTCCATCTTTCGTGCCAACAATTTCATTTCACACGTATATGTATACATACATAGATTGTATAGGGGAGAGATGCTATATGTAGAAGGGACAGGTTTTAAAGGGGACAAATCATATTGCCAAAATTCTAAACGCATTACCTACACATACAAGTTATCTTCGTGTTTAAGGCAATACTAGTGCCCACTTAGTTATTTGACGTAAACTTCACTACAGTTTCTTTATTTTTCTGGGGCGGTTTGTGAGGTAAAGTTATACACTAAGTGTGGAAGTCTTATATCATTGAAAGAGCCAAAATTTACCTGAAACGAGTGGCTTGTGGTTATTTTATTCTATGGTCGCGTATAGTTTTAAATGGGACAACGTAACAAGTCTTAAATGGGACGTGCCTTTCACGACTGTCCCTTTCATACTTACTTAACAAATAATTCTAAAAATAATGAGTGCTGCGTTTGTACAGAAAACTTTGCTACCTGTAAAGAAGATTGGTTCCAATGTAAAATTTGCGGAAAATGAGCCAATGAGTCATGTGAAATAAAGGGTGTATTCAATTTTTGTTGTTGCGTGTGCCATTAATGATATTTCAACAATTGATCTCATTTTTGCTCTCATTTTGTTTATTTTCACTAACGTGTACCTTTCGCCACGTCTAATGTCTCATTTAAGACTACCTAGTCCCGAAAGGGGCATTTTCAACTTATTTGAAAATCCCAGATTTTGTTATTTTCTGTTATTATTACTGAGTTTGCAAGATAGTTTTATTGAAGGCCAATAAACATGCTTTCTATTAATGGACCTATGTTTTAAATACCTATCGTGCTATTATCAGAAATGGACGTTAAATGAGATCGTCCCTTTTATAGCACCTCTCCCCTACATTTCAATTATAAATTGGGAAGCGGAGATTAGTCTAGATTCGATAGTTGCCCCCAGTATTGACGTGGAGCCAAGAGTCGCCCCGGTGCAAACTATAAGCAAGCCAGGCAGCCCGTGGAATTAGCATTGTCCGATTCCAGCGATAGCGTCGACCCATAATCTATGACCCGGCGACGCTAATGAACGAATAGTTTTTGCCGGATGTGACCCGGTTAAGATTTATGCCGTCATAAATTCGGCGGCACAATGCTGCCGTGGCTCCCATCCGATAAAAATCCACTCGTGCCCGGGCCTGAACACGTTAAACGCGCTACGAACATTCATCTCACGCGCAACCGAGCCCACCGTGGCCGTCCTCGTTCCTCTCGCTCCTCTTCTTCGGCGGCCGTGTGTGCACGCGCGAAACAGAAGCGTGACTAAATCGACTTTGCCGTAGTATCGTAGCTCGGGCAACTAAAATCAGGCCACCGTCGCCTTCCAGTGCCGAACGGGGACGAATAATGGCCCCCTGTGCGCGAACAGATTGCGGCCAGAGCTGGACGGAGCCGATGGGCCAACGAAATTAGCGGCCATGTGGTGAAATTCTGTTAGGGCGGCTTTCCACACAGTAGAAGCTTTCTGATTTCACTGGCTCCGCGTGCAAAGGGAATATCTTCCGTTCGATTGTTCTGGTTTCCAGTGATCGAGCCAGAGGAGAGTTGGGGTGATCACAAAACTCGGTCAGACGAGAATGAGTCTCGGTAATTTGAAATTAATATTGTAACAAGGGTGACGAACCGGAGAGGTGGCTATGCCCACTTAATCAATAGCGAAACCAAGTTACCAATATGGACGTGATTGGTCTAACAAAATCGACCTCAATAGCATAAAATCTGATAAACATATTCGCACGTTCCCACACGGCCCTACGAACAACAGTCTCCAATTGAAATAAGCGCCCGTGAGTCGCCTACGCTTCGCCACAAAAATTTAAGGAACAAAAATCGACACTGCGGGGCCCAAGCACGTAAAGCACTTACCACGTTACGTTATGTACACCCAGATATCCGCCAAGCCCCTCCATCATCCCCCGGGCCCCCAGTTCCCCCACCGTCAATTTTCCTAACACCCAAAATCCTTTGAACACCTATACATTACATTATTACCACCTACGCCCGCGGTCTATCATTATGCATACATACGACGCGTTACATCGCGCCATATCCTTCTTCCCTCCGTGGTATAATCATATTATGGGATACTCGCCACGCAATGGCTCGTATTACACCATAATTTTCCGCCCACGCGATTCCGCCCGGTTTCGCACATCATCGACCGTCGAACGAACGGTTCGCTTTGGCTCGCATCGGCTCGCCCGTACGCGCTGACCCTCGTTGCATAAGGATAAAATACAGCGTGCACTGTAATTGATCGTCTGGGAGCCACGCAGGGGACGTGGATAAATGACTGGATACCAACCTTGTTCATTATGTCCCACGTTTGAAGCGACGGCTCGGCTTCTTGGTTGCGCCAGCTCTGCCTCGGCTGCGCGTCCCTCTGCACCAGATAGAGCGGTCTGGATCCTCGCACCGCTCCGTGGCCGGGCAGAACACCAGCGGCTGACACTGGCTCCTCCGCGTGGTACTGCCAAACTACTTGCATCGTGTCGTTCTGAAACAGAAAGGTAAACGATACTGGTTAGCGCAAGTCTATGAGGAATAATGGTTCAGCGTGGATAGCCTCAAGGTTTTACTCCTTTCGTCCCTAATAGCGGGGCATGATTTGTTACAATGGAAATTGGTAAAGTCACATCGGATTGGAACAGCAGAATTTAGGGGCCCTTCGAGTAATCGGGTTCGACCGTAGAACACCACGTCCTGGGCCTAACTGTGAAGTCGCGTCAAGACGAGTCCGCAGCCCTGGTCGTTCATTTTCGTTATCGAAAAATATCGATAAGGCCGGCTGACGGAGGCACAAAGCCACCACCTTTATATCCAGCTTGCTATAAAAGTCGAAGCCTTCGGGTCACGGCGGTCGGCGAGGGGCGAGAGGCCCTCTTCGTGCTTTCACGTTCAAATTCCGCAGGAATATTCTCGAGTTCCGGGCGAAGGACGGAGCACTCGACCGAGAATTTTTAATTTAACCCTTTTTATTTCGCAATATCCCCGGCGGCGAATCGCATATTGCAGTGTTTCCACGAGGTCGCTCGAAAAGGGAAAAGCGTTCCCGTGTACATCGCGCGGTAACCTCTGTATCCCCGTTTATCGATGACTTCCACTCTTTCAGGCTAAGGGCCTTTCCAGATGGGGCACTCGTGTTGCTCGCGGCTGCCATTCGGCTCACATTCGCACATTCCCCATCGCTCGGGAACCGTCATAGCGTCTGATGCATGCGAAAACAAAAGATGGTAGGTGCAACGCCAGAGCCTCGATACCAGTCGCCAGTTAAAAGAGTGCGTTCGGTCGAAGAGGCGCCAAGTCTCTGCACCTCAGTCCGTTTCTCCTTTATCCGTCGCCGCGCGATTAAAATAGAATTCCCCATAAATTGATTAGCGAGTCGCGGTGTAATAGAGTGGCGAACAACACGGAATCGAAGGAACCGCATTCGAAGAGCCCACGACCACGCCTGCCCGGAGTAATATTTCCCTCGGAGTCGTTCGCGTGGAATTTATCGCGATTGGATTATATATCGACCAGGTGAAATTAGATAGCCACACTCGCCCACCAGCCAAATCTGCTCTTTCCCCCCACGCCAATCCTTGAAATCGACACCTTTCCCGGCGATCGAACAATGAGATACCTACACCCCGTTAGTCCGGGTGAAATTAATTATTCCGCGACTCGATTGCTCGATGCTCAAAATTCAACACGCGAAAGAATTGATTGGGTGGAAAGACAGACCGAACGGGCTGGTCGATTGAGCGTGCAGACGGTGCAGGTCCCGGCGCCGATAAACATATCTCGCTAACCCGACTAGTCGGTCACGCGGGTCCGCTCGATTTCGAATTAAGAACGGCTGGATTCGTTTACGATTCACCTCTTCAAAACCGGGCTAACGTTATCGCCGCAAAACGCGCATTTACCTGGCTCTTGGCGCTGCTCCAAACACAAAATAGTGCGCGCTTGGTTTTATACCAACGCCAACGTACGCATTCGCGCGGCTTTCCGATGAAATCGCGTATGAAATCGACGAGCACAATAGCACGAAACTGGTCGCGAGTAATGCGAACTTGAAGTAGTGTTTTATAATGGCTGACATGTAGGTATGCTGCTTTGCACGCTGAGCAAAGTAATTGAGAGGTAACGCCACGATGGTAAAAACTGGGAGGATAACTTTGAAGCTGATTCTAAAGAAATTTATGAAATTTCTGGACTCGCTATTCCTTCAAAAGTCAATATTTTTTCGGGATCTCGAGTACTTCTCTAGTATTTAGTGTGTGGATTACAATACTTTTTTGCTATTTGTTGACTCAAATGGAAAATACGTATCGGCTTGTGTCGCCATTTATTGATCAAAAATCTGAAAAATAAGTTTTTTGTTCTTCTTTATACATATCTTAAACACCTTATGTTACATTCTTAATAAACTCCATTAATTTCTTTGAAATCACCTTCAAAGTTATCCTACCATTTTTTACCTATCATCGTGACGTTACCACTTAATGTATCTTCCGCTGAAATGCTGGGTCAACCACGAGACTCCACCGCGAAGCGTCCAAATGTAATGGGGATAGCTCCTCTGGCACTAAATATCGCAAATGAGTCGGTTCCTTGGAAAAGTGCGACTGAAATGTTCTCGTTAGAGGACGTTCCTTGCGCGCGCCTTTGGCGGGTAACGAGCATCCATCGCGATATCTGTCGTTTTATACGAGTGCGTGATCCACAAGCCTGGTATGAGATTATAACGACTGTTTGTTGATCACTGTCCCGATACTCCAAATTCTATACAGAACCGTCAGCCTGTTACAGGGCAGCTTAACCCACCCTTCCTTTGTTCCACGTGTTTAATAAATATGCCAACGAACGTGTCCGGTTTATTCACGTGACGCGGGCTGAATTTTCCCACGTGAACGCGAGCGGAGCAATCAATCCGTAGCATTTTCATCTCGGAAGGTTTTACGTGGAGGCATGCCTCAGGGATCAATTCCGCATTGTGTGCACCGATAATCTGTGTCTGTCGTGTGCCCGCGCAGGCTGCACCCTCGAAAAGAAGGGGCACGGGAGAGACACGAGGATGGCGGTCTAGCGCGCCCTACACAATACCGGCGATGGTATTCCTATCCACCGGTGGTGGTCGACCTCGAAACATGTATGTATATCGATCCGCGTTATGTGCCAAATGTTTGGGGTACTCGGCTCCACTCACAATTTCGAACAATCACACTTGATTGGAGCATTGGCCAGATGCAGTCTCGTTAATCTTTCATTCGAATGCGGGCAGCCCTTATCAAGCAGGCCTAAACTAATTACAATGATGAGCTCCGTCGCGTGGACCCTGCCACGGTCAATCTTTTATTCCGAGGGTCCTTATGGGTAGGAGTTAGCTCCCATGGTGTGGCTTTCACTGAATAACGTTGAGTATCGCGCCTAGCATATGATACTTAACGTTATACCTATTACCGAGCACTCAATGTTCCCAACAGTCGACGACATGCGTAGTGCTCCGAGTATACGTTGTATTCGATACCCAGTGCGCAGGCCGTAGCAGCTTGACACTCTGAAAGCGTCCTCAAGTTCCTCAACCGTCTCCGCAATCTAGCCCCGAAATTTCGGTACGCCGTGCCACCGGTGCTCCCCATTGGTATTCCGCAGTCAGCAGTCGAGCCCGAATTATCCCCTTACCGTTTTATAACGATAGATAAGGTAAAGCGCGGCTCTTAAACGTAACGGCGGGACGTGCGCAGTCAGAGAAAAATCGCCGATCCACGGCAGCCTCGTAATTTTCAGCGCACGGCGGTATTACGCAGTCGTCGGGGCCGAGTGACGCAGGGATTCGGAGTCCCCTCACGCGTCAGCCATCCACGTTCTTCGATAATCGTCGGCGCTGGCGATCCAAGAGCCACATGGAATCATCGAGTTTACGGGTCCCTGCGCCTACGTTCATTCCAGCTGAGACAATTGGGCGCCGTTTACCTGAATTGGATAGGTCGGAATAGGTGCCGAGGCAGGGAGAGCCACCGACCTAGATCGCCGCGCGAGATCGAGATTCCGGCTGGGCCGAGGAGATGGAAGGTCGATAGGAGGAAATGGGCATCGCGTGAGAAGTCGGGACGGAATCACGGGATCCGAAGCTATCGGAGAGCCTCTTTGACGACGTCATACGGGGCCACGCTTCTGCCTGAGTCTCTTTCTCCGGCGGACTGATCATTAAGAAAATTAAACGTGTCGCGTGCAAGGGAACGATCCATATGAAGAGCCTGCCCCGAAGCAACGAACCCTCCAATCGAGGTGAAACCTCCAAGATAAAAGCGGGCTCTCGAAGATTTCGGGGGACTAGAAGCTCGTGGAAAAGTTTCAATCGCGAAATTCTCTGTGAGTTTGGAGAGTTCACCTGTGTGGTGTCTTGAATTTCTTAAGTTTCTGGGCGATGGCAGAACAGGGACAGGTAAGGTAAACGTACCTATTATGAAACACCTGTCCAAACATGTCCCCTTCTTGAAACAGCATCACAAATAACGAAATAAGAAATAGTTATGGCATATATAAGCAACTGCCAAACATTCTATCGATATTTATACATTCTTTTCTGTACAAATTCACCAACATAAGTATTATTATACAATAATCTATTACAAAAAAATGGTTTTAATGTAATTCATTTATAAAAATAACTGTTTCATATTGTGTACCTCAATTTTTTGAATGTCTCGCTTTATGGAACGGTTCGGAAGCGTGTTCCAAGACCACGGACCCGTGTTCACATAGTTGTACCAGTTCATGAAACACACGCCTCAGCTTTGATAATTAGATATTTCCAGTGAAAAAGAGAAATAGTTCATTATTTAAACTGCCCTAGAGCGTTTATAAAATATATTATATTCACGTTTTCATCATAAATACGAGTAAGTATGCGTAATTCAAACTTTTTTAATAAATATCAAAAACCTAACCTGACGGGGCGTTTCATAATAGGGACATTGAATATGAAACACCGGGTCATGGTACGAAAACAGTGTTTCATAATACGTACAGGTCCTTCATTTAGTTTTTTAGTCATATTATTTTTTATTTATAATAAATGTACATTTTATGGCTCATTATATAATCACAAAACAATGGCCTATCGAATGGTATGCAAATTTTCAATGCTAACCCACTAAATTTTATAAATTAGATGACAATTGCATAACCCCATCGAAAAGCGTTTCATAATAGGTACGTTTACCTTAGGACGTTTACGTCTGGCGAACTCTGAGAGACTACCGACGGAAATTCATTTCGCTGTTTAAGAATGTCGAGTGCGTAGACTGCTATTGAATTAAAACGGTGGGCGAATGTAGATCAGGAAGTGTACCATTAATTGTAAGTTAGGGCGGAGCATTTTGCCAACAACGACCGAGAGATTAAGGAAGAAATGGAGAGCAATTCCGGTCGACAGAAAGCAAAAGAGAAACGACTGGGGCCTTCGGTTAAGTGGAAATATCTTTCCTTTCGTGGAAACGTTATTCTTCATTAAGAAACTTTGTTGTTCTTCGCTCTTGAACCGAGGAAATCACTCCCTCTTGCTCTGCCTGCGCTCACCCCTCGATCCTTACCCACCCCATCCTCGGACCGTGCGTCTATCTTATGAGGCCCCGTAGCTCCCGATTATCCTTTCCAATAGTCGTTGAATCCCGAGGACGAGATCCCATTTAGAAAGTTAAAGATGTCACTCGCGATGCGAGCAAATGGCCCACGGTCCCTCCAACGACCGTACCATAAAAGATTTAGCCACCCACGCTTACCCCTCCATGTTGAACACGTCGGGGGTGGGAAGTGAATATCGTGGATGACGTAACCACGTTGTACTGCTTAAATGTGCTTCTAACAAAACAGCGGGAAAGTTTCGATTTAATTGCGAAGCGATCGAGATGGAAATTTCCAATATCCCGGCGACAATGGGACCCCGGGAGTCGAGAGTCGCAAAGATTCTCGAGTCGAAGCGATACCAGAGAGGAAAGGGATTAGTCAAGAAGTCCGAATATAACGAACCATAATGGATCGCATGAAAGGAGTCCTTTGTCAAAGCGATTCTCCCAGCTCCGCGTTAAGTTCGTTTTAGTTTCCCCTTTCATTGTTCCTCCCCATTCCCCGGCACCTTTCCCATCGAACCGAGGAGAACCATGGCTCGCGATTAACCTTTCGCCAACGACGGTCGAACGCGAGAGGCGTGCTCCAATTTCGAGGAGCGAGAGACACCGCTGGCGAACGACTTCGCTTTCGCGAAAAAAACCTCGTGTTAAGAGGTATTCGGTCGGACCCTCCTCGTAGCTTCCCAGTCGACCAGTAGAAGCTCCGAGGGGGAAAGATACGAGCAGTCTCCCCCTCTCTGCAAAACGCCCCCTTTTTCGCAATACCGTTCAGCCTCGCATTTGAATGGACGTTCGGCTTGGAGAGTATCCGCGGCGCTCATGCAATATGGATCGAAATGCAGATTAAACGCGTATCGTTACTGGTACGTTAAGTAAGATCCTCCGTGAAACGGCTCGCGTTTCCGTCGCGCGTGAGAAAAGGGGAATCGCTCGACGCTAAACGGAGCGTCTTATAACTCCGCGATCGTATCCATGTTACTTATATTAATCACATTTCGCGGACACTCCGAGTGCTTTCCTGGAAAACAAGTCCCCGCCGGAGAAGAATATTATTCTACATTCTGGAAATTTGTCTCAACTCCGCTGCACCGTCAGTCACGGACCGCTCCGTATAAAAGCGGGCACCGTGAAACTTTAATCCCGCCAGGGCTGCAGAAAGAAGATAAAATTTTGCCAGGTTCGCGCGCAATTGATCGACCAAACGCTGACGAACCGAATTACGAGGCTCTTGCCGGATGGTGGCGATTTCCCGCGACGAAACTTTCGGACCCAATAAAAGTATCCGGCGGATTGAAAGCTCGCTCGCTCGCTCCCTCGCGTGCGGCCGCCGAACGAAGAAAAGAAGGACCGGCGCGGCGGGGGGCTGGGAAAGTTGGAGGACCGGGCACTTTACGGTTTCGCGGAGTTTCGCGGGAGAAAAGTGAGCTCGACGCCCGGAGGATAGACAAACCAATAGAAGGGACCCGGGGGTGCCGCAGCTTCTTTACCCCGGCAACGTTAATTGCTTCGAGTGCAAAAACCGAGTGGCGCGCGGCTAGTTATCGACGGGCCTCGAACTGTCTCTCCTCCCTTTCCCTTTCCCTCTATTTTCTTGTGCATCGCCACCCTCTTAACGCTGCGGAGCCTCGCCCCACCCCGTGGCGAGCGTGTTTGCAACTCCGATAGGGAAAACTAATATTGAACATTCCAAAGTGGAATGCAAAGGGTGCGACCAGGCCGCGGCACGAGGATGAGGAACGACGAGGGGTCCGAGTCGAACTTGAAAGTTTTAAAAAGCAATTAAGGGCTTCAAACTTCCGACGCTTACTTCTCTCCCCGCTACAAGCCCATTCGTCTTTCTCTCAACCCTTATTTCTCTCGCGCCTCCCCGCCGCCGCCGCCCCGCGGATGTCGCTTTCGCCCATCGCCAGCAGTTCTCCCTTTTTTCCCTCGCCTTCGTTGCCCGCGTCGTTCGAGAACAGGGACTATTGTCCTCGACGCCAGCGCTTGGATTCTTTCAATGTCGTTCGGAGTTCAGCGGGGCTCCCGGTCTATGCTTGAAACCGCGGCAAAGTTCGCGGAAACCGCAGGGATTTACGTCAGCGCCGAGTGATTCGGGAAACAGCGTTAATTACTGTCGATTCCCTGTTTAATGGGTTTCCGCGTCCGCAACCATGTCAAATGACCCAGTTCGGACTCGTGCTACCTAGTTACCGCCCCGGAACTTTTTTATTTTTTAATAGATAAACTTGCGGCGATTCAGCTTTAGAGTGGTTTTCGCGCGTAGAGCGACCGCGACGGTGAATTTGCAGATTTTTCAATATGCTTTTCAGGGAAGTGGTGTCCTCGAGTTCCAGGATGTGCCTGCTCATGGTAAGCGAACGTCTACGGTGTGTCTCTGAAGAGCCAACCATCAGTATCCTCAACGCGTGTGTGAATCTCGCAAGGCTTCTGCGCTCCGCGCGTTCGCATCGTTTGGAACGCGATACGCATTGTATCGGTCCGCGAGTCAGTCGTCTGTAACACAGTCCCATTGAAGCTGTCGCTGATGTAGTTACAAGCTGTCTAGATCGATTAGATTCGAATTTGACGCCCGCAGCTCGGGTTGCGCCGGCTAAACGAGTCGAATTCCTCTGCAAAATTCTCTGTGCGGCTCCACAACCCGCACCCTGTAAACTTCTGGCTTTATTCCCGCTTTCTTCGCGTTGACTTCAACACGCAAAATCTAATTATTTTGCAAGCAAGGTTGTGCGAAGCCCGGGGAAGTGTACAAAAGATCGCGGTTGTTCTTATAATTAGTACCAAGCACTGAATCACCACCGACCGTAGCTCGAGCCATTCCACCCTCCGTTTTTCTTCGTTTCAGCCGACCGCGCCTAGCCTTTAACCTTCGCCGAGTCTACGAAATCATACGCGCGCGCCGGCGGAGATAATTTTAGAATCGCGTGATTAAACTTTTCGCGATTAAAGCTCCCCGCGCCGGCCGTGAATAATGACTTTAAAGCGTGTACCGGCGTGGCAAAGATACACAAGTTGCCCGGCTGGGCTGTATTATTTCCATGCTGGCCGGCGTTGCTGTGCGAAACAAATTGAATTTTAGATGATATCCGGGCAGCGTTCGATAAAATTTGAATGCCCGCGGCGCGTAATTTGCCTAAGAAATTTTGATGAATTTTTCAATTTCGAATTAATCGACCATCTAGGGTCGAACGATGAGACGGTCGACCTCGCGAGGTCCTTCGAGTCGGCCAGAAACGAAAGGAAGTAACAATTTTCCAGCTTCGGAGCAGAGCGTCGAGGCCCCGTTTCGCAGGCTGATCCAACATAATTCATGAGGGACCATTGATTGGAACGCGGTTGTGTGTGCCGACAAGTCACACTGCAAAAGAGACAGTCGGGCTAACAAGATTCTATCGCTTGGCTCGTCGTGTCGCCGGTGCTCTCTTCATCAAGCCGATGCCGATGAGCCAACATCGGCGAATACGTGGCCGCTGGGGTACCTAGGCACGCTCCCTCGGTATGTACACAGTCATTAAGGAGTAAACTCGATCGAAACTTCCGGTGAATCCCGTCAAGGGCCACGCGAAATAGCCCAAGACACCGTGCTGTTCGCATGTAACGTTCGCGAGGATTCGATCCTATTGAAAAGAGGTGTCCGGAAGTCAGAATGCGGTGGAGCCACGAGCGTAGATAAGGAGTGTTTAGTTTTACTTAGGACCTTGGTTGTAGCAAATGTAGACTGTAATCCACGAGTTCCGAACTATTTATAGGGATCCAATTTAGATGGAACTAACCGGCTGATAGGATCAATCAGGGCAATTTACTTTCATCGAGCCGATTACCTCTACGGTCCCACGAAAACCACGGTACCGATTCATCCTCGTGGAAAGAAGACTGGCCAATTACGATCGATCTCACTATCGACTCTCTCGTCCAATAGCAGGCCGAAGAGGCTAGCATGTCATCCAGTTAAAAAGCAACGAACCTAAACGTCGGAAGAGAAACGGCCCGCCATTTAACCCTCTGCTATATCGTTTAAAGCCGCCGCGGAATTGTGTCAAATCGCTTTACTAGGGAGCTGAATAGAGCGGGGAATCGAACATTCCTGGGGAACTATCCGAAATTACTAGCCTGTTAACTACAGTTAGCCGATGGGAGGTAAGACAAAGGCCGAGATAGCCGGCCAGCTTGATCGATGGCTAAAATTAAAAGTGAACGGTGCACATGCCACTCTAAACAAGGTTTATCACCCTGTCCCAGGCCAACCCCCTCCCCCCCCCCTCACCGTGCAACCCCCCTTGGCGGTCTATGCAGGGGCGTCTGAATATTCGCGTCAGCAAGCCGTCGGGTAAGTATGTACGGTACTTGTATAATTAATGACTCAGAAGACCTTCCGCTATCCAACGGTATCCGGGATCCCCTCGGAATCACATGTGTCCGTTTACGACCATGCTACTTATACCAGCACCGGTGAATTATTCGTGTGCCCGACCTCTTGCCGTTTCTCCTTCTGTACATAATTGTTCTTTATATCGACTCGGGGGCGCACATCCTACGCGGAGAAGGTAAGGGAAAAGTGTCGTTAATGAATAATGCTAAGCGACGTAGACATTAGCGTCGACTATAGCCCAGTGGAATAGATAGAACGGAGTAAATAAGGAAGAAAGCATTTCCATTCGAATGATTAATGTGCCTGTAATGGAATTCGAAGTTTGAGTTGCGAGTATCGTGTGTGCCGAGTGTGGGTACATTTTACAACGAAATGCGTCGAGTCCTTCGCGGTTCTTCCGGATGAAATTGGTACCCATGGAAAAGCGCTAATAATAATTTATTATATATATAATATTTATAATATATATATATATATATATAATTAATTAATGATTTTACTCCAGGATGTACTATGACGTACAGCTGCCCGGAAACCCGAATGGGATCGTCGCGAGCAGAGTAATTTCACAACCCCTCTAACCCTAAAGTAGCGCTGCACCGGTACCCTTTTAACGCTTCTGAAAAGTTCCTCAGACGACTTGCTAATACAATTACGCGTTCACGTTCCTTACTTTGCGCCGGATTCCGCGGTGGATCCATTTAATTCGAATTTAGCAGCAGACGAAGAACCTAATAAGAATACCCCGGTCCGTCCCCTCGAACTCTGGAAACGCCGCGCCGCCGAGGACGAGATATCCGAGCTTTTGACGGTGACTGTCGTGTCGACGAACTGCGGAATCCCTAAGGACTCGAGCGTAGGTGGGGCTGGCAGACACTAAAGTTTACCCACCACGTCTCTCCACGAGACCGTATTACTCCCTTCAACGTGCACGTGGGTCAATATTAATCATTGTCATTAGTAGAAGCTGCGAGACAGTTTCGGAACAATGGATATCTGGGGCGATAAAACTTGGAGCTTCTTGGTAATGCGCGACGATTCGCCGTCGGGGGTATGAACATCCTTTCGTTGCGTCGTACCTGAACGAGAGAGAAAAAGACGATGCACGACGAAAGAAAGGGCACGCGTCTCCTCTATGGGACACCTGTGACGCGCACGCGTTGCTCTTCGATAGGGATCGCAGCGAAAATGAGGATTCAATCGTGCAGCTACGAATTAAACTCCGGCTTATCCAGCCTTCGAACGATTGGATCGTTACCGGCAAACCGGGGACACGGCGTAGTTCCGGTGGATATGGTAAAAATAATGCTGGAATAAAATGGAATCCTCCATTACGGACCCCCGGAGTTCATGCGGGGGTTATCTAAGCCCCCGTCCCCCACTGTTATCTTAATGGTACTTATTGTCTTGACGTATAGTACACCTTGCTTCCTCCAGTCTCTTCCCTCTTTCTCTGTCTACTTCACCCTTTCCAGTCTTACCCTCCCCACTTCTACGTGCATTAAGCTCGCAGGGCCACGAAGGTGGTAGGTAGAGGCGCGCTGCTGATGCCAGTCGTTATCGCACAGTGAAAACCCACCCCCTCTATCCCTTTCCACCGTTCCCCGTCACCCTCCTACTTTTGCATCCCTCTCGTTCGCCCCTTGGCCCTATCGTGCCTCGTTTACCCTGCCCCTCGCCACCCCACTGTCCTTTCCTTTTCAGGTAGCGCATGCGTGTTTCCTATCGCCAGCCACCTGATTTCAAGAAAAGGGAAGTCCACTGACAGGGAAACGAAGAAAGAGGGAAACTATGGGGGAAGAGGTGGTTGAAGGAGGGTGGTAAGAGAGTAAGGGTTGAAGAGAGAAAGGGAAGGGAAGGAAGCGAACTTGGCACGTCCGATATCTGTGCACATATTGCCAGAGAGAGGGCGCGCGCGCGCGCGCACTTTATCCCGATCAGTAATTAGTCCGATCGTTTGCCAAAGAGCGAAAAAAGGAAGGCCCGTTGATTGCCATTAACGGCGTCGCTGATTGGGCGAAACCGATTCAATTGCGCTTGGCGAGCCTTCGTTTCACCAACTCGTACTTTCGAACGCTTCTTTCCCCTCTCGTTCATTGAACTCCGCCCGTTTCGTTACCCCTGTTCCAGGCTTTCTTTGGGAAAGCTATTTCATCGCGATCTACAGGATAATAAATTGCGGATCTATCCGTCCTGTGCGGATTATTGTGCGAACGGATGTTGGGATTCCACTGTTATTTCTTCATCCCCATTTCCAGTCTATGTTTTGTTCTTTGCCACAGCTTCCATTGCTCGATCGGAATAAGTGAAAATCTGCAGGATTGGCAATTGAGGGGCTCAGTGGAAAAGAGGCATATGCATCAATTTTCGTTTTTTTTGTACCATTAATTCATTTCTGCAATGTAGCCTAATTCCACCACCTCTTAAAGGGAGAAGCCCGTGTAGACGGTAATTTTTGTATCAATTTTTAGGAATTTTTTGCAAAGATACCACTGCACTAATACTTTCGTAACTTTAAGGATACTTTATTTAACATTATAACAAGTAACAAAATTTGTTATGACAGTAAAATTCTAATAAATACAATAGAAATTGAGCAGAATCTGAGATAGGTTTTTTTTCGAGATGCAAAACGGCGCTGGTTGTAGTGTGTCTGGTATGCTCGGCGCTCGGAGACCCGCTGATTCACCAGGCTATATAGTATCGATACAGAGTTGAATTTCGGCTTATAATTTTGAGAATATATTTTTTAAACATTTTAGAAGCGGTTTGTGGAATTTTTTTTAATTTTTCGGTTGATTTATACGGTCTTCTCCCCTTAATATAAGAGCATGTACGTTTCACCGTGCAGAATCATATTAAATTTTCTTCACCCTGAGAAAAAAGAAATTCGTCGAAGAAGGGGCCCATGCCACTCAGCTCCGTGGGGACACGTGATCTAATAAAATTAATTTTTCAGCTTAAAATTGGAAGTAGTTGGCATTTGCCATCTAATTCAAGTACCGTGTAAAATAATTACAATTTAGCACCACATTTCCTACGAAGACAATTTTTCCTTCAACTTGCTTTCCTCTAAAATCGTAAAATATTGACATGTGCCTGTTTTCCACTAGGCCTCTCAATTGGTAAACACGGTTTGGTAAAGCCATCGGCGCCCAGAGCAAAGTTTCTCTCGCAAATGAAAGGCACCTACACACACACACACTAACTTGACACTTAAATTTCCTTGAAAAATATAATTCAGTTTCCCGCGCGCCATACAAGTGAAGAGTAGTGAAGAGTGCGTCGGAGCACGCGCAGGTAGTGAATCTGGAATGTAGAATGAAATCGCAAGACGGTAGACAGACGTGACGATTGGATGGAGCCGTCGCGCGATTCGACCCAGCAGAATTTTTATCAACCGTTGGCTTCCCTCTGCCCCTTCAACCCTTCCCGTTTATTTTTCATCTTTCCCTGCCCTATTCTCCTTCGACGGCGAGCTGCCGCTTCGAATGTTCTTCACGTTCCCGATAAATAAACGCGGTGGCGCGCGGAATCGCGCGTGGCCGTGGCTCGCAATTCGTGGAACGGCTACCGAAAACCAGGAAGCGGATATGTAACGGCGTGGAAGAGGATTGAAGAGTGGCAGAACCCGGGGATCAGCCCATGGCTCGATAGGTGAGCCAGGATTTACGCGTGCACACACAGAGGTCGAGGAACACACGGTAGTCGAAAACGAATACCTTATGCGCTTTGAATCGAATCGGCCTCGGGGAGAGCCCCGATTGATCCAGAAGTTCCCAGCATCGACTCATTCATGCGTGCAGCAGCGGGGCGAGGCATCCAATCAGCGGGAAAGACTTGGAGTAGAGCAACCGCCATTTAGCTGGTCGGATAAGCTGGCGGCCGTGTAACAAGGCGGGAAAACGCTGAAAGACGGCCCGGGGGGGGCAACAAGAGCAGAGAGCAGGAGGATGGAGCATGGCCAGTGGAAGTGGAGCATGGCCAGCCAAGTCGAAACTGCGCGAGCCGTTTCGGTTTCGTTTCGATGCCCGTTGCGCGAAGGAGAAAAGGTCGAAGGCAAGAGGAACAAGGGGAGATTGATGGTCACGATTCTGGCGAGCCCGTTGGCAGAGCTGGGGGGGGGTGGAAATGACGCACGGCCGAGCTGGTACGGTTTTCAGAAAGCCTCGAGTACACCGGCGGAGAAAGGGTTGGCCCTGTGAACCGTGGTGAACGAGGAAGTGCGCCTGGCAAATATGGGGTGGGCCGAAATACACGCAACGACGGAGAAAGTGATGAGTCAATATCTCAGAATGAATCGATACGGTGGAATTTTATTTCCTCTTTATACTGACACGAGATACGACGTGACGTCGTGTTATCTGGAGAAGAAGTTATAACGGTAGCCTGTAATAAAATTTCAATTAAATACACGCGTTCGTAATTGATCTTCGAGGTCGGTTTTCTGTAACGCTAAGCTTCTTATGGAAAATAGGTATTCCATCGGTTCGACTCGCTTTCAGACGCGGTAACACCTCCTTCAACGGATATACCATCTATTCCGGTCCACCCTGTACAGGCGAAAGGGTGGAAGAAGAGGCGGCGTGCCGAGTCGAATAGCGCGAAATAGCGCGGATTTCGTGGAAATTGAAGATCGAGTGGCGAATACCGGAAGAGTGGCTGCCACTCCACGGCGCAAACGGCTGTATTCAGCAGGCTTGTAGGCTCCGCCTGTTAAAGGGAACGAGGAGATGGCGCGTCTACGAGCCTGCGGAAGACCGACTGACGGATTGGAGCAACGAATGAGCCGCGTAATAGGAACGGAATATGTTTTTGCCTTTATCACGCCGCGCGCCCTGTACCACGCGACTTACCCGCACTTTCAGCTCTGATTGAATTCTCGCCCGCCGGAGAAATCGAGGAACACCGTCGTCACACCGTGGTGCCCTGTGACTGGTGAATTCTTATGCGGATGCTTGAACCCTTGATCGCATCGGTTTAGGGGTGAATCGATTTCCGGCTCGAGGAAATCGCGTCAGCTTGCACCCAGCAGGTTTGAACAAAATACCGGGGCTGACATCATTCTAATGCAATTTGTAGAGGAATTTCCACGGGAATTCTTGCAGAAGCAGTTTATTATCAGACACCTGAGATAATATCATTTTAATTTTTCTTTGATCATCCTTTTTACACGAAGTCTACAGAAATCTACTTCTTAAGTAGTAAAACTGTGACTGTTGATATTCATTCAAATTCTCCCTTCGCTCCCACAGAGCACGAAATAAGCATCTCAGCCGTCAAGGAAGAACGGCCCCAGCGTTATTTTTGCTGCGAAACCGCGACGTGACCCAAATACGTTATTATTTTTGCCATCCTCGCCATTGTTTCCGTGCGTGAGTCGATATTAGAATTCCAAAGTTGTCGCGTTTCCGCGCCGCATAAATCGTGCCTGCAAAAAGCTGATGAGACCTGCTCGTGGATAGCTATAAATATAGCTGCCCTGATGAGAGTGGAGTCGCGCGAATGAAACATATGAACCGCGCTCGTGATATCCCCGTTGTCTGTGCTCGTGGAGCCGTGCATGTCTCATGGCTCACCTTTTGTCCCACTATCACTGCCGTTCGCGATATTATTGCACGTTTGCCACCAAAATCGACAGAAATCGCTGGTCCTCCTCCTCAGTCACAAGTTAGCGAACGACGGGGGGTGTACCGATAACCGGTGATGGGCGTTTGAATTTCGCTTTTTAAAACTCTTTATGCACACGAGGATTGTCAATCGTGGGCAAACGAACGAGACGCCTCGGATTTAATTCACTTTGTAGCTATCTAAAATTGTACACGCACGTGTATATATGCACATTCGAATAACGTGACGAAATTTCGGAACTTGTAACGTTATTAACGCGGCCCTGATAAAAGCATCTCTGCGGCGTAGTTCCGCGCGTCGCTGCCTTCCTTCGCATTGCCATGCATGGGAAATCAACTTTGACAACGAGTCGGGGAAATTTATAAATTCGACGGGCAAGGACAGCTCGAAACTATCGTCGGACGAGGCGAATGGGCATTAATTATACTCGTCGCTGGAATCGCGCGGTAGAAGCCGCGATATCGGTCCCCGTCGGGTTATGAAAGTTTCGAGTTGGTACGCTTTGCATAAAATAACACCGAAGTTTCCTTGCCGTAAGTACTCGGGGGTTAACGCCCCCAACAGTCGCGAACGATCTACTTGACAAACTTTGATCGACCCTGTCATCGTTTCTGTCCGCAAGAATGCTCCTTCCGCTTCAATTAACACTTTCGGACTTGTAAAAAGGAACTGAGTATTTATATTGGAAATCACCTAGATAATAAATGAAATATAACCTGACTTGTGCAGCCGAATTAAAGCTTGAACATTTGAAGTTTACATATCGATGGCTTCGGGCACAAATATTGTAGGTCCGCCTTTTCTGAAAGTTCAGTTTTAGAAATCGCATTTATGCTTAATATGTACTTCAAAAATTTGTCAAAAATAATATTTCTGTTCATTGTTTGCCCCCTGAATCTTACATACCATTGCATGTTTAAACCTATTTTCCTCGAAAACGCTGAAAGTGGAAATGCAATATTTCTGCACTAAGCCACCGATATACAGAAACAAGAACACCTGGCCAAAAGATTCTGGCCAAAAGATTCCACCTAAGAGCAGCCCTACGCCCCTACCGGTTTGCGATCGATCAACGCAGCTCCCAGATATACAAATTGGAGTACACGAATTCGCCTGATGTTCGTAAATTCGTATTACTAATTGCTGCTCAAACAGCCACAGGCTTGAACCGCGAAATTTATATCTGGTCTAAAGCACCGTGCGAAACAGCGATTATACTCCCGCGACTGGCCTGCTGTCTACAGTTCAGAGTGATTCTGCCCGCATTTACCTGCGTTTCCAAATAATCCCCGAACGCTCGGGCAACTTTCCGCGGCAATGTCTCCACTCGAAGAATTGATAACGCCGGCTTGGCTATTCCGCCCCGTTATCCAGGACGTGAATCGCGGACTCCCGCGTGTCCATTGTCGCTTCTTGTCTCGACGAGGATCGCGAAAAGCCGCCGCCGTTCGAGCCGCTTTGACTAATGCCGACGATGGGAAGCTTTTTAGCACATTATCCGCGGTAACACCTGTTACTGGCGTGGCCGCGTTTCAGCGGAGAAAAACCCAACGGAATGAGGGGGGGAGGACAGAGGGAAAGCCGTAGGGGGATGATGGAACCCCGTGGCCGAGCGTCCTTGGCCGCAAGCTCATGGGATTGCACAGTCTTAACATATATTAATCCAAGGATTTCGTGGAGGAAAGCGTGAGGGGGAGCTTCGATGAGCACGTAATTCACGGCAAAGAAGATTACAGGCAAATGGGGGGTTTTCGTTCCCACGGTAATTCTGAACGGTAGCACGCCGAGCTTTTAAGAACTAGGGGCGTTTACACGGGTACGCGCGTAAAAACACCTTTGCCCTCTGGAAATATATAATTATTAATGCCGCTGGAAAAAGGTGCAAAAGTGTTACGTTCGCTGTTGTCATTTGCGTTGCGCTATTATTCTCTTTTATCAAAATATTCGCGGAGCACAGGCTTCGTCGAATAACTTTATCGTGTAAAATACTTTCCTCCCGGAATAGGAAAAAGTTTTCGAACGACCTGGCGACTTTTTCTAAAAACCGTCAGACAAGAATCCTAGTGTTTTGGAATTACAATTTACGAAATCATGACGGTAGGGATTGGCAATTAATTGCCCCTCCCCCTCGGGAATTCGGGCTCCAGGTTCCTATTATAAAATTCTGTAATGATGCAGATTTCCAGCCATACCCTGGGGACCGTCGTCGCAACGGCGCGCAAGGTATGTGTCGACAGCGCATACAGATTGAACGGACAAGGTTACTGCAATATGCAACTTGGCTTCTCAATTTCTTCGGCGCGCTTTCACGCATGGAATGGAATCCAATCGGTGGCCTACATTTCCACATCGTTGCTTGGCGCCAGGACGAGATTTATATACCGAGGAGCCTCGTATATATGATCGTCCAACCGTCAATTCTTGCAACCCTCTGAGCTGTCTATTTCGGTGGAATTCGTTCCACTGCTCCACATGTTTGACAGAAGAATGAGAACAAACGCGTAAGTTACCTACCGGGGACATATTTTTAGTTCGGATCATACCAAAACCAGAGACATCGTAATTAACAAACAGTTCTCTATTTCGAAAGATTGAAAAAGTTTCAAAACTACGAAATACACGTTCTCGCGAAGTAAGTGGATTTTCACTACTCGACGCCAGTCACATACCCCTCCATCGTCGAGAGCAACCGAAGAAGAAAGCACCACCCGTCTATCGTAATGCCCCAAATCCATGTATCAACTAAGCCACCGAAGGGTTGATACGATATTCTGGTGGAGGATCATATATTATGCGTGATAACCCGAGTGCGGAAGCGGGAAAGAGTTGTTCACCCGTAACTTCGTTGAACTATCGCTGATTCCGAGATATTTGCTCGGGGTTACCTCTTCGTTTAACTTCCGCGTGCACGTAGGGGTGGTTCGCCGCGGAGGTGTGCGTACGTGGGAGAACAGAGGCCGAGCGAGAACGAGGGAAAGAGGCCAATCACGGTGAACGATAGGTGGAAAGGCTGTGAGGGGAGAAGCGAACGACGTCGTCGTCGTCTTGCTCGGGACATGCCCCCTGAATGCGCTCGAACGAGGCAACCGGGGGGCCTGGTAAGAGAGAATCGGTGAAGGGAAGAAGTTCCGAAGACGGTGAATACGAGGATTGGGAAGTAACGCGCGAAACTTGAACGCGAACTCTATCCAGGTATCAGCGGATTAGCCAGGAAACTACCGTTTTCGTGGGTGGAGGGTCGGGTACAGTAACTCTTCTGTCTATTCCTCCAGTCAGGTATCTCTCGCGAGGATGGCTGCTACATGACCGGAACTCAAATGTCGTTCCAGATCTCCGAGACGCCGGGAATTTACGATCATTAAAGTCTAGCCGAATCTTGGTGTCCTCGGAAACGAGAACAAGGAAGATGGCTGGTTGCGATTAGCAGGGGGCTGCTAAGGTTAGTTTTACGGTCTACGTATCGCTGTGGAAACGTCGAGCAATTTGTCCGCGGAGAATTTATTGATTCAACGTGACGATCATGCTGAAACGTGCAGGCTATTTGAACGGATAATGTCTACGGGGATTAGGGTGGCCGTTATTTTCAACCTGCGATTTCTTTTGCTCTCACCGCCTAATATGGTTCCATTTCATAAAAATAATAGTTCCTGAAGAAGATTATTGTAATCGGACAAAGCAGAGAAAGGTGCCGACCAGGCCATAATGTTTAGAATTCATTAATGGTTTGAATTTGAAGAATTTCTAAAAAATGGTAAGCCCTATCGAAATTTTGTTCAAATAGTATTAAAAGATTATTCAATTATCTACAATTACTGTGTATATACGTTTTTTGTGTTTCCAACCATTTTTTAGATAATAGCGTTTGAATATAGAGAGATCCGCACTTCGCGCGTACCACGGGACGAAGCACGAAAAAATTATATACACAGTAATTGTAGAAAATTGGATGCTGTTTTAATATTATTTAAACAAACTTTCGATAGGGCTTTCCATTGTTTAGAAATTCTTTAAATCCAAACTATTAATGAATTCTAAACTTGAATGCCTCGTTAGCACCCTTTCCTGTTGTCCGATTGCAACACACTTTATCAGGGTCCATTTTTTTTATCAAATGGCACCGTTCTAGGGGGTGAGAGCAATGGAATACAGAAAAACAATGTCGACAAGTATAAATAAGGGCCACCCTGACGGGGATAATTTTCGCCAAAATTTTGGATAGATCGCGTTAAAAGGAACCATATGGGAGGTTCCTGTGAAGTCTAAAGAGAGCCACAGTATCGTGACTTAAGGTCCCATCTGCAATAGCTAAAGAATAGCACAGATCGTAAACAGCCTCCGGGGGCGAAGAAAAGAATCTAATTTCCTCATCGCGTCGCGAGCACGACGCACCCGAGCGTTAGGCAGAAAATTCAATTAAATTAAGAAGTGCCTTCGCTATCCTATGCCTCACGCCTCTCCACCAATTCTCTCGGGATGGTACCTGACCGGAACTCAAACAACTGTTGCCACTTTCCTGATGGCAATGCTCGTTAAAAGTATGAACCTTTCGCCATAGGGCACCTTAGGAAAACTTTCGAAAATCCTTGCTGGACCACCTCTGCCACTAATTTCCCCTTCGCCAGCACCCCATGAATCATAAAAAGCAATGAAAACTCATACTTAATGCAATGTATCGGAATAACTTTCAGCGACTAAGTACTGGAATGTACATAAACTCGCGATTGCGAGCGAATGTTTCAATAACTGGTTTCTGGCTAATACCTAACTGGTTGACCAGTCGCTGCCTCCTTTTTTACAAGATTTCTGATCGAACAAAATCGCTTGGGAAGCGAGACGCTTTCACCGATTTAAATTCCGTGTGTCGTGTGTATCTGTGCGAAAGAATTCCCATACTTCAAAGCGAGTTTACGCGCCGGGGAGTTCAAGATGCCTGGCCGAGCATGAGAAAGTTTAAATTAACTTGCAATGTCTGGTGGCTGTTAGCCGCGCCAACTCCGATTCGAGGTATGGCCGCAGACATAATAGTTGCATTATCGCTGCCAACGGGTATTTCCTAGCTGGCATTTAGGGCCGAGATGATCGGACAGTTTAAACGTGCAGCCAACACTTAATCGATCGGCCTGCGGTAGTTATCAAAGCGATAGAAATGCGACTGGAGCTGAAGTCAGGCGCAAAACTTTGTTCGACAGTTGGTCAGAACTTGAATGCTCCAACGAATACGGAAGGGTAGAGAGATGAAGTCTTTCGATCTCGCGTCTTCGGAATGCCTCGACGCACGCACACTTTCATTTCGTTTCGCGTGTGACCTAACGAATGCTTGATCCGCGTGGCAAAGATCATTCGATACAACCTTCACGATTCAATTTCGCCCCGGAAACCTTTTTTCCCCGGCGATGAATCCTTCCGTTCATCGCCAAGCACGTGGTGACCATCTGGACGCCCATAATTTTATTTTCTCGTCGCCGGTTGATCGAACGAAGACGTGCCCAATAAGGAACTGCAAGCTTTATCCCGAGATCAATGTTAAACCGAAGAAACACGTCGCTAGAAGGGTCGAACGATCGACCACTATTCTACCGACTGAAGGGGAATTCGAAACGGTGAAAAAAAGGCCACGAAAGGTACAAATAATGGAATGCAATATTTATGAATATTTTATACCCTGTTTATACCGCGAGGCGTTTCCGCGAATTAGCTTCGGATTTCCCCACTTGCCATTGCGTCCGATGGCAGAGGAAATACTTGAGCCGATAAAGCATTCCGCGCGCGCGAAGGTAAAAAGGAAATGGGATGGCGAAAATTGCTTTCGGCCGTTCGATTATTTCAGATCATAAATCATAGATCGCATTCCGCGCACGAACCTAGGTAAACCTCGTTACGAACTATAAACTTCCGTGTGTGACTTTGATGTAATGCCGCGATGTGTACGCGTTCCCGGCCTGGCTACAAGTGAAATCGTTCGTCGGATCAGTTTTATTAATGGTGGGCCGCGATCGCGATCGGCAACACTATGACAACCCCGTCAACTTTCGAAAGATTAATGTCGCCTGTTCATTGCGTGAGACGTGTTTTCGTCCTCTTTTTCTCTTTTCCCTTTATTCCTATTTTTTTTTTCTCTCCACCGGCGCAAAACCGGGTCGTGTCGCCGCCCGTTGCCCCCCCCCCCCACCCCGCGTTTTTGCATATAAAACCGCAATTAATGATAATGGAAATTGTTTCCTCGGCAGAGCCATAACGCATAATCGTTATAAGCCCAGGTTAATCTCGCCATTCGGTGTTTCAATAAAGAACATGCAGAGCCACGGGCGGTTGGGACGTGGCGCTCGCGTTTCACCGCGGAATTCGTACATTCAAACGGGGGCTTCATGTCGCGGCAAAGAAAATCCCGTGAAGGATCAAACTATTAGTCGGTAATCTCCGTGTCGCTGGCGCAAAACCCCCCCGTCGACGCGTGTTTTCCAAATGACAACGATTAATTGCCGTTTCAACTGAATGTATTTCATTCCACGGTACTCAACCCCCGAGGGGAAGATTCGCAATGTATTTCGTAGCTTCTCTGCATTTAGACTGCAACCAGATCGCAGCTGGTGAACAGCGGACCGTTAATCAGTAACCGGTGCATATAGAAAACGTCGAGGAATTAGTCGTTTAAGAATTGCTGGCTTTCTTAAAACTCAAAGGCCAGAGAGGAAATTGGAATTCTAGAAAAAAAAAAGGGTGTCTTTGTACTTGTCACCCCTCCTAGTTTCTAAATTGCAGGTCGGCAAAAAGCTGTGTACAAAGAGCCTTTAATCGCGGACAGATCGATACAGGAATTCACGGTGAAACACGTGTAGCCTTGTTTCGTAAGAACGCGGCTTAAAATTGCATGACCGGCTCTTTCTCCGTCGAACGTCCCTTTCCGGGGGCGCGCAGCCTCCAACCCTCCTCTCCTCCCTCCCCCTCTTCCACCAATACGATCGCTTCCGCTTTACATTAGCTTATTTTGTATGCAGCTAATTTACATGTCTAACGGCCACGATAAAATTGGTTAACGCTGTTCCGAGCCTGTGAGCGAGCGCCACCTAATTTAAGCTTCGGTGTAAGCAGTTAAGCTCCGTGGCCGATTTCGTAATATATGCTGGATACGATTTAATAGCGTCGAGCTTGACCGTGCGGGTAAACTGGTTCGCGCGCATTCCCGCAAAAGCGCTCGACGACGTGTACTTTTAATCCAATTTTACAACCGGTCGATTGTTGTCGTGTCCCGCGATCCGAGAATCGTCCATTGATCCAGCGGTTTCGGCGGATTGATTCCGCCGCAAAGCGCATTAAACAAATAGCGAAAAAAAAAGGAGAGACGCTGAGAGAAAAAGAGGAGCATAGCTTTGATCGTGTTCGCTCGTCGGGAGATTTCGGTCGTTTTTAATCAATCGGCAGCTATTTTAACATCCGCGCAGTTCGCCGAGAAAAGAGGAACAGGGATGCGAGAACGGGCACGTTTTGGAAACTTTCGTGCCCGTTACTATGAAGCATTTTTCATTTCGCTCGGATTACAAATATTTGTCGTCGCGCGCGTGCGCACAGAAAATATTTGTCCCGAGGCTTTTATGCTTTTTTTCTTAGAGGCCCACGTACGCATCTGTGTTTTCGATATATTTTGAACGCCATTCTTATAATATGTCCGTCGAATATTGATCTACCGCAGCGCGGCCGTACAAAGCTCTTCCCTTGATTCGTTTCTCTTCTTTCTTTTTTTCAGTCGACCAGGTTTCCGCATCGACCCACTTTCTTTTGTATAACGAAATTAGTGCGGAACAGTAAAAAGTACTCTCCGACCTTTTCTGTTTTCTTGTCGACGGCGTGTCGACGTTTTCGAATTGTATATGTATATTAATACCCTTTTATGGAATCGTCGAGCGTCGGTGAAGCGAATCCTTTGTGGAGAAGTGACATTGCATGCCGTCGCAAAAAATAATGAGAAATCGCAGACAGTGCAACGGACGTTTATGAATTCAACGCAAATGTCATTGTACGCCGTGGCGGGAGTTGGAACAGGTTGCTTTAAAATGGACGACGTTTCACCAGGAATGCCGTTTTGTTTCCTTGTCATATTTAAAAATAGTTTTCTACGGATTTAGTACGCGTACGCGACAAACACGTTCGGACAATGATTGAACACGAAGACACCTCGATTGTCGCTCGAGACCACGAGTGGTATTTAGAGGCTGCTGCCTGATAAACAATTATTTGGGGCCTCCGTTCTGCTTCCCATTTTATCCAGCAGGAAGTCGCGGCCCCGCAATGCTTAACCAATCTAGCCCGAAGCGTGGCGTCGATAACTTTAACCTGGGCGAAGGAAGGAAGCTTTTGTAAGGAAACCCCGGGCAAGTTTCTTCCAGCAGCTCGAGCTGTGGCCAATATAACGTGTCCAACAGCTTAATCTTCAACTAATCCTCGCCCCCTGGACGCGACGCCTGCGAGGAATTAGACGCTAATCCGAGACACGAGTTTAATGGGCAACCCCTCATACAATCACAAACTGAATGTTTACAGGCTACTGGGGTTTATAGGTAAACAAATTTGCGAACTCCATTGGTGGTAGATTAGCAATTGTTTTTCCATAAAATTGACCATGGCTCTAGCACAGCGTTTCGCGGAATAAGCACCTGCTGCAAAGTGGTAACGACTTTCCGCAAGATCCAATTTAATTTATAACGGAAGCACGCTCGAATATCGTTTAGTTATATTCAATTAACTAATAGAAGCACAGTGTCAAAATGAATAATGTGGGTGTCGTTTCACTCATATGCACTATCGTTGAATAATATAACATCCTTGACTGCAAAATACACGAGGTAATTTATTGTTTTTAATCGATCGCGTTCGGTCGCTAAACGATTTCATTAAAAGTGAAATGGCACGACGATTTAATTTCGCCCGACGTAATTATTCCAACGTCATCCCCTACGGCCAGCAAATAGCCACGTTTCGCTTTATCTTCCGTCTGCTCGTAGCCATTTGACCCGGCACTAACGTCTCTACTTTGAACGACATTACCCAGTCACGATTGTCTTCGGGGGAGGATTCGATTTTCTAGATTGGGAGCGTTCTAAGAAGTACGGTAGAAGTGGCCAATTCTGCCGTTCGCGTTTTCGAATCGCGTCGCTTTTCGAACTTCCTGCCAGCCACGTGGAACCCTTTTAGCCCGTCGTTCCGACGAGACATCGCCAACGAAAACGAACGCGATCGTTGATTGGAAAGCGCTGCCCCGCGATTGATCGTGTCTGGTCCGTCGATAACGCCGTCTGAGTGTAGTCCCACTGTCTGGCGAGACTGAATTCTTCTAGGTAAATGTCAGTTCGCAAGTTTTTGCCCGATTGGAAAACTTAGAAACGGGAGGGGAGGGAACTTCTTCGAACTGTCATTAGTTACCGAAGTGTGGGCTCGCGCGGTAGGCAGTCCGGTTTCATTCAATCTCGCCTCCCCGGGTTCCCTTTAACAAACATGTTGACAACAGCTGGATTGCTCGTGGCGAAGAACGAGGGAGAAACAGGCATCTACGTAATTGGAAGTTACTCCCCCCGTGACGATGCTTTCTCTTTGTCCGGTTGCTTTACAGGCAACTTTGGGAAACGGTCACTTTCATCCTGCCCTCGAATAGATCGATGTCTCTGCGGCGACCACGGTGGGACGGTCGGTTAAGTGAAAAGGCGATCCACAATCCGCGGTTAGACTGTTTGATTTATAAAATGCACAAGGCCAAGCATTAGAACTTAAATTCGTCTGCGGGAACACTTGACGACGACAACTGTCTCTGAATAAGATTAATATGTTTGCCGAGCGAGTCTCGCGCTGGAAGACGAAGGAGAGCAAAGTGATGGAAAAAAGATTCCATCCAGTGTAATCTGGTCTTAGATGACCGATTAACGCGGCAATCCGGCCGACCCACTCTGACGTAGAAATCGAATTCCCGCCAATAATTGTCTCCAAACGTATGTAATCTGGGTGCTCGGGGGGCCCGCGGAATCTCCTTCCACGTTGATTCGATTTCCTGTCGCTCCGGATAGTAGCTTCCGGCAAAATCCCCCCCCGGCGCCCTCCTGCCGCGACGCTACGGGTATACGGATCCACCCAATAAGATCGTCAGCGCACCTGGCGACTCACCCTCCGTCCACCCTCTCTCCCAGGGCCAAACCCTCTCCTCGTCACTCCCAAAGGCATCGGTCAAATTCGATTTTCCTTTTACACCGAGCCGAACCATTCGGAATAGCGATCAGTTCTAGCGCCGAGGGAGGACCTTATTCAGGAAGTTCGCGTTGGTTACTGTAGGGCCGGCCAGTAGTCAGCCAGCCAGCCGGGGAGCGAAGTGGTAAACTAGATACGGCTACAGATAGGAAGGGAATAGAAGCAGAACCGGGTCAGCTAGCCAATCCCCTCTGCAAGGCACACCAATCACCCTACCGGTAACATTCACGTGCACATCCTCGAGTTGGCGCGAGCTGGCTCTATACTCAATGCCTTCCAACCCTCTCCTCCAATCCGGTGGCCCCTGCCCTGTTCTTCCGCGTTTTCTCCCGTCGATTCCAACCCCTTCCATACGTTTTCCATCCGCTTGTTCCCCGAATATGTACGTACCAGCTCACGATCCCTCACTGCCTCGTGCTCCATTCCCCGTCATCGCACTCGTGAGGATTGTGTACAGGGGAAAGGGGGGACGGCAAGCCGCGACCATCCCCCAACAGAAAAACCGGACTAGGAATCTTGCAAAGTGGAAACTCCCGGTGACGGTCGATTCCATTTGCCAGGTCTGGCTGGATTGCATAATGCCACGCCGCAAAATCCTTGTCCGGCTGCCTCAAAGGGGAATCCGTTGCTACGCGCCGCGGAACTTTTGCGGTTTCTCTATCGTCCATATCCGACACACACACAAGCGCGCGCGCGCACGAGGGGGCTCGAGTTTGTCGCTGCTGACTGACTTCCCAGATCCCGCTGCGGCCTGTCCTGTTCCGCGCATTGAGAAATTTATCAGATGCAAAGGACCGGGGGACTGTTTACTTTGCCGGTGTGACCCGCGAACAAACGCGAAATTGGGCCGGGCCCAACCTCTGCTACCACCGCCGGATATTTCTTTGCCGGGGATGGAGTCAACTACCCGCGATTTCTGCAGTTTGTAGCGTCTCTGTTGCGCGTCTCTCTCTCTCTCTCTCCCTCTCTCTCTCGACTTGGCGATGCAGTACCTACAAATGCAGGGCGGTGCGTTATTAATGGGACAGGCAGGAAGAGGGTGGTGCTTCGTGCAGAGATAAATCCAATGCTCTGAAATTCAACCATCGCATCTGTCGATTACTTAAATGGCAATGCTAAGTTCGTGCGGGTGTTTTGGACACTTCTCTGCGAATCGATATTTTGTGCTTCAAGCTTAGCAGAGGCACGTCAAAGCTTTCTTTGGGGCCAGCTGGATTAATTCGGCAGATGAGAAACCATCCTCGGCCAAAAGCACCTTCGCGTTTGAAATTCCCTGGCCACGAGGTTCGTTTGCAATTGCGGCGCGGCGGACTAACGAAATAATTACTAGTTTGCATAACTACGTCGCGTGATTTGCACCCCGGCAGAGAAGCCTAATTGCGGAAAAAAAACGCGTGTCCCAATGCGCGTGGAAATGTCACGCGTTTCGCCGCGGCCCGCGTGCCTGCTGGGTTAACGAACTAATTACGGGCACACAAGACGAAACACACCCGCGCCCCGCGAATGCGACCCCAAGATCGTTTCCGGCGGTGTACATCACCCGCGACACACTCGAGTTTAATTTCACGTCCCGTTGATGAGACTGTCTGCATACTAAGCCAAAGGCCGGGGGCAGCTGCGCAATATTAGTATGCAATCGAAGTCCTCTCTCTTCTGTGTAAGCCGGTTAGGACGGGGCGTCGCTTAATTTGATGTTCATTCGATTAATTCAGCGCGGTCGTCGGTAGAAATAACAATGCTTCGAGGGCCCGTAGCAGGACCCAGCTATTGGCAATTTACAGCGACGATCAATATCGTGGATTCGCCGCGCTTACGTACACCGTGTATCCGTAATTCGGCACGGAACCGACACCTGCTTTTCAAATTCTTTCGGTCTTTCGGTCGCTCCGTTCCACCCTGCCTAGTCTCGGATAAAACGTCGATTCATTGTCACATTGCCGGGTGCACCGCGGCTCGCAACATCCAAACTCCGAAACCTCTCTTTCCTTGCACGATATTTCGTGGTATTACGTAGGAGCTAATGTAAACGTCAGCAAGTCATACAAAGATTAGAGAGAAGAG
This sequence comes from Andrena haemorrhoa, assembly GCA_910592295.1. NCBI lineage: Eukaryota > Metazoa > Arthropoda > Insecta > Hymenoptera > Andrenidae > Andrena > Andrena haemorrhoa. The sequence goes on from OU342943.1 coordinate 11,476,844, forward strand.
CACACAGAACACGGCTGTTCTACAGGGGTTCGTTTCTGTAGAAATCCGCGTTGAAAGTCCGCACATCCGGCTGCAGGGTTCGCGTCACTTTGGCGATTGATTTCCTGGAAAACGAAGCCTCGCGCAACGAAAATTTCGTTCCACAGTTTCGACCTATTTTTTTTTCACCTAGTATCGCCACTCCCATAGTTGTAGATGTACCGATCGACTTTTGCCATTCGCGAGGCCCGTGAAACGAGTTTCCAACGCCGGCCCGTGATTTTCGTTTTTTCGAACAAAGACCCTCCATACGTCTCGCGGTCCCCGATCGCCGATAACCTGTGTACAAAACGTACGTTGGTACCGAGGTCCGCAGGCCCATTTAAAGTATCTCGGGTCCACCTACGGATCCGGCGGTTCCTTTCGCGTGGCATAATGCAGGGGTTAGGGTCGTCCCGGGCCAGGCGAACGTGACACGTAAAAATATCATGTAGGGTACCGATACATCACGCGATCAGATAAAAGGAAAGGGGAGCTGACTTCGTCGTTTGTCGTGCCGATAGAATCTCGGAGCCTGCGGTGGCTCGCTTTATTTTTGCACCCAGCTATTTTGATGACTCAACTGCCTAGATGGACGTCCTGCGGACCACGGGGGACCCGCCGCTGTTGCATCCACGGGGGGATTCGTTCAGTTGCTTCGCAGCGAGCTCCCGGAGATCAAGATCGCGCGGGACCTCTAACTGCTTTTTCTAAATCGTGGTTAGCGGCTACGTGACGAAGATCCGGCCCCCGCTACGAACGAGATTCTGAAATCTTCATCTGCATAGTTTAGACTTCTCCCACTTCGCTCGGTGCCACGTTCGCGGCTGCACAGGCCCGCGGAATTCCCCCGCATGGTGCGGAGCAAATGAATTGGTTGTTCTGCCAACATCGATAGGGATTAAACATTCCTCTCGACGCAGCCGCGAGCGTCGCGTAATTACTTTATTGACAAAGCAATCCTATTCCGCCGTCTTCGCGTGCGTAGCACGCACACTTCCATGGAAATTCCACGCGACAGCCCGCGCCAAACGTTTCTCTTCAACTTCGCGTTCGCCCGCCAATATTTGCACGTGCACGCGTAGATTATTTACCCGTACACAGAACGCGAATATTCATCGCCCGCCCAGCGACTCGTCCCTCCGTTTTCCTCCGTGTGCACGCTCGTTCATCGCCGAACGCTAATATCGACGACTTCGGACGGTATGTATTGACGCGCGGAACGGTAACCACGTAATTATTACAGAACGGAATTCCGTCGTCATCCGGATCAACCGCGGTGAACGGATATACAAGTATGTGCATGTATCTACATATTAGCGAAACGCAGCGGCGCAAGGCGGAACACCCGTGCCCTGCCCGGCTGCCATCAATTTCAGGCTGCACGGGTTCGAACAGATCGCAACAAGCGTCTAATCTCTTTTCCACGAGTTAAGCCCGTGCCGAGCACCAGTGGCGGCTAGTGGACGGCTCTATCGTGCGATCTACTTCTGAGTTAATTACCAGCGAAATAAAGAACTAGGTCGGTCTGTCCTATAGCCGCTGGGAATCCTGGGAACGAAAGCTACGCGTGATAACGAGTCTCTGGATTCAAACGACACCTATCGGCAAAGGACTTGCCGCTGGACCTGTGGGCTCGCACTGCTCGCCTCTCTGCTAACTCGACCGTGAATCGTTTGGATATTCCTCACACTTTCGCTCGGAGAATTAGGGCACGAATTGTATTCGCTACTCGTAATGGTAATTAATCGAAGTTAATGCGATGAGTAATGACTTTCATTCGCATTTCGACGCTTTTGTACATATTGATGCACGAGTGAGATGTGCTGCCTCAATTTTCCATTGTTTCGTTCTGATGTAGTAGCCCCCACTCTGCGACGACATTTTGTACCGGAGTTGGATATTATTCGAATAAAACGAAGCTATTCGAGAATAACGAGTAAATTTCTAGTCGAATGATCTCGAATAAGAATTGCGAATAAAATGAAGTTATTCGAGAGTAACGAATACTTCTTTATTCGAATACATTTTTAATCCGCGGAGGTGCTTCGAATAACTTCGTTTGATTCGCAATTCTTATCCGATATTATTGGAGTTCAAAATTTATTCGTTTTACAACGAACAGCAGAGAATTTTGCAAATTTCTTAGAGCTCGCGAAATCTTTCCAAGCTAAGTGCTCCGAGCTTTCGCACCAATACAGCCGCGGTCTTCAATTTCCTAAAGAGCTGCGATAAATAATTCCTGCCGCGGCGGTGGCTGTTCAATTTTTCTCGTAAATCCATCAAACGATCCTCGGGCGAGCACTTCGCGCGGCACGCGAAATTATCTTTCACACCGGAAGCCGTATAAATCAAACCACCTACCGTGATCTTGAGGTCCCGTGGGTCGCACGTATCGTATCGCCTGCTGAAGCGGAGAACCGTGTGCGTCTTGTTCTCGTAACCCAGTAGCAGACAATAGTCTTGGCTCAGGTCCACCTGGGGATCTCTGCTGGCATCCTTCACGTGCCGGTCCTGGAAAGAGCAATAACATTAGGTTCAACTGCGCGCCAATCGACCGGTAAAAACATTAGGATAATGTACGACGGTGATGGACCATTTCCATTTCCATTTCGGAATCGACCTTCTGTCGGCCTCAACGACGAAATGGAGTTCACTCGATCGAGAACTTTCGCACTCCACATTTCAGACACCCCTGAATCTTCTATCAAATCCATTGATTTTATCAAATCCATCGCGGTCAATCGTTTCACACTTCAATTCCTTCGGTTTTAATAGAATGACATTTCAACCGGAGATATCACAACGTTTCGACAGAGCCATGATTATTCAAACAGGAGTTTCACATCTTTCAATTGAAATTACTTTTATATTTAATTATCAAACTACCCGTGCTTCACTACGATACAATAATGAAAAGGATTTACTTTTATGTCCGTTTTTTGAAATAAGTTTTTATGCAATATCTGCAAAGTAACCTTTGTATAAAATGATTAACTTGTTACAAAAAGATTTGTTACCAGATCCAGATATGACGCTTTAAGGGTTGAGTAGGGCAAAATTCAGAAATTTGTTTATTGGCGTTTCTGTTGTTAGGATAAAACCAAGTATCGATATCGAATTGGGTCTAAGAGATTTTGAGGAATTCGTGAAAACACGTTTCACACCCCTTTTCAGTCCCTTAGAGGTTGATTAGGGCAATATCTTGAAATTTGTTTTCAGGCATTTGTGCGGGCAACCCTTATTGTATGTAAAAAGGAAGTTGGTATGTAATCGGGCCGAAGAGATATTAAGGAGTCCGTGAAAATACATTTTACCCATTTTCACCCCTTTGGGAATGGAATTTCCAAAAATACTTCGTTAGTAGGTACCTACGGCATAAAAACAATATACCTTCCAAATTTCACGTTCCTAGGTTAAACGGTTCGAGCTGGGAGAGTGCGTCAGTCAGGACTTCCAATTATATATATATAAAATATATAATAATATAAAACTATATATAATATAATATATAATATATAACTGTATATAATATAATATATAATATATAATATAATGTAATAATATAAAAGACAGAAAAAAGATAGATAGATTATTACTGCTTCACTTGCAAAAGCCTACACAAAGTAGGGGCAATGCTACGAAGTGACAAACCCTTTTAAAGTTTACAATTACAATATCCCCGAAATTGTCACTTCGTCATAAGTAGGACTGGAAATCATACCACGTTTACAGGATCTCTCTCCCGTCACAAGAATTCCCTATCGCCCGCCTATGCCCTGCACCCCACTCTACTCGATTCCCCCACATGCGATAATATCAAAGCGCCCGAACTACGGAACAAAGTCCAAAGAGTGCGAGAATTCACGAAGCTGTTGATCGTGCCGCCTTTTTCACCCAGCCGCCCGTTTTTTCTCGGGCCAACGCGGTTCGGAGCGGCACACCTAGCCGGGTGAGAGTTAGTTAGACGTCTCGAGGCGGCGTCCGAATCTCCGTAGGCGCAGAAGACAAGTTTTTCTGAGAGATTCTTGGTCGCCGCCTCAATATAATTATCCGCGGTCCGTGTCGGTTGGTACGACGCCTTCCAGCGCCATTGTTCCCTCGTAAACGGCCGGGGAGCCGCTTTTTTCTCTGGCTTTTCGGCGAGCTTTATTAGAATTTAATTTACCACCGAGCCGGCGGACGAGGGTAGCCGCGCGTACGCGACGTGAGCCCCGTCGAGTCACGCGTGTTACACTTCTGGCAATCCGCGCCCCCCCCCCCCCCCTCGCCCTTTTGTCCCGACATTCTTCGGCACCGACCATTCGTCTCACCTGTGGAGTCGCCGTGCACACGCGTCTGTATGCGCAAACTACAAGCGCGGCAAACGAGGGGAGACGAGGGAAGAATAAAGAACGCCAGGAATATCCATTTACGTTAGCTTCGGCGCGTGAAAGGCTGGAACGATCCCCGCCGCGAAGAGAACCGCCTGATTGGATATAAAATATAAAGTGTCCGAAATAAAAACTTCGCGGCCATGCGAGAGGGCCGGCTAGCGCAAAAACGGGGGACTCGTTCGAGCCGATGAAAAAAGGGAACGGGGCGCAGGTGTAGGAACGCGCGAGCGGGAACGATATTGCCAAAGTTTACTTGCCGCTACAGGCCGCGAGCGGATTCGACGCTTATAGATTTTTATTAACGGTCTCTTAAGGTCCCGAGCTGCTCCCATCCCCGTCCTCAGCCTGGCCGCGTCGAACGTCTGCAATGGACACCGGAACTGCTTGAAAATGTAACGCAGTGAATCTGGAGAGAAAATTCGAATTCCTGGAGGAAACAAGAACCATTCTCTCGCTTTGAGAGCGCGACGATCGTGCTTTGAAGAGGTAGCCGACGTCGATATTGCTTCCGCGTTTAGCGTTTCGATAAAGGCTTCCACGGGGAAGAAAGGGAGGCTCGTGCACGCTGATACCAGCTAACAACTACGCCCTTTTGTCTCGGCGGCCAGGGAATCCGCGTCCTTGAAAATAAGATGCCACGGATTTAAACTGGCCTAGCTATAGCGTCGCCCTTTATTGCCAGACGAGCGTCGTTTTAATCGCGGACCGGTTCTGAGACTTGGTCTAGCAGGAAATTAAATTTTCTCAGCACACTTACACGCTGCTTGGGCAAACGATTCATTTAGCACCCCGCCCGAGCTGACGCGTTTATTAAATCGTGGAAAATCGGCGTTCGACACCTTGGTGCCTGTGCCTCGACATTCCTCGCCTTTCGTCGCCTCCTCGCGCGCACGCGCACGGAGGAGCTAGGCGTAGGTACCTGAGGAGGTCGAAAGCGAGACCCTGCAGACCTTGAACGTTCAACTTCATGATCGGCCCGGTCGAGAGGCTGAGAAACCGCGGGCGGCAGTAAAAAGCGGAGGCATCGGGACGTAGCGCGGGACGACCGAGTAATAAATAATTTCCAGTACCGTCTCGCGCAACTTCTTCAATTTCCGCTGCCACGTCGGAAGCGGGGAGCATACTTTTTCCCGCGCTGGCAGCCGACGCCACCAGCAGCCGACGCACCGCCGATCGAAAAGTCGGACCCCGCCTCTTGCCCCCAGCTTTTCCAGCGAATAGCTGCTCGCTCTGTCTGCCGTCGTACGTGCCCCGCGACTACTTTCCTTTCTGGGTACGGTGTTCGTCATCAATTTCGTGTACGCCAGACACGATCCGAGGGTAGTTTACACAGAATCCCAGCCGTGCTTCTCGCCCTGCACACGGTGTTGCGCGGCATTGCACGCGCTCGTTCGCCGAGGTAACGTCGAGCAGCGCGTGGACGCGGTCGTCGAACTGATAAAAGAAAATCGGATCGAATCACGTACGGCAGTAAACTCGCGGATATACAGCTTTGCTGTTGCCACGACGGGAAGTGGCGCGCGTAGAGAAAGAGACGGCATCGAAAGGGAGAAACGACGTTTTCGCCCTGTGGAAAACGCTCGGCAAGCGGACGAGTGGGATTCCGTTTCCGCGAGTGCCCGCGCGTCCCCGCGCACAATTGTCTCCTCTCGTACCCATCCTGCGCCGGCTGTTTATTGGCGTGCACGTACGAGCACGCTCGATGCCGCGGAATGCCGCGAAAGAATAGCGAGCCCACGTGTCCCGCAATTACACGAATTACGTCTGCGCCTATTCAACGAGCGGACAATACCATCTCGGGCGGTGTGCCGCGCGCGGCTTCGTCGAAAACGAGAGCCCGCGGGACCATCGAGAGCCCCCGTTTAACTGCTCCGATTTTAAACGGGACGCGAGCTTCGACTTCCGTTTCGATTCACCGGCCTTTCGAGCGACCGGCTGCTCTTTCGGGGGACCGTATTACCGAATTCGTCGACGCTCGTCAACGAGCCTCGTGCGCATCGTTGCAACCGGCTGTCGTTGCAATGAAATCGTTTTTCCTCTCCCTTATTCCTCTTCCTCCTTTTTTTCCACGCGCCGTGTGATGCCCGATTTTATGGAATAAAACTGCCGTGTTTGGGTGCTCGAAGCTGATAAGGTCAATTGGACGGGAACACGAAAATGAAATTTCACCTTTTAATATAAACTGCGAGACTTTGTTACTCGAGGTTCTTTGAGCCATAGGGTTGCAATTCTATTTTTTACAGTTTTTATGACCGGTAATAAACGTAAAAAATCTATATTGTCATTACTATTTTGTGCGATATTTTTGTTCTGGGCAGCTCCAGATTTGAAAAAATCGCCAAAAATAGAAATAACGACTTATCAAATCTATAAATACTAGTTATTGTATGAAAATATATTTTTCAATAAGTATTCTCTTTTATAAACAGTTTTTCCTAATTTACTCGAAGCTGGTAAAGGTGGAGCTGCACCTCTCTTGCTGCAAGGATCTCAATTCTTGTACATCAATGACGACGAATTTGTTGCAGCTCAAGGTATTTCGAGAATATATTCCCCGGAAACATTTTGCAAACTTCTAGAAATAATCCATCTCTTAATCATAAGAATATGATCGCCACACGGATCAAGTCACAGTGCACGGGGTGAACGTTGACTTGAGCTAGAGTAGGTACGCGGGTCGTAACGAGAAAGTTTTCGCAAGTTCCTCTGGCTCGCGTGCAACCGGGCGGCATTGTTTGCGCGTTTACATCTACCATCCGGAGCTACTAAAAAAATCAGGAAGTGCACGCTGTTATAAAATGCTATCGCGATAGAAGCACCGTTTCCGCGGCTGTACGCGTCCCACGGTGCTATTTGCCTTGCCGCTCCATCGGCTGTCATTCCCCGTGTTTATTGTCGCGGGGGCGTCGTGCTATAGCAAACACGCAGCTTGCGCGTACTGGCCCCGGAGTCAACTGGCTCGCAGAACTGGTTTATCATACGAATTACGCCGCAGCTGTTTATCAAACCTGTAATATCTGCGCTGAGTAAGTACCTCAAGGAGCGGAGACATGCCCGAGATAGAGCGCGAGGTCAACGGGCCGGCACGGCGGAATATTTCCTCGCGAAAGAGCATTTTCTACCACAGAACGTTTTAACTTCGCTGAACACCGGCTAGGCGCAGAAACTCCACAAACTTTTCGGGCGGTGCGGTGGCCAATGAATTACTTTGTCCCGGCTCGTTACTGCAAGAATCATTCCACCGAGCAAGCAATAAATTTCTTTCGCTCGCAGTCGCCCTTGTTAATACAATTTCCGATACGCCGGTAATCAAATAGCCCGGGGAGTACCGCTTAATCCGCAATCAGAACCGTAATCCGCGACTGGGAATTATGATCAGCGTCGAGTCTTCCGTAAATCCGGCCGTTTCGTTCGATTGTCCACGCAGCCGAACCGGCGTGTGTATCTTGCCCGACCCGACTGTCCACGTCCCACGGCACATAATTGTCTTGCCACTCTATCGAGCTGGGGTATCTCACGTTCGGTGGCCGATACGTGCGTTCTGCGTGCTGCAGAGTCGTCAGCACGTATACACGCGCACGTGGCGCATCACCAGATCCTGCATCAAGAGGAATTATAGCAATTACGTTTGCTGAGCGCGCACCTGTGCCTATCGACGAGGGACACAACAGATTTTGTCACTCCTTACAGGAACACAGCAGCGAGGACGTATCAGACGGTTTTACGGACTCGCCGCACCTAATCCTTTGTGAACAATCGGCCCTGCCGTATTTGGTAGGAAATGGTCAAGAAATTGCACAGGCACAGTGTTCTATTATCCTGAGTACTGTGAGACAGTTTTCAACAGCCGCTGGCACGATGACCTGTTACGCTTCGGCAAAAATCGTCGCAATCCCATTCAACGCTCGGTCACGCACGCGGGCAAACGTATGCGCGACGGAAACAATTACCGGACACGGGTAATTGTTAATAAATTGTCGCTACGTTCTTGTACCGCGCTCACGAACCTCGCGGACGGAACAAAGGGAAGGGAGAAACGCGAGGCGACACGAGGAAAACGTTTCCGGAAATTCCATGTCGCGAGTCCGGGGCAGAAAGTTTCTTTATAATACCGAGTGACACGAAATGAGCTGGGGCGGTTCTGTAATTGACCTATGCACATCCAACGGCGAATTCTCACGACTTGCCGCGCTCTTATCACGAATACGCAGCCCTTCGTAGGGAAACTTCCGCCACTTAGGCACTACGCTCTGTTTCGACGGTCGTTGCCTCGCGCATCGCGGAATGTCAATGGATAATCGTCGCAATTACACCCGCGAAGAAGATCAACTTTTGAGTGTTGCTCGTGCTTGGAATAAGCACCTGTTTCCTCGCTGCCACGCGATGGAAGCGACAAACAGCAGAAGCTATTTCAGAAACGCGAGGGTTCAATCTCCATAAAGTGGTAGGAGCAATTTCGCGGATGCTACGCTTACTAGAAGCATTCGTAGAGTTTGAATAATTCCCGCGGTAAGTACGGGGACTTTCCTTGCCGCGAACCCCCCCTGTCGCCGGGACCGATCGATTTCACGTGAGGGACAATTATGTCAATTACTCCGTCCCGATTCGTCGGTGGCGATAATGCGACGCGACGTCACCGACGCTGACAGCGGCGTCCTGGCGGACCAGCTAATGATCGCGCTTAATGGGCTCGAATAGCATCAAGAACTGGGATCGATAGCCGAAATTCGCATAATGAGCACGTCACGTTGAGGATCGAAGATGATAGTGCCTGGCTTTTCCCTTTGTCGCCGGAGACCGTTTCAAGCACCCGTGACAGAATTTTGTATGGAACCGTGCATTGAGGTGCCAAGGATCCGAATCGGAGCGTCAAGGCTGTGGATCTAAAAAATGAGTGACGGAGAGTAGAGATGCCCTCTGGATGATGCGCCTTTGACAACTAAACGCCGGTTAACTGTCCTCGTGGAAGGAAAAAGCTTCGAGCATTAAACGTTCAAGTCGTTCGAGTCGTTCAACCCTTTCTCTTTAACCTTCGATTTGTCTTCAAGAAGTATAGCAAAGAACGCGGGAATCGTCAACGTCCGAAGCCGTGCTTGATACGATGATACGTCATACGTAAGGTGATAGGATGTATTCCAGCGAATCTAGGTTAGCGTGAAATTTGTAGCCACGAGCTTCTTGATATTCATGAAACTTTTTGCTCCTATCCCTCTTTCAGGCTGCTCTCACCTCGCCGCCGCCTCTCTGTTCCTCGCCCTCCCCCCTGTTCTTTTTCAGGGCGTAATTGTCTTCATCTGTAACAAGTCCGGAGCCGCCGCTTACGATTCCGAGGCAATACGGGGCAACGTCTTGAATAAAATATCTGCCGTGCCTCGAGACGTCAGCCGCGCTCAATCTCCGCGGAGACGATACAGCCGCATCCAACATTCATTTTCCGCCGCTCGATAATTTCCAGTAAGTTCTCGGGTGCTACTCGGTGCCGTTCGATAATGCCCCGCGCTCGGCACCCCCGGAGCCATCCTCGGCCGAACACCCCTCGCCCCGTCGAGTCGGCGGGATAATCCTCTCGGAAATCGCTCATAGACGATACCTTAAAGTGGTAGTCGAGAAACGAATTGATTTGCAAATGGGAGAGATCGACGGAAGTAGCACGCCCCGAGTCTCCGCGGGCTTTTCATCGGCGCCGACCTTTGACTTCGCGAACTTCAGTCGGCAATTTATGCACGGGGCATTCGCGGAGAGCGTTACGCCACTCGGACGACCTAGAAGAGGCTGAAACGGAACGACACTTTGCGCCGTGTTTCTTGACTATCGGCTTCTTAAATCGTCCATCGTCCAAGTTTTCGCGCGTTGCTAGCAGTAAATCTCGCAATTCCTGGAATCCACCGTTTACGGAACTTCTCGGTGGTTCGCGATCTCCACGCGTTTGGTTGTATCTGTCTAGAAAGTATCCAGATGAACATCTTTGAAAGCAACTGCGTCGTTGTTCCGGGGTGACGTTCGATGACCAACACTTACGCATGGCACCGCGGTTCTAATTCTTCCTGGATGGATAAATGGAGTAGGTACGGGAAATCGAAGGTCGTTGTTCGGCCTGAAACATCGATTGTGTCGTGCGCGCGCGTCATTGTGTGCCACGAAGCAGTGTTTTGCTGGACACGAGCATGGTGAATTATTAATTCAGATTCGTGTAACCGCGTTAAGGCGAGAAACCACGGAACGGGGGTTTTTCGATACTGCATGGCCGTTTAGTGGAACGGGGGTTGTTAGCCCGCGTTTTAACAAACTGTGGGCGTTCGTGAGTTTTATGCTCGGAATCTCGAATATAATCTCTTCGATCGTGATCCCCTCGGTAAGAGAGCCACTCGTGTTTAAATTCAATTCTGTCGCTCTTTGCTGCCCGAGCAGCTTCCATCGACAATGACAGCAGCAAGGGAACAGGCGCAATGCCTCCTGCCCGCGGTTGTTATCGCGCGAGCACTTATCATTAAACCGCGGCCGTTTTCGGTGGAGGAGCGGCGACCGCAGTTCTTCCTCCAGTTTGCGAGCGCGCGCGGATAAACGCGGACCGCGGATGCGTGCGGTTGTCGTTATCAATTTTATGATTTCGGGAGGACGCGCGACCGCGGAATGTTTCACGGCTGAGAAACGCCGAGCGGGCTTTGCGTTTATTTATCGGGCCGATAGCATCGGCGGCAGAGGAACACGGCCGCCGTTAATGATTACGCGGACACTCGTGGAAACGAGCGAGGCGGATAAAATCCACGCTGCCTCGGTACCTACGCATTGCGACAAACGAGACGAGGTTAACCGCCGCCTAGATCGTCGCGGGACGATAACCGTTTTATGACGGGACAAGGGTGTATTGAACCTTCCTATTGCAGGTGGACGGGCCGCGAAGAACGCGCGGGGGCGTGTACAATACACATCACCCAGGTAAAGGTGCTACCGTTTGCAGGCCATTTTTAACTCAGCATAAAAGATCCGTCGGATTCTAAAAGAGGGCAGGGAAACCTCGCCCCTGTCGATTGGAAATTATATCGGCGAGAAGGAACGAAGTAATTTAATGAAATTTCAGTTCTAGACGGTACATACAGCTAAGTAGAATTTCGCTCACCAACATCCTATGCCTTGTACACTTGCACAGTAAATTTCCGCGGCGCGACGCGACGCATGATACTTCGTACCGGTGTTACGCTCCAAGGAACCGAGCTCCGCCGTGAGTGCTCCACTATGCACGCAGATCCTTGTCGCGTGGAGTGCGGAACGAAGGATCCCCATATTACACGCTCGTGTCTCCTCGCAGTTTAAACCTTCCCACGAGGGGGTGTCGCGCGCGAACCTTGTCGTCGTCGACGTCGCCGTTGTGTCGTCGGCGTCGTCGCGACGCAGCCGTGGCTTACTTCGAAAGGAGTCATCAGTGCGCGACGCCATTATTCTTTCCGTCCCGTGCAGCCAGTTTTTCTGGATCACGAGTCGATCCTGGCGCAAGTCCTCCGCCTTTTCACCGGCCGAGCGGCTGCATTAATCACGAGACACCCGGGGATAATATCGTGGAAACGCGAGACGTCCGCTCCCCGTAAATTTCGCCCGCCCTTTCTTCCTCTACTCCTTCTTCTGACCCTCTCTCTTGCCTTGATTAAATATTAATTTATTCGATTCTTTCGCATTCCTCTACGCTTGTTTCCAGGACATGTCTCGCGCCGCGACGTCTCCGTCCTGGGAATCCATTTTCCTTGTCTTTCAGACATGCAATCGTGCATCTGTGGATCGTTGTCGTTCCACACGGAGACATCCGGCGATGATTGTTTCATCGACGACCCAACAACCTCGCTGATCGTTCCATTTTATTGGCAATTGGTCCCTCGTTACTGCCTGTCCGCGTAGAAAGACTTCGGGGTGGATTATAATGCGATGAAGTTCAACCCTTTTCAATTGCACCACAAATCACGCCACGTCTTGCAAGGTATATGTCCCCGTTTCTACTCGTGTACCGATTTCTAATCGTTTCGTATTTTTCTTATTATTATAAGCGTCACGTTTGTACTATAGTTGTAACGAAATAATTCGAAATTATTGGAACATTTAAGCGAGTGTTGCACGAGCTTGGGGCTAAACCACCCTAGCAGCATTTAGTGTTGGCATTTTGATGGCCAACTGATTCCCAACTTGGGGATACTGTGGGCCAACCAGAAATGCTACTAGGGCAAGTGCAGCATAAGCATCGAAAAACTTTTACAACAAGAGACTCATGATTCTTTGATCGTGCTTTAGCTGTTTGTGCTAATTGTAAGGAACAGCGACACTATTGGTATTCGGTACTTGGCCAGAAAATAGTCTTTGCAGTGAAAGTTCTCATTTAATAACAAAAACAGATACCGAATCGTGCTCTGGATTTAAATTTGTTACTATTTTTAATTATTTTAAGTAGGAAACAGGTGAGTAGGTTTAGGGTCAAGCGAATTACCGCCATGGCCGCATTTCTACTCATCCAAATTTTAGTAACATATCTTGACAATTCAATGTATGCTGTAACCTCTATTTCTATTCGAAGGCATTTTATTTTGTATTTATCATATATATGTTATAAAACCTCTCCTTGAAAGATGTAACTTATTCTTACCCGAAAAGGCAACATATTATGTGAGCAGAAATTGGCACAAATGGTGAGTAGAAATGCACACCTACATCGCTATTTTCCGTAAGCAGCAATACGGACATTTAGAGCATTGTATTTAATTACAAATTACTAATAGTGAAACATCTTGAAATAGCTTTCTTAAATATGTTTTGAATTGGTTGATTTATTATCAAGGACTTAATCAATTACACTGCAAATTTTGATCACAACCAAATTTTGTACACCGTCCGGGCCGAAATGTTTTTTTCCATGATTTTCGAGAGTCCGTATGTTTAATTAGAAAAGTTCTCACTGAAAATATAAGCCATTATGTCCGCGTTACACTGTACAGGGTAAAGGATCAAACAATGTTCCACTCGGCTATGGCGCTCGAGGAATTTTACAATGCAAATCCTGGCCACTTACACGTAATCCGCGTTAAAAACAAGTTCCCGCGGAGTAAGTAATTCTAAACAGCAATTCCGCGTTACCCCGTATATTAGTTCCCGTGACTGGTCGGGACTTAATTAGATAACAGGAAGCGCGGTTAAAAGTTGTATACGCGCATGCCGTGCCGCCGTTTCTAGCCGGACTCCAGGCTCGTTTAAAATGCAAACCTCGAAACCCGAGAGAGATAATCGTCTCCAATTTTGCCGGACCATCGTTACGAGCCACCCGTAGCGATGATAATTTCGTTACAATTACGCGCATTCGGAAACTATCCGTGGGGAAAGGGGCGGGTTATCGTCCGCGACCACTCGCTGGCCGAGACGATAGAAAATCGCCCTAGAAAGTGTTTCGCGCTCGTAAATCACTTTACATCGTATTTAATATCGCACTGCTCGGGACCTGACCCCCGATGCATCGTGAAAGAAAAATGGCCCTGCTGCGACGTCACTCCGAGGTGGAATAATTATTACCGTCGGTCCTTCACCTTGTTTTAAGTGCCTTCGCTGGATCGAACCGACGAACTTGACGCGTTGATCATTTCCAAGCGAATTCCGCGGCAAGTGTCGTACACGCCAGCCCACTTCCCATTAGAAAGCGTTGAAGAATACCCAGCAGTCGTTCGAAAGAAAGAAGCCCAGATCGCGAGAATACCGTCGATATCGCGAGTCCAACTTCCGCCCCATTGTCATCTGTTACGAAGTTAGCGAAACGATGAACGAGCCGCGATATCCGATATCGATAGTCCCGGAAGATTAATATGAAAGAGTTCGCACAAAGAAAACTGGCTGCGAAGGGGGCCGGGTTAAAAAGTCACCGTTCATCGGCTGCTCGCAGTCGAAGACGGGGCAGAGAGTTTGCTCTTCCTCGGTCTAATTCATTCGTAACTTCTCCCCCGTGCGGCGGGCACGGGGCACGGGAAGGGGGCGGGGGGAAGGGCGGTTTGGAGAAAGAAGAAGTCGTCGTCGGTCGGATGGGATGAGGCGAAAGCTGAGAGACGTAAAGGCAGTCTGCGGTAGGCAGTGAAAAATCTCAAAGCCATTCCTCATCTGTCCCCGGTGGAGGGACAGAGAGAAGACAGGGAGATAGAGGGCCCTCGACGTCGATTCGAGCTGTAGTAGCCGCTCCACGGCGAATACCACCCGCATCAGATAATATTTAAATTGATGATAAACATTTATAAAAGCGTTTTGTTATACAGAAAACATATTTGGATCATTGTGCGCCCGTAGGAATGAGGATTATGAATTCAGGGGCCCGGCCCCGAAAGCCATTGTCCGACGGACCTCCTCATCTCCATAACGGGTCCCATCTTCGTCGACCTTCTGTCTTTCTTCTCCTACCCCTTTAGCTGCCTTTGCTCGCAGCCTTTTCGTCCTCTTTTTTCCTCTCTGTCTCTCTCTCTCTCTCTCTCTGTCTCTCTCTCTTCCCTGCGTCTCCATCGGTCTCCCTTCAGCAATGATTCCCAAGCACGGACACGCTTGGCCCCCTCTCGCTGCCGCTGCGCCTGCACCACCACGCTGCTCCCCCTTTGTAAGCCCAAACTCGACTCGATCCCGATCCCCGATTGTTTTCTCCTTGCCCGCCTAAATTGTCCAAATGAATGCGAACGGGGCACCGCGCCGGCGAGCCTGTACGCGCACGCAGGCCCCCTCGTATGCACGCTAAACGTCGCTGGCATTAATCGTGGCTGCCGGAATAGCGCGATCCTATCGTAACGAGGAGTCCTCCTTTGAACGGTGAACCGAGAGAAGGCTCGCAAAGGGAAGAGCCTGGCTACAAGATCCTTTTGTAATATCGTGCAACGTGGCAGACGGATATCGCAGGTTCCAGGGGGTCGTATCAATTCCCATCGAGGCGTTAAAATAACGAATCTCTAACGGTTTTACACGGACAGCGCATGACACTGAGATTGCTCCGCGAAATGCTGCATATCAAGTGGAACACGTTACTAGGAATGTTCGGGAGAACTTTGTCTCGATTCAATGTGTATAGCCAAAGAAACTCTTGAATACCTTCAACTGTCCTTTGAAATCACTTCGTCGGGAATACCGTGGCTAAGAATGGGCAGAGTATACTACTGGCCATTCAGACATCCGACCCCGAGAGACTAGAATTACGCAGAAATCTTATGAAAAGCTTGGAGGAATGCTCGCTGTAAAGAAACAGGCTATACGTGGATGGTTGACAGGCATTAGTCAACCCAGGCGAATCACGATCCCCTTCGCTCGGACGTTTCGTTTTCACGCGAAATCCGACGTGCGTCCGCCGCAAGGAATTCCGGGACATCCTTTCGTATACTCTTCTCGTCCCCCGTGTTTTCACGGCTGACTGAGCCGGATCTCGTGGAACCTGCTACTAATATTTATCCTGCGAGTGACACCGGAGACCGTCCTTCGACGGGGCTGGTTTTTATTTTTCCGTGGCTGCCCGTCCCCGTGGACAGGCCGTGTTGTACACCGCAAGGGGTGGGCCCGCAGCTTCTCGCCCCCACCCCCCCTTCTTCTCTCGTTACCGCTGGAAATCTGTGTCCAGCCGAAAGCGAGGACGAAATTTATTTCACGGATAGAATATACGATAGCTGTAATATGCAAATCGCCGACGCACACGTGACTTTATTGGCCGTGACACGTTACGTGCGCCCGAGTAAACGTAAGTTGCGAAGAGAATGCCTTCGTTGGCTAGCTGGTCGGCGGTTGTCGCGCGGGACCCCAAGAGAAACAACGAGGAAAAACGACGAAGAGAGACAGAGAGAGAGAGAGAGAGAGAGAGAGAGAGAGAGAGAGAGAGAGAGAGCGAGCGGTACGTTACACTGCCCGGTTTATGAATTTATTATAACGGCCGCAGGTAATTAAATTCACGGGATTCCGTGAAGTTTTTACGCGTGTCCTGGGGGAGCGGAGGCGCAGAACGGAAAACGTTGGTTCGCTACGATTTCACCGGGTCTAGCATGAAATCGACTTGCAGCGGATTATCCGTGAAAGAATCTCCGCGCGGCCGGAGCCACGTTTCTGCGTTACCACGGATGACGGTAACGAATGTTTTAATTTTATTCGTCGGCCCCGGCAGTCAGGCGTCAGCGCTCCACGCACTATCACCTTCGGTGATCTCGGACACGCTCGTAATCCTCCACGGCTCTCCAATTCCCCTCGACATCCTCCGCCGCCGCGGCACCGCCGTCCGTTTTATGGCTCGCGCTCTTTTGACACCGCAGCCGTTATCGTTCACCTGCGTCTGATGCGTGTTGACGCACGGAAGACCGCCCCGTTGTCCACGACACAAAGTAGAAAAGGATACGGGCTCTCTCGCGTTTCCTCGCCCTCGGTTCTTTCCGTGGAACCCGGCGAGGTGTGGCGCGGACCCACGGTCGAATTAACCGGGCCGCTGCGCTCGACGATCCCTGGCCCCGATCGTTCAAGATCAGAATGTAAATGGGGACGGGGGACCTTTTGAACACGAGCGTCCATGTCGTCAGGGACGCTCGTAGTTTTCGGTCGTTCCTGGGACGAGTATATACATGATTTGACTGGGCATCCTCCCGTTGATCTGATCTTTGCCCATACTGGTCTGTGCTTCCCACCGACGCTAATTATTATTATCATCGTTACTACCGGGGAGGGGAAGAAGAACGAGAGAGAGAGAGATCCTTGAAACTTCCATGAAACTGGATTCGCACAGGCAACACTACTCCAGGCTGTCGAGTGCAAGTCAACGCTGCAGCTAGCTTTACCAGCTTCATCATCTGCGAGCGTCCTTCAGGTTTATTAGGGTTGCTGGAGTAGAGGGGTGGCACGACGGAGCAGGACTGAGGGAATTGTACTGCGCACGATTCAGGTGCTGGAATCTGGGTGCAAGATATGGAGGCCGATCGTACTGTAATATTATGTCAGTAATATTTACTAGATACTCCCACGCATACGCACGATGATGGAATATGTTTAGAAAGTATACCAGCCACGAGACAACCCCTAGGTATTAGAAGCTTTAATGACCCGAAGCTAGGAGGCTGTTCTATCTCAAGTTTGAGAATCTACGATGACGAATCACAATGATAAGCAAGTTTCGCAGGGAAACATTGCGTCATTTACATTCGAACAGAATACAAATACCTAGAAACTAATTGGTATATCCGTCATCACACGATCGTGCTCCGCTTCCAATTATAATTGGCATCGAGCTGGCGAATCGTTCGTATGCATCTACAATTTTCCCGCCTGCCAACCCACTGACATCTTCGTTCTACGCTCGATCGTCTACGCGCGGCAGTTTTTCGCCTCACTGGCAGTCCGTAAATTAGAGGCAGCAAGAGCGGGGTGGTTCGCGCGCGCGACACAAATTACGGCGTGGCAGGGAGGCCTCGCGCGCGAACGGTTTCTCCCGTCTATCAGGTTTTTCAAAGGGACGCGCTCGTTCCGCCGCTGTTTTATAGACACCTCTCGACAGCTCTCGTGTCCCGCGGTAATTAGAAATTGTTCCGTCTTTCGCGGCGCGTCAGCGGGCCGGGGCCCGGCGCGAATCCGGCGCCGGTAATTAACGTCGTCGGGTGTATTGTAATTTATTAATAACGTGCAAGCTTACTTAGCGGCGTTCCGCGCGGATGCGGCAGCATCTCCGGCGGAGCTCGGGCCATTATACCACGCGGCCCGCTGCGGTATTTCAACGAGGCCGGAACGGTTATTAATTCCGCTTTCCGCTCTCCCATGGTGACGCAGCCCGTAAACTAAGCCCGCGATGCGCGTCGGTGGCTTGTTCTCGGCCTTGTTCTTCCTCCCTGGGGACCCGTCGGTTCGCGATCCGATCTTCCCGATACGTCAGAGACGTCCGTGTGCTCAAAGGCCACCATCCCTGCCGAAAACTTCATTCCAGGTTGCCTAAACCCTTCTTAGCGCACCCTTATCCCAACGCGCGCGCGGAATAACAAGTCGCCGCGTATCTAACTCGTGAAATGCTAGTGGAGAAACGGTTGCGAAGGAGAGAGCTCGCGGGTCGCGAAGTTTTCGGAAAGGGGGAGAGGGCGGGAAATGGTCCGGAGCCATTTTTTTTTCTCTGACAAAGGGCCACCGTTTCTTTTATCCCGCGGCCGGAATAACTTCGTTTTTTTTTGCCTGTTTCTTCTCTGCACGCCGGGCGAAACCCAGCCGCTTTTAGCGTAATGATTTTGTGCCATTTTTTTTTTCGGAGCGCGACACGCTCGCTCCGGCACCGATACATCTACCTATGTTTCTCCGTTAATGCCGGACTGCGACGCGGACGCCGCTCGTCATGGGTGCGACGTCCGTGGGACTGCAGTGGGTTATCGTAGAAACTGGGGCGGATTGTAGGTGTACGCCTGGGATTATCGGGGACACGGGAATGTTTTTCGATTGAAAAGAGGCCGCCCGATGGGCGTGGTTCTGTTCGAATTATGAAGTCGGTAGGGTGGGGTGCGAGGATTTGCTTTTAAGGAGTGTAGCTTTAATTTAGTTCACTCCCTTCGGAATCTTAATCCCGTCGCGTTTCAAAGTTCGCCGTAATATATGCACGGCGAGGCGCAAGAACGTTTTATAAGGCAGAAAGATCTCGCGGGTCGTGCGTCATTCGCGATCGAAATCACGAATGAAAGCCGGGGCGCGCCGTGAAAACCGTGGCGATGCCGACGCCGCGGAATAGCTCTCGAGAAATCCCGGCCACCTACGGAACAAAGCAGCCAGATGAAAAAGCTGGATAGGCGAGACAAATCACGCGTGAGCGCACGCTACGCGTTGCTTTTCTGTGCCCGCTGACTTATCGCTGGCCGCGACGCGGAAGATCAACCCGCCGCGACCGCCGAAGACAAATCGCCCCCCGCGATGGCCGCGGTTTTTCCAAGTGAAATCATCTCGAGCGCGGTTCCAGCGAACGGTCAGTCATTGGACGCGACAAGTTCGCGGGGAAAATGAGGTCGACGACCGCTCCTTTGACCAGGTAACGCGTGCTTCTATCGTTTTCATGAAACTCGATACTCTTAACCGAGCTCTCTTGATTCCCACGAGACGCGCATGAACTGTCCTCGTTGCTGCTTGCCCTCGAAACACCAGGGGTTTCAGTGTAATAAAATGTCGGCGACATTCCGCCGTTGGGGGGCTATGCATCCCTTGCAGAGGTTGCTCGTCGGTGATGAAAATGAGTAGAGAAGGAAACCTGATCGAGAACCTTTGAAATGTAAAAAATAGCGATACAGTCATGGAAGAAGATCTATTATCGCCCTTTTGAACAACTGTTGTCTTCGTGAATTGGGTTCTGGACCTGCCGTCGATCTTCTTTTCGTAAACTTAAGGGGGGGATTCTCGTCTAACAGACCTAAAAGTAACTGGTATTTAAGATTTTTTTTTAAAAACTGTTGGTCATATTGGATTAAACTCTTTTGGTATATAAGGAGGCATCTTTAAACTTGCAGAAAATATTTTTGTATGTCCATCCTTCTTAATATTTATTAATTATTGTGGAATCTTGTCCACCGCTTCGACGATGTAACTCCTGCTGGCGGGATGTGTAGCACCTAACACGGTCATCCGATTGCACAAAACTAGAAGTCTCTTAAAGTTAGATGGTTTATGCTATATAGGATTGGTCCACTTTAAAGAAAAAAAAAGAAAAATTGAAAGATTTATAGCGCGTGAAAGAAAAAGAAAGTTTTTTCCTTAGACAAATTTGTCATATTTTTCGTTATATCGACGAAACAAGTATTATAAATAAAAACTAAAATTAAAATTTTAGATCCAGTCCCAGCATAAATTATTTAACTTTAAGAAAATTTTCTTCTTTCTGCAATCTGATGACTGTGACGGGTGCTGCACCTAACGCCAACATCGTCGAAGAGGTTAACACGATTCCACAATAATTAATAAATAACAAGAAGGAATTCTACAAGTTTAAAGATGCCTCCTTACACCCCAAAAGGGTTGAATGCAATATTAACAATAGTTTTTTTTTCCAAAAAAAATTCATAAATTTCGGGAGCTGTTACATGAGAATTCCCCATTAATGTTGAAGACGCTCGTCCTTAATTAAGATTTGCTTCTACTTGCAATCGAGATGAGCGTTTAGAACTTGATTTAATAGAAGGGGTGCATACATTGACAGAGAGTCGATTGATCGATGGCTGTTTGCAAATGCCAAAGTTTCAACCTACAAGAAAGTTGCTGGAACTGTCGATCAATGGATACCTCGTGAACCTTCGTGTCTTCTAATCGCAGCTAATTGCAACTACTTAGGCTCAAAACGGATAGGAAATCGAGCCTGGTTAATGCGGCAATTAATACTCCCGAGCAATCCTAAAATATGAATATCATAGTCGTGGAAATTGACTCGATCCAATAGTTCCAATGCACATTTATTCGCAACGCGAAGCTAAAACCAGAAGCTCGAGGCGGGCAAAACGAGTTGAAGAAGATTTCGTCTAGCAGTGAGGAATTCCACGGCTGCCATTCATTCGATTCGGCCTCGCAAATTTGAAGGAAGACGATGCGAGGGTAGGAGCACGTTAAACCGAGCAGCGTTTTTCCCCCCATCGCCTTCGCGATGGCTCGTACTTGCGGCACGCGGTGGCGAGCAATTATTGAAAAACGATTTGCCAGGCCGCAGAATATTCCGCAATTCCAGCATCACTGATACACGCCGGCCTGATCGTAGCTAACCACCCCCTAGGCAGCCGACCTCGAGGCCACAAACGCTCGGCCGCCGTTCGTAAAGCGTTTTAACGAGCGATCCTGCTTGCATCGGAATTGACATCCTTCGCGGTGCTAATTTATTTTCCGCCCATACTCGGAACGCTTGGCCGACAACTTTTTGCCCTTTTTCGCGTGAGAATCAATCAGAGGATTCATCGGGAGCTCCAAGCATCGAGCGGTCGATATCAATTATAATTTGCGCGCGGGGGGTGACGTGGCCCTGTAATCGATTCAAAGGGTAAATGAAGGGCACCTCGTCGCGATAGTATTTATAAAGCTTTGACGGGCGACTAATACGCGATCGAATTAGCGCGTAAACTACTTCCGGCGGCCGAGCGGGGGGAACGCGCGGCGTGTCGTCCGCGGCACGAGACTAATCCACTTACGTGACCTTTGGTGCATGCACGCATATGCACCGGTGAACGCGCGGCATTCAACCAGGAAGCCGAATGGCGGAGCCTGAGCGAGCGACGATCAACGCTTCGGCGAACGCACAGGCCTCGCCCCCGATCCCAGGAATGTCAAGCAGCCGAAAATCATCCGGCTCCTTTGTGAGATTACCGTCATAAAGCCGCCGAAATTCTCCGCGTGAACCTTCGCTGGGATTCCGTGCCGCACATGCCTCGATTGCCCTCCGTCGATCCACGACGTGTCTCTCGATCGAGTGGGTCGCGCCAACACCCTGCCCCTGACCGCGATTCGTCCCCTTATTGTCGCGCACACGTGTGGTGCATCTCTGGTTTCCGAAACTCCCGGGTGAAATCTGTCTCGGCGAGGCCGCCCGCGAACCACCGCGAAAGCATCCAACGCCGTCCTGGCGGGGGCTCGTGTTACCCACGGCCACCAAGGTTCATCGTCCACCGTCCAATCGATACATCTTTCGCGGTTACAGACCGCGGAGTGCTCGCGATTGCTCGTCCTGGGAAAGGGGAGCGACAACGTTTCTCCGAGCAGAGGCACGGCGGAAAAAGTTGCGGTGTAACGCGGATATAATTGCAGAGAGACTGGACGGTTGGGGGACGAGGGTTCGCCATTGATACCCTTGCTTCCTCGAACCAGAGAACAGGAGTGCTGTGCCGGTTCGATTATATTATGGACGTCTCGCGGTGATACTGGGCAGGAATAGTCGGAGGCTGATTGTGAGAAACGAGAGCTTTGAGGAGAGAAATACTGCTGTACCTACGGCCAGTAATCCGATATTGAATCAGTCTGTGAGTACGTTGGGCAGCAGGTAGGGGAGAGTTGCCTATATCGTACCACTTAAGACATTTTACGTTATATTTCATATTTGGTACTAATTTGAACGCAAATGACTATTGGATATTGTAGCTTGATCTTTTAGGCACCTACTATTATATGTTTAACCTTTTGTTCGGAACAAATTAATTTGTTATTAATGTTTTTGCGACATACTGTAAAAGGTACCGATTTAGGCAACCGGTCTCCTAAATCGTACCCCTCGGTTTCCAAAATCCTCTTCTAACCTCTTCTAAAAGAAGTCTCAATAGCAAATAAAGAAGAACATATTCAACATAAAGTAATGATTATTATTCACACACAGGTCGCAATAACTTATGTGTATGATATATGTACATAAGATATATGAGGCAGTGAGAGCAACAACGGACTAATCCACATTGAAATAATTTTTTTTTCTTATTTTATATGATTAGTAGAGCCTATTTGAATACATTATTACTACTAACTCAATTTAAAAAAAATGTGGGTTAGTCCGTTGTTGCTCTCACTGCCTATGACATATGAGTTCTCAAATTCTACTAGTAAGATGGTAGTGGTACGATTTAGGAAACATGATTAATTTATTTCTAAATATCGATTTAAACTTTATAATGAATGTAATATGTACATAAAATGAATGTAAAATAACATTAAACCCGCTGTTGGAAAAAAACAAAAATACAGGTTAAAACTGCATTGTTTAGTTATTATCAGCTAAGATAAACTGGTAAAAAGTTACATCAATCATATCTGATTTTTTTAAATGTTTATAGCACGCACAAAGTAGGGTGTAAGCTCTAAAGGTTTTGTTTCTATTTCTCATTTCGCATTTACTCGATATTTTTATCATCAGATGTTGTTTATATTCATTAGTTACCGAGAAATTGATGAGGTACGATTTAGGTGACCGGTACGATATTGGCAACTCTCCCTATTGGACGGCTGTTGTGTGTTTTCATCTAGCAACGGATTTGGAGAAGGAGGACCAAGTTCGTGGTCTAAGAAGAAACAGAAACGAAACGATAAATCGGGATGAGTTTCGCTAATTCTTCATCGATCGGCCGACAGGGAGAAACATCCAGTGGCTTCCCTGATAATTTATGTACTCTCCCTACCAAGCAGTCGGACGGATGACGTCCATTTATCCGTCCCACTTTCCACCCGCGCCTCTTTTTTCATCCATCTCCAGGGAAATACTGTTCCTCTATCTAACCTCCCTCGCAGCTCGCGCCAATTTCTTCCCGCTCGGTAGCAATCCGAGAGGAGCCCGCGCGAAACTGAATTTCTCCTGCTGGAATCTCGTTCGAATTGCAACGAGGGATCATCGGCACGTAACGCCAGCGACGAATTAATCGTATCGTCGGTGTATCGTTCCGACCCAACGATTTCCACCCGGTAACATCACCGGCGCCACCCACCGCCGCGTTGATAAAATTTTTATTGCTGCAATAAACAAAACCGTTTGCTTGGCGTTTGCCCCCTCCGCTTCATTGTGAACGTATTGATAAGGAAGGTGTAAATTGCTCTGTCGTAAAATATAAATCACTCGGGAGCCCGGGATTTATTGAGGCTGCTGCTCCGCTCCTATTCCGACGGAAAGAGTGCTCTTTTTATGGGACTGCAGAGTATCCACGACATCGGGAAGACATTTCAGATACAGATGACAGAGATAACTACCGGCTATGGCTGTATTTCATTCAATAGCGCGCACTTCCTTGAAGCTATTCCTAATCTTGGACTGTCGTCCGTAGGATCGCTCAATTCCAAAACAGTCTACGTTGAACTTCCACGAGAAAGATCCGGAGCTAGAATATGAGATAGCATCAGAGGTGAGCTTGTATTACTCGTACAGTCCCCGTCTAATAATCTTCCCCCGCAACCAACGTCCCATCTTCCCTCGATGCACTTCCACCTCCTTCAATTTCCTGTGTTCAGCGTGCATTTCACGTTAAAAGAAGACGTCCCGTACAATTTACAAGGGGTCCACTTGCAAGGCACTCGCAACGGCGGACGTCACAGTCGAGCTACTGTGCCCGAGCAAAGGCAGGGAAGCGTCCGCGGCGCGGCTTGTCTCTCCTTCCATCCTGCTGCCATTTTCCCCGCTAACACGGCCCGTTGTTGTCCCGAAGTGGAAACACCAAGCGAATTGCGCCCGATTGTCCGTCCCTCGTCGGCCAATCCCCGAGTAACTGCGCCGTCAGCCGGAGTAGCGAAACTGTCAGCGGCACGAAAGGAAAAACACTGCTATCTTGCCGGGACAGGGATAAAGCGCCGCGGCGGGAGGATGAGGAGGTGAAGCTGCAGGGTAGGACGCGGAGGAGAGAGCGAGTGGATGGATAACGTTATACACGGCCAAGTGGCCCGGTATCACGCTACGTTTCCTCCCACGTCACAGTTCGACGTCTCTTTTCGCCGTTTCTTGTTGCGCCTCGCGGCGAGACGTCGGGAGGGCGGCGAAGAAAGAGAATGGAGCGGGACGGGAGGAAGGCGACTCTTGCAGCCGGCAGAAAGAGACGAGGGCCGGCCCCGTTTTTCTTCCCCGCCGTCTTATTGCGGCTCATTACTGCACGCAGGATGTCCCTTGGCCCCGGCAAAAGCTTTGTCCCGGCGGGGAAGCGAGCCGAATGCCAGGTGCCGGGGCCGCCTTCTCTTCATCACGGACGCAATACATTAGCCGGCGAGCGAAACGGAGCAAAAAGTAACTTACGACCGGGGGCCCCTGCTTGTCAACCCGGTAATGGCGTAGGCTCTTGCCATCATAATCGGATGACAAGGGGCGCCGCAGAAAATCCAGGGCCCCCTTTTCCACGCCGACACAATGCCGGGACGGATAGTAAACCGCAGTGGTTACGTGAGTCTCGTTATTCGCGGGGAATTGAATTGTAGGTATGTACTGGCTCGCGTCTCCGCGGGAACGGATCGCAATGGGAGATTCTACGCTCGGCTGGCTACGAGATTGTCGCGAGCTCGCCGGTCTCGCTCGTTGGGAGTATTAAATATGTTTCAATTAAGTTGAAACGTCGAGTGGGTACGTTTCGCGGGCGATATTACGGGGGCCGAGATAGAAGAGATAATCAGATCCTAGACAGATTTCCCGAATCCAATTTGGTCCCGAGCTACTTTGTTACGTAAATGAAAGCGTGAATCACGATTTCATCGCGTCCGCTACGTTCATCCAAGCGGCGTCCTTCGTTTCTCGACCCAATGTGCAACGAGGCCAGAAAAAATGACGCAATCGCGAGCTGACCGGCGGTGGCTGCGCGATGTTTCTTAATTACCTACTTCAAACGCCTTAACTTATGGGCCTGCCCGAGACAGCCCGGCAAGAAACCAGCACGCCAATGAATAAGTGCCACCGGTGTAATTAATCTATTAACGATTATTGCCACCGTAACGCAGCCCCGTGGACTAATTGGTCGTGAGGCGTGACACTGTAGCGCGCTGAACAGCGAGCTCCCGAGGTAGAAATGGTAGCGTCGTTAAGGAGTGAGCCATTAAACGGACGCAGCCGTTCTACCAATTAGCCGTAATACGAGTTAAGTAGCCGAATAGCCGGAATTTATCTCGGGCTCGACGAAAACCGACGACCCCGTTGGCATTCACCACCGCCCGATAATCTTTTAACAAGCCACGGGCATCCCCGGCCCTCCGCCGCGACGCGACCCAACGCGTTCCACGCGGTGCTATTGCGTGTGAACGATACGGCTGATAATTTGTCGTATCTACAGATAATTCGTTCCCGCCGCAGGCCGTGGAAGGAATTCGAAAGATTCTCAAGATGCTATCGGGGCTACTATAGCACCGAGGTCCGCTGGAATCTCCCTCCCACTGGACGTTAACACGGCGATCGTGACTCAGGCGCAGCGGCCAGTTTGTTCCTTTCAACGGAAACACGATACGGCTTTAATTCCTCGCCGGGCCAAATTAATCTCTCGCGATCTCTCGAACCGTTCCGACTCAATTATTCAGGCTACCTTCGATGTACGATCGTGACTACCGTTCGGAATCGATTAATGGTCGCAGTTTACATAGCGCCAGTGTTCCGTACGTGAGCCGTGTCCTTTTGCAACGGCAATCTGAAAGTGTGTCAGCTGCAAAGCCATCTCAGTAGGTATGGTCCTGTGTTCATTTCTAGGGGGTAAACTCCGTGATTCATCCAGGTCTCGACCTCCCCTTGCAAGACTGGCGATGAAGCCAGATCTTATCTGATTTTGCGACCGCCTAACAGTAACGAAGAAACGGAGTTTTCCCTTCCTCGACAGAATGGCAGAGTTATAGCTGGACGAGAGGTAGGTACGTGAGACCGCGCGGAGCAATCATCCCGCGGCGTGGCGCGGCGAACGGCAGCAGTCTTGACGTCTTGCCCAAGAACCATCAGGAGGAGCATCCTCCGCGGCAGGGACGATCGCGCGCGTACACCGCGTCGAAACGGTGGACGTCCAAAAAACTTCCATCCGCCTCGCATCTGGAAATTACGCTCGGGCCGCGTTCCAGATAATGCGGCGCCACTGCGAGAGTTATTTACCATGTTTAAAGTGAGCAGCCCATCCCATTATACGAGGGTGCACGGGCACCGAGGGACGAGCAGCGGCCACGAAGACACAGGCTCGCAAAACCGTGCACATGAACGCGAACGTGCACGGGCGCGCGGCGAGACGCGGTCGCGATGCCACAGATTGCGGCCTCTCACACGGATAACAGCCATCTCTCGGACAATAAGGCGTAAAAGGTGTAAGCGGTCTCGAAGATCATTGCCATACGGGCAGAGCGAAGGTAAGGGAGTCAAGCGGGCCAGAGCAAAGCTGGAGCGGACGCGGAGCTATCATTGCATCTCCTCATTACCATAACTAGTTCCTCCCCCTACCCTCCCTCTGCCATGCCTTCGTTCATGCCTCTTAGGCCTCCACCTTCTCATCCTCGTCCTCCCCCTACTCCCTCTGTTCCACCTTCTTCTGTCCTTCGGCCTCCATGCATCATTCCTGATACACATTCACGCACCGTTGTCGGCGTACCACGGCTACCCGAGATGGAGGATGAGAAAAAGGACCAGATCGAGGCACGGGGACGCGAGAGATCGGACGAGGGACCTCGGGGAGACTCTTCAAGAAGAGCAACCGCGGCAACAGCAACAGCTGGGTCCGCGGGACGTGGACGTTCGCCTTATAAGATGAAACAGAGCTGGGAAATGAGAATCGAACAGCAGACCGAGATGCTCGATGAATCTTCCTCTGGATGGGGGACTGGCTTGCGTCTACAGAGATTCATTCCCCGCAGATGCAGATGCTTTTCCTTGTTTGGCACTTTTCTATGGGACCGTCCGTTGCTCGCCTCTTCAGCTGTGCCAGCCAACTTTTGGCTTCGAAAAACGAGACCTTATCCCTTCGTGGTTTATTGCGCGTAGTCGTCGATAATCGCGATGAGAGGTGTTCAGGAATATTACGCCCCGTTACGGGTCCTTATAAGGTAGCTCCGACATCGGCCGGGGTACGAAGCGGGAGAAAACAACGTTCCAGAGGAATTTCTGGCGCTCCGCAACCGCCACAATGGCATTAAGCTATATCTAGAGATATGGCCCTGCGCGCCTTATAAGATCAGCTCGGGGCCACGAGAGGATGAAAAAGGCGAGGGAAAGCAAGACAGATAATGACTCTTCTTTCAGAAAGATAAAACACGTACCGGCTAGGTTAGCTTTTCATGCGCCTAACTCGAGAGAACATCTTTGGAGAGCTGTGCGCGGTTACGACCTATCAAAACGTGGCATTTGTTTTACGACGAAATTAATATTTCCCTCGGTAAGAGGAGCTGCTCGTCAGACGTGGATGAGACAACGGCTCTGGCTGCAGGCGTCGAAAAATGTGACGTACGCGAAGAGGGAAGGTGAATCGTGGCGGTGGAATAATTGGACTAAAAGCAGGAAGATGATTTCGGTCAAGCCACACACCTACAACAGCCCCGACGCCCCGTGATGGTGTTCGTCTCGGTTGATGTGTTGTCAGGGCAGCACCGTAAACATGTATCTCGCGAAATGAGGAATCTCGTCCTCAACCGGATCGCGGCCGCTGGCATAAAAACGTGTCACGCACGCTCCGCGCAGGAAGGTAGCAAGAAAGTAGCCGGTTCCTGAAATCTTGATGGGACCAGTCTCGTTCTCCACGCGTTAACCCCGAAGTTCCGGGCACCGCTCGCGGAAAAAATACCTCGGGAGTGATATAATGGCGCGCGCGTGACTTTTATAACGAAAACTGTCCGTTCCCCGCAAAAGTAGGGAGTTTCATGAACAATGCGCTGAGTCCGCAATATGACTTGACGGGAAGACGGGTAAGAATTAATGGTTGACATTGTTTGCCTTTTAAGGGGAATCATTGCCCTCGTTATTGCAATATATTTCGGGGACATTGAAATTGTCATTGGATAGTGCGAGAAATTGTTGGATGCCAGCTAACCATAGCAGACAAACATTCTAAGGACTAAGCATATGCCAGCGCATCGTGGCTGGTCATCTTTACAAATATTGTGTAGGGCGATAACAACTTTCGTCACTCCCATCGACCCTTGCACCGTTCATAGTTCCTCCCACGTCACCCTAATTCCTTCTTCCACCATCCCTGTATATATAACCCCATTCCAAAATCCTAAGACGCGCACTATTCTAGCATTAAAGAGCGGAACCTCTGGCAAACGCGGCAGATGCAACTGTTCAAATAAAAACCTCCCATGAGACATGGAAGTATTTGACGAGTTGTACTCGACTCCCTGATACGGAATCCATCAAAATTCAATCTCTTAAAAATACGTTCGCTTATAGTAGGTAGATTAGATGTGCATCATTCTGAAATATGTACCTCTATGTACTAAATTATGTAGCGTGCTATCGATACCCTCCTGTATTGAATGAATAAAGAGGCGTATTATTTAAACCCTCATGTATTGTCTATCTCCCAATGGAAAGTGAGTTTGACAATAAAATATGTATTAGAAGATTGCCTGTAAGATGTCGGACAAATGATCCAATCCATGACCCAATCACTCTCGAACCAATCACCCGTAGCCGAAAGGCTGGGTATTTGACTTTCATCCCCACTTTGAATCGCGAGCTTCTGTAAACGTTTCAAGCAAACCTCGAAACAGCAAGTGATCAGGTCTGACGCGCGGCTCTGTACACCGACGAACGCCGCACGAGAATTCCTGCACGGCGGGACAATTTCCGGGTCCATTTGAAAAGGATTACCGGACAAAAGGCGTACGTCCCGTAATCCGCGATAAAGAAGTCAATACACCGGTTTCGCAGGGTGTGCTTGCAAGGTAAGTCCATCCCCCGGCGTAAAAGCTTCGACTGCGCGACAGTCGCGAGCGATTCAGGCGTTCCTCCGGGGGGGATAGGAGGCGGTGTGCGCCTAGCGGTCTTTGAAGAGGAGCCGACCGTGCACCAGCATTTTTGTTCTGTCCCGGTGCAGGAAAGGCTCTCGGGAATTTCGATACAATGCTAGGCTCGCGAGGGACGGGCGGGTGAAAGACGGAGGATAGGGTTGTACGAAGCCGTAAGAGACGAGGTGGAACTAGACACACACGGCCGCTAAAGCTGACTCGGCAAAGTCGACTTTTACGCCAGCACTTGTTACAACCGGAGATATGGAAGGACGAACAACGAAGTAGAAAGGGGCTGAAGTCCTCCTGCAATCCCTCTCTATCCGTCGACCAGAACCAAGGGCTTCCCTATCCGTTTCGTTGCTCCGCCGGCATCTTCTCCACGACGCCCACTCCC
Organism: Andrena haemorrhoa; assembly: GCA_910592295.1. Classification (NCBI taxonomy): domain Eukaryota; kingdom Metazoa; phylum Arthropoda; class Insecta; order Hymenoptera; family Andrenidae; genus Andrena; species Andrena haemorrhoa. The sequence continues at coordinate 11,506,994 of OU342943.1, forward strand.
CCCGTCTATTGGCTAGGAGGTCGGTGTCCGAGAGTCGCGTAAGCCAGTTTCACCTCGAGGATTGCATTCTAAGCCGGGGATCGTTAAGAGCTGGCAGATTTGATCCTTTGTATCGCGCCACCACTTAACCACTGAGTCTCCTTTTGTCCGCCCCCTAGTTCCCGCGGATAACGGCAGTAGGAGAAACAATTATTAAGGATTTCTCTGACGTTACTTGGATCAGGGCCCGAGGCAGACTCGGCGAGTATTCTTGAAAAAGAGAGGAATGCGTAGGTATATGTCTCTTTCGAACAATCCTTCTCTACTAAATTAAGTTAGGGCATTATATCAATTTTCTGCTCGAGGCTCGACGTCATGTCATTCGTTTAGCAGGAGATCCACACTGCTCGAGCACCGAAGTAACGTTGCTCAGTATTAATAAAGAAGAAACCTCCCCGGTACATAATATAGCCATCCAATGAGCAACACGAACAAGCGACAAGAAATTAGATTAATTACGTTGAACGTGTCGAAGCGACTTTTTACGCAGCTGCGCCACCAGGCAAAGAACACCAAGGTCTGCCAGGCGAGCTGTCTCTTCTTGTCATTAATCCCTTTCGCGGAATCCCAGTCCCCGCTGAGCAAACATCAGCGAGAGTGGTCGGCTCGATGGCTGGTTCTTCTGCCAGACGTTTTAAAACGCCGGTCGTCTTGCGATCGCGCAAAGCTGTACATTTTCGAAACGTTGGGGCCAGTTACGGCTGATACGAGAATATGATGCGTGTCTCCGGTTCCATCAGCTTCACCCCCGTCGACTACTCGAGGAACGTCAACACTCGTGCGGCTTCTATCAGTCTCGAGTGAAAGTCCGCGCTCGTTCGCGTGACGGGATCATCATCCGACCGACCGGTGGTATTTAAAGTGCCTCTCGGCTAAGTGCAACAAGATCAAACCGACCCTCCGCCGAGACTCCTTCTTCATCGGGAAAGGGGACGTGTCGCGACGAACGATTCTTCGCGCGTTTCTCACGGCCGCGGTGGTCGCCGTTACGATTCCTCCTCGCTGTTCCTTGTCCTCGTTTGACGTCGCTAAATCCGCGCCCGGGGAGTAATTACAATTGAAAAAAGGAATTCATAAATGCCAGCGGACAGATTAAAAGGGAACAAGCAATGGTGGTGCACCGGGGATTTTTCATTACGCCCGGTACAACAAGTCGGGCAGTGCGCTTAAAAATGCAATTACTTACTGCAAACGAACCCGAAGGATGAATCGGCAAATCCTCTTACGACGAGTTCATAATTACGCGCGGAAATCAAAAGGACCGCAATAAGTCCGGAGTTAACATTACATTTGCCTCGACGCACCCCCCCCCCCCCCTTTCCGTTGTCTTTCCTTCTTTTATTATCTCTTTAGGTTATTCCATTGCCCGCGCAGATAGAGGGCGGAGGCGCGGCATTAAAAATTAAAAGACTAGCGTTTATTAGCCTTGCTCGAAGAATCCCATTAGGAAGATACATCGCGCGGACAGAGGTAGAAGACAAAGCCCGTATCAGTAATTGGCTTAGCCGCAACACAATCGGTGAATCCTGCCGTCCTTTCCGAAGGACCAATAGAAGTTGAACCCAATTTGGCCGACCCCTGGGTAACTTTCCTTCCTGTGGAAGCAACGTTTCACCAAATCCTCGCTCCCCCGCCCCGACGAAACTTATCGAACGACATCTAATTTCTGGTAATTAGGCACTCCTCAGGAACGATACTGCCCAAGCGGCCGTGAAACTGCGATCGCAGCTAGTCCTCTGAGGAAATATTCGTGTCGCCGAATAATGTGCTTAACTGGATGACACATGGACATTGCGGAGGTTGAATGGATTCCCGAGATAGCCGGAAGCTGGTCCATTTTGTAAGTGAAATTCGCGTATCTCTGGGATCGTTCCTCGCGAGGTTGTCGGGGCAGGAGGAGTGCAGCTGACCTCATCAGAAATCCTTAAATAGTCACGTTCGCACCGCGGTTTCGGGAATAAAATTTTACGGAATAAAAAATGTCGAGCCGCGCTGGTGTCGGATGCACTTTATCCGTTCATCCGCACTGTAACCGTGACACACATCTACGCTATTCTCGTTAGAGATTAATACAATAGAGCTTATTTGAGTAAGATTAATAGATGGGACCATAGGGTGTTTGAAATTGAAACAACAATCCTCTCAGCTATCATTAAGACTTCCCGTCCGTCTGGTTCGCGGTAAGTTCATCACAAGTCTCGCTCGTAAATTGCCAGGCTGAGTTGTCTTATCTGGTGCTCCCCTAAACAGCGAATCCCGGTCTACATTGGATTTTCATCTTCGTTCGACTGCGACCCATGGGAATTGTAATTCCATCACGACCGCCCGTCCCAAGTTATTGTTATTTATCGGCGAATCATATTTCACGGCTCAATAACTATGCGTTCACCTGTCCACGAATTTGCATACGTATCGAATCAGTTGTCGGAGCCCTATCGGACACTGATAACAGGGTGACGTATTTACGAGAGGTATAGCGATTCGTGACAGCGGCAATCATTCGACATGCACACCGTTCCATTAATCCCTCTAACGAATAGCGCCGTGTAAATTGTTATTAAATCGTTGCTTTATGCAGCGAGCGCGGGGCCACCGAGTCGCTGGGTAAAACAGCTTTATAAAATATGATAATTGCCTTGCATAATGCAGCCCGAAATCGTTCGCGCCGCGCTAACCGTGCCTCGATAACGACGTTCAATAAACCACAAGCTGCCTGGGTCGTGTTTAATAACTTTTTCACTTCGTTTGTTCCCGAAGCGAGTCGTTCCGTTCGCGAAGAACGCGGGCTCTCCCGGGCGTCGCTTTATTTCGGGGAGATTAATTGGAGACAGGAGAATTAGTGAACGCCCGTATACGAGTATTCGGGAAAGATAAAATTGTTCGCCCCGTTGGATCGTTTATCCCCGCGGCCACCGCGTTATTTAATAATTAAACGACAGTAATGACAGCGGATTTTAGCGTTCCAATAATTCACGTCACACGGCATTCCCGGTCGTCGCGCCGTGTAACGGCCCCACGGATTCGCGTCGAATTAACAATAATTTAATAACATCTGCCATCGAATGATCGTCCCCCTACCGGTTAACGAGCAAAAGTTACAGCAGGCCTCTGGCCTCGTTAAAAAATTGTAAACCACCTGACACGACGCGTCGAGGAAGTCGAGGAAGATAATCGTCGCTGCTCCAACGATCTCGACGAGGGAGCGAGAGAGAGAGAGAGAGAGAGAGAGAGAGAGAGAGAGAGAGAGAGAGGGAGAGGAAGAGAGAGGTACGTTCACGCCCAGCCGACCAGAGTCCTGACAGTATCGGACAGTCCCATCGAGGTCCCTACCGAGAAAGTAGCTCCTCGACTCCCTTTCAGGAGGACACCGATCGACGGGGAGAACGAACGCATTATAATACCGATCTATATTCGCGAAACGAGACGCGATCCATCACTCGCGCGCGCACGCTCCTACCCAGCAGCGTCCCCCTTCAGACCCTTCTGGGTGTTTTTAGTGTTCCTGTCCCTCGAGAGATTGTTTCCACTCTCCCCAGAGTCAAACTGGGTGGTATACGATCTTTACTGTCCACGATGTCTCGATGCACTCGATCTCTCGCACCGTTGCGCTGGACGGCACTAGACTTTGCAACGGTATTAACACTTTGACTGCATTCTGTACGAAATTATTTCAACCCGTAACCGTAACACACCCTCGAACATACAAACTCCATCTTCGTATCTTTAATTGCTTTAGATTCTTCTCAATATTCCGTGCTTTGATGTCCCGCACGTGACAATGTCCCGGGTGTGTCGAGAATTATACATACTTCGACAACGCATCATGCGCTCCACTTTCGCGAAATTATCGGAGTAGCTGCGCTTAGGCAGTGGTCCCCCCGCCACTTACAAAATCAATTTCAGCGCCGCCACATTACCTCCAGAAGACATTGTCGATGTAAATGGTTAATAAGGGGAAATGGAGGGCAGACGATTTGATGGCACTCACGTTAAATCGCGACGACAATCGTATTAGCGCCATTAAAATCGTTCGAGGGTGACTCGTCTGAATTTTAAGATTTAAATGGTCCTTCTCGGAAGGATTTGGGTCTGAGTAATCTCGTCTGGAGAGTCTAGACGCAGCCCGGGGCGCCGAACAGCTCCAAAGACGTCGGCAGAGAGACGAATCAGCATGCGAGGCATGGCTTCGGGCCGGGAATCTTTTGAAGCCATTCAAGTATACAGCGAGAGAATCTTCCGTGGAGTCGTTCCAGGCATACATATATTTCGCAACCGACTACAAACCCCCGCGCTGAATGCCATTATCGCTGGTCCTTCCATGGGACACCCCGAGAGTGCCAGCGACGTAATTACAGGCGTCATTATAATCCAATTTGTAACAAGATTAATTCCTCCTCAAATATTTTCCTTCCAGCGCCGACCGTCGCGGCAGCGTCGCCCCCTTTTTCTGGGCCCGGGCGAGGATTCCGTTCGAAATCGTGCTCGTATTCATTGTAAAATCAATATTATCTTTTGACGAATGGTCCAAGAGATAGCGGGAGTGCCTTTCAGCCGAACCAAGAAGCCACGGAATCACAAAGGCGATATATCCCGAAGGTAGTTTCCTCGCAACCGTTCAGATCCATCCACTCTTTATTCACTCCGTAACCCGTCCCACCCTTTATCTTAAAATATTTCTCAAACACCCGCGGTACTATAATATAATTTACACGAGAAGGACGATATCAAAGCTCGGGTAGCGCGCGCCCTCACGATTTGCGGCATTCAATTTTATTCTATTCGGAATGCGCGGTTCGAGGCGAGACTCTGAAACGGATTGGGGATATCCTCTATAGATGGAATCCTAAATAGTCCTTTGCGCGGGGGGGAATTTTGATTTCGCCGCTGCTTCTCATCCCGGGGAGGTCTGGATAGCCCGCGAACCGCGTCAAATGGCAAGGGAAGATCCTCAAAAAGGCGAATCGGCATGCGAGGCGTCGCGTCCGACGGGAAACCTCTTACACGGCTTTCCTCTCTCTTCTCCGACAACGCGGGACCTAGGAACACCCGACTTCATTCCAAATGCCATAACACGGGGCTCCTATTCTGATCCGATAAGTAGCTGTGCAGAGTCAATAATGGAATCGACTAACTGAAACCGTTCGTCGTTGAAAAGGTGATCGCAACTGCGCGACCCCACCGCTGGCTCTGTGATATGAAAGAGAAAAGAGGGAAAGATTGGGCGCGGTGCTCCTTTTTCTGTCCCCGCCGGGCTCGAGCGCCAGCGGAATTATACTAATACTCGGGCGAGTCTTATCAATTATTTCCATCTACGGGCATTAAACGGAATCGGTTTTTAAAGCGGAGCCCGGCGCTGAATTTATTGAAACTCCGAGGGACAGGATTCACCTCTCGGAGGAACGTTTTCGTTGCCGCGGCTGCACAGTGCCGCGCAAAGCAAACGATCTAACGATATTAAATGTTGCACCCGAGAGCGGATTGCCCCGATTGTTTCGTTGAAGTTCGCAAACACCGTCAATCCGGGCGACCCGAATAGAATGTCGAGGGAAAAACGGCAAACATTGCCGGCAGCTCGTAATTACTCGTGAAAATTTCATCGAGCAAACCCGACCGCCTCGCCGGGAAATCGTCGTATATTTTCAGGTCCATCTCCATCCGAGATGTCGTTTGCAAGTCGAATTCCAAGGCACTAATCAGCTGGTCGGCCAGCTGGTAGAATTGAGCGAAGTACAATTCCTTGCGCAACGCTAGGTTTGGAGGAGAGTGCAATATTGCAAGCTTCGGTAAACTCGTTAGCTAAATCGTTAGTTAGCCAACGCGTAACAGCCTCGATGCGACCAAATCCGCAAAGTGGATCGTCATTTTCATCCACTACCAAAACCCCCCTCGAAGATGAAACGGCTTCTTCGTCATTCCAAGGAGTCGAGGATGAAAATGAGAATCTCCGCGTATCGCGAGTGCGCTTGGCATTCGTGGAACACAGATTTCGCCGCGACGAGAATATCATGCAGATGCATGTAAAAGGGTCGGGGAGGGGGCCTCGGCGGCGCGCAGGGTAGGGGACTTTTAAACAGTGTCGCGACACAACATTTACTCGAGCGTGCGTGGTGCGTGTGTATAGGTAACTGCATTTACGCTGAATCCTATTTACGGTGGGTAAAATCGCATTGGGGGGATCCCATGGCAGAAGTGCCTTGGGAATAGCCTCTGCACAGTTATACACCACCCGTCCTCCACTCTCTCAGCCCCCGCGCCACTTGTGCAACGTGGGTGCAGCGCGCAGTGCCGCGTATGCAGATGCACAGCTAGCATTTTTACGCAAGAACGCTGCACACGGCCGCTAAGCACTTTCGCGAGCTTCAGGTGTTTTTATCGTCTCTGGCTGTTTTTCCTTCCCACCCTGGATCTGTTTCTTTTCACCCGGATGCCGTTCATCGTTGCGCCGCGTAGTCCCACGGGCTCGTCGGTGATTTTATACGCGGCGTCGCTGTATCTGTCGGAAAACGACCGATAGCTCGCGGGGATTTCGAACTACGTCGATGGAAAAATGTATGAATCGTAGTCAGTTGCATGTCTGTCGAAGCCGAACGTGACTGCGAGTGCGAAGAAAACAACGTGGTTCTAGTCGCTGGACGTCGATTCTATCGTTCCAGGATCCTTGGATAGTAGTGAATGGATTTCATAAAAAAAAACTGTACTAGGAAATGGAGAGGTCCAGGAGTTTGACGTGCAACTCAATACTAGTCGCGAAAGGTTAATGCTAGTAATTATAAATTGAATGGGGCCACTGAGCCGGGCCACTGAATCAGAAGTGATTTAAATTGAAGCGGGATTAACTTTAAATGAGATTCAAATGAAACTGATCCACCCATGGATGGAATACAAATGAAACGTTTATGTATTTTTTAACACCTCTCTTGTGCTTCGGATCTGGCCATATATAGGTACTTTGATATCAGGACTGACGGGATAACGACAGAAAATTAACTCTTCTGTTAAATGGAAAAATCGAGTTAAAAGGAAAAACCGAGGAGCTTGCTTGCTAGTTATTCTGCTTAAAACGAATACCTACCGTAGAATCGCTTGAAAAGCAACGATCTACGATTGAACATTGCGGAACACCTGATTCTTCCATGATTTATCAACCCAGCCGACTATTTGTCCGCGTCTCGCGACTCCCCTCGGCCCTATGAATGCCTCGAGTAGTACACTGCGACGTGGCATTACTAAACATATCATTTATTCACGGAACAGTCCGCATGCACGTAGAGCAGAGCAGGTTTGGCCGGTTGTGCACCTCGTACAATAAAGCCCGCCGTGCGTACTGCATGTTTGCGAACATCGAATGGAATTCAACGTGGACACGCGTCCGCAAATATCCGCAAATTCTTTCAAGCCTCTCCTACCGCGGTACCATCGAAAAAACGTTTTTCTCCCAAGCCCTCTGTTCATTCAATGCGCTCGCAATTCCGCGGCTGCGGTCATTGTTTCAGTTTCGACGCGTTGCGTTCTTTTAACAGCCCCCACACACTGCTCGATATTGTCCGCCGGAAGAATTAATGGCAATCGAGCGATCTTCACGGTATCGCGGAAATAAACTGACAACTTTAGCAGGTTCAGCGATTTATTGTTCAATTCGTACCATAATATTTCTTCTGGCTCATTATTATTATTATTTATTTCAACGGGCAGAGACCCTTTAGTATACAATAATAATTCAAAAGTTAGCAAGTAAAAAATGTAAAAGAAAAGAGAAGAAAAGCCAGTACATACATAAACAAACAATAATACAATAAAAAATGTATGCGACTCCTCACTCCTCAGTTATCTAACACACTGTCGCCGTTTAATTCAGATTCAACGTCTGACAATCTAAACGCATACGGAACTTCGCACAATGACACATATCCTATTTGGAAATATTACACCCCCCCCCCCCCCCCCCCCCACGGAATAGAATTGCATCGAATGCTGTCTAACCCGGAGGAAGCTATAAGAATCTCGTTTCTATTCAGATGGGAAGATCCTCTATCAGAAATTATTCCACGGAAGTATTCCATGTATAACCGCCCCCGAAATATACGGAAAAATTGTATTCTGTTTCATACATATTACCCTCGTGCACCCACTTCGCCCGGGCTAAACTCTAATTTAAATTCCGATGCGCTTAGATCGGAATAGATTCTGTATGCGGAAACGCGGCACGCCGAAGTATCTGTCGGCTCGAACCCGTTTGGGTAGCGTCCAAAACATAGCCTCTTCGTTCCTCCCTTCATCCTCCCACAAGAGCCCCAGCCCCCGGCAGAAAGGGCTAGCAGGCTAAAAAAAAAAAGGACAAGGGAATTCCGCGTCGAATTAGGAAATTCGCGATTTACTCAGCAATCGTCCGAACTGCTCGTTAATGGATCTGCCGGAGCAAGTGTTACGCCAGGCGGCGACGACGAGACACAGGCACCCGCCTCTGTACACCCTGGCAGCATTATCATGTGGACCGACGGCGGCCGCCTTTTTCAGCCACTTTAGCCGACTGCAGCGGCGAACCGCCGACAATGCGGGAAAGGAATTTCATTCTGCTCGTTGCTCCTCGTTTTTTCCCCTCTCGCCGGTGCCTGTCCTGCATTCGGTCCTCCACCGTGATTACATTCGAATCCGGCGCGCGCGACGAGAGGCAGGGACGGGGGAGCGGGCGCGCAGATACCGAAATTAACTGCACGGGCGCAAGATCTCATTACCATTTCGCTCGAGGCTGGTTTTCGCCACGATCCACTGCCGCCTGTGCAGCTGAAATAATCGCGCATTAGCCGAGTTTTCGCGCGCCCGCCCGCCCGACCGTGCAGTACTTTCTTTTAAACCGAGAGAGAAACGAGACCAAGGCGGCTAAACCGGACAACGATTTATCATACTGCATTATTTATCCATATGCCAGCCGCAGCGACGGCACCCGAAGCGTTTTCTCTGCGCGCCCCTCGCCTGGCCGCTCTATATGAGTTGTTAAATATTAACCACCCACCTCTCTGGATCACTTCGCCGAGTGTCTCTACTCTTCCCCCTGTTTCTGTGCCGAACGCTTGAAATCGCGCATCGTACGGCGTTGCGAATGGTGGCGGTTTACGACGCACGACTATGAAACCCTCCTTTCTTCGAGCTTCCTCGGTTTGTCAAAATCGTTCCCAGTTTCTTTTTCCTCCGGCATTGTGTAATCGTTGTCGTGGTAATGCGGAGATTGCAGAAATCGTTAATAGGCTTAAGAGTGACTAAATCGAGGTTACCCAGACGCGGGAATGTCGTCGTCCCGTGGTTGCTCGTTCGGAAAGCACTTCGGATAGAAGAGACCTCAAATAGACAGCGAGCCAGGGATCCAGCCGTGAGACGGCGCGCCGGAACGGAACAGGCAAAGTTAAACGAAGCGAGTAAAAGAATTAGACCAGGAAAATTGAATTCAGCTGACTGAGGCGGAGGGGTGAGGGCCTGCAAGTGGTTGAATACACAGGGAGCCTTGGAGCCTGGACGGGGGAATGTATCGAGCGTACATCTTTAATCAACTTCGATTCGTCTTGTCGGGCCCCGCTCCTCTTCCACGTTCGCAATTTACCCGGGCGAGCAATAACGATAACGAAGCTCCCCGTCGAATATACTCTCCATAAACAGGCGCGAGCAGGTGCCGCGGTCGTAGCAATGACCATTAGAACGCTGGGACTCGGCTGGACGTTCGATTTCAACGTCAACCCCGTTCGTCCATCATTACCATATATTGCAGGAAGCTCGGTTCGTTTGCCACGGGAGTGGAGGGCCTTCTAAGGGGGAGGGTGGAAGTTAAACCACGCGAATAAAAGAAATCGGGCCGTTGGATTGGAAGCGCGTGCAACGGGGGTGGGTGCAAAACGGGCATCCACGTCCACGAGGACAAGAAATCGAGCGCTAGGAGTCGCCGGGGTCGTTCGGTCGTCTGGCTGGTCTGGACGCCCGCGGCTGTTCTGGTTCTAAGATTACGATCATAACGAAAAACCTTCTCGCTCCCATTGGCCGTCAACTCTCTCTCCAGCCTTTCCTCCCTCTTCCTTCGCCTCGTCCTTCCGTCCACTCTGTCCCATTCTATCCATTCGCGCGATCCACCCTACCTCTTTCTTCCTGGCGTCGCACTCCGTATGAGAACGTCCGGCGACGGCTGCATCGCATAGAGCATTGCGCGCGGCACGGCATGCATTATGGAACGAGCGGGCAACGATTCTACCGGAAAAATTGCGGACACGCGAGACGGACGCGATCTGCAGCCTGACTACCTACCTACGTAGATATGTACCTAAGTACCGCCGACCCGCCACTCACGGTAACCCCCGCGCCAGTCGACGGAGAAGATTGCTTTCCTATATTGCATCCCTCTCTCCTCTGTTACGGCTCCTTTCCATTTTAGAAGAAACGACCGAGATCTCTATAACGCGGGCGTAGCGCCCCGCTCGTACTGAATGATTGCACGCTAGGTAGTAATAAGCGAACCGTTCGCGCGGTCCAATGCGAAGCCGCGTCAGCCCAATTGCTTTGGTCGAAGGGACGTCGTTTAAAAATTTCTGCAGGGAGTTTTGTCTAAATTGCACGAGCAGGATGATTTAGATGTTAAGAAGCTAGGGAGGGGCCGGTGTACCTTAAAATCTTTTAAAAGAAAGGTGATCGGTGGATTGAACGCGAGTACCGAACCCATCGCCGGGAAAAGGGTATCATTCCGACGAAAGCGAGCGCAGCCCGAAATGAACGAGTGAACCGGGGTCCGCGGACGAAGAGAAATTATAGCCGTGCTCTGCGCGGCGAAGGGTTTAGCGAGCCAGAATTGCCGTCGTTAATCGCGAAAGGTAATCAGAAAAGGAGGAGCATCTGTCAGCCGGCTGACAAGTAACGCAAGCGCGATGCCAAGCGAATTTGTCGTCGCTGGAAAACCGCCGGCCAAGTGGCCCGGCCGTAGCTGATGATGAAATGCCGACGCACGGCGCAGCCGTTGGGCAAAGCTGGTTGTAAAAGAAATGTTTAACGACAAACGCGCGAATGAGAGGCAAAGAGTGAGCAACGCGCGCGGTTGCTTGTGCAACGGCTGCTGGCCCGTCCCCCCGTTTGCGCCACGGGAAAGCCACGGGTAGGAAAACAAAAAGACCGGCATCCATCTCCCTCTCCTGGGCCGAGGATGTTATGAAGAACCGGGTAAAGTGACAACGGCCGCGCAACGCTGATGAAAGGGAGGATAGCCGCGTAATCCTCTCGAGTCCGGTTTTCGAGAAGGGCTTGCGTCAACAGATGCGCTGAGGGCGGGGGGGGGGGGAGGGCAACGAGATGTTTTAAATTTAACAACACTCGAAAATAAACCGGCCGCGTCCCGAAACGACAAGATTCTACGCACGTTCCCTTTGTAAGCCTCTCTTCTAGCGAAATTAAACCGGTTCGAAGCGTTTTCTGGCGTCCCCGTGCCGCGATGTTTGCCTACCGCGCTTTACCAGATGACTTCCACGGATCTGGAAGGCATTTCGAAAGTGCTCGGTTCCGACGAAGCGGAGAGCATCCGGCTGATCCCTACCTTTTAGGTGTTACTCTTGAATGACGACAGAATATTCAGATGACTCTACACGGTTAGCACGTACCTACGTGCCATATTTCTGTCAACGTAGCCGAGGCGAGCCGAAATTTTATCCCCGCCGTCGAGGGATGCGATCGGGCGCCGTGAAACACCGTTTCGACAGAAGCAATACATCATACTCGGTGACCGAAAATTGTCCAAGATAATCGTCCCCCGGGAAATAAAACGACAACAAGTGTCGTACAAAATGACGAGCACGCGTAATGACAGGCCGCTGGCTTCAGTTGGCAAGATTGATAACTATCCGATGCACCGATCGAAACGAGGAACCCATTACTTATCTCCGGAAGGACTATCATTATGCGCGCCCCTCCAACCCCCGTGCACGCCGGTTAGCATTCCTGACGGTCTGCACAACGTTCGCCGGAGCAGCCTGGGTCGGTAGCATAAGAGTAATTAGTCGGAATTATTCCACGAGGAACGTTCGGGAAATGAATGTGATCCCGATGGAACGGAAGACCGGTGGAAAAACGGTTTTCAATAACTTCGTCCACGTAGCCACGATAATTAGGTACGTATCTCTTTTTCCCCTGTTTCGCGCGCGAGTATTCCGCCTGTGGACGTCGTTATTTCGGTGCATCAAGACCTTCCGAGAAATCGTCGAGGGAAATACGATCGTTTCAGGGGAATTGGGGGCTTTCCTAGAATAACGTCTCTTAAGGACACTTACCTGAAGATGGAGCTGCCCGTTGTTGTCCACCCATCCGATGACCATGTCAGTGCCAACTGTGTCGTCATCGTTCTTGAAGCCCAGGCCCACGTAGCCGAGGGTCTTCACTTGAATCTCGAACGTGACGTCCCTCTCGCCCGGCGTCCATAGGACTAAGAAGTTATTGTCCAGGACAGCGCTGTGCATCCACTCCACGGAGTGGACGTCGCTGGCGAGAAGGAAGAGGACGCAGCACGCGATTACGGTCTTCATCTTTTCGGCTGGTGCGCTTCAAAACATCTGCAATCAGAGAACTGTGGGTTAGATTCATTGATTCCTGCTCCGCGCCTCGCACCATCTACTGTACTGACTCAATAGCCACTGCGCGCAGAGCACAGATACCCTGGCTGGTAGAATCGGAAGTCCAACGTTACAGGATTAAAAAAGGGGCAAAACATGTCACACGAACAGCGGAGACCGGGCATTCTTTGCGTACGCTTCAACGATCCACCGTTGCAGCTTAGCGATCTACAAGCAACCGAGCATGGACCAGCAGCTTCCGCGGCGACCACAACCACCGCAATTACAAGTGCTTCGAATCCTTACAAGGTAGAAGGTGCCCCGTGAAAACGACGTAACGCGGCGCTTTTTTCTACCGTTCGCTGATCTTCGCGTTTAAACGCTAGAACGACCTGTATCGATGCTCGTGTCCTATCGGCATCGAAATACACGAGGCGCCGTAACTCGCGTTTCCACGCCTGCAGCGGATCGTTAGGCTTCTATTTAGAAGTTTTACGTGCCCATAGACGGCCGAGTAATATTTCCCTTCAATATTTTAACGATGCCCGTTCCCCATTAACCGCGCTGCGTACACACGGACGCGGCCACACGATCCTTTAAAGTGTAAACGACTGGACGCTGGCTACAGGGCTGCTTGTTGTCGGCGGCTCGATCCTTCCTGTTTCGCATGCGACCCGTTTCATAGCGTTTAAGGACGCACCCATATACACACGCCCGCTATTTCCACTCCTATCCTACCTAAAACCGCATTAACCTCTTTATTGTAACCCTGCTCGCTCCACTTGTCGCCGAGGGTAAAGGTTGCTATCAGGGGAGGATGGGAAAACGGGGTGGCGCGTCAGGTTAATTACGTCACTATTCGAAATTTTATATCTAACAAGGGAAGACCCCCAACCCGGAAATTCAAACAATTATGCAACTTTGGGGATGTGTAGAAGATATACAGGTATGTACTGCGTAATTTTTGACTGCTCAAATTCACTGTAAGCGGGTGAAATTGATCCCTGGAAATCCGGCTATTTTCCGATTTTGTGTTATAACTCGCAAACTTTAAGAACTGTAAGTTACCAAACGGTAGTCGTAAATTAAAAGGAGTAACCTTTGTTGGAAAACTGTTTTTGTATCTCTTACAGTTCGCGAGTTAATAATACAAAATTGGAAAATAGCCGGATTTTCAGGGGTCAATTTTACCCCCTCAGACTGAATTTTGGCAGCAAACAAAATTGCGTAATATATATTTATACTTCCTCTACATGTCCTCAAAGTTTCATAATTTGTTTAGTTTCCAGGTGGGAGATCTCCCCTTGTAAGTAGTTCCGCTAATCTGATTTTGACGAGTCTAGATAGGTACGCTGAGATTCAGTTATTCCGGCAACTGTAGTTGAATGATATCGCAGAAGGATATATGTATACACAGATACCTATGTAGGTAGTTTGGGAAACAGAAAGATTAAGATCGAAAAATGTACAACGCGTGCATAATAGGATCTGACAATTATTTCTGATTTTAGAAGCACGGACTTCTCCGAATCACAAAGTGATATCACCCTTCGAGCGAGCCAAGCTGGATATTCTCAAAATTGGCGGAGCAGTTCCAGTTAGCTTTGTCCGACACAATGTCCTTAACTATGATTGATGTTAACCTTAATTCGCGATCGGAGCGAAACGATTCGATTACCAAAGACGTCGCGGATATATTCTTGTCCGGCGCTTTGTGGGGTCACGCCGTAACCGGCCCGCTATCAATTTCACTTTGTTCCCCGGGTGTATCGCGATGCTATCGCGCCGTAGGTCGATGAGTATAACGTAATTGACATCGCAGCTGAATAGATGCGCGGACAAAGGAAAAGCTGTGCAAAAGAGAACGATCGGTGCGCGTTTGGGGAAGACCGCCGATGCGTTGCGCGGAATGTATGGGCGGCAATCAAGCAAGACGCGAGGGAATTCGAGGGGGATGAACGAAAAAGTCAATTTGCGTCCGTGGAGTAAGCGTTCTGCCTGCGCTGGCCCGGCCACGGAACTGCGCATCGCGAGCACAAGGGAAAAAACAACGAAGCCATCGCCGCAACGAAAAACAGAGAAAATTCGTAACTGGGTGATTCGAAATACACGGACGAAACGTGCGCGTGGGGAATCGACTCGACTCGAATGTCGGTTAAAGATTCAATGACCGCAGCCAGCGGTAGCGCGGTGAAACATCATGATAATCCCCGAAACGTTGGACGGTCGAAGGGAGAAAAAGCAGATGGAGGAGCAGGGTAGCCGCCGCTTTTGTTCGCGGCCGTGCAAACATCCGCTGGTAAATCAGCGGGACATCGTTTAAGAGAACTGTCAATTCGAAAGCAATCGAATCGATTAATAGCAACGATCGCGTGACGGTCGAGCGGGCCGATGCAAATTGAGGGGACGTTGCAGTTACCAAGTGTCAGACGAGTGGCACTGGCCATTGAGCTATTCGTTTTGGCCGCGGATGGGTAAGCGGTGAATTAAGCGCTTCACAGAGATCATCGATCGACCAAATGCGCCTCAGTATTTTCCGTGTGCCTGCAGAACGTGAGATCCGACCGGGCCGCCGTGTCCCCGTGCAGTTTCCAGTTTCCACAGCCGCGAATTTGCGAGAGGTTTTAATTAATGCCAACAATGGTATATGCGAGGCTTCAAGTAAAGCCTGCAGTATTGACTGGGTGAATAGCTGCGTGACAATTGCAACGGCGGGCTTCGATTTACATCGCCGCGTTCATAGGTAGAGTTTTAGGTGTTAATGCATTCTATGGCAGGTACCCGGGGTATCGGGGTGCACGATGGAATCTCTAGCTTCGTGTTCTTTTGTGTTAAAGATATATGAGAAACGTGGAGTTTAAAACGAGGCACAGGTGGCAGGGAAAACTTTATTCCAATCGCAGTGCAGTTTTTGAACGGCTACATTGAAACTCGGTCAAGTAACGAAGCAACTTGCGAGGGATATACATGGATTTCATGAAACATAACCGTTCCCGACCCGGTGCAGCGCGCAAACTTCGATCTCAAAGAGCACAAACCTCAAATAAGGTCATACAAATAGTTGGAGTTCGACTGGCAATCAAACTACACCGCGGAAACTGCACGGAGTTTCAAGTATACGTCAGATAATTTCCCGTACATCCGATTCTCGCCAAGTACTTTTTGGGTAGCACGAAGTTTACATTAACGACGGCAATCCGTTAACCGAATCGGTTGACGCAAGTTTCCCTGTTCGTGAAATTTCAAGCGAAATTTCAGCTATTATTAAATCATGGCGCTCTGAAAATCCCATTCCCTTGACCGCCACTGCGAACCGCTGTTTCGCGGTGCGAGGGCTCAGCTTACGTCACTATTATAATGCGTCAAGCAGAAATTCAAAGAAACTCGTCAAACCCGCGTTGAACAGTTTCGCTTACCAAACGAAATCGCATCCGACCGTATCAACCCTCGATCTTAACGACCCCTTGGCTCGCTCCGAAAGGGGCACAGACAGTCGGAAGTTCCGTCGTTACCCGGTTCCTCGAACCAGCCCGTATCCGATACACCGAATTTGCGGTACACCCTCTGCTCCGAACGCGGCGCGCCGCTTCTCACCCCGTGCCGCTCGAGGAGGGGGCGCGCTGGTGTGTCTCACTTATGCATGCAGGCCGGGGGCACGCGCGACGTGATTTCGTGGATTTTACGGTGCTAGTAGAGCAACCGCCAATCTGAAAACGATCGATTCAATTAACAGTAACAGCGGCGTAATGCGCGTCGGACGCGAGGTGATGCATCGGCGGGAGCAGCTGTCGCGCGGCAATTCGAATCGCTCGACCGTACGGAGAAGCGTCAACTCGAATTGAGAGGACAGTGGAGGATCCACGGAACGAAAAGGGTGGGCGTGGGTGGGCAGCGGTCGAAAGGTGACACAGAGAGGGCTGGGGTGAAGGGGGATCAGAGAGGGTGACACAGCCGGTGGAGGTGAGGCTGGCTAACACACGACTACCACGGACGGGTTTGATTTGCGGCGTGTCGTTCAGTCGATTGCTCTCAAATTGCGTCCAGCGCCAGTGGCATCAACCTGGAACGTAGCTCCAATACATTGACGCCCCCGAATGACGCGACCGAGGGGTGCCTGCCCGCCGGCTTTTCCACCGGTGCACGCTCGCGCATCCACCTATTCTCCACTTTCGCGCCCCGCAAAACCAGCTATTCACCTCCTCCCCGTCCCTACGCCCAAATCCTCCACCCTCCTCCACCCTCCCGCCGCGCCCTCTCCGTTGGCCACCACTTCGCCGGTCAACTCCTCTTAAAGTTAAATAAATCGCCAAGTGCTTGCTAAAGCGTCGAAATCGAAATCACGCGCGGCGATCTCGATCAGCCGGTAAACCGGGGGTAGGGCGGGGGGAGGTTGCCCGCCGGACCAACCATTGTTTGCGAAGGGGGCTCCTACATTCGGACACGAAACGAAATCGTTGCGCTTCTGCATTGATTTTTCTTTCGTGGCTGGAGGGTAGTTTTTATTTCGAACCACTGCACTTGGGGCCCAGCTATTCGATTCGCTACAGGACACCACCTTTCCCTGATACATTCTTGGTTGCCCGGAGCTACTACTTACCGGGTAGCGTGAATCGATAATTCTTCACCTTCGCGTTCGAAATTAAACTTCGAAAAGCGATCGTTCAGCCAGCGCGATCAGAGGGCTGCGAAAAGTCGATTTTTATAACCGGCTATTAGCGTCGCGGCTGAACTTGGCGAAAGAAAAGCGAGGAACGTTGTATCGGTGCATGAGGAGGTCGCTTGAAAAATCTGACGTTGGTACGCTAAAGAGAAAGCTGAAATGTAATTTCTGCGGATGACACCGGAGATAACCGTGACGTGGAATATTACAAAGCTGCCCGCCCCCACCCGTTCACTTTTAATCCCGGACAAATTCCGACGCTATCGGGAGGTAGTTTAAAACAGTATAGAGACGGCGCGCGCTCGTATCGGCTCCGGGGCAGAGGTGGTATCAAGTTTTCGAGGTTGAAAGTTTTAAACGAACCCGTCTGGGTCAACGAACCAGCGCGGTGTCGTTCGAACAGCGGCCAACTCGAGACTCATCCATCCATCAACCTGACACCGGGCGTCTTACTCCTTTTTTTTTCACGGGGGGAAAAAAAGAAAGAGGGAATCATATACCTGCTGACGGCTTGGGGACGTGGCACGCCAATTAACGCCCGTAAAATCATTCGGTGTCGCGTGAGGACGCCAGGAACGCGCCCTAAATTGCCTTCTCTATCATGAGACACACTGAGACCCGGGGTCTAAACGTTTCAACGTTTAAGGCGCGCTGACGTGATGGAACCTAACGACGCGTGCAACGAGAATACGTTAATGGGACCCGGAGCCTGCGGATGCCTCTGCGGTACATCGGAGCGGTGCAGTTTGTTTCCAATCGATCAGAGTTTTCCTCCGATTCCTGACGTTTACGAGGCACGGCAGAAGGAGAGGGTAGCTACTCCGCGAATATAAAGATCGCGACCAAAGAGAAACCGGAGCTGGAAAATGGTAGGTATGCATAATCGTGTTTTGTGTCTTAAATAGGCACTCTGGGAAAAGAGTATTTCTAGAATGGAAAGAACGAGTTCCATTAGTGATGCGCCATCTTTTGAGTATCCACTATGCCAAAGCGAAAGGAGAATGCAAAGGGAAGGGAACGAAAGGAATGAAGTCTTACGTTTCTCTGATACTCTAATTCAATTCCTGACAGAATTTAATCAAGTAAGGAACAGGGGGAATAGGAATTTAACGATTAAAGGATTCCAAGTGCATTGGTGCCTGTACGACAAAGATACTATCAAGGAAGAACAGATCTTTCCAAATCACGCAACATTCTTCTTATCTCTACTCGCAAGAAAGCTACAGCCCCTTCACGAACCCCTGAAACACCCTCTATATCATTTTCAACATTACCACCTCATTTTAGGGAACGATATGGTACCGTCGAATGAAATATTCAGTACGTATCACGTGCCTTTCGGTATTAACATGGTAAGCACACCGTATCAACAGCAAGTCGGCGACGTTGCGTTCGCTGTGCAGTTTCGTTGCGAGCCACCGTGCTTTCGTTAGACTAAACAACACGCGGAATAAAGCAGCCCTCTTAGGTTTCAAATGAAAGTTGTCGATAACGGCTGTAAGTGCAGGCGATAATACGTTTCCATTGAACTCATTCGTCACGTCGCGACACGGTATCGTTATCGTAGCTTGCATTTGCTCTCGCGTGTTTTTCGACACGGTCACGTGTCCCCCCGCGATTAGCGAGCGGCAAACCCCTCGCGATCGTTCGCGGCTGGGCAAATAATTCCTGCTTTTTAATGAACCCTGATACAAGGCTCCAGCATTAACACCGGCCAGCCCTGGTATTCTAATATTTCTGCGGATTACAATGTGCGAGATCGCGGTTCCACGATGAAAGCCGCCACGGACGCGTGCAGATTACCGCTTGGCGATAAAAAAAAAAGGGCTCGCCGCAGGACTCCGCGTCGTCACGTGACGCCAAACTATTCGAGACTTATTAACTCGCATAGTTATCCGCTCTCTGAGAACGTGACTCTTTCGCGTCGCGGGTAGCCCAGGAAATCAGTGCTTCATCGTGCCAGGTGGAGAAGGGTTTGTCGACACCTCGGGGGGTTATCGAAACACCAGTGTTCCCGTGCAAAAAACCGAATTACGCGGCTGCTAATTAATAATACAACGGCGAAGAGTAGCGAGAGAGGGAAAATATGCCACCCTTCCTACATCCGCTGAAGAGGTATTCGGGAGCCGAAAAGCCGATAAGAGGATTCCAGGATCGACGACTCCAGGAGCGGCAGGAGCGTTGCTCCTAAGCCCGCGACCCACTTTCGTCGCAGTTTTCCATTTTAAAAATGACCGAACCGTATAACTTCTTTCGCGGAATCGTGGTATTCATAATGTACTGAGTGTAAAGTTGGCACTCGCCGGCGAACGGGCCGGGAATCGCGATGCCGCCATCCTCTGGGCGAGGAGCGCGCCACGAACTGCAGAAAGAAAGGCGAACGGGCACGACGCGCGTAAAGATAAACTTTAAAAGTTGCCGGTGACTCGAAGAAAGGGGAGGGGGTGGGATGGGATTTTGCAAGGGAGCGTGTAAGAAGATGCATGGCACAGCGAGAGGGGGGGATGGAAAGAGCTGACTTTCAGAAGTCGAGGGAGCGTGGAACGCAATTGCATCGATGCAACTGTCGTCCTCCTTCAGACCCTTGGTTTTCTTCTGTTGCTCCCACTGGAGCGTCGTCTATCTCCGCGCCGAAACCGATGCAGCATCTCACTGAATCGCGATTCGGACGTCGGCAGTGCAGTAGTTATGGGCGCCCATCGATTACGGATATCTTCCCGACGAGTTCCTTTTGAAGCGTATAATATCTAATAACTTTATTTGCTCGCTACTCTCACTGATAACGATGCCTCTGAGCTCGTCGCGACAACGCAGAGACACGCGGACGAGAACTGGAATTCCGCAGCGTAACAAGGGGAAGGCAATTAATTATAAAATGTAACTACGCAAACGCGACGAGTCGCGGCTGCTGGGGCGAACATTATTTTTATTTTCACGTGTGCTTCTCTGAGAGTGGTGTACTGAACGTCGTGTCTTGCATGAATTCTGAGGCCAAGTTTGCGAGTCGTCTTGCGAACGTTGAAATTAATTTCCCTCTGTCCAGGGGGCCGCGTGTATCAACCGCGGGGTCACGTGCTGCCGCTCTAAAGAGAAAAGAGCTGAGGAAAAAGAAAAAATGAGAGGAGAAATAAACGTGGAAACGCTGGGAGCAAAAATACGACATTTCTCCACGGGCGCCCTTTGTCCCGTGAAACAGAAGATCGTCCGGTAGATGCGTTCCTTCTCCTACCCCGAGCCACCCCTTACGCCTGCTCTAATTGCGGTGGTTGCCCAATTAAGTTTAAAAAAATGATGAGGTCGTCGATCCTGACGGCGCTAATTAACGCTTACCTGTCAAAAGTGCCCCCCCTGCCGCCGCCCGCCGGCCCGCCGCCGTCCCGGAAGCTTCCCTTGACTTTCCCACGAGTCAGCGCGCACGGCAGCTCGCGTCGTCGCGTCGTTTCGCGTTCGCTCAGGGGATTTAATTACATTTCTATGGACCCGGGGGCAAATGAGGGAGTAATAGGCGGTGGATTCCGGCCTGCCACCGAGAGAACGAGAGACGAGAGTCTTCGGAGCCACGGGAACTCGACTCCGGCCTGCTCTAACCTCGGCGAGAGTCCGCTTGCCTCGCAGAACTGCCGGCGTATGCATAATAGGTGATTTAGCCCGCGGAACATCGTAAGGGTAATCCAACTCTTAACCACGTAGGATCGGGCCGAGAAGGATTCAGTCGAGAGTAACAGAGATAGAGAGGCAGAGGGATGGGAGGACGAGGGAGGGGCGAAGGGAGAGATGATAGAAGAAGACGGATCACGGGAGGCAGAAGAGAGAGGTCGACGGCACTGGTGAATGTGTACGCTCGTGCAGGTTGCCTGCGAAGGGATTTCACGCGTCTTCTTACGCGGTAGTCGCGCAATTTCGAGCTGAACGCGGCGGCTACTGGTTCGCCGTAGATGGAGGGTGTGTAGGTATAGGAAGATCGTAAAAGCAACGGGGGGCGACGATAGTCACACAG
This sequence comes from Andrena haemorrhoa, assembly GCA_910592295.1. Classification (NCBI taxonomy): domain Eukaryota; kingdom Metazoa; phylum Arthropoda; class Insecta; order Hymenoptera; family Andrenidae; genus Andrena; species Andrena haemorrhoa. The sequence continues at coordinate 11,528,256 of OU342943.1, forward strand.
TGGAGTGTCGAGAGTCAAGAGCCCAGGGGTGTATTCTGTACAGTTTCCGAGCACTAGAATATTAAAGGCTTGAACGCATCAAGCCGGCGAAGAATTTTGGTCCCGTGGAGCTCTGTAATGGGTAGCGGGGAACATTTGTAGGCTTGCACCCCTGAGAATACCGATTTACACGCACTTCAAATATGCATCCGGTTTATACCTCCCTGTATTCGGTCCATCCACGATAATTCAAATGTTTGTATTTGTACGGTAGGTATAATTGGGTTTGACTTTCAGTCGTTGCATCCGGTAATTCGTGTTAATTTGTCTCCAGGTTTAAAAACCGTAACAAGCCCGGTGGATCGACGTCGAGAATGAATGAGTGGCGCAACCTGCACATGCGAGAATGCATCGCCTTCGGAATGCATAATATATCAGAGTACAGGGTAGTATATAACCGCCGCAACGTAACCGTAAATATATTATGAGATAAGTCTTCGAACGCCTTATCCCTTTAAAGTAGGGTGGCGCAGGCATCATTGGGATACCCACGACAAAGTCGATGATGCGGCTGCGAGGATGCTTATGGTCCAACTCCGGCGAATATTTCTTGCCGATCCAGGAGATGGTTCGCCGGGTCGAATTTATCACAACGATCCCGCGGCGAAGCTCGACCGACCGGGAAACTCGATCGTCACCTTGCCTGACCTGGTCTACCCTCGATCAGTGGCAATTTATTCCGCGTCATCCGATTGCACCGTATTTCTATCAACTCGCGGGCCACATTTAGACATTTACGAGCCTGGTGACCCGTGACATTTCCGTGGATGATTTTCTGGTTGAACACGTCACTAACGTTTACTTACTTGGTCGATCCTTGTTTCAATATAGGAACACATAGTTTGGATGCGAAGGAATTCCTCGCGCATAATGTATCAACGCAATTGGGACACCCCCTCTGGTAGTGGGAGGACTCTACGCCGAAGAAAATCACTGTGCGTGGAATCACGGCTATCATGGAAACTTGCAGCATGATAGATGGCTGGGTAACCTCCCCCATCATGCAATATTGACCATGCCTATGCTCGCGCGTTCCACACCAAGGATTACTCTTTCATACTTCCTCGCACGGTGGCCGTGAGGTTCCTCTTATCTTATCACGACCCTTATCAAACTTGTCCAAGCCGCTCCAGGTAGCACGCGTTCCACCGCCGGTAGTCAGCGCCGTTCGCGGAAGCCTTTTATCCACCGAACGGTAATCATAGCCGAGCCCCTGTCCACGGAGCATGTCCTCGGTGGACGAAATAATCACGGGAACCACGCCCTTGCTCGTCCTTTCTATCCTTTCCTGCACACCTTGAAGCAGCTTTCTGAAGGAATGGCGTCTACCTGCGCAGCTCGCGATTGGCCGACGGACTCGCGCTTCCTCGTACGATACCTTGCGAGGTTTTAAGCGCGCCTTTTGTCCCGCGATGGCCGCTCGCGCGTGTAACACGCACCTGCACCGAGCGGAAGTCCGAGGAGCGGCGAGTCGCACGCTCCTCCCGTTGACAGCGAGGAGCGAGGACGACGCGAGAGGAAGCAGAAGGAATCGGGGACGATTTATCGCTCCCGATGCAGCTGCGATAGACGAGTGTACTCGCGACGTTCCACCTCTTGCGGCCTATCGCAATGAACAAAAAGTCACTGTCCGTTCGCTGGTGCACGCGTGCACAGGCCCCAGCGTGACTTTGGAATACGCTTTGCTCCTTCGTCCGCCCAACGGAAGAATAAAGCGCGAAGTTCGTTGGGTAACACTTAAAAGCGTGTCCCAACTGTGCACCCTGAACTTTGAATCAACCGGTACAGCTGGAGCATCGCTTCGGGGAAACGTTTCGCGGCGCGTCTGGATGAAAGTAGCCCGACAGCACCGAGGTTTAAGCAGAATTTCCTCGCGATCGAACGAGCTATCTTTTAGAGGCATCGGACGGTTAGGAGAGCCGAATCCCTTTGAAACACGTCAGCGGCAGTGTCTTTCGAGGAAGACGCGACGGGGTGGTTCACTTTGAGCGCTCTGAATAATTACCACTCGAAAGCGAAAGACCGATGGCTGTATATTTAGAACGGCTCGCGGGATAGCTTGTACACCGGCATTGGTCTGAAAGGCACGGTTAAGTATTCCGGAGACGTCGGGCACATTAGTCGTGCAATTTACACGGGCCAGCAGCAAAGTATTATTAATCGCGTCGGGTCCGGTCTAAATGGAATTGGATCGGGTGGGAAAGTTTCCGCCGCGTGTATTCACGGGGGCCGGGCCGATAAAATGCGTTTAAAAACGAATTCTCAATACCTCATTGCCGCGGATTCCAATCTCGTCGGCCGTTTTTCTTCGGGCAACGTCTCCCGCGAGGCAAATTAAATTAACGGGGAAGCGAGAGGGAGCGTCTTCGGCGCGAATAATTGCGAGCTTAATTGTGGCGATTCGTTTCGGGGAACTTCCACCCCGTTCCTCAACGGGATTCCCCAGCATCGACGCCCAATCGCGCGACGCTGGGAATCGTTAAAACCGTGGCGCGATCATTACCCGAGCGATCAAAGAGCATCCCTTACCAACGACATCGGAAAATATCAGACCAGTTCGACAAAGTAACGCGCGTGTGCGTGTGTCGCCAATACCGTCAACATGCGACATCGCGGATCCGTAACGATTAATCAGGTACAATTCTTCGTGCACAACGACATGCCCATAAAATTGGCCCTCGAATGCCGGGCGCGCCGCATTTGTTTCAATTATCCGTCGTCGACAAATAACGGATCCCAATTTGAAAATATCGAAGTTCGTTTGTAATAAACAGAGCGGAGCTGCGGGTTTATCGTTCGAAAAGCGTATCGATCGTTGCGGCCAGCACGAAAAGCTGGCCGCAAACGAGTGCGCAGTTTTAGGATTCACGCAGTTTCAAAAGGAGGCCACTTCGACGCTTGGCTTCTAGTCGAGGTATTGCCATTATCGTTGGTCGAAGGCAGCGCTATAGGCGAATCGTTCGTTTCGCGTTGTATTCAATGGAAACTGCTCAATAGTGACGCCTAGTGCGCTCAAGATCCATGCAGAGAGTGCGCTACCCGACTTCGTCTTGGAAGGTTGGGGAAAGGGGGATGGAAAGAACGTTTAAATTCCAGACGAAGATAAAACGGTAATGTTACCGTTTTCGACACCCTTGCCACAGCCTTGCTGCGAACCTGAATGCTCACCAATTTTCGCTAACCCAACTAACAATAAGTGTGCACCCATGTTTCTGAAGTACTCCGTATACGTTGGAACATATTTCGCGGCAATCGGCGACGGTTGGAGGGCCACGGCAAACCTCCTGCCAGGGGTCTTGTTATCACGTGCTTTGAGGCGAGTTGCAAATCGATAAATAACTGCGGCACCGGCCCTCCAGAAGGAGGTGGTGTGCGCAGGTAGCGGGTCCAACGGAATCAGACGAAACGAACAAGAGAAAATCGCGCGACCTGCGAGTGTCCGCACCGCAAACGAATCGCACGTAATGAGGGATAAACCACAGACCACCTTGCGCCGTGGATAGGCGAGCCGAGCGGGCAGGACGGATGCATCGATGCCCGAGGTGCTCCGCCGTCCCTCCTGCTATCCAACGACAATGAGATTCGAAATCCATTTCGATGGGAAGGCTCTAAACCCGGTCGTTTCGACGTGGCGCAGCCTTAAATTGTGCCGCCCCCCTAGTCACGACGAGGACCTAACCAGCGCGATACCGAGCCATTCAGTCACCCTGGGCACGGAGAAAACACGCCACGAAGATTCGCTGGTATCTAGGGGCTAAGAATTTCCAGGGATCCTGTTATTTTCGACGCTCTGGGTCGATAGTGGCTCGCTGAGCGAGCGGGTAATGGCCACGGGGAAGGCCCGTTGGGCGAAAGATGAATGTGCTTTGATATCACAGTAGAGGTTATTATCCTGCTGACTTTGTAATATCAGGGGGTTGGGATTCCCAACCCATTTTACGAAAGCTCGAGGTGGCGAAAGTGGGTCTTTCTTCCTGAGGAGTTCTTTTTATCGTTGCGGCCTCTCCATCCGTTCATTGGCGATTGATTTAATGATCCCCATGTTCGAGCACCCTGCGATGACACATAAAACACTCTGTTGAGATTGCGTTGATCTTATCTTTCGTGAAGTGTTCAAACTCGAATGTTCTGCGTTCTAATCCTGGGATCTGAGTTACAGTAACATTGGAAAAGAGATAAGAAACTTTCCCACCTCTCCCTTCGCCTGGAAATCAATCTGACAACATTGAAATTTCAATGTTGAAAGGCTCGCTGGCTAGAAAGCCCTAATGCTCTAGGACCCTTACGCTCTAAGGCTGACTTCAGCCAGAGTGCTCGTCCAGGTCACGACCTCCCCTCGTAAGTATCTGAATTACAAAAAGAGTGACGTGGAAGTAGGGGGCGTTGGCTCGCAACGTATCCAAGGAAACGAAAGCACAAAAGTTTCTCACAGAGCGGCGCGATTCATCGTTTCCTTCCATCGTGCCTATGTTGATTATCTCGGACTTTTAGACAGAAATATTTTAAACGGTAACCGTGGCCGTGCTCGTTAAGCCTGCCCGTGAAACCCCGGCGAATCAATGCCTAGCGTAATGCGCTTCTTATCGCCGGCAACATCTCCTAATAAGCCGTCTCGGTGAAGCCTTAATTGAACCGAGGATGCATGTGATCCAACGTACTGCGTTGCGTGGCGTATCCTCCTCGCGACTGGGAACAATCTCTGAACACTTCGCTGAGCATAGGCTAGAGGCAACTACCTCCGAGATTCAGCCACCTTCAAAAAGTTCGCGCTCTGAAATTCAGTCAATAATTCCCCGAGCAAAGGTCAAGGGAAAGCAAAATGGTATATGGCCACTCATGAACGGTGAAACGCCTGCAGCTGTGCAGTAGTCGGTTATGACACGCATAGCGTTTAATAGCCGAGCGACCAACGACTCTCTCTATTAAGAATCGATTGTCAAGCTTTGAATTAAATTTAATATCCAACCAGTTTCTTCTATTCTTCCTCGCAGTCGGTAAATCGAGGATGCGAAAGGTGTCGCGGGGCGATGCGTAATTTGTTCAGTGAATTAACGTGGTGTGAAAAATTTCGCTCGAAGTGAAGCAACGAGAGACGAGATAAAGGAATTCCTGGAAGCTTCGGCGCGATAGATTCGCGATTATCGCGCCGCGGCGCGGATAGGAGCTTTCGCAATTACTTCAATTAATATCGAAGGAGGGTGGAGGTCTGGCCGGTTTTCAGGTAAATAGAGGTGGATCTCCGTAGTCGGTCAAAGAGAAGACAAACCGCGCGCTCGTCTCTGGACCGCCGAAGGCGACATTACCTTAATTGCTACGCAGGTAACGCGACGTACCGGCGCCTCTCTCTTTCTCTTACGCTCCGCCTGGACATACAATGCCCCTTAATTCAAATTCGGCGAGTGCTGGCAAAGCGCGCGACGACGCGGCCCTTTCACAGTAGCCGGAGCAAGAGAAAGGGAGAGAGAGTGTTCGGTCGCCTGTACACGCTGTTAGCAAACAGTACTCCGAGTAATTGTGTAAATCACTAGGAGCGTGACAAACGACTCGACGTTACGCGCCCATGACACTGTAAAATATGCTCCGGCGTTGAAAAAAAAAGTCGTCTCCGGTCTATGTGCCGGCCGATCGCGCCGGAACTCGCGCGCTACCGCTCCCGTCCTCCTTCGGAGCGCGGACCCGCGAAATGTCGGCGGACCGGTGAACCCGACCGAGATTATTGATTCAATGTTTCCGCTTCGGAGTTTCAATCCGTTGCTCCTTTTGTGCACTCGCGTTTCCCCCCTCGAGGGGCAATAACGCCGAGAGGATTATGTAAAGGCTTAGCAAACAGTGCCCGGCATAATAATATAAATCCCCGCGAACGTGACAAGCGAGTTCGCACCTGGGGCCCACGCCGCAGCGTTAACTGACAACAGGAACGCCGCTGAACTTCCTTCCATGGACACAAAAGTATCGCTCGGGCTAGAACTATTATTCCTCGGGAACTAGCGCGGCGTACGGAGTCCGTAGCAGCTTCGAAAGAGGTATTTTGAATGACGGCAGGCGATCTCCCTTTAATAAAGGACTCGATGCGAAATCTATCAACGTTGTTTCATCTCCTCGTAATCACTGGGCCCCCGCGGAGGAATTCACAAATGCGCCGCATAATTGCATAAATCATCCCAGTCGTGATGACCGATCCAGCTTCCAAGCGACACGAAGAAATACCCTCGCGCAGACAATCTTCCGCGCGTCGTACCCGGAATCGAGATATTTCTCTTGTCATCTGGGAACGTGGCTTACGTCCCTTCAATTCCCCCGTTGGTCGCTACGTTGCCCCGGAAATTTTCGACAAAAGGACGAGTGCGCGCCTAGACAAGGAATGTCGCGAGTCGATCGAGAATTTGAGCCGCGAATAGTCGGCCCATCTCGCAGCGCTATCCGATCCCAAAATTTCCGCAGAGGAGGGCGAGGCATCGCCGAGAGAAGCCGCTAGAGGGGATCGACGGGAAAATTTCACCTGAATTCGAGCAATTTGTCTCCTGTCCGGGGCCGGGATCGAAGCCATGTTCTGAAAATCAATCGCTACGTGTTACTCGAACGATCCAATCCATCCTGGAGGATTCTTTATCCGGGGAAGGCATCTGGTGTTGCGGGGGCATGTACAACGGTACACGCCACGGAAATCCAATATCCGACGGCGCGGGGGCAAAAACGCCTTAGGATGTCATGCGTCGCGAAAATTTACCAATTGATCGATGTCCCTGGGACAGCTCCGCGGTACACGGCTCACCATGATACTCGATTTTATGCGCCGCTTGCCGAGCACGAAGCCTCCTTTTTTTGCGCGCGCGCGATCCACTTTCCATCCATCAGGAGCATCGGCAAGAGTTCCGTGAGCCGGCAGCCGAAAGGCCAGCGGAATAAAAACGTGAAATAAGAGGATTGCAAGAGTGCGTCGAAGCCACGCATAACGTGATGCATCGTGGGCATCTAGGATAACGTTGCGGTTCGAGAATCGAGCGATTATTAGACGTAGCTCTGGACATGATAGAGACGGTATAAAGTTTCCATCAGCATCGGGCTGACTCGTTACGTTCCTTGGTTTCCACGGAAACGGGTAATCGCTACTGACAGGTATTTAATCAGAGAGTAATTGTACATCGTCCGTCCAAGAGCATCTCGGTTACATGTTAATGGATATTGGCTGGCTAGCGAGTTAAACAGCGGTTTATTAGAATTATTCTCGACCGAGAGCAAGCGGAATAAACCGATTCTGGGGTGGTGGCTATCGATTTACTCCGAGGTAGGTACACGACGAGCAGCGTAAATATGAGTTTCTTTTGCAATTGTTTGGCTATCCGGCGGAAGGGGGATAAAAACTGCTTCGCGGTAATCGACTGCGCAATTATCGCCGTTCCTCGCCGCGGGATTGCTTAAATTTGCGTTATCAACTGGAGCATCGTGCTCCTCGTTAACTCCTGGCGAGGATGATCGTCGCAAAGGCTAGAAGGAACGGCGCGTAATTATAGAATTCATTAAACATGGAGATTGTGTTTATGCACGCAAACCACTGAGAACAATTTGCCGCTCACTAATGGGGGATTGTTTCTCTCTCTCTCGATGACAAAGTCATCGATCTGAAGGGTACGAGAGTGGAGGGCAAGTAGCCCGCGGGGTGTTGTTTAAAAAATCGTCGTCACTTCGTCGGACATTCTGCGAACCGATCCTTCATATGGCGCTGTTCGCGTTTCCGTCTCCTTTGTCCGCGTCGGCCCATCGAATCGACGAGTTGCTCACCCTGTAACGGGCGATTTACATCCGAAATCAGGACTGCAGGTAGAGCGAGCGTATCTCTGCCGACGATTGTATTGCTAATCCCTCGGGCGACGTTGTCGGCCAGCGGAAATTGCAAGCTACCGGTTACGATATTTCTCGCGTCCGATACGTTCGCCAGGGGGAAAAAAGAATCAAAATCATAACCTCGGGCGCCAATCGCAATTTCGTTCTTTCTGTTCTGTCGCGGCCGATACTCCGGGCGTTACGCTGCAGTTGGAAAATACGAAAGCTCCGAGGGAGAAGCCTCCCTGTTCGTGTTAACTCGATTTACTTTCCCTTTGTTTCGAGAATATTGCGTGTAACTGGAGATCATAGGTCACTACATATTATTTACAATGCCGCTGTGGGTTTGTGCGGTGACAAAGAGAGATTGCGGAAGGAAGAACGAGAAAGATGAGGGAAAAGGAGCGTCAGCGCCAAGAGAAAATAATAACTCGTCATTGTGGAGTAATCCGACGCGTTAATGGTTAACAATTATAAAGCACCATTGTATAAATAATAAATAAATAAATTACGCCAGATCGATTCCTATTCGGCATTTGTGTTCCGAAGTTGGAGAGCGCATAATTCAAGAAAGACTCCAGAAACAACATCATCGTTCACTATTAATTGTTCTATTATAAGTGGCCGGAACAATAATCTGTTTATAATGCTACTATGGACAGTACGCGCTGAACAAAACTGGAATCTATATTCCCCGAGGAACGTCAACTGTGCGCTGCAGGCTAATACAAATTTTCATTGTACTACTTAGTCCTTTGAATGGTGCTGTTAATTACATTTTGGGTGCACATGTGTGCGTGCGTGCGCTGAGACTCTTGTTTTAACGCGAACCGAATACAGCAGAGCGATAATAAACACTAAAATCAAAGACAGAAGTAGTAAAAAATGGCTACTCTGAAAATGAAAGCAAACGTCCGATATCCAAGAACAAAAGCAGTACGGCGATGCTTCTTAAAAAAGGGAGAACCGAAAACTATATAGACCTGTGCAACCGTCAGCCTATTAAGCTTGAATTCACCTTTCTGTATGGTCAACCGCGCGCCGCTTCCGACGATTATCTTCCGCACGGCATATTGGAATTGGGACAGAGCGCGCGCGACCCGGTTCGTCGTTAATTCATTTTAACCTAGCCAATTTCTGGACTTCCCCCCCGTAGGAAACTCAATTATGCCGGCTCGCGGGACGAAAGAGCGCGTGGCGCGGCGACGAGTAAGTAGAAGGAATTCTGGCCGAGACCAGCGCTGAAATTGCGGTCGAGATTATCCAGTTAGATCGATCAAAGCCCGCTCATTAATTGCATTCCATAGATTTGAATGCGCTGCTATGCTGGAAATCCGTTTAAATCGATCATTAAACTGTCCAGTTCAGCTGCCTATCGCCCATCCCGCGGCCTCCGGTTCTGGGGATCTTCAACTTCCGTTGTCTCGGCCATAGCGAGCACTTGGACCATCTAACGAGAAAGGAGTCCGAGGCGCCTCCTTCCATTTTGACCTACTCTTGCGGAAAGATAGCGCGCAAGCCCCTGTTGCTACGTGGAAAACATGAAATATTAAGATTCGTTGACCTCAACGATATTAAATCTACGCTTAATAGTTCTAATACTCGAGCGAGCATTAGCGAACCAGCTTGCAGGCGCAAGCTAAAACTGAAAGGGGAGAAACTTTGCCCTTTTCCCCGTAATGAATGGTCCGAGTAGAAGCGCGAAGGGGAAAAGAAGATGCGAGCTTTCTCCCTTCGAAGCTCCACGCGAAGGTGGAGTCGCGCTTCTAAAAGCTGTCCCTCTAATTGTATCTAATTAGCCCAGATATTACGGAAGCGACGCGGCGGACCGACATCGGGGTCCCTGAAGCCCGTTAAACTATTTAAATGGAAACTCCGGCAATTTCCCAGCGTGGGTCACAAAGCGAAAGTTTCGGGAATCTTTCGGACGATTCGGGCGAGCGGGTTTCAGGCTCGCGAGAATGGGTCACAGGAACGGTCGTGGTGGAAAGCCGTTTAAAGCGATCGCGGACGGTCTGTGTCCAGCTCAGCTGCGTTAAATGGAAGGCCACGGGTGTAATAAGCAACTGCTTAGAATTTCACCTTCGGGCTGTTCAACGGTGCGTCACAGTTCCTCTGTTTAACCCACCAGCATCCCATAGCATGCGCTGCCTTTAAGTCTCTCTCTCTCTCTCTATTTCTCTCTCTGTCTCTCTCTCTCTCTCTCTCTCCCTTTCTCTCTCTCCCTCTCTCCCCCTCTTCCCTCTTTTGTGTAGTCACATCTAATTAACCGAGGCATTGCCGGGGAGCAGCGTTGATCTCCACTCCCCGAAGCGACCGAGAAATTTCAACCCTAAGAGGATGCGGTCGAACTTAAATGAATTAGCGATAAAGTCATTTCAGACACCGGCAGCTTCTGATTGAACGTTCACGGGAACGGGGGAGTGGGTACTTGGGTAGGCGGGGTGCGACGGAAACCGGAAGGGAAAGGATTTCCGTATCTGCCTTCTCCACGTAAATGGACTCTCAATTTCAATGGGAGGCGTGGAAAGGCACGAATCGTTCGAGCGAGTACAGGGGATACTTTCGACGGGTATCTGGCCAATTTGCAATAAAGTCCATGGATCTTCTCCGGGGAAAAAAGGATACTCCGGAGATTTTCCTAAGAACTCGATCCACCTGGATAGAGGCGGAATATGTTCTCCATTGATTTTCTCGGAGGACTGTACCGTGGAGTTACGCGATCGGGCCAAACCGTGAGATATATCGCTGGATCGTGCCGTAAAATGAAATGAAATCAGACAGAAGTCGTGAAAGAGATTTGCCAGGATCTTACTTGACGCAGGAACTTCGTTACGTCGCTGCCATCTCAGTTTGCCTTTCCATTCGACAACGTTTCCTCAGAAAATACTCCCGACGATCCTCGGACCCTCTCTGACAAACAAGGATCGAACGACTCGTTTTCGGATTCACGAGGAGCAGGGCCCCTCCAGTACGCCTCCTCGCGACCGGCCATGAAACACGCACACTATTTACACGGCTGCCCCGAACCCGTAAACTTTTGTATGCACGGGCGACTCGTGTACGGTGACAAATCATTGTCATATCCATGAGGGAAAATCAATATTTGGCGGCGGCTGATGTATGTACATACGCGCGATCCCGTTCTACGTAATTCCTGCGGTTCAGACGAGTGTATACGCGGTGAATTCCCAGCGGCCCCTGACTCCGTGAAAAAGGAAGACACTTCGGAACGGTGTGCCCACACTCGATCGAACGATCGAATCGACTTGGGATGCAAGTCGAACTCCCCCGAAAAACGGTTACACACTCAGTCAACCGATGCCCTTCGCGAGGCAAATTCTACTGAATTATTTTAGATTTCTATCTTTCTGAAAAAACGATTGACCATTTATTGGTATTATTCGGGGTCTCTTAACATTTTTAGTTTTGTCCCAGTTCGTGACCTCGACTGGTAATAGTTTGAGCATGATCCGCAGTGGATGCCACGTAATTTATATCAGACATTGTCCAAAGTTACCGGTTACTCCATTTTATCAAGCACCCACTATGCAGAATCTCAGCTCACCTCCCTCCGCGCCAGCGGGTAAAAGTTTTAAGCCACGATTTGTGGAGATCGAGTCAACTTAAGCGATGTACTCTCCCCGCGTAACGCCGGTAGATTCCCCCAAATAAATGTATCCACTTATAGTTTGATTAATATAGAGGAACTGAAAGCGGCTGAATCCATTTAAGCCCGGGAGAAGCTTTCCCATCTGCCAGGTGGAATGTCTAGGCTCGAGGTCGAAGGAAACGCTTGTGGGAGAACCGTTCGTTCGATCTTCTTCCGTCGATGGAATCAACTTCTCAGACGGGACGAGATGGAGCGAGGGACAAAGCTCGGGGTAGGTATATCCAGGAGGAAAATTGAAGGGAGGAAAGAAAAAAAAACGTTCGCAGCGAGCGTTTCCTCGTTGAAATTTGCCAATCAGCTTAGTTCGTGAAAGAGGATAGGTACATACACACCACTCTGATGACACGGGCCAGGTGTACCTCAATCCTATTAGCAGCAACGTTTTTCCTCCCGCGACAGAAGCGACCCTCTCGCGGCCAATGCTTGATAACATAATACCACATCGAACGGAAATGTGAAATCGGTCATCGACATGGAAAGGTGAAATGTTGCTTCGTTTAACTAACATGCCGCTGGTAGGGCATGACTCCCGCTACTTTATCTGCATCGTCAGAGGTGAGCTTTTACGGACGCGCATCAGCGAAACCACCACAGCGGACGGCATCAAAGTAACGGCTTCACGCGCGGGTATAACAAGGGGGTCAGAGTCGTTTCTGTGTCAGCTGGAAAAGAGAGCGTTGAAGGGGCTGAAAGGGTGAATCAGTAGGCTCGAAAATTCGACGCTGATGAGTCTGCAAGGATAGCCGAAAGTGTACAACCCAGTTTCACGGAGCGACACCATCGACAGGATCGTCGATAGATCGTTACAGGCACGGTAAGCGCGGGGCGAAAGATCCCGAGGATGCGCACTCGCACGGCACATAGGTAGGAACGTGTGTACATCGGTCGAGCAACACGTCGAATCATAAGTTTCGAAGGCACCTGCCCCTGGCATCGCCAGATACCGGTTACCATGGCGACGGCAGTTCGTTCTCGGTGAAACGCCATGACGGTTAGCTTCTTTCCTAACGAGGAAACCCGTCACCTCGGAGCAGAGGCAAGGGTGAGCAGAAGGATTTAGCGGGTGTGAAAGGACCCGGCGGCCCGGGGGAGACGAGCCTGGGCGGTGGAAAGATAGAAATCGCAAGGGTGAAAATGTCAGCGATGTTGGGAAGTTCGGAGACAAGGCGCTGGGGGATACCTCCCCCTCACCCCGCCTCCTGCGCCCTTGTTCGTGGAACGGCATAATGGATATTCCCGATTTTTTTCCAAACGACTAAAGGCGATATACCCTTCCTCGAGCCGGCAATTTATTTCGGCGACCTTTCCGCCGTTTGCTCGATTAGAAACCAATGGCCGGGTACACCGAGACCGCGCCGTTCAGAGGGTGGAGAAAAATGAGGGGGCTCGGAGAGAGACTGTCACCTTTTTTCCTCTCTTTATTCGTCGCCAGACAGACTGCCACTAAATTGTGCACGCGTTAATTATAGGAAAACGCGACGCGGCCGAGGGACAATGGTGTCGGGGGCAGACGCATTCGATTCGTTCCCTTCGAGTACGGATTCAAGAACAACGGGCCCCCACACCTGAGATACCTTTGTCGAAGGATATCTTTTTTCCCTAATGAGAAGCCTCTGCGTAAGGGATGACGAGAATGTGGGGACGCGAAGGACGGCGAGGGATCGGCGTAAGAGGAGGACGAGGCGGGCGCGCGATTTCGTCGAGCGATTCGACGGGCGAGCGGGGGAGAACGAACACCGGAGATGGAAGACGAGGGGTGAACTCGGTTTGCATAATGCCTCCGCTCGCTCGACTGCGAAGCGTAAGCTGTTTTACCATTCCCATCGACAATAATCCTGGTAAAATATTATTTTAAAGGCGCAAACGCTGGACGGAGAGGCGCCTCTGGAATTCCTCCCCGTTGTATATGCCCTTGGCGTGTTGCGCGTGTGGGTGCACTCGCGCGATCACGGCGGGGGTTGTGTTTGGTGTACGTGCGCTGTATAAGACCGCCGGTAAGTAACGAAGCATGTACGATATATTGAACTTCGTCGTACGTATGTAGGGGCGAATGTTTCGTTGCATATTTTATAATAAGTCCATGTTTGGGATTGGACCTGAGGCGTGAGTACCAGGGAATCTGGCGCTCTAGTAACAGTGGAACGAACCAACGTTTGAAGTTCCAGATTCGCGGACTGAATCATTGATTGATAACGATGCTCAAGTTCATCCGGGACGAGACAAATAATCTATCACGTCCTCGATACATAGGTACTATGTGCTGCGTAGAATTTATAGTTTGTGGATCAAGGATTCTGTTTCAAACAGAGGACTGATCCCAAGTATCCGTTTAAATCATGTCAGCCACATCTGGTGCAACAGGGGGAGACGGGCGTTCCCTAAAGTCTGATACGTCTGCCCCAATTGCTAAATCTTGTCAAGTTGACCCTCGCTGTTCCTCGAAACCTGCAGTTCATTGATCATAACAGTAGTCTATCTGAAAGTTCCTACACTCCATTCGCAACCTGCTGTTCCACTTTGGATGACGTGCACAGAAATACAATTTTCGATAAAAGATAACTCGATTTTAAGGTAGGTACCTACTTATACTCCAGAATCTTCATTCATCGATAAAAAATTGATCCTATTCTATCTAGGATTCACACAGTTCCGAGGTATGTACATAGTTATATTTACATTCGCAAAACTCTCTTTCGTTTTCCAATTAACAAGTTCTCCTCCACAGTTTTATCGGTTCAGCTGTATTTGAATCTCTTCGACCCTTTCGTCTCTTCGGCTTTATTTATTCGCCTCCGATATCGCTCCAGCGCCAAATTTCAATTATCCCAGAAGGAGCGCTGATCTCCAGGTTCATCGAATCAGCAATTAATCGCGCCTTCGATTGTTCCATGACAAATTCCGTCGCGTGAAACACTGCACGATTCATTGGTCGCATCGCACGCGTGTTTGCACACCTATACACCAGGCGCGCGCGTGTGCGTATGTACTCGCGCTTGACAAACACAGACCGCTTGCACCATGGGGGATTGGAGGAGCAGGTGTGCTAACATCACTTGCGTTAATCTTCTGCCATAACTCTAGGAATGTTGCGCGAGATATCATACTTCGATCGATAATTGAACGACGACTACGCGTCGTCCGTGGGCTGGATCGATGGACCAGCGGGGTTTCTCTGTAGTCGAAAGTGGTTGACCCATAAAACGCTTTCGATTCAAGGAGACGAAAGCCTCTCAGACGACCGCGGAGGGGGCTAAGGGCTGCGAAAGCATCGTGGATCGACTTCGAAAGAGTGGGAGTCCTTCCAATAAACGGGAGAGAACGAAACGAAGGAAAAAGCCCAGCTAACTGGTTCGATCCAATCGAAATCATCCCTACCCGGGCTCGGCATTCGATTTCGCCTGTCCCCCGTGTTCATAAATTAGTAATGCGCCGGGCGAATCCCTTTGCTCCGTATCGCCCATATCCCGTGTATGAATAGATACTCGGGATGTACTCGCGAGATGTCTCTTTCCTCGGGTGAAGTCTGCGTCGTCGATAGTCATGAATTTCCAACGAGCCACGAACGGAACCATCTCGCCCCGCGGTAAAACGCGCGGGGCCTCTAAGAATACACACCGAGACCATATGAAAGTTTCATGTGTGCGAACCGTGATGGACTTTCCTGTAAATTTCGAGGGACGTCGTCGAGTCACTTATCCCGTGGCACTTTGCTGCCTCGCCGCCGGAAATTATTTAACCGGCGAGGATAAATTGGATTAACAGAATTCGTCGCGGCTTGTCCACGTGACGGAGCAGGTGGA
This sequence comes from Andrena haemorrhoa, assembly GCA_910592295.1. Classification (NCBI taxonomy): domain Eukaryota; kingdom Metazoa; phylum Arthropoda; class Insecta; order Hymenoptera; family Andrenidae; genus Andrena; species Andrena haemorrhoa. The sequence continues at coordinate 11,543,589 of OU342943.1, forward strand.
ACGATGAGTTCGCGGGACGAACGATGAAGGATCTTCCTGAAAGCCGCGGGGGAACGCTCGGCAAGAAACCCCGGGAAATGTGTATCTCGTGAGGGTATAACGTCGCTGGGGGCTACTAATGGCGACGGAAAGATCGAGAATACCGGGAATCCAATAAATCACCCGTGCTCGACAACAATCAATTAATCCGCGTAGCGTGCAATTTGTACGGAGTTGGCGCACGCGCGGCCTCGCCAGACATCCAGCCGGCCGCCCCTGGTAACGATAAATAAACGTCGAAATCAATTTCCGTGCCAGCGCTGAACGACTTGAGCCGAAGAGCACACGACGAAACAAGGCGGATCCGGCAGAAAATTTTTTCCCCCGACCCGCTCGCCGCGAAGCCACGTTAACGGGATCAAACTTTTAAGCGGGCAGGAACCCCGGGCAAACTTTTCGCTAAGCCTGTTTCGCTTTTCAAAGGCGCAGAAATTTTCCTATATTTTCGTGGCGCCGCGGAAATTTTGTTTGCATAGAGGCGAGTAGTTGCGCCCCAAGAATAGGGTCATCTGCAATCTTGCCCGGGGCTAACGGGCAAGTATGAACCCCCCTCGACTATATCGACGCCACCGGCTCCCAACGTTTTCCTATAAAACGCACGGATATAAAAGAGCCGATCGTATCGCCGCAATCTTTTCCTAAAGTTGTATGTCAAAAGATGCGCGCGGACCACGGGGTTTAGAGGAGCCAGCATAACCCCGGGGCCCATTCGACCAACGTAAAAAGTTTCGTCGAAACCCGCGGATGGGAAAACAATAAAATGAAAAGTAATTTCTGAAGCTTGAGCGAACCTACGCAAAACGAGACGAACGATATCGTATCGGGTGCAGTTTCAGTGAATGCAACCCGGCCAGTCGGCGATGTTAAAAAGCGATTTTTCAACGGAAAGAGGGTCCTTGAAATATAAACCCCCCTTATGAGATAGCGGAGACGCGAGCCACTCAAAGGAGACTGCGATTCTCAGGTGAGCAACCGAAGCGAGCCGACCTCTGCGCTAGGAAGCAGAGAGGAAAGGAGGAGCATATCGAGGGATATCGAGTCTATAAAATATTTTGAATACACATACCTCGATATATTCTTTACTACGGGTTCTTACTGAAAGTTTTGACGCACGCGTTACCCCAGAAACGCTTGCTTCGCCAGCAATGAGGATTGTTCGACAAGTAAAGACAGGAACCCAATGCAGCAAAATAGGACCCGGAGAGATTTTACTTTTGAGCGTTTCACGTCTAATGTGTACTCAATTGGTAAGACGATCACTGGCATGAGCGTCTTCGGGTCAAAGAGAACTGTATCCAAGAGGTAGCCGATGAAAATAAATGTTTCCCATGTTCGAGGAACCGTATCAATTCCAAGAACAGCATGAAATGGTACAACCTATACAATCCAGCTAGATGCTGAGAAATTATCATTCGCTTTGCCCCCGGAAAATATTAAAGCCGTCAAAGGGCCTGACATTACGTAATCGAGTCACTGATCCAAAGCTTAGAAGAGACATTAGCGAGGAAGATAGAGGGACTTGGACGGGCGAAGACTTCCTCTCCATCAAGGATCGTTCAAGAGGTGAATGCGCGACTAAAGGATGAAGGGGATCAGAGGATCGGCTGCATCGTGCATACAAATAACCGATCGAAGATTCCTCGGTCGGCGGAAGTGCATTAAACGTGGCTTAGCTGGCGAGTGTAATAGGTGAACCTGCTCGACTAGGCGTTTATTGTGCCCGGCACGTCGATGCTTTTTCCTTACCCCTCGCGCGCAACCCGTCACCCTAGCTCTCGGCCTCTCTGCTCCCTTCCTCGCACGCCAGCTTAACCCTTTCCCTGACACGAGCAGGAGGCGTTGGAGCACCAAACGACATAACCGGTGGGATATTTAACTGCGACGCTACCCCGAGGCTGTTGTCGCTGTTGTTGCTATTGCCGCTGGCCCCCCCGGCGGATTCCAGCATCCGCCCAGGTACCAGGTAGCAGCGTGGTCGGTCTGCCGCTGGGAAGAGCGGAGGATCGTTTAAAGAGACATGCTCGGACAGGCTGAATGGGAAGGTGGATCGTTTTAAGGAGGTTTTAATAGAAATATTTATATGTTCCCTTTCGCTGTGGCTAGGTAGACGGGTAGATGTGCCGCGGGTGAACAATCCCCCGGGGAGCGCATTATTATTTATTCATGCGGTTTGACGAGGGAACAATCCGACGTATTTACCCGGCGGACCTTTCACGCTCGGCGTTAGCAAAATTGTCTCCCTTTTGTCCGTTCGGCGTGTATTTACCCGGTTTCCGAGCCTCGGTTTCGACGGTCTTTGGCGGAAAATCGCTGGAGCGTGCGCAGCCAGACATCTGCCGTGCTCCGACGCCGTTTCTTCTCTCGTTAAAACCGTCTCCCGGCATATGGCCCCGAATAATTCGCACGCCAAGTGGATTGCGGCTCGGGAGCGCAGGAAACGCCCGCGATGGGGCACGCAAACCACGGGGTACACGATTGTAATAAACGTGCACGAGGCCGAAGCTTGATAGTTACCGAGATATTCGTGCAGTTGTACTTCGGCGCGCGATTATTTCAGATTGCAATGGCTGTTGCGATTGCTGTCAACGAAATATCGGGCGTCGAGCATTCCGACGCTGATATCTTATCGAATACACATACGTGCAGACGAGCGTTCGTCTCGGGAACAAGCTCGCCCATGAGATATCGATAATCGATAGATTCATGACTAGCAAGAAGGATTCCGATTGGCGCTCGACTCGCGGCGCGGTAAGAAGCGTAATTTACATCGGTACGCTCTTCTTTTCCGGCGAATTGAAGCGACGCAATCGCGGGAAGATAAAAATTTAATTCTCGTTAGAGTCCGCGAATTTATCACAGAGGTATTTGCTCCACGCCCCGCCCCACCTTCCGCTTCCCAGCGCCGAGAACGTCTTCCCAGCACGCCGGATGATACAAAGGAGATCCGGTCGGCGGAAAAACTTTCCTTCCTCCGCTACTTCGCCAAGTTTTTGTTAGTAAAATGAAGCACTCCAGTTTTTTTCCCCTCTTCCAACGAAGCAAAGGATTATTTGTATATCGTCCCGGCTTCCCTTCGGCCTTCCATCCTTTCTTGTTCATCGGCTATCGCCGCACAACAGGGAAACTCTGTCTGGCTCGGTCAAATTTCGCGCCGACCAAGCTTCTTTAAAACTGGAGGGCGAGAGCGACAAAAGAGTCGCGTTAATATTCCGCGGAAAGTGTCCTGCCCTCTCCGAGTTCAAAGAAGCTGCGATCAGTCGAGGAGGCGGCTAGGAAAACTCGTGGCAGAGTCAGAGTCCTCGCGGAGGTGTTTGCGATGTTAAATAGGGCCCCGACTTTGGCGAACGTTATCGTTATTCATTCGGAAAGATACCATTGGCAACAGCGTTTCTGTAGCCAGCCTCCCCCTCGAACGCCCATCCCCGCTCCCGTTTAACCGCCGACCTGATAGATAAGAACTCATTTGCTGATTAAATATCACACAGTCGTGGAGCCGTGGGAGCCGGCACAAACGGAGATTTAAACGCGCGTCAAACGTTCAATCTCTCGAATAGTTCCGATTGAGCGAGGGATTCAAAGGATCCAGTCAAAGGACGAACGCGAGCAATGCGCGCCAGAGACTCGGGCGCTCGAATCAAGGGAATTGTAGGGCGAACAAAGGATCGCTCGAGTCGCAGGTAGGAAATCAAGGAAAAGACGTTTCTCACCTTCCACGGATATATTTAAAGCGACCGTAGGAGACGGCGGTGCGACGATCGAAGATACGAAGTTGTTTCACTGCAAACTACCGATAGAGGGAGAAAGAGAATTGCCACTCCCTCGCCCACGATTTCGGGCTCGCAGGAACCCTTGCTCGCTCGCTCGCTGGCGGCGTATCCGACGATCTCGAAACGCCTCGCATGCGGGCAAATATATCATTACTCATTCCCAGGCGACACCTTTTGCTCGGTCGCCCGGTTATAAATCTGCAAATACGCCGCGTGTCCCGCTCGCGATGCCCGCTATGCCTCTCAGTCTCTCTCGCTCCAACCCTCCTCTACACATCTTCGTCCCTCCTACGACTTATTCTTCCTGTATCCCCCGGGTGGGTTGGGAGACATTCACCTTGGTGCAGTCGCGCAGGAATTTCAGGTACATCACGCGTATTCCCGCCACGTATTATTAATTATCGTTGGAACCGGCGGCGGACGCGCGCAACGATTCTACCGGCGGAAAAAACTCGTAGGAATGAGCCGCGGACTCGGACAGCGGCAAAAATCGGCTGGTTTCTCGGGCGAGAGAAGTAGATCGCGCGGAACGTTACGCCCGGTTCGGAGAAACGGAAGCTTCAACGCGATCATTAGCACGTTTTGCGACGTGCTACGCGCGATAAATATAGGCGATTGTTCGCCCCGTAGCCCGGGAGAACGTTCCACCGGCTCCCCGCGATGCTTTCTTGCTCCCCCGTTCGCGACGCAACGTTAATTTCAGTTAATTCCATTCTCCGTCTTCGGACGGGGCCCCCCTCGAGCCACTCTAAACGCTATCCTGGCCAATTACGCGCGGTGCAGTTGCCAATTATTCGGGCGTCGTGGCTTCGCTCGACGCGTGTGGGAAGTATCTATGGGGATTGGGAAACCATGCTTTCGCAGAGAGTGTTCGATATGGAAGAATACACGCGGAGATCGGAGCGCAGAGTGAGTTAAGATTCTATGGCACATAAAAATCTAAGTAGAGATACGATTGTTAGAATTAGTAGAACGCGAGCTGATTACTACAACTTAGCCACTTCCCTCGTCCGCTTTGGTATTGTAAACGACCCTAAATGTAAATGTCATTACATGGCATTGTTAAACATGTCATCAAGACCGCTTTCAAAAGCATTTTAAAAGCAATAACTTTATTACTTTTATATTTTTAATTTACTGTAGAAATGTAGTTCAATAAATGGAACAAAATTTTATTCCATTATTGTAAACATTTTCGTCGCAATAAATTCCTGAAAATCGCTGAATTTATCGGCGCTAACCGGAATGACCCGTTAAGGCATGTAATTATATAGGTATGTGCTTTCCTCGAAGAGTGGAATTTACCCATTTAATTTCTACGTTCTCCGATGTACATGTGAAAATTTAACGACCACGTTCATATTTGTGTAGCTGAATAAAAACCTGGAAGGGTTTAAATGGCTTATAATAATAAAAAAAAAAGATTCTATGAATGGGAGAATCCAACGATATGAAGTTTGGTTTCAGGAGACGCGTCAGGTAAATAAAGAATGCTGGACATCTACTTACGTGGCACACATGATTAAGTAGGAAGGGGAGTGTAATGATTCGGAGTCCTCGTTCCAGAGTAAGAATGTGTTATTTCTTCATCGAAATTGATAGAAGGATGATCAGATGCATCCACCACCGTGCCTCAATTCACAAATTTCTTCTGTATTGGACTACGGAAGATTTAACTGGTTCAATTGGGAAGGTAGAAGCCCGCGCGCGATATGCCCAAACAAAAGTAACCCCGCCACTTTGTCGGCTGCGATATATTCCGCGGAATCTCGTAATAAAGCGGCCCCAGCTGAAATCCGGACTAACGTCGGGGATTTATTCGATTTAATCCGCCTGAGAGAATAAAAAGGGTTGTTCTAGGTGCTGGAGAGGGGAAGGGCTGTGTAAAGGGGTGGAGAACCATCGCCCTCCGCGAATTGTGTCAAGAATCGCGGGGGAGGATACGCGTCAGCTCGTAGACGGCCGACGTATCCGCGGATAATGCAGACGCACGCCGTTTTATCGCGGATCTTAATAAAATTCATGAACACGAGCCAGCCAGCCAGCCAGCGAGTCAGCCGGCGACGAAAACTTTTCTCGATGGTAGACCCGCGATAAAAACCAAATTACCGGTCGCGACGCGAACTCGAATGGTTAAGGCTCGGGCGAAACTGCCCGACGAGAAAATGAGAAGAAACGTAACTGCATAATACGACGAAAGTAGGGGGGAACGATCCCGTGCTGCACTCCGGGCGATAGGTAAATTGTTATTTCGAATTAGCCGCCATTAATGAGAGAACGCGCGGCAAGCAATTAAAGCGGCCCGAGACCGCCAGCGCGAGTACCTTTCCCGGCGAAACACTTTTGCGGTCTCCAACTAGTATTTAGAACATACGTATCCATGCCTTTTCCGCCAATTTTCATCCCTTCTTTAATTCTGAAAAGACCTCATCTTTTTTGTCGTAATAGTGCACGGTCTTCTGCAGAACGCCGACAGATCCACGCTGAGGGATCTTGGTTGTAAACGCGTTAATTTGTTCGCCCGTCCGAAACGATTCCCCGTGAAGTGTCCAGCCAGCGCGTTGGACAATCGCGCGTTCACCACTTGGCGTTTTTATCGCGCCGTTACCTGGCACTATTATATTTTATTGCCGCGTTATCCGGTTACGCCTCCTCCACGCGTATTTTTCGTCGACCTGTTGCTGGCAAAGACGGAGCCAGATCTCCTTCGCGGGTGACATCGCGAGGCTATGTTAATTGGGTTTAATAAGCGTGAGCTGAAAATATTTGCGTTGCTCCGTGGGCAACGACTTCTTTAACTCGCAAACGTAATTACCCGTACTGCTCTTTTCCCTCCTTACTGGTAGCATCGCGTCGGCGCCTGTCATTACTTAGACGAACTTTCTTCAGCTCTGTTATTGGAACGATCATCCACATCAGAATTTAATTAAGGATAAATTACATTTCAAATGCAACTTTCAAGCGTGATAATCTTGGAAGGTAGTCGATATTCCGGGGCACCATTTTATAGATACATCTTTAAAAAACTTGGCTGTGAACTGCGGGTATTTTCACGATGTGGATCGATTGGGTCGGATTAAATGCACTTACGAAGGGACCAACGAGCATCTAACTTGGTTTTAATCGAGTTCCTGCGATCTTACGCGAACAAGATAAATTCACGACGCGTGTTTTATTCTGCCGCAAAAGTTAGGCGCGGACATGCCTCGCGAGCGTGTAACTCGCGCGCCTCGCTATCGAATTAAAAAGTTCGGTAAATGAATTCCCCGATAGCGGGTTCTGCTCTTCTCCCACTTGCTCCGCAACATGGCATAAGTTTTCTTTTTCTGCTCTGACAGTCGGTCTTGATTAAAATCTGAATGGTCCGGGTGAGGAGGGGCGGAAATATTATTCCGAGTTTTAGCCGAGGGTCGTCGCCACCTCTGGCCCATTCGTGATTTTCCAGGCTTTGGAAAATGCAAGAGGAAGGAACGGTGGAAAAAGGAACAAAGGGCACCGCTGCAATTTAAAAGAGAGTGCTTAAGTTTTTATGTGTTAGGAGGGGCGGGACGAATCGCGGAAATTCGTTCACATTTCTTCCCTCGTTTTTCCTGCATTCCCAGCTTTCCTCATTCCCGTCTTTGTTTCATTCATTTTGAATCGAATCACCATGCATCCCTTCAGCTTGGCTATTCGCTTAAGCAGGGTGTTCGGCGAGTAAATAATTAAATTCGTAGGGAGTGGCGGGTGGAGAGGACGTTAAACGAGGAGAACGCGTAAAGTTTTACGACTCGAAAAAACTTTTACCGTGGATTAACATAAATTTGCTTCGGCCTGGGGAACTCTTGGCTCGATAATTTCAAAATTTCAGGAACACCGGGTAGTTTTAAGTGACTCTTAGCAATGCAAACGCCGCGGTCGTTAACGGACCTCCGTAGGCACCCTAATTGCAGTCATTTTGCGCGCTTGCGACAAAAATATCGTCTGTCCCTGTTCAACTGCACTCTATTACTGCTACAAGACTTTAAACGCAAACAGCACGCGAAAATATTGCTATGTACATTGTTTAGCCCCATATCACATTCACTGCATTATTCTCCTTTATACGGTATCAACATTACTGCAATGTGTTGCACTTGCGAATAGCTCGACAACGACTACAGAAAGTTGCTTGCAAACTTCCAACTGAATTACTGATACACCTACGATAGAACTCCATTCGCCTACTCATCAGCTTTCAAAAAGTATCTTTTTTCAGTGCCCCCAAGATCGAACTGCTAACTTATTAACAGGCTACAAACTTATTACGAGCCCTAGTCCCACCAAACAGTTCCCTCCCATCGAAACCATAAGGTCAGAAGAATTAAATACACGCCACCCAACTCCATTCCCTGAGCAGCACCTTCTGCTAGGGTGTAACAACAAAGTATCTTTATTCAGTGCCCCCAAGATCGAACTGCTAACTTATTACCAGACTACAAACTTATTACGAGCCCTAGTCCCACCAAACAGTTCCCTCCCATCGAAACCATAAGGTCAGAAGAATTAAATACATGCCACCCAACTCCATTCCCTGAGCAGCACCTTCTGCTAGGGTGTAACAACAAAGTCATTGATGGAAGGTACAGCAAGCAGACCTCAATTACCCGGATCATCTCGGGCTCGAAAACATTCACACGAGTTCCCTACCGTTTCCGCCCACCGCGCCGGGGCATAAATAAACACGTTGCTTAGGCAGCTACGAATCGCTGACGTTCAAAGGAGACCAGATAACCGTGGCGGGCCTTGGCTATCTATCAAGAACTGGATCACGTCAGCGGGATGCTGAGAACCTTTGCACGCGCGCCTGAGGTTTCTTGCTGGTGTTGTGGGCACAGTGAGCCACGCTCTGTTCAATGGCAGCTGGGTCTCGGTGCAGCCTGTTTAAGCGCCGCTGGAGAATGGGCCCGAGGGGTGGCGTGCATTGGTGGAGGGTCTCACATTACATAAGTATAACCCGGCAGCGCCAGCACAATACCAACGCTGTCTGGAAGACGCCTGGCTCTCTCTCCCTCTCTCTCTCTCTCTCTCTCTCTCTCTCTCTCTCTCTCTCTCTCTCTCTCTCTCTCTCTCTCTCTCTCTCTCTCTCTTTTGTAAACATGTATCTGGGGTCGAATTCCTGCACATATACATGTACACACCACCCAGAGCGAGGGGAGGGAGGGGCTCGATGCGTCCGCACAATGCAATGTTGATATTGAACACACGCGACTCGCGGTGGAACTGCGAAACGCGCAACGGAAAGCGGTGCCGACACAGTGGGGTCCGTCGTCTTTGATCCGGATCCTCTTCCCTTTGACGGCCAGCAGACCGATATGATAATATTCCACGCCATCCACATGCTGCTGTCTTACCCCTCGATCGATATCGATCGATGCTGATCAACGGCTGGACGACGTTCCACGCCTCTTTGTGCCCTTCTCGATACACCTCTATAAGGAGAACTCGGTGGTACTGGAAGAAGGCTCCGCTCTGCGTCAAGAAACTAGAATTTCATCGACACTGCAATCTTCCCCTCGCGAAATCTATTTCGAGGATTCTAAATTGACCGATGCTGTAGGAGATTAATACCTAGGGACTCCAGGAATGGAGCTAATCAACTCCAATGTTCGATCGACAATTCGGTTGGATTTCTAAAAGTGTCCCTTCCCATTCACCCGGTGGTACACTAACGTAGGTACTCTTCCGTGTAAGGGATTACCTAAATGGAAAATTCGACGCAGAACCAGCAACGATCGTTCTCGTGCAGCAGAGGAATCGTGCTGGAAACATGCCCCTACACGGATCCTCGTAACCAGGGCTTTTGCTACAAGCGGCGTCGATTTTTACAACACACCGGGAACGTATCGCTTTTCCCAGGAATACTAAAATCCCATAGAGGCGCGTTCACCCGGCGGCGGTGCCGTGACCAACAGGATCGACAGACTTTAACGTCGGCCATTCAACGTATCAGCCGGGAACCTATATTTCCGCCGCGGCGAAAGATCATGAACGCCTGTGCCGGGGAAAGGCGGGGGGATACATAAAGCAGAAACGTGAGGCAGGATCGCAGGATCCGAGAACACGGAACGGTTGAAACGGATACACACCAGCGGTGGCTCGTCGCGCGATATTTCAACCGTGTATATAATCCCGTATCATGGCCGGGGGCTTAGTTTCGACACCGTGGACGACCAGCCCTAATCCTCTCTTCTTCCGTGGCAAGACCAAAAGTGGGAGCCCTGCGCCACCGCGGAAGGAAAAGATTCTTGGAGCCCGGGCTTAGAAGCCGGGTGGGATCGAGGGAGAGGGGAAATGGTCCGTGGTGTTTGGAGGAAAGGAGGTAAAGGATCGTGGACTTCGCAAAAGGGAGAGGAGAGAGAGAGAGAGAGAGAGAGAGAGAGAGAGAGAGAGAGAGAGAGAGAGAGAGAGGGCGCAGAGAACGTCGAGAGCCAGCCAACCCCGTGCGGATTATGTGGGTATAATAGGCGATCCCGAAGGTAACCTCGCGTCGATGGCTCGGCTTTTTGTGTGCCGAGTGGAACCGAGGGACAGACCAGGAAGCGCGCTGGAGAAACCGACAACCGGCTCTCGATTTATCCGCTCTAGGAATCACCGCTCCGCCTGCATTAGTTTTGCGGAGATGCGCTGAATTATTGCGCGGAAAGTCCATCGATCTCGCGTTCCGCTTCGCTTTTCAAAGCGACAACTTCGCCGAGTTACGGACCAACTTCCACTCCCGCTGGTCGGAATTCTTCGTCGATCGACAACCCCTGGCTTCCATCGGCCGAATTCTGTGAATGGCTTTCCAAGGACCTGGCTCGGGGCCCCATTCCACGTGGAACCTCGGCAAACTTGGGGATGGGAGGGAACCACCTAGGCCGCATCATCGATGAGTAATGGGACTTAAAGCGTGTTGGCGATGGGATGGCTTCTTCGCCAATCAGCGTATATGCGGAAGTTAGCACTTGATCGGTGGGTCACGGAATATCCATGCTCGTGGCTTCCACTATCATTTGAAGGTCGCAAACTATTCTGCTTGACGCGTAAAACGCCTTAGGATGAGGTGTCAAGAGGAAATCTCCATAATGCTTTCCGATTCAATTCGGTAAACTCCGGTATAGGTCAGAATCTGAGGAGCCCTAAGGTGAAATGAAGACGTCTTTGCTAACAGCCTCGGTCCGTCGAATCCGTCGCCGATAAAAAGCATATCGAAAAGCGGTCATTGCCAGCCGTGGTCGATGCCGAAAAACCTGGGAGTCCCGCAGTGTCAAGCTCGGGCAAGCATGAAAGTCATCAGAAGCCGGGAAGACAGCGAGTGCAGTGGCCGAGGTTCGCTTGACCGTTGCGCGGAGTTAATGAAATCCTAATTAAGATGTTGTAGAGACGAGTGGAACAGCCCGCGTCCGGGAAGGCCGTGGGCAGAAAGAAATACCCGGGATACACCCAATGGTTGGACCGGCGAGCAATCGAGCGACCGCAAAAGAGCACTTGGGCAGAAAGCTACAGAGCGCCAAGGTTTGCGCAGTGGGGTCTCCGGGCTCTAACTACGTTCAGGGAGAAGAAAAGGGAAGAGGAGGAGCAGAAGGAGGACGATGATGAAAGGTGGAGTGGCGGAATAAGTGGAAGAAAGAAGTACAAGAAAAGAGCGGAGGGGGACAGGCGGAGGGGAGGAAGGGAGAAAAGAGATCCGCGAAGAATAACGCGCAGGACGTCCGTACGAAAGCGGAGTCATTAAAACAATTAGAGGAGAGCGTAGTTTTCTTCGCAGCAAGGAACGAGCAACTGCTGCCTGGAAAGGCGCGTTTGCACCGACCATCACGACGATACACCAAGTTCCAAGCCGTTCTTAAAGGGAGGCGAACGTCTACAAGAGTAGAATAAGGTCTACGCAGAGAGGGACGAGAGAGAGAGAGAGAGAGAGTGAGCGAGGCTGGGGTCTACCCGCGTATTAACGGCGCATTAACGCCAAGCCGTCGTCAGAGAGGCGTAAAGTAACGCGGAATCCGCGTAATTGGAGCAGCCATTATGCCGCGGGATGCAGGTAAGTGTTACATTGAATTTAAGGAGACCGGCGAGAATTTATCTTGTTCCGTGGTGTCTCGGTTTGACGCGCGCTCGTTATTCTTACGGGTCGTGGAAGCTCTTTGTTGGAGCGATTTCGCGCGGAAAAGGGTTCCGCGGAACGCGCTTCTTTCCTCCCGCGGTTCACCGCCTCGGTGTGAACTTAACCGTTTCGAGGTCTAGAGGCACAGACCAACGTGGAATAATTAAAAGCGATGCACATTTTTGTCCCTTCAGATCTGTGGGCGTACTTGACACCTACACGGTGTCCCGGAGGTGTAGTACACAGCGATTCGCGCTGGCGAAGGAGGATGTTGCGACGCGAAACAGAGACGGAAGCTTTCCGAGCGACAGACGGGTGTATATTTAGAGTACTGGTATATTAATATTCCGCCAGAACAACTTCCAAGAAGCCGTTTGATATTGCATGGTGGAAAGAGGGGCGAGAGCAGATCGCTGCTAAACTTGTGCTCCAACAGAGGGGAACGCGTGCCAGACTTTCGTGAAAATAACGTTACTCCATTTGGGGACACGTTTCAACCTCCAACCGTTTCGTAAACGTTTAGACTATATATATATATATATCGCGGGATCTCGACCCAATTTTCGAAAAGCCACGATGTCTGCCGCGCTTCTCGTCCGTGCGCGCGACCGTGTATTAACTATACCTACCGCGGAGAGGACCGAGACGACGTCGAACTGACGCGAAGTAACGCGGAACTCGGCGTAAGTGGAACGGTCATTATGTCGAGTAGCGTAGGTAAGTAGTAAGTTAAATTCAAAGAAACCGTGCAAAGTGCAGACCGCCGACTCGCGCGTTTACCCGCCCCAATTAATCGTACGTACATTCACCGCAGCCTTCTCCGCTTTGTCGCCCTTGCATTATGGATCTTAATTCGATTTTCCTCGTCCAACCTCCATATCTCCTCGACACGGCAGACTCAATGAGCCCTGTGCACATCGCTTCCTCTTTTAACCTGTTTAACGGTGTGATTGCTCGACAAGAAACAGCCCCTATGCACGAACATATTTCAGAACGATCGAACCCTTGAATTAACGTGTTCCACTGCCAGCAAACGCTACACGTGACGTGACACTGTAGCATTCTCTTTGCGCGAGGATGGTTATTAAACTGTTGCTACGAATCGACTTCCCCTGGGGGATGCGAATGCATTTGCAGGCGACGAGTTAACGCGGGGCAGATCAGGTGCTGATCTACCTGGGAAGATGAGCGGCGTCGCTTCGTATTGAATGAGCCCGCAAAGCTGCTCCCTAATTTCAGTGATCACTTCAACATAGTTATGAAATAAGAAGAAGGTGGCGCGTATCATCGTGAGCGCAAGACGTGACAAGTAGCTTTCGCGTCGACGAGAGATCAACGTCGCCCCGCGCTAACGCGAGCGGACTTTGATCGAGCGCCGTGATCTCGGCTGGAAATTACCATCGGGCCGTGGCTCCGTTACTTTGTGCTCGATTTTTAAGTATTCAATCTCGCGCCGGTTCCCTTGCGCGTTTATTTGGCAGCCCCGGGTTCCCGGCCACGCCTCGCTCGCCGATCGCCCCGAGCGCAGAAACGTGTGTATTTGCATTCAGATGCACGCGGCACGGATAATCGTCGCGGGGACGCGAGCACGCTAATCGCGGGGAGGTTTACACCGGCCGACGATTATACTCGATATGCCGTTGCTCGGCTGGACGCCCGCCTTCGGGACTTCTCAAAGGAACGATCCCGATTACCATTAATGGGCCGTAATGGCATGTTAATAGCGGCATATTCTGCCGGGACGCCAAGGCTGATTCGACGCATTAGCCCTGGGACCTCTCCGATCTATCCTAAATCACGCGGTTCATTAATATTAGAAAACACCACCGGTTTCATCCTCGTTTGATATACGCCCCCTGTAAAAGACTGTCTCCCGCTAATTGCGATTAGCGCGCAACCGTTTGCGGCCGGCCATGGAATTAACGCGTGAAGGATCACACGAGCACTCGGTGAAATACTGCCGAACGGAGTGGCGATTAATCGTTGCGGGAATCTCTGTCTTACGAGTATCATCCAGTAGGTAATTGGTTTAGTGGCACTCTCAGGATTTAATATTGAGGGGTGCCGAGTAGAACGGATACAAATATTTTTAATGTAAATTCAATGAAATTCAGTAGGTGATTATACAAATTTATTTGAAGAATAAACACCAGTTTTCTTTTCCTTTTACAAACCTGTTGAATTACAAAGTTCTTCAACCGTGGTTACATTATTCTCCTTTTTCCGGTTTGGTTTCTTCGGAATGCGTTGTGTGTCGAAGATGGAATGAAACCGTCTCGGTTGATTGAAGCACTCGTGCATTGACAAGTTCTAGTAGTTCGAGTAGAAGTGGGATTCCTCACACTTTTAGCACGTACCTAAGTACCTACCAATTTATCGAACCCGCACCTTTTTGTCCCGCTCCAAGTGACGCACGTTTCTTTCGACAATATTTCTGAAGCTCACAGGGGACCAGCATTCTTCGTGCAACGAATTAAAATATTCACGTGCGCCCTCACGACGGCGTGAACTCGGCCGAGTAATCGCGCCTTAAATTGCTCGGTTTGCAACCGTGGGTGTGCTGTGGGTCGGCGCAAGAGCGAGGCCATACCGTTGCAAGAATGCAGTGAGATTTACAACGGGGACGCAATTCCGGCTGACGCGTTTACAACGGGGAAACGAGCCGTATTATAAAGAGGAACACGGGTGTCCCGGCGTAACGCATCTTGACGGCAGGAAATTAGATCTCCGAGGATGAAATTGGTTAACCCCGGACGTCGCGTCGTTTTTCAGGGCATAAACGGTATTTCTCTAGCGCCCGCCGCGGATTATAAATGCATTTAAAAAGATCGCTCCTCCGCGGCCGACCGGAAGGAAATATCGCTTTTAGACGGAGGAAATATCCCTGTGTTTTGGCATTTCAGACCCTTCCTTTTGTGAGAGCCTCGACTGAATAGAGGGATTCTTTTGTAATTCGGTCGGGAATACGAAACGGTATTTTCATCGTCCCCGATGAAGTTATAAGTTACAGAGAGCCTGGCCTGAAGCGCGAGTAATCCCAAATATGCGATAGATCCACGGGATTCGGAACGAGTCTGCAGACGCTCAAGACACCCGAGATATTCGAAACACGTTGCTATCGGAATTCCGACTGGAAATTAAAATATTAAATCCGAGGAAATGTGAGCGGTAAGAAGTGCCAAGTTACGATCGGTTGACGTTGACGATAAAATTCTTTCTCTTAAAGTACTTATCCGATAAGATCCTGAGGCGGGAAGCCACTGAAGTTCCTGTCCGTGGTGATGAATTAAAGAATGTTAATGGATGCTTACCTGAAACAGACAGAAGACAAATTCGTTAGGGAAATTAGTCGGCGATATTCACTCTGAGAGAAATACAATTACTAAACGCCAGAAATTCTGTACGTGTGGTGATAGTATGCAGGTAAATTCCACCTCGAACAATTATAATCAAAGGGTTTAACGTATTTCGAAAGACTTCTCTTAGTAAGCGCGTATTTTTCAACGCTAGAAAATGTCGAAGTATATAATCACCGATTCGCTGCGCAGGTTGCAGTGAAAAATGCATGCTCGAAAGTTCACGCGAAAATTACCCGGAAATAATTTCGGGCGTAATAGTCGGCGGCTAATTAATGCACCATTTCCCGCGATACTTGCTTACACTGCAACCACCAAACTGACAAAATTGTTCGACTGTGCGGCTGAACGAAGTTAATATCAAACATGTTTGAGCTCGGTTCTATTCTCCTCGCCCTCCCAACCACCACCTCGCACTTTCCCAACAATTCTCGTACACGCTGCTCCTCCATTCGCGTTTCTAATACTGCATACCCTTCTCTGAGCGAATGTGGACTAAATTCGTGACGCGGGGACGTGTATTGCGCCAAATGTTCTCTGCCGCGAATAATCGCGTGGAAACGCTTATTAAGTCGCCTTCCCGCGGAGCTGGACGTTTCACGCAGCTTTTGGTCCGACATATAAAAGGATAATTCTACAACGACGCTATTACTGAACTACGTACGTACTATACAGTGGGATATGCTTTGATCGTTGGTAAAACCGGAAAGGAAAATCCCTACGCTTTCAATAGAGTCACGTTTATTCCGAGTCGGTACGGGCTTGTTTATCTGCAGCTGACCTACATTTCGAATATTAGGCTGGGGTAGCAAACGTTCGTCGTTGGTGGGCAAAGCTCGACTCGTTAGACCGCTCGTCCAGTACACAAACCATCGGGCTTCGAGTTCTGGTTCAGCAATCTGACCGATCCTTTCTCTCCCTACAATTTTCAAAGCTGCAATCGCCCTCGTGCGTTTATGTTTGCTTATCGTGTTACGTGAAATTTGTCAGGCTGACCCATCTGTAAGAGACGGTGATTTTGACTGTCGAGTTTAGACAGAGCGAGTGCGTCAACAAGTAATTGAATAAACTGGACTGATTAGAGCAGTAGCTCGACGAATAGAAAACGTGTGCTAGGATCACGGTATGTATCGATGAGTCGGTCGTCTTGCCTCTTTTCCTTACAGTCGTATATGAAGAAGGGAGCGTACACTGTTTCGCAACAAGTCGGTGAGAAGGCATTCGGTCTAACGAGGGCTCAGTTTTCGGAACCGAATAGCCCTCAGCGGCGAGTCTCTCTCAACTAACGACTTCTCCATTACGAGGTGGCGCGCTCTAATATTTCTTTCGTTACTTTTTGTTCCGACGAAATACCTTCCGTGCTCCATTCCACGGGCTAACGGGTAATTCGTTCCCTATAATGTGCTCAGCGTAGGGATGCACAGATGGAAACGTTTATCGAAACGACGCCCGCGCTCAACGATATCGCGACGGGTTCGTGCCCCGCTGAAATACTCGCGGATCAAATTAGGGCTCTCTGTAAATGAGAAAACTTTTCAGCCGGAAAATTACTCAAGGATTGATACTCAAAGCTACCCGGTGGCGCGCTGATCCTATTTCCCATCAGAAAAAAAAAAGAGGATAGACCCGCTGAATCTCGCCGGTCTCCGTTTATCATTCGGGTAATGCTAAACGGGGTACGAGAGCCACTTTCAGAGTCGTTAAAACGCGTAGCACCGAGAGGAGCTTCGCGGGACGGGACGGGACAGGGGACAAAATAAATACGGGCACAATTCAGCTGTAACGAGACCCGTCGCTTGTATTTTCACGGCTGGACGAGAGAGATCACGGATTTACGTGGATGGGGGAGAAGAAACGGCGAACGGGGTGAGAGGGAAAAAGCGGGCGGTGAGAGGGGAAAAAGCGGAGTAGGGATGCTCGGGGGAAACGGGAGAAGGAATGGCAGAGGGACAAGGACGAGGGTAGAAGGCCGGAAAGAAGGGTAGGAGGTGGGAGGAACGCTTCGCGAAATTATCCTCGGTTCGCGCGAGCCATCTGGTTCCGTGCAAACGCCAACAGGGAGCATAATGGGGTAATACAGAACGGCCTACAAAACAACCTACCGAGACATCCCGTAATTGGCCGTGGCTACCGCGAGAGACTGAGCCCAGAAAAGCGCGAGAACCGCCGCATACCTGAGGGGTGGCCTGCGACCCTCCCCGATGTCCCTATGCTAATGTCACCAGGCGTATCATCGTTGCTCGCGTGCCTTGGATGTTCGGGACGATGACAACGCCCACACAAGAATTCTGACAGTGTACGTAATGGATCGCAGCATAATTTTAGAGGAACGAGAGAATACATATCGTGAAATGGCCATTCGTCGGTTGCATGCGCTCGAACGGTACCCTAGATACTTGAGAGAGGGACGGGCTAACATCAGGAAACGCGAAGAAGTAGCAAGCCAGGTCTTGAAAGTCGCGAGCAGGAAAGAGTAAACGGGAACCGACTGAGTGAAGAACGATTCCGCGTAATGAATGGGAGAACATGTCAGCGTTGTCGAGAACGTTCGCCTGGTGTCTCTTCAGCCAAGAGACAGCTCCTAATTAATACGATGCCGGGGGACAGGTCGTAGTAAGACGAGAATATCTTAAGTGCGACGTCCAAAGTGGGGAAGTAATTCATGATGCGGGTCTAATGTCCCTAATGTCATTCGATCGCGAACAATAGACCGGTGTCATGCACTCGTTCTTGTCTCTCCGTTCCTCGCCGTATCGATCCCCTTTCGGGGGAACCACTCCGGGCACCCTTCGCATCCTCTTCCGTCCGCTCTTGAAGCCGGTGTGTGCCGGCGCCCGTTAAGACGTAATTTCGTGACCACGCCAAGGCGAGGCACGGCCGACCGTTATTACCCCGTGCACAACTGTCATAAAACTCGGCTGCCGCGCGGGCGTAAGCTCGGGACCAAGCAGCGGCGGCATCCATCCTGATGGTAATTTCTGGCCGGGACATATGCGCATTGGAAGACGGATGAGACGTCAGGCAGCCGCTGTTCTCCGTGTCCCCGGCAGCGCGGACACGCCGCTGGAAAATGGATGCTTACGTGCTCGTAAGTTTGCTCCTAATTTCCTAAGCACCGCCACCCCTCGCCGCCCCCCCCCGAGGACGGATGACGCGACGCGAAATTAATGCACGTCTTGCCAACTTTCGTCCAATTGCACTCCAGCCCTTACTAATGGCCACCCGGGCCCGTTCTCACCCCCAAACTGTCCCGCCTCGAGTTTTCAACGAGCCACACTTTTCCCAACGATCTCCGGGCGGATAACGTCGGCTACCCGCGGTAACCAAAGTTCCATCCTCGGATGGCGTGGGACGCGCTATCTTCGCCCTGTCCCGTCCTCGAAAGGAGGAGCAGGATAAAGGGGTGAACGAAAAACCGATGCAACGAGGGGGAACATCGATTAGGTCGCCGGGCATGTGTGCCAAGGTGGAAAAGGAAAGTTCCGTGAATTAATGTGGGTCAGTGCGGTAGTGTTAGGGCGAGGCGTGCCAACGTTTCGGTGTTCAAACGGTGATTACGGGAGCTGCAAAGATTCGATTAGCCGGATGTTGAGCCGGCGAGCTGGGGGATATAGCGAGCGTGAAATTAGAAGCACGCGATCGCAACGGGTGATTAAGTCTTAAGCCTACTGTCAGGGCCGCGTTAATAACATCTCTGTTTGCGTATCGCTAACCACTCGTTGTTTGGTCCCAATCCCGTTTGTTCAATGCTTGCGATATCAAGAAGCAAACAAGATCACGCCAACCTTTTATTCTCCGTTCAGGGCGCAACCTTCTTGCATGCTCGTGCCACGTTTTTGCCAAAACTATTATTCCGTGGCAGCGAGGATCGTTAGCCAAACGGTGCACCGTACTCAATGCAATTCGCAGGCTTGATTTTCGCGGAGACTTTATCCTGTACATTCAACTTACTTTTGCACAAGGGATTTCCCCTTTCTCACAAATGTACCCTCCCTGTATGTTAATCTAGTAGAAGCTGAGAACAGCGCAGTGTAGGGGCAATTGCCTGTCCCGGGGGAGAACGCATTCTAATAGAATTATTATGAATCGCACGGCGATCGTTCGCTCTCTCTCTCTCTCTCTCTCTCTCTCTCTCTCTCTCTCTCTCTCTCTCTCTCTCTCTCTCTCTCTCTCTCTCTCTCTCTCTCTCTCTCTCCCCCTCGTGGCGTCGCTGAGTTTGACAAGTTCGACGAAACACCGATATTGCCCCGAGACACTTTGCATTTATTTCGAGCTAGCGTTTAATCGGTTCCCGATGATCCGTCTGTCTTTGACACTCGATCCTCGCTCTGAGAAACATAGGCGCAATAAGCCGTCGTCCGAGCAGCTTGATCGCCGGCTTTGCCCCGATATCGTCGCAAGCGAATTAAGTGTTTCGAGAGGGGAAACATCGATGAGCATGGTCCAGTTGGGAAATCTCATTATAAACTTACTCGCGAAGGGGCGCAGGGCGATGCCCGTGCAACACAGTCCCCTTTCCACTTCGACGAAGTCAATATAAATTGCGCCGAAAGAGATCACCCGTCGCAGATTCAATTTCTAGACGAGACAACGGG
Source organism: Andrena haemorrhoa (assembly GCA_910592295.1). NCBI lineage: Eukaryota > Metazoa > Arthropoda > Insecta > Hymenoptera > Andrenidae > Andrena > Andrena haemorrhoa. Next base: position 11,563,450 of record OU342943.1, read on the forward strand.
CAACTCGATATTCCTGCATTCGGGAAAGAAACAGGCTTCGTATAACTGACAGGTTCGCGTGACTGCGCGAAACGCAATATAACGCGAAAAAAAAGAGGGAGAAAAAATATGGCGAAAATACGAATTTCCCTATGTTGAGTCTGTTCCGTTGGTTTTTTTTCCCCCCCGATCGTTTTATTTCACCCCTTTTGTCCAACATTCCGCCAACACCGACATTACCATCCTCTCTCGCTGCGAGAGTCTCTCTGCACGGAAAGGCACACACGACGGCAACTGCATTATCGCCGCTCCACGTTATGATAAAAATACACCATTCTTCCGCAACGTGGGGCAAGAGCCGCGCAATATGTATTCACATTTTAAACCAAACAGACCCGCCGTCCACCGGCGGATGGGTTGTCGATAAAACCACCGGACACGGCAGGACCATCCCAGCTCTTCTCTTCCAGCAACACCCCCCGATACACCCCCCGGAACGATATTCCGGTTCCGCGAAGGGATCGATCGATCTCTCATGCATAAACAGCAGTTACGTTGATCTCCCCGTGAAGAAGTCGCCGGTACGCACGCGCCCAGGTGAGCTACTTACGGAACAGCCGGAGGGGGATGACGGGCGCAGCGAGAAACTGCAGCAACAGCAGTCACCCCGGCCACGGTGCTTTCTGACTTATGCATGTCGACCGGCTGAGCCACTGGACACACGAGCAGACGTACGTGACCGACGTTACCGGTGCGGGTTTGCATGCACGCTTACACGATGCACAAAAATATGCAACGGCAGGCGAGAGCTCGGCGAACGGGGGACAGAGGGGTTGGATTGCGGAGGAAGAAGGAGAGGACACGCTGCCGCGGGATAACTGCTACGAGAATATGTATGCCCCGTGCAGGCTAACGGTACCGCGGAGACTGTAGATGACCCCGCCTGTGTAAATACACGACCTCGACGGAGACGGGACCCAGGACCCGGGATCGGTGAGCCCTCCTCTCGTCTCTTCCTCTTGTCCTTCTTCAGCGCCGACCTCCAGAGCAGCTCTACCGGTTGCCCGTCGTCGCGCGCGGAACACGTAACCTCCCGCAGCATAGGTACCGTACGCCGAGAGAAACACGCGAGCAACGCGCGGCAATCGCCGCGCCACGCCACCCTCGGGCCTTATGCATTACGTGCTCCACACCGTATCGGCGTGGTTCACGTGTGTGTACTCGGAATGTATCATTTTGATAATCTCGCCTCGAAGAGACGGGGGATATAGCCGCGTACGCGGGCTCAGACCGGTAGCTCGGGATTGTCGTGTTTGTTTGCTCTCATCCATCGAGGCTTTCGAACGTGGTACTGGTTCTCACGCTGTTTTTCTCGGCCGATGCGCATAGACGTTCGTAGCTTCGGTCTGCTCAGATGGTACCTGTCTACCCTTGGAAACGGCAGCGTGGAAGACCGTGGTTTATTTAAAATGGCATTTAGTGGAGAGGTGCCGAGATGCCGATGCAGAGCACATCGATCAGCGCCTCTCTCTCCCCCGTGATGTTCAACTCTGGAGGATGCTTCTAACGATTTAGATAGCTAAATTGATGGTCCAGTTCGGTATTACGTTTGCGGAAATTGCGCCGAGTTTTTACCGCAGTCTCTTTTGTTGAATGTTTCGCAGAAATACTGCAACGAGACTGGAACGTTCAATATGGTGATTGTTGTTACACCTTGCAAAGTGGCAATTTGCGACGTAATTTCGGGCTTCGCGGCTTCATCGTCATTCAACGGATCCTGTACATACGTTCTAGGGAATATTAGCCTGCAGTGTGCGTCAAAGTATATGCACGCGACACATATTTTTGCGCAAGAGTTTCACTGCCCGGTAGTACTAACGTGCATTGCGCGATAACGATTAAACGCAACGCTATCGCGCTGCTAAATGACAGTCAGATCATTATTCTGGCTAATGATCGCTCTAGAAAATTCGGGGAGCTTTAAAATTAGCGGAATTTTCGGGGTGAGATCATCGGGGGTCGATATTATCGCGACTTTCGCTTCCAATTAATCCGAAACTCAATATTTGACACCGAACTCCAGCGAACACGAGTGTCCAGCGTACAAAGTCGTCAATCACGCCTCGATTCGATGATTTGATTCATCGACTCTATGAACTGGTACATGGGAGCCGCGGCGAGCAGGGAGATAAATCGAATCGTAAGGTTGTCTATCGCGTCATCAAACGCGAAAGGAGCCAACTCGTGTTCCGGCATTCGCGAGTGCATCAGCCTGACGACGGGGACGGAGACGGGAACCTGGAGCGTAGTGTTCCTGACCTCTGTGTCAGCTCACCTGACCTCCGTATACACCGTATGTGGCGAAACACGCAACTGGCCAATCCGCTATGCACACACGACTCCAGCCGGGCATCAATTTACGCTGGAATGTCTGCTTACGGTTTTATCAATATACAACCTCCGACCGAGGCAATGGGAACTATTTGCAATACCGATTCGTTACTCACAGCGCACGTTTCCAATTTACCTACGTCCAGCTATCTCCCCCGCTTTCTATCCCTCTGCTCCTGGCTGACCATCAGTTTTCCATGGATTCTTCTATGAACCCAGCTCTCGTATTTTATCGGATATTAACGACAGGCCTCGGTGTGCACGCCTGCTCGTAGCCAGCCGCGAGTTTAATTATCTAATGAATCAAAAAATTTCGTTGCAACACCACCGCGAACCCTTTAATCACCGAAAACGGTCGCGATCCGCCGTGTCCCGAGCCGAGAAACGGGCGTACAATTTAATCACTTAAATGAGATTCCGCGAGGTCGCCCGCTCGCGCCCCCTCCGCCCGCGTGTCGCTTGTTTTAATTTTGACTACGACACGGAAGAGAGATGCGCCTAGTAATTACGCCCGGCTCACCTCGTATAAACCTGCCGCGATATCGGAGATATTTAGAAAGACGAGCGGGAGGCGCGCGAGAGGCGGAATGGGAAAAGGCAAAGAGGGTTTGCGAAGGCGTTGCATAAGGGTGCGGAAACGGTGTCAGCGTGGCAGCCGTGGCGGAAAAATTCTAGTGGAGAGGAAGTGGGACGGGAAAAGACGCGCAAAAGAGTAGGTCTGTCGAGGTGAATTACTGGTACGAGAGGATTCCAAAAAGGTACCGCGGCAGCTCGAGTGGAACCGGAGCCCGACCGGCCATGCTCGAAAATGGCAAGGTGTCATTAAAAACGGAGGAATGCGAGCTGAGCAGCGTTTCCCTGTCGCCCGGAGAGCCGTCCAGTTCACGCTCCGAGCAGCTCGTGTTTGCCACCTCGTCCGGGTTCAAGCGATACCTCTGACCGTTGACTTCTTACGCCGAGTACTTTAAATATACCTACCAGGCGAATTTACCAGCCATTTAGTCGTGTACGCATGACACAGATTCCGTAAATAGCTCGCGGAAATGATCGTCAATTGCAATCTTTCACGTTCATTCCAAGTGAATAGGAGGAGTGTCAGATCCAGTTGGATCACTTCGGAACAGAATGACATATTTGTTCCTGAAATTTGAAAATATCCAGATTGTCGTAATTGAAGATAATTCAGGGGTGTCGTAAGCTCCCGTTATTCCCGCCGGACGTTGAAAAAGTATTTCCAAAACGAGTCCACATCGATAAAGAAACGTATACACGTGAAATAGCACCTACGGAGACAGCTTCGCAATTAGTCGCAGTAATTGCCGAGTGGCTGGAGCAGAACGGAGCTGACAGCTCTCTCCACCTCGAGACGCTGTCAATTGGGTTTTTCATCAGGCTCGTTACCACCGTGAGCGCACATAATGCTTTGTTTCACGGCGCGAAAATTGTCTTGGTGCCTCTCGACGGAAATTAATAACGGGTTCCCCGGGGACTAAGGTAGGCCAGGCGAGAAGTCGAGGGAAGCCCGTCGCCTCGGATTAGCCCGAATGGAACGACATTACAATTTCCGATGCAGCGGCGGGCGGAAGGAAAAAGTGACGAAACCAAACGACCGGCGGGGAAATCAATAGACCTTTTGAGTCCCCGCGGGGACGAGTCGTAACTCGGGCACAACTCGCGTTTCAAAAGCGTCACGTCGCTCCTGCACGGTGAACGGCGGAGGCAAACAAAAACACATTTTCACAGATTAATCCGCGGCACTCGTCCGCGAGGCTGCTGATAGCCGGCGGACGAGCAAAAGCATTCAGACGTAGACGCGCCGACGTGGCGACCGGGCCGCGCATTTCTCCCCGGCGAAAGAATCCGTGAGAAGGGCATCAGGGATGACGCGTGGCTAATTACGGCGTCAAGGGGCTTAATTAGTCAACGGATCCAACTGTCGGCGACTTGGCTCCTTTGTACGACCGACCGGCGCGCCAACCGTTGACGAGCTTCGCGGCGGAAGCCCGCGTCGCGTCGGCCAGCGAAATCAGCATAGGCCCATCCACGAATATTCGGCGCGGTAACGAATGTCGCGTGACGTGGCGCTTTGGCCACGCTCCCGGAATCTTAATTAAACGACCAATTAAGGGAGCCCGGTAATTAAATGCGCTCACGGCGGGCTACGCGAAAATAGCGTAGTGGGACACCGCGTACCATCACTTAGGTACGCGTTGGTCGAACCGCGTTCGTAGGACGAGTCCTGTGGCATTTTTCCTGATAATCGACGAACCCATTGGTTCGGCCTGACTCGGGCGGCAGGTTCCTCGATAGCTTGAGTTATGGCCTGGTTGTAACTGTGGAACCGGAGCACCTTATCAGTTTCATCGTATCCTGTGCGAGCGTAGGTAAATTCATCGGAGTGCGGCAGCGGGCGCCCGGCGCTCACGTTCCCCCTTCGAATTCATGGAAATTAATAGAAGTTCTGGGAACTTGTTGAACAGAAGTGGGGAACGATCGTCGACGAATGGCGAAGCTGCTTGGTTTTCGCTGCGTCACCACCGCTTCCGCTGTGTTTCGAGGTTATAACGCGAAGAAAAGTTTGGCGAGACGATTCGATGTTGGAGCACGATATCGGAGCGTAAAGAGCTTCCGCGCGAAGCATAAGGAAGCATCGGTGCAATCGTGGTGTAGCGTTAAATCAGCAATAGCTGCCTCGTTCTTCGCATAACGAAATACGTTTCTCATTTCTCGCGCGATGAAACGTCCTGCGTGCCCTGTTGAAAGAGAAGAATGTGCACGTTATGAATTACGGTATCGTTTTTAGATTCCAGCGACCAGCCCCCGAACCCTCTCACATAAATTGCCCATCATCAATCGCTATACATTGCACCGAGGATGTCAGCGACCGATCGACGTGTCCCGCTGTCCTCGCGCTTGGCGCAGCCCTCTATATGAGCGTCTTCCTTCGAGCTTGCACGGGGAAAAAGACTCTGCAAAAAGGCTATACGTTCGTCCAATAGCATTACGGCCACAGGCTGCGAGCCAAGCCACGATCGCAATCAATCCGCGAGCGATGGGGTCGCGCGAGCCGCGCGGACGTGTCCGCTCTCTGCGGAACCTATCGATCTTCCCTATCAGAACTCCTCTGCGCGCCCAGAGTAAACATTCTACGTATTCTTCCTTAAATGCGTTTGGCCATAAATACCAGTCACAATTTTAAAGACATTGCTGATGAATTGAGATCGACCGTTTATTAGATAGCTAACGGGGAATCTCTAAAGTCCTGCAACCTAGCTGATAACGCGGTGCAGTTTTAAGCCAAGATGCATATATGATCGTTATTATTTCATTCTGTCCACTTTGCTTATGGAATGAACCCCGCTCGGACAAAGCAATTCCCCAGGACCAGATTCCCCCTGACATTTAATCGCGACCTCCAGAACCACCGGCAGGGCCGCGTCCTATCCGATAGTAGAAAGTAGAGTGGAAAAGCATCGCGCTGTCCGAGGGAATAGAAGTTTATGGTCTCTCGTCAAACTTCGTTATGCCGGCAGCGGGCGTACCTAATTATGTGATACGGTGTGTTCGTTTGCTCGTTTGTCCTTCGCCTCGTTGGACACGCTGCCCCGCACGGGGGTACCGGAACTCGAGTTCGGGCTGAACCGAACCTAGCCCTGCCCGCTCTCTTTGCTAGAGGACCAAGGGGAACCTCCGGGGACTTCCGTAAACTGCGTTGCGACTCCCTCCTCCGTCCCCTATTACCGTGAAGATTAAATTGTTGTGCGACGCGAGCTTTTCATCTTCAAAGGCCACTCGTCTGTTTGATGTGGCGGGCCGTACATAGCCAGCCCCGATTGTGGCCGTTCTCAAGTTAAACAGAAAAAAAGTTTCCGGGCGACGAAGGCGAGCAGCGCCTGTGCTTCCCTAAATAACCGCTCTGGGTTGCGTGCCCGCGTTTTTTTTTTTACCCCGTACCCTGTACCCGTCGCGCGTTTGTAGGATTTTATGGACCCTCGGAATTAGAACCGAGAAGGCGGCCTACAAACCGTCCCGCTGTGCATGAAAAAAAAAACTGTCCCCATTAACCCGGCGCTTTCTTCAGCGTCCCATAAACCTATCTCCCAGATACAGTTCCCCTCGCCGCTCGGAATCAATCGCTAATTTCGCTTCTTGCTCAGTTTCAAAACGCTTGGAGAAGAAGGAGGGGTAAAGAAGCCAATTATCGTTAGGCGAACGGCATTTTTCTCGTGCATAAAAGAGGACGGCGATCGGAGGTTGAATGCGAGGCTCGGTTGAAATTAAGCCCTCCTAGAATTTGCGCGTGCTCGCGATAGGTCCCGAATCTTCCTGGATAACGAAGGTATTGTCCCGGGTCGCCGCAGGCGGTCGAATTCCCTAGAAATGACATAATTGTCGTTATTAGAGTTTGCCTATAATCGCTGGAACGGAACCTTGAAATAATAGGCCCCTGGCAAATTACTTAGCAGTCTTGCGATGAGGGTAGAGCCATGTACTCGGGGAGGTCGCGAGAGGTAGGTACGATGATCGATTGGAAACGAAATATCCAGACAACACGGATTTCTGCGCGCCTGTGCCGAGCTGCTTCAAAAAATGCCACACCACTTCGAGGGTGCAGGAGGATCAAGGTACCGTCGCTAGGTTTGCGAGGGACTTCCATCCTCCCATGAACTCATTGTCGATGCTCATCTGCTAACGGAACAATGCATTTGCTGACAACGCCTGGAGAGGAGGTTTCGAAATCGTTTCAGTATTTGCAAACGGTTTCGGCAATTCAACGTCGCTGGACGCCCTAAGACGATCGGGGGTACTCTCAGAACAAAACCACTCCCCAGTCGGTTTCGTGATACGGACTCCAAGCCTGATTCGCGAGGCAAACAAATCGGAGCGCGGCATTTTCGCGGAGCTTTATTTCCCTCCCGGTGTAATCCAGGTGAACGGAGAACTCTGCTCGTTACGACGAGCAAGGCGATGCCAGTGACCATTTATTTTTATATCCAGCTGGCGGTAAACGTTCATTACGCGCGTTGATCGAGGATGATAACCATTCATTTGTCGCCTCGAGATTGGTTTCGAAACACTGTTTACCCGCCAAGAGCAATCTGTAAATATGCATGGGCACGTGCGGGGCCACGCTTCGGCCCGACGCTATCGACTATCGAAACCAGCGAACTCGTCATTCGGGGCTGATTCCCTTGGTTGAAAGAGGAAGATAATCGACGTTGTTACACCTCCTGGTTAACGCGGAGAATCTCAGCGAAGAGCGCTCGATACCACTTACGTAGAACTCTCGTCTTTCAGCAAAATGACGGACCCACTACTGTCGAACTGGCTGCGAGAAGTTCCGGCGACCGAAATACATAATACGATAAAACAATGACAGCTCGACCGCCGGCGGAACACAAGTCCGACATAAATAATTTCACGCTGCGCTAAACGCGATATTCATTATTCAAGGGCATCGGTATTAATAATTAACCCAGTGATAAATAACTCGTTCAAACCAGGGGGGAATATATCGCCAGCTCTGGCGGTTTGATAAAATATAGGACGTGATTTCCGACTGCCTTATTAATTCCTTCGTCCGCAGTATCGACCGCCAGTTGCGGACGTCTAGTTTAATCGGTCAAGCGCGGTTCGACTCGCACCACCGAAGGCCTTTACAGAATTTACACCCTTTCGTAGTCCGCCGTGCGGGCTCCACACGCGCACGCTTTTACGTACGTATTAATGGCACGCATTAGCATATATTGACCGCGAACGGAGATCGTTGAGCGTGTCTGCGGCGGTACATGCAATTATGACTTACGCTCGACCGTGGTTAACGAACGAAAGCGGCTTTCACGGACATGCGAACGCCAGTACAGAGTATATGTATACACGTGAACTTGTAACCCGAGGGAGAAAGAAGTTTTACGATGCGCTGCGAACTTAATTCGAGAGCGTACAGCGTCCTTTCTTCGTCGAGACAAAGGTGTTCATCTGATCTACATATATCAGGCCAGTAAATGGAGAGAGGAGGTCCAAGAGTCGTTCGCTGCTTGGTAATCGGTATTTGAATGGATTGAGCCTTTTCTTTATAACAATTACCCCGCAATGGGAAATCTATACGTTTCGCTATCGATCGCCCTTTGAAAGCACACGGTCGAGCTTCTTCAGCAGAGTACCTACACCGTTGGAATTCGTTTCTTCCTTCCATGTTCCATTAATTATCATAATATATCTAGGCGAAACGGGGACGGCGTTTAATTAAAAAAAGAACAGGTCGTTAGGCGGAGATCGACCGCCACAAAGTACCCGGTGCGTAGCTACATAATGAGGACGGAGACGTTAGGGCTACTTCACCTCTACCCCTAATATCAGGAACCCTGCCAACTTTCAAAGTGGTTTCCCGAGAGGTCTCCGCGGCCGTCGTTGAACTCCAACGACCATCTCACCTGCTCGTTCAATATCTGAACAGCATTCGGGGATGTAATCCGTCCGCGCGGCTAACAACCGCTGCACGATCAAACGGTTATACGGAACGACCAATTTTACCGCGAGCCTGAAATCTCGAGCGCGTCGCGAGCTTCTTTCTCGGGAATAGCGGCAGAGGGACGTGTATTCTCTGCGGCAAAACTTAGCACCGTGACATATCGAGCGCGAGGAACGGTGAACTTTAGTGATTCCTTCAAAGTATTCGCGATCATTTGCCGTTATACTATTCTGGCAACAATCTCCTCGCGACCCGCTTTGTCGTTCCTATAAAGAACTTCCAACTTATTCCTCGACCCTTCAGGAACATCGTCTAAGAAGTGGGAAGAAGTATTACAGTGTCCTCGTGAAAAAGCACCGCGAAAGTCCGGGCTGGTTTGCACAAGAACCAAAGAAATTGCGAGCCATCCGTGCCACCCCTCTAAAGTGGCCTAATTACCAACTGAAAATTGCAGCAAGTTTAAAGTTTCAGTTTGCTTGCTTGTCTTTTTTTTCAAACTGCGAGACAGGAAAGTAGTCCACCCGACGCGACGTGACGGATTTAACGGCTTCCAACACGCCCGCGCGCGCGCGCGCACACACACCCCGTGTCTAGTCCTGGTTACATGCAAATGCACCTCGCGTCTCCCCGCCCTCGTCATTATAAATTCCACCTATGCCTCTCCCCCATGCCGTCAGGTAATTCTACGCTCAGACCGATAGAGTCTTCTGCGACTTCGGGAGTAATTACGAGCGACGCACCTAAACACCACCCACGATCGCCCACACTACCCATCGGGGGTGTTCTACGTGCGTGGCATCCGAGGAAGGAAAGCAGGACGCTTGGTAAAAGTGAGCATTCAATGGGCGTTGAAAGATCGTGTGAACGTGGCAAGTTAATTTCTCTTCCGACACGTCAGTCCGGCCTTTTACAAAAACGCCTGGGAGTTTTATTTGATTAACATACCGGCAAATAGAAATAGAACCTTGGATCTCTCTATTTTGCGGGACGACTTCATTACCGCCTGAGATATCTACAATGCATACAGATTTTCAGAAATCGAACCTTCTTTCCTGGTTATACAAAGCGTGTTACATTTATCATCATAAACGTGATCAGTAGGTACCTACGTCTCTGTCCACTTGAGTGCATAAAACTCACCAGGTGACTCCATCGAGATTTTCCCTTTGTCTGTCGATAAACAACGCAAAATTTGTCATTTGAATTCATCAGAAGTGTGAAGTGATGTTGTGTAGGGAATAATGTGAGGGATAGCTTTTACTTGTCGTTCATCCCTCAAAGTTCATACTAACAATAATAGTTCATAATATTCGAGAATTGCGGCTACTAGCATCCATCAATTCTATTTACCCTTTGCAGCGACGAGAGGCTACCGTTTACTCAACCGTAGAGACCGTGCGTAATTTTGTCGACAGATTAATTTCCCCTGAACTTTCGTGTCACAAACCATCCGCGTTCGGTATCTGGAACGTATCGGATGGCTGCCGTCCCGTGGGAATCGGTCTGTACGAGCACGCGCGGCGTACATATTCCCCGGTAGATGCACACCTATGTAAGATCAAACGACCCCCCCACGCTCTGCACACACTCGCCCACGCGCGCGCGCGCGCGCGATTCGCGTGCACGGGCACGCGAAAGCGACCCGCGGAGGGTAGAAATTTTATACCCGCCTGGCGCGTGAATTATTGTACGTGGGTACATCGACCGACTTATTGCTTATTATAAATGCGCCCACGCGCGTCTCCCGGCCCAAGATCCGCCGTGACAAGCCACCAGTAATTCCAGACGCGAAATCCACTTTCCCCCGACCGAGCCGCGCGTAGAGAATCCCAGTGTTCGCGGATCGATTGGGAGGAAGGGTGATTAGTAGCGTGGCTCAGGAAAACAACTGCACGCGCGTTACGGAAGATGACGAAGGGCAAAGGGAGGCGAGCCCGGGGATACGTGGCCGGGGATTACGGGCTACAGATCGGGGAATTTAGATTAGCTCTATCTAAATCCGTGCCACGGAGCGTTCCCGCAGAATCGTAGAAAGCCGAGATTAAACGAGATTTAACTTAATTTAACGCCGACAAGGTGCCCTATCCGGCTGCCGCTCCGAAAATATCGGTGGCGAAACTCGAAACTGGTCCGCGGTACGAAACCGAGCCACTCCGGCTGGCGTCACGGTTATTCCACTTCGACTGGTAGTAACGATCCTCCGCGGAGGTTTAAGTAGGTCTCCGTGATCCATCATAAGCGAAGATTATCATAAACACGCCTACGCAGTCACCTCTTTCCGATCCGAGCTCCAGCTTAAAAAACGCGAAACTGTCTGGAAGCTCGTTAATAACCCCGCGTTACGCAATCCTCGTACGTCGTGACGCGCCCCGTATTTCGACGACGACGGCGCCGTCGACGACACGGTTTAACGGGGAAATTTAATCTGCGAGCAAGTCCTGGGGACAAGGTAATCCTATTCAAGTTAATAGCGACCCGTAACGTCGTAAGTCGGAGCAACAAGCGATTTACAACGAAACCAAGACGGCGCAGGCGGCGTAAAAGGGTCCCGCGGCTTCTCCATGGCTTCTCCGAGGCCTGACCCCTGGGTCCCCCCGGGCGCCCCTTTACGATTTTGCTTTACGAGCCGGCACTTCGTTCCCGCTGCAGGATCTTACGCCGACGTCCAAACGTAACGCGCTTGAAACCATGGCGAAGCCGTTGGCTCACGGTGCGTACGTGTGCGACGTTATTTACGACGGGATATAATGGGATGTCGGTTACTAATGAGCCGTTCGACGTAACACTGCGAAACGCGGCCCGCTGCTCTCGCGGAAATATCGGGATACCCGGGCTCTCGCCTGTGCCCGTGTAACGATTGCCCCGAAGAAAAACCACTTGCCCCGGCCCGCGTGCAAGTGCTCGCACACGTGCATCGGCCGCCGATGGATTAAAGCGATGACCCAACTGCCTAACGGGGCAGAACGAAGCTATTGTGTCTCTTTTTCTACTAGATCTGCTGGGCTTGTGTTTCTTTCGCAGACTGCCACCCTGGCACGATCGCAACGAATTGCCGGCGGATTTCAAGCCGAATACGAGAGGGCTTGTGACTCAATTACAAAGCGAGGGAAGTGGATGTTGATAAATAAAATACGAACAAACGATATCTACTGTTTCATTTACTTTTGACGATGAAATATAGAATGTTTTAAATGTTTATTTACTTAGTCACTAGGGTGTTCCAGCTACCATGACTGCGCGTGGCTGAGAGCTGCACCTTGGCCATTTGCGGGGTTGCAAGATGAGGCCGTTCGAGCCATAAACTAACGAAGTAAGTGATGTAGTGGCGAATCGAATGGCTGCAACGAAAATAATGAGGGGTCAATGCGGCGGCAATGACAAGCGAACGTACGGCGACCACGGTAAATCACGAGGACGAGAAGAGGTCCTTCTAACGAGCCACGGACCGGCGGCTAAGCGCAATAAATAGCCGGGAATTTTTCGAGCCGGTAATTAGTTTCGGGCGTGAAGTATCGGCGAGACGGCGGCCGCTGGGGGAACAATGCGCGCGTATGCGCAAGGATGATAAAACACGAACAGGCGAATCGAGAGAGAGAGAGAGAGAGAGAGAGAGAGAGAGAGAGAGAGAGAGTGCCGCAGATACAACGCCATCAACGTACGGCCGCGCATGGGCCAGCTGTACTTCGGAGTTAAAAATGTTCCATAAATCACATTACGATGAGAAATGTCAAGCGCCATCCGCATATAACGTTTCACTGCCATTCGGATCCACCGACGACCGCGGTCCGCGTCGATTTTGATGAAACGGCTCTTTCCACCCCCGTCACTCCCAAAAATTCTCTCCAATGAGGCGTGGAAAAGGTCGCGTCACCGGGCGAGGTGTCTGAAAAGTCATTCAACCACAGACAGGCACTCGGTGGTTCGTGAAAAAATGTTCCCCGAGTGCGGGGGTGGGTAGTGCGGGTTAGTTATATCTCGCAGCGTGAAAGTGAACCGTTTAATAAGACACCCGAGCCGTCGCGGGAAGAAGAATAAATCCAAGCGTCCACGTACGGTGTACGCGGCATTTGCCGCGCGCTATAAATCGCCAGGGCATCGCCCGAGTCCCTCCGCAGTGAGACAGTACTGTGTTCGTCGTCGAAACGTCCGAAGGAGAAGTTAGAACTCCTACAAGCGTGTACCACTTGCCACCTGCGGCGGTATCTGCGGACATAACGACACTTTTGACGCGAACAGCGTATAGAGTCCCCCGTAAAGTCTATTCAAAGGTGTACGCGGATGACAAGGGGACGCGCAACGAGACGCCAGCCACCGTAACAATTCCCCTCTACAAATCGTTAAACTAGCCCCACACACCACCGGCAACGTGTCAGCCTTCGCTGGCCTATCCCCCGCGCTCGCTTGGGGATGAGATTGCCGCTCTCGTCAGGACGGTAGGATTTCGCAGAAATTACCGCGTAACATAAATCTTGGTCCTGGTAACTGGCAACCGGGGATCCTTGCCACTCTTAATTACGTTCTTTTTTTCTTGCGGCCGCGCCCATTACGCCCGGCCATTAAGTCCGTCAAGTTAAGTAGCGGCGTGATACCCCGGCTCGCCCTTCCTCGTAATATACGCATAATATACATATATACAGAGAACGGTGGCCCCGTCGTTGCAGCAGCCTCTCATCCCTTTCTCGTCGACTCCTAGTCTTTTCATTCGGACCGCCCTTCTTCTTCTCCTCTCTCTGTTCTCTCCACCGTCGTTCCTCCCACGGCCTTGGCCCACCCCCCGTGCCCAACCCCCGCGCCACTTCAGCGCCACATCCGACGTGGCGCGGCCAACTTAATTATATTTTATCGCGGCTTCGTCGCGCTTATTTAAATTTAAATCGTGCGCCCTGCGCTCGTTGCCCGACGAGAGGATACTTTAACGACGCGCCACGGAGCCACCGACCACCGACCGCCACACCATCACCGTCGCACCGTCCTCGTGCATCCTCGCTGCTGGCGGTTGCCACGGTGTTGGTGGTGGTTAACCGTCGCTTCCTCGTCCCTGCCGTTTGGGGAGCGTGCGAAACGGAACCAGCGACGAACGTGCCCGCGGAAAAAAAGGGAAACGAGTGCGATGAGCCAACACTGGGAGGCGGAAAGAAAGCAGCTTGCACATGTAACCGGTTGGTATCATTGAGCGGGAGGATGTGGCGGCTGAAGATAATTTTCGCGGCACGATTGTAATTTACAGCGAAACCGTGCAGAGTGTGAAAAGAGTACCTAATAGTAACGGTTCCCAGGATCGAGTCGGAACACTTCAAGTAGATGGAGGTCCGTTACAAAATGTACCTGTTCCACGTCCGAAATGGGCCCCTGAGAACGAACGTTGCGGCAAGTTTGGAAACGGGGCACGGTGATCAGTCACGGGAGAAGGAATACGGAGGTAACTCAATTTTCCAACTTCTTTGATTCACAGCAGCCTCGGTCTCGAGGGCTTCATTGAAGCTCAGAGCCGCGGAAGATACCGGTTACAGTTTTTAAACATTTCGAGCGAATTTATTACAATGCCAGGCGAGAAAAACCTGGGGAGAGCAGGTATATACCACGAAATGAAGAAACAAAAGTGATGGGTTGAGGGGAAGCACGAGCGGAGAGAGAGAGAGAGAGAGAGAGAGAGAGAGAGAGAGAGAGAGAGAGGGAGGGAAAAACAGAGAAGCTGGGAATATCAAGTTATGCGCGCTTTGGTATGGTCCCTTTAGCGTAGCCAACAAATGGAAACGTAACAGCATTAGCAACTAGAGCAAGAACTGGCAACGAGGAGATGCATACATTACGGAGGAAACTATGTCGGCTGAATAAATAGGCGTCGCGAAATATTACGCGGTGGTGTTTTATTTACGTCCCTGGCATGTCCCTTAGCGGAGGGGCAAATTGAGCGCAACGTGGCCTACGATTCGTGACGAGGCAGTTTCTGCTTCAGTGTCTGTTCACTATTTATGGTATCAGGTACAAATTGGCGCGGTTCCTTTATACCTTCCTCGAGGTTCGAAACTGCGAGACAACTGAGGCAAATGCTGTCTCCGTGCAAAACGTTGGTGATGCTGCGCGCTGTCACTCTGCGCCCAATGTGCGCCAACGCTTAGAAGCCTGTAATAAACACGAAAACTGTGACATCGTTTCGGAACAGTTAAAGCGAGTGCAAGAAAGTGAAGGGTGGTTTAAACAGAGATGGAAGACGCGCTGCTACGATTCGAAGTCGTAACGTAGGTACAGACATAATGCAAGCGGGGACGAGCTCGCAACTCGGATTACCCGTGAAAATACTCTCTGCCAGCAACAAGATAGACTTACAAATTAAGCTACTGGCAAAGAAGATATTAGCAGAAAGATGCAGCAACGGCCAAGCAAAGCGAAAAGAAAGGAAATAAGTCTCCCTCCCCGGCTCGCGGGGCGGCATTTCAATGAACGCCGGTCCGAGGTAATATCATCGGTCTCATTGTACGGTGGCTCATCTTTGTCTTCCCCCGAGTTCTTCATTCCACGGTTTCTTCGGCTTATCACTGTGAAATAATTATTACCTCTGGGGAACGTCGCCGGACGATTCGATAACGCGCTTTGAATATTTATAATTACAACCCTTCGGTAGCAATAATTACGCCCGTGGCCTTTAAATCGATTATCCTACCATTCCCCTCTCATTACCGGCTTATTAGTCCCAATCTGAACTGCGCGACACGCTCGGGGTCGTGGACGCGGTTGCGAATTACCGCGTCCAAGTGCGCGATCTTAAAATGCTAAAACGCTGAGCAATAAAGTGGCAAAGAGGGAGTTTCGCGCGTCGTCCAGACGGTTTTCTGGGAACACCGCACGAGTACCATCCAGATTCTCGTGTGGCGCGGCTCCTCGTCTTTGTCTCCCCGCGCGAGGAACCGTCTGTCTGTCCGCTCGGTAATTTTCTAACCGCGTCCTCGCGAAATAATTATTATTCTCAGCTGGGTTAGGCAGTCAGTGGGTTGAGGAGCGCTCGCAGTCGAGCGATTATTAGCGGACAATGCTCGGTCGCGGCAACGAGTGGGCTCGGCGCAGGAATTAGCATAAAACCTTTCTTCATCCAGGCTCGATGGTCTATGATCACTGGGGGCGGTGGTTAGCCGACCTCTGCCACGGGAAACTACACGCATTGTGCGCGCCATTCAAGTATATTAATTCCCCAGCGTAACCCTCAATTTATCGTGGCTCGTACTCTCCGCTCGCCTGTAGCTGGCATCTTTCGCTACGACATTCGATCGATATTAACGTTTCTTCCTTGTTCGCGCAACGTGATCAGATTTTTACAGGCTCCCTGTTCGAGATATGTTTATGTAACGGCGATATTAAACGTCGCGCGTCTGCGCTTGCCGACGGTGAAAGGAGAAGATTTTACATCGGTGAATATAAAAGTGCGGGGAAATGTTGATGCGTAACTAGTCAAATGGGAATTGTGTCGTTCGGTAGACGCCTAATAATTCCCTAATAATCCAGAGCAACGTTCGCTGCTCCGCCTAATAATTTGATGTTTAACGTTATCGATTGCGCGCGCTGAGTCTAATTCACGCGACAGGCTCGTTCGCACGGTACCCAAATGAAATTAGCAACGTGTTCGGATATCGCAGCGATTCGAATACTAACTAGTTAGCTCCTAATGCTAACGAGCCACTTAATAACGGCGTTCCGCGAACTGCCGCGCAGCGATGAGAATTATGTACAGGAAAGTTGCCCAGCCGCGAAAGCGAACCAGAAAAGCGACGTAGGATAATTTTAATAAAAGGGTGGGGGGGGCCAGGGCGGGGAAGTCGAGGGCGAAATAAAAGTAACATAATTAACAAGGGGACGGCGCAGTTCAACGCGATCAATCGTAAAGTTCGCCGTTCCATCAGAACGCGTAGTTCTCGGTGCAGGCCCCGTGAACGTCGATAGAAACGACGTTAATAAATTAACGCTTCAACGCTCCCGAAGCGAGGAATATTCCCTCCCCGAGTAACGTTTCATTTATTTAAAGCTCGAAGATAATTGCGCAAGCACGGCGGGGAACGCCAAAGATTACGTTCGCGCAATTAAACGCCGTTGAAAGTGCAGGAAAATTATTTAAGTGCACATGCATCGTGCACGAGCAGCGCCGCTGCCTGCGTCGCTACGTGAGGATAATAACGTTCAGGAAAAAAGCCCCCAAAGTGGTTGTAGCCATACAAGTTCCACGCGAAAAATGATTAATATTAATACCAAGCCCGGTAGGCTTGTGTAACGCCGGCGAGATTATTAAACCTATAAATCTTGCAATTACGTTTAAATTGCAAAGGAGGCGGTGCTTTCCACTGGATGGTAATAAACACTTTCCCATACGAACGTACCGGTGTGCTCGTGGAAACATCGTTTTTTAATGGCGACGCATTAACAAACGAAATGAAAAAAAAAGAGGGGAGAATGAAGAGGAGAGAAATCGTGGACGTTGCAACGAATTTCCCGCGAGACGATCGTCACGATTGAATTGAAGCGGATAAAGCGCGCGAGCGGGACGGAAATATTTGCCTCTCTCGTTAAAATAATGAATTCGCTTCTTGCCGACGAGCAGGATATGATTTATTGTTTTATCTCCAGGCAAACACTATGCAATCTGTCTGCCAGGTCTGTCTATGAGTACTTCGTGTAATCACCAACATCCATTCTGCTTAGTCAGCTCATTCGTCTCTATTTCTCCAGGCCTCCTCTCGCCCCGTATTATTCGTTAAGTTCCCGCGAGCGGGGCCGACGTTTCCTGATCAGATTCCCTTTAAATCCTGGCAAAAGAGGCGCACCGCTGGCTGCCCCACGAATCATCGAGAATGCCGTTCACCGACGCCTAACGAGCAGGTAATACGCGGCGGCCACGAGGTATTCCCACGTCACCGGAAGTCAATAAGCCGGACGCGTATCGGGCCGTGCACGGATTCCCCTCCGCGTGAGCTCGAATTTCCGCGTGCCGCGGTACCGATGCATTTGCGAGGGGCCGCGATCGGACAGCCATCCCCCGTGCCCATGGTGAATTCCTGAGCGAAGCTCGACGTGACCCGAATTCCTTTCGCGACGAATTTCGGACCTTCACCGCCCCGCGATCGAGACGGCTGAAGTAGGGCCCTAGTTTTACGGTCACGAGATCACTAAGGCAAGACAACGTCGAAGGTGATACGCCAGGCTTGCAGAGCCTAATCCAAGTATCGCACGACCACGATTCTGGCACGATTGGGCAAATAGATGTGGGGCAGATGAATATTTACACGTCCTTAAAATTTACGGAGACCTGTTTGCGGCACTTCATCTGTGTGGAGAGTGTAGCCGTTCAAATAGAAAGAACGTTCGCTGTGGAGATTCGGGAATCACAGGAAAATCGTGGAGTTCTGTGTCAGTTAGCAGAAGAGCTGGACAAAAAATGTATGACACAGTATGACGAGCGTTTCCGGTGCGCTCTGCATTGTCGGTTAAAACCGATTAAAAGTTTCAACGGCTTCGCTGTCCCCTCGACACTTTTGTCAATATTTTCGCGGGAACGAGGGAACTATTGAGTCGCTAGAGGGATTCTTACTATAAAACTAAAACAGTACATGTACTTCGTAGATAGTTAGAAGCCCTTTGGCGATGATATAGTAGGCTCTGTTAGTCTCGGTACACTGGTACCAACGATTTAGCATTTATAATTCCAAGGAGTACTTGCTGAGGAGTACTTATTGTTGCGCTCCAAGAACCCTCTAAATACATTATAATTTAATAGCATCGAAGACACAGATCCAACCGTAACTCTCTACCAAATGCTTCAAGGGAGAATTGATGTATCCAGCGGGGGAAAAAGGCACGTGTCACGCGTGAAAGAGAGAATCGTAAGAATCCGTGAAACTGCATCTGCTGCCGCGGCGGTGCATTTTCCGCCGGTACAGGCTTCCGAGTGCCATCGGGCTGGATGACGATGAAGGATTGTCAGGCAGCTGTAACCCTCGTGTCCGATTCCAGTCGGGACTAACGGGCCGCACGTATTTCTAGGGAACACGTCTCGGAAACGTGTCACTGCCGCGCGTCACGCGTGCAAGCGCGATTTACGGTGGAAAAGGGAGGACGGCACCGAAAGTACGAAAGAATGCGAAGCGAAACACCCTCCGTTTCGCGGAAACAGTTTTCCCCTTTGCAGTTGAACACGTCGGGCCGGCGATGAGCTCCCATCAGAGGATCATATCTTTCTCATTACATTTGAATCCCGTAGGGGATGGCGCCACATTTCACGCTGCGCTTTCGCCAGCGCGAAACGCATCGTGTTTCTGCTTCGGAGCTGGTTTCCAGGCATCGCTGGAAACGGTCGCGAAGAAGCGAGCAGCGGCTAGTAGATCCGGAATTGCATTCTACGGAGTATCAGTTGCTTCGAAAGCTCAGTGGCGGAACAAGAGCGGCATTTGATCGGGTCATTTTATAACACTGAACAGATCCCCGGCACGAGAAGAAACCGTAAATTTGTCGTGAACACCGTCACTGTTCTCCAGGCTCCCTTTCCTTTCCCTCCGCGAATGAGGGCGTACGGGAAAAAAGAAAGGACCGTCCCAGACAGCTCTCTAACCATCGTTCGGCGCATTGGGGAACGGCGTTTAACCAGCTGCGCGGGTTGGATTCGAATTCCAGACGCGAATAGTGGCGGGCCACACGCGCATCGTGACCCGGGGATACACGCCCTCGCCCTTGTCCGTGAAGCCGGCTCCGACACACGTAGGAGCTGCTAAGAAAATCGGGGACATGTATACGAGGGCGCGAAGGAAGAAACGAGCGACGTTTATGTAGACAAGCTCGTCCAGCAAGCACGCCGACTCCATCTTGCATCATCCTCCTCCTCCTCTTCTCCCTTCCAGCACACATTTCTTCGTCGTCTTTTTCCTCGTTGTCCACTTCGTGCCCGTCTCCTTCGCCCTCTACATCGTCGTAACCGTTGTCGTGCAAGTCGGCGTCCCTGCCCACGCCGCCGCAAGATCGCGGGCCTAGCACGGCAGCAACAGCACGTGGGAGTGTATCTCGTTCCCCGTGCCTGCCTCCACATATTTATGGTATCCGAGAGCGGCGCGAACGGAGGCACTATTCCTCGCGGCAGTATGCGTCTCGATTAGGTTTCACAGGATGAGGCCAGCCAGCGCAGGAATACCGAAAGCCACTCGGAGCCACCGACTATTTACGATATCCTTCCCACCCGCGTCAGACGCCGGAACCGGGGATGCGTTCGAATCACTGGCAGTCCTGATACCCTCGCGCGGCGGGGCCCGTTTCGTATTTCGCGGGCTTCCCAGGCAATCTTTAGAGGCTTTGTCGTGTCTGATAAATATTTATGGTCGTGTTACAGGTTTCGCATGAAAGGCGTCACATTAGTTCGCCTTCGAGGCCGGGAACATCAAGAGGACTGACCTCCCATGCTCCCGTGCCCACGTTGCAACTTGGTTTCCTGGAAAACTAAGCTACCTATGAAGACGTAGATACGTAGATACTGTTATTGTAGTGCGAGGAAGAGCGGGGAGAAAGAACGAGGTGCAGAGCTCGATTTAATTACCACTTTATTTCACTTTTCAAGGTGTCTCGTAAGTGGTCTTACGCTCCTCAGGAATATTATTTTCTATAAATACCTGCGTCGGAGTTGTCGATCAGGAACGTGAGAAAATTGCACCTTCCCACTGTCCGCGTTTCCAAGCGATAGTCGCCCACGGGGCAACGTCCGCCGTCTAAGCATTTCCAAGAATTTCTAGCGCAACCTGTACTATCGTTTTTCAGCAGCTCCTTCACAATCGAATCACTCGATTGTCAGCGACACTCCCTTTCACCTGGGTTCCCTTTCGATGCTAAATCAACCCGGCAATGCTGCGGGGGCAGAAATGACGCGTTACAAAGTGCGTTGGCTCTCGGAACACGTACGTATCAACAAAGGCAGTTTCCCTGCAATTACGTGCTTGAAAATAGGTTACACTTGCTTCATCGAGCGGAACTGAAGCTGGAAATTTACGACGACGGAGACAAGCTACTCGAGAAAGTCGTCGTTGGGAAGAAAACTAACGATCAGGGCCGTTCCTGGGTTTTGGCCGCTCAGGTGCAGAAACAACATTGCCGCCCTTATTAATTCAATATTCTTTAATTAAGAATTTAATATGCAGTGTTTACTTTTATATCTATACATACATAATTTTAAACAGTTATCATTCAAAAGAGTTTCGATTATTATTCTTATAAATTCAAATTTTGCATATAATAAACGGCTTGCGGCCGCCCTTAGGTTTGGCCGCCCAGATGCGGGGGCACGTTCTGCACCCCCGCCAGGAACGGCCCAGCCAACGATAGAAATAATATCACAGAGATACTGAAATCTGTCTTACCAGTGTTATTAAGTACAGAAACATCTGATAATCAGTTTGAAAATTTGAAGCTCCTCCGTCTTCTTCGTTCCTCTCGTTATTATTTCCTACATGCGCGTACTCACAGCGTCGAAACCGGCGCGAACAGGGGCCAAGAAGTCCTCGCGGTGGAACGACGAGGAACATCGCGTTACTCGGAGCCGGCGAGACGAATCGGCGGGTTCCGTGACGTGTTCCGCGAGCGTGCTTTAACCGTAATCGTTGATTCCAATCCGTCCAGCCACCGGAGATCCCGGAACACGCACGTAAGAAGACGATGACGCAGAAGAACGGAGGAGGAGGAGGGCTGGGAGGGAACGTGAGAAAATGAAGGGTGATTTATTTGAGAAACAAACGGCGGGCGTGGAATGGCCGAAGAAAACGCGATGGTTAATGTTACGGAACGGGAAGAGACGTCGAAGAGCAGACGAGAATCCAGCCGACCGATGAGGGGATAGAAGAAACGGGAAGAAATAAAGCGTTCGTCGGAGCGACGAGGGCTGGGTTCACGAGACTGCTGCACGCGAGTTGAAAGCGAAAGGGGCCGATGAAAAGCAATCTGTACGTTTGCTTTCCGTGCGAGTCAATGGCATAGTTGCGGGAGAGCGCCGAGATTAGTCCATAGACGGGCTGGCCTCGTTAAAGGAAGGCAGTAACATACTATAATCGGCATAGTGGATCGCCGCTACTGCGAGCAGACCGGAGAACGGACGCACGTCCATGCTATCTCGTTACATTGTTCCGTGTGTACACGTGTTCCGCGCGGAAACCGACCGTGTACCGATCCAAATCGATACCATTGGAACGCGTTCGATGCAAAAGGCGCGTCGTCGAAGAATGCCACCGTGGTTCGTTGGCTGCAGCCTGTAGTTAACGCTTATCGTCTACTCTTGTACGTAAGCACACGATTTTGGCCTCTAATAGTCCGTAGCTACAGGAATTCTATCTTATTTTACATTTACCTGGGTCCACTTTTTAACCCGTTGGGCTCTTAACTACCAACACCGCAAAGATCGTGCTTAAAGACTTTTTACTCGAACAGCCAGCACTATGTACGCAAAAATTATCATCTCTTGAGTTATACTTTTTATTCCTACGTTCTAGTGAAAATATTAGCAGTTAGTACTTATCGTCTTTTTATACAGGAATACGTAATGAGAAAATGTTCAGTTTCTGACTCCCAAGTAAACTTAAAACGCAGCATGTTTATTTCGTAATGAATTTCTCGACAAAAGTTTTTTCCCCCGTTTCTCCTACTTTCCCCCCTTTTTTTTTCTCCCTGTATAACGTCCCAGTGTATTGTTTTTCAACTTCCCTCCGGGTCACCACTTCTGCGTGTCGACTCCGCTTTTAACGCGAATTAAGCTCTCGCGCAGTCGAAAGCGGAGGGACGAAAAAGAGCCTGTTTAAAAAACGGGTCATATTTTGCCTCGCGTTCTAAAAGTGGCGTGCATAAAAGGCGAGGCGTGTCGACGTGGAAAGTCAGCGAAGCTGGCTAAGCTAGCCGAAGCACAAAGACAACTGGAAAAGTCGCTGGAAGCGTGCGGTAGGACGTGGCAGAGGAGGCAGAGATCGAGCCGAAGGAAACGAATGACGCCCGAAGCGGGCAACCCTTATCTAATTAGTTCCTTCGGGAAGCATGAAACCCGAGCGACTCCAAACTCGACTCGTAAGCGGCATGGTCTCGTTAAAACAGAGCTCGCTGCTTCGAGGGTGCTCCAGGCTAATTGTCATCCTGCTACCTAGGCGGGCGATAAATTCTCACCATCGTGGCCCAACCGCCCGCGACTTCCAGCCATCGGCCAAGAAGACGCGTCGAACCGTCCAAGCAGCTCTTGATGGCGCGCCGAGTTTGGATGCCGCTCGGATCCGGCTAAATTCACGTTAACCCGACATCCGCGGCGAGGCGACTCGCCGGCTCGAAACGGCTCGACTAACAAGCGGAGATTTCACGCGCGCGTGCACAGAGACAAACATGCGAATCACCGGGATCCTTCCCTATCCAGTAGGCAGGGACTGGCCACGTCGACGATTCGTTAAACGTCGGTTCAACGTTATCAAGCGGTCGTCGTTTGCGGTTTACCATTTTCCTATCAGTGAGAAATCATTACGAACCCTTGGTAGACACGTTGGTTTGACTTAACGTTCAATGCATTGGGTGGACTGTTTAAGAAGCTGAGTGACAAAACTTGGATCTTGGTAACAAAAGGAAGGCAACAGTTGACCGAGTGCAGTATATATTATGCGAATGTCCTTCTCAAAGCCATGTTAAGCCATCTACCTTCTTTGCCACCTTTATGGCAGAAGAATAGAGGAGAAACGTCTTAATTAACGTTGGAAGTCGAGCTCAGTCCAACGAAGTAGGAAGGCCGATAATTGCACGGATTTGATAAATTTCTCGGAACGACGTCCGCGGAAATAATTGTTAGCGAAGCGTCTCGTCTAACAAGCGGAGAGACTTGGCGCGAATACACACCCGCGCCCGCACGGATAGACACACGAGCCACCCTGCAGAAGAGCTGAATCCTTTCATACGTGCTCAGGGTTGACGGTTGGTCGCACGATCTACTCATTAGACGACGGGACTTCCCTCTTCGCTTGTAATATTCATCAAGCGCAGTGGGATATCCGCGTTAAGAGGAACCGAAGGAAAACGCCCAAGCGTCGGATCGAGATTAAAAGGGAGGATTTATCTCGAAGAAGAGCGCGCCGTCCTCGCGGTTCAAAAATGTTCTCGAGCAGGACGAATTAAACTAATAATCCAGCGTCAGAAGACGATCTTATACCGATGCTTCAATTAAAAGGAGGCTGATTTTCGGGGAGCTTAAAATTTCTAAACTATTCTTTGATTTGCGAGGACGTCTCATATTATTTCGCATCTTTTCACATTTTTGCTAATAACAAATATGAATGACTTATGCGTCGCTTTACGTGGAACACCTCGTGTGCAGAATAATCTATTCCAGTTCTCGATTATATAGCATTCGTCCACGGAGGAAAAAGTGCTCATTTCCGTGACGCAAAGTGCGCTCTTTGGATGCCGACTCGCCGCATGGGTAAACATTCCGCAGCGCCGTGAACGGTGCAGCGCGCGCGCGTATCGTTAAACAGAAAAAGGAAAGGCTTCGTTAAAATCGCGCGGTTTAAAAGCGGATAATTTGTGCACGGCACAAAGTGCGAGAGGGAGGTAGAGGAGAAGAAAAAACATGCCATACTCATTCCAACCCGCGATTATAAGCACGTTCACACGTAGATACGGGTCGTCGCGAATCATTATACGTTTATCCACTCAACCCCATGCCGCCTCATTGAACCGCATACTTCGAATGCTTTCCATAACGAGCGCCGTGCGACGAGAGTTCGACAAATTTATTTACTCGACTTGCGCCTCGCTCCCTACCCCCTGCGCCCCTTCGCGCCCTTTTCCTGCTCCCACTGTCCTGCGTGGCGCGCGCGTTCCCTCTCCATTTGTATAGCCACGTTGTTTGCACGCGGCAACGCGATCCAGATAATTAAAAAGTAATGACTGAAATACCGAAACGAACGAGTGTATTACGCGACCGATTGCGTGGAGCGTTTTCGTCCGCGCGGACCGCGCCCGGTGTCGCTGATTATGATTTAATTATTAATTCCCTCATAACGATAGTAATAACGGAATAATTGCGTCGTTAAGGCCGGTAGACAGGCTAATTGCTATTAAAAATCTGACCGCGGGAGAGGGAGCGGATTAGCGGGATACGAAACGTTGATTCTGCTAAAAAATTCAGCATATCTAAGCGTTATCGCTTTGTATGTTTTATGTTTAACAATCTTTCCGGGCGACAGTGTCAAAGTGTGTAAAAGACATCTGTCGAGAGATTCGTGTGCCCTGCATTTTTCTCAAACTATTTTTCTCAAACTATTTCTCAAACCAGTGTCATGCAGTTCTCCCCGTTAAACGGGACGCTGAAGGAGTAATACCTCCGCGATTCAACCTTAAAGTTT
The DNA here is from genome assembly GCA_910592295.1 of Andrena haemorrhoa. Taxonomy (NCBI): domain Eukaryota; kingdom Metazoa; phylum Arthropoda; class Insecta; order Hymenoptera; family Andrenidae; genus Andrena; species Andrena haemorrhoa. The sequence goes on from OU342943.1 coordinate 11,588,668, forward strand.
CCTCGTTAAGCTGCCCTCGGAGGGCGAGGCGAGCGAGGCGGGCAAGAGGAGGCAAAGGTTTTCCGCGGAAAGGACCAAGGAAAGCGCGAGAGCGCGGCCGCGCGATCGATGTTTGCCCGCGCAGCCTGACAATTCGAGGTTACGCAAGAAGCCAGGAAACACTCGACTCGGACAAGGAAAATATGCTCGGGCACTCTCGGGCATCCCATCGAGAGGACTTCAAGTCAGGTCCAGAAGAGCACAACTTGTTCTTGACGGATGTGAGAGCGTCTCTTGACTCTCGGACGTGGACGTTAACGGGACGATTTACGAATTAGTATACACTCGTTGGAATGGGCGCGCGATTGCAACCACGTAAACGCATTCTCGAGGAACAAACGAGGCTGCACAGTGGGCCCCCTTCACCGAGGGGGGGACAACGAACAGAGAGCTCTTTAGTCTCCTTCGTATAGAGAACCACCCTTTAATGCGGATTTCTTGACCGAGCTCCAGGAATAATGGTGCAAATAGGACCAATTGCGCATTGTTCGCGTTTCATTTGTAATAATAATTAGAGCGACACAACAATACGTGAGCAGAGAAGGATTGAAACGGACATCTCCTTCGGCATAACTCGTTATTATCGCGATAACTGTTCCAACGCTGTGTAGTAACATCAAAAACCAAAAGCGACTGTTAGTCGGACGGCTTTCAAATTGCCGTGCGCTTTAGAAAATGAAAAATCGACCGCGTTAAGCACGAATCTCGGTAATAAATGCGGTTAATTGTTCAACCCCCCCCCCGACGATAGACCAGCGAGATAAAAGTGGAACGCGGTTCCACTGAAAAAAAGTACTATCTCCACGAATGCATCTGCGTTTCCTGGCGATGCTCGGCCGAATGAAGGGTATAAATGACGGACAATTTAATATTTTACCCGCTCCTAGCGCCGCCCCGCCGCCGTTATCTCCCCACTGTGCTACGCAGAGGAGCCGGATGGGAGCAGATAGGGTGACACCAGCGTTCGGTGTCCTGCACGCTGCGACCAACGGGGCACGACTATAAATACGCACCAGAACCGGCATAATATAATTATCTACGTGATATATGGAGCCACTCGGCCATTTCTTAGTGGCAGCGTTTGTCATCCAACGCAGATGACACGGTCGATCTGTTGGCTTTATAGTTTACACGCCCAGGACACACGCTCCGCTTTCTGCCCCCCTCGGAAAAATCGAGTATTCAGACAGTTTAATAAAACCGTCTATTTCCGGAGCGAAAATGCCAGCGGGCTGCACGCGACAACTTATGCCGCGACTTTTTCAGCTTCTCGTGAATAAACATTTCGCACATGCATGCACCAGCTCCAAGCACGAAAAGCGAATGTCATTTGGACGGATTCGTTAATTCTCTAGAGCCTTTATATACGAGAAATGCAATTTCCGTTCCTCTTTACAAGATCTCCGAATAAAAGTATGTGTATATGCATTTCCTAGTGCACTAATTTGCGTTAAACAGCAAACAATCAGGGGTTTTTATTCCTACTTAGCTACTGGGCTTCTTGATGAAATGGGCTTTTACAAGCGACTAAAAGCATAGGTCCAGATAGAGAAATCGATTCTAGGACACGGTGACTGCTCAGTTGGCATTCGGAACAGGAAGGGAATTTCAATTTAATGGAAGTTAAGTATTCGCGTATCCTTCTTAAAACGACTAAATTAATCAGAACGATCCATTTTACAAAAGTGCCTACATTAAGTAAAAGCACATTCCCGTAAATAGATCACAACTGGGTACCACGACCCGATCCTCCCTCCTTTCCTCCTGCTTTGTCCGCTGGTCCGACCGAAAAATGGAGAGTGTTACATCGACGCCAGGGATCGATTGCTCCCTCCAGCCGCGGATATACCAATATTCAATTAATCATTTTAGTTCATACCGCGGGGTTTCGGGAAGCGACAAAAGCGCGAATCGATGGACACCAGCGAAGCGTGACGGAACGGGCCAGACAATACGTTTCCCGTCGATGAAATCTCTCCGAACAAAGGCAAGCGCGCTATTTTTTCCCCCCCGCCCGCGTAGATGAGCCTGTACAACTTCAGTTTCGAATTAGCAAATGAAAAAGGGACAGCAGGGCTCTCGTCTAACCCTGGCACAGCGATCGAAACAGGACGGCGCAATTAATTACCTACCGTGTCGCGAATTTGAAACATTTTCCTGCACAGCTCGCTCAAACGTCAGATGTTTGTGGCTCGGAATTGAAAGCTGAGCGAACTAAAACGCTCGTGTCACCCTTTCCAAGCGACTATGAGAATACGAATGACCTTTGAGCTGCGATCCGGTTTCGGAAACAGATCAGGTTGATATCCCATTAGGAAGCACGTCTGCTTTATTGACCAGCTGCCTGTATTTCTATATTAAACGTGACACATATACGAGTAAAATGATTCTCGCGCGCGTCGGGCCCCGTTTCCCCCAGAAAAAGCGTCGAGGGACCACGACGGGGCGTGTCAACGGCGATCGCGAGCGAATGGTGGCCCATAATTGTGCCCAGGAAGCGAAAACACGGAATGACCCATGGGACCGAATGAAAATTAGCAAGTCAAAGCGTTGCTTCTCGTCGTCGAGCCGGCCTCCCCCCCCCCCCCCCCCCCCCCCCCCCTCAATTCTCGCGGATAATGCGTACCCCTGTCGCGACGAAATCATGGTTTTCGAGGCGCAGCTTAATCTCGTCGCCCTTCCCAAATTACCGGGTTCCGTCCATCGCGACCCGGCTGCGTCGTAATTTGTAAGTGCGCCTTGATCCCAACGCACCCGTCCCTCCCCTCGCGCGCTCTCCTCCGCCCGTGTCTTTGGCATTTCCATGACGAAATTACAGATCAGCCGGGCTACAGCGCCGTGGAACTCCGTTTTCTCTCCATTAGCATTCTTTCCAGCTGTCATTACACCGATTCCTATTTCGGCCTCGGCTGGAATTTAAAGGCAATTAACACGCGCCACGGGGGAGACGCGATAAGAGGCGAGCGTGGGCGTGTGCGTGGCTCTAATGTAACCTTCCTCCGGCGGCCGGAGTAACTCTTACGCCCGTGCCCGCTGGTGTAATGCAAGTATTTCGATATTTCCAGTGGAAATGGCCCGCTTCGATGTTTCCTGCGGCGATTGAGCAATAACTCGTCACGCGGCCGTATTTTCCTGTGAATTTCTTGCGCAACTCCATTCGAATTCGTTTCGTGAGAGCTCCGAAGAGTGCCGATACTTTGCCCCGTGACATATCGTTGGCGAGCAGGGGATTGATTCGAACGGGGTCGATACGTACTCCGATAGCCATTCGCGCAAAGTGAAAATCTAGAGTATCTTATTCCATTCTCATCGCGAGTATTGCCGTTTGTAGGTGGAAGTAAAGAATATTCGAATAATTATTCGCATTCGAAATTATTCGAATATTAGGTAGAAGTTCCGCATGTCGGTAGTATATACAATTCGTCGATGGATATGAAAGTGCTTCGATAGGGGCCAATTTTATTGACAGACTTCACAAATAAAGAGGTTCTACGTTCGATGTGTGTATATATGTATGTAACATTGTTCCAATGGGTTGGTATTTTGTTAGTTAATTTTTATTTACTTCTCCGTGCCTACCGACTTAATTTTCACCATGTATGTGTGTTTGTATGTATTATGTTTGTCCGCGAATTTCTTCGTAACTACTGAACCGATTTGCGTGAACCTTACTGCATTTAGTTTAACTTCAGTCAGCTTAGGTCGCGGAGAAAGAATTATCAAAATCGGATAAGTAGTTTTGAAGTTACACCAAAAATAAAAAATCTGCTTCATTAAGCGACTTCATTATTTAAATAAATGAAGTTATATAACTTAAGTAACTAAAAAGTAAGAAATCAAAAAAAATTTACAAATTTTAAACAGACTTAAAAAAAATAAAAATGCGCTAAAAAGTGAAAAATTATTTTGTTCCTTATTTAATCTAAGACTCTCAATTTTTCTAAGTCGGCGCCAGATTTACACACTGCAGATGATAAGGCGCCGACATAAAAACGTCGAGAGTTGAGAATTAAACAAGGAACAAAATTATGTGTTACTTATCAGCGCATTTTCATTTTTGTGAAGTTGCTATTCATTTTTTTTTTAGTCCATGTTCATAGATACGCATTATCCCGAATTCCTTGCAGTCCTGGCTCGTACGTGGGACAATCGATACAGCTCAATTAATTTTATTTCGTTCCCGTAGATTACCTGTCACCAGATATCTCGCGGCCCGCAATGTGCAAGGAATCAGATAAACGCGGGAACACGAATGGATACGTTATGGATACATGTATTTAACTAAAAATCATTCGATATCGATGCGATTACTGTAGTACAATGGATACACACGTCAGCTTCGCAGCCGAGCTCAGTTGAGAATATTTACAACAGAGAACAGAGCTATAGAAATATGAAACTAAATAAAAGGCCATATCGTATCCTGCAAAGGAGCAAGAACTAGCGTAGCGTAAACGTGGGAATCAATGTTCGTACAATTAGTTGACCAATTAAATGCCCAATTAATTGTATCTCGACTATATAGAACCCTCCTGAGGAACAAAGAAAAGAGAAAAAAACGAGGATGGTATAATTGGAATCGTATAAAGAAACACGAAGTCAAATGTATGAGGTTTTCGTTCGTTTTCATAGTAGGTACGAAGTTGAGGTAATAGCTCTAACGGGGACGTGTACTCACTGAGAAATAGCGAAGCAAAGTTTACGTCGGATTAGGATAATTGGGGGCCGGGGTGTCACACGTCGATTCCAGGCTAGTAGACCAGAGATTCCGCTCGGTTAGAATTAGCAGGCTCTGTCGGCCGATTATATTAACGCGTGCGTTAATCACGGCGCCGCTGTTGCTTTACATCCTAACCCTAATCAGGCTGAAAATCAGCACCCCCGGAGGTGGAAAACGAAGAAGTAGCTAAACGCATACGCGTTGAGAACCTGGGCGAACGGACACGTGTGCCCGACACGCACCGTGGCACCGCAAGGTATGGCCACACGAGGAACATGGTCACGCGCACAAGCGGCACCTATGAACGGAAACAGATAAAACACGTGATTCGATGACTAAAGAGAAAGGGAGTCGTGCGAGATGCCTGCTGGATGAGGATGGGACGTGCTTGTGCTATAGAATTAACATATGTCGCGATCACCACGGGACACCTCCATCACCGAATTCGATTCTCAACGGGTGCCACTCGAAATGGCCCTACCCACGTGAAGTATCATCTTCCACGAGGCTTTCACAATTGTCTTTTTATGTTTGCCGGTACCCGTTCGTAAGTTCTATGAGAGAAAAAATTGGGGACAGAGGAGCTCGTAATTCAGCTTCAAAGGAAAGAAACCCTACGCTCAGTTTGTGCGTTAACACCAACTCCTTAATTGACCAGCAGCTTAAAATAAGTTAGATCGATACGAGACACGAGATCTACGCGGGAATATACGAGATCGTATCGCGCGGCTCGCAAAACGTGAATTCGCGTGAGCGGGCTATCCATCGAGAGCGGTTCTACACGGCTGATATCGCCTTATCTGTTACTCTGATATAAACTGTGACCTGACAATTCGAGTCCTTCGAAGCTCGCGAGCTAGGTGTCTGACGTCATTATCGAGCCTCCCTTATTGTTAGATGCGCAAAGCTTGATAGCTGAGGAAGAAAGTGGAAACCATGGCAAGTGGGAGAAACATATCAACGAGCACTTTATCTCCTTCACTGCTAAAAACCTAATAGCTATGCAAAGTATTGCACAGTGGGGTCTCTAAGCGTAAGAGGTAGTCAGTCGACTATTTCAGCTTCAAAAAATCGATTTTTTTCACTGATTCTGAAAGGCTGATCCTTTATGAACATTTTAAACGAAATTTCATGAAGAAATTCAAATCATTGTAGACGTTATAGCAGCGAACGTAATTGAGTGCACCGTCCAGTAACGGCCTCGCAGAGCGGTATTGGCACGAAGGACTTAACTTTGAAGCCGTTTTTGTCGAAACACCATTTTCAGACACGGTGTACATCATAAGTCTTGAACCAACGAATATTTTCTCTTGAAATATTTACTGGACGTGTGGAAGTCCTACCTTTACAGAGTGGAATTTCCGCATCAACGTTGGATGTTTGCAAAATATTTTATGACCGATCAAAGACAATTTTTTCCCGTAAAAATGTGGAGAGAGAAATCGATTCGTGTGTAACTGCCACAATTTTTGTTTAAACAGTACTCTAGAGCAGAGAGACGCCTACTTAGAACAGTGCAATAAAGAATGGTCCGAAGGGCATTGCCCAAAGCAGAGACCGCTCCACCAAAACTGCCGAATTACACCGCGAGAGATTATGTTCGCCAGTAGCCATCTAGAAGCACGCAACACCCGGGGAGTTGTGCTCGCGTGATTCCCTCGCGGAGGCGACGGGCGGAGAGCACGCGCTCGTCTGCCGCCAGCCGCAGGAAAGAAGGAACGAAGGGTAGGAAGGAAGGAAGGAAGGAAACGCGAAGGAGACGAGGACGCGAACGGCCTCGCGGCCCAGACGAACACCTTCCAGGGAGAAACTTAAAGGAGATAGCCGGTAGAGATCCTGGCGCAGGACAAGCGTGTAATGTATAGCCGTGCCGCTGCTATCCGCGGGCACCATCTCTGTGGCCCGTCGGGCGTCGGGCTATGCCCCTCGCGACAATCTTTTCTCACTTTGCGAAGAAGAAGCCATCCCTCAACTTATGGAAATTCGCTGCGCCCCGCCCCCGAAACTTTCCAACTGCTGTTGCTGCTGATGTCGCTGACGCCGACGTTGCTCGCGCGACTAGCTGACACTGTCGCCCGTATCGAAACACGAGGATAGGCCGACACCGACGGTCCTCCTTTTTCCTCCGTGATCTCGTTTCCCTTTTAGGGCTTACGCGTGACGTAGCAGGATGTAACATGCTAACTTTTGCCACGTATTCGCGCTCCCAGCACGTCCTGCGCCTCCGAGATACGTTTCTCCGGCCGGCCGATTCGTTTCCACTGATTTATGACGGACTTCGGGGAGCACAGCTCCGCGCCTTGCAACCAGCCATTTGTAACCGAACCGGCTGTTTAGCTCGCGACCGATGGAACACGGCGGAATTTCGATCCGTCACCGGGCGAAATTTACCAACGAGGCCACGCGAAGTTTTGCGTGCCGAGTTTAACGAGACCTTGTAGGTAAATAAGGAACGGAGGTATTTGACACGTGTGCAGCTGTTTGCGCAGAAATCCAATAGCGTACGAAAAGTCAAAGTGAGATAGTATGTACTTTTCAGAACACTGTGCATTCAGAGCGTACAAAGCTTCTGGTGCAACAGATAGAGTGGAAGTATAATACAGCGCAGATAGTAAGAATATTTGTGATTGTACGCGATTCACCCTTCCCTCGCTCCTAAATTTTCAGCGAACGAATTCGAATGAACTTTGCGTTAGATCTTTGCCCTTTGAAGGGCTTAAACATTTACTACGATTTCGGGGTAGCTACAAAGGGAGGGACCAATCCGAGCGAAGATCGACGATCCACGGTAAATGGAGGGCTTCTCGTCAGCCTGCAAGAATAACAGATTCCCTATCTTTCACTTATTAAAACTGGTATAAGCGCTCGATCTCCCGAGCAAGCATTGGCATCCAATCATCCGTTCTTTGAAATCACCGCGTCTGCTTTACGTACTGTAATGTACTCCATCGCAAGGCAGCCTTTACATTGAAGAGTTTCCACCGCAATGCGTTGAAAGAGAAGAAGAAACGTCGAGACTGAACTGCACGAAAGCATCGGGAATATCGATTCACCGTGAGTTTATCGTGAAAGAGTGGAAACAAACATTAAAATCCTCCCCGGGAATTAATTAAACAGTAACGGGAACGGAATAATAACGAAAGCTGGCGTAGCGTTCCGAGCTTTCAAGATAAGCGTAATTTCTCCGAGCTTAAATTAATGTTTTCGGGCGCGTTTAGAAATTCATTCGTGCTCCCTTTTCGCCTAGCCCGAGAATAAAAATCTCATTTCCCTCATAAAGCAATATATCTCGCTTTTATACGGACCGCGGCGTGTATCACGTAACATCAAGATTACAGCATAAAAACGAACCTTCGCCGAGCTTTTATTTCTCATCATTTCCGCGCCATATTTTTTATCGTGCCGTGGCGCGATCATTCCTCCTTCGGCACGGATACACCGTGAAGATGGTTTCGCCTCGAGATTTACAGACATCCCTGATATCGCGACCAGGCGAGAGCGGGCACGAGAGAAAAAGCGGAGAAGGAGTGGACTTTTCCCGCCGTGGATGCCGTGCAAAGAGTTTCATTCAAACTTTTCTTATTTCCGACTCGGCCGCGCTACACGACAATGCTCTTAAATTCTCAGTCTTGCAGGCTGGACAGTGCCATTATACTTCGGGCGCTTCATAAGAACCGTTTGACCGGTCACTGCGAAATTGGGTCAGTTGTCCTCGGTGCAAGGGGTAAACGTCGTGACGTACACGGTGTGTACATTTCAATTGTCGAAAACAACGATGCTGCGTTTCTAAGAGGTACCTACGTATTGGGCCCGTGTTGTTTAATATAATAATTAATTGAAGAGTCCTTGCAGAAAATGCTGTAAGTGCCAAAATGAAAAGAAAATAAATTTTTATTGCAAATCTTCTACGCGCCAATGGTAATACCGTAGTATAGAATTTGATTTTTGCCATTTACAGTGTTTTCTACAAGGACTCTTCAATTGTAGAAAGTAGGAACAGTTTTGTTCTGGATTTTATTCCTGCCACTTCGTTTGATTATACTCTATCAGGTAATTGTACCTTCGCAAACAAACCTATCATCCAACGTGCGCAACTGTAATACGAGGAGGAGGACTACATGTATAATCTGGATGAATGATCATTTGACCAACCCATGAGTCATTGTAGGTGCTATCGTATCTGAGACACGCTCCCTCCATTTCTTTTTAAATGAATCATACTTTTCTCCATTTAGGCGTATCAATTAGTCACAGGCAAACCTGACACGTGGAACGGTTCAACACCGCTCGCAATACAATTTTAATTATTGCGGGCAGTGTCGAGGATATTCTCGAAAGTACAATGAGATTTAACCAAAACGCGCTGTGCACACACGAATTTATTATATTTCTGCAATTTTCTATCTATCCCCTGCTTTTTATAAACAGAAATCACGAGCTGCATTTCACCGACTCTAAATACGCCATTGCAAAATTCGGACGAGGAAATCGGAATCCAATGACGGTCGTGTGTGTGTTTTTAAAAAGTTCCCCTGCCCTCGCAGTGCGCCGAAATTTCGTCCCGGCCTCGTCGGTGTTTCACAGTCGGCTGAACGACGAGTATTTTCCACTGGTATCAAGATAAACATTCGCGGGCTCACTTTTCCTCAGGAGAGTGGCTTGATTGTGAAAATTCGAATTGCAAACGGCCGGCGAATATTGGGGGCGTTCGGCATACATATTGCGTACGCAGCCGAAAGCGGGATACGCAGATTAAGCACTCGACTCGTGAATAGGGAATTTCTAGGAGCAGAAACTCTCGGGAACAGTCGCGAAACAGCAAGTCGCTACCCGGACAATCGAAAATTTGGAAATGGAAATACGTGGCGCAGTATGTAACCGGGTCAGAAGCAGCAAAAAATTTACGATCGACGTAATTCCTATCCGTTCTCCTACCTCCTAACGAGCAAAATCCATCGTTTCCCTCGCCTAATTACAGCTACACGCGATTCCCCCTATTTATCCGCCGCTAATCTCTTGAAAACGCGAAAACGTCGTTCGCATACAAGAACGTGTACCCACACCATTGCCCTAAAGTGATCCACCGGCGATAAAGGCGAATATTGGACGTGTAAACCGATAAAACATCACGCAACAACACGATGAAATAAGTGATCGATTTCTTGATATTCGCATGGCGGCATTCGTCTACCAACCGTATGAATAGCCCCGGCTCACACTATTTCCGTAATAAACCGCAACGATTGCTCTTCGTGGGTAAACGGCCGAGGAAAAACTGCTGGGACACGGTAACTTGTAAACTCGCAATTCGATTGCATGCACTCGCTAAAGCAATTTTTTCGAGGGCATGTAATCATTTTGGCGCGCAAACGATGCTTCCGCGTTGCGGGAGACAGCATCCGGCCGAAACACTAGGCAAACGGGCATCGAGAAGCTTAGATAAAAGGGAATACGAAGAGCAGACTATCTGCATGTTTACTATTTCGACGAAACGAAAGATCATCGTAGAAATCTAATAAAATGAAAAGGGACTCAACGATCTGAATAGTGTAACATTCCCCTCACAGTAAAATAGATGATTAACATATTCTGTTGTCAATCTAAGAAATTTCTTCTTCATCGACTCGATGAAGAATACTGTGCCAGAAATTTGGAGTTCAAAGATGTGCAAAGTGACATCCAATGAGCACAAAAATGTTCGTAGCCCCGTGTAAAATGACCACCATTTCATGGTTGAATATCGATGACCTAGATATCAAACGCGAATAAGCGAATTGGACAAAAACTTTGGAGCGTATTCGCTGATCTATCTTTCGCTGATCTACGTGAACCGATCGTGCGATAGATTCGACAGGTATCGCGTAGATAGATCGTCCTCGTTTCCTTTCCCTCGAACCGCGTACTCGACCGAGGGACATCGATGTCAACAAAGAGATTCCACTGTAGGATCTCTTCAACTCCTCGAAACGTAGGATCTTATCCCTGTCGCGGCGGTCGGTGGGAGTTAGGCGCAAGTGCGCCTGGGTTCGCGATTCTCGCGCACAAAAAGCGTGTAAAGAAGGCTAGAGGAGAGCGATGGGTTGACAGAGATAGTACTTACCACTCGGTATAGGGGAGTGCCGTGAAGTTGCCGCCGGTTTTTAATAGTTGCGAAGCTCCTCGGCCAGGGGATAGGACAAGTGCCGCGAAGAATCTTATCTTAACGAGGTATCTTGCCAGCGTCGGGAAGAAGGGTAAATCTATCTCGTATCACTTTGTCGCCCCGTCCGCGCACTAAGCGTGTCACTCTCACTCACCACCAATCACGGCCCAGAGTCGACGAATCGTACGAGCGTGGTCCCAAGTTTTTTCACCAAGCGTTCCTCCGATTCGACCGCCCACCAGTGACACCAGCAGCGACAGCCACGGCGAATAAGAGGCAAGGCAAACGTTTGCACTCCGAAATCGAGGACAGAGTTTCTACCGCCACCGCCGGTCCCAAGGAAACCTCCGCGCTCCGTTTGTTTACGCCACGCGAACCGCGCTACCGTCCGATGACGAGTACACGCTTCAAGCGCGATGCTTTCGCGCACCGTGCCACCGTGCGACTCTCGATGCTTGTTTATAGAGAGACGCTGGCCGCACTCGGAACTGGCGCGCCACGGTCTCGTCACAGGCGAGTAACGTTAAATTGTCACGGGGGTAGAGGAGGATGGGCACGTAACACGGTCCAGCTCCAATATTCACTACCACGTGAATAGCAGAATTCGCTAAGTCAGAATCGACACGCTGCTAGCGGGCACGGGTTCACACTGACGTCCTGGAGCTGTACTGTTTGATACTAAAGTCCGACGCGACTACAGAATACGGCACGGAGCATGCAAGCCAACCGCACGGTACGGCTCTCGCCTGTGAACTGAACACCCGTCGCGACCTGAGGCCGGGACTCGACTGGTTTCTGCTAGGGAATCTCCCCACTCTGCGTTCTCTTCTCGCGCGACCCTAGGCACACCAACCCCTCGGCCAGCGCTCTCGCTTGCCCCGTTTGTCCCTCTCTTTCTCCTCGCACCCTCATCCCTCTCGTCGTCCTTTTGCCCTTACCCTACCACGCTTCATTTCTTTTTCTCTCTCTCGCTCTCGGTCCTCCCAGTTTATCCTTCTCCTGGCTATGCACGTTCCAACTGCCTAACGCCGACCCTTCACGTCCGAGACCAACGACCACCCGTTTCTTCGGCATACAGTGTGCTTCGGAAATAGAAGCGCAAAGCAGATGGGCGATTATTCTTGCTTCCAGTGGAGTTGATTTCTACCTTTGGTCTTTACTAGCTATCTGCCAGCCAATTCAGTGCTGTAGTTGCAAACTTAACTGAGCAGGGGAACTCGATTTGTTGGTATTGGTTTCAATATTATTATTTCTACTTTTCCCCTGATTGTACTAACTACAGTTATGAAACACCCTGTGTACACGAGTTATGCAATCCTTTCTGAATACTTCTTTCTTCTTCGGTTTCCCCTCACTTTGGTCTTCTCCCTTGCGTCTCCATTTTCCCGCGCTCCACTTCGCGTTCTCGGTGTTCCTCGACATTGCCTGACGTCGGGGTCCACTTTCTAAGGACTTTTCGGATTCTATTCCGCCCCTTCAGAAATATTTTGGCGCTGGTACACCCTCGCAGTCAATACGAGTCAACTCGACTCGACTCGATCCGACCGCATTGAAGGAGGAGCAGCGAAGTGCCTCGGTCAATCCCGGGGCACATGCTCGCCACTTCGACTCCTTCCATTCTTCTAGGATCAGAGAACGAAAGGGGGAAGAGAAGGAGGGAAACGAGGACGAAGAACCGGAACACACTGGTAGGGGAGCTTTTTATCATACTCGCGGAGGAAGGATTTTCTCGCGAGCAAGTGCACGAAAGTGTTTTGACCCTTCGTGTTTGAGAGCAGCGCGATGGCCCTTTCAAGGATAAGGTGGCTTACATAGCGGTATGGTCGGGATCGAACATTGAAAGAACCCTCGAAATCGCTTCGTTTTGTGTAAAAGTGATAAAGGGTGATAGAATCATCATTTCAGAACAATCGAATCGAAGGGACACGTTACTCGACTGTTCAAAACGGAAAGGTCTTCTGCTCGTTTTTCATCAGTGATGACTCTGGAAAATAATTAACATTTCTCAAAATTGTGTTACAATTTGTATGTGCCGACGCTGCAAATTCTTGCATCGCGATATCAAATTTCTCCTTCCCCGAATTTCAGGTGAATACAAGTATTTATGGTACACGTACATAAATAGAGTAAGTCCTGGATAGTTGGACAATTTTCTGGAAAACATATCGCAGCATTGTTGGTTTTCGGATTTTTGTTGTTTTGAGCAAATTAAAGCAATGCCCAAATAATTTAGAGTATACATAAATTATACTTTGCGATGAATTAAAATATTTGTTTTCGTTTTCAAACAAAAACATTGACATTGAATCTGGCCAGTCTCTGGCATTGCAACTATCCGGGTAGCGTCCACCCACTTTGGGCGAAACCGATCGTGCAAAATAACAAAAAGCTTAGCTTACAAAAAGTATAATAAATGAGTAAATTAATTGCTATGTTTAATTACATTCGTTTTCGTCCCACTCTTCTAATGACATGACACTTTCTTGTAAAACTGGACTTTCACTCCCTGAATCTGAAGATTCTTCTAACTGTTTTTTGTGTTTGTTCACATTTTTCTTCTTCTGAATTGGAAAGTTCGTTTGTTCCTGATGATGGTTAATTAATGTGATCCTACTGTCCCAAATTAATGTGGTCGAACTGGAGATCAAAATCACGGGAGCGATCGACCACCCTCTCAATATAAAATAAAAACGAATACCTGCGATTTATTGAGGTCATACTTGTAATTTTATGCTTTTTATATTTCCCAATATCGGAATATTGTAAATAAACTCATCTGTCTTTCAAATACCACTGACACTGTAACTCGGTCAAAAGACTACGAGATTTGCATAAAGCCTTGAAGCGTAATTTATACTATTTAAATACGGTTTTGCAACAATTGTCAGAAAATTGGAAAAAAGGAATTAGGTACAGAGTAAAAGATTTCGACCGCGTGTGATTTATATCTAAACACTGTAGGTGAGCGCGAAAGCGACGATGCTTCCTCTGTCCGGCCCGAAAATTAAATTTCTGTGGTCGACTGCGTATGGAAGTGCGAATTTGAGAAAAAGGTTTTATGAATTCTTTCCCAAGTTGAATAAAATCTGTGCCCGTGTGGTAGATTCAGCGTAGAGCGCATCCAAGCGTCCCGCCGCTTTCAATGCATTTACGCAAAGCGACCAGAGATGAAGGTAACATTTCTCTACTCTAAAAAATTCCGCTAACTTGAATAATACATCGATGCAAATCACGCGCATTGCGTGGAGCGCGTCACATTTTCTCTGTATATCTCCCTCGCATTAGCTTTTAAAGTTAAATTCATGATGTGTTATGAATTGAAATCGTTATACAGATGTTTACCGATATCCGCCAATATGTAGTACCTGCTCCTCTCTAACTCTTCAGCAACTGTTCCCTGCATCGTCATGCCGGTTCTGGAACCGAATGGTTGACTCTGCTGTCAGCGTAAGCGAGAACAGCAGAAAATATTCGTAGGTACTTGGGTAACCGAACAGTTTTCGGGTGGAATATATTCTTTTAATGTAGGTACCCAACGACGAATATACATATAAGTACATCCCTAGGAGCCACTCCGCGAAGGATTGCTACGTTCACGGCGCAATGAGCTCTCATCCACCGCGATGCTTAATTCCCACCTTAATCCGTATCTCATTCACTTTCGACTATCATGTTCCAAGTAACTTCTTTTTGTCGTGTAGCTTCGACATTAAATGCGCATCGTAGAGTGAATTTAATTGTGCGTTTCAGCTGACATTCCGACGATCATCCAATTCGGAATGTAGCACACGGCGGGCGTATAAACTCTATGCGCGAATCGGCATGGTTTAGTCCGCATGCTCTGTGAGCTCTCGCTAATCTTCATCATGACGCTCGCATCACACGTGCCAGTCAATTAAACGCTTGTATACGTAGATCCGTTTGCTTCGGGGCAATCCATCCCCGTGCGAGTAAACTCGGAATCGGAACACTTTCGATGTCCACGACGGCAGGGAAAAAGTGTTTGGTACGAGTACAGTGGCATATGTCGCGCAGTAGGTGGATCGTATAATAGTATTCACCGTTGTTTAGCTCACGAACTATGTACATACTCGTGTAGGTACTCTTCCCGGCAGAATGTCATTCGCTTTCCGCTTTAGGTATCTCTTGAACGAACCAAGTTTCATGCTTCCACGAGCAGAAAAGGAGGCACGTGAAATTTAATTCTGCCACCCCCCTCCCCCCCCGCTTCCCCCCGGGTTAAACGTAGTCCCTCTTGAAAATTAGATTTTTTAATGAAAGTTCATTCTCTCTTGAGCCCGTAGCCCTTAGTAGCCGAGGATTAAATTCCTGCCCGGCCGCGTTATGGCTACTTAGTCTTGGATCTTGAAAATTAATTGCTACGTAAAAGACAATATATTATACATCCGTCGCATTCACATTCGCCGAATTATTAACATTTGATAAGTTGCACATTTATAGAGTGCATCGTAATGATTTTACGTATTTAATTCCTTAAAAGATCGATACTATTAACCGGCGAAATGATTCTGTAATTATGAATTCCATTTGATTCCCCGGCGCTAACAGCACGAAATTAGCAGGTAATATAGTGAGATAGAAGCCATCGTTCAAATATGCGCGGCCCGTTGTAATCAATTTTTGATTGAATCGTAACAATTTAATTCGGTGCATCATAGTGATACTGTGCTATTGCATTCACATAGCTACCTAATCATAATGGTAGGTCCAATATAATCCATTTGCTTTGTGCCGGTCCAGTTTTCATGCTGCAAGAATTAAAATAAATAATAATAACAGTGATCTACAGTCAATTAAAGTGTACACGTGTACAAAGTCCGCAACGTTTGGGTCCTCGAGCTTCACAATTGAAAAATATTATGCACCATTAGGGTACAAAATTGCGGGGCTAACGACCCTTCGGTGGGTGACTGTAAATCATCCCACTGCTGGAGGCTCGGTTTAGTCACGGGGCAAAATATTTTGAGGACTTTGAGGAAACTCGAAAATCCCATTTGGAACGGCAATGAACGTTTCACTGTTCGGGAATTACGAATAAATTGCGAATGATATATTGCCACTAAAATAATCCCGTGGAATTCATCTGTTTATGGTGCGGGGCCGGCCTTGCAAACGGAAATTGCAGTCCTTCCTTCCTTCCTTCCTTCTTTCTGTCCTTCTTTCACTTTCGATGGGCCTGCCCTTGAGTCCTACGCACACGTGACGCTAGTGATCGAGCGACCGTAAAGTCTCTGCCTATTGCAATTCCCTACTTTCGCTTTTACGGCACGGCAGTCGGATTACGAAGGCGCTGTCGGGCCTCGTAAAACCCGCAATAATCGTAATTTACATCTGTACCACAGCGCATGATTTACGGGACTTGAGGATTTTCATGAGCCCCAAATAGGTATCGATGCAACCGGTTGGATCACGCGTCGCCTGGTCTTGCATGTAATAATACAGGAGGAATTCCGTTTTATCGCGTCGAAGAATACGCGTGCACGAAGATGCGTGATCATCCTACCACGGCTTTATTATTATAACTTAATCGACGTGGCTCGTTGAGTACTTCGCCGCGTATAATGAACTCGTTTGCGGGGAATATGGTTTTATTGCGCGCGTGGCGTCTGGTGGAGATTTCGCGTTAATATTATTTACGAGATTACCAAAGTGGCAAGCAAGATGCCAAGCGACTGATGGAAAAGTCGCCAATTTGAATATTTCTGCATCGCTTTCGATGCCGCATACTACGCTTCTCCATTCATTCTCTCCCAGCTTACACAAACAGCCGACTTTTCGCGCAATCACCGCGCAGTCATTCATGCCTTCCCACTCGTTCGGTTACCTTCACCACTCCCACGTACTTTGGCGCGCGCCTCGATAATTCTTGCATCACATCTTGCCGAGATCCCTGAAGTAAATGTGCGATCCGGCGTCCTCGTCGAAGATTTCTATTTTCTTTCTACAACCCCAATGTTTCAGCCCCGAGGCAACAGCAATTTATCAACATCCCCGCGGTATCTTTCCCGCGTTACCCCGAGGCACGTAGAATTTTTCTATTTATTAATCACACCTTACGGGTGCACGCATCGATTCAAGACACTCTATCAATTCATTACGCCGCCCCAACTTGCGTACACGAATTTCGTCGAGTCCCTGGAGCACCTTCGCGCGCTCATCGATCATGCTCGGCGACTAAGCCTCGCCGGATGGAAGGGCGAAAAAAAAGGCCGAGCACCTTAACGACCCGGTACGTCTCGTACCGTGGCAACCATACAGAAACACAATTACGGAGTTTTCACCGCGGACGCTTTCACGAGACAGCGGCAAGACGTTGAATTTCTTGCGGCCCTCGCCCGTCTCGGTTCATCCTTCCGGTTTTTCTGCCACCGGGCCGACGATCCAGAAACCGGGCTACGTTTTGTCCGTCAGGTAGAACTTAACGAGTGTGTCTTCGAAACTTTTAAAACCTATTTCACGACTGCCCCGTTCGGAGCGTTTACAATAAGTTGGGCCATTTTTTGCCTCGTCATTTAGCCCGTCGACGCGATGCCTGATGATGGAGGAGCTACGATCAACATTCGGCGCTTTCTGCGTTACAATGCGAAACACTATTTAGCGGCAAATAGTAATTAATAAGACTACGCCTCGATTGCGCATCCAGAGACTATACAACTAAAAATCTGATTTCACATATTACAATTGGGACGTTCCGTTATTAACAAACCACTGACATTCACCAGTTTCTATATTTTAAGCCCGAGTTCCGTTGGCAAAGCGTTCATCCATGTGGCCGTCTCGTTTTGCAAAAAGCGCCGCGCTGTGTCGCCAAAATGAGACCTTCGAGATTCCACGGCAGCACGCAAATACGGAGCGCTAGGCGCACACAGGGACTCAGGGTCGCACGACGTGAAAGCGTAATTACTACGGGCAGGCAGTTGAACGAAGATGAACACGTTTGCCTCCACGGCTGGCAGCCACGCTGCTCGGCCCAGTCGTTCGCGTAGCCGTAGCCCATCCTACGCGATGTCTTTCTCCATTCTTCCCTCGTCGATGCTCCGACGGCCCCCGCCCTCTCGTCAACATCTCCCCGCTCGACCGAAATGACTCTTCGAGGGTGAGAAACACGGAGGATTGCTTCGTGTAACGGCACTCTTGCCAGCCTACCGCACAGGGTAGTCGCCGCGTTCTGTCCGTCTTTCTTCCTCCCCCTTCTTCACCCTTACCCACTGCCCATTAGAACGGCCCCACGTTTTTTTCTTCTTCTCGGACATCGCATCGTTACTTTAACGCCGTATTACGGTGAAACGTGGGGCGCTTCCTCGAGATAATGTTCTCTCTTAAGTGGCGATCGTTGTTCGTTAGGGAAGCGTGAATTTTAGAACGTTCGTGTAATAAAAACAGCGCGATAGCCTGGTGGCGTTGTATCGCCGGCGTTCACCAACTTTCCTTTCACAAGTTCTTCTGTAATTTCCCGGCCGAAGTGTGAACCACGGCGTAAGTTATTGCCTGTTGACATACCTCGTATACGTGAGCGCGCGCGCGCGCGCGTTCCTTACGTTCATATGGGTGACTCGCGGGTTCGCCACGCGCGGCTCGGTTCGGTGAAGCTCGAATCACCGGGACGCAGTGGTACATCACGAAGACGGATTTCGATTAAACCTATCAGAAGCCGTCGCCGATTGAATTTATCCGCATGCAATCTACGTGCTATTAGATAGGTTAGAGGTTCTCCATCAGGTAAGCCAGCGCTCCATTAGCTTCACCAGTAAGTCTAATCGAAATGCCACGCGCAACGGCCAACGGAAAATCCGACCAGTTGAATTACACATTTGCGAACCTAAATAAACCCAAACATCTGACATTGCTGATGCTGAGTCGACATGGCGCGACATATGTACGTAACGAAGAGTAATAGCACAGTCGAGATAGAAGAAACGCAATCGGTTCCGAGAAACTTTAGACGATGGCGAGTTTCAGGCACTTTCGCCTTTTTTTATCCGCCACTTCGCGGATACGTACCTATATAAACGTGGTGGCGTAGAATGCAAGACCCCGAGTCATTGTAACAAGGAATCGACATTTCCATGAAACCCATCAGGAACTTTCACCGATAGGATTTGACAAACGCGGGCTGGTCCCCTAAGTCCGTCAGAGTTGCTGCTCCATCGACAGGGCTGTCGTATAATTCCATTAGTCGCGCGAACGTGGGCGTTCCCACGTTTGTCCTGTCGTGCGAGCAGAGAAGGACCCGGGCATCGTTCAAAAAGTTTGCCGATTACAGCCACTTTACGCGATTAGTGCCGCGAAACATTCAGTGCTGGGCTTTCCTCGATCGTCCACCCTCCCCCCTCGCCAACCTGCACACTCGAGGACTAGCGTCGTGCCTCAAACTACTTGTAAGTTTGAAAATATTTGCGTATATCCTTATTACAAAGTTTCATGATCGAGTTGAGTGGTGGGTAGGGATAAGGGGGAAAAAAGTTCACAGGACTGGCAGCAGAGAGGAAAATGTAGAGGCGAAGTGGGATGAAAAATTTGTGCAAGTCTATTCGCTGGCTTAAAACATTTTCTGACGGTGCATATTAAATAAGCGTACTGTGACAGGGTTACTGGGACCATTAAGGACCTCCAGCCTTTGATTTCCTCTAACCTTTCGTCCATTGGCAGAATAAATGATGAATGATAGACGAAATAGTTTCGCAAAACAGTAATTTTTGTACAGAAGGCCCGTTTAGCTTTAAGCTTCTGCACTGAAGGGATCCCTGCCTCGTATATAAACCCATAAACTTCGGAGTCGGATAATTCCATCTGTAAAAGCAAATAAGGTCCTTTCCGCGGGTCAGCATATGGCTGAACTCGTTCTAGAAATCGCTCACGATTTATTACATTAAAGCGTTCCTCCGTATTCGCAGTAATTGCCATAAGCATAATTCATTCCGCTAATCCTCCGGAGGTCTGTCTCCGTATAGGTGAATCAACGGCTCGCCCGCACCCCCCGCCTGTGACGCGGCGAAGGTAATGATTGGGTCCGCTAATCCTTATTAGGATAATAAGGTGAGCGCAAACGTCATACGAGTCTTAGGGGCCTTGCCAAGCATCCATAACCGGGTGGAAGCGGTTGTACTGGCGGAAATGTTTATCCCGCCAAGTGGCGAGATTTGGAATGCTGCCACTTGCTCTACATACGTGAACTGCACCGGCAAGCAGCTATTCGCATTTCGCAGCACACTCCCAGCGATTTACACCCAGATTGCATTACATGATCTTGAACAAGCTCACCCTCCACCCTGCCACTCCCTTCGGCTGAATATTATATTTCACGTCCACGGGTTCTCAGCCTTTTATCCGACGCGCCCGTGGGCGTCCCCCTAACTTCGACTTACGCCAAACCGCCGTAGAAGAGAGCCGATCGGACTCGTCTTTAATTTTATTAGCCGATTCGAATATGGCCCCCCGAGGGAACGGGGAGAATTTACGCGACGGTCCTGTGCGTCGAGCGTTGCCTGGATTTCCAAGTGAAAAGATAAGGGAGCACACCTTCTTCCCTCTTTACAAATTCGAACAACAGATCTGTCCCGTTTTTTAATACGATACCGGTGGCTTGCCTCGTACGATTATCAATCGTAACTCAGGCATTTCGTTTACTGAGCGGGTCGAACTTGAGAAGAGGATACCTCCCCCTCTGTGGTGCCGCGGTGCTTTATGGAACCGTGTCGCTTACAAACGAAAGGATTGCCGTGTAACTTAGAAAGATCCACTTAACGCACGATCCAAGGTTAATAAATTTCTACGTTTCTGCTATCTGCGCCCGCCTACCGCGTTACAAGCTCCGTAACAGGCGGGATTAATGTAAAAACGGAATCTCCCCTGCGGTAGAAATATTTCTGGGGCATTATCTGTGAAACGTGTCACAGCTGCAATATGTGGGAGAGCACGTATTACGATACATCGACCGCAACAACGTTTCCCGATACGATGCCGGGGAATTACGCGCATTTCTTGTTTACACGGGCATCATGGTCTGTGCAATGCAATTCGCGTGGCCAGCTGACGAGAAAAAAAACTGCACGTTAACGACGCGATGACGAATATCGTAACAAAAATCTGCTTCAGAACGGCGGAAGCGCCCAGTATCCATTTCAACGAGAGCGGTGGTACTAATTGATTAAAAGAATCGCAATTATTTCGTGGCCATTGAAATTTAACAATATGGGCGACGCCCCAAGGAAAGGTTCTATGCAGTTTGAGAGGACGCTTTAAATTTGTTCGTTACATATTTATCCACTCTTAACTGCGTCTGTCACCATTTCGGTCGGGGAAATAGAAATATCGAACGAGCGCTAGCGTAGGTACTACATATCCGAACTAGATATCTCTACGATACGCTTCGCTGAATGCGGAAACACACGAGCGTATATAGCATGAATTCTTGATTAAATAGTCAACGGCGTATGGTAGTAGGCACGATGCGATCGCTTTGTACGCAGAAATGCAACATTCCGATGCTTCGATAAGTTCATATAAAATTCAGCCGTTGTATCTTTGTGCGGTTTCATTTTTCATTTAGTTCGCTCCGATGAAACCATAAATCAAAGCGAAATCTTTTCCGAAACGAAATAATACATTTTTCATGACAACCTGATAGTCTGCCAGTCTTAGCGGCACATGAAAGTGTTTCCCATTTTTGCCAGGAATATCGCGGAGCGTCGGACCAACCCCGCGTTGTAAATAAATTTTTGCGATCTCTATGAAACTAACTGACCTTGTCAATCTGAAAGTTTTATTTTAACGAATCGATCCTACGCTTGAATTTGACAGTTCCCTAGCTACTGTGCACGCAGGGGGTTACTTCCCGCACAGTGGACGGTGGATGCAAACTGCCTTGCATGCTCGACGCGTAAACCAGATTCGTGCTATGATTCAAGAACATAAAACCGGCACTGGTGAAAACAAGGGGTGTCTAAAAAATCGTTTCTACGTTAATTAATATCGCCGTTTAAAATGGCGCAATGCGCCCAGGCGCCGGCGTAACGGAGTAAGGACGACTCTTCTGTTAATTAACGTAACCGTTGCGAGTAACGTAATCGTAAAGTTGCCCCCGCGGGGCAGTGGTAGGTGGTGAAAAATCGTAAATATTATAATTGCAAATGACCGGCGGCGACGCTTGGCCCCGTTGAAACGCTTGTCAGGGACGTGCTTTATGGTATCGCGCAAATAACGCGATCGCTGATGTTTTATGTAACGTTGCTCTGAATATATTGTATTAAATATACGCGGCTCGCAAACAAGGGCGCGCGCGTTAACTCTTATCCCGGGACAAAAAGGGGAAGGATAATCGGTGGCTCGTTTCTAGCCGATATGGGAGAAGATGGCCGTTCGCATCCAGGGAAATTAACAATAAATCCACGCAACCTTGGGGCGCGGGAATTGTCTGCCACGTATAGCGGCTGCTTCCGCCCACCTTACGTTCTTCATCGATATTCCTGCCTTCGCTTTTCCGGATAAAAAGGAGTCGCAACGATTCTCTGGAGGGCGCGTACACGTATCGTGCACGTGTTCGTGGGATAAATTTCGCCGGGAGAGATACGATGGGAAAATAAAAGGTGTATCGGTTGAAAATCGGGCACGATCCGGCGGAGGCATGGATTGCCGGTCGGCCACCATGTCACACACTGCTCGGCGATGATCGAGCAAGAACCGTTTCACGTGCAAAGGACCGGGCACGGCTGACTCAGCCGAGGCAAATGGCTGGCCGAGATCGAAGGACGCTCTTTCTCGCCAGGGAAATTTCAATTACTCGCTCGGCGACGCAATATCGGGTAACATAAATATCGCATTGACAGGCCAGTAAATAGGGATTCATTGTAAAAACATCTAATGGCCGAGAGAGGGGTGCCTGGTCGGGGGTCGCTTTCCATTTGGTGCCATGGTGGGCTCCGAAGTAACCCCAACAGTACCCCAGAGTGTGGCGAACTGAACGCCGGGGGGAAAGGAGTCAGAAAACGGGCATGGAACGAATTTTTGCACGTGTTAAAAATATGGGGACGACTCTATAAGGTCGTCGTTGTGGGTTACCTTTTCCCCGAGATTTTCTCCCATATGATTTTTACAATGTATCCTCCAGCATGATTGACGCGGGAATCGTTCGGCGAGTAGAGACACCGAGAAGTCTACAATTTTTTGTGGATATTGCATAAACGTACTTTGGCGAATTGTTTAGCTTCGGATAATGTATCGCAAGGTCGTGAGGGACGCCCACTCGACGACGGCGAAAGTTTCTCTGAAATCTAGCGTAAAAAAAACGAAGGTCTAACGACAACGGGGGATCTCTCATTGTAAATTCATAGTAGGCGAAGAACCCCGAAAGTGTTTCAGGGTGCCTCCGAATGAGAAATGTAGGGCGACCTCGGGGAACTGCCTAGGACCAATCAGGCCGTCCTTTCGCCGTGTTAAAACTACTGGAATGGCTTAAACGGTCCTGCGAATCGCAAAGGGCGAAACTATATAGGGTCGCTCAACGTGAAACTCCACCCGTGAGCCGTCGTTATTCAAGTGTTACACGAACACGTTATACTACTTACCCCGCTACTTGCCCCTTGTATTGCTCCGCCAGGAACCGTATTGCCTTTACCCACGAGTACTACTACGCGTTGCAAGACGAACATATCTTCTCGGCGACGTGCACCATTTTTTACACCGACCCAGTAACGGATATTCTCTCTCTAGCAACAGATATGGAAGCATTAAACGAAAGTATTCGTATTTAATAGCCTTACAAAACGCAGTTATACTTGTTAAAATATAATTACTCTTCACAAAGTGAAGTTTATCACTGTTTTGGGGGTATTCGCTGGGTGGTATAGTGATATTTTTTATGTACATTAAACAATTTAGTGTTTTATGGCAGTAAAACAATAGTTATCAAGTTGATTGATTCGAGATAGTAATATTGAGTTGTAATACACAAAGTGTTTGCTTGGGCAAAGGTATTGTTTGTCCACAACAGTTATGACCAACCCGCGGGCCGCGGTTCACATTTGGCCCTCCAGCCACTGACCTACGGCCCGCAATTGTTTCAATTGTAAATCTAAGTCAGACATAACAAATTCACCTAACCAATTAAAACAATTAGATTAGTAGGTATATTTAAGTATTTATGGGGTCAGTCCACTGTGAAGTCGTGAAAAATTATCATTTTTTAGGATTTATTTTTTATTAAACGGAATGTCCAATGTAAATAATGTTTTGTCCACTTAACAATACACTTATTTGCAGTATAAAAAAAATCTATTTTAAATTTTTAACTATTTATATAGGTTTCTAGAAACCTAGTATTAGGTTTCCATTTTTGGCCCACTACGGAGCAAAGGTTGCTCATCACTGGTCTACAATGCTTCTCTCCACATCAAACCAGAGATCAACGTATGCTATATCGTCGCCACAGAAACTCAGCCACATATATCACGCTAGACACTGGCAATTCTAAGCAACTCCGAGAAGGAAAGTTCTACAATATTGATCGACCTCGCCAGATTCACCTCCCACGCCACTTTTCCCGCCACTTAAACCATTTTCTGAGAGAAAAGCGTGGTTATAGAAAATGACTGTTCAGAATTCGTAGAACCGGCAGCATCGGAATCTTGTACAAAAGAACCTCGACACTTTGGATGCAAAAGCATCTCCATTCCACTGGCGAATACTTGGATCAAGAGAAGCTGCAGCACCAGGAGAATTCAATGGCTTCGTTTCGATCCAAAGGTAGAGGAGCGTCTTTATCTATCGATGCGCTACGCGAGAGGATCTTCGGTGTCTTGTCGGGGACAGTGGCACGGAAAGAGAAAACGGGACCGGGCCAACCCATGCAGGAATATCCATCGATGGAATAACGATCGGAAACACGCGGGGGTTAGCTCGAATTCTCTCGTTTTCATCCATTTTTTTTTCCCTATTCCTTTTTTTTCCCGAGACAGCGTAGATTTGATTCTCGCCGAGAGGAACGAAGCCAGGCGACGCCGGTGTCGTCGTCGGTGTATGCCATTTATCGGTTGACCCACTCATCCTCGCGATAGAATCCGGTGCACGAGTCCGATTTCCCCTGTAACCCCCAGTTTATTGGCGGGGACCCGATCATCCCTTTGTGAGACCCCCATTGTGAGCCATTGGTCCACGTAAACGAAATTGCCGAGGGGCGACGGAGGGATTGAATACAAAAGCGAATATAGTATCTGGGCGTGACTGGCGACGATTCGCCGCGGCTTCGCCCGTTTTCACGCTACAGTTGCCGAAAAACTGACCCCCTTCGATCCGCGGCGTCGCTTCCTTCACGAAACGTTTCTTTCCCTCCTCCGGGTTATCCCCGTGACAAATTAGCCAGACCCGATATCGTTTAATCTCCGACGCAAATACGAGGGCTCCATCGACTTTCCGCTTTTCTTACTTCACGTTGTCCTCTTTCTCCGGCCACTTTTTTCCCACCCCCTCCCATCCATCGTTGCCGGGGGATGGAAAAGAATATTATACCTACATATCCGTTGTATTTCGACAGACGTAGCCAGGGATGAAATGTTCTCGTTGCATCGTTCCGGTTTCTTTAGCCGGGCGGGATTACTCCGATCGCGAAATTGCAAGGAGAAAAGCGATTGGATTTAATCGTTCAATTAATCGGCGCGACCGACGCGAACACCGATGAAATAGAAGGTGTTTCGGCGGCCACCGTAGCCTCGCTACGGAAACGCGGGATTCCATTTATGTGCGGTGAAAAATTGGGCAAATCGGTTTTTATTGGATCCGATGTGTACATCGATACCGCGTGTGTACCTTCCGTTCAATCCCTTTTGTTTATTGAATTGAGAATGAGAATGCTCCGCGCGGTATTCGTTGTCCGAAGTCCTTCCGATACTTTCCGAATATTTTCAGCCAGTTAGAATGTGTGTACCTCTCGCAACATGCACCTTCGAACGACCATCCGTTTCACCTGTAGGATTGCAAACACTACTTTAACTGCGAAATGTTTATTTTTGTAGTTAGACACTGTTCCAGCCACATCGATGAAGGATTTATCTTATCTGAATTCGGGGACACGCGGTGGATACTAAAGCGGGAGACAAAATTCCATTTGAAATAGAACTTTTTTTGTTCAATGGTTGATTACAGATTACTGCGACAGGAATGATTTATCGAGTCACGTTAACTGGAAACTTTTTTTCCATTTCGGTGAGTGTGATATACCGCCACGTCCGGCTACACTTATTTCAGGTTGCCCTGTATATCTGATAGAATTCATACTTTATTCGCGAACCTCCGGCGGATTCGAAGATAAACACGGTCAGGCGGTATGGAGCACACCGGTGATGAAACTGAATTAAAATCGAGCCTCCATTGTCCTCCTTTGTTTCCGCCGACGGATCACCGCGCTCTGAGCGATTGCCACTGTTATCGGGTGTTCCAAGCGCAGAAATGGCTATAGTTAATTGTAGAAAAATGGATCACCGATGAAAACCAAGTCGCACGGCAATGGTATTTAATTCGCCGCCGTCAATCACGATTTCATTCGTTGATTAAATTGTCGTGCGCGCGATAGTTTCGAATAAAGTTCCATTTCCGTCGGCGCTGACCGGTGGCGCGAGAGTTTGTCAAAATGCTTGACACTCGCGGCCGCTTAATTAACTTTGAAACTCGATGCTTAAAAATATTAATTGTGCTCTTCGATGGAGCGCGCCGGGTCGAGAATAGGTCAAATACCAGCCGCATTTAACGGGGGACATACGCGGAATATTTGAATGTTACACGTCGGCATCGTCATGATATTCGCGTGCCACGAATTGTGCAAACCCTCGGGGAATAACCCGCGATACTTATCGCGTAAGTTGAAATTTCAAGAACGCGAGTATACCGAACGGGAGTCATGGAAACGGAGGAGCGCACGGATTAGTGTTTGCTCCTTTGAAGGCACGGAACTCAGAACTCACTACTCAGAGACATCCCTCTTGCCAACAACAGCATCCCGGCAATGGATCGAACGATGGTTATTACCGAGATGCACGGAAGACGAATTACTTCCAGCACCCCGAACATAGTCAGTGTGACGAACTTGAGAAGCCTGCTCACTGCCACGGGGTCTCTCCTTAACGAGTCGCCATCGGTGGGTGCAATCTCCGCAAGGCATAAAGATGGATTAACTCTACGGCTGCGGCTTCGATCTCGTTGAATCGAATTATCCTTGGGACCAATGCGGGAGGCGGTCTGCGTGTACGTGATCCTGAAATTTTATGAACCTGATTCGTCACGGATGGCGAGTATCGACACCCTAAATCGTATATCTTTTCTGAATAGCGACAGCTGCGCCAAAAGTAGCAAATTAAACGTCCTCTGGAAAGAAGTGCCTGACCTTTTGTCAATTTCGCATTTCGGGGGTTCAACGAACGAAGTAAGTGTATCTTGAAAGTCCAGAGATTTGTAAATAACCTACTTACAATTAGTTTCTGTCTATGCTTTTAAGGGGTAACACCACTATAGCGGCACAAAAAGTGTACCTTTGATAATCCCTTGTGGGTAAACAAAGAAATAAGTGGAAGATCTGTTTAAACGCCTTTATTATACACATTTTAAGTAGTTTTAAGCTATTTTTGTTCTTTTCAAAATGGCATTTCAAACGCATTTTTCTCGGAACCACATTTTTCAAATTGGCCAGCAGCACCATTTCTACAAATTTTATTCGATTCACCTGAAATTTTTACAGTAGCTTTTAAACTACATACATTCTCTATCGAAGTACGTACCGATTTTACGATTTGTTGAAAACTTTTACAGTTATGTATTGTTTTTGAGCTGAAAATGGTGCTGGAAGTGGATGAATGGAGCTAGAGAGTGAACTTTGTGTTCAAATGCTTACCATTTCTAAGAAAAGCAATATTTTACGTTATCAATGCGTATTTCGATGGTGAATGTAGTTTAGAAGCTACTGCAAAAAATTCAAGTGAATCGAATAAAATCTGTCCAAATGCTGCTGCTGGGCGCTGGCCAATTTGAAAAACATGGTTCCGAGAGAAAAGCGTTTAAAGTGCCATTTTGAAAAAAAAGAAAATAAAAAATAGCTTAAAACTACTTAAGATGTATATAATAAAGGCGTTTAAACAGATTTTCTACTTATTTCTTTGTTTACCGACAAGGAATTGTCAAAGGTAAACTACGTTTTTGTGCCGTTACAGTGGCATTATCCCTCGAGTCATCATTACAAGGAGAAGGATGAAACTTTTCAGTTGAAGTAGACCCGAGTAATTAGAGGTCTTTTGTGCGTCGAATTTATCCTGTCTCTAGGTGTGACAGGCGTATATTTCACTTGCCGGGTATGAACAACCTAGGACAAGTAACACATTATGCTTCCAACGTGCTTGGGACCGTCTTGCGGAGTTGGAGCAAAGTTTTCTCGCAGCGGTGCCTACAAGCGCGTATATACGCACCGAACTTTCTATACAAGATCGCTACATCGAACCGTGGAGGGAGCGGCCTGATGAGCACGAATCCGCCGCAGGTACCTCGCCGAACTTGCTATTGTTAGTTAACAAAGAGTTATGGAAAAGTTGTGTATCCTATAGCGACCCCGTCTCGGTTCGATCGACGAAAGATTGCGAGGGGTTTATCTCCTGTTGGCTGACGGCGTTTCTAAAAATCACCGATAACGAGGTCACACGCGCCCGCGCGGTCTTTTCCCAGGCGAGCCGCCACCGAGAAAAAAGTCGCCCTTGCGGTAAGGGTAAACTCATTATCCTTCATCGGCCGCGGATAAACAATCATTAAAGAGTCTGCAAATTATGAAACGCTCGGCGCGTATACGTGTATAATGCATGCGCAATTTAGCCGGCGGGGGGGGAGGACTGTTTAAATGATAATTGACGTGGGCACAAATGACGCTGGGCCGTGTTTAGCCGGGCGAACGCGAGCCTCTAATTAAAACGTCGTTTACAGGATTTTCGACATTTATGTAGCGACAGGAAATTGCGGTTTTAGTACGGACAGCTCAGCGGTAGGAGATTTGTTAAACGCGCTGAAATATTTACATTCGCGGAAATTTATTGCATATTTGATGGACAACACGACTGAGCGCCCGCGCGCCCGCAGAACGGCCGCGCCCGCGTTCCGTCCGCGTAGAAGCGCGCGGTTAATAAAAAATGTATTAGGTATGCAACTTCTCGCGTTATCGATCGGGAAGATAGCATAAATGATTGAATTATGCAAACGACTCGACGTCAATTTGCATTCTTCTCTCTTTTCTTCGTTCTGTCTCGCCTCTCCTCCTCCCCCCCCCCCCCCCGTTTCCTTCCTTTTTTATGTAACGAGGAAAATAGGAAGGAACTCTTGACGAGGGGCAAGAAAAGAGGTAAACAAAAGTGCGGGCATTATCCGTGCACCGAGGCTACCGCGGTTTTACTTTTAGAACGAAATATTGTGCCCGGTATAAGCTCATTACACCGCCGCGCTACTCGAGCCATTATTCTTCATTATTCGTACCTTCAATAGCCCCGTGTTCGGAACTTTTACGCAGGAAGAAAACAACGCCGGTGGCCAATCGTGCCACTGGCTCGCGCTTCGGTAGTACGTCAGTAATACCACCATTACCCGAATTTCCATCATCCCGAATCCTATACCACCTAAATGGTCAAATATTTAAACGTTCGGTAATCCGAACAGAGAGTGCCAAAAAAGGGGCGAGTGCTCCGTTATCCCGAACATTCCCTTATCTGAATGGCCATGCCTCCCCATTGGCTCGGATAATAGAGACTCTGCCGTAACGCGAACGTGATAATCTCGCGGCTAGTTCCGTCCGGGGGGGCACAAAATGTCGCAGAACGCGTCGACCTGCGCCGCGCTGGTAACAAAAGCATCAGGTGAATCGGGCTTTGTTTAAGCTGTACACGCGTTCCTTTCATATGAGTAATATGAAACGGCGGGTGGCATAAATCAGAATCAGGGAGGGGGGGAAGCCAGTGGAAATGAATGACAACCCATTTGTATGACGTATTCCTGGCCCGTCTACGCGTCATTCTGCGTACACGCTGGCGGAGACTACTCGTTCTCTCCGGCGTGTCATAGCCAGGTAAAATATCACAGCTATACGAAACACGATTCTGGTTACCACCCGGCGTTACGATGCCAGCCGCGTGGGATAAGAAACCGGAAATCCACCGTGCTCTGTAACTCGCGTGGCCAGCGATTGCCCGTTACAATTGCCACGAATTCAGGTATAACACTTGGGCCACACGTCCCCCGGCATATCGCTTCTAGGAAAGTATGTAAAGGCGCCAAGTAACCGGCGCGTAGGTGTTGGGCGTTCGTAATACCAGTTGTCTGCCCACATTCTGTATCATGATTTGCTCGCCGGATAAAACGAGGGAACCTGACGCACGGCGAAGGAATCGCCTTAATAAGCGATAGCTGTTAAAATTTAAGAAGGTTATTAGTTGCGCCGGGCTAAAGCGAATCGATGCCGTTTCGATTCCCTGTAAGCGGCTTATCAAAACTTCTTACCCGTTCTCTGCCGATGAGAAGTTCATTACCGGAAACGGTAATATCTCTTTGTGTTACGATACGATTCTTTGTGTACTTAGAGACTTTGGCTGATCGGACGCTCGATACTTACGGGAATAATTAGAAATTTTCCAATAATTTCCTGCCGGTGCTCTTGGTACCTTAAAGTTCATTGCACGATAATCTTTCTGTATTCGTGACTGTTTCACAGTGGCTACAACCTTTGTTAAACGATGGATTATCCGATTCGTCATAAAAACCAT
Organism: Andrena haemorrhoa; assembly: GCA_910592295.1. Taxonomy (NCBI): domain Eukaryota; kingdom Metazoa; phylum Arthropoda; class Insecta; order Hymenoptera; family Andrenidae; genus Andrena; species Andrena haemorrhoa. Next base: position 11,619,359 of record OU342943.1, read on the forward strand.
GATTGTTTTCACTGTGACGATGTATATATAGGTAGGTACTTCGGTTTTCGTCTTAATGAGTAATTTAAGTTTTTTTCACTAATAATATTTCGACGGAATTAGTGAACGCATATATGCGTTATATTGCTATACGTAATTTATCGAATTACCGATAAAAATTTAGCGAATTACCGGTAAAAATTTGAGGGTATTTCTCGCGATTTATAATCAAACAAGTATTGCAATCCCTAGTTTTAATGTTGGTTGATTTTCTACCTCTTTCCTCGGAAAAGTACCATATATTTTATCACACGTGGCTGTAAAGTACTATATTTTCCCGAAAAGGAGTTGGTAACCCTAGCTCGAATTGTGGTGATTCCAGCAACTTAGCAAATTTTAATGGAGTTTGAATGGGATGTCTTCTGTACCTATCTAAGCAGTTCATTCTCCAGATTATTCTATCCCGATTAGAACTTAATCCTGTCAGTGCAGCTTAACCCCGGAAACTGATATTTCCATCCACGATCGTTCTGGATGGAGAGTTTTTTTTAAAAACTCGACGGGTATTGGTTATCAGCTGTGTATTCCGTTCTAGTGATTTTCAATCGGCAATCCTCGAACATTTTATTCGCCGCGACGGTGAAGGGACTGCGGAATATCGTTCTGCAATACGGTTATAATTTTTATCCGGGAAAATTGAATCGAGATGAATGTCGCCGTGCAGAGGAGAAGCATGTCGACCCGCTGGAGCACGAGTGGAGAGACTAAAGGTACCCCGGGCAGAACTCGCTAGTCTGAAAATCCCCTCGGGAGGGTTGAAATCTACTTCTCCCCCGGCGTAGTTCGCCTCTCCTAATTCTGAGTTCCATCACATTGATTCTGGCCTCCCTTCTAGACCTCTATCAGCATATACAAAGAGGGTCCAATTTATAAACTGCCCGCAGATTCACCCGCCTGCGGTGTCTGATTAGATGCCCCTGCGATTGAATATATCTTGATGATAATTGGGGGAGAAAGATTCCCTGACGGAATGGAACGCGTCCATTTTCAATTAGAGCCATTGTGACCAATGAGAAAACGTGGCGTCAGTTTTTTCCCTCCAATTTCGCACCGGCTTCTACCAAACGGCTCCGTCGAATGACACGGCGCGTGTTTCGATAAGTCGTTCCCGTTCCCGTCACGCGGCTTCGTGCGAGGGAAATGTTAATTCTCCGCAAGATCTCCCGAGACGATTATATGCAACCTGCTCCGACATTAAAAATAATACGCCAAGTATTTAAGTAAAATCATATCACGCAAGGGGTTATCGAGAATTCGCACGTTAGGTACCTCCTGTTTCCGCATTCTATGGCTGTGGGCAGCTCTGGTTCCGAAAAAATCAGTGACGCTAGCTAAAAGAACTCTGCGGGTCCAACGTGATGTGTCTAAACGTGTGTAGGTAAGTGTTCAATGAAAAGAACAAAATTGCCGCGGTAAATGGATATTTAACAATTCGCGTTGAAATTCTTTGGATTTTGTAAGTAGTAGGTATCACTCGCGGTAAAGAATTTTCTCCAGCAGTTTCATCGCGATTACGTTCGGTGCGATAGAACTTTTCGAATATATTCTATCGGATGGAAATTACTTACTCTTATAACCGCGTGGGTATTTTCAAATTCTATTCAAACACACTCTGTTTGCATCGATAATTCTTTTATCGTGTTTGTAATCCATTCCCGTTAAATCCACCTTCTGCTTTAGATCTGATTCTGTATTGAATCACTCACGCAGAGGGGTTACGGTGTATAACACAAAATAGATATGTATATATGCGAATCTATTCAGCAATCGAGATCCCCTGTTTTGATACCACTGCGTCACTCTTGCATTGGGTGGCTCAAGATATGATTTATACGTATACTCGCCAACGTAGCTAGCTGAAGACATAGGTAGCGCTTATTTAAGTAATTGGATGATAGGGAATAGATCGCGAATTTTTTGGTTGAATGAACAAAATCAAATTTAGTTGTACTCTCTACTATAAATATTGTCATATTACAAATCGTAAGGAAAATTTGAATTCTTAAGGTTGCTTTTACGTGCATTTCATCCAAGGATGATTTTCAAACGCTACGCAATGAATTTTCCAGTACCACCCATTTACTTCAGCTGGTTAAATAACAGTTTTCTGCACAGCGTACGTTTACTTTATAACCGACTATTATTTAAACGCATTGAACTGTACCGCTGTAATTTCAATATTGGGAGCGTTTCAATGTTCTATTGGTCAAAGTTCGGAATCTTTTAATGCTGCGATAAAGCCTCGAATCTTCGAATCTGTCCTCAACTTTGCCTTCTGTGTGCGATTCACCGATGTGATTCAGTGCAGTCGAGTCACTTGCATGGGCACTTCGGAAGCTTCCAGGTCGACTTAGATAACACTCGACATTTGAACCGAACGCATCATGGTGCTTAATATTCACGCCACGAACGGTCTATTCGGGCTCGCCAACTGTTACGCGAAAATTATTGACGATCAAATTACTCAACCAAAACGTAACCTAATGTTTCACCCGAAAATTGACAGGAACTTCGATTTCTATTTAACTGGATTTTAAGCTGAACAGTGGTACGCGCTTGTCTATATTATAGGGTTATCCGATATTGAGGGCAATTTACCGACAGCAGAGAGAGAAATACACTTCGAACGTAGATTCTGAAGCACGATCCCCTCTGGTTTCTCGGGAAGATTCGAAGAATAGTGGCAGTGCATTTCGAAAATGCTGGCATTAGGAGCAACCTCAGCATATTTCACAAGAATCCCCTTTATACCTGCCGTGTGCTATTCAACTTTCTCGATAAAACCACTGTACAGCGCAGAATTCTATCCTCTGCGACGAACTGCGAAAAACTTCAATAAATTGGCCTATCGAGCAGATATCATATTTCCGGGTGGTAGCCAGTTCCGAAAATACCGAAATGAGAATCCGTCAAACGCCCAGTCAAATTTCCACTGAAATTTTTGCCTGCCTTTTTACATTACTCGTCACGAGTGAAAGTATATATCTCAATAACGCGCTGTAAAATCAACTGGCCAGGAACGTATGCAAAACTCGACGTTATATACTTCTACGCTACTTCTAACTTACCTCTGCATTCTTTCTTGTCTTGTCCATGTCCGCCCATTTGTGTTCATGCATATTTCGTGATTGACTCAGTTTTTGTTCTGATCTTAATGTACTATTAATCTCTTGCTTCTTAGTTCTAATTTTAGTTTCTTTTTTGCAGTTACGGTTAGTCTTTTAATAGTATTGTATTGCAACCTCGCCTTTTACTTCGATCTGCTTTAATGTCTTACTGGTTCTTTCCTATGTATATTTACTGAGTAATAAAAACAAATAATAATAATATGCTGCATAGATGTTGGACACTACTAGGGGAGAGTTGTCAATACCGTATGTACTGGTCACCTAAATCGTACCTCATCAATTTCTCAGTAATTAATGAATATAAACAAAATTTGATGATAAAAATATCAAGTAACCCTCAAGAAATCCTCCCTTATATTAAAATTCCAAGTATATCAAGATAGAAAGGCATTCCATTACTTATTCCTGCATTCTTTTTAACCACAATAGACATCTTCCAAAGTATAAAGCCATTCCTGTCTTAAGCCGGCTTTGCGACATTAATTTATCATAAAGGAACAGTGCAACGTGCAAAGCTCAACCCCCGGGCGTCAAGAAGCCACCGTGTGCGCCGACAAGATGTATAAGCGTGCGATCGTGGGGATCGTGCGTGTTAGAACGATCAAAGACGAAAGTAAGAGTTACCCCCCAAGGACATGGCCTCCTGTATTAAAGCGACCACCGGGGGAACCCTCCGGGGTATCCCTCGAAATCACTGTTCCCTCACGGTGTTCAGGGCGCGCGGCGCAGACTCGCCGTCGTTATCCGGTACATTTAAATAATTGCGAACGCCGGGTGTCGTTTTAGCAAGGATAATTTATAGGAGCGATTCGCGACGCCCGCTGAACCGACTGGCTCCGTGGCGAATTCCAGCGGAGCTTCCTGCCGCGGTGCAATCGTCTCCGTTGCGTATCCAGCCGGATTCGCCCCCCCTCACGGTCGCTCAGCCTTCTTTCATTGCCGCTAGGAGGGTGAACTTAAGCCCGCCGGTGTTTCATCTATCCCCGTGACGCTGCCTTTCGCCCCGACAAGCCGCTTGTTATGATTGTCTCGGCTACGTACGCGCGTGGTGGATCTTTGTTCAACTCCCTGCCCAGTGCCGTCGGTTCAGGGGGTTGAAATCGAGTTGCACCCTCGGCACCAATATGAACTTCGAGTCCTTCGAGGAGAGAGAAATGGGAAACTGTCGCCAACTCGGTTATTCCCTTTTTTTTTCTCTCCCATTCACGGAGAAAATTGTCGGAACCAAGGGAAAGCGTTTTCGAGGTCGTTTACGTGTGAAATTTTTCAGGGCGAAAGGGGGAGGGCGCGGTGTGGAGAGTTCATCGCAGAGGGAACATGTCTCACGAATTTCGCCGATTTTTATATAGTAGATAGGTATCCATGTCAAGTGTAATTTAATTTTACCGCGACGAGGAATTTTAATTGCGTAGACGCGGGAAGTTGTACGTTATGCCTTTGAAGCCGTCGCTATTTAGATACTTTCTGCGGAATTTTACAAGTGAAATTTTCGCTGATAATGCTTCTCATCTGAAAGTCCATTTATTTTAATAATAAGCAGGAGAAAAATGTATGCGCGTACCGACGGTGGAGTCTTTGATGTAAATGTACAGCCCTGCCTTGGCGCATCCTTTAGCCACCACCCCCTCGAGTCCTTCGTATCTACCGCCCCGTGCAATTCGACTCTGTCTGGTAAAGCACTGTGCAGCACAGAATTTATTCCCCGGGGAGAAGAGCAGCGTGCATTTCGATAAATCTCTCCGCCACCAATAACGTATTAAATTTTTTTTTCAACCGGCCAACCCGCAGACCTTCCCCGCCGCCCCTCGTCTAGGTCGACGCGGAATGGGAGCAGGGGCGAACTATCGATTTCGCGCAAGAATTAATACCGCGGGTAATAAATAAAAATAGTAGAGAACGCGTGACGTAATTCCGCGATTTATCTCTGGAAATACGCGACGCATATTTTTACATCTCTTCCAGGGTGGAAGAAATATCGCCGGCCGGGGGACTTCCCTGGAATCGCGATTACACGAAACGAACCAGTCCCTTCGCGAATATACAGGAAACGTAAGACAAGTTGGGGAACGTCGGGGCAAGTTTCTTGAATATAGTTGCGACGATTCCGTTCGGGACGGATTTGTATAATCGCGCGGCCCCTTCGTGTTCGACTATTACGAACAATCCCAGCCGTGTCATGTAAACCGTGCATTAGAGAAATCGCAGGGAAACTGTGGGAAGATTAACTCGCCTCCGTGAATTTGATTTCTGTGATGTTGGACACGTGTAATCGCGCCGCGAAACAAAATCCCATTGTACGTATTACAGGGGATTCTTTGTCACTTGACCGATCAAATGACCCGCGCTTTATCGCCACAGTCAGCAAGTCGAATTTATTCGGACGGCGGTTTCGGTTACGAAACGATTGATAAGGAAACGTTGAACGGTCCAGGCGCGGCATGATTCAGCACGCCCTTTTAGCGACCCTTAAACGCTCATACCTCACGCAAAACTTGACTCAGCACTTGGGCCAAACGCAAATAATAGCCCTGCTTCGCTATAACTGATACGACTCAGCCACCCCTGTCCGTCGATATTGTGGCCCTATCTCTGACCGTTTGCAAGATGACCAACAGCAATTAATAGCAGCATCGTGTACGTCAAGTTTTATCAGATATACGTAGAACATTGGGCGTCTAAGATAAGACAGTGATCCAGATATTTGGGTAAACTATGAAACAAAAATACGTGGGCAGAAGATAAGGCGAAGCAGGATCATATATATTTTTTAAACGCCTGACATTGTCTGGCGATGATGCTCGCCGAGAGAAAATAGAAGACACGGGGAGGCAAACAATAAAGCCTTCTGGCTCTACTTTACCGTGATAGCTCCGAGTTCTCTTGACATATTTTATAGCAGTCTACTCAGTTCCTCTGGAGGCTTGTATCTAACACGCCGCACAATTCAACTCTATCAGACAAACTGCTTTCAAGCACAGGCCAGCGTCTCGCGGGACAGGTCGGGATAACGTTCCGATAAATTGGAGTGCTGTACGAGCAGCGAGAACTTTCATATCAAAGTCAATTACGGGAATGAAGATCGAAATACCCCGAAGAATATTCTTGATAATTAAGGGCCATAGAAATTTCAGCCACGTTATTAAACCGAACATTCAACATTTGCAGGAGCAACTGCAAGACTTGGAGGAAACTTGAATATACGTCTGAACGCGTATACCTACCCGCACCAAATTGCCCAGTGCGAGCGTTTCTTCGGTTGTTAGCTCGACGATACATACAAATGAATTTAGCCGCTCAAAGTTCCGCGCGGACCGTGGTTCCGCGGCATTCAAATTGATTCCAATGGAAGCGCGTTCCATCTTGTCCGGCGGCAATTAAATTACAAAATATATGCAGCGGCGAACGGCTGGCCACGAAATATCCCTTAACAAACCCGACGGAGTCCTTCGAGTGCAGCGTCACAGCCGGACACGAATTCGGCTCTATCGGGCAGACCGTTGCGCAATAGCTGGATTCGGTCTCCAGGGGACCAGAGGAGAACAGCGTTGCGTTTCAATAAATTTGACTACCGCCCATCCGCCGCCACGTCCAACCGCCCATCCACCCACCGGCGCTCGCTCGCCACCCACGCCGCGCATATCCGGCTGTACTACAAATTAAACCGGCGTGTACTTCGCTCATCGAACAAAATTTCAACACCGGCTTGACTCGAAACTCGGCGCCAGGGGTGACGAAGCATCGGGTTAACATGATCGTACTCCTGTCCCTCGTTCCACTGATGGTATTGCGGGGGTGTACGAGAGGGTGCTGTTGCGATATAGCCGCGTATATTTTAGAACCCGATGGCGGCTTGTTCGCGCTGTTCAAATGAGCCTGCATTCAAAAATCGGCGCGTCAGTTGGTCGAATAGAAGTATTTATTGAGTTCAGGTTCCCTAAAATCGCATACAGGTGTCTCCAGAGTGGATATTAATATCGTAAGCGTAATGTCAGTTATTTGTACTTTGTCGGGGATGGAGGCTGAGGTGGACATTCTTTACTCTCGTAATCTTCTGCCGCGTATAATTTTGTGTTTATGTTCCTATTTGAAGAGGAAATGTTTAACAGAGCCTCTGGAGAGATCATCATTTCACTATCAACAATCAACCAAGAATTTACTGTTTCAACACTCGTTGATAATGTCTCTATGATGTCCGGAAGTGAACGTGTCAGCGGTTTATACGCGGCAGGATCATCGAGAGGCACAGTAATGCAAATACGGTACATATTTCATGACGGCCCGAATATACGCTAAATATGCGTAAAGCTGTTGGGGGATATTCATTTCGGGCGAGTGTTTCGTATCATTATGCATGAGTTTATGGTACGTAATAACGTTCGACGGTGTCATGGCTACGCTTCGCAAAGAGTGGCCATATATGTCGCGACACTTAACGTCACGAATCAGCCTTTTCCTCGATTTTTACAGTCATTAAGTTTGTAAAATGCGAGGGGAATAATCGGGAATTACGGCTAGAATTTGTTCCGAAATTCCACGGGGATCCGGGGCGCGGCATTTAAATCGAACGGAAATGCTTTCCTCGTCAGTTTACGAATCTCCGAGGCGCCGCTGTTGAATCAAAAGTGCGAACCGCAGTTTACGACGCCCGCCGTTCGAACGACTTATCAATTTTCCCCCCCTTCTCGTTCCACGCTTCGCATCGTTTAATCGCTCGCTCGCCGGATGCCTCGATTTATACCCCCTGGAGTGAAAGCGGGGCGAAACCACTCGCATTGCTATTCCCAGATTACCAAAACGGCGGCAAAGTATGAAGGGTACGGACAATGGGGAAAAGGGGTCCGTTGGGAGGTAAATATTCCACAGTTCGTGTAGTTCGTTTCAAAATCGGCGAAGGGAAAGTCCAAGGTATTGTTTACCCAACGCCAGCGCCGAGCAGAGAACGCATGCGAACGACGACTCTGAGAAATTTTCAACTAGGGTCAACAAATAAACACTTGGAGTATTTACGAAACGTGCCCAGTTGCCGTTGGTGCCCTCCAACACGACTTCGCCCAGTGTTTTCGGATTCCTAATCCTAATGGATGAGATTTCACCGATTTTCCCTCAAGATCCTTCGTAAGGTGATTTATTATCTCAGCGCGTACGTGTGTGCCCCTCCCGTGCCTCTGTCTAGCCGCTTTTCCTCTCGTTTTATTCGAAAAAGAGTTCGCCTCGGACCTTTGTTCAGACGTCCCAGGAGGTAGTCCATCGTCCAGGGCACTTTCCTTAAAACTAAACTATACCTCTACTCCAGAAGGCGAACGAGCCTGTCCGCCCTCCGCAGAATACTTAATTTATTCCGTCACCGCCCCCTCCCCATCTAACTGTAACGGAGCCGGACCAAACCGAACGGGGAAAGAGGGACAGAAAGGGATCATTTATTACATTCAGGACTTTACAGTTCCGCAAGGGTAACCGAGAATTCGGCGCGGTCGATTTTTTTTATACCTACGCGTGATCGTCACGGCGAGTCATCGTGATCAGGTAGAAACCCTCCTAATATACACAACGATTGACTGGAATGGAATGATTACCAGCTATCGTGTTCCGTGATCGGTTCGATCAAGATGCGGGTGCATATACAACTCCATTAGTGTTAATGAATTGAGCTGAATATCTTTCCCTCCCAGGTATCGTAGAATTAATGTTTCTCGATTAAGCGTCATACAGCTCGTGTTTACAGAATAATCACTACCAAGGCTGGAGTAAACGAATTCACTCAGCGATTAAACCAAAACCAATCCCAAGTTGAAAGGCACAATTCCCGCCACATTAGAATCAACAGAAATTTCCGTAGGCAGAATTTACGCTCAGCCAATGTGCCTACAACGTCCCAGTTCTTTACACTGCGCAAAGGTCGACTCGTTACCTACCCATCCCCGCGTAATCCTCTGTTTGGACGTGAATTCGTCCCCCGTGACTTCTCTTGCGAGACTCGATTCTTGCCGTGTAACCAGACTTACGTATGTATGCACGTTGCTCTTCACAAAGGGCACACTTTTGCAGCATCGTTTTATTGAATATAAATTTATAAACACGCAAACTTTGCCGGTTTCTCGCGCGGCGAGGGTCGAAGACGAATTTAGGCAGGGCGGCAGGCAGGGGATGGGGAAGGAGGAAGGGCGTTACTCTTCTCTCGAATCCCCATAGGAAGACCCTCTGGGAAATGTAAAATAATATACGTTGTGCTGCTTTTATGCATTGCCTCACGGCCGCCGCGTCGCCATTTCGCCAACTGCTGGGGTTTTGCATAGCTGCACCGCCCCGCCCCGCCGTCGTAATTTCATTTTCGACGAGACAAGTGAATTATCCGACTATCTGTGTGTATTATCCAAACACAAGGCAGCCAGCGTCGCGTCGGCTGCTTCCCGTCCTTCCGCCGCGGGAGCAAGATTATTTCGATGTGTGCCGAATCTGCGTTCCGCAGTGTTTGCCCGCGGTGTTACGCGTTTCCGTGCGGCATGAGATGGGCCACTGCGATAACACCGTTTTTCGATGACTCCGGGGCGAAATGCCACGCGTCGCGCCTCTGTGACACGCGAGCCTCTTCTTATCGCTGGCACTCCAATTATTTAGCGTTTCTGGGGCTCCACGACCGCTAGGAATTTCTGTACTTTAACCCTCGATCGAGATAAGGGACCCATCCGATGACCGATAAGGTGTGGTCAATTTGTCACCTGATACTGATTATTTCACAATTATTGGAACCACCGAATGGTCAGATAATTAAGTTTTTGTAGAAATTTAGCGTTAGCGTAAATTCTTCTGGGTCCCTTTTGACCTTGACCCAGGCCCACGGAAGATTAAGGTTTATTTCCCAGTACATACCTTCAAAACTGTGAATCTTCTTCATAAATCTAATCTGGCTACGGCACGGGCGTACCTACTTTTATCTGGGAAATGAGATTTGCCGTTTTCTTTGAAATGACGAGCAGCCCCCGATACCAGTTGCACGAGAAGTTTGGCAGGCACTGATCTGTTTGCTCGTCGATCGCAGAACTCCCGCTCCACGTACACCGCGGATCCCTGCTTATCTCTGGAGAAAAATCGAAAGCACCGGGCGATATTCAAAATAGCCCGAGCCGCGGGACCTAAATCTATTTGTTAAAGTCGTAAAGCGGGGATCCATAAAGATAGGGATCTTTATCGAGGAATGTATAGCGGTGGTGCACGTGCAACAGAGAGAGCCCGCCGAGCAAAGACGCGTCCTCCAATGAGGCGTCGCGGAAATAAGATATCTCCTGTTTAGATGTGATTCAACGCCCCCGACTACGTCGTCGACAAACACAATCGACGCCCTCCACAAAGACGAGGGGCATCGTCTACGAGGAGGAAAACGGGCATAACAGGAACCTTTCTATCCCCACAGGCCCTGCCGGGGTCAATTGAGCGTTCCTACGGTTTTCTACCTGCCGCGCCGTTGCGCGGAGGAATTCGGGGTAGGCGGTAATACCTACGACAACCAGGACCTGCCGAAAATATTGACTGTGCCCGGGACCCGACGAGGCAAACTGCCAAAGCATACCGGTCGGACCGTGAGCTCGGCTTCCCTTCCGCGGAAAAGCAACAGTTATGAGCTAGGTCAGACCGGCGCAAACTAATTTTTCTCGGTGAATGAATCGCCATCGTCGTGGAATCCCTCTTGTGTACCTTGGTCCTTTTGTCTATGCCCTTTCGACGCTAAATTGGAATCGTCATTGTTTCACGGCGAGCACTCGTTGTTCGATCGCGAGCTAACTCACCACTTGCTCCTCATCCGACGCTGGTATCCGATGACCTGAACCCAGAAACTTCTAATAGCACAACGCCACCCTTGCGATGATCGCGGGTATGGATAATATTGATTAAACCCTTGGCACTAGTAGAACGATTGTCGATACGTCAACATCGAAGAACAGGAAGGTGTCTCTCTCGCTTAATCTCCCCTAGAAACGCGAGATGTATATTCAGCCAAGATGGAGTTGAATGAAAACAATCAGCTTGCTGCAAATACACCTGCAAATCGTCGCCACTTACACTCCCTGTATGCACGCTGGTGATTGTTCCAGGATAATCAAAGTGTCGACGAAACACCAGCGGCAGGAGTTTCGTAAATTCGTAATTTACGGATATTGTTCCGGGGTCGAGCGTTTCCACGAGTGGGAAAACGGATTAGCTGGGAATCCAAAGTTTACCCAACGATAAGGAGAAAGCGAAAGAGAAGCAGGCAAGCTGCCAAAGCGGTCGCGTAGGTATCGAACTCTTTCGGCCACCGAAAAATAACAGTCACGCTCGCTTACGAGCCGCGTTAACCGGCGCATAAACACGCGAACCAATTTTCCAGGGGCAGGGGCCCCGTCGTCGCTGGTCCCGATGGTATCTCTCGCGGAAATCATATTGTTCCGGAACCGACGACTTATTACGGCTGTCAGTAGGAAATCGCTGACACATCCAGTTTAATCTCTCGCCCCCTCTGCGCTCCTGTCTGTTTTTCGGAGGGTGCCGCTAGAAATCGGCCCTAAACGTTCGGGCAGCGCTGTGGCCGGCCGCGTAACTACGTATATATAACAACTACGATGGCCAGCGTCGAAAACGACAGCAATACGGCTGCCATGGTCGCCACCACCACCGTCACGGTTCACCGACACGGTCACGTACAGTTTTGAACGTATAATAGAGCGATACCATTGGAAATCAGAGGGTGGATAACGTTTAAGGCCGCTGGAGGGTGTATGAATTATGGATCCAGGAGGGATGTTTTTGCTGATTCCGTGCGGAGAGAGAGAGAGAGAGAGGGGGGGGGAGGCGAGATGTAGAAAGAGAAAGAGAGAAAGCAAGAGAGGCGCGGCAAAGAAAAACTTCTGACTGGATAAACTACGACATCGTACTCTGAAAAACGTGTTAAGGAACGGGGGTTGGAGGCGTCGAGGCAGGGTAATGCGTTCCCCCGCAAAAAACCATCGAGCTACGTACGGTACGGTGGAAAAGGGTTGGCGCGAGAAAAATGAGGTCTGTTTCGCTTTTTTCTTCCGTTGTATAGCGAAGTTCGCCTCGAGACGGAACGGAAAGAAATGATCGAATCGGGGCGGCGCGGCACTTGGACGTGGCGACCGTAAATCGTTGGAACGTTCGAAAACGCAGCCCGATAGAACTGCGAACCGGTCGCCTTCTGAATCGAACTCGCTAATTCCTTCCGGATCGCGTGAACCGGTGAAATCTCGCACGGCGGACTCGTAAACAGGGAAAGTTTATCGTCTTTGATCCAGGGGGAAAACCGGTGGCAGAGTCCGAGGTTCCTTAATCAGGATTACGTGTGCGGGGCCGCTATCGTTTGTTGTCTGAAAACTCACGATGAATCATACGTGCTTTCAGCTTAATCACGCGGGCCGCTTAATCAGCGGAAAGGCTTTCGCGCGGACGGCCGATCGTGGATAATGAATTAACGCGTTTATCACTCTTCGAAAGACGCAGGGATGCACGGGAATCGTGGAAAACACAGTCTTAGCAGACGCCACAGTTACATACCGCGATGTAATCGCCTTAAGTAGCGTCGCTCGAGAGCGCGGAATAAAGAGGAGCGTTTCGGGTTTCGTTACAAATTTAATATCGCCAACAGCGGCGGTATTATTTTTCTTAATAAGACAATCTTACGGTAGTGGTCCGCGTTTATCAGCGGCGTAATAAAATTATTCGTCGCTCCCCCCCGCGCCGCAATAATCTGCCGCAATTTCTCTAGGCGGGAATAAATCAAGATAAAACACTTTTTAATAGAGACGTCTGCGGTTCGCGCTGAGTATGCCATTAAAGTGGCAGCTACGGTGCACGCGGACTAGCCTCCGACCGTCCCTCTTCCCCTTGGCCGCCATTAAATTTATGTACACGCAGTAAATAATAACTAACGCAACGTTCCCCCGAGTGTACATTAAATCGGCGATACGTGTACGAATCGACATTATACCCAGCGGGGTGGAGGTGCAAAGTTCTCATTACTTTCCTGGCCCGGTCGCGGTCTATGGGACGAAAGGGGCGTGCTCGCCATTATTTATTGCCGCAATGGTTGGCCAAACTTCTTGCGAACGGAGGGGGCCGACTCTTGGGGTTGACGCTGAATTTAAGCAATCCCATTTTTTATCCGGACGCGCATAGAGAGGATTCTCTTGGTCTAGTAAGCGCAGACTCGGTGACGGCCCTCTCGCTAGAATGAACAGCCTGCTCCTCCATTCTCTCCCGTCTCCTTCTTCTCCAACCCTCTGACGATGATCGCTCTCGCCTCTCTTGGATAAGCACGGAAACCACATTGCTCGTATCGCGATAAATTCTGAGGTCCCTGCCGGTGAAAGAATGGACTGCGAGTAGGCGGCCCTGGAATCGAGTATCGGCGAAAATATACGATCCGAAAGCAGTCGGCTAATCCGTGGAATATTTAATAGAGATTCTCGTGTAAAGCTCGCGTGAAATATAATTAGTTTGACAACGAGGTCGGAAGTGACGTGGTAATAATTCTCGGCCGGTATAGGTTCCTCGGTCTGTTTCTGCAGTGAGAACATGGTTTCTGCTTCACTGGACGCAGACTCTCTGACGTCTCTTTCACAACATAAAGCAAATTCATCTTCCTCCGTTGTTACAGCACCGGCGGTGTGACCTGGCATATTGGTAATAGATGGGCGTCCATTTCTCCGTCTACACACACGTGCCTACACACTTCCGTGCCCCGAGAAGAAAGTCGAAAAACTTGGCGCTCCGAGCCCTCGAACGAGAGCATGCCATTTCTAAAGGATCGTCCGCCACGAATGAAACCGCTAAGTGTTAAGGATACACGGGAACACTGCCTGGTTTACGAATTTAAGCGACAGCCACGCGATCATAGTTCCGAAGGGACATGCATTTTAAATCACCCAGGCGACGTTCTACACGCGCTGCCCGATATTTCATCGGGCCCAGCCGTAAGGTGCAAAGTTCTCATTACTTTTCCGCACGAAGTACGAGCTGCACGGCAATCGCGATATTATTTATCGGCATGGCGGCTGGCTAAACTCCTTAAGGAGGGTGCACCAGGCCGAAGGGTGGCCGGTCCTCGGGCTTGACGGTGAATTTAAGCAAGCCCATTTTTTATCGGCCACACACGGAGGATTGTCTTGGTCCGACTAGCATAGACTCGTTCGGTGACTGCCCCCGCACCCCCATCGGCGTCAAGGAAATCCCGATAAAGTGCTTGGAAACTTCCCCAGGAAGTGCACTTTTCGAGCAACTTCTCGGCTGACATGTTTACCGATCCCATAGACGATCGTGTTCGAGGCTCGCATTTCATGTATTTATCGCCATATTGACGTTTCGGACGTTGCGGCCCACCCCCTCCGGGTGAAAAAAGTATCGATTTTATGGGGCGAGCAGAAGGCGCGAATTCTAATGGCGACACCTCGTGCCCGTTTCACGTTCCCTTTGCGAACGATACCGCCGAGCTGGCTGAACTTTTGTACTTACTCCCCTCGGCGGTGTAGCGGTAGCTATGAACTTACTTGTACATTCATTAATTTCCTTAAAAGCGGAGCTTCGTAATTACGCGAACGCCGTGCTTCTATTAATGAACCGGGGATTCCTTGAAATGTCTGTATAACGGTTGGTTTATTAATTTCGATCGGAATGAGAGTAATTGGAGGCTCGTATCTAGGTAAAGGGCCATTAGTATTCATAAATTCGATCGCTGCTGAAGTGAACGCTGGTAGGTTGTAATTTATTATATTCCGCTGTCGCTCGTGTGTGCTTCGTAACTATTTGGTAAAATTATGCATAGAAATCGCCATGACGCGTATACGCGGCACCGAAGGAAAGATACGCGCCGCGGGGTAGATAACGGTGCGGGGATTTTTTAATGGGACGTTCTCGATCCCGTTTCGATTTGACGCTGTTTACCTTGTGTTTCACAAACAATCCAATTGGACAATCATTATTTTCCTAGGTTGACCCAAATCGCTAGTGCATAATTAACGTTTCGATTCCCTCTGCAAATTTGTTTATGTTCTTCTGATGCTGAACCGTCGAATGCTCTCGCGAACGGAAACGCACAGTGGGAAGCGAGTGATTGCGAAATTCGGCCACAACTAGTGGTCCAGGAATAGTTGCGATAAACGTTTCACAAATATATTTGGGGCTTCAATATTCTAATCGGAATTTTCGAATGAACCGAACTACTTAGGTAGGGTACAGCGGGGCTAAAAGTCCGGCGGGTAAAAAGTCCCGAATGCAAAATCTCCATTCGTAAATTATCGATTGAATATTGCAGCATAATTATGTTAAGCCTAAGTAGATTATTGTGCAATTTTTTGTACAAGCTGAATCTATGTCCTGTATTCTCAATCTTTTGTTCAAAAAATGTTGCCGTAGTATTTCCTTTCAATATTGTATACAAAAAAATTGATTTAATAAATATTTGTTTAGTTCAAAAGAGTTTTTTACTTATTTTCTTTTATGTTACACGAAAAGCGGGTTAGAAGATATTAAGGACTTTTTACACCGGGCATGAGGCAAAAAGTCCATTTTGAATTGACACACATTTTGTGACATAACTCAACACAAAATAACACTATTAACCAACAACTTTGGAAAAGTAAAGCATAATAGTTTAATTAAGTAAAAAATAACACCGTATATCTCTAGATTGTTATTACTAAATTTTACATAGGGTTATATGAAAAACTGGACTTTCAACCACACCCTACCTTACCATTTTTATATGGGACATGGGAGCATCGAATCTGCAAAGAAGTGTTAAAAATATGATACCCATGCAAAGGATGAGAATGAAATTCACATCTTAAAGAGAAATCATTCATTCCGGATTTTCGAAGAGTAGTGGATTTATCCATGTATATCGTTGAATTGGAACGGAGGTGTAGAATTCTCACCAGCGGTATCAGTATTTCTCTTTTTCGTGGCGCAAACATTAGTACCGCATGGTCGTCAGCCACCCCTGTTCGCTAAAATACAAGCCGGCAAAAATGGCCGTAGGGTGCGCCTGGTATTATGAAAAAAGCGCGTCTATACGTGCCGAGCGCGGAAGGGAGAGTTAAATGCAGTGGCAAATTATAAATCATCTTAACGAGCTTTTGATTACCAGTGCTTTTTATGTGGCGGGCATAAAAGTGTCACCGCCGATCGAAATACGCGGGGCGCGTTTCCCTTATCGTTTCTGAACCTCATCCGCGACGCGTATTACTCCGCCCGCATATTCGAGCGTAGAATCGCATAATAATCGAGTGGCACGACACATGGACATCAAGCTACTCGCCATACGTTCTGCTATCTGATGCACCAACTGTTAATAAATTAGATGGACTTTCGTGGAATACGAAACTAGAAGATGCGTCTATTCGAGATAACAGCCGAGGGGAGTGGAAACGCGTCTTTCGAAGGAGTCATAGAACGAATTGTGGATCTAGAGAAGCTGCTTCGAGGAAATACCTCCTTTAGAGGTAACTGGTCGTTCGTTTTTAGAGAATAATGAAATTTGTTACGGCTGCAATTAAGATTCTATCTTAATACTCATCTTACGTTGTATGGGATACTCTTTTTTTGTTAAAGATTGGGGTTTCATAGAACATATATGTAGATCCGAGAACGAGCACTGTAGGAGTAAATTAAAGAGTAAGGCGAAAAAGCTGGGAATGTCACGAAACAGCTTTATCGGGCAAATTAAGTTTTAATACTTTAGTCCATCAGTAAAAACACAAGATTCAATGAACTTATTATTTGATTGATTAATTTTCTTATATAATTTTCTTCTTAAATAATTTCTTGTTTTACCTTGACGACAGAAGCTTAGACAAAGAGTAGAGACATTACGTACTTCGTTCCAGTGCAGTGTGGACATTTCCTGCTTTCAACCAGCACCTGTACCAAATCTTTGACGTTATCTTACGGGGTATTTAAACATTATAACCCTTTGTAATTCAACAGTTCTGTAATCCCAGTTGCCACCAATAAAATGTACTATAAATCGCAAAATCACGAAAAATGGACATTCGCAGTTTTTCCCCTTACTCTTCAATTGTGATATTCTGCTCCAATAACCGGTGACAATCGATCACTCGACTTTTTAGAATTTTCTTGCACAAAGCGTTCGAGACTCACGGGTTTCGCCCATATTGCAGAAAAGCGCATCGTTCCTATTTCCAGCCCTCTTCTTATTAGAGCAGAGCTCCTAACTTCTTTCATCTTGGTGAAATTATTAAAGATAGCCGCGATGTCTGAAATAAGAGGAAAAGAGGAAACCAGAAACGATGAATAAGAGTTTTTATCGCACGGTTCCAGCGTAACATATAATTCCAAGGGGATATCCGGTGCAGAATTTTAATAAAGTCGCGCGCGTAAGCCAAAAATTTTAGTACCTTTTAGGAGCGAGCTCGTTCAGCTGGAAACAAGGAACGTATAAAATCTTCGTAACGGCGCGCCTCACTTTAATTAAGTCCTCCCCACCGAAAAAGTACAAGGACGACAATTCTGTGTTCCTGATAGATTTCTTTAATACGCTTCTCAATAAATTCATCTGTCTTTGTCATTCGTCAACGATTCATCTCTCTGAACAAATATCGTGTTGCATTAAGGACGTGGCCGGGGGCATCGTCAAAAGCGGCTGCAGAAACATCTATGAACCGTGTCCTATTTGCCATTGATGTTATCTTCATAGGAGAGACTGTCGGTTCTTTGAAGACTCGCTTTGAAAAGCGAAGCGACCACGTCCACAGACGGCGTAACGAGTAAAATTGGACCCCGAATCGACATGCGTGCTCCAGACGGTCTATTAGCCGTGCTCGATGCGTCCGCCAAAGAAAACTAGCGTTAAAAGATCTCCGAGCTCCTACAACGCGAGCTCGCGACTCGAATTAGCGTCTTGGATCACAAACACGAGGGTGCGCGGCTTTGTAGGATAAGTCTCTCCATATTTCTTTTAGCAAGCTCCATTGAACAGTGGCCTTTACATCCGACGTACTCTGCGAGACCTCGCCCCTTTCCAATTAAATATAGACGGCGATATAGAAAACGCGGGACGATGGATTTAGACGCACATAGAGCCGAGGCAAAGCGTATCACCTGCATCGGGATCGAGAGAAATAGTGAGTCCAGGAATATGATAATCGAAGGTGAATTAATTCGAGAAGCCGTGTGCAGTGGAATGGAATTGGGACGCGGAGGCGAAGCTCTCGCGAGTCACATTTCTTAGAGGGAACGCTGAACGATGGCCCGAGAAATAAGACACGAGAATTGCCGTTTTATCAAGTTTTTCGCGGGAATTCTTCGGAAGGCTCGTACATCACTTAGGGGAGCGAGGCGGGCGTTATCCACGAAAAAATAATAGCCAATCCTTTACGTTTCCCGACGCCACTTTTTTCCCGAGCCGGGGTCGCGAAGACGCGGCTAAGCCCCGTGGCTAACGAAGCCTTCGATCCCGTCGGGAAGCCTATCGGTGGAAGCGCCGAGGATTGTTTCACGGCGGCGAAGAAGCAAGACGGGACGTTGACTGCTGCAGGCCGGGCATAAATTCAAATTAATATCGCGAAGTTTCACGCGTGCCTCGTTGCAAATTACCCCGACCACCCCCGAACCTGCGGCGATCAAATTATAAAGTTGCGCATTCCTCAACTTACTACTTTACGGCGGATAACTTTGCGGCAAGGAGGAATTACGCGGATTTAAAAGTTGATGGGGAGAAGTCAGCGCCTTGGCATCCGCGAGTTCGCCTCCTCTAATGCCTCTCAAACACTCCGTTTTGGGAGGTATCTCGTGGATACGAGCGGTTGTCCGACGATGCCTTATTTTCTCAGCGTAATGACGCGTAATAGAGGCTTGGAAGTCCCTGGAAATTCATGTGCGAGTTTTTTATTATCTCATGGTGCCTTGTGAAACCTTTGGTGGCCGGCATGCGGAGCCGAGGTTTCGTTAACGTTTATTTATGTCAACGATATACATACGTATGTATTCTGCAAATAGGTTGGATGTAACGTAATACATATTGCGTCGATGTAGGGATTCCTTTAGATTTTCATGTTTTAAAATTGTATTTCTGTTTAAATTAAAATCCAAGGATTCGGAGGGAAAATTAATTACTTATCCTTCTAAATACATCTCTTGGCTACTGGCGCAAAGGCAGCGTGGACTGGAAGTTTATTAGTAGCTGCAAACAACGTGCAACAATAAGCTTCTTCGTCACACTTAATTAAACCTATGGAACCCTCGTAAATTTGTCGCTTTTCAACAGTAATTCAAGCCAGTATCACAGAAAACAATGCTACCCAGTTAAATCTAAAGAGAAGAAGAAGTGGCGCAACATTGTGGTCCCTCTTTTGTCCGGGAACAGTTTGACGGCGACTGCAGCAAGACAATGGCTAAACTGTGCTCATAGTCGGCAACTGGTGTAAAATAAAATAGATGTATAACATTGCAGCCGCGGGGAACACGATGGACATTTCCGTCGTTAGCCAAGATGAGGAGAGGAGAAGAAACTTGAGAAGGACAATCTTGATTCACCAGACGCCATCTATTAAGTCGCTGCGAAGTTTCTATCTACCAATATCCAATAAACTTTGAGCTATCTGAATGATCGTTTACCGGCCTTCTTCCGACTCGGCAATGTTTCACCACCGTGAAACTCTCCGTTCCACGAAGAAACGCAATCTCACCACGGTCTTCCTTCTCGCTGGGAACAAAAAATTCACTTAAACAAATCCAAAGGACTCGATGTATTCGAGCAATAATGGACCCTACGTAAACGCTACGTAACTGCAGGCTGCCTTAGAAAGTTAGAGGCGAGCAGGAAGGGGGTCTGAAAAGTAGCACCGTGGAAAAGAGCAGAGATGAATCGTTTCCTCCCTCGGCCCAGCCGTTGAGATCGTTGAACTAAGCTTTCCGAGCAAGAACTTGAATTCGTGCCATTCCACGGGGGTAATTAAATTGAATGTTCCTCCCGAAGAAAGTGGCAAGCGGACGGTCTTCCCTCGCGCCTAACCGTTCCGAGGATAGCTGAATCGAATGGAGAGAATCCATCGTGAAAGGGCCTGATTGCTCGCTAATCTTCGCGAAATTGCGCCGCCGCGCGCTAAGCCGCAGTTCAACGTCGCCGATTAGTCGAAGACCTCGAACTTCGAGGCATTGTTTCGCGATTCGTGCTGCCGCCTGCTGCTTCCTGCCCCTGTGAAAGCGACTCAAACCGTTACATGGTAACCCTGCCTTCGATTTTCCAAACCCATCAAGTCCATTTTGCAATACAGACGGTAATAATAATAATGGCAGTTCAAAATATACAGACATTCACTATGAGGGAAGATAGAAAAGCCACCCTCTGTTACACTTGCTTCAAAGATGTACCTACCGCTCCCAAGACGACGGTTTTATTGAACATTCAAGCTTTTCGCACTGGAAAATGTGCTTCGACCATTGAAATTTGTTTCTAATGTACCTAGTAAAAATTTCAGTATTGGAGGGTTAATAGATCTCAGCAGTAAGTACGCTATTCAGGAAATTCCAGGTTCGTGGAATGCAGCGGAACGTGCTAACGCACAAGGCCGTAACGATATCCGGAGCTTTATTGCGCACAAACCTCCGTGAACAAATACAGGGGCCGGCTGATTTATTAACTTAAAACAAAGGGGCATAAGGGGAGCGAGCAAGTCGAAAGTGGCTTTGAACATTAAGGAGGACGTATTTATGCGACAGTTGCGCCGCTGCGGTACCAATAACACCGATACGCAAGCATGAGACACGAAATTGTGTTATCTGTTCGGCTATAGGGAAACTAACCGGAATTCCACTGCGGCCATAAACATGTTGATCCTAGTGTGTGTGGGAACACAAGCTCGTCGCCGTGGGCGTTAGATACTGTACTCTTCTCTGTCCGCCGCTCGAACATTTAGACAAGCTTTCTACTCTCCCCTAGGTTCTCTTCGTTCCTGGTGTTACAAGTCGTTCAGAAATTGTCACGTGTCTCCAACCGAGACTTCTAAACGTGACTGCATTCTGGTAACGTTCAACGTTCCATGGTAGACAGACCTAGCACACGGGCAATCTATTCCATTCCCCGGAAAATATACCCTTCCTCGGAGTAGTCTAGTAATCCACAAAGCTCTCTGATCCAGAAAATGTCCCGCTGGTGTGGGCATTTTTCTAATAAGGCCAATCCAGCTTTAGGTCACGGGAGTCACGAGTTTCGCGGAACGCAAACACCAGCGCGTACATACCTAGCAGTTTTCCGCTTTGAACGAACGGGCACCGGATGCGGCCGGTGATTTTATTCTCGAGTTTCATCGAGTGAAATATCAAGCGAGCATTTCGTATGCCGCGGGTAGATTTTTGCCCCGCTTTGAAGCAAGCATACGTGGTCGCATCGCGGCATTGAAAGGGAAGGTGACCCCAAGAGCCATCCTCCGCGAGCTGGAGGAGACACCAGGGAAGAGGCCCCGTCGTTCCACTGACAATGCCCAGCTGACCTGGCCCGGACAGGCCGTCCTTATTAAACCTAAATCATTTGCGTCGACCACGACTACTATAACTCACGGACGTCTCGGTGAAATATGACCGGCGTTCAAATTATTATTGTGCCTCGGAACTCTTTCTGCCTTCGCGCCAGCCGCGTCCACCAACCCTTTTTCTTCGTCTTCGCGCTCTTCCCTCGCCGGTGATCCGCTCCGTCTGATCTCTCTGCGCCGCGTCATCTCGACGTTTCGCAGCCAAGAACGATTCCGTAACGCGGCCATGATTTACTGCGCGTGTCGGGATTTAACTTCGGGAATTTTAAGGCACTCGGTCGCAGCTAGGTCTGCTTTCCTTCTCCATCCTTTTTTTATTATCCCCGGTGGGCTCGAGCCTCGGTTCAGCCCACAGAATCTCATCCGTCTTCTAGGAAATTTGTTTCCACCTTACGGTGATCCTCGGCCTCTTCTCGGCAACTTTCAGACGGGACCCGTTTCGAGTTTCAAGCTTGTTGCTTTCACGGGACGATGGGACGCTCTTTTCGCGGCGATAATTAAACAGGCGCTTATGCACGCGAACGTGAATTCCATTGTTCGCTGAAATTATCGCTAATAAAACGATGGAAAATTTCGATTCCTGCTCGAAGATTCGCGGTTCGATATCTCTGCTGTGTTTCGCGGCGATGTTAAATATTGAAAACAAATCGGCTAGAAACTAGCAGAGACAGCGTGTGTCCCGCGCCCGGTTTGTAAGGACCGGATACAACGCACAGGTAATTAAATATCGTTACCTGATTACCCTGCTCGATTGTTGATTGCAATATTCAATGAACCGTTAAATGATATTATCGTCGGCCGCGAATCATTTCGACCGTTACGCCGTTTGACCTTTCTATAATGCACGGACACATACCCCGTTACCATTATTCAATTAGGCGATATTACCGTCGTTCCGTGCGTCGTGGCGATTATTCCCTTCGATGTTCAACGACTCGTTTATAAAATTCTTTCAATCGCGGTTCCCCCGTTTGTTAACGCGCGCCGATACCCGTGACGCGAACGGAGAACTATTAATAATTATTCATGTTATGTAAATGGAGAACGACGGCGATGGGATTCTGTACAGGGTGTTTCTCTTAACGTGACCAGCCGAAATATGCCCGTTGTTCTTGACGATACAGAAAAGTGTCTTAAGAAGATAGGGTTTCTTTTAAAAAGATAAAAGTTATCATTGGCTTGAAATTTTATCTGAGATTCCTGTTTTAAATTCTCTAGTGCTCCACGAAAGGACAGCCACATTTAGAAGTACCTTTCTGTTACAATCGCGAAGAGTGCCTGTAAATTGCGCGAGTCGCCGTACAGTTTGTGAACTGTTGTTTCGTTAAAATCATCTCTATCTTTTTCTTATGAAACCACCGCGAACAACGCCCCACATTTTTCCACGTGGAATCATTAATTTGCCCGCGATACCACCGGTTACGGGACACCTCGTGCATATTTCCCTTTCCATAAAGTTAATTCGCCGTTGTAAATTATGACGATCGTCGTGTAGGCTGTCGCGCGTATCTCGTCGGACAAATGCTCGGTCCAGGGCCGAGCGTAATATCGAGAGATCGCGGAACACGGGGCGGCGTAATGTTGCGCTCCGCGGCAAATGGCCGATTGGAATCGTTAAGAGACGCGTACATCTTATTTATTAGCGGTGTAAGCGTGTCGAGCGCGCCTTACATGGCATGGATATACGAATATGCGAGGCGAAGCGCGATTTGATGAATAGCCCCTGCTTACGTATTCACTTAGGGCCCAATAATGGCTTTATAAAACACGGCCGAATGCGAGGCCGACTCGTAACCATTCGTCTTCCACGGTGACCCTAATAGCTAATTGGAATGAGAAAAAGGCTGAGGCGAAGTCGCGGGGGCCGCGTTTTAATTGGCCCGCGGGCACGGTAATCGAACGCGATTAATATAGAGGGCATCAAACGTCGATGGGCCAGCGAGCAAAGAATCATCGTCGGTTAATAACCGACGCGATCTAATATGCGCGCATCCCGCCAGAATTAAATCGATGTGTTTAACGATTCAATATTTGGTTTATATGCCCGCCCTGTCCGTCCGTCGTGTGTTTGTTACGTTACAACGTTTTAATTACCTTTCGATCAATAATACCGGCGTGCGCCTTGAAATGAGCAAATCTACTAGCTGGTGTTTTATCAAAAAATAGGCACTCCGGGATTAAATGAACATTGATAGATATCGATCGCGCACGATTATATTAAGTTGCGACGTGAGCACGTTCCGATTTTTTGCTGCTTTGTCGATTCACGGAATATTTACAGAAACATGGAATTTGTAGGGTGGAGAGGGAGTTGCTCATTAGCGGACGTGGTAGAAGAACTCTATGGTGCACGCTAACAATAAGTGTGCCCGTGTCTTTTATGGGAAAAAGGACATTTCTAGATACACCAGAATTCCTTTATGTCACGGGGGTCGTTATGCAATTATACGCGCATTCGTTTCCGCAGAATGGGAACGTCTGTGTCGGCAGGAAGGGAGAGAGAGAGAGAGAGAGAGAGAGAGAGAGAGAGAGAGAGAGAGAGAGAGAGAGAGAGAGAGAGAGAGAGAGGAGAGAGCAAGTCAGACCGCGTCAGGCATAGGTGAAACCTGGCGAAGCCTTGATTACTCGGAATTAGATTCCCAATGAGTTTAATTTCCAGAAAGGCTCTCTCACAATTGGTGTCCTCGCGCGCCAGTTGGCGCTGCTCGGCGAAAACCCCGGTACACTTTTAACAGACAAAGTGCAGACGGGAACACGGCTCATCTCGTCAAGAGTAGGTATATTTAAAAGTAATTGCTACAAAGCAGCGTGTTTGTTGGTCTCTCTCTTTTGCCCGAGCAACTTCGCCTGATTGTTTCGCCGCGGCTACACGTAGCATTAATCACGGGATTAACGATTAATGAGAGCACGTGGAATGCACAGAAACAAGTTCTGAATAACTTGATGTATATGTAAGCCGAACGCACGCATCGTTGCGGGTAAAAAAAATTACAAAAATATTACGTGCGATGGAAAAATTATTTTTATTTACAATAGCCAGTAAAGGAAATTAAGAGAAGTTACATCAAATGATGGGTAAGGGGAGAAAACGGGAGTGCCCATTTTTTGCGAATACAATAAATAAACAAAAATAATAATAAAATAATGATAAAAAATAAAACAAGAAATTATTTAAGTAGGAAATTACATAAGGACATTAAATTCATTGAACCATGTTTCTTTGCTGGCGGGCTAAAGGATTAAATCTTAACTTTCTTGATAAAGCTGTTTTGTGACATTCCCCGTTTTTCCCCCTTACCCTCCAAAAAATATTCCTCGAAGTGACGAACAATGCAGGCCCAATATTCTACTCTTGAAATATATTCAGAGACTTGAACATGATTATCACCAATAAATAAGACGTCTCATTACTACGACTATTGAATTCCGAAGCTAAATCTCTGTGACCTTAGTAGCCAGAGCAATATATTACTCCTGCCCAGAGCACAATATGACTTATTTATCTCCCTTCCCGTATGACCCATTCTATTTAAAGCCAGTTAAAGTGACAATACTAACGCGATCATGGAGCCATAATTCCGGAATATATATTTCAAACGCCGCCGTAGCTATTTACGTCCAGACCGCCGCTACCTTGACCACAAGGGTAAAAGGGATTAGTCAACTACTCGTTATATATCACGGGTTTAGACCACGGACTGCCCAGCCAGGTAAAGTATCTACAGGGTATAAACATTCCTACCTGTCGGCCGTTCCGAATTATGGCAAAGGCGAGCGTGACGAGAAAGGCGCTTTCCAAGGTGTCCCGGTGATCATAGTGCGCGTCACAGCTCATGGAATCGGAATTTCTCGTTCCCACGTCGCGGCGGTTGACTAATAACCGGGGTCTCGAGATTTCACTTACACTTAAGTGGAAATCACAATCTGTCACTTCACGTCCAGCATTCGCGCGAAGGATACCGGGCAGCAACCGGAACCACTGTTCGCAATCGATTTGTCGAAAGTTCGGCAACGGAACAACACACCGCCAACACCTTCGAATCGTAGGAGGCGCGAAAAACTCGCGGCTATGCAATAATTTGCCGGAGAGAAACGCGTTAACCGAATCCAACTGCAAATTGCTTTCCCGCCAGATAACACCTCCCCGACCATTCCAGGCCGAATTATTTCCTTATTAGCATTCAAGGATCGATCCAATCTTCGGTTCGCCGATACACGAGGCAAATTTCCAACTCACTCCCGGGCCGGTCCACCCGGGCACACAAAAGATCGTTAAAGAGATAAACCGCAGGGCGTTCGAATCGCCAAGGAAATCTCGTCCTTTCTCTCGGCCGCTCGTATTTTCCACCGGTGGAAAGGGTCCGCTTGTCCAAACTGCGGGACGTGGAAATGTAATTGTACCCTTGCTTGGAAAGACTTCCAGGACACCCAGGATTCGGCGGGCGGGTTGACGTAAGGGGGTAACTACGTGTCCGGGACGACTGTTTCCTCGGGAATACAATGGGCGTAATGGGCGGTTGCTGCGGGCAGACGTTTCGGTCACATCTCCAGACGGATGTAAGGAGCTGGTTCCGGGGACCTGGGGGCTCTGGGAGGTCCACGGGACGGGCTGCTTCGACGTCACGCCGTTTACGGGCTCAATACATCATTCTTTTCACAATTTGTCCGAAAGCCGTGAAAGCTGTGGGTTTTCTCGGGTACCCGGTCCCGGGGATACGCTCGTCTCCGGCAAACGTGGCCTCTGACGCAACGGAAGTGTCAGCTACTTGTCCCCGACAGTTAAGTCTTCCAGCGCCGTAGATTTTCCACGGTTGACCCGTCCAATTGAACTTCCAGCGGCTACCGTGCCGTGGCTTCTCATCCACCCACCGGCCCTCCCAAGCCCCCGATCGAACGGCAGAGGAAACGCAGGAAATTTGTAGGAACCAGGATGTTACGCCGTCTACCTCGATTCAAAGGATGTTTATTTTCGCTGATGCTCGTGCGACGGGAACTTGGATACGTAGCAGGGGGGTGTTGAATGGGGAGGATTCGTTTTCTAAGCAACGTATCGTGCCCATACGAAGTTCAGTCCTACTTGGATCGCGCATCCTCCATTGTGCACACTTGGGAACAATGGCAGGGCATCTGCGGCGTAAAATATGAGGATGCCCGCAATTAACGTCACGCGAATTATGCCTCATCCCTCCAAATGAGCGATTTATGATGTACGATGCCGTAGCAGGAATCCGGCAGCCAATAATGGGACGCGAATCTCTTCATCCCCCCTCGTTAAGCGTCGTTCGCACATAGCGGGAATATCTGGGTAAACAAATAAAAGCGGCGCGCCCCGTGGGAACCGAAATTGGCCCTGGACCCTTGACAACACCTTCATCAACCAGCAATCGCGGCGAACCTTATTACGGCAGCCTCTGCCGTCCGTCAGTCGTATGGCAAATAGCTATTCCGCTGGAAATCTTTCGGCGTTCGCCAGCCGCTCGAAGATTAAACTAAAATAAATAGAGAACGGTCACGTACCGATCGATGGGGTAGGTAGGCGCGCGTAATCCCGAAGTATAAATTAATCTCGAAAGGTCGAGGATTAATTTACAATTCAGGATTACCGTCAAGCATCCGTCCCCGAAACTCTCTGTTCTACCCTTCCACCCGCCCGCCCACCCTTCACCTCCCTCCCCGTTTTTCGTTGGTGACGAAGGGCTGGATGCGTCTGGGTGGGTGTACCGTAACAAGCAGGGGGGGTTCAAGGGTGGATCGCGGATGATAGAGAACCAGAAGAGGGGTTGTATATCGCGTGTCGGATCGAGGCTCATTGTCTTCCTGTCAGGACCGCGCAAATATTGCCACCATCTCCAGCGAGCGCGGCCATTCCGTATATGTCTGTGCAAACGGCGAGGCACGCGTGTGTACGTGCGCGTATTAAGGGATGGTAAGCGCCGCATGTCCGCGAATGTTGGTGAATACGGCGAGGTGCTACGTACAGTAGGTAAGTGGAGGGTTGGTATTTCTGACAAAGCTTTCCACGATCGTCACTCCTTTGACACGAGTGCTGGGGCTCGTGCAAGGGATGACAAATCCCGCGCGAGGGATTTCCACGATAACCAGCCGCGCGCGCGCGCGCGCTTGATGGAAACTCGATTCCGTCTGGATATTCTGGGTCGCGGGTACGTGGGGGCACAGGCGGGTGCTAAAAAATTCTTAGCCAGTACGTTCGGCAAGGGACCTATGTCTGGTGGAGTGTCGGGGCGACAGGCACCGGGGACGTGAAATTTAACGCGACAAGTCTCGCCCGGCGAGGTTGATGTTTTTCGGATCGGTAACCTCCCCCAGGAGATTGATAAGCTGCGGAATTTCGGAAAATTCGTCAATCGCTGCGGAGTCCTTCCTTTGTTGCAGCCTTTCACATTTTATCAAGTGTCGTGTCGATTATGTTGGTACACATGGCTCGCAGACTGTCTTTATACATGCTAGATTCTTTTTAAATATAATATTATATCTCAAAAAGACGGACCTTTTTCTAGAAACATCAAGAGAGAATGATATATTTTAATATGTAACTGTTCACCTTTCATGCGACCTCCGTGACGCGTGATATCGCACTCTTGCCGTGCACCCTTTCCCTATTCCGTTATTTTTATTTCCTTTCAGATGAAATCCCCCTCAGACGGCAGAGCTCTAATTATTTTGAAGCGCAAGGCGCGACCGCGTCGACCTGTCCTAATGCATAATGTATAGTCGGTTTTCCAGAGACACTCTCGTAGCCTGAATGCGCGGTCTCCGCTGTATTAACAAAGGCGTCGTGAACGGTTTAACGATGTTCGTCTCGTGGAAGTTTCTATTAACCTTATGCCACGGCCCGGCGTCGCTGAAAAACGTCGGAATGCTACAAAGAGCATCCTATCGTGCCATCTGGTCCATCCTGGTGAGCATGAATTAACCCTGAGGAACCATACCACCTATTCGGCTCAGGTATAAGACCGAGAGCGTGGATTTTTCTTACGAGGGTGGTCTCCCTCCTGAGCGTCGTGTTTTCTTGCTAAAACAGAGAAAACAGATGGAAATCTTTAAACGTCGGCGAACAAGCTTGTCCTGTCGAGACATTTCCAAGGAATGGACATGTTTAAAAACATAAGCCTTGCACTCCAGCGATTCACAGTGAAGATAATCCTGACACCCCGCCAATTCAAAGTTTCAAATTACTCCGAGGGGATTCTGTTTACAAATCAGAGTCGATTGCATATTTTTTATCTATCGCTGTGAATACTATAGGTCGAACCACCTTCTTACTTTACCCTGTATAAGCGGAGACAAGTAATCACCTCGGAGGACATTTAAGATCGATGGACAGACCATTTTTGAAGCATCTACCCGAGACGAGCAATCTCCTTTTTTCCCCGCAAAAGAACCATCGCGTTTTAATAGCAATTTTACAAGCAGCTTAAAGTACAAGGATATATAACGATATTCTGTTTCAATCTCCTCCGAGATACGGTAAACGAGCCGGATATTAATTCGCGCTACTATTTAAACGCTAGAAGAGAATGAAGTGGCTGTAGGGAAGCTAGTCGTATATTTCCATGACTAATTAAAACAATCTTCTCTTCGTCGATATCTAAATTTTACTCATTTATACCACAATTACGCTAAAACCATGGGAGCCAGGATTTCCCGGGGCCCGCTGCAATCTTAGCGTCCGACTAACCGACCGAACACGATCTCCCGCTTTTTCCGCTTCATTTTGGAGCCGGGCAGTCCGAGGTAAATGAGCCAGACGATAGTGCCGAAATTGAAAGATCAAAGGATTACCATTATTACCTTGTTCCTGCGGTAACCTCGGCCGTACTCCCTGTTTTTCACCTTCGTATTACAGAGGTGGAACCTGCAAGTCAAGCGTTTCACACGGGCCTCTGTTCCTTGCGAGGGATAAGACCGTTATCAGAGCGAACACTTTTGCGGCTGGCACCCGGGACATTTTCACTTTGCAAAGTAGCAGTGGCTCTAACGTAAAATTTCTTAAAAATCCAGAACTACAGATCGATTTCATTAATTATTCTCGTATGTCATTAATATCATAGCTACTAAGTAGAACCGTGACTCTGAACGTTTCCACTGATTTTCGGTGGCAAGACACTTGCGTTTGCAGTAGGCGACTGTGTCTTAACCCTTCGTTGCACAACTTCTTCGATTTTCGAAAAATACATTCTCGGACTCGTACAAGTGATGATAATGAGGGAAAAATAATAAAAAAATTGGTGTTTTCGGAATTCAAGAAATAAACGGTAGAAGGATGTTTGAATGCGTGAATGACAGTCGCGGCCCATCAGGTTGTCGTATCTGAAAAGGCCCTAACGCGAGTTGCAAAGTATCGATCGGCCAAGCAGACTCGATAACCGATTCGATGCTCGAGGTACATACGGAGGTATATGCGCGTTGCATGCCGCAGAACAAAGCGCGAGCCGATAATCTATGAAAGGCGAGCACCGCAGCGAGGAACAGCGGGTTAAGCAACTGCTGGTATCTTTATCATCGGAACACAATTTCATTACAATGCGGCCGTGGCGCTTACGAGTCCCAGGAGCGAGCAAACCGTGTGCGGTTTAATTAATCGTTCGTAAGCACAGCTTCCATCCTCGGCGTTAATTATAGGCGGGGAACCCGCGCGCAAACAGTGCAACCCGCTTTTCGGTATAAATCGGAACGAGCGGAAGGTCGCGATCGAAGCGTTTTTAATTCCAACGTTCCGCGGGGGGGGGGGGGGGGGGCGGTTATGGCGGAAAAGGGTTGGAAAATAAAAGCAAGAGGCACGTTTATTGCGCGTTACGAATGCAGCTCTCATGCCCGGAATTCCGCGAATTAGTCCGGAAATAATGTTGAACGGGGAACTGGCGGTGCTCCAGCCATGGGTGAAACATTCTCGAACGTCGTCGCATTTTTATCTTATAACGGGAAAAACGTTTCCGGGCCGCGGGAACGCCGGAGATCGCGGACGCTCGCGAAATAAATTATGAAAATGGATAGGCCCCGTAGGGCGTTATCGCGTGCCGCGCCGCGGCATCGATTATGAAAACAACGCCGGCAAATTGTTCGGCGAACCCGCGCGACGAAAGGAGCGCTCGTTATCCGAGATCTTCATTACGACACGCCAACTGGTTTAGCCCCGTGGATCGTCGAACGGGCGCCGTCGTTTAAACGCAACGATACGAAAAGCTAGCCGCCCGCGTGGCGAAGAAAAATGCGCGAACAGGTGCGAAATACGGGACTGACAACGTGTATGCTGCGTCATAACTCTCACTGGCAAGAGTAATGCCCGCGTCGCTCATAAAGAACGGGAGGCTTTGTCAGTATCGAGCTACTCGTCGTTTCATCGCCGCTCCTCCCCCGCTCGTGCGCGCGCGTGCATGCCTACCCGCGGGCAAGAAAGGAGCGAGCTGTACTGGATGGCCTGAAACGGTGCAACCTATATTTTATCGCTCGCCCTTGCCGCGCAGGGCCATTGTGGGCCGTCTTACGCGGACCTTCCACATAGTTCAGCCGATGACATTTCAATAAACCCGTTAGGGAATAAGGTCAGCCTGGAAGCTGGCCGCCGCGCCACGCCGCGGTCTATGGGGTCTACCGTCGGACAAAGCATCGGTTTCCACTGTGTTTCGCGTTTAAGGTTACTGTCGGCAGGTTCATAGGACAATTGGGTCCCTCTTGTTTGTGTTTAATTAGAATCGTTGATTTAACGCGCACACCGCTTTGTCCAAACATCGACGACGTTGTTTAAGTTCAATTGGAATGTGTAAAACGAGGAAGAACGTGTCTGTCCGAAAACAGGTACAAAGGGTTAGATAATTACCCAGTTTGTTTTGGAATATTTAATTCGCCCATAGAAAGTATGAACACATTACAGTTTAGTAAGGTAGCCGCTAGAAATTGTTTAAGGAATTTTATACTTTCACCAAACAACGTCACTGCGAGTTTAAAGGGGGACTATACTTTACGCAACGCTAAAACAGACCAATTTTTGGGAACTTTTTCTGAAGAAATTATGAAGCAAGTCATTTTGAACCTTCTCATGGCTTTATATTTAACATTTGAAGACACGAAATTTTTTTTATGTTAAAAATATGTATTGTAGATGTCGGCTATCGAGGCATCTTGTTACGGTGGGGGTTCTAGCGCTTTCAATTTTTGTCTAGAAAAAAAATTCTTATTATTTATGAAATTATATCATCGATGAACCTCAAAAACAATAAAAAAAGTCGAAAATTCATAAAACTGTAGAGCTTAGGAGAAAAAGTACGATATTTGGGGAAAATTGTTGATCGTAGTTTTTCTCCTAAGCTCTGCAGTTTTATGAATTTTCGACTTTTTTATTGTATTTGAGCTTCATCGACGATATAATTTCATAAATAATAAGAATATTTTCGGTATTTTTATTCTAGACAAAAATTGATGGCGCTAGAACCCCCACCGTTGTGCAACTTCAGCGGCGACGCGGTAGCAAGATGCCTCGATAGCGACATCTGCAATACATATTTTTAACGTAAAAAATTGTTTTTCGTATCTCCAAATGTTAAATATAAGGTCATAAAAAGGTTGAAAATAATTTGCTTCATAATTTCTTCAGAAAAAATTCCCCATAACTATCCTGTTTTAGCTTTGCGTAAAGAATAGGCACCCGTAAGTCATCTGTGAGCCAATAAGCAGGGTTCACTTCAATCTTTCATTCAACTCTTCTCTCCATGACATCTACTACTGGTACATCCACGGTATCATCGAGAAGCTGTCGAGAAGACCGTCAAAAGGAGCTTCGGCTCGAATACCGCGCGTCACTGGTCATAGTATGCAGGCTCACCGAACAATTGGGTCTTTCTTGTTTGACTTTAATTAAAATCGCCGATCCAAGGTCCGGCTGGTAATTAAAGGCGTTCCTTGCCGGAAATATTATCTTTCTGAAAATTGTACGACCCTCCGAGAGACGCGGGATTAAGCTTCCCTGCCGAGCCGTGAATCAGCTCTTTTTCGGGCAACGAGACGAACGGCTCTAAGCAGCGCCGAGCACGATGAAAGCGGTGACATTTCAACAAACTTGTTAGGGAATAAGGTCACTCTGGTCCGACGAGGAACTTCAATTGAAATGCCGGCCCGTAATCGCGCGCGCCACAGAATATTGTGCCGCGTCGAGAGGGGGCGATTCCAGGAAAACGGGATGAATTCTGCATTCTTAGTAACGCGTGTTACAATCGTTACGAGCGTTTAAATTGCTCACCGTTGCTACTAACGTTTACCCTTTGTGGCCACATGGGCAACGCTGCGGCAGAATGCCACTGTCGGTCGAATAATTAAAATTTCAATACTTTAATTCATACTCTGCAGAATGAAAATCCTCTGCTGAATACGTTAAAACGAGGCGAGCGCACGATACGCGTACGAACGATTCCAAATTTAGATATTAATTTCCATCAGAGAAGCTCAGCTTCAGCCGTTAATATTACTCGTAACTGGCCCATTAAAGGCTTAGCAGGGGTCTCTGTAATTACCAAGATTGCTATTCGAGGTACAGAGTTTATATTTTGATACGTCTTTCGCATCGTGTGTCAACGGTCATCCGTGTTTAATACGACGAAATAACTTTCAACGGTCTCTTTTGAAATAATACCTACGCCGTGTTTAGTGAAAAAAGGCTTGAAACTTGGAAAGCATCGAAGTAACAGATTTTCGCGAAATCTCTTGAACAGCTGTTTGCTGTAACGATTCCAGAAGAATCTGAAGAAGAGAGATCCGGACAATGGCGGGCAGCGGGGGTTGAAAATAAATAAAAACCCCTGCACGGTGTTTTCATGACAAGGATGGTACGGTCGGCTGCTCTCACCAATTAGTCAAGGTCGAGGGGGAGGAAAAGGAAGCGGAAAGCAACGGATCCGAGGCGAGGCGTCCGTTTTTCCCTCCGTGGCCGCGGAGGAGTCACGCGCAGATATGGTTTTCACGTGTCAGCACGCGGGGACGGGCCAGAAGGTTACGCGAAGAAAAGTTTTCAGACCACCTATGGCGACGGAGCCGCGGGTGGGATCCGCGAAGGCAATTCCACCGGTATTGTGCGTAAATACTGAATCATTGGCGATCATAAAGGCGATTCCAGCGCGGTATTTAACGGCTTTTAAGGCGGCTCGGAGGGCCGCCAGGCAAGCGCAAGAACACCGACAGCCTCTCCTTCTCGACGTCGTTTTTCATTTTCCACCTTTTCACATCGAT
This sequence comes from Andrena haemorrhoa, assembly GCA_910592295.1. NCBI lineage: Eukaryota > Metazoa > Arthropoda > Insecta > Hymenoptera > Andrenidae > Andrena > Andrena haemorrhoa. The sequence goes on from OU342943.1 coordinate 11,653,296, forward strand.
TTCCGCGGCACAATGAAGTTTCACTGGGGACCGTTGTGCAGCCTGCTGCGACTACGATAGAGAGAGAGACAGATAGAGGCTGCGTGAGGATAGGAACGAGACGGGGCACCGTGATTCTTTGGAAAATTGATATGTGACGCTCCCCAGTGTACTCTCGTCCGAGTAAAAATTCATAAAGCGAGAGGCGATAAAACGGAAACTAGTTTATAGCGTTTAATGCCTGAATTAATTATCATTTAACGTGGAGACAGATCCCGTGGCGCGTACCCGAACCCCTTAATTATTCAAGGGCCCCGATAGTGCGTTAAAACTTGTTACGTTGAACGGGAGCCACCGCAGCGGCGCTTGGGGGTCGTAGGTACACGACGGAACAAGGAAGCGAATTTAGCGAATAAGGAAGACAGCGTAGAAAATTCCAGCGGTTCGCACGGTGGACCTGGATTGCCAGGCTTCGCTTGTCTGCTATTTAGTATTTACCCAATTTGGAGTTACGTTCGCGTCAACTGCACAAATTAGTTCGAAATCATACACGTAACGTAATTCGCAACGTCTGTGCTTAAAATTGTGTTTAATTCGGGCCTGTGTCTTGAACTTCATTACCGCGGCGTTAAAGCACTGTCCGATGCAACATCGAATTCGCGAGAAATGCATAGACCACGTGATCGCTGCCGGGAGAATCCGCGAAGCTAACATACCTATTTTACATTCGGCGTGTAGAGTTATGAGAAATTAATTCGCCAGTAACAGGGTGCATAAACCTTGTTGACCCCGTGCTTCGCAGAACAGCCTTTTGCTTCGAAACAATATGACAGGAACGTTCGCCACTGCACCCAAACAGAACTGCAAATAGTTTGCTGGATTAAAGCGACTGGTACGTAGAATATTCGAACTGGGACTCGTCCGTGTTCTCACAGTTTAGTCTAATCTTCCATTTGTCAAACATTAGCCAGCGAATATACTCTCCGTAGGTCTGAGGAGCGGTGTCCGCGCTGTCATTTAAATAAGGACAAGGTGGTCCATGTAACCGTCATGTTATTGCAATTTCCTGTTGGCTTGGGCATGACAATTTGGATATCTGACGTGGCACGCAGACTTCCATGGGAACGTGGATCGACGCATAACTCTCCGGCAGCTAACAGGGTTCCGCCTTCGCGGGCGAAATTCACGGAGGGCTCGGGGTGGCGCGAAACGACAGCAGAATTTCCGTGGAATTTGGCGACGATCGACGCGCGTCGACGTACGTCGAACGGTGACGTTTACCAGCGACGATTCGGTAATCCCCCAGTTCCCGATGACGTATGCATGAAATTGCGGGCTAGTTTATCGGCCGGAGCCGCCGATGCAAATTGTGACGACGCTGTGTATTGCAGGCGCTCGTAACTCGGCCACTTGCTCGAGTCCACCAAACGGCGAACTAAATTTACGGGCATTGACGGGCATCAAGGAATCCTCCCCGGAGAGTGTTTAGGTATCTGAAATTTCATTAGTTAAATGGACTATCGTTAACTTCGTCGAGGTTAACTTCTGGCGAATGCTGGCTGAGCGAGTTCTCGCTGATACAGGGCTACCGTTCCACTATGCAGCCATCACGGACAATCCTCGCATCCTTAGGGTTGTACAAATTTATGATGATCCATTGCAAATTTATCGCACGAACGTCACACATGAGGATCGCCAGAAATTAGCGATTGAATTATTTAGTGGTGTAGATAATGCTTATCGTTATATATTTTTTCGTTCAATATCGATACGTGAAATATATTATTCAGAAGGTATTGATATTGATAATATCGAAGATGGTATCAATTAAAAAATAAGCTACATATATGTAGAGAATATGATTTTTGATTTAAAAAAATTTTCCAATATAAAAGATTTTGTGTAGTATTAGGAAATTATTTTATTTTAATTAATATTCAAAGTATTAAAATGAAAACAAGTAATTTTCTTTTCAAATCATATTTATAAAGGAAACTACTTAGAATTTATATTTTAATATGAAATTCCACTTACGCCTAAATCGCCCGCGCCCACGACTGTAGAATTTTTCCGTTTTTGTAATAAAATGAATATCATAAATTATATGTTCCTGTTTTCGACTCGTAATTTATAATTAAAAACCTGTATTTTCCGATAATGGCTCTTTTACAGATTTCTCTTTCATATTTCGAGATTTTCATAAATTTTGGCGATGTGGGTGTAAGTGGAATTCGCCCATAAGAGTATGAAAAACAATTACTGAATTTTACTTACACGTAGTAATTCGAAAATTATCCGCTTGAATTGACGTGAACGAAAGAACGTGCAATAAAAATTATCGATACCTGTAATTATTTGTGCTTGAAATATCGATAAAGAATATTGATATATCGACCGACAAATGTCAATATGTACAGTTATCGATAAATATCGCGCATCATTAGCCTGAGTAACTTGTGTTTTCCTTCACCTTTACTTATATGAAAAAGATACGTGTTTTGCTTATTAGCAGTACCACGCATTGTAAATTGTAGCCATGCAATTTTGCTCGACTTTAATTGGCCTACGAAGGGAATTGCTGAACGTCGTAGGAGGGTGGAAATTTGTCGGCTGCATGAAGATATCTCGGTTTCAGTTGGCGTACGTGGCGAAGGATTTCGTGCTACGCGAACCCCGTGTTTTCTAAGGCTGACGCCTACCTTACGGTCTCCCTGTGCTCGCAACGATCAGAGCTGTCTCACCGCGGGGGATCACGTAACGCCGCAGGTGTGCCAAACATTTTTCAGGAAACGTGAGCGGGCCGGCGAGCCAAAATTATACGAAATCTCCAGCGGCGAGGGACGTCCCTTCTGTAAATTCCGACCTCCTCTTTCGCGTCACCCTCTTAAACTCTCCTGGAAGTCCTGCGGACACGTCCTTATTACGCAACGACCGAAACTTACGTCTTTATGCCGGGCGACAAGCCTTGAATACATCTCACGAAACAAGTTTCTAATTAAGGGAAATACATCACGGTGTCCGTCACCGGCTTCCCTTTACAGGAACATCGAACGGAATTGACTTCGAGCATAAATGAACAGCTAACTTTTAAGAAACATAGAATCCAACATTTATAAAATCTACTCGACTGTGATTTCTCGGATTTCCAATTATCGTATATTTTGCAAACTGTTTTCCTCCATGAAAGGAAAGAGCTTTTACAAACGCGAAAGCAATTGAAGATTAATAAGAGCAAGAATTTATATGGAACAGTTTGCACCGGCCCGATGAAACACAGAGGTGCTGAAAATTTTTGCTCGAATTATTACTAACGTCAGAATCTTTTACGAATATTTTTCCACAACGCTGTACTACGTTAAATGAAATTTCACGGACCGTCGCGTGGCCGCATAAAATCAAGCAGACATTCGACGTAATCTCGCGCCGGTGTAATTTCGCTACTGCATTAACGTTACTTTCGATTTATTTGCAAAATCGTTATTCGGAAAAACGTGTGCGCTCGCCCGTACATTTCCCCCAACGATCCACGGGCGAGACTGGCGGCGGGAGGGAGGGGTAACTGTGATTTCGGTGTGATTCAATTTCCATAAATACTAGTCGCAGGGTTCATTTTTAATCCTCTGATTTGCGATCGGTCGTAAATACAATTACCGCGGCTGGTGAAACGACGAATCCGCGTCGACGATTATTGACTGGCTGGTCATCCATACCCGTCGAAATGAAATTTCCAGAGGACAGCCAGCGATACGCGCGGATCAACCAACCTATCCGTGGCGATATCGTCTCATTGCCAGTCGAATCGATCCGTCGGAGATCGTCCGACCGTGCAGGTGTTTGAAATGTATTTCTGCTTCGTGATACCTGATCGCCACGTGAGTCGAAGTTACATGGAATCTCCGGCAGAGTCTCTCAGAGAACCCTGGTGATACCCACCTCCTCTCCCACGTTCTGTCCTCCTCTTCCTCTTTCTAATTCCTTCGAAGGGGTCTCGGCTAGTGAGCATCGGTTTGGACCAGCGTTGCCGGGATCGGTACAATACAGCACGCGGGATATATCCTTACAGGCAGCGTTTGGTTCCAAATATTTTTGTAATAATGTCCACCGAAGGGGAGGGTCCGCGGTGACAGCGACAACAACGGGATATGTCTCAATGTTTTGGCCCGCTCCTTCAGCTGTCCCCATTGTCGAAGGAAATTGACAATGGCACGGTTCAAATGACGTTCTCCTGCCGTGGGCACACTCTGTATACCTGCAAACAAGAGGGAGAAAGAAAAAGGATCCCGCACACCATGGAGGTCCCCCATTCCGAAGCGATCCCGGCCGCTTTTAGCGACACTTAAGATCGGTCGGTGGCTTCAGTTTGCTCTTTTGTGGCCCGGTTTTTGGAAATACGCGCCACCGACGCTCTTGCCAGCCACGAGGCTCGAGGGAAGATGGATACCTTCCTGGACCCCGGGACAATGCCACCGCGGTCGTTCTGCTCGACGAACTTTTAATAGATTTGTTGTTGCTCGGTCGCGAGCACCGGAAAATGAAGGGCTTGAAAGGAAAACGTGGCCACTTCTCCATGCTTCGAGCAGTAATTCTATTATTGGTGGAACAGAGTTAAATTGCAACTGATATTCGTAGAAACATTCGATTTCGCTTTGATTGTAGCAATGTACAATCCTCATAACTCCTCAATCAATTTAGTTATTTTCCTCTGTCACAGTGGCTCGCGAAAGTATTCGAACACCCTTCAAAATAGTATCATTTTCTTAAAATTCGTCCAAACGACTTGAGTTTGTTTAGAAAGTAGATGGATTAGTTCTCAAAACCACTCAAGTCGCTTGGACCAATTTTAAACAAGTTATTCTGTATTAAAGGGTGCTTGAATGCTTTCGTCAGCCACTGTACTTTCGAACAGTATTCGAAATTTAGAACTTAAATTTCTGCAAGGTAAAACGCTCAGGGCCTACCAACATTTCGTCTAAAACAATTAAATTTCGAATGATATTCAAAGTGATTCAAAGCGCAAGTGAGGGCGCCACCTGCACGCGTAGGCGGCAGTGAAAGTGCAAGGGCAAAACACAGTGCGTCCGATCGTGAAAAAAGTTGTGACCTAAATCCATTAAAAAGTCATCCTACAATATTTTCCAAGATAATAGCAGAACAGGTAATTAGACTTGCTAGTGTAAACTTATTTCTTATTATGCAGTCTTCTCAATTAAGATTTCTTGTTGCTTTGGCAACGACAATACGCTTCAATCTCTCCTTGCTTTAAACTCTGTTTACACCTCTATATAATCTTTAAATCATTATTCATTACTAAAGAATTGCTTCATTCTTTAACTGCATAATTAGACAACTCGAGAAATACACATTAGAAATTTTGATCTGTATAGGGGAAAAATGAATGTAACCACAATGATGGGCTTTTTTTACAGATCTGATATTAATTGTTTACGTGGAAATGCAGCAACTCTTCCCACTTCTTCGAAGTCTGCCTCTGCAGCTGGCGAATCTTCAAATCATCCCTGGCGGAATTTTTAAAATTGTTTCTAGTAACTGTGAACTCATTTACTTCTTTTCGCAGTATAACGTATAATTAGATTATTTCTCAGCTATTTTAAACTCCCTTTCTCATGAGAAAGGAACAAATGTCATCCAGAAGGTCGACTTTTTGTCTATTCGCCACACCAGGCTTAAGAACCACGCAACGCGCGTCTTTTAATTTTCTAATATTCGGATCGCGTGTAGTATTTTAATAGTACCCGTTGCAAAAGCCGGATAGCCATTCGCGTAAAATGGGAGGTAAATTTCCCCCCGAAAACGCTTGCGAAAGCCAGAAACCCGTAATCATCCAGTGACGAGGTATATTTCCAGCGTGTTTCGTGGTGGGTCGTTATTCGTATAGTCATGATTAAACCGGCAAAAGATAGTATTCCCTCTAATTGCCTAATTGCACCGTTTAAGGGGACCCATTTAATTTCTTCACTTTGTTGCGCAAATCCCAATCGCCTAATGCCCGGGCGATTCGAAATGAAAGGGTTCGCCTTCGCGCACATATATCAATCCCGAGAAATCCTAGCGTCTTCCAGGCCCTCCGAAACGCCTAGATGAAATTATATAGCCAGCAGTATTCTCTAAACGGTGGAATGTAAATTCTATACCGTTTGCCCGACAAGCAGGTTGTAGATCGTAATTACACAATAGCCACAACCCTAACTGACCGTTCAGAAAGGTTCGCCGTCATCAGGTACGGAAATCCCCGATCAAAATAATTGGAATTGATTCGCGAAACCGTCTTCTAACGTCGACGCAAGTCGGGGATCATGAGCTGTCGCTCCTCTTTAGGTTGACTCGACCTCGTCTACTTAATCGGTCGTGGCACACGCGCCTCCTGCGAAAGGAAACGATAACTTTCGCCTTTCGTTGATGCCGCGCCGGAAAAGCTGGCAAGAAGCAGAATCGTCTTACTGTTTCTTTTTGCCCAGTTTCCATAAATCTCTCCTCGGCCGCTCAAAGGCGAAGAAGCTCACGGTGCGCGCTCGGAATCGAATTTCTTTGCCACGTGGCGGGCATATTTTATTGTCGGTTCCGGGGGGGATCTTTAAAAAAAAGAAACAGGAACAGCTGCCGGTCCTATATGGATTATCCTGTTTGTTGTGTGAAGGCAACGAACGGGTGCGGGTCTGTTTGTGTTTGCGTTATACGCCCTCCCTCGAGCGTCTTATAACGTGTTATTATAATAACGGCACTTTCGTAGAGATTAACTCCAAATTGGATTAGGTCCGCTCCTAATTGGTGGATTTACGGCTAAAACGTTTGCATCGCCGTTGGAACCCATCACAAATTAAAGAAATACTCGTGCTATTATTTCTTCCTTTATGCTGCTCGTGCCTTCGGGGTTTAGCATGACCCCCCCAATATCTTAAAAGCTCCAAGCTGCTTCATAAGTTACCCGTTCAGTAATAATATGTCTGCGTTAGACAGACAGTACTCCTCGATATCTGCTTCATTCTTCTAAATTATCAAAGAATACAGTCCCATAATTGCCCCACGCAAGGTGTACCATCCAACTCACTTTGTTTCGTCATTAAGCTTGTCCCATACACGACTAAACCGATATAAACGGACGGCACAGCGAACCGCCGCCGTCTGGCGTATTTATCATCCGCGAGGGGACGCAGTTCGCGCGAAACTTTTCCCAGAGTTGCATTTCCGCCGCGAACTTACGTCATCTTCCGTAGTTTCGAAAGTACTTGGACGTATAATTGTATATATCAGCGCGAACAAACAGCGCCGCCGTGAACGGACGTGAACCCGACGGCTTCATTAGTCCGACTGAAATACGTGTAAGACTGTAGACCGACGACGGGGCAAACGAGGATCCTTTCGCGAATGGAAAATACAGCTTGGTGACCGATGTTTTTACGAGAAAGTTGCCATGTCGACGTTTCACCTCGCCTCATCGCTACCTTACGCTCGGCGGACACTCACAGTCTCTGGCCACGTTTGCTCAACTCTTTGCAGAACCGACTGCTCGGCTCATCGCCTTACAAAATGAGTTAAGCAAATGTCCCGTTTCGTTTCTGGGGAAATGGGGCTGTAAGTCTGCGTAACGACGTTACCGCGTGTTCGTACTGCGCGTAGGTATTGTTGATGTACGAGCTATTAACCAGGCCTCTATTTAGTTTCGGTAAACAGAAGAATTTCTAACAATATGTTAATCTAGCTAAATAGTTTTAATAACTCAATGATTTTGATTTATGCACAGGAGATTTTTATAACTTGTACGCGGTAAATTCTTCGCCGTGATATTTTGGTAGTTTTAGCTTGTAACACACGATTTACGGTTCTTCCTGAATGCAAATCAATATCTTGTTTTCATCTCCACTTTTTTCTCGACCCATGGATAGGTTCTTAATCGCTGTAATCAACGGGCATTAGTATTCCGCATTAGTTAGTGGCTGCGCCTTCTGTCCCCGTCGTATCTCCAGCTATTAAATCAATCATCTCGAAGATTGGATCGATCGGATCGAGCGTGGGTCACGCCCATAATTACGACACTACGTGACAAGTTTGACGATATAGTCCACAAATTCGCTCTCGTTTCGGTGTCGATTTTCGTCCGAGCGATAATTCGGGCCACATTTTTCGCGGCAGCATCGGGAGAGCGCAATTTATCGGGGGCCACAATTTTAGGGGCAGGATTTAGCGCGAGCGAATTTAGTGTTGGGAAAAATATCAGGGGCACGATAGACACTGAAAATACTATGTTACAGAAATTTCTTACCATTAATAGATTATTGTCCACGTTCGAGTGTACGACCTGTTTTTTCCCCGCCCAACGGTGTTTCAAATGTTAACATCAAACACCTTCCGTATCGCGTAACTCGCGCTGAAAAACAACATATTTATTCCGGACTAAATTTATAAAAACCACGGGAGGGAAAGGGCTCGGAGTGAGAAAGCTGTTTTTCCGACCCTCGACAGACGCCACCCTACCCTACTCGACTACCTCGGCTTTGCCGCCGCGAGCAACAACACTCGTCATTTACAAAAGCGACCCTTTAAAATAAATCCACATCGCCTCTCGCAAGAGCCGCCGGGGGCGATTTGCTTGCGCCTGTTTCATCCCCGCTATAACCCGCCGTAGTTCGCCTCGAAGCTTGCTCGCACCCTCAGAACTACGAATTCCTCGCGGCCGTATTATGTAACTTCCATTCATCGGTAGTTTATCTGTACCACAAAATCGAAAGGTCAAACGGATCGCGTGGCATCCTATATAGAAGCGTTTACGATCCTTGGATCTAAAGGGAAACTAAGTACACGGTATAGTTGAACATTGATTGCATCAGGTGAATCATTACCTATTTACTGGATTGTTTAGTTCGTGTGTGTCTGTAATGACTGAAGAGGTCATTCGGTGCTGCATTCATAGCAAACAAATGATGCATACGAATGTAAAATTAACGGGCAATGCATCAACGACGATAAGTGAAGTTTTAGGAGAATGGGGAGAAAGTTATTGAAACTACTAATTACGCGCACTGCCATCAATTCCATGACCACCGCGCGACTGTGCTCCGAAACAATGATTCCCAATTGTGCGAGCCGATATCGCGAACCCTCCAAGTCGAGATCCGATAACAGGGAGTTCCGGGTCGTGTGACGCGATACCAACAACTTCCGGCTCCTGGAATCGAGTGTCGAGAACCCCCAGGCCGGCACAAAACTCGACACGAGCAACATCCATCTCTCGGCATGTAGAACCCGACGCGTACGAATTGCAGCCGCACTTTGTCGTAGAAACCGACAATTTTCCTCATTTCAGGGTAAACGATCGTAAGGCAGATGTTCGCGTGGCACGTTTAGAGCGTGTGGATAGATTTCAGGGCTTAGAAACGAAGCTTTTCGTGCACATCCGTCGTGCAAAGTTACGTGCGAGCATGTGTCGCAGAGATAAGTCCTTAATTAATCGACTGATTTGTACATGGCTTGTCGGCTGAGTCAATTACGGATCAGTGATAAAGTTATGCTTTACAAGCAGAGTTAATAGATACGGGACTTTTAATGCTGTAATTCACATCGGATTATACAGTTTGCTTCAGAAAGTTCAGCAAAGAACTTTTCACGGGAAACAGGCTTCCGTCTTCGTAGTTGTACTTATGAAATGCGCGATGGGAATTGTCGACACAGGCGCGCGGGATTCACGGGGGCGCATATTTCTTAATTAATATGCTCAGCTCCTTGTTCTATCCGACACCGTGCAGAAACCCTCGACGCAACCAACCCTTATTTCGCATTTTCGTCTCATCGCCGGGCGGCGCATCCTCATTTTCGTGCGCGAAAGTACGAAAGTGTTCGGCGAAGGGGAATACGTACCGAGCATAATCGTACGTATTCAAGTTTTCGCGCGAAGAAACGGCCCCCGATACGATCTCGCAGCGCAAAGTTCGTCGGGTTTAATCTCGCGCATTAAGAGCGTACAAGCGCTTAATTAAGCCGGGACGCGTGACATCCCATCTCGCTGTAACGATTTTCCCCTTTCCTTTTGATAAAGCGGGTCATTAGGACGGAAGGGGAATAATCGCGGAAATGGAGAGAAGCTTCCACTTTCCTCGGTGTCTCGTCCTCGTTTCATAATAGTTTACGCTTCGCGTTATATTTCCGATTGAAATTCCTTTTCCATAATTACGGGGTATACAAATCTGTCGCGAGACGTTTAAACAGCCGACGATGACCTCGCGAAAGGAATTATTATCCGCCGGGGAACCGTGATCTCTCGAGAAAGAAGACGGAACTTTTATAATGGGCACAGAATGAACCACCTCGGTGAATGGAAGTTTTTCTTAAGTGAGCGTTTAATTAGACAAATACCGTATACCGGACTAACAGCTAATGCTGCCTTTATTTTCTCCTTGTTTCCGGTCTTATGAAAGAATAGCGCTGCCGAGGTAATCTCGCGGACCAACTTCTCCCCATCTTCTCATACTCCAGAACCGCTTGCACAATTTGCTGCCGCGATCTTCGTCTTCTTTTTATGTTATCCTTTGAAAATACGTCTCCACTCGGTAGAGATTGTGCATACATAGACCTACTTCTCGCCAGGTTTATTTCTGAAGGACGCAGAGTCTTTTCGAATCACGATGAGCAACGATTTCCTTGTCATTTGTAGATTCAATTTCCTTCGGTTAAGAGGTAATTGCGTCACTTTGATTAATCAATTCAGCTTATCTCTTTCATCTGATTCGCCTTATCGCCGCGGCAAACTTCTGCAATCTGTCAGAATTGACCGTAACACGGTTCGTCCCTTGTTGAAGGAAACAACTTCCTCAAGACGCCGTGCAACGAAGTTTGCTTCCCCAAAGCTTGGTCATTCAGGCCAAGTACGCGCTTTAATGAAACAATTAACATCCACCGCATTTGCATATAACGGTTACGCTGGCTTTTCTTAACGACCCAACAAAGGAACAGATTAAACAACGGTGTAACAGAAACATCAGATACCCGGGGCTCATCGTTCCACCCTCTGGAACGAATATTTGCCCGTCCAGATGAGCTTGGAAAGTACGGGCGTTCAGTGTTCACTTTGGTCTTCTTTTTTCTAATTTTCTCCCGCGAAAGTCAGATTTAACCCGCGCCACCAACATACGTTGCAGTTGGAACACCCACTTTCGGCGTGATTTGTTGCAACGAATCCCCTATTATCCTCCTTGGATTTTCATTTCGCACTTGCTGGTTAAAGGGAGGATAGCTGCCTCTTCCTAAGACGGCCGTGTAGACCGACGCTAATTGAAATCCATCCTTCTCTCCTTTTTAATTAAAGTATAAGTGTCCTGACTGCTCGTTCTCCCGTCAGCGAACCTCATAAACCGCCGTTTCCCGGCTAATCGGTTATTTAAGTCAGGATCCTGGATCCACAATATAATCTGGAACAATAATGTTGGGACAATGGTAGGACGAAGCAGGCTTTGTATGAAAGGAAACTCGCACACCTAAGAGTAGAAAAAATCAAATTAACTATACCTACAGTTATACAGATTCAATTTATACCCCATTTTTGACGTCGTTCATCTTACGTTCTATCTTTATTTATTTATTTAACATGAACGGGCAATGCCCGTTTGTACAAGACAAAGATGTGAAAGACACCGAGTAGAGACCCATCATTATAACACACAAATACCGAAACAGAACAACCTATACAATACTTCCTAACCTATACAAATCTTCCATTTTCTTCAAACCTTACGCTTCAACCCCTCACATTTCACATTCACCTATAGTTTACGATAATAGCTAATAATTCACAACGTAGGTAACTCATTTCACTGCTGTTCGACTACATTCAGTTTTAGAAGAGGTAATACACACAGTACTGTACCATCGTGATCTACGGCACAGAACATAATGTACCTAAGTTCTTCTTACCTGTCCACGCAGCAGAGTAACTCGAGACTACCATTTCAGTTCGGTAGCGCATGGCGGACTTGCATTAACGGAAAAACGTTTATCGTAATTAACGCGTCTAATCTCGTCGTTCTCTGAGCCAGCGACGAGAGCCGGTGCACCGTTGCGGCATATTACGAGCTTAGAAACTAGCGCCGCGGATCCTCCTCTTTCCCTGTCTCATGGCCAAAGTTTGCTTGCCGCTTGAAGCTCGGACGTTCAGCGGGCGCGGACAAGCGCTTAATTAAGCGAATAACATATATCATCTTAACGCCTAACGGCTATAACGAACTTGCTCGACTTGGCCGTGGAAGAACGGATCCAGCCAGGCCAGCCGGCGTGTAGCGCTCATATACGCGCATACGTCTAACCAGGGGCTGCTTTTCACCGGTTCCTCCCGGTTCTCTCATATGTGAGAGAGAACTGGTACCACCTCGGTTCACTGGCAAAGACGACCCCTCCCGCACCCTTGTCCGTGCTCCATTCTCCTTTGCCGGCATTGCACACCTTAACGTGTAGGTACCTACATTGCTGCGCATTTGCCGGCTAACTAATAGAGGGTCCCTCCTACTACGGCCTTCCTCCTCCGTCGACCCCATCCTCCTGCGGCACCACCTCCCACACAACGGCTACCGAACGTGCAGCCCGTAACGAAGATATCCTGGAATTACATAGCCGGCTTGTGTACGGCACCCTCGGGCGGTCTGCGACCGAGATATCGCGCCGGTTGCCAGCCCTCGATCCGAAAGAGATCGAATGAACCGCCTTCCACCTACACCTACACTGGCACGTGCATACAGGGTGATCTAAAAGCGAGGTGGAATGATTCCGGGGCATGATAGTATTTACAATAATTTTTGGAAGTTAGGCAACCCGAAAATTCTGAAAATTATGCAACTTTGTGTTGCGAATAGAGTAGTTCATCCGTATTTTTAGTTGGCGCCATAGTGCGATCTTTGGGGGTGAGATCACCCCTTGAGAAAAATGCAAAATTTTCTTTTTCCTGGAATATCTCGAGAAAGGTGGGAGATATTCTGAAGAAGTTTAAAGAAAAGTTGCATCTTCTTTTTGTATCTACTAAAATGCGTAAAAATAATTATCGAAAAATTCATAGTTTTCAAGTTACCCCAGCTACCAATCCTTAATTATTCCCCAATTCGATAATTCCTTCTCCGCAGTTTGGTAGATATAAAAAAGGATGCAACTTTTGTGTAAACTTCTTTCCAATATCCTCCACCGTTCTCAAGATATTCCACGAAAAAGAAAATTCTATATTTTTTCAAGGGGTGATTTCACCCCCTAAAACCGCACTACGGCATCAACAAAAAATAGGTTTTTCTTGCGCATGAACTACTCTATTTGCACACAACGTGTGCATAATTTTCTGAATTTTTGGTTTCCCTTGTAAGCTGTTTATGTATCCTCGTAAAAGGAAATCCGGAGAGTTAACGTATGAAGATTACGAATATCGATAGTAAACTATTATAGCTCTTGTGCTTCCGTCAGCCTTGATTTGTGGGCCCATGTTGACTCAATATACTTTGCGCAGTGTCGCACTGCAAGTCTCTAAGTTGTTCGACCTCCTTTCTCGATCACCCGGTAGGTGCCTACGTATAATATCAGTCTGGCTCGATTTTCCGAGGCGTTCTTTCGCTCGGTAAAAGGGAATCCGGCCGAGCAATCATCGGCACGGTGTTCTACGCAAAGTGTTTGGGTCTGCGGTGTGTCCCGTCCCATCGGGAAATCGATTCCCCTCCCCGATGTAGGCGGTGTTTATCTCGCGGCAAAAAGTCTTCTCTATTGGGGAGACTTTTTGCTCGGGCCTCCCTCCTTCATTTCGCGAAATCGAAACGTGATACGCGATCATTGAGTATTGGGGAGTAGACGGGTTATTCGCGAGCGTGTTGCTGGTTACAAAGGTCGTGGTCCAGTGGGAGTCGGTGGAATAAGGTTGATGAGAAATATCAAGGTACATAGATATATTTGAATTAGAAGCGAGATTGCATTAAAGCACATTGTGTGCACTCTTATTAGTCGATGACTGAATTATTCTCGATTCTCTTAATGAGATTGTGACGCCTACCACAGAGGTATAGAATAGACGTAATATCCAATGTATTTTCGCGGCAGGGATTTCTGGGGCTCTAGAGCCCCATTACCATGCCCGTGTCACCTGCAACGTTACCGGCATACTACAGAAACAGATTAAAATGCTCATTATGGTGGGAATGAGAATTTAAATGAATTTATATCATAAATTTCGTGATACAGATAAACCCACAGACGAGGTATAGAATGGACCCAATGTAATTTTCTGTCACGGGTTTGTAGGGTCGTATTCCTTCTCGATAAATGTAACTTGGAATACCTCAGCCAGGAATTGGAACTTGGTATATCTCAGTAAGATGCTGAAGCAGAGAGGACTTTTTGAAATTTTTAAAATTACCTCAGTTCCAGTACCTCGCTGAAATATCGCTACACTCCTATTCTGGGGTAAGAATAGTTGAACCACACTTCATATTTTCAAACACATCTTTATTTTATTTCATATAGATACACATGTAGAAGGAACGGAAGGACGGTTTTATTCAAGCGTTTCAAGTTACATTTATTCTTACATTTTACCAAAGTATTCCAAGTTAAAGAAATTTTTATATCTAACTAGAATATTTTAAATCGCAGCCATCGGCTAGGTTCTCACCAATTATCAGGTCTCACCACGAGGAGGTTGATGCGTTTCGAGACCCGTAGAGAGATAAATGGAATAGAAGTCTACTAAACCCAAGAGATAGATGGAAACAAAGTTCCATCGATCTCTTCGGTTTGGATATAGAATCTAGGGAACTGTCAAGAAATCACTCGATTAAACCAAATTCAGGGAAGAAGAAAAGACGAGGGGTAAGCATGAAATGAGTATTGGATGGCGCAGTTCCTACCGCCCTGCTGTCCGAGTCGAAAGGGAAAAGCGCTCGGCGCCCCCGAGGCGATTCCTGTTGCACCGAGCAACTCGTCAGGAGCACACTAGGTGTGACCTGATTCGGGCCGGATAACGCGGAGATTGGGTAACCGGCCAGGGTAACTTACGCAGGCAGTGCACCAAAAGGTTCAACCCCTACGCTCGAAACTTTTCCCTTTCGACAAGAACACCAGGGGACGAAACTGATCCATCCATATACCGATTCCAAGCTCAGTCACTTGCTTCCTGAAACAGACGGCAGCAGCGACCTCCTCATAAAAATGAGGAGCCAACAAGCGAGCTACAAAGCTAATCATTCAGTGACTACTTGGCAATTTTACATGGAGCCTTAAATACTTCATACTATGATAACTAGGATAGCCTAGGCTACCTTAGATGTTTTCTTCACTATCACTTTTCACTACTTTCTTTTTAAATATATTATCTTATTAACTCCTTCTCCCGCGAAAGGTTGAACCTGAAAAGCTGAAACAATCAACTACGTTACGTTAGTAATGGGCTCGGGAGGAAACTAACAAAAGATTTACTAGGTTCTTGCCGATCAAGTTGATTTCGAACGACAGAAGAGCATGCACGAGCATGCAAAACCATCACAGAAATACCTGAAGTAGAACAGGAAATGTAAACCCATCGAAGAGATAAATGAGAGGAAACAAGTCATGCTAAACCATTGAAGAAATGCATGAAATAGAATAAATCGTGGAAAGACTCTCGAAGAAATGCATGAAATACAACAAATCATACAAAAACCATCGAAGAAATCAGGTCGAAAAGGACAGAACTGAATTTGCAACTTTGTAGACAAAGAAAAATTTGCCAAAGAATGCTTTTTAACGAACCCCAAAATTTGATCGGCACCAACCAAATAAGCTACCTATGACCAGGGGGTCAGGGTAGGACCAGTAGGTCCAGGAGATCCGAGTAGTCCGGAAGCTCCAAGATTCCTGGGGGTTCTCCAGGCCCGGGGACCGACGAAGACTGAGCATCCGGAGCCGTAGCTCGGAGGTCGTAACCGCGACGATTGCTCACCTATTTCGGGAAAGAACACTTGCGATGCAAACAAGGTCAACTGTTAACTTCAATTGCGAATGCCAACTAATTATTCGACAGAAATTAACATTTTCCCTAAAATATTCATCCCAGTGGCTATTACTATGCCAAATAATGTTAACAACATACATACACACTAACCGCCCAGTATAAATAATTATTAACTATGGTCGATAAATTCGGGATATAAAACACTTAGTAACATTTGGACTTGGACTTTGAAATGATTTTCCACGCCGAATGAATTTTATTTCATTCCTGCATGGTTCCCTAAAGAGTGAACGGGTCTCAAGGTCTCGGATGATATCGCCGAAACAGAAAGGAACTCTCGCATGGTATTTATTTGTCATTAGGAAATTCCATTAGTCGACAAACAGCGCAGCCTCCGCCCCTAATTGTAGTCGGTTAAAGTCTTTAACTATTCAAGTTAGAAATTACCGGGCGTAATTTCAATGGCGCTTTCACTCGCCGTTCTCTATTCATGCGCGAGGAGAGGAACTACTGTCACGCTGCCGACTAAGGACTCCTCTCTCTCCTAAAGGCTGAAACGTGTCTGGCATAATTGAGGCATCTGAATGGCTGCGCGAATATTTCAGCCAGCCGGCTAACGTCGATGTTTTGCACGTTAATGTATTCAAAATCGTACGTGTCGCGGCGGTAATCCGGCCCAGCCGTTCGGCGCTTTAATAATCCGCCCTAACGTTCCGGACTTTGCCCGCGGACTCGCTCGTTCGCCAGCTCGCTAGCTCGCGCCCCGATGTAAACACCGGTTGACGAGCGATACACCGTGTAACGGCGGCAAGGAGATAATAATTTCAAACTCCAGACTCCAGGCGAAAGTTCCTCCGCTTCGGAGCGACCGAATCGATGCATGGCTGCCAGTAGACGCTCCCACCTATTGCTTCGACTGATTAATTACATTAGTTAACCCTCGCTAACAAACTGACAGCTATCTCAACACATTTGTGTAGAGAAAGAATCAAAGTTCAGGTTGACATTATTTTATCGATATAAATGCGAAAGCAGTGGCCGTACGGGATCGGCAATTGGAACATCAACGAGTGCGCTGCAACACGATGCATCAAACGAGATTCCATTACGGCCGCATAAATACGTCGCTCTTTTGCATACATTACGCCCCGCTCGTCCGGCCACCCTCCGGGATTACAGTCGTTCTTAATCCATTCAATTACACGGAAATGCCTTCCCCGTATCAAGGATACGCGCGTTTATATCCTTCCCGGGCTGACGTGCCGACAGGTATCTAACTATCTCGGAAAGAAATTCAGCCGGGTAGGCCGTGGAGACGTGATTAATGCGCGGAAGATAAGAAGCAGGAGGGGGCAGGGTGGAGGCCCGACTTCCGGGCACCCAGAGACAGCGGCGCCCGCGCAGACGACGCGAATGATTAAGTTACAGACGCGGACTAATGAAATCATCAAATTTACCTCGCTCTTCCTGTATCAGGCAAACAACGCCGCGCGGCCCTGATCTCGAATGAGAATCTCCCGCCTGGAATCGTGTTACTGCGAGGCACCGAATAAATGAAACGCAACCGGATGCAATGGGACCCGTGTGCTTGAAGGCTGTTATTAATTGTTGCTTTTCATAGCGGAGCTGCGGGCTTGTTGTAAAATTCTCCATACCTTCGAATCAATATTCCTCACTGCGGACTAGCGTGCGTTTGAACAGTGAACCGGACGCGATGAAAAATCGCCCCGTGATTAGATTTGCTCACTCCGGACTAATCCGCGTGTTTGCGAATTATAGGTGTAATGAGGTTACGCGTTATGTGCCAGTGCTTCGACTGTTGCGCTTCGAATTGTTCCACACGCGCACGCCCACCGCTCATATTCGGTTAGAAGAGTATTTCTGCATTAGTTGTAACGAGTAGCTAATGCCGAATGCAGCACGCATTTGCGAGCTGCCGCTACAAAGCAGACGCAGAAAGGCTCCCACGTTTGCTTCCCGCTGCACCATTGCGGTCAGCTGCTATTTAAGCATTTCCAGTCGACCTTTAAAACTACGCATCAGTAAGACATCAAAGGCTCCACAGCTACAGTTACTATTGACACCGTTTACCTTTGTTAGTTACCGCTATTGTATCATTCCGCGAATTTTCGCCCACGTTAATAACGACTAACAGGGTATACGCAAGCCGGCATGCGTATAATTCTGTCTTCGGGAACAACATGGTCGGATTATAACAACCGGCCGGAGGAAATTGACTTTGCATAACGCGAAGGAGAAAACAAATTCGTGTAATTGAACACAGGAAAAGTTTCCCCTCGGTCGGCAGTGGGAGAGGCACTTTTTGCCTGGAAAAGTTTTTTAACATTTTTTTAAGTAGCTCCGAGCAAAAGTGGCTGCAAAAATAAGGGCGCGCTGGCCCGTTTGGATATAATTAATGACTGTCCAGGAAAATAGAAGCGTAATTAACGAGTGTCCTAGGAGCTAATTTTCTTCGTAATTTAGTGTGTCACTCTGAAGGCCGGGAGTGATGCTCCCCTTTCAGACCCTGAAAATACTTTGCACCGTCGATCAACTTAAGTTGAGCAGAAAAAGAGAAAATAAATTATTCCACTGAGTTTGCTGAGTGTATTCTGAGATTTATTTTCATCGAATTACACGATTTGCGGAGTAAACACCGCCCACAGGCACGCATTAGAGTTCTTCAGCAAGCTCGTGTTGCTTTTCTCGTTTCATTGGCCAGAATGTTATAAGACTGTAAGAGGTTACGATAAGTTACCTTTTAAGCAGATGACGATAGCCGAAAGGGTACGATTCGCCTTCCCCAAGCTATCTTCTGAGAGGGACAGAAAAATAGGGTTTCGTTTCCAGGGTGAAACGGAGCAATAAAATGAAAGGGCGGCGGCGACGGCCAGCGTGCGAGATTAATAGCTTATACGAAAGTTATCGTTGACTGATTTCAGTGGGAACCCTGCCAGTGCAGCGGGTGTAAAGCAAACGACAGTGTCGCTTTGTCTCTTCGCGACGACCATCATATATCCGGCGATAAAAATACATATCTCAACGCGATTTTTTACAATGGATGGGGACGGGAAGAGGACTGGAGACACGGTGAAGATGGGATAAGGCTAAGAGCATAAATTAATACGTGCCTCGTATTTTTTTGCGCGCCCGTATCTTAAGAACGCCCTGTACAAAGTGCATGATACAACTGAGAAGGAAGTGATCTTTGTCTAAAAATAAATTCGAATATGTCCGGTAGTCGATCTTTATAAACGCATTCCTGCAGATATCCCCATCAATATATCCCAGCCTTAGCACGCAAGTAGAAAGAGCCACTAATAGACAGACAGATTAACCAAATCGTACTTCATCGGACGCTTATCTATTAGCCAATGAATCTTCAAATTGAATACTCTCCGAACCGAACCCTCGTACGAAGAACTCTCGTTTCACGTTCTCCCTTCATTTTTTACACTCGAGAATATCCTTTCCTCTCGTTTGCACCGGGAATTGTACACTGTCCCTACGCAGAGTCGCGAGGAAGAATATTTCCCGTGTAAATATAGCTCTACATCCTGCCCGAGTGGAGTAAGTGGTCTCATCTGAAAAAACGAAAACGGTCCACTGTAAATCCGTCGTCGTCCCCCGCATAAGCGTGCGCGCGTCTGCGGCTGAAATGGAGCGCATGAGAAGTTTACGTTCACGATCTGTGAAACTGCGTCGCCTCCCCCGTCCCGTTGGACACGTCACTCGTGAACACGTGTTTATGCTTTCTCGAGTGTCATTCCCGGCAAGAAATTAGGGATCGGGCGTGTAAGCGGGGGCGGCTCCCGCTTGTCTCGTGGCCCCCAGTTTGATCGATTCTCCAGCCGGAGCCAAGACGTGTCACGTCTCCTCGACTGGCGTTCCACTACGTCCGCTCAAACGGGGAATTAGCTTTCATTTAAAAGGGAACGGTGGTACCGCCTGCCGAACCCCACTCGCACCACACGAAGGGCTCTTTTTGTCGCGTCGAATCGTCGCTCGGTATGAGCTTCAGAGGCCTATTCGCGTCGTCCTAGAACTGTTGGAAATTTACTTGCGCTCATAAAACACCGCGGGAGTTCAGAAGTCATGAGCTATGAAAAAAAATGATATTCTCGGTTTGGTGGGAGATGGTGGGACCTCGCCGCGTCAGATTTTCATTATTCCGACTTCGAAATAGTTCGCTTAAGGGGAAAGAGGATAAAAATAAGCTCCCGGCTCGTTCAACTGTAGTATCAAAAGAGTTGCGCGTGATGAATAATTGGAATAATTGAATTGGTTTACTACACCTATAGTTGGCGAAAGTACATACCTTTCAGCTTTTAGATCAAATACCTAATTGGAATCCGTACCGAACTACGTGTGCACAGCGAAGTCGCGATAGAATTTAATGCGAATTATCCTCTCTGAATTATGCGATTAATAGAGGCAGAAGCAATTAGAGAGTTATAGGTTTATAATGAATCGAGATCACAGGAGCGGGTTTTCGCGGGAGCCGATCGGGCGTTGATAAAGCGCTGAATAAGAGTACAATTATTACGCTATCTGATTCCATTGTATGCAAATAAAGAATATAAATGCAGACTAATTTCACGTCTGACACCTATAGCGAGCCTCACCTCGTGAAAGACTACATCTTCCTCTTCTATTCACGCAGTAAAAGCCCATTATCTCGTGGACCCACGAGAAATAAGAGCAGGAAGGAGACTCTTAACGGTGCTTCGTATTTTTTCCTTCCCTTCCCTAACTCATTCGCCAATAATGTCTCTTAATACAATTACGGTACTCGACCGTGCTGCAATTACTTATTCATTATCGGAAAATACGTTACCTGTATTGCGCTACTGACGACGCGTGCGTTTCCACGATGAATTCGCGGAGAACGCGATGCCTGTTATGATAGCGAGGAGCAGAGAGGGGATGTAGTCCGAGTTAAAGGAAATTAAATTACCAGACGTCTTAATACGGGTATTACCAAGTGAAATTACAGGGTGGGGCGGCGAGTTATATGGGGGATAATTAGTTATATAATTGCGCGGCAATTTGCCCGGCCGTCTGTTCCCGGATTAGGAGAATTCGTTCAGGGGAGAAGAAAAAAAGCTGCGATTCGTATTATCGAAGAATTTTTTTCCCCGATGGGGGATTACTAAACGCGTGATTGGACGAGAAGACTATACAGGGGGCTTTGAACCTATATGTATAGGGTAAACGTGCCTAATTCGTACCTGCTCCTAAATCGCACACCGTCTATTTCCTTTAAGGGGTTAAACCACTGTAGAATTTTCAAAAAAAAAAAAATTTTTTGTTTAAAAGGTGCTTCAGGGTCTTAAAAATAATATACCAAAAGATGGAGGGCGGCAAAAATGTCTGAATGTCCAAATTTTACCGCAACGCTCTCGTGTATGCCCCGAGCGCCTTTGTTATAACTCCGCGCGTTGTAGTTTTTTTTTAGAGTGCGGAATAGTCTAGAATGTTAAGAACGTCTGTGTAGGGTTAGTAAAGTGAGGAACGACCGTTGAAAAGGACGCTTAAAGATATATAAGAATCTAATATGATTTTACAATACTTAAAACTTTAAACGCGTTTTTCTCGAAACCACTTTTTTTTAACTGGCCGGAAACATAACTCGAACAAATCTTCACCGATCGATCTGAAAAATTTAACAGTATATTCGAAATTGTTTTCTCCAGCGACGTACGTAGGATTTTTTTTTATATTGCATATTTTTTGTTTAAAAACAATTTTTGTGACGATTTCTTTCATGAAATTTTAAACTTTTTTCAAAAATGCACGATTTCGCGAAAAATCAATATATCGAAAAAATCCTACGTACGTCTCTTGCTGTTGTTCTATAGAATCGAAAAGGCTTTGGTTTTTTGTTCCACGTCAAAAATTGCGGGAGTTAGGTTTCAGGCCGTGGACCCTTTCAAAAAACAGGCACCGACGGAGAAATGCTGCGCAGCCACCAGTTTGTCTGAACGAAGTTGAAAAAAATATTTGTTGTACTTCATTACTAGAATTATAAATCCCAGTTTACAGAATTTCGATTGATATCTTTATTGCGCAAAAAAAAATTCCCGAAATATGCCTATTTTTTTCGTGCTCTACAGCCATCACAATCGCCCCTAACGGTAGAAAGTGTAAACAACAGTTAGCCATACGGCACCAACAAGCCGAGTCACCATGCAGTCACTCCACAAACAAAAAATACAAAGCTGGTAAGTTTTTCGGGTACTTTTCACTAAAATTTTGGCATAATTCTTAAGGATTTTGTACAATTACTATTTGCGAGAATCAGTGAAAGAAATTTCTATGCGAAACTACGTCTATTGCCAAGGTTATTTCTTGTTTTGACGTAACGAACAAGGCCCTATATTTTAGGGCCATAGATTTGAATTCAAATTGAGCTATGTGCCTAGAAACATTAATCCTAAATCGTACTTTTTCCATATTAAACATAAATTGTTTTTCTGAATAGAATTTGATTATTTTTTGTTGTATGAGTGTATAAAACTGTTTATCCTATTAATAAAGAATTGATTACCAATAACTTTGTTTCATTTTCCTTGTTATTCATCATGTAATTTAAGTATTTGTTCTTAAGGGGTACGATTTAGGCAAGTTTGCCCTAAATTTTTGCTGGCCTTTGCTGGCTTGATAGCGATCACGGGAAGTAAAAAAGTGTTGTAAAACACCTGTTCATTGCTCTTCGCCTTCCTTCCACAAACCAGAAAATTACGAACCTTGGTATACGTGCCATTTTAAGAAGAAAGATTCAAGGCTACCCTGTAGTTCGATATCGAACGCTATATTATCTCGGTGGACTGGAAAAGAAAGAGGAGGGCGAGAAGAGAGCAGAGGGGGAGAAACAACGAGCACGCGGTCTTTCGAATTCCTCTTTCGCACCTGTCAATCCTCGATACGCACTATTTCCGTGCGGCCATCAATCTCGGGAACGATCCGCACTGGCGGCGCCCCCGACGACATAAATCCAATTTCCAAGGTAGGCATTCTATTTACAAACTATTCGGGGGTTCGCGTGCACCTGACCGAGGCCACACGTTGCAGCGAGTACATATTCGCTTGGTCCTTTTTCTTCGGCGCGGCCCCAGCCGCAAATTCAATAAACTTTTCCGAGCCGGTACTTAAGCGGAATTGACCGAATCGCGGCCGTACCATGGGAGCATTTCCATACGAGCGGATCCGCGGGCGTCTGCAGGTGCGGCGAACGATCACCCGCAGGTTATTTAGAAGGCGTTTTGCATTAATTATTCAAATGGGGATTCTCGGCCGAGAGGGCTCCCCTGATAAATTACGCGGCCGTACACTTTTCGATTCTTTTATGCCGCGTTTGACCATAACTTTGCATACCATTTTGCTGAGGGGCGGGGGGGGGGGGGGGGGACGAAATGAGACGGATATCGCCCCGCGCACAGTGATATTCAGCTCCAACGTATGGAGTGTCTGTTGTTTCGAGTTGAAATTGAATACGCCTCGTTTTTCTCTTCCCACGAAACCATTTTATCGATTAAAACGCGAACGTTTGATATCAGAGTATTTTCGCCAATGGAGCGAAGCATTCGCAAAATTTTAGTCGGGTTTGATGATCAAAGAGTGGGTCCGCATTTCTGTTTCTTTGGCGGAAGAGCCACTATTTCAGAATCACGCCACGTAGGTATAAATTTGAAATGGAAGGGACGAGAGATGGAATGTTGAGGATAGCCACGAATAGAAGTGGCGGCGTGGCTTTAGGCAGCTTTGAGCAAATATTTGCAAAACATCATTAGCATTTTACCACTTAGTATATTTCTAGTGTACTGCTTCGAGCCGTGTCGGACATTCTAACAGGGAGCCGACGAGCTTCAAACGATTAATAGGTAAGGATTCTATTCGATCGAACAAGGGAGCAGAGAAAGGCCAGGGGAGAGAAACTGTTACGAGAGACCGGTATTATATTTAAGTGATAATGTTCTTCTCAGAGACTGAGCTTCGCGGAAGAGCACCTTATTCGGAATTTACTGGCTAAAAGCTTGCCGGGAATATTCGATTCAGTTCGCTACGCGCACACTGCCACCAGAAAGACGTCTTTACTTCGCGAACAAAGAGAACGCGACGTCTCCGCAGATAGCCGCGCGCCTTTATTCATCGGAATGATTAATCTGTGCTCACAATTTTAGCTTCATTACTTTCTCACATTGTACCTACAGACAGTGATAATCTATAAAAAGGAAACGTTTCGCCCCGCGGCACTTTCCCAAAAGCCTCGGAATAGAATGTCTGTGGTAAAATAATATCAGCGTAAAACGAGGAGAATTAATGTATTGACGAAAACCACGCTCCTTCGGCGAGTATGTTGCCGAAGAACAAAAAAGAAGATGAAGATATACATGGAAAGCGACATCAACGAAGGATATTGAAATGTTGGTTGGCGCGGAGGAACGTAGAATGACGCGAAATTTACAGCGTTAATGCCGTCCTTTACCCGCCGAGAAATTGACTTTTCTCGAATGAGACACCGCTCGAAACGCGCCCCGTAATGACGTTACGGCATGAAAGTCGGGAAAATCTCATTCCGTACGGAGTTGTAGCAAATAATATAATATTACGCCGTTGGAATATTGGATGTTCAAGCCCGACAGACGCCGTAGCCGGCGGCGGCTGTTGTCGTTAGCAAGCTCGCCGGTTTAAATATGCTGAATCCCCGCTGAGCGCGGAAACGCGACTGTCCAACAGCATTTCCAACATCGCGGATCATCGTAAACTGGCGACGACGACGCGACGGATTAAAAATCGATCGGTACACTAGTGGGTAATCGTCAAGAGCCTCGACTTAGAAAGCTTTTAGTAGAAACAGTCGCCCTTTATCTGACCTCAATTAAATTTTATCACCTTTAACCTGTTCTTGGCCCGTCCCGAGTCAACGTACCTACATCCACGGTTTGAAAATTTCAACGTCCTTCAACGACAGACCGTACCGAAAGAGATCTCCATTTTTACGTAATGGTAATAATAATTTATTTGGCCTGTCGAGTCCCCCGCAGTCGGAATTCAATTATGAAGGCTCTCGAATTTATCGTTCTTTTCAAACGGACGGCAATGGATCGTGTGTCGCGCAAACTCTCATAGCCGAAATCTCGTTTTCAAGCCCGTAAAAGGATCGTAAAACTTTTATTCGATTGATTTCTGGCCACGTCGCATCCCACGATCTCTATCGATTTCGGTAGGCGTTCGCGCAACAGCTTTCGACTCACGCCGGAACCGGACGGTGCGCGATAAAATACGACGGCACTCGGACACTTAGCGCGTCAATCTGCCGATACAGGGCCATCCGTGGCCCTTCGTAGGGCCATCGGGCGACTCATAAAGGGCCGACGATTCGGCCGTGAACGAGCGTGCCTGGTTCAAATTAAGACGTAATTTAGTGTCGCACTCGGCCCTCATTTATGTACTTTTATGGGAGAAAGATAAACACCGCGTTCAGCCCGAGAGATGACTCTCTTGCCGTGTTATTACGTCGATCGTTAAAAGGCTTACTTTATGCTGATTAACTTCGGGACGGAGAGGTGAACAGGGAAGGTATCGTGCATAAATACGCGAGCCCTTTGTGGGTATGAATATGTATGAATATTAACGTAACTGTTAACGACGGCGATAGTCCTGTCAACGTTCTAGTAGGAGACTTACAGTGATTGATAACCCAGTGTAACGTCAACTCGTTCGACCTCGTTGAGTGAAATTGAAACTTAGCGGAACACTCGTTCATAATGATGGGACCGAGTTCCATGCAATGGAATTCTAGAAAAATTTACAAATTTCGATCGCTCTTCATTTCCACGAATCTAGGACTCGCTAGCTTGGAATAATAATAATAATAATTCATTATTGCACAGTTAACATTACGAAAGAAAACATATAAGAAGACAAGAAAGAGGAGAATAGTTAAAAATGATACAGTAGGTAGGGTAGAGTGGGGCTTTTGTGATATAACTCAACAAAAAATAACACTATTAACCAACAACTTGGCAAAAGTAATGCATAATAGTTGTAGTTTATACAAAATAACACCGTATATCTCTAGATTGTTATTACTAAATTTCACGTAGGTTTATATGAAAAACGGGACTTTCAGCCCTAACCTACATGTGAAAGTAGAAGAGTGCAAAATGCGAGTTAGAGCTGTCAGTAGTTGTTACCTAACCACTTAAAACTACTTAAAACTATTAGAAACTACTTAAAACTAACACCAACAGTGTACACGGAAAATAGATGTAGATATCCAAATAACGTAATCGCGAGTAAAGACTGAAGTCATACGTGTGACGTTGAAAATTAACAGGCGTAAGAGTTAAGTAATTCACCACCTGGCCAGGATTTGCATAAAATGCGCACGGCAATATTCTGCCCAGCAAGCACGCGAAGAACGAAGTCTCCCGTTCGAATTTCGTTGCTGTCATTTAAAAGTTGGATTCTTCCGTGTGCTTTACGAGTCCCCGCGGATTCACCCCGCCGCGTTTCTTTTTTTATCCCCCGGAAATAAATTTCGTTTGCCCAACGACACACAGCTCCTGAAGCGTCCCTACGGTCTCCTGGAAGCATTACACCTTACCACGGCCAAGAGAAGAACCGTCGTCTCGGGACAGGGAACTTTGAGCGGTCTAATTTTTCGATAGTCGATAGCCGCGCGTCTCGCTTCCGACGACTTCCGACCCACCATATCCTCCGCATCGGCGCAAGTAAAGCGGAGCGCCAAGCTGGCGTCCCAGGGAACTGCCGAAGATGGTCGCCTCTGTCTTCTAAAATTGGTTGGCGCAAGAAAACTCGACGGGGTTGAACCCAGCGAGGCAGGTAATCACACAAACAACGAACTCTCGCGACGAAGATGCCTCCCACCGCTGCAAGACAGTGGTGTAGCCACTGCACAGTCTCGCATGTTTAGAAATCTTTAATCCTTAGAAAGCAGATGGCTGAGATGGCTGCTCGAACGGGGAAGCGTGCAGTCCATAAAGACGGCATATAGGTATCGCATTATCGATGCGATACAGGAGGAATAAATTGCGCGATGGAGTGACGTGAGTCGTCAAACGAAGCAAGATAAAGAGGACACTGATTTTCACAGCCCCGATAGCTTTATCCTCAGCCACGAACGAAATCTCTGTCGGGAGCAAAGGTTATCAAGCTTCACCCTCCCCGATCCATTCAACAGCTTCCCAGGGAGCTTCGAAATTTCCGTGGACCAGGAAGCAGTTAGCTACGCCATTGAGGCTGCGGCAGTGGGGCAGGGAAAAACGCGAAAAGACAGGGACGAGAGGGTAAAGGGGACGTGGTGGATGAAATGCCGTGCGGAGGGGATCGATCGGGGATAAATCCGATTCGATAAATCTGAAATAGATGTGAGGGATCGAAGAAGGTGCTGGCGGACTGGCAGTTAATAGAATAGTCGTTGTTGAATCGCTGGCCACACGCTCGAAAGGGATAATTCAAGCGTTTCCACGTGCTGCCCTGGGGAACGATCGCGGGAGAGACAATTGTCTCTCCTCTCGCACGACCGTCTCTTTTCCCGCGTGTGCGCCTGATTCTTCGATTCGATACCGTTCGTTTGGCCGGCGATCGCTGGGACGCGACCAGCTCCAACGATTAGGTCGACCAGGGAGTTCTTTGTTTCGTGGACTGTTTGCGAATTTACATGGGTCACTCGTTCATCGATAAGGCGGATCGATTTGCGGTCACATTGAAAAACGTCGTCGAGCGCGATTCACGTACCCGTGTAACGCTGAATCGATCCCAATTTACGGTTTATTCGCCTGTCCTCGTCGCAATGGCTCGCGGCACATTTTTTTCTCGTCGCGTTCCCGTGTGGATTATACCCTACCAGCGATTGTCTGCGTTGAAGGATTTGAAATATTGATTCCGCTTTTATATTTGCTTGCAATATTTCTTTTTCTGCCAGGTTAAAAGGTCTC
Organism: Andrena haemorrhoa; assembly: GCA_910592295.1. Lineage (NCBI taxonomy): Eukaryota > Metazoa > Arthropoda > Insecta > Hymenoptera > Andrenidae > Andrena > Andrena haemorrhoa. The sequence goes on from OU342943.1 coordinate 11,681,196, forward strand.
ATTAACAACTCAGCACCACGCACCTTAATCTCTGCTGGTGACTCTCGCCACTTTCAGAATCGATATACATAATTCGTTTTTAACTCGGGAGAACGGGGGAACCCACGAGGGTCGCCTGAATTTCTGCCACAATTCTTTTGTTTTTAGACCGCTGCGGAACTTTTCAGACTTGTTAGACGACGAGCCTTTAATGTAAATTGTGAAACCGGTAAATTATGAAAAGGGGCATTGCCGAGACCAGGTCCTCGAAGCGTTTCCAACTAATAATGGCCGCTAGTGGAACCGCTACGTTAATGGACACCGATAAGACAAATACGAAATGATTTCAAAATAAACGGTCGCCACTTCTCGCCGAATCACCGACGTTGATCGTGTGAAATGTATAAAGGGTACCCCGAAATCCAACACTTTCCTTCAAAGTTGTCAGGCTATTTCCAAAAATAACGATTCAAAAATACGTTCTCTTCGATTTTATTTTCGTTCTTCTATTAAGGCGTATTAAATGTGGAATAAAAATATCACAGGCATACCTTAAAGGTAAGAATAGACATGCAGAATTCTACAGTGGTTCCCAACCTTTGAGACGGGTAGTGTTTTCTAGGAGGTCGCCGCGATTATTCTTAGTTGACGATTCTTAGCACTTATTTATTTTAATATGGTTACATTGCCATATTCTATTAATAATGTAATCCTGATTTTTCATAAATGAAAAAAATAATAAATAAAATATTTAAATATATTAAATATTATTAAGTATATTTAATATATGTAATACCTTACCTTACCTTATTTAAATATTGTAAAAGGGGGCCGCGGCTCAAAGAAGGTTGGAAAACACTGTTCTAATATTTCCAAAAGCGACAAATTTAGAAGCTCTACTTTATCCACATTCTTTCTTCAATATCGCAGTCTGGAGTATGCCCGTAAATTTTTTAAAATCATTTTAAAAGCACCCTAAGGCCCGGTGCAGACGAGCGGTTTGCGGCAGTTAGTCGCTGCGTTCATTCGCGGTGAAGCAATACCTGCGTTCGTCCAAACGAACGCAAACATGCCGCTTAGTAGCCGCAAAACTTTGCGTCCCGTGCGAACTGCTTCATATAAATTTATGTTCCGCTAAAACGCGCGCGGCAGATTGCCGCGGCGGCAAACCGCTCGTCTGCACCGGGCCTAAGATTCTGCCACGAAATGAATGCCACCTGATTTCGCTCATAAGCCAACACGTTCCTTGGAATTGTCTCGTTAAAAGTACCGGACTCTCGGTGCTATATTTAAATTCGATTAAATTACCACAGGGCAGAATCGTTAAGTAACGCGAATCGTCCCGCAGTTAGGCAGCGGAGAAAAAATCTACCTACCCATGCCCGTTTTAAGTGGCGCCGTAAAACGAGCGAGCAGCTTTAACGAATAGCGCGTTAAGTGTCCGCGGAGATCGGACCCAATATACGAAGTTTTACGGGGCAGCTCGAAAAATCGGCCAGAAACGAGCTGGTACCGCGCTTGTAAATAATCGAGCACGCTAATGCATTTTATCGTGGCAGCGTAAACCCTGATCCTCTATCCGGCGACGGCTTTTATGCTGCTGACATAAATTCGAAGCTGCATTCTCAGGATGGTCGGGGACCGCGTGCCCCTCCGGTACGTCGGAATTATCTTCGACACATGTTTCGTTGCGTATTTTCGCTCGCCTACGAAAGGTGTCACCGGTAATTGCATCTAGTTTACACCCCTGGTTAAACCTCTACGATAAATCTTCCCTCGTCCTACCTTATAGCGACGGGGCTGACATTTCGGAGGCAAATAGGGGCTCAGAGGAGTTCCGCGGAGTTTCTTGATAAGAACTCAAACCTGGACGGAGTATGCGATGAAGACTGCTACCATTCTAATAGATGCTTTAATATGTGTAAAAAAAATCCTTCCGTGATCCCTGTACATATTCATCGGGAATATTCACCATACAGCCATCGGCAACGCCAATCAAGCCCCTCTGCCAGCCCAGTTTCAACTTCGTCCCATTTGTTACCGCGCCGCGAACGCATATGGCATCGGAGGCCACGCATTACAAGAGAATGTGGCCGGCGAAACGATACGGCGGAGACAAGGCCGGCAGAGATCAGGACAGAAGGATGAAAAAGGTGCTGTTGGGCGTCGGTGGTTTTGTTGGTGCCAGAAAGGAGATCCCCCGCTGAGAATTGCGCTCAAAGAAACCGACGCTGGCCTTGCCTCGCCGTCCCCCCTTTCGCCCGCGTTCGGCCAGCTGATCATAAATCTCTGGGCTAGACAAAAGCAGGAAAAAATGGAGAGCATCAATTAAAGCGAGGGACCGGGGCCGGTTTTTGATGACGTTTAAAAATTCGCCGATGAGGGCGTGCGTACACCCTCTGGCGCCTCGGGGGTACAACCGCGATCGTTAGGGAACAACTTGCACGTGTCTTCAAGATGTTCGCTGGTAGAGATCGCCGTATATCATTTTAATTACCGTGCAGAATTTTTCTGATTCGGAGATGGACACTTTCGACACCTTTTTGAAGTTCCTGCAGATTCAATTTCCTATCGGACAGTGAACTCCGAAATGAAACAAATCGGCACGTACTGCTCAGTTGCCAACGAGTTAATTAATTTCTTAATGCTAGGATATAGAAGTGTTTGTGCACGGTATTTTATAATGTAACGTGTCGACGCGACTGTTCGGTACCGATATTGTTGACAGTCTCACACACACACGGCAGTTGATTCACTGGTAAAAATGCTCCAAGGAACAATCCGGCGTAGTTTCATTAGCCATACAAGTAAATTGTCCGTATCGACAGACGTCGTAGCAGAAGGGGGAAAAAGAATACGGCTTCCACTGGAGTAGCCGTCCATTTACTTTTGAAAAAGTACATTGACTCGTTTTTAACGGAACTTGAAAGACCGCCATTGAAACACGAGTCTATTGTGTTGTCACGATTTGCGGGTGCTTGTACACCGCGACTAGCACGGTTTCGCGAAAGAAGAGAATCCTTCACGTCGAACTTCCGTCCTGTTATGAAAATCTCCACGTTCGTGGAGAATTCCAATAAAAGAAAAATAATAATCTCTTGTGAAATTAATTTCCCATCTCGAAAATCGCGAAGCTAATTTGTAAGTTTCTCTTTCTGCGTGGTAACAATTTCCGACGAGCTCCGAAACACCGGTGTTGATAGCATACATATACAGGTCTCAAATAGTGAGTCGTGAAAGATGTATTATTAAGCTAGAGAATTAACTGAAAATTGATGCCCTCTACGTGATAGAAGCATTGAATTCAATGAGTTACTCGAAACGTTTCTAAATACTCTAGCTATCGCGTTCTCGGTGTTCCTGATGCCATCTGATCAGATCGTAATAGCACCTGCGTACCGAAAGTCAACCACCTGGACTTGCTCTACCGCACGTATGATTAATAATTCCTGTCTGGCGAAGATGGTAACGGAATCGCGTGCGCCTAATTCATAGGCGAGAGTTTTTGAGTTATTGGCGTTCGTGCTTTGTCCACCGGTGTCGAGGCACTCAGTCTGAATTCGCAACGTACGAGGCCCCTGCTACAGAGGGAATATAAGAGTAACGTATTCATTTGTAACTTAAGAATCTAATACGAGGAGGAACGAATGTAGGAAACTAAACGGCACAGTGAACGTTTCCCTGAACACAATTTCATGGTAGATCCTTCTGAACGATATTTACTCTGCGAAATTGTATAACACTGTTCGATAATCGTGAAGAATTAAACTTCCCCCATTCGTGCTCCTTCCGTTCTATAATCTTCTCTCTCGCTTGGCACGCTCAGGAAACACAGTATACAAAAGTAATCGTTATGGGAACGAAAAATGTTGTGTCGCCACGCGGGCGTAGCCGTAGCGAGAAGTTCGCCGAGCGCCGACAAGAAAATCCACTAGGCATACGGGGGTTCCGGGCGGCGAATTGGGAAAACATGTCACCCCCATAAGCCCAATCTTATTTCACTCAGGCCTCTCGCCCTATCTCAGTCGCGGGCCGCGTGCACCTGTAAACATCCGACGGAGACAAAGGAGGAACTAAAACGTGCCCGGAACGATTCCGTTTTAACGGTGAATTTATGGCGGCGCGTGATTTTCTCACGAGAAGATTTCCGCGAGGCGGTTGCCGGTTTCCCTCCTACCTCTCCCTCTCCGCCGGTGTTGCACAACCGTGAAAATACTTTTCCCCCGCCGATAACGCGGGAACGAGACCGAACGAGATTGCAATAGCTTTGGTGAATGTGTGCATTATAAAGAAATAGCGCAATCTTCGCCCCGGGAACAGGTCTGTCGCGCGGCGAAAAGGGATGAAATAGGAGGCCGGTCATTGAGGGGGGGTAGGGGGCGAAGCGAGAAACGGGTAAGGATATTCTGGGGTTGAGAAGGAGAGAGAGAGAAAGCGGAAGCGGCGAGGACAAAAGGAGAAAGGGGTGAGTGCCGCGGAAGAGGGAGAAGAATGAAGTCGAAAAGGACGAGGACGAGGTTACGCGACATTCGGGTTATACGAGCAGCAACATGCGTGCTCGGGCGCGTGCATCTGCGTGCACACGCACGCCGGGCGATCTGGTAAGGGTTGCAGCGCGTGCCCGTGCACAGGCGCACACAGAGCAGGGCATTAAGCGTTACTCGCGAGCGTGCACTCGCGCCTGCATGTATATACATGTGGCTCCCTAAGAGCTACCCCTCAAGTGAGATATGGATCTTCCAGCTCGTTGAACATACAGAACAGAACGTTACGTTACGTTACGCGCGGTGGGAAGGGGTTGCGCGAGTGAATGTAAACCGCAATGCCGCCCTGCGGCGACCACTCGACGTTACTATTGATACGAACCACCTATCTCCACGTACTTCTGTTCCTCCTCGCCCTTCTAGTGCGTCGTCGAGCCGTCAACGCGAAAATAGTGACCCCGCGTGGTCCAAACGGTCCACATTATTTCGAGCAGGTAAATGGACGTCCTTTCAGAGCATCCAACTGTGGCGACACTTACCTTTTAACGAGGAAAGGGCAACTGGTTAAGATTCATCTGGCGGGGGTCATAATATTTATCTAATCAGTCAATGTTAAAATCTACTTAGTTCTACTTACTTCAACGACCTCTCCTCTTTCAGTTTATCGAGGTAAAAATTAAAAAACGCGTCGTCGAACGTCACCCCCCCGTGCGGCTGGTGAATTGATTAAGGTTGAAGGGCCGGTAACCGTAAACAATAATCGTCCGTCAATAGCGAACACTCTGCACGATTATATGCATAATAGTATACCACTCTGCGCATCTATACATATAACAATAATAGGATGTTAGGTTACGTCACGCGTAATGGTTAGGGGGTTGCCCGAGTGAATGTAAACCGCAACACTACCCCCGTGACGTTCATGCGACGTTACCGTTAATACGATGTGCCTGGTCGCAACGTTCGTTGTCCCGTTCGCTTTTCCATAGTGAAACCGAGCGCGCCGCGGGTTACTCTATCTCGAAATTCATAGATTGTCTGAGATAACGTGCATGTCCCATACCCGGGCCGTCGAAAAAAAAGTGGTTATTCGTCGCGCTCGAGATAGTCTCAAAAGCATTACGGGTCGTTAGAGGTGCCGCGCGAGAATTCGATGGAATTAATAGCAAAGGACTGCTCCTGAATTATCGTATCGCGCTACGTACTCAAGTGCCGCAATGGGGATGAATTAAACCCCCCCCCCCCCCGCCATCATCCCCTTTAAGCGTCAGACAAAGCCTGAAGTTTAAGCGGGATTCGTCGGACCATTCTGGTGAATACGCAAGATAAATCAGCTTCATTATAGAAACTGCACCGGAAGGCACCTAAAAGAGAATCTCGTGATACATAATACAGGAGTCAAATATAGTAGCCTTTGCGCTTCCCTTCCTGGGATTCAATTAATTCGTGATTACACACGGTCGCGTAACGAGTTAGCTATATAGAATTCAAAGTTTCCACAAAGGCGGAAATAAGGTTCTGTTTGGCTGTAGAAGAGGATTCTGCCCATCGACAAATCCCCGTCGGAGCCGTATAAACGAATTTCAAATTTTCGCTGACTGGATAATGGAACTTTGTTAACCGTGGAGTGCACGCGTAAATTAAAATTTGCACCACGGTACACGTTGGGCCTCACAGACCCATATCTCCAAATCTAAGTAGAAGTGCATGGATATGTGTTCAGAGAAAAATATTTTTAGACTCCACGTAATCTATTGCACTGAATATTTATTAAGACAAATATTTATACAAAAATGAAATACTGAACAAATATCTCTTTAACAATACGGGTCATCCTTATCTAAATCTTTTTCAATATCATGAGAACTATTAGGTCCCGCGTGTAGACCTCAGGGTTAAGCGAAACAATTGCTTCTGACAGTTCTCACTGAATTTCTCTTTGCTCCTTTGACAAGAATAAGAAAATGTTTTTAGACGAGAGAAAGTAATCCATTAAGTATATTTATTGATATTCTCCGAATACAAATTTCATGGATCGAAACATTTGTAGCACTAAACTCAAAGTTTAATTCCGTACTGGAAGTCATCGCGGACCGTTTGTACGTGCTGTTCAAACACGTCCACGTTTTCCCCCATTTTCGAGCATTCCAATGGTCAAAAGCAATTACTTTTATTTTCGCGCTTTACGTATCATTACTTTATTCCTATAGGTCCAATTGGCAGAGCAAGCAGAATGTCACTAATTACGAGTGGCAATGGAACAGTATTCTACGACTTTTAATTAATTGCTTTCGTATTCACAATCGATGCACGCAAATCCGTTGGCGCGATTGCAAGAGGCGTGTGTTTGTCAAATATATCGATTTCGAATTCTACCGTACGTCCTTCGTATACTGCTCGACAGTATATTATGCGGAATATATGATTATTAATTAAACACAAATGGCCAAGAACAGGCATATACAATCTTCTTAAAAATCATGTAACAGGTAAATTTAGACAGAGAAAACAATTTGAATACACAAAATTTACATGCAACTCTAGAAAACATAATAAAACGACGGCTAATTTATTACTACACATTTTTTTGACGATAAAGTTTCTCGCTTTAATAGTCGCTTGTTTAAAAATTCTTAAATTTGAAGCAATACGCCATCTTCTTCAAACTAATAATTGGTAATTTAAAACAATGGCATCTATGTGTCAAATTAATTTTTCGTTTAAATTAATAAAGTAATTTAACTTTTCGCGTGACCGATCGGCAGAAAATAGTATCCAGCAGTATATCTACGCTCAAATTCTCCAAACGTCGACTTCTTCCAAAGCAAGCTCCATTTCATTGTCATTCCCCTCCGAAAATTCACAGTTTCACGATCAAAACAAGTAATTCTTTAAAAAGTTAAATAGAAACATCCCCATAAACTATATACCAAAACCCGAACGTACCCGAATTGTAGCATTTCGAGATTATCTGGTTCTAACATAGTCAGCGAATTGGGTTCGGTAGCTTGACAGGTTTGTCGGAAATAAATGAAATCGGGGTGCGCCGCGGGATCGAAAAGTCGGTCTTCTTGTAATTTACCACTCAGGCGGTTAACCGCGGGAATGGCAGAACTTCGTCGAAGCAATTAATCCGATAACGATAACGACGTTACCGATGATGAAGTGGAGTCGTGTAGTAGCGACCAATCGTTTTACAAACACCGTGACGTAATCTTGTTCTAGAAACTGATCCCTTGGGACTGGTGGATGTATTCGGGGCCGGTGTGCACACGTTATGCAACATAGCCTACCTCATTCGTTCGTGTAACCGTGCATTGTGTGTGAAATAAACAGTGCCCTCGTATTCAACGATCGATGCAAGTAATTTGTGCGGTCGCGACGCTATCTAAACAAGCGGATTTTCAATTTTTCACTTAACCCGAAGCTTTCGCTTAAAAGTCCTATCTACCGACGTTTCTAGAAATAATAGTCAAATAGTGATTGATGTCCTCTCAGAGCACAGAGCAAACATTTTATCGTGAATATAAATTTTCGGCTTTCGACTTAAGTATCTCTGCCTTTTCGAAATACATATTGTGTACGTATGCGCGAGCTCGTAGGTGTAGGTACTTATTTCCATTTTCTCGTTTTCACTGTTACCCCGAGGATAACCAGAAATTGAACGCATAAGATTGTAGGTTGCCTGATGGTTTAAATTTCTTCCTTTTACTCACAATCAGACAAAGCATAATGTATTGTGGATAAATTGATGTGGTTAATTAGAGGAAAGGAGCGACAGTTCGGTAAGGTGTGAAATAATATTGCGGAATGCAGATTCTGGGATACTGCTTTTATTCAGAAATTTTTAGAACGAACGTTATCGTTATATTAATGGGAAACGAGAAAATTGGAATAATATACCGCTCGAATTGGAACGATTTGTTCTCCGGAAGGGGCGGTTGATGAATCCGAATCTTTTCAGTCGGGCGATGGTTGCTGAATCGTTGAAAACTTCATACTATCGGCCGGGTGCCGATCGATGAATATATCCTTTTGTCAATATGTCACTTCCAAACGAGAGTATAATCTCATTTTCCTACCTTCGTCAAGAGTGAACCACGTGACGCGACATAACTGCCACAGCAGCATATCAATCTGATAACGATAACGATATTTTCGATGATGGAGCATAGTCGATCAACCAGTTCTCCTTGGACCAAAATCGTGCCCGATTTCACTTCGCCGTACACACGGCCTCCTGTTTCTCTCTCTTTTATGCCGTACTCAGATTATCGCTGATCCCCTCACATTAAGGGTAAGGGGCAAACGACGAATGTCCATTTTTCGTGATTTTGCGATTGATAGCATATTTGGTGGTGGCAACTGGGACTACAGAACTGTCGAATCACAAAGGGTTATAAAGTTCAAATACCACCGTAAGATAACATTAAACGTAACGTCCACTCCGCGCTGGAACAAAACACTTAATTTTCTCGATAAAGCTGTTTTCTGATATTCCACATTTTCCCTTCACACAAGCCAAACTTTATTAAATAACGAACAAAGCAATCACGTCACTTTGTACGAAAATAAGGTGACACTCTCTAACGACTCTCTATCCCACAAGTCTTTATTTTTAATAAACTAATATTCCTAGTTCTAATATTACAGAAGAATATTCTTGTGCACGGGGAGGAAAGGTTTGATTACCATAGCCAACAAAATCTGTATGCAATGTTAGTCCAAAGTTCACCCTGGCTCGCAACCACTCCACTCACAACACCTGACATTGTGTTTGCTACCTGGGGGGCACGTTTGAACCGCGAAAGCTCAACGGATGCCAATTACCAGTAGGTAAATACCGCGAATCGATACTGATATTCATAAAACAAAGCGGACAGACTCGTCTCCGAGGGGAGTGAACTCTTAAACATCAAGTTGATTAAACTGGCGCAGAGCTCGATTAATTAGGCCAGACACGGTCAAAGGGACATTACGTGTACGTAATCGGATTGTCATGACCGGACGATTCGAAAGAGGCCCGCACGGCGAGACGGGGCCGTAGGTTATCGCTGCCGTCGTGAGCCGCAAATCAGACGTAATCGATAACGATAACGACATTCGTGACGGTGATGCACATTCGGCCGGGCCAGTCAATTGTTCCCCGCGAACGATGCAATCTTGCTGCCGAACGCGATACCGATTACTATGATCAAGCCCGAACGAGGCGCGCAACGGCGCATGAAATGCAGACGGAATGATTTCAATTATCCAAATGAACATCTATATTAAGGTCCGCGGCGGCCTGTGAAACTGCGGAGGCCATCTTCCCGCCCGGCCGACGGACGCATTGAAACTCTATCAAAGATATTGCTCGACGTCCCTCCGACGAATCCTCGAGCCGTTCCTTCATTGAACACGGCGATGAGACTTTTCACTCGAGTTGCCAGGAGTTTAATTCCAAAGGTGGGTGCCCCGAGCGAACGAAACGAAAAGGCCAGCTGTTAGGAAAGACGGAGGGCACGGTGACCAGAGAACGAACACTGAAAATCTCTATTTTCTTCGCGAGAGAAGCCCATCGTAGGGAACCCTCTGTAGTGGACACATACGCCGGCAGGCTTCTCGTTCCCGGGACGAACAGAACAGAGCACAGAAAGGCCTCGGCCCACAAAAAAGTTAATTACGGAATCATCCTGAGCAAAGAAACCGCACAGTTCTCATCTTATACCTCATTCTTCTTTTTCATCGGCCAGGACCCTTGTGCCTTCTTCTTTTCTCCTGCTTGGTTATCGGCACCGGCCTCTTCCCCCGAATTCAATGGCAATTCCCGTTCCACCTCGGCTAATAATATGGGTTCTTGCCGCCCCGCGGAACCATGCAGATTATTACGCGCGCGAATAAAATTTCAGCTGTTGGCGCGTCGGCCGATTGAAGCTCGCGGCGTAACGCGTGCAAGAAATACACAACACCTGACACACGGTGCCCCCTTTCGTACTGGCAGGCCCAGGGATGCAACGCACGGGTCCGTATAAGAACAACAGTAAGTGTGAAATCGATTCGCTCGCTTGGGGGCACGAGGATATTAAGAGTAAATAAAGTTCCATCGGATAACGTTCCGCCGAGCCATCGTGGCTCGGCGCAAATTGATTTCGGGCGTTAAACGAAGGAAATTCAGATCGGAGTTAATTAATCGCGGCATCGACGAGCACATTTCGCTGGAAACCGCGGGATGGGATGGAATTCCGACGGTGATCCGCGCGCAGTTTTAAAGCGGAGCGCAGAGGCCGGGCGAAAGGTGTCAGGCTGAGGGGCAAAAAGAGGACGAGGCCAGTATGCGAGGAACGCGTCTATATAAACGAGTGCATCGTCCTGTCCGCGATCGTAGATAGGCACGCACGCGTTTTACCAAGAGATTGATTAGAAGCGTTGTCTCTATTTGAATCGTGAATCCATCCTCAAAGACAAATGAGCGTCGCGTCATTTATGTGAACGAACCACCACCCGTGGTTGCACAGCTGGCCGCCTCCCTCCATCACGGATATTAATACGCGAGTATACGTCATTTCGCTGCGTGGTCGAGCAATGTTTATCGTCCTTGCAGATCAATCACACGACACGCCACTACACCAAATTGCTCTATGATCTGGCGGCCGCGCCGTTCTGAATCGCGGCCCGCGACGGCCACCTAGCCGTTCCGCTCGTTTCAAGTCCAACCAAATTGTTTTCCGGCCATTCGATTATTTTTTCGGCGGCTACAATTGCGCAATTTCTTTCTTGGAAAAAGGATAACACGAAGGATATGAGCCTTGTTCCTGAAGAACCATTCTACCGGTGTTAGGTCTGTTGCCAGTTTTACAGTTCGCAAACGGAGCAGTCTGAAATTTGGGTAATTTTGAAATTGTAATTATTGAGGGGGGAAGCTGGCGTAATCGGCAGAAATCAAGATTCTTTTTGGGAATTTTTTGTAAGGAAGCAATACATGCAAACTTTTTAAAACTTTCAGGCTATATTATTATACTATATTTCACGAAGTGAACAAACACTTTTTGATGTAAAAATAACGAGGCGATTCTCAATGACCCAAGTGTTTTGGACCGGCCTCGGTGCGAAAGTTGTTCAACTGTGTGCAGTCTAGGGTCCGTTGTAGTGGCCTGAAACCAAACCAAATAGTTTTGTGTTTTTATTAAAATTACCCTACGAATGGCCCTTAGCCTACATTCGAAAATAAAAATTACGATAATGATGAGTGTTTAAAAAAAAATGGCGGTTTTCCCTAAAAAATGTACGTTATTCAAAGCTATTGGTTTTTTTGTTTCAGGCCACTACAACGAACCCTAGACAGCACGCAGTTGAACAACTTGGCCGCTCCGTAACGCTTGTGCCATTTGGAATTAGATACGGCATGATTTTTGTGTCAAAGAATGGTTATTCACTTCTTGAAATACATGATAATATATCCTGAAAGTTTTACAAAGATCGCGTGTATAGTTTCCTTACGAAAAACTCCCCAAAAGAACCTTGATTTCTACCGATTACACCAGCTTCCAGCCTTAAAGCCATCCCCTTAACAATGATAAACCATAACTAGTTAATAATCTAAGATTTATCCACATCCATTGGCATCTGTCTCTTAATCCCAGTTTCATCCAAGAAGCATGTATTCGAGCCACGCTCCCCTTTTGTGGTTCTGCTCTAACGTATTCATCGCAAGTCTACCTACATATGTACATAGCAAACTCATTGCTTAGACAGAAGGATACTCGGCGTTAGAATTTGCAGGAATAGAGACCCCTAGAAATCCCTTTGCTGGTGAATATGGAATCCGTACCAAGAACAATTCTAGAACTGCTTGCCAATTGTAATAATCGAAACATCTACAAGTCTCTTTCCCACGATGCGGTCCAATTCCTCCCCCAAATTCGAGAACGTGTAGGACCACGATTGCCTGCATACTGCACACCATCGTGACGTAGCCCACGTAATCGGTAAGGCGTGCGTACAGCGAGACGTTTACATCATGTCGCGTATCCAGCCTGGCCATGGATTAGACTCGGTGGTCCCGGCACTCGACCACGAGGAAGATATGTGTGTGACCCAGCTGTGATTCTCATTGAGCGCGTTCATCAATCATTTAAATGTAACACACGGTCTGATATCGAGCACACCCCTTTCCTGGCTGGAGGCTAACCGGCCACTCGGCTCACTTTGTCTTGACATCTGTCAAATCGCGGCCCGCCGTGGCTGCAGCCCCGTTCATTGTTCCTTTTTCTCCGTCAGCCCAACCCCACTGTCCTCCTCCCTGTCCCTTTCCCTCTCGCTCTCTCGCTCTCTCTCTCTCTCTCTCTCTCTCTCTCTCTCTCTCTCTCTCTCTATCTCCCTGGCACTGCTCGTGCATAATTTCGTATGCGCTCCTAAATAAGTCCGCTCGGACAGCCATTACCATTGATAGCGAGTTCTCCCTGGCTCTCTCGCTCCGTCTCTGGCCCTGTCCCCTTTCTCTTCCATTTGTTTCGTCCCATGCAAAGCCTACGTTCCGCAGAACGATACCATGGAACGCCCGATGGGCGCGGGCCCCTCCCTTTGCCTGTACGCTCGAGTGTCGTATACATGCTCAGCGCCGGAACAGGTTCGTGAAATATGAAGACTTTAATCAAACGGATGACAGAAGAAGAGCGGCCCGCGTTCCGACTGGAACCGTAGCGATGCGATGTGGGGAATGAAAAATTAATGATCGACGCTCGAGGCCGCGCGCCAACGCGGCTTATCAACCGTTTCGCGTGCACGCGGCCCAGTTAGCGGCAACAATTTGATCGAGCTGGATTTCTTGCTCGACATCGCCCGGGCTGATGGAACGCTCCCTCGGTAGGTACAGTGTCCTCGTAACGAGTGCTGAGAAACACATTTTCCAGCTTGACATAGAAGAGCATAGGTATCGCTGAAGCCACTTGTGGGTACTGTATCCACAATCTTGTTATCCAATTGTGACTGCGCTACCGTTCCCTTTGTCATCGAGCGCAGAGTTACCATTCCCGAGATGACGCGCTCGTGACACGCTCGTTGGCCCAGAATCGCTCTGCAGATTCAACCGTTGCTCTTTAAAATCGTACCGGCTACAGCCAGAATAATTCACGAATTTTTACCACTTTGAAATATATCGTGGCCCAAGTGGTGCGCTTTTATTTAAGCTCGCGTCTTCAAGAACATAAACACACAGAGGGGGGGTAGAAATAATGGGGCGACGTAAAGTCGGGGCGGATGAAAAATTAAAATGGTGGCACCCCCGTCGTCCATTGTGCATTCAAGGCACGCTTTCCCGATCGATCAGCGGGCACGGTACATTTTTCAGTGGAGCATTGTGCATTAAACATCCGATAAATTGTATTCGCGGCGTGTTCAGGTGATCGCGCGACGATTTATTTACGTGCGCTGCTCGCCTAAGCTGAACTCGATACCGGCTCAGAACCACTGTGCAAATACGATGCACAGAAACTGCAGAGCTTGATGTAATCACCCACATCCAGCCTCCGGAGGAGATCTAGTTAAAGCCGTCTGATTCGGTGCCAAGTCATGATCGAGAGAGGGCCGTGCAAATGAGGACATCGAGTCGCATGAAATCCGTGGCAAACTCATTTCTGTATTACCAAATATTTTTCAACCCGCGATATTGCAGCGAACTACGCGTCAGAGGAAACGCGAGAGATTTGCCTAATGCAGCGTGATAAACGTTGCGCAATATGCATTCCTTTGATTATCTATGTACGCACAGAGCAATACCGTGCTTGCAGAGTTAATAAACGGGCATGCTAAACGTAAAAGAACGGGAATCAATTACGCCGGCCATCCGCACCACCTTAACCTCAGAAATCCAAGCTGGGGGCAATTTTTCTCTTTCCACTTTCAGTGATTGCCAAAGAGATTTAGTACCGCGCCCGTACTCGTGCCCGCCCCGAGCGAAGGTGCACGAGAACCGATGCTCGAAATTCATTCTGCTGTCTATACTAAACGCGTCCGCGATCGTGGAATATGAATTATACTGTCTGTTTTATCTCTGCCTTTTCGACAAATGTGCATCGAAAACAGGGGCGAGCGATGAAGAACGACCGTCGGGGCACAGCGCCGTCGACTGTTCTCTCGCTTTAACGTCGCGTAAATCTTTGAGCGGGGAGATGTATTAGAAATTGACGAACGCGACGATTGCACGTGAGATTTTCCTCCCATTTCTCCGATATTATGCGAATTGTGCTCGCACGAAAGTAGAAAGTCCGTGGCAACGGCGAGGATCCAGAGAAATCAGAAATGCAGAGACTCTGGGGCGATATTTAAATCCGATGGATCCTCGAGCGCAATCGTGCAAACGAAATCCAGGGCGGAAGGGTGGATCTGCGCTAGACGTAAAAGATCATTTCTGTTCCTTTCAATGCAACATCCGTGCCAGCGCTCGCAGATATATCGAACCCACTGTATTTGATCGACCGGGTGCCTTGGGGAAATTACCGAGTCGCGCTAAGGAAATCCTCGCCGCGATTGACGTCCAACAATTTCTACGCCAATTGCGGGGAATTCTGAACGCGTTCGATTCTATCAATTGGCGCCATCAGGGTCGTCACTATTTCTTTGACGCGATATCATTATGGGGACGCTGATGACGATGTGCGACCACGAGTATCGTGTTCCTGCTTAAAACGGCATTTTCAAATATGTATATATTCCATCCCGTCATTTTTTATTTAGACCAAAGTTTCAGTTACGTTTTGTGTTTTATTATTACTGAGAGTTTGAAATATACAAGTTTATTAGTTTCCCTATGATATTATGCAGTTTTATTTCTTCCCATCATCTACCGGAATTAGCTTTACATCACCTCGGACATAAAGATAATCTGTTAAGCACTTTCAGATCGTCCAGCACGATATCACGATAAATTACGCTCGATTTAAAAGCAAAATAGACGAGGTGCGATTGACAAAGGGTTTTAATTATCACGATCGATCGAAAAGTATGCCCTTAATCTGGTGGGCGTGGACACGTCGATCCACTAGGACAAAGAAAGGGACTTTCCTAACAGGCGAACGACGAGGGGATGTTTTTACGCGGCATTCAAGTCGGCTTACGGTCAGCATATAAATTGGGGTAAACGCGATGGAATCGCGATCCTCGTCGGTTTTGTCCCAACCAAGGGGCAGGCCGACGGATCAGCGCGGGGGGAGAGGTTCAGATTAGGAAGGTTGACGATCGGCCAGCGTAGCAATGATTAACCTTAAAATCGGTAGAGCTTAAACCTAGATCCTCCGACGTTTTGTCGAGAACGGGCGACGCTCGCCTGGCGTACACTTCGTTGCTTAATTAACGTGGTCCATTTGCTCTGTAAACTGGGCAAAACAGGATATTCAGCGACGAAGTAGCTGGGCTCTGTTTCTGGTTAAGCCTCGCGCATATCGAGTTTTCATTTTCCGGCTTATCGCGGCAACGTGTAGCCTCTATTTTAATAAAGCGAAGAGGATCGCGATGGGATTACGTTTCTCTCTCTCTCTCTCTCTCTCTCTCTCTCTCTCTCTCTCTCTCTCGCTCCCGCCCTTCTCTCTGCCTTTTTCGCCACACGGTATAAAAGCTGCATTTTATGTATGAGTTTTATCGATCGTACAGGGTTATCTTTGATCGTTGTTTAAAGCCATAATCACGTTACACAGAAGGGAGGAGCACGGTGGGCGATAAAATTCCGCGGAAAATTTTCACTGGACCGGCTATCGTGGCCAATAATCGCCGATGTGTTGCGCGAGGCTCGCGAAATTCGACCGGCGAATAAAACATTCAAAGGCTATCGGGGGAAGGGCGCGGATAAAAAAAAAATATATATACTGTGTATAACGAGAACGAACCGGTAGCCGAGGCAACGTTCGTCGATTTACATACAATCGGTCGATGCGAGCAGCAGCGTTAAACGTCGAACAAATTCCGGTTTTAATCAAGCGTTTGATCGCATCGCAGAAATTTCGGCGCACTAATTTACTGTCCCGCGCGCCTTTCGGCGGAGACCCGGGACCTGGAATTGCACGACGCCGAAATCTCGGCGGGAACGTTTTGATCTAGCCTCGGCGCATTCAGACAGCCATGACGGAACGGAGAAAGAGGGTTCGATTAGGGCCCAAAACTGCGAAGGATCGTAATGAAAGGAGGAAACCGGGCTGGCTGGAGCAACGTCAAGAATCGGAAGGGTGGTTAGCTCCGAGATTATACGAGCTCCCTCGGCACTGTGGTCTAAGCTTCGGAAACCAACCACCCAGCAGTATTTTGTTCCCCAATCCCGCGCTACCAGTACTCCGTCCAGGAAACCTGTAACCTGAATTCAACCCATGGATGCTTTTATTTAAAAAAAGAAACGGGGAGAGGAAAATGAAGGGACCCACGGCTGGTAACCAGCGTTACCGTTTTCCATGCAACATTGCGGGGTCCCGGGAAAATTAAAGCGATATACATAGAATTTTATAAGGAAAATACTGTGCCACTTTTTGAACCCGCCTCTATAAATTCTGTATTTAAATGATATGGAGCGACTTGGGGTATATCGAAAAGAAAATGGTACATGGAGGCTGCGCTGCACAATGTAGGTTACCTCGAGCATCGCGTGTTTCGAGTAAATGCTGGACCATTTTATAAAAATCGCGCCCTTCGTTTATCAGCGATCTCATTATTCTCAAGGAGCGTGATTAATAGCGCAAGAAAGAAGCATTTATTCCACCTCCGAAGGCCGTACGAAAACCAGGCAAAGCGAATCGCAATAAATAACCATCGGCCTAAGAAGATTCCTCAGGAAGACCGGTTCGCCGCGCCGCCAAAGAATGCTCCCATCAAAGCGCAATTAAATCGCCTGAGGCCACGAGGATTACATAAAGCCGAGTTATTGGCTTTATTGGAAATTCGGCGAGGCGAAATCTTTTGAGCAATCGGCCGCTTTTCTTCGGCTCTCGCCAGGCTTCGGAAGCGTTCGTCCTTAAACAAGCAGCTCCGCCAACAAAGCTCGCTGCACTTTTTCGCTGTGGAATTCCCCCGCGATTAAATATAATTGCGACGTTATCGTGACGAAACAGGACAGCGCACGCACGAAGCGTTAAATATTCTTTATCACCTGGCCAGTCACCTGTACAGGTACATTATCGCTTTACTACTGTGCATTACTGGTGCTGCTAGTAGCTACTTATTTTGTTGGTCGCCACATCAATTATTTCTCCATTACCTATTCTGGAGACCGGAAACGTTATACAATTATTTAACTATTCTTTCATTTCCCACAATAATTGGAATGAATAGATGGGGGTTGAATAAGTAGGTAGGTATATATACTCATTTAAATTTTCTATTTTTTTCTAGGAACTTAACACATTCAGCACAGCTGATGTCATACGACACAAACCGACACTACCTGCCCTATACCTTCAGAAATGGCCGTGCGGAACGTGTGAAGGGGTCTCCCTACTTTGACGGCCTGGAAAGCAGCGCGATATTTAAGATTTTTTTAAGAGAATCCCTCAACTTATATTAATTGAAAACTGTGAGTCCCAATTTCTACATATTTGGACAACATTTTAAAAAAAGGTACGTAAAACTTTAAACGCGTTTTTCTCAAAACGATGTTTTTGGAATTGGTTACCATGATGTCTCAAAAACCAATCACCCGATTTACTTCAAATTTCGTATATATCTTCAGTAGATGTCCCATTCTTGTTGTTACTAAAACTAAGTCGGTTTTTGCAAAATCAGATTTTTGCGAATTAAAAAATCAGCGAATTTTTTGCAAAAATCGATGTCTATTTTAGAGACTGCCATTTTCTTTTTTACTTTTCAGTATTTCTCCTCTAATCTAGTTCAGACGATAGCCACATTCATACAGATTACACACATTTTTAAATTTTTCATTTCTAACAATGCGCATATGATTTTTGTAAGGCGCTCTATTTCAAGCACTATAACTCCGGATATAACCACTATTTTTGCATACAATTTTTTTTCATATTCCCTAAAGATTGGCAAATAAAGCCACAAAGGTGTAAGTAAATATATTTATATATAGTGGTTTTGTTTTTAAAAATACCTACCCAAAGTTCGCATCATTTTTCGTCCGTCAAGGTAGAGAGACCCTTTAATTATTGTTCTATAACGCCACTTCTGTTTCCTTTCCTTTCGATACATTTTAGTAGAGCAACGAATTAAATCCGTGAATCTGCGCTGAAATATCTCCCAAAAATTTACGCGCAATCAGAATAAAGTCGACACCGATAATTCCATCGAATAAGAGGTTCCAATTCTTAATGCCATCTTGATAAATCTGAAACATCCCGCTCGGAATCTCGTGGCCATTCACACATCTCTGTTCGTGCAGGCGGCACGATCAAACCTGGGAATAGACGATTCCCGTGGTGATTCGCCTAAAGCGTCTCCCATCGAAACGATAAATTCGGGACCCCCAAATGGATCTTCTGAACGGCACGCAATCTAGAGCGGCCCGCCCGTATCCCGCTCGACTTGTGGATTTAGTTATGATGAACTTCGGACGAAGTTCAGGCGATTATGCGACGTCCTTTTTATTATTACGCCCGCCGTGGCGGATAATTTATGTCTGATGGAGTTTCGGAATTCATTTCGTCGTTTACGAGATGACAAAACTATATAAAGCGCCGCGGCACGCTGGGAAATACGAAGGAAATTGATGGCCGGAAGGAACGAAATAATCAAGCGGAATATTCTTCGCCTCCCTCCCTTTCTTTCCTCTTGCGCCATCATTTCTCTTCCTCCTCTATAGCCGCGAATCGTACATGTCGATGACTTTCTTTCTCCGTTCGTAGTCGTTCTTTAATTCGCGGATTATTGGCGTCGTTAATGCATCCGCAGCCGCGCGTCATCGCTGCGCCAGGCACTCAGTCGACGCTTATAAACTGCAGGATAGTGGCTCGTGAACTACTTTCCGACATGGTACAACAGCTTAATATTCATTTATTAGAGACCCCATTCTTACGGCTCGCATTCTCGGTCATATTGCATTTAAAACCACCCCCACCGCTCTCTGTCCATGGTATTAAAGCGTTTTACTTCTGCCACCCCTTCTCGAACGTAATTCTGGGATACGACGACGGGAATCTCGATGCTCCCCATTGTTGCTCGCCTCTTCCTCAGTTTTAACTTCCCGCGAGACATAAACTAGTCGATACACTGACTTCGCGAAACGAACTCGAGAGCATTCCTTCGCGTCATGCCCCGTCCGCCGCGCTTTATTAAATCAGCCAGTTACTTTGGAATTTGTTTAATTTCACGAAAATGCTGTTTCCATGCAGAATTCTGGGGGCGGCGGGGAGAACTAGCTTTCCGTTAATGGAAGAAGAAGTTATTAAGATTACATTGCAAGTGAGTTAGAGCGCCGCTGAATTCGCTTGCTGACGATTTAATCTTCTCGGTATGTACGTGCGTGGCAAGGTTGCGATCGAAGTCGTGCAAAATGTAACACGTTTCATTCGCAGCCACGTGTTTCACTTCGACTGCTTCGTGATTTCGACCGAAGATGGGTCTCGTTTCGCGACAAAATCAAGAATAATCGCGCGCGGATCTCCGGTGACAGCTGCCGCTTTCGCGTTGGAAGAATTATATGTACAATAGACTTCTACGTGTACTGTCACCCGATGAAATATCGCACGGGCTTCGATGGACGCGCCTCCCACTGACTCGAATCACAGTATACAGATTTCGCAATGGGGACGTTGCTCGTGACAGCTTTAGCCTATTTCGTTGATGACAAAGTGGTTATCTATATTCTTGCCTGGTCGCGTCGAGTGGCCATTAGTCTTCAATCAAAACGGTCCGAAATGAAGTTCGATATGCTGGGCATAAGGAATTACGACGTTCCACGGCAGCGCTTCATATAATTCGCCCCTTGTCGCATTCCATTCAATATCCTCTGCACCTTCAAATGCTCCACCCACTCCACCCCCTCCCCCGGCGCGGGTAGATTTAATTTCAAGGAATAACAAAAAGTTTCGCGGGGATAAATCAGTGACGCGGAGGGGTGATTTAATTCAGGAATCTTCCATTTAGGAACACGAAAACCCGCCTCATCATTAAACGGCAACCAGCTTCCTCTTCTTCTGGGGGAAACTGGTCTTCCTCGATGAAGTCTCTGAACCGAACTTATTCGTTCTCAGAAGATTCATTATTCACTTACGCCCGCAATCCCGCGCTCTCCTATCAATCTTCCCTTTGCCGCGAAACCATCAAAACAGGAACAACTCGTCGGTGGAAGATTCGCTTCGGTGGCAAAAAAAGTCTAGCGACTCGTGGCCCGGGGTTCGCCCACGCGAGGCGCTGGTTAAAAAGGATCAACGATCAAGGACTACCCGGCTCGTACCTACCAATCCTTTTCCGCGGTCCCCATTGATTACAACGCTGACCGACGAAATCGCGTGCGATCGTACGCGATCTACGAGGTGCTTGTAGTGGACGTACATGTGTACACACCGCTTCAGGGTAAAGGACGCCAGGGGCATGTCAGCCGAGCTAGCCGGACAGGCAGCCCGAGCCAGACAGCGTCTAATTATTATCGGGAGAGCCGAATGAAGGAGAACCGGCGGCTGTATGGCACGATGTCGATCCTTCACGTGTGTCCCCGTGATTGCACGTCGCGCTATTGCCTTGTAATCTCACCTCTCCACTCGGGGTACCCTTCCTCTCCTAGGGTACCAAGTGATTCCGCCGCTTGCCCTAGCGTTCCTCCGCAGTCACTCTCCCTTCTATCATCGATTGCCGATTACATCGAACGACGTCATCACCTGCCCCGATCGCTTTCGATGTCCCCGCACCTGTTTCAATCATTCCCGTCCTCGCGCGCTTTTTCGTTCAAGCTCGGCACGCAGATGTGGTTCCAGGGGATTTAAAGACGCAAGTGGGGAAGAGCGCATTGTAATTAGGGGTAGATGGGAGACTGATTATCGACTCTCAGTTCTCTTATTCAGTATCAGGATTCGAGAGTCGTAGCATCGAAGCTAATGCAGTCCCGATCTGTGGCGTCGGTATTCCATGCTACTGTGCTTCGTAAATGCCGTTGTTCATGGCTACCTGACCGAACAGGTAACTATAAGCTTACGTCACGATTATTCGCGCCACCTTCGCCGTGCCTTCATTGTCCATTATACGGCTTTTGCTGCTGGATATCGATTAATTGCGAATGCAAACAGTATCAGCCATGAATCTTAATCCTATTTCCTATCCCTGCCACTTGGAATCAATCACGTCGAAATGTCTAATCGATTACCGCCTATTGCGTAATATTGGCTTATGCGGAAAATTGGAGACCTCGCCCGAACTTACTATCAAATCATAGTCCCAACAGTTTTGAAATACCATATATGTGCCTACTTCATACAAATTCGCGTTCACCAATAATTACGCAGAATTTCCATAAAATTGAAACATGTTTACGGCTTAATCTAACTTGACACGGGACTTCGTGCAGCTTCTTGAGTAATTACGGCGAAGTCCGTGTCATTAATTATTGCGTCGCGTCTGCGTCGATAAATCAAAGATCTTCGGCCGCGTTATCGATAATTCAACGTCGAGTTTCAAATTTTAGAGAGGAAATCGAGTCGCCATGGCATGTCTGAATCCAAATTTACGGTAGACGTCTATTTCGATGTGATCTCCCCGGTTTGATAACAGTTTGGCCGTGATATCGGCCACGTTTTTGGTACTTATGAATTGTTACCAGAAAGTGAACCATTAGAGGCCGTCGCTGGAAATATTATAACTTGGCCGTGGCGCGAGCGCGGGCCGATCGATCAAATCCTTCACCGGTTCGCAGGCGTGCCGGTATAATTAAAAGGCTGAAGGATAATTAAGGACTTCGTCAGTGTCAATTTTCCGGTAATGAGGCGGGGTGGATGTAAATTAAAAATTAAAAACATCGACGCATCCCGATGGCACGTACCCTCTCGTATGCATTGCGCAAACGCGCCCGTTAATTATTTATTTGAGACTCATTAGCAGCCGCACGCCACGGGCACAAATTCCTTCGACCGCGTCTACATTGAGCCTCGACACCGTTATTTCAACGCGTTGCTACTAATTTCGTCGTGCTTCTATTCCATAACCGCGACCAATTTGCTTGCTTACGGTGGATTCGGTGCTCAGCGCCCCGTCGAATTCTTTTGTTTTTAGACAGAATAAATACAGAACGGAAGCGAAGCTTAAGGGTACTGCTTAGGCAGTCGTTTTTGTCGAAAATGAAACATATCTTTTTCAATTAATTGCAAACAAATAAATTGAAGCTGAGACTTATTCTTTGACACAATGTTCATTAACATCACAAGCTTTAAAAAACGTGTTTCTTTAGTCAAAATTATGCATTATATATGATAACTACAGATGGATAAGAAATATGAGTGGTAAGAGTGCAATCTTTTAATGAATCGTGCCCCAAATTATATGGACGCGATTTTTAAGGAACACTCCTCTAGAATTTCCTAATCTCACGAATTGAAGAACACGATATTTCTCCGAAGCGTGATTAGAAGCGTCATGACACTTCGGTGCCTTGGTAAATTCAGGCCTATCTGGAAAACGTGCAATCGTTAACGAATTCGAAAGGCCGCGTTATTCCCGACGATAAGGAAACCAGTGCAAGCAGGTCCTCGGCTTTAATTTTTAACTCTTTCATAATTGAAAGACCCAGCCCGTGGCTCGGTTTTCTCATTAAAAAGTTTCTCATCCAGCATCTGCGCTTCTCGCTCCGTCTTCATATTTTATTCTTTATAACAGCATAAGCTACTCGGCGAAAGAACCACTTTATATTCGTTGAGATTAGTTGCCGAAAGTGTATCTTGCTACTGGCTCGCCATCGTATTCGCGACCGCAGACTATAGCGCGAAAGAGGCGCGCGATTTTAAGCATTACAATTCAATTTGACAAGATCAGGGAAGGGGGCTGTTTTGTTGCTCGGGAGGGAAACTATGGGCAAAGGTTCTTGAACGCGTCACGGGAATTATTGCTTCGCCACGCGCGCCGATGTCGTGTGCACATCGACCTTAATCAGGTCAGCTTTGTTCTCGAGCGTATTTAAATTCATTGCAGCTCGCATAATGGACGCTTTCGATTACGCCCGTGGCATAGCGATATAATACGCGTTATTAAGAATCGTATTTGCAAACGACGTTGCTGCACTGCGACAATACGTGATCCGAAAGCTTCTGGAATTCATACGCGCCTTTGAAACGTAACCGTCGTTAATTGTACGTGTTTATTGCGCTACGTTCGTGAGCTATAAAATGCCAGGTAGACGTAGGGCCGAGGCACACGTGGAGATATATTTTTTATGGACCAATGCCCCTGTTGCATGCTAATCGCGGGAATGTGTGGAATTATTACTCGCGTACTACTTAGAGTGGGATCCGAAATATCTCACAGAGCTCTGTTAAACTCTGCCATTTCGATTGATAAAGACATTGAATTCATTACCCATTTCCAGCTGCAGGGACATTTATTCTGCGCTTTAAATTTACATAGTAATACGTTCATTTGACGTTCATTCGGAATTAAATTTAATTAATATTTCCCACTTTAACATTTAGAGTTTCGATTGACGTCACGTTGGTTCCTCGATTGAAATGAATTGGAGTTGCGAGCCAACATGACTGTAATATATTTCCGGACTGATTTCAACGATCCATTCAAAACTAATGTCCAGTCGGATCGTTGGCTGAGCAACCGTGATTCCGAAGGCGGAATGATATGGCTACGACGGGTTGTATGGTAACAATTAGACGTTCTGTTCAAAATACCATTATTGTACCTTCGGCAACACCGTCGCCAGAGATTAATGAAAAGATACCAGCAAGTGTAGGTACGTGTGCCTTTGCACAATACACGTGCCTATAGAGATGCGTCGATCGCCCGCTGACTTTCTCCTCGATTATGACCAGTCACCGTTCGACAATGAACGTGTTCAAAGCGATAAGTTCTCTCCAGCAGGCCGGAACGGTAACAACCGCAGAAGGAACTTTGATTACCCGCCCTTTATTAATGCAGGCCCGGCTTCAAGGAACACTGCCCGACAAATTGTGCTTTATCTGTATGCTAATCAAGATTAGATGGCTCGCGACCACGCAAAAGGAACGCAGCGATAAACGTTAATGCGGGTTATCAAAATAGAAACAGGTAGATACGTATCCGTTGCCCTTTGCATCTTCACGTGACTGTCGTTGACGTTGTCGGTGCAAAAATCTCATTAACAATTTGTAAATACGCCGATGCAAAAGGTATTAAAAAAAACTCGTTGATTTTATGACCACCTCATCGAACGCTACTCGCTGCAGGACTTTTTAATTGAAAGGATCAGTCGTGATAACTCGTTAAAATTATCATTCGAGCGGGACGTAACGTTCGCTTAAGTACTTTCAACATTTACATCGCATTGGCGAGCACGAAAATCCCAAATAAGCTCGGCTTATACGCCTGTGAAACGGCGTTCACGAAATCTGCTAATCCGATGGTAAACGAATAATTGAACATCGAGTCACTAGTGAACGAAGCATTATCAAGCGGCCTACCCTGTATTATTATAGTCCGCTATAGTTTGCATGACCATCGCTGCGTCTGATGGTGATTAGCCTGTATCAATTAACACAAGCCTGCAATTGCTCGCATTAATCTCTCCCCTCTAACGGGTGTCTCTAACAAGCAGCCAGTAAATTCACCTCTATTTCTGTCGGCGCGGCGTGCAGAGAGGGTGAGAGAGAGAGAGAGAGAGAGAGAGAGGGAGGGAGAGAGGGAGAGAGAGACAGAGTGTATACATGCGGTGTACGTGTGTGTGCGCGCGTGATCAAATATTCTATTAATCGTATGGCCGTCAAATCGTTATCATTGTGCTTCTCGTTAACCAGAACACAGGGGAGGAAGGGGGGTTATGGCTAATGAGAAACGACGGGGCCTCGAGGCTCCATTATTAATCGCTGGACACGATGTCTAACGCGTTTTTACCGCGCTTTTGTACCTCGTTCATTTTCCCTTGACCACCAGCCGTCATTCCGCCGACCGTTTCGAAATGGAATCGCATCCGAGCCCCGACACCATAGCGATGTTTTATTAATACGTTTTAATCGCGATACGCGGCCAACTTTGAGTTTCGATTGGAATGTATTTTTAAATGTAATTGTCAGGAGAAAAGAGAGGGGCCGAACGTTTTCGTTCATGCAGCCGAGATAGACGGTTGAATATTCGCCAGCTATAGTTGTCCGAGAATATTCCAAACGGGGAAATATGATATCGCTGGAGAATTTTGGATTAAACTGTTATTAAAATAATGGAAAGAAACTGTTTGAAGTATATATCCTTCCGTATTGTGCCGGCTTTTTAAAATGTGTATCATAGCCGAGGAGCGGTCCGCGGGAACGCAGAAATTTCCCGTACGGCGCCGAAGAATGAATTTAATAGGTATCTACATATTTCTCTGGCCTCCGCGGACGGATGGAAAAGTGGACCGTTGATTTCCAGACTTATCAGCTCGATATTGATTTACCTTTGTATCGGTCTGATTACATTTTATGTTGTTAATTGCAAAACGTGGTAGATTGCCGCGGTAGAGCCATTACATATTCGGAGTTTCGGAATTCATGGGAATTCGCGTTCAAAAAATCGGTAGACCTTGTTAAACTTGCACTGGGAAATAATTGTGCTTACCGGGCGTGCAAGAGTTGTATCGTCCGCGGAGGAAAATTAGCGAAGTGGTAAATGGATGATTGAGTTGAGTAGTTGAAAGGGATAAGGTGCTTGTTTAGAGTGACATAGGGTGTGTTTCAATTCACGCATACTGCGCATAGCTACAGGCTGTATAGACTGCATAACCTGATTAGAGTAATTCGAATTCGAACAACTACGCATGCGCGCATTATCTGCATTGGCTGCCTATGGTTTGATCTTCTGTAGTTGCTGCACGCATCATGCGCTAGAAGTTGGAGGATTCTAGGGAATTCTACGAATTAGGTTATGCAGTCTGTTCACTCACTGCATGAACCACCAATCACCATTGCCTACAGTCTGTGCGCAGTATGCGTGAATTGGAACACACCCAGAGTTTGGAGGGGTGTGAGGCTACAAAATACCCTATTGAGATTGAATAAGTATGTTCTTCCTAATCCTCGATATTTTCTCCCTGACATTTGTTGTGTTAATAGTCGATTCTAACACGTACATTAGAACGCATGTGTAATACGTAGAATTTTAATACACAGCGAGAAACAGAAGAAACATAAGACGATGCGGAGGACTCGTCAACCCCCTTCCTTGTAATTAACATATTTTTTCTTTTTAATTTTTTTGTTGTAACTAGCTTGTAGTGTGATGTAACTACTGTATCATGAAGAATACATATCCTAGTTTCTAAACATTTACATAGATCGCGTTGAACATTGTAATTCCGCGGTTTTTAAGAAATCGCAATCATAATAGCGCAAAAAGTGTAAAAATAAAAAAGGCCATTTTCTTTATTATTTTTGCCTTATTATTATTACTTGTACGAGTCCAAAAATGGAAAAGAGTAAATGCTTCATTTTCGACAAAAATGACTGGCTACTTAATACTCTTAATGCTCTTTAAATGCATCCTGTGCGCTCACCGACCATTTATCGAGTTAAAACTAGGTTGCGGACAACAACAATTTCGAATATGTGGGATACTCCTCTTCAACGCATCGTCTCGCGACTAAATGCAAATTAAGCCCGATGTATTTGTCAATGAAAAAAGCATTTTTTGAGATAAAGCTCGCGTAAACCAGGGAGGGGAACATTTTATACCCGGCTGGTAATACCGCGGGGCCATAAAAGCAGCTAAACATTCGTGTCCAGGCGGAGCTGCTTTCGAAAGAGTTGTAAAGTGCCTCCCCTTTTTATTCCATCTTTATACCTTTACCATGCCGGCGTAATTACTTCGCCCAGTATTAAGTAATAATTAGAGCCGTTTCGTTGGCATTGCCTCGTTTCTTTCTACGATTTTATACACGTCCGCGAGGGCGGTGCGTGCCGGGGGCTACCGAACAGGCCAATACTTGCCGCGTCAAGAATAGGAACGGTCTTTTAATTTCCGCGATTACAGCTTCCTTTTTACGAGGGGAGTTCCCGCGCGAATGTACGTGCACGACAGAGGGAGATGGAGAGAGAGAGAGAGAGAGAGAGGGGGGATAGCACTAAACGCGCTTCCTGATACGATCGAGGGCCTCGTTAAAATGTCGTGATTCCTTTAAAAGCTCCTGAAACGAAGTCCACCCAACTTGCAGTCTCTTCGTGTCCCGAGTGTACAAACAAACACGCGAGCCACAAGTAGCAGCCAATAAAGACGTTCGCGCGAAATACACGCGAAATGGAAATGCTAGCTCTTATACCGTTTAGTATGTCCCGACGATGCAATGCATATGCATGCGCCCTAAGTCTAATTACTCCGCTTGAAAGCATACAGAGTGATTCACTCAACTCCACGTGTAATCGATGTTGATTGCTATCGCAAGATTAAAGTCGTCGATACAGGTCGATCCAGGGTTTTCTCCCCTCGACGCTTCGCTTCCAATGGTTTAGATCACTTTCATCATTAAGCGTATTCAGGTATTCATAAACGTTTAACGAGGTCCCTCGAAGGTTCCCAGCGAAATTTCGAATCACTTCGCGGATCGTTACTAAGTAAAACGGATTGAAATATTTAGGAGTTTTAAAAGTCGAGCGCACCTTAAACGTCCCTCGAATTTTTCACGAACTTCGCCTTCGACTTTCGTAACGATCAATTTTGCAAGGTCTTTGAGGTTTTAAAATTCATGGAGCGCTCGGTTCGTTACGAAGTAAACGATTCCGCGATTCGTTTGCGAGATATTAATCGAACGCCTGACAAAGGCGCCGTCGTATCGGTTATGCGATCGATGTAAGTCATTGCAAATGTCCCTCTCATTTTTTATTAATAATACTCCTTTGGCGCCTCCATGCCCACCGTCCCTCAGTTATTGAGGAATCTTTCAGAAAATTTCATTTCTCGCCGATGCACTTTCGACCAATTTAATATCTCGACATTCACTTCGTGAAACGGACCAGACATCCGAATGTAACGTACCGTATATAGAACGGCGGGACCTTTTAGACTAATTACTGTGTTCGGACGCTGTACGCCCTTCATTCCAGCAGAAAGTCGGAGGGAATGAGGAATTCACGCGTCGTTCGCATCGACTTCGTTCAAAAATGAATTCAACGGAGGAGTATCGTATCGTATGTATATAGAACTCGCGTATTATTCGAGACAGTGCGCGAAATCGCATGGCATGTATCCTTTTTCGAACTCTTTCAAATCCAGAGGGAAATCAGTATTTTCCCCCGCTCCCGGCTCCGATATCATTCCAAGGGCTTTTGTTCCCATTATCGGTAATTTCATTCTGTTAGACTATTGATCGGAAAGAGGACTTTCAGAGTCATCTTAATATGAGGGGAGTCGGATCGAATCTATTACGAAGGACAATTAAAGGCTTTTTGCAGCTCACCGTCTTAATTACGGAGCGGATCGTTCGGGATGACGTGGAGTGTAGAGGACGGTTCGACAGTCGGCTAAAGACGGTTAACCGTTGATGACTATAGGCTGGTTATTTCTATTGGAAGGCAGCGGAGTCGAAACGGTCAGAGGCCTCCCGTTGCGCGACGTTCTACCTCCCGCGGCTCTTTGTCCTTGTTTGGATCACTCATCACGGGGCCCGTGTGCCCGAAAGAGTCATTATACAAGCTTGATTCTGACCGCTCATTAACTCCTCTAAATCTGCCCAGCCGTCGTTGCTATTCCCGCGACATCCCACCACTTCGTTTCCAAACAGGATTCACTACATTCTTCTCCTGCGAGTTTGTCCAAGTGGCCAGAACTTTGTTGGCTGATAATCCGGATAATATTTTCACAAATAGCCGCAAATAGCCGGAATGCCAAACTCTAAAATCAACTTTCATGGTCTTCAGTCTCGAGGTATCTCATTCTGGAGTCTCTCTGAAAGCAGTCGAGAGGTGTTGAAGCAGTTCTATACCTACTTAGCGAATTGCATTCCGAACAGTTGACTACACGAAAAAAACAAGATAGAAATAAATTCGAAGCGTGTCACTCGGACAGCCCGAAAATCCCGCCAGTAGTATAGTCCGCGTCCAGGTTGCCGCACTCTCGCGGTAGATACGTGCGAGTTCATAAACTGGAGTTTATGTCGTTGTAGACAAAATTTGGCGAATGTAGAGGCGTGTCGTCGACCTGTGTAAATGCAAACAAGGTAGGATATAAAAGGCAAACGTCAATAGAGTGTCAGGCATTGTTACACTGTGTACGCCAGTTGTTCGGTGTGGGCCATCAACGTCCTCCTATTTTACTATTTTCTTTTTCACTTTTAACGCACGCCATTCGTTGTATATACATCCTCGCGAATTTCGGCAGTGCATTTTTTTTTCACCCGTCGATCATTTCAACGGCAGGCAACGCTCCGAAATTGCTGGAACGCGCGGGTCGCTGAAGGCAACTCGTTACAATTTGAAGCCCGATTAGGCCCGACCTGAATGCCGTCCGCTCTGGAACTCATTAAAAATTTCATTCGCCACCCTTGACACGAGTGCCGCGGTTAAGGATGGCCGCAGCCCCGCGCGGCGCAGCGCGAATGCAAAGGCACGCGGTCGCGGAATTTGTTTCTGAATGCGCGACGCGAGCCACCGCTGCTCCTGCGATTTGAACTTTCAAAAGACGGCGCGGCTGAAAGATGGAGCCGCCCGCGGACATTTGAATTGCATCCCTTGGATTCAGGTGAATTCAAGTTTGACCTGTATCCGCGGGCCCGGATAAATATATTCGTCGTCTGGCACAAAGACAGTGTATGCATTCGCTTTTAGCTCTGGAAACGGGCGAGTGTTAACCCTCGGATAGAGAACTCGCGGCTTCTCACGCACTTGCATAATATACGAATTCCTCGTCGTTTCCACCGTCCTCCTACCACTCAATGAAATTAGTCCCCTCCGCGGCGATCCCGAAGAGTTCCACTTTGAAAATTAATCTCAGAGATGCGTGATATAACAATCGCCGGAAATTAAATAGTTTCAAGTCAAAAGCTTTCAGTCGTCCGCGAGGTGAAACTTTGTCGAACTCATTGTCAGTTGTGATTACCATATTCATTGCGAAGCAGAGTCGTCAGAAATTTATCTTCACCGGTACCTTTGCGCGACGTCCATCTATTGCGCGCGATCCGCGGCGTGGAGCTTGAAAAATTGCACGAGACCCTCGGCTAACTGCATCGTCTTCATTACCGGGCGATTTGATCGATAAATAGGCGATACACGGAATTTCCACAGCGACGAAGGAAATCTCGTAACTGCTGGGAATAGGCGGTCGTCTGGCCAACAGAGAACAGCAGGAAGAAATGGCCAACTGTGTTTTAGCGATCAGGAACCGGCCACGTTCTTGAGCCACGTCAGACCAGCGAATAGAAGGTCAGGTCTCTGACTGGTTGGTATAATTTTTCGATCAATTCGAGAGAAAGCTGGATCTCAAAAGCCAGTGGATCTCGGCTTGATCGAGCAGCCCTGGGCATAATTGGCCCGGAAAGACCGATAATACGTTGGTAGCCTTTTGACAGATGGTACAAGGCCCGGGCAAATTGCCGCTTGAAGCTCGTTCGCTGGCTCGATGGCTCGCCTCGTACGCTGGCCGTCTCTCTTATCCCTTCTCACGCTAATACGCGGCGGCCGGACGTTGTTTTGATAATTTATTGAAATCGTCGAGGGTCTAAGAGCCGCCACTACGTGTACGAAAGGATCCGCGCCGGTGAAATATGGCCGTGCGAATTACACGAGACGTCGGACCCGCGTCAGTCGGCCGGCCCCGGCGATGCGGAATTTCCCGGCGGAGAAACGAGCGGCGTGCACGCGCCTCACGCGACTCCATCTATCGCCGTTGCGTCTGAAGAGGATGCCCGCCGGTGCTCCGTTTCGCACAGTCTAGCTTCCAACCATCCTGCTGATTGTTATTTCGCCCCCTCGGAATTTAACCGGCCGCACGATGGGCCCGCGTATCGCGATCGCCTGCATGCGATGGAGAGTGCCTATCTTAGAACGTAGAGATTCGGGAATCCCATGGCGTCGCGAGGAGTGTGCCAGACAAGATCGTTGAAACGCTAAGATCGCGAGATCACACAGGTGTAATTTTGAAATTTCAGTGTATCTAAAAGATCTGACTTGGAAGCCCCATTTTCCTGAACAGCCGTCAGCTTAAAAGTTACGTGCTCCAAAACAGCTCCGGCGTTGAATAGTTAATGAGACAGGTCTGATTTCGGAAACTCGGTAGCACAAATAGCTTTGACCCCGTCAGAGGAGTCTCAGTACAAAACTGTCAGCGGACCGTTTCATTTCATTCTATTTAAAGTGTTGACAGACTCCTGGCTGAATCTACTTAATACGCCCAATCAGCAATCAGTGAAAAGTGACCGTACCTATAGAAGATTTGTCTTTTAAACATCACCCGCCCCTATTAAAAATAGAACTCGCGACCGAATTTACGTCTATCCTCCGCGTAAATTCACGCAGGTTCATGTTGTTCTCGAACGCGCAACACATTCATCCGAATGAAACAGCACGCGGCAAAGGGAAAGAGACGAAGAGCTCTAGGTAGTGGCATATGCTCATGAAGCGTTTTGAATAATGTGACTAATATTTGCGCCCTGCGGATCGCTCGATTACGATGCCAGCCTCTATTCGAGGATGGCGCGCGTTCAATGTACGTAAATGAAAGGATGCGCCGATCGTAAAAATGACAGTCATATATCAGCAGGCCAGCCTTCTGCTTTTGATACAGCGCTATTGAAATATTGAGCCAGCGAAATGGCATTTCCTAATGGATTGAAATACGACGGATTATTAATTCAGCAACACGAGCTTGCAGCTTGGGACCGTAATTACCCCCGTTTCTAAGTACACAGCTTCGAAAATATTGTCTGCCGCGGCAGATAGGGAGCGGCACGCTAGAGGTCCTCCGAAAATTTCAGAGTTCACGGCGGACCATTGTTTTCCCACGGCACAGTAATACAACCTTTATTTGGCAGCGGCGGTCCTTTTGTCTCCGGCTGAATTTCGAGTACAATAAACAGCTACAATGAATGTTCTTTGCGGCTGGCGAATTTCGAGATTGCGACAACGAAATGACAAAACGGGGGCAATCGAACCGTCTCTGCGAGTAACGAGTTGTATCGCTATAGTTTACGACGGGAAGCAACGAAAGAGATGTTCGATAATTGCCAGTACCCCCGTTTTAGCGATTGCCATTAGCAACTAATTGCCATCAGTGAACCATAAGACGCTTTTCTTCATCAGAGAACGGAAATAAAAGTAACGCCGCGTTTCAGGCTCCTTTCCAGGCGAGTGTACATCGCTGGACGATTACGTGCTAACTAAAATGTTGGCGTCGATGAAAGTGAATAAATGATAAGAACTAAAACTGTCGGAACGATGTTTGTCGCGTTTATTCGTCGCGTTTTAGGCTGGAAAATTCAGCGCGGCGAACGTTCCACGCCCAGTCAATTAACCTCGATACCTCCGCCATTTATTTACACAAAACTCATCTTCCAATAACAGACTAATCGGCCATCATCCACTTGCCCTCCTTCGCGGCCAGTCATT
The DNA here is from genome assembly GCA_910592295.1 of Andrena haemorrhoa. NCBI lineage: Eukaryota > Metazoa > Arthropoda > Insecta > Hymenoptera > Andrenidae > Andrena > Andrena haemorrhoa. The sequence continues at coordinate 11,714,320 of OU342943.1, forward strand.
CAATAATCAGAAAGGGTATCTGACAAATTGAATTCTATTCCCACGTGGTGGCCATTTCCCTTGGCCAATTATATCAAGGCCCAGGCACGACGGATCGACGCCCAGAGGCGTCACGACATCGGAAATTCCAGCAGCGTTTTCCGAGGTACCGGCCGATTATGAAAACGGTCACGGCAGTGCACCCTCTGTAATTACGGATAATTGGATGGAAAATGCTGACACGTCGGGGCACCCATGGGCTGCTCCCGTCCCTTTTTCTCATTTGCGCAACAGGCGGAACGTTTCGCGATCGGCCTTTGACGTAACACGCGCCACGAGCTCTCCACTTGTGCCCTCCTTTTGATCTTTAGCATCGCGCCATTTGCAGGCACGGAAAGGTTACCACCGCTTTATTCGTGATAACGAAGCACAGCGCTCTTTAACTGATAGCACCTGCAAAGATTCCTTCGGTTCCAAGTGATTTCAGTCGACGATCCTTCCCCTTTGTGTGCCTCAGTGGATTCCACCGATCATTCCCTGCAATTATGCATTTCTGCGTGCCGCTTGGCTGCATCCACCCTTTCGCAAAAAGCTCCTCTAATTATGGGGAAAGTATGAAGAGAGGAAAATGGAAAAGATAGCATTGAAACTCGAGCTTCTTCCAGTGCATCCCAACATTCTACCTAATATTGAAATGTAGTCAGCGCCGGAGTGGAACTTTTTTATCACACGCAATCCTGACTAATTGGTCCACGCATCCAACCTACATCCAGGCTCTATCTCTCAGATTCGTTATTTCCTGCTGCGCTTAAGTAGCGAAACATTCAGTGCGACGCAGAACGGCGCCGGTCAGTGGGCACCGCCGCGCCGCGCCGCCGCCGTCGCGTTTCCCGTGGAAAAACAATAGCTGTCGCGCGATCGCCGCGGAAAGCGTTGCATCGCCGACGGTTCATCGGCGCGTGTCGGGCGCGAAACGAGTAGAGTACACTGGTAAATGAATTGCCGCGTCGAACCTGATGCACAACGACGAAATATGCGCGCGTGAACGAGCGAGCGGAAGGGAGCCGCCAGGCCGGGCAGATTAATGTAACGAACGGTGACGCGCAACCCTGGACCGCCGAAAATCGGGATTCAGGGCCAGATTTGCGATAAAAATGTTTTACGACGACGGGCGTCGCCGTGGCATGTCACACGATGTACAGCCAGAGCGCTGTTCTGCAGCCTTCGAGAGTGAATAGAGGCTGGGAGTAACGAGTTTCACTCGTCAGTACTGAATCAGCTTCGAAATACTGTTAGATTCTTTTCAGCTGCAAGAAAGAAAATACTATGTATGTCTGCAAGCTGTAAATATGAATTCTCATAGAATAGTGTTCTATTCTTAATATCCGACGTAATAACCTCCGCCAGTGGCGCACTCAGGATTTATTCTTGGGCCAGTCCAGTTGAACGGATAAACATATTTTGAATGCAAATTCAGTGAAATCCATTAGGTGATAATACAAATTTATTTAAAGCATAAAATGCAGCTCCCTTTTCTTTTGGAATATTTATTTAAAGCGTAAAATTCAGTTCCCTTTTCTTTCTGAAAATTTATTTAAAGAATAAAATCCAGTTTTCCTTTCTTTTTACAAAGCTCTTGAATTACTTCAGTCGTGGTGACATTAATCTCTTTTTTCCTTTTTCTTTGAGTGGTGCCAGGGCCCCATGGCGCCCCTTCTGGATGCGCCACTGACCTCCGAGGAAATATTCTTGTCTCCTTTGTACGTATGTGCCTAAGTACATAGAAATCCCGGATGTTCCAGCAAACGATGAAATAATCGCGTACACAGTATTGCGAGACATCATTCACAATACACGCGATCAGCTGACGACCCTTAAAGCACTGGTTTGGATAGACCGAAGGAGAGTCTTCAACTTTTTACGCCACCCCTTTGTTGCCGTTTCCGATCGTTCGCGAAGAGCAGAGATATTAAACGCGGTCCTTCGCTAAAGAACATTTCTGCCTGATTCACGAGCCGGCCGACGAATTGACAGTTAGTAATTTCTCGAGATCGTAACGGTACCTTAATTATCGGATTCGCTAAATCGATCCTATTGATTCTCACCTTGGGCAGGTCGTAACGAAGGACCGTGGCAAAGGTGAGAGGATATTCTCGTAAACGTGGACGCCAGCAGGCAAGTAGAATCGCTTTACTTCTCTCCCGGGCAGCGAGAGCTGTAATTAAGCCCCTTAGAACGACGTGTAGCGTTCGCAACAATTAAAATAATGACCAGAGTCGTAGCGGTCCCGAAACGTTTCGACGGAGTGTAGTAGGAGTAGCGTAACCTGGTGATTTAAACCGATACGATATATTTTTCGGTGTGCAATCTGGCCCGTTCCTCCTAATCGTTATTGATTGCGCCCGAGCGGCACGCAGCACGCCAATAAATTACCCGCATGAGTCACTTTTGCCCGCGTTTTAGGGCATAGCGTTCGGAATCGCTTTACGATACCGCGTTCAAGGCTCGCGTCCCTTCGGCGTCGCCCAGCAAACGTTAAGAACGCACGAGACGAGCAACACGCGAAATCGAAGTCGATCGTGGAACGCATTCGCCGAGGGGATATGTAGGTCGACTCGAAAGAGAATACGGAACAACTGGTTCGGAGGGATAGTAAGAATTGCGGGGGAGTTCCATCATATTATAACGTCTATAGAAAAATATCGGTAAACTATATAAAAGCGCACCGACCCATAAAAACAGTTCAGGAGAATGAAATACGGCCAGGAGCAGTAAAAAGTAAACTTATTGGGCAAGGTAAATCAGTTCCGATTCTTTTAAACGAAATACAGCGGCTGTAAAACGGAATAGTCAGAAGCCCGCTTCCCCTTGCAGCGTTATATCTGTGCCACTTGTGCCTGATGGCGAACTTCGAGCATCCTGCACGGTGCAGGACACATAGCCCTTCGAGGAAAATCGAGCCAGTGGAACGCACCGAGCGCTAAAACCTCCGGAAACGAAGCAGAACGTGGGATATCCTCTTGTCAATTTCACAAACATAGGCAGCATCGACAGAAGGGTTCGCTTTTTCGCGTTTCCATCGATTAAAAATAATGAGCCATCGGCGCTGAACAGCGAAATTTCATTCGGGTCTAATTAGCCGAAGTTTCTCCCGTCGGCGAGAGGAGCAACAGTTGTCTTCCAACCTATTTCAATTCTCCGATACTTCCGAACAGAGGAACGCGCTACTTCTGTGGCGGCAGAATTCTCCATTGTGCCCCTCGACAGTGCAACGTAACGTCAGCAAACGCCTTGAAAGGTCCTCGAGGGAGGAGAGCGTTCAAAAGGCTATTGTTCCTCTCGTGAAACAAGTGTACGAGTCATTCTTTTAAATTTGATTTAGCCGCGCGGCCAAGAGCCGTCATCGCGGATCTCTTCGAGCCCGTTTCCTTGGCCTCGGGCTCGCCCCCGAGTGGTAATTCCTGCGAAAGTGTCTGCGCGGCCGCCCCACGCCATCTTTTCCCTTATCCGCGGAAAGTTCACGGCCGTGACTCGAGGTTATCTGTTTGCAAATTAGCGCCACGGATTCCACGAGACACGCGAGCACGTGACCAGCAATAAAAATGAAAATCGATAGCGACGCTTTGAGGGACTTTTCCAGCAGCAGGGCTCAGAAATTTTCAGTAGGTTTTTGTCGATGAATCGGGGACTTAGACTCAGAGATGATCCCTGGAGATTTAGCGGCTTTATTCTGGCCCAGATTGTTTGACTGCGATGAGACGCCCGGTTGAACTCTATTGTAGTGGATACGAACAGCGGGTAGGCAGGGTAAAGGTAGGTAATATGGAACGGCACGTAATGTGGAACATCGCTTCGATAAAGAAATAACGAACTCTACAGGCAATCGTTTATATTAGACATTTCTTAGTTCCCTAGAAACAATAGACGATCGTACTGACAATTGAAGATCAGTCGGGCATCCATTATAAAGAAAAGCGTTTTTATTTTTCGTGATGTGCAACATTTTTTGGAAAGTGAATCAAATAGTTGAATATTGTAGTGAAGATAAGCTATCAAGTATTATCTTTGTATGATTTATCATTAAATATGTTCGTTCTTGATTATCCAAAAATGGTTTACCAGTAAAGATATTTTCTTCTTAGTATAATTCGTAATTTCTTACGTGTGTGTACGTAATTTGGAACATATCGAATGAGTGCAATATGGAACAAATGTTCCACAGTGCGTGTTCTATGTATAATATTATAATATTATGTTACAAACACATTATTATTTTTTACTTTTCATTATTCTTTTTAGTTTTATTTTTTTCAATATCAAAGTGGACCCAATGTATCCGGTCTTCAGTGGGCACGCGAAGAATGTGGGGCTTCACACGTAATATTCACGTGCCCAAAATGTAGGAAACGTAGAAAGCAAACTAAATTCCAAAAAATGATATATATTTGTTCATTTACATCTTCTACTTAATAAATCTCCATTTTTAGTAACAAATGTAAAGTTTGTTCAGTTTTCTTTACAAATGTCCTAGGTGTTCCATATTAGATCCATTTTTTCGAACTGCGATTTTCATTCTTTCTAATTTTGCTTGTATAATTTCAAAACATTTAAATATTTTTACATTTGACTATGTAAATATGATTATGCATTAGTTCCTACGTCCCCTCGTGTCAGTTTTATTTAAAAAAAACAAACTCCCCTACTTTTGGCAAGCTTGCGAAATCAGGTTCTATATTACATACGTTTACCCTACTCTATGCAGGGTAAATGTTTTCGTATGTATGTAATTCATAGCCCCTCTGGAAAAACAGCTACGTCTGAGGAGGTAAAGAAGCGCCAACGGCGTGCAGTAGCACACAGACGGGTTCGTGTCGAGAATTCTTCGCGCAATGCTGTTACACTTCCGTTTACGAGAACGCGATATCAATTTGCGCGGCCTTCCTCGTTCGCGCCGGGGTTCACATCGTAATTAAGGAACACCGGGAGACGCGGACGCCATGGAGACGCGGACGGCAGAAGTCGTTGCGCCCGTTGGACGTTCTGTAACGTCGGACGATTCAACTGAAGTTACGATGCGTTGGAGAAAGAAAGTTTATTCCGTGTCTGAAAGTTTCCACGGCGGGGCTTGGTAGTCACAATGACGCGTGGGTCCATGCTCCTTCCCTTCTCCGCCTTATTCAAGCAAGTTACAGCGACAGAATTTCTGTTATAGGACGGACTCGTCCTGTAGATACTTTCGTGAGCACTTTGCCCATTCTTAGTCAAAGTATCTGCGACGAAATAATTCAAAGGCTGCCTGAAGCGCGGCGTCTGCTTTAGACGTGCGCGGCCGAAAATACGAAACCGGGATCCGCAGGACGCGCAGAACATCGTTTCACAAAGATTCAGTAAGATTTTTGCAAAGGGAACGTTGGTGGTTACACTTTTAATGTAGAACTACGCACGTGTAGATTAATAATTATGTATTATTTTTAGCCTTGGGAGAAGTAGATAAGTATTTCTTGAGTGTTGACCTAGGTTTGATGCTCCATCCTCTTAATGATGACTATGGGGGTGAGGTGCTGTAAAAGAGACAATTTTATTTTGCGTCCATTTCTGATAACATTATAATAGGTATTTAAAACACAAGTCCATTAATAGGAAGTATGTTTAATGGCCTTCAATAAAAATACCTTGCAAACTTATTAATAATAACAGAAAATAACAAAATCTTCGATTTTCAATTAAGTCGAAAATGTCCCTTCAACGACTAAGGAGGCAAATAGTCTTAGACGAGGCATTAGACGTCATAAAAAGGGCAGGTTAATGAAAATAAACAAAATGAGAACAAAAATGAGATCAATTGTTAAAATATTAATAGCACATAGAACAAAAAAATGAATATGTACCTATACCTTTTATTTCGCATGACTCGTTGGCCCATTTTTCGTAAATTTTACATTGGAACCAATATTCTTTACTGATAGCAAAGTTTTCTTTACAAACAGGAAAATAACTTGACTTGAATTTTGGCAATATGATTTGCCCATTTAAAACCTGTCCCGTTTATAGTACCTCTCTCCTAGTAGAAAGCATCAACTACCCCTCTGGCACTGAAACTTAATTTCCATATGTTTTTATTATGAAGTTCGATTATTAAATATAATTACAAATCGCGTGGCTTGTACATGTCCCTAGAATAGTATCTTAAGCGAGATACAAATTTTGTAACGTACAGAGAAGGGGACAAGAAGTGGCTGTTGTTTTTCGAATGCAGTGATATTTTTCTGGCTGGATGTAAACGGGACAAACAACAACAGAGTAAATAAATACGGATCGCATGCGTATCGTTTATAAATCAAGATGAACAGGTCGAGCAAAACACCCAGCGAAATTGCATGTCGGTATTTTCCTGTCATTGATTCTCTTCCCCTACTGAAAACTGCATTCCATCACTCTTCGATTACTCTGGAAACCAACAATATCTATCACGGCAAGTATTTTGATGGGGACTAAAATATTCACTATTTTCATTCTTCAACGCAAAGGTCACATGGTACTCTACCTTCCTGTAAAAAAATATCATTTGAATACGAACGTTTCCGAATCACTGAGGCATAAATAAGCAATACGACTCTGTTACTATAATTCACAGCACAATCTCAAAAGGGGTGATTCTTAATTCATAAATAAGTTAGAAGTGCAGAAAGTTTCCTGAGCTTTGATGGCTCATGGCAGAGATGGGCAAAATTTTTATTTAAATAAAATTTTCGAATAACGAATAAAAGTTACAAATTTATTCGCCATGTGTCGAACGAAGCTAACTCGGGTTAACGAATGGCGAAATTTTTTTTAACTTGTATTCCCTATTCGAAATTTTATTTAAATAAAAATTTCGCCCATCTCCGAGCAACTTCCTAAGTTACATTTGTCAACTTTAAAAAGTAAATCTCCCGTGGTAGAAGTCGACGTACCGGCTTGAATAATCATATGACCAATGCTTTAATTGTCGCTAAAGATGCGTGACACCGCGCCGAGGCCTCAGAAAATCGGAACCAGCAGGGAGCTGTTCAACGGACAGCAGGGAAGCGGACGTGATCGCAAATTAGGAGCAAATGAAAAAGCTGCTCCGTCGAAAGGCGTGTTAAACCGACAGTTACGTCGGACCACGTGCCCGATGACGGCGTTCCCTATCGGCGTGACAAAAAAGAGGACAGGAAATTGTATCAAATTGGAGAGCGTTTGGATTAAGGATCCCTCGAAAGCGGGAGCGTGGTTCGCCAGAGCGGCGGGTTCGCACATGCCGCGCTGATCCGACCATTGTTGTGCAAATCCAACAAAAACCAGCCCTCTAATCTCGCGAGCCCACTTGAGATCGCAACATGCACCCCGCAATCGTACAATTAATTTATATAGGTATCTAAAGTACTTGCGTCGCCGTCCCCTTCCCCGTTCCCCCATTGCCAAACGCGGAGCTTGCCGACCCTGCTTGTCCGTTGCATCGCTGATAATCTTAAATAATCTCCCAACGATCCTGCACTCGAAAACGCCACTTCTACCCAGATAAGTTCCCCTCCATTGAATACACACGCGACAAATGTTTCACCCCCACGAAATTATTAAAAAATCGTAAGATATAATTCCTTTCCCGACGCCTGTACCTATCGCTCTTTTGCAGCACGTTCAAAGCTTCAGAGAGTGACAGAACAAAGTTATCATTGAACGTGCAAAAAATTTCGTTTAGAAATTGCTAAAAGGCTAACTTGAACATACAGCATGCTGAGGGCACAAGAAGGAATAATAAATTGTTTTCAGAATAAAAATACGATTTATAAGGTTGTGAGTTTTATTAAGGGATTACCTAGTCAGGCGGCCGAAAACAGGCGAATCTTTGTGATTTTTTTAAAAAAGCGGAAGCATATATTCTTACAGAACTTTTTGCGCTTAAAGGAGCAACATTTAAAGAACATTTGGTAATTTTTTCGTGGAAAAATATTTACGTTTATAATAAAGTAACAACCGACATCCAAGAAGCATTTTTAAAAATTTGGTTTTACGGTGAGCACTGCCATTCGGAACCAGATTATCTAAAATCAAAAAACAAAAAAGATTTCGTTAGTATATTAATGTATCCTCAGATTGACGGAGAGAATTTTCCGAAATATTAATTTAATACAAAATGGCGGCTATTTAAAGGCTCGGAAAATTCTCTCCTGAGGATACATTAATGTACTAACGAAATCTTTTTTGTTTTTTGATTTTAGATAATCTGGTTCCGAATGGCAGTGCTCACCGTAAAAGCAAATTTTTAAAAATGCTTTTTCTATGTCGGTTGTTACTTTATTATAAACGGAAATATTTTTCCACGAAAAAATTACCAAATGTTCCTTAAATGTTGCTCTTTTAAGAACAAAAAGTTTTGTAAAAATATACGCTTCCGCTTCTTAAAAAAAAATTCACAAATATTCGCCTCTTTTCGGCCGCCTGACTACTTAGGTATAACCCCTTTAGCCAAATTGGGTGATATTAACCGGGCAGCTCATGTGTTATGACTTTACCTTTATTTCGCATAGAAAATACATTCATCTGGACCATATTTTCAGATGCTAATATTTGCTGATTAAATATCAGGAGGAGTAGCAATAAACCCATTTTCCAGTGTATTGTTATACATATTTTGCAACGAAATATTATAGGAGCACCGTTGACCGATGGGCGACAGCCTTTCCCGAAAGGCACGGTGATTGATAATTTCCACATCGATTATAATTTAGAACAATTTTCCATGATGCAGCCGGGGAAAGTACGCGTTATGTAATTAAAACTAATATCGATTTATTTGGGCATTTCGTATAGGCAACGTATCACACCGGTCCCGTTATAAATGATTTAATTAAAGTCTCGCGTTGTCGTTACCATCGCGTTAATTTGATAACACGTTTAATTAACGCGGGATGAGTTGTCGACGGTACAAGTTGCTAAATCGCCGGCTATGCGGATGGAAATAACGATCGGAGTCGTTAAAAATGGGGACAAGAATAAATTATGATCTCGGGGGATAGTAAGGTCATACTTCGCGCGGAAATGGGGACGAAATGACGCATCGGTACCTACTACCGAACATCGTTAATACTTTTTGATACGATCTACGTACCGGAGCTACATTGAAATGTCTTGTAGCTGACGCGACAGTACGGTTGAAGCAGTACGTATGTGACTCGTGACATGTCTCTTGCTCCCGACGCGTCCAATTTCGTATTTACATTCCAAATAATCCGAAATCGATGGACAAACCATCCGCTGTTCCCGAAACGTCATCACACGTCACATTTCGTTACGAACGTACAAACGCAAATGTCGCTCGGCAAATACGAATAATCGGCGGGGATATCAGCAGCGGACGATAAAAACCCTGCCGAATTCTAGCGACCGTCCCGAGCTTGCGCTTCCGGATCGGAAGCTGCGTTAATCGCAGCCAGGTTGCCTTATGCGCCTGTTTAAACGACTATCGTACGGCGGCTGGTATTCGCTGCACGATAAACGCAGCCAAGCCGAATTACGCACGGTCGATAACACGAGCGTGCAACGGTGTTTGCACCGACGTCGCTTTAAATCGCGATCGAGCAGCCGTTGCTGGCCCACGCGACACGGATTCATTTCCGAATGGCATGCCCGCCATTCGCGACACTATCTAACTTTTCCACCGTGTCCCCGATTCTCCTGCTTCCCGCATTTCCACTTGTGCCGAGGGAAACCCTCCTCCGTTCCTCTCCTATCTCAAACTTCACCCCTCCTGCCGTTTTCTTCTGAATATCCGTCCTTCTCGCTCGGTCCTGTTCGCCACTTGACTCTTAACCCTTCTTACCCTATTCTGTACTTTTTAATTTCCCTGCCTTTGTGTTTTCTTTTCTGTGCCTCGCGACCCCCCTCCCCCGTACCGTTTCAACTTTACCTTCTCTTAACCCTTTCGCCCCCTTTTTCACCCCCCGCCCCTCCATTCCCTCTCAGTCCACTTCGCATTTTCATTTAACTCCTTTCTCTAATTCCGCTCTACCCCCTTGGCCCTCTTCAGTTCCGTTGCTGCTAGCTGCTAACTGGTTCCACCTCTATCTCTCGCCCCCCCCCCCTCCCCCGGACTCACCCTCCGCGCTCGCCCTTCGTGATCCTCTTCTCTCTCCCCCGCAAACACGTCCGCGCGAAGTGTTTATACACGGTGTTGCGAGGGCGTGTTTATCGAACGTACGGCGGCCGTGTATCGCCGGGCACGAAAGCGACACGGTAGTGGCCGCTATCTTCCTGACTGGTTGGAATTACACCATTATTGTGCAAATTAGCGAAGACCCGTGCATGATAGGGCGGCCGGACGTCTAGCGGGATTAGAATTAACGCGGCTGCCATGAGCACCGGCGACAAACGCCTCGTGATTACCTCGGGATTGTCCGTTCTTCCCAGGACCTCTGGCGGCGATCGATTAATCCGCCAAGAAATAGAAGGAATGTCATTCCTTTGATGATCCGGCTCGATCTGCTCGACAGTGGATGACATTAATGAGTGTATCAGTGAATTTCACGGGTTGAAAACATTTATGATATCGCTTTCGGTTCCGGTTGTACAGAACCGATATTATATCGGTTCCATAACGGTTATATATTGGTTATACAGTAAACTCTCGCTATGGGCTGGGGCATTACGACTAACAATAATTTAACCTTTAATTTAAAGTGAGTATTGCTAACAGTAACAGCAATAACTTTCCTAATATGTACAAACTTACTACTAATTTAATATTAATTATGAAGATTATTAACCTTTTTTTTTTAAACGAACACAATGTCTCGTGGACGAAAACGTCAATTGTCGTGAAATGATAATTCTTTTTGTATTAAATTCGAAGTGCGCGATATTCACAATGTATGCAATTTTCAGATCGGGAACATAAAGTTCACGCATCTCTTAATTGCGCGTAGGATGTTCCCCGCTAAATTATCTCCTACCTGCAGGGTATTTATACAGTATAAAGTAGTTAACACGTGGGATCGGAAACAATTTCTGGGACGCCCGGCAACGATCGCGATTGCGGATCTACGGTGTTTTTCACTTAAAGCACGCAAATAGAATGCTGGATCGCGATCCCACTAATTCAGGAACGAGCCCGAAATACGAGGCACTTTTGCGCTCGCTCTCGTGCTCGCGCTACGTTCGACCCTCGCTTCCGGTTCCCGGTTATCTGGCCGTGATTGCGCTTAAAATTCCAACGACGCCGCTGCCGCCGCTGTATCGGGCTAATTATGCATCCCCTTGCTTTAACAGCCAACTAAAATTCTCCTTACGATAAACAACAACTATGTAGCGTGCACCGAGAAGAGGAAGGATTTAACAAGGATTTCCGTGGGACGAACTCTTTCTCGTCGCCAATGAATTTCACTTTCCATTTTAAAAATCTAGAAAGTACCAGCCTACTGAACAAGTGTTCTATCGATTCGGCTTTTTTCTCGATCTTCGACGAACAGAACAGCTCAGGATAGAGTTGGGCATTATTCGAATAAATTTCTATTCGAATACAAAATTATTCACTCACTCGAATAAAAATTGATTCGTTATTCGCGACTAACTTCATTTTATTCGAAATTTTTATTCAAACAATGCCCGTCTCTGCTTCAAGATTCTGGTTACACTCTGGCGACGCAGTGAAAATATGACTTATCAACGTAATCGTGATGGCTCACGTTCATGGGTCGTTGGCGTTGCAGGGAGAGGCAAAAATTCGGGCATCGGGGGTGACGGACGTCGGAGCGTGTCCTTTCTCGCCTGCGGCCACAACTGGCAGGCTCACCCCTCCCTCCCTGCGCAAAAGTGCATTGTCCTATTGTAAATATAAACTGTGTATTCCGCAAACCATTTTCCTGACTATTTGTCGCGTTTCAGAACATATTGCGCGCCATGGCCATTTAACTGTGCGCCTGCTTATTGTATAGAGACAGCATATGGCGCGAAAGTAACGTCTCTATTATGCGCCGCTGATAAATGGCCGGCCGTATTTAACGTGGCTAATCGTGCTGGTATAGGTAAGGAGCGCGCGTGGTTATACATTTAAGTGGTTGGCAGTTTTTAAAGGCGTTTCATTCGGGGCATCGGTCGTTAATCTTTCCCGCTGCGAACTCAGGTCACGTGATATTTTCTCGCGCCCAAGGAGATATTACAATCGCGAATCCAAGTATCGTTGAAATCAACGAAACTGTCAAGAAATATTTCGGACAATTTGGAGATCCTCAAAAGTGAGACATCTTCTACAGATAGATATTACTAAATAGGTAAGCGGAACACGATTCAACCTAGGTGATTTAAATAGGCAGATCTACCAGCGATCAAGGCTGCTGATCCAAGGCTAGCGATATCCACTTGTTAACGGCTGATAAAAATCATGACCAAAACCTGAACAGTTGGATCGGAAAGCACGTGCCCGTCCTTGTACCACGCGCCCCGATCGTCGAGGATCCAGCGAGTAGCGAGCCCAGGTGGTTTAGCAGCGAATTAATACGCCCCGTGAAATCAGAGGATCCGATGTAACGTGCTTCTCGTTCGTTTAACAGTGATGCCAGTCCCGCGTGCAATCACGAAGGAGGATTAATATACGAGCACGCCCATCCAGCCGCTAATTGAAAGGGAAAGGACGCGCGGGCCGTGCACATTGTCGACGCAATCCAATAACACCGGTCAGGAGGATACGTACACGGGGCCGCGGTTTCTTTCGTATCGCGAAATCGAATTGATATACCTACCCCGGCTGCCCCCCCCCCCCCCCCCAATGTATACAAGCGTGCTGTATGGAATCGGCACGGACAGAGACCGGCCTCTCCCCCGCAACAAGATTATGGTAATTGACTATCCGACTTGGAAACCCCCATCAGGCATATCAATTACGTACGTATGCATCCCAACCGGGAATTTGCCTTTGATCCGCTCAAACTCGGAGGTAACACAATTCACGCCTGCGTCTAATCTCAAATGGGATTGCCTGATGGCACAAGGGACATCGAAATGGGCTTTTCCAACTTCACAAGAACGCGACGACCGTTCTGATACCGCGCCCGTGCCCCGGATACACCTCTTACGGCCGACGATAATCCGGTTACTTCTTCCCTCTGTGGCCGACGGCCGCGCGTATTCAGCGGGGAAATGATTTCCAGGATTTTCCTGGGAAGCCTCCTACACGGCCGTCACGCCTCCGTGGCCACGGCACTATGGGAGATTCTCGCGGATCCACTGCCCGCTGCGACACTCCTGAGTAGAAGACGGATAGAGGGCCGATCGCTGTTAACGCGCCGATGAACACCAACTGCGAGAGCTGCGACTCTGACCTTTCATGGAGGACACTGCCGGTGGTATTGAGTGATTTGCAGGCTAGTCCAGTAAGTGCCTCTACCAGCAGCTTGGTCTCTTAAACTGAAATTCTTCGTGAATCGAGAGTATAGCGTTTCTATACTCGCTAGGAAATATCCTACTGTCAGATATTGATATTTTTTAATAAGATAATTTATATACGGTGAGCAAATAAGAGAAAACTTCGATAATTATGTTAAAAATAAAAAGTTCTAATAAGGACAAGTTATATCTAACAGTTCTCTTCTTCTACCCTATTTCCACCAATTGTTAAAAATAACGCGAGGTAAAATTTTTTTTTTTTAAGAAAAAAACTTTTCCAAATATTTTGTTAACGGAAGTTTGTAGCGCTTATTGCACCATTAAACGTTTTAATAGTATTTTTAATTAAGGAATCCCAACATGCATGTGGCTGTGGGACGATAACAAGTTGCTACGAATTGATAACCCTGTACCGATACCCATCACCCATTACATCGGTACAAAAGACCTCTTTCGGGCGGTGGTTGTTTCAAAGACACCGCGGACACCGGGAATATGGCACGGTTCATCATTTTCGCGACTCTTCTGACCGCGCAATTCGCCGTCTGCCTTTCGGGTAAATCAACAGATTTATGGTTCTTCCCCGGCCCCACCCTTTCTCTGTCGGAGCGTAGCTATCCTCCCTTCATCCCTGCGCCACTCGAAGCGTCCCTCTGCTTTACCCCAGATTTATTGCTCTCATCTTTCGACGTGAAGCAACTAAATCCAGCTGGAAAATGCGTGCCGCGTTCCCCATTCGACAGCTTCGCCGACCGGCCGCGCCCCGATTTTACCCACTAATTTTGACGAGAAATAATAGCAAGGATCAGTGACAATGCAACAAATCAAATCACGTGCTTTCAGCAGATTTGGGTGATAAGCCGTTGCGAGCAAGACAGAGCCAGCCTAAAAGTGGAAGGTACAACGAAAGCTTGTCGAGTCCAGCAGAATAACGGTGCGCCATACGATTATACCCCAGGGGATTGGCGCCGTCTCCAGCAAAATGTGTGGTCTTTCGAGGGGTCTGACACCTGCATCCTCGAAATACAACCGCTACGACTGGAAGAAACTGGAAACTGGACAATTACGACGGTCCTCGCAGAGAATAGTACGAATATTACGACCTCCTCCGAAATTTGCATAGAAAAGATACCGTAACTCTTTATACAATAATATCGATTTTCCAAGTTATTCTGTGACAGTTTTAAAGTTTCTGAAAAGTATGACCTTGAGGAAATGTTATCTCGATGGAGCGAAGGGCATGTTTAAATTTACAATTTTTCCAAACGTCACGAGCAACAGCTAATTAAAATGTACGCGATTCCCCGTTCGTACGGCGAAATTAGTAAATCAAGATGAGGAAGCGAACGTGAAGCATACGCGCGCATTGTTGCCCGGTGACAGTGCCATCCGCAGTGAAAAGAGTCGAGCAACAGGGAAGCCGTTTTAATGCATTTATTGCCGCGGTAGTTGAATGCAACAGCAGACATAACATTTTACCGCGAGAACCTCGCGAGAATACACTGGACGCTTTGTCCCGCGATGAAGCAGTGCAACCGCGGCGGAACGGGCAAATATACGGTGGTCCCGCGGACTCGATCCTTTTTCCTTTCTTGCTCGTAATGCACCGGGCAGCCTAGCAGCGTTTTAAACCACGCCACTGCTGCATCTTACGCGATCCCTATATGCGTCCTGTTCTCTGCAGACGAGGCCGTTGTTTCCAGCCAGGGAGCTCGCAGTATACGAAGGCTACTAACGCGGTCGTCGAAATTGACACAACGGACCCGACGGAATGCAAGGCGATCGCACCGGATGTACGTATTCTATGCTCACGCTTTAAACCAGAAAAAAGTTCATCTGTTGCGAGCATGGTCGCTATTTCCACGTTATTTTATGATGATACGAGGGTGTGTTAGAAAGAAAATTCAATGTTTTAGTGTAAATCGAGAAGTGTGAAGTACTGCAAGTTCCTACGAACTTCCTAACGCACCATTATGCAAGCATGCACCCTGTCCTTCAACGAGCCACTTGTATACGATATGATTGCTTTCACTTTTCGAAGTAAACTAGTATTTAGAGTTTAGACTACCCAAGGAGGGACGTTTGCAAAGAATTTCACAAAAACTCCCGAATATTTCAGGGTACTACAATCGATCTATTAAACCTGGACAGGCCGGACTTCTACAGATTCGACCAGTGCGGGTTCCGCGCTTTACTGAAGACCGCCGATGCCGGCACATGGACGTTGACTGCGACTGAAAACGCTTGCATGATGTACACTGGCGAGATTTCAATTGATGTGCTCCAGGAGAAGGACGAAAACTATATAATGGTGAGTCGAAATGAGAATTGAGGGAAAGCGTGCTTCTGCGCTACGTGGTGCATGCAGAGAAGGTTGCAAATTTAAGGCAACGTATCAGTGGTGTATAAAACACCGAATATTTCTACGCGAAGAATAATCACAGGTGAAAAATGGAAACTGCGTTTCCATTGGTTTAATAAAACGCAAAAATACACAGGATCGGAAGTTATCAGGGAATGAACTGCATTGTACATTTTTGACGTGGAATTGCCTGCATACCTATCGATATTCGAAACTGTTTACATGGCGAGCACAAGTATGTAGGTATTTACCGTCGAAGTTAATATCTAACATTTTCGATCCTCTCGGCCAGCGAATATTACTACTCTTTCCGCCTTTTTAACTTAACCAGCGCGCAACCTTTGAGACCATTTATTATACGCATGCAGAAATGGCGATTATTTGCAAGGCGATAAGGCTGCAGCCACGATAGCTGCGCACCAATAGCGTAGCTATATAAGCTATGACAAACTAACTGTGCTCGATGAACTTGACCGCAGCTACCCGGTCCAAGATCCGATCGATATTCCCAATATTTCCTGCATTGTCGACTAGTAATTAAAGCTCTCCCATTCGCGCTCTAAATTAACAGTTTCATTACGAGTCACGCTTATTTGAAATCAAAGCGGAAGGTATTACGAGACGGTGTGCGGTATTTAATCGACTCGTACGATCCACGCCTGATACCCAAGGGGCGAACTGTTTAGCTTGGAAAATGGGAAAAATATGGGAAGGAAAAGGGGAACGTTCGCGTTTGACGGGAATTCCTTGCGTATCGAGGCAACTTTATTTTGTCGTGCACGATATCGAGGCGAAAAATATTTGTTACGCGTTTATCGTTACACCCCAGTTATCGGAATTCGTGTGTGTGGGGGGGAGGGGTTTAATAAGTTTACGATAGGAAGCAAGCTGCCCAAGTAAATCACTAACCGCATAATTATCGTCAGTCGTAGCGGCGATGTTAATCTCGGTTTCGGTAACTACAGCCCCGCGTATCGACATCTGCTCTATTTGGTTTTGGCAAATACCGCATCGAGTTAACTGAAGATTATAGGTATTCGGCAAGTATCGATTATCAATATGAGACGGTTTAGTCCGTGCACGGTGAAATCGTTGATGGAATGTCACTTTACAGTCGCTGGCAACGTTTAGGGAATCACGATTTCAATTCTGCCGCCCCCTTCGGAGCACAGCTATATATTCAGAAATCATTATCATTCGATTATACATGCGGGGGGTTTAACCGACACGCGCGTGAATGTTGTTTCGAATACACGGTGGAGGGTTCGTAGGAATTAGAGAATTAGAGATGGGCAATAATATATTTATTCCACAAGTCGAATGAAACTTTAACAGTTGTTAACTTCTATGAATAAGAGTTATTTATAGAACTTTTAACTTTTAAATATATTTCTTTTCAGTTTTAAGTTAACTTTGTACATTAACACTTTAACTCTGTTGTAAGAGTTCAGTTTTAACTGTTACTTTATGTTCCATCAATAAAAGTTCTATATAGACGATTACATATCTACTTTGGAACAGATATTTAAGGATAAAATATAAAAGTTGGGAATCTTTTATTAATTGGTATCCCTTATTTAAGGATTTAGGAGCAGGATAAATACAGAAGAGAAAGTACATTGTAATTTTTATATCACTATTTTTACCCAACGGTTTAAGGTTTCAACATCATATCTATTTACCCCACAACATTTCCAGGAAATCTGCTCGTCACAACTTTAACATTTTCAGAGCAGAATAAATGTTCCTGTTTAACTAGAACTTTTTTCTACTTCCCAGAAATTAAAACTTTCTTAGTTAAACATAAATGTATGGAATAAAAGTTTCATTTAATACACTGCATTTCATAACAGTTTTCTCGGAACAGAAAAGATTAATATTCATAAAATTACAGTTAGGTACTTCATAATTCATTGAAATTTTTAACAGTTTCATTCGACTCATGATTTATTCGAACCGGTTCATCTGCCACAGTCAGATACCTCGTTGGAACGCGGTGATAAAGGGGAACTGGATCTAAACATCAGAGCCTAGGGTCACCTATTGCCAGTTGGAAGATCCAACCGGCCTGGTGTTACCCATAACTCTCGGATCCTGTAGGTACATGATACCAGTCGTCACAACTAGTCACGCAGGTGACTGGACCTTTCGTTATGGTGTATTGGGAAAAGCAGAATCTACGATTCTACGCTTCAAAGTTACTATGTACTTACGATAATTGTTTCGTATTCGTGTTACAAAGTAAAAAAAGGCTAAAGAGGCAAAGTAAATGTGCACGAAGCGTAGCTTGCAACAATACGAGCCTTGCACGTGCAAGTAGAAAATTTGTATCCATTCTTGAGTTACAGTAATGGAGAATAATAGTATTCAGCTCCTCTGTCACTCTTTCAGTAGCACGCGAAGAACATTATCATACTACAAGTTTACCAGACCTGATGGATACGTATTGAATCTGACCCCTGGGGTTGGAACGGGCTCGTACGTCCTGCCATTCACGTAGCCTTTATTTTCAGCACACAGGAGACAGTGCAGAGACATATTTATTCGGATATTTTAGAAAAGAAAGACGATACTATTGGTATCGATGAAATATTCAGTGCTCTATTAACGGCGAGTCGCGGCCAGTTTGTTACAAAGCAGCCTGCGTTGCACGATATTGCTTAATCAACGTATTTTCCTTTCCCGTCCATAAACTTCACTAACTTGTATCCCGCGATACGCGCGCCTCCGACAAAATCGCGGTTACATGTTTCAAGCCCGATCGGCGGGCGAACCGAGCGAAAGAAAATAATTTATTCAAAACTAAAAACACGTGTCCGATGCAAATGAAATTGGTTTATACACTGGCGTGCACGCTCCTCGAATTTGCTAAATGCGACACATTTATTATGACGAGCACGACTTCACCGTATCCACCCTGCGCGTTGATTTTTTTTATCTGCATATACATATTTGCCATATCCCATACCGTACGAGTATTTTCCCTCGTTTTTATTTTCCTCTTTTTTTTACTAGATGTTACGTCTCCTCCACTACACAATAGCGTGCCGTTCTATTACGTGCCACGGTCAACAACCCCTACAGCGTTTATTTATCACCGCATAGACTATTATTTACCGGAACAAACGGCTGCGCACGAGCGTTTCTGGCTTTTAAAAATTCGAATGGCTGTGCACTCCAGTCTAGTCATACAGGCTAAGTGCTTTACAATACAGCAATAATTATGGATCGACGCGTTACCAACGAACCGCGCTGCTCTGATCTAACCCGTAAATCAGAGCGAACGTTCGAAATAATCCCAGTCGTCCAAGGAACCAAACGAGCTTTTAGCCATTTAATGATTATGTTGCCTCGAGGAAAGGGAGGGAAACACGAGTTCCTAGTAGATCCAATGAACCTTCAATTCCTACAGAGATTTCACATCTTAGTTAAAGAACCACTTCGTTTTGCTCTGAATTGTCAGCTTTGGTCTAAAGTCTAAACGATCTTATTCTTTGTTTTTTAACAGTTACAGCGGTTTTTGTCAGTCGCTGCGTTCAGTCGCTGCGTTCAGTCGCTGCGATTAGTCGCTGCGTTCAGTCGCTGCGGTCAGTCGCTGCGATTAGTCGCTGCGTTCAGTCGCTGCGTTCAGTCGCTGCGTTCAGTTGCTGCGGTCAGTCGCTGCGATCAGTCGCTGCGTTCAGCCGCTGCGTTCAGCCGCTGCGTTCAGCCGCTGCGTTCAGCCGCTGCGTTCAGTCGCTGCGTTCAGTCGCTGCGATCAGTCGCTGCGGTCAGTCGCTGCGTTCAGTCGCTGCGGTCAGTCGCTGCGTTCAGTCGCTGCGGTCAGCCGCTACGTTCAGTCGCTGCGTTCAGTCGCTGCGGTCAGTCGTTGCGGTCAGTCGCTGCGGTCAGCCGCTGCGTTCAGCCGCTGCGTTCAGCCGCTGCGTTCAGTCGCTGCGGTCAGTCGCTGCGGTCAGTCTTCGCTTTGTACATCCTAACTGCGTTCGCTAGTCGAACAGGGTCATGTCTATAGTAATACTAAATTTAGTATCCGGCTTCGTCCAGAATTTAAATTCAGACATTATAAAAAAAGATATATTTTTTGTGAAAATAGTCAGATTCATCTGGATTGGCCACGCATAAAGAACTGGGGCACATTTCGTGGCCCCAGCGTTTACTGTTTGAAAGTTTTTAGGCGACAGACAAGCACACTAACATATAAACTTTCTACTTTTATTTTAAGCTACGCGATCGTACCATTTACTTCGTACAACGCATAGACAGACCTCAAAGAGATAACGCAAAACGGTAGTTGAAGAATCTCCATTTAATACACGAAACACAAATTACTTAATCACTTTGTCAATAACATGGACAAATTGGCGATAATACGGTGCTCTCCAATCGGCATGATTAAACTAACAAATGCAGTATCTCGCTATGTGTATCGTTAAATAACCGTGACACACGTAAACTTTGTTTGGCCTCCGCTAGTCTCGTAGGTTGCGACGTCTCTCGGAGATAAGCACATTACGAACTGTCTGCTCTTTGCACACTTTCAATGAAATTCGTATAACTTCGCGCGGACCGATCGTTCCCCATCCTCTGTTGCGCTTCGTCGAAAATTGGCTAATAAATTAAATCCTAGTGTCCGTTACAAAATATGAATGCCACGTTCGAATGCTTTTAAAGTATTAACAGCGAGCTCTGTGCATGGAAATTTCATTACATTCAACGGTATATTAGAGGTTTATGTATTTTTGAGCGCGCACTTTGCTCGATACCACGTTAATTACCCGCGATTGCGATTCCTTTTATAAAACAGTGACGGCTAGAACGCGGCAAAAATAATCGCTTCCGCGATTATATCATTTTTAAAATCGAACGATATTACATGATCCAAGTAATCCTGCCCAATGAAAATGCATGTGAACGGAGATTTGGAATGAGGGGCGCTAAAGATACGAAAGCAGCGTGACTGTTGCAAAATCGTAAAGAACTTGCTCGACGACCGAATAATCATGATTGTTACCTACCATTCCCTCGGTGTTCGACTTTCCGCCTCAGCCGGAGCAGAAGTTTCAAAGGCACATACGTTTGTTCGGAAATCAGACGGAAACAAGTAAAGAACGGGGGCAGAAGTATCCAAGACCCACGCAGAACGAATACCGAAACGGTTCCAATTTGCAGACTCTTATCTCCTCGAAACGCAACATCACTTACAAAGAATCACCAATTTCGTTTTCTCTCCCCTCCGCCCCTATCCCGACGTCGCGGAAACTTTTTCCACCCTTCATACCGGAATACCAACTACCACTTGATATACGCGAACACGCTCGAACAAAATCGATTCCCCGGAAGCATTAAGTGCGAGGTCACTTCTCTCTGGCTGGAAACTCAAATTTCCACGTGGGCAGAACTTCTCATTGACCGTTCCTCGCTCCTAAGCTTCGGGAGAACCGAAGAAAAGACAGGGGGCCGTATCGATCTCGGAGAAGTTTCTTTGAAAGGTGCGATCTCCTCTTTTTAACGAGCTTTTGTATAGCGACAGGGTGTAGATATTTAATTGCAACGTCTTCGAAGGATTTAATTTTCCATTGCATAGCTTCGCATTTGTAGACAGGATTTCAGGTTGGATCGGAAACGTCGCAGGGAAGATATTTCTTTGAATTGTGTGACGGCTCGATTTTCGTTTCAGCTGTCAACTACAAAGAGGATATCGGCAAGTGGACATACGTGGCAGGATTGCTCGGCTTGGACATGGAGGAAGTGTGGGCGACAGTGACCGTTGAATCGAGGGATCATCAAGTCCAAAAAAAAAACAGGAACTTGTGACAAAACCTAAAAATAAAGACATGAAGCCGAAAACCATATTGCTTAAAAGAAATTAATGATCTTAAGAAGATCGCACTGTATTTACTGTGACGAAAAATTAATTCGTCCATTTTCAGAAGATTCGCCCAGTTTCGGGGCGAGTCGAATATTTCTCACTTTTTTAAACGATTTTATTCAGCTTCGATCTTCTGTTTATATGTTTGCATGTATGGCTCAAATCTGGCAACTCAAATTTAATCAACTTCCACCTATCTAATTGTCTTGAGACTTTGGAGGCGCGCGTAGTTTGGATGACAATACAATATTTAAAAAATAAAATAACCCCGAGGGGGTGAAAAAATTACCCAGTCATCAATAAATATGACCCATAACCACAAATCCAAACGACTCGAAATCTGCCACTCGCGTTCTTTACGAAAACGACAAAAAACCGCTGCGTTCGAGTCGCTGATCGCATCGCGATTACCGAAAATACACAATTTATCGAGAAATGATCCGTCACGTATGTGCGAATAGTAAAACTAAAACTTTGCAGACGTTCGTAGTACCTATATCATCATCGAAATTGCAGTACAAGAAAATAATTATTTTTTAGTGACTTTAGCACTATAGCGTTTAAGCAAACTATTAAACTGTATACAGCAATAAACGATATTTGTAAAGAAGTCTGAGTTGTGAAATGTAAATCCACAAACACTAAAAACTAGAAAATAAACAAATATATTTAAAAACAAAATTTATGTTAAACGATTTTATTAAAAATGCACTAAAAACTAAAACTTTTTTAGTTTTTCGTGTTCGTTTTTTATTTATAAAAGAAAGTTTTTTATGTTTAGTTTTAATTTTTATATATTAATGTTCAAGTCAAAGGTGTACCTACTGGTCACGAATATAGGTAATAAAAAATTAGTTTTTTAATGTTTGACCACACACAAAGTAATCCGATTCGCCTCGGTCTACCCTACAATTGTAATACTGCGCAGTGCACAGTCCTAAATAAACACTTATTTTATCCCGACTGGTAAACACGTAGGAACTACGAAATCTATTCCTATAAATTCAATCGGCGTCTCATTGGCCGCTAAAGTGATACTCATCGTTTGAGCGTTGTGCTTGGTCCACGCTCGTAGGCGCTGCACGTCGAGCGCTGCCGAAAGATCCCGCCAGTTTACACCCCCGAGCCTGGTCTGCCACCAAAATGCTCAAAGCCAGAGTACCTACGGCTCAAAAGAATTTCGATATTGATCCCGGCCGCGGGACGTCGAGGTTCCCACCGACGCGACGTGTCGATGCCTGGCCGGTCTCAACGAATCAAAGTCCATCCTGTAATTGGAAACGGCAACGACTCCGTTCGGCCGGAAGATTCACGACTGAATTACCGTAAGAACACAATTTACTGGGGAGCTATCTCGACGACGCCGGGGCTATACCTTCGATATTCCCCGGGAAGGAAATATGCTAACGATCTGCAAAGAGAAACGGGGCTGCGACGGGAGTTCTGCCTCGTCCCCCTCACTTTCTCTGCCCCTTCTCGAACCACCGTTCCTTCCGCCTCCGGTCTCCGTGGCGATTTAAAATGTATAAGCCAAAGTGCTTTCCCGTAAAAATGTAAATAAAATTGATTCGATGCGTCCCGGGACGGCGCGGCGCTGCGAGGCTCCCGCCTTACGTTCCGTTTGTCCTCCACAGCCGATCGTTAACGGCGGAAGCAGAAACGCGCCCGCCCTCCGCGGGGCCAGGGCGAGCGGGAAACAATTAAGGGTTGCGTGAAAATGAAATTATAACCGGTATATACGCGACGTTTTCCCCGCGGGCCCGCGGAGCATTCCCCATTAACGAACTCCGTCGCGGGCGAAAATAATTTCAGCGCAGACTGTCGTTGACAGTTTTTGTGTGTTCGTTAAGAACCGGATTTGTAAGCATTCGTTTTCCGCCCGAACTCGATTTTCTTTGCGCGGACGCGACGCGGCGTGACGACGGGAAAAAAGAGGCGAACTCTCGGCAGGCGCGGCGCGGTGGATAGGGGAGAGAAAAAGAGGGAACAGCCGATGGGATGTTCGCGAGGATTTCAGAACGGCGGAATTACTTCCATTTACAGCGGCCCGATAACGAGTTATTGGATTTCGAAAGATTGAAATTGTTATCTGACGTTCCTAAAGGGCCGTATTACAATACTTTCTGAAATGGCTGACGCCCGGAGCTGCCCCAAAGATTATCCACCCGCGTGATGTTAAATATATTAACGATACCCCCGACATTTCCTTTCAGTGGCCACGATTTACCGAGATCGGCGAGCTTTTACCAAACCAAGGTTTCCGCGTTCGACGCCAGTAATATACATCCATTACGCTTCTTGTACCGGTCGGATAAATCCACCCTTGTGCATACCGTGTGCCAGTTAATTTGTACAAACGATTTGCCACGCGAAATACGAGACTGGACGCGTAATTGAGATCGAAGTTCGGGGCTGTTGGTCCATTTCGCGTTCGTTCCACTAGGCTCCCAGCGAATCTTCGACCGCGATATGTTGGACGCCTGCACGAGGAAGAATAATACCGGGGATCGCCTTTCGACGCTCGTGTACAGAGCATCCAGTGAACCAATTAGAGGGACGAACACGTAATCCGGATGTCCGGGACTGCAGGGCTTTGTTGCGTAAATCTTGGAGTCGCGAGAGGGAATCGAGGGAATCGTCGTTTGGTAGTTGAAGCGCAGGTAGGTAGGTACAGTGTTACAAATTAAAAATTTGCTTCGCAGTAAAATATTCGATTAGCAGAGGCGCAGCGCCGTTACAGTGGCTTTTCTTACGACCGATCTCTAATTTCAGAGCGCTTCAAACCTTTGCTCCCCTTTCAATCGCGTTGAAGTACGTCGCATGGAATGGAAAGGGTTCCCCGATTCTATTCTTATCCCGAGTCGTTCCACGGGCACGCGATACGCATTAAACAATCGGATTCGTTGCAGGACACCGCAATAAATTGCCGGGAAGGAAAAAGGGAAGGATAGAAGGAGCGTGTTCCCTCCTCGTGCTCGAATTACTGAACTCATTTGTGTGTCGGTGTGGTCTAGCCGTTGCTGGGCCACCGTGATTAAGACCCGGACGCTGGGACGGCCGATAGCAATAAGTTCCCCGATTTGCGAGCGAGTTTGTCGCGGTGTACGAGCATATTCGCTCGTTTCATTGCGGGTCTAAATTACCAGGGACACCGGCGGCCGGGACAAACGCGTCTTCTTGCCCGAGCCCGGCTCGAAACTCGCCGCGACTCGATCATGTTCTTCCCACACTCGTGTTCTTGTTCCCTACGTGCGGCCCGATCCCACGCATTCTAATGCAGCGATACTCGTCGATGGTGCCTCGGTACAGTTACAGACAAGCAGAAGAGAGGTAGTTTCGAGCTGTTGCCACGGGAAACGGTGGCCCGCCGCGAGATTATTCGGCTCCCTCTAATTGTAGACCGTTGAGTGGAAAATTTGTCTCGAGACACACATTGGTTCCTCGAGGGCTCCAGTTAGAGTTCCAATTTATTGAGTGTCAATGCGGTTGGTCCCAGCAGCGCGTCGCAAGGCACAGAATCCACTTCAGGTTATATACTCTTGAGGACCGCAGTGGTTCAACGACCAGGTCTGAAGAATTTTCGAGGCGGCAACTGTAATACTGAATGATTCCTGTACAGCTTCCTTGAGAACGTGGTTGTTCCTTTGGATTGCCGTCGCCTGTTCCCTCCAAGGAATTACATGGTGGCAATTGTCACTTTGCAGTCAAGGAACGGGTCCGAAAGGAAACGTTGCAATTTCAATTCATCCGAACGCGAGCCATTCAATTCAATGAACGGCTTTAAAGAATCCCACAGCACCGTCACGCTAAGTCCGTGGAAAAAAAGATTAACCTCCAGGCACAGGAGTACGGCGGACCGTTGATCTAAATTACAGGAAAAGCCGGGCAAACGGAGGGAAGAAGCGAGGAACGTGTTCTGTTACCAATGCCTCCATTTGCCCGCCCTGTCTCTTTGCCTTATCCACCCCTTATCCGCGGTCCACGAGGGATGCGCTGACACGACCATTCAGTCGAATTTACCGCGCTGATACCGCGTTTCTAAATATCTCGGGACACTTCATCTCAAATACGTAATGAGCCTCGTCGTTCGGATGTCTTCAATGTTCACCCACAAAATTAGCCGTTTAATTATGCCAGGTTATTGGAACTTGGAAGTCATCATTTCTATTTTCCGCTTTCTGAACTTACGGAATATAAACCATAAATGGTTATCGTGCGTGACAGAGCACAATTATTCGTTACAGATACCACTGACCTTTCCCCCACAAACTACACACTCGCCAATCCTACGCCCGGTAGGATTTATTAAGTTCACGAGGGTCCCCGAGTGATCCCGGAAGTCAGCCTCGATAGGAGCCGTCCTAAGGCTAATTGGCGGATCAGCCGGCGAAATATTTGACCGGGGCGAAATTATCGTTAGTCAGTTAGTAATCCGGACGCCGGTGTCTCCGCGGTTAGCCAATTAATAAATTCGTGCCGCCGTTCCGAGGGACCGGGGGATTCCCGCGGGCTCGCTCGTTTTACGATCGAGCAGCCGCCGGGACGGCTGGCGATCGAACCGCGATATCACGCACGCGTACTTACCGGACGGACGTGCATACAGGTCGGTACAAAAGGGGGGACGGAATCGTCGGCGGTCCAGGGGATCCGGTCGAGCCTCGAGTCGTAACGACGGGGCGGGACCCACGGTAAATCCCGGACTGATATCTTGAGCCCCGGGTTAATCCACCGCCTAGATTACTCCTCATTGCTTAGCGCGCCGCCAGCGTCGAGTGTACGCGCGTGTACGTGCACGGCGCGCCTATATGCGAGGCCGGGCCGAGTTAGAGATTGCGAGGGCAACAAAAAGGAGCTGCCACGGAAAGCGAAAGATTGCCGCCGCGCTAGTAATTTCGCGGGATTAATATTTAATATCCTGAAGAGCGAGCCGTGAAACGAGCGGGGCCTGCGGGGTTGGGGACGATCGCGGCCCCCTTTCCCCGCTCGTTCAACTCGTGATCACCGTATCTCTGTCCCCGTTCGGAAGCGAACGATAGGACGCTGCGCAGCCCCGTTTGGGCTCCTTCGACGCCTAACCCTTGACCCACTGTCACGCCGGGTCCCCGGGAAACAATGAGACAATCTCAAATGAGGACCGATCGAGCCTCGTGACGGCGCGTAATCACGCGCTCCCCCTGCGCCGCCGCCTTCTTCAGCGTTCTCCAGCTTCTTGCAATCATACGCGGCCTCACCCCGCGCCCCTAGCACCCCAGCTCGAGATTGGAATGCCTTTCGACGTAGGAAACGTTCTGGGCGGTGGCTGGGCGCCAGCAGAAACAATGAGGCGCCACTTTCGGTTTTGCTCTTTGATACCTGTGATTTTGGCGAATCTTTATTTCCGCCCATGCGGTATCTGTGCCTCGTTTGCTTGCTTTTATCCATCTAAGTATGTGTGTCAGTATGGTCCCGCTTTGATTCTTATTCTCCCTTTACCTTTGTTGGCACCTCTGTACGGTGTAGATAAGAAATGTTCGGGGAACCGTAGGGCCGGCTGTCTTAGAAGGATTAACTCTGGTTCGCGAAGGGGGTTTAAGGAATTTAAACGATCGATTTATGAAACGGAATAGAATTCGATCAGCGCGGAATCCGCTATGACAGGGGAAATACTATGTCGCGGAAACAATTCGACAGGATGGAATTGCTGACCGATGAAACGGAAGTCGATCGAACTTTTCTCCATTCGAAGCTCCATGCAATCGTACGCGTTCACCTCCCCCGCCCGTCGTTCCACGGGCTCCAATCACCGAATCCGACTAGGTCTCCGGTGCAGGGTCACAAGTACCTACTTCTGCAAAAATCTTGGCATGTCGGTAGGTAGCTATAGGTGGCTCGGCAGCACGGGAATTCGAAGAAAAGCGCGAGCGGAACGCGCGCGGAGTTATTTCAAGCGCAGATTATCAGCGATCTCTCGCGATTTAATCTAGGACTGCGTATCCAGGCCGCGCCGTTTCATTTAATCCAAACATTCCAACGAAATTCTTTCCTATTTTTTCCTGCACGTTGTTCGAGACAAGAAATTCGTGTCCGTTTCCGTTAAATACAGAGGCGAAACAAGGAAACTTTCGCTGCCCGATTCGACGCTTTGAAACATACTCCGAATCGACAATTAACCGCGAGATTACGGTGTCATCGTATCCTGCAATTTCACGAGGGATTTTATAAAAAGTTGCAAACGGACAGAGTATTTTATAACAATGCCGAGCACTATTCTGACTCTCTACCTGTTACTAGATACTTCTAAGGGACGTATATTCAAGGAAGGAAAATGTAAAAGAAGTATCACTCGTTACGTAGCCACAGTTACTTCAACATAGAATAGCATATAGCATAGCACCGCG
Organism: Andrena haemorrhoa; assembly: GCA_910592295.1. Taxonomy (NCBI): domain Eukaryota; kingdom Metazoa; phylum Arthropoda; class Insecta; order Hymenoptera; family Andrenidae; genus Andrena; species Andrena haemorrhoa. Next base: position 11,742,308 of record OU342943.1, read on the forward strand.
ACAAATGTACTCTACTTTCGAAAGGTGAAAAGCATACTGTTACGTCACCAACGTGGACGACGTTAAGGGGACAATTCAATCCCGCCACAGGAAGCTTGTAAAGGAAAAAAAAATCGTATTACCAGCGAGAGTACAATGCGAAAGAGTAATACGTGAAATGCATCTTCAGCGCCGTTTTCCCTGGGGGCTACAAAGGAACGCAGAAATCGGTCTACGCCGGTATATCAGATTAAATCTCTGTCGAGAAGCGAGGATCGAACAATACCCCGTTGTACGGTGGTTCACAGGCGCCACGGCCACGTGGACAGGGGTCACGGAACAATCGAATCTCGTAGGAAAACCGATCAGACCGGGCGCCCCCCCCCCCCCCCCTCCCCGACGCTTGCCTCCTAGAGGGCGAGGGGGCGAAGTTAAAGCCGCTTTTGTAAAATTCCGGCGGCCTTCGTTCGCGGCGAGAACACGTGTGGAAAGCGCGTTAACCGTTCCCCTACCGCTCTGCCCCAGTTTCAATTATCTAATTGAAAGTGATGGTACCCCGACGCTTCACCCTCTGACCTATCTATCCCGTTTCCCTTCTCCATCGGCTCCGTGGCCCTCCTCCCGCGTACGCGGAAAAGAACGACCGCCAGGACCAGCCCCAAATGTAACCTCCGATAAATTGCTCTAACCTAGCCGGGCCCTTCTTCCACGAGCAACGACGCAGAAACGGCCACCGCCGGCCAATAAGTGTTAAGGATTCCCATCTGCTTTGTTCCCAGCACGAACGGTGACCAATGAAGGCAATAAGCGCCGCTGGAAACGCGTGTATACGCTCTGCCGGCACCGTTGTCCGCGCTTCCAGACCCGCAATTACGATCCACGCTGCATTACACGCGGCTTACCCTCGTTTCCGCCGCCTCTGTAGCGTGCACCACCCTTCCTCACCCTAACGCCACCTCTTTCTTCGCGTCGCCTGCGTGCACATCCATCTCCAAGGAGGATCCTGGCACGTTTGCCCCCCAAGACCTCGCCGCCGCGTAACGGGCAAACTTTTCCGCTAGACTACGCGCAAATCCCGCCCGTACATCGGCAGCAGATACACCCTGTTTGCGATCCTCGCTTGTGGGATCCGTTCCGCGGCGCGACGACCTCTCGTCGTTTATGGTACCGTTGATTAAGACCGAGGGTCCTTCGCCATCGAGCTGAACGCGCTGACACAGAAGCCTGCTAGACGTCTGCGGGCGAATTTTACGCGGGATTGCTCGATTCGCGTGAACGCCGCGATCGAATCACTCTGGTAAAGGGTGCAGAACAGCGGTATGTTTATCGGGGGATTTTCAACCAACGTCGCTGTGCAACGTTAGGACCCTCTTGCTCGGAAGAACTGTATGAAACTAAGTATCTGATTGGGAAGGCTGCGGTGAATGTACCTACCATTGGCACGTAGAATATTATCCGATCAAAATTTGTCTGTCTTAATTTTGGCACTTAGAGTGCTTTCTGCAAGGACTCTTCGACTGTTTCTCGGTAATGTGCTATTCCAGTGAGTATTTCCAACTGTGTGCAACAACCACGACGCGCTCTTCCATCCGGCATCTCTCTATAGACTTAACAATGTTCCTTGACGTTCAGGAGGACGTAGTGACTCTATTCTGTAGATCTGACTTCCCTGTATGTCCTCAGTTTGCTTTAAAGTCGCCGGTCCTTTAGTATTCAATCGTTTGTATTTAGAATGGGATCAGGCGCTTCAATGCACCGTGCGCCAGAAAAAGGAGGCGCCTCTGTAGGTGTTCAAAGTGCAGCGCAGGGGAGAACGTAAGGACGTAAGAAACGGGGAACAAACAGCTGGAAACTTTGCTGCTAAGCTACGCGCGAATCTCGCGGTAGTTTCGCGCATACCTCGGCCACGATCCTGCCCGGAGAATTTTCTTTCCCAGAAAAGACGCGGTTACTTTACACCGGGATATCTTTCTTTAGCGCGCATCCGCGGAAGTGCATTCTATTACGGTGTTTCGTGCAGCACGCGCAGCTTGAGGAGGAATAGAATTTAAACTTAGCTGCGGGCGGCAGATCTATTTCGAGCACTGGCTCGGAGGACAAAAATCTACGGCTGACCTAGATAGCGGACACGGTCGAATCAGTCGTCCAGCAAATGACAGGCGCAGGCCCGAATTCGGAAGTGAATTGTTCGGTCGATCCTTTCTCCCCGTGTACGATACTCGATCGCGGAGCTTCCGTGGCTGGAAGATAGAATAATACCCGAAGCAAGAAACAATCGAGGCTTGATCAGAATTCGGAGGGCGGTAATCCGCGAGCGTATCAAATTCATACGTTCAGCGGCGACGGGGCGCGCGGAATAACAAAAAGGGGCGTATAAAAATTCACGTCATGCCGGGCGGGAACGTTAACAAGAAAGTGTATGTAATCAAGAATTTCCGAGCCAGTCTCCACCACCGTCACGGACTCGCATTAGGTGCTTCCCTTTATTTGCTGCAACCAGACTCGCCCGTTCTCACGAAACCGAGAGACAGTCCACGTCCGGGAGCGGTGAAATACTGTACAGTAATGGAGGCAAAGACTATCGCGAAGCTTACGGGGCGCAATTGGGAGGAACCCGTGTCCATTCTTCCATTAACAGATTGAAACGGGCGGTTTCATCGCGCCCGGAGTGCTGATAGAAATGAACGACAAGTTACGAGATGTTCGTCGTTTAATCGCGGAGAGATGTGATACACGGGAAGGCCGAAGACGCTGGCAGAAATATGGTAAAAGAGAAACAGCCTTTTGAATTGAATTTGGCCCGTTCACTTTATACCGATCAATCGACCCCAACGAAAATCTAGCGGGCGTTCGCGCGGAGCAATCAGCCCCCGTTAGCTCTAAAAGCGAGGGAAATAAAAAGCAAAGTGCGAAGGGGGGGAAAAAAAGGAGGCAGAGGCGAAACGAGACACGGGGCTGTCTCATCGGTTGAGTTAATAACGGTGTTCATCGACGATATACTTCGAATGTGGGGGGCTTCCTCCCATAAACATCGAGCGTAGTTTCCAATAACAGGGCGCGCTGCGCTGCCCTTTTTTCCGTGTGTTTCCGGGAGCAATGGCTCTGTGCGGGAACACCGTGCAAAACAGTCAGGAAATGTCGCGTGCAATTCGACGCGCCGCTGAAAAAGCTCTGTCCCGGCTATATTTGCGAAGCGCGTTTCCGTGTGCTTTTACGGTGATCAGTCCTGGCTTTCGCCACCCCTCCGCGCTGCCTGTAGCCAGAAAACACCCCCGCCGGGCCGCGACGCGGATGGGAGCGTGGCATTAAACGCAGATGGCGTCAGTTTTACGCGGCGAACGTACAATTCAGCGAGCCGCGTGGGAGAGAACACCGTGGGGGCGGCGAAGGGTGGGTGGTGATGGAGGGCGGCTACGAGAATCGAAGGAAGAAAGTTCATCCTCTTTTCCCTACCTCTCCACTGGATTCCACCGAACCCCATAGCCGATTCCCCCGAAAGTACGCAACCAACTCGAATTATCGTTGGAGCGAGAGATTTTTGTCTGCGCCGGAAGAGACCCTCGCGTTCTCTGCTCTCCCCGCCCGCGGAAAGGGTAAACTTTACCGAGCCGGGAGACACGTATAGAGGTGTAATAAAAATTCACGTTGCGTTTGGCTACACCGCGCCCGCTGTATTAACCGGCGCACTGCCTCGAGCGTTTTTCGCGGGAGGGCGTGCGTGGTCGGTGAATAAAGCGAATCCCAACCCCTCCGAGCGACGATACTCGAGCTTAATTTTATTAGTCGAGCGTTCGTCGTGCGCCTTGGACTCCTTTCTTTCCCTCGTTCTTTTATTAAAATATCGAATTAACCCAAGCAAACGAATTTCGTTTCCCGCCGATCTCTTTGTTCCCCTCGCTCAAGGATCCTTCGACTCGCGAGCCGCCTTGCTCCGAGCGTCTTTTTTTTGTTGTCCACGCCGCAACAGCGCTAATTTAAAAGAGTAACAAGAGCGGCGTGTTTTCGGTTTCGACGGTCGACATTGAGGCGTGAATATTTATCGAGAACTCCGGGTCGACGTGCCGATGTAATTGAGACACGATTTCCCCATTTGTACTCGACCGCCCTTGTGCCGGGATCCAACGGTTCGCTCCTCTTTCCCCGGCCGGGCCTTGGTTTTCGCGGCCTACTTGGATTATCAGCGAAGCGGGATTCTTTTGTCCGCGGTGACGCGGCGGAACGGGAAGCAATTCGATCGCATCTCACGCGTCGAGGGCACAGACAGATGCCCGGGAGAGCGCGGGTGAGATACGAAAATTCGCATTGCCATCTCGCCGGTTTATCGGGGGATTAACATTCCTCGTTTAGCAGCTCCGCTAAAAATCCCATTTACTCCTCCACTGTTCGGGGAGCACCGTTGCGCGAATTTTTCCTATCAAGGGCGTTCAGGTGAATGCTGCCATCCGTGACCTACTAATCTCCAAACAGCAAAAAAGGTAACGACCAACTGTTGTTTATAACTTTCCGGCAGCATCGTTATCGATTTATGCATCGCGAGAGCGCACCGCGAGCAGAAGTTTCCGCATCGGCGGGAACGTTATCACGACGCCCGCCCCGTTATTATCAAACACCGTTATACCTACCCTTCAGCCAGCACGCCTCGCTCGGCCGTCCGAAATTTTATAACGTATTAAAAGCACCGATAATGTGCATACATAATTACATGATACAATATAACATAATGCCATCGTTTTAATAGCCCCCTCCCGCCCCGGTATCACCAGCAAGCGCGCGCGACCGCGTGCGTACGCTCGATGTAACGCGAATCACGCGACCGTTAACAAGCGTGAAACAGTGTACGAGCTTAATGGTAACTTGCCGTGGAAACAAACTTCAAACCTCGATCAATTTCGTAGCCGAGAGAGCAAGCTACGGGGCTAAACGTTCTTACGTACCTCCTGCCGCCCCCACACCCGCTATTTTACGAGCTAACCGTTGTTTATCGAACGTTCGCTGTAAGTAATTGCGCGCTTTGTTGTCATTTCACCTTTCCACGATCTACCAGCAGTTTATCTAATTTGTCTTCGCGTTCTTAACACTCTTGGCGGCACACGCGCGCCGGTATATTTGGCGCGTGACGCAAGCTCGTACACTTGATATCTGATGCAGGCTGGCCACTCGATGGACCAAGTTGTCTTAATAGGTGTAACGTACAAGGAGAAGTTCAACGTCTTTTGAGTACTACTCTTTCGATTACTCCGGCATCTCCCTCTTAAGGGGAGAAGCCCGTATAGACGGCTTATTTTTGTATCAATATTTAGGAATATTTTGCAAACATACTAATGCGCTAATCCTTTCGCAACTTTAAGGGTACTTTATTTAACATTATAACAAGTAAAAAAATGTATAACAGTAAAATTATAATAAATGCAAAAGAAATAGAGCAGTAGCTGAAATAGGGTTTTTCGGGGGTGGAAAACGGCGCCGGTTGTAGCGCCTCTAGTAGTTATGTGAAACAGGCCAATACATATTTTTCAATTTATGTGCCGATTGTAAGAATATGAACCACAAAGTGTGTAAAAAAATTGCATATTTTAAAAATAGCGGAACTTCAAACATTTCGCCAATAATTCGCGTTTTATTTTTTAGAAACAGTAGTTCAAATGAATGATTGGATTAAACATTGTGGTTCATATTCTGAGGAATATTATAAACTAAAAATGTGCAAAATTTGAAGTTGATTGGTTAAATAGTTTTTGAGTTATCCCTGGCTCCAATTTTAAAAACGTCGTTTCGGGAAAAATGCGTTTAAAATGCGTTTCAGGTATGCTCGGCGCTCGGAGGTGCGCTCACTCACCAGGCTATAGTATCGATACGGAATTAAATTTCGGCCTACAACTGAGAATATATTTTTGAAATGTTTTAGAAGCGATTTATGGAAAAATTTTGGTTTCTATTTTTCGTTCGATTTATACGGTCTTCTCCCCTTAAGATCATTAGCATTCTTCATTGGTTACTTTCGTACCCTCAGTTACGTTGTAATCAGTCCACTATTACGACCGTCGCTACTGTCATTTATTTGAACACATGCTCTTAATTCGATGTAAATCTTGGTTGAACCTCAACATCCCCGAGAATCCTTCAAGCGAGAGTTCTTCGTAAAGGCATAACGGGGAGTGTACGGAGATCAATATTTCTTCTCCGCGTTCGACAAACGTCAGAATATGGTCGTTCAAGTCCAACGAGCCCATATTCCTTCGCCCGTCGTTTCTTTCGCTTCCTGTCGCATTCTGATTCAGATCTCCCCGAAGAGAGGCTCGCATGTACGCCGCGTTTCTTCAGTGCTCAGCCAGTTTCAGCCACCCTACACGAGGGGAAACCGACAGCGGTCCAGAATATCCAGCTAGAGCGGGCTAAGAGCATCCTAATCGCGTCTTAATCTAGTAGAGGATGCACAGGACTCGGCGTGATCCATAGGACCCACGGCTCGCAGGGACAGCAGTTAGGATCAAGGATGTGCCACGCCTACTCCATCTGCAACGGCTAAGCCCGGGGTTTCATCCCTCGCACGTAAAACTAAGTCTCGAAATAATTCAATAACAACATTAGTAAGCAACGCCCCTTCTCCCCCTTGACGAGACGCGTTCCCTCTCGCCAGCACCGTCACGGACTCGTGTCCCGCGTCAGCCGAATTATTACCGGCCACCCCCGTTCCCTCGTCAGAGTTGCACGTCTCCCCCGAGATGGATTCGATGCTAATACTGGCCGACTAATTGCACGCTACTAAGAATCAGAAGGAACGCGGCGTGACAGCGTGCGGGGAGTCAGTGACGGCTCGCGTCAAACCGTTCATCCTTCATAGGGGATCCAGTGATCTCTTGTGACGCGTAACGATTGCACTTGCTCGTTCTCCGTCCGAGGTAAGGCTTACCGAGCGCTTACGAAGTTGAACGGCTGTCAAAGGAGAATCGCGAGCGGGCAACAGTGGAAATTGTTATCGACGGTTAAAGGTCAAAGCTTAAGAGTTTCGGAGTCAACCTCCGAGAGCTTCTGACGAGCTCCCCATGCTCGTACTCGACGCGTCGACCCTTCGCGGGCAGCAAGTGATCGAAGGACTAATCAGAAATTTCCTTCCATCGAGCGACTATCGCTGCGTCCCTCTGTCGAGCCGAAGCAAATAGAATATATGTAGATGCGTATCGTGATATATGAATGTGAGAAAGTGGAGCAATCGCATATAGCCGCGATCCACCTACGGGCACGTAAGTAAACTGTCAGCTCTCGCCAGGCACAATAAATCTAAGAAATGTCGGTAACCTGAATTTTCACAATAATGCGCCTCGAGCCGCGCGCGGGCGGATGTATAGAAGAGCGGAGTGGATGCATTTCGCCGTATCAGGAACTCCGCTCGTGCATCACTCGCATAAATGTTCGTCAAATTACATATCGCCGTGCCGCGCGGGGCCCTAAGACATCGATCCATACCGATATTGCTCTTCGATGGATGCACCGTGTGCAGCTAATAATCTTGCCCGACGCGCCTGCTCCCTGGTGCACGAACGTCGGCAAGCGCTTAGCCTTTCGCAGTCGATTTTCCGTCGGATTTGACTGTCTTAATTGAAGACACGACCGCTAGAAGCGTCAGCTCTGCGGTAGATCGCTGTCAGAGGAATCGCTAGCGCGCATCAGTCTTCCTCGGCGGGCAGGCCGCCCGGCGGAAACCGAAAGCGCCCAACGCTAACAAGAAATTGCGCAATCGCCGCCGTACGTCTCCGGCCGCGTACTTTTGATCCGGGCCGGTTTTTGTCTCATAAATAGCACCGCTAGACAGAGTACAAGCAGGCAAACACATGGCCAGACAAGACCACCAGAAAGACTCTCGTCCTGGGCGGCGCACACTCGGCAGCATCTGGCTCTGCAGTGACGATAGCCTCGTTAGTCACACCACTCTCGCTCTCTTGTAATCTTATTATGTCCCGGGCAAGCTGGCTCGTCGAGGCGCCACCGCTTCCAATTTTTATTCCAATGCTTCGGCCGCTTTGTCATCCGAGCCAGACTCCGCGCGCGGCCCCTCCGAACTCAGAACTGAGACGTCGCGCACTTTACCTACTGCATCTCTTGGGTCCACTTGAAGGAGCCACTCGCTCCTTTCCCTTTGCCACCACAATGACACGCATACATATACACTTGGGTGGCTCTTATTTACTGTTGGTGAAATTTCCTTTCAAGATTTTCTTCGCGGCACCCTCCAGAATAGTTCCAATTAATAAAAAAAAATCTGTGTACAGCTTGAGCCCGATTGGATAAGGGGAAAAGGAGCCCCTGGGGCTGAAACATTTAAATGATTACTTAAAGGCGCACAAACTCGATTTTATTTAATTAACCTCCAAGTTATTTATCCAATCGGGCTGAAACTTTACACAGATTTTTTTTTAGTATTTGGAACTATTCCGAGGGGTGCTGCGAAGATAATTCAAAAGTCGAAAATAAGAGCCACCCTAATGTTCACTTGGCATTCTTGTCTCTCGGCGCTATGGAACCATCTCACGAGGAAATCGTCGGACGTGTCAATCATAGCTCTAACAACATCAACTGGTCGCTCAAGATCATTTGCCCGACTGTGAATCAAGACAGAGGAGTGACTCGGTGAGGACAGCAGGAGGCATGTATGCCTAAAGTCAACAGTCGGGGAATTATGTACCTATCTACAAGTCAGCTGCTTCTGTCTTTTTAAGTGTAATTGTCGAAGTAGAGAGGTAGGAGAAATAATTAAGGGAATTGATACTGAAACGGTGTGGTAGCCCTTCTCAATCGACTTAGCGGGTACACAGTTGATTCTGCTCCAAGTATGGATGCCCATCGCGACGATTACTTTCTAAGAGCGTTCTATCACTGTCTAAGGGACAAAGTGTCTTAATGACCGGTCGTTAGTATGCTAATAGACGGTGGCCTCGCATAATCCGCGCGAAGTATAAGCCGAAAGAATGAGAGGAAACAGGACAAGATGACCGAGTCGATGTTCGACGCCTCGGGGCGATCCCTAGCGATTAATTACCGCGGCCAGACTGTCACGGCCGCGGATGAGAAATCATTAATTTCTTCTTGAAATTTTAGCGCGCGCCGCCAGCACGCCCGGCTCTAGACCCCGGGACGACGAACGATGCGTACGCGACGGGGATGCGCGAGATTCCACGGTGGATATTAGGTTGAGGTAATTACAGCCATTAGTTCGCGCATACATCAATTATCGATGACACGATGACATGAGTCTGCCGCTCGGAGGCATCCCTCACGATGGGAATGCCTGCGCGCTCTCTAGGTATACATCATCCGCACGGAACCGCTTCTCTCCGCGTATCCTCGTGCTTCGTATCCTCCATCGTAATGACTCGCCGGTATTGCAAAGCGAAAATGTGGTTAACCATTAATGGTATCGCATAACACACTGAATGGAATAGTTCTTTCGTTGCAATTAATGGCGTTTCACGAATGGGTATCAGCTTAAAAAGCTGAATGGACAAGAATCTAGGTATTTTTACAAGCTTTTATTTTTCTCCACCTGTGAGTTCGTTAGTTTGAACTTTGCACACATACGTAGATCCGATGACAATACAATATTTTCACTAAAAAGCATATAATAATTTACAGCAAATTTTTTTTTAAAACAAGCTTTTATAAAAATGTAGATAATAAAAAGGAAAAATCACTGCCTTAGAGGTATTGCCTCATATGACTGAAAATGAAAGCGTTGGGGCGTAAATATTGAATATTAAAAGTTATCGCATAATTATGCCACACGCTTTTATTTTCAGTCATGGGGAAATCTTCTAAGGCAGCCATTTAGCCCGGTATCAAAATTCTTGTTTTCCTATTCAGTACATTTTAATAAAAGCTTGTTTTTAAACAAAATTTTACTATAAATTTGTACAATTTAAACCGCAAGCAAGAATGGAATCAGTTTATCTGCTTCATTTTATCGTTCCGCCTCTAAACATTCATGACTATAGCAGGAAGAGTTACGTCTCTCGGCCCCAAAGATTACCCGAGTCTGATGAAAAGCTCATTAGCCCAAGTCGGAATTAGAGCCGCGCAACTAAAACACGTCTAATGGCGGTCGGCCCACTTTTCTTTATCGAGTCATTAAAAACCAATTTCGGCGAGTTCTATTAATCATGCCGGGTCGGTGCTCCGTTTCAACCGTGATATCTGCGACCGCGTTATTGGATGATCCACGTCCGACTAAAAAAAAAACACTTTTCCAGTCCAGCTCTTACGGCACTCGCTTCTCTGAAATTTTTGGCAATTACTCTGAAATCGTCGTACCCCAGGATGGAAGCACAGAAATCTCCATTGCGTTCGGATTTTCAAATAAACTGCGAAAAGAAGATAATCCGATAGTGGAACTGAGGTTCTTCTTCGATTATCTCTCGATACCGTGCGGCGTCCAGTTCTTTTTCTCGGTTTCCGGTCTCCGCGGTATGTATAGCGCAAGTTGCGTGACCGAGGATGATCGTCGCCGGTTGCACGACTGCGAACCGGTTCAGCGATATTAAACTATCTTACCATATTATACCTAGATGAGCAAGAAACCAGCGAGGTCCACGTTAAGTCGTGCGGGTATAATTGGCGTGGGGTTCACTTTCCCGTATTTATGTACCGGCTGACGGCGGAATTACTTACTTTGGACTCGTACAAACCGGTCCGATTTCCTGACGTTTAATGGCCTGCCCGGCCGATCGAACGAAATAACCGCGCCGCAGTACGACTAATTCCAACCGTCTATACCACGGCATTGCGGCCGACATTTATCACGTTTGCCCGCGCTGCTCGATTTTACAAAATTGAACGTCTGTTGTTAACGTATAATCACATCGGTTTCGCTTTTACTTCCGGGCCAAGATACCGCTGTGCCTCGCGTCGCTCCCGGGATGAAGAACGGAACGTCTCGAATTGGCGTCAGTGGAAATTTCAGCCGCTCGAGCCCCGCTGACCTCCTCGCCCGCAGCTATTTCTTCGCCGTGTCCGAGCAGCCGTCAATAATTAGGGAAAGAGGCTGTCGAAGTCTGGCCACGTTTACACGAAGGCGTTCCACGATTACGGAACTGGCCCCGCTGGGTGAATAAACCCATAGATATAATGGACATCCAGTCGAGCAAGCCGTGCGATAAGATATAGGGAGACGCGGTGCACGAAGTCCCCTGGGACCAGTTGAGGTCTTAATTACTACCCTCTCATGCTGGAATGCGGCGTTATCGTGCGGTTACTTTTGCTCGGCCCGTGGCACGTCCACGGGTCGGACAGTGAATTACACTTTCCTTTTTGGTGGACCTTCTCCGACGGCATCACCGTCGGATAAACGTGTTAATTACACGTGACACTCGAGGGCTCTGGGAAAGAATGGGTGCCTAGTCGCGCCATGGTATTTAGGGACTCTGAAAAGGGGGTCAATGAAAGGAGTCGAGAAGCAAGTAAATTGCAGAGGGCAATTCTTAATTGTACGTTGATACCTCGGGGCGGCAAATTTATAGGATGAACGGGGATAATACTATATGAAAGTTAGGTTGTTTAAGCTCTATTGTTCGTGATAAAGCGTCACAGAGGGAGTGGTCGATTCAGAATACGTAGAAACTGGATTCGAAAAGTAATCTTGAGCATTTTAGGCGTTTATATAATTTTTAGGAATTTATATAATTTATATAATTTTATATAATTTTTAGGAACATCAAACTGAATTTGTCTGTGAAACGTTATACTACAAACACAAAGTGATTAGTAAACTGTATGTAACACTGAGACAGCTTTGATCTCAGGTACGAGGCTTGTCAATGGCCAGCTTTAATGGTCCACAGAGAAGCTATCTCGATATAATATTGCATAGAGTCGCGGTAGTATCCGTTCTTGCTGAAATTATTTAAGCCGCGGTTAGTTACAGACTTTCTAAAATGCAGAATCATTGCGAAGACAATCTATAGCCCGCTGGATAATATCTGCAAAAGACTACATCCATTCTCACTCGCGGACAAATATTAAATTCAACAAGTAAAGCTGCGATAGAATATATATTGCGCCAGTTGTATCGTCTTGGTGCGGGATGCATAGTATTGATGCTGACAAACGCGGCGGGACCGTGTCCCACGTTGGTAATAGACAGTTTACATTCAGCAATTCTGGTGAACAGCGAAACGTTTACTAGCGGCAACCGATCGTTACACCCACCGTCCATTTCCCTATATCCAGCTCTCTCATGAGTTACTGAATCCACGATCAGCCAGCACGGAGCGGCGAAAATTTACAGGCTGACGATCAAAGCCGCGCAAGAACCAGCCATCATCCATATCTCGGTGGCCGCAGCGTTTGCGGGAACCGGGCGCGCTCTACGCAGCGCGATCGCCCACAGATATCACAACAGAACTTTATATTCACGGCGACGCGAAGAAGAACAATGAAAAAACGGCATTAAGATCGTCGCGGCATATTCAGGAACGAAGTAGACACACCGCTCCCGGCTCGTCCTTCTCCGGAGGCAGAGGAAGTAAATCGGTTAAAACTTTGTCCCTCTCCTTTACCTCGCTTAATTATGTCCTAGCTAGGTATGCATTATGTATCTCGCTGTGTAGAAGACGTTCGAGCGCCTCTGGAAGTTTGTCTTCCTCCGGAAACTTCGCTGTCGAGTTTCAATTGTAACGGCACCACTTAAAATGAATTATCGATAACTTCCTTCCGAAAATCTCCTTGGGAAATACCTGGCTGGCTATCGATAGCGAGCGATCCAACTTTCCTCGATGCACAGAGCGGGAACGGGCGGGGGAGAAGCCCGCGGAGAATCGAGGTCCACGGTAGCCGGGGACTCGGATACGTAGGAATAATGGGGAGCAACCGAGCCGATGAGCCGAGCAACCGCTGCGTTATTTTTGCGTCGGCCATGGTATCTCGCGGATCGATGATCGATTCGACGATCGTATTCGAGCGCACCGAAGGGGAATGCTTTGGAGGAACTATGTATTCGCAGCGGACGCTGAAGGGCTACCCGAGGGCCGCGGCGCAGAACCAACGGGCCAGGGCGTTCGAGCTTCTACCAATTTTTCGCGGCTCACCGTCGACTAATGGCGGACCCAGGGACATCAATGAGGCAGATGCGGGGAAGGGTCGCTTGGGTTTCAGGTGAAAAGACCCCACGGTGCACGTGCACGGGACCGATCTTGGTCCGTTTTAGACGCAGCCAGGCGCAAGTAAGGCACTTTGAAATGAGATAGGTTCGTTATTTTGATAGCCTGCTCGATGCTCGCCGGTGCGGTGCATCCAGGAGATCGTGGCCCAGCTTTAGGCACCGCGGAAACGGATTAAGCCACGGTGCAGTGAAGTTTCACGAAGTCGTCAAAAGTTTGCAGACTCTCCTCGCGCCGGTGTTCCCGGATGCTCGTTTGCCGCTCGTAACGTGATCGATAGGCGTAGCTGCTGAAACAATGGGGAAAAATCGTCTGCCGGGAGTCGGGTACGTGAAGCAATGAATTGAGTCGACTTTGATGTTCTCCAATTGATTCTCAACTTAAATTCGCAAAGCTCCGTATGTTGCAAGTAGCTATTCCATGCACCTATGTATTGCGAAATTGGAATATTGAATATTCAAACAAGCACTTGGGCGTATTTGCGGTTCCCGTCATTGAAGGAGTAAGCAAAACGTGGCAGCCTTCTTTGAGAAATATAACACACGGCGGGGAAACGACGGTGGTTTGCGGAAGCAGAACTAAGGGCTGAACATGTTGGTACGTGCGCCACGACCGCCTCTCTTAGGTATCATGTCAAGCATGTAATACATCTATAGCCCTACGGACCGAACCAATCCCCTACCCTAAATACGTATCCGTCGCTTTTAGTTGTAAACACGGCTGCTGTTTATGGGTCTGTGAACAATTTGAAAAAAGTTCTCGTACCGTTGTTCCATCCGATCGAGTCGTTTTAAATGTTTTAGTTGCCCAACTCCCTCGATTTTTATATCGAGCCAATAGCCACGCGCACCGAAGCATTGCATCTACGTGTTACATCGATGTTTCCCCCTTTTTCAGGGACCATTCAACACGAACCACGAGGAAACTGTAGCATTGAGAACAGTTTTTTTTTAAGAGAAATAAACTTTCTGGTGTTTTTAAACAAACCATTTCCTTGATCGGAGCTAAGTGTTAAATAAAAATATTGTATATATTTCTGTTTTTCTGGAAGAAAGCAAATAGTTATGAATTATTTCTGAACTCAATTCTTTGGAGTTTTTAGTTTGCTTCATTGGGAACGCCTGCGGAGGAGCAACCGTCTTACAGTCCAGCGAGGTGGGTATTCAGTTGTTTCGACGTCAGCTGACGCACATGGGTGAAACATGGTTGCTCCTTTACAGGCGCCTCGGGTCATGTTTTATGGAATACAAAGCAATGTAGCTTAAGTAAACAATTAAGCGTTATCGCGCACATTTTCTTTATCACCCTGTACTCGCGACAATTACCAATTGTAATAATGAACATTTACAAATAATAATTCATTCTTGAATCATGTAGGAGTGGCGTGCTTCATTTCTTAACCATACGGCTTTACGCTCCTCTTTAGAAATACCACCTACAACGTATAACTCTTGTAATTACGAAAGTGCAGACGTTACACGGGCAGCAAGTTTCTGTTTACTCGCTGATCATTAAGCTGAGCTTGGGTTAATGTTCGTATTCCCTTCTGTAGATGGTAACGTAGGATAGACATAACATCCGATATAAATTTTTGCTACAAGGCACGGGGACTTCGGGAAGCCCCTTTAGCATTTCCATAACGCATGGCTACGTTGTCCATTCGAAACAGAGAGATTTCCAGGATTTTCAACATATAAGATCCATTTATCCTATTTAACTAAGGCTCTTTGCTATCTCCAGCGTTCCGCAGGTGCAAGCTGTAAGTCTGCCTCTCTTGCAGGTGCATCCGTAAGAGAAGTTACGGGGCGAAAATTTGCTTTTCCCCATCCTCGAATACGATTTCTTCGGGAAGGTGCACCCGACCCACGTATGCATTTTGTCTCGACGAATCATTTCGGGAGGGCCACAAACGCCCGACGAATAAGGATCACTTCGTGGACGTTTTGTAATCTGCGAAAAAATATAGAGAGATCGTGGAAAGTGGCAATCACTTGTAGCATGTGATTGAGAAGCTCCTAGATAGGAGCCACCTCTTATCCATAACGTATACGTGGTTGCCTGGAATGATTTATCGGGACACTGTACCATGAGGGTAAGAACACTTTTTACTTTACCGAGTTTACCGACTTCTGTCATTCAGTTGAATCACAGACGAGGTATAGGATAGACCTGTCACCACAGACGAGGTATAGGATAGACCTATCACCTTATGGATGTTCGTGTCGCCACCCAAACTGTGTTACCGACCCATAATTTGAGGACTGAATGTAGTGGCATCTGCTCATGAACAGCGTCCAACTCAGCAACTACTCTGAAATGCGTTAAAATGCTGAAAAGTGTGTGCTTGCTTGTATATGTGTGACTTGTTTAGAGTGAGAGTTTGACATAGAGGGCAGGCTTTCGTTATGCTGCGCTTAGGTTCGATTTTGTTCAAAAACTGAAGGACGTTTAACCCTTTCGCGCCTAGCGTCGGATACATCCGACGTCCGCGGAACGATCCCAAATAGCCCGGCGTCGGATATATCCGACGTCCGCAAGACGATCCAAAATGCCTAGCGTCGGATATATTCGACGTCCACGAAACGATTGCAAAATGTGTATATTGACGGCTAGCATTGCCGTCGCGAAAGGGTTAAAAACCTGAAGTGCTTCGGTAATCGTGTGTCGATGCTAGTAACTGCTAGACACTCAGAATTA
Source organism: Andrena haemorrhoa (assembly GCA_910592295.1). Classification (NCBI taxonomy): domain Eukaryota; kingdom Metazoa; phylum Arthropoda; class Insecta; order Hymenoptera; family Andrenidae; genus Andrena; species Andrena haemorrhoa. The sequence goes on from OU342943.1 coordinate 11,758,129, forward strand.
TTCTTCGAAATATTTCTGCAAATATTTCTGGAACTATTCATTTACTTTACAACAAGTTCAACTACTTGTAAAATGTAACATTAATAATTAATACTGTGTAATACGTATAAGCATTAACATTCATTTATCGAACGATTAAACATTCAAAATAAAAGAGAATTCATTCGGCGCAGAAAATCATTTCCAAGTCCAAGTCCAAGGCCAAATGTTATTAATTGCGTGATTTCTCGAGTTGTACCGATCATAGTTAATAATTATTTATACTAGGCGGTCAGGGTAATTGTTGTTAACATGATTTTTCATAGTAATAGCTATTGGAATTAATATTTTAGCGGAAATATCAATTTCTGTCGAATAATTAACTGGTTTTCGCAATTGAAGTCGACCTTGTTGTGATCGCGGCTGTTGTTCCCCAAAGTGGGGAGTCTAACACGCACCCCTAGACTATCAGTCGTCGTCGGCCGCCCGGGACGACAGGACCTTCGGGCACGCGGAAGCTTCCGGACCACCTGGACCCCCTGGACCCCCTGGACCCCCTGGACCCCCTGGACCCCCTGGACACCCTGGACCCCTCGGACTCCCCGGACCACCAGGGCCCCCCGAGCCTCCTGCGTCTCTTGGATCTCTGGGGACACAACACTGGCTACTCCAACTGGACTTGCTGGACACCTGGACAGGCTTTCAAGGCTGGTCCTTCCCCCCACTCGCTCAGCCGCCTGCTCCGAGGTAGCTGATTCAATTGGTACCGACTTTTGGGGTTCGTTGAAAACGAAAACATTCAGTTTTGGACCTATCCAACTGATTTCTTCGATGATTATGCGCTATTTATTCTATTTTATGTATTGCTTTGATGTTTTTGCATCATTTATTCGATTTTATGTATTTCTTCGATGATTATGCGCCATTTATTCGATTTTATGTATTTCTTCGATGATTATGCGCCATTTATTTGATTTTATGTATTTCTTTGATGATTATGCGCCATTTATTTGATTTTATGTATTTCTTTGATGATTATGCGCCATTTATTCTATTTTATGTATTTCTTTGATGATTATGCGCCATTTATTCTATTTTATGTATTTCTTTGATGATTATGCGCCATTTATTCTATTTTATGTATTGCTTCGAAGTTGTTGCATCATTTATTCGATTTTATGTATGTTCTCAGATTCCTCCCAATGCTATTACACCATTACTAATATAACATATTTGATTATTTCAGCATTTGAGTTTGAGGTTCACCCTTCCGCGGGGAAGGGAGACAGTAAAATAATATATTTAAAACAAAATAGTGAAAAGTGACAGTGAAAAGTGGCAGTGAAAAGTGATAGTGAAAAGTGTATTATAACATGAAGTATTTAAGGCCCCGTGTAAAATTGCGAAGTAGTCACTAAATCATTAGCTTTGTTGCTCTTTTGTTGGCTCGTCATCCGTGATGAGGAGGTTGCCACTGGTTCCGTTTGCGGAAGCAAGCGACTGAGCATGGAATCGGTATGGGTGGATCAGTTTCATCCCTTGGTGTTCTTGTCCAAAGGGAAAAGTTTCGGGCGTAGGGGGTGTACCTTTTGGTACACTGCCTGCGTAAGTCACCCGGTCCGATACCCAGTCTCTGGGTTAGTCGGCTCAAGTCAGGTCACACCTAGTGTTGCTCCTGGCGAGTCGCACGGTGCAAGAGGAATCGTCTGGGAGGCGCCGAGTGCTTTTCCCTTTCGACTCGGACAGCAGGGTGGTAGGAACTGCGCCGTCCAATACTCCTTTCATGCTTACCGTTCGCCTTTCCTTCTTTCCTGAATTTCTTTTAATCGAGTGATTGCTTGGCAGTTCCCTAGATTCTACATCTAAACCGAAGGGATCGATGGAGCTTTGTTTCCATCCATCTCTTTGATTTAGTAGAGTTTCATGTACAGGGAGATCGATGTGAAAAGTGGCAGTGAAAAGTGACAGCGAAAAGTGACAGCGAAAAGTGACAGCGAAAAGTGACAGTGAAAAGTGTATTGTAACATGAACTATTTAAGGCCCCATGTAAAATTGCGAAGTAGTCACTAAATCATTAGCTTTGTTGCTCGTTTATTGGCTCCTCATCTCGGATGAGGAGGTCACCGCTGTTTCCGTTTGCGGAAGCAAGTGACTGAGCATGGAATCGGTATGGGTGGATCGGTTTCATCCTCTGGTGTTCTTGTCGAAAGGGAAAAGTTTCGAGCGTAGGGGGTGTACCTTTTGGTATACTGCCTGCGTAAGTCACCCGGTCCGATACCCAGTCTCCGGGTTAGTCGGCTCAAGTCAGGTCACAGCTAGTGCTCCTGGCGAGTCGCACGGTGCAAGAGGAATCGTCTGAGAGGCGCCGAGCGCTTTTCCCTTTCGACTCGGACAGCAGAGTGGTAGGAACTGCGCCGTCCAATACTCCTTTCATGCTTACCGTTCGCCTTTCCTTCTTTCCTGAATTTCTTTTAATCGAGTGATTGCTTGGCAGTTCCCTAGATTCTACATCTAAACCGAAGGGATCGATGGAACTTTGTGTGTCCATCCATCTCTTTGGTTTAGTAGTGTTTCATGTACAGGGAGATCGATGGAACCTTGATTCCATCTATCTCTCTACGGGTCTCGAAACGCAGCAACCTCCTCGTGGTGAGACCTGGTAATCGGTGAGAACCGAGCCGATAGCTGCGATTGTCAAATATTCTAGTCGGATATAAGAATTTCTTTAACTTGCAATACTATGGTACAATGTAACTTGGAATGTTGTTTGATTGTTCGTACCGGACCCCAGAACACGTGTACAGTGTTAGGATAGAAGGATAAGTGCAAGTTGGAATATTTCAGCGAGATACTCGAACTGATGGGTTTTTGACGATTTTTAAAGTCCTCTCTGCTTCAGCACGTTATTGAACATACCAAGGTACAATTCCTTGGTGAGGTATTCCACGTTACATCGTAAAAGCATGTCTTCCACAAATAATGTTTGTTTATATAAATATTTATGTGAAATAAATTTGTTTTGCGTTAAATAAACCCGAATAGTACAGCAAAGTTAAAAGGCGTATGTGTTCTTGTTTTGTTGTGATCCTTCTTTCTCGGTCGCTGCACGAAATTGGTTTATAAAACGATCTTTAAATTGTCACTCTAACAGAATCATTTGTAAATCACGGGTTTGAATGACCTAGTTTTACTCGTGTAGAATTCTAATTCCTACTACGCGTAGCGTTACAATTTGTGTCGAGACTTCACGGGTAACGTTGAATGTGACGCTAAAATGGTAATGGGGTCCTGGGACCCCACAAACCGGTGACAGAAAAATGTATTGGGTGATAAGTCTATCCTATACCTCGTCTGTGTCACTAGCAAAAGTCGATATTTTAATTCGTCGGATAAGAATTCCCATAAAATGCGAGATCTAGCCCACACCTTGTGATACAGGTCATGGATATCGAGATTAATTAAATATCATAATTTCGTAAAAAAGTATGCGTATATTTAAATATTATCAACACAAGTACACTTATTTTTATATAATACAGATTCTTTCATTTTATTCTACAGTGCGAAGCGTATTAAAAACGTTTTTATTATGGTCATGATATAAGTTTAAGGTTTGTGTCAGATGAATCATGGCATGAAATTAGTTTCTTACAATGACTTTTTGTAACAAGCGTTATAAACGCAATTATTACATATATTAAAATCGACAAATCTTCGAACGCAAAATTATGATAACAACTTGCAATTAAATAGTTACTTACTATATAAATAAAGAGTATACAACGACAAGCAGTGTACGCGGGCAAATTGTTTATTGAAGAAGAAATATTAACCGTCCCCAGCTCCATCATTCTTGCATATTTCGTCTTTTCTATCGTTGCTTTTTGAAAGTACAATGTTTGTTCTTGTATCACCACAGGATAAATCATCGTAATGTTCGTGACAATCACTTTTCTCGATAATAGTTTCTGCTTCTTCAATATTCTTCTGCAGAATTTGAAGAGCTTTCGGTTGTTCGATGCTTGATGCACTATTCACCGCTGGCACGCTGGTGCCCTGAGGAACCTAGAAAGTTTATCTTTTTTCATTGATGAATAGACACAGAAGTGCGCAAATAAAAATGTGTCGCACGTATTTGAAGACATATTGCTAACCACATTTAAGGGACTATGTAATTACCTGAAGGATTATTTGTATGGGATCTCGTTTGTTTTCGTTCTTTAACCAATGACCTTGTCTGTCATGTGTATTTTCCTTATCTTTCCTACGGTAATCCATTCCAAATCTGAATAGTGGCCCTAAGACTACACTGACAGAGGCACCAGATATACAAATTGGTAATATTATAATAACGAAACCTACACACAGGTAGAGTATGCACTTAACAAGCCATGCGTATGTCCATGGAAGATTATCTGAAAGAGTAAGATAAATAATTAAAGACTTAAGAAGGAAAATTATAATCGTAATAATGAAAGATATATTTAAATGTATTTGATTCTTTCTACTTGTCTTTTGTGAAAATAATAACCATTGCATGGTTACCTGTAGCATTATCTATAAAATCAGACACAACAGTTCCCATATGCGTAATTGGATGAAGAATCACAGTGGTAATAAAATGCGATAGCGCGAATGCGGGTGTAATTTTTAATTTTGGATTAGACATTGTTGCTTGATAATACTTTTCACAATCTTCATTGGCTGCAAAGAAACCACGTGAAATAAAAAATTCGAAATGCATTTCAGGATATACTAAGCTTCACAACAGTACACTTACGGGATACAAATGAAACAAATTTGTCCCACATGCTCATTTTATCTGGCTGACACGAGATCGGTACATTTGCAAATTTCATTTGTGCTGCAATAGACGCAATTTCAGCTTCCTTTTAAAACATAACGTATAAGTTTAGTCACCGACGACTATACTTCTACAGCTTCAATTATCAATTAATGTCATTTACCTGTAGAAGTTGCCACCACGTCATGAAAAAGCTCATTACAAATATAATTTGTATAATAATGAACATAGGGAATCCTTGTCCCCTTTTGATCATTCTAAACATCAAACCAAGCATTATCATAGCAAATGCTATTATGGCACCGTCAGGCTGAAACATTAAAACCATAAGATTCATATTAATACACGTATAAAAGCCACATAACAAGACAAAATATATTGGAATTTTCCTACATGCTGTTGTATGATTTCAAGTGCCATGCTGAACGATTTCAGCAATACATCAAAAATATGCACAGCCCCAGCTAAAGGATCTTGTTGAGGTTTTCTTATTATGTTACTTAAAATTTCGTCGATCTCTCTTAAAGATGTCTTTTGAATCTGAAACTTTTGCAATATCTCCATTTGCGAATGAGACACCTCAATCTCCAATATTCCTACTGTTGATACTTCATCCTTTGCCTAATTTCAATCGAGAGAATTAGATATCTCCTTTCCTTACTTCTTTATTGCTGATTGTGAGTTTTTAATATACGTATTAATCATGTAATTACCAGTATTTTCAGATTAGATAACAACATATTAACAAGGCGTTTATAAAAAATTTTTTCACGAGTACTATGATTATCTGTTTGTTGAATAGGTTTAACGTTTTCAATGTCAGTGTCTACTATTATAGAATCTGGTCTCCTGAAAATGTTAATATTCATGTTATCTACAAATGACTATCATTATTGTGTAAAACATGGACTCATTGGGATAGAAACAAGTTATAAATCATTCTAATGATACCTTGCTGGTTCTACTACATACAAAATTTATGAAACGACCAACGTAATGCTTTCGCGATGTCTTAAAAAATTCATTAATAGAATGTGCAGTTTGTTATCCTAATACAGATCACATGTTTATACATACGTTTCCACATTTATGTCTTTGACCATCTGCTTGCTGTGCTTATCATAATAAAACGAGTGTGGGTCTACCACTTCATCTGAATTCCTGCAAAAGATTTCTTGCTTGTCCATTCATATACAGAAGTAATGATAATACATTCGTTTATCGCAATGACAATGACTTATTAAAGTACTTACATTACATCTTCAAAATAGTTTTCGTCTTTACACTGAACTACCCAGATAATGGCAGAAACATTCATTATTACACAAATATAACCACTTAAATGCTTCATGATCACTAGCAGATCAATTTTAAGATATATAGTACTCAATCTAAGTAGAGGTTCAGTTTGTAGACAACTCTAAAAATATTGATGTCGTCAATTGTTCCGTAACATCGCTTATAGTTTTCATTAAGGACACTGTATGCGTTTACGACAGAGACAGTTCTTGTCATAAAACTCGTATTTTTTTCAATTTGTATTCCAAGTAAGCGGTCACAAGTCACGCGTGCTACCTACAACAAGTGGTTTAGTTTAAATCACAAAATGTGGTAAATTACTGTTGACAAAACAGTGATACCATACCAAAGATACCAAATCATTGAACTATAGAATAACATGGACCTAAAGGACGGTGCATAAAGTATATACTTTAGGTCCACGAGTTCGTTGGGCAACATGAGAGTATGAGTCTCGGAACGCCATCTTTGGATACTTGTATGAAAATGTATATCCGGATGTAATCAAAGAAAAAATAAACCTAACCTAACCTAGGTCCATGAGAATACTGGAATGCGAACATGGTACGGAAAACCAGAAAACCGTGGACGGGCCGGGCCGAGGAAAATTAGTTGCATTGGTGCGTTCAACAGATTTTACTCGGAAGTTGTACGTTCGTTTTAGTGATCTTCCAGGGAGTGATTGGAACAACCTACATCGTCGCTGATTGGTTGCCGCCATTTGTGGCAAAATCGGAAGTAGACAGAGAAAGAAACTGTAAAAAAGAACGAAACTGAAATATGCATAGGAAGAAATAGATAAACAAGCAGCTTGGAAAGCATACGATTTAATGAATGTTTAGGTTATGTTATTTTGCCATAAATGACTGAGGTTATACCGATCACTCCCTGGAGGATCACTATTTCGTTTATTTCGTTTCCTCCTTGAGCGCCAATCTAGCGGCCGCCAGTAGAACTAGGACGAAAAAGTCACACATTCTGAACAGGAGGCGGAACACCTGTCTACTACTCCGTGCGCCAGTGGCCAGGCTATTCACCTCTGGATAAATTCCCGGCGATGCCAGTTAGTTATCCGCCATTTAAATGCGCACTAAACAGTCAGATAGCGTACATCAGTTGACATCACTAACTGGGACTTTATTCGAAGGTGGAGAAATCGACCTACTGTCAGATAGTTTAAATTTACATTAATTTATTTAAGGTATTGTAATTATAATTCGAAATGTGGCTCTGAATTTATGAAAATTAAAGAATGATAGGTTAAAGCAGCATTTTGTAGTACTCAATATGCGTATCCCGTATTGTATATGCCTCCAGGAAAAGATGAGAAAAAGGTGTGTGAATTTTACACAGCAAGAGACAGAATTACTGATCGATATCGTAACGAAATATAAAAATATAATAGAAAGTAAGCGAACAAACGCGATGACGTGGAAGCAAAAGAGCGACACCTGGGATAAAATCCAAAATAATTTCAATGCGTGTACTAGCATAGTGCCGCGAAGTTCGAAAACATTGCGATTGAAATATGAATCTATAAAAAGAGAGATAAGGAAAAAATGCACCGCACACAAGTATGATGTATTCAGAGATGGTACCAGTGCAGAAAATTCAAGATTTCTGTTACCGTTCGAAGAAAAAGTCTTAGCAGTCATAAATTCCACATGCGATAATAGTATATACAGTGGTAAGAAAATAAAATAAATGTATATTATTACATATCGTGAAATGCTGTAGCGTAGTATTTATAACATTAATGACTGTTATGTATAGAGGATGAGATAGGCAACGAAGACATGCACATGGAGTACGTGGTAGATGAAGGTAAGGTATCTAATTTCTTCTATTAAAATCTTGTAATGTACACACGAATACATTATAGAATTTAGGTAACAGCACTTCAATATCATAATTCTATATCGTATCATGAAATTATATATTATACACAAAGGAGGAAACGTAAATGTTTTTATTTGTATGCATATGTGCAGACACAGAAACTTATATCCCCACAATACCGCAAATGCCAGCAAAACAGCAAACCGTGACATTGCAACCGCAAGGTATGTAAATATGTATGCGATTGACTGTGGCCAAACGGAATGCTCCCGCATAATTATAGGTTTCTATTTATGCATTTATAATATGGATATTATATTTTTGTAAATAGATGACATAGAGGAAATTGATGTGAAAATAGAAGAGCCGGACAGATCATCTTCTACACCTGAAGTGCAAAATGGTAAGGTGTATGTAATTGTATTCATACTTCGAAATGATATTATAACCCATATTAAAGTAATGTAAATATTTATATCATTCATTTTTGCAGAGCCACGGGTGAATGGAACCACAGAAAGAAGAACACAGACTTACCAGGAATTATTGAAACTCAAAATAGAATGCTTGGAATTGCAGAAGCAATTATTGACAGAAGAAAAAGAAGCAAAACTAATAATTAACAAATTAACCATCCAAAATCTAAAGGCGGATCTAGAATTAAAGCAATGTAAACTAAAAATAGTAAAGACACCCGTTCAGTGTTAAATACTTATTTTTATTTATCTTCTCGTCTCCTCTTTACAACTTTTCTTAAACTAATAGTGCTACTAAATGCGTTTTTTACCAGAGGCACAACCAGGACTTAATCTCTGGGAGAGCCGAGTTGATTATAGCATACAGCTCGCTGATGATATATATGGAATACTAGCCGTAGTTACTTAACAGTTTTAAACATATAAACGATTAAAGCTTCGTACCTCTCGATACGCTATAGGTGTTAGCTATACACTTGTAGGATATAGAAGTATTAAAGAAATTGCGGTGGCGAAGTGGGGCGGTTCGTGGATTGTGAATCGGCACACCTGCGATCGATTCACATGAGATAAATTTTTTTTGCAATTTTACAATGCCAACATCGTGCACGATGCGCTATTAAACGTGCTGAAAATTTCATCGAAATATGTGAGAATCTTTAGGTTTAGGGGCCGTCCATAAATTACATAACATGCATCTCATCAGGGGGTCTACATTCCCTGCTCTCCTTCATGTATCTCAACGATGGTTTTGCATGGTTTATTCTACATCATGCATTTCTTTGATGGTTTGGCATGATTTATTTCATTTTGTGGATTTCTTCGATGGTTGTCCATGATTCATTTCGTTTCGTCGATTTCTTTGATGGTTTTGTATGACTTCTGTCACTCTGTCATGCATCTCATCGACGGGCCTACATTCTCTCCTCTTTCCTTCATGTACTTATGTCTGCGATGGTTGCATGCTCGTGCGTGTTCTTCTATAGGTCGAAATTATCTCGATCAGCTCCAACTCAATAAGCTTTTGCTTAATTCCTTCCAGGCCGACCACACCGTTACGAACATAAAGTAGTTGATTGTTTCAGCTTTTCAGGTTCAACGTTACGCGGGGAATGGATTTAATAACATAATATATTTAAAAAGAAACTAGTGAAAAGTGATCTTGCAAAGTGATATTGAGTGAAAGAAGACATCTAAGGAAGCCTAGGTTAATTTATTATAGCATGAAGTATTTAAGGGCCCATGTAAAATTGCGAAGTATCACTAACTCATTAGCATTGTTGTTTGTTTAATGGCTCCTCATCTCGGATCAGGAGGTCACTGCTGCTTCCGTTTCCAGAAGCAAGTGACTCAGCATGGAATCGGTATGGGTGGATCGGGTTCATCCTCTGATGTTCTTGTCGAAACGGAAAAGTTTTGGGCGTAGGGGGTGTACCTTTTGGTACACTGCCTGCGTAAGTCACCCGGTCCAATGCCCAATCTCCGGGTTAGTCGGCTCAAGTCAGGTCACAGCTGGTGCTCCTGGCGAGTCGCACGGTGCAAGAGGAATCGCCTGGGAGGTGCCGGGCGCTTTTCCCTTTCGACTCGGACAGCAGGATGGTAGGTACTGCGCCGTCCAATACTCCTTTCATGCTTACCGTTCGTCTTTCCTTCTCTCCAGAATTTCTTTTAATCGAGTGATTGCTTGGCAAATCCCTAGATTCTACATCTAAACCGAAGGGATCGATGGAGCTTTGTTTCCATCCATCTCTTTGGTTTAGTAGGGTTTCATGTACAGGGAGATCGATGGAACTTTGATTCCATCTATCTCTCTACGGGTCTCGAAACGCAGCAACCTCCTCGTGGTGAGACCTGGTAATCGGTGAGAACTGAGCTGATAGCTGCGATTGTCAAATATTCTAGTCTGATATAAAAATTTCTTTAACTTGCAATACTAGGGTAAAGAGTACAATGATTGGCTACTTAAGCAAGAGTGTCACATAAATAATGATTTATAAATGTGAATTTAGTAAATTTGAAATGGAAATCAATATAAATAAGTACGAAAAAACCCCTAACAATCTGAAAATAGTTTATAAAAAAAAATCAAGAATGTATGAAAATATACAAGAAATGTGTTTCCTACGAAGAAATATAGTTATTGGCATGTTCAAGACAGTAATTGTTCAATTGGTTCGACAGTGATTGGCCGCTATTTGACACGTAATATAACCTAAAAGAAAATGTTACCTGATTTGGTAATAGATATAAGATTAAAATTATACAATAAAAATGGATGTATTTTATTATGTATGTATTTGTTGTGTTTGTGTCTGTTTTTAACAGGGGGCTAATTACTGTTTCACCATTAACATGGTTAGAAAAACTCACTAGCCGCCCGACCAATTACTGTCATTCAACATTATTCATGACAGTTGTTGGCCCCCGGTATTTTTCATAATATATGTATAATTTTAACAAATCAATAATTCTTGTATAAAATTTCAACTTTTATATATCGATATATATCGAATATGAGAAATATACACATCATAAATACATTAAACTATTCGCAAACTTTCAAATGTACTATTATGGTTTTTTTTATTAAATGGCTGTAATTTCCAAGCTTCAAAGCCGAGTCATCCTATTTGCTTTTATATATAATCACAGTATATAATGAGTGGAGAAATATTGATTACATCCGAAGCAAGAAAGTACAAGGAATATGAATATGTTCATTAAAAAAAGGCATAACATTGGTATTTCTTTATATTCATTTATTTCTCAAAATAGGGCCAACCACTGTACTCTTTACCCCTATGGTACAATGTAACTTGAAATCCCAGATAGCACAACGTCTGATAAAGTCTTAAAGACGTCCAGAAGGCGTCTTAAAGACGTCTTACGCCCGATTTCTTCACCTTCAGTAATCTTCCGGTTAGGGAACGACAAATTGGCTTACGGCCGATTTCTTCACCTTCAGTAACCATTCCAGTTAGAGTTATGTCCCACATAACTGCCAAATGATAGAATCCTACTGGTTTAGAGCATTTAAATGCTCTAAGCCAATTGGTCGTTCACTAACTGGAAGATTACTAAAGGTGTAGAAATCGGGGGTTAGAACATTTAAATGCTCTAAACCAGTAGGATTCTATCATTTGGCAGTTATGTGGAACATAACTCTAACTGGAAGATTACTGAAGGCGAAGAAATCGGCCGTGTACCAGACCCCAGAACACGAGTGCAGCCAACCAGCGTCGACAACCGATTCCGCGGCGACGCTGGTTGGTGCTGGTTGGCCTAGCTTGGCTAGCTTGGTTTGGCTTGACGGTGACGGTTCATTTCCCACTGTTTCCCACCTTGGCGTTGATTGATTGACGTCGCGACGCTATCGCGCGCATGCGTGGCGTTTGCCCACCGCTTTTAGCGGTACGGGCGTACGGGATTTCCGTCCTTCAAAATGCTTCAAAAGCTCATCAGCTCATGTATAGTGGGGCAAGTGTAATGCGCTGCATTCAGCTGCATTCTTGTGCACATGAAACTAAGGATCTCGGATCGAAAGCAACATAATTTTGTAAATTAAAATGGAAGTTTTGAACCATTTCGAACATATCGACGAGAGGTAAATGTTCTATACTTGTTCAAACTTTAAATGAATGAACCCTTTCTTATAACACGTCAAAATAAAACCGGAGCTGATGATGAATATAACCATAGTTCTCGTTTATGTAATTTCCTTGTTTAATTTTACAAACCTGAGAACATTACACAAAAGTAAACTCTTTCCGTAGTTACAAACCTGTTTAAAATCCTTCGCAAAAATAGAAAACCGCGCACTTGTTTTCAAACCGTAAGGTTAACTCGGTGAAGACAGTGTTGCAGTTTTCTCATCTAAGCATGAACATACTATATAATTGGACCCTTTTTCGTCAATTTTTGTACGTATTTATTATTTTATAGCGTGGATGAGAGCACAATTAGCAATGACAATGTCGGCGTGGTTCTAGAGGAAGCTGAAATAATAGACTGCGATACAGAAATAGAAACTGTCGCGGAAGAGGACAACATACAATATCAATTGTGTGAGGTGAACAGAAATGATAATGCGGTAGCGTATCGCGTGGTGCAAGTTGGTGACGGTCATACAAACAACGCCGAGTTATCAATAGCTACGCCTATAAATAATACAGTTCAAGTTTTGACATCGCCTATAAATGGTCAATTTTATGTACTTAGTAACGGTAACGAAGTAGTTGCCTCAGAATCTACAAGAACAGCCGCACCACGTGTTAAACTTCAAATAGATAATCCGCAGAATATTCTTACCACTATCAAAAAGGTGACACTTTCATCGCCCTTAAGGTGACAATAATAATGTTATAGTAGCAAATACCTTGAACTTTCATAATCATCTACAGAGGGACGAAAGACGAAGGGTAACCCATAACGAGGTAGAAAGACGCCGCAGGGATAAAATCAATAATTGGATATCAAAGCTTGGAAAGCTTTTGCCCGACTGTGAACAAAGCACGGCAGGGGGAGATGGAGATGTGAAAACAAATTTTGAATTGCAGGTGACACGATTTATACCCTACGCGATATGTATTTGTCGCCGAGTAATTGTTATCGCATTGTTTCGTTTGCAAAGTGCTTAGAAAGCTTTTTCCCTTACAGAGCAAAGGAGGAATTTTAGCTAGAGCATGTGAGTATATTACAGAGCTACGCGACGTACAAGAGAATTATTCGCAAAGCTTAGACGAAAATGCTCAACTATCGGAAGAAGCTAAAACTTTAAGACACGTAGTGAATCAACTGAGAATAGAGAACTCACAATTAAAGGCCCAAATTTCGAAAAGTACAACCTATATACTTGGTACGTAATTTTTCATAAACACATATAATAAATAGAGTGCAATTTTATTCAAAGTATCGTAAATCGAATTGTACTTGTTAAACTTAATATGTGGCAGACACATGCGATTCAGTGCAATAAAGTAATAGTAATGTAGTAATTATAAAATGTTTATTTACATATATTTAACTGAGTATATATTTATATTTTCAAAACAAGTGTAAACAAATTATGTAATTTCAACTGTACATATCATAAACAGTAATTATTTATAACATGAACGATAGAGCAAAGAGATTAATTTATTATTAAATCATTAAATTAGATATACAAATATACAAAACATTGCGCTATTTAATTCAATAATTAACCTTTATCCAAAAGTTATACGTCATTTAACTTTAATGTTACTTATTGCCTAGGGTTGTGTTGAAAGTTTTTCCGCTAACAAAGAGTCCTACGATATTTACACTTATAAAGTACAGTACCTAGTTATTTACACGAAACAAAGCGATACATTATTGTATCTGTCGTCTTTAACCGGTTAGCGTAGAATGCGCGTGCATATTAATGAGGTGCATTTATTTAATGTCGATCGTCAATATACACGTGCAGCTACTAATATGAAATACAAGGGAAAGTGTATGCGTTCACATATACATATGTATACACATATATACGCGATAGTCTAAGCTGTTATTACTGTACTGCCTAGTAGTATTATTGCTTCAAAGCACATTATTTTCACGTTTGTGCAGAATCTGTTTCGATATATCCAGAGTAACAGTACAAATTATTTGGCCTGCAGTTACATGAAAAGAATAGATATCAAGCTATTAGTAATGTATTTCCTAAAGTGTGGATCTCTGTCAGGATATGTGGATCATGGCCAATACAAAGAACGAATGTTGCTTAGAATTTTTTGTACAGAAACACATTGTGCGATCATCTGTAGTATTACTCTGGTAATTTGCAGCAGTTTTGCTCGTTTACTCGTGCCGGTGACATTCAACGAATGAGAAGTTCCGAGTTGCGTACTTAGTATGCAGTATTATCCTTTCAGCATTTATAAGTAATACGAAATATTCTCTTCTTACGTTTAGTCACACATTGGCTATTAGACTTTTGGGCTATTAGGTTCTTAGGTAGCAATGCTTATAGAGAAGTGGCGCTCGAACAAATGAGTATGTCCTATAAAAATAACTCTTGAACGAGTTAGGTCCAGCAAAAAATGTATCGCTTCTAATCTACACATCAACGGTTAGCTAACGCTCTCTGTACAGTTGAGTAGGAATCTTGCTCCTTCATTTTTTTTCATCATATTGTCCTCGTCGTATAGTAAATACAATGCCAGAAAATAAGCAAAGAAATACTTCTGTGTATTGTTTTTCTCTCGCAAACATTCTCCTCTATTAAATTACACATGTCCGGAGGCAGAGAAGCATGAAGAGTCTGTCGGTACAGAGTAACGATTATTCTTTATTTTCTGTAAACGTATATTTCGAGAATTACTTATACGTCAAGCATGACGAGAAACCATATGAACGAACAAAGACACACATATTAAACGTATTGGCAGTGTTGAAAACTTTCACAATCGGTGGATCAGGTTTTGAAACATTAATCGAGTCTGTGATAAAGTGTTACACAGATAACGCGTACAATTCGTTACTTTTTTACATACAAAACACAGAGGTTTTTGCTGGCTGACTGGCTCTGGTTACGATATACTCGTAACATTTCTCTGTACAAGAGTAGAAAAACTTCTGAAAGATATCTCCGGCGATTCTTCTCCTTAGAAACTGCTGCAGCAGCAGTAGAAAAGAGGCTTGATATGCGAATATTTACACGTTTAGTGATACATGTTACCGTTAATACTGTCTCCCTGTTGCGACGTAGAAATATAATTCTCCGTGCTTTTTACCAAATTTAAAATCTTCGTACAAACTACCGTGAGTATTTACGATTACTGCTTTAGGTCTACTAACTTTTTCGGCAGTAAAAGTACTATCTCGTGTTACGTTTTCTTTGCTTGAAATTCTTTTCTATAAATACGTGCTAATGATACGTTTCGCTTCACTGAGAGAGAAGTCTCTAAAGGTGATGCTACGGTCAAAACATTTCTAGTTTAGTGTGCACTCTAGAACACTATCTAGAAGATTCGCGGAACAGGAATACAGTTAAAAGATCGCCATAGTCTTCCACTTCGGAAATTTCGAATAGGCTGTCCTAAGCGAAACTCGGTTATACAACTTCGATCACACTTTTCTCTCAGTGCTATCTTCGTACCTATCCTCTTGTAGATATCAGGGAAAAACGGATTCCTCTCGTCAGTCTTTCGATTACCATAAAAAGAAACATGTGTATGGCCGTTACTATTCTGTTCATTGTTCACAACACTTATTCAAGCGGTCGCGTCTCGATAACACTAAAGTTTTTATCACTGTCCTTTGATAAGAGTGCGCGATAAGAGTGACTAGTACTTTCTCTTTAGTACCTCGAAAGCTCGCTAGTATGTAGCTTGCAACACCTATTATCTACATTTAATAACAAGTGTATTTATTTTCCTAGCTTATGCAGTTTTTTGCCTCAATGTTTATACTTTCTAACGTGACCACCTTTCGGTACTTGCCTCTTTACCATCGATCATTACGGGCCTCATCCACTGTCACAATGTTCTGTGTGCCGAAAGCTTGCATAAACGTTGCTTGTGCGCATATTCTCCTTCGCGTAGATTCAATCGAATTTAGTTGATAACATTTCGTGGGATTAAACTTTTATTTTGAACAAACAACGTTCATTATTTGCTAGGGAAATCTAAATAATAATACCTTGTCACTCCGTGCAGTGATTTTTCTGGTTCTATGACAATAGATCGTTTACGTAGAATCTTTCCATGAGGCAGTGAAATAAATAGCGACGGTGATGCAGACGTACATCATGCTCATCGAACTGTACGCTTTTAAATTAAATATAGAGCACTACGATTGGACTGGCGAAACCTATAGCATTCTGCTACCCTGTCAACAGGATATATCGATGTCATTGAGTCAGTGACAAATTCTGAAGTAATATTTAACGATTATTTAAATTAAATACCTTCGTTCCATACATCTGATAAGCGCTTAGCGTGGAGTACGATCTTGATTTGGTTCCGGTGAACATTATAAATGTCAAATATGGTCCGAGCGTGTCGGATCGAAGAGACGTTTTGCTAAAATTATTTCCAACTTACGATCGTGGGACAACGATTAAGCGCTTTTCAGCAGAGCTTTACAGGTCAATGTATGGCACGAAGGTAGGCCTGTCTCAGGACGGCTGAGGTCGAGTACTTTTTTTGCTGCTACCGAACGTGAACCAAGTGCCGACTTTACGTCCTAAAGAGTTCGTTGTGCCCTGTCCGACCATAGTGGGCATATCGTAAGCCGACTCTCTTTTGTACGCTTTGTCTGCAATTATTCGATTCAGACAATTACAATGATTTCACATCCTTCAGATAGATTCATATTAACGTTAAAATGGTCAATTGTTTTACGTACTGCGAGGTTTGATTGGCGGCCTGATCTGCTGCCTCCTCGCCGCGAGCCTGGCCAATTGTCTGGCTGCAGATGGAAATTCCAATCCATCGTTCCTGTCCTGGGCGACTAGTCTCCGTTCCTCCGACATGGCTGCCAACCACCGATGCTTCTCTTCCGCTGTGCGACAGCAAAACAGTAACCACTTGTCTCGAACACAGCTGTACACTTTTAGACAGTGTCTCACGGTTACTCCTAATTGGTGATCTTTAAACAAGCCAGTGCATACATTGTAGAACAACAGTATGGTATTGATTAAGCAATTAGGAGATCCACGGTCTTACCTTTCCCATCGGGTACGTCGATCACTTCGCTAGTGTCGAGATAAATCCGACCTTTGTACACGTAAGTATTTCGCTTTATAATATCCTTTTTACAGTAAACTAGTTGATGGTCGAACAAAAAGAGGGTGATGTTGTTTGTCCACATTCCAGTGGTGACTTTCACCGCTTCACCCTGATAAATTAACTGGGACGAGACTTCTATGAGATCCTCACCCTGCGACGTTATTAAGAATAACATGATCAGTATAAAAAAACAATCGCACCGTCTAATATCCAAAGCGAAGAAGCCAAAGTCGTCTCGTACCTCCCATCCTTCGACCCTCAGCTGCCACGCAGCCAATTTCTCGAGACTTTCCATCCGTCTTTTTCTCTCATTAATTAAAACTGCCACACCTCGCATCGCTTCCAGAGCTTCCTGGATCTTATGATAGTCCGGGTGCTCGGTCTTCGTGTATTTCAACAGTTCCGCCAATTGTAGCGGATATTTACATATTCGTTGAACGGGCGTTAACAAATAACCGTCCAACGGAATCTCTATCAGACCTCTCATTAGTCTACAGGCTTCGAAGAATTTGCTATAACGATTATGCTGATATAGTTCTTGCAACGTGGCGGTGGCCATTGGATGACTGTTACAGTACTCCGAGTACATGCGAAATCCTGCCCTCTGGAATGATTTCAACGACGGTTAGAATACAGCAAGGATTAACGCGAACGACAGCGATACAGTAAGCCCATTCGGCTGCTCTTACATGATTAAGGAAACATTCACCGACGCAACTTTTGTACGGAGCGCTCCAGTCGATCCGAGTCTCAAGCTCCTTCAGGAACTCGGACTGGAAGTCCAGCAGATCCTCGAGATTGATAAATATCGTCTCTATTTGATCCTCGGTGAACATGTCCGTGCGCCGTCGGCACTCAGCTACATAGCCTTCCGCGACGTCTCTCAGAACTTTAACGAAATCTCGCTCGGTCTGGACCAGCTCGCGAACTACGCTGGCTCTCACCTGCTCGTTCGACAGAAGCGAAACACTTGTGCGCCTCCTCAATTGGGAGTTGGAGGTGCCGCCTGAAACCATCGCCGCCAAGCAATCCTCGACGGTGTCTTCTTGGCTTACGCGTAACTGGGGGAAGAGAGTTTCAGTTTATTTTTCACCGACTCAAATGTGGTATGAACTGATTCGCGAAGAAGACAATGATGATTTACCCTAACAAATGCAGCCGGGAACCAGCCATGCTCTCCTCTACAGCTACCCCACCACCAGTCCTTGTCCAGGTTGTCCAGAACTTCGATCACGTCGCCAGCACGAAAAGCCAGCTCCTCCGGCTCCATCGCCACGTGGTCCCAAACAGCTTCAGCCAGGATCACGACTTCCTCGTCCATCGTCTGCTCGAAGGACTTCTTTCTGTCCGTTAAGGAAGCGATGGACGACTCGGAATCGGACATCATCTCGTCGTCGGACGTTCCACCTCTCCCGTCCTGTTCGTCCTCCGACAGGACATTTCCACCGGGCAACCTCGCGC
This sequence comes from Andrena haemorrhoa, assembly GCA_910592295.1. NCBI lineage: Eukaryota > Metazoa > Arthropoda > Insecta > Hymenoptera > Andrenidae > Andrena > Andrena haemorrhoa. The sequence goes on from OU342943.1 coordinate 11,776,743, forward strand.
CTGGTTTCAAACAGAGGGGATTGTTCTTATCACACGAACAAACGGCATGCACGAGCAGTTCGAGGCCCTGTTTTGGCGTGCATTCAGTTCCGCCGGTCGTTTGTATGTTTCACAGACTTTTAGCTCGCGGTACGAGACGAACATTCACATAGTCGAAAAATCACCCTGCAGGTATCCATCGTAGGCGTTGGCAGCGAAAGATTAAAAAAAATCGTTTATGATGTTTCACGGGGGGACAAACTAATTTTCTCGCTAGAGCTTCGCGAAAACTGTGCCGGGAATTTAACGATAATGGAATTGCTGACGTTAGAGGAGTGTCTTGCTCCCGCAAAGAAACGTTTCGCGAAGCTCCTCGAGGATAATTAGCTTCTACTGCGGCTTGCAAACAAAAGCGTATATTCACAGGAAGCAGTCCTTACGGAACGAAGAGATATATCAACACGTTTAATACAGGAGCGTATCCGCATTCCTTACTGTCAAAAACTCTTCTTACGGGTGCGTTCTGTTACAACGGTGAATGCTTTCAGACTTTTACAAGGGTGCATGCTAATTCAGAGCACTCTCGGAAGTGGTGTCTAGAGAGAAACTGGATACCATTGGAGTAGAAAGTGTGCACTAATCTTCGTCAACAGGGCTTGCTACCAGTGGACTTTCGTACCAACCAAACGAGCAATGCGTTAAACTAATTATCGTGCCGTATACTTTTTCGAGTATCTTCGAAAGGAAATCAGGTACGTAATAGGGCAAAGCGAGAGAGAATCAAAGCGCAATCATCGTAGCTTCCAGTTAAAAACGGTGAATAGAAGGCGCGGATCAATTGCTCGTTTGCTCGAGAGGAAACCGAAGAAGATGTCTACGTTAGAACTCGTAGAGTATCAGCCGGTGAAACCGACTCTAGATCGACGCGAGTGTTAGCTTTACCTGCAGTTTTGGTGCGCATCAAAGGTGATAGCTGATTGATACCCAGTGGCTGGCTAAGTGAACGCCTCAAATTTGTCCGAGAACTCCTCCCTTTCGCGTTACTGAGACCAGAATAAAATCGCTATTAATCTTCTTCCTCACCCTCGTACACGTTCGGGTAGAGGATCAACAAGCTTGTGTTTACGTATAAGCATCGATACAACATTCAGCAACGAATTACAATAGGTAAGTATATATATACACACGACAAGGTATACACGTGTATACAGAGTGGTTCTGCAAACTGACCTGCCTCGAGCAATCGCTCATTCCCTTATCCTCCTTTTCCATTATTATAATTAACCGCTGCCCACTATCGCCAGCAGCCATTATAGCCCACGATTGAATCAATCCACTAATCAACGCTAAAGTCGCCGGCCAAAGAGATCTTAAAGGCGATCGCGAGCAACGATTGCAACAATTGGTAATATTGGCATTTCTTGTTCTGTGTACATGCGAGCCGAAGCTACGTGGTTCTGTATGCAAAACAAATAAAAACGGCTTGTTCTTACGGTAGTATATGCCCGTCGTCGCGGAAGAACCACTCCGTACATTGTTATGCGTGGCAGATCAACTTGTTTTACGAGGAAAAATTGAAAGAAGGTGGTTTGTTATAATACCCGTCTACCTACCACTATTCTCCCTCGATTTACTGGAAAGGTTCGAGAATAAAGAATTTAAATTTCGTCAAGGACATTTTTCAAAAAGTTGTTGTTTTGATGATTGTCTAATGTCGTGCTATGATTCGCCCCGAGTTGGCAGAGAAATTGAAAAGAAGGGAGAAGAACGACGTAACGGCGAGCCGTCCGTGTAGCGCCCGCCCGAATATCGGCAATTCGATCGCTCGCTCGGGGAAAAGGGGGAGAAACAACGGTAACGAAGCACCTGGACTTTTCCATCGTTTTTGGGGCGGCAGTGTCGCTACGATTTTCACGCGTTCGTCACGACGAACGCGATTGCGCGCGAGTGTCACCCGCGGAACTCGAGCGGTCGCCGTACACGATAATAGCAGTGAAAGTCCGAGTAGTAATTGAAATGTCAAATATTCGGGATCGTACGTATGTATATTCTCTGGCAGGGCGATCGCTCCGGAAGTTTCCAGATTTCTCGTTAGAAAGCCGCAGATGGGAAATAGTCAATGAGGCGTCGGCGATAAAGGGTGCGAGGGCGCGAGGATGAATTCACGATCGTACTACGCACCTTCTCGGCGTAACGATGTCATGGGAGGAGTGCCTCGGACTCAGTCTGGGAGGCCTCGTCTTGATAGGTGAAGGAGTCGACAGCATCCTTCGATAATTGTGCGCGTGGCTGTAGCCGGACCTCGTGTCCCACTGTAGTAACCTCTGACCTCCTAAATCACTGTTCGTTCTTCGTACATGCTGGTGCCTGGACGTTCGACTCTGCAGATCCGCCTGAAAGTGTTACACATCCTTGTTAGCGCTCGCGTCTACGCTAATTTTCGTTGGATAGCGAGGATGCGCGATTCTCCTGGGCGTGACGCTAAACCGTGTCCTCCGGATAACCCTGCTCCCCACCTTTCTTTTTATAGACACGTTCCATCGGATTTCGTGAATGCGGAGGCGCACGGAGACCTGTAGCAGATTCGTTACAGTCACAATTTCGCGATCACGCGACAGAGAGATTAGCAGTTCACCAATTAGAACGTACGCGATGACGTTAGAGAGCAGGCCTTCGTGATTTTAAACGCTTTTCTTTTGTCGTTTGTCATTTTCACTTTCTAACGACAGAACAGATTCGGCTGGGAATTCTTGGATTTGTTTCAGTGGCGTGTTGGATTTTTCACTGTGTCAGGTTTAAGATACACTTTCGGCGAAAGTAATACGGTCGCCTTCCTCGAAAACGATCGTTCCGTCGTGCAGATGAAAACGAACTGTATGTACGTAGACGAAGACGGCGGCGGCGAGCGAGCAGCTCCGATTCGACTTTAGCGCACGATTCCATAAATCGTGCTCGCTCGGGCGAACAACTCGATATCAACTAACCAGGACTGTGCTTCCTCTCCTCGTATCCTGACTAACGCGATATATTCTCTCGCCGCCTATCAGCCACAGTCAGTGGTCTGTACGAGCGTGGCTAAACCGTATACAAACGTGAGTAATGCGGGTTATTGTGCCGAAGGAAACAGTCATACGCGCGGCCTGATAATGACTACAAATGCGTGATGCTCTTAATAGCAGTGACAAATCACGGCCAAGAGAGAGTAGCGTCGCGGCGAGGATAAAAACTGCGCGAGAAATTAAACAAAAAAAAAGTGACTCGCTTCCAAACGTTTATACATATCACTGTAACCCTTTGTGACCACTGATCCTTAATTCTAGCTGCGATATCCGCGTAATTATTAGCGTTTTGGAGTGAATTAGATGTCGTTAAGTCTAGCTACCGACGGAAGAATGTTTTGCGTTCGTAAATCGCGATAGAATCAAATTTTATTGAAATGCTTTTTATGCTTTTAAGTACAATCAAGTGCAAAACAGTTTTCCTTGGTGTTGCAGTAGGTTCGATTGATTACGTTCAGGCAGAGTTAGACACGTGCAACAGCGCGCCGAATACTCAAAATTTCCTATGGTAGGTACGAGGTCCTACGTTGCGCGCCGAGCCATAAAAATCGACCCTTGTAAAGGTGGAATCAGACGGCGCGTGAATCGGCGAGCTTGCTCGGCGATTCGGCGATTCGGCTTGGCGAGCTCGACTCGACGATCCACGACCGATCAGACGGCGCGTGAATCGGCGATTCGCGCGCAAAGATCGCCGATTCACGCGCCGTCTGATTCCACCTTAATGGTGTTCTGTAGCGCGCGTTGCACGTGTTTAACCGTGCCTTTAGGTACGGGTGAGGCGACAGTGAAGCTTCTCAGGCAACACCGATGTTATTGGTATAACACTGGTTAATATAAATGTGAATACAGCGTGTAGCGGGAAACAGGGCATAGAGCGGCAGTCTTTACCTTAAACTTGTCGATCAGTATCTGGTTGATGAGCTCGGACTGGGGCCGTGATTTGTCGGCGACTCGCCTACGAAGGGCTGGAGGGCTGTCCGTCTCGTCTTGGACGTCCGTATCGTGGGACTCGGAGCTATCACCACCCCCCATCATTCCACCACCACTGCCCCCAGTCAATGCTCCACCAGATACCATCTGTATCGTTTATACAATTCATTTCATTATTCGTACTTTCCCGTGGTGCCCTTCGACTGGCGCGACGCTTTATGCCAAGGCAATATTCACGGGGGACCTAATTATCTTTAATCCCCGAATGGAAGATTTAAAAGAACGGGATACTATAAGTTCCGATGATCCGTATGGCTTCCAGCTTCGATATTATCCCTCCCTCTTTTTAAATGGAAATGCGGACTTAGAGCTAAAGTACACCGCATCTAATTTCGAACGTGGCATTCCCTTACCTCGATCTGTATTCCACTGTCCCCGCTATTGCATTTCGCATTCCTAGCCGCCTTGCTGGCCTTTTTCCTTTCCTTGCTACTTCTCCACACAAGAGGACCGAACCTGCGGTAGCGAGTTTCAGCGTTATTATTGTACATTCGTTTCCCTTTTAAAGGGCGCCAGTTTCTATGGGGAAAAAAGCGGGGCCGGGGAAAATGTGCTTAACCTACCGGAATTTCTGATCGTTGCTGGTGTCCTCTTTGTGCTGAGAGGACTGCTCGACGACAATCGACGGTGGTTCCCGTTCCTCTTCCTCGTCCAGGGGGCCAGATCCGTCGTTATCGTCCGCCGGACACTCGCTCTCGTTGCTCTCCTTGCTGCCCTTTTTGTGGAACCTCAGGGAGAAGCTCTTCCTGAATTTCTGCAGGACGCTTTCCTGCTGGCTCTGCGTGCTCGAGCGGGAAGGATTCTGAGGCCCGGAAGTGGCCACGATGTTGGTGCTCAAGTTGGAGGACTGCTCTTGGAGGCGCGAATGCGAGACCAAGGGAATTGTTGCCTCCGCTAGAGGATGCTCAGTTGTTACGTGACCGGTCGTCCCCTCGTCCTCTTCGTCACCCGACCACTGTCGACTGTTCAAACAACACAGTGACGAATTATTATCGCTTCCTTACACCGTTAACGATGTAACTGCTATCAACTTCATCCTTGGCACCGAGAAACACATCCAACGAAAAATCGATTATGTACACTCGGCGAGTTTTGCATTCCTTTCAAACCTCAAGGTTTCGTTACGGGGGGATTCTCGTCTAACAGCCCCAAAAGTAACTGATATTTAAGAATTTTGTTTTAAAAAAACTGTTGGTCATATTGGATTAAACTGTTTTTGGATATAATCAGGCATCTTTAAACTTGCAGCAAATATTTTTTTATATCGATTCTTCTTATTATTTATTAATTATTGTGAAATCTTGTCCACCTCTTCGACGATGTAACTCCTGTTGGCGAGATGTAGCACCTATCACAGTTATCTGATTGCAAAAGAAATGGAAGTTTCTTAAAGTTAGATAGTTTGCGCTGGGATTGGTCCACTTTAAAGAAAATAAATGAAACATTGAAAGAGTTATAGCTTGAAAGAAAAAGTAAGTTTTTTCCTTAGACAAATTTTTCATATTATTCTTATATCGACGAGAAACGTGTAATAAATAAAAATTAAAATTTTAGGTCCAGTACCAGCGTAAATTATTTAACTTTAAGAAAATTGTCTTCTTTTTGCAATCGGATGACTGTGACAGGTGCTACACCTGACGCCAACATCGTCGAAGGGGTTAACACGATTCCACAATAATTAATAAATAATAAAAAGGATCGACATAAAAAAATTCTACAAGTTTAAAGATGCCTCCTTATATCTCAAAAGAGTTGAATGCAATATTAACAATAGTTTTTTAAAAAAAAATCATAAATTTTGGGGGTTGTTAGACGAGAAGCCCCCCTTATAATCTGTCTGGAAAACGGAATTCTTTCAAATATAAGATGCAACGTAATATACTCCTCCGGAAATATTCAAGTTTGACTGTCAAGTTCCGTTTGAAAAAAAAATTCTTACTATCCGACCGCTTCGATACTTGACCCGTTTTTTGAATGGTTCGCAAGGTTCGATTAAATGCGAGGCCGAGACATCGATCGATTCAATTATTAGTTTAATCAATGGCCCATTGTGATCGCGGATGGAAAACAATTTACGGGCCGCAGGAAACTTAACACCGCTCCTTCCTGCTGCGACTCCGCAGGAGACTCGCCGTAAAATTGATAGATCACGAAGGTACGCCTCGCGTCTGCCGTCTCCAATTTATGGAGCTGAACACCGGAGTGCAGCAGCTGACGAGATGACTGGCCGGAGCTGCATAACGGAAACGACGCCGTCACGAAGCAGCCTCTGTCTGTCAGGCCACTTTGGAAACGGAAACCCGCGGTTTCTCAGCGAAGATTTCGAAAGCGTTTCGCCGCCCGGCCGGTGTTCGATTACAATTTCTCGAACTGCGATTGTGCATCGCGTTCCAGGAACTCAACCGAACGATTTATATGTTGGGGCCTCGCTCAGCTATCGTTAAATTTTATGGTAATTAGGCGGACCTTTTTAATTTAGGACGCCACCAGCGGTGAAACACGAGTCTTAGAAAAAGGCCTACGTATAAAGGGTGATTTACATGGAAACAGAACACTCTGACGAGTTCTTTATGTTTAAAGGTGTGCGTAAATTCTTCAATGCTCCGAGGTTTTAAATCCTTCGAATTTCGTGTAAGAGAAGTATGGTTTTGAAAGAGAAACGTCGATGGTTTATTTCCGTCCGAAGACTAATGACTTTTGGAAGAATAATAATCCTCGCCCCTCGTTAGCCTGATGAAAGCATCAAAGGAGGCAAGTAGAATGTAGATGTTCCGTTTCTGCTGAACCTGTATATTTTTCTACTACTCCTAACAATATCCTGAATACCTCGAGGTAATTAACGCACGACTCTTATTAGCCGTAATTACATCGAGAAAAAATAGTTTTTGCCTTGGAAACGCGAAAGCGGTAAATCCAGAGCGTTAACGGGGGCGCAGTTGTTATGATTTTTCATTCTGCTGGCGTTTTTTCGTACGCACGTTTTTTCGTACACCGGTTTTTCTCCGCGTCAGATTAATGGGGAAACATTGCGCAGCGTCACGTACCACATCATGCAGACGATTCCGATCGATCCTCTTCCCCTTTCAGAGAAATGCTTATCCGGCTTTCCTTATTCCTCGTTGAAACACCATTTTAAGCCCCTTAATCCTCCTATCTCTCGAGACTCATCATGAACCCCTACACACTTCTTCCTTCACTTAAACTCATTTGAATTTCAATTCTTGGCACAAAACAGATAACGAGACTAAAAACTATCTCAACCGCTCAAAAAAAAAGATCGAAAAAACTTGATCTCCATTTACCGCTGTTTATACCAAAAACGAATTCTCATTTCACCAACAAGTTTCCACTAATACCGGTCACTTTAACGCGCTAAGGCCCACGAAATTATTATGCACACCAAGAACCACTCGCAACCACTTTTAGACAGGAAATGCGTCGAGTGACGGTCTGCAGGCGACTGGAACCACCGGATGATACACGAAACCACCTTTGTCCGCATGCGTTTGTATGCGAGTGACGCTTGTAGGCTTATACGATTCGTGGCACAACGATATTCATGGAAACCTTGCTGAGCACCAGAACACCTTCCACTTTGAATGTCTCTCCCCAGTGCACCAGGAGCTTCAAGGAGCAACCGTCACTTGTTGATCCAAGGAAGCGATCACGTGCGCCCACATTTTCACACACGACTACCTTTCAAGTGAAAAAAAGAAAACCGACAGCTCTAGAACTAGTCGAGTTTTAAAAAACAGTGCTCACTATAAGAACAATTTTCGATCTTCGCTGCGAAGACCAGGTGCTGGGACCGTCGAGCGAGGGTGGTAGGTGGACTAGTTGGCGCGTTTCGACGTACGAGTGCAAGTGTATCCGTGGAGCACGAAGCTACTTCCCGCTCTCAGGGAGGAGGAGCGTGCGAAAAGCTAAAGGGGCACTCTCGAAAATAAGAAAATCGCCCGGTACCACTCTTGCACAGGAAGTGCATTGAACGACGAGCTGCGGGCGACTGAAGGCCTCGCCGGCCACACAGAGGACCAACGCCGCTCACGTGTGTGCGTGTCGGGGTTTGTGTGCCAGTGCACCTCATGAACTCTTCCGAGAACAGATTTCAAGGGTCGCTTCAGGTATAAACGGACGGGCCGAGGGTTGCTCGTCTCTCCCTCCACCGTCGCTCTTTTTCCTTCGTTCCTCTCCTTCCGTCGCGTGTTTCACCCTCGCTCCCTCCTTTTTTCTCTCCCCATCCCGTACGTTCGGGGGGTTCGTGGGCGGGAGAGGAGCGGCCAAGAAGAGCCGTCGGTCTCCACAAAAGGTACCATTTATCCATTGTAGTGACAGTGGCCTGCTGCTGCTCCTCTCTCGTTCCCCTTTTAATCGCCGGAATTTTTACTCTCCCTTCAGGGACGCGCCACCTTCCACGTACAAATTTGACACGGTGCACCTACCACGCGTTCCGTCGTTCTTGCTAATCCCTGTCGGCGTCCTCGTTTCCTCTGTTCCCCGTTTTTTGCCCCTTACCCGTGTCCGGCCTCTCGTTTGTTGGCCCGTCTCCGTATCCATGCCACGCTCTTCCTCCGATCGCCGATCGACTTCCAGATTTCTAGGTGTCTAAACCGATTTCTAGATTTTCCGTTCCGATAAATCGTGCTCGGCTTGCCAGCTCTTTTACGCGATGCCTTGTTCGGAAGATAACTCTTCACTGATGAAGACAAACACTCGATGCTTGATATTCCCAGCTCGTAAGATGTTCTAAAAATCCCACGAACCGCGAGAATCTGTAGCCCAGTAATGGCTAGAAGGTTTACAAGGGTCTGATGCGAATCGCCGCGAATTTCTGGAAACTCGCGAAGATTTTGTAAAGGTGGGTACTATGTACGCCACTAAACGGAAGCTCGGAAACAGCGGTCACGTTCGTGACATTATTATTTTTCATGGGGCACTAGTCTCTTGGCAAACTCGCCAGTCGTTCCCCCCCGATTTATAACTTGTATGCGCCAGAGCAGGTGGCACGGATGTGCCATAACTTACATTCTTATCGATCTGTGTACAAACCCCGCATCAGCGCACGCGGGTGTTACACCCTCGAATTTTGACGGTATTGCACAGACGTTTGGAATGATGAAATTTGGTCGTTGAACCGCAAGTTTCGTAATCGCTCGTGCGGAAACTTCTGATCTAATATCGCGAAAGGATCGTGACGAGGTCGCAGATTGTAAAGTGCGGCAAGCTCTCGAGCACTTGGTCTGAAAATATTTTTCATGCAGGAATTTTTCGCGGAGACTGGGAATTTCAGGGAAAGGGCCGATAAAGAGAAACTTCATGATACTTCTACACGATTGATGGAAAGTAGGAAGTTTCCTGCGCCCGACGAGGCAGTCCGGGGTAAAGTTTCGCTCTTGAATAGGTCGCGAGATGAGTTGAGGCCGCAGCGGAGCCGAAGAATATTAAAAGATGACACTCCTCTTTGAAGAGCCTCTCCAGACTCGTCCATTTTTTTCTGCGACGAATTACAAAATAACCTCGCTGGTAGGATTAAATTATTCCCCGGCGGAAGAAGCTCCGGGTAGAAATGCTGCGAAACGAGCGACTTCGGGAACAGCGATCAGACTTCGAAAAGACAATTAAAATCCCGTGAAAGTGATCGCTTGAATGCTCGGGCCGCAGACGGTGATTTACATTCGCGCGGAAGTATCGTCGGCATCGCGGAATCTTTAATTGGATTCTGCCGAGGAGCGATGCTTTCTTTTTCTCTAAATCCGTTCCATCGCCTTGGAACCGGGGGTTTGAGCGCGAAACATTCGTGTACGAGCGAGGGGAAGTTTCGTCGCGTTAAACGGAGCGAAAGTGGAAGCGAAGCGACTCGACCGAGTTAAGAAAGGGGAACTTGCTATGTCCTGAAACTTCGAATTAGAATAATGCCGAGCCACGGCTCATTGTTGGAACTGGCGAGCGGTGAAAAGTTTCGCGGCGAAGTGGTTTAACGTTCCACTAAATTATTACTAACTCCGCGGAATTACCTACACCAGCAGATTGCGGAATGACAGTTAAAAATTCATCCGCTGTGCTTTTAAATCTGAGAAATATACACGAGGTGTTAGCGATTCAAGAATTAAAGACATCTCGCCGTGGTCTCCGCGGCAAATATTCCCGAGGACAGTAGCTTCTTCGTGGAACGTCCGCGGGGAAAATTCCCTGGCGAGACGAACCGGAAGCAAAGGGGCGCGTCCGTGAAACTGGAGAAGATGTCGCGGGAGATCCCCCATTCACGTTGTAATTAGTGCAACGACCGGATGAATGTTCGTCCAGTTACAAAGTCGATGGCACCGTGGCGGGTCATTCGAAATAACGTCTTTATTCTTGCCTCGGCAAAGAACCCTAGCTGCGAGACACGCCGAAGGGATCAAGAGGTCACGTTGGAAAGCGGGAAAGCACGAGGAGGCACTTCAAACGAATCTGAACGCGATCATCCCGGCCCCTTTGATCTATGCTTCTGCTCTTCGATGAACTGCTTTTTTCCAACTATTTTTAGCCCCTCGTTGCTATCCCCCCCTTCGCGTTATCGATAATCCCGCAAAGTGGAAACCACTGTTTTCGGCGAGCGACATTCTTTGTCCCCGTGACATTTAAACTTGTCAGTTTTTTTCCAAGAGGAGGGAAACACTGAGATTAAAATGTTCTATGATACGTTCGGAAGTGATTATCGAAATTTTTTTCCTACAAGAGATTCTCACGCTACCCCGCTTGCCTTCTCTTTCCCCTGCTTATTGATTTGTATCCTCTATGCAGCCCAGTGGTGCAAGTCGATATCGTTAAAACTCACAAATAAACGTACTGAGAGCAAATAAATTGGGCGTTTATCGTGTTTGTCTCGCGCGAGAGAAGCCAATAGCGCTTCTTCAATATTTGCCTGCACAATAATTTTGTTTGAGGCAAACACAGCTTCCTGAAACTGGAAAATCTTCCCGGGAAGCCCACAAGCCATGGTACGAGCAGGTTTCATAACTTATCTCGCGTACCCCAGGTGTTTGTGCGAGACAAAGTGACGGGGGGGCGAAAGGAGAGGACAAACGCAACCAGAAGAGACGTGGAACATCGACCTCGTCAACGAGGGCCACACACTTACTCGAACGTACTACATAATGTATGTCACATAGCATTACTTCCTATTATAGCAACAGAAGTAATGCTACGCCTCTCCGTCTTCTCCGAAACCGCTCGATCCACTCGAGTCAATGTGGCTCGAACAATTTTCCGGCTGGTATTAACATTTTATTTTGCCTCGTGTCTCAACATTATCAATCACTGATTTTCTAAAAGAAAGTTCGGAATAAGTAACTTCAGGGATGAAACGGACGTCGCGGGAAGAACGATTCAGGAGACAGACACGAGAGCTGAGGGCCAAGACGCTTTTTCCACGCGACCCGAGCACCGATAAAATCACTCCACCGCGATGTCCCCCGAGGTCCCAATGAATTATAATGTTGATTAAAAAATAACTCACCTTTCTACATCGCGATCCAAGAGGGCCGGCGTGCTCGACGCTTTGATACGCCTCTGCGCCTTGCTCAGCTCAGGAATTCGTCTTCTATCCTTTCCCGCGTACGCGCTCGAGCGTTGATCGTGCAGCGGCTGCAACAGAAACATAATCGGAATTATTTTACACGATTCCACGGTATAAGTTGCGCGAAGCCCCGATCAAAATACTAGATGCAATAACCCGCTGATAACCTCACGCGGGAAAGTAGCGAGCCCGTCGATCTTTCCCATGATTCGACACGCACGAATGCTCCCGATCGCTCCCATCTAGACACGCTTATCGAAAGGAGTCTATAATAGCTGAATATTCGATCGAGTATCTCGTTAGCGAATTATTTCACAAGTGGAGCGCCGGTTAGCCTCGATATTACCCCTGACTATGGTATCGCGCTTCTATTTACGTTCAACTCCAACGTTTCTTCTTACTGGCCATGTTGAACAATGGGATGCGGCTGGTAGCAACCAAGCTGCATGCTACTGCACGCTTATGACGCGATAAGGGCGCTGCTACTCGAATACATTTGATTTAATAATCCACTTATCGTAGACAGAATTTATTAGGATGGCTAGTAAAGGTAGCAAGATTATTTCAAAGCTAGCCAACTGCAGGGAGGTAAATGAGATAGCCAGTCGACCGGTATTCAATTCGCAATTGCCTTGAATTATTTAATGCTCGCCCTATTTCCAACACGTATATATGTATTTTAACCCTACACTGCGCACTATAGACGATCTGACACACCACCTTTGAGTTCAAAATACCTGAAAAAGAACCAGAGACATTTTTTCTGCATTGAATAGGTACCGTTAATTTGTGGAAAATGCAAATCATTTTCATTTATAAAATGTAAAAAATGTTGCTTGCACTTTCAACTGGACAAAAATAATAATTGTTTTGTAAAATTTCATAATCAATAAAGCACATCATTAAATGTAACTGAAAAACATTCACACGTAACCCAGAAGTTTTCCCGGGTTCACAGGCGAAAATCTACGTTAGAAATTATTATTTTTTTAACAAAAGAAATGCGTAGTGTAGGGTTAATGCTTAATGGATGTTCATAACATTTTAGCGAAATAACACCCAGACACTTAGCCACTACTCTTTCTTTACTCCACTCTAACTTCTACTCTCATCTTCTTCTAGGCACCCTTTTCAGTATTACATTACTTCTCCAACGTTTCCCAGCTTTTAAGGAAGTGGGATAACGGTCGGTTATTGCACCAAATTATTCATCCTGGATAACAGCGAGTTATTTAATCGCCTGCCAACGTATTTAATTAAGTCTTTAAGATAGATAGGAGTCAAGCTATTTTACTCAATTTCTGGTTCTGAGCTTCGATGCAATGGAACACCACCGAAATGGAGGTAATTTCGTCAATGTGGCCCATGTATCGAGGCAGTTTCTTCGCTGCCACGAGCAACGGCAGAAAATCTGTGCGTCGCGTACATTTCTCGGGTTCCTCGCACCGCAGAAATGAAAGGGGTGCAAATGGCACGATGCCACAAAGCTTGATTATATGTACGACCATCTCCTCGGCTGTCACGACGTTCTGCTAATTAAGGCCCGCTCGTTCAGGCGACGTTTTTACGCACTATAGTATAATATTTTAATAAAACTTCCGACGGCCCGCAGTCACGAACGCGTCGCTTAATTAATGTCTCGCAACAAACTAGCAACAAAGAAAAAGAGAACGGCCCAATTATTTTTAAAATATCGCTCCTACTTGCTCGTTCTCTGGTCGTGCAGCTTCCTCTGCTTCGCGATAACATCGCGAGGAAATTTTTTTCAGAGCGTTCGAAGGAGAATGGTAATTGGGTTACCGGTTACAGTGAAGAAAACAAACACGTACGGACCTATTGCGAGATTCGTACGAATTCGGTGAAGCATCGAGCTGTATAAAGTGTCTTATAGAGTATCAGTACCGTGTCTCTCTTAAAATTCACGACCAGACAAACGTTCGCAAGAATGGAAAGCAGAGATGCGTTTTCAAAGAAAACTGTGGTATGTACGTGAGGAATGCGCGATGTGTAAATCTGGGAGAGTGCAGATAAGTGTGAGTGTCGCTAGAGGGCATGAGGGAGAGAGAGCTTTAACAAAACATAACAAAAACTGTGTGTGTTTCTCTTTTTCGTGGATCCGTTCTTGCGGGGTAACTTCGTAGAACGATCCGGGGAATGTATTTCATACTTTCGGTTGGTGATTCAGGCCTCGATTCGGGACCACGTACCGCGGCGTCCCGCAACAGAGGCAAACACCGTCAATAAATGTTTTCCGAATGGCAGGGTTTGTTTCGTGGCCGACATTTTGCGGTCCAGACGTTTATAAATTTGAATTTGAACGGTTCGCTCCGTACGCCCTCACAAAGACCAATATTTTCATTACGCGCCCATTCCGTCCGGTTTCGTTGGCTCGCTTTCGGCCCCCGGTGTCCGATCCAACTTTTGAATCTGTCTCCGTGGTACGTGTGCACTTACAAGGATTACCGCGTGCACCAGCGATAGATAGGTACATACTATCGAACTACATCGCGTCGACCTTAATTAAAAGTTTTAATTAAAGGTTAGCACGAATCCTCGCATGGTATGTGCATATTCAACGGTGTAAAGTATCTTTTGCGGTTCCCGCCTCCGTTCACCGGAATATTCCTTTAACGCGTGTATTCAGTATCAGGGCGCTGCTTCTTAATTAGGAAATTCGCGACTTTTCTGGCGTTTCGTTACGATCGAGTTCGGCGTAACGGGGTTACGACTTAATCAGTTTCTTGAATCTGCACTGCACGTGTTTACTTCACGGACGTTGCATCGCTTCGAAGAAATTCACTGCGAAAGTTTTTAGGGGAGGTTTTAGAGGAGCCATGTTTCGAAATTGACACAACTTTTGGGTATCGATAGACCAGTCGATCGAATCACAGTCTCCTCTTCCCCTGTAATACTTTTTGAGATGCCATCGTGGGCTGAAGCTTTGAAGCTTAAATAGTTGAGCCAAAAATACGTACCCTCTAAGGTCGTCTGCTTTAGATATACGTAAACGCTTCATCGAAATTCGAAACGAACGTATTTCAGTGTTTTTTGCTTAGCCACGGCAATTCTGAGTGCATCGAGTAAAGTAGACAGGGAACACTGAACTTTTGCGAAATTTGCTGCTCAATGAGATTGACTGCCCTGGTATTCTAGGTCTGGTGGAACTGAACGATCAGGCTAGGTCACTCCGGTACAAACACCTTTTTCATATCAGGTTCTTTAGATCGAATCTGGCGGAGACCGACCCGATAAACAGAGTCTGCAATACAGCTAACCAGCTGGCGTTAAACGCTAATATTTTTGCCGACTCCCTGCGCACTTTTAAATCTAAACATTTTGTCTAAATTAAGTCCTGATTAGCTGTGGGATATCTGCGATGTCAACCTCCTATACCTAAGGGCTTTATTGCTTACTGCTTTACCGCAATTTTTTCTCTGTATAAGTGGATTTTACTTCCGTCAATTAAACTATTATTATTATTAACTTGAAGGTTTCCCCAGAGGGCGAAAGAAGCTGAGGGGTCCCACGAAGAGGGCAACAGGCAAAAAAGGCAATAAATGGAAGTAGAATCAGTCGAGCAACCGTTCGTAATTAAGAGACCGGGACAATAGCATCGAGACATTTCGGTGCACTGAATTCCTTCGCCGTGCACCGAGTGACGCGGACAATGCTCGTCCTCGAGGAGTCAAGTGACTTCTCGACCTCCCTTTGGATACACCGCCTCGGACAGAAATGTGGTCCAAGCTCGTTTAGAATACCGGAAGGTGTATACATCGTCGATCGATATTTTGTTGCCACCAATGTCTTCACCTGAACCCTGGCAAACTCTATTTCGCCCGAAACGCTGTAAGTATTCTAATGTGCATGTTGTGGCGTATCTCTTGAGGGGTTATACCTAGATAGGAAGCCGAAAAGAGGCGAATGTTTCTGAATGTTTTTGAAAAAGCGGAAGCATATTTTTTACAGAACTTTTTGCACTTAAAAGAGCAACATTTAAAGAACATTCGGTAATTTTTTTGTAGAAAAATATTTACGTTTACAATAAAAATACAACGACATCCAAGAAGTCTTTTTAAAAACGGTGAGCAAGATATCTCAAAAACTGCACCAATCTGTCTGAAATTTTGTGAGCTTATTTTTTATATAAATATCTACTGAATGACGGAGGGATTTTTTTTCCACTGTATAGTTTCGATTTTATCAACGAAAAATGGCCATTAGTGATAATCATGAAGCCATGTTTCGTTGATATAATCGAAACTATAGAATGTAAAGTCCTGTAAAAATATGTACATGCTTCCGTTTTTTGCAAAAAAATTCACAAACATTCGCCTCTTTCCGGTCTCCTGACTAGGTAGGTATAACCCCTTAAGAGGATAACAATACTGAAGAATAAGGAAACTATGCATGAGGTATAGCATATATCTTCATCTTTGAGGCCTTTGAAGATTTCGTCTAACCCATGTATCGACGTAACTCTAGGTTTATGTTTAATACTCTTCAAGATTGCCAGAAGTAGGTCGTGCCCTTTCAGAACACAGTGATACTATTCAAAACTCATGGTCCAAGATTCGCACGTTGGTACTATTTAAAATTCATAGTATTTGTGGTGTTAGAATGCTTCAGTTAAATCGGTGTCTTTTTTTATCCAAGCAAGGCTTTTTTTTAAAGCAAGTTGCCTTTTTAGGGGCACAAAGTTTATATTATAGCCATACAGTTCCTAACTTGTTCCCCAATTTCATTATCTCTTCTCCCTAATTTAGTTCCAAATACGTTTGACATGATGCACGAGCAGTCTCCTCGAGCATCGAGTAGCCAATTGAGGGGGTTATAAACGACGGCTGGAAAGCGTCGGTCTATAATAGAGCCAAGGTATCCTTAGCAGAATTTTTGAGTCGCGTGAAACCTTAACCCCTTGACGACCACCTCCGTACCTATCTCGTATGGACCCTCAGTTTTCCACTCATCGTCCGTTTCCGTATCTCGTACGGGCCCTAAAGCCGTATTTCCTATATCGTCCGAGCGTACAGCGAAGGTTTTCGTTCCGAGGGCCCGGACCGCACGGACAGGTTTTCGTTTCAGGGCTCGGTCGTCAAGGGGCTAATTAATGTTCTCTGAGAGCATTTGCATGTAGCTGTCAGAGGCTTTAATCTACATACACCTCGGTCCTAAGTTGCACAGAGCGCCGATAATTCGAGGCTAGCGAGGTCATCGACGAATTAATCATCTGTACGATTTCAGTGCCTTGGCATGACTCGCTGAGATTCCGAACACTAATCGATTACGCATTCAGTTCATCTACCACGGTGAAAGAAAATTCTGATTTAAAGAACGGATATACCAGACGGATCGATACGGGCTTATTTGTGCCTCTGCACGGAATCGGACCGCCGCGCAACGCGATCGCTCGAAACTACTTTTATTCGTGGTACGTGAAAAGACACAAGTGCATGACGTTTTGGTAAAGTGAAAGCTGCACGAGCGAACTAGATTTTCCAGCGTTTACGTTCGACTGTCGCGTTCTGACATGAAGAATCTTAGGCATCGGCGTCTACCGAGTAGCCGGCTGAAAATTGTGCATTAACCTTCGGAACTTTTAACGAGAAGTTATCCAATGATCGAGCTACCATTAATAAATAACTTCGTCCCCGAGGATCGATCAAGGTCCCAGCCGTTGATGATTCTCAAGCTCGGTAATTAAACATCAATCAAGTGGAAGTGATTAAATATTTGAAGGGGCAAGTCGCGAAATTATTTCCAAGGATGGACGTCAGACGTTCGATCGGCTAGACAAGAGATTCGTAATTTCCTCCTCGGAAGCGGTAGATGATAGAACGGCCGAATGAATAATGGTCGACGCCTGTGACGTCTCAGCCACGAGCTTGAATGCCGATGCACGTGCATTGCGTTTGCATACGAGTGGGCGCATTAATTATACCCACATATTTGATATATTCGAATGTTTCGATTGTCACGATACCCTGTGTCGACGTCTTCCCATTTTTCTTTAAATCCCTTCCCTTCCTCTGATCCACTAGATTACCCACTTCTACGGCCTTTAACGCGAACTTTAAACACGAGGACGAACCAACAACTAAGGGGTGAAACGAAACACCGTGACCTTATCGATCCTCACTTACATAATAGCTGTACACTATGTATACGTGCATTCATATCCGATATTAATCAAATTAGAAAATATAGTACTTCGCTATGAATAATTTAGGCCTCTGGGGCTGAAAATGGAGACCGATATTTCACCCGCAGAAACGGAAGCCGTTGACAGAATTTCATCAACTACATACTTCAATTACACTCGACTCATAATTGGACTGTGTTAATATATCGATTGCATTACTGCGTTTGACTGTACGTGTGCACCGTACAGTGACTGACAACGACCTACATGCATCATTCACAGTGACGACAGTGCACGCCGGTTCGTTAACATTACCGGTAACAATGCCACGTCGAATTGACTGCGTCTCCCACGTTTGTGCGCAGGTTACTGTCACCGGGGACAAGCATTTATCTGACAATTAGATGTAACCGTGGGCCAGGGGCATTATAAGCCGCGCCGTGAATTCCGTTATTATCTTAACGAGGGTAATTCGATGGGTTTTACTGTGCGCCCTGTTATACAATAATTCTATGATCCGTTGCTTCATTAATTCCCTGTCCTTTGTCTCCTTGCGTAATCGAAATACATCAACAGGCATCACAGGGCACATTTAGCTCCGAACAATAAGATCCACGAATACAGGGATCTATTATATATAGAGCGTGCACCAAAGCTCCCCCGAAAAGTGACTACAAACGAATATTACAGAATTGAAAAGCAACTGCAAAAGCGGGCTATTAAATCTTTTCCTGTCGCTTGGATTCTTCCAGCCGATGCCGATCACGCTTCCCAGCACCCCCATAAATCACTTGCCTCCAGAAAGTCTAATCCTTTCTACTTCGTCTACTTCAGTCGCTACATCCATCAATAAAATATCACAGACATCGACTTCTCTTCGCGACCCCGCGTTTTTTCCCTTCCTCGATAATTTACCGATCCCCACGTCGACGGAAACCTGCAGGTCGCCCGCCACGCGTACCTACGAAATAACATCCTGGAGAGGTGTATCGATCATAGTCGCGCGCGTGACAGATTGTCCCGGAACACGGGCAACCTGGTTTTTAAGGTAGCGTCGCGACGTCGCGTTACGCGACTCCGCGGCTCCATTATATTTGTATCCAGCGGGCACGTTCGCCGTTGCCGAAAGAAACCACAGCCGCCGTACTCCGGATCCGGGGGAATCTCTCCGCGGACGTTACCGGCTGGCACAGGCCTACCTTCTCTGCGGGGACACGCCTGGATCGGGATCGAGATCCCGGGTATGTATTCGCGATCCGTGCTTTTAGAGACGGAGCGTCGACGTGAACGGGTGCATTCCAGATTCGTGCCGCGAGATCGTGGAATTCCCCACGGCGATGCAAATCTTAGATACGTTATCGTACCCGGGACGTGCCTACCCGCAACGGTACCGAGAAACGACCGGGCAATATTCTGCCACCCTCGTCACGGTACACCTCGCCGCGGAGGGCTTATCGTAATTCGAAGCGATTACGTAATACGTCCGGATGTCGTAGCTATCTCGATCGCTTCATTGCAGGTCCGATAGCGACGGAGGTCGTCGAGGAGGGTTATTAGACTTTTTTTGGACGATCGTGAGTGGGAATGAAGGTAATTGGTCCTTGGGGAGCATTGAGTAGTGGAAAAAGTATGTTGCCAAGTGTAGACGTAATTGAGAACTCAATTGCACGTTAGTTACCGGCTGATCGCTCAATCGTTTCAATATGTTTCAAGGTTTATCTTTGAAGAATTCTGAAGACCCTGTTAGCGCAGTATCAGAGGATCGTGATTAATCGGCTTAATTGGCGCTAGGTTGGGTAGAAACTGTTAACACTAAATTTATTTACCCTTATATCGCGGATATTTCCTCCTGATGGCCAATCCTCTACTCAGTTCTGTTCATTTTCAGCAGAATTGAGTACACGTGAATCATTTACTCCTGGAATATTAGTGTTTCCGCACAAATAGCAAACGCCATCGATCTTTTTATGCGATCGCAACTCATCGTCAAGAGAATCGAAATGCGCTGGGTTATCCTGTTTGCTCTTCCAAGAACCACGAGCAAGCACTTCCACTGCGAAGCGGTGTGTACTGTACGAAGGGCGGAAATGGTAGCGGAATCGCGCCTCTTCCGAGTTTCTTGGATAAACTTTGAAACTGGAGGGCTAGCAGCACCGCCTGGGGTCAGCTTAATTAAACCCCGTGAATGTTTTATCCGGCTAGCCGTCGCATTGTTACAAGTTCGCGGATTTATCTGGTCGGTGCGCGGCACCGCAAACGGAACAGTTCCTCGCGGCAATTTATCACCTCGGTTGTGATATTAATTGGGATCGTTACGCGTCCAAGTTCCAGCCGTTCTCCGAATTTACGAATTTCTGACGATGTAATTAATGGAATTTGGATTGCCACTAGGGTGTCAACAAATCACCCGATACAGATCGCTAATTTGGGATAACGAAGAGTTCGCCGGTTCCGAACGTATCGCTCTGCCTCCCAGCGATTTTTCATTTTTCATAGGACCCAGGGAAATTTGTCGGGTCGTTTGTAAAAAATCGAGGCCACTCTCGGCGTATCTGACGAAACAATTCCGCGCGTATAAATCCGAGGGACAAAAACCGCGGTAGTATCCCCGTTGGAAACGGCACAGAAAAATCGCTGATGATGCCAGTAGAATTGGCAAGCACTTAGAAACGTTCTATCGACCGCGTCGGGGCGGTATATGGTGGCTAAAAAGTTCAAGAGAGACGCTCAGGACTTTCCCCCCTTGGGAAAGAAAGTTATGGAAGGCTGCCGGTGAATCGACCGCGAAACTTTTAAAAGGGAGAAACGTGGGAGCCTCGAAATGTTTAAATCACTCGAGAACGTTGCTCATCGCACGCTCGGCAATCGCAGCGTTCATTAAAGCAATAAAATGCAGAGATCGGTTAATAACTGGGAACAAGCTAAATCAATCTCCTCTCATTTCGAAGAGTTACTAAATTTTATAGCGTGACGTGCGATAGAAGCCACGGAAACATGAAGGCAACGTAATTTTCCAACTTTTACTCTCGTTCTCACGGGGTTTAATTGACGAACCGATTATCGTTCCCGAGCAGCCGCGAGAAGTCAGAGTAATTGGGCGATCAAGAGCGTAGATTAAAAAAAAAATCGTATTTCCGGGAGGGGGATCCGAGTACTCACAGAAACAGGGGCTGTGTGAGGCGTGGTTGCTTCCTGTGTGTGGTGACGTCGACTGGGACTGGGGCTCGACCTCTGGGAACTCTGTCCATGCTGCCAGGAGCCTCCCTTGTTATTGCTGAAAGCAAATTAAAACGGTGGATGAGTACATTTTGCCTTTGTCTTTGGCAAACTAAATCTTTTTACTGTGGTGGTTCAATCTGTCCTCGATTTTCCTATTGATGCACGTATATCGTATAAGCAAGCCTCTAACTGACACTGTGCAGTGTATACGTCCATTGGCACAGATATAAACTGAAATTTAAGAAGCTCCAGATTCGTAGGAAATAGCTCTTGACAGGGGAATGCATAGTTGGGATAGGTCTGCAAGGCACCTCCGGTTATTCACGCTTACGCCGGGACCTCTGACACGGTCACGGCGGAGAACAGTGACTTTCACATTAAGAAGGGGGAAAAATGATGCCGGCTTGCGATTAGATCTCGCCATAAATAATTGTAGGGCTAGACTTGTCATCGTGGCCAAGTAATGGAACGGAGTAATAAATTACCAGGTCGAAGGTCGTTGGACGTGATTTACACGCCCGCTCATCGATAATCGTCCCATGGAGATGTCGATATATTACGCGGGACAATGATCTACGAGGTGATGATCCACGCCCGTGTGATCAAGAACGTCTACTAATCCCTTTGTATAAATCAAGCCTGGAAACATTGTACGTCGCGTTACGGCGGAGAGATTCTCCTTCATCTACACAGAGGATCTCATTTTACCAATCCCACCGTAGCGATCTTCGAATAGCAGGAAACGTAGCACGTATGTATGGATCGATTGAAATGGAACACCGTGAAAACTCATCGTCTGTTATCAATAAAGCTTCCTACAAGTCCTGCGACCATTAACCAGATAATTCCTGAGACCCCAACATCAAAGACTACTGGCCCCATCGTTTCCCCGTTTTCAAATTAGAAACTCGCTCGTCAAAGGCTCTCGAGCATCTCCTTCGAGCGTCCATCGCTGTCGGACCCGAAGAGGAGGACACGCTTATTGTTTCTAAACCGACAAGTCTCATCCGGGGCCACTCCCAGGCCACGAGAAAGGATCTCTCAGGTTCGTTTCGACCAGCAACCGCGTAGAAAGTGGAATGAATCGATGCACCTCCGTCGCTGGCTCGTGACCCGGCTTTCAGCCGAGGACGACTCGCCTGCCAGTCAAGCTGCCCGCACACCTCCACCGCGGAGGAACTCCGGCAAAAAATGCCATCCCGTCTCGATGAAAATCATGCTTCGACATGACACCCCGAGACGTGTGCACAAGCCGCGCCGCAGTCATTGTGCGCACCTTTCGCTGGGCAACGGATCGGTTCGTTAGTAGCGTCGCGCGTTAGACGATTCATCGTTTATCAAGCGGCGATATCTCCGCGGGCCGATAATGATGTATCGGGTCGCAGTGAAAGCATCGTGGGAATTCATTTGCGCTCGCGTGCGCCCGACGAGCCGGAAGCGTTCGACAGTAAGGTCACGTCAAGGTAATAGGTAGGACGATTAACGCCATTAATGTCCGACTTTACGGGCTTTCCCAGAACAGCGCCACGCAGGCGGATTTCACACGGAAACTCTGTTACCCCGGGAGAATTTTCGCGCGTCTTAGGTGTCGTTAATTTGCAGGCTGCTGTGCGTGGGATCCGAAAGGAGGCCTCCCCTCGATGTGGGATTTTGTTTAAACAGCGTGACCCATTTAACATCGAAACGGCCGAAAGTTCTGGCTTCTCACCCGTGCTGCGCGGCTGATACGTACTTGCAGCGGGAGCGGTTTCAAAGAGGAAGCCGAGAATTTCTGTTTCCCGCCGCGCGATTCGGAAATTGAGATAATGAGACGCCGGCAGTGAATCAGAGAAGTACGGGCGCCTAGCTACTCGGCTGAAGTTGCAGCGGATTTCTCGTATGGCGCGCGGTAATCCTGCCGTTATCAAGAGTTTCGTAATCATCGGGCGGCACGACACGCTGCACACGGTATCGCCCCGTTTTCGCGTAGAAAGTGCAAGGAACTCGGTCAATACTTCCAAGGCTGATGGAAACGAGACAGTTTCCGCGCCGTCACGAAACGGAGCTCCGAGCAGAGGCTCCAGGTAGATATCGATGGAAACTACACGAGTTCGTACTTATAATTATCGCGACCGTTCGTTGCTCTCTGTTCCGCACCGCGACGCTCCAATCTTTTCATCGGCACGCTTTGTTCTCCGCTCGATCTGCCGGGCTACGTTAAACGCGGGAAGGACGAGTTTGTTGGATTTCGGGGAACGTCAATGCCGTTCGTCCGCTAACCGGGCGATGTTTACGGGAAACATGTTTCGGTCGAGACACCAACGTTATCGGCTGATAAAACTCCGACAATGTCCAATTTGCGCGAGTTCTCGTACAAACACGCTTTTGTCACGGCCGCAATTAGTTCGAATGCGTTTGTCGGGAGGCACGATTGGATCCACGGCAGTTCGGTACCCGAGAAACTAGATTTATTGAAAAAAGAGAGAA
Source organism: Andrena haemorrhoa (assembly GCA_910592295.1). Classification (NCBI taxonomy): domain Eukaryota; kingdom Metazoa; phylum Arthropoda; class Insecta; order Hymenoptera; family Andrenidae; genus Andrena; species Andrena haemorrhoa. Next base: position 11,800,153 of record OU342943.1, read on the forward strand.
AGAGAATAAAAATACCGATCCGTCGTCGCGAAAGTTTCCCGAATTCCGGCGCTGTGCAACGAGTTACAAGCAATTCGGATAACGTTGATTTATGCAAACGCACTCTAGCCAGCGCACGCCACCTACGGTATCAGGATTTTTTTATCGCGTTTCCACAAAACTCCCCGCTGTCGCAACTACGTTTCGCCACTACCCCCTTTTCCTCGGCGTGGAAGAGCTCGTTAGTCCGTCTGACGAACGCGACTCCGCAAAATTATTTTATCGTCGGATTCGCCAAACGCGACTGCCGTCCCTTTCCCAAACAGAGGACAGATGGACAAACGAAGGTAGAAAAGGGAATGTCAAAATTGTAGAAGTGCAACCAGAGGACGTGATTACGTAGAAGGGACATTTCGTGAGTTTGCAAATCGAAAATTCTGATAGCTCGGTGCCTGGCTTTTTCGAGGGTTGGTCAGTTTCAGCGGCGCACTCAGCATTTAATCTTGGGTGGAGTCGAGTTGAACGGATAACAATATTTTTAATGCAAATACAATAAAATTCATTAGGTGATTATAACAATTTATTTAATGAATAAAATCCAGTTCTCTTTTCGAATTAGGTACTTCAGTAGTGGTTACATTAATCTCATTTTTCCTTTCTCTTTGAGGGGGTGTCAGCTCCTCCCCCTCTAGGGGCGCCGCTGGTCAATTTGATCACTATAATGAATCAAACAAAAATACTACTTAAGTAGTTCGTTACTCTGTACCCTCGACGTTTCACCTTTCAAATGTGTGTCTGGTCGTGTAATCACTACCCACGATCAAAGGTATACGTCCCTTATTTATCGAATCGTATGAGTGTCTGCCCCTGTTCCAAGAAAGGGGGTGTGAAATACACAGAGAAGCGCTCCAAACCACAATTACAGATAAAGGATTAAGGGCAAGCGTTAAAAATCGAATTTATTCGAGCCACCCTCCCCCCAACCCCTATCAGTGCCCTTTCGACTCGTTTTCACTTGCTCCTTTTTTTTTCATCGGCGTCGCAACGGCGCAGCGTGGATAAATCGGCGCGCCGTGGGGCAAATAAACAATCGTATTTATCGTTTCGGGCTCACGTGGGTGTGCTGTTACGAGCAGCGAGAACCGGTCGTAAAAGCTTACCGGTTTCGCAATACGGCTTCCCTCATCCAGCTGCGACCCGCGGCATATGAATGTACCTGCAGTTTTATTTGACTCGGTCAGGAGGCGCACTCGCCGCGACTTAAATTGATTTAAGCTTCACGCTAACTGCGAGGTATGTAAAAAGTGTCGTCACCGTTACTGCATTGTACCGACGGCAACCGTCACAATGATTTATCGACGATGACGCCGTGAAATCGGTAATTGCGAACTGGGTAGCCGTGGACGTTGCAATGCACCCACCACCTCTGGCTGTCCACAGAGACGCTCTTTTCTAAAGCGAACATTCCTTGGAACTTTCTCTACGAATCCTACGGTATCTTAGCTTCTCGAAACTGAACGCTAAGTAGTAGCAACGGTGTTTCCAGTTGAGAATGAATTGGTGGACACTGTATTGAAACTTCGACTCGTAGTCAGCAGGCAGATATGGGCTCAGTTAGGCCCGGTGCAGACGAGCGGCCTGCGTCATTTTGCAGTCGCGTCAATACGACAATACTGCCGCAAAATATACATATATTTTATATATCTCTCCATATACATATATGTACTGCTGGCACACAACGTTACATTCACGCGGCTGCAAAATGACGCATGCCGCTCGTGTGCACCGAGGCTTATGCGGAAAGCTACCAACCCTCAAAATGGCAAAAAATTAATTAAACGCGGTATGGATCCCATAACTTTGTGTTCTTTACTTTTGGATCAAATTACTAACCCATAGAACAACTCTTGAATTACCTATACAACTAATAAAACTACCAAGCCATGGTTCCATTTTAGGCTTAAAAAACAAAAGCTACAGAAAATTTAAAACAATATTAATTATACTACTCACTATTACATAACCCATTAAAAAACATTGCAAAAGAATAACAAGAAATAAAATATTCCCAATATAAATATATCCACTTTGCTTTGACAATTAAAATCTTCAAATTAAGCTTTTACAGTTTCAGATCATTGGTAGCTTTCTGCCTAAGTAGACCCACACTAATTTCTGCGTTCTGCTTTCACTGTTCGATAACAGTGAAAAATTAAAAAGCTTCTTTAGTGATAAGCTCTTGTGCTCGATTAAGCTGATTAAAGATATTAATTGCAAAACGTAGAGCGCGGCTCGTGGTGTGCAAGGTATCGAGCTTGCTTTCCTTGTACTTTCAAGGATATGGTTTTCGTAATGGCATCGTTAAGACGGAATTACGATACTTGTTAATTTGTTTCTGTCGGCCTTACCGTTGACTCGCATGGGGTAACATGTTACGGGAACTATCGCCTTAAGAAACTCCTTTGACGTAATACGATTTAACGCGCGAGTATTTAGTAATGATTCATGCTTCCTGACGGCTTTCTGGCTCTCGCGTAACGCTGACACCCATTCCACCCCGGTTTAGTTAATTTTTATTTAACTACGCAAAATGTCTAACGATCGTTACTCGGCAAATAGAACGTGACGCATATCAGATAATCAAATACGGAATAACAAGGTACGGACCGTGATCATTAATTTTGCGCAACACGAAAATATGAATTTTCATCACTGCGTTAATATTAATATGTGACCAGTTCAAATTAACTCGCGTGATCAGTTTAATACCCTCCAGCAACAAGAATAATCTAACCGGTGCACCAGTATTTTGCGCGATTGCTTGATTAACTGCGAGGCCAGTGCTGCACTGCTGATCGAAGAATCGAGAGATCAGCAGTAGAGCACAACCGTATCCCTCCAGACAGACCTTCTCCACGTAGGACGTAGGTGATTTCTGGGCTGCGCTTTACTATCGACACGGGGTCAGATACATAAATCTCGGCCAGCCATGAATCCCAGCTTGGAAGTATCGAAAAGATAAAGAAAGAAAAGCGGGATTTTCCCATTTGTTCGATGCCGTGCTGGGATAAAATTAGAAACGACCAGAAGATAACAAGGGACAAAAACCTCAGGAATTCTCAAGCGGTGAGATCATAATACTGTCAACTTCCCTGATTACGATATCGTAATACCGCGAATTTTTGTACCACCAGAGTGTAATATCAACAACTTTCGGATTATGGGATCAGAATGACAACAGATTTGAATCAAAGGAAACTGAAGAACCAAGTAAGTGTGGCACGGCTTTACGACTTCATAAAAGCAAAGAATTTAATTCAATCTCTTTGTTAAAGGCAATAGAACTTCTTTTTTGCTAGAAGACGAGAATTTATGAATAAGACCGAGCCCCCCGTGGCCAAGACCACATGATAACATAGCTGAGATGTGGATACGTGTCCTCCGAGGCTAAATGCGTTCCCGTGAAAGTCGACACGACTCCGTGCAACCAATGACCCTACACGCTGCACGGCTATTGAATTACAATTTGCGATATCATCGTCTAATTAATACGATCCCCCTCTTCCCGTTACCTACGGTCCATCACCCCGGTGACTTCTGTCCCGTTTTTTTTTTGCGCAGGCTTTGTCAACAGTTGCTCGAAATGGGTTTGCTCAGTTTTGCATCGAGCGACAGGACCGTGAGAGAATTTTTTTTGGGCTGTCAAAGTGGCCACGTGCGCGGACGTTGACGCAACGAACAAAAGAGGGAAAAAGGAGAATTCGAGCGGACTGTCAATTTTAGAGATTTTTCGTAAATGGACTTTTCAATCCCTTTCACGGTTTCGGCGCTTGCGGTACTAGCTTTTCGAAAACAATGCGAAGAATGCCTGTGTACTTTGCCCCGCTACTTTGTTAATGGTTTTGTGAACGTTCGTAATATTCGGTGGAATAGATTCCATTTTGAAAGTTCGAATAGGCGACAGTCTAAAAATTTGATGAGCTCTAAAATTCAGTCAATACGATCGAGTTTGAACATTCGAGTTGAGTTAGAGAAGCACAGACATATAAATACTGGATTCACGAAGACGAAAAGCTCCACGAGTATCAAACTGGTTGCATTAGTTAAATGTTGATGAAGGGCTATACATAAATTCTAATTTCGCCTCTCAGTTTCTTGCTGCAGGTAAATGGGACAGTGCGAGATCCTCGATGGATACTTTTTGGACGCTTTTTTGCATTCTGCATATGCCCAGTATAAACCAGTTGCATGGAGCACGCGGGCATGCAGTGCACAGACGATACACACCCCTTTAATTTCGGGGCCAATCTGTCATCCCGTCGTCCCTGTCTGAAATCTGCTTTTCCCATGAATTTACGATACGTTGCTCCGCATTAAAAAGCAAGAAGGAGCTCCATATTCTTCGACCTCGAAACAGAGAAAACTGTAAAACAAAGTCGTTTGCAAATTTTAATCACCGAAGAGACAAGGAAGAAGCTCCCGTTCCATAAAGTCTCCCACGTGTTGTGGAAAAACCTGTGAATTTCTGGAATTTTTAAGGGGGGCCGTAAACCGAAATGTCACTCAAAAACATACGTCCGGATTCCGCGGAATAGGAACGCGCCACTTCATCGACGGACAATTCCAGCGTCGACAGAACGAAAGCGGAGCAGCCGTAAATCGTTCGTGATGAATTTTCGCGAGTAAAGTGCAATCCTATTTGCCAATTCATATTCATGACAGCGCGCTGCAATCATGCACGGCGTGCTTTCAATAATACCCGAACAATCTGACGTTCGAATCAGAATCTACGCACCAACAATGACACTTAACGAGTCGTTCGCCGTTTTATGCCCGGCAGCCGCGTGTATTCCTCCTCGGTTCGCGGATTAATCGCGGGAAAGTGACTTTTACGCGTGTCCCGCGATTTTGTAAGTTGGCAATTTCGACGACCGTAAAGCGTCGTTATGCAAATTCCTCCCGATATTAAGTCCCCGATTAAACTGGTTCGAACGGTCGTTTAAAGCAGGTATTTGCAAGCAATTATGGCGCACAATAAATTCCGTGAACGTAGCGTTCTCTCATTTCTCGGAATGCCTCCGCGATTCCCATGGCCGCGGCGTGAGGAATCCTTCGCCGAAAGTTCGCAAACACCGCGACTCCGTGCAAACACGTGAAGCGATCTCCCGCGAGCAGGTAAAGAATAGAAGCTGGAACTGTTCCAGAATCGAAAAAAAAAACACGCCGTAACGCGGTCGCGTTCGGCTCTACCTGGAACCGCGCGCGCCTCTATGCTCTTTTTCCATTACCCAGAAAACAGCTGGACCGGGAAATAAACTTTTCGCGATGTTCTTGAAATTACTGGCATGCGTGGCGCACGAGTGTTCCACGGATAAACAAAGTGTCCGCGGCGCGATCGCTGTTGAATATCGCGGGCAAAACGAGAGTACAAAATATTATCGCGCAGTGAAATTAAGAAGGCAAAGAAGCGTCCGTGTAAAAGAAAAGAGATTTGCAAGAAGTGGGAAATTGTTGCTACTCGAAATGGCCGAATGCGTCGATTACAAAGTTCCTTTTCCCGTGTAGTTTTAGGGAGCTTGTGAAAACACGAAATCCCGCGGAAGCAACATATCTCACGTGCTCAGCTTCCAGAAGCCGAATTCACGGTTCCCGCGAACTTTCTAATGATTTCACCGGATTAAGCGCTCGCGCTAAGAAGATTAACAGTTGGAATCGCTCGTTAAACTATGTTCAACGACGTTCGTGTCGCTCCTCGACAAATTGCATTCTTCGCGGCGAATTTCTCGAGAAACTTCGACGCTGTGTATGTGTTGTTGTCCAATTTGCAGTTGTAGTCTTGATGCATCCAGAACAAGATGATATTTACAGATTTCCCACGTACCGTGATTATGGAGTTACAAATCTTTTGAGGAAGGACATACAATTAGCAGCAGCAGTAGGAAATATACCCTCGTTTCGCTTCGATTCCTCGAGCTTTTACGACCCCTTCGGAAGTTCGTGGAAAAATTCTGGTCCAACGCTGAGAATGAGTTCGATCAAACAAACCGCTGAACCAAGCACACATAAAAATGATATGCTGCCCCAATTCGTTCCACGAGGAAACGTTCGCCCGAATTTACACAGCCGCCAAGCTCGTTACTCCGCTCGAGTACGTGGCGGACCGAACTCGAATCAATTCCTGGGAATTTCATTCCCGACGACTCCCAAAAGACGACCCGGCAGTTCGTTGTCGTCCGCGAGAAGCTCGCCGAATGCAAGGACTGCATTGTTCCTGCACGGTTCGCGGAAACTTTGTAATGCAGTTCATCGGCGAGAATGGTGGGACGCGAAAGGCGAGCGGGTCGAATCGCTGGATATAAACGAAACATTCTTTGTTGCGCAGCGTGGCGAGGTAGAAAGTCGCTCCAAATCGACGATAAAACTGTAACGACATCGGAATAATGACGATTGCGATGAAAGGCAGGCAGCGTCTGAAATTCTTCTGTTCGGAATGAAGATAAACGAGCCAGGATTCGCTTGGGTCAGCTGTGATTCAGATTGGATTTGCAATCTCATCAAGTGGATTAAACCCTTGAAGCTCTGTAAACACCCCCGGTAAATTGGAGAGCCTCGCGGAGGAGAGGAGTCTTGGAGAAAATTTCAGATGCTATCTCGTCATTTTTCTAGCAGGCGCGCTCGAAGCAGGAGCGACGCTCCTCTTGGTTTTCCTCCGTTTCCCGTGGTAGGTCATTGTCAATGAAGAAAAGGGTAACGCGGCGGCGCAATCAGACGTCCACATAAATGGGAACAGGAAGGAAGGAAGGACGGAAGGGCAGGCTCGAAGGAATAACGAAGAAAAAGGAGCAGAGAGAGGCAAGAAGTCGCAACGAACCGAGCGGATTCCAGCGTCCCCGTCGTCGCTCGTAGGGCAAGATACTTTTTCTAAGGGCACGTTCACACGGAACGTAAGCTCCTTGTACCCAACGCGCGTTCTCACAGTTCTCGGAACGGTCTTGAGAGCACTACAGTGTTGGCTTTGTTTTTACAATAATGTCACGTTGGGGCGCTGCTGCATTTACTGCTCGCATTGCTTTCAAACGCTGTTAACAAGTTGGAGCGTTTCCAACGGGAACTAACTTTAAAAGCTCTGGCTTAAGAAATCTCATTTGTGGAGGCTATACGTTAAAAATCGGAAGATCGAAGCGTTTGAGGACCTCGCGTGTCCCTTTATTTTCGACCTATATTTAGAAGAAAGAATTGACTGATATCAAGACCCTAACGCCGTGATTTCGTGCAACGAAGTATTTCGGAGTCACTAGAGGAACACGTAGGTAGACGAGTATTCAAATCCGGTTCTAGCAGATCTGAAACGTGAGAAATGTCGCTTGGCAAAACGTTCTCGATTTCTAGTCCACTTTATCCCGCCCGGCCTGTAGGCTTTGTACGAAAGTTCCATCTGTAAGTTAAATCAAACTGAAGTTACTTCTTTTCACGGGTGAAATGGAACAAATCTGTTCAACTGGAAAGGATTTAGATCGCAAAGAGATACGTCGAACCAGAGGTTTTCCATCTGCTCCGTTTTTCTTCTTCCCTTTTTTTTTTTGTTCACTGAACCTGACAGCTTCGAAACCGGTGCAAGTGGATGGCGCCGAGGAGCGGGCGAAATTTAGGGCGGTAAAATTACGTTTATATAAGTAACGTCGAGCGGGGCGATCGAACATCCAGCTATATAAATCCTGTCGCAAGAGGGTAGCCCGTGCGCTCTAATTTAGGATGCACAGAACTGCGCGCGATGGATTACGCAACGGACTCGGTGGGAACGCTGCTTGGGGGCTTAAAATGGTTCGCCATTGACGTTCGAAACAAACAGGTTCCCCGACAATTGAAACATTCTATATAAAGTTACGTAACAATTCATGAGGCTGCTTTTAAATTATCCCGCGAACATTCTCGACTATCAACGTGTTATTTGCCCGGCGGCAAGTTCGGAATTCCTGCTTTAAAGGATGGCGCAGTTGCTTCTTCCGCGTAACTGCGGGCATTAATCTCAATTCTGTGACCTCGACCGCGATGCAAACGATTCCAGGTGATGAAAGAGGCCACGTTTAGCTGCAGGGTTCGACTTATTCTCGATAAATTAAAACCCCTTTCTCTGCAGGCCAATACTGCGTCACAGTGGAAGCGAGGGAGAGCGGGCGGTGGGCGAATTTGTAAATTAAACGAAAAAGGGCCGTCGATAAAATCGATAGCTGTTAGCAATTCATTGCGCATACTTAAAAGTCCCTCTGGCGTGTCAAAGTTCTGCCAAAGGGGCGTCAATATTGAGTACCGGGGCACCGAAATAGATGGCTACTACTAAAACACTCAATCTTGGCGTTGCTGTGACCTAGAGGCAGTATATGTTGAGATTCTGTGAGTTACACCAGCTAGGATGGTGGATATCGCATCCTAGCATTAATCTTACATTCCAGGATTCGTCAACATCCGGATCTTGTGACAGGATAATCGTCCCTGCAAGTAATCATCCCCAGTTTCGATTGATCGCATCACCGAGCCATTGTTGCGTCACGAGACGAGGGATTACATCGTTTAATCCACGCGACTGCAATTAAAAACAACGCGAACGGCCATTATTGGCTTGGAGTGGTTACCATCGCCCGGCGAATAGTAATGACGGATACGTGACCGAAATGCCTTCGGCCGCGGCACGTTGGCCAAGCTATTACGAAGGGAAACGGAATACCAAGAGAAGAATCAATGGCTTAACTATGCGAGACGCACGCGCAACGTACAATCTATCAGAATGATACGGTACTTTTCGTTGAATACCAACGAGCCGCCTAGTGGCTGGCACGCGCCACAGACCGGACCCGCGATAACGCTAACGAAATCGTCCGTACAGGTCTGCTTTGTCATGGCAATCCAGCGCGGGCATCTATCTCTGTAACACTCCCTTCCGAAGCTAACCGTGCCGTGCCCTTCGTACCGACGAGAAAATAACATCCATTATGAATGCACCGCACCGACGCAGAGGTGCAACGTGCCGTAAGGAGCTCTTATGCTCGCCTCCTCTTCCCGAACGAAGGACCTGCATCGGGGCAATCGTTTCAATCTATCTTCCTTCAAACTTCAATGCATATCAACCGAGGAGCCATCCGGCAAGTTCTCGTGGACGTTTATTTGGACGTTGAACGTGGTGCATGGAAATCTTTTTATCTTTCCGCGTGACCAACGGCGAACGGGTGGCTGCCGCCGTAACCGCGTAGATGAGCCTCCACTCGGAATTAAATTAATTACACCTGGACAAGCGATAATTCCCCACGATATACCGATTCAAGAAGAATGGACAGGCACAATGTTGCGTATTCACCACGGTTGCGTGCAGGCATGTCGTACCGGGCGGCAGCTGCTGTCCAACTACCGACGGCTCCACTGGACCGGTTTCTGCACGCGGATAGACATCGGCTGCTCTTCGTACGGGGATGAGCGTATTTATCAGTTACCGTGATTTATGCTAATTCCAGGGTGCCCCTGATGCAGGGAGGGTGGGCGGGGGTGATGCATCGCGTGTCAAATTAGCCGCGACAAACTCCAGAGATCGAAAGGGAGCTTCGGTCCCAGGCGATATTACGGTTTTCTTGGGTGAAGCAGGGCTTGGGAGGTCCGGAGTGGCAATGGGTACGAAGCGATAAAGATAACGTGCACAGAATGTCCCCTTGGATAATGTCAAAAGGTGAACTTCATACACTTCTAGCCGATTCAGCTCCCTGAAGTACCGCCTCGTGACGAAGTAATAAGAACACTGGGGTCGAGATGGTGGTATTTACCCGACACAAGTATATCGCACGCGTGACAGATCCTTTCATCAGAAGGGGCTGCTAAATGCCCCGTTCGTGTGACTTTTTCAGAGTTTGGAGGGTGGCAGACGCGAGAGGGTGAGGCTGACTGCCCAGGAAACATGTGGCACGCGTGCCTTCCCTCATTAAAGGAACCATAAGCGGATATCCGTGAACAGATTGAGTATTCCTCATGGAATCAATGCTGGTTCGAAGGATTTCGATTAAAATCCACCTTCCGACGGTTTCATTTATGTACCTTCCCTGAACGTCTTTGTCAGTTTGGGTTTTATAGAAACGTATTTACGCTCGTTGGTCGGTGCTCTGGAGCTTCTCGAAGTGAATGCAAAAATCCACGCTCGAAGCACGGAACATCGAGCCGCATTATATATTATTTCCGGAAGGACATATATCTGTGGAGGTAGTACATAGGACGGCAGCTGGTATGCCACTTAAATCCCCTGCATCTGGACCGGTTTCAGGCGTGCAGCCTAGGGAAGGATGAACGACTCTGCGGAAAGAGGGTGCTTTTATTCTTCGAATGGAAATATGTGGCACGCGAGTCGTGTGCCACTGGTCTAGACGTGGGTGGATGTACTATTTCTATATACACACGAGTAGCTGCGTTACACGCCAGCGGTTCTCATCCCAAGGAACATACATTTCATGTAGAACATGAACATGTTTTCACAACATATATAGAATGGCACCTATGTAAGAGTAGACCTACGCCCCTACCGATTTGCGACCGATCTGCGCAGCTCCCAAGGATCTGACACACGATTGGTCGTATCGTTCTCCCTGCCGGTTTCCGACCAATCGACAGTATATCTCTGCGCGGGACGAGTCTACTCTTAGATGGAATTTGGTATAGAATTGTAAGTACAATCTCGATATCGATGACTACTCCGTGACAAGCATTCTTATGGTGCACTATGGGAAACCTTGCCTTTGCTCCATGTTCACTTTTGAAATCCTAGAGGACCATTTCACGTGGATGTGAATCCATTTAATTGATTGTAAGCTACTTGTTCTCCTTCCAAGTGCTACAAGATGACTTTACGAGGAACCCCGTACAGGCGAATTGACGGTAGTTCCTGAAATCTGGTTCCCCGATATAGCTGCAGGGAACTCCACCAAACTCGATAAGGACTTACAAGGGTGCACTGTCTCGAAGTTTGTTTTCTTCGAGTCAATCCGAGACGCGACTTATCTGTTCCGCTGGGTACATTTTCGGATAGACACTGGACCCGTGGGCACTTTCACTACCGCGGCATGGGTAGGTTTCTATTTTACTGGAAGATATCAAATCACCTAGACCTAAACGAAGGAAGAGGCCGAATCGTGGCGCACAGCTGTCGCGTGCCCGAAGGAACATCTGCTCCTACCTGCGCCTCCTGACTCCACACGGCCCTCCCGTCTTTTTGCCCTCTCTTCGTGTTATTATTTCGCGGTACCGCCGACGATTTTCCCCCAAAGGCCCGCGGCTCTTTTAACGTTCACCACCTGCCTCCGCTGCGTGGAATTTTATACGCTGGCAAGGTGATATCTCGATCAGATCGATAGTGAAATTCTATGAACCGTGAGACGCCCATGGCTTCAGCTTCCTCCTTCATTTCCCGCGAATAAGCTTACGTGCCAACATTGTCAAGAGTCCCGGCAGGTCTTGCCGCCGGATCCCCGCGCGAAAGGGATACCTAAGCAGCATCTGGGACCGCCGAGACACGGGAAAACTCTTCACGCCAGCTTTTTCCGCCAAAACACCAGGAACATTCAGAGTCCGCCGAAAGCGAGAGGAACAGGCAACACCACGCCCTCGAGGGACATAAAAACCTCGAGGCTCCGCCAACGCATCAGATTTCGATCCAGACCGCGGAGCCAGGCACGACCCTCTGTCGCTTCGCGTTCCCATTCGCACGCATTTCGTTTTCCAGTGTAACAAAGCTTATCATTTGTAATAAAGTACCTTACTTGAGGAGCAAGAGCGCACTACCACGTAACAACGTCGTCGTCAACGAAGCGAATGGGAGGGTATGGTGAATTTTCGTTTCATCGCCACTTTAACCGTGATAACGTTTGATAATGTTGCGATAACAAGTGCGCGATGTAAACGACAGATACCGGCTGGATGATGGAGGTACTACGTTCTCGAAATTTAAGTTTAGATTACAACCCTGATACTTCGTAGGCAGCCTATTAGTTGCCATACATTTTGAGCCTGCATACTTGACGAGTTTACAACCTCTCGGGGCCATTTTCAAGAAGTTCCCGAATTTTCCGTGTGCGCCACTTGAACAGGTCTCTGTTGCACCTGGGATATCTGTTTAATGGGAGTGATTGCAATGAATGGGAACTTTATAGAAATTACTCAGAGTTCCTATTTCTCTGGAAATAGGTCTTGAACGGTGGAAGGTAAAGAAGTTATTTCAGGTACTAATTTACTGTGCCCCCCCCCCCCCCCTATATCTGCCCCAATTACACAGCGTTAAGTTGCCGTGCGACAGGTAGAAACGAAAGCGTCTTTCCAGTGCGCAACAGTGCCCTTTGCAGAGTGAAAACCGTTCGTGTTCCTAGCAAGTTCGTTATCGCCAAGAGATTGGAGCCAAATCGGGGCATTCGTTTAGGGAATTTCGATAACGCCCGTCCTCCGATCGCGGCGCGATAGTATCGATTCGGGTTATCTAACAAGGTCACTGAACCTCCTTGACCATTATGGAGGACGTTACGTATCGATTCCTGTTCCCGCGCTGCTTCGCCTACAAGCGATGGAAGTTATCGTAGGCCAAGGATCGATTCCATCGTCCACTGTACAGAATATTATTACCAATCCTCGCAATCGCGGACTATAAACGATCGAACGTTCGCGGGAAGATTAAACTTCAAGCAGAAAAAAAGCACGATTTTATAGTCCATGCGATTCAATTTCCTGTCGAACGGGACGAAGATGAAGAACGAAGCAAAGATGCAAGTGGAAAAACAGCGTGAACATTTACCTGTACCACTTCGCTACTCCCATAATTATTTTCCGGCGAAATGGGAATGAGAATCAAGCCCGCGCTATAAGAACGTTTGCAGAAGCCTACAATGCTCCCGTTTAATGGGACAGATTGCACGCAGGCAACGGTTAAACGAAATTGCGCATTCTGGGCCTCGACGGCTGGGCTTTTACGTCCAGGCGATATTCGGGGAATTTGCGCCACGGTGCAGGACGAGTCGGTGCAACGACTTTATAAAAAAGAATGTCGCAACATTCGCGACGTAGCCATAAAAATCGGTTAGCCGCAGACGATTCACTTAAAACTGATCCTTTCACCAATTCATACTTAAATTCATACCAATTCATACTTCGTTCTCAATTTCGCACTTGCATGCGCAAGCATTGGCGATCGAATGGGAATTACGCGCACAAGTAAATTACCTCGCTCGAACGGCATGAAATTGGACACCGTTCAAACAATAGTAACGTCCAGGCTGATTCGCGCCGATAAAAGGGTCAACGATGATTATTTCAATGACACGGTGCATCAACAACGCGGCCGACTGCCATTCAGGGGAGAGATTTTTACAGCTCCTTAACCATAGTCCCACATCGCCCTATACGGTTGCATCGCGTATTATGCTCGCGAGGTTGTTACGAAGCACGGGTGCAATTTAGGAAATTTAATGATCCTTAATAAGCGCTTCGGAATATTTAAGGAACGCTTTCTTGATTGCGTCTGCTGCGCCTATCTCGGTGCTCGCGCACGATGTTTCTGCATCGTTAACTTTTAATCTTCGCGTAGAACTGCGCTGGTCGCCTGGCTAGAAAAACGTGATGAAACGGAACTTATGCTCTCCCGGCCGAACCTGCGGATCACGATACAGATTAAGCCATTAACGTCGTTGCTGAACCTTCCACATTGGTTGGCACGCCGCGCCAAACACGTCCAGACGAATCTCGCTCAGGAGACGCTTGTTCGCGTACCGGGAACACTGTAATTATTCCACCGAATCAGGGTTAACCATTTTGATTCTAACATTTCAACGCGCAGCATACTCCGGCCGCGGATATTGTTAACCTTATTCACTGAACGGCTGACTATGGGCGCCTGCTGCACGCGTACCACTGTTCGACCGTGTGTACACTGTCCACAGTGATGGATAAAGGAATGTTTAAAAGATGCACTACGTCAAAGGTACTGTAAATCGATGAAAAAGGAACTGTCTGTGTATTTGTGTCGCGTAGCGTCTGGGGATTCCTCTGAAGAGCCTCGCGATGCCAACCTCGCGAGTAAAGGGCAATTTAAGCTAATGTCCGTGCGTTTTCTGCGAAGGGTTGCGTGTCCGTCTGTACATACGTATGTACACACGTATATACGTACATTGGACGCAAACGAAACACCGTCCCACGCACATTTGCGTGAGTTTACTTTGGCATAACGACGGGAGCGATAACTCGGAGGCAGCGTGAGTGCGTTGACTGGCGCGGTTCGAAACGCATTTGCATGGCTAATTCGTCGTAAGAGGGAAATGGCACCGTCGACGTTATCAGGAAGTCGTGCGGATAAAACGGTGCATACAGATTCGCCGGGTCCTCGACGCCGGTCCTTTGCTTCCGAAGCTTCGCAAGTGGCATCGCAAAAATTCAGTATCCGAATTTACGGGTGCAAGCTATGTGCTCTCGCGAACTGAATCGCGAATGAAGCTACCGTTTTTTAAAGGAAACTTGAATTACCAAGTTCGCTTCGTCCATGCTCTTAAAAAGAACTTTTTCCATCGTCCCTCTGGAAGAGTTCGATATTGACTCTCGTGGTTAATTAACGTTCTGACTGAAAGTGTCAAAGAGCTTCATGGAAACTTCGAAGTTGTGCGCCCCGCGAATGGAGCACAGTGCACGGCGGAACAAAAATAGAGAATCGCGGGAGTTTTCGGAACTCTAGAGTATCCTGGGCAAATATTGAATACGATCGTGACAGATCCGAAGCGTCTGAAATTCATGTGCACACATCCAGAGTGATACGGTAACGAATTTTCCATGCCAGAAACGATAGGGAGACGAGTTAAAAGGGGCACGCGGAGAGAGAGAACGGGGCAGACAGTTTCACGGTATCAAGCTGAATTTCAGTGGGCTCCTGCTGCATTTTCATACCCATTAATTCTGCCCCGCGAATTTCCGGGATAGGTAGTTTAATATCGGAAGCGGGACGACTGTTTCGAGTGTTATTGTCTACAGGCCAGCGGGTAATTCAGAGCGCAGCACTTGGTTGGCCTTTATTCCCTCTCTGCCCGGTAGACTTCTGTCTCGGCATCTCAGCAACTTTCATCCCCTTTCTTTCTCCGAACTTCCCCAGAGTTCGGCGAACAAAGCTGCGGAAAATGGTCCTTATTTAACATAATTGCCTCTCGACGTCACTTGCATTGCATACATTCCCTCGAAATTGGGTTACGCTTCGACGTCTCCTCTTTCGATTTCAACTGCACGGTAGAACTACGTATTATCGATGTAAATCGAATCGATAGCGCCGTAGAATTTCATATATTCTTGCATCACCGTCCTCTCCGAGCCCCTCAACTTCCATTCGAAACATGATTCGATAATGCTAATAATTTGGTCGATAATTGAATGAATTAAAAGGAGCAGCAGCCTCTCAACTTTCCGCCAAATTGCGCCCGTAAACCGGCCAACTCGTAACCGGCTGGACTCAAGAGATAACGAGGCGATAGCGTTTTAATATCGCGTTTTTCTCGGCCCCGTCGCCAATTTCTTCGGATTTACGGGTTGGCTTTAGATTAGCCGTTGTACGTGCGGCGATCAGATTTTCCGCTGCTTTGTAAATTTACGTTCTCCGCGGGGCCTGTTACTCGACGATTTCCTAGGTGTACACACGGTGATTCCCGGTGTGCATCAACCCGCGTCCATCTACGCGTGCACCAGATCCGCGCGGAAATTATGGGTTGTTGTAATCTTGGTTAGCTCGACATTGCCCCACGGTGATACGATTATCCTGCCGATGCCGTCCAACCAGCATTCATGCTATTCTGCCTCATTTTCTGTGCAATTATGTTTTCAGGCTATCTATTGCAGCATCTAATGATGCTATACATATAGGTACCTATCGCGGCTCGTTATACGGTCCTCCTTTGACGACGAACGGAGACAACCGACCGAAACACATTCGACCATTCAATGTTTAACAAGCCTAACTCAACGGGCTGCTGCTTAGTTACCCCCGCTCAAGGAATTAATCTATCCTGTCCCCGGCGCAATTATCCGCGGGAATTAATGGCTAAGAGGCATCTGATTTTATGCGAGGATTCGTTAAGACTCCTTAATCCCGCGCAATTAAATTAATCGGGAACGTAGCCACGCGATGCATCAGGAAAGTCGGACACAGCTTCAACTTCGTGGAAGTTAATTGCTGCTTAACGTCGAACGAAACAATAATTAATGCGTCTTAATCAGTAACGCGGGCATAGAGATTTCTCCCCTTCGAATTAGCTGGCCTGTTTCGTGTAGCTTCGAGGATCGTAAACGTCCAATCTCGACATCCTCGTTTCCCTCTTCGCGGGTTGTATCGCGAAGACGGTAAATTTGAGCTTCTTCGCCAGTACTTGTCGCGGCTCCCCTAAATTCTGCGTCAATATTTGCCTTTTATTCCCTGCCGATTTTAAGCGGATAATTGACAATCGTGGCTGAGTACTGGGAGCAGGTAGGAGACTTGAAACAGGCACTAATGGTTCTACGTGGAATTTCGTGTTGCGTCGAGTGTACAATTCGGATCAACTGGACATTAATTGCGGGCGCGGCGTCGAATTATCGGGTCTCAATTTTAACGAGGAACGTCGCCGAATTCTAGGAATTTCATCGATATCCTTCGATATTTGCATACGATACTCGTGAGCTGTCACCTGGCCAGTTATTCGTGCATTCAGACTGCTGGAAATCATTAGGACATTGGCTACTCAAATAACTTTACACAAACATACTCAAATAACTTTATCACGGTGAATGAGGTATTTAATTCACTAAAAGCTCCGGATAGCATGTTACTATTTACTTAATCCATATAATCCGGTCCATTATTTACAATTGGCCAAGAGTACCTACCAATGTCTCAGTTACCGTAACATTTTTCCTCGTACAGCGATATATATGCACGATCACTAGAATGCAAAGCCACACAAGGTTTGCTCAGCGCTAGAAACAGATAATTCAATTTGGATTATCGATTTTTATGACCCGCCACCTTTGCGATACACTTGCATGCCGCACGAAACGCGGCAGGGAAACGCACCCGCCTGAGATACGTTCAATAATAAGCGAGTAAATACTCATTCCGCGGGAATTAGCTCAATCATAGAGTTTCACTTTAACAGTTAAGAGGGCGCGGGCGCCATGGTAACTCGCATACGAAGGAATAGATGCTGATTTCCCCTTGTTGAACATGCTCGGCCAAACACCAATAAATGAGCGCGCTGCGATAATTGCGAGCGGAATAAAACAGTTAATAATCAAATCTCGGCGGACTGTCGGCTGGGAGCCGCGGAGAAACTTGGGAAACGTAGAAAATTATGCCCCTTTATCGCAATCGTACGGTTTCCACCGTGCACGCGCAAGGTTAGCGCGAAACGTCGATCATTCGCGTGCACATATGCAAAGCCGAATGCCTGAAATGCCAGAAATCGGATTTCTCAAGGCGGCTCGCCTCGGGTTCGTTGGTAAACTTATTAACCGCTGCACCGCGGCCAGGAACACACGTTATTAAGCACCGGCAGTAATTAACGTAATTACTTTCCGGCCGTTGCATTAGCGGCGCGTACACTACGCTGCAACCAGCCACGGCAATTACGAATTGCAAACCGTGCGATTTTAGGAATTACTGATAATGAAATACGACAGAGATCGGGGCATTAGTTGTTTCGATGGCGTCATCTTGTTAACGTGGCAATTTTCGTACGAAGGATCGCGTGGAGAAATGCACATTTTACGCGGGCTGCTAAATAGAATGGCTTTTACGCTGCATCATAGAACTTACTGTATTGGAGTGAGATTAAATACTTCGTTTACTCTTGCGTTCGGTTTCTTTCACAGTGTACCGTGAACTGGAGGTGCCTGTGTGGGATATTCTTCGTATCGTGGTTCGGTGGATAAATTTACTACGACTGTACGTGTCTAAAAGCTAAGAGACAGTCGTCAATAAGTTATTTTGAAGCAGCTGTTGGTCGTTCCCTCGACGAGCCTTCGCTTGCGTCTGGTCACATCGCGAGGTGACACATTTATTATTCACCTTCTCCTGGTACGTGATGAGGAAGAACGTTCGTATAATAATTCAGACAGGGAACCCCGTTCCTGCCGGTATCCTAGACAATGTTTTATAAAGTCGAGTCACAACAAAAGTAATCGTATAAGTTCCCAAAGTGAAGTGAGAATTTTCAGCACTCTTACGTTTTACCTTCACTTTTACGTCAGACATGCTTCACTTCGCGTTTAATTTATGAAGGTAACCTTTAATTACATTACACAAGTTTCGAAGGCGGGTAGTGTCTGTCCCCTTGTGCTCGAGGAAGGCTTGGAGGGGGATGAAGAATAAAAGGCTCGCGCAGGTCGATTCGAAAAAGGATGCAGCTACGTCTCATTGGATGAGACACCAGTTAATATTTCGTAATGTCAGTTGGCTAACGAACGCCATTCACTCGGAGCCCGACAAACGTATCCTGCATCGAATGCAGCCGACTCGGTCCGCGGTGCAATCCGCGGAGGCACTCGTTGCAGCGTGAATGGCGGCACGTGTACCAAGTGCCGCGCTAGAATTAATATGCCGGCGTTTCGTTTGAAGGGGAGAAAATAAAGGAGGAAATAAATTCCGAACGCCAATAGCCTTTTCTCTGGCTCCATCCTTCCTGGAAATTCTTCTTTATTATGCATGGGGAACCGACAGCCCCGGCGTCTCCACAAGAATTCAAATGGCTACATGCATGATACAAGTAATATCGTCGATATTTACTCGTCGAGTGACAGGCGGATTATTAAACACAGGATGTCCAGGGATCTCTCCTAGAACCGGAAGAGGGTGGGTAGCTTGTTCAAAAATAAATTCAAGAGGTTTCGGAGTCGAAAAGATCGGCGTAGGTAGGTAAAAGATTCGTTGATTGTACATTAGGGTGGTCCACGGGGTTCATGGGTTTTTTTTGTATTCTTTGTTGCTCTCCGTAAACCTGTTTTGTTCTTTACACCAAAAGAAGTGTGTATGTAAATAACAAATATATAAAAAACATTTTATGTTAAACGTAGTTTATTAAAAATGCACTAAAAACTAAAAAATAATTATTTTCTTGTAGTACAATTTCGATGGTGATATACTACGAATGCCTGCAAAGTTTTAGCTTTACTATTTGCACATACATGACGGATCGTTACTCGATAAATTGTGTATGTTCGGTAATCGCGATGCGACTAAGCCCGAACGTAACGGTTTTTTCTCGTTTTCGTAAAGTACGCGAGTGGCTGATTTCAAGTCGTTTGGATTTGTGGTTATGGGTAATATTTATTGATGACTGGGTAATTTTTTCACTCCCTCGGGGTTAATTTTTTTTAAATATTGTATTGTCATCCAAACTACGCACGCCTGCAAAGTTTCAAGACAATTGGATTGTTGGAAGTGGGTTAAATTTGAGTTGCCAGATTTGAACCATACATGCAAACATACAAACAAACAGAGGGTCGAAGCTGAATAAAATCGTTTAAAAATCGTTTAAAAACTGTCCCATATGAAACATATTTACAGATCGCTACGATTTGCAACATTATTTTACGCAATTAAGTGTATATTATTCCTTAATAGTGTAAAAAAACCGTTTTTGTTTCATGTATAAAACTATCCTCAAATCCACAAGCGATTAATCCTAGCGACCTCCACATATTGTCCGATTAGGCTCAAATTTTGCAAAGGTGTTAGTTATCATGTTCGGAACAAAAGCAACCTTGTGGAAGACCTGTATTTTCTACTTGAAAAAATGGACCAGCCTACTGTACATCTTCCATTAAGTTTTCAAAATGGTACCATTATAGTTCCTTCAACAATTACCGAAAGCCACGGCGGCACCCCAATCTTCTCCGGACGCGCATACAAATTTGTCTCGGTACCACATTGCCGATACAATCTGCTGGGAACACAGACCAATCCCGCTTGCCGTCGTATCGGCGTAATCTGCCCGGAACACGAACCAATCTTAGACCGTTTCGAAGAGTGTCATTCAATAATGTAAACGTTCGTCGCCGCAAAACGTTCGATATCCCCGGCCATCGTTCGGGCCTCGTCGAAATCAGACATGACCCTACGGCCTGGCTCCGTTTGCCCGTTCAACTATTCATTCCCGAATTCACTGAAATCCCAGCCGGATGAATTTAAAAACACTAGCGCGCACTCGGGATACACAAAACCGGTGTGTATCCCTTCGCGAGGCGAGCTGAACGAGCTCGGGGGGGACCCTAACGAGTGACGCGAAAGGAAAGGAGGAACGTGGAATGATCAAGGCCACCGAGAGCGAAGTGAAAATTTCGCTTTTACATCAAAGCGAGCATCGGTGGAGTGTACTGCACGTACGCCAATTGAGCCGTGCGCATGAGAGACAGTGTCGTTGTACGCACGCCATTCGGGCTTAACGTCTCGCGCGTAATTTGCTCGGGACGAATCTTTTGTGCGTGCACGGCCAAAGGCCCGCGAGAACCCTCCAGCCAGCAACGCGCGAAAGTCGTGCTCGCTAGTAATGAAGCTCTTGCGCCGCATAATGAATGGGATTACGTAAAAGCCACTTATCCAGCGTGCGCCGGGACGATAAGATCGTCGAATGTCTTTAATCTTTCATGGATTACGCTCGATCCATTTGCCAGGTGATCGTTGCAATACACTATTATCTTCGTCTACCACTCTTGGCGCTAGCTGGCGTTCGATCATTATCGATCATCAGCCCGTGGATCTACGGCTTCAGGCTCTGCCTTGATATGTGGGTCCTGATGAGCAGGGATAAGTATACTGCTCGGCGCAACTAGAAAAAGGTGTCTAGGTACCAGTGGCGGATTTAACGGGCGGCCGAGGAGCAGTTGCCGCCTGGGCTCCTGGACAAAAGTCCCTCCAGGACCCCTATCTACAAATAAAAATTATGATTTCATCGAAACGCTATATATTTTTCTGTACTACTACACTTAACCCGTTTTTAATAAACTACCTCTTCAATTCCCACGGAAAAATACTTCTTTTTCCTTAAATCCACCACTGCCAGGTACCCTTTCGTACACCAGCAAATCGGTACAACCGAATTATTCGCAAGGTTAAAACTCGCGTGCAGCTCGGTATGGAAGATAACACGTGAACGGTCAATCACCAGACGCGTCTGTGTACGCATTTGCAGAGACGCGCTGCGCGCACGCACGTCCCCGTTAATAATTTAGATTACCGTGTCTCACGGATGGCGCTCCAACAATCGTAAATATTTAAACTTCTGCAGTCGTCGTTGGTGTTTATTCGGTTAACCGCAGAGCCTCTTCTGTATGCGAAAACTGTGGACGTTCGGTTGCGCGAACGTAGGGGTGTTGAAAATACTCTGCGTTCAATTATTATTATTGGATCGCCGCAAAGATTTCTGTGAGTTCCTTGTCACGAGAATAAAGTGTGCCTCAAGTTGAAGATTCACGTTAATGAATTCGGTTAAGACTGGCTGCATGGCGGACAGTTTCCATTGAGCCACGTCCGAGCAATGGCTAACGTCGAAAGAATTAATCCGAAATTAATTCGAGGCTTCGTCGGAGTCGCCGCGATTACCACGAGCAAAAATATCGATCCTCGATGGACGTAATTACAGAATAATAAATCTCGAAACTCAGCCTGACCCAATCCTGCGATTCGTTTCGGTCGTGCGCACTCCGGGCCGACGAATAAAAGGTTGAACGAAACGCGCAGGTAAGGGGCGTGCGCGAGATGTCGAGGAAGGGGGATAAAAATTAAGATGGGACGCCGATGAAGCCTCGACGGAATTCGCTGACGCCCACGAGGCTTTTGTACCCAGGGCCCACGTGCCGGTTCAAACGAACGAGTGGGCTTGTTGCAAAACACCTCGATCCATGGTATTCGTATCACATTTTGAAAGTGCACCCAGCCTGCCCAACTACTTTTCTCATTTACTACAAAACAACGAAAGTAATGACACTGAGAGCACATTACCAATCCAACGTGGACCTACTCGAAGTACTTAAAGCTATTAGCCGAACGCTCAGGTGGACCCAGTCTCCTTCAAAGAACTACCATTTTAATCCCCACAATTTTCGACTACTCGAGCAACTCAGTTTGCAAAGATATAACTTTGACGGCGCACTTGGCGCGTCAAACATTCGGCACTTGCTGTCGTCGCTGTGTACAAAAGGGAGCAAATGCACTTAGCGACACGCCCTTCCTCCGATCCATGGCGGCGCGAGCCGCGAAACCCGGCGCAAGCGTAAAACGGTGCAATTATGCGGTCTAATTACGGAATAGCACGTCTGTCCGCATATGTACCCTGTCCAACACAATTGCGCTCGCATAACGCACAATGTACACGTATCCACCTGCAGTACCCCAAGTTACGACTACCGAGGATGTATTACGACGGGCGATCTACGGCCGTCTGGAATGTAGTCTGCGGCGTCGTTGGTCTTCGAGGTGTGACGTCTTAAACTCATCGTCGTGGGCACGACATGCTGCGACCTGTTCAATATTTCTTTCGCCGATCACCAGCAAAACGGTAAAACCGTTCGAAGCGCGGCTCGAGCGGATGCGTTTATTATTGAGCGGCACTGTACCGTGTCCGTATCGTAATTCAGCGGCACACGTAAATGGGGGAATGTTTGACCAACCTGCGCTGAATCCGTTTAAAACTGCTGGAGACAGACGTGAGTCGTGTTTTGTTTGCTGAAGTCTATCGGAATACTCAGCGCGCGTCGCTAACGACGCCAGTGATTAAAGTCTTCGATTAAAGGACTTCGGGAAAGAGAATAGACGTGAAGAACGAGCAGAGAAGGAGGAAGCTGAACCTCCTCAATAATGTACACTTTGATGTTCCGGAAGCAGCTCTGTACTCGATTAGAGAGCGGAGAATGGCTGTTCTAAGTTCGATTCAATTCGAAGGAAGTGAAATTTTTATGCAATTACAGAGAAGCTGGGAATAATATTCGTTGAGAAGTATTGGTAACAGATACTTGCATTCCCACCGGCGCCATATTTAGGTTTACATCCCAGGCGGTCGCGAAGGAATTATGTGAAAGTTAAAATTCTACCACTCGACACTAAAGCTCACCGAATCTCATAGTTACCACAAACATCGACCTAGTTTAGCAAGCGCCGGTTGATTGTGCCCCATTTCGTTTAACTTTAATCGCGGCATAAATCGCCACTGATCTTTCCGAATCACGGCCCCGATACGATTTTCGAAGCATAAACTTCATGGAAACTTCATGATCGAATAATGGAAGTATTCAACGCAGCCGAAGCGCAGCTTCGGTGAACGAGTCGAAATTTATGGGAGCGAACGGTTCACATCGGGGGAACAAAACGGTCGATCTGTTGTGGCTCGTTTAATCAGAGCGGTAGCAGGTGGTTGGCAGCGTTCCATCTTCGACTCGATGCTCGAATAATACAGTCCTGGGAAGTAGTACCTTATGGAATATTGTCCATCGAATTTTCCGTTTTCACGCGCATTCTCCAGTTTCGTTTCAGCTTATCCTAACAGTCACGCTCTTCTAGAGATTTTAGGTGACGGAAGATTAAAATTCTTACAAAAAGTTTCGATTGTATAAAATTGATAAAACGCAAGGAAACACCGTCTGTCGAACAAATACCATGTGACGCTGAATTTAGAGTTGGCATCCTAGAGATCCTCGCAATCAAGCGCCAATTCCTCCATCCTCTGATTACAAATTGACTCGAATCCTTTCTGACTCCAGCATTCGATTACGCTTCATCGACTTATTGGACGCTTCAGAGAAATTTCGAGGACCAGCTAACGAAGTCGGTGACCGAGAAATTGTGTGTTCCATAAAGGGAGTAATTGCGAAAGGAGAGACGTAATCAGTTTTCCTTTCAGAAATTTTAATTCCAGGAAACAGCTGAAATTGCTCCGCGCGCTGTAAAATTCGATCGAAATTTTCGATGAATCGAGGTCCTTTTTGGTACGAAGAATGGTACCTATAGAAAAAACATAGCAGGGTATTGGCAGAGGGGAGAACCTTCGTTTCGGGAGCAAAAATTCACGGCTTTCTTCTTGCCAGAGCTTTTTTGCCCCAACAGTATCATCCGACGAAATTGACGGCCGATATTGGATCTGCGATGAGATTCCTAATTGTCAAAAGGGAGGCAGAAGGGCATTTATTGGAGGCTGATCAGATTGGAGTAGTTCGATTTATCGTCCCTTAATCTCAGTAAATTCACAACGATATCCTCCACGAGATCTTTTATCCACCCGTGATCTCTCGAGGAATAATCGTCAGACGATTTGAAACAACAATTCTCATTCCGAAATGACAGATAAAACTGAAGTGTCAGATGATTCATTAATTTAAACTGGAAGGGCTTCTAGGATAATCTCCATAAAACCCAGGTTTAAAGAAAAATTGAAGTTCCGTTGCCTCGCGGAGAGGCGCAAAAGGGAGTGGCCAGGAGGAATTTTTTCTAGAAATTGGATCTCTCGTGCAATCTCTTTCGGGATCGGAGAATTGCCAGAAGGGAAAAAGGGCCACGTGGGCCCTGACGCAAGGGAGGAATTCAACACGGCGGGATCCCTCCCAGCTTCCGGAAATGATATTATCGTGTATTCGCATAATGAAACGATCGCACAATGAGCGCGTGGGCACCCTCGTCAGAAAGCAGGGTAGGTTTCCACACCGAGAAACAATGGGATTTCCTCGTCGGTTGCGCGAGCTGCTTATTCGGTGCGTACTCTGGATTAGATTAGATTAAAGGAGACTTCAACATCGAAGCCCGTTGCCGCGTATTAAGACCATTTGTTTTCGCCGCCAAAGTGTTAAACGGTTTGGAAAACCGCTAGGGCTTGTCTACGCATGTAAAGCACCAATTTGACTGACGCAAGTTCCCATAAACCAGTCAACTAACAAATACAATTAACCGATATAATTTGAATGCTCCGTTTCCACCGGATTACGTACTAGCTCGTGAATAGCCGATGACTTATAACTGGACTGTAAATACTGATTTAATTGCTTTGCGTTATATTGCCCCATTTCCGTTCCACGACCATGTTGACTCTGAAAATCAGCAGCTGGCACATTACCGATCCCCACGTAGCTAAGTGTGCTACCTATAATCGAGCTTCATGCCCTACTACACACCCGCGTCCCTCCCGCCGATTGCAGTTTGCTTTCGGTAGAATCTCCATAGAATGCGATCAAGAGCGAGGGGCTCACGGTTTTTTCCCGCCACGATCCACGTCAGTAAATCGAAAAGGATACGGAGGATTCAGGGCGACGGGAAGGGACGAGGCTATAACCCGAAATCTCGTGAAAGGAGGATGGTCCCCTTTCCTTCTCGCAATTACGATCCCGAAGGAATCTCGTCCGATGAAGTGTGCCCTTACCCCGACGTAAAAACTGGGGATCACGCGAGCGGCTTCAATCTTTCTTGCGGTAACGAGATTTTATGAACGGGGGGGGGGGGACAAACGTTTTATCTCGACACACGGTTAATAACCGCGAGATCTGTGGCGGGGTCGGCCATTAGCGTTACCGGAGTGTAAAATCCTGCTGCTTGCGGTACCGTTTTACGAACGGCCGCTTCCAAACAGTCGACGCGCGCGTATCGCGATTCTTGAAAGCCAGCGAATATGAATCTGCCCCGTTATTATTGCGTCAGCGAAGTCGCCGTGATAAATCGAAACGCAAAACCGGATTAATTGGATTAATTCATTATCCCGGTATTATTTCACGGTGGCCGTTTTACCGAGTAGAACGCGTATACAGTTGGGAGAGCGTGTCGCGAAGCGGTGTGCGCCGGGTCCCTCATCGAGGAGGTTAGGGAAATAGATTGGCCGCTCGCCAGATTACTTCGAGAGAGGAACGTGGAAAAGAGTCAGTGGAACGAGTCGTTTTTCACCAGCCTGGCCTACCGCAAGGGGACGCGACAATTATGAAGAGATATTTCAACGACCCAACGTGTTATTACACCACTGTCAAACGTCGCCGCTTAGTACGACAGTAAATTAAACGATTCACCTAGAATCCTAGAAAACGAGGTGGTGGAATACAACACGAAATATGTACCCAGAAATTGCTTTCTAATTCCTGAAGTTTCGCAGCTTATTTCGCTGCTCGTTGCAGGGAAACTTCTTTATAACTGAATGAAACCTTCCTCCTTTGCGCCGCTTCTCTCGTCCCGTTAGATCCCCCGGCTTTTTGCAACGCGCTGCAGACGAAACTCTCGCCTGAATACGCTCGCGTGCAAGAACTTCCTGCGCGCAGAAAGCGGGGGGGTAAGTTCTTTGACAATCCATCGATCTGTGAGACTCGGCGAGGACCACCCGCGTTCGAGGGCCCTCGAGAAATCTTCGGGAACGCCGGTCTCTTTACTGATGCTCCATTACGTCATTACTGCATATACTCTCTGCCTGACTCTGAACCCGGAAGCTTTTGGCAACATAATTGTTTCGCTGGTTGGCAAACATCTCGCTATATTTAACAGCAATTACGTTAAAAGATTACATCTCCCTGAGATCTAAGGTCTCTAAGATTCCTCTGGATCTATATTTAATCAAATTCAAGCATGTTTTATTTGACATGGAACAACCTATGTGGGATCGATATTTTGAAAACTGCGACCTTGTGAAAACTTTATTGTGTCCGTTTATCATAAAAAATGACGGATATATGGAGGGCTGAGAATCATAGCGATGTAAGTGCAAATTTTGGTAATTAGAGTTTTTTAGTTTTAAAGGCTCCGTCTGTTTACTGTCATAGTGAATTAAGTTTCATTCGTAACTGAGAAATAAGAATATTTCTCTTTAGCACTTAACTAACAAGAGCAGAGCGTTTCGAAACACACTGGTGTAAGTCCAAATAATTATAATTGTTGTCGTACTTATTAGCGTAACGCATAAGCAGTATAAATTGATATAACAATTTTTTTTTTTTTTTTTAGATGTGTTTCGACCGTAAATCTTAATTATAATTGATATTGGCGCACTGATTCGGTCATAAATAAAAATTCTTCTTCCAGCCGACTCGGGTGTCGTTTGCATAGTTTGAACGTCGCGACACAATCATCAGTAGCATATGCAAGTTTATGTCAATTTCTTTCCTTGAAAATGGTTCAAATAAGAACCGAAACGTCGGAATATTAATATAATTATTTGCAAAATAGTTTTGATTTCCTTGTTTTATTAAATTCAATAAAACAACTTTTTATTTATGACCGAATCAGTGCGCCAATATCAATTATAAATTGATATAACGAATAAATTAAAATAAAAATGAATTTTTTTTTAAATTTGTAATCAGGTATATACATGTTTATTATGGTACTATTTGAGCCTTTACACGTGTTCCTGCACCTGCAATATGTATGTAGGGTTTCTTATAACCATAAACGCAATACATTATTTTATGAGAAATACCATGCGAGTAATTAGACACAATTATATAACCGTGGTAATCGATCGTCAACCAGGTCTGTTACATAACTGTGGCACTAATTAATCAACCATTCCATGATCAAGTATCCAGAGTCCATAAATTGGGGTAGTTGGAAGGTTTCAATTTATAGTTGCCAAGTATAAAGTCACTCATTCAGTTGATTTTAAGAGGCTTCGCCAGCGATTTCGAAGCAAGGAACTTGGCTCGCGGGAATTGTCAAATCGTCAATCCTTTGAGTGGAGGATCCTTTGGCGAGTCGCTCGTCTTCCCCAGTGCTCGCGTCGTTCCATCAGCGTGGAAAGTGCGCCGCCGAGTAATTGTAAGGTCGCGTAGGGATCCGGAGCCTCGCATTGTCGGTTTTCGCACGCGAACGAGCAAGGAAAAATATTCTTAGGACGAGCGTAAGGGGAGGAAAGCGTGCATAATAGCCGCGCCGAGAAGACGAGACGAAATTATTACCGTGTCCTAGGTGACAAAGAATCCTCACCTCGGCCTTCGTACACTCGGAGATGCGGTCGAGGCAAACTGGGTCAGGTGTGTGTTCGCCTCTCTACGTGCGCGCGGGCGCGCGCGTGTGTAGGTTTGCAGGAGCGCGAATTCAAGAACTGTCGTATTGTCAACGCGAAAGGAATATCCGGGAACGAGGTATGATTTTCCACCGAGCTGCAAATCCATCATAAAAGTTGGCGGAATTAATTGCATCCCGGTATTTTCTTTCAAAGCCGTGCTGGCACTGTTTCGCTTTCGTTCGTAGTGTTCCCTCGAAAAGTAATTGGCTGAAAATAATTTGAAGGGAACGGTAGTCTCGTGTCCAATCTTGAAATGTTCGATTAAAGTAAACCAGAATACCTACTGCTCCAACCGATGAATCGCAGTCCTTCGTTTAAACTCGTACCGTTGTTACGTGGATATTTACATTCGAATTCAAAAACACTAACACTTCTCCAACCGTGTAATGATTGTAATGTATGAAGGTACTATTTAATTTCTACTATTAATAGTACCTACTACCTACCCTCTGATAAAAATCATATCTGGTCTGTCGAGCGAAGCTTGTACGTATATACGAAATACTTTTGTCTGTGCTCCCCGCGGCAGAAACTCGTTCGAATAGAAGCGAAGTTTACTTCCATAAGCTGTCTTATCTTCGAATTCGAACAGCCTCCCCACTGCAGATTTCACGGTGGCTGTCTAGAGAGGATTTACAGGGGATTTTCCGGTGTTACGAGTCCGGAGTTGCTTGCAGGGTGACAACGGCCGGCCCAATGAAAAGCCGGGGTGAATGCAACGCGATGTACCTACTCGGCAACGGGCGCATCGGCACGCGTATTTTACGCGTGACGTTGGGTCGCATGCTGAATGGACAGCCACTGCGGGAAGGATGCGGTTAACCTCGCTAGTTTCGTGTTTCCTACGAAGGTAAAGCGCCGATGCGCACACACGAGGCATTCCCTTTCGAGGTATCCAGAAACATGTCACTTTTCCCACCAACCACTGAAACGATCTGCCTTCTTATCGATATCAGCAGAACATACATATAGGTACCACGTGAAATTCCTCACCTAGCTCAACGATTACAGTTGCGCCTGGATAAAAGAAGATCCAGTTTCTTTAATTTCAACAGAATATCGCCGGCATTAGACTAACGTTCGGGGTATCCTTTCAGAAGATATACAGTTTACACCAGAAACGTTCGGAGTAGTTTCAACCCGTACCGCGGAAGCCACGAACTCCTCGGAGCCAGTGTTCGTCGGTGGAAGATTAAATACTCACTCGATGTGATTGTGATTGCTCAGTGTGATTGCCAGATTTTGAAATGGAATTACGGAAGTCTCCCCGCGCGATTGTCTCCGCGCCCTCGACTGTGATGGAAATAAATGTCGGCGAAAACGCAACGTCTGCGGACGTCTCTTTACGGATGTTTGTATCGTTGCTCGCGGCGGGAAAGGCACGTCGCGACGTGCGCATAGGTAGAGAGGCAACCCCCTGTACAAGGCAGGTTCTTCCAAGACCAGTTTTTCTTTAATGCCGCACGCCGGTCGGCTCTTCATGAAGCAGTTTCTGCTGAAGCAGACAATGCGCGATACGGACGAGGCAGCCTCGGGGGGCTCGTATTTCATTGATATTGCATCGTGAATTCCCGACCTAAATCACATTCTGATAGCCAACCAACCCCTCCGCTCCTCCCTTTCTTCATCCTCTCCTATTTTTGCCACCGTCCCCCGGCCCACCTCTCTTTCTATTCTCTCCTCCTCTCTGTATCGTATCGCGAAATTATTCACAAGCGGGGCCCCGAGGAAACTCGGGGAACACGAGCCGCCTTCCGCCGAAGGCTTTCATTGGACATCTTCCCCGTTGCATTTGTTCGCAGCCGTCTCGCGATCTCGCTCTTGAATATTCCATTTCGACGTCCTTACGGGCTTATTACGCAGAAATCCTGTGTTACTCTGTAATTTATGCGTTTCTCGGCGTTCAATTATCGCGGCACATCATTTCTCATGTAAAGCTGGCCACGTACATTTTCGGATACAGTTTGATAGTTGAATCTTCTACTGATAAAGTGAACAGCTACTGTCGCGCCAGGAGTACAGCGGGGGCCATTTGATAAGATGTAGGTGCACGATAAAGAGAAACAGGTGGAGCGTAAGATACGCGCCCAATTTTCATAAATTTTTTCCCATTTCAACTTTACGCAAAAATAGCATTTTCTTTATTTCCTTTTATCCCTTCCGTTAACTTTTACGATGTTTTCAGAACCGAGAGGAAGGAGAGAGAGGAATGTTTTTCCATGTCGGTATAATTGTTCTCCAGCGATTTCAGCAGCCACATGTCCCGACTGAGGTGAACGGAAACTTTGTTTCTACCGAACCGGAAGACGATTAATCTTTGCTTTCGTCGAATTAATAATTCATTCTCTAGTGCCTTTGGGCTTTGACGATTAATCGTCTTTCCGCCCCCACTACCTTTTCCTCCATCCCGTAATCTTTTTCATCATTCACTCCTCTGTTTAACGGTTTTAAGGAATTATGCAGCAAGTTTCAACGAGGGTACGTTCTCTATTGCGTTACGTGGGAAAACCACGGTTTGAAATATTTGCATAGTATGAAATAAACAACAGCGCTTTCTTTAAATTCATCTTGCAACGAAAAAAAAATTATTTCCCTTCTTGTTTGAACGACGAATTGCCTATGCACCGGTTGTTTTCATTTCACCGTCACTTCTGTTTTACTTTTTCTCTCTCTCTCTCTCTCTCTCTCTCCCTGTTTGTCGACACGAGGATTATTCAGCAAAGGGAGCTCGAGCAAAGTGGATCGGGAATTCTTTTATCGCCGCATCTGTTTCGAGTCCTCTTTATACGGCGGACTATTATAGGCTAAACAATCCATTCATTGAAATACAGGGGGCTGTTTGGCGAAGCCTTTCTAGACGCGAAATCGCGATAGGTAATGAACGATCAAATTGTTTTCCTTCCGGTCGGCAAAATTAATGAGAAGGACAATGGATTAAAGACAGTCTGGCTTCCTAAGCAAGATACTATAGATGTACTTACTCCAAGAGTGATAGACCAACACCTTCAACAAGTGTCTTATCGTTGAAAAAAATTTGATTTCTATAGAATTGCAATCTTATTCTTGTTAAGTGATTGCGACCGTGTGATCTCTCTATAGACAAGACCGTGTCGTCAGTCTGTAGACATTTTGTAATTCGTCGTGCTGACACGAACAGAATTAATTAGCGCCGAGTCATCGCTTTCCACGCCACCCGAACCTCAAAAACCGTTTCTCACTATGGAAGATCAACGACCCACACTTTTTCTCAGCATTCCATCGTTCGGGCATAGTTAAAGCGTGCTTTAAAAAATACATATATACGCATACTTTCCCTCAATTCCGACTTTCGTCGGGGAATTTCTTGAAATTTCACCACCGCACAGGCAACGAGGTTTCCCTGTCGAAGCTTCAACCGCTAACATTGTAAAATTCTGTTTAGATTATATCTAATAACGCGTGTAATGGAAAACTCACAGCCTGAACAGTTTTGCCGGGCTTTACGGCCACGGCACTTAAATCCGGGGGTTTCGCAGTCGACTAATAAAATTCGGGAAACAACGCAAATTGCTGGAATAAACTCTTTTCGCGGTGCACGGGGCCGGACTGACGTTCGAGTAATCGAGTTCAAAATAACCCCTTTTAATGACTCGAATGAAATTTTATAACCGTCTCTTAACGCGTGCGCGTTCGCCAGGCCGCGGCCGTGCCGTTCTATGGGATGCAAAGTTTTCATCGGCAATTAATAAAACGGAATTTACTTAAAAGGCTCTACGCTGGTCGGCGTTAAACGAACGGGCTCGTAACTTTGCGTTTCGCGTTCGAAGCTACGAACAACGCGACTATGCCCCATCCGCTAGCCACGGAAATTTCGTTCGATTTGTCCGCCGAAAGATTCAATTAATTTTGCCGTGTCTGCCGTTAAAGCCCCTCCCCCCCTAATGGCGTTTCCATTCACGTGGATTTCGTGTTTCGCGGCGATACCAAGTGTTTATCGATCGGGACGGAAATAATGCCGAGGAACCGCCGACTATCGAACGGTTACCAGGGACCGTGTCCTCTCGTTCAGTAAAAATGCAGCGAAAATACCAACGTATAATTGGGCCCGTCCCACTAAAAGAGGAACAATCGCGCGGAACCGGCTCCGCGACATTTATAATACACAGCGCGAACGTTCTTTAGTGGAACAGATATATCGCGTTACTATACTGCGAGCAGCGTGGAATTTAATAACAAGAGTAGGTATAAAGTATGAAATTTATATCCGCTCCCTTCCGATATTCGATATGTTTACACTTCGCATTGTATAATACACGCTCGTTCAAATTAAAGTTACATCCCATTTGTTTTTAAAATTGATGATATTCTCTGCGATATCTGGGTGTTGCTCTTCAAGTATATAAGGGTATATAACTTTGTGAGCGTGCTCTAACCGTTTTGATAACGTTTTGTTATCTGTTATAATTTGTGACCTATAGAATTTAAAAGGTGCATGGAATTGCAGTGATCGAAAATTCGGAAGTTAAAGGAAACGTAGGAAAGACTCCAGTCGTGGAGAGCTTGAAGATTAGAAGTTAATCTTTCACTTAAAAGAAACGTACAGGTGCAGGGCCACGTTTTCACGTTGCACTACATATTCTCTCAAACGTTTGCCTCCGTATAACCTACACGATCTGTGTTTACATTACATGTTTTAATCGCTAGGGCGAGTAGAACACGCTCCTGAAGTTAGATACCTCGTTCTAGAGCCTCTGTGTGCCTTTGTCGTGCCCTTCTTGGTTGCTTTAGGCATTGAAGTACAAGCTTCTCGTTCGATAAGAAAAAAAAATATGGTATAAAGGGTTCTTGAACTCTTACTTGTCGATCTTGGCTCGGGCCATGTTGTCCCAGCTACGAACAGGGCAGTTGAGCTTGCCAAAGGACAATTCCCTCGATAAATAGGCGGAGCAGTGCCAGCTGTGCCTCCAGAAGATACTTCCGCTCACCCTTTCTCGGTTCTTCAGCGCCGACACCGCACCTTTCTCACTCATCTCACTATCGCCGACGAATCTTTCCTCGTCGAACACGATTCACGCGTTCACGATCATACCGACCCCCGCAATTATTCGTCTTAAGGGACAGTGATTGGGAACGATCCACTCGAGAAGCGTCGTCGGTTCCTGCGTCGGGGGTGCAACTTCCGAGCTTACATTTTGACGTCGACCGATCGATATCGACGGGTTATTTACTTCTCCCCCGTGATACGACTTTCAGGCAGGTTCATGGAATTTCGGAGTTTTATCTTCGCCCGGCGACTTTTATCAATCGCGACTCGTTATCAATCACGGGAAGCTCGTATCACTAGGCCCCCACATTTCTATCGCGCTCCAGGGATCGCGGGATCTCGCGTTCCGTTCTTCCTCCTTCTTTTTTTTATTACCGTGAATTTCGACAATCGATGAAACCCCTTCACGTTCACTCCGAAAACATTTTCATCTACGGGAAAAGAAACAGAAATGTTTACGTAACGAAAGGGAAGTTAACGTCGATTCCTATGATCGGACCCAGCGTCGACGTTCCATCGGAAAGTTTTACCCGGTTCTTGGAAACTTCTGTACGTGACCGGTTTCACGTAGAATCGATCCTCGGGGCAGAGAGCCTCGAGCACCTCGACGTCTCCGCGAAGGTGTACGCCTCCGTTTAATAAAATAGTTCTCTTAGTATCGGTCTCGTGGATCCCCGTTTCTTATCCGAGCTACGAGTTCGCAGTAGTTCCACGATAGCCTAGAATCGAGTCATTCTTCCGTGTATCGCATCCGTAATACCGATACTATTTAGAAACTTATCGAGCTGCGATATCCTCGACCACGAAGTGTGAAATGTGACCGAAGGAAATAGGCTATCAGAATTGTTATTAAGCAAATAACCACTGTTCAGAATTTATCAGCTATCCCTCCAGTTGTTAGGAACCTCGTGAGACGAATGATCCTTTCTACACCTGCACTGCACTGTACAAAATGTGTCCACTCTGTTTGTTTACTTTAGATAAGATACCTACAGGCTCCTGAAGAAAGGGGAACGGATCTGCGGGTGGACGGAGACCGTTCACCTCCACCAGCTTTCCCACTTTTTCCTATTGCTCAGCTTCTTCAGTTTTGCTCGCGAGACTAATACGGGGCTAATGGAACTGCCGGAAACCGAGGGACATTCCCGGAGCGTTCGGAGTTTGATGGAACGGCCAGCGCGGAAGTTCGAGGTCGACGTTAACCAAGGAAAACCGACCGACGCGAATCGATTGCGAATTAGTAGGTACCCCTGGTGGTAATTGAAGATTGTTAAGCTCCTGTGTAATTCGTCGGGGCTCGGACAATTTCAGGGACGACGGAGCAGGCATTCGAGAATTTCTATCGATATTCAAGGGAATATTTCAACGCCCCCGGAGAATCTGAGTCAACGAGTTCGCCCTTAATTAAGAGGGAAGTAGCAGCAGCTCAGAATCCCGCTGACTGCGGGGCTTGAAATTTCCAAATAACTGCGACGTGGTGGTCTCCTAATGACTACGGTGCAACGGCGGATTTCAAAAGATGACTGAGTAACCGCAATTACGGGAGCGAGAAATGTTTTAAACTACTATTCCCTTTTTCTAATCAATATCAATGGCGCGATTTTACGGTAGGCGTGATTCAGACAGAGGTTGCGAAAGAAGAACCGACGAAGGTCGTCCTCGTCACTTCCTTTGTTAACTCATCTTTCTCTCCTGCTGTTGCCTCTGTACGCAATCTGAGTCACGTTCTACAAATCTGCGCAGCTTATCTAAGCGGAAGGAACGAAAGACGAGCCGCGGATATCTTTAATTCGAGCCGGGACGAAGGTGAACAGGTTTGCGGCGAGGATCTCGCGAGTGCAGGTCGACCTACTGCACTCGGTGGACCAGCGGACATATTTTCGACCGTTCAAGGACGGTCGATCGCGTGCACCTCGCCGCGGAGAAACCAATCCTCTTTTTGCGAGGACGAACGAACGCAGCCATGTTGACCCGACCGATGTTTACCCTCCCTCCGAATTTCCTTCGTTAGCTAAGGTTCGTTCGGTTGACGAAGCAAACGAAACGTTTTTTTTTTCGGAGTTGAAAACGCGAAACGGCTGACGACAGAGTACCACATTCACGGAATGCATCTGTCATACGTGTGTGCGTTTGCATACGTAGCCGAGTTAAAAAACGTTAATCGCTTCGTTAATTTAGTAACACAGAACCACGAAATAAAGGATTCGGTTAACAATTTCAACAACGGAGAAACAATACGAGTTTTAAAAGAAAATGAACAAAATTAAGAGGAGGAAACAGTGGAGTACAGAATCCACTCCGATATTCGCGCTGTAAGCCATGAAAGCTACTCGAGAATTTATAATCCCGCCCAATGCTGCCTAATGATAATTTGAAAATGGTTTAACTAAAAAAAGGAGTCGAATGTGGTTCGTAAAATGGAACGTGGTCGCTGAGATCCAATCGCAATCAATCTGTTTTTTAAATACATTTAACTTTCATGGAGTCCAGTCTAACGTAGCCTGTCGTTTTGGACTGACGGATAGTTGGAGGAGAATAGAAGAGATAGAAATCATAACATACCACATTGCGAATTTGTAGAGACGTCGGTAAACAAAATGCGCGTGGGAGGATGCGCAGAGAGGCGTGGAGGAACACGTTGATAAGACCGATAAAGAAACGTCACAACGAGACGACATGCATCCGAGTCGAAGGCGCGCGGTGTACTGGCGTCTCGATCGCAGCGCCGCGCCGCTCCGCGCCAATACACCGGCGCGTCGCGATGCGCCGTGGCAACCACTTTGGCATCGCCGAGCCGGTTCGCGAACCGGTGTGCTCGCCAACACTTGTTCCCAGCACAAGGAGATGGCACACTTGAAACGATCCGTGCGATTCCCAGTTCTTATTAAAATTCTCATTTCGTGTGTGAGAGATGCATCTTTTTAATAAATCTGATAGGTTCCGGGAGAAATTTGTCGCTTTACCATTCATTCCCGTTTCGACTGTGAATAATAGAAAGAGGGGCATCGCGGAACTAATTGCGTCTATGATAATAATGAAATTATTTTTATAATCCATGAGATAGGTACCTACTTTCTAATCTGAGAGATTGGATATCAGGATCCAGGAAACGATTATAGACGACCTTTAGAGATATAGAGCAAGATATAGATAATACCGGTTCTATGAGCCTCGATACAGACGACCCCTGACACTTGTCACACGATATGAACGACTCTGGACTCGTGGAACTAGATAGTGTCAACCCCAGAAATTGACTTGACCCCAAGGGACTTGGGGAGCTAAGGTATATGTATACCTAGGCGCAATAGGAGCGTCAGGGACTCAGGATTCGTCGGATTATGGGGGGCCCCAAGGACCCCACGGAGTCTACCGGAATCTAAGGACTCCGAGGACCCAAGACATCCCAAGGACTCAAAGGACTGGTGAGCTTAATTTACACGTGTCTCGTGCATCCAGGGTCATCTGCATAAGGTCACTCACAACCATGAACGTGGGACCTTTTATATTGAGTTTTATGGATCTGTCTTAATCTTCTGATGTCTGCGCAACTCGAAAACATTAAAATCGAATTGCCTTAGCTCAACTTTCCCCCTGCCACTATACATCACGGAATATAATTAAACAACAGTTATTACGCTGCAGTGAAATCCGTACCTTTTCACAGTCATACTAAATCTTTCAATACCAGACGGAAGGAAATCTTCGGCTAGACGTTCGAATTGAAAAGTGTCGATAACAAATGCGTACGTGCGTTCAGTTGGCAACAATCGTAGCAATTTTTATCGGGACCTTTGCCGATTAATCACGTTCGCGTTCGATAGAACCCGACAGGTTTATGAATCACGATTCGGAACGCGCAAGGGGGAGGGTACAAATGTTCCTTATCGCGTGCTATGCTCGAATTGTTCAAACAATTTC
This sequence comes from Andrena haemorrhoa, assembly GCA_910592295.1. NCBI lineage: Eukaryota > Metazoa > Arthropoda > Insecta > Hymenoptera > Andrenidae > Andrena > Andrena haemorrhoa. The sequence goes on from OU342943.1 coordinate 11,837,107, forward strand.
CTGCTGAAGCTCGGGTGCGACCCTACTCGCTCCTGACGAAGTGCCATTTTAACATTTCAACTGGAAAGACTTCGTTTTGCAACGTATGTGCCCAATTACCTGCCCAGTCCTATGGAATTCGTCACAGGCACAATGCAATCTATTGAACTCGACGATCGTCGAATTGTTGATCCATGATTAACCGCAGGGAGGTTCCGACGAAAGAATTGAATGAAAGACCGAGGACTTGTCGGAGGAAAGATTAGATCAGCGCATACTTTCTGCGTATCGTAAGGCAGCCAAGTTGGATCTCGGCGTTCTTGCCGTTAGAACAAAGGCGCGTAACGATTCATTACATTCGGTCGTTAATATCAGACGTCTGCGCCAGGTATGCATGTGTGGGCGCTACCGAATACGCCGCCACTTGCAATTTGCATTGAAAACCGCCCCGAGCTGATCTCCGCTTCGACCCGCATATATCACACCAACGATACTTATGCCTGCTCGACGTTTTCACTCTCGAGCAACTCATTTCGCCATTGACGCCGCGTCTGGGATGTCTGAGAGGTTTGGGCAGTTAGTCTTGTAACAAGTACGCCTTCTTCTCCTCAACGTCTGTCTTCTAACGACAAAGTCAATCGAGCGTCTAGCTACTCACGGTTTTCCCAACTGGACCGATAGATATTTCCTCACGATTGACTCCCAAAGAGATCACCCTCAGACTCTCCCGAGTCCATTCGTGAACGCGAAGGCGTTCGAGCGAATCCGTAAATTCCTCAAACCGTATCTTCAGGCTCCCCTTTGTGCTCGATTCTGCTCGATTCAGCTGGATTCTGCTCGAGCTGATTCGCGAGACGTCCTGGTTCCATCTATTTTACCGGGCTCATTGATTTGCGAAGCACTCGGGGATCTGTTTACGACGCGCAGGACACGTTCCTCTGACGACGTGCCTTCTTTCGCTCGACTTTCCCCGCATGGTCGTGCATTGTAATCTCATGGGCGAATTTTAAGTACAGTTCTCCTCCTCCCCCCCCACCCTGGTGAAGTTTCATTACTCGGGACTGCTCGCCCAGCGTATCGAGATTGAACGTTTAGGTGCGTCGCAGATTGAACGCGTGGGCACGGCTCCCTTTGGCGAAATTTCTAATTAGCGTGCATGTAATTTTCCGAACGGGACGCATAAATTCTGCGTGCCGAGGCGCAACTGTTTGAAACTTGTCAAACATTACGGCCAGTGTTATTCGGAAACTCCGTGAAATTTCCAAGGAGAAGGGGGCCAGTTAAACGAGACCTGGTCCCGGCCCTTTCTCGGCTTCGGCGTTGTGTTCCACGTGACTGATCCGAATATCACGGCCGAGTGTGTTCTATTCGCCCGGTACCTCGTAATTTATGCTCACAATCAGACCAGCATCCATCCTCCAGAGTACATGCACGAGTACAAACAGAACGATGAACGTGTACATGGAACAGCACCGGTAACAGCAATTTCTCAGAAGTCTGTACGCAGATAATAGTTGACAACAAATGGGTTGTGCGACGACGCCTTCGACTTTGATATTAATCGAGGCAGCCAACAGGAATTGTTCACGCGAATGATTTCATTTAACCAAAGATGATGAAGCTGTGGAGCACCGACAGTATGTTCATCCCCGATAACGTAGTTGTGGCTCCCTTGTGTTCTGATAAGTAGGCATCAGAGATGCAAAGTTTATTAAAGGCTGGCCATCAGAATAAGTATACCATATGTGACATAGAAATGTATCAGTATTTAAAGAAACAAGTGTAGTGCTTGTAATTACAATATAAGTACTAAGTACGTATATATATGTATGACTGAACTTCAAGAGTATCTACGCTTTTCTTTTCATTCCTTCTGAAGATTGCTTTTATTGTATTGTTTTCTCACTCGACTTCAGATTTAAGGGCACACCTCGGCCAAAACATCAAGAAATTATTTTTTGCATATTTTCATCCCACAACATTTCAAGAATGACTAGGTAAAATTTTAGAACGAAATGACTAAGCCCTGTTTCACACATTCACGGCACGGCGCCGTTTATACGGCAAAAGGAACGAAGATCATATGGAGACCTTTCACATTTGCCGTCGCCGCAATGACGGGAAATTTCTATAAGATCGTCACATTTTTTGCCGTGAACACGGTGCTGTGCTGTGAGTGTGTGAAACGGGGCTAACGGTACAGATTTTACAGGCAGTTCGGGGGGATCAACAGTGTGACGGCCTTGAAAATAGGTGTTTTTTGAAGATGGATTCTGACACAGGTATAATAGATATAAATGTGATTTTTCTTTTAATTAATAAGACATTTATTGATCTAAAAAAATCAATTTTTGTTTTAATCGAATAAACGCATGGAAAATAGGGCAAGTACGCGTCACTAGACGAACGTCACTTCGACGTCAAACTTTAAGTACGTTTTTCTCGAAACAATTTTTCACGCACTATCGCCACGATAAAAAATGCAATTCTTGACCGAATCTAAAAATTCAAATGGACTTCTACTCGTAATTACACTGGTTTCCGCGCTACCCTCTATTGCGAATTTTGTTACACTCAATATTTTTTACGAAACATTTTTGTCGGAAAAAACCCATGTTTCGGGACCCTATCGTTTAACCATATGGCAATCATCACCCAATTGTTTCTTAAACACTGCCTGAGGATAGCGCGATAACCACACATGTGTAATATTAAAGAATATCTTTGCGTTTTTTGATTTTGGATGATTTTTTTATATCAAAAATGAAATAAAAAAATTGTTTTATTCTCTACATTTATAGTAGAATAAAGTGCAAAAGGTTTTAGACCATTACATTGTATACTTTTTTCTAGAAAAAATCAAAAAGGCACCTATGTTTTCGCGCGATTTGACCGGGGGGTGAATAATTAATTAATTGTCGCTGCGCTTCGGTCATCAATTTTTTATAAACTTTTCTCTTCGTACCGCCACGTTTCGCTAAAATGTGTGACGGCCTCTATTCACAAGTCCCATTATTACTGACGTGAGTGCCATGTTTAGCGAAACGAAATCCAATGAAATTCGAACGCAATCCGCATTCGTATGACAGCTCCCGGCCTACAGTAATCCGTCGAGTATTATCATCTCCTCTTCCATGCTCTTTTTGATCCCCTTCGCTCTCTTCCTTTCTTATGGAGAAAATGTTATACACACAAGCTATATGCACCAATCTAAATATTGAATTCCGATACGTAGTATTAAACTTTCCTCTCCAATGCACCTGGATCCAATTTACCTTGAATGAAACTCTGTTTCTGCGATTTACCAGAAAAAGACGCAGATCCTTAACTGCAAAAGCCCCGTTTGAAATTCATACCGTACTTTGGACGAATAAATAATTACATATATTCGAGCCGTATAATGCGTTCAACGAGATGCGTAATTGCTGTCGCGCATATTTTACGAGTCGGTTGTAATGCCGCCAGGAATTCCCGTTATTAATCCAGCACATTATGCGACATGCTAACGTAGGAGTATTATGGGACGTGTTTGTGGAATAAGTACACGACAATGCTCAGACTGAAGAAAATCAATTGGGCTTCTTCAAGTTTGGATAAGTCAACAATTTAAAAAAAATACAAAATATACGTTTTCCCTATTCCACTCAATACTTCCAAATTTAATGACCATTCCCTATTTATCATTATTCTTGCAACCATCTTAAATGTTCCCTCCTCGTTACTGTGTCTCTCGTCGCACACTGTAAACAGTGCTACTTACCACGAAATGCGAAAGCACACCTTTCCCGTTTACGAGTCTTGAAAATGTAATAGTCGATGTAGCATATGCTCCTGCCATCAACGTTTCATCCGCGAACCTCGAAACTTTAAAGCTCCATAACGTTATGAAAAATGGCTCGGCAGACGGGAAATAAAAACCACCCCAAGGTGCCAGCGTCGACACAGGCGTACGCCCTGCTTTTATAGGTATCCTTATCGCAATCCATTTGCATGTAACGTTGTAACCTAGGCGAGCACGTCAACTCTGCTGCGGGAACGTTGATCGTGAATAGAAATTACTCGCGTGCTTGGGCGCGTAACGCTTTTTAAGCATGAAAGATTTCATCGAATTACTGTCACCTGAACCACCGATTTCCAGATGGCTGAAATGAAGCCACTTTAAAGGATTCCGTTCTCGAGGCACGTGCTGGGATTCTTGGCTTTCAGCGGACGTAAGCAATTTGCTGGTTCTAATATTTCGACAATCAGTTACTCTTCGCTTGAATCAGATTATGGAATTCCCGTGATGACTGGAAGTCAGGTTTCGTTCGTGGGATTGATTCATCTATTCGGTGGAATAATAAGAACGTTGCGCTTCTGCGGTAAAACCTCAGTTACGTTTACGGAAATGACACCAAGCATTTTCATATCCGTCAACTTAAGGAACGGAAATTAAGAGGCACGTGCACGGCGACTTTCATTCAATACTTTCATCGATCGTTCCACCCAGTGACGGGAACGGTCGCACAATTTTTTTTCTACGCGAGACAAAAGTTTCTAGATGCACCATGCGAAGTGGATAATTCCCTGCAAGTTTCGACGGCGTTGAAAAGTTTTACGGAGACTCCACCCGTGCACAAATGAATAATTAACAGAACAGAGAGAGCAACGTTCCGAGGCAAAAGTTAGTCACCCAGCGTCTGTCGTTCCTGTGGAGAAGATCTCTCATGGGGGAGCTAATTATGTCCAATTGTAGCCTCATTTTGTTCGACTTTCTCACCCGGCGTTAAGCATAATTCAAGAAGAGAGTGCATGCATTTAGAGAAGCGACTAGTGGTCAAATTATGGTGTGAATCTAAGGTAAACTTTTGTATTCCTCATTGAAACTGCAATTTTATTCAAGCAAGTAGTATCATTTCAACAATATGATTGCGTAAGTCCTGTAAATTAAATTGAGCTTGAAACACTTAATACTATCAGTAGCGGTTTAACAATGTTATTGGTATTGCTCCATCTGAAATTCACAATTACGGTGAACCTTCCATTTCCAAACGCAGCCGCAACTGTAATCGTTTTAACGATGACAGCGTGTAATCTGCTCCAAAATCCCATATATGTGTAATATAATTCGAACAGCCTAAATAGAATTGGAGGTCGGAGTTTCAGTAACTCCTCCGACGTGAATTGCGCGTACCACGTGAAAGGAAATTCAGCGATCAATGCAAGCAGTGCTTTGAAATAATTTTTCCTAGCTTTGGATTCGTGATCGTTACACTTTGCTGGCGCATTAACCGATTACTGTTTTTCAAAGAAGCGCGAGTTGTGCCGTTCTGGAAACAGGATCGAAACGTGAATTCAGCAAACGATCGTCTCTCGTAACGTTAGTCGACCTTCTGCATTGTCGGCAGCGAAAGCATGTAATTTCATCGCCTCCTTCGTATCATTCGACCTCAACGGGTGTAAGTTGCAGGTGCAACGTACCGTGCTCCGCTCCTCGCCAGGATAAAACTCACCTACGTGAGCAATTCCGTCAAGTCAATCCCGCCGACGGAATGCAAATTAAGCTCATTGTCGAGCCGATGATCCCAAGGCGAAATCTACTCTGCATGGATCATGATGCTGGCATTGTTTCCCGGTGAATAAAATATCGAGATACACGGACCGTTTTAATGTTTATTAATGCTCTTCTGAAAGAACAGTAGGCTTTTAAATAAGTTAGGATTGCTGCAAAAGCGATCGATATTTTCTAGCTGCAAAAAAGATAACCGATCAACTTAATCCTGTCAATGAGGGATAAAGAGTCGTTGGCAGCGTCCAACGTAAAGCTTCTCGCATCGATCGTACGGTATCGCGCGATGCAGACTCTAATTACCGCTTATCAATGAAGTAACAAAGAAAATAACGCGGCCACGGTGCCTCATTGACGCGCCAGCGTTTCGTACGGTCTGGAAATTCGAGGGTAATGATTATCACACCGGCACGGTAATTTAGCGGTTTAAACTTGTCGGAACTCTCTCTTTTCGAGTAGGAGTAATTATCGACTTTGTAATTAACGCGTACTGTTTCGATGGATTCCATCACACGGGCTCGTTTCACTTGATCGGCCATTGAGAAGAAACCCATCGATCCCAATTGCAGCTTACACCTGCGCAACGATATTCCGACAAGTGCTACAGTTTAGAAGCTTTTTCAGTCGCCGCACTTCAAGTTCTTTCTTCATTTATCGTTGCACTTTCGAATACCTATACGAGAATATAATATAGGAAAATTGATAGTCTTTTTCACTCTTGAATACTTGAGAAATACCAAGGTCAGGTTTTTGGTTTTCAAGTTGATTTTGCGAATGAAAAGTGGATTATTTTTTATAAGGAAACTTGCCAGTTAAGATTATTTGATTTCCAGGGATTTGAATTTTAATAAATAATTGAGGCATTGGCAGCAAAAACGGACTGAGCCACATTTTTTTGCGAAATTCAGTTAGTAACAATAATGCATTCCAATAGGCTCTAATAGTTATATAAAAGAGGAAAAAGTTAATTCTTTTTCGGTGAGGGTTAGTCCGTTTTTGCTCTCAATGCCTCAGTTGTCGCCAGAGCTATCACGAAGAAGATTGAAAGAGTGAAAGAGATATAATTATGATCAATCGGTATTCAATTAAGTGTCTTTCAACGAGAAGTGGTTCGTTTCGGTCGGTCTAATTGAAGCCACGAAGGTTTTCATTGAATTGAAAACTGTTCCTCGGAGAGAATCGATCATTGCCATGGCAAAGAAACGTGGCCGAAGGCGAAGAAATACAGGTAGCAACGAACAGGTGAGAGAGCGGGATGCAAGGCCATCTGTTAGTTTCAGAATAAAGTAGCCAGGTAAAGTAGACTGGTCGATACTAATAGAACCTCCAGGTAACGCTTACGGCGAAGAAATTACCGCTCTGAAGAAGTGCATTTAGGTAGATGCAATCTATGCGACTGCTAAAACTTGTGAGTGGGATCTCGTTTTAAATTTTTTTTAGGGGTATCTTTGACTATATACTCTGTCGAGCTAATCACGAATTTCTCATCTGGATAACTATTCCAGTGTCTGATCGGAATTCATAGGCTTTATATGTTTCAATGAATTTTCAATGGACTCTAGAACCAAACGACCACCTGTCGCATAGATACAGTTGAAATAACATTCTGCATTGCATCGAAAGTGAGATCGTAGAGTAGAGATTTCTGTTAAATATTCTATAATGTATTATGTAGTGATAGTCGTGCAAGAGTCCAGGAAATCTACTAAACTTTCAATCAATTGTTATTGCGTAAGGAAAAAAATAAAAAAAAAAATTTTAAGTAGGAGGATTTTATTTAATTTGATAATAAATGCACTAAAAACTAAAAAGGAATTATTTTCTTTTTCTATAAATAAAATCGTCGGGTAGGATTATATATTAATATGATTTATATCCTGCTATGAAATATCTTGCCCTACGATTTTAATTAAAGTGATATATCACTATCATAATTGTAATCAAATTAAACAAAATCGTTTAACATAAAATTTCTTCTTTATATGTTTTATTTATTTACTTTTTAGTGTTTGAGTTTTGCAACTAAAAAAAGATGAAAAGTTGAACTATTTGTATGTGACGGATTATTTGTCGATAAATTGTGTATTTGCAGAAATCGCGATGCTACTTAAGCAACGTCTCGACTTTTTGTCGTTTTCGAGAAGAACGCGAGAGACCGATTTCAAGTCGATTGGATTTGTGGTTATGGGTTTTAAATACAAGGAATGCAACTTTTTGAATCGCATGGGGGTGAGTGTTTTTTAAAAAATGTTTGTATCGTCATCATAACTACGTACGCCTGCAAAGTCTATTGGAATTGTGGAAGTGGGTTAAAATTCAGTTACAAAATTTGAACCAAACAAATAAACAAATGGACAGAGAAGTGAAGCTAAATAATACAATCGCTTAAAAATGGATTAGATTGTATACCGTTCCGTTTATTTATATTCTCGGTATTCATTCCATTCGAAAACAGAAAATGCAAAGAAAATAAACGACAGAGCCACTATTTCTATTGGACAGGACGACAGTCTAAAGATTAATGTACCCAGAGTTTGACAACAAACCACGCGGATATACCATACAAAATTAAACGTCACAAAGTGGATCGATAAACAATTTATCCTTCGACAGCGTTGGGCGTAGTTGTTCGAAATTTGTTACGCGTACGGGTGTCGTCTTCCGAACTAGGGGGAGAGACGTAAATGAACGATTTCATGGCCGTGCCTCGGAAATGCATGAATAATTCATGAAGGAAAAATTAACAGGCTATTCACATATGTTTGAAAAGGGTGATACAAAGAAAACTGTAATCGTATGGAAAAATCTAACAAAGCATTGTTATGTAAAAAATCCGTGACGTATCGAGGTAGCGATAAAAAAGCTAATTACCCACGTACACATGTTAATTTTGAATCAAGTCGGTGTTTCAAATTCGAAAAATGTATTTCGAAGGCTCCATTTCAGAATGGATGGATTTTAAACCGAATATTTACGAATCGCACGGAATTATTCTATATCCCGCATCACTGTCTGAATTTATATCTCGATATCTTCTTTGGAATATCAGGAGCGATCCTTCCCCAGTTTTGAGGTGCTTTTCATGCGCCACTCCAGGTCGGCTGACTCCAGGAAGTTGTACGGTTTAAGAGAGTAGAAAAGAAGGAATGCCGAAGCGCGCGACTTTCCGGGATTAACTATCGGGCAGGGACTGCGGGCGAACTTCTCGCCTAATACCTAGTTCAAAAGTCTGAAGGCACGCGAAACGCATTCCAACTCTCCGCCGTGGAAAATGTAAAGCAACCACGGCTCTGTATGTGACCGACCGAAGTTTTTCCTAATTTCGCGTCGGACTTTTCACTCACCTTAACCCAACCGAAAAAGCTGCCTCTCCTTCCGCCTCTCTATCGTTTGTTTCGCCGAGCTTCGCTTCATTGTTTCTCTCCTCCGTGGCTATTTTTTCCACCCCTCTACGCAATTTTTACTCGCTCCTCCATGCATCCGTGCACACCATATTTCCCCTTTGAGAAATCGAGCATACTAGACTCGGCGGAATTTTATAACATTTCATTAAGCATCGCTCTTTGTGTATACCTGTGTCGAGCTCCGTTTTGACCGAATCAACGGCCACCCCTGCCCCTCCGTGCAACAGACTTTTATAGAGTTTCTGGCCGTGCTCGGTATAAACTGGAATCGCGCGTGACGAGCGGTATAATATCTCTTTGTCTGCTCGCGGATTCCGCGTAGGCAGTGCGTGGGCGACTTTACACGCGCGACGTAACCGGTTCGACGAACGTACGATTACGTCGCATTACACTTTGCACGTTCATAAGTTCGTCACTTGAAGGCGTCACTTTAAGTTTCCGTATCTGCTTAGACCATAAGGTGGAGAGGCCTCTATGAGAAGCCATGCAATAATAGATGTCACTGCTTTAGGAATATCCAAATCGTTCTGAACATTCACATACATGTACTTGACTTTTTACTTATTCCTTTTTACGAGGAATTTGTAGCTGGTTGAACTAGGATTTACTAGACACCTTGTATACTCGTACCTTCGTACACCTTGGAATATTCCTACTTTGTTGCATCGATAATATCATTAGCGTTACTTCGGTATCTTTATGATCATATTAGGAATTCTATATTCCCACATTTTATTTAAAAATGTTGTATTGGTGGAACAAAGTTTGTCAAATGAAGATAATATGGCTGTGGCCTGAATAGTGAATATTCCAGTTTGCTGCATCGCAAATGGACTTTCGAAATGTCATAAACGTTACATATGGTACGCTGCACTTCTGAAGCCCTTTGTACCTACGTAGGAGTGTAATTTAGCCAGAAATATAGTCGCACGCATGGTAGTGGAAAGGAAACTACGTCAACTTGAAATTAAAAAAATTCTGCTGCATGGTAACGAGTCGAATGCAGCAATTTAGGGGGAACGATCTCGTTCGTTATTTGCAGATAAGAGTATGACGGAGCACGCGTAACACGGTTCGACAGGTTGATTAAAATACCGGTGACGCTGAGCACGAGAATTAACCAATACACACACACACACACACAAGCTCGCCTAGAGAACCGAATATCTGCAGGGGGTGGAAGCATCCACTGCATGTGACGTGTATGCGATTGCATCATTAGTAACTTCGAGTTACGATCTACTGGTACAACTGAGAACACGAAGTAATTGAACTTGTAGAAAATTGAATTTCGCCTGTACTAACGCCCTACGAGCTACAGAAGGCGTGTCACTGCAGAAAGTACAGTTTCAAATAAAACTCGGGCTAAACAGTTAGCCCACGTACACGGGGATCGGGTGAAACAATTGGGATTGTTGAATTCATTTTGCCACGTCGCCATAGTTTCTCGCATCGATCGACCGAGGGAATTACAGATTTCTGGGTAAACGGGATTCCCGGCGAAGCGAAAGAATTCTTAAAAGTCTTACAACAATCGTTAGGGGATTTGTACGTTTAAAGCACGTAGAATGGAGTAGCCGGTGGGTTTCAGATGGAAAGCCAATTAAGGGAGCAATCGAACTTCTGGGCAACCGAGAAGCCTAGTAAACTGAACTGGGATTTAAATAACGCTGCCGCCTGTTTCCCCGGCTCTATCGAAAATACGCTTATGGAAATTGAACAAACGAGGGCATTCTAGCCTCTCTAAGCCGACTAAACAATTACGTCGCAGCAGCAGCTTTAACTGGCATCGGAATGAATATCTCGTGACTTACCCATCGGTGTTGTGCGTGAGGAAGGACTTCGGCAGGGACAGCGATCGGTGATGAGGATCCAAGGGAGCATCCCCGGGCAGGGGATCCTCCCCTCTAGTCGGAGCGCTCCCCGGCCTGGACAGCATTCCATCCTTCGGTGGCTCGATCAGCGTCTTCAGGGACCCAATCACGGCATCTTCCATGGGAGTGGACGCCCCGGAACTTTTCGCGTTCCTCGGGCTCTTTGTCACCGTTCGATCAGAGGTGGTGACCCAGATATCACTACTGGATGAGGACGAGGTGGTCGACGAAGATGCGACCTGACCACTGGGTGATCTGTTCACGATACTTTTCCCCTGTACCGGCGACACTTTTCTGTCCTTGTTCTCGCAACCTTCGAAGCTGCCGGCGAACTCGGGTTTCCTGTAAAATCGATTATGCTCCCTCTTCTCGACCGCCGAACTACTCCCATTGGATCCTTCGAGCGGCGACCATCGATTTGGCTGTTTCAGCATACTCTTCGGCTGCCGCTCTTGATACTTGGACACATTGGAATTGTTTTGATCACGGTTCACTCGACCCTTCCGCGAGGTCTCGCGTTCACGGAACTCCCGGTCGTCCATTCGCTCTAACGATGCCGGGGACGAGCTGGCGCTGCCTCTGCTCGCGTGGCCCCCGGTGTCCGTGGGGAGCCTCTGATGAGCTGGGTAGCTCTGAGACAGCTTCATGAATACTGGAGCTTGGCTGGGCGAGTACAAAGTATCCCTCTGCGAGCAGTGCGGCCAGAAATCGCAGGTGCTGCTGTTGCACCGTAATTTCGTGTCCGGGCTGATGCAGAAATCATGGTTCGAGGCTGACGGGTTCGCGTTCGGGGTCGTTGCCCCTCTCTGCAGCGTCTTCGGCCGTCTGGACTGTTGCTGCTGTTGTTGTTGCTGCTGCTGCGGCTGCGATTGCTGTTGCTGTTGCGGCTGTTGCGCGGACGAGCCGATAGGTTTGGAAGATTGCTGCTGTTTCGATGATATAAAGTAAACGTCGTAGGTGTTGGGATTGTTCCGTCTTTGTTCCTGGCTATCTTCGCGACGCTCAAAACGACTCGAGAGGAGATTCCTGGTTACTGCATGGTTTCTGGAGCCGTAAAGAAGATCGGATACAGCCTCCGTCTCGCGGAGAAGGTCTTCGTTTAATGCGTCCTCGGTCGACTGTGCTTTCCCTGGGAAACACATACGAGCAGGATACCTTAGCGATAAAGGAGTCAATCGTTTACAAAAAACTTAATTTCGATTAGAGATGAAAGCTAGAGTATTCGACACAGCCGGTTGAGATAATAGCTTCTACAGAGTGTATGATGCATAAAAATGCCATTTATTTAAATTAAGTACACGCGTAAATAAAGACAGCGTAGAGACGAAGTAGTACGTACTGTTTTGAAGGGTGTGCCGTTTCCTATCGTTCCCTCGGTCATTGGAAATTTTAACAACGACTCTGTGGACCTCGTTAGACTCCCTCGAGTGATCCCTGCTCGGAGCTGCGGTGCCTGGAGACCTCTTCTCGGGTAATTGAAGACTTCTGGATCTTCTTACTCGCGACTGATGAGATTCTGGGGACACTTGCGCCGTCCTGGCGCTCTGGTGTTGCCTCACAGCGTTCCCACGTCTAAACGGATTGGGCGTCGGCGATCTGGCCTGCCTCTCGGCGCTGCTCGACGACGACGACGAAGAGCCAGGTGAGTTGAAGGACAGCTGCTTTCCAGATTCCGAGGACCCGGGCGATCTCCTCAATCCCTGCTGACTCCTGTGATGACGGGTCTGCCTGTTCGGCGAAATTCTCTCCCCGTTAGCGCGTATCGACTCTGTGGATGAATTCAACGCTATGATCGAGGAGGACACTAGGCTGAGGTTCAACGACGAGCTGGGATTGTCGTCCTCGTCGCCGTCGTCGTATCCCTCCACCGAAGAGTCAGTGTTTTCAGCCAATCTAGGCATAGTCGATCTTGTGACACAGCTGTCGAGGCTTCTGAAGCCCATCGAGGACGAGGAAGAACTCGATGATTCCATGTAACGTTGAACGAACTGCGATCTCCTCGAGGACGACTGATCTTCCAGCGATTTAGCCTGCGCCATTCGATACTGCTGCTGCTGTTGTTGCTGCTGCTTCTGTTGGCTGATGGTGTTCTGCCTGCGAGATCTGGACGGCGTGTTCGATGTTTTCCGAGAGGAAGACGGCAAGGAACTCCAGCTAATTTGGTGCGGTGGCGAGGGTGGAGGACTGATAATGTCGCTGTCCACTATGGCGTTGGATCGCGGCAAGAATGGCGCCTTCCCGTAGTTGCTACGTCCAGATGAGTGCTTCGAAGAGGACCTTTTACCCACTACGTCTTGGAATGCTGGCGGAGGTGATATGATTGGAGTGATCGACGGTGGGGAATAGGATTCTGGGATGCTGTGGGGAGACGTGCAAGCACTGCTCGCCACAGATTCGAAGTCTTGGCCGTGGATGGCCAGATAGTCGGGCCTCTGACTGTCCAATCTTGAGAAATCTTGAGGACATTTCCCTGGCTCGCTGTTGCAATGATAATCAGCCAATTTGACCGTAGCACGGCGCGGCAGAGGTAAGGTGCCGGTGGTGGCCGTCACCAAGCTGCTCTCGTAATTGATCCTCCGATTCTCGTCCAAAGACCTTTGCTGCACTTGCACCCAACCCGATCGACCCAAATAGACTCCGTCAACCTCCCTGTCGCACCATCTCACCGGTGACAATTCCCTGCTGCAGTCGCCGCTGATGAAAAGCTCGCCGGAGGTGCCGCTGTTACCCGACAGGAACGAATTCGAGGATTCTCGGCGACGAGAACTTGCCACCTGTCCGCAAGTTCATCGGTGGGAATGTTGAACTTCGAAACACTTAGAGGGTCTTGAAACTTTTTAATGACAACTAGAGAATATTCTATTCTTCCTGTCTACGGAACGGAGTTAACAAGGGGTACGAGAGCGTAAGACCTATACCGTGGCAGAGGTCTGCGTTTTCGCGACTGTTTTGAATCGAACGATCGTTGGGAAATTGCAAAATAAAGAGTATAGAAATTTCGGTGGGGAATCTATAGCTTTCGAGGAGGAAGTTTATGATACTATCGGGCCGAAGATGTATTCCAAAGCGGAATAGAGAATAATGGAATAAACTTTTGGTGTGTTTCACTTGCCTGCCCGTGGCTATCCTGTCGATGCTGCTTTAAACTCGAACTCGAGGACGTCGACACCGTCGTGTCGTGACGCTTTAAGGATGGTATCGAAGTGCCACGTGTGTATGAGCCGCGAGTGTTCCCGCTTGATTTCCCTCTGCCACTAGTTTGGCTTTTATTGCTGCCGATGCTATACGCGGATCCTTGAGAACCCACTTCCCAAGGATCCGCAGCGCCGCGTAAGTGCAGAATCGACACGTTCGGGCCTCTGTAAAAAAATGTTTATTCTCCCGTTACGGATAAATAGTGGATGGGAAGGGCTTAAGCCGAGACATATAAAATAGAAAATAGTACGACGGCGATATGCATCGGACCGATTTTGTAATGCAGAATATCGTCCAAGCAGAGAAGCAACCGAGATACATTTGCTCGTGAATATTCTACGTTTATCCACGAGAAAACTACCCTTACAGATCGACGCGAACATATCTACGCACGCATATCTACAATTCGCATCTGCAGAAATTCTCGATATTTGAGGAGGCTGTCGCGGCTGTTGCAACCTGGATACGCTGCTGTTCTCCCTTCGTCTCGTACAGTCGCCCCCCAGTATAAATATTCATCGAGGCTACGTGGCCGACGATATAGATATCGCGAAATAGGAAGGAAGCAAATAAAGATGTCACGAGGGGGAAAGAACGAAGGAAAACGAGGACATTGCATCCATCTTGCTTCGAAATGTCTACAGAGACGGGGGCCTCCTACCCCCTCGATACCAAACTACCACGTTGTAGCGCGAGTTTTCTCGAATATGTGGTGAAAGCCAGTAATACACGAAACGAGGTGAAACGTCGACGTTTTGGATTCCAGCAAAAATGCACGCTGTGTTCCACGGGCCGCGGGACCGTCTCCAATTTAGCCGTGATTAAATGCACGAGCGCTCCTTCCTTTTCCATCTTGAATCGAAGCGCGTTTACTGGATTAAAAAGTGTACGTACTAGAAAATGTGCTTTCAGACCTGTGCCTTTTCGTTGTTGAAGGTGTTCCAGTTTAACAAAGTTACTCGCGCCATAGCTATCTAACTTGATATCATTAATAACTTTAGCAATATTCAGATAACTCGACTGAGATGACACACTCTGCGAACTTGTGGCGAAACAGGCTTCACTGCAGTCTAGGAAAGATAGGCTGTACTTGTAAGAGTATTAAAGCGTTAATCCTATTTAAAAACAAGTACAACCGAAACGAGAAGTTCTTGCGAGGAAATATTTTAAATGTTTCGCAAAACGGGCAGGGCAGGATATTAATTCTCCAACGTCTCGCACCTGGATGTGGGTCGAGACAGAAATTTTCGGAATGAAATCTGCCGCGCGTCTAACAAATGAGTTTCGGTTTGACACCGTGACAGCTCGACACCTCGGTAATTCGCAAACGTCCCTACCGTTTATCATTAATGAATCTTTGTGAATGTAGTCCGCGAGGGGAGGAAAGAAGACAACGGGTGCAAGTATAACCTTCCGTCGTAATGAATCATAAAAGAAGGAGCAGCCTAGGAAATGGGATTGTTGGCAAGCTTCGAATCGCGACACGACCGGTTAAAACACTGGAATGATGACATTTTAATCTTACAAATGAGTCAGTACATCTGGAAATTGAATGGTGCCAACGCGGCGTGTAAAAATTCAATGCCAGTTCAAATTTATATAAAATGTTCTCTGTAAGATCCTTAATCACTTTAAGTCCTCGCTATAGAACGCGGAGAATTTGCGTCAAATTGTAAGTGGCAATTACAGGTGAATGCTTTTAATCTTTTCATATTTTATCATTTTCTAGGGTCGATCCGTCTATTTGCAGCGAAACGTAAACGGGCCTGTGTGCACCCCCGAATATACGATCTTCTAATTTGTTTCACATCGAATGTCACGCGTTAAATATAACTCTATCTTGGCGATCGTATCGATGGATGCGGATATAGACGTCCTGAATTAATTATATTTACCTTTTAACGGACATCGTCTGCAGGGGGCGTCTCTTGGTTTTCGCAGTTTGATCACTCCGGCGCGTTAAATTAGATAGGGCGTGTCACGTCAAATATCACGTCGTTACGGGAAATCGATGCACTGTCATTTTGTGAGCGCATTAAGCCTCATATTAAATGGGTTAATGCAATTTCCACCCGTCTCACGAGTCAGATTTCACTGGCACATTTCGGTTTATCCGAGCTGGAGTCTTCGTTTAAGGGGCTTATTTTTAGAAGCAGAAATAATATCCAAATACTCTGATATTTAGATCTGCTAGTGAAACTGTAAAAGTTATGATCGCATCTTTTCTTTATGGAATCAGCTGTTAGAACGCTTCAAGAAGGCGTTTCTAGAAACCTAAGGTATTTAAAGAAATCGTGCAGCCTGCTTTTTCGCGATCCCATTAAACTCGGTAAAAAGTATCCCAGATAATTAATTAGCTGTATAGGGGTTGAGAAGCGGGTCTAGAAACTATTCAGCTCCTTTCTCCGTACTCTCGTTGAATTTTGCATTCGCGTGTGTAAACAAGTTACGCTCCGCGGGGAAGCGTTGCAGGAAGCGGTCGCGTCGTTTCATTGAGCTTCATGAAAGTTACATTGCATGTAACCGCCGTCGAGGATTGCAAAAAAGTAAACACCGTGAAGAGCGGACGTAAACTCTGCAACGATCGAATCAATTCTCTTTTTACCGGTTCGATATCAACGATCCTCGCCGCGATATTAATCTCGGAGCGAACGAAGCTTCTTGCGGCACTCGATCTCCCACGGAACAAATATTCCCCGTTTCGCACTTCAATCGCACCGTCTTATTTCGCTAGTGCTATTTGTCTAGTCCTCCACCTGTCCTTCTTTGGTCTGCCCGCGCTACATCGTGGACGCGCGACGGCCAATGAACTCCGAGGCCCACGTAAAAAACTGACGAGAGACCGAAACGCGTAAGAATAATTTCGAACTACATTTAACATAAATCTGCTCCTATCTTACCCTCTTGCCGCGCGTAGAATTTTAACGATACCTACGTATTGCCCGCGCATAAATTTAACATCAAATACTCCCTTACGAGTTAGAAATTCAGGATACCGTGGTACAATGGAATTACTTTTAGCGTAATGACGTTGCAGGAACCACGTTAAAGGACCATTGTCCACCGAAAAATCTAGTTAGTACACGGAGAACACTTGCCTCAGAGTATTTAACGAACACAGAGCGCACATATGCGCGACAGGTACGTGCAACACGGTCACGTGTACAACGATGTACCATGGTTAAAGGTCTTCGTGTGGCATACCAATCGCTCTTTAAAAGCGGTGGGCTCTTTAGAAACAACTTGCAATTTTCAAACAATCAACGATTAAAACCTTGTCGAGGGTTCTGTAACGATGCACAGGCGGGTAATGGAAAAAAAAGCACGGAACACGCGCGTTACCTGTCGCCGCGGGAGCCAGCGCCCGTGTTCGAGATGTCGGTAGAATCCGCGGCTGGACTGACTCTACGAGGTGGCAAGGCGGGAGCAGGGGCCTGGGCCTGAGTCGAGGACGAGGACGAAACGGGCCCTATGACGCCCACGTTGCCCCCACGTACCCCGTCCTCGGCCGAATGCTGCCTGCTGGAGGATTGCGAGCTCTGCGACAGCCAACGACGCCCGGCGCCTCTGGTCGCCACCGCGCCACCGCTGGACCCTGACGCCGCTGTCTGATGGGGCACCGCGCCTCCGCTGTCCAGCGATGTGCTCTGCGATCAGAAATTCAAATCATCTCCGCTGAACTGCCACGGACCCTGGGACGGGGTTGGTTTCCAAGGGCGACCAACGCTACATGCCTACCAGGTAAAGGAAGCCTTTGCATAGGAATCGCGAGCTGACGCAAAATTCAGTTTTCAGGAGTCTGCTTTCAAATCTAGTTTTTGGGTGATTCAGCTTACGACTGTTTACATTCATGGGGTGTTGAAGAGGGTGTATACTGGTCTACGCAGTTTCCTCGTCAGTTATTATTTAGCAACGTGTTAATATGTAGTAGATTTTTCTAATAGGCTAAAGATAGTATACAAGTAGGAAGATTGATTTAGTATACAAGGGGTGACGATATTTTATCTTCGATTTCTTGGACACGATGATTACATCGCAAGAAGATTCTCGTAATCGGCGCACCATTGATGCAGTAGTCTGGATGCGGTTAAATCGGTGCATTTGGCATTTCTTCCCGGGCGTTTTCAATTATTCCTTTGTCGGGCGAGCTAATCGATTCGGCATGGCCTGTCGCTTCGAGGTTTCTCATCGGTCTCGTTTATCCATCCCTAGTCTCTATTTTCCATTCCCCGTTGGTCTTCCCTCGATAGACGATGGGAAACCTTCCTGGTTGATCGAAGATTCACATTCTTCGACGGGAGGATTCAAGATTGAAGAGTCGCTGCCAGCGAAACCACCGCGGGATTTCTTAAGTGTTCGAAGAAAATCCACAGAGGACAGGGTATATCGTCCTTTTTTACTTTTAATGAATTGCACCCAACGTCTCCACGTGACATTCTTCTGACTCCACAAGCCGAACACGGATTGTTTCACAAGCGCTGCCGCTTTTAAGAGGAAAATCAATTAACCGGGACAATATGCGTTACGCGAACACGCCGACTTTCAGAATTATTCCCTCATTTACGAATAAATAAAAGGGAAGACATTTTTGCCTCCCCTCATCCCTATTACACATCCCCTAAATTCAGCGCCCCTTCATTTAAGCCACCCTGCATATAAATTCTTAGCTGCAAATTTATTTCTTCGACTTCCATCTGTAAAATAGAACAAGAAAACGCTGCCCGTCAACATGGCCGATGTACTAGCCAGCAACTCGGACTTGTAAGCGTTGATTGCATAAAAGTATTCTTGAAACTCTGGTTAAGAGCGTGTCGGCGCGGCAGCGACGTGACACGAGACGAACTAAACTCGCGGCTACGCGCGAGAGAGGCTGCCGCTGTTTCTACTTCCAAATACGGACGAGGCGCGAGAGACTGGCTACGCAACTCCTTCGATGAAAGTATTTTTATTTTCGTCGCGGCACGGCGAAGAACCCGTCTCCGGGCGACGATCTGTCGGGGATCGAGGATCGAGAATCGAGCGGTGGCCGCAACCGTGCGAGAGTACATACCACTTTGAAGCGCCGATCAGATTCACCGATTAATTGTGCCCGTTTTCTTCCCGCCGGCGCGGAATCGACGCCGCTGATAAGAAATCCATAGGTACGTATGAGAAATCGAGGTCGCCGCATCACGTTTGATTAGACGCCATCGGGTTTCTTTCGTGTTGGTTGTTTACCTAACGTGGAAAAATTGAAATGACCTCGCGCCACGCGAAAGAGGATAGACATCAACGGGGATATGTAGGTCGACCCGATAAATCGGTCGATCCGATCGGAGTTTCTCGTATCCACCTCCTGTACCTACTATCCAAGGTAATTGATTGTAAATAAAACAGTGGTGTAACAATAGCTTCGGGGTGCCTACGTATCTATAACGAGGGAGTGATATCTTGGAAGGATTTAATAGGGAATTAAGCCTTTCGAAGGGACGTCGGGTTTACGATTAAACGATTCGACGGAGAGAATCAGTAAGCACGTACGTTTAAATGGTTCTTCCTGGACGTGACGGATGAGTCCTGCGAAGACCCTCTCGAGTAATGTCTGGCCAACACCTCGGCGAGCCTGAATCTCCCCGAGCTGGGTGCGTTCGACTTGGATTTATTCGGCGGGGACTCGTCGGCCGTTTTCGTCAAATTCGGATTGCTGCTCTTGCGCTCCGGAAAGACTAAATGCTCGATGTTTGGCGTGTATCCAGGATCGCTTCGCACGATATCCTGCAGGGTCACGCGGCCTCCGGCGCTCGGCCCTCCGTTGCTGAAACAGTCGAGAGACCGGATTCCCTTTGTCAGACAATTCTGAACAAGCCAGCAAGCGATACCGATACAGAAACGACACGTCTCCTCCACCGATCAATCTGTGAGTTTCAGTGGAACGTTAATATTTATCGGGTGTTTGAACTATTCGCCCTCGGAGACGGGTCTCGCACGGGGTCGTCGTGAATCCTTTCCCGTGTGTGAAAGGAATTTTCGCCAAGGGACGTCGTGAAAGGGTGTGTGCGACGTGAAAGCGTAAAAACAACGTCGCAGGAACAAAAGGGTAGGATGAAACAAAGACGGGGCAGCTGGCGGATCGCTAAAATGCGTCGTGAATGCAATGTCGCGCACGTCGACACGTGTAATGTCGGCTTAAAGGGGTTAATTATGCAGGCCCACTGAAAGCCGCGGATAGTTTGCTGTCTCTCGGTATTTTTTCACCGAGATTTTCTCTTCCTTTCGGCGCGATCCGTCAAAGACGACAAAACAGAACAGAAAAAAATGTGGAAACGGTTGGCTGGTAATAAAAATGTCGACGGCAGACCACCCTGGGATTTATTGTAGTCGAGAGTGTAATGAAGACGAATATATCAGAGCGCCAAGGAAAAAAAAATAGGCGATGCAGGAGGATCGGTTTTCCGTTCTGTTCGACGGATTTTTTTTGCTTTTAATATTTCCAGCGGGCAAGTGACGTATAAGCACCATTTATGGGTACGATGAAAGGGAGAGAAACGTAAAACTGGGGGATTAAAACGGGCTCTCGTTTAAATGCACGTTGCGCTTTATCCTTGGTATAATATCGTTCGAAATCCATTTTATTAAAAGGGAAAAAGAAGCTAGGAAAACGTATGTGTGTGCTCAAGTGATAGATTCTACCACGACCCACTGAAAGCGTGACATGAAAATCTGTCAACGTATTCCACCGAATGGAAGAGCTACAAGTCTGAAATTTGTATTTCTTAAAACTTCTACGAATAAGGTAGCCACGCACGTGAGTGAGATTACTAATAGACAGATCGCTAGTTCCCCCATCTATGTGGGATGTACATACTTGGTACTGCATTTCTCCGTAGCGCTGGAGGATTAACGATTTCCGATTTCCCCTCCAGTTTTTCCAGTTTTCATAATGTCCCATGCACACGAACGCAAAGTGAATATCCATGTCGCTTGAACGATATCGTAGATAGTGTAATTAAAAAATTTTTGCAGACTGACCTGGGTCCGAATCCATGTGGCTGCCTCTGGCCCCGTCTTTTCCCGCTGCCACGGCCAGGCTTGATGTTTGTCGCCTCGGCTAATTGCAGCAAGCGGGTGCAATGCTGCCGCAACAGCGGGTCCTCCCTGCGATTCATTTTAACCGGTGCAAGTGGAATCCTGTCGTCCCTGCATCCTGCAATTAGAACAAAGAGTGCTGCACTGATATTTCGTCGCAGAAATTACGCGCCAACGAAATTCTATAAATTTATTGCAATCGCCACGATTCCGTAAAATCTTGGATATAAAACGACGCGAATATTCTGCAAACGCTAGAATTCCTTTAACTATTATTTTTACTTTATTTACGTTAATTATTACATGAAAATGACAGAGGAATTGAAATACCGAATCAATAGATCTATCTCTTTTAATACACTTCTTAAATGTCTTAAAACTTTGTTTCTCACTTAAATGTGTCAGCGTCGAATTTACGTTTACAGTCTCCTTTTATAACCATTTTACCAGCTTGTTAATATTTAGCGCTGTAATTTCTTTTTTTATTTTGGCACCTGCAACGAGCTGGTTCGCGCTAGGCAACAGAAATTTTTGTGCTTTATCATCCTCGTTTTATAGTGGACTAAAATCCGTAAGAATATTGGAGACTTTTAGAAAATTCAGGAGCTGCGTGCAAGCGTAGTTAACTCACTGGTGCAGGGATGACTTTTATTTAAACGTTTGCTGGCAATGGGCACGACGTGGAACTGGAACAATGTGCGCAATTCGATTAAAGTCCGAGTATTCGAAACGAAGGAACGATTGAAAAATGGAAGTGCATTAAAAGTAGGAAATAATTTTCTGCGAGACGTTCCTGAGAACGTTATCCTTTTATAGTGATTCGTTTCAAAAGCTATTGGATAGTAATTATCGAACTGTGAATTCTTCTCTCGGGGACCGTGTCGGATCAGGGACAGAATTTACTACTGACACTCTGCCCGTCATGCCTTTTATTCCTCTTTCAAGCGGATCGTGGAAAACGAGACTTGGCAAAGACGACCAAAAGTTTAGCTTTTTCCTTTCTTTGTTTCGCGCGAAAAATTGTGGCATTGTTTCGGCGTCATAACACCTCCACAAACATCCCTTTCTGCCCCTTTACCTTTGTAGTGTTCTTAGAAATTGTATTTAATAAAATTGCGCGTCGCAGAGTTCCTTTATCGCATTCCACCGCCCAAACTTGAAGTTATAGAAGGATAGTTGAAGAATCTGTTGGTGAATGGTCTTAGTAAATGGAGAACAATTTTGTTTTTAATTAATAAATATCTATGTCGTTCTTTCTCTCACGAAAACTATCGGCAGTATGGGTTTCCTTTAGTTTCTGGCGGTTAACGATAATGAACCTCGTTATTATAATGTCAGATATCGATTAAAGTTTCCCGCCTCTAACCATCCCAGCAAACAGCTTGCGCTGAAAATAATGCGTCCACGAAACTGTAATATAAAGCTGAAGCTCTGTTTCCGAGGAATTTCAATCAACGTATATTAACGTGGTACCGACGGATATATTAAGAAAGTATTCCATGCATTATAAAAATGTGATTATTCGCCCACCGTGGCTTTAATCCGCTCTCGTTCGTGTCCATTCTTCCGCGATTATTCTATGCGAGTCATAGCAAACTTTTCTAAAATACAATTTTAGTTTTAACCAATGGTATCGTTTACAATTTTCATGGCACACGAATCTGGGCAGTTAACCTTTTGTGATCCTTGCAGATACATCCCACGTTCGATTTATTAATTTTTTTATACGTGCTTTTAACGTCACCGACGTGTGTTTGTATTTAAATAAAACAGTCACGTTGCGTTAAATTTATATTCGTGTTAATATCTCGAAATATCTGGTGGCCAGTTATACAATATTCCATTAGGACATGCATTTTCAAGCTTTGTCACCCTATTATTTATAACATTTATAACATTTACGCAAAACGTGAATCACGTGGATCGAAAACATTGAGGGCAGTTTACTTTATATGTTTAATGACGCACGTGCGTCCACTTGCGACATACATCTCCCGATATTAAGTCGGAAATAGGAGTACCTACATGCCTACGACTTTTCAATAATATCACTTTTCAAAAGATCTCCCTTGCCGATCCCCTTCGAAATTCTCTCGTCAAGTGCTCGCAACCTCGTTCCATTTTCAATATTGACATATTGAGGATAGGGTGGAACAAACAAGAGCGATGAGGATGGGTAATCAAGCCAACCCCTTTGCGCGCGTCTTATCATATTTGCATTATAATATACATTGTCGGTGCCGTTGGAAACCGTCTTTGATGGTGGCACTGCATACTCTGCATAAATTTTAAGAGGCATAACTTAATAGGGGGATCATAGTCTCTGGTAGATAAAAATATAATCTGAAACTCGAAAATAAGCATATTCGTATATTACAAAAAAATTTAATGACACCCCTTACATATCAATAACAGGAATTGCGGGATGATAGCAATAATCAACCGTTTCGACGAGTGTCACTGTGAAAACTTTTCCGATCTGTTTGAAATACAAAAGTGCATCGCGCGGTAGGGTTTCGAGAACAGATAAATCGCGGAGCAAATCGTGCGGTTAGTCTCGCGGCGAAAACGAGTGGATTTCTGTGCGCTTCTCAGTGTTCGTGCTCGGCTAAGCTACTCCATAAATTGCAAATTCTGATTGGGATTTACGGGCGGCATGTATCGTGGAGTTTCAAAACGAAAACTATGCGGGCCAGGCCGGTACTCGGAGTCGTGCGATCGAAATATATGGTTACTCGTTCAAGAAGAAAAAAGAGAAAGAATCCAGCGCCAGGGATCACCCTCACTGACAATCCTCCCCCTCCTTTATCGACCTTTTGGTCGTTCAATGTACTCTGGTACAATTTCGCGAACATTAGAGGGTCGAACACTTTCGAAAAAATAGTCTCGAATTCCATAGTGGAACATAACTATTCGGCGCGTTTGAACAGATAGATTCTGCGTAATAACTGATATTCCACTGATTTGTGAATAGTTTGAGGTACTACGACGTGATACGAAGAATATCCCTATAATCATGGCCCAAGTACAATAAAATATATTAAACAACGATTTGCGAATATTAATGCAGACAACAAGTTGATTTAGCCATTAGTGACCGCCATTCACTGTGCAAAGAACAAATTAAAGTGATTGGTACGAATACTTTCTACAGCCGCACTTATGTTTGCTCCGCACATCTTTAAGGTTAGTTAATATGGAGGAAGGTATTTGAAGTATAAACTTAATTACATATACGAAGTTTCATCGATCAACGCGCCTGTGCAAGGTTACGCACCGACTCGACTGTAAACCACACTGCCTATTTGCAGGCGCTATAATTCCTCTCCACGCCTGAATGACTCGAAGGAATTGACAGGATTTCGAACGAGCTCGTTTCACTGCCGAAGGAATTACTCCGCGTCTCGTGAAATGCGCCAATCTAAAAGATTGCATATACGTAAGTACCAGCGGTAATTGTAGAAAAATGTTCGTTTCAATCTGAAATGATTCGAATTGAAACATGATTCGACGTGTAACAGTTGTTGCAGTCTCGTGAGCAGACACGTATACGTTTGGTGATCACTTTCCCAATTGCTTTCGATGCATATTTAAAATACCTATTGCGAATGTATTTGTTCCATACTTCCCCCTTGTTTTTTCGTCAAACAATTAACTACGACGATTGAATTTTGAATGGCAGTGCTATACCTATTGTACCTGTTATTTCGGAGTATGCACTAACATTATTACGTTCGAAATGGCACGGAACAAGGAGAAATTAAATATTTGTGTCAGGGTTTTGGTGTCGGTTGCCATATTGCCGGATGAAGCTGAACCAATTCTGTATTGTAGCATTCAATGAATACACGGAATAGATTGTTAATAAATAAAATTCATTAAAAGCTGTACACTACCTCCAAAATATACGTAATATTGAAATAATATGAAATACTCGTGAAATAGAAACGTCTCCAAGCGTTTTAGCAGAACCAGAAAATTTAAGTAATCCTCCACGAGAGAATACCTAACCCAAGAGAATCCGCTGATTTCACCACGAATGCGTGCCCATATTTTTTTATACGACGACGGTGGTTTAAGGGAGGATGGGTTGAATAAAGAGGTAGATTTGGGATTTGGTACGGTTCTTTACAACGAACCTACGATGGTTTCGGGTGACTGTATTTAACGTCACCAGGCAATTACTCCTGTCAACAATTACTACCAGTATCCCCTCGTGTGAATATATATATAGAGAGGAACAACTTCCTATTTGACCGTCGAATCACGGTTCTAACAAAGGCAAAGACAGTTCGTATGAATCAGCGACACGCGCTCTTTAAATATATTTTCCGCGACAGGCGAACTCACACACACATTTCATATCGTATCAAATGCCAAGCGTTAGCAACATTTCTGTCGACAAACGACGTGAAATCTGTAAATATATTTCATACACCATTTGCATTTCGTTCGATATTCTACGTTGGTGCGCGCGTTGTTTGCAAAGCTGAAATTTATCTGCGCTGTGAAAATGTTCAAACAAACATCCAGGGCTGCGTGTTTGCGAGGGTGATAGCCTTCCGCACTTTTTCAAAGATGAAAAATCGACGGACAGTGTCGTACTGAAACGAGCGACACGTTTAATTGCTTCACTGTCGCGTCTGCCACGCTAACGATTAATACTACTTCGACAAGCGATATCGCGCCCCTTTTAAATGCTTCCCTGCGGAAGCTATACCGCAGGAACGTCGCGTCGTCTCAACGACTACAAAGTAGCGCGTTTTCAAGAAGATTTTCCGCGTGCCAACACGTTTCGCGTGTCCTCGTCGTTTGCATACGCGCGGCGAATCTAACGGGCGCGTGTAAATGTGTGCAATATTCCAAGTGAACACACAATCTCGGCATTATCCGGCGACTTTCGTGTTCGTAGCCAGATAAATACAATGGGGGGGGGGGGGGGGGGGGGCGGTGTTAAGTCAACGCGGCGTGGTTATCTGGACTTCGAAGAGAGGAAAATGCTCGTAAAGACAGAAACGGTCTCGCTCGAAAGCTCTCAAAGCTCCGACCATCATCGAATTACGCTGGATTTTCGAGGGTCACGCCATTGTGTCGCGTTTTCGAGGCTCCGTGGAAATTTTCTGGACGACCCTTTATACTTTATACGATTCTGCTCCGGACCGTCTCTTACTTGCGCGCTACAATCAGAGAAATGGATTCTCTGTTCTACTTTGCGCGGCGGAGGGTCGCGCATTCAATCGGGATAAATTGACGGGAGCGATTGTGCAATCACATTCAAACAGAAGGGGCAGGGAGCTTGTTGGTGGTTTAGTAATTAGCGTTTAACTGGAATAAGACAAAATTTCATCGGAGTATTGCAATAAATGCATTGTTTGGCTTGTCATACCGATCCCTCGGAGGGACAGATGTAGCTTCGACTGGGTATCGGATATTGCTAATGACTTAACCTCGGTAATCCTTCTTCCACCGTCTGAGAGATTAATTAATCACGTAACCCTACAAATCCTCTACGCGAGACCATGCTGATGGCGGATCAAAGTTGCTGAAATTCCGTTATGCAATTTCCCGGATGATTTCCCCATGGAATGCTGTGTAAACCATACAACTTTGTATCGGGCATAATATCGGGGCAGTTCACAGCCGAACGAATGGGTATCGGCTAGACTTTTTCAATCAAGTCGTTCAGAAGAATGGCATATCGGGAATTTCCACAGTTTTCCGTCAAATACACAAAGCGGCATATTTCCAACGTATGAAATGCTAGTTGAAGTATTGGTCCAAAAGTGCTTAGCCGCACAAAATGATTTCCATGCAGTCTGAACAATGGCAGGTACTTGTGCTCCTTCATGTTACAATAGAAACATGTAATTTACAATACTAATTTCGGAGGTGTGGAAACCTTCGTGACCCTGCCACGTCTACCACGCCTCAGAATAATTCTCTTCAATTTACCAAGCGCGTTAGAATTTCATGCGGAGCCCCTTGTAACTGACTTGTTTACTGTATACATGAGACAATATATCCCGGCAGCCAAAGTATGGCACAGTCTATCGAATACCCTAATATATCATGACAAAGTGTTCGATATACAACTCTATGTCGCATTATATCATAGTACAGGTATAGACGGGGTGGGTTTTCGCAGGGTGCTTCGAGTACCGCCGTTGACGATGGGGCGCATGCATAATTCGCGTTTTCGAGTGCAGAGGAAGGCGCCAGTGGAATGGAAGGAAGAGGAAACGGCGATAGCACTTCGACAATGGCAGGAAAACCGCAGGAGTAGATTTTCAATTATCCTGGAAAAGGTGCTTGAGGAATTCCAGCCGAGAGGCCAGATACGAAATCAATTTCAGAACGTTCACCAGTACCAAGTTTCCCCTCGACCATTCATTAGAAGCTTTCAGAAAAATACTACTGGCATAATAGCGTAAAGTCATATTTTCCGGAAAACTTGCTTTATTAAATCACGTTAATACGCTGAAGAGTGGCGATACAATTTCGCGGTGAGTGAAAAATCTTTCGTTGATCTATTCGCTTGTAGGTGTCGCGAAATCCTTTGAAAATTGCGAACGGTGTTATAAATTTTCAGGGCGTTGTATGTTCGTCCTTTCCATAAATCGCGAAAGTACCGTTCTTCATGGTACTAGAGGGATACGATAAATTTAGGAAAATATTTTAACACGCTCAGGAGAGCGGTTGCAGTACAATTCAAGGGAGTCGTATAACTCATCAAATCTGTATTACTGCGTTTCGCGGGATAGATAGCCTTTAGTATTCAGACGTAGCGGTGGATACTACAATAAGAACCATTTGCTCGTGAATAGGAACAGCCGTGATCGAAACGGTCGAGCTGAAATGGACTACCCGTGGTGCATGCGGTTGTTTTAGTCAATGATATCTACCCGTGAACTTCGTGCACGTCGATTCAGCTCCCCGAGTCTTCGTCGACACCTGCGGGAAACTGATATCTCACGCGGAGACTTTATAGGAGAATTATGAAGGCTTATGGGAAGATGTACGGTTAAGAGGCACTTACAAACTGCTCCCCTATTCGAATCCAGTTACTGTCATTATTCGTCGCGAATCGCGCTAGTTATGACAAAAATTATGCACCCAAGAGAGACGCAGAGTGTTTCAAATTAAACATGAACACTTAACTGGGTTTAGAAACGGCTAATAGTTCAACTTATTCAAGGGAGTTTGTTTCTTTTCGCGGGTGTTGGTAATTAGTTACCTACGTGTGCAGTTCTGGAATACTCTGCGGGTGGTGTGTTGGTTTACGTAACAAGGCGGGAGCAGCGGGAATATTCCGAAGTGACAGGTTGTTTTTAAAGTTCGCAATAACTCCAGTCCCATGCAACTTCAAACGAGAAGCGACAGAACTTTGTTACGTCATCGAATCGTTGACAGAACTGGCGGAGTAAGTGCAGCCACCGCATCGCCAACTGAACGCACGGCAACCAAATACTGCAAATTCGCTTGGGAACTTTCAACGCTCGCGCATCCCTACGTTGCAGCCGAACGTACCCGTTGCATTCGCGCCATTACGTTTCTGAGATAGTATGTTAGCTTTCACCGATTTCCCTAGGAACTATCATCTACAGTAGAAAAATTTAGAAAACGAACTGGTAAACGCTGCAACGTCCAAAGATACCACGACAAGGCTGACAAAGGTACAGGGCTGGAAGACAGTTGAAGAAAAGTGGATCCAATTAAAGGCGGTCACAGGGAAAATTCCAACGATGGGGAAATATTTCATAGAGCCAAGGAACACAATATGTAAGCGAGGGAGAAACTTACTGATATTGCGTTTCAGAAACGACGAGCGCGAAGAGGAGCCTAAATGAAATTTCGGTTGATAACAGATGGCGTCATCAAGATGAAAAATTAAATCGAGTGGTACGAATTCCTGCGCATTATCAATGTCTAATGCTCGTAATGTTTCTCCCGGCGTCCAAGCAACAGGGCTTTTTATCCGTGAAACTCGTGTCGTGCAATATCCGATATGGGACCCCTACCGACGCTGTCGGGATATCGTAAATCAATTTTCTTCGTCGCGTCGTACATTTCTCTTCCCTTCCGCTCCCTGTCGTGATCCTGTCGTAAGTTTAGCTTCGTTAAACTGAAAATTGGCTGATCCCTCGGAGCTTTACGAAAGAAATTAAACATCAAAACAAAATTGCCAAGTATCTACACCAAGCCACTTCTCCTTGCAGTTGGTGTCATCCTTGGACGCCAATGACTATTACAGGATAGCCTCTATTAATGAGACATCATTCTCCAAGCAATTCCCTCAATTGGAAATTACCGTGAAATATGAAACGTCTTTGGCGTCCTGCTGAACGTGATAGAGCAAAGTTAATATAATATTCCAAGAATTTAGGTATGTATTTAGCTGTAAGTGAAATCTACTTGGCATCGTGTATGACTGTTTAATATTAAGTATCCCTGCAATATTCAACGCGCAGCCCTCGACGAAGACAACGAGTACTGACATTATTGCGAGCATTCGGGGATGAAAAGTGTTCCTGTCTTAACACATGCGCGTCTTGTACATAATTATGTGCACGTCGAGATTCGTAAGATGCGGAAAGGGAAAAGCTTATGAGAAGCGAGGCTACACACGTGCACAGGGTATTTCGCAGAAACTGTATCCTCCGAGGTTCTTAGATAATGAAGGTTCCTTCTTCATATTTTCAGATTCACTGAAACTTCTTACATAACACAACGATGTTAAGAACCTTTACGACACGATTCAAATTATATTGATAATGATACAAAGTTCTTTTTTATTAATTTTCCTTCCGAATATCGCAGGAATATGTGGAATATGACGCCCTTATTAAATATGATATTTAATTATTACTACATTCTGACCTCATTACTAGTCACAAGGGCATGCGAAATTAATGGGAAGGTACAGAATTAATAGGGAGAAGTGCAAATATACATTAAAGGTAACGTGAATATAAAATATTCTTTTGAACGTAGTTTTGACGCTCTTAATGATAATATCAAGTGTTAGAAGAGCTGTTATTTCGAATAATCTTTTACTTTTAATAGGATCTTAAAGCATAAGAAAGAAACGAGTTGAAATAAACTAAAGAAGAAAATAGAACTACTTAGGTTTCACCTATGTTTCGATGGAGGAAATATTATAGGAAATTGTTTTCTCATAGATTTGAATTTATCATTGGGCACCGAACGAATAATTATACATTCTACAATACCTGACGTCTTCTTAGAATAATACGTCGCCGTTTGATGATTCTATTTCGCAAGTTTTTACTATTCGTAATAAGTTGAAGCTTGCGGCGTAGAAGATTACACAGTGTAATTGAAAGTGGTTTATGTGTGGACTCGTGAGGAATGCTTGTTAAAGGAGAAACTCACCCCTGCAAACGTTTATGCGTGCAGTCCTGTGGCAATAGTAAATAATCGAAGCCATTACCATCAAATATTATTGTATGGTAGATGAAAATAATTTAATTATTGTGAACGTGGTGCACACTGCTCCTTCTACCTCCATTTATACCTGCAGAGAAATATTATTTCTGTGATTGTATCAGAAATTATTTCTCATGAAATGAAGGGTAATAGGAGAATTCTAAATTTGCAACTTCAAACCGCACGCTAGCTCGTTTAATAATTATTCCCAAACTAAGTTGGGTACGTTATTCAACGTGCGAGGAAGATTTTAACCAGGAACATTAAATTTTCCGCAACTCGATAAATGCTTCGCTCGAAAGAATTTAAAATAATATCAGGAATCTGTTAAGCATCTATTAATGTTATACTGAAATTCGAAACTACGTACGCAACGGCGGTCAAATTTTAATTGCTTATAAAAATATGGAACGCTATAAAAGATCGTAGCCATGGTAAAGTTGATTGGAATATTGTGGCTCATAAATGACAGACACAGTTATGGACGATGCTGCCGGCCATTATATATTTTCTTTGATGAAAACTGTTCAAACACCGCGAATCAATAAATTCTATCGAAAAGAAATAATTTACGGTGGTGGTGGGAATGGATTCCTGGACGCATTATGCATGTCTTCCTGCTATAAAATCAAACTATGCATTTCCAATGGAACCAATTAAAAAAGTTCGAAAATGTTTTCAAAGAGATGGAGTAACACAAGAATACCGAGTTAAATGAAATTTTCCAAGCGGGAATCTTATTTTGTGGGAAAAATTATTCAAAGCTAATGTTTATCGAGGTAATGATGATACTGATTACTGTAAATATGTGTTGGGAAGGTGGACGGTAGTAAAGGTCCTTTAGAATATCGCCGGGAGGAAGAAAAATACGAGAAGGAACTGTAACACGTGAAATTGAATGGGAGCTCAAAAACAAGTCTCCCATTCTGCGAGGAAGCATCAACCGGCGACGATAATTTTGTTTTCCTAGCATGGTTGACGTCCTCCCATTCATTTTCGTAGAAAATGGAAGGAGCTGACGGGTAAAACGGAAAACTATGGTGTATTCTACTCTATACGATTGAATGGAAGTTTGAATATGAGTTGGAAACAATTGGCGCCTTTAATGAGATTGGCCGTAGAAGTGTACGTGTATACACCTGATGCGGATACGTTCCTACACACGATTCTTGCCAGAGCACGCCAATCGTTGAGCGAAACATTATTCAATCGAATGGCAACGGAAAAATGCTTTTATGGTTGTGACACTAACGAATTTTCATTTTCGACACGTACATCACCATTAATAGTGATCATTCAGATTAGAAACGTTTCACCATCTTTAACCATAGTGACGGCCCCTGCAAAGTGTATTTACCCGCTTCTGTCATATCTCATTATAGAACTCGAGCAATCAGAAAGTTCTGCGAAATTATTAATTAACGCAGAGAGTCTAACATTCCAATTACACGTTACAATGAAAATAATCGGCTTATTGTTTTGATGGGGCAGACTAGGATTATATATGCAAGGGTGCATAATAATGATTGTACGTAATATGTATCGTCGTTGGCGTAACCGCCAGTTAAAGCTTGTTTAATAATACCCTCTCGTACTCTCCAAACTATTGCGGCCTAATAGCACTACCAACCAATTCAAGATGCAAACAGACAGATTTTCCGACAGCGGATCGTCCTTAACGAAAGCAAATATGCTGTTAAGGTGCATTACGTATCACTGAATGACGTATTGAGGATGCGAAGGGATTAAAGAGCGCGCATTCTGCGAAATGAACCTTTAATTGGAGGTTTCTTCTTCAGCCCCTATTGGCCAGCGAACGCGACCTAACGATGCGATGATTTCAAGTTGCGACGTGAATGCGCGCGTGCAACGATGGAAACGCGTTGAAGAAACAGCGAATGTGTAATTACGGTTGGTAAGTCAAGGATAAGTATTTGCTCGTCGGGAGCGTAGTGTTTGCCGTAAAATTTCAGGCTCGTTAATGAAAATGTTTTCACAGAAACTGGGACACGACAAGCCTGGGACCATCAAATACAGAAAGTCAACTAATTTGCCAAATAAATCGCTTAGCGCTGCGCTTTTGTTCCGTTCTGTGCTTCATCGTCAACTAAACTGATATTGCTTTTATAATTACTGCCGCTGGCCATAGGGCCATTAGGTTTATTAGCTGCTACCATTGTCCAACCGCTTAGCGGTGTTCTACTGTACATATGCTGCGAGCCCAGGCATAGGATCGCCACAGAATAGGACAATAAATTTTTATAAGCGACTGTAGTTTAAAGGCAAACATACGCGTAGGACCAATTAGCACTTCTAATCTTGTCTAATTAGATCCCTATTACGTTCTGAGGAAAATAAATATCTTACTGTCCTGTGTTTATACGACCCTTTACTTCGGCTATCCTCTTTAATATTTAGTCCAGTATCAGCGAGCATAATGAAAGCCTGTCGCAAGATTAGACTTGAGCATAGACTCAAGATAAAATTCGCCAGTAAATAGATAACTGGGTCGTCGACCTCGAGAGGTCACCGGGGCTTTTGGCAAAGAATGGGTAAAGAAGAAACGAAGGTGGGGGCATGTCTCTTCTAGGTGCCTACGTCTAGCAAAGAAGCTGTGCAACGTGTGCAAGGTGTTATAAAAAAAAGTAGAACGAGGTCAAGGCGGTTCGACGCTCCTTTTTTACCAGAAGAAAATTGCCCCGAGCCAAAGCGAGTTGTCTCTTTTTCGAAGAACTATCTAACTTTATAATTTATTGTATCTTCGAGCTCTCCACCGAACAGAACGCCCTTTCTCGCAATGTCCTTTGATGCCCCAACAACGTTACGACAAGAAAGACATTAACGCACAGTTCAGCGTGATTCGCAATTGCATTTACATAACCACATCTTCAATTGCATATCCTGTGTTTGCTCGTTTTCCAAGTCTAAAAGTAATAAAAAAAGTTTTATAAATGTTTCTTGATGGCTCACCTGACACGCTTCACGTTCTCTCCACAGCCGCCGATTCCATGCTCGAGCATCGTCCAGCTCTCGAAAAGTCTTGGATTCCCCCACGAAACCGTAACTCCGCACAATTCCATTAAGGAGAAAAGCAATGTTTCCCAAATGTTAGAAATCGGAGCAAGTGTTGCACCTTCCATTCGGCACTGCTTCCGGTTAGGGTTATCGGAATAACGCCCGAACCGAAACCATTCACAGCGGAATTCTTTTACTGGGAAGTTTGCCTCGCCCCGCGATGCACGTGTCGGGTACAGTTTTCTTTTTACTCGATTCCCAGCGATTTGCATTTGTTCTCGTACACGCAACACGATCGATACGTGTTTTCGAAAATGTTGCCAGTCTCGTCGCGGAGAATCGGCTTCCCTACGAGTTCGTCGACGGCGCGCTCGTTAGCGAACAATGGGTGGACCGGTTGATCACAGAAATCGAAACAACGATCGCCTCTTCTCAGCATTTTCAGAAAAGTCATGCTCCTCTTGCGCAAGCTGGTCTTCCACGACAAAATGTCCATTATGTATAATTATTGCAACGCTGATCGACAACCGATTTACACGTTTATTGCTGTTGCGACCCCGATATCCTCGGCGCCTCGAGTCTCTCGATTATTATTATTATTAAATCTCACAGTTGGCATTGTTGTAGGATCAGGGAAATGATCGACGTGGAGTTATCAAAGGGGCGCGTGAACGACGAGCTCCCTCGACTAGATCCGAACACGTCGTCGCCTGGAGTTTCATTGTTGCCCCCTTTTAGCGCCAGGCAGAAATCGCGGATTAGTCCGGCGCGATCTTTCTCCGCTTTGAATGCTCGCCCTAAAAAGTGCAAAATGAAAAGCTGCTCTTTATTGCTCTGTGGGGGACTCGGTAGCATCCACGGGATCGCGGACGCTTGTGTTACACGGATTTAACTTTGTTCTTGTTTCGCGAATTCTTTTTAGATCTCGCTGTCCGCGTTTCTCCAGGGAAATCTTTTTTTCTACCCGCGGCCCCTGGCGAAGTTACCAAATACATCCGAGTTCCTAAGCATCCGTCGATTCCCTTTGAGCTCTAGAAGTTTATAATTCACTCCGCTACTTTATCCACAGAAATTGCCTCACTTTTAAGTATCGCGATAAACGACCAGAGAGGAAGACGTGCAAATTGCGGAAAAATTCAATCTCGCTTGAAAGCCAAGAGGAATTCGTCGAACGAGACGTAGGTACACAGCTAAAGCGTTTGAAACTCCTAACCTTTTCGGCATGATGGGGACTATTGAATTCCTAGAGCGCTGGCATTAGATAAGATCATTAAGCCCAACACGGTTTAATGTGTAAAAGAGGAAGAGGAAACGGGTGTACGACTTTGTTAGGGAAAAAGTGAATTTTCCGGCAGGGCTCTTCCATCTCGTCGAGCTCATTTCTCTTCCGCGTCTTTCAACCACCCCTCGCGGTAAATCGCCGGTTCGATCTACATTTTTCCAACCCTTCGGTCAGGTACCGTGGAAATTTGTATGTCAACGGCACGCATGCATTAGGCGGAAGACAGAACAATGCGTAGCAGAGTAAAAAAGTGAAGGAACTGTAATCGATACGAAATGCTTGACGCTTTCACCACCAGAATTGTTAAAGTTGCAGGTTTCTAGCTGTGTCTTTTAGAATATTGTTCTGACGTTTCGCTATCATCGGGGGCGTCTGCTGTCGGACTGATGCTGAATGATACACTTGCGATCGGCCGCTTCATGTATGGAAATAAACGTTTATCGAAATATTTCTCTTTCTACGATCCGTTTAAAAGGGAAACGATATGGAACGATATCTGATACCATAAAATGAGTATAACATAAAATAACCTTCACGTAGGTTTCACGTGGAAAGGAGGGAACATAAATTGAACGTATGTCGAATGTCCTCTATTTTTATATGTACCTAGCGGTTCTGTTTGCGACGCGCAGATTTTACGGTGAGTTTTGTGTCTTGGCACAGCAACGAAAACGGAACACCGTGTCGTATGTTATTGCGAGAATCATTCCGCTCGATACGTTGCTGCTGTTTTGTAATTTATCTCGATACCCGCCATATCGTTTTATCTGAATGACTAGCGCTTTCCGATAACAAGATATCGACCCTAAGGACACCCCCCGAACAACTTTCTGTTCTTGGCCGTTGCGCTTCGCTAACTCCTATTTTTCAATTCTACAATTCTGCTGTTTCATAGATGGCCACTTCGTTCCCGTTGATATTGCCGAAATAGGCAGATGATACCTTTCTTCTCGTCGCTTACAAATTTACAACGGCATAATATGAAGTATAAGACGAATAAGAAGTACATAAGCTCTGAAGTAAGCTCTGAACTAAATGATAGTTAGCTTATCCCAAAACGAAAGAGGAAAAAAAATGAACAAAATCGGTGAAAATACGACAGCTGGTTTTGCAAAGATAGCTTATGGAACATTTCGACTGTGAAATAACTTATTCCAGGACCGTTCGCCCGTTGAGGGATAACAGTGACTGTTGGTTCGCCTGCCGAATAAAATTCGTCCTCTCCGAAAATTTCCCTCCGTACACGAGGGCATCAGCGTGACTATGTTTCGCGAGGCGATCACTACCTATACCAGAAACCCTAAAGCACGGTACAACCACAAACTATTTGGAACATCCCGGCCAATCGCTAGGGATCGAGCACAAAGGGAGGGATATGCCGCGAATTGGACAGTAATACAGTTTATTCGTGGAACGTGACCGGAAGCGACAGGCTTTGAGAAAATGAAAATTCGTGACGGATAGAGGCACCCTGCCTGAAAAATTCTGTGACCTTATTCATGACGAAAGTGTACCGCGAGGTGTGGGCAAGTAAGTGCGCGATGAAGTAGGTACACGAACAGGGGACATTGCAACAACAGAATTCATCTAGAGCCACTCGCATAAATACGATTAGACGTTTAAGTTGAAGAATAGCATCCGAATTATTTGACACGCTATCTATAAACTGCAAAGTCACGGGGGACCTCGCTACGTTCCAAGGTTTGCTACTCGCGTTTCTCAAGTCGCCCGTAAAAAGTGACTCGAGGACCACTCGCTAATTACTGCCAGACCGTCCAGTCAATTAAGTGATCAAAGTGGTATCTCGTGTATCTTGGAGTACCGAATATCGAGCTTTCGCGGCCGGCTCAAAGAGGATAATTTGCGGGTACAATTATACGAGGACTGTTGAACTCCTTTGATGAGGCTTAAGGGTAGTTTGCCAGCAATAATAAGAAACTCGAAAATAGAATCAAGGCGTTCGATCTGTAACAACGTGATATGAATCTCGAAGAGGGGCGACATTTTTAAGGGAACGGAGCCATCGGTAGAGCACACAATTCGAGGCGAAATCGTACAAACGGGTCGTATCCCGTGTAGCTTCGAGCTAGATGATCCGTCGAGAGGTAAAATAATAATTGCACGGGACTTAAGAGCCTGTAACGTCTTTAACCTTTCATGCTTATGTTGGCCTGTGTACAGGGATACGTTGGAATAGGCTTGACGAGAGTGGAGGATTGCTCTTGAGGCAGAGAAGTGACACGGAGTGAAAGAATGATGGAAGAAGGGGAGAACGTACAAGAGAATATTTCAGTGTTATGCACGTTGGGATGCATTGTAGTAAGCCGCGACGCTGATTAATAATGCTCATGCAGCAACAGCGGCAAAAGAGAATGGAAGAACCCAGGAAAGATCTCAGAAATCCAAAGAGAGATCGAATTAACGAAACCGGGGCTGCGTTTCCCTACATTTCGGGTTCTTGTCTACGTTTAAACGCCACAATAGTTTGCGCCGAATTGCATAAAGCGAACAACGAGTGCCGGAAGGAAAAAATAAGAAGGATGAGACGGTATTTCAACGGTAATTCCAACAAACACGTATCACTGTGTACGTTCAACGAAGGATTCAGTTGCAACGCGACAAAACGATGCTTCGATAAATTACGAACTATAAATAACGCTGCGCGAACACCGACAGAAATTCGAGCACCGCAAAAACCGCATTCGGTCTAGTTGTAGCGGTACTAACGACTTTAGTGTTGCATATTGTGCGGCGTTGTTGAAAGTATCACACCAACGTTCCCGTTGTAAACGTCCTAATATGATTGAAAGTTGGCCGTAGTTTCGCCAACACCGCCGACGCGTTAAGGGGCATGTTTTGACATTCGTGCACATCAATTCTCGTTTCGAAACCGCACAGAAACACGAAGCTGAGCTATAACAAACACGATGATCCTCGTTCAGCGGTATCATTCCACGGAAATCCACCAATTCCAGTATCGCAGTGCGTACGATTAACAAGTATCTGCCTACTCTTCAGGCCAGACACGGAGACGGGAAAAGATTGAGGCGGTTAAGCGAGCGACCGTATCAGACAGGCTCGGAAGGAAGCAAGGTACACGGGGTCATTGTCCTCTAAAAGGCGCGTAGCGTAGCATGGTATATTCCGCGAGAAACTTCTCAGCCAGTAAGCCCCGAAATCCCCGCAAAACAGAGAGGCACGATGCATCTGCCCGAATTGAAACTATACCGAAAATATCAGGGGGCCAAGTCACGCGCGGATCCGTTGAAAGGTACGCGCACATTGTACGGCTGCTCGCCCGGCTGCCGGGGGTGACATTTACCGTTCACTTAAACATTTATCATCCACTGTCGGGAACGTGGACGAGAACGGCGAGCCGCAGGAGCCGGGGCAAAAGTCCCAGGAGCGTGTTCGAGCGGCGTGTGGCGTGTGCCGGGGCCGGTGGTGTGGTCACGCGTCACAACATGCATTCATCTTGGCTCACACGCGATCGGTCCGCAGCAGGAGGGCAGGCAGGAGTGCCGGATGAGCTAAGGAAGCGTCGTCATGCCGCGTCGTATCGCCGTCACCTTGTGTCCCGTTGTGTCACGTCGCGTCACCAGCATTGCATCTGCTATCACACACCCACTGCACGTCCGGTAAACGAGCCACCACGGCCGCCGATGCGCGACGGCTCCTTTTGCGCCCGTCCGTAGCCTGGGGACCGGACAGCGTGCTCCGCCGGGGAAACGAGTCCCGTTCGGGGCACGGCACGTTCTCTCAGGGTCGTGCGAAAAATAGTTCGAGGACGAATAGGTGTCGGATGGGGGTGCTCCAAAGGGGGAAGGGGGTGGAGAACGTGCGAGGTCCGCGTGTGTCTTTTGGGCTGCCGGTCCCAACGGTGACTGCACCATCGGACTCTATCCTGCTACTCGCCACCACCACCACCACCACCACCACCACCACCATCGTCGCCGCCACCACCACCACCGTCGCTACCACCGCCACCGCTACCATTGCCGCCGCCGCCGACGACGACGCCGTCGGTTCGCGTTTGCTATCGATTTTTCCGCGCAGCCTCCGCGGCCGGAGCACACAGACCGTCGACGTCTGCTGGATGGTTCTAACATCCTTGCTTTGCTACTTTAACCCTTTCTCTCACCTGCTCTCTGTTTTTGTTTATCCTACCCCCGACGGGGAGTCTTACTTTTTTCCTGGTTGATCGAGAAGTATGGAGGAGCAATCGCGATTGCGGATGCTCGGGCAACTTTCCTGCTTTGGAGGTAGAGTCCTTTGGTGTAAAGATCCATTGATATCGGTGTATTCTGATCCCATTTCTTCGATTCTTCTTTTTTTTTAATTTACTCTAATATTGTTGAAATATCAACGGACTCGTTTCTTTTTTTTAGTTTCCACGAGGATTTTACGATTTATGTAAAGTTAGTAATTCCGGCTTATTGTCGTTATCATCGCGTTATCATTTCGTGATTTTATGGACTCGTCGCAATTTTCCCTCGTAGCATGGAACGTAGGTTGATTTTTCAATGGCCTTACGCGTTCTCCAGCTCTTCTATTGATCGCATTTCTGTTGATCTTTCTTCCATGCCCTCGTTACAGCGGAGTTTGAAATCTCTCCGCGATTTTATGAAGCAGTTACGCTCTTTTGTTTGTCATTAGCAACAGCCATGATCGTTGAAGTGTTTACACTTACCTCGCTATTCTACCGGATATCCGCCACATTTTATGTCGACGGCATTAATATCGCCTGTCGGTGCTTTAATACGTAACGTGACTTTGCATTTTCACTGCCTTTGTTGTATTATACAATCTTCAAACGCTCTTAATTCTTTTCTTAT
Source organism: Andrena haemorrhoa (assembly GCA_910592295.1). Lineage (NCBI taxonomy): Eukaryota > Metazoa > Arthropoda > Insecta > Hymenoptera > Andrenidae > Andrena > Andrena haemorrhoa. The sequence continues at coordinate 11,876,751 of OU342943.1, forward strand.
ACTGAAAGTCAAGTTCGTAACAATGATTTCACTGGGAAATACGAGGGAATCTTTTTCATGGAAACGAGGCTCAAAGGAAGACATTCTTACCCGACAGGAAGAAACGCCCCTACGTTAGAATGCACGATTTTCTGGAAAGATTTTAGAGAAAAAAGTGAAAGAGGAGGGCCCGCTCCCAACTTTCGTATTATGCGATCTTTTATTCGTTTCTCTGGCATCCTCGTTCGTCGGTGGTTCCTACAAAGCGAAGAATAGCTAACAGTTGGCATTCTCGTTAACGAACGAGTCGCGGATCTACACCAACCTCTGCAAGGTTTTTGCCTTCGTTAAGGGATATCGATCTGTCATATCGAAACAATTTTCTCCTTTCTAGATCGATGGAAGGTGAAAATCGGGACGCGAACTGAGACGCGCCAAATATCGTTTTAAATCCGATTTTTCTCTCGAGAAAGGAAACCTATTCTTCTTTTCAAGTCACAGGGGGGTGCGCAATTCCCAGCAACCCTTGAAATCCTTTTCGGACGTCTCCTACGTACTAAAACGTTTTTGAAAAGCCGACAGCTCCTGATGATTCGTGAAGGAAACAAAGGGAAAAGAAGGAATATTTCAGCCTCAAACTTATGCTCCACTTCTACCTGCTTTCGTTACTGGAATCCTCCACGCGATAAAACATTTTATTAATACTTTTATTAATTTCATCGCTTCTAAAAGTACACGAACGAGACGACAAGAAGCTTTTCATATTGCGTACATATGTGTGACGGTAACTGCGCCATGATTTAGTTGATATAGCTTAACACGATTCTGATCACATCGACTTAGCGAAGGGCAAAGTCTCGCGAGAAAGACAGAACTTGGGCGATTACTGAGGGCGTGATCTTAAAACGAGGATAGGATGTGTCTAGGTATCAGTTGAGGGGAAGACAAGGCTCCACATGGTTAAGTACTCGTCAACTATCTTGAAAGGTATTTTATGAGGAAGTTTGAACTAGAGTGTCGAAACTTTTGCATCATTGAGTTACTATGGGAAATCCGTAAGGATTACGATCTTCATGAAACAAGCGAAAGATATAATGAAACTACATAGTCAGAAAATCATAATACATGTTACCTAAATTATGCAATATTTATAATATTTTATATGTTGTAATAATAATACGTTCAATTAACGATGTGTTAAAATTACCGATAAACATAGACATTAAAAAAAGTCTATAGAGGCGATCATCTTCCTAGAAAGCAGCCTTGGTCTGATCACGGACAGATGACTCCACTTGATGCCAGTAGTGGTACTCAATCTGCGGCCAGGCAATAAAGGAAGCAACGCTTACGCCAGCGAGTTTCCCGTGATAATAGGTGATCTTGGAAATGGTAAGAAGGTGAAGAAAAGAACCTTGGGATTCCTTCGTACACGAAGGAGGCCGACCTAAAACGACCTACAAAATGGTCACCGATACCATCTTAACGGCACTCGGAAAAAATTAATGCTCAGAAAGCGAAAATGTATTCTGCACAGATCCATATACATATATTTCGTACAATTTAGACTTTCCTTCGCACGATTTTCATCGAGTAACTTCAATTACTCTACAACCGAAGTTTAATTTTTCATCACGGTTCTTGACGAAGAACCGACAGGAATTAATTAAACCTACGCCCAAAAGGATGACCTTAATGAGATCGGATTCCCAGAATTAATTTAATCCTCGACGTTCTTAAAACCTCAATTGTTTAACCTGGCAACTGGGAATGGAACAATACGAATTTTACGCGAATAAATATTTCCTCTCAGTGTGGCGTAATTTCATCAGAAGCATATTGAGATTATAACTCACACAAATAATTGTGTACTTAGTAAAATCACAGTCACGTCAGCAAAGAATTCAACTGGCGCAACGTACCTACGTCTATGAAAACCAAGAATTACTCAACTTTCTCCCGTGTGACGCACGACATTTTTGTTTCCGTGTAATTGCACACGGAGGACTGCGGGATACAGCTTTTTATACGGGTATTGTACATATCGCGACGAATACAAAGTAAACACGTATTCAACGCGATTTATAGCGGGTGTTCTGGCGTGTGAAGCCGCAGGAAGCGTCGTAACGCGAAAGATTTTTCGAAGTGAAATGATAAAAAGACGTTCTCTGAAGGACGCCAGGAAATGGGGGATAGGGGTAGAGGCGAGGGGCATTCAGATAAATTCAGAAAACTGTAAATCTCGCGGAAATCTCTCTTCGAGCTGTTGGAAGCAGGGCAAGGATAGACGGACCGCCACATAAGAAGTATACATGTACACGTGGGTGATAAATACGCGGGTAGATAGTAGACAGATATATAGGCAACCGATGCATTACATAGCGTGCATCCTTCCTTCTGCAAAGTCCTTGTTTCCTGTAACGTTAATTTTAATGTTTTACCCGCAATGTGAATTCTTCACCCACCGTGAATAACGAAATCGGATTTAAAACAGTCTTCAACGAAGTTATTTACGTCGGAAAAATTTTAACTCGAGATTTGAAAGGTGTAATGAGAGTAGGTACGGAATACGAAATGTAAGGCGATTCATATTCTACTAAAGCATGCATAATTTTGTTTACCGAGTTCATAACGCCGGGTGGATCGTGAAAAGCAGGACACATGAGCATTTGTACATAATATGTTGACATCTACAAGAGATGATCAAGCGCTTTGTGTAAGTTTAGTGGAAAGCTGTTTATAAAACCTGTTTCCCGTTAATTAGGTAACTGATCATGTACGCACGTTGCGACACGCATGATTTATAAAAGAATTTTCGTTGTACAGCTCTACGAGAGGTCCAAGCGTAATTTGTAGGACATACAGTGGCGGACGAAAGAAAGTTTACAACTTTTAAAATCGCACAACTTTTTTAGAATTGGTCCAAAAGACAGGGTTTTTTTTAGAAGCTAGAAGTTTTAGTTTGCTAAGTGACGTATTTCGTTGTTTTGAAAAAATGCAATTGGTCGGAATAGCAAAAAAGTAATAGATGTTGTTTTTTAACCTTTTTTGTGAGCCTGTAATGAAAATGAAAAAAAAACCGTTTGTAGATTGAAGTAAGTTGTATGGTGAAAATCGCGAAATTTCCGAAATCAGCGATTTTCGAACTTATTTTGAATTGAATTATGATGAAATTTTAGGCATGTATATAACTTATTTCAGTCTACAAACGGGTTTTTTGAATTCTCATTACAGGCTAATAAAAGGAAAAGTTTAAAAAACGACATTTAGTATTTTTTTTGCTATTCCGACCAATAACATTTTTTGTTAAAACGAAGAAACACGTCACTTTGCAAACTAATCCTTCTAGCTTCTAAAAAAAGACTCATGTATTTTGTACCATATCTAAAAAAGTTATACGATTTTTAAAGTTGTAAACTTTCTTTCATCCGCCACTGTACTGGGGCACATGAAACTACAAAAGCAAAGACGTAGGTAATAGACACATCTAAGAATCTTTTCTAAAATCCCTGTTGTAGCCTGAAAAACAGCCTTCTATTCCGCGAGAACCAACTTGTGGCTAATCTGAAATATCTCTTTAGGAGTACACGAGCCCGAAAGCCAGGTCACCGAACAAAAGATATATCCATTGAGTTTCCGTGTACAGTGGTGTCAATTTCTGCAACGTCTATCTAGAATCCTTACTTTTCCGATCAGTATAAGCAGTAATATACACATTGATCAGTATACAGAATGGTCCCGTTTTGAAATCTTGAAGCTTTTATCTTGGAACGTCGAAGGCCACATTTTGCTCGAACAAAGCAACGAAATTAACTTCCAATACAGTGCGATGAAAGAGAGTCAAGTGTGTTTTTTTTCTTATTTATAGAACAGAATTTGTCCTTTTATTCGGGATTGGTATAGTAAAGAACTCTCTCAACTCTGGCAAGCCGTGAAAATAGCATTTCCGGCCACTCGGGCTCCGATCGCTGCCACTTACGCTCCTTTCGATTTTCATAGGGAGAACATTGAAATCCTGGGCAAATATTCTTCGTCAGTTCCTAACACCAGAATCGAGATAAAGAATTACTCATGTTTTATTCAGGTATCGCTATACAATGTATTTCGCCCTAACCCGGCCACAGGAATATCTTCACGCGATCCTCGAACGAACTCGTTATTTCTCCTGTGCGTTTTTAATCCCCTCACATTCTCCCCCGGATGCATATGTGTCTCGCGCGTATTTCAATGTTACCTTCGTTCGAATTATTACGATTCAGAGAAACTATTTTCCAAGCGACACTCGGGGAGCACATATCAGGACGTACGCGGACATGATTTAAATTTCAACCTCTCCCTAATTCGCCTATGAACGCGTCCGACGCATTCACAGTGTCATAGAAGCGGGTACATTCTCACGAGAGCACCTAGATCCAGACTCCAAACCGTCGGATGGCCGAATTTACGGAGATTAACTGGCAGAGAAGTAGCAACTGTGCTCAATGGTGCCCTTTCCAGTCACTTGTCACGCGGAGTTTAGTCGTCTTAATCCGGCTCATTATTGGAATGAACCGCCCAATAATGCATCAGTTTCAAATGATTGCTCCGTGCCCTGACCTCTAAATTAAAATTGCATTTGCGCGGCGGTCGACGATTTATGGAAACGCTGATACAGAAATGGAGGGAATTTAATAGCGGTTACCGTACGATCGAACTTGAATACTGAATATTTTATGCGCGAGATATGCTACGATATAAAAAGGCATCAAATATCAATATTAAAGATTTAATTTAAACTGAACGGTCCCTACTGAATCACCTTCTTGAGAAGGGCTTTTAACTGTTAGGAAAATACTTTTTCATGTTTGACTTGGGTAAAGTCTGTGTTATAAATTTCAGGGAAGTAGTTAGGATTGGCAAGGACGGCAATTTCACGGAATTTCAACAGGTAATTACGTTCCGCAGTTAAAACGTTTTCGCATTTTAGTGAATCCTGATAGGTCACTAAACAAGCGGTCGTAGAAGCGCACAAGGAACGTCAGAAACAGCTCTTCAACAAATTTTGATTTCAGCCATTTCGTTTACGGCAAGGCACCAGTAGCCTTAATACGACCTTCAGTCAATTTGCCCGGAAACTTTCTCAACTTTCCTTCAAAGCTTTTATGCAAGTTTGCCCGCGTGACGTAATCAACTTTTCAAGACAAACGAATGAAAATGAAGGCAATGTTTTAACGACTCTGTCCCTGTGCAGCGAAATTTCTAAACGTGGCAGTGATCGATAATGTTAACAGACTCTTGCGTCACAATGAAATCTCGCGAATGCTCGTTTCAAGGTTGTCTGAGTATCATTTTTTTCTGAAACTTATAGCACGATCATTTTGAATTATTACATATGTTCATGGAAAATACATATTTCAAAGGGATTACTAATGTGCTTTCCAAAACGCAATGAAAACGTAAGTGGCCATTTTTCAACAATTCAAGGAAAAGTCATCCTCCGTCTGCCTCAATTCCTTTCGACAGTATTCGCCGCTGCCATTATCGAGCACTTCCTTGCTCGCGTCCGTGAACATTGAATTTACTATCTCTCGCTGAAGGAACCGTGGTTTCATCAATTTTTGAAGGATCGCTTTTCACGTCAACTTGTGAGTGGCCAAAGATTAAATAAAATAGATCTCGAGTACGTTATTAATTAATTGACATGAAGATTGTGATAAAATAAAACTGGCTGAACCGGCTGACGAAATTGAATTCGTTTCTCACACCACAACATTACACGAAACAACTTCTATACGACAAACTTCGTATTTATTTGGATGAAAGGCGACTAATTAGAATGACCAGTTAGAATAGAATGACTAGACACAAAATTTATGACAGCAATTTAAACAGTCGGACCTTGAGGGAAACTTTGATACTCGCGAACAAAGTGTGACAGATAGCGCGGCAAAAGATAGGAGGAAGAAAATACTATGTTGAAATGGTACCATTTGTCCGAATGTTAGGTCTCAAAATACAGAAAATGATATACGAGCTGTTGTGGGACGTCAGTTTAGTTAAAACCATTCCAGTGAAACCAACTTCGATATTAAACGAACTACACAGCCACCTTAATGTTTCAAAACTTTAAAGTATTCAGGTTAAGTTGATGAGCATTTCCAGGCATTGTTGTAAGTATTATATTATTCACACTAACCCTTTCGTTGTTTTTGCAAGCCCAAGTTCGCTGACGGTAATTCCAAATGTTTGTTTCATTTTATTGCCAACTTCTAATTACTTTGTAAAGAATTACATGTATTGGCTTGCAAGGAGGAAGCATTACAGAAAATAATTTATAACTTTTAATTGGATTAGTTTACATCGGCGAAACTTGTTCCCAGATTGACGCAAAATTTTTCGTATGATCAATAATTATGAAACCATCCCGACCACAGATGCGAGAAAGTAGAACAGAATCCGCGTGCTTATACATCAACGATATAAAATACACAGTAAAATATTTACGTCCGCGGGATCATAAAAAGTATCATAAGATCGTAATCCAATCAACTACTTCATTCATATTCCGAGCACACTTTGAATAAAGTTATGCCGCGTCTTCGGAAGCGGGAAATCTTCGCATAAACTTTGCACGATCAGAAAATTATCAGTGATGTACTTGATGTTACCAGGAAAACAAAATAAGAGAAACGATTCTAATAACTAAATATAGATACAAGAAACCGAAGAAAGTGAAAGTAAACAGTTTTATAAACGAAGTGATGTTAATTTTATGGACATTCTAGAAATTTTATTAACGTATGTATGTGTAGGTATGCACAACCGAAGAGGCGAAGTTATTGTTGAACTTTAGTCATTATCGCAGTTCTCAAGGATTAATCGTCCAATGATGTCCATGCAACCAGTAAATCTATTGGAGCATGCGATTATTTATCGGGCAACAATTCACTTGAAACGTGAACTGGTTTCGATTTAAAGAATCGTCTGATTCGTAAACCATCTGGCCAAGGACTGTATGTTAGGGTACATGACCGCGTTTCTTGCAAAATAAATTCAATTTAATCTAGAATCGGGGTTGAATGCACCAGTGTTAATGGAATTCAGCTTGCTGGGTGTGACACGCTCGACTAGGTCTTCAGACTCAATCGAGAAACAACTACGAGGCTCGATTTATCGGAGCGTGAAAAAAAAATCCAATGTAGGTAGGTACACAAGACGAAATAAAAACGAACGCTATTATATAATCCGGCGCACTCGCGCTGGAAATTAGTTACACGAATTTACCTCACGTGCGATTACGACTGCTTACTTTAAAAGCAAGCGGGTATTATTTGTATTTGCCACTATTCCGTCTGAATTTACATGAAATTTTTAAAAATGGTGCGACTCACCTCCACCTTTGCTCTTCCCCGCACAAAATAGCGCTGTTGATACCATGCAGGTCCTTGATGTCCAAAAAATTCACTCCGATCTCACTTAATACCTGATTAAACAGCGGCGACGTTGGTCTGAAATAAAAAAATCAAGAAAACATTTACAAAGAATCCAGTGAATAATCGAAGCACAACATAATCTGCTCACATAGTGCGAAGCTTAAAATCGTGTAACAGTACTCAGTTCAAAGATTCGAATGTTTCAAGTAAAAAAACGCTTTTACTTCAGGTGATTGTAAGTACATGGTCTTGATTCTGGCTAACACGGAACACAGAGAGCCAACACAATGCGATTGAAGACCCAAAGACCCGATACAGACAGGCCTGGACCTTCTTCCTTAGAAGAAGGCTGACTGAACGGGTAACCCCAATAAGGTCCTCTGATTCTAGGATTGACCCCATGGCGCCCTTGGTTCTGAAGTGGTCCCAGTCAGGACCTTTTAATTCCAGGTCCAAGCACGTGTCTCAGCCTGAGACTCTCAGGGTCCTATGTTGGTTGGATTCTGATATCTTGGTTCCGTGTTAATTTAGATCGGGTCTTTGGATGTCGAAGTGATACGTCAATTAAATAAAAATAAAATTTTACTCTCTGCTAGTTCATCGTGTGTCTTGGGTCGATTGCGTCATTTCAGGCAACCAACATGCAACGTATTCGTGACCTATTTCCGAATATCGGTGGACAAAGTGCAGTATCTCTGAATATCAACCATTTTATTAATAGAATTTAACAACGAAAGCAAACCTACTGCTTCATCAAATTTGAGGGATGTGAAATAGTTGAAGTACCTACGCGTGCATGAGTAGTATCGATAATCGAAGGACGATCACGTAGCCTCCGTGCGCATTATGTGGGTTACTAGTCCAAGGTCTAACTTCGTTCGTGTCCTGGAACATAAGCTCCTTTGTACCTACGCTGGATAATTTACCCGTACTTCCGGTGACCCATATTACTCCTTCCGGCTTGTCTTAGCCTAAACTGCCGAAACGATTCCCTTTGATCGAACCTTCCGATCAAATTTGTCACAAGAGGTACAAATAACGACCTTATCTCGCAACTTTCAAATAAACCGTGTGCCGTATCATTTTTTTCTTCTCACAAGCTTACTAATTCTTCCTCATATTTTTGGCGGCACACACTACTTACTATATATGACGAAAATCATTTCACACGCCCTGCTTATAAATTCTAGTTTGGTATATGACTTATATGAGGCTACCCAGCATGAAGACAAACGAGACGAACAAAAGTTAGGAGAACGCCAGTTTTTCTTCCATGTGTTTTTACAAACTTCATAAGGTTTTAAGGTACTATCAGGAATATTATCCACCCTTTTAGGCACTGTTTCCACGAAGGAAAGGGTGCCGTTGTTATACAGGTGAGAAACTGGAGGGGACGAAAACTAAAGGTATTGCATTAAGGCGGATTCAGTACTGAAGCTGCTGAATGTAGTCTATCGATTTCGAGCTGATCTACCGTGGTTCCTACAGAAGGAAGTTGTTCCCGAACGTGCCTTCGCACCCTGCGACGTCTGTCGATACGTTATTCAATTCCATGGTATTGGATTTCCCTTCTCAGCGGTTTGCAGTCAGACTACAACTGCAACTGCAGCTGCAGTAGCTAGCAACGATGCGGTTCTATCAGGCTATCCTTCCGTTTTTTTTTCCCTCGTTTCCCTGTTTCGACGTTCGACGTACTGCATAACGTACACAAATATTTGCGAAATCCGTTGGTAACCTTGTGACCCACATCATTAGAATCCTTCGAAATATATCTATATTCATAGAACATGTTTTCATGCGGATTAATACGGATTTCAGTTAAAAATAGTTAAAAATACTACACGAATCATTTTCTTCGAAACGTTGCGAGTCACATCTGACGCAAACCTGATCGCAAACCACCCATTAAAAATTATAATGCATAAGTGATTGCGGATTATAAGAGAGGCGTGCACGCGGCTGTACATTCGCGATAAGAAGCTCGTCTAATTTGTGACGCTGTTACCTTGCAGTCTGGCACATCCATTATTAATTCCCCGCGTAATAGTCGGAGCTTCGCTCTACATCTCGTACCAATCAGAAGGTTGCATCTGCAGTCGGATTAAAATTCATATATAACCTTCGAAACGTGTTCGAGTGTAGACCACGGTGAGGGATAACGCTGAACATCATGATTTCGATTAATGAGAGATTCATAATGACATCCTCCTGGCCCACAAACTCGATTACTGTGGCCGACGGAATAACGAAAGGCGTTTTTTAGGCTGTCGAAATGGAAAGCTGGCGAGCACCATTTGACACTTCTGGAGGATATATCACTGTAGGTAGGGGAAACTCGGGCAAAACCGGGTACCTGGGTGAAACCGGGAAGTTCTATTCTTTTTAAACTGCTTTAAATTTTTCCGCGTCGTTGCAGCGACATATTGTCGGAATATGCATTATTTCATCAACAAAAGATGATCGTGTTACAAGCGTGCTTACTAAGGTTATATCGACGCGCGTTACGAAAAGTAGGTAGCACATTTCATTTTTCTTACAAAAACAGGAGTTTGCCACGTAAAGAAGCAGATTTCAGCGTTTCTCACGAATATTACCACGTTTGGTCTTCCGCCGCTAAAACTAACATATTTGATTGCTTAGCCACGAAGAATAGCACATTTCGTACTTTGCGGCGAAAACTAGCACATTATCCTATTTCGCCACGAGAATAGCACGTTTCGGTTTAGGTATACTGCAGAAACTATCACGTTTCGGCACGTGGTTAGCTTAAATTGGTGATGGCCTGGGTAAAACGGTAAAAACGGATCATATTTTAAATCATTAATGTTTTTAATTGTTTCTTCTATTAAAAAAATTGAATATGTAGGTACTATTATTGAAAAAGGAGTTTATTCTAATGAATCCCAATTGCAATTTCTTTTTTACTTAATAATGTCAAAGTTACGAGATTTTATTCTTAACGTCCCGATTTTGCCCCGGTCTCCCCTACTATTGTACATTGATTCGAGCCTCCATAAAACTTCACGATGCAATTATAAACTGCTTAATTAAATGCCGTTGATGGTGTTTCCAAGCTGCTTTAACATTACCATTCATACTTGTACACCTTCGTCAAAGTTGTCAATTAAAAATATATTATCTGTTCAACTCGATACACGGCATCATAGAATACCATGCGTTTCTTTTTTTAAATTTATTACGGCCGATAAGCGCGAGTATCGCGCTACAGGTAACGCTGTGGAGCCTTTACGACTCAAACGTGATGTATGAGGATTTTATGCCCCAGGAGACATTAACACATTTCGGATCCGGCATTCTACTTTTTTTTTATCTTCTGTTCCACTCACTTTTATGCCCGCCCATAGACGCAAGGCCGTTGGATTAAGGATCTGCATGTTCGACATCCGAGATGTATTATACCTTCGCGGCAGTTAACCCCTCCGACCCGAAGGGCGTACCATATACGTCAACGCGATCCATCGTATGCGGCCGGGTGACGTACCATGTAACTTGAACTAACTTTTTCGTATTTATTTTAACCTGTGGTGCATATTTTGAATAAAAATTACAGCGGTATAATATTTGAACGTTATGTACAATAATTTCTTGTATTCTATAGATGTGTTTTCTAATTTTATTTTACAATATGACATATCCGAACGTCTACCATTCATTGTGAAGAGACAATCGCTATTTTACATCGGGTCGCAAGGTTTAAACCACGCGCGAGAACTATTAGCTGCGTAATTGGTAGCACTTAGGAAACATGACGTTCGTGATTCCTCCGGGCAACAATGCATCACTAAATGTCAGGGTGGTATGCGAATAAATTTGCCAAACAGATAGACGGAATCAGGCAAGAAATTCCGACAACAGCGCGCGTGAACACGCGCGCAGAAACGTCGCGATAGTTACGCTGGAAAATCCAAGTGAAGGTTAACGGAGCCTTGAACGTGCAATCGAATAGTCGATACACCAGTCCAGAGATGTGTCGATGGATAAAAGTCCAATCGTTGCAACGAATCTTAAAAAAGGCAAACCGAAGGATGGGAAGCGATAGCGCCAGCCGGAGAGAGAGAGAATAGTATCAATCTAACGGAAATTTTGCATAAAGTGACGCGGCTCACGGTATCTGGAGATCAATAAACGTTCAGACTCAAGAATCTATGGGTGTTTGAAATATGTATCTCGCGAGGTAGGTGGAATTAATTAACAATTCGCAGAACACATTACAAAGTAAGATAAACGAGCGATCAATTGTCTTGCATCATTACGATCGCGAAAATGCAACTTATTTCCATATACAAGTGCTCCTACAAGAGTTAGTCGAAATCTGATCAGTAGCACGCGTACTTCTCGTGTCACATAAAAAAAGCTTTGCCATTAACGTTGCTTGCGGTACACAATATGTATTTATTGCCTATAAATAGCCCACCTCCAAGAAACAACAAACGGCGAGGAACAAATACTTTTAGTGTCTATGCACATCCGTGATCTCTTTTTTGCGAAGGCTTCATAAAATTTGCAATAATCTCGCGACGCCGGGCTTGCAGGTGCATAAAACCGTAAGCACGCAAACGCGCGCAATCGCGGGAAGAAATGGCTCAGTTTTAATACGACCACGGCGTTATTCCTTTTATATAAAAGTTTATGGAACCTTTTCAGTAAGGAATCGCCGCGCGAAAAGCAGCGAATAACGTCGGCACTCCGCACCGGAGAGTATCTTTTTAAAAATTCATTAAGAAACACAGCGGTACGGTTATTAGAGGTTATGGTCTTTCAAGACCGGTTTGCCTTTTTTCACCCCCTTAATATGCATGCCGGCAATAATACAGAGGCGTGTATCAGCCGGCCGTAGTCGCGACACACCCACAACTCGTTCCTCCTTGTGACGTTCTTACCGCGTTAGTTCTCTGTACCGGCGGGGCCCCCGGATCCTGCGAGCGCGTTTCATCGCGCATCAGCGCCGTGAAATAAATTATGCACGGTATCGGGAGCGATTCGTCACTGTCGGCTGCCTCATAGATTCAGAGCCAACGCGAAACGCTGCTGAACAGTTCGGCAATGGACTGCGACGCTGGATCCATTGGTCCTGATCGAGGAATATGGTCTCCAATATCTGACACACCGAATAAAAGCCTACTTGACGGGATCCCCGACGAAGTTTCAGCGTTAGGATTTACGAGAATGTACCAAAAATATTATTTCAATATTGATCGCAGATACTGATTAATAAAGGTATCCGAAAGTGACGTAAGTTTGAGGAATAATTTGCCATTTGTGTGATCGTGACGTCAATAGAGCCGTGATTGGCAATGATTTTCGGGTAAAGAAAATGGAATCGAACCGTAGGAATGGATGGTGCATAGAAACACTTAATGCCACGTTCCCGGTTTCAAAGCCATTCCCGCAACAATTTACGTGGAACGAGAGACGTATGACGAATCCTATTCAGATTAAACCGCAGATAATTGATGCTTTCGCTTAGGACGATCCTACAGCGACATTCACTCTATTTGGAGCTAACTATACACCATACAATACGGCACCACAGTTAAACAAAGCAATCAATTAACGATTGTTATTTAGGAATTAATTGATATTTCCATCGCGTGGGCGTGCAAACAATAATGGTACCCACTTGGCGGTCTGTACGAAATAGAGGTGTAATCGAAACAATTCATATACATTTCGTTTATTAATAACGGTAATTTGAATATTTCAATATGAGCTGCCGGAAACTTATGTAACGTATGTAAATATATGTAATACAAGAATTATATTTGCACGTTGAATTTTGCTGCCGAAAAAGGTTGAACGTTCAAGGATATTTTTTGCCCGCCCAAAATGTCGTAACTACTCGCGTCAGAAGCTATTTTAATAATCGTAGAAAACACTGGTTTCGTTCTGAAGCCTCTACCAAAATAAGAAGTCCCATATTTGATCAAGTTTTGGTTTGCCAGCCTCATAACAATAAACTAAGTACGGAAGAATAATGAAGAAATGGACGAGTTCTATTTAGAAACCTCATCTATCAACAAGAAATTGCTACTAAGTAGCTAGTTAATTAACAGAGTAAATACCATTTATGCTACATCTTACAGTCTATCACATAGGTACACATGTGTCATTGAATCGCATAAAATGGAACTCATTTATTACTCTGATATAGACGTCAGAACGTATTCATATCATTTTTTTTAATCAAAGAGATAAGAAGCGCTAACGATGTGAATATCCAGTCACACCTGTTATCCGCAAATGCGACTACCTATTCATAGTAGTTTACATAATATAGAATGATGGTCTTAGTTTTGCCCACAGTGCTCACAATTAAAGGCAAGGTGAAATACGCGCGTTAATGCAATTTAAATTTAATCAGTTCAGCAGAAATTTGTACCGTTCTCTGAAGGTGTTAATAAATTGATTGTTTCAATATTTATCCACACACTAACGGGGATCCTTGTCCACGGTAGGAAGTCGTAAGAGGAAAAATAAGCACCGCAGGATTGCTAAACCGGGTATTCCATGATACGTTGGATACCGTCAAAATACAGAGAGATGATTAACATAAATTCTGACGTCTGAATAGAATAACGAGTTAGGCATAGATACCTATTTGTGATTCACGGGATATTTCCCCTTTGACTATACGAATAATCATCCTTCGATTCTGAGTAGGTACAAAAAATACCTACTCGAGAAAATGTATGAACAGTTAGTTGTCGATATGTATTGAAAATCAGTATGTCGATGAAATAGAAAGCACTGCATTAAAGTACCCGGAACAGTTTGTATGTACTTCTAATCGGGTGTGCGCCCAACGCCGCGGAGCAAATATCACAAGGCGAATGGCCAATGCACCACAATGTATTACTAATGTCGCAATCAAATAAAGGTTACTGATAACGATCAAGGCAACATATCCTTGATAAACTTATGAAACTAGAACGCGTGTAGGCTAAGAATACTTGGGTGCCATTTGTCTCTTTTTTTTTCTTCCAGAAGAGCTCAACAACTTGAGCATCGATAGTTATCGATACAATACGCAGTCAATTCTCAGATAAAGGAGAATATTCACCCGAGTCGTGGAGATAGTCGTCCAAAAATAAATCCCGCATCCCTCGTAGCTGTCGCTTTTATTGAAAACATAAACAATAGGCTTTATAGGCTCGTATTGTCGTTTACGAACGTGCAATAATTTCGGAGAATCGGAAATTGGATTAGATAGCGGGAAGTTTGTAAAGCGGTAAACGTTTTTCTCGTGAATTCCAAGTATTTCGATTTCACGTAGGGATTCTTCTTAAAAGAAGTAGCAAAAATATATACGCGAGCTGAGAAAGAGCATGTTCCTGCTCCTGATGCGGGGTTTCTGCGAAGAATATATTAAAATGATCCGTAAAAATGTTTCATAACCTTCCCGGGTAATTCTGTACCGTTTATGAACTTCTACTTGATATTCTCGTGGCTGCGACGCGAAACCTGTTATTACAGCGGCATGTCAAATTACAAATTGATGTAAGCTCCGCAATTATACAATCAATCAATCAATTACACATATTCTAATGGCACAGGTTGAGTCACTTTCGTTGCAACTGAATATTTCATTAGCAGGATCATTGGTGATTTCCCATTTTCAGCAAAAAAATACTTCATCGTAGGAAGTAAAATCCTTAACACGTACATAAACGTGGTTCGTTTACTAGCCAGTCTTTCGTATCGTTTTCACTATAAAAATTCATTTCGTTGTGTGCAGCTTACAACATACACCGCATCTATGTTAAATAACGGAAAAATTAGAATTCCTTGCAATGATGTCGATGATCGACAGTTGAGGAAAAAACGTATTTGCATATTATTGCCGCGTCGGGGTCGAGGAAAGTTAAATACAGTCGTCACCTACTTTCTCCGGTTTCATTTAATTTCGGACGCCGAATTAAGGAACGCACGCGGTCGTGGATTCTAGGGAGATTCTTGCACGAACCATACGTCCGATAGAGAGTACCTTCAAGGTAATCCACCAGTAATCTTTGTTTAACGATGAAACACGGGTTTCTCGAGTATACGAAGCTGAACCTGATGCGCCCAGTCCGGGGACAAGCTCCGCCAGATTTCCCATTCTTTGAGTACGTGGCCTTCGAGGAGTACCACGAGATCGCGACTCCGCAGCGGGAAAAGGATCAGCGTAACGAGCAAAAACGGGGAACCGGCGATAAAAATCGAGAGAACTGCAAACCTGTTCGCCTGTGTTCCTTATCCACCCCCACTCGTCCGGTTGTTTTAGATAAGCACCGGCAAGAATATATACTTCTTCGTAGATTGTCGAGAGAAATTGTACATTCCGGACGTACCTGTCGTCCTGCTTCAGCCGAATCAGTGTCGGGGTAAAAATGTTGCTCGATCGGTCGACGGTATTCTTTGCCATTCTACTCTTCGTCACCGTCACAGTGGTCAATTGTGATCTGGATTTACAATTGTTGCACGTGGTAAATACCTATTCTATCGAAATGATTTTAGTGTGAGCGTCAGAAGCGTCATCGTCGCCCTGAAGCGAGATGTAACTCGCTTGTAAAAGCGTCTCTCAGTGAAAGTGAAAAGTCATGTATAAAACAACTCGTGAATGTTTTAAATCGTCGTCGGTGAAGTCTGCCAATCGGAATTTTAATGGTTCGACATGTTTTTCAAGGTATTTCGGCATGGCGACAAAGTGCCCCATCGAGAGTTTCAGAATTACCCTAACGATCCCTATCGAGACCATTCGTACAATCCAATGGGTAATGGTGACTTGACAAATGTAAGTAAGAAGACAATGTATTCTAGAATAGTTCATCGTCACCATATGTTGGTGTTCTTCATAATTCTTAGAAATATTCTTCTACAATCTCCTTATAATGGAAACAATCCAAGTGAACGTTTGAAATTCGTATTTAATGCCTCACTTTTACCTACATACGTACGTCAGTGCAGTGCTCGTTACCCCATTACATCTGCGTAGATTTGAAAACACCGTAAACATTATCGAGATTCACTGTTCACCGTGCAGCCATTAGTAACGCACATCGGCAAGCACAAACAGTAATTGTTTCGTTTAACTATGTAGCAAGGTAAGCTACGCGAATACAGGATTGGCACAATGCTTCGTCAACGTTACGATCGATATTTCGGGACGGATTATTGGCCGGAGAAGATCTATGCGCGATCGACAGACGTGCCAAGGACTCAGTTGTCTCTGCAGCTAGTTCTGGCTGGATTATTCCCCCCCTCGGAGAAGCAAACCTGGAATCCGCATCTACCCTGGATTCCGGCATCAACGTTCTTCGTACCCTACGAAGCCGACAATCTCTTGTTCCCGCATTACTGCCCCAGGTAATTTTTCTAGTGCCTTCGTTCATTAAAAGAGCAATGCGAAACACTCGCCAGAAACGCGGTAATACGAGCGGTTGAATACTCTGCAGCGTCGAAATATTACCCTGAGTAAGAAGAAAGAATATGGTACGGATGGTAATAATATTCCAAAATGGCTTGAAACGAAGTGATGATTTCAGAAAGGATGATTAACGTTGATGATACTTGTATAAACGAGAGCTAACGTTCTGCTAAGAAATTCTAAATTATAATCGGACTTCATCGAAATGAAAACATTAATTATTCTCGAGGACATTTATTTTTGCTTTGATTCAAGGTACAAGGAAGAATACAGCAGTTTCCTTCGTCAACCAAGTACACAGGATATGTTAAATAAATACAAAAATGTGATGAATTACCTAACTCAGCACTGTGGCAAAGTAGTAAACACAACATCCGCAGTGACTTATCTTTATAATTTATTCAAGGAACAGGTAATGCCACTTATATGCTGTGGCATCACTGAATACGTTTCGTATAAAAGTCTAATACCTAATTAAATTGCGTCTATTTTAGGCTGCTCAGAACCTGTCACTACCAAAATGGACTGAGTCAGTTTACCCTGCTCCGATGAAGGAAATACTCGCCTTGGACTTTAAACTGAGATCATACACAAGGACGTTGAAACGTCTGAACGGAGGTATAAGGATATCCTTCTTTTTTTATACAAAAAAATGTACATTGTCGCAGTATATACATATATATAATCGTTTCGGCCTTTTTTTTATCAAGGTATACTATTGCGTAAAATGATAGAGGACATCCAAGCATACAAAGCGGGTAAATTAGAGCCGTACGATAGAAAAGCGTTTTTATTCGCTGGCCACGAAATGAATGTGGCTGCAGTTGCAAAAGCTTTGGAACTGGATGAACCCGTTATACCCGCGTACGGTTCTACTATTATCCTGGAAACTCTGCGCGATAAGAAAGGAACTTATTACGTTCGGGTAAATGTTTGAACTACAAAAGACAAAATTTCGAATTTTCACTATTCCTAAAACGTATTTCATTGGATATTAGAGATATAATACTCATTTCTGTTTGGATGTATTAGGTTCTGTTGTGGACTGGAGTTACCGAGCAAATCGTAATCGAAACGATCCCTGGCTGCACGGAACTGTGTCCCTTCGATCAATTCCTCGACGTCGTAAAGGGCGTGATGCCCAGCGACGACGAATATCATTGCCACGCTGATCAGGAAACGGAAAAGCTAGGGAACAAAGACTACATACACTCGTCGGCGCCGAACGTAGCCGTTGGCAAAACTACTTGGTGCCACCTCTCGACACTTGTTTCTTTTGCAATTTTTTTCTGCTTGCAGTATCAATCGCTGATTTCATAATGACACAATATTGTTACCGTTTGCAAAGTTCAATGAAATAGTTTTGATATTTCCGTACCATCGGATGCAATCATCGAATCGATTTAGATAGGGGAACGCGAAAGTGTTGAACTGAGCTAGCAAGCCTGTTCGATTACCCGTGTACTGTCAATGAATGAAAATTGAACATCAATAGAAGAATTACAACGTAACCATAGGTAGTAATGTGAATTCAATAGTATTAGTGACGTAGGGCTTCGACGTTAGAGTAATAACTTAGATCCTCCTCAAAGTATTAGATTAAATAGTCATATATTGTTGTAATATCTAGTCAGAAGCGTTAACTATTCTCACGTGTCTCTTTGTTTTTCATTCATTGAGAATGACAAAGTTATCGATTGTTCACACACGCATGCGCGAATCTTTGAGACTAACGAGCGGCCTAAGTCGAAACAGTCGGGAAATCTTGAGCATTAATTTCTAAAAGGAAGGTAAAATTGTCTCGCGCCGTTCTCATTCTCCGACACTCGGGTAAAGAACTTTCCGAATAAAATATAACTCGATCTGAAATAATACGCCAACCAAAAATATAACCCAACGATCGTTGGCCATGCCAACAATATCCCCGCGAGTGAATAAAACATCGCTTTTGGCAGACATGAAATGAGAGCAGATTCGATTTGCAAGTTGACGATTCTCCTATTTCCGTCCAGGTTAAAGGTTCAAGAACCTTCCGCAGAATCGAAATAGTCGAAACGTTTATTGTATCTGGAGCGATAATTCCGAACGAAATTATCGTTTTATCAGTAGCCCACTCTTAACGCGAGTAGTAGACGCAAAAATATGAATATCCATTATTAGCCTGAAGGGACGTTGATGAGTACTAAAATTAATGGAAACTTTTTCTCGCGCTCCCTGGAAAGTGCCTTTTTACGGCTCAAGACTTTTAATTTACTATCGGGGTTGCATTGAAAAGGATCTATTCCAGTTCTTTCAGGATGATTCACTGTGCTCGATATATATTATACGGTATAATAAATATATCTACCAAATAGGAACACTTGTACCCAAAATGAAAATCCTCAGCCGTAAAATTGAAATCAGCGTAATGATTTCGATAGGTCGCAACCTATCATTTGTACCGAATTATTTCCCACTTTACACTCATTAAGACAATATAAAAGAGATGGGATCACTTTAATTTACCTTTGGTACGAAATCGGTAATGTAAATCTCAATTACGACGAACGCTTTGAACATGATTACAAACGTAATTGCTGGGCAGAGGATTCAGTGGCTCATGCAGAACACGATTCGAGCAGTAACACGGTTCAAGTAACCTGTGTGCTAATTTACACAAAATAGCGTATATGTACGTGGTTATATTGCGAGGTTCCTCGGCAAATTGAATTCCTCGACTATGTACCCTGAACGACTTTTTAACGAGTGACGTTCCTGTGGTTAATCCATTGCTGGCAAGATTGCAATGATTTTCAAATTTGTGCAAGGAAGGTGATCGAATCCCGATAAAATTAGGGAAATATTTCATTATATGCAGTTCTAGGTATTATCAAACGTATCTACTGTAACTAACTTACGTTAACATCTAATCGTATGGAAGTTTAAAGACACTTCCATCGCGGTGCTATTTAACCCTGCCCTTTTAATTATGAAAATGATGATCGTTCCACCCTGCGAGCATTTAAGTTCCACCAAGTCCGATAATTCTACGGCAAAACGCTTGGAATTATTCAGGGTTTTGTTAAACGGAAATTTCGAAGTTGCTCATAATGAAAGATGAGTGCGAATAATTACCGGACGTGCAAATACGCGCTGCTACAATTTAACTTCAGTACGTTTCATACATACATACATAGTTTCTCGCGAATGCCTCGCTACGTCTAAGAAATATTTTCACAACAACGAGAAATATGAAGCTCGCAAATGCACCAGAGTGGTACGTATAATTTGTAACATTTGCTAAGCTACGTTTGTTGCTAAGAAAGACAGTTATGAAAACCATCCCATTCTTCGGTGTCACTTTTCTACAGACAATTGACACATTCCATTACGTTCACTAGCCTCGATAGTATCGATATACATTTGTACATCGATATGTATATTTTAGAGCCTAGCTCAAGGATCAAATGGATGTTAAAGAAAATATTCCATATCGCCTCTCTTATATAAGGATGTGCAACGGAATATTTTATGAAGTACAATCTGCGGTAATTAATCATAAAGGATTGAATGAAGATCACACAATGTTCGTCGATGCGTGTCACTTTATGTACATACATCGAAATAGATTTGTCATGAATACGTGGAGAGGAAACGTGTGGGATTTCATTCAACGACAACGAAGACAGAGTGTGGCGTCTCAAGGCGAAGATTTCCCAATAGGCATGTGATTACTTAAAGGCAGACAGAGATAAGGAGCCGATGGGTAAGTACCCCGAAGAAATTCCCGAGGCAAATTGCGTGAATTCCGACCTTGCATACCTTCGCGGTGTCGTTCATCGAGGAGCGTGTATAATTTCGTACTGGTACCAAATTGTAGTGTCTATAATAATATATTTTACAACTATTAAGGCATAGTCGTACATGAATATTATAAACTGATGCTTTTGTATACCCGTGTCCCACAAATGATACCACAGACACACAAAACGTGCCTACTCATAAAACTCTTCGGCCCTTAAATAAAAGTGCTTTCTTTTGAAGCTCCTTAACGATGCTTCCCTTCTCATTCCGGGCTCAGAGAAAGTGGATACCTATATCACGTTTCTCTAGATTTTATGACGGAGTCATTCTTGTTCGTACAAAAAGAAGGTCAAGGTGGATTCAAAGTAGAACCGCCCGCTCATTTATTAGGAATGGTATGCATATACCAGAACGAAAGGATAATGATCAGAAGTGTCTTTGACGCGATTACATAGCCGAAAGGAGAATACATTTTCGTAGGAGAAGCTTATTATGAAATGCGTACGCGTGAAAAAGAAAGGAGACGAGATTGAAAGGGACACCTGCTTGTATGTAAGAGGAGAAGAGTACGCAGAGTCAACCTTGTTGCAATCATTGAAAAGAATGACACGGGAAGAACATTGTTCGAGTTCTACGACGAGCTGTGCTCGCATAGACGTATGCATGCACGCCTTTGCAACCTCTTTCGATATTAACGCTGTGTGTAGGTATGCGATTTTCCTACGAGAACTAATTGCGTGACGATTGCATCACGCAGAACCTTCGATTTTTTGCAATCATTAATTTGTCTCAATACCCACCGACGTAACGAATGCACCTCGTGAAATTGATATCTCAGGTCAATTATTTAACCTTTACACCCCTAATGTGACAGTTGCAGTTTACTATACGGTTGATACGATAAGGTGTTCACTTTATTAAAAGTGAAGCGTATTTCCTGTATCAAATATCTATGCACATTTCGCAACACTTTGCTTCGACCTCGAACTTTTGTTTGATAGCCTAAATGGCGAAACCGCGTTTGTAGAGCGCATACAAGTGCATTATCAACACTAACCGTAACTGCGTTAAACCGGTAAATGCGTTTCGTGTGTTTGCGCGGAATAGCTAGCCAACGTTAATCTGTTTCTGAACGAGGAATACATATCTATCTTAAACGGCGCCAAAGTTTTAAAAATCGATCCACCGCAAAGTAAGCATAACACGTTTCTGTAGACATATTTTGCAGAGCAAAAGCTCATGGCTTTCGCGGATGAATCTAGGAATGAAGCTTGATGAATATTTCGAAAAGAGCCTTCTATAAAATGCACGTTGTTTAAGATAAGTATAAATAAAACACAGATTGTTTCCTTTCATCTCAACTCACTGGCGCGTGTAAATTGACGCTCCACTGAAACACGGAATCGACTAGCAGCGTTTTGTTATTATAATTACTTAACGCTACTTAAGGCATGAGTCGATCGCGCGCCAACACCATAGAAGCGTAGATAATTACGGAGAGTAAATTGGAACGTGTGATGGCAATGTCAGCGATGCCAATTACAGTGATAAGCATCGCAAGGCGCGTCGCGAGGCATTCTCGAAAAGCAGCTGAGAACGGAGGAATGAAAAGTTCCCCCAGCTCGAGGAACATTCGTCACTGGGAATACCCGAATTTTCCCGCGGAAACGTCTCCCTCGGATCTCCGGCAGGCAGACAATTAAATTAAAGAAGCAGCATGATTTTCATACGTTGCCCAATAACACGCTCCCGCTTTCGAATTTTCCATTCATTGAATATCCGTGCGAGGCTCCTATTATATCCTATCTGTTTGAAATAATCCGACTCGAGCGCCACGTAAGATTGCGTAAATCCTGACTCAGGCTCGGGCGTACGAGGTATATTATGACACATTTTATATAACACGCTCGCGGATAAAATTGTACGCAGAAAACACAAATACAGCCGTCGCGTACATAGTTGTTCGCGTCCCAGAGACAAGAGTGGAAATGACCATCGCGGACGCGATTCGAATAGTGCGACGCGACGCACACGCGCGCGAATGTGAAATACATATAGAAGCAGAATTCGTACCTATTTTTATTCCCATTGATAGTGCAGGATCCTCCTTCTCCGACAGGATTACGCCGACTTTTCGCGATGCGGCCTCCGTAAAGGACGCTTCGACTACACCTCCCACGGTCGACTTTCTTCTAGACAGGATCAAAGTCGAAATTGAACGGTTCGGAAGTCGGTCTCGGGGAGTTGGTCCAGTGCGGTACGGTTCGGGGAAAACTGACAATGTTTGTGTTCACGATCGTCGATCACGCATCGATGTTTATCGTTGCACTGTCCTGTCTAATCAACGATCACACTTCGATTACCTGGCTCGTTGCTAAGTTTACCGCAAGGACGCGCACGTATATTCGAAAAAAGATGGAGACTTTGTAGTTTCACCGGACACTCGGGACGAAGCGTACGCGCAACCGTTACGCGATAAACCGTGAGTACGCGATGTCAGCTGTCAGAAAAAATATAGCCACTTGGCAATATACCGGACAGCTACAAGCAAGTGCACGTTGCCAGGTTGAATCTGCTGTCACGCCTCGGGCTTCTCCGGTGCATCGCGAGCAGGTGCCAGGTAAGGGGTTAGAAAAGTCGGTGCCCTCGGCTTAGTTTCTTAAACCAATTGTATGCGTCCTTGCTGCCCAATTCATCCCACTACTCCCGCTTATTCTTTTCGAGTCTCGGAGGATTCTAACCACAAATTTCGGGAAACAAACGTTCGTTGGTCTGATTAGGAGTTAAATCTGCAGGAATATTTGCTTGATAAGAACACGCCTATGCTGCTACGATTATTCGCGGTGTTGCAAATATTCTTCTGTGGTTAAATACTTTAATAATGATACGTGAATTTTGATGTGGCACATTCTCGCTTGCCGGAATCGTATGGCGCCCACTATGTATACTACGAATGCTCGATCGTATTCTTTCTATTCTTCCAACACACGTCCACGCGTGTATCACATGTTTTATCTACTTCTATGCTAATTACAGTGGCATGAACCACGAGGCGCAATATTTGATCCGTTTTGCCTGCACCTCGCCAGCTAGACTTCGCCGGTAACCGAATTACATGTAGTGGCGCCAACTTTCAAGTTCAACTATTCAACGCCGCGCTTTCGAGAAATGGCGGATAATGAAACAGCTGTTTTGGCGAGTATAAGGACATCTAACGGAACGCGCGCACAGTCGAGCCCGCGACGACAGGGAAGAATGGGAGACGTGTGGGTCGAGGACCGATCGTGCCCACAGTAGTCGCGCTCGCCGTGAGAGTCGAATAACGAAAACATGGCTGCAGGTTGTTGTGGAACGAAAAAGCAAAAGCTGAACAATTCGTCGAGCGTTCCATGCAACGGCTCGATATTACAGAATGGTACACCGTTGAGGAACAGTGTGATAGTGAAGCCAGAGATGGGCTTCTTTTGTTTCGATGTCCTTTACTGCCAATTACATCAGCTCGACCCTCCAAAATCGCCTAACTTCAGCAATGAAGCGTTGTGAGTAATAATACTTGCTGACATCGTTGTACACTTGTGACCTTCCCTGGTCCTTCTTTCGTATCTCTATCTTTCTCTCCTCTACGCTGCCATCTTACTCTTACGCACCGGAGCCATCAGCTGCTCTCTCTTTTCTTCCCCAATGTATATCCCACGCACCTTTACCCCCTCCTTGAGTTTCTTTGTTAGGATATTCGATGCTTCCGAGTCTCATGCTTACAGTGAGACAAAGACTGATTTCTGGCACGAGCGTGTGTTATCGGTCAAACATTTTCATTCTCGTGTTTTAAATATTCATCAGAACCTTATAATCTCTTATCCTCTTCGTGTCTAGACTTTTCTTTTAATTAAAAATGCTTGCTCTGTTATAAATATCGAAGGCCTTTAATAATAAAATGGATCAATTACATCGTGCATGCTTGTCGTTGTTTAGCAACTATTGGATGTCAAATAAATTGTTTTTAAAAGATCAGTGGTTTTTAGAAAAATCATCGATATCATTGCAATTGCTGTCGTATTTGAAATAATAAAATACATTGTTTACGTTTACGTTGTAAGTGTGCGAAATATTATTTATTTGTATTTTTTCAGCCCATTGTTCGTGACGTGGACTATCGGGAAAGATATGAGGTTAAGAGGTTGTATCGGTACATTTAATGCCATGCAATTACATGCAGGGCTCCGTGAATACGCGACAACCAGGTAAATTATTTCATGTGTTTATTTTCGATAATATTGTTACTCTGTACACTTAAAGACATTAGATACTTTCTAAAGTGCATTCAAAGATTCACGTTTTAATCCTATAACACGGGAAGAACTTCCACGCTTACATGTAAGTGTCTCAATTTTGAGACACTTTGAGGATGGTGTTGATTATTTAGATTGGGAAGTAGGTGTCCATGGAATTCGTATAGAATTTCATAACGAGAAGGGTAATAAGCGGACTGCTACTTATTTACCCGACGTAGCGACGGAGCAAGGTTCGTACATTTTACTTCTCGCGATGTAAACTGCTCTGAGAAAGATATTCTGTTTACGCGTCAGACGTTTATTGTTATAAGGTTAGACGAATTCTATGTACATAACTATTTTGAAAATTAGAATTTATCATGTTTAGGGTGGGACCAGATACAAACAATAGATTCGTTACTTCATAAAGGTGGTTACAAGGGACTGGTGACTCCAGATATTAGACGTAGCGTAAAGTTGACACGATACCAGAGTGAAAAAGTGACTGTAAGCTATCAAGACTATATGACCCATTGGCATAGCCGAAGATGCTAGCAGCTGGCCTGGGGTCCTACTCAGGGGCCCCAATTATCTCAAAATTCTATTGCCGTTCATTGCAACGCTAACATCTCTCAGACTTCTCATTTACCATACAGTAGTACTCAATACAACTCTTACATGGCCAGTCAGGAACATGGATTAGTGATGACACAACGTAATCACCCCGCATTCATACATCCTCTTCCAATGCCCTCTGTTTCCCCAGTGATGGTACCAGTATGGGATTACTCTTCCTTTTGGTGGGATCAAACAGGGCCAACGTATCCTCCTCTACATTCGCATCATCATCCTCCGCCTGCTCCTCCTCCTGCTCCCCCTCCTCGTGTTCATCGCTTTTCGTCACAAGAACCTGCAGATCGTGGAGTTCGTAAACGAAAATGACATTGGAGGCGGCTATTGTTTGCAATTTTTCTTTGTTTGAAGTGGTGCCTATTATACTTTGTATGCTTCTGCATACACAGTTTCTCCCCTTATGATACCACATAGTTCTCCTTGAGGATAATAAGTATTCATGTATGATGGCACTAGCTTATTCCTTCAATAATTTTTACATACTACAATAATTAAAATTGTTATTTACCTAACAATT
This sequence comes from Andrena haemorrhoa, assembly GCA_910592295.1. NCBI lineage: Eukaryota > Metazoa > Arthropoda > Insecta > Hymenoptera > Andrenidae > Andrena > Andrena haemorrhoa. Next base: position 11,902,773 of record OU342943.1, read on the forward strand.
GGAATAAATAATCGTAAGATAATACCAGAAAGTGCATTAACGTTTAACTTCAATATCAATAATCGTTAATCAGATTAGGCATATGTGAGATATTCGAATTTTTAAACTTGTAATAAAATGTAATTACTTAGTCTCGCGCGCTTCAATGTGTTTATAAACTAAATGACTCGATTCGGTGAGAACATAGAATATGAATAATATCATTAGCTTTGCCATCATACTTATTAAATGTCCATTTACATTTATGTCTGCAGTATACAGAGGACATGAACGATTGCATAGCACAGTGATGCTGTCTGCAATTTACTGCCTGCTTCACAAGATTTAATGTACAAATTCACGCGAAAATATGTTTCTATTATTCGTATACTACGAAAAACGTAAAATATCATTCTTAGATCAATAAACATAAATATATGAATGAAGGGTGAAAGATCACAGATTTTTTATCGATAGTTTTTATCTATTACGAACGTTCTGTTAATTCATATCGAACATAGTTATTACTAATTACAGCATAATTTTTGTATAATTATATATTTTTATGACAAGTTACGAGGAATTCGCATGAAAAACTGCATTACTATTAATTAGGCAATTAGCGAACACAATATGCTTCATTCCTTCAGAATAATCATGTAAAGGGAAGGTTTCTTAGAGTCTTTCTTAATGTTGTTTTTTTTACATGTGATGACTGATTCACATATAATAATAAATATACTAATTTTAAATATACTAACCCAGATTTCTTTGTACCAATGGTATAAAATTATAAATAAACGGTTTTATTGTATCAGATGCAAAATAGTTATTTATATAATATTTATTCGTTGAAAATTGTGTGTGTAAAAAGTTTCTTAAACGATTTTATCGTATTTCCGTTTTAATTCTTCATACCATTGCTACATTGAAGTTTACTTTAGTAATCATAGTTATATTATAGTCCAGCGTTTTATTACAGGAAAGGATTCTTTGCATTAGCGACGGGGTTAGTACGTAACTGTAACATACACATAGTTCCTGCTGTGGGGTAATTAAAATATACAGCAATTAATTAAATTGACAGTTGATACTTTAAAAACTTTCAGCCGGTTTATATGAAAATTCTTTGATTATCCTATATATTACAAAACTGAATTTTCATTTATAATCGTAAATAATATTTTGGAGACAAGCGTTGTTAGTATAATAAGAAATTTGATAGAATGGGACCTCTACTGTAAATAAGCAATGGACTGCATTATGACTATTAAAATGCATTAATATAGTTATAATATAGTTGTAAGTTAAAATGTGACGATCTCATTGTGATTCTTATTATTCTCTGATCCATGAAACATGAATAGAATTGCTAATGCTTTATGTAAAGCGCTTATACTGTTACTCTGCTTTTATTTAAAGTGAGACACATTTACGACATTACAATGAATCGATGTTAAATATGCAATCTGCAATTACGAAGACAGTGCAAGATACGTTCTTCCATGACTTACTGCCTTTGTTTTTCTTATTCCTCTATTGTCACTTTCACTTAGCTAGTTTCATGCACTGCCAATCTATTCATTGCTGTTTTTATCACAGCAAGAATATTTAGTAAAGGTAAAGAAACACTATTAAATTGTTTCCTTTAATTAGCAATTTTGTATTTATTGCCATTAATATGTTTTATTATATCTGTGGTTCGTTTTTAGAATCCAATTATGTATTTAGCATTATATAACGTCCAATTAACTGCCAATTACATACTTAGATATAGAGCATTCAGTACTTGAAGGATAATTGTATGTGCATTTGCGACAATAGGATATGCTGAGTCCCTTGTTGAAAATAAATTATACATTTGGTATAAATTACTTTGATATTAATATTTATGAGACAGGATTAGCAATTCAATTTAACAGAAAGAGATAAAGGTGCACATACAAATTAAGTAGCTATTCATCATCATATGTAAAGGGGTGTGATTTTGTTGCCAATCCCCATAAAAGACTCGAATTCTCCTGACATTTATGTCGAGTTAATGATTATCGATTACGTTTAGAATATCATAAAATAACGTTACATAGAACATTAAATTATTGTTTTCAAACATCCGATAAATTCCTCTTGTGCGAATAATTGGAACTGTTCTTTTAACAAATACGATTCAAGTGTGTGATTTAAACGTACATAGTAATAAGAGAAGAAGATCTAACATTTTATTCTAGAATACAGACAAATTTTTAATGTGTCCGTGAATAAAAAATGCATTGTGCCTGATATTAAATAATTTATGTTGAATAGTCCATACATAACGATATGTATGTACCTACGGTAGAATCATCAGAAATCAAAAATTCGCGATTAAATGAGCGTAAGAAACAGTTCGAATAACTTATCATATAATTGGGATGGATGAATAAAAATTTTATATTACCAAATCGTCTGTCTTTACATACCTACTTACCTTCGTGCGTATATTTTTTATGATCTTGAATGATGTTTCAACATGTATTAACACCATACCTATTTCATATTTTTCGAATAGATCGCTAAAAGTTCCGCTTCCTCATTTACATGGAATTTTAAAGAAACATTACCAAAGAGGAGAGCTAACTGCATCCTAATATTCGTAATTTACAAATTGGTCGAGTTTTTTCGTACATAAAACAAAGAACCGCCAATTCTGCAAAGCGCGCCAAATTCCATACGAATTGATGAGAAATTCAATAGAAAAATGGCGGGCAATGAAACAGCTGTTTTTCAGACAACAAGACATCTAGCGGAACGCGCGCGCAATTTAGCATGCAACACCAACAGTGAATGGGATATGCATACGGTTCAGAAAGCGCTAGTGCCTGCAGTCACCTGCAGTAGTTGCAAGGGTTGATTAAATAAGAAAACATGGCAGCTAGTTGTTACGGAACGAAAAAGCAGAAGCTATACAACTCTTCCAGCGTTCCGTGCAATGGTACCGTAAATCTGCCGAATGGTATTCGCACGCGAAATTCCATAATAGTACAGCCTGAGATGGGCTTTTATTGTTTTGATGTTCTTTACTGCCAACTGCACCAACTTGATCCACCAAAACCGCCCAACTTCAGCAACGAACCGTTGTAAGTATCTTACCACGGGCATCGCCTCGCATTTCTTATTACTTTTATGTTCCATCCTTTATTGTGCAATAATAGTTTTTCACATGATCCTCTGCGATGATCGTCTCGATCTTTTTTTGTATCTCTTGCAGTTTCCACTTTCTTATGTACATGCATTTCATGTTTACGATTTCATCTGGAACCTAAAACTTTTCCCTTCAACGAATATGACATTGATAATATTTTCCGCAATTCTTGCGACACGTAGTGCTCGGTGTAGAAGAAATCATCGGAAATATCTATTTTTATTATCTGACCAGATCTCCTTAGCAAGCCTTGATATTTTTAGGTCAATTATGCATTATCTTAAGTATCTTGCTGTATGTACATTTGTGACATACAGATCCACCGCACGCGTATGCACATATAAACATACTTTATACAAATTAATTTTAATTATTAATCAGAATAATCGGATTTTCCTGTGACAGGTGTCATATTTATTTTTGTAGCATTTATTTCTAGATCTATCAAATTGCTAAAGATATTACCCATGTTAACAAATATAATAGCATTATTCTGTTATTTGTATATTAATATGACATTTACATTCAACTTTAAAGCCCATTGTTTGTAACATGGACTATTGGCAAAGATATGAGATTGCGAGGCTGCATTGGTACATTTAATGCAATGCATTTACATGCAGGATTACGGGAATATGCTACCACTAGGTATTATTTAATATGTGGCAGAGGATACTGATACTCTTTGGGGGGTTTTAAATGTGTTATGTTCTGTAGTGCTTTTAAGGACTCGCGCTTCAACCCCATAACGCGGGAGGAACTCCCACGTTTGCACGTAAGTGTTTCTGTACTTCGACATTTCGAGGACGGAGCAGATTACTTAGATTGGGAAGTAGGAGTGCATGGAATACGTATTGAATTTCATAATGAAAAGGGGAACAAACGGACCGCAACTTATTTGCCGGATGTAGCGATGGAACAAGGTTCGTATACCATATTACTCTTGCAGCTTTAATGGTAACTGCGAGTACTCGGCTAAGTGAGAATTTTATCTGCTCAGGATGGGACCAGATACAGACGATAGACTCTTTGCTGCATAAAGGTGGCTATAAAGGATTAGTTACTCCAGACATTAGGCGCAATGTAAAGTTGACTCGATACCAGAGTGAAAAAGTGACTGTAAGCTATCAGGACTATATGACATATTGGCATAGTCAAAAATGCTAGCAACTGCCTCGGGGTCCTAGCCACGGGCCCCACTCGTGCCAAATTCTTGATGAGATTTGTTATTACAACACTGATACAGTTAATTCTTGTGTACAATATATTAGTGATCAATGGAATAAGATAATGGCCAGTGAACAAGCATTAGTAACGGTAGAACATAATCATTTCTCATTTGTGCAACTGTTTTCTATATTTATTAGTTCCCAGGTCATGTTATCTATGCAAACGTGTCCATTAGTTTTGTGGGAACATATAGAATTCCGTTTTTCATCGCACCACCATCGTCATGGGCAATGTCTTCCTACACAGAAACCTGAGTCGCGGAGTGGAAAGTTGAAAATGATGTTAGGGGTAATTGAATGGAACTTTATACTATTTAAAACGGTGCCTATTACATTTATCAGGTTTCATGTTCATCTTCTTTATAATGCAATATACTTCTCAATAAAGATAGTAGAACTACGGATATAGTAGCACCTATTCTTTCATAATTAATACTTGTGTAATGGAACGTTAAGTGCAATTAATAGTGCGTTAAATGTATGCAATACAGTTCAGAAATAGGGTTAAAGTTTTCATATAGTATCGAATCATTCGCATAAAAATTTGCATCGCTTAATGTTTATTTATTGTTCTTGTGTATAACAATTTTTCTTTGTCTACTAATAGGATAGTATATATTGTACTTACACTGTCAGGCATTACACAGACAAAGTCTTTGCAGCTTAGATTTCAGTAAACTATTTCATTGTTCCTGATGTACTTGAAGAAATACATTGTTTCCCGTGCTTAAAGTTAGAAACGTCTCCATTTCTCTCTTTAAATACCGCAGTGATTAACTAATATAATAAATCGAATTTAGAAAAAGAATGTTAAGACACGAAAAACAAATGATACTAGTTTATTGTTAAATCGTAAAGTAATTGAAACTCTAAACGGAATTAAAAGAGTAGAGAATGTATTGTTATAGCTGTTTCGTTTTAGTTTAAACAGATCTAATTTTTAAGCAGTGTGTGATAATTGCATACAATGACATCAATTCAATAATAAAACTTTCATCCAACAGAAGTATTTATTGTAATAACTCCGTATAGATATGTAAATACATACAAACATGTACTCGCGCATACTAATGAGAAAGAAAGTTACTGAAACATGTCCAATTTTTCACTTTCTTCTCGGTTGTACTCCTTTTCTATATCTAATAAAACTTTTGCTACAGTCTGTATTGACATAAGTTCCCTATATGTAATTAGACTTGCGAAAACTGAATTAACAGCACACAAGATTGATAGATGCGTAGTTGCAGGTTTGACGACAGACCACCAAAATTTACCAATCTCCTTTACTTCAGTGATATACGGTACCCTCATTCCGATACTTGAAGCAACCTGTATAGAAATTACAGAAAAAAGAACGTGCTAAACCATGCGCAGTAAACAATGTGTATAGAAATATAATGAGGTATTACCGCAAGATTTATTGTTGGCGCAAGGAGTAAAGGAAACAATACAGCGGTACAGTTTATAAGAAATGCTGCTTTTACTTCATAGCATATCGGACAGTGGTGCTCGTATAGCATTATGGGATGCGTAATCACCTAAAAGCAATGATGAGTTCATTATTGGAAGCGATATTCCCTGCTTTTGTACATACAGAATGAAAACATTTTTGCTGAATTTAACTTAATTGTGAATTTGACATACAAACTCGTGAAGGACTGCTGTAAGCACCCCTGGTCCTGCCATTGTACAAATTGTAAAAACCAATCCATGTGACTGTAATTTCAATTTGCGTCTAAACAGACCATTAATTGTTAGACTAGACATGGCTCCTAGTATCGCCATTCCTGCATTTGCATGTTTAAGTGGCCGCCTTATACGAAAACAAATAAAAGTTAGTTAACTAGAAGCAGGAAAGTTGCAGTTAAATAGTTGATACCAGTATTTACAGTAGCAGAGGAAGGTTACATACACTTCGGATGCTGGTTCCCAGTGTTTAATTACTTCCTTTTGATGTGCAACAGCATTGAGTCTTGAGAGATATCCCTGCTGTTCATATTTCAAATAGTTCTCTTGGTTTTGTATAGGCATCAGTACCATTTTGATGACTTTTTAATTTTCGACCCTGACCCACGTGAACTGCACGTGCGCGCACTCGCGAAACTATTAGAATATTTTAGGGGTGCTGACAATGTGAGTAATAATACATAAACCCGATTAAATATACAACATCCTGGAGGATTTAAATGGCATTGATCCCTTTGGAACGCAGGAAGGCAAGATTCCTTGGAATATGAAAAATAAGCAATAATAAGAACTACATGCCGTGTCCTTTTCAATTATAGTATCCACTCTTTCTTATCAAAACGACATTGCATACGGTAGTTAATTAGTAACGTGAGAATTTATATTTAATTTAATAATTAAACAAATAATTAAAATCCGAAAAGTGGGTCCCCTAACCTGTTTCATTTACTACTCCGAGATGGCGCTATCGTAAGCCTCGACAGCTGGCGACACACGTTAGAAGCGCGCCAAAGTACAACCGTAAGTCGCTCGTCTACTGTCGGTATTCCAATAATCGCGTTTATCAATAATAAAGTAGCATACATTGCGCAGCGATATGAAAATCTGATTTCTGGCGAGATGCTGTTTCGGTGCAGGTGTTCGGTCCAAGTATGATGCAGAATTTTTCATCGGGGTCTCGGGAAAGTTGTGCAGGCGCGCGTCGCGTCGGTCGGTGTACGCGCGAGGGGTTGCTTTTACGGGGGAGCGCGTCAGAAGGCGACCTGACGTCACGCATGGTGCGATCGACCAATCGGAGGTGGCGTTCTCGCGACCAGTCAGTTTTCCGGCTGCTAGAGTAAGCGCGACGCCATATTGCCCGTGGCCGAGTGGTGGCGGCCCGTGTTTATATCCGTTTCGTTTTACCACGTTTCGACGGGCCACCGGGAGGTCTCGCGAGTGACGTGCCGAGTCGTGTACGCGACCGTCTACGCCATCCGTGAAACAGGTCGCCGATTCGCGTGACAATAGTGAACCGTGCGCGACCGTCGTGTAGTATCGAAGTGACACGCCGTGCTCTGTGCTACTCTCTTTCGCGTTTCTTCGCCCTCCGGTAAAGCAGTGTGCAGTTCCACGATCCCCCCGTCGTCCACCCTCCTGCCAGTACACGGTGTTGTGTCCCCGACGTATGCGCAACCAGGATATACTCGTCGCCGAAAAGGATGCCAGTCCGTAAGCAAGGTGGTAAGCTCTCGTACTCTCTTTGAAACAAAAGCTACAACCCCCTCCCTCTCCCTTTGAACTTGTCGATTCCGAGTGAAATCCGGAATCGCCGAGTGGGAGGGGCGATCGACGGTACGGGTCACTCGGTCAGCTGTCATCTGGCCTGTCACTCGCATGCCTCTTTAATCTCGCTCTGTTTCTCCCTTCTCCGTTCGCATCGAACGCATTTAGTTGCACGTGCGATCGCTCTTAAACCAACGGACAGTGCGCATAATCTGTCAGGGAGCGTGCTCCGATCGGGACGAGTATCGACGCTTCGAAAGAATTCGAGGGGCTCGTTGTTATTGTTGGTTTTCCTCCTCGTTCGGGGCGCGAGTTGCGCATTACGCTACGACCTTGAATCACGTAGTTAATCGAGAGAGGTCGCGTGTCCACGGGAGTAAGATTACCCTTTCGTGTAATCGCCCGTGATTACTAGAAGGGACGTAACGGCGAATGTAACTTGTTGGAGTTCGGACCACGTGCAATGGAACTTGGTCCGTGGTTCGTGCATCGTTTTGCCTTTGCCTCATAAACGCGACAGTGCAACGGAATATGTGTGTAGGTTGTCATCGAAGTCCAGTCATTTCACGGTTTTTGTATTTTCGGTCTACTGGTTTTCTATCGTTCGACTGTCGTTCGTTACGCAGTTCGCATCGTTGAAGGAACTTTTCCAATAATACCGAAACGATCGACGATCCGATCTGTCCGAATGCACGATTTTCGGCCATATCGATGTAGGCCAGTATAGAATGTGTTGCAATAATCACACGGCTGTTAGTTGTCGGTGTTTGGACGAGGGCCAAGAAAACGCAATAATTTCAGCTCTGGCGGGGCTCTTGCCGCGGTTATGCGACGAGAAACTCACGGCCATGGGCTCGGTCGCCCGTACCACGCTTCTCCTCTCGAAATTTCCTCCTCTTCTTCTGCTTCTCGTTTCTGGCCTCACTTGCGGTCATCTGCAGCGCGTTTATTTCAGCTTCGAGTGCAGTTAATCCGTATTTTAATAAACTGCCAAAGATAATGGCTCGTCTGTTCAAAACTTTTCAACCGTCCATTGCAAGCATTTCCACATTAACGAGCGCAAAACGAATCTGCTAGGCGGAAGAGAACTTTTCACGATACTGGATTGCTCATTGTCCTCTCATGGGAGTACGACGAAAATGAGTAGTCTTGCGTACCACGTGCCAGCGACTACCGCGTCTCCCTGTGCACGCGTATCGATCGTTACAGAGAATTCCAAAATGCCTTTGCATCCCTGATAAGTGAATTTTTACGCGTTGGTGCGAAGCGACGTATTATTTAAACGATGTCGCATGCTTTTTTATCATTTTCGTCGATAAATCGCCGATACGTTTTATCGCCCGCTCTATTAAATTCGCTTTCTGGAGCGAGCAAACATTTGAGGAACGAGCGAAAATAGATCACACTTTGCATGGCAGTCATGGCACCGAAAGTACGAAAGAATAGAAATGCAGGTGCAATTCCGCATCGTTCATGGGGAGGGGCTGGGGGTGAGGTAGTTCGCTCCAAAAATTTTTGGCAAGGGATGGAAGGCACGGGTATTGTTCGCAATGACCTATCGCGATGCTTCGACCATTTCATTTAATATTTCCGAATCCATTGTAGAGGAACCTCGATTCTCCGTTCCCTTAGGTTACCTCGGAACATGCTTTCGCCATTTAGTCGATGGCAAATGGCAATAGATTCTGCCTGCATGCTCAAGTACTAGCGCGTTTTATAAGATAACAAGCTTGACCCATTGTGATCAAAATCTGCGTCACAAGCACGGACAGTGTTCCTCGCTCTACTTTAAGCACGCTCTCCACGCACGCTGGTGTTTAACGTTCCATGCTGATTTTATTATACGTTAAACAGAATCGATTAGCAGTCTCATAATTCGAAGGGTTAACGTATTAGCAGCTTCTCTGCTTTGCATACTCCTCAATCTCGTATGTGAACCTTCGTGTTGAAGCTGTTATCAAAAGCGTTGCCATAATTGAATGTCCGAAATTGGGACATTGCTTCGACCCGAGACAGTGTGCTTGCACGATCGTGAAATAACTTCATCCACCCTCGTTCACTCTATTTCTTATTTAGGCTATCGAATGAACTGGTCCAGCGCAACATATACGCGGCGCATGGCTGTGTGTTTACGTTTCATATCGCGTTTGATGCAGCCGTGTGAATTTGAACGGAGAGTGCATAAATGCGTACAGGGACACGTATACATGTTACACAGAGAAACGCGCGGCGGAATATAAAATGTACATACATCGGCATGCATAAAAGGTTTGCGGGTCGCCGGTGTAAGCGAATCACCGACCCATAAACCATCCTTGACTCTCTCCTCGTCTTTGCCTACGAAGTGCCTGCACCGCAGAAATTGAAAACTATCGGGCGTCGGTGCAGCCTCTCCTCGCGCGCGCATATCGTCTTACGGGTAGGGGTGTGTGGCTCGGGAACCCGAGCTTCGGTTCGGGTCGGAAAAATTCGGGCAGGATTGGGCGGGATCCCGAAATTCCCGGGAATCCCGAAGTTTCCGGGACTCCTGAGGATATCGGAATCCAGAGCAATTGGAGGGTATCGGGATCCCGCCCGAATTTTTCCGACCCGAACCGAAGCTTGTAATCTCGGGTTCCCGTACACCCCTGCTTGCGGGGCCTCAGCGGTCGCGTAAAACTTTTTCACTCGGCTACAGCCAGCGGGAACACTGGCTTGGGAATCCGCTAACAACGAACCGCGGTGGCTTCTAAAAACGTCGAAAACGGGGTAATAATTAAGGGCAACTTTAATTACGACCGTTCAATGAGGCTTGCCTGCCCGAATCTTTTATAACGGGCCCTGCAAAATAAAATTGTATATCGTTTGGTGCACGTTTGATGCAAATCCGATAACAAATTGCGCGATTTATTGCAAATTTTGAATCTGCACCCATTACTGCTTTGCGCAAGACGGATGCTCAAGATTTGAAAAATTTATCAAAAATAGAAATACAAACTTATCAACTAAATAACTACGACTTATTGTGTGAAAATACATATTTTTCAATTAGTGTTCGCTTTTTAATGTTAAGTCAAAGCAGTAATTTTATAAACAGTTTTTTCTAATTCACTTGAAGTTGGTAAAGATGGAGCTGCACCCCTCTTGCTGCAAGGTCTACGATAAGAGCGATGTGTGGCACTTTATCGGTCGTACGGATTGGAGTAGGTATGCTCAGCTCAGGCTGGCCACCGATCTGCTTCAAATTTTCGAATATTCATTGGTTCTTCAAAGCACGTATATACAGTTACGGTACATAAGTTATCGTTAAATGATAGATTCAATGAAAACGTTTCCAAGGAACGTCAAGTAGCCATTGGTATATCGATTCCGGCGTGTCAGTCGACACTGTTGCGTAGACTCCGTGCTCGAGATCCCATTCTTCGTCGATTCTGCATTTACCAGTTGCGCGAATATCTGTAACTTATCCCCTCGTAGTTTTTTGTAGAGCAGGTTCCCGTGTATGCACACGTCACTGATTTACAAACATTGATTTGATGTACGGGTTTGGGTACGTAAATTTGTGGGAAATCAGTGTGTGCGTGCACGTAGGCGTAATGTATGCAGAGCAGAGCCGATATAGGGCGACAGCGCGGCTGATAATGAGAGCAATGAATGGGAAGTGGGGCGAGGGCTTATGTACTTACTCTTCTCACAGGGATGCTCGCCGTTTCGCAGAAACCAGCCATTTACCTATGTGTCCTCTATGTATCCACAGTTCTCGTACCCATTACTCACCTCCTAAATGATTTATTGTAATTTTTTGTTCATCTGCAGTTGAACGAACAAGTCGCACTGTTGATTCGTATCGATCTGTTGAGAGGGAAAAATATTTTTCTTCATTTCTCTCAGAGTTAATTGCGTTCCCTATATATAGGTCAGTGATTATTCATCGTAAAATACCATGGAGTATTCCTGAACAGCTGCGAAGGACTTTACATGAACGCAGTACTTCATGAAGTAGGCAAAAAGGCAAAATAAATATGGGGATTTAAAGGTTTAAACAAATTTCTAGAAATCAAGCGTTTGAGAAATATTTATGAAGCTTAAAAACATTACTTTTCCACCTATCATGAATACCAGTACTCCAAGAATGCCCTATGTATTTTCTTTTGATTATACTAGAAATTGGCCTTTCTTCTTTCTTCATATACTCTGTTCGTCCCTAGTTTCTGTATTTTCGTTTCGTCGGGCTCCCGTGTATTATTCAACGAGCCTTGCATTAAAGCGGCAACATAGTCGGTACTCAATTCAGTGTTGCAAACAACACACCGTGTAACCTCCACGTTGAAACGCCTGTTATGCAGCTTTGCTCGAGAAGCCTCGTAATTGCTTTCAACGATATTGTTCAGACAACCAGCTGGTTAAGTTTAAACCCTGGCGTATGAAGAAAATACGGGCCTTTTCTAAATTTGTGAGCAAGAAATTATACCAATTTCCGTCACAAAAATTCTCAGATAGAAACATTAATTCATCAAACACGAGTTTCACGAGTAAACCATCAGCAAATACCTTCTACACAATTATTCAAGTGTAAAATATCTGATCGAAAGAAATAAAGGAATCCTAAATTCGATCGTCTGAGAGAATGGAAGTTGCAGCGAAAATACGTTTGCGTTTCACTAATAACGGGCGTCGGATAATCGTCACCGGCTCGCGAATCGTTGGAAATCGTCGATAACGAATCCACCCAGCCAGGTAGAGACAATACTAAGGATTAAAATATGTCGGAAGGCGAGCGCAGCGCAGGGCGACGTTAAATTGGATTCTGGCAGCTTTAGGAATACCTATTCGTAGCTGCACCTGCACGCGCGCCGTCTGGGGAAGTTCCGGCAAAACAATTCGCGGTGGCTTCCGGTTGGTGTAGAGTTTGCAGATATTTCATGGTATTGGTTTCCACCGTGAAGCCGCTGCACCGGGGTTAACCAAGATCGTTAATGTTAGTTCGAACCGAGTATGCACATCGTACCCCGTTTTACAACTTTCCGCCCTTTCAGTCTTTCTTCTTTGTCCTTTTGGGTGCTCCCGTTCCGCCACGTTCTGTTCGCGCGCTCCTTATGTGCAGGGTGGGTCGCTGAAAATGTGCAACCAAACAAGGCTCTGTTTATTTTTAGAAAAAAAAAAATCGGTCAAGTCATATGTACCCAGGGGATTAGAGCAGACCAATTTTTTATTTACACCGCTCCTGCTCTGCCCCGACATCAAAATACTCGCCGCAGCTCCGCTCCTGCTCCGCTCCAGCTGTTTTTTTTCTAAATAAAAATTATTTTAATACTTTCAAACAGTGATGTTTCATTTTCAACAAGCCCCATCTTTCTAGCTTTTCATCTTCATGTAGAAAAAATTCATAAATAATGTTTCGGGCAAAAAAAGTACCTACTATGCCACCTTAACACCGGGCTGCGCGGCCCTACGATATATTTTTTCAATGATGAAATTTTGAGATTTGGCATTTATTAAAAACATTTAAACAAAAAAAAATTGGAGCAGTAAAAATTTTCCATGTTCCGATCACAACCCCATTGCTCCACTGCTAAGCGCTCCAGCTCCGCTCCAACGCTCTGTATGTACCTACTCAGATATATGATTAATAATATGTAGTAGAGTGTTATTGGAGTAGCCGCAGAGCTCCTTTGATTTGTAGCATTTAATGCATGCGCATATCGTCTATGAGGGAAGTTTGACTGAAAGGGTGTATTGACGTTTAAACGACCTGGCATTTGCATCCTCGCTTTAGACCGTAATGTTGAGCGATAACCAGAACTTTGGCGTAAATGGCTTTAAATCAAACCAAAAGCAAACCTCGTGCACGCTTCATGTATCTTAATGCGAACTCGTGGTATATATAGCGTGGTTCATTTAGTATCATACACTTTAATCGTCAGTTGTGATGGCGAAGCGTTGATGTATAATTGAGCTAATCTACCGATATAATATTGAAAGCAAATTCAATCGGGCAGTGTGAATTAATAAATCCTTTTAGCTGCGATCTATTTCGTTTCGTGATCGAAGAAACTATCCGGTACTGAGTATCGTTATTAGACCACGGTCTGATTAAATAATTTAGCTTAGCTGTATAAATTGGGTATCAATTATTTGAATTGCCTGGCAACGAGAAAGCATTTAGCTGTGCGAAAAGATTATCTTGGTATTCGGCTGATATCGGTACGAACGATGTATGTAAAACTCTTCTGATCGCGAAATCGTGCTTGTGCATGGGCACGCGGTGTTGGGAATAACAATTTTGTAATTTAATTGCATGGTAATTTTCAGATGCCTGTAGATTATTTCTGGTGATATTTATGGTTTTGTATAAAATGTGCCAACGTTGCGGCGGCCCGATCTGATTTCACTTTATAATACACCAGAGCACGATGCACGGCATCGGACCGTCAGATATGGAATTTGCAGTCTACTTAGTTTGATCGTAGTTCGAATGGCGTTGGTCACTACATCTTCTTGTACATTGTCTTCGGGTGCACCCTATTAATTAACGTGAAAACAGGGACACGTAGTAACGACTTTCCTGTGTCAACATTTTTCGGATGGGCATCGATGAGTAGAGATAGAGAAAATTGATACAGGAAAGTATTCTATCGTTTATTGGGCAAGTGCAATTATGCACCTTCGAAAATTGTAGTATGTTCATGGATATTCGAATGGTACGAGTTAGAACGGAGTTGATTCAATCGTATCATTAATGTTTTGCTCCCGATAGTATCGAGATCGTGTGATACGAGCTAGTGAACTTTCCTGACGTAGCTCGTCGATTTTAACGAATTTTGTGCACGGTGAAATATTTAGAGGACCGTGTATCGAGGTTATGGAAATTCGGTTCGATGATTCCGCGAGCAGCAATGGTCGGCGTATTCGCCGTCGAGGAATGGGATTCGCGCCGATTATTGTCGATTAATATCGAGCTAGGGCCTTGGGAAGTTGATAGAATTATTCATGCAGTGGTATTACGTGCAACGTGTTCTGGTCGTAAACCTAATTGTATCGGGAGATTGTCCAGGGCCATGTGTACGCAAATCTGCACGGGTTTACAAGAGTGAATTTCAATAATTCACACTTGCTGGACCACCGATGTTTTCGTTGCATTCCCATTCTTGTTATCCAGTTAATCTCGCGTTGAATTCATTTCGTTTTTAAATTTCCATACAAAAGAATATTCTGTGTAAACGAAACGTTTGAGATGATTCATTCTCTATAGTATGAAGATCACTTTGCTTCCGCCATATTCGAAACCTCTACTGCTTTTTGACTTAAATTTTTTGGAGAGATCATTAATATTTAACGACGGCCAACACATCCGAGGCATCGTTAACTCGATGTCACCGCCGCGATAGCTGGTATATTTGGCATTAATGAGCAGTCGTTGTTGCCAATTAGTATCGATAGATCGAGTCTGGCGACCACATCGGGCGATCGTCGCGTGGTATTAATTTGCCTGTCGAAATCATTCGTCTGTCTTTAGACAGCGGCCTGTCTGCACGCGTACACGCGGCTGCATTCTTTTCGGTGCAGGAAGTCCTTGAACGAGCCATCGCTGTTGGACACGATACGCCTATCCGAGATTTTATTCTAAACGAGTTATTATTATGAGGCGGAAAATATCCTTTGACAGAGTTTTGCACGTGCGCCTCCAGGAATTTTCTGAAAAATGATGTGCAGATATTTCAGCAATCTCGCTTTCATGGTTTAATATTAACGCAGCCATAATTACATTCGCGTCTGTCATATTTTGGACACGCTCCAGCTAATAAGCGAACGAATACGTGTATAATATTGAAAGAAGCACGGGCACGTGCAATTACGCGTCTGTTATTACGCAAGTTACACGTGTGTATATTTATACATAGGAATGGTTCAGAGCGAGAGTGCTGAGTGATAAGTATGCGGACAGAGTTGAAGCTAAATTTCACCTGGCCGTCATTCGCGCAATACAATAATTCGTTCCCTTATCACCTTCCTAAATTTAGAGGTGCAAGTAGCAGAGGCGGTAGTTACACTGAATCAGGCGTTCCAGAAGCACAGTGTTCTCGGTCTTAGTCTTGGTTTGTACTTCCCGCACACCACGGGATTTGTCACTGCAGCCTTACACACGGTTGGACCCTACAAATCAATAGTATTGGTAGCACACCTACGCGGCACTGCACTCACCTACACATAGAATATATACGTCAGACACCGAAACGAGGGTGTGTGTCTATAAATGTGCATGTGGGGCACACACAGGTGTATCTTTACACGCGACACACTGTTCAATAAAATACTCGCACAAGAAACGTTTATATATATATATATATATAAACACTTGGAGACAGGTTATATACGTGATTCTTCTAATGTGGGGCGCAGCCGAGAATGCTAAATTTAGGGTAGGTTCGAGCAGTCGATTCTCGAATCGTGCCCACGCATGTCGCGGGTGCGTCTGCCGAACACTCCAATCGGTTATTCGGGGTCAGAAGTTTCGTCGAACGTTTTCCTGTGTGCTTCACGCGTTACGATACGCCACGAAAGAGGAAACGGCCACTCTTCCGGCGAATAATCGCCAGCGCTCGCGTCGCGGCTCGACATCCAGCGGAGCTCGAAAATCGCGGAACAATTTTCCATGTCACGTGTCATCGAACCGCCACCACGTGTAGAGGCGTCACAATACAAATAAATAGTAAGCGCGCTGGCTGGGTGCCATCGCGCGCCATTGTCGTCTCTGAAATTGGAAATATATATCCCAATCGAGGCGGATAATCGCGAGAATTATCGGGCGATCTTCTGCACACGACATCGCGGACCTGTCCCAGTGTCATGCTCCTTGACGCGTGAATTATTCTCGTGGAGGATATATACCGGATTGCTGCTTAAAAAATAGTCATTAGATGGTAGCTTGAAAGTCTCATCACGTACAACTCACCTTCCATTTTGGAGCAGGGAAGTCATCAGAAAAAGTCAATCGTTTGCAGAAAATAGAATTTATATAACATAGGATGTTATACGTCTCGAAATACCCATGTGGGACTTTTTCTGTAAAGGAGGAAATAGAGGAGAGATGAAACGAATGCTTTAATGAAAACGATCACCGGAGGAAGAGATCTGGGAGTTTTTGCGAATCACACTGAAGATTGTGTGGGGGGGATTTGATTTACATATATTCTGCACGTTGAAAGCTGTATACATGGCGACACGGCATGACTATGTAAGAAATGTGACTACTGTCTATATGCCATCTACACGTATGACGACATCTGCGGTGTCTCGGGTCAAGATTTTTTCAGACACGTCTCGCCGAGTCCACTTCGCGTCTGCTACGGTCGATGATCTCTCAACTCTCCTCAGTAACATTTCTTCAAATTTCTAACCAGCTCCACCGCGCTTTGAAGTCTTTGGAAGTGCAGCAATTAAAAGGATTATATCAACTCGACTTGCATCGAAAAATTGGATTGTTTCAACATTGATATCATACTAGAGATGTGATTGAAGAAATTATTGGAAAAGACCAACACCACTGTACAGTGACATTGAAAGTTTCTAGATATTAATAAGGGATTTGTGTCTAGTAGACAATTGTTGTAACAGATAAGTGCAATATTGTGATTTAACATGTGGGTCCCTGTAATTTCGATTCTGTGGTCTATTCTGTACTTAGTGCAGCGTAAAATTACGATGAAAAGTGTTGTGTATCCTTCATTAATGGATCATTCTGAGAATTACGAAGGTAATTTAAATCTGTCGTCTTCATTGATAATGAAGATGTACTTTTTAGAATTATTTTTCGTGTGTAAGTGACTAATATACGATTTGGGAGTAGTTTCTCTGATAATCTTTCGTAAGAATAGCAATATTGTTGAAAAAGATTATAGACAGATGAAATTGAAACACTATATTATCATAGTATGCGGTGGAATAATATCGATTACTCCCCAACTAAGATTTACGAGCATTACGGATACACGATGCTGCGTTGCACTGTGTTAGGTAGTAACGCAACTAGTTATGCGATTTCTATTGCCATTTCTGTACTCAGCTGTGATTTATACGATTCATAGTATAGTAGAATATCGTATCAGGTTCCCTGGAATTTGTTGGAGAGTGGAGATACAATTCCAAGTGTCAAATTAGCTAATTAATTAGCAAATATCTGAATCGGTGGAATGCTTCTCATCGCCTACTACAGATAGATTTATGCTTGGTTAATAATCGGGCTCGTTACGGATTCCTTAGGTCCATGGCCATTCACTTACGTATTCCTAATTATAAATGCAACACAATTTAGTTTAACTTCGTACTTGAACAACATTTTATATGAATACCATCTATGAAAAAAAGGGAATGTCGAAGACATAGAATCTAGACATTACACTATTCGAAAACAACAACCTCGAAGTAGAATTACTTTGATTGAACTACTATGGTTATCTCTGGAGCTAAAGACCTGTGTTGGGCGAACGCAAGACCCAGAGACTCAATTCATGTCAAAACAGATGTCAGAGACCCGCCTCGGTACTACCTAGTGGCTCGAGATACTGACTCGCCTTCCCTGAAACCGAGGGACCCATCTACGTCTCCGTTGGGACTAATTCAGATGATCCGAGGTCTCCAAAGTCGGTCCAATCCAACACCTCGGACCTAGGGTGGTCCCAGTTGAGTCTGTAATTCTTGAGTTGGTCGGTGTCGGGTCCTATGGTGGTGCAGCTGTGGTTCCCCAATTCCTGGGTGTCGTGACCGTTTATTAATACGAATGTATAAAACCACGGACCTGGTGAATATTCTAGTCATGCGCCAGGCGAACCGATCCAAAATTTCAAGCACAATTCAACGAGCGAATTGGCACCGTGAAAAGTCTTAGGGAGTTCTCGACGAGCGGATTAGCATAACGGAAAATCCCAGTCCGATGATTTAACCGATAAAAATTGGCATGGCAAACTTCTCGGGTACATCTGGCAAGTTGACCGTTACGATCGCAGATTCCAGATAGAATTCAGCGTATAAATTGGCGTCATTAAAAAGTTCGAAACAGCTCTCGCCTGATGCATTATTATAGCAGAAAATCGCAGACAGTGGTCGAGGAATGGATTGGCAATAACCGTACCGGCTATCGACTCGAATCCTTTACGGTTCAGCTTTCGTCGTGAATTCTCGGATGTTCTCGAGCAGCTGACGCCTCTGACTCTTCCCATTCACCCTTCCTCGTTCTATTCCGTTCTCTTCGTTCACTGGCGTCTTTGTTTCTCTCTTTGCCAGCCCGTGTGTCCATTCCTACGGGTCTATCTTCGTTTCTCGTCGTCTTCCCTCTTCTCTTCTTTCTTTTCTTCATCTTCTGTGCGTTCGTCTTCGAAATTCGCTCGGGGTTACCCAGACATGACGTAGATGCCCGCTATTCTGGTCATCGTGTGACGTCGTCCTCAGGGTGTTCAGAAATAAACTCGAGTGGCAAGGTGCTCCTCGTTGTGTGGCCTCTTTCTCTCGTCTACCTCTTTTTAACCTCCATTTGTCACTGTCTTCCCTGCTGGCCCGGCGGCGATTCGCGGCCGATCCGGCGATTATTGTGTCACGGACAAGCATCAGAGCAGAAAATTAGTGGACCAATTTAAATTTGTCCGACATTGTTGGTTACACGGTGAATAAACGGTCGCCGGGTTCCTTGCACGGCGAATCCTACCGGGTGGCCACTTCTGTCATTAAGACGATTAATAAGCGCATACACAGATAGTTGGCAAATGATCGGCCAACCTTGCTCTACATTTCTAGAAACTGATATCACTGCTAATACTTGCGGGTTACTGTTTTCAAGGGATGATGAAAATGTTGTCTGCGCTTGATTACTAGAATACTCTTATTTCGTACTACCGTGATTCAGCGCGTCGCTATCGTTGACCTCGAGAATTCTGCCGAATTCAAGGGTCGAAGAAGCCTTTAAAAATCAATCTATCCACACAATTTCTTGTTTTCCTTCCGCGTGCCGTTACGGCTTCTGTGAATGCAATCTTACAAGCCAAGCGAACCATTGAGGTTGTCAGTCTTGTCCCAGAGCAATCCAAACAGACGGAAGTTACCTACATCTGTTTGCTGACAAGTCGGCGGGAGCAACGGTGTAAACGAGCGGCTCAGCCCGGTCGTTCGCCGACAACAAAAATTTAATTAGAGAGATGCGATTCACTTTACGGACGTCCGCGGCTTTTCTTTCGTCGGATAATGAAGTAACGCTGGGAGCTAGGCACTTGTGGTTACCGTCTGAGGCGAGTGGAGACGGGAAAAGGGCCGGAAAAGGAGGGCAAAGGGCAGAGGGTTGGACACCTAGATACATCTCGCGACATTTCTCTATTTTTCCATCGCTTCCGAGCGAACGACGAACGCTTCTCCACGAACCGCTGCATCGATCTGCCCCTTTCTTGTTCCTTCTTCTTGCCCCGAAGTTGTTTCCTTTCGTCGGGCCTTTTGCTTCCTCGCCTGCCCCCTATTTCCCCGGTCCTTGGACCCGACCGTAAATACATTTCCGCATGGTAAGCGCCACTTTTAAACTTCACGATCCTTTTTTGACGCATTCATCTTTTATCCCTGTGAAGGTGGTTGCTCCCCTCGCCTCGGCTTGTCTTTGCTCGTCTCGCCTTACCTCGCTGCCCGGGAAGAATAGAGATTCGCTTCTTCCCTCCCGAGCAGAGAGAACATCAACATTGCTCCGTTCGGGATAATGGAACTATTTTGAGTAACGATAGCTTTGCCGTCGCCTTCGGCGTACCCGTGCTCTTTCCACTTTCAGGTTGTTCTTCAGTGACGCAGGCGGCATTCCAAGTTTTCGCGTACACGCTTACTCGTGACTTCGGAGCTATGCGTTTATATCCGTTCTGCCGCATACACGAAGTCGGTTTAGTAAACGGAGTCGAAGACAAAATGCGCGACACAAACAGTTCTGTCAAGGGGCAGAATACGAGAGACGAAATTCGTCCTGATTAAAAACACTTTCTAGCGCCGATATTCGCATTCTCGCGATTGCTTTTTCTGTGACCAGCTTTCATTCTTGCTATATTCGTCGCCCCACCGCTTTCCCATTCTCGTTCTCCACGCTCGTAGAGACTGCACACTTTTTAGTCCACGAAATCACCAAATGATGAATGCTGACGAATAATTAGGTGCTCGCACAGACTTTGAACCACTATTTTCACGATCAGGCTGCTTCTTTCTGTCGGGGCAAAATTTTCGAGATATTTTTACTGGCGAGGTATCGTGCAAGCTTGTGTCCTCTTCATTACAGGCTGAATTTTCGTCGTCAAAGCATGCAAGAGCTCTCCTTGTTTGCAAGCTCCCCTGTTTCACATCTACGCATCGGCGGGTTTAATACCGCCTACGGGTAAACGGGCTGGGTATTAAAATATTTCTTTCGAATGGCACGGATGCGTTCGCGGGAACCTTCTTTTTAGCATGCATATTGTTCCATCCCGTGGATCGCGGCAGGCGAATATTTAATGGTTGCACTGCTCGCGGTATTCCAGTTTTATGATCCTTTTATGCAAAATGTCTGCGACACGATAGAGTGGCATCTAACAGTCGCAGGCAGAAGAGCATTCAGCTGGAGCAATTATTATGCTCGATTTGTATGCAGTATTGAAATGTTTAACATGTATCCCTGTATGCGGATATGTGCGAATATTCTGTACATCAACGAGCAAGGTAACAATTGATAACCGATCAGTCACGGAATGAACAGGTTATTAGACTCAACACGAAGTAGTTAATACCCGTATACGAACAGACACCTAGCGTGACTTTGGTGTGGAAATATGCAAATCCTACCTCAGTAGGTGATTACCACGAACATTCTGATGTACAGTGCTTAAGGCCTTCAAGTTTCTTAACCTTTCCTCTTGCATAGGTTTACGGTTAACGAACTTCCGCAATCTACCCTTTGAAAGACCCTTCTCCCACAGTAGTTGTATTTATCACACTCTCTTAAATGGAATTTGTTTTGAAACTACTAGTGGCTCCGACTTCGGGGAACAAGAATTCGCTGCGACAATGTACAGAAATGAACTTGGAATATGAAATGAGTCTCCCGCGGCTGGTTAAAAAATTGAGAATGTTTTTTGTTTCGCCTCACCGCAATTCTTTTGCATTTGAAACGAAATCTATAAGGCATCTTCTACGAGAAAAATCGTATTGCGTTAAAGTTTCGTTTAATGAGTATTCGTCTCAAGGGACGAATAAATTTCCGAGTCTGCCAACTTTCATTCGATTTTCTTCGGGATAGGCGGTTGACCCAGGGCAATTCTCCAATCGTTTTTGTACGTGTTCTTTGTGCAAATGTCGAAGCGCAGCGGTTCGGTGAACGGTGGAATAATTTCTGAATTCCTGAGAGCAAACTTCACGAAAAGTTTTTCCCGCGGCGTTTGTCGTTCTGCACACCACCCGCGTCTCGCGGGAACCTCAAACTAAACGCGAATATTTTTGTATTGATCCGGAATCTTCGTTGAATGTGAAAATGCTGCGAACAAGCCGCTTGGTCGTTTAAATATTTCTTATAATTTGCTCGACAATCCACGTTCCATAGAGTATTCCGAAGGCATTACCTTTTACAAGCTCCTCCGCGGTACCACGATGTCAATTTTCTTACGGTTCAGTTCTGTTCTCCATTTTCGAGGAAATTGTCAGACCAGGGACCTAATTACTTTGTCCTTCGCTGTGCAGGTACCGCTAGAGGTCCGTAAGCTCGTATGGTATACTCCCGTAACAATTCAATCTAAATGAAGGGTGGAATTTGATTATTCGTAAGATATTTTATCTCTTTTGAAACTCGTTCTATTTGTCGATCAGGTCGAATGCTTATTCTACCAACTTTTACCGTTGTCGCGTAATGTAGAAATCATGTAAACTGTGTTTTTCGAAAGAAAAAAAAATCAAGCATAATCGAAGTGGAAAGGCACGGTTGCCGGTGATTTCTTTCTTTGGTCTCCAGCCGTCCATTTCCGGAACAATCGGGAAGAGAGATCTCATTACCTCTCGCCCGGATATAACGTCGTTCGCCTTTGACGCCGTCGTTCGATGGGTTCACTTCGTGCAACCTCATAAACGATGAAAATAGGTCAGGGATAAAGTTATTCCACGCTCGAGCAGGATCGTTCCCTCCTTTGTGTCGATATTGCAGTCTTAATAACTTATGTCACGAAATTTCATCTTAATTTCCTCCGCTTCCCTTGGAACTTCGTTCATTAGATATTTAGCGTGACGCATTTGCCCTTAGGATTTAAAATTTTGTTGCACATAAATGAATATATTAAATGCGCTAAAATAAACGAGTGCTGGATTTCCTAATCCCAAAAATAGCGAGAAAGTCACGTCAGTATCGCGAGGACACTCCACCTTGCCGTCCTCAACACTTTATGCGAAGAATGTGCAAGGCAAACGTTTCCAACTTTTTATTATAGATTTTATACCGAATTTGGAGTATTCTGTCTTAACCTTCTTCCTATCTCAGTCTGGTTTTCCCCATTCATGATTATCACATGGTGAAACTCTTCGGTTATATGTTCAAGATACGTGGTTGTAACCTTAGAACTTTGGCAAATTTTGCTCGATTTCCACGTAGATGGATCTGTGCTGGCTGCGTCAGAGCTGCAGCCTGTGGATTAGAACGAAGGGGAGGAGAGGGAGTGGAGCATGTGCGGTTGTAGCACCGTGCAAAGTGATAAAACCGCTAATTGTTCGAAAGCAAACTTCGCGCCGCGCTATATCTGTGCTTAGACTACTGAAACAGATGCGGTGATCCGGCTGATATATTTCCGAAGATATACCTATCGCGACAGTTTTTACTATTCTAGTCCATATCTCTGTATATCTCGAATCGCTTAGTGAAAGTATCGAATTAATGAATAATCGAACAATTCGTACGATTTCTGTTGCAGGTGAGTGCGACCAGTTTCTGGGGTACAACGACATCGAATTCATCAAAAATGTCGCGTATCGTTCAACACGAAAACACACAGGTAGGAAACTTACCAGAGATCACACACTGTGAATAGTTATTCACATATTAAAATAAAAAGGGGGAATGTCACAACCACCGCGCAATAGGAACCAATAACGTACAGAAAGAAAAATATTATGGTCGTACGTTTGCCATCAAAAGATTTTATAGGTCGGGTGTATTCTAGATCACGAGTGCTACTATAA
This sequence comes from Andrena haemorrhoa, assembly GCA_910592295.1. Taxonomy (NCBI): domain Eukaryota; kingdom Metazoa; phylum Arthropoda; class Insecta; order Hymenoptera; family Andrenidae; genus Andrena; species Andrena haemorrhoa. The sequence goes on from OU342943.1 coordinate 11,926,572, forward strand.
AGTTGTTCGTGTATGGGAGTACCAAGCCCGAAAAATATTTTTACTTATACCGTAGCTGGACGTCGTGCGAGTACTGCCGACACTCAGAGACAGTAAAGTTCAAGAAGAGCAATTCTTGGAAGCGATCGCGTTGTTTGCCTCTTGGCTGGGCTTTACAAGTCAAGAAAGGCGAGGTAGCAATGCTGGTAACCGGTCAACCCGCATTGCTCTCCATTGCAGTAGGTGCACACGAGTGCAGGGTCCTTCGTACGTGTGCATCTCTTACTCGTATAGTGGATGTTTGCTACAACGATTGGAACGATAGCGTCCTATGAGAAATGGTGCTATTAAATCTGCAGTCGCGTCGTGCCGCTTCACCCTCTCGCGACAAGCGTAACAAATCGGAGATGCGTTCAGGGCGATGCACCGACGTCAGTAATGTTTGCGTCAGGGTTTCTTGAAGGTGCGATTTGTACTTCTGTAACGAGGAGAAGGAACCATCGAACACACAAAGTAGGTACTCTTTTTGTAACGGGAAATTTTACTTTCTCATAGATGTGGATAGGAGTGCATCGTTGATTGGGTTGACCTTTTTTAAAATCTGCATCGACCGTTTCTGATTCGACAATTTTATTCGCGTCTTGTTCGTTCCTCTTTACAAGTTCCAAAGAATAGCGAATAGCGTTCCGAAATTAGAAAGACGGGAGTCTCGACAAAGGAGCAGTTTACTCTGAGAATCAGCCCCGAATACAGATAGAGGTCGCAGCGCACGAAGGAGCCGAGATGCATAGCCTTGATTTCAACGGAACGGTAATGTTGGCCTCCCTTGTGACAGAGGAAACTGCACGGTAACTCCGTGCGGTTCAGGGGGAGGAGTAAGGTCGCAGAAAGGAAACTAGGAAATGTCACGCGAACCCATTTCCAATTCTCCTTTCGTTGTTTTTTCCCCGTTCTGTAGTCGCGATAACAATCGGCGCCAAGGATCTCGTTTTACAATCTCCACTGAACGATATGTCATCGGAAGAGCGATGATTTGCCAAGTCAGCACGCTCGCCCTCTTCTTTCCCTCCAACAATCCACGCTCTTCCCTCGTATTTTTCCTCGCCCTCCCCTTGTTTCTACGCTTTTTACTATACTTTCTCGCGACGTTTGTGTCGGGGAATCGTTTGAAGCACCTTCGGGTTTTAGGATATTCTGAAAACCTTCAGTGAAGCAAAATTCGGTAAGGCGAGAAATTTTTCCAGTTAGTGGTGGATAACGAGCTGTGGATTTGGCTTGGGAAAAACTTTCAGAATTCTCCGTAGAATGTGAGTACGTTACAGTGAGCTGGGATTTACTGCAATTTAAGATCGCGTTTGGTGGCAAAGATTACGCAGCCTATTTCATCTTAAGTAGCAGCTCGTGGGAGAAGGAATGTAGTTCGATATTGTAGAGTCAACTTTAGCTTAATTCACAGTATCATCTTCACCTGGGAACTTCATTTCGTTTCGAGGCCTCGCGTTTTCGATCTGGCGCAGTTAATTTGCCAGGAATGGAGTTAGAGATGTAGAAATTGGGGGGTACACCCGGCTCGTTAAGTTAAACATACGCGTGTAGACGCAATTGGTGTTTCCTTGATGCATGGGCCCCGTTTTCATGAATATTCCTCCCTTCTCTCTATGAACATCGTAAACAAATTCGCGTTTCTTCTTCGTGCCAAAATTTATCCGTTTCCGCGATCACAACGAGTTGGTAAATAATTACCGAGTTCTATCGCCACGGCAAGGAGCGCATGAACGAGTCGCATGACGATCTATTTAACCTTCCAATCTCATCCGTGAAAGTAAAAGAAACGCGTGCATTAGAGATTAAAAAGTTTCGAGCCAAGCCAACCGGCACACGGCGAAATAGTTAATTTGGATGGACTCCAATAATTCTGCCAAAAATGGTTTCCTTTGAGTTGGCCCACCTCCACGTAACAGATTTAAATCGACGTTTCATTAGTCGCAATATTTCGGTTCTTTGCTTCGAGGAGGAGTTCCTAATAGCCGCGGGACGGTGTGTAAAAATCGCGGAAAGGCGATGCGGTAACTGATGACGAGGACGACTCGCAACCACGTTCCGTTGTGTACCTAGAGACTAATGAGACGATTATTTAGTCGAGTCGAGGGCTTGGAGTGTTTCTACGGCCTCGAGGCTGCAGCGGATAGTTTAACTAAGGATGATGAGAACAAACAGGCTGAAAGCGCAACTTTATGTCGGCTTTAAGTCTGTTTTTTCGGGGGAAAATATTGCGTAATATAGAAATTATACAAGGGAACGATAAAATTCTGGTAGATGCTTGAAATCAGACTGTGACAGCTAACACTAGAATTACCACACCCGTCAATTTGACATATATTCGAAAAATGTGTTTTTACATGTAATTCCTGTTTTATAAAAATTATAAATGAAAAAACAGCATTTAATGTATTCAATTATTTATTCGTAAGGTAATTCTTTGCTAAAATATACCAAATATAAATTTCAATTTGGTTAGTCACTCACTGCTCTCACTGCACGTACTATTCCCACTGAATAAGTTACAAATAAAATTTGCACGGTAAACGTGTGATTTGATATTATAATGTAATATCAGTGGTTTCGAAATTTCGGAAGAAAGTATGATGCAATAGCATCATTTATTGCACCATTTTACTATATAACAAGAAGAATACATTTTTCAATAACAAATGAAGATCCAAAATTTTCTGACATGTAACGTGGAATCTTCGTATAAATAAATATAAATATATTGATCTACATTTTTTATATTTAGGTATACATTAGACAGATGAATAATAATTAAAACATTTGAAAGAAAACAAATAGAGAAATAAAACCGTTCTTCCATCTTATTAAAAGTCATCATAAATTCCTACATTTATACCAGCATAGTGTTACTAATTTTAAAGAAAAATATTCGAAACCCGTTATTTTGACAGACTTGGCAGTTCTACTGTTAAAGCGTTAATCGTGGCCGGGTATATTCGTACTTACTCTTCAGAAAAATTGTACCGTAATTACCAATGAATCTTATCTGCAGGTGTCGATGAAATAGAGGCTCGAATGCAACGTGGAATGATTTTATAGATGGTTAGTTGCGCGCCATAGGTTCACCGAATTAATTTCAGGCGTCCCTCATCTGTCATGCACGGTGTTCCTGTAGGTGGTTGTTTTGCTTTGTACAGAATCGTCTGGTGATAATACACCGATTTAGTTGCACAATCCCCCGAGAATCTGTTCACCCCTGAAGGAGACATCGCGATGTCTGCTGCGAGTTCACGGTTCAGTCGTATGGGGACATCGCTTCTCCGCTCTCTCCGTAATTCACGTGCGTTGGTGTTGCAGCAATTATAGCTGCGTTAGTTTCGTCTGCGATCCGCCGCACTGCTACACCGTGGATCAGATTAATCGTTAAGGGAGTTTCGGGAGTTTAATCTTTCCTGTTCCAGTTGGCTCCTTCGCGCGGGCCCCTTTCGAGTCATTTTCAAAGCCGCATTACCAACGACCAGAATCTTCTTAGCTAGCATTCCCCGCTATTAATCTGCGAATTCTTAAAAATCACAGTCCCGTAATAGATTCACCACAAAACGCGCGAAGTTTATGTACAGCAGTGCTCAGGGGCTAAAATAACGTCTTGCGATCCTCGTTCGTTCCCGTTCTTTTAGTATGCGGTACGCGTGACCGTGGAATAGAATTATTAGCGTAGAAAAGGCACGGCAGATAACAGAATTTGCAGTGTGTAATTAAAGCAGACCCGTTAATGAAGGAAGCAGCGCGTCAATAATAACTTCCCGCGATTAGTGCCGTTTTAGTACACTTAAGGTTTTAATCAAATGTATCTCCCCTGACTAATACGCGCCCTGATACATATTTGATTTAATGTTGGCGCACAGCGAGCATCTCGCACCTGCACTCTCGCTGCATTGCCGTATCCGCTGCAGCTTTCTGTACAAATTACTATCCAAGTGGATGTAAACGGTAGCGACGTATTACGCGTAAATCATTGGCGTCAACGCTAAGCGCGGCAAAGATCGTCCCTATTCATTTGCGTAGTTTCGCCTTAAGTGCGCGGGGAATGGAGGGCGATGCAAATAAAGTATGAGAAGAAATGAACCGCGAGAGATCGAATTCGGCTACGGAGCCGCGCGCTACCTCCGACATTTATCACCTCGCGCATTTAAAACCGAGGTGTTTCGCGCGTGATCTACGTCGGGGCGATAACAGGGTGGAACACTCGTTTAAAGTGGCATTTTTCTTCTTCTGTTTTTTAATTAATGGACACAGAAGAGTTTCAGCAAACGCGATGCTCCTCGGCTGCGCGAATTCTTGCCGCTTGCATTCACCTGAAATACTCGTTCTGAACGCATTTGCATCGCAGAGATGGTCATCCGTTGCCAAACAAATTGTAGAAGGGTCGTTGGGAAGGACTGCAACGTGGGCGGGAGGGGAGGCAGGGGAATATCGTGCTAAAGTGCCGTGGATGCAATTTGCTAGCCACGGGGCTCCCATGCGCTATTTACTTCGAAACAATTTAGGTTCTGGCCACCGTGGCACAGTTCGTATACGTCACTGTCAGAACGCAGCCATGCCGCATCCCGCTACTCTACGGTCCTGGGAGATTTTTGCTTTTTCTCGTCGTTTTTACGTGTCCGCAGCGAGTTCTCTCTTGGAATCCGCGCTCCTTGGCCCCGAAACGTTTTCCTGGGGTACTAATGAATTTGTTTCTTGGCATCCTGGGTCCTACTCGTTCTTCACTAATTCTGGTCCCTGTGGAAGCTGTCCTCGATTACCTTCGGAGTATACTTTTCAAACTTATTAGCTTGTATTGTGGGTTATCTGGTCAGAATTCTGTGCTCGTTGCGCATTGCGGTATTAAGCGTCCGAGTCAAAGTTTCGGTTTATTGCGTATGGTGAAGTTAGGTCCCGAGAGGCTGGGGAAGAACGTGGAACCCCTTTAGGTTGGGCTCAATGCAGTGAATATAATTAAACTCGAGGTTCTTTTGTCGAAACTGTTGATTAAACGATTTAGAGGATAGAGAAATAGAGGGAGTAAATGACAAGGGGCATAACGTTAAGTTTGTTGGCCAGAACGATCAAATGGGAAATACACTTGACCACACTCGTGTGCGTCGCAGATATTTTGCTATATACGTTCTTCCATTCGATGCACGAGTTCATAGTTACCGTTGTCTACAAATGTCGAAATTACAAACCGCAGGTCTACGTTCGAGGATATTCTCATCCGACTAGGCATTCAGACCGGAGGTTCTATTCGATTACTCTCGACGAAAGTTTCTGAAGAATGCAAATCAATTGCAGCATGCTCATTCGGTGCAATTGCCGCCGAGCATTGTCCCTTATCCCGCTAATGCTTAGGAAGCGTGAGAGTCCATGCCATCTGGAAATGATTTCCTCAGCCACTGGCGTAACTTTCCCCGATATTTCTGGATGGAGATTGTAAGTGATAACGTTGCGTGGCTTCCTTCGGGCGGTTCGTGCTTTATAACCCCCATCGTTTTTATTTCTGACTTACGATCGGAGTGCAAGCTGACTCATTTATGAGGGAACGGAGAGCATCTCGGCAAGATGTCCGACCGTCTAGCCGCCACGTAACCATCGACTGGCAGGAAATCGATTTCATCTTACGGGGCCTTTAAATATCGTTCGGTTTCTTCCGTTATTTCGACGAGGAGCAGAGAGATTCCACCTTCGTGGCTCCTCCGAAGATAGAATCCTCGATGAGGCGGTAAAATGAGAGTTCTGATCGTTTCTCTTTTTCCTCGTGGCAATACCGTATTAACGTTCCCCATAGTTCTTTTGATCATACAACTCCCTGGAAACCGTACAATCCCATCAAGACGTATTTTCGAAACTGTTATTTTACTGAGTGCAAACGCTAAAATGGATTTTCCATATTTCTTCCCCGAATACCGTGGTCCATGTGGATTCTGAAAGACTACATATCGAGTTTCACAAACATATCGAATCTCACAATCAGTGACATCCGAATTGGGATTGCTTTTGTTGCACTACGTCATCGAAGCTCTCTGGGTAGCTTTAGCGATGATCGATGGCCAAATTGATAGCGCAAGCGTATTCGACAATTTACATTCCATTATTCGTTTTTTCGTGCTACTTTATATTGCTCGCGATGCTTTCGTTTAATTTATCGCTTTTTATGCCCTCCATGGAAATAATTCTTACGATCAATACCGATATGCGACGTAAATGAATAATATTCTCCCAACTGTTTTTCGTTAATTTGTCGAGTTTACGAAACGTTATTACCTGCTGGATAGGTATTATAAACCATCCCTTTCAACGTGGCATTTCTGCGAAATTTCGAACCGTGCAAACAGCCTCGGGTACGGTGATTAATTTGATGATTCTTCAATCGCACGTCAATAATATGTATCGAGGAACTTTCTGGTGTTCGTCAAACGGTCCAGGAAGAGCGAGAAAGAAGCGACGATGCGTATACCTATAGATCGGTACGATCATCATAATTTCGAAACTGTCTGTCACCGAAAATGCATTCATTCGTATATTCCCGCTAGTTTAATGAAACTTCCGAACGTGATGAATTCGTAATGTGGACTTGAGTAAACATGCGAACGCAATTTCGATGTTGGATAAATAACACTTGTTTGCACTGGAAGATGAAGAAATATAATCTTCCTCTCGGATCACTTTACAATTTACGTTATTACGGCAACTCGTGAATCCCGTAATTTTAATGAAGCCTTCAACTTTCACGTTGACTTTAGCCATCCTGGTTGTAATTTAATTTCTTTGCGAGGTTGAACGTCAAACGGGAAAAGAGCTTTGACATCGGCGTATCAGCGTGATATCTACGTTGCACGTTTCCTTTTGCTCGTTAAGGGAGGCTTCTCGTGTAACAGGCCCAAAAGTAACTGATAATTACGTTTTTTTTTTAAAACTCTTCTTAGTATTGGATTAAACTCTTTTCGAATGTAAGGAGGCATCTTTAAACGTGCAGAAAATATTTTTTTTATGTCGATGCTTCTTATTATTTATTAATTATTGTATAATCTTGTTAGTTTTATATCTTATAGTTTTTTCAAAAAAATTCATAAATATCAGTTACCTTTGGAGGCTGTTACACGAGAAATCCGCCGTTCAGTTGCGCTATGGGGTAGGTAATATAGCCTCCCGCCGCGGGTAGCGCGACGGTCAGCTCCGTGGATCAAGTTGGCAGATAAACCTTTTCGGTGATTACGGCTTCCCATTTGGCGATACACCTGAAATCTATGCTAATTCGCCGGGATAAAATATTTGCTTTGGCCGTGCATGCACCGGAGTCCAGCTCGGAACCCGCGCCCGTACAATAGCGAGCGGGTTGATTTATGCCGTGCGCCTGACTCGGGACAAATCCTACGACCGAGCCGCGTATTACAGTCGTGCTCGGTGAAATTTTATGGATTACGTTGCCTTATCTGCCTGTCCGATCGAGGGGGCTAAGATCGATGCGTTTACCTCCCCGTAAATCTGAAAATCTCGATAAAAAATCGGCGACGAGAAAGGGTTTCTGGGTGATAACGTTTTTCCCTCGCGTTGCACCGATGCGCGCTCGATTGGAACGATTCGTATACGTTTCAAAGAAATTTATGTCACTCGCTCGTGCGTCGTGTATTTCAATAATGCCAGCCGGCGGTAAATAATTATTCGACGGCGTCGACGTTGACGCAGCCTATGCGACGTCAAGACGCGAGAGAAATATCTAACGCATTAGGCGTTAATTACGCAACAACCGAAACGAAGAGTGTCCTCCAACTTTCGAAACGGTTATGGAGAACAGGCAGTGAAGAATTCGGAGTGAGAACTGCTTTCGAGTATGCCGCATTCACGGTGTGGCTAGGGTCAACCTCCGACCCCTTTCCGTCTGCACTGGTAGCCGTATAGATCGCTGTATTCATTATTCCGGCGCTAAATCGTTTGTGAATAATGGCCTCCATGAATCTTTTCTCGGCTGGCAGCGCCTGCAGCCAGGGACTCGTGTGGTGCGTTAGTCCTCTCGCCTGCAGGATCATTCAGGAGACATAAGGGCGCTACCCGGACCTTCGGCAGAAATATCACGGTCGGTGGAACCTTCTTTTTGGCTATTAAAAAGCGATAGTCAGCTTTAAAAGTGGCAATCGCGCTATAAAATTAGGAGGGCGATATTCCGTTGAAATGGGAAGGTGGGTTGGGTCCTTCCTAACTAAATCAGTTCTCCGACCAGGATACTTGTTGTATAAACTGTCTTATTATAGGAAGAGGTTCCACGGTTTCAATTTTCGCTTAAGAGTTAGTTCTTCTCACTGATTCTACCCTTAGCAACGGGACAGCTCGACGCACGCCCGGTTGCTCGCCGCTAGGCGCTGAAAACAGCTCCCTGTGCATCCGTGGCTCAAGGGGACTACTTAGGCAGTCAGAAATTAGATTTTTCTTGTTGAATTTTTCGAAAGTACCATCCTTTCCGAGTAAAACGCCGTTTGGTTTATGTTAAAATTCGCAAATCTAAGGATTTTACAGCCAAAAGGTTGAGCGCGCCATGTGAAACATGTCTATCTACGATCTGAAACTACGCATAAGTCTGTGAAACTCCTGTTTTGATAAAAAAATAAATAAAATGGCTCTTTTTCCCTGGCGAAAAATCACGTTTCTTTAAAATTTGCCGTTTTACAGCCTCCATTTTTATAATTTTGCTTTTTTTCTTTTTCAGTAGGTTCAGGGCAGAATGGGAGCCAGGGCAAAGTATCAATTTCAGAGGATATTTCACAATTCAATTTCTTACGGCCAGAATCACTGCAAAATTACAACGGCTCCAGAAAAAACGCCTACATAACTATCAGACGACTGTAGCGCTGCCATACATATGTATATATTATTCAAATAATTTTTGTTACTGTTTATAGTATTCATAAACATTGCCCAAAAGTACTAAGTAGTCACAATTTGTGGTCATATCCTTGTAATTGATTCGCAAAAAATACTTGATTTTCAAGCGATCTGACTGCCTACTTATTGTTAGTCCCCTTAACTGTGCGCATACCATCATATTTCTGCTTTAAGATGGCGTCTGGATTGGTCTTTGACTCCTACGCAGGCTTTCATCGAGCTCGTTTCGCGAGCGAGTGTCGCTGCAATGGAGAGCAGAGGGCTGACGGACGTAAAGCGTGCGCTGTGCCGTCGAAAGTAGAATTGCGAATTGATCCGCGTAAAGATATAATCGTCAATGCTCCGCAAAAAATCATGTGATTACTACCACGGAGGATCGGAAGTCTCCGTCTTTGAGACGCCGCAGGCACGTGCGTGAAACTGACGTGAACAGTCAGCCCCCATTGTTGCTGGACTCTTTTGTAACTGTTACAAAAGGGGGCCGGATAAAGTACTCGATACACTTGCTTCGCACAATCCAAATCAAGAACGAAACGTAAGAATTATCGCGAGCCGCCTTCCCCAGGAGAATTAATTGTTTTCGTTCACTGCCATTGTTCGTCGATCTGCTGTGGGTTTGAAGGACGTTTGATTATTTGCTCCACATCATTTCTGTGTGACAGTTTAAAGCTCTCCTTATCTTCTAGAAAGCTGGTTCTTGGAAATAAGCTGATAAAGGGGCATGGAAGAACTGTCAAAATTGGAAGATACTAAGCTACGAAGTAGAACAATGTTATCCGTTTGCAACCGTGCACTGTTTTGATAACTTGTGTTTGAGGCAGGCGAAGGCAGAGGAAAAACGGAGTAGGTAATATTATATTCTGAAACGGAGATAAATACAATGGAGATACTCGCTAGGAGCTAGTAAATTATTTACTGCAGGTTTTTAAAACAGCGAGATCGTTCGTACATTTGCACGCTTAAGAAATGTCGAGAAGCAGTATCCTCAGTCGCAACGATTGTACGAATTGAAGCGGCAACGTGGATAGCGTGAACCTGGATGCTCGTAACATGATAATCAGACAACATACCACAAATTCTGACACCACATCCGAGATCTGAGAGCTTTCCTATCTGGCAGATACTTCGGTCATAAATTGGAGAGAAATGGGGTGGCGCTATATCGCGCAGATACGGGCCGAAAGGCTTCCACCTAAGACTCGCTGATCTCCTAAGCCCTTGAGGCTGCTTCTTCGCCAGGTCCTTCCTTCGAACTGTTTTCCTTCGTTATGTGGCTACGTGCTCGTTGCACCTGCTCCTCATCCTGGCTGATTGTAAATATCGACAATGAACGAAGCCTCACGTACGCACCACCTTCAGAACAATAGTCTAACGCATCAATATGTTCTCCTTGGGCAGAGAAGACTAGAAGATCCCTAGAGTTGAAATGGAAACAATTTATGGTTTGTATTAGAGAAGCCAATAAAATCTATATACCTACTCTGGGTTCGTAATCATTTAGAAATGTTCCTTTTTCACGTTCCGCAACCCCTTCAAATTATTCGCTCGCACAGCCCAAAGAGCGCACAATACCTCGCACTGAATCCACCATTTCGCGTACAGTTTTCCCTCCTTATTCCGGGCGTTTGCCACTTCGTGGAAGTTGGTCGCGCGCCAGGAAGATGGAAATTACGTGGTTGCGACATCTGTCATACACTGCGATTGGCTGGGACAAAGAATGCGGCGACCTAGAGTCCTTTCATTCCGGCTTCCTTCCCGGCCACTCGTCTTTTCTGCCTTCCTCGGTTTAATCTGCGCGCGGTACGGACCACGCGCGTGCCAGCAGCGAATGAAAAAAATGGCAATGCGGTTGAACGGTTGCGTCCTTGCGCGAGTCGGATCCGTCGCTTTGCGGCTCGCTTTTCGCAACGGGCGACTCAGCTCTTGGCACTGGATCGACACACGCCGCGGGTAAATATTTTATTCCCTCGAACAATCCGCGATTAACTGTATCGCGCGGCATTGTCGGTGCGCTGCCAAGCGTCAAAACTAATTGCTTACCGAGTTTAGAAGCCAACGCGAGAAACGCCGCGAGCGAAACGGCTGTCCGCCGAACACTTTAGTGTAGCGTGCTGCGAAGTATGGGCGGTTGTCAGTTGGGAATCCTTCACTTCGGATTACAGTTATTTATCTTATCGGTTTTATAAGATACACGGAAGCGTTTGGCGATGTAAGATTATAGCAGGGGATCGTTCGCAGGTTTCCTTTTTACTCCTTCCTTCTCTTATACATATACCTTCTTGATCGATTGGGTATTCGAGGTCAGCAGCAGCAGCAGCAGCAGCACCGCTTACGTAATCCATCCACTTCTGTCTTCTATTCAAGAGCATCGAACGGCGTCGCGCGTATAAGCCTATTATCCGCAGTGTTCTTGCATCGAGATTTATTGAACGCTCGTCTATCGAGGAAAATATTTCTACGAGCTGGAGCAAGCAAGCCGCGTCCCTTGCGTCTACCATTCTTATAGTTTGTTACATAATTAGCTGTAACTAAAGAATCCACAGTGCGGGATGCATCGCCCCGATTCCTTCGATCTCGTTGAAGAGAGTACTTAAAAAAAAAATGACGTCTAGCGCATTTTCCGCTCTTGTTACCTCCCTTTCTAACCGCTTTTTCGAGGCCCCAATCCCCAAGCCTCGTTCCCGTTTTGGAGCATCTCGTTTCGTGCGATCCACCCTTCTACACCCCCAGCGTATTTCACCTCTTCCACGAACCTCTTGAGGTAGATACTTCTACCTAATCTGGAGTGTGGATCGATGGAAGGACGAGGCTTCGCCAACGGGCCTCCAGTCCGGCTCTCGTGGGTTTCATTCAAAGATTTCGACGACCTCAACCGTCGACTGGAATGGCGCGGGGAAAGCTACCTGGAAATGGCGACACGAGTGCAACGTCGAAAGGATTCGAATACGTCTTGCCGGATAAAGTCGGCGGTTCTCTCCAGCTTCCTGCCCGCGGATGCTGGGCGGATTTGCGGGACGAAGGGGGGGAAAAGGAGAGTGCTGGCGGTCCGTTGGAAGAGGAATGAGGAGGACGGTTGGAAGTAACGCGGAAGAACACCGGAAGATTATCAGCTCCAAGTGCAACGTGAGTTACGAAAATGTAAGATGGGTCAGAAGTGAACTCGAAATCTAAGGTAGGTGGTGTTCTTAGCGCGCTGACCGAAATGATGGGAAAGTTTCGTGGAGAAATAGGGGGGGAAGAATGGGGAGAACGGCGAAGAAGGCTGATAGCAATAACGTCAGTAATGTATGAAATATTCACGATAAATAATCTGAAGAATAATTCGATGACAATTTTATGCGCCAGCATGATGCAACTGTTTGTGCTTGAGCAGATAAAGAAGTGGTTGAACTGGATATTTGGTGAAGATTTTGTGTTCTTAAAGAAAGTTTGCGGGAAGTGGATGAAAAGGGAGCAGGGAAAGAAGAAACGAGTATACGCGGTGAAAGGAAGGGTCGAGGACCAATTTATGAGACACCAATCGTTTAAAATCCTGAGGGTGCAGTCTCAGCACCACTTGGTAACCGTTCGAACGTTATGGCGTGTTCATATTTTATCGCAGTCTCTGTCCGCGGAATATAAAATCTTTACCGTGTATGTGCTCAGGGTATATCTATATCACAGCTCCCTGTTGAGATGTATTATACATAGCTTAGTAAGTTGCATCTATCAAAGGTCTCAAACTCTTCAAACCTCTTATTCCATCGACCATCACTGGGATCATTCGGTACCATCTTGTTTCCTCAGCTAAGACATAGTTCCTCCAACGAAACCCCATTGCAAAAACTCCACAATCTTCAATCACATCTCTGTACCGCCAACTTGACGGAGAGGAGAATTCCCCGTGACAGTGATCGATTTTCATCATTTCAAGTGGTTAACGTATGTAGGTACTTGTTTACCCGTTGCGTCTTGTTAGGAGCTATGGAAAATTATTCTCCCGAGTTTGGATAAACATCCCTGACGAATACGAGCAATCGGTCAACACAGGCGATAGGGTGGAAAGATCGAGGAGAAGGAGGAGGGAAAAAGTATTATTTGATACTGATTCACCCGATTTCCGAAACTTGATAATTTTTACGTCGCCGAGTGTTGGGGAACAGGGAAACCACCTCCCAGTGGTCACACGTGTAACGAAACTTAAGGTTCCACTTTGCTCGACCGCCACGCCCGCCGCCTAGATGTCAAGAAAATTTTCTCCGCGGAAACTCGCGCGCTAGGCATACGAATTCCGTGGTTTATAAAAAATTCATGCTAGCCTTTTATATAAGTTCGTGCCGGGAATAACGGAACTAGTCTGCGCGCGGACGTACAAATGTGCGAAAAAATGTATTCGGCCTCCCTTTATTTCGTTGTTGTACCTTCAGCGACTACCCCGCTTTCCCCTGCCGCCACCCCTTTGGGGGTAGTTTCTTGGAACTTTTCGAGGTAACAGGCGAGAGCAGCGCAGCCTCGGTGTGACGAAAAATTGTCGCTGAGGATTATCGAGTAGCACAGGCAGAATTTCAGACAATCGCGATTAAACGTTCCTCGTTGTTGAACAGGGGGGGCCATTAATTATTCTGACGCATTATCGGCGATTCCATAATCAGTCGGCGCGTTAACGAATTTTCCCGATAACTTCATCCTGATACGTGCAACACATCATGATATCGTTCGATAAGCTTGTAACAATAGCTTTATCTGCCCGGCGTTAATACGTATAATGACCGAAGTCCATTAGGGATGATGGAATTTTTCAACCGTTCGAATGTCCTCCAATTTCTTATCATTTCTATTATGTCCCGAAGATGCATTTGCCAGATCTGGCGCGGCTACGTGAAGCACGTGCCGGAAGAGCAGCTTCAACTGCCGTCGCAGATCGCTGTCCTCTTTTCGGCAGTAATTAAAACTGTTCGACGGCGATTAAGGCAGCAGAATCCTCGAAACTCAATGGCGCTTTTAACGTGCATAGATCCAGTCTAAAGACGCGAAACCTTCACCGTTCGTGTACCTGTAATAATAATGACGAGACGATCCGTTTCCTGTCCGAAGCCTTTTAAGTCTCACTCGGATGAACGTTCAATTAGATTCCGTTCGTGATTACGATTTCGCATAATTTAACTATGCTCGGGTGTACAATGGATCCATTATTTTAAAAGCAGTTGGAACAATGAGCTATCTCCGTGGCTTTGAATAAATTACTCCATTGTGTTGTAACGTCTGACTAGTGGAAGGGTATTACTACTTAGAAATATTGTTCAGCATTACCAGGTGTACGTATCTAATACGAAGCTCCTCACTAGATTATCGATTCGAAGAGCCTCGGCGGGATGTGCCCCCGATTAATTGATTTTTACAAGTACATAGAACGTAGAAAGTGTCTGCCTAGATAATTCAGTAGCGTAGAATGTCAGTGTATTTGTCGACGGAAAGTAGGGCGATTTAAGGAGAGCCGACGGGACGCGGCCACGAGCAGCTCGCGAATTGGCTTTATCGCACCTACCTGAATTCTCTCTTGGGAAGATTCGGCTAGATTTCTGCAAAGAGATAAATAAGTTTGCGGGCTGAATCCCAGAAGGGGGAGGAGATATCCTCGCTGCCGGATAAACTGAAGTAAACCAGTCACGTTTTTTACGAAGCTTCTCCCACACCCTCTGTTTCATCTCTGTTTTGTTTGCTATACTACTTTCGTCCTCATATCGCCTGCTTGTCTGTTTGCATTCCGCAGAATTCCTCTCACGCGATTTCTTTCTGACGCAATTTTCTTCCCGTTCCTTCTTTCGCGCGACAAGTTTACGACAAAAGGAAGCGAGCACGTTATCGCTGATTGCACGCTGATACAAATTGCAATTGATTTGGTAATCTGGTATTCCGAAATCGTCCTCGTACAGTTGACGAACGAGACATTCTTTCGCGTGCTTCCGTATTTTCTGTTTTATTAAAGTCCTATGTCCACGTCATGTTTGAGCGCGAGAGCTGCGGCTCTTTCAAAGGCTGCTTTGTCGCTGTAATCTACGCCGTTGTTGTCGATGGACGGACCTAATAAATCGTAATCGGGCCAAGGCTGTTGGTAGCGCGTGCATCCACGGCATTAACAGTTCTCGGCAGTCTCAGATCGCGAAACAATCCGCGCGGCTGTTCGCGAAATTCAATTAAACGCTTCGAATCTTATCATTCCTGTTCTGTGATCTATTTTCATACAAATTTAATATGCCTCTGTATGTTAATTAACTCTCTCTAGCCCGTACTTTATTCTCAACGATACTTGGCAATACCAAACCTGGGAATCTATCCAAACGAAACACCTTATTTCATCTCTCACAATTAGTGTACAAAATATATAAAAAAAAAATATCTCGAACCATCGATAAATGTCTGCAGGGAAGGAAGTTTCCACAGTTCGGAAGCGGCGACCTAGCTAGGGACATTACACGCGACCCCGGAAAAGCTCCTCTGAAAGCAAAGTTCGCTAGCGAAACTGGTTGAGCGGATTTCAAATACGATTGGAAAAAATTGCCAACTTTAACAGCCCGCTGGTTATTTATTTTCTTATTCGAAATCGTGCTCGGAGCGTATCTGCGTTAAAAGCAATTGTTGCACGGCGCTCGTACAAATATAAACTCTTTGATATCCGCATTTAACGCACGGAAGGATATAAATATACATAAAGCGGGTGCGCGTGCATGCAGCAAGACCGCGGCACGCGGAGGTAATAACGTTTCTCGTGTTGTGATATGTTCTCTTTTTCGAATCTGAACACCGAGTAGCCACGCTCGCTGAATAGAGCCGGGCAGACTTGCAGCCTGGGGGCTTCGAGTGATTTCGTACTCAGGGCGAAAGTTAACCGTGATTCTGTGATGTACAACTCCACCTGAACTGTGAGCGTCCACAGTCATATTGAAATATTACCCTTTGAGACGCGAGGACCGTTTACATAATTCTCAGTCATTACTTTGTCGAATGATGCGAAGCTTTCCTACCACGCGGCACGCTCTACATCTACGACACTAAGGACAACTTGGACCTTGATTGAAATAAAGAAATCTGTGTTTCATTCTCTGCTCGCAAGCACACGAGCTGAATTACCGCTCGCTATCTCGATATAAAGGTAGCCCGAAGCTCCAGCATAAAGGAAGGTCTTCGAGGCGATGTAATGGATACCTCGGTTACGTCTTTTTTATCACGCCATATTTCACAAGCTTCTTTCACGCAATTTTTTCCCTTTTATTGTATTCGTGCGCGAATAGGGCGAAGCCTGATGTCACGAACACCGTACACGGATCAAGCTATCCTTCTATTCACGGGGGTTCATTTCTTACGCTTTCACGCCATTTGAAATATTGTTTCTCGCTGCAGAAACGAGGAGCAAGCCCGGTCCGTGCGGGCGGCGGACTAAAAGAGAAAGAAAACATTGCATCGCCGTGGAATTACCGTCTGTTAACCACGTGCTCGAGAGTTCTAGAGACAAGCAAAGCTCTCCAGATGCAAGTGGCGAACCGTGGAAGCTCTCTTCAGGCCCCATCTAGCAGAGAACGACGTTGCCGTCATCGGTTCAAAGCTCGCTAAAGTCGCCGAACCTTTTCGTCTCGCTGTCGTGTCAGCCCGGCCAGGCCGTTTCCGCGAACGCTGTCATTTCAAAGAATGTTACGACGAGCTGCCAAGACGTTTCGCAAGCGCGCTCAAACTGGCAAAGGTACTATCGCGGAAGCTGAAGAACGAGGTTTGTAAACAGCGGGTTCGGGGAGGGAAGTAAGAGAATTGTTGCTGAAAGTTGTCTCTTGCACTGGCACCAACAGTTCAACATTGTTTCCAGACATACATTACAGTTTTTCTTCACCCTCCAGAACCTTTCCTTTTAGAAAGCTGTCATACTCTTATGCGCTTATGCGAATTTTGCTAGTAGCAATCTTAATATATAAAGCAGAAAGTTTATTTTCGTGTGTTTGTCTGGCGCCTAAAAACTTTCAAACGGTAAACTCTAGGGTCACAATTCACGAAATGTGCCTCAGCGTAGGTATTATGCCTACCTAATTCAGATGAGTATGTACTATTTTCACAAAAAATAATCTTTTTTATAAAATCAGAATCTAAATTCCGAGCGAAACCGAGTAGTAAAGCTACTATACCTATATGTTCATTATCGAATTGCATGGAATGACAGAGTAAGGTAGGTAGGGGAAAGCGGGGTAATTCCGGCCACTTCTATTTCTTTAAATATAAACCGCGTAACTTGACTCTGTAGGGTACTACCAGCTGTTAATGATGCGGCGAGCTAATATTCGTGGTTTCCATGACGATAGCAGTCTTTTGTTCCAAACAAATCCACTAGTGGGGTAAATGACTATTTTTGTATTATTGCTCCCAATTTTGTTACAACGTAAATTTATGCTTTCTCGGTCATACTAATACATACTATATAGTTCAACCTATCAATTAATATAAAAAAAAACTAACAAACGTGTAACTTGTTCAAATTTTATAGCATTTACTGCTTATGTGGCCGGAATTACCCCGCTTTCCCCTATACCAGATCAAGTATACATAGTAAGGTATACGAATTATATTGTATTCCCACCAATTAATTCAATGGAACAGGGCAAAAAAACGTGTTTCCCTGAAATCCCCTCTTCTGTACGTTGCAGTGGTATCATCCTCTCCATTCTGAATTGTTACGAATGTACACTCTGTTCATCGGAACCGTATCATTTCGAAAGTTATTGTTGATTTAACGACCTCTTCACCCGCCAGCGTTATTTGCTCGTCTCGATTTTCACGTTCAACTGCAAATGCGCTGTAATTATTCCCGGTAGGCATGGATTCATGGACGCGTCAGGGTTTAAAGGTCTGCCTCTGTTGTTTCCCGTATTTTGAACGCTTTGCTGTACCGATCGATTGCAGCTTCCATTTAATACCAACGATGAACACGTTTAATGTTGTGGTTTCCATCCGTGACGTTTCGCAGGCGATATGTTACAATTCCTAATTTCATTACTGATGATATCAAACGGTTTGATATCAAAACGTTAAGGGCGTTTTCTTCGTAATACGATTAGCGCAGCTGCTATTGAAATTCGCGGCTGCATGTTCGTTATGTGGAATCATACGCAAGTACATGGGCATATACATATAATCCATATTCATGAGCTGCAATGATCGTACAGAGTCGATTAACGGTTCACTTTGTATAGATATTAGCACATAGTCAGACGCAGTCATCGAGTAATCAGTCTCTATTGATTATCATTTAGACGGATTGCTTCGGCAGGGTAAATTGCATGATTAATGATTCGACTTTAGAGGCACGATGCGCCTATATTTGTCGCATGCTTGCACTATATCTGACGTGCGACGCTAGCGCAAGCTTATGTTAACGAAGACCGAACGTAGAATACGTGGAATTACGCCGAGTTCGTTGCGCCATGCTTCTAGATATTCCAATCAACGTTCCACACTCTGCCGATCGTATGAAAGCTGAAGACTGTAAAAGAAAACCGAATGCGCCGGTTTTTCTCTGCATACCTATCTATTGCGCGGCTCAAAATATTGCACTGGAATACCGAGGGAACATCGATCTCTCGAAATGCTTTCTATGGAAATCCAGAAGTAGACAGCGGAAGGGAATACCGCATTTAAAAACAATACGGGGCAACAGTATGGTGTCGTATTTTTCGTGGGCTTCCAAACCAAACATCCAGGATATCTAGATCTGGGATGTCCGGTTTTGATGGAGATTGTAACGCGCGAGGTGTGGAAGGAAAAAAGATCATTATGATGGTCGAGCGTAGATACTTTCAACCGTACGGAAATTTGGGGTCTCAAATAGCCTTCGATCTCGTAAGCGAAAGGACGCTCGCAGGTCAGACGCGAGTTTGGTGGTCGAGCCTCCAGGGGTTCGGCCATATTTCATCTTCCACGGTACAGCCGATGCACGCCAGTAGGAGGTCCAACCAGGAAAAGGAGGAAGAAAGTTACGATAGCCAAAGGAGTATTCCCCTAGGCATCCTAACGTTCTCTTCCACCGCTTTTCACCAGGGTAATCATATATGTAGGATACGAAGTCCAGAGGCTACGGCATCGATGTGTCGGGGCTGCTTCAGGATTGATCGAATGTTACCCTGTTTTCTGCAGCTGCTTATTTTTTTGGGGATCAGTCTAACGTATACGGGGTGGCGGTGCGAGAGTGAGAATCCTCTTCTCTTTCCCCGAAGAAAGGCGTTCATCACACTTTGCCGGTTTGCGTAGATCTGGCGAAGAAATCCTCACTGCGAAACGTATGAAAACTTAGTTTCATTAATTTAACTATAAAATAAAGTTTGGTGGGGTAACGAGGAAACTGGGTCACAAAGACGCGAGGAGATACGATGGCTGGAAGTTGATGTCAGCTTACTTGAAGGAAGACGTAGAGACACAAGAGTACTATGGGACCCACGGGCAATCCCTTGCGAGTCCTTGCTTCTACTTGTTCCCTGCAAGTTCATTTCGCTCGTATAAATATTCACGCGAAGGTTGCTCCTCGCGCACCTGTGTTTCGCCTCGATTCTTTTGGAGCGTCGATAACTTGTTAGGTGCAGTTCGTCGTGTATGGAAACCTGTGAATGTATTCGTCACGTGTGTATGAGAAGCAGGCTCTCATTGTTTACGCAATACCTATAAATAATTGCAGTACGAGAAGTGAAAGAGTTTCGTCATTAAAGATCGTCAAGTAACTTGCCATCCCCAGAAAACTTTCACGAGTTCACTCCCCCGATGTCGACGCATTTTCAGATGTTAATTCGTCTTGCAATCGGGCGTCGCGTCATTGATCCCGTACAAATGGTCCAGTTAACAGGCGATCCAAAGGAAGATAATGTTGCAAAACGTAGAAACTACTAGGATACCTGGGCGTTCATTCATCAGAAGTGGCATTTACCAAGCAGATAGCAGAAAGGTGGCTTTACGGGGTTGTCTTTCGCTCCGATTCTGTCTCGGAAAGCGCTCGAACGGCCGGAACACGGTGCTACGTGTCGGAAGTGGTGTATCGCGGCGCAACACTGTGCACAGTTGACCACGAGTATCATTGATCCACCGGAAGCAGTGCAGGCTGCTTCAGAGGGATCGCTGGAAGTCGGTGCGCGAGAATTTAGGTTACAGACCGCGTTAGGTCCGTTCCCCTTCCTACCTTCGTTCCATTGACTATCCGCGACTTGGCGACCAACCAATTCCGGCGTTTTCCGTGACATACTACTAGCCTACATTTTGTCCGGTCGATGATACGGTGCATCGAACTTTTCAGTCGCAGGAGACCGCTCGTCCAACCCGTTCCTTTTGTTTAAATAATTCATCGAGCTCGCGAGAAGACGACGCAGGGATGTCGGTGTGGAGGGATATCCGCAGTCTTCGAGGGCTTCGTGTCTGCTCCCATCCGTGATATCTTTAGTTCCCGTTTTCATCGGTCGCCGAGGGTCCAGCCGTAAAATTTTATTTTCTTTTTTCAGCCGCTATCCCGGGGAAAATAATGTTCTCGTTTACGGGCTCGATGGCGGGAAAAGAAAGCGGTTAGACAAGCAGCGGGGTGGCGAAGAGCTCTTCGGCGCGTCGTAAAAAATTACTTCGATTTCGAGATTCGATTTCCCTCGGACCAGCCGATATCCCTTTCCACCCCCGTTTTGCCTCCGCTCGCTGCTGCGGGATAATGCCGAGGCATTCTCCATGTGGAAATGAGAAAACGCGCATCCCCTGCACGTTGTCGTGTAAGTGGATGGAATAGAGGCGATTCCATTCAACGCGCCCTGCCACCATTGTACGCGCGCGATCTTTTGATTTTTACGGCCGATCAAACCCCTCGCCCCGCGCACCAGTCCCCGAAGAAGAAAACAGAGGGGTGGAATCCCTGTTTGTAAGTGGAAAGACGATCTCCCCGAGGTTCGTTGAATTTTAAGGTTCTTCTCCCTTGCTTTCTGGCTGCGAAGGGGAGGCTTCGGGGAAACTTTGTCGATTGCCGTGGCACGAAGGGTTATTGCATTGCAAAATGGATTTCGGAACTTCTTTATTGACTGAAACTTGGAGGCGTTCCATTAGTACACGTCGTATATATGATTTTTCTTGCGCCTCGGCGTTAAGGTGTTAGAAGAAGGGATCCCAGATTTTAAGCGCGCATAATAGTCTGCAAGGGGAGGGCAAATAGGGTGGGAAGATTAATTAACCTTACATATACGATTATTCGTGAGGTACCGCAGTTTGTTTCCTATACTAATCAAGCCCGAGTGACGATATAAACGGGGTAAATCTATTTGCATTTGGTAAACGGCAATAATTTATTTCGCAACCTATGCGTGTTCCCCCGTTGTATCTCGATTCAAGACATCGTAGAAGTAAATTAAAGCTCCGTGACGGGCCTGGGCGAGTGAAACGAATGGCTCTGCTGTTTGGTTTTTGGCGCAACAACCGAGTGCCAGCACTTTTATCGATTCCCAGCGACTGGGGCAATAATCGGAACCAATGGTCTCTGCAAGTTCATTTTCAAAATGGTGGTCGATTCCGGGCGCTGTAATAAAGATTTACAGTAGGAGCTTTCGATGTTAGTAAAAAGACACGCGGAACAGTGAAATATGCACGAATCAATTAGACAGATTAATTTTAATACACACATAAGAAAATTGTCAGAAGGCAATTAGACCTATCTGCGAGCATCGAGCAAATCCTTTACTCGCCGATAGTTGAGCGGGTATTAGCGGACATAGCAGCATAATTGGTATCAGATAAGAGAATCTAGAACAAAGGGTTGGCAGGATAATTGACTTGGTTTAGTTGCAGGCAGCTTTAAAGCGATTAGTGGTTCTGAAACGGACGTGAAGGCTCGTAGGTGGACGAATCGGTAACTGTCCAAGCATCGATTATCTATGTAAATCGTCAGCTTTCTACTTTCGTAGAAAAATAGTAAAAATACTGTTATCTTCACTCGCCGCGTGTATCTCCGATCGCGAATAGTCGAAGGTCGCGCGAACGTGAACGAGACAACCGCTCCACTATCTTTTTAATACGTTGCAGCAGATCAGAAGTGGATCTGCGATGCGTCAGGTTTACGATGAAAGCGACGTGTGTGTGAGTGTCTCGAAGGAAGCCAGTGATGTACAATGTGTGCCTTCGAGCGTACATTTTCCGCGGCTTTGTCAAGAGAAGCGTTTATATCCTCGCGACGATAAACTATCTAGTTTGTCTCCGGGAAAGGTTTAAGGTGACATCAGAGTCTGATCAGACATCCTCATGGCTCCGACGCTGAAACGAAGAAATTCGTTCCATTCAACTGTGAAACTTCTAGCCACACAGACTTATGCTCCATGTCGGCCGCTGCTGTACGTTGATCATACGTAAGAAAGTATATGCTGATTATTTCTCTCGTAGGTTGAAAGTCTGGAAGCCATCTCCATTTTTCGATAAACTCAATAAACTGTCATGAATCTTTCGGGGTTCAGTTCGATTCGTTCTGCTCTATTCCGTCGAATACCACAATGCTTCCATCTCTTTACAGTAATCTAAATTTACTCTGCTTTATTCCCGACCGTTTGAATCTATTCTGATTCATCGTTACAAGCGAAATCCTCGAATATTATGCTCCTCCGGTAACCTTCTTAGATTCGCGTCTAAAAAAGTAATTACCGCCGAACGAATGTACTACAGAAAGCTAGCGCATCGCTGCCTCGCCGTTTCATGCTCGTTCGAGCGGCCCAACGTTCTCGTGAATATTCCGGTTTATTTCCGAGTAGCAATCGCTCCTTTACGACGGTTTTTTATGCCCACTAAATCGTAACGACCGGTTCGACAAAGGAATAAAAAGGTCGCTAAGGAAGTGCATGGCACTGATAACGGCGGGAAAAGAAGCGATATGAATATTTCACGAGGCGAGCAGGCAGGGCCGCGTTAAAGCCCATTCTGATATCTCAATCTGGATTTCGCGACGGATACGCGGCATTAATTGCGACAGTTTCTATGATCGCGCATGCCGCTTGGCGCTTCGCTTGAAATCAGCTTAACCGGTAAACCCGAGCCGGTCGATGCAATAACTTACCGACGTCGGAACGTCAGAAAGGCAAAGTCGAGCGCGGCCATTATCTGGCGGTGGTTGGAGCAAACAGTTATTAGTTCCGCGCACCTCTCGTATCGTAATTGGGTTGCTCGGTAATGAATTTAAAATGTTAATTAGGCGTGTTGCCCGAGTGGAGGCTCGTACGCGGGTGCGGCACGCTAAACGTTTATTGTGAAGCAACGGTGACATTTGAGTAATCGATTAACCTCGTTTACATCTGAAATGTTATTAAGGAAACTTCGCCAAGCACAACGGGTATGTATGCATATATTCCGCAGAAGCTAACGTCGAAGATTGCGTAGATGACTTTCATTTTCGTTGGCGCCGAAATAACGGTACTTAAGTAATAGGTATACAGGTTGTACGTAGGTTAAGACAGAGCTTGGTTCAGGATTTAACTCGAACTGAGAATTGCAGTTTTCCTGATAACTGGAATTATGTTATGAACCGACCTAAGTAGCTACGATTTCAGAGATAGAGTAAGAGTGGCAATGAGAGGCAAGACTCTGGGACACGTGTGTCAGATTTGATCAAGAACGTTTTAAACTTTACCATTTTTCAACTTACGACTCGATAAAATATTCCGATGAAAAAGTAACCGCGAAGCCTTTATTGCCGCTCTAACTTCTGCAATGTTTAACACGGGAGTCATCAACGAGAGTCACCAGCAATGACCCGATCGAGATAAGGTGGCATCCAATTTTCAACAGTGCCACCATGGGACCGTGACGTCTTCACCGTTGTAGCCAGGTCGGCTGAAATATCGTCTTCTAAAATATGAAACTGGCCGAGTTCCATCGTCGACGTTACCGCGGCGTACGTCCGCCCCCAAAGAGAAATAGGTACATCGTTTCTCGGTTAAGGGAAGAATGGAAGGCAAAAGAACAGCAGGCATCCGCGACCTTTGCTCCCATTATTATTTGAGGCTTCGCCCGGCTCTTTGGATTTACTGGAAACTTCTTCGCGACGCGCTTTCCCGGGTTCCAATGAAATATCTGCTGTAATAAGACTCTGTTGGAAACACTATGGTTCGTATGGGAGCCAACCGTGACGTTTTTACCTAATATTTAATAGAATACGATGTATTTTACTATCATATTTACAAAATTTAAAAGAGATCGTGAAATAGCGAAACGTACGTTGGAGCTTACTCTAGAACTATCCAGCAAAATCACTAGCTTTTACATTTTATCATTGGGATTGTTACACACACTTGATGCAGGTACATTGTCATCCTTGTTACATGCAGTCGTGCCTATCGCTGCGTAACTTCGCTCGAACGTTGCATTGTTCGGATTCACTGAAACTGCGCGGTTCCTTTGGAACTGTGACAGATTTGACGGCTACAACGATTTCCAAATGATCTACCTCTTCTGTATCAGCTGAGTTTGAATTTCTTGCAAAGACATCCCCTTCGTCTCGGGTATAAAAAATATCGTGTATGGCACGGCCGTTAATATCAGGAGTGCGTAAAGCAAGAAAATGTATTGCTCGGTCATCAGGTCGAGCAGAGGCAAGTAAGTAGCCGAGGCGATGAAGGCGCACACACCGGACACGCAGCTGCCGATACACGCAGCGATACATTTCTGATGCGAGGGGAATATTTCGCTTAATACCGCAGCTGGTACAGCGAAAATGCCCATAAACACTGCCAGATAAAGGAAGATCATCGCAAAGATCGGCAATCCCTCCATCGTGGTTGGATCGAAACCGAAGCTCAACAGTTGAAAGTCGAGCGTCAGCATGCACAAAGATATCGTCACACCGGCAGAGGACGCGATCATCAGTATCTTCCTTCCGAATCTGTCCATCAGGAACATGGACAGGGCCGATCCAACGATTCCGAACGCCATCACTATGATAACTATTTGCGCGGGTTCTATCACGGCGACTTTGGTCGATATTAAGATCGTTTCCATGTAAAACACGATACTGTTTATGCCGCTCAACTGGCTGTACATAAAAAGCATTATGATGATGGACAACGACTTTCTGAAGCGAGCGTCCCTGAACTCTTTCAGAGTATTCACGAACGATTGTTCATTCGCGTTCTCGACGAACTTCTTTAGCGCTACGAATTCCGATTCCACGTCACAGTTCCGATGGTACCAGCGGATCGAGGCCTTTGCTTTCTCGTCCAGCTTTTTCTTCACCAAGTGGTGAGGCGACTCCGGCAGCCAGACGAAAATTACCATCAGCATCAGGCAGGGGGCCAGGCAGATTATGCCCGACGACACCATAGACAGATACGCTCCCATCAAGGCCATGACGAAGTTTCCGAACGGCATACCGATTACGCCCAACGCGACCAGTGCTCCCCGGATGCTGGGATCCGCTATTTCCCCTAGATAGAGGGAAAAACAGCTGTAGGCCATGCCTAAGCTGATGCCGCCGAGAACCCTGGACACGTACAGCCATTCCACGCTGTTCGCCACGATCGTGAACAGCCAGCACAACGCAATGGGCACGCTGTTGATCAGAATGGTTGTCTTGCTGCCTAGATAACTGGCGGAGAGAGCACCACCGATCGCACCGAACGGTCTCCCGAAATTCAGCAGCGACGCCACCCAGGACGCTTCTGTCATCGTGATCGGGAGGGAGGATCCTGGAGAAGTTAACTTGGCGATGTACGGGGAAGACCATCCTCCCATGAATCCCGTTTGGCACACTAACAGTGCAACTGCGAACAGATTGGAAATCGATGGTTCGTCGACTGGAAAGAAAACGAAGTGGAAATTTCTCGTCTAAGGCGAGCTTGGCCCTTTCGGACTTCCGCTTTGTACCGCCGCGCAGAAACCGCAGCTAGTTCTATACTTTTTTACGTGTATCCGAGATGCTCGCTATACAATCTATTTACCTCCGATGCCGCCGATCCATTGCGGCCACGTCACTTTTCCGGTCAATTTCTCATGTGCCTCTTCAATCATGGTTTCCCCTCTCAAGATACGAACTGACTGATTGTACTCTTATTTGCATCAGAAGTGGATGCCTTTAGAAATGATAAAATATGAATGTGTAGTTGATTTTAAGCAGATAAGATAACAAACGTTGCATTTGCTCGTTGCAGGGGATATTCGAGTACTACGCTTTCGCACGTTCAGCGACCGAACCGATAGGCGGTACATTTAGCATCCGGCGTTAATTACTTTTTTCGATGGCTAATTTCTTGCCTGACATGGAAATGGCAAACAAGAAATTAGATGTGTCGGGAGTAACTAGAATAGGATAACCAACCTTGTAGCTTTAACAGATAACGGCGACAGTTTTAACGATACACTTTGATCTCATTCTCGTACAAACGTTGTAAAACGAAACAATCTTGTAAGACCGAATAAACACTCGAGATCCACTGTGTGGTTTTTAAGAATAAATTGTAGTATAGATGTACGACATGAAAGACGTTGGTATGAGTAACGTAGAGAAATCTAGCAGATTTACAAGATAAATTTGCAAACACTGTACGCGTTATTTCAATTAGTTTCTATGTTTAATAGCACAAGTGATGCAGTGCGAACTCGTCACAAGAAAATTATTCATTTTTGCCTCTGCTTTATACATATACCACACAAGACAGTGTGGAGGCGGTGGGGTCTGGCGTACGTTTTGACATACGAACGTATATTTGTACCAACCTTATCAGTGATGACATCACGTACTTGTGACATACACAATTCTATGATAAATTGATACAAGCAAGTCTGTCAGTCATTTTAGTTTTAAAGCCGATGGGCAGAGATCTCGATGCATTAATATCCAGTTTGATTAACTAAGTAGTCCATGATATGAAAAGCTGCTGCTTTCGAATGAAACTGATCGCAAGTTTAAATAGCACTTTCGCGTAAGCGAGTCGAGCGTATGCGCGAACCGATTAATTACACGTTTGCATGAGACAGCTATTTAGCCAATGTCGCGTTCATTAGGAATACTGCCTTTGCTGGCAGGCTGCTCTTTCCGCGCGACACCCTAAATCAAGACCCTTGGCAGATGGTATTATCGGGATTACCAATTTCGATTATACCGCCTAGTTGATAGTTAGCGTCCTTTTACGACATTCCGTGATAAGATAAGGCACGAATAGTTCCTTATAAATTATTCACCGTTCTTGCTATATCGAGATGAAACAGTCATACAATTATAATAAATCGCGTTTCCGTCATTGTACAACGAACGGGAATTTCCAAGAAACCGTAGTAGCACCGTCTTTATTTCGTACTACACAAATATAAAACAGAACTACAAATAAATATCATTACTGCGTAAGTGTTTCCTGAGATCATTGTTCCTTACGTCGCGTCTTATACCCTGGTTTCTCGTGGGTCCTCGCTGCGAGGTAATACGTGCATACTTTGCCTGGTCAGCATATCTTGGATTTCCTGTAAACGTTGAATTAATAGAGCCTCCAAAAATGACGTAAACCTCAGACTCTTGTTTGTGTTTCTGAATATTAGCACGATCCCGAGTGCCTGATGAACGGTAGATCGTCAAAAGTATCATCGACCGGTGTCTTTTGGAGTCTATATACATTACTTGTAGCGAGTAATACTCAGAAACGATAAAATTCATATGTCTGAATCTACCAAGAGATTTATAGAAGTCGTGCAGTAACATAACGAGCCGCGCGAAGGACAGTTGCTGGTTACCTGCAATGTCTTCCCTTTGGTTTCCGGCACGTCATACAGCGTATATATCAGGCAGATTATCATAGCCAGCATGTAGAGGAGGAAGACGTATTTCTCGGTTATGAGATCGACCAACGGCTGATAAGTTCTGCTGATGAGGAAAGCGAAAAGCGCACCTATAATGCTGGCCACAAATCCGGCTATGCTCTTTAGATCGGCCGGGAAAAGCTCGCCGAGCATCGTGTTCGGGACCAGTACCATCCCGATAAACAGCATTGTGAAAAGCAGCATAGAAAGGATGATGATCCATTCGAGATGCTTTGGATTTAAATCGTATTCCAGTAGTGTGAAGTGTAATGTTAAAAGCGCCGTCGCGGCGATTGCGGAGCTGCAGGACAGCAGCAACAGAAACCTTCTGCCGCACCGATCGATCAGAACCACGCCGATCCAACCGACCACTATACCTGAACACGAGCATGGTGAACTGTATAGATTTGAAAGCGGCGATACAAGAAATAATGGGCAGCTAATGGCTGTTTTCTGATCTCCTAATCGCGCGGCGTTTAAACGACTGCTGGCTGTTTTCGGCAGGAAAGAACGCAGCTTAACCGCGAAACTTTCGACTGATTTAGTCTCATAAGGGTTTTACGAAATAATTCTATG
The DNA here is from genome assembly GCA_910592295.1 of Andrena haemorrhoa. Classification (NCBI taxonomy): domain Eukaryota; kingdom Metazoa; phylum Arthropoda; class Insecta; order Hymenoptera; family Andrenidae; genus Andrena; species Andrena haemorrhoa. Next base: position 11,954,841 of record OU342943.1, read on the forward strand.
AAATACCAATTGCTCCGCAGATAATTACAACCAAGGATGGTTTGATGCACGTCACTTTGGCCTTCGTCACTATGATCTCCTTGTAGAACGTGATGGTGTTGAGGCCACTGAGCTGCATGAAAATGAACAGCAGCACGATCATGATGAACACACGGCGGTTCTTCCTCTCGGTCATCTGCATCAGCTTCCCGTGAAAATTGTGGCCGACGGAGGCATGAACGAAGCGCTCGATGATCGCCAGTTCCTCTTCGACGTTCGACTTTCTGTGGTACCATTGGATGGTCCTCTTCGCCTCCTCCACGTTGTTGTGCATCGCGTTATAATACGGCGATTGCGGCAGACACGGGAATATCGCGAGGTAACAGATAATCAGAATTAAACTGATGACACCGAACCACATCATCGATATCAGAGTGCCCAATATGTTGCCGATCAGCAATCCGATCGGGACTCCATTCACTATCGTGCTGACCAGCGCACCGCGAATGTGCGCCGCCGCTATTTCGCCGATGTAAATCGAAAAACAGCTGAGGTACATTCCGATAGTGATTCCTGCCGGGAGCGGGATTATTTTCAAAGTGGGATAATGTTAGCGACGGAAATACTATACATGTGCGGCGATAAATATCGAGGCGTGAACAGTGAATTACTTACCCGCCAAAATTCTAAACGCATAAAGCCATTCGACCGAATTGGCAACTATTATGAGAATCCAGCCTATCATTATGGGCACTCCCGACATCAAGAGAGCCGTCCTGCTACCAAAATATTCCATTATAACCGCCCCACAAATGGAACCAATAAGGCGTCCAAATGGCAATAAAGAGGCTATCCATGAGGCTTGACTCGCCGTCACGGGAAACGGTGAGTCCTGGCTAGTTAATATCGCGAGGTAAGGGGACGTCCAACCAACGACAAGTCCAATATTCAAAGTTAACAAAATCACTATAGTAAAAATCTTCGATTAATGTTGCGTAAATATATCGTTGGTTTAACGCGAAGGTTCGAAGACACGGTTGTTTGGAACTTTTAGATATACAATGACGAGCGTTAGAATATAAGAATTCATGCTATATTACCTAGAGAAATAGTACTAGCAGCGCATACACAATTGCGTGCTCCCATTGGCGTAACTAGGATTTTTGTCTGGGGAGGGCCAGCTCTCTCTCTCTCTCTCTCTCATATAGGTAGATTTACCTACATTTAGCAGCTTAATTGTAATAGTTTTAATTCATAATTTAACGTAATGAGAACATTATTGTATTTTTTTATTTAGTTGCACTGCATATAGCATTTCGGTCCAAATATTTGTCTCTTTTAAGATAGGATTTTACGAACAAACGAATGTTTTTTACTTATTTCGATAGTTTCTACGGAGGGGCCATTCCGCGTTTTGGGGAGGCCAATTCGCGTTTTGGGGGGGCCTGGCCCACCCGGCCCCCTAACTAATTACGCCAGTGCGTGCTCCTACTTTTAATCGTCTTTGTGTACCCATTGGACTTTGCAGATAGTTGCAATGTTATGAATATGTTCGCTAGCTATTGAAGCCCAAACGAAAGTGTCGAAGAATAGTAAAATTCATAATGTTCCACTGACCTACGACTGTGGCAGCCCACTGTGGCCACACCTGCGTAAAGGCTCCCGAGGGCATAGTTTATTCTTTTTTATTTCCTTGATACTTTTCGTGCGGTCTGTTTCCGTAAATATGTGACGTTCAGCAGCCAAACAATTGTGCATGATTTATTGAAAAGTCCTCGCTGTCACAGATACGAAAATCGCGCACTTCCGTGGACCATATTTCAATCGACGGTCCGCCTTCGCATTGAACAGGCGAATACGCTTGGTCTTGATTCGCCGCTTGTGATCGGTTTCTTTGAAAAGGGATTACAGGGACAGGGCGAGTTTATCTTCGCGGAGAGGACAGTACGGTTAAGTCTGCCGTGGCTGTCATTCGGCCTCAGCTGTCATTGCTCGTTTATTTCTCGCCATCTCGGCGGGGACTTACAATAAACGCTCCCCAGTTACCGTTGGACGGTATTTTCGAGAGTGCAGTCTGGACGTCTCGCGTCGTATCGATCTGGCCACGAAAATATGCGTTTTTGTATCGTTGATAGAAATGGAGGGCTGGATCTCCCGTCCGCGCGCGATTGCATTAAACACGGTATTTATATTTACGAGCTGATTACACTTTACCAATTGTACACCGCAGTTCTCGCCGATTTAATGAATGGGATGAACGCTCCAAAGTTTCACGAGACGGGCGTTTTCATTTTTACGCGCGCTTACGTTGCGCCACCACCACGTACCTACACACGTACTCGAATTTCAAATTCGCAAATTATATTGAACAAGTCTAACAAACTTGTTGATTCTAGGCTCGATTCAGCCTGATGTCTGCCACCTTGCCTATTACACGAATTTATCTCGGCGCCTTGACTCGCGGCATCACGATGTTTGCAATGCCAGTCACGCGTGGGCGAGTTTCTGTTCGTAAATTCAAACAACCGCGTGTCCAAATATAGATCGCAACGCGGCACGGCGAGTTTTTCAATCGTATAATTCCTCTACAAATTGCGCCTTTTAAGTAGGCATTTGGAATCGCCGCGCGCCTTTCAGTTCTTGCCAGTTGAAACTTAAGGATATCCAACGAACGGGGTTGCATAAATTTGCATAGGCACAGGTTGGACGATCAGCGGGGGCGGAGAGGTTGGGTGGTGTCGTTTTCACGGATGGTTAAAATAATTCGTTCCGGGAACGCGAAATGTCCGCGTATTGTTAACAAAGCGCATTCCGGAATGCACTCGACGCACTCGATGCACACTCGGTGCGCGCGCACTCGCAAGAGGTGTGGAATTACACCGGGAAAAACGTTAATACGCCCGCTACTCGGCGCGGCTGGAAATCCTTGCAGCCGAGGCGTGCGTAATATGTTTTTATTTTTGCTCGCGGGACACGGCTGCGTTCTTTTCAACGCGGACGTTGTATCTACCGTGCGTTGCCCCGTTTGCAAAATTCTCTGAAAGGTCACGCGTGATCCCCGTTGCACGCGCAAAGCAACGAGAATTCACGCTCGTACCACGAACTCCCTGTCAGTGTCCTCAACAGTCGTAAATAACGTTAAGTCAGCCAGTTTAGCGTAACGTTTACGTCATATATTCCTCTATGCCTGTTTTTTTTTCCAAGGCAACTGGCAGGCAGGAACGGGAACGCGAAAATGCGGAAGACAAGGGCGAAGACTCAATGCGCCCGGCAGTGACAACTTGGTTCCGAGTTTCCTTTGGAAGTTAAGTCCTATTAGAACGTTCCGTCGATGCAGATCATCGCAGCGGGCTAACTAGAGACGTGTTTCGACACAAGGCTTCGCGCGTTTTCAGGCCGCGGCAGTTATTTGGCGTCCCCGAGGGCAGTCCGGCGCAATCTAGGAACTTCAATATTTGATACATGTGGTCGGTTGTATGGCCGGGTCTTCGAACTAGTTTCGCCCGCGTGACTTGATGACGTGCAAATTGGATTACTTGCCCTCGGGAACCGTATAATTGAATTTGACCAGCTGTGCTCATTATCGAGTATAACTGCGACCCGATCGAAGGTGTGCGGCTCTAGTCGGAGTCGATTGAATCGCTTAAAATTTTGCGAAGACGCCCGCACGCCGTTCGGCTTCGCAACGCTTGCTGTTTGAATTTCACGCGACCGTTTACCTACCGCGTATCTTTCGCGGATGCTCCGCTCGGTTGGTTTATGACGCAACAACACGTGTAGCATCTTTTCTTGTTGTATTCTCTGTACACGGCTTAATCTACTCGAAAGATCGTAAACGATGGCACAGGGGCTTTCGTTGTTAATTGCCCGTTCAGTTTCGGGAACTGCGTGGTTCCAAATGCTTCAGCGACGGTCGAGGGACTCGACAAGACTTTTACGGCACGGAGAAAGCTGCTCCGTTGTCGTACACGGATTACTACTTCCCTTATTCACTTTACGCAGGAAGTTCCGTGTAATTTCGTCAGGCTATGCTCAGCAGTGTCGCTCTATTAATCTCTCCGAAGTGCGCTTTTCATCTTTTACGATGTTCGCTGAACTTCCCGTGGAATATCAAACAATGGAGACGGTGGGATATGTTTTTGCAAAGTGCGTACCTCGTGGAATGTTCAATTCGGTAGTCGTGCCTGAGTTTACCTCCCGGCCAAGTGTCAAGAAAGATAGTAGACAGCGGAGATTGGTTTTATGAACAAATTCGATAACGTACGCCTATAAACATCGCAAATACATTTCACAAACCGAGAGCAGCTCGTAGCTGGCGATGCTCAAGGAAAGGCGTGAGTGTAAGTGGCTGGATTATGTTTTACTCTTAAGCAGATGACGAAACATGGCGGGGAACGGAGACGCGAGTGTAAAGAGGGTTAGAGGCTCATAAACTCGTCGCATATAGATAATACCTGGTACATACTCTATGCTCTTGCAGTCCCGGTTTTCTTGCGGTTTTATCTTAGCCATTCTCTTCGTTCCTCCTTGTCTTCCGTCCTTTTCACGTCGCGTTCATTCTTCTGCTCTCTGCGCAGTCCTCTTCTTCGTCTATTTTATCGACGGGCGAAGGAGGCAAAGATGAACTGACGTACCAGCGAAAGGAGTTCCTGGTGTATAATGTAACGTTTCGAAAGCTATCACTCCCCAAGGTAAAAGGAAGTGGCTGCTCGAACGTTGAAAAGGGCCGAAGGTAAAACCTAGCGGTGGAATAGGTAATGTTAGCGAAACGGGAGAGAGGACATTCTGGCCGTGTGACTTTGCTTCATCTCGTTTCGGTTCCTTCAAGATTTATGAACTCGGCATTGTTTAGTGTTATTTGCATTGATTCACCGATTATTCTCCGAACATCATTTGAATTTTGATACATTGCAATGAACTATTTTTCATCGAAGCAGACAGATTTACCTATCACCTGGATTTTGTTGCTACCCAAGTGCGAAGACGTTCGCGTTTTATCCAGAATTCTGCCAGTACCTACCTTTAATCTCATGTATCGCAGAGGTTTACAACGTCCGTTGGTGGATTAATGGGAATTCTCACGGGACTGGTCTTCCACCTTATGTACAGATCTGTTAGGGATCCACTTTCGAGAGGATTTTATGGTGGATATCGTTTACTTTTGCTGCCAGCGTTTTATTGGATTTTACTATTGTTTGGTGGGAAACGAGAGATTCAGAAGTTGCGCGTTCTTCGCTCGAATTTTGATTTACGGGAACACCTTCCCTTGGTTGTTCCTGCTGTAGAATACACAGAATCTGTGTGATTGCTCTTTGCTTACCCCTGGAGGATAACGTTCCGTCATTGGTGACTGCCGTTCCTAGTGTTTGCACTCTCGGTTTCGGTCTTCTTCAATCTATACTCGCTTTCCGGCGATATCCACCATAAATCCATCGAGTGAGCCGTCCCTGCGTTTACCGAATACACCGGCAGAGAAAATTTCAATTTTCTTACGTGCTGACGCAAGGTGGGATCGATCGAAATGGGGATTTTTCCAGGCGAAATTCTCTAACTAGTAACAACAACGGGGAAGATGTAAAAATCCAAACAGCGTGATGAAATACAAACTTACGCGGGCGAAGTATCTTTTCGAGTTTTCGGGATCAACCGCCCTGTTGTTGTTAGGAATTGTTTGCGTGCAACACTGTGTACACAACCCAACAATGCCTCGACTAATTATATCACGGAAACGCAATGCAGAATAGATATTCGCGCAGGAAACTAAGTAATCGCTTTCATTGTTCAATATAAATTTAATTTCCGTGCTGCGAGAGATAGTAACCGAATGTTCACGCGTGGAGTTAATTATACTTGTTACTAATTAATGAATCATAGAACAATTGTATCATATTCTCCTATTTATTCGCTGGTTACATCACAGCTCACTAAACCGTGTAACGAGGTTAAACGGGATTCGATATTGATACAGAGGTCATATCAAATTCTTAGGCTTCTATGTAAAATTACTATACCCAAATTGGGAAATATTTTTCTTCATTGCCGTGGATAAAAGTGTTCGTGTATTCGGATAGGCAGAGTACACTTTCGCGGATGCATCCATCCGGGTGTGTTGATCGAGCAGTCCTGATTAAATGGACCCCGAGAAAGTAGGGTTTCTCGCGTTCGCAGACTGTCTAGATTCTTCCCAACAAAGGGCAAGAGGGCTACTTGTATCTCATTAATTAGGGGCCAGCGCAGAGGCGCGATTAAATCACTTGCCCGTTGGTCCGTCTTAATTCAGCCCGTGAAATCAGATTGATTCTTCCTGTAAACTGAGCCCGATGTATCGCCGCCTCGCAGCTTAAACTTCGAATAATTAACGCTCTTTGTAATTAAATCCGTAATTAAGTTACGGGGCGCACATCGTTGCCGGCTGAGTCATAAGCCGATTCGCTTCAACTACCCGAGTCAAGGCTGTGATTTCCGATCCTGAAATAATGCCATTCGGAAAGCTGCCTCTGTCACCTCCCAGCATTTAGTGCACGGATTACGTTCACTCGAAATGTTTCTGTAATTCCTTTCTTTATCTCGCGCAAGGTCTCGCGCGAATTTCATCGCTTCTGATGTTAGTTTAACGTTGGCAATGTTGGATACTTCTTCACTTTGTTTATTGATAGTTCCATCAAATATTCGGAGAACTCGTTTATTTTTGCATCGCATTGGGCCGGACACAAAGCGTGCCCGAATTCATACTCCATTAGAAATTTCATTCTTTATAGAGCTCCGTGATGTATTCGGTTCTGTCGAGAATCGAGTATTCGAGGGAACCTTCAAATTGGGTCAGTTTGCTTTTTGCCTTCGACTATGTTCGTCTTCCTTTTTCACGTTAAACCAACAAAGATCCTTCGCCGTCTCATTTACAGCTTTGCCTTCTTTAACAAATACACAAAGTGGAATAAAGACACTCTGGAGATTAACACAGGTTTTACCTGTTAATGTCAGGTCCATGTAGTCTGAGAATTCAAACATATGCCATTTCAGTTTTATAATATATGAAACGACGGCTGAGTAATTACTGTTTTTATTTTTTACTTCTGGGGTCCAGCAAAATTTCATAATCGAACAGTATCAGGCGGATACTTTTTTTTCTATACCGATCGTTCCTTTTTTCTTCCTAGCTGTAACGATGAGTAATAAGGCGTAAAAAGCTATTAGATCTCAGAAGGAGATTCCCCCATCTCGTGCTCGCCTCTTTTTCTTCTTTACCTCTTAAGGGGACTTTCGATGTGAAAGCAGGATTCTTCACCCCAGTCAACGAGAGACGTAAAGCTGAAACGAAGAGAAGTCGGTACCGCGGATGGCTTTCTTCCATCGCCTTCTCGTTTCATGGGATTTTATCTCGTTTTCTTCATCCCGTAATACTTGTTCACGCGGCTCTTCAACCCCACGATAGAGCACAGAAAGGAAGAAAAACAAGGCTGCTCCGTGTTCCTTTTCCACCTCTGTGCGTTTTGTCCTATTGCTCGCGTTCATTAGATCAACGATTACATCAAACAATCGACGTTTAAAACAGATGTTGGTGGCACTCGTAAGACGCAGTCCAATTTTCCCGTGAAATTTTTTAATGTTCGTCCTGCTCGTCGAGTGTTTCGTTTTGCGAAAAGTGTTGCATGCTCGCTTCGGTATCTTTTCATCGTACTGGATCGTCAAGCTTTCATACCTTTGCTTTCACATTCTAACCAAGTCTCTATAACCAGTCAAAACGTTATTCCACTTTACAGCGTGGAACTCAAATAAGAGACCACGTTCTCCTCGTAATGGGCAGAAAGGGAATCGCGAATTTTAATCAGCGGACTGGATAAAAACTACCTTTCTGTTTTTTAACTGAGCTGTTAAAATTCCACCTGCCTCCTTGCATAGATTCAAAATTCCACTGGGAATTGGAGGAAAGGAGACTAGAAATGCTTTAAATCGGCGTGCATTTCGGTGGATGCGCGGCGTCTGACTAAGCGCGGTTCATACCACTTGTCCCTAATATTCACGGCAATGTGAACTGTCATTCATTAGACAGAAGTACACTACTCTACCATAGTCTGCCTCATAAAACTCACCATATCCATTTTCTAGGCACCACGTTGTCGCGCGACGTGATTATTCTGAATTTATATTTGAAACTATATCGCGCAATTAGGTACTGCGCGCGTTATACAATGCCGCGGGAATTTCATTTGGCATTTGGCTTTCCGCGGTTAAAAATTTAACTGACTTTCGCACTCGCGACTGAATACATATTCGAATGGCCGGTTATTAATGCCGAATGTTATTCTCAATGATAGACTGTGTATAATAAATGCAACAATTGTACATATATCTATGCAGATTATTATCGACTGGGGCGATACGTGAAACACGGAGCACGTTAATAGTAAAAGTATTCTGTTTCACAGATTTTATGAAACAGAATAGAAGCAGCCCGTTAATCAAGGGCGCCTACTTGCTCGCTACTAGAAACATTTATCAGCAAAGACACTCGTGCGCCGTAATTTTTTTAGCACCCTTACTTTGACGGAGAAATATAAATGGCGAAGTTATTTTCTAGGTGACCTATATTACAGCTTCCCAATCATAATGTCGTTGAGGGCTATATAGGCGCGTTAGCGGTGGGTGAAACGAGTAGCCGTGCGAATACTTTTTGCGGTGGTTGCGCGTGAGTACATGTACCGGTGGGTGGAAGGATTTCGCGAAGGTAGAGGCGAAGGTAGAGGTCGTAGATGAAGTTGGAGGGATGAAGGAGGGCGGGAGGTGGGGTTGGAAGCTGCGAGGGGCCAGGAGCACAGCGGAGTTCGGGGGTGGTCCGGGGCGAGTCAAGGGGTTGGAAAAGGGGCGACTCCGGCAGTCAGCGGGTTAAAGCCGCTCCGAGCGGGCGTTCTGTCTGCGTTGCCTCTGCCTTCCCGATGTCCCGGCCAAATCCCGTGGAAAAAAGTACTCTGACGGTTGTCCCTGTTAACACGTGATGATCGCGCACCGACACACACCGCGTCGACTGCAGTTCGTGCATCGCGAGTGATAAGTTTCGGCGATTTCGCGAGCGGTGTTTTGGTGCGTTCGGTTGTGTCGCCCCAGTGACTCAGCGGCGCACTGTTATCAAGAGTGTTATCGCTTCTACCGTGACACGTGTTAAATTACGAAATTTATTGTTCACTCTCTGTATACTGAGACGAACGGCAAATCGTGCACCGTCGATTGAACACCGTTCCTGTCGTTCATCCGACATATTTTCGGGGTGCATCGACAACTCGGACCGTTACGCTCGAAGCTGTTTTAATAATTTGTAACGCCTCGCCGAGAACGTTCCCTGTGCACGCTTGAATCTGGTTTCGACGGCGCCGTTGTTTGAAAAACACACTGGATGTTTGATGACTTTTCGGAAATTCTAATGGAAAACTGCGAGAAGCCGACGGCGCTATTATTGGCACGATGTTAATCCCTCGCTGCGAATTGTGTCCGCTGAAAATGTCGCCCCTATAGCGCGGCCAATTTGTCAGAGCATTATTCTACCCGGGCACGGTTTTCAGTTGCCTTCCGGAAAAAGGATCGCGATCTGCCTCCGCGAAGATGCATCCGTAAACATTGCCAGCGCGTGACGCGCGAGTACCGCTCGATAACACGCACCTACGTGATCCTCGCGTAGCGCGACTAATTCGCTTATCAGAATTTGACTTACGAGCGGGCATAAATTATTTACACTGCCATCACGGGAACGATTTATCGTTAGAAGCAGGCGTTCGAGTACTCCTCCGAAACAATGGGCCGAATAATCAATCGGCCCCCTTTTTTAATCTCCGCACTTTGTTCGCGCCGAATCTCAAATGCTCTTACCATTGAAAAATTGAGCTGCTCGGGCGGGCTCGTTCGGCGGGAAATTCCGCGTCGCCGGCAATAACAATAGAGATCGTAGTAGATTTATGTGACTAAAATAACGAGCGCGCCGGGAGCATTATCAACGCTCGTCGGTGTCCTAAGCAATAGCCGTGTGTAAAACGTGGGGTGCAGTGATTCGTATTTTCCCTGAATTTTCTGGAATTAATTTGTGCAGTGGATCGGTAATTCGAGCTCGAACAAGATTCCTGCATCGATAGAACGCCGATTTCGATGTCATTGTCCCGCATGAGTAATGACGCGGCGCGACCTGTAATTATTAATTGCGGATTTGTCGTTCGCGCGCCCTGATTATAAGGCCCGTTTTGCCCAATCCACTCGCTGTTACGTAAGTTAATGTTTACGAAACAGTAGACACACGAGATTCGGTGTTGAGCGGTGATCAACCACCGGTTACCGCCGATTGACTGTTCGAGAGCTTTCGACGACTCCCAATTAACGCCAGTTTTCGTCATAGCTAGAGAAACTTTCCCCAGTCCACCAGTTTCAACCAAACTTTTTACAGTACCGCTGGCTAGTCACTACGAACTTTAAACAGTTGTCGGAATTCACTCGTTAATTACCACTTTTTCATCACGAAAGCTTTTTATATCACCGACCGTAACAGAAAGACAGAGTAGAAGAACTGCGAGAAATTATATTGCCCGTGCGAAATTCTGAAGCGTAACGAATCTAGGGAAATACTCGTACAGTGCCAGGAATTATAATAGTTGAATTAATTCCGAACTAACAAATTCGTATGAATCGCTCGTATCTGATGCTACGATGTTGCAAGCTCTCGATCGCCTGTGATTAAATTCGTAACCGGCTGCGCCGAGAAAATCTCGTAATCGATGCGCGTAATTCGCCGGTACGGCGTGTCATTTCAGCGTCGTTGGATCGGGGAGGACGGAGGGGAAAAAGCTCACTGTAGACGACGCAATTAACTCGTTGACAAGTGTTCGCGTCCGCAAATCAATCGCGTGTCCGGTTCAGGTGAATCGGTCACGTGCGCGTGTTTGGCATCGCGAATGCACTTGGCTTGGACCATTTTCCGTGCAGTTGCATAGCAGTACTCTCGAGCAGATCGTGTTAACCCAGGGCGGAAATCGCGGCCCCGACTGTTTTCCATTCGCGCAAAGCCGGCGTGTCGTTTGTCAGCCGACGAAGGGACAAGATACCTTGCGGTTAAAAATCGTTATCGGGCTTCCGATGCGAAAGGAACGATTTAAGAGCGGCGCCGGGCCCATTCGTTTCATCTGTGACGGTCGAACGCACTTCGATAATAAACTATTCGGACTCGTTGCTCAGCCCGAGCCGCGTACGTCAGGAGATCATTTATCAATCCTGTCGGGTACTGATATCGCGCCCGCTATAATGAAGCAGTCCTTTTACGTGTGATCTTTCAATTGAAAAATCCACGTTCCTCTGTGTGCGTATTTAAGCGGCGTGGTCGGATCCCGAAGCATGTTGAAGAAGCCGTTGTGCTCCAAAAAACGTCTGCTTAATAGAGATTGAACGCGAAATAGGAGTGGCATTACAGGAAACAATGAAATTCGGCTGGTATAGCGTGTATTAGACAGGATGCTTGAAAAAAAGGTTTGCCTCGTCTCGAATCCGGAGCTGGTAGCCGCGTGTAATTTCAGAACGTTGCCAGAAAGAAAGACCGTTGAGAAATTACGCTCCCTAAATAGATCATTCTTCCCGCCTAATTGTATCCCGCGGTAAAAGGACTACACTTAATTTCTTCGCGAGCATTTATCTCGCGCGTTCTCGGCGCCCGCGAGTTCCCGCAGTTGGGTGAAACTGGTGCACACGGTGAAACTGGCTCAAACTACAAATTTCCCTCCCCCGATATCCTGCTTCTCGAATATCCCGAGCGCAGACGGCGCGTAAAGGTAATGAAAAGTTTGCATCGCGGTGGTGCTCGAATCCGCAATTAAAATCGGTCGACGGAAGTCTCCTCGTCAGACAGTGTGCACAGGTCGCTTGAACGGCGTTCCTCGGCGGTGACTGCAAGAGGACGGATCGAAATTCGCTGGCGAAGGCGAAGAACAACGGAACGACGGCATTCTTCGAACGGACTGAGACTTTATTGGTGATCGGTGGTATTTGCCGGCGACAATAACAACGGGCTGGCGCGACGCGAGCCTCGCGTCAATCTGTTCCTCCGCCGCTGAAAAGACGGCTGATCAACGAGAAGTTGATCGATCCCCATCGATCCCTCAGGCCGCACGCATATCCGCCACGGATAAACACGTTGTGTACCCGCACTCCAGTAGTCGCCGGCCATGTACCCGCGTTCTACCGGATGCGGCTGTTCCGGCGACCAGCGGAGGATCGTCGAGTGGATCGGCGAATTGACAGAGGAGGCCCGCTGTTAGGCACAGAGGCCACGGCAACGCTCTCGCGTGCCCCGGTTCGGGGTGTTAATTAGCAGACATGTATGCCCACGTGCACGGTGATAACGGCATGTGCTGTTATCTGCCGACTGTGCTGTACCTCGAGCGATACCGTAAGTTCTTTGTTGTCGCCTTTCGAGCACCACGGCCATATGCCCTTCTTACCAATAGAGATTGTTAGATATTTAGTCGCGTCAAGGAGATTGAAACTAATTCGTCAGGCCTCCCGACATGCGACGATTTGTACCACTCTTCAGGCTCTCCTCCGCTAGAAAATCCAGAACGCGTGTATACACGAATAGGTGGTATCCGTTTCAGCTACTCACGCATACACTCGCTGCTTGCAAACGCTTGCCACTTCGACCTTTACGCGCGCGTGTCTTTACTCCGCGCGCGTTCGAGGGACGTGTAACTCTGTTGCAGAGCTTTTACGCGAAGGGCGTGCACTTGGCGCAGCCTGTAAATCCGTTCCGGGGAAATGTGTTTTGCAGGTGAACAGAAACGATTGTGGCCCTTCCTCGTTTCGTAGCAAGTTTCCTTAAGCGGGCGGGTATATTTCTAGGCGTATTAGTGTGGAGAATGGGAAGATTAGCGTTATTTTAGGGGTAGCCTAGCGCTAAACGAGCGACGATCCGGCGGGATGGGAAGCGACGTAACACGGGGCCCCGAACTTATTTAGGGAAAAGATAGCGAAAGGTTTTGCATAATGAAGCAGTTAAGCTACGGTTCTTCTTTAACCTGGAGACGTTAGCCAGCGCCACGCGGGTAAATGTTGCGGGACGGTAATCGAATAGAACGAGCGGCGAACTGAGCTTGTTTATACCTCCCGTGTAAATTCGCCGAAATTTATTCTTTCTGTGTTAGGTGTCTGCGCGATGGCAGCTCTAATGAAACTTTCCAATATGTTAATCAATTGATACTCTTAAAATATCTAAATTGTTTCGAAATCGTTAACGCTGGAAAAATCAAAAACAGTTTCGTGCTACCTTTAATATCGCAACGGGTAGAATGAAATCAACAGCTGTCGCTGCTTGCACTCTATCGATCGTATATTGTTTTTTAGTTTATCGTTCAGCTGATGGTTTCAATATTGAATTTAAAAAAAGGCAAAAAGCGGAATTCACTGGATTTTGCTGAGTTCCGGCCATTGGCGTGCGATGATTTATTCGATGCTCGTGATTCAATGACACGTGCCACTGCAATGATTAAACTATCGAAAATTCATTTCCGCTAGTCCGTTCAGCGATGTGTCGCCCGAAAAATTGCTGGAAAAGTCAGCTTCCTACGGCCGCCGTGTCGGTGGTTCCGATACAATTTTAAATTAAAGAAACCACGCTAACGCTTAAAGAGAGAGAGGCACGCCAGACTATGGACTAATAAAGAGATAGCCGTGCAGTAATCATTTTCCATTTTGCTTTTACTGTACCAAATTGCAACTTCAACTCCCCTGAAACGAATTTAGTCTCCCCCATTAGAGTTTCACACGTAAACGAAGGTTTAAACGAGATATAATGCAGGCTAGTCTCCCGCAGGAAAAATATTTACCGGAATTATTTACAAAATAGCCAGAGGATGTGATTTTTGCTTTTTACGAGATTTTCAACGGTCGGCAACGGAACTGGGGGCGAAATGGACATTGAGATTATCGCGGTTTCACGCTATGGTTGCTCCAGACCACTGCCGGTGGGCGGAGGATCGTTTTAGCTGTCGCGCGCAGAATGGAGATTAAATTGGCACTGTTTGTACGATCGCCTTCGGGGCCCCCTTGCGCCTCTTCTTTAACATCATTTGCGTATATCGCCGTGAAGGGGAAGGGTAGCGACGGTGCAAGTGAACCTCAAAATTGTTGGAAAATCGTGAATTTTCACGCGTCGTTGGCGATTATAGGGTACGTCTGCGGCCATATTTCTCGATCAAAGAACGAATTAAAGCGAATGAAGGTTCCTGCTGGAATGACAGGACTTATTGGAATCTACTTTTTCATCGCGTTATCTATTGTCGAAGAGGGAATCGATTCGAAGAACATTCCAGCGGCAACCACGGACTCGTATGTTATCTCACAGACATTTCCGGGTAGCGACGATCGTCTGACTAAAGACACTCCGCTGGAATCGTGGTATTATACAGGAACAGATCGCGTCGTGTTGATTCTGCGGATTCGTCGATCTGTCCAATTTTTCATGTCTTCTGATCTTCGCTAGATGATACCGTCGGGTGGTTTATTGAATCTCGACGCGAGATGTCCACCGAGCCGATCAAATTGCGAAAGGAACGTTGAATTTCATGAGATGTACGGTTGGACTTTTAAAGAGGAGGAGGAAGAAAGGATTTAGAATTAATTGGAAAGAATAGGAAGGGCAGCAAGATTTTGGGAATATAAAATTACTTATGAAGATGGCTGGATGCTGTATGGGTTCTTCCTTCGTGTATAGTTCGCGGAATAAGCGTCTTACGGTGTTAGGTATTTTATTGGCGGCATTTTCGATGAGAATACTGCGCGACATTCTTCCGCTGTGCTTAAGAGATGGTAATAAAATCAAGGAAATTGCAGGCGGTACTTCCAGTGGACCCCGGCTTGCTTTGACGATTCCAACTTTAAGTTGCTGCCGTAATTCTGCTATTACATAACCAGAGAGTAACAGCTAGACTCTGGTAATGTAACAGCCGTTATATTTTAATTGCTGTGCTTTAAGTATCGGTAAAGACAAAAGAAAACAAAGTTAATTAAATTACTGGGGTGGTAAAAAGTTCGGTTCCTCCAGTGCTGAAAGCATTAAATAATTTCTGACCCGCAGGTTATCGCTGGAGCTATATGTAAAGGTGGTACACTCCGTTACCTGAAGATGAAATCGTACCTTTACGATGCAAGTTTAAATCATGGTCCAACAATCCCATTGACCGAGAGGCTAATATAGGTCTAGCAAAGATAATGATACCGTTCTACCCTTGTTTGGAAAATTCGTGGTATGCCAACAGGTGTACGTATACCTATGTACACATTTTCAGGTTGTACAACTTTTGTCTGACTTTTTCGGGTTTCTGTTCCTCTTTCATACAGCTACTACTTAGTTAGGCACCGCTGACCCGCCAGTTTGTACTTAGCGGTAACTAATTAATTCCTGCAGACACAATACTGTATGTATTCAACTCGATATCGATTTCGCATCTCAAATTCCATAAATATGAAAATCCCCAAGCACTCTAAGCAACTGTATTTAGCACGATATATTTACATGCTGCAGCCGATGGATATTTTATGCCCCAATAATATGGAACGCCTTGTATTAAATTGCGAGTTCGTGTAGACTGTAGATTGAACGTAGACGGATGGTAGAAGATGCAATTGTAGCCCTGGAAAGTGTACCGTCCTACAGAACAAATGAGTTGGATAATAGGAGAGGAAAAGTAAGAGAGGTGGGAAGGAGGCAGGGAGAAAGACGGAAAGCATCAGGTTGAAAAAGTCGACTGGACGTCATGAATCCGTTCCTCCTTCTCTAGCTGCAGTAACGTACAGAACTTTTGCCGAGAAAAACGTAAAATTTCTCCCTTCTATGTAAAGCGTCGGTTGCTTCTTTTTTTTTCTTCCAACTTCCTTCGTTCCTTGCTTGCTTTCTTCCCTCCCTCTTGCTCTCTTGGCATCGATCTTTTCCATTCATTGCGGGCGTCACATTGAACTCGTTACGACATTACGCAACGTTGCCTGCATTTTCGTGTAAAATGATCAGCAGTTAGACGCGAAGATTATTACGAGAGAGATTGAATTTTCACATTTTATACCGAATTATTGTCAGCTGTAGCATTTTGCATTTGCTGAATGTCTTTACACCGTGATTCCTTGCGAAATAGATCGCCATGAATCTCAGCCAGTCCTTTTTCGACTCTCCCAGAGATTGCTTCTCGAGTATACCAAAAGCTTTTGTCACCGTTCACGAGGGAAATATACGAGCAAAGGTGGCACGGAATATTAAGAAGGGCGGAATTACTTTTTTATCTCGACTTAACGTCGGCCTATCGACCCGTAGGAAATTTATTACCTTTAATTTTTTCTCTTTTCCTCCTTGAGTGGCTGAAGAAGGATTTGATATTTTCTTGCGATTTTTATCCGAGTTGCCGACAAAGAATTACCTTCCGCTTGATGAACACGAACGCTTATTAAATGGACCTCTTTATTCGCGAGGAAGAAGACAGTATGCAATATTCTAGTTTACGACCAAACGCAAGGCTACAGAGAAAAAAGGTTTCTCTCGGGGATAATTAACAAATTCTAACCGGTATATTTCAGCTGATAATTCATTTCACTCATCTTCAATTTCATATAGGTACAGTAGACACTCCTGTTCCGTGTGATATATATCCATGGTGACAATTCGAAAAACGAGGTGGCACGGTTTCGGCGCGTCTCCTAATCACGCCCACATGCATTTCTCCCACGCTGGTGTGTTTTCGCCAGGCGGAAGCAGCCCGGGATCCAATTATCCCGAATTTCCATAACTCCCGGAACTACGGGCCCGATATTCCCTGTACCCCGTAAATTCGTAAAATCTGTATTCCGCTGTTCCCTTGTTTATCTTACGCGGCAGACGCCACCAGCGGTAATATGATGGCCTGGATTAAACGGTGTCTGCGAATTCGCGCAACTTCGCCAACTGATTCGCGTCTAACTTAGTTTCCGTGGCCCCGAACGCAACTTCCGCTCCCGATCCTTTCGGTTAGCCCCGACGGCCCCTGTTCAGTCGAACGCAATTTATAATGCCAGAGGATTATTCGTTACCCGCGTTAATTCCGTCGCACCGATAAACGCTTCATCGGGTCCGTTTTAACGAAGTTTATCCCCCGCTCGAATACCGTCCCATGCCCCCTACCCGCCCCCATGTATTTCCCCCCCCCCCCCCCCGAGGTCGAATTTATGGACGTATTTAGAAGCGCGAGTTTCTTTCGTGTGTGCAGAGCGTATATCCGACAGGATGTTATGGATCATCGGTCACAGGGACGCTTCGCCCACTATTTTTCATGAGCTTGGGAATGACAAGCATCGTTCCATTTGCCTTTTATACGTGGTCTCATAAAGCATGATAAATGCCCAAGTTTGTGCCGTTTCGCCTGTATCCTATTTGCATAAACTTAACCCGTAGAATATTTCCAGCCGATGCTGCGACGGGCACCCGAACGTATTCGTACTGTTTCGTTTTACGTCCTCGGGCATTCGTATGCAGGTTGAGAGGACCTCGAGCGGGATCGTCTTCAAGATTTTAGCCATTCATATCGGGCCCGCAGTGCTCGCTAATTAATCCTTTGAGCATCTGTTATTCTATGCAGCGTTCGCATCAGGGGCTTTCCCCGATGTTATATCGAAGCGAAATGCATTGTTGTTGGAAAGTTTGACGCCGGGAATTACAATTAACGGTGCTCGTTTTTCAGTTCGGGTCGCTCCAGCGAGCGGGTACCAGCGAAATGTAATTTTGGACCAGCGTTCGGCGGTGTTTTAAACATTCCACCGTCAGGGTGGGCTATGGGAAACGTCTCCGAGACACGAGTGCCGTAATTCACTTCGATAATTAGCGTGCTTTAATTAGACGCGCGCGAGGGGACAGGGCGTCCTTTAATTATTGTGTGCGAACTGTGTCACCGGCGCACGTGGTAATGAACGGCGAAAATAATGGTGTAGCAACCGTCTTCGTTGATCCGTTTACTTCACTGTGCTCCCATCTCCCCCACGCACCTTAATACAGACCCGAAATTAACGTCTGAATGAAAGGCTGAATTAATTTCAACATTCCAGGTGTTTGATCAAACCCTGCTCAACTTACTTTTTACACTTACTTTCTCAACTTACTTTCGTGCGAGACACTTCCCTGTTCTACGTTCGCTGCACGACGTGTTTAAGTAGAGTCCTCAACGTCAAGTGTCTTCGAAACTTCTCTAGTTGCAAACTATTCTAGTTAACGGTAATACATTTAACCGATTCATGACCGAGGAAAGAGAGAGAGAGAGAGAGAGAGAGAGAGAGAGAGAGACTTACATTTCCCTAATTTAACGTTATTCCCGTGCAACTCTTATCCGTCTCGAAGCATCTCCTTGCAGTTTCTTTGATTAAAAATCCGGAGGTCGGGAACGTTTCCCAGTTGTGTAGCTTTCTTAATTAAGTCCTTTGAATTCATCCCGCCTCTCGAGGGAGGAGTTTTGAATTTCTCACCGTAAACAGGAGTAATGAAACTCATCTTATGACATGGCGCTTCGGAACGCTGAACACTTTTTACATCGCATTTACAATCCCTGTCAACGGTGCTGGACGAACGCGGAATATGTTTGCCGGCGTTCGGGAACAATTTCGATAGTTACCGAAGATCGAGCACCGGAACGCTTCCTGTGGACGATGCGACGTTATAATTCAAGAGGCAGGGGCCACGTTCGGTGGAATCATAAAGCCGTGATAAATGGCCATAGGTACTTGGCATAGTTTCATCCCCGTTCCGCGAAGCTAGATGACTGGGCCGTTGCCTTCTTATTACACCTGAGAAATTTTCTCCTTGTCCCAGAACCGGGTGCGTTCCAGCGCGCGAAGGTATGCGCAAACATGCTCCACTGGAACTGCATTCTTATTTTTTGGCGCCGAGACGTTGCCAGGTGTGCTTTCCCTCGGAGGGTTCATTTGAAATACCTCCTATCAATACTGGAGAATATTATACTGCGCTGCTATTGTTTTTGCATCACTGTTCCTATCTATAGTCATCGAAGAACGCACTGGAAACAGATATTGAAAGTCTGTATGTAGGATATGATTGATCTACTTTACAGCAGCATCCTTTAGGTTTTAGAATTATTACATTTGAACTAAACTCGTAAGTACATTCTGGCTTGAATCGCTTGAATTCTCAGTCTTTGAATATTCGGACTTTGAATGTTCAGAAGTCGAACTAATTCAGTAATACACTAGCAAACCAAGTTGATATCTAATCGGATGTAATGAATAATAAGGAATCCGTGAAAACACATTTTTCCCCGTTTCGCTACCTTACGGGTTGACTAAGGTAAAATGCTGAATCTTGTTTTTAGGCATTTGTGTGGGTAACCCTTGTAAGTATAAACCAAGTTGATATCTAATAGGGCCTAAGAAATAATAAGGAGTCCGAGAAAACATATTTCACCCCTTTTTACCTCCTTCGGGTTGGAATTTCAGAAAATCCCTTCTTATCGAGCACCTACGTCGTAAAAGGAATATACCCTCCGAATTTCATGTTTCTAGGGTCAGCGGTTTGCGCTTGACGGTGATGAATCAGTGACACAACGATTATATAAGTATAGATAGAAGAAAGAGCACCGTTGTGGTCAAACTTCTGTTAGGATTAGGCGCAAGCTGCGATACCAAGGATCACTATTATTGCTGTATTTTCAATTCTGCTTTTAATCTATACTAACTCAGCAGTACAGGAGAAGCTGTAACTTTAAACGTGAAACGTGACTTCTAATTTGATTAAAGGTAGAGGTTAGCGCGGCTCGTGCAAACTATACGCAGTATGGCCGATAGCTCACGCGATCTAAGCTTGGTTCTACAATATATCTACAATGCATCGTGCGTCGCGTGGAACGCGAATACGTTCTTGTAAAGCGTATCCATATCCGTCTACTTTTTTTTCATTTACGCGCAAAGTGGTTTTCTCGTTTTACGATGTATCCCTGGACGACGTGAAAATGGAACGTACGGGAGGAAACGCTCGCTACATCCACGCACCGAGAGAGCTTTTTTGAAAATCAAAGTGCCACTCTGAGGCTTGTTCCTTCACGCTGTTTTATTAGCAATCTCGTTTGTACCTTCCCCCTTATCTACAACCAAGTGTTAACATAAAGTAATTAGACATTCAAGGTTTAAGGATGAGCTGGTCAATCTGATGTCAGTTTATTTCATTGCATATTATTCGAATTAAGTTTTAGCCAGCTTTACTAGGCACATTATACCCTTGAAGGTGCCATTTAACGTATTTAACCGTAAATGCTCCTGTCTTCGGCATACTTGCTAATTTCCAGTGCCTTCTATAAGGAAATGCCTGTAATTATACTCCGAGAGGCTACAGGTTGCTTTGGAAATACAGCATTTACCAGTAATTGCCCTCTTAGCATGCTCGTTTAAGAGAACGGTTAATGCTAATTATCTCAGTTCGTTGTACACATCCAACTGGTTATCTGAAAAATAATTCTTAAACCAGGGGCATACTTTCTTCAGCCTTTTACACTGGGAAGAAACTTCGTTTTTACTGTTCTACTCGGTAGAAATATGGTAGAACCAATTACTTACGACGATGGGAATATTAGGTTCAAAAACACAACGCGCACTATTTCATTGTATTTTAACATAAGATAACTCAGTAATCGTGTCCTCGAAAACGTCATTCACAAGATGCTCATTAAAGTCAACGCAGTGATGGCTCGACTTTTAGACGATGTCTGAACGTTATGGCTTGCAATTTTAATTGTTTTGTCCTCTTCAGAGCTCCACAGGTTAATTCTCAACTAACCATCTTGGAACGACATTGTTAGGTCATGTAGGATCTAAATATAATAGATTCCGACGAAAGAAAAGTTCGCTGTATTGCAAAGAGGATTTCTTGTGCGACAACAATGGTCGAAAGTGCAGAATAGAATTTTTCATCCCAGGGATTGTTATCCCGAGGAAGCATGTCCGATTTGGAGTGCGTTTTACTTGAAACTAGACGAAAGTGTGCCCGTTGTCCTCTGTTCTTAGCAGAAGTTGCAGAACTCATCGAAGAAGAGCGAGCTGGTCGAGAGTTAGTGGGGGAGACGAACCGGTAGAGTCGTGAAAATTCGCATTATCATCGGACAAGACATTTATATCGGTGTTTGCGACCCGCACCGTAGTTCTATCTGCTACCGTATTGTGCCACGGATAAAAGAAGGTCACTGTCTTTTAGCAAGGAACCGAAAGGAGAGCGTAGGAACGTTTAAGAGCTGATCGATCCTTTTTGTAAGTTCAGGATTCGCTCAGGAAGTAGTACGAATCAACAAGTGCGCCGACCACTCATCCACGACCGTCTGAACTATCCGGAAGGAGATCGTCGAGCTGATCCTCAGGTTTTCAACAATTATTCAGTAGAATCCATTGGTAGATTCTATAGAAACTCCTCTAAATACATGAATTGTTCAAGATGAAATGATTGCCAGTGGTCGCGCTATCAGCGTCCAATATTTAACCGGGATACTAGTTTCTTAACTACCGAACTATTTCCGGACATAATTTCTAACTTCCTCCTCCAGGATATCCCCGGAAGAAATTAACAATGAAATGGAGTAGTTTAAAACACACTCGCGATACTTTCATTCTGACTTCTCCGAGAAACTATTGGCATACCCGAGTTACCTTGTGAATTTCTTCAGAGTGCATATGAAATTCTAAAGCAGTTCTATCTGCTCTTATGGCATTGCTGTTGCCCGTCCGTGCGTCTACGACAGATGCTTCTTACTGCGAACAATGTACGAGGAAACGGCGAGAAAATGGTCTGAAAGTATCCTCCGATTCGTTCCTGCGTTTCAGTTGCTTCTGATTTAAATCTGCTTGATCTTTCAATGCCAGTATATTTAGCCAATATTTCTGTAGAACAGAACACGGCTGAAAGCATTGGAGCGTCATCCTTTCTCGGTAATTCTTTGAAATCAGAATGTCAATATTTTAGCACACCAACGTACCAAGTGTTATAGCTTGCGTCTCAGAGTGCTGAGTAAAGTGTGTTAATTACCAAGATTCTATCTCGGAATGATGTCTGCCGAGAACAAGAAACGATGCGATTTTCACTTGCAAGCTGTCAAGTATCGGGATGTAAAGGCGAATCCTCGGCGCGAGAGTGACTCGTTATTAGCGTTGCTCCAGAAAAGGATTTCACGTGCACAACGTCCGTTTCGCCGTGTGTCGCTGGAAATCAGATGCACCTGCGCAGCTACGTGTCTTTTATTTCTTGCAATTTTATGCATGTCCCTGCTACTCGTTTCTTTGTGCGCGGACCTTTCGCCCTCTCGTGGAAACAAACGCACGGTCCACATTCTGGCGAATGTTACCCAACAGATATTAGTATTTATTTAAATTTAAAATGTCTTCGCGCTAAATCCTCATAAATTATGAAAATTTGTAATTCCGTCCCGCATTCTTTATTCTCACATTAGAAATGTAAAACCACGCGATATTAACACGGAAAATGTAGGTGGATTCGCAATTCGGTAGCTTTTTTCCCCCACACAGCTTTATCACGATTGTTTTCTCTGTTTCATTGCATCACTATGATCTAGATAAATGTTCTTCTTCCTTTCCCTCTCCCATATCAGATTTCACCTTTCAGTAGCGCAACGTTTCATACTGCACTAATATAGGCGCGCTCCTCATTATACCTACTAAAAGGTTCCTGTTTTCAAAGCGAGAGACTACAATACAACGAACATTCATTTAATCTATTCGATACTTGTACTCTACCATTCAAACGGAGATTCAACAGTGGGTACACTGCCATCGATGTGTTTCTACATTCCTTCATTTTTTTACTTTCAGAGGCTCACAGAGCTCTGGAGCTCCTGGAAGACTACCACGCTAAGCTGACAAGGCCCCAGGACAAGCAGCTGCGATTGGCCATCGAGCGTGTCATCCGGATCTTCAAAAGCAGGCTGTTCCAGGCGTTATTGGGTAAGTGGTTAAATTTCACGGAACCTCGGGACCGAGAAATTTTTCTCATAAAATTCATGAAATATCCAAGCCGATCGTGCCGCGACGTTCGATCGGTATCGCGGCTTCCCCGGGCGTTCGAAAATCCGAAATATCCCAGCGATTCGTGGGGGATTCAAAGAGGCGACGGCACCATCCCGTTCTCTATGCTTCACCTCAATCTCATCTTATTTATCGGAACTGGCACGATGCCTCCCGAACGTTTCTCTTGCCATTGTTATTCGACATAAAGCTCGCTTACCGCGCGATTCATTCCGTTCGAATCCCCTCAGACCCGTAGCCAGGCTCGCCTGAAATTTCGACGGAAGCTTTGTAGCGTTCATGGATAAAAAAAACGAGGGAGAAAAAGAAAATAGAGACACTCTCGGGCCTTGTTTCCGCTTGGATTCGAAACCTGGCCCCCGCTGGCGACGGGGAGAGTGCCCTGTGATCTTCGCACACTAACACAGGCATGCGGCCGACGCCGATATCGCCGAAGCGCTTTTAAAGCCCCCGACGTGTTCTTTTATTTCCGGCGCGAGCTCGGTAACCGTCCGCGAGTTACTCCGTAACCAGGATTGTTCTATTCGGCCTGCTCGGTATAATGCTTCCGCATAAAGGAGATTAGTCGGTCGCATCTGCAACTGCGCCAGGGTTGCAGCGAGGTCTGTACGCGGCGCTCCGCCTGTTATCGCTGATAACCCTCTACTCTGTTGCCCCCGGTCCCGTCGTTGACGTGGACAATGGCCGCAAGATTACACGTCATATCAGCGGAACGCTAAGTACTTAACGAGATTAGAGTATCCCGCGAAACACCCGGAATTAACATCTTTCCGCTAAAGTGATTTGAACGCGGAGATACGATTTATGCTTACGGTCACCGCGGCTGATCCTTTTCGAAATATATACTCCTGTTTCTTGTCACATTACCTTCTGTTCTTAGGGAAATCAGTTTGCCAGACTACGGAGCAATTTGCATATTGTAAGAAGGGTGAACTGATTCGTCGATGTCTTGATGACTCGTGGTCATAGATTAGTTTGCTTTAGGTAACTAAGCCGTGCTTTAGTTCACAAAATATTTACGGTTAACCCTTCGTAGTCACACCCCAAGAGCAATTTTCGAGTTCAAATGTCGCGCTTTTACGACTTCCAAAGGGGATTTATCCCCCCAAAAAAATAAAAATTTCGCTTTTTTGCACAATCGTGGAAAATCGCTCTTCTTTAGCTATAAATTTCATCATATCAAAATTTATATTTCTAGAAAAAGACTTTTAGGCCATGATTGTATTAATATTACGAATGTTCAGTTATCACGCAAAAGTTAAAAGATTAAAAAATACAAAAATGGTAACTCAAAAGTGACGCTGGGGTGCAGTGAACCCCATGTATCCAATTAATGATTATAAGGTGTGACCACGGGGGGTTAAATATTGTTACTATGAGGGTTACATAGTCACGATTTAACATGACATTTCAAGTTCTGCTTATTTTGGTACGTACTTTAATGTGGAGAAAGTCGAATTTGGAATATCTCACAATCAGTAGGTGAGTAAGATATTGGTAGATCAAAAGTAAAGAATTATTCTCTGCTGACTGAGAAACAGTTACCAAGACGAATAGGTACAGATTCTACAATAGTTTGTCGTCATTAGATCCTTATAAGGTTAGTGTTGTAATTAACGATTGGACAGAGTTGACTGTACCGTATCGTCGGCCGTCTACGTACCATAGTTTCCTGGTCAATGCCCACAAGATTACGCGTCATATTGGCGACCCTAAGTACGTAACAAGGTTACAATTTAGAACTAAGCATGTAACCATGGTATATGCTCGGAAACTTGGTGGCACAAGTTCAGTCTGGCTCCCGGAAATAATGACCTCGATTGCAATAGAAGCGGAAGCTCAACTTGCCGTTGATTAGCAACGATTGTCTTACATCCTGCCCCACCGTTTTTTCACTGTTCGCATTTCGCGAGATTGTAACTGAACGTGGCTCGAAAATTCTTTGAACCGAGAACCGCGAAGTGCCTTATTCAATTGAACCCTACTGGGACCAACGCAAAGAGAAACGAATGATACTGAAAGCAGTCAGGTGGAATTCTGAGTAACAGGCATCTCGCGCGAACGGGAGAAAGAGTTCAAATTAATTTATTCGGATGCCACGATAATTATTGCACAACGGGCGCGGCTGAAGTTGCAGCTGCAACCAGGCCATCGGGGAATGCCATTCCGCGTGAATTTAATTTCGAATAATTTGGATCTCTTGCACTTGTCAAGTGTCTCACTGTGTCTCACTTTCCGGATAATTGCCATGATAGCAGAGCCTCGTGGTGTGAATACTGCGGCGTTTGTTCTTGACGCTACCCAAGAATTTAATAACGAACGGTGTTAGAATGAAGGGGCTCTTTCCTTTACTTTCGTTAATTTCACCAAAGGCTAGTGACAAAGTCGTGTGGTTTACTCGTGGAACGCGTTCACTTTGGTCAGCAAACGCGAAAGCAGTTCGAGAAGCGATAGGACCATTTAGGGCGACGTTAGTTTCGCGAATACTTCAAGGTCTACGAAGAGGACAAGCCCTCGAGTGGCCTTGGACGAGTGCTCTCAATTTATCGTCCTCTCGCCTTCGGCTGCTTTCACCTCTCTTCGAGTCGTTACCGTCGACATCAGCTTCTTCATAGCTGTCCAAGTGGGTCGCGAATCAGAGGGCCGAGAACTCCGATGCAAATCAAAAAGTGTTTCCCTCACAGTATCGAGTGGTTCAAATGCGGATTGTGTCGTGCGTGGAAAATTGGATGGAAAATTATTTCACTTTAAATAATGAAAGCAGAGACATGTATTTTAATTGTATTTATGTACATGTTTGATAAATTGCATTCCTCGTTTCGGAGGATTCTACTTCCATCCCGTGCTCACGATTTACAGAAAGTGTCCTCTGAAAAATTGCAGCAACTGGCGTTCGGACGTTCGACGTTCCTATTCTCTTACCAATCTCTGAATCCTTCGTTCTTGATAGAAGGATTCGAGACCCAGGATGCAAGGAAACACCTACTCAGGGATCGGTGGTTGTTTATTTCCCGTGAGCTTCATTTTCCTCCTATTTTCTCAAATCCACTAGCTACGGAAAATCCCTACCTGAATCGCATCGATTGGCAGAGCTTGGCTTTCCAAACGTCTAACAGAATTTACGGATAGCAGAGATCAGGACCAACTTGTGGAGTCTGGTGCACACGACTTTGGACTTGCGGAAAGTGATACAGCATACATTAGGATCCAAGGAGCCCGATTTAGATTACTCTCGGACAAGCAAGTTCCGTGTATCAAGTCTGAGGACGTCGAGAAGAGACTTTCCAAGACGTAGAACTTCCGCTGCGTCACGGCATCCATGTGACAACTGACATCCCCTAGATTACCAGCTTATCTGCATCAAGATCCATGACGATGATCACTCATTCCCATGTGTGGTGTCACTTGCATCACAATTTCACGGGGACAGGTTTGTCGACACTGTGCCTTACGTGTCCAAACTTTCGAAGTCGAGTAACACGAATTAAATCGCAACTAAGACGATCGCACTGAATTAATCAGATGACAGTGTCGTATCAAGAGATCCTAATTAGAGGAACCCGGAGGATTTAAAGTTAAATCAAGCCTGTTTATGGAAGGTGGACCGTTTGGAGGTTGGAGGGACTGTAAAGTTGCGACGTTACGTAGCCAGTTAGAGAGAATTTGGTCGAGTGCACCGGCACTCCATGCATTCGAGGGCGTAACTTGGTAGAACATGAACGTAGAACATAGGCACGCAGCCACTATTTTACACCTTGGGTGGCGGATGCGTCGGACGTAACGTTACAAAACACGGCCAGCTGACAAATTTCGCTCGCCTTCACGCACGTGCACCAGTTTCGGCCAGTTTTAGGCAATATTTCCAGGGCAGCGGTTAATTTATTCGCGTGGCGCGAGTCGCAGCTCGTACATTCCAAAAATCGTCCATTATACAGGTGTGAAACAACGTTGTTATCTTTTATTTATAACGGTAACATTCGTTTTAATCCAATCCCGATGTACCTACCTCGCGATTGTATGCAGATCCGCGAGCGCGAATTCGAACAAGCTGTTGGAACAAAATGCGAGGGGACTATGGCTCTAGTTTCGAGAGCTATGAATCGCGAGCTGTTAAAGAATGGATCAATCTTTTAAACGGGAGCGGGGTAATAAATCGAGCAAACTTCATTATTACGTTCGCGACGTTTTAATGCAATTTCTGCGAGGCAGTGAGCGTATTCCGCGGCGCTACTAAATCAGACGTACCTTGTTAACTTCGAAGGAAACTAAGCTCGTTGTCGCGGAACTTGAAAATCAGCTTCTTCTTTTCACTTTGAAATTCAGGTCGGCCGCCGATCGATGGAGAAATTTTTCCCCAACGCCTTCGGAAAGAATTGGGAGTATCGTCTACTTCCGCGTTTCTCTGGAACTACTGGAACTAGATAAGTGGGAAGGAAGTACAGGGACGACGCGAAGGTAACGAGATAAGAAAAAGGAGGAGGACGTAGACCCGCGGCTGTATGGACGAGAATTTTTGCACAGCTGTGGCGAAAAAAGGGAGTATAAATGAATACCAGATTTTCTTCGTATGACAGTGATGAACTTGCATCGTGATTGTTTATTCGAGTGCAAATTCCGATGGGAAGCCGCAAGGTATCGTTAAATTACGCCATCCTTTGCCATTCTGATAAGCCCTTTCTTCTCTTGTTTAAAAAAGCAAACAAAGTCGAGAGATTCCTTCAAACAAACGAAACGCGCGAAGATAACTCCTTCTTTTCACAGCGTGGGTGTTAAAGTGAAATATTACGTTCACGTCTCAACGTGTAACGCGTCGTTCGTGCTCGTCCTACGAAGTGTTGCGCTTGTCCTTCTTTGACAAATCTCCAATCGGCGGTAATAAAAAAACGCACGACGTATATCAGCGTCTAAGAATTTGTTACGCGAACGCGTATTGTACAAATTCTACGCGAAGTTGCCGAGGAAAATGGAACAAGATTCAATGGAAGCTCGATCGAGTAAGCTTTCCCAGAATCAGGTTCCAGCTGTTTTCTCGTGCGAAATTAAGCGGATTTAAAATCAGCATCGATCTTCTTTTCGCGCGCCCTTTTGACCCCGTTACGAACTGCATCCCCTCTGGAACTGCGCCGCGAGATTAAACGCAGGCAGATTGTTGGGGAAAGTCGAGTCCGAATTAAGTAGCCACCATAAAAACCATGATCCAGGACAACGCGTCCGCGACTGGCTTTATTTACGGCGAATCGCTCGTTTTAATTACGATTAATTCCCCATGCACGATGTCTGGCCGTGTCCATTGCCGGGATTTTTTCTATTCCGTGCCGGCCAGCGCGGAAAATCCGATTTATTTCAGGCGTTAGACGCGCTACGGCAGCGCAGAAAATTGCAGCTTCATCTGGCCGGACGATCATTCGCGCTGGAGCTGGAAACTTTTGCGCTCGCCAGGGCGGCGACATTTTGTTGCACGGTAGATGAAAGCGGAAAAGAGAGGAGCAAATTGGCGCGTAAAGGATGGAAAATGAATTTGGCACGCGAGCCTGCAACCGTTATCAACGTCCACGTCACAAAACGCGTCAACTCTTGACACTATTCAGTTTCCCAGCTGCCTTTCGCCCCATCTTTTGATACTTTCCGCGCTGTCGTCGCTTGAAAGTAGCCGCGTATCTAATTGAGAGGTCTGATATTCCATCGAATGCATTAAGGGTGTAGGACACTCCTCGTTTCGGTACTTCGAAATTACTTTACTTATCTGTGGTGGAGCTTCTGTATCTATACCCCGCGTCTTGATATGTTTGCCAAGTATCCACTGCATTGTCAATGACATTTTGACATTTGCATAGGAGAATGGTAGTGTAAAAATTGCTTCGCCGAAAGGATACGTTAAAGTGCGTGGCAATTGTTTAGTTTGCCCTGGACTGTGCAGTGCGAACTGCATAGTTGGAAGTCGGAGTTTGATAGGAAGCCTAGGATTACTTATCGAATTTACATTCCGCGCAGTGAAAGAATTGTATCCCGGAGTAAGGGAGATTCGGTATAAACCGGGGGAGCTGATCGTATTGCTCGGAAAAATTGCATTTTCGACTACACGCCTTTCATTATTGGACCCGATAGCCGTGGATACCGTCGCCGGAATTTTGAAAATCGAAACGCCCGTGTACCTCCATAGACGCTCGGCGCATCTGTGTGCACGTGCCTGAGTGTGCGCTTTCGATCCTCGATCTCGCCCTTCCTTTCTCCCATTTTCTCCAAGGGAGAGATGAGAAAGCCTAGTCGACGATGAATTCAGGCTGATCGATCGCCGTACGACGCTTCTATACCTCAGCACTTTGTGGCGCGGTATTCAATGCAGTCCCTTAATTCACCAGCAAGAAGTGTGTACACTTAGGATGATCCTTTGAAAGTGACCAATGCGATTGTCGTCTGCTAGACGTCTCCATAAATGGAGCTTAATGGAAAGTGAAAAAGAAACGTGTTCCGCTAATGGTACCTTTATATTATTATTTCGGTATAGAAAAAGAACTGTTGCAACCATCAAAATCAAG
The DNA here is from genome assembly GCA_910592295.1 of Andrena haemorrhoa. Lineage (NCBI taxonomy): Eukaryota > Metazoa > Arthropoda > Insecta > Hymenoptera > Andrenidae > Andrena > Andrena haemorrhoa. The sequence goes on from OU342943.1 coordinate 11,984,414, forward strand.
TATTCTTTGCATAATCCATTGCCGTATATATACAGCGACTGATATCTTGATACATTCAATGTTTCTACAGTAGTTAACCGAAGGTTGGTAGCAATAATGGAGAGATGTTTTAATAAAATCACATAGTTTTTTATTTTCTACATGTTTTGAAATTCTTCAATAAGCACTGAATGTGCGTACAACAATCTTCACCGTGGATCTTAACGCGTACTTTGTTTCGTATACGATTCACAATGCACGGTACATATTGCTGCACATGCAGGAGTGTATGCGACCTTACATAACGAACTTTTGTCCCGGGGTCCGTGAATCCATTAATTATCATTGCGGAGTGGCCTTTATTGTCACTGGCTGGCGAGGCTTTGTTTCATGCGCGAAGCCCAGGCTGGCAAAGTAGCTGCAGCTCCCAAAGCTGCAGATGCACCCCTAACTCTTAGCGCGGTCTTTCCGCGAATACGTTTGGATTTTCTCTAAATTGTGTTCATCTGTTGAAACGAGGGTTCACGTCGAAATAGCATATGATAATTAATAAACGCATAAAGGGACATAGCGGGATCATTCCTGTGTGTTTCCTCGATATTTCACTTTCAGATAGCGATTGACACCTTTGAAAATATGTAATAAATTCCTATCGCTCGGTAATATTCCATGATAGTCGACGATAGTGGGGACGTTAAACCACAGGGCGTGTAGCGAGAGTGAGCACGCGTGCCACGTACACGTATTTGTATCGTATTGACGCTAGGATATCTGAGCACTGACGTGTGGGTACGTTTCCCAATAACCTTATTGGTATTGCATACATCGCAATATCCGAATATTGTGGCAAAGTACAGGCTCCCATTGCGAAAGCTATCTATCCGCGTACATACGATGGGATACGCATGTTTTGCAGTTACCGTTTTACCCCGTTTCGTTCCACGTTCCACCAGCTTCACTTTTTTTGTTCATTTCACGAGTACGCTTACAAGTTTTGCAATCCAAATTTCCACTTCGAATATGCGTGAAAAAGATGTATTTCCCTCATGCACAGTCGTGTTTGCACTTTCGTGACTCGAACGTTAATGTTTGATATGGTAGCTACACTGATTCGCTGACTTCTCGCTGAGCTAGTGCATAACATACCACGCATGTATATTGAGCACGCTTTGTGCCCTCCACTATTTATGATTGACTCGTTCTACTAAATTCTGTAAGCCTGTAATCCCCGAATTATTTTGAGCAGAGCACTTTCAACATTCGTGCATGCTGAATGTATAATAACAGGAGATATGATATTCTAATACCGAATTAGATCTTACAAGGGAACATATCGAACCCGCACGCGCCGATTTTAATGAGACTCTGCAGATTTGCAGAATGGTGAAACATATTTGACACGTAATTTTTCTTATCGGCAGTCATCCATGTTGAAGGGGTGAAAAGAGCCCCTGAAGTTGGGGGGCGAAAACATTTTCTGAAATTTTCTAAAAACCGAGCAGGGGGCTAGATTCGCCTTTAAAAGACTCACACTTTAAAGAAAAAGATTTGTCCCAAGCCTAATAGTTATCGAGATATTCCAGAAAATATGTATTCTACCCCCAAATTTAGCGGCTCTTTTCACCATTTCAACATGCACGATTGCGGATGACAAAAAATATGTGTTAAATATTTTTCACTATTCTGCAAATGTGCAGTCTTATCAAAATCGGCGCGTGCGGGTTCGATATGCTCCCTTGTTAGTTAAGGACAATATATTATATTGTGAAAGAGATTGGTGCTGCGTATTGAGTAGTTCTCTGTGCCAGATTGTTCAACCGTAAATCCATCTTACGTAGTGACTTTTATTTTGAAAAAGAACCTCACCACTGCAACAAGATCGTTAGTGTCGAGTTCTCGTGCTCGTAGAATCGCCATCGGTCCCCGACGATCGCTCAACGGCGGAAGGTTGCCCGTGTCGACTGGGCGGGACGATTTGAAATTCAAAGCACGACCAGGCACTGTTGTAAGATCGTTAACCGAATACCGCGATCGTTGCTGCGGGTGCAGTCGCCGCAGTTGTTACGATGGTGGCCAATTTCTCTCGTTTTCCCTCGGAATCGCTCCCATTCGTCGGGTCGTGTCGCACATGTGAATCCGATTCGTCGCCATAAACTTGGCCGTTAGTCGCATCGTCGCAATTTTCGGCCATTCCTCCCCCTTTCGGCAACCACCGTGCCCGAAGAAAAATTGCGACATTACGATTTCTATAAATCCCGTTCGAATAATTCTCCCCGCATGGTGGTCGTTGCAGAACGTTTCGCCTGGAACTGCTTCGCTCGACATCCCACTGTGACTGGTCGCAGTTGACTCTTTGCTCTCATATGTGGAAGGATCGTTAAGATCCTTCTTCCATTTCACTCACTTCCCAAGAAAGTGATGTATTCTTAATACATAACCAATACGCGTTCCTTCACAAGCTTCTTCATCGTCAGTTTTATTTTTCCCAGCGATTTGGTGTTAGGTATACAGGCAACAGTGATCAAAAGTAATTCAATCGACGAGTATACGCCTAATTAGTTTAAAGATTTTGTTTGCAAGGAGCACCCGAGAAACTCGAGGAAGAACAATAAGCCACCGCGAAGTAAGATGAACCTGGAGGAACGGGACAATATGCAAATGAAATCAAAGCTGATGACGGGGTGCAAGCAAAGCTTCTATGTACAATCTAGAATTGTATCACGTAATTCAGTCTCTATACGGTATAACGACAACGTGCAATTGAACAGCGAACTTCCGTTCTGATTATTTACTGGGAAAGTTGGCTTTAGCTAACCAGCAACGGGAGTTATTATTCTCGACGAAAACATTGCTGCCCTGCAGTTAATTGCAGCTCCGTTTCCCGACACCGCGATGGAATATCTAGAAACGCAGTAGCGTCTCGAAGTATATGTTTCGAGGCCCTGTACATGTCAACTGTCGCTACCGCTACCATTTACTCGTCGCCCGGCTAATCCAACCTTACCTGAAACTTATTTCATTAATATCTCATCCTGCCTGCAATATTTCCTAAATTTGAAAGCATTTTTCTCACGTAAACCGCGTATAAGCTTTCGAATAAGACCAAATTCAATAAAATCGGTCTACGCATGACAGAGATAATGATATCGCAGTTGGAAAGCACCCTTATGTACTTGCAGCTCATTTTGATTTCACATCTATTTTTTATTTTGTACTTATTATTATCTTATATTTTTTGCGATTTATTTGATTTCGTGTACTTGGCGTAATTTTTCTACTTTTTTGAAGTTTCTTTATTGGGATTATACGTCCGCGAGAATGCATCGATGGTTCCTCGTTTTTCAAATTTAACGAGTGTCTCCGTCAAAGATGTCTCACCGTGTCGGTGCTTCATTTTACGTGACAAATGCATCGTATTAATTCTGGTTATAATTGCAAGCAACGGACTTTATCGCTTTTCCGCGTTATTAACGCGACGCGTCTGTCTTGTACACGCGCAGATAACGTTTTCAGAAGCGCGAGAGAGCGAAGGAAATTTGACCAATCGTTTCTCTCCCAATTAATAACGGTTTCCCCCTGGTCAAAGAACACTTTTGACGAAAGTTTGTACGAGACTCATGGAACTTTATTTAGCACAAGTTAAATTAAGTACAATCTCTACATTCTACAATGGCCGCGTCAAGTACAAAATTACTGGCTGGATGAAAATCGCTGGCGAGTTTTCAATAGAGGTCGTGCGTATGCTTCAGTTGGGGTTAATTAGTTTAGTGGGTCTACGAAATGTGCAAGAAAAGCAACGTGGAAATCTCTGTGCACTTTTTGTTCCGAAGTTCAATTGAACGTGACACTGGTGATTTTAATAAAAACTATTACTAAATAGTAATTGAGAATCCAAACTGTTCCATACGGCCATTTAAATATGCTTCAGGAGCTCAAACAGTTAACACGATGACGTAATTAACACTGCTATCAAGTGAATTATGAAACTAAAAGTTTGATGTAGCGGAAATTGAATAACCTCGAGAAGTAAGCTAATAAAATTCGTTCGTTAAAGCATCTCCGCCATGTCGCTCATTAAACTGTAAAACTACTTAAATCATTCAAAAGAGTGAAAAGTTTGCCAGATTATTTTCTCGTTCGTAGTCGTCTAATTTACAATTCTCACTGTCGTCTAATACCTTCGATGTCTGCAACAATACTCCTTTTAACACCATTACTCCTGCACAAACGCATGGTGGCTGCTAGAAATATTACACGGTGGCATTGCACCCTTTTACATGGCGCTTTCAGATCGATCCCTTTTACCGACCGCAACAAAGAACCTTTGTATCGAGCACGATACATGATGGCTTTCCACCCTGTTCCTTTTTATCCCGAAACTACGGATGCTGACTGCATCTCATTATCTATCATTATGCGCGATCAGAAACGCGCATGCATACTCGACAGCACGTGAAATTTATCGACATTTGGGTCACCGTATCTTCTTCAAGAGATAGTCGCGCGTTCGTTCCTCCCCGTGAAAACCTTCAGTAACTTCCACTATCAAGCTTCACCCCATTTTCGTTCAATCAATCACTGTCAGATGGAAAGAAATACGTAGACACGCTTAGAATAAAATGGTTCCTAATCCAGGTTCAGTGAAATTCAGGCCAAGCGAAACGAACGACCGGCACAGCTGAGCCGCGTGACTTTTAGGTGGATCAAAAAATTCAGATCACGGAGTGCTCCGCCAGAAACTAGCACCGTGAAATTTCAATTTCTTTCTGGAGACTGCCGGCCGCAAATTTTGCCAAGTTCTCGATCTTATCCTTCGGCGAAGTTACGAGAGACCGCGCCTAGCTGAGCTGCGCGCCCTGAGACCCTAAGGAACCCATAAAACTATGCAAATGTATCTCTCGCGCACGTGAGTGGCCGTTAAGTGATTTACTTGTTTAATAATCTCCATTGAGCAGAGGAATTTATGCCTCATTTGCGTAATGCACGACGACGTTGTCCCCGTTGACGCGGCGGGCGTCGAGAACCCCGACGGCCCGCAGGCAACCATTAACAACTTGCTAGGAACTTGTTACGTCGTACGGGCAATGAGTCTAACGTGGAGACTTGCCATGAATACCGGGCGGCATTTTCAGGGCTCGATTTTCGAATATAATGGCCTCGCGCCCTATCGACCGCCCTTTCTACACAGGATGTCCCGCTTCCATCGATCGACGCCGAGAAAACGACTCTGAGCGGTTAAAATTTTCACCTTCGATCATAGGTAGACGTGCTGACGAGTTTGCCGATAGATTCTGAGTAAAAGACGCTCGATCAAGTGTTCTTCTTGTACGTCTTCCATGATAGAAGTTTAGGGAAATTTTAGATCAATTGAGAACCGTGTAGCAAGAGGGAGTGCCACTTCATTTTTGACAGTTTTTGAGTTATGACGCATAATGTGTGTGAACAATTTTATATCGTTTTGTGCACCTTTGATGGATATCCGTTAACAAATGAGCGATTTATTGCAAATTTTGAACCTGTTTTGTGCATTATTCTTGTTTTGGGCGGCGCCAGATTTTAAAAATTTGCCAAAATAGGAATGAAAACGTATCAACTCAATAACTACTACTTATTGTGTGAAAATATATATTTTTCAAGTAGCGTTCTCTTTTTTTTAATGTTGAGTTAAAGCAATAATTTTATAAACTAATTTATTCGAAGTTGGTAAAGATGGAGCTGCACTTCTCTTCCTGCAAGGTCCTCAATTCTGTAGGCGTCCTTCTCACTTGTCCCTCATTTGAATTTCACGTTGAGTGCATCTGGATTTTATTCCCATTTGACATCTGTTTTACATGGGACTGAAGCAAACGGCGGATAAGCTGGCGATAGCAATAGAATAAGGGGAAACACTGGGATCGGAATTAGATATGAAGCGACCGATACACGGGGAAGCATAAATACGAATTGAAATTGAGAGAAATCAAGGGAAAGCGAGTTCGAGATAGGTCAAACGGGAATTCGAAAGGGTACTTTCCGCGGAAACCCTTTCTCGGACGAAGGGTGTATTGCGAGGCTTCTCTGCGGTGTATTTTCAGACCTTTGACGCTGTTGCCTTAATTTTAAACCGGCGCTACTTCAGCCTTTCATAAACTCTGTTTGTTTTCGACGGCTTTAAATTCGAACCCCTTCAACTTGAATCGCAGCGCCCAGAACTCAAAGGAACACCAAGAGACGGCAGGGCGGAGGGATAGTTTCAGAGTACACCGCGCCACTTAAGCAACACGAGTTCTACCGTAACTGAGTTCACAGTCACGATCACGAGCACTTTTTCCCGTAACAAAATTTTAATGATGCCGCATTTTCAAGACGCTCTTCTTCTAAGTTCTGGCAGCGGAGTGACGCTAGTTTCAAGAACAGCTGTTGGTATCCTCATTGAATTATTTTACACGGCAAATGATCACCGCTGTTTTTTTAGTGGGCGAGCTCAACTGCATGAATGTTGAAGAGAACACGCTAACATAGAGTGTTCTGTATTCGTTCAATGAAACACGTTGGTACACAGTATTTCGTTCACTTTAATATTTCGTGCTTCGTGTTTCGTAACCATTTGATAACTCACTCTATTTTTATTCTTCAGCGTTCACTGTAAATCTAGGAAGTGTACTTAGACATTGTGTTCGCTGGGTAAAGTTAGAGTGGAAGCTGGTTATTTGTGTGGACGGTGCGTGCACAGAAGTCAGTGTCTTGTCGCGATGCATGTATCACGGACATCCTGTCATGGTACTCGCGTACTAGCTGCGTAACATGGTACATGGCCATGCAGACAACCAGTAGCCACGCAGAGTAGGTATCAAGTCATGTGGCATTTCATTCGCCAGCTTGTTATAAACTCGATTACCGTGTAACTTATGCTACATCCTACCTAATCATGTATGTAATATTATGTGTGATGTCTGACTAGTCGTTGTCCGTATCTACTTACACCTCTACGGCCACGAACTATCACGTTTACTTCTCGCGCACAGTTATGCGTTAAATTTATGTAGTTACTACGATTAATTAATTATTTCTCTGTTTAGTATGATCCCCGCGGAATTTGTTTCATTATTATTACGATCCGCTGAATTGTGCAGGGATGATTTATGCCCGCGGATCTCGTGGAAAATGGACCACTTTGAATTAATTACACTTACCATTTATTCATTCTTTATCTTCGATAAATAAAGTAATAATAATACCAGGAATATTGCTTTTAACAAGCTAATTAGACAGCATTACTAAAACACCCCTCTTTCTCGTATCAAGTCTCGTGAGCTATTTATATTTGAAACAATCAGTTCCATCGGAGACCATGGAATAACACAAAGTTCGGAGTGGCAGTCCATTACTTCGAACAACACGGATCGTGCGTTGTTTCGTTGGCGGGAAAGATTAACAAGGATCACGCGATGTCAACCTAGTACCATATCACATCCTCGTGGCAGCAACATTCTCTTCCAAGCACGCGCACGAGCTGGGTGCCTGCCTCGTTTCTCTTTTAACGTCCGACAAATTCGATAATTCTCGGAGCAGCGCGTTGAAGAATGAATAGCGAGGGGAGAAAGGCACGCAATATAAGAGAAAAACGCGCGAGGAACAGTTCTAGTTGCCATCGCGGTGACGCTGTCTAGTGCTTCCGTCGGCCAGAGCAGTAAATGGACTCGGATCCATCGGACTTGCACATCGAAGAGCAAGGGGGGTGTGACGGAACGGTTGAAGCTGCTAGACGCCGTAGGAAGGGCTTGTGAAATATTGCCTCCGGATTCTGCATCCGCTGGCTCGCCTGCCTTCCACCCCTTTCCAACCCCTTTTGAACGCCTCCTTCCCGCCGAGGACCCTCTCTTCGATACGAAACCAGAAGTTAAACGTCGTCGCGTTTATTTCGCGTTGACGTTGCCACCCCTTATCCTCGAGTTCTCTTCCTCTTCACATTTCATACTGCACCCCCCCCCAACCTTCGCCCCTCCTACACCATCCCTTTCCCTCATGCCGTTTCTAACGGTGTACCCAGCGTAGCTTTCGTACGCGAAACGCCTCATACCTCGAGCTTTTTATTTAAGAAATTTGAGCGCACCATTTATCCGTGTGGCAGCCCTGTCGGCTGCAGCAAAGTGTTCTGAAACTGGAGGCATTAAAGTTTGAATGCTAAGCTTCAACAGAAGGTTTGATATTCAAAGAGACCATCTGGCTGAAAATATCACCACATCAGGATGCATTTCTGCAGCATGCAGGGGGCAGCAAATAGAGATCGTTATGTGAATCGTCGAAATTAATTTCTCATTGGCGTCGTACTTCATAATGCGATATTAATGCACAATGTACGGTTCTATGCTTCTGTGTAGATTATTTAAGGGTTCCAAAGGAGATTGAGTTAAGATAACTTCGATCGCGAATACGTTTCAGAAAATTTCCTGCGTTTGAGATAGCGTTAATTTAACGAACGCGTAAAGCCAGCTATTAGCGAGGTGTAACGTTTCTAAAGTAAACTGGCAAGTACTCGTTTCCTCCTCGTTTTTTGCCCCGGTCGCCCTTGTAATTAGCATCGCCGTGTAGTTGGGTAAAACCGAACCACCTGAAGTTTCATCGGCAAAGTGAAAAAGCTTAAATAGAAGCGGGGAAGGAGAGTATCGACATCGATTGCACGGCGAACAGCGAGAGAGGGAACGAAAGTTGGACGCTTTCGACTGTTCTACCAATTGTCCATTTAATTGGCTCAGCCTCTATAACTCTTTTTTGATCTACTACCGCCTAACTGCAGTTTCGTTTAACCTGAACTCTTCGAATGAATTGAACGCGGTCGTTATTGCACTCTTTTCAATTGATTTCGATAACATCCGCAGATTTTTGGCGGACAGGAATTGTCTTTCGGCGTTTATCAATGTAAAAACAGATATTCCGTCGGAGCAGCTTGTCTCCTTTGCGCAGTACATTCTGCGGCGAACTAGTTAAGGCACAGACGCGCGGCGACTTTGCTGGAAGAAAATACCGGCACTGGTTGTCCCACAATTTTCCCTGAGTTACATGAGAGCTTACTGTCCTTCCACGTCGTTTCGCTGGGCGGTTTTCTTAACCCCGCAGGAAACTGTGTAATCGAAAGTCGGTGGATTAAACCGCCGTCCCTCGTAACACAGGCACACATGGACGAAGATTGCTTGCAGATTTCCCCGTGCCAGACCACGAACTAATCAAACTTTCTCGATCTGTTCTTCGACTTTCGATGGCAGCTTGTTTTTCCAGTCGGGTCTAGTCGCTGATCGCTCTGTAGTAGTACATTATACGCGGTCCACAATCTCCGCGTCGTGCAATTACCGTTTGGGATCCTTCGAGATCGGAATCTTTTTTCTTGACCCGAAGCGCAACGTCAATTCGCTCCGCTAGCCAGAAACATATTTCTCCACGGACACGTACCTTGATCCGAATTTATCAAAAGGTTTTTGGGAGTTCGAAGAAAGTTAATTACTTTGTGGGAATAAATGAGCGTGGCTTCATTCCGCCTTTTCCTCCTTCGCCGATGAAAGATCTTTCTCCATTTATCTCCTGGAAAGTCACCGGACTCGAGTTTCTTTCCAGTACGTTTCTTAATACAATCGCGATTTAATACGTTTCTTTCTCGTCTCGACTTCTCTCAGATTTCGTCGGCGTGGGAGGCGGCGCAAGATTCAATTCCTCCCCTCCGTCTTCAGTTTTTCATTATCCAGAAGTTGAGCAATTTTTCTCGACTAGTAAGTATGGATTCCTGCGTTCCTGATGTTCGCTTCTTTCGCGCGCGGTAAGAAATAATTAATGTAATTCAACATTTTAAATACACCCCTCGCATTCATAATTGTACGCGGAGCTGTTGGCTTTTCAGCGCTTTCTTCGGAACCGAGGCGGCTGTGAAATAACATATTTCAAAATGAGAAAAGCGTAATTAGGGGAGATATGGGGATTAAAAAGTAATAGGATGCGGGAGGCGGAAACTACGACCTCGGTGCATAAAACCATAGACGTTAAAAGTAATATTGATGCATAATAGCGGTTGCTGGATTAGTTTCGCTCATGGGGCCACGTTTATGAGCGCTGATAAAACCCTTCCTTCACACCGTATTATTCATTCCGTGCGCGCGAGACGGCTGGTAAAGAAACGATTTAGCAATGTCACGCTGAATAGTTGTCGTAATAAAATATTAAGCCCCGTCGGAATTAATTTGTATAATTCTGACGATACAGTTCCAGCTTATTAAAACGGAGCGTAGAAGATAAAGTATGCGGTGAATGAATTTAATCGTTTGATCGTCAAATTAGAAAACTTTCACTTTCAATTCAAAGTAGGTAGTATACGAAACTCATGTGTCCTCTCGAATAAGAATTAATTTTCACTTCATGCACCTTCATTGTTTAACCTGCAATGGACAAAAATGTAAAATTGTAACGCGTGCTTTAAACTATTCACGGCGGTTCGAGATGTGCAAAATTTTCCACGGAAATGTGTTTTACTTCTGTAAATATGGAGCACGCGGAGAAAGGGACGAACTGCATCGAATTTCGATACCCTCGAAAATTCAATTCGGTCAACACGTTTGCCGTATAATATTTCAACGTGTGCGCGAATCTGTGCGCAATTTCCCTTTAGAATATAAACGACAGAAATCATTAACGAGACCGACAGTAACGTAACAAAGATTAAGTGGCCGGAGCGTTCGTGAAAGATAAACTTTCTCTTCGAGAACATTACATTGCTCGTTGATTGATTCTGATATACACGTACCTATCGTCACGAGCACAGGATGTGCGTGCTAGACAAATGTTTTGAAAATCTACGATCGTGAATTATTCAATGCACCTGTCAGTTGAAGGTTCTCGAAAAGAACGAAAAAACTTGTTCCTCGCAGTTGAATAATATATTTCCCATTCTTGGCTGCAGTTACCCGCCACACTCTGCTCCAACTAGTAGAACAGTTCGACTGAAAATGCTTGAAGCTTTCAGGGTTCGAGAATTTTCTTCTTGTTAGACAATAATCATCTGAATCATGCTGTTCGGTAGTCTTCGCTAACTAAAAACCTGTAGGTATGTTGTACGAACAAGTTGCTTGTCGTTACATCGCGAATTTTTGCCAAACATATTGTATACAGCGCGCGGTGTGCTCCAATGCTACAATGGTTCCAGAAAAGAAAAGATGAGAAAATCGATACGAGCGTGAACGCACAGCAACCCTTTCCCTCCCCCAGCTATCTGTCGTTTGATCACAGCTATGATTACACTACCCGCTGTAGTAGTCTCTTTGATATCACGTTCATTGCTTTCTCGGGGTTTTCTTGCTGAAACTTCCCCCGCATTTTCTGTGCCGTTTATCAAAGCGCGATCGGCCCGCGTGCACGCTGGGGACGCGGACGAGGAAGCCTGGAGAAAACTGGATAAACACGAATAAGTGGGTTTGACGTTTACGCGCGGGCCAACTTTTCCACAGCAAAGAGATATTAGACTTTAAATGATGGCATTAGAACTTGACTCGCTCGAGACTAATACGATCTATAATTTACACTTTGCGACGAAACTTCGCCAGCATCCACGCGCGCCAGCAAAACTGCGGTTCACGCGGCGGATCGCTTTCGGCGAACGATAAATAATCACAGAACCAGTAATTACTTAACGTACTCCTCCCCGCCACCCGGTTGTGTGTTGCTTAAAATAATTTTGATCCCGCGTCGGCAGAGTGAATCGCACGTCAGAAAGTTGTTTACGCTCCGCGCGATATTTGCCTTTCGTTGATTTACGCCCGGTAAAAAGTTGGCGAGTATGTGCCATTTTGGTCTGCAGTTTGAAACAAACAAGTCGTCCGAGGGATCATCCGTAAGCGAGACAAAGACTCGAAAGTGGAGTGGAAGTTTCACGGGAATCCTTTCCGAGATGTTAAACCTTTCATGAATATCATTTCGTAGCTGCGGCCCTGCGTTCTATTTGGATCGCCATGCTGGTAAAATGCAACAAATTTCTCTGAATGTCTCAAGATTTTCTTGGAGTCATTATTTCTCTCTCCTTTTCCCTTCCCTTCTGGGCCATTCTTCGCCTGTAATTATACGTTCTCCTTTCCTATCGACTCTCTTTTCACCGAATTCTTCTCCGTCGTTTCATTATCCGACATCTCGTCATTGTCTTCCTCCCGTCGTCGTGTTCCTTAATTGCTGATCTCTTTGCCATCTGGGTCAGAAACGATCATCCCAGCGACCCTTACTTTCCTAGGACAAGTTTCCATTCATCGGCGCATCGTACAGATGCTCAATGATAGGATTGTGGGAAATAAACAATTAATTGGAATCGTTATAAATAATTTTCTTCTTGGGCATCTGCTGGGGCTTCTGAACTTCGATAGACTCTTATTTCATAGATAATGAGACGAATCGTGCTGAGATCTGAACGGTGACTGGAAATATTGATTTCGTATCCTTTTACTCTTTAATTCGGTGTGACTAAAGATATGCAAAGTTGTAAAACTTTCACAACAAATCTTAACCAACTTACCAATCACGGTTCTGCTTCTGATTTTAGGGGACCGTCCGGTCAAAGCGCTCGAAAAATAAGCGACTTTTATGAATTTCTTACAAGAAGACGGCGCCTAGAAAATGCATCAAGACCGAAAACATGAAACAAGGATTTGTTTGCACCGTAACGGGTGTAGGGCAAAGAGTACAATGGTTGGCCACTTAAGCAAGAGTGTCACATAAATAATGAATTATAAATGTGAATTTAGTAAATTTGAAATGGAAATCAATATAAATAAGTACGAAAAACCCCTAACAATCTGAAAATAAATAGAGTTTATAAAAAAAAATCAAGAATGTATGAAAATATACAAAAAATGTGTTTCCTACGAAGAAATATAGTTATTGGCATGTTCAAGAGAGTAATTGTCCAATCGGTTCGACAGTGATTGGCCGCTATTTGACACATAATATAACCTAAAAGAAAATGTTACCTGATTTGGTGATAGAAATAAGATTAAAATTATACAATAAAAGTGGATATATGTTATTATATATGTATTTGTTGTGTTTGTTTCTGTTTTTAACAGGGGGCTAATTACTGTTTCACCATTAACATGGTTAGAAAAACTCACTGGCCGCCCGGCCAATTACTGTCATTCAACATTATTCAAATGACAGTTGTTGGCCCCCGGTATTTTTCATAATATATGTATAATTTTAATAAATCAATAATTCTTTTATAAAATTTCAACTTTTATTTTTCGATATATATCGAATGTGAGAAATATACACATCATAAATACATTAAACTATTCGCAAACTTTCAACTGTACTCTTATGGTTTTTTGATTAAATGGCTGTAATTTCCAAGTTTCAAAGCCGAGTCATCCTATTTGCTTTTATATATAATCACAGTATATAATGAGTGGAGAAATATTGATTACATCCGAAGCAAGAAAGTACAAGGAATATGAATATGTTCATTAAAAAAAGGCATAACATTGGTATTTCTTTATATTCATTTATTTCTCAAAATAAGGCCAATCACTGCCAGGTGGCCAACCACTGTACTCTTTACCCCTATTAATAATAACCAACAACATTTTTTAGGATATGTTATAACCTCTTCTCGTAAAAGAATCATAAAAATCACTTATTTTTTGAGTGTTTTAATCGGAGGGACCCCTTAAGTGTACTAAGTACCTATCTATATGTAGGTGGTCGTTTTTGTCGAGAATCAAGCATTTCTTTTTTACTTAATTACAGAGAAATAAATTGAAGCAGAGGAAAACGACTGCCTACTTAAGTAGTAACCTTAAAGAAAGACAGAATCTATTTTTCCGAATGGCGGGTCGTTTTCTACAATCGTCGACGGTTTATTCTTAACAGGCTATCGATTCACGTCCTTGCGCTCGAACGGGCAAAGGTTATTTTCAGAGATGCGTGTATTGAAAGTATAGTTGAAAATTAACCGACCTTGCTACTCGTTGATCACGAGCAGGTTCGACGAAAGGTCGAGCGATCGATCATTCGCGAGCGTACTGGCTCGCTCCCTTGTCGCTCAAATTACGCCGAACTGTAAAAACTCCCCGAGCGATGAGGTGACACGCGTCCCAGGAATCGATTGCGCGCTTCTCGGGGCTAATTTTCGGCCCTGTTCGATCATCCCGTAATCTCTGGCCATCGAGCAACTTCACGAACCCACGGCTCTCTCCTGAACTCCGCGTCGGCCGCTACCTCGCAATTTCACCTCGCCGCGTAAACTTCGATAACGCGATTATTGTCCTACAGTGGCGAAACTCCTCTCGTTACCACCCTCTATTGAATCATTCTCAGTCATCGAGTAACCCGAGCCCCCCCGTCTAGTCATAATTCAGAAACCTTGCCGGTGCCTCGAAGCCTCCTCTGAGAAAAAAGCGCGCCCCGCTCGATTCACGGCGAAGCGCGCTGTAATCGCATAACGGCGGATATCGAGGAAAACGAATCGACGATTTGCCATTGGATTTCGTTTCAATAAAAATTGCGTCGTTATGAATTTATGTGCTCGAGTGGAAAATTGAATGAATCCGAAGCCAACAACTGAATTAATATCGATTGCTATCCTGGAAACGTTCCGCTGCGTTCGAGAGAAACAAGTGTCCCGAACAGTAATGGAAATCAGAATGTTCATCGACGCGGTAGATGGTTATTTTACAAAGGATAATGGTTTATTGAGAATCTCAGAGAACTCGCAGTACCTGTGTTACATATTTTCCATTACTTATACACCTGCCGTCTACTGGCTACCAATGCAATAGTGTCATTGAAATAATTGCTGAAATGATCGTATTAGCAATCACGCTTAATGAATTCTATTTGGCCTGGTGGTATCGTAAATGCGTGATTAAACACGAACCGCCTACTCAAATTAGAGTCCCTTGTTAGCCGGTGTACATACTGAGATGAAACAGTTACTTTAGTTAAATAGCGGGTGGAGCGCTTATTAGCGAACAAATTTAGGAAGCGCAGGGATCCGAAGAGGTGGTTCGAAAATCGCTGGCTGATGAAATATCTTCGTGTCGATGCACCGTTAACGATAGATTTCACTTGTAACGCGCAAATAGTTGAGCGCGGGGCGTTCGCTTCGCGACTATGCCTTTGCGCTGCAGAAGCTACACAGGTCTGCTCGCTGAAACATGCAAAGCACGCGGACAACGAGACGGTCTATCGCGATGCATCTTTCGTTTAGAGCGAGGCCGTAACTTCATTACGGCGAGAAGTTCCGCCAAAGTTCCCGGACGTTCGAAGTTCCACGCGGCAGATAACCGGACCTAAGTGCGCGGCAGATGAATTATGCAGTTTTGTATGCAGCCTCGCTCGCGGGCTTATGCACGTGACGGTGTACCTGATTTCCCTACGCGGCCACGTCGTCGTTCCTGTCGATCTCCTGGAATGCAATTAAGGACGGAAGTTTGTAGGTGGCCGACGCGACGCGGCGTCTCCCTGTCCCCTCGATATCTTTCACCACGATTCACCGACTTCGCTTCGTTTCCCAGTTTCGCTGTCTTAATCACGAGCTTCTCGGTCGGTCGCTCGTGCCCCAATAACCTCGGCGTTCATTAAGGCTGCCTCAGAATGTTCGGCTGGAAACAACCGCGCGCGAAACAGAAATTGTTCAACGAACTATATACCTAGGTGCCGCGGTCCTTTCCTCCAATGGGGAAGCTTGACTGCATCTTTTTCCCACCCGTGACCCCACCAGCACATGTGCCACTTGTCATCGGCGCTTTTGGTGTATTTAAATTATCTTATTTTACTTCTTAATTTAAGTGAATGTATGTATAATTAGTATTGTTATTAATATCAGCTATTATTAATTATATATATGTATAAAATAAATTTGCATCTTTTAGGTCACAAAGAGGTCAAACTTGGTAAAAGAAAAAAGATATTAGAAGTCAACTTTAGCATAACTAATTTTCAAACATATTATATTTTATAATTTTCTCCTTTTGTTGTCATTTTAATCTTGAAATCAACAATCAACAAAGGTACATGCGCTAGTGGCGCCCTCTGCGCTGAGCTTTGCATCAGTTTCCCCATTTCTTCATATCACACTTATCTATTACCTATTTGTGCAAATAAAACCCTCAAGTTTTTCTCGTACTTCAACTACATCGACATAGTTAATTAATCCATACTCCTTTCATTTCTGTCTATATACCCAGCCTTTATAGTATCAATGGAACACGCTTAATTGCGAGTATCTCGGTTCGTTGAAGCAATTCTTAGAATCACTTTGAAAGTATGTTAAAGTGATGGGATTCTACTTGGAGGCTTGATTATAAGTGGTAGGTTGTAGGAGTTTCAGAATTGTTGTTGTTGAATACTTGTCGCACGATGGCGTAGGAATCTGGTAACGATTATAGTAACGGTTGTTTATTCCGCTTACGTGTGCACGTAATTCTGTATCCCGTACTATCTACCGGCTGATGGAGTTGGGCTTATACTTGGTGTACTTATCTACACCGTAGTATCTAGTCACGAACAGCCATAAGATTGAAGGACAGGAATTACCGTTCGCATCGTTGGCTGCCTATGCAGCACGTATCCACTTCCTATCGAGCAACTTGCGATAGTACTTGCGGCACTTGAAGTGTCTGTTGACAGTGTTCTATGGGTGCAGTGATACGCGTCGCAAGGTACCTATATGTAAAAATTCTGTTTACTCTGCTCAGAAGATATAATTGTCAAAAAAAAAGAACAGCGGATTTTCCTAGGATTTTTCGTTTTGCTTTGTCGATCGAATTACTGATGCAGATATTACTATCTGCATCGCTTTGGAAATTTATTTCGCGGCGGGGTAATTTAACGGGTAATTGCTGCAGTAGGTACGTTTGTAGCCTCTTGTGTTCGGATAACGACTGATTCCTCGACGGGGCATGAGTTGCATACAAGATACCTAAGAAATAGGACGGTTCCTCGAGGATGCTTGACCCAATCAGCGGTCAGAAAAATAGGGCAAATCTTTTTACCAATCTCCTAATAACGTCTTCGAGTATATACATATATTTTCTAGCTCACATTGCCAAAGTGGGACTCTGTACATATGCTTACGTAGGTTAGCTACATCGATTGTCTTCCTTGATTCTATCAATTAGAACCTGTGACGTGCTACCGAATAAATTAAACTCCCTTTCCGTTTCCTCTGGCATAAATCGAGTACAAGATTCAGATGAATTATGTAACGACTTGAAAATCCTATAATACGTACACGTTTCGTACGGCCCATTCATTGGTGCCTCTTTAAGGAGTCGCTTCATCACGGAAAACCTTCTTCTCATTTCCGCTTCCCTTTCTTTGGCCTCGCGAGCCCAAAAGGTCGGTCGTCCGTTACTGCCTGTCTGAATGCAAAGCATAGAAATATGCATGCGAACTAAAGGAGACCATCGCCAGCTATTATGCCTGCTCCTCTCTTTTTTCACCGACTCCAGTCACAGATTACTGGACCTTTTCAAGGGAAGAACTCCGGCACATTCCTGGCTGTTGTGCGCCTCGAGCCTTCCTTTACCGTCAGGATCAACTCGATTTCACACTTGAGGTTATCATTCAGCTACGCGGAGACAGATTTTAGTCGCGTCACCTAACAGGGAAGGCTGTCCACACGGTAATTCTAATACACTCTTCGAAGTCATCCGAACATCACTTTACCCCAGCGCATTTATCGCCTCGTAAGGTATTCGATAGCTTGAAAGCTTCGTGCGTAGCGAAGGGTGACCTGATCTCCATATATTCTATGCATCCGACCTCTATAGGAATGTGTAGAATAGTTGAATAGTTGCAGCAATCCAATTTCACTTTCCCGAGATCAATACACCGTCTATTTGCAGATTAAAATGGGACACTCTATGAAAACGTAGCAAGTGAACAGTGTTACCCTCGTTCTCGTAATTTATTAACGTATACTAGAGCCATTCGAAGTTCAATTTTTCCAGGGCACAATAAAAAGGATTATTTACGTGGCCATCTTTCCTATGTATCGTGTGGTTTGTATTTTGTACGTGATGGCCGACGTGCGCGATCGATGTCGCCAATGAACGTTCTATCTGTCTCCCGCTTTTTCTTCCTTCGTGTGCTTAAACTTCTCGTCCAAGTTTCACTGTTTCCCGCTTCGTTACCCCCGGCGTCGAAGCAAAAACAGATTTAAGTCTACATAGTTTTCGCGGTTTCCTTTCGCGGAAACTTCTTCAGCTCCTTCTGGTCGGCCGAGTCCGTTCGCTTCGCGCCACCCTCCGGCGCGCCAATCTCTGGCGAAGCTTCGACCGACCAGGGGGAAATTTGAGGGATAGGGACGATTTACAATTCCACGAGCTCTCCACGCAGAAGTGGAGTTTTAACAGCGCCTGAATTGCCGTTTTATCGTTCTGCTCAAGATACATCTAGTACACCGTTCAACTGCGCTTTATTGTCGTCCTGTCACAGTGTATCCACACTAGCAGGCATAAACAGTTACGAAACTGTGAATAATGCAATCTAAGAATTTTATATCTCAGTTCCTACTCCGCCCAGTCCGAATTACATACTACATAACATTCTATCAGGGACAGACAGGACGACGAAATCTTTTATTCAATAACTAATTAGCAATGCGAATTAGCGTCTTCAACATCCATACTCTATATTTTTATTCGAAAAGCTCCAGCGCTATTCCATAAAATATTGTCAAGAGATGTTCAAATGGTAGTCTTTTGAGAGAGGACCACTTCGTTACCTACATACGTCACTTGAATGTTATCGATGTCACTTTACTAATTCGTGCTATTATTCGTCGATACTGTTGCTTCAGAAAATCTAGTCCATTGTTTATGCAGTTGTGCCGTGGACTCTTGATTTCTCGCCATGTAGCGTGGTTACATGTAAACTCGCGATCCTATTGACATTCTCCGATGCATGTTTGCTGCACAATCAATATTAACACTGTACTTGACGCTTATGCTGCTGCTAGCCAGCTGGGATTCGTTTAATGAAAACGAAATACACCCTCCAGTTACGCGCGTGTACGACCGTTGCTCTGTTATTCTCGCGAACTAGAATGCCCCCAAACATCGTATGTTTTTTATCGTCCGCGATACACGTTAGTTTCAGCTCCCCCTCCGCCCTACGTTGTACAGATATCGTTGCAAAGTCACGTACTGGCTTCCTGAATTTTACTGCACGCGTGAGTTCGGCTTTCTCCTCTGATCGCAGTGGAATATTTTCTACTCTACGAAGCGTGTTTGACGTTATCCTGGATGAGCCAGTGGCACGAAAAGTAATAAATAAAAGGGCCGTTTATTGAAGTGTTATGCCATAGTGGACTGTCGGCTTTGCGCTGTTTATAGACTCATCTGTCTATTTTTTAATCCATTATCTGTTTTTTTTTCGTAATCTTCTGCAGGGAAACGGAAGTGGATGGAGGTCCGCGCCATAAATTACAACGGGTGCAATCACGTATTTACGCGACGATCTTCAATCACGGAGAGGGATGATCTCGGCTGCTTCTTAATTTGGGAGCACGGCACGGTGCACATGGCGCGCAGATTTTGTTACTCCCGTCTCCGGGACGGAAACGTTATTTATCAGGCGAAAATTGTGGCGGCGAATTCGTCGTGGAGATTGGCGAGCTCGCCGGGAAAGCAATTGGCACAAATGGCAGGCACTTTTTAGTGGAACTGAACTCAAGATTGTCGACATATTGCCAATTTACTTTCCTAGAATCGTACTGCTCGGTTTCGTGGTATTTTGAAATTTTTCAGTGTTTCCGAAGCCATCGTCTACCGATACTTTAAACTCTGTGGCAGCATCAGTCGGATAAACCGAAGTCCAAAACGGGAATGTACACGTAGCTTCTTTTTATCGCGATGGTGAGCGTCACTTGATGCGCGCGATTTAATTTCGCGTCGCAAAGCGATACGCGGGAACGTTGCAACGTCAGTGAAAGAAATGAATAACTAATTCATCTCGCCATGTTTCGGTAACGATATTTTCGCGTGCCTGTGACTGGGCTATCAGTTAAACGAATCGGAATGCGATTAATCTCGACATCGATTTTATGGCGCAGAACAGCGAGCGGAGCTCGCTCGAAAAGTTGCCAGTATTTCAATAGAGTGTACCATCGAACTTGGAGGATCGATTATTTGTTACGAACAAAGCCTTCCTTGTAACATACAGTAATGTTGCCATAAATTTCAGCAAAACTGCTGACATCGATTGTCGGCGCATCACTAACTCTCTGCTTTTTGGAGATTTATGCTATCCTTTCGTCGCCCTGACTTTGTATAGGCATGAGTAGAAAATCGATATAACATCAGTTCAGAGTTCAGAGTTCAGAGTAATAAATGAATTACAGAAGTAACGCCTGTCATAATAAATATTAAATAACGATGAATTTATCCAATTTACGTGGCTCGTGGTCGATGTAATCTCCTTCATCCTTCGTCGCCCTTCTATTAAAGGTGCAACTCCGTAAATACTCACGCACGCGATGGTACTGGTTCTTGTCTCGTCGGGGGTCATAATTCAACCATAGTGCCATTGAAGCATTTCAAGGAACTCATTAAGAATGGGGCTCAGTTTTAACGAGAACTAAATTAAATCGTATAATTTCTCATCTCCCTTGTCTATCTGCGACTTCAAAGAGAATTTTCATTTCATTTGTAAAAATTCAGGGAATCGCAATTTCTTATCGCTGTATATAAAGAATTTACTATTTCTAGAGTCGAAGTAAATATATCTCGATGGGATTGTTAACAGGGCCGTTTTAATTTGTGCCAGAAAAAAGAGCGCACTGTTCCAATATTTATCATTAATTCTTCAACAACACTTTAGCAAAGTTTTTTCTGTTTATCAAACAGTGATAACTGCACTGTCGGTAAGCAATTCCACGTTTTTGTCGGATGGTAAATTTTGTGGCGCTTGCAAGCTCTGTACCGACGTTATCGACTGCCAACAACTCTCGGTTTTGTTCGAACATCCCAACGAGCTTGCAAGCTCGGTCTGTGCTCGGTTTCAGCACAGACCAGGTATAGGATAGACCTATCACGCAATGTAATTTTGTGTCACATGCTCGGGGGGCTCGCGAGCCCCCTTATCATTTTCGTGTCACGTGCAACGTTACCGGTGAAATCTCGACACAGACTGTAACGCTACGCGTGGTAGGAATTAGAATTCAAGAAGTAGAAATTTAGGTCATTTGAAACCCACGATTTACAAATGATTCTGTTAGAGTAACAATTTAAAGATCGTTTTATAAACGTATTCCGTACAACGACCGAGAAAGAAGAATCACAACAAAACAAGAACACATTCGCCTTTTAACCTTGATGTCCTATTCGGGTTTATTAAACGCAAAATAAATTTATTTAACATAAAAATTTATATAAACAACAACATTATTTATGGAAGACGTGGTGTAACGTGGAATACCACGCCAAGGAATTGTACCTTGGTATGTTCAATAACCTGCTGGAGCAGAGAGGACTTTAGAAATCGTCAAAAACCCATCAGTTCAAGTATCTCGCTGAAATATTCCAATTTGCACTTATCCTTCTATCTTAACACTGTACTCGTGTTCTGGGGTCCGGTACGAACAATCAAACAACATTCCAAGTTACATTGTACCATAGTATTGCAAGTTGAAGAAATTCTTATATGTAATTAGAATATTTAACAATCACAGCTATCAGCTCGGTTCTCACCGATTACCAGGTCTCACCACGAGGAGGTTGCTGCGTTTTGAGACCCATAGAGAGATAGATGGAATCAAAGTTCCATCGATCTCCCTGTACATGAAACCCTACTAAACCAAAGAGATTGATGGAGACAAAGCTTCATCGATCCCTTCCGTTTAGATGTAGAATCTAGGGAACTGCCAAGCAATCACTCGATTAAAAGAAATTCAGGAAAGAAGGAAACACGAACGGTAAGCATGAAAGGAGTATTGGACAGCGCAGTTCCTACCACCCTGCTGTCCGAGTCGAAAGAGAAAAGCGCTCGGCGCCTCCCAGACGATTCCTCTTGCACCGTGCGACTCGCCAGGAGCACTAGCTGTGACCTGACTTGAGCCGACTAACCCAGAGACTGGGTATCGGACCGGGTGACTTACGCAGGCAGTGTACCAAAAGGTACACCCCCTACGCCCGATACTTTTCCCTTTCGACAAGAACACCAGAGGATGAAACCGATCCACCCATACCGATTCCATGCTCAGTCACTTGCTTCCGGAAACGGAAGCAGCGGTGACCTCCTCATCCGAGATGAGGAGCCAATAAACGAACAACAATGCTAATGAGTTAGACTACTTCGCAATTTTACATGGGGCCTTAAATACTTCATGCTACAATAAATTAACCTAGGCTTCCTTAGATATCTTCTTTCACTCACTATCACTTTGCACGATCACTTTTCACTAGTTTATTTTTAAATATATTATGTTATTAAATCCATTCCCCGCGTAACGGTGAACCTGAAAAGCTGAAACAATCAATTCCTTTATGTTAGTAACGGCGTGGTCGGCCTGGAAGGAAATTAAGCAAAAGCTTATTGAGTTGGAGTTGCTCGATATAATTTCGACCTATAGAAGAGCACGCACGAGCATGCAAAACCATCGCAGAGATAAGTACATGAAGGAAAGAGCAGAGAATGTAGACCCATCGATGAGATGCATGACAGAGTAACAGAAGTCATACAAAACCATCGAAGAAATCGACGAAATGAAATAAATCATGCCAAACCATCAGAGAAGTGCATGAAGTAGAATAAACAATGCAAAACCATCGTTGAGATACATGAAGGAGAGCAGGGAATCGACCCCCTGATAAGATGCATGACAGAGTAACAGAAGTCATACAAAACCATCGAAGAAATCCATGAAATTAAATAAATCATGTAAACTCATCGAAGAAATGCATCAAATGAAATAAATCATATAAATCCATCGAAGAAATACACGAAATAGAACGACTCGTGCAAAAATCCTTGAAGGAATGCATGAAATCGGACAGATGATGAAAAACAATCGAAGAAATCAGTTACAAAGGGAGGGAAATCAGTTCTGACCTTGGCAGAACAATAAATATTTAAATGGCTTAACGAACCACAAAATTTCATCGGCACCAACCGAATAAGGGTTGTAGCAGGGGGGCGGAGGGCGGGGTGGGGCGGGGGAGAACCAGGGTTGAAACCCTGACCAGGTCCCCGGACGTCCTCCAGGCTCGGAGGACCGACGACGACTGAGTACATCGAGCTCCGTGAGCTCCATATGTTGGCTTCGAGAAACGATGCCCCCCGATCAAAACAAGGTCGACGGTTATTTACAATTGCGAAATCCAACGAATTCTTCGGCAAAAATGGATTTTCTGCTAAAATATCCATTCCAGTAGCTATTGCTATGACAAATAATGTTAATAACATTTATACTAACCGCCCAGTATAAATTATTATTAACTATGATCGTTAGAACTCGAGATATCAAGCAATTAGTAACATTTGGCCTTGATTTTGCAAATGGTTTTCTACGCCGAATGAATTCTCTTTTATTCTCAATGTTTAATCGTTCGATACATTAATGTTAATGCTTATTCATATCACATATTATTATTTATAATGTATAAATATATTTTAATTGAACTTGGTGTAAATGAATAGTTGCAAATATTTCGAGAAATATGAGTTACATACCTACTTGTTTCTCGTAGCAAAAGCCTACCCTCTATGTCCAACTCTCACTCTGAAAAAATCACACGTATACAAGCACGCCCATACCTTTCAGCATTTCAACACATTCCAGAGTAGTTGTTGAGTTGGACGCTGTTCATGAGCAGAGGCCGCTAAATTCAGTCCTCAAATTATACGTCGGTAACACAGTTTGGGTGGTGACACGAAGTTCCATAAGGTGATATAGGTCTATCCTATACTTCGTCGATGGTCTCAGCTCGATGCAGTTGGTAACGTAGGAAGCTTCGTTTGCAGCAGTTGCTAATGCTCGTTTCTTCACGGCGCAATATTTAAATAAACTCTGTAAACATTTCAAACTGTATATTTTGCAACCTCCACAATTATTTGTTTTCCAAATATATTTTTCAAGCCATTCGTGTCATTTAACAACGTTGTATAAATTGTATAGATACAAACTATAATCGGTAACGTGGGTGAAATGCTATCAATTAAACATGGATTATATTCGCGCTTATACGGTTGTTTATGATGTTTGCAGTATTGATCAGAACGTGCGTCACCATAACAATAATAGTTTTGTATTATAATTACTCGAAGCCGATTAGAAATTATTTAAGTTGAATTTGGTTTAGTTTTTAACTGTGAAATTGAAATTAACGAAAAGTGCAATAGTATCGTTCAGATTGAAGAAGCACGCAAGTAAGGCTTAACAAACTGTTACTTGCAAGCTTGGAAAAATTAGTTTCCTCTCTTGGTCACCGACTCTATAAGCTACCTATAACATCCCCACATCGTTTAATAATACCAAGTAGGATATCTAATATTTTCACGTGCGCGTTACGATCGACCGAAAGTATCGGAGACTCTGTACAGTGTTCTAGTAGACCAGCGAGTCGGTAAGGGCGTTCAACCCCTCCAGGAAGAGAAATTTCAGACGGGGATGGCGCTGATCCAAGTCCGAGCTTCTTCTGCTCCCGACATCGGCATATTTATTGTTGCGTGAAATGGCATCAGCAATGAAATCAAAGGAGGATATATTAAGGTCAAGTTATGGATGCCTATTTTTGCTTCAGCACTCTCTTCAATCCTCGGGATTTGTGTCCCCACTTCAATTCTCTCGTCCCATCTCCTGCTCCACTGTAAACCTTAAGGAAGTCTCGAGACAATTCCGATGGCAGAGGAATTATATCCCAACCTTTCTTTATGCAATGCATCCACCACGAGGCAAACGCCAACTTTATTCTCCCCGTTACCCTTTCCCTCCCCGCTGTTACAAAGGAAAACGTACATTTACGTGACTTCAGCGTGAGTCGCGCGTGCAATTCTAGAAACTGCTGCACAGAGCCGCAACTGTACAGAAATTCAGCAGAACTTCCGTCGTTCTGCGGACATCCAACATTCTCTGCGGACAAAAAACATAAATAGGAAAGAACAGCTTACAGGGAAAGACGATTCGTCGACGCGAAATCCGATCAGCGGTGTCCCTCAGCCGCTTCCGCGTGTCGCCGACTTTTTTCCCCCTGTCCGTGGATGTCGAACGCCGGAGGTCTATCAATTCCCTCAAACGCCATTCAACCGACGCGCGCAAGGGCTGAATGGTGGAGGGGGCAGGTGGAGTGGAGATCCGCCGGAAAAAGGTCCGTGTGAAGGGGTTAAAGCGTTGGCCGGAGGGTGTCCAGGGGGATGGACCGACCATCACCGGGTCAGGATGAACGGGGGGAGGATCCGCGCGCGGGTGGGGTGTCGGTTAAAAGCCAGCCTCGGATTCCCATCGATCCTAAGTGGCGTAAAATTTTCGTGTTCGATAGCGCGATTTTCGAGCCAGTGAATATCGCGGCCACCGAGTACACCGATAAAGAAATCCACTGGCCCGACATTCTACATTTACCTCGCGAAAGCGTTACGTCGAGCTCCTGTAATCTTCCCTGCGATTTATTAGCTGGCTCGATAATGCGGGGGCGATGTAAAACGGTACCGGAAAAAGTTGAGGATCACGTTGCTGCGCCAAATTTACTTTATTGGAGTAATTACTCCATGTACTACATCGCCGGCGTAATTTAATATTATAAGATTGATTGAATCACCTTTGTAGGAATGGATAGGTTTTGGAAGGTTCTTTTACTATGTTTATCGCTATTCCGACCAATTGCATTTTTTTTCAAAACAACGAAACACGTCACTTAGCAAACTAATCCTTCTAGCTTCTAAAAAACATCGTTTGGACCAATTCTAAAAAAAGTTATACGATTTTGAAAGTTGTAAACTTTCTTTCGTCCGCCACTGTATAACAAGATATGGCACAAACAGAAAGAAATTCAATGGAAATGAATTAAACAAAGCGTTTCGTGGTCCTTAGACGGCTGACTTGTTTTTTCCTTCTTCACGTGACCTTGGCCCCAACCTTTTCTTCATGGCTTTCCATGCGCTACACATACACATGTACACACACACACGTTCCGCTCATTCTCGACTTTCCTCGTGTATGCGATTGCATACTTGTACGTAACGTACTTCAAATATTAATTCAAAGTATCAAAGTAGCTTAAAGGCTTATTCAGAGTACTTGAAACGTTGAAACCTGTTGTCTAGGGTCGGCATTTGATAAGAGCAGATCGCGGAATTAATTGGAAAAGTAATTGATGATTTACAGCTGAACGACAATCGCCGCGTTACTGAAGACACATGAAGTGCAAAATGGTTGAAGAGACAAATGTATGAGGGAATAAAAGCGCGTTCGTCGTTGACGTTCTGCTTCATGGAAGAACGGTCACGGGAAGGGGGAGGGGGGGGAGCACACGTGCGCTATTAGTTTCATAAAATTTTCAGCGTGCGGCTCAGTGAATATCACGGACACTGAGCAATTATAATAAAATACCTGCAGTTGGCTGAAGGAACGCGATAACAAGAGCGGAACGATTTTCGTGGCAACTCATTGAACCCATTTAAAAACGGGCCGCTTAAGCGAGAAAAATAACCACGCCTCCTGTGTATTACTATTTTTATTTGATTAATTTCTCCTAGTTTTCTCTTTCACAAAATTTTTAATGATTGGATGCCCGTAGTAAGTTTAAGAAATTGTCGCGGATTTTCCGTTTCATACCCCATCCAAGACCACTGTTTGTTCCCAATTTATTTCTAAATGTACGAATAATGTGGGGCAATTATAAAATACCAGGCCAAGAATGCGCAGGAAATCAACAGCAACGAAGTCAAATAAGACTGCAGCAATTTATATGGTAATTGCTTTGCTGCTTTCCTTCAGTCAGCAACTACCCTTTCAGACTCCGGAAGAACCCACTTCCTTCCTGCATTCGATGCATCTCTTTTCGATTCTCCACCCTCTTCTTCGTTTCTGCACGCGTTCGGTGCATCCTCCGACAATTTGACAACGCCTGTCCAATAACACGCGGGCATTATTCTTATCTTTACTTACGTTCATTCCCGAGCTCGTACATCTTAAGCTTCATATATCGCATTTTCCATCTTCTATTTCGTACGTGACAAAATACTGCTGCATACGTGTTGCACGATGCATAGATATGGGTGATCTTTACTCCGTCTTTTTTTGCCATTCCCTTTTTTCAATCATAATCGGGAATATTTGTCGACGTTCAATAGAAACTTAATTAACCGGATCGCCGCGTTGAAGAAACCAGAAAAGAAGTCGATAACTTCCCCCGGCGAACTTTTCTCCACACTTTTTCCACTGTTCAATTAAGGGATGCCTCTAATTTTCATTTCTACCGAAGGAATCGCTTTCAATGTTTCCTATTCGCCTTTTCATTATTCGTACGTAACAGAATATCAGCGATTACTCTGAACGACCGAAACACGGCAGGATTATTGAATTGTATAGGAACTGCAGATGATGATAATACAGATCTACGTAAAATGAAAGGCAGTAGAGGTTACGAGTCGCCGGAAACCACATTATTTAAGGAACAATGACGAGCAGACATTCGACGTTCCATCCTCTCTAGGTCCTCAGCCTCAACCTCTATCCACGTATAATGAAGACTCTCTGTCTATTTACCTGCCCGCTTATCTCTGTTCCGATTATTTCCTCTTGTCTTCTTTGATTTACGATTCGTGGGTTATATTGTGTTTCCGGCGGTACGTAGCTCTTCCTCATACATAATGCAGCGCTGGATCAAAGAGCGTTTGGTACAAGGCCTTCGCGTATGCATGTATATTCGGGTCTACGTTCCCCAGGTACTTGTACACCCGTAAATCTCTGTCTACCTTACGTCTTGTACCGCGGAATTTTTACATACGCGATTAAGCCGGCGCGCAAGGAGTCAGCGGGATGATGAGCAAATAAAATCATGAGACTGTTGCCGTTCTCGAGGATAAGGCAACTTAAACGTGGCCAATTCTGCCGGGGCAACTCAGGTACACGCGTGTATCGTTTGGATTATCGCGCGTATCGTTATACTAAGTTCGCTAACGTCGACAAGGATCGGAGTTCTGGTACAGCTTAAGGTCCAATCCAACTCGCAAACCCTTCGAGGACGTGATTCGGTTCGTCTAACTTCCCCCCCGTGACAATGAGATGGCTAGGGGCGTTTTCACGGAGCTCGTGTGGTTGGAACTTGCTGAACTCGTGCTCTTCCGAAGCAAGTACATTATCCAACCTCTGACCCTTCGCTTCTTTCTAATTAAAACTCGCTGCTTTCCGCCGTAAGTGAAACAGAAATGCGTCACGTATTTGTGTTACATACCTTTATATTCTATGTTTAATTAGATATCGACGAAATATCGTCCAATTAGTCTCCCCATCTCCCAGCGATGTTAATGCCGTGCACGTTGATTTAATTGGTTAATAACTCCTGGCGGAATTGAAATTTGATTAAACGGTATTAGCCCGGGAAAGGAGGACACAGTTTATGGATTGAAAATAGCCGCGACTCATGGGAAATCCTGGCGGGCTCGGCTCGCTTCGAAACGCGTGTAGGTATTTTAGATGCATAGAATTTTTTAGAAGGCTGTAACTGCGAAAGTTTCGCGCGCCTTTGACGCTTCCGGTCGTATTTTTCCCTGGCTCGTTCGTCGACCCCTGTGCCATGGTCGTTGTTCTTTCCTCCCCCTCTTGTTTCCACCCAAAACATTGCGTCGTCGAGGGAATCTCGATTTTCCCGCGCTACCGACCCCGATAGCTCTTACTTATTGTTAGTGGTTCGTGGAACGGCAAACATTTGTCCCCATGTCGTCGATTTGAATCAGTCGACATGCCAAAACTCGATCACACCTGGCTATGATCGGTGCTGTTCAATGGGTGCAAAGTAAGGCTTTGACGTGTTAACGATCGCTCGCGTTAAACTAAATTTACTGGTAACCTGCTCGCTGTTTAATTCCCCCAGCTGCTAAATAACACGGTACACTCAAAATCGCGTGAATTAGTCAGAAAATTGTTCGTTAACATTTAGAGACCGTTAAATTTCACGTAAAGGGTTGCTAATTACCGTGGCGCTTTTCAATTCTGTTGTTAGGTCAGAGTCCGCGGGGCTTTGTAATTACTAATACCCCGGGATTGATAGTTTCTCGACGCTCGGCCGATTTAATTTCCCGTAACCCGTTTGGAAAAAGATTGGCGATGCGGAAAAATCCCTTGAGAGACGCGAGGGAGGGAGCGGGGGGCGGGAAGAAGCGGCGAGTGTCGAAAGGTAACGAGAGAAGTCGATAATTGTTGCAGAGCTTTTGAAAAACAGGTTCGGGGGACACTACGGTTCGCGTCAATCCCGTGGTTATTGATTTTCCACCTTAACGTGCCACTAGTCGATGCAGTGGACATACTTTCCAGCAACGCAACTCTATTTTCCAGTGTGCATGGATTCTGTGCGAAGGTTTTTAATTTAATTTACTTTATACATTATTCTTTCTCAACGATGGAATGTTCTTGACCAGCGTTAACTTATTTATCTGTTCCCTGACAATCTTAACCACGGCTTTTCGCTAAAAAGTGTGGTCGACGCTTTACAGAAGCTAATAACGTGGTTTTTGTGGTTTTAGAGAGAGTACTGGCTCCTTCAGTTCTAATGAAATATTCGACGGATCGTGGTGCACTTTCATATGCAGACTGTATCAAATTTCCACTACAGCATGCACGCGTCTCGTTGCTCCTTGAATTTCCTCTCATCTGCGAGAATGCATTGCACTTCTTAGTGTCTGTGCGGCACCGGCTTAATCTCCTTCGATATCGTAAACAACCATGCCTCGCTGCGTTGTCAACTCGGCGTGAAGGTTTTTCATCACCCATGAACTTTCTCCTCCTTCTCCTGTGTCTGCAAGTCCCTTTAATGTAACAAGAAACATAATGAAATTGCAAAGGAGAGTACCTGACGCAATAACAGATTAAATTTCGCATGTACCGCTGCAGCGGAGAGGTGTCTCAACAAAAGTCCAACTTCCACAACGGAATTACAATATTATACATTCTATTCCCCGCGTTACACAACACTTATACAGAACGTTGGAATACCAGCAAGGTAACTGCAGCCCGAAGCTTGAATCGGCCTCATCCACGAGCGGTATTGTGGTTTTCGAGGGTTTTCCAAGTAAAGTTGAGGGTGACACAATAGCGCAAAGTTCAGAGGAGCTGTGCTTCCACGACAGATTCAGGTTGCAGGAGGTAGAACGAAGGAAAACTCTCTCGGAGAAAGTTACGAAGAATATTTGCTTTAAAAGAAAATACTCGAGTTAGAAGTGGAGGGCTTGGCGGGTTACACAACGATCCTTCGAAAAGCTGGAGAAGTTAAGCATCGTCAGGGTCATGACGTCGCTCAGCGAGATTTACACTCACCCCCTAAATCCTATTCTCCGTATCTGCGCGCTCCTTCGCACCGGGCGGAAGTAGAATCGGCGCGGTCGGCCGCTGTTCGACTCCGTCAGCTGTAAAGTTTATTCGAATACCGAGATTCGTCGGTCGGACAGCGGCGGGGAACCGTTCGTCACGGGAGCACGCGGAGCACGAGCAATAAAATACACGCCGTTACCATTCCGGATTTTATGGCCCTTCCGTTGTAACGAGCTCTTAATTTTCTCGAAATCCCGGCTGGATTACGTCGACAGTGTCTGCGCGCATTCACGCGCGTCAGCGCGGACACGTAACGCGACCTGCCCGAAATTCGCCGCTATAAACAGCAGGTATTTTGATTGGTAATATTATGCGCCCGTGTAATTACGTCCGTCCCCGCGGGAGGGCCACTTTCCTCGCCTCAAGCCTCTGCTTGCCCAACCTCTGCATACGATTAAATCCAACGCCGAGTAAGTCACTTGGTGATTTACAGCGTGGTTAACCGTGGGTTACCTTTATCTCGATAAGTGGCATACACTAACGAGCTGGTAGCCATTCGAGAACTCGTGTCGTACAGTTGTCAAACCTCAACCCTAACCTCGATTGTCCAAGCCAGGCTTCTGTGCGACTGCTAACCGCGGGCGTCCGCGGTGGACAAAATCCTCCGCGAAATCTGTTCTCTTAAACATGTCGCCCGGAACGGACAATAATTCTCGTGCCCATCCGAATCGTAAAGAATCGGTGGCACCATTTTCCGACGGCGATGCTTCAATTTCGATTCCCGGCCACGGACTCGACGTACTCTGATGCAAATGCCGGCGTGTATACAAGTCCGGCCTCTCAATAGAAAATCGTATATCATCGACACGTACGCGGGGTAACAATAAGTCGTTGCATTCTTTGTGGCTGATCCGCGAGTAACGTCGGTAACCGAAACTCCTCCAGCCACTTTTTTCATGGAGCCGTTTCACAATGTCGCGGCAACTCGAATTGATCAGGCTGTTCCTCCCGCCGGAAACCCGGCGAACTCGTGGACGATTTCGAGGGCGCGATCCTCCCGGCAATACGTATCGAGAGCTCAGCGTACACGGACCGAGACATTTCGTTTCACCGTTGACTTAGCTTATTCCTTCGAGCTCATTTTTCATAACGAAATCCGCGCCGTGGTTCCGTGTTCTTTCCTTTGAACTTTTATACTCGCCAACGTCCCCGGCCCCTCCTCTCGAACAGCACGCGAATCGATCCGCCGAACCCCTGACGATTCCAGCGCACGTCGCGAGATGCGGTTACCTACGAACAATAATCTCGGTATTTTGACTATTCTGTTTATTCGCGATCATCGGCAATAACCCGTACCGCGGCAGAATGATTTTATCAGCGCGTAACGCTGAACCAGTAACTCTAGTATTTCAATTTGCATTCGGTATAATTGCTGGCGTAATTACAAGGTCGGTGTCTCGTTTATCCGACCTATTGATTTATTCACGTCTGATTTTAATTTCACTGTGCGTTCTAGTTGACATAGCGAGGTACATTGGTGCTGCGTCAAATTCGTAAAGGCGAGTTTGTTCGCGAACACTCGAAATTACAGCCACACAGAAGGCAATTTCCTGATACCCGATATCGGGGGTCGACCAAGACGAAATTATCGGAACGAACTTCATTCCCGTTCGAGAAATTAATTCGGGAGATCAATTTGCATCGTACGCTAAATCCTGTTGGCGACGGTGTGTATCCAGTTCGCCTATCACGTTGCACACGGAATTTCTATCATTGGATCTCGTGCCGATTCGGGGGGGTATTCTGTTGCGTGTTTGTATTTTTGTCGAAGGAACTCATCGCCCCCGTTCCCGTGTCCGATGTACCGTGGGCTGCGAACAGAATAACAGCAGCTCGGTAGACACTTGATTCATTCATCCGCAACACTCGTCGAAAATATTCCCGGCAGCAATTCCGTCTGTTGCATTCGAAAACCCTTTGGTCCCTCTCGTTCCGTGTCATCCCCGAGCTTCGAAGTGGATGAGCCGTCTCGTGGAGCAGACTATCGTCAAATAGAGCCGACACGAGTGGCTCCTAACCAGCTTCCAGCTCTGCTCCCGCGTCCCTCCTACGCGCCCCTTGACCCACGTGAACTCGCGGGGGCACAGCATAAATTACAAAAGCCCGTAGACTTTGTCGCCGGGCACGAAGTTTAAGGTACCATCGTGGAAACTTTGAATGCCGGGGAACCTAGCTCCTCAATTACATGCTCGACGATACGCCCCCCTGGGGAGCGATGCTTGGCGGGTATATGCGAAAAAAGGGGTTGAGTGTTTAATGAATCGTTCACGTGTGCAGAGAATTGCTCGGGCGAGAATCGGTTGTTTCGCGAAGAATTAAGGAGAAAGGGAAAACGGTTAATTAACGCGAGGTACGGGAACGGTGGCATTCCGGGGTATCTTCGCGAGTCAATTTTGTCGAGTTCCCTGCCGCACGCGGTTCGCTGTCAGTTGAACTTTTCCTCGAGTGCACACTTTGAAATTCTCAGGTAGTAAGGCATAAAGGAGGGGTGTGAGGAGTACAGGGAATGGAGAATCTCGAAATCGAAAGTAAGACAAAATGGTAATCGAGGTGCTCGTATATTTTCCGTGCTACGTGGTTATTCCAGGCACTACCTACTATACGTTATCACCGCCCTCGTTGATCAGATAACGTCTGTATCGGTAATGTATAGCGTGAATATCGGTGGGCCGAGCTGATAGAGCCGCAATGACGGATATTGCCAAATTCGTGGACCATGAATATTCCGTTGCCGTAAATCAGACAAAAATCGAGGGGCCATTGCAGTGCTCTCAGCTAAGCACCGTTATGATTTCTTGCGCCGTTTCTCCGATAACAGCCGCTTTATTGCAGTTCGCCAATCGTCCTTTCGATATACTAATTGAACCGGTGATTTCGTAGCGTCATATCTCGCCGCGCGATTATTGTTTCAAGCAGATTTATTGTTTGAAACGATTAATCTCATGTTACACAGATAATTGCTAACAGCTGTTTGTAATATTATAAATACTCTTCAGTCTATTAGCAGTAACGAGTTTACCGTTTGTTTTGGATTATCCCTCGAGCATTTTACACGGATTATTATTGGAGCTTCGATTTACCACCAGCAGGTCTGCGTTCCACCACAGACCAGGTATAGGATAGACCTATCACGCAATGTAATTTTGTGTCACACGCTGGGGGGGCTGGCGAGTTTCCTTACACCATACCGATTCCATGCTCAGTTGCTTCCGGAAACGGAGATGAGGAGCCAATAAACGAACAACAATGCTAATGAATTAGTGCCAAGGTGCCCTAACCCAGACTTAACCCAGACCTTTATATAGGTACTTCGATTAGCATTCTCAATGGAAGCCAGAGATTCGGAACAAGAAATAAAAGCATTTCGGGCGGGAATAGCAGTCCTAATAGGAAACCGATCGCAGAGATGTTGATACGAAGGGGGCTAAGCGCTCGCGCTTCGATACTACGTCCTTCTTCGAGGAACTTTCATTTTTGCCATCAGTCGAACGCACAAACTTGTAGGATATTAATAAAGTTTCGCCGGCGCCCGACAGTACACTTTTTGGTCTCTAAACGGAAGACTCTTAAAACTTGCGCATCCGGGGAATGAAATTTCCACGGATTCCAGAAGCTAAGGACGTCTAAGCACATCGGTAGCTAAGAAAACTCGTTAATGGCGTATCTAAAAAAGTTCCGCGACGAAGAAAGCCGCACGGAAAACTAAGTCCATAACGAGCTAATAAACTCTACAGCCAATGGCTGATGGTGTACATCGTGCGTTCACAGCGGCTCGGTGTCGTTCACCGAAACGTCTTAGAAAATCCCCCATCGCATAATCATTTCTTTATGAACGAAACTTCCCTGTGCGTTCGGGGAGAAACGAGTTTGCTTGACCGTGCCGCGGAGTTGCAGCAACTTTCAGTCTGGCACGTTCTTTCTAAAGGGTCATCCAGACGCTGATACATGTTCCATGATACGTTTATTCATCCTTCATGATACAGGTTTCATGATACATTATGC
The DNA here is from genome assembly GCA_910592295.1 of Andrena haemorrhoa. Taxonomy (NCBI): domain Eukaryota; kingdom Metazoa; phylum Arthropoda; class Insecta; order Hymenoptera; family Andrenidae; genus Andrena; species Andrena haemorrhoa. Next base: position 12,018,921 of record OU342943.1, read on the forward strand.
TACGTCTGTAGATCGGTTTCCGTGTTTCAGCATCAGAAACGGAACAGGCATCTTGCTAGCCAGTTAGGTGCGTGAGCAAGATGCAAGTTTCATGAAATCAGCATCGTGAAGCATGCATCAATGTTTCACTGCAACATGTATCAGCATCTGGAGGCTCCTTAAAGAATGACGCGCGGACAGTATTAAACTTTAAGAAATCTCCTATTGCAATTTCAATAATGCGTACCTACAACGGTTCACTTGGTACATACCTAGCCGTCAGATTCATTTTGAAACATTCTACGAGTGTTCTGAAACACCGTTCACCTTCGCAATGGAGTATTATATTCTGTGCCGGTCCCAGCCTTCAGTGTTACCCGATATCACGGCAATTATGACAGCCTGTGATCGCGAAACCGCCCCGACCCCGTCACCGTCGAAATGATCCGTCAAAGCTTCCGCGGTATCGCAATTCAAGCGCACAAAGTGGGCGACCACGTGCGTGTCGCTAATGCGGAAGTGCGCGCAGCGCGAACGACAATCGTCCTGTGGATCGCAGAGACGTAATGGCATAAGGGATGTTTGCGGCCGATAGTCTGCGGGAATCGTGGCAATTACTGATTATGCGGCCAATCGGCGCGAGACAGGCGAATGCCGACCGGTGGCATTGCGGCTCTGCAGCTTGAGACGAGAGAATGATCGAGCGTGGCTTCCAGTTGCAGACCTGCAACCGACACGGCGTTGCACCTGCCAACCGTCGCATCCATTGTTGTGTCCCCGTGTTCGGCCAATCCCGTCGCATACTAATACGGGCTATTCGCGAAAATTACCGGCTCGATGCGATTTTGATGGTGATCGATGACGCGGACGGATGGCATTCGCCAATCGAACGGAACCGATCGGGTCCAATTGGAAAGTATTGCCGGATCAGTGGCTGAAACTCGGTGTCTCAATTTGCTCTCCCCTTTTTTTTCTTCTTCAGTTCCACGGAACTATTCAGGCGACCCTGTCGCAGCAGGAGGCGAATGATATTATTCGAATTACACGTACGGAGAAAGTTCGCCCTGTGAGTTCGCGACTGTTCCGACATTCGACGTGCGCGAGCTTGTTACGGGCTGATCATGACTGTCGCGTGTACAGAGCAAACAGTCGCGAGCAGAATTAGGGGAGAGGTCTTAGCTGGCGCGCCAAGCAATTATCGTCGCCGTTACGTCTGCACGGTGCAGCGAAAATTGAACAGTGGCCTGGCACGTCTTAATTGCATCGCAAGGTACGTTTGACGCGACGTCATAGCCGCTGAACACGGTTTACAATCGTCTGAGAGTTTTGCGCTCTACGTTGCTTCCACTGGCGGAGCAAACTCGCCTCTACTTTTCCGCCGTGCTCCGGCGGTTCCGCTTCTGTTCAGGGGGGGGGGGAGCACAACTGTGCTATCGTTTGATGATGCGCCGTGTTTCCGCGACCCGCTCTGGGGCGATCCGCTGATAGGATTTTGTCTGCGCTGCACCGAGGCGGCTATTAATATTTCAAATGCGCGACGGGCCTGGAGAGACAGGAGTGGATTCCAAGCGGTTGACCGCGGCTCGCAGACGTCTGTAATGACTTTTCCCGGAGACCGATTACGTCGCGGCGTCGAGAGGACGGAAGAAGCGGAGGGAAGAGTCGGCGGTGACTAAAAGAGGCCACGGGGGTGGAGAACGGGGTTGAGGAGCTAATTGAAAGTCCTGCTGCCGGGGATTGGGAGAGAGCCGCGGCAAAGAGGCGTCGATGCTAGCGCTGTAATTGGCCCAGCTATTACTAACGTCGCGGTCTGCCACTTATTTTAATGGACTCCCCCGCTCGAAGGGCCCCGGACCCGCAAATCTGAGTCCCTACTCGCCTTCGATCTCCAACGTCCTCCATCGAGCGGATCCTGCGCCAATCGTCACCTCGATACATTCATTTGCCTAAGTGCTCGGCGCTGTTACTCCTGGGTGGGTGCAAACGGGTTCAAACGAACGTATCAGTGATAGTTTTGACGCATCGGGTAGCTGATGAATAGGAAAGAGCAAGAGCATAAATATGGTGTAAATTACTCCAATTGCGTTATACGAATGTGTTATGTTTCTTGTAATCGGTTTGATCTTATTCAATGATACCACATCTCCTTGATACATCGACTGTTCGACGTTTGAGCAATCCGTAAACTTTCTGCGAGTGCTTTTTCCTCGAAGGATGAATTTTACTCGGGCAAGTTTGCTGTTTGGGAAATGTCGTGTTCGCCGCGGTAAGATCAAGAGAATCAGAAGTTTCCTCATTTCGAGGAGCAGTCGGAGCCTCGGTGGCAGGTGGCCGAATGCCGATACCCTTCGAATGATTCCGCGCGACCGCAAGCGATCTCTCCGGGTGCTCCCTGGAATTCCATGCGGCGGTCGCATTCTGGACGTCCTGCGGGAAAGTCCTGGCTCGCTTCCCCTCCACCTGAATCAATTAAATATCTCGTAGTGGCAGCCTTTCGTAGCACCCAGCCGGTCTCGCGGCATTGTTCTCGCCTATTTCGAGGCGAATACCGCACGGCTTCACGAGCTCCCCGCGAAATAAAACGACAATTCACGCGAAGTATTCGGTATCGGTCCCCAACAATTCGAAACTAATAATTTTATTCAATTACTCGTTGTCCAGTATTTCGTGGATATTTTATTTATTTCGCTGCCCGATTTTAATGTAAACGCGAAACACTCGAAAGATCCAACGCCGCAGGAACATGAATTATTTCAATTCGCCGCGGCGTTGCCCGCGACGTTATCGAAATTTATAGACGATTCCTGATTTCGCGTGAATTATTGCGCCACGGCAATCGATAATTACCAGGTCGATATCGCGTGCCGAACCTTTGTCCTCTATCTTCCAGCGTGCAACGTTCTCGATGATTAATATTCATTTACGTTCATTGACTGAAGCATCTTTTATAATCCGGCCGGTTCCCCGCCAGCGCCCCGAATATTTTCGATCAACGCGCCACGCTTATTGTTCCCTCCGCCGTATCTGTCGTTCCGTTCAGAAATTTTTAATCGGCCCTGTTAATGCCGATTTATCATTTCAACATCTGCTGTAGCGCGGAGTCTGCGGTATCGACAACGCTTTGGCGGCGTCGCTCGACGCCTGAAAAAGACCGCATAACGCTCGCCAGGTGATTCTGAAATGAGGTCGCGCGCACGCTTTGTTCGATACATCGTCGAAACGAACTCGTATTGTCCCCTAAACCACCGTTCGCACGCTTTATTCGCGTTCTACGTGACAACGGAGACCCGTGCATTGTTATCGTTATCGTGTGTACGCACAAATGACGCCGCAGGAACTTCGCTTCGAAACGACGTGTCGCGGAGACAGATCATTATCGGCGGTTCTCTGCGCTAAATTCCGCCAGCATTTAAACATTAAGTCGCCCTTCCCGAGCACCAACATTTCCAGCCTATCGAGCGCGCCCGAATTTACGTCCGCCTCGAATGGAAACGAAGTATAACCCCTCTCTTTCGCGTGCTCTATTATCGGCCGAGTAAAATATCCGTACCAACGCCCCCGAATTCATGCGAATTCTCCCACGTAAATTCCCCGCGATATCTGACTGGCGAAAATACTAAATCCACGGATGAAAATAAAAGCCCGCGTTCCGGACGAACGGAGACCCGCTTGCGAACCATTTATGCCACCGTTTTTTAACCGTCCTCTTTCGTTCTCGTGACGTTTGCTATTTACTATTGAAATAGATCGATCGCTTTGAAAAAGTTCCGCCCGATCGTTGCCGGCATTCTTGGGAAATTCGTTTAACGATGGTGGTGCAGAAATTATGCATGCATGGGTTACAGGGCCGCAACATTTTAGAAATTCCGGCAGAAATTTCAGAAATTCTCGTGTTTCTTATATGTCAGTGCATGTGTCGCTTGAAATTTAAACAGCACGCGGTGGAGGTCTGACTTCCTGCGCTTCGGTCGACTGTGCCCTGAAAACGATGCTTCAAATCGCAGAACCGTAAAGGAGTTCTCTATTTATTTGTGAATAGGCACTTTGCATGTCCCATCTTGCTCCGTTATTTTGGGCAACGGCCGTCTATGCGCAACGGCCGTCGAAATTTCGCCTGAATATGCAAAAGCACGCGTGGCGGCGAAAAAGCTTCGAGGGGATGGTATCGCGTCGCGACAGCTAAACGACAGTTTAATCTCTCGTGGTCGGTGATTAAACGTAAATTCTTAACCGAGTAATCTGCGAGTGGAGGCGTGAACAGCCTGGCTGCCCTTCTATTCGGCTTCGGTCGGGCGTGTAAACAGCTCATTTAATCGTCACTCGGCCCCGACGTCTGGAGTCGTGAAACGCCCCGTGGTATTGCTCATTAAAGGGGACGTTGGCGATAGAGCAGCCAGGACATACAGGACGACACGGTCGACTGTCACTAGACACACCTGTCAAGCCAGAATCAAGTCGTTTGTTACGTTAATTGCTCTCTCGTGTCGCGTGCATTACCACCCGGCGATCTTTCACGGTTTACTCCCGTTCTTCGCTTCGCTGACCCGTGAACTTCCGCGCCCCTGTCCTTTGTCCTACCGCGCCTGAATATTCGATCCATATGATCTATCGATCGGGCAGCAATTAACGCCACTGTTCGCCGTTCTGCTGGAACGTTGTTGCAGAAAATCATCGAACACCAGAATAATTTCAGTTGAAAGGGGATTATTGGGGGGAAAAGTGGTTGAAACATTCTTTCGTGTTTTATCATCAATTTCTGGTATCTCAGTTGCACCGGGACTCCAAAGCACAGTGACCAATATCTACGCAAGTATTTTTCAATCTCCCAGTACAGAGTTAGCGCGAAGGCAAATGTACTTGATCCGATTGGTACTACTGGTAGGAAGAGCTTTACACCGACGACAAAATAAAGATGCCGCAGTAGTACAACTAGGAGCGACAAAAACAGAGTCGTTGAAACGAAGAGGTTTCCTTTCTGCCGCCTTTTCGTGCCTGCTATGCTGTAAAACAGAGCGCAATCGCGGGCGATTGATCTTCGTGAATGGAGTTAACGAGCAGGAGCTTAACTCATCTCTTCATCTATTTAGCACACCTACTAAAATCCTCTCGAACTTCGACTTGGCTGGTTTTGCTCTCCGACTACAGCGTGTTGTAACTTTCCAACACTTGCCAACTTCACTTCGAAAGTAGCCAATTTTATGTTGAATTATTCCTGATCCCTCGAGCATTCTACAAACAACTGTGACGTGTGCTCGTTGACCGCAAACATTCTACAGACTCTCCAACGCGAGATCAATTTTCCAAGCACCCATTGAATTCGCTACGAAAAAAAGGAAAGAGAAAACAGTACAGGTAAACATTTGTTTCATCAGGCTTTATTCCTGATCCCCGACAATGTTTCATTGCGTTCGCAGGAGGCATTCCGTCGTGTCCTTTAAAATTTTCTGCAAGCCCTTGAGAGCTTCCGATTGGGCATCCGCGTGACATTTCGTAGCTTCCTCCAATTGTTCGGCGGCGCAGTCCTCGGCTTTTTTAAGCGTTTCGCAAAAGCTCACTGCGACTTCGTGTCGCCGCTTAACAGCTTCCTTTGTTCTGCTCTCAACGCACTTGATAAATTCGTCCGTCTCCAGGCATTCTCTGAGGATTCGCTTCATCGCAACCCCGAGTGTCTCCCCCGTTTCAATTTGCTGGTCGCAGTTTGTCTTCGCTGCACGAAGTCTCGATGCAGCCTTGTCGTTGCAGATCTTTACTCTCTTCTCGTAGATGCTCTTGATATCCTGAAGACGGGCCATCTGCTCCTTCCAGCATACCTACGATAATTTACATCAGCCACCCGCGTCGCTCGTGTCATTTAGTCGCGGGCCGTCCGACGTTCGGCTAGAAATTCTTATATTATAAATTCCAAGTGGAATTCTATGGAAATGCAGTTTAATGCTCTCAAAGGAGAAACTACCGCGCGGGCATCACATTTTCCGGAAACTCGTGCTGCTACTTGGCGTTACAAAGGGAAAAGATTAATTCAAAGGAGCGCGTATTTAACTTAAGACAGCATTACTAGGGGACATTAAAGCCCGTTTGGAAATTAGACCATTGCACTCTGAAATGGCACAGTGTTTGCTCGAGTTTTTAATTTTGCGCCGCTTTGGCCCAAGATTATTTAGTGTGGGCGGACTCACGAATTCTGCAGAAGAATTGAATTTATAACTATTAGGGTTCTCATTACTCGGGGAACAATGCAGCACCTCGGAAGTCCCTTGAATAGCGTCCTGAACTCGTTGCATCTCCTCCGCCATGAAGTCCACGTTCTTCTTCACCATCTCGTCCAGTTCGTTGTCAGTCTTTGAAAATATCTCCTCCAACTCTTTCATCTTCTTGTCGATGTCCATTTTCGTTCTTCGCGAGATGTAACGAAATGCATCAACGAAACTTTTTCTCGGGTCCTTCGATCTTTCCCTTTGCCTTAAATTCCCGTTCGCCTCGACGAACGAAATTAGTATTGTTCTCCTTTCATTCGGTAGACGGAACGAAGCATATAATATACTATTTATTTTGCATCTTCGGTACGTTTATTTACTTCACAGTTCGTATTCTGCTGCTTGAACATTCTTGTTGCAACATTTCCTTCTAATGCACCTCTTGGAGGTTAGTTTCCAATTTAGTTCTTCGTAGATCGAATTTGGCGGAATTGGAGTAAAAAACGTAAAAAGCTCTACTGAATAGGATATCCAAAGTTCTTACACGAGTGTGAGGATGCTTCTTATGAGTTGATTAAATATTCTTCGAGTTCCTTTCACAATCTAAAAGTTCTATCGTCTGGAGACGAATAACAAACTCGTAAATACAATGCTGAAGATATAAAATAATTCAGAGTGTAATCTACACCCGCGTTCTACTCCACAAGAATACTAAAATAATCCAAAAGATATGTTGGGGCGAAAATTGCCGTTGCACATACTCGCGGAATGAAGTTATCCACTCTACAGTGTATTCGTAAAGCGATAAATTTGTTTTTTATCGATTCAATTGAATTGCGAATGCCCGAATGTGAAATCGGCACAGAAGAACTTGGAATTTCACCCCACCCCAGTGCCGATCGACAGAACCGAACTTCAAGCCATAAAATAATTCATGGCACACAAGTACGCTTCTGCTATTCAGCTAGAGTGGCAGTTATCTGGAAAGAGTAAAACTGATGCGAAGAATTCTTTATTTTCTTGTGTATGATCGTTCCGACGCACGACTCCAGGCAGTAACCGTAATTCGTCTCAAACGTTGCCCTTGGGGAAACATTTTTAGAGGCGAGTGAAGTCAACGAATTCGCAAGACGATATATTAAAGTTGGTTACTTCCATAACCAAGTTACGAAAGATTCCGCGAAGGAGGATTATATCTGTGAAAGATTTCTTGGAGGAATCTGTAAGGCAACCTTCAAGGTAATTTAACTGAGAGTGCAGGCATAAAGTATGCTGTACTTGAAAGGCTGAGAACGTGAGCCGACCGTTCAATATCCAGATTAATAATAGGTATGCTTATCCTTAAAGATAAAGCTTCTATTACCTCTACGTCACGATATTAATCTCCACTGTCTCCACTAGCCGGCGAATCTCCAGCATTTTACAGAGCACGTACCGTTGTGATTGAGTCAGCGTGGTCCCGAAACAGAGGGACATGATAAGGTTGTCAGACAACGGGAAAAGCGTTCAAAGGCGGTAGTCGCGAGATCGCGCTGGTATCTCTTAAAGAGGATCAAACGGATGAAAAGTTTCGGTAAAAGGGAGGCGCTCTTCTTCTGCGACATTTAGCCCATGTGTACCGAGCCATGTAGACGGTTCCAAGGCAAGAAGCTCGAGTATCTTGGACCGAGCAGAGAAGAATTCAGCGAAATGGGAAATTGTTTCGGAGTAGACGAAGGGCGGCTGATTCCAAGGGACGAGCCGCTAGACACCACACCCCTGAAGAACAATCGGGCGATCACGATCTTCGTGGTGGGTGGTCCGGCAGTCGGGAAGACCACTCTGTGCAAAAAGTTGGCCCCCAAGTATGGGCTGTTTCTAATATCACTGTCGGATATACTGCGCCGAGAGATCGCCAAAGGCTCCGAGAAGGCGCGACATTACAATCGAATCATGGAGGAGGGTAAAAACATCCCAGCCGACATTGCGGTTCAACTGGTGGTGCAGAAGATGCTAACTCAACCGAATGCATACGGTTATCTGGTTATTGGCTTCCCCCGGGACAAGAAGCAGGTGATCATTAATGGAGCCATTGCCCGGTCCTACCGATAGAGTCCGGTGTTAGGGAACAGATATTAGTCAAGAGCGCTGATTGGAGACACTGAACGACGGAGTAAGATAGAGGGCGAAACGGGGGCTTGTCTTTGTTAACCACGTTAAGTACCGTACCTTAGGAATAGATGGCATTGCGATTTGCAAATTTCAGTGCCATCTTGAAGCGATCTTTGGGAGTAGCGATTATAGATGAGGGTGTTAAACGGACCACTAAATTTGGATTTATAATTTTTGAACGATAGGTCCTCTGGTCTGCTTGTTTAAACGTAATTAATCGATCTACAGGCAGCAATGTTCAATAAACAAGTAAGGCGACCCACGTTGCTGTTACACATAAGCGCGAGGCCGATAATTCTGCAAGATCGAATAATTGAACGCGCGATCGTCGTTGAAAGATTCGACGACACACCTGACGCCATTGTCAATCGCGTGAAAACGTATTACACGAAGATCAAGGGTGCAGTCTCGGCTAACAAGGCGGTGACGAGAGTCCTCGATGGAGAAAAGTCCGCGGCGGAAATATATATTGATGCTTGCAAAATTATAGACGAAGTCATAGAGAAGTCACAGAGACAACAGCTCTAACAATCTCCGTTATAGATATGCGTACGTACGTACTATGTGCGTACGTTTTTTGGTTACAAGTGTAGAATAAGAATATAGTTATCTGTAAGACACATTTCGTAGCAAGCGTGCATTGCAATCTCTGCATTCTTAACCGCTGGTGAAAAAGTGACGTGGATAAGCAAGTTTCACGTTGAAAGCGACTCGTTTCAACGATTCCACTCGAAGTTGGCTCTGTGCACAATTGTACGAGCTGATGGGTGTTATCTGAAATTGCAATGGGTAAATGGAGGACGAGCATCATTCGGCGTATTTCAAAGCTGCTTAATCTCCTCGATTAAAAGATTCTCAATTTTTTCCCGAAGCGTGTATGGAATAATCGACGTCCTGTCGTGCCCAGACCTTCTTCCTTCACGACTTCCGTACTTTCTGGCTCGGTCGCGATAGGCTTGCCGAGTTTAACCGGAAATTACAGTAGCTTCCCGGCGAATAGATTTAAAGCATATTTTCCGCAACGCTGCCGCTCTTAATACATTTATTCCGACTATTCTCTGTGCGATCGCTGTTCAACTTTCCAATAACTTTTACACGTCGTGCCTTAACACGGCTCACGGCTGCACTTTGTCCCATGGGATCCCAGACACAGCTGTCATTTGAAACATGACACCTGGTGGACAAACTTACCTTCCAATTATCGGAAACTTTTCTGTTTCGTCCCGGAAGTTCGCCTATCTCTCCTCTGACCCTCGTTCGGTTATTGCTTCCATTTCTCCCATCACGTGATGGGAATGTTCAATGTACTATCCGCACAGAATATAAGTTTTCTTAGTATATACCTTCACTTTCTAAGGTGTCTGGGTAACAAACAATATTTCGGAAACAGACTGAGAAGCATCGAATTAAATTTGGTGTATTCGTAACGTATTAATATAAACACGAGTAACGCGAATCTGTTCGTGACTACTTTCTGAATGCCCTTCCGCATTCAAAAACCGTGGCACGTAAAATTTAGACGCACAAAACAGTAAATTTACGCGGTTCCGCGGACACGGCGGGGGTCCATTGTTCGAAATAATTGAGAAACACATTGGTCGGCACGTTTCGACGGTCACGTACCTACATATACGGAGACTTTAACATCCGGAATTGCAGCCGGCAGCTATGATGCGCCCGGGTATATTGGAGGAGGCAGCAGAAATCGCGTTTAAATCTTTTACAGTGTCCCGCCAATGTAAATATTTCGGGAGTCACCTTTATTTTTCGGTAGTCCCTCGGTATTACGAAACGATACACTTGAAACATAAAAGGACCGATGTCTCTGATGTTTCACCGGACTGTTTTAAAACATCGAAAAGCGGGGAATTTATTTTTACATTTCGGTGGGGGCGGCATGTCGTTCTGACTTCGTAACGCGGACGTCGTGCGAACGATTAAAGAGCGCAAAGATAAAGTGCGCGCGAACAGAATGCCATTCGCTGGTACACCGATCCCTCGCCTCGAATTTTCGATTAGGAAAGGACAAAGCAGTTTCGCAGGACCATTACGAAAATTGTTCGATTTCGCTCGGTATTGAAATCCAGCGTTCGTTCGTTCCAGACGAAATGGTGGACGAGGGAATGAAATGAAGCGTTTCACCGTGGTCTGGCAAACGAAACGTCACCCTCTCTTTCCCGCTCGATGGGGAAGTTTAATCGTGCGCGGACCTGAACGAATTAGACGATCGCCAAGACTGTGCGTCGTGAATTCGCAGAGATGAAACGTGACCGGGTGCCGTACGTCGAAAGCTCGTCCCGAAGCGAAGCAATACGGCGATGATAATCTTTTAAAGGCTGCAGGACGGTGTGTAGAGGATGAGATGTCGAAGTTTCGATTCTCCTCCGAAAGCGCATCTGAAAACAGGATCGTCGGTGAACTTTGCTGCGAGCAATTTGCTTGGTCGAAGTTCACCGACACATCCAATAATAAGGATAACTCGGCAACGCCACTTGGACTATCGATTTCCTGCCTGTTCTCTTCCCCCACAATTTTCTTCCCTTTTGTATTTGTCCGTTTTCCTTTAGTCCCTGGCGACGGCGAACAGAGGTGGAACGACGACCAAGAGGACCGCCGATTTCTGCTCCTGTCCGTTTCCGCGGTATGGCGACCGTGCGATATCGGATGAACTTGTAAAACTTGCGCAATCAGCCGTGAGATTGCATGTGGCCCTCTCCCTTTGTCCCTCTCGCTCCCACCCCCGCTTCCGCGCCGTTTTCTGTAACCGCGTCGGATGGCTGGCGAACCGCAAACGATACAAGCTTTGACCGCGTTTCTCAGATCCCCGCCGCCACTTGCATTATATTCGGACGATGGGTAATCGCGACGATAATCCTGGAACCTAGTATTGCGACAATTTTAGGAAATTTCGTCGATGTTGCGGCGCTGAGTCGCGCGAGATTGCCCAATTTTTGGTCCCCTTTGTTCTTCTTACCGTACCTCTGTCGAGATTTCAACTCTGTTACGTGTAACGAGAAAGCGGAATACGGTTTATCTTGGAATCTGTACGAATTTCTGTAAAACTACGAGCAATTATGGGAACGTAGGTGGATTTGCATATAAAATTCAGTTTACCAGGGACACGTTAGATTTACGATGGCTGCGTAACGAGTTACATCCCCGATATTACGATAGTCATCTAACTTTTGTGATTTCGAATGGGATCTCTACTAACGTATAACGCGTTACGGCTGCTGCCTCCGTTGGAATTTAAATACGAGGATTCAGGTTAAATAACATCCGAGTTTGATCAGCATTTCACCTTTCGCCCACTGAAATATCGAAACATGTTTCTCCATGATCCTATGAGATATGTTTCCTGTATTATTCGAAGTTTCCCTTGGCCTATCTCTCCTACGGGCCATGCATTCGTCAGCGGCTGGCGTTTCGCCTTTTCTTTTTAATCCCTCTTCCCTGAATTCGTACAGCAGTGCCGCATATTTATGCAGCCCTATTTTTTGTTATCGGTCAGTCCAAAAATATGCGCGTGTATTTGCATTCGTCGCAACTGTTTGCCGATGCAGGGATGGGGACAAAAAGCGGCTGGGAACGCGAGTGTAGGGGAAATAAGAAGGACGGGAAAGGCGAATCTCGTTAAACGGGGCGCAGCCTTCGTTTTAAGCACGAAACGCCGCGTCGCTTGGTAGCGCAAAATGAGGGAAAGGCGCGGTTGCGAAGGAACACGGGGGATGACGCAAATTTTCCCTCATCCACTGTAAATTTATGAATAAATATACCGGCAACCTCGCGCGAGGATCTCGGATTAAGCATTGTCCACAAATTCTCCTATAGTGGTGTCTCCTTACATGCCTCAGCCTGCTCCTTTTCTTCGCGCCCTTCCTTCCCTTTACAATTCCGCCAGGGCTGTAATTTATTCGCCCGTTCGTGCCCTTTAACCATAGTTTTTTCCACCGACGCAACGGATCGAACATTTTTCAAATTTCCCTTTGAATTTTGCTGTCGCGATATCTTTCCGCGTCCCTGTGAAACGTGACGCATTTTATCCTCCCATTTTATCTAGTTCTTTCTCGTCTTGCTTCCCTTCTTGCAGCCCCTTTCAATTGAAATCTCCCCCGGGAGGAAAGAAATATAAAAGGATAAAGCGCGAAGAACGAAAGGATGAGAGGGAATATCTTCTGGATCTACACACAGATGATTCTTCTTCCCTTCGAGCTCCGCGCGATTTTCTCCATTTTATATCCCGGTCTTTTGCCCGCGTCGCCGTTATCGATGTAATTGCTCCTAGCATTTACAACTCGACTTACCTCGCATCCACCCTAGTTACACTTTGCCAGATCATCCCCGCTTTTGCGCACCGTTTCACGCAATGACGAGCCCGGTTACAGCTTTTTCCAGCTTTATCCGTGCTTATTTTATGAACATGATCTCTGGTGAATTGTCTGCTCTATCCTTGCAACTACCAAGCTCTTATTATAGTTTCATTCATTAGTAACTCGATACAGGGAACTTTGGGCTCGAGAGACCCCAAGGGATTCGTGTAATTTGATATAGACGATCCTTGAATGTTGACACCTCTCAAAGGGTTGAGAATTTTGGGATGTTCGATGAGTGTCAAGATCCCCGGTCATTTCGAGGGTTACAGGGAGCCAAAGGCTTGGAAATCTTTAGGAATCAACTGCATTGGTTCTGTGGATGTAAGTCGGATACCATCGCTCTCAACGAATTCAGAGGTCCTTGCATAGTAGTTCGCGTGTTTGGAAGTGTGTCTATAGCGTTCTACGTGTCCACTGTCACCCGTATCGGGTCCTGCGAGTCTATATCGGCTTCCCCGCTGTCTTCAGCGTATCGATTCCTCAGACCACAGGCGCGTTTCTTTCCCCAGCATACACGGGCATACGTACATACATATGTACGTACGTAGACGAACAGGGGAAGCAAGAGGAGAAGACTGGGTCTTGCCTCCGAGGCTTCGTAAAGTTTTTCCCGGGACTTCGTCATTCTTCTCCTTTCTCGACGTCAACCTACGCGCTGAATTCTCCCCTTAAAGTCTTCCCTCGATTCCGTGTACCCCTCGTCTTTTCATCCACGTTCCTCGCGGATGTGGCCGTACAGTCGCCAAAGATGCATGCTCTGCATTACAAGGAGCTATATTTTATAGTTTGCCGTCTCCGCCTAGCCTAAAACATGCCCCCACTTCCATAAAATACGTTTTACGACTCGCAATTTCTAACTCTGGCAAAACAGCCGAGTCTGGTTCTTCGCCTGACGTTTTCCACGAGGATACGTCGCCGGTCGTTCATCGTTTTTAGTCCTTTTTTAAGGTGAAATGCTGATCGATAATGGAAGAGAATATTCAAAGACAGCTCCACTGATCGAATTCTCGATGAATTTGAAATACGGCACTCAATCACCTTCGTTGGAAAGTTTTTAATCGCAGATTTACTTACACTTTTCTTAAGAATCTTTTGGTAAACTTTTTATTTCGTCCTTAGACAGACTACTTTGTCTGGCGCTATAGACAAGTATACTTGTATTTCAAGGCGTCAGTCTTCGCAGCTCGAGCGCAAGTTTACGTAGTCGAGGCGCCAGTGTTCCTAACTCGCGAGTCTAATTTCAAAGGCCTTATTGTGCTTGGTTGACAAGGACCAGCTGGGCCTGATGATGGGACAGAGGTCCTCGACGGCCGTCGGTTTCCCACGACGATTTTTCCCTTTCCCCAATTAGTAGCTAAGGTGTTAGTGCGACGCCATAGATGGGGGGTAGGCTGAATTGCACCAATGATGGCACAGATTTTGGTTAGCAAACTAAACTCCACCCACACAGAGTCTGCAGAGTATTCCAATTCTCATAGAGTCATATCGTAAGGCTTTCGAGAGCAGTCAATCTCTCATATTATTATCGTCCAATGTATTTACCTTATTGTTTTGTGTTATTATTAAATTAGTGCTAGGAGATACTGTTGTTACAGTTTCTTCAAACTCTCCTACGCCATTCAACGTTTCCATCGTCATTAGTTTGCGCTGTGAAGCATTATCCTGATACGCGCAAAAATGTCACGCGCGTACCTGCATTCGCTAATTGTTTAGCGACGTACGATCGAAACACTTTTGGATATTATTATCCGTATTACAACAGTATCCGTATTACAATAACATTATCCGTGTTCTGTCAATTTCCTGAAATTTAGGGTGCTGCTACTTGGGGCTTTTTCTGTAGGTGATTTTCCGGGGAAATGGCTGGTCGTTCAATATTATAAAGTAACTGTATAATTTTCGTACACCGTTTGAAATTTCTTTGGGCTCCTGGTTGTAAAGCTGCATAGTTTTTGCTGTGAAAAACGAGCGATCTTCGTTATCCCTCCACGCTAAAAGGATTCTATTTCCCTCTTGCATCGTTTATCAACGTTAACCCCATTAAAATGCACTTTCTTTACTGGGGGGGATTTCGAAGTTTCACGGTATCAAAGGGATAACGTGTGTACAATGACACGAGATACCATTGAACGACGTATACTGCTACAGGCCAAGTTTAATTCGCATTTACAAAGCGTAACAGTAGATCCGGCGACTCTAACAGTTTAATCCACGCCTGGATTACTTCTCTGACGAAATAAATTCGCGTTAGCGATCTTACCATCCGTGTTTCATAAGAAGCGGACGCATTTGACGTTAATTCTCCTTTATAACGGCGAAATGGTCATTTACGCGCATAAGGCTGCGGATCCATTTCGAAGTAACCGAAGCATTGCAGAGCGCTCGCAATTTTCACATTTCCCTTTGAAAAATTCATGCGACCATAAAGTACGAATGAAATTCTTCAAATGTAGTGGTGGAAATGTAACACGGCTATAGTCACAACTACACGAAGAAATCCAACACAGAACGACACGTTGCAGAAAACTTCGACTTATGAGAATGGCTTCTAAAAGTTTCACGTACGTACGGTCCGTTGTGAGACACGCGTGCTTTGTGAGAGCCGGGAACTTCGTCTGCGTATTGATCGCGCGAACGAAGGTACAGCGAAATTTATTGATATCCACGTAGTCACATAAAATGCGGTTGGGCACCGTTAGTACTGTTACACTAAGTGTACCTACTCAGCACTGTCTTGTGCTCCAAAATCTGGCGCAATGAAGACGAAAAAGGATCGAAAGGCGATTAAACACGCTACGATTACCCTCGTGAACGTAGATCCAACTTGGACGAGCGATCTCCGTGTTCAGCCCTTAAGTGCAGAGAAACTTTGCACCGGCAGCCTAAGTAAGGTCCATGAATCAATCAGCTCCTCTCAGCTGAAGGATAAATTCCGAAGCTCGATAACGTTTCTATCTTCCTCGCGTTCATTTACTTGCCCTCCCCTTTTTTCTTCGAATCTATATCTATCAATCTTTCGACTATTTCTTTCCCCGATTCTCTTCCCATTCCTGCCGCTTGACCGCGTTCCTACCCCTTTTCGGACAAGGGTCGCGCGTAATCCTTTTCCTCCGACTGTTTTCATCGCCCTCCATGCAAAGCGTTCGCCGATCGGACGCCGCGATTCTTAAAACGTGATCTATCATCGAATCTTCGAGGGGCGGATGGGGGTGGGAACAGCGATTCGAGGAGCTAAGTTTGTGTATGCAGACGTCGTACCCGCAAAGTAGGTCGTCGAAATGCACCGGCACGAAATTACTCTTGATCTTAATCCTTTCGTTTCTGTCCTGGCAATCATGGGATATTCGGGGGAATCTATGCGCGACACGGAGGAACTGGGGGATCTAGGGTAGAAAATTTGGTTAGCTTCTGGATATAAAAATTATGCGAATGTAACGGTGGGATCACGAAGGAAGTGGAGCGGTATTGGGCGTGGCGAATCAGAAGTTGCTCCATTTCGGTATAGAACTCTGCTGGCTTTAGATGCATAGGATCCGAGCGACGAGGCTCAACTGTTTTAAATTCTAAATCTTATTTTAAATGGGAACCGCTTCGAAAGTCCTATTCAAGTTTCACTCGCCCTTCGTTATCTATGTTTCCCATAAACACTCGAAGCGATCGCCAGGATCCTCCGCGAGCCGAGTGGATTCCCCGAAGTTCTGGATATCGGTTACATAAAAATCAAGGGAATCCAACGGGAAAAAACGGTCTTCGAGGAATCGGGGCGCCAAGAGGCTGTAAATCATTCTTCAGGACCATCTTGCATCGCCGTATTTTCTTTCCACTCGGCCCTCCGCGAACAGTTTCTCGTTCTCAGCCGGCGGAGTGAATTGTTGAGAGGGGTTTAAGGTCGTTCATATATCCCGACTATCGATAGCGCTCGGCCGTAGAAAATCTTACATTAATAATACGAGTCGATTTCAGAAAATTCAGTTTCGCTCGCCGTCCGTTATATCACGTCCACGCGGACGTTCCTCCTCTTTCACGATTCAATTTTATTCACGGCCATCGCGCGCAAAGAAAAATCCCCGCGAATTATTTCCGTTCATCCGCGGCGTGTCGCTCCCGTCGACATTTCGTCCCGTGAAATCGATGTTTAATTTAAATAACCCCGTCGCCCATGCACGGGAATTAGTCCGGCCGGTTTTTGCGCGTCAACGTTCATTAATTTCGAAGCCTTTGATCGTGGATGCTGAATCAAACGTATTCGGCGGTGTATTTGGAAAAGCCTTTTGCACAGAGTGCGGACTTATGAGTAGATGAAACCGTAGAAGAATATATGGCACAACAATGTTTGAGACAGAGATGGAAAATTTCTGTACGAAATTTTTATTTCAAATAATCTTTTGCCCATCTCGCGTTTGAGATAACCTTTAACCCCTCAACGACCGGGCCCTCGGAATGAAAACGTCACTTTGCTACCTGAGGCCTCGTCACTGAAACATCACTGTACAGACAGTCTCTAATGTATGTATGTATCTGGTATTGACGCGGCAGCCGCTTGAACTACAGGGTCCGTACGAGATACGGAGGCGGGCGACCAGTGAAAAACGGAGGGTCCGTACGAGATACGGAGGTGGGCGACCAGTGGAAAACTTAGGGTCCGTACCAGATACTGAGGTGGTCGTTGAGGGGTTAAGGGATTATACCTAGTCATCCCCTAGTCAGGGGTTATACCTTACGAAGGTATACCTAGTTATACCTTTGTGATTTTTTTTTTAAAAAGCGGAAGCATAATTTTTTGCAGAACTTTTTGCAGTTAAAAGAGCAATATTTAAAGAATATTTGTTAATTTTTTTCGTAGACAAATATTTAAGTTTATGCACTACTTAAAAAAAGTGTCAGTTAAAACCCTATCGATAGGTATCCGTACACTTTCTCAATTTTAGACGGCTGCACGGTGGCCCTGAAAAAAACTGTACGTCGTGTCTGAACTCAAGAACAGTACATTTTTTTACAAAATATGTTAATAGCTATCTACTCACGGCGCTGATTTAAAAATTTTGAAAAATAAAGAAATTGTGATATCAAAGATAAAGTTAGATTTTTCTAAGAGGGAAGTCTACTTTTTTCTTTATAAATAATAAACTGGGAATCGGAATAAAAAAAGGCGCGAGTTTTTAGGGCCACCGTCATGAAAAATGTGGTTCCACTGTGATCGGTTGAGCCGCTGCCACTTAAATGCCAATAAATTCGTTATTTTTCCGAATTTTGACTTCGGACTTGCTTTATAATATTTCTAAAACATCAATATATAAAAGTATGTGAAAAATGCAATTTTTGACACTATCAAACAGTTATACCCGGTACAGCGTAATGGATGAAAAGCTCTTCGAGTACTATTCATGTCTACATTTCGACCAAGTCGATTAGCTGCGAGTAATCATCCACATATCTGAGAGTCAAACTGATTTGGGAGGATGAAAGGTCCAAACGTATTGTGCATATCGTTACTCTGGCACACTCGAACACAGAGGTGTGGGAACGTGCAAAAGTTTAACTCGCCCGGAAACGTAGCCGTAATTGGTCATTTAAACGTGCGATTTAGGTGAAACTCTATCTGGAGAAAATGTCCAATTGAATCACAAGTTCGTTTCACTGGCGGTTCCCGCTGTTCTGGCACGTTTTCGTATTTTTATCTCAATTGTGGAAATCGCAAACCGTTGCAAGATACAGGAAACCTTTGCGGACCTTAACCGCTACGGCTTCCTTCAATCATACGAATGCAAATATAAAAGTGTCTGTGATAGAAACAGCGAGAGTCTGTTACGTCTAGAGAAATAATTTGATAGAAATTTCTGTGACAATATTTTATCAATAAATTTCCGTGCGTCACGATGAAAGTATCGTTAAAGATAGAATCCGTTCCTACTTTCTGTGGTCGAGTTTGCTTTATGAATTCCGTCTTTCCCCCTCTGTCTTCTTGCCCGGCAGTTTCTCCTTCCCTTGTAAATCAACGCTTACGAAAGTTTTAAACGAGAAGGAGTGTGGAATCGGCGTCCTTATTATTACCATAAAAGCGCGTCCCGCTATATTTCATCGGGCCGACTCCCGGAGCAGGAGTAATCGAGTTCTTTCCTAGAGTATGACGTCTCCTAACAATGGTGCTGGTCTTTGCTACATCGGGGGTAATTCCGCGTCTTATCGCGCGCCGCTTTTTCCACCACGAAAGAAAAATATCCCCTTTGTATCAGCCACGCCGGGAGAAACTTTCTCGTTCTTTGTTTCTTAAGCGACTGTGCTGCTACTGGTCTCTTAACAACAAACGTCCTATGATTTACCATGCCCGTCTTGCGCATTCAAATCCTACACCCGATAAATAACAGCTTAAATTGTGGGGATAAAAGGGGATTCGTATCTGGGTTTTTAAATTACCAGGGAATAACCAATTGAACTGTGCAATCCTCGGGGACAATTCTTTCTTCGTTGAGACTTTGTCTTTCTTAACTCTTCTCGACGCCAACCTTCACTTTCAATTCTCTCCGTGGTCTTTCCTTAATTCCATTTATCCTTCGCCTTTCTTGTAACAAAGTTGTCCAATCTTTTTCTGGCTTATCGCTTTGCTTCAGGGCGAGATAGCTCATCGGACGATACGCTCAAGATCTCTGTATTGGATGGGCAAACCAGTATAAGTCAAATTTTACTTCAAACCTAAACAGTTTCTTTTTTCTTCTTTTTTGTGAATCGAAGTTAAAAATAAAAGTGTTTTTAACATATATGTTATCAACATTCATGTCCAAAATTTAACACCTGATCTTACATAGCACTTTAAATAGGTATTCTAAGTGTCTTCCTGCAAAACTAATAATTCTGATTTATAGAGAGACGGTATCTTAACTAGAAATGGGCAAAGATTGGATTTACATGAAAATTTCGATTAACGAATAAAAGTTAAAAAAATTATTCGTCATGTGTTGATTAAAGTTAACACGTTAGAAAAGTATTCGACGTCGAATAAAGTTCAAGTGAAAGTATAAGTTGAAGTTGAAAAATTTATTCAAGGCTGAAGTGGAAACGCTCGACAAATAAAGAAATTACCTTTATTCGTTAAATAATGTAAAGTGAAAGTAACTTTTATTTGATCCGTTATTTAAGTAATTTTTTATTTAGTTAATCCGCGTATTAACATCCTAACGCCAAGTAGTATAGAGACGTCACCGTACAGCCGAAACTCGAAGAATATTTATAATTTCACTTCGAATGACATTCTGAAGTTCCAAGTTAAATCGACAGCCGTTGCTCGTTAACGAAAACGAATCGAATAATAGGAAGAGGCTGGGCTGTTTCCTTGAACGACGTGCGCAGATACACATTAGTTTGCTATTTTACATTGTTCACGAGGGAGAAACGTCGGCGTAGCCAAGTATGTCAACCAGCATTTCATAGGAAGAACAATGGTCGCAGCAGGCACAGTGTAAAGTGACGATATAACAGCTCACGGGGAACAAAAGCGATGCGGGTATACTTGTTTAAAACGCTTATGTGGATCTCTCGATTGTATTTCTGCCTCTGTTCCTCCCTGCCTTTTACCGTTCTACCGCGTTACCCCTCGTTGCAAAATTGATATTTGCATTCTCACGGCTACAGCGAGGCTACCCCGTCTCTGTTCCAATTTCAGACATCGTACAAATCATTTCAACAGATAAACCTGCGCGTTTCCTCGAGCACACTCGCTACTCCATAATGGACGTACAACGCGTTTAAATACGATCTCCACAGAGTTTCGTACCGACGCGGAGAGTATCAAATGTCCTGAGAAATGTATTAACCGGTAGCAATTATCGTGCAGATGACCACTCAATCATAACCCGCTATTTTCGGTCCATCACGTTTTTTCCTCTTCTCTGATAGATTACTCGAACGAATTGCAACGAATTTCCCGAATATTCAAAAATGATGAAAACGCCCACAGAAAAGCTGGGGAATGTTTATTCGCTATTTTGTTCAGTGAGCCCCGCCGAACAGTTATGTATACGCTGGAATTTTGCAGAAATATGAGATTTCATTGTCGCCTGCTGCTGAAATTCTGTTTTTTTTCTCTGCACAGCATTGTCGAGAATCCGAATAGCTGGTATGCTGACTGCCATGCGAATACCGTTAGATAATGGGCTTTTTAACCGTGGCGAATAGTTTTTCTGTCCCGTGGCGTTACGGCATTATTTCGCGTTTATGCTTTGAGCAATGAATTCCACCGTCCTGTTTCCATTTCGTGGTCAGAGCTATTCTCTGCAAGGATTACAGATCGTCAAATAAGCCAAGCTGCTAAATATTTGTCTATATATGAAGCACACCGGTCGTTTAGCGACGATGCTCGCCAATTTTCGCTGCACCTCGGTTTCCGTCTCATCTAAAGTCTCCTCCGCGCCGATCTACGGAGCAAATTGTAATCAGTGACCTAAGCAGTTGATTCTTTGGCCTCGGTCCCAGGTAATTGAGCCTCGCCGCTTCAGTGGCGCGGAATTAACGGTTACGAACGGTCCACTATGAGAGCTCAAAAAATTGCTCCGCCGGATAGAAGTTCGGGGACGCCCACCCGCCTGTAAAGTTCGCGAGGATTGTCGAACGGAAGCGAACGATAAAAAGTCGGAGCCTCGAAGATCATTGGAAATAATTTCAGGAACGAAACTGAGATATTTTCATTGTTACGGCGCTTCGTGGAATCTAGAGCGCTCGACGCTATATCGACGGTCGGTTTGGAGTTCCTAAGGACCATAGGGGTCCACGAAGGAACCTCGAGAGTTTGATGGCCGGGGATGTTCAGGGACCAGTTCGTTCGACTTGACTTTTATCATCCAGGTCGATCGGGCAAGCGTATTAAACGATCGCTTTCCCGCGAGGGACCAAAATTAGGATTCTCCCTGTTTAATGGCATATGAAAGGAAATGGTACAGGATCAAGGACGTTTTCTACTTGGTAATTGTCGATAGATCGATGCCAATAACGCTTTGGTACCAGGGACGCTGTCGATATTTGGTTTAATGAATTTGAAGATAGTAGTTGGGGCAAAAATGGCTGACTTTCCAAAACTGTTGAGGGGCTACTACTCCTAGCACGCTACTAGGTTACTTCCATCATTCTGTGGAAAATCCCCTACTTTAACTTTAGATTATTTGACGAATAAAATGAATTTTTTTATTCGTCGAGCGTTTCCACTTTAACTTTAACTTTATTCGACGTCGAATAATCAATGGTTACCATTGGGAGTTCTACTGTGCATGTAGCTCTTGAAATATTAGGCTGAAGAAGAGAGTGTCCATCGATATCAGCAGCATTTCATTTATCTTCACACTAACTCAATAACGTTATCATGTATAATGCTCTGAAACAGAATCTCTCGGACTTATTATACATGGGAACATGGAAGATACACTTTGAAACTCAATCTGTCGAATATGCACACTGAAATTTAATCTTTTAAGGCTTCACATGGAAACGCAATCTATTTCTGGGAGCCACGATTTATCTTTCCGTGGAAACAAAAGATCATAAATAGAATGATTCTCTGCCGTGTTAATTCTGCTGTGGAAAGAGCGTATCTGGTAAAATCGTGATTCTGAGATAAATGACTTTTAGTATTTTGTGTTATGCCATCGGTATTTTATATACATTTGATCAGGTTAAATATTAAATATGGATAAAATGAGATCTAAATATTTGTGATAAAACCGTCAAATATTTCATAAACTCCAAAGGAGACTTTGGTAGATACACCCAAAATCAAGCATCGATTGAATTTAAGCGAAAGTTGCCAATGCAGTACTTCTAATTAACACGGTAGAGAATAATGACAACAATAATAGCATTGTTTATTTAACGTTGCTCCATGCTTGTTACAGCTCGCTCTGTGCGGATAGGAGCTACAAATATCAATAATATCAAATATTGGTCGCCAAAATATGCTCTGTTGCCATTTCCTCGGTGTACGTAATTTTACTTCTGTTTTTAATTTCCCCGATGTGTTTAGTGAAATACGTTCTAAGTATAATTGGAATGCTTCAATTCGTTTCAGTCAGCATTTTTCCATGTACACAATCCGTATGATTTCTGTATCTGTGCAAAGCTTTCCCAACAATATTTCAGCCTTAAAATTAACTTATTAAAAACATTTATATCCGACAAGGTAATAAATAAAGGTAAAGTAACGTCCTTCTGAGCTGAATCTTAATTAATTAGACCGAGCCCTTGGATTCATTTTTCATGAATCCCTTGAAAACAGTTTCCTGCGATATCGAGATCTTTACCAACAAAGTTGAGGGGGATAGTCGAACGTAATTAATTCATTGAAAGCTCGACTTTGAAGTTTATCGGAAGCGAACTCGCTGGTCGAAATATAATATGGTTCAGGAAATTTCTTGAATCGTTACAAAGTCTGAAAACCGTTAAGCTATCAGTAGCTGTGTACTCCAGGAAAATTGAGGCTTCTTGCACTTTCGTCAACTTAAAATCAGCTTGTGACAAATTACATATTCGTATAAACTACATTAATCTATGTTTCTGTGTTTCAGGTGAGTGTCGATTTGGCTTTCTTCCTGGCAGAGATACGACTACGTATGTAAGTGAAATTATTAGCGTTTCAAAGATCATCCCTCGTTTCTCTTCGCCATCACTTTTATTTTCATCGTGCCAACGCGGTTTTTGTTATTTTAATCGGCAACGATAAGCCACAAGTTCGCGTGCATAAACGATCGCGTTGAAATGAGACGGCGTATTCGATTTTAATTCGTGTCAATAGCGGTGCACTTGAATATGTAGGCTTCATCCTATTGTTGCGATTTCTATGGTCTTGAATATGGTAATCTCACGCCGGTGTCACATATCATTTGAATAAGGTGATTTTCAGCGAATTGCGACTGTGTTCTTTGGATAGAGCCGTCTTGCCTATGTACGTTTAATTGAAATTCAATCGAGACGCTTCGGGCGTGTAAATACTGTAAGGTGTTTTCCAGAAACGATTACCCTCTTCCAACGCCAAATTGGACACTGGTAAAGTCTCTTCCAAGTCAACTTTTAAAATGTTAAAAGCAACGCTGCTGTTCATGTGTGTATTCTATTAAGTTCGTAAATCCGTATTCCCTGCAAAACTATTCGATGTAGCTCCTCACGGTATGTTGACGGATACAAATGGCGTATAAGCTGTATGATTTTGGGGCATTGAAGAGTCTTGAAGCTTAACGGTCGCAAAAATCTTGGAGGAACGTTCTATTTGTTGAGCATTCGGGCGTGAGTTCAGCTCCTCTTCTGGGCAGGCTTATATCTCTTCTGGTAAAAGTTGTAAAATAGGTAGAAGTTGATGATCAGATTGATTATCGATATTGTGGACGGTATCTTCGTTACCGGGCAGGATGGGGAGAACGCTTGTGCGTTTTGCACCATTATCAGGATAAATTGTACCTGTTGTAACAGTGAAAGAAATGCGTAAACGAATCTAGTCTTTGAACTGGTGACAATAGGGAGAGTGACTCGAAGAAAGGCGAAAGAATTTTGGAGCATGCAATGGGGACCAATTTAACGTGCGTTCCTCGGTTAACTCTGTTGACTAAAGTTCAAATTCTGTTCCGTAAATAAATTGAATGTAACAAGTGATCATCTTTTTTAACAGTCCACAAGATCTTCGAAATAATGGTAATTGTGAGTGATACATGCCCCTCAATTCGTCGACTCTTCTTCTTAGTTCACTCTGCAGACGCTTCATATTATAGTTTATCGCTGCTTACCATTTGCGTGATAGTTAGTATGGGTTTGAATCGTGCCAACAGTTTCTGCGCATTCTCGCCAAACGCGCTAAATAAATAATAAGTGTACATGATAACGTGTACACCGCAGTTTATCAGAAGGGTGAAAGATGCCATTGCCACTGGAACGTATTTCGTCATGATCCAAGCTATCATCAGCGTCGACAGGTGATGGTAGAGATGTAAAAACGATATTTGACTGTCCTTTTTCCTCAGCACGAATACCACCGTTTCGATCAGGTCGAACAGCTTCAGCATTGTCCCGAGCCACATTATGTAAGACAGCTATAAAAACAGACGAAATTAATAATGAATATTAACGAATGCCCTGATTGCATTCAATTGTATGAACGCTACTAGCTTTACACAAAACGCATTGGAATTCGTGTTTAGCATTTGAATTTAGTAATACTCTAATGAAGGAATAATGGGTAGTTACCTAATGGATATGTAATACTGAAACCTGATTGATTCCTTCGAGCATGGCAATTATTGCTATAAGCCCATATAATGAATTTACTTATTGTCGACTCGTATTTAATGTTTCGAGAATTAAAATAGCAAAAATCAACATTTTTGCCATTTAATTAGGTATTCTTCTAATTACTTTGAGGAGTGTATCGTAATGATTTCTGTACCTTGTAAGGGTTAGGTCTGTTTGAATAATCCGGTAATTCGCAGAACATCGATATCTCCGTAAACCAGCCTACGCTGATGAATTGCTGCACTATGTACCCATTGGCGAGGATTTGAAAGACGTTGTAACATTTCACGAAGGTGATCAAGTTGTACGGCTTTCGATCTTTCATGTGCTCCGGTCCACTTTTCAAAACGAAGTACAGATACAAGAACATGATAAGTGGGATGAGAACGGGCGATCCAATGAACGGCAAGTTGTTTGTCCGTGGATCTGAAATCACAATTTGATTGATTAGAATCCCAATTCAGCGTTCACGTCCCCGTTACATTATCCATCGAGCTGGGAACTTTTGTATTCTTCGGTCATACGGAAAACCCTTTCCTACTTGCCGCGAGAGTGTCACCTTATTCTAAAGGAGAAGTTTAATCTAAAAGTCGTTGGGGGATTGCATCTCCGGTGATTAATGGACTGTGATTGAACCACGATTACAGTAATTTTCATTCATCGAGCTTTACGTGGGAATAAGTGTCTCTGTACTTGTGGCAGCCACTCACCAGCATTCTGATTCCAGTAAAAATCGTACACTTCCACGAAACTCATTTTCGATAGTACACACAATTTAACCAGATAACTTGATCATCGGCGGCACATGTATTACGCCTTTATGTTTATAACGAGTACCCGCTGCACAGAATGTTATACACATAGAAGCGTATTAAACCGAACCCGATTAATGTATTAACTTAAATGTTTCGTGGCCGAGCCGAGCCGAACGTATTTATAAAGGCCGGGTGCTGTATACAAGTCGAAAATTCGTGTCACGGCACCCGCCGTTAATATGTACATTAATTTAAAGTGAGGAAATCATTCAAGAAGTCATGAGAGATCACATAGCCATTGTCTGAAGCGATGTCTGACGTTACGCGAGGTGGACTCTGTTACATTAAATATACTCTACGAATTTTATTTCCATGTCCGATTACCCGTCAACGACATACAGTATTCATAAATTTCGCGATCAAATGTCAGATTTCCTACAAAAGCGATACTTTAGTCCAGGAAGTTGTTAAAAGTCCTGCTAGGTGTTCGGTCTGATTTTAAAACGTCTTGTTTATCAATGAACAACCCAGAAACGTTATCTACCTTTACTGTGTTCAATATTATATTGTAGAAGCGCAGTATGTGCAAGAATGCTTTAATTTTATTCTACTACAAAAATGAAACTTATTGGGCATGAATTTTTATGAAGTAGATAACATTCAAAGTCGTGAACTGAGGGATAAGATGTAAATCATGTTTTTGTAGGAGCGTTCAGTGGATTAAATAAATTCTCCAATACTATTTCAGACGCGTGATATGCATCGAATGTACGGAAATACGTGACATCGTGGGAAACGAATAGATACATAAGAAGGTGACGATCACTAACTTCTTCGTTTACGATTATTCTCATTATTATTGCGTGAATCTTAATTTCTTACGATTGTGCCAGGCCTCGGTCATATTCAATGGTAATGCTGGTAAGAATGTATAAATACTAACTCAATATATGTATGATGGGTTGCGTAAATCGATCAACTGTATGAACTTGTAACGAATTGAATATAGATATCCTAAATTGTTTTTTCGTGTGTAGTAGGCATACCGGCATTTAGGCAACGGCCTATAATGCGAGTGAGGCCCATAGGAGGCGTTCAATTTATGAGGAGTTCGCAAGACAGGGACCGTGGAGAGTCGGCGTAGCCGTGGTTAGCAAACGCGACTGGATCAGCACGCGGACGCCTCGGTTCGATTCCCGGCGTCGCACAGTGGTCGAAAATCGAGAAAACCTGCCCAAAACATGAAGGTGACCTTTGGTTTGTACAAAAATAGGTATACTAAGGTTTTTGAGATCTCTGATCACGAATTTGAGGTCAAAATTACAAAAAACTCATATGATAAAAACATCAGATTTGGTCTAAACTTGGTATCAGCAAACAACAGCCAAATCCCGCTTCATCTATGGAACTGAATGGAGTAGTTCGAATAAATATACGTATATATGATGAAAATTGAATATACAAAAGTGTGGGAGTGGTTTTTTCTTAAAAAAAAAAAAGTTTTTTCGTCATGAATTTTCCTCAAATTCTTTTCAAAAATTTGTCTTGTATGTGTGAGGGGGGTATTGTTTACATTGGACAAATGAACAAAGGTCATGAACAGCTTTGATTCTTCTTATCTACTATCTACCTTGCATTTACCGTGGTGAAATTTTTTTTTTAAGAACTTTCAATTGTGGGTTTTGTCCAGCTGGATAACCCATTTTGACGTCTCGCGACGGCTGTTGACTGCTGATACCAAGTTTAGACTAAATCTGATGTTTTTCTGATATGCGTGTCCGCCATATTGGATTTACCATTTGGTTTTTTTGTAATTTTGACATAAGATTCGTAATCAGCGACCTCGAAAACTCCAGGATACCAAGTTTAGACCAAATTTGATGTTTTTCTCATATGTCGTCCGCCATTTTGTTTTTTTGCAATTTTGACCTCAAAATCGTAATCAGAGACCTCAAAAACCTTAGTATACCCATTTTTCTACAAATCAAAGGTCACCTTTAAGTTTTGGGCAGGTTTTCTCGATTTTTAACCACTGTGCGCCGTGGCTCTCTTTTTCCGGCTCCTACACGTGTATTACGTAACATTTTATCGCAAAATGTTCACGCCAGGCATGTGAATTTTTATATACTTATTCCTTGGTCAAGGAGATATAACCATATTCAGGATGGAAGAGGCTCACTGTCGAAAACCTGCCAGGTTATTCAACAAAATTAATCCTCTTTACTAACTTCTCATGTGTCCTCGCTTTAGTTGATGGGAACCTAGAGGTTCACGAAAATGTAAAAAATCTGGATAACATTGATCCTGCTCGCCTGGAAGTAGTGCAGAGTTGGGCATTATTCGAATAAATTTTCGAATAAATAAATAAATAAAAAATTATTCATTACTCTCGAATAGCTTGATTTTATTCGCAATTCTTATTCGAGAACGTTCGAATAATGCCCAACTATGAAGTAGTACAGCAATAAGATAATTCAGACTTCCATCAACATCCGAGAAGTATCTATAACTGTGTATGTTTGGATATATAGTTACCTCAAAAAGGATCCTTCAGATAAAAGTGTTTTTTCTTTCTCATGACGATCTGTGTAAACACACCAAAGTGTTTCCTAATATTTTCACCCAGCACTCATGGCGCTTGTCTTTCTCACTGAACTTGATGTTTTCTTCATGATCACTTTTGGGCCAATGTTGCTCCTTACTCTCTGGAAGTTCTTTCCCGACTAACTGACGCGCTCAGAATTCCAACGCTCAATTTGCGTGCATATATTCAAACAAAGGTAATGGAAAGTTGCACGTGTATTTTGTGAACTTCGTCATTCTCAAGGAATTATGCACTTTCGGTGAGTATATTGTTCGAAGACGCATCAAACATTCATATCTACATTATCGATATCTGTAATTCTAAAGAAGCGGACTCTCTGACTCTGTAATTCTGAATAATGCGGATATTTCGTAGCAGAGTAAACTTATCCTTTTTGTAAATACTTTAACACTTTAACCATAACGTTCACGACTTTAAAACGTAACTTCCAGCTTTGTGCTAGTCGGCTTATTAATAACGATATTAACTCTTCTTATTGACTAGAGTGCCACTTGTATATAATATAAAATTTAACTTTCTACTTAGCGATGAATTCCTGGCTAAATTGGCCACTTCTACGGAAGTTGGTAGGAGCCACTAGGCAAAGAGTAGAACTCGGGCGAAGAAGTAATCGAGGAGTTACCACGAGGTTCAGTCTGCGCAGCTCCCAGAGGAACATATTAAGTATCGCTGATTGAAGTAGTTCGGTCGATGGAAGCTGTCACGGGGGAATCGATAGCGGTCCCAGCGTTTAGTTAGAAGTGTTCTTAAAACCGAAGAAAGCCTCGAACAGTAATGAAAAAAGTTCACCGTGTCCCGTTCACGACTTCGTATAATCAAGAATTAATGCGCCGCAAGCACCGATGCTCCCCGTGACTCCATCTTCCTCCCCTCGCAAGAAGACTACAAACACTTTCCCCGCGTATCTCGTTATCCAATGGAAGATTCCCCCGTATCAGTTTCAAAGCCGCAAGATTCATCGCGAAGACAAACGCACGGATCCCTGTACTGATCCATCGAATCTTAAATATTCAAGGGACCAAATCCAATATTGAGCCCGGATCTCCGGTTCTGCGGCCAAGAGCCTCTTCCTTTGATCTTCGAAATTTCAAGCAACTCCCCAATATTTGATCCCGTCACAGCCCCCCCGCCCTCCCCCGGCGGATGCCGCCAGCGACGCAGCCAGGCAGCCTCAGTTAAAAGTTAAAAGAGCGAGGCTGGCCGGCGAAGTAGTAGTAATCGAGCAGTTAAGGTGGCCGGCCGTTTCGAGCCCATGAAGTTGGCGGAGGGATGTATTAAGCATCGCTAATCGAGGTAGCTTAGTCGACGGAAGCTACCAGGAAGGCAGGAGTGGTAACTCGGTTGGCGGGCGGCGTTTCGGTGGCCAACGGAGGGTTGGAGCCTCTCGCTAAGTGCTGCAATTTATTTTATTACCCTCCGCGTCTACGTTTGGAAACCTTCTCCGGCCCCCTCCGTTCGCGGCGAAAACACTGGGTCGGAACGTAATTTACACCGGCTGGATGGCGTGCACGATGGAAAGAGACACGGTGTATCGACACGGGCGAAAACCAGAGGGTCGTTCCCGTTCGCTGTTGTTGACACTTCATTTCTGTCGGCGTTCTCCAGCCGCCTCCGCTCCCGGCGAGAAGTCTGATCGGATTTTCCTTTCGATTGTCTTTTGATTTACGGGCATCGGGGCTCTCCGTTCAACCGTGGCGGAGAGGTCGCGCGTGATGGTCGTTGGAAAAAATGAGCATGAAAATGGAGTGGATCGAACGCGGTGATTTGAATGGGGAAACGGGGTCATCCCCGCGGATCGGGCTCTCGCGCGTGAGGCGCGATCATTGCTCTCCCAGTTTGGCGAACTCTTTCCGCCGCTTCTCGAATCAATTTCATCCCGACGCCCGCCTCCAATAGTTGTCCCAAGACGGATTCCTCCGGAATTCCGCGTTCATTCTGCGTCACCGCGCGATGGCAAATCCAGAAGGCTATAAGCGATCAATGGTGCGTCTGCGTCTTAGCTTTTAATTCCTCGATACTGATTTGACATTCGACGCTCCTTCTATTGTCACGAACCCGTCGCTTCTGCCTCGTGAAATTCAGGGAGCAGCCTTTTCAATGCACCCCGTTTCGTGGAATCAAAATTTTCCCTGTCTCTATGGCAACCCAGGATTACAAATGAAAGCTTTCGCTTCTGAAACACGATTATTTCTGTTCGCTAATAATCAAATTTCGCCCCTTCTGTCACCGTAATCGCGAGCATCAGCGGTTTGTAAATGACAATCACGCGTGATTGTTGTTCCATGCAGAGGCAAATGTTTGCGGGAATTTACAGAAAAAACACGTAGCTTCAATTTCCGAGAGTTTTACGCGCGCAAAACCAGCCGTGTATTCGTGGTATTCTGACAAAGGGCTACACATATAGTTGGAAAGTATACGAATATTGTCCAGTTGTTTTACAGGGACCGCTGGGGGGAAGCCTGTACATATAGCGGGGAATATTATATTTCATTCTGGACGATCGCTTTGAAAGCACGCGATCTGGTGCGCCGCGAAACTACGTTTCGAGTTGCATAGAGGATAAAGTAGCGGGAAAGGAGGGGCGGGGGGTTTGCCCGTGACAGAACAAGAACGCAGCGGGAGGAAGAAAAGGTGGAGTTCCGGCCGTGGGAGCAGTTCGACGGCAATCCGTTGTAGGATTACTACATTGCCCGGCGACACATGAAATAATTCTGCACGGTTAATATGAAATAAATCCGGCACAGTGACCGCCGTTTTCCGCTGGCGGGGCACAGCTTAAACACAACTAAACGCGGTCGGGCACGGTTAAACACGGCCTGAGTTTATTCGACAGTTAAACGCATCGCGAAGCTTTGCAGAATAATGCTGGCTGTCGCGTATTTGCTGCCGATAATTCGCGCGTTGCACTTGAACAACTTCCGGCCGGTTTCGACCGCGGCAGAAATTTTTAACGCGATTACCAACTCTGCGCCAGAATGTTATGGCCACCGTCTTCCATCGACTTTACGACCAGCGCGTGACCGCTTTGCCACATTTTCCAATCGATGGGCGTTTCAGTGTTCATTCGGTTGGATAATCGGACGCTGCTCGTCTGTGATCATGAAAAGTAGAAATTAGAATGTAATATCCTTGGGATATGAGACGCTTGGAGTTTCCTTCCCCCATAGATAGCTGCAGACGTAAATGTAAATTGGATTATTTGATTTTATTCGAAATTAACGAAACGTAGGGATCTCGTGCTTGCGTTGATTGTAACGTGGCTCGCATTTTCCAAAGCTAGAACCCCAGTTGCCTTAACGCCAGACCTTCTGTTGGCCGTTTCTTCCTTTTCGGTCTGTTTCCTTTAGGTATAGCAGGAAACGTGAACGGCGGCCGCAAATTGCAAGAAAGCATAACGGCAAATTAGACTTCGTAAATTCTGAGCTTCTATTATTTTTATTATTTTCCCTCGGCTTTCAACGATACAGAGGAATTGCGCGTACCTACTTCGCGTGGAGAATTCGCGGGGCCGAATTAGTGGCTGCTTTTCGCCGGCGTTCGATATCTGCGCGTTCCACGATGTTCCAATATACCGTTCATCGGGCAGACAGTATCGGAGCATTGCGAGACGATTGTAAAAACAGCTGACGCGGAGGATGGCGTTGATTTAAATATAATGCGACGCGGAAAGCGACGCGGGAGACAGTAAAAACGGGAACATCAGCGGCGGCAGGAAATGAAATCGTTGTGTTCCGTTTCAAATGGTCCCGCTCTTTATTCCAAGCCGATCGAAACCCAAGGAATATCGGGACTCTGCTCGAGTTCCATGGAACCTGCAATAATTTGCGTCGCCCACGGTCCGCGAATGTGAAACAGCTTTCGAATCGATTGAAATCCTGCAGGATTGCCTAACGGTGGAAGGTGAAACGATTATCAAGCCCAATTGATTTCGAGGACGATTTCCCGAAAACGATTCGGTTTGCGGGTAATCCCAGGGCTCTGGTTGTCGAAGGTAACGAACAAGTGGTACAAACGGTTCCACGCCGATATCGCGTGGTGTTCCAGAGGAATTTGGCTAGTCGACACTGTTTTTAGTTTAGCCCTATTTCCCCCCCCCTTCGCGATTATCTGTTTCCCTCTCATCGCCTGTCTCTCCCCGGCCCTCTCTGTCCCTGTGCCAGAATGGGTCGCATTTGCAAGTCAAAACTTAGCGCACCCGATTTCTTAATGAAATAATTGGAAGGCAGGGTAGCGCCATCCGAGCAAACCTATCAATTACACGCTCGATTGATCCGAGAGGTTTGTATCGGAACGTCAGTTCCACTGTCCTAGATATAAGCAGGGGATGGAGTAACGGCAGCGGAGACGGGCGAGCTTGGGAATGAGGGCTGAGTGGAAGGAGAGGAAAAGAAAGGAAGCGAAACAGAGGATCGCAGGGAGTGTGAATACGCGATAAAGCGGGAAAAATAGAAGAATTCCGAGGCTTCAAGGAAAAAATGTGAAAATTCGGGACGCAACGTACAAATAGAACAAACAAAAGCGATGATGCGCCTAAACGAACGAAAGCGACTAGGTGATGGGTAAGGTTAAATATCGACAGAAAAATGTTCCTGTTCCAACTACAGATCTGTAGAAGAAAACTAAAAGAAGCAGCGATTCAAGCGTGACCGACGAATAAAATTGAATTCAAGCAAAGATAAACAGAAAAGTTCAGGCGAGCAGAACCCAGCTCCGGCTCGTGGCAATAAATAATAAAAGTACGTGTCAAAAAGGGGGGCAAGAAAAATTGAAACATCGAAACAAGAATTCGAGGGACAAAACTGGGACCAAAAAGGGGCACGTAAAAATCAACAAAGTGTCTACCGAACCAAAAACCCTCATTCCCCGCTGTTGTCCCCGACTTCGAAAACGGGGGGGGGGGGAGCAAATTGGGGCGAAGAGAAATGGGTAAAAATAATATAGTTTGGAATTCGGTGAACGGCGCAAAGAATGAAATAACACGGGGAGCATTATGAAAGGGAGGAAGAATTGAGGTGGGACAGAGAACAAGCGAGGGTGGCGGAGCTAGAGAGAGCGAGAGGGAGAGAGAGAGAGGGGGGAGAGAGAGGGGGGGAGAGAGATCGTGAGAGAGGGGGAGGGACAGGGAGGAGAGAGAATGGGTTGGAAGGATAGAGGAGGACGGAGGAACGGGGATCGTCGTGGCGTTTGCGCCTGGGGTTGTCGAGGACAGCGCGAAGAGGGTGTGCAAGGGTGATCGGCGTAGGTGGCGGTGCACGGAGGTGGGAGGACAGGGAAAGGCGTGGAATTGGTGGAGGCAGTCAGTGGCTCGCCGCGCGCCACAACGACCGTCGGATCTAGCCGTCGAGTTTTTCCACTTGTTACCAGTATCGTGTCCGATCCTCCCTATTGTTTCCATTTTCTCTTTCACCTGCCCGCCGTACCACGACTTGTCACCGTGATCCCATTCCCCGTTCGTCGCCAGGATGTAGGGGTTCGATCGCGGAACAACGTCCAACTCCACGTTCAGGATTGTGATCTGTGATCAAGTGCCTCCGGCTGTCGATTCGATCATGATATAGTGCACTGGGAAATTAATGCAATGGTTACAGTGTGAAATTAAACGTTTGCGAATGCAAGGTGTATCGCGTGCCGCAGACACCGCGCGTGCCACCGACAAGTGACAGGCATCTCTGCCGTCAGGGGATATTTTCGACCGTTTTGTGCGCAAGATTTCTGGCCACTGTTCAATCTGGTGCGTCGCGACTTCATGGGCCTTTCGCCGTCATTCTTACGAACGGCGGAGTATAAATATTTTTTGCAGCCCGGTGAAATTCGCACGTAGTCTCATTAATGTTATTTTTCTCGTACACGAGAGCCGTGCTCCCATTTTCGAGCCTTCTCGCGGATCCTGGGGGAGGCACGAGGCTGTTTCGTGTGACCAAAACCGTGGCACGGCTTAATCCGAAACATTATAATTGCAAATTCGACCCGCCGCACTTTCGCGCGACCGTATTTTGAATACATTATACAAATTGAACGTTGCGTAACTCTTTCTTACTTCCGCGAAATTTCATAACGTCGCCGCGTGGTCCTTTTCGACCTTCCATTATTAAAGTGCCTCGGCCGCTTCTCCGTTCTGCCATCCACCCTAAGCGAAACGGTCTCTCCGATCGTCGATCTCTTACGAGTCAGTACCGGTTCCGCCAGAAATATTCAGTGCCTCGAGTGCCATATCGCTGCGCACCTACCGCGATAGAAGCCCCACGCTCCTTACATACGTCCGTGCAATTTCTCCGCACGCAAAAAATATTTACATCCGCGTCCGTTTGTGTCCAGTGTGACCCGCTGGTCGAACAGCCTGCCAAGAGGATTTAGTTTTCCGCACGCCTGTCCGGGAGCCTGATTATCACTAGTGAATATTGTGTCACGAACTCTAATCTGGATTAGCAGTATGCAATGATACGTGGAGCACTTGGCGGCCGGCGTGCACCGCATTTTCATCGGGCTCCACGCTCGTCCGGCGTGAAGATACGCGGACAATTAACCACCGTGCTCCAAATGCATGGATTAATTGGAGGCTGAATGGGACTGTCGGGCCGCCCGTCTGTCGGCAGACCAATATCCGTCCAAGTTTTTCCGTGGATAGTATCGGCCGACAAACTCGGATAATGGTCTTTGGATAATACTCGCCGAGGAAACGGACGCTTTGTTGCGCCCGCGATGATTCGCCCGTTTCCCGCGTGATGAATTTCCTCGGTCTTCAAAGGAGGTAACGTACAGCGCCCCGTGAAAACAACGGCGGCGGAGGATTTTTCTTTTCTGTTCGTTCGTCGCCGCGCACAAAGGGTTTGTTACGGTTGTCGATCCCCTCGAGTACTGAAATCGCTGGCACTCCCGTGGAAACGAAAAATGCTTTTTTTCACATCTGCCCGTTAACGCGCGGCAGGCGAGGGTTCGGGGCGGGACGTGGGAAAGAACGTGATTGCGGTGGACTCGCATAGCTTACAGGCGAGGGACAGGCGGGAGACGATTCTACGTAGACGCTTCTGGGACAGGTTAAAAATGAGTTTTCTGATGGGACTTTGAGGAACCATAGACCATTACTGAAGCCTGCGTTCTCATTACTTTATGCCGTTTAAGGACAAGGGACTCGAATTCCGCCGCCATGCCGGCACCACTTCTTCCAACTAGCGAACGGCCAAGTGACTAAAAGGCCGTGTAAATTCACTGGCGGGCAAAGGATCTCATTACAATTTCATCGCGAAGACATATAAAAGATCCGCGGTGCTCGTGATTTCCGCTTGGCCTTCCTTGTAATATCCACGTTTAAATAGTCTGCGCAAGGCAGAGGATAAGCAAGAACTTTAATTTCCGGGCAAGGAGTCGCAGCGTTAAGTAAATCCGCCCCGCCTGTACCGTAACAGGAAGGAAATAACGAAGTCCTCTGGCCTTCCTCCCTTCCCATTCCGACGACAGTCTCATTGAACGTTAAACAAAGGGGTATTTGTACACTGCTCTTCCCGCCTGAAACTTATCGAAGCCGGAAAGAAAACGCAGTTAGGAGAATTTTCATCCGACCGCTTTTGTCCGTTTCTCTCCCTGTTTCCCTGTTGCTCGGTCGTCCTCCGGTCCCCTTCGTCGTCGTTCTCGAATAATTCTCTTCCTCCGTCGCCTCCTCCTCCTCCCCACCCTTCAGCCCTGGCATAGCTCAGCTCCCGCTTCAAAAGCAGAGTTCGCGGAACGCGCGCTAAGCAGCAGCTTTCATTTCCTGTCTAGAAGAATCGTGACGTGTCGAGTAATGAAAATGCGGCTGCGGTTGAGGTGGTACACGTGACGAGCAACCGACGCGTAAAGTAACGAGAACCGAGCATATATCATCGAAGGAACCCAATTTCTTTGTCCCTCCGCATGTCCCTTCTTCTTCTTCTGCGTTCGTTGCCACGGAATTTCGCATCAGAAACTCCGTCAGGATGTGTGTTGACTTGATGGTTTCTTCAAAATAACGCTCCAAATTCTTCCTGTTTCGAATAATGAATCTTAAAATTAAAGAATTATGCTTAATGCGACTGACGTTTATTTTGTAAATCACCTGTAATCGTCATATCTACTCATTAGGGAACAAACGTCACTTCGCGAATCAATGAACCGTTCGACGATTCGGGAGAAATAGGTAAATCTATAAATTTTCGATAATATTCCGAAATTAGCCCGTACGACGATTGTGCTAAAGCTCTCGCATTAAGAAGTCATCCTGGCATCGCGTGGTACCTTTAAATACCATATCACCTGTTGAAACGTTTCAACCCGTTATATCCACAATCTGAAATCCCCTTTATTACTTTATGGCCAGTCACACTGAACCTTGAACGCGACGACAGACGTTGCTTAAAATATTTACGGAGCCACTCGTCGTTCCGTCGACGAATCAGTGTCTCCGTATTTTCAGTGCGGTCCCCAATCAAAGCCAC
Organism: Andrena haemorrhoa; assembly: GCA_910592295.1. Taxonomy (NCBI): domain Eukaryota; kingdom Metazoa; phylum Arthropoda; class Insecta; order Hymenoptera; family Andrenidae; genus Andrena; species Andrena haemorrhoa. Next base: position 12,055,680 of record OU342943.1, read on the forward strand.
CGCCCGATTCCCGTCACGATCCGTCGGACGAAACGATTCTGCAACAGGGATTGCTCGTTACCGGTTCTTTCGCGTCGAAATTCGTCACGAAACACCGATAGACGTTCTCGTGATACCCTTGTTGTCGGAGAAAGACGTACCTACTTCGCGAGGAAAAGACACAGAGAAAATGCGAAACAAATACGTACTTACAGACCCTGTGTTCACGTCGATTCTCCATTCTACTTGGAAAAAAACGTGTCTCCCTTTGAGACGATTCAACTTCCACCACTGTATCGAAAGTATTTACGAAAATCATCGTTGGGGATGAGGCGCGTTTATTTATTTTTTTTTCAGTCTCACGTGTTACGTAACAAGCATCCATTTCGGTCGCGCTGGTTCGAGCGAAACGATTCCACGGGCTGGTGTAACGACTTTTATGGGCAACTCTCGGAAGAACGATCAACGAGATAAATTGTCGGCGCTCGCGGTAAAAAATCGAAAGAAAGCGACGCCAACGTGGCAGAGCTGGGTGCGGTGGCGGGCATCGCGGACCACGCGAGTTGAGAAAAGTTGGAGGCAGATATTACGCGGCCGTGAAAAACGAGCAGCACATAAAACAAGTATCATCCTACTTTCTTGCGTCCCATCACACACGAACACCACGGCCGCCACTTAATAAAAATGGCAAAAGCGTGTGACACACGCCGTGGCTCCTTTCAGCGAAATCTCTGTAGATTCCCTTCTAATTTTTTTTCCAGCGAATTAGAGGTTTACTTCCTCGAATCTCGGTTTACAAGACCTCGGTTCAAGTCTTGATAAATGGAGCGAAGCATTTGCGGGTTGCAGTCGCAGTCGAGGGTAGGAACTATGTAGTACGTTTGGGTTTAGAATTTCATCAAACATGAAAAATATAATACGCGAATGAAAAGTTGTCAAACAGATCCCTGAAGCATTGTGCCAAATGTGTATGTATTCATCAGTTATTAGGTTCTCGAAGATCACGAGGCAGGCGTGACAAATTTATAATCTAGGACGCCGGTATGTACGGCGCGTCACCGGATGCAAATCTGCACAATACGCCCTGCAGCGTTGTTCGCCGTTAAATCTCGCCAAGAAGTAATTAACGGTCGCAATAAGGGGAATGACACGTTTTCGTAGCTACACCTTCACAGAGTGTTCAGCAAAGTCGAGTTTCAAAAGCTGCATTCGTAAACATTTTTGGGAGGCGGGTCAGCGGTGTTTACCGCTACACGCAGTCATGAATCTCGCTGATTTATAGCAGTTCGCGAGTAATCCTGCTTAACTGCAGGATCAAATTGTCCATCGGGGTTGAAAATCAACAGGGAAACGTTGAGGGTGGAGCACGTAGTCAGAATCGCTCCCATATCTTTGTAAATAATAATAAAAATCTGTCTGAAAAAACATGGAATAGTAGCAACGGAATGACGTAACGCCCTATAAAACTGTTTCCCCGTTTCTAGTTGTGAAAATGTGAAAATCACGCCGGGGTCCTTGTAATGGAAACGATTTCTTGCCGGAATAAAAGTGATTTTCAACCTATCTGTAGAAAAATTCGATCAACGCAGCTTTTCTGTGACGAGGACAATATTTGTCGAAACGAAAAGAGCGCGAGGTATTCGGATTTCTTACGAAGCATGGTGATACGGCACGAATAGTGGAAATCGTTTGCGAATTGATGGAGAAGGGAGGATACACAGCAGGTTGCAAATCAAGGGTTCCCTGGAAAGTTCGTAGCTGAAAATTCGATTGGAATCGTAGCTTCCGATTGATTTTTCGGATCTCACAGTTGGTCTTCTGATTAGTTATTTGTTGAATAAACGTCGACTCGCCCCTCCGAATTTGACTCTGTCTGAAACGTTCACGTCAAAGCTCGCCGAATCACCATTCTATTTTATTTTACAACCACGCTCGAATAAATCGACGTTGCGAGGAGAGTCGCGCTTATCTCGATAAAACTCTGCGATTTTAAATCTCACGCAAAGAATTTCACTGTACTTTCGGTCAAACAAATAATCGTTGGCCGTGCGCACCGCGGCCCATTGCAATTTCCGTCGGAACAAAGCAGTGCGGTGAAGATGCGCTTAACGAATACGTTCCGCGTCCCTTAATTATCCCCACAAATCATTGCGTTACACGCATGCAGCAAGTTATCTTTCGACGACTAGGCCAGCAGATATTAGCGATACCGTGCAGATATAATTTCTAATTACACATTCCCTGGCCGGCGATTACTTGACTAGCAAACTACCTCGAACCGGGCGAAATCAATTTCCAAATATCCAGGCCATAGGCCGACTCTACGGGATCAAATAATCGACTATTATAATCAGAGTCGTCGTAATAACGTAATAACTGAATCGTATGGTAATTACCGCGCTGAATGGATTACTGTGGCCACATCTACATGGGAATCCTATTAAAAAGTCCAGCCCCGTTCGATCGGGCCAGATGAAGTCGATTAAACGAGATTCCTGATGAAAGGATGTTCGAAAGCACGCGGGGGAGTTGGGCGCGCCCGTCTTTAAGAGCGTAAGGCTACACGGAGGATTTGCATATCTGTGAATATCGACTGCGGTTCGCATGGGTGCGCGTTTGCGGTCTACCACTGAATGGAGTTAGACTCGAGATGTATATACCTGCGCCTGTGTGAAGTGTATTTCTACGTACGCGTGTGCCTACATATAAAGATTACCCGTCGTAGATACCGGGGGGGGGCAGCCTGAAATTGATACATATGTGGATAACGGGAATCGCTGAGAAGTAAATACACCGAATCATCCATTATGGCGTTGCGTGACCAATGAAATTTCCCATGGTCCCTGAAGCTGGCTACCCCCATAGTCCCGGTTGATGCCTTTCATCCTGAAAGGTGGTACACTCGCATTGATTCTATGCATTGGCATGGAAACGTTCCTCCGGGAAGTTTGCTTGTTACGCCGAGAATTCGCCGGTATTCAGATGCATTTGTAATATTACACCGTTAAACAGCGAACAGTTGGAGAGACCTGATGCTATTGGTGTTCCCGGGGGGATTCGATTTCGCGAAATTTATGCAGATCAATAACGACCATTTTACCGATACGTTGCACGTCTTATAGCCGTCATGACTCCGCGCTATGGTGGTTGTTAATATGTAGTACGCGACAGATCTTTCGCAGTAACGGTAATTCTGGGCTCTACCACTTGTCTCCGGACTGTCTGAGTTATACTACTGGCCCGACTGTCCGCGCGATTATACCACTGGTCTTGCCAGTGCCAGGGTTAGGTCTGGGTTCGTCTGGGTTAATCTACTTACAGTCGAGTTAGTCTATTTAAGAATGTATGACTGCAATTCGCCATGTTCTTTTAAGTGAAATCTAGCTTTAAACGAGGTTGCTTCTCGAGAAATAAATGCTTCTACCAATTTGCAGCGCTGAAAAATTATACACCTTCATAAACCTTTCGCTGCGAACTCGTAGTAAAGTGTTTACTCTTCACTGTTCGTCATCTAATTTGCTCAGAATTTTCCATTAACATGCAAGGGGGACAGTTTAGTACGCTTAAGGGAGGCGGCGAGAGCGAGGTGGAAAATTTGCGTGTCCACGAAAGCGGGAAGTGCGATAGTCCCCGGAGGACAACGCGAAATTGAGAATGTCAGCGGAGTATCTCTTCCGACCGCCGTTCCTCTTGAAGAAGATCGAGTTAAGCTAGTCTGTACGCCGTGGCTATTGTAATCAGACGCGACATTCCAGCTAGAATAATTACAGTCGTCGTCCCCTCTTCCCGGAGCGGACGGAACTCGAGAGTTCGAATTTGCAAATCTCAGTGTGGCTCTCCTGTTCTTCTTTCGCCTCTACTTCTGCCGCAGACCACCCCCCCCCCTCACCCCGCCCTCTCGTCTCCTGCGAAATTTGTCGAATTAACTTTGCAAATTTGTTCCCACTTCCTCTAACATTCGTCTCGCGTTCTACTAACTACCAAAATTAAAGTCCACCGGGGAGGCACCCCGGAGATGGATGCTGAATTTTTGACTCCCCGAACTAATTTTCGTTTAACGTCGCAGACAGCAACTCAAGCAAAACGTAACAAGTGTACATACTTCATCAGTAATTAATCGTGAGTAAAAGCTGTACAAGCGAAGATCTTATGTCAACGTTCCGCTTGAAAGTTCTTTCCGTATTTCCCGTCTTGCAATGCAATTGGAAAAGTAGAGGACATATTTGTGTAGGAAATTAAGTAATTCTTTTAGCTGAAAGTTTTATTTCCGAGTTACGGAATATTAGTTTACTCGCGATAATTAATTGCAGAATCTTTCCTTGCAACGTTTTCGTTTCAGATAAGATTTCCTACGTTTCGTTTTATCGCGCTAATGGTAATGTAACGCGATGAAATCACTGGGATGCTGGTACTTTATCCGCGATTACGTTATTCTGCAATGGAAACTTCTTATATTCCTTCGTTGCAATTCGATTGCGCAGTCAGCCAATTAATGCTAATTTTTACTGAACGCGCCGTGGACAGTTAACGAACTCGACGGAATGGTTTGCATTATTTAATGGAGTGGCGATGCCGGTTTCCGATGGTAGAAAGTTGCCAGAGCTTTGTTTTCGCCGAGGATTTCACTGGCAAACACGATTAACGTGATAATCCACGGACATGGATGTTTAACGGGACAGTCACAGATTAATTAGTCATTAGTATTCTATAAACGTTACTCGCTTTATTGATTACATGAAATCCAAGGTTCACGAGTTTCGCGGTGTTTCACTAAGAATAATATAGCAATTAGTTACTTTAACGATGATTATTGCACATGCAATTACATATTCAGCAAATTGCACATTTTTCCCATCATCGTTGACTCAATGCGACAGCGGTCGTTACCTAGCGAAGCCTCGGAAGAAAATTTCATGCGCTGGAGTAAGAATTTTCTAACTGGGCCGAGCATGACAAAATTCTCCTGGGAAAAATTCGAAACTCGCTGCGAAGCTACGGGTGTAACTACATAAGGAATCTCCATCTTCTCCTAACTTCAAAATATACGAGCGACGAAGGTGCGCGGAAAGTACAGACAGACTTAAACGCGCCCCGCGTCGCGGCAGTTTCTAAACAGTATTGGAAGGTTCATTAAAGTATGCCGGCGTATGAGTAACTACAATCGAGTCTCCATGGAACTTCTTGAAGAAACTTTACCGTAACTGGAGGGGGGGATAAACACGTTTCCCGGATGAAAGTTTCGCTACAATAATCGTGAAAAAGTATCGGCAAGTATAATTTCTGACCGTTACGTTGCGCTTTCTGAAGTTGAGGATTTATTACCTAGCTTTGCTCATGGATACGTAGATAAAAGCATCAACCATACAATACCACACTGTTAACGCAAACCACACACAGCTACGAGGCAGGCAAGTAGTACAATCCCGCACGCGGTCGGGCGAGTAGTACACCCGCGTATGCAATCTGGCATGTACGACTAGATCAACTAAACTCGACCAGAGACCGTTTGCAAAAATGTTGCATTAAAACGGCAGGTTGCGGGATTCTGCAAATAAACGAAAGTAATAAATATGTTTCCCCGCGGCATCAACTTCGATATCTGCTGAAATCTCGCCACCGTGACGAAAAAATCGGATTCCAGGCGATTGTTCCAGTACCGCGCAGTTGTATCGCGATTTCCTTCGCAAATTGAACGGCGCCGGGTTCGTCGGAGCGGAAGTTTGACTCGGTAAACCCGCAATTCCGAAGCGTTTCACTTGGTGTGTTTCGTAGGGTATGCGGTAACATGCGCTGTGCATTGTCAGGAATATCAGTGCGCCCTCTCCGACGGGATTTTGGACGTTCCTTCGGGATGAGACGTGATCGCATGAACGAGTCGGCGGTCGAGCTGCTGGCTGAAGCGGGGCCTTATGCAGCGGACTAGAATAAACGCGGATGCTTGTGCTGACTGTGTCTAACCGGAAGTCCAGAAAGAACATGAACGTCGGCCTAGAACTTGAATATGTATACCGGGGAATTCTTACGAAAAGTGTATAAAAATGAAACGTGCCAGTGGGTAGTGAAATTATTGACAACCGTTTAAGTCTACCCTCCCATCAAGTCACTCCAGGAATAGGTCATTTTTAGGATCTTATTTAAAAAATAGTAAACGTCATAGTGTTAAAAAACATTTTAGGCTGTATTTCTACGTCTTTAAAGATAATAACCATTCTTTTTAAATTGTATCTAATAGTGCTGATTGTTGGTGGCTATGACTGTCCGGATGGTAGAAAAAAGTTCCTCATCTGCGGAATTTTTAACGTCTCGTAAAATCATGTGACATCAACAAACCACGAAGATTCTTACAGTTAATAAGATTGTTCGTGGAATCATCTACGGTCGTAGCAAAATATCGTAATCTCATGTGTTGGCAGACGTTTGAACCACAGACATCGAAGGAACGGGTAATTTTACGCACGAAAATGTTTACAAAAAGAAAACGATTGGTCGCAAAGATACCAGCATAGATGATTCCACGAAGAATTTAGTTGAACGAAATCCCACAAGAATTTTTGAAATCGGTCGATTAGTTTTTTCTTAGGACTCCCGCAGTTTTTAGAAAACGTGTTTTGAGAAAAACGCCTTTAAAGTGTAACTACTTTAGATTCGAATTCCATTTTTAAACTGGTAAACTCTACAAATTTTGACACCAAATTTGAACTGAGCATTCTTCAGAGGAAGTGCTACCGAAATATAAAAAAATCGATTTTTTTGAAAATTTTAATGAGAGGGTACCCTTAAGTGCAGTACTTCAACGAAGCACAGGCGGCAATATATGTATGTAAAGTGGGCGCACTTAACTATTCGGTAATCGCGGACAATGTGAAAAGTTTGAGGTTCCTAAATGCAATGAATTATTTTCACCCCGTTCAATGTTACTCTATTACGTGTCTGCATTAAACATTAAACGTTCTCATTCCGATGAATTAATGTAATGCCAGTGGAACGTAAACGTGCACGGGCCCGGCTTCCTTCCGCCGCATTGCAGAGCGCAATTTAGAGAAGCTCGCGGTATTTCGAAGTCTGGCGCACACCGCCTCTCAACAACAACTCGCGGATGCGAAGGACATTCCTCTCTCGGTGTCTCTGGAATACAGAAGGCACCCTTTTTTTTATTTTCAACCCCCTTTCATCTTCATTCTCCTTCCCGACGCTCCTTTATTCCCTTGACCCGGCATGCTCGAACGAAATTCAGCGCCTCCACGGCTTTCCCCCAGATTTGTGTTTCTGCGTCGAACGCACCCCACCGAACAAGTCTCTCTTGGGTATATCGAACGGCGCGGGTCGAATGTTATTAAACTTTCAAGGAAATTGGATGACGGTTGTTGTTCGTGCCATCTGTGAGACACTCTTACATTACCCCCTTTCGTTTTTATTAAATTCATATTTCTAAAACTGTCTACCCTGGAAAGTCCCGTTTCTCCGAAATTTGTATATACATGGAAACATTTGTTTATTCGATATCACTATCATATTTCGAACACCTAAAATACTGTTCTAAATTCTACGATCAAATGACCTGAGCTCTAATGATTCTCGAAACGATGGTTTCTCATCATTTCGTGCCACTGACACAGTTTCCTCGCACGAAAAGAAAGTACATTTTCCTAACAGTCAGAGCGACTCATCAATCTTAAGATAACTGATGCAGTATTTTCCAGAAGCCGAGAGGTAAACAGGGAGGTATAAATTCCTCAGGTTTCGGTAATTGGCGCGCTGGGTGATTCATTAGTTTCCCAGGGGTAGACAGTTCGAAGTCTACCAAGACATCTCAATCCTGTTTGGAAACAGGGTGGAACATGGGCGTTCTCGCGTTTCAGTTACGAATCAGATCTATTCGAGCGGATCGTATCGCATTGTCAAGCATCGCCGTGCATTCCGCTCGATACAAAGTGTCCGTTGGATACGTATTCGTCGCGGAAATACCCGAATCCCCCGATGGTATCCGGCCATTAGCGACTCGTATGACCGATGCAGCCGGCTGAGCATAGTTTATATCGTCGAGTGGCGACGGTCGATAGGGGTTTCGACCGAAGATCTTCGACACGAAACGCGTTTCAAGCGTGGCAACCGCCATCGACGCCCCATCGAGTCCGTCGAATTCCATGCTGCAGCGGGTTGAAACATAAAAACAAGCTACACGAACGAACCACGACACACGCACAAGGTGCCACATCGAATCGAACACTCGACTTTGCATATTGCACGCCGCATTTACCGCGCTGAAAACTGCTGGCGAGAATCTTATGAAGCGCAGCTGGCTCGAGTACCGTGCAATCGAATAGTTTACGATCGGACAGGGGCATGCATATTGGGAGCCACAACGCGAGAACAAGTGGGGAAAGAACAGAGAAGTTCTATCAAAAGTTTCCCGGTTCGATTTCGCGCGTCAAGTTGCAAGGGGATGTCGAATTGATCGTCACGCATCGGTTCACTGCTCAATTATTTGATATTATTATTATTATTATTATTATTATTATTATTATTTATTATTATTATTATACTGTATGCCATTTGAAAGGCGTCTTTAAAAATGAGTTGAAGATGGTAGGTACAGCAACTAGCAATTTATAGAAGTGCTCCAATTTGCAGATGGTAGAATCATAATTAAATCACAGACGTGCAATAAAGTTCTTAACGCGAGATATCCTATCCGGCCGCTTGTAGCGCATGAGGAGTACTGCAGGACTCGATGATGAGTTTTTGCCGGCGGAGTTGTCGAACTTGAGTTTCTCGCGGGATATTTCGTGTTTAAACTATGAATTTCAAGAGAGTGGCCGGGGAAGGCAGGGTACAAAGGAGGCATGGAACGGTAGCAGAGTGCTTTATAGAAAATGGAATGACGAGGAGGAGATCGTCTTAATCCCCTCCTCCGCCAGGGAAATTTCATTCTCTTAAGGAACTCGCCTCGGTGAATGGAATATGAAAATTCGCGCAATGAAGCGTCGTAGGTTAAACCGTGTCCATTAATTATTTTTCCCTTCTCGTCCTCGCGGAACCGTGAGAAGCGACGAAGCAACCGGGGCCGCGTCGCCCGACGCAGCGCGTTCGCACGTAATATTAATAAATAATTTCCGGTCGACGATCCACGCGAGAACGTTCCTCGGTGATTATGAGAATGCGGGCAAACGACGAGTTGCAGCCCGCAATATTCCATGAATAAATCATCGCGTTTAGCACCACATTGAATTGGTCATAAATCCAAAATATGCCCGCGCTATGTGAAGCATTAAATTAAATCGAATCGCTGATTTAATCAGCGAATGATCCCTACCGCGACTCGCGTTGCGTCTCCGATTATTCGTCAGTTAGCGCGCTCCGTCAGGAGCCACAGTTGCGGAACGATATTGCGCACGAGAACGAGAAAAGAAAACTTCCTGCCAGTGTCTCTAATTTTCCTTTACGCCAATAGGAGACGTTCCCGCGCGGAGAGTAGTAAAAGAGTTCCTAGTAGTGGTGAAACACTCCCCTTTTCTGTAAATATATTCCACGTGGATAAGAGACGTCACCTAGGCTACGATGACTCTTATTAAATTTTTACGCCTTCCCTGCCATTCCGTTCCTACCCGCACGCCCTCTCCGACCGCTAATAAAGTCTGAATTAGGCTTCACTGTTCTCTACTTAGCTCTGTGCAATTTAGATTACGCCTTCAAAGCGGCGATAAAAAGTTAGGCCACGAGCTTACTGCCTCCCCGCTCCCATCACGGCAAATACATTTACGGTGGCAGTAAAGATGTACCTAGTTGCTATTATTATTATTATTTTTATGCCCTAAACGCGTGGAATGGCCTCGACTTTTTCTTTGATTACGCGAAACGAATATACTTTTAACGGCCTCGTAAACCATCGCGTAACCTCGGTTCGCGACGTACATAAAACCGTTCGCGCGTGAAACACGATATTGTGAAAAGTTCGCGACATCGTTAGAAATAGTGGCACTTTAGCGTGTCACTCAATGAAGGACTCGAAACGATCCGCCGAACTCGATCGCTTTCGTACGAGCGATAATCGAAATGCACGCTACATGCACTACCTACTCCTCTTCAGGTGCATAAGCCTCTTCGTCCACGTTTACGAAACGAATGGGCCGTCCAATGAATGGTCATGGCAGCGCATCGAGGCATTTCGACCGATAACAGCGGTCATTCCACTTGGAAACTTCAAGATCCATTATACAGGCATTATCGTTCCCCTCCGTTATGCTCGTCGCGGGTAGACTACGAAGAAGGAACAGAAGGGAGTAATGTGATTTACGTTTCCACTTCTCAACAGACCGGGACTAATGTCGCGTCTTCGAGGCGGTGGCGTCACACACTCGCGCGTGCCCTGATGCCGGGGTCTCGTGGAAAATTGGCCGGAGAAGGATTGAACGATATTTCTTCGGTCTGGATGCTGAAATGGAGCATATCCGAGTTCCCAACGACGAGTCTAGGTCCCCCTTTATCCCTTCCCATTTATTTCGCGACTTTCCGTGATAAAATGATGTCGAGTCGCACTTCCTTGGGTTTTTATCCCGCGATCACTCGATACCGCGGTATCGTCATCGAGTGAGCCGTGTTTTCTTCAGTAGTCACAAATTCGTCAACTATCAACGAAAATCTACTTATCGCGCCATTCTTTCGAGAACATGCTTTCTGACATCGCGTTCAATGTCCTCGTGCTTCCCTCATATCAGCTTCCAAAGCCACCGAGCCCCCAGAGGTACAGTGTTGGCATTTTCAGCGAGTTATTCAATATTGATCTTTCCGATGTCGTGACGCCGGATGCGGGCGCCGTGGACGCTCACTTTGACGACCGCAGAATGTCCACCAACGTGTCTCTGAACGGCCTGAGATTCTGCGCTGAGGTATTTACCTTGGTAATTAACAGAGGACCAAGCGAAGAGGCCGAGTAAAGGTTTCGTCCAGAGAGAGAATCGTCGATTCGCTGTGTTGCTGTAGATTCGTCGAAGCTCCGAGCACTCAACCTTATCCTTACGGATCAACGTTGAAGAGCAATCAACTCTCTAACGTCTCTCCAGCCCCGGGCTGGAAAACAGATTTCGTAGAAGCGTCTTGGAATCGTCGTTTCATTTAAGCGCTCGCATAATTAAGGGTTCGTTTTCTTGCGAAATATGTGCTTACCTTGTACGCAGATCTTGACGTGCTTAATACTCACTGCGCTTTGCAGCGAAGTTATTAACGGCGCTCTTTGCGCCGCTCCTATAAAGGACTATATCGGACGATGGCCTGATTGCGAGCGGAATTTTTAATTAAACTGCAACACAGAGTTATGGATGCTAATTAGAATTTTTAAGGATTCTTCATAGAATTCTTAATTACGCTCCTAAATGGAATTCGATGCCATTGTCGCCGTTATCTTTGTATAAACGTCGTCAGCACCGCCCTCTTCGTGTCCTCCTACGGTGTACTAAGGGTCAATTGAGGTTTCAGTGCCGTAGACAGCATCGAAGAACCCTAGTCGGTCGTCTAAGAGGGAATTAATTAACTACTGAGTGGCCGCTCGTATCCCCTCGATCCTAAGAGGGCACCGACCATCGTCATTTCGGATTGTTCTTGGTAAATCTCCTCGAGTCAACCCCGCCGAAGGGGACCACGCTGTCGATCTTTCCGACGAGGGACAGCTGCCTCGGACAATGTACCTTGACGGAACTGAGCTCAACCATATCACTAACTTCTCGCACAGCACACTTGAAATCGGCTTTTCGATAATGATCGTATTTCTAAAGGAAGTTTCATCGTTGTCAAGATTATTTTAACTCATTCATGCCCATTCATGCGTAAAAATTTCAACGGAGGTCAAGTGCGCTTCAATCCAAATGCGTTGAAATTCAATTACACGCGATATACTTGAGTAATTAGAGTGCAGGTTTCCAATTAATCTGAAGTGTGCTTTTCTGAAGTCTGAACTGAGTTTTCCCCAAGCAGTGCGCCGCCAAGTGTTCCATTCACTTCGGAACAATCATCTCGATAATATACCAGCGTGGCGCTCAAATTTCGTCAGCGTTTCCCTGGGAGAAACCCTTCGTTCGCGAATCACGAGTCACGCCAATCAGGGTGCAACGCCGGAAGGCAATTAGCCGTGGATCTGATGATGATTTCGTACAGTTATTCTAGCAATTAGGAAACGTGAATGCGCAGCACTATAGACACCGATGGATGGACTTACTTTTGCTGATATCCTACGCGATCATTTTGGTGGTAATTCGGATGATCCTGCTTGGACCTGGCAGCAGTCCTCGTGAACGAAACTGAGACGTATACGTAATCCCGACTAAAATTGGGATGCACACAATGTAGAGGAATGTCTCAATTATTTTTAACTCGCAGAGGGAACAAATAACAGAGAAAACATCTACGTTTTCTGTGTTAAAATGTACAGCGAGTAGTATGGGTCAGTGTTTCGCCAAACCAGACCGTAACCCAATTTTTCCTCACCGTGCACTATAATCGCGTTCTTTCCCCACGTTCCATTAATATTTTAATACAGAGCACATCTAATAATCCCAGGGGACAGAAGCATAATGCAACCGAGACAAAAGCCGCGAATTTATTACGACATTGTTTTAAACTTACTTTTCTGGACTCTAAGAATGTGTACAGCGAAGAGGATACGATGCATCACTTAGCCGGATGTCCTGTGCTCCCGCAGTGTCTTTTTCACTCTTTGTAGCACTTTTTGCGGCACAGAGAGAGACCGCCTCCTCTTCTCTCTTTCTCTCTCTGGGTCACACTTCTCTTCTCCGCTGCGCTATGTTATTGTACATATTTCTATCCACTTTACCGTGTGTACTTCAGCTCCTCTGCTGCCCGTTGCCAAAAGTTGCGAGAAATAAAGCAAAGTTTATGACGCTTCGATGTATTTATACCCGGAGCACATAGCCGTCTGTCGGCCTGGAGTACCTCTGACCCACGCAGTCGCTCGGTAAACAAGACCAACGTCAAAGATGCGGTTGCACATTTCATTTACTTTTATGCCCTGCGAAAACATGTACCTTGTATTCTACCCGCGGGACGCATCACTTGGTTTCGTTTCGGCAAACAAATGGGTAAAGGCATTCCTTTTGGCCGGTTTTGCTACAGTGAACTTTGTTTACTACTCAGCTGTAGAAACGCACGAAATGATTCGCTGAGCTACCAGAAACTATCTGCAATTAAGGGTAGCGTCAGATGTTGTCGCACTTACTTTGTCAATTTCCAGAAGTAAGTAAGGCTGATCCTCGACGTTACCAAGTTACTAATTAATGAGATGCGAATAACCACGCGTGACGTGCAGTGACGGAAAACAGTGTTCAGGAAGGGCGGACAAGTCGGAGCGTGGTAAAGACAGAATGTAGGGACAAGCAATCGAGCAGTCGCCGTAATTAATTGGCTTGCCTGTCGAGCCGCACGTCCTATCCCAGAATGATATAAGAGTTAATTCTGCGGAGTGCAGTTGATATTCAGCCATCAGTCTGGCGGATTGCGTTCCACGCTATCTCAGCCTCGTCAACCGCGTTCGATGCACGTAACACGGGGCATCGTTCTCCATTTCGCACTCTAGTTAACCGACGGCCATTGCCGTGCACACACGCGGCCACAAATAAAACCCGGCTCTTTATGCGCGCGTAACTTTTGCCCGGTCCGTTTAGCGCAACCGTAACTTACGTTGCTCGCGGACTCTGACAGAAATACGAGGCCCACGGATGAAAGGCTGATTTTAAACGGCGTTCCTTCTCGCGGTTCAAGGGGCCCACGGGGACCATTCTTCGGATGATTCGTGAACGAGATCGCGGGTCTTTGTATCGCGCACAGTCATCGGTGTATTCAGATCAGTTTTGTAAAACAAACTGTAATTTAGGATATTTTTCACGCACCTATGCCGAGAGTAGAACGTGCTAAATAATGTAGATTGAGAATAGCGTGGAATTCCCGCGTTGGAGAAGGCAAGTGTAAAATGAAAGAGCATCGATAGGATGACCTGCGATTCTCATTAATAATGCAGGACCTTTTGTCTCACACGCGTACACATCGCCATCCTCGCGACTACCAGAGGTAGAGTATGAATTAAATATCCCCGTCACGCTGCCCATCGGTTTTCAATTATGAAGAGGGCGGTTATGACGACGAGAGAATTCGGCTTAGCCTAGAACACGTTCCAGAGTATCCTCAGTTTTTTCATTTGCCGTCAAATCCTCTCTGCAATTTGCATCTTGCTCTGTTTGTTTAACTGCTCCCAGTCTCTGGGACGATAAACCAAACACGATCGGAGCCTCTGGCCTGCAGGAAAACAGCTCTTGTTTATGTAATAGTCTACCGTAATTACCACGGGCGAATAGATCAGCGCACATACACGAACAACCCGAGTCTAATAAATTATCATAGAACGAAAATTTTCCCCAAAGCGGAAGGTACTTTCATGCATTTCAATACATTCCATGCATTTCATGAAAGAGAAAGTAATATTGCAGAACGATAGAAGGCTGCCTTTCCCCTGATTATCAACTTCTCCGTATCGTACAGTGTACTTTATCGTTCAGAAATTCCCAGCCAAATATCCAGCCACCCATTCGGACCGAGTGTACGTTGTCTCTATCCACTTAGGGGGGCAACGCCGAACTCTTACCCCGTAATTAAACACGCGAATCGCCCTGCTCGTATTTCCCCCCCACGGGTACTTGGGAGTAGGATGGGCCATACTACTTCGACTGTTAGCAAAGCGTGACCGTACGATTCGCGTAACTTCTCGAAATGCCTCCGAAGCTTCGCCCGCTTCATTACCTCGTGAACGTTGGTGGCCCGCGAACTTCCTGGCGTGATGAATGGCATTTTACGCGATAAATGAATTCGAAGTAGCGACACCCGACCGAACGAGTAACTGTCGCGCCCAGTCGATTCCACGCGGGCACATATACCGCTGGACACCGGTACCCGCGCGCGCGGACGAGCTTGATACCCCATTAATAAACGTAATGAATTCTGCCGCCCGCGCCGGCCGCCCTGGCAATTTTATTACCACGCACCGTTTCGCCGGACGACCCGGCCGCCGGAAGTGAAAATAAATAATGCAGCCTCAGAACGGCGCAACATTCTGATGCGTTCCGCCGCGAATTGCAAAGAGACGTGTCGCGTAATGAAGAAGAATGGCCGTGATTTACGGTAAAAAGAGGGCGGAAACGAGCGAAATTGCTGCCCCGTTGTTTCCAATGCAATTGCAGGCAGAACGCGCGGGGGCATTATCCACGTGATACGAAATAAAAAATGAAACACTAGCGTTACTAACTGCGCCGTGTTTGAGTAAATCATCGGCGCGTCCACGACGCACAGCTGCTCCTCGAAGACTCTTTGGCTAGATAGCAGTAGCTGGAAGATGTCGGCGACTGTCTCAAAGAGATATTCCCTTAATACGACTGCCGATGGCAATTGACGCATCGTCGGGCTCCACAAACGATTGACAGCGCGTAGGAATTACACACAAAGGTTCCTTTGTGCATCGTTCCTCCAGTGGATGCTCGCTGGATACACGCGTCAGACTCACAAGCGTGTTTCGTAATTTGAAAACCATCTCGAATTTCCTATTAACGCATCACTCCCGTTACTTGCCTGTGCGACCAGCCGTGAATATCCTGAGACGCGCATTAGAAGATACGTAAAATGTCGCGCTAGCTTGTCAAGGGTGGAACGCTTCCGAGAGGTGCTGACACGCGTCTTCGGAACAGCAGTGACTGCGTGGACTCTGCTTACGAACTATTCAGGTGTAAATTCGCGACTGCCCCGAACGTCTCTGGATGGAACGAACGAGCCAACAAGAAGAATCGAAGGGAAGAAAGCGGAGGGTCGAATAGAGGCATTTGTAAGCGACGACACGGCCGTTGTAACATACGAATTTATCGTTTCGCTCGGGTTAGCTGCACTCGAGCGAGCGGGCAACTCCTTTATCCCTAGGAATCTTGGCCGTGAATCAAATCCTTGATTTACGGCCGGTACACGTGTATATCAATTCCGCAACGAGCCGATTATCGGCCTGGCAGAAACGGTCGTGCAGCCGGTTGTTGCCTTTTGTTGAATCCCTGCCAGCGATACACTATCCGCATCAAAGGGAAATATCGCCGAGCGCTGCTCCTCTGCCGCGGATTTTCTTCCACAGCGGCGGCTTCGGCTCCGCGCCGCGGAGTTATTCCTGCTCCTTTCCGCGTCACTGCTATCCCCGCGAATGCGTAATCGATAAGAATATCTCGCGCAGTAGACGGATCCCTCGGCTGGATTTCTGCCGCGACGTTCCCGCCGACGTATCTGTGCTCGCGATACCACGAATCCGGGAATTCTTCGAAAATCCCCGCCCCGCGTAAAGTTTCATCTGCTTTCCTTTCGTTTCCACGCTCGTTCATCGGGTTCCTCATCAACGAGGCGCGCCGCCAGCCGCGCTCCTGTATTAATACACTATCGAGTTATCGATTTTTCAATCGCCCGTTGTTCACGCGTATTCAGCCCTTGCATTGTTCCTATGTATCTCCTGCCGCGAGATTGATAAGACGCGAGACACGCTCGTCGGTACGATTTTGCGGATTCCGTGTCCTCGTTCCAGCGGGAGAATCCGAGAATTCGAGAATATTTTGTCATCTTGCCATGCAGTTCGTACCACATGATGGATACGGCGTTTCAATGCAAAAGGTTAAGATACCTGTCATTAAGGAAGCTTGGAGTCGTTTAGCGGCGAGATTTAGTTATGGCGTGTGTCAGAATCGTGCCGAAGCTTTATGGAGCCGTATCAGGGTCGTTAGCGTTGAAGCACAGTTCACATCGCGATGCAGCGGCGTTGAAAATTTGTATCCAGTCGTGTTGTCGTCGGTGTTCATATGCTACAGCATTCTACCCCTTTTTCCCCACTGTGTTTATAAACGAAAATCAGGGAATTTCCATGTAGACGTTGCACGGTAAATGTCACACTCCTTGCGGGCGCGGAAGTTCCATATACTTGTACCTTTTTACCGTGTTATTATACCACGAGCTTTGTTTTCCCCATTAACTGCATGAGAATAAAGGAAAGAAGCCAGTTCTCCCACCGCCCCTCGTGCAAGCACATACTGAACGGCCCGAGCAGCAACGTAACATTCCTCTCGCGGGCAGCGGATAAAACGACCATAACCATCTTGTGCATCTAATGGCAAAAGCTTCAGCAAAACTGCACTCGCCGCTGTTTTTACGCTCCAGGCAGAAGCGCGCGTCCGACCATTCATAAGACTCCCGAAGGCATTTGCACCGTGAAAACGTGGGTGCACATTTGCATGGTCGACCTTACTCCTCCTATCGTTTGGCCCGCCGGTCAATCCGCGAGTTGTAAAAGTAATTCGGCCGAGTTTTTTCTTGGTGCTTCGCCCTCTTTCAAGCAGACCCGCAACCCCCCGCGCAGGGGAATCTCGCGGACTAGGTGCACGTTAACGAGGAACTGAAACGAGGCATCTCT
This sequence comes from Andrena haemorrhoa, assembly GCA_910592295.1. Lineage (NCBI taxonomy): Eukaryota > Metazoa > Arthropoda > Insecta > Hymenoptera > Andrenidae > Andrena > Andrena haemorrhoa. The sequence continues at coordinate 12,073,141 of OU342943.1, forward strand.
TCAAACGAACCTCGCCCTTTTATCGTGGCCTCCCATCTCCTTTTTTGCTGCTCTTCCTCCGTCTGCGGTGTTTTAAACGGACATACCTTATTCATCTCACTTTTCTGGCGTCGTCGGCGAAACCAAAAAGACGCCGATCGCAACGGCTTTCCCCGTGTTGGACATCTGGCTGCGCTAATGCCGTCTCGTTTCGCTCTCTGGTTAACTACTGTATATCCAAGGTAATCTCGTTTGCGAGGGAACAGCCTTCACCTGAGAAATTCGGAATTCTTGATGCCAGCGCGAGCGAAATCGGTGCTTTTCGAACCGTGACGCGGAACGAGCAGGGAACTTTCGTGCGGGCGCTGAATCCAGTTATTTAACGTCGTGAATATTACTTTGGACAGGGGAAGAAAGGTAGTAGAAAACAGCTTTCGCAGGGGATACTGTTTATGTTGATTATCGAAGGGTCGTAGTTTATGGAGCATTGAAGTCTCGTGGGAAGGAGATTTAATATGTCGGCCCTTGAAGTCTAATATTCCGGTAATATTGGAGGGAAAAACTAATTTCTAAAGGAAACGATATGGGACGTATACTGCATTATTGCGTGCTCCGTAATACGGGTGCCTGAGGTACAAGGGGCGAATTGCGGTCAATCGAAAAGCTGGATTACGTGTAATAATATCCTAGTCGCAGGGTCGAGGCACAAATGCATTGCTGGAAGCCTGCTTATCGTAACACTGCCTACAGGGAATACCGGGTTATCCTATTACCAGTTATCTGGAAATTTGAGCATGGGCAAATATTTACTATCGTTTATGGATTACACCTGGTTCAATCGATTTGGTAATAAGAATTCTTTTTCTGCGGAATTCTAAAGCCATACTAAAAAATGTTCGTCACTCTAACTTACATTGCACACAGTATAGAGTCCTACGAGTTCAGAATAACGTGGAGAATCACGATATAAGTAGTATAAGTCCAGAAATGGCCAGACGCTAATTGGAACTTCAGGTCAGGCACGTAGAAGAATAATCCCTATACGTCGTCCAACTATAAATACACCACTTGTATATTAGTAGAGCAATGTTCTATATACTGAGCAGACACATTCCTTTTATGTTAATTGGACGATTACTATGATATAATTAACGCCAACTGATTCTGTTATTACCTAATTATATCTAACTTATTGTAGAAAAGTATACTATATAATTGGCCAGACAATAAGCAAAAAAGAAAGTTCATGCACAGGATTTAGAGTCGCACGTGCAGTGCATCTGTTGCTGTGAATGGAAATATGGGAAGGCTGGCGCAGAACTATTCTCATAAGAATATTTCTAACGAACGAAGATCGGGGGCAAAACCGTAACCCGCGAGTTCCCTGGAGACCATAGCAGAATTTACTTACTCTAGCTGATCATTAACGAAGTTTCGGTGATTAAGGAAATATTGCGATTGAGGAAGTTTACACACAGTACGTCATTAATAAACTCAGCGCGTAATTAATTATGTTTAGTGCGGCGTATAACGGATCTTGAGGCACGGGTTGGATGGGGTGGAACTCTTTTCACGATCCACTTCTGAAGTGCTTTAAAACACCATGAACTTCTCGTACATTAAAGCAAGATGTATTAAGACAGCGAGGAACGAGTAAGTCGTCTTCTTGAATAGTTACCTTATCTCCTCGAATTTTGTTTCACTTTTAAATCCTGTTGAAAGACTCTTCGCCACTTTTCTCCCCCCGGAACATTCTTGCCGGTTCTTTGGCGTACTCCGCACGAGTAGACGAACAATTAAGCGTAGTTTTATCGACGAGACTATATCCTGAATCTCGCGCTCGAAATTCTATTCTTCCTCGAACGATAAAGTTTGGAACTTGGAAAATTTCTTTTCTGGTATTTCCTGGATGTACTTTGCATTCGAAAATGTCATATATAGCATAAATTACACGCTCCTGATACTGTTATCTTTGCACTTCCTCGTTACCATTCTCCCCTTGTTCGCGGTGTGTTCAGAGTAGCACTCTACGTGTACTCCAGGAGAACTCGTTCAATATAATACGGTTTATTATCTGGATTTTCCGTGGCTACGTATACTTTCATGTTATCCCCGCTGGTAATCTGCAAACGACTGGCGAAATAAGTTCGAGCTTAACTGTGTTACGCACAAATAATTCTACGGGCGCGGAGCGCAGGTAACTTCAACACGTGTATTTCAGTGCCTCGTGTAATTCCCCTTTTAGCCTCGTTACGAGTATTTCGAGTAATTATTACTTTGTATGGTTAGGATAGGTGTATAAGCAAAAGCTTTAGGAAAATTATTGTATGCAGGGTAAATACGATAATGTACTTATAATTAAATGCTCAAAATCGTCGCTTTAATCCCAAATTTTAATTTCTCGCCATTACATTAGTATGTGCTGTGAAGTCGAATATGGAGATATTTATATGAAATTTCAAGTTTTAGCCACAGAGCCTTAGATTAACATAGAATTCCATTTTTCTACTTCTTAGAAGCACACAGGTTGCATTAGTGAAGTTGGAAATCATGTACATACATCTCCAAGAGTACTGACTTGGAACCCCATACTCTTTGAATACCTTTCGCCTACTTCTGTCAGTTCTTTCTACTTCTAAATTCTTCCAGATCATTCCGTATACGCTGTTGCCTTATCATATTACAAGCCGAAAAGTTTTCTTAACACCGTATCCTTCAAGCTCCATTTCACAGTCAAATTGTTCCCTTAACTCTCCTAATGTATACGCGTTCGCTGCTCAGGTATGTCCGCCGTTAGACTGCAGCGCATTAAGTTGGATTGAAATGAAAATTGCAGCAAGCCGAGGTGCAACCGGTTCGCACATTCCAGGCATGGAAATGTTCTTTTACAGTTGAAACCGGGGGGAAACATTACAGTTCGCCATTGTGTATCGCGTTCCTCAACATATTTAATTTCTAGAGTACTTTTTCAGAACAAATTTCGCAGCCCCTTGGGTACCGTCTTTCGTGCGCGCGATCAAGAGGCATCCCCGAGCCGCTCAGTGAATTATTTACGGTCGAAGATGGCTTGCTCCGTACTCCGTACATTGGTCAAACATTCATAAAGCAGCCTGCAGGTCTTTAACATGCTCCTTTTCATAGTTCACGAAGCATACCGAACGACGTACAACATTCTCTCATCTCGTCGCCTTTCTTTTCACTGCTGAACGCTCCTTTTATCCTTTCGTCCACGTCCACACGTGTCGGATTCGGTGAATCTTTTATCAATCGGCGAAGCAGAAGCTATACACTTTATCACAGCGTGGGGCGGTTATTTTAATTAAAAGAGCGTGCAAGTGAGGCGGAGAAGTAGAGTATAGTATGAAAAGAGTCCGGGATGCACTTAATGGCGCAAGTTCAATGGGTCCCTACATTTCTTTCACTATTCTTGCCGATTAAGAGCTGCGGCAGTCGTTGAAGAAAGTCAACCAGAATGCTGGGTCGAAATGACCTGAATTTATTTGACATTAATTACAACCTCTATGGTCTCTTTATTTCGATTCGTCCGGCTTGACGTTCCTCGCGACTCTTTTTATAAAACTTTATGACACATCCGCGCACGTCCCTCGACGCGTGAAACGAGAACGTCTTGACGCAAGTAAGAAGCTCAGAGCAGGGCGAACATTTTGTCATCGTTTTTGTAAAAACACTCACTGTTTATTGCAGTGTTTCCCAAACTTTTTTTTGAGTCGCGACCCCCTTTTCTAATAATCAAATAATCTGCGACCCCCCCCCATATAATGTAAGGTAAATTTAATAAGGTAAAGAAAACACATTAAAAATAGGTATTTTAGAATATACTAACTTAATAATATTAAAAAAAAACCCAAGAACCGTGGCGACTCCCCAAAAAACACTTCGCGACCCACCGGTTGGGAATCACTGGTTTATTTCTTTTCGTCAACTGTCTCAAATGTCAGAAGGAGAATGCGACGGAGTAGAGTACAGGATTCTGAAGCTCCATGCATTTCTGTACAATGTTGATACAGTGATACAGAAATGAATACGGCATGCGTGAGAGGAAGATGAATATTCGAAGAAGGATGTTTCTGGGCAGTAAGAGCTTTCTGCTGAAGTGGAGAGTGTAATAAATAAACCACCGAAGACGTGGTACATAGATGAGCGAGCGTGTATTCTGCTGAAGCGGAAAAACAAATCCTTCGCGAGGGGTATGTTATGAATAATCGCCGCTAAAAGCTGATGATCAGTCGAGTAATCGTATTCTGTTTCTGCGTGACACCTTTCACGTGACGTGATTCATTAGCGAACGCTGAAATTCCAGCAGAATTATTCGTTACTACGAACAAATTATTTCTAAGCTCAAGACGAGTTACGGAGAGAGCAATTGACAATGAGTCACTATCCACTACGTCGCTGTAGCAATGTGAAAATGGATGCGCGCATTTTTCTAAGAAACGAGGAACAACGCCGTGACAAAACGAACTGACTGACGAGGGACAAGGGTACGAAATAAGACAGGCGGAAAGCGAAGAGGCGGCTAGAGGCGAGTGCAAGGAGAGTCGAGAAAATAGAAATGGAACAATTACAGAGGAAGAGGAGAAATAAGAAGAATGGCCGACCAGTAATCTTAATAATGCTTTCGACCAATCCACCCCAGTGTTTCGCAACTCCATTTCGCCGTGGCTGGGTATCTGCTTCTCTTACACTGAATTATTTACCCCATGGATTTCCATTTCCATTTCTTCATACGCACATATTGCTGTTCTTCTATTGTGAAAGATCTCAGAAAACTTTTCGTAGAGTCCGGGAATCATGAATTTCGTATGTACCTACGTCCTGGATTATTTATTCAAAGTATAAAGAGTATACTGTCATCCTCTTGATGCACAAATCCGTCTCTGTCCTCTGATCACAGACAATTTTTCGTTCCTGTTGGCTGATTCTGTACTGTCCTTTTGAGCGAGTCTGACCATATATGAATTTACTCTACTTGTTTGACCACCTACAGTCCCATTCCACTTTCCTGGCAACACATATCTATCCCTGTTCTACTTATGTGATCACTTTCTACACTCTGAATCACCTGCGTTTGCCCTTGTCTGACCATTTACGGCCCTGCTCTACTCGTTTCTTTACATACAATCTTAGTCAGCTTGCATGAACACTTATAGTTCTTTTCTACTTGCGATTACACGTAACTTGGTTTTTTAATTACGAAATTTGACGCGCAACTTCGTTGTTCTCGTCTGTGCGCGTACGGATATATTCTACTGGGCAGCTTATGGAGTGGTCAACATCCATAACTGCAGAAAGAATGATGAAATTTTTCGACGAATATCTTCGTATGTACATACTGGTAGAGGTGGGAGTAAAAAGTTCCGAATATACTTATACATACATCCTGGACCATGTACATTTCCCAAGTGCACCTGGGTGCTTTTACAAATTGCTCCCATTTTATGTTAATCTTCGTGCCGTGTTCTTTGTGCGAGCACGCACGAACACCTAGCGCCAGCATCGAAATATTGCCCGGAATTCTCCGCGTAGAAGTGAACAAATGTACGCGATGTTTTACATTTTGCGAAACATATTCTTCCTGCGCTCTTTTTTCTGCTTACCGACTGACAGTTCAAAATGAGAATATTATGCAAGTGTGACAGGTGCATTTCATGAAGTTTTCACAACGTACATTCTGGAAAAATTGCCATACTCTTTTTCACAATTACAATTTGCAGCCTCTCAGAAAGTGCGAATTTCTTACCGCGACGTTTCCGATAGTATTGAATATTCCAGTCATTATTGTTCCTTTTATATCGTTTTATAAATTTGGAAGGGATATTATAAGCCCCCCTCTGCCGAATTAACTCCTCCAATAAAAGGGAGGAAATCCGCGCGGCAGCTTTAAAAGGGATTTCCATTTCAAGCACCTCAGTAGACTGCGGTAATCGCTATCTAATCGCGTATTCGTAAAAGAGAATCTTTCACGCCCGCCACTAATTACCCTGTAATTAGTGGCTCCTTTGACGACGAGCAATCGAGTGGGAAGTTTCCTGTAATAAGCTTTTTCTCTCACTTTAATTCGACCCTTTCAAGTTTCACGCCGTTTATATCGTTAGAAATACGACCCCTCGTCGTTTCTGCGATTGAATTCCAGGAAACAAGGAATTTGCATTGAACAGAGTGTTTAATCGACGAACACTTATTTCGCAGAGAGTGGGTGACTCCGACGCGACTTGGGAAATTCGCGGCATTGCTTGAGGAAACGTCACGGTAATATTATGGTATGCAGCATTCATTATGAATGGCACACACAGCTCATCTTCCTGATAATGTATGCCCCGCCATCTCCGGCGAACGGAAGAAATCTGCAGAGAAGAATAAAATGCAATGCAGCGTTGACAGCCTTTAAACCAATTTCCATCGTGTATTTGAATGGTATTCGAACGTTTCGGCAGACTCCCGGGGGACGGAGGGTAATTCGTGATTGGAAAAGTGATAAAGTGACGACTTATCGATTCACCTGCTAGTGGCTGCTATGAATATTCAGAAGCCTGATAGAGGGCAGATGATAAAAGGATTTCACGAGTGTGGTCCGCTGTTGGAGTGGACCACGGTGAAAGAACTTATTTTTCGCTCACAATTTTTCGAACGACACTTATCAGATATTCCAGGAATTTTCTCATTTTCACTCCTGTCTATCTGTCTACCCCCCTCGTCCTCCCCCGCAGAAGGGAGGAGGAAAAAATTCCCGTAAAAATTTTCGAAACTAAGTTCATGGATCGATCCTATGAAGCCCGGCGAGTGGGGGATTTGTTCGGCGAAAATTCCGCTATAAAGTTTTATGGGACGGAGAGAAATGACTTCCAACCGCGGAACAGCAGAAGCAGAAAGCTGCGCGTGTTCGTACGTCTTTTTATATCGGTCCCCGCGAAACATTGCATCGTAATTTCTAAAAACACGAGGCAAAAAAAGGTGAGGCAAAGCATTCAATCGGCTAGCACTTCGTCAACTGCGGAATGAAATTCCTTGGCCCGGGGGCAATATAACTGGCAACAACCTCCTCCATTTCGTTGAAATGCCAATTTACAGTCGCCTATTCCCATGCGTTTCGATACGGAGCGGGACAAATATTGCCAGCTATCGATTCTCCTTTTTATGTCCACTTTCAGCGAGCGCCGTGAGCGCGCAACGCGTTCCCATGTCTACGAATATTTAACAATATGGAAACTGGTTATTTTCTCGTTATACCATACATCCCTGCCTCGTATGCGCGGCAGCACGCTCTAACCAGCATTGTTATGCTGGTAACAATACATTTTCGAACAGTAATGAGTAACGGGTTCCAATTAATTTGTAGGACTTTGGAGCACACGGGCCTCGAGACCTATCAAGACCTGTCGCTCTAAAAGTACGCGTGATAACACACGATGCTATCTCCCTATAAACTAGGGACTGATGCAATTGTCTGTAATTTTTGACGTTTTAATCATTACAGGGGATGTAATGAGAAGCGTGCGACGAGGCCATCCATCGGCCATTTTCAGTTAAGGCCTATCGCCAGCAGTTAATGATAATTACGTGAAACGTCCACGGCAGCATTTAACGCACATGTTCAGTTATGAAGTTAACCTGCCCTTCAATTGTGTATATACGATTATCGGTGCGTGACCGTGCTCATAATGGTGCGCAATAACGGTCGATACAGGCCGATTCGAAACGCCGGATTTTCATAATGTAACTGCGCAAACGTGGTTTGTGGACTGGAAACGCTTGTACAACCATTGGCGCGGGTTCGCTGCACTTTTACAGAGAGTATTGCCGCGATCAATATTTGTAATGGTTTCTTCGACTCCGCTGCTGCATCACAAGCAGTTTACGCAATTATTCTGTGAACGGCTGCGGTAATGTCTATTGTAGAATTAAAAGAAAAGTATTCGGCGATCTTATGGCGTGGAAAATCCAAATTCGCACCACTTCAAAAATGGGATGAACGGAGTCTTTCTGTAAGCGGTGAGCTACATGATGTTAAACTTTGCTGGTTTATTGGGAATAATTTCAAAATACCCGGGGAACGGTGCAATCATGTTTTTCGTTTCTGAAAATAATTACTCCGTTCAGAAAAAGCTTCTACCGGCACGGCGGTGGTTAAGTAAAATCATTGGAGCCGCGCGAAAAAAGGAAAATTGCTTGGAGAATGGAATAAAAATTCCCGAGAGAACCTCGCATTTAAATTCACAGAATTCCCGCTTAATAGATTTTAAATCGCCCGAGATCTCGCCGGTAGAAAAAGTACCCAACTTTCGTGCACCGTTACACGTAAACTTGGTGATCACATTCGAGGCACGTGGGCGAGAAAGGAGGGAAGCTAGCTTTCCAGGAGAAAAGAAGGAGGGAACGAGAGAGGAGAGAAGAATTGAAAGAAAAAAACTCGAGCCACTAATTACCAGATTCATGTTACCTTCCCGCGGAAAGTTGGAAGCATCCTCCTTCTCTTCTTTCGCCCGCTGTTTGTTTTCCTGCAGCTTTGTTTTCGCCTGTCATTAATTTATCGTGCCTACAGACGCGAGAAACGTTTGAGAGTGATCATGTAACGTGGAGGATGTTGCAACGCCTAGTCTCGACTTGCCTTAACTAGAAAGGCAGAGGGTTGAAAATGGGCCAGCCGCGGGTTAGAGGTGTCTCCCTAACACAATTACTTTTCCTTCGCGTAATTTGCATACTATTCGCGCGAGCGGCAATGCATATGCATGCGGCGCATCGGCGAAGGTCTTGATGCGATCGGATTATTCCACGGAGAAAGTGGGCGAGGGAAGGTGAAAAAGGGTTGGGAGATGGATAGAGCGGTTCTTACGGCGAGAGCCTGGTAATATTCCCTATATAATTAGCGTTAGCACGTATCGTGGCTGGAGTCTCGCCTCGATTCTACGTCGATTTCGCTCGCACCGCGAATAATAATGCCTTCGCGATCAGGCAGTTCTGTCGGGCCGTGGTCGATTAACGGTGGAACGAAGAATCTCGCGGCTAGTTTCGGTGCGGCCGGTTTCTGTTACGTCTCGAGGATAATTTCACGCGTTCTCGTTTTGCGCGGAAATTAAGCCCGCCCAGGTAAACCTCTTTGGCGGGGCACACGGGCCGCAGAGAACATGCGTGCGCGATCATTCTGAATGCACTTTGCGATGTTATTTCCACGGTTCATGGGCGAGGTGTTGCTTTGACGTCACCGCCTCCGGTCTTTGAAAGGACGCCACCATTACAAAGGAGAATTCCGTCACGAGTGAAGACCACCTGTCTCCACGGGCTACCGTAGTTTTCTGTATGAGCGTGGTGAAAGGGAAGATTTCTCTGGGGGATGGTGTGTCTGAGAATGTGCATTATTCATTCGATGCCGGCGGAAAACGAGGAACCCGCGGGGAAAAGTTTTTGATATGCTTTTGAGTGACTGTTCGAATAGGCACGATTGATCGTTTCAAATACGATTATGGTACCCGTTCAACGTTGGTAACTGAATCTTCTGTGGCCGCGTGATAGTTAATGACGCGATTAATCGAATGTTATATACTTTATACTTCATTTGTATTTGGTGAATGCTTTAAGAGCATAGAAAAATAAATAAATGATATCTGAGAGATGAGTTTTCTATGCCTGTTTAATTTCTAGCACCTTTCTAGCACTATTCGTTCGATCATAATACATATATGTGAATGTTTCCAATCGTGCCCGCGTGCAAAATTCTCAAAAACAATATGCCCCATCGATCACTATGAAGTGTCAGCGTTGACGATAGATATAATAAGCTGATTAAAGTGATAATTTATTTTTGTTCTCTGGCAAACATTAGGTACGTGAACATCGATCAGAAGTTCCTGACGCGTCAACGGAATTGGCGAAAACAAAATACCACCGGTGAATGAGAAGATCGAACGAATGTCGTGTGAAAAGAGGCAGAACCGTGCCGATCTGTCACAATGAAAGCGTAAGCGGCACCTTCGAAGGTGCAACCAGTTAGACATATTTTCGTGAATAAAGCGATGAGTGGATTAAACATACTCCTTGCCTGTCCAATCTCAACTTACATTCTCCCCTTGAATTTCATTTGATAGTTGCAAGAAAGCAAATTTAATCGATATTCTCCAAAACCACGATTTTCCAAGTTACGAACAGACCTCCACTTGCCACTGAAAGCACATCTAGCAGAGCGATCGATAAATCGGTGAAACTACGGGAACTTGATTAAACTACATGGTGGTCTCGTATCGTCGCAAGGAAGCGAGTCGTGATCGGCGGCACTGGACCCGTAGCCCGCTCGATGACAGATAGTTATCGGAGTAACCAAGCGTGGTTTTCACCTTAAGCCTTCCACCAGGCAGCGACCAACAACCTGCCATCGCCGCTGCAGCATGTAGAGAATCTCTATTAGAGATTCGTGATTTAAGCCCAAAATTGGAGCGGCCTGATCGGATGCCCCTTCCTTCCATCCTTTGATTAATGACGCTGACTCTCGTTGCCCCACCATCGATTCGATCGCGACACCAGACTCCCGTTTCCCGGATTTTTTCCGCTTCCAATTCCATAATCCACCGTCACGGTAAATTACGAATAAAGATTAAAGTAGCGGCAATTAAAGCGTAGCGGTTCGATCAAATAGCGTTCTCCAGTTCCAATTAAAGTCTGGTAATTGAAACGATTTTTGTTGGAATTCCATTAAAACTACTGTGCGCAACGTTAAACACGAAGACCCAAACGCATGATCCAACGTAATGCCCGTTGTTATGTGTTTGTGAAATCATGTCGGGATGCATTGGAAATAGTTGCCGTATTAATATGCGTACATATAGCAGAGTTGAATATTAACTAAGTAATAAATTATTAAAATAACGGATTAATTAAAGGGCATTTTAATTTTAGACTATTTAACGAGCCAAGTTAATTTTTTTTATTCGTCGAGCGTTGGAATTTCAGTGTCGAATAAATTTTTCAACTTCAGCTTTAGCTCTAACTTTAACTATATACATAATTAGCTATATACAAATTTTATATTCGAATGAAAGGACGATTGAGTGACGAGGTTAAACGTGGTCAACGGGTCGTGAACTAAAAGGATAGAAAAATACACGCGGTTCGGCAGGATGTCCGATGGGAATAACCCCTGTGGTCCAGGGTGGAAGTTGTAGCTCGAAGGCGGATTAGTTTTCAAATTAGTGGGGTCGGGGACGGGTCTCTTCGGACTTGGGGCTGATTCTGCCGTAGAAAATCGTGGCACGCTGCACTTGCAAGCTGCTGTTAAGGCCTGGGAACAAGGGAAAACGCGTCCCCAACTTTTCCTCCAGCCGCCTCCACTGAATTCCCTCCACGTTCCACCGGAGAGGGAACGTTTGTCGGAGTTCTTGCATCTGTTTGTTTATTTGCTTGCTGTCCCCACTTTCGTTCGCTTCGATTCGATTCGATTCGAAGTTACTTCGCTCGCCCCCAAACAATTGGAGAAACTAATGCATGCCGCCCGAATGAGAATTAATGGAAGGATTCGCTGAAGCGTTCGACCATGAAAAAATTAATATCGTCTCTTTACGCGTTCTTTACGTTCGACATGGAAATGGTGGGAAACTTCAAATATTTTATTGGGCAGTCTTATTTCCAATAGAAGTGATAAATAAATGTATGAAGGCTAGTGATTGGAAATTAAAATTCGAAGTAGTTACATACATACCTTTGATTTATTATATCGTTCGAGTTATTGCAAAATCCATTAGTATCCTCGATGACTGTACAGTGAAGGAGTCATACAGAAATACGAGGCCAGTCAAAGAATTAAGTAACAATGGCATGGAATAATCAATAGTATATATTGATAAATCGATATCTGGCTAGTATAGTTCAAAGGTGAACGATTTTTCACTACAGCCAAATTTCTTGTTGCACGAATCATCCTCGGAATCTTTGTACTATTCAATTAACCCCCTCATGTTTGAAAACATTTTGCCGGCGGTATAGCACCACGCCTCGAGATTCTGTTTGTCGGCGTTAATTAACGCGATTTCTCCTTTTGCACCGGCAGGTAAAAGCACGAAAGGTATTTCCACCGTGAGATTGGAAAAATAAAAATTCACCACAGAGTATCTATCTTCGCACCCCGTTCCCCGCCGCTTCATCAAACTCGAGAGCTTTCTTTCAAGTCCTCCCCCTTTAACCCTCTCGCCGCCTCGCAACCCGACGAGTGCGCCTCTTTCAGTTTGATGGATTTTGCAGTAATATCTCCGCGTATTATGGTAAAATATACTCAGAGTACAGGCTAGGGGCACTCCTCTGCTCGCAACAGTGATTACCTAACATTCAGCACCGCCCGAACTCGCGTTTCCCTATCTCTGCCGCGGACGAATAATTTATGCGTTGCCGGGAGAATGATAGATCACCGTGATCCATAAAAATGCCGCATCGAATGTAAGTTCCCTGACGGATACGCGGGTTACTCGCACGAATTACCCTGAACAAGTTGCTTTCTCTCTGGTCCTCGATCTCATACTGTTCGGGGATGCATCTCGCAACTCCATCTAAAAAGGAATTGAAATAGGGCGCGCTGTATATTCTCGGTTAAGCAAACCATGCGAATATGCACTTTTCGGGTATGTTTGGAATACGCCAAGTGGTGCGTCAATGATTCTTTACGAGAATATTCAATGAAGCTGGAAAATAATGGTCAGAGATGTTTGCAGTTCCGGGTTAACAATCTTTCCGCTTGCAATGATACCTGTATGGCTTTTGTTGCCCGAATGCCACAATAGGTTATACATTTCGAAGTGTCCTACATTTTCTTGGTACTTGCAAAAGTTGGATTTTATCGGACCATTTGTGTGACGTCGAATTAAGTGTCCCTCGTACTTTCTTTGCCTCCTTTTGTCAGATTTCTCATTTCTGCATTCATGGTAAAGGGGGGTGCTTAGCTTTTTTAGAATGCTTAACTATTTTACTCGCCCTCATCCATGCTCCAATTACTTTCCCCGAGATAGTAAAGTCTGTGTTAATTACAGTTTGTTATCGGCTACTTCAAACACAATTTGCTTTCAGCCCGTGACTTGATTTTCCATAAGAATCCCGGTAACATAATTCAGTATTGCTTCGAAAATCCCCTTGCCATCGAGGTTCTTCGCGGTCGCAATTTTAATTCGCGACATCTTATAGTAGCGAAAAACGATGTCCCAAGACGGAGGATACGCCGCTCTCTTTCATTCTCTTTCGTAGGATAGCATCGCGGACACGGATACGGCGCCATAAAACTGGTTTTGCGTAACTTCGATTACCTTCGTGCAATATTCTGTGTCAGAGGCAACTTTAAGGCTTCGACATTCCAGTTTCAAATTTTTAATGAAGAAAATAACACTATCTTTCTTAGAACAGAACTACGGAACATCTTCATTATTCGAAATTAAATACAATCGCTCGAAATTAAATTGAGACATTGTATGTTTCGCAAAGATCTTTTTCTCATATTAAAAAGTACAATTTTACGATTCAATCGGTTGCAGCTTGTATCAGTCCAGTTGCATTTAATATACTATTACGCAGCCGGATGAAAATTTTAATTAACGCGCCCAGATAGAAATTAGAAATTTGTTTGGTTTCCATCCCACTGGAAAAAATTGGATAGAGCAACACGGTTCTTCTTTGAGCCTCCACCCGCGCTTTTTCATTTATCCTGCACGCCCCGCGAGCACGTCGGATTGCCTCCCGTATGTACACAGATCCTCGCGTCGTATATATTATTACCGAGATCGTTACAGCTTACATTGTAAAACGAAGAAGCCTCTATCGGCCAAGATTCCTGGCGCTGCGTCTGGAGCAAGAGGGAACCGTTTTAACACACCCCCTTCCGGTTCCTCGAATTCTACAGGGAATTTCGTGCATGCATGATGGATAAGGCATAATTGAAACCGGGCCATGTAATTTCTTCCGGCGCATATTGAAATATGCTAATCACAAGCTTCGGTAAATCCGTGCCTATTGGCGATTCAGAATCGCAAAAGAATATCGCCCTTTGTTTGTCAACGTTTCCTCCCGATGAGGAAATTATTCCATTTATTCCGCGTCGTTTCTCCATGTAAAAAATCACAACTACTCCAGCCAAGAACCCGATTATCGTTGAGTTTCGCCACGGCTTTAATAATGTCGCGGCGGATTGTCGGGTGAAACAAAAATGATCGGAAAGTGTAATTAATTGGAAATGGAGAGGAGCGCGCGACGCGTACTCGGATGGGAATAGGGATGAAAGCCCCTCGAATGGCGAGCTAGGCTCGCGACACGTTTGAACGACGTGAGTCAGGTTAATTTCCTGATCGCCTTTCATCGAGGCTGTCAACATAATCCACTAGAGAAGTCGGCGACGTCAGTGCCACGAGCGAGGACATTTTGAAAACGGCTGCGAGTAGTCAGGTGAACGCATATGAAAGGTTGTCGACGGTACAGGGACGCCCGCGTCAACCTTTCATTTCGGTGGATCGTTCCGCGGGGTAGGGGATTTCATTGATTTAAAAAGTCCCCGGTGGATAGAGTATGTGCGGCAGCGTGGGATTCTTCGCCCGTATATGGAGTCGTTCCGAAAACTTTTCGAAAACATTTTAATGCTATTTCGCATTATATAATCCTTGGGGGCTCGACTACATCAATTTCGCATTCGAACGCTTAATCAGTATGATATGCCGATGTTTCAATTCCTGTATCACTATATAGAATTCACTTTCAGCGACTCCTTTGATGTTTTCCTGCTCCGGTGTTTCGGGATGTCGTAGACTTTTTGTTCGAAGATTTATTCATATTCTGTTCATTTTTTCGGAGGTTTCACGAAAATACAAGGGCTTCTGCTCCATGGGGTTTTTAATTATGTATGCCGAAAGTCCCCCCTCGCAGCAAGCCCCACTACACGTTCGAAGTTCAAACGACAGTCCTCGAGCGTGCCGCGTTTAACGATCGTTTATAATACCAACCATTATTCGCCGTCCCGTTTCATCTCGTGGATCCATCTTCTTACGTACGCCGTTTCAGCGTAAAAGAAATTTAATTAACGCAACTCCCCCCGCGCCCTCGCAAGCTCCGCGAGCGAAAATTGATTAGCAGAAGAATTGCGCCGGATCGGCAGACCGTTGAGAAAATTTGCGCGCATTCGACCTTGCAACGTGGATAATTAAATGTGTAGCGAATACTTTAGCTGAATTTCAAATTAATAAAGCTGGTTTTGCAATTAAAATATCTCGCCGCTCTTCGATCGTATACATTAATGTCCCTCATTGAAAATAAACGTACCGAGAAAATTACATTTCGTTCTAAAAAAAATGGCTGGGACGTTGCTCTTGAATATCCGGTTAAGAGATTATTGAGCTGCAACCTCCTGATACGTCCACTGACATGATAATTATTCTATTTCGTTCGATAACAATTAAGGAGGGACTAAATACCTTCAACTTCGGCACAGGCAAATGCTGATATCGCTGATAACGTCAGAGATGCCTTAACTCACGCCCCAAGTATTCGCAGCACGATTGTGTCGGCACGCACGGCTGTTGCGCCGAGAATTATCACGGATCCCTTAATTATGACGGAATCAGTGTGCCCTGCATTAATTAGCGAGGCTCCGTGCCCGTGGATTTCATCAGGAAGACGATCTTTCGTTGGTGGCTGACTTGAATCGTAGTCTCGAAGCGCCTCGTGACTGTCGTAGACGTGAGACGCGGGGAGGTAAATGAAGAAACGTGAACAGAAGCGAGATGAAGGGTTGGAGATGATGGAAGCTCGACGACAAACGAAAGGACGAGTGGGGGGTAGATGAAAGAAACCATGCGAATGATGAAAGGAAGCAGAGGGACAATTAAATAGTGATAGTGAAAGGGGAGGAAGGATGAGTTACAATCGAGGAGAAAATGAAAAACGACGGTGACAAAGTATAGATAAAGTTCTCAGTGGAACGGCCAGGAAGAAGAGTGACAAGAAGCGACAGAATCGACACTTTGAGCAAACCACCGTCTCGTCTTAACGATGTCCTTACGATAATTGGGCTCCTCTATTACTTTCATCTGCTCTTTAAGCTCCGGCCAGGATAAACATAGCGGGGTACCGGTCAAAGGGGACTTATTATCGATACTTTCTTACCCTTTCCCCTCGCAGTGCCGTTTATACATTATTCCACTGTCATTACTACCAAACCGTTGTAAATGAAAATCGACGCTCCAACGAAAGAAGCGTCGTTGCGGAGGAAGTCTCGCAGTAGCGACACAGAATTTATCGAACTTTACGGCTGAAGCAACAAACAGCGCCCGATAATCTGATTCGTAAATATCACGGAAGGGCGAAAAAATATCGCCGGCGAAGCGGTGATCCGCATTTACGATGAAATTCCCTGCAACGTCCAGCCAGTCCCCAATCGGCCCTGACAATCTCTCTTAATCGCAGCGGCCATATTTTATCGCGCAGGAGCGCTTCGGAATGCCTGTCATGAAAGTTGATTACGTTAAACGGCGGGAAGCTCGTTCATCCCGAGAAATCACTGCGGATTAGCCAGGCGAGCGGGGCGCGACATCGATAGCCTTCGAAATCTAATTTATAATCCGCGTGAAAACGGTCCGCTTGGATAACCGTCGCAGATTCATGGGAATCTCTGGCAGCAGGCGACACTCGCCCCGCGGCCAAGTGGAAACAGTCCACTCGATTTACCAGAAAAATAGCGCGGAAGACCCTCAGAGGCCAAGAGGTTGATGATATTTCAAAGACTCCGAGCGCCCGCGTCGCTCGGTGTAAACGCGGCTCGTTCGGTGGTCGTCCGGTACACACCCCATCATCCCCGGTGTGTACGGGTCGGTCGAAGCCATTCGCAAACGTTTCCTCGGCAAAGAGGAATCGAGGCGCTCGATCCTTCGTGTCGCGCGCGCTTCCTTAGACTCCCGCGGCTTTGCTCGGCCAGGCTGTGTGCGCTGAAAGCCTTTTATGTGGTTTTGAATCCACATCACCGCGCGGATTCGGGCCTGAATCCCTCGCCACTATGAGACGGGCCTCTGTATCGTTGAAAAGGTGGATCTATCTAGCAGATTCGCACGCACGGTCCTCGGCGAATATCGAATTTCGACGGGAACCCTTTTACTGGGAAAGTATTCGGATCCGTGAGCCGATAATCAGCCGGATTACGGTGATTTTCTGCTCTGACAGTTGTCAAAATTCTGAATACTTCTCTCTGTGAAATGCAAGCGTTGCAAAGAGTCTCCCCCAAAACGTATTACCTCCGAAGGTTCGAAAGCTGGCGTTCTTAGACGGTCAAAGATGATTCGCGACTCATTTCTACAATCACAGCCCCGTGCGTTCAGCCATCTCCTTATTCAACTATCCACGCGAAACTGGCTGGAACGATATTGCGTTACAGGGGAGCAATGATATCGCGCGATTGAATGTCGAGCAGCGTCCTATCGCGGTGTCACATTGGAACGGATGCTGGTTCCGTTTGTACACCGTCGTCTGGTGTTTTAACGTTTGTCCTGGTAAATACTTTCCTCGAAATGCATTCCACCGCGGTAGATCGGCGATGTGCGAGCAGCACGCATCGACGAGTACGCGGGGGCGTTTCAGCTATATGAAGTTGCGCAAGAGGTTCGTATCGACCGCGAACCACATTCAGAAACAATAAAACGTATTATTCATGATTACTGGCGGAAACGGGGGTGAAGGAGAACACGAGGATTTCGGTACAGCACGCAGATAACGGCTCACCTTTTTTCGCCGTCTCGCCCGTATTGCGGCCAGCCAACAGCACGCGGAAAGAAATATTTCGCGCCTCTGCGTACGGATAATTTTTCACGTTTTATCTGCTTCACGTCAGGTTCTGTCTTTTGGTTACTCGTCAACTTCCAAGGATATTTCGTTCATATGCAAATACGAGTTGAAATCCTGTTTGCGCGCAGTTTTCCTTGAGGCACGCATTGTCTGCTTTCTTCTGTATTATAATTCGATGCAGCTGTTTGTTGAACAGTAATTTTTATACAAACAGAAAGTTGTTGCTGTTCCTAGAAACAACTTAACTTGAGAACTGTATGTATTTGCGTTGGGCTGTAACGTACGAGACATCCACCCTTAAGGAAACAAACATACATGTTTTTATTTCCACGTTTCTTCTTCCCTCGGGCTTTTCAGCGTAACGAATCCACTTTTTCGCAGCCCCTTTGAGCGATACGTGAGTGGAACGATCACCTGTATCGCTCGTACCTCGAGGTCTTCATTTCGCGGTGAGCGATGTTGGCGGGCGTCCGTTTTATCGATCTGTTCACAGCGTCCTCCGGATTAAGGTGTGGGACTCTTCTTTTAATCTCCGATAAAGTGGCCAGCTTGTTCGACAAGGGGGCCAATGACGAAGCGTGGCTCCGAAACGGACGTGGCGGTTTGCGCCGAAAGTGATTCATTTCCGTTTGTCCCCTCACGGCAATCAGTCTGCGAACACGTTCTAGCCTCAAGCGTGGCGGTACCAGAAGCAAAATCGATCAACGATCGTCCCCACGGTTCTTCGTTTCCGCCCACGTCGTCTGCTCCTCGTGTTCTCGTTTCAGTAAAAATTTCCCTCTTACGGGGAGCCGGCTTCCTTCGGCTTTCTTTTTTCGGGTACTCGATTAAGCGAGGGACGCGGGGAATTGCGCGGGGCTGAACAACGAGGAAATTGATTAAAGTTCACAGAAACGATAACTTCTGGCATGATCGGCGCGCGAAATTATTTGCCTGGGCATTATTAATGCAACGAGAGCTTCCTAACGTGTGGCGCACGAAATGCCTGAACGCGAGTCTAATGAAATAACTTTCCTCCTTATTTCTATAATTTCATAGGATCTCGCGGGAAATTCGGAATACGTTTAGGATGGGGAATAGAGAGTCGAGTACAGGAATTCACGTTCATAGGAAGATGAAAATTGGAATTCTAAGGATTCACTGTCTGATTGTTTAACGTTACACGCCAGAGTACCTGTGAAACGATTTGATGGATCTGGAACATTCATTTTACTTTGCCCCGAAAACAGTCTCCGAACTTCGAAATAGAAACCTGCAGATGATCGAGTGTTGAGAGCTGACGTTGATTGATAGATGGAGGGAACGAATAGTGAGAATCTTCCGCTGAAAGCATCGACGTTTCTGTTAAATACATAGAGGCAGGTTATCAAGAGTGTTTGTTCAGAGTAGACTTCAACATCTAGATCTGTCTATATGTGTATCACCGGACGCCGATCTATCTTTATTTGTTTCAAGCGCAGAAAGTCACGATTTCGATTACAGTAGTGTTGAAATTCACGAGTTGGTTGGCGAAGTTTAAATTCGATGGATGAACATAAATTCCAACTACATTTAGAATTACTCCAGCCTTCGATCTACCTACAGCACAATTCATTCAAAATCTTAAGACAAAGCAACGATGCGAGGTCGTGTTTGAAGATGCGAATCCACGATGAAATTTTGCATGAGACTTTCCTATCATGCGACAAAGATCTCAGCAACAATTAATTGCCTAAATAATGGAAATAGTTGCGAGAGATGAGATTTTTGAAAATACATCATGAAACTTGTCTCATGAGCGTACCTTTTCATTAAACTAGTGACAAAATAATTAAAAAATAATTAAATAATTGTCTCAAGAGATTAAAGTCTCATGTGAGACACGATATTTTTGCCTCATTGTGGATTTGCACCTTTAAAACGACCAGCGCTCTGAGACAGAGCGAAAAGTATCAACGGATCGAGGTCGTGTTTCAAAAAAAGGGAACGAGTACAATGTGTAGCGCGACTTGACCAAGGCACCGAGCGACAGTTTAATAGACCATCGCCGTGCCTTTGGCCGCTCGCAAACTTTACACCGCCTTGTTGCGCTCATTAATCTCACCATGCAATATGACGTCGGGTGTTATCTAGATGATTAACGCGACGAAACGTTGAGCATTTCCTTTTTCCCCTGCCTGCACCCAGTTGCGTAATGCGCGACGTTGTTTCAGCATTGTTTACGCCCTCGTTTGTGAGCAGCTGCGTAATAATTCTCTCGTCAATTATTTACGCTGTGCTACTTGCTCACTTGCTTATTCAAAGCTCGCGCACGTATAATCCTAAACAGACAGGCAGGAAAGAAGGGAGAAGATACCGCACTCCGCGAAAAAGTTAGGTCACGTCTGTCGAATTTATTCGCGCACAATCATACGCGCGCCCATTTTCCCCGTTTTTCTCGCGCGACTTCGAATTCGTTTGTACAGCCGGGGGAAAAAAATGTATCCGCGTATAGTCAAAGTCTGTGTCGGATTAAGCCATGAATATTCACGCGGCCCGGCCTCGGAATCTCTCCTCCCACTCTGGGGAAGCATTCAGGATATATGAATCGTATCAATTTTTCCAGGCTCGAAGCTGGTTGTCACGGTTAGGGGTTATTATAGCCCGCCTCCGCAGGCAACGTTATTTTCGCAAGCGAATCGATATTGACGCCGAGTTGGAACGTCCCGATTCCGAGGATAAACGGTGTCGCGCATCGGGTGTTAAGTAAACGCAAGTTGCAGCGCAAATGCACGTGTAAATATAAAGTGGAAGCGCGGATATATGGCGCGCGGATATAAGCACGCTTGTAAAGCTTTCGGCCGCGGATGCAACTGGGCTCCCGGTGTGTCGTACGCAGCCTACATTAAAACCGCAACTTTGGTGCCCGGTGCTCGTTCTCGATGACCGAATATCCGCCGTGCGTGTGCGCGTGCACTTGTGCGGGCTTGCAAGTTCGAAGATATATACGATCTGCGGCTTGTGGCATATCGATTCGTATTCTGCTAGGTGTTAACATCCGGTCTGTAAACGAATCGATGGGTACACGCAACACGCCCTTCAGTTCCAATCTGCGACTGTCAGTAGCCTGGAAATGTATCAATGATCGATATTAACGCGGTGCCGAGCGATATGGATAATTTGCATGCGTGGAATGGTTGTTGCACGTGGCTGAAAGAAGTTTCTGCTTCTGTCGCCGGTGGAGATTTGGTCTGATGGTAACCGGAGTCTCGGTACGTTTGGAATTAATGTGTTTTCCGGGAATCATTTGGATTGCTGTCGTTGAGGAGACTGTAGAACACTGTTTATTGAGTTCAGTTAAGAGTTCTGAATAGATTGGTGTTCGTAGACTGATTGTCAAGGATTCCTCTTAGAACGGAGAATGGTGAAATCGTCTTCACAGGCGCGTACGCAGCAACCTGCAAGCGAACTTTCTTTTCAAGCATTCGACAAACGTTCCCCGAAGGTAGATGCAAGGCGGAACGCTGAAATCGTTCTCCCCGTTTCATCGTACATGGTTTAGAAATTCGAACGAGATACCGTTTGCTGCTGTGCTTGGCGTCTCACAATTTCAGACGGTGTTCGCCGCGGCAGCGTTCGCAACGGAAGTGGAATACGCGCTTTCATAATTCTCACAGTCCATTACGATCGCGTAGGAGGGAAGCAATTCATTGAAGAGAGCGCTGGGTGGGAAGGTGACGAAGTACAGAAAAGGACAGCAGCATCCAGACCCGTGGTTCCTTTTCTCCTCGTTCGTCTTTATTGCCGGCCCCTATTTCTTTTCATTCCAGTCTGTTTTTCTTGCCCACTCTCTGTTTTTCTACGAGCAATACGACGCAATTACTGGCAGAATGGCAAGACGTTCCCGGCAGGCTCTGCAGCCTCTATAATTGCCGTTTTTCCCTCCGCGTCCAGGGAATCGTTCGTGATCCTTTGTCCTGCGATCGTCTCCCCTTTTTCCCATCCTTGGATTACCGCACGACACGAAACGGACCCCGAAACGAATTTGCATTTTCAACTTCCCGCCTGGCCATTAAAACGTTCGATAAACGTTCCTTAGTAAGCGTAAACGCCATTTTCGAGAAGTAGTAACAATAACGTAGCCAGCGATGCAAAATTAAATGGTAAAGAAAACCCATCACTTCTGTGGAATCTTCGAATATTCAAGAAGTTCGAGGGTTTAGCAAGTTTCGGCGTTTAAGAGGTTCTCCCGTTAAAACCAGTCCCACTTATGAAAGTAACTTCGTGTTCTTCCTGCTGGTCCTTGGAAAGTGGCAAAGTAGAAGAGAATCTTCGAATTTCCATTTTTTTTTGCCACAGTTTTACTCTCAACGTGTATGTATGTGTCCACGGCAATTGGTACTCCGGAAACTGGGGAGAAATTAAATTTCTCGAAGCCTATTGTTGTGAAATACGAACCTGTCATGCCTTCAAGTGGAAAACCTTACGAAACTACATCCAAACAACGTTTTTAATCGAAATCATGCGCGTGAAAAGAACGGACGGCATGCGAAGTTGAATAAATGGAGAGCAAGCGTAGTACCTACGAAGAGGAACAAATGGTTCTCCTTTGTCTTTTTAAATTAAGTAACAGTGAAGCAACGAACAATGTTACCGGAGTAACGCTGGGAGGAGAAATCACCCAGCAAGCGCGTCCAATTTTCGCCAGTCTGAATTTCCTAAAACTCTTCGGTATCAATTTAAAGCGGCGCCGTGAAGCGGGGCAAAAAAGAGGACCGTTTTCGCCTCGCTCGCTGCTAGCGGAATATTGACTGTACTTAAGGGAATAAATCTGAGTTTCGGAATCCTACGTGTTGCGCACCGTGAACGGCCTTCTGATCCCCAGGGCATCTCCATGCATTCAAATGAACTGCAAACAGGATATCGAACGTATCATGAAACAGTGCTGGCAAGGTGCGAAGAGGGGCCTGGTATAACGTATGAAGCAGGAATAGGAATGAAAGGGAGGTCGGAATAAAGACGACGGTAGGGATGAAAAATGAGATCCAGTAAAACAAAAACTACAACATCAGGAACAGTCCGAATAATGACGGAAAGCTATGATTCATGGCGGCATTGGGACGGATTTGGAAATGGGTGGAATAAAACGGCAAAAGGAAAATGCTGTTCTGAACGAACTGAAGCCAAGATGAAAGATAATTATGAAAGTACGGAGGAATGGTCGGGGAAAGCATTGTAATACTTGCACACGTAAGAGAGTAGAGCGGACGTTGGTAACCGGGCGAGGAGAACGTTGATCGATGCAGAGTGCCTGAGAAATCGGGACGGATGAAAATCGCCGGAGAACAGGGAACGAATTTCAAGATGGGAGGCGAAGAAAGGAGATGAAGTTTCGTGGAACGAGAAGAAGGTGGTGCAGGTCGAAGGATAAACGGAGGATCGATAGAGGTCGTGGGGGTGAAAGCGCGAGGAGGCACGACGTAGAACGGAGGGGGCGAAAGAAATCGTGGAAACGAATTTCGCTCGGGGTATCCCGGTCGGACATCTTGGAAGGATTCCGAGGGCAGGCTGTCCGTGGAGACGGAGATTCCACTTTATCTCCCGATGAAAGATTTAGAGGAGCGATCGTCAACTATGCCCGACACCGTTCCTCAGTGCAGACACAGGCGCCCGTTGCCTTTTGGAGTTCGCTGCTACGGAACTGTTTCGTAATTTAGTAGGTGCATCTGCAAGGCCGACTCGGTTGCTGGCCAGCATGCTGCCAGGAATGCAGTATCGAGAAACCCATTAAATACCTTTAAGCCAAGTTAAATTGAATTCACGGTCATCGCGCTTTTTCCACCGGTATGCACGCACTCGTTGATAATATCGGTTGTCGGCAAATCGATTCCATTGTGTCATCTGCTGGGATAATGAACAATCCTGTGACGGAAAAAGGGGGTGAAGGGTGGACCTGAAAATGTGTTTCCTGTATACCATTGATGAAAGTTAGAACGACGAAGCGTAACAGTTTATCGACCATTGCCTTTGTCGAATGTCATCCGCTGTACAATACGAAATAGATTCCCCTTCTGGAATCACTAAACAGCTTCAAAATTACAGAGAAAATCGACGAACTTGCAAAAATCACTGTCAACTGTCAAATTCATTCGCCTCTTGGTGCAGGAAATCGATCATAAATTGCGAAAGAATGTCTGCTTCATTAAAGGAACGGGTCGACCTGAGTTTAGCTTGGCAGGCATACTTCCGGCTACAGGACGTGACGCTTTTACGCGGACGCGTTTCAAACGACATGGCTGCACGTTCTCTTAACGCATTATCGCCGACGCTGGCTGGCTGGCTGGGGATCTTATTTATGCGAGTTGCTGGCTGATTTATGACCGCTGGAATCGGAACCGGAAGATGATTAAATTCTCGCGTATCTGCGCGACATGTTTTCAGGAAAGGCTCGCGGAAGTTGGCGTCGTTGTCCCTGGCGGGGCGGGCGGGCGCACAAATACAGGGACTTCGCGCTAGATCGTTAAAAAAGTATCGCCGGGGCGACGAGGCGTTCTTGCGCTGCGCGAAGTTACAGCGCTATTAAGGTGGCGTTAATCAACGGCACCGAAAAGCCACCGGTTTTCTTGCGCTTCGACTTCCACATGCACGAAGTTGCATTTAAATGCCCCATTTTCTCTGCAATTTACTCGATTCGCTTCCCCGCGGCATTGCCTCTTTAATTCCTCTTCTGCGCGGGAAATGGGATTTCTTTGCGATGTACTCGATGCTCTTTTCGATTTCACATTATACATATATATGTACTTAGCTTTTTTGAGTGGATTCGTGTTTTAGTAGTTTGCTTGAACATCAGTTCTGCGACTCATATTGTTCTACATATTCATGGTGCATTATTCTGTAGTAAGTATTCCATATTCGTGGTAGTAACATCGGTTTTAGAGGAACGCCGGTTTCAATATTAAGGGGCTGTTCCGGTCTAGAGCCTATAAAAGTAGGTGCTCTTTAGGAATTAATGAAAGGAAAACTACTACATATAATTTAATGGGACTTTTTGTAGTGTATTAAGGATATCTCAAACTATAGAAATATATTTTTTGTTTTATAATTAATCATTGCAGACGGCACTGTGGAGTCGTTAAAGTCGAGGCGACAAAAAATTCATCCAAATCGGTGGAACCTGTAGCACCTAAACGTCCTAAACCATTGGTCTGAAATACAAAACAATGCCAGATTATTAAAGGGCGTGAAACTCGCTCGTGAACTAGAGCAGAAAAAGTTATAAAAATTACATTTTGTAAGAAAATAACGACACTTGAAGTTTGAAATCACGTTTTCTCTATATTTTTCGTCCTTTCAACACCATTAAAAATTATAAATTTTCAAATTTTTTTAATTCCACTGCTCTATCCACGAGCCAGAAGTATATTTTTCAAAATGAAAAAGTTTCAGTCGAATAGAATAATAACTTTCGGAGATACAGGTTCCACCGATTTTGAGGATACTGTTTCGAGAAAAACGCATTTAAAGTTTTACGTGAGTGCCTATAACTTCGGGAATTTTACGAATTTCCACAAATCCTTTTAAACACGTATTCCTAATAGGTTAAACACTCGAAAAATAAAATAAACAATTATCGATTTTTAGACCGGAACCTCCCCTTAACTTATCCATAAGGTTTGGGCAAAATTCGTATCAGATCTCGTAAGAGTCGCAGTTACCACTGAAGAGGAGTTTCTAATCTCAAAGTATGGTAATTTCAAGCAAAATAATACAAAAGGCTTTTATTAGGTTGCAAAGGGTGGCGGAAGAGCTAGATCAGGCCTTGTTGACGCGAAAGAAATTTCGATGTTGCGTGATGCGACGGTTGCAATGAAGGTCCACTAAAGGTTGGTTAAAGCCCGGGCGAGGACGTAATACCGCCTCGGTCGTCTTCTAACCACACGTTGCTTTATGGCCTGTCGTTTTCTAACGTAATTTTGTTTGTAAATCCCAAAGGTGAACGTGGATGAGAACGAATTAGATTAGTGGCGATCATGGCTCGTGGCGTGTCTCTTGCAATTTTTCCTCTCCCCGTTTCGGACGTGGAGACATCCTTCCTACTTTCATTTCTTGTTGAATCCCCCGGTGACACTTTGCAAAGTCTCTAAGATCCAATAGCTTCGTGCCTTTCCTTCTTTTCCGAAGCTTTTTCTTCTTAAATTTACTCCTCAACGTTAGAAATATTTCTTTTCCATTTCCTTTCATCCTTCATTGCCACTGTTTTTATTTCTCTCCTTGCATCGCGCTCTCCTCTTCCAGAGACGATACTTTCCAACTTGCAGCAGTTGTCCCGTTTAATCCTGGACGTAAAATTAATTCGTGAATAAGTATAAAGGGAATGGTAGCAGGAGTTTCAGTAGTCATTTGTGCTCCAAACGTCGACTTTTATCTTCTCCCTCTCGCAATTTCTCCTTTCATTCGGAATTATTACTTCACTGTTCCGACTTTTACGATATCTTGTAACAATTTTACGGTTGCGAGGATATAGAAACTTTACCTTCTAACCAAGACCTAATTCGACACCGTGCTTGTAATCGTAGTTATGATCGATAGAAGGCTGGTTTCCTGGATGATACTCTTCCGTATTTTTCAATATCTTTTGTTTTGCGTTAGAGGAGTATTGCTCGATGTTGCATCGGTTACACGCATCCCCGCATTGATACGCTTGTCCATTTCAATTTCCACGATGGAAACAGTACGAGCGCTGGAAAACACACACCCACACAAGTGGCGTTGTACCCACGGAATTACATATTGCAGAAGGTACTTTCGAAGTTCGAACAAAATAAACGATTGGCTTTTCGTGATCCGTAGAACGGAAGGTCGTCGGGCAATAATTCACGTTGGTTATTTTTGCTTTTCTATCGAACCGACATGGCGTATCCGCTGGAACTCTTGCAAATTCCCTCCACCTTCCTGGGTAACAAAAACAGAACAACGCGGCAACAAAAATGGCATCAATTCGAGACATTGGCTAAACGTAATAGATACAAACCTTGTCGTTTAAATGTTTGAGCGCAGAATAATTTCTGGAGGCACGTTAAGTAAGAAAAATAGCCACGTTATCTGCATTTTGAATTAGTAAACGTTTCCATGATCTACTTGAACGACGAACACGATAATCGACCATAGCCGTTATTACGGACGCTTGTTATGCGATCGCGAAACGTTGAATGGCAACGACGACGCGCCCCAGGATGCATTAATTTCTCATTTAATTGGCCACTTTACGGTCTTCAGAGGAATTAACGTCCACGTACCTACGGACAGGATTTCGTTGAACGTAATTATGCAAGGAGTACGCGCGCTATTGTTTCACTGCGCTGGCTAGGCCACTACTGATCATTCGATCGTTAGCGGCTAATTAACGACGCAGTAAACCGTCGCGAGATTACAACTTGGCGGTGGTACGCGGACCCCGTTCGCGGCTCCGCTCTTACAATTTCCGGCCGCGACAATGGCCAGAAGGAAAGGGAAATTGGGATTACGCTTTCCGCTCGGGCATGCGCGAATTCCGCGGAAACTGTAGTTGGTTATTCGCGTTGAAACACTCGAGCCCCACTTCCTTGGCACGATTCGGGGTTAAGCGAGCGGAAGAGCAATTAGAGGATTTCTGGGTTAAGAATGGAAGTATTAAGAACAACCGCAGAGATTATTTCAGCAAGTTGTTCTATTCGCGCAGCAAGCGTGGAGGGCGGTCGGACAATGTTAAATGCACGTTGACTGGACGATAGGTCCTGTTTCAGATATCGGGCGATGCTTTTATGGCCCCTCAAGAATGTTACTATCACAAGTAGGTATCAAAGAAATGCAAAGGAAAACGAAACGAGAATTCCAGGAACCTAGATATTCAAAATCCATGAATTCATGACATACGCAAAAATGGAGGGCACACCACTGGCGATAGTTCGCAAGTTGCAAGCATCTCATACCATAAATATAACCGCAACCGCAGCGGCGGGCAGACACGCTGGATCACCATTCCGGATAAATATCTTGCGCAGTTAGAAGCGAAACCCACTGAGATTCGGTCTAACAGGACTTCCCCAGAACTTGCTCTCGGTCTCCGTGCCCGTTAGAAACGAGTCTGTCGCGTTTTTTTGCTAGCAAAAAGCACGATCACCGTGAAAGCTGCGGCAAGGAAAAATCCGAACGTAAGATTCTACGGAACGATGGTTCGCGCGTATTTCCAGCTTACGATTATGTTCCCCGCGCGAAAAAACCACCCTGAATCGGCCGCTGTTTCTTCAAGAACTCTACCTTCCATTTTCTTCAACTCTCGTCTGTTACTTTACTATAGGGAACTCCGAATTGTTCCCCCCGACTTTCTCATACCCCGAATTATCATAAGTTCTTTGCCATTGTCACGAATTCTGCGTAGGAGTTGGACATTGGACATTTTTCAGTCAAATGTCTGCAGGAAGTCAAGGTGATTCCTCGCTTAAATACGGGTAGATGGGGATTAATGTTATCGTCACGCTTCTAATAATTATCGCTCAAATTGCACTCGCTGTGTTAACTGATTTCTGCATCGCGGATTAACCTACATAATGAGCGAAATTATCGTCCACGCACGGGGAGATTTCGATATGCTGAAAACACGATTACTATCAGTGTCTATCACTCTTTGCGTGTTATAATAATACTTCGCCAGTGTTTCTCATATTTTGATACGCTTATTCCTGCTGTAACGAACGTATGTGCAACGAACGCGAAGGGAAAGAAATGGCAGAACATAAGGATAATAAGAAAAAAGTAAATGAATTCGTTAAAAAGTTGAAATCTGTAAAAGAGTCGGCAATGATCGTTCAATTTGCGCACCGCGAACGATTGACGAAACTCGCGAAAGCCGTGAGCTGTGTTATTAACATGTATCAAAGGCACGTCAATTCAATTAGCTTAATTACCCTGTCGCGAAACGAGGGAAACTCGCTTAAGGCGGTAGTTATGCGTGCACACTCATCCGACACCGTGTAACGCGAGCTCTATTTAAACGAGACATAAACTCCTCGTAGAGTGGCACATGTTCCGCGGGCAAAGGTGCACAGAGACCTGGGCTTGCCCCTTTCCAGAATTTGATTTTATCGGCTACCTATTAACAAGGGAATGGAAAATCGTCCTCCACTTTAATCTCTCTGTGCCCGCCCATCCCCGATACCTGCACGATATTGCTCCCACGTCGTGCTCGTTTACGGTATCCTCCTCCACTTATATCTCCTTTTTCTCCAAGTCAGTCTGACTTTCCACGTCTTCTTATTTCTCAGCTCCGAGGATGTCTGTTCCCGTCGATTTCTGTCCAACGTCTCATAAGAGGCGACGTCTGACGCCGCTCGGTGGTCGGGTCTGATACAGGGGTTCGCGGTTTACTCGAAGACATAAAAAGGCATTCCTCAAGCGTGATATATTACCGTGGTTAAACAGTTTATCATATTTCACTTTACCCACGCTTTTCACACAATTAATTATCGAGGCCACAAATACGCTTTTACCGCTTTCAACAACAAATCATATAGTTACCTTTCTGGAGCATTCTCACGTGGCTGTTGGATCTCCTAGAGGCTAGAGCTTGCAGTCTACCCTCCTCCCATCGTCTTAAAACCGAGCCATTTAATAAGATCGCATTATTCCGGCGTCCTAGTCAACGACGCTGTACCACGAACGCATCCCCCAACGCGGAGTAAAAGCACACGGCACCGCGTTATCATAATCTAAAGTATACCATCGGCCGCGCATAACGCACGCGGCGCCGCGTGCCCTCATAGAACCGCTCGCTCTTCGCCTTCCACCCCTCCGCCCCCCCCCCCCGCGGAGGAACAAAAAGGAAAAAATCGCCGCGGCCCCGCGAATGCCTCGGATGCATCCGCTGCGCGGCTTCCTATCTCGTTATACGCGCAGAAATATCGACGAGATAGTTCACTGCCTCCCCAGCCCGCTTCCCGCGCACCCCTCCTTCGGGGAGGCTTTTTTCCTCGCCGCCCTCTCCGTCTTTCCGCCTCCCCCCGCGGAAGCTGCTCCATTGGTCCCGCGAATGCAACGGGTAATTCCGGCGCGATTCATCAAAGCTAAAAGCCTGGTGTGAATAGAGGGTGCGGAAAACCCTCGTGGAGGGGAGGGCGAGGGTGGGCGAGGCGGGCTTAGGAACAGGGACGGGGTAGCGAGGGAAATGGGAAAAAAAGAGACGGAACATCAAAAATAAACGCGCTGCAAAAAGAATATCTACCGGAAACCGTTCCCACGCAATTGCGGTGTTCTTTGTGCGCGTGGCCGCGCGCATACGGGGGCGGCTCCCGCTCCTCTTCATATTTCCCGTCCGCGGAGAAAATGGCTGCATAAATGACCATTATCTTGTTACGGCCGCCAGCAAATTGTGTGGAAAAAGTGGGCAACGGCCATTTTTTACGCCCCATCGGGCTGTTTTCATAGCCTCCCCTCTGGTTGGACGGCAGCAGTCGTTAAGTCGTGAAAGCTCTCCGATTTTATCGATGTTCTTATGGAGTTTCTGGGTGTCCA
The DNA here is from genome assembly GCA_910592295.1 of Andrena haemorrhoa. Classification (NCBI taxonomy): domain Eukaryota; kingdom Metazoa; phylum Arthropoda; class Insecta; order Hymenoptera; family Andrenidae; genus Andrena; species Andrena haemorrhoa. Next base: position 12,103,423 of record OU342943.1, read on the forward strand.
TGTTAACGCGGAATAACGTCGCCGAATAACGAATGTTCGACATACGGCGAGCAGCTACGCGCGTGGATCTAGCGACCTAGCAAATGTTCGCTATTCGCCGATTATCAAATGTTTGCGCGAGCGTCTGTATGAATGTTCGCAGTTAACAATCACGCATGATTAAGCGCATAGTGCGGGGATATACGCGAGTACATTGGCGAACAGTTTGTCGAATGCCGAATGTGTGGCTAATGATACGTACTGTACACAAGAACAAGCAACGCTCGTAGTTAAGCAATATGGAGGGATTAAGTCAAGCTTCCTGCAAGAGAAAAAAATTGGCAAATGAAGAAGGTACTTTGTACCAGCAATAGCTCGGCGTTCCGAATACGTGCATATTACAGGATGAAAAGCAGCTGGGAATTCTCTGGCAATCATCGCGAGCCTCATTGTTCGTAATTCATGTCTCTCGAAGAAACAAAAGTTGATCTCGAGCGACTAGAACCGCGGGGTGTAATGTCGATAATAAACCACCGTGTTCGGAGGATTCGAGGGGGAACGTATCATTGTTTGCGTTTCTCAAGAACATAAATGCCGTACTGCGCCGGATAGAAGACCCCTTCCTGCTTGCTACGCCGCGAAACGAACCGTGAAACAGAATCATGAGTCAAGAATATGTGATCGCGGCTGGTACTCCGGCCAATTTTCAGCATCACGGGCCATTTACCAGGTATAACTGCGCCCCCGTGCAACGACATCCTGCGAACGTCTCAGTGTTTCCTAATCCCCTGTACATTACTGCAGTTTCGTTGCTTCAGAAAGCTGAACAAAGACCTGTTTGTACATTTTTTATATTCAGCGGCGTTACGATGCTTAGCAGTTCTCTTCAACGTTCGACGCTTGTTCAGTGACCAAAGAAAAGTACAAAAGGACATTGCTTCCACAAATTAGTCCTTCTGCCGGGTATCTTTGAATTCGAATGTCTCATACTATGTACTTTGTGCCTGGAGAAACCGATACAATGCGACTCGAACTGACTTTCGCCCCCCTGCATTTAGCAACAACTTACAGAGTCAGACTTCCGAGTACAAAGTACTTCGCTCCGCGATGAGGGGACAGACAAAGAGCCGGTTAAGAAAGTCGAAGGGAAGACGGAAACAAAGTCGTAAGCTTCACCCTATAAATACCTCCGCCTGAAAAAAAGAAGAAGCGTAAACACCAGGGACTGCATTGTCCAGGGAAGAAAGTAATAAAGGAAAGCTGGATGCACCCTTCGTCTGCATAGCTGCAACTCCAAGTTACCCGTGCAGGAACCTGCTGACTCGGTTGCGGTGCGTTTAAATCTTGGCAATGGGCTTGCTGGCCTCCACTATTTTCCTGGCCACTTTATTACCTGGAATACCGTGGAAGCTCGTTAGGAAAAGCTTCGGCGAGTCGGCGTCGTCCAAACGATGATTCATCCTCGCATTACCTGGGTCATCTCTCTCTCCCTCGGATGCCACGGCTACCACGGCCAACTAATTGTAATCTCGTAATTATAATCGCCCGAAATTACTGCCGCCGTCTACGCAATTTAACCAAGTGCCTTTGCGGCACGACCCTAACAATTTGGGGAAAGTAAAAGTAGGAGTGTTCGAGTTGGAAATATCAGACGATCCGATGGGGGATAATCGGGGACGGTATTTCAAGTATTTCAATGGTAACATAAGTGCGTGGAACAGGAAATTCAAGAACATAAATACAGTTCTTGGCGATCAATTAATATGTACCTACATCCACCGTGTTTGGTTTAGCAAGTTGTAACCTCCCTAAGCTGGCACACATATACCTGTCATCGATCGTCGAGCCACGAGCAAAGTTACACAGAGACACCGGTCTAACTACGGACAATAGAGACGGTAACCGCATCTGGTGACGAGGTATGGAATATTTTGACGTTAAAGGTGATCGTTTCAACAATCGATAGCATTGCCAGCGATGTATAAGGTGGATTAATAATCCAGTGGAGCTCCGAGAATGGGACAGAAGTCATCTCTTCAGTCGGCGCTCGCTTTGGCTCTAAACTTTTTCAATTTCATCAACCATAGTGGTTCGGTCGCTCGGATTATTGATTCCCGAAAACAAACGCACTCGGCGATCCTGCAGCTTCGCGTAATCTCAAATAGATCGTTCCCATCTTTACTTCCCAGCGTTCCGAATGTTTACTGCGCTAGTTTCACCGTGCCACCGGGCAGACCGTAGGTATCCGACGGAAATTTCAAGAATGTAATTTCGTCGTTTAGAGCTCTCGGTCCTAGATGAGATTAAAAGTTGCCGGAGACGAGAAGAAGCCACGGAAGTAAGCAGCAAATTGTTGCACTTTGTATCGGAGACGAGAATGCACTCTCATCGTTTCATAATTCATTAGGACCAAGCCGATCGACCTCGTTCCTCTGCGTCAGGACTTTACGGGCAGTCTTTGGCTTTACGGCATCTGATATAATATCGTTTTCGACCGGTGATATAGATGTACCGGCTCTAAAAGTTTGATCGCCCCTCGTTATTTCATTTCCCGATTTTCCGACAGAGCGAGCAGGTTTCTAATTACGGAACCCCGGCGACGAGCAACGTAATGAGATCAAAGCGATGTCCAACGACGGCAACGTGTTGCCACTTCGGATGCCCTTTAATGAATTTTTATGATCCGGTTTGAATTCCTCGAAATTATTGAAATTTTTTTCATCTCCCCGATAATATTGCTCGGCATTTCCATTACGCAATATCGAAATGCTTCTGGCGCAGGCTCCGATTGCAAATGGATTACACGATGCTCCCCTTTTCCGTTGCAAATCTTCGGACGATACCCTAGGATGATTTAATATAACTGCCCCATCTCCGTGTCACGATATTTTTCGGATATCAGTTTCCCAAGGGAGGAATAGTTATCCCAGGGAAAACCGGTGTTAGTCTTTATTTACGCCTCGAGCAATTGAGACAGCATACGTATCACCGTTTTTGCGAAATTCGAAGCGACCTGCATAACTCCCTGGGCGTAGGGCAAAGGGAAAAGTTACGAGGAGTATTTGTGCGTTCTTTCCCTCACAAATCGCAAGAGACGTTTCGTGGGTGTCCTGAAGGGGCCACTCGAGTGGTTCCCGTCCACTGTGGAGTAAAGAATAGCTGTTTTTCCTGTACAACACCGAGGAAATCTGTTTGTACGCCTGGTTACATACGAGTCGTTTCTCTTGCGTCTGGACACGCGCGACCCGGTTCTACTTTGTCTGATACCACGCTGAGCGTTACTACTTGCACGGAAGTCTATGTTACTACGAGAAGTTCATCATCATTCATTACTCTGGTGGAACACGAATTCCACATAAGGGGTTTTCCTAGTGTGACGGCTGAAAAAAATTAATTTTTCAGGAATTAGAAAAACAAATAAGTATTGCACGTATCACTTTCCAAGTTTCTAGTTTTATTCTATCATCTTTTAAGATTATAAAAATAAATTTGTAAGTAAAAATATCGATTTATTGCGAAATAGGAGCATCGTGAAAAGAACAATATCCTTCCGGATGCTAGACCTGATATCAGCAATTGTAATTACCTCAAACATCAAATTGAAAAAGATTGGGAATCTGTGCACGTGTGGCTGTAGCCACAGAGCAGGTATACGATAGACCTATCACACAATGTAATTTTGTATCACACGCTCGAGGGGCTCGCGAGCCCCCTTACCATTTTCGTGTCACGTGCAACGTTACCGGTGAAGTCTCGACACAGATTGTAACTCTACGCGTGGTAGGAATTAGAATTCAACACGGTTAAAACTAAGTCATTCGAAACCCGCGATTTACAAATGATTCTGTTAGAGTAACAATTTAAAGATCGTTTTATAAACGTATTCCGTGCAACGACCGAGAAAGAAGGATCACAACAAAACAAGAACACATTCACCTTTTAACCTTGCTGTCCTATTCGGGTTTATTAAACGCAAAATAAATTTATTTAACATAAAAATTTATATAAACAACAACATTATTTGTGGAAGACATGCTTTCACGATGTAACGTGGAATCCAGTATCTCGCTGAAATATTCTAACTTGCAGTTACCTATTCTTTTATCTTAACACTGTACTCGTGTTCTGGGGTCTGGTACGAACAATCAAACAACATTCCAAGTTACATTGTACCATAGTATTGCAAGTTAAAGAAATTCTTAAATCTAATTAGAATATTTGACAATCGCAGCTATCGGCTCGGTTCTCACCGATTACCAGGTCTCACCACGAGGAGGTTGCTGCGTTTTGAGACCCATAGAGAGATAGATGGAATCAAAGTTCCATCGATCTCCCTGTACATGAAACCCTACTAAACCAAAGAGATTGATGGAGACAAAGTTTCATCGATCCCTTCCGTTTAGATGTAGAATCTAGGGAACTGCCAAGCAATCACTCGATTAAAAGAAATTCAGGAAAGAAGGAAACACGAACGGTAAGCATGAAAGGCGTATTGGACGGCGCAGTTCCTACCACCCTGCTGTCCGAGTCGAAAGGGAAAAGCGCTCGGCGCCTCCCAGACGATTCCTCTTGCACCGTGCGACTCGCCAGGGGCACTAGCTGTGACCTGACTTGAGCCGACTAACCCGGAGACTGGGTATCGGACCGGGTGACTTACGCAGGCAGTGTACCAAAAGGTACACTCCCTACGCCCGAAACTTTTCCCTTTCGACAAGAACACCAGAGGATGAAACCGCTCCACCCATACCGAATCCATGCTCAGTCACTTGCTTCCGGAAACGGAAGCAGCGGTGACCTCCTCATCCGAGATGAGGAGCCAATAAACGAACAACAATGCTAATGAGTTAGTGACTACTTCGCAATTTTACATGGGGCCTTAAATACTTCATGCTACAATAAATTAACCTAGGCTTCCTCAGATATCTTCTTTCACTCACTATCACTTTTCACTAGTTTCTTTTTAAATATATTATGTTATTAAATCCATTCCCCGCGTAACGGTGAACCTGAAAAGCTGAAACAATCAATTCCTTTATGTTAGTAACGGCGTGGTCGGCCTGGAAGGAAATTAAGCAAAAGCTTATTGAGTTGGAGTTGCTCGATATAATTTCGACCTATAGAAGAGCACGCACGAGCATGCAAAACCATCGCAGAGATAAGTACATGAAGGAAAGAGCAGAGAATGTAGACCCATCGATGAGATGCATGACAGAGTAACAGAAGTCATACAAAACCATCGAAGAAATCCATGAAATTAAATAAATCATGTAAACTCATCGAAGAAATGCATCAAATAAAATAAATCATGTAAATCCATCGAAGAAATACACGAAATAGAACGACTCGTGCAAAAATCCTTGAAGGAATCCATGAAATCGGACAGATGATGAAAACCTTGGCAGAACAATACAATTTTAAATGGCATAACGAACCACAAAATTTCCTCAGCACCAACCGAATAAGGGTTGGGGTGGGGGGGAGAACCAGGGTTGAAACCCTGACCAGGTCCCCGGACGTCCTCCAGGCTCGGAGGACCAACGACGACTGAGTACATCGAGCTCCGTGAGCTCCATATGTTGGCTTCGAGAAACGATGTCCCCCGATCAAAACCAAGGTCGACGGTTATTTACAATTGCGAGATCCAACGAATTCTTCGGCAAAAATGGATTTTCTGCTAAAATATCCATTCCAGTGGCTATTGCTATGACAAATAATGTTAACAACATTTACACTAACCGCCCAGTATAAATTATTATTAACTATGATCGATAGAACTCGAGATATCAAGCAATTAGTAGCATTTGGCTTTGGATTTCCAAATGATTTTCTACGCCCAATGAATTCTCTTTTATTCTCAATGTTTAATCGTTCGATACATTAATGTTAATGCTTATACATATCACATAGTATTATTTATAATGTACCTATAAATACATTTTAGTTGAACTTGGTGTAAATGAATAGCTGCATTAATATTTATAATACTTCGTCGATGTTAGTAACTAAGGAGGAGAAACAATTATGTCACTCATATTTCTCCAAGTAACAGGTACATATATCTCAACGGAATCCTGTCAAAAGGCCTCAGTAATTCAATTTTGCAAATGCATACTTGCAAAATTCTATTTCGAACGATAAAGTAACGTGTACTAATTGTAAGTAGGCCTGATATATTTGAAATGGATCGGTCTTTTGGTTTTTTCGCAATAAGGTCTGACATCCGGAAGAATATTGTTCTCTTCACGATACTCCTATTCCTGTATAAATGGATATTTTTACTTGCAATTTTTTTTATAGTCTTAAAAAGTGATAGAATCAAGCTACAAACGTGCAAAATGATCTTGTTTTCGTTTGACGTTAACTAAAATGACGTACCTTTTTTTAATTCCCGAAAAATTAAGTTTTTTTTCTGCCGCCACCATAGGAAGACCTCTTAAAGGAATCTAAAAGTCTTTAACGAATCCAGTTACACTTGAATCATTTCTAATCCGCCTGACTGTGTATCAACCACTACTATTTGTTCGTGAGTTTATCAGTTCTCTTGAAAGCCACTCCCTCCTCTAGATAACAAACAAAACCAACAATCGACGCTGTAGACAATACTTCTCCCATCCCACTGCTCAAACACCCCTTTCTATGGTATAACGAAATACATTTCACTCCTACCGTTTCTAGGCATCGCGATTCCTCACCTTGAACGGAACCCAAGAATCGTAGATATAAATCCACTATCTACATAAGAGAATGTTCAAACTCGGTTCGTCATGAAGAAGGGTACAATGTAGGATGGGGTCCTCCCTGATTTCCCCGCATAGAAAATTGTTACGGCGTTCAGGCCCGCCTACGATCGATTCCAAAGTACAGATCAGAGTTCGGTGGGGAAGTGAGCGTGATAGAATCGTCGTCGTTTCTCTCCTGTGGCAAGTTTAGTGGATCCCACGCGCACGAATGCCGCTCGAAATCGACGTTTTCGAATTGCATCCTGTCCAGTAAATATACTTACGTCTCCGGCTCGAGCGGGGCGTGTTCCCGACGAATCTCGTTTACTTTGCCGCGTCGTGCGACGCCCGGGCAAAAAGATCCTCGGTCGAAAGGTTAATAGAGCAGGGATATGCACTCCAGACTCGCGTTCAGCTTCACCGTTGGTCGTTGCAAGGCGTACGATCGAAGGGAATAAAAATTTCAGGCAAATTCGTTCGTACCCTGCGGCACCGTTCTCCGTTAGTTTCGTCGGATCGTTCACTTAAATGCTTCGAGCAATTCAACTCTGTTATCCTTGCCTTGGGAGAAACCCCGGGGCGAGAATGCTCTGTATTACCGCCCCCAGTGACGCAGTGAAGTTTTACATTTGCAATCAAATTTTACAGGAACAGGAGAATTTCCAGCGATTTCAACGGTCACGGGGTGAATCAGAGACGCGTCTCCTGAATATTAATATTGCTGTGCGTAAAGGCTGAATCAGGGGTGAATAATCAGTGAACTGACGCGTCTAAAAGCGAGCAGCTTTATTGCGAAGGTACCTACTTATAACACTTTGCATTGAAGCCCTGAACAATGGGTGGAGATAGGACGCTCTGGAGATGGTCTAGAAATAATTTTTTACCTCGATGGCAATGAATTGCAAGCATACTTGGCCATCAATTTGTCATACGAATGAAAATTCACGCGTGCTCCCGCGGACAGCTCGCAATGCATTTCCTGCCACGCTCCTCCACTCATCGTCTGGATGTTATAAATCTTCGTATTTCGCGGCGCTTCCAGCAAAAACTTTTCCAAGCTTCTCTGGATCAGCTTCTTCGTTCTCTTTATCATCTACCCTGAGAATTCGTCTTCACGCATTTCCACCTTTTTATGCGCCGAAGTTCTTACTTAAAGAAATAAAGGTCCTACTGAAAGATAAAGGTTTCGCGATGCATGTTTGCTGAACCATGTCGAATCGCACGTATTTCAAAGTAACCGAAATCGTCTCGAAGAATCGTTCTTATTACCGAAAGAGACATTTCCACATGAATCCCTTGAAACACTAAATGAACAGCGTGCCTCTTGAACTGCAAAGGCAGATGCACTCCCCGCTCTCTCCTCGACGTAGATCTCAATAGATTCTTTTATGCACAACAACAAAGCACGTCGAGGCAATAACGGTACGTGTCGCTGGGCGCTAACGGGGCAAGTATTATAACGGTAGGGATGGAAGAGTTGAAGCCGGAGGGAGGCGTAAAACGATGAACGAGGGGGCAAGGCAAGCTGGGTCGAAAGCGATGCGAGGAAAAATGCAGCGATAGCGGGAGATTTATGCAGGGCTGCAGCGGCTAAAGAACTTTCGGATACCGGTCGCAAGTTTCTTCCCTTGAAACACGGCTGCAGACGAGATTACGCGAAACTACTCTTTCAAATTGAAACTTGCCCCCCTGCGAACGATTCTTCGAAACTTTCCACGTGTAGTCCCCGATACTTTTCCCGTGCTTGCCGCTAAAAATGGAACTGTACATTCGATTTCGACCGAATAAACGAGCGGAAGCACGAGACAAGGAGAAACGTGGGCAAACCAAATTTCCAGGTGCAGGGGGCCATGCTTCGCGCGTGCACGCGGAGAAACTGCAGTTCGGCCGATACTTGACTCGGTTTACTGGAAAATTCAGTTGAGATATGCCGTCAGAGGTAGAAAAAACTGTGACACGTCGATGACTTGGCGGTCTGTTTCGGCGAGAAATGCCGCGATTCGGTGGAACGGAACATTTATCACCCGCGCGGCGCGGCCTTTTTATTTTCCCCTCCGTTTTACCTCGTTCGTGAAGCACTTTGGCCACCGCTGCCGTAAATACATACGGAAATTCGCAGGTCCACGAACACTCGTGCCCACAGGTGTTCCCAGTTCGGCAGCAAGCACCGCGGACGTGTTTGCTGGAGCAAATTGACGGAGGTGCGAATGCATCGCAACCTCGTTACAGATATGTACATAGCTGCGTCACGACGACACGTCCATGAATCTTGGAAAATTGATGGGGAAAAACTGGTTATACTACATGCATTGTGACCCGCCTAACGCAACAATTTTAAGGGATTACGCCACCCTGAGACGGTCAAAGCAAAAAATTTAATTAGACGATTTTTTTATGATAATATGAGGTTGAAAATTGTTTCCATAATTTGTATGTTTAGGGCATGTGTTAATGAATATATTGTATAAATATTGTACAGAAATATTAAGAAATGGCCGAGTTATGTGTTATCCGGTGAAGCTACTCAGAATCACTTTTTTTCAAATTGGCTAACAGCATAATTTGATCAATTTTTATTAGATTCACTTGAAATTTTAATAGTATTTTCGATAATAGATTATCTACAGCAGGGCTGGGCAACCCGCGGCCCATGGGCCGCATGCGGCCCGTTCCCCGACTTGCCTACTCTGCTGGGCCGCAGGAGAACGACCCCCACCATACTCTTTTAACTCCCACAGTATATATGACCGCACTCGTAGGAGTAAAAGGAAGGGACATGGAGTGGCGGCTAATCTGCTGATGGTGGGGGAATCGGCTGACTAGTAGTGGGGACTGTGCGGCCCGCGGCGGCGAACAAGTTGCTCAGCCCTGATCTACAGAAGTACCTACGGATTTTACGATTCATTAAAAACTTTTTTGCTACAGGCAAGTTTAGACACAAGTTGGACCTACAATTTTAAGCATTTTTTTGGCTAAAACTGATATTCTCTTCAAATGCCCACCATTATCATTCTTCTTCTTCTTCTTCTTTTTCTTCTTCTTCTTCTTCTTCTTCTTCTTCTTCTTCTTCTTCTTTTCACAAAAATCAATATTTTGACAAATCGTTATGTACTTCTGTAGTAAATGTTATGTAACTAATTAAAATTTTCGATTTGTTATCCTACGTCAAAATATACGGGGCTTCTCCTGTTAGCCATGGAGAAAATCTCTTCAAAAACTGTAAGAATGGAAGAGCACCAGCAATGCCATTTTATTTAAAAAAAATAGCTAAAATTGTTTGATATACTACAAGGAATGTAGAATAAAGTCCTTAAAAAAGTTGTTTCGTTCATTTTCTAATTTCTCCGCAAAAAAATCTGAAAGATGGCCTAACCCCTTAAACAACACGTAAACTTGTACGAAGAAATGCCTGCCATCCTCTTCGTGTACAGTCACGCATCATGAGAGAAGCACAACTAGTAAGTTGTAATTTTGTGTCGCATCCTTTGGCAATTCTTGCTTAAACCAGTCAAATGTAGACGAGGAATATAAGGGCAGCTTTCATGGCTGCAATACTTTAAGCTTGTTTCTTAAAAAATGCAATATTCCAAGGATCTCAGGGAGCCCTTGCCACGGAAAGACATGTTCCGTAAAGTGTACAACTTCCGCAGGAATTCCTCGCGTGACTATATGTGCATATATTTCGCGCAGCGAGAAACGTCAGGTCCGCTCGCGACGACGCTTCGAATCACACGAAAATTTCGAGGGACGGCGGTCTCGCGGGAGCTTCGACGGCCAGAGATTTTTCGCGAAATACCCGAAAAGATATGCGCCGCTATATAACTGTCCGACCGGTGTTCCAGCGAGCGGACACTCGCATGCATCACGGGCGCACATACGCGCTTTTGGTAACGCTGGAACGTCTATATGCGCTTCATGCGGCCGGTACACAAACGAGACCGTAGACAATGACAACGGGAGGCATTATTGCGAATTTGCCGAATACCGAACTGTCTGGTAAATCCCACAGAACCGAGTTGTTCCGCTCGCGAATCGTTTTGAAGATACTTCGTATGCTGGCACATACTTGCAGCCTCTGCGTGCATCTGTAAGAGATATTCTTCCCAACCGTATCGTATAAAATATATCCTCGTATTTCAGACACCTCAGAAAATGTAGAAAATCTTTCATTTAAATGGTTTTACGGAGATTGTGACACGACGCATGTACACCGCCGGCGAAGATTGAGATACGATAGGTGCGTGGATAGATCTAGAAAGAAGCTAACGCAATCGTATGATCATGCCCTCGAGCAGCAGAGATTTCGTACCTTTAGTCCGTAACGCCGAACGTTCGCATTCGGTATACGAAAACGATCGATGGAAACTGAATGGTAACGAAAATGAATGGAGACACTTTTGGGAACTCCGTTTCTAACTGAAAACGCGACAGGAGTTGTCTGCGGCTGTCGTTTATTCCGGTCGCTTCATCCGAAATCCACGGAACCCTCGAACAAACCGAATCAGACGGTACGTGCAGTCAGCAACGGCGTCGTGGGGAGTGGCATCGGGAACGCCGAAAAGCTTTGAAAGTCGCACGGGAGCTCACCTGCCTTTATAAGCTTGCCGCTGACACAGCGATATTCCATACGCAAGAGGCGTCTGACAAATTCAGCCCGCTCTTTTTCGCTCGCTGTTCCAACCGTCTACTTCGACTTCTCGTTTCCTCTGCCTTCCACCGAGAAGATTCTCTCCTCCTCGTCGATCCCGTATTCCCTTTTTTTCCGCTGATCGTCTACCGGCGACGGTAATTGACTGATACTTGGATGGCCAGCCCTTCGACAGCCACTTTGAAGCGCCGTTTTTCTTCGACTCCCCGCCGACTGGCGTAAGAAAAAATCAATCCAGAAATATTTCTGCGCTGGCATCGATAACGGCGGAGACTCGACAGGTTATTGCTTCGATGGTCTCTACTCAAATGGTCTCTAGGGATAATTCCTCGCACAGAAAATTGAAAAGCTTTTCTTTGGAGGATTTAAAGAGAAGAGTTCAAAACGGAGCAATTCGATTCAGCTCACGTGTTATTCAATGGCTACCTCTTTTTTTTGTCGAATCAACTACGCAACTTTTGCGAAGAAGAACGAGTGAAAGTATTCATGAATAGTGATTGAATGGATCTCGAAACTCCATTCGCGCATCGTGCGCTCTTTTAATCATGCAATCGCTGGGGGAAAAAAGGGGATCGACCTCCCTTTGAGATATGAAGTCACAGTGACAGAGGCTAGAATACACTTTGATCTTTAAACACCTATGGATCCCTTTTGCGTCCTCTGCCTCTCCGTTCAGTTGGCTCTCAAAGCTTCCTCGAGGATCGGAAACCCTGTATTGCCATTTTCATCTTCAAATTTGTAGAATAAAGGATTGAATCTACTCCTTTGAGTGCACTTCAGAAAGATGCCAGTTACTCGACGTAAGGAGGGAGACCAGAATGCCAGCCGAAAGGAGGGCTAAATTCAAGGCTCTGTTTTTAGTAAATTAAAAGTTTTTATAAAATATCGTTATTGGCAGTAGACAGTAAATATCTTGTACAAAATTTTCCCCAAATATCTTGTAAAAATATTGATTATTGTAACCACAGTAGTCGATGGCGCGTTGTTAAAACTTGTGCATTTGAAGTGTTACAACGGTAGCTCTAAAAAAACAATTTATTACATTTTCTTCAATTACACGTACACGTTTAAAAAAATTTTTTTTACAAAGTAGTGGATTTTTTAAATGGAACAAAATACACAACAAAAAATCGATTTTTCGAACTGTCACCCTCGACTCCCCCTTAAATTTCTTTATTGCTCGTGTTTCTGCAAAGTCTTCTGCATAGATTAACGCAAAATTTATGAAAAGATGTTGTAATTTGTCGAAGATGCTGACAAGTTAGAAAAATGTGATTTCGAGAAATACGCGTTTAAAGTTAAGAAAAAAGGTATTGAAAAAACATTTTTTGCAACTTATACTTAATCTGTCATTCCAGCAGGATACTATAGACCCCCCTTTTACTCAGTTTGTACATTTTTTAAATTTCTGCCAATTTTTTCGTCCGTGTACGCTCTCACATTATGACAAACATCTTCGTTAAATATTGAGATATCGCTTTAATTCTTTTTGCCCTATTTTCTACACACTGTCAACATATAATTTCGGTGAAAAAACAAAAATCGATTTTTCGAAAGTTTAGAACGTATGCAACCCCTTAATTTCCTTCGTGAGAAAATTAATCACAACTTAAATTATAACCGGTATCATATCGCATCATATACCATTTCACTGCAATTAATTAGCAATTGGCGAACTGTTTGCCCACGCTATCTGGTTACCTTTGTTTATCGAATCTTCACCGAGGTCGCGTTTCAACAAGAATGCGGCTTCACAAGCGCGAATCAAGTGACCCTTGATGCAAAGGCTGCGGCTTGTTTACTCCATTGCGTTAATTAATACCTTCGCGGGCGCAAATACGTGGCTGTGGAATGATTCATGCGATCCCCGACCGAATCTCGTTATTCCGCGTTTGATCAGCGCGACATTTTTAACGCCTAAACTAATTACGTGATTAGCTCGGCGCGGACGCGACGCGACACCACAAACTGCATCTAAATCGGTTTAAAACGTTCGCCGCTACGGCTCCACGCGTGTAAATTTTGTCGCAGGGTAAACGAGAGTTTCAGAGAGCCGCGCGGACTCGTTGCATAAAATTGCAAAGTGCGGTTCTGGCTTTCTAGGGACTCCTCGATAAAATTTGCTATCGACATTCGTTTACAATAAAGAGAAAGAAAGCTGATGGGAAAAATTAGGATGCAGAGAGATTAGAATTCTCGTTCCCCTCGCGTTCCATGGTAAACAGACGCTTCTTCAAGCGAGGAGTTTTTGAAAGAGAAGACAAAAAGTAGTCTTTAACATTTCTTGCGGACCAATGCGCCTGGAGGGAGAATGTAAAGTCTGCAGCAACTCCACCATATTGCTAAAGTTGCCTTTACCGCCAGACTATTGCGCGTCTTCTTAAAACAAAAACATCGAAAGAACGGAAGCCTTTGTGATCCCTTCAGTTGGATGTTGCTCCGTTTTCTACTGAATCTACTCGAATTACACAGCAACCGTTCTTCCCCGAATGGCATCGTTTCGGTACACCTCCTGAGTTATCGAAAGATTTTGAACCCTAATGAAGAGACATTTAGAAGGTGACAGATAAGTAATTAGACGCGTGGACGTTAACGTTCCGTGTCTGACGTGTTCGAGACGATGCCACAGCAGGTGCATACCTGCGAACGGTGGAATACGAATCAGAAGAGTGATACCGTGGCACGAACTTCGTAAAAATTTTACGACTTCGCGTCCTTTCGTTTACGATTGCTCAGAAGGATTGATTCGATGCCGCGTTTTTCGATCACGCGACGTCACCGACGAGATTCGAGGAATTACGTGTTCCCAGTGCCGTCGTCGCCCGGAAGTACAGGATCCTGGTGGCCAGGCCCTTTGGAAGCACGTATTCTTACGGTATTTTATCGCTTCCGCCCCAGCGGCGCAATTCTCATAAAACATACGTTTCGAGATCGACCGATAAATTACTGCATTACCCGGGAGCTGCAGTATGGAATTATGTCTTAATCCCTTGATTCCCGGAGGCGAGGGTGAATAGTCGATCCACGGCAAATCAGGCATTAAACGGAGCTCTTCGTTTGTTCGTTAGACCTTCGGACATGCTTTCTTCCTGTTTTTGCGAAATATTTACGAATTCTAGTTCCAAGGCTCGCGAATTATTGTTGAATAGATATAAAGTGTTGCAGATTAATCGAACGTCTTCGTCGCCTTGAATTTTAGTGACGTGATAAATTAGCGAGAGTTAAGGTTAATCAACGCCCAGTTAGCTTCTAATTTCAGCCAGAGATAGGGGGCTCGATAAAAGGAAGCGTTTAAATTAACAACCAGTTTCTTTCTAAATTATTTAAACTCTCTAATATCTCAGACCCTGCGACATCCGGAAGGTAATAACGCTCAGAATAGAGCCGATTAATTAAGTCGGAATTAAATTCTCGTTTAGAAGTTACGAATGTGCGCGAAAATGTTTAAAGTAACGACATTACCTTGGCTATGATTTGTTCAAGACCTTGAGTATAATCCTTGCAGGGGGAATTGTCAAAAGAAATTCCTCTATTCTCATCCGAATAAAGTTTTTCCGTTATTACAATTTTAAAATAACATTCCATTGTAAACTGGTTCATTTCGGGGACGACAGTTCCGTCGTTAAATATGATACGTCTATCGAAACCGTCGAAATCATATTGAAATTTATCGCTGTCACGTTTTATTGCGGAGCTCGACTGTTTTTCGAAAGCCATTAACGTTGTCACTTTTATTGAAATACGTCAATTTAATTCGACCTGCAGTTTTAATAAAAACGTGTCTCGCGAACTGAAACAATTTACACGTGTACCAGGGAATTGTCGTTGAATGTGACAGAAAGAAAAAAGGAGGAAAATTTACAACGGTACGGTGGTAAGCTCGATTTCATTCGATTTTATTCGACGTTAATCACGGAATTATACGAAGGGATATTTTATCGTTAGATTTTACGACCCCTAGGGTTGGAAGAAAAAAAAAAGAAAATTTCACAATGTCGACGAGCTTTTCGCGGGTGTCCATAAAAGAACTTTACGAGGCTCCAGATTCTGCCGGTGGAAAATGCGTTTCCCGTTCGATATTGTTCCGTTTCTACACCCCCATCCCCCTAATTTGTGGTAACGAGAAATAGATGATGGAAAGGAAACGAATCTATTTAACCGGTTGGAAATCTTTTTCCTCTCATTTCCTCGCTTCAGGCGATCGTCGAGTAGAAACGACGCCTGCTTTTTGCAGGAACAGGAGGAAACTGCATTAAAATGGGATCATTATGCTTCCCTTTTCATTTGCTTCGCGGCTTTCTTCTGATCTTGTTTATCTATTCAGAAGAGGACTATTGTTGGAATCCCCATTCACATTCGCAGTTCAGACAAACAGCAACGGTGTTCTTGCTGTCTTTTTTCAAACTCAAAATCATGAAAATATTAACTCTCAACAGATACCTAATTGTTACAGCAATATTTGCTTCCCTGAAAGTCGTCTGCAGCAGCATGGAAAAGCTTGAAACACCTAAATCCTCTTAAATGTTTCGAAATTTCAAAGTTCTACAAATAGTGGGCGATGTGAACTAAAAGGATACTTGGACGGGGGTCGTTAAATCGTACGATTAACGATGGACCAGAATTTGCTATTGTAATGAATGACCACTGCAACTTATCGACCGTTCCAGCGTTGTCTGACCAAGCGCTGACTACTTCTACTTTGCCTAGCCACGAACTAAACGTTTCTACTTTGCCTAACCACACAACAATAGTTTCTAGTTTGTCCAAGTACGAGCCAACCATTTCCCATGCAAACTTTTCGAAACACTCTATATACTGAAATATTCTAATCATCCTACATCGCTGACAGTCTGTTATAATTATTGAAAAACGTCACGGTCCTCCGACCGCGTCACAGGAATTTCGTTCTTCCACTGCGTTACACGGACTTCCTTGTTTTATTGCTGCAAAATTTCGAGTCGCCGTTGAACTGGCTGGCAAGCAAAACCCTATCGAGTCCGACAAACGGTTCGTAACTGAACGCGCGTTATAAATCGTCTCCGTTACGTTGATAATAAATACATCGTGCGCGTATTCGAATAGATAGATCACGGGGCGTTTCAAACAAATCCCTCAGGGCAACAACGTTGCCAGAGGAAAAACTGTTCCGACACAAGTATTTGGACAAAAATCTACGATAACTTTTTTATATCACAGTCTTTACCAAGTTACCAGTTATTAGCAATTTCTTGCATTTGTTTAGCCAGTTAAAAACGAATATAGTTTTGTGTGTTTACTAACCGTTGGCCCAGAATGAGAGATATTTAATTTCAATTGGAAAACCGCTCCCAGAATTTAATCCAAAATCGCTGGAACACTTTTATCGCATAAACCTCGCCAATTGTCGATTCAGTAAATATTTTCTCTTTCGGCAGGCATTCAACAACAATGCATAGGCACTGGACAAACGCATTTCGCGCCGGTGTACGAGCGTCCAGCGGCCGACAAATCTTTTAATGCGTTAAATTTATCATGCGAATTGGCCAATCAGCTAGACGCAACAATCTGCCCGGGCATTATCCATAAATCGTTGCACATTTAAACGCTTTCAACTGTAAAACGCGGCCTGGCTTTCAAGCTTTCAAGCCTCGAGCGCGCCGTCTCGCTTGCAACTTGAAATGACAATGAAGAAAATTATTGTCCCGCGGGGCGTTTCAAAATTCTATGAGCATTTACTTTCGTCAATTAGCCGACCCAACAAGTCCACCATTCATTCCACTCATCGTCTTTTTTTTCATCCAGCTTCCCACTCTGTTTCACGATAATTGTTTACCGCACAATCGTCACTCGGGCTCCCTAAACAAGCAGTAATTCTCTTTGAATAAACCTAACCCAGACTTATCCTCTCAAGAAGGAACAAGAGTGTGGGAACGAGTGGAACGTGGCAATAGAGAAATAGGGAAGGTCTTTATTTTGGCAGAGAATTCGATGTCGGGTTATAGAGTTAAAAATAAGAGATGAAAGAGCTACGACTAGAGGCGTTCCGCTGCTTCAAGTTCCAATCCAGGCCTCTTACTTCCTATTTCCTCTTTCTCTTTTCTCCTTCCTTCCTGCCTTCCGTCCGTCAAGCTCCTTTCGAGAAGTAAACGCGGAGCAAACGGCACGCGATTCCTTGAGATGTTACGAAATCGCAGACTGCTCATAGAAGGATAATTACAGCAATCTCTTTTGCCACGGGAAATGGCTGTCGTCGCATTGAATTAACCGGCCCTTGCCTCCAGCTTCCGTCGTGTTTACCAATAAACGAAGGAGCTGCGGAATAAACGTTTTCCTCCGCGCGAACGCCATTTGCATCGATGAGCATCGCGCTCCATGAATTTATAATACGCTCCGTCGGAACGGAAACGCCTATTAGACGGTCCCTTCCCTTTGCTCCGAGAATGAAACTACAAATTTACGATCTAATGATAGGTGCACTCTTAATCGTTTACTTTTCGGCTGGAACGTCGGGCTAATAGCTTCTTCTCGATAAGTACTATATATGCTAACGAGCTTCTGGATGATGAGTGCGCAAGTTTACGTTAGGTCATTGGCACGCGTGGCGCGGAGATCCAAAAGCGACTGTTGGCGTGCTTCTCTCTTCTCCGTTCGACGGTGCTGGCAAGCTCTGCTCACGTGACTCCCGTCAACGTTTCTGCTCCGCATCTACTCGACCCGGTGATTATTTTGCCGGCTGTTCCGTCAGCGAGCAGTCAAGGGATCAGTTTACCAGAAACAACCTGACTTAATGACTCCAAAGCAGCAAGTTTCCGCTTCCATCATTACCAATGCTTACAATTAGTCGTAAACTCCGACGCGCTTCGATTCTTGTCGGCGTGATTAATGGAAACACGGTGAGAATCTTCTTACGCTCGGATCCTCGAGCTCGCTGCAACTAGCAAGACACCAGCGGAACGCGACATTTGATTTCCGGTTAATTAGTCTCCTGTGCCGGTAGAACCTTAATTTATACTTGGGGAAACGTTCGATACAAGCCGTGCTAGGCAAGCAACACCTTTCAAAGGATGTAGCGTGCCCTTCTCTCTCTCTCTCTCTCTCTCATGTTCGTGCGCCAATTTGCACGGTTGCCAGAGTACGTCTGTGTACGTGCGAGCATGGTGGCAGAACATGAATATGACTTCCAGTCTAAGAGACACGGAAATTGCTGAATTTGGAACTTCTCCGTGATTTGTACTGCGATATGACGTGCTCGCCCAACAGGCGCGATTCGGGTTTCTTATTTGGATTCCAAATACTGAATTTGCTGATGCACGCCAACAATATTCTCCGGGGGCGATTATCAAAATATTTCTATCTACTAACATGCTTCCTTTGAGAGCCCAAAGTTGGAACGTGACCCTTTTGTTCGTCGTTGTTTAAAATTTTCAGTGGAAGCACTTCCCGAGCTAGTTTTTCTCTCACGCGGAAAATGATGGTGATTTATCGATACCGATATTTCGTAGGGCGCTGCTCAGTTTAATTTAAAAGGTAACCGTTTCACCGGGAGCGCAGTATGATAGGCGTTGGATGGATGGCGTTGGAAGGTGGAAGTAAATAACTGCAAACGGTATGAGAATCTTACAGGTGTCGTATATAAGATTGAAGCAGCCGCAATGGTCGGTAGGTGCGTGGCACCATAAAATCGAATGGCTCGCAGTTATTGCGATGTAACCGATTATTGAATTCCTGGAAATGAAACTCCGTACGGGCGCCGAGTTGTTGGCCATTTCTCGCGTTTATATCGCCCCGTCTATATATTGTGATTGCCTGTTCGAACGGGATCGATTGTTCTGGGAGTTTGGGCAATCCTCCGTCTCGTTTTATCGAACTGTAAATCCATTGTTGAAAATTTCCCTATTGCCTGCGAATTCTCTGTTAACGGGAGCAAGAAGTTCAATCTTCATTGTGTGATGTTTTTTTTTTTTTTTTTTTTTTTTTTTTTGAGGAAACGAAACTACCTTTTTTCTGAAAACTTCTTCTGTTGTTACTATTTTTCCAGGCTTCCTGAAATGGAAATTTAGATTGCATTCATTTATTGAAGGGAAAATCATTTGTATATGCAGTAATAAAGTGAAGGTAGGGAACAGAGTTGGGCATTAACTAAATAAAACAGTATTTAAAAATTTAAATAACGGATCAAATAAAAGTTAATACATTAACTTTAGATTATACATATAACGAATAAAGTGAATTTTTATACTCGACAAATAAAGTTAACCCGAGTTAGGTTTGGGTTAGGCTACGAATAAAGTTTTTAACTGTTATTTGCTATTCGAAATTTTATATAAAAAAAAAGTAGGGAAGCTCAAATGTCTCTGGTGAGTTGCTTCTAACTCTCAGACTGGTCTTGTAACAACTACACTGCAGTTCTCTTCTGGAAGGCGTTCTTGCAAGACCGGGGATGTAGGTGAAGACGTAAGGGCACCCGTGCTTGACCTGGATACGCGATATATCAATCTGTTGCGTAGTGTGCAGTATATAACCTGCACGTCAGGTGTCGACGTAATCCCGTGACTGATGAGAAAGAATTGCATAAGCGAGCCTTTAAAGTGATGACGCCAAGGTTTAGATCAAAGAGTGCAACTGCCAAACTTATATTTCAAAAACCAAAGTCCTCGAAAATCCTCCCCGATCAGACACTTTTGTTTTACGTCCATTTCTGACAATGTCATTATAGATATTTAAAAAACAAGTACATCAATAGAAAGCGTGTTTATTTCCCTTCAATAAAAATATATTACAAGCTCATAAGTTGTGATAGAAAGTAACAAAATCTTCGATTTTCAAATAAGTGGGAAATGTCCCTTTACGACTACGTGATTTTGAACGGAACTTATTAAGTATTACAATTATAATGGTAAATCTAAATGATACAAAACAATGGAATCTATGAAAAAATAAACTCTTTGTGCTATAAATCATCAATATTTTATCGTTAATGCTTTAGCAGCTTTTTTAGTAATAAAGTAATATTTTTTATACACATTATGTCTTACAAACTAAGTTCAACATAGAAATACCCACGAGTTGTAAATATAAGTACGTATATAAACAATCTATAAAACACTTAAATAATAAAATGGTATAAAATTAAATTGTACTTCAACAAAACGAGATCAATTGTACTAAAATAGGTAGGCACGTTTTCATATTGCAAATTAAAGATTTTATAATCAATTTTTGACGATAAAGTTTGTTGCTTTGAATAGTCACTTTATTAATTTTTAAATTTTAAACAATACGCCATCAACTAATAATTGTTAATTTGAAACAATGCCATCTATGTATCATATGATACACTACTAACTTTACAGGAGAGTAGAATATAGTGTCCAGCAGTACATGTGTATGAGAGAGACAGCCATGAAACGGACGTCCCATTTAAGATCTGTTGTGCTGTTGCATTTAGACTATAAGTGAGTTGAATATAAAATAACCTCAAACCAAAGGAATTAATAAATTAAGCTTACCTGTTAAGTATTTTCGTTTCAGTTGAATACAGGCTATTTAAATGATATAACACTTTTTATGCATTTTGATCTCAGAAAACGACACAGAAAATCAACGAAATTTTTTCCTTTTACTGGCGAAAAACATTAACCGCGAATTACTCTTAGAGCATATATACATGGAGGTCTCATTGAGAGCTTGAAACTGTCGGGAACATGGTGCGAGAGAGAAAGACATGTGCGAGCGAGAGAAGCATAGAGGACCCCCATCGACCGTAATGCGCATGCACCGATATCGCCGGGGACGATCCGCGGTTACTTCAAACCATACTGCTTGCAGCAAATTTCACTATATCGGTGCATGCGCATTACGGTAGATGGTGTTCTCTATACTTCTCTCGCTCGCACGATGTCATTCTCTCTCGCACGATATCGGCGCATGCGCATTGCGGTCGAGGGGGCCCTGTATACTTCTCTCTCTCGCACCAGTTCGCACATGTCTTTCTCTCTGGCGTGATGTTGCCGACAGTTTCGAGGCAGTCAAACTTAGGCAATGAGACCTCCATGTACATATGCTCTAAGGAATTACTACTCTGTTGCAAGTGAGCCCGCAGTGAAGTTTACGTCAAATGACTGGGCACTAGTGTTGATATAAACAGGAAAATAACTTGCATGTGTAATGCGTTTAGAATTTTGGTAATTCGATTTGTCCCTTTTATAGCACCTCTCCCCTACATCGACGTTGTAAACTTAACTCAAGGCCCTGCCGTCGACAGGATCAAAATATCTGACAACTCTCGATAACAATTCCGCCGTGAATTTCCATCAAACTTCTCACGCCACTAATTTCGCCAAAGCACGCACCCCCGACAAACGCGTAGAGGCAGTCGCGTGCTCGCCGGCGCGGAAACATTTTCCGAATCGTGGGGTCGCGAGCGAAACCTCCTCGTCGTTGACATAGCTCCGGGAACTCCCTTGCCGCTTGGGCGAAGAAACGCGAAACCGCTGAAAGAGCCCCGTCAAAAGCGAGTTCCCCAAATAGTTGCGAAACAATCGCGAATTTATGAATTCGCGGATGAAGTCACGCGCGCTGCTTCCCCAGCCGGCTGGCCGATCGATCCGTAAACGATGGCTGTTTACTTGGAATTCCAGCGAAGCCGTCGCGGCGCGGCGACACCCGGGTCAGGCGCGGCAGTAATTGAAAAAAGGAACCACCCCCGAAGCGCTTCGTATTGTCGACATCGAGCAGAGCATAAAATATCGTGGAAGTTTCGAGTCGCGCACCACGGGATACTAGTCGATAACAATGCAGCTTGTCGGCCGCTGCTCGACTTCTCGCGCGGGCGAAACTTTCCGTCTGCTCCGGCTCGCCGGTGAACTTTCAATGCCGTCCCATGGCCGTATTCAGAGAATTCGCGATGTCCACGAGGGGACGCGGGTCCGTAGGAAACCTCCGTTATATTGTTCGGTACGTGACGGTATAACGATTCGGTAGCTATCACGCGGCAGCTTCAAGATTGCACGACTTCGTACGCGTGGGAAGAGTTGAGGGGCCATTTGCTATAAGGCGTACAAATTGTTCAATAATCGTGAGAAGTGTAGGATAGCGGAGACCGGGGCTGGTAGGCCAGTTTTTCAGTGTTTGATTTTTAATAAATTATGTAGACGAAATATCATTAAACCAGTTAGTATATTTGATAGGGCATACATTTGGCTATCTGATTAAATTATTAATGTTGACTCAGTGTGACAACAATTAAGGTATTTTAATATTCTTCTAACACCTTCCATGCTGGTCAACCAGCCCCATGATCGGGGTTGGTAGACAGTATGGGGTAGGTTGACTATAGGTACCTAACCCAGACCTAACCCAGACCCTTTCGCCGCCTGCCCCAGCAGCTCAAACCCGAAAGTTTGCAGGGGTGAGACTAGCTGCACCCCCACTCTATATCGGAGTCCCCAGAAATAGGTCTTACAGAGGGTGGGATTATCACTCATTTTATCTTTTAATGAAAAGAGGTGCTGTGATAGTTGTAATGTCACCATAAACACACATGATCGGAAATAACATCCATTTTCATGCAGGTGTTGACATTTTTTTAAATATTTTTTTCAAAAATATATATTTTTTAAATATTTTTTAAAATGACCATTTTCAGACGTATTCGCGTTTTCTACTTTTCCCAAGGGAAAAAGACTTTACGCGCATGCGTATTCGCAATTTTTTACTTCGCGCCCAAGGAAACTTGAGTTTGCGAGCTGAGTGAACATGGCGTTACCCTGTGGTATGAAGAAGCAATTGGTCGACTAATCGATATCGATCATGTACGGACATAAATGCATGGCATAGTAGAGGTGACTTCTTTTGTACAGTAAATCGTTCTACAGTAGAGCATATGTCGGTGCAAAGTTATTAACAATTAGTCAACTTACCCTTTGTGACAGCCCCGGTCTCCCCTAGTGGTGTGAATCGAGCCTTGCTTCGTTGAAGACGTTTCTTTCGACAAGTTTCTTAATTGAAAAGTATCAGACGTCTCGCGAGGGTGGGATAGAATAGAAGAACAAGCGTTAACAATTATTGATACAATGAAGTTGGAGCAAGCAGGGCTTTGTTTTGTGTTTTGTGCTCTGGACGATTGTTTGTGCACGGAGCGGGTCTCCCTCGTTAATCTTTAACTTGTGCGCAGTTCTGTTTAAGTAAAGTCGGAGGACACAGTTACAACCGGTTACTTGGACGAGCGGAGTTTCTTGCGACAAGCAGAACTCAGCCGAGTTGTGAAGACAAAATAGAAATTGTTACTTGCTCACAGGTAGCTGTGGCGTTAACTTTCGCCTCTGTCTCGTCTGTCTCGATGCTTTTTCTTTCGTTTCGTCAATCGTGACCACTGGAGCCGGAAGCCTGCCCCCTTTCTGCTAAATAAATTTCGGCCATCGCGTGGCTAACGAGACGGAAGATTGCGGCCGAAATTTTTTTTCCTACCGTCGCGTCGTGGCGCAGAATTCTCCTGAAAAATGTAATGACGCCGAAAATTCCGAGGTGGAAATTGGACGCGGGACAAAATAGGAATTGCCTAACGAACTGTGCAGCCGGCAGACGTGGAAGAAAAGGGTGTCCGACTCGAATGGCTAACGAGAGAAGGACATGTTTCAAAGAGGCCCGGAAGTAGTTACCGGCGGTCTTCGTGTTCGCCCAGCCGGGCACCGTTTCCTGCAAGACCTACAAAGTCCTTTCTTCGAAAAATCGTGCCTATGAATATGTTTCACCCGTCGCTTCTGCTACCTTTTCCTTCGACACACCTTTGATTACACAGAGAATATCCACCAGCGCATGAGATAAACCAATTAAAACTTTCCTTAATTATCTACAAGTACACGTAAAGGAAAACCTGCAGAAGTGAATCGAAAATTCTTAATTTTACCCAGTATTTGCTATTATACGTCATCAATATTAGGTAATGCCATCGTAGCGTCTTGCAAAACCGTGCCACGAAACTTTCCATCCCATTCAATGCAGTCTGCTCACAGAAGAAAGATCGTTAACGTTGGAAACCAAGCCCCGTATGAACTGTATTATAACATACCAACGATTTCTGTCGGTCACGTACCATTATGAAAGTCGCTGGACCGTGGAACGTCGTCCGGCGAGGAACCGGAACGAACAACATTCTCTCTTCAGAATGTTTGCTCTGGCCCCGCCGACCTCCGCGGGAGCCAATAAAAATCAACGGTGCAAGACGGTGCTAGTGGTCTGTCAAAACATCCGAATCGACCACTCTGAAAATGTACGATGGCAGAAAAAAAGGGATAAAAGCGGGTGGCGGGAAGCAGGGTATCCAACACGTCCCGCGGGACGTTATAACGAGGTAAGGCTCGGACGGCGGCCAAGAGTTTTTCCTACTGGAGAGTCGACGGGGGCCACTTTAAGGAAGGAAAACCTGTCGGGAACTCTGTCGACGTCAATCAGACGGCAAACTTTTCCTGGATAGCGACGCGTCTCGACCGGACGCGTCATATCTGCCTGGATTCGCGCCCTCTTTCACGCGCCTCTTCCCCTTCGGCGCTAATGATAATCAATCTGACGGAAATCTGCCCTGAAAGTTGCATGATCCTGATCGTTTAAGATTCCCGGACCTTGAAGGTTCTGAAAAAGCGAGAGAAACTAATGGTGAGTTTGCCTTTCGTTAAGCTGCAGGCTTAAACGAAAGTAAATACAAAGGCAGTGGGGGAAATGAGAAAGAAGGCGGAAGAGGAAAGAAAAGTTCGTGAAAGTGTGAAAGAATGGCGGTTAAAACGATTCCCCGAGATCCAGGGAGTACTGCTATAATGCAGGGAGTAAGGGATACTAAAGGGATTTTTAAAGCGCCTAAGGGTGTTTTTTACTAGCGATCTCAGAAGAAAACTCCCAGCTCTAACTTTTCCTCCCCGAATGTCCTCTTGCTACACCTGCAGAGAGTATATTGTGCTTCAGCGCAACATGAAGGGTAGCCTCGGAAGACAAAATCGATAATAACGCTCGTGTAACGGGAAGTATATGTTCCATTTGCCTTTCTACCGAGTTATAGTTTCAGTAAAATTTGATAAAACCAACACAATTCATGGCGCGATGTCCAGAAGCTTCTATTAAAATGGACGTTTGATTTTGACAAATGACAACTACCAAAGTTTAGAACCGATCCTCGAGAGTCTACCAACAGTCACACACTAGCAATACTTTTACGCTTACAGACGCGGAGATTCGAGCGTAAGAGCTGCACATTAGCTTTCACGAAGTCCAAGCTTTCAGCGGAAAAAGAAAAACGAAGGAAAGCCAGGAGACTTTGAATGATTCACGGGGCTAATGGTCACGGCCGGACGTTAATCTCGCTTCGCTCGCAGTTTTCCCGGCTCACTGATTACACGGAAGCTGCAGTCGAATATAATTTCCGGCGACGGACGCGACCTAATTCAATATGGAGTGGCCCACGGGAGAAACAATGGGTTCCTACCGTGTACGTACAGCCACGAATTCACTTGCGCACACATCGGTAGCAGCCCTCGCGCGCGCGCGCGCGCCTGTATGGGAAACGCTACATCACGATCGCCTACAGTGGAGTTTCAATGCGTCTTCAACATTGCCCAAGGAACTCTGCGCGCTCTCCGTGTACGAGCGTGTCGTAATTAACTCGGCGCCCGGACACCTTGCCACCCCCGATCCTTGGCTTTTTGCCGATAAATATTCGCCGAGCGCAATATCGTTCGCGCGTGGCTTTCCTCCCTGTTCTATTAAGCCCCGGAAAAACCTGTGCCATCTGGTTTTTTCACGTTTGATACTTCCGTTGCACGCTGTTTCTCCTTGCGCGCAATTAACTCGCTCACGGTGTATGGTGTTGAGTTGAATGGCGAAAGTTTTACTCTGATTAAGAATTTTTTTAGCCTCTCTAGGGTCATACATAGTGGAGGAGAAACTTTACAGAACTGTACTTAAGCGTATGTATTTCTCTGTGGATTTCTCCTTTTCGTTTCTTTAAACGATTCGATGGACCGCCTTACAACGAAATCAAGCTGTGCAAATAATAAAATCACTGATGATGCTCCTATAGAACTCTAGTCCGATTTGCAAAGTCATATTTAAGGTTGGGGAGGGGTAACGAAGGTAACGAAGCAAAATCTCGCGGGGATCTTCTAAATTTCGTTACCTTTCTGTGTCTACAAACAAACTTGTAATTTCACGTGACTGCTATTCCCAACAGCGTTCCTTTACATTCACGTTACGGAACCGCTTTCGGTTTTGCGAATAACGAACGGAAACTGGGAAATTAGCAAAAAGGACGGCGATTTGTATGATAGTATGATAGCCCTCCGTGGCTAAGCCAGAAGACAAAATCCAGCAGAGGTTAACGTAAACGAGGTAGCAAACACCCAAATAACTTTCGAGCGACCTCAGAATAAAAAAGCTTCATCATAATTGAATGAAAATTTGAAGAAACGATCAACGGAATGCAACACAGACCAGGGAAGTGGTCATTAAACAGATATTTATCTTTGGCAAATGCAACTTGGGCTTCTATGCTCCGCACTTCTTTCGGCCGCGACCGTAGTCCGAACTACTGTTTGGCTCGAGCCGCCTGGAGGAACGCCTCGCGGCCGGGCCCCCTGACCCAGTTCGTTAATTAAACTTCGCAGTCGCGAGCGAAATAACGAATGCCCCCGTCTTGGCGTGTACTTTGTCGCCTCCTATAAAATTCACGTGGTACCGGCGGCGTCGGTGGAACAACCTGGCGAAAAGGGCCGCTTGTAATGATAATACCTGGCCGGCGAGGGCGAAGTCTTCGAAGACCGGCTACAAACGAACTCGTTGCACAATCGCAACGCCTCTGCTCGCGTCACGGGTACCCGTTTTTTTTTCGGAGTGCGAAACGGTCGGTCGAATAAAAAGGGGAAGCCGGCGACGCACAACGGTTGAGCAGAGCGAGGGGCGGGGTGGTGGACGACCGACGGGCGCGCTTACGCGAATTAAAACGATCGGAAGGAATTTCTTTTCGCCCATAGAGCCACCGCCGACGCCGAGTCGTACTTTTATTACGTTCCATCCGCGCTGGTTATCAGCTAGAAACGACTGGCTCTGTATCGGGGCTCGGGAAGGCTTAAAAGTCTGCAGGCTGGAAAGCTGGCGGGCTTTTTTTACCTCCCAGGAGGGAATATAAAGGCGGGAAGAAAAAGAGCTTCCAGATGAAAAAGGAAGGTGGACAAGAAGCCGGCTTGTGCACGTGTATCCGTCTTCCAAGGGATTCCTGAATGGCTGACCGGCGCGCATCCCCCACGAGATTCTGTGAAATAATTGGGTCTCCCTCTTGCGTTCGCCTGCCATGTCTGGGAGGGTGGGAATTTTAGCAACGGGGACACTTCTCGCCGACGGGGAAAAAAGTTCGCGTGACGTGAATAGGGGACGGGAATTAGCCGCGAAAGGAGAAGGCGCCTTTCGAGCTGGCGATTTCGAAGGGAAACGGTTAGATTTTACGTTCCTCGGACGCGTCACGTTCGCGGACAGGGTTTTTAGTTTTAATCCAGGAAACACGATACCTACCCTCGGATGGCCACGGTAGAAGTTGGACCGTCTTCGCGTGCCGGTATTCGCGAAGTTTCGAAACGATCGACTCAGCTGCTTCGCGGGAGCACGGCCGGGCGACTCGGCGAAGATTTTACAATGGCGAAAGGCTTCTGCGAGAGCCACGAAAGCTTACGGGCAACGGTCGAAAGTTTCCGTCAAAAGGGAATTAATTTGACTGTTCAAAAACGGGAGAGAACGGAGTGTTCTCGGGGGCGTGTGTTTGCTGTTTCCCCGATCTTGTTGGGATTTCCCTCCGACCTGGTGGAAGCACGAAAAGCAGCAACGAATCGCGGAAATTCGACTGAATTACTTCCACCCTTTTCTTTGGAGTTTCAAGGGGCCCGAGGAGAAAAATCGGTTTACACGGTTTCCCGTCTGAGTTAACTTCCGCTCGCCGGCTGGAAACCATTTTATATTTGCAGATTCCCCTTCCCCTCCCCCGTGCAACTCTTCCGCAAACTTCGGTGAACTTTTTCGGGGCAAACTTTACCTTTCGCACTTCGAGCGTATTTGAAGCATTAAGGCTACATTTAAAGAATCCCCCTTCTGCTTTGGGCACGGATAAGCATACTGCTTCAATGTTTCAACAGCTTCGACCGAAATTATTCACGCTTCCTCCTCGGTAACGATTTATTTAGATTCCTTTTCCACTGCAAACTGATTCCACGCCAATTAATGCGAATAGTTTAAATTGGTAGCCGATCGAGGTAGGTTCGGAGCAGGATGGAGGCGAGGTAAATTATTGAGGAACAATCGCCGGTGTTATCGAAAACGTATCACCTCGTTGAACGAGCAAAACGAACTCTGCTTTCGCCCGGTAAAGTAACCACTGTATTTAGTTAAGGTATTATTAACAGGCCAGTACACGGCAAAGAGAATTGTTTCTCGTTCGTTATAGCGGCGTGCCTAATCGCAATAGAATCTAGATGATCCGACCCGTATACGTTAGCGTACAGCAGCCGGCTAGGAGAGTTCAAAAGCTCTGCTCTGTGATCTACTTTGCACGAAGTTCCGTCCATAGGATTGGCTAGTATTGCAGACAGACCTGCTTGCACACGGATCATCCTTCCAACCCTTTGTCCGAAAATGTTAAGCGAATGTACGCGAATTGTTTAGCCCTGCACCAGAAGGGCTTCTAATGGAGCATCGATTTCGAAGGACGACGAAACTGTGTCATTATGACTTCAGTTTTATATAGGAACTGAGAAAAGAGAAACATGTAGATTTGATCATTGATTCGCCTCCTATTGTTATCAGTCGAAATCCCAGCAAATTATAACGCTTGCGGAAGATACACATATCCGTGAATGAATAAAAGCTTTGTGCAACTCTGAATGCCACTCGTCTGAATTTATGAACATAGTTTAAATAGAACAGTGGCTGCGTAAGTACTTGCTGGTCCACGAACTAGATCGTTTGCGTTCAAATTTCGAGAACACTTTACTCCCGCTGACTCGTCAAATATCGCAATTCGAGCAGTATTCAGCGACTTCGTCACCGTGTCCCGAATAGCCGGCAGATTTGCGCGAAAGCGTGAAATATTGAAAAATCGTCTCTTAAAATGTTTGCACGGCGAATTGATCGGTCGCGTACCCGCGATGATACAGCTTTGTGTTCCGTGCGCGCGCAAAATGTCGAAGGGAATGCAGAACGGGATGCAGCCCGCGCCACGGAAAAACAATGGCGTACGGGAGAGCGAAATTGCGGAGCATCTGCGTGGCCACGATAGCCCCGCGGGCTACGATACTTTCCCTATTAACGATCGAAAGCGGTCCGCGTTGGAAATCTGGTAAACAAATCTATCGATATTCATTTGCGGTTGTTCGACGAGGATTTACCTGTGCTAATTCAAACCGAACCGGACCAATTAATTCGACGATTGGCTCGGCGATCGTACAGAAAATCAATTAAACCGATAGCGACCGATAATAGCTGCTCATATTTGCATGAAAAATCAAGATGAATCAGCTGCAGTCCGCTTCATTTTTCCCGTTTTCACTGGATTTCAGTTAGAAAACGTCCGCTGCCTGCTCGAAGCCTTAACATTGTTTTGCGTGATCATTTCGACTTTCGTTGTATATCGTGATAATCACAATTTCGTCTCTCTTGAAATATAACTATAATACTTACTTGTAGAGAATGATACAATAATACGATGCAGAATTATTGGAATACAAGTTCTGATCACGTGAAAGTAGATTAAGTTGATTACTTAGTGCATAAATGCGATTATACTGAACTTGAGGAAGACTTTGGTGGACTCAATAGTTGATTCGATCCCCTTTGAACTTCCGAAGGAAAGATGTATAAGGAATATTGGAACGTTCATGATCAAAGTTCTAAGCTTTTAGATTATCAGCATACAGCAAACTACTTACGCAGTAAATTAGTTCTCTCAGCCCCTCCTTCAAGGCTGCTCGGAGCTCCGTATATTACACTGCTCGTTTAAATAATAATTCCAGCTGGAATGCATTCGGAATTTCGTTCCTTTCTTTAGCTTCGTAGTATCCATTGAAAGAGGCAATTCACAAAGGAGGTAGTTTCCTTCTGTCCAATGAAAGAAACTTTGATCGTAATAGAGAGTTTTAAAGCAGACGCGTTTCAAGCACGGTTGAAAGTTTTTAAATTATTGGTATATACACGTGCAGGGACGCGTGTACACCGATGCGGTGCGTTTTATAGTGTTGCGCAGCTGCGTTTATTAAAACTTTTCCACCGCGTTTATGAGCACCGTGCACAAATATGCGCTATCCGTTGCGAGAGTTCGCCGGCGAAATTCCAAATTGCCCTTGTATCCTCGACTGCGTCTAATTTAGAGCTGGAAATCCGTGTCGGGCGTAGTTACACCTGGTAAACGTCCTGTCTGCGAAATTTATGTCACGACGTTGTCAAATACACGCGCGGGATACAGTCGATACTCAACGTCATCGGGATGTACCCTTAAGAGGCGAGGTCCGTGACACTTTGATGGTACTTTGCGGCAGCGGGTTGAAGACGGCTTCTTTCGAAAAAAAAAACTGTTACTGTGACTCGCCCGCTTATACTCATTAGTATCATTTACACTCATATTCTAGATCGAGGCAATTGAAATACTAGCTGAATACTATTATATCTCAAAAACGAGAAGTTCCTAAAATCCACGTCACGTTTGCCGAAAGAAAACAATAATACTGTAAATTAATAAAGCAGAAAACAGTGGAGAGAGTTTGTTAAAAAAAAAAACGATTTCCAAACGCGAGTTCACACGCGAAGCGCGCCGCACCGCAGCTTCCTGCCGATGACATCGCTTATGCATTAATTCCCGACTATCGACGCGCCGGTCGGGATAAATAAAAATCCTAAATGGAACGTCGCTATTAGTGGTTTTCGGCTGGCGCGGTCATTATTCGGCAGAAACGTGTCGCGCCATTTTCGCCGGGGCGCGAACTCGACGATGTCACCGCGTCGCGAAAAATAGCCGCGCGTGTGACGCGTTCCGTTGTCCTCGTTTCATTTCGAAACAGCCCCGATCTCGCGCAACGTTTCCATCGCTGGCGCTAGAAAAATTTGCCCGGCAAAAAGATTCAGCCTCGCTTCGACGTAGTCACGGGGATTGCAATTTTCACGCGTCCGAAGTACCGCCGCGGTACTCCTCTACCTATAATTAGTGAGACTACATTTTACATTTCGCAAATATATGTCGGCGAATTTCGCGAATAATCGAAGATACCTCTGGACAGTTGTGCCCACCAACTGTGTATTTTCCACGGTACCGATATATTTCGGTATTCCATATTTTCTCCGCGACTGTATTCACCCATTCGCCTCTCCCCCTCTCTCTCTCTCTCTCTCTCTCTCTCTCCATTTATATATCTCTCCTATCTATCTATTTCTCTCTCTCTCCAGCCATTTCCTTCTCTCAGTCAGATATACCTACGACAGAACAGATGCGAATCCACGATAATATTTTAATATCGGTTTGTTTTTACGAGTGACACGTGCGAGGATGTGCGGCGCATTTATAAAATAACGCTCGCCGAATAAATTTCTCGCGCGAACGAACAAACGGACGGACAGACGAGAATATTATATATTTTCATGCATCGCGGACGAAGTCGCGGATACTTTGCGCCGAACGAAATCAAAAGAAATTCCATTCGTGTAGCTGGCGCGGATGGTGCAATTGCGCGAAACAACACGGACCATGCGCCACGTTTAATTGCACTGAACTCGTGAGGCGCTTCGCCCGACCTATCCGCTAATTTCATCACTGAACTTCGCGGTAGTGGAACACGTAAGTTCCTCTCAAGCTATAAAAGCGAGGATGAAACAAGGGAAAGGTTCTGTCAAACATTAGTGACCACTTCAGTCCTTTAACGAAAGATATAAACATGTAGCATATCCAGCTGTAGTATTCGTTCTTCGAACGTGTTCCCCTCAGACTTCTATGTGCTTCTGAATTGCAACGATGCCCTTATGAAAAGAGTGAAATCATAGGGAGATAGATCTTTTTATATTTACTAATAATTAAGAGGCTATAGTAAATGCAGTTAACGGGGGATCCTATTTTTGGGTTACAAATATTGTAAAATTGGCAAAAAAAAAACTGCAACTTGTTTAAAGATGCATAAAAAAAGATCCAAATTTCTAAAAGATCCAAAAAAAACTAATAAAATAACTGTTTTTTTATAATAAAATTTTTATGGTGCAAATATCACTTTAAATAAAATCGTGGGGCAGCATGTGCAGCCGGAAGTTAAAGTATCGATTGGCAAGTGGGACATCATCAACCACGGTTTATCAATTTTATGTCACATTACAAAATGTATCTCACAATTAAAATATGAATGAAAACTTTCTAACAACAAATTCATTTCGATGTTTGCTTCTGTATTAAAGTGATTCATACTCTGTTATGAAATATCGTGCCACACGATTTTATTTAAAGTGATATTAACACCATCAAAATTGTAGTACGAGAAAATAATTATTTTTTTTAGTTTGTAGTGCATTTTTTTTAGTTTTTAGTTAATTTTTTAATAAAATCGTTAACATAAACTTTTTTATATATTTTTTATTTTCTAGTTTTTAGTGTTTGTGAATTTACATTTCACAGCGCAGACTGCTTAATACAAATATATTTAATTGGTGTATGGAGTTCAACCGTTTGCTTAAACGCTATAGTGCTAAAGTCACTAAAAAATAATTATTTTCTTCTACTACAATTTCGATGGTGATAGGTATACTACAAACGCGTGCAAAGTTTTAGTTTTACTATTCGTACATACGCGACGGATCATTGCTCGATAAATTGGGTATTTTCGGTAATTGCGATGCGACTAGCCTCTCGAACGCAGCGGCTTTTTGTCGTTTTCGTAAAGAACGCAAGTGGCTGATTTCAAATCGTTTGGATTTGTAGCTATGGATTATATTTATTGACGACTGGGTAATTTTTGTCATCCCAATTGGATTGATGGAAGTGGGTTAAATTTGGGTTGCCAGAATTAAACCATACATACAAACAAACAGAGGATCGAAGCTCAATGAAATCGTTTAATAATAAAAATCCCAAATTTTGCTATGTTTTTAGCCGAAAAAAAACATGATACACCCCTTATGGTCCAAGTTTGACAAGTCGAAAAGTGTCAAGGGGCATTGTAATAAACTCTGGAAGGATTTTGGTGATTGCATTATAATTTCTCACGCCATTAATACCTATCAGCAGTACCACGCAGGATAATATGTAGGTACATTGTAAGCTGAATTTCAATCGAGCAATTATCTAATGCAGATACGACGCTTGTTCCGCGAGCATCGATCCTTTCGCAATCGTGCATAACAGTCCACTTCAATCGAATTGTTCATCGCGCCGTTAGTTCACTGGATGATCCCCTCGGCCCCTAACGTCCATTCACGGCTCCAATGCATTATTTCGCGCTCGTATCGCCATGATTTACTGCAGCACCGTGACGCGTGCAGGCAGCAGCATTATTTTTCCACCGTTATTACCGCATTCGTTCGCGGTTTATTTATTCCTTTAGAAAGTTTTTACCAGTGCCTATGAATAAACAAAGAGCTCGGAACATTGTTCGATTAAATACTAGATAAATAAAAGGTATGGTCCGATTTGATTGTAAACTGACCTCCATATCCTCGTGCACTTTGGTTCTCCACTATAGACCAATTGTTTCATCGATTGGTCTCGTATCAGAGAAATAGTTCGTAAACGATCGGGTTATTCGCACATGCAAGGTGAAAGAGGAATTCTAGAAGTACATTTCTATGCTTCCCCGAGGAAGAAAATGATTCAAATCACACCGTCAACCTTCAATTCTCAGATATAAATGGTTTTCACGAAGCATTGTGACGTTTTACGCAAGGTGAAAGATTAAAGTTGCAGTATCGAATCAAGCGCGATAAATGACACTGCAAGATAAGATATCTTTGTAGGAAAGTGTACTAAATAAGTAGTTATTAGTTACTCGGCTGGGGTTAATAAAGGATAAATAATATTTGAAAAGGGAGAATCGCCGTGAATAAACTATTCTTCACTTGCAAGATTCAAGTTTTAATTGTTACATGTACGTGACGGATACGAGCGTCTCGTACCTCGTAGAGACGAGGAGTGCCAGCAGTCAGTACTCGAAGAACGTGCAAGTGTTTTCCACTACGCCCTCCGCAGACCCCTGTCGCAATTTACAACTCCGTCTCGGGGATGCTCTTCGCCAGAAGTCGATCCGCAAAATTCTCTTACCACTCTGTTTCAAATTCCAGACTCTGCGTTTGCTTGCCTCCACTCTTCCAGACGTAATACGAGTGAAGCAATTCCATCTTAATTTAATTTTCACATACCTACTTCGCCTCTGACAAACATTTAACGTTGCACAACAGTAGGGCAGACCGGGGCTGGTAAAACGTGCGATCGCGTGGTCGGACATAAATGCATGGTATAGTAGAAGTGACTTCTTTCTACGGTAAATCATTCAGCAGTACAGCATATGTCGGTGCAAAGTTATTAACAATTAGTCAACCTACCCCTTGCGACAACCAGCCCGGGTCTCCGCTACCTAATGCTGCGATAGAAGAGTTTAAATAAGAAACAAAGTAAATCCTTATCAAAATTACAGTAGAAAGACTCTTATTAGATATTTGATACGAGGAGCAGCGCGTAAATCCAACAAAATAAGCTAAACGAAATTAAATCTGGAATACGAAACGGATATCCAAGAACATTCTTCTACCAATGAATTACCATTACCTAACCCACAAGTTCCCGAGACCTGGTTCCCTGTTTTAAAGACGCTAACCGGCCGCGTCGAACGAACGGAAGAATTGCCTCCGCCGTGGCATTGGTGGTACGGCGAAAAGGAAAAACGCCGGCTCCGCTCGAGTGTGTTTCCTTTTGCTTGTCGAATCTCGGCCAGGCTCGATGCCATGCGGGTGACTTTTGCAGGCCAGCGTAAGAAAGGGACGACCCGAAAACTCCGTAATAGAATTCATGGAAAAAACCGAAGGGGGGAGGGCCCGGGCCTGGTTGACCGGATAAAAGGAGTCTGGTCACTTATCGAGCGTTCCCGGCCAGTGGTTTCGACGCGGGCGAAAAACCTCTTGGAACTGGTCCGCGACGTTGGAGGAGCCCGCGTTATCGCCGGGATATCAACGTTGGTCCGCCTGAGTCCTCGGCGAAAGAATCGGCCCACTCATGCGTATCAAGTGAAATACAGGGCGGCCGGAAGTGCCGTCTCGATGGGAGAGGATCCTGGACGTTCCAGGGGGCTGCCTTCGGAAAGACGTCAGCCTCGCGCAGCTCGATGGGCCTCGGCGAATCGCCGAGAGGAAACAGACGCGGAGGTCGAAACGGCCGTAGTGCTTGAGAGCTGCCGAGGCCAGATCGTTCCAACTTCCACGCGGCAACGGGGCGAACGGGAAACTTGGGAAACCGTGGAACGGTGCCTCTCCGGCGTTCTCTCGGTGAAAAGTTCCACGGGAGTGTTACGACCGGCGCGGACCTCGAACCAATCTTTTCTACTTTTATAAGCGTACTGCCGCCGTTCCGGGACCAAGTGTAACCCCGAGTGTCCATCGAGTGGCTTCATTAGCCGTAATCGTTTCCCGCGGACACGCTTCCCCACGCTCCGCTTCTCCAGCACGATCGAGATTTCATTGGTCGTGAACGCTGTGCCACTGACGCTTAAGCTTGTGACGAAGCGGCCGGATTTTTCGTGGGACAAACCCCGAGCCCTTGGAGCCGCCAATCGTGCCTTCGATTCGCCACGTACAGCTGGGAATTTTGAATCCTTCAGCGGCGGGATTCTGATCGTTCTTTCCTCTATATATCTTCCCGCGACACTAGCAGGCAAGTGGTCCGTTTTGCGGCTGACTGGAATCCGGCTGCCGTAGGTTCTGATCGAGGCATCGAGGGTCCTAATCCTGACGAATAACGCACGCCACAGTTGCCAGTGAAAAATGTGGAATCCAAGCGGAGGGTTCGACGGGGAGGATCTGCCATCTGGACAAATTTGCGGGGCGAGCGTTCGTTCATTGTGGGGTGGCCAGCTAGGAATGAAATCGATGGAACGTGGTGCACGCGGGTACCGGTTCGACTGGCTGCTCTGAGACGGCGGTGAAGCAGGCTTACCTCGATACTTGGATGATTCGAAGAAGAATGGAGGTAAAGTGACAAAGAACCCGGGGAAGATTGGTTCAGCCAGAAGGAAGAGGAAGCTGGATGCGATAGGAGGTGTCGGGTGTTAGAGATTGGATTCAGACGGCTCGTTTGAACGATTGTTTGGCCCCGAAAGAACAGCTAACGAGATTCCTAATACTCCAACGTAGGCCGAAGAGTAAAAAGACAACTAGAAAAAGTATCGTCGACGTAGGTGAGACGAGAATTTCGAATTCATGAGGAAGGAAACTTTTCATAAAGGGGAAACATTTAGAACGTACAACAAAGGGAACAAAGAAACAGCCATCAAACGAGCGCAGAAGAGAAATCAATTAGCTGCAACTGTTAGAATTTAGTCGGAGAAACCACACACATAGGTAATCTGAAACTATACACGCCTCCAGCTTTTTGAACAGAAGACCCCAGCTCAAATTTATCGCGGAACTAACGTTCGGCATTGTAAAGACCACGAAATAACGCAGAAGCAAGCAGAAATCATTCGAGTGATCGGGGAGTATTCGTCGTTAAGAAAGGGCAACGCATCGTTCGCGGAGATTTCAGTGCTATGCATCGCGTTGGCTCTTGGAGCCTCGATGACCTTGATTCAGCGAGCATGAAGCACCCATCGAGGTCACCGGGACTCGAAATTGCTATGGCACTGTTCGGCATGGTCTGGCTGCTGCGTGTTCGCTCGGAGATGCGTCGTTGCTCGAAATGCCGGCACGAGGAGATCTTGGCGGCTCAGCAGCAGCAGCAGCAACAGCAGCAGCAGCAACAGCAGCAGCAACAGCAGCAGCAGCAGCAGCAAGAGCAACAGCAACAGCAGCTGCAGCAGCAACAACAGCACCATCACCTTCACCATCATCAGCATCATCAGCAGCGCACGCTGTCGCAGGCGACCAGCCTACTGCAGACACCTGACGATGGCGTCAGCTCTTCGGCGAACACCCTGTTCACTTTGGACACGCCTGGCGCTGCTGGTTCCGCTGGAAGTTACTGTGAAGTTCACGGATTCGTCCAGGCGAAAGAAGGTAGTATCGCTGGCTGTTTAACGTAGAATCTTACGACGTAAAGTTTAAACGAATATCGTAAAATTAGGTGCTTAGACCTAGGTGGCACGTAATGCTGGGTACACATTTGCAGGGAAGTAGTACGTGAGTTTTAAACACAGACGAGCTTCGAATTTCAAAGAAACTTATAGCTAATTGCATGCACCATCTTTTTCGGTATCCTCGTGAGCAGAAATAAAGCGCTAAATATAGGTAGGTAGGTCCATGATGCTCTGGAATGTTGCTAACAAATTATTTTACGACAAATTAGTATGTCGAGTGAAAATCATTTTATGTTTACATAAACATTTCTATTTATTCTGTTGATTGAAATAATAATTGTGAGTAATAGCAATTAGTAGTACGAGGTGTATCCAATGGCAATGGAATTTAATTTTCTACGTTTAGTTCATTAATATTTATGCATTCTGTGAATGTCAATGCTGCTGCAATGTCTGCTATACATGCACCGTTAAATATTACGCTTAAACATATTTTATATCGGTTCCATCAAAGCTATACCAATTAATGTGCATAATAATGTACATTCATTTTATTAATTTCACAGAGTTTACACCATACGCGCGAATATTTATTATTCATGCAATTTACGATTCAGTACGTATCAGGATCCAAATAGAATTTTTCCCGTTCGAATAGCTTCACCATAATCTTGGGCCACAGTTCGGAAGAACGATTATGATTTCCCGAGAAGCACTTTAAGAAGTTTCCATTACTTTTGCAATATGCCGGGATCATATTGTTAAAGAATCGAAGAGAACGTTAGCAAGCAGGATACCAAGAAGAACTTTTCGGATTTACGAGGGCACGGCAGCCGCGCGTCTTCCATATGTGCGAGTAGCAACCAAAATCAAAGTAGGTCGTTTACATGGATAGCGTAAAGCACAGGAAGAAGACAAAACTTTTATTTCCCCATAAAAAAAGGTCGTCCCAGGCGTGGCTTGTTTCTTCAGAGTCATTATTCCGGTTCAATTCTGTTATAAATATTGGTTTCGTGCTCAATTTTTATTAATAACGTTATGCAAAATTCGCATGAATTCCTTTCTTTATTTTCTTTTACTGGCATCTTTTCATTTTAGTGATTTTTCTCAATTTTCCATTTGGGCAAAATCAGAATGGACATTTAAAAGTTTCGATTACTAAGATTGCTATGAAACAAAGACATAAGTCACTTATCAAGCGTTTCCCAACAAATGGTCTCTTATCGGTATTCCTCATCTGTCGGACATGGCGACATCATGACGCCATGAGTTGTTGAGTTTGTTGTCGCTTTTGTCGAGTACCCTCATTGTTTCTCGAACAACAAGGCAGCATCTGTTCCATAGGTATCCACCCCCCTTCACCCGTTCCTCCTTCCCTCCACTCTCCGCCACTAGCCATTTCAGTGGCATTGTATTACCAAAGTGAATTTGCATTAGGAATCAACCGAACGAAATTTGGGAGCTTCTCAGGCTGAAATATGCGTAATTTACGGTAGGCTTTTATCGAGTATCAATTAAAAGGTAATCCTATGCGCGCTTGGAAATCAATTCCACGCATAGCAGTCAAAGATAATTATACTATTCGACCTTCGAAATGAACAGTGTACAATAATTAGGGAAATAGTCAAAATTCGTTGATGTTGTATGTTCACTTACTTTTTGGATTTCTTATTTCTTATCTACGCCCTTAAAGAATTATACGGTCCATCTATATAGAACACTTTTTCGTCCACTATTTTGTTCCAATCGAATTTTAGCAACCGGAGATAGCGAAACGTTTCCAACTCTGCATCAAAACTTATGATTTTTCATAGAACGAAACCCGAAATTGTTAGTTAATACTCAGGGATGTAATCTCCTTTGCCCGTGGTACGAAGAGAAGCGGAAGCCGGTTTTACGGGAACCGTCTTTTTTCCACGACGCACCCTTTTATCCCGCATCCAGCATGTAACTATGGTCCACCACTCGCTCGACCCAGTTATGAAATAGTTTTCCTCGCGGCGGGGCGAGTGGCGACTCGGTGGTATCGCGCTTTAAAGCTGAAAGCATGTTCGTGTCGTGCAGGCACGTCGCTTGTCGTATTGTTTCAAGTTTATTATCTACCTCTGAGAACCGACTTCTCTCTCGAGGCAACCGGCAAGAAGCGAAATAAAAGCCAAAA
This sequence comes from Andrena haemorrhoa, assembly GCA_910592295.1. Lineage (NCBI taxonomy): Eukaryota > Metazoa > Arthropoda > Insecta > Hymenoptera > Andrenidae > Andrena > Andrena haemorrhoa. The sequence continues at coordinate 12,143,179 of OU342943.1, forward strand.
GAAAGGAGGGATGGATGGGAAGGAGCCGGTAGAAAATTCTCCGATTTAGGGTATTTACATAACCCTCGAAAAAGTGATATGTTCAACTTCCACGCTGACTGAATGTTCCCGAGAAAGAAACTCATAGATTCGACGGTTGTAGATTCATTCCTGGTACATGTGAAAACGGGTGGTTCGTTGTTTAAAAATGGATGAAAAAGTTGGAATCAAATTTGTCCGCCGGAGGCTTCATTTTCGAGAAAATCGATTTTGAAGAGTTCTCGGGTACGCGTGTAATTGAGTTGGCCGACGCGTCTGCCTATTATTGGATATTTCTACTGATGTACCATGGTCCTCAAGGTTCCGATATCTATGATTGTATTTCAAATTACACCTCGTCCTTACAAAGAAGAGCTTGCAGATTGGCTATATTATTTGCAAAATAATAGCGTCGCTTGAAGGATTCATTTCTTTCAATCAGTTTGATAATAAAATACACCTGGATTAATGAAACACGGCGTTTGTATGCCCGCGACGAAGCTTCGCGCCCGCAATGCATTATACAGAAATAATAATTGAGTTTCCCAAACCAATGCTCCGAAATTTATTAGCTAACGAATCGTTCATTCGCATAAATATGAATCTTTGGAAATCAATTGTCGTCGCGGTGAAATGTTCCATCGTCGTGCGAGTCGGCGCCCGCTCCCGGGATTCGGCAAATTTCATGGTATAACGAACGTCCGCGTGCCACCTGTTTTTAATTATTTATTATGTTTGTATCGTTCGGTAACGAGCTTGTTAGGAGTACTTAGCGGATGAAAACGAGGCACATAGGTGGAAACCTCGTTATCCTGATTCGCCGCCGCGGCAGAGAAAACGAGAACGAAGAGCGATGGACGTCAAAAGCGGGGTCCGATGTTAATTTGCATCGAGCCACGGGAAGAAAACCACTTCGCCCGCTGAAAAAAAAAAGCTTTCCATGCGCGCATTAACGCGAATATCACTCCCGCCGTAAGATGTATGTGAAACGATTTGAGCCTGCCGCTCGTTGAAATCCGTCTCCTTTTAATCATCTTCCCCAGTCCCGCTTTTTTGTTAATATCAGTAGAGTAGTGCCGCTTTTTATCACCAGCAAAGTACATCGTTTACCTCTGTGCCGATTCAGATGGGTCGAGAGAAAAGCGGGTTTCTTTGGAAATGTTACGGCTGCTTTGGTTCGCAGAGTAGATATGGAAAACGCAACATACGCGAAGATTAACTGGTCTAATTTCAATTCAGTCGGACGTCGCACGTCGCGCCGTGAAATTGAAACTTCAGAAAAACGACTTCTAGCGCACGTCGAGCTAATGTGTACTAATGTAACCGTACTATCAGTATATAAAGCAGCACTTTCGTTTAATTATATCAAACTGCTTGAATTGAATTTGCAAACAACTGAGATCCTCGCAGGATAACGTTTGCACCCTGTAATTCGTTAGACTGTCAGACGATGCAAATTGTCGCAGCTGAATATTTTAATTTTTACCAACAACGATATTGGGCAACTCGTAATATCGTCGAATGGGAACTTTTGTAACGCGCGTCAGTTTCCTTGGGTTTATTTCCTCTGGAATCTGTTTCCCGTCTCTTTGTTCGCCTTCCCTTCGTTTTGTTTGCACGCCGCGCGTATTCGGTGCGCATTTTTCTCGACGACTGGGTGCAGTTAGCGAGCGATATAAATTAAGCCGGAAATAGAGGGAAATTTAGAGGGCTGACGAGCCGGGCTAAGAGGGAACGAACAAAACGCGGGGCAAAGTTCCACGGCGAAGCTGCACTAATTGCCTGTACTTGCGTCGTACTGCCTCCACATCAAATTAATCGTTATCCACAGGCTGACAAATTTACCGTTTTTCCCGCCATTTTATTGTGCAAAGTTCCCGCCGCGGAAGTTTTCGTCGATAAATAGGTACTTCAGCGCTCTTGACAACGGAAATACGACAAGTTAGCAACCATGTTCAATTTCTTATTAGCTGCTTATTAGCTTAGAGCATATATACATGGAGGTATCATTGCCTTAGAGTGACTGCCGATAGTATATGTATATCTCGAATTGATATTTGAGGTGTAAGTAGAAAAGTATGCGTTATTAAATAGCCTATACATAATGGGACCATTCATCTTTCACGCATTACCATTTCCAAACATTGATAGGACCTGGAATATTCGACCAGGTTGAAGGGGAGGCGACTCAGGAATATTTTCATCGCGGTTGTTAATTAAGTATAGTGGTCGTGTTTCATAGAGCTTATTCCAAAAATGGCAATCTTCAGAAGTGCCTTCGGGTTTTGCCTGTACGTTTTCCAAGCAGTGCGAAACCATACGTAATCGTCGGGAAGTATGTTCTTTGGTCGGCCAGCGAAGGGAAGTAAAAGGAACAACGGCTTCTGAGGATTACGGTTTCGTGCCGTAACGTAGAAACAACGAGCAGTTTATTTCCACCACTTTGTCATCCGTTCGAGAGCTCCCAAGAAATTTCCTCCTTAAACCCCTTTCCACGATTCTTATTTATTCCCTTGTGAAACGGCTTCAGCAATGCGAAGAAAAAGGAGCGAATGCCAGGCGGAGCATTTTAAACGTCAATTAGATTCTGTAAGTATAGACTCGAGAAGCTTTCTCCATTCGATTCCGGCTTAATTAGTTGAATATTTCAACCATTATAACGACATCACCGGAAGGCGCCGGTAAGACGGAGCAAGCGCTTGCAGCGAAAAGAAAATGAACTCACGTGAATGGAATAACTTGCCCCGTTCTTGATATCGTCCACTTTAAACTTCGCCATAATCAAATCAAGTGTTACCACCCGAAAGTTTGATAAGATCATTATAACAATATTTGAAGCGATCTTTAAATTAAGAGCACTTCATCATTCGAAGGAACTTAATGTATTCCACATCGATGATCGCGAAAAGCTCTTACATAGTAAACCTCACAGGCGAAACGTGTGCGCGGCACGTGTCAACAACCCACAAAATGCAGGATCATTATTCATTGATTCCCGTTAAAATGCATCGCGCTGCGATTTCGCCGGGCCGCATTCCCTTTCTTTGCTCGACAATGGCCGCATTATGATGGCACGCAAGGATCCGGCCGCATCGGCTCGGCCAGGAAATGCATTATTGCGTTTAAGAGAATGCCAGAAACGCATCTGGGTCGTGGCCAGGCGTAGATGCGATCCTAACAGGAGCATTAGTGGGATTACTCGACTTCGTTTCTTCTCTTGCCACGTTCTACCCAGGCCAAAATGTAGCATCGCATCCGGTGCCTCTCTGCCGCCGTTGATTGCGATTTGCAATGCAACGCCGCGCGCGCGCCGCTCTCTTCTCATTCCGGTGCATCACTTCGCGATCGATCACTTTCAGAGCATACCCTAATGCGGCTCGTTAGTGTCGCATAGAAGCTGCAATTCCGACCTACGGCAGTTCCCCTGCAACGTACCCGCCCATCGTGCGATATGCGAATTGGATTTTGACAATGACAGTTACAATTAATAGTTTGCTACTTGTGTAACGGGCACGTGAGGCGTACTGGCGAGCATTGGTATGCGGCTGCTTCGTTTCTGACTGATGCCGGGGTGGAAGGATATCTATATAGTACCTATAGTGCATGTAGGGAACGGTGTGGTTGAAGAAGGACGCCTATGGAGCAGAGTCGGGCATTAACTAAATTAAAAATTAATTAAATAACGGATCAAATAAAAGTTATTTTAACATTAGATTATTTGACGATTAAAGTTAATTTCATTATTCGACGAGCGTTTCAACTTCAGCGTAGATTAAATTTTTCAACTTTAACTCTAACTTTAACTTTAGTTGAAAAATTTATTCCACGCTGAAGTTGAAACGCTCGACGAATAAAAAAATTAACTTTAATCGACACGTGACGAATAATTTTTTAACTTTCATTTTTTTGAGATTTTTATTTAAATTAAAATTTTGTCCATCTCTGCTATGGAAAAAGGTGCCTACACAGAAAGGTATGGAGGGATACTTCTTGAGAATGATATGTAAGGAAAGATGGAGAAATATTACGAGTCCATCCTCTTTTGAATACCAATACATACTTTGAAAGAGCTAATCTGAAAGATGTTTTTAGTAAAATCCTCGTAAACTGCCATTTCCATATCGTAACTTACCATTTTACTCACTTGTAATCTTTACAAGGGACAGGGATAGCCCGAAGAACGTAATAAACAACGAAGTTTCAAGTTCCGACAATTTGCAGTGGATGCACTTGAGATGGATTAACAGGAGACGTTTTTCCAAAGTTGAAGGAAAGTGGTGGATCAGGAACTGATAACGTAGGATGTCATTAAATAATGATTAAATCCATCCATCGATCAGACGCTGAAGCTGATTAAAAACGACAATTCCGACGTCGTATCGATTACTCTGGCTCAAGAACAATTTCAAGCGAGTAATTAGAAATTATGCCCCGCTTACCTTGCCGAGTAGAAAATTCATTCTTGCACCGTGAAACCGATTACCAACATCAATCTGTAATTGCAGAGGTTCTAGCAATAAGTATACGAAAAGTTTGATAAATGACCGGTCTAGCAGGCTCCAGATATTATCTGGACATTACCATTCATTTTATAACCCGTAGCTTATCAATTATAGAACCGCGATAACATTCACGGGTGACCTCAAGTAAACGAGAGTGGCAATGAAGTATATTTATATTCTTCACACGTTTCATGTTACATTCCCACACCTTCATATATCTTGTAATTTCACGAAAACTTGGCCACTTAATTTTTCTATGCAACTCGAGGCGATATAAATTCAACCCTGTTTCTTCTAAAGGATCTAGCAGGGTAAACATGTGCAAACGGCCCCCGTGGCGATTCTTGGAGTTGTTATTTTTTAAACAATGCTCCTTGCCTAGAACACCATTACGTAAAGTTTTAGATCGCTACCCCCCTGTTTAAGGGTAATACGGAGGTAAATGCCTTTAACGTTATTATTTTTTTTCATGGTTACTACTTAAGATATTTAAATGAAAAATAAAAAATTTTAAAAAAATTAAAACCGACTTAAAAAAAATAAAAATATCCAAAAAGTAAAAAATAATTTAATCCCTTATTTAACCTACGACTCTCATATTTGTTAAGTCGGCGCCAGATTTACACAGTGCAAATGACGAGACGCTGACTTAAAAAATATTACACGAATTTCTTTGCCCGAAACAACTTCGATCAAAGCATTAAGTGTAAAACGACCATCGTGGAATAGCAAGCGTAGACAAGTAACTGAATACGACTTCAGATATTCAGTTATAGCGACCCGTTCTTTGGAGAAAGGGTGGCTGAACGAGAAGACGAGAAATAGGGGTGAAGTTGCTCTCAGAAAGGTGGACGACCTTTGTTCCTGTGCGCACGGAATAAACGGTGAAAGCAATCAGGGATTAAAAATGAATTAGCAAGCCTCCTCTCGAGAAAAATGTCAACGTAGCGATTCTACGACTGTAGCGACGGGCGACAAACATTAACGTCGACTGATTGTGAGGAAGGAAATTATTCCTACTGGGAAGATTGAAGGAAATTTCTTGTTTCCTACCCGGGAAATTCTACTCGGTGCAATTTAAATGCAGGAGGTGTTCGCACAGTTTAGTTACTATAATCTTCGGTGAATCATTAGAAATTGTTAATCATTGGTGGAGGAGGAGTCCGATATATCTTGCATTTTCTGACCAGCCTTGGATTGGGTGCATCAACGAAGCCGCATAAATCCTTGTTATTATATTCACGAGTCACGAATAACAATAAACAGCGTCATCGCTGCCTTTGTCGTGGATTTTTGCGCGTCGGCAGTCGGCACGCTAACGAAGTGTTCGCGCACCGCTAATTAAATAACCGAGAGTTGTAAAACGTGTTCACAGGGATCGGTAGAGTGAATTCATGTACAATGTACCCTTGCATTTTCATCCTGCGTGCCATTCGAACCGCATAATTCGATAAACGTGAACGGAATCAACGTTGCAGCCATCGCGACTGCTCAACGTTGCTTGACAAACACGTTTCATCGTCGAGTTTCCGACTTACTTTCGCAAACGTAATTTACTATTAACGTGTCTCTAGATTAACACAAAGTGCGCGACTACGAATCGAATTCGCAGCAATTTATTTAATTTAATAGCAACGGTGTTTGTTTCTTGACAGAGGTTGTTTCATATAAGTGTGGCGTGTTCAAATATAATTCGTGTAATTAATATTACGTAAAACCGTATGGGTGAAAAGTGTAGCTCGCGGCTCGCATGTATTTTCGCGGGATTTGTGCGGGAAAGCGTGAAACTGGTGGAATGCAGTGGCAAAGTACTCTCGATAGCGTGGAATCGAATGGAACACCAGAAAACACGCGCGATTTTCTTACCTGCACTTGCGTGCGATAAAACGTCGAAGGCGAACGGTGAAGAATTGCTTTCCAATTTCGCTGGCTTTCTTTCGCCCCTCGTGAAAAGGGGAACAAATTCGATCGCCGGTCCAATTCTGTTATTTACTCGCTCCTCGATCGTCGTCTTCGATCAGTTTCACTCCGCTTTCCAGGAAATTAGCTGCGTTTCCCTTTGCCACTCCATACCTCCGAAGGGATTCCCATTGTCAGTGCTGCCGGTTCTCCGGAGTCGAAGCTTGCCTGCTCCCTCGTAGCATCGAATTTAACGCAGCGATTTACCGATCGTTCGAAAACTCGATAGAGGCGGAACCCTGATATAAACGTGCGCCGTCACGAATCAATTGTCCTTTGATCGATCGATTAGACCCCGTTCCACTTGGCCAAATAAGTTCCAGGTCATGAAGAATCACGCGTAGCGAACTCGCCAAAATATCAGCGTACACTTGGTGCATTAGGGAGCTATTGCCCCTATTCTTACCCCTTTTATGTGCACGAAGTAGGCTCAATCTATTTAAATAACACTAGGCGTAGTTTACCCCATTGATGGGGTTCCAGGCTCCATATAGATATAGTAATAATAATAATAATAATAATAGGTACATCTTTATTACACCATCAGATTGTGTTAGATTAATATAGTTGTTTTTTGTTCTTTTTTGGTGTAATGGGCGAGATTCAGCAAAATGTTTTAAAATCTTACCTTAAAATCATCCCCACATACAGTGAAATATAGAAGCATCCTCTCGATTGTACCACATACTTCGACTCACTTTGAATTTCTTTTATCCATTGTACCCGAAATCATACTAGCCAGAGCACAATATGTCAAACGTCTATTAGACTATTACGCTATTGAAGATTAGAAGCTGATTGAGAGTTGGTTTATCCGGTTTACCATACACACACAAACATCTGTAGATTTCGTTGCCAGACATCCTTTGCGAGCCGAGCTTATCTCGCGTCGATGCGTCGTATTATCTTCAGATCTTTGCTTTCTCCGTTTCTCACAGCCACATGTTCTCTTCCACCCCCGCCTTTGTTCGTCACGAATACTCCCCATTTTCGCAGCTCCCCCTTCAGTTTCACGCTCACCGTCGCGAGCTCGTAACTAATTACAAATCTAATCAACGAACTAGCTCATTGCGGGCCGCTGCGCGTGACAGCGAATTCGTACAAGATCATTGTGCATAATAACGTAGTCGGCGGTGAGGGTGGCGCATCTGTGAGTGCACGCGAGGCAGCCGCTGGCATTACGCTGTCGTTTACCCTACGCCACCCACCCAAGAACGCTATTACAAAACCAGGGCGAAGATGGTTCACGCGCGAGAGAGGAGCACGGGGCTTTATGGCTTCGTACCCCGCCTGCGCCAATGACTTTTTTCTTTTTTACTCTCATCGAACGAGCGCCTTACGACGCGGGCAAAATACTAACGCGTAACGATCGTAATTTGGAGGTGTTTGTGCCACGAGGAGAAGATTTTTGTTCCATGAGAAAACGTAAAAACTGCCGCGCAAGTAGTATGGCACTCGCTGAGTTACGAAACAATTTTGTGTATCGCTTAATCTTGAAGATAAACTCTGGAACTCTACATCGTAGGTACGACTACTTATCTATCAGAGCGATTCTACAGTGCAGCTTAAAGCAAACCTATGCTTCTCACACAAGTAGCGATCTTGAGAAACACATAGGCTCCAAAAGAATATTCGTAAAAGTTCCAAATTTCTATTTGATGAAGTGTCTTTATGATGTGGAACTGCACACGAACACTGATCTTTGAATACCGCGTTTCCCGCGGCAGAACATGCAAATATATCCCTGCTTTCTTTTAGACTAGAATCGAACAGGGCAAATATGTATAGACACTTGAGACACGTAATCCCGGCGTTTCCAATTCACAAGCGGTGCAGTACAATGCAAATCTTTCTGGTTCAGTTGCGTTCGCGGTTACTTGCATACATATATGCAAGCGAATTAAACCCTTCGCGAAATCGAGCGTCGTTCTCGTTCAGGTTCTGGAACCCATTCGGTTGATCATTACGTTAAAGCAAAGGGAAAGCGAGGGGGGAAGACTCCAAGGGCTCGCAAGTGTGAATAATTTCGTACACCTGCCCTTCTGCCAGCCTTCCTTTCTATTCCTCGAGATTCGTCGCCGTTTTGAACTCCCGGCAACAGTTGCTCGCTTAGACTTCAGACGAAAGTTTGAGCAACTTCTGCGCGGATCGTCTTCTTCTCGAGCATGTCTATGATCGTGACAATGAACGGTATGTGTCTACGGGAAACTAACATAATTTACTCACCACAACTACGATACGCTGGTAAATCTCTACCTACATCTGGAGCCCCGAAGTTTCCCGGTCTTTTCCTTCTCATCATTTTAAGGAGAGTTGTAAGGAATGCGAGTCCTGCACTTAGACCGCGGATCCTCTTATTTCTATTCCCAGGGACTTTAATCTCTCAAACTGTCCAAGTGCTGTTACGATATTTTACCGATCGCCGGGTAGAAACGAAAACAATGAAACAGACTGCGCTATCAGGCTAAATGTGGCGTCGCAGTAATTGCAGCCGGTTCAACGTGATACCGTGGCGCAGCGTTTAATTAAGAATCCGTAACTACCGCGTCTCAGTGGGATCCAATTAAAGTTGGCCTTATTATTATCCGAAATTTCGTAGGTTTTCCTCTTCGGGAGCGTCACCTGCCCCCTCCGCTGGTGTATTAGCGCTACTATCGCAGTCGACGGAGGCAAGAAGGTTCCCTCTTCGGCGTGTAATCCTCACGCAGGCTAAAGTCCCGAACTTACGAACTTACGGGGATGATCGCTGCAAGAATCCCAAAGCTGCACACTAGCGGAAGTTAAAATCGCTCCGTGGCCCCGGGCTAACCGATAATTATTTGACTGAAACATCGGGACTCCTGATATTACGTGACGATGCCTCTCGAACGTGCACAGCAATTCCCCAGGAAACGAATTTCCGCCGACGCGTTTCGATCGGATCAAAGACACAGGGGGCCACAAACGGCGGCACGTAATTTTCACGTGGTCGAACGGGCTGCTGGATCACGTCGTTTGAAGTTCTGTAACGCCGACCTAACCCGCCGCTTTGCGGCGACGGGTTGCCAAGTTAATTTAAAGAATCGCCCTCGTCAGGGCCGAAAGTTTTCTCGTTTGCGGAGATTAATAAGTTTTCAGCTGCTGCGACGTCGAAAGAGAGAGAGCGAACGCTCGGTAACAACCTGCTTACCATTTAATTCGACGATTTCGCGAAGTATCGGCTTTCCCGAAAGGCGATTCGACGCTGGCTGCCGCCCCGCGGCTGGAATGGCGGGCCGGATACTCAAAGGGAGCTCAAAATGAATTCGTTTGTCGGGCCGTTTATAATTCAGTAAGCTTTATGCGAAGGGTACACCGTGAACTACAAACGGGTTCAGCAAACGCGGAAATTACGAATTTTTTCTTCAGTCTCAATAGTTCTGGTTGCAGACTGATGCGCCGTGATAAATGGTACTGCGCTGGAAACGTTCCCAAGTGACGAAGCAATTTCCTAGGTTAGAAAGGTCTTCCCCCAGCTTACGCCTAATTCCCATCGCGACGGTACACAATGCAGGGAAAGCAAAAGGCATTCCAGAGCGCCGCGAAAGGGGGTACGTACAAGGTGGCTTCGAACCCGCGGCGGGCAACGTTCGCCCCGCGTCGCAATACGCGCGACAAGGGCACGGTTTACGTTTATTGCTCGACTCACGGTGCCCCCGATGCGGTACGTAATCGGCGCGTTAGCCGCTTTCGGATACCGCGCCGAGGGCAGAACTTTAAACGACGACACGTAATTTTCACGGCATGGAAGTTCTAAGGGCTCGGCTGTAAGCGGGCGCTCGTCGTGAAGACGTCGACGACGATAAGCTGGAGCTCGTTAACACCAGCCGTGGGGTCTGTTTATAGGAGGTATGCCGTTTCTGTGTATAACTTGAACGCCCGCGGTTCCTCGCTGGCAACGCTTCGTCCACGGCCGTGGCGCGCATAAAGCCGGAGATAAAAAGGGCGGAAAGAAGGAAATCGAGATAACGCGGGAGCGTCGCTAGAGCCGGCGACGTTATGGCCTTTTCGTGCGGTCTCGGGCGCGGCGAAAATTAAAAATCATTTCATACTACGTAAACGGCCGGGGACCGAGTCATCTGTCTCCCAAGTCGACTTTCACGCCAACGACTTTACCATCCCCTTTCCTTCACGCCTTCCTTCCTTCCTTCCTTCCGCCCTTCCTCCGTTTGGACAAGCGAAATCGAGGAAAGGAAAACAATGGACAATGGGCTGCAGTGGTTGTAAGAATGAAATTATAATGAGATTCTATTTTTCTTTCTTTAAACCGAGAACCCAGGAAAGAAAAGGTAGAGTGAGTTAGGTCGTCGTTGTGGGGGGGCTGCGAATGCGAGAGGAATGTCGTTTAGGTGTGCAACGCTGTATAGAACGGCCCACTTAACATTTACATATATAGCAGGCGATCTTGACAACTGCGCTTCTATGTGCAACTTTGAAGGGACATTTCGTGACTGGAGGTTGTCTAGTATTGAAAATGTTATATGACTGTGTGTCATATCAATTGTCTTTCAATGACGAAAGTGTCAAGAATGTTCCGAAGTTAATATTAGATGTATCCACAACTTATGTACCACTGCAACGAGAATTGTCAAATTTCTGATGGACATTCATTGGAAACTTTAGCGAGAAAAGAAGAAAAGTACTGCGGTAGAGACACGGACCCTTCGAGACTCGTATTAAAGTGAATTTATTGAATGATTTGTTGACGAGTTCATTAGGCGATGTTAAATGCGACACGTGTATGCAAATACACGTCGGGAGCGGTGCATACGTTGCTTCGGAGTGTGTTTGTTCAAGCCGAAGCTCAACCAAAGGGGGGAGAAAACGAAACATCGGAAGGAAGGGTAGCGCGTGCAGGAACGCTGGGAAATTAGCGGGAGCCCTCGAGTAACGATGTTTTCGCTTCTCGCGTTAGCTGTAACCGTAACGGGTAACTTTTCCGTCGCGTGTACTTGCGAGTTAGAAGCTACCGTAGAGAAAGAGGAACGCACGCGGAATAAATTGCCGGGGGAAAAAATTCGCGAGGAAAGTCTCCCGTGCTGCAAAAATTACCGCAATATTCAAAGTATCGTAAACCCTTTTCTTTCACCTTTCGTCGCGGTTCTCTGTTTTCAACCGAGGATTTGTCCGTTCTCCAGGATCTCATAATCTCACGCTCTGGTTGCGAGCGAGCTAATCGCTAATTCGTTTCGCGGGGAATTAACGAAACGCAGCGGATCACAGGAAACGCGCTGATTAATGCCGATTAAATCCCTACTTCACGTTCGAATGGGAATTTAATTATCTCCGTGCCATGGCCCGGGTTTGTAATGAAATTGTCGAATTTATGAAAACGTCCCGCTGACAAGAAAACATCGATGCTACCCGTGCACGTGTGCGCGGATTCGACACGCTTCCGTCAACTGACCCGGGGAATATCCAATATTAATATTGGCTGTGCTCGGTACCATTATGCGGCACCCTGCTGCCAAAATACGTAATTATGTCACTGTAAATGTTTAAATGTCGTCTGCTATGAGTATTCGTTTACACGGGACCACGTACGCGTGTATTGTGTTACATCCGTATGGACGGCGTCCATCCCAATGGCAGAGAGAATTCGCGACTTTCGCAAGCATTTCAACCACATTGGACTATTGTTGAAAGACGAAGCGATGGGCACCTGTCATTTATTTTTATTTATTTATTTATATATATCAACGGGTCAAAACCCTTTATTACATAGCTGTGACGGAACATAAGTAGGTTAGAAAATAGGTTAGAAATACAGAAAATGCAATGACAGAATGTAAAATACATTAAATAAAGCGGAGCGAGGAGAAAGCAAAGCATTACATTCTGGAAATCGCTAAGTTAGCCGTACGTTTAAAAGAATATAAAGAATTATTAAAGAAGTCGAGTGTGACAGAGACAGTTGAAACAGTTATTGTGGCCATAGACAGGACGATAAATCTTAAGGTCGTCAGCATAGAGACAAAACCTACTGCTCATAAAGACATCAGAAACGTCATTGATGAACAGGATAAAGAGAAATGGACCCAAATGAGATCCCTGAGGGACGCCGCGCCAGGGCGGACATTTGCATACGTTTATTACCATTATTAAGAATCGCCACATGAATAATTGAGTTTATAATTCCTGGATAATTCCGAACGTTGTGCAGACAATGATGGTATTTGAACCACTGTCCTTGTGTACATATTTCCGAATTGCATTGTTCTGTTGGAACCATTCATCTCTTCGACCACCTAGAACTTCTTTAATCAGTAGCGTCAAAGGGAACGTATCTCCAGAATGGAGCACTGCTCTAACAAACATTTTACAATTTTCACGCTTTCTGTTCCTGAAACGAAATTGCATCTAGAGAAAAGGGGTGGACCCAGCCATAAGTTCTGACACGGCGGCATTTGCAACGCGCGGCAGCCAGGTTGAAAAAGAATTCCCTGCGCGTTTTACATACCGCCGCGAATGGCTGGCAGCAGGACGCATTCGGACGGGGGTGGGTGAGATTGAAATAAGTTTTCGATATTTCTTGCATTCCTCGTGAAATATGTCGCCGGTAATACTTATACGTCGGATGGTATTCGAGAGCGTGCCGTGAATGGGAAAAGCGACGCGCGCGGGTCAGATTGATGCTTGTTTGTATGCCAATGGAACCGGGGAGCTGTTTGGAAATGTATAACGTAACGACACAGGCGTCGGTGGCAACATGAAAACGCAGTTTACATCCCCTTACCCTTGGAGAAATCGAGAAGCAGAGGGAGCGGAACGAGAAATAATTTGATAGCATCCCCTTTGGAACTTTCCAAACCGAACGAATGGCACCCCGCGAAAAAATACATTTTCGTTTCATCGATCTGCCTACGCGTTGCTCGATTCGCTTCGAACGTCTCGATGGAAAAAGACTGGAGCAGGTACGTATTAATTATCTCCGCGAGCGGGATATTTATCACGCGAAATGGGGAGAAAATTTTCGTCACGCGTGCAATCCTTTCAGGCCTCTAACAGCGGGGATCTCCTCGATGATACGAGAAATATGAAACACGTCGAAACGGAAGCGAGCCGCTATTCAGCCGAGATCACGTCCAATGACACCTTACCCTTTTCCCCGGGTGAAAAGCCCTCGAGACCAGCTTCGGAACGCGCTTTTTCGAGTACTATACTTTGTAGCCATCCGTGTAAGCCACACTCCCGAGAGGAGGACTGAGAGAGATAGAGAAGAGAAGGTAGAAGGATTCGTGTTCGTTGCATAAATAGTGGCGACGACATACTTTTTGCGGCGGGATCGGGAGTGTGGCGGGAAGGTGGCATTAAATGTGAATTAAAACGAAAAATTAGAGGGCCGCCGACGCGTTTCGAGCGTGGTCTTCCTCTGTTCACGACGACAAAAAGTCGGGACGTTAATTAAAGTCGTAGAATTTTCCGCGACGTATAACAAGCGGTCTCTTTGACATTTAACGGCTGGGTACGTGTAACCACAAATTTAGTTGGAAGTTTCCCCGCCCGTCTGGGAAACCTTAGAGGGCCACGGTGAACGACTTTCTCGTGCTCTCGACGCTTGTTTTTATAAACTTTTTCCCTTTTACATCGGCAGTCAACGTGGTTTCCTGCACTGTGCAATTTGAGCAACCGCGTGGCGATGGCCAAGCATTCCGGCGTTATTAGCATTATACGAGATTCTCGGATATGGATTCGAGGTAGGCTCAAAGGATTAATAAATTGGCATTCCTGCGACTAGTTTGAAGCATCGCCCTCAGGAGTGTCACTTATTAAGTTCGCCTCCAGGGAGTAATTTTCAAAGTTAATACTAGAGTTACGTCAGTTATATACCAATATTACCGGATGTAATACCGAACCGCCTGTAATTAACTTTAACCACCGACGATGTACGGCTAATTCGACCTAAACAAACACACCGTCCGCACGATAATTTGAATCCGGGGGTGTGCGGCCAGTGTGGCTAATAAGACTAAATTGCCGTTCCTTCCTCGCCGTTCGTTACTATCGCAGCACCTCAACATCTTCTTAACGATGTAATGAAAATACTTTATGACCACAGTTTACAATTTGCATCGCGGGAATGAAGATAAACGGGCACGAAGATTGCTAATGCTAAACTACAGTTGCTCGTTCGCTGAATTTATGTCCATCAGAAATTGATGCCGCACAGTTACTCACTCGTAATTTCAGGGCCAGGAGAACCAATATTCCTCCCTCCCTTCCAATAATTATAATATGTCCCCTTCGTTGAATTGTCCAACGAAATTATCGTTATTTGATACGTGTCCATGTACACCCTATCCAATAGACTGCAGTTGTTAAGCGTTATGCTAGGGAAATACGATCTGCTTCCGACCGGAAAGGACATACGTCAAGCTCGTTGACGACGGTATTATATTCTCGGTGTCTTTCCCCAACGACGTGCATCGCCACGAAGGATCAACTAAAGCCACCTAAAAAAGTGTTCTTTGCAATATTGATTATAACGTGACTGCGGTGTAACGGAACCTGTGGTTAAGCCTTGGCGAACACTGAACGCAAACATGGGAAGAAAAACACCCGTCGGTTAAATGTGTTTAATCTTGAGGCCATGAACAGTCTGACGAATTTGGGGAGTGTTGATATAATCTTCGATTCGATACGTTCCATTTACAACCCGGTTATATCGATAGTAAAGAATAATACAGTGGTATTATGATATGGAAGGTATCCTTTCAATTTTTCAAGTGGTGGTTCGTAGGTGAGGAAATTAATAATTAGACCGTCTTTCAGTAAAGAGTTTAGAAATCGAAGTCAAATTTACGCGTTGAAATGAATCGAAAATGTGGAATAGTGTTCTATGGTACAATGCGGATATCATCGTTCACCGTTTAAGAACGGTAACGTGCAAGTATAAATACTACATTATAGTCAGACACGTTATCCCACTCGTTCTCCATCACACTCCATCTTCAAAATCGATATTATCGGAACGAAATCCCGCGCGATTATTCCACATTTTCGATTTGCCTCTACACGAAGACTCGCCACCTTTTCGATGGGCACTACAAGTCACGTCCCATTCTATATTGAACGGATCGCAGAATCGAATGGCAATTTTAATTATAAGACGGAGCCTGTACAGCGGGCGCGGCAATATTTCAGCGGATGTAAAGCGGAAATCATTCGAAGCGTATTAATCCGACTTTCCCGTTTTCCGGACTGTTGCAGATATCCAGGAGTTTTACGAGCTGACGTTGCTCGACGAGTCGAAATCGGTGCAGCAGAAAACGGCAGAGACGATCCGCATCGCCGACAAATGGGAAGCCAGCGACGGGCCAATTACGCCGACCTTCGCTCAAAACGACGTGAGTTCAGTTACAAATGCATATATATTTTTTCCGTGCCCCGATATTTCACGCCACACCTGTCGGACATCGTCGTCTCCGCCGACTATTGGCCCCGAGGGGCCGCGTCTGTTCGTTACGCGTTTCAGGGGTGTTCACCTGTCCCGGAATCTCGTTTTCGAGTCGGCCATGCCGGTCCAACGTTTATTAGAATTCCACCGAGGCCGAGGCTGTTTTCATTTGCCGCGCGACGATCGGCCGGAACACCGAAACACGTCGCGGCAGAACGAATTCGCTCGCATTCATCCCCGATGAAACTGGCCTTCGCAGAAATTAAGGAAATCATTTTCCTTGAATCGTTCGCGGGCATTTATTTCAGGGATTTAACTGAATTTTACTCTGAACACAGAACTGAAGGATAATATGATAAAAATTACGAGTGCTACGACGTTGTTAGGTATAAAGTGTGGCGAATACCTCATTCGCGTATCTTCCCACTGACTTAAAACACGACGGAATAACGGTTTCCGGGGAACCGCGAGGCACCTCTAACAACCCTCAACAGCGCCACGTTTTACCTTGAACAGCGATCATGTTTCTTACCCTCGCGCACTTGAGCCCGTTAACTGACAGCTTTAAGTTTCATCAAAGCTGGCTGGCCCAATTAATTAAGCGGATAGAGAGGAACGGGGACGCCGCCTCCGGAAATGAAATTCTTCCGATACTTTAGCCTGTCCTGTCAAGTACTAATCACGCGGCTGCACTCTGATAGCAGAGGACTCCGAGAGAGGGTGGCAGGTGCCGCGCAATTAGCGCCCGTAATTATAATCCAAGAGTCGATTGGCCCGCGGGACAGGCTGGTATCATGCTAGACCGATCAATCGCCTAGCCCCTGATTTTAATTGCTAATTGCTCCCGCACCACAGTTCCCGTGTTCCCCATCGTGCGGCGTGTCGTCGTGGCCGATCGACGACGTGACGCGGCTGGCGCAACGATGCACCGTGCAACGATTGCAAATCGCGCGTCTCTCGCGCGGAATGCAGTTGCAATGCCGAGCACGTCTTGCTCACCTCCGACGTATGGGTTCCGCTCGGTTTCGATCGCCCTTCCCCCGCCACGCGGCAGCATTCTGGAATTTATAGATCGTCGCGGTCCAATTAATGGGAATTGATTCTTCCACGTCGTGGGAGGGGATAAAAATTCATTTCGCTGATCCCGCTGGAATAATGCGGAACTGGGGTAATCGTCCCCGGCGGAGATCCCTTTATTGGCAGGTTGCTTGTACCTTCTATTTCTGATAGCAGTAACCGAGGAGTGATGGAATCGAGCAGAACCATTGTTTAAGATTATTAGGTATTAAATGACTATATTGCATTGTGCCCATGGCGAAGGATTGAAATTCGCGCGACGACGGCGATAAGTTCACCGTGTGTTTTGTTTGTCCGGAATCCGGAAAACTGTACCTATTCCGGCGCAACTCGAGAGCGGATCGCACGCACGCGAAACGTGCAAGCGTAAATACGCGCTCCGAGGCAAGTTCTTCATAATGGATGCTACGTGCCATCTGTCTGCGTAAGCAGCGAAAACCGTCCTGTTCTCCGGAGAACGCTTAACGTCCCTCGTACTCTCGCAGGTAGGAACCATCAAGGCTCATTCGCTCGTTTGTTCGTCGCTCGCGCGTGCACGCGTCTCCTCGGAATTTCACCAACTATTAGGTACGACCATCGTATTCGTAGAACGGGGTCTCTCTGCCTTGAAATAAGCGCGGGGATCGCGGCCGAATAAATTCTTCAATCCTTTCGCTTACGCCCACCGGCTTGGTGTAACCCGACCGCCTGTCGGAATGTCATATAAGGTGCAAAATCGGGATGGGATCTTTCTGTAGCTCAGAACATATGGACACTATTTATTACCAATCGGTCACGCGGAAAGTTGAACGAAATTCATGTAAATTACCTAAATAGTATATCATCTGATACATGGCATTGTTTTAAATTATCAATTATTAGTTAGAAGAAGATGCCGTTGTTTCAAATTTAAGAATTTTGTTACGGTTTTATGTTACGGTTAGGCCTATTAACAGTTTTTACTGCGGCCTCGCCTTTACTCGCCTTTACTTTCTCCTTATGTACTGCACCTTGTTTTACGAGTAATAAAGACGAAATAATAATAATAATAATAATAATAATAATAATAATAATAATAATAATTAGGTACTAAACAAATGACTTAACATAAAAAGAACTTTATCATAAAAAAATGTGTTACAAGAAATCAGCTCTCGTTATAAGTTTTCTAAAGTTATAGGTATGTAAATTTCGTGTATCCAAATTGGTTTCTGCATCTTATTTACTTCTCACGTGACTTTTAAGAACTTTATATATATATAGTACATGCCCTTTCTTGGGCATTTATTTTCCAATTAATGTATACATAATCATATGTTCGGCAAAAAATAGTGTCGAGTAGTATACATACGTCCAGCAGTGATAAATAGACGAACTTATACCGAAACGTGGGGCAGGAGTAAAGGATAATAACAGACATTCAGAAATAAGAAGATATAATAGATTTCCATCAGAATAGAAGGAGAATATACATTCACTCTGATATACACTAATAATCAGTCCCACAGAGACTCTGAAACACTGCATTTTGTTTCCTGCATGTCTGTCATCACTAAGTGCCATCGCGCCATAAGCGGGCGACTATTTCTTCCATAACGCACACCTGCATATTGGAAATTATACCGTAGAGCAGTACGGTCAAGTATATATCGTCGTGTCATACAAGATTTGATTTGATTGGCCGCGGTTCCAACGCATTCTACGTGCTCCACGTACAAGAGGATTTCGACCAGGCGTGTCGGTCTCTTTGACGTCCTATTTGAAGCCACGCGTGGAGCCATAAGCAATTTCCCACAAAGTGCAGCCAAATTGTCCAATTTCCCGTATGTATTTTCCACTTTGCGCGTTTTATCGCAACGGGGCCGTGCCCATGATCAACATACAAAAATTGGAATCTTCCAAATTAAATAGTCGCACGCAAAGAACCCGAATATCGCGGGGAAACGCTCGAAAATTCTCGATTGCCCCCACGAAACATTTCCCGTTCAAAATTTCCATGTATCGCGCAAAGCTTTTCAATTAAATAGCCTGGCGTAGGGCACCCCAGCGAAAGAAGATACGCCCGATCGAAGTCCTAACCGCGATTGCAGCTAGTAGTTTATTATAACTCATTGTAATTGACAGTTGGAGCGTTCGAGGTGGAATTAAGCTCGAAATTAGGTCCGCGTAGTCGGATTTACACAGCGCTGAAGCACTTTTCGCGTAATTAGCGAACCCCGTGTAATTACCAAACGTGGTTTACTTTGCCGATGCTACGCGCGGCTGTCAGCAACGTTGGAACGCGCTCGATAACGTTCGCACCTATCTTTCCGTGATCGTGACCAATTAACGAGTGAAAAACTGAAGCGCCGTAAAATAAGCCCATAAATGTAGAAACGAACAACAGGAGGAATGGTAGTTTCACTGTCCGCGCTTCCATAAAAGGCTGTCGTTCCACGAAATCGTGCTGTCGAGCGACAGTAGATGCTGACGTGTTGTCCCACCAATGTTAACGTATCAATTTATTACACGACCATTCTGGAGCAACCGCCACACGACGGGAGTTGCCAACTTTCGATAGCTTGTTGAACACTTGTTAATCGCTGTTCTGCAACAACAGTCGTCTTTTGCCGATAAGCACGTGAGCTCGAAGGCCCTGGAACTATCGATGTTTCTGGAGGAGACTGCTGATGAGAGTACAACGAGATGGACGTGCGCGTTTTACGATCGTGAATTTCTCTCGGAGCACTCGAAACGCCATAACCCATCACCCGCTCGGCCAGCTCTTTTACATGCGTCGCGTTAAACAGATCGTTAAAACACAGGAGAATATAAACGCTATCCCGGGAAGCCCGTTTATTTCCGTCTTCGTTATCGAGCCCATACGTCCGACATTTTTGCCAACGCCGGTAATAATACACGGCATCGCTTTTCTAAACGTATTTATTGTCCGTACCTCCCCCATTTGTCTGCAACGATAAACATATTTCACCCCAATTAACGGAACAATATAAACACGCGCGACTCGCCGTTCACGGCCGTTTCGGTTAATTAATTAACAGGTGTATCCCGTCCAGCGAACTTTATACGTTTCGCTTTCTGTGTAGCAGTAAACATTTCATTATTACAACGGCGCAATGTGTTTTTCAGCTTCCGATTGAATCCTTCACAGGGAGATTGCAATTAGAACCAATCGCGGAGTTATTATCGTAACAGAAAATGGGTCGAGAACACGGTATAACTGATAAAGAAGAGACACTCAGAGGAACCATTGAAAAAGTGGAATAAAAGTTTGTAACGGATCATCAGACAAGAGCACGTGAATTTCACCGAAGCTTCTACTAAAGGCAATCAGAAAACGAACACGTCCGGAGTCCGCCGGTAATTCCTATAAATTGAGCGAACAGAAACAGCCCCTATTCTTCCCCGGAAGAGCCCTCTTCGAGGGAGCAGACGTTGCCACCACAAATCACGCGTTACCGCGAGAACCGGCCGGATATAACGAGCACCGATCGCGCCGACATTTGTCTGCGCGCGGTTACGATCCGTCGAGAGAGAAAAAAACATATAGATAATAAAAATCCCTCTATCTGGGAAGAACGATGCACTCGAGCGCGTTCTCGTCCCCAGCCATCCGTTCACCCTCGTCGAAATTTACGATACGGCCGCGACATTGCGCATAAAACCAACTTTAAACCGTTTGATCGCGCGGAAAGAGAGCTAGAGGGGAAGAGAGAGAAAGAGGGACGAGGGGGGTGGCTAGGGTTGGAGGGCTAGTGGGGAGCGTGGATGGAACAATGTCGGGGAGTAATGGCCGAGCTGTATACGCGCGATATTTCCCTTGTTTGTTTTCCATTACTCCGCGGAAGGCAGCTGTCCGACGGCTCTGGAATATGCGCGGCAATGATAAGAGGGCTGCACTGGGTATAATGGAAAATTGTGCCTTCGACTCGGCGACCCCTTTCATGCACTCGCGCAAAGGTTGCTCCCTCCGCTGGAAAAAAAGAGGCGACCACTCCGATAGCTGCGCTCCGTTCGGGGCTCCGGAGCGCTAGCCGATTTCCCGCGAGACCTCAAAATCGATGAGGAGCCCCTTTATTTCTTCTTACTTTGCTTCCTCCGGGCCGGGAAGAACAGACTGCTGGGCCGGCCTCGCGGGGGCTCGGGGATCCGGGGATGAGATTAAAGTGTCGGCTGCTCCTTAAAGCAATCACCCTACCCGACCCTTGATCGACGACGGTTTAAACGTTGGTAAACAAGGCACCGGGCGAGCGGAATTTGTTCCACGGCGCGTCGCCGTTATTTGGTTCGTCCTGGGGCTTCGTGAGACGAATCTAGATTCCTTGGCGCGATCGAAATGCAGGAGGTGCGGTGACGTTATGAACGTCATCGAGGGAATGAATGGGTCGCGCTTGTTGTTTCGCTGGAATTTGGCCAAAGCTGGTTGGGAGGGTGGTCCGAGGCAGTTAGAAATGAAATTTCGCTTGCTCCCAATGGGGAACTAATGAAGCATTGAAACGCTCGCTGGCCGATGTTATTCCACATTTCAATCTCTGACGAATCGTAATGTAAGCTTAGGTAGGAAGCTTTATTGTGCTAATAGTTCGGATGGCAACACTTTTACGGGGACACGTAGGTAATCTTTTTGTTTCTGTTTCTCTGTTTTCACTGCAAGCTGAGTTTCGTCTGGCCAAGAAAGTAGGAACAAAAGCTCCGCCACCGTGCTTTATAAAACTAAGGAATTATACTCACGAATTCGCGGCGGTGCGCTTAAGAAAGCGTAAATCACACGAATGGCCTTTCTGATCCGTGAAATATCGTATCCCTGGTTCCTTGCAAAGGACGCCATGGGTGGGCACGTAGCTGAAATTTATGTCCTGTTTTCAATTCCCGCCTACACCGCTGTAAAACTACTTTTGGTCACCGTTACTCATTTTTTCCTTTTTACGGGTCCCATGAAGTTAACGGTGGCTGAAGAATACGTGTAACAATTCTTATATCACCTTTTATGATTAGTGTAGGCAAGCAGATTTACTAATGCCCCTGTTATAAAATGCTCGCTTCTGTGGAGAATTTAGGATGCCCCGAATGTCAAGAAAAGATTGTGGGGAATGATAAGTATTCTATATAGAAGCGTTTTAGGAGAAAAAGCTATCGAAATATCGAGTGTCAGGGGGTTAGAGTAATTGCGTTCTATTTTCCAGGATAAACGTTCACATAGTATATTCCTGCAAGGATTTAAAGCTTTTACATAATCGCGTATGGTTAACCAGACGTACGGTTACGGTAAGACGGCGGCGAAGCCATGATACATTACCGTTTTCAACAGGACAAATGGAATTTATAGTAGCACTCGGCTAAAACCCATTTCCCTTGGATACCACGTTCGTTTCCGATAAAAGGAGGAAACTCCAAACGAGAGCACTCTTGCCCCTTCGGCCCTCCCTTTACAATGCATTCGTTGCGGTTGGGACTTAATGCATCGTATGCACTCGATGCATTCATTTGCGAAATTCACGGGGAGAAGTTTCTCCCTTTTTTCGTTTAGCCAGAGAGCCGTGTATTTTTCCTCGTGGAAAAGGGTTGCTCGATTCAAGGAATCTAGGGGATTACTTGTTACCGTCAATGAAATTTGCGTTCCCCCTTCTAGCATTACGGTTCTTTCTCCCTGTTTCGCGCGAGAATCTAAATTTACGCTCGGAAACATCGCCAAGGAGACGTTATAGTGCAACCTGTTCGTCGCTTAGGGATTTTACAGAAATCCAAGTTCGACTTCGACTTCGTAAAATCGTTTAAGAAAATTAATTGCGCTTTATTGATAATATTTAGTGAACAGGCGACGACGAACAAGAAATTTAAGGAACTTTTCCCATTGCTTTATCCTTGCACCAGAATGTGATCGCTATCAGAGGAAGCTGCTTAATCTTTGAATTCTTATAAACTATGTACATGCCAAGTGCAGGTGTACGCATACATGGCGATTCAGAGTCACGTATTGACCTACGGGTGTATCGCGTGAAGCTGTAACGGTGCAACAGGTAGAGTCAATATCGATTAATTGCGCAACATTCGAAAGTATCGCCTTGCCAGTCCGTGATTCTTCAACGTGAGCGTTGCGTTAATTGGCAACGAACGGTATACTGAAATTGCGCCGGAACAATTTTCATTTCCCCGAGAATCGCCAGCGGAAGAATATAATGGTCGTTTAATCATCGCGTTTGCGCATCTATCCGTGGAATGTTTATGAAGTTATGGATTCTGTTTGCTCGTTACATCGAGTTAACGGTTCACTGGAGTCATTGGGTTGGTAATTACAAAGAGATTATTAGCTTACAAGCAACTTTACGTTCGGTCTCTAAAATCATCCCCGACCAATGTAACTTAGCGAGGAAATTCCAAAGAAGATCCAGAGACCGACTACGAAATATAGGAAGTTAAACTTCACATGCTGGGTGTCAGAAGTTGGATGAAAGTTGGCAATCGAGTATCAGAGGCGAGACGTTGGATATGGAAAGTTGAAAATTCAGTGTCACATATTCATCGTGGATCACCCCAAGATCCTGACTCCCTCCTTTTACGACATGATTATGCGTCACTTGTTGGACCAGCCTCGTGCATCGTTCTCTTCCATCCTATGCTGTTAGCCGTTGCGCTACCCCAATGCTTGGCCCTAACGTCAGCGCTGGACAACTTCTGAAGACAGAGGCCACGTAGCGTGTGGAAAGCAGAGAGAAGATGAAATAGGAGGGTGGAGTCAGGGAGCAGAGGAGCGAGGGTGTAGTGTTGGGTGATTATAGTGGTGGGTGTAAAGGTACTACCGGGTATAGTGTTGGGTGACAGAGTGGAGAATGTAGGGTGACGAGGGTGTGGCGATGGGGTAGATCAGAGAGTTAGAGCGGAATTCAAAGTTACGTGTACGCTGGGCGATTGATGTCGATCGGGGAAGTTTGATGTTTGACGTTGAGGATTAAGTGTCTGATGCTTCACTTCCTAGATCACGTGCATTCAAACGAATTTTTGCGACAATATGATAATCCACCTTAATCGGCCTCGGTAGGCAAAAGAATACTTCAAGCAAACAGTGGGATAATCTGAAATTCCTCGGTGTCTTGTAATAATTTTCTACCAGTAGATGGATGTTAGGCCGTTTGAAGTCGCACATCGGGGTGCACGGTTCCGCGATGGCACGACGCCAGGATAACTGTTTACCGACCGCCGTTCTGCCTAAAGGCAAGTATGTCAATCGGCCGCTAATATTGGTCGGAAGCATGTACTGCGTGCACTTACACGGCCATAGTTGATCTCGAGTAAATGCTCTATCCTGTCAGTTATGCTGTCAAATTGGATCGCTCGCCGATGTAAGCTCTTGTACTATCCAGATAAACCTCCTGACTACCCCTCTGAACCCTCCTGCCCTCGGCCGTGATAGAGTGAGATCCATTTGACTGGGAGCTTATCAGTCGCTTGCTTCGCAGCTCCTCTTTTCCCGCTCTACTTTTTCCATCGGGGAGCCTTGCCAAGAGACGAAGCGTTTCAGTAATTCCCACTAAGGCGCTAACATTAACCGAAAAAAAGTGTCCTTTGTGCGCTGGTTGCATGGCCACCGAGCAAGAAGCGAATATACGACCGTTCGATTTTTCAGCCGACGCTCGACGCTCCTTTATGTCCCTCGGAGGATGAACGTGCCATAATATTTCTCCTAACGAGCATGTTTTGCAATATTCATACCGTCAGGACGATACACGGTATCAATATTCACTGCCGTTTGGGAAAATAGCAGACGGTGCTCCCAAAGGTACATTACGGGATCGCCGGGCTGAAATAATGCTGGACCCTTTGTGCCTGTCAGTCGTTAGACCGTCCCCTTCAAAATTGCGGTGCAACGTATCAGATTTCCTGCGATGCTGGTCCTACGTGCACGCAACGAAACGTTGAGCTTTCCTACGATCGCAAGGACGAAAGTATCGCGCGCACACTGCCGGCGTATTTTCACTTTACAAATATTACTCGGCAAACGCTGTGACAGGCGAGATTCCTGAACTTAATAACGAATAATGCGATCAACGTGACAAACGCGCGAGAACTTTGCCGTAAAACTTTTCCCCTGCGTTCCCCTTATGTTTCTCGCCCACTAAGGTTTTATTTTCGGTTTAAGAACCTCCATTCCCGCCGGCTCTATTTTTTCGACTAGCGGCCGCAAACGGAGCCGAACGTCAGGGATAAGCGTGATAACCTGGTCGTTCGTAAATTAGGAAAATTTGCCGCATTAAAACTTGCCGGTCGCGTTGCTCCCCGGCCATTCCCTCGCCCTCCGCCTGATGGTTGTTTCGCTGGGGTAGTTCGGGCCACGTTTGCCTCCTCTTCGAGGAGGTTAATCGCGCGTAACATTGCTCCTGTATATCACCGATCCCCACCCCTATAACCCTTTTACTCTCTATGCTTTTGCCGGTTCTTTTCTCCTTTTCGTAGCGCATTACGTCGGCGAACAATGGCGCATTGATTTTCTCGTTTTTGTTTTCGCCCCTCTCCATTGCACGTTGTGACGCTCTTAATGACACAGCCTCTCCACCCGTGGATCTCGCTTGAATAGTTTCTCGTGAACTGCCCCCTCTGCCGATCCGTATTCTAGCGACTGAGGCTATTTTTATGAATGTTTTCGTTTTTGCTAAAGATAGAATTTCCCACTATGTGTTATCTACCTCGCATCCAATTATTCCGTGTAAACTGCTCAGTATCGATTTAACGACGTATACGATTTCTAATGGCGAGCTGCTGGAAATCTTGTGTAAAGAGTTTCGAATGTATTATAATTTTAAAGGTTTGCATTTTCGACGGTACGGCTTTACTGTTCCCTTTCGATCTGCACCGCAATTCCGTGCAAGTGGATGCTCGTGCTACTTTGTTTAGCCCCCATATTTTTCTCGGCACACTCCATCCTCGCTATCCAACAGAAACGGCCGCTTTCGTTTAACCTTCACCCTTAAATTTCCGCCCTCACAATAGTGTCTGAACTTTGCTGTGGCGACACGAGTTACGACATCTCGTTACACCCCCGACAAAATATATATATACGACACTAGGAACGCCTCCTCGTGTAGCTTCTAAGCCATTTCCGACTTATGGTCGCCATTCACCGCGGCTACCAAACTTCTTTCCGTGCACTCTGTGTACTCTGGGTGACTCGAACGTTTCACAAAACATTGTTGCAGCTAATGATTTTAAGTAACCAATGACTGTTTAACATTTCGCAATGAATTCAACGTTTCCCGTAGTGTCAGCAGTCCTTTAATTACGAATTGTCCTATCGCTTGAAAAAGTAGTCATTCTGGCAAATAACAAATTTTGCAGGAAGAACTGAATTCTTACATTTCTATCGAAATATTTTCGTGGGGGGAATCGATACTGCTAGAATTTGTAGTGGTAGGTACTAAATCAATAGCACGGCTTTAATAAGCTTTTCACTGTTGGACCGTTTGCTCTGTAAATTTTCCTTTTCTGTTGCCCCTATCGTTCCCGCTTTCCTTCCGTCCCTTTCTCACTTCTTGCAGCCGGTGCTCCGCAACTTTCTGCCCGGCAGCCAGCTTCTCGAGAAATCCTTCTTGACCGATCCAGACAAGATACTGCGCGGAATAGAGCCAACAAGAACCAGACACGCCCCACGGTCCCAGACTTCCGGTGTTACAAGCAAAACGCACGGCTTCGGCAATTTGTCTGGGGGTGATTAATTAGTGCGGGTGTTTGCCGTGTTTCAGGGCCCTCGGAGGCAGTCCGCTCGCGGCAGGAATTTACGCGTAGCGGCCCGAATGAATATTTTATAGACTCGGCGCGTTAATATTGCCGTAGCGGGGATTATTATTAGCTCAGTTTGATGACAAATGGTAGCTTGTTTTTAATTCCTTCTTCTGTCCTTCATTCTTCTCAGCGTCTGTTTGAAGCACTGCTCCCTGAACAATACACTATTCATTACTGCCGAACATTTTCGCGGTTCTTAAGAGATAAACAATAAAATTGTCCGTCTGTAGCTCGTATTTTTAAGGAACTTCCTTGAAATTACCCTTTAACAACTATTCTGCTCCCTCGAAGAGACATTTCTGAGCAGTCCAACGTCTTTACAGTTTACGTTTGCACTGGCTAAAGCCGAGCAAAGGGGCAGTAGCCATCTGGACGTATATTAAGTCGGCGGAACCTCCCATCTCGTGAAATTTCGCGGGCGAACGTCGTGGCGCGTTACGGAGAAATAAAGTGAGATTTGTTGGGCTAGTTTAAGGTCCACCTACGCCACGTAAAGTCGTTACAGCGTGCTCAAATAGCACGTAGAAGGATACATCGAACCCCGAAATTTACGTTCCTCGCACCCGTTCTTCTCTCAACGCGTCGCCGTTTTTTTGCGGGAAAAACAAAGCTTCCTAATTATTAAATAATATTCGTCTGTGTCTGACATCTTTGTCGCGACGATTGGAGGAGCATGCGCGAGTTTCATTACGCAAGGGCAGCCACCGTGTGCTATTTATTCGATACCCGCTGAGGAGGATGCATTTGGACGATATACATGTGCGCACAGGTTCCCTTGACTCGCGTAATTCCCAAGCAAGGAGTGTTCCGCCTTGCAGGTTGCGCGGGGCCCGCTGCAGATGGAACTTAAGTCACCTATACGCGAGAGAACGGCGGTTTCATCCGACTTGATGGATGTGGCGTGCATCGTGAGGTCGCGGCTGGCTGCTACCTAGACCCAGCCGTCTCGTGGCTGACGTAGAATAGAAACGCCCGAGGAACCGGCCAAGCGAGAATCCACGCAACCGAAACCGAACGTGCGCCACCTCTTGCCGATATTAAACTGTTTCTATTTGACTAATAAGTTACGTTCGAGCATAGTAATCTTCCTCCTGGTCGTGAAAATTTCGCTCGGCAAATTTACTTATCGCGCGAATCCCCGGTACACAATTTCTCAGGCTAATTTGCCATTGAGTTCGATAGATTTCCTTCAGATTTCGTAGTATCTCGAGATTATTCCGTTTCCAGTAATCCCTCCTCTCTGAACGTTGTACCTACTTAGGTATTCGAAAGTATCTGTCTAAATCCGCATGTTCAGAAGTAAGCCAGGTAATGCGGGATGTTAAAGCAATTAGGTGGTGATTGGTAATAATCGGAGATCAACGTCTCGCCGAATTACGCGGCCGGAAGTAATTCGCGCGGACCGGGCAACGATAATGACGATCAGCGAATCTAAATCGCGTGATGAATTCGAGAGTGCTGGATCGCGACGGCGGCGAGAACGCAATTATTATTATACGGCTCTATCAATTCCGTTATCACCCATACGCTCGCGCCTATGTACTCTGCGTCGATGGATAGATGGATAGAATTTGGGAAACGATGGATAGATTTCGACCGGTGGTTTCAATCCGCTTCTGTGCAAATATTGACGGTACAGGGAATGTGATTGCGTCGAATCTATTGGCTTGTTCACGGGAGACTATCTTCGCCGAGCAGCGACTCGCGAAACGCTCTGTGGACGATATAATTATCTACGTTTGATGACGGCAATCGATTATCGTTGCCATGGCCGCGTAAACGCGAATGTCTGCGTTGAAAGACTCGGATGAATGGACGATGGAAATTTTCATCTTTACCACTCTTCCGTCTATCGTGCTTCTGCCAATATGTCCCTGCTACTCGCACGTCGGTTTCCAACAAATTTTCATTCGAATGTAGTGATCGTAGTCCATCGATGGAGGCGCATTGTGATCGTTCGTTAAATCCGCAGGGCCGCCGGATAGAATTGTCGTCTGCGTGTTGGTTCGTTAAAATTTGGGCACAATGGCCCGTGCCGTCATTAAATTTTTCGATCCGATGGAGGTATAAAATTTGGAAATTCGGTGGCTAGCTTCGGTTACGTTCCTGTGCTAATATTGACGGTGGAGGCGATGCAATTGAACTCGATGAATCCAAACCCATGACAGAGAATACAGACCGCATAATTAACGGGAGGTGTCTAGCAATCAGCAATTATCGTTCCTTCGTGCGAATATCTCCAATGGTGCACTACTTAGTTTTTCGTATTATCCTTGATTCATAAAACAAACCTTCTAAAATCACGTTACCTAGCTGGTAATCGATGGAATGTTGAGGAATTCTGCATTTTAAACTCACTAAACACTTTCGCTGAATTTTCTAAGGGCTAGGCGTTTCTCGAACCGTGCCAACTCAGGAGATAATTGTGCTGATAGATTACGTTCTACTTGGTCTTTGGAGGGGGAGTGAATTTGTCTGGGAAGTTGGAAGATATGTAGATTGAAACGTCAGACACGGGAAAAGCGTTAGTAGGAAGATCGGTGGAACTCTGAAACTCAAATGGTGATTCCATTTCGCTTATACGCCAATATTGACAGCGTTTCATTTACCTTATGGAGGAACCAGAGCTCGTGCATCTTTGTTACTCAAACGGCAGACACCCAGAGTAGATTTTTGGTTCGGTTAGTTTCGTGCTTCTGGAAACGGCCGCAGAAACTTTGACATCTGTCGCGCCGTAATCTCTAATCTTTTGTCTCTTGACAATACCTTTATCAAAGTATCTATATCTCGAACGATTTCTAGCTGTTAATTGAAGAAAAATTCCTGTATCTCACCCCACCAAAAACCAAGCAGAATCAGGCAACGGAATGCTGAAGCCGTCTTAAAATAAACGACCCTCGAACACGGTTTCATTTCGTTGCAATTGTGACGAATGTCTCTCAATATGTACCTTTCGCTCGGGCTATACAGTGGAATACCAATAAAAGCGAGCCGGCGAGCTTCCGTGTGAGTCCGCGCGTGTATCGAAGGGGGGGGCGTAAATTTCAAAAACGTTTGTCACCGGGACAACCGGGGCGACGTTCCTCGTTGAACATGAAAAATAGCACCGCCTCGAAGGAGACACCGCTCCTCTTTACGTCGGCTGCAGCGTTTCAGAGTGCAACGACACGGAGGTCGTAACTTTCTTTTGTCGGCTCGTGATACACTTCGTCCTCTGGCCCGCGACGAAAGACAAAACGTGTAATGTATAAGTAATAGTCAGCTCAGTCCCGGTGAACACTTCGGAGGGATGTTGAGGAAGAAATAGGGTTGCCGCAAACAACCCTGTGCAGTGATGTCAGTGAGGCGCGGTTAGCTGACGAGATTGAATTTCGATATTTTTTGGAAACATTTAGGGTGCCATAACAACCAGCCACATATTATTAGTTTCATAATGTATGTCTGTTCGCAAACAGAATAATATTGTAGATTGATAACGTAGACGGTAATGGTTTTGGTGGAACGGTAGAATTATACTGGGATAGAGGCTAACCGGTTGATGGTATTATTTATTGAAACTAATTGGTAAATGGTATTGAATGCTTGTTAATTTAATCGGCGATACTTTTTGGATAAATAATATAAAATTTATGCATTTTCATTCGCGTTTCGTTCGCGAATCTGAACCACCATTCTTCAGGCTTCTAAAAAAAATGAGAATCCTAAAGCAAACGTCTGTGTCAAGAAATCACACAGTTTTCTACAAGAATTAATCATTAAAGGTTCATTATACCCGTGTCTCACAAGGGATGTTAGGCAACCTGCAAATTCAGAAAATGATGCAACTTTGTGTGCAAGTGGAGTAGTTCGTGTGTAAGATAAAGCTATTTTTTCTTTGCTTAAAAAAGTGCAGAATTTTCTTTTTTGTGGAATATCTCGAGAACGGTGAGAGATATTGAAAAGAACTATGAACACAAGTTGCATTTGTTTTTATATCTACGAAAGTGCGTAAAAATAATTAACTGCACAAAATCACGTAAGCAGATTGCAATAATCGTTCAGCCGAAAAGAAAACACTTACCATGAAAAAGACCACAAAAGAAGGAACACAGTAAAGGTTTATCTTCAATCTTGCCCGCGTTTCGCGGCACTTTCGTTTGATAGTCTGGCAGAGAGCGTCGGCAAACACTATTCAGCCTGAATGCAAGGGAGATTCTTATCTTATCGAATCATCTCGGTCCCTAAACTGGGAAATTGGACACGCGCGCGTAAATTTCCTTTCATTTCCCTCCGCTATACTTTTGCGCGTTTGCGTTCAGAAATTTAACAAAGCCCCCCCTCGTTCACGCGCAAAGGTACCTACAAGCTCGTTCTCCCTTTTCCCATCTTTCATTCCCTCCTATCATCCGAAGAAGATCCACTTGACTCTGTTCGTTAGCTTGTTCTCGCAGCGCACACGATAGCTCCTCTCAACAACAAATAATTCACTTACAGCAACATTCGTCCGTGCCAAGGGTATCCGATCTTATTCTTGGCAAACCCTCCAGGGCTCCCCGCCCCCCGTCTCTAATCGATATAAATCGTATCACGGATCCCGGCCTAAAAGCTTCGTACAACACTGGAAAAGCAGGAGTTCGTGAGAAATTAACGGGACTGAGGTAACAGAGGTGCTTCTAACGACTACGCAATAAAAGGAAGTCCGAAATGGAATAATTAACGTGATTCTGTCACCATGATTAAATAAAAGGTGGAGGATATTAATTATTGAAATGAAGATTCTTCGTTAGCATATCGAGACGCGTTTTAAACGAACCGGGCCATCCCCGTTGAATTTTTATCCGACCCCGATTTTAATACGCGTTTAATATATTCCCAGGCAGAATGGACGGCCAGAATTTTTCTCCCCGTTGGAAATCTCGCGCGGATGCAAATTTCTCGGCGAAACCCGTAAATTGCAAATTAGGAATATGGTTGATTCTCCGCCGTAGAAGGCGAGTCGTCCATGGCGACGGGCAGAGGAAGATACAATCAAAGTTTTAGAAAGGTGATTTCCCCTCCGAGGTAGCTATAGGCTGCGGAGGCGGCGGAGGAATTATTTTCACGGGGAAGTTTGCTTTATCGGGAGTTACGTTGCCCGTCGCCATCTCTTACTTTCCTGTTCGGTCGGGCCGCTTCCACTCGTCGCCCTCTTCACCTTCTCCTGGTCTCTCGTCGAGCCTTCACCCAGGGGATTCATTAGAACCTGAGGAACCTCCGTTCGTTACCGGGAATCTCCTTCCCGTTGTTTTTCGTACTTTCCTTTCGCCTCTCTATTTGGTTCGTATTTCTCTTTTTTTCACCCCCTCCTCCTCGTCGGCGGCGTCGAAACGCGCGCGCAAGATAAACTGATATCTCGCTACCGGTTCGCAGCCTCGGAACGGAGCCGGGGATTGTTTTATTCGTCCGAGGCAGTCGAAGAGAAAGGTGCGGCTGCAATTAAGCGGTGACTACAATCCAGGGGAATAATAATTATTTCTTTTTCGATGGGAGATCCGGTCTTCTAACGGCCGCCGATGGTATTGTTATCCGGGAACTATTCTCGCTAAATAAAACGGCCGCGACGATGCAAACCTTCACAATTAAGCTGCAGAATTGTGCAGGTCTTTAAGGAAATTACATTTAAAGACACCTTTGCAGATTCCTCGAAATAGTATACTTCAGATGACTTATACGCTTGTGATCATCTGGGAGGTTCTTAGAAATCTTTCTTAAAGGCACTACCCGGTCAAATCGCGCGAATACATAGGTGACGTTTATGATTTTTTCTAGAATAAAGTACACAATGTAAGGGTCTAAAAGTGTTTGCATTTTATCCTGCTATAAATGTAGAGTATATAAAAGAAATTATTTCATTTTTACCCACTCCTGCCTCTGATATGCATCGCATGCTGCGTCGTTGTAAAATATGGGCCTGGACTATCGCCATGATAACTCGAGATTGGATCATCCAAGATCAGAAAACGAAAGAAATTCCTTAATTACACATGTGTGGTTATCGCGCTACGCTCTCTCATTGTTAAGAAATAATTAGACGATGCTTGCCACAGGCTTAAACGATAGGATCCCGAAAAATGTTCTTTTTTTGCACAAAAGTGACCGTAAAAAAATTGGAATGAATGAAAATTCACAATAGAGGGTAACGCGGGAGCGAGAGTAATTACGAATAGAACACGTTTGAATTTTTAGATTCGGTCAAGAATTGCATTTGTTACAGTGGCGATAATGCGCGAAAAATTGTTTCGAGAAAAGCGTACTTAAAGAATGACACCGAACGCGTTCGTCGAGTGGCGAGGAATTGTTTATTCTCATTAAAAGAAACATTTATTATTTTTTTAGTTCATTAAATGTATTATTAATTAAAAGAGAAATCACATTTCTATCTATTATACCTGCGTCATAACTGCCTGTAAAATCTGTACCGTCTGGAATTTCGTTCTAAATTTTTTGCTGGTCGTTCTTGAGATGTTGTTGGATGAAAATATGCAGAAATGAATGTTTATGTGAAGTGCCCTGAAATTAGTTCAATTGTAAAACTAGTAACGTGCACCTTTCACACATTCCTCTAACGTCCTCTGTGCCCTCAAATTCGACACTGTATTCAACCCACTACTAAGCTGAAAATCTGGTAATTCAAAGTCCAAATAATGATCATGGGTCATCGAGCACAATTCCTTCGGCCTCGCCGATGGCAAACATTTCGTTCAATATTCGTTGAAACGGGTGGATTTCGAGTTTCACGTGACACGTTCCCGCGCGAGAGCCCGTTGATTCCCGTTGCAAATTCAACATTTACAATTCCGCAATGAAAATTCGGAATCACGCGGAGGAATATAGAGGAAGCGGGCTGGGGCGTTCATCGCCAGGATCACTTTGCCAGCGTCGGAATTTAATGCCGAGCCTTAATTTTCCCTCTTTTGTTTACCGCCGCGTCGTTAAACTTTCATTTTATAACAATGGCCAGTGGCGTGCTGAGACAGTGGGGCCGACCCCGAGAATTGCTACTGATGTACGACCGGTTATGGCCTGAATAGAATTGCATTTATTTAACGCCGCGTCGCCGCCCCCGCGCTCCCTCGCATAAATATGCATTAATTGTTCGAACCGATACGACCGAAAGGGTCTACAAAATGCAATTTATTCTTCGCCACGGAATCCCTCGCTTTAATAGCGAACCATCGAGCGTTATTGAACCTTATCGTTTTCGAACGAGAATGTTTCACAGTTAAGCTTAACGCTGAGCTGCCGTCTGCGCGCGGGCTATTCCATTTTCAATAATTTGCGCAAACATTTCCGTTCCAATGAAATGTACACTGCGTTCCTCTCGTGGCCGTTCTGAGTATCCATTTCCCATGATTTCGAGTGGGTAATGATTCAGCAACACCGATCTGGTTTCCAAATTCTCATCGAACGAGGCGAACTTTCTGCGAACGTCACTGGCCGACGGCCGCGGATGCTGAATTGAGTGTATTTGAAATTTCCGTGATTCTACGAAAACTTTCTCGCCCCCTCCTCGACTTCTCTATAAAAAAAGAGCTGATACCGCATCGAGAATCGAAACGTAATTTCATCGCGAAGGGCCGCGACAGAAGTTGCGGCCCTAGGAAAGCGAACTCGACTAAGGTCAAAAGTTTTATGCTTTCAGAAGCTCGAATACCGTGGCTCGTACCGCCCTCCGTTCAACTTCCATTCGTCGGATCGCGAGCGGCCGATTATTACTGAATTTAAGATTCGCGTTAATTGTTCGGCCATTCCGTACTCCTCGAGGGCTGCGAATGAGCCCGTTCGAACCAGTTCAGGAGATTTTAAATTTAGACCGTGATTCTGCAGCAGCAAACTTGCCTGGGGAAAAAATGAAAAAATTCCCCGATAAAATTCTCGCAAAATGAGAGAATTTCCCAGTTCCAGGCTATAGCGATGGTAGCTCTCCCGTCGTTCGTCGATGAATTTCCTGAGAATCTGATCGTTGAAACGGCGTACGATATTTCGTTGAATCGGCGCGGTCCACAGCGATATGAAATGCACGATGGGAGGAATTTATAGACAAAATTAATCTCGCTGCCAAGATCGAATGTCCGATGAAAAATTGAACATCTCGGGTGCTTTTTTTATCAACGTCACGATATATTATCGGTGTTTATACGCGTTCGCGTGCTCGCCCCGCAGCTTCGTAAATTAAACGCGACGGAAACGGCGTCGTTTCGACTATCGACGTGTCGCATCCATGATGTACCATGGTTGATGACGTGAAACCCTAATAATATTTCGTTTATTGGCATTAATCCCTTTTACGATAACTCCGTCGCACTTGTAAAAATGGTAAAAAAATCAGATGAAAACACTTGGGTTATTTTATAAAATTGGTGAAGTCGAGTTGGTTGGATATTTACCTTGATTTTCTATTTTCTACCTCTTTAAATTGCCTCGTATTCTCACAATATTCTCTTCATATTTATGTTACAAGGACCAAATGCATCCACTATTTGTCAAGGGGTAGAAAAGAGCATTCAGAAAATTTGATTTCTCGGATTACTTACTCCGAGACGTTTCGGTCGTGAATATTTATGAATCCGCTCGAGATCAAAGTCGATACGCCAGATCGCAATGGCAAATACGGCTTCCGTTAATTCTTGGATAAGCATAAATTTTCATGCAAATGTGCGAGACGTGAGAACACAAACTGGCACTGGATACATCTCTTTATACGCGTATAACGGGAATTAAACGCGATAAACGATCGTTGTGAATACATTTATAAGCATTAAATTTCTATAATATTTCCATATGTACTTCTTCAATCATGCAGAAATGTATGTTGCTAAAGAAATATGAAAATGGTAATACGTATCAGAGCATTTCTGTCTGTTCAAGATCCTGCTACTTTTGAAGCCCGTATAACGAGAAGAAAAATTTCGCACAATGGGGTCCGTTAGATATAACGATGTCCATTTTATTCGTACAAAATGAGCAAATAGGGGCGTCAGGTTTTTCCCCTCGAGTTTTCATATTGCCTCGGCTGGAAGCTGCTTCCTCCGTACACCCGTACGCTTCGACCTTTTCCTTATCAGCGCATTCTTGTTCGTCTTTCCATTCATTTCTGGAGCATGACATACTGCGAGGCACGTAGAAGGGGCACGGGACAAGAGAGTCTAGGATCAGAACGAAAATTTCATAAACTCGACGATATAACGCACTGTCAGCGTTTTATAAAATGAACGCCGACATGCCGTGACGCGCTGTTCATCCTAAAATTCCGTGTCACTCATCCGCGAGACGTTCGAAATGTTGTTCTCTTTTTGCGTTGGCGTACTGAATAGGTATGCTAATTGAGAAATAAATAATACTCTTTCTACCAGGAAAATATTTAAAAAAAAACGCAGTTATTTGTGTTAGGAAATGATTCGACGAAAAATATGTGTTCCAAGGTAGAAGGGGATTTGAATATTCGAGAGCGAACAAATGGTACCGTCCTACTCAGACAAGATCTGCTTTCGCAGACGGTTACCATTGCTCGCGTGCTTATCTTCGACTTATCCGTGATGAATGCGATTCCAAAAGCGGGACGTGCCGCTACGAAAACTTGGCCAGGCTGTCAAAACAATTCGCAACCGGGCAAAATATAGCTTCTTGACTTTGCTGCTTAGAAGAGCACTCCATAGAATTCTCGTATAATTGCTTCTTAAATCAAACTCTCTACTAGAAGAACACCGTCCCAGTTTTATGACTATTGTTACTTTTACTTCGCGATGACTGAGCTCTTGAACACGGTTAATACTGCGAGGCCCCTCGGATAGTTCATGAAAATACGCGAAGTCGTCGTAGGAATCATAGATGACTGGGGGAAAATAATGACACGCTTTTAATATAAATAATAACATATTTATTAAAACTATACTTAATCTACTCTCTTCGACGCTTAAAAGTCATCTCTGTTCTGCTCTCGATCACCCCCGCACTTTTCAAGATCACACGTGGCATGAGCATACCCCCACATTCGCCGAAAATTTCCACGTGCATTCCAAGAATCCTTCTCGCATGCAATCGACGCCCAAACCTAAACAGGCGCTCGATATCTGCTTCGTTCCAAGCGCTCGTTCCAAGCGCCAAACAGTCCATTCACTCGGAGATACGTTTTTGAACGCGCAAAGGTTTTTCGCACCCACATTATTGATCCACGAATGCACTGTGGATTTAGGTTCACCATGGTCGGTAATTAGTCCGCTCGAGCCGTCACCCTCGTGGTTCCAGAGGGCTTAATCGCACAACATGCTGCTTAAATCTTGCACAGTATTCACCGCGCTGCCGGGTTAACCCTCGGCAACTAAACGTTGAATCTGTCAACGCGGAGAGCTTATGGCCAGCACTCGGATCCTTTCAAGTTATCGGCACACTCGACTGTTCGTGGTTACGCTGCAGCTTATTCCGACTGGCTGGTTGTTTTAAAGGGATCTGGTCAGCTTAAAACACCGCTCCCCATTTGGCTCTCGCAACTTTGCTCTTCGTATTCCCGCCAAAATCGCGCGCTCCTTTCCACCCGAAATTCCGCCCCTTCGGGGTGTATGAATAGCCAGCAGTATTTTTCGAATCCTGAGCTCCATTCAATTTACCCAATACGGCTAGCTGCTAGAGCCCCGGAAGCATCGTAATCCACTAAACGAAGCTCGTTTCAGTGTGCCGCGAAGTAACTCCCGCCAACTCGCCAACTCACGGGCGATTTCACTCGTAACGAGCGCCTCGTATAATCGTCGCCCGCGGTCTATCGACAAAGCGAGTGAAAAATTCCCGCGCCGATGATACATGCGACTTTTCTGCTGAACTCTCCTCGACAGTTACCGTCGACTGACGCAACGCATAGACGTAAGCGTATTGAAACAAGATAGAGGTTAACCGCGAGAGCTTGATTTGTGTCTCTGGGAAAACACTGAACCGGAAGCAAATTTTATGTATTCACCTCATATACCATCGTGACGATACAATATAGAATATTGACACAGGGTGTATTGTATGGGATGTACCATTACCGTTTCCTAAAGTATAAAAGTGACTTTTTAGGGATGTATACGCAATTTCGTATGATTAATCTTCTTTCGATTGTATTCTTTCCAAAGGGGTGGTAATGAAACTGCACGTTCCTTAATGTACGCATAGGTTTTCCTACGCATTTAACTTCTATTATCATGGGAGCATGAATGAGTGTGTTTGTTGAAAAGCAGTTAGTACTTTGTCTGACTGCGCACGGAGCGTTGCTACTTCGGCTGGATACATATGGAGAGTTCCACTTCCACGTATGCACGAGCCGTCCTCTACTATGTCTGGTCACCTACGAACCATATTCTATTTTCTCGTTGTACATATATTCATACCAGCCATTCTCACGTACGCATCATCAAGTACCTTGGTTAAGTAACAAACTATTATTATTACTTCTAAGATGATTAACACTCTCGTAATACTTCCCTCCTAATTTTATTCAGTTTTTACTTAGAGCAACGCCATTACTCATTGCCAGTCCCAATATCCAGCGTCGCCTCGTGTATCCACGTTTTTTCTCCGGAAAATATATAGAACGCACTCCGCCTAAATTATTCTCGAATAAAACGTATCCGAAATACCTGTAGCCGGGCCATCTATTTCGCTATGATAAATCCAGATTTTACAATCCGGTGGCGTAGTCGCATCGGTCATATTTCAGTGTCTTGCCGCGCCCGCTGCCGACAGAAATATTTGGCAGCGCGGCAGCCTGCAATGGATGCCAGATATGCGTGGTTTAATCCAAGCCGGAGTCGTTTCGATGTTCGTTCATCGATTTCGTTCCGATGTACGTGTTGTGTTACATCAACGGCTGCGACCAGCCAGCCATTGGTTGCTCCATTCTACCGCCTGGGCCAAAACTCTGCTGCGCCCGCGGATGCATCGGTTTAATATGTTCGATCCTGGAATTCAGATACGTTCTATGATACGCGCGTTGCATTGTAAGCAGCGGGTTAAACGACCCCTGATTGTTGAAATAGTTTCTGTAACTAAACGAGGGAATAATAGTTATTGTTAGTCCAGTTTACGTTGCGGATTGCAATGGAGAATAAAGTAACAGTTATTTGCGAAATTCTGCTGCCACAAAGTGAAACATGCACAAACGGTGAGTTAGTATTTGCTCAACATCGCCAGCCAGTTACGCCGGAGAAGCAGGTATTCCAGCTTTAGTTCTATTTTTCAACGACCAAAGAGCACTACGCTCCCTGGCAGTTTCATGATTCAAATGTGGCTTTATTTATTATTCACGAATGCTGTGAAAAATTCAGTGCGCGCCCACGAGTTTATGGTTTGTGAATTTTCACAGCTTTACATTCGCTCCTTTTCTTTAATTTCTCATAGGGCTTGGCGAATTAATGCAACGCCGAGCAGCGTTCCGTGCGCGCGCCCTGTGTGCACGCGGTTCAAAACGGCGAACTCGGAGCGATTGATCTATAAAATTTGCAAATGCACACTTTCCAGGGAACGTGTAACGGGCTTGGCGAAATAAATTAGATATAACATTTGAACGTGACTTGAAAACATTTTATAGTATCAAGGTGGAAATCCACGATGAGACAAAAATATTGTGTCTCGCATGTGACTTTAATCTCATGAGACAATTATTTCACGATATGGTTCCACTAATGGATGAATTTTGATTTTTTCATGAATCTAGACTCTCATGAGACAATTTTCATGATATTTTTTCAAAATTCTCGTCTCTCACGGCTGTTTCCATTATTTACATTTAGTTGCTGCTGAGATTTTTGTCTTATGATTTTAATTTCTCGTCTCCCTTTTCTTCGTGCCATCCTCTGAGAAGGTAAACATTATGTACTACATATATAGAAACGAGGATATTCTGTATTCAGCGTGTCCCAAATTGAATTGCCGACCCTGTTTCAAGGAGTAACGGAATCTTCCTAACAAATTACCTAATCCTCTTAGGTATTGAAAGTCAAAACGGCAGCAGAATCGTTTCGATAAAGCCCTTTGACATTTATTGCCACGGATGCTTCATGCGCAGCGCTGCTGGCACCGTACATCGTTGGCATTCCACACAGAGCAAGCCAGGAGCACACACGTCAGAGCGCTGCTTCCGCTCAATATAGAAGTTGCAAGTGCTTTGAGGCCGTAGCGGGCCAAAAGGTTCGAAGTTGGGACGGCGCCACAAAGAATGATAGGATTCGAAGAGGAGAGTAAACGTCGCGTATGAAAACAAGAAAGTCATCCGAAATAGAGAGAAGCAAGGGGGCAGAGAAGTCAATATTTACAAAATTATCAAAGTGCTTTCAGCCAGCTACCACACCTTCCTGGTAAGCAGAGAAACGTAACAGTGAGTTAACAGGAATGATGAAGTTCAAGATAGCAGATAGACCGTGAGAAATCTGCACGCCTCTGCAACTCGTATTTCTTTTCCACCGACTTGGTAATGAGCTCGTTCCAGGCATTCCTCTCTGCGTCTTCCGCATATCGCAGAGGTGTACAGACAAGAAGCCGAGGTTAGAGAGCCGAAGGAGGTACAGAAGGGAAGTCTAACGATGCGAGGAAACAAATATGTACTAAGGGCTAGAGCAATCGAAGGAGAAAACAGGAAGCTTGACGACGGGGGATGTAAGAAAAGCAAGACGTGGAGACAGAGACGGGGATGTGGAGAGTGGTGTTCAGAATGCACTTACCGTGACCTCTTCGCTATATCCGGTCACGTGCCGCTGCGTGACTTCCTTTCATCGGCTTACAAAGGGGCGAGCATCGACTGGGGGTTGGCAGCCGTGCCTGTACACGCTTGTCCCGCGAACCCACGACAACGACTTCGCCCCCGACCCGTTATATTGCGCCGGTTCACTCGCTGGCGGTTGCTGGCCTCAATCTCCAGCCTATATCGCTGGCCCCAGCATCCCCCACGGCGATCGATGAACCCATAAACCTGTCCTGTTCCGTTGCCACTTCGGAAGAGTATATATTGTGATCGTTACGCTGGATATTCACGAGCACTCAAACCTGCCCCCTTGGAACCGCGTTACTTCAAATTCTAAATCCCCCCCCTCTCCTTTTAACTAAAAGCCCGCAGATCTCCCCCGTCTCACCTTTGATCGAGCAATCGATCTTTAATAGCGCTTGACAGGACTTAGTAGCCACCGATCAAGGGAGTCACGAGATTATCTCAAGGGTCGCAAGTTCGGGCAAGTTCGAGCACTTGTTGGAACAGTTGAAACAGATCAACATACCTACAGGGATGGTTTTCGAGGGGAAGAATACTTCGAGTGATTTAAGCAGAGAATCGGGGGATTGGGGAGGAATGCTTTCCCCGATTGGATCCTCCTTTTATATATTCTAATGTTGGAGGAATTGACGTGAATCACGAGGGATTACATCTTTGATCTTTGTAGGAAGGTTGGATTTTTTACAAGTTTACTGGAGAGTAATCTCGACGTTGAGGGAGGTTAGTATTCGATTTGCTGGGTTATAACGAGGTTCTTGGCTTCCACTACGGTCTATGGGACCATAAACCTGTCATGTCCCATTCTATCCCAGGCTTCCGTTCCGGCTTTAGTTATAGGAATATATTATGATCCTCGCAGCGACGGGAGCGATCAATAAAATAATATCGATAGGCGTTTTAAGCGAAATTCGTTGGCATACCTCTCCAACCGTTTCTCGTAACGAAATTCAATATCTGATCGTGCACGTAGTTAATTTGTAATATAAACTTCGACGCATTCGTGACACCAGCGATTCTCTATCGCGAACGCTATTGGCGACGCCGCAATAAGGGGTCGAGGCTTCATTAAAATTCCCCCAGGAAACGAGTAATTGAATCTTTTAAGACGCAGTGGAAGCAACATCGCCTGTAAATAGGAGTTTTAGCACTGGGCAATCAGCGGAGATTACTTGGACTCGTAATTTTCCCTGGATTACGGTAGAAGCTTGCGATTAGTTGGCCGACAATCGTAATTTAGATCGATGCTCTCTTGGTGTTATTGAGACCGACGTTCCGTGAATTAATTACGCCTTCCGACCGAGCTAGTTATTCGACACTAATTAACTTTTCTGCCCGCATACCTCGCTTCGTACGCATCGCTTTAAATCTGCCAGCTGTGCAGCATACAGGGATCCATAGATCCAATGAATATGCTATTGATCGAGGGATGATTACCCTCTGACCTTAATGAAACACGTGGGCAGGACGGGGAGCTATAGAAACGTGCGCGTTGGGGAGGAGAAGTTTGGGCTCAGTGAGTGCTGGGCTTAATAAAAGCATGCATAAATATCCAAGAGCTAATACCGCCGTGGAGCAACCAGCTGGTGGTTGATAATGAGGTCGTTATTTTACGGTCTTCGGTAAACGAGTGTGTGTGCTCTGCGCCGGGGTGGTGCAGCGCCTCGGCGCATCTATACTTTCCGCTTTTCCAGGTTTTCTCTCTTAAGCCTCGGTAATAACTTACAGGGGCGATGGGGTGCGTCTCGTTCCACGCCTCTCTGCGTTCGCTCTTGATATTATTTCCCGTCGTCTTGATGTAATTACTGCGCCGCTTCGCGCGCGTCCCGCGTGTACACGTTGGAAGAAACGCGGTACGCGGTAATTGCGAACCAGCCGCGGCCGTATCTCCGCGGAAATTCCTGTCGAAAATCCTGGCCGTGACGGGCGAGACTCGTAAACGATCGAATCGCTTACGAAAAGGTAGCTCGACTGGCGAAAAATGGTTCTGCGGATAGTCTGGCGACGGGCGCGAAGAAATATTACCCGATTTATAGAGCGATGACCACTCAGAAAGTTAATTGTATTGTTACCGCTCCCGTAGAAACACTCGAAGCTCTTCCGGCTCGTAGCCGATACACATTTATCCGGCGAGAATGGCACAGAACGGTTGGTGGGAGTTATCGCAGTTTACGCAACAACCTTTCTCAAGAACACTGAACAAGGAGCAATGGCAACGATTTAAAACCCCTCACCTCTGGAACACCCACCTCGGGGAAGTATTCCATCCCATCAAGTTCACGCGCAGTGCGCCCTTTCGCGATAAAAGCGTTACGTTCTTGGCGGCATCGAATGACCCCCGGACCTATCCGATGA
Organism: Andrena haemorrhoa; assembly: GCA_910592295.1. Taxonomy (NCBI): domain Eukaryota; kingdom Metazoa; phylum Arthropoda; class Insecta; order Hymenoptera; family Andrenidae; genus Andrena; species Andrena haemorrhoa. Next base: position 12,186,002 of record OU342943.1, read on the forward strand.
AATTAGTTTCAGGAGGGTATCCGTGGTGGTCGCCGGGCCATAAAGCCGTGTGCACCACTGCCGGGATTATCGACGTGTCGCGCTGCGAAGAGTGTCGCCGTTCGATACGCAGGTTACGCTTCCTCGGAGGGAGCGAACAGGGTGTCTATTAACATTACAGCGCGCCAGTGAATCCTCTGCCACGGTAGTGGCCTTTCATCGGAAATAAAAGGGGCCGAGCACCAAAAGAGGATGACTTACGGGGCACTCACGGCTAATGCTCTCCCTTTTTAATTCCCTCTACGTATATTGAAACAGCGGAGTGACTATAAATTTTGGGCAACCGGGGACTGCGGTGTCGTTATGAATCCATCTCGCGCGACCTTCCGCAATGGAATTTTAAACGAACCCTCGTTCGACCGTTTACAACGGCAACATTAGCAAACCTAGCGCTCCTGGCACTCCTCCCGATCCTTTGGCTGTCAAAGGATTACGAGGTTTCGTGATAACGACACGGGATAGGATTTTCAATGCGCTTTCTTGCCGGGACAATCGGCGTGTAAGAAAATTATCGGTATAAAAGGCGGTACAATGGAATCTCATTTTCGGGCGGCTGAATGGGCCGCGGAAAAAAGGCGTATCGGGGATACGTATGGTCTTTTGCAACACATAAACCGGCATAAAGGTAGTGGCCCATCGTAAAGGGACCGAATCCGCCCGCGAAACCTTTCCAATTCTCCCCGCGCTCTCGGTCGAAGAATATAGAAGAGGGTAAACCCCCTCATTCTATCCTCACAGAAACGGCGGAAAATCTTCGATAGCGAGAACGGCGCGAAAATCTCGACGGAAGCATCGTTGGGGCGAATCGTTCTCGACCAATCAGCGTCTTCTGGGGCGGGATATGTGCAATTTTTGTCGAAGAATAATTCTGAAACACCGTTTCCGGAGAATCTTGCGGGATCCCTCGTTACCATAGGATGGGGAACATTTTATTGAGGAACATTAAATTGAAGTGGCCGGGAATCGGGGAACTTCGCCATTTTCGCGAACACCGAGTCTCGTATTCTTAAAGGAACCATTGGTTTATAGACGAAAGATGCATAAACCGTAGTCAGCCATCTCCAAAATTTAGATTCGTTTAGTCATTTGTGCTGGTAATTATGAAAGTGTAAGGGTAAGTCATAAATTTTTTGTTTTGAGATATTTCGATTGCTGCGTTTGGGCATATTAAAAAATATTTTTCCATTATTGAACAAAATGTTTTACAACATGTTCTTCTAATGTCAAAATTATCTATCACGGTAAAGTTTTATGAGGAACTTGTACGAAAATGTGTTTTTTGAACCTTCGGATGCCTCCCAAATTCCAAAAGTGCTCAAATGTAGTTTTTTATCTTCACAAACATTTTTTCGAACAACAGCATTTTTTATTTTCAATTACTTTGCCACTAACAACTTTACCATTTTTCGTAATGTATTCTTTACCACTACTTCTCCTAATTTTTCTCATATTTTCAGCGTGATTAATTATATATCGCGTTTTCTATCTTCTTTCTTTTCTTGCCCCACATTTAAGGTTAACACATAATACAAAAATATGTAATTACAAAAATATGTATTTCCTCACAAATTACGTACGGAGAACAAATGGCGTACACCACTATCGGATTGAAATGAACGTGAAACTTTTGCGGCTCATTACGAAAGTGCACACTATCATGTTATTGCTTACTCGACGGCTATTTTGCAGCAATTCTTTCATAATATTGAAATATAAATCAATATAACATAAAAGAGAAATCTCAATTTTTCGAGTTTTCTCACTTACACCCCTTTCATAATCACCGGTACATTTATACAGATTTCTATACAGTCACTAATCAGGCGTCTAGGACACTTTCGATTTGAATTATAATCCCTGTCTGCAGATTCGGACGAGGAGATTATAATTTCCACCGCTAGAATTACGTGTAATCGATGAATTTTATCTGCAACAACACTGGGACATTAATTATGCAGCGAAATGATACATCCAGTAGAATTGGTTGGTCCCCGGCCAACCGACAATCGCGGAATCAGCAAACGCAATTTGCCAATAGTTGAAACGAACGTTATGCTCCGATTCGATTTATAATCCTCGTTTCGACCGAGCAACGCTGGGTAGAGCGAAAAAATTGGAGGAACGCAGGCGAATGAATCGGGTCAAATCATAGCAGTGAATAGAAAACAAACCGAAGGAAATGGAGCAATAAGAAACGTCTTCGTCTTCCATGTTGCTGACGAGACGCTAAGAAGCTCCGGACCCGTACAGTTCCCCACTTATTGGACCAAATAAGAAAGCCAATAACCGATGGGGAAGTACTACATTGGACGTTATTAAGGGAAAAGTATTTACTTAGGCATATCTGGCCGGCTTGTGGAGATATCTTTCACAGAGCTTGCTTTTAAAAGTATCATTTTCATTATAAAGTCGATCGTTAAATTCCGCTCTAGTACCGTTTCAAATAAAAGCACAGATTCTCCTAAGTAGTAGCATTAAATTCAATTATGATACTCAATTTGTAGACATCTCTGAACCTATTTTCGAAGCGAGTAGACAATGTGAACTTAGAGTGACATGATGTAACGATGCTTCTTGCACTGTGCCTACAGGTGTCACAAACTTTCCACCATCGCTACATTTCTTCAAATAGGGAGGCTCTCCTCGTGCCTTATGCAAAGTTTGCCAGATAATGCTTAAGGGATGTTCCGATCTCGAGTCCATAAAAATAGGTGATCGTTAGGAATTAATTAAAGAAAAATTACTACATAAGATTTAATGGGACTTTTTGCATTGTATTAAGGATGTCTTAAACTATAGAAATATATTCATTGTCTTAAACTATAGAAATATATATATTCCATTTAAAACGGTGGAACTTGTAGCAACTAAACCATTGGTCTAAAATAAAAAGCAATGCCAGATTATTAAAGAGCATGAAACTCCCTAGTGGATATACCATTAAAAATGACAAAAAATGACATTTTTTGAAAATCAAACGATACTTGAAGTTTGAAATCAGATACACGTAATCTAGACAGTTCAGAAACTTCGTGGACTGTTAGCAATGTTTTAAGATCCACCTAGACCGGTTGACGATCCACTAATTCCTTTATCGTAAATAAATAAACAATACGTTTGTTTGCGCCGCGACTGCATAAGGCTGGACGGCGTAGGATGGAGTTTTCGAGTGATCGAGGTGGATATACGCGTTCATAGCCTTCGGGGAAAAGGAGTACGTGCCTCGGAGCCGCAATGGCACGGACCGGAAGTATCCGTTTTCAATCCGTGGAGGAGTCTTCGACGATGCTCCGTGCCACCTACGACCGCGCGGGAGTGAACAGAGGATCGAAGGGGTGACGGGTACCGGTTGGGGGGAGGGTTCTATCAAAAAGCGGAATCGCTTTACGGTACCGCGTATCCGCGTATTCGATCATCGTCCCAGAATCGGTGGAGCGTCTTTTCACCAGCTCCTGGATTCATACCTTGGCTTAGATGTACGCTGCCAGAGATTTTATTACCAGGGCACCTCGGTGCACCCAAGGCTGCATTTTCGACCTTGATGGCTTCCCATTGATTGTTATCGAGTGGCTTCTTCGAGCAAAGCATATAGGACAGGAGGAAATTAGAATAACCTGCCAGACATCGATGATGAGCTGTAGGATAATATTTTAAAATATCGCCTAAATTCGACGTTATAACATTCTGTGATTATTGTTACCTTGTACCATCGCTTTGCAGTAAACACACAGTTATTTCAGTCAGACGTCGAGGTAATGGCTATTGCCTCTTATAATACTCTGTCGTGAAACCCGAAACAGCTCGTTAATATGTTACAGCTTCACAGAATTCCAATCCAAGTGACCCTTTGAATGCTACCGTCTATAACTATCATCCCTATTTCGCAGGTCCTATCATCACAGACCGTTCCCAGTCCCAAATCTTCGTTTCCACTGTACCCTGAAAGCAGAGCGTCACATAGGTACCTAATTGGACTGTGGAGGATTTTCATCCGTACTATGATTGCGCGATATGACTTATGAATGAAATTTTACTTTGAGATTTAAGGAAATTTCGACACCCGGGACGTATCCGATCGTTAAAATTGTCAGTACTTATTCCAACGTGGAAGCTTGGGTATCTCTCGCTCATTTCGCAGTTTCCATAAATTATAATACTAAGGCTGATAACGGTTAGAGGACTCGATGCCGAGGCAAACTCGACAGTCGAGTGGTGGAAACACCCAAACGTCAGGGGACCATCGACACGATTCAACGTAGACGCGAATCTTCGACGTAATAGTACGGAACACTGCTAACCAGGGGATACTGACGCTTTGCGGTCAGACGAGGTGACTAGACGCACGTCAGCTGCTAGTAGTTACGGTTAAACCGCCATCGGACAGGAATATTGTGCAAACAGGAACACTTTGGTTGAAACTTCCACGAGGGTCGCGTTAATATTATCGAAATTCGAGGCTGAACATCTACACTGAGTATCTACCCATCCAACCAGACGATATTTAACACCTAGATGTCAACTTGACTGTGGGACTTAATTTAATAAGAGGATTTCTACTGGAGCTTTAATTAGTGGCTTCAAGTGATTAACCAGATGGATGGACACGATTTCCGAAGATTTATTTATATTCGTACGTGAAACGGAAACAAGAGGAACCATACACGTTCGAGGGCAGTTTGAATTTCGATGGAAGCCTAAAGAGGGAACGGCCGTATTGTTTTCTGCGCGAGCTCGCCCTGAAATTTATCTTCGTGAAAGTTCCCTGCCTTGCGTTCCCTTCATTTCGATGCGGCCCAAAGAGTTCCTCGATCTCGAGATTTCAAGCACACACAGAGAGCAGCACGTAGCGTGGAACGTTTACCAAAGACTCGAGACTCCGTCTCATCTTTGGATAAACGAACTCGACGCACAAGTGGGTTTCGAATCCGTCTATTCTGCCCCGACTATATATACACGATATATACGAGATCACGCGTGCCTTTCTTCCGACGCCGACGGCGAAGGAAAGCCTCTCGAAGTTACTCGCCGAAAATAATCAGCGAAATAGAGGCGGCGAGCGTGGCTGAGAAGGGTTCCTCTCCTGTAATGAAAACCAACTCGTGCCTTTGTGCGACGAGGAAATAATAACGTAAAAATAAACGAGCTGGAAAGGAAAGTTGCATTCCATTATTACTTTGAACGATTATTAAACACGAGGCACCACGAAATTCTGACGAACTGCGCGTTGTAATTGCCGTGGGATGCAAACAGTACCCGGTATGCGAAAACGCGCCACGCAACTGCCGAACAAATTTTTTAACGCAGCTACCCCGTTGCCTCGCGAATGGAGAGGCGATGCAAAATTGATGTAGCATTTCGTAAACGTCGGGGAGAGGAAAAAAGTACCTCAGCAGGGCAGACGGAACTCATTTCACCGCGGCCGCGCCGTATTTTCTTTCAATTTGCACGGGCTGGTGAGCGGGATTCAAATATATTGCTGTCACGTCTATTTTCTCGAGGGCACGCGCGTAAAATCAAAATATGTCGGGCGCAAGAATCGCACCACCGCTCCTCCCGTGGACGTCGCCGCTCCCCTTAAACCCAGCCAGCCGCTTGTCAAACACGTAACCCGCGTTTCCACGTCCCGATCGTTTAACCGTTTTCCTCGAACGACAGCCCCGAGCGGAAAGTGGTCTTTCGTTTACATTCCCGCCCTCCGCCGCGAGAAATCGATCCCTAACCCTTTATTTTTCCGACAATCCCCCCTTATCGGTCGCCGCAGGAGAAAAGATCTTTTCCAGGTCGCGGTTTTTCCATCCCTTAACGAGGATTTCGCGGCGAAATTCAGCTGGGGCTTAAACTACGATAAGGGGAACAAATTATATTTGAGGATGCGGTACAGTTGATGAGAGCTAGCAGCGTCCAAAAATATAACTTCTCTAAATACTCACAGTATCCATTCTCCCTCGAAATCCTCCAAAAACTAAACAAAAGAAACTTTCACCACGCACTAATTATCTTTCATACTAATCACCACACGTGTGTAGGTATATACTACCTACTTACTAACACATAGCGTTGGCTCAGCCCGATCCAAGCATCGCTGGAAATCCAGTTGCCCGCCCCATTTCGACCGAAATAATTCAGTCACGCTTCGTCGCAGCAAGCTCTCCCTCCCGTGCTATTTGCCAGTGGAACGAGACGTCGTATTGATAGAATCCGACATTACGCTGGCTCGGGATGGAAGGAAGAAAAACAAATCGCGGGAGAGTTGTTTTGCCTGACGCAGTGGAGCACGGGTACAAGTTCTTCGCACGTTGAATGGTAACGCGGGGGTAATGGGGTGGCGAGGGGCGGCGTCGGGGATGCGCGCACAGGGTGAAACAAACGCGTCGACCGACGACGATAGCGGCGATAGTGCATATTTAATAAAGAGCACGGCGTAGGTAGGCCGGCTGGAGGAAAAGTGGCGCGGGATGTTAAACACACCTGCGCATCGAAAGTTCGTCATGAATAATTCCGTTTGGTTCGTTTAACGCGGTCGCGGCGCGCCCGCTCGTTCTCCCTTCCGTGCGCCGTCGGAACTTCCGTCAGGTCTCTCGTTCCCGAACGATAATTGACTTTGCGTCTCACTGGCTCTCTATTTATTTGCACGTCCTCCAGTCGCCCGGCTGTACACCGCCGTGGGCGTGCGGGGGTGGTCGGTCGGGAGCGAGATCGAACGCGGCGCTAAACGCCGGTTGGAAAGCGAGAAAGACAGGGGGAACAAGCAGCCGGGCGAAGTTTAAATTGCGGCCAGGGATCGAGTTAAGGCTTAATGGCTAATTGATCCAGAAATTAAATCTTTCCCTCGTTTGCACGCCAACGCCCGCGGATGTATTGGCGGGTCCCGGGGCGCGTCGCTGTGCCACGGATTGTCAGGTTGAATACTCGTTTTGCTTGCGGATGATGAAATGCCTGAACTCTGTTGCCTATCGAATTCCGCGTGCTTTGGAAATCGAGGTCTGCGGTGCTGCCACGGCGAAGATTTAATTGCCCGGGGGCCTTCGACGCGACCGCGCCAGTGGAAGATGTCGACCATTGGTCAGACAGGCTTGTATGCATTCGTTCCATGCGGCTGGCACTGAGCAGCGATACATACTTTAGTATGAAACGCAGAATTTGTCGGGAGCATATATCGTTTCCTCGTCGACAGGGCGTATTCAGATGTCTTCAGATCGTATGATTATTGCAGGGTGGTCCAGCCTTTCCGGTCAACCAGACTCTGTTGAACATTTATCGCCGCGGGTCGGCCAGTTCCGAGGCTCCGGACCATGTAGACGAAGCTCAGGTTTGTAGATCTACAGATAATGTGTGAGAACTGCTTCTGATCCGTCTCCTGCATAGATACTCCGAAACGCTTCGAAATGAACTGAAAATACTAACGCTCTACTCCAAAAGATCAATATGCTGACAATTTTCGTTTGCGATGTAACTTTTCCTACAGTGTAATTTCAGTGGGTAACTCTATGTCGCTCACAATAATTTTGAAGAGTTTTAAACCATACCTAATACTAACATTACTAAGGAAAATGCAGCTTCTTTCTTTGCTGATTAACATGTACCTCGAAGAGTTAATATTGATAGTTCCGACCGCGATGCTTGGATGGCAATATAGAGATCTGTCAGATCCCTGCAGATCTTCGTTATTATTGGAAGGATTCCTATTTTACCGACAAGTTTATCCATGTAATCCCTGTGCTGAAAAGAGCTGCGTAAGCTTGTCGGTAATTTAGCAGCCACCGATAGCTCCGTATCGACTAGACACAAGTCAGTAGACTAATTTCAGGCGACTAACATTCAAAACCATGTCGGAAGGACTACTAGTAGTTGGCGTTATTATACGGATGCCCCCATAATGACACGTCCAGAGGCTGCATCCTTTCCGAAACGACAAAAACAGAAATTAATCTGTTTTGCATCAGGGGTAAACTATAATTTTCCAGCTCTCTGGCTTTCTCCGCGCCCCTTTTCGTTTCCTCATTTCCGTGGCGAGCAAAGCGGAAAAAAGGGATGCGTTTTATCCTGGCTCGGAGATACGGACTGCTGTTATCTTTCTGCTTCTTTCTTCGCCAAATCCGCAGTGTCTTAGAGCCATACGAAATGGAATCTATTGTGCGACGATAGTCCTGGCGGTTTCGTTTCGAAACAGAGGGATTCTCCTTCCTCCGACCGTCGGGGAAATTCACCGAAACGTGTTGGTCATTCTCAAAACAAAAGGGATATCCCTAAGAATGAAAGCAATTTAGCGTAGCCTTTTGAACTGTTTAATTCCGTGTTGCAAACGTCCCGTAATTGATATTCACATCAGCTTTACACGCTCTTCCCGTTCGATTATATGGAAACGCGCCTCACAAAGTCGACAATTGCACGGATAATCAAGGTTGACTTGCTTGCCGCGGGATAATTTGTAAATCATACCAGAAATCAACGCGCCGGTATTATCGATACCGTTTCGCGGCTTTCGTGTTTGCAAATGAAGTGCAGAAACTGCGGTCACGCCGGTTATAACGCATTCTATTTGATTTAGCCGACCTGATAAGCCTGCCAAAATACGTAAGCTGTTTGTTATTTAATCCGTCCGGACAGCATGCTTTAAACGGCAATAATTGCGAAGAAGTGCGTGAGCCGATTAAAGTCGATTATTTGACAAATACGAAATATTATTTGCAATCACGATGGTCTTTACTAACAGTGATAATAAAGTCTTGTGTGAGAAGCGTAAATCCCGAATCTGGTTGCTCCTGTTTGGTACCTATAAGTTTATGACACGTTAGGTGGGAGTAATTAGATTGAAGTACATACTTCCTAGAAAAAAGTTAGTCAGGAGTATTGAATCGGATTTGAATATTTGGAACCCTGCAACGATCAATCAGAAGTTCATCATTTCACATAGAACGTACATACATACGTACCACCAATTCGATGAACTAACGAACGGTCACTATTCAAGAATTACATTCGAGCGAATCTGTTAGTGGGATAATAGAAACGTTTCGAGCGTGCAGATTATAAATAACCACTGATATACAGCGGTGCACTTGTACATACACCAGTGAACAACGAGGCTGCCATTCGCCCGGCGTGAAGTTTAATTAAGCGGCTGGTTAATCAGACCAGTGCGTAAATTTTCCGCGAAATTTCCCCGCGAAGACAATCTCGCCATGCATCGATCTCCAGCCCAGCGACGTCTCCATTGTCTGAAATTTATAACCGGCGAGAATTGCGCGTTTCTGGTATCAATCGTCAAGCATATTGAGCAAGTTCCTTCGGACCGCGTAAAATGCAGTGGACAGACATTTCGCGAAAGCTGACATCGAGGACGGATTGTGAAGAAGACCTTATCTCGTTGGCACGCGAAGATCGCAAAGTGCACAACTGACACAGATTACGACAGCCTTTGGCTTAAAACTCGGCTGGAACTGTTCTGGCTGGTGAAATGCGCAGGCTTTTAAGTGTTCTCTAAAGCAAGAGTGAGAATGATAGGTCAGCGCAAGGGGCTATGAAATTGTTTTCAGTGAGTGATCAGATTCGACGGCCCAGTGTTTGGAGACTGCTGGTCTCGTACAAAAAATTCGTAGTAGAAAAGAAAGTCTGACAAAAATATGAGAACGGAGAAAGATCTGGCTTAGATGAATTCGTACGGATCGTAAGTTCGTCGCAGGATGCGAAGAAAAAAGAGGAAAGCCTACGTTTTGAATGTGTTTGTTCTTGTCACGATTAGTTGGCAGTAGAGTCTCGGAACACGTGCGAAAATACGGCTGTTTACGATTCCGGGGGGGATCGTTCGAACGCGGCGCGTTCGCCAAACATCGCCGCTGTGTTCGATGGAAAGAAGCGTGTCGGAATTAGACCACGACGCCTTGGTAGGAGCGTCGGAACGTGGCCGACCACCAACGTCGAGACGGTCTTACGACAGTACCGACGCTGACGTCCATCCCTTCGAGGTCGAAGCTCGACCTCTCCCTGACACCCACAATTTCACTGCACGCTCACCCTTGCTGAGCAACCGGTCGCGAGTGTTCTTCTCCTAACGATTTCGCCTTCGCTGCCTCGAAACGATGACTTCGTTGCACACGGAAACAGTTTTCAACAAGTTAGTGGCCTTATAAAGCGTGTGCACCGAGTCTAGTGAACTTTGCGAGAGATCAACAACTTCGAAGAGGATACAAAGTATCGTGAATCGGGAAGCCAGTGTCGGAGAGTTTTCGACAGTGTGATTTAACGATGACGTGCGGCATTGAATGTATCGAAACGTAGTACACTCGAGACAGATTCCTTGGACTCCCCACGGAATCGTGTTACTCCAGGGTCGTTTTCCACGGAGCCGAGGAAAATCGATGGGACGCGGAAACACGTGGACTGCGTGGCTGAGCCGAAAAAGGGGAACTATTAATTGACGCGAATAGTCGACCTTGCCAGACCCTTCTGCTTTTCTCGGAAGGCTCGCGTCGGAATCGGTTGTTCCACGGGCCTGAGATAAAACAAACGCGCGGGAAATAGTTCCCCGAAGCCGGCAGACCGAAGGAAAATAATCTTGCGAACAGAACCGTCATCCTGCTTGCCGGTGCAAACAATCGTTTACGTTCTTCCTCGAGCAACACGGTTCCAGTTAATCTGAGCTAGTCTGCCGTCGGATGTCTCGGGTTTCGTGGAACAGAGAGCGGAATGGAATTCGTTTCTCCCGCGAATCGCGGTTCGGGCGCGTGAAGGACGGGTGTTCAAAGACGGAAGCAAGGAGCGCGACGTAATTCCGCGTTCCGGTCGTGTAACGCGTTTGTAGCGAGAAACCACTTTTACACGTCGCGTCCGTGACTCCCGCGCGTAAACAATCTTCACGGCGCTGCTTGATATTCTTGGAAATCCGTAAACGTTTTGGCCGCTTTGAAGTTCTTCTTTCTGGGCCGGTGGCACGCGCGAACCTCCATTAGGCGGGAGCAGGACGATTAAACATTGTCTTATCCTCGCGCCAAGTTGAAAATAGGGTCGAACGTAGGCGGAAGTGCCGATATTTCCTTGGGCTGGCGGATTCTTGGCGAAAGGCTGCATAAATACACGACACTTTTCTTCCGCTTAGCGTCGGGCTTTCAACGGCGTCGACGTCTCCCCAGCCCCTGCCTTTAAATTTCATTCTTCAACTTCTTTATCTCGCGCGAAGCGTTCCCCGGGAACGTTCGAGGAATTACTGCCACTGTTCCCATCTTCAACTCGAGCTTTCGTCCCGCGGCAACTTTTTTATTGCCCGGCTCAATCGTGCCGGGTTTCATCCTCGGTTTTTCCTCACATCGATCGGGATTCTCCTCGATTACCTCTGTCATTGCTTGTTCCATCGTCCGTTCACGCGATCCTCTGCGGAGCAGGGCTTCCAAATAACGATCGGACATCGATATTTATTAGGGAAATCAATTGAATGAAGGAGGAAGAGGAAAAAAGGACGCGCACAGGCGTTTCTGATTCTTTCGTGAACTTGCGACGCGCTGATAGCCTGGAAGAGTGATAGTTTCGGAAGAAGGTTGCCAGATTTTCCGAGGTGATCCATTGAGAGTGCACGATAGGACTGCTTCCGGACGGGAAACGGTGACTGGAAGAAAATTGCACGTTCGCGCGCGACAGCTGCTAGACCCGACGATTTATTTTGTATCGGGGAAACGTTTCCGTGAAGTTCGAGGGTCACGCCGGTTCTCCGAGAGATGTAAATGCATGAAGTGAAACGTCTGAGGGGAAAATTGGCGTGTGACGGTTAGAAGAGCAATTTTCCAGTGGAAGCTCTTGAACGGAGGAATCCAAATTGGCCCAAGTTGGAACTTTCGGAGAAAATTGAATAAACTAAAAATAAATTAAATAGTGTTCTACCAGAAAGTGCTCTAACGAAAAATTAAGCTGACCTTGGATTTTTATGAAATATACCTTACAAACGCACTGTAGGTACTATATCGTCGTTGCACCGGTACAAAAAAATCTAATATTCCCGTCAACCGTCGTTGAAAGGACACGTGAATAGTGAATCGAAGTGAATATCGAACTCGGTCGAACTTCAACACGGCGGAACAATGATCGACTGGGTGTCTATCGTGCGTCATTCACGGCGACGTTTCAGCGACTATATGTACGGGGTGCCTGTTAAAGTCCACAAACGAAGAACAAAGAGAGCCTGTCGGTCTATAGAGCACGGTAATCGTAACGTACCACGGCACGATTCGAAACGATCGAACGATCTTTGCGGATGCTGCTGGAATCACGTGAGTTCCTTGCTTTCAAACGTGATAATTTCGTTAGCGTTCAATTTAGCTGTATTCAGTGTAATTCAAAGTTATCGCAATTACGGATCTCTGCATTAATTAATAATAGAAACATGATCGCGAACGGTAATGGCGTATCATTTACAGAAACACGAAAAGGTCAACGTTAATACAGTTTCCTATATATTTAACTGTAACTCAGTCATCGTCCCGTTTCGTTCACAAAAAATGCTCGCAAAATTTCGACGAATTCTATTAAAAGACGCCATAATTGGTGTTGACATAAGTGTGGACGCTTTCACTGCCCTCTGCTGCCCCAACGTGTTCAATATTCCTCCTAATGCTGCACATATAGTACTTAGACACTGGTGATTTTATTATCAGGACGGGAAGAAAACATGGTGGACGCGCGCGTTCAGCGAAATCGATGTTCGCAGATGAAATTCGTGCTGTCGTATATTCTCGCGCAGCCGAGGGCGACGTTTCGAATGGAAGGGTTTCAATAAACGTTCCCCTTCCCGATGGTTGATACAGCCGACGTACCTCGACAGACCCCCTCGGTATCCAGAAGACCCGCGCGGTCGCGATAATGAAATGAAATCCGGGATTCCGAGAGATTAGCCGTTGAAAGTCGGCCTGTCGCCGATATCGAAACCTGATGGCGACGTGCGCATCCTCCGGTGCCGAGGGCAGCCAGTCGAAACGGTGCTCGACGCTGGTGTACATCCCACTCTCGATCGATTTCTTCTGGTTCACCGACGGCGACGGCCGCGCGACATGATCTTCTTGAACGTACCGAAAGTCGGGCCGAGCGAGGTCTGCCTCTTGAAGGTGCAAACTGATACAGATACGACACGCGCGAAACCGTGCTGTAAATGGAAAGTCACTCCGACAAGGGTACATATAATGTTATCTGAAATAATGCAGCTTCAATGATCTGCTGGGATCCCCCGATTGCCGTCAGTTTAGTTTCCGTACCGGCAGACGTACATAATATGTACGTAGTGCAGTAAATGGTGCTTTAGGCTTCGTAGGAATACGGGGCACGTGGTTTATTCATTATGTCGTTAAGAGTGGATTCGTTGAATGGTGGGAATCTGTGGTTGCAGAAAACGCGATTCACCGGTGGAGTGGAGGAACAATTGCCACCCCCGCCGTCGCCACCCCAATTGAAAGAGACTGGACAATTGGACGGAGTATCTAGACCGAATTCAGTCGAACGTGTCCTTCACCCTGATGGTAGCCAGCACATCCTGACTAGTCATGAGACGCTTACTAAGGTAAGATTTAATGGTTTCTTTTGATTGATGCGTAGGAGGACATTTTAAACAGCAAATTCATGGCAACAAGATGTAAAATCAGCGATATACAGTACTGGAAATATTTATTGCGTCACTCGTATATTTAGCGTGTGTTCACTCGCACCTTGTTTAGTATTAAGTAGTAGTGCACGATTGCTGACTAGGCATACAGTGCCCGATATCTTGGTTACAATAAATTGTTTCATAGCACGTGGATTTGGGGGTGATGTAATAAATATTTCCAGTGCTGCAAGTCTGACTTTGTTATATTGACGATTTTCATTGCAAACAATTACCTACTCTTCAATATACTCGGATCATGTTAAATTAAATCTTCCAGCATGTATGTGTTGATGCACACGTATAACCCCGCGACGCATGCTCAGGAAGATCCCGAACGCTCGCCATCTATTCCATTCTCTAGCAAACAGCGAAAATTGATGAGAACATCAGCAGAGCTTTGCTCCGTGCTACCCTTACCGACTGCTTCGAATAAAAATCAATAGAACCCTTGCAACGCTCAAGTATAAAATAAACGTACTACCGAAGAATTTCACTAACCCTAATACTCCTCAGACAGATCAGTACGGTTTAATTAATCGACCACTCCTCGAAATTTAAAAGAAACGTGAAACTCTGGTGAATCAAAAGCCCATCGAGCTTCGATATTCAAATTCACCCTCTGCCTACCCCTTACCATCCTTCTCCTCCTATCAATCTACTACAAACTGCTCCTTGTAATACCGTTTCACGTTAAAATTACAAGTGGCACCTCGAAATTACAATTTTCGAGCAAAAGCTACCGACCACTTTCAACCCCTAAATCGATTCCGACCGCCCTCTACGAGATGGCGTCCAAAGAGCCATCTGTTTCCCCGTACATCTATCCGATGGCGCCATGGTAGCAGCCCTGATAAGGGAGCGTGCTGCGTTATCGCGTGGATGTCCCGAGGAGAGCACGTGGGCGATGCAGTTCGACCGCGACTTCGTAGCTCGTCGGCTCCAAGCCGGATCAGGACGACTCGCCGGAAGTTCTACGACCAAGTGCCCGTGTGCGTCGCAGTTGCGGTGAAGCAAACAAAATCGACCGGAAATAGGGAACGTCTGCCGTTAATGAGTCTCGAGGGACGACCTTGGGTCGGCATGACAAATTGAATGCCACATTATTGATCTCTTTCTGCGACGACGGTCGACTTGGCGTGCATAGTGCGAACGTAATGATGTTCCTTGCCACGCGTGATCAATCGACGAGCCGAGGAGCCACGCTCATAGATACGTTTCATTTATTACCGGCCGGCGCGTAGACACAACTCACCCTAGTCCGGCTGTTTTGATAGTAACCCGTCACAGCCAAGTTTTCAAGTGGGACGAGTGTTTACCTTCCACTTTGGTTTGTATGATGAATTTCTATGGTTATGTGCTAGCTAGAGGAAGCATCATTTTTTGTAACATGCTTGGAGTAGGATTGATATCGCCAGGGGGGTGACACACACGCTGTAGTGAATCATGGAGAATTACTGAAATGATTCATGAATCGATATCTCCGCGAGCTTATTGTTTCGCGTGGTTTGTTATGACGGAGGGAATGATCGATAGCCATCGTGCGGGAGTAGCAAGGTAGAGATCACAATAATAATTCTGTTCACGAGTTCTCCGTTTATATTTATCACTACAGTGCCACAGCGTATACGCAGTATCATGGGCTTTTATAATGAAATCTTTTATTATTATTGTTATATATCGATTAGCGGGACAGAACCCAATGAATACTGTTATTCTCTTTTTCAACTCGCGTAACAAGTTAACATTACAGAGACCAATAAGTAGGGGAGACCGGGGCTAGTAAATTTTTAACATACCTAATTTTTATTGATTTATTGCATACCAAAAGTTGACAGATTTACTTAGGTATACAGGCTTATTTAAAAAAAAAAGAAAACCGTAAATTATTCACCGACAAGAATTCATAAATAGTCAAAACAAATATATTGACTTGCCACCGATATTTTTAGATTTATTATTTTCACTGATACAACACGCGAGTTTCTGTCAAGCCGACACATTAAATAGCGAGCTATAGTCATTCATACGCTTTAACATCGCGAATCAAAGCACAATTTATTCTATAATACCACAATTAGAGGGAATTAGTCCACTAGCTCCGGTCTCCGCTATAGAATTCTAGTTAGAGCTTGTAAAGGAAGCAATATACTTATTTCCCTATATCAGTTCCAATGTCCGCATTATTTATAAATCAAAGCACATAACTACATTCTCTATAAATTATTTGGTCGTTCAAGTTCTACACGTCGGGTGGAATACCAAGGACGATATGTTCCCACGTTACAATCGTTTTCCTGCCGCGATGCGAACCGTATTTTTCGCGGCGGATATATTCCGCTTCTGGCCGACTTCGCCTTTTCTTCCCCCGTAGCTCCTAGTGATTTATTACAACGTTTTTACCTTCGTACGTGGAATCAATCTTCAGCCATTCGAGGCTGTGTCACCCACGGCTGAAAAATTCCGCGACCGACCTGGAACGAGAGAAGCTGCGGAGAACCATCGCGGTGGTAGAATAGGGTGGCCGTTTTGTTCGATATCAGGCTCTGTTTCAACTTGTCCTCCTCCTTTGTACGCGAATGCCTGTCGAGCGAATTTTGCGATGCAAGGGAAGATTCCTCCATTTAAGCTAGAATTATTCTTGCAAAACGTAATTGGTCTAATAAACCCGAAACGGATTCGATTAACCGATACCTCGGAGTGCATCCCGAGGCGAGTTGCGCCTAGTTTCTGCTGTCTGAAATCCTTTAAGTTGGGTCGAAGAGGTCGAAGGGAAACTCTCTGGTGCAGCTGATGGAATGGACTTAGGAGGACTCAGCTGGAAGGGGATATTCGGTCCAATCGAACAGATTCGTGGCACACTCTGTTTCTCCTCCGCGATTCTGCTAGGCGTGTGCTCTTTAAGGTGACCCAGATAACGTCTAATACTATTTTATTTCCTACGGCATCTTGTTCTATCCGATCCTTTTGTTACACCGCGAAACCGCTCGGGACTCCATCATTTTTCTATGTCAAATAAGTACCCGGGCTGCTGAGTCCCACGTTAATTACCCGTTCATCTTACTTCCCGCGTAAATTCCTTAATTAACTCCCGTTCAATGTAATAGAGCACAGTTTCACGAAGACAGAATTTTATTAAGCGATGGAGCGGAAGCGAATTGGACAGACCGGGTCGTAACGCACGGTCTAATAAACAACCGCGCAGCAAGTGTCTAATTAACGATAAATCTTCATCGTTATCGCCGAGCAATTAGCTAAATTACCAAGGAGCACGTAGTCGTGCAGCCTGGTTTCGTTTATAAAATATTATAATTGAAGGGGCCGATTCCCTGCACGCGAGATTAGATCAGCGGGCGCGCATGATTTCGGATGGACCGTTTAATCGGGTCCTGATAAACCGGGCCGCGTATCTGACGACAGCTCAGCGGTTATTATTGCGTCCTGCGCTCGTATCGCTTCCACCCACGTAGCCGAAATTTTGGCACGACGCGCCACCGTGCACCGAAATGAAATTCTCTCTTGCCGTTTGATAATCCCATGCGAAAGCTGCGACCGTCACCTTGCGTCACCCTTTTCTCTGCGTGCCTCCTGCAAACGGTTATACCGGGGTCTCGTGGTAATTTCGATCCGGTGACATGCACCCGGTGGCGTCTATTCTCCGTTCTCTCGGTGCACACACGCGAGCGCACATTCCATATCGCGTTATGCTGTCCGTCCACGCGCCTCTCGTGCTCTCTTACTTTACTCTTATTGCACGTGTAGGTATACAGGAACGTCACGCTCGGACCCTGTCATCGATGGTAAATAACCCACACGTACTCTCGCGCCCGCGCATAAATTGCACGCTCCCACACGTAACCGCGGCGCGACTGCGTTTAACGGGCGCGAGAGGAACATGCACGTAGTAGCTAGCCTCGAGATGCAATCGTAAAACGTGGCTCGCCCGTTAATGCACCCGATGCATATCGCCGACACGCATACACTCTGCAAATGCACCAACTGTGCACACGACCGCGTAGAAGCTCGATCGCCTTCTGTTCTTCTAATTGTCGATCGCTAGCGATCTTCGGAGGCGTACGGTGCTAAAATTATGCGGTAGTAATCGCGAGCTGCTGATCGCGAAGACAAACACATGGCCTTCCCCCTTCACGCTGTTAATTACTCGACGATCAAGACGAGGAATTGCCCAGTTCCTCTTGTAAAAGGCAGCAAGCTTTTTCCAATATTATCATTCGAATTCAAGTCTCAGGAGTAGGTAATTAGGGTTGAAATTATCGAGAAGACTGAAATACCTCGATTTATCGATCCGCTTCACTTTTCGCCTTCTTCGTCTGAAGATTCAGCTTCAGAATTGTTCCCCGTTATTTGACTAAAATCCAGATTCCGTGGATTAACATTCTGTCGCGATTCGATCACGCTTTCGACACTGACTGCACCGTTTCAAGCATTTCATCCTAGCGGGGAGCTCGGGTGGCGTTCCGCGATTTAATTGGCAAGCGTGCCTCGCAACGTTTCAACTTCTAATCTAATCACGATTTGCTCGGGATCACGAATTACCGTCGTGCCGGCAACAAGCCTCGATTTGGCTTCATGGGGAAAATCTACGACGCAGACGTGACTGCAAGCATAACGGGAGTACCTTCTAAAGCTTCTGTTTCTCCTCTAGACGTCGCAGATCAATCTGGGATTCGGTTGATCTTCGAAGTCGAGTGCTGTTCTTGCTCCGTCCGTTTCAGCGAACGAGCAGATAACGTCTGCAGTGGTGTGGTGATGCTTCAGTGTTGTCGTTAGCAAAGATTTCTAGTAAATCGTAGAAAAAACACTTCTTAAGGGGGTATATTCTACTTTGATCGGCTGAAAAATTAAACTATTTTTAAAGATTTTTTCTGAGTAAATGCAACATTTAATGAAATAAATCTTTATGGTATTTATTAAGCTGCTCTTATATTATTAAAAAAAATTAAAAGAATCTTTGCAATTTGTTTTAATTGTTTTTTTTACAGTGTCAATGTGGCGCCTAAAAGAAGGAAGTATGTTCACGGCGTAGGTGATTTCCCGGCTCAGGCTTATCCGAAACAAAAGATTCCAAAAGATTCATAATCTATATGAGTGTCGCTATACCCCCTAGTTCAATTAACAATTTTTATTGAGAAATAACCGAGATTTTTCTCATGGAGTACCCGAGAATATATCCATTTGGATTGGGAAATCACCTACGTCGTGAACATACCTCTTTTTTTAGGTGCCATATTGACACTGTAAAAAAACAATTAAAACAAATTACAAAAATTCTTTTTAAATTTTTGTTGTATAATATAAGAGTAGCTTAATAAATACCAAAAAGATTTATTTCATTATATGTTGTATTTACTGAGAAAAGTATCTTTAAAAATAGCCTAATTTTTTAGCGGTTCAAAGTGGAATGATCCCTTAAAAAAAGTTGCACGATTAGACAGACGAGTGCTAGATAAGAAATTCTCGTGGAGGTCAATTCTTTTCAAGATTTCAGGGTTTCCAAAGTCTTTTTTTACACGATGTTACTCAAACAATTGGTGTCCATCCCGATTCGTCCATTGCTGTAAATTCATGGAGACGCGTTCTTAAACGTCGGAGGCTTATTTTATCCTCCCCTAAAGATCGAAGTTATTTCCCCTTCTCGTGATGCAGAAGAATCAATCGGGACTTCGTGAGGCTCTGCAGTCAGGTGGCTCGCGACACGCGTCTTTCGTGCACGAAGAACCAGCAAGTCAGCCGAGTGTACCAGTACCTACGATATCGTGATACGAATTGCGTCCGAACCACCGCACGGCCATACTACTTCCTGCCTTACGAGTGACTTTCTGGCGTGACTCGTAAGGAACTATCGTGCAGCATTCTGTTGCGTACCCTCCCGCGAGAACGTTGCCCTTTCTCGCCGAACATCACGCGAGGAAAGTTTCTTGCGCAGGGAAATTCAAGGCTCGTGTCGCTGTTGATGCTTCCAATTTCTCCCAACTGTTTCCTTTATGAAAGCCCGTTCGCTGCCACGAAATTTCAGTTGTATACCATTCGTCGTTATTGAAGGTGCATCGCTTACAGGGGGAAGCCATCAAATATTCAAGTATTAAAAAATGCACGTCCAGGAACTTGCGATTCAAGAAATGATCAATGTCGCGGGTATCTCAATCATAGCAGGTAGTTTGTATGTAGCTGTATTTAAAAACTCTTTAAAAGTAGAGCATTGATATGGCAAGACACAAGGAATTGACGAACTATTCGTTGTTACAAAGCCTTCGTCCTTTATTTATGCTGTGTGGCCGCGGCTTCTGCCTGACATTGATCGTTATTAACTACTGCGACTTGGCCGTGCATCGACCATCGGTCTTAGTCGTCTAAAGACACATAAGTCGGCGGCTATCTAATCTGTCTCGGAACTTTTTCTCTCTCTCTCTGTGCCCCGTTACTCTTCGTCGGCGACGCTTTAACGTGGCTCGTGAAAAAGCGAGTGGAGTTCAGGAAGACGGAGGGGCTACCGTAAACTTTTATCGCGTCCTTATTGTTGCACGAATATCTTTCAAACGGACGGCGCGCACCTTTTCCACTCATTTTCATGAAAGATCCGCACCGAGGCCCTGCAACTATTTCCTTTCATTCTTCCGGCAAAGCTTCTTACCGCGAGCGAGGAATTTCTCGCTGTTTACAATCTCGTTCGACGGTGCATTACCGTAATGCCCGGCATCGGTCATTGTACAAGAATCGCCCTGCGCCCGTGCTAGAGAAGTTGAACAGGCATTTCAACCCGCTAATTGGGGGAAAGCGGTTTGCGTTGATGCTCGAAAATGAGGAATGCACTCGCAGCGAAAGTTTAATAATTACGCTCGTAGAAAAGTAATAAATACAGAGTATCTGCCTATTACAGCGGGTATAACGTTTCTAGTGGGCAGAATGAATCGAGGAGCTTACAGCAAGAGGGGTGCAGCTGCATTTTTAATAGTTTTTGAGTTGTGGTGTGTAATATACGTAAAAATAAAATTCCACATAGTTTGGTGCACTTTTGATGCAAATCCGATAACAAATGGACGATTTGATTGCAAATTTTCAATCTGCACCCATTACTCTTTTGCGCAACACGAATGCTCCAGATTTGAAAAGCTTGCCAAAATAGAAATAAAAACTTATCAGCTCAACTACTACTTATTGTGTGAAAATATATATTTGTCAATTAGTGTTCTAATTTTGTAATAATTTTATAAACCGTTTTTTCTAATTTACTTGAAGTTGGTAAAGATGCAGTTGCAAGGTCCTCGATTCAACTCGCCTTTAATCCTACTGAAATACACAGAGAACTTTTGTAATCAGTAACCATCTGAAATGATAGCTCTACCCGAGGTTTTCATTT
The DNA here is from genome assembly GCA_910592295.1 of Andrena haemorrhoa. Lineage (NCBI taxonomy): Eukaryota > Metazoa > Arthropoda > Insecta > Hymenoptera > Andrenidae > Andrena > Andrena haemorrhoa. Next base: position 12,207,037 of record OU342943.1, read on the forward strand.
CCCAAGCCCTTTGTCCGTCTGTTTATCAATTTTACATCTTTCATCTGCCTCGATAAAACCAGAATCGTTTCGAATGGTGTACCTTTGAGCGTCATTGCACAGAAACTGCCGCTGCTAGCACACTCGAGTACACGTTGTGTAAAGCGAGCGTGTTCGACACAGCTTAGAGGAACGAATGGGATTCCCGGTTTTATCGCGCGATAACAGATAAAGTACCTTGATACTCGATAGTGGGAGGAAGTCTAAGGGAACCAAAGAGTCGATGATAGAACGTAGGCACGATCGACTTGCGAACAACGCGCGGGCTGCTGGCGAGGAAGCTCGCGAGGACGCTTGCGAGAAGCGGTAACGCGGCGCGGATGAGTTTCCGCGCGAGGATTTCGCGGGGGGGGAATATCGAGTGAAAACTGCGCGTTTCTAGCTGGAAGGTATTAAATATCGCGATACAATGGTTGCATTGTTCGCGACCCGTCGTCGCGGGCATGCTTTTAATTAAAGCTCCAGCGGCTCTTTTTTATTTACAGCTTTCGAATACGCTGCAGACGCAGCATCAACAGCGGGACCCGATTATCGATTCGACCGGGGCGGCGGATACAGTTTTCCTTTCGCCTATCGGTGTAGGTAATCGTCGGCTCGAGTTTCTGTTTCGTGGAGACGGTACCTAGCGCATTGTCTTGCTTCGTTCGACAGACGCATTCATCTCCTTCGCGGTGGCTCTTAAATATTTCTTTTGTCCGGTATCCGCTTACCATTCAGCGCTGCTATCGAGTAATTGAACGGCGGAGCTTTTATACTTGCTTCAGCCCCTCGGTACTCGAAGCGTTATAAAAGAACGCAGGTACATGGAATCGATGCACGAGAAACTACCCCTTTCAGCCCTACCACAAATTCATCGGGAACGTACTTAGGCGAAGAGAAGATCGAATCGACAGGCGTTATCGTCCGAAATCCAGCCGCCATCGTCATCAATTCACGATCCACTCGAGCAGAACCCCCGGAATCGTGAACCGTCTGAGGAGAACGATACACATCGAATGTGCAGCTATTTCCCCCGTCTGAAGGAGCCCGTGAAAGAATTGAAAGTGGTAACGCGTTCTCGGCGGGGCGGCCGAAGGATCGCGCGGCAAGGGTGAATGCAATTTTCACGAGGTGGCGGTGCAGTTCACCCCGCGCGCCGTCGCCGCCGTGTGACCGGCTACACGAACGCGTACCACTGCATCCAGAAGGGTGAAAGAGAGAGAGAGAGAGAGAGAGAGAGAGAGAGAGAGAGAGAGAGAGAGAGAGAGAGAGAGAGAGAGAGAGAGAGGGTGAGAAGGGGTAGGGCAGCTGGTAGGGGGAGAGAGAGATAGAGAGCTTGAGAGAGTGGGAGAGCAGTCACGTACACGGAAACACACCTACGTACACGAGGACCGGCGCGCTCGGTAGTGTGCCAAGTGCGCCCAGTGACGTAGGTCAGTGCTCGCGACTACGCCGCTCCCGCAAGCTCTCGATCCAAGCCCGTTTTTCCGCCAGCTACGCTCGCGTCCGTGGCACGATGATTCCCATTGACGACGGTCGGTGCGGTGCATCAGACAGCCGTGTGTCGTTCGTCTCAGCCCCGTTGTATCGGTCACCTTGACACGCGCCCCCGCGGAGGAGCTCGCGAAGGTTAGGTCTCGCGCACCTGCAGGCCGTCGTTCGAAGCCCGTGCGTTTAGGGGGCCTGTACTATGCACCCGGTGGGACAGTGCGACGTGCAACGGTGTTGACAGGTGTACACGGGGATACGGACTGCCGAATCGTTCCTCGGTTGGAGATATCGTTAACGGTGACGCTGACGTTAGCTCGCTGTACGGTTAGATATTGTTTGCTACTCGAGAGGGTCGTGGCTGTAGGCTGGCGGGAAAGGGTAATTTTTGTACGGTCACGGTGTCAGGTAACATAGTACTCTGTGCTTCGCGGAATACGAACCGCTAGAGAGACTAAAAATCGCGTGCCCTCGTTTCCCAACGGCATATGGTCCACGATGAAATCGTCGCGCGAGCTTTGTTCTCCAATATTCTTTCTCCCGCTGGGGACTCTTATACTCCTCGAAGCTCCAACGTTTCTGTGCAATCTCGCGTTTGAAAGCTCCAAACGTTCGCTACTGAAAATATCGCCGAAAATACGGGGGATAAATAATCCAATGCAACAGACTCGGGCCACTCGTGTTTAGAGGCGTAACGCGTTTCGCATTCACAAGCGGATTGTAACTGTGCCAAGTACAAGCAATAACGGGGGTCATTGCTCGTGGAAGAGTCATCGTGGTAACTAGTTTTTCATTACACGCTGGAAAAGTAATGACGCTTCTCGCGCAACATATATCATTAAAGGGAGGGTTCAAGTCGAAAGGCTCGGGGTTATTATGATATTAGAAGGGCGCGATACTTGTATCCACATTATGTTGTTGTACGCGTGAAAGGAGGCTTGTAAACAGGGGAATGCAATTTCTCCGGTTTAAAGAATACGAGGCAGCTCTCTATGTAATTAAAAAGTGACACTGAAACCGCGTAGGAAGAGCAGCCAGTGGAATAGGTCAGTGCTCGCGACGACTGCACGCCTTTGTATCTTTATTCAATGTTCTTGTCTGTTCGAACTAACGTTGCTTTGAGGTTTGTAAGATATTTTTCAATGTAAGTAACAAAAAGTATATATAGGGACAGATTTCTAATCGTCTGGGTTGTTTACTTTATACGTGATCGCATAATTAATTATTATTATTATTATTATTATTATTATTATTATTCGTCTTTATTACTTGAGACATACAAAAAAATTAATACATAAATACTAGCGAAGTAAAGGGCGAGGCTACAGTAAAATACTGTTAATATTGCGTCTCTTTCAACAAACTGAAATATATTTGAAATTCAATATCAAAATGTTTCGTAAAAGGAGGTAATTATATTTTTCAATCGCGGTGCAACCCTTTAAATGTTGTCATTCTCAAATTAACTACTCGTATATTGCAACCAGAATTTTAATCCGAAACAACGGGTTTATCGAATAAAACTGGGACTTTTCAAAGCTGCAGCTGTTCAACAAAAGTTCAGGCGTACTGTGACAGCGTTACAATAATGCCGCTCCTCTGAACGTTGTGCAGTTTACAGTCATAATCCGTACTTTGGCGTGCACCGAGCCTGTAAATCCAGTGGACGCTGTTTGTGCTTCGCGAAATGTTTATTAAATAGAGCCTGTGCCGTTTCCTGCAGTCGTCGCTCTGAATGCATCAGCGTTTAACGTCTGTCTCACGAAAAAGAGATAATGAAATTCCTATCGGCAAGAATCTAGATTACCAGTGGTTACTAACAATTATCAGAAACATTCTACCATTCGATAGACTTTTCTGTTTATTTAATTATGAATGCACTTCCCACAAACTTTATGCAATCACTCCACCTTCATCTCTGTTCTTTATTTGTAATTTCTTAATTGGTTTTAAGTTCACGCTGCCAGGGGTGGAGCAATCAATTTCGCGACATCACGGTGCAAGGATTTCTAGCAAAGTTATGTTAATTTCATTGATTTCAAGAAGTGTATATTACTTTACTTCCAGTTTAATACATTTGAGCGTGATGATATGCAAAAGTTACCTACTTCCCACCTATTGGACTGCTTTTCTGCTGTTCGCATGCCAGTGGCAAAGAGGTCCGCCGCGCGGAAGCGTTTTATGGATCGCGTGTAATGCAATTTTTATGTTCGCTTAAGAATCAGTTATCTTGCCGTTCGTCGTCTGATGGGGATTTCAGTTTGATGCGAGCCAATGGTAACGATCGATTGAATAATTCATACGTTCCATCGATTCCGCGGTAAAATATGAACGGAGAATATTGTTCTTATAACCTACTCAGTTGATCGACTAAAGCAAATCCGATCCACTCAACAACTTTCCTGAAACGGATGCCATAATTTTTGTGATCTTTATTTTACAAAAATGTACCAACCCATAGAACAACTCTCAATTTTAGACCTAAAATACAAAAGTTACAGAAAATCCTTACTAATATATAAAAGTGAAACGTTGTCTGTTTCTTTGTCCTTCTGTCACGCCTAAACTTTTGAATATACATTACATAAGTCCCAGATTAAATTATAGGCTATTTTGTTTGTTTAGGCTTTTTTATTTTGGAAACATCATAAATAATTCCCGGGTAAAACTGAGTAACGGGTCAGCTAGCTTAAAATAATATTAAGTATACTACCTACTATTAAATAACCCATTAAAAAACATTGTGAAACAATAACAAGAAATAAAATATACCCAATAGAAATAAAGCTAGATTTCTTTAAGAATTAAATTCTCAAACTAAATTGACTCAGTTTCAGATCATTGAGGGTTGGTAGGTTTCTGCATAACTAGGCCCAAATATAATTCCACATTTCTGGCTCGCTTTTCGTGCATTTTAAAGGTCAGAGCCGTAATACACGCCCCACGCGATATTTATTGCGTCACGCAGTGCTCGGCCATTCCTTTGTCGTCTCCATCGACGCGCCAGCCGCGAGATAAGAGCATTCTGCGTGAAAATTATGTCGATCACGTTGTAACGTCATTACGAGAGCCTCACGTTGGGCCGGGCCACTGAAGCTTGTCGTTCCTGCAGATATCGATCGCGTTCCGCGGGTTGTCAGGCTAAGCTGCGAGTCTGAGATTTCTGGGTGGATGTGCGAATTTATCGACTGCCCGGGATATACGCGATCCTGACATTTATCTCGGCGAGGGCGACGATCATCGGTACCCGCCACCGTCGCGTTCAAATAGTCATAAATCTATTTTCACCCCGGCTGGATTGCCTTAAATTATTTACGAGCAAAGGTTCCGGCCGCCTATATCTCCCGCAAATAAATGAGAATCTCTATTTACGATCGTGCGGATATTTTATCCCCCGAAACCAAACTCGATGCTTGCAAACTAGGTCTCCCCATTCCTTCATTTATTTCCCGTTAGGCCTGCTCTCTGCCGAATGCACGATTTCCCGCTGGGAAAACTCTTTTCCTTCGCAAGGGAACTTTGATAATCGCGTTCGCCTTTACGCTGAAATATTTCCCGCTGCCGCGATTACGGGTTGAAACGCCAGACGCCTCGCGTCACTGGGGAAAAAACCGCTGATCTGATTAACACCTCTCGACTCGCGAACGAGAATTCTTTTGTCTCGACCGCCGCGCGTACAGTCGCTTCGAAGGATTCGACATCGATGCGCTTATTAAGCGGGCATAACGCTCTGAATAATCACGCGGTAATTCTCGCGGTGAAATTACTCGGGGCTAGCGCAGTTTGTAGTTGAAATAGAATTCTTAACTGTCGCGATCACTCTGTCGCATGAAACTAGGATGCAGGATCGTACGTTAGCACAAATCGTATTAACTTGTTCCAAATATTCTTTGAACCGAGTTCGCGCAACCGTCAATGGGAATCGTGTAGGGACCTCGGTCCCTGAATGGTATGATCGGTGGAAATTCCTTGTTTAATTATGCAGAACGGTTAACCCAGTTCCCCCCCTGTACGGAGGCACTTATTGCTCCGCTTGATAATTGATAATGCTCAGCAATTAACGTTAATTTACCGAGGGCGCGCGGCCGTCGCAACCGATTGACACTCGATTTACGATGCGCCAGATTCGATCGTCGCGGTCGACGACGCATCTACTAGAGCCACGATAATGAACGATAACGGGCGTTCAAGTAGCCTTTCAATTTTAATAGGCCGGCTGCCGTTAAGCCGCCCGCTTACGCTGTTCGCCGTCGAATGCACTCGACGCCCGCAATAAGCGAATGCCGCCCGGCATTAACGCGATGCAGTAATTAACGTTGCGGCACGAAATGACAGGATACGCGCGCTTCCTCTTCCCGTTGGACGCTACAGGGATTTCTGCCCGTTCGAGTGCCACCGTTGGCCTTTCACTCGTTCGCCCCGCGGAACGAAATGCACCACTCGGCGAGGGAAAAGCTGGGCTTCGTCCGCGTCACTCGCTTCACGACTGAGCCGGTGGACCGTTTGATCGCTCGGCTTTCGAGTACCCGAACGAAGTGGAAGAAAACATTCTGGAGCGTGTGGCTGGGCAGTGACGCGTTCTGCATCTCGGTTAGCTGGCGTTTGGTCTCGGCGTATGTTTCGCGGAGCGGAGAACTCTCTCTATGGTGCAGGCTATCTGCTAATGGATCTCCGGCCGGTAATAGATTGCTACGAATGATTGAAATACTGTAAAAGATCGAAGTTCAAGAGTCTATTCTGCACTCGAGTCTTGAGATCACCGTCTATTTACGCGTAAACTGGATCGATAGACCCCCATCCGGTTCGATGGCTATAAACTGGAGCATAAATTCGCAAGCTGTTCCGTACTTGCGCGTGGAATAACGGGGACGTCAGCTGGCTGGCTGGAGCCGCTGCTAAAGCACAGTCACAAGCTCCCCGGGGGCAGTATTTTTGGGCGATCCTCCCGGCAGAAGGTCCTCTCGTTCCCAGCATGTCCGCAAGAACTTGAGTCGTTCCAACTTTTTTACCGGGCAACCTCGAACTTGGAACGCTGCAGGCGGCAATAAAGGCCGGGTTCGAGGATGTTTCTTTGCCCCCAGCGAAAGCTCCGTTCTTCTGGCTATTAGCGAGGTACCGCGAGTTGTTACGTAGTCCGTTATCTGTCTTACGTGCCGCCTGCATAATTAAAATTCGCGGAGATTCCGAGGCGCTATCACGGAGGAAAGTTTCGGAACTCTGGCGAATTATATTTAACGAAACTGTAGTGGCTGCTGATACGCGGTTAAATGGCAAACTTTGGTTAAATCGCGTTCCACCTGGCATCTGGCGATCTTCGTACGCTTGTCACCCGCGACGCTCGCAACTGCAAACTCCACTTCGTGACGGTGGCTACTATGGTCGGATAATTAGCGGTGTTTTTCCATGAAAGCGACACCCACGGGAAGTCAATAAGGGCCTGGCACGGTGAAAAGGCACGGACGGCGTCGTTCCCGCGAATGCTGTTTATTTAACAGCGGAACTCTCCCGCAACCATTCCTACTTCCGCGAACCGCTGGGAAGTTGGGACAGACACGTTGCGGAAGATCGGTGTTAAGTCAGCTCGCTTGGTAAGCAATTAAAACAACCGCGGCGATTAGTTCGCCGTGGTTTAAGTACCCGCTGCTCTTTCATGCCATTCGCGTTATGTGGGAAACAGCTGCTCGTGTCTTTCCACTCCGCGGACTGTGAATTGCGGTACACCGCGACACGACAAATTAGAGGCGAAAAGCCATCGATCGACGAGTCGTTAACACTCGCGCTTGCCACGAGGGCGCTCAACAATTTGTAACGAAACAATTCAACCGGCCGGGAGTAATTAAGATCAACGCGATGCTCTACGGCCTCTTTCTCCTTCAATTTAACCTGTTGATTAGCGAGCAAAGGAACATTTGGACAGGAAAGCCGAGCAGGAAAACTCGATCGAACGGCTACGAGCGGCAATGAGTAGCTTCGCGGCCATTCGCGACTGCTACTCACGACAATGAGCCAATTGGCCCCCTTGCCCGCAAGTTAGCGCTGCTTATGCCCTCGTCGCTAATTAAGGGCGGCTCGTTGTCGCCGGTGCCGCTAGACCGGCCGCAGCTCAATGGAGATTAATGCTGCCTCGCGATTTCCAGCGTGGCGCATCGGTCCTCGTAGTCTCATTAGTCGGTTCGGGCGCGCGCGGAGGCGCGAACCGCTCGGTGCAGCGGCAACAGCCGCGAATAATTCGATCGCGACCGTCCTCCTCGCGGCCTAGCTCTGCTCCAGCGCGTTCTCGAGCGTGCACGCGGCCCCATTGTATCCGCGGCCGGCCAAATTACCTACATCATCGAGCGACGTCCGGTGGAGCTGCACCCACTTCCTTCGCGCGTTCGATGGCGATCCATGGATTTACAAATTCGTCAGCCACGGTCGCGTGAAACTTTATCGTAGCGCTGTTGGCCCGGCACAGAGATCGTCCAGTTCGCGAAATCAAATTGCGGAGGGGATAAATGGAACGACGTAGCTCGAGTCTTTTATGGTTCCTCGTGGAGCTATGCGAGGCAAGTTTGAACATCCTCGAGGGGGCGCGATTTATCAGTGTCTGTCAGGCGCATGCTTGCTGGCGAAATTATCGTGTGTCCGTTAGAGTAAAATCTCGTTAAGGAATTATTGCAAGTTATTTCTGTGGAGAAATGAATTTATGGGATCTCTCGCGTGAGCACGTTTAGTGTATCGAGGTGATAGAATCAGGATTGCAAGTGGGGCGTTGAAGTTCTTTGATTGCTTGATTAGAATTTATCGCTCCTTTTGTCGCTCGGTGCGAGTTTCGCCATTTAAAACGCTTCCTTCTACGCGACATCCCGTGGTTATATCCTCAAAGCTTGGTACACATTTACGTCATCCTCCGGGAAACCGCTGCTATCGATCTCGCGGGAACAAAAGCGGCGAACAGCATCGCGAGCGGGGAAAAATGTCTAATTGTAAGAGGCGGAATCTCGACCGAAATTCTCCCGCAAATGGAAAGTAATTAGCGAAAGGAGCGCGAGAATGAGCCACGTTAATTCGACTGACGTAAATTAAGATCGATGCTACGCCTGGGGAGCATTCCGCGACATAATTGCTTTCCCGTGGAAAACAAATTTGCAATTTAAGCCCGCCGGCGAGTGAGAGAAACTTTTTCCGTTGCCCGATTCCAAGTTGTTCTAATTTGATTTTCGAGGCTCGTTACGGTGTATCGATTTCCGTGGGGGGGGGGGGGGTTCGGGCGATAAGCGAGCTTCGGGGGTGAATTCGCAACCCCCGATCTGCGTATGGTACGGCAGTTTCGCGAACGCGTTGCACTTTCTGTCGACTAGCGAGTCTCTGTGTTACCGACTTGTGCATTCGATGCATTCTGCACCGGAGAGATGTCGTTTGAATACTGCTTCCCTTCTGCTTGCCCCTAGTGGAGCTAGGTACCATTTCAAATCTACGTAACAGCGATATCTGAAATGGGAATCAATTTTGAAGCATATCTTGGATTTATATCACGATATAGGAGCATATTTTTGAGAAGGGGCAATTTCGAGGAGACCGCTGGAAAGCGCATTTCCTTTTTGAAACGGATACCGCAGTTCAGCGTTACGATCAACACGGTACTATGACGACAGTTGTTCAGATCATCCCGCGGAGCTCAACACATTAAGGGTATTAGGCAGTCGTTCCTGTCTAAACTTAAGCATTTCTGTTTCAATTAACTAGAAAGAAACAAATTGAAAGTGAGACTTGTTCTTTGGCATGAAATTTATTAACATCATAAACTTTGAAAAACATGTTTATTTAGTCAAAAATATGCATTATATATGACGCTACGTATGGATCATTAAAGCGGATTTTTAAAAAAAGTTACTTTCGTTTTGCAGTGATAACTCAAAAACGGAGGTTCCAACCGATTCAAAACAAATTCGAGCATCTTCGAAAAATTCATCCAAATCGGTGGAACTTGTAGCACTCATTGGTCTGAAATAAAAAACAATGCCAGATTATTAAAGGGCGTGAAACTCGTTCGTGGACTAGACCAGAACAAGTTATAAAAATTACATTTTGTGAGAAAATATCGACACTTGAAGTTTGAAATCACTTTTTCTCTATACTTTGCGTCCTTTCAAAGCCTTTAAAAATTATAAACTTTTTTTTAATTTCACTGGTCTATCCACGAGCCAGAAGTATATTCTTCAAAATAAAAAAGTTTCAGTCGAATGGAATAATAATTTTCCGAGATACAGGTTCTACCGACTTTGAGAACACCGTTTCGATAAAAACGCGTTTAAAGTTGTACATGAGTGGCGAGTGGCGGGTGTTACCCATGCATTTGCCGCTACTTAAATGCCTACAATTTCAGGAATTTTCCGAATGTCAACAAATCCTTTTAAACGTGTATTTCTAAAAAGTTGAACATTCGATAAATGAGATAAAAAAGATCGATTTTGAGACCAGAACCTCCTCTTAACTTACTCCCGGACTATGTACAGGTTCTGCGTTGTTGAAATCTAGGCCAAGAAAAGAGGGCGAATCGTGATAATTAAATTGCGTATTCTTGTGCCACCGTAAACACGCCGTTGGCAAATGATGAAGTAAAGGGGTCGCCTGTATGCATTGATTAACGGATGTTGAACCAACAGCGGACAATAAACAGAATCACTGCCTTTAATGTCCCGACATATTTCGCGTTGCACTGACCCTTTCAGCCTGAAAGGAGAACTAGAGTAATTACTCGGATGCGAGGCGTATAAAGGACACTATATTTTTAGCGTCGATCGAAAACCGTTCGAGACCAAGATACATGCGTGCCAGTGGTAGAGACTTTCTTCAGTGATTCTAATTGCGACGCGAACGGTTGAGCATGGAGTAGTGATTGGTGTCTTCGACGCTGGGTGAAGTGTGACGGGTTAGAAGAAATCGTGGAAAACCTGTGAAGAATCGTGGATATACGTCGAATATGCCCCCGACCACACCAACGGACTCAGCCATGTGCTCGCTCTGTCCGCGATCGAAGAAAGCTCAGCACCCGAAGAAGCTCGTTCGATTCGACTCCATCGTCGACACATTCTCCATCTCCGACTCGAACGCGATCACCAACCAAAGGGTAAGAGGACTAATCTGCAGTGAATCTCGCTGACAACGATTCCCCTCTTTACGCCCACTCGGATTCGAAATTCCATACGTTATTCGAGCACCGTTCGTCACCAACCCCGTTACCCGTGAATGTGGATATAATTTGGTTTATACAGACACGATTCATGAATTCACGAACACTTGGTCGCGATCGATGCTCGGGTCCACAAACACTGCGGTGAATATGTCTCCCTAATTAATCTAAAATTCAGCGGGTAGTTTGATGAAGTACGTTTGAAAGAAATCTTGTTTCACGCGGATACTACATGTGCGTCGGTGTATTCGGGTCACGGCGAGCGCAGTTAATGTGCCGTCGATTTGATATCCCCCCTGTCCTTTAACATTCACACGTCGTTACCTGTTAATGCTAGAACAGCCACGTTGCATAATCATGTTTCGAATATTAACGAAAGCTTCCTCGTGTTCCTAGAACTTCAGAGACTTCTGCACCTCGGTCCAACATTCTGTGCCTCGACTCTTTGAAATACGATGCGTTACATTTTAATTATAATTATCAATGCTCGTTACATTAAGGAAGCATCTACTTGTTCGAGGTTGCATCAGCTTCGGTCGGTTCCCTAGAAGTACCTCAAACTTCAGCTCCAAATAGCACTTTCAAAGCTACTTCGACGAGTATTCTCGAAATTTCACGAACCAAAGCGTTCCACGTCGCATCGGTTTGAATTACTAGGTCTACGTACCTCATTTTCATAGCAGCGAAATAATAATTTCCATGGATAGTACATGCATTTGCGATGTAGCTGATCTGTTACAAAAACTTTACGTCACAAGTTTTGATAATTCCAGTAGAATGCCTCGGTAAAACTGTAATTTCTCCTTGGAAATTCCAGTTCGAGTTCTTTGCTTTGGTTGAAGCTCGCAGTATTCCATAGCCGCGTAAATCATGGGCGAGCGTGAAAAATTCACCTGACCCGAGGGTGACGTTCCCTATGCACAAAGTACTATAAACGTTGCACAAAACGGACGTTGCCTTATCGCAATGCCTTCGAGGCTGGTCGGTTGCAATGAAAAAAAAATGAGAGGGGAAGGGGTTCCGCACACCCGTGACTGTTGCCACTATCTTTACGACTTTTCTATCGGCAGTGACACGAATGCGGGGCACGTTATACATGCCCAGAAAATAAATGGCGGCCAGCGAAGTCGACCGTTCATTCTCTGGCTGCAAAAAGTTTCCTCTTCCTGTCCTCAAAGAGTCACGGCCGACAAAAAATGCCGGGCACGAAGTATTGGGAACGTTCATCGGGATGCATTCGTTCCAATAGCCCTGTCGGCTTTAAGTTTCTGGACGTTTCCAAAGTACCAAGCCACGCCGAACAGCTTTAACCCCTGTCGAGCTCTGAGAAATTGCTTGCCTCCTTCAGAGTATCAGATTCGAGCCTAAAATTCCACTGCATCAGTGGCGTAATATTCTAGGAATCTAGCGAAAGATTTGTACATTTACAAGACATCTTTGCACTCGCAGTTCTTTCAATTTCCTGGTACTCCAGTCACTCGCCGCCTGACGTGTCTAAAGAATTCTTCCACCCACGCGCAAATGGAAAATACTCTCAACACACGACCACTTTTCCAATTGCGTTTCTCAGGCCGGAGTGCTCCGCGGTGACAAAAGGACTGGATTGATTAATTTAAAGAGTGCGGAACCCAAAGAAAATTCTATTCCGCGACTGTTCGGTTTCGGAAGCATCGTTCAAGCTTTTATGTATGAGGAATATGTTGGAATTTGAATGTTGGCGAAAATCTTCGATCACTAGCCCAGATTATTTTCGGCCTCTCCATCGGGAATCGGCGGAATGGATGAAAAGGTAGGCGTGGTTGCGGGCTTGGTCGTCGTCAGAGAAACAGCAGGTGGCCGATAATGTCCTCCGGGAAAGCTAAAGCAACCGCCATTCTTTTATGATAATACGTCCGTGCTCAGCCCGATGTCCCCGAAATGTAAATCAGCCGACTTTCCCGTTTCCCGTGCGCCCAATTCCGCACATGTCGATATCCGTCCACCTATACGTATTCCCCCCGCATCTGCTCTCCCTCTGTTCGCGTTTATTAAAAGCCACCGCCTTATCTGTATATCTTGCCTTCTGTTCCTGGCCCGCTTTTTGGATAAATTCGACTAACCATGCCACTCGAAATATCCGCTTTATCAGACCCCGATAGCTCTGCCGCGTTCACCTCGGAGCCTTGGCATTTCCGTAAGTACCTTAAACGATCTACAAAATTCGACCACGAGAATTGTGATCTGTGCCTTTAAATTGTTAAATTCCCTCTCTGACCTGAAACCGAAACGAAGGGAAATAGAATAACTGTTGACGAATGGTCGAAAGGAATGATGGAAAACCAGCGAATGTCCAAGGCAGGGATCCTTGGCTAGGTGGTCTCGACGGACGAGGCAAGATCGATCGTTCGACTGTCAATCCTTCGTCGACGATTGATGTTTAGCCACTGCCACTTCCGGCTGACTGATGATAATTCGCTGGGATAGGCTTTTGCTCTCGCAAGGGGCTTCTCAGAAATCAGCTTAAGCGGCTGCTTTGCGGAGAACCTGTCAGAGAATAAAGTGCAGAGCACTTGTGGAGCCCTCGCAGGCTGGTCCGCACTGCCGAGATTACGATCTCCTTGGTCGTTTCTCGCGCACCTTCCTCTCGCAGGAGTACACATTACTTAGCAACTTATAAGTCCTGGTGGTAACGAACGTGAGCCTCTCCTTAGTTTAATGTCGAATCGCCCATTTCGTGGCTGTGACGGTAGAATAAGCGAATGTCGTGATGATTTTATTATGAGATTAATACACACATCCTCGCGACACGCGGGAAATTTCACCCAGCGTGCGGTGCTCGTCCCGAGACCCCGATGGATGAGTTGCCAGCGTAAAAATCGAGCGAATTGCAACCCCTCCGAGGGAATCAGGTGCAATCCTCTTGACACGGGATCAGCCCGAGCACAAAGTGGTTCAAGAAACTCTTGAATAACAAAGAGTCCGACGGCTGACGTGGACGAAGGGTATTCCCCTTAATCTCGGGACTCCTCGATTATTCCTTCCGCCCTTTCGAAGGTTCGATGATTTGCTTCTACCTCGGCCCAATCATTCTTCATTGTAATTCAATCGAAAATCAATTCGAGTCGGGTTTACCTCGATAGCCTTCTATTCCTTTCGCAGCAATCGTGTGAGCACCTCGTTAACTGGTTACAATTTAATGGGCAAACATCTAGAATAGTTAATTAGCGTTGTGAGAGCCGAAATTATCCCAAGACCTACGAGTCTCTGGCGTATAATTCCCGATATATATATATACACATCGAAGCTACGCTCGATACAGTAACGAGAGGCATCGACGATGCAGTAGAATAAATTCAGATTCCAAGGGTATTTATCGCGCGCGTTATATCCCATTCAGGTTAATGTAACAGGTTTGTATAATATACAGGCGATTAATTCTGATAAAACAGTATCAGGATGCTCGGCGTTACTCTCTGTGTGATATATCGCTCGTGACGTTTCGTAAAATAAAAAACAGCGAATTGATGGGGCTTATCTAGCTGCGCTTTCGCCCTCGAATATTTAAACCTGCAGTTGAAAATGGCAGATCGTTCTCACGTACTTCTGATCGTCGCCTGTGGGCGCGATGATGAAAAGTGCAACGAAAAATCGCAAACGTTCGCCTTTCCGTTTTTCGTCCCGCCACTAACGCCGACCCAGAGATAAATGAAACCCTTGACAAACACATTCTGGAGGTTATGACCTACTTTTTCCCCTTAATTCCTCCTACGGAACGGGTCTTTCATTTCCTCTGCGTTTTTCTTTTTCGTGACGACGCGACGTGGTCGATTCGCCGTGCTGTCGGCGATATGAAGACGTTCTTGTCCCTCTCTGCGAAGTGACGAATTCGATCCGCGTTACACTAACGCACACGTATTAATTGTTCCTTTCATTTTTCTGTTACAGGTAAGTCCATCTGCGCCTTGCACCCATGGCCACTCTCTTGTGAGTAATTTATTTGTAATGTTTGTCCTTTATCGTACTTCAAAGTAAACGCGATCTTGATTGGCACTTTCGAACGTGTCGCAAAGTTCATACATGGTTTATAAGGGATCTCCATTTCGTTGGCAACCCTTTAGCGAAATCTCCTACCGTTTTTCGAAACAAAACCACCGTAAGTACACGTCAAACGGACAACAGTGTACAAAGTACTCGTTAGAATTAGCTGGAAAAACCGCGTGCGGCGTTTCACGAGAATAAAATTAGCTTCCTGGCACAAAGGGGGATATGAGGAAAATGGCGCGGAGCGGTCCACTTCAAAGGCAGGCTAACGCTGCCTGTTATAAGAGAAAAATCTTAATACCGAAACACGCGGCTGACCACAAAAATACCCTCGAGTGGCGTTTCTCTAAGCTTGCTCCAAGCGTGCGCGAAAGTTAAATTAAAATTGTAGGAACGTTTTATTACGTAAAAGCTGCTTATTACGTAACTATTAACAAACGCACAGTATTTCATTTACTCTTGATATTCAAATAATTCCGCATAATCTAATATTTCGTTAATCGAATCACGTATTATTCTAACAAAGCTCTATTTAAAACAAATTTGGGTCGTACCTATAGCAGTATGCAGACGTCAAACAAGTTCGTTAATGCTTAACGAAACGCTAATTTGTGTACTGTACCTAATGCAATGTCACCTTTGTGTGCCATCCCCATTGTTTCCCATTCCGTCGAGCCCCTTGTTTCCAGAATTGTATTTAATCTGCCCTCTCCCCCGTTTTAAGGGATAAATGAAGAGTCCAATGGCGCCTTAGAATAACCGGCGAACACTCGACACGTTTCTTATCGGTCTCGACCTAAATTACGACATCTATTTCCTCCCTTAACCACCGCCCACCCCCGCGTATTCCGGCCACCTCTCGATTCTTTATAATCAGAATGACGCACCGAGAATTTAAAAGTCACGCTGCTACCCGTCCTATCGAGGATTGGAACGTGCCTGGCACCAGCAGTGTCGGCTTATCGCGCATCGAAACACGCGTTTACACTCGGTATAAACGGCATTAACGAGCAACTTTTTCCAATCGGCTCGCCCACCGATAAGCTACTCGCGATTCCGACGCGATCGGGATTTACCGGCTGCCGTGCTTAATCTAATTCGTTAAAAGTCACTCGTTCCACGCGCTAATAGCCTTTATGCGTTTGTTGTGTCACGTTTAATCGACTGGCTTCGAATATTTTATACGCGATCCGTTATTTCCTCGTTGTCTTCACTTGTGTCGCTCTTATTTCTTCACTGGACGGATTGAAATATTGAATAACTCTCTGTATAATCGCCCCAAAATGGATATTTCACCGGTTTAATTGAAGAGAGCTCTTCTATCTAGCTAGATGATTCACGAGGAACTTTAGGGTTGAAGTTTCCCATGCGTGCCGAACTGTTCGCGGATGAACAACGCACGTTTCATGCTTCTAATCGCTGTTTCCTAGAAGTAACGCACATAAAGTGTAATTGGTAGCTGCGTGCAGCTTCAATTAACCTGTCACTCTTAAATTGTTGGAGAACGAGGTTCGTTCGTTCGAAATTCTTGCCATCCGACGACACGCCACGAGCGTACCCGCTTCCTCCCCATCGCTGTTAGTTTGCACAACGGAAATGTTGACACGTTCTCCGGTCGTACGTGTGCCACAAATATTTGCCGGTATCTGTGCATGGAAGTTTACGAGGCTGGAGAATCGTTTCCAAGACCTTGATCTAAATTAGTCTCTATCGGCTGGCAAGTATCCATTCTCTCGACAAAAATACGTATAAATCACGGGCTACAGTCTCCTCTCCCTATTAGATTTTCCATTAAATTCATATTCGGGTGTCGGTAGTTTGTATTCACGTTGACTGTGAAATTTCTATAGCTAGAAGCAATTCGGGTGGGCTTGAAACAATCAAACGCGAGCTTAAATGCGGTTATTAGATCCAAAGTTCTGAGGAATTTAATTATTCTCCAGTTATTAAATGGAAAACACATTTACTTTAGAAGGAACTTTATTTCTGGACAATATTACTATTAGATTATCATTAACAGAATTGAAGAGTCCTTGTAGAAAATACACTAAATGCCAAAAATAAAATTCTATAGTATAATATTACCATTGGCACGTACTTAGGACATTTTTCGATAAAATTTTTTCATTTTAATTTTGGCACCTTACACTGTTTCCTACAAGGACTCGTCAGTTCCCCTTTCTTCCAATTCTGCGATACTCAATGGCCCTGAAAGATTTCTGGAGCAGACACGAAATGATAATTAATTGGAATAGTCTTCCTCGGTGCCACGATGCTTTTGCACCCAAACAAATAATTTCAACGAAATGATGCCCAACAGATGCCCAGTACCTACCACATTATCACCGAAGACATTATTAATTTATAATAAAAATGGTTAGTATGATGGAAACCATGTTTAACGTAATCCAACAGATTGTCGAATACATATTACGTATTTATTGAATGAAGGCAGCATTCAATTAACGACATGAAGGGCTTATTTAATTGGATTTAATGAGGATGTAGTGCAATATGGGTTTATGAAAACGTTTCATCCCTGCTATGATTCTCTGGCAATGGCATACCATTGAATTGATAACCGATTGTCAACTAGTCACATTAGTTATACTCATTTATATTTGTTAATCAGATGCTCATGGAATCCAGTCATGTGATATCACAGAATTATAATCCCTTTTATCGAGCCACGTATCTACGTTAATCAATGTCCAGCAACCAAAATCCATTGTTTTACCGTAAAAGCGTTTCAAAGCATTGATTTTGCTGCACGTACAGTGTTAATGAACACAAGCCAGTTTAACTTTGCACCTCACATTGCAATATCTAGATTGCCTTTACTGCGACTGACAGAAAGTTTCTTCAGAGTTTCCCTCCCCGAAAAGATTATTTTGGTGATATTAGAATTTTGAGACACAGCAGATGTGAAATATTCCCCAGACATGTACCAGGCTAGTTGTATTTTGAACTAAACTTAGCGACTTATGAGTTAGCTGGATTCTGTGCTCAGAACTTCACAACTCGCTGCTACGTAACGTGTCGGACTTCCCGAGTTCGTAGGAAATTTTAGAATTCTTTCCTCCGAACGAGTCTGGTCTCTTGTGTACCGATCAACAGCTCCGCACGTGAGATCTCGGTGCTGCGGAGTCTCAGAATCTTTGCGCCGACCCTTTTGTTTCTGCGAGCGTCGCTGCCAGCAGCTTTGATCTAGTCGGAGTGCACTCGAATCGTTCGCCAGGCGCCGTACGAATTTTTCGCTTGCCCCAACGGATCCCCATTGGCGACGTTTCGTTTCGCCACGGGCCTCGGTTGGGTAATGCACAATGCATTCGCTGGATGGCAAAGCGACGCGTTCCTTCGCGCGGTCATCAAGACCGACCAAAGGTTCTTGAGACGTGCGAAGTTAAAAAGGCTCCCGCCTGAAAGAAACCATCAGTCGAGGAAAGGGTTTCGGTGTTAACAGCTTCGTGAAAACAAGAAACGAGCGGGGGAGAGAGAGATAGAAAAGGCGGAGAAAGTAAGTCGGGTTCTGTCTAACAGAATCCCTCGGTTCAAGGTAATTTCTCGAGCACCGTTCGATACCGAAGGATCCTCGGCGCCGTGAGATCATTTTTACGAACGGGTGAGATGGCACTTTCGACAGATCCTGCTCGCGTTTTCATCGCCAAAAGGGTGTTCATGCTAGGACGGGCAAAGGATGCTCTTTTCGTTTTGTGTTTCCGACGGTGGTAAACGAGCAGGCAGAAAAACGCTGGGGAAGTTAAAGCTTACACTTGGATCTGGGATTTATTTGGTAGACGTCTGCCGCGAGCTTTTAACGGATTCGCCTTTTAAAAAATCATTTAGCGGGTTGGCCGTTTCCCTTCCTTCTGTTCTTGCGATGGTAACCAATCTTTGGTGTAACGGCGTGCGCTTTGACGCGTTTCCCGTAAATTCTTCTGCACCACTGTTTCGTGAGAACGTGAAAGGGCGAGGTGGATTTCATTTGGAAATCAAACGACGTCCTTTTGGGTACCAGAATCTTTAAATTCAGGTTCGTATAGTTTCGCAAATACCGCGTTGGGTGGTATTTAATGTCACGACAGAATGCTTCGAGTATCAGGCATTAAACGAGATGGAAGAAGCAAAGGGTCCGTGGTGTACCGCTATCATCCCCATAATATACCGAGGCTTCTGCTTTGGCGTCTTCAGCAGGGCGTTTTTTATGCTTCGCCAGGCAAAGCCACCGGATTATTTTTCCGTATTTCTCGAGAAGGCGATGCTCAAGAAGAGGAAGATGAGCCGAGAAGTTGTTTGGACACGCGATCTACGCCTCGTTTCCTCTTTTTCCCTTTCTTTTATTTTTTCAAAGGGATTACTTCGGGTAAGGTGGACAGAGCAGCGGGAGCCATTGACTCATGGTACCTGACCGTCCCTTTGAGGGGAAGCATGTAACAGGGAATTAGATATCAGTCTCCATGAGCCCCATGTCAGTAACACGATTCTAAGCTACGTGACATCTTGATCTTTCGACTTCCACCACCCTTTGTGATTCTTTATTCCATTACTACCGATATCTACTCGTAACAACGTTCAACTCTGCATCGTCTGCAAGTAAACTGCACCGTCCCTCGATTCCCCCCAAAATCCCACCACACCGTGCACCCCTGGAGCCCATAGCATAACGCGTGCTCATCATCCCCGCGTCGCTCGTCAACCGCTAATATCGCCTTCTTTCATCGGCCTAGGCGAAAACACCTTCCGCCAGGGTTACTCAAATATTCATTGGCCTCGTAATATCCGGCTCCTCTTGGTCTCCAGCAGGCCGTGCCTCTCTGGTCTCGCGGCGAAAGCCGCCGAGGGGGATGTTTTTTCCCATAGCGGGCATCAAGTTATTTGGAAGCGAAAGGAGGATGAGGGAGAGTGGGGCGAGCTGCGCCGAAGATACGTCTGGCTGCCGGTGGCGTGGAGGGTTCACAGAGGGGGAGTGGTGGTGGTGTGGGTGGCCGTGGATCGCGTGTGGGGGTAGATCTTGCGCCGTCCAACCCAGCTGGCAGCATCCCTCGGCACCCCATGGTCCGCCGAGCGAAAGCACCGCCAGTCATTCGCGCGGATCCTAGCCCGCGGGATCTGTTCCTGCCTTCCAGGAACGTTTGTCCGCGCTTTCGCGCTCCGGTGCACGCTGCTGCTTTCTCACGCGTACCGCTCGCGACAGTCCTGCTCGTCTCCCTCCGGGAGGCCATCCCGGGGATGAGCGCCCGGAACGTTTCGTCGTCGCGCAAACAAGCCTGAGAAGCCGAATACTCGAAGTTTATTGGATAACTGATCGATGCAGATCGCGTTTAATTGGACCCCGAGTCCGGGTACCGGCTCGAAGGAACGACAGAATGTACTTCCCTGCTCGTGGACGTCGAGCACCTCGTGAATAATGTACGCTGCTGTCGGAGCTTCTGCCGTGGATTCCGGTTCTCCCGTTTATCGCGGGAGATTGGAGAGTGGGTGGCAAGGGGCACAGTTGGATGTCCTCGAGCCCCTTCGACAGCTCGTGTGTTCTGATGTAGCTGGCACCAGAGGCTTTAATGTTTCACGTCCTTGGTTCGCGACTTGTGGAAAGTTGGACGTTGAGACTGGTAGATCGTATCGATTCGCAGACACGATTCGTATTCGTTCTCCATTCGAGATTGGGAAGCATGGCATCGAAAGGGGAAAAGCTGCGAGCGTGTCGAGGGAATATTCTGCGACAAATGTCGTGCAGATGGTACGTCACGATTATGCAGGGTACCAGGCGCAGCTGTGTCTCGCACGGTGGTCGCCGAGCGTTGAATCGCGATTCCAAGGTCACAAATCTGCCTAACGATCCCTTGAAGGAAGTCACGTGGCGCCGTCGCCACCCACGCGTTTCCAACGTTTTCGCATAAAACTCCAACTGTACCCTCCTTCTCTACCCTCTGTTGGACGTCATCCCTTAAATGGTAAACTGGAGAACCGACACATCCGCTGCAGAGTTCCACGTCGCTGGTACAATCCACGGGATTGCTAACAGAAAATTATCAACCCGTTAACGTTGTCTAAATTTCCATTTCTAAAGGTTCGACATCCTGCGAGGATATACAGTGATATTGCATGTACAGAGTGCTCGCGCCTCAAAGGACGGCGAAACGTTCTCGAAGGAAAGAAGGTGGTTCGTGTGACTTTCAATAGTGAGAAGCACGTCGTTGAGAATCGAAAGGGGAGTTGCGGCTATCGTCAGGCGGAGGAGATCCGGGACTCTGTTGGATAAGCTAGTGTGTTGTCGCAGTGGAAAATAATCGGTTAGCAACCTGGAGTGCCAATGCGGATCACGTGTGGCGCCCGTCTTCATAGGGATGGGCTTTAACGATAAGAAGCTGAGGAGATTACGAAGATTGCGGCTTTTTGGCCGCGCCAAAGTCTACCTCACGGTCCGCTGGCCACAGCTGGTGGGTGCTTATAGCGATCGCATGTACATTTCCCCCGTTGCCTCGTTACCCGATAATTGAGACGCGTAAGAAGCGCGTCAGATATCTCGTTCTAAAAGGATACGCTTTCGTTCGCGGTTAAATTCGATCGATACGAGGGACGTAATCGAGCATTTTCATCGCGAGCATGTCTTAAAATTGAACGAAAGATATTAGAATAGAACCCTTAGAGTTTTCAGATGCACTTTTGCAGGATCCAGGCTACGGAATTAATTGCCTAGTGGAGCTTAGGCAAATAAATAGGTCTTAATGAATTTTTGCAATTCTTTTTAGCAACCCTTCTATGTAGATGAACACACCTATTACGCTGAAACGCTGTATTTTACTCCTAAGTAAACGTCACACTCTTAACCAGGGATTTGTAATGTAACTCCTTCCGTAATGTAAGTCCTTAATGACTTTGACAAGAAAAAAATGGGATAGATGTACTCGTACTGTTACGATAGTACAGAAAACCTTAATTAAGTATGCCCGAAGATTACTGGAGAATGTTAGCTTGCGCCCGGGTGCAGAGCCGTGCCATTCAAAACGCGGATCACGTAGAATGCGTAGATTCGCCGGGCGGAGTAAGCATTAAGAATAACAGCCTGCGAAAACCGAGATAATGCTCACCTTTCGACCGTAAGAACGCTTATTTTTAGCCTCGCGTTCTTTGTTATGTAATAACAATTTCGAGCCGGGCGGAAATGGTGTCCTCCTCGAGGTAACCTGTTTTTATGCTCCGCCTTGAAGTCCACGCTGGTCCACGCTGGGAAATTTTAATCGTACCCAGAAGCTCATTTTTATCTAAGTATCTCGGTAAGTTAGTTCGAGGAACGACACGCTTCCGATTCAGCCTGGACCATTTTTATCAAGACGGTTTTATTAATGACCGCAATTAGGATTCCTCGCAGGTGGTAATAGTTCCTCCAAGTCGACCAATTCTTCATTCCGCCTTTTTCCACCCTTAAACGTTACACACGCGGCGAGATAACGGCTGTAAATTTTATTTATTCGGGGAACCATCGGTTACCGCATCGACCACAAAAGTTTTACGATTTTTACTCGTTCCCAAGGGCCTATCTCCCATTCTTTTTTATTCTACAATTCCCCTATCGTCGATCGCAAAGCGAACGTCGATGTCGCTTGTGGTAACGTTTGACACCGCGCAGCTTATTTTGGCTCCGCCATTTCCATTAATGGACGCAATTAAAATTCCCTTCACGTGCAGACGATTTTCCAGGCGAGGAAATCTCGAACCTCGTTTCGCTTAGGTACGTTTGTTACGCTGCTCGGTAAATATGCTAGGAATTTTTCCTCGGGCATTTGAAGTTCCTTATAAAAATTAGTTTCCGCCGAAACAACCCAAGAATTATACGCGCGTTAAGATTATTTTCACACTTTCCATCCGCCGAGCAGCCGAGATCGCTCGAATTTACTTTTCCACCCTGCAGCCCCGTAGAAAGCAAAGTATGCTTCGTGTCGTATCAATTTTGCACGCCTCCCTCTCCCTTCTAGTTTTCTTAAGCGGATTTAACCGGTGTCGGGATCGAATTTAAACGCGACTTCGCGCCTGTAATATCCACGCCAGCGAAGCTCGGCTACCTTGGGAAAATCTGTGGACTTCGTGGCCGCAAGCTGCTCGACATCCACCAGAGAATGCTAAATGTCCGCATCGCGGACATTTCTGAATGCGTCTCAGCGGGTATTCCACGTCGACCGGATGTCCCGGATGTACAGAGTTCTTGCACGATGTCGCACCACCTTCGAATATCCCGCGAGTAGCCTTGGGATTACTCGAGTAGCCTTGGGATAGTGTGGTATACTCCGAGATTCCTATTCCTCGTCGGTAAACTGTATTCGGATAATCAAATTCGTCTTGTAATTAACGATACGACTATTAAGAACTTAAATTCCATATAAATTCGTTCGACCGCAATCTTTCCCACCGGTTGTCTCGAAGATTGCATTGCAGAGGTTGTGACTCTTCGAGTTATCGACTGACGTGCCATTCTTAGTTAAGCATCACTTTGCATTTGGCACGTAGGAATTGCAGCGGCGATCCTGACGGGCAGTAAGTTTGAGAAAGTATCAAAGAATTCAAAGGTACATTCGGCACGTCAAGTCTAGTAACGCGAGCTGTCGTGCCGCGATCAATTCCGTAATGGAGAAGTGAATGAAAAATTCAGGGTTTCGTGTCGCGTAGCGCGGAAATTCTTAGTAAGAAGGTACCGGGCCTGCTCGATTTAGGTTCGAAATATGCGAGGATTTCCAGCTGGTTCGTCGAATTTATTCAACGCAACGATACCATAACGACCGCACGTAGAAGCCACAAATTCCGACGGAACGTTTATTCTTTTACACGGGGCTGCCGCGCCACGAAGCCCGCCATTTTCTGATTTCGTGGAAACTGAATCCACCGGCGGAGCGTTAAAATATTTGCCCGCTACCTGGCATTCCCTTTATCATCGGAATTTCTTCAGCGAAGGAGACGCGGGCGTAACGATACCCCGTAAAATACTTCGTATAAAACAGAGCCACATCTAATCTAATTAAGCCGCGTAATTTATGAGCGACACGACGGATCGCGGGGAATTTCATTAAGGCGCATCGGCAGATCTGCCGACATACGTCCAGTGAAGTTTCGCCCTTGATAAAATTAAGCGAGAGTTATGAGGCGCGCGGCCAAACTTGCGACTTACCGTCAGCGGCGAGTGACTTCCCGAACGAAAATCATTCTCAATCTCTCTCTCTTTCTTAAACATTGAAACGGAGAGCCGCGTATCCAGCGAGCACGTTCGAATATTTCTTTATGTATTTCCAGACCGATAAATCACAATCAGCCAGAGATTCCTTCCCTTCCGAAAAGGAATATGAGATGGTTTCCCGGCTCGACGGTGGAGTCGTAAAAATTTCCACGCGAAACTTACCTTACCCTCTTGCGAATCTAAAAAAAAAGAAGAAGGGAACGATAAAAATTTCTATGCCGAAGATGGCGCGCGGAAAATTTGAGTTTTATTACGCGACTTTTTTATATTCCACGGTTGAAAAGGGCTGGGGAAAGTAACGTTTGCCCGTTGACCTAGCGGAAATGATTTCTTTCGATCGAATTAGAAAGCCTTTTATAGTGGATACTCTGATCCTTTGCAGCGAATGCACAAACACAGTGTAATTCGGTTCCCATCGGAACTTTTTACGCGCTTCTGCAATACGAACAAAACTTCGCGTTCGCTTGATGCAATCCGTCGAACCTTTTAACAGATTCGTCCCGCGAAATTCCTACATTTCTATCGTCCCGCGACTCGCATTGCCGCGCGCTAGTCACTCCGTTTTCTGATCAATTTTTCCAGCTCCTCCGGCCGTTCGACGTTCCATTCTCCCCTTTCACCGTATCCTCGACGGGGAAAGAAACGCAGTTTAGAATATTCCTGGAAATTTCAATTCTCCGCGAGGAAGCAGTAGGTGTCCGTGAAATTACGAAAAAGTGGATGGATCCGCCGTTATCGCGTCTCGACTATCGAGTTTCGCGTTCGAGGCAAGTTATCGGAGCTATCGGGTACTCTCCATGCCGTTCTCCGTGCGAGATGGCTTTAGAAACCATGCAACCATGCGCGACACGCACTGGCTGAGAATTGCCGGGTATCCTTTATGTTTCAATTTAATTAGCAAGAGGAGAGTCGCGACAGGACAATAAAACGCGGTGAACTTTAGATCTGCAGTGTAACGAAATTCGGGTAAACTAAGTGAACCGAAGCTCGCGTGCTCCACTACCAGCGACAAATACATGTCCTTTCACTCAGAGTGAGCCCGAACAAGCTCGCAGCTACGCGTTACAGCTCTTTGTGTAACGATAAAGCAGAAGTTACAGAAGTCAGGCGAGTCCGAAAGAATAATTCTACGCGACAGAGAAGATACTACTATCTTGCAGCATAATTCTTCGAGTATACTGTGGGGATGGTTAAAATTTCGATCGTTCGCTGTACGCCGTGCCGCTAATTTATTTCAAGCAATTAACGATTAAAGCGCGCCGGGGGGAGGGCCGGTTTCAAGGGTGTCGAAAAAGGGTGTGGATAGGGGAGGACATTCTACTAGACAAGCGAATAGATACTTGCCTCACGGGCAGCAGCTTACCCTGTTATAATGGATCTCATTACTTTTATCGCCGGGACATACATCTACACCCAACTCGAAATTGCCTTCCACGTCTTCCACTGCTTCCTTCCTCTCTTCTCGCGGGCCAGAGTTCGCTACCAATCTACATGCAAAAATTCTGAATGGCTTGCGCAACCCCCTACACGCGATCCCCCGACACCACCTGGCCACCCTAATTTCTCCCGAAAATTACGCCGAACGGGATAGATATCGCGGCGTCACTTCCAACTATGCTTCCTACCGGCGACTTCGTCAGCTCATCAGTTCTCGTCGACGTTTCTTGATGGAAGTTGAATGTTTCTTTTATGAGGAAGATTATGATTGTGACTTGAAGAGCAGGGCGTGATTAATTAGGAAGATGAACTTGAAACTGGCAATGAATGCGGCGTGTATTTTTTAAATGTGTTTGATTAAGGTTCAATATGTTATACCTACTTAGAAGTGTTTTGAGAGTACGCGACGGAAATCATAGCTCTAACTAAATCTCTAGCTAAATCTGCCAGAAATCGGCCACGGTGTAATTGCTCAAATAACAGGAAATTATTTATATTCGTTGAGCAGAATTATGGGCGTTTCTATCGAATTCATATACATTCCAGCCTGCCTGGCTTGCGCAACGCGAACGATTATCAATGGCGGTTAATGAAATCCTGAAATTTTTACGCGCCGTCGGACGACGGATTTGGATGCACCTAAAATATTCAACGACCCGAATAATGGTTCGATTGCGGAATTGTCAAAATTATATTTGTTCGTGCGGCTCGATATTCATCGCGCGAGCAGCTCGCGCGGAACGATGTATTTGCGCACTGCGCACTTGGAAAAGCTTGCGCGCGTATTCCACTGTTTGCTTTTTCGTCGCATTGGAGACTCGTGGGCTGGTCCAGTTATTCGCAGATTCTGTAAATAAAATCGTCCCTTTGTCCTGGAAAGTGGCACTGAGAGCTGTCGACCCGTCGACTCTACTCGATTAACAGATGATTTTTCACAATTTTCTGAGATAAACTGGCACGCGAGATTCAATAAGTTCTCGAATCACGGCTTCCGACTTTCCCACTTTCCTGCAGAATACGCAATCTTCGCGGGCGCCGTTCGACGGATACCTAAAATCGAAACGTAGAACATATATTTGTGTCATTATTTAATAATATATGGTCGTAAAGTAGCCGCTAAACGCAATGGTAAAGTACCACGCATCGATCGTATATCGAATATAGCGCGATTAGTTAAATCAGTCGAGAGAACGGCAAACAGCCACGGTGGGTCTTGATTAAAGCATTTAGCATAACAATGCTATTGACTGCAGCCTGTGGGACACCGTCAGCCTTCGCAAATATGAACGTTTTTAATAAACGCGACTAATTTAACGTACAATGGAGCAGTCCGCCTGAAAAAGGGATGCTGCGACTGTTTGCGTAAACGTTATCGCTAATGGACTAGCCTACTCTTGATTCTAAATACCAAACAGCCTCTTGCTCACAGCAGGGTAGTTAAATTTCTACCTGAACCGAATTCCCTTACCATAAAACGCCTTTTCAACTAATAACCGATGTTTCGAAAATCATCCAAACCTGATATTCGAGAAACGATTGCAGCTTTTGAATTTTACGGAAAAAATATTCGAACCATTGCTTCCCAACGAAGACCAAGTTCCTCGAATTTACTTACAGCTACCCTGGCTAATAATACGAACTGCGGAGAAGCGAGTTTTCGAAAAGGGCGAACACCGCGAAGTTGTTCGTTTCACAGGAGCTTCCATGCTCGGTGTACACGGAAGACGTTCGGGGTCGTTTCTAAGCCTCGTTATAGGTGCTTTAACCTGCAGGCTTGCACGATATACTATGCTTACAGATCCGTGCACGAAACGAGGCGGCTCCTCGGGAACAACGTTTAACTCGAGAGATACGATCGAAGTTTATCCAGGTTGGTACCAGACGGTTCGACCGTCAGTACCATTAGGGTCCGACGAAGTGGCCTCGCTGTCGTTTCGATACCCGATATTATTATTTCCTGATATCTGGTCAGAAATATCAGTCTGGCTAGTACGGTTGGTGGTGCGCATTCCTTGATACGTCAGAGTGAGATCGTTGATTCCCGTCGATTCCTTGGTGAATTAGCCAAACATGGCGAGAATAGCACAGTAGATTCAGGAATAATAAGTAAGCCAAACATCTTGGGGTAACATAATCGAGTTACTGAAGTCGTAAATACAACTGCGAAGAAGTTACTGATAACGAGTCCCGATCCAGATACCTCATCCAAAACCTCATCGGATATTGATTAATCGCGAAACTGTATTCCGCGAGGTGGATTATCGCGCTTGTTCTCTGTTAACGGCGGTTTATCTTCCGCGCCATCGTCGAACTGTACTGAATAATTTATCGAGAATGGATAGGTATTTCCTTCCTTTGCGAACCGCGTTTCACACCGACCAGAACAGAAGGGTAGCTACCAAAAGACGAAGCTTCTCCTAAACGCCACCTTATCGCGTGCCCATGAATAAAACAGAGACCCTTCCGCGTAAAAGTTTCTCGCGCGACATAGTAGAAACGAAAGGGGGCACATTTATCTATTACGCGGTGGAAAATTCATCAACCAACGATTCCTATGCCGCGATAATATTCGGTGAATGGTTCAGTTCAATGCACCCTGGATATTTTAATATAGACGGGGAATAAAGATCCGCGAGCAATTTATTGCGTTATTTATTGACGCGTACGCTCTAAAACGCGGAAAATACGAACAGTTGTGGCAAAGTGTTACATAGTAGTAGCGATCAGAGAACCAATATTCCCCTTTCCGCAAGTTACCGTTTGATTTCACGATATCCCTATTCCCTCGCAATTTTCTCGTGTTTACATTCGATATCCTCGTGAAAAATATATACGTATTTTGCTGCACGGCTACGGTTAATCGTTCCGACCGTTTTTCCCGCAAGTAA
Organism: Andrena haemorrhoa; assembly: GCA_910592295.1. NCBI lineage: Eukaryota > Metazoa > Arthropoda > Insecta > Hymenoptera > Andrenidae > Andrena > Andrena haemorrhoa. The sequence continues at coordinate 12,235,283 of OU342943.1, forward strand.
TAATTTGCATCGGGAAAGGAGGGAGGAGCGAGCGGTTGCGAGGCGTGCGAGCTTGTCGATGCAAGATGTCCCAGCCTCGACAGCCGCGGCCGCGCAAAAAGGAAAATCCACCGACTCCTGGCAAATGCAGATAGCGTCGGTCGATTAATTCGCGTAATGAAAATTTTAAAGCTACTCTCAGCGGCGACTGAGCTTCATAATTTATACGTTACGTCACGCGCTGCGGCGCAGACGAACTTCATTGAATCATTAAGCGCGATGACGCTTCGGGCGGAATGAAATTCGAGAGCGAGCTGGCGCGGTCCAGAAATCCATACGCGGCCGTTCCTCTTAATTGGAAATCGATACAAATGCTGGTTGCTTGGCTTCGTGCAATGTTTTCACCGATATATACGGAGGACCAGCCGATGTTTACGTTCCCGATCGCGATTCCGCTTAAACGAAAACGCACATTGGATGCTACTGTGAATTCGACTCTCGCTCACTGAACAATTAGTTGGAAGCCTCGCGAAATTTCGAATACGTTTATTCGTTCCAATGTACTGCGCCAGATGTCCCGAATTAAATAGTGACATTTCACGTTAGACGCTGAGGGATTTTCATGTAACGTTGCGATCTGCGATATGGTATTTCGCTTAGCTGCAGTGTGTATTCAGGGGCATTCCGGACGATGGTGTTCGACAGTCGGAAAGAAAGGTGATTAGGGGAAAGTGGGGCAAAACCGGGTGTCTAATGTACTTTTCCTGCCTACAAAAAGTCAGATGACAAAATAAACTTTGGACACCGCTATAAATCTTAACTCACAGGAAAAGATTTCTGGGATGTACGCAAGAACCCCGTTTTACCCTATAGGTATGGGTAATATCGGGTTCCAATTAAAAAACGCCTGAAATATAATACGAAATCTTTATTACTATCATTTCAGAAGTCACAAAGAAAGTTATTTTAACAAATATTAACTTGTACATGAATTTATTTTAATGTACTATCTAGTAAACAAAAGCCACAAATAAATGTCTCATCGCAACACAGCAGTGGAACTTTGCAACTCGACATTTTCAAACTTCCCTGGATGAAAAACTACGACGGTCTTTGCTCTGCGATTGATCTCATACCGTCGTGAGGTCCACCTGAATGTATAAACACCACATCATATCTCATCGACAAATAGAAAATGACCAGTGGCAAGTTTGTCTCCAAGAGGCAAAAGAAACAGTTCCTCCGTTTTCGAGCGTGTAGTACGCGCCGCGCAATTGGAGGGTCACTTTGTGATTGTGTAACCTGCTTTGCGACCACCGATTCGCGTAACCTCGGTGAACAGCCTTTATACTCAACTTCCTGCTGAGAATATGTGCTCGAAAAGTATGTGGGTTGCGCAACGGTCGGCATATTCACGTTTGCGAGCACAATTGGTTTGTTGGTAAATTGGTTTGTCAGAGCACGAATGCATTTCTATGGATTGAGATAAGGGAACACAGGATCCTGGAGTGTTGTTAAATGTTTAAATACAACTGCTATTATACGTACGTATATTCGCGGCAAAGCGGCAATATAATCTCAACGTAAACAGAATTCGTTTCTCTTATTCCATTTCTCATTATCTGCTTGAAAATACGCATTCAGATGTGCCTGTGTCGTAACAGTGTCGCGAGTTCGTTCGTTCCGTTTGCTCGGAGGAATTCACCACCCTCGCGAGAACAAAACGGCAAAGAAGATAGTCGAAATAGGTATGATGTATTCGGTTACATAATCCACGGTTTCCATTCCGACTGCGCCCGGAGTGCAGCCGGCGTGCATTCTTTGCGTAACTGGAATACCGTTCGTTCATCAAAATTGTGAACATAGTTGCCCAACGTCATAACGCGACGTATTCTATGCGTTATTATTAAGATCCGTTTACATAGCTGAAACAATCGGCACGGCGAGCACAGTTGTCGTACCGTTCGCGGCAACAAACATCGCAGGAGATACTTGAGCACTTACATTAAGAGAGACCAACGTTCCAGGCATGCAGAATATAGTATGCGCGAGATGTGTATTGCATAGTTGATAGAAAAGCCGCGGAGCACGGTAGAAATCATCTTGGACTTGACACCAACACCCTTCTTCGCGTAAAACACATAGAAGACGATCTAACAATAAGTTCCATTCGACATCCGATACGGATAACACGAGACTGGACGATAGGAATTCCGATCCTTCAGGACCCCTGGGATCGTCTGAAACATTGAAACCTAACCCCTCAGGAGATCGCCACTGAGTACCACATACACAGCTGGAATTGTCTCTACTCTTGTCACACAAGTCCATCGATGTCTGTACCAGGTCTGACAGATCTACTGATGTACCTTGCAGGATTGACCGCATCTACCTGATGTTCCCAGCATACTGCACGAATTCGCTGATGTCCGCGTCAGGCTTGACCCATCCACTAATGTGACTAATGTATGTACAACGTCGCAGAATTCCACTGATATCTCTGCAGGATCTCCCGATTTGAGACCCTTGCAACACGCGTGATGTTTTTGAATTATGAAGTGTAATGTACGTACAAAAATTCTACATCGTTTGGTGCAAATCCGATTACAAACGAGCGACTTATTGCAAATTTTGAACCTGCACCCATTACTGTTTTGGGCAGGTCCAGGTTCCAGGTTTGAAAAATTTGCCAAAAATAGAAATAAAAACTTGAATAACTCAACTGAATAACCACTGCTTATTGTGTGAGAATATATATTTTTTCAATTAGTGTTCTCTTTTTAATGCTAAGTCAAAGCAATGATTTTATAAACAGTTTTTTCTAATTCACTAGAAGTTTGTAAAGATGGAGCTGCATCTGTCTTGCTGCAGGGTCCTCAAATCACCGTTCACAATTATTTTCTACGCGAATATCTAACTTCCAAAAACTGGACACCGCTGGCGAAATTTCCAGGTGTTGTTGACGCAGCTCGCTGAATACTCGGAAATTCCTGATCCCCCCCCGTCCCTGTGAGTTGACACTGCTGATGGAATACGAGGATGATTCGCGTATCCAGAGCGCGGGGAAAACACAGGACCGCGTCGGGAAACGGCCGATAAGTGCGCTTAATCGGCCGGGGCTTGCGTTCCCGTGGCTCACAAAGCTCCGGAACTAATTAAATAGGCCGCAAAGCGGCGGTAATGGGACGCGTTACGAGTGCAGGGCAACGAGGAGCGAGTGATCGCAATGATGTTAGCGACACGCGCGATGTCAGCCTACGTTGAATGCTACGAGCGGACAATAGAACGGGCCCGACCACTTGAATACCGGTATATTTGGCCATCGGGCATCAGCCAGCCCGTCCAAACGGCGAATCGTCGCGTCAGCGATTGAATTACGTTAGCCGTCACAGCGAAATATTCCCGATTCGAGGTGTTGCCCCGGGTCCGGCCTCCACAATGACGTTGTTTGACAGCGAGGACGCTGGATCGTCGGACGTTCGTCCGGCCGAACGCGCTGAATACAGCCAATTTCCATAACCAGAGCGTAAGGATGTAACGAGCGTCGATTTCACTCGAACCTACATATAACTGCCGATAAACGTCTGCCAATGCGTTGTTCAATAAAAAAAAGTGCGCGGCTCACAGTCTATACACCTGTCAGAGAGTAAAGTGAACATTGTTCTTGATCGACAGCATTTTGAATCTCTCCCTCCGCCAGCAAAAACTCGCGGGAACGACATTGGCGAGTTACATGGCTGGCAGAGGTTTGGGGAAGCCGACTTGCATCGCGATAAGCGTCGGTTGACAGAATGGACCGAGACAGGGGAGGGACGTTACCCATGGAGGAGAATCAGAATCGAAGTAGCTGACGCGGCCCTCTATAACCTCGCGGGCCGACGATCAAAGATAATCAGGGGCTGTGACGCTCTCGAAAATCGTCCTTGCCGCGACAGCAGAAGAGTCTATTTGCCTTTCGTCTCGCACCGTCTCGAACGAGGGGCTGAAAGAAGAAAAAAGAGGACGAGTGGTGGTGGAGAAGGGAGACGATTGAGAGCGGGAGGCTATCCGCCTGCCAACTTTCCGGGCACACCACTCGCGCCGACCTCGCCACGATGGCGGGTTTCACCGTTTGTGCGCGTCGCAGATGTCTACGCACTGCAGATTCTTATTCAATTGAAAACGCGAGGGGGGAGGTATAGTAGGGTGATCTCAGACGGGATAAGAACTGGAGGAGATACCCGGAAAATCGTCGTGAGCAAACTTCTTCGCGCAGAGGATAGAATTAAGTACAATACAGAAGCTGAAACGGATCAGAGGTGGAAATCGAACGCGGAGGTACTACGAATTACAAGGGAGCGCTTGATGTTAGAGAATGCGAAGTACGGTACGATGGAACCTCTATTATTAGTACTAACAAGGAACCTTCGGGTAATATAGGAAATGATGAGAAGAAACGAAGAGATGATATAAAACCGTATAAAGTTCCATATATATATATTTGCAAGATTTCAAACACATGCAAAATGTAAGGGGAATAAAGAGTTTTGTATTTTGCAAGAAACAGGGCGCACCTCGTTGTAATGGAGAAGCTACGAAGGTCACAGGACGAGACTTTACTCCAGCTCCCTTTTTTCATCCGCATTCCCTCCACGTCGCCCGTTTTCGTCGCCTAATTACATTAGTTCGACAGCTAGACGCATTCCAACGAGCATCAAGTCGTTCTTGACCCAATTGGATCGGAGCAACGAAATTCAAGGCTACGAGCCCCGATCCACGCACACGCCTTTCATCCCCTCGTACTTTTTCTACATGTTCCCTCATTTTTTTCTTTCCACACCCTTAGACCTCGATGAAGCGCGATCGAGGTTTAGAAATGGCCGAAAATACCGCATTGCGTCCGACAACGAGCATCTGAATATCGTTGGGAATATCGTTGCGAGTGGTTTCCCCGCGTTTGAATCCGTGGAACGTTCGTTTGATCGATGGTCTTCACGCTGGCCTAGCTGTCTCGTTGTGTTTGCCTGCACCCCGAACTCGTCGTCAGGGTGAATTCGCGCGTGAACCCGCCTCGCGTTCACTGTTTAAACGTCGCGGTGTTTACAAATTTGTATGCGCGGTTCTGCGTAGCGCGTGGGGACCAGAACTAGGCATTAACTACGTAAAAAATTATTTAAGGGGTCTTCCTACCTTGACGGACGAAAAATCATGCGGACTTTGGGAATTTTTTAAATCGAAACCATTAAATATATTTACTTCCGGCTTCGTGGCTTCATTTGTCAATCTTTAAAGAATATGAAAAAAATTGCATGTAAAAATAGTAGTTTCGGAATTATAGTGCTTTAAATAGAACGCCTTACAAAAATCAAACCAATTCGAAAAACATCGTTTTGAGAAGAACGGGTTTAAAGTTTTAGGTACTGGTTATTTTAATTAATTTTTTTTAACATGTTGCCTAAATATGTACAAATATAATAGGCAGAAAGTTTCCGATTAATATACTTTGTGGGTTTCTCTTAAACAAATTCCAAATATCGCGCTCCTTTTCAGTCCGTCAAAGTAGGGAGATCCCTTAAATAACGGGTCGAATATAAGTTACTTTAACTTTAGATTATTCGACGAATAAAGTTAACTTTTTCTCGCTATTCGAAATTTGTATTTAAATAAAAATTTTGCTCATCTCTGGTGAAGACTATTCTACGAGGACACGTTCATGGTTTCCATTCCACGTTATAGGTTCCTACCCTAGAACAATCTTTGCATATTTCTTTATCGTACCAAATTTATTGGATACAGAAATAATTCCTTGTTTTATTCGTATATTTTTAACAATTATGATTCGTCATATACATGTGTTGTGCAACATGATAGTAGAAAGCTATGGATAAAGCAGCTACTTCAGGTCGTACAATTATTTGAAACACTCTCTACGTTTATCTGTAGCTTCACCCTTGCATGCGAAATCGCAGAATTTTGATCAAAGCGTTGCTACAGAGCTTTCAGCCACAAACGATACAACTGAAAGGTAGGAAGTCTTGCACCGCATTGCGCAGCGAGCATGTTACATTTCAAGGGTCAGTGAAGTCTTATGCATCGCGACTTTATTTTTCAAGGGGTCCTCTTCTGTGTCCACACTCGTGCTTCTCTGAAAGAGCTTATTTTCTAAGATTCGGATGGGACTCGGATTGAATTCTCTCCTGAAAACAGGCAGTTAATTTAACGAGCTCCCTTTGATCGTCCTCGGGCCTGTTTTTATCGTCTCGATGGTTCTTCGAGTGCAGAGAGAATCTCTCCTCGGGCATTGAGACCGTACTTACCTCCTGTCGATATCCTCCTAATCTTCGTGCATTCCTTTCAACCTCCCTCTTCAGCCCCCGGGAAAGTTTTCCAGCTGACGGGCTCCACATTGTAAACCAGCGTTGATTTCCTCGCGTTTCGGCAAACTTTCACTTCCCTCGACGTGTTTCCAATCATACAAACGGTTCGCCCTCGTCTATTTTTGCACTAAATACACTGCCTCGTATGTTGAACGGTTCCCTTCAGTCGCTGTTGGCAGTGTTTCACCCGCTGGAGTTTACTTACGATCAGTCGGAAAGTTGGAAACACGTTCGATACTATGTCGTATAAGGTAAACGTACCTATTATGAAACACCTTCCCAAACATGTCCCCTTCTTGAAACAGCATCACAAATAACGAAATAAGAAATAGTTATGGTATATATAAGCAACTGCCAAACATTCTATCGATATTTATACATTCTTTTCTGTACAAATTCACCAACATAAGTATTATTATACAATAATCTATTACAAAAAATGGTTTTAATGTAATTCATTGATAAAAATAACCGTTTCATATTGTGTACCTCAATTTTTTGAATGTCCCGCTTTATGGAACGGTTCGGAAGCGTGTTCCAAGACCACGGACCCGTGTTCACATACGGGGCGTTTCATAATAGGGACATTGAATATGAAACACCGGGTCATGGTACGAAAACAGTGTTTCATAATACGTACAGGTCCTTCATTTAGTTTTTTAGTCATATTATTTTTTATTTATAATAAATATACATTTTATGGCTCATTATATAATCACAAAACAATGGCCTATCGAATGGTATGCAAATTTTCAATGCTAACCCACTAAATTTTATAAATTAGATGACAATTGCATAACCCCATCGAAAAGCGTTTCATAATAGGTACGTTTACCCTATATAAGTATCGAGAGCAACGAAAGTCTGGATAAATACGTATTTCCAGTACCGAGCGAACCTCCCCTTTTTGCTCGTTAGAGAACGACGCATCCCTTCGACTCCCCATTATCTGAGAGGGGACTGTATTCAAGAGATTCTTGCATCGTTGGTGAAAAAGGAAACTCGTTATCTGTAAGCGTTTTTGCCGCGGAAAAATCTATTATCGTAACGTCTCTCGTTTTACAACACGATCGCTGTTATGATTTATAACGCAGCAGTTGATGAAGCCCGAGGGGTTTGGATGAATCGACGATCGACGCCGACGAGGAAGTTATTCTTTTCGTTGCGTGAAACACTCGATAATTTAATTCTCCGTTAAAAAACCGCAAGCGCGGAAGCAGGTTATAACGGAATAAGAAGCATTCGATTTCACTGCTCGTCTCAAAGAAACGGTATCGTCGACGGCAACGCATCGAAAGGGGTGGCACGATTGTTAGAGTAACTTCGTGAAAAGTAATTACCTGAAATTGGGGGTGGCAATTAGTAACGACAAAGGGGGAAGGGGGGTGGACAGAGGGAGAAACGGAATGCCTGAATCGGAAGAGTCCGAAGTCTTCAATTAACGCGATAAACTCTGGGTAAACTCGTTTCGGCGTGGTTCGGCACGTTACTCACGTCTCGAATCCTGCTCCCTCTAAACTCGAACGGGCGAATGAGACGATTCTAGGGGGATGAAAATCAACCGACCCGAGAAAGCAGATTCGCAATTCATGTTATCGTCTTCCAAATGGATATTAAGTTATTACGCCATCCGACGGGCTGTTAGAAAGTTCTGCAAAGTACATCCAGTACCACTATTATTCGAGAATTAATTAATATCGACGAGTAATTATCATAAGTAGAGAGCTAAAATTAATAATAAAAGATCTTGTTGCACAGAGACCCATGAAAACCAGCCTCCTAACAATGCGAGTTAGTTACTCGTAAAACGAAATTACCACCAATGAAATTATTCTTGAAATTTTCTCTGACGGAGCCGTTACGGAGCTTCGGTTACAGTTGAAGAGAAAAGAAGCACGGCAATGCGGGATTTTAGCAAACGTCAAGGACTTGATGAACGAGCAAAAGCTGGGGCCCCGTCCTTACGTATGCAGATGTACGTGTGCAGCGGTACGCACGACACAGAGGTAGCATTGCACGATCTAAATTATCCGGAAATGCATCGGGCAGAGGAGAGGAAGCCCTTTAACCGGACGTCTCAAAGCAAGAACCCTCTGGCGCAGCCACTAATCTGCACGTCATCTGCATCGGAAGCCACTGCACGTCCGATACGTGTGCATACGAGTGTGCCTCTATATTCGGCTGTCTGTCTTTGAAGCTCGGCTTCTTCCTCATTAAAGTCGCTTATTCGGCCGAATAAAACCAGAATGGCGACGGTTTCCTATCGAAGCCTTCGCTGTTACTAACACAGCCCTATAAAGATGTCACGAAATAATCCCATTGAACGTTTCATATTCATGGATCCACATAAACGTCCTTGAGAAGATGTACTTTTATCGTCGTAAAACATTCCAGATGAAGGTTGAGGGATTTCGAGAAATCCCTCCTGAGAACCATCTAGTTTGTAACGAATAAGGGTTTAAGCCTGGCTCAGCTCGAGCCAAAATCTTAATTGCCAGAGATTGATGCGGGATTTCGCGTTTCGTTTCAGCGAAAGGTCGACTGAAAATTTCGCAAGGCGGGTTGAAATTCAAAGGGACCTTCGCAGAATGTTGAATTATGGCGGATTTTATGCGCAAAACGTCCGCCAAGGAACGAACGAAGCTCAGTGAAATTCTACGCCCGCGTTTCGCAAGCGTACGTGCTTCTAACATTCCGTGACGTTACGAAAAGTTGTTAGCTTTGAAGCTCGTAAATAAGACGCGCCATGTGCGCGAATTCGCGTTAGGTGCTTTACCGGGAAATGGACCGACCCGCGAACCATCTGGCCGCGTATGAAATTATGGGATGCGTTGGCTGATGTCAAGAATAATTCGCCAAGGAAATGTTGCGAGGATACGCGGGCTGACTCGCGTTAACACACCAGACAGCTCGAATAGCAATCATGGCCAGCGCCACAGAGAACCACAAATTACGCTCTCAGATCATAACTGCACTCCACGATCGAATTCGAGGAATTCCAAGTACCTCGGCGAATGGAGAATTCCAATTAACACCAGAAGCCATAAATGACTTTCCATTGAAACACTAATGATCATCTTGCTTCACACAACGTTCGCGTCAACCATCGGACTCCCCGTGAAAGGACGCATCCAACCAGTTCCACACATGCTTCACCGCGTTCGAAAACCCTCGAAGCTGTTCTTGCGAGCTTCCTAATAAAAAGCTACGTTCGATCCCTTGGGGAGTGTACTCTTGTCCTCGATAAGGTGGCTGAAAGCGTAACCCAACAAAACAGTGCAAACCGTTATCCTTTACATAAATATTCATTTATTATCGAGTTGTAGATAACGTTTACACATCGAGCCTCGATGGTCCTCGAGTGTATACATCTCCCGCGAACTCTTATGCCCGCAGCATCCACCCTTGATCGTTGGGAGCAGTTGTTCATCTTCGATACCCGCGAAGATCGCCGTAAAAAGCATCCATTTGCCGGTATGGCGGGTTCCATCGAAGTAGGTTACAGCGTTCCGCGAGTCTCCCCCGTGTATCGCTATCGCTCGCATAAAGCGTCGATACCGCGCGTGAAATGGCGCGAGGCCTCTTAATACGAGCCACCCCGTCAGAAATGTGGCGGAGGGATGTCGCGCAAGGGATGTGCACACAGCGACGCGGCTATTCGGCGAACGAGAAACGCGATTACGTTGCATGACACGCTCGCGAGGCACGTTTCAACCGCATCAAAGTTACTCGTGTCGCTTTGTAATCAAAGTCGTGCGCCGGTTAGAGATCTCGTTCGTGAGCGGAAGCGGCAATCCGAGCAAACGACACCGCGCGCCGTGGCCGCCGCACTGTTTCGATTCGGTTCGACATCCTATACCGCGGCTTGTGTCATTACGTTTGCTTATGGTCCGTCATATCTGCGCGCGCTGCCCTTTGACGCGCGCGGGAAGGCTCAGCCCTCTAATACAGGGGGTTGTTGATTCGAGCAGTCTAAGCGGCTGGAATTTCGGCGGCGAACGCGCCTTGGCGGAGCCCCCGTCAGGTACCACCGGTGTCTGTGTACCAATCTCAGCGTGATATTTTCATAATCTCATGGAATTGCGTGTTTGGAATTGCGATTGGAATTGGCAGGAATGATAGGGAACGGGAAGGAAGCAGAATGCTTTCTAAGGGGGGCACTCAAGTAATTATAAAAAAAATCGTTTTCTTATTGCATACATCAATGCTATTGCACGTCACGAATATACTCCAGAAGTTTCAGAATAAAATTCTACATATTCACGGTCATACAGACGGGCTTATACCTACCTGCACATCTAGCAAGTGTGTACGGGCGATGTGTCCCTTCGCTCAGTCTTTTGCACATAATAGATTTCGAAGGTAAGCCGAGTAATAACAGACTGCAACAAATCGAGCAAAAGGTGTTTTACGAAAAACAGAAGGTCAATTATACGAGCATGGAATCGCAGATTAGCGTCAGAGAGCGGTAGTTACCGAAAACCTCGGATTTTATTGAACCGAAAACTTTAAACATGTTTTTCTCGAAACCACGTTTTTCAAATTAGCGTGCACCATACCTAACTCGACAAATATTTGATCATTCGTGCTGGTCTAGTACACACATATACATAATAATCGAATTCCCCACTGGGCTTAGCTACTTGATTTATGATATTAATTATTAAAACTATGTTTACTGCATATTTAAGACGAAAATTTTACCCAAGGAGGTAACAAATACGTCAACAAATCTACTCCCACAGCCACATTTATATAGATTAAGAATCTCTTTTCCGTTTTGTGTTTCAAGTAATCCTTGGGGTACTTTCCATCAACGACAGGACTACCCGTCTTTTTCCAACGCTTTCAGTCAGTACTCTGTATCTGCCATATTTTTCTTTACCGTCGCACGAAAATTCAGAACAATAGTTCAAGATACTATCAAACAGCCTCCCAAACCTCAAATTAATTTGTCGATCATTTTTTGCACAAAAAAATCACCAAACCTCAAATTAATTTGTCGATCATTTTTTGCACAAAAAATTCCCAAAGACTCACCTTTTTTGCGGCCCCGCAAGGTAGAATTCCCCCTTAAGGGAACATATTTTCTTCTTAAGTCTAGCGAGGTAGACTGTAGATCATATACCAAGTTTCCCATGAGAAAGAACGTACTCCTCAACGAGATCATCATGAAATTACGTGCCCTGCCACGGCCAGCTCGTCTGCTTAGCGTAAGAATTGATAGAAACGAGTACCGCATAATTTGACAGTGAAAACGACCGTAATGGATCAGGGAAGCAACATGGTGGCACAGGGAAATTAGGATGAATACTTTCCACGGGGGTCGCTTCTATATAGTTACTAACAGTTACCTTATGATAGTGTAGAAGCCGACATGATCAACGACAAGGGACAAGTGCTTTCGTTTCGAAGTCAGCTACTCGGCCCGCCCTTTATCCGTGCAGCGATAAACCTTCTTGGGAATTAAAGTAAAATACGAAATATCGCGGAGCACGGGGAGCGCAGGCGGTGGCGCGCCGCGGATGTATCCATTACCGTCGAGCCATGCGTTTTCTTGAGGAAATTCGTTTCTCCGGTTTCCACCTGCAAACCGGAATGCACGGCCGTCCGGCTGCAGAAAAGGGGAAAAAGCGACGAAACGCGAAAAGCGAAGGCAAGGGGAGGATACGGGGTGGATACCGGGTGGCTGAGGTGGGCCTGGTGGAAACGACTCACGCAGAGCCTCTTTTAGTGGCTCGTAATTCAACGAAAGCTTTTCTCGAATTCCCGCCGGCCTGGACTCCGCGCGGAGATACAAATTTTCCACGCACATTTCTATGGAAACGACCACTACTATGGTGGTAGTCACCGGGAAAATGGCAAAAGGGCGAGGTAGGTGCAGCGACAACCCCGCGACTGGTCAATATGCTTCGAAAGGGCAGCCCGGAAAATTTGATTTGATGCAGACCGATGTATGGGTCGAGGAAAACGCAGCATCTTCATCTGCTAGACTTACTTAGTTTATTGGACTCCCCATTTTCGAATGAAATCGAAATTTATATACAGGGTAGCTCGTTTTGGGGTATGAATGGGCATGTTTGATAAAGGAAGCTGGAATTGAGAAAGTTCAACTGATATGGGCTGCACTATATAATATAGGGGTTGAAGAAAATCGAGGGAATCCTTGGAATTTCATTGAGGCAAATTTCTTTTTTTAAGGGGATGTTATTTGGTAGCTTTTCAAGCTACCAACCAGTGGTTTGTCAAGTTTAAATTCCACGTAGAATTAAACATTCCCTCGTCAACAAACTTATGCGTACTGTTGCGTGGGCAGATTCCATGCTGCGCGAAGTGCAATCCGGTGCAAGCAACGACCGTTACATACCTAAGTAGTACTGGAGTAAGCTGCTAGTTTCAAAGTTTCCATTCGAACAAGTGGCAACACCCTTCGAGAATTCGCATCCCCTGGCATTCTCAGCAATGTCTTAGCCGAGTATCAATGGCCACCTTGTTGACAATGAACACTCGTGACAAATAATGCTGCATGCACCTGCTGGAATCCCAAAGCGGTTGTCTCGATTGAACGATCGTTCAAGGGGAAATAACATTGCTCAGCCAATTAAACCTCTAAAATACTACTTCCAGTAAGATCGGTTGATTTCTCTTTCCAAACAGAAATGTTATTTATTTAATGAATATTTAAATCGTGTGCCCATGCACGCTGTGTATTTTGTGGAAAATCATGAAATGCCATTAGGAAGATACGAAACTTTATACTAAGAAGCTGGAGACCGCTTCTATCTTCGGGGCTAAGAAAGTAAATTGAAATAGCTCGCGGTATCCGGAATGGAAAATAAGTGTATACATAACCGAGAGCCGTGAATAAATTTTAATGCATCTGAATACGTGGTATACTTTCCTGGAGACTAGCTTTTCTTCTTTTACTTCGGACTTCTTCGCCTGGCGCGAGGAAAGTTGGACGACAATTACGCCGAGTTTACCGTGGAACGTCGATTGAAGTTTCGTGTCTGTTTTCTCGATAATCGTTGGAGCGTGGCTGTCGTTAGGTATGGATCGAGGGGAGATGGTTGGCGATGCGTAAAATATCCTGTATCTTAAATCTGCATGCGAATAAACGCTCGGCGATTCCACGCGATCGCGCGGAATAGAATCCCTTCCAGCCGACGTATAAAAACATTACAGATGTTAAAGAAACGATAGAGAAACGATAGCGAGTAGCTATCGCGAAAAACGTTGAGTGGAAGCAAAAGGAGGGAGGAAAGCTTGTTTTCTCGCGAGGAAACTTCCGCAACTTTATGTTTATGAAAACTAAGTAGTAGTTTCAAAGGGAAAAGGAGCGGCGGCTACTTGATATTAACGCGGGACCTTCGGACTTTCTCGCATCAACATTGTGAGAAACTTTCGCAATCAATAGGCTCGTGGTGTTCAGAATTTTAAAGCGACGCGGCCCGATGATGGAATAAATTTACAACGAGTTCGTAACGGTGGTGTTTTACATGAAACGAAGCAGAAGTAGTGCAGAGTATCCCTGCGCGATAGAACAAACTCGGCTGGATCCATTTCACAGACTCCAGCGAGTCGCTTAATTATTAATTACAGCCTGCGCCGCTTGTTTAGCAGCTTACCGAAGACACCGCGTTGCATAAGTGTCGAAATGGCTAAGGGATGTTTAAACAGAAATTGGAGAAGCAATTCGAATCTCGCCGCCTAGCGTATCAAAACTGTATGTTTCGACTGCGAAACCTTTCAGAGCTAGGCGGACCATCTAGCCCGCGAAAAGCAGCGAAAAAGGAGCGTCGACGAGATGGTGGAGCGTTGAAAATATGGGTGAATGCGATGAATGTTCCCCCGCGCGCTTTCTTCGTGGTGGTTGCCTTCGTGGTATGTATGTACATTTATTCATGCAGTTGATGTTCGTTGGAAGATTGCACGCGAGTAGTGAAACCCTGAGGAGCACTGCATTCGCGGAAAATCAGCACTGTTAGTTTAGTATGACGTAAGCATCACAAAAGGGACAAGTGAGATGAGCCAATGTACAGTGACCTTCAAATCGATCAAGGTTGCAGAAGAGTAAAGCTTCTTTGAAGAGGCGTGAGGGGCAAAATTTAATGTATGTCTTGCAAACACTGTTATCCTCGTCTGTTTAACTGACATCTCCTCCTTTGCAACCTCGAGCGTTTAGGTAAATGGGGGTGTTTACAATGTTGCCGCTTTCTTTGTACTTCAAGGTTTCTCGCTGGTACCAAAAGCTAAATTTCATTTAAATTCGATTTGGACGGGGAAGGTATGAGTTACTCGGAGAGGAAAGGAGAAGCGAATTGGCGGGTCTTTAAACGTACCTACACTTTTAAGTCCTCTGAAGTGGTATGTTGGGCTGAGAGTCGAAAAGAGTAATTCCACGGTTGAATAATTTACCATACAAAATGCTGCGATTGGATTGCATTTAAATAATTAAAACCTCGAGGTACTGGCTGAGATTGCGTCGAAGCTTGATATATTGCTTGGCTCGGAGTAATCCCCATGTAATAGACACCCCGCAGTGGAAGAAGACTAGTCCTAAACAAGACTCTGTATCTGCTAGCCCTCAATTATTCAGTTTCTCTTGTTTGGTGCACATTCGAAACTCATACTATTCCCAATTATTTCGACGTTCTACGTAGACTATTCAACTCCAGTTACAAACCTCGAACGTATCATTGAAATTATATTCGAAAAGCGTACAGTATTTTCAACCCATTCGCTTCCACATTTCCCCGAAACAGAGGTTCGCCGATCCCGAAACAAAGCCGACGCAAGATAAACGTTCCTTTCTACCTAACGCGATACCGTTATCAGCGACAATTTCACCCAGTGATCTCCCAGATGGATCGCAATCTGTGCAATACAGCGTTTCACATGGTTGACAGACATCGCTGGGACATCGACTCTCTTCCCTGTCGAGCTTCCGTCCCCCCGGGAAACTGAACAGGACAATCTCCGCCTGGCAGGTAATACCCCGTGATAACGAACCTTTGTGCCCCGCGTTGCATACGTAGTTTTGAGCATTCAGCTCGGAAATTCGATCGAGCGCGACGACCCTTCATCTTCGCCCCTTCGCGCCACCCTTGGCCGCCCGAAACTCGATTTACATCGGCGCTCCGTCCACGCGCCGTGTGAATTGTCCGCCGTGAGAGATTGTTGCAAACTGCATGCATCGTAAATGCGCGCCCTGATTGTGCGCGGCTGGCTGTGCATCGTGGCCACGGTCAGCCCTTTGTCGAAAGTCGTTTGATTGGCCACCGAGATGAAGCTCGAATCGACCTGGGTCTTCGCCCACCGACTACCAGATAATTACTGCGTGTACGCCTCCGCTCTTCTTCCAAAGCCACAGATCAAAGGGACACAGGACTGTCTACGCAGTTTGCTTAGCAATTTTCGCAGTATACGCTCTGCCTATGCTCGTGATAAAGGGTGGAATTGTGGAGATGCCGCAGTCGTTCACTCTGGTGCATGTTGGATATGTGCTGCGATACAAGGGATGCTTTTGGAATTTTCGATTTTTCAGAGGTTGCTTTCGTATAGGGTTGCCAGATCAAAAAAAAAAATGAAAGAGGAGGACAATCTAAAATCTTTTAAATGGGAAGACGTTGTAAAATAAAACCAAATTTTTGGAGACATTAATGTTTAAATTACATTAGAATCATCTTGTAGCTATTACATATTCAGGCTTTAAATAAAGTATTTATATCTACTATCTATTTCAGGCCTGAATAGCCACAAGATTATTTTAATGTAATGTAAACATTAATATTTTCTTATATAATAAAAGTTAATATCTATTTGCTTTTATTTTACAACGTCCTCCTTTTCAAACAATTTCAGACTAGATTACCCTTTTTCATTTTTGAATGTAATAAATAGTGATGGAATTTTGCCGGGTGAAGCCGTGGTGAGGGGACCGCTTACGTTGTGGCTAAAACAAAAAAGGAGAACATTTTTAGATGATAGGAGGACAGTGCATTTCGGTAAAAAAAGGAGGAGGACGTGTCCTCCTTTTGGATACCACATGGTAACCCTACTTTCGTGTTTCTTGAATTTTATATCGCGTTTGTTGGTTTAAGCGTGGCCCGGGTATGTACATATACAAAGTAAACGAAGCTTTATATTCAAGGGAGTAATGAAAATGAGGTCAAATTTTTGCACACGTTTGCGAAGCATGAATATTTATAACTATCGTTACCAGAGAAGATTCGACGAAAGGAGAGCGTCAATTTTTCTGTTCGGCAACGGTGGCGTACCCGCGAAACGAAAACAATGAATTCAAGCTCGAGTTCGTGCTTGTTATAAACGCGCCGACAGGCATCGCTAATCGAAGACAAATCGATTTTGTCTTTTAATTCTGTTCCCCGCCGAAATCGATTCGAATTCAATTTCGTTCCTCGTACCAGTTAACGACTTGCTACGCCATCTCCGCGCCCGCCCGTTATTTTTACCGATAATTGTAACGAACGTGTGTCTCGTCAACGAGCATGGCGGTCGTCGTGCTAAATATTTCAACATAAATGCCTAGACACCCGTCCAGTTTTATATTCTGTCGCGGCACGTACGACTTCGATGCTTCCTAAATCGGCTAGCCCTCTTCAACAGTGAATCCCGCCGCGGAATTTCTTCGAGGAATTTAATTAAAGGGCAACGCGGTCGCAAGAGCGAGGAAGAAAAACTGACGGGCCGTGTGTGGTGTTTCGAGAGAATTAAACGCTATCGTTTCCCGATTTTCGATGCACCGATGTTCACGGCGCATACATTCCGCCACCCCCCGACCGGAGCGCGACAGAACCGAGATCTTTATTGCGTTTCGAAGTACCAGGACGGGCAAACAAAGCGGTAATCTGTCGTGCAGGTTGTTCCGCCGACGCGGCACGAAATTGCATTCCGTAGTAAACGGGCGAAAATGGCGAAGGCCTTGTGTTGTCGGCCGTTGATGCTGGCCCGAGCTCGGTGTTCCAGTGTACAGTGCAAACATTCGTGTCCAGCTAGGCGAGCATCAGCGGCCTGGGTAGGAAAGAGAGAGCAACGCCGCCAGGATGCTAATATTTTCTGCAATATCTCGGGCGAAAAGGAGCTTTAAGCTTCCATGGTGGAAATATCGCGGTACGAACGCGGCGAACCTTGGGCCAGTTAATAGACAACGGGAATTTTTTCCGGGGTGTTTCAACGAAACAGCTAAAATAATATATTTACACGCAACGCCTTCTGGGGGTTTCCGTAATTCTGCTCCTTTTTTCGCTTTTTAATAAGCATGGGCACTAAAGCGTTTAATCCTTTAGCGTAAAAACTCGTGGACCACTCCTTAACTGGTAATGAAAGTTTAATCTTTATTGTTCGCCAACAGAGTGGCTCGATGCTTCAAGAATTAACCGTGAAGGTGTTGCGAAAAATTTGCATTCTTATTTTCTAGATACCATCGTGAGATGCTTGCTGGATCCGCGGTCGTAAATCCGCATATACCTACAACTACTGTAACGTTCCCCTGGAAACCGTATTACACGAATCTCTCAGAACTTGCCAGCATTGCTGATGTAATTTCAATTGTACGGGCTGATCCTCGCAGTTCGTCGTCGATCGTCGACACTTGCACTTTATTATCGGGGGACATTAACGAGCGGGCCGATTGGATTACGCGTCTGAAGGCCGGGCCTGCCGCTGCATTTTACTTCGCCATTAACGATAAAAGAAAGCTTTACGGCTTTCGATCCGGGCCCGAGCAACCTCCTCGAGCAGTAATTAAGATAGAATCTTTCGGCGGCTGATCGGTGGATTTTTCGTTAATCGACGAGCCCGGCTGCCTCACCTTAAGTCGCGACATTAAAATTCACCGCGTCGAGAGTTGGCCGCATCTTTCTGTATGCGATTAAGACGCGACGGGATTTAAATTGGAATTATTTAAATCGCGCACCGACGACAGGGAATTTAAATGCGACGGATCAAACACCTTTTCGCGCGGTTCGCGATGCTACACTGCAAATTATGCTCGCTGATAAAGCTGTCCCCGCCGCGATACCGATTCCTGTATCGAAAAATTTGTTCCGACCGTTCTCCGGCGAATCGAAATAATACCCACAGATACCTGTTCGAGGACGCTGCGTTTACTGGCGCGAACAACGAAGCCAATGAAGCAAATGAAAAAAGAACTGGCGGTGGTCGACAACAAAATATCGAGCTGCGCGCCACCACGCTTCTCTCATTGTTCCATTCATTCGACCCCTTCGTCCCGCTTTCCGGTTCTGCTCGACCCGTCGTGGCTCTTGACAGCGATATATTCGGCCGCGTTGTTTAGAAAACGATCGGACATTTCTCACGGATCGCTTCATTGCGTATCAAGAACAATACCGTGTACCACAAGTCCAGGTATTTCTCCTTCTCCTCCAACCTTTTTGTTTCTTCCCTGGCTTGTCAGTCGATTTCCATATCGAGTGTAATAAATTGTGGTCACGAGGTGGCCGGTGCACGAGCATTACAAGACGTCGAAAATGCGCGAGCGATGGAGCGGAAGGTCGAAGGGGGCGATGCTCTTCCTTTAGATCGCCCTCAGTTTTTCTTGCCGCACGTCAATGCCTCTGACGATGACAGATTTACAGGTGTTGCGCGAGGATCGATCGACCCTTGATGCGAGACGATATTTACCAACGCCGATGAAATTCACCCTGACGAACGACAAACGACTTTGGACATTAGCCGCGTCGCATAAAAATAATAATATATCGGTCGCCTCGAAGCGAGTATCCCTTTGGGTGCACGCTGAATGCTGCGAGTCGCGGGGGAGTACGCCCTCGTTTTCCGTTTTAAAACACAGTAAGCGAAGGTAACTTCAGAAACAACACAGAGGGAATTATGATTTATACAGGACACGTGTAGGGCGGAATTATGGGAATGGCCGAAGACAAAAGGACCGGTCGTAAAGAGTGAAATAACGAAGATGTCCCCTCGGCGTCAGTACACGCGGAAAGGGTTAACGAGCATGACGAGAGCTGCGCGGCTTGTACGTGCTGGCTCGAAAAGTTCGACGTCCTTGTAACGAGAGTTTTACGTTCCGTTTCATAACCACGCTTCTCCATAATCGTAAAGAAAGCCCAGCATCGGCCGGGTCCGAGGGCCTGCTTGGCTGATACCGAATGACGAGCTAACGATGACGCTGGATCTGCGTTTTATTGAGCCTGAAACGCGAACAGCCCACCCCCTTGCTGTTTTGCTGACCACGTCTCGACAGCCATAAATTCGCGTCCGCGTGAAGATGCTCGTAAATTCTTGTTTTCCCCGACGAAAATATTATTGGTAATTCACGTGACGTTTACCTCTCGCGATTCGGCTCTGTTTTATTATAATTAGCATTTATATTCGTACCTCCGCGAAGCAAATAGCCCATCCGTCAACTCCAACACTTCCTATCGTATTTCACTTTTCGAAATTGCAACCGTATGTGGTCGTTACTTCGCAGTTGTATGGGAATTTTTTCGCAGGAAGGAATTCGAAAGTTGCAACAGCGACGCCAACATTGCCGTTCAATTTGTTCGCTTTTGTTGGAAACGCCACGCGCCTCCGGGCGCGCCGTCAATACAGCCGAATGTTTAATATTCTCCGTTGTAATTTTTATTGAAAAACACCCGCCACGAGAATTTTCTCGCGGGCAATTTTTACCCACGGCCGTTGCACCGCTTTCGATAAATCATGCATTCTTTCTTTCATACGTGAAATTTGAAATGTTCACCAGTATGCAACCTCCGTGCTCGATATTCAAATGCTTTTCCGCCAACACGGTCGTGCGTCGGGAAACAAACGTTTTCAATGTTTTTCAACAGGCCAATATGAATTAAACATCTCCCGTCGAAGCAGTTATTTTTTTATAGCCCGTGAAACTTGATAAACAAACCAAATGGGTTTACAAGTGGCGTAGTGTATTTACCCGTGGGTGTGAATGGTCGCACAATCGGTGATAACTACGGCGATTTCGTTAACGAACGATGAACAGGACGATGGTCGCGCGGTAGGCCAGAAAAGTAGGATTAACTAGGGACCTGTAAACCAAACTGCTCCGGAGGACCGTGCTTCCGCTATGCCAGTTGCACCGAGTGCATCCAAACAGCGCGCGTCGGTAGCCGTTTCGCTTTAATCGAAAAGCTCTCGGGAAAATCACATATCCAGCTGCCGCGCGCTGCAAGGTAACCCATTCGAAATTATTCGCCGTGTGTACCTCGATTCTGACGAATAGGTACATGTGTCGTTACTCCTGTTGTTACTGGTCCGCCGCCGTTTTTTCCTCTCTCCCGGCTGGCGCAAATTCTCCCTTTGTTCTTTTTGCGCGACGGCGTGCCACGTCCCGTTCACCGAATCCGTCGTAAAGCTGCGCGAGATAGGGCTTTCGGGCAATGCTTCGCGGCGCTCTGAAATCGAAAATGTAAAAGAAACGCGAACAAAGAAGGTCGAATAAAAACCGCATTCTGTAGCGCGCGTAAAAGTGGAGGAGTAAAACGGAAAGATGTTTCGACGATAAAACTCTATGGATACTGAGGTAACGAAGTGAAAGAAACGCGTTTTGTTTACGGCGCGAAGTGCCTTTTTCCCTTCTTCGGCGGAAAGTGAAAGAATGAAATCGAGCCGGGGAATCTACGCTTTGGCGGCGATGCTCTGCTACGGAGGCCGAGCGATGGAGGAGCGCAGGGTGTAGTTCGCAATGTCGATAAAAAATTTATTCGCAGGAGATAAATAAGCCCCTGAAACGTATTAACGGCAATGGGTTTTGACGCTCTGCTCGGGGGATATTTTTTTTTAACGGAGCACTATATATAATAGCGGAACACGTTCCCGTGGGGGGTGTACGACGAATTCATCACAGCGAGGTTGAAAACGACGGTAGCCCATTTTCGTCGAGTCAGCGATGGATTATTTCTGCCGCCGCCCGATCGGAAATGGGCATAGGTATAATTCATTGGCTCGAGCATAATTCTGCCCCGACGTTCGGCTGTTCCCCGAATGACTTTTTTATCGCGGAGAATTGCGAACCAGGGAAACCGCCTTCCCCCGTGGAAAGCTCATTTCGATTTGTTTTCGGATCAAGCTTTCACCAAGGAATAAACGTCGTGGAATGAAAATACTCTTTTACGCTCTTTTTGCGCGAGACATTTCTATTCGTCTGACGTGCCCTGATTCGGCGAAGAGAGCGTTTCATCGGGGTCGTCTCAGATATCCTAATAATCCTATTTCACCGTTTTATTTTCATATTTCCTCCCGATTATATACGCGATGACCTGTTTGAATCTGCAAGAGGATACCTGTTATAAATAACCGAATATAAGGGTCACCGCGAGCAATTAAGTGGACTAAAGTCGACGGCTTCCTGCTCGGAACAAAACTCAGGACATTGCAGCAAGAGGGATGCAGCTCTATCTTTACCAACTTCGATGACTTAGAAAAAACTGTTTATAAAAGTATTGCTTTGACTTAAGATTAAAAAGAGAACACTAATTGAAAAATATATATTTTCGCACAATAAGTTGGAGGTATTGAGTTGATAAGTTTTTATTTCTATTTTTTGACGAATTTCTCAAATCTGAAGCGGCCCAAAAACAAAAATATTGCCCAAAACAGGCTCAAAATTTGCAATAAACACTGTCAAAAATGGAGTGGAAAAATGGTACTCTCAACAGTGCATTATTTTTCAGGGAATATTCCAATACAACTGCGCCATTTCTTACATTATATGTAGATCAATAGCGGCAATCACTCTCGTGCCTTTTAATTATAATTTCAAAGCGGCTCCAAGGAGCTCAATAGCACAGCTTCCAAGCGGTGACGGCTGATATAATTAAGAAGCGAAAAGGGTAGAAAAGAGGTCGAAACGAGATGAGGTCGTTCATAATTCAGACGGCGAGGGGTAGCAGTCTCGAAGAATAATCCAGTGTTTGCCCAGGTCTGCCACCTCTATTAATTATTGCCAAGGACGCGTGTTCATAATTAAGGGGCCGCATCGTCCGCCGTCCTTCTGGATACACCCAGGATCACGCGGGGTCCTCGACGAGGTTGGCCTGAAAACTTCGCGAAAGTCCTTGTAAAACTGGATTTACGAGATCTCGCGAATTCCTGAGTTCCCGTGAACGCTTCGGCCCAGTTTCTTGCCCGCCACCCGTCGTCCGTGTAATCCCATCGACGTTACGAACCCCCACTCGCACAAACAGAAATTCATTTTTTACAAGACCGAATTCCCCGGGAAGCTTCGCAGCAAGTAACTGCCGTGGCTACCGCAGTTGTAACTGTTTGCTTCTACACGGCAGCGCAAGTTCGGTCGTTTTAATTGCTTTACGACCCCGGCTGGATCGTTGTAAAATCTATGCAACACCCCTGGCTCGTTACACCCGTTGACGTCGATGCTATTTACTAAACGAACGAGTATAAGCTTGACGGCGAACGATACTGTCGATGCTTGTCTCGGCGGTTCAAAAACTCGTTGCGTTTCGTTGAGATTGTCTGAAGGTGCTCAATGGTGTCGACAAAAATTCCAAAGCCGCAAGGGGACATTCCTTTTAATATGTCGGGAATCGTACGGGAATAACCGAGCTTCCGTGGGATTCCGCGTGAGACTGACTTTACGAGATAAGGCAGAATTCCTGGATGCTAAGAGACCGACGTACACGAACTGCTTATTTGTCACGACTGGTGTCGGGCACATCCGCGGGTTGAAACGGTCTCAGATCAAGTCGGCAACTTTGTCCCCCGGTTTCAAGGCTGGATGGTGTTTAAGGCTGAGAGGAAATTTATGCTCCGACATAAGCTCGATGCGCCACGGGAGCCCGAAATATCTGTGGAATTGTTGCGTCGTTGGGTAAGTTACTAGGCTTAGGGTGAAAATTGCGAACACTCGCTGGAAATGTAACGGGAAATGAATAATTAATATCTAACGCGATAATAACGAAAGTAGGTATGCGATAATTTGGTCGTCAAAAACGTTGTTAAAAACTTCGATCGACTGTCACCTTTTGAAGATGAATTGAACTGTCTTGTTAAATGAATTAACAGATTCTCGACAAAAGTAGGACACGAAGATCATGGAAGTAAAAGGAATTTCTTGAACGCGGAAGATCAGTGTGATGCCTTTGAAGTGATTGAATCTTTTGATGACTGGCGTCTTTGGTCTCGTAAGTAGCGATAGAAACAACCCTGCATTGGTAGACTCAAATGCGCTGCCCCTTTGGTAGCTCGTACGTCGCCGATCTAATCCCCTTAGCCGTTAAATTGCGGTCTTAGAACTTAGTGGAGTGGCTCGTAAGTTTAGGTACCCTGGGAAACGCATATCCTCTATCATCCCTTAGTGAATTTCATCCCTCTCCCTGTGCTTCGTGCACTGTCCTCCAGGGCATACTCGTCATTCGTTATATTACCGATAAATCTCGGCGATTTTTCACAACGGAGAGTAACTTCCCATGTAATGTGACCTCTCCATTATGAAAACTTGCACCTGACAGGGTTTAATTTACCGTACAGTAACTATCAATTATTTTCAGACTTGATCAATATTTAGGTGGTTTATTAATCATATTATGAGACTATTAACCCTTCGTGGTCTCACCTTCTTATAATCACAAATTGGTTACATGGCGTTCACTGCACCCCAGCGTCATTTTTGAGCTACCATTTTCGTATTTTTGAATCTTTTAACTTTTGAGTGATAATTGTATATTCGCAATACTCATACAATCGTGCTCTAATGCTGTTTTTTCTAGAAATGTAAATTTTATTTTGGTACGATAAAATTTATAGTTGTGAGGTGGTACGTAAAATAATATACGACTCCGTCTAAACACATCACTCAATTAATTTTAACACAACAATTGCGAAGATATAACAAGAGACTCGCGCGAGGCCATCGACAAGTGTACTGACTGCCTCTTCACAATCCGTACCCTTAGCAAGGGGTAGAAGAAGCGATGGAAAGAAATCGAAAAAGAGCAAGACAGAAAATTGAAGAAATGCTGAGATGAAGGTAAAAGAGAAAGCTAAGCGAGAAGCGACTCCGCTCGGCTCGCGCGGACCGGGTCGCCACATGTTCCTGACGAACGCCAGGCCCAGGCGAAACCCTCGAGAAACGAACAGTAGGAGAATAGGCAGGAAGTTGTAAATAGTAAGAGAATTTAGAAATGTGAAAGTTAGGAACATAGAGAGAGAAAAGTACCGGAAAAAGAACGTGGTGGCAGAGACGTAGCTGCCACAGTTGAAAAAATAGTTGTGGAAAAATAGCGATTTTTTTTGTTAAAATTCACCAAATTTTTAAATTTCAATATCAAATCGGTGGTAAGGGTACCTATAACAATATCGTGCATTCGGTAGCAGTAATAATTATCTATACGCTGTCTCGTACGAATCTACGCGCCTTTCAACGGAATCAATGAAACCAGAACGCGAGAGGGAACGCTCCATATACGACACCAGCTAAGCTTCGGCTTGTCCCCACCTTTTTTCTAGCATGTTCGCACTTTTTTCGACGCTCGAAACTTGTTTAGCTTTATCGTCGGCCTGAACTCACGACCCCAGTATATCTCTTCCTCCGTCCCCACTCGTCGGTCTTTCTCGCACGGTGTGTAACCCGATATCCCCGGGCTGTCGCAGTCGGTGCAAGCGAAATAGCGAATCGCGGAGTCAGCCAGGCGTTAAGGTAAACAAGTTTCGAGCGCCGAGACAAGGACGCTGAATAAAAAAAAACGTGGGAACAAAAAGATACGTGTGCCTCGCCTTGCTTAGGGTCGTAAGGAGTGTGTCTCACTCCAAACACCTCTCACTCTGCTTCTATCGATGCCATTGACGTATGCACGGAAGCTAAGCGAAGCGCGGCCGACGGCTCCGGTCGGCGAGTTTCTTCCTGTTTCGGTTTAACTATCGAATGTATTTACAGCTTTCACCATATCTGTACAACTTCACTATATCTTCACCACCATATGTGCATAGAGCATCGAACAAGGAAACCTCGGAATAGGTGTATTTATTATCGATCGAAGTGTACGTATTCATAAGTTCAATGTTAAAGAATCGACTGGCGTAAGAGGAGAAGGGTCACGAATGAAATGTAAAAAGGGAAGTCGTTAGGAAGTAAGTGCTTCCTTTTATTTCCTCAACGCTGTCGCTCCGTATCTGCTACCTCTCCACTTGAAACCGTTATGCGTTCCATAAAGAAGAAGAAAGTCGTACCTTCGAAAATGAAAAATGAAATCCACGGTATGCCCAGCTTTTTTTTATTAGGTACCTACTCATAGAAATGTGCAGAATTCTCGTAACTTCGTATCCCGAGTTAAGATGGTCCCCGAGCTGTTCGTTAGTCGGCGGTGTCGATGCGCTCGCGGTCGAACCAATCGTGTAACGAGTCGAAGCGATTTTAATCGGAATAAATTCGGCGGGAGCAATAAAATTCGGCGCGCTCGAGCTGCTAGTCACCGCGGGCACAGATGAAGCACAATGTAAATAAGGTCTTTGCAATTAAAGCGAAGCACTCTGCGGATCAAGTTGATCGCAAACGAGAAAAGTTCCGGGCGTTGTCGGTTTAGGTATCATCCCCGTGGCTGTCGAAAGTTACGAATGTACCAATTTGCTCCGGGTAGAAACTTTGCAATTAAGTTTAGGCGGGATGGGATCGCCTTTGTAAAGCCATCTGTGGAAAGTACAATGATTAAAAACATGTAGAATGCAATCTAGTTAACATCGCCTAAGTTTCATGTTTACTGGAACCGAATGTTTTAACTTTGCAATTGATCCTGTGACCTTAAAAATTTCTGCTAAGTGTGACTTAAACCAATTTGGTCATCTTCGTCGTCTTACGTTTCAATTCTTTATGTAAAGCATGATACTGCGGGGGAATAAAAAGCTTTAACGTCCCTTTTACAAATCAGTGAAGGGGCTGTTATGAAAACGTAGACGTAAGGTAGTAAAACGGAGAGCCGATGTTTCGTAAAATGTCCCTGCCTGCAACTTCTGCAAACAATAATACCGCGGCGGTCCTTTTCATTTTCTGCCTCGGCTCCGTCTACCAGCACTCTAGCCTTTTACTCGACTTTTACGCAGTGTTTAACTTCATTACACGATTAAATTCCCCGTTGTCAGCCTGTACAGCTACCAGCACCAGAATTTTCTCCCCTTTTCCTCTTGCCATGCCATCTTGAGCGTTTTTGTCTTGTTTGCGATATTTTTTATTCCATTACAAGAGAAGAGAACCGGAGGGTTAAGTATTACAGAATAGAGATACCAGCCATGAATCCATCTTGATAATTTCATAAAAATAACTTTACATACCTCGGCGTTCTATGAACCTCGCGAATTTCTCATTTTCAAGAATATGGGTCCGTTAACAATCACCATGCACGCTCTTATCGACCAGGATTTGTTCACCCCTTTGTGACTCGATATCTCGCAACAAAAAAAACACGGACAGGTTTATACGCCGCGTGTTCCTTTCCAGAAACATGAAATTGATAACGGTATTATCCGACTGCGCCATCGAATTCGCTGGAGGCACAGCTTCCGTCTCGTAATGGGATTTTGATAGTAACTGGTCGGGAGGTATCAACCCTCATCATGGGAATAATTTCCTCGCCGTATCTGTATCGTGTTCGCTACACCCTGCGCGCTAGGATACGATACGTTATCGTCAGCTTACACCGTATGCGCTTCAACGACCCTCTGACCCTTCCTTCTTAATGCAAACTCATGGGACGGGGAAAGTAAAGTTTCACCGGCTACTGGATCGTAAAATTGACCCATCAATTTTCCACGTGGGATTTGCTTTACTTCGTTTGCCAGTATGCAATAACACGAAAGAAATATAAAAATCTCTGGCACGGTATAACGTGTATGTGTTATTAAGTAAAGAGAGCAATGCTCGGTTTTGCTGAATGTTACACTAAGTAGTGTGCTAGTGTTACATACATTATTATGTTCGACATCAAATTTCTTCAAAAAGGAATACCGAAATAACTGGAAGAAACAATTAGCATTTACGAGTTTTAAGAGCATTTAATAGTAGTAATCAACAAGTATCACAGCAGAATTTCTACGGAAGTGTTTCTGCCCTAAGGACACTTGTTACATATGGTAATAGTAAAGTAACGCTAAAGTTCATAAAGAAGGTCTCAAATGGCGCTCACGATTTTTTCAATTCGAGTAACACGGGTGTTACACTATGATACTAAGGGTTAAGTCCCTACCGAACATGCGAAATATATGTCGTAACGAATGTTGTGTTGGATCACGGTGTAACGCGCTGGTGCAAAGCACATCGTGCTCCATGACGCCTATATTGCCGTCATAAATCTAACAAGGTGGTTGAACATTAACCCGGAGCCACCCCTATACTTCCGACACTGGTCGACCTCCACGTCCGATAAAACGGCTGTCTATACAGTGCGTGATATTATTTACGTCGATTTAATGAACCGTAACAGAGTTACGACCTTCCAAGCGAAATCGTGGGTTTATCTGAAAGGAAAGGGTGCTCCTTTTCACGAGCCGATTATGCTACTGATAAAGGGCAGAAGTTGTTAACAACTTTATGCACGTGATTAAGACAGACGTGTTCGGCGAAGATCGGCGCATCCCTTTGAATTTATTGTGGCGAAATAACAGTGAAAAATTTTTGATTCGAAATTTACGCGCCGACGGCACCGCGTCCCATTCTCCACGGTTTTTCATGGGCGCAATCACGCGAATGGTGACAGACGAAATTTTGTGGTATAAATCTCGGGGTCGCAGGGACAGGGACAGTAGAGTGGAAAATTGGACGACGATGTGGTCGGTTCGCAGGTGGACTCCGCGCCAGTTCTTTGCTCTACCGCGCATAAAATACGTTTCGGAGCATTTGGCATGAACATACCTATCCCGAAATTCTGGTGTGCATTTCGCTGAAAAACATGTTGGTTAATAAAGCAAAAGGTGAATGTTATAACATCCTCGTGTGCTCGCAGCTTTATACTCATATTCTGTTCTCTGTTGCAGAGTCACGACAGCTGGCAAGGGCACGACGGCGACCAGGTGAGCATTCGCAGCTTACGTTTCCTGACATTGCTTTGCTTTCGCCCTAAGCACGCAGCTTTATTCTTTCCTCTCTTCAGACGTTACACGCTTTAATTATACACGTAGAACTCTACCTCGCCTTGGGTTCCTTCCCAACACTCTTCCGCTCTCATCTCAGTATCACGAACTTTAACAATTTCTGATAGCGTCCATTAATTAGAAAACTTTACGGAATTTGTAGTCTCTGGTGTGTTGCATGTGTTTGTTTCTCTGCTCAGTTATTTGATAATAGCGGTCTTGAATAATAATACCGATAACCAAAACTGGCATGATTCACAATAGTATCCTCCCCACAAACCATTCATCGTACTTCGAAGACCGAGGAGCGAATTTAGGCAATCCCGAAACACGAAAATGGATTTTCGCGGAAGGAGCCCGCTGCATATTACGGTATCGCGCGGCGTTCCCAGCGGTGCTAGCGCGGGGTAACAGGAATGATCAAACGAGAGGAGCGCAGCGATAGCGAAAGAGAAAGAGTGCGCGCGGGGGTGTGCGAAAGCAATTTGCTCGACAGTGATGCATACGATTCGAGCCCTTACCATATGGTTACCACGGTTGCAGCGCGCTCTGTATCCCTTCGTTATTAAGGGCGGTGCGGTTTAATGACGCGATCGTTGCAACGGGAGGCGCATCAAGGTTGCAACGTTCCTCGTTAAGTACTAGCGATTAGTCGGCGCTGCACTACCGCCTGTGAAAATATTTACCAGCCCGCGGAATTTCCCCAGTAATGCCTCTTACGCATTAATCGATGCACCCTCGTGGCACTGGAGTTTACGGTGCGTTTAGATCCCCCATCTTTCTTGTAGCGCTGTGCATCGATGCCTCAGGGCTTAGGATAACTAACGTCTTCGTTATCAAGTTCATTAAGACGGCGTGGTATTCAAACGAGGCCTGTGCCATTCAATTAATCTCTGCTCATCTAGTTGTCAGTTGTTACAATGAACGGGGTACTGGAGGATCATATTCTTTTGTCTACTTGTGTTAAAATCGTTGGTCGAAGGTAGAGTTTCTAAAGCAGTGTAAGAAATATCGACAGCTCGGAGGACAAGTCGTTAAAGCGCGCAATTTGTTCCTCGCCATTGACCATTCAGCGACGGAGGGACGCGGAGCGTAAAAGTTCCCTGAACAGGCAAAGATACAAGAACATTTCCGCGAGACAGAGCATCGCTTGGTAATTCAGGGCGCTCGTGGAACGCTTTTTACGAGGAACGAAAGACGGCAGGGGCACTTAACAATGAAGGCTGGTTGAATGAGATTTAGTGTACCGTCTAATCGGGTTTACTCTCGCCTTAGGGCTCTGTCCCACGCTGATACGCCGATACAGGCTCAGACTACGGGAGCGGAAGAAGCCGCCCGTGGTGTGGGTAAAGGGTAAGGAGGAAGGAAACTGAAGAAAACTACGAGACCAAGTGGTTAGAGGACGCGCGCCGTGAATTTAAAAAGATTCGTTAAACCTTGATACCGCTATAGACTCCGCTATCCGCGGAACTCTTTGTTAAGAAGTTCGACCACTCTCCCATTTCCGTAATGCTTCCCCGAGATTTATCTCGGGTAAGAAGGTTTGCCAACCGTGTCGGAACATCCGTGGGAACAAGCGGACTAATCGCTCCGTCATTTGGATCCCGTGATTGTCGAATCCTTTAGTCAGTTTAGTCGTAACGTTCAATTAATCTCAACGATTATTATCGGTAACTTTGGATTTCGTTCAACACTGCTGAATGGAAATCAATTTTCTTCCGTCCTATTCGAGCGAACTGTTTTTTATGTGAAGGAGTTAGAAGGAAATCCAATATAAAATTTATCTTCGAAGCGATGACGCTCTTCGAATTTCAATATTCCGAGATTTTCATAATGTCGACGAGCGTCCCCGGGAATCAAGTTCCGGTCGATGGTTCTTGCCATAGACACGCGAACGAACCATGCTGTTTCTCAATAGCATCTACCCCGGAGGGGGTCTATTTCATCTTCCGTCTTCTTGTTTCGAATATCCACAATACGTCACCCACTACGCCACCCTTCAGAAGGTTTTGTCCCCTTTGTACCGATATAAGGCAGGTGACTCTTCCTCGTCCTTTGTTCACGGCGAAGAGTTTTGCCTCGAGATTCTTCTCCCCTCGTGAAAACTCTCTCGAAGCAAATCCTTCAGTCAAGCATTTTTCCTTTCACAACTATTAGGGTAGACTTAACTCCTGCAAAATTCTCCAATATTTTCGCGACTGTCCTACGAACCGCTTTATTGTTTCCGAGAAAATGTGACGGATTCGCCGCGCCGATATTTCCACCTGCCCGTTGCCCTTCTTTCGCCAAGCTCTTTTGGGAAATCTCGCCGCGCGGATCTCTAATCATTTCCTTGTCGGACGTAGAAAGGACTTCGTCGGAGGCTTCGTGCTGGTAAAATACTGACGCCGAACGAAATCTCGCTGATATTTGCGGACATGAGCTCTCGCGGGAATTGCCGAGCGCGCATGGAGATCGGGCTGCCACGGTGGGCTTCATCGAATTCGGATGAAATCGCCTTCGCGAGGATGTACGCGGTACCACGTCGACAAATCAGAGCATGTTGCCTGAGATGTGAAATATTTCCATCAAACGTGATGCTGCTTGTTTTTGGGAAAATAGATAGGAATTTTCTCCACGGTGAATTGTAAGAAACTCGAGCATTCAAATATCATTTTGCATGTGCAGGGTTTCTTAGGAATATGCGACTAACTTTTGCCAATCTTATTGTACTCAACTTGGGGATAAAGAAATGTCATACAGCTGCACGTCCGTTAACGCTTCTTTCTCGAGGTATCAACACCTTTTGCCTGCTGGAGAGTTTAGTGAAGAACATTTTGGAAGTTCACGAAGGTTCCGTCTTTCTTATAGTTCAGTGCACAGATTCACTCTGAAATTTGCATCACTAACTTCCCTACGTATTCACGCGAAATTCTGCCGTAGACAAAAATCGTTTCTAGTTTGGAAAGGAAGTGTTTCCGGACCTGTGCTAACGAAGTTGATAAAAATCTGTGCTCCACCTTCGCTTGCTTCTCTCCGTTTCACGCGATGGAGTCTTCTTTTCACGCTTAACTTTTTCCCTCTTCGGGAGGATGCTTATCGAGGGTCGCCCCTCCTGAATAGTGCCCGAAGCATTAGGGCGGACAGGCGAGGGCAAATTAGCTCCCAAATATTCTCGAGGAATGAATTGTTTGCCCAGTGATCACCGGGGCGATTCAACAATGTAATAGAGTTGGCAATTAGTCCAAGCTAAGGGGAGTTGTCTCTGCCTCACTTTGTGCCGGTGCTTGATTTCATTTAACCCGAATCAATTCGAAATGTTGAACAAAAGCATCCTCGCGAATCTGGGTCTGTCCGCATCCATTTCGATCAGTGGATTTACTTTTAAACACATTTCGACCGCCGCTTCATTATTCCCGACGAGGCGGCTCATCCGCTTCGACGGCATTAAAAACCTTCGGAATCCTCTTCACGCGCGATGTTTCGCAGTAACTAACACGGGAAACAGGGCTTGGCGCCAATTACCTTAACTCACCCACCCTTTTCCTGCTTTATCCCCAGCTTTCTCTACCCCCTATTCTCCGCCGGCGCTCCTTCTCCCGCCCACGCATCGCTCTACACTTATCCCCTTCTCTCTTCGTTCTTCTCTTTTCCTCGATGAGCATTCGCGACTCTCGCCGCAAATGAGCCACTCCAGTTATGAGAGATTAGCCTAGGGTGTTCGGCAGCTAACTTCCTGTCCTCCTCTCTTTTTGTTTTTGTGTTTTTGTTTTCTCTCATTACTAGGGTCGTACGGAAGGCAGGGACTGGTGAGATTCAGCCGCGGACAAACGAATTCTGACAAAAAGCAAAATGCGAGAGAGAAATGGAGACAGCTCGTGACATTCAGTACCCGACACGCACTAATTAAGCTCCAGCATCCTCCTCGGCATTCTCCTCCGGATTCCGTTGTGTTCGATGCAATAAACCACGATACCAATTGTTATACGTTGCTATTATTTTGTTTTGTTCTCACAATCCGTCCGCCTTTCCCCTTCCTTCCACGAATAAATTCCGAGGATAACGAGGCAGCAATAAAATTTTATAACGATTACAAAGCTAGGCAAGGTAATTATGACATAAAGCGAATATTAGTGGCATTCAGCGTTGCATAATGATTTAAGCAACAAATATTTCACTGGGTTCGACACAGTTTCCTTGCATATGATAGGACGACGTGCTTATACTATACCGAGGACGGCAAGCGACAAGTGGCTTATCGACAGAGTTCTCTGTGCAGCTGCCGCGACACATAGGTGTCACTTACAGTTCTGATTCCCGCCTTACTGTGGAGTAATTAAGTGGATGCACAGGGTGTACCAGAAATACGTGGCAAAATTTTGCAAGCTGTTGCGACTCGTCTCGGGGATGGAAAAGGTCGTGCAACCGTGTACAGTCAGGATGCTCTGACTCGATTGCTCGATTACTTGGATCAAATTTTCTATTCTATTCAATTCACCGGATCGATTCGTGCCAAATATCATTGGCTCGCGCAGAAAAGGGCGGAGGGGCCGGGGGAAGTAACGAAAGCAGCCCCGTGATTCGCCGATCGGCAATTTTCGTGCGGGCCAGTTTTTCGAATATCGGTTCGAGCCACTCCACGCAATTTCCTGTTGGGATAGGGAAATTTGGTTGGGAATCAACTAAAAGGGGCGCTCAAAGGAGAAGCGTTGCGCAAACGTTGGGGCGTACTTCGATGCATCGACGCGATTTCGGCCCGCGGAGGCAGAGGGAAGCCCGTTAGAGAAATGCAAATTGTTCCCGGCCAGACGGCATTAAACATTGCCATTGTTCAACGACGTACTCCGCGCACGCGAAATACGAAATGCACCGCCGACGGAATTGCCTGCCCGGGAAATTCTAAAGGTTTCGTTTAAGTTTCCAGGTCATATGGCCCGAAGCGCCCGGGGAGAAAAGGGCGGGCGGTGTGAATGCGTTGACCGCTTTCGGTTTTAAGCGTATTTATTTTTCGAGAGCAATCAGAAGAAGTCGAGGCGGTCGCTTTCGCTGGGAAAAGGATAGAGGAGAAATGGGGACACTTCCAAGTGCCGTGAAAAACGGGAAATGAGCGAGGGGAAATCATAGTGCGCTCATGCACGTTGCACACCCGCGTCTTATCTTAGTTTGCTGGATTTGAATGTGCAGTTAGAAGAAACTCGTTTCTTCGGCGAGTTCGAACGTGGTCGTTGAACGTCCCTCCGAATCGCGAGGGCCTTGTTCCTTTTTTTACATACGAGATCCGTGAAATGGAGTTGAAAGAATCCGAAGGGGTCTCGTTTCACGGCAGGCTTTTTTGTCGAAAAGGAATTCCTTGAGTCGGAGCGAAACTTGGCCCAGGTCCTCCCCTCGGCTCTCCCCCGAGATTAGATTAAAACGAGTTTCTCGATTCGCGTCACGTGCCCGTCAATGGTGACTACGAATCCGTGGACATTTCGCCGCGAGAAGTTACGTTCGAATTCCGGCGGATGGGACGTATGCGCAACAACGGCGATAGAAATTTTTGCCCATTACGGGACTCGTTAAAAGGGAAAAGAACATTTCCGCGGACGTGGACGTAGGTACCTACATTCTTGCTACCGAAACGGGGAGTAAGAAACAATCAGTTTCTCCACTGTGTTTTGCAATATACATACTCTGAAGGAGACTTGGGGTTCTTGAAACCACGAACACGCGGGCAAAAATTATTTTATCCATCCGTTAATTGGATAAGCCCGGGTATCTCGCGGAGAAAGTTTAACCATTACACTACTACAAAAGGAGTGAACGTGGCGTTACGCTACATGCGAAATTAGCTACGGGGAAAACAAGTTACTTCTAAAATTAGTTTTAAATACGCGTGGATCAGTTCTGGTTAGGGATGAGCCAGTTATATGGATTGGAATATATTCTCGTAAATAATTTGCATTCTATATGAGCTGAGTTGCTCGAAAATTCCAGTTTCGCTGTGCAGTCGTTGGATTTACTCCGAAGCTGGGGTTGAATACGGTTCATCGACTTGGTAACGTGTAAAAGCATGTCGAAATAGAGTAATGTACAGGTAACCTCTGAAATTCGTGTAAACTCTATCATTACAACTGAGCCCGAAGCGGTATCTCCGTATCTATCTCGACTTCCCCCTGACCGCAAAACAGCCGCGCGACCTCGCGCGATCGGCCTGGCACGAAACTGGCGTCGCCGAACGGACGAACGTCTTCTGCACGGTTAGTATGTCCCCGTCGAGCGCGGACGAAGACGTAGGAGCGAGAGAGAGTGAATGGAAAGGCACGCGGTAGAGAACCCGAGTACTTTCGTGCAGCTTGCCCGTTTTTTGTTCGAAATAATGGATAAAAAGATTCAAGTGTCGCGAACCCGTGCAAAAATAATAACGCGCGCACTCTTCCGTGAAAATAAATCTCAGCAACTCCCGTTGGCATTACCGGAGCCGCGTTACTGCGAAACAAGAATCGTGTCACTGCTTTAGAAGTTAAAACAGTCGAATTGTCAAGGCGTGAGCGACGTACTGAAACTGATTTCGTAAATGGCAGTGTTTGGATCGATGATCGGATAAGAGGAACGAGATATCGATGATCGATGAACTTTGTGATCAATGTTCGACTCGCTATGATTCATGAATTTTGGTGATCGTGAGTTTCTCGGTGAACTGTGACGATTAAAGGATTAACGTGCGCGAAAGAAACCGCTTGATAAAAGTCTGAATAATAATCGGAAAAAAAGTTTATTTGGATAACGCCCAGCGCCGTTCTCGCGAGGACGATCGTGCAGGTTCGTGCAGATCCGTGAAGGTTCGGCTCGGCGCTCTCCGTGCGTGCAGCGAGGTTCATGCCGGCGGCCGAGCGATGACGTCAGCAGGCAAAGAGGCCCGAGCACGGCCAGTTCGGTAAAGCGTACGAGGGCTCTTGACGTTTCCCCTCTCTCTGCGTGCGCGGGGCTCGTATTAATTTCCAGCGTTCGTTCGATCCACGGCCCTCGGTTAGTCCGATCGGCATCGACGGGAAATCAGTACGTATCGCGTGGCGGGAAATACGTTTCGTCGGTTGGACGCGGCGCGTTCCTTCGGTGAGTGCACGATCGTGACCGAAGCTAGCGCGAGAGAGAGAAAGCGGCAAAGAGGTGGAGGAGGAAGGCGTCCGTGGCGACCTAACCTCCCAACCGGTGCGTCGGTGATTTTAATCGGCGTTACAGCAGTGCCGTGTAACCGTGTCACGCGAACCCGTGCGAACTGTCGCGGAAACTAGCCCGCCCGGCAAACGTCACCGCATCTGCCATTCGTTGCGCGACAACCACCGTCGACTGGACATTCCTCCACAGTGCGTGATTTTCTAACCTCTGCTCGCCCGGCCCGGTGCGTCCGGCCGCGATACCGAGCCAGTGCCACGGGATAAAGAGACGTGTAGCTGTCCATACGTGCGGTAAACAAAGGGGGGAAGAGCTGCACGCGAAGGCAGATGCGCGTACGAGCTATAGAGCAGTGCGCTCTTGTTTATGTGGCCGGGAAACTGTCGCGTATTGACATTCACGCCCGTCCTTTGTTCCTCTTCCGCGTATCTGTGACGCGTCGCGCGTTTCTTCCCAGGAAATCTTCGTGGCCCGATTGGCGGTAAGAAATTCGTGGCGGAGCGGGACGAACGGTAGAGGAGCAACCTGTTTCTCGGCAGTGTGAGTGTGTCTGTGCCCTGTCTCCCGTGGAATGCGAGAATCGTGTGTGCAGGGGCGTCTCGATACGCGGTGATTTTCGACTGACGCCGAATAAGAGAGAGTGCAAGACCTCGTGTCGCTTGGGTAGGCGAGTGCGTCCGCCCCGTTGTCTAAATGCGTGACGCGTGAGCCTCAGTGGTCTTCCACGGTCAAAGGTAAAGTGAAGGTAGTTTTCGGCTGCCGTCTTTTTTCCGTTTTGGCGGGCTGTGCGGAGGGAACACGTGGCGGTCGGGAAATCGGGGGAAACTCGGCGTTCTCGAACGGGCATTGTTCCTCGCGACTAGCGGCATAATGCACGCGTAATTAGAACGTTCTGAGAAGCGAATTAGTCGCGAGGCTACGGTAATGTTTTCCAGCGTTACGTGGCGCGCCAGCGGCAGCTACGAAGGACACCAGATATAACAGTACATTTCGTTCCTTTGGGGTTTACTACCTGTTTGAACGACCGTTTCATTTCCACGAATAGAGCATTCCCGCGGTGGAATTTAAAGTTCGCGATATGATCGTAGGGGGCGAAAGGGATGGCGAGGGATATAACATACGCGCGGGGTGTACGTGTACGTATGTCCACGTGGAAATCGAAGCCTCGCGAACGTGAGTTTCCTTATCCGCGTCGTCATTCGTCGCGGTATGCTGCACAGGAGTACGCTTCGCGAGCACTAGAGTGAGACGGACGGCAACCTGTTTACGACGTAAGCGCGTGTGTGTGCCGGCACGCACACGTACGGAGCGCAAGCGCGCTGTACGCGAGGAGGAAAATGTATACACAAGGTTTTCGTGGGAGCGTAGTATTGCTTTTTGCCATGCGCTCAGAAAAATGTGTATTGACATGCATACAGGGTGGTTCACCGATTATTTGCATCAGAACTTAAAACATTCTTCCGGTGCAATTTTGGAGGGAACATCTATTGCTTGGCATCTGTGTGGTTTTAGATGAATTATATGGCTGTATTATTTCCTCTGTGTATCTATTTCATTTTATTATACTTACCTTTCTTTATTGACTAATGAACTTTCTAAATTTCTTGCTACAAGAAGCAGACTTCTTCGTTCCTTTCCACGTACTCTGTCGCCCGGTTAAGTCTCAGGTCACAATTCTGAAACACCCTGTATACGTGTGTACACAGATATCGAGTCGGACGAGGCTCGTGTGCCACTTTGTGCCCCGGTACTTTCACTGATCGATCGCCCAGGGCGTACAGTTCACCGGTCGATCCGGCGAGTGCATTCTCTTTACGGGAGCATCTACTAACCTTTGCTCGTACCTTGCTTTTCGGTGTACTCCGATAGCGTGACTCTCGTGCTTCGGGAGCTCGCGGCTCCCGAGTGTATCGTTCGTTCCTCGCCGTAGTTTCTTTCTCGCGGCCGACTGGAATCGATTTCGATCGATTTTGAAATGGGTGGCACGCTCTGTAACAACAGCCATCGAACATGGAACGAGTCAAACTCACTAGAAAGGACTGGCTCTCTCGACTGGTCCGTAAGAATCTACGTCGGAGAGGAGCAGAATTATTCGCGAATTGATGATTGACATTGTGTTTATGTGGAGTACAGAGCGTGAAACGAGCAAACGTGTTGCGTCACGGCGCGTTTCCACTTCATTTATTCGTACAAAAGCGTTGCGCAAGTTTACACACCTCACGTGCACGCTCGCGACGACTTATCATCGGCACTGCCGATTACGTATTATATAATCGAAACGAGCCACGGCACGTGACGTCGGGCGCAGAGAAATAATTCACCGCGTTATTTGCAGAGCGATTCGGGTTAACCGACCTAAGTAGGACGGGCCAACCCCCGGCCCCGGCGTTTTCTCAATTATCTTGCACTCGCGTGAGACATAAACGCGGCGCACGGGGCCCGTAGGAAAATAGGCCGCCCCCGTGGGGAGCATAATACGACTCCGTGTCACCGTAATCGCGACGCTGAATCTATGATGCATTTGACTCGTATAAAATTACCAGTCTATGCAACGGGTCTCGTGTTTCCTTTAGATTGAGTTTTCAACCGGCCGAGGCACTTTCACCTTGCGACCGTACGTTAAACTCCCGCGAAACCTTTCGGGTGGAAGGGACGCAATATCATCGACAGTCAGTCGTTTCTAATTACGCCGCGCGGACCTCTATATTTTACGATTTTCTGGTAACCACAGATAGGACCAACTGAAATCTATTAAACGGGCAAGTAACGCTCGAGTAGGGAGCAGGAAATATAAAGGGGACACTAAATTGCAATTTCGTTAGGGGGTCTATTTCGTTTGATGAATTTACGCATGATTCACTCTATACTCTGAGGATTTAGCGATATTTATGGGTTAGGATGGGTACAGAAATTTGTATCCGGATCTACTATTACCTTGGGCCACGTTTCCCTCCGCACAAATACGCCTACCATCGTGATAATCGATATTTAACGCGAGCGTGCTTCTGTTTCTTTCGGTGAAGTGTGATTCCCGCGAGTTTCGTGAGGAAAGTATGTGGCTCGGTGCTATCTGAGCGCCCGGATTAATTGGATTAATTTACGTCGAGCGTCGGTCCGAGGGGCGAGGAGGATGACCACCAGGAGAAAGAAGAAGTCGCAGGACGGGTTCCTGAAGAAGGTGTCGAGCCTGTTCAATCTAGATACGGTGAGTCACTTCTCGATAGTTCGTTGCGCGGCGTCACGAATTTCTCGTGACACGTCTCGACGACTATTTCAGCGTAGGAAGTCGGCGAACATAGATTTGGGAAGAACGTTTGTGCGAACACCGCCACGATTTATGTCACTTCGTAAATGCGGATGATTGGGGATTTCGCCGGATTTTGAAGTGAATATTGCAACAGATCACAAAATCGTTCATATTTTGTTAAGGGTACTAGGTTATTTGAATTCAAAGAAAACAAGTCGGTATTTGTGTTAACGCGCGATGTTTACGCACATGTACGTATGTGGTAGTGATGTGCGATATTGGTCACAACTATCGATAACGCGTATCGATATACGTATATTAGTTCGTTCAATAACGACACACAAAATATATTATTCAAAAAGAAGATCAATTTACCAATTCAAAAATAAGGTACATAGGTATATCCAAGGGGATATCATTTTCGATTAAAAAGAATTCTTTAACCCTTTCGCACCGGACGGGACATATGCTGTCCCAGTCTGGAAAATTTTTGATATTACATCAATGAAGCTTGTGAAATCATTGTTGTTGATGGTGCGCTGTTATGGGGACGTTTGTGCGTCTCCAAGACCTTCAACCTTTTAGGCATAAAAGTTATTTTATCCAATAATCGCTTGGAGGAGAAATAACTGATCCCGGCAATGGGGCGCACTCGGACTGATTTTTCGCCGTATTGAAAGGGTTAAGATATAAGTTTTCGAATAGTACTAGAAAATTATTTTATTTAAAAGGATTCAAAGTATTAATGTGCAAACAAGTAATTTAGTTTTCAAATGATATTTATAAAGGAAACTAAAATTTATATTTTATTAACTTAAATCACACGGCGTTGTCCAGGCAAAACTTTGATTGTCACAGAGTGTCAAGATGGTGAAATAAGGGGGAAGTGGTGGGATGTCCACATTTCATGGTAGTCCATATTTTGCGCATGGTTCTAGAGAGTAATTATGCTAAATTGGGTCCAGATCGGTTAACAAAATCGGGATAAAAAGTATCCTATATGTTATTCCTGGCCCTAGATTACTTGTATACCAACTTCCAGAAAGATCCGTTGCGTAATTGCGACGTGATTGAGTGACAAGCATCCAAACAACCAAACACACTGTCGCATTTATTATATTAGTAGGGTTAGTAGGATTAAGAAACATCATGGGCATCGTTCAATATAAGAGTATCAAAAGCAATTACTGAATTTTACTTACGCGTAGTAATTAAAAAATTATTAGCTTGAATTGGCTTTAACGAAAGGAGCAGTGGAACTTATTAGTGTTTGAAATATCGATAAAATATGTCGATATATACAGTTGTCGATAAATATCGCGCATCACTGGTACGTGGACGCTCAAGGATAGGAATTCAATTGCATAGCACCGCGAAGTAATTGCAGCGCGTTACAAGCGTAACAAATACGACATTAATCTCGAGTAAGCACCATTCACGAGTACGAGTAAAGCCTTTGAATAAAAACTGGCGAGCTAACCGTGTATAAATAGTGGATCTTAGAACGCCGCATTAAGCTGAACTTTTTCTTTCTTCGTGATGCATTTATTCAGGTGCATAGATCTTCCGCGATGCGACCGTGTAAAAAGCGAGGGAAACAAAACGATACGCCGACGAGTTCGCGGAGTAATATCGTATCTCGCCTGGATGCAATGGATTACGAA
Source organism: Andrena haemorrhoa (assembly GCA_910592295.1). Classification (NCBI taxonomy): domain Eukaryota; kingdom Metazoa; phylum Arthropoda; class Insecta; order Hymenoptera; family Andrenidae; genus Andrena; species Andrena haemorrhoa. The sequence goes on from OU342943.1 coordinate 12,275,764, forward strand.
CGGTTTAGTTTTTATTGTTCCCCGGCCACTCCACCCCGCCCCAAGCCGTTTTGCGGAACGAGCTTAATGAACCGATTTCGCGTAAATGACAGGAAATGGCATTTGCATTCGTCTCGCATTAGCTCGAAAAAGCTAACTTGGTAATCGGCTAATTTATAGCTGCGTAGCTGTAATGGAAGTCGATATTCCCCCGCTCCCACATCTTTCGTTATTAACTTCCGAACGGAGCCACTTTTCCGCGACGCGAACAATATCGTTATCGCCTGATAGCGGGTATCGCGTTCTGAAAACGCGAGCGCTCTTCCCCAGCTCCCGCCGTATCTACTCTTTTCACGGTGGAAAACGAATCGCCGTGCCTCCGAGGAAGAATGGAAACAGAGAAATAGGGACGGGGAAGTGGACGAAGGAGAACGAAAAGGAAGCCTGCCTGGGGGGCGGGGAAGCCATTGCGAAGTTGGAGAAGCGTGAGAGAATTGTCGTTGAAAACCGTTCGACCATTTTTCTCCTTGACTCCGCGAACGTTTCATACGATAAGGAAACGTGGAATAACTTCGAATGGCTCTGAGAACATTCGATAAAGATGGGAAGAGCTGTGAAACGTGAAAAACCCCCCGTTGCATTGTTTCAGTTGCGGACGATTAGGTGCGTTTGTTGAGAAGCTTAGCTAGAATCGTGTTTGCAGTTTACAACGTAAATTAACCACGGCTCGATATTGTTTGCTTTAATCCGTGCTCGAGTGCTCGCGAGACTCGACGAGTCCACCGGGTTTTCCGCAAATTTCCGTTTTGAAAACGAGCGATTCGGATTAAAGCCCGACGCGTGTTTTCTCTCGCGCGAAATCGGCGGCACGTTAGTAAGCTTTATCGAGCGGCGGGGGCGTGCAGTTTACATTGGCACCTGATTTCGACACGTCCAAGCCGCTTCACAGGGTCCTAAGTCAACCCCGGACATCGTGGCTTGACGCAAGCCTCTCTACGAGTACACACGGTCTGCCAACCACAGGATGCTGAAACAATTTTGTGGTGGAGCTTCAGACGAAACGGATACTGGCGAGCCCAACTCTCGTCACAGGCTTACACCTTGTTACACTCGGCGCCAACACTTTCTTCAATTTATTTCTGCATCCGTCCAATGTTCCAATGCATACTTTACTCAAGCCTAGGGTTGCCACCTTTTTTACAGAAAAATAACGTACATTTGCTTTCGTGGGGTATGAAAAAAACGTACGCATAACAAATTAAAAGTACATTTTAATGTTATTAGTTTTTATTTCTTCCAAACATATTTTGTATTGCTTTTAGCATTACAGAGTAATTTTTTATTATTTATCTGATTAAATATATTAATGGCATCATTGCACTCAATATTCATATTGAAATGACAGACAATTGTCCTGCGCGTAAGTTGATAGTTCACTACGTAGTGTGGTGTGGCATGCGGTGCAAATTGGAACTAATGAAAAAGGTTATGTATAATAATATTGCGTTACGTTTCACGTAATATCATTAATTGTGAAATAAAGTATTTCGCGTACTTTATTGTTATTCAAAAGTATAGAGTACATTTACCTATAACAACGTAAGATACTTTATTTTAAAGTACGGGTGGCAACCCTACTCAAGCCCCATACGATCCACGCGGGACTCCAAGAGAAAGCTCAAACCGAGAATGGAGTCATTCATACGGCGAATACTTTGTCGCGATTGTAGTATTATATACCACCGTCAACAGCATTCGACTTATTTAGACGCTGCGATAATAGTAGATGTGTAGGCAAAACTGTCGTGTTCCGAGTACTAATACGATATTTCGAGTCGTCTCGTCCAATGATAGAAACACAGCGATGGGAAACATTTGTCGATCATTTAATTCAGTCACGTCTCGATGCTTCGATAACGCGTTCCCAAGGTCATTCTGACCCAATTGACACACTGTGCCGTGCGCATGGTTAACAGGCGTCGCCGTGTTACGAAATCACGATAAACAGGCCGGTGATAATTGACGCGGATTAACGGCCAATTGAGAATCAAAGTGGATGTCCCACGTACGCTGCTCTGCATGTGCATTTCCTCGTCTCGCGTCGCTGTAACAACACGCGTCTCCATGACCAGTGCGTGAGACCCCGACGGTCTTATGTAAGCTCCGCTGTGTTTGTGTGCACGTTATGGTCTCTCGTCGATCTGCGCACGTGCGCTTGGATATCGGCACGACCTTCGCGAGAAAATACGCGGTACAGTTGCAGCCTCGGCGACACGAAATCGCTGAGAGAGAGAGAGAGAGAGAGAGAGAGAGAGAGAGAGAGAGAGAGAGAGAGAGAGAGAGAGAGAGAGAGAGAGAGAGAGAGAGAGAGAGAGAGAGAGAGAGAGAGAGAGAGAGAGAGAGAGAGAGAGAGAGACGAGCCGCAGGGATTCCAGAACAGCAACCGACCTGCGATTCGATGGGGTCTACGGGTTCGGGGACTCGGTCATATTGCCGTGGCGAGTACGAAACGAAACAGCTTCGTCGAACAGCTGTGCTCACGCTGACGCAGCGCGTCACGTTGCCGCGTGCTTAGTGTCTTCGCGAGCGGATTGAATGCCCTGAAAGATGATTCAGGGGGACTATAATGACCAAGCGTTTCGCGGCTACGGCGATTTGTATCGTCTGATCGGCGTACATAGGAAGAAGGCTCGATCATTTTGCGGTTATCATTTTTCCATGCAGTTGTACGTAGGTTCACTTTATACCACGATTACAGAGGTCAAATCTGCAGATCGCTTAAATTTCTCTTTGGGGTTCAGTTACCGCATACGTACATTATAAAGCATCGCTTAAAATTTTAAGTCATAATCGCTGAACATCGTGCACATCCCTGGTAAGTGGGAGTTCCCCCTTTCGTCATTTGTGTTTGGGAATTTTTAGACTCCGTGCACATTTGGAGATCGTGCTGTTTCGAGGAGCTCTACCGACTTCGGTTGAGAACCACCAAGTTTGACGCCTCTCTTATTCCCGTCAGTCGCAGACCTCCCTCGGTCGACCTTCCGGAGGTGGTTGGAAGTGGAGGGTTTGGCCCGCAAACCTCGGCGAGCTGTGCACCGAATGTTGAATCCTACAACTTGCACACGCTTCTCCCGTCCCCTAAGAACCTTCCCCCCCCCACCCCACCCGCCCGCCCCCACAGCTGAGAACCAAACGCCATTGAATGGAGTGTTTCACGGCAGGCTGCCGGCTCCATACGTTTCGTGCCAGACACCACAATCTCGTTCTTATTTCCTTTCTCGTCCCGTTTCCACCTATCGCCGTTCCTGCTTTGTCTCTTGCCCTCCGGAGCCTCGCATTCCTCGCGACAGACTCTCACTTAAGGGTACACCTTGATCTGCGATCGCTTAAATTCTGTCCCAGAGCAACGTACCTGCCGGTGGCACCGCGCTTTGAATCTGCTCATGCCTCCGAGCTAGGGCTTGAAACGGTTCTGAAAATAACTGTTTAAAACGGTTGTATAAAGCTTCTGATTAAAACGGTTATGGCGAACCTTTTTTCCAAATAACTGTTATGAAGAACCGAAATTTCCAACTACTATCTGTTTCGGTTACGGTTTCTATTTCCCTCCTCATATCGGTTCCATAACCGTTATTTTTTCGATTAAAAAATAATAATTCACAACTGTTGTACTTTTTACAACAACGCGGGTAATGAAAGGTTAATATTTGATTATGTAGGCATTCTGGTGCGATTGGCAGATATGTAGGTCGCGCCCTGTTCGTTTTTGTATTTGTAGAGTTCGGAAAAGTGTAGCACCGGAGAGTCGGCGTTGGGGGAATTGGTTAGGCGGATGATCAGTACGCAGAGGATCCGTAGATCCTGGGTTCTCGAGTCCCATCGCCCGAGGATGTTCTTTTCGCTTACATTATAATCGTTGTTATGAAGCACTAACCGTAAATGACTGGTTTGAGCCGCGGATACTGCAGGTCGATAGTGCTTTTTCACGAATTGACCAGAATTTTAAGTGGCGCATAATTAGAGTGTCGTGGTCGCCATGAATAATGCATGCTCGCGGCACCGTTATGTCTTATTTTCTGATTGGTTCGCAGGATGTTTCCGTAAATCGCTCCGCTTGAATCTTAACGCCATTGTGCACCCTTCCTGATTCCTCTGGGTTGCAACTTGCCATCCGTTATGCCGCGTACCTACCATGAGATATCACTGTAATTTCTCCCTGAAACGTCTCTCATAACAATAGCACGTGATCCAAATTGAGGTGAATTCGCCACGCGCTACAAATTTTCCAGCGATCCTCCGACCCCGCCAGACAGTATTAAGGTCGCGTGCGTAGACACAATTTCTGTGAACTTTCTTCCCTCTTTTCACGCTACTGAATCAGGAAGTTGGTATCGAATTACGGGGGACAGGAGCATTCCCCGTGCGAGCCTAGCGAAGGTTGTATTTACGATTCCCGTTGCTTTTCACGTGAGACAGCAACGAGCGGTATATAGGTATGTACGTCCGCGGATCGTCGTTAGCGTTCGTAGTCAGAAGTGACGGGACGATTCCCAGGGCCGTACATTTCCCAGGCACGCTTCGAGAGTTCTGGAGGGCTAAAGGGAACGGGAAAGAAGTCACTTCGCTCTAAGGCAGCGTCCCCGAGGGAGAACGATCCAATTTATCGCGCACCCAGAAGCTTTATGTCACTGTCTCCACATTGTTCGCGACGATTCTCCGCTGAACTTAATTCTTGTTACGCCGCTTCGAGTCGCATTATGGGATTAATTCCCGTGCATCACGCAACGCGGAAATTGTAAATTACCTCGTTGCTCCTTTGAAGGTAGTGCGATGAATCGCTAGAAATAATCCGCTCGTTCTTTACCTTGCGAAAGCCTTCCGTGAGATGGTATTTGTGTTCGGCATGATCTCGTAACTAATCACACGATGATAATGATAGTGTCTTGTTATCTAATTTAAAACAAAATAGCGCTGTCGCGTTATACGTCCTTGACTCCAAGTGAATAGTACCTCTTTGAACAGTTTCGTACCGAAGCCACGCTCGGACAAGTTCGACGCGTCTCACTGCCCATACCGATAAGAGTTATTTCTCTAAGGTCGCGTGGACAAGGCAACGCGCGAATGCAAGGAGCTTTAAATCCTGAGTAATGGCTAGGATGAAGAGGAGCAGCCACTAAGCCAGCGCGGTTGTTGGACCTCCCGTCTGGCATCGAAAGCTCCTCTTAGACCGTTCCACCCTCCACAGTCTTTCTAGTTGTGCCGTTAACGTATCACCGATTCTGATTTACTCGGACCATTCTTCCAACGAGACGGAAAGTATATTTCTGGTTGGCAGCACCAGAAGTGCAGGTACTCTTTCAGCTTGTAAAACATAACAGACTTAATTAAACCAGAATGGTCAATTAGCAGAGGAAGAAATTAGATAAGTATTTATCGATAGTTTCAAAGGACATTGTCGACTGAAAAGAAAGCTTAAAGACACGAGGGTGAATCCCACTTTGTAGAATCACAGAGGGGTGAAGTGCCAACTGATCAGACCCTTAGACTGTTTCAATCAATCGACTTATACAAGACCAACGATTTCTTCGATTAACATCTACAATTACAGAATACAGAAAGGGCACGATCCCACCAGCATCACGTTAAAATGTCAACTTCCGCCTAACTCGCTGCCCAGACCCAGCCTCCTCCGCCTTCGCCTTGAAAGACGATTACCAAGGCGGTCGGAAGTTTGAGCAGTTCCCAAAGCCGGGCTATCGACAAGGGGGCTAAATCCGTACGAATGGATCCGTAGGTGTGCATGGCAGCCATTCTCGTTAAATTGGACTGGCTGAGAAATGGAGAGCAGCCAGTTCGAGGGTGGTAGTCGCAGGAAACCGAGGGAAGGCGCTGCCTAGTGTGCCTCGGTGGCCAGCGTCGAGGGGTGTAGCAGGGAGACACGGACAGCCGACAAATGAACGGCCGTTCGTATTCGCGGGCGTATTTCACTGGACGGACACTGACCAGGCTGCCGCTGCCGCCTCGAAAGCCAATACCAGCCAGGCTTTGACCTTTTCTGACCGTCCTTCCGCATTCATTGTTCTGTAGCCATCCGCTTGTAACCTGCGACTTATCTCTCGGGCCTGCTTGTCGGGCGGCCAGTCGTTTCCACCGGGTGTACTGGATATTTGTCAGTGTTCGTCGGCGAGCCTGGTTCAGAAATTTGCGGGCAACTTGAACGATTACATTTTGCTTCCGGCACTCGGCTCGTAAAGTGTCTTCAACCGCAACATTGTAGGGTAAGGGCTCATCCTTAAATTGCGTAAGGCTTTTTGGGGGCGGGAGGGGGTTGCGAATTTCCTGTTTTCTTATAAGGGGTGTGGGGAGTCAGGTAGCGTCTTACATAATATTTTTCAACGTAATTTTCAATCAATACAAATTTTATCATTAATGTTCCAAAACAGTAGTTTCAGTTTAAATTTCCCGAAAGCGAGTGAAATGAATTATATAAACCTTTAAAACAATTTTAATAACTTAACAAATTAAATGTAAAGAATATTACGTAAGCAGGGGGTTGGAATATCAAATTTTACGTATTCTTATACTAGGGGAGGGAGAGGGTAAGAATTCGCCAAAATTACCCTTACGTAATTGAAGGACGGCCCCAAACGAGGAAATACGCTGGATGGGGCTTAAATTGTTTCCCATTATTTGGTTAATTGGCAAGGGATATGCAGTGGTTGAATTGGATTAATTTCGATTGCTCAGTGTCGTCTGATCCCATTCCTTAATGATGTAATGGCAATTCGCAGCATCGCCCATTACGACCAAACCGGGGCAAATTATCCCGCGAAAAGAATAATCGATTGAATAGGGTACGTGCTAAATTAACTTAATTAAAGTATGCGCCCAATCAATGTGCCGATGTCGGATATTTCGCCTCTTCCGCCTGAAATGCATATTAAACTGATGGAGGCGAATATCGGCTTTTCATACATGCGCGTTTATTACACACATTTTGTTCGATGCAGAGTTAATTACCTTGGTGGTATTAATTAAACGATGATCGCCTCCCTCCGCTTTGCTTTTTTTTCCTCTAAAAATCGACGCAGATTTCTGTTTTCTACTGAAGGTGGAACGATATTGTTTAATAATAGCGCGCATAACTGGCAATTAACGGACACTCGATATCGTCTGCTTGGTAAATAGCAAACGAATCGATGGCATGATACGGAGGTAAATATACTGCTGGTAACATAATGGAGCCAGAATTATTGCTCGATGTTGCGCTGAATTGAGGACCTTGCGGCAAGAGGGGTGCACCTCCATATTTACCAACTGCAAGTAAATTAGAAAAAAAGATTTAAAAAAGATTTTAAGTTAACGATTTTATTTAAATTGCACTAAAAACTGAAAAATAATTATTTTTTGTACTACAATTTCGATGGTGAGTTTTCCACTTTAACTAAAATCGTGGAGCAGGATATCTCACAACAAATTCATTTCGACGCTTGATTCTGTATTAAATTTATTCATATTCTGTTATGAAATATCCTGCTCCGCGATTTTATTAAAAGTGAAAATACACCATCGAAATTGTAGTACAAGAAAAGAATTCATTTTTAGTTTTTAGTGCATTTTAAATGAAAACGATTAACTTAAATTTTTTTATATATTTTTTATTGTTTACTTACTAGTGTCCAAGTTTTGATTTGTGGTTATAGGTTGATTTCAAGTCGTTTGGATTTCTAGTTAATCCCTCAGATTTTTGTTTTCATAATTTTGTACTATCATCCAAACTACGTATGCCTGCAAAGTTTCAAGTCTATTGAATAGTTGGAAGCGGTTTAAAATTGAGTTTCTAGATCTGAACCAAACAAACAGAGGATTGAAGCTAAATAAGATCGTTTAAAAACTATTTATAAAATTATTGCTTTGACTTAACATTAAAAAGAGAACACTAATTGAAAGATATATATGTTCACACGATAAGTAGAAGTTGATGGGTTTTCATTCTGGAGCACTCTTATTGCGCCAAACAGTAATGGATGCAGATTCAAAATTCGCAATAAATCGCTCATTTGTTATCGGATTTGCATTAAACGTGCACCAAACAATATAGAATCTTTTTTACACATATTACACATCATAACTCAAAAACTGTCAAAAACAGAGCTGCACCTCTCTTGCTGCAAGGTCCTCAATTTAGTAGCGTACCATTAAAAAGTTTCTTTCGATATAGCTGATCGAATTGACCAATCAATATTCAGAAATTCAAAGGTTTCGTAAAGTTTACATAAACTCCTCCAACCCATCTTCCACCCTTCACTGTTTCCCCTTTTAACAACCTTGATCGCATTAAAAATCCAACAGCCTATATACCTACATTAAAATGGGTATGCCCTTAGGAGAAGAGCGAAGCGTAAAACCCAGCAAATGATTTCTTCATCGGTGGTTTCCGGTATCGCCGATTGAAAGCAACTTTCAATTACGAGGGGCGTTTGCCCCCAGCGGCTGACTGGATTCTAATTGATTTAACTCGTCTCTCGTTTCTCGAAGACACGGAACGTACGGCCGATAATTGACAACGATCGTGGTCGTTCTTGAACCCGGAGGTTCCTCGATGGATTCCCTCGGTTTATTGCCGCTGAGGATCCCACGGCCGCGATAACGACGGCCCGATAAGACGCGAAACGAACGCTTTATCTTTGGTCTCCGTCGCGTCATTACAAGGCATTCCAATGCACTTGTAGATAGGCGATAATGAAGCGTCCCCTTTCTGCTTGTTATCGAACCGGCCACTTTCATTGATACCGTTCCCTGCCATTAAAATGAGCGACGTTTACGTTGACCTTGCGTTGCGAAACGATTATTCTACATAGCTATACATAGCGTGCGAGATTCGTGGGACAAAATTCAATCATCCGCAGCTAGCATCGCATAGAACGCGAAAGTTTGTAAATTTTCTAAACGACTTCGCAAAACTGCTCCCGGAATCTTCAGCCCGTCGCGCCAGCTGCGCCGAGTTGTCCGCAAAGCTTTTGATCGGATTTGAAAGTTGAAACGTTCCGCCGGGCGACCGACGAAAAAGCTAAAAGGTACATCAAACATGAAAAACGAGCGGTGATTCTCTTTTTCTGGCGCCGCGAGACGCGGCAGCAAGATGAATGGCGTGTAATTAAATTTCACGGAGAACCCTCGGAAAGAATCCACCCCCTTTGACTACCCTATCAACGTCGCAATCCTTCGTGATTCAGCGATTATACGACGGCATTCGTTGGTTTTGGGCACGTGAAGGGCTTTTTACGCGCAGCCCCAGTGCACGGACAAGTTAACGATTGAACAACCCCTTGCCACGTTTCCGTGTTTCCTGGAAAATGTAACTGCTTGCAGACTTTATAAACAGAATGCTCGCAGGTTTCAATTCTCCGCGCCGGAATTGAAAGTTGCGAGATGGGGCGATAGGATTTTTTCGCCGAACAAAAAATTACCTATCATACGTGTCAGTTGCAAATGGAAGAGGGTGAGCTGCGAAGGAGCGGAAGAATTATATCCGAGAATTTCTCAAATCTACAGCAAGGATTTACCTTTTCTGGCACGAGGGACGAATCATATTTTATTCTGGTACTCCCTCAAGTTGTTCCCGAGTTCTAAAGTTGGCGCACATATACACGCAGAAGGGGGGAAAAGGATTCCGCAAAACCCCTGGCAATTTTGCTTACATCCCCCTTAGTCTGTGTATGTAAATACGAAAGTGTCCGGGTGCGTTTCAGGCGAGATTTCGGAGTTTAGGCGAGCATGCATTTTCGAAGCGATCGTCTCCGTCTCGCGAATATTCGAATCCATCAGCCACCATATCGCACGACAATTCGGCTTTTACATCTCGTATGACATCTCCGTCGAGAGAAAATCTTCAAACCGTTCCACTGCGTTTCACCGACTTTCCCATGGACCACTTATATTCTTCAAATTTGCGACTCTTCTTCTGTTGTGTCTTCTTCTCCTACATTCTGCGAAGGACTCTACATAATAGTAAACTGATATTTCATATCGACGAGAACTGGGCTTCTCTCGTAATCACGAAACAGTTTTGCTCCTGTTCCACCCTTTTGTCATCAGTCGATCGAAATCCACGGACTTTGCAATTCGAGGGCTTTGACACGATCGAGGGTTCAGTGAATCTGCTCCGTACATTTATGAGTACTTTTGACCCCGTTTCACCCCTTCAAGAGGCTAGAGATCGATATTCCATAAATGTGTAAATGTAACCGAACTAAAGTCATTCCGTTTTCTCAGAGAACGGCCTCTAGTATCATAATGAAGTCTCTTAGCACCACAGCAACTTCAGCTTTCCTTTATTCGCATTTGTGGCGCCAAGTGTTTCATCCATCGAGAGATAATAAATGGATGTTCTTATCGACATGCTACAACAGAAAGCTCAAGTCGTTGATAATCACATACCTCTACCTACCAATCGTCTCTTTCCTAGTCATGTAATTTTCGTTTCCCTTGTATTTTTGCAATCTTCGTTCGAACCGGTTTTTGCGTTTCCATAATACTTAAACGCACGGAAGTCTAGGGGTTTTAATTATGTTTATCTTTTGCATAATGTATGCAACGTACGTTAAGAGGAGAATGAGATAAGAGCACATGTATTAAAGAATTTTGCCTTGGGAATTTTTTACTGATACTATGCTCATCCCTTGGCACATAATAAACCTGAATATAATATTAGCGGCGTGCTGAAACCAACTTCCAAGAGGCCATAACCTCATACCCAAAGATCTTAGACGATACTATAGCCGAAAAACTTGCGAGAATTTAAGAAATCTTGGAGGTTGCTCGCGAAATGAATTTTACTGCATTTCATTCGCGAGGGAAATGGAGAAAGAGCACGCGACGCAACAAGGCACGGCAACTACAGAGGAATACCAAATGAAGGAGTCGTTACTACAAACGAAAAGTTTTTCGAGACTTCTCCCTGGACCGGGACCAAGCTAATTTTCTGCTAGCGCGCCAGGAAGTCACGTAGTCTCTTGGAGTAACAGATAATGAAGAGTGTAATTTGCGACAGTACACGCGCAGGCTGTATTAACATCGCTTAAGAAATTACTGCATCGTAAATTAACGCGAATAACAAGAAGCAAATATGAGCTACCGCGCACTAAAGCGAATTTCTGTCCTCGATATTATACGGCGCTTTCGCGAGACCTCGAACCGGCGAAATTGGCGTAATTGCGCAAACAAAAACTTCCCCACCGCGAAGCTAAGGTAATTCTTCGGACAAGGAGAGTGCCGGCCGCGGGATAGCAAGAAGTTTTCGAAAAACCGTGGAAGACGCTTGCGGGCGGAGCCTTTAATTCTGCGGGAGACCGACCCGGAAGTGGGCTCACGTAGAAGCTAATTGAATTTCATATTCCAGCGCGCATCGCGAATCGAGAGCTTCCGGCGACGGCAAGTGTTCCCTTGTAATTAATTGCCATTCAGGCCTGCTCCATCTTTTCTGCCCCCTCCCTGACACATTTTTCTTCCTCCTTTTTCCACAGCGTCACGAACGGAGGAGGAAGGCTCGATGCTTCTTCGAAACGGGTCGCTTCTCGAAGAAAACTGCTTCCCTCTTTGCTCGTGATCCTCTTTGGCTCCAAGTAACGATGACGGAGTGCTTCTTCCTCCGTTTAGGTTGAATCCTAACGAAAAACGTGTTAATGGAGACAAATCGAGCTCTGATCTGTTCTAATTCGAGTTTCCTTTCGCGGAATGGGGAATCCCTGTTTCATTCCTTTAGGTTCTCCGTACTGAGTAACGTCTCGTCATAGGCTGCATCGGATCAGATTAAGGAAAATTGCAAATGATTCGCTCGTCAATCACAGCGTACATGTCGCTATTATTCTGCTCCATTCGTGCACGTACGCGCACGAGATATCGTGTTCCCTGGCGGGAGCGTTGTGCTTTTCCCACGAGAAAATTCGAAGATTGAATTTCACCAGCGGGGTGCGGAGGACTCGCGTGGAGAGATATCCAACCAGTCAATGGAAACATCGTTTAAATCGTATGGGAAGGGACGAAATGACAGACGAGCGAATCGATTACGGGACACGTCCGCGAAACACTGGCCTGTCAATTCTCATCTACCTATCTCTCTATCTATTTCACTACAGAAATACGTGGAAGAGCCTGTAGATACCAGGAGCGACAGAGACTGCGAACATTTAAATCTTCTTCGCTTTTTTATTCAGTTAATCGAAAGAATTTCCCGGGGAATATGATTATGATTTCTAACACGAAATTTGAATCGTTCATCGCTGCGAAATTAAATTTTCCTGGAACACACGTATGTGTAATTAGTGTGCATTGACAAAAATATCTCATCGTACCGAAATGTGTAATTTCACTGCTTAATTTGTAGCTGCCTCGCATGCACGCAGTTAGTTTGCCCTACGCGCAAACGTTTCAATGCGAATCCGAGGAAAATAACGTGAATTACTCGGCTACATAGCTTAGCGTCGGTTTTCCATATTCAGTTCTATCTGTGTAAGTACGTGTACGACTGCCTTTGCATATTTCCCACATCCAGGCAGCTGCTTGCGCGCGCGTTAGACTCCGTCAATTCATATTTCCGCGTGGCAGCTCTATGAATAACAAGAACGACGAGATTCCGTCGTAAAATAGCCGAGTTATCGGCTTTGCTTCTTCGTGGAGATCTATCTTCTCAACGTTACAGTCGCCGCGAGACGTATCTCCTCCCAGTTTCATTCAGAGTCGATCGAAGGATACGACACAATTTTCACTCTTTAGAAATTTCATCGCGGAAAAATTGCTAAACAGTAGAAGTCTCATAGTTTTCCATGCTAATCTTTCAAAGATATTTGTCGGTTTTGATGTCCAACTGGCGTGTTTTACATATTCACTGACATCGTCGCGATAGTCCCATGAATAACGAAAATGTCTGGGTTTGGTCGTCGAGCAGCAACCACGTTATCCACCGTCTTTTACTCTTCGGGGCGTACTTGTTGAATGAACCTCCACCTACCTTTCCGATTCTTTTCAAGATCAGCCACTTCGAGCCCGTCGAAAGTCGCCTCGCTCTATTTTCGGAAATTATTCCCCGGTGGAATTGGAGAATCCTTCCCCGCCTCCTCGCCGTCTCCATTCGAACGGGATGAGAATAGAGAGAAATAGAGAGAGACAGAGAGGGAGCGAGTGATGATAGCAAGAGAGGATGGAATGATAGGCTACCTTTCTCCCCGTCACGTTGCACCCGCCGCAAGACGTTTTTCATTGTTCTCGACGTACAAAGTAAGAAATACGGAGGAAATTACCTGTCCGCTATCTTTGCTCCATTGTTGGTTCGTGGTGCTCTTATTTATCTTTATGATCGAGTTCCGGGATACGGCTATTCGAAGCGGGGAGCATTAAAGCGACGAGGATGAGATTCGTACCTAATCGATGCCACGGACGATTCGCAGACGTTAAGTCCATTGTTTCTAGGGAAATCCTGCGGCACTGTCGTTGACGTATCTTGGGCTTCTGTCGGATACAGAGACGAGAAGGAATTGATAGCCAAAAATAATATGGATTTTTACCCAAATTCTTGGACTCTTCTGCCTGAATAAGCGGCCGTCTGTGGTCCAAAGCAGTTACATAAATATTCTAATAATACGCGGTACAAATTGGTTGCCGCACACACTGCCACGAACGCGGTAAATTTCCCTTTCGAGTAATAGCATCTAAAGGATTCAGTGGACACCCACACAAACACGCAATCGAGCTGGTAGCGATTCGAGTTTCAATAAATTTCGATTAGAGTTAGCGCCGCGGAGGAGCAGAGGCAACTAGACAAGACGGAAATAAGGGGCGCGTAGAAACCCGATGGAAAGGAAAGGAGTTTGGTGATCCGTCTTGGTCACTCCTAGCGGAGTAGCTGCAACTGCGGTTCCTCCCTTTCATTATTCGCCGCGTGATAACGAGCCCCATAACCTCGTTTTATCGCTCCTCGCCTTGCCAGTGATGGAAATCTTCCCCTCCTTGTTACGATCGCTCGTTTCCTCAAGTTGCAGAGTGAAATATTCGAGGCAAGTCCACCTGTCGGGCCAATCACTTTGTAATGGGAGCTATCGCCTTGAGAAAAAGGGGAAGGCTGTCGAATCTAAATAGATCGTTACGTTCCTACGACAAAGTCCTGGGAAGCAAGGCAGCTACGTCTTTTAAAGGATCTATCGAGACGCGACGATGCGTTCTAACCAGGCACATATTAACTTTATTACGCTCCTCGATTGGGCAACACTGCACCTACCCAGCTCAATTAATCTTGCTTCAACAAGCGGAAACTGCGCGCTGCTTGTTTGGGTAGAACACTGTTAGGAAGCATTAATTAAATCAAGAAAAATGGGTGCACACATAGGGGTACAGAGGCGTTGCGTGTATGTTTGGGGACGAACTGATAACCAGGTAAAGCGTGCTCTGCCTTTCTGGACTGGCAAACATACCAAAATGGATGAGTTGCTGCTGTAATTCATCACAGTTCGTCTGACGCGGTTCCAAACTTTTCAACCGAACGCGTCCAAAGGCTCGTCGATACGTTCGTTTCCATGCAACTTCTACGTCCCGGAAATTCGCGGTAGGAAAATGATTTTCTAATTAAAATACATCTCCCAGGAATCTCACCCATTTTTTCTTTGGAGGTCCATCGAGACTAGGAGAAACGTTAACACGAGTAAAATCGTGTCGAAATCATATGGTACTCCAGGGGCCACGAGCTGTATTTCACGCTTACCACCTTTCGAACCGTGAGAATTCTTTTTATTCCATCGCTAGAAGCAGGGAGCGTGCTTTAAACTCCCCCCTATCAGTCGTGAGGAGCGAATATCATTAAATTAAAATCTAGATTGATGTGATTGGTACAAGAGGGAAGTGCACCAGACACGCTGTCGAGAACTTTCTGGGATTAAAAATTAATATTGCCCTCCGACACGGTAGCATATGAACACAGTATATTACTTTAATCATCCGAAGTTTAATCAGTGAGGCTTACGTTCTATTGAGATTATTGGTTCGACCGACCAGATTGAACCATCCTTTACCTCGCCAACACGAAAGGTTTCCGTGTTTTACAAAATTCAATCTACAATATGAGAAACGAAATTTCTTCTAACAGGATCTTGTATATTAACCAGATATCTGCCTATGTACTTAATAAATACAACATTGCTTACGGCAACTTGACATCGCATTAAGATTCTTTCTTTTCCCTAACGATTTTGGGCTCCTTAACGCAGCTGCTTCCTCGAAAACACGCCATCTTCTTTCATAGATACCGCTCCGAAAGAAGGTAAAGGAAACTCTACATTAAATCCGATCGCCAAGCCTTTGGAAGCTTTTCTCTGCGCCCCTGCATGATCCCTCGCCCGGATCGTAGCATGACAGCATGACTTTTCCCGAGGAATTTCGTGCTCTCGACGAAGCGTCGGGCGCGCAGAGTGTTTGCTGAAGCATGAACCTCCCTAGAAAGCAAAAAAAAATATTCCGTTTGGGTTCCCCGTCTAATTTTCTGGACGCTCTCATTGTTGCAGGCACACACACCCCTTCTCGCGGCTGACACGAGACACGTAAGTAGAAAGCAGACGAGAATGCCTGTACTTTTTTGCATAAATTAATGTAGCCCCCGCTACTATAAAATTGCTGTCCATTGGTTTGCATTCTCCACCCTTATTTGCCACGTTGTTGAGTGTGCGTCTGTTTTGAACCAACGGTGCCCCTCGCTTCGGATAAACGAGAAATGTTCGCTCGGTCGGGCACGTTTTTCCCGTCGCTCGTTCATCGAACAGTTCGAACAAATTTGCGATTAAATATCGCTGGTAATCTCCCACCGGGGATCCAAACCCATTCGTACCATTAATTTCACAATTAGCTGCGTTTCGATGGTTCAGGCTGCTAAATTCTACAAATTGCCCGCCCTTTTCGACAGACCCGATATGCAAATAGAGGCGTTACCTATATTTCGATCGGACCTCGATATCGAATTGTATCGCGATGCGATCGCGATATTTTACTTTTTCGATCCTGTCAATTGTATTCAATTGAAACCAACGGTATTCTAATTCATCGACGGAGAATATTCTTTTACGACCCGTATGTTACGCATCGATAACAGATCAGGTGAAAGTTTTCTGGGTTATTAGAACATCGTTGTTGGCAGTGCCCTCGTCGCGATCGTGTCGATGCGATTATTATTGCGGGTCACGAATCGCGGAAGAAACTAGATTCTAGTTTTCCTCCTACCCTGGAGGAGCAGGCGGCTTCATTCGTTTCGGGTGAATTTATATGCACCAAGTATCAGGATCGCGAAATGCGATCGTTAGATTCTGGCTGCGAGGGGCTGGAACGATCATTAAGGATTTTAATTGATTCGCGAGCTCGGTGATCGCATCGATACCCCTCCACTTTGTGCTCACTCGGCGGATAATTACAATTTCCCCGTAGTTGGAGGCATCGTCTTGCGAGTTACGCGTTCACGTGCAAGGCGACGCGCAGGATAATTATTTGTACTCGAGACATTAGCGTTAATGATCGCCCTGCGCGGCGTTTTAAGCCGCAAACAAACGAGTTCGCTCGGTACCCTGCTCTCTAATCAGTTCATGATCTTCAACTGCTACGATTGTTATCGCGAAATGGTGAATTCGGTTCGTTCGCAGTTGGAGCAATCCTTTGAGAAAATTGTCTCTAGTTACCTCTTTCCTTCTTCGCTGGCTGCATCGCGAAATTGCATTGTCGGAAGATTGTACGCCGCGGCTTCGAATTTGACTCCAAGAAACGTAAGTTTCTTCGAAGCGCAGTTCGTGCAATTTGCCCGATGGTGGAGCACATTTGGCACGGATTTGCGAAATTAATTCCGGGGGAGATGTAGGTGGTGGGATACGATCGCAGAGACGGAAGAATGCAACTAAAAGGACCCTTGGATTTATAGTATTCTGGCTGGTCAACCGCGACAAAGATAAAGTTGCTCGCGCGGAAAATAATACGCGACCGCAGGAATACAAACTGGCAAACCGTTCTTCGTTTTACGCTCCAACGTGATTTCGTGCTTCTTGCTGGTGCAGGTACTACGGGAAATATTAAAACGAGTGTAATTCATCAAATCACCTAGTTTTAGGTGCTACATCCCCATTCCGTCGGTTTTCCTTTAGCTCCAAATTATTTATCCCCTTTCATCGCTTTCGAATCATTCAAACGTCGAGCGCACCCCACCTTTTTCGCGTCGGCAGCCACCCACCTCTCCAACGTTCGCATGAAAAGATTCATGGTGGGTCTCATTCGGTTTGCAGGATCGTTGGAAATTCGACGAAGATGGCACATACTTTATCCCCCGCTTGTAGCGAGAGGGAAATGAGAGAACGGGGGGATTAAAGAGGTTCGGAGCAGCGCGACTGAATATCGAACTTGCCAAATCGAATAAACTCTGGTCCTCCGGTTCTTCTAACTTTCTGGATACCGTCGACCGTCGCGATTATCTCCCCCGTTCCCGGGCCACCCTTCTTTCTTGGGGACCAGTCCCATTCATCCTCTTTTTCAACCCATTTTGCACGCTTTAGATCCCGGGAAACAGGACCAATTTCCCATCGAAAGAGAATTTCTATCGAGTTTGTTGCTCGTTCTAGGTAATTAGCTTTATTCCCTTGGATTTATTTGCGGGTGGGGTAGATTCAGTCACGATCCAATGTTTCAGGAACTTTCGCTCACATAATTAACTCGTCTTATCGGCGAGTGGCATCGCCGCGAGTTGTTCCGCTCGTCCGTTTTCCTGTGGCACAATTTCGGTCCCTAAGCGGGCTTTGAAATTCGAAATTCTGTGCAGCAGCTCGCACCTCCCCGGGGGAAAACACACCCTGTCTCGCATTACACAGGCTCGTCGAAATCCTAATTCCATTACATTCCTGGCTTACCTACCCTAACCCTCTTGTTTTCGCGTGTGCGTGTTATAATCGCGCGACTGATCGTTAACGCCGCCATTATGATTGCAATCGGTTCCATTCTTGGTATATAGTCAGCAGCGTTTCCTGGTAATTCGACGAGGATAGCAACAACGAACGGGGTGGTATCCAAAGAAACGAACGTAGAGTAAAGTAAATAGGTAGGGGCAATGGAATATTTTTGCTTCCGTGTAAGAAGACTTTGTTGCGTGTAATTTATGCCTCGCTTATTGGCGTTAGAGGCAGTGCACCGCGTGCAGTGGTTACCACGTGGTCGCTCTTCATGTCACTTCCTGCCCTAGCAGCCCCTACAATTGCATTATAGGCGAGCGGCATTATAACGGGACACATCATATAAATCACGCTGGGATGACATGTGCGTGTCGGTGTCCCCACGCGTCCCTCGACGGCCACGCAAATTGCCGAGATTAGTTGTTGGCGACGGATCACGAATCGGCTTTCCGCCCCTCGAAGGGCGCCTATTGGTCCCTCTGGGCGCGGTTAAATTGAAGGAAACGAATGTCACTTTGCGCTTCGATGCTTATCCAAGCGGTGGATCGTTCTCAGTGTTGCGTGGTCGTTTTTGTGCCCTTCTCGGAGGTAGATTATTATCAGTGAAATATATCACTAAAGGTGGAATGCGATTTAAATGTCTCCATTCGGTAACGCGGAAGAGTATACTGCTCGACGCTATTTTTTTCCGAATATATAATTATGTATACATTTATTGAAAAATAATTGCCGAAGAAAAGGCATATACAATGTTCTTAAATATCGTCTGAGAAATATATAAGACTGAGAACACAATTTGAATACACTTTTTTGAAGACACGTTTTTTTTACGGTGAAGTTTGTCGCTTTGAATAGTCACTTGTTTACTGATTCCTAAATTTGAAACAATACGCGATCTTCTTCTAATTAATAATTGATAATTTATAACAGTGCAATCTATGTATCAGATGATACTATTTACTTTACATAAATTTCATTTAACTTTACGCATCGGTAAAAAATAGTGTCGAGCAGTATATATAAGTTGTATATTCTGGAGATTTCTTTCGTGAACTCAATCAAAGTCGCAACTATTAGGATCTTTGCTTCGAAAATGGGAAAGATCGAAGCATCGTAACGAGCACTTCGCAACTACGATTTATCACTGTCCACACGCGTTCGACTTTACAGCTGTAATGGAAAATAAGATACCTTTGGTAACTAATGGCTGCCCTTAGTCACTCTGTAACCGTTAATCGTTCGAGCCCTTTCGAGGATTCACGCTAATGATTCTGCTTCTTCAAGCCCGTTGAATTATTCAATTCTACTCGCCTCATTTTATTAATGGGCAACATCGTATTCTAGCTTGTTTCTGATCGTGGATACGTGGTTACGGTTACAGGAATCGTGGAATGAATATTAACAGTCATCGGCATAGGTATTATGAATAATTACTCTTTTCCGTTCATCGGATGTTAGCCGCCACGCACAGTGTCCACAATTAGAATATTGTAACAATGAATACTTTTCTCCTTTCTTTCTCCAATTGTCAATAATTATTCCTACGACTGCGTATAGGCTTTTTGCATTCGGATTTATTCCTAATAATCAATCTTTCTGTCATCGTACACACAGTATTAATTATCAACAAAATTAAACAGTTCCTGTACATAAATAAGCAGAAACGAAATTTCAACCTGGAACCAATTTATGCACCTCATTATCGTAAACATATATAATTGCTGGAGTTATTTCCCAATTAATCAGGAACATAAATTCATCAATTTCCTCTTAATTAAAATCATTTCGATATTTCCAGATGGAAAATATTGAAAATGCTGAAAAATTGTGATCGTGGTTGGAAAGTTTCTGGTGTCTCTTCGTACATTGCCCGCGTACATTATACATTTTCCACTTTGTTTTATTCCTAGGTTGGCATAGCCATGTACTCTGTCGAAGAGTAGTGTACTAAAGAAAGTTTAATGATCTGAAAATGCTTGGGGTCACGCGAAACATCCCAAATCCTCGTAAGGGTGAATAAGAAAGATTTGGGCCAATTGGTCCAAAATGTTTGCATTAGGATTAGTCAACTCTTCTTTCCCGCAGGTGCACCAACTTCGGCTGGCAAATAATGCGTCGAAGTGCATCAGGGTAGCGCTCTCTCGGTGGTTCTCGATCGCCTCTGGGAGAGTAATTATGAATTCGAAATCAGTGTTATTCAGAGTGTAGCGTAATTTATGCTACCACCCAAAAAGATACGTTTTACTAAAGGAATCGATTTTGAGCAGTTGTGTGATATAAGTTCCCAACCATTCGTTGGTTGTGATACTTAAATAATACTTAGTAGACATACACGTTTTTATTTTCAAGCACTTTTGTTGGTAAACGTTCAGATGCAGAGTCCACTGCAGCCAATAATTAGGAAACATTCTTCTTCCCATCAAAATTATCCAATTATCTTCCACATTCGAATAATAGACTGATTTTCCTTCTAGAGTAATTTTTTTTTCAAAGAAAATGCATTTAAAGGCGATTAAACGTTGGAAAGAATTTCCTGGGTGGACGAGTGAAAATGATACGTAAACTGTACGCAGTTTATTTAGCAGGACTTCGTTTGCCCCCTTTTTCCCTCGTTCATTTGGACTTTTAAAAAGCACCTAACAATTCCGGCCAATTTATCTTCGCAGACTCGCACGGAGAGGGCACAGGAGCCGGGTCGTACAGGTCATTTGAAGGAAAGATAAAGTCTAAGAGGGGGGGACTTTGTTCCGCGTCACTTCGCCTTTTTAAAGTACGCGAGGAATTTTTGTTCCGTGAAAAATGAGATGACTCGTGCGCGACTCCGCGCGACTTTATGACCGTTCGTTTCCATTTTATTTGTACTGCTCCGCTCGACATCGTGATTGATTCACCGCGAGGGACTTCAGAATCGTTTGCACTAAGTTTAACGGCATTAACTTTTTAATTCCCACCGCGCGGACCGAGCGGGATCTTATCCTACGGGGAAAAGGAGCCCCGAAACATCCAATTTTCTTTATCTTCGTGATATAAAGCCCGTTCGTGTGTCCCCACGATTTGGCTGTCTGTTTTCCACTTTACACCCGTGCTGTTGTCCTCTTTCACATGTCCTTCGTCATGGACACTCTTCTAAACCAACGAATGAGTAATTTTTAACCGACTTCAAAAAGGAGGAGGTTATAGATTCGACCCCTATGTATTTTTTTGTTTGTCCCCGCATAGCTCCTCAGCATATGGGCCAATTTTGATGATCTCTTTTTTTATTCGAAAGAGGGCGATGCCCCGGTGGCCCCATCTGTTACTGCATCAATATTAACCCAGTATTTTGACAGTTCTGGTTAATAAAGACTCTGCCATCTAATTAATATTATTTTATGTACGTTCACGCATATCTCTTCAGCATGTTTTGTCAAATAAAAAAAATTTAAAAGAAAATAAAACCGACTTCAAAAAAAAAAATAAAATGCACAAAAAAGTAAAAAATAATTTTTCCCTTATTTAATCTGCGACTCTCCATTTTTTAGTCGGCGCCATTTTTACACAGTGCAAATGATGCAGCGCCGACATAAAAAATGGAGTTGCAGATTTTAATAAGGGAAAAATTATTTTTTACTTTTTAGTGCATTTTTTTTTAAGTCGGTTTTAATTTCTTTTTCATATGTAAACTCATGCATTTTTCCTTTTCTTTTCTCTCTGTTTTTCTTTCTTAATGTGCATCCGTTTTACAACCCCATTTCTAATTAATTGTACCAAAGGGTTGTCTAACCTGTCTACTATAATTAAATTACATGAAATTAAATAAGATTAGTAGTTTGTAAACGATCTGGAAAAGACGAAACATTGGGATTTGGTTTTCACTTATCCGAATATAGTAATAATCGACATCGTCTAGCGATCTCAGCAGATCGGCGACAACGTCTCCGAGGAATTATAAATCAATCCTCTGAATCCGCCGTCGTTTCGTCGCTCAGGCTCCCGAAAACCTATTTACCATAATACATACTGTGTATATCGGTGACAGAGGCGGTCGCTCGTTGCTCTAAGCGTTTCAGATAGAGATGAGGCCAAGGCTGGATGTAGCCGCCCGGTGCTTGAGCATCGCGAGCATGGAATAAGATCGTAAAGTCCCGGGCGTAAACCGTAAATGGTACGTGCCAGGGTGGAATGAAGTTTCTCGTTGGATCGAAAGAGGGGCTAGCCCTCTGCCAGTCGTTCGCTTGGCTCGATCCTCGATAGAAAACGGGGAACGACGGTCGAGGGTGGGAGGACAAGAGCGGTTCATTCTATCTCCGTAAAGCTTGGAGCACGGGGTAGTAAACTCCTGACGAGGATCACTGGCCATAGGTGTGTTTTCGAAGCTCCTGTCCCTCTTCCACCCCCGCTCCGCGGAAAATCTCGCGTGCTTTGTCGTGGAATTCCCTCGATTTTTCCCGGCCACTCGCGGCCGTCGCGGACGTTCGGGACTCTTCGAACGGTGGAATGGTAGTTGGGTATTCAAAACGGCACGTTGAAAATTTCATCGTACACGGTGGGCTTAGCTAGCTGGGTAACCGGTCGAAGGTTAATCCCGGGATCTTGTCAGGATATCGGAATACAGGGACGTAAAATCGATGAAGGAGTCATTAAACGGATCTACCCTGCGCGAGCGATGCTGCAACGGGAGAAGGTGGATTTGATATACCGACTGCTTGCAATCTAAGTCCATCTCCGGATCGAACGTATTGGAATAGATGATGAGAGGATTATGTTTGCTTTGGGGAGCCATTTTGGGGCGAATGGGAATTATAGGAGACGTTCTACAAACATTTCTAAATATTGGGTGTACCAATTATTATTATTATAATAAACGGGGAAACCCATATTGAAATGTATAGAAATAGAGGGAAATTGAATGGCAACCTGAAAAACAGACGGTTATCTGCAAGCCTGGCCGGGAAAGTGGGGCGAGGCAAGAGAGTGACTAACGTTAACCGTATACAAGGGGTTGTAAATTTATTCCGTGGTTGTACTGCACGTCAGCGTGTCCTCGCTAAGGATTCCCTCCCCTCGTTCTCGAAGAATTCGACTCTGCATTATGCCGGTCACGTTCGCCTGCTTTTCTTTCGGATTCCTTCCTTTCCGATCGCCTGCTATACCCATGTTTCTTGCGTGGCGAATGAGGGGTTGTCAAACGTTGCTCGCGTCCACCTTTCACACGTGAAATCTCCGTGATGCTTTATCGGATTACACTAAGTAAGCGATAGACGATAATAGGACATTGGGGAAACCATGGATTTCGTGCGAGAAAAGAAATAGGCATTCCCTTAGAAGCTTTCGTTCGCTGGAATTAAATAGTTACCCATCCCCTTCGAAATTACTGCAAACAGTCGAATCGTCAGAACTTCGTTGCAGCTCGAATCGTCGGCATCCAGTGTAAAACAGCGTCGCACCGAAAATTACCAAGGCAGGCAAGTTCCAGAAGCTGAGATCCCCCAGGTCTTCCCAACACAGTTTATCGTACACGATAGAAACCCTAGCGTTTCGTGGATTAGCCCGTCAAAGTGTCCCCCAAGAAATTGTCTGCTCCCGTAATGCCCCTTCGCGCAGTGATTCGGCGGTTATGTTCAACTTCGTTAACCAGCTACGAAGTTGCTTGTGTTACTCTGGCTGGTTGCGAGTCAGGAAGTCGCTGGCCGTGCATGTCCAACGACGGCATAACTCAGGGGGCGTAATGAGAAATTTGACGGAACGTTACTTCTCGCGCGATTAAACCGGATGCACGCGAGTGTTCGCGTTGACGATTTTCTTGGAAATTTTAAAGCGATGCTGTTTTATGGCTCGCTCCGCGAGACCAGATGGCTCGTGGAGGATAGTGTATGCGCGTTTAAGCCAAGCGCGACAAATATTTTGCAATTATTGCAAAGCTCGATGCACATTGTCCTGGTACCTCATAAATCGCCATCCTTGGAATTTGCTTCATTCGGAAGCGTATTTCATATAAAAAAGGTCGTTGGGTAGAGGTTGGAGCGACGAAATTTCCCATGGTGCTAGAGAAATGATGTGTAATTACTAGAAATAATTTCGCCACGATATATTAGCGGAGACGCCAGTTTAATTAACGAATCAACGACAATGTTAACGGACTCGGGAGCGAGCTCCTCTTCGCCTCGCAATTTAATACCGAGATTAAGATGTTCGGGATGGCACTGCGTGGCAAGAATTTCATGTCGGGTTTGCTCGGTGTGCAACGTGTAATTAATTTACCGCGGCATATTTCTTGTCCTGTGTGAATCTCATTTTCAACGGTTTCATTATTACTCGCCTAGGGGAACGTATATCCTCGGGGGAAGCTCGGATAAGTCCGATGTTTCGAATACGCCGATAACCAATTAGGTTTAATTGAATCGTTAATAAACGAGACATATGTATGTACGAGAACGGTCGAGCGGGTCGAGCTCTTTTCTTGCTGATAGTAATTATGTCGATTCATTTAAAGGATGTAATTGGTTTGCAGCTCGCAGCGACTATACAGGAGTTAGCAGCAAAAATTAAAGTTTCGCTGCTCCTCAGTTTTTAGAAATGTTCTTCGAGAGGTAATCTCTGAACGATATTAATGATCAGAATAATGGAATATCCACGGTGAATTCAACGCTCCGCCTGTCGAGCAAACCACAGCTCCACGGGTTTCGCGTGATTACGTTAGAGTCGAGTTAATATTTCTAGAACTAGCCCCGCGGATTTAACGTTTAAATCTTGCGAAAATTCATTTCGCGGTACATTTGCTTCCTCATCATATAGGCATCATATTTTGCGTCAATATCAATAACGTTTCACATGATTTGTATGACCAATATTCAAAAATAAAATACTGTCTAAAAAAATAAATTACTGTCAACTGTGCAGCAACAGGAAAATGTGGAAGGAATAATAATAATAACCGTGTCACGAACTGCAAAAATATAAAAAATTTTGCGAGAATACACGTGCACGCATAATTGCCTCCTCTGAAGTAGGTGCCCCTAAATTAACGCACGGGTCGTAACACCGTCAGCACACACAGTGGCCCGTTCCCTTTTCATTTTTCACTCTTTTTTATTTCCCTTTTTCTCACGAAAGGCGCGAGCCTCGGTACAATTTTCGCTCTTTCAGAGCGTCAAAGCCAGTTCGCAATTCGCTTAGTTCCAGTTACGGTCTCCGTTTCCCTGTGTAGTTACATCCAGCAGTGTGAAACACCACGGAAACACTTTGAAATGAATATTTATATTATTATCGCGGTTTGCATGTTTTCGTCCAAAGTAAATTCTACTGTAAAAATACCTGGGGGGTGAACAGAGCAATGGCGGCCGGCCCAAGAAAGAGGGAAGTAACGGGTGAACCTATCTCTGTCTTACAACAGGCTATGGATGTATAGTGCATGTGAGTGAAGTTATCTGCGCACACAAACACATACATAACACAGATAATACAGAGTGAGAGGGATAATAGGAAGAAGGATAAGTTCACCCGTGATCTTCTATTTCCCTCGGGCCGCTGTTGCCTCTACTTCTTCCCACTGCTGTTCACTCTCCAGGTATTTTTATAGCTCAATGATTTTCCGTGCTTCGAGCTTTTTGTATACGACTCAAGGGATCCACGAACTGAGAGACTCGGCTTTTGTTACCTAGAACCCTAAACGATCGAAATATTTCACCTGGCTAATTTTGGCCAATAGCTTTTCATCCATTTATTTGTGCCTCGTTCGTTTTGTCTTCCGATGTGTCCTCTTGGAACAACTCTAGGGATTAAAATGGAAATTGTGACAGGAAAGGGATGTGAAAAAAGCTGTAGCTTCTAGAGGATGCCTGAACCTCGATGCAAAAAATTGAATCAATAGATTGCGAACTGGTGCTCAAGAGTCCTGTCCATCTTTAGCTGAGAGGTGTCCACGTTTCCCATCTGGTTTACGTTACATCGTTTCGATTTAGACGGCAATGATAGGGGACCTCAAGTACCCGAGAGACCTCAGGAACCTCAGAGATCCGAGGGACCTCAGGTATCACAAAACTTCACAGACCTCAGGAACCTTCGGTACTCCGTCTGCACCCTCAACTTCCTCGAACTACTCGTTGGTACCAAATCCTATGAGTTTGAAAGTTCGAACCCGCTTGTTATTCTGTTACACGAGTTGGTTTATCCGTCTGTACCTTCTCCTAGGCATACAAATTCGTAAATTACAGATCATTCTTCCTTACAAACAATGGGTGCAAATATCCATCAGTAGCAGAAGTCCTTCTTGAATTCTCGGCCTTCAAAATGTCCACGCAAGCTGCTTTTAATTAATATTCTTGTTGAACGCTTTGCCTACCCACCCCTTGCCAGAGCCATTTTCAGGTGTTCACTCTTTCATGTACGTGGGCACGTTCGTCGGGAAACTTTTTGTCCTTTCCTGCTTAATTTACCTCCGTTTCACCTCTACCCTACCCTCGCATTTCTTAATTGATCTATGAATAAATTAGCCCCGGATCCGTGGTACGCGGATAGCGCAGGCGTCGCGAGCGTCCTCCGCCTAATCTTTATTTATGCATCGAGCAATGGGCTGCTCTGGAAATTTCGTCTAATTTGAATTAATTAAGGCCATTCCAGCCTCCAGTCCTCCTCCTCCGGATTTTCTTCTGTGCCCCGACGGAATCCGAAGATATTTCATCGGGGTTTTTGTAACGCGTTTGTTAGGCCCCGGGCGCCATTCCAACGCCCCGTGGAACGCATTGAAAATTCAACTTCACCTTCAAGGGGGACCATGGGACGGCTTCATTATTTAGAATCCACGGGGCGCAATGATTTATAAGGTCGGAAATTAATCTCGCTGTATTAAGAACGCCGCGATCCCGCTCATCCTTTGAGCCGTCGAAATCGCGATTATTATGACGCCAGATTCGCCGTTTCGACCGATTATATACGACGCAGCGTTTCGAGTCTACAGGTGTGTTTAATTTGCGAAACTCGGCTGGCCGTGGGGATTTATACTATTGGTAGCTGCTTTCCCCGGATCCGCTGTTCCGTCCCTCGTAAATTCTCGCGATAGTTGGAGCTCGCGCGTGAACCTGTGGAGTCCATGATCGAATAGCTGAGGGGGGATGCGTAAATAATGGTCGGAGACTGTGTTGCAGTCAACCTCGATTTTCCGCGGAAGGAAAAATGCCTCAGTGGGATTCTGAATAAACAGCGTTCACCGATGCTCCGAAATATGTACATCCGAGGAAATAGTCCCTGATACATTGGGAAGGCATCAGTCGTCCCAGAGACGCTCCGTGTTTCGGTTATAATTATAATGGCTTCATTAAATCAATGACGCTTGACGCGAATTTCGCCTCGGCACGCGGAAGAATAGAAGTCAACGAGGAAATTTCTGTAATCGACGGTCACACTTTTATCCGGCGGCTTGCGGTTTTTCGTGCCGGAAAATTGGATCTTACGATGGATCAGGCGATTAAGGATTAATTGCTCGTTAAAATCCCCCAGCTGCCGGGAACCGCCGTGACGTGTAACAGCGATCGGTTGATGAACACAGACTCTGGCTGACCGCCAAAGCGTGGAATAATTTCGATTCGGATTGTAATTCAATTAGTTTTTAATGTCTGTATTTAAATTCGGAACAAAAGGAGATAGCCGAAGCTGGGAATTATGCTAATGAAATCGCGGAAAGAATATTTAATTTTCCGTTGCAGCATTAACCACGCGAAATGTTACTCGTGTTAATTCGCGGTGCGACATTAATAACGTCAGCTTCCCCCATTCTATTCCCCGGCATTTAACGCGTCGTTCGTACCGTCCCAATATAAAAATTCTTCCGATCTTTCGCCTGCAGTCGGGAATTTTTAATTACTCGCGCAGCAATTCCGGTAATATAACAGTAACGCACAGGCACGATATGAAAATATTCAAGCATCCCTGCGCTCGGGAATTTCTTGGATACCGTTGATAAGAATACCGAAAGCATATTCTGACTACTGGAAATATTTACGACGCAGCCTCGCCAGGAAGAAAACCGCACGGTAATCGCAGGTACCGCCGCGCGTATGTAGCTACTATGAATTTCTGCAGGATGAAATATCGCGGGAGGCTCAGAAGGAAATCCCTCGCTGATTACCTCAAAATATCCACCGGAATAGCCATTAGGATATTAATGCGGCTTCGCCCGCTTCGCCCGCTTCATCGTTTTGTTCGAAATACAAGCGGAGATGCGAAGGTCCGCCGTTTGCCAAGCCGCGTGTGAACTTTTTGCAATTTCGCCCGGTGTCCGAGACGCATCAGACTGATTGCGAGCAGTGCACGCCAAGTAGACGATAATAATATGATTTACTGCTCGCTAGAACGCCCTGCTTCTAATTAGAATTGCATCTGAAGTCTCTAAATACACACGGTCTTCCAGCACCGTCATAACTTTCCCCTCAAGAGCCTATAATTCTAACGCTTTATTGCTCACTCCTAAATACACCTAACTTCATCCTACGATCTTCCATCGCTCATTAAGCACAGGAATTTTACTCTCCTTCCACATTCCTCAGTACACAAAATCTATAATCGTAGAATCTCAATAATTCGGACATTCGAAAGGGGATGAATGGCACAGTGCGTTAGCCTCGGTATCACAGCTAATAAAGTGTTCACCGTTAAGTGGCTCCAATAGCTCCATTATAATGCCAGGAAAACGAAGCGGGGCTAGTAGTCCGCGTCTGAAAGTGGCGGACAACGTTTTTCTTCGGGAGTAACGCTGCAATTAGTCCGCGCAGACGGTGCCAGCCCAGCGATAGAAGCTCTCTGATAGCGAGGAAAGAGAAAGGGGATGGAGAACAACGAAACATACAGGGAGGGGTGAGGGGGTATACAGTCCGGTGCCGATCCGACGCCTCGTAGTTGGAGTTACTCCAATTTTGCTAATGCGCCCGTGCCTCGCCGAGTAGCCACCGGCAGGCGTAGTTTCGAGTTTCGAGGGAACTGCACTTGGACCTCGTTCACTTCGCCTCTCACCTTGGCTGCGCATCCTCGGCCAGGCGACGCGTGCACGCGGCCGAAACTCGAAAACTTTTTGGGTCTCTCCCCCTTAAAGACCGCCCCCTTCGGGACGTTCGGGCTTGACGCTGCCTGGCACGCTGCCGGACGTCCGTGCACATTTTCGTGCGCGACCTTTCGCCGAGGCGAGCTATTAATGGACCGAAATCGCTCTACCGAAATGGGAAAATGAATTTTTCGCTTGCTCACGGGTTTCGAAACCAGCGCCGCGCAACACGTTACTGTGTCGGGCGCTAATTTCGGTGCCGCCGCGTATATCGTCGCTGGCGACGGTCTTCTCGCAGCGCGACAGTCGACTAATAGAGGAACCGCGATCCTTTCGCACCTTCGGTCCTCTTTCTCATTCCAGTCTTCTATGGCTTCGAGCTGTTTCGGCCTGGCGCGGGCTCAGAGTTCGACGTTCCGACTCGCAATGGCCGTACTGAAAGACGGCGCCGTGGCGATACGCTCTGCATACCATTTCCGGCCGCGACAGATGCAACGGGACACCGAACAGCGCAACCGTGAACATCCTTGCGGAGACACGAGCATCAGGAAGGACAGGCCTTCTTTGGGTATCGAAAACCAAGGTTGCAGCGCGCGAGAGTGGGCTCCGTATATAGGGGGCCGTTGCGCAACCCGGGGAATAACGAATCCGTTACGCAAACCCATCGGGCGTGAATGAGGAAAGATTACCTTCGAGGCGTTTCCTAAATTCTAGTCACGCGGGAGCGTTCCTCTGTTTAATTCGTTTTGATCGCCCGCTTAAGCTGGGTGATTTCATCCTGGGTTGCTCAAGAGATTGTTAATCTTGTGAGATGCGATGCAATAATGTTGGGAATTTGTTCAGGATATGACTGCGTATCTCTGTGTAAAGATACGAGGAAGCTGGTGGAGGGAAATGTTGCATGCCTTTTACCTATATTTTAGTATTCACGTTATTCTGTGAAACGTATCGATGTTAGAGCTTGAAAGGGAATGGTCCCAGCGATGGCATAGGAGAAGCTGTGCTTTGTTGCTATCGTCGATTCGAGGCCGTACACTGCACAGCCATCGGAGACGACTATTCGAGGAACGCGATTCATGGGCCATAACCACTTGAACCACTTGATCTCGAGGCTCTCGCTGGGTGTCAAGTGCAGGGGCGATAGTCGATTGCTTCATGGCGATGCGTGCCGCAAATCCACGCTCCGCAGATGTTTAATATTGATGTAACAATCGTTGTGTCACCCTGCACGTGACCGCATCGCCGCCGCGTTCCATTTGCTCGTCTCGAGCGCAACGCTCGCTCGGATCGTTCATTCAATGCCCCCCTTACTACGATCTCTGACACTCGTTCCACCGATTGTATTTGGCTTATGTGTTCTCCAATCTCTACTGAATTACACTAAGCACGTCGTTCACGTCACTTACAAGTGGGAGGTTGATGGTCTTGAGAAGTCAATTGACCTTTGTTCCCACTATACGTACTCGCTCGGGTTCATTTTTATCAGTTTAAAGCTGCAGCGAATTCCACATGCACCGCGTTCGTGGAAGGGGCCCCGTTTTTAAACAAACAAATGTAGTAGGTAGGTACGAAACACTGGCCTTCGACAGTTGCTGCAATTTACGTAGAATTAAAAATACCACAGGACTAACGTAGCTCTGAAATGTGAAATTGTTTGATCCCGCCGATGAACGTTTTAATTAAATTTCGAGGTGGGGAAAAAACTCAAAGGGTTGCAGGGGAGAAGTCTAGCCATGTGTTTCTCGGTATCGTTTTCGGCGGTGATATGAAATATTTCTGGTGCTGCGACGGAGTGGCTGGAAATGGTTCGCGCGCAGTTTCCTCTTGAATCCCGGGACACAAGGAAACGAGTCTTTTCGTTTTAATTTCCCAAGACAAAAGGCGGCCGCGTGTTCCACGCGGCTCGCGTTACCTCTCGCGTTAATTTCGCTTAACGCGACTCGGTTTCTCGCCTTTTGCACGCACCTTAGGTACGCGCACTTGCGTTACTTACCTTACTTTAGGATGTAATATATATGCGCTCGGCTTGCCCAGCCCAGCATGGAGGAAGTATTAAGTTTAAAAGCAAATTTCTCGTCGCCTGAATTTATTCTGACGCGCGTGAAATTAATATTCCGCCGAGTCCCCGGGAGTTCTGCGTTCACCTTGATATTATAATAATCAGAGTAGCCTCTCGCGCCTCGAAATCTAATTAATTTTTCCGAAACGCCGCCGGGAACTACATATTTTCGAGAAATGAAAGAAAGAGGAAACAGGAGGCCGCGGTTCATCATTGAATAGGAGACTTTTCAAACTTTCGATGAACCAGTATCAAGATGAATGTAATCCATTAGAATGTCTTTTCCGCGGACGCGGAAAAAGTGATTACGTTATCAAGGTATTAAAAGATTCCTGGCGTTGCAACCGGGGCGAAGGTGGAACGGGTCGACGGACTTGAGCTTGTCATCTCGCCCTTAATAACGCGCCTGCCAGCCAGCAACCCCCTTTTTAGGAGAATCTGCTATTTACGACGACGAGGGCGAGGGCCAAGCATTCCTGTCGGATACACCCGGTATTTTCATTCGTCTTTAAAACGGTGACTGCGTTGAATCACTCCGCGGGATTCCGCGCCACGTCTAAGCGGGCGAAAGCTCCCCTATAAACTTTTCAAACCCCGAGGTCGGTGCGATTTTTTCACCTTTGTCTCGCTGCTCTTTCTGGGAAATTTTATTCCGTACCGTGACGGCTGCGCCATGGAAAAGCTGTCGGGGTAAATTAAATTTCTAGCCCCCGTGGTGGAGAGTAGTCCGATTTCACGACGCGCAACGAAGTCGATCAAAAAGTGCATATTCTTCTCGTTACACTGAAAATTAAGAAAATCATGCTACAAGGGCGCCGTGTCTGTAACAAAATAATTGAATTTACGAGGAAACGATGATGTTGCTCGCAGCATGGTACAACCTTGCGCCGAGAATTCTCCGAGAGTGCATAAGTTCTCCTGCACGGTACATTTCTTGTTATGAAATATTCACTCGGTACATTAAGAGCATGCAGTGAATGCACGCTGCACTTTGGGCGGCTTTTAACCTCTCATGGGGTAGGAAACCCTCGAATTCACGAGGTCTCCTTTTCTTGTCGGAGTATCCACCTGAAAAATCTAAATAACGTACGTATTGAAATGCACCGCACGGAACGCAGTGGGATTAGTAGTTACCTGAGTGGTAATGATAATTGCATCGTACGGAAATCGCGAGCGCAGAATTGAAATTAATTCGCGCACGAGGGCGGGCAATTATTTTCAAGGTCGACACGGCTCGAAATCATCGCTGCTCGCCGCGAAACGCGCGGCTATCTTTACCCGCGGTTTGGGAGCCGCGTTCCGACAAAGGCCGACGAATATAGCCGTCGGTTCCGAGTCCTGATGTTAATTCGAAACACGAACGGAACGGACTCCGGGACCTGGTTGGAGTTTCTCGAGCCAAGATTCCGGGACCACCGTGTGTTGGTCTTTCGCGCCGTATCCCGCGTTACACACATGAGAACCCATCCCCCGCGAACTTCCGCGAATCCTGCCAACGGAATTACCAGCGGTCGTACTGTACCCGAATTAATCCCGCGCTTAGGGAAATGCCCCTTTCAGCGGGAGATGTTCGATAATCTACGACCATTTGTATATACACGCGTATCGAACGATTGAATTAGATCCTCGGATATTCCTTGTAGCCTGGCTTCGATGTAGATGATGATGTAATGCTGTTTCCGGGTCTACTTGAGCTGCATGGCTCCCAGATTTATGCTATTCCGATATCAGCAGCTTTAGCGCTAGATTCCACTTATTCATTTATCCAGAGTCCCCTCTGATTGAATTCTAGTGTCTCTATTATTATCTACCTCCAAAACCTTCTATCGTCCACCCTCGGAAAGTCCACTTAGACCTACACACTTTCGTTTTACGTTACATCCCGGAGTAGGTATCTCGTAGTCTCAGCCTGAAATAAGTCAGACCAGTGGACAGTTGATCGCGTGAAACGAACAGTTCGCAGAGGATTAGCACGATTTCTTCATGGACGTAAAATGTGAACTGAATACGTACTCTCGTCGAATGGTCGAGCAACAGCCTTGCCATCGACGACCCACGGCCCACGGGGCCGTAAATCTCGACAGCCCCGTTGGCGAGCCGTGTGACTGACCAGGAACGGCTTATTTCAGCAGCTGTGTCTTCTCCGCGCTCCGTACGCGTGCCGCTGGTATATTTTCACAGCCGGTTGGAAATAGTCGGCCAGTGGTCTAATATTATAATAGCGATGACTGCCGCCGCGCGAACGCGAGCCCGCGCGAGAGTGCGAGCGAGCGAGCGAGCACAGTCGCGAGTCGCGGGCGGAACAGGCTGCCAGTTTCGAGCATGTGACGCTCCGCGGGAACGAGAGCACCGACGGATAACGTTACTTTCTTGCCCGCCGTGACAGGACTGTCGCAGTTTCGCGTTTCCCAGCCTTCGGGAAAGGCCGACTCTTCCGCGGCCACCTCGCCTCGATCTCGGACTCGCGATCGTTCACGCCGGGGAACCGTATTCGAGCACCGATTCCCGAAAAGTAGGGGACCGTCACGTGGATCCACTTATCGTCCATGACTGTCCCGGCTATTCCTGTATCGAGGAATTATTGCCGCGTCAACGATTGATCGCCAGACGTGGAACGCGGCCTGCGGTGACTCGTTCATTTTCATGATTGGATTTAATCAGATTATTGTGGATATCATCCTGCCCGTCCCCCGCATCTGCGCGAGAATTTTTAAATTTTCGACGTGGACGATATACACCCTCGACCTTTGCCGTTCCTCGCGCGAGCTAACCGTTTTATGCAAACGTCAGCGGCCGTATTAATCTCCCGCGTCGAACGTGAATTTTCCGCGGTATTACGCAACCGTTCGATACCGATTATGCATTTTATAATACGCTGCTGCTCCCGCTTGTAAACAATCCAGGTGATCTATGCCACGTCGGGACAGGAGAAGCTACGCGCCGCGAATTTTCACCAGGAACCTGCCGCAAAGTGCAACGAAAGTGTTAGGTTTCGAACGTTCAGTGAACGTGCACGCATCGAATTGGATGGTGAAGAAAGCCTCTAAAGCAATCGGGGAGACGCTAGCGTGATAAAGAGTAATGACACTCGAACGTCGACAAATGTGACGTCGATATTCGGGACCCGAGGTTGGAGTGAACACAGTGAATGTGAATGAAAGTTCGAATTATACACGGATTTGTCAGCTCGAGGTGCCATTAATGTCGTTGTCGGCGTTTTAAAATGCTGTTAACGGCGGTGGAACAGCGTGCACGGATGACAGCCACCATGGTAAACGGACCGCATAAAATGGTAAATTGTCGTTTCGCATTACGCTCCTTCTATCGGGTATTCGTCGTTCTGTGTCGGGAGCGTGGGATTCTTGAATTTCGCTTTGATCAATCGCGGACGCATTCGTCTGTCGCTATCTTAACATTCTCGAGCTTCAGTGGTGATAAACGATGAAGAGGAATAATGTTAAGGGTTAAAATTCTGCTTTCAAAGATTCAATCCTTCCATCGCAAATTCCTCGCCGTTCCCGTTGCATCACGCGCTCGCGTTTCCACTATGACGTCGCAGACAACGAAACCCTGCCGTTACCATAATTCCTATCGCCTCGCCTCGCCTCGCCGGAAAACTTTATAACACGCTAGCGACATGCTCGCGGCTATCTCGTGTCGTTTTCCAATTACTATTTATCATTTCGTTCGCTCCGACCGCGATATTTCACTCCTATATGCCCCAGCAAATGAACAGCCTCTTCTGGCATCGTGGACCGGTTCTTCTGGCGCGAGCGTGGCCAGATTAATTAACGTTCCCATTCACAGGGGCGCACGGACGGTAATCGTCGATTAACCGAGCGACAGTTCGCTACCATAATTGCATCGTAATGTCAACGTCGCGCTCCCATCGAGGGCTGTTAACGGAGTAACAGGGACCTCCGGCTACGAGGACCCTTACGCTGCGTTCCATCTGTCCAAGTCCGCTCCATAGAATGGTAATTCGGGACGATTAATTCGCGATTCCGCAGGCAATATGCGCTCGATGCGGCCGCGTGCATCGAATCTGTCGCGAGGCTCGTGATTGCGCGCGCGGGTCATCGCGATACCAAGTGGCACGCGAAATCCATTTCGGGATGCCTGTCCAGCTTTGTATGTACCCTGCGAGCTTCTCCCCGATCCCCGCTTGCCGATAAGCCCCCGTGACCAGAGGATTCGATATTCCGCGTGTTCGGTGGCTGTAGCCTGCGTGTCCGAATCATCCACGAGTTCTTGAAATCAAGCTGATTGTTTGGGAATGGTAGCCGCGTGTCGGCAGGAAATTCCATTTTATTGGAACACATGGCTTTTCTTTTAAAGCTTGATTTCTCATGTAACTGAGCGAGGCACGAGAAGTTTGCTTTAATCAAGCCGTTAAAAGCGGGAAGCGTAGGGTTGCCGAAATCGTTTTAATAAACTCGCTGAAAGGAAGGAAATGATGTTCAGTCCCATTGTGCCACGGAATATCCTCGACCGTTCCCTTTGTGGTAGCACTCCCGTTCAAGTGTAACGGATTATAACGTTATTAAACGGTATCACAGTTCCCGCGATAACTACCATAACCGGCCATTATCGATCCAAGCTTCCTCACGACCTGCTAGGTACTCCTCTGCGGGTCTCGAAATCAATTAACCAGTTAGCTCCTTCGCTCTGCGGGACGCCCAGTCCCTCATGTAATTAGGAACTGACCCGTACGCGGATTAGTGCTGTAATCTGTGCTTTCTCTTGCATCGGACTGCATTCTTAGCTCTGATTTTCGATTTCCCACCATACCTCGCTCTGCCATCCACGATTTCATTTTCCTGTTATCCTGTTCCACCGTGATACTTGCTTGGCCAGTGTTTGTAGACGCCACAAAGCGCCCCTTTTCTTCAGAACTTTTACTGTATATAGACGTGACCATGCCGTTATGATTGGAAACCACGTACACCAGGTAAATTTCAGGTTGTGTGCAATTGGGCGGACCTTAGTTACACTTGTCGAGAAATAATTTTGAGATTTTTGATGGGGACAACCCCTAGAATTGTGCCATTGTAAGAAAATATTCAGGTAGGCAGGATAAACACCCCAACATATCACCCAATCGTATTTGACCATCAAAATCCCTACCACATTTCCTCCGCCATTACAGAGATTACCTAGTATAGAATTTCAAAACTAAAGGTCAGTTGGTGTCGAGTGTCCGCGCTGCTCGAATCTCCCCTACGTGCTCTTCGCTGTGAATTCAACGTGCGGAACAAATGTGTTGTTGCAGGTCAACGGAGACGATGACTGGGAGTACGAAGAGATCATCCTCGAGAGGGGTGGTGCTGGCCTCGGGTTCAGCATCGCCGGGGGCACCGACAATCCTCATTTCGGCAACGACACCGCCATTTATATCACGAAACTTATACCTGGCGGTGCAGCGTCCGCTGACGGTCGTCTGCGCGTCAACGACACGATACTGCAGGTGAACGACGTGTCCGTGGTCGACGTACCGCATGCGGCAGCCGTCGACGCACTCAAACGAGCAGGGAACACCGTTAAACTAGTAAGTGTCTATTTTTCATTGTTACTTTCCCTCGGGAATACACACGCGACAACTCTTCTGCTTCTTCGATGAACTGGGATAGTTTAGCATTCGGGGTAGCAAAGTTGGAAGAGTAAAAAAGGGGCTAAAGAATTGCTCAAGTGAATCAATGAGCGACACAGTAGAAGCGAGCATCTTTCTCCCGGGAAATTAGATTAACCTATATCCCGGGCACCTATATATAACGAACTGCTTTTCCGAAACTGTGCCCGCAACCCTAACGACTAACGACCGACGTCTCTTGAGCGATCGTCTCACTGGGATTTCTCTTACCACGTCAAGGGATGTAATCCCGTAAATTAATCTCGTAATTCCTGTGACTCCAAAATCTTGTCTTTCAATGGCGACGAACTGTCGCGTGCTTTAAAATCGATGCAAGAACTCAGTAACCTGTTAGTTGGAACAGACAAATTAACGTTCGCGATGCCTCGTCAGAATTATTCATCACTGGAATACAGCAACAATTAATAAAAATAATTAAATAAAAGACGAGTTGAGTCTGTGAATGCATTCGCGGAAAATTTGACCCAAATAAATTTTCAAGCGTCATGATTGCTAGTTGTTTAACGTGAATAGCCCCATCCTCCCCCCTTGCAACCTGAAAATATTGTTTCCCGTGGGCCGAGAGATTTTTGAAACAGGCGATCGCGCTTTCGCCAGGCAGCCGCGCGTTATTAACCTTTTTCGAGTGTCCAGAAAATAGGGGCGAGGCTATCGTCGAAGTGTTCTTGGCGTGGATATTATTATTTCCTCGCGGAACTCTGCTCGTTGCAATACGTTTAAAACGTGGTCCTTTCAGAGCGACTTGGTACCTGAAAATTTGATGGCAGTTGAATTAGTGTTTAACAACCGTAATTAATTTTATTCTAACTAATTCAATTTATTTCGCGCGCTATTCTGACATCGACGAACGAAAGACTGTGTGAAAATGAGGACTTGATTACCCTCTGGAATAGTGCCGATCCATATTAGTTTCTTGTTATTTAGCGTGTTGGTCATTAACGAACTTAATAGACTTCTAAGCGAAATTAAAATCGGAAATCGATTATTTGTTATGAAGTTTCCTTATACTTCGAGACTTGAATGAAATCGATTCAACAGTGAAAGTAGAATCCAGTCCACAAACCGGGGTAGTTAGGTATCAAATGTTCCAGCGATTGATCGAGTTTTTATCGATTATCGAGAAAGGGAATTCACGTGAAATTGATAACCCTGGAGAGGAATCCATTAAAGTGTGAAAACGGGCGCAATTGAGCTTCCATCGGTTAGCGAGAGAAACTGTGATCAGGAAGATGAACCCACTTTATAAATTTCACGAGTAAACGAGAGGAAATGCTCCAGGGAGGAGGCTATCTTCCTGTGTGAGCCATTGGAGGGGTATTTAATTACGTGGATTCATTGTTGCACCTAGCGCAGAAGGGAGGCACGAGGGAAAGTATGATTTATTCTGGAATACTAAACTACACCGTGAAGACGAACATTCTGTTCTCGCAAATTCGACGAGGTTGAGCTTTCAGCACTGGCAATCACAATATTATGTAATTAGTTACTAGTTTAGTCTTTTAATTTCACAGAATTACAGTATACATAGCATACATTGATCGATTCTTAATCAATCTGCTGCAGTCGAAGGTGCAGAAATTTAAAAAAAAAATTGGAGTTCGGATTGCATTGAAAACTATTATGAATTGTAGAAGTAATGTTGTGTTTCAACGGAAACAGTTGGCAGTGAACGGATTGTGTCTAACAATGTTTCTGAATTAATTTTCAGTACGTACGCCGACGGAGACATACGCAGCTGATCGAGATCGAGCTAATCAAGGGTAACAAGGGCCTCGGTTTCAGTATCGCCGGTGGTATTGGCAATCAGCATATACCCGGTGACAATGGAATCTACGTGACGAAAATTATGGAGGGCGGCGCTGCTCAAGTGGATGCCCGTCTTGTCGTCGGTGACAAATTGGTGGCCGTCAGGAACGCTCTGGTGAGTTGGACAGAATTCTGCTCCTGATCTGATTTAATTCCTCGCGTCGCTTTTATCGTCGAACTAAAACTAATACTTCAACGTCACAGCTTAAAATATTACAACAGCAAGGTTCTCCTTTCAAAGCTTCTTGTCTACACTTTTAAATGTCAGCTTCGTAAAATACGTAAATAAATCAGTAATCCAGATACTAAACAGGTTTGAAGAAACGGCATTCATGTAGTTTACAATTTTTTAAATTTCTTTGATTAACGATTCACGAGTTCTGTCATCGTTCAACTGCCCTGAAAGAGGACCCTGTTCGTTATTAGGTATACAGATTTGGTTTAGACAAGAAAATGATTGATTTTGGACAAACGGAAGTTCATTCGTTTTCATTCCAAGATGATTTGATCATTAAAAATATTGCACGCAGACGCGAACTTGATGGACTCGTGAGTTTTGAACTACATTTTTTAAGAGCCCTCGATTCCCTCGATCCACAAACGAGCGACCGTACGGGGGTCACGCGAAAAATAGATCAGAGTGGTTTTTGATACCGACGAGTAATTGATAGCTTCCATCGAGTGTGCACGGCTCGTTGCTGCAGTTGCAGGTGCATGCCTCGTAGTTTCGCAGCTTCCCGCCATTTTCCGCTTCGACGGTTTGCCCTTTTCTTCGAGCGCGTCCTCCCCTCGAGACTCGTCGCCAAAAAAGTCGCGATTAAAGTTGCCACATCGGCCAGTTTGATTTATAGTCGAGGCAGGCGAAATTTTAAAACGCGCGAATGTCATGAAACGGACGTTTCAACATCGTCATGGAACAATGATTTCGAAGTTTCTGTCTTCGGGGCATTTTGACCTCGTACTGTTGCTTCAATTCGTGTAATATCATTTATTGTATTTTTATTCCATATTCGATGTTCACTTGAATTCTGGTATTACTTATTTGCGTCACTTCTCTGTAGGTCATACTAGGAATTATAATGTGAATTATTCCTCCTACTGTTGAACTAGCTTTACTGCTCGGCTTCGCCCGAAATTTAAACTCTAATTTTATAAAAAAAATAATGTTTTTTAGTTTTTTTTCTGAAAATGGTCACATTCATCTGGATTAATCAAGGCATAATGAGCTGAGAAACATTTCGCGATCCCAGAGTTTATCGTTCGAAAGTTTTTAGGCGACAAACATATAGAAGCTTTCTTTATTATATATTAAGATTAAGATATATGTCCATGTATTAGAATCGATGAAGAATAAAGTATTGATAACCTACCCCTTGGTCATCATATGACAGATAATAAATATACACCTTCAGCTTGGTAGAAAGGTGCAATAAGTCGGCTGGTTTTGTACTGTTGGCCGATATAGTATACATTTAAAAAGCTGGTGAAACTTTTAAATAGATTGCCACACGCCAAGACGTTGCAATTGATAGAGGTTCTTTGGAGGTTTAAGGGAGAAGGGGGCGATTTATTTAAAAGTTTTCGGGACGCTCTAGACGGCAGATTGCAAGTCGATCTAACTTTCTGCATGATTGCATGTCGGCATATACTTGCGAACAACGAACGCTGCTAGAAGTTCGTCAGTTGTTTATGACACAGGGTGGAAAGTTGCCCCCGACGGTGACTTTTCTTCACGTGTTAGCCATCGATGGCTAATTACGAGCTGGATAACGTGTGGCGATGTATAATTATTAAATTATTATATCGAATAATATATAATATTGAAAAATTTACGTTACAAACAATGAAATTTTTGTGCTTGCTGAAACGACAGACACAGGCGAAGCGCGTGATTCTCGCAATATTTAGTCTGTAATCCATCTCTCGGTGCTCCATAACGGGTAAAGGAGCGGTGATTGACAGGAGAAATTGAAGGGAAGAAATCAATTACCGTGTCTCGGTAAATCTCGATCGATGCGCGCGCGGCGGTTCGCATTTTTCCAGTCAATTTCATTCTTATCCCATTTTTTACACCGTTCCCGGTGAAAAATGGATAAATAGAGGCGACACAACGGTGAGAAAGAATACGTTAGAAAATTGAGATGAATGAACGGCCGTGAATGAACGAAGGGAAATATTTCGCGCGAGAAATGAATGATGTATTCTGTATTCGTTCAGGCATGTCTGCCATCCTTGATCTTATTAACTATGCTTTTTTACTCGTTACTGTAGCCTTAACGAAACGCGAATAACGAAACAAGGAGAACCAGTTCGTGCTCCTAAAAGTCTCTCTTGGGTTCGAGGAACAAAATCCAAGGAAAACTTCTGCGATTTTAAACCAGACTCGTTAGTTAAACTCCAGAGCTAAAGGATCATCAGTAAAGGGTAGTTTCATATCATACAGTGATGCTTCTGGATTTACAGATACTCCAAAAAATCAAATCATTCGGCCCTTAACTCTGGGATGCAGATACAAGCGATTAACAAAACGCAATGAAACTATAAGTTTCTGCCCCAAAATTCTTCACCGTATCGGCTTTCCCCCCCACATATTGAGATGATAAAAAAGAGGGTTCCTTTGATTCCAGCAGGGCGACAAAAACCTCGAGAATGTGACGCACGAGGAAGCAGTGGCGACGCTGAAGGCGACACAGGATCGTGTGGTTCTTCTGGTGGCGAAACCGGAAACCGGAATCGTGCCCCCGCCACCACCCGCGATGGCCTCGGACAATTCACTCTCGCCACAACCACGTAAGCTATCCCCCGCGTGTTTCTATTCACATATATTATTCCCGGGCAGGTTCGTGTCCGCGACTTTCCTTCCTAGTCGTTTCGGGATCTTTTCTTCTCGAATATTCGCGACGCTGCGGGACGATAAATATTTTGTGCGACGCGAAAAAACGTCGGCGTTACTTTTGTTCGTGCCAGCGGACGCGGTTCTACCGCGGAGGAAATTCTTTCTCTTGCTGTTTGAAACGGAAACGGGCTTTAGAATATCGCTGTTATGTCCTTCGGCGGGCTCGTTGCCGTGGAAATTAATAATGATAGCGTTGCGAATTGTCACGAATGCATGGTACACGCTGGGAAAGCGTACCTAATACTGAACATTTTCAAAACTGGTCTTAAAAAGTTTTGATTAGCGATGAGTCTTATTTCTCCAGTAGGGTAAACTTGCCTAATTCATACCTGCGCCTAAATCGTACCTCCGCTCTTTCTTTTAACCTAAGGCACTCACAATCGCCCCTAATGGTAGAGAGTGTAATTAACAGTTATCCATACGCCATTAACAAGCTGAGTCACCATGCCGTCACTCCACAAAAAAAATATGAAGCAGGTGAGTTTTTCGGGTACTTTTCACTAAAATTTTGCCATGATTTTTAAAGATTTTGTATAATTACGATTTGTGAGAATCAGTGAAAGAAATTTCTATGTGAAACTACGTCTATTTTCAAGTTTATTTCTTGTTTTCACATCAACGAACAGTTCCCTATATTTTAGCGCCAATATGTGCCTATTTCGTGTCACTGTGTGTAAGCTTAGTAAGTAAAGGAAACTCGTAAAAGGAAAAATACCGCCAAAACTAATACACAAAAGAAAGAAAAGAAGAAGAAAGACGATGAAAATGAAGGCTGGTTTTGTAAATTGTGTCAAGAAAATAGAGAGGAAAATATGATACAATCCACGCAGTGCAAAATGTGGGTACACGAGCTTTGTGCAGGAATAGATAGATTTACTTTTGAATATGTATGTGATGAATGTAGTAATTAAATTAGAAAGTACGAATTAGGACAAATATGGTACGATTTAAGAACATTAATCCTACATCGCACTTTTTCCATATTAAAAATAAATCGTTTTTATGAATAGAAGTTGATTATTTTTTGTTGCTTGAGTTTATAAAACTGTTTATTCTATTAATAAAGAGTTCATTACCACTAATTTTGTTTCATTCTCCTTATTATTTTTCATGTAATAAGCATTCGTTCTTAAGGGGTACGATCTAGGCAAGTTTACCCTTGTTCGGTTTCGTAATTGTTTATTAAATTACTGAGAAACCTTAACGCCAATTAACAAACTATGGTAGAGGTGCAACCTCAAGAGGTGAACCCGAACTCTCAGAGATCGATAGGTAAGCTGTCGACGTTCCGAGTGTGCACGCGTATGACCTGGCCACACTGAAATGCATTCGTAACTTGCTTGCGGCAGTACCTATTATTTATTAATTTGCAAAATTTCACCGCCCCGTAATTCTTTCAATTCCCCGCGATTCCCAGGGCGAATATAAACACAGGGGATGACCGCTCTCCCTGGCTCACCCGTACCCGCGCAGAAATGAATTTTTGATCCTCATGACGTCTTCGCGATCCTCCAGCATCCCGGCCGCTCTGACGATCGGGCGTAACTTATTCATCGCGCTCATAAAGTCGAGCTCGTAAACTTCTCTCGGGCCTTTACGAATAAACCCGAGGACCGACTCGTTTTGCGAACGCCACGCGGTGCTAGTCGTCGGCACGAAACGCGCAAAAACTGCGACAAACCGGGCGACTTCAACTTTCCGCATTCGAATCACGCTTTAAAGAGTTCCCCCCCCCCCCCCCTGGAAACGTAATTGCGGGAAGACCTCCGCTTCCGGAATAATGTTTGCTTTAATTTCCTCGGACGAGCAGAACTGGTGCACCTAATTCTGGGGGAGTCTTAAGCGTTTCAGAGTGTACACTGCTTGAAACTGTTAAGGAATCACGATTCTTGAGGATACAGGAAAATTAGCGAAATTGAAAAGATAAAGGAAACGTTGCATATTTAAAGAAATGTATTTTTAACAACTTGGAGGGTTGAAAGTATCGAGCAGGTACCTTTGTGGTCGACGGAACCACTTGAATCGGTGATCCCTTAAATAAATCGAGCAGCGTGGGTAATTGTAGCGCAGTGTACATTGAGTATCATTCAAACTTGCGTGATTTCGAGAGCAGAGGTTGACTAGCGTCTGAAAGTCGCGAGTGGAGTGGCTTTCTACCGCGCGAAAGGAAACTTCTAAATTGGCTGTTCTTTTTTTCTCTGTTCCTCTGACAAATAGGAAAGCAAAATGGCT
This sequence comes from Andrena haemorrhoa, assembly GCA_910592295.1. Classification (NCBI taxonomy): domain Eukaryota; kingdom Metazoa; phylum Arthropoda; class Insecta; order Hymenoptera; family Andrenidae; genus Andrena; species Andrena haemorrhoa. The sequence continues at coordinate 12,319,354 of OU342943.1, forward strand.
CCGTGTCGGCGCTGGAGAACAACTCGACCCTGCCGTACTCGCAAGAATCACGTCACGCGTCGTCTCTAGCTCTTCACGGCGCGGCCACGCCACGAGCTGTTTCTCAGGAGGACGTATCACGGTGAGTTCTTTCGAAGTATGCTCTCCCCTCTTTACGACAAAAGTACCAAGTAGCTGTTCCCTCTTGTGCTCTTTTGAAGTCTCGTCTCTCCTGCCTTTATTCTCCGCGCGGGAACTGTTCGCCCCGTCTCTGCATCTCTTTCTCGACACGGAAGCTCCGCCCGTTCGGAAAATAAGAAGCCTAGAACGTCACGTACACTTCTTTCAGAACGAATCGCCCGAATATCGCGCGGGTCCGTGTCCCGCTTCGGCCACTATTTTTTCCCTCCATTTTTATCGTGCTCGAGTGCGCCAGTGTCTCGGCTGCGCCCTGTCGACTGAGATTCCTCGAGGAGAACACGGCAAAGCAGCGTGGATCTTCGTAGAACGTTACATCGCAGTGCCTTGTAACGGATGATTGAAAACTTCTGTAGATTCTTAGCTCTGTGAATTGGAACTACCAGTAGAAGTTCAGTTTGTCAATAGAAATGAGATCAAGGCGAACGAAATAGGGCAAGAAGAACGACACAGAACCGATGCTTCGCGCAGGACTATTCATTTCAACTTAGAAGACAGTAATGTATGCCCAACTTGAACCTATATTTTCACCGACTAAAGTCAGTCGAGAGCGTGCATGCACGTTCGTTAAAAAAAGAGTAGGTACTAGCGAAGGAACCCTCGAAGCATAAACTGTTTCCTGGATACCTCTCGTTATTGTTCGAATCGCTGGTCCGTGAATATCGTGCGCGAGCTGCAACAGCATTCCGTGCATCAGCACGCACACGCGCGCACACATACGGGCCGGCACCCCGGTGGTGGTTAATTATACAGTCACAGAGACTGTCGAATTAACCAGCGAGAAAGAGGGGGGGCACGGGGGAGGCCTCCCACTCGAGGAAACAGACAGAGACAGCGATCATTTGCGAGAGAGGGTGCGGCTTTAGGAGGCGGGAGCAGGTGAGGGGAGGTTGCGGCGGGCCACTGTGCGAACTAATTGCCGATGGATTAAGAGCTTATCGAATCGGTCCGCCTGCCAGAGACAGGATTGGTTTGGACACATTATGTACCTCAGCAAACCTCCTCTGGTGTCCGCTGGTCCAGTTTCCGCTCCCCTTCACCCGGACCCCTTTTGCTTCCGCATACAACAACGTTGCGCCGTTGGTTCGAATGGGTTAAGGTCAGCCGAGCGTCGCGGGGACTTCTGGTTTCGTTGGCGCCTGCAACTGTGCTTCTGTCTAGCCCAGTCTCTGGGCGATCGAAGCGCCCTGGAGACTTTAAGTTTGGAACTGTCTACCGTGTGCCAATGCTGCAGTGACTGGTTTATATGATCGGGGGTGTTACTTGGGAATTTCATGTAGCTTTATCGAGACTGTCACAGTGGAACATGAATGTTTAGGGAGTACCAAGATATCATATAGTAGTGTATTGTCGCCGATGGTAAACGCTGTCTTTAACAGGATGAATTTGTGTTGGAACGATGTGCCCTCGTAAATCTTAGCAGCTCGAAACTTGGGATAACGTGTATAGGAATAAGATTCGAAACTCCAATTCCCTCGCATCCCGCAAATTTCCGTCGACTGACGGGTAATCGAGGAAAACCGACTGCACCCCGAGAGCATCTTCGGCGGGGGCTGGCAGCGAGCAAACCTCACCTTGCCCGCAGGTGCGCGAAACTTTCCCGTGGCCGCACTTAATGAAATATTCCATTCATGGCAATATTTAACGCGGGGAGGGAGGGCTCTAGGCGCGCAGTTCCCGGAGTAGTCAAAACTGCAATTAGTTCTTCCTTCCTTCCTTCCTACCCTCCACTCTTTCTCTGGACGTGCCTCGGCCGCTACTTCCGCTTCCAGTTAAAGTTTCACGCCCCATCCCTCGTGTGGTCGAAGAATCGGATTTCGCCCGGGGGGATTTCGCGTGTCCCAACTTGAGATGCGGAAAAGAGAAGCCGGAAGATAGACTCGCGCGCGGGAAAAGGGGTTGCAACGGGAAGAATGGGGGTTGGAGCAGGAGGATGGGGATATAGAAGACGAGTTATTACGGTACTCGGCGCAAATGTACGGAAAAAACTTTAATTTCTGCCTCCCGTAAATTAGCTGGAACCATTACGCCGCGGCAGTAATTTATCCACGGTTGCAAACCCCCGTCGCGTTCCGCCGAAAGTTGCTTGGACTTTAAGGGGTATTAGAATAATTATTTGGCACGCGGATGCGGGCAACTTTGCTTGATTTCTACCACAGAGTCTGGAACATCTCCTTCCTGGCATTCTTTTATGAAATGATGAATTAGTACAAAAAGATGGACCCACCCTATTATCAGCGGGCTGAGTTTCGATGTTTTAATCGTTCTACTGGTTACGGCTAATTGAAGTTTTTAATTAATCCGGTGATCAAGATGCTTGTTAAGGGCGTCTCCAATGCTGGCCATAAAATATTGTGACAAAAGCTCGATTGATAAGTTAATTTCACTGTATACATACAATCTGGAGCTAGTGCACAGGAAAGAAGTGTGGACAGTTGTTTGTAGGTCAAGAAAGCAGAAAATAGTGACGATTGGCCAGCAGCGAGCGGTTCTAAAACTGGAGCGCCGTCCGAGAAGTTCGTGCGATGTTCGTGGAAACGGCTAAGTGATTTTTAAAAGTCGATAAGAATCGTTGTTACAGAGTCGAGTAAATATCAATCCGGCGTTACGCTTTCTCTCTTTTCTTCGGGCAAATTGATTTCGCCGTGGTTCCGCTTGTTTTCCTTGCGCGGAGCGTCTCGTATTTTTCGCCTTTCCTCCAATTACCGAAAAACAATCGTGTACGTCGATCGGCGAAAGTGAAATACCGCCACGCGAGGAGAAACGATGGTCGTGCCTTTCAACGCGTCAACAGTAATTTCTACCTTGATCGATGGCAACGCTCGCAGACCTTAGGAGTTAATTGCTTCTCGAAACCAAACTTAACACCTCAGACAATTGAACTCAACGTGAACATTTCGTGCTGAGGAAAGCTCTTTATAATGCGTTAAAAAGATTGGATCGTAAATCGTCACGATGATATCATTTCAACGTGCAAATTATATAGGTCATAATTTCTAAAACGCTCGGAGGGGGGATAATTTGATTCGCTCTAAAATATTTTCATACGAGATTTCTGGTGTTCCACGAACACTGGTAGCTTCGATACCATCGAGGTCTTTCGCAAATGCCTCTCAGCGTCTCTCCCATTTACCCGAGTTCCGTTAAGCCACGCGTGCCAGGTTTGTTCTAACGTTTTGGAGCTGTTAAGCAAATGTTTTTCTTGGTGCAAGGGCGACGGTGGCTTAATTTCCCTTTGGCCAAGTCAATTACCGTGGCAAACAGAACGAACGCGATGGGTCGCGTTATTAAGCTTATACGTGATACGCGGGTGAATCTGTTCTGTAAATAACTGGCGTTTAATCATCGAGAATTATGGTTTTCTAATCCTCTGCAGTATCTATGAAGAATTCGACGCGCGGGCCTGGCTCGTTAAACGCGTTCATAAATCCTGGATGCACCTGAGCCCTGAAACGTAGATATTGCAGCGCTACAAGCCGATCACGATCCCCGGGTACCGTTTAACCTTAATACCGGCGCAACGGTTTCTTTGTACGTTTGTTTACACTTCATTGCAATGTTCAGCCACGCGGTAATAAATCTGGCGAAATTGTACCTGAGCTTTTTCACGGGGCAACGATCCACTATTAACAGTAACCCCCTGGTATCGGAGGAACGATTAAAACGCAGAATTACTCGGTACATTTTAATTTTGCTGAAATGTTGACAGTTTGTAATCCTTGGGGATTTATGTAATACTTTGGCTGATCCTTTCAATTTGAACTGTTTCGAATATTACAAAGCAGCGTTGAATAATAGGTGTCCCAAATCGTTGATTTTAAGGCTGTAATCTCTTGTGTGTTTCTGTAGGTTTCGAGGTATTTTTCAGCTTATAGTAGACTTTAAGTCCGGTTTAATAATTTAAGAACAGAAGACATACGTATTCGACCTCATAAAAATTGCAGTCAATCGTTTTTATGTAAAATGGTCACCAGGGAACTTGTGACAATTTCAGTTTCTTAACGTTCATAAGAATTTTATTCGTGAACACAATTAACGTCGACCATGTTGTACAACTTGTACATAAAAGAAAAAGTTTCTCCCAGGAAACCTTGAACATTTTCTTCGAACCGGATGTTTAAGAGTTTCTGGCGCGTGTCAGTGGTTAGAACGTGTCCATAGGTTTGCATGGTAGTTGAGAAAGCACCGACGCTCCGCTCTGTGGTCAGCTTCACCCTCTGGGAAAGGGCGGAGGGAGAGGCGAATTCTTGGCACGGTTGCTGTGGCTCAGCTACGAGCGATCTATACACGCGCACGTATGCTCGCAAGCGCACTAACACAGCTGGCCACTTGCGCACGAGAACTTGGAAAAGCTTGTGTTTGAAAGTACAGGTGCATTCAAAAGAGATTCGCACAACAATTCCGCGTTGAAAATATTTGTGCAATGTGGACCTTGCCGCAAGGATGCAGTTCCATTTTTTGCAGTTTTTTAGTTATGACACGCAACATACGCGAAATAAAATTCTATTTCGTTTGATGCAGGTTTGATGCAAATCCGATAACAATTGAGCGATTTATGGCAAATTTTGAGTCTACGACCATTAATGTTTTATGCCCTATTTTTGTTTTGGGCAGCTTCAGATTTGAAAAAATCGCCACAAATAGAAATGAAAACTTATCAACTCAATAACTACTACATATTGTATGAAAATATATATTTTTCAATTAGTGTTCTCTTTTTAATTTTATGTCAAAGCAATAATTTTATAAACAGATTTTTCTAATTTACTCGAAGTTGGTAAAGTCTTCACTTAGCATTAAAGTGGAAAACAAATATTAATCGAATCAAAAAATTTCAAAACTTGAGATTTTTAAAAATCACTATTACCGGAGACAAACTAATAATATCGCCAAAACCATTTACGATTTCCAGTGAAAAGACGAGAAATCGTACATTTTGAAACTGACAGTAACTTGCCTTTTTTGGCGGACAAAATGCGCGCACACATGCAGCTCGGCTCGCGTACGACGCTGAACGTGCAGCGGACGCACTTGTGTGGATAGCTCTGCAGTTGCAGCCCGAATGCAGGCCAAGGTCATAGCTGGTCCGGGTCACGAGCGAGCTTGCTGGCTTTCGACAGTTTCGCTTACGTAATACATGGTATCGCTGGTATCGATCTGCTACATTTAAACGTATATTCGGTCGCGTCCGATACCACTTGAACGTGACAATACAGAATCCTAAGAAACGGGTGAAATTTAAATTCTCGCGGATGAAAGACGACGCCACAGTTCGCCGAACCTTGCAGGCTTATACCGTCTCTCATCACGAACCCCCACGAACGATAGAAAGTTATTACTTCCGTGCAGTCCCGCGATACGATCGAATTCCACCAAGTTATTTACAGCTTTGCGAGTGTTTCAAGAGTTCATGTAGATAGCCACAAAGGTCCGAGGAACACTCGAGCGCGATCGGACGATTAGAAATCCGCGAAAATAGATGCGCACCCTCGAGATGGGACGATTGTTCCGCGAAGAGAAAGGTGTCCCTGAGGATCAGAGAATGAAACATCCTTCCGTCGCTGGCACAACGAGGGTCTACCCCGGTGGTCGTCGCGTCGCCGACAACCGCCGGGGAAGAGAAATGGCGAACGAAACCTCACAGGAACTAGAGAGTCACGGGAACAATGGAGGCGATCCGGGTGTCGCGTTTAGAAAGGCGTCGCGATGTGGGCGGATAAAAATTCGCGGAGCTTTTCTCCGAGAGGAGCCTGCGGAAAATCCCGGGCCCGTTCAACCCGTGTGGATAATGGAGGATCATCTCGCGCCGGGAAATCCATTATTCTTCGATGCAAAGTACCCTTTCCTCCGTAGAAATTGCTCGGCGTGAAACCGGCCTTTGCTACACATGCTCTCGTCTGGCTATTATTTCTGGCGACTTTTAAGGGAAAAACGCTTGTCCGCGAGACGCGCGGACATCGTTTTTGCGAATCCTTTTCCACTTGCCCCGTGCTTTTCGGCGGCCTTGGTGCACGCACCGCGACGGTTTTCAACGCGAGCGCTGCGGTTTGCATCATCCGCTTGAATATTCATCAGGTCGGCCAGTTAAGTATTTTGACAAATATTCAGATTTTTGGTCAGTTATTGCGCTGGTCTAGTCGATAGTGTCCAAGTGAAGGCATCGTTCTTTGGGCCGATGATTAGGCGATCTCTAATAGACGTAAGGCATGATATCGGCATTGTCGCGGGACCAAACCAGACGTCGTACTTTAAAAACTCTGCCCGAAGATCGAGACCGATCGCGGGGAATTTGCATAGTCGGCCGACGAAATGAGGCCTATCGTCGCGCTGATTCCGCATCTTCGAAGCCGCGCTGACACCATCGATGCACGGGATCTGTCGCTTGCATGGCAGTGCTGACCAGCGCTCCACTGTCGCGGTTGTTGATCGGCTCCTGGGGATTTTCTTTTGCTGAGACATCGTCGCGACCTCGTCAAAACGGAATTGCTGAGTTCATATTGTCGCGATGAATCACTTATCGCCCCAGATTATGCGATCCACGAAATATAGATCGCGTTGACACGATCTAATCGGATGAGAAGCATTCGCTGATAAATCCAGACGTTAATTACGTGAATGGGAGCGGCCCTAGAAATATGATGGAGGATCGAGTGAATTGCGTCGCGTTGATTGCTTGAAACGGCCCTCGCACGTCAGGCGATTTGTACTTTGTCAGTCCAAAATATGGAGCTTGTAATGCGGAGATTGTAACGGGGAAGGTCGGGACACCGGTGCACGCGGATGCAATTAACGAGGCGTCAAAATGCAAATGGCCATTTCGACCGGCTGATTGCTGTGTTTGTTCCCAAGCGGTGCATCAATCTCTGCGTCAATAAAGTCTGTTCGACGCGTCACTGTGCAATTTGGATCTTCCCGGTGGATGGGCTTCATTATATTGACCGAGGAGCGAACTTGACGGTTGGGGCTGGTACAAGTTGTTACACCGACGCAGGGATGCCTCGTTCAAACGCAGACATATCGCCTGACTATTGGCACCCTTCATCCCATCAGTCCTAGATACTGAAACAGTCCGGAAGTCTGAACTCTGTCCAGTGGAACAGTACTTACATAACTCGTCGCAGCAGGTACATATAGTTCAATTGGAACTAAGAAGATCCAGCACCCATGGTACTTACACAAAAAAAATGAACAGACAAGCAATGTTCACTTCGACCAGCCAGTAATCAAGCCTGAGATGTAATTTCGCGAGACAAGGCCGCAGATGCAGATCGAAGAGAATTTACACCCCTCCGGCGAGGACGTGGATCGAAGTTATCTCGTCGAAGTCATCCATCGATCTCAGTCGCGCTTAAACGACGGCAGAGCATTTGCCTGAGCCGCGCCGTCCCGGCATATCAATGCCTCGGAATCAAGATTTATCGTCTGCCTCTGCGAAGGCGCCACGAGTTTTCCAGCACGTTTCACCGGGCTGCCAGTGTCACGCCAGAAACATATTGATCCTGCGGGCGAGGGGGCACAAGGGGACAAGGATTCGGGGGAATGCCGTCGGTGGACATGTATCGGTCATTTGGGCCCCCGTTCAGGCTCGAACCGCTCGTAAACAAGTTTGTTGTGTCCCGACCCGAGGATTTTCACGGTCCATGTCGTGTCGTATAAATAATCCTTGTGCGAAACGCACGTGACAAGGGGGCGGGGAATCGAAATCGGGTCAAAGGTGGTGCCTTTTCCGTCGCAATCATGTTCCTCCATTCTACCTTTTCCCCTTCATGGAACGACTCCTGCGGGGGTTATTAAGAGGGCGTAAAGGTGCTCGTGGACTAGAGGGCCGGGTGTGCTTTTTGCCTGTAAAGGGTAGTTTATTGCAACAGAAACACATTCTGTATTCCGTAACTGTAGAGTGAGTTCTACAAAAGTTCGCCACCAAGTGTAGGTACTACAGGCTCGCAGAGTTTCTGATACACAGAAATCACGTAAATTGAAACTTAAGTAGGTAGGTACCTCGTGTATGAGCGTTACTTAGGTTCTCGAGAGCTGTTGGAGGTAAGATCAAGCGTGCTTCGATGCGCGATCAGAATTTGAAAGATTAGAGAGTTTCCTAGAATGCTTGCTTTGGAAAAGTACCGAAGTGGATGGCTAATGGCAGAGATTGATGGATCAAAGTGGCTTTCACGCGAAGGAGTGGTACATAGCACATAACGAAGCTTCTCACCCATCGTGGAATCTATTAGCAAAGCGGATTTGCTGCAAGCTGCTCATCCATGCACATTCACTGACCAGTGCCGAGACATTAAAAGATCGTAAAGTCTGTCGAGAATTTCACGTGGCCTCTTTCGCCGTTCATATTCCCGTGGAAGGCTGCACGCCATCAAGGTGCAAAGCAGCGCCCAGCGACAGGGTCAAAGTTCCCCGTTATCGCTGCGGCAAGTGGTCGGGGTGCTTCATTAACTGGCTAGAAGTTATGCGAAGAACGTGACACAAAGGACAAGAAGCAGGGGGAAGAGGGGTTCTTGCCAAGCTGCGGCTGTTTGTGAAGCTTGCGGCCAGTTGCACGTCGGAAAGTAGGCTGCGCGCGTGTTCCTAATTATACACGTTGAAAAACGGCCAGGGAGCATCGCTGATATTCATAATGTGACATTCATAATTTAAATTTCTTAATGTTTTTACTTCCCAGCAATTTGTTTCTCGCCTCTCTTCAGATTTTGCATACTTCTTGGTTTCCTCTTAAACACGATAATGAAATTCAGCTCGATTCCTTTAAAATTTCAGTCTCGGTTAGAAATGATCGTGTTCCCTCGACCATTCATTTTCCTCTTCATTTAGTTCGTCGCGATACCACTCGCTGCCCTTAATTTTTCTCTCCGTTCACGGGGACTGGAACAGCCGACAATGGACTTGTGCAATTAAATCGCCAACCGAGCCATACGTTAATCCCGGGACTTTCCGCTTTGACACGCGTCTACGTTCACATGGCAGGCGTACACCACAGGAGAGGCGCAGAATTTCGAGCGTGGCGAACGTGGGAAAGGATTTGGAGATTGCTCGGCGGTGGAGAACACGTCGAGTGGGGCCTGCATTATAAATGGAGTTTCCTTCGACGCAGATCTTGGACACCGTTAAGAATTAATGAAAAGTCAGGGCCCCTTTCTCGCGTTACCGTGGAATCGAGTGGGTGAGGGTGCGGGGGTGACATGCTCTCGAGGAAGTCCGGCTGACTTGATGGATCGTGTCAGAAATGTGGGTCAAGACGCTCGTTTAAAGCACTCTTCTATACTTGCTCGAACAGAGAAACTGCTATTTATACTTTCCAGGGGAAGTAATTTCTAATATCTCTTTGGAATTTCACTCATAGTTTCGACAAAGTCTTAGAAGCAGTGTCGGGTTGGAGGAAGAATCGATGTGTTGGACGAGGGAAGTTTCAGAATCGTACATTTAAATAAAATAACATCGTTATTTCAAGCGAAGAATAACAAACAGTGAACGTTATTTTCGTTCAGTCATTGCCTCCATAAATGATTTCGAATCGAGTGAATGTTGAAACTCATTACTGCTTTCGTTAAACACTCCCCAAGTTCAAGTACGGTACTGAAATATCCTTCAAGTCAATTATATCTGGGATCGCAGAAATCAAAAGGGTGGTTGACACAAGCTGGCCCTCCAATTTACATTTGACGTGTTAATTAGCCTGCGTTAATCAGTTCAATGAGCAATTTTTCCCCCTTGCTTGTCTCTCTGCAGTTAAAAGCTCCCTTCTGTAACACTTAATGATCTTAGAAATTCCATTTATATACAGTTTGAGAAATTCCGTAATGGAACAGAAAATCGGGGCAATAAGCTGAAGTATTTGGGGTTCTCGCGAGGGTAGCATGCAAGCCGGTTAATTTCCCGCGTCTACCGTCGTGTCAGCGCGTTCGCTCTCTAAAAAGATCAACGTTCTGGTTTTAATCCCGCGTCGTCGAGAGTACGCTGCGACAGCAGCAATCTACGGATATTGATTTATAGCGAGAAACAAAAGGATCGGCCTGTCAATAACGCAGGAGGCAAGCGCAGACACCACCTGCGGCCCTTTTGATACCCGCGAAATGAGAACTTTGCCACGGACAGGTCCCTTTCCCGTCCCGCCGTCTCCTTTTTCTCTATAAACACGCTTGTTAAGCGTTATTCTGGCTTTGTCACGTGAAAGGATCCGGGTTCGGTCTGAAGCGTTTCCGCTTTGGTATAATTTGAAAAGCGGCCCGGGGAGATCCGCTCGCGACTTCAAAGGGAATGGTCATTTTCTTTCTGTTCCGTCCACCCCCGTTGCACGCGTCGCCGCGTGTAATGAGCTATGGAAATCTCGCGTCTGACGCTTGATACCTTCCCACAGCTACGCACCCCCTTGTTCTTCCCCGTTTGCTTGTTCAAACGAAGTTTGCGCCGCTCCGCCGGAATGTTCGTCTGATTTCATTTTATCGCGACGTTTACGGTCTCCTTAACGGCGGGGAGACAATGAGCGACGACGACAGCTGTCAGTAAACCATGAGGGAATGGAATCGTCAGCAGTAAAGGGAGTAACCCGGCTCGGTCTTTATTTCAGTTCGAGTGACTTTACGGGCTCGCGGTTACGTGACACACGTACGAAAGCACCTGTACGACCCCGTATAAAAACCGTGTAATCCCTCGCGGTTTCAATTTTTTACGATGTTCCTCGGTTTAGGAGCCACCTATAACGACACCGCCGCGCTACATCGGGAATTATTCCCGTATACCTTTAATGGCGTTACCACCGTGGAATGTTTAAATCGCGCTTTCATTCCATCCTAGCGTGGCGTCCATCTGATGGCGTTTAGAGTTACGTGTAAAACGTACAAAGTGTTACTCATCCCGCCTAACGAGCTCTGGAAACGTTTCGCAGATCTCACTGTAGTCGTGTTCTCTGAAAGTCGATCACGTTGTCAGATCGTATTACAATTCCTAGTTTGGAGACTTCGTTTCCCCATATACTGAAAATCACATCGTCGGTGTTGTAGCTTTGACTTGTGTACCTTCGCTAATGAAGAAACTGAATAATTACTCTTCTGGTGTAATATCCACGAATAGGTGTTATCTACAACTTGATTCAATGTATGACTTAAAATTCATAGCCCAGCGAAAACTAGAACTATGAATCTAAGAATTTGGAAAAAAAGAAGCGGTCGTTTCTTTGGTCGATTGGTGGTAGATGGAAGCCGACTGCTTTCTGCACCATTGGCAAAATAGCGGGGGAAAATGCATGGAGGAGTACATGGTGGAAACGAAGCACCTAGATCCTACACATGAATTTTCCATTTAAGTATGAAACGCCAGTGGGTTCTACACGTGCCTAACAACCCGAAAACGACGAGATAACCATTTCACCTTCCCCACGACCTCTCCGCCTATCCGATATCCAGGCTAGATCTGAAATTACATTAGATAAGTTTCTCGCAGCTGCGAGGGACGCGCTGTGAAGCATCGTGGACCACAGCAAGGTTGCGACACAGGGTGAAAAGATCCATTCGTCGACTATGATTCGCGAAGTTAGCGAAATCTCGTTACTGGCAATCTAGCCTGAATGCTGACTCAGGGGCTAGTGGCTGAAGATTTACTAGACTATGGACAGCCACTCCTTGTCCGTCCATTAAACAAGTTTACCCACTGAGAAGTTCGTTTGTCCCCCTGGGGAGCAACACCCGGGGAACATGTAGAACAATATCGTAGGCAACCACCAGCTTGTCTGCATATTAAAGTCAGTTAATAGAAAAATATTGCGTGTGAAACGTTGTTTAAGGAAACACTCGATAAGCTGCCAATATTAAAAAAAGGTGGTGTGAAATTGCTATGGTTCACATCGATATATATCTTTTCTTTCTATTGTAAAGAAACTACTCCTATCAATTTTAATGTTACAACACTGAAAGTTAGAGGGCATATGTAGAAAAGAATGAGGAATTTAATTATGCGTTTTATCCAAAATGGTCCCTGAGGCCATTCTTGCATCCAACAGTACAATTAATTTCTTTGATAGCCACATTCATTGACATTCGTTTAGGAAACGTGAGTTTCGTGCACCAGCGTTAGATTTCGTCTCAGTTTCTATTGCAAGAAAATGAAGAAGTCTGTCGAGCGGATGTATCTCTACCGTGATTAACTCACTGAAACCAGGATGTCTGTAAAACCGTGTTAAACACCGTCGACGTTGGCTGGTCGCACCTCGACGGTCGTTCATCTCCGTGACAACGACCCTAGGTGGACAAACACTTGGTGGATAACGAAATTAACCCTCGTCGAGCAAGGAGATCCTGATTCGGCTCGAGCGTAACTGCGCTCCGACAGCTTGTTCAGCGAACTGGAAGAGGTTGTTGCTGGGAAACAACCCCTCCTCATCGATCCGGACGAAACTTTGTTACGAAGCAAGAAAACTCTCTGCCCGTCTGTCATGCTTCGCGCATGAACTTCTTAATTATATGCTGGAAGACTTGTCAGTCAAGCAATTCCTTCGACGCTAAATCTTATAACATGGCTGGTAGGAAAAGTTCCATCGAAGACACTGCAGATATCCATCATTCTCTCAACGTTTGGCTCGAGTGTGACGAATCTGTGAAAGGTTCTTTTGGATAGCTCAATTAGTTAATCGATTCTTCTTCTCTCTGCATAAGAGTTAAGGGTATCCTACGGTCTGTCACTTAAGTATTGCATATTGCTAATCAATGGTACGGTCTATAGAGTCAACAGACGATGGAGGTTCTTAACCCTTAACCGGTGACGTCCCACTTTGTGCCATAAACGGTGGCGTGGAGTCTCGCAGACTCCTCTTTAATAATTTGACATTGGCAAGCCTAAATTTATTTTTAACATATACTGGAGGTATTTTTGCATGTTTTGTTCGAAACCACTGAAAGTTGTCTTCACGACCGACATATTGTAAAAGAAGGTCGAATGAACAGAAGGAAAATATAGGTGTTACGTTTTATTTTGTTTATAACGTATACAAAAAGATATCGAAAATGTGTAATTAGTTGCGGTTATAGGTAGTGTAAAATAAATGTATTCAAAACAAAAACGAAATATCTATACCTATATATTAATTACAAGGAAAACTGCAGTGCATAAAGTAGTACAAGAACAAAATGAAAGAAAACGTTACCTATTTGTTTTCTGTGGAGTACTTTTTACAAACTGTTTGAGTAGCACACATTAAAAAAATTCATTTCTTTGCTGGACATGTTTAACAATATTTACAATTTTCAAGTCGTTAGTTTGCGGGAGTTAAAAATAATAAATAAAAAAAGTAATAAATAATAATAGATGTCATTGCTCTACACTACACTACGTACGAAGAAATTCAGTAAAAGTCAGTATGAACCACTTGCTATAAGTAAATAAATACTTACTTTAACGGTGACGTGGAGTCTCACAGACTCCGTCACGTTATTAACACAAAAACAATTACTCAAACACTACCACACATAAGAAGCAAATTAATTTTTACTAATTTTAGAAATTTACCTGAATCCACGTGACCGATAGTCGACACGTATAAGTGTTACAAAAAGAAATAATTCTGCAGGAGTCTGCCACACCCCACGTCACCGGTTAAGCGTTAAGTTCATAAAGTTGAAGCGATCCTCTCTCCCTTGTAACGCCACTTAAGAATTTACTCGAATCATCCACAACAGTACGTACATACATCACATAAATTCACCGTCAAACGACGAGCCTTCGAATGTGGTTAACCACAGATTTTTTCCACCGATTATTTCGTCCTCCGTAAGAGTGGCCATGCATCTTGGCCAGTCTGTTGTTCGCGACACAATACGGCCGAGTACAACACTTGGAGGCCACGTAGTATGTGGAAGCAATGGTATTCTTCCCGGGCTGCGTGTCCAAGTCGCGTATCGTTCGCCAGGGTTTCGTCCTGGAAACTGAAGAAAGACAAAAGACCATTATATATCGTCGATCGTCCCGGGGACGATAGACTCGCGCGTGCAATTCGCGACGGGCACAATGGGAAGAACGGTTGCGCAACGAACGGTTATGCGATTAAATGCGCAGCATTGTGGCAAACTGTGTCACGAAGTGCATACATCGAAGTCGATGACGTTTCTGGCGCGCAGATGATTCCTTTAAAACCAACTGTCCCAGAGGGGAACAATAAGGTTCGTGTTACGCTCAGGCGTGACCTCCGGCGTCTAATTTTAATTCATCGCCGTGTGGACTGAGATCGGGGGATCTTGATTATAACGAGTGGAGATGAATACTGTATTATGCAAGGAAACGTAAAAAGGGGTCTTCCATACGAATTCTTTAATTACTCGCACTGGAAATGGGTAGCTCGACGAAGGTGGTATACTCTTGTTGAAACATTGGACCGTGCCACGGGGAGTACAGTACTGGAAACATTGATCGCATCACACGGATAAACACTCTTATTATTAGTACTAGGAAAATAAATTGTATACGAATCATTTTATTAATTATATTGCTATTAAAATTGTGTCTGTCACGTAAATAATTCAATTGGTAGAATAGGTTAGTAGGAGAGTCTCGCATGAGTGACTGTCTCCCTAAAGGCGATGGCCAAGCAGTATCACGTGTGTCGTCTGAAGCTCCCATACTTTGGGGTAAATGTCAACTCATCGACGGTTATAGATCTCATAGTAAAGACTCATAAAATGTGGTAATAGATATTCCATCAGCGCTGTAACTAAATACATAACTTCCACCGCAAACAGGTTTACGTTCAGAACGGGAGCGTCTAGCGAGCTTGCAGATTGCAGCGTGAGTCACTCGATTCGCTGATTCATTCCGCCAACGATCGAGTATTATCACTAAGGATTATTAATCTATACTTCCTTGTTCTTCGGCCGCTATTCCTACAATTTCTCGGTCATCTTTCTTTTATTCTTCTGTTATCCTTCAATCTCTGAAAAACCAGACATCAAGTATTATCTCATCAAGATTAATGTACTTCCACTTCCGTGAGCCCTGGATCACTATAACTCGAAATTCATTCGTATCGCACCTGTACCTTTGTGGACACCGGCCAGTTTTTACAATTACACTTTGAAACAAAGGCCCCTTCCGCAGCTAGCAAACCTGGGTTCGCAGAAATTTGCATTCTTCAATTCCCAGCCAGTGATCGAATCGATGGACTCTCCTCCCCTACCCGCTTGAAAATTCTCCACGTCAAACGTTATTTTTCTCCATCCGCGTTTTTAATAAGAAACCTCCGCTCCGCGGAGTACCAAGAACATCCAGGGGTTCGCCTGACTCTCAATGAATCATTCCGCGCATTCACACGTTTACATAAAGAAACGAGCGCGGGCGAAGGAGTGCGTATAGTGACGGAAGGGAAATGGCGTGGCCGGCTACGTGTCTTCGTTACGTGATTCAAAGGACGCGTCGGAATGCTTATCATCTGGTGTGCACACATAACCGGCTGCCGCTTGTATTGCGTATTTGACCGCCGTCGCGGTTGTCGGCTTCCTGCTATTCTTCCAGTATCGATAAACGTAGAAATATAAGCGAGCAGGACGCTGCGCCGGTGCAGCTCGTTATACCGTTATTATAACGGAGAGATAGTAGAAAGTTTTCGATCACGGCGTTAGAGCTACCTGACAGATCAAGATCCCTCAGTTCTGTAAACGTGTGTGAGTTGCACCCCTAGGATGGCGGGAAAAGCAACGTAGATTTCCAAGGTAAAGAATGTTCTTTTTCGCGATACTCTGGCCGGCTGCTTTCATTAAACCTACCGTCTATGACGGGCAGGCTTCTCAATCATTTCTGCTAAGATAATTAGACAGTAAGATAGGCTATCACTTTCACGACGCCACAGTAATCCATCAAATTTGAATCCTCGTATCGTCTCAACGTGCAATGGGCTAAGTGTTGCAAGTCCCCGAGTTCAAACCGCGAACGTCGATTTTTATATTTGCAAAGCAAGTTTTTCTTTAACACGTGACACATCCCAGCGGGTCAGCGAAGCTACACTGTTCCCGCAATCTATCAATGACGGCACTAACCCAGATTGCGTGACGAAGATCGGGTTTCGATAGAATTTCCTGCAGAATGAGAAAGAAAATGAGAAGCGCGGGATCGGCAATAAGGCAGAAGAAGGGTGAGGAAGGGACACGCGTCGATTCAGGCGGGCGATCGTCTCGTACGCGGCACGCGAATTGCATTCGTAATCGCCCGCGAGTCTCTTCGTTTCCCTCTCCCCTTTCGGATTTCTGGCTCCGTTAAGAGGCGCGTCAGACTTGTGTGTGAGTCAGAAAACGACGCCGACGAGGTGGAATGGAACGGTCTTCTCTCCTGGTTCGCTTCAAGTACGCGATCCACCGATACATACTTTTCGCGATTCGTTTTCGCGTTACGCGCCGACGAGCTCCCTGCCCGCCCTTTCTTGCCCTTTCTACGTCGCTCGTGTCCCCGTCCCTTTTTTCCGTACCTGGATCACGCGCTGTACCTTCTTCCAACTGGTGTGTGCTCGTTCGTGCGAGGAACGCTGGGTTCGCGAGCGCGTGCGAGTGCATCCGTCGATAACGACGAGCAGCGGGAGAGCCCGCCCGTGATAAGAGCAAATATTGTTTATTAATACCTGAGCACGTCTTTTCTCCGAGATATCGGGCTTTCCAGTCGAATCCGTGCGTGGCAAGGAATCTTAACCATTGCACGGCGCGAACGTGCACATTCGCGATAAGGAGTTAACGTGGAATGCTGATCATAATAAAGAAAACTGTAAGCCGTGCAGTGCATCGTTCATTGTGATTGTAGTGCGTTTCGCGGAGATCATTGAGCAGCAGTGGATTGGATAGAATCGAGCTCGTTGCAGTTCTGCGTTCATGAAAACACTACGGGACACGATCTATAATTAAGTGAAGTGTGAGAGCGAAGAAGGAAGTCAAAGAATCCTCCATCTTCCTAGATGGTTCGCAAAGTACCACTGCCTTGAAAACGTCGTGCACTTCGCAGGCAGCAGCCGTGGCCCCGATGCGTTTACCCGCATAATACCCTCGGAGCAGGCCACTCGAATATATCGGCGTGCAGTTGCACATCGTCCGGAGCACGGCCACAACGGACTGGGAGATACAATCGTGGATGGACGCACGTGTGCACCTGCATTGACGGTGTCAATATTTGCAGAGGTCGAGCGGAAGTTGCCGGCGACACGGTGCTGCATTCGTTGCACGCGAGATGCACTCTTGAAAAGTCTCCGAGACGAACGGACCTGCCGATGTCGTTCGCAAACGAGAAGCACCGTATTTTCTATGTACTCTCAAGCTTGCTGCTGTATAAACGGGGACTGTTGCTCGATGAAAGATCCATCAGGTTACATATTACAGTGCGAGTAATACAGTAACTTAAAATTTATGGGAGAAAACGTGGCTTGGCGATCGTACCAGTAGTGTGTGTGTGTGTGTGTGTGTGTGTGTGTGCAGTAAGTTAAATTCTTATAGTGAATCGAATTTGTGGTCAGCACTCGTGTATGAGTACAGTGTACACTTGATTCGTGCAATGTGGAATCACGAATTTCGCAATTGGCTTTATCGTGGAAATTCGAGAAACTGGCAAACCTTGAGGATATTCTGGACAGCTTGAAATCGGTAGGAATTGAAGCAGACTTTGTATTTATTAGAATTGTGGGACATTGGATTTGATGGATTTATTAGACGTAATTAAAAAGTAAAGGAAAAAACCAAGGAATGTCACAAAACAGCGTTATCGAGAAACTTCAGTTATAATACTTTAGTCCATCAGTAAAAAAATAAGGTTCATTGAATTTAATTTTCTTATATAATTTTCTTCTTAAATAATTTCTTGTTTTACCTTGACGACAGAAGCTTGAAGCTTATACTGAAGCAAAGGGTGGAGATATTCCGTATTTTGTTCCAGTGCAGAGTGAACATTTCCTGTGTTTTTAACCAGTATACGAAATCTTTAACGTTGTCTTACCGGGGTATTTGACCCTTTGTGATTCGATAGTTCTGTAGTCCCAATTGCCACCAACAAAATATGCTGTAAAACGCAAAATCACGAAAAATGGACATTCCCGGGTTTTTCCTCTTACCTTTATTCCTGTAATCATCGTATATTTATTTCGGTGTTTACGAACGTATCCATTCACATCCATGAGAAAGAAAAATGAGCGCAATTAACGCCAAGTCAAGGGTCAATTAGAGGGGCTGGCGATAGCCTTGCAGAGTACGCACGTTCTACGTTACGTCACAGACTCCGTATCGGGCTCGTAATATCTCTTCGTCATTTCCTCTCCATGCTCGAGTGTAACATTTCGAACAACGAGGAACGAATAACAGTAGGAGTGATAAACAGTAGGTTACAGATTTCTACGTTCTGTTCAGTTCATTTATTTCAATTTCATTCGTGTATGGAATATTTATTCGTAACAGATGGAATCCCAAGCAGCTTTGAAAGTGCTTCGTTAATCTAACGAAGAGACTGCACGTGGTTCAGCTCGCACTTTCATTCAAATTTTCCACATGGTTAGCACACACATCAGCTGCGCCACTTAAAATTTACGTAACACTGCGAATTGCAATCGACGGAGAACCAAACTGCAGAATGTCAAAAATATAACTTACTCAATCGCAAAGTGTTCTTCCTACATACCCATTAACAACCTACAGACCATTTTAACGGATTTCAACACAAGCCAACATATCTCTTCAACTGTTGCACTCCGTTTTAGTAGCCCTTTCTTATCTGCGCACACTCGCAAATGAGCCACGAGAATCTTGCGCTCCACGTACGATATTTTCCATCGAATAACAGTAACGTGGAAAGTAAAAGGCGGTTTCGCTATAAATCAAAATAAACGCGGGCATGGGGAACGGTTTATTGGTGGCGCGAGTCGCGGAATGCATTTTTGCAGCAATGCCCGCATCGCGCGTGATTTACATCGCGGGATTTTTGCGCGCAGCGCGATATAAATGACTCGCGGCCGGCAACGATGCGCTGGCGGAAAAATCAGGCGCGTATTTAATTCCCCGCAAACAAGACAACGGATACGCTCGGACAGTTCGTTAGCCGCGGCGAATCGGCGATTCAGGGGGGGTGGAGGAGAGAAAGGCCCTTGACAGGCAGGGAAAAATACGCGGCTCTCGGTTTGACGACGCGATTCGTTTACACGTTTCGAGTGGGTGCGTGTGACACGCACGTTCGACATCGTGATTTACATTATTGGCCGCCGCCCAACATTGTAGGAGCGCATGCAGCGTGCTTGCAGCCATGTCGTTTCTGCTTTTTCTTCCACTGCGTGCCACCGCGCGACGTTTTCCTTTTTGCCAGCTTCAGAATAACGCCGAGAGCCTACAATCTCTTGCGCAATTTCGATGGCATTCGCCTCCTCGGCGAAATAAATTGTGTCATTGTCGGTTATTTAATCTTTTCCGTGGAAGAAGTTTGCGGAATCAATTCGGGTAATTTACACGCAATACTTACGTGGGTCAAATTACGTCAAATTATTATCAAAGTCGTTTCTATTGATAGTTCTCTTTAAAAATCGTGTTCCTTTGCAAGTTGCATTTCTGCGAGGATAGAATACCTACATAGGTTTCTCTGAGAGTACATTTTATCTCGAATTAATTTCGTTCGATGGAACTCTGGAAGCGACACCGTGTTCTTTTGGGAAGCAAAGATTTTGGAAAGGCAAGAACCGATAAGGAAGCTGCACGACTTTGGCGCGGGAGAAAAGTTGCTCCGTCGTTGGGGAAGTGGGAGGACTATCAACCACGTCTACCTTGTGCCCGAACATTTCTCACTATCGCGTTTTCCTATATCTTCTCCTTATACGACCGTCGGTGGGTCTCGGTGATGAGAAATATTGAAAAGTAATGGCCATTCCGCGACGAAGTCTTCCATGAACATTTCTCTCGGTCCGTTAGAAAATGTCTGCCCCCTTCTCCGAACGCTGCAGAAGCTAAACGACTCATTTGCCGCGGAATTCAATGTTCCCGTCGCGTTATGCGACATGCTTTCATCGCATTCCCATGTGGTGAAAGTATGTGGAAAAAGTTAATCAATCGACTAACAATAAGTTCCACTTATCCTTACATCTTAAAGAAATATTCCAAGCCAGGTCTGGTCTTACCTTCGCGCAGAAATTTTCAAAGTCCCCATAATATTAATAGGTACCTCTTAGTTTAAAGTAAGACCACGTAGAACTTGGAATTCCTCAGTAAGGCATTGAAGCTTGGAATATTTCAGTAAGGCGTTGCAGCAAATAGAACTGAGAAAACTTTCAAGGTTCTACCATTCGCTACACCTTACTGAAATATTCTCTATTTTTTTATTGAAATTGCACCATCTTTCTAAGTTACATTTTTCTCCTTCCACGAAACCTATCTTATCCATTGCGTAATGAGTTGGCAAATGTCTTGGAATATTAATAGTGGATTATCATGACTGTTCAGGTGGTGTCTTATTCATCCTCCCTCTCACAAACGCATAAAACATTCACAAGAAATCGCAGCAACTTATCAGCGAGATATCTCAATTTTTTTTCCATACCGAACGCTGAAAGACAATCTAATCGCCAGAATAACACCCCATTCAGGATGCCAAGAGAAAAAGAGGAATGGTTGACGAGCAGCGCGTCGACGTTTCGCGTACAAAACGGCGGTTGGCCCATCGCGCGATAACGGCTCAAACGACGTTTCGATGCCGAAGCGACGTCTCCTGGGGAATGAATCGCACGGACGTTGCCCGTTCCTCTGAATTCGCCTTTGTGTCCTCGAAACTGGCTCGCAATCTCCCCGGGCGCAGCTGCAGCTGCCCGGGGGTCTGCGAAATATCGCGATATTTCGTCTGATAATAGCAACCGTAGAGCTTCGGAGGCACCACCACAAGGACGAAGGGCAGTCAGCCCTGTGAAAGTGCGCGTGGCTGGGACACAGGGCACAAGGACTCGTGACGAGGAATCGCCTATCTCCGCTCGAATGTTAACGCCGTGGTTACAGCGGTACCGATTCCATCGTTGCATGCGATAACTTCCCTGTATATCTCTTTGCTGTTAATCGTAACGAGATCTGCTAACGCGATATTCCAATTTCTTTTCATGGTTCGCGGGGCTTCTGTGCTCATTAACCATTTACCTGGCGCGAATACGTTGTCTTGCATTGTATTACACGGGAATAGCATTGAATTCGGCCCGCGATTGAATTGCAATTAATTGCGATAGCGAGACCTTGATGGTACGAATGATTACTACGTAATACGCTGAAGAGTTTGGCAAGGGTTTCGAGGTAACTCGATTCCAGGGGCAGCCGTGATTGCATTGCACTTTGATCGGGGGGGAAACAGGAAGCGGAACAATTAATGATAGGACGAGCTGCGATTCAAACAGAAACATCCATCGAACGATCCCAGAGGCAACTGGGTTCCACTGGCTATCCGAAACAAATGGAGCCTCCAGTTGGCTGACTCGTGCACTCGGTTAATTCCACCCGAGTCGCGATACCAGTGACTCTTGACGAGCTGTTGATACTTTATAATCAATTCTCGACTCGACGGGCTGCGGACGTTTCGGATGGAATTTAGAGTTATTTCTGACGACAGCCACGCGAATTTTGCGCAAATGCGTGTGTCCACAAGTGTACGTAGCTTTTGCCAAAAGAATTTTATTTTCGCGATTCCATTGAATGCTGATTGAACCGTCGAGACTGTCAATATTGTCTTTGTATAAATTATGATTCTTTAACCTTCCCGGCTCTCGAATTAAAGGTTAGCTTGCTTAGTTCAACGCTGAAATGTTGAAGAACAAAGTGGAAAGTAATCGCGCACACTGCCCGCTATTGGATATCAATTTCCCATCGCTCTCTGTGCTTCTATTCAGCGGCCTTTTTCGATCTAGAGCTAATGGCCGTTCGGCTATCAATAAGGACATTTTCTCTTTCCCAATATCGAGGCACTTTCTTGCTGGTGCGTGCACGCGGGGAGTGTGTCCTCCAGCGTAAGGACCGTCTGGCACGTGAACGGCGGATAAACACTCTCCGCAGCTGACATCGTGTAAATTTACATAAGTCGGCAGCGTTTTCTCGACGATTGAAATTTCAGGATGCGGGCTTTACTCGCGAGGACCTTTCACTTCGCGTTCGACGTCCTGCTTGACTTAGAAAGTGCTTTTCGATGGGCAAAAAACCAGCCAGGCTTAATGGAAGCAGTGTTCAAAGTCGGCTTACGTCGGTTCGGTTTAATCGACGAAAAAGTAATGGGCCGGGCGGCGATTCGCGGAATAAAAGTTCCGGGCGAGGAGCTTCCTCGAATTCATTGCTTTTCAATTGCGCCAGTTTTCAGGGCGAACAAATAATCTCGGATAAACAGCCCTCGAGAATATTGGTCATCGTTTCCTCCACCACTGAAAGCTAATAACTCTGTGGCGCTCACGATGGCCCCTTCTTCCTCGGTTTCCCGGTCGCAATCGCGGTGTCGAAGATTTATTCCCTATTTTTCGGCCCTGACCTTCGACCGACGCCCGTAAATCTGCAACCTCTTTCCCGAGGGCGCTCGAAACTTTCGCAAAAAGTTTTCACTGCTTGGAAGGATGCGACAACAGCGTTGGCGCTCTCGAACTGGGTCATAGAAATCTTCTTGGGTACAAGTGTATAAGAAGGTCCCTTCCTACTAGGGTCAATTCGAAAATAGCCAAATTCCAGCGCGAATTTTTACTTTGTTGATATTTTTTAACATTCGTTGAATACTAATGAATTTAATGATAAACAGGTCGCATGCAATTTATAAACGGCGATCATTCATGGCTGTATGAATTCGCGGCGGTTATTTATTCGATGCATTAAAATAATAATAACGACAGGTTGAATATTACTAAAATCACGCTACAGTGCAATGACAAAAGGTTCGAACAGGCGGTATTTGCATTAACATAAAGAGCACCGTTTCTCGTGATTATTCAATGGATTCTATTGTTCAATACAATGCAACATTTGCGTGGAACTCGGATGTGTACGTAGAACTGTGTCAACAGATCGACGGGCAAGACTAAAAAGGTTCTGAAATTATGAAAGTATGATAATTTCGTGAAATGAATTTTTTGTCGCAATGGCCGCGAGAATTGCCAACTAACTAAATATGAGAAAAGAAAAGGCGGCCACTATGAATGGCGGGTTATTTAGAAACCACTAAGATCTCTTATTCGATACGATACTCCCTGTTAAAATATATATCGGCAGACCGTGACTCGATTCTTTTATGTCGACCGCGTAAAAACGCGTCCCCGATTGTGAACGCGAGTATCGTTCGCTAGCTCCGTTGATTCCGAGCCATTTCGGTTCGACAGTCGATAATCGTAATAGAGAAACGTCGAGATAGTTTCTGCTGGCTGTATATAGATTAGAAAATACCTTTGACGTTTTGTTACGTCATCGCGAACGTACCTTTCTAACGAAACTCTCAAATCGTTTACCTGCTCAATTAACGATATTTATAGAGCATTGTGCTCAATATTACATCAGTTATCGATAATTGATCTTTATGCAGCATTACACTGCATTCCTGTCAGATTCATATCGGAGCGATCTGCTCTTGCTTCGATTGAAAATTTGTCTTTCGATTCGGATATCGTATTCGTTTAAAATTGCTTATGTAGTACTTGCAAGGTAGGTGCACGATTATCGCGGCGACGCGCTGGTGTGTCAGCTGGTTCCCTTACAACGTTACATCAAGCGCACCTTAAGCGTTAAAAATGCTTATTACAATCCAGTGCCGCTTGGCTATTAACATAGCTGAAATTTAACTGAAGGGTGCGGGTAAAGGGCTTTCACCTTAAATCATAATTCGTCGTGCTCGGCAAACGGGATCCGTGTAATAACACTTTGCTAAGCTTCGTAACGGCAGCATCCACGACCAGGGCGATCTTGTCTCGTTAAGCTTCGTGCTCGGTGTAACAAGGAATTAGCAAGGGGAACTCCTTGTTGGATTTTCTGCCAAAGAAACGGTAGGAGGGAGATCGTAACTGCTTTTCTTCAGCAATTTTCAAGTATTTTTGATTAATTTACATATAAATTTTCGTCATCGTTCCCACCGGAGCGCCCTCCAACTTCTTCAACGTTAGTGTTATTATTATTTTTATTAATATTATTATTATTAAATTATTCTCATGCATACCATCCGACGAAGGACCATTATAATTCCGTGTTTAGAGATTTGCACTCCGAAATGGGTGCTCTGCACGAATTTATCCAGCGAACCCTCGCTGCACCAAGGTTTCCTCGAAAATAACAAACGACGGAAATTCCGGCTCCCGACACTGGAACATTCGCGGAGCATCAATCACACCGGTAGCCGAGAGGGACGACACGCTGTCGAAGGGAAGTGCATCGGATGAATGCACGGTAACAGCTCTCCTCTCCAGCCGAAGCGTCGCGGCGCTATTGAAACTAACAGCCGGAGGTGTTCAGCATTAACGAGGACTCACGGGGTCCGTTTTATGAAGCGTACCTAACGACACGCCGTTCCCTGGCACCGGTAACCCCGTGCATACGCGCTCGTTTACGAGGACCGTTGTTTTCGTCCGTCGTTAACGGTAATAACGCCTCGGCAGCGACGTTCGGTGCAGGCCACGTCCGCCCGCGATCGCTCGCGCTGCCACGTCCGTGAGAACTGCCTGGAGAGAATGCACCGTCCAAGGATCCATCGACCGCCAAAGATCGGCATTCCAGCCGGACGAAGATACCTAGTCGAAATTCCGCTGGTATAACGTAGTTACGACGTCGTTGCCGTGCGCCCCGGACGCCCGTTCTATCGGCAGAAATTTCTGACGGCGCGACTAGGCACCCTCGAATTTACGCGCGCCCCCCCCTCGCCTGTTAATGCCGATCGGGAAATAATTTGGACGGTCGTTTCTCACGTGGAGCACCCCCGTTTGCTCGACTATTTTCGTTGCTCGTCTGCTAGATCGCCGGTCGAGGTGCTCCGCGGCAGGTCGAGACGTCGATTTCGCTCGGGATGTTGAGAAATGGTCGGAAGCTTCCCCCGAGTTAGTTGCTGATATTAGGTAACGGAGGATTTATTCGCGCAGCGAAGGACGCGCCCGATAATGAAAGAGGGCGAGGTCGGGTCGCCGGGTATCGCGGGCCAGATGGAAAATTTATACTCGTTGCAAGGACGTTCCTTGGATATTCCATCATCAGCGTAATGTCTATATCCTGAATAATGCCGCGGACAATCTCGCGCGGTAACGAACCGGAAACCGTGCAAACAGCACGAAGCTGCGCCGATATTTGCTCGGTGGATGCGGAAGTGGCCATCCGTGGATCCGTGATCGGAACGGCCACCGCGGACTTCGGGAAATTACAATTGCACCAGGTGCTATCTTCACTGTACGGTGTGCACTTGCGCGCGTGCCGATATCGAGAGGTCGACCGGTGGGCAATCGATTTGCTTTCATAAAATTGGCAGCTTCGGTTCAGGGGATACATCGGGGGTAACTGAGCTTCTTTCGTCTGCGTTCGATAGTCGCGGATCCTTTCAAGGCACACAGATGCATTTGGGCTTTGTAATGTTATTATCCGTTATTTATTTATTAAGCAGCTGGCGATAGTGGCGCGTTACTCGTCAAACGTCATCCCTGCGTTCAGAATGGCCCCTCAACTTTTCTAGGCCCCGGGAGGGGGCGGAGGATCTTACTCGTCAGGGATGCCCCGTTTCCTACCCCTTACTTAGATAAGAGGATACGAGCTCGAAATTACGTCACATTTTTCATGTAAAAAACATCGGTAGAACGCACGAACCGGGATGTAAATTTCCATTTTTCAATATTTGTCCCTTGTCAGCAGCAAAAGAGAGATTTCCCGGTCATCGCTGCAAGCACGAGAGCAAGTAACGGTAATAAAGGAAGCAGGAGCGTAACATTTTTCAATTAACCGTGTCTGGCGTATCACGGTACAAGATTAATTAGCGTGCGTTTGACACGTAGCCCATGGCGCCGCGCGTTTCAAGTATCAGAGATGTATCGGTGCGACAGCCATTTAATTATTTAATTAACTGTATACGTGCCTGTTACCCATTTTAATGGAATTATTACTACGATTATTGCGCGTCCACCACGTTCCACTGGGAAAAAATTCATTCGTTCGAACGTGGCAAAAATTCGGTGTCAATCTCCACGGTGCCCATCGTTATCGAGAGCCCGTGACGGTTCAAAGTTTTTTCGGGTGACGATGCTCGTTATTGGGATCGGTCGCGCGAAACGCACACGGTTCGTGTGTTCTGCCCGCTAACAGGGCCGTGACAAATAACGTGTATCGAAATCTGTTTTTATTTAATGACAGAACGCTGGAGACAATCGTCGATAGCGTAATTAAAAGGAGCAGGCGGAAATTTAACATAGGATCCAGGATTGATTGCACGATGGTTATTGCTTCTCATTCCCGCGTTTTCAAGCGCGATAGTCGTTCGTCAGAACGAAATTGATTCAATGAATGTGTAAGATGGTTTTCGTAATTGAAGGGCAAGAGGGAAAACAGGGCAGTTTATCGAAATAATTAAGCTTTAATACTTAGTCCACCGGTAAAGAAACAAGGTTCAGTGAATTCAATTTTCTTATATAATTTTCTTATTAAATAATTTCTTTTTTCACCTCGATGACAAAAGCATACGATTGGACAAAGAGTGGAGACATTCCATATTTTGTAGCAATGCAGAGTGGACATTTCCTATTTTTAATCTTTTTTAATAATTGTAAATAAATAAAAAATATTCAGTTTTTCTTTCATACTATATATTGGTAGACTTGTGAAAGCGTATATATACGCCTTTCGTAGTCAAAGGGTCAAAGGGGAGTATAATTTCGATGAGCACATTAATGCGTACTGGTCCCGCCAAAAGTACCATTCTGATGATATTGCTAGCGTTCTCGTTCGTTCACCCCTGAAGAATGGTCAGCTTATGAAGCCGCGACTCCCGTCATCGCTTTCATCGGGCCTCTTCATCCCCTTCTAACGCCGGTAGCGGCTGGAATATTTGCACGGGTGGCGAAAACAGACCGCACACCGGTCGAGAGGGATTTCTATTCGCGACGCAGCCCAGTCTGTTTACCTTCCACCGCGATTTTTCCACCCTTCTGCTAGTTTACCTTCGAGGTCGACGATGCTCAGAGTCTCTGCAGTTGCCCTCGCCTCTTATGAAAATAAGCCGAGATTCTTTCGAGTCGCGTGCTTTTCCTTGGCCCCGAAGCTGCGCCAGCTCCAAAGTTTTGCTTGCATACGGTTGCAATGGTTGGAGGACCACTTCACCTCACGATTGGCGCCTCGCTCTGTTTTGAATTCTGAGTGGAAGATGTTCCATTTAAGAATTCTTCGTCGGTAGTCATCGTGACCGTGCTACACGGAGCTTCAAGTAGATAAAAAGAAGTAACAGCTGCTACCTTCCATTTTTAGTCCAGCATGTTACAGTTGAATTCTGCGAATCATTGTGAAGTAAATTTCCTTAATATAAATCATTTGCATCGAAGACACATTGGAAAATAATTGAACGATGCAGGTATAACGGGTCGAATGATAATGTCTGCTCTTTCCTTTGCAAATGCCAGTTGTTTCCTTGCACGGATAATCCATTTAGATTCAATCGACGCACGAGACTTCTTTTGCCAGGCGCATCGACGGAAGGTAACTGCACAGTGGCGATTATAATTCAATTCCCTCCCCCGACCAATTACCTTTCTTTTACATTCTCGCCGTGGGACATCGGTGGTCGAGACAGAATCACAGCAAACCGACCGTCATAATTGTTTTAATTAGAGGCAGGATTCCAACCCCCTAATCACGATCTTCGTGGTCTTCGTGGTCCTCGTGGAAGGTCGCGCAGCCATTGCAACGAGACAACGCGAACCTCGAGGTTTAGTGCGTCTTTTAACGTTGGACGGTTTCAAATTCGAGGAGGTCAGTGGGGAGACACTAAAAGAGACCTCGTTATCGCAACGTTTCTTTTCGTCCGTTCATCCGCAAACTTTTTAATTCCCCTGTTCGCCCGTGTTACCTTTAATTTCCCTGTTTATCGCGCCAGCAACGTCCCTAGGAACTAGACAGTAATTACGATAGTTTTAATTGTAAACGCAACACTTTCCTAAAGAGCCTAGTCCCAGCAGTGACTGAGAAACAGGCGCACCATGGCACTATGTTCCACTTACTCTGGTCGTTGTTTAATTAGTTTCATGGTTGACTCCTCTGAAATCCTTTGATCGCCGCCAAAAGATTGCCATTATCGAGCCATTAGTTTCGACTACTGACTCACTAATAATTTTGAGGCGAAAAGACATTTGTGTTCGGGGAGCTTTAATATGGAATAAGCTTTTCCACCCACGGCTTCTAATCTAAAATTGCGCTGGGGAATTTACATAAGCGAGAATTGCATCGGAGCTGGCGTAAATTTCGAAGAATTCACGCTGCACCGTTGTCGCGTACGGACCCGTGCAATTATGCATTCAAAGCGTCTGTGGCGTGTGCAATAAACTAGTAGAATTAACCAAATACCCGCAATCTTCGTGAAAGCCGCGTTTTAATATCGCGAATTGCGGAAAGTGGCACCGAACACTCGACTATCTTTGGAAAATCAGTTCCCTCCACTTTTCTTCGCATCGCCATGGAAATCGTGGGAGCCTTGCCACACGTATCCTTATTTCTCGTGGACTTTTAGCCAACATATCGCAACGTTTTCTTCCCGACAAATTAATTCTAAACAAGCACGAAAGCGAACTCAATTACTCAACACGCGTTTCGCGAAACGAATTGAGGAGAACGTTATAAAACTGTTTGACTGTTCCATTTTCAGCTGATGTTACTCTAATGCGATTGTCTACTTCGTGAATTCTTCTTATACACTTCGTTGCAAAAGATATAATTGTACGTCAACGCGAAGCACATCGTGTAGAAATGCCACGTAAAAAGCTGCAACCATTTTTATAAAGTCGAGTGCTGCGTTGTAGCGATTCACTCTGTATATCTGTGTGAAGCACGCCCATTCATTTCGCATGCACGTCATAAATAAACAAGGCGGACGGTGGCGGTGGAAAAAATATATTCTTTGACCTCCTCGACAGACAGGTAGATGCAGCGGGGCGTCGTGACACGAATGCTAGATTGGATTTGCATGGAGGTGGCCGGTGAAATGAATAAAATTAATTCGCGTGTTGCGGGGGTCGGTGATTTAACCGCGCTCCAATATTAATTGCGCGCCATATCGGCTGGAAAAAAAGGGGTGGCCGATTGTTACCGAATCAAAATCGCAGCCTGACCGTACACCCTCCTCCGCGAATCGAACGAACGAGGCTACAGAGGCTACGAGTTTTCCGAAAAAATTCATGGTAACCGTTTTCACTCTTCTTTGATGTTATTCGATCGGATGTGCTCCGTGCAAGCGAACAACGATCGCATTCCCTTTATCGCATTTCCCTGTTCCCTCCATCTAGATTGTTTTAATTCCACGAAACCGATGGACGTCATTGAAACGAAGCTAGAATACACGGGGCTGATAGCGGAGGGACTGGAGAGAGGGAAAGAGGTTAAATTTTTGGCAATTTCAATTACCGTACTGTAAAATCCAGACGGGGTCGTCCGGGTCAGGCACGTAGATGCAACACCTGCAGGGAGCCACGATATTTCTCCAGGGGGTGAATACCCATTTATCGAAATTAATACGACACACGCGCGTACGTTGCTCGCTCGATCATTTCCCCATCGGTGATCACGGCCACCTGGAACAATGAAACGACTCGACGGTTGTTCGGAACGTGTGTTCGTCAAAAGGATCGCGATTTAACGCTGGGGATATATTGTAAAAAGTGGCGTGACCCTTAGATAATTTTGCAAAGGACGTTGGTTGGAAATTTCTTCTCTTATTTCTAAGAACCCGACAGCCTTCTATTGAATTGAAACTGCAGATTGATCGCTGATATCAATCACAAATATGATAGATACTACTAAATTGATAATTTCCATCTGTCTGACCATATCCTTTTTCTGTTCCAGGTAAGTGACAGTCAAGACCAACTTATCGATAGCATTAGAACCCGCACATCCTGCCGGGTAAGTTTCATAATCAGGAACAATCCCACCAACAAGATGCAGCGCTGTTTATATATTAAACGAACGAATAATTATCGCAACGAGTCACCGTGCCGGAATTAATGTAATTCACAATTCCGTGCAAACAGCGCGGAAATAATCGTGTCATCTGTGCGACGATATTAATCGTTTGACCGGAGCGGAATTTTCCACCCGGGATAACGAAACATCACGAACAAACCATGGGAAGCGCGTCATTTCCGTTGCCCGTCGTTCACCCTCGGGCAGGGATTCTCGGACGCGGAAAAGTTCGAAAGTGGAAACTTGAACCGCTCCCCGTGTACGCGTGCACGTGTCCGTGCCGCATGTTTTCGAATCCCCACGAGAAGATTCAGAGGGGAATGCGTGGTCAAGAAGGATCACATTCGGGGGCTCTTTACCAGGCAGGACTTTTCAGAAGCCAGCAAACAAGCAGCGTTCTCTCTGCGGCCCATTTCGCTCCGAATCTCTCGCTTCCCCCCTCGTTACTCGCCCCATTCCTAACGACTCTTCTCCCCTTGTTCAAACTACTGCGGGACATTTTTCACTCGCCCACCAAGAGCCGAAGCTTTTGTCGTACGGCAATCCGAAAGTAAAATAGTTCGGGTAATCCCTACTTTCGCGTAGATGTAATAATGGTGTTCACTTTTGGGGTAGTAGATACCCCGCTGGATCTAAATCAACGTGTTCGTATCAGATAGATTACATATTTACATAGTTTCGAAGTTTAGAAATTTTAAGCTACTATATGCAGTTCAGATTTTTCCTGTTTTATTTTATTCCCTGGTGGGAATTGAATCGACAAATTCATTTCATCAACGCTGTTAGGGATCGATCAATCGAGATGAGACTCCAGACGCCGCGAGTTCGGATCACGGTTCAAAGCAATCTGAGCAATCAGTAGTTTCAGGTAGCAAATGACATCCTGCCGGTTATCCAGGAGCGTTTCTAACGACACTTGGCTTCCTTCTTGTAATTAGGCGCCTCTCCCATTAGCGACAGATCTAGTTTAACCGCTTACGCGCTCCCCCCTCGGCAAGAAAGCAGACGTGTATCCAGAGACGTTTAAATTAGATCACAGTTCGATCTGGTTTTCACCCAAGAATCTTTCATGGCGAGTGGTTACACTGTTGAATCGACTGACTCCATTCCCAATGGCAATCATTTCTGTAAATAAAATAAAAACGGAGGATTAAGCCACTGAAGATTACAATACTAGATAGAGTAAAAATCAAATGTTGAGGGACCAATCAGTTGAGCCAGGCTATAGAAAGGATTGGTTTACTAACAACGCTGTCAATTAAATCCGGGTGGTCTTAAAAGTTTGACGTGTACCGTTAGAATACTGCTCAAAGGTATCGGTGCTCTTATCTTAACCGTCTTATCTTGTCCGTGTCATAACAACCATCGTCGTCCATCCTCGTTACACGCTCGTAACATTGCTTCTCGTGGTCTGATTAGGCGAAGATCCATCCAGAGGTCCTCGGGAGCGTGTAACGAAAGAAAATTATTATGATCCTAATTACGACAATGGGGGAAAAGGAGACTTGAGGGGGCGTAGATAAATTTCATCCTTGACTAGACGCATCCATCTAACTCTGAGCTTTGGTATACCATATTAGAATTACATGGATACTATTTGGGATGATTATTGGGATAAAGAATCGAATAACGATATCTAAGATTCCAGAAGCTCAGATTATCCGGTGTAACTATCTTTGTAAGAGTGCATACGTAATTGTAAAATTGGGCAACTTTTCACAACGTTCACGAATGGCCGCGTGGGTTACATTGGCGATCAATTAACCTTCTTGCACTGGAAACCGTAAGTGAGGTTGGAACTGAGGCGGCACCATAAGCGAAAACAAGGCCACGGCATTATCTTCGCGGTCTCCCACGCAGTTTTTCTCAATTAACCGTCTCGGACGCCGTGAATAAACGATGACACGTTGCCCCATAAGGGCGGTGAAAGGGGTACGACTAATGGATTGCTACTTAGGTGAGATCTCAGTTCTTCTCCTCGTTTCCACGTTTGTGAATGTTTTCGATTGTTATCGAACTGTTTAATATTGATTGTGAGTAAACGCGAGAGAAATAATTGCTCGTGACAGAAACAGAATCGTCGTTGCTATTCGTTGCTGTTATTCTTGATTGGTTAGCTTTCGAGGAACTTTCCATTATGACGCCCTGATAAAGTACCGCTGTTTGGAACTTTTTTGTCACAAAATGAATGTATTTACTAAATTTAAATGTTTTCTATTTATTAAGACGTGCTTTGAGAATACAAAATTATTTTTTCATATTTTTGTAATGCTTACTTGCGCCAAAATAAAGGGGTATAATATGGGCTGTAACATAAAAGACGCCTCGACTGCGTGTCTCCCTTAGTTTGAAGCAAGCAAGCATTAAAAAATATGAAAAAAAAGTTGTATTCTCAAAACACATATTAATAAATAGAAATAAACTTCAATTTAGTAAACACATTCTTTTTGTGACAAAAGCAAGCTCCAAACAGCGACACTTTATCAGGGCATCATAGTGCAAAGACCTCTTAAAAGACACGAGAGAGCATTTAGTTTGCTAAATAGAATTCCCATGCGAAATTTGCAACTTATTCATCCATCTGTCACTCTACCGCTTCCACGGTGCGATAATGCAACAATTGAATGATTAAGCGCCAAATATCACTGTCACGAGTAATTCAAGTGTCAAATAGCTCGTTTCCAAGGACAATTGGGGCTCCACTTAAAATTGACACGGGAAAGAAGCGTCGGCCGCTAATATAATTTTCCGCCGCGCGAAACGGAAGGGGAGAGACGCCGGTCGCCGGATCCGCGTGGGGCTCCGTTAATTGACAGGGGACAGGCACCAAATAAATTCGTCGGTCCTCCATTGGGAGCACACACGGACGGTCTCTCGGAGTCAGATTGATACACAAAGAATAGCGACGATCGCGTCGGGAGCATTTTTAAAAGCCGCCTGTCGCGTCGACCGTGAGAACGCAGGCGACGGATCGAGATGGGCGAATCGAAATGGAGAGAGGAAGCTCTGCGCAAGAGTTGGATTGTCCGCGAAAAGAATGGACGCAACGGCAACGGCTAATTAGAGGAATTAATGACACGTTAATCACAGGAATATAGCTGCGTGCGGTGTCCGCGCGTACCGCGACCTCAGCGGTCGTACATCAAATTAATGATCGCCTGCAATTAATTAATGTCACTGTGGAAACTGTTATCGTTGCCAGCGAGCGGCCGTGGCGCGTTTTAAGTATCGCGAGCGGAATGATCCCGCCCCGATATAATGGTCCTGCTGCCCGAAATGGACGAACAATTATCAAATGTCTCTATTATTAGCGTGATCATAAACGACGAAGTAATTAGAGCGACAAGCTACGAAATTATCAACTAATTTGCGGCCGGCGTTTGTTCGCGGCCAGGTGTGGTCGAGGCGGGGACCGAGAGAGAGAGAGAGAGAGAGAGAGAGAGAGAGAGAGAGAGAGAGAGAGAGAGAGAGAGAGAGAGAGAGAGAGAGAGAGAGAGAGAGAGAGAGAGAGAGAGAGAGAGAGAGAGAGAGAGAGAGGAACGAGAGATTGGCGACACACCCAGACTTTCTGTGGGATCACGTAACTAATCAGAAATAAAGGTAACCGTCGACTGGGGTTGAAACTACCCCTCTGCTGCACGAGCGTAACGGACGCTTTACGGAAGACCCTTTTAATAAGCAACTCGACGACCACGTTGCGCAATCATCTCAAAACATTAGCTCCTTTTTCCCCCTCGTACCTTTTTCTGTTACGGGAGAAACGCAAAAATGCAATGCAGTGTCCTCGCGTCTGAATCGGGCAGCTTTAATCCGACAATTGACGATTCAGTCGTGCCGGATAGTCGAGAATAACGCGACTTCCCTTGCAAACGAGATGAACAAGGGAAGAGGGAGTCAATGGTGAGCGTCGTCGTCGTCGCACTCGCGGCGGTACCCACGTGTCGAAAATCGCGTTAGATGTGCATACATAAACATGAATCAGACGGACGACGAACGGCGGAACTAAGCTGCGAAACTAATAATTAAATTCCTCTATCCGGGTGGACGGATTTTCGCGACTTCCCACCGAGGAGGGACGCCATCGATCCTGCCCTGCAATTTCCGAGCCCCTCGATTAAAATTTATGCAGGGACAGCAAAGGCCTCAGCCGTGCCATCGGACATTCTCTTTTTGTCTAGCTCCACTTACGCCGGGAAGAGCGCATTTCGGAAATCTTCGTGGGGACCGTTCGAGTTCCATTAGAGGAAATGAATAAGTCTGGTGTCGATGTTTTTGGTGCACTTGCAAAATCATAAACCCAC
The DNA here is from genome assembly GCA_910592295.1 of Andrena haemorrhoa. NCBI lineage: Eukaryota > Metazoa > Arthropoda > Insecta > Hymenoptera > Andrenidae > Andrena > Andrena haemorrhoa. The sequence goes on from OU342943.1 coordinate 12,353,942, forward strand.
GTGTCAATAAGTACAGGATGTAATCTGCGTTCACCCGAAATTCAAAGAAAATCAATTAGCTACATTTGGATCGATTTCGCGCATATCCTGGACACATTCTTGCAGCTTCACGTTTTGATCGAACAGTATTGTTAACGTTCTTGGAGAAAAAAGAAGCAGATACATCCATCTTGCGTGCCAAGAGTGGGACCATCTACGCTTCGGCGCAATATGAACGAGCGTTCAGCGGAGAGCATTCTCTCCGCGGTTACCACCGATAAGGGTCGTTACCGTAGCTCGTGCTTCAATCAGGAATACTCGAGCATTAAGTGGCGGTGTGCGCGGTTAATTGCACCCTTGCAGCCCCTCGCGAGGGATGGAAACGGGAACGAAGACGCGAAGGACGCGCGAAAACGATTGGCGCGATAGATCAGCACGCGAGCACGCTCGATCGCCCTCTCACACGCCAATCGAGCCACTTAATTCTCATTTTCCCTTGAATGTGCAACTCTGAGCACTTATCGGCATTCGACTCGGGGGATAGGTAGTAGTTTGACCAAGCGCATATTCGTCGGATTTTTATTTAAAACAGTGCAGGGGAAACAGTATCGATTATTAGTTCGTGTTAGCCGTTACTTCAGTCTGCCACCGAAAAGTTCGCGCACACCAGGGCATGGTAAATCGTTGCGCGCCTCGAACGAGTGAATATCCAGGGACTTTCGGTGCTCCATCCTCGATGGAAATGTAAAAGTTGCTGCAAAATTACGTATCCGTCGCTGCCAGAAGTCGGATGTTTTTGTTAACAGCTAGTTATACCGGAACCGAGGGGTAAAAATAATACAGCAAACTTCCCCGAATTCATTCGCGAAGAACTCGGTGCAGAGTCAGAGACGAGGGAAATCCTGAACGGTAGTAGTTTCGCGACCGAGTCGACTCTAGCCGTTCGCCCCGCGGCGATATACATATAAGTTCGACCAACTAAATTCCGAAATTTCAATGTATCGGCTATTTGAATTGTAAATTGACCGTGCTCGAGGGCTCCGTCGGGCGACGCCGCGTTTAAAAGCGTTTTAGGAAGTTTCGCCGTTCGAAAATTCGCGGCGTTACGCCCGGCGACAAAGGGAGCGCCGGTAGTATCGACTGCTGCTATGAAAATTCACGCGCGCCTCGACAAGGCCTCGACTAAAATCGATTAGCACACAATCAGAAGCTCGACGTGCAATTTTTCTTGAAAATAAACGATATTAAAACCCAGCGGAACATTGCATCGCTCCGGATCTCAGCTCCCCAACTGAATGCCAACTTAGGTGACGTTTACGAAAGCCCGAAATTCTGTTTGAAAACCCAGTTGCAAAGGCGGCGTGGCGTAGAGGTTGGCAGCTGACTCGCGCCGACATTCTTCTGGCAGGATGAAATTCGATATTCGTCGCGCGTACATAACAGTGGCCAGAGAATAGGGGCGGGAGAGAAAAAATCGGAGAAGGAGATCTCGAATTCCCGTCCAATTAAATATGAGATGAAAATTATGTCGTGGAGGTCGGCGGGACGGGCCTTGAGCCGTCGTGTGTCTGCCTGCGATCCTTTCTCGACGCGACGCCGATGGCGCTACGACGCTCGCTGGTCGGAGAACGAGTCGGCGAACGCCGCGTCCTCTTCGAGAGGTATTCCAGGGAACCAGTTGTACGGCTTTGTCTGCGGGCAACAATGTCTGGTATGCCATAGGAGTGCGCCGCGACGAGCAGCTCGACCGCGTAAAGGCGATGCACGCGTGCACAAGGGTGCACGCGAGGTTGGCGTCTCGATCGCGGCCCCACCGCTGCCAGAAATGTCATCGGATGTCGGCAAATACCTATTTGAACGTGGGAAACAAACGACCACGCGAAATATCGCGGTTAGATTTCCAGTGGGCTCCTCTCTGCTCGCGCGTCTCGCGCCAATTGCGTGGGAGAGCCTTGAACGGAGCTTCTGACGTGCGAATGATTGGTGGTATTGTAGAGATGGTAATGCGAAAGACAGGCGAGAAAAAACGGTTCTTCGATTGACTGCTCGCATTAGAATTGATACAATTTGATATGGTGTTAAGATGCGAATACACGATGGGATTTTACATGAGACTTTTCTATCGCGAGACAAAAATATCACCAATAACTAAATGTAGATAATGGACATAAATTCGGGCAATGCGATTTTTGAGAATATATCATAAAACTTGTCTCATGAGAGTCTAATTTCGTGAAGCTAAGCACGGTGGAGCGTAGAGAAAAGTTTATAAACAACTGATGACCGAAGCGCAGCGATAATTAACTAATTATTATTAATTCGCTTCGCCAAAATGCCTGACGGCCTTTACGGTTCTGCCTGTCGCCTGGAGAAATGAAGGTTTCAGGTTTAGCGACAGCATTCCAGATTTCATTTCTGGAAACGCTGATGTTACGATACCAACGTTTCGTGCGGCGCAGCGTGTTTTATGGCAGTCGATGATTTGTGCTCGAAACGTTGGAATAATGCCGACCGCGGATTAATGCTAATGAAATACGGGGCACGTTGTAATTACAATTTACAGCACGATTGAAACTGACCCGGGATACAAGGTAGCTATCAGTTTTTAATTTCCCGCCGATGTTTCGAATGCGGTATCATCGTGGTGTGTCGCACAAAGGTCTCGAATCCGACAGTACAATATCAATTTAAACGTGCAATAACATGGCATTCGTGTATTGAACCAACAGTGCTCTACCCCCAGGTTACAGAGCAGCGAATATTCAGCGATATTTTCCGAACCCCGAAAACTTTAAAAAGAAAATCAGATATGTAATAATGCCTGACAAAGAAGTTGCAGCGAAGTTCTACGTATAAAAGGAGAACTTTCAAACCCTCTCTCTGTTCTCGAAACTCCGGAGCTCTGGTCCTGTAATTATCGGCTCAGCTGTTGCTCGAGAAGGTCGCGCCCCGCTTGATTGGCGTTATTAAAAATCTTGACCCAGCGTCTGATCGATTTTCCAAACCAATGACGAAAGCAGCTGCCAGAACAAGATAGGCGGTTCCTGCTTTCTCGCGATAAAAAAGGGCGTCTACCACGGTGCATACACCCTTCGCGTGGCTCTTCGAAGCGGAATTCATACCTCCTCGACGAGGTAGAAAAAGCTTCCCCTCGTAACCGTTATGACTCCGCGGCGTTTTATACGTGACGCAAAGGCTAACGGCACACCGTGCCTACGTGTACTTAGCATATGAATGGCCGTGGTATTACGCGTACCCACTATCGTAACCATCCGAATCATCCACGCTTCCGTTGCGATGTCGTCGATCGCCTTGCTCCGTCTGAAACTTGGATCACCTCGATGATTCCATTATTTTCTCTTAAAACGTTTTTATCCAGAGGGTCTAAAAACGATAAGTGCCTTTATTACCAACGACCACACACCCTTCATCGACCATTTGTTATCCCACCATTTAATAGCAGTGCATTGAAATAAATCAAACCCATATAGTTAATAATAATAAATCTACTCAGAGACTTATGACACACACTGTGACGCATCATTATTCTAATATAACCCCAGAAATTTCTATACAACACACAGAAGGGAACAACACGCACGCACAAAAGGAAGCGGGAATATTGAATACGAATAGGTAACCACCACCGTAGCTAGATTATTCGATAGTATCGCTGCGTTCACCGATGGGGATGCATTGAAGCAAAACGAAGCCCGCGCAAACAGCAGGTTTCAAGCCCGTGCAACGTATCGTGGAATGGTGGGCTCTGTCATAGGGCTGCTGCCGCTACCGAGGGTGGAGCGAGTCACTCCAACAGCAGGGTTCACAATGCTGAAATGTATATTCCCCCTCCGACTTTGCACGAGGGGTGAAACCTCGAAGCGAGCCCCTCTGGCGGTGCGTGCATCTTGCCAGTGTTCGCGTACGTTAGTGCCGGCTGGCTCGTCCATAACAGACGGCCGAAAATTTGTAACGTGCCTCGCGCAGCTCTAAGGAACGGTTCTAGATCGACTCGCCTAGAAATACATCGTATCGCGAACGTATTGTCTCGCGCGATGAACCAGCGATTGTGTGAACAGTGTTATTTGCCGAAGAATCGATCGATGAAACGCTTACATCGAGGTAGTAGAATGGTCTGAAGTTTCAACGGTTTCGTGCCACAGTTTTCAATTGCTCGTAACGTCGGGAGTGGTGAATGATGCTGTGTTTGTAAGAGGAAAGTGACGGGAATAAGGAATATATTGAATCATAAAACGTGTGAAGTGTGAAGTTTTGTAGGTTCCGAGGCTGCCTTCGATACTGCTGTATTAAGAATTCATGAGTGTGAGAATCGTTTATACTTCGATCGCTAACAGTAGCCTCCGAGGACGCTTCGTTAGTCACGTGAATCTAGATTATATATCTAACCGTGTAATAATTGAAAGATCTAGGGATAAACGCGGGGAACTTCAGCGATACTCGGAATAGCGGTTTACGGTCGCTCGTAATCGGCCGGGGAGCTACTATTAACCGAGGAAAATGATTCTGCACCCCGAGACATCGAGAGAGACGTCTTCCACTTTATTACGAGACGTGACTGCGGGATGTTTCGCGTTTAATACCAGCCTCGTTTAAATAATAACTCACTCGTGATTACGCCTCCGCGGGGAGGAGCGCATAAATCTGCGGTCCTCGCCTCTCGCGCCGCGGTTTATTTAAGACGGTTTTTGCGAATCGCAATTATCCTCCTCCTCTCCTCGCGGCCCAGGCCGTTCCCTCGTCTCCTTCTTCTTCGTTTTTTCATCTCCCTTTTGTTTGGCGCGGCGGGAGGCCGTAAGTCACTCTACACATCGGGCACTCGTCGAGTTTAATCAGGCCACTTCTTCCGCGCCTCGGTCGATCGCAATTTACCCCAAAATTAGATTAACTTTTTGCACGAGGGTGGCGGCGAGCGTACGTATCGAAATGGAAGGGCAGTCGGTGTATATAAAATCGTTACTGCGCCTGGTCGGTTTACTGGGCCGTGTTTTCCGATGTGCCGCATTTTTTACTCCGCCAAACGCTAATTAACTTACTCACGGTCGTTCGGAAATACAAGCGTGCCCGTGGCTTGAAATTGAAAAAAAAAAGATATTACTCGTACGTGGTATTGTCTTTTTTTACAGGTCCTGTAAAAAAACAGGGACTGGTGATAGAGTAACGGCGCGCATTTGTGTTTGTCGTCTAAAAGTAATCGGATTTTGAAAGTAGTTGGATATTTCGCAGGAACTTTTCTGTTTAGTCTGTCAATCGGCGCAATGTAGAATGCAGTTCAGTGATGTAACTAACAATAAGAGACTATAGCGTAGGTGTATGTTGAGTGTGAAAATTCAAGCATCGAATGTCTGGATCCTGAATAAGTTCTCGATCGTAAATCAGCAGTGCTGGAGGAACGAATGGAGAAGTGCCAGAAGATTCGTGTAATTCCTTGTAACGGGGTCTCGTGCTCGCTGTTAAAACAGTGGGAATTGTTGGATGCCCACTGCAGGCGTCAGCTGCAATTGCAACTGCACTTTCTCGACACACGTACGCGTACGGTATTTCTAGTCATACCCGTTACGTTCCGTTCAAATGCGTGCTTGGGATATTCTTCAAAGTCGCGCCACAGTGGCTTCCGTTGTTCCGATAGCTTCGATCCTATTCTCTTCTGAACACCGAATGCACGATGCAACACGGTATAAACTGCACTTCTAATTCCTCAGTAATTCGTCCACTTTCTACTTTATATCAATTTAAAATAGAAGAATAGAGTCATTTTCGACACTTGCTCAATTCCACAGAGTGTACAAAGAATAATAATCATAATTTTATGTAAGTCATTTGCTAAGGAAACCTATTGCAAAGTTCATGTCAATCTTGAATTTAACACTAGTTTCTTTACACAAATGTCCATTGCTCCAAATACATACCTACAAAGATTTATCCATGGAAACATCGGGATTTGCAATTAGCCGCGTTAAACGCGTTGCTTTGCCCGGTGACGAGCGTGAACCTCGACAACAGGAACGTTCGATCGCCTCGAAGGTAGAAAGTGCGATGGAACAAGACGAAGGCTATTTGTCGACTGCTTGCACACGCAGTCTCGTCGTGGAAACAGAATCGAACGGTGTCGCGATCGCGACGCTGCCTTCGTTTTTCCTCGTTGCGCGTGGCGATAACCGCTTTACGAAGTCGAGCGCGAAAATTTATCACGCATCTTCGACGAAGGAGACGTTGCAACGTTACCACGATAACGTCGATTGGATATTAATCTCGAGTGTACTACCGGCGACATGGCGGCGTGGTTAATCGAGTGTGAAGATAATTCGCCTGCGAAAATTGTGGCTCCCAAAGTGGCGTCGGTACCTCGTCCCTCTATGCATAAGAATACGCTTAATAATCCTCCTTTGAAATTCATTTCACTCTCCGTTGATGCCTCGACGATTGCTTAGGCTGCCCCCCTCGAAGACTACTCGCGGAGGCACCCCTTTAGATTATGTTACTCGTTCGTTTGATCCTGTTGCGGATATCTGGATTACCTGGATTATTTATTTGATCGCACCTCGCGGTGGTAAGAATATTGCTAAGTAGTTATTCGATGCTCCTCCTCGTGGAAAGAAACTGGAAAGATGAAATTTAATTTTCATCGGGCAAAGTATGAGAATCTTCTATTAATTCCTCCTCGGACAACTATCAACAAAAGTCCCTGTATCTTGTTCATTCGGGGCGTTAGAGTGCAAGCTGACAGCAAAAATTCCGGGAAGCAGGCACATTCCGTTGGCGTAACAAGGCTCGTTACGATTCCTCCAGTTTATCGAGCCTTCGATGTTAGCCGCATCTTTTGCGTTAGGTACGAGTGGAAGCTGTATCCAGGCGCGGAGGAGATGAAGCACCGCGATCGCCATGCATTTGCACTGCCTTTTATTCATTTACGTCCTGCTCCCACGAGAAATTACACTTTTGCTCCACCTGTAACATCGCATGTACCCTTTTAATCCGCCATTCCGCGGCAATTGTCTTCCTGGTAATTTAACGCGGCGTTTCGCGGTCTCTTTTAATCCCACAGCCACGCGAAACGATAGCTTATCAACAGTCTCTGTGAACGTTTTTGAAACACTCTTGTTCAGCCAATTTGCGAATGTAGACGTAGCAATTTTTGCCCAAACGACGAAACACGTCGCCTAGTAAACTAATCCTTCTAGCTTCTCAAAAAAACACAAGTCGCTTGGACCAATTTCGAAAAGGTTATTCTGTTTTAAAGGGTGTCCGAATATTTGTATGATTTTCTGTATGTAGGAAGGAAATTCTTCTCGCAACTATATTTCTGCCAATTGCAAAATAGTTTTTACAGTAAGAATATAAAGAGCCACTTCCCTCGAACGATATTTAACACTAAAGACGTCTGCAGTTGGCTTAAGGCCCAGCGTCAGCTAGACCCAGAATCGGATAGAATTCCTCGAAAGCAGAAGCGCGATGTGAACGAGATCATGACGGATTTCCATTCTTTCCAGTTTTCTCCTTCAACCTGCGACGGTTATCTAGCTCTTCCTCGGTTTCGTACGCCTAATGGTCTCGTTAGAGCGCGATTCGCGACGGCCGGTGACGAAGCGAGAGCGACTTCGCACACCGGGAATTAGGGACTCTATGCTCCGTGAAATTCGAAATGACGGGCTCGTCCGCTATTCCTCGTCGCCTGTCCCCGCCAAACCGTGAAAACCGCCCCTGCCTCGTTATCAATTATTACGCGCCGACTGGAGGATCGTTCTGTAAATTATTTATGGGCCTTCGAGCGTGACAAAGCCTCCTCGGGATTCGCGTTTCTTTCTGTTACGCTTGCGCACGTGCACTTTCACTTTCATCGACAGCCAAGGACTCGGTTCGCAGTTGGAACTTTCGCGTTTTCATAGTGCTCGAGCAGTGCTTCGCACGCGAACTTTGCGACGTTGGACTTGCAACTGTACCGGGTCGATTCCAGGAACGTCTTTGCTCACTGTACACTTTGCGAAGTGTTACCTGCTGTTATCACGTTTGCTGAACTTGTTGGTTGATTTGCATATAAAGATGTCTCCCATGGATATGTTAATGCGGAATTAAGTTATTCAGGAATTTAGTTTTTGGACCACCTTCGGCCTTGAACTTTGAATTATGCCGTTTCTCGACTATCTACGTTTGTACAGATGGTTGAGAAAGATTCAGTTTAGTATTTGAATGTTTATAGTGTATAGCCTGCACTTTTTATTCTTCCCCCAGAACAAAATTTACTCTTAAAAAGACATTGGACTGTGAGGATTTAAACTTTAGATGGAATGTATAGAATGTCTTCTGTGATTCACACGGAAGTTGTAAATATGCAGAAGCCTCACGCAACGATTCGCGCAAAATTTAATAACCCACTCGAAGGATTAATATTAATTTGCCATGTAATTGATGGAGACAGGCAAGAACACTTTGCTTTTGAACTAAGTGGAATGCGTTTATACAGCGTGGTCAACGCTAAAAACGATGATCGTCGTCTTCGCGGCCACCCAGAAGAAATATTGCACACAGCCGAGGCTCTCCTCTCTTGCAATTTTCCTGTATTAACGACCGCCACGAAGGTTATCCACAAGGCGTACGCCCAACTGGTTAACGTAGGCACAGATCAACGTTAACATACCATGCAACTCGCCTACAAATTTACGGCAACAGTCTCTCGTTCGTTACGCAGCTCCCGTGCGTTATAAAATAAGTCGACGCGAGTGTTTTCATTATGGATAACACGGCACCTTCACCTTTTAGCTCGAACGTACCTCCGCTCTTCCCTCCCCTTGTCGACAAACCGCCCATTTAAGGTTATTAAACAACGCCTGACGAACAAGTCGATCGGCCTCTAAAAAGACATTTTTCCAAAAACCGTAGTCTGCTTCGTTTTACGGTACGCCTATTCCGAGAATAAATTGATTCTGCCTTTCCAGGAGCCTTGAAATTGATTGTCTCCCCACGGTCCAAGACAATTATGAATTCCGTCGATGGTAAATTACATTCTTCTTATCTTTAGAATATATGAAGCTTGATTGAGCGTTTATATCTACACGTTAAATCAATTTCCAGGCAATTCATTTTCAATGCTAGTTCAAACAGGTAGACGGGATTAAGGTCTACGCGCACATATCAGTTCCGCGACGGTTCAGTGCCGTCACTGCCAATGGTCTCTTTGTTTCAATGTCACCAACTGAAATCAACAAGTGCGAGCTGCTCCTTTCCAAAACAGGGAAACGGTATCTTTTTGACCACTCACACTATCGCCACTAAATCGTCGCGGAGCAGCACCTCGACAAAATTAATATTCACCTGTTTATCAAAAACATGTCCTTTTGGTTATAATTTAAGGTCTATTCAGCCTAATGAATTAATTTTTAAATGGCTGCGGTATATTGACTGAACAAAAGTAGCGTAACAATTAGTCTTTTTATTGAAGGATTATACACTTCGCGCATTAATTCCTCAGGGCGAAGTATAATTCTCGCCTAACTTTCCATCTCTTTTCTCCAAACTTCAATTCTGCTCCAAAAAACTGTCCAGAGTATTCCCCATTTTCTTATCTATACATACCCATATACAAATCATCAAAGGATCTGCAGCAGAATAACAGCGTCACCGCGCTTAAAGGGTTGAATGTAGGTGTCCATGGTCAGCAGACAGGAAGAAACAGACACGCGTTGGGAACGTTAGGCGTTCCCTAGGACTGGTTGACGTGGGTGGAGATAGCCGTGTTGCGCTGGTGACGCATAGGAAAGTCGCTCGAGTGTAGAGGGAACGAGCGTAAGACGCGCTCGTGTCTCCTCTCTCGTGGCCGCCGCGTTGGAGTAGGAGGGAAGAGAGGAAAGAGAGGAAAGCCAAGGCATATCTGTCATTCGAACAACGACCAACGCGCGCGAAGGTCCTTGATCGACACCCCGATTCAAATTCAACTTTCATCCACCTTTCGAGCGTTCGTCGCCAAACGTTCTGCCCCGTGTTACGAAACGGCAGGAAAACGTGGCTGGAGTGATGTGATAAGTTGTGAAAGCGATCGCTCGTGACGGGAGCCTTTCTTGCTTCCGCGGAGAACACAATGCCTGGGTATCAGTGGGATATCGAGAATTTGCTTCTGTGTTGCCTTCGAGTGGGTTACTGTACTGTGAGTTTGCGTGAGTTAGGTAAAATTGAGTGGTGGGTGGTCTTCGTTGTTGCCTTTGGGGTTGGTTCGGAGTAGAATCAACGAAGAGGATTCGGTGATAGGTTTTCAGAGTTATTTAGTCTTTGATTGGCTCAGTGTCATCTGTCTGTTGTGATCTTGAAGGAATTGGGCGATCGTGAATGTATATTCTGTTATCATTCTTGGTGTTTATGCAGAGTGTATACGACGATTTATAGCCTTTGTGTTAGATCGAAATGTGTCATCATCCTCTGTTATCGTATCTGTAATTTAGTTACACATTCGGGAGGAAAGTTTAGGAATCAGAAATACATTCGGAAGCAGGAGCATGTTAAGCAGTTTTCATAGTGTTTTTTTTTTAAGTAGAACTGAGTGACAGGCGTGCTTTCTACATAGCCACCGAAATTAGCTGACCGTTTTGAGGGGATTTTTTCAAAGTGCCTATGCGAATGGAACGTGGAGTCCCAAGTGAAATTCAGACACAGTGACTGTGTTAATTAATTCCGGACCAGCCCAATCGGTTATTTGTATTTGGAATCTTTTTTCTTCGGCTCGATTCCCGACGCGGCTAATTCCCACGAATGGCGGCGAGCAACGCCCAAAATGCTGGCGAATTTACGGGACAGTCGCATTTGCTTTTCCAATTTGTTCGACGAGGTTGTTGCTCGTTTTTCCTCCCACCCGGCGCCAGAAGTATCGCCTTGGTCGCTTTGCAATTCGGATTTTCCCGATTTCGCATTCTATTTGCGCGACTCTTGTACCTCCGACCGGTCGCGACGCTAAAAATGCTTTTCCTTTTCCCTTGTCCGCCGAGACGCCGTGGAAAATGAACGCGGCGAATGTGTTCTGTATTTAAATGCCAACTTTCGGCAGCGCACGTGGTAAACCGCGAATGTCCGAAATTCTCTGCGCGTGTTTGGGGACAAAAGATCGTTCAAAAGTTTGCGAACAGGATCAGGCATAATGACGGTGCTTTACTTCGTGCACTTCGACACGAGTGTCTTATTAAACCATATATTTCCTCGAAAATCGGAGCTTTCGAGACGCGAATTCTTTCAAAATGAAATTTCCGAATTCGATATCAGTAGCTGAAGCTAGAAGACATGGAAATTTCCCCTTTAATGGTAACGATAAATGAGGGGAAAATGCCCGTGATCGGAACCGCAGCGTTATTCCCGCGGCAATCGAGCCGTTTAACGTTTTCCCATTCGGCTCCAATCGTTCACGCTTGCGCAACGTGCAATTTCCTTCTTCACACCGGTCACTTGGAATTCCATTCCATCGCGTGGGCAATTCATCATCGTACCAGATCGAGCGTCGAAAATTACTCTTGCCACCGGCGACGCAACAACAATCCCCCGCCAACAAAACGTTATCATCTCCGCTGGAAAATTGCATTACCCGGCGGCTGGCCCGAGAGTCACGGATAATTTCAATTTCCAGCTGCTGTCTCGCTCGATCGCGAATAGCGTCTAGCCTGCAACGGGAAACGAGAACACTTTAAAGATCCCTGAAACTGGTACCGGCGATGTCGCAGCGAACTGTCACAAGAGCCCAGTGAAACGTATCTAGACGTGTCCTCCGGGTATCGCGGAAGCTACCATTACGTCCCCGGCGCGTGCACATTCCACCAGGAGCGGCCTTGATCGTCCAGCGATCCGTTCAGCCGTCGAATGGGACTGGCGTCGAAGAGCCGCAGCAGGTCCACAGGCGACGATAACCGACCTGCTCCGTCAAATATTTGCCCTGTCGAAGTCTCGCGGAGCGGCCACGCGCGCGTGTTTCGCGTGGTGTTGACCCCATAAACAGGCTCTGCATGGCTGCCAACTAAAAATACCCATTCCGGACGAACCAGTTCGCTGGCGGAAAAGAACGCCGAGGGCGCGACGAAGAGGAGATCCCGAAGAAACCAGGGGGTGGAAGGAGGACGAGAGGGAGGGGCTGACGCGCGGGGTGGTCGCGCGCAACTGCAAATAGGAAGACTGGATAGCGCTGGACGCTTAAGGAGGATTTAATGAAACGGCATAAATCGATCAATTAAACGGAGCCGCGTGTGTGTTCGACGCGATTAGTCAGTCGCGTTCGTTGTCGCGCGACGAGATTTACGGCGCAGAGTTGACGGCGACTCGCCTGGCTAGCTGAAAACTCGAACGAATGGTCGATAGAAAGCTGCTGCCGGCTGTAATTGGCTTCTTTGCTCGGCGATTATCCGGCGGTCGTCCGTGTGTCTATGAGTCGCGCCGGATGAACGTTGAGCCGCGAACTTTGGGAACTGTGCACGATGAAAGGGAGTCGGAAGCGTGATCAGTGGGATCAGTGATTGTAGTGATCTTCTTAGCCGAGCATCGAGGAATATGACGAGGAACAGGCAACAGATATTCCCACTGCGTCCCTTCGCCACCCTGGGACGCAGGATCCTCAGGAACAAGCTGTACAGAAGGTACGTCAGGACCGTCACGCTGCTTTCAATTTTATAGAAACTCTCCATTTTCCCCTTTTTTTTCCTCCGATTCATTGTGAACTAAAATCGTATTGGCGCGGTACGATTTCTGCGCTGCACAGGAAGCTACATTTCTCTTCCGCGTAATTGCTCGCGAAGCATCGTCTTCTTGCTCGACCGTCAGTCGTTAAGCTATCCTACATGTGTCGCGATTTTTTGCCGGGCAAATCGGTCTTCGTGGAAAGCCGCGATCACTCGAGGAATCGCGCACGATTTCAGGGCGAATTCTATGTCGACCTTTTAAATCGATTCTGGGTGAACTGCATTCTCGTGTGAAAATGCAGGGTGGCTATTTAGGTGGGTTCTCCTGCGTGAAAAGGTAAGCGGGATATTGTATTAGCAGCTTCTCTGTACACTCTGGTATCTACATACGATATATGCGAGGATCCACGCCGTAATTTAACAGCTGAATCTCTGGGCGGGAGTTCATACATGGAGATCCGTTCGTTGATCGTTGATCTCGCTTTCCGCCCAGCCCATTCAGTGCCGTTTAACGTTTATTGTTTCGCTGGGCCCTTTGGGTTATCTAATTAGCTTGTATTGCGCTTTATTGGATCAATTGGATCAGAGGGATTTGGTATTGCGCCTTGAACGTGAATAGACGCAACGCGGATGTGCAAAAGGTGGATGATAACGCAGGAAATGTGAGGTGGAAATATATCGGGCTGTCTAATGAATGATTGAAGACGCAAACACGATACCTTTCTTAGGGTAAAACCTTAAGACGCGTTCGGGCCGGAGAGTTGGTCGAGTCGCTATAATTCAGTCTCTATATACGCATAAGCGTGTTAAGTTTCAGAACAATTGATTCTTCAGGAGCCAAACAGTTCACTGAATGTATTTTCCGCGAGTCTAGAAGTCTATAGAGTCTGAAATACAGCGACTCGATTAACTCTCCGGCTCGACCGCGTCTCCCGGATTTACTCCACATTTAAAATTCGAAAAAGTGGAATGCACAGAGTACCTACTCAAATTCAGAACTCTGAATTTCTCCAAATTTATCTGAGCCATTCTAAAACCATTCAGATCTCGAATACGCATTCGCGTGACGTATCTGGGAATTCCTGTCCCACTTTCCTTAAAGTCTGCGTAATATATAAAATATGCTATGTGTCTTTGAGAGGCAAAATACTTGCAAGTAACCGATTAACTAAACCCGCAGATGAATAAACGTCAGTTTGTCCCGTCCGTAAAGCTGCGTGGACATTAAAAAAATGTGGAGTCCGATGGCTGGCACCTACCTGTCACCGGTGAAATGGCAACGTAATTGTGACTGACGATCGAGCCGGTTCAGAAGGGAGATCCGAAATGGTGAATGGTAGCGGCCGAATGCGAGAAAAAGCAACGAAGAGAAAACGAGAGGATGCAAATTACAGTTGCGTGCGGTCGACCACGGCTATTAAACGTTAGCGCCAGCGACATTTCGTCTAATTCTGCTCGATAGCTGTGGAAAATGGCCGGACCGTCGCGGAGGAAATCCACAAAGAGGGAAACGCGGAAATGCAGAATTTTGGGGATCGGGCGGTGGTTGAATTGCAATTTATTTTTATCCTTTAGTAATTCCGACGGTATCGCTAAAAGGGGATGAAGATCTTTGCTCCAGAAACAGTATTTCCGTTCGAATCGGGGATCCCGCCTCGAAGTTTACGCTTTCTATTGGAATCGAGGATTAGTTGACCTAGGTCAGCCACAAAGATTTCGCTGTAGGTCGAGGAAGGGACGAGGTGGAAGAAAGGGGAGGAAGATGTGGGAACACGGCCCCTAATCTGGTTTAAGGTCATGGTCGTGATTTTATGGGATTCGAGACACCGTTCCGGATCGACAGACCCGGTACTTACGACATCGATGACCATGAAAGGGAGCCTTTTATTCCGGAGTCCTTGGACCGGAAAATTCCTGTATTCACGAGCTCCTGATCGTAAAATATTCCGCCTCGATTCGAGATTACCCTCCCCGAGCAGAGCGAAAAATTGTACAGTTTTCAATGCTTCTATGGCTTATGCAATTTTAATAGAACGATTCAGAAAATGGTTAAGTAGGAACCCAAAATTAAATCGAGTGAACAGTGGGAACAAATGTGGGAAGGAACATACATTCTCGTTTTGTTTAAGGAATGCATCTGATTGTGGGAAATTCAAAGGAAAACGACGCACAGACTAAATCTCACGTTAATCGAAAAATGGCTTCAGGGCTGTGTTTCTAAATAAAGGCTTGAACGAGGGATAGATAAGGGAGGATTTTGATTGCGATTTGGGAAGTCCTATTTTCATCAATGATTCAACACGAATAAAACAAGACATTTACCTATGTCTAAATTCTCTTTCTTCCTTTTGCATCCGTCACTTTCTTACTTCTTCCATTTCCCATTATATATTTCTTGCATGAAGCACGTCTCTCTTTTTGGTTACCTTTTATTACTATCATTTTTCCTTCACTCGCCTGACTATGATAGTCACTTGGATTTTTTAATTTCTCCAACGGGTCTCAGAAATATGCAAAACCAAGTTGAGAATATTCACTCCTGCGTTGACTGGACTAACTTGATTCAATTCCAATTAGAGATAACAAAACCATTTCCCGTGTATTCTAATTGTCATGTTTTCTACCCACGTTTCGTAAAAAGATTGATGCGCCAACCGATACTTCTTTTTGCGCCGGCTTTTTTAAATTTGTTCCACGTGTTTCCGTGTATCTTTTTTCCATCCGTGCCCAAAGTTTTTAATTAAACCTGCCGTTGACGCTCGCAAATATTGTTTCGTTCATTTCGTTCGATATTACTTTTCTGTTCCGTTGCTCCTGCAACATTTATTGTTTTCTTTGATTTAATGAAAGCTCCTCCCGAAATCCCAACCTCAGCCGTCAATTATCATTCTGCATTGCCACCGTTTCTGTTCCTCGCAAAAAGCCACAGTTTCATTAATATTGTATTACCGAGAGTTTGCAATTAAAAGAACAATACGTCTGCTTCTGACTTTCGTGACGAATAAAATAATGCACGCACAGGCGCCCACGATTCCTGTCGACAGCCTAGAAAATAGCAATCGGCAAAGTGTTACTATCTCGAACATTAAGCGACACACCCTGTAATCCTATTAAAGTCTCCTAACTGGCACGGAACTCGAATTTTCGGGTCTATTTCCATCTCTTGCCTGGCAGACGTTTCCCACAGTTTGTCGCTCTAAACGCGATTGAATTATTCCTCTAACACACGGTACCCTTGAAAAACGAACTACACAACAATCTACAATATTAAACTCGTGTGTAATTCTAACCCCGTTGAAGCCCCCACGCAACATTCAGTAACCCCAGTATCTGAGACTGCCTCAGCCATTAATCCTGTCTTCTCGCCCACCTAAATAGTATAAATGCCACCAGAACTTCACCAAACAAAGGAAGAGAGCCGAAGAAATTATTTCCAAGCAAGAGACGCCTACGACCTTTCAGCGCCACCTTTCCGTCCACCGCGTTTGAAGCAGAGGTCGCATGTTCCCGAGTATAACTCGCTCCACGTGCTCCATCAGGAACAAGGTCAAGAGCCGTCCGCAATTAGCGAAAGGCTTCGCCGGAAGTGGACGGCGTCACGCGTCGCGCCCGGTGTCTATTCCGGTGTCCAGGATGTCGGCCGTGTGTATACGTGGTTTTTCGTCGCCCCGGCTCGACGCGAGCCGCCCCGTTAATTGCGTTTCGGTGTTTGACAAACAGAGGGGGATCCAGGCGAGAGAAAGGAGCGCTACGTGGAATCGGAAGTCGAGGAACAACTCGGCTCGTGAAGGGAGGAGGTGCTCAAGGACGCGGACAGGCGTCCTTAATAAAGAGCAGGGTCGAACGGCACTCCTCGTGGCCGTGACTTCCGCGCATCGCGTTATTCCAACCTTTTTGGGTCAAGTCCAGCTTGATTAAAGTTCCGTCAACTGTCGGCGCTATCAGTCGCGGAACGGGGCGGGATTGGCGCGTTTTAATTAAAGGAGCACACAAACGGCCGCTATAACGTAATTCAGAAGGGACGACGTTTGTAAAATGGCCCGTTTCATTCGCTTAATGGAATGACAAGTTTGTTTGTCCTCGTAATTTTCGTTTGCCGACGGAGAAAGCGAGATAGAACTTCCAGCCGGCTGCCGTTTGACGGCAGTTTTAATTTCTGGCTGGAAGCGCGCACAGACGCAACTGCAGGTGTCGCTGATCCGCTGGATTTCCTGGCTTCAAACGGCAGATCTGTCTGGACGCCGGGGGGATCGTTTAATTTTCCTGAAGATCCTGCGTGGTATTTTATAACGATGTTTCTCCAGGAATTATCTGATTAAAGGTCTCTTTCGAAGTATCTCGAGCGACAAAAGGTGACGTTCTTGCGCTTGGGATGTGAAGTCACTCAATTTTCTATTGCTCCACGAATTATGGAAAACTCTGTATTGATCTGCGATTCCCTGACCAGATTTGAGATAGATCGGGAAAGTGGTCAGCTGAAGTTTCCCGTGAATTTTATCTTTGGGGAAGCTTCAGTCAGTTTACTTAATATCACGAGTTCTCGAGACTGGTGTTTAAGGTACAATTTTAAAATTCCACCAAAGACCTTAAATTTCACGCGAAGCCAAACACGTTAATACACTTGCCAGCGATAGTAAAACACTACAATCTACATAGTTAAACCGCCAGAACCACCGTGTATTTTATAAATGCTCAAGCTCAACTGTTTACGTTACGGAATATGAAGCTTCCGCGGGCAGCTGCGCATTTCAAAATCAATAATACACTTTCGACTACGAAACGCCGCGTATCCAGGAGTCCCGGTCGGCGGAAAATATTTCGCGGTGGGTCCGGGGACAGGGGTTGCGAGGTGGCGTTGTGGGTGAAATACGTGGACGCGAGTGGGCTGGGGTTGTGTGCAAGTAGGTCAATCGAAGCAGCGATACGTTCCAGTGAAATTTCCATTCTCGCAAGACTGGCTACGATTACGCTCGCCGCTGCAATTAACTGACATCCACGCCCGTCCGATTCCGACACACGTTCATCCGAAGGTCTCCATTACAGCGGAAGAGCACGATCGTGTATAAAGTTGCTCTCCCGCAATGTCGGTCGTGTGTGTTTCTACCTAGCGGCAGTGAAATTTAGGCAGTGGGACAAGCATAGAGGGATGAATTCTGGCTGCGAATATTGATATTTGTAACTACACGAAGGAAAACCAAGAGAGTCAATCTCCCTTCGCTAATACGCTACCGGCAAACCTACGTGAGTAGTATCCATCGTGCCCCTCGTCGAATATCCCGCAGGGACACCGTAAAATCGAAAGTAATAGACCACTTGCAGGTCACTCTCAAAGTTACCCCAAACTCGCCCCCGATTTCCTTGGCAATAGGCAGCGGTCCAAGAGAAAGAGAAACGAATCTGAAAGCTGGCACTGTTACGGTCCAGCAGGGCGGAGGTAATGAAAGTATGCAACAGTTAAAATGGGAGCCGCAATGAAAAGGGAATCAGAATGGAAAGTGATCGATCGCTGGCAGGCTACCCTTAAAGTTTCAGCTGTTTGCCCTCATTTCCGGGGTAGGAGATACGAATCTAGGTAGCGAGGAGTGGGTGGTGGATCGAGGATGTAAGGTGGTGGAGGCAGGAAGGTAGTGGAAGCTTGCGAGAGTCAGCTTATTTCTATCGATCTGCGATAGCCCGCGGGGGCCGCCTCGGCGGCGCGGACGCGTCGCGTCGCGGCGCATGGCGACACGGTGGCCACCTATGCGCCCTTTAATCCGTCGCGACGCCCTCGACGTCGGGACGTGCTCGAGACGGAGCTACCTTTTGCGTCCCCTCGCGAATACGTCGTGTCGACTATCCACTACCCATCGTCCAAGTACCTTCTCGTATTCCAATTCGTTGCGCAGCGGCTCCGAATCTGAATCCGGGCACCGCGGTCCCCACGGTGTTGCGTCACTGCTGGAGAACAGGTGCGTGACACCCGCGGGCACGCATCAGCGTGGCGTGCGTCGCGACGCGATGCGCGCAGGACCTTGAAACGCGTGTGCTGCGTGCCCCTTAATCGTCGATCGATCGCGGTACTTCTGGGCGATCGTGCTGGATCAGTGGAGCGGTGATCGTTTCGGAAAGTGATCGAGGTGAGCGACGTCACTTGGGACGACTGTGCGACCGTGGTTCCGTTTCCTTACAATTTCTACGCTAGTTGTTACTGCTTTGATTTCACTGCGCGTTAGGTGTAAAGGGGAGGAAACCTACCTTTCCTTGACTAGATCAGAGGAATACTGGTTTCTGGATTTAGGGTGGTGTTTAGTAAACAGTCTATCAAGTGAACCACTGCGAAGGGAGTACAGTTTCATAAGAAGATCCCTGAATTCGCCAGAATGGATCAGTGGTGTTAAGATGACAGATAAAGCTCAGCATTAACGGTGCTTATAGGAAGGCAAGCTTGAAACCGCACAGTAAGACTCTCGGAAGTGCATGGATCTCGATGGCCAGATTCGACTTGAAAGGACATTGGGAACGTCAGGGGGGAATTGATCGCGTTCGAGGTAGAATCTCACGTCGCACTGTCAAGTTGAAAGTTGTGCGATTCCCTTGACCCACTAACATTCTCTGGACCGAGTCCAGCCGCCGCGCGAGTGATTAATGGAAATTGGCCGGTCTGCGTGATTAATGGGCTGCGATAGTGTGGCCGGTGAAAAAAATCGCCGTGACTGGTGGAAGGGTCGGAAGAACGAGTGCACCGGAGAAAGCGGCCCGCGCATCTAGGATTTATTGCGGAGTGTCCACTGACGAACCAAACAGCATTCGCTTCTTCTGGTCTATGATCACTAAACGAGGATTCTTCCAGACCCGCGCAACGGAATTGCGTCGTCTCTTTTCGGCTGCGACCGAGTCCTCTTGACCCAGTGACATTTCCGTTCCAAGCCCGCGGGTGCGTTACGTCACTGCGGAACAGTGACGAACAGGTGCGTAAAACGTGCACGCATCCACGGCGCAGTTTCGCGGCGCAGTGCGCAGGTTCGTTTTAATCAGTAGGAACCAGCGTGCGACCAGTCACGTCTCCATTTGCGAAAACGCGCCTGCTTCTGTTTCTTGGTGGTTTTGGAGAAGACGCAGGTACCTTGCTGTCATTAAATCTCTAGAGAGATTGACGCTGAGACTTTTCAAGAACAGACTTGAAAAGTCTATGAAACACTGATGGAAACTGGGAGGAGAGATGCATGAAGTTGAGCTACATATGATCCAGAAAATACTCTTCAAAGATTCCAAGTTATCAGTTGGGAGAGGGCGATGCAAAGATATTGATCGATTGCGTAGCTTCGTATAATCTTCAGCTTCATCTTGGTCCGCTTCGTTGAAAAGATGGATCTCATTAATATTCGAGAAATATTTCAACATTCGCTCAATGTTTAACGGAAACGTCGTCATTTAGAACATGTGCTATCTGAGGGTAGCCCATGTGTAACTCGGTGCAACGAAATGAAGTCATTCATAAATTCCCTGGTGATACCCACCACCCTCGTGGGCAGTCAATTAACCATGAAATCGTGTCTCCCATTACCATCGTTATAAATATTTCATGATCCGGATCGGACGTCGGGTCCTCGACCGTGACTGTGATCACTGGATTCATGCAGGCCTCAAACGAAATGTTGCTGGGAGGTTGCGTGCAATTAGGGAGCTACGTTCTTGACGATTCGGGGGAATGAACCTAACATGGGGGATCAAAGAAAGCCTCCGCACTTAATGCAGTAATATAATACTTTTACTGGATGCATATTTCATATAACCGGATGGACATCTGACAGAATCCTCTAAAGCTCCTCCATTGATATCATTTAAATACTACGCAACAGCACATTTTGTAAATAAACGAAGATGTGAATGAAGCCTGCTAGCGAGATTGGCTTCCCTTTTGATCGTGTCTTTCAGGGTTTTATAACTTCACGTTACAATATTGTGCATAACGCGAAGTATTGACATTTTGCGCTTACCTGTAGCACTGTCTAAATATAGCCGTTCTATTGAACAATCGTTAACGAGTGGCAGCCATGCTCACTGCCTGTTTCTTTTTCTTTATTGGCTCGTTTTTCCTAGAATACCGATCACTGCTGGTCGAGATGGAACCACTTTAACAGTAATTAAATGGTTAACTTCAAGCTTGAAATTACATTAGAAGTGAAATTTGGAAGAAATTTGGAACAAAATCCTTCGCTTGAAAATAGGAACGTATGTATTTTTAATTGAGGACCTTGCAGTCAGAGTGGCGAAATTCCATTTGCGACAGTTTTTGAGTCGTGACGTGTTGTGTACGTAAAAAAATCTACATTCTTTGATGCAGCTTTGAGGCAAATGCGATAATAAATGAGCGATTTGAAAAATACGCCAAAAATAGAAATAAAAACTAATCAACTCAATAACAACTAGGAACTTATTGCCTGAAAATATTTATTTTCCAATTACTGTTCTCTATTCAATGTTACGTCAAAGCAATAATTATATAAACAGTTTTTTCTAATTTGCTCGAAATTAGTAAAGATGGAGCTGCACCCCTGTCGCTGCAAGGTCCTGAATTACAAATACGTTGCTTGAATCGATCCCCAGCGCACGAGTATCGAGCACGTCCAGGCGCGGCTGAATAAAATTTCGCAACGAGAAACTCTGCAACGATCTCCGCCGTTCAAGTGACGTTTGTAAGCCTGCAAATTTACCGTAAATTCGGCAACCCCGGGAGCAGAGAGGCTCATCCCTCGGGTTATCTGCCGTGTGCATTACGACGTGGCCTTAATGGAGCTCTGGAAACGCAGCTGCACCGGTCTACCACTAATTTGAGGTCTTTGTTAACGCAAGCGAGAAGCGCCCATGCGTTGAGTGGCTCCTTTCAAATGAAAATCGGCCTTTCCGTGGGGGATGAAACCCTCTCCCGGCTGAGGAAGACGGGGTGGCTGTGGATGTAGGTTTCGATGAGAAGTTCAACTGGTCGTGCACGCGGTCGAACCACCCTCCTAAGCGATGAACCATTTTGAATGGGGCACGAGCTCCCGCGAAACTCTTAATTAACACGCTCAACTTTTTCGCTCTGCCCCTTCGCTGTACCTCTTGCTCTTCAGTTTCGCGAAAATCCGCCGGCCGTTGAAATTCCGAAACGCAATTTAATTAAGGACGCGATGGATTTATTAATCCTACCATACTTTTCCTTAAAAAAAATCTAGTAGGTACATACGAGCCTCTACAACCCGGAAAATCCTTGCCGCAGTTCACGAACACCTACGAAGATCGTTTCGTAATCGCAGATATCATCACTAATATTATCAGGATTTATGTAAGTCTCGCGGGTCGCTGACGAACAACTTTCAGGTATTCACGAGATATTCGAAGCTTGGCTCGAGTATACGTGGCAGCGTCAGAACGCCCCGAAATGGAATTTACTTGAGCGTGGCTCGCCTCTAAGCAGCAACTTCGTCGCGAGGCTGGCACGGAGGTGCTGAAGACGACACATGTTCTTGGCAGAGCTCGTCATTTTCACGAGTCCTTGGATTACGCGGCACGTTGCCGCGGAAGATACCCGGGGCACTCGCGTAGGCAATCTCAAATGGTCGAATTTCAATGAGGGGCTTTAATTAACGAGGTAATCTCAGCGGCGTGCGCCTACTGTGACGACGCCTCGCCCGTATTCTGTCGTGCTCGAGGACATGCTGCACGTCGAGTGATATTTGCAGAGAACTCCTGCTCCCTCGGAGAAAGCTCGACGGCGCAGCTCCCCGATATCTAGGCGCCTGTTATCTCCTCCGTGATTGACGTAGCTAGGGACGATTCGAAACGGGCATTGAAATCGCGCGCTTAATCCCTGGAATCTTTATTTTACATTCTATTTAATGAATTTCAACGGCGATAGACACTTCGCGTTAATCCTAATATTTGCCACTTCAAAGCGAACGGCTGTTGAATTCGGACGACGGCGCTTTCATCGGCGAAATTACTCTCGCTTCGGAGGCGCGCGGTATCGAAGAACGACTTTTCCTGTCAAAGTTGTTAAAATCACGCCGCTCGGGTAGGTACATGCACCGCGTCGGTAGGAAAACGAGGTTCCGTTCGCAAATTATTTCGTGTTTGCCCGTCAACGCGGGGGAATTGTATCTCGTGACAGAGTGATGCCCACGGGAACTCGATCCTGCTACTTCGTGATTAACCTGCCAGAGCTTTCGGAGTTTCGCCTGGAAGGAATTTCGTGTTCCTCCTATTCGCCGCGCGCGGCTATACTTTTCAGCGCACCGAGCTCGTAACAGGGGCGAATTCGTAGTTAAGCGAACGATTCTCGCACGCTCAAGGCGGACGAAAAATATTTAATTGCCAGTGGCTCCGAAGCCTCGACCGCCGAGAGCGGCGCCTCAAAAGTTATTTTAGGCGCGCGAGCCTTGTCTTTTCCGGCGCAGTGAGTTTAATTAAAGCACCGCGTGAAGTGGAAGAATTAATGACCGGCGACATAGTTGAAAAGCTCGATACTGCCGTAAGTCACTAATGAAAAAACTTTATCCCCTCCGGGGAAGAAACGGGACAACGGGTGGCAAGAATCACTTTGCGTTTTTTGTTCCCTGTTGAAGAGGAATCTGGTTCCTTTGGTCGAGATTGCGAGCTGCTTGACAATGAGTAGGTAATGTCCACGGGGTGGAATTGTTAATACGATTCGATGCTCGTTTCACTCGACTCTTCGACGAAACCGCGTCTCGAACGTGAATTCGGCGCGGGAGGGCCCAATATCGAAAATTGCGCATCCATTTCATTTGTGCGGGTTTGTTGTGTAAAAGCTCTTGTTCGGAACAGAGCTTCCGGAGCTCGCTATTTTGGCGATTGTTCGTTCGATCAAAAAGCTCCACACTCGTCGAATTGCATACAGAAATCTGTCGTGCTCCGTTTTTGTTTGGCGAGTGGAGTCTCTCAGCGGGTCGGCTATTTCGGTGACCTTTAAGAGGATGATGAAATGTAATATTTGAGGAATGTTTCACTGCAGTTAAACTGATTTTATTTAAATCCTCAAACCCGCCTCATTTCCCCGCGGTAGGAATCTCTTGAACCTTCGTCGACTTGCTTATACAGCAGTCGAAATGGAAAAATAAGGATTACGGTCAAAGTGATCGTAATAAATTACAGCTGCTGTTAAGAAATGTGAAATTGTTCATGCTTCTTGTGGCCGTGTTAATCAGGTAGCGCCGTTCTTTTCTTTTCCAGAGAGGTACGCACAGTCGTGCTCAACAAAGGCGCCTCCAGCCTGGGTTTCAACATCGTCGGTGGCGAAGATGGCGAGGGGATTTTCATTTCCTTCATCCTAGCCGGCGGCCCGGCCGATCTCAGCGGCGAGTTACGCCGCGGCGACCAGATACTCAGTGTCAATGGCATTAATCTACGGACAGCCACTCATGAAGAGGCCGCCGCGGCCCTTAAGGTAATCGGGACAATCGTCTTACCACTAATTTCGCGGCACCTGCATCGTATCATCTGCTCCGCTCGAAGAACTTTGAAATGGAACCCTACTGGGTCTTTTCTGTCCAGGGTACCGGCCAGACAGTGACAATCGTGGTGCAGTACAAGCCCGAAGACTACAACAGATTCGAGGCCAAGATCCATGATCTTAAACAACAGATCTCGCAGCAGAATATGATGACAGGCACCCTCATGAGGACCTCGCAGAAGAAATCACTTTACGTCAGGTAAACTATCCTTGTTGTACATTCTGTTCTACGGGAGAATTTGTACATGGTAACTGGGCACGCGAGGAAACGGGAGTGATTGGCTAATAAGGAGTGCGTTAATTAAGAAACCGAGAAAGCGCGATAACTTTAAGGGCTGATTTCATCCCTTCGGAGGGAATTAAGGGAATGTTCCGGTCTCGAGCCCATAAAAATAGACGATCTTTAGGAATTAATTGAAGGAATCCTACCACAGATAATTTAATGGAACTTTCTGCATTGTATTAAGATTATCTTGAACTATAGAAATATACTTTTTCTCCGTAATTAATCATTGCAAATGGCACTGGGGATTCATTGAAGTGGAGGCGTAAAAAAACTCATACAAAACGGGGGACTTGTAGCACTTAAACCATTGGTTTGAAATAAGAAATAATGTCAGATAATTAAAGAGTATGCAATTTTCTAGTGGGCATAGTTCTAAAAATTACAAAAATGACATTTTTTGACAAGACAAGGACACTTGGAATTAGAAATCACTTTTTCTCAGTGTTTCATCCGTTCAATAAATTTTCAATTTTTTTAAAATGTTAGAGATTTTTACGTTGCACAGATGTATATGCTACAAAATAAAAAAAATTTCAATCGAATCGGATAACAACTTTTCGTGATATTTGTGCCACCGCTTTGAAGAACATTGTTTCGAGCAAAACGCGTTTAATGTTTTCCGTGAGCTCCGAGTGACCGAGTTTTACCCACGCATTCGCCGCTACTCAAATGCCTATAACTTCTGGAAATTTTAATTTCAGAATATCCTTTTTAAAACGTAAATATTCTTAAAAGGTTAAATATTCGAAAATTTAAATAATGAATTGATTTTTAGATATTTTTAGAGCAGAACATCCCCTTAACACAAAAAATGGCCCCTTGCTTACTCCGCTATGCTCTACATTAACGCGAAGTTTTATTAAAATCAGAATTTTCGGGTTGGGAGTGTGCCCGCGTGAGCTACAATTCTATCAGTTTCTATCAGCTTCAAGGGCAGTGAGAAGAATGTTGGACAGCCGATGAAAGACAATCCGTCGTTACGTTTTGCAGAGCGTTGTTCGACTACGACCCTACGAAGGACGACGGGCTGCCGAGCCGCGGTTTGGCATTCCGTTACGGCGAAATCTTACACGTGACGAACGCTAGCGACGATGAATGGTGGCAAGCAAGAAGAGTCACTCCTCAGGGGGAGGAAGAGGGTCTTGGGATAATACCGTCTCGTAGACGATGGGAACGGAAGCAACGTGCCAGGGATCGTTCGGTCAAGTTCCAAGGTCACATGCCAGTCATCCTCGACAAGGTAAGCGGCAGATATCGATCAGATGACCGCTAAATGAGAAAGAATCTCCTGCGTCACACCGATTGCCAGGTTCTGTCAGGTAAAAGACGAGCTTACGCGAAGACCAAACGTAGATATGCTTTCTTGTATCAGAATGTCATTATCCAACGCAAGATTAATGTTTTTAGAGAATTAGAAGAACCCGTGGCGCACCCAGAGGGGGGCCAAGGGGTCCTGGCACCCCCAAAGAAGGGGCTTTGTAAAAAGAAAAGAACACTGGATTCCATGCCTTAAATAAATTTTTATAATCACTTAATGAATTTTATCGAATTTGTATTAAAAATATTTGTATCCAGTCAACTCGGCTCCCCCAAGATTAAATCCTGAGTGCGCCACTGGGAAGAATGGATTACTATCGAGCGACTCGACGAATAATAATTCTAAGATGAATATTACCCTCCCTCTAGCTACTCAGACGTGAAGATTTTAAGCTTGTTTCTTGTACAGTAATTGTTCACCTAGCATATAATCGATTACAGCAATCGACGCTGGACAGGAAAAAGAAGAACTTTTCGTTCAGCAGAAAGTTCCCGTTCATGAAGAGCAAGGACGACAAATCGGAGGACGGTTCGGATCAGGAACGTGAGTGTCCTCATATAATCCTATGAAATTGTATCCTGCACGTTCTGTGCATGTTCAGACCCATATCTATATTGTGGTATTTTACGTGGTATTTTTTTTTCTCTCTTTTTAATCTCGTCGTATCCCTCAGTCACTATACGTGTATCTAGACAGCCGTGTGTTTGTATAAAATGAAATGAATTGCAAGTTCCCCGTGTATCGAGCCAACGACCTCGCCCAGGCATCTTTGCCACCGAGCGATCCCGTGTGATTAGAGATTGGTAAAACCCTTGTGGCAGTTTCAATTGTTTTCGTTTATTTTTGCTCCCCTATGTGTGCCCGTTTAAAATTGCATTCGCTCTTTCTTGTTAATCGATGTGAACGTAGAGACTTCGCTGGTCACGTCTAAAGGCGACTTTGGTAAGGGCCGTTACCGGTAGTAGATGTAGAGGCGTCGCTCTCCCCGATCGAGGGGGAGACACCTAATAGAGAAATGAGAACGACGTTACTTGTTGTCCTGCGTCTGTCCCATTTAGCGGTGTGTTTGTCCGGCAAATTAAGATCGCTTAGATATTCGGTGACAGGCACGACGACACGCCCAACTTCCGGTTCAGCTTTTCTGTCTTTTTTTTTACAAAATGTGAAAACGTGATATGTGTTTTGTTTTTGCCTGCTTGTGTAGGGTCGCCCACGACACCCGAGAACGAAAACGATCCCACGCGTAAGTATTCCACGTTAGTCAAGAGAAAGAAACCAGACACACGATCGCATACACACGAAGAAACGCACACGTAAACACGCGTAAACACGCGGGCGCGCGCCATACATCTCTATCTCCATTAAAACCAGTGAAGACGAAAGAATGAAGAGATCGCGAAAAGGGACGGGAGCGTTATTAACGGACTCCCCCATGTTCGAACGTCACACATCTCGAGGGGCCTTCTTTCTTCCGTGCATTCTTCTCTGCTTGCGTCCATGGCACGCTGCAACTCTCATCCCTGCACCATGAATTATCGCATCATGCCGTTTGCCTGCCGTTCACTAGCACACACATTAGCGATTCAAGCTAGCTGCAACACCTCCACCCTCGCATCCTATAACAGGCTAAAACCTTTCGATGGATGATCGTAGATGTAGTAAATTCCCTCCCGAATGCTTTAGTAGAGATATACAGTACGTGTAGTTCATGGCGGAGGAAAGTTTCGATGTTGCTCGGTTTACGTTACTTACGGTACACGAACAGATTCACGGTCTGACGAAAGTTGCGGCGGTAAACGGTGTTCGTTGAACCCCTCGATGGTCGAACAATTTGCAAGTTCCTTCTTTACTTAATGTTACGCTAAACGCTCCTCTGCGGAGCTATTGCTGAACGGCGTCCAAGAGAATGTCCATTTGCAGGAGGGGGCAAAGTAGTAAAATTGTTCCCGGAGTTTCGCCCTAAGGTGCCACCTTTCGTCGATCGTGAACGTGGAAAATTTAGAACAGTTGGCACGTTGGCTACTCGAGGAAACAGGACATAATGACAAATAGGAGTTACTGAAATTCTTCTATTTCCGAAGAGAGCCTTAAAGGAAGAAGAAGAAGGGTTATGGAACGCCTGAAATACCCCATTTTTATGTAATACATTGAAGAAAGTGTTATTAATTAAGATATTAAAGGATCAGTAGGGTAGATGTACCAGTAAATGAACACGTACCAGTGAATGGACATTTTATATTAAAAGGAGTAAAATAAGTTATTAAAATAAGCAACTAATTAATTAGAGACTTCTTTTAATTTCTTGTTTCGTATCCAAACAATTTTTGCAGCACGTGAAATCAATCGCGCTGCAAACATAATTTTATAAAAGTGTTCATTCATTAGTCTCAAGTGTTCACTTATTGGTGCGTTTACCCTATTTATCATCGTTGAGGAAGTCGAAGCTCCTTCGAAAAATTCCATCTCTCGACTTTCCACGGTCTTGGGTATTCCTAAAGCCCTGCTCTTTCGTCCCAGCATCGAAAACTAGAATAGTTCAATTCTTCGGCAGAGAAGTTTACAAATGTTACGAGTTATCACTGGCGATCAACACGACATCGCTGATTGGCGATCTCCGCAGCAGTCAACGTGTCAACGTTCTACAAATTACAGAATCCATTATCCTTGAACAACGATATTCGGTTAGACGCGTTGAATAGCGAGCGATCAATTACGAAAATGACGCGAATAACGTGAGACGAAAGCCGCGTAGCTCGTAGCAAAGAAATATAGTGCGAAACTCTGCGAGTTATCGTGACGTACGGTCGAGAAATCGCGTTAGCCTCGACGATAGAAGGGGGGTGTTCGTGCTTTCAAGCTTTACTTAATCCTAGCAATTATTAACGGCCGCTTATTAGTACGCAACGTATACTGAAATATTGAACTTGTTATGTTTTAGCATTCATGCTGTGCTACACCCAGGACGACACTAACACCGAAGGTAATCACGTCTCTCTCTCTCTCTCTCTCTCTCTCTCTCTCTCTCTCTCTCTCTCTCACAGTTCGCATTTTCATTCTTTTCCGTCTCTCACAGCCTCTCTATTCGTATCTTCTCTCTGTCTGCCCTCCATTCCAGTCATCCACCATTATGCATTCCGTCCCTCCTCCACACCCACGACGTTTCATCTCGGTCGCATCAATTAACAAAGCACACGTTCATTACTGCGATATAATGATCCGAGAGCGGGACGAATGCATTGTTGGGCACGTCCTTTTGTCGTGGCGCGTTGTCACTTTTGAACAGGCCCCGTAGCTTTCGACGGTGTTCCCGATTAACGAGCCTAGGAAGTCTTAAGAAGAAATCCCTGCCGAGAACCAGCGAGTCGATGCAACTTCGAAATTCTTCAATTTTGGTTTTACACTGGGGAAAGCTAGTTACGGTGCTAAATACATGTGCCAGGGGTCAGGGAACTATTTTTTAATTCGTGCATTTTTTCATTGATAATACATTTTCTTTTTTTTTCCTCTACATTCTGGCTCGGTGGCCTGTTTCCAAGGTACTTGCTCGTAAACTTGAAAGTTCGTGGGGTACTGAACGTGGCAATGAAATATGATACATGTATTTTTTTGTCCTATAAGTTTATTTATTTGTGCGTATCCATTATATGAGGTTGGTGCATATGAAATTGACGTTTCGCGCAGGGAAGTTTGAATACAAATATTTCTCGCTCTTTTATTTTATCCATTGTACTTTGTTAAGTCTCTGTGATATTTCTCGAGTGGTGGGCCAACTTTCACGCTATGCACGATCGGCAATTTTATACGCACCAACCCAAAACATGTCGTAACTAAGGTCGGGGCCAGATATATTGGCCGGTGAGTTTCGTGAGGGGTATTCTCCCACCATACCGCTTGCCTGCCTCGGTGCTCCTTTTGTCAACGTTTTCTGACTCGCTCTTGTTCCATCTCACTCTCGCAGAACAAGAGTGAACCAGAAATGGTGGGAATAGCGCCAAGCTTTTAACGTGTAGGCCCAACCGAGTTCTTAGCGTGGAAATACATACGTCAGAATAGGTGTACATTGGGTCCGAAAAAATTAAGGAGTTTTATTGATCAGAAGATTGATTCTTTCTCGATAGCTTCTCGTATTGGTTTACGTACAGCTTCGTGACGCACACAACTATTACGCTAAGGATGGTTCATGGGGCCTTGCAACTCCAACTGACAAATCCACGATCGTCAAATGGCGGTGGTTGATTTCTCCTCGATCGCTGATTGCGAAAGCAAACTCACCGGCCAATATATCTGGCCCCGACCACTCGTAACACCTACAGGAATGGGTTTGTAAGTGTACACAGACCGCGACAGAAAACGCGTCGGCCAACAAAACATTTTACGGTTCGAAGTGAAGTCCTGCAGCTTCCATTAAAAAAGAATCACGCTCGCTCGACTCTTCGACACTAATGTCCGTTTTATCATTCAAACTGACTTAATCCTCAAACGATCGTTCATTTCTCGTCGCCTCTTTTCATTCGCCCGCGCTTCTTCCATCTGTCGTTCTATTTACAAACGAAGAATCTGTCTTGCGCCGCAGGGAGTAGAGAAATTTTGTATCGCGTTGAACTGCCTTATATGGAGGAACTGACGTTAGTTTATCTGGAAAAGGAGGATGAGAAAATTGACGACCCTTGTAAGTGAAATTGAAAGGAGTCAGTGTGTGAGCAGGAGTGAGCAGCAGATATCAATTAGGACCTGACTAACACATAATCGAACGTAACTTCGATCGAAACCCTCTAATCGTCGTTTTTGCTGTGCCTTGGTATCTTTTTTTTTTATTTTTATTAATTTCATCGCCCTCATCCCGATCCACGAGCACTAACAGTTACGCCCGAAACGCTTCGTGCATTTAAGACAGTCGCGACGTTGCTTTGTCTGTCCGTTGCTGTCTGTTGTTGTCTGTCGTTTGGTTTCTTTATACACTAATCACCCTCGCGTAGAGCCCGAATGAGACTTACAGATACGCTGCGTAGATGACGAGAAACTTTGTCGCTTCGTGTTCCCCTTGAAAGGGGGATGGTACCTTGGCCACTCGCAGGAAGTAGATTATTGCAACTGCGAGTGGTAAAATTAAGGGAAGAAATCAAGTGGTCAGTCGTGATAACACGCCGTTGGAGCAAAGTATTCTATTAGATTTAATTGTACTGTCCAATCGCTAATTGCTAAAAGATGTATACGATTACGGAGAATCCCACTTGAAGTTTCAAAACACTTGTTAGCAATTGGAAGCGACGTTTAGACGACAGTGCCACTAGTATAACGTACTACGTAGCGGCGTCGAGTATCGATTACATAAGCCAACCCCTTCCGGCTCCGAGTATTAGCATAGTCCCCGCACAGTAACGCCACATCGACTTTGATACTCTTCGATCGCCCAAGTTCTAGACTCTAGGGAGCTTACCCTTCTCTCCATCCCTGCTTCGATCCCCAAAATGCCACAGCATGGATCATGGCACGTCCCAAACGAGCAAGAACTCGATAACCCTGACGCGTTCCCGTGTGCATCTCTTAACCAAATACCACTGCCCGCTCGGTTCGAGTTGCGGTTGCGGATGCAGTTGATCGAGTACGCTTTGAGGTTGACCGCCGTCCGATCGCTGCTCTCTATTATCTATCTCTTACCGATAATACAATTAGAGTATCTATCCGTAACGTCGAGAGACTCGTTTGTTCCCGATTGTTTGACAGAGTGTGAACGTTCTAACCGTGGATATATACATGCTTTCTACCCACATACTACCGACGCCTTGGAGACACGAGTGTACTTACACTATGAATTACAGGCAGCGAAGAAAACGTGCTGTCGTACGAGGCGGTCCAGCAGCTGACCATACAGTACACTCGACCCGTCATTATCCTCGGTCCCCTCAAGGATCGCATCAACGACGACCTCATCTCCGAGTTCCCCGACAAATTCGGCAGCTGCGTGCCACGTGAGTATTCAATCGGCGTGTACATTAACAACGCGTTGCGACGTTGCTATTTGGGGAACGAGTTACTGTAGATTAATAATCTATGAGGTGTTGGGAGAGGATTTCACCGTTCGCAATGTGTTGATTTAGAAGCGCGAGAGGAAGGGGATTATTGTCTTAACTAATTCTCCCGATGTTCGTCTTCTGACACTTGCAGACACAACGAGGAGTAGAAGAGAACACGAAGTGGACGGGCGAGATTACCATTTCGTGGCATCGAGGGAGCAGATGGAGAGGGATATTCAGAACCACTTGTTCATAGAGGCCGGACAATACAATGACAATCTTTATGGAACCTCCGTGGCGTCCGTTCGAGAAGTGGCCGAAAAGGTGAGGATTAACATTCGCATGCATTATTCTACGATCGGATCACTGGGTGGAACGTGAAATACTGATGGAACGAACTTATCGATTCCAGGGAAAGCACTGTATCCTTGACGTGAGCGGAAACGCCATCAAGAGGTTACAAGTGGCGCAGCTCTATCCCATTGCGATCTTCATCAAACCCAAGTCCGTGGAATCGGTTATGTAAGCACAAGTGGTCCTTTAACGATACCGTTCGATCTGCTGCGCACAATTCACTCGTTCACTAGCGACTGTATTGCTTGTTCTGTTCGCAGGGAAATGAATAAGAGGATGACCGAGGAACAAGCGAAAAAGACGTACGAACGAGCTTTGAAGATGGAGCAAGAATTCGGAGAATACTTTACTGGTAAGCTATTCCGAAAAAAAAGACAAAAGAAAAACAAAGTTTTCGAATCAGTCACGAAAGCATCTCAAAGAATATATTCTTCATTAAACACATTCAACAGTCTTTGCACTTTATAAATGCTCCACCGTAATACACTAGAGGTAACCGAAGAAAACACTCGGTTGTTCCGATTTCAAAGAGTCGAATCTTTTCCTAACTCTTGCGAATCGAGACTAATCTGTCAGCCGGCACTCGAATCCTTCCACCTTGAAACTCCAAAGCGATTTGCTGCCCGTTAAACCGAGCCACACGAAGAAACGAACGCCTGTTTCTGTTGCAGCCGTAGTGCAGGGCGACACGCCCGAGGAGATCTACGTGAAGGTGAAGGAAGTGATCGCCGAGCAATCCGGTC
Source organism: Andrena haemorrhoa (assembly GCA_910592295.1). Taxonomy (NCBI): domain Eukaryota; kingdom Metazoa; phylum Arthropoda; class Insecta; order Hymenoptera; family Andrenidae; genus Andrena; species Andrena haemorrhoa. The sequence goes on from OU342943.1 coordinate 12,386,780, forward strand.
CGAACATTTGGGTGCCGTGCAGGGACCAGCAACTGTGACGTCCTGCCCCCCACGCGCAGTCCGGCCCGAACGCTTGGACTCTGCCGGCGAGGCGTCAAGCTTAATTACTCTTAATAAAATAATCAAGTAACACTCTAATGCCTTCCCCGTCCCACGTCCCATGCCGTCCCCCCTACCGACCCACCCACCCAGCCCCGTTCAAGTAACACAATCTGCTCCCCCCGGTTAAAGGCGCGAACCCGCGCCGCGAAGCTCGTCGATAATAGGCTGACACGGAAGCCCCGAGCGAGATCGCCGGCAGAAATCCCACGAGGCGAAATTGTATTAACGAGGGAGATGCCTCGGCGTGTTCAGTCCCGCCGACGAGTCGGAGCGGTATGTAAAAAACCCTGAATCCGTTGGCGGGCTGAAAGAAGCAGTATAGATTGGCGTGGACGAAACCCGTCGATCGCGCGTTTCGCACAGATAATCAGTTGTTTCCGGGCGTGTCTGGCGCGAAATGATTCACGGTGTTGTTCCGGCTTGTACGGCGAGGAACGAGGAACCACCGTGCGCAGCGGATGATTCGTGTTATAGTGTTAATGCCAGAAGTGTTTCGTTGTACCACGATGTTTTTCATGTAATCTGACGGGTTTGCTGGGAGTAACGAGGCTGCCGACTCTCGCGTACCACGTCTCCGCGCTGATTTTATTACGGTACCCAGCACGAATACACACGGCGCTCGAGCGACCGTATCCCCGCAACGACGGCGAGCCGACGCGAGCGTCGTAACCTCGCGCTTCGTAATTTGTAACGTTAACGCACCGCCACCCGACCCCCTCCCCCCATCCCTTCAATTTTTCCCCCCCGTTGTATTCTAAAGTGAAAGCACGAAAGAGCGGAGGACGCCGTCGTGTATTCGTCTCGAAGCTCGATTTTAACGGTCTGACGACGACTCGACCGACGTAATCCCAACGATGTCGAGGAGGCCATGTTTTACGAGAGGACGAAGGCTCGCGTCGCGGTTGCTCCCGTTGATCGATCGCGACGCGTTCACGATGTTGTATGTACAGTCACGATCGCTCGGTAAACGCGATGAAAAGACGGAACGAATGACTCGGCCCGAAGCCGAGTGCCAGAGGAACGAGAAGCCACGAGTCGCGGACATTAATCCTCGTCGCGATCGTTCGTAAGACGCGCACAGCATGCTAGACGCTTATAAAAAATAAAAATTATCAGACTTTCCACGCGCGAAATCGCGACGACGACGATGGGAGCGTGACATGCAGAATAGCAGAGCGATATACGCAAGAAATAAAGGGAGAAAAATAAAAAAAAACCTTGGCTTCACCGATCACTATATAGCTTGTCCGGTTTATTCTGAGCGAAGTAGCGCGGTATTTTTTAATGTACTTAATCGCAATAAGAGGCGACGAAGAGAAGGAGAGAGAGAAAGAGAGAATCGAGGAGGAAATCTAAATGTTGGATGCACCGAGAGCGGAGAGAGTAAAGAAAGGAATGCAGGGATGTGACAATGATGCTCGGTGAGGTATACTTCGCGGTGTTGCTCCAGCGTGTAGACCGAGTATGTGTACGTGTTTTGTGAAAGGGAAACGAAGAGACGAGGGGCAAGAAACGAGACCCGGACGGATGTTGAGAACCTCACGATTCATCAAACCTCACAGGACAAATCTCTAGATGCTAGAATAGCGATATATAATGTTTTGTACAGCTAGATTTACTAAGCCAGTACTGGGTTATGTGCAACATTATATACATATATAAATATATATAAATATAGGAAGAGAGATGAAGAGCGACGGGAGGCGAGAAAGAATGAACTCTATTGTAATTTAAATACCACTACACTAAATTATTATTACGACAGTAGGTATGTATTATTGTAAATACCTGTACCCGGGTAATCCAAGACGATGACAATGATGGAGTACGGTGGTGTTAGCGTTGGGAGCGTGGATCGAAACGGGCTGCAAGTTTCTCGAGCATGTCCAGGGAATGATACACTCATTACAAACAAGCATACACACCATAGACACACACACACATATACGTAGTGGTTTATATTTTTCGAACCAAAACGGAGCGGTTATTTTCGATTCTCGTTTTCTACGATTGGCCGTCGCCAATCCATAGAAAGCTGGGAAGGACGACCGGAGGCAGGCCGTCTCGAAAGGAAAATCGCGAGGCAACCTCGTTGCCAGAGAAATCAGCCCCGTGACGATGAGAAGAAGACCGCTTCGCTCGAGCCTGACCAGCGAAACGCCGCCGCGGCCATTCTCTCACGGCCGGTCGAGTGCTCGTGGGGATCATTTGACTCGCATCCTTTTCTCGAAAGCATCACAACTACGGTTCCTGCGGAATCTCGGCTCCGCGACTTTGAAACTCTTTGAAATTCGTTTGGAGGACTAGACTTGGGCCGAGGGAGTAAACGAAGGCGTTGTAAGGCGATTCAGGGTCGCCGCTTGCTGCGAGCCGGTACTTATGAGTGAAACAGAGAAGCGTGGCCACTCGGCGGATAGTCGGCGAGAAATGTAACCGGTAGAGATATCTAAGAAAGGGAGATCATGTGCGTTAGAAAGGATTTTTTGCGTAACGATGGCTCGATCGTATTGGTATTGTGTAACGTCGAGATGGCCACGCGCGCCGCTTCGTTCGTGATCACCTGCGGATCTGCGCCCTCGATGATCGCGTCGATCCTGTTTCCCGAGCCCGCGGCCGCCCGATCCCCCTCGGTTGGGAGCGGAAGTGGCGATTTGCGTTTCGGTTCGTTCAGTAGGATGTCTGGCACGACTGAACGACACCGTTCGAATCGGATATAATTTAGCATGGGCAACGCTTTCTACGAGCTATTTTTCCTACAACAAAGATCCTGTGTTTAGAGAATGTTATTATAACGCAACAGCCGTCGCACGTATTATTATACGTAAGAGAAGCCGTATTATAAATATAAATATAGTTTGATTGAGAGCCGAGAGTGGACGATAAAAGAGAGAATCGCGTCGCCGTTGTAATCCGCACAGGTTGTGCCTCAAGAAGACAATTGTGTGTGAGAGAGCTTAGGCTTCGCGGAGTTTAGGGGAGCGAAAAATGTTTGAAGAAGAAAAATATACAATAAAACAAAAAGAAAGCGCAAGAAAACAAAACGGACGAAGAAAAAAAAAGACCGTTTGTCTCGATGTAAAGGAACGTATAAAGAGAAATAATTACTACAGACACTTATTATACACCTCTATAGTCTATTTAATAATATTACTTATTGAATTGTCAATCTCATGTTCACCTTGTTTCATCGTTTTTAAATAGTTAATAAACGTTTTACCAATTTTAACTGCGGCCTACGCGGACATTTTTCCTACCTGTTGTTCGCCCGCAGATACTGTCCTTCGTTTCACGTGGCAAGTCGTTTTTACAAACCCGTTTCTCCATTACACTTAAGTATTTCCATGACAATATTTTCGTTAATTTTATAACAGCAAACAGAATTCAGCTGATACTCCCACAGTACGATAGATTTCATTGCTCGTATAATACGGTTAATGGAAATTCGACGGCTCAAATGTTAACGGTCGACCACCTCCAATAACCTTGAATGACCAATTGATTTCGGTTCGACCATAGGTTGCAGCAATTCGAACACCAATCTCTTCATTCTTCGTGCACATTTAAGGCTGCCGCTTCACCGGACCTTGAATGTGTGCGTACGCTCACTCAAGCTAGGAAAAGCGTGTACCTATACGCGATGTAGTAAACAAACCGTTTCAATCAACTTTCGTCCTGGAATCGGCAAGAAGGAAGTTTTTGTGAGTATAGTTGCCTCCAGTAGACATCTGTGCAGACGGGTTTGGTGCATTTGAACGCTAATAAGCACCGTACGTTGCAATAATAATGAATTTATGACTCGAAAACTGACAGAATGAAGCTTCAAGGCTTCTCCGTCACCAGCGCTGATGGTATATTCGCGCCATGTACCATCAGAACCGGTAGAAGTCCAAGCTAGCCGATAAATGTAGGAAAGACATAGTTGCCGATACCACAGACCAGGTATAGGCACAGACCAGGTATAGGATAGACCTATCACACAATGTAATTTTGTGTCACACGCTCGGGGGGCTCGCGAGCCCCCTAACCATTTTCGTGTCACGTGCAACGTTACCGGTGAAATCTCGACACAGATTGTAACGGTACGCGTGGTAGGAATTAGAATTCAAGAAGTAGAAATTTAGGTCATTCGAATCCCGCGATTTACAAATGATTCTGTTAGAGTAACAATTTAAAAATCGTTTAATAATTTCGTGCAACGACCGAGAAAGAAGAATCGCAACAAAACAAGAACACATTCGCCTTTTAACCTTGCTGTCCTATTCAATATATAAACAACAACATTATTTGTGGAAGACATGCTTTCACGATGTAACGTGGAATACCACGCCAAGGAATTGTACCTTGGTATGTTCAATAACGTGCTGAAGCAGAGAGGACTTTAAAAATCGTCAAAAACCCATCAGTTCGAGTATCTCGCTGAAATATTCCAATTTGCACTTATCCTTCTATCTTAACACTGTACTCGTGTTCTGGGGTCCGGTACGAACAATCAAACAACATTCCAAGTTACATTGTTCCATAGTATTGCAAGTTAAAGAAATTCTTATATGTAATTAGAACATTTAACAATCACAGCTATCAGCTCGGTTCTCACCGATTACCAGGTCTCACCACGAGGAGGTTGCTGCGTTTCGAGACCCGTAGAGAGATAGATGGAATCAAGGTTCCATCGATCTCCCTGTACATGAAACACTACTAAACCAAAGAGATGGATGGACACACAAAGTTCCATCGATCCCTTCGGTTTAGATGTAGAATCTAGGGAACTGCCAAGCAATCACTCGATTAAAAGAAATTCAGGAAAGAAGGAAAGACGAACGGTAAGCATGAAAGGAGTATTGGACGGCGCAGTTCCTACCACCCTGCTGTCCGAGTCGAAAGGGAAAAGCGCTCGGCGCCTCCCAGACGATTCCTCTTGCACCGTGCGACTCGCCAGGAGCACTAGCTGTGACCTGACTTGAGCCGACTAACCCGGAGACTGGGTATCGGACCGGGTGACTTACGCAGGCAGTATACCAAAAGGTACACTCCCTACGCCCGAAACTTTTCCCTTTCGACAAGAACACCAGAGGATGAAACCGATCCACCCATACCGATTCCATGCTCAGTCACTTGCTTCCGCAAACGGAAACAGCGGTGACCTCCTCATCCGAGATGAGGAGCCAATAAACGAGCAACAAAGCTAATGATTTAGTGACTACTTCGCAATTTTACATGGGGCCTTAAATACTTCATGTTACAATACACTTTTCACTATCACTTTTCACTGTCACTTTTCGCTGTCACTTTTCACTGCCACTTTTCACATCGATCTCCATGTACATGAAACTCTACTAAACCAAAGAGATGGATGGACACAAAGCTCCATCGATCCCTTAAGTTTATATGTAGAATCTAGGGAACTGCCAAGCAATCACTCGATTAAAAGAAATTCAGGAAAGAAGAAAAGACGAACGGTAAGCATGAAAGGAGTATTGGACGGCGCAGTTCCTACCACCCTGCTGTCCGAGTCGAAAGGGAAAAGCACTCGGCGCCTCCCAGACGATTCCTCTTGCACCGTGCGACTCGCCAGGAGCACTAGCTGTGACCTGACTTGAGCCGACTAACCCGGAGACTGGGTATCGGACCGGGTGACTTACGCAGGCAGTGTACCAAAAGGTACACTCCCTACGCCCGAAACTTTTCCCTTTCGACAAGAACACCAGAGGATGAAACCGATCCACCCATACCGATTCCATGCTCAGTCACTTGCTTCCGGAAACGGAAGCAGCGGTGACCTCCTCATCCGAGATGAGGAGCCAATAAACGAACAACAATGCTAATGAGTTAGTGACTACTTCGCAATTTTACATGGGGCCTTAAATACTTCATGCTATAATAAATTAACCTAGGCTTCCTTAGATGTCTTCTTTCACTCACTATCACTTTGCACGATCACTTTTCACTATCACTTTTCACTAGTTTCTTTAAATAGATTATGTTATTAACTCCATTCCCCGCGTAACGGTGAACCTGAAAAGCTGAAACAATCAACTACTCTATGTTAGTAACGGTGTGGTCGGCCTGGAAGGAAATTAAGCAAAAGCTTATTGAGTTGGAGCTGATCGAGATAATTTCGACCTATAGAAGAGCACGCACGAGCATGCAGAACCATCGCAGAGATAAGTACACGAAGGAAAGAGCAGAGAATGTAGACTCACCGATGAGATGCATGACAGAGTGACAGAAGTGATACAAAACCATCGAAGAAATCGACGAAACAAAACGAATCATGGACAACCATCGAAGAAATCCACGAAATGAAATAAATCATGCCAAACCATCGAAGAAATGCATGAAGTAGAATAAACCATGCAAAACCATCGTTGAGATACACGAAGGAGAGCAGGGAATGTAGACCCCCTGATGAGATGCATGACAGAGTAACAGAAGTCATACAAAACCATCGAAGAAATCCATGAAATTAAATAAATCATTTAAACCCATCGAATAAATGCATAAAATATGACAGATCATGCAAATCCATCGAAGAAATACACGAAATAGAACGACTCGCGCAAAAATCCTTGAAGGAATGCATGAAATCGGACAGATGATGTAAAACAATCGAAGAAATCAGTTACAAAGGGAGGGAAATCAGTTCTGACCTTGGCAGAACAATAAATATTTAAATGGCTTAACGAACCACAAAATTTCATCGGCACCAACCGAATAAGGGTTGTAGCAGGGGGGCGGAGGGCGGGGTGGGGCGGGGGGAGAACCAGGGTTGAAACCCTGAATAGGTCCCCGGACGTCCTCCAAGCTCGGAGGACCGACGACGACTGAGTACATCGAGCTCCGTGAGCTCCCCACGTAGACTTCGAGAAACGATGTCCCCCGATCAAAACAAGGACGAGGGTTATTTACAACTGCGAAATCCAACAAATTCTTCGGTAAAAATGGATTTTCTGCTAAAATATCCATTCCAGTGGCTATTGCTATGACAAATAATGTTATCAACATTTTCACTAACCGCCCGGTATACATTATTATTAACTATGATCGATAGAACTCGAGATATCAAGCAATTAGTAGCATTTGGCCTTGGATTTGCAACTACGCCGAATGAATTATCTTTTATTCTCAATGTTTAATCGTTCGATACATTAATGTAAATGCTTATACATATCACATAGTATTATTTATAATGTATAAATACATTTTAGTTGAACTTGGTGTAAATGAATCGTTGCAGGAATATTTATAATACTTCGTCGACGTTAGTAACTAAGACTAAGGGGGAGAAACAAATATGTCACTCATATTTCTCCAAGTAACGAGTATATCTTAACGGAATCCTGTTAAAAGGCCTCCACATGGTCCAGTAATCGATGAAATTGATGCGCGAATTGAGAAATCACGACATAATATGCATTATGACATGCACACACTTCACTGAACCGATGAATTTCTCGGGGCTAGACAAAATTTTATCTCACAATGCGGGTTTCAAATGTAACTCGATTTGCAGTTGCATGTATGCACCCCACGACACTCATGCATCATGCAACTTTCTGTGAGGCTTTTATGAATTAGATTTTACTGTAAATGTTAGTGTAGGCGGTGTAATAATACTCGGGGCAAATAGGATCCAATTATTTATTATTACTTCACTAGAATGATTAAACAGTACATTGGAAAGTTGCGGGAATGTCACTAACAGCGTGAATTTTTGATACGTTTCGGCGTACGATACGTGAAAGGGTTCTACTACCCGCAAAGTACTAATAAACAATGTCATCTTGCAATTTATAGCTTGCACGGGCTTTGAAGAAATACCATTTTTGAGCGCCATAGTGTGTCGATCCCCGAAATGGATTGTCAGAGAGAAATTCGGGTGCGTCGTTGACAAACCGAGTCAAAGCGTAGCGTAGCGAAAGCCCGCCCTCTATGTCAAACTCACACTATAAACAAGTCACACGTATACAAGCACGTATACACCTTCCAGCATTTCAACACATTTCAGAGTAGCTCCTGAGTTGTACGCTGTTCGTGAGCAGAGGTCGCTAAATTCAGTTCTCAACTTATGGGTCGGTAACACTGTTTGGGTGGCGACACGAACATCCGTAAGGTGATAGGTCTATCCTATACCTCGTCTGTGGTATAGGCACAGACCAGGTATAGGATAGACCTATCACGCAATGTAATTTTGTGTCACAAGCTCGGAGGAGCTCCCCCTTACAATTGTTGTCGCTCGCAACGTTATCAATTCAGAGCGGAATTCCAACACAATCCTGCTAGCAGTTAGAATTTAACCTAAATATGATGAAAATTGCTACGAAAAATGCAAATATAAATCGATTTAGGCCCACACTATGAACTAGGTACTCATTTCTGGAATGTAGTAATTACCACTCGCTAATTTTATTGTAAGTTTATTTCCTTAACAAATACATAACACGTTGACTGCCACGCCGGCCATCCGTTCCTTTACTTCGTCGATGCCTATACCACAGAGGAACTGTAAGGTAGACCTATAAAGTGAAACGTGCTCTCTCATCTAATGATGTTAGGTCTATTCTATTATCTACAATTTAAATAATAATTCTGCTATCGAAAGGAGGAGTTTAATTACTGGCAAAGAATCATTGGTTTCAAGAGTGCCTCTATAAACTGATAGATGGCGACAGATGGCCTTTGCAAGCTTACGATTCGATGAACGAAAATCGCCTTCCCATTGCTTTTCAATTATCACTCTCAAACTTCTACGAATACAGTCTTTATAAAATCTCGTACAATGCCATATAAGTAAATTGCCCATTTTTCTTCTTCCAAACAGTAGGATTGCGTCAGTTGCATTCAACTGATTACCACTCCACTTATACATTCACATTCATATAAAATAATGAAATCACTTGTTTGGTAATCCCTTTATTAGTAGCATGTCTCACGATGGAAGCTATGACAAGGCTTCCGCAGTAATAGGTCACTGTGGTCACCACGTTGTCCCATGTAGAGCCTTGAATCTCGTATCCTTGTACGGGACGCTCGTTTTTCCTTCCCTCTGTCGTTTCTCGTCGCACTGCAACTCCCTTGCCCCAATAACCTAGTTATCACTGCGAACTGGAGATGGAGACTACATACCATTTCGTGTTTCGCCATTTCACTTTTGTACGAATTCTAAGAAAACCGATTTCGAGTTACAGCTGCATAAAGGAAACTCTATAGTTTAATGCGTGGCCTTCTTCTTCTTTATAAGACGCATTAAAGAAGCTCAATATGCAAGTAACGCTATTTCCTTTCGACAATATCGAAACCTCGTTCGCTCGATGCATCGCTGATTGATCATTAGACTAAAACGTTATTTGTGTCACTCGGTTAGGTCTCCGCCGACGTTCACACGAATAATGCTTTACACGGTTGCGAATATTGCGTCAAACACGTTCATTAAAAGTTTCTTACATCATTATTGCAGAGAGGGTTGGCGCTCGGCGCGCCTCAAACGCTATTTACTCGGCTGGAGAGCACACCTGGGCTGGCGTAAACACATCTCCACTGGTGCGTAACGAAACCGAATATCGTTTCGGTTTACTCCAATCTCTCAGAAAACGTTCGTTCTAATAAAACAATAGGCGCGTATACGACAAAGACAACCGCAACTAAATATTCATTTCCTGGCATTCGGAAGCTTCTGTCGGCGGCCGTCAACGCAGATACACCGACAGGACATTGTAGGCCCTGGGAGAAAGCAATTAAGATAGTGGGCAATAAACATGTTTTGTATTCGAGGGCCCCTAGGAGCATGGGGCCCCTGGTGACTGCCCAGTATGCCCACGCCTAAAGACGGTACTGTTATCCACCACGAGCACGTTAAAACATGCACAGCGCCCGCACGGGGGACACGATTATGCACCTATGACGAACAATTAGACGCTACGCAGCGACACGGGTAATATCGATTTGCATATCCGCGCGAGCACGTGCGCGAGCTGATACGGAGACCGGGTGCATTCACCAGGAACACAGGTGAAACACAATCGACGGGAAAGGCTACGATCTGCTCTACGAGTGGATGGACTGGTGAACGCGACCCGTGCCACCGGTGGCTCACGATATTTATCAGCGGCCAGTGCCGAATTTAAGCAAAAAGGCCCGGGTGGCAAACGTTCTAGGACACACTGTATACATAACAAAATTACAAATAAATCTAGGCACGTGTAGTAGGGGAAACCTGTCCAAAACCGCATGCTTAAGGTTTCTAGGTCCATAACTTTTTAAATTATAAAACAAATTGGGTAATGAAAACGGTAGTTATTAAATGTTTTCATAAACCAGATAAAATAACAAAAATATAATTGAGAAGTCCAAAGTGGCTACTTAATTTAACAATAAAACAAAACCTGTTCTTTTTCCGATCTAAAGTGACAACAATAGTATTAAGTTCTATTTACGACGTAATGAGCCCATCGGGATCAAACAACTTTGGTCTGAAACATTTGTTCCTATCTAAAAATTATTTTCAATGTTATTTTCTGTACGTTTCTTTGGTTTGCATTTTTTGTTCGTCAATGTTTGGTTTTAAGCTCTTATGGATTATTCTATATTCAGAGTAGGTGTTTTCTTCTTCTTGTTGCTTGAAATAACGGGGTACGGTTTTACCCCGTACGGTTGTGTCCCAAGACGTAAGCACCTACACTTTTGGTTACAGCTAAATATGAAAATGGCAACAATCGGCCACGATCTTCAAAATATAATAATAGAAATGGATACCGTTAATAGATATCTTCGTGTAAGTTACATTCTAATTACCAAAACACTATATAGTCCGGTTAAAGTTAATCGGAAATAAGGTCAGAGCACTTAGAAACAAAATAAAGCCCGGAATCCACCGGGAAGCTAAACTAAGCTATGCTATGCGATGCTATGTTTTAACGTAGCTTTTGGTGAAAACGGTTTCATGAGAATGTATTGAAGCTAATTTTTTTTAAAACGTAGTATGGCATAGCATAGCTTAACTTTCCGGTGGATTCGCAGCTTAAATTTAATAATTCGCTGGAGCGTACGTATTTCGTCAGCAATCTCTTTTAACTAAAAGTTCAATATACCAGAAAACAATTGCCAAACGCGCGTGGGCTTTCATTTATTTTCAGAAATAACTGTGGTACACGGTTTTTCCCTGGTATATAGTTTTGTACAGGTTCCCCCTACAAAACTTATGGGAAACAAAAGAGAACATACTGTTTGGCTACCTAAAATCATAATTTTTATTTAGAAAATGTGACTTTCTGTGCAGGGTGTCCCAGACGACAACCGCTCATCGGCCGCTTGTTAAATCCGCCACTGTCGGCGGCGAGACTTTTATTCAAAGGAGAACGGTGTTTCTCGCTTCACCTCAGAATAGAATGAAAATTGGCCGAAGTTATGAAGTAGATCACACAGCCGTTGCTTTTCTATAAGTCAATATCGCAATTTAGTTTTCCCCTCGCTTCTCATAGCCATGCCGGAAATCTGCGTCTCCACCGTGGCGCGGAACGCGTTAATTCTAATAAAAATATAATGGGAGGAGAAACAGAGAAGCAGGTTCAGATTAATATCTACCTCGCAGTTGGATTCCCTATCGCAGCGTTAAGCGCGCACGCCGTTGCACTTTGCAGGGCGAGAAGGGTGATTCGTGGCGGGGGATGGTTTGCCAGCGACACGGGTAAATACGCATTAATTGAAACAACTTAGCACACGGTGCCGATCGATTCGGAATTAGCGACGGACAGATGTCTATTTCTGTATGCTGCTTGGGTAGGTCTCGTAGCTTTCCGCGCGAGCGTGTTTGGTATTGTCGCGCGCGCCGCTGTGTCGTCGTTCGCGAGGTCAGTGGAACGCCGGCGATATAAATCGAGCGCTCGTTAAAACGTGACTTACGGCACTTTCACGACCGAAGTTACGCGATGTGCTTGCAGCGTTCCCCTCTCGCCGTCCTCCTTCGATTGCTGCTCTACTCGCCGACGGATCCTCGTAGCTCGCTATTTTCCGGCGGTGACGGGATCGACGGACTTCTTGAAAACTCTTCAGAGCAGAGGAAAATCGCGGATTCTTTCGTGCGAGAATTCTCGAGGGTAACACATCGTTTCCCTTTTCTCGGATTAATCTTCTACCGGCAAATCGTTCGTCGGGGGACGGCTCTTCCTGTCACTTTAAAGTCGCTATCTCATGGGCATCTGTAAAGATTCAGCGGGCAGAGCTGAGACAAACGCAATATTCCCATTATGTAAGACAACGATAGAGCACTCGACCATCGAGAGCCCGATGATCCCAGGTTGCTCTATTAATAGGCTGACCTTCCTTGCGAGCTGCAAGTAGGTGTGTTTGTGCGGTAGCGTGCACTGCTTGGACGAGGAGACACGTTTCCTTTCGAGAGAGGGAACAGTTAAGTACTAACTAGAAGGGCCGGGGGATTCCCTAGCGCGTTGAATGGAACACACCGCGCGAATGCTACTGCGCAACCGATAGACTGGTAGAGTAAACCCGCGAGCGTCGGTACAGATAACATCATTTAATACAGATAACATAGTTTAGAGTAGTTTTATTCATTGAAGAAAGCTGGATCTACCTGAATTGTATGATCGTAGTAGTGAATAGAGGAAAACGGAGTCTACTGAACAATACACATTATTGTAATATATGTATATATATATATGAAAACTGTACAGATATACTTATTAAACACTAGCTTAAAGTACCCAGCATTGCCGGGGTAAAACATCGATTATCAGTAAAAATTTCTGGTCCTAGACTACGTATATACAAGATTTCAAAAAGATCCGTTGCATAGTTGCGACGTGATTGAGTAACAAACATCAAAACGCACTTTCGCATTTATTATATTAGTAGGATAGTAGGATTGGTAATAGCAAAAGCGATACATAACTCAGTCACGTTACGCGCATAAGTGAACAGAATAATCCAGAAATGAAGAAGAATGAAGAACAGCCACACACATATTTGTGTAGCCTTCAACGATTCATGTTGTTTTATGCATGTTAACTTCTAAAAAAGTGAGAAGACAATTTTTTGGTTGTATAAAAATATAAAAATTCAGACCATTTTTAACGATACTGAGGTGCCGTGGGAAATAGCTCTCGTCGTTGGGAGAGGTGGTTCGCGTCTTTGGGAGGGACTCTACAGTTAATTTCTGTTATTCCAAGAGCAACTTCGTCCCTTTCTTACGGTCATCAATTTCCATTCATACGGTTTAATTTCGAGGTAGCTCTATCGCGTTTGCACATCTTACCGGTGCATACGCATCCTAGTCCCATTCGAAAGTGAATGGAAGAAAGTTCGTTTGGACGATCGGCGCGAGCGGGCCGCGCCGCGTTTGTCGTTTTTATTCGTTTCGCCTATCCCTCGCGAGCGAAACGCAATATGTACCCGAGAAGGAGGAAGCGACGGAAGGGCTAGGCGAGGGCGACAGGGGGAATTACCGAGGCGGTGGAGGCGGAGTGGGAAGAAGAAGGGAAATTGTGTAATTTATTCAGCAGAGCAAGGGGCCAGCGTGGTTCGGCGTGTGCACGCGTAGGTGAATCGGGTGATGTAAGAGAAGGGTGGCGCCAACGTGTATACCGCGAATAAAGCTTCGCGTGCTTTTTGAAAATTGCGGCGAAACAACGAAACCGAATGCAATCGCCCCCACTGCTTTATAGCGTACCTAATTTTTTTAGAAAGGTTTTTCAGTAACACTCTGAATAGACAAAATAGTAGAAGAATCTATTCGTTTGGAGTATAAAGAATAGTAGCAGCCAATGGCGCACCCAGAGGTGGGCCAAGGAACCCTGGCACCCCCCAAAGAAATAGGAAGCAGCAGATTAATGTAACCACGACTTAGGTAATTCGAGAGCTTTGTGAAAAGAAAATATTTTAATTCTCTTCTTTAAATAAATTTTTATAATTTATATATCACCTAATGAATCTCATAAATATTTTTATCCCTCCAACTCGGCTTCCCCCGAGATCAAATCCTGAATGCGCTACTGGTAACAGCTACGCACCTATTTCGACTGTATCCGCGCGAAAGTATTTGCTCTCGAAAGGCCCGTATTGAAGCTAGGTACCTATCCAGTTCGCCGCGAGAATCAGGATGTCAGAAAGGCGCGACACGTGGTGACGGACGTGTTAATCCGCGGGCTAGCCGGAGCATTCTTCTTTTGTTATCGAGGCGTCGTCCCGGTGCAAACGATATCCGCTTAAGAATCGAGTTACGAGACCGCAAGCAGCGAGACGAGTACCACTTCTGCGACAAAGTATCGCGCAGAAGGGGGAGCGGGCGAGGTGGCCCTCCGCGTCTCCTTTCTTCTTTCCCTCCTTGCTCTTTCTTGCCGCGACGCTAGCGAGCAGTCGATCGGTCGGTCGGTCGGTCACTGAACCGCCCGCGCCGCCTTGTAGCTCCGTGCCATTCCATCCCATCCTGCCGCGCGATCGAGCCGGTACCGTTACAATCTTGTCCCAGTCTACCTGGAAACTAATTCGACGACTGCGGCCGAACGGGCTCGACCCGGCTCCGCTCTTCACGGACAACACCGCTCCGACAAAAATCGAGGAGTTTTATCTACGCTATTACACGCCGGACAGCCTTGAAATTGCAGCAACGAAAGTACCCCCGCGCGCGAGCTGCATTTAATACACTAACGCACGCCCCCCATTCGAAGCCGGGAGGGTGTTCCTTCTCTATCTGTCGCGAGGACGGGTGGGCTCCGCCAGAGAAGTAAGGATCTCCTGCTACCCTGCTCCTTGTAACTCAGATATTCTCTATTTAACGGTCTGTAACTGATTAGAGACGGTTCTTTGGGGCAAGAGTGGCAGGGCACTTTGCTCCGGCTTTGATAGCGGAGGGTCGAGGCTCCGGAGTGAACTTCAAGAAAAATATGTCGCACTCCGTCTGCGGAGGGAATTTGAAATGCTATATGTAGGATTGTAGGGTGTTTCGGTGATAGATGGTGAAAGTTTCGGAGTTTGTTTCTACACATCTGGAGTAGTTTCTGTGGGAGCTGCAGTAGGTTGGAAGGAAAGTATCTTAGGGGAGAATTTCTTTTCCTCCACGGTGGATTAGAAACAGCCATCCTGTACACGCAGGGGCGTCATCGGCGAGCTACACCGACGGAAATAATACGGTAATCAGCGCCTCGATAACGAATTCGCCCGCCGATTCCGCAACGAAATTTCGCCGCGTAGCCGTTGCGTTCGTAATTATGCGTCGGAAAGTTCCGCGTAAACTTTCATCCCCGCGCCACTCTCCCCCCTTTTGTTTCCGCCAGTCAGCTTCTTATTAACTGGCCTGGTTAGTTCGGTCTTACCCGCGGCGGATACAAACTTTCCGGAAGTCTAACGAGGAAATCTCTTGAAAATTCTAATCTCGCGGAGATTGTGAAACCGCGCTGGGACATTCTATTTCGTGATCTGGAAATTTTTCCGGATTAAGCTCGACCGCCCGCGCTTTTCATTGAAATACCTGAATTGTAAAACAGCTCGTTAATAACAGAACCGTGGGCGAGCGATTTCGCCCCCCGGTATCGATCCACGGATCCAGTACGCTCGTGGCTCGTGTTTCCCTAATGCGTGAAAGTCAGTACACACCGCGGCGCTATGCAAATCGTCGCAACGGATGACAAACCCCCGCACAAGCTTTTGAGAAAAATCGCTTATTTTTAAAAGCTGTGAATATCTGTAAAAAAGTCAATATTCTTAAATTACGATTTTAAATTATTAATCCTTTCGCATCAAGCGTCGGATATATCCGACGTCCGCAAAACGATTCCAAAAAATATATATATATATATTGGCGGCTAGCATCGTCGTTGCGAAAGGGTTAATTAAATTGGCACTACAAAATGGGCCAAAAAAGTAAGAGGGGTGGGTATAAATTATCCTATCGGCTTCCAGGTTTACATAGATCTCTCATAGATTAGGTACTCCACTCGCACCACGTGTTTCATGGTCCGATTCGCCGATATCATCGCCAGGGTTGTTGCTTCATTACTAGAATATTTTTCTTTACCGTCACCCCAAAATAGTCCCTGGAAAACCTCTGGAACCCTCTGCAGCATTAACGTAGGTAGTCGTGTAGACTCAACCCGTCGCCCGAGACCCGCTAGTCCCGCAAAGAAGCGCAATTCGCGATACTCCGGAATCGCCAGATCGGTGGGCAGACAATAGGCCGAATAATTGATCGCGGAACGATCGATGTCGTGAATTGATAAGGGGCGATCGTCGGGTTGATATCGCGCGGACGAGCGGGGATGAAAAATGAAAAGGATAGTGGAAGACGGGAGGGGCGGGGGGGTGGGATTGGGGCGAGGGGAGGGCAGGGGGATATGGACATCGGCGGTGGCGGGCGATGCTGATGGCGGTAGTGTGGGCGTCGGCAGAGCAAGGGGTGGAAAATGGGCTACGGAGGGTTGTACGAGGCAAGTACGAAGAGGGGGATGGACGCGGTCACCATGGCAACCATGGCTGGGTTTCAGGGCCCCGGCCGATGGTTTGGGTAATGTTCCGCGCCTTGGAATGGATTTCTCTCGCTCCGCTACCAAATGGGGTTAGTCAGTACTAAGCACACGCCTGTTCTCTCTTTCCCCCCCCCCCCCCCCGCCGTTTCTGCCACCCCTCCCCGCCCCTTGCCCTTTTCTTCGCGATATCCCCGTTTATCATATCTTTCTGTATCGTCACGCCTTGAATCGCCGTTATCAATTATGTGCCCGACATCCCGTGTCGCCGGTTGCTGGCGAGGAACGATCACCTTCGGCTATACATCATTCGAGTTCCGGGCGCGACGTTTGTTGTCCATTTTACTCGTTCAGTTAATATAGTCTGTTAAGAGACCGTAACGGCGAAGGGACATTCCGGCGATGGTGCTCAATTCGGCATTGGGTAGCGGTATTTTCTTTTATAGCGGCGCTTGTTATCGCCAACAGAGGATAGAGCGGAATGAGCGGTTTATCGCGACGCCGACTAGCCTCGCCGCTCGTGTTTTAAATTCTTCGGGGGAGGTGGTACGCTTAATGTCGGCGCCGATAACGCGGGCTCGATAAGGTCAAGATTACCAGGGGCGTCGAAAGTTGTTGATTAAACTCCGCGGGGACTTCGTAAAGGGTCCTTTGAACGGGCGACAAAAATGGCCTCTGTGCCAGGCCCGTTAAACGAGGCGCCGCGGGAAGCTGCAGCGGATCGCCAACGCAGAACTATGACTGTCTGTTTATTTCTCTGGGAGTCCCGGCGTTCTTTACGCAGCGTCGTTAAGAGTTCTTACGCTCCGGAGCAAATACACAATTTCCCGTAATTACTTAACGATGCTTTGTTCCTCGAGGGGCGCGAGCAGCGACGAATTCGATGTAATTACATTTTACGGTGTAATTGTTAATGATAATAATGCCGTGCCCGGTTCCCCGGAAGCTTGTCTCGCTGACTTTTCGCCGTTCGAGTTCCTTTGCCCCTTTGATCCTGTTATCTTTGTTTGCCGAACGGCAAGTCCTTCGTACACGTTTCCCTTTTCTTAATTCTGACGCCAAGCTTCTGGACTATCTGCCTGTCGACATTTTAGCGAGTTGCATATTTGCCTTTCTCCTTTTTGCGTGTTATTATCGAAGGGTTGCCTGTTGTCTCGTTAGTACGTAGACAAATGACTCGTGAGCGATAATGAGCAGACATAAGCTTAGGCGCGGGTCATCGAGGCGGGTTCTCGGGGAAGGGTCGTAGTGTTAATTCCTCGCGGAGGATTGCGGCAGCGCGTTGTAGCGGCATAACGAAATCAGCCCCGGCGGTGGAGTACGGCTGATATACCGGTCTAGTCATGTACTTGATGGGTTTTCCGCTAACGAGAGTTAATTGCGGCATAAATATGCCGCTTATGAACGGGTGAAGTGATTACGATAAGCTGGAGAGTCGTAACGGCGCCGCAGCGAAGGAAACACTCGTAAAATCACGAGGGCAAACAATGAAAACCGATACGCGGCTATCGATGCATTTCGGAAATCTATAAAGCAGTTCAGCGATTTACTCGCTACCCAGTCCCGCCCGGCCGTTCGTTACTCTCCGAATGTCATTAGGTACCTACCGACTCGATAACTGCGTGCAACACGGGCGCCTTGGAATTCTTTGAACCGCGTCTGTGCTTTTATATGTACCTGCTTATCTGTTTTTTTGGGGGCGGAGCCTGATCTAGGAGGGCGCAAACAGGGCAACTACCTCGAGCGGCAAAATTGGTAGAAGCAGAAAATTAAAATCAATAAAAAACTACAACTTTTTGAAAAATCGGTAAAAAAGTAGGTAATGGATGTTTGAATTTAAATAGTATCAAATTTACAAATTGTTTTTAAATCACCCATGAGAGTTAGAAGATTTTTTGAAAGTTGAATATGTTATTAAAACTTTTTTAATGTAGGCATTTTGTGATTTTGTGTTTACGTTGCTTTTTTGACTTTTTAAAACAGTTAATAAGCTTCTTTTTAGGTTTAAAAATGGGTACCTACCTCCTACCTATATATTCCATTTTGTTGTGTTACTGTTTGTAATGAATATTAAATTTTTTATAAAACAAAAGGCTTCTGTTATTCAACGAACACCTATAACAAATTTTGCTCACTATAAAAAATTATAATACCATCTTATTTACAATTAAACATAAAGTGCGGCAAAGATCATTTTTGCCCAGAGCGACGGAAGAGATAAATAGACCGATCCCTGTTTTTCGGTAACGTAGGTACAACGTGGACGTTTCAAGGTTTTTGGTGAACTTCTTGGAGAGCAAATTATCCCCGTGCAAAGCCTGAGTCGGGGAGATCTTCGGGTCACTGGCAAAACTACCAGCTTAACGCTGTCTATAGTTTCGTTTTCCAATTTAACATTGCGATGTTTGAACGGCCCAGGAAAGGTTTCACAACTATTATCCACGGTTCATAACATTTCTCTCGTGTTTGCATTCGTCGGACATTGGTTATCGGAGCATTGATAAGTAAACGCGAAGGAAATACTTGCTCGCTTTGCCAGGCATTTGACCTGGATACCTACAGCCCGTTTCTGTCTACTCGCTCTCTTTCTCCCCTTTGCTTTCCCCGCCTCACCCTTTCCTCCGCCCTTTCGTATACCTTTTTCCTTTACTAGCTGGCGTACACGGGGAGCTTCTGAGCACCTTGCACAAACAACATGGCTCGCTGGCGTGCCGTGTGTGGTGTTAACGATGGGCATCGATTCTGGTGTCTTAACGAAACGACCACTTTCAATGTAGCACGGGTAACGCGTTATAACGTTGCTCCATTAATACCGTTTCCCGCGGCATCATAAGATTCGTGCAACTCCATTTTCCACCCTTCATTTGGCCAGGAGAATGAATGGGGACGGCCGACAATTGAATACATCACTCGGCTCACCATTATACGGCTGCCCGGGGATCTCTTTGTTTTGAAAAATCCTTAACCATGGTTGCGCGGCTCGCCGAGAAACGGTTTCACTTTCGCGTACCGTAACAGCGACCGGTGAATCGCGCCGCAGCTAAGTAAACTAAACCGATCATTGAGTCGCGTAGCCTTTCATCCGTCCGTTCGTGATGCTAACGTAAATACCTACACAGTGGCACGTCCGCGCTCGCGTAACAGCTAGGCGGAGCACAATAAGAAGGCGGGCAAGAAAGATTTTCTTTGCCCAGGAAGTTCTTAACAATACAATCCTCGATTCTACGGGAAGATCATAATCAGAGGCAAGAAATACTTCCAAGTCTCAACATCTTTAGCTTTTAATATTGTAAGCGTGTTCGCGCTCCTCGGACCTTGAGCATTCTTCATCAGAAATATTTTGCCTCCGATTTAATTTTATTCTCGCCGCGGCCGGCAAGTGTACCGGGCGCAGGAGCACCGCGGATGCCCGGTCGCGTTCGTTTCAATCGAAGCAGAAGTCGAGGCGGGAGCTGGTTCGGAAGTGGAGAAACGGCACGTGGGAGCGCGGTCGTGCCAGAAAAGGGACAGAAATAATACCGGGATAATCCATATCCCCTGTTTCGATAAAGTCACGGCCGTGCATGTGGTTCAAGGCCGCGCGCTCGTAGCCTCCGCGACGCGTGCTGACCTCCTCGACGAATTGCAGTCGCGATCGGAGTGTCGGGTTTTAGACGTGACTTGACCTGCCTTGGGCAACACTCGCTTGACCCTCGCCCGTGCTACGACCACCTACTTTCATATGTGGTGCAACACCTTCCGCACCGAGTACCACTCTCCCCGGATCCTTCCTAATTTCCATCGGTATCTTTGCAACGCGGCGACAGTGCGTCGAGAGCACGAGAGCCACGTCTTGAGAGCGGAAACGCGACGATTCATCGCCAGCAACGGCAGAAATTGCTTTTCAATTCGAAGGTGCGGTTGTCCCGCGATAAGCGAGGAATGACGCTTGCCGGGTGATGAATCGTTTTTATTCATTCAACTGTGAATACTAGTACGGACGGGTTTTTTAAGAAACAGGTCCCTGTCTACTTGGAGAGCCGTCGGATGGATATATCGGGGTCGCCTAAAGGTTAACGGGACTGAAAATAACAGGCGATAACTTCTTCAATGCCGTGGCATTCGCTCGAAAAGTAAACAAACACTCGCGCGCACGTAAGTCGCGATAAGGTATCGGCGTGAATTCGCTCGGGGTTTCTGGTATCTGATCATACACTCGTGAGGTGTGTTAGATACCGCGGCGAAACGTTCTCGTAATACGCACAGCTTTGATCGTTGACACCAGTGATTCGCATTTTATTGCGACAGCTGTTGAAATTTTGGCTGATTAAAGCTAATCGTTCAGCGAGTGAGATCCGGTAAACATAGATCGATGTAGCTCCATGTTAAAGTTCATCGGGAATTATCGCGATAGTTGGAATTTTAGGAAACGTCTTAGAATCTTCTACGGGATATTCGATGTTTTCTCACGATGTTCGCGAAGAGAATGTACCTACGAATCTTATTCCCCTGTTCGAATCACAAAGCAAACGTGCACCATACAAGGTATACAATCGAACTATCGCACGCACGAAACGTCTCTGACGCTGGTCCCTCACATTTCTTCTAGAGATGGAGTGCAAAATCACTAACAGTGATTTATCACAGTGTCTATCGCAGAAACACGATCACGGTAGTGAATGAAATTAAATCACGGCCGTGATTTGTTTAACTTGAGCGAATTTGCTTACTTTGATCGTAATTCTTGATCTTCATTGAATTATTTTTTATAAAATACTTCAATATATAGTTTGTGTTATAGTCGAAAGTGTTAATTCAGCGAATACTTACATACATTCATAAATACTTAACGTATGCACACAATGATTTGATTGGCTAAAGTATTCACATATACATTATGCTTTTTAACTAATGTGAAAAATATTCGTTAATTGGACTTTTTTGATATTTCAATTATTCGATTTTTTACAAGCATTTCAGTGCAAATTTTTATGTAAAAAATTAAAATCAATTCTTCAAACTGCTATAATTTCCAAAATAATTCGAATTTTGAGAAAATCCCACGCTAGGTGGAAGATAATATATTCCAATTTATATATCTTCTTTGTATTTCATTCTCAGATGATACAGTTATTCCCGGGAATGTGGGCCAGTTTTTTTGCAGTCTTCCGGGAAGTCATTTTGTCCGCAGTCATTTCATACAATTTTTTGTAAAAAAAAATTTCTAGCAAAATAAAGGTTGCTTTAAAACTATATAAAAAATCCAAACCCTATATTTATATTTATACGAAGAAAAAAATCCCTAACTCTGTCTATTGTTAGTGGCTTTAGGCTTTAGGGAACAGTGAGGAGTTGAAAATGTTTTGAGAGAAATTAGAAATTGGGGTTATGTAACGCGTGAATAGAACAGTTATGCTCTCCACCAATCAGAAGCGATCACGAAAAATCACGAATCACTGTGAAAAATCATCGTGATTGGGAACGAACGTGATCGAATCAGTTTACAAATAATAGTCCTAGCCAACACTTATTTTCTTCCGATTTCAAAGTAGACTCGCGCGCGCGTGTGCTGTCCGTGTGGCGGGCCATATAATTAAGCAGGAGCGTGTTTGGAAGGGCGAATAAGCGTGCGCGTTTGCGTCAGGCCTCTCGCCCCGCGCACTGACCTACCCTTGGTTAATCCTTGACGTTGCTCCGAGGCTCACGGCGACATTTCACCGGCAGCACTCGAACCTTCCTTTCGTATCAAGATAGGCCATCCGGCAAATTACGATGATTTACATAGACGATCGGGCATCCCTTCGCTTCGATGCATCAACCTAACGAGCCACCGTACGATTCCTCTGAATTTATCGCGCTGGGTAGTCGTTCGACGACTGCCCGTTCGGATTAGTCTTTTTGCCGTGCGCGAGTCTCTCGACAGAATCCCGACGTCGCGCGCGACCTGTTACGCTACTGGCACTCTTCTGAAAACTCGTTTTAAAGGAATTAGCACGTCCCGTCCGCGTGCACGATTTATAAGGAATTCTACGGCAGCGCAATCTAGTTTCGCCGCGGCGTATGACGGGAAACAGGAGCGGACGGAAGAATGGCCGTGTGAAATAAACAGATCGGAGTAGGTACACCGTTACGAAAGTTATTACAGTTACACGTATATTTAGCACGACCGACTGCCGCAACCGTGGCCCTCGACAGTGGACTCGCACTGGCATTCAGCCACCATTCCCACGTACCGTCACATCGTGAAGCCACATTATCTAATATCTCCCTTTCATACGCACAATTTATTCCGTAATTGCCATTCGATTTACGCGCGTCTGGCTCGCTCGAGGAAAGTCCCCTGCGATCGCGCCGCGGATCGCAGCGAGCGCTGGGAGCGTTTCAGGGAAGCAAACTGAAACTGAACAGAGAATAACTGCGCCTCTCGAAATGCTGCTGGCAGATTGGTTCCGCGGTAACGATCCCGCCAATTTATTACCGCCGTATTATACCCGATTTATTCTAATTTTACGACGCTGTAGTTCCCGGGATACGATGCGTCGGAAAGCGTATCGGAATGAAATCTCGCTTAACCGAGCCGTTAAGGTGCAACAAGTAAAGAGAAATAAACCGTGCGGCTCCGGGACACGTGGCGACAGCTTCGCTTCGATCGCATCGCGGGAGCGCGTTATCCGAAGCGTTCCCTCGTACAGTTTCCTGTATATCGGTAACACTTCGGTATATACTTCCTACACCACCTGCCATCGAATCAGTTTTACGCTCACTTAAAAGAAACACGCGTAGACGGGCACCGAACGTACATCCCAGGACTCGACGCGTGAACATCGCCGTTGCATCGCACCCGATCCACTCCAATCAACAGCGATGCAATTTCCCGCGGCAGGAAACTGCCGAAAATCCGATCGAATCGAATCCATCGGAATCTGATCAACTCGTGCCGCCGGGAGGTAAAAAGAAGCCGACGATTTAACAAGGAGGAAAAATCGGCGTGTGATTCGGCGTGGCACTCGTGAGCTCGCGAAGCTCGAAGGCCGAGAGTCGGCGCCGCGCTCCTGCTTCTATGGGAATGCCGGCTGATCCGAGTGATTTGGCAACAGCGCTGCGCACGGTGCACCGGCTGCAACGTTGCAAACGTCCGATGCACGGCCGGCGTACACGCGCGTGGATCGTTGCTGCGTGTGCGTGAACGCGGAGACGCGGACGTCGAGAGATCGAAAGAGCGAGCGACCGAGCCGAGCGGCCGACGGAACACGCGTCCCACGAACGCATCGACGCGACCGCCAGGGAGCTTTCTCGCGTGTTACCTCGCGCTTACGAGGCACGCGTTCGCGAATCAAGTGCACTTTCAAGGCTGTCGGCGGAAATTCCCTCCTCCTTCGCCCCCTGCCCCTGCTGCGGCGACCTCGTTTGAAAAACTCCCGGTGGCACGTGTTTCCGCTCCAATCAGTCCCGTTCGAGAATGCCTCCTATCGCGGAGCGCGTGGTATAAAAATTCCAATAAACATTATTTTCGATGTGTGTATCGCACTCGCTGTTTGACATGTATCCAGCCACGTTCACCGCGACCGTACGGTTTATCTCGTTTAACCTTATGTTGTATTGTAAAACGGACATGAGAGACTGCACTGAAAACACACGGGATAATCAGTTTAACGCGATCGCTCGAAATGTTTCTATTGTTCCCGGCGACACCAAGAAGCGTTTCAACGAGGCAAATGTTACGATTACCATGAGATACCATTTTCAACGTCACGTTACTTATGTGGCACTGTACCGTATTGTTGAGATCGTCGGAATGTGACGCAATTATCATAAGACGTCGAATGTGCAGCATCTAATCCGTTTCGATGTGAGGCCACGCGGAGTCAAGCGTTTTCTTTCAACCTTCTTTAGCGGACGTTTGTGTTCGCAGTGTCCCGGAGCGGATTTAGAGATTTGGCGCCCCTAGATAAGCGTCTGCCGCCTTTTTCGTGAAATATTTATTAGTTATTATTATATTAATCGTCTATATTACTCTAATACAGGAAACCTGAATATTTATAAAAGGCATAGTGTAGGCACTTCTTGCCTGTAAACTAAACTAAAATAGGGGCAACAAAACAAATATTACAAAAAAGTAAGAATAAACGAGTAAAGTAGTCTTAACTTCGTAATCTTAACTTAACTTAAAGAATATTAGCAATATTAGCCTGAGACTTTAATAGCAGAGACTAAATATCATCGAATAATTTAATTTAAAAGAATTGAAAGAATTTTAAAGTGACAAATCACATAGGTATGAGTTATTGCTAATTTGCTATATGAAAAGTAAGGGAATTGTTTTTAAAATTGTCCCAAGCCTCTGTGTTTAAAGATCACCCGGTCAAAACAGCCAAAATAAACATGTGGTTCTTTCTATTAAATTATGTTTAATATTTTATTCGCGTAACAAGCGAATAGGCATATAGGTTGCCGCCCCCCGAAATTTGCCGACGTAGGATGCAGCCTACTTAGCCCACAGTGAGTCAAAAAATTATTGGCACACCCTTTGAAGCAGAATAACTTTTTTAAAATTGTTCCAAACGACTTGAGTTTTTCTGAGAAGCTAGAATGATTAGTCTAGCTCTTCTGAAAAAAATGCAATTGGTCTGAATAGCGAAGAAACTACTGAAGGTCGGTTTTTCAACTTGTTTTTCTGAGCCTTTAAGTATAGGCCGAAAACTGTAATTTCTACTTTGAATTATTTGTAGCCCATAGCTACGTTAACCGATTTCGATGAAATGTTCAGCACGTATGTAACTTACTTCAATTTACAAAGGGAATTTTTAAATTTCTATTGCAAGCTCAGATAAAAAGTTGAAAAAGCTTCACTATTTTTCCCGCTGTTCCAGCCAATCGCATTTTCATTCAAAACGACGAAACACGTTACCTAAGTAGTCAAATCTAGCATCTCAAAAAAAACTCAACTCGTTTGGACAAATTTTAAAAAACTTATTCCGTTTCAAAGGGTGTGCCAATAATCTTTTGACTCGCTGTACATATAAATTCGCCCCTGGTAGAGTCGACTGCACAGATTCGACGGACGGCGCATCTGTCACGTTCGCTCCGAGCGTTATCGAGAGGATACGATAAAATTCACAGTCGTGCGTTCTAGTCTAATGGAACGAAACAGTACCGCAGATAAGAGGAGCGAGCGTAAGAAGCTCCGCGCTATTGTAAGGACACGGGCAACGTTTCCATGGCGGCGGATGAAATATCTACGCTTAACCGCCCCGACAAGGGGTATATGTACACGTGATACGTAATGCATGTGTCTGCGCCGCTGCCGTGGTTTTATTTCAGGCTCGGTCGAGATTCAATTGGAGAAAACGAGGAAAGCTCACCGGCGAAACAGAGTATTCGGCGTTGCGAAGGGGGAGAGAGAGAGAGAGAGAGAGAGAGAGAGAGAGAGAGAGAGAGAGAGAGAGAAAGAAGGGGGCTTTCGAAACGCTTTGGGCACTTTCATGCATTGCGAAAGATTCAAACGGAGGCCGGAGGAGAATGATTTGGGTCGTGACCCAGATCCGCTGCTCCGTTCGCTCTTTCTCTTTCTCTCCTTTCGTTTTTCCACCGTCTTCGTCCACGTACGCCGCTCGTTCGCGTTGCTACACCGTCGAACGCCGTAATTGGCCCCGGCTGATCGCCGCCTTTCGTAGGGATTACCGAGAACTCTGCAACTGGCGCCGGACTGAGCGCGATGCACGCTCGAATCGGGCAGAATCGCAGATCCGACGATCGAATCTTTGTATATATCACTCGCGACATACCCTTCTTGTTTGTCTCTCGCCTTGTTCCTCTAATCTAGCTGTCGATCGCTTTATCAGACTCGAAGAGTGTGCGCCGTTTTACCGCTTCGTCCGCGGCTCGAGCGAAGACGGACTCGTAAGTGGCACGACTTCAACGAAATGAGTCATCTTTAAACGGTTCTACGAGGGGGATATAAGAGCATCTTGTCCGCGCATCCGTTGGTAATCTTCGCTCGAAATTTGCACTTTGGAGAAGTGCCAGTTGATCGGTGCGTCTCTTGGGATGGTGTCGCTCAAAATCGGCACCCGACAGTCTTCCTGCGCGACCGAAGATGACGCGGATGACGGGCGTTCCAAGTGCGATTAATATCCGCGCCGTCTCTATCGGTTGCCGTGTTCGCCAGCGCGGTGTCGACAACTTGTTGGACATCGGTGGGAGTCGTGACTAGACACATGCGAAAGTTACTCAACGCCTTCGGTGAAGTCGGCAAGGTTTCGCGTATCGCGCGTACCTGTATAGGTATACTCGCAACACGTCGGGCGACTTGGATTTCGTAGCGGAAAAACTCGCGCGTGCGCCGTGTAATTTGCCGATCTTGATACGCGATTGCCGCCGCGAAGATAAAGCGGAATTCCACCGGATCGCGACGCCCGCGTGGAAGTTTAGGGTGAAGTGATTCGAGGACTTCGCCGCGTCACACGGCTTGCCGCCAAACTTTCCCGCGACGACGAGCAGTTATTGCAGTTCTTTCTTTTCACTGGTGCTCCTCTATTATTAATTCGAACTTTTCAAGGCACCCGCGACTGGGTAAGAAGATTGCTGTTCGCTTAACTGGAGCACGCCAGGGGTTGAAATGTTAACCAGTTTGCATGCGGACTATTACGGATAATGCGGGAGGATCGAGCGGAGGATGTTCGAAGCATAAAGGAGGAGGCGGTACGGTGCTATTAATTTCGTTTCGGCTTTTTTAAAAACAGACTTCCCGGCGATATTACACGAGGAGCCAACGCTATACATCTTCTGGAAAGTGTCCAGAGGCAGCCAGGAGCCACGGCAAAGTAATGATCCCTTTTTTTGGAATCTTTCCAATGTTTCCCGATTCGACAGTTCTTATGTTTGTCGGCCCTCGTGATATTTCACGTGCGAAGGCAAGCCGTCTTGTATTATTTTACCATGCGCTCGTAGAGTAGGACGTAGACACGCGCAATTATATCAATATGCTAGATTGTATTTGTAGTTGTATAGTATCGTAACTTTTCGTTGCATTTACCATGTACGCAAGTAGATCGCTCGGGAATTATGACACTGGGTTTAGGAGAATTTTCGGATATCTAGCATTCTCCACGATTCTAGATAAAATTTAATTAATCAGAATAACCGGGAATATTCCAAGGAACACATATCACCCTTTCTTATTTTTGTTGTGTATTTGTGCGTTAATAAGTACGTAAGTGCACTCTGGCCCCACAATATGGATACGCTGGGCTTTTGTCGGCTCCACGAACAGCTACACTTTTCTTCTCCTCTACTCCGTTACATACTGTATCCCATACTACACCTGTGTAATAACCTATCCCCGCCCCGCATCGTTTATCGTACCGTTCCGAGGTAAACGAGAGAGATACGAGTGTAAAACCGGAGAATAATTCTCCAGTTCCTAAACGGAAGATCGAAACTTTCACCGTGGAACGTTGAAGCAGTATCTACCAGGCGCACAACAAAAACAGAAGCGTCAAATTCTCGCGAAAGAGGAACTGGGCACACGGTAAACAATTTTCCCTATGGATTCCCAACGATGTACTCGCGCGACGATCTGATCCATGGACACTTAATTATCTAACACTGATGCGATCGATAATTAGTCTGGAATTTACTGGCACACCTAATCACCGTGTTCGCGTGGATGATCGGAGCAATGATACTTTCCCCGGCTTCTGAAACTCGAGCTCGCGCGCCGCGCGCGTCTATAGGTAGAATTCTCGCGCGCTCACAGCGTATTATCGTACCGCACGCGGTCGTTCACGAATTCGGAGTAACGAGTAAATTCCGATAAGTTACCGTCGTGTCGGAAACTTGGTGGGACGTCGGGTGGGGGGTAGGGACGAGGCACACGGCTCGGCGCGGCGACGAGCTTGTTCAGGGTGGATCGAGGGGAGGTGGAAGAGCGGGAACGCGAGACCGAGCAGCGGGTGGACTACTATGGAGGGAGAGCGCGCGGCGTGGAAGGTGGGCCGCGGAGTTCGTGAGAGGGAAGAGCAAGAGGCGAGAGGGTGGCGGCTGTGAAGCGTGGTCGAGGGGAGGCAGCGCGGGAGGGACGGCATGGTTTGGTGAGCGGGGCAGGGGGGAGAGAGAGGAAGGAGCGCGCTATCGGCGAGCGCCTCGGTTCGGCCGAGTCGGCCGACGTCGGCCTCGATCAGCCGCTCGGCACTCAGTTCGAGTCGGACCTCCGTCGTAGTCGGATTGTGTCGTTCTGCCGCGCTGTCTTTCTCTCTCTTTCTCTCTCTCCCCCTCTCTCTTTCTCTCGTTCCCTCCCGCGGGCACGCGCGCCACAGTGTGCGTGTGTGTGTTATGTGTGTTCCTCGTTCTCCCCTCGTGCCCCCCTTTCCTACCCGCGACGACGACAACGGGAGTTCCGCCCAGTGAAAAAGAGAGTCGAAGGCTTTCTTTCGTGCAAACAAGACGCGCGTCCTCGACGGTTGGCGGTTGTTTATTTTCTGGTGCTCGCGGGTGTCGCGCGGTGTGTGACAGAAAACAGCGAACAACCGAAGAAGGAGGAGAAGGGTCCCGCGCGCGTCGCGGCCAGAAGAGGAGAGACAACGAGCCCGCGTGTTACCCGCGCCATCCGCGGCTGGGCCCCCGTCGCCTTCGCCGTCCGACGTCCAACGTCGTCCTCGTTCGCGGTTGCGAAGAGTTTCAGTCAACGGAAGAAGAAGTAGGTTAGCCACGGTTCCCCGACCGCTTCACCGGCAGCCTTTTACCGACCGGCCGCGAGTGTGTAGCCGTAGCATCCTGACGATCGCGGTGACGTTCAACCAACGCGCACTTCTTTTACGTAACGAAAGCGCGTTAGAACGCGCGCGTGCGCTCTATATCGCGTAATCCGTGCCTCGGTTCCCTGTCCTTCTCATTTCTCCGCTGCAAGCGAGAGAATCTTCGATCATCGGCGGCAGCGGTAACGTCGCCGTGTTCTCGTGCGTGCTCGTGCTCCATCGGATCGGCCGATCGCTCGGTCGTTTTCGTCTCGTTAAGGCACAGTGGCTCTGTGGATTTCGTGCCGCGCATCGGCCGTCTGTGCATCTCTCTCTCTCTCTCTGCCTCTCTCTCTATTTCGTCTGTCGCGCGCGCCCGCGCAACCATACGCCGATTCCGAGTGTGTGCCTTCGATTCTCGCGCTCCGGCTCCCTTCGATACACTGATCGATCCCGTTCGATTGCAGTCACTCGACGGGATACGACCAAGTTCACGGAGCAGAGCGCGCGTCCGCGGCAGTTCTCTCGAAATATCTGACGGGAGAGCTTGTTCGTGTCGAGTAACGTTTCGGTGATTTTCAGTAAGTGGAAGCCCCTCATCGACCCCGGATACGATTACCCAGGCGTTTACAGTGCCCACACGCACAGACATTTTTGGAAAGCTGGTGCTTCCCGACCGCTGCGACTCGTCTACGCCGAGTACTCTTCGTCCACGCTATCCCGCATTGTTTCAGTGGTGTTTCGTCAGGGATGTGTTCGCTGAAACCTGGAAAAGTGGTGCGACTGCCTTTTCAATCGGTGTGTGATTTCGAGCAGTGATTACGAAAGAAAGAAAATCAGTGAAAGTTTTATCAGTGGAGTACAACCGCTACGTTCCTTCTCTCTCTGTGGATTATTGGATATATTTCTACAGTCAACCCGGCGACCTGCCGACGGAGCGCAACATCGCGGCCCACAATTTATGTGAGTGTCAGAAATACTATCTTAAACGTTGCCCTCGCGATTGCGATCGATACGGGGCCTCGGTTCCCGTCGATGTCGCGAGTGATATCGGTCGGCTAGCGTTTTACAATTTTCCACGGAACCCTCGATCGTATTTACCGATCTGCCATCTTTGCCCGCGTCATGGATTACAAAGATTCGTTGACAAGGCGAGGATAACGCACGATATAGGCTTGTGAATCGAAAGAATCTTCGACCAAGTTGCGTCATCGACCAAAGTCGTACGTCGTGAACGCGTTGGTGTGTTCGCATGGTGTCGCAGGAGACAGATTCGTCTACGAACATTCGACAAACATAGTCGTTTACGAGGCTTATAGCGATCGAGACGCTTTCAGCCTCTTTTATTTTTTTCTTGTTTCGCGACTATCCGTTCAGTCGGGTCGCGCGCGCGCTCGTTTAGAGAACAAAAAGTGGTGGCGCGACGTTTTGAAATGGTTTTCGAGGTGTTAACGGGACATCGATGCTGTGGGAATAATTACTAAGTCCCTGGGTCAGTTTCGGGTTGCAGGCAAATTGAATTGGCTTCGATGCGGCTCTTGGCAGCGATCGTGGGACACGAATATTCGCTTGGTTGCCGTGAATTCCGTAACGATGACTGTTGTCTCACGAGTCCCGTGTTTGCAAACAAATTTCCCTACCGCTTTTCGCCCCATATCGATTATCTATTAGATTTCTTTTTCTCGTAATTCCACGTGACTTGGTTAAATCTGACGACTTCACACCGCTGTATATTAATCGCATTAGCAATTTAATTTTTCAACGTTACGGATTGGAATTCGTTAGTGCAGATTTCCTCGGAATAACTTCGTTTGCAATTTCTCTTAATCCCACTTGGCTAAATTCGGTCTGACGACTTTCAATTAGCTTGCAGTTACTGTAACAACAATATAGTTTACCGGTGTTGTCGACTTCTTAATGTTCGAACAGAAGTCCTACGTTTATGTTTGCTCATCGTTATCCGACGCCGGTCAAGCGATTTTAATTGTCCCTCGACGCTTAATGAGAGTTGGAGGGGCGTCGGTGCTCGTTCGAGGCGATCTATTTAAGATTCTTCGCGCGGAAATGTTATCTTATCGAGGGGGGAAAGGAATGTTTCGCCGAGGAAGCGAAACTCTGTTGGAAAAGTCGCGGAGGCGAGGCGACGGGTGTTCCAGCTTTTCCTCTCTTCGCCGTTGTTTACGTCTTGAATCGGTTCGTTGTCAAAGAATTATTACGGGCAAGTGCAATGCCATCGATGTCGGAATCGCGGCACGTTCCGCGGCAAATTGAGCCCTTGCTGTTGCTAGTGTCGAGAGTTACATACGTATCTATGTCGTTGAGTACATATATGGTATATGTTTGGAGGTTAGAAATGAACACATGAGCCCTACAGGAGATTTAACTCTACCGTTGAAGCAACGTAAACATATATTTATTGATATAGTCTTTATAGGATGATGCACCACAGAAATCTTGTTTTAATACTTTCGTTTTATTGTCAATATTTCAAAGTTATTTAATTTTAGGTTCTAATTCTAATTGCGCTTGGGTTTTCGCAGCTCGCTTAGGTGAACAAGGGTAGTAACAGTTTAAATGGTCGCGTAGAACTCTTCTCTTGTGTGTCCTATAAATTTATTTAATATGGATAATGCGTGTTACCGTGTGAATAACAGCCCCATGTGTCACTAAGTCCATAATACATTGGGTTAATATTAATGAAGAGATACAATTCCCTCGTGTCTCACAACTACATTAGTAATGTCTTCATTAATAATATTACCCGCTCGTCATATTCATTTATTATATCGTTATTCGTGCAAGATCTTTTAAAATTGAATTCAGCAATTTACAAAATACAGGTTTTTTGGAGAACGATATTTTTTAAAAACTAGTTAACTCTTTTCCCTTGGGTCTCCAAGTATATTTGAGAACTAATTGCAAATTGTTCGCGCAGACAGAGTGACGAAAGAACTGTTAGGGTTCATAAAAAAATTCACCGAAAAGATTGTTATAAAAAAATGTACGAGGCAGGAGGGCCGCGGTGAATAGAGTGCAACACTCACGTGGCCGTTTGAAAAGCTCGCATAGAGAACGGGATTAAATTGAAAGGTCCCGCGATACGGAGCGAAATTCCTGAAACTGTAATTAAATATGAAGGGGAACTTTTAATACGTAACTGCTTTGCCGCGCAGAGCATCCCAGGAAACCATAGTACGCATTCCCTCTTTCCTGGACAGGCATTCGGGTAATCGGACATGTTTTAACGACGCGTTCAAACCGCTCGGATTCCTCGACATACTTTCCTTTAATTGTATTTTAATGAAGCTCGCAGGCTCTTTAATCGGCATCGATTGACTTTCGAGACCGTCGAATAACAAAGCTACGAAGAGCATCGACATTCGTCTCTCGACTCGAATGAAAAGCTGTGCTTTTATGCCCTGCCATCATAATGTTATTAATAAACAACACTGGGCTACCATTCGAATATAATAAACAATTACATTACGATTTACAATTGCTGGCGGTGATCATTAGTGAAGCAGGAATGGCCATTGTGCCGTATCACTTCCGATAATGTTATATAAACAGGGTTGAATAATATATGTGGCCAGAGTTGTTTGCTCGAAAATTATCTGTCTTCGATAATTTATAATTTTACTCAACTGGAATTTTCGTGTAGTTGAGAACTGACAACTCGATTTAAATAGCTGTTAAATTCCAATCTAAACAAATCTAATTGTAACGCACACGCTCTACCACTTTTATCGTAGGTATAGCTCGCTTTAACAGTTGAGTAGATATCTTTTCGAAGGTTGCTAGCCTTTCCACGATACCCTGCGAATCCTTTCACAAAAGCCCAGAAATGCGATTGCAAGCTTCTTTATAGCCAGCGGACGCGTTTTAACGCCGTATCGTCGACGCGCGTCGTTCAACCCTTAAGTGGCTGCACTTTGTACGGGCACCGGCGCAGGCAGAAGCCAGAACTTTGAATAATTATTCGCAAAGCGTAACCGTTTGCAAGCAAATTAATTGTGGGACGTCCTGGTAACCTCGTTACTTGTTCCTCGCGTTTTGTCTTCTTCCTCCCTCTCCCTCTTTCTCTCTTTCTTTTGTTCTCTCTCTCTCCCTCCGTCTCTCTCATTCTCTCTACGGTTCGCTTCAAGGATCCGCACGTGCAGATCGAGCGAGACGAGGGCCATAAAACGACGCCGTTACAGACCCTGTAAAATTATCGAATTATCAACTGCATCGTTTCTTCGTTGCGAGGTCGTGCTTTCATCGCTCATTACTTTGTGCTCGACACTGGGACAATCAAATGGCCCAATTCCCGCTTTGATGTTCCGTTTCGCGAGGGTAGGTACTGCAGAATTTATTGGCCGGCAAAAACGTCACATCGCTCTGTACGTCCTTTGCTTATTTCCATGTAGATTTCCGTTCAAAGGAACCGTCCGCGGGACGTTTTACATAAAATATCGTAGGTCGTTTTATTGGTAATTATCGGTGACTGTGGAGGTACCGTTTTCGGATGCTTCAGGGTCCATTGAAGTGGCAATGTCGAAACGAGCTCGAGTAATTTAAAAATAGCTTCTGCTTCGATCCAGCTGCGTAAATCATTACCCCGAAACTGGCGTTTCTTATCCGCTGTGTACACGAGTGACGTTAACCTCGCCTTTCTCTTTCCATCAGACAGTCAATAATTCGCGGTTCAGTTGAGAAAGAAAGGACGCTCTCTCGACACCCTTGGATTCTACAATTATTTCGAGCAAGCCGGCGGGTGTACGTGCTGCGCTCCTATGCAATCGAAGATTTATTCGTGCATACGAGGCAGGATGCGAGCGATTTAACGCCGCGCCGGCGTTGCGGGCCGGGGGCTCGTTTGAAAAGCCAGCGCAGGTCCCCATTCTCAACACCTGCCCGCAGATTGTGAGGACATTTTTCTGGCGTCTGGGAAATTTCCCTGCCCACCGCCGCGCCGTCCCCTTTCCCTTCACAAAAGCTGGAACCGGGTTCCACGAATGTTCCGCTGACCTTTGTAACCTTTTATTATACGTACACATTCCCGCACAATGGAGCACGGCTCCTTGCTCTCGCCTTCGCATATCCCCGGCGATGTTCCACGAAAAGGGAAAAAATCGCTGGCTGGATGGCGAACGTTAATGGCCGCCCGTTTTCTATCTGGCTTGAATTTTGTACCGTGAAAGAGCGCCTTTTCCCTTTTCAGAGAGCTTTCGATCCGTGGGCGACATCAAAGCGACAAGGAAAATTGTTCTCGTTCCCGGCGCTACCACCGAAGGCGCTCGTTTATTTCATTCCCGATGCTATTAACATTCATCTTCGCAACTTTCGATCCACTTATTCCTGCTACACTTCTCGCTCGTTATCGGTTTTATGGGCAATGACGTCTCGCTTTGAACGAAGCGGCGCGCCTTCGCGTAAATCGCCAGTCTTATAATGAAACCCGCTGGAACCTTTTCGTTATTGCAGAGACACGGCGAGGGATCGCCGGGGAAGAGGCGAAGGGAGGAATAGGAGGAAAATGGGAAAACTGGGGTATCTGTGTGTTCGAAAGCGTCCCCCGACAGAGGGTTGCGAATACGCGGGGGGGACGGGGAAGGAAGTATATCGATTTCGAGGCAAGGTCGAGGGTTCCTATGACGAAGTCGCCTCCTCGCGACTCGCGGCATAAATCTCGTCGGCTTAATCCAAGCAGGCGCTGAACACAAGACCAACGCTCCTTTTTCCCCGCGTGGCTCCATCCTTCGACTTATTTCTGCGCGCGAAAGTGTACGAGCCGCGTCGCGATGCTAAATTTACAGAAGGAAAGTTGACGACCTTTGTGTCCTGTTCGTGGAAAACGGCGGGAGTTTTCGCCGGAGATCTGGTCGGGTCGCCGCGCTAGGAACGAGGATCACTATTCTATTACTTAAAACTCGATCCCCGAGTTCGCTAAACTCTCCGAAAACTCGGCGAAAGAGAATCAACGTCCGCTACACGCGGACACCCTGAGAGACACGCGCGCACATTCTCAGCCGTCGCTCGGCCGCTTGAACGAACGCACGAATTCCTGGCAAGCTTATTTTCTAAAAGTTCCGAGCGCGCACTCTTTTAGAAAGCTCTCCCGTTTCCGCGCCGCTACCAATTGTGATTCAAGTATATCCCGTAACGCTGCCCCATGAATTATTCAATACACTTATGATTAGGGGTTTCTTAAACATCCTGTACGTACCAGAGAACAAGCTTAAGGCTCGGATGGTACGTGTCACGTGGGATCGCGTGTTTCTATAGGCGAGATCGGCATGACTGTATCCATTAGCGTATACATACTCGAGGAACGGGCAATGAATAGTTTCGAGGATACACTTGATCTTTGTGATCTTCAATAAAGACTACGGACAATAAACGGTATCGTTTTATGTTCTTAACATACCTACTTACGCCGCGTAGTCACGTAACGGGGTCACGATCATGAACGAACGAACCGAGGCGCGATGTTCTGGCCTGAAACCTTCAATCTTTTCGCTCCACCGTCCTCGAGGACAGAGAGCTTCACCCCCCTTTGTTTCTTTCCAAGCAGAATCCCCGTGGCGCGCCAGCCATACCTTTTTACCATTACCTATTTCGATTTTCACGGGTGACGAAAGGGAGTCGCAAGGGAGATGGTGCGTGTATCGCAAGGTGGATCGATGCTGGAATCGGTTTATATACGTGTTCGGCGAAAGATCGTGTAGGCGGTTCTTCTTTCTCCTATCCAGCAGGTAACCTTGAGTGGCTGGTCAGGCTATCCCGAAGGTTACCCGATCGGCTCCGCGTAAATGAATATCCGGCTAATTCATTCAGAGCCAGTGCACACCGCTCCAAGTCTCGAGGCGGTGTCTCGAAGCGAATTCAACGTTGATTTCAACGAAACTGGAATTCGCAGGGTTTGTAGGAAATTGTTTAGGCGGCCTAGGGAAGAAACTGACTAACCCAGGTATGATGAACCAGAAACGGTTCGACACCACATTCGATCATACACTATAGATATACAAAACACTTCCTCCAAAATTCCAAACGATATAATTCACCCACCACTTCATGCCTTTACTACAAAATCGATTATTTTTTCTTCCACCGAAATCAGAGAAGCCTCACCCCCATCTTTTACACAGATTATAATTTATTTGGGCCCTCGGTATTAAGGCTGGCATTCTCTATTCTCGTTGGAATTGACGAGGGAAGGATATAGAGCCTCGAACGACGTAACGTAATGACTCATGCGTACGGACAATGGAGGTTTATTGCCAGCCGATACGTACCCCCGAGTGATACTGGCGTTTCGACTTTACCTGGTCGACCCGGGGGGGGCACCGGCGTCGCCACGGGACCACACATGGCACTCGGGCACTCCGGAGTAACGGGCCGCTCGAGTTCGAATCAATAACACCGAGCGGTTACCATTTGTTTACCGATAATAGAGCGTTTATCGATCCCGACGGCCGCGATTCGATACGTGGCCCTCCTCCCTCCGGTCGGCCCGTGCACTTTCGCGATTAAAGAGGCACGCGTGTTCCGCTGGACGGAACGGAATGCGTCGCCGGGCGCCGATATCGCGTAGCTAATTTACGAGGACGCGTCACGATTGATGGCGCGGCAACGTTTCCTGCGAGGGGGACAAAGGAGGTAGGTGGCAAGTGTCGAGGTTGAAAATACAGTCGGTCGCTGATTTTGTACAGCCTTTACGGGGGGCTAGCAGACGTATTATCATAATGGTAGCCGGTTTCGCGAAACTTCTTTTGATCGTGCTCGGGAGAAAGAGAGAGATTGAGTGGGCGAAGGCGAGGGCTCCCCATTGTTGAGCGTCGAGCAGATTTATGATGCGATCCACTTTGCCCTCGCTTCTCGCTTCCGGTTATTACGCGAAAGTCGGGCAAGAAAAGCCCAACTAGGATACGGGCCGGCAATCGTGGCGGGGAGCGAGAAAAGAGGTGGGTGTTCTTAAAAGAAGGGACTCCGGCGAACGGATCCAATGATGATTCGTCTCGCGTTTTCCGTCGCGCGACGCCTTCGACGATCGAGGGAGAAACGCCACGCGAATCAACCAGCTTCCTCCGACGATATTTATTGATCTAATTGCGCGTTGCCGCCGTTCAGTGGCGGTCACGGATCGTCTCAACCAGTTCCTGTACTCGTATCGTACTTATTACGAGCTGTGAACACCCTTCTGTTTCTCTCAAATCGCTGAAAAGGTTTCTGTTTGAAATTGGGGAGGTTTGGCAGTGTATTCAGCTGCGTTGCTTAGAATGAGGAGCTTGCAAATGTTAATCGGTGATATATAATACCTAATATAAAGCTTGCCGATTTCAAACTTTCCTTCCATCACCACTGTTCATTTGTATCAATCTATTCGCGGCTATGTACACGGTTCGGCGTCCAACAAGATTACGTTAAGGTTCATTGTTACTTGCGACAATAGATCCCTGTAGACTCGCCCGCGCGTGCAGATAAGATTCTATTGAATTAGCACTCCAGTGTCTAACGCTAACTATTTGCCAAATTCGATATCGCTGCTCTGGGGCTCGTACAGCAACCGTGGAAATGGCGGGGAAAGGGGAGAGGGACGGTAGAAGCGACGATTGCGAGTGTTTATGCGTAAGTGGCGCCCGAAGGGACGATTAGGGACGGGGCTTCAAAGCGGCCGTATTGTTCGGCGAGTTTTCTGATACACGCCAGACCCAGGAGTCAGACATCTGGTGCACAGAGTGCTCGCAAAGTTTGATTTTAGAAGATCGCGCGTAGGCCCTGCTCTTGCGCTTCGACGCTTCAAAATTGCATCGCTCGAAATACACTGTGCTTCCAGGCGTGACGTCAGCGTCGAATCACTTCCAAAATTACTCGAACCTGAACAATCTTAAAATTATCCTCAACAGGTCTTGAAGAATCTTAATCAACCGCTCCTCCTTCGTTCCGCTGCCCAGCTCCCAGTGGAAAGCGTTCGAAGCAAATAGGGGAAACGTTTTACAGATTCTCGAATGATACTCGAAGCGATTCGACACGCGAGAGAACGGTCGAGCGGATTGAAAAATTTGCAAGGGATCGAGCGTTCGTTAGTTTACAGTCGGGCGGGTCTCGTTGATTTTTAGCGTGGCGCTTATTCTGGCCAATGTATTCGCATCGCTTGATCATCGGTCGAATAGCTCGCGTTAAACACCGCACGGCCGCGTTATGCTCTCCACATCGGTTCGCATCAACGGAATCCGTGTCCCGATATTTATAATCCGTCCGAGCCGCCAGAAATAATCCAGGAATAGCGTTCAACCGTTAACTTAATTGCAATCCACCGTGTCAATCCATTAACCGTGTTTCGGCCCGTCGTTGTCGCCTCGTCTCTTTCTCCCCCTTGTCCCTTTCACCACCCCCCCTCCCCCCCGCCCGCCAACCCCTTGCCGCCCTGTCGCGCCGCGCGAACGCTCTCCATGCAAATTTGCTCGAACACCGTAACAGACGTTCCCCCCGGTGAATCGTCGCCGGTCTCTGCGGAAAGCGAACGCTACCAGGACGCGCGTAAGCTCTCGCGTCTTGCTATCAGCTTCGAGGGATAGAGGATAATGGTGAAATAAAATGAACACGAGGCGAACCGGGGACGACGCAGAAACGGAGACATCGAACCGCCCAGATTTATCGCCGGCACGGGATATGCCGTGCACGCGCCTTTCGCTCCTTTATACGCGCACGTATCGTGTATCGTACGGTTGCGACGTTAAAACTGTACTGGGTGTCCCTCTCGACGCGACTAATCTATAAGCACCGGATATTTGTGGTCCTTTCTGCGGGGGGGGGGGGGGTGGAGGGGAGGGGACAGAGGATAGAGCTGTGTGAAATTACGTGCTCGAAAGGGGTATCGCAAAGATTATGATTCTCGGTATTAGTGGGCCCGGGAAATGTTCTTCGATTAGATTGCACGTTTTGTAGCGATACGGTATCGTAGGTGAAATTCAGATGAGTTTTATTGGCAATATTCTGATGCGGACCTTCGGGCGACCTTGAAGGAGTGGGCAGACCGAGGAATGATTCACGGAGGAGCTCGTACCACTTTTCGCGTGTTTTACGCTGTTAAGTGGCTCGTTGAGTAGCGAGTCTGCTACTTCTTCTCTGTCGTGAGATGTACCGAACGGAACAGTCGATAATTGCGTCATTCAGTTCGACACGCCTTGATAACACACGCCTCCCAGCGCATAATAGTAACAGCTCGTTGGATTCCGTCAGTTTCGCCAGAAATGCGTAATCTGATCTCGGGAACTATCCACGGAGAAAAATGTACTCGATCATCGAAACGGCGGTCGGCCGCCTTCGGCCCCCTTGATATCGACGACCTCCGAAGATGCTCGCGATAAAGGGGACGCCTTGTAGACCCGTGGAATCCCCTGCGGAGCAGTGGGACGTCGGCTCTGCGGTGGATGTCGGACGGTTGAACAATGCTTGCTTAGCCTGCTATCCGCGTCGCCGTGATGTATTCGCGGTCTATCGTCGGCGGAGTGCCCGTGAAAAATGGTTCCGTGAGCGGTTCGCCTCACGCGACGAGCGGACGGCTGACGTGGCGGGACGAGAACGGAGCGGGAGAAACGAGGTCTCGCTGCTCCCTCTCTCCGTCGAATATACATATTTACCGTGAACCGAGCCGTTTATCGAGCGAATTGAAAAGAGTCTGCGTAAAGGATCGCCGGAGAGCACGATTAGATAGCGCCTCGAAATAGATAGCGGCACGGAAAGGGGCGAGGGGAAGGTCGGCCGGGCGAGTGGGAGCCAAAGGAGTTTTGAGAGCAGCCGATGCGGGCGGAAAATGGGACACCCGAGCATCAGCTGTTTTATCGAGGAACTAGCGAGGTTCCTCGCGGCTGTTGGCGGTATAATTTTTGGTTTCACGCGATCGACCGCGTGATACGCTGTTAGGGGAACCTTTTTTTCGCTGGACGCGATAAAGCGGCGAGGGCCTTTTCAACCCTTAGGGTGGAAACAACATGAATCACGCTTGTTCCTTCCGAGTGTTGTATCTGATCGGTGGTCACGATCGTTGGTATGAATTCTCCATCCTTGGTCTGCCGTCGATAATTGGATATCGAGTTCTGTGCCTCCATTGGCTGAGAAATCTGCTAATTTATCGTGGACTGTCGGGAGTTGGAGTCGACTCGGTCCGTTTTATGCTTTATCGAGCGAGAATTAAGAGCGTTGGAACGGTGGTAGAAAAGGGAGAACACGAGTCGCGGGAGCCACGCGCCTTGTCAAATGTTATTTCGTAACGTGCTCGGGAAATTCGTAACGAGCGTAATTCCGTTGAAGCCTCCGTGAAGAATAGAGATACAGGTGCTGCTGGAAGGGATAAAGCAGCGACCATTGATATTTCCGACGGTATAATCCTGCTTGTCGGGCGATCCCGAGGGTGGCAGAGAGAAGGGTCGCCGGTTTGGGTCGGGCGGCAGGGACAAACCATTGCAATAAAGGATTCGTCGACCCTGGAAAACTTTCTCAGCGGAGAGGACCGAGCACCGCAAAAATATCGAGCGAAGCTCGCGAGGAAACCGCTTTCAATTTATAATTCCGTTATCAACTCGGATCGCTCATTCAAATTGCTCTGTTGCCGTGTACGGTGTAGAATACTTGAAATATTCCACGTACCGTTGGGCAATTTTTAACATATTCAGCCAGGAATAGAATTGCTTGATTTTAGGAGACTCGAGTCACCTTCGAGCGGAATCACAAAGGTTATAGTGAAATCGGGTAGACTCGCGGTGCTATCGACTCCCATCTTAAAATTTCCACTCTTCAATTTCCATCGGTCGAACAAGCCTGCTCGGTGGATTTTCACGAGGAAATCGATCTACGCTGCGCATCCACGAGATGCGTAGATTAAAGGCAAGCGAGGGACCGACGTGAATAACCGAATGCGGAGACGGAAAGATTGATCGTTTAGTTTCGCGAGAGACGACCGCGGATAGAATTCGGCGAGGAATGCAGAAAGTGCGGTGGAAGATGAAGGCGGCCGTGGACGAGATAGAGAAGAGCAGAAGAGATTTGTTTATACGTCTGTGATACTACCGCAATTTATCACTACGCTTAAAGGGCAAAGGGGGAGCGGGCGAAAGGGGCTAAAGAGCAGAAGCCCGTGGGCCAGGGGCGAAGGGCGGAGAGGATAATCGCGGGTCCTTCGGTAAATAAGGTTATTCCTCCGTCGAGTCGGCACCCATTCCATTCTGCTCGTCGCTATCTCGACCCATCTTACCGGCTTCGTGCTCTCCCTTTTCGCTTCCTCGTCCATATTCACACTCCAGCTCCGTGGAGAGACGATTTGTTGGAATTAAGCGGTATTTCAGCGAGCCCGCGGCTCGTCGCGACTTTCCGCCCCGGAATCTTTCTCAAATTCTAATAATCGCGAACGTTTCCCGTCCCAGGCTCGTTTGCTTAAACGAGGAGCCGATCCGCGGGAGAGCGCCCCGCTGTGTTTTCATTCTCGTTCGCAGCGTCGCCGGCC
The DNA here is from genome assembly GCA_910592295.1 of Andrena haemorrhoa. NCBI lineage: Eukaryota > Metazoa > Arthropoda > Insecta > Hymenoptera > Andrenidae > Andrena > Andrena haemorrhoa. The sequence continues at coordinate 12,428,545 of OU342943.1, forward strand.
GGATAATTATTAAAATTACCCTTCGAACTTAACGTAATTGAAATTACTCGGTATCTCGAGCTCGAGCGGCGTTCCTTTGTTTTTTTTTATTCTCCTGCCAGCTCTGGTTCCAGAGCCCGAGCTTTTTGGCCGAGTGCTCTGCCGTTTGTTTTCCAGTTTAACGAGCAGTGCTTGGCCACGCGATCGGGTTCTTTGAGTCACCGTTTTTGCCTGCTTTCCACCGTCCCCACCCGCCTCGTCCCTTTCGCTGTCCTCCCGCTCTTTCATCGATCACTTTCGTCCCTTTCTCGCTCGCCGTGCAATTGACTTAACGAACTGTCGCTCGCTCTATTATCGTGCTTTCTATTATTCCGTCCGGCGTGCTCGATATCCTCGGCGAATCATGTACAGTTCTCACGGGGATCGGTGAACCGTTCCGACGATCGAACGAACTCGGTCGTTTTACGGAGACTGCGCGCGTTTGCTTATTATTATACGCGATACAAGATAGCTTGATGATTTGCTCGAGTGACTTCGACATTCCGCGTGGTATCTTCCGCCTAACGCGCAACTTGCGCATGAAATATTCCAGATTTTTATGACCCGAGTTATCGAAATTTTCAGTAGATTCCAAGTGGAAGTTACGGTCGATCTAATTGCGATATTGGGAAAAATGTCGGTAGACTTTTCCAATCAAGAATATGGCTTCCATCTGCGAGTCTGCGACTCTGAGCAGTACACGTATGTAGCAGACGCTCTTCGATTATCTGATCTCAGGAAAAAAGAATTAGTTGTTGAACCGAACAGCTCGGTTGTTAGAGCAACCTGGGCCAACAAATGAGTTCGAATCCCAATTCAGTAACTCGATCGGATGATTTCCTTTTCTCCCCACAATTCCCAGGAGGAGGACACCTTCTCTGCCTTTACCTTTGTCTTCTGAATCCTGCTTTTCACAGGGACCTACGACAACCACGTTGTCCAGTTAACCCTGCTCTTGTCTGCTATTCCCGTTGAGTATCCTGACTGGGGACAAGGTATCTGTGACTCGAATAGTCCGCTCCATTAGTAAAGTAACGTCAGATCCCAGCTCGAGTCTTCGTCCGGCAATCGGATCAACCGATTCCTTTCCCCTCGCGATTTTCAGAAATGTCATTTATCCTCGTGCCTTTGCATTCAGCAGATACCCACGTTGCCTCGAGTGTTAGACTTTACACGCAGGTCACGCCGTCATCGACTACATTTCTTGGCATAGCCATTACAAGTTTCTAAGACCGCAAAGTATCGCAAAAACTTGGCACCTTCGTCCGCGCCTCCGATCGCTGCATACTTTTCTTCCCCAGCGAGCTGTAAACATCCACGTTCTTAGCGCTTTCCCGCGATTGCGAATTGTCACGCGCGATCATCCCACGGCGCCGATTTCCGTCTCGTTGAACGACACGTTGGACCGAACCAGCGCGCAACTAATCCGCGCCCCCGGATTAATTAGCCTCGTCGAGTTCCACTATATAGATCCCCCCGTTTATCCGCGAACCGTTTAGGAAACGAAGTTTAATAATCGAGCGTGAACTCGCTCGTCAACGTTCCGCGAAACGTCCACAGAGCGGGAGGCGTCGTTGCGCGAGGACGACGGCGCTCGATAACCGAGTTATCAGCGATTCGTATCGCGCGAGGAGCGACGATAATTATATCGGCGTTCGCGTTCGCCCCGATCCAGCCGAGGGACGTCGGACTCGGGCAAGGAGGCGAATTAATCTGACGAGACCGTTCCGAGGTGGTTATTTAAACGGTTCCCTCGGAACGTTGGTTCAAGCGTTATCTAATTTTATCGCGCTGCCTCTGTTGATGAGATACGAGCCGCGCGGAATCGCGTTGTCACACGATAATGAGATTAACAGCACGGCGATCGATCGTCAGACACGCGCGACCGTTTCATCGGCGTGAGTTGCGACAGTGTCGTGAGAATTTCTCCTCTTGCGCAACTTCGGGCGCGAAATTGCGGCGGTGCGCGCTGCGAGCTGGCGAAAAACCGAGGCTAGAACGATCTTTGACTTGAATTGGTCGCAGTTTCACGGATGATATCTTTGTTCCCAGCCTTGGAGGGGCTGTTGCGCAAGCGTCACCGCAGCCGCGCGAAAAAAGTGATCCTTCGCTAAAAAGTCCACGGTTTGTTTCGGGTCCAAATTCAATTACGCCCCCTGATTTCGCTAGTGCGAAGGGGGGAGGTCGCTTAACCAGCCGTGCACGACCAATTAAACGATTTACTCGATTAACCGTGCTCCGTTGCCCGGGAAAAGATAAACGCTTAATGGTTAACGCGACCGATAGCGCTGGGTTAAAAGGGACGAGTGGAGTAGTGGATGTGTTTCAATTTCCGCTTTCGCTTTTAATTTCACTATACCCTCGCTTCTCCGCTTGTCTGTGAACTGCCTGCACGCCTCTGGCTCGGGATCTGTTTTTTTCGTCTCGCTTCTTCCACCCTCGTACCTTGTCTCCGGATCTCCCTTTGTCCCGTGCATCGAGGGTTCCGCAACCGCTCTGTTTCCCGTCCCTTCGAGTTTTCCTGTTTTTCGTCCACGCTCGTGCGACAACTCCCCGCAATATAATGGCGGGAAATTGTGGCCAGGGATTCGCTGGTGCTTCCTAAACGCGTATACGTCTCCCGCGCAGCGGAACTTACTCTTCTTTCTTGTGGATTCTACGGGGTAGATGGGAGAGTTGGGTTCTTTGGTATGTTGGGTGGAACGAAGGTGCAACGATTAGGAGGTAGGTACTATACATTTTTGGTGCTTGATTTGTGAGCTGGAGAAGAGCTTGCTGGAATTAAGGGGAATCCTATTTTTTGGGGTTAAAAACGTAGCAAAATTTGGTAATTTCTTTTAAGAAACTGGCAATGCGAGTCATCTGAAATTTGGAGCTGGTTTTTATGTAGTTTTGAAGAAGTACAGTTTTTTTTATTATTAATTTTTAATAATACATATATCAGGTATATTTAAATATATCTCGCTGCGCAAAATTTCCTCGTGCATGATATTTATCTTCCAGGTAATCGGAAACAGAAAAACGAAACGCCGTTTTATTTTATACTTACGTAGCTTCAGTTTTATAAACCGGAATACCGATAAGTTTTATTATTTTGTTACATAAGTAAATTGGGGCAAAATTGGATAGCAGAAAGCCAGAAACTAACGGTTCCGACCTTTCAGTTTGAAAATACTCCCCGATAAATTTTTTGTTTTATTCTGGTTCACCAAACTGAAGCTAGGTACATATTTATAAAGTAAAACACTGTTTCATTTCGCTGTTTCTGATTACCCGGAAGATAAATATCATGCACACCAGCGGAATACATGATATTTCACTTACGATTTTTGCGCGGCGTGTTGATGGATCATCCATAACTCTTACATTTATTATAAAATAAACTGACACTTCTTCAAAGATGTATAAAACATGGTGCAAATTTCAGTAAAATCGAATCGGTAGTTTCGTAAAAAAATCCCTAATTTTGCTATGTTTTTAGCTGAAAAAATAGAATTCCCCGTAATCAACTTGTAATCAATTTGGAATACTTAGAATTAATGAAAACGAATGTTTCGTAACCTTTGCTTGCAAAATATACTCGAGCTTTATTAACATCTCAATGGATATACCTATCTTGTTCAGTGAGACTTACAATTAGCGTTTCCCTTCTATCGCTCCGCTATTCGCAACACCAGTGTCTCTTATTTGCATTTTCCAAGAGCGTTCCACGATTCTGTCGTCGGGTCTGCAGGCGATTCCAGGGAGTCGCGTTGGAAATTAGACAGTCGTCGTTTACGGTAGAATGCAATGAATTCTGCCGGTATTTAGGTCCATTTATCTGGGATGGAGATCGACCGATCTCTCTCTCTCTTGTAATTCGACGGAGCTGTTTACGTTATGTTGCGGATCCTACCGGGGGGGCATGTCGCGGGGAAGGAAAATCGATTTCACGGCGTGATAAAGTTCTTTTCCCCGGTACCTGGTTGCTTCCTTTATTCCACGCTCTCCTTTCCGACGATTTGAGCGCGCCAATGTAAATGCAAATACGGCTCCTCTCTGGCCCGACGTTCCGCCGTCGACGCCGCCGTCTCCGCTGGTCCTCTTTAAATTCCTCCGTGCTGAAGGACCGTCTGCCTTTTCTTCCAGCTTCGTGCCCTCCCTTTGGGAATTATTACGACGACCGACACGTCGCTGACTGCAACGAGCGTGATGCGTTCATCGTGCCGATGATTTGGTCACTTGCAGTGTTTTTCCTCCTCGGCTCTCTACTTTCCCCGCCCTCGCTGAAGCACGTCTACTCTTTCGCACCATCGATATTTCCCAGCGCGATCGCTTTTAATAAATACAGCCCGCCGGAGAAGGTAAATCGAAAACAGGATTCGGTTGGAAAAGAAATAAATAAATGTCGGTTCCAGATACACGGAGCAATCGGACGAAAACAAAAAGCCGAGTGGGAAAGCGACGACGATGTAGCAGGAGATGGACCAAACGCATGAAATTCGAAGCACGTGCACCGAATCCACGGGAACCTTTATTAAAGCGCGCGTATAACTATCGAGCAGTTTCGCGTTGCATAAAAAGCGACCAACGGAAGGTGGGTAGAATACACACAGAAAGGAGGGTATCGGCGATTAGCGTAACAGCGCGGTGCCGTTTCGATCGTGCCCGTTAGACTGGACAGCGAGAGTTCCCTCTGAAACCCACCCCGTCCTTTATCCATCGGAGTTCACCAACTATCCGCAAACTGCTCGCGAATAGGGCACGTGTTCCTTTAGCGTTCGCTTAGAAGTCAACTACTTCAAAGGGAAGCACGTGAACCGAGCTGCCCGGGCTGTTTCTTCCACGAGTCGCCTCTGTATTTTCCGCAATCTTAAACCACGTTTCCAATCCTCCTTCGATCCTCGCTCCGTGGGACCAAGTTCTACGTATGCTTACCATGATTGAACACTTTGAGACTTTAAATACATTGCATTCGAACCGAGTAATATCCCTATTTAATAACTAAAACAAACTTCTTAACCCTACACACGTGGGACCTGACAGGCCCACGTTCTCATGATATTGAAAAAGATTCAGATAACGATGACCTATAGTGTTAAAAAGATATTTGTTCCGTATTTTATTTTATTATAAATACTTCGAGAAAAATACTTTTTTCCTCAAAAGTACAATCTTTATTAAGAAAAATATTTATAACAAAATAAAATACTGAATAAACATATTTTTAACAGATGAACGGCGAACTTTTGAGAAAAATACTTTTTTCCTCAAAATATCCCTGCATTCCAAGATTCTCAGATTTTGGAGTTATAGGTCTGTGAGACCCAACGCGTGCAATGGTGTACTTTTAATTTACATGTGCACTGTAGGGTTAACACCGACACCGCGTCGCTGGCGTTACACTGATCTCCCAATTTTCCTCGGGAATTACCTCACCGAGGTTTCCATATCGTTCAGTTATCCTGTTGGCCGTCGGAGCGGCATCGAAGATTCCTCGAGCAGACAGAGAAAACGCCAAGGCGGAAAGAACGTGGACGTGGGTACGGTTCGAATGGGACTTGGACGGGAGCGAAACCCGTTTCATCGGATACCAAAGAGCGGTGTGTACGCAACGGAGGAGGGGCGAAGCGGCGAGGACGGTGGAACCGCGTGCCAAGAGTGACGATGTAAACGTCATATATCTAGAGGGGAAAGGATATTTCGATCTCGATGGGTGGGCCAGCCTCTGTCCGGACGGCGTATATCCACGGTCCTGGACAGATTCCTGCGTATCGAGCGTCCCTGGCGAGCGCGGCTCGTCGCCTCCCGAGATTCAGCCGGTCCAATTTCGCGGAAACGCGGGCACGCGCGCCCCTGAAAAGCGCCTTTCCCGGCGTCGTTGGCACGCGATCGATCCACCGGTCGCGGAATTCGCGGCGCGAAGTTGCCGCTCCGCGGGCAGCGGCGAGGAGTTAGGAGGAAATTGCCAGGCCGGACGGAGAGAAAGTCGTTTCAATTTTCGCGGTTTCGAGATAATGAAATTTACACGGCGGCTTGATTCCGTTGACGAGCGCGAATCGAGTTTGTCCCGTAAGTGGGACGACTAACGGCGTAACCGGTGTCTCGCGACCGCCATTACGATGCGTTCCGTTCGCGTCGTTCTCCTGTAATTTCACCGACCCCGCTGCCTGGTCGCCGTTTTTTTTCCCCTCCTTCGATTCGAGGCGGACGGCCGCCTTCGTGGCAACGACGATGCGACAGCCTGTGAGAAAAAAAATGTCATCATGTACGCTGGTAATTGCCTGCGGAAAATTTGTACGCTTTCTACAGCGATGTCGGGGACAGTGCTCTACCTACTTCACTAGAAGGTTTATCAATGATTCACGTCTGGTTTGGCGGTTGTTTTCGCGATCCATAGGGTTCTACCCGCGGCTCTCGCTCTTCTTGAGTGATGGCACGTACGATTACCTTTAGAATGGTGGTTAGAATCGGTGATGGTAATTCGGGGGAAACGACAGCTTTACGGGGACTTGGGACACTTTGATGCAAGGGGCACGATGAAAATTTAGTATTATCTTGATATCTATAGGGTATCGTCTTATAATCTTATATCGTCTATCAAGATTCTAGATATCAAGAGAATGTTAATTCATTGTGCCCCTTGCGCCAAAGTGCCCCGACTCCCTCTAAGTACGGTATAGGCGAATGAATGAAGTATGCGAGTAGGTAGAAACAGCGGCGATTAAAACTTCCGATTTTCCTCTGATGCCTCCAAGGTCCCACCTTCTTCCCACGATACACATTTCGCGGAAGAGATTTCAAGGAACGGGGGCTGGTAGTTTTTATTACGCAATCGCGTAGCGCTCTAGTTTTACGTGACCGAAGCGTCTAACGGTGCGCGCCGCGAGGATTGTATTCTTACAGCTTACTTGCTCCGAAGTGTGCATGTTAAACGAGTTTCCAGGGATACAGCGCCGCTGGAGAACGAGTTTGAAATTGCCTCCGATAAGAGGGCGTTGCGTAAATTCGCGATTGAAGTACGGATAATCGGTGATACCGCTGGACGGTGGCCGTAAACTCGCTAATTTGCTTACGAGGGAACGCGTCGCGAAACGATACGTGGCTGGCAGCCGGGAGTGAAATATCTTTGATCGGCCGGTGGACGAGGGGGCAAAGTTTGCGACGTCGTTTCCAATTTTCGATATGGGCGTCCAATGATGTCTGTGGCGAAGTATCATGTGATCGATAACCTCCGTCGCTGGAAGCGAGTGGCCGCACACCTCGCTATGCGTCGTAAAGCACGCGCTCGCGCTCGTATCCGCTCGCGTGAAACACAGATTCGTCCTCTCCCCCCCCCCCCCCCCCGGTTGGCTGTGCTTCCCTCGTTTCCGTGTCCCCTCGCCACCCCTACGTCGGTCCTGCTTTCTCCTCGTCCGTGTCCTCGCTTTTTCCGTCCCGCGCGCGGGAGACTGGAACTTTAATTGAGGGGTTGTTTGGGTATTCCGGCTGGCGCGAATTTATACCGTAAACGGGCGCACGCACGTACGTGTAATTTTAAACACCGGCCTGGCGTGGCGAACGTTCGTTTCATAATTATGCGCGTAACGAGCACTGCGGAAGGTAGTTGTACCCACGCAACATGTACGCTAACCGTGTTGTAAAAGCGCGGTGAAAAGTTTCGATGATTTTGGGGGATGGGAAGGTGGGGATGGAAGTGTAGAAGCTCAAATGAATTAGATTCTTTTAATAAAACTGCGTGACACTTCTACGTAATTTGTGCAATCTCTGTGCATCTTCCCGACAGTGAAAGTCCTCTCAGGATGACGTAGGGTAAAAGGCCCAAATTTCGTCCCCCTGCATTTCTCGATTCCCATGGTTGCATTTTCAGAGTCATCTGGTGGTGATTGTTGCATGAGTTTACGTCGGTATTCTGAGAGACTTGCAAGTAACACGTTACGTGTTTGTGCGTTTGCGAAGGAGAAGAACATTTTCGAGCACGGCGAGTTTTTACAGACTTAAGTATGATAGCATTCGAAGTTGTAGCACTTTTTCGGGCTTATCTTGTAGCTTCTTATACGCAATAACATTGATGGCCTTCACTCGTGTGGTCTGTTAGAGCGATCACTATATTGAAACTGCGCGAATTGAGAAAAAATAATAATAAAGGAAATTGAGATCGATTTTTTATAAATTTGTTACTTGAAATAAAAAGGGCTGAAACATGAACCAGTTACAGGAGTGAATTATCTTTTATCGGTTTTCAAGCAATTTTAGTAGAAATGTTTAATGTTTTGTAGATGCCGAAACGAAAACAGTGGAATAAGCTTTATATGCCGCTCGTATCTATAAAAAAATTAATTTTTCAATTTATTTCCTGTTTTACAAACATTTTCTTGGAGGACGAAATTAGGAACACATTTATCAGATCTGACATTTTGCACGTTTTCTTTATTATCTCATATTGACATGACATAATTACATTTTGCGATTCGTGGATACATAGGGAAACGTTCAAAGAAAAATCATAACAAAGTGCCAGCTCATTCTAACATTTTATACACTCTCTACAGGGTCAAATACAAATGGGGGACGAAATTTGGGCCCTTTACCCTACATAATGCCTGAACAACTCGTGAAGACGTTTAACATCGAAGTAGGTATCCTAAACGCCAGAATAGAAAGAATAAAGGTTGGTAGAAGGATGAAAAAGCTTTATATATATGGTACATTGCCAGACACGTGATCAAAGACACGTTGCTCAGTCGTCGTACACTCGTATTCACCCTATTTACATATTAATAGAAAAAGTACTGGTGGAATTACGTTCCACTTTCATCCTTGCACGTTCGAGTTTCCATCGTCCTGAATAGCATGCTGCGGGGTCTCGCGCACGTCGGCGTCGTTCCCGTGACCTCGCGGCGATCCTGAAAATTGCCTCGATTAGAAAAACGCGGCACCGATTGACGCGTGCCCGCACGTGCAAGTTCGCGCGCTCGCCGGCCACGAAATAGAGAACGCTTCCGCTCTATTTACATAAGATCTTATCGCGGTCGTCCCCCGTACACGTTAAGCACTCTCCGAAGCGATTCGTTCTTGGCGTAATTAAAGCGAGCCGCCCCATTCGCGGCTGCCTCTCCAACGAACCTCGGCGTCCACTCGACTCGCGTCTTCCCGGAACCGGTAGCGATAGAAATTCGTGGAACGATACGAACGTAGCAGGTACGCTACTCCTGGAAATTCGCTTTACTGACGTCAGGGTTGACGTCGGTGGTCGCGAAATCCGACTCGATGCTTCTTCCTGCGTGTAGCGAGGTCGTGAACTCGGTACAGGATTAAAGTAACCATGCACCGAGCATCAACGTAAACGAATTGACGGGAATACGAGGTGACAACCCAGCCGAAACCACAATCGGAGCCACTGCATCAGTCGGCGCTGCTCGATGCTTTAATTTACGGCCTCGCTATACTTTTTCCAGCTGCTGTAGCCGCAGATTCTCGTAGGCTCCGCGTGTGGTAATTAGAATCGAGCGGCGTTACCCGCCGTGTAGTCTTTTTCTATCCACACGCCCCTCCCCCCAGGACGAGAAACAATTTTCCACTGATTTCCAATCTCATTTCGAGCCACGCGCGGGTGTTTCCATCCCGCCCGAGCAAACTGCTGGATTCATTCCCCGCGCGCGCACACCTTGGATGAATAATAGCGCGCCGTGTCATTGTTTTCCCTCGCCTTTTTTTTCCCCCCTCGAAGCGGCTGGCAGGTGGGACAATCTATACCGCCAAGCTATTTCCGATTGTTCTTGCCGCGTCTCACGGAGGATCGTAATTTCACCGTTAGCGCGCGAGGCGTTTCAGGCTCGGCTCCTTTCACGTCCCGCTTTCAAGGATGCCCGTTCCGCTCGGCGCGAGCCGGGCAAACGGAATAAATTCGATGTGTCCATACGCGATGACCTTGGTGGGATCTGAAATCGGGAGGGAACAGGGATTATTTAAACAGGCGGCGGCCAACATTCCACCTCTTTGCAGTTTATTCGCAAGGCACGCTCGAAATTGACACCTTCGGTTACCTAATACAGCTGCAGGCTACTCTGACTTCCCGCAAGCTCGGCTGGCTAATTGGATGTGTCTTTATCACTGCTAAGTCGCGGTAAAAAAAACCAAGTTTTCTCGTCATTCTTATCAGTCAATACTTTGATTACGCCGCGTACTGCTATACGCGCCTCGAAGGCCGTCTATAATTACTCAGCGTCGATATCTTCGTGACGCTCGCGCCAAAAGTGTGCTCATCGTCGTCCGCTGTCGACGGACGCACGGGGCGGCTGAGAGAAAGCACGCAGAACCGAGGCGGACTCCGCGGACGTCGCAAATCGACGGGGAAAGAAAAGGAGGAAGGGAGGATTATTCGAGGGAAATATTTATTCAGCGCGAGGGGCGGACGCGTCCCGTTGATTCTGTATTCCGCGGAGGAAGTTGAACGGAACGAGCGACAGCGTCGGCTGTGTACTGGAAACGGGGGTAGATGGAGCAGGAAGGGCGGGGCGCGCGCGTGTCTATGACAGTAATAACTGGTCCCCCGCGTTGCAGTTACGCCGTCCACGAGGGCACTTGTCACCGTGGCTCGCTTCGAGTTTAGTTGGCATGCGCTAATGCATAGAGCCACGGCACGCCGCGTACAATTATAAATACGTTCGTATCCACGGACGTGTAGCCAACCGGCGTGCACCCGCGTCGACTTTCTCCTTTGCCCAGCATCGAACATGCACGCGCATACGTCCTTTTCCTTCGAATTTCCCCCGGCCTCTGATCGTCCATCGGCATCTTGAATAATAAACATTCCCACCCGACGGTCTTTCGGATATCCATGGACATTAAACACGCGTCCCAGAAATCCGGCGAAAGAATGCGTAGGACTTGTTGGTCCGCTGATCGGAACAAAGATGAGAGGATCGAGGCGAGAGATGAAAGACGCGGGGCCAAGGGTTTCCTCGACCTTTCCCTCGTGTTTCCTTCTTCGTCCTTTTTTGTCGCCCCACTCGATCCCTCGCCTTGCTCTCCCGTCTCCCCGGTCGATGCACGCGTGTCGTTCGCAGAACTTAGGTCCGGCACAATGCTTCTCGTTTATGAGAGGGATCCCGGGGTAGGTTTACGACTCGAGGCCGCTGCGTGGACCCGAGGAGGATAGGCGGCGCAGGGGCCGACAGAACGAGCAGGGAGAAAGCAGTCTTCGAAATTTCCTGCTCGCCTCGTCGGCCCTCCTCGGGCCGATATTCGAAAAATCCCCGAGCTTAATTGCCCGGCGACGTCGACCGAGTGTGTTTGCTTTTTTCGTCCCTTTTACAGCCTGCTCGGAGCTGAGCAAGGGGAGCGCGGCCGAGCTCCCGCGAACAGTATCTGCGGGAAGTTTGCTTGGCTCGAATCGATCGGTTCGACTGCGAGGCGAAGGATTTCATAAGTTTGCCTTTCGGGGAATAATAATCGCGGTGGCGCGGATCGATCGCCCCGGGGGCGTATCGCGGCTCGGCCCCTTTGTGCCTCTCTGGAGGAGCGAAACCTCGGGCGCGCGAAACGGACCAGCAGAAGTTCGGACTCCGGGAGTTTCGCTCGTCGAACGCAGCGAATCGAAAGTAAAACTCCCCTCGACTGGTGGTAGGTAGACTGTTCTTTCACCCGCGTCAGGCACAAGTGGTTCGCACCATTGAATTTTCCTCGGCGTCCTCGGAACGACGGGGCCTATCTCGTTAAAGTACGACGATTCCATCCTCGGCTCGCGCCTGGAACCTTGGCCCGCTCCTCCGGACAACGATACTCCGCGCGTATTTACACGATTACCGCATCGGTGTTATGCAACCGATGCGTGATTACCTGTTACTGGCACCGGTTTGTGCGATTACCATTCAAACTGTAGCGGCGAACGTTGCGTTTGATCGGGTGGAATAATTTAACCGGGCAAAAGGATTCGGAGAAATTCAGGGATTCGTTGTAATTAAGTGTATATACATGTTGCCGACGTCGCCTACGGTAGGGAATAGGGTAAACTGTACAATGATTGGCACCCTAAACTGAAATCCCAATTGGAATGTCTGTACTTTTTCGCGAAGTTTTCATACGGTCTTCATTTTCAGTTATTATCAATGATTATGGATTTCTCATTAAAATAAAACATCTTAAGTATTGATTAAGTTTTTCATTTTAAAAATATTCAATGAAAAACAAGAATAGGCATAAAAGTACAATCATTGGCACCCTAAAATTTGAAGTTATATAGAAGAACGTATGTAGTTAAAAACGATGTTTAAAGGTGTTTAAACAGACTATTTCATTCACTATTAAATACCTGCAACACTTAGTAAATTTGTATTTCAATCCATTATTTAGTTATAAAGCGACAAAATATACTTACCTACCACTTATCAAACTTTTAAGAAAGCGCCTAAAACTCAGCCTGTTTGTCCCACTTTTTAGTGTTGCCAGATGTAAAATATGGATTTCAACTACTGGGCTTTGCAATGTTGTAGTGAAGGAAATATAAGAAATTGTAAAAAAGTACTTTCTAAGCTCTTACTTCTTAATATTTGACTTTTTAATCGCGAGTGCTAATGAGTAGTGCAGTGCCCGCATTAGTGCAGTTTACCCTGTGTCTCGGAGCAAGCCCCGAGTCGATTTTTAAGTGATTTATACTCTCGAATTATGGTTCAGTGGAGGATGAAACGAGAGCGTTTAGTGTTTAAATCTTTTGAATTAGAAATGCGATAGGTTAATGTGTCTCGCGTTTGGCTAGCTGTGGATCCGCCACCTTACTGTATTATATTCTTAGGGAAAGGAATATATCGTCCTTCGGGGACGCATCTGTTGCGGGGCCATAAATTTCCACCCCCGTTTTCGCAGTCCCACCTTTCATTCCCTCTTGCGCGTTCTCTCCCCTCGGTCCGGGCGACTGTTCGTCCACGACTCGTAAATCATCCTGATCACAATTTTTCTAATTTCATCCCCCCAACCTCGCCCGCTCGGATTATCGGTCCACGTCACGACCCAACGGTCGCATAAATGTTACTAGACCGGCGGCAAATTGCTTCGAACCTTCGGCTGGGCTCCGGAACGATAAGGGCTTCCCTTTTGCCAACGAAGGCGTCGATCATGTATCCCTTTGAGAGGGACGGACGCTATTGTTTCTAGGGATGGCGATGCATGCCAACTGTATCGATATTTCGTATCGATACAGATGAAATATCGAAAACGAAGTATCGATATCGTCAATATCGATACTTTTATTCCATTACTCACATAGCTTTAGGACGCCTTTTAGGCGTGTTTAGACGTCCGTGTGCTATCTGGGTATCTGCAGTTCGAATAAAATAAAAAAATAATGATTTTCTTAAATTACTAGGTTTTCATGAACAATACAATTAGAAAAAATAGTTTTATTCAAAACATATTTACATTCAAAACGTAGTTTCATTCAAAACATAGTTTTATACAAAACATAGTTTTATTCAAAATGTAGTTTTATTCAAAACATATTTTCATTCAAAACATATTTTCATTCAAAACGTAGTTTTATTCAACAGTCAGGCAGTCAGAGCAACAACGACGTATTCGAATAGGCTCTACTAACCATATAAAATAGGAACAAAAATTTGTTTAATGTGGGGTGGTCCGTCGTTGCTCTGACTGTCTCAAATGTAAAATGTACGGTTGAATGTATCGAAATTCGATATTTGTGGTTACGTATCGATACTGCAATATATTGCTACATTAAATATCGATACAAAATATCGAAATTTGGATTGAAAAATATCTATATATCGATGTATCGATACCTGTATCGCCATCCCTAATTGTTTCCTAATTAGTTACAAAGAAGGGAAACGTTGATCAGTAGACTGGGAACGGGGAATACGAACTTCTTCGAATATGTAACCGCGAAGCATGAGATAACGAAATAACCTGGGTGACTGCAAATATTTAACCGGTGCGGTGTAATTTAGACTCGACAACCCAAGAGACTTTCGTGAATAATCGCGTAACCACGGCAGTTTGATAACGTATCTAACAGTGAATTCTCACTGGCCGAGGCTGGAGGGAGATCCCGCCGTGGGTAGAGGGAGAGGAAAAAAAGAATTAATGATAATCGACGGGGGCAACATAGTATCCTTCGAAGGTCTGGTTCAGGGCTTGCCTCCTGAAAGAATACGGCGACGGTCGTGCCGCTGGCGATGGCGATGGTAATATCGATTTAGCGAAGGTTCTTCTTCGCCTCCTCCTCCGTCTCCTTACCTCTTGTATATACTACGTGCTCCGTAACCGAGATAAACTCCCACCGTGGTACTCGCACTCCTCCTTCTGCTCATCGTTTCCCCCTTCCTCTCTCACCGCACCGGTCCACCCTCGTTTTATCTGCTTATTTATTTCTCGTTGCTGGGTTCTTTACCCGTTACGCGTTCCCAGCTCCTTTCGCTGGCTCGAGTCTCCACTCGCCTGCGCGCAAAGAGCACGCGGCCAACGGGCGGGGAACAATAATTGGAGTCCGTGGAAATCGTTTTAAACTTTTTTTCGTGACAAAAAATTGCGAAACGTCTGCCGTGACGATTCACGGCCCATGCGCTCCGCTTTCCGCCCCCCGTTGCCGGCGGAAATCGCATTCACGGCTAGATGAAAATGCTACACGACTCGCTCGGGGCGTGTTACATTTTGCGACAACCCGGCCGATGCGTGTACCTACGGTTTATCGTGTCGGCTGCAGGTCGGAGTCGCGTGCGACGTGTTGCTCGATTGTTGATCGAATCTGTGCCGGCGTTTACCGTTGCCGTGCCTCGATACACGCGTATCGAGCGTCTGACATGCACCGAGTACACGGCAACTTCGGCGAGGCTTCCTTACACCTCCGCGAATTCCATTTACACCCGCGAAACGGCAGTTTTCGAGTCGACGATGAATATGCGCCTGAAAAGCCGCCGGCAACTCCGTGGGAATAACGCGGGAGGTTGAATATCGAGGACGCGGATCGAACGGTATATCGTCGTTTAATTGCCCCGCGAGCATGTAATTCGCAATCGTTAAAGGCAATTTAGTCGTCTGTAGAGAGCCACTAAATTCCCCGCCGAAAATTCGGAGGAATCGCTTCTCAATCCCGTGTTTCTTCTTCAGTTCATTAGCTTCGTTGCGCTTTCGACTCGATCGATTTACGTTAAACCGGAGCCCCGGTGCAAAACTCTCAGCTAGAGTAACGGCAAGTTAGCCGCGCGCGGTTATAAAGCCCTAGCCATTTCGGCGTCGTTTTATTCGCCACGGGAGTCGGCGAAATTCGGTGAAGCTCCAGCAGCGTTGTTTCGGGGCACCTCGTAATTTCACCACTTGCCAGACAGGCTCTATCGTACGCTGGTAATTTTTATAAACACATAGGACTCGTTCATGCATTATGGATGCGGTCCTGGTGGCGTCGCTGATTCGGGGAGCTACGGCTTTACGGAGAAAGTAAAACGCGTTCCTTCGCTTGGGCAGAAAAGCTTGCTCCTGCGAGCGCCCGAAAGTCTCCGATATTATGTAAGCCGTGAACAATAGATCGGTTATTTACAATGGGAATAGTTACTTGCTGCCGCGAAATGAGCTCGGTTTCAAGTAGTACATATGTGGGGGATATCCAATTAAAAATAATCGTTAGTTTTAGAGCGTAAGAGAAAGACACGTCTAAATAATGAACAAAATATATCTGCTTTACAAATATTAAACAAAATCTCCGAAACCAATAAAAGAATAACATTTCATTTATTCCATAAATCACAATTCCACACGCAAACCAATCATACAGACAATTTACCAACGCAAACACCCTGCTGCACTCGAATGTGGAGTAACCCAAATTCTGAATTCTCTTCAAGAATATTCTAGACATAGGAACGTCGTTATTAATATATCTGCTTCTAGAGGAGGAACAGAATTTGGTATCAGTACCACCGATATATCTAATCCCCATCGATTAGTCAACTCCAACCTCCAATTATACTTTGCGATAAAGTGAGGTCGGGAAACGTAAATTCGACAGTTAAATGATCGCATGGATTGATTGATCCTGTTTCAGAGAGTCGCGTGTATTCTGGAATGGAAACACTAAAAGCTGACGAGTGGCCATATACGTACTGTTTACGGCCCTAAGCATAGCTCTGCCCCTTACTTCCCCCCGTTTTTTTCTCGCCGACCTTGTCCCGACGCTCGAAACCTGTTTACTTTAACACCTGGATGATCAGACCCAGTTCCCTATATCTCTTCCAGCGACGCTGCATGCGTGGTCAGCGAAATGCGAGAAGTGGGTCAGCTCAGCCGGGCGTTCTAGTAAACATGTTTCGAGCGTCGGGACAACGGGCGTGAAAAGAAAGCGTTGGAAAATAAACAAGCGGGTCTAACTAAGGGGTCGTAAGGAGTACGCGCCTAACGCCTCCCTTTCTCCGTCCCCCATTAATTTCATTGACGAATGCGCGGAACCATAAAGTTGAGCGCTCTGTACGCAAATTCTACTGTCTCAATCTCTTGTGCCTGGCAGACGTAATGCGACACAAAAGGAGCGAAGGATGAAGTCTGCGAACCTTTGACTCTGCTCCAGTCAAGTCAGATGCTCACGGACGGAACGGGAACAGATTTTGCATACTACTGTTGCAGGGTTTTGGAGGGTGTTGGCAGGTGGAGGAATAAGTGCTACCTACTTTGTGATCTTAGAAATATAGATTTAGACAGAATTAGAATTCTGATTTCTCGAGCCAGTCGTTCTACCTCTGCGAAACACACTGCGGTTGTTCCGGAGGTACTTATAGAGTTCCCGTAATTCATCGCGTTAAGTATCGAGCTTACCGGATTGTCTTCTGAACAGAAATAGATGATGGGGGATGGAGGAGGACCGATTTACTCGTTTCTGTTGTTGCACCGTCGGAACGGCGTAGCCGGTTGTGCAACAATTTGCTTAGGATAGCGACAGAAATAGAGTACGGGGACGGGGGCCCGAGGGATAGGTAGGAGTAAATGGGAAAGAGAAAATTACGTTTGGTAGCGGGCAAACTCCTGTGAGAAACAGACTGCGAGCGCCGGCGAGGGTGGGCGCAGGAGGGCGACTGCAGACGTCTTCCCTCCCGTTTCCCCCAGCTATTGTCCTCTTCGCGAGTCTCTGTTCGGCAAAATCGTACTAGTAATGAGGAAGCAAGTCCTCGTCTCGGGAATTAGAACCTTTACTCTGTCTGCGAGCGATAATGCTTCGTTGATTCTGAAATTGCGTCGCTTCCCCCACGGTAGCTTGTTGGCTCCACTTTCTTTTACTACTTTCTGGCCGTCCTGTTTCCCTTTGCCCGGCTTCTGTAAACGTGATTCGCCGTCGCAGCCTTTCACACGATTGAACGGTTTACCGTTTGACTTTCTCCTGGAATCGACGCGCCCGAAACGAAATCGACCCTCGTTGTTCTTTCGGAGAGGCGTGTCTAATTGCTCGCGATAGTCAAGTAACCGCGGGTATTTAATTCTCGTGGATAATGCAGTGGTCTCGATGCATCAACAATTCCGTCGATAGATAGCAGGATATATAAACACGGCGTGGTAATGTAACGTATCGATAAACGTAGTAATAATTCGGTGTACCAGGAAAATAGCGTCGTCATATCTGTATATAACGATCGCGTCGATAATATCAGTTTGCTCACGTTGATCCGATTTAAATCGTCCGCTGCCTACGCAATTATGCAACGTCTGTTCCAGCGTACCAGCTGATGGTGTTAAGTCGCCAGCTCGTAGAGCCGCGCGTAAACGCAGTAATTTAGGAAGCTGGCAGCGATAACGGTTAAGAAGAGTTAAGAAGCGAGCACGGGAGCAAAGTGGATTAAATAGAGCAGAAGCACTATTTTCGACTTTCCATTGTCGATTCGCTGATCGTCGCGGCTGACCTTTAATTCCCACGCACCAAGCAACAGCGACGACGTGAGCAGCGTTCCTTGAAACGCATTAAAACGACGCTATAACCGCTCCTACTGTATTACGCGCCCGAGTGAAGTACAATGCTGCATGGATTTGGCTCCTAGCGATAAAATAATCCTCTGTTAAGCAGGCGAAATGATGGAATTACCCTGCCGTCCAACTGACCAGCATTTCCATCGTTTAATCTGCCGTTCCAAGCGCCGCCTTCCTCTTAATGCCCGCGGAATCTGTGACTTGCTTCACGGACGATGACTTTAAGTATCGTTTTCCGATACCCTTCCCGTTTAAAAACCTTGCGCATTAACGCTAATCACCGTCCAGATATCGATCAACCTGTCGTCCGTCGTTTCCTTTCGTTATCCCGTCTAACGACAGTCCCCCGGCTCGGTCCATTTAAGTCTCTCTTTTCATGAACTCCCGATTAAATCTTGCCCCGATCGGGAACGACAACGGAGGGGTAGGCTGTCAAGTGCAAAATTCCTCGGCCGTTCCCGGCGACGTATCTCGAACTGCGACGTAGGCAATAACGAGGGCCGGCGATATTAAACGGTAGTACTTCACTCCGCGCACTCGTTATCGTTGTTCAGCCGCTATCGTTATTGACGTCACCGTTGCTTCTCGCAAGCTCTAATCTGTTGCCGAGACTACAAAGACGCTAGCCGTGCGCCGGCTGTAGATATACGTGCGTGCCATCGCGAGACGGTCGGAGTGCATCGACGTCCCCGCGGTATCACGGTGTTCCACCGCGGAACACGATAATCCTCCGATAACGAGCAGCGCGATTGCGCGACGACGCGGCTGGGCCCGCGCGCATTTGACACCGTGCACGAGCAGCTCGCCGGGCCACGGGACGTCGGGGGCAGCTGCAATTTTTCGGCGGCCGGGGAATAACAAAGCTAGCTTCGCCGTGGCAATGGAATCTGCTGCTGGCAACGGAATCGAGCTCACTAATAGCCCGTGTATTTCTGGTCGACGAAAAACACGAGCCGCGTGCCTCTCGGTTACTATCTGTAAACCCGGCGAGTTGGACACTACAACGCGTCCTTACGTTGCTAACTATCCCTGTTGACAGGGATATTATGTAGTTCTGTTCACTCCACGTGTGTGGCTGAAAGTCGAAAGAGTTAGAGGTTAATATTTTTAAGTAATTCTATGGAAATTAGGTAACTTGGTGTCCCCAAGCCATGATTAATATAAAACCCTAAATTATCATATTTTTTTCTCTTAAAGCAGAGGAAAATTATCTTCTTTCTCTCATCTAACATGAATAATTCTCATAGAACTACCCATACAGAGAATTCTCACGCGAAGAATTTGTTATCTTGAAAATTAATAACTTCGCGCAGTGATTCCCAAATCGGTCGCGAAATGTTTTCTAGATCGCCATGGTTTTTTTTAATATTATTAAGTTAGATAAATATTATTAAGTTAGAATGATATTCTGAAGTATGTACCTATTTTTATGTGTTTTCTTTACCTTACCTTATACGCGGGGTGGGGTGTAAGTTATTTGAATATTATAAAAGGGGAACGCGATTCAAATGAGTTTGGGAAACACTGACTTAGTGGCTTTAAATGCACTATGACGCGCTTCACTGTTGCAATCGTAGTGTACTTGGCGTTTCGTTCGCTCGCGTTATCTTCCTCGAGACGATTGACTCGCGCGAGTAGCCCGACTCTCTCCTTTCTCGGGTCAACATACTCGCGGGCGAAAAGCGTGGAATCTTCGCGTGCGCGAGCGCTCCGGCGGCGTTGCACGTCGATTCTGCCTCCGTTTGCTCGTTTTCGCCCTCTTTTAGTGGACATCGATCAGCGGGAACCGTAGGTACGCTCGCGCGGTATCCGCGCTCGGGATCGCGCGCGTGCACGCGCCAATGAATGCGAACCTGCACGGACGCCGTCACGAGCACCTCGCTATTTACGAGCTGGCAGGTAATTAGTTTCAAGGTTACGCTAGTCATGCATATACAAACTCGATCGAGATCGGAGCGACTTATCGCGGGGCACTTGAATCAGCTGAGCAGTCTAACCTATCGTATATGCTGGTATTACGTTTGATCGCCGGATCGTTACTTCTCGCGTACCAATTTCGTGATTGAAAATCGCTGGTATTCGGTTCGTCCTCCAGAATTATTACCCTTCACCAAGGCTAAAGATACCAAAGGAACCCTTAAACGAACAGCAGAGATCTCCGAGCACCTCGTTACATCGCCAACGAGTCTCATTTAGGCTCGCATAATTTTCGTCACGGCGCGTCGTAATTGGATCCCGGTTTCCGGCGAAATTAACAAGCAGCCACGCCCGCGGACCGGATAAAGGCCGTTTCGTTTCGACAACGTTATCGCGAGCCCGCTGTAATTATGCGAGAGGCTGTGCGCGCCACCCACCTGCGTGTAACGTGCACGCTCATTCACAGCGGTCATTGTTGGGCCGCGGCGCGCAGAGTTACCATCGCCGGGCCGCGAGCTTGGTTCGCACGGCGGAGCGCGACGGCGAGGGCTGCGCGCGAGTTTTCGCGTGGGCCGCGAAGGACGGCCGGGAGAGCAACGGCTTCATTCGTTATCGACTTCATAGAAAGGTCCGCGGACCTCTGGCGACCGGTCGTATCTCACTGGCCCCCGTGTAAAAACGTCGAGTCCTTCTTCGGTATTGCGCGGCCGGTATCTAATATTTCAAGGGGAACTGGTTTCCTCCGCGTAAGAACGCGCACTCTCCGCGCGGCTATACCGATTCGTTGATAGCGGGGCGGCCGTAACGTTCCGCGGGATAGCGAGCCTTTATCGCTGGTTACACTTTCGCTGGATTTGTGTCAGCGATAAGAGCAGGCCCGTAGATATCCGCACTTAACGATCCGCAGCGCACAGGTGCACCGGGGGTAGGTCGCGGCGCGGAAAAGCAGCGAAATTCCTCCGGACCCGCGGTGCTTCCGGGTCCGTTGGACGCGCAAGGAAAACCGAGCGCGGCGAGACCGTGCGCTTCATTCATCGCTTTATTGCCGGCTTTTGTGCGGCTCCGCTGTTCAATCTAGCGGGAAAGCGGACCCCGATAGCATGGGAACACGTACAATGGGGAAATATGAAACGCGCACACGCGTCCACATATTTTAATTTCCTACCGGACGTTCACTTTATCCCGTCCGCGCTGTTCCCAACATTTTCGTGAAAGGTAAATCTGGAGTATCGACATTTTTCGATGCTGTTTACATTGAATGGCGCGCGGGTGGGGGTTGGGGCCGAGCCAGTTAGAATGTGAAATGCGTTTCGTGCGGGCGATTGGGGGAAATGCTCGTTTGCGAATGGCAGCAGAGACTGCGGGGAACACAGGTCCACGGGGTGAAAGCGGAAGAGTGGAACAAAGGATCGTTCTTTTAATATTCTTTGAAAAGTTCGGTGCAATATTCCCTTTTGCGTGGGAAGTTAACAATTTTATAGTGCTCGGTGTGTCGCAGTTCTGGCCTCCTCTTTCACAACTCCGCTTCGCAACGATTGATCGAAGAGCGCTCTTCTGTTCCACTATCATCACCCACAGTAATCACAGCAACTTTTGTCGCGCGATTCTACAATTCTCACGGCTCGAATACCTGTTCCCTCGACCGGCACAATGCACGCTCGCTTAAACATCGACGCGCAGAAACTCGGCGCGAATTAGACGGAGAATGGCGCACGCTTTCGAATCTGCGCGGCGGTCGGAAAGACAGGGGCGATACTTCGATAATGCGTTCGCTCTTGGCGCGTTATCTCCAGCATGTAATCTTATCCCCGATCTGTAAACACCGGGAGATAAGTACCGGCGGATAAGCGGTTACAGGTGGTTCCCCTCTCTGGTATTCCTTCTGCACCTTTGTCTCTCTCGCTCCCTGCGGCTGGCAGCTTCTTCTCGCGCGCTTCTCACCGTCTTCATTCGGCGCCGCCGCGTCGCTACTCTTCCTCGACTTCCAGGTACACGAATAGGCAGGTATCCGCGCATACCTCGCTCACGAGAACAGGATAAGCGAACCTTTCTCGGAGCTCGATAGCACAAAGCGTGTCCAACGGTATTGTTCGGGCCACGTCCCCGCGGTGTGTACGATTCACACAAATCAGTACAAGTGTTTGTATAGCAACTCGCGGCGACTCTACGCCTGTTTAGAGTGTTTCCAGCCGCAGAACCGATTCTTTTCGCACGACAGACCCCACTGGAATGAGTTTGCAGGAAAATCTCGACCTCGCAACGCGCAATATAATAAACGAGTGTAATTCCCGATAAGATAATCGCCAGGCTGTTGCTGGTATTTTACAAGTCGGGTGCATTGGTTTCGCGTGTCTGGTTAAA
Organism: Andrena haemorrhoa; assembly: GCA_910592295.1. Classification (NCBI taxonomy): domain Eukaryota; kingdom Metazoa; phylum Arthropoda; class Insecta; order Hymenoptera; family Andrenidae; genus Andrena; species Andrena haemorrhoa. The sequence goes on from OU342943.1 coordinate 12,450,778, forward strand.
TCGATCTCTTTAATATTTCAAACTTATTACGTTGGTTCGCGACGGAACACGATGTTTGCTCCGCGATTGTCAAGAAAGATTCGGGATCTGCCTCCCCGCCACGAAACATTTCGATTTTGCCGATATTCACCTCGCTTTAATAAGCACGGCCGAGCCTGTTGATAGTCTGCTCGCACGACCGTCGAATTTATTATCGGCGGGGCATGAAAGGACCGGTAGGCAGATCGCCGGACGCACGTGGAAAATGACGATATTTCCGTTGGTACGAACGCAACTGGCCAGCGCGAACGCCTAATCTTAGAACGCCGCTCGCCGAGCAGACGAGGACACACGCGCGGCTCGCGCGGCGGTATTTCAAAAAGAGCAACATTCGAATTGGCGACGATCTGTGCGCGGCGCGCGCGCGCGAAACTGCACCGCGCTGCACCTTCTCCCGCCCCTGGCCCGCGGGGCTGCATGCGCGAGTGCACGCGTGGAAAGCAAGCGGCGGCGACCAAGCTCGGAACGGCCTAGTAGACGACGCCTGCAACGAGACAGCGTAGTAGTGGTAAACGCGCTACTTTAGGGTCAACGCATTGCCAAGGTGGCGGCCATGTGGCACGTTCTGGCGCATGGCAGAGCGCTTGCGTGCACACACGACCCGGCTTATCCTCGATTGGCTGCCTCTCTGCATACATCGCACCCAGCGTGCTGCGGTTCTGCACTCACCGCTATTATTAATCCCGTTCTAGGGGACACGGTGCATACCCCGGGATCCAGGGGAAACACTCCTTTCTTTCGACCAAACTGTCACGAAAGTCTGATCGATTCGGTGATTTCCAGTGTCGCGATACTCTGAGGTATCGGGTGCACGAGTGAGAACGCGATTTTTAACACTCGGCTGGTGGACGCGGGGTCCATTTCTACCCGTCCTAACTATCGAACTACGGGTGTTAATTATTATTAGTATCTATTCTTTCTCGGAGATAAGAATTTGTAAATCAGAGCGAGATCAGAACCCGCGGTGAAAGCTCATTCTCAGGTGTGGATGAATGAAATAATTATGGAGTAAAATGGAACCTACATGCACTGAGTTAGGTGGTGTGGAGCTGCTGAAAAGAGTTGCAGCATGAACTGTAAGGATTTCTTTGTGTTCAAGTGTTCTTAAGAATTTTCGAATATTTATCGTTGGTGATAATGTGAGTAGGGCTAGGTGGACAGGACTTTTCTAGCAGAAGCTGGAAACCTTCGGAAAGGCTTGATTGATTAGAAACTATATTTTGCCAAATTTTGCTACACTCAAAGTGTGACTGACGCTGAATGACGTATAAGATTCATCGCGCGTAATGGTCGTACTGGTTGGATTCTCTGTGCACGTGGGGTTCGTCAACGTGGCTTTCTAAAATCGTTAAGGGATAAGCGTGCGAGCCAAATCGGGCACGGTGCTCCGTTACCTAAGGCCCCCGAGAAGGAAAGTCGAAGGAGCGACGTGTCGGTTTACTCTCGACTGCATTCTTCACCGTATACCGGAGGAACGCGGAGAAGCGTTACCGAACTGTGGGGTCCCTTCGTTGATTTATTGGCGGCCCTTAAGCGAGCGGAGCGGGGCTAAGGAGCTTCGATGCTCGAATATCCACTCTGTTAAATTGAACGCTCGCGTAGGATCTTCTGCCTCGTTCCTCACGTGGAGACCGTGTAATCTGTACAGAAACACAGGCATTACACCCGTTAGGAGAACGTTATAATTTCACACTCGTTCGATTAAATTTGAGAAAAGGGCGGGATTCGATCATCAGCCCGTTAAAACGGACGCGAGGTCCGATTTCAGTCTGCGCGAGCGGCGCAACGTAGGTATTCCGAAAAAGGTCATACGAAATTCCGCGATACGTTGATTCCGCGAGGAAAAGGGATTATTTCTCTCGGTTTATTTGTTCCGTCGCGCGTCCCACGATAAATTCCAGCAGATATGGCACCCGTGGTGCGCGGGAAAACGAAAAATCCTCGCTGTCGAGACGGACGGGGGCCGACCGGTTCGCCGAGGTTGAATTAAAATGGAATTCTTCTTCCGCGACGTATTAATTAACTATTTTTAGCGCTTCGCGAATTAGTTCGTCGAATTCGATAGCGAGGAAGAGGAAGCCGATTCGTTTCACTGTTATTTTCATGATCGTTTCGAAATACCTTTTCCTCCATCGAATCGGCTATTTGTCAGTTATTAGACAGTCGTCGATTACCGGAATAGTAGGGCTGCTATAGATTTCAGGAAAGAAACATAGGCACTATAAGCATAGAATCCGGATTTACGTACCGCTACGTTGAATTTCCCTGACAATAGGGCCGTGTGAAAGCGGTCGCCACGAGTCGAATTGTTCTATTTAACACGTACCTTCTGGCGTAACGGAGTACCCACGGTGCGCACGTGGTTCGCTCTACGTGCGTAAAAACGGCCGATTCCAAGCGGACATTTAATTTTATCGTATGATCGCGGCCTCGTCGAGTGAATTTCCCCTCGCGGTGCTTTCATACGAATCCGGAGCGTTGCTCCTGGCTGTCCCACTTTTACGGCTCACTTGTGAATGGCGTCTATCAGTATTTCAATAAAGTGGAAAAATACGAGTCCCTCGTAATACCAGTAAACCTATCTGAATGTAAAAGCGTAATTGCGTTACGAACGATCGCCTCTAATTGGAACCTTTCCATTCGGCGGTGCGATATTTCACACAGATAGCGGCGCGAGTTGTCGATAACCGATAGCTGGTGCACTCTTTCTCCCGTCCTACGCTGTCATTAACTGGGGCGTTTCGCTTCACACAAGCGATTTGTAACTTGCTCGCCTTTTCCGACAAATTACCGGAGATCTCCCTGGTCGAAGAAGTCCTCGATACCAAGCGGCGAGTCGTTGAGTCGTCGCGTGTCTTATAATAGTATCATGTCTTATAATAGTGCGTTACTATTATCGTAATCCGTCATCATTATCACTGCCACAGCCGTATCACAGCGCGGCGTACTTGGCGTTCCTCCCGTTCCACTTTTTCCCCCCCAGCCTCTCGAAGGCGATCCCTCCGCTCGCCGTTTCTTTGGCCAGCTCGACGCGCGTCATTCCTCTTCCCTCCCGATGCCTCGCAGCTTTCCGTCCTTCGATTCCATTTTCGCGTCTCCAATCAGCGATTTACCGAAGCGGAACGCGATATACCGTCGCTTAATCACCTCACTCCCAGCGATTTCGCTCTCGGCTCCTCTGGGTCCTTTTCCCGCTCTCGTTCGCCCCAGCCGGGCATCCTCGTCACGCCTCCGCCAGATTCATTGTTCCCTCCTCGCCTGCTTTTTCTTACTCCCTCGCCTCTCTCTCTCTCCCGCCTCCTCTTCAAAGTTTTCTCTTCCAGCGGCAAGGACTCGACTAACTGGATGTTGGCTCCTTAGCCTTAGCTTCTGACGCGGAACTTCCATTTAATTAACCGGCAACTCGCGCCGCGATACTTCACTATCGTCTCTCGCCGCTTATCCCCCGCTCATCGTGACGTCGACGGGGAAGTTTGGAGCGAGAGATCGCTCATTTTTCCTCTCCAGCTCAACCGACACAGGGGATCCAGTCTGTTTGCGCGCGCTCGGATCCACTCCCGCATTCTGATCACACTTTGCCTACCAATCCCCATGCAATCTATGCGTAGGTACGGAGATTGTCGTTAAACTGTTTAGTCTCTTCAACGCGCGCTGTATAAGACACGCTTCCACTTTTACAAAACCCAAGTCCGTGGGAGTCTCGGCACGGGCGTTGAACGCCGAACGAATTTCGTTTGCCTCGGTCGAGTGAAATCTTTGGAATAAGGACCGCTTGTTTCGTTACATCGACGTTACGCTGTACATATTGATATTGCTACTAAATAGCCGATTACTCTCTTTGAGCTCTCTGTATTGGTGTTGACGAGAAGCATTGTCAATTTTATCGCGGAAGATTGGCGTACTTACGATAAATACGGTTATTCATCTAGTGGGAAGTTCGGGCCGCGAAGATTATCGCCCGCCGTTTACCCAAAAGGTCTTTATTCGACCGATTAAATACAGCGTGTCGGTGTTTGATCGGGGCTGTTGGTGAAATGATTAAAAAATCTTTCATCGCCGCTACTCTGTCGCCCCGTTCCCGGAGCGTGAGACGAATATCGAATTCCGTTTGAGCCGTGTTGGATAGAGGGGGGGTGGGCGAAGGGTGTATGTATTGACGACTCCCCACGGTTGGATGGCGAAATAACGAGGAAACCGGGACGCAACGCTATCGGCGTGCCCGCAACGGGACGCATCACTCTTTTTCCCCCGTTTTCTTTCTCCCTTTCGCTCGGAACCTGTCACCATTAACGTTCCCCCGTTCTCTCTGCCTCCGACTCCCCTTGGATTTTTAATGTCGCGTCTATCACGTTTCCCTGAATCGGCCGCGATCTTAATTTATCATCCGTCTCGTCTGCTTTCTCTCCGTTTGCGCGTGTGATTTCGGGATATCTGCAATCTGCCTTTCATCCGCGCGAGCAAATAGCTCGGGAAGCGTTACTCGCTGTTTGGATTACTTCGATTTCCGGTGTTCAAGCTCCTCGGCGTTTGTTATTCGAGGATGCAACAGAGTCTTGATTCTGTATGTTTCTGTGCTTAGTTAGAGGCCCAGTAAAATTTAACTGTACCGAGATGTTCTGCGAGAAACATTGTACGCAGTTAACCATGATAGAAGCGATTTGACGAGTATGAGAGTGCTTGGGCGGCTGGCAATCCGAGTGTTTCAAAGTCCAAGCGATCCAAATTAGTCGATGCTGGTCTAAATTGCGATAGAATTAGCGCTAGAGCTACCGACGATCGACGTATACATACTTCTACCGGAGAGGTCGAAATGACTTGTTTTTTAAAAGAACCAGTCATTTAAGATAAGATATGTACTTTTATATATTTTTCTGCTTCATTTAACTCTCACTCTTTTCCTTTCTTTTTTATGTAAACGATAATATCTTTATTTTCACTGTCAGTGTTATTTGACTTCGAGGTTAGTCTTCACACCCTTAAAGGGTGACAGGGCACGAATGAAACATACCGTTGTTCTTGTCCTGAGTCACTCTATAAAGCATCACTTTTAATGAAACAAATTAAAATAGACAACCGAATGTCGCATTTCATGCCTGTCGATCAAAACACTCAGACATCGGTAACAGAAATATCTTCGCTAATGCTGAAATATGCAAGCACTCAATGAACAGCAACATTTGAAAAAGACATCTCTTCCACCGTTATTCTAGCCGTCTCGAGACCGACAAAGATAGAAAATACCAATGCATCTTCAATAAAACATGTTCCACCCTCGACGAGCAGAATAATATCTCTCCCCGGTCCTGTTCATCGGCCATCCGCAATGATAGAGCGCCCTTCTCGGTGCCGTTCGCCGAATGCAACGCGACGCGTCGGAGCGCGCGAATCGGCGCGTAATGCGCGCGCGGTTCTTACGCAATTCCGTTCTTCCTCGTTTTTCCCTCCTCCGGCGGTTTCCTCGTGTCGGCTCGTCCCCGCTGGTCGGCCTAGCCAGCAAGAACGCAGGCTGAAACGGTGGATAAATATAGACCGACCGCGGAGTGCCTCACGGACGACGGCGAACAGACTCCCTGGCTGCGCGCGTACCGTAATTATACGACAATTAGAAAGCAAGGACACGCTTCGCACCGACGTCGCCAACGACGACGGCAGGCCCGCGTCGTCGATGTTCGCATCGGGGCCTGGTTGCGCGTCGCCTTCTTTCCCCCTCGGTGCCCTCTTTCATCCCCCGTCATCCCTCCGCCTTTAACGAGACACGCACGCGGCGGAATTCAAGGGGAACCATTTACCAGTAAGCAGTATCGCTAACGCTATCAAAATTACTAGAGGGACAGAGAGGAGGGCGACTGCCTTTACAGCACGATAATGGCGGTGTGTATACAGACTCTCGTGACTGCGATGACGGTATCGTTAATGCAGTCGAAGCGTTGATTTTGTTAAAAGGTTCCGCGACGCAGCGCGGCGCATATCGGTTTTTCTGTGTCCTCCCCCCGAAAGTCGAGCGTGCGACGGTGTTGGTGAGCGTAAACTCGAAGCACTTTGTTGCAAAATTCCTCCTCGACGAGCGTCGCCTCCGCCGTCGCGGTAACTTTCTCGTCGAAATTTATCGTCCATAGGGCTCGAACGAAACGCTGCCGCGCGCAAGTTCCGAACAGGTTTTCGGCATAATTGGCTGACTCGTCCCGTAGGAGCGCACGAAATAGAATGAAGGGGAAGCTGGGTGCCTCGTCGTTAGCCTTGTTCGCGGGTCTTTTGGTTCAATAGACTCTCCGTTGAACGTAGATTTCTGTGTTTCTCATCTTGTCGTCGTTGCGGTTAACGACGCTTTGTGTGTTGCTGGTTTTAAGTAGGAGAGGAGGGACAACCGAAAGGCGGCTTATTCGAGAAGCGTACGAATAAATCAGGTTAGCGACCGCGCGCGGTCATGATTCGTCGATCTGGACCTCGGCGAATTTGCGTAGGCGGAGAGCCGTGCTCGATGCTTTAGTTACGGCCAATCGAAATCCACAGCTTTGTAGTTTGTCGCAGTTACGTTTATTTGCCAAATAAATGTCTGGCATTGAATATGCTCGCGAGCGTTGCCCCGGCGCGGCTAATTGCATTTGTATCGATATCGTATAATATTGATGCGCAGGTGATTACCGAAAACGGAATTACCGTCCCGAGAGCAGGTTTCGTACGTTCGTGGTTAATTTACCGTTGAAAATCGACGCCGCTGAAGTTTTAATGCGCCGCTCGGAAAAATGGTGGCTTCCATCGATGGCTCCGCTCAGAATCGTTAATTAATTATTTTATATTAACGTCGCGCTCGAGTATATCTCGGGGACAAATTGAAGTTCAGTGCCGTGAAATTGCGCGAACGGTCACCGGATGCGGCTCCAATTGAGTTTTTATCGCGTCCAAACAACATTGCCGCTCGGAAGCGGCACGATCCGCTTTGGACACATGCTCGTTCAGACGTTTTAACTTTGTCCGTCTCATTATTCAGCTTTATCTTTTAAATCGTCTTCAATTCCCATGCTTATGCAATCCAGACCACGGGCCAAGCGAATAATCTGTTGCTTATTGGACTAATTGCAAGCTTTGCGAGATCGCAAGTGTATCAATCCATCTGTATACATATATAAAATTCATTTTCTGTCTGTTTTTTTAGTAATGCAAATTTACACCGCTGCACGGGTTTCGTTCAAATTCGTCCACTTTTACGCTCTGTTGTGTAATGGCGTGCTGTTTCAATTTTAACTCGCCAATCACTTACTCCATATAAACAAAAGTAGACTTTTTGAAATCTGTATGTCAACCGATCAAACAAGTCGAACTTTGTGTTGCTGCTAGCATTGTAAACCGAGCTGTGCGCATTTATATAATCGGATCTGGTCAGGTTCGCAGCGCATTTTTGGTTTACAGCAAATGTTTGTATTATTTTCTCTGAAATTTGTTTACGCAAATTGTTATACTCTTGTTACATTTGTATACAATTGTTATATCTTTTCGCAATGCCCCCTAAAAAGCGTGGTTCTATAGGGCGTGCCAACTCAAATGCTAAAAGGGTGAGGCTGAATCATCTACAGCGAACTATGAAAAAATACTATTGTATGCCGTCTATAAAACTGTCGCCTTTAATTTAAAAATTGCATTAACCCGAACAGGTAACACGACGTATTTCAGCTAGTCGTAATATAAAGTACCTAGATACTGAGATGCAGGTTGTGGTCTGAGGAGATATTCAAATATCGGCCTAACGATCATAAAGGTATTACGCACCTGTATCGTTGTTTCATCGGTGCATTCGATTGTTTACCAATATTCCGCTGCTCCATCGCGCTTTCTGTATCCCGCGGTATTTCCACGGAAAGCGGCGGAAAGAGAGACACGCTGATGCACGCGGAGCGCAACAAAGGGGTGCTTAACGCGTGACGAGGCTACAGAGAGAGAGAGTTTTCACAGATGTTCCGGGTCAGCCGCCAGCGAAGGGAAATAATCGGTTGAGCGGAATCTCTGGCAGAAATTGCTAAAAGCGGCGAGAGAGCGTCGGTGGCGTCGTCTCTCTCTCCCTCTCTATCGTGCCATCTCTCGACGAAGCGTCGAGATAGCGATCCTTCCGCGGTTCCCTAATTAAATTGAATCACGAAATACCCGGAGCAGGAAATACCCAATGAAGACGTACATTAACAAATTAAAGCGCCTTCTCCGTTCGAGAGATCCTTGGACACTTGCCAGTCCCCCGGTTTAAGCGCCAGTAAAAACCGGCTTCACCTCGAGGATCCTCGTTCCGTTCGATTCGACGAACAGGCTGCTGTGTTTTTTAACGCCATCTCCACCGATACGCTTCTTCGCCGGGGCGAAACGGTGGAGCAAATTTCGCGCCGGTTCCGATCCGTTTTCTAAGGTATGTTGTGTCCCGGCTGCGCGGGTTATGCTCCGCGAGCGTATCGATCAGTTTCGCCCCACCGTCGGCGTCGCCTTCCTGTCCGACGATTTCTCCGATACCCGGAGATCGTCGCGGTGAAATTGAGAGAAAATATGCGAGCCACGGTCTTTCGCGATCACCGGAGAAAAGAGCAACGATGTTCCATTCATCCCCGCCCCGAACGTGCCCGTTCCCTTTGGAATGCAGCAGCCATACAATGACCTGCTCTCTCACAATCGAAACTGCTGCCGGAATTTCGCTTCAACGCCTGTGCTCCTTTTTACCGCGCCCGTCGAGCATGCACGGAGCGCAGAAAAACGCGAGCTCGCTCCTTACGAACCATAGATTCGATTTCAGTTGCCGTTCGGTTGTATTTCAGTCGCCCGGAGCGATCGAATACGCGTTCGCGGCTGAGGAACCAGTTCCCAAACGGGTGACGATTAAATCGCGAAAGGCGAGTACCGCGGAAGAAGCACGGTGCCGCGAACACATCGACGACGGGATAATCCGACATCGTCGGTGAAGCGCGGCGAATCGATAAGCCACGGCATCGCGATCGCGCGAGCCCAACGTTTTACGCGCAGCGTCCCGCCACTTTGTCGACTGTTTTCGTCGATTTTCATCGTCTGTTGAAAAACACGGCGAATTCTAAAAACCATCGATGCCCTCTGGAAATCCCATTTCTTTCGGTGGTTTCGCGATGTCCTTCGGTTGTTTTCACCATTTTTACGAGCATCGTTGACGTTGTCGCTCCTTCGTGATTTCTTCTCGCATCTTTCTCGACGAATTCTTTCAGACGAGTCTCTCGAGGGATACCGTACTCGCCGTGAAACTCTATTGTACTCCCCCGCGTGTTGATCATTCTGCAATTATTACGCTAGCGATTGCGTAAGCGTAATTTTGCTCACCTGAAGGATACGCAGGTTACATTGGCGAAGCATTGCGGCGTTATGCAGGATTTCCTCGCCGTTTACGATTTTACGATTCGATCCGCGGACGAGTTACGTTATCTTGCGTAATGGTCGCCGCCGTTGGCGTCGTTTCAAGGGCGATGCCGCGTCACGACCGCTGGAAACGTAAATGAAAGCTTGCCACGGGCGTTAAGCAGGCGCCGAGCCCGCGTTCATCGCGATACCCGGTGGAAACGCGGTCGCGGGTAAGATCCGAATCGGCGGGCCGCGCATCCAAATAATATCCGGCAAACCGAGTGGTATCGGCGATATTTTCGCCGTCGCGTCGATGATTCAACGACTTTCCTATCATCCGGCGTGTCAGCCACGGTCGGATCCATGTTATCTGTAATTGAACAGCATCGATGTTTCCATTCCCGCCGACAAGGTTCAACGTTTCCGTCTACCCGTGGCGAATCGAATGCATCGCTTCTCAGCGTCTGGCAGACGTTACTCTTTGTCCCTCTCCCGTGGCTGATTTCTTTGAAAATTTCCGCGCGCCTCTTCCAGCAGACGCCGACGATCAGGAGAGCCATTAAAAGACCCTTTGATAGCGCGCCCGTCGCCTGAGAGACGACGACGTCGCGGGCAAGGAAAACTCGCGGCGGGAATCGCTGCTGGATCGCGTTTTACGGTCCTCGTTGGCTCGCCTCCGCGGAAGGCGTCCTCGTGGGCGGAAAAGAAACATCCACGGCCGTAAAGTTCTCTGGTACGTCGATGGTAACCTTTCGGAGCGCGCGCGGCCGTTTTCAGCTTGAAGCTCCATGGACGTCACCCTCGTCCCCTTGATAATCCTCTCGCCGTGGATGGAACGGCTCGCGCTCCCTTCGCAGGCCGATAGCTTCCCTTCCCTCGCCGATCGCGCGATCGATGACGAGGGGATCGCGCGGAGACACGACCTACCTACCTCCCGTCCACGGGACTTTTCCAACGGCGTCAGCTGCGCCCGTAGTTATCGTTCACGTCCCCTGGAAACTGAAAGTAAAACGTGGACAAACGCCGCGATGCGATTTGCAAGGCAACCTTCTTCGTAGACGTACCGAATACATTTAACCTCGACGAAAGGAAGGCTAGGTATCTGGGTAACGAAGGGGGAGCATCGGGTTAAGGGGAATTTCCCTCGTGAGCTTAATTGATCAGGGCGACGAAGATGGCGCGAATACAATCAGAGATCGGTGTCACTTAGACACTTTACTAACTCGCAACTCTACGAAGACACTCGTCCAACAAATTCTAAATGGAACCCCCGCGCCGCATGTAGCACAGCCAGAGGCGGGAAGAATTTCGGTGCGGTGGGAACAGTTGACACCAAGGGGACAACAGTCCTCGCAAGAGGATGTCGTTGAGAGGCGGGCGGATGGCCGCGAGCAGTTGCCAGTACGCGATAGCGTTCGCCAAGGCTTGTCCGTGATACCGAGGGATCGATAATAGCCAGCAACGTGCCGTGCACGCACGTATATACCCGCGGATGCAGCAAGGGTCACGTATGCCCGTGTGTGTGGCTGCGCGAGCAAGCGTGGAGTGGGTCGTACGTACGTGCTGCCTACGTAGGCAGGCAGCGTCGTCCAGAGAATTGAAACAAAGTGTGTACGGGGCTCGGCTGCATCGGTTTTACACGGTTCCTCGGTGCCTGCCGGTTCTCTCCTCCCTCGCCAAACTCCCTCCTTATTGAGTGGCGCGCGCGACTTGGCCCTGATTCCTCGCGTTTGCTCGATGGCGCGCGCGTGGTATCGGCTCGCGTGTGTCACGGGATCCAGTTGGTCTTGTTAGAGGTTGATTGGCACCGTGACGCGATCAGTTATTAAAGAGATTCGAGCGGCCCGATAATCGTGCGCTCGGGTCGCTTTAACGTCGAAAATACTCGGCCAATTAGAAGGGCACGCGTGAGTTTTTGAAAGAGCGTGTAATGGCGGCGGGGCACGATGAAAGCGGTCGATTTCGACGACTCTTCGCGGGCTCGACAGCGATACGAAGATCCCTTTCATCGATAGGCCACCGCCGCGATTTAATGCCGTAGCCAATTTGCGAGGAAATCGTACTTTTACTTCCACGGATCGCCGCTCGATTGTATTTACTAACTGCTACAGCTGATGGAGAAATCACGATCGCTTGGTAACTGACTGTGTGGGTCGACGCGGGTAGATTCCTGCGAACGCGCAGGGCAGACTTTTGAAGTATCAAGTGTCTGATGGCGATTTCGAAGGGGTTCGAGTTCTCGGGTCTCTAAATTCTGAGCGGAGAGAGAAGAAGATCATTGGTTCAACTGGAATTGATGTCACCATTTGTTCAGTAATTTCCAGCCAAGCACTCGCTTGACGGTTCAAACGTCTCATAAGTATCTCGTTGAAGAATTTCTAATGGTTCCTTCTCGTCCCGAGAAGTTCGTGTCGATAGTGGAGCTACGCTGTTCAAACTACGTTCGATAGAAAACACTCGACGTCCTCCTCCCCTCCTCGGCTGGACAGATTTGCTCCGGATACTTGCCGCAACTCTCCAAGCTTCTGTTGCTGAAAAGTGCTCGCCCCCAGGGTTGCTAGAAAGTATCCCGCAATTTTTGGCCGACGCTCGTAATCGCATATTTAAATTTACCAGGCCGGGACAGCTTCGCATTAGCCCGCCGCGCACCGGCCGGCGTTTTCCGTTCAGTTTGCCGAAATGGATGTTAATTTTCGCCATAAAGCCCGTGTAACGATCTGTAATTTCAGGTGCGCCGGGCAATGTGCCGCAATTCCACGCCAGCCAGCGCGTGCACGCCTCCCTCCCTCTCCTAGCTCGTGTTTCAACCCTCTTCCTTTGTCCCTCCACCTGTCTGTCTCCTAGCGCTCTCTGCTCACGGCCCGTGCGCGCGTGCTCCCTATTCATCTCGATTATTATACCCACCGCGGCAAAGCGGGATTTCATAAAAGCTCGCTGCAACGAACACGCGCTCCCGCTGACCCGCTTTTATTATTTCCTTCGCTTCCTCTTTTTTCACTCACCCCGTACCGTTGTTAATTGCCCGGAGCAACAGGTTCGTCTAGGCGAGTCGTAGGCACCCGTGTCCTCCCGGCCTCGTCCTTCCGCGGACCCCAGATAAATTTTGTCGCGAGCTCGTGCACCGCCATCGATGTGGTCTGCTCCCCCTAGGGCTCCGAGGGTTGTTTCATGGCTGACTGTCCCCTGCTTGCCCTCGAGGCGGGAACTTGCGATCCTGGTGTACCTGAGCTTGGCTCGCTGAGCTGACACCTTGTAACGGGTCCGATCAGGAGTAAACAGTACTATATACAGGCTTAACGAGGTGACGGGGCGTTGAAAATCGAGGTTAGACTGGAGGAATTCCTCTGCTTTGTATAGGTGTGTGGGGTGTCGAGAGATCTCCTTCATCACCCAAATTAGGCCTAGTCAGGTGAAGCGTGTCAGTCGTCACCTGTGACTCTGTCGTCCCTAGAATCTGTTTGGAGTCCCGAGGGCGATTTAGGGCTGTTAGAAAATTCGGTGGCAACACTGTGTCTTGTACGTGAATGCGTGGCGGAACATTGACCACAAAACTAGATTTTAAAACAAACTCCTCCAGCATCTATTGTGTAACAGGTATTACTCTCGGACAAACTGCATCTCGAAGTAGGCAGTTAAAGTTATCCAAGCCATTTTGTCTGATAATAATACCTGTTATGCAACAGATGCTACAGGAACTTGTTTTAAAATCTAGTTTCGTGGTCGAAGTTAGCCCGTTTAACGGTACTTAATTGCTGACTGTTTAAATTGCGTCTGGTCCTTTCGCCACTCTGATTTAACTCTCCTACGTCTCTTGGGTCCTTTTTCACCAAATTCTGTTTTCATTTCTTTAAACCTACCATGTCTGTCGGGTATTTCTTAACTGGTTTTTTCATTTCGTTAAGGTGTCGTTTAATTTCGAGGAAGTTGTTGCTGCTATTAATGTGTAGGTACCTATTTCTCAGTTTCTGGTATTATGTTATGGCCCTCCCGAGATTCATAGTGGTGTAAGTCACTCGCATGGCGTTTCTTGTAAGATAATATTTTGCGTTTACATTGCAGGTGTGGGAACACCTCTAAAGGCTCAAAATCGGGGTTCGAAAGAGTTCTGGAACTTTTCAGTAGGCTCTATTTAAAACATGGACCGTGGAACTTTTTTTAAATGTTCTAATATAACTTGTTTCCTTTTATTATATAGATTCTAAAATATCTGTTCCAGTGAGAACCCTTTTTAAAGAGGTTCCTAAGGGTAATATTTCTTTTAATAAAAATTCCACAGGAACAGATTTTTGTTAAACGGAACATAGTTATAAGTTCTAACAGAATTTTTTTAAAAAACGAGGGTACCAGAACTTTTTCGACCCCTGCCCAAAATACTACCATAATAAATATATATATTCTTAAAAATTTCTTAAATTTCAATTTTTTTTTCACTTGTCAGCGCATTCGTTATATTAATTTATGCTGTTCATGCGTTATGCTGATAAGAGCGACGACACTTATTGTCAGTCAGACTTCCACCAGTATGTTTCGAAACGCTTTGCTCCTGTTAGTTATGTGCTGCAGAGAAATATTCTTATTCCATAGTCAAGAATAAAGTTATAACTTAATTCAGTATGAAAATAAACAAATGGAGCCTTTAGGACTTAAGAACTGTTATTAACGCAAATTATGAAAATTTGGACTTACACCACTATGATTCTCATCCCTCCATATGTAGACGAAGGGGGTAGCTAGGGTTCACCAAGAATATCTTCCGCGTCAGTCGTTCGATAAACATTTCGCCCTACCTTACTGAGCTCGGCAACGGGAAATTTCAACAAACTCGTGAAACAGTCCGAAGGAGTAACAGAGAGCGCCTACGTTGTCTTTGCATAAACGCTTTCAGGCTACAAATCGATTTCCCAAACAGTTCACCGAAAAACTTTCGCTGTCCCTTTTCCGTGGAATCAAAGGAGTTGGCAAGTTCGCGACCGAAACCCCGATCGACGAAACTTGGGGCAGCCTTCCAGGCGAACTGATTATCAGCTTCGTGCTCCTATCTCGCGAAGATAAGCCGAAATAACGCGAAGCTGGAGCGGAGTCTAAGGATGAGGGGTGGAAGGATAAGGGAATAAATCTTTAATGCGATTTGGATCGGGCTGCGTAATTCAACGAGAGGTCTATATACACAGTTGTATGGGCTTGGAGAATTAATTGCAATACGGGAAGGGGAGCGGGTAAACAAAACGCGTTTAAATCGATCAGCGAAGAGAGGAATTAATTTCTTTCTCTCCGTTTCTCTCTGCTTTTCTCACTCGCCCCGTTTCTTCTTCCACGCTGTGAAATCAGCGATTCCGTTCGCGTTCCGCTTACGAGATATCGCGGTTGGACACGTATTATTAAATCAAGCTACCTCTCTCGCCGAGCAGTGAATATTTAATAGCGAGTATCCCGTTACATTCTTCCTTATTCGAGAACGAAATGCAGATCGCACTAGCGCAGCCTTGGGACCGTCCCGAAGCTTTCACTTATCGACTTTCCTTCGCCAAACTCTAGCCATGCCCCTTAGCTGTCTCTGCCGCGAGATTCTCAATGAAAGAGGAGAGCGGGAATGCCATCGTTGCATATTGCATCACGGGGTCGGTCGTTGCGGCGCGGCGTTAACGGGCGCGGGCCGGAAGCCGGGAGCGGAAATCGCGCGGAGGCGCGATTCTGCACGAAGAAGCTGGAATAATGGCAGCGTTCCGCGTGGCGTTGTCCACGATCGGACTCGTTTATAATCAAGGAAATTAAATCGTAATTAGCCGGCCGCGGGCTTCCGAAATGCCTCTGTTGGATTTTCGTGACGCAATCGGCAATGACGGGAAATGGATTGCCTCAATTTGTCCGATTGAAACTATCCCGACACTATGCCCGGAATTCCTATTAACCTTTCTCTTTCTCCGTCTCCCTCTCGCCTCCCCCTCTTTGCTGTTTCTGTAGCGTTCGCTATATCTCCGTCCACCCCCGGCCGAGAACCAGTTTGGGTCTGCGCGGGGCGATATTTCATTGGAACGGGAGGGGGCGAGAGGGACGGGCTCGGGGTCGATCCTTTAGGGTCCCCGTGTGTCCCTTCGTTACTTGCATTTATACACGTCGCTTTTACTTCTGCCCCCGGTCTTCTTCCCCTCCTCGCCCCTCGCCCGTGGAATGCGGGCCATTTTTTATATTTCCTTCCGGGGGGAGGAATTAGGCTTACGGGGTTGATTTATGCGTTGCGTTTTAGCCGACGATGATATCGCGATTACGCGAGCGTCTCGCATTGAGAAATCGTTTCTTAATGCTCTGCCGAAGCGGGTAGCGGCGCTCCTGGGGCATTAGCTTCGCCTGCACCAGCTCTTTCCTCTGCTGATGCAAACTCTGCCGGAACGAAGATTCTTAATTGAGACGCGTACCGTTTCCGTGGATGTGTCCTCGTTTAATACAAGTGGCAGCTGTGTGCGAAAGGGTAAAAGGTTATCCTCGCCGTGAAGTGATTGCAACATCGTAGTGAATGGGAATTCAAGGGAGATAAGATTACGAATATTGTAGATAAGGTTACATATTCAATTTCCACAAAGTTGACATTGTGCGGTGAGGAGAGTGGAGAGTGGAGAGTCTGGGTACACTTACCTATCAGTTCCGTGACGACACACCCGGGACAAGCTGCACTCTTTTGTGTCAAAAGCGTGGAACTTTTGATAGAAATAAGATAAAGGGATGAATCTTTTTAAAGGTTAAACCTAAGATTTACAGAATAACGGGAAAATATTGAGAAAGTATGACGAACAAGTTTTGACCTTGAAAATCTATGTCCAAATTGACAGTTTTCGTGAAAATTGCGGTTTTTCAATTGTAATGTGTGGTTGAAGTTTTTCCTTTACTTGATAAAACATCATTTCCTATAGATTTTAATGGGCTGAATTAAAATCTGGCCGCAGAATGTGTCTTACCCATCAGGATTTTTTGACATAGATTTCTAATGTTAAAACTTGTTCGTCATGCTTTTTCAATATTTGTCCCTTATTTTGCAACACCCTTGCTTTAACCTCCGAGAAGATTCATCTCGCGATCTTGTTTCTATAAAAAGTTCTACGATTTTGACACAAAAGAGTGCAGTTTGTTCCACTAGCGCAGAGGATCTCTTCCTCTTACCTCTGTCACGTCGGCACTGCGTCGTCACAGAACTGACATGTGTATTCAGGCATTTAAAATTCATATGTATTCTACGTTGTTCTTAATCTGGGCGTATGACGGATAGTAGATGACGCGATAGTCGCGTTGCAACATCTAAATCATTCAGTGGCTCGGCTAGAAATCCGTTGGAATCGATCCCGGCGTGATATTTCAGCTGGAAGACGGTCTTTCTGGCCCCTCGAAAGGCGTTCGCATTTATTACCGGCTTTATTCCGTCTAGCTTCCCGTGATCGGCTATATAACCGACGCAAACACAACCCGCCTCGCTTTCATTCACGGCCCGGAAATCAATTATTCATGCAGGATTCCCTTCTCCGGATTCTCGACGGCCGTTTCTTCTTCTGCGAACGAGTCCCTCCATCCCCCGGCTCGCCGCTGCGACTCGATTGGATTTGAATCGCTAGGAAGCTGCGTGAAAAAATCAAAATAGAAGGGGGATGGGGATGAAAAACAGGAGGCGTCGATTAGCCCTACGGTGGAACAACTTTGATCTCTTACTATCCCGTGGTCTTTCGATCTTAATTCCTACCATTTCTGACGTCAAATTTTCTACCTTATAACGACTGCAATTAGGCGAGAAAAGACTGATTCAAAGTATAAAATTGAATGTAAATTGATAGAGACGATAATTTCAGTTCCTCCTCAATCTCACTGTTTCAACTTCTTCCCCTGTTCCACTTCGATATCGAATCGAAGATCACACGAGACTAGGGCCGGTATTCATAGTCGCTACTTATTCTTAAGCAAAAGCTTATCCTTTACTACTTAGCTACTAAGTAGGTTAGTAGAGGATGCCGCATGCTTAAGAAATTGCTTAGGAATAACTAGCGACTATGAATACCGGCCTAGGGTTGCCGTACTTTTTACAGGAAAATACCTAACGTAAATTTGCTTTCGTAGAGTAGGTATAAAATAAAGTACGCTCGAAACAACTGAAAGTTCCTGCATTTTAATCTTATTAGTTCTTATTTCTTACAAACATATTTTTTATTGCTTTTAGCATTACAGAGCAACGTTTTGTCATTATTAAATAACTCAACGGCATTATTGCACTCAGTATTTATATTAAAATATATTCAAATTTCGTCCTTTATTAAATTAAGAGAAACCTTGTTTACCTACGTACCACGAGTACCATCCCTCTAACAGATAACTCACGTAACAAGCATCCTCCCTCTCCTAAACTGGGATTGCTCGATACGCCAGGCGTTAGAGCAAGGAGTTCGATTCTTTCAATTCCACAAGCAGCAACCGACACGGCAGCCTCCGACCATTTCCCGTAAGTCGAGCCAAGGACGAGCCAGCAGCCATAGTCGTTGGAACGTTCTTAGGTATTCATTAACGACGCGAGAGCTGCTCGAAGGGGCGAGTCGCTTTGTTCGCCCCGGGAGGGTTTCGGGCGTATAGGAGTGGCGGTGCCCGTCAGAATAATGGATGACTCTGGTCCGGTAATCCGTCCACGCTCGTCCCTGCCGGCCGATGACAAGGCAATGGCAGAAAGACGAAAAGAGGAGCAGGGACAGGGGTTGAGTGCACACGGGTCATTGATTCTCGCAGGAGTGCAGAGTAACCGGTCGCCTTACCGTCGCACACGTGTCGTTTCGCCAACAAATTGGCTTCTAACGAACACACTGCGCTCGGCTAAAAGCTGAAGCTTGCACGCGTCGCACTTTTCGCCGTGCTCTCTTTCATCCTCCTCCTCCTCAAACCTCCGATCGACGCGTCTATTTAACAAAATTGAGGCTCGTGGCATTCGTTAACAACCGCAACACTAGCCGAGGAACTCGTTGCGTTACGGAGTACCAGGAAAATGGTGATGCTGCCAATACCCATCGTCACGCCCACTTTTAATAACGCGCTTTCCATGGAAGATTACGCGTCGCTCGATACTCACGTTCAATCTTCATTTGCATCGTTCCGCGAACAATTGCCCTTGTTCTGGAGGGCAGCTGACGAATCAGTTAACCCGAATTCAACCGGTGTAACGATCCGTGGTAGCGGTGGGCGGAGATTTATGGCGTCCTCGGGCGAGCCGCAATTTTTCATTATTGATACATTGCCGGAGCGGTGCCGCGACAGAGTACAGGATGTTCTCTCCTCCGAGCAGCCAGCGCGCACGCCCGAAGGATAGATTTCGGGATCGGTGGCCGTGCGCGGCTCTCCTTTTCTCCGGCAGCTCGCCGCGATCTCGCTGCCGGACATTAATCACGAAAGTTTTCAAGGTTGCACCGGGGTCCGGGATTCTGGCAGCCGAACCAGCGCCCAACAGAATCTCCGAGATCTCTGCTGCAGGCGTTCCTTATCCTCGATATCCTTCCTTGTCCCCATTTACAGCGTCGTCATTCCGTTTAACTGTCGTCGTTCACTTCCGCGAATTCAACGGCCGGTAATTAACAGTAAGGATAAGTAGGACAGCTGCAGCTTCGTTCGTAGCAACCTCTCTCGCTCGCTGGTAATGGCGCGAGTATCCCTTTCTCTTTATTTCGAGGCATTGCGAATGGTAGTGCACGCGATGCACACGGGTCGAATCAATGTTATTAATATTACATTGTGTTCCGTCCGACCATTAATAATCACGGCTTAAATTAGTTACACGCGCGCGGACGAAATGAATTGGTAAGTTGGCTTGGTAGAGGGGGGGAGTCGATAATTAATTTCAACCCCGCGTAAGCGATTGTAAATTACGGCGCTTGGTCAGGCACCGGGGGAGGGGGGGGGGCACGTGTTTGTCGGTCGATAAACGTTGTGTTTGCGCGCTTTCTTCTCCCGCGAACAGTGGAACATCTGTTCCTGACAAAGCGCATTGGTCGTCGGAAATCTCGGAATCTACGCAATCGTGATGCGTGGCTACTAGATTGCGCAGAAGTCTGTTAACTCTTGGGAGCGTTTAGTATCGCCGACGTTCCGCGAATATCCGCTGCTCGATTTCTCGAAAATACGTCGAGCAACCATCACGTGGCTTCGCTCGCGTCGCGGGTACAAGAAACAGCTTTCAGGCTGTGCGTCTCGGAAAGATCGATTCTTAGCGCGACTCCACTGCCCTGGGCGTGAGATCGATACACCTGAACATTAAATGCTCCCGCGCGGACCGGTTGGGACATATCGACGATTCTGATCGATTTATCGAGGCCACAGTTTATTAGCAAGTTCAAAGGTAAACGATACCGTAAACTGGGGGAATATTGCTAGCAATTAACATGTATTAAAGAAGGAAAAGGATACAAATTGTATGCATTTTGAAACTTGTAGTATCTACATTCACAAAAGATGTAATATTATGATAGGATAATTAAAGCAAATGTAAAACTGTTCATTTTTGTATTATACAGCACAATGCTCCAAACGCATGCCAATGTCCCCTAGTTTACGGTATTTCTCAATTCAGTGTCGAAATTAGAATAAAACAAAGGAAAGCTGAAATTGCGAAGCATATAGTGGCGGACGAAAGAGAGTTTACAACTTTTAAAATCGCATAACTCTTTTAGAGTTGGTCCAAACGACATGAGTTTTTTTTTTGAGAAGTTAGAAGGATTAGTTTGCTAAGTGACGTGTTTCGTCATTTTAAAAAAAATGTAATTGGTCGGAATAGCGAAAAAAGTAAATGTCGTTTTTAAACTTTGTTTTGTGAGTCTGTAATGAAAATTAAAAAAACCGTAGATTGAAGTAAGTTGTATATGTGCCTAAAATGTCATCAAAATTTGTTAACGTTGCTCTGAGCTATAAACGCTCAAAGATCACAGAATAAGGTCGAAAATCGCGAAATTCCCGAAATCAACAAACTAATCTTTCTAGCTTCTTAAAAAGTAAAAGAAACTCATGTCGTTTGGACCAATTCTAAAAAAGTTATGCGATTTTAAAAGCTGTAAACTTTCTTTCGTCCGCCACTGCAAGAGGAACTACGATTTTCCTGCAACTAAATATCGCGATCTACCTTTCTCGTCACTTTTTATAGACCCACCGAATATCTGAATTTCCAGCGCGGCACGGAGGACCGTGTTAACGCCACATCTGTCCAGCTTCCACCATATCCTCCATAATTTTAAGGAACAACCATTACCCATAGCTTCCTTCTATTTCCCCAAACAATTTCACATTTGCGCGATAAACAATGGAATAATCCCGCCCAAAATCCACAGTGCACGACAGAATAAATGAAACCGTACGAGGCCACTCGGAATCTGACCCGTTCCCGGAATCCCCGCGAATCTGGTGTTCTGGGAAGCGACCTCCACTTTAGCAAACCGCCGCCCGTGGACCAGGTTAATTTCTTGACGCGCTCGATGGAGGCTCGTCCACGCGTCTCCTCGTGCTCGTTGGTCGCGCGGAAAGGCCTCTCTTGGGGAGGGCTTCTCGGAAGGTTGAATCCCCGTACATGTGTTTCGGCCTCGTCGTATTCTCCGGCCGAACGAGCCTCTGGCCACCGCCTCCTCCACCTTCTCTTCCACCTTCTCCGCGACGTCCGTGGCCTTTCTCCCGCATCCCGCCGACTCTCCTCTAGCAGTGGTATCCTTCCAATTACCGGATGCAAATACTGCCGCGACGCTGCCTGAAAAGGCCGCCCTCCCTCTCGTTCCCGAGCGACACGGCTCTCCCCCTGCCTCTGCCGTTCGTCTCGCGGCGATTACGCGGCAATTAACCGATTCGCTCGATTTCGTGATCGCGCCCGCCCGTCCGCTCCCTGGCCGCGCTCGATCAGGGTCATTAGTCCGCGCGCGATTTATTCTCGGCGCGGCGTCATCGCTAGGATTCTTGGCGCGGCCGGTACAGATGATAAAACTTTCGATCCGCTTTCGGCGCTTGATAAATCCGTGCCCTCGTATCGCGTGTCGAAACGCGCGGACCGCTCGAGAGGCTTGTTTTCGCCGCGACGCGGATTATCGACGATTCACTCGTGCGAGCCGCGGTGGACTTTAGTCTCGGCGTTCGAAGTCAGTCCTCGCGAGTTTGCTCGGTGAAAAAAATCTGCGAATGCACCGGGCGATTTGGCTGTTTGTGATTCGCCAGGTGTAAAACAGCGCCGGTACTTTTATCCGTTATCGCGCGTAAGTTTAATCAAGCCTCGCAAGTATGATTAGCACGAGTGCATCGCTGATAGATTTCAATGCTAGGCTTAACAACTGCCGTCAGAAATCATTATCAACCGCGAGCCTTCGTTAATCGGTTCGTTTGTAATTAAGTTTCAGAAAAGCAACCGTATGAGAGCCAGGAAACGCTCGAGCGTTCCAGGAACCAGCCGCGCCGCGCTGATGCTCGCTGGAAAATTCTCCAAACACGACGAACTTTTACTCAGCTGGTTCTAGGAAACCAGTGTGTGCTGTAACCGTTACGAGCCACCGGTTTCTCGCGTAATAACGCGGAGGGCCTTAGTCCGGCGGTTTATCGCGGATCGATCCTAAACAGTGGACGTTGCCACCGGTGCCGAGGACCGTGTTCCCCTTATCGCGATGTCACCTCCGCGTCGCGTTGCAGGACACGGAAAGCTCGCCCTTATCGTAAAATTCGTTCCCGCTGCTAAGGGCCAGCGTTCGTCCGCCGCGGAGCATTTTTTCGAGAGCGGGATCCTGATAGATCGGCGACGAGATTCCCGGCGGCTCTCGCGTGGCAGCCGGCCTGGGACGTGTGCACGGAATTCATATTCGCGACGACGTTATTTTCGCGATACCCGTGTTCCCGGTAATGCCGGCATTAGCCGGGGACACGTATCAGAAACGTTCCGTGTATCACGGGCGGCCGAATCACCGTACAAATCGTGCCGAGAAATCGCTGGAACGCGGCCAATCCGCGTCGGCCCTTTTAGCAGAAGCGAGCCCGTCGCGTGCTACGGAAATCGATAGATACTCCGCTCTCGCGGGCCAAACATTGATTTCGTCTCATCGGTGTAATTTGCTCCGCTATACGGGTAAACGCGTCGATGCGAGACACGCCTCGACGAACGCTTCCTGGATTCCGTCGTCGCGAAATTGCTTCGTCGTCCATGTCCGATGGCTCGAAATAGCGCTGGCGTGGGAGGCATTTTCCTCGGCTACCTCAGTGAAATGAAGAATGAAACGTTGCGAGGTTACGTGTACCTAGTTGAAATTTTCTTTAGGGCGCGATCACTTTTACACACACGCGGGCTCCCTTATTTTCGAAAGCTTTCGCCAAAACTCCGTTACACTGACAGAGAATCTTGGAACCCCTGTGTCATTTGGACTCTTCTCTCTCTCTCTCTCTCTCTCCCTCCCTCTGTGCACGCTATATATTCGTCTAATTAGAGGCTAGTGTCCCTCTCGTTCATAAGTTCCATTTCCACTGTGGACTTATCGTGCGTGGAAGGAGGGAACGAGTACTGTTACGACGACATTCCGGCGAGCGGAGCTGGTCGACGCGGGCAAGCGTAATTCCACGGTGAAAAGTCGCGAGACCAGGCGGTCGTAGCGGAGGAACGACGAAGAAGTTCGACCGGTCGGTTGGCTAGCCCGTAGAAGGGGAAACGGAACTGGGGAGAAGTCGGTCGTAACGACAAATCATAGAGCGAAGCACCGGTGCTTATCCTCGAACTGGTCAGCCAGCGGGTCTGTGGCACACAGCCGCTGGCGTAAACGTGGCTCGCTCGTGGGTGGCAACTAAGTAGGGAGCGAGGGAGACGGAAGGACTCGTCTCACATCCGTTGACGCTTTCAACGAGTTTCTGATGAACCTAGTGACGCGATCTTGTTGGGTTATACCTGAAGTTACGTTCACAATTTAAAAAAATTCTATTCCTCCTACTTCCCATTGTTAGGGACTGCAATGACTAAGTAGAGGTAGCTATTAATAGGTATCTGTACTTACCCATCGCGTGAGAATGTTCGAAACGTTCGAGTCTTCTCAGATCGCTACGTTGAAACGCCCATAAGTGCCTAAATTGTCAGAAGATTCGTAAGAGATAGGATGGAAATGGCCACATGACTACTGTAGCCACGGCTGGTCCGAGTGTGGGAGCGCCATGGCGCGCCAGAGGCTGGAGGACGGGAAGGCGGAGAGAATCAGCCAACCATTCCAGGCATACTTTACGTCCGGCTTGATTTGCGACGAGCCCACGATATTAATAGCTTATTCGAGGCGGGAATTGGAGCGAGTATCGCTAGCCTGCTGGTTGCATCGCGCTTGGCCCTGTGCTCTGACTCGCTATCCTCCCCAGCCGGTTCGCTCCCTGCCAGCTTCTGTCATCCTTTACTTGTTTACATCTTCCTTTTCCGCGTTGTCCCTACGGTGCTCGTTGTTCTCGCCACGCTTCCTACTGGTCGCCTCTTTCACCCGCAGTTTAAACCTCCGTCCAATAGGGACAGGATC
The DNA here is from genome assembly GCA_910592295.1 of Andrena haemorrhoa. NCBI lineage: Eukaryota > Metazoa > Arthropoda > Insecta > Hymenoptera > Andrenidae > Andrena > Andrena haemorrhoa. The sequence goes on from OU342943.1 coordinate 12,474,660, forward strand.
TTCTAAGTTTATCCCAAATTTTTGATAGTTTTCAACTTTCACCGCGATTTGGAGTTTTCTATGTGTCATCAGATAAATTTTCATTATATTATATTCTGCCGAGTGCTGTCTATAACTATCGATTCTAATACACAGATCCTTCGTTCCGTTGTTTAATCTTGAAACATTTAGAGATGTTTCTACAGAGCCTGCTTTCATCCTTCCCCTTCCTGGCACTGTGTTCCCCATTTCATTGCGTTACGCCAGACAAGCTTTCTTTTTTCGAGCTGCGCAAATACTCGCCGCCACCTGGGATTAAATCACCCCGCGGAGGCTCCCTCAGGTGTGCAGCAACTCGGTCGCATCAGCTCGCGTTCGTACAATGCTCCTTACTTTACCGGGTCCCTGGCTGCTCCGCGCGGACCCTCGCAGCTTTGCCTTGCACTTCGTTGCCTTGCACTAACAGGTCTTACCCAGCGCACGTGCGCCTTGCCGTCCATTATCGCCCTCCTCTGTCTCCGCTAACGACTGTCCTCCCTTCAAAAGGCTGACCCGCCTTTTCCCCTCGAAAGTGTCTCGCCAGCGGCGGCTTCTCGCACTTCGGACATGTTTTTCCACGTTTCCCGGCGAATCTCGTGTCGCACTTCGATAGGCAATACCGCGAACCCCTGGACGATGGCGTTGACAGTGATGGTCGGTTCACTGCCGACCCAATTGCAACGGAGCATTCCCAAGCATCTGTTTAGCGACGGGAAGCGTATTTCCAGCGCGATCATAGCTCATTAATTTACGGCAGAGATAAGGTGTTTACGGTGCCGTAACTGCGCCGCAGCGCCGGTGGAGGGTATCAGCTTTCTCGAGCACCGACGCGCGAGCCATCACGCGTTATTCTTCCTCCGCGATTCTGAATAGTCCGTGGTTGGGAGCGCGCGCCCCTTCGCTATTCACGAGCGTGATCTCGCGAAATTCTCGCGCAACGTTAAACGCGGGCGAGATTCGGTAATATCCACGAGAGCTGGAGGGGGAGCTCTCTCTCCCCGGCTCGCAGCCGTCACCGGTGGTTTGCGCTCGGGGCGAAATTACCCAGGAGCAACGCAGACGCGGCAAACTGCATCTGCGGTTTTACGGGATTGCCGGTGGATCGTTCCCGCAATGAAAAGTCCCGGCCCGTAATTCCGTGAGAATTGTTTGCATCGGACCGAGATGCCGGGAAAGCATCGCCCGTGTACATTTCTTTTCCACCGCCGCGGGGAGGAGAGCGCGGCCGTCCGGGATTGAAAGGAACGATAGCGGCGGGGGAGCGTGGTCGATAACTCCCTTATCGGCTCTGACGACTTCGTAATCGTCGAGGAGCGAGTTCAAGGTCTTGGGGGAGAGGATTGCCAAGTGGCCGTACGTACCACTTCCCGACGCCAGGATCGTAGCTTCCGGCGGAAATGACGTTAAGGCGAGGGTCGCTGGTCGACATTGGAAATCGATCGTCGCGCTGACGGCCGGCAAACTGACGCGATCGTCCAATTCCTCGACGAACGGCGACCGTCCGGACGCTTTATACGCCGCCCCCGCTGACATTATTTTCCACCTTCGCTCCCTGTTTCCGCTTCTCTCCTACTGACGGACCTTCGAACGAGAACCAACTCCATTGTGGAACTATTCGACGCGGTAGCTACTTGTACGACGACGAAAAGCGTAAAGTTTCTACAATCTCTGACTGTTTGGAAAGGCTTGATAACCAGTCGGTGTACAAACTGTCTTCCTCGCTCCTCTAATCGCCCCGCGTAAAGTACCCTCGTCGAGTCGAAAGGAAACGACAATTGAACGTGCTCGAATTAAGCAGACACGGCGCAAAGAGAAGTGTCGAACACGTGCAGCGGATAAAAGCGTTATCTCCGCCAGTACCCGCTGGTGCTGCGCCGCGGGTTGACGGGAGGACAATGGACGCGGGACGCGTGTCGAAAAGAAGCAACGAGAGGGCGCAAGGGGGGTAGAGATCGCGGCCGGGGAACGTCGAAGATAGGACGCGGTATCGCGGTAAAGGGAAAACGGAAGGTGGGACGAGGGAAGGTAGAGGCCTGGCGTTCTGCGCGATCCCCGAGAACCGACGCTGGACTCGGGCCAACGGCAGCATCCGCTCCACAAATGTCGCTAAATATATACCCAAGCTAAACCGCGTCTAAACGGGCCACGAAAGTTGGCCGATAGCGCGATAGAGCGGTCGCGACGGAGACGAGCCGAGGGGGAGAATGGGGGAGGAGGTGGAAAGGTGCTCGCGGTGGAAGGAAAGATGGCGGGTGAAGGGGGTGGTCTGCGGCTTGCGGAATGACAAGGTGGAAACGCAGGGACGAGGAACAATGAAGTGACCCACATATACGAGGGCAAATAACAACCGTGGTAAAGTAACGAGAGATAATGTGCCACCATTATCGTCCACCGATAACTCGAGTCGACGACACCGCTGTCATAGGATGTACACGCTCATAAACACACGCGTGCACGCCGGCACACACGCGGGCCTGGGACGTGCACACGACCAGCGTTCCTGCTCCCCGCTATTGATTCGAGAGTCTAGCGAGACGGCGCGATATTCCGATCCGGGGAAATTGTTCCCATCGAGTTAATTTCAACGAGGGTGAGTTACGAGGAAACGCGGGCGAATTAACGCGTTCCAAAGGCTGATAGCTTGGGAGAGTGGGAGCTACGGCGGTAACGTTTGTCGCTGGAAGAAAGCTATCCCGCGCATGAATTCCGGGTGAGAGCTGGCAACTTGTGGCTACGACAAATTGTGGACAATCGTATCCCACTTTAAAAATCAATAAAAAGTGTTCATGGGGGTCCTGGTGACAATTCTTTCATTTGGTCATTACTTTATTTTTAAGGGTGGACATTCTTGGACAAATCGTGGACAAACGAATGCCATCGTTGCTTTATAAAAATTCACATTTGGGGGTGCTAACTTCATCGTGATCAGATCGATTATGAGCCCAGATCTGTGAACGTATGTACTTACCTAACCACCTACGTGTACATATCAAGTTAGCAGTGTCTCTGAATAGCTACTAGGTATTAATATGGCGTCGATGTTCTGTGATTCGAAGAATCGATGTTGGCAAGCTTCCCTGCCCAAGGGCGCTTACATTATCGATACAAACTCAACTACCGTAATGGAGCTCTGAAACCGGTGCAAAAGGTCTTAGCGATTGCGGGCCCGCACACAAGTCGACTCAGACACATTAAGTCGCTTGATAAATCAAGCTAACGATCTCGTGTTACTTCTGATCTACCCAGTGCAGTTTGCAGCTGGGCACAAGGAGTGATCGAGTCGCGAACTCGACGATCCCAGACCCATTAGCGACTGCGCGTTTATTAATTCGCCCGTGATCCCGAGACACTCGGCTCCGTCCCCCTTATCCGGCGATGTTATCAATCGGTGCATTCCTGTCATCATGCGGCCCTGTTATCCGCGGTGGCTGAATGCGGGCGTCGCCGAGGAGCAGGGGCGTCAATCAGCTCGGGCGTCCTGGATCCTCGAGCCGCGGTCGCCTTCCCGGCATATAGAAATCGCCGCGTGTATCCGCAGTAATGGCCGCGTTTCGTAATCGTTCGGCATAAATCACGGGGGCACGGGGAGCGGAGCGCCTGGTTTCGGGCATGTTCGCGAGAGGAGGCAGAGGAGCAGCGAGGTCGACGAGTCGACGCTTGTGTTTCGCGGTCGTTGGTATTTCGGTACAGTCTGTTCTTTCTCTTTCCCGCCGCCTCATCTTTGCTCGTTCCCCGTTTCGTCGGTCCCCTCTTCTTTTTTTCAATCGTCTCGCTGGCACAGAGGGAACGCGCGCTAGAGAGGAAGAGAGGAGGAGACGGTAGACAGATCCGTGGACGGGTGCGCGGAACAGAGACGAGTAACCGAGGAGGGAGCGCTGCGTTTCTGGTTGACCATGAGTACAGTCGGCCATAATCTGCAGGTAGATCCGGTGCGAGAGACGGCGACCGTCTTTGCCCCTGCCTTCCTCTTCCCTGGCTCCTCGCGCCTCTGCCCGTCTCTTTTCGCCCCTATCGTTCTGGATCTTCTTCCTCGTACTTTTGCGCCGGGCCTCCTCGCCCTCCACTCCTCCCTCCTTTAGCTTGGAGCTGACGCGGTGCAGCACCGCTCGATATACAGCGGCAACGAAAAAAGGATCAGATTAGAATCCTCCGGGGAGAACATAAATCCACGCTTGGCAATCCGAGCGACGTTCTCTCGTCGGCGGCTTGGCCGTCGTCGTCGTTTTCGCGTCGCGCTTCTTACTGGTGGGAGATATCGCCGCGGGACGCCCGCGGTGCGTCCTCCCTGGCCGAAATTACGTCACTCCCCCGACTCGTTATCGGTCCGCTGGTTCGTTACGTTCGTACGAAACGAGGGTCGTTAGCTGGAAGGTTATAGGTGTGCACGCAAGTCGCGGGGTGTTTCTGAAAGGCGGTTGAGAAGTTTGCTGGCTCGTAGGTAGTCATTGAACTCGTCCAGTGAACACTTACTATTCAGTTTAGCGAGTACCTATTGTAAGCCCGCGAATTTATGAGCCACCTTTTAAAAACACCCCGTACAACGCGATGCTGCTAGGATACATGCTCGTGTAGCGGCACCTCGAAAGCGGTCGATCCGAGTCGACCTAGCCGTGAATTGCCCGCGACGAGTCGGTTCCCCGGGTGACAAAGAGATTGATTAAGCGTGATTGACGTATTTTGCGCGGATGATGCGAGTGTACGTGACTGAAAGTTAATTAGAGGCTGCCTGAGCGCATAATGACGGCACCGTCTACCTTTCAGACCTCTCAGGACTGCGCCAGTCGCTGTGGTATTTATGTGGGAGGTAGAAGCAGGCAATGTGTAATCATGGAAAAAATTGCGATATCGCGGAACTGCTTCGTTGATTCCGCGAACGGCGCGTAATGAAAAGCGCGGCTGGCTAAAATACACGGAGTGGAACGTATTTAAAGCGTAAGCTCGCGCGCGGCGTTCGGTAAAAACGCGAGTTTACGTTCCCGCGTATCGCCTTGGCGCGACCCACGATTATCGAAGCGACGCTATAAATAATCCAGCACGCGATTACAAAGGTTAGCGAGTGCGTAGCTCCGGGGCGCACTCGTTCCGCGATCGACGTCGCGGCTAGATCCGTTCCATTCAATTCCGGGACGAGTACCCTTCGGGAATCGATAGGCAAAGTGTGATCCAACCTTGAAGGAGGAATTAAGGGAGATCGCCTCGCTGCGCGCTCCTCGCGAGCCCAGAATATCAATCGTCGAATACCTACCCGGCCTACCCCCTGGAATCTGTAATTTCGCCAAAATCCTCCTCGATCATCATTTTCAAAGGACACCTCTATTCTTCCTACGTCCCTAGTCTTTTCTCGTGCACATATTTCAGAGTGAACATCCCAAAGTTCCCCAAACGTACCATTACCTTGCACCTGCAGGACCATGGCTTCGCATCTCCATTACAATCAATTGTAATCTAGAACATAGACCCAACACAGACCTTTCTCTGCCAACGACTGTTCTACACGGCGAACGCCAGTTCTCGTCGGATCGCCAAAGTGCCTCGGGCACGGTTTCACTGTTTAGATAGGGAAGCAAGTTGCGAGCCCGCTGGAGGCTTGCGCAGGTCACAGCAGAACGATCCATTATAGCCGCAGATGCTGGTGACCGTGCGAGGCAAAGATCTGTTGCTCTGTCCAGTGATCGGAAGCGGAGTTACGTTGGCACGCAACTGCCGAGGTGTCGGTTGCGAAACAGCCTACGGTTGCGACGATGAGAAACAGCTTCTCGTGTCAGCATATGATATACCGGTCGGTCGGCTGTGCTGTCGGCCTGGGATGTCAAGGCCGCATACATTTACATGGAATACGCCGCGCTCGAGGTGATCGCGCGAGACTCAATGCTCGCTCGGTCCCGACCACCTTGCCTGCGCAACCATGCGGCGATCGTATGCTTAAAATATTTCACCGTATCGGCTCGCGGTATAAGCCATCCCTTTCAGTCCGCGAAACTCGAGCCCACCATTTATCGGCGGCGAATGATACGTATTACGGTGCCGAACGAGCGCTTTTCTACTCTTTAATCAATACGTACGATAAACTGTCCGGATCTGAAAGCACTCAATTCAATATTTGCGATAATCCGTTGACCCGCAACGAGACACCGCATATTTCGGCGAAACAGCTGAATGTCCTACCGTTTATTCCATGCATATTCCCGCGCGGAATATGTTATAAATATTACGTTCGATTGGATCGGCTATCGATTCGCCGTCAGTATCCTGCTCGCGCGACCCCCCCCCCCCCCCCCCCCCCCCCCCCCGGTACCGATGGCACGGAAATAATCCCCGCGCAACGCCCACATTAGCTTCATCGACATTTCAATCTTAACGCGGCGACACGTGGAAGTGCATTTTGGCATTTACGAAGAGCAAGTGCGGGTCAAACATCGACTGCTGTTTCTCTAATGAACGCGTTGGCGATCGCGTAGCGACGAGAAACAATATAACGGTAGAATGAACGAGAACGCTATATGAAGGGAACGGGGGAAAACAGGGAATGTCACAAAACAGCGTTATCGAGAAAATTAAGGTTTAATACTGTAGTGAATCAGTTAAGAAGGTGCAATGAATTTTCTTATATGATTTGCTTCCTAAATAATTTCTTGTTTTACCTTGACCACAGAAGCTTACGCTTAGGCAAACAGTGTGGACCTATATTAAATATTTAACGTTATCGGGGGTTAAATACGGGGGTATTTGAACTTTATAACCTTTTGTGATTCGACAGTTCTGTAGTCCCAGTTCCCACCCACATAATATGCTATAAATCGTAAATTCATAGATAGTATGCAGTTGACCCTTGAGCAACACGGGGGTTAGAGACGCCGACTATCCGCGTATAATTTTTCACTTTCCAAAAACCGCGTCGGATCACGGTTATTCCAAACGGAATAGCATCCATGTTCGCGGAGGCTTCGGTCAAAGCCGCGCCAACACGCTGCACTTTCATATTAACGTGAAGCGTGGAAGTTAGTTTCGAGACACTTCGACGTTTCCCCTCTTGACAAGTTGTCCAGGAATTCTGGTACTTGTATACTTTTCCGTGAAGAGGGCTAAGCGCGACGAAATAGCGATACACAGTCCAGACACGTCCCCTCGAGAGCGTACTCCCGCTGTTAGGAAAATGCACGGAGAGACGATTGCGTGGAAGTAGCACTCTGACCCAGAGCGTAAAGCGCCGTGGGAATGCACCTTTACGCTGGAAACATCTTTCCATCAAATGTACATACCTATTGCGAAACGATCAGTTTTCTTGGTCTTTATTAAAACTAACGTAACACATTGGCCGCGCCATCCGTCTTCACATTAACGCTCCTCGATCGAACAGATGCATCGTGTTCATCGGACACTACTGAAGGCTGAATTTAGCCAGCGACGAAACGGATTCCCTGTCCGAATGGAGAATAATTGGTTCGAATGCACCGACAGCCGTGAGCAATCACGTTTCTCTGTTAACGAGGATCATTGTCGACGCGCGGCCGACCCGAATCCATCTCGTTCTCGTCTGGTGTTCGCCAGTGTGTCAAGGTCTCCCCCGCGAAAGATGCACGAGATTGCATTGGGATGCACGTTCGCGGTGCATTTAGCGGTGAAGGTGAGGCAACGTTTCATTACCTGTAGCGGGAGGCGTGGTTTTTACCGACTCTCTCAGTTCCTCGTTACGCGCTGCCCTCCACACCTTTGACCTTCTCGCTGCAGAAGGAATCGATTTGTCTGGATAAAGGTATACTTGGCGCTTGCATAACGAAGGACATTTCGCGCGACGAGCGTACCTTCGATTTCTTGCGCGAAAGGATATACTCGATGATAACTTTCTAGCTATTTTTAATCTCTTCCCCATTTCGGTCCTTCCCACTCACACTACGAGTGAATTACGTTAGCGCGGTTTGTCGCTCCTTCACGCGAAGGTGTTAATGACAATTGCAAAATCGAGATTGCCTCGCGAAGACGGTCGGAGATTTTCACGTTACTCGTTCGATCCGGCAGAATTGCATCACGCGTCTGCGGTACCCTGGCGAATTCGATCCCGGGGGAGCACAATCGCGTTCGCACCGCGGGAAACGTTTCAGGAAGCCACGTCCCGTTCGGATGCTGCGTCGTCCGTTGAATCGCGGCCCGTTTCGTAAAGCTACACGCAGGACGATCTGGTTTCCTCGACCGCGGTCGCGCCGGGTGCGTGCTCGCTCGTAATCTAATTACACCTCGGTCAAAGCCAGAAACGCAACCGCCAGCTGAAGCTTTCTATGAGCTGGGGAAGAGATCTGTACTTCCTGCGAGCCTCTCTCGTTTCGGCAGAACGAGACGATCCCTGGGAAGCGAGAGCGTAGCTTACCGTCGAGGTCCATCGATATCGCGCCGACACCGTACACCGAAGTCGATAGGAAATCCAACGGCGCGGGCGGGGCGTGCTGCTGTGAAAACAAAACGCGATGCTCGATCGTGTCGCAAATCTAGAACGCCTTCCGTATCGTGCCCGTACATATCGCGATACAACTTTCATCATCTCCGCGCCGATATTCTGTTCCACTATCGCGAGCAACGATTCCCAGCGATCGTAGCATGAATTTTTCAACGCCTCGGCTTTTTGTATCTCTCTCGAGGCACAATGTCACTTCGTAGGACGCGTCCTCGACACGTTCCCGAAGTGCAGCGGATCGAGGCCGGAACGGGAGCTTCGATTTGAATAATTCTGTCGTTCAGGTTCGGAGGCAGCGTAATCGGCGACGGGGATCTTCGGGACTTCGGCGCGCACTCCGCTGGCGATACGGATACGTGATTCTTTTTGTCGCGGTTGTTTTAGCCTTCGGGGTTATTATCGGCCAGTGTACAAAGGGGTGGCCGACACGGGCGCGAAAAAGGTCAGGGGTGATGTGGAGCGTCGTTGCGGCGGCACCAGGGTCGGTGTAACGGAGTTCATTAACGATATTAAGCACGGGACCGCGACGCTATAAAGCGACGGCGGTGCTGGCCTCTGTCGCTTTTATTATTCCCGTATTATTGGCCGCCACTGGGAGAACGGAATGTTTCGAGGGAAATTTGAAGTTTATTCATTCGAGTATGTTGCCTAAATTATGGCGGGAGGTGAATTTTTTTCGCGTTGCGCAGCGTCGAACTATTAAACTATTTAATAACGATAGTATGAGAGGGAGCAACGTCGACGATACCAGTCGCAGTGCGTTTGAATTATCCCCTAAATGATTGAAATTAAAATTGGTTTGAGGCATTCAGAACAAAAACGGACTGACGCACATTGCAATCAAATTAATTTTTCCTATTTTTTGTATGATTAGTATATTAGTATATTAACTCAGTTTCGCAAAAAACCGTGGATTATTTCGTTTTTGCTCTCAATCCCTACCGAACTATTTTATTCTCCTCATCGCGATCCAGCGACTGTGCCTCCGCCCGTTGAAAGTTGAACGGATTTCCTGCACGCAGGACCCCAGCGTCAGCCTGAAACCGCGAAGATCGGTTACGTCGGTAACCACCGCAGCGGTGGATGTGGGAAAAATTAATATCCCCGCCGCAGAATGATATCGCGGTTGTAACGATAATAAAAGTTTAGCCGGAGTCGAACAATGGGGATTACAAGCACCCCGTCGGTTCTCGAACTGGAGCGAGCGGACACGATTTTACACTCGCAGATATCCAATCTCTGTTCCGGTATCCGCACAGCTGCCACAGGTATACCCGCATCGATCGCCAGGGTTTCTAGCGGCCGCCGATAGATCTCGTCTTCATAAACCACTATCCCAAATGGCTGTCGCCTGCACGTAGCGGATTTTTCGCTGCGTTACAAGCTTATCGGGGGGCTTCTGATGTCGCCATCGCGAAACGCTTACTCTTCCATCAGCGAGGAGCTGCGGAGGGTCGTGGAGTGTACCGAAGGCGAAGCCAGCGGCCCGTTTCGGTCACGACGCGCGGGCGTGGTGTAGAACGAAACTCGGCCACGACGGTGTATCTCGCGGCGTCACATACACCGACGCGCGAGTCCCTGTGGCCGCTGGATCGCTGCCAGGGCCGACGAGAGGCCAGCGAAACCAATCTGCTGGATTTAAGTCGCTCTCGTCGTGCCCCGCTTATGGGGAGGCTGGGAAACCGCGCGAGCTTCCCGAGGTCGAAAATTAATACGCCCCCCAGCCGACCAGGTTTTCCCCTGATTCTCCAAGCACGCGTAACGCGAGAGCGCGCGCGGGAATCGGCGCGGTGCGGACACGAATTACTCGCGGTCGACGGTTTTCCGCTGTCGTTTCGGTGATTCGGTCCTTGGGAACGAAATTTTGAAGTGGGTCGCGGCAAATGGGCCACAGAATGCAACCCGGGCTTAATCGACCGATCGACCATTCGTTAATTAAATTGATATTGAAGCCGGTCGCCCCGGGGATTTATGGCGCCAGCGTGGAAAGTTAATGACTCCTTTCATTCGATGATATTCGGCCGAGTAAGGGTAACCTCGCCCCGTGTATGTACGAGGGGACATTGGTGTGGAATTCGCGATGAGTTTTGCGGTCGAAACATGTGGCACTTTCCGAGCTGATGGGTACACGTGTACGGCGGGCGCGTAAGCGATGGGACTCGATTACCCGTTCGGTTCGATGCGGGCGAATGGCGATTTTATAAATACAAGCACCGCGAACGTGTGCCCCGTGTGAGGACTGTATCGTGGTTGTCGCTGGCTAATTAACAGCGCGGAGCAGCCCTGAAAGCCTGCAATTAAAGTGCGCGAGCCAGTAAAGTGTTACGTTGACCATGAAATCTTGAATAGGCAGAAGGTTTAACGATGAAAGAAGGATGAGGGAGGTAAGGGAGCGCAGAAGAACGATGGTACAGGGGTGGGTTGAAGTGGGTTACAGAATGGGCAAGATGTGGAGGAAGGTAAGACAGGTGTGGAAGGAAATAGGAGCGTAGGGTGAAAGGCCACGGTTATGTACCTATAAAGAGGGTGAGAAGTAGAGGATAGGGTGTAGAGAAATGAAGAATTATAGGACTAGAAGTATCATAGGGAAAAATAGCGGCAGGGTAAATCAGAGGAAGAAAGGAAACAAAATAAAAGAACCAGTGGCGGATTTAAGGGAGGTTTCTGCCTTGTTAAGCCAAAAAACGTTCGATTTTTCACCAATTTTTTGTGCGAAAAGTATTAAATATAGAATGTTGATATTTGGTATGTTGACTAAGCGGTCTTTATTGAACATAAAAATATTTTTTAAAGTTTGACAAAACATGGTAGTGGGAGTGGGATGAGCCACGTATGTCGGTGCGCGGGCGATGACATTCTTCGCTTGCGGAAGTCGTAAGTCCCGGACAGGTGATCTGAAGCAAAAAAATGAAACATATTTTTACTTTGCACAATATTGTGTATAAGTTGAACCAGAATCAAGAAGAAAAATTGGAAAATAAGACAATAGTGAGCGATCGAAGGGAAGTTTGTTGTTTTTTACCAACAATTTTTGCAGTTTTTTGTTCATTAAATAAAAACGTTTGAATATTTTTGGATAATTCTGGTTCAACTTATACACAATATTGTACAAAGTAAAAATATGTTTCATTTTTTTGCTTCAGATCACCTGTCCGGAACTTACGACTTCCGCAAGCGAATAATGTAATCGCCCGCGCACCGACATACGTGGCTGATCCCACTCCCACTACCATGTTTTGTCAAACTTTAAAAAATATTTTTACGTTCAATAAAGACCGCTTAGTCAACATACCAAATATCAACATTCTATATATAATACTTTTCGCACAAAAAATTGTTGAAAAAATCGAACATTTTTTGGCTCAACAAGGCAGAAACCTTCCTTAAGAAAAAGGGCCCAGGTGACAAACGTCCTGGGGGCCTCATTTTTTCGGAAAAATGAAAAGGTAGTTTACCACAAACGGGCTAAGTGTCGTAGTACGAAAAAAATGTAGTGTTTGGATACCTATACCTAATCATAATTTTTTTAGAGATTGGGCCCTGGGGGTCCTTCTGTGCAGGGGGCAGTCGGCAACTGCTCATCAGCCGCCCTGTTAAATCCGCCACTGAAAAGAACATGGGTTCTTAGCCTACTAAATAGAATGTACCCAGCTGGCGACCGCCTGAATCATTTCAATCATACTTTAAATTAGCACCCGATGATCCATCGTTTCCTCTGACGTGTATCTTACCGTATCGTAAGTGGAACGTTTCTATGAACGTACAACGATACGCGTCGTTAGAAGAAACTCTTGCCCACCGTTTCCCGTGGGCCATTTTCTGCGGTAAATTAGTCCCGCGGGGCTGATCTCTCGCGATCTACCATCCGTCCCTCCTCTCGCCGGAGGAATTCGCACGCACACCCTCGTGTGTCGTCCGCGAGGACAGGCACCGCGAAACTCGCCCCGTCGTCGCCAGTGGCCCGCGAATTTTTCCGCGTCGCCCTGCCACGCGGCTCGGTAATCGATGCTGAAACTTAAATCAGCTCTCCGAGTTCCGTAACGCAAATCGACCGACGACACGGCGGATGAAGTATTAATGTTCTTTCCCGGATATATGGGCTAGGTCGCGAGGAGGGACGGGGCTGCTCAGCCAGGTCGGTATTGGATTTCGATACTCGCCAGCGTATTATTCTCCGAGCGTTTCACTCGTGCAAATTTGTCGACTGCTCTTGGAAAATTCCCGTGCCAGTTACCTCGTCGATGTCATTTCCCCATCAAACGTTCTCCCGTCTCCCGCGATTGCACTTTTACGAACGTTTAAGCGCTCCACCTAGTTCCCTGGTTTTCTTTCGCGGGTTACGGTATCGACGTTAGCGTTGGTTCGCGCACGCTGGCGTTCGTAAGTATTGGGACACCTGCTGTATTCCCACAAAATGTGATATTTTTGGTAGAGATTGAATTCTTTTCGCTGCTTTTAATTTAGAATACCACATAAAGTGAAACTTTTCATAATTATTCTACACAGTGTAGGTGTTTAACAGGAAGGATAAGTGGGGAAACAAGGAATGTCACAAAACAGCTTTATTGAGAAAAATCAAGTTTTAGTATTTTAGTCCAACAGGAAAGAAACAAGGCTCAATGAACTTAACTGTATTGCTCATAATATGAACAATTTATACTCTGATTAGGCATCGGGAAAGAACTGAGCAAAAAGATAATTGTTTTATATTGTTTTAATATCTTTCAAGTGCAACACTGCAGAATAATGTAACAAAATAAACGTCCACTTCTATTATTTATTAGGAAAAACAAGGATCTGTACACAGTGACGACCGAAGGCTACTGACGTAGTGCAAGCTTACGCTAATCAGAAATACATAGTGCAAGTAGGAAGACTAGGGACATTCGAATGACTCGAGACTGCTTCATCTTGACAGTCGAGGGATTATTAAGCCGAGTGCCATTCTTTGCAAGTACCTACAAGTGTTTTATGAGAAAGTCGAATTATATCAAAGTTTTGGCCCCCCGTTTTGACGAAGCCCGTTGCTGAAGCATGCTTTATTCCCCTGTTTGTAGGGCTCGGCTTTAATTGTCGGAGCTCAACTATCCTCAACAATCTGCAACGTTCGTTTGCACACTGTAATTCGTTGTGCTTCGGTGTAACACGGTTTCGTCCATTGGGATCTGGCAGCATCCTATCCTTCGGTTCTCCAACCTCGTTTCACTGCATCGGGGAACTTAGAACAACGTTCCCCAGCTGTGCATCGTTAGCAGCAATTAGGGACGAAGTTGAGACGTTTAATAGTCAGCGTTCCGCTGAAAGAAACAGAACGAGGTTATCGCTGGGCGTGGAGCACTTCGTTGCGGGGGTAAAAATTTGAAAAATGAGCTTCGCAGTAGATTTCGCGTGGGCGGGCTTGGTATCCATGGAAATGCGGCGTTCAAGCTGAATCAGAGGCCACTGGTAAAGCGGTAAACGCTCCGTCATAGTGTTTTTAATACCATTTCAGTTTCTCGTTTACGAAGCACCTCTGCCTCGGTTTCGGATAACATTTCACCGCCCCCCCCTATGCATTGTCACACCGAGGAATTCCAATGAATTTGTACAAAGTCCCAAGAACTTCCATCCGGGAGTCTCGAAGCTCGAGGCGCATAATTGCCACACGTTTGTCCCCTGTCTCGATGATTATTCAACGCTCACTAGCCCACGCAGCCAACGTGGCAGCCTCTACGCCTGTGAACCATACAAACTCTTCCATCCTCGAATAGTCGACGTAGCAAGAAACGTTCCTCGACCACGATTTGCATCCCATTCGCCAGCTATATGCGTCTAATCGTCTAAGGCAAACTTCCAGCGATCCAGAGTCCACTCGGCGTAAAATGCGATGAGCATCGAGTCGGCTGGGGATGAAATCGATGAAGCAATTAACCGGTCGCGGTGGCGCAGCGATTTAACCCGGAGCGAGTGTACTTTCGCCGGTCGCGTCTACTCGAATTTCGCGTTCGACGATTGGATAAAACTCGGGGACACTTTCGGCGACCGTTACCCCGTTCGCGCGACTCGTACACATCAAAGTTCGCCGTCCCGCGTCAAAGGGCGCCCTTTCGTGGGTCCCGTTTCCTAGGGCGCTTGGCTGGGAGTAGGCTGCGACCATGAATGATTTAGTTTGCATAAATACCAAACGATACACGGGCGAAATGCCTGTTAACGGCGGGGTGTAATTACAGTGGCTGAGTGTGGTCGTATTGGCACACGGGTTAGCCGAGGTGTGCGGTGAACGCAAACCAGTGTCACGTTCGCTCTGCCGATTGGTGTGCGCGTGCACACCTGAGCGGAGGTGTATCCACTTATCCAGTGGCCATCGGCTAGTGGGAATCTCCGTATGCTGGAATCCGTCACCGTAGTCGCGAGAGAGAGCTTCCATGTGTCCGGGGGTTTGTTTCTTCGTTGAAGGAGCTCTGATAGGTTAGATCGTTATCTCCCGTGGAATGCGAGAGACGCGCGTGTCGCCAGCTTCGTACCGAATTCCTCCGCTCCGGTGATTCATCGGTCATTCCTGCCGTTAACGATCTCATTCCAGCTTTTGGGGGACCAGGGAATATTTACGAAAGGATTCTTTCGTGTTTCGCGGAATTTCATCGTCGGCCACGGCCGCTGGCGAGTATGGAGCTGGAGGTACCGTGGAAGCATTCAGATCTAGGGAATAGAAGATCTAGGACAGTTCCTGTGCTCTCCGAGTGGTTGGGACTCTCAAAGTGCGAGTTGAACTTAAGCATATTCTTAAGGGGTTATTTGCAGTCAATAGGCTCGAAAGTTACGATTTTTTTATTTCGTCCTCCTTTGATTTCGAATTAATATAAAAATCTTTGTACAAAAATGTACACATAATTCTTCAAATACGATTTCAAAGATTGTCCTTTTTTTACCACCTGACCTGAATACTTATACAGTAAACCTCATCACTTGGCGCTGGCCCACCATCGACGGTGGTGCCTCCTGGGACAGGAGCATATGTCTCAACAGTTCCATCGACTGACGATCCTCCCTCTGCACATTTCTGATCCACGCCGTTTAGAGCTCAAAGCTTCGATTCGTGTCCCTCGTAGCTCGCCTCCCCTTTCGTCCCCGATCTCGCGACCGCTGTAATTGAAAAACGAAGGAACCGCGGAGAAAAGAACGACACTCGGAGACACATACTCGAATGTGGGACAAGGACGCCACTCACGGCGCTACCACAGCCACTTGGCGTTCTCTCGGCGCTTTCCTCCGCGAATCCGTTGCTTTTCGCAGCGAAACGTCTACCCCGGCGTGCATCGCGTCCGATTAACCACGCCAAGTGGCACGGAGCAGCACAATTCTCGATCGATTCTCCAATAAAGGTATTGCGGCCTTCTTTAAATTAACGAGGCGGAGCGAATAGTTTGCGCGCGGGATCGAATTTCACTCCGCAAACTCGTTCCGGGGATCTGTTGACGTGGTTTTGCAACAGGCCAGTAAATTCCACCAGCGAGCATCCGCGATGTCGGTCGTCGAAGTTTCTCGCGCGAGAAATCTAACGAATTCTAGCAAGAGACATCGACTCGGGTTCCGCGAAGCGTCTGCCAGGTGGTTACGGCTTCGCGTCCGCGAATCGGCGTAAATCTTTTTCCTTTTTCTCTTTCTCCGCGGCGCGCCGGCGAGCGAGGCCACTCGGGGCGCGCTGGGCTGATAGTCGGCTGTGTTCGCGAAACAGCACCTATCGCGGCGGAGTTAACGGCGAGAGCAGGCCGGCGCGCTCTGCCCGCAGCAGATCCGGTTAAAGCCGGCTGAATATTCCTCCGGTGCGCGATAGATGTTGGAACGAGTGTGTACGCAAACGTGTTCACGGCTACGCGGGACACAAGGCGGGCAGGAAAGCGGCGTGCGCTGGGATCTTCCGGTGGGCAATTTTCCTGCGAGTTAACATTATCAGCGAGGTAATTACCCGTTCGCTACCGTTACCGGATCCACGTCGAGCCACAGCCGCCGCGCTGAGCCAGGGAATCGCGGTTGGCAAAAATTACTGGCCAATTAGCGGCTCCTATTCTCCTCTTTCCTTTCTTTCTTTTTCGCCTCGAATTGCCTGCTAAAGGATATCCAGCGTTGTCTACGCGATCACGAGGAAAAAAGGACTCGCCAGCTCCTCGGACTCCTTCCCTCGCACTTCGCGTTCGAGCCGGTTCATTAAAATTAATCAATGGTAATCTTACGCTCTCAGTTAACGAACCCTTGGTTAATGAATCCTCGCCTGCCAAGAGGGACGATCGATTTCCTTTCAGTGATACCTACGGGTGTTCGATTTGAGAATGGCGTTTTTTTTAGGGACAAAGGGGAACGTTTTTGCCCATTATGAAGAGACAAAAGTTTACGTTAGAATTTTGCAGCCTTCATCTACAGCTCCGTCTTTAACAACTTCGAGTAAATTAGAGAAGACCGTTTAAAAAATGATTGCTTTGACTTAAACTTAAAAAGAGAACAGTTGTTGAAATATATATATATATTTTCACACAGTAAGTAGTATCTACAGTGGCGCACTCAGAATTTTGTACGTTGATACTTTGTCTTGCTCCGTCTTTCAGGTGCTTGATACAACTCCGTTCCTTTTTTCTCTTTTTGTTTGTTGCAAATCCGATAACAAATGAGCGATTTATTGTAAATTTTGAATCCACACCTACTGCTTTGAACAATACGAATGCTCCGGATTTGAAAAATTTGCCAAAAATAGAAATAAAAACTTCAACTCAATTATTGAGAAGTTTCTATTTCTATTTTTGGCAAATTTTTCAAATCTGGAGCAATTCGTGTTGCTCAAAACAGAAGGTGTGGATTCAAAATTTCCAATAAATCGCTCATTTGTTATCGGATTCGCATCAAACGTGCACTAAACGACGTAGAATTATTTTTTACATGTATTACATGTCATAACTCAAAAACTGTAAAAAATGGAGCTGCACCCCTCTTGCTACAAGGTCCTCGATTTCCGATTGCCTGATTAGGATCTACTAACTACTTTGATTACTTAAAATCTTCTGTTAGTGAGATACCTTAGCATTTCCAACAATTACAGAGTCTGCGAAAAAATGGGAGCACAGTCCCCGGATACGAGCGTCCCATCGAGTCCACTTTGCGCTCCTCATCTCGCCAAAGAAGAAACGGAAAAGAATTCTCCCATTCACCGTCGATACGGATAACGTCGTCGAACGATCATCTCCAAGATCTCTTTGCTCGAGGAAGCTTTCAGCGTCCTTTTTTCTCGCGAATCATCTCGGCTGAATCGCGGGCCCCGTGGAGCTGGGTACGCGCGAGCCAAGCGGGAACGAGTCTTTGCGCGGCGGCGCAAAGTGGCGAGGAGAAAGCGACCTACTTCGCGGGGCCGAGTAATTATAAGCCTTGAACCGAGTAAACGAGTCGTTGAGGCGAGTAGCGGCGCGAGCAGCATCGTCGCTGGCTTTAGCTGGGTCGACGCCGCCCGATTAATCTCGTATTCGATAATCTCGAGTGCCCGCCACTCGTACAGCCATCGAACCTGTCCCCGAGCATCGTTTTCACACGTTCCCCATCGGAGTTGTCCATGAACGATACGATTTAGCGACGCGCCGTTCGCCGCTGATCGATCGAACGACGTTGATTCGACCAGGTTGACGCGCTCGCTCGGTTTTCCAGCCTGTCATGGAAACGCGTTCGGTTTCACGGACATTGCAATAGCGCGGCGAAACTGTCGCGCTCGACGCTCTACGTCTAAACTGCGGGCAGATAAAATACAAATGTAGACTGCATGGGAGCCGGGGATCAAAATACAGTTACGAGGATTTGATGAGGGTGGGCGGTAGCCAAGGCTCGATGCTCGCGCGGCGGTGGAAGCACGGCGAGGGACGTGAACGTCGAGTTACTTAGCGTGTAACGATAAAATATGTGTACGTACAGTGGCAACAGTTCCCTGCGATAACGCGGTTTCTACCATTCTTGGTTGAATCCACTTGACGAGTTTCAGATTTGAAGTAGGCTTTTGGAGTATGGGAGAGCGGGGGCAAAAGTAACGATCTCCCGAAAGCAACACGTTTTTACTTAATTCTCCTCAAAATAATTAGTGTTACTTTCGCCCCCACCGTTAGGGTGTTGATAGTCGATAGTCCCAACTCCAGTTACATCACATATTTTCTTACATACAGGGTTATATATTTAAAAAACAGCTGTTTGCAAGACCGCAGTTTCGTTCGAAACTTCGAGCCTCTTGAGGCAGGGTTTAGAGGTGTTTGATCGAGGCGAAATTTTACACACATATTTATCACACCAAAGGAAAATGAATCA
Source organism: Andrena haemorrhoa (assembly GCA_910592295.1). Lineage (NCBI taxonomy): Eukaryota > Metazoa > Arthropoda > Insecta > Hymenoptera > Andrenidae > Andrena > Andrena haemorrhoa. Next base: position 12,493,432 of record OU342943.1, read on the forward strand.
GGGGGCGTCTCGGACCGAATTCTTAAATTTAAAATAAAAATAAGGCACACCCTACCCACCGTATGTTACTTTCGTCCTGCCTCTTCAGGACAAAAGTAACAATGTCGAGTAACTGCGGAAAACTGCCATAACTCTTTGACTACTACTTATCACGTAGGGCTAAATCTGGATTAAATGATAGAACCAATAAACATAGGTACTATCTTAAGGCATAATTTTCTTTTTTATATCTACAAAAGGATATTGTCAGCTAGGCCAAGTGTAGAAAATGTTACTTTAGTCCCCGTTCTCCCCTACAGTTCTTAGAGGTGTAATAGGGTGCGGCAGGAAGTGTTGAACTTGATGCACTTGATCAAATTTCTTCGCCTATTACCATATTTACGAACCTCTGCTTGTATATCGAGATTTAGAGTGTTCATTTAGATGCAGCTGACCTCCGATTAAATGCACTTCGAATTCATTTCTAACCGAAGGTAGCTCGCCTAACACTTCGTACATATTTACCATAAATCACTAGTTACAGAAAGATACATAGAAACCGCATCTTATTCCCCCCTTCACCAAGAACACGGTGCATTTAAGCCCTCGTAGCAGCTCGACGAAATTTAATTGCATTGAATTTGGTCGCTTGAATTGCACACCCACACCGCTAAAGATGGGGATTCCAAGCTAATCCTGTTGCTTTTCTCGCGGGGACGTGACGTAATTTACACCGTGCTGCGCGCGTGCACGTTCGAGCATAAATTACCGCGCGTACTCGCTCGTTACGTTCGGTACACGGGGCGAGAGCTTGCGTAAGCTTAGGTGCATTAAAGTAGGCATAAACGCGGAGCAGCGAGGCATCCAGGCTTCCTGTTCGGCACGTTGTACCGCCGAGTAACGCGCGCCCCGTATCCCGAACCGCGCGCGACAAAATCCTCCAGGACCCAGCAACACGTCCGAGCGTCGACCTTCCTACGGTTAAACAACCGTGGAAGAACGCGCCGTTGAGCGCCGGGCGCTGATACTTCATAGCTGGCGAGCACGGTTTCATAGCCGATTAAGTTTTAATTCGCCTCTCCGCGCGGTGCTCTACCATGCCACTGTGTCAGGGTAACGACTCGGTTTCGGCTCTTCCGCTTCATCAATTCCTCCACGAATCACGGGGCATCGATGTTAAACCTGATTACCCTGAGCCCGCCTAACCTCCAGGACCCAGGAAAGTGTGACCGATTGCGGAATCTCAGCGAGATTCTGCGTTTCTGAGGGCCCGATAGAAATCTAGAGATCGCTGGCCTCGATTCGTGATCTCTCGATTACGCCCCGACCACTTGCATATTTAAGGCGAAGAGGAAGATATACACGAGGAACGTGACGTTGGTCCGCCGCAAGAAGGAGCGTACGTGTTGCGCGTGCACACCGCTCGCTGCCCTTCGTTTTCTTTCGACCGAAGCTCTCCTCGCGGAGGTATACACCGATCGCTCTATACGAACCCCCATGGTTTCGGTGAGGGGTTGGAGCGGCCGGTCGCAGACACGTAGGGCAGAGCAATATGCAGACGGTGCAGTACGCACGCATCGCGCATTACCTCGTAAACGCGTGTGCATGCACGTGTTAACGCGACTGTTTCCCTCTCTGTTTCCCACCCGCTCGTTCCACCCTTCGCCCTTGCACCCTCTATCAGCGTGGCCGGTTCTCCGTCGCTCTCTGGCACGGTGGTCGGATAGCAGACCGCCCCCTCGTCGGGATCGTCGAGCGTCAGGGCTGCTGCATTGATCGGGAGGGTTCATCCACCCCCTCGCCATCCCCTGCCCCCCTGCACGAATCGTGGCCGTTGTGGGAGGGGGGGAGGCGCCGGCGGTGAACAGCGTCGGGGGCGGTTAGGTATCCCGCAGACACACGCGTCACCTTTAAGCTCGGTTTACGCGATACGATATCGGTCGAGTTGGAACGCTCCGCGATGACTGGCAAATCTCTGCGCCCCGATTGCCTGACCACCCAGGGGCACGATCGAAATTTTACGGATCGTCCAACGCGGTGTCCCCTTTTCGCTTCGCCACCCTATCGGCGCCGTCATTGTTTCCTTTCGTTTCCAGAACCTTTCACAACAGTCTGCATTATCCTTCATCCGTTCCTCGTTATCCAACTCAATTTGTCCCTTGGCGTCAACTCGACGCAATGCTGAAGAATCGATAAGTAGTTAAGTGTGCTAATTCTTTTATTGAACATAATGAAAATGAAATTTCTGAATATTCAGGCGTAAGATCGTTCAACAATGGGCATCGAGGGCGAAAACGGACAAAGATTTCTTATTTTATGTTTTTAAGCAGAGCCTATTATTGGAATACATTGCTTCTAACCCAATTTCGCAAAAAGTGTGAGTTAGTCCGTTTTTGTTCTCAATGCCTCAAATAATAGAGTGACGTGCAAATACCTTTTTACAGGGTGACTTTTCTGCGAGAAAAATATGTGAAATTGAGACAGGGGACGGATGAGGGTTAAACGTTGTCTTCACGAGCAAAGAAGGAAAGTATCTTACGGTAAAGGAACATCCACGCCCGCTTCATTTCACTTGCGATAAATACTTACCACCGATGATGCACACGACTCTGAAACGTGCCTAAACTCTTGCCGTTATCGTGCCGATTGGTGGCAGCCTGGACGCGCACTGTCACTGATAGGCCATACGAGTGGTCGTTGAAGTTCCACCCTGACTGGTTGAAATTTATAATCCTCGCGGAAGGACGAGGAACTCGCGTCGCGGAATGTTGAGCAGGTCCAGGACAGTAGGCTACGGTGAGCCTATATCGATCGTAAGCTCCCTAGTTTCCATGGTCTCCGTCTCCATGGGATTGCTGCACCCACGACTCCTCTACCCCTCTCGTGCTGTTTCATCTCCCCAGCGGAATTAGCGACAGCTTCCGAGTAATACGGTCGTTCAGCCAGCGTACCCGTGGCACCGTGCAGACCTGGCATCCCCGTTCCCGCGTTTTTTTTTTCATACAACCAACCCGATTCCGACCTCCAGCCACGCGTTTCGAAATTTTCATCCCCCTTTGCACGCTTTTAACTCCGCCCCTTTGACATCGCGGATCTTCTCTGCAAAGCTGCGGATTTCTCAACTGGAATAACGTTCTTAGAGCGATTAATAAGTAACAGAAATTTAATAAGCTCGTGATTCTGAAAACTGTAGGATTCCGATCGATATCAACCGTTATTTTTAACTTGCTATTAAGATCGCGGAAGTTTGTGGAAGCAATGATATTTATTCCGATAATCCCGACCGATAATTGTAAGCGAGTTCCGCGTACGCTGGAAATATGCAATGTATGCAAAGCATATGCGATATGCGCAATAAAAAATATATTTTTAAAACCCTCTAATGGCGAAACATATTTCTATCAAAGTCCTGATTGCTTACTCGTTCGCTACAAAAACATATATTTGCATAAGCTTCCGGAGTGCAGTGATTAGTCGAAGTGAAGCGATCTTACGACAGTGGAATTTCATTTACGCGTCTGCCGATATGTCCTCGGTCCTTTGACGTCATCGATAACACAGTCGAATCAATAGCGCGTTCAGAGTGTCCCCGTGTTTGAGAGCGAACGGTGATGCTCACGGGCAGACGTCCCATTTGCTGGGAGCAGCCGCATCCGGAAAATTGGAAAAAGCGCCGCGAGGCGACGGGAAATGTCAAGGTTTGAGGCGCGAGTCACGAGCCACGGCTTGGTTTGCTGGAAACGTTGCCCGTCGTCTTCAATTTCCCCGCACGCCATTCCGGTTCACATGCTGGCATTAGCATTTCGCTGATACAGAGACTGGTGTGTTCTAGAGGGACGAGAAAAATGCTTGGTGGTCGTTTCGAATCGATTGTCACATTCAACGATATCGCTGAAAGTAATCAATGAGACAGTTGTAACCAAATGAAATTTCTTTGACATCCCTTGTTGCTTGAGAATTAAACCGAATCGATTGCTGCTCCGATAGGATCCGTCGCAAACGAGCGTCGGAGATATTTCGAGGCGAAAGGGGACCCGTGAAAAAATGCTCCGGGGCTATAGGATACGATGCTTTCTCCTCGCGTCAGGAGAATTTCATGAAAACGGAGGCGACGTAAACTTCGCGTGGCCGAAGAATTGTAAGATTTTCTAGATCCCTGGGAACGGACACCGCGGGGGAACAAAAGAGACGGGAGGAACACCTCTCGGCTTGGAAATTCACTGGAAATCGGAGACGAGCGGGAAGAGTTGGCAAATTCTCCAGCGGATTACGTGAACGTGTAATTACCTGTTACGCTAATTTATTTAATTGTGAAACCCTCGCCGCGGAAGTCACGCTCGCTCGCGTGAACTTTGCATGGATCACGAAGGATCTGCGAGCCAGGTGAAGTACCTCTGTCGATACACTTCGCGATTCGTTCCTCATTTGCAATAAAGAGGATTGAAAATCTGCGTCCTCGGTCTCTCCACTCGTCTCGGTGCTGCAGGTGTCAGTGTAGAGATCCCGGGAGTGCGTGACACACAGTCCATAGGTTGCAACTTATCCGTAAAGTGATACTTGCAACTCCAGCTGAACGAGTGTCGATCTAAAACACAAAATCACAACGATTCCACTCGCAGCTCATAGCGGCGTATGAATTTCAACGGAAATACGCTGCGCGCTGCAGCGAGCTTGTGGATCGAAGCGCGCTGAATACATGAATATTTCACGCGGCAGAAGGCCGCAGAAAAAACAGGTGTATTTCTAAACGAGCTCGACGCCGTGCCACCAGTTAAGTAACATCGCCACGGGTATATTTACGCGCTGATTCCGCGAGCGGATTTAGACGCGCAATTAGGCGCAGAGAATAGAATCTTCTGTTGTCACGTTCGTTCGTTCGACGGGAGCCTCGATCGAAAGCCATTGTCGTCGAGGGCGACGCGGGAGAGGAATGGACCCTGAAACGCGATTGACGCGAGCGCTGCGCCGGGTAGGCCAAGAATACATACGAGCGGCAGAATTCTCGCGGTGGACGCTGCACGTTCGATGCACTCTGATGCACTCTGATGCACTCCGATGGAAATTCCGCTTGATACGGCGACGGTGCGCAGGCTGCGGCGCGACGTCGATTCACAAGATGTTGCTGGGAGCCCGCGTAACTATCTATTCCATCCGCTTTAAGAAAGTCGAGGCGAGGTAAATCAGGTTCAGCCGAGCGCGAACCGTAGTTCGGTCTTGCACGGAAATTTCGAGCCGCCAGCCGCTGCACGGCGCGCAGCCTTCCCGGGGAATATCGTCCCTCGTCATATAAACCCTCTTCTGTCTCGACCCACCCGCCCGATGCTACGCCCTAGCCAGAAACTACGAGTAACTTTCGAATAAGGATTACGCCCCCGAGAGCACGCTCAAAGCGGCAAGCGGGTTCTGGGTTCCTTCGTTCCTTCATCACCGCGAATAAATGATTCTAAATATCGCGTTACCTGTTAGTCGACGGTGGCTCGTCTTTTTCTTGCCCTATCGACGGGCAAGCCGTTCTTTCGAGACCGTGAATACCTACAGCCCAGGTTGGTCGGAACTGTCGGAGTAAGGATTATTAGGATTCGTGACGAGGGTCAGGACCGAGCTGCTGCTTTGTTGCTTAGAGAAATGGGATAGGTCTTTCTGGAATTGATATCGACGTTGATCGGTATTCAGAAAACATCTTGATTTGATTTCGCACTTTGATGAATCTCGCACAGAGCACCATAAAAAAAAGGAAACACAGAGTAGATAGGTCTCTATAATTAAATTAACTGTACTCTAATGTATCATAAGTTGGTGGTGTAATAAATTTGTTTTATTATTATTGTTATTACGGTCGATGCCTCGTAATTTCAACCGTCGATTCGATGTGAAAAGGTCCCCAGGCAACTGCTATCTGTGGCAGAACCCCTTTGATCTGCTCGGGTCGAATTATTGCTGGGATTAAGGGAACAATTCCCTCGCCTCTGCATTATCTTCATCGCTTTTCCTTGATTTTACTCAAAATATTTGTCGATCGAAGGATTCTGCCTTTCTAATTATGGCATTCCGGGGGAATTGTTTACGTATGATAATTAGTGCCGTTCGCGCTATATTTATCATGTCGAAGGTGAATGCGGAACGAAGGTCAGGCAGAGAGGAAAGGCAGAGGCGAACGGAACGAAAATACGCTGGCTTTGGTAAATTGAATGTTGGCTGGCTATTAAGCCTCCCCCGCCGCCGTTTCGTGCTGCATATTAACACGAAACATTTCACTCGTGCAGTTTTTCGTCGCTTTCATAGTCTCTCTGAATATACGGCCGAAGTATTTTCTCTCGAAAGATTTACCGAAATCGGTGTACAAAGAAAATCGCGTAGGTATACACCTATCTCATCTCCTCTTTTAAAAGAACTACAGAGCGAAACGCTGGGCACAGCACGATGCATATCAAAAATATTTTCATTAAACGGTAATGATGGATCAGATGGGAAAAAATATAACAGGTTACACAACTCGGTAGACAGAAAAATAAACGCCTATATAATTAGGAAAGAGAAAGAATTCTCGTCATTACATTGTAATTTCGACTAACTTCCGCGTGCTGCGCGCCGCCCGGTGGGCCTCTCCTAACCTACACGTACATACACAATATGGATCATACAATACACACACATACACATACAGTTCGACTCTAGCGGGACTCCGCGTTACCACAGTAAGTTAAATTTAATAAAGTAAAGAAAACACATTAAGAATAGGTGTTTCAGAATATAATTCTAACATAATAATATTAAAAAAGTAACACCCAAAATACCGCGGGGAACCCCCAGAAAACACTTCGCAACTCACAATTCCAAGGAGTTTAACATCGTTACGATCGTCGATTGAAAATGTTCCCCAGGAACGGAAAAAGAGTGCAAGAGCATCGAGGACCTGGTCGAAGGAAATCCAGCGTTCCTCCGTTTACTCGTGCACCGCCGAGTTTCACCGCGAATAAGCAAACTCCTCTCCGCCTCGCCCTTTCAGAATCGCTCCTCCCGTAATTAGACTTCCCTCCGTCGCGACGTCCCGGAGAGAAAAAGTTCCCTCTTTTGGAAGCGTGTCGCGATAACTACGGATCCCCCGTTAGCGCGCGAATTATACGAATATCCGGATACCGAGCTTTCCGGCCAGCAAGAAACTCCCGAGTCCTTCTTTCCCCGACTTGTTGCCGCTGTTTCGTCCAAGTTTTTTTCCTGTGTTGGGCGCGGAGGAAGGGAACAGGGGGACAGGGAAGGAAAGTTTTCCTTGCCCGTCGACAATTACCAGAACGATTTTCCTCGTTAATGGAAGCGGCCACCGTGGAAAAGTCGGTGGCCCGATCCCGAAGCAACGACACGGTCGAGTAATTGCCGGCTGGGCCTCCCTACCAACGGACCTACGCGGGACCCAGGCTCGGCGCGGATAACGCGCGCCGTGTGTGAAGTAAAAAAGGGCGCTCGAGCAGCGTCGGCGAGCGAACTGAGACGGACGAAGGCGACGAGACAGTGGCAAAACGCGCGCGCTTTGGAATGAAAATTCCATTTCTCGTCCATGGGGATCTCGTTCGCCCGGCTTTCAGCCGCGGGCACGCGCGAGAAATGTTCGGCGCGCCCACGTTTCGAAAGGGTATTGATGGATAAATGTAATGCTGAATCGAAGCCGGAGAATTTGTTGAAAAATATGTTCCCCTCCCCCGGAAAGGCGTGTTGCGGATAGAAGCTGGCGCACGCAAGAGGGGAGTTTTCCTCTCTATGGCGTGCTATTCAGCCTCGCGGTGGCGGCACTGCACTCATTTATATTTTGCTCGCCCCGCGAGACGGTTGCGTGCCCGGTGGAAAAATATTTGTGGACGCGAATATGCGTCCCCAATCCGGGCGAATTTCGCGGATATTCGCGGTCGAATGAACGGTGGAAGTTTAAACGATGACGTTCGGTTTAACGGACCGTCCCGATCCCGGCGTTTATTTTGCACAAATGAATGTTGCGCGGTCCCGCGTACAGCGTGATCTACGCGCGCTCGTTAATTTTATTTCGTTGTAATCCTCGCCCGTGCTGCTGGAAAATCGGCCACCATGCCGATTTGTACCATTTCCTCGGCCATTCGTGCCGATCAGATATTCGCGAAGATCGCTGTAATAATTGCGACAGATCGGTCGATCTAATTGTGCTGTTTCTCTTCTGTTTCAGGTAAGCCATCCAACACCTGGCCGCTGTTTGCGATCGCGGTCCTAGATGCCAGATCGGGCGTGTCCTCGCGGATACAGGTATTTAGGGTACTGTAGCCGGGCTGATAACCACGAGGCTGCACAGGCATCATTCTCTATTCATCTATTCGAGTGTCGTCAGGCGTGTTCTCGACTCATCGGAAACAACAGCCAGGCGACAAATAGAATTCATAGATTCGGGGTAGGCGGTGGCTCGTGAATATTTGAAAACAGCCGCGTTACAAGTTCCTCGAGATCGCAATGGACGGTGGAGCCGCCGGTCGGGAGAGGTCCTTGGGCCGTTGTCGAAGAAACCGTCGCGTTCGGGCAAAGTCGAGTGCAAGGCTCGCGATGCATTATGCAACCGAGCGGAGTTGCCGTCGGCGACGGAGATTCCAGGCTGCGCGGACTATCGCGTCGACGAGAAACACGGCCATCCCCGGGGTGGAAATTTCGGGCTAGCTTGCCTCGTCGTCGCGCTGACATCGATAATTCCACCGTCTTATCCTTTCATTCCCTGTTCCTCGGGATATGCTTCATGAAACTTTAAAAGCCACGCTTTTTATCGTATCGCTACACGACGATGTTGAATTATCCTTTCTCTACGAAGTGCATACTTATTTTCGTAGTCGATCGACAAGGTGAATTCACATCGATCCCAACGTTGGGATAGAAAATGGGAGCTCCCGTTTCCAACGTCTCCTTCGGCGTGTATCAATTTTTGCCGACGACGTTCGTAAATTCCCCTGATTGATGTACACGCCCGGCTCGAAGCGCGGCAGATGTAGATGCTCGATTATTTTATTCATACCAGCTGTATTACTTTACCCGTCCGCCATTCCGGGTCTCATGAAATTCTGCTCGTAAACGGATCGTCGACGACTCGATTAAACGCACGATGCATCGAGTATCTGGCAGTTCCGCTGGTTTCCAACGCGACAGCGAGCGGCCCGCGAAGAAACGGCGAATCGGGATCGATGGAACGGCGCAAAAACGGTCTCGCGGTGCGTCCGATCGAGGTCCGTTCGCGGAATCGATCGGCCGGAACCCTGGCCGAAAATTCGAGCGTGTGACTCGGCCGTCTGCCTCTGCGAACGCACGCTCGGCTCGCGAGTCGTTGCCCAACCCGCGCGGGGGAGGGCGGATCGACGCGAACACGCGGGGTCGAATTATTGGGGGGGAGGGGGGTGTACGGGCAATTAATCGTCGGATTTTCAGCGGGCGACACGGCCCGCGTACGTGCGCTTGCATGCAAAATCGATATTCCTGCTGTCATGTTCGCCGAGCAATAGAAGTTTGAAAGGAATCGAAGCCGGGGCAGATATAATCAATACCGGGAACGGTGGAAGGATTCAGTGAAACAGGGGAAGATTAAAGTCGGAGAAACCATTGCCAAACTACAAAGGTACTGGCAGAACAAACGAAACTGAGCTGGGGTCAGAGATGTTTGCAAGTGCGAAGCGTAGTGGACGGCGCAAATAACAGTAACCTTCTCGGCTCATGACTCTTTATTTAAACTTTCCTCGCAAACGTTTACATCAAACATCGCAGCTAACTAAACGTACGAGACAATTCTGCACGCGTTATCCTCTACAAATGGCAGTTCGGACTGGCGAGCCTGGGACTGTCTTCTTACATACGCGGGCGTCTGAAAAGCGCTATTGGTGCCCCGCACGTAACAATAATGTTAGCCAGCCGGTCCTCATGAAATTCCGCCATTGTCGTCGACGAGATACGCTAGACGTCGTCGCATCGATAGCCCCCGTCATCGGGACACACGCCTGGTATCTTCGTTTTCCATCGTCGGCCCCCAGGGCTCGGGGGAAAAGCGCCCGGAGAGAGAAGGGGAGAGAGAGGGAGAGAGAGAGAGAGAGAAAGAGAGAGAAAGAGAGATGGTCTCGGGTAGCCGACCGCCTCTGTCGGTCCATTCTCTCTGTACCTTCGTCTCTCCTCTCCACTGTTCGGTTCGTCGACTGCATCCTCCACCTTCCGTCGTTCCCTCGCTTCTTTTTGCTCGTCGATCTGGTCCCTGACGTGGTCGATCCCTCCGGGAGGCAGACTCTCGCCGAGAGAAACGCGGTCGAAGGAACGAAAGATTACGATGGTAAACGCCGCGGAGCGGAATGCTGGCAAACGCTCCGGCGGTATATACCCGCGGCTGGGGGCCGGCGTGCCGTTGTCGCTGCGAAGCCCGTGCAAATATTTACTGTTACGATAATCGTTGCACCGCCACGGTTACCTTAAACGTTACTACCGCGTTTCGACGGCTCGCGGGGGCGGGACGGGGCGAACCTTCCTTCTCGTCTGCGGACTCGTAATTGCCAGACCGATCGATCTCGTGGATGCTCGTTTTTGCTTTGTCCTCGTACGTTCTGATGCTATATGGAGATTCGACGGCGTGCTTTTTATAGGACTGGAAATATTTATTGCGTCACTCGAATATTTAGCGCGAATTCGCTTCCACCTCGTTTAGCCACTGAACCTCGGACACTTGGGAATGTATTTTTGTTAATGTTGGTTAAAATCGGTTGAATACCAACTGCTTTATCAATCATGCAGTAGTCGCAGGCTCGCGAAAAGTAAATTGCATATTTGCTTTTGGTTAAAATTTTAGTAAATCTAAATAAGTGAATAATCATGTTTCTTCTGCTCGAGTAATAAAGGCGTTTCATTATAATAATAATAAGTTTAAAAAGTAAAAATACATAATAATATAGGGCTATGAGTACTTATAATATATTTACAGATATTCAAAATAGCTACCCTGCTCGAAATACGTTGTCACATTTTTCTTTTAGGACAATTATGCATTTATTTGTTCTCGCCCAGTTAAAAGATTGTTTCATAGGACGCGGATTTCGGGGTGACGCAATAAATACTCCCAGTAGATACCTGTATTTCAGTTTGATCGTGGCATACGCGTGTCCATAAGTGAATTGTACACGCGAGTTGCACCCGATACTGTGTCTTTATCAGCGATTGCGTAATACAATTGCAACGGACTCAACTGTGAATCGTCGAACAGTTCGTTTCACAGACTGGGGGCCCGTGACTCGTTTGACGAGAAGGAGCTTAGCGTAGCTCGTGGGTTCTCGAAAATCGTCGCCACACGCGACGATTGCGACGATTCACGCCACACTGGTGCGCGCGATCCTCGGTGTCAGCGATAGAGCTTCGGGTTTATCGAACGAGCGTTTCGCGAGTGTCCGTAAAAATAGCCCGCTGACTCCTCGGAGCTAGAAGCGACGACATCGCGAGGAGGGGGATTGAATTACGCCACTCTCGCGAAATTTCGCGTCGATTTCGACGTCGGTAATTTCGCCTTCGCCCCTTCCCCCCCCGGGGTCTCTGTGACCCTTTGTTCTGGGCCGGTTCGATCGATGCCACATGGAAAAGCTTCGAGTATTTTTGCGCTGTTGCTTCGATTAATAACAGCGTCGGCGGGACGCGGAGCCTGCTCGATCCCCTTCGTCTGCGAGTAATGAAAGTTTCGTCTGCCGGCTCTCTCTCTCTCTCTCTCTCTCTCTCTCTCTCTCTCTCTCTCCCTCTCTGCTTTATTCATCCTCGGCTCCTTTGTTCGTGTGCGCGCGCGATCAGCCGAGGTGAGGAATCTCGAGACGTTCTCGAAACAAAAAGGCGTTTCACGGCGAGAAACCAGCGGAGCTACTCCGTCAGTGGGCGTAGAGCGAAAGCTAGAATAAATTTGCCCAGGGTGTAACGACTCTTGCCGGCGCGATCCGGTGTGGGATCCTGCGACGTCTCGCGGTCACGATGTAACTTGATCGTGAAAATAATCGATCCTTGGCACCGCTATAAAAATGGAGAAAGCTTACGTCCCGAGTCCATACTTGTTCATTCACGATTTCTCATCGATGAGCGGGCGACAAGCATGCGTGCTCCCATACGAGCCTACCCAGCGAACTCTGGGGTCCCGCGACACGAAGCGCAGGGGTCCGTGAAATGTTATCTTATAATAGCATGTAATTGTTACAAAACTGGGTAAATTATTCAACGAGAAACGAACATTTTTACCTGGCGGCAAAATTTGAAACGCCGCGGTGTCGTCGATGTTACAACCCTTCGTATGCAAATAGAAAACCTGTTCAGGCTGGGGGTTATTGGGAATCGCTGGCCTATACTATTTGCGACAGCAACAGAAAATCAGTAGTACGTACTACTTAGGCCTGAGTCTCGCCTGTGAACAGATCGATGTTGTGCAAATAGTAGATGGTGAATTCCAGTGGCGCACTCAGGATTTAATCTTGGGGAGAGCCGCGTTAAACGGATAAAAATATTTGTTTATATATTAGGTGATCATACAAATGTATTTAAAGAAGGAAATCCAGTTTTCTTTTCTTTTTACAAAGCCGCTTCTTTGGGGGATGCCAGCGCCCCTTGACTCTCTACGCTCTGGGTGCGCCACTAGTGAATTCGTGAGATACGAAGATCGTAGTTTATAATAAACAACCATATGTACCAATCTTATTGGCGCACCGATGAAAACGATACAAAGCTACTCGATGTATGTACACTGTACTACGAATCCCTCTCGATTCTCGATTTCTCATGTCCCGGACGAGACGCGCTCGGTCCCGGAATGTCGGGCCCTGGCGAATCTAGAGAATCTATCCGCGAACCGTTCACCTTATTACCCCCGGTGCTTAATAACGCCGGCGTTTTCGCCATTGTCCCGGACCATTGTTTGCCGCGAAACGGCGGCTTCTATTCGATCGCAGTTGCATAACGAGTCCCGGCGATTCACGGCTTCTCTGCCCCGCGTCCTCCCACGCTCGACGCGCGCGCCCGTCTCGATGGATTGTTGTCCGGGAGACGACCAATTACCAGCGAGTTTCCTCTCATCTGGCCCGATCGATAGCTTTTTGTCTCGGGAATTCGTCGAGTTGCGTTCCGCCGGCGGCCGGCCGTTCGGTATGCGGCCGAGCGCGAATCCATAAATTTGCGAAATGACGAGCCGCCCGACGTGCGCGCGGGCCGCTGTCGTTTTATCCTCGTTTAGATTGGCTCGTTTGTATTCGACGCGCGCGCTCCCACACTCTCTCGTGATCTGTTGGCTACAGATGTTGGGTCGGCGACGAGAAACCATCGAGGTATTATAGTTACACACCACCGCTCAAATGTATTTCATCACTTATTTCGTGTACATTTGACAGCAGAGAAAGAAATAGTATGAAACGTAACACAGTTGATTATTCCGTTTGCAATTTTGCCACTTCAATCCATAGATATGGGTATTATTGTTGCTTTTTATGTGATCGAACTCTTCGGATGCTAATAACGTATAGTAACCAGCGTCTACAGATTGCAACTTCAAAATAATTACATATCAACTATAGGTAGAGTTCCCCTAATTCCGGACGCTTAAGGTTTTTCTCAAGGAAGAAGAAATAAATAATATTAAATCAACCTCTTCAGCTGTGCACACGCGACTGGAACGTGCCAATAGCTAATTATGGCTTTTTCTATCCCCTTTACGTTTATTTTTAATATTATTAAGTTAGAATTATATTCTGAAATACCTATTTTTAATGTGCTTTCATTACCTTATTAAATTTACCTTATCTCATTTGAATGTTACGAAAGGGGATCGCGTTTCAAAAAAGGTTGAGAACACTGGTTTACGCGGAATAACAGCTCGGTAGCATTTCAAATATCACAGATATAGTTAATGTCCGGTATTAAGTGCCGACCGGCGTTGAATTCCCCCTACATTTTTCATAGAAACGTAAGGTCAGAGATGTTTATTCGAGAGCGAGGAAATAGGGTTCGGCAGATGAAGAAAAGTAAGGTCTCCGTGGACTGAGAAATTCCGTACTCGTCCCTGCCTGAAATCGCCAGATCGATGCGATCGTACGGCTTCCCTTGTCCCCTCGAACCCAACAAGCGTGCAGCACAATTAAACCCCCGCGATTTATCTGACGCTATTGTCGCTTTGATCGGCGTTTAATGAATCTCTCCGCGGCTCCGTAGCCGCCGTCTAAACTTAGATCTGGGTCGTCGGTTTTATTGGCGCGATTGAACTTGAACGTGTTCCCGATGTCGCGACGCGGGAACTAACGCGCGCATCGCTGTGCCGAAAGCCCCTCCTGCAATTCCTGCCCATTGAAGTGACTCTTGGGAACGAGGAACGCCGAAGGAGCGAATAATAAATCGCGGTTGCGCCGATACAGCCAGGGGAACGCCGGCGTGCTTTCCCGTAACGGACACTTAATAGAACCCGCCACTCGCGAGATTAATACGGACGGGCACGATAAGTAAGAGTTTGCTCGACGTTTCAATCTCGGGCGAAAGTCCCTGGTAGGGACGAGGAGGAGGAGGACCGGTGGAGGAGAGGGCGAGAGGAGACGAAGGCCCGTTGGGGCTGAGCTTGATGTCCGACGGAAACCGTACACTTTACACGCCCTTTCTCTCTTCTCTTACACTTCCCCGCCAGCGGGAACGCGAAAATAATCTCGTTCGCTATTCACGCGAGCAGCTCGTCCCATTGACTCGTTGACGCGGCTGCCAGCGCGCTGATGATGAAACGAGGCAGGAGCGGGAGGCGGCTCGTAACTGCGCGTGCACGCGGAAGAGATCGTTTATTGCTGCAAGGTTTTCACTTTAACAGCCGCTAGACGCTATTGGCAAGTGAGAAACACTACTCGAGCGCCCCTAGCCCAGCGAAATTTCACTCAGATATTTGAATTCCTCAATCGCGGACCTCAAAGGGTTCTAATAATGGATATCGAAGTTAGTTAGATGCACTGGCAAACTCGATGGATCGAACTTTGATTTCACGGCTTTTGTCACCTATGTAGTTCCGTTCGTCTTTAATTATCCGATAGTTTCCAGGTTAACTAGTTTGTACCTAAGTAATGTTCTCTGATAGTTGAGTTTCGCTTGATCGAAACGTTTATTGCTCGAGTGTTTCACTTTTGGCATTAACCTTTCGTTACCCGCGCCCGGTTTCATAACATGGTTACTCGCGCGCTCTACTTTGCGCATCACAATTTTATTTTTTTTTATAGCTCCTGTTCTTTGTTTTATTTGGTATTCTTAATTTCGTTAAGTTAAGAATACGACTTTCCTTTAAAAATAATTCTATACTTATTAAAAACTAAAGAGCGACGTAGTTGTCTTTAGAAAAGAAAAAACGCGGAACGGAGTAAACGGCTATTACTATAAATAAGTATCTTTTTATTCACTTCCATTGCTCTAGTGACACTTTGGAATGTCTTTTGCCAATGAACTTTTACGCGCGCGTTGCACTTCCCTGGAAATGTGCGACTTTTTCTCTTCAACGCCTATTCATTCGGACTGAAAAACTGGAGTAAAAGAGGCAGTGATCTTTCATAAACTGCAGAAGGCGTAACTAGAGGATTAGAAAAGTGTTCAAAACCGATTGGTCGCTTTCAGGCAGAAAAATAATAATAATTCACAGCTGTTGTACTTTTCACAACAGCGCGGGTAAAGGAAGGTTAACCTCTTTCAAATACGTTGGGATTTGCGTATTTGTCAGAGTGACGAAGCAATAAACAGCCAGAGATCAGGTTCGATATCGACACGGCGATTACCACTACGTTTCGAGGGAATTTTTCGCACAGGCGAGAGATTTCAATTACGCGACACTAGCGGACCGATCAATCGCGACAGGTGAAACATGCACGTGAATGGAATCGGATAGAGCGCGAGGAACAATTCACGAGACAGCAGTCGAGGGATATTAATCGACGTTACGCGGTCTCCCTTACATCCGTCGGTGTCCGTCTTTCCGGTGGTTCCGTCACTGCTAGTATGCTAATGGGATTACCAGGAAACCCGTACTCATCCTGAATATCCATACGACAGAACGATTGTTCCCGGCTTATTTCCTAGCGGCGTTGAAAGCACGTTGTCGCTAACCCAGATGCGTTTGATCTTCGACTTCCTGAAGGTGTCGGTGAATGAAGATTTTTGCAATCCGCACCCTCGCAGGCGTGTAACAGATTTCGTTTCGCAGCAAACTTTGAACGCGTGTGAAAGCAAGATTGTAGCCCTAGGAACAGGGGATTGGAGCCGACCAATATTTTATTTACTCCGCTCAAACATCAAAATATTTGACCCAGTTCCGCTACAGCTGCTTTTTTTTTTAAATAAAAATTCTTGTAATACTTTCAAACAGTGATCTTTCATTTTCAACAAACCCCATCTTTCTAGCTTTAATTTTCATATAGAAAAAGTTCATAAAGAATGCTTATTTTTCGGGCAAAGGAAGTACTATGCTTACTTAACACCCCTAGTAGCATTTATTGTTGGCATTTTGATGGCCAACTAATTCCCAACTTGGGGATACTGTGGGCCAACCAGAAATGCTACTAGGGACAGGACTGCGCGGCCCATAAAAAACTCCTTCATCTGCTCTTATAAAATGAAAGAAAATTCAAATAATAAAAAAGAAATTTGGAGCAGGGGAGAAGTACAAATTTTCCGAGCTCCGGCTGCGCTCCTGCTCCGGGCAACACTCTGCCTAGGAATGACAATAGGAATATCGAGTACCCCCTTGGAATTGGATGCTAAACACTTAACACCGAGCGTGGAATACATGGCGAGAATGGGTACTGTCATAAATTCATCTTGCGTCCGTTCTCCTTTGTGCAAGCTCGTTTCCCCATCGCCGTAGAGCTGCAGCACTCCAGGGTTTTCGTCCACATCTGGCAACCACCAGCGAGTGAAAGTCACTTTCACCCCCCGAAAAATTCCAGAAAATCCCAGTGGTAGGTACACGTGCTGCCGCGTTCCAGTTGAAGTTTTTAGTGACTCGAGCGATCGGTTACCCAGCAAGGACAAGATAAGAATCCCTTGCTTCTTGCCCCGTCCGCGCAGTAAACACGTAAGTTTATACACGCTCGGGCAACTTTATCTCGCGTCTGTTCCTTAATTTTTATCTCGGCGATTGCTCCTCTCTTTTCCCCTGTGCAATTTACGCGTATGCGCGGACAGAAGTGGCCGCGGAACTGGTTCCAGGGCCAAAAGGAAGCTGAAAACAAACGGAGCTGTGTACGCGAGACGCGGTGACACGCTTTTACCGGGTCGAGCCTGTTATTAAATCTCGCAACGGCGAATCCGTCGGGACCCCCGCGACTTCTCGCTACTTCCGCGTTTTGTATCGATCTCATCCGCCGGGCGGCTCGCCGACTTACGTTTTCAGTCGGAAACTATCCGCGGCCAGCCGGCTTATATTCCAATTAAAAGTTTCGCGAGACTTGTGGATATCCAGCGAAGCCTCGCGAGCGCCGTTCGTGATTTAAAAGCGGCGCTTTTCTTTTTCCATCGTTATCCACCGTCCCATCCCGCTTCTATGGCGTGTTACGTTGCATCCCGCGAGCACGTCGGACCGAATTGTTTTCAATCAAACGGTGAACACTTTTTTCCCTCTCGATGTCCAATATCCCACTTCGTTTAATTCGCGTTTCGCTAATGAATGCCCCGGCAATTTCGCGCTGTTGCGTTTAACGTATAACGTTCTGAATGAACGATTAACAAATTCCTGGAATTCTCCAGCGAATAAATTTTTTCTGCGCTGCATATATATATATATATATATATATATATATATATATATATCAGGGGCGCACGTACGTGGGAAGGACGTGCATTTAACTGTACAGGGTGTATAAAATTATGTCACGACCACCATAGCGGAATTCTACACTTCTGGATCGGTGGAGATCTGTTAAAACACTGGACCGCGAAATTGTGCTTGACCCAGTTTTTCCAGCTACAATTTTTTTTAATGTGGCGTTTCCCTCTCGTCGTCGAGAGGACAGAAAGTGTCAGAGGAACCATAGGTCGCAACTCAACCATTCTCTCAAAAAACAATGTTATAATTTTTCTTGTAAAATATAAGAACATTCTCAATAAAGTAAGTGTAAGAATTATCGAAACTTTTACGTCGTTTTTTAAGAGACCGGTTGGCTTGCGATCTATGGTTCCTTTGACACTTTTTATCATCTCGCCTAGTGGAACGCGCTGCAATAAACAAAATTGACCTTGAAAAACTACTTAGTGTCAAGGATAATTTTGCAGTCTACTTGTTTAACAGAACTCCACTGATGCAGAGGTGTAGAATCCCGCTCCAGTGGTCGTGACATATAATTCTTCCATCCCCTGTACACTCTGTATTTCGTAGTATCAAATTCAGGTGGATCGGTAACGCGTGGATCAGGTGCGAGCAATTCTGGGTTATGTACTGTAATGAAAACATTTTCAACCGTTGCCAATGGTATATTATCTGTATCATAAATCGCGCTAGTATAATGTATACATTCTGTCGAACTATCTAAACATTTATAGGGTCAGGCAACGGGATGTTGAAACGCCGCTGATAAGCGTAATAGATGATCTAAGTCGATATACACATCAGCGTGCCGCGAGGGAACGCAGGAGATCTGGATCGAGTATAAATTTCTACTCGTACGATTTAATATAAACACTAATGCCGCAGACGGTAAATCAGATATTGCCGCGACCTCGATCCCAGTGCTCATTTAACACAGCGGAACGAATTCACGGTTCCGCGTGAACGCGTCCGGGCAAAAGTTAATCAGCGACGGCTAATCGAGTGGATTCTCGATAACCTTGAACTGGTTGGACGCCTGGCAGCTGGTCCCGAGGAGCTCGTCGAGCGTCGCGGACCCTTTCGGCCTGGTATCGACGATATTGGCTACCTCGCGTGTCGGCCGATCTTTTCAATTCCAGTGCAAAAAAAGCTAGCGATTCAAACGATCCCTCTCTCTTTTCTCCTCTCACATACACGCGCGTACGCTGCTCGCTCGAGCCATTGTGCAACACCTGTTGAATCGTTAGCCCGTCTGGCTTTAACGAGGATGCAGGTAAGTCGGCGAACGACACGAGTGAACACACTGCTTCCCAGCGACTCTAATTGGTAGTTCCTTTTAAATCGTCGCGAGGATGCTGCGACTCCTTTATCCTCCCGTCATCGTTCCCCCCTCGGGGCCCCGCGTTTCGTGGAAAATCGCGAGATAACGGGAGGATACGGGGGACGATCCCGTAATCTCCGACGGCACGCTCTTTATCTGCCGTTCCGCGTTATCAGAGGTCGTTAGAGGCCTAACTGGGCTTCGCCCACGTAACTCGACACGCGCGCGCCAACGGCCGCGATTAATTATCGAACAATAAAGCGCAAGGTGAACGGGAGCCGAGCTCTCGTGACCGTGCCGTTGCTCCGAATGCAAACTCGTGTGATCTTTAACAGCCACATTGTGTTTCTATCGCGGTAAGGTCGCCCGGGGAACCTTCGATCGTCTGGCAACGCATCCGCGTCGATGAAACGCTTCTAGCTGCATTCTTGCTGCTCGATTTCTGCGCGGTAGCTTTCTTATTTTAATCTGAAATTTATTCACGGATCGGAGGATGTGTTAATGCTTCATCAAGGGATCGGAAGCAGGAACAAGAGAGAAAGTATTACTGTTTACATTCTTCCTGTTAGGTATACTTTCCAATTTATGTTTCCACGCCTCTTTAAGAACCAATGAATTGTTCAGAGATTTGAGAGGGATCGATAGCATAATAGATGACACATGGTTCGTGAAGAATTTTCGCTCGTACTCGGAGCAAAGTGAAGGGCGCGTTGTCGTGGTGCACAAGGCAACGAGAGACGAATATTTTTGCGCAGGCAGCGGTTGGTTATCCGACAGCGCGCCGGAGTTCGTTGCCGGAGCTCTCATCGCTCATTTTCCCTCCCTCGCCCGGCCGCGAAACTTGGTTGACTCGATTCTCTAACAACCCTCGGGCGGCTGCTGAACTTTCAGCAAACATTACGATCAGACGTGGCGAGAACGTCACTGAGCCCCGAATAAACTGTTGATTCGTGCCACCCGCAGCTCCTGCCTCCTACGAATTGCTCGAGGTTTCTTGCCGTCGTCTCCTCGCCGCCCGTTTATCTTACTTATCCCGCCGTTCCTTGTAATTTCTCTGGCGGCACGTCGGCACGGGGCGCGGGAATCGATCGTTCCCTTGTAAAATTTACATTCCTAATCTCGCTCTCAGCTCCTTGGCCAGGGCACAGAGAGAACTATTAAAACTGGAGTACTTTGCTTCATTACCGCCGCGTTATACAGTGGCGGGGTATAATTCAAGATATAAGCGGGAAGGGGCGATAAACACAGACATATTATTATGTCAAGTACCTGCAACTGTGCAAACCGAGTCGCGTTAAATGGAGAGGACACACATGGCCTTTAAAGGCCATCTTCTCCAATCTAAAAGAATGTATTATTATGATTATCAACCGTCTTTATTACTCAATATGAATAGATACACAGGAAAAGTCTGCAATACTTTACAGATAATTAATGCGTAGCTCATAGAGTAAATGTCGAGGGTGCGTGACCACTGCTAACACCTTCTTAGAATCACAAATTGGTCACATGGGGTTCACTGCATCCCAGCCTCATTTTTGAGTTACCATTTTCGTATTTTTGAATCATTCAATTTTCGTGTAATAATTGTAATCGTGCTCTAATAGTCTTTTTCTAGAAATATAAATTTTAATATGATGAACTTTGTAGGTCAAGAGGAGCGCTTTTCCACAGCGATGGGAAAAGTGATAGGTACTTTTTTCGCGGTATAAATCCCCCTTTGGAGGTCGTAAAGGCGTGAAATTTGAACTCGAAGGGTTAACAAGCCTAACAGTAATACAAAAACTAAAACGATGAACCCCTCTCCAGTCTTATAACAAATTATATCCCACTACGCACATACCTTAAAATTATCTCGACGTACCTATGTACCTGTGTATGTATACCTCGCGCGTATTTCCACGTAGCGGCCATTCGTTCTCGGCTACCCCGGCGACACGGGAAGAGCGAAATTTCAATGAAGCCGCGCGACGACACTTTTGACACCTGTGCACGCGCGTGCAGCTCGGTTGCATGCCGCAGAAAGCTGGGAAGAAAGGTGCACGAAACTGCGCCGCCTCTCGCCAGGCTCGCCGGAGCCCGTATTTACCAGAGTCCCTTCCCACTGGACCTCTTTCTGGACGGCAGGGCGGATCGTCGCGGTCGGGGCACGGTAATTTTTGTTCCCCGGCCGGGGTGATCCGTGTCGACGATAACAGGCGAGGCGTTGAGAGAAGGAAGAGGCCCGCAGATCCGGCCCCCAGATAGAATCCCGTGGCACGCACGAGTCGGCGCAGAAACCACGTTCGTGGAAACGAAAACGAGGCGACGGCGAGGCAGGCAGGCGCTTGTCACTGCCAGTCTTGTAATTTTCTCGCGGGACGGGCACCGCACTGGCTGCGATACCCTCTCCCGTCTCTCTCTCTCTCTCTCTCTCTCTCTCTCTCTCTCTCTCTCTCTCTCTCTCTCTCTCTCTCTCTCTCTCTCTCGCGCCCTAGCCCGCGATCCGTGCGCGGAGGCAGCATCGCTATTCCGAGCGCGCCGCGCGGCCACGCTTGTTCGAGGAAATTCTATATGACCGTGCGCGTTATTTAGCGACCGGTCGAGGAAGCTCGTCGGCGGCCGCTGAATCGGGAATGCAGCCGAGGTCGCGGCCTGTCCACGGGCGAAACGGGGTTGCGAAATACGGTTGTGCCCCGGCGAATTTATCGCGAGGGTTGCACGATAAACGCGGACACGATTGTTAATATTTTCGCCTGTGTTTCTATCAAGACGGCACAGCTTGAGTTATTCCTCTCGCTGTCGCAATGACGAGGCGTTCCAAACTGCCTCGCTGGCTTCTTTCGTGTCACGTCGGTCTTTTTGAATGGTAACTTACTCGAGGACTAGATTCGCGAGAGCCTCCGATCGATATCACGAAGCATTATAGCCGTACGTCACATTTGTCTGGGTCCGTTCAGTAGTTCCTTAAGGGTCCTCCAGGTGCTAATACATCCTGCAGTGAAACATTGATACCTACATGCTTCATGATACGGGTTCTATGAAACTGGTATTTTGCTCATCAGCCAGGAGGGTGAGCAAGATGCAAGATGGATGTATCAATGTTTCACTGCAACATGTATCTGGAGGCCTCTTTAAAGAAATCAGTAGGAAGCAAGCAACACTCGTTCGCGGCTCTCTGCAACTGTCGCCTGGAAGCTTGTAAAGTCGGTTCTGGATTAAAACATCGTGCGACGGGTGAGATGGAGTTTCGTCGAATTGAGACCTCGCTCGAGTCCTCTTACGACGATCAATAGACGGTGACTTCGCAGTTCCCCCTAATTTCCGGTTGACGAGGCTCAATATCCACAGCGGTCTATTAGAGGAACGGGACGTACGGTTTCAGCGCGAGATTCCCGCCGTTCCATTTTAAGGATGAGGCTACACGAGCCACGGCCATCCTGCAGCGAAACGGGTGCGTGACCACGTAGCGTTGGCTGGCGTGCAGCGAGTTATGCGCTCGACCCTTCGGCCAACTAGTATGTAAACGAGCCGTGCTCCATAATTCGCGTGTATCCGTTTACCTAATGATATCTACCGGGTGAGTCGACTCGCTCGTCTTCCTGCTTCCGTCTCCAATCCAATTCCAGTTCGCTTCATCTGGTTTCCCTTTCACTTCTCCTCTTATAGATCGCACCAAACATCTACTGAACCTAAAACGGAGCAGAATTATCGCGTCCACAGTTGCTCGTTGCCGAACACTTCGCCCCGCAGAATCTGTAGCTTCTGTGCTCTCACAACTCTCGTCGATCGGATCAAGCATGTACAAGGCACTACAATAGACACTCTGCGGTGCATTCGTCCTCTAACGAGTCATCGATGCTTAATCGTGACTCTCCGAGAATTTAAATGACTCATTGGTAGAGCAGCGCGCCGTGAAAGAAGCTTTTCTAACACGATGTTGTTTATTTATGCTGCAGGATGCGCAGCCATTGTACTCGGCCAGACAGATGTGCAGCAATTCTATTTCTCTCGAGTGGCATACTGTACTTAGGTGATTGTTGATACACGATTCGTAACCGTGTCGTATACACACTCCTTCCCATTTCTATGCCACCGAGTACGGCGTTTGACGCTCGTCCCAAATTGAAACAGAACGACGTTCTCCTCCTCCCCCCCCCCCCGGCGCTCGTCGATCACCTTCGGAACAATGCGCGCCAGCTCGTCGCCTCCGCTCCAGAAACGCGGTAATCCAATTAAGAGAGCAACACCGAGGGTCGCCGGAATTAATCGCGGGAAATAAATCGCGCGAAACGTACGCCGGCCGAATCGCTTTTCACCTTTTGTGTCAGCTTAACAGCCACCCTGTTTCGGCTTTTCAGGGGTGGGCGCGCGAGGAACGGGCCGGGCTACAGTTGTCGCAATCGTAATTGCCGAAGCTCTTTAGAGACGGGGCGCAGAGACGCGTCACGGGTCGAAGGGGGGCGCGAGGAAGCGCGAGGAAACTCGAGGAAGAAGAGACACCTCGTTATACGCGCGCTTCTTGAGTTTGCGCTCCTCCGATCGGAGCTCGTTTCGCTTGCACGCGCGCCAAGCATCTTCTCGGCCTGTGTACTCGCGTGCCCGTGTGCGCGCAGCCTCGACATACTGTGTGCAGTGGGCTGTTGCGAATGCATCGCGGAATCCCAGCGGGATCGGCGACATTAGAGCTCGGGTCACGACAACGGTCGTGCGGTTCAGGAGCTCCGACGATGATGCGGTACACGTGTTCAAGGACGCTGTTTTCGCTGGAATCCGTGTCGGCTGGGTCGGTGCACGGTCGGGGCTGCGACCTTGGCGACTTTAGGCGTCACCGTTTTTCTATCCCCGAGCCGGCGCGCTCGTGTAATCACTGTAAAAGTTCCACTGGGACGGCTGTCAGGAAATTGATAAACATGTAACTCTTCGACTCGGAACTGGAACAACGCTGTCGTTCATAAGTATTAAGGCGGTCGCGCATTTTAGCGAAGCGCAGCGATACGAAGAGAAACGTTTATAAACAATCGATGACCGAAGTGCGGCGGCAATTAATTCATTATTATTCATTTCTTCGACTCGCTTCGCCGCGCTGCGCTTTGCCAAAATGCGCGACGGCCTTCAGGATACCCAGCCTGTGTGGAATAATTGTGAAAAACGATGGAAATTTATTAAACAACTGTAACAAATTTTACTTTGGTATGTTAAATTAAAAGCAGTGAGAAGTATTCAATCTATACCAAATATCACATTTTCGAGTACAGCAGGTGCCCTGATACGTGTCCTAAGCGATTTGTGTTTGTGGTACTTATACCCACTTTTATTTGATGGTAGGTGTTCAATGTGGCATACTTCTATGGTATCGAAGTGATCGGTTTAGTTCTGCTATTTCTACTATGTAGTTTACCTACATCTCGGGGAAAGTTTCTCAAGTACGGCGCAAGTGTTGTAAGCGATTCTTTTCCCAAGCGAGTAGCTGGTGGAACCTGCTGGCTGATATATCCGGATCAAGTGTTGCTACGCAATTTACGGGACATAAAGGAACGATCGAGTGCGACCCTTCCTTTGATCGGGTCTAAAGCGAAAGAGGGGCCCGCGCTCCTCTCTAACGAATGAAATAAGAGAAACAAGAGGGACGCTCCTGTATACAATACGATCTACCTTCCCTGCGCAGGATATAAGTTTGTGAAAATTCATTAGCTCTCGTTCTGGGTTCAGAGGGAGGCGGAATATCGCGAATGGAGTACGTCAACAATCATTAAAAACAGGAATTAAAATTGAAATTGTAATTTAAATTAAAATGTGTTTTTATGGTAGTAAAAAACGCCGACGTAAATTCCTCTATCTGTGAGAGTAAACTATTAAAGCACCACGCTCCGTTAAAATCACGCTGAGAGCACGTGACCACGCGTTGAAGAGCTTTGAGAGAATTACTCATCTTTCGCCACGCAAATTCTTTGAAAACTACAAAGGCTTCGCCAGCCGAGCTGCAAGAACTAACTTTAAGAACTCTCATCGTTCACCTTGCTAAACTTTCCTCAATCTCGCACGTTCCCCTATAAACATCCATCCATGTGGCGTTTCTAAGTTTCCGCACAGTGACAGCTTCAAGACGAATCGTAAATGCATAAACATCTCCCATTTAGATAACCCCGGCCAGCATACCTCGACCCTACGGAATTCTGACCTCCGTGCAGTGATCCAACAGCTCATTAACTTCTCATCCACCCCCAAGTGCTCCCGCCAAAAATCCTCAAGCTATTAGCGATAATTGCGCGCCGTTAGGTACCTATATCAATGGCGATCGGCAGGCCCATGCCCACAAGCGAGATTCTTCATGGAATCCAGCCCTTCCCGCCGCGCACTCTTGCATCGCGCCTTTTTCGAATTTCCCTCCCCGACCGTCACGGCGAACTCGCCCTCTCCCGCTTGGCTCGCCACCCCCGCAATCCGTGCGGGGAAAGATTGCGCGGCGAGGGTCGAGGAAACGCCGGGATACGCGCGTACCGGTGTGCGTGTCCATGAGAGAGAGAGAGAGAGAGAGAGAGAGAGAGAGAGAGAGAGAGAGAGAGAGAGAGAGAGAGAGAGAGAGAGAGAGAGAGAAAGAACGGGGGAGGAGGAGAGAGGGCGCGAGCGAGTGGCACGTGCGTGTGCGTGAGAGGCAGGGGGTGATGAAGGGTGGCAAAGGGAGAAGCAAGGGTGAACGCACTCGATGCACCGCGCGCGACGAACGCAAAGAGAGAGAGAGGTTCGGCAGAGGGAGACGGGGAGAGAAACCACCGACGCGGAGTTGCGAGGAAGGGAGGAAGAGAGGGCGGCAGAGGAAGGAGCGAAAGGGAGAGAGAAAGGGGGAGAGCCTGGCGATCGTGAAAGTGAGGCGCAGCCATCGATCCGGCTGCGCTCGTGCGCCGAAACGGTAAATGGCCGTTCGGCAACTCCTCCACCCTCCTCGGCTTTCGACTTCTCGATCCTCCCGCGTTCCTCTGCTTTTCGGGGAGACTTCCGTTCGCCGTCGCAGCAGCCGTTTGATCCTGGCACGCGTCGCACGGTCCGCTTAAAACGCCCCTCTGATTCGGGCACTGCCTTCCCCCCTTCGTCCATCTGAGTTAAGGGTGGAACCGGGGTACCATAACTTGGCGCAAAATTCACTGGCTCGCCCGGTGAGCCATCGAAGGGTGAACCACCCTACCGCCGTTCACCTCCGGCCTTCTCGGCTCCCGTTGGCGATCGAAGGATCGTATGTCTCACTCGTGAGTCAACTTATCGCCTGACAAGCTCGTGTCGTTGACACCGACGTCCGATTAGTCTGAGCCCTATCTGCCGCGTATAAACGCACTCGAGAATCCCCAAAGTGGGAGGATAAGCGGGGAAACGTTTCCCGAGACTAAACAACCACAGTGGGTCTTCGAAGACGAAGCAGCGATCGCTTGTTTTAGGCATCCACTGTATAGGCGAGCGAGTTTTCACAGAGTTTCCAGTATTGTTCTCAGAAGCTCGGTTTACGCGGATCGATTTACGCGGAGGGTCGATTATTGTGCTAGGAAAATACCATGGAGGGTGCCGAGCAAGGAGGTCGCTCGATAAGCGAAAATGTTTACGGAATCTTGCAGGTACAGATTTAACCAGCGCCTGTTGTGCACCGTGCCACCGACTCGCGGTGATTTGCCCGCCGGTTTTTCTTAGGTTGATATTACATTTGCCGGCGCATACCGTCGGGTAGCCGAGCCTGGTGGCCCGCGCTATCCACGGTAAATATTTGCTCGATGAAGTGGCAGTTATCGTGCAGCTTCGCCTTGCCGGCTGGAATGGATGGTATGAATAAAGTGAAATATTTACTTTCGCCTCGAGTATTATGGTGAGCGCGCGCTTAGACGCGACCCCACGCGACCAGAAGTCGATCCCTTGTTAAGCACGTATTCTAAACACTTTAAACACTTTTCACTTTCGCGCGCAAGCTCGAAAATTCCTCCGCTCGAATAAAAGCAAAGCGGTTTTCGGGATACCTACACAGCGCGAGGCATTGTCCACAATGACGCGCGTCCCGTGACCTCACGATGACGAGGCCTTAGTAATCGTCCGATGACTTGCTTTACCCAGGGACACAAGCCGATAAGTCGGGGAAGACTTTGACAGTCCACAACGCCGCACCGAATTGTCTTTCCAAGTTTCGCGCTCCACGCCGCTATTGATTACTTCCCCCTTTTTTTACTTTATCACATAATAGCAACCTTTCGACGGGTTATCAGCCCGACAATATTCCACTCTGTTTGTGAATATTTCACATAAAGGTCGAGCCAACGTGACAAGCCCAATAAAGGATCAAAGCTTGTAATTATAACGTCGCGCGAAATTTTTGATCGTTTACGATAATTGCCGCACTGTATTATCGAGCCAAGCGTTCGCTGCAATCGAGTCAAATTTCAAACGGGGATCCTCATTTTAATTGCCCATTGTTCGCATTGGAACCTTTCATTAGCCATTCGCAGCAGCTGTCCAAGTTTTCGCAAAACACGATTGTGTCCCGTTCATTATCAAACTAACACTTTAAAGTATCCTCGGCGCGAAGAAGCAGATACTCGTTGAAAGATCGCCCGTTGAGCTCGTTACAATGGATGATTTGGTCGTGTAACAATTTGCAGCGGCTCGCCGAGCAGGAAGCGCGGGAGTAGTTTTCGCGCGCTCGTGCGCGAGGGCGGAGGGGGCCGGCAATAAACGGAAGCGTTTTCAGTTGAATGTTTAACGACGGAGCCCAGCACTTATTATTCCAGCGGTATCTCGCGGACGATAAATCTCCGCGGCAGTGTCGAGCGGGATAAAAACCGTTTTCGCGTTCGCTCCGACGGGACAAGCGGGAAGGACGGGGGGGAGCGGCGTCGTGTCCGGTCTCTGCCGCGGCGTAAACGGCTCTGTGCCTGACCGGGGCCGTTGATTAAAGGGAACGGAATGGAGAAACGGCCGCGTAAGTTCCGAGAGTTCAGGACCGGCGCCCGCCGACCGGTCCTCCTCCTCCGCCCAGCCACGCAAACTCTTTTGATTCCCGGTGCTCGAGTTTCTCATGGTAATTAAATCCCGAGCTCCATCACTCCTACTAGCGCGGAACTACCCCTCCTCCCCCCCCCCCCAGCTTTGAGCTGGCAAAGTCCCGCGAACTATTGAACGCGAACCAATTACCGTAACTAATTAGCCATTCGAGCACTCGAGCTTTGGAGTTCGCTAAGCCCCCGTTACCGTTACCAGCAAGACCAGCGCTCGTCCGCTTTCGCCGGCGCGGCAAACGGAGGGTATCGCGCTCATTGTCGCTGAAAGAACCACGGAATCGCGACGCACTCGCCGGTAACCTTGACGCGTCACGCGGCCTTGATCGCGGCGGATGCAGTGTCGCGCTTCGGGCGAGTTTATATAGTATACCTGCACGTCTCACTTCGGTCGAACAATGCGGTCGATTTAAGAAAATGAGGGCGATGAAATTGAAAGGCGAATGTTCACACAGGTCAAAGAAATTGAGGAATTCGCAGCAAGAGGGGCGCAATTCCAATTTTTACCGCTTTTGAGTTATGACGTGTAATATATATGTGAAAATAAATTCTACATCCTTTGGTGCACGTTTGATAAAAATCCGATAACCATAAATAAAAATATTCATATTAATATGAATATCTTTCTTGTAAAATATTTTCTCTCCGAAAGTAGAAATAAAAACTTATCAACTCAATAGCTACTATTTATTATCTGAAAATATATATTATTCAATTAGCGTTCTCCTTTTAATGTTAAGTCAAAGCAATAATTTTATAAACAGTTATTTCCAATTTACTCCAAGTTGGTAAAGATAGAGCTGCCCCTTTTAGCGGACTGTCGAACAGGAGAAGATTTATTTCTCCAGGGCGAGACACGGTCCCTCACTCAAGTTCGTCCCGCGTGCGACCTGGCCGGAGACGTAGGCAATAAACGTGATGATTGTCAGAGCCGTGGTTCAGTGGCGACAGCCTTGGCGCCCTTCACCATTACACATGTTTAGAGAAAAGGACTTTCCCTTCGAATGGTTGGGTTATGTTTCTCTCTTTCTGCTTTCCGGACGATCGTTGGGCGTCCACGGAAACCGGCAGATGTCTACCAAGACGCTTCGCTTATACGGTCTTATGTCACAAACTGTGTGATTTGGTTATTCATGGTTTCGTTATCAATAAATAGTGTCCTTGTTATTGTTATAATTCTGAGTAATAATATTCACCGTCACCAGCAACTCGATTGTACCACCGGTGCTGAAACAATTCGCAAGAATTATTACAAGACCCTCATGGTTTTTGTATAAATCGAAAAATAACGGAGTAGTTACAGGAAGTAGGAGTTGGGAGGAGTCACAGGACGTTACAGTTCGGGAATTTCACCTGCTCCCGGGAAATAACGCTGTCCTCGTACAGACATATTTCCCCCAGTCGCCCGGCAATATCGCTCTCTGTTTCTATTAGCTTCGCCCGCGCTTTTGCCTCTCCCCTTCCACCGTGTTAAAAATTCGATCAAAAGGAGAGCCGCGCAAATCACACCTCAGCGACCGGTAAATCTCACGATGTACGGTTCCTCGCGTGTTCCTCCCGCGCCGAAAACGCGCTCGCGTATAGCAGGTTGCCGAGCGTGAATCACTATAGCGGCGGGGTCGTAGATAGCAGAAGAAAAGAAGTAGTTTCGCGAGGAAGGTGCTGGCTGCATAAAGTAGCGGTACAGCCGGAATGGCTGGAGGTGGAGAGGGTCGGACGGTGGCGCGGATGAGGGAGGCGGCGGAGAGGAGGGCGGAGGTGAAGCGGCGAAGCCGTAGCAATAAAGTGTGTCAGAGCTCGGCGGCGTTCCACCTTCTCTTCTTTCCTTCGTGCCGCTATAAAGTTGCTGCGGGCCTCTAGGTATGCCTTTTAGCGTGCGCTAAACGAGAGGACAGCCATAGTGAATTTATTGGGCCGCCGGGTCACGGGCGAAACGGGCCACGTTGCGCAAAAATCGCGCCGTAGGTAGACGCTTACAAGTTTCCAGATAAAAGGTGTCGGGCAAGTTTATCTATGATAATGCTCTGGGAATAGCGGGCAGGCGGCGGGCGATTGACGAACGCGGAGTCCCACTACCGACCTTGTCACTACGTTTGGGAAACAAAGCTCGATACGTCAGGGTCCGCGGCTGGCGCGTTCGCGATAAAGGTCCACGCACACATATCCGTTCCGTATCAGTTCCGTTCCGTCGTGCCAGTGGCAAGAAGAAGAGACCCTCTAGGCCCCTCTTCTTCTTACCACTGGCACGACGGAACGGAACTGACACGGAACGGACATATGTGCGCAGAGCTTAAGTCGGCAGTGTTTAATAGGCAGAGTCTAAACATCGATAAGCGGACATTCGACGCGATTGATGCTCATTACCGGAAATAATGGCAACACTGAATATTCATAATCAATAAAGCCGCGGGGCACGAAGCAGACGGATATCCGCTGTCGAATAACGCTCGGCGAGTATTCGGAATCGGGTAACGCGGCAGTTACCCAATTTGTAGAACACGGAAGATCACGGGTCGGCGTGCTGCTCGCGTGCGTATTGGAATTACACGCACAGCCGGCGGCCAGGCTAGGAATCAATTTCATATTAAATATCCAATTAATTCGTATTTCGCGTCCGGTTATATCCCTTGTTTCGCGTCCACCTCCCGCGTAGCCCCTTTCGCGCGGGTTCCCTCCAATTTCGCGGCGATATTCCACCGCGGGAATTATTTCCATCGGCGGCGAACAAGCTTCGGGGAGAAAAAAGGATGGCAAGAAGGTAGCAGGGCAGATGCAGCGGCAGCATTGTGCTCGATAATTAGTTTCCCGAAGTCTGCGTCGCGCACGGCGCGGCTCGGAAATCGGGGAGCTACGAGCGTTAAACGAAACTGTAATCGCAGTTAATAAAATTGGCGCGGCTAGTTTTATCGCGCTTACAACGTGAACCCTCTTCCCTTTTCTACGACTACTACGTTCCCCGTTACGTAGCGCGGCAGCAACGATTTTTCCTCCGTTCGTACGTTCCCTCCCCGCCACCTTCTCTTCCTTCTCCGCGCGGATATTTCTCTCCGCGGTTTTTCTCGTTTTTCCATTTCACGTTCCCGCCATTTCCTGCTCACCTCTGTTCCCACCGCGTACACGTGCACTCCTAGTTTCGATTTCTCTCCTGTTGCCTATTGTTGGAGTAATGGTGGTCCATTCCGAAGAGAACCTGAATTCCTCCTAGAAAAAGGAAGGGAAATATAGGAGAGCTGAATGTAATTAAGCAGTTTAGTACCTATTGGATTCCCTCTGCCAAGTCAGTTTCATATTCCACATATTAAAATTGTCGATTGAATTGTACAATTCTAAAGGAAACGGTTAATGCATTCGTTGTCAGGTAATAATACCCACTTTCATTTACTAGCCTTCAATCTCATCTTCCGCCTCTCCTGCATTCTATGTGTAAAATACGCGTTTACGTAGATACGGGGGTAGTTTAAGCGGGTGTCAGCGTGTAACGTGTATGCGATACGGCGCGCAACCGGGCGAGCCGTAACATCCACTCGGTCGGGGACCATATTTTTCGTCGGGTGCGCGACGGCGCGCCTCCGTTCCCTATGTTACATCCGGCGTGAATGCTGAAACTCACCGGCAAATTATTAACGCTCCCATCGGGGCCTCTCCCCGTGCCTTCGACTACGTAAAATTCCCCGGGTTGAAAGCGATTTGAAAAGACCGACAAGTTTGCGGCCCCCCTCGGAATACGGTTTAATCTTTCGGCAAGTTTCGCGAATTAAGGCGCCGAATGGAGGATCCGTATCCCGCCTTCGTCCCTCCGGTAGAGGGATGGAGGGAACGGCCACGAAACCGTGGAATTCCTGCGTAACCGTGGGATCGTTTTCTGCAACTTTTTAACGCAATAACGCCGCCGAAGAGAAGCCTCCAACCAAGTTCCAGCAATCTCTTCGCTCTTTCCTCCGGGCGTCCCGCCTCAGGGAAAGCGGGTTTATGAAATCTCCGAGTTCCAAGTGCTTCCCGCGTTGTTCTCGCTTCGAAGGTCAAGCACAGGGTGGGGAAGAGAAGTCGACGGTGTAAAAGAACGCCCCGACGCGGTGGCGACATTTTTAATTGCGGTGTTTTTAACTTTAGAATGCCGCAACGTTGACGCTTTTCCTACACCCTGCTCCCTCCACGTCCAGAGAAAGAAGTTTCATCCCGCTCGTTGGCGTCGCTGTAAACGTCGCAGGTGAAACGGTAAAATGTGCGTCGGTAATAGTCGCGAACGCGATGACATGGTTCGGGAGCGTTCACTTTCCCCGGTCGAATTTCGCAGCAAGTTGCGCCCGAGCGACGTTTCATCAGTGAAATTTGATTAAGTGGCAGCCGGGCCGATTAAAATCGAGGGTCGACCCGCGCCATACGACCGGTAACAACGTTTTCCTTGTGAACGTCACGATTTCGCGGCTGCCATGAAAATATGCAGCTAAACTGACCAGTTAAATTCCGAAACGAGAGTCGGTCGTGTGTTACACGCGCACCGTCGCTCCATATCCCGCGTGTCTGTTGACCGCGATTCTCGTATAACGATATTCCAGCGATCTAGTTCGCGTGGAATTAATTGGCAATACTGTTAACAACTGTTGACACCGCAGAAATATAGCTGTACATTTTTCACCTTCTCATCTGTTACCGCATCAATTTATAGTGTGTGGAGAAAGCCGGAAGCAGATCTCCTCATGGACTATTTTCTGATAAAGAATAATTGAGCTTCACCGTTGTCCACGCGGATTCGTCCCTTTCCGCCCGTTGTAATTGCAGCTCGTGACAATCCTGCGAGAAAACTGATGGCTGAAGAGTTTCTCGCGGTAGACCGCAAGGGGAGGGCAATCCTTCACGATATGTTGCCGAGGAAAAATACTGTTCGAACGGTGTTATAACGTGCGCCGTGTTGTAACCGACTTACGCGATCTATCGTAGCAGCCGGCGGGCATGATGGCGCTTAAGCATCGATTTCCCGTCAGAAACTTACTTACTGTACGTCAGTGTGCTCGGCCGCGACGACCAGGCCACGACGGCAAGAAAATCGCCGTAAACAAAGTCGGAGCTGCACGTAACCGGAATACCTAAGAGCGACCAACTGGCCGTAGACCAGAGAGCGGCCGAAACACTGCTCTGCGTCGCATTTTTACCTTCCTCGCTCGTCCTCCCCTCTCGTCCCTCGCTTGTTAATTGTATCCCCCCGAAATGCAATCACCCTGTGGCTAATAGAAGGCGGCTAGCTCTGCGCCAGCTGCAAGAGGAATTACAGCGTAAATTGGGAGAAATTTGCTGCCGGCGAATTTGGGACCTCGTATTTTATCGAAAACACACACCGATCTCCATTGTTCGCTGTTGTTACTTCGGCCTGCGGTTTTTATTCGGTTTTACTCGTCTCGGTGTCGAACAAATCATCGGCCAAAATATTGCGTAATGGATTTTCGACCCGATAAACCATTGCGTAATGGACTCGCGAGAGATCTTCGCCGGGCTTGTCGGTGACATGAGGTGAAAATGGTTTTGCTAGGAGCACATTGCGCAACGCCTTTGTTGGGTCAAAGTCGACTTAGGCCGCTGAATCGATCCGATTCGAACAGCTGAGACGGTGCCGTTCTGGTACTTTACCACGCTTCGTTACCACACATCGCCCTTAGAGCTTAGTCTTGCGGTTAATTATACATTGTGATGTCGATGATGAAGATCTTTGAAGCGTAACGGTCGTAACAGTGACCACGCAGAGTCCAGAGTACGTAGGTAGGGGAAAGGTGTCCAAAACCGATCCCCTTAAGGCGCAATTCGTATAAATAATACAAATGCACGTTATTTAAATAAAAGTAAAGTAGCTTTTGTAAGTTAGGTAGATTGTCTACCTTATTATTGGCTTAGATCAAATCCAGCCACCTGATCAATTACCTTTTTTATTCGCATTTTGGTGAGGGCATACTAAAGAACCCAAAAGGCACATATAATAACACGCATCATTATCCCCAGAAAAACGATTGCATTTATTTCAGGTCGGCGAGACCATGTTGGAAACGACCTAAAAAATCAATGACCGTGTTCACTGGATACCTTTCCTCAGTTAATTATCTTAGACAGACACCGCTGTCCGGTCGGCATTAATTATTATCGACGGTCACGTAGAAGTCAGTCCAATTAACGGTAAAAAGTCAAGAGGCGCCACTTTTACGTGTCTATCGCGTGTTCATTATGTTAAAAAATACGCGATTCGATCATCCCTGTACTTACCCTCGTTTCGCCCTCGTTTCACCGACGACACGATTCTCTGGGTCACGAGCCCGCTGCTTTTCCCAATTCTCCTTTTCGCGGTCTCGCTCGTTACACAGAATCAATGTCGATCGACGAGGAGCTCCTTCGTCCGACGCCGCTCAAATATTCAATAATCGCGCCAATTACTCTCGGGCTGGCTCGCTCAGGAGCTTTGTTCGACGGGCGCGCGCCGTGCCTGCGGTGTTTTCGCGAAACGCGATACATTTGGCTCCCCGGGCCCATTCAATCCGTCACCGAATGAAATGCAAAGCCCCTCCCCCATTCACCGGTGTTCCATTAACGATCTCGACATTAATTGCGCTTGTCTAACTGGATAATTTAGGAAATTTCGAATTCGCTTTGAAACCGAATTCGTCGCTGCCGCGACGACGGTCCGCGTGCGCCGGGCGCGCGGATCGATAACGATTTCGGTGGCATTAAATGTCGCTGGCAGAATTATCGCCGGGACGCGCGAGGGTTAATTAACGATCAAGGAACGCGGTTTTGCGGTACGGCCAGGCGGGTCGAGCGAGCGCCGCGCCTCCGCCCGAGCGGAACCGTTCCGGGGGTCTTAAGTAAAATTAATGAAAAATCGATGAAGACTGCGAGTGAGTCGGTTAGCAGGGCCAGGGTGGAGAATTCCACCGTCGACGCCCGCTGTTTCCTTTGCCTTACATCGAACGTTATTTATCCCCGACAACGGATTACCATTCAGATGACTGCTAGCTGCCGCTTAATATTAATTGGCGCTTTGATCCTGTCCACCAGGACGGGCGACGAAGCCCCTTGACCTTCCGCATTGCGACGCTCCAGCGGCTTTCAATTGCGGTATGCAGGATTATCAAAGATTCAGGATAAGACTTATCGAGACAAGTAGGACTTCTTGCTTTTCTTTCTTTGTTCAGACGGTAATTCGTTACCCAAGGGAGTTCCTTCCCCCTTTTCCAAGGTTTCTTTGCATTTTGCAAACGTCACGATTTTCATGAAAATACAGGTCTCGTTGATATTTGTTTAAGGATTTTAAACCAGTAGTTTCGAATGGGGCAGTAGGTCTGGATCGTCGCGAGGTATTCGGGATCGATGATATTGGAAACAGTATCGGTAACAATATGTGGCCGGGACTCGAATTATTCATTGAATCGAGACGGATTTTTAATACGCGCGGAATACACGTAGCCGCCGCGGCTTTCTGTTTTATTTATCGCGACTCGGCTGACTGGAAATCGGTGAATAACGAACGCTCCTTTTTTTTTTTGTTTTGTTTCATTGTGTCGGGAGGGAGAGTCCAGCGAGGTTTTTCAACGATCGTTATCGGTAAACGTTACCTCGTTTAATTTCGCTGTTTTTCTACAACCATTCAGCGTGGGTTTGTCGACGATATTCACGTTCAACGATATTCAGCTTCCAGACCGTGGACCGCAGAAGTTCAGGGACTCTTTCCAGTTACGAGCCAAGAACGACGAAGCTTCACCTTATTTTATAAGTATAATGGAAGACTGTTGCGAGGTTCCACAGCTTTCCTACGCGACCCGTTTGTCGAAGCCACGTGACGACGCGGAAAAACACGTCGCCCCTCCACCGCGACGAGCCCACCGGTATCCGTCTGATAATGCCACGGTATTAAAGCACAGCTCTCCAAAGGGCGTCCCCCTCGAAAGACGACAGTTTCCGTCGGCAGGCATGAATTTCTCGGTTCGCCAGCGCGTCGACGATCTCCCATCGACCGTGCAGCAATCACGCGACGGAAGAGGGAACAGGAGGGGGGGGGGGGGGGGCCGGGAGAAATCCGGAGAGGATGGGGAGGAGAGAAGGGAGGTGGTTGATTCGATGTTCACATATGGCTGGTAATAATGGTAACTGGGAAGGCTGAGCTCCAATTAGCGCGATTTTTCGAGCGCGCAGATTCGTCGGGCGCAAGAAGAAGCGGCCGAGATAAATTGCTCGACTTCCTGTTCGACGTGGCCCGTGAAAGAAGGGCGAAGGGTGGCGGGCGAGCAGAGGGGACGAGGTCGATGGGGCGGAGAAGTAGCGAAACGAGGAACAGGGGACGGGAGGACGAAGGCAATTGAGACTGGCGACCGCTAATAGGGAGATTAATTCGCTGTCTTCTGACTTCGCTACTCCCCCCCCCCCCCCCCCTTCTCCCCCTTTCATGTTCAGCATTCCCTCCCTTTGTCGTTCTCCCATTTGCCTGGCTGCCGATACTTCGAACGCGCCCCACGAAAAACCCCAGCTTCGACTCTTCCCCCGGTTCCCGCGGGATCGCAACCGGTGGAACCGATTTATCGGCCATTAAGAATCGAAGAGGTCTCGCGTTTAAATTGGAGTGGTTAACTGCAGCCTCCAGACGCCGATGCGTTCAACCCCCGTATTTGCAAAATAGGAAGCCTCGCGGACCGCCGGGGGCGGAGGTAGCAAGAGGGTTCGAGCTTCGGCTTCTCTCGCGGCTCCGCGCGCTTTGTATCGTTGTCATTCGTTTGTCGCGTGCGTCGCCTTGGCCCCGCTCCTCTTGCGAGTAATTGCATATTACGGTTATTACTCGGGGCGCATCGATCGCGCCGCGGAACGACGGGCATTACGTCGGGTTAATTGACTCTCGAGCGTGCACTAAGATCCGTCCTATCGCGATATAAACCCCGAATGGTTAAACACGCAGCCTCGGTCGCCGATGTGCTCGCCCCGTTGCCCGGTAGGAGGGAAACGTCCGACGGTGATTGTTACATCTTGCTGCAACTCTCGTTTTATTCTGCCGGCAACGAGCTCCTCGGTCGGTTGCTTGTGACTGACGAGTAACGCGGATAATTAGCAGGTACGCGCTTGTTTACCGTAATTAGAAGGCACCGGCAATTTGACAAGTCCCACTGGTCGTACCGATGGCGGCTGCCACGGCGCAAGTGTCTTACCGCCACTTTCGCCGGTAGAAAACACGACCGGCCGGCGTGTCCCATCGCGGCGGTGGAAACTTTGATCGATAGTTTCTCGTTAGAGCGAGTTAATAGGGGTCGTTACGCGGCGCGAATAAAAGGAGGCGCTGAAATATTCAGGATCGAAGCAACAGCCCTGAGGAGGGACCAGAACAGTCCGACTCGCGTCGGGCCACGGGACTGGAATGGAAATTTAAAAGGTTCGCGGAGCGCAACGTACCGGATCCCCGGGAAAATAACTTCCGACGGGGATCGTAATTCGTTTCGGGGGATCCTCCGAATGGGATTCGAGGGCATTGTCGAGGAGCAAGGACGAGGGCTCGATATCACCTTCGAGACGATTTGTATCGCGGCCGATTTCTGCCGGAGCAGGCGCAAACCGAAGCGGGGGTGGCGAGGTGCCCGCTCGATAACGGTCGTTCGTTCCTCCTCGAACGGGGCTCTTCCGTCGAGCCGAATCGCTTTTATCGTGCCCCTGCGCTCGCCAGCCCCTCCATTGTTCCTCGCAGTCACGCTATCGGCTCTCTTAAATTCATTTAAAGTTCTCCGGGCGTCGCTGCGGAGCGATCCGCGGGCCCTCGGCGAGAACGTTTTCCCTAATTCCTTGGAACGAATTGCCGCCCGCGCTCTCCCCGCCGTTATCGCCGGCCACGGTGACTGCGTAGTCGAAAGTTCCTCTCCCGGGCAGCCGTAAAAATCACGGTGTCGGCGATGAGGTTGTTTTTGCCGCGAAGCTGCCAGACACTTGACCGGAGGTCTCCCTCGGCCGAGTTTGCTCCAGTTCCGTGTCTCGGGGTGTCTGCCCGTTCGACCGGACCCGTCCACCGTTCGCCTCTTGTTAGTCGGGCCGCGGAGCACGTCGTTAGGTCGATCCTCTCGCCTCTCTCGCCCGTTCGTTCAGCGGGAATCCAACCAGTTATCCGCCGTCGAACCGGTTCCCTCCTCTTATCTGCGACCGTAAACGATCGGTATTACGACGCCGATCGGGGATCCGGAGCGGCAGCGAAGCGAGCGAGCCCCGACGATCGCCGGGATGCCTTCCGACGTCTCGATCCGGCCGAACAGGTCGTTTCGCCGAGGGACGATGGAAATTTCATTGGCCGCGTTTGCATCGTAACGCTCGCGATTCTCGCGCAGGTGCAAACGGTACACGGGCCACAGGGGCATCATTGGGTGGCGGTGCCGCTTTCGAGGGAACCGCGAAATGGATACACGGGGAATCTACCTGGGAATCTCGTTGCGTCTCGTTCAAGGAACGAGTTATTCGCGGAGCGCGACCGCAAGGGCACGAGGTACCTCTCCCCATAAGACGCTCGTTTTCCTCATTACCATACAACTGCATTACGGTTATTGTGTTGCCGTAATTACGGCCAGTTACGCGGCCGGCGGCAGCCAGAGGGCGTAAATAATTGCGCAATTACGCAGTCGGGTCTCCCTTTCTTTTTTGCGCGCGCGCGTCCGCAGTGCGATTTCGGGTCGGGGGGAGGGGGCAGGGTGAACTCGACGAGATATTTACGCGGGCATGGGTGCGCGGGTATATGCACGCGTGGAATGTCTCCAATATTTCCGACTTAACAACCTAGAATTTTTAGCATTATCGCCGTTATTAATCGTCTTCGTTACTCAATGAACATACATACGAGGAAGTCTGTAATTCCTAAAGCCTAGTTTACATTAGTCAAGTAACTCGGCCTAGTGAACTGAGCCTAGTGCCCGGCCCAGCTACTATGCCGTCCGCTTTACCACTCGACTCGACTAATACTCGCCCGTTTACTCGACTTTTTTACTCGACCAACTTCTTCACACTCGCCACTCTACTGTACCGTTTACTTGCCTAACGTAAATATTGTAAACTAGGACCACGAAGTGCTGAAACATGATCGAGTGGCCGATTTCAGAGTCCACAGTTCACACTTTCGAATTACCGAATTTCGACATTCCGTTAACTACTAAGTAACTTCTCCCATCGCGCGACATATCCGACGACGAGATGTCCAGTTCGAGCCGCACTCCTCTCGGCACACCTCACAGTTCCCATCGTAACGACTCGACGGGACGTCCACAATTGCCGCCATCCACCGTCGGATCCATGCCGCGGTATCGATGCCCGGCCGATCTATCCGCCCGTTTCCGGTTTCGTCACGGAGGTGGAATCACGGGGAGACGGCCGACGTGTCCTGGTCCCGTGGCGGTAAGGTGCGGTTCGGCTGTACGAGGCCTTAATTAGCGTTCCCGACAGGTAGGTACCTAACTGTAGATTTAAAGGCGGACCCGTTGATCCCAGCCTCGTGGGTAATGAACTCCGTCGCGCTCGCTCGCGCCACCGTCCGCGCGCGCGCGAGAGAGAGAGAGAGAGAGAGAGGTTAAATAGATAGGGGGAGGGGGGAGGGCCGGGAAAGAGGGGTGGCGGACGTTGGTGGGGCGACGGAGAAAGCGGCGGGCGTGGGTGGAGCGAGGGAACGAAGAGGAACGATGCCGGAAGCGGATCTTGCGATAGGGTTAACGGTATTAAGTCGTCGCTCACTGTCGTCGTCGCGTGACCCGCTTAATGGCCCGGCCACACGTCGAACGACTCATTTCGACGACACCAGCTCTGGCCCACCGTGATCATCCTTCGAGCTTGCCCGAGTTGCGGGCGTTATTGGGTCAAGGCCGTGGCCTTCTCACCCGTCACTCTTTCGCGGAGCGTGTGCCGACTTGCTCGCTCGCCGCTTGCCGCGCCGATTTGCGGTCGTGCGAACGAATCCCCGGGCGGGGCCGGGTTTTCCTTTAACACCGGTGACAAGAAAAGTCCGCGGCGGTTGGCTGGACGCACTGCGGGAACAGCTGTTTCAGTCGCCTCGTAGCGTCCCTTCGTCGCGTGATCGGTGGGAGGTTGTTCTAGATGCGTAGACATGGCAAGAGTAAGGGTAGTAGGGTTGAAAGTTTCGAAAATCGGGAGGTTAGTGATAGGCGAATTGGCTACGCGCTGGGTGTCACGCGAAGGTGTATTAATTATTGAAAATTTAGCGAGAGCAGGCGAGGAGGAATGCAGGGTAATAGCCAGAAAGAGGAGATGATTTGGTCGACTGCGCAATGTAACGTTGGAATTTCGAGCACAATCGAAGGCAGCTGTATTACAAAAGCGCGAGACAGCCTCCTTTGAGAGGCGCTTTTCGTTTGCGCGTTTAATTTGCTAGGAACAGCGTCGCGGTAGTAAACAATGGGGGAAACGAGCAAGGCGCAAGAAAGGGACAAGTGTAGCAAATGGTGGCAGGAGAAAAAGACAAGCGGCGGTAACAATGGCGAGGCATCTAGGAACAATGTAACGAAAGACAATCGCAACAACCGGGGATCAACGCACAGAGAATTTTGAAGAAACTCTTATTCTGCCTCGAATCTCTTTGCGAGCGACTGCGAGTGATGCCAGGGGATTGCGAGCGCGATTCAGGAATTAATGGGATAGGTGTAATTCCCGAGGAAATGAAAACTGGAACGGTCCGGACAGAAACTGTAAACGCGCGAAAAAGTACGTCCCGTTCCGTGGGGGATCTCTGCGTTATTTCCAGCGGACTGAAGGCGAACAAATGGAACAGGGCGAGACGATTATATCGGGTTTACGTTTCTCTATCTCCTTCGTCGCTAGCAGAAAGCAATAAATCCTCCAGCAAGTTCCCCGTGTACTCTGCTTGAATTTATGTCCTGCAGAACGGGGTCGAAGTGTAATTATTAATCCAGGGATGCGTGAACTTGCTGGAGTTTCTTCTGTCCAACGGCGGGTACCGATTCCTCGGACCACTCATATCCCTTATTTGCTTGCATTTTCTCGAGTCAATTCCACTGCTTACCCAAGACTTTCACAAGCTGTCGCTTGACCTTCCTACAGTTTACTCTGCGTAATGT
This sequence comes from Andrena haemorrhoa, assembly GCA_910592295.1. Taxonomy (NCBI): domain Eukaryota; kingdom Metazoa; phylum Arthropoda; class Insecta; order Hymenoptera; family Andrenidae; genus Andrena; species Andrena haemorrhoa. The sequence goes on from OU342943.1 coordinate 12,534,613, forward strand.
ACGATCTACTCCTATTAAACACAAATCTCTGTAATAATTATAAGTAGCTCGTTTCATTGAAAAAAGAAATAGAAACTCATCTACACGAACTTACGTAGTTCGACCTTCCCTCGGGCACAGAGAAGAAGAAACAAAACACCCTAACAAAATAATCTACTTGAAGAATCTTGTCACAAATATGATTCCCGGAGTGAAACGTCCATCGTACCAAAGTCGGGGCAGGGAATCGTTCCTTGGCTGCATGAATCTTGTTCAAGCGAGCACCACGGTCGAGCGGAGGGTGGCACGGGGAATCGAGGTATCTATCCGGGACAGTTAACCCTCCGTCGAGGAGCTCGGAAACTTTTCACCCCCGAGGGCTATCGGGGAGAACGGGCCGAAAGTCGATCGAGTTCGCCTCTCCGTTCGACTTTTCCACGGCGTTCCGTCGCGCCGTGCGCGTCCATTGAATTAAAGGCGATGAGGGTGGGTTCGACGTGGCCGCCGGGGGTGGCGCGGAGGATCGAGGGGCGGCACGAAGTTACTTTGCCCCGGCATGCAGGCACGTAAGGTAATAACGCGAGCATCGTCGGCGGCAGCAGTTTCACCACGGTATTGTGGTGACGAGCAAGGTTGGCGGCACTGTCGATGCTGGTAGTTGTTGGTCATGCCGGGGATAGTGGTGGTGGTGGTGTGGAGTGTTCTCCAAACCAACCCCCGCACACCCACCCTGCTCCACTCCACCCTGCTCCTCTCTGAGTCTGCACGCTCGAGGCCCGCGATATTGTAGCCCGCCGCGCGTCCTCCCGCCATTTTCTTCCTCTTTCACCTCGATATTCCCCCTGTTTCTCTTTCAACCTGGCCCGTCTCGCCCCGACTGGTCTCGTCTCAAAAACGCCGACACACCGGCATCGCGAGCTCCTTCTTCCTACGTTCTTCGTTTCTCTATTCATCTCCCTCCCGCGACGAGCACTTTGTTCGAGCCTGTCGGATTATTGCGGTCACGGAAACACGAGGGGAGGAAGCACCCTTCTGCCGTGACGCGTCTCCGTTTCCCTGTGGCCTCCGGCGCTGCCTTTCGTCCCCTTTCGACGCGCACCGTCTGCTCCGACATCTTCTACGACTTCGGGCCCGTGCGCGAGACTCGAGATGGTGTCTTTTGATACTTTTACGGGGTCCGTGTCTACCACTTTCGAGGCTTTTAATGCCTAAGTAATCGCTACGCAAGCTGCTCTTTTATCTCGTAATTTAATGGTGTCTTTTCTTTGTTTCAGGTAAGTGTCCCATCAGTGATGATCGGTTGTCTGCGTAATCCGCGTGTCGTTCGGAACTTGTAAGTTGAACACGATACGTACGTACTTGTTTTCGCTTTGCTCTCTTAACCCTGACACGATTCTCGATCCCATGATCGTTTAAGATCGTTGAGTCAGAAACGCCTCATTCGTATGTAAATGTGGCCATCGAGTGGCTCGGTATAATTGAAATATGGCTAGATTGAGAATACAATCAACTAATTCATCGTACAGAACGAAATAATGACGAGTCAATGAAGAATCGAGGGTCGCAGCAGGGTTGAATCTCCCAATACGAGATGCGGTAGTTGAATAGGATTTTTTATTTGAAACGACAAGCGTGGACGTCGCGAATTATCGCGGAACGATCCATGCCGTCCGAGATTAATCCCAGCCTGAATCAGGTTCCCCGAGAGCCGCGAGTGTTTCGGAATCAAGGCGCCCTCGCGAACGAAAGCGGTGGGAACGAACGCAGCTTGAAAGTCCGCGGGTCTGTTATTACGTCAGAACGTGCAGCATTCGTAAGTGAAGCACGCGAGAGTCGTTACGCCGTTTCGCGGCATACCTATATTATTATATTCGCACGCACGCGTTACGCCCCCGTCTCGCGAGATTAACGGGCTCCTTTACGACCTCGCGCAACGTTTACGCCCCTCGCTCGCTTTCGCTTCACTTTCACCGTACGATGCTCATCTCGGCAAGAAGCTCGTTGTCAATATAGAATCCTGCCTATCGTTTCTCTTCCGTGTTCTCCGCCGTTGTCACAGAGAAACAACTCCATCCCTGCGTGCTGCAACCATGCGACTGTCAAATTACGAACTTTCATCTGCCCCGTTACTGAAGCTACTTCCCCTGTCTTCGAAACGAGAGTCTTCAACATCGCTGGTCTACTAAACCTCTGTCTGGGTCGCTAACACGATCTTCCTTAGCAATTTTTCTCGAACGATTTTTCACCTCAGACATTTTGAAAAAGATTTGGATATCAGCAGAATTAAGATAAAGCGCAGCAGAAGCCATCGAGACACCTGTATCCGGTTGGAAAGCAACGGGGTTACCATCCCGATCGGTGGGACGTGCTCCCGTTTTTGTCTCGGGCCGTCGACGACCTTCGATTTCGGATAACCATTAGACCGCGTCCGTTCAGGAGAGGCAAGCTCTTTCGTCGAGTGTCCTTCGCCCGCGGATCTGGTTTTTCTAGCTCCATGGTTTTTCGATAGGCGAGGAACAACGGAGTGCCGTCGTACGTGAAGGGAATCGGCCGAGTTTCGTGGCGAATATCACGTTCGAGTGCGCGATATCGTGTCCCGTTCGAATTGGAGGGGCCCCTGGCCGCGTGTACGTGTGCATTCTCATTCATTGGCTGTCTCTCTGTCCCACCACCATCGTCCTTCGTGGATGATAAGGATCGCGAGCGCGCGAGGTCTCGACCGCGGATGCACGAGAGCCGCCAGGACTGCCAGGATGACGACCGTTAAGGACGAGGACATTGAACCTTGCGGCGCGCGGTGCTTCCCCTTTCCTGGCAGCCGCGGTTCTCATTCTTTTCTCCCTCTTTCTTTCTCTCCTAGACTGTGCAACGATCGTTCGCTGTTCCCCTCGAGGAAACTTCCGAGCCTCGGAACCTTGAAACTCACCGAGCGCCTGAGCTCTTGGTTACCCAGCCGCGTGTGGGAACATTTCTTTTTCAACGGGCTTTCGATGTTTAGCGTTGGACCGATATTCCGTACCTTTTCAAACGGGTGAAAATGCACTTCGGGAAACGTAAGGGATAAAACTGCGTAGTAGGGTTGACCCGGGCAAGCTTCTGTTCCCAGCCATAACTTCCCTCCAGATTTAATCTTCCTTGGACTTGCGCCCATCTACCTGGGAATATTAAATTCTACGGTGTTCAGGCGTGCTTCAATGTGAACGCTACGAGGAGCAGCTCGAAGATTACAAATCTAGGGTCTACTGTCGTATTCTCGAAACCGTATGCACCTACTCGTGGTCGTAACGAAACAGTTTTCCCAAGAAACTGAAGCTGCTCGACGTCACCCTATCGGAAGATCCATCGTGACTTACAATTAGTAGGTCAGCGAAGAAGTGCCATTCCCGTTCAATTTTAATTGCGCGCTCCTTTCACGACGATCGTCGGTATGATTTCTGCCCACTTCCGTCGCGATATAAATTACGCAGTCGGGAGCGAAGTGGGGCGAAGCTGAAGAAGAGCGCGAACGCAGTGAGAGGCTCTGCCCTCGAGACACGCGTGTCGTGCTCGAACACACGCGTCCCGGGGCGTTTCACGTTCGTGTCTCGTTATTGTGTCGCGTGAACCCTCCGTGACTATATCGCCCGATGGGGTTTCAGCCGCCCCACGAACCGTTCCACGCTCGTGCATCCCCCTTCCTCGTCAAGGGTCATTTCTTTGTCTTCTTGCCGACGTCCTCAAGCTTTCTCCGGCGATCGATGCGCGACAGGTTTCTGTCACGTGCCCGAACATTAATGCCTTTCTCGGCGACGCATGAATTTACGGCGCGCGCCGTTAGCCGCTACACCTGTGCACGGTTGATAGCACCCTGAATCGATCGATTCAACGGTCTCTCCGTACTCTATCTTCGCGACGAGATCACATTTCCAGGGGGAAGAAAAATTGCGCCCGTTCGCTCGTTGAATCGAGACTCCATCGCCTATTGGACAGCTTATCTATCAATTGATAGCCGGTGATCTATATCGTCGTCGAATTCGGAGAATATTGAACAAATAGCTGGCGTCTACATATCGACGTAATAACGGATCACGAAATGAAAGGGAATCTAAAAATCAATTAGAGTTTGTGAAGACTTTTTTGCCAATGAATTTAAAGCAATAATATTACGTCCGCGGTCCAAAAATTAACAGTTCGAGTCACTTGAGCCACGATTCGGTGCGGGCTCGACAAGCGAAGCGTCTGCTTGTGGAAGATTGAGGAATTGGGAGCCTTGACGTTTAGAAGATCCGATCAGCAGCTCGTGTTCGGTGCTCCGCTTTGAGCGTGCTTTAAATCAATACCTTTATCGCGAGCCATTGTCACCGGGCCGAGAAGAAGGTTGCATGGGCGAGGCGTTTGAGCGTCGTCAAAATTTCAAAGTTTATCGGGCCATGAACGTCGGCTCGAACAGGACGGAGACACGCTCCCGCTTTGTCATCGGCATCTAATTAATCTTGCTTCCCTGCCGGTGGCCCTCCGGGTTTCGGCTCTCGTTCCGTTCGACCTCGAGTTTCAAGCTGCTTGCAAACTACTTGAAGGCGTCCCATAATGCGAGCGTCGCCCGGCGACGGCAACGGCAGCGACGAGGCCACCGCGACGCGTCTTTTCGAGGGCTTCCCTTTCTAACAACTTCCGCTTTGCACACTTCGCCGTTCCCTGCTCCGTCTTGATTTGATTTCCTCTGTTTCAACGGCCCGGCGAATCTCATCGGGGGCAACGGAAATGTTCGCGTCGCCGCCCGTTTCAGGGATTCTTCGGGGCTGAGGGACTCGAGAGCTGCTCGCGGGCATCCGCGGCGAGTGGTAGCCGCGATCCGCGCCTAGCTTTCGCCCCCGTCTGTCCGGTGCGGCAAGACGAGGACGCCGCGGAGAACTAACGAAATTACTCGGTCTGAAAGCAGGCGAAACCGGTTTCCACTCGTCGACTCTCACTAGATGCGTTCGGCCTCCACGTGAGAATGCGCGGATGATTGGCGGTGTGCAGTTTAGATCGCGAATCGGCCGGTGCGTTGGCCGCGTGTGCCTGATATTCGGCAACAGGCTGGAATCCATTCAGGGCGATCAAAGTCCTCGGGTGTTCTGACAGGGGATGTTCAGCAACTCGATAATTGAAAAAGAAAAGGTACCGTAAACTAGGGGAACATTGACAGCTAATTAACATGTATTAAAGAAGGAAAAGGATACACAAATTTATGCATTTTCACACTTGTAGTACATTCACAAAAGATGCAATGTTATTTTTATTATTTTATTTATTCATTTAACGGAACGTACCTTTAATTACATTGAAGCTTATAGCCGAGTAACTTAGAGACAGTCTGTAATAATTAACCTGTATGACGGAAGAGAAAAATATACAACGTTGCTTCGCGCCGTGGAAACAAGAGTAGAACGTAGAATAAGATATACACATAGAATTATGACAGGATACTTACATAAAACAGATGTAAAAATGTTAATTTTTATGGGAATTATTTATGTTTCCAAAATAAAAAAGCATAGAAAAGTAAATAGCCTATAATCTAATCTAGGACGTATGTAATGTATATTCAAAATTTCATTGAAATCCATTCAGCCGTTTAGGCGTGAAAAGAAGACAAACAAAACAGACAACGTTACACTTTTATATATTAGTAAGGATAAGGATAGCAAAATGTTCCAAAAACATGCCAATGTTCCCCCAGTTTACGGTAGCTCAGGCGATGCTAATAACGTAAGCATATTTGCGCCCGGCAATCATAATCGGAGAACTTGACACTTTTTCTAAACTCCCATCAGCTCTCGACAATAATTTTCCGCTCGCAATTTGGTCGGCACACAATGGCGAAGTAGCTTCGAATAATTGTAAGCCGGCGTGGGATCACACCGCGCCAATATAGAGGCTCTGTTCCCTTCCTCAATTTTCCGCGGAAACTGCACGGAAACAGGGAGCCCGCGTAACGAGCGCTAATTCCTAACGAATAATGAAATGCTATACGGGGTAACGAGCGTTTGTCGGGACAAAGGGAGCATTTTTAAATGGATGCCTAATGGATTGCTCGCTCGACGGTCACTTTCCACGGGGGTCCGCGCAACGAATCGGAATCGGGGCGAGGTGAAAAAGCTACTTGCAACCCGCTCGTAGCGGAGCTGTTACGGAGCAGTCGCGAGGCATTATTGCACGGCATTATAACTACCTAATCGAATGCAGCAACCTTGGAGCGGCTGGAAAGAAGGTCTCAGGCGGACCTCGAATTATTATCTCGATGGAATGAGGTCGACGAACGGAGCACGTGAAATCGTGCCTCCGCTCCTCTATTCCGCGCGTCGTCGCCGCCGCGGACTTTCTACGAGTATCGCTTAAGCGTTCTCTCAGAAAAAGAGCTTCGTTAAAATTGCACGGGTCCCGGCATTTTTGTCGTTCAAGCTGAACGAGTTGAAAGGTGGGAGGAGCTTTAGTTCGAATTTCACTCGCGCGGGGTTGAACGAGCCGCCGATTTGAAAAATGTGTCTGCCTGGAGCGGGACGGGCTGTAGAATTTTATTTATAATTCAGCGCGCGCCGCGGCTGAATTGGAGAGGAATATATGGGGGGCACGGCGAAACATACGCTGCTCGCGAATGTGAGTTATATGAATTGTATAACTGTGCGCTACGGAGATGGAGAAATGTGTTTGTACGAGGTGAATAACTAGGCGGAATCATAACGAGCTTGATTGGATAAACACATATTTTCGCCGTCTGGACTTCTACTTTGTAAATATTCCGGTAGCATTAGAATTTCTCCAAGATTGCCATCTGCAACGAAAAGGTATACAATTACGGCCTCAAAATTCCCAGCGCGTCGAAAGGGAAATTGGGCAATGGGATTCCAGCAAGATATCGCAGGGGTTGAGCGAGATAGGAAGCGATCGAAGGGAGGGACAGTCAGCGGGAGGTCGAGCGTTGATTGTATCCCGCCTGTAAATAAAAGTCGACGTAATTGGATTCATACCCTCGCGTTCGAAGATGTCCGCTCGTCCCCTTGCTCTTACGATGCCCTCGTTCGCTCTAACTCCACGAAATAAATGTTTCCTGTCGCCGACGACCCGTCAAGTATCAAACTGTCCCTCGAAACTGTCCCTCTGCATTTCGGTTAGTGAATCCTTGCCTCTGTGACACCAAAAGCGAACAGAATCTGGCCCCGTGAGTCGAGGATCGTGGATAGTCGCTCTCCAGAGGTTACTCCAGATAAAATAGCAGTGGGGAAGCGGGTCGGAAGAAATTCTGTCGCTTCAAAGTCGATCGCGAGAGGAAACTTTTAATTCGCTAATTGACCGGGCCAATTAGACTCTCGGGTCGATATTAATTTAATAGGGGACGCGAAAGTTGTTCTTCTGCGGATGCTGCGTGGATGGACGGCGCGCAGGCTCGCGCGGAATTCAGGCATAAGAAGCAGAAGAGGCCGACTGTCGGCCGCGGTATGCCTGGAACGAGCACTGGTTGCCGTAGTTTACCGTTATATCTCCGTGAGAGTCTTCGCCTCGCGGAAAGTTGCCTTTGGTGCGCGCCACTTTGATTCCTTTTTGCAATCGGGCCAGTCGATTATCACAATTCTCTCGCATGTCGAGGGGGAAGCTCCTGCTGCGCGAGGAAAATCACTAAATCACAGTCCTCCTCTCTCGGCAGGCTTCGCAGCGGCATGGCAAAACTGCGCTAAACTCTGCCGCACGCTATGAAATTTCGAAATCCCTCTGGTCCGTGCGCGAGAATTTTGCGGAGGTCGCTGAAGGAAACAGCGACTGGTACCACCTATATCTCGACTTCGTCCAGGACCCGACATCTGTCGAAGCAACTCTTATGCCTATAAATATTAACGAGGGCTGCATTTCGCTCGGGCGATGGAACATATTTTTTTTGTCAGCGACGCGTACACGACGGAGTCCAGAACCGGGCGTATAAACGATGGAATCGTTTGGTACCTTTTATCAGATTTCCTTCAGTGATACGCCCTCCTCCCCCCTGTTTTTCGCCGTCTCCGCGGATCTGACGCGATTCATGAATATTCTAGCGTCGATTACCGCCGGAGCAGCGTTGCGGCTCCGCTCTAGCATTGTCGTTTACCGGGGTGGGGCAGTATAGTGATGTCCCCAGCCGTTTCCCCGTGTGTCGTACTTTGCCGCGGTGCCTCGAAAGCTTTCGCGGGGAAATGTAAAACGTGACTGGCTGCCCGATGAGAGCAACAAGATTGCGCCGCGTCGAAAGGCGGAGATAATGAAAACCCAGGAGAGACGAGCGCCACGCCGCGCCGCGCCGCGCCGCGAATCGCCGCGTGTCAACCACGTTTGCCGAGTCGAATTCGTTTGCATGCCGTTGACGCGCATTCATATTTAATGCCGCATTAACGGTTCGACAAATGGAATTGATGTGGTCGAATTGGAGTTGGACACGTTGGCAGGAGAAGGCTGTAAATTTCGCTAGGCTTAGTTCGGTTTATTCCAATTCAGTCTGGTTTGATTTAGTAAAGTTTGATTCGGATCGCTTTAATTCGGCTCAATTTGGCGCTCCGTCACTCAACCAAGTCGACGATCAAAGACACGCATATATAACCCTGAAAAATACAGTTTGCCTCGACAAGACACTTCCTCGCGCCGCGATAAAGCGCGCTTCATGCGTGCCAAGCGTTTCGATCCGACTCCATCGCGGGCTTTCGCGCACTGATAGCGCTTAATCCGCTCGGAGCCAGATTTAATTGGTCGCGTTCGCGTGCCGAATTCCAGTACTCAAAACTTCCTCGCGGCAACACGAAACTCCACTTTTTAGTAAGATGGATCGGTACTCGCTACACAGTGACAGAGACAAGAATCTCGGCCATCAGAACTTTCATAACACGTAGGTACCTTTGAATTCGAATCAACGAACTCTTTCGAACCAGAGCATTTTTCGAATAAATTGTATTCGTAAAAAATATTCGTTACTCTCAAATAACTTCAGTTCATTCTCAATTCTTAGCGAAATTATTCGGATAATGCCTAACCACTCACTTGAAGTACCTACCACCGACGAGAGGAACCACTGCCGACATATTTAAAATCTAAACGCAACCGCGACAATTTTATCGATCGGAAGAACGAAGTGGATTTGCGAAAATTGGTGTCCCATCGTCCAACTAATCACTGTCTCGATTTCACAGTCGAAAACCGTGCCCTCCGAGCAATTAGGTGCAATCGTACGACACGGACCGGGGCCGGAGGGTGTGCGTGGAACGCCCAAGGAGTGCACACAGGCGCGCTGCTCCGTATGACGTAAACGTTATACGAGCGACTCCCGTATAAACTGCGCCCGCAGACTTAGCGGTGTAGTTGTCACGGTATATACTGCACCGCGCGATATAGTTACCCGCGTAGTTACAACCGGGGATTATCATTGCCCCTGCGCGTAATTGCTTCTCGGCCGTGTACGGTTGCACGCACCACGGATACGCCGTGCGTCTGCCAGCGGGCACACGTGCGCAGACGGCGCACGTACACTCTGGATCATGTGGCACATTATATGTTCAGTGTGTACACACGTTGTCAAAGATACGGTGCCGTTATGTCGCTGCAACGGTGACGATATTTCGCGGTTCCAACCTGCTGTTCCTCGAGTCGACTTCGAGTAAGGCTTTATCTATTTAGCAGACTCTACTTTAGACGCGGGGATGCATAGTTGTCTGGATACCTACTTTTAGCGGCTAAAATTCTGATCTTTCTGAAACTTGGTGATCAAGGGTTTTCGAGGTCGCTGATAACGAATCTAACACCAAATGTAAACACCTTTGTATCGGCTTTTTCCAATGCAAATTCATTTTCTATTAAATAATTTGACTATTTATCGTAAGTTATTAATAAAAGACACTAGTATTATTAACAAAAACTTTGTTGTGGCTAAAATTGAATATCAATTTTTTCCGCACAAATTATTGTTTTATCACAGAATTCAGTTAAATGCTTATATTTTTGTAAAGGGCACACCTGTACTGGAGAAGAAAAGAGGAAAAAGAATCAGTTCTTTCAAACAAAAAATTGCATTGTAAAGTTGAAGCTGAGAAAATTGAATTTTGGCCACCCTCCAGACCACTGTGGGATGTTAGGAAGTAGGGCGAAGCAGGTATACGTACATAGGAATCGGTAGTCGAGGGGGAACACGTCACACACGTTTTTGCAGGTCTTGTTCCTAAAACTTTGGCGCGGTAGCATAATTGGCAATGAATACGACCCAAGGCAACGATAACTGGTGACCATAAACAGACCGTAAATGACTCAGAAAGTACGAGGATAACGGAGTCGTGTTACTCACGTTAGCGAGATTACTACGTACCGAACCGAAGCGACCGTAGTAAACGAAGTCGCAGGGTTATCGGCGTTTACTAAGTATGCCAACGTCACGCGCCGTGCAGAAACGTTTACGAACGTCTGCATTTGTTTCTGTTCATCCTGCCACGCTACCTCGGAGCACTTGCCGCGTTAGAGACACTCGAAATGTTCGATCCGAGTTCCAGCAAGGTGCACGCCAGCTGCCTTTCTCTTTCGCGCGGATGTTGCGTGACGCGCGATGGGGGATCGTTGATTTTCGTTCCGTTGGAAATTAACGTCACCTCCGTTATCCGTGACATCAGCCGCGCGTGGACGATTTAACGTCGCCATAAGGCCCGGACGGCGTCCCTCGCGTGAATGGTTCCATGCGCAATCGGCCGTGTACACGATTCGTACGTACGGCTTGTACGCGCGTTCTACACACCTACGTGAAAGATACGACGTCGTTATTTAGCAGGCTGCAGGGGCGCGTGAGCTAACGATCCTCTCTCCTTATTCGTTACGGCGAACGTTCCTTAGGTCGATTCCAATCCTCGAATGAATAGTTCTTCTGTGTCGAATGGCAGAGGATTTTATTTTCGAGATCCTCCTTTCATGCAACCTATGTGGAACGAGCCCTGGAGTACTTGGACCCTTCAGGATTGATACGAGCAGACGCCGCAGCGATAATCGTGGCACAATTCGAGGATCTCGCCTGCTGTTACGCCGGCCGTCGAGAGCCAGCTCTATTTCTCTCATCCGCGGATAATTTTCCGTCGAGAGCTCGTTGCATATTTCATTTGCGACGGGCGGGGGCCTTCAGTGATGCAAATCGGCGGCTACAGCCGCGATCCTCCTCTTCCCAGGCGACTTTCCGCGTTTCTGGCTCGCTTGTTTTATAAACGAAACTCGAACGTTTCTCGATGGACGTATCGATTCGGTTCAATTTCGAAGAACGTCGCTTTTGTCAGCAGCTAAAAGATCGGAGCGTAGGTAAGTTCCCGATTCAAAGGAGAACAGAAATCGTCGTTTATATTTTGGAAATTATTAACGGCAGATGGTTTGGGAGAATTCTACTTAGTATGTATTTTATAGACATTATCTGCTACATTTAACGCAGGAATAACTTTCTCTCCCAGCGTGAAGTAGCTTAGAATAGCACAATCCCACTGGAAATTCTAACTTCTTTGTAAATGAATAGTTTTGTACACAAGCGAAACTCGCGAACGGTCCACTCGAAATTCCACTGTTTTTCATTCAGAAGTCAGTCTGTTACTTATCTTCCAACTAATAAATCCCACGTAAAGAGATTCTTCATTAAAAATTCCGCGTGTCGTTATCAAACATGCGCCAAATTAATTTAGCTCGTTTATGGGGCACATAGCGCCTGTTGAGCAGGGAATATTATTACAGTTCTTCTTCATCGAGTGCACATTGTTTCCCATATTTTCCCCCGCCTTCAGTAAATGATAAGCATAAATACGAAAATGTAGGAAGATGATGCGATTCTAATGAGTGAGAATAAAGGATATTCCTTGGTTGATTGGCAATGTATTAATAAGGACTCGAAATTACGGATGTGTATACTGGGCGAAACGAGGCCACATGTTCACGGGAAGCTAGGAAAGGGGCTCGCCCCCGCAACCGATCAATTATCGTCGAGGCTGGGTCGTTTATTTGCCTGCGGCGAAGGTAACCGCTCGGCGGATTTTCATCGTGGCTGAACCGCCGCTCGTCTTCGATCCAGTTTTACGGCGCGTTTTTTGCTCGCTGGTAACCCGACCGCGGCGCACCGAACACACTCGCGTGCAATTTTCCCGTTCTATTTAAGTGCATCGTCGCGTTTGCGCCTCGCGCGAGCGCGCCTCCGCCGTATAGGCCGTTTCACTTAACGGTACCTAGAGCAATGCAAGAAACGGGAGCTTAAAGCTGTTCGTTGTTAAACATTCATTCAAAGATCCATTGTCCTCGATTCCTCCAGGAAGCTAAAAGATCAAAAGAACAATTTTACCTTTGCTTAATAATTGAATACTACAAACACAACCTTCGCATACATTAATGACCTGTGTTTCCCTAAGAAATGTTTTGTCAATTGTAAAAATGGATTTCCTATGAAGATCCATCGTTTAATTAGAAACACCAGAACACGCTTCCTGCGTCGTTTCGCACGACATGGAAATATGCCAGCGTGACATGGCGCTTTATGCAAATGCAGGACGCGATATGCGGCTCTCTGTATCATTGGATCTTGTCCGTTATCCTCAGTTTTACCAGAGGACGTTTCCTACACGGGCCTAATCTCTTCCTACACGGGATCCCGTGTACCGCCGTGCGCGGTATAACTCTCCTCGTACAGGCGCGCGACTCGAAGCAACCTGTACGCGTTCGCCCGTGCGCGCTCTGCTCGCGAATCCGCCCGTGCGCTTGGCGCGTACATCATCGAGGCATGCACGCGTCGCACGGTCTGCGCGCACCTTCTATTTATGAGCGCATCTATGCTAACGAAGCCAAGGGGTTGCTGCGGAACGCGGCGACACTCCGCGCTCCCATTGCCGTGCCGATCGTGCAAAGTCTTGTTCCCTGGAGGTATATGTATACCCTTTCATGGGCTGTTTGTTGCTCGAGGCATTTGACTTGGAGAAAAGAAGCCTGCGAATGACTGTAATCACTCCATAGCACGCAACAGAAGTTTGGTACATGAAAGGAAGAACGTGGCTTTGTAAAAGATTTTGTACGGTATACGAGAGACCTGAAGGAAAAAAATAAGGCACCTGATGTAAAAATAGGTTATCCGAAACATCACAAATTTTAAGTTTCAATCAAATTCAAATAAAAATGTTCCATCTATGTTTGTTTAAAGATCTGTGTATTTTTTAGGCTACGTCTGTGTTAATTTTTAATCTATGTATATTGTATTGTATTCTTTTTTATTGCATATTTGGCACACGTGTCAACATGCACCAAGGGCAAATTTGGGTAAATTGACACACTTTCTTTGACAAACATTTTTTCATTTATTTTGTATGTATTTTCTCAAGTTTCCACTTACAATATATTAAAGAGGCAAGACCAAAGTATATTTTAGTCTGTTTGGTATTAAGTAATTAATTCGATAGAAATAAGAAAAATTGAAAACTGAAAAAAGTATCAACTTGCCCCGGTCTCCTCTACAGTGAATAGCCTTCGCGATACTCGCGAATGTCTGCAAAGACAGATATGGTAAAGGAAATCTGGTCACTTAAGGTTCCCGAGTGGTTATTCCCTGCCATTCCGTCCATCACCAATTTCCTCCACCTTCGCGGTTTTTCTGTTCCTGCGCTTCCTTTCTTCCGCATTGTAAAGGTAATTATCCTCCCTTCAACTCAGTTATGAGTCAAAACCGCGGTAAAAGCATCGACGAGTTAACAGTGAGTCAGAGCTGTTATTAGGTGGTAAACAGATGAGCTGGCGAGCGTAGGCTGACCTGGCGTAAAGCTGGGTGTCGTGCCTGACCTGGTTCAAAGTGGCGGAAGTGACCTGGCGCGGACAGAGTCTTTTGTCCGACTATAGCCTCTATAAAGAAGGCCTTGGGTCGGGGCAGGTCTTCCCCAATTAACAATTCCTTTTCCTTCTTACATTAGGTATAGGTATACCCCATTCGCAGGAAATCGTGCAGCAAAAAAGAGGGATCCCCTGGACTCTAATTTGCACACACAATTTACGGAGGATTTTATTAAGTCCCGTATCAGATTCCTTCCCTTTCATTCTTCACCGAGAACAGTGTTTTTCCACGCCACGGCCGAAGCGTTCTTCGATACCGAAAACGGATGAATCGCGGCGCGATAGGGGCTCCATGGTGGCGGATAGGGGGTTGAATGGACCGCGTGGGGAAGGGGTTGCGGCGTGAACGACAGAAATTGAAACGTGGCGCGGAAATTGAACGGCACGGGGAAACCTTTCTCGCCGCCGTATTCGTTTTCGCGCTCGCGGAAATGAGAACGTTGCTCGTAAACGCGAATCCTTGCAAATCCGCTGGGTGACTTTTTCCTCGCGATGCTACGCAAGGCGAGCCGCGGTGCGTGTTTTTTTTTTTAATGTCGACGAAACTTTTGTCCCGCTCTGTCAGCTGGCCCCGTCACAGCCGGAACATACCGCAACTCGACACCTCGATATCCCGGGACAACGAGTCGAGCGTACCTACACGTCGAGTCGAGACGCGACAGCTCGATCGAGTCGTCCCGTTTCTCCGAGTCACGCACTCTTGCTCGTATAAATTCAACCTTGCTCGTTGGCGAATGATCGATAGCATCGCGGAGCATTCCCCTGGCGTCGCGATCTTCCCCCGGTGGGATCCTGCGTTAATGGTTAACCGTTTCATCGCGAAGGCTGCGCGGACGTGTTCCGAGAATGTGACGATTGTGCGCGTAGAGCGCGCAAGGACGACGAGGACTATGAAAACGCACTAAAACGTTGTTAAGGGTGTCGTAAGTTTACGGTTTTAGCGGTCGCATTACCCATCTGTTGCAAATCCCATGAAATATCCCACGTTCAGGGAACCTCGCTAATTACTTGCAAGGATGCAGATAAATTTATCCCGAAGGCAATCTTGAGACTTTGAAACCTACGGGCAATGGGGAAGAATTTTAATAGGTAGCGCGTCAAGGTACCTACGTTTTCTTATACGCGTCTGGACGCAGCGTCAAGATATTAAAAGTCGATTTTCTCGAGAATGAAGCGCGATACCAAAAAAAGTTACCGACTTCGAATTTCTTGACCTTGCGTCCAGTCGCGTATAGGAAAACCTACCTTTAGGCAGCTTCCTCCAGTCCCTTCGTTTAACCTTCATCCTTATACCAATTTGACGCAAACACAAATATACACAGTACGCGTTGCGATAAACGTGAAAAAGCAGTATGCCCGGCACATCGCTATATTGTTATTGAACGATGT
This sequence comes from Andrena haemorrhoa, assembly GCA_910592295.1. Classification (NCBI taxonomy): domain Eukaryota; kingdom Metazoa; phylum Arthropoda; class Insecta; order Hymenoptera; family Andrenidae; genus Andrena; species Andrena haemorrhoa. Next base: position 12,549,829 of record OU342943.1, read on the forward strand.
GAGCAATCTTGTGCTTGAATATATTGAAATTTAATTTTTTATTTTAAATAAAAGAATTTGCAAAGTTAACTATTTACCTTTTCATTTATATTGATTTTCTACCATTTTATTAATTTGGCACCAAGGGACAAATTGAGTTGAGAAAGTGAGGGGCGGATGATGGTTAACTTTCTTCCGTAACCAATGGCTAACCCCCTTTATACGCCAAAAGCAGAAGATTCCCCTCAAGCGTTCGTGCCTAAACCAGAAGCAGCTACCGCATCAGAACCCTATCACACACCCCGAAGCCGCCGTTCGATTCACGCAAATGCACCTCGATCGGTGGATAAGGATCAGGGAGCAGGTGCTACCCGTGCGCGCGGTCGACCTTCGACATCCCGATCGAACAGGTTGCGCCGCGACCACGCGACTCGATCTCAAGGGAAATGGCGAGAGCCGGTGAAAGGAGAGGCTGAGCAGGGCTGTGCACGATCGACGAAATCGAGCGCGAAACGGCGCGGCGGACGTTAATGAAGAGAAGGTGAATCGCGGGGAATGTGTTGCAAGTGGCAAACTGTTGCGGCGTAGCCGTCGAGGACGAAGAAGGGACGACACGAGGAGGAACGTGCAGCCTCGTCCTTGGCGGTGTAACGACGAGCATTATATTCAAACGAGCTCTTCCTCACCGGTTAACTCGCCCCGCTTAGCCGCGCGCGGCGGCCAGCGAGCCGCGCCGCGGAAAGGGAGAGCGAAACGGAATCGGATGGGGAGCGAAGTAGACGGGAAAGCCCGAAGAGAACGAGGCGTTCGGGGAACAGGGAGGAGACGCGGGGATAGAGAATCTGTGAGAACCAGAGGATAATACGGGAACCCTGGCTCCTAACTTCCCGGGCAACGCTGCAGCGCTTAATTGGTTTCTACTCTCGAGGATCGCCAGTCGAACGCGCTTCCTACCCAGAAACACCTCGATAGGAATCTGCTAGGGCGCGGCACGGAAGCTTCCCAGTTACCGATCCTTGTTCCGTGACCTTTCACACCGGCGGCTAGGCGCGGGCTGTTTGCGAATCTTCTTTCAAAAGCGCCCTCTTCATGGACTTTCATGGTGGAGTGTATTGATGATAAGCGTTTAAACACGAATGTAGAAAGAATCTTAAGCTTGTATCAAAATCCGGAGGGGTCATTTTGAGTCGGGGGGAAATGTCTGAATTTCTCGTTCACGAGTGTCGTTTGGAGAGAGTCATTTCCATCAAACATCATCGATTTCACACTTATAGGAGAATTACAGGCACTGGGGGGCGTTATTGGGTTATTCGAAAGAGTGTCGATTAGACGACTCGGGAGTCAAACGTCAAACCTTTTGCCCTTAGCGATAATGTCATCGCTGTGCCGCTCTTCGACAGTGAAAATTTCGTTTTTCTTTATTTACTTCCTTTAACTACATTATTAAGTAAGTTTGCAAAGTATGCATTACTTCTGTACCTTGAAAGACACTAAAGGACATACTTGGTATTAATGTATCACTTGAATGTGTTGTAAAGATATTCCAAGAAAAAGGCTACACCATTCTTTTTTGACCCACTGTAGATAGTTCTGCGCTCACAAGGGAAGTTGACCAATCCGGAAATTCAGAAAATCATTGAACTTTGTGTGCAAGTAGAGTAATTCATCCGTAACACAAAACTATTTTTTGTTGGTATCATAGTGCTGTTTTAGGGGGTGAAGCCACACCTTGAAGAAAAAAATTCAGAGTTTCCTTTATCGTGGAATATCTCGAGAACAGTGAGAAATATCGAAAAGAAATTTAAACAAAAGTTGCACCTGCTTTTTTATACCTATAAAATAGCGTAAAAATAATTATCGAATTAAAGATTGGTGGCAGGGGTAACTTGAGAAGTAGGAATTTTTCGTTAATTATTCCAGTCCCACTAAAGAAAATACCAAGGCGACCGCGCAGTGCCTCAATACCGATTACAGACCGCCTACGCTTTTGAGCTCGACAAGTTTGAAAGAAACGACTGTGTCAAGGTGGAATCAGACGGAGCGGTGGATCGGTCATGGCTCGGCTCGCCCAGGATCGCCAAGCCGACTTGCCGAGCTAGACGAGCCGAGCCGCTCGCCAAGCCACGCGCCGTCTGATCGGTCATGGCTCGGCTCGCCCAGGATCGCCAAGCCGACTTGCCGAGCTAGACGAGCCGAGCCACGCGCCGTCTGATCGGTCATGGCTCGGCTCGCCCAGGATCGCCAAGCCAACTTGCCGAGCTAAACCGCCAAGCCACGCGCCGTCTGATCGGTCATGGCTCGGCTCGCCCAGGATCGCCAAGCCGACTTGCCGAGCTAGACGAGCCGAGCCACGCGCCGTCTGATCGGTCATGGCTCGGCTCGCCCAGGATCGCCAAGCCAACTTGCCGAGCTAAACCGCCAAGCCACGCGCCGTCTGATCGGTCATGGCTCGGCTCGCCCAGGATCGCCAAGCCGACTTGCCGAGCTAGACGAGCCGAGCCACGCGCCGTCTGATCGGTCATGGCTCGGCTCGCCCAGGATCGCCAAGCTGCCTTGCCGAGGTAGACGAGCCGAGCCACGCGCCGTCTGATCGCTCATGGCTCGCCAAGCCACGCGCCGTCTGATCGGTCATGGATCGCCGAGTCGGGCTCGCCAAGCGACTTGCCGAGCCGAGCAAGATCGCCGATCCACGCTCCGTCTGATTCCACCTTCAGGTTTCTTTCAACCTCTACGAAGAACAGCGCGACAGCGGAAAGCCAAGGTCTTCTCCCTGGCACGAATTACAAGAAGAATGAAACGAATCGCGACTCTCTGTCTGTCGCAGCTGCAGCCGCCGTAATCGCCGGTGCATCGGCTTTCGTGCGTTGCACCTGCGTGCTGCACTAGACCAGCGTGCAGCTCCTTAGTGGGTCGCCGGTCTACGATCGATATATTCACCTTGTTCAGACGCTCAATTCGCCCCAGTGACCTAGCCGCGTCGTTTGCCAAGTAGGAGGATGCACTTTCTCTGGAAAGCCAGCGCGCCGTCGTTCCTCGGCTCGCCGTCGGCCAAATCGATCCGAAACACCGCCCTCAAAATATCAGCGCGGCCGTCGCGACAGAATTCCACGCGCGGTCGTTTCGCCCCTATCGAGCGCCAGCTCGGAAAGAAGCCGTCGGTTTTATTGACCCAGTGACCCGTATCCGCAACTATCGCGGCCGCGATATCGTGGCGACCTGTGCCCTCGGCCTGCCTCCCAGCTGTCGAACTGGCGAACGTTGGCTTCTTAACGGTACACCAACAAACAAGCCAGCGTGTCGTAAAGCACCGCGGTGCAAGCCACAGTTTACCACCGTTCGACGATGTAACGCGGCGCGTTACGACCCCGACTATTTGTCCCGCGTTATTCCTAAGCACCGGCAACAAATTAGCAAAGAAGCGGCAGCCGTTCCGTTCCTCCCCGCGGGAGGGAGCGCAAACGGAACGATAGAAACAGGCCGGTGTACCATTGATCCTCGGGATCGATGCACCGCCGCGCGGTTGGCAAATTTACTCGATCCCCAGGCGCGCTTAAAACGCGCCCGTGGCCCGGGCTGGTTCTCTTATTAGCCGCAATTACGCCGTATCCGCAAACAGAGGAGTACGTGCCGCGTTTACAACGGAGCAGTCGCCCGTTAAAGCTCGCTCGACCGGCCGATTCGCTCGCTCCTCGTTCTTGGGAACGAGATAGCGACGGACGAGGTGGATCCGTCGTGTCACGGCCGCTGGTAATCGACCCGTAAACCGGTACCAAATTACAATGTAACTGTGCTCTGGGCGCGGCGTCTCGCGGTTTACCGCAACCACATACCGAAACCGTCCCGGAAACGAGGCTGCTCGCGCGCGGCAACCGCGCGGACACGCGTTTCTGAGCTGCTCGGTCCCGTGCCCCGAGCAGCGATCTTGACGATGACGAGGCTCGATCGGAGGTTGGGTCGTTCGCGACGATGATTCCAGGGGACGGCTCGTTAACCGCTTTGACAACGCACGGGCTGCGGTTAAGAATGCGACGCTCGGAAGAGGATCACCCCCGCGCGCAGCCAGATCGCCCTCTTCCGCATTGCGCAGCCTGGACACTCGGGACGAACCTCCGTTGCGGTTCACGCGCCCCGCTCGTTCCGCTGTACGTGTGCCTTATTGTCTGGATACTGGTATCGTAGTACTTTGCTCGAAGGGGGACTTTCAGTTCGGAGAAAGAAGCGAGGTGGTGCTTGATACACATTCGAGTGGTGTGTGCAGGGATAAGCATCTTGCGATCCAAGGTTCCCTTTATAAAACATGGGTATCTGGAATTCGGGAACTTAGGAGGCGATGCTTTCAAATCCAGGGTGCGTAGAAAATGTGTAGGCGAGAGAAGTATGGGCGAAGTAATTGTGTGAAGCCTGCGATGGTGCAGGGTCCGAATTTTGTGCCACATGTTTGCTTTCCTTGTTATTGGCACCAATAAACTGTAGACGCTGTCCAGATGGGCGTTTAAAGGGAAAAAGAAAAAGTTAGAAACAAGCCAGGCGTGTTTACCAACGAAGAGAACCCTTATGACTCTTGTGTGCCCTTGCTGCGTCATAAATCTTGCACACAAGAGCCCCCGAACCTCCTTTCCGAGCCTCCTACCATTCACGACTCCTCCCTCCCGTTTCTCAACTACCTACCCCACGCTTTTACGTATTTTGAATTTCGAGGCACCAAGTTGCCCTTGAGGTCACGGCGCAGTCAGCAGTATTTCGACCGCGATACCGTCAACAACTGCCTTGAGAAACGATTCATATTTGGACAGAGAAATTGTGAAGTGAACACTGTATTTGTACAAACTATTTCTAAATCTACATTCCATACTGTGTTAGAACACATCGTTAATGTATGTGAACGTGTGTTTGTTCGTATTTACCGTGCGTGAGTGCAAGTGTTTACACGACGTGAGACTTTTAAACTTGAGCCGCTATATCTTGAGAACGAAATCTCAGGATTGCAGAATAAACAACTGGAGATAATTACAGGTACATGGATTTTTTATTCCTTCTGCTAGAAAATTTTGAACGATTTGGTTAGGAGTGATTCCACGTGATTAAAAAATTATAGATTAAAAGATTACAGATCTCCCGAGTAATACCGAAGGCAGTGAGAGCTTTCGCTTCTTTTCCAACCCTTTCACTTTTGCTCGCGAGACCTATATTTCGTTTGGAACTGTTGGAGTGCGCGTCCTCGGCGCGTCACTCCCGATTTTACTGGAGGAAAGTGTCCGAGTGAAAGAACCGCGGCCGTATTTTTGCAAATTGTGTTGGATCACGATGATAAACTGCGGGGCAACACGATGGCGCATAGAGGAAGCGATCCATTTTTCAAAGGGAAAAAGTGTATCGGAAACACGCGCCGTTAACGTGCAATCGATGACATCGTCGTAACTTTATTTTTCCACTTAGCGTGTCGTGCATCACTGTCCTTGGGGTAATATATTCCGCCGAGTTCTCGGTGACGGTTTCTTCGACCATGCACCCGGTTCATCCTTCTTTCTTGAGCCTTGCTGGTCTCCGAATACCTAGCAGGTGCCCAGAATAATCGCGGGAAACGAATGTTACAGTATTCGTTTCACTGCTAATTAGAAAATCGCACGAAGCTCCGCACAAAAAATATGCAGTGGGGAAATGTCAACAGTTTTAATAGTAGTAATTTAATATTGAAGATGCAGGTCCGCCGATTGAATATTAACGAGATCGTGGCACTTCTTGATTCCCGGCAAAAAGAAATAAACACGGGGGGCGAGATCATAGGTGCCGTTCTCGTAAGCTTACAAGTATCATACGTAAACACTCTGTCTATACAGAATGCATTATTATTCAAAATACTCAAAGTATTCCGATTGGGTTCGTGTTTGGGCTCATTTTTATCAGGAAGCTCTCAGCAATCGATCGCAACCCTTCTTACTGCGCGAGGTTCAGAATTATAGAAATTTCAATTTTTGTCAGCCGAGAACATGCGAGTCGTGCTCAACGCTGGTCTGGGCTAAAGTAACGATTCATTCCGTATTACCGAGCCCCTTTCTTTCCATATTAACGGGACATTGCCTTGTTCACCAAAGAGTGCTTCCGCAATTTGCCTATAATGGGAATCTGAGCTACGGAGCGCAGTGAACGGCAAAGAGGAGACTTTAATTCACGCAGGCGGCACGGGGGACGGCGGGCAAGTTTGATTGGGAGCAACGGCGAGAGTTAACATGACATCGATCGCAGGTTACCCTCGGTCGTTCCGGTTCCTCCGACCCCTTGTCCCCCCGCGCTATAAACGGAGTCAACCGTTCCAGCCCCGCAGAGAGAGGTTCTACCGGTTTACCTGCATTATTGAATACTCTTTACCGCAGTTATCCACGGATAATTTGTGCCTCGCAAGATTGGACCGTGAATATTGAAGCGCCATTTATCGTGGATTTCTCGTTTTACGCCGAGCATGTTGCCGCTGATAACGTTTCGACAACGAGTTTAAATCCATCGAGCCCGCTCGCCGGCGAGGACCCTGAGAACAGCTGTTCGCATCCTTGGGACACGGGCAGGTCCCGGGCGAGCGAGAACGTCCCCGAGGGATAGACGGGCAGATATTCGTGATCGTGAAAAATGGCCACTTACCGCGAGGTAAAGTGGCGAATCGTGTAAGTCATTGCGGTGTCACTTAACATAGTTCTCAATTTCCTGCAAAAGGACGATCGATCGCGACGGATTCAGTCGCGGCAGTTCTTTTCTTGGCTAGAGTATTTTCGGATGGCTGCCCTTCCGAACGTGGCTGTTAGAAACTTCCGCTGTTAACCCTTTAAATCTCGAGGATTTCGTGGAATCCTGATCGGGAGATCGAAACGGGGACTCGCGGTTTGGAGAGGTGCATTTGAAACGCAAGTAAAACGGAGGGCTCGGCCGTCAGCCTTCGAAGAAGTAAAAGAAAGTCGCTCGGCCGGTTCAAGGCGATGTTCTTAGGTTTACTGTTGCAATCTGAATTACGTATGGGGGCAATTTCACGACCGATCTTTGTCGTCGCGGATCGATCGTGGCGTAAATCAGTTTTATGCGGGCAATTTACATGCAATTGAGGTCGGAGTCGCGTCGGATCGGTTTTATAACGCTCTCGTACGCGCGGTTTCGTTGCACAATTATAGGGAGGCGAATAGAGCGAAATTATAGGGATCTGTGAAGGCGCGGATGAAATGAGGGATTTAAGAAATTGCTGTTTCCATCGTACACCGCTTCGGGCCACCCACTTCAAACTTTGTATCGAGGGGGAAATCGTTTTTCAAGCCGATCGTGTAACATAGTCTCCTCCTTGCCCCGATTTGCATTCGCTTCGTCGCATAGCCGTTTATTATCGTCGTTACTCTTAACGAGTTACTTACTGCAATCAGCCATTTTTCCCGGCCCGACCGCGTTTCTGCTTTATAAATTTAATCTAGATGAAATCTCGACATCTATCGGATCGTGTAATCAGGGATAATGAGCCATTGGGGACGCTTAAACATGCTTGGCTCTCATTTTCCCGAATTTCACTTAGGTACGTGTTGTAAATTGAGATGATAGAGATAACTACCAATTAACTCTAATTCAGGATTCATCCTACTTCTGCTTACATAAATAGTTTGAAAAACTCTTTGAAAAGGAAAAATAACACTTTGATGATATCGTGTAAAATTGTCATCATCCAAGTATTTGGTCATTCGAAACCTATCAATTACTCTGGAAAATCACTTCATCCATCGCCAGAAAGAATGGCCGTGGCTCTATTAGGACGCGGACCGCGTTTTTCACGAGGTGGCTACGGGGAAACTGTTCCCGTTTATTAATTTATCGTGTAAGGCTGCACCTTCGCCCGGGAACCGCAATTCGGTTTTGGACGAAAGTCAATTAAGAGGACGGGGGCCACTCGCGACCAGGAACCGCCAGCAATATGACCGAACCGGCCTGGAAATTCAACTTGGCCCACGTTTCGCCGTGATATCGACGCTCCCATCGATCCTCCGGTCGGTCACCTCGCTAACGGAATTAATTTTTTTCCTCTCGCGTCCCCTCTAATCTGCGCCCGCGAATAATTCACAGCGAAAATTCGCGCAGCGGGCAGGCCGACGCGAAATCTATAGGGAGTATTTGTTGAATTTACGTTTAACGTTTCACAATTTTCCGCCCCATCGCCGAATATCCGCGAGGATCCGATTGTATGGCGAGCAGAATTGAATAACGGCGCTTCCGATACGAGCCTCACGAAATTTGGTACTCGATAAAGTCCATATAAAGAGTGCTCCGAATTTTATATGAAAAATAGTCGTCGCAAGGCTTCGCTTTTTCGAGGAAAGTAGATCTGCATATTTGTCGATCGCACGTGGGCCTGATTGCCTTCCTACGTAACCGATTAGGTATATTATAAATTATTTATATTTTGAAGAGTTCGAGGGATTCAAAGAACTACATATTGTGAAAAAAATCATCACTGTTAATCCTTTGTTTACATACACTAATTAGATCCAGATTCCCGCATCCAATCCCACAACTTATTTTCTCATGTACAATAATTGTCTTCGAGCTGATATTTATTATATGCATCACAGTAGCCAAAGGCGCACGCGATACCGGATGGCGAACGTTTAATTGAAAGTGCAACATTTTTAATTTGTCGTATACTCGGCTCGTTATCAGGCGAGATGGGATGGGCGGTTTAATTCGCTGACAATAGTAAGGGCGCGCGCATCGGACGATACTCGCGTGACGTTGCGGCTAATTAAAAGCGCTTTAATTAACAACTGGCGGCGATCGAAGGGCAAACTGCCTCCTGGAGACGAGCCAATTCATCGGGAATTCCATATTCATCGCGCGCTCCATTAAGCCACTACTCGTGCCACCAGCTACGGCCAATTCCAGCCGCAAACTTTGAAAAGCTGACGCTCCTCGCCCGGACCGTCCCCATTTATTTCAATGCCGGCCGAGATTATCGATGTCCGATTTCCAACGGCCGACCCTCCCGTTTGCCATTAATATTTACAGACGCGATATCCACAGCTGACACCCACTCGGCGTCTCGCTCCGGGAAACAGCCAGTCGTTTAGTGGTTTCCGAGGCAACCCTCGATCCTCATTTCGTATCGTTATCCCGTGAAGAGGGCTGATAAGATTAAAACGCCCAAACTCTTACGTTTGCGCAGCGAATACGTGTGTATCCAGCAACGCCATACAAATTCAACGTCGCATAAACAATTCGAAGCACATCGATAAACTGGCGCCTATAAAGGGAGCTTGTGCTAGAACAGACGAGAATCAGAATTACTCGAGAGTCGCTAGGTTCGGGATGACGTTTCAAAGAGCAGAGCCGAAAGATCGTCGGAGAGAAGCTTCGTTAAGACAGCGCGACAAGGGGACTATTGTAACCGTATAAATTCGAGAGCGAAACAGAATTTTCATGGGTCCCGCGCTGACGCGATAACACTGAATTTTTTATTTCCCCGAAATTTACGATCGCGTGCCGGTTCACCACCTGTGGAACGCCTCGTGTTTCGAGAGCGCCCGTCTGTTTCCTACCCCCGCGAAAATTTACGCCGCCGCGCCGTTTGTTGGAAATAATTACGCGCCAAGTTTCTCAGCGCGTTTCCCGCGAATCTCGTTAGTCACTGGTCCCCTGTCAGCGCTAAATCACGTCGTCCGGCGGGAACGACTTTTGCTACGACTTCGCGGGCAATCGATGAAGTTCGAGGGATGATGAAGCGGCGAAAAAGTAACGGTCGGGGGCGACGGGGGTGGATTTGAAGAAGGGCGGTTAAAAAGGATCCGAGTAATTGGCGAAGTCATATTTTGCTGGAACGCGTCGGGGGTGGGGGGGGGGGGGGGGGCGGCGCAATGGCTTCGGGGAAACTTGCGCGCAAGTTTTACAGGGGAACTTCCGCTGGAGAACGGCCTTCGACTTTTCGTCAGCCAGGGGGAGATGGAAGGAGGCCGCGGTTCATCCTTTCCGCATCGCGGAACCTGTCGGGTACCCCGTTTGTAGCCCCCGTCGACAGATTCACGTACAACTTTTATTGCCCGGCCGAATTTATGGGGTGTTTGGCTTGGCCCGGAAACTCGCGGGAAGTATAAATTCGTTTCGCGCGGCAGAGATTTCGGTCTGGAGTTTTATGCTCGGGGAATTTATTCGGCCGACTCTGACGAAGCTTTTGGGACAGCGGATTAATCGATTGGTCGCCAATGGTTGTCACGTTCTCGCTGCGGCGAAGTAGTTTGCTTCAGAACCTAATTACGAGACGCGATTTAGCGCGGTAGGGTAAACGCACCAATAAATCAACACTTAAGGGGCCATTCTACGGTCTCGGCGGAGGGTTCGGCCATTTTTCGGTGATGGATTTTATAATGAAATAAACACTTTTCATTTTCGAACTTTTGGGGGTGTATTGTGCCACTCTTAAATTACAAGAGGTGATCTTTGTTGTTTCTGTATTTCATTTGTTTGCATGGATGTTGCGCAGTAAAGTTGGCATCTTCAGAATTTGACGCCTTACTGGCGCGGCGGTTGAAATTTGGGACGACGAACTATCGGAAATAAAAAAACCAAAAATAGTTTTAATTTGCAAGAGTATGGCTATCCCGCTTGCCGCGAATATGTTAACTTTTTTAATATCTTCTCACTTTTTTATATCGATTAAATACAAAAGAAATGCCATTTTCGATACTTTCAACTTTGATCGATTGCCATTTTAGTAATTTTCGTCCAAAATTGTTTTTTCGTCAAATTCTGAATACGCCAACTTTCACTGCGAGATATTTGTGTAGGCGGATGAAATGAACAAACAACAGAGATTTTTTCTTGTATTTCAAGAGTGGTAGAATGTGCCCCCCAAAGTTTAAAAGGGTTAAGTCTTTCATTATAAAGGCCAATACCGAGGGGCGGGCCGAGTTTTCGGCTGAGACTGTGGAATGTCTCCTTAAGGGTAATGAATGAATACCGCTATAAAATTATGTTTGCAGCGCGATTGATTCCACGTGCTGTAAAAATTGTTTGGATATGTATGAAGCAGGAAATTAAAAGAAGTCTCTAATAACTTATTTTACTCGTTTTCATAAAAAATGTTCATTCACTGATATATCCACCCTGGCTATAAGAAAAGATGCACATAGATTCAAGGATCAGTGTGCTAGATTGTAAGCTAGCCGTCTAGAATCACTGTAGTATCCCACCATATAGGGAATTCGAGTCAGCTTCAACCCTTCCATTATTCGGAACGTAAAACCAACCTGTCCTACCGAGCTCGTTCACTTTGACCAGCCCGAAACATCTGAACGTGCATTAAACGTGCTGTGACAGGTAACTGGCGCCCGTAACACACCCAGTCGGTCAGATCTGTATCGTAACTGGCTTGCCTTCTTGTAAAATTAGCATCCAATTACACTCGATCAACGCTATACCGGCGTAGTCAAACATGTCGATAGCTGGATAGGATTAAGCCGCGGTTGAATTCGTTTGAAGTGCAAGGAAATCGCATTACGCAGGTAGATTGTGATAACGACGCTCGGATAATCGTGAATCTCGAGACTCCACGCTCGTCGCCCGCGAGACTCGCGACTATAAATAGGTGAAATTACCTGGAGTATCGCTGGCCGCGGTCGTAGCGGCAATAGTTAGGTGCGATTCCCAGGTTAACTCGATCTGTACGGCTTTCCATCATGGTCGGTGTCCCAGAAACCGACGAGCAAACTGCAAACATTGGCAAGGTTGGCGGACCAATTAGCTTCCCGACCTTCGGCAGCGTCTCGAAACGAACCAGCCGTTTACGAGCGCTTCCTGTTTGCTCCCGCCTGAAATTTACCGAAATTGAGATGGAGGCAACCTCGAGCCGTCGCTTTGAACCGTTCGCTTCGGTACGCTCGCAGCGCTCCGAGTTCTTTGGTCCATTAATCGGCTTCCAACAATTAATAGCGCGCGCACAGCTGCTCCGACGTTACCCAATTTCGTACCGAAACCTGGTGCTCTTTAAATCTCGATGCCTAAACTTTCATCTCTCCTCGTTCCCGCACCGATTCGTGTGTCCTTCTCTGCCCCGCGGCGGGTACAATGAATTTTCTTTCCAGTCGAAAAGACAGAAGCGATCCTCGTATCTGGGGAGCTTTTCCATCTAGAAGGAAATTGTTATCGCGCTGCGGCACCCTATTCTGTCGCGCAACTTCCGTTCGACAGATGTCCCGGCCCTTACAACTTTGGAAATCAGAGGAGACAGATTTCGAGAATGGGACAGATTAATCTAAAAGGAAACCTAAAGAGGGCGCGGGTTTCTTCGAAGATACAGACGTTAGTACATAAACGCTTCGATGGAACGATTTTATCCTCCGGTTCGTTTCGATTCCGAGTCGCTTCCTCCGCGGCACATATCTCTATCCCCCGTTGCAAGCTCGATACAAACCGGATGGCCGACGGGGATCTTTGTTTCGCGCGCGCGCGCGCATAGACTGTGCGACTTAACCGATTAACTTGATGCGCGGCTTCCCGAGGGGTAGAGGGACGCTCGTAAAAGTTTGTCGACGGCTGAGAGTGCGCGCGGGTATTTGCAATATCCCCCGTGTAGGACGTGTCATCCGCGTTGGCGTCAAAGTGGCTTCATCGATCTTACACACAACCTCTTGCCACCTCCTCGAGTCCTGAACGAGCCGTCGCCGGGCTCGTGCAACCCGGCCTCGAACCGCTTATAAAAGCCGTCTGCGCTGCTTCTCTGTTCCTATTTGCCGAGCCGAGTCAGCGATTTATCGGCTAATCTCTCCCATCGAGACCGGACAGGTCGCTTCTTTTCAGCGTCTTCGTGGGGGCCGACGGGGGTGGATCGCGAACCAGGGAGGCTGTCGACGACGAAATTTTCATCGAGATAAACTTTCCACCCCTTCTTAACGGTTTGATCAGACTTGCCACCCTCGTGCACCGATCACAGTTTCTTGTGTATTTCACTACGAGCGATATTAACCATTTTCGACGAATGTGGTATTGGATGCTTTGATACGCTTTCTACGGGACGTTCCTTCAACAATTTTTTTTTATCGATAAAGGGACAAAAGTGCTTTATACGCGGAATTCGAATGCAAAGCAGTAGTTTGAGAGTTAAAATAGGATTCGTCGAGTTACTTCCGCGGTAAATGTGATCTCTCAACTTTTTTTCCCCCATTCCCATGGGTGGACATTTGAAGCTAATTGTCGCCGGGACGCAGTCAATCGGATTTACATGGCGAGCGCGGTATTTACATATTATAATTCGCAGCACACGGAGTAATTTTACACCGGCGTATTGATATCGCTGCGCCGGCGTTAAATTCCATCTGTCTCTGTGTGCCGGAGTAATAATAAGCTGTCAGCGTTACCCGTCCACCTCCGGCGTTAATTAAATACAGTGGTTAACGGTGTTTTACGCGAGCCGTGGAACGTCGCCGAATTAAATTCCGTCGGAAATCGTTAAACGTCGAAGTCATGAAACGTTGCCGTCCAACTTTTCATGAATCACGGATCTGCTCGTGCACGATCGACCCTCTCTGGATCGACTATCGAACAGCGATCCCCTCCCCCTTTTCTCTGTTCCAACACTGCAGTTCGCATGGAAATTCGTGAAAAGTTCCGAGAACGAAAACCGCTGATCGAATTCACCGTGATATTTCATATTTTTTTCCCCACACGCGGAGGGAGGGGTGGTACGTCTGGCAGCGAGAGCGAAAAGCATTATAGGGTGAGAATACGAATCACGGGGCAAGTGGAATCACATGGAAAATCGCCCGTTGACATCGCCATGGAGCAATTCCATTACCGACGGCCCGTCAATTCGGCGCGCCCCCGTCTCTTTCCATCCGCTTCCGGTCCATGCGGAACCAGTCTTTGCGCGCCCCCGTGAATTTTATGAATAGCCAATGAACGACCCCGCTAATCGAAATGTAATCAGTGGCGACCGATGGGACGGGGGAGCGCGGCGAATTTTGGCGTTCCCCCAGGTCAAGTTTCCAGTCTGTCGTTATCTTGCCTTTCGGACATTGGTTTAAACTCTGCTCTGTTAATGACGAAGCCTAAAATTTAGTTCCGACCGAGAGGCCGGAATTTTGGACAGATAATAACTTCCAAGGGTAGGTACATTCCCAATCCGAAAATTCCTAGTTTAATAAAACTTCGTGTGACTGTAGAGTGTAGAGCATATTTCACTATGCAGGGAGCAAATTTTCTTTCTGCCGAAATTCACTCGGAAGAGGTGAAATCTGCCCTTAAAGTTACCGGGTATTTTTTTTTAATTATAGAGAATTGTTCAGTTTCTTATGTTCATCGCATTGCCAAAAGGAAAAAGTTATATTTAAAAAAAAAACGGAAAATTATGGTAACTTTAAGGGATGATTTCACCCCTTCAGATTTCATTCATTCACAGCTTGCATACTCCGATGTGTTCTACATTCCCACCCAGTTCCATTAAAGTCGGAATTTTCCGGTTGGAAATGTTCCCATGTAGGTTAAAGGGTCTTCCTAGTGTGACGGCTGCAATAAACCTAATTTTTCGGGAGTTAAAAAAAAGAAAAGTATTGCCCGCATCATTTTGCGCGTTTGTAGCTTTATTCTACCAGGTTTTAAGAATATAAAAAAAATTGTACCTAAGCAGAAATATCCGTTTAGAGCTTTAGGACTTTTGGTTTTTGACAATCAAATTTAGCATCCGGAAGGGTATTGTTCTATTCACGATACTCCTATTTAGCTCTAAACGGTTATTTCGGCTTAGGTACAATTTTTGTTATATTCTTAAAACGTGGTAGAATAAAGCTACAAACGCGCAAAATGATGCGTGCAATACTTTTCTTTTTTAATTCCCGAAAAATTAGGTTTTTTCAGCCATCACACTAGGAAGATCCCTTTAATTTACAAGTGGATATTGATTAAAAGCAACAGGATGCGATAAAAGTAGAAGACGAATAAGCCGGTGGAGCGTGTAAATATTTATTCCAGAAAGACAAACACAATTCCATTATGAAGTTCTGTTACGGGTAGATATCACGGCACTGTGCCGATCGAAATTATAATTCTACCCGTAATCCGGCTTCCTGGTTCCCGTCTGAAATCCGTTTCGACTTGCTGCGGGGTCGGCGTTAAACTAGGCGAAGCGGCGGGATAAGTCTCTAGTTAATTTTATTCGGGCTATCGGAGGAAAGCGCGAGCAAAATCCGATATTTCGGCATCAGCCGCCGTAACGTTCGAGTTTATACGGTGAACGGAGGGGCTGGCCGTAGAAAGCCTGCGCGGCGGTTGCACCCGGCCAGCTTCGCCGTGCTTGAAATTTATGGATAACCTCGGTCGTCACGATCGCCGAGATGGATATTTTCCAATATTAATAAACGTTCGCCGGTGAAGTGCTCGACATAATATAGCGCTTATTCCCTACATTATTAGTCGCGTGTACACACGCCGCACGTACGTGCATATGCATGTACGTGTGCGAGGCTCGCGTGTGCGTATCGTGTAACTAGCCTGAAAGAGGGAAGCTTCCGGGTTGCCATTATGCATGGCTTCTGGCACGCCTCCTTCGGTAATTTTCGACCAGCTCGTTTCAACCGAGTGAAAAGTTGCCTCGGGAGGGCGACGACGGCGGGAATCTAGATCAATGCCATTAGGTCGACGGGCGGTGAATTAGTCACGATGATTATCGAGTCGGCAAATCTTTGCATTGCTACTCGCAAATTTGCTAGTCATGTTTATTCCATCTTCACTTTTTCATGGAGTGATTGGAACGGGGAGTCGCGGGATTGGTTAATTTCTGGGAAGCAAATTTTAATCTAGAAATGGTTTTATCTCGGAAGGTAGATCAATTTGTAAAATATGCGTTTCGTGGAGATTCTCGAATGATATTAGAATTTCGTAGGGAAAGGTAAAACTTCGGTATCGTGGTAAAACTTTGAGAGTTCTTTCTCGTGAACAATTTTTCAGCGATCACCTGTGTACGGAGGGTAAACTGCACTAATTATTGGCACTCCTGAGTAAAAAGCCAAATATTACAAAGTACGGGCTTAGAAAGTAGATATTTTTTTACAATTTTTTATTCTTCTTTCACTACCAACACGGCAAACCCCAGTAGTTGAACTACACATTTTATATCTGACAACACCGCCAAGTCTTAGTCCCAGCGGTGGGACAAAGGGCTGAGTTTTAAGCGATTTCTTAACATTTTGATAAGGAGTAGGTACTTACTTAGGTATATTTTGTCCTTTATAACTGAGGAATGGATTGAATAACAGATTTACTAAGTATTGCAGATATTTAGTAGTAAATGAAATATTCTGCTCAAACATCGTTTTTAACTATTTTTTTCTATACAACCTAAAATTTTCCGGTGCCAATGATATTCCTTTTATGCCTATATTTATTTTCCATTGAATATTCTTAAAATGAAATACTTAATAGGTACGCAAGATGTTTTATTTTAAAGGAAATCCATAATCATTGATAATAACTAAAAATTAAGAGCATATAAAAACTTCGCAAAAGAATATAGAAATTCCAATGGGAATTTCCGCTTATGGTGTCAATCATTGTACAGTTTACGTACCTATACACCTGCTTCGTGTGGAGTAATTGTGAAAAACGCTGTAAATTTATTGGAGAACTCCAGTACATTTTATTTTATTTGGTATTTTAAATTAAAAGCAGTGAAAAATATTCAATCTGCACCAGATATCACATTTTCTGCAAATACAGCAGGTGTGTTAATACATACGAACGGCAGTGCACGTGGTCTCTCAATAAGCCAATGAGCGTTTGCAGAATTGCAAAGAATATCCAAGGTCCGCCGCGAAGCAGATTCAACATTATTCCATCCGCGTATCGTGTCTCGTACCTCGCGCCCCTCTTTACGCGAAAATCTATATTTTTTTCCCAGTGAATTCTCCCCCGGCTTCCCTCTGCCGGTTCTGCTCGACGAAGCGGAGGACGGAGGGGCCGGGGGAGTACTTCCTCGGAATCCGGGGTTGATATTCCATGCTTCCTGAGAAGAAACGCGCGGCACCGTGCGCCGAAGGGAAAACTTCCAACTCGTGGGCGTGCATTCTGCTTCGTCGGAGACAAGTGAACTTTGACGCTCCGTAAATTCGATTGCGCGTGGGTAGAGCGCGGTGTTTCCTTAACCTGTGACATTATCGACGTACGAGTTGCTCTTCACCTGCAGCGATTAATCCGTTCCTGCATTCTATTTTACCCTACAACCTACTTCTCCGTTCTTCCTCCAATCTCGGTTCTGTAACAGGAAGGTGAAATTTGAAGGTCTAAATTTCAATCTGACATTTAAAAATGTCGGTGGCACGTGTAGGAAGAAGCGGAACAACTGCCCCGGTATTGTGAAGTATATAATGCATTTGAAGCAACGCGGAGCCACGAGGAAACTTTTTCCAATAACCTCGCAGTTCCTCTAACAACGTGTACCCCGGTGTTGTATCTTTAATCGCTCGAGTCCGCGCGGAATTATCTTTGCACGGCCGTAAAACGTCGGCTAATAAACGCTCGTTTCTCGGGACCGCTCGGTCGTTGCCGCACAAAGTAAGTAGGTACAATCGAAGCTCGTTCGAGGGAGAGCATCGACGATCGTGCTCTTGCCCCTTACGACTTGATTCGAGAACGATTTACGGGGCTTAATGAAACGTTTGTCCTATATTCGACGGCGGTACGTTCCCGTGGCCGACCCGTAACTTTTCCTCTTATTAAAGGCAATACGGTTTTTCCTCGCGGAAAACCGGGGCGGGAAGGCGGGGGGAACGACGGCGACGGGCTTATTAAAATACCGATCCGTTGGAAACAGGGCTGGCCGCGGGCCAATTCTCGAAATAATGTCGATTTGTAACACCAGCGTGCCACCGCCGCGTCCTTCTAACGGCCACCAACGACATTAACTGCGATCCAACTGCTCGGAAATCGGACTTCCTCGTTGTTTGCTGGGGGAGCCGTGTTTTATGGCGCGCAAATGCTGTCCCCATTGTCACGGAATGTGTCCCATTCTCGGGATAAAAGTCCCTTACTTTCCCTTCTGCTGTTTACTTTAGCCAGTCCGTTTCAATTTCTACGTACACTCCTGGCGAAGCAGAAGTGGCTTTGATTGTTCCTAGAGGCTCGTAGATGCGAGGGAAAACTGCGACTCGATTGCCTTCTTACCGTCGAGAGGCACTTTCAACTGAATGGTGTGGAAAGGGTTTGGCGGACGTGTTTCTTCCATGGCGCTCGATTAATGTCACGTGTTCTCTGCGTCACATATCGTAAACTTGAAGCTCGTGAGATATAACGGGTTAGCTTATATTTAGGTTCTCAGGAAATCTGTACTATTCTTGTATCAAAGTGATGTTGCGGTATGCTCGGGCGCTGTAAAGTACGAACAACGGAATGCGAGGAGCCAGAGCTGCTGCGTTGTTTGCTCTGCGCTCGGCTCGCCGGGCGACGTTCGCCGCAAAACGACCATCGCGGAATGAGAATCTCGCTCGTTATTTGATTGGGTGTCGCGTGTTCATTGGGATCGCAAGGTTAAGTTCGCCGTGCTCGTGACTGGATACACTGAAGACGCGCCACCAAACAAATCTTGCACGCATTCGTGCCCAAAGTGGTCTTTCCCTGTTCGCCGAACCGCCGAATAACAGAGAAATCAGGATAGCCTCGCAACAGTCTGCTGAGAACTCGAACAGCCAATCCCAAAGTCGATCGGTTGCACGCGTCGCGTAGCCTCCACTTTTCGAACACATTTCCCTGAGTGTTGCGCAGTATTCTCTAGACATATCGAGCCCTCCGAAGAGATTACCGGAAACAGTGTTCTCGACTTCGCAAGCGCCGTGCATTTCGCGCGGAAACGCGGATAGAAATGATCGGTCGCCTTTCCGATTTCATCGTGCGCCTTTCCACCGTCCGCGGAAGAAATATTTGTGACAAAAGCACGGCGTGTGTTTCCCAGGGAGGAGAAAAGCTTGTAAGTCGTAGTTTCTCTCGCGTAAACTGCCAGAACGGCGGGAGGCGCTGGGCGGAGGGTAGAAGCTCGGAGGGGATGGTCGTGCTTTCGCCTCGAAACGAGACCGTCTCGTCGGCGAGCTGAATACAGCCTGGAACGACTGGGGAAGCGGAAAAAGGAGGGCCGTCTAACATGAAGCGAGACAGGCTGCGCGAGCGGGAACAGAGGGGTAAAGGGGGCGATGGGAATACGTTCAAATGGAGCATTTACATCGTGGAAATTCCAGATTCTATCCCGACACGGGGAAGGAGACAAAGCGTCTCCGCTGTACGAATACGTTCCGGAACTCGACATCGACCGGTCGGCTACAACGCAGGAACAAGTCGATTGATCGACGACACAATTTACAAAAGGTCGTTTTCTGCTATTGAGAGCTGGAAAGAAGTCGCACTACCCACAAGCTGAAATGTCACAACGGCAAGGGGAATCGCCCGTTCGCTCCACCCGTCAAGAAATCCTACTTTTAGGTTCTTAGCAGCTGTCCATATACATACATACGCGGGCTGTCGCGATTCGTTTCATTCGTGGTCCTTCGTTACGCAACGGACTTTGTTGGAAAGGATTAGGTGGAGCGAGCGGACGATTCCACTTGTCCCTGTGGCATTTCAGTTTGTATGTAGTGCGACTTCTTTCCAGCTCTCAATAGTAGATATCTATATAGTATATGCAATATTAAGGAAGTGGTACATTCGGTAATTAACTCGAAACGCTGAGAAATTCACAGTCCCCGGTGCCTGTGCTTTTGGCTTCCGTGCATTCGTCAATGGGATCAATGGGAACAGAGTACGAGGTGTGTGGAGCGAGACACATTTCTTGCCACTATAAGCAAGATGACGCACACGTGTTTATTTTCCTACGTTTTGTCTCAGCGACCTTGTCTCAGCGCTCGAAACTTGTTTACCTTAACACCTGGCTGATTCCGCGATTCGCTGTTTCACTTGCACCGACTGCGACAGTCTGCGGTATCGGGTTACGCACCGTGCGAGCGAGACCGACGAATGGGGACGGAGGAAGAGATGTACTGGGGTCGCAAGTCCAGCCCGGTGTAAAAGTGAACGAGTTTTGAACTTGGAAAAAAGTGCGAACGAGCTAGAGAAAAGATGTGCACAAGCAAACCGCAGCTGGGGTTGTATGTGGAGCGTTCTCTCGCGCATTCTGGTTCCATTGATTCCGTTGAAAGACGCACTGAGTCATAGAGCATATGTACACACGGGCCGTAGCGATTCTGCTCCACTCGCTGCTCTGCTAATGACAATGAATGCACGTCAGTGTACCTTTACTACTGATTACACATTTAAGTGTACCGTTTTACGAGGGAACCTCGGTAACCCGGAAATGTTGATTCCTCTGAAACTTTGCGGGTTTGTAGAGGACTTCGATGAAAGCATCAGACAATTTAATTGTCTTTTTTTTCTGCTACATTTTAGTTTTTCAGTAGGAAAGGTTAATGTGCTTTTTTTTCTATTTTCCTGTATATCTTGAAAACTATCGTAGATATAAAAAGATTAGAATTATATCTTAACCCTTCGTGGTCATACGGGGTGTATCGCACTCAAGAGCAATTTTCGAGTTCAAATGTCGTGAATCTGCGATTTCCAAAGGGGATTTATCGCGGGAAAAAATCTCTTTTTTCTAATCTCTTATCTAACTGTAAATTTTATCACATGGCAATTTACATTCCTAGATAAAGACTATTAGAGCATTACGCATGTACAATTATCACTGAAGAGTTAAAAAATTCAAAAATACGAAAATGACGCTGAGGTGCAGTGAACCCGGTGTGGTCAATTTCTGATTATAAGAAGATGTGGCCACGAAATGTTAATGCTGTGTGAAACTATCCAATCGAATTGCTTAAAATTTGTAGTGGAGAACGTTTTCTTTGTTTAAACTTGAACAGTTAAGTCCAAGAAGTGAATTTTAAAAAGACCACTTTGAAGATCGAGCATATCCAGTGTAACAGAAGATCTCAAAGAAGAATGTTGCAACGTTGATAAATGTTGACGAGTGCGCAAAGAATGGAACGAACGTTCAATTCCTCGTGCATTATTCTCTGCCAGATGGTCGACACGATCGTTTCGCGTTACCGTTAAAACCGTACGGTGCGCCGATTTCCCATCGCGTGCTATGTCACGCGCGAACGTTAATGACTCTCATTATTGACACATCGCGTGTCGGCCGCGATGATTCCGCTTGTAAAGTACGGGACAGCATTGGCGTTATTTCGTCTGGCGTTTCCACGACGTCCACGACAATTACGCGCCGGTTTTCCTTCCGCGAGCTGAATAAAACATCGCCCGGCTCCCAGCGCCGTGATCCTGCGGATCCGACTTTCGAAGCCAGCGCGACATAAGGCAGCCGGTCGATAATTATCGCGCGGCAATTACCGGGCGGTGTCGTAAGGGGCTCATTAATCGCCATTGTTCCCTCCCCCGCTGGCAAAAGTACCGGCGAAATATGCCTGCCATTCAGAGATCGTTGCACTTCTTCGGTTCGTCTTAACCTTTCGCGCCTCGATGCCTCAGACGCTAATGGTGTCTTGCGGGGGTGTTGCTTAATAAATTTCGTTGCGCTCTGTGTAAGGAACGACATTCGAAAGTGGGATGAAGGGTGACGAGTTGCCGTACGGTCGCTTTCCTCCGCTGGTCGCTAACTAACGAACACGTTAATTGCATTAATCGGAGGTTCGGAACGCGCGCGGCGACGGATCATCGTGCCCGATCGCTGGAGAGTCGTTAATCTTCCGCGGTTGTAGGTCAAGATATTCTCAACGTTAATCCGCGCTGGGTGATCCAACAGTGACCGATATTTATGATGCTTCTGTTGGCAATAATAGGAATCTCTTTCGTAAATGGATTGGTCTGAGTGTAGAGCGAAGTGTCTCGGCGGCGGGGCGCAGTTTTCGATGAACAGCGGCTTGTGACATCTGTTCTCGTTCCAAGCGGATCGTAGCATTGAAAGGAGCAGAAGGATCTGGAAAATGGTTGGGGTACTTTTCTAAATGGAGAGCGACGCCGATTGTCCTTGAGCGACGGTC
The DNA here is from genome assembly GCA_910592295.1 of Andrena haemorrhoa. NCBI lineage: Eukaryota > Metazoa > Arthropoda > Insecta > Hymenoptera > Andrenidae > Andrena > Andrena haemorrhoa. The sequence continues at coordinate 12,571,842 of OU342943.1, forward strand.
GCCGAACGATTAACCCCGGAATTCGCGGAGCGGGCCGCTGTTAACCGCGTATAATTGCGATCCAGGCGCGCTTTCCTCTCGGCGATTTCAATTTGTTCGACACGGCTAACCGGCGCGCCGAACCGACGAGAGGAAACGAAAGACCAAACGGAGGACAAGGACGCGACGCTACACGACACGCGGGAATCTACGCAATTATGCTGGAAAGTGCAGCCTTGCTAGTTATGCCTGATTCGATTCACAGGAATTAAGGATTAATCACATTGCAGCGTTGTGACAGACTGTCCCTAGTTCTACGTAGCTCGTGGTAGCCTTCTTAACCAAATAATAGAAATGTAAGCACAGCAGTAGGGTAAACTCGGACAAAACCGGGTACCTGGATAAAACCGGGACGTGCTATTATTTTTTAAATTGGCTTAAATTTTCCCGCATTGTTGCAGCGGCATATTGTCGCGATGTGCATTATTTCATCAACACAAGATGATCGTGTTACAAGCGTTCTTACTAAGGTTATCTCGTCCTGTGTATTTTTGAAGGCTCTGATCTAATTTTCGATCATTAAGAAACTTCACTTATGACAGTGTTCAGGTAGATACTTTTTGGTTGTGAATTATGTTAATTATTGCACATTAAAGTGTAAATAATTAAAATGTTTGTTTTTGCTTCGCCATGGTATTGTTGATAATTCGTAATATTTACAAAATTGTATGCTGGGGCAAAACCGGGTACTCGGTTTTGGACAAAATGTGTATAACAAAGAATCGAAAAGGAGGAAGTTATTAAAATTAAAACTAAATCTTAATAAAGGACTACGACTAAAGAGAAAGAAAACCACAAAATTAAACAAAATACCTAGGTAAGGGTAATGATAACAGTGGTGATGAGAACCGTGAAGACATTTGCATTTATGTTCATTGAAATTGAATGAAAGTTCGGTGCAGTTTACAGGTTGTTCTAACTGGTTGGTGGACTGAAGAATCGAATGAGTTTCGTTGTTATAGGTGCTAGGGCCAGTATCTAGTATGGTACCCGGCTTTACCCATGTGCCATGGGGTAAAACCGTAAAAACGGATCATATTTTAAATCGTTATTTTTTGTATTTGTTCTTCTATTAAAAAAATTGGATATATACTATTATTTAATAAAGAGTTTACTCTAATGAATCCTAATGGCAATTTCTTTTTTACATTAATAATGTCGAAGTTATAAGCTTTTATCCTTAGCGTCTCGATTTTGCCCCGTCTCCCCTATTCACTATTGGGTGACACAGAGATTTCCTTGAAAAAGAAACTCAGCGCTCCTTAGATTCTTCACCCTATCTTCCACCCCTCCCTACGCACCCCAGAGATTCTCTATACACCATTGAAACATTTGACTGCGCGACAGACATGTGACAAGAATCGCCCAGTGAAAATGGCTGCCTCCAAAGCCCTCCAACACCATTCTTCGTTTCCGGGATTCTGCCAATCGTGTGCTGCCCGGATTTCTCTCGCCGAGAGCCTAATAGTCGAGAATGGCTGCCGCCCACATTACAAATTCCACGGAAGAACATTCTGCTTACACGAGGCAACGCGGCGCGTCGTTAGGCATGTTTATCGAAGCGGAAAACGCGTCGATCAAACGCGTATCCCCGCGTGTTTTCCTCGTTTACACGTGTGCGTCGCCCGGCCGATAATGGTGCCTCGTGGCGTGTGTGCGTGAGCGCGCGCGCGCGCGCGCACGGTCGGCGAACGAGTATGGATCACAGTGCACGGGACGGTGAAAACGGGCTGGCAGCGAGCGAATTCAAACTGCAGCGCGTCACGCGCCCGGATAGGAGTAGGAAATGTTTGCCTGCGGATCTGCAGATTGCGTGAGTTTATTGCGTAGCCGTGGCCGCTCTGGAGGAGCACAATCGATATCGTGTCCGACCGTGTTCTCTCTCCCTTCATGCGCCGTGCGTCTGTGTGCGCGGAGGTCGAGGCAGCCGAGCGTGCGGAACACGCGCGTACGATAAATGCATCCGCGAGTATGTATCGCCGTGGCAACGTCGATACTTATTCATTCATTTCGTTCGCGAGCTAGCGCGAATTATAGGGGCACCAAGCCGATAGTGACGTTTGTAGGCAGGCTTAAGAGTGAAGTGCGAGGTGTATGAAGAGAAGAAGTGTATAGAAGGCGATCGGTTGCTAGTCGCCCAACATCAATGCATTCCGCAATCTGCCTCTGTTTCTCACATAATTCGCGCTGCGGAGGCGCCTGTTTTCCCGAGCGTGCGCATTGAAGATCCCGGTAATTCCGTAGCGGAGCATATAATGGGCAATTCAAAAGACGAGCGCCGCGGGAATGGTTAATCAAAAGGCATTCAGTTGCAGGCTGGTGTTTGATGCGGTTTAATAGATTGCAGAATGAAGAAGTCCATTAGTAGCCGCTGATAAATCCTCTCATTGGACGTATCAGATATTTATGAGCCGCGTTTTCGTTCATTGAATGATTTAGTGGTTGTTTACCAGGCACGCCTAGGGTGGACGGATGCGGAAAGGGAAAGCGTGTTTATACGCTTGCAGTATTATTCAGGCGGGTCTAAATAAAATGCGAGCGGCAAACAAACTCGCTGAAAGAGTTTCTCGATAGAATTGAGATGAGGATACGAAATACGCTCGGCGTTCCCGTCTCTCTGTCGTTCAAAGCCTCCCCCCCGAGGAGGCACCGCGACTTCGATTTCACAAGTTTTCTCTATTGTCTTCTTCCTCTGCTCCCCCTTATTCTGAAATTGCGTCTCGTTACACGTCTGCTTTATGTTCGCCTGGGTTATTGGATGCTGCTCTGAAACGTCCATCGCTCTCTGTCATCTTTTGCGCGGCGTTTCGATAGCCACCAAGCCTGGCATCGAATGCCAAGGTATGCATATGCTTCTTGGAGAGTGCGCACAAAATGATCCTGATGCTAAAAAATTCGTAATTCCCATTTCCCAACTCTAATAGATATAAAGTGAACTCTGATGTACGCTACATACGCGAAGTGAAATCAGGAACGCTCAAGATTTCTTCAGTGCCCGAAGGAGAGCGCGACTGAAGATCAAAGATTCGCGATCCCTGCTAGTATTACATATTTTTATTCGCGAGCGAGATCCTCCCGGACAGGGACGGGCAGCAAGGTGCGTCTTTCCTGTTGTTTTTTTTTTTTGCGGGGAAAACAAAACGCGGTGGTCACGGTAAAAAGACGGTTTAAAAGTTTCCTCGAGGCCAGGCGACTGCGACGCGGGCGTTTTAAAGTTCACCGTGTTGTTTACGAGACCGTGGGCTTAAATATCCTCGACTTTTTCCGCCGTGCGCGCGCGGTCGCCCGTCCCGCGCCAGGAATCCCGAAGACGAAAAGGCAGAAACGCTCGCCCCGGCCCAGTATTTTTAGTCAACCGCAGCGAAGCCGACGAACGGGCGCTATTTCGCGGCGCGTAAATATCCCCGTGACGTCGGCAACCCGGTAGACGATCGCCTTTGTGTTTTCCGAGGCCGCAGAATCGGTCCCTCCGCTCTCTTTCGGTCCGTCCCGCCGAAGTTTAACCGGGAAACTTCGATGGTAATATCACGGACGGCCAGGTTCGTGGACGTATTTGTACACGTCGATGCCGTGCGCGGTAGTAGCCTACAAGTTTCCTATCGCTTCAATGCAAGGCTTTTTGTTGGCGCACAAGTGTGCACCGGGTGGCCCTTAGCTATAGACATCCATTCTGTCGCGAATTTCGTGGAACAGAAGTATCGATGCTCTGGGTGCAATATTGTTATTATTATTATTACGTCTTTATTACATTCGCATTGTGTACATGGTGCAAATAACGTAAATGGAGAGTAAAGACAAAGGAGAGGGAAACAGAAAGCCATCAAAAAGGTAAATGTAAATAGGCGAGGCTCAGCTTTGATAGGTGCTATTAAACCTGACCTGGAATGCCATACTAAGGGATAACCCGCGAGTAGATCTTACTGGAAAAGGGAAGGGTTGCTCGGGAGATAGGTTCTGACGGCACATTGGAAGGGAGAAAGCGTAGGAAGTTCGCGGATATTTTTGCGAAAGGAGTTGTAAAGTAGGGAGGGGCAGCACACGAGAAGGAACCATGGTACTTGCTTGAGTGAAAGCGTGGGATAGACAACACAGAAGCCTCTCTGGTAGTGCGTGCATATTCGAATATCAAATATCGAAATCAATGATTCTTTCCCTTTTGATTGTAATCATTAATATGGTTCACTTTTTAACCCCTTAGCGCCGGCACCTAGATCCCGTTCAGGGAAAGATATCTCGTTTTTTTATCGTTAAAAATAGTCTGATTTTTATATTTTCATATAAACAAAATATTTTTCTCTTTATTTTCTCAGAGGTTAAAATGCAAAAAACAAATGTATACAGGGTTAAAGTCCCAACTGTAGAGTTTAGCTCCGTTGTGCGAATCCTTCAAACGATTGCTTGGAGAAACAAAGAGTGACCCATTAAATAGCCTTCGATGTACGGACTTTTATGTCAGTCGAATAATTTAAAGAATTGTTCCCAAGGGGTTTGCTGACTGCTAACAACGAATTTGAACTTGGATTTTCAAAATTTATAATGACCGATTCAATATAGCGAATCGAATGTCAAAAAATATTTTTTTCATGAAACGTTTTAGCGGCAAACGTATTAGCTGCATTCCCGCAATAGAAGTTATGAATTGTGAAGATCTGGCTTCGGATTAATTGTTGGCAGTCAGCAATATCCCTGGGAATTTTTTAATTATCGGACTGATTTAAAGGTCATAAAGGTGTATGGACTGGTGCATTAATGAATTTTCACTTCTTTGACCTCCCGTATCTCAAAAACTAATTGTCACCTCAACTTGAAAATTGATTGCGAATGATGTCCCATCATAACGTGTTATTCGGCACAAAATTCAGTTCCAAAATCGTGGGACTAAACAGAGGCTAAAACAGGCCTCATTTTTGGATCACTCTTTCTTTTCCCACGGCCACGTTGAATCGGGCTGCACATCCTCGAACGTTACAGATATCATTATAAAATCCAGGCGCGAAAGCATCGCTCAAAGTATCATTCGTATTCGCGACGCACGTGGAATCTCCATCTCTCTGTATCTCCTTCCTACTGGTTGGTACGAGCAGGAAGATTTATACGCAAAAGTTGCAGGGGAAATCGGCATAGCCTCGGGCAGAGGCACGTACGGGGAGCCATGGCGAATCGATGGAACGCAGAAGTTCCGGGGACGCAGCTTGCAGCCGCGTCGTTGCGGACGTTCTGTGGCCCCGAATTATCAGGCGATACGGCCAATACGCATACCTTGCCAATATCGGGGCGGATATCGTTGAATCGCATCGGTGATTCGGCTCGCCTACATTGGCGACCATGTACAGCCACGCTTTCAGCCAGTAAAGACACTAGAAGCAAAGTTTCCCGCTCCCGAAAATTCTACTTCCCCCGCAGCTTTTCCTTCGGAGACTGTCCCTGCGAAACTCGCCGCTCTTTTCAATACCATTCGAACGATCTGCGAGAATTGTTCCGACCCGGCGTGTGAGCGCGCGCGCGTGTGTATGTGTGCACGGACTGGCTCGAGAAACGAAGAAGTTTGATTCCGTGGATTCTCCTTTCGCGGTCGAATACTCTCGCAGTAGATTCGTTTGTGGATGTCAGTTTGATACTTGAAAGTTCCGTAATCGGAAAGACTGGAAGATTGCTGTCAGCGTGACAATGGTACCTATAGATGTGAAATTCTGATTGTGAGTCGCAGTCGGTGTGGAGCGTGGCTGAGCGTAGGTGTACCTATTGTATAAAGCAGCTTCGAGTGCAATATCGATTGTGTCCTTTTTAATGTGTCCTACATATTCGTCGCACGGATCCTTTCAAATAATCATTCCAATCAGAGTTCGACACAGGCGAGATTAATTCTCTATGTTGCGCATTCGGTATGCTGTTTTTAGAGGCCGTACCACGAAGGCGGAAACGCTATTTGGTCGCAAGTAAGGGAGGCGGCTGGATTCCACGAGGGATGAAAATTAATGTACCCGGGCTTCGCGTTTCCCGATTTTCGAGGGTGGGCGGAATATTCCCGTCCCAGGAATCTCTAGAATTCCCCTTGGCTTCTTACGGGTATCGCGTTCGGGGATCTCGGTCCCCGCGCAGCCGATTCAATCTCCTTCCGTGCCGTTCCATTGTGTGCCTGCCTGGTTATTTTCTTCGTTATCTGCTTGCGCAGTTTGCGTCGATGTGTCAGGTATTAAACGCCCTTCGCGTCGTCCCTCGCACGACCATCGTCGTTTTATTCGGGAGTGAAGTAGAAAGACTGTTCGGAATGCTCGGGCTCGGCGGTTGCTTGCATAGAAGTCGATAACGAACGTTCATCAGCAAAAATACGACCTCGATTTCTTCGGTCGATGCCAACCACGTTAGAGAGGCACGCTGACGCGTGTACACGCCTTTGTTACGCTCTTGCTGTTCTCAAAATACGATGGGAACTAACCAGCCAGAAGTAGGACGCTCGAATTAATCACCTCTTCTTTGGATCCTCAGACCTGAGAGGGATATTTGGGTACTCCCTTTCTGATGGCCCACATCTGCCTTGCGCTATTACTGACTCCGTGTCTGCGATGACTGGGAGGAATGTACAGCATAGACGAAATCCTTCTTCCGAGGTCGTGGAAATTCCCATGTTACTTTTATCCTCTTCTCTGCGTCATCTTCGTTGCACGTGGTATTAAATTTCTAAATTAACCGTCGACTGGTGACGTCAGTATTTATTATCACGTTTCTACGTCAGTTTCTATTTATTACGTGATCTTATTAGAATATAATACTTTACAGGAAAGTAAAATATATCTAGTGCCCAGCAGTACTATGTGTATGAGAGGGACAGCCATGAAACGGCCGTCCCATTTAAGACTTGTTATTCGGCCCCATTTAAGACTATAGGTGAGTTTAATATAAAGTAACTTCAAAACAAAGGAAATAATCAATTTTGGCAATTCGATTTGTCCCCTTTAAAACCTGTCCCTTTTATAGCACCTCTCCCTTAATATAAATGTCCAATAAAGAGAAGAATAGTTCAGCCCTCGTATTTACAGTTACCCACCTTTGGCGCGCGGAGTCATCTTGACGTCGCGTCACCAATCGGGGCTTAACGAATGGTGCCCTAAAGGAAGAGCGGATCCTGGAATTGGAGTAGTATCGTTCACGAAATAAGCAGTTCTCCCGCGAACGGTTCACCGAAGCGTCGTTGGAGATCAGCACGGTGCGATACGGATGGAGAGTGGTCGAGGGGAAATCAAAGCAGTTTAACAAGTATTCCTGCAAGTTTCCTTGCAGCAAGATGCGGGTCTACGATCCATCCGTGAACAAGTTGCCTTTATTACCGCAATAGCTCGCGCTGAGCACGAACGACGGGACGATAATACGTTTATGACGGCATTAAACTTGCCACCACGGTAGCGTTTACCGACTTTCTTACGCGAAACTTCCACGCGAGGCGACGGTGCCCCGAGGTTCGCAAAGTCTCGTTAATAATATTTTGACGATCGTTCTGCACGAGATCATCCTGTTAAATCCCTCCGTCTCGCGAGCACGCCTATCGAGCGGCTAACGTGGACTCCGGGCCAAAATCGAACAACTTAATTCCTTAATTGAAATTCGATACCGTGCTCCGTGGCGGAAGAGCGTCTGCACACCGAGCAACCAAATTGGATGCAACAACTTCCCGATATCGTAGAGAACTCCGGTGCACGCTAGCTTGGGACCTCATTTTCTGGACAATTTGCCTTTTGTCGTGGAATAGTATGATACTATCGGCAGCGGGATAGGAAATTGTTGTCGAATTTTCTATCTGTGTCATTGCCGAGTGTCCCTACGAAACTAGGGCAATTCCTTTCAACTTCACCTTAATAATCGATTCAGCACCATTTACTCGTGGAGAGAGCCCTTCTCATCCCACCGTTCTGTAGCTGTAGGTTCAGAGTGTACGTCACGAAATTTCACTGTACCGATAACAATTCAATCAGCAACAGCTAAATCCAAGCTTTCCCGACGAAAAGGGAAGCTCCGGTCACCATGGAGGCGGCAACCAGAGCGGCGTCGAGTCGATCCTCTGTCCAACTGGCCCGTCCGACCGATGCAATTTATCTTTCCGCTCTGCAGTGGATTTTCATTCGACGGCCGACCCTTTCACGGCCGATCGCAATTACTAAAATGGGCGAAAGTGATTTTTTCCCTTCCACGGCGCGGGTGCCCGATAAAAATCGGCACAGCAGCTGGGGAAAAAGCAAACAAATGCCAGCAACGGCAGCCCGAGTCAAAGGGGTTGGAGAAAGAAGGCACACGGAAAAGTGTACGAACTTGGGTGGTGGCTGCGTTATCGGGGGACAAGGGGAAATTTTCGATCCCGCTTCGTACGTGCTCCTGGATGTTGTTCCCCACAATCGCAGCGTCTCTTGGTGGACTTCTCACAGGGGTGGTTATCGATTGTAAACATTTTCTACTCTTTTGCCGAAACACTTGTGCCATTACTGCGTTGTTGTCCTCTGCTTGGGGTCCTTCACTCTCTGCGAGTGAAGCTTTGCTTTCTACGGAAGCTCGGGTGATGAATCGTCTACTGGACGTATAAGAATGTGATCGTTTAAAAGTAAGTGTATTTTACTGATAGAGGGAAATCCTTGCGACGGCCCCCTCTCGTGCGCAGCACTCGCGTAAGAGGAGCAGCTGTGATTGGAGTGATGTATGGTAGCAAAATGGTCTGGCGTAAACAGTTGATTTTATATCAGCCACGGTTCCACCGGTACTCGTCCGCGAATACCTAGTTCGTTTCCATGAAATGTTTCTGTCACCGTTACGGATATAATTCAAGCGAAAAAAAACACACGGTCGCTGTTTCGCGACTCATCGTGCGACCGTTGAGTTACGTTCTGGTGCTGGGCACCGTGGCCCGTGATCGTGTTAAACGATCCAGTTTATCGAAGATCGTGGATCGTTCCGATGCCTCGTCACGAGCTCGATTTTTCCACGATCGAAGGGTGCCCGAGATCTGGTTCCCGCGAGATCGCGCGTAATCAGCTCGCCATCTCTTTAACCTTTAATCCACTGGCACGGCGTTATCTCGTCGATCGTTAATTATGTCTTCTTTTTGCTCGATCGAGATGGGGATCGGCACCGATCCGTCGTTTATTAAGCGTTCCGCCAGGGGAATATCGGCTTTATGTGGCAACGGGGAAAGCGAGGAGAACGATAGCCACGGTTCTTCAAACCTTTCCGCGCGAATTCACATTTCGCTTTGTCTGGTTTTTCGATCGTGGTCGACAATATTTACATGGCCCACGTCGAAGGGGACGTTCCATTGACGGGCGTTTCGGCGTAGGTCGGCTGGGAAAATTATTTCTGTCGGTATTTTCGTTCCCCGGCGCAGTTCCCGTGTCTGCGCCGCGTGCCATTCCGCGTCCAAAGACCAGACCGAAACATCGAACGGACGGAAATCTCACCCGTGTTGCAATTTAATCGAAACATTTAACAAAAAATCCCGCAGGTACCATCAGCCCCACGAACCGAAGCATTTACTCGAGATCAATTATTATCAGTTTCTCCATTCTTTCCCCATTTTCGTCTCCGCTGTCTTTTCTTTATCAGCCCGATTTAACCGCAAAGGATTCTGCGAGCCGGCTCGTCGTGGGTTTGAAATAGAGATGGAAATCTCCTCTTCCCAGACCTGTTCGATACTCTATTGAATCCATCACTATACAAATGTCACCGAAAGAGACCATTAAGTCGTTCGCGTGCATCGCGACGTCAACTTGTCGTTTCGCCGGCAAGTGCGAGTGAGGAATGCGAGAAGGGCTGGGGTGATCGATGCACCCCGGGTCGAGGCAAAAAGTGTCCGGCGATTCAAAAGGTGTTTACACGAGAACTCGTGCGCCGTTGCTCGTGATTTCTTCTCCTCGCAGCGAGTGTAATCCCCCTTGCGCGGGAACAACGATATAAGAACCACGGTGGCTCGTGAATTTCCAGGCCAGCAGCGCCGTTCGCCGAGAAACGCATTGTCGTCCGTGGGATCGAAGGTAAAAACCATAATCCACGCGGAACAAGAGTCGACGAGTCGACGTGGGTGGCTCGAACCGGGTCTTTATACGGTGAGGTCGTTTACTCGCGGAACCCAGTCGTGGATTATCCCCCGGCTGACACATACTAGACAGAAAACTCCTCTGTTTCGCTCCTCTCATCTTTCATCCCCTGCCCCGCCCGCTCCCCTTTCCTTGCGCTGTAAACCAGCGTCTCGTCGTGCGGAAAACGATCGTGTCACCGAAAGGTCGGATTCTTAGGGTGCTTTCATTCCGATTCTAATTGCAAGTTCCGAGCTGAAGAGTTCCCGGGCGAAAAGGAACGATTCCTCGCTATTGATTCGAAAGTTCGCTCTCCCGTTGAGACGGGTGAATCGGGCTGGCTGCGTTTTATTTGTCATTAAAGACAGAGAGATTATCGTGGATCCGGGCCGCTTCGGGAAGTGGGCATCGTTGGATGATCGTGGCTCCGGGTTAACTTTTATGAGGCAATTAACGTATTTACGCGGAGGCCCTGCGAATAAGAAACGACGCCCTTAAGCGGCTAGCCTCGTTAAATGCGAGTGGAACAGCGGACTTTTAGACTCGATCCGCGGGAAATAGGACGGCTACGCTGCGGTCTTGTTCCCGGCGAGAAACTTCTAATGATTGACCAACTAGGACTGACCTTAATTAACGCCGGAAGAATGCCGCGATTTCGTTCGCGCGATAGAAGCGATATACCAGCTTTGAAAAGTCTCCAGACTCCGCGCCACTAGAAAGTAACTGTTCCAATCAAGGTCGAAAGGTTTCGAAACCATTCAGAAGTGCATTCTTAATTCCCCAGCTCGTCAAACGGGGCAGTGTTTCGGCACAAAGGAACCAGGGATTTTCCATCAGGACGACGGTGGCGAGTTCGTTGATCGATGCACTCGATTCGCGGCTGCGACCGCGAAGAAACGAAATTACCCTGGCCGGCGCGAACAACCACACAGCCGCTGCCCGTTCCTTTCTTACCCAGACGTGGACGAATTTCTGCCAACTTTTTCCCAGCTTTCACTGTCGTGATTTCCCGCGGAAGCCCCATTAAAGCCCGGGGGCCGATCGATTTCGCCCCGGTGCAGGTGCGCGCTCCAGGCGAAAGAACATTCTTATACGCGCGGCGTGGATGTCTGCTGGAGAACGGAAATATCGACGGTTCGACGGTTATTATATTTGACTTGCCACGAATAGAACGCCCGTCTGCCGGCGAAGCGTTGGGTGTCTGTCTTACCTTGCCCGAACCGAATCTATTTGCGGATTTCGGACAGACCGATTCGAGACGTTCATCGCGAGTCTGTGTTTCACGAAACGGAATGGCTGTCGAAATTTTGCGGAATGTCAGCGAATCTGGCGAAAATCACGGGGAACACGGAATAGCGTCGTTTATTTTGCGGCGGGGAGGTTGATTATTATCTGGTGGGTGGGGTGGCGGCGATTCCTCGATGCTGAAGCACTGGAGCGCCCTGCAAAACCCTAATGGACGATGATTAACGAGCCCCATTCCTTGAAATCCTTGGTTTTACGCTGCCGCTGGAAATTAACGGTTCGAGGTGATCGTTGTGGTTGGAGCAACTGCGTAATTGTCGATCCCGTCGTCCGCGTTGTGAACTGTGCCCACCTTCCGCTATTTCATCTTGCTCCCGTGAAAGTACGCGGGCCATTAATCGAATCAGCTACATTAATTACACGCAGCCTTAAGCGAGGCACGACCATGAGAGTGTCCACAAAGATTTATTTACTCCCTTCGTTAGTATTGAATAAGTTTGTGTCTCCAGGCGATAGCTCGATAAGTGTCTGCAGGAACAATGAGCGCGGAGTAACGCGAGTCGAGTGAGAAGCGTTTCCCAGGCGTTAACACCGGTGCGGGGGCACTCTGACAGTGGTACCACGTTCCTGCGAAAGCATTCGCGAATAGCATCGCTGAATGGCCGAGTAACGTGAATCCGCGCTGCCAGTGTTCGCCTCGCTGAACGTTGGTCTCAACGCCTCGTCGTTGCACAAGGCTCGTGGAAAGAATAGAGCCTCGTGCCCACGAACTTGATGGAACATCGAACGCGTGACGTCACTCGACCTCGCGCCTACCGCTCTATTCTCGACTCGCGCGCGCACACCCACGTGGTAAGGTAATACGTAATAGCGACCAGGCGAATCGAGTACCAAGGGTGATTGTAGCGATTCGCGAGTGCAATAGAAAGGGGAACACGTTGAATCACCGTTCCCGAGACCGGGCGTGGGAGATGCAGAGAATTTTGATGAAAACTAAGCTTCCTCGATGCGCGTTGCGGAAGATGTTTGTATTTTTTTTTATAAAAAATTCATCTATCGTGGTAATAATTCCTTATTGCACAGCAGATATTACGAAAGAATAATATATAAGAAGACAAGAAAGAGAAAAATAGTTGGAAATTAAAAAATAGTGCAAGGGGCGAGGTACAGCTGTTGTTAACCTAAGCACTTAAACTACTTAAATTTACCGTAAACTGGGGGAACATTGACATGTTTTTGGAACATTTTGCTATATAATAGAAAAATTAATATTTTTACATTTGCTTTAAGTATCCTATCACAACATTGCATATTTTGTGAATGCATTACAAGTGTCAAAATGTTTAAAATTCTTTCGCATTTCCTTTTTAATAGATGTTAAGCAGATGCCAATGTTGCCCCGTACTGCTAATGTTTCCTAGTTTACGGTACTTAAAACTAGCACTAACAGCGTGTACGGAAAATGGATGTAGATGGCGAAATAAAGTCATATGCGTGACATTGAAAAATAACAAGAGTAAGAGTTAAGAGTTAATTGCTATTGTTGATTAGCAAAAATGCAACAGTAACAATAAGAATACTACTCCTCCTCGCCAGAAAGATACACTTTCACCATGCGCGATCTATTCAGAAGAACTGACACCCACGCGCATAGCCACCTAAACTATTTCAACGCCCACTGGTCTATCACCCGAAAATCCACCCTTAAAACAATTTAATCGTACGGACATATAGGAATAGTAATAGGAAACGGGGTTTCCTCGCGTATCGTTAAGTACCGTTGCCGGCTCGCGAGGGACTGCCTCGAACGCGATAATGCATTATCGTGGAGCGGCTGGTGAGTCCAGACGAATATATATTTATTGATACGTGCCGCGACCTCGATCGGCCCCTTCTGCGAGCGTAAAAGCCGTCGGCCACGCTTTATTTATCGCCAAGTCCAGACGTTCGATATCCAGCGTTAATTAAGCGTTGGAAATTGCCGATTAAAGGCTGGACCGGTGGGCGCGCGCGTTGCTTTCAAACCCGCTGCCGCCCCGCCGGGGAAAAACGCGAGCGCGCCTTTGTGAAATCACTTTTACCATTGTAATTGAATTTAATTCTCCGCTGGCTCCGGGACGCGGATAGTTAGTGGCTTAAAGCGCAGTTGGGTTTCGAGCGGCGGGACAAAACGTCGATTTGCGGGGCTCCACCGCTCGCGCAACCTCTTCCAATGGACAATGATCGATCGTTGTCGAAGGGCGGCTGTTTGGAGCTGTAAGGAAAGCAGGCTTGACGTACCCGCGCGATGAAAGTAGAATTTTTCAGCGGCCTGTCTCGGCGCTGGATATTCAGGTGACTTAATCATCGATAGAATTCTCCCCCAGAGACTACAACGATCATCAATTCTCTAGGTACATAGTCGCGCGGTGGTAAAATGTTGACTCGGCGATGGCTCGGCCGAGGAGGACGGCCATTAGTCGAGAACAAACGTTTGTTCGAAGCGCGAGCACCGTCGTTCCGACGTCCGCGTTTCCAAGATTTATCTGCCGCTTGTACGGAAGGTGGCGACGTTTCTGTGATTGCGCGAGGCCCGCGGCGGTACGCGACGATACCTCGAGCAACAACTTGTCCATCGATCGAGACGTTCGATAAATCTCGGCGGTGGCCTTGAAAACTCCTCCGCTCCGTTTCCTCGTGGCTCGCCGCGGAGGCGTTCCTTCGACTCGATTTGCATAGCCGTTTCCTTCGTTGTGTAATGGCGTTCGTGATCTACCGCTACAATTGTCCCGAAGCTGTCGAAATAAAGAATGCCACTCTTGGACACCACTCCTGCTATCCAAGTACGTGCAATCGTTCCCGCGTTGTTCCAGTTCGTCAAATTCCAGTTTTGGAACGATAGTTGCCTGTGTGGAGTATTGTTATTCATTTACCAGCAAAGTACCCTGGAAAGTACACTGCTTCGCTACGGTAGAATAATTAAAAGAAATTACTTTTATATCTGTTTTTTTAAGTAATTTTTCTTGTAATTTCTGTAAAGTAACCTTCGTGCAACGAACATTTATATATGTATATGTTCGTTCATACCTACTATTAAAAAATTAAGACGCCCTAATTTAATGTAGATACACTTAGTACGAAATGTTACAAGAAGATCTGTTGCCAGATCCAGATCCTTTAAAGTTTGATTCGGGTAAAATGGAGAAACTGGTTTTTAGGCATTTGTGTTGTTACGCTAAAACCAAGTATCGCTACCGCATTGAGCCTATGAGATTTTGAGGAATCCGTGAAAACACATTTCACCCATTTTCACCTCCTTAGGGGTTGATTAGGGCAAAATCCTGAAATTGGTTTTTAGGCATTTGTATGGGTAATCTTTGTAAGTAAAAACCAAGTTCATATCTACTCGGGCCTAAGAGGTATTAAGGAGTCCGCGGAAGTATATTTCACCCCTTTTCAACCCCTTGGTGATGGAATGTCCAAGACTCCTTCCTTAGTGTGTGCCTACGCCATAAAAGAATGTACCTTCTAAATTTCACGTTCCTAAGTTAAACGGTTGAGCTGGGCGTTGATGAGTCAGTCAGTCAGGACTTCTTTTTCTATATATGTATAAAAAGATTAATAATTTATTAACGCGATATAACGCTTTGGTACGTATTAATAACGTGAATAAACATAATGTAGAGAAGGGGGCGAGTAAAATGAAATAAACAATGAGAAGGAACATAAAGACGTAAAATAAAAGGAAAAATTATTTCAATAACAATATGAAAAGTATTGTGCACAGTAATCGCAATCGTTAATCGTTCATAATACGCGAGACCGAGTTTCTGAACGTCGATAAGGAGCCAGCGAGGGAATCAATATTATCACAATATATATTTGCGAGCACACACATTCAATTGATTCAGCTGTATTTTTCCCGAGTGTAATGCGTGTTAGTATAAAAGCGAGGGTGATGCCTCAGATCCCTATTAGGAGAATAGAACCGGAATTGTTCCAAGATTTCAGTGCAGTTAATGTGTTTATTTATAAAGTTGCAAACAGAGAGTATCGTCACGATGCTACAAACCCGGGGACGGGTAAATTACCAAGAATTAACGATCCTCGGTAACGGAGCTGTACTAGGGAGCAGCTTTGCAGGCGCACCCAAGGCCAAGTGTATTCTTATCGTCCTACCTGCTCCTCCCACTTTGCGAGGCTTTCAATACATTTCTTGCGAATATCGAAAGCTTCCCTTACTTTCTTACAATCGAATCGTTCGTGTTACCATTGCGCATAAAAACGGGACATTCTTTTGATTAACATTGAACGGGGTTATGTGGTTTGTTTTTAAACCCAGCAATTGGGCGAAAAAAAAAACAAAGCTGTAGAGACGGACCCATTGATCGTGCATGCAACGTTGGGGAATCGAGTTCGGCGCTGTCGGATCGGCTCGATCTATCGTCGATTTTAACGTGGCGCTAATTACGCGTAATGCGGAATTAACGGGACGCGGAGCGTTTGCATCGACGGGCGGCGTCGCGGGGCGCGCGGATCGCCGTTGAAATCCCGTGTTCGACGTTAATGTCGAATACGATTCGGTTGGGTCATATATCAAAATGACCGTCGATGCGACCGCGCGGCCGTGGCCAATCCATGCCAGAAACCGCCGATCGCGCGATCCCTGCGCAGCGATGCTACAAAATTATGCTGGAAATTATCATCGGGGCGGGCCGCGATGCGCCAAAGGCTTCGGGCAAATCCCGCCGTCGATCCAACTAAAAATCATTCTGTTAATGAAACGTTAAGCGTTATTTATTGGACCACGGACCTCTACGATATTAACTCTTTACTCACTGAAATATGAAAAACAAATCGGAGGGAACTGGTAATATTTTAATTCTTGTGCAGAAATCATTTTCTTGATTTTCGTTTTATTTTCTTCCTATTTGGCGGAATTAATCATCCAGCACATTGAAACATCTCTGGCAATGTGCTTCTAACAGTTACCTATTGATAGGCTCTAAAAAAACATGTATGTACATAGGTAAGTATCGGGGTCCGCGAGTGACTCGAGTTTGGTATACTAAGGGGTAACTGATTCACCTCGAGTTGTCTGGCCAGTCGCGGGGCAGCGAAATAAATGTAAATTGTAAGGTGACTGCGGGCCCAGCGATGAAACGAGACTCCAGCCGTGCTTCGCTTTGGGCTGAACCAATTAACGTCGCGCCCATCGTCGAACTTACGCGGCGCGGTTCGTTATCGTCGAGTTAAGTCCGCGTAAAGTCCTCCTTTCTCACCGTGCTAAAGAGCGAGATGAACGCGGAGCAAGTGGCCGACTGAAGCTGCTCTCCCTCCTTTTCTCTCTCTCCTGCCTTCCTCTCAGTTGGTTGAAGGAAAACTGCACCGCCGTTCGCCGCTCCAATTAACGAGAGGATCCAGACGTTAAACAACGTAACGTCGACTCGATAATTAACGAAAAGCGAGCGCCGCGGCAGACAGTGTACGAAAAACTTCTTTGGGTTCGCTTGCTCCGGGAATCACGGGGGCACGGCGATATTTTCCGAGCGTAACACGATTCTCAACCGATGCAGGCAGTCAGAAGTTGAAGGCGGCGTTCTCTTTGGCGAAATATTGCCTGCTCTCGAGTCTTTTCCGCGGGGCGGAAGCGGTTTGATAAAGGAGATGCTGTTGCTTTGCGTGGAGGGCCCTCGCGTTATTGCCACCGAAGAGTATTAAGAGTATTCCGTGCAGAAGCGAGTACACGAGGCAAGAGATAAGAAGATTTAAAGTATCTTCAAGCGTTCCATGGGAAGAACGCGGGGGGGGATTAAACGAGTTGTCACGATTCGCCGCAGATTTCGAAGCAAACTTCGCAGACGGTCTTAATGCTTTTTAATGGGCAGTGCCGGCTCCTTCGCGTCGCGAGCAAACTACTGGCTAGGCAAGTGCGTCAGGACATGACTGAAGAATTCCCAAGGTCCGGCGAGATTGATAATAGAAATGATTTAAAGATTTAATGACACCGGGACTGTGTCACGCAGTCCGGCGGAAAAACAGTGAGGAGGCTACCTTCGTACTTTCAAAGGCATTGCAACGTCAACAATTTCCACACACAGCTGTCACGTAAGACAGGAATGCTGTAAGGGGACAGCACGAGCATCCCTTACGGCGCATCGCAATCCGTCACTGTGCCCCGTAGGTCACGTTTAACGAGATTCACTTCACGTTCGGCGATTCGGGCCGCTGATTAGCCGTGATCGTAATTTGTTTTTTGATCGACGATACCCATTTCGACGGTCGTCTGCTCCTCCCGTTGCCCTAGAAATCTCGAGTGATAAATCGAGCGCGGAACGAAGGACGAAAAGGGAGAACTCGGGGGCAGAGGGGGCTGGTGATCGATCGCACGCGAAAGGAGGAACGCCGGAGCGTAGGAAAAGGAGGGCTCGAAGGCAGCCATGACCGTTTTCTTTTCTGCGCCTGACCTCTGCCCCCTGACCTATTTCCTCGTTCCTTCATACCTCGGCGCCCTTCTTTCTCCCTCGCCCTCTTCCCTTTAATATCCCGACCCTCGAGGAATCGTCAGCACCGCGAAAATTCCACGTACCGTCGCTAGACCTCTGCTGAAACCGATCGGGATCGGTTCTCGTCTGTGTTTCCATTGCAATTGACTTCCGCGCTAAAAGCTCGAACAAATTGTACCCGTTCCAGCAACGCTGCGACACGATACCTACACGCTTGCGTTGACTGTTTTTTTTTTCCAGTCGATTCCATGCTTTGCTTCTCTTTTGCTCGTAAATCCCCGTTTGACCGCGGACCGGAAAACGCCATGCCCGGCGATCGAATGTTCAGCGAGGCGGGCATGAGCTTTCCGTCGCGGTCAGGAAGGATCCAGCTGCTTCTGGGGCGGCGATAAAGTCGCCTCGGATCTGGCAGCCGCGACGTGCCGCGTTATTGGATCGCGGCGAGTGATTCATGCCGAGGAATTAATCGTAGGAAACACGCCGCCGGGACCAGTAACGCGGGGGACGCGTTTCATCGTGTCTATTTATTTCCCGTTATTTTCTACCGCGCGGAGACGTTAGCCGAGTATAAATTTAAATATCCTCGGTGTACGCGGTGAATCACTTTAAAACGATTCTTGGAAGGGACAACGAACTTTCCTCTCCGTTCGCTCGGGTTGAAAAAACTGGAAATTACCAGGCCTGCTCGCGGGAATCGCGCATCGTTCCACGTGCAAACACTCGAGTAATCGTTCCGTTCGTTCTATACAAATAACGATGTATAATTCGTATTTTATATAGTATTTAGTATTAAAAATTAATAAAAAAAGAACAGCGGCTCCTTCAAAGATGCATAAAAACAGGGCCCGAATTTCAGATAGGCACTTCGAGTCGCTAGTTTCTTAAAAAAAAATCCCAAATTGTGTTATGTTTTTTGCCCAAAAAATATGATTCCCTCTTAATTAGCAAACATTGCACAGTATTTGCTGATTCGAAATCTTACCTTTAATATCGAAGCACTCGTTAGAAATTCGCGTCTTGAAACTTTGGATTGCCAGTCTCATTGATCACCGGGTCGAGCTTCGAATCTCGGACGTTAACAATGCGGCGTGTTTATGAGCCGGTCGCGTTGAACTTTCGCAACGCTGTGTGTACTACGCGAACCTAATTACGCGCCAGTGTTATCCTTATTGTTATACACCTGCCGTGGGTTCGTAGTATTCACGGTAAACAATGCTCCTTCCAGCGACCATAGAAACTTTCATTTTTTTCCTTCGCCGACCGCGAAGCGTACTTCGCCGGTGTGTTTGCGGTCGGCGCGGGTCGCTCGGATAATTCTTCGCGTAAAGACAATGAAGATTACGCTGTCGTAATAGCCCCACGACTGCTCGTTGCTCGACGATAATCAGCAGCCGGGGCCTGACTCGGGGAGAAAGTGGTTGCGGTCGTTTAGTGTCCGGCCTCGGGGCTGTCTGGAATGTCCGGGACTACTTGATAATCGACCTGGGTCAACAGCTGCTAAGGTGCTGTACTACGAGGCTCCCTTTAATATGGAACACTTAGGGGCGGGTATTATATAGTAATTGGAAACTCGACGATGCATCGGGATTCGTAATCTGTTGCGAAAATCATCCATTGTGAAACGGCTTTTGCATTGTCTGCGGAAACGTTCTGTATCGTAGAGACGATACTTTTAGCCTTCACGTTTAACTGTTTGGGATTAGGCGTTTGTTGATTCAGTACTACTAATTGATGCAGTATCTACGGGAAATATTTATTGCATCAACCAAATAATTAGCGTGAACTTGCGTCCACCTCATTTAGTATTCATATTCAGAAAGTATTTTTGGGCGTTATGTTGGTTAAAACAAGCTGGGTACAAAGTGCTTTATCAATCATGGAGTTACGATGACGGCGCAATTAATATTTATAACACTAATATTACTCGATACAACTCTCAAAATTCGCTAAATATCCTGCAAGAATAAACCGACGAACGCTTTAGTCACGCAACGTTCATGCTTTGGAGCTCACCCTCCCACGCATATAGGAACACATAAATGCCCGTCAACCATTAGAATCAACCCAGTGGATACTCGTTCTCTAAACTCCCGCTCCCACGGGACTGTTGGGAGCAGTATTGCTGGAAAATCCTTCGAATCGCAGTGTACGCGAGCCAACAATTTCTATCGCGTCCCGATTGGCAACGCTCAATCCGAACGCACGTGACATCGATTTCTCTGGGTGCACTTCGTCAAACCGCATATTCGGAACTGAACTGCAAACTATCGGGTGTCCCAGCCCCGTCACTGCACCCGTTCGATCCCGAAAACAGCTCGGGCCATCTCTGTCGATAGTGGCAAACATCGACACGGACGGTTTACCGCGTCATAGCTCGCGTCACGCTCGGCGAGCAAACACGCGCTGACGCTGGTTTCCGCGAGGCTGGAAACGCTACGCGGATTCCCGCTAACCAGAGGATTTCGATCTGGATCCTGGTGAAACGAGCTTCCTTCGCTGTAACACTCAGAACGGCGGATGGTTCTCAAAAAGGCCACTTCAAGTCGGTCAAGCCTTTTCGAGCTACCGCCGAGAAAGTGTTGCTCTACTCGATCCGGGCAGACATGCGGACACTCAGGGGTGGATTTGTGGATAGTTTAAGTAGGCTACAGCACGGGGTGGCAAATTTTGAGGAGCGGCAAATTTGGGGGGGGGGGGTGTGGCAAATTTTCGAGAGCGAAATATTTGGGGAAGCGGCAAATTTTGGGGAGCGGCAAATTTTAGGGCGTGATACATTTGCGGAAGCGACAAATTTTGGGGAGCGTCAACTTTGGGGGGTGGCGACAAATTTGGAGAAGGGGCAAATTGTGGGGAGCAAGAAATTTGAAGGACCAGCAAAAATTTTGGCGAGCGACAAATTTGGGGGAGCGGCAAATTTGGGGACAAATTTGTTTAAATACAGAGGCTTGAGACAAGTTTAAAAACAATTCACTTCTTTTTCATATAGCGACTTAGCAGTAACTCACATGTGAGTTGCCATGTTGAAGTAAATTTTGAAATTGTCTCGACTCTTTTAAATTAAAATAATTGTTTGATGATATTTCGCGAAAAGGGCGGCAGACACTTGTTAGCCTAGGGGCGCCGAATCTCCAAATTCACTCCTGTGGACACTACTTTTTCAATGCCTTGCACAAAATATTCTTGCAAATTCCTCGGCGTGAAGAAACGCCGACGCTACGCAAAGTGTTAAGTGCGCCGCCACGCTGAGAGCGCGATTCGCGTGGATCGTTTTATGTCCGACGCGGATTGAAATATATTTCAACGGCATGACAAAAGTTTCGCGCGACGAAGATAAATAGTAGAAAGTTCGTTGAACGGTTTGTGGAACGTTCGCGGGTAGGACGTCCTACATGGGACGGTCACGGAATTGGAAATGAAAATTTACGGTTATTTACGGTCAAAGTATAAATCACCGTTCGAAAACTTGTGAGTCGATATTAAGAAAGCCCGACGACTGGGAAGATGTTGCGTCGTAATGTTCTGGAGGTGGATAAAAATCTGCGGTAGGTAACGGGGAATCCTTGATACGCGTCAAACGTGCACGGAATCCTCGATCGCGAGAAAATTGATTGCGCGAGACTGGCAGAAGTTCAAGGTGTCAGATACGATTTCACGGAGGAAGATCGATTGGCGAGCGGGTCAAGGGCACTCTCACATTTTTCAATTGCAACTTGCATATTTTAAACTTATAAGCGCTGAAACTTCGTGGCTCTATCAGCGCCGAGGCTCTTAACTTGGGCGGTAAACTTTCAGACTCGAAAGTTTAATACAGTTAGAGGTGTACCGCGTAAAGAGTGTGTCTCGTTGTACCGACTCGGAGCGTTCGAAGTGAAAAATACACACGACACCGGGGAAACTGTACCGCGAGTGATCACGATCGTATACCAGTGGTTCATAAAAAATTAACGAATTAGTGGTTTGTGAATGAACCTCCAGTAGTTTCACTTAACACGCGTGAGAATCGTCTCCATAATTCGGTGTGCTTTGGCACGAGATGTGATTACACTAACAGATTACACTCTTCGTGTAACCGTGGGTGGATTAATAACCAGTATTCGATTGGGAGCGTGATGGAAATTCGTGGCGTGTACTCGAAGACGCTCGAGCCTTCGCTGGTCCCGTCACGAAACGACAAAATTGCCCCGTTGAATCGACGTTTCCAGAAACCCTCGGAGATGTTAGCATACGTAATGAACAGCGACGACGCGATGAAAAGTACGGCGATGCTCGGATTGCTGGTTAATATCTGAAATTCGAGGCTGCAGCTGCTCGTTACCGGGAGGGTGGCGCGTTCGGAACCATTAGCGATGGCCCTTTCGGTTGATATCTGCTACTTTGGCGTAGGATATCAACCCTGTAATACCACGAAATAGGGTAACGAAGAAGACATCGATCACAGCCCTCGCCAAGCCACGATAAAGTCGTACAGGTCGTCTCGAGCTTTGCGCTTCCTGCTCGTCGCTGGGTTTTTTGCTCTCGAGCAACGAGCACCCTTTCCCAGGAAAATTATGGAGTAATGTCGATCGATAGCCATGAAACGATTAGACCCGCGGTGATGGGCTACCTCTGTCGTCGTGTAATCTTCCGATAATTTATGTATCCCTTCCAGCGGGACGGGTGAACGTGTTTGCTAACGCTCTTATGATTTTTACGACTCCCGTCTACCGTGAATCTATATTGTTGAATATTACAGACCCTTGGAACTTCGCGTTCAGCGCTGTATCAGAGATCCCGTCTTCGTAAACTTAACATCCCGGAAAGTTTCAAACCCGCCTGGAACGTTCTCGTATATTCAGCGTCAGCGAGCATCTACGTCAGGATGCGGCTTCTGTTGCGTCAGACGCCTGGTCGTCAAGCTAGCCAGTGCCGTATCACGATTTCCATTGCGCCATTTGTAATAACAATTAAGAAGTAGCAGCTTCAATCATTATTACATATAAATTCAACTGCCCTAAAGCTGGGAATCCACCTGAAAGCTAAGCTACCCTACGCAATGCTAAGCTTTAAAAAATTAGCTTCAATACATCGTTATGGGACCGTTTCCACCAAAAGCTACTAAGCTAACAATTGTAAGGGAGTCGGGAAAGGTTAATAAAAGACGTGTCGTTCGTTCGGCCGGTTAGCAACAACTACTTTATTCGACGCGTCGACTGCGGACGGTGGCCCACCTCGATTTAGTATTTTTTTCAGAAGCTAAGCTAGCTCGACGTAGCACGAGATTCCCTCGCGAGCGATTTTTCCGAACCATAGCAAGGTGCAGCTTCCGGAAAAAAACATAGCACACTTCAACTTGGTTTTTGATGGAAACGGCCCCACAAGGATGTATCGAAGCTAATTTTTTTAAAACTTAGGTCAACCTAGAAAGTATAGAGGTCTACGCACACGTATCAGTTCCGTGAGTGTGAGTGTCACAGTGGCATAAAAAGACCTACTGACACTGACGGCACCGAAACGTCACAGAACTGATACGCGTGCGTAGATTTTAACTCGCCAGTTATAAGTTATAACATTAAGAGTACCTAGTGAAAATGGCGGAGTATTTATAGGTGAGAAAGTATGGAAAAGAAGTACTACGTATCGTTGCAATATCGACAGACCCGGGTTAGGTTTCTGTGCCGTTTAAGGTCATCCTTCGATGGGCCGACCCCCATCAAGTCAGCAAGATTTCATCGCAAACGGGCCCCGGAGGATCGACGGTTTTCGTTCAGTTCAGGGCTTATCGCAGCCTCTCAACGATCATCCCCTAGTCCTGCCTCTCACACCCGCTTTCTTTCTCTATCTGCCATCGTTGTCGGTGGCGCGGGGTTAACCCCTGCCAGCCAGACAGAGACAAAGCGCGCCGACATAAATAATTTATCTGGGAGGACAGGCTTCGCGGCAGCCACGGTGTGCGTTGCATTAAATATGAAATCCAATATAAACTTTTGCCCGAGCTGCTCTCGCCCTTCCCTCATCCTCTGCCCCATTACGCGGTCGCGCGCGCGCGCGCGGAACTTCCGGGTGCATCGTAACATCCTGCTCGCCGCGTCTGATTAAAGCGTTAATTGTAATTAGTAATTAATCGTATACTTCGCCAGAAAGTGCAACGATCGCCGGTAATGGAAATATTTAACCACCGGTGATAATTTGTGCTATCGTCGGGCGCGCTCCGACTCATCTCCGCAGCCCCGCGGTGTTTTGATTTGTTCCGCGCCAGTGGGCACGAATTAATTCGGCAAACAATTAACGTCGACTGCGCGTGTCCTCGTTTAACGTTACGATGAATCGCCCGGCACTTCTGTCGCGGAATTATTTCGCAGCCGAGCGCAACGTAATGTCCCAACGCGAAAACTCGAATACTTGAATACTTTAACTGGTTTATACACTGCGGGGCCGAGGGGAGAATAATATAGACGCGTAATAACTTCGCAGTTAGTTTTTTATTGCGCAGCGTGAAGGGGGCGGAGGGTGTTTCGCAAGCTGTAGGTACTTTGAGTGGTTGACGTAGTTCGCGAGGAACGGCGAGTGAGTTTTATTAAACGCGTGCTCAAAGGGACGACGAATCGGGCGGTTTGCAGAAATATCGCGCCCACTTCTTTCGCACTGCGGCGGTCACTGAAACCGACGAACAATAACTGTGAATATTCATCCGTTTTTGTACGTTGGTTGTGCTTCCTGCGAGAGGTGAGGCGCGTATCGACGTTCAATCGCGCACGCTGCTCGAATATCGATACGGACGCGGCGCTCGTGGCTGCAGCCACGCCGAGCTGCACTTTCGTCCATCAATCCTCGCCCAACTGCGTTTATCTTTCTCCTTTTTCGGGTTTTAATATCAAACTTTCACCATGTATCCAGCAGCGATATTGTAATACAAAATGGTCTGTTCGACAGCCTGCATTTCAAAGGGAACTTTCGGTATTTACATGCGATAGGGGATTCTTGAATCAGAAAAGAATCTCGTCCTTTGAGGGGTTTGGTGCGTGCTGGGATGCGCGTCGCAGTGCTTCGAATTTATTGCGCGACGGGAATTGAATGTACTTCATAGATAACTGTTTTTTCAAGCCCGTTGTTAGACTCTCGGTGAGTGTGCGTAACATTCACTGTATCATAATGGAAACAGTGTTGATATCAATTGTTGATATATGAAATGTTGTCTTCGTGGCTTATAGAAGCCTTCTACCATTGAAAGCTGCTGGGCGGGTGGATCTCTAATTGACATGTTTATGTTGTCCAGAGTTTCAGCATTCGTTGTGGTTTGTGAAGTTTGTAGTTATTCTATTTATCAACCTTGAACATGCAGGTCCCACTTTGTGACAATAATTGTGACGTGGAGTCTCACAGACTCCTCCTTAATAATTTAGTAGTGACATTATTACGTATTTGAAAAGATACATTTGCGTGTTTTGTTCAAAACTACTGAAAGTCGACCGCCACGTATTGTAAAACAAGATCGAATCAAAATCTAGGAAAAATAATTCTGCAGGAGTCTTCCAGACTCCATGTCACCGGTTAAGGGATAGTGGACTGTGCAGAACAGAATACTGTTGGAAAGTAGCTCTACTAAAATTAGCCTTAAAAGATAGATATTCATAGTTGGAGGAGAATAGGATGCCGCGTTTAACCGAAATCTGTTTTCCAACACTCGTGAAACAAGCTTCGTAATACGCAATACGTGTGTCCTGGTTCCCTACGACCCAAATGGCTCGAAAAAGGCCAAGTCAACAGAGCTCCCGGACAAAGCAGAGTAGCTCGAGCTCTCGGTACATCAGGCTTCTATAACCCCTACGGAACAATGGTTCGATTAGACGTACAAGAACTTCGCCATACACGGGTATCCACCAAAAACCGTGGTGCACTCCGAAAGAAGGCAGGTCCTCTTTAAAAACACCAATTAGTGACTGAATAAAACTCGTACAAAATTTCCCTTTCGCGAAATGGAATTTATCTCGCATATATCCGAAGCAGGCCTACCTCATCTCAAGGTCCATTTAACGTAATCAAAAATATAGAAGTCAGGCAACCCGGAAATGTAGAAAAATATGCAACTTTCTGTGCAAGTAGAGTAGTTCCTCCGTAACACAAAATATTTTTTATTGGTGCCATAGTGCGATTTGCAAAAATGCTGAATTTTCTATTTCTTGGGATATCTTGAGAACGGTGAGAGATATCGAAAAGAAGTTTCAACAAAAGTTGCATCTTTTTTTATATCTACAAAAGTGCGTAAAAATAATTCTCTAAATATTCATATTTTTCAAGTTACTCCCACCACCGATCTTTAATTCGATAATTACTTTCACGCAGTTTTGTAGATATAAAAAGGATGAAACTTTTGTTTAAACTTCTTTCCAATATCTCTCACCGTTCTCAAGATATTCCACGAAAAAGAAAACTCTGCATTTTTCCAAATTGTGATTTCACCACCCAGAACCACACTATGACATCAACAAAAAATAGATTTGTGTTACGGATGAACTACTCTACTTGCGCACAAAGTTGCATAATTTTCTGAATTCCCTGGGTGCTTAACTTCCCTTGTAAGTAGGAATATTATTTACCTCTTAAACCCCCGCAAACGAACAATCAACCTCCAACGCTGTTATTACTATTATTTCACTGGTTACTCGTTTAATTGCGATGTATTTCATAAATGCCGCGTGAGCGGTGCACGGGGAAAAATGAATTTCATTGGGAACACGCGGCTGGCGGGTAAATGCAGCCCCAATTTCGGCCAGCAGAACCCACCAGAGGATTTAAATCTCTGGCCGTTACAGTTTCGGTAATGTCTCGCGGAGCATTTACCGCCGCGCCTGTGGATCACGTGGAATGAAATAAGCATAGGATCACTCTATATACGCAGCACTTGCGGAAGCACAAATTGGGCTATATCCTCGCGCGCGCTGCAAGCATCGCTACGCGGCGCGTCGGCGCGTTTACCTAAGCGACGGGGCGCGTTGGCGCGTTGAAACTCATTCCGTTTATTTCTCGCTTTTTCAGGATGCAGAGACAAAGCCGGAGTAGCTCGGAGGTGGAGGTTGCGCTTATGCGCCCCGTAAGCACCGCTGGCTAATAGCACCACGGCCCATCCCTGACACCCTGCAGCCACACCAGGTAGGGTACACACACCCTTTCTCGCTTTCTACGCTCGTCTTTTATGCATCGGCCGTCGTCGTGCGTCATTTCGCCCGCCCAGTCGGCTCCACCGCGAGTATCCTCACCCCGGACAAAGCCGAAATCGCAGCGCGACTATGCTCGTCTCGTTTTTCGCGTTCCATCGTGTTCCATCGCGTTCCTCGCGTTGAGGGGTCGTAGCTTCCGCGAATCTGAGCGGGGCGCTGAATAGCAGAATGAAGTAGACTCGTGGAAGGGTACGGGGGATGAAACGTTTATTTTATCATGCTGCGCGGAGCCGTTTGAAAGTTTCATGGAGCAGTAGGCTAGTGACGGAGAGAGATGTTTTAAGGCCTTCAAAGCGAAATGGCCTGAATGGGTAATGAATGATAATAACGAACGTTAAATTGTTAAGCGTCGGTAGAAGCACGTAGGAATACTGTAGTTGTGTCGTCGGGATGTATTAAGAGCTTCAAGACTGCTCGGTGAAAGATAGAGTACCTAATTGGTTTACATTCCGTTACAAACAGTTCCGCTAGTCACACTCTCAGGGGACATTCACAGTCTTGCGAACGTTTCTATATCGCGCAGTCGGATGTAACGCACGGTTATGAGTGGAAGGCGAGTGCCGGGAACGTCGAAAGCATTAAAGCCTTTAGAGATTCAGGTGGAAAAGGCGGAGAAAGTAATAAAAAGCTTTCAGCGAACGTGTCGGCGGCGCGGATGTGGAAACGTTGAAATTAGCGTAAACTTAATCTGACAATTTAACGTTCCCCGTTTCGTAATATTCGCCCTCCGTACATGACGTTCGGTTATAAACCGACCGACGGGTCCAGCTTCGAATATAACAACGCACGGGAGGCAGGAGATTATGAATTATTTAAATAAATAATTTACGATGGATTCGCAGGAGCAGTTTGTTACTCTGCAGAAGGGATCAAAGTGGCAAGCTTGGGATAAACGGAATTTAACGTCGACTACGACGAAAAGAATCGTTTTCAGCTTCTCGGTAGTTGTTCAGTCGCGACTGAAACGGAACGAAATGGAAACGTCTATTAAGCTGCAGGACGTAACGTTTCCACTGCGAAATAAAAGAGGAGACGAACGGGGGATGGCATCCGTGAAGGAATTACGGTAATTGAAAGGCGCGTGTGAGCCGTTCCCGCGAAGTGGAGCAAGGACTGCGCGCGGGAGATCTAGATCCTCGAACGATTTGTAGCCCCTGGAGGAACGGGAACGAGACGAGGTGTAATTTGAAGCGGAGAGGCACGCGCTGCGCCGCGCCTGCGTTTCCCGGCTGATATCAAGGACGCGCGTCCCGTCCCGATTAAACTTACACCATCTTCCACGACTAATTCATGCGCCGTTCGCGACATTCATGAATCTGAAATTCCGACCGTTTCGAATATTCAGGGCGACCACGCAGGAACCCTCGACCGAAACACGTGACAGTAATTCCACAAAACTGCTCGGAAATGATATTTCATTCTGTGCAGACGCTTAAACTTGTGTGACCCGCGTTTCATCGCGATATGATCCAGCGTGGCACTGAGATTTGCGCAAAAGTTCGAAAGAGAAGTAAAGAACATAGCGTCCCTCGTAAATTAGCCTTCGTTTCCCTGAAACGTTACACGACCGTACGTGTACAGAATGGCAAATGGAAGGATTCGCGTGCGCATCGTCCTCCATCGGCGAGGGTTTAATCTTGCCAACAGCGCGGGGCCTTCTCTCCCCGTTCGGTTGTTCCTCGTTGCCAGCGCCGCTGTCGGAGCGGTTCACCGTGGCGTCGAAGTGGGCACGAAGCCGCGAGTCGGTTGTCCTCGCAGGTCGAATGTTAATTCGTAAAGTGGAAAATCGTTTTCGAGCCCGGCCCCGCGATCCGTCGCTGGCCGCGCGAGATAAACGCGCATCGGACGCCCCCGCGCCCCCATTCGGCGGTGAAATATTCGACGGCAGGATAGGCTGTTTACGATAATAGTCGGCGCCGTCGATTTACAGTAATTTTACACACGCCTAATTAGCAATTCCGATCGGGGCCGCCCGCCTTTCGCGACCGGTTTTCCCGTCCGAGCCGATAATCTGGCCGGATCGCGGCGTCCCGGTCACGAACGCGCGGCTGCTTGTCCGCGGCAATGCGGCGGAATAAAATCAAGCGGAATAGAATAAAGTCTTTACTCGGGGAGGAAGAGAACCGCTCCGAGAATGGCCAAGGAACGCGAGCGCATAAAGGATCATTTGAAACGTAAATACGCGGTAAGCGGTCGGCGGGGTTGGGCGAAGCGAGTGGATAGTGTAAACCAGCGGCGGGCGAAGCTGCGGAGCGAGGGGAAAATTAAATAATACAGAAAGACTGGGATTACGGGAGCGCCTCATTTATAAGGCAACGACGGGACGCTTGGAGGGAAAAGTAAGCGGCGAAGAGCAGCGGCGTTCAGGAAAGCGCATTCTGATGGGTTTAAAAGGTGCAATGTTCGAGCACGACAAGATTCTACATATGTATAGCATTTGTGCTGCGTTTAATGAAATCAGAATGTAATGGTGATTTAAGGGGTCAATTCCTTTAACCACGCCGCAAGATTAGGCAACATTGAGTTTTTTTTCCTCAGTGAATACAATCAATGACAATGTTAAACCCTTTTTCATGTATTAAGCTACTTATAATGTGTATGGAACAATTTTTTAAATAAACTTTTAATTGTGTTTTTTCAATGTTATATGGAGTTAAAAATCG
Source organism: Andrena haemorrhoa (assembly GCA_910592295.1). Taxonomy (NCBI): domain Eukaryota; kingdom Metazoa; phylum Arthropoda; class Insecta; order Hymenoptera; family Andrenidae; genus Andrena; species Andrena haemorrhoa. The sequence goes on from OU342943.1 coordinate 12,601,520, forward strand.
CGTCTTTGAAAAGAAATACCTCCCTCTCGGGAGTGATTTCAGCTCACAGACTCATCTACTACAAAAAAACCAAACTGATTCTTAATCATTATGAATACCGCTATCGCAGGTGCCAGAATTAGCCACTTAAGTAAAAATTTAACAAAATTGCGCGCATTCAAACTTCAAGTCTTGAAATTTTCCATTTTTATTTGAAATTTGAATGCGCGCAATTTTGTTAAATTTTTACTTACGTGGCTAATTCTGGCACCTGTGATAGCGGTACTCATAATCATTAAGAATATCAATTTCGTTTTTTTTGTTTCAGATATAAAATATAATTAAAAGTGTATTTAAAAATTGTTCCGTATACATTATAAGTAACTCAATAAATGAAAAAAAAGTTGGACATTGTTATTCATTGTATTCACTGAGAAAAAAACCTGAATGTTGCCAAATTTTGCGGCGTGATTACAGGAAATAACCCCTTAAACTTCGGTATAGGGTGGGGAGTCGTATTTAGATTGCAAGGGGTCAGATTTGTAAAGTATTCATTGGTCTGATATCTGGCAATTCGATATCGTTATCGGTGATAGATATGAAAGCAGGTAAAATGTCTAATTGAATTGCATTACAAATCGATAGCAGATTGAAGTCCACTGATGATAGGGATAAAATTGCTTTCCCCGAGGTGTCCACCGTTTCTCGCCACCTCGACGCCGCGCGACAGCGTAATACAGGACCTTACCAACCTCCGTGTTCCGGTGTCGCCCATTTGATCGAAGTTTGCACGGATTCAGCTCCAAAGGAGCGGGAACGCGGGACCAAAGGATGGCCCAGGGGCGATACGTCTCTCCGTGTTTCATAACTCCTTATAGAACAAATACGACGCGAGATATCCCTGTGCATATTGACGATGCGCCACGGCTCGAGGATTACCCGCCGACACGGAGATCTCGTCCCTCGATGAGCGATAAACTTTTGCTCTCCAGCGAACGGAAGGAAGCACAGCGTTCACGGTGCCATTTTTCTCGTCGCGCGGCGGGAGGGGATAAATTTATTCGTGTTTCATCGCCCCTAAAGCGTGGAGACCGACCGAAAGTGCCCTCCGCCAGGCGCGGGCAACCGTTTCGATCTTCCCGCCACCCTCGCGCCGCCTTTTCATCTTCGTTTCTGCTGGGAACGCCACTCTCCGCCACTCTCCGAGTGTTTGCCAAACACCGTGTATCCACCGCGAGCGATCAAGCAGCGATTCAGCGCGATTTATCTGCAGATGTATAAAATACAGTTGCGTTGTTTCATGGGAGTGGCGAGTGGCGAGCAGCCGTGACGGCGCGCGGCGTTGCGTCTTCATTAGGGGCGCATCGGTATTTATAGCGCGATGGATCATGATGAGCGACTCGTGCGTCACTGAATCTCCAATTCATAACGCTGGGCTGCCTTTCGCCTTCCTCCCGATAAATCGCTCCACGTTTTCCTAAGTTTAAGGATCAGATGTTGGCGATCGAGTAGCATATTGTCGTTGTGCGTTCTGTAATTCTCACGCAGAATTTCGTTCGGTACGATGTCTCACGGGTTAAGTGAGGCGTATAACTCGGAAAGGGAGCTTCTGTGAGCTCACGTTCACCCATTTCTGTCCCCATAGTTGCTGATACACGTTCCCGAAGGCCCGACCGAGCGTTTCGAGAGCCTTATATATAAAAGTCCACATCATGGCAAGCTCGAATTTATATACACCCTCTTCTAGGGTCAGTGGGTATTTCTAGGGGTAGCATGGTCGCACGAATCCAGCGGAAACGGGATCGTAAAAAGACACTTGAAGCCCTCCAGTCGTCCACGTTGCCACGCTTTCACCCCTCGGCAAGATGGACGTATAACTGGCGGATGACTGGTGTAGTCGTTCGGTAGGTCACCCTAAAACCCCCACAAGAGATCGTGCGGTCACGGAAAAGCACTTTCCGGATGCAGCCGCTGCGAATGCGAGGCTCTCACCCGATTCAATGTAACTTCTTAAGAGGGGAATCCACTTTGAAAACAAATTCTTCGATTTTTTTTTGTTCATTTTTATAATATTTGGGGTCCCAAAAAATACCTGCGCAGTTCCAAAGTGGATCTCGGATAAGGGACGCATAGGTAACATGGTGTCAAGAAGCCAAATGTAATAACAGGTATTATGAGCTTATAGGTATATTGTTTAGACTAGCTAGAGAATCCCTGGCAAATTTATGACGAAACCTTTTGCATCTATTATCTTCGAGTTGCAGAAAGTAAATCTTTTCAAAACTTGGAACACGATTTTCTCGACACGGCATGTTTCAAACCAGGCAGGTTAATAACTCAATCAATTTTTATCAGATTCACTTGAAAATTTCAGGGAATATTCGTAATAAAATTATATTCGGTTAAGCTTACTGGTGTTTTGACTGAATAATTCATCCAATCGTAACATTAAAAAAAACATGGATTTTTTATACTTTTGCTTCCAAAGTCTGCCATTTCCTAAAAAATTAATATTCCTTTAAATCTGAACGTTCGAATTTTTTATTTCCGAGCCAACGTTGGAAACTTACAAGAATGTTTTACATTTTTTTTAAGACTAACGTTATCGCACGCTGTAGCCATGTAACTAAAATTTGTTCAATATAGAAGCATGTAATATTAGTTAAACAGATGTGTTTTCATACGGTGTTAAAGACTTTTCGGGGAAAGTTACATTTTATAATAAAAAAAATGCCTCGAAAGTAGCCTTTTTTCGACCGTCAAAGTAGCTTCCCACAATTCATTCTGGTTGTTGTGCACTTCTCGAGGTGCGAGCAGCGAAGTTCTTTGTGTTGGTTCAATTACGCCAGGTTCAAGCTCAATGAAAAGCCTTGACGCGCCGTGAGCGTGTGCGCGCGGCTTCATTATTTCGTTTGGATTCGCCGTAAGAACAGTGCACATGGAAAATCTCAACGAAGCTTCTCCAATATTAATGGCGAAACACTTTCGAAGCTGGTCGTTCAAAAACTTCAAGCGCGATATCTCCAAACTTCAACTTTCAATTTGATAACTTAGAATTCCAATATTCCATAAGTATCCGGAATCCAATCCGTAGATTGCTTCGTGTCAGAACGTAGCGGGGCAAAATTTAAAATATCCCGATTGCTAGAAAGTGGGTTCTTGCCATTCTTTCTTCGGCAACTTTCGCGGAACGAATCCAGTAACAGTTTCTCGAGTACGTAAACACATTCGTCAAATTCCCGGCTCGTTTTCATATCTGTAAACTCTGCGCGCCGCTACTTGTGGCTTTCAAGGTTACGACCAGCGTAAAAATGTTACTCCCTCGCTGTGACAACATAACACGGTCGTCTTTTACAAGCGCGAGCACGGCCCGTGTTGATGCCCTTAGCAAGGCGGCGCAAGTCTTAAAGCGTCCCCTTTTCCTCTGTCTGCTGTTTCCCAACTCTTCTTCGAAATGCCTTTCGCGCGACCGCGTAACAGGGTTACGTGCCATCCGACTTTGAAACGACAAACTGTTTCTTCTCGCTAATGTACCTATCGTCGCGGGTCTCTGCATTGTGCCCCGAGGAAACAGGCATAGGCGCCACGCACGACGATTGTGGAACATCCAGAGAAGGTATATCTGGTCGATATCTTGTCTTCTTACACTTATCAATCGCATGCGGCGTGATTCATTGAAACGTGGCGGCAGGATGCAGTTGCTGCCTTTCGCAATTTCCGGTTAATCGCCTGGCTGCGTTTCAGCGTAAGGCACGCGTTCTAGCACTTGCAACAGTTGAAAAACTATTTTAGTGGCTGCGTGATTTTTTTAAGAAAGAAGATTTGACTTGATTTCCGTGGCCGGTAATACTGACATTTTAATTTCAATTGCAACGAGGAATATCATAGTGTTTTAAATAAATATCGTTACCATTACAAGGGAATGGATTCTAACACAGGCAGAAAATCGTTGGAGAAGATTGCGAAAGATGAGTGCGCAATAAAAAGGGCTCTATTCACGAGAAGAGCAGAGAGAACAAGGTGAGTCTAGGGTCGGCCGTTTCATCTCCGCCCTTTTCCATCCTCTTGTCTCGGGTAGACTTTTGACTCGCTGGCCTGTTTGACGAAAGTGTTACGCGACTTTCGAGGTCGCAAAGACGGATCTCTCTCTCATCTAGCGTGACTCTAGGTACTTTCTCATTTAGATAGCGATCGCCGGGGAGAATTAATCTTCAAAGGAACGATTCACCGTGTTCCCCCTATTGAACACGTTATTCAATTATTCTAATCACTCCGAAGGTTACACTTGTAAATTCCGAAGAATAACTACCTAACTGCAACAGCTACTCTGCTGCTCTTATTCGCGGAAAAATAAAGCAACGGATGGCGCACGGAATTATTAAAATGCGCAAGCACTTTATCGCTCTTAAATTGCACCAGAAATCCTCATCGTTTTCGAAGCTGCTCAATGCTTACGTAAAAAAAGCTACTAAAACTGCGTAGGTACTGTAATGCACGTCGTAAAAAGCATCGCAGTGTAAACGCGTCAGCACTTGAGTGAAGCTGCTCCAAGAGGATTTTGGCTGCTCTTTAAGCGGACTCGCGCAAGCAGCAGGAACGCTGCCACATCCGGTTCGCGAGGGGTTTACGTAACACGTGGTACTAATGCACCGAATAAATTTCGCGCATCGCGGTATCGTTTCGAGCGCCGTTACGCTTGTCGACTTTCATTAAGAAAGAATTCCCCCCCGTCGGTCGCGATCCTCGTAAACAGGAACATCTGGTTTCGTGACACGAGGGTTTGATGCGTGGCATCGTTAACAAGATCCTCGGATACAGACTCGGACCACGGGGCCAGTAATTTTGGACTTCCACTGGCCAAGACACTTATAAAGCAGCTGAAATAGTAACGTCCAATCGAATCAATCTTGTCGTCGAAGCTGATTTGCGAAGATAATTTTGCTTCAGCGACACATTAATCAAAGATAAGAAAATATGAGGAACTGGAATAGAATGATCATTGTGCAAATTTTGGAGGAATAGAGACTGTATAACACAGAAGTAGAATGCGAGTGTTGGACGATCCACTGCTCTTCAGCGGATCGAGCAGCTCCTCTTTTCCCGCGGCACCTTTCGCCCCCATTTTTTACTTAAAGGATTACGAGCGAAGTTCAGCGGCGCATCGTCGCCTCGCGGGACGTCCCATTAAAATATTTGCCGGTCCCTTCGACTCCGCTTTAAATCCTAGCGTTAAACGCGCGCCGGCGAAGGGGGACGCTCGTATTTTCGCGCTTAGCGCGAGAATTTCTCCGGGAAAAGGAGAGCCACCTCCGTCGTTTTCGTGCCGCGAATTCGGAAGTCGCAGAGCCGACCCCTACCCAGGGGGATTCGCTGTCTTTCTGGGATACGACGAGAGTAGACTCGTTCCATCGTTTAAGCCCCAGCTGAAGACGGAGACCCGGAATTCCGGCTTGAAAGGTCGCCAAGTTTCGTTCCACGGGCTCGCGCGTAGCTCCTCTTCGCCACTTCTCACATCCGAGGAACAACGGTCGCCCGCCACGACCCTACGTACCGTGGCGTGTGCGAAATTGCTCGGAAACTCTGGCAATAAGTCGACGCTCTGGACCGAGGCTCGGAAGATTCTTTCCTCGCGCTCGAACAAACGGATGCAAACGCCCGGGGTATCAGTCCTAAGTCCCGTCGAAACAAAGGGGCGGGAAGAATCTTCCCGGACTTGGAAACTTAGGAAAACTGAGAATTTCTTGGCGAAAGAGTCGAGTGTCGTTTGATTCTGATAAATCATCGTCCTTCTATCACCCGCCTGATGGTGGAAGCTCCGATGGTGAGAAGAGAAGCAGAACGGAGTCATTCCTGGCCCACAATACAATTTGTGTAGGGTAAATGTCCCAATTACTGCCACTTTATTTATTTTACTTAATAAACACGCAACGTGTATAGATAGCGTAGACAAAAATTTATCATTAAATTGGGACTGTTCTTCTTCTTATTATAGTTTTCTATTCAGTTAACTATTCTTTATACGTTACGTTTATATTAAGCAGAATAAATAAAGTGGCAGTAATAGGGACGCTGACAGTAATTGGGACATCTACCCTATCAGGACATCGGAAAACGCACTTTCTCAAATTGTCATCTTAATTCACTAAACGTACACACATTTACGAAATAAAAGTATACAATTTATTTAAAAAGTTATGGCATTAGTTATAGAAAATATACAATAAAAATCTACAAATATATTGTAAATGTTTGTCACGTCCTATAAGATGTCTACTAATGAGGACGGAATACCTGCTCGTGAACAGTTAAGAATCTCTACTTTCCCCGCAAAGTGTCCAAGCAGAAATGATCCCGGAAGTGACAGCCGATCGAGCACGGCACGATGGAGTTCCCGACACTTGTGTCAGTATCAATTAATCCTTTCCTCGATGCAACACCCGATAAACAGCGGCGATCGATCATCCTTCGGAGCGACTTGGACGTGCTATGGGGAACTCGGCCATTATCGTCTTCCGGCGTAAAATCAGACCCCCTGAGATTTGTTATATGTACTCTGTAAACAAAACGTCAGGGGGATCGTCGTTTACGGCGCGCATGATCGACACCCTCGAGCGGCTGAACGTCAGGACGCGGCGCCCCATTCTGGAAGAGATGCCTGATAGCGCGTTTCACGGGCCTCGGTGTAGGCCGTATCAGGTGCCAACGTCAGGATTCAAGCTGGTTCCGTGTCGGATAGGGGGAACGAGGGAGCGTGGGGAAGGCGAGAGGGAGACTCTTCTCCGCATGAATATTCAATCGGGTTTCAGGTTGATTTCGCAACGACGACCGTTCTACTCCTTGCAGGGACTTTCTCAACGACCAGCGTCGTTGATAACCATTTGCGAAAGAATACTTTCCAGCTTCGTGTGGGTCGTACAATTTCACGGAACGATAGGAAACACCGTACTCCGGGGGAAACCTGTTGGTGAGCATTTAACCGCGCCCACGGAGTATCGTACAGTACTCAGCATTACGCTAGCGTACGTTAGTGTACCTACTTTTTGGTCGTGTTTTCTATCGATCCTGTCATTTGGTTGCTTGTCTTGGCGCCCCTCAGGATCCACGAAAACATTCGACTGCCGATTGTAACTCGCGTTTGATAGAATCTACAGCAGTGTTTCCCAGCCTTTATTGAGTGGCGATCCCCTTTTATAATATTCAAACAATCTGCAAGGCCCCTCTCCCCATATATGAGATAAGGTACATTTAATAAGTTTAATGATACACATTAAAAATAGGTACTTCAGGATATAATTCTAACTGAATGATATTGAAAAGGAAACCCCAAAAAACTGCGGCGACCCACCAGAAAACACTCCACGATCCGCCGGTTGGGAATCACTGACTACAGATTTCGAAGGCACGCGGTGGTTTAAAGTAAACAGGTGCCAAATTCTTTCATTAATGAAATTTTGAATTTTGCAAACCGTCGTAGGTTTGCAGCTGTTAACTGTTAGATCTCGCTGACACATTTCGCGAAATTTTTATCTACCTCTGTTCCCACATTCCTCGCCCTCTCTCGTTCAGTTCTCTCTGTCGATTGTAACCACGTTCGTTGCAATATGAAATGCATAATCGGGCAAGGTTCGGGGCTTTCGGTTGGTTTCCAAGCCCGCGCTGAAAATTATTCATGAACCGTGGAAGCCAGTTTCGCAAATTTTAATCCCATCGGACGGTGCCGCGCGGCTGGGGAAGTTTTTTGCACACTTTGCCGCCGTGGAGCGCGTCAGCTGCAGCTGCGCCGTGTTTTTACCGGAAACTGCATGGTAATAAGGTACGTGCCAATCGCCCGCGGCGAGGACACGATTTAGAGACGGTGTTCGGCGCGCGAGCCGCCCCCGATATTGACAATAACAGTCGCGATAACGGTGGCGATGAACGGCCGTTAAACGACACGGAGAGCGTGTCGCGGTAATGAAACGGTTTCGTCGGAATAATGAAATAATGCAGCGTGCGCGCGGCCGCTCTGGGCGCACGTGATTTAAATTACTCTTTCTGGCGTGTGTGACGCGGCACGCGGACGTCTATGCGTGTTGGGTGTTTAATTACCAGTATGACGACCGTGCCAAGAGGCACGCCACATCGTTTCGCGAGAAGTTACACGGTCTCCAACGAGACAAGGGGATACTTCTGTGGGGAGGGCGAGGAAGGCGGGGATGCCTCGAATCTATGTAAAATTTAGAAATAATGGAGGAGCTTGACGCCAGAACAACCAACGATTCACGTATACCGAATACCTACTTCTACGGGAGAGGTCAAAATGACTTGTTTTTTAAATTAACAAATCGTATTTGTATGAAAATATACTTAGTTTTCTAAAAATGTAATTGAACTATACGAAAATAATACGAGAAACTTCTGAAATTAAAAATTTGCAACATATACATTTTGAAGAAAAAACAAACGAAGATCAAAACTATTTTACAGAATTAATTATTTACATATCTTAGAAAAAGTCATACAAAATTTTAGGAACCAAAATGTACTGGAAATGAGTAGTGATTATAAAAAATGCCAAACAAGTCATTTGACCCCCCTTGGTAGATCCAGTGTTAAAATGACCATTTTGTACTTAAGTACATTTTTGTACAAATCTTGTCACTGATCTCGCAGAAGCAAGTGTTTAGAGGAGCATTGAAGGGTGACCCTCTGGCCAAATAATATTCATCTTTATAGTACAATATAGTTTACCACGGAAGGTTTCTCTATACGCTCCTGAATTTTAGCGAGAAACCCACCAGTCACCTGATACATATCACAGATTACTCACAGCACATTAAGTCAGATCTCCTTGGGATCAGACTTTCGACCCTCGAGGTTCATCTTCCCCAAATCTCCATCAACGGTGTCCCACGGATTCCACCCTCCTCCGGTTCACGTTTTTTTTTTCGGGCGCAAAAACCTCTGTTCGCGGTGCTTAAGAGCCGCGTGTAACCCGTAACATGGCGGCGAATTCTCTTGTCATACCTGTTCTGCGATGTGCGCGCGTCGAATCGCTTTAAACTCCTCTGTACGCAATTTCCGCGAAATTCCGATTACAAATTCGCGTCCCGCGGGGATATTGCGCGCGCCGGAATAATAAATTTTATGGGTCGCCACGGCTCGCTAACGAGCCGGCCTGCGCACGCGAACGGATAATGGACATTCGCTGCTAATCCACCGGCGAATCGATGAGCGAACGATAACTCGGGACGGTGGGGCGCGAGCACAGGTGGTCTGTCCCGATTAGAAGCGACCTGTCACGGTTATCGATCATGCATCCGCCTCGACGTATGAGTGTACGTGCCGTTGACGGCCGGTAATTATTTACGCCGTCCAATCCGTAAACACTTCCGCGGACTTCAGAAGTTCTTCGACGGGCTTTCACCGTCAATCGACCAGGTCAAACGAGCCACTTGACGACATAAACCTACTTACTTAGTAGCAAATGGTCGCAACTCACCTAATTAACTACTTTGGACAAACAATGGTTTGTACCTTCATTAGGTAACAGGGTTTACGGATGGCGTAGTGATTATATTGGGTGAGTTAGTTTTCATGGGCGTCCGGAGGGTCTATTGTATTTTAAGTTTATACTAAAAAAGTGAATATTTTTAAATTTGGAATCAAATTGGTACTACAAAATGGGTTGAAAAAAAGCAAGAGAGCTACTCCACGCGCACCGCGTGTTTCGAGATCCGATTCGTCGTTGTCATCGCCAGGGTTGTTTTTTCATTACTATATCTAGAGACGCGGTAGCGTCTCGACGCCAAGTACAATGAAAGACACCCGGTATATGTGTCGATGTCGCTACCGCGTATCTTTACGCGTCGCAGAGGCATTTCTCTTTGCCGTCACCCCAATGTTGCTCCCTCCCTTTTAATCAAAACTATGAACTAATCGTTTTACAGAGATATGTATATTTGACAGAAAGGTGTTTCCAGCTAGGGTTTGTCGGTTTTCAAAAACCCGGTTTTAAGCAATCGAATACCAATAGCCTCTCCTATCGAAAAAGAACCTCTGTTCTGTCGTCCAGTTTCGATGCACGTCTAGCGCGCAATCTGGAGAAATTGATAGCGTAATTGCACAAGACGAGAGCACCGGCACGCATCCGAATTTCGTCGCGCCGTGTCCGTGGTACACGCGAGTCGCCTGGAACGGAGAGTTTAGAAAAGGAATAATCCGCGGCACGTATAAATTCAAATGACTCGTTGCACCGCAAAAGCGAGCCCCGTGAATATTCATTGGCCTTGGGGTCCGGCCACCCCACGGCCGTGCGGACACTTGTCGTCCTCGGTGCACGACACACGGGGGAAACGAGGGAACGACGGCTTCACGGTTACTTTGTCGCTCGCAGAGATACGTATCTCGGCCGGGCGACGACGGCTCTCGAACGCTTTGCGGGACGACCGCGGCCCGCCGAAAAGGATTTAATTGGCGGGCGGCGAAATTAGCCGCGCGGACCGAACAATAAATAATTATGAGCGGCGGTGTTCCCGACGTAATCGCCTTAATTGCTGTTTAATGTTACGTGGAATTAGTTGCGAAATATGTACCGCTCGTATCTCCGTGCCCTTTGTCGATTCCGCGTTTAATTCCTCATAGTATCAGCGTTTCAGTTTGTTCGTTTCACCTTAGACCATTCCAACCACACACGTTCCACTGCGTGCGAATTGTTTCGCGTTACATTCTGGAAAAGTACGCGGTGAGGGTTATACTGGTGGAGGAATATGTTGATTGGATATTGGTTTGCAATTCGGTTGATTTAATGCACGCGGAATCGTCTGCTTTGAAGGATCTCGGGAACGAAGCTCACAACGGGACCGTTAGATTTGGCAATTTCAGACAATTTGGATACTTACTGCTTCGGGAAATTAATGTCCGAGTGAAGACCTTCACGTACACTACTTAAGTATCCAAATTTTCTGAAATTGCCGTACCTGAAGGTCCCCTTGTCAGACTGAAATGAGTTCAAGCGAAACCTCAGCTTCTATAAAAGAACACACATTTGTGGCTTGAGGAATACTCTGAAGATCGAGCTCCGAGACTGAGAGGGTAGTCAGGGGGCCATCGCCTGCATAAATAATGGCAAGAACGACGAAGAGCAGGAATTTCGATGGCGCCGTCGCACGATCTGTACGAATTGCCTTCTTACTTCCCTCGGGGAACATCGATCCCTCTAATAGTAGATATCTAATTCTTCACATGAAGTGGAAATTAACTGTCTGTGATCGATCCTGATTGCTTAACTAAGCAAACCCCGTGCTCGATATCGGGGTAGCAGAATCTATCACATCTCTAACGAGCACGGTGGAAAGTTGGACGTCCGCCTCGTACGACTCACAGTGCCCAGCTTAAAGGTCACCGAAGTTGGACGAGTTAACGACGGAGCTGGTCACTGAAATTCCTTCAGATACGGTCGAATAATTGAGGTTGGAGCCTGCCAGCGGATAGTTGGGCTAAAAGCTCGATTCCAGCGTCCTAAACGGGGCGAAATTAGCGCGGGCACGGTTCGACGCTGTCACGAGAAATATGCGGCAGCGAGAGTCGCGGCGCGTCTGATAATTAATTTTCCGCCGGGCAACTTCGCTAATGCACGGCCCGCGAAACACGGATCCGGGGAAAATATTGTTTGTACATCGAAAAGCGTGTGCCCCGGGGTCTGTGGCGGATGGAATTCGACCGAAGTAGCCGTCGAAGTTGAAATTCCATTGTTTCCACCCGCAGCCAGCTCCCCCCTTCCCCAGATACGTATTAAATTTCCTTCCATTTCGCCTTCGTGGTGGAGTCACACACACGCGCCGTGAAAAACAGTTCTGGGGAGCGGGGAAATGGACACCGCGAGAGCAGAAGTGTAGGAGCTTAATGAAAGGGGAGAATTCGATAACACTGTGCACGATCATCCAGTTCCTGAAATTATCGACTTCTTCGTCGATTCGTGAAGTTAATACGCTCGGATCGAGTTTAATTGGCCAAGGGGCGAGGGGTGAGATGGCTCTCTGGCCGAGCGTGGAGGAGGGACATGATCGAGGAGCCGTCTGCCCTCTGTTACGCGCTTCGAATGGACGCAGCGTTTACTGACATAATGCTATCGCAAGGTCGGAGATATGATTGTCCTTATCATTGGTCTGGCGGTCATTATCATTCGACGATAGTCGGTAGCACCAGCGTGGGTCACGTGATCGCGAAATACGCGGCTGATACTTTTGCGCGACAGAGGCACTCGCGTAAGTGTGCGCATGCTTTCCTCTGAACCGGTCGCTCCCGCCAGAAAAACGATTTCCTCAGCGCGCTCGCGACAAGAACGAGCGTCTAGGTGTTGGATAGGAAGAGAGGGAAGGATCGCCGAGCGAACGGGTTCGGAGTGAGAGGAAAAGAGAGAGTCGGTGCCTGCCTACTTCGGAATTGGCGCGAGACTGGCGCAAACACGTGCGTCCCATTTACCGGGATTCTAGGCTCGCGCGTGTGCGCAACGAGCGTGCGCGCATTCATGCGGCTGCCCGCCCCGTTAATACTCTCGATTAACCTCTCGTTGCTAACGACCCAGGAGCGACGTTAATTCGATCATCGGTTCTGCGCCCGTAGATTCATTACGCGCGCGCCGTCTCTGTCTCTCTTCTGGCGACACGTTTCACGTGAAAGCGTGTACACCGAGCTGCGAGTGAAGAGTCAGGAGTGAAGGAGCTTCTTTGAAGTTTGTGGATCTCGTGGCGTAGATGTTCAAATATATTCGACACAATTAATTCCTTTTTTTTTTAGAAAATAGTGAAAGTAGTGTCTTGTGGCAGGTACTCAGCATTTAAACGTGGGTTGTTGTTTGTTAGTTAAATAAATTCAACTACAACTGGATTTTATAAAGCTTTTAATTCCCTATCAGAATTGTATATTGGGCACATGCTGCAATTTTGATTTGACGTTACCAAGTAATACAGGTAGAGTGGATTGCAAAAGTGGTAACTTTACTGCCCGCGACTGTACGTAGATTCGGCTTCGTTTTGTCACATTCGCGTGGTGATTCTAGATTCGATCTCAACATGTATGTGAATATGTCACTGTGATTTACCCCTGATTTTTACAGAAATATGTGCATCGCACTGGCCACCCTCGGGCGATGCTGCTTAATTAGTCGGAAGGGACGGTTATCGTTGGGATCGACGAACAGTCGCGTCCGCTTTCATCCCCTCGTAATGGGGTTAACCATAATCGATGGCCATGATAAGCGCCATATTTGCATTCCTGGCGCACGTGACTCAAAGCTGACTTATCACTGCAAATTATTATTATGTAATTATTATCACTCGCTATTAACGCGCAGCTACCACCATCCCCCCCATTTCAAATCGAAGCCTGTTAAACTTGAAATCACCCAACCTCCGCGAAACACTGAAATCACTCAAACACGTCTTTCAATCAGTTTTATACAAACCTTATAAAAGTGACCGTCGAATCCCTAAGCACTGTTAACTGTAACGAGAATCAACCACCGCTCCCGACACTTGAGCCCAAAAACACAGAAGCAAATATCGCCGCGACTACACAAAGCTCCGCCAAAACCGATGGGGGGGCCCCGGTTCCACGCGAAAGCAAACATCTCCCAGGGATCAGCGACGACGCGCCAGGCGACAAGCAGTGTCCGACAAACAGGGGAAAAACCGCCGACGTGGGTGAAACGATTCGTCTTCTTTATCGCGCCGTTTCGCGGCAAAACGGCAGCGAGGAGGTCCGTCCGGCGGCGGAACGCGGATCCGGCCGGCCAGGAAAAAGCCCATAGTCAATTACGCGTTTCGGTCGGTCGAGGTCGGACAGATGTGGAGCGGGCCGCATCGCTGGTTTTACGTGCCTGCCGCCCGACGCCCCCTCGTTATTACTTATTCGATAGATTTACGAGCTATCCGGCCGTTTCGTCACGATCGACGGGCATAAATACACACGGGGCGCAGCTCGTGGTCGGTTCGCTTCCCACCACCGGAACCCTCGATAAATTATTTCACGCGGAGGGCCGGCTCGTATCCGCGGGGCGTATCCTACCTGCGATTGCCCCAGAAAGATCCGCGGCTGATGCGGGAACGGAAGAAAAAACGGGCACGAGGAAGAAAGGCCGGGGAGAAAACGGGGCGGAGGGGGGGGGGAGGACAGCGGGCGAAGGGGGTGAAAAGGGAAAAACGGGGTCTGGCCTCGTCGTCGCGTAATTGATCGTCCTGTCGTCCCGCGGTCCCGTGCGTGCGTACGGTCCCCGTGAATTCGAACGGGCGCGATTCTATTTGCGTGTACGGCCAGAGGTCCTCGGCGCCCACTAAATTCGTGGTTAATTATGAACGCGACCGGCGCCAGAAATTCGATACGCACGCGACCGTGAGCGCGACGAATAATTTCGTCGCGATCCCGTGTCGCGTGCAGCCGGGGTCTGTGAACGATTACACGCTTTTGCTACTTTGTAATTCCGCGGAATTAGGAGCGCCGTCCAATGGATGTCTAAACCTGACACCCAGTATCCTGCAGCGATCGAACGTCGATATTGCTTCGCGTCGAATGGTACAATCAGTGAATTCGTTGCTCGTGGAACCTCCAACTCGCGTGCCGCTCATCTGTGTTTTTAGCGAACGATGGCGATAACAGTGTGAATCTTCATTCTCATTTTTATATCTCCTTTCGGGCGCTGTTTCGCCGGGTTTCCGGGTAAATTGAAACTCGGCTCTTCCTCCTTTTTTTTTTTTTCGACGTAAACGGGTCGGATAGCGCAAAAGTACTCGACGAGAGCGTGTTTGGTTTGCTCTCCCTACTGTTGACCGACGCGACGACTACGATAGCAAACTCGCGATTAAAGTCTCGATTACGGCGTTTTCTACCCAACAGCGCGCGAGTTGTTGCAGCCCGTGGAGGGAGGGCTTACGAAGCTTGGTATATAGTGCTTGATCGTGTTTTACCTAGTTGTTGTTGAAATTTCAAACTTATATTATGTTCCCCTAGAAATAATAAAATAATATTCCGCTAGGTTGGTGGAATGTAATGTTCCCTCCAGTGTACGTGGAGCCTCTGGGTATAGTGCTGCGTGATATTTTAAGAGGATAGAGCAAGTGGTATCTTGTAATTTTGATATGCATTTTTTTTATATATAAGTATTTTAAAGTGATAGCAGTAACAATAGAGTCATTAGCGATCACTTACATACCTCCGCACAATGATTACATATTTGAAATTTGGTTACAAAGTATTTACACTATAGGTACATAGAATTACACAATGCTCAATTATACGAGGTCAAGTAAATTTATCACTTTGGAAAATTGGATCACTGTGAAATGCATTGTAGCGTTGTTTGTGGAAGATAGATTAGCCTAGAGTATTCAGGGTTAAGAGTGGAACGTTGAATTTTCAGTTGTGCTCCACGTATGATAATATAATATATAATAATTCTTTATTGCACAGTAAACATTACGAAAGTAACAAGAAGATAAAAAACCAATACATATAAGAAAACAAGAAGGAGAAAAATAATAGAGTTAGAAATTATATAGTACATGTGAAAGTAGAAGTAGAGTGCACTTAACAGCTTAAAAGTCGCACCACAATTTCTACGATGTTCAAACAAACATTTTTTCACTGCACTCGAAAGCGCACGAATGCCGTCTCGCGCATGGCCACGTAGCCGTGACGTTTGTCGTGTGCAGCGGTCGTGGATCACTTTATGGCGTCGAAATCGCGAATTAATGAAGTACAAATGTTACCGTGCGCGTGGTCGAAATCCTTACGAGTTTTCGCGCGGCCCCGTCCACGCGAAATTGCAGCGCGACACGCGATATTTGTCACTAATTCCTGCGAGTGACGTAAAGCGGATTAATACGCGCAGTACGTGCATCCGTTCCAATACAAAAGCGCGAATATACACGCGTTCGCGTACGTATTATCGATTCGACATCGACGTAGACGTGAATAACGCCATGCATAATCGACTTCAACGATATACGAACGCATATACATATACTGCTCGACACTAGTTTTTGCCGAATATATAGGTAAATATGCAAGTCCTTATACACTAATTGAAAAATAAATGCCCAAGAAAAGGCATATACAATCTTCTTAAAAATCAGAAACAATTTGAGTAGGAACACGAAAATTACATACAACTTTAGTATAATTAATGGCGACACATTTTTTGGCGATAAATTTTATCGCTTTGAATAGTCACTTGTTTACCTATTGTTAAATTTGAAACAATACCCCATTTTCTTTTAACTAATAACTGGTAATTTACAACAATGACACCAATGTGTCAGATAATACACTATTTACTTTACATGAATTCCTTTTAACTTTTCGCGTAAAAAATAGTGTCGAGCAGTATGTAGGTATGTATATGTAACACGTACGAGCTTCACATTTTTCTTTCCTTTTCACGAAATGCATAAAGTGTTTTCATAATAATTTGATATACCCACAATAATTTGAAAATATTTTTTCTTAAAGATTTTATTTTTTCACACTTTATATAGTTACAATAATAAAATGTTAAGGGACTATCTTAAGGTTTGTTTATTAGACGATCTATTGACATAGTATTTTTGTTTATACCTAAATAATTGAAGGTTATATAGATTATTGAAGTCAAAATGATTGGTCGGGACTGGTTGACTAATAACGTTAATAAGGTTGAAATTGTTATTTTGTTATTCAGAAAACGATTTTTATTTTTTATTTCAATCTCATTGTGTTATAAATACATTATAATTTATGTTTAAGTTGAAACAATTTTCAGTTTATCATTAAAATATGAAAGAAAGAAATTAATATTTTATAATGAAACAACTCTTGTGACATTGTGTTATTTTATTACCACTCAGATAAGTTACTAATAACATTTTATTAACTGATTGTACCTATTTTATTAACATTTTATTAACTGATCCTACCCCGTACTGTAAGTCAACCAACCCCGATCATGGGGCTGGTTGACCAGCATGGAAGGTGTTAGAAAAACATTAAAATACCTTATTTGTTGTCACATTGAGTGAACATTAATAATTTAATCAGATAGCCAATGCCCTATCAAATATACCAACCAGTTTAATGATATTTCGTCCACATAATTTATGAAAGATCAGAAACTGAAAAACTGGCCTACCAGCCCCGGTCTCCCCTACAGAATAATGTGTGGCAGGAAGTGATCAAATCAATTCCATCGCGAAGCCCACCACCTGTCTGTAGAATCAGCGACTTCGGAACAAACCAGCCGACGATTCTTCGTCGACTCATTAAAAACCAGTGAGCACGGCAAACGGGCCTAAAAGTTTCGCTGGCGAGTAGCCGGCTTCGAATAGCAAAGTTTGGAAATGCAGCTGGCGCCTCTCTCTCTTGCTCCCTCGAAGCAGGATCACACGGTGTACCGTTCTGCAGCAAAGGGGAGTTGGCTTACCCAGTTTCTCGGGCGATCCTTAAATGCGAACTTCATTAAAGATTTTCCCGGAAGTTGGATCTCTTAAACTTCTATTCATATAGATTCAAGGTCCGCGCGGAGATTTGTCGTGCAAACGTTTACCTCATTTCGAAGATGCACTTATCATCATCCCCGCACGTATCTCTGCAGTTTATAGTCGCTAATCAAATTTCATTTAAATAGAAAAGAGTGTATTGAAATTCCGACACGGGTTACGCTCTGAAAGCTCCTTTCTCCGCTTCGTCTGCAATGCAAAGAAAAAAAAAATGGGGCAAGGTTACAGCATTAAATTTCGGGCGAAATTGGAGTCCAAAAACGAGGGCTGCTGGGCACGATCCCTCGACACTCCCTTTCCCCCAACGCTGAAACCTATATCAGGAGGTCAGCATTTTATATCGCTTTTGACATTTAGAGGAACGCTCGTGAAAACAAGAAACCTTGGCCCTTTTGGAAATGGCTCCGAAACGTCATATTAACTTTAAAGGGAGAGGCAAGGAAATATAGTCAGACGTATCACTGTCTTCCTTTACTGCGCATGCACCCTTCCCCTCCTCCCAGCCCTCGGCTTATCGACATGAAAGGAGGTCAACATAATATTCCACGTAAATCAGTCATCGTGTTTTTGCACGCTATCGTCCTTCGAAGTTGTAAAAGGCTTTGTGAAACTACTCTCTTGAACTATCGACTCGTCCCCCCCTTTGTTTAGAAAACATTCGACCGATCGATTTCGAGCACACGTCGAGGGGGTGTTCCCTGGATGAAAAAGAGGGTGGAAAAGTTGCTGGGGTCGTGGCGATCGGGCGGCGAACGTGGGTGGGAAGGGAAAGGGCGAAGAAAGGCCGCGGAAAGTTTCAGGGTAGAGATTCCCGCGTCAACCTAATTCCGACGATTTCAATCACGGTCTCTCCCGGATCGCAGCCCTCGCTCCGCCCCGACGGGAGGGACGTAGCAAGCCGCCAGTTTCTTTGACTTGCGAA
Source organism: Andrena haemorrhoa (assembly GCA_910592295.1). NCBI lineage: Eukaryota > Metazoa > Arthropoda > Insecta > Hymenoptera > Andrenidae > Andrena > Andrena haemorrhoa. The sequence continues at coordinate 12,619,928 of OU342943.1, forward strand.
TTATTAAACCGACTGCGACGTTGGCCGACGTCGGGGGTGGTTTTTAAAGATGTATAACGGCCGTGCAGTTGGGGAAGAATCTGTAGGGCAGAAGCGGCTGGAAATTCGAGGGAATTTTCGAGCGACAGGGTTTCATCCTCGATAAGATCTTTGTGCGAAAAACCTCCCATTGTTCGGCCATTCTGTATAATGTAAACGTAATACCTATTTGGCCGGGCGAACGAAAATTCATTTCCCCGTGAGTACAATCGATGCAGGTTGTTAATGAAGTTAGCACCTTCTTAAAATACATAATTCCGTGTATACCTCGCGGGAACTTTTTCGTGCAATTACGTGACCCATTCGAGAGTCTTCTGCAACTCTGTGCTAGATTCGTAGTTGGCCGGCGATATTCCTTTTTACATGCAAAGAGAAATCATGTCGCCGTACGCATGGTACACTCCGTGCCTCATCAGGTTCTCGAAAGGAACCCTCGTCGCTTTGAAGTTCCTCGTCGGCCCTCAATTTTCCTCGAGCCCCCTACGTGGCCATTGTTAGCGGAATTCTTTTCAACCCTCCTGTTTGTAAATCTTCGCGCGCGAAAGCTGCCACGCTACTCCCCATTGGTTTCGTTTCGCAGGCGGAGTAACATTAAGCATTCTGATTTATTCCCGACGCGGCCGAGTTTTAACAAACATAACGAACCAGACATTCAGTTCGTAATTCCGACAGTTTGCTTTCACACCCCCCGAGCAGAGTCAGAAAGGAATGCTGCTTGGATGTGTAAATTGGTGTATTTCGAAAGTGTATTCGTTTAGGCTGCTTTCGGAACTGCTCAGCAGTCTTACAGGTTAAAGTGGTCGTGGTGCATATAATCCTTCGATTAAGTTCTCTCAGGTCACTTAGCTCCACTCTCGCTGTTCGTACACTTTCGTCCCCTTCAGGTGTTCTTATCTAGAAAGTCTCTAGATGCCTTTTTTTCTATATCTACAGTGTCTGAAATGAAGTACCCGAAATTTGATCATGTTGAATTTATAATATTCACATGGTACCTCCTTTGCAAGCGAAGAGTAATGAATGCAGTAATAAGAGTGATAAGAATAGGAGGATCGAAATGGGAATACACTTTTATAATTCGATGCAGTTGAACGCTCGAGCTTCACCTTTGGTTGATTTTTTCACACTTTAGTTTCTTTTCCGTCGTCCGTGGATCTTACCCGCGATCTTGAACAAACTTTCATCCCCCTCCGCCCTTTCCATCCACCCCCGTCGTCGTTGTCGACCTTCCGTCTAGCCTGTTATCGAACGACACGAACTTCTCCGCGAACTTTACAACCGGGGTCATTCCGGATAACGAATTTCCATGCCCCCGCCTTTTCTCCTTTTATATCCATCTCGCAGCCCCTCCCCCTCTTGTTCTTTCCACCTTTCCATTTCTGGAATCTTTATGATTCTATTTCTGACGAAGCGGTAATCGAGCAGCGAATTCCCAACTTGGCCACCCGCGTTTTAAACGACCCCGTCGGTCGATCCGAGTTCCCCGTCTTTAAAGGAGCCGCCCACCCTCGCTTCGATCCGTGACAGCCAACTTCAACGGAAAACTGGGATCTTCAAATATTAAACGTAAATCCCCTCCCGGTTGAAAATTTAATCGCGAACGATCGGCCATTCGATATTCCGTCTTAATGGTCAATTATCCGGGATATTTCTACCATGAATCGTGAATTTATTTCGAACCTTCCCCCGATGGTACAGTTTCAATCGCAGGGACTTTAATCTCCCCGATTTCTTCTCGCTCCGCGGAGCTTCCATTTCCCTTTCAGCCGTTGTATCAATTATAATCGAGCTCGAAGGTCCTCGAGCATTTCGTGGCGAGCGTTCCGCGCGACGGAGGGAGAGAGAGAGAGAGAGAGAGAGAGAGAGAGAGAGAAGGCGCGGTTGCTCGTCGCTGTCTGGCATCGAGCCGATTACCACGGCAATTCCTTGCAGATTTAGTTTCCTAGGGGCTTAATTACATATCGGTAAGCCGATCGCCGGCTAACGATGTTTACCGGCTTTCAGCGAACTTGGAAACTGCAAGCTCGGGGCCCCCGGAAGTCGAGGATCGCGAGCAGCATCGCGGAAACGCTCTTTAACTGGCTACAGTTCCGTTTCACGACCGCGTGATCCTCCCTCGTCTCTCACCTTTTCTGTCGCCCCAGCGCCACCGCGGCCACCCTCGCTTACTAACTCGCTGTTCCGTTTGTTTCCCTCCCTCGTTTCATATTTCTCCCTATCCCCATGAATCTTCCGCTTCCGTCGCGCCCTGTCGCCGCGAAAGCCCGTCGAGCGTGATTTAAATCGCTTTTCACTTCTGGCGCGCAACGCGCTCGGCCGCGCTCTTCGAGCGAAGTGCTGCTGCGCTTGGGATTCTTTCCTCGACCGTTGGCCGTGAGACGGGAACAGGAAGCCTCAACGTTTATATCCTGGTGATCAGGTTTGGTGTGACCATATGGAGACCAGGCCATCTATCCAGTAAAATAGCTAAATACATTAAGAACGACCAACAACTTGAGAGGCTTGTTTAATCAGGATCAAGTGGTGGGCAACCCTTTTTTTCATCTGATACCTTCATTAGGTATATGGGAGCCGCGGGGAAAGAACGACTCGATTCCGCTCTTTGCCGTCCCGGGAACGAGATTCGCCCCCGAATGTCTCCCATATGGACCTTCTACGAATGTCTTCATCGCAGCGTGTTTCTCTTTTGGTGTACTCCAATCCGACCTCTCTTTCTCAGAGTTGCACACAGCGTAACTACACTCCTTTTCGTTGCTGCATTGCGCATCACCTCTCTTCTCGCTGTCGCGCAACACGCTTCCCTCGCCCTCTCCCTTCCGATACCATTTTTGAGAGCCGCGGGAAAAGAGAACCTGGTTGCCACAAGTACGTGATAGCCTATGATTAAAAGAAGATTGCAGCGACCATTTCCTGCACCCTGTTGTCTCTGCGCGTTTGGGGTCGAAGGGCACGGGAAGTAAGAGAAACAGACGCTATAACAGTGGTGGAGTACGCGTGGCGTGATGTTTAATATTTAAACACCCTTGGACGTCGTTCTAAATATTTAGATTTCAAGCCCCTTTTCTCGACGAGGCAAGCTGGTATTTTACCTTCGTCGTTTTTCTCGCTTCTACTCTCCTCTATCTGCCTCTCTCGCTCTCTCTCTCTCCGTCCCTTCGCGGCACCGTTTGTGGCTCGTAATGAAATTGCTAGGTAGAGAGTCTTCCTCCACCACTTTTACGCGTCCATCCACCCCTTCTGCCCTTCTTTTTCTTTCTACATCTCCGCTAAGGTCGTTCAGGCCTGTTTATTTTTACGCCATAGTCGTAGAGACCACCCCCACCCCCCCTTGACGTGTTCCTCCTTTGTTCGTTTAGAATCCACGAGATGTGGTGGGCATCCCTGTAATATCCTTTCATGTTTTCAGCAACATCGCGGGCCCTCCGATTTGCATACGTGAGAAGTCGCTAAATCTACGTTTAGCCTTTTACGAAACGCGATACATCTCGACGTGCCTGCAGGCGTTTGGAATGATAATTACGGTGTCTTGAGTCCCTCCGATCATCTTGCAATAGGCACCATTGCAGGTCCTGCAAGACACCTTTCTATTGTGTTTCGATCTATATAACTCAATCACGACTTTAGTTTCATACAACTGTTTCATTCAGAATCTTACTGTAGACAGACTTGTTGGCTTTCTTTGCTTCTATGCACGTTTCCTTTTCTACGCTTCCAAAAGTGTGCATGTAGGTATGCTCTTCTGAGCACAATGTAAGGATTAAGGGGACATTCTCGTCAAATTGTTAAAAAAATAGGTGATCTTTGGGATTTTTTTTTAAAGTATACAACTTACGGTAAAAAAGCTTCATGGCTCTTATTTATTTGTTATTCCAGAATGTGGGAAAAAATTATTTTCCTGCAGTGGTTCGATTTCTATGTGGCGCTCAGCGTCGCAACAAAAAGACGCGTCGACGGTAGCCAGTGCAACTCGACGCAGGATTGTCGCAAATGAGAAAACCAAAGATATTCTTATATGTTATACCAATCGCTATCGTGTCAGCCTTTAAGAAGGCAAAGAAAGCAGAATGGCGATGTTGGTCCACGTTTGAACACAAGCGTGCTAAGAAAGGAGTAATTTTATGCCTAAAAATGTTAATAACGAAAAACTACAATTTTGAAAATTTATCATCGAAGACTGATATGATAGTAGATTCAGTTACAAAGGAAATGCCACCAAGATTTTTGAAATCGGTTCGTAATTCCTTTTGTTATGTTGGCTACCGTTCGGACAAATCATGTTTCGAGATAATAATACACACCTTTACACTTTCGCTTGTATGTTGCGGCCGATCGGAGATCGAGTTAATTCTATCGTGGTAGAATCTACACCGTTACGAATTCTGTCTTATAACTTTTACCGAGTATTCATCAGATTCTATACCATAGATATATTATTGCAAACAAATCGATGTTTTGAAAAATTTGAATGAGAATGTCCCTCCCCTTGAGTAGACGAAGCAACAGAGACCTAAATACGTAACCCACCACGAATTCAACGACCCACGTCTCTAGTTAGCTCTGGGGGTGGTCCTCGGCCATAACTCCGCGCTGCCTTCGTCCCGGGCGATCCTGTAACCGTTATTGATGGGAAATTACGGGGGTAACCCATGGAAGTTTGTAGGAGCAGGCAGTCGAATCTGCCGCGATACCGCCGGAGACTCGATGCTGAGCATGGCACGAGAAGATTACAGCGGCCACGCGAAGGGAAGAAGCTCCGCAGCAATCCAGAGCCCTGTGTATTCCGCGGAGATTATCGTGCATAGATTAGGGACGATTACATTGTTCCGAAACGGCGTCTCGCCGCTGGAGTACCGGGCATCGCCACCCCCCCCCCCCCCCCCCCTTGGGAATTCCATTCGCGGGGAAACGGACTCCGGAGGAATATGCCCGCAATTCCGCGAAACTTCCTGCTACTCCCGCGACGAAATAATTCTGGTACGAACGTAGTTCTTAATTATGGAAAGTGACTACCTCGCACTTGGCCTAACGTTTCTCCTTTGATTTATCCGAATGTCGATACTTCGGCAACTTTTATGTCACGTACGAATTCCGAAGGTTAATCAAATCCTACGTTGCAATATATAATGGAAGAATTGGAAGTAAATTGTTAGTAAGTCAATAATTCCTACTTAGTTCGTTATAAAACGAACAGCTGTGTACGGAGTTCCTCAGGTTTTTCTTACGAGAAGATGTACTACTGTATAAAAGATTCCAAGCTTCGGTTCATAGAGGAACGCAATATGTACCGCGTGAGTGAATCCCAGTACCATTTACCACCCGTAACCGAGGCAGAATTGCACGTGAAAGGTCCTCGGAGTATCGCGAACGCCGTGTTCGTTACCGTTCTTCCTGCTACTTAGTCAGCGCATTCGGTATTCAAGAGGGCATTCTACGTCGGTCCACGTCGAATAGAATCAAACGAAGACCGCTCCGGTACTCGGTAATGCTCTCTGCTTTACATAATTACAGCCCGATTCTGAAATATGTAAATTCAACGAGTCGTTATCGCGCTGCGTCGCGATGAATGCTGCAGCACCGTGGAAGGTTACACAGAACGCTTGCACAACGCAGCCCCCGTTCGTTGAATCCGAAGCGCTATTTAATATTTAGCAGCCCATTATGAATCAATCAGATAGCCGATATCTCTCTCTCTCTCTCTCTCTCTCTCTCTCTCTCTCTCTCTCTCTCTCTCTCTCTCTCTCTCTCTCTCTCTCTCTCTCTCTCTCTCTCTCTCTCTCTCTCTCTCTCTCTCTCTTCTCCCCCCTAGCTCTCGTAATCCTGTATTCTATCCAGCGTACATATACAGCGTGATACGCACGTTGATTAAAAGCGATTACGTCGTTCTCCGACGGTACTACGAATTTCTATCGGCATTCCGGCGCGAATTCCTTTCGTCCCTCAATTTCGAACAGCGAAATCGCCTCGCGAATACCGAGCCGCTGCTGGCGGGCTTTGTTTATTGTTCGTCGAATCGCGAGAGTGATTTACGGCGCACAGTTTCTTTCACTTGTATTATATAATCATTGGCCATCCTGCCATTTGCTGGTATTAATATTTGCCAGGCTCTTTTTTTTCTTTAAAAAACAAACAAACAAACTTGACCTTCATATCGGCTTGTTCATCGGGTTTGCTTCTACTGTGCATTGACCACCATTGTTCATCCCATTTTATTTGTAGTAATTAGTGTTATGTTCTTAGGGTTAGGATTATTAACAGTTCCTACTGCTGCCTCGCCTTTGTTCTTATCCTACCTTCTCCATATGTATTATATCTTCCACTTAATGTGTAAACAAAGTCGTGATAATAATAATATCTCCTCTATATCTTCACCTCGGAGGTCATATCAAACTGTTCCAATCGAAAGGTGCAGACTTCTCGGACCCATCTTGAATCCTAGGTGGAAGTTAGGTGAATCAAGCGGTAGAAAGCGAATGTCTGGCGCGGCGCAGTTGCCTGGCTAAAGGTAAAAGGGAAATCCGTTGGCGGACGAGGCGTAAAGGATTAGACAAGGATAACCGCCTAATTAAGTCGTAGCGTCGACGGGGGAGACGCATCTGTTCGTAGCGGATCGGGGCAGCGATCAATCGTAAACGGCGACGGGCTCGGAGGTAGTCGGATGTTGAGTCACGATCGCTGTGGAAAGCGAACAACGAGCTTTCAGGCTCTCGAAGGTCTCGAGCGAGACGATAATAATTCCGCCGGCACACGTTTCCCCGTGTCACGAGCGAGCGAGCGAGCGAGCGGGGCGGCAGGCCGCGAGCGAATTCTGCGTCTCGCATTCGGAATTCGCTTTCTCGGTCGACCTGGATTTTCCCACGGGCAGGTTTACCAGGAATCTGGGTCTCCGGCCGATAAACTCGTTATTCGCGGTCGACGTGTCTCGTCCTCGGTGAATATCGATCCGCATTATCCGTGGAAGGGCCCCCCGGCTGGTTATCAGTAATTCGGTGACTCTCCCGGCTTCCACGAGGGACGCGCGTGAATCGAGCGCGTCAAATCCTCGATTCGTGAGTTACTGGTAAATGTCCCCGTCGAAGACGCGCGGATACACGTGTCTGCTGGTGGATTGTCAATTTAATGGAAAGAGGGATGGCGAGGGGAGGAGATAGCAGAATGAAGAAACTGAAGAGCACGCGTTACGCTTCGGCATATTTATTATTGTCGGTGACTTCGGTGGCAGCTGCAATCGCGGGAACCACCTTGATAACTCGATGATCATTAAAATCTAAAATTATGATCACGCTAAGCAGTTAATGATTTGCACTGATTAGGTGGGTATCTGCGGTGCCGACGCTTTACACTGAAGGGCTTATCGCCATGTTTTCTATATATAAGTGGAATCTAATTCCGTCGATAAACTATTATTATTATTATCATGTCCACTGAACAATGCCATCGCCGTATTGACGCCCCTTTATCCTCGAATCGTCTGCTACTTTCTACTCGACTCCAATAAGGCTTCTAACTTCACCTGAAGGTTATAAGTACAGAATTAGCACGCTCAAGTGGGAAAATTACCTCTCGTCGTGGGTGGCAGGAATGTAGTGAAGTAGTGAAAGACACCCGAGGGGTGTGTCAAGCGATACCCTTGAGGGTACGCTAAGCGTGCTTTTCTCAACTCATTACGGGGCATTACGCCTCGGGAAACAGTACAGAATTAGGATCACCTTCGAACCGAAAACTTGTGGAATATTCTGTACGTCACGATCGATTCCCTAACCCTTGTATTCACTTATCAACGCCTTATCCGCCAACGGAAAACCCGCCGAACGTATCAATTTGCCTTTATCGCGGCGGGCTCGATAACCTGTTCGATTCGCTGCAGCGTGTAATCGATTTTCCGTCCATTCGTCCGCCGCTTAGCCCGCTCCCGTGGATCGCGTTACTAATAATCCTTTCCAAGAACTAGCACACGCCCCGTGACGTCCGGGACGCGTTCAAATTAACAGGATCATCCTCGTTCGGCCATAAATCCGTGAACAAGCCACGTTTTGCGCGCGAGTGCCGGATCGCGTCGGACACGCGGCCGCGTCCGTGTCGGTGGTACACGCTGGAAGCTCCAAGTAATTACGTTAGCCGGTGAATTAATTAACCGACAGACGACGGGGCTATCGATGCCCGGCTCGAAGGCGTTGGACAGCCGTGCAACCTATCGATCCGGCGCGCCCGATCGAGAGGACACGCCGGAAGGCGTCTTCGGCCAAGCCGAAGGATCATCGATCGGGGATCGTACGCTGTCATCGACCTCGAGCGTCTCTCGTCCTTGAGTATCTGTCTAATCATCGATGGTAATTATGTCCTTCGAAACCGACTTGCACCGACTTAGGAGACAAACGGGGACATGAATATCAATACCTTTCTTCCGGTCCTGCAAAGTTGCATGGAGATTCACTACTGCTTTTCTTCCTTTCATTACGAGTGATGGGTTAAACGACTATGTGTCACTTGTGCAATGGATATGAAATGGTTCGTGTACTTTAATATCAAGAGAGCTGAATCTGGAACTGGAATCGATCGAGGGCTTGGGAATGATTCCATGTGCCCACTCTAAAGATGCTAATCCACGATGAGATTTCACAAGAGACTTTTCTATCACGAGACAAGAATCTTGGCAACAACTAAATGTAAATAATGGAAATAGTCGCGAGAGATTTTTGAAAATCTATTATGAAACTTGTCTCGTGATAGTCTAGTTTCATGAAACTAACGGCAAAATAATGAAAAGATAATAAAATAACGAAATAATTGTCTCGGCGAGATTAAAGTCTCACGAAAATGATTGTCATTTGACCTTTCAAGTTTCGTAGGATTAGGGAGCAGAAGTCTATAAATCAGCTAGGAGAAATTGATTAGAATCGCCATCTGACAAATCGAGTGCCTGCATGGACAATCTTGACTGGAGCGCAGAAGTCAAAGGGCAGAAAAAGTGTTCGTGTCCCCGACGTTTGCTCATGAATTTCGAGCGAGTCGACCGGTTTTCGGGTGGGGGAGAGACGTTTAAGCGTTCGCCCACGACCCCGAAGATGAAATTCAAAGAAGCAATTCAGGTGAGGCTCACCCGTGATTTATCGACTGCTCGAAGTGTGGCGCGCGACCCCTATCTCTCGGATCTGGGAGACGAAGTTCTCAGGGCGTAACGGTGAAGGGTGTATCCGGCTGAAAGCAAAAGGTCTCCTCCTGTTTCCTCGAGGCAAGAAAATAAGGATGGGTCCCGTGCTCCGGCGGCGAGGAAAGTGCCGGCTGGATGGAAGCCGGAGCATCGATCCTTGCCAGCCCCGTTTTAGAGATAAGACCATCTTCTCCGTCTTCCAAGAATTGCATTCGCGCCAGCGTATTACTTCTTGCATTTACGATCGACCCCCTCATCCCCCCCGCACGGTATCAGTCGGAAGGGTTCATCTTCCCGTGAAATATTGGGTACACTGGGTGGAGATTTAATCACGATCGCGTATTAGCTCGATAGATCATGTTCTACGTTGCCCTGCCCCGTGAACTAATTCGAGTTTAGTTCGCGACGAAGATTAATTGCCATTCGCTCGGCCAATCTGTCTCTTCATTTTGACCCAATTGTTACGATTCGATGGGGGTGTGGTTTCGGAGGACCCAGCTTAAAATCGTAAGCGGTCTTCTCTGGTCACGTCGTAGAAAGAAGTAGCCTTTAAACAATCTGGAAATCAATCATGGAACTCCTGTTTCTAACCATGACCGACTTTGGGGAGAGTCATTGAAAACGCTTGACTGATCACTATGGTTTCACCGCTTCAGAATTTACGACACGTCTGCTGGCATTCAGAACGAAATAGATCAACCGACTGAGCACAGATCCCCCTTTATTCAAAAGTTTCTATCGAATTCTGAACGCACGCTGCTGCGTATTTCAAGCTTGATCGGATTCCGAACATTACACTACGCATCGATGGCGATGGTTATAGGAATTACAGTAGAGTAAAACTACTTACTTAGGCAATACGCCCCATTTGACAAAACGCGCCATCTCAAAATCATATTGTTCACGAATAACGTATTTATTTTGTTTCCGTTGATAACAGAAATGTCACGTAAATGTATAAGAAGTACATTACGGGCATCATTGTCCGAAAATGATCGTAATGAAGCGCTGGAGAAGGTAAAAAGTAAAACCACGGGAGTTAATGAAAGTAGCAGAATTTATAATATGTATACCTTCAAGGAGACTATGACGGCACCTACAAACAGGAAAGTCTAAGAAGAAAAGAAAATTGATGCTTGGGAAAAAAGGGATTTGAACATTTTTGACAATTTTTGACAATTTCATTCAATATTGTTCTATTTTTGTCAATAATATCTTTTGTAATGTATATTCTATAACATTTTGTTAAAAATAATAAAAAGTAATTACTTATTTATGTCGGGGCGTTTTGTCACATAGGTGGGGCGTTTTACCTGACGACTGTATTACAAAACACCCCACGTAATTTTCAGGAAAATGATTATTTGCGGTTGTTTCCTGATATATTTCCTTCACAATTCCGACGTGATTGTGAAGAGTAATGAACACTTAACGTGTTTACACAAAACATTTAATGAATTATTAAAAAATATTGGTTTTATAGATCTTCCTTTAAAAGTGGGGCGTATCGTATAGTTTTACCCTATTCGATACTCGCCTCTCAGAAATAGAACATTCTAGCAACTATAATTTCCACTTCGCGATAATGAACGCACAAGTTGATCGGGCCGATCTTAAAAGTCAACGAAAGTGAGAATACAGGGAAGCTTCTAATTTAACAGCAATGGTTAATTATTCGTCGCGATTAATTATTCGCAGTTCTTCCGTTACGAGTTCGCAGGGTTTAAAATGCCGGCACTGATCGTTGTTAATCGGAAGCAGGGAGAAACGGAGCAGCTTTCCGTCGCGATTACACGGGACGTTTCCGCAGTTGGTAACAGGTGGCCCGAAAGTATCGTAAATAGAGCTTCCTTTAACAGCGGTTCTCGTCCAGCATCGAGCAATTAAACTATCCGACTGGATCTAATTAAGAACGCCAGACAGTCCCGGATTGAAATTATTCAGCTTACCCCTAAATTTCCCCCGGATTCAATCGACGTCCGCCGTCAGACGAAATTTAATCGGCGGAATCAATTAAAACGGAACGGGGCAAGGAGATCGTCCGAGGAAAAACTCGTCTGCGCGGACGAAGCTTCGCCGGGAAAAGTTGTGCCGGACGCGTTGCCGGCATTAATTGCTCGTGTCACGTTCGTGCGATGCGGGAATGAAATTTTCATCCGGTAACGTTTACGTGTAATCGATAGAACTTCAGCTTCGTGTTTAAACAAGTGAATGGGGACACGGTTTATCAACGAAAAGGGATCTTGCTTCAGCGAAATCGCGATTACTCTTTCAGCAACGTCAGCGTCTTTTTCGGTACGGTCGACGGATATATCCGTCAGGCGGAAGCCGTTTAAATTACTTTCAGTAGTGCCCATTTCCATTTTTTTTTTAATACACGTGAATGGTACAAAAATAGCATTTAATCCGTTCACTGACATTTAAACCGCTAACTATGAATAAAAATGAAGTTATTTTTACTGGCTATGAGTGACGGAAATGGTCCGGCCAGGCGGACCGACTGCTCCTTTTACTACGCCGTACCGAAGAGGTTAACAATAGTGATCAATAGGATCACGTTGTAATGCCATTAGACGCCCAATGTGGCAGCCTGAGACAGATTGGAGCGATGACGAAGACCGATGCGGCGGCGTACTCGGGGGAATCGAGCGAGGGGGATTAAAATCGTGAAATACCGAGCTAATTGGAAAGCAGTGGGTACTTAATCCAGTGTCGACAAGTACCGAGTACGTAAGCACAGAGAGACACCCTCGAGTCGCCAGACTGCTTGTTTTCTTCTTCGACGAGCAGAACGGGATAAGCTTGTAATACGTTTTTCGAAACGTCGTATTGCTCGAGTCGGCACCGGCGTGCTTTCGAGGCTCTGTGGACAAAGGAGAGTCGGTGCTGGAAAGGACGGGGGGATGGAGACGACAGGGTTGAACGAGATATTGCCGGTGCCAAGACGCCGGATGTGTAAGCTCGCGAACCACCGGAGGAAAATACTGCGATGACGGTATATACGACTTTATTCCATCCCTCTTCGCTCGTAGCGATGCCGCCCTTACCCCACCCGCCACCCGTGACCAACTATTGATATTTTCATCTCTGATCTCCTAGAAACATTCGCCTCCGTTCTCCCGGAGGAGACTTCCATCTCTGGAAAGCCAGCGAGGGCCGTATAAATCCGCGGGCTATCCGCGCGATCGGGTCGCGAGCTGTTCGCCGATCTGATCGCGTTAAAATAAAAGCTCCCTCAAATCGCAAGAAGACGAGCCCCCGTCGGATCCCCCGTCGTCGGGAAATCGTCTCCACGAGCTTCGCTGTGCTCGCCTTGGTAGGAGAAAAGGTTGCTTTATTATCTCGGGCGAAGGTCGCGGCGGCACGAGCAGACAGAAGTCGTCAGAATTTCTTTTGTCGAATGAAAAGCGGTCTCATTGGCCGTCGGAGTGAAAGGGAGCTGGCCAATTTCGCCCGACTGGATTTTTCCCGTGTTCCCGTCGACAGTCTCGTGACACGTTACAACCGTGGGGGCCTCTCTTCCCCCGTGCCACGGGTCTGCTGAATTCCCTGGCTTTTCTCATCGTCCTCCTCGCTTTCATTCCGCTGATTCCGTCGGCGAACGACGGTGCGGGCACTTTCTTAGCCGCGGGGAGTCTGCTTGCACGAATGTCCTAGGATTCTTCGGTGGAATTGTACTTTATGCAAATTGGTCGTCAAAGATTCGACGTTATATCAGCGACGAGCCGTGAACCACGTCTGGAGCGTCAGACTTGGTTACTTCGTCACACGAGTGAAGGGCTTAGGTGCTCTTTACAGTAAAAAGCTCCGTAGATGTTCATAAGCGGCGGATCTCGCGCAGCTAGTCATTTCACGTAGAGCGTAATTCCTGTCTTGAATCCAAAGCGACGAGACCCATTCGGAATACTGTTTATGTCTCGGCGCAACGATTGCACGGCAGAATGATCCGCGGAAAGGGTGGGAGCGCCTTCGACACGCCGGTTACGACCTTGCCCTGATTGTAACTGCTCGTGCTTTCAAAGCTCTCGCTCCTTTGCAGACACTCTCCAGCACGCTCTCATTTCACGCTTCAACAGCATGCCGTGCCGATTCCTCTATTCCTCGTCCGTCCCTATTCTCTCGGATTCCAATCGCCTGCGATGCGAATCTTTCCGCGGAACGGCGAATCAGGTAAGAGGGTTCCCGTAGCCGTCGAGGCTCGCACGTCGATGGGATCGTTACAGCTGACTCGTTATTTCAATGCTCCATCGATCGAATTACCGCTGTTTTCTACGCTGGTATATTTCCCGCGAATTCTAATGGAAACACGCGAATACTACAGACTTTAGAGTCTAAAGTTTAGGCACCTGTGCTCCTCATCATTCTTTACTGCTATGCAACATGGCGCCTGATAATAATAATAGTAACAACGTCTTGATTGCATCACCAATTAAAAATAATTAAGTGACGAATGAGCGAGGTTCAGCATTACTATTTTTTTTTTAAACTGATATGAAGCAAGAAATTGAAAGAAGTCTTTAATTAATTACTTGCTTATTTTAAGAACTTGTTTTATTCGTTTTAATAAAAACTGTTCATCCACTGGTGCGTGTTTATTTACTGGTGCATCCACTTTACACAACAGTGGACTTAAAGCTAAAAGCTGAACAGACGTATCTAGGCCAAGGAGTGGAATAAAGGAGCGGGCAGCACGTTTAAAAGATGATAGAGATGACAATGAACGAATTTCCAGGGGAATAGAATTACCATATAATAATAGGAAGATGCATAAGAGAGGAACGCCGTAAATTTAACAGTAGGTACCTATGATGAGCTGGCACAGTCAAGCCAAGATATCGCCTGGATGGTGCATTAGTGGTATGCGGTGAATGTCTCATATTGCTATTCAACCTCGCCCCTTTACCATTACAACGCATAAACCAATCAATTCATTAGTACCGGCCAGTGCAAGCACAGGTTCGCTTCAGAACAGCTGAGATCTTCGGAGCAACTCGTACCCGAACCGGACGCGGCATAGAATCGATTATCGTTCCACTTTTACGTCCCCTTTCGGCGACGGGGTAATTCGTGTTCCCCGGTCTGCGTAGTGTGCTAACGAACGAATAACAGGAGCCACGGGAGGCGATACGAAAAGCGTGAAAACAAAAGGAGGAGAGGAGAAACGGGCGTTGTGGCTGTAACACGAAGGCGGCGCAGAAGAGAGAGGGACGGCCGAGGCGGAGAAAGCGAGGGAACTGCATCGAGAGACTACCGAATGCAATATGATTCCCACCTCGACGTCGAGTCCGCGCCTCATGGAATATGCATGACATGCTAATGCGACTTGTACCTAATCTAATTATACAGTTCCACGCGAGCCGCCACCTAACCCCTTTGGCCTATCGTTTCTTCGAGCATACGCACGTACGCATACACGTGCGCCTCGCCTCTGCCCGCGCGAGCCTACAGCTTCTCCAACCAGTGATTCCATCCGCGACTCCCTTGGCGCTACAATTTTCCAGCCTGAGCGGAAACATGGGTCGCTCACGATTCGGTGGGAACTCCTTCAATTTTCACCCGCGCCGCGATCACTTCTGTTGCGGGTTAACGAAGGGTATTATTTATTTCTCCACTCGTTACAGAGTGCACACTCTTGCGACACCACCGCGAGAATTCAACTAGTATCTCTCGGAGCCACGTGGCCGTGATTGTGGTCGTCGAGCTTTCCCAGCTGCGCTCTCGATCGCAGCGAGAGAGCTGCACTCGGTGTACCTCGCCACGAGGAAGTCGTTTCGCGCGTCGATGCAGGGGGGTTTCCAGGGGGGTCGGTCGAAAGGAGGAAGAGCCACGGATGGGACTGGATTCAGCGTGGAACGGGGTTAACGTACCCGTGGCATCGTGCACGATGCATTCGGCCTGTTGCACCATGCAGCAGCACGGAGTGGATGCGCGCGTTACTTGAGACGCCTCGCGGCTTGTAATTGGCTCGCACCGGGACAGAATCTTCGTCGTCGATCTCAAGGTCACCTGGGCGTCGGGGATAGGTCGAGGGGTCAACGACCCTTCGCGGTTTCCCCGCCCCGAGACCTACGTGAGACGCACGTGGACGCGCGTCCGAGCCCCGCCGCAGGCGAGCCGGGACCCTACGGTCCTTTCGTTCGTTGCGCCGACTCGCGACGACGGATGGGTTCGTTGACTGCATCGCCGGGTACGAAAGGGAGCAGAGGCAGCTCGAGGCAGCGTGGGCGTGCTGCCATTCACCGGAGTCCGATTTAGGTGTACACGTTAATTGGCGTTTCGTCGGGGACAGTGATTACCGCCGAGCCATTTGGCGCACCGACGCCACCGTTGCGTTTGTGGTGTTCTGCGATGGATGGCGTGCGGCGAAGAGAAACGTGTATTAGCGTTTTGACTCGTTCGAATATATATTTCGTGCCGAAGATTAATCGCCCCCTTGATCACATTCTCTTTAACAGGGAACACCACTGTGACGGTCGCAAAAATAAGCCTTCTTTAAAAGAATTTTTCCCTGTAATAATTTACAATTTTCATAGAAAATTTGCATTACCCACCTTTAGAAGAGAAACATGCATACATTGTTAATATAGGTATTAATTAATCTTTTAGACCCCTCACAGAAAGCATAGGTCGCTCGCGGGATGTGTAACTATTATTATTATTATTAAACGTCTTTATTACTCAGTAAAAGGCGAGGCGCAGCTAGTAAGCTGTTACTATGCCTGACCTAACATTACATTACATTACAATCAACAAGGAACATAAAAATAAACATAATCATGATAAGAAAATGAGATATACGAAAAGAAAAGATAGAAAAGGTTATTAAGTTTAAGATTATTGCCATCCAGAATTAGACATGGTGTGTGCGTATATAGGAAGCAGCGGCGCGCTTGAAGGAGGAAATAGTAGGAAGAGAGCGAATCTCGAGAGGGAGGGAGTTTGGAACAGCAGCTCTGAAATAGAATCTAATTTTTTTTTATAAACTATATGAGTGTAGTATTTTAATACGCTCAAACAAAAACAATTTTTGTTTAATACGCTCGAGAAACTGTCCATCTCATTTGCGGATTTTCGAAATTATTTCTTCTAAAGAGCCCCATTTTCACAACAATAATTTGTTTAAAATCCCCTCCCCTGAAAAAAAAACCTGGCTCGCGCTTGTATATCTATCGTTCGTTGTATAGGACTGATACTGCCGTTTGGCTTTATGTATCTTCTGTGTGTTCAGTAGTAGTAAAGAGCATATTATGTTGTCGCATCGCGTATACCTTCTTGGCGCACCGTTATTAATTAATTGCCTGACAGGAGGGATCGCGAAGGTAACGAACATTCACATTGTATCGACGGCGGTGCAAGTACAGTCAAACTTCTAAGTTGCCTAGGAGCAGAAGAAACTTGGATGTAGTTTTACAACTACCATCGACGACACAGAACTACTTTTCTCGCGCCGAGCTTCGGAACGGTCCCAGAAGCGAAACCCAAACACCAGCGTGCTGCGATTAACCGTCGAAAGGCGCTCATTAGCGCTCGCGGCAGTCTGCGAATCTTTCGCGAAAACTGGCAGTTTACGGCGCAGCCTTTAATCTTGCAACGTCGTCGTCGATTTCTTTCTTCTTGCCCGCGTTCGATGTTCCCCGAGAATTCGCCGGGGTAGTGTCTTTTGCTCGTTTTTCCGCCGGTTCTGGAACCCCCGTGGCGTCGCGCGTTCAGCCAGAGAAGGGAAATCGTTTTGCTCGTTTCACTGTTTCGACGTGGCGGGAATTCGTAGCCACGGGAAGCTGATATAAAAATAATTCACCGCTCGAGTTTATTTATCGCCCGTCTATGGGCTTTCACCCCTCCGCGATTTTTAGCACCCGGGGATAATCCTCGAGCTTCGAGGAAACGGGCCGGTGAGTTTTATTCGGTGCTGGCGGTTCGATTAAACTCCTTATGACGCCGCGGTCGGCGCGTTGCTGCAGATACAGATTGTGTTTGCGCAGCCGAGCTATGTCGTTAAGCTTGCCATTAGCGAGTGGCGTGCGCCGCGACGCTAAATGATTGCCATTGAAAATCGCTAGCCGCGTAGCGCCGCTGTAGGTCGCGATGACTGGGTAACGCTAAAAATAGAGGCGTAGAACGATGCCGCGGCTATTATTAAGCTCCGATCGATGCCGAGGCAGTCGCGGCGAGTTATTTCAGTGTGGCTGGCGCGAGTAACGGGAAGAAAATGGCCCGCGACGAAGTGGAAGCCGCTCGGCGCGCGGGAAAATGAGTTTCCCTTAGGGCAGGAACGCGTCCTTGCCTCGTGTAGTTGAGGATAACGAACGATTGCCAAGCTTGGATTAATCGATTCCGACCGAGGCGACGGAAGCGCAGACAGGGGGGACTATAAAAAACGAGTGACACGAGGAGGCGGAATCGCGGAGCAATAAAAGGATGATTAGCTGCGGTGAATAAATCCCCGACGATTGCGTGGAATTTGAATAAAATTCCAGATCCACCGCGGGCATTTATACACCGGGGGACGACTTCGAAGACAGCCGAAGCATTCTTTTAACTCGCCCCTCCGTCGATTAATCGGGTGGCGCGAGAGAGGAACACAAACTTCGCGGTGCACTCTGGTGCTCTGTGTGTTGGATACGCATGGAAAACTCTAGAGGATAATAAAAATACTAAGAGGCAAGTTACCTCGCATTTCAACATCGTCAGAAATCGATATGAATTCTACATATCGCGGTTTTAATTGAGGTCTCTCGTCAGTGAGCAACTATTATCCTGAGGATTCACATGCGAGGCTGAAACGTTGGAAATTATTAGCCCCGTTTACTTCCAAGCACCAAGGCTTTTCAATTTGCAATCAAGTCGCATCGACACGCAATATCAGACGCGATTTTTTGCGACTTCGGCGTTCACAGAGGCGCGACCCAGCTGGACTCGTCGATCGTTTCGATCGCAGCGAAGGGGGCGGTTTTAATTCGTCGATCGAATAAAGTGGCGGTGATTTATCGGGGAAGCGGGCTCCGAGGTCCCGAGGGGGATGGTTCTCCCTCCATCTACGCGCGTTCATAGGGCATGGAGGGGCGCGGAACCAGGCCGAGGCTGCTACGTCCACTGGACGCTCGCGCTCGTATATTTCCACGGCCGCGCGATTTCCTGGCTAAATATGGCGCCGATAAATCGCGCGGCCGGTTTATCGGGTCCCGTTCCATTGTGTCTGGCGGCCTCTCGAACGCGCGAAACCCCACAGTCGAACCTTCAACCCCAACGAGCGAGGTCGCGGCGCGCCTGTGAACATTGGCGAACGCGATACGTCGCGGTAAATAAGCACGCCGATATTCGTCGCCATTATCTGTTACGGGGGCACAGGCGGAGATAGAGTTTATTCCTTCCACGAACGAATAACCGCCAACTAGATTACTTTCGACTAAATTTATCGGTGACTTTCCCACGTGCGCCACAGCTGGGATACTCCCTGTCTTTGATGGATGAAGATATGGCGACAAATTGTGGCTTGTAGGCTGTCTGACCGCATGAGGCATAGGGGTGGAAGTTTGTGTTATGTTGGCAGTAGCATTGGCAGGTGTCTATGGATACAATTACTTGTGCATACACTGCGGTTCATAAGACACCTGCTGTATTTGCAGAGAATGCGATACTTAGTACAAATTGAATACTTTAAACTGCTTTTAATTTAAAATACCAAATAAGGTCAAATTTATTAGAGTTCTTTAATAAATGTTACGCTACGCAGGCTGGATGGCGGAAACAAACGAGGGAATTTTGAAGCGACAATAGACTTTTGTTTTTATTATATTCTTGTAGGTTATAATTCGGTTCGTTCTTATTCCGGCAGGGATATCAATTGCGGAAATTGACTAGAGATCGGGCGGTATTTTAATGCCAACCTAACAATAAATTTCCAACATTTCTCGCAATTATTCCACACAGAGTTGGTGTCCTAATATTTACGATCAGTAGTGTGTATATGATGTTTATAAATATGTGGGACAATATTTTAGGGTCGGTTCTACTCATCAAGGTAATAAGAAAAGTTGGTATATGTATACTTATGTTCGATAATACTTAGTTCTGCAGTTACAAGCATTTTTATATTTCCTAAAAGACGGGTCCGAAACGGCTATTAAAGTGGCATTTAACGAAGTCCAGCTGTGTTTCTGCGGATCGATATATTGATTACTATTTCGTTTTTTAAAGGCACGGAGAAAAGAATATGAATGAAAATATAGTACATTAGGCCAACTGAGGAAAGCTCCAGTCAGTCTGCCGGTTGCCCTTTAAGGGGTCTCCCTACTTTGACGGCCTGAAAAGGAGGGCGATGTTTGGGATTTTTTTTAAAGAAACCCTCAAATTATATTAATTGAAAACTTTATGCCTATATTTGTACATATTTAGACAACATTGAACAAAAAAGTTTAATTAAAAAAACGGTACCTGAAATTTTAAACTTGATTTTCTCAAAACGATGTTTGTCGAGTTTGTTAGCATGATATCTCAAAAACCAATCACCCGATTTACTTCAAACTTGGCATACATCTTCAGTAGATGCCCCTCCTCGCCGGTACTGAAACTAAGTCGGTTTTTGCAAAAGTAGACTTTTGCGACTTAAAAAACCAGCGAATTTTACTGCAGAAATCGTTGTCTGTTTAAAGGTGAAATCTGACGGCGCGCGAATCGCCGATTCACGCGCCGTCTGATCGGTCGTGGATCGCCGAGTCGTGCTCTCCAAACGACTTGACGAGCCGAGCAAGCTCGCCGATTCACGCGCCGTCAGATTTCACCTTTAGACGCTGCCATTTTTCTTTAATTTTGAGTATTTCTCATTTAATCTAATTATTTCGGGCGATAGCCACACTCAAACAGATTACACAAACCTTTAAATTATAGGGAGACCGCTTAATAGACACTTCGAGCCGGTATTTTACGGAATATAAAAATACTTATAACTGCAAAATTAAGTATTATCGGGCATATGCATATACCAACTTTTCTTGTTACCTCGATGAGTAAAACCGACCCTCAAATATCGTCCCACATATTTATAAACACTCCGTACATATACTGCGTGTGCCAGTAATACAGGAAAAAACTACGGGGCTTTATTCCCATCCTTTCCGATCAATCTACCACGCCAATAACATTCCATGTACTATCATCGTCGTTCACCAACTACCTGAGCGTCCACGAAGCGCACTGCAAACTGCGAGACTCGCCAAGACGCTCCCCTCGCAATCCAGCGGTCCTCTCGCAATTATCGTCGTACGCTAAGTAACGGGCGCACGTGCGTGTACGCCGCAGAGACTTGTAAACGTATTTACGTCGCGGGGACGCGATTTCCTGGCAAGGGACCGAGAGCGATAAATCTCGCCCGGCTGTTTATCGGCCTGGTTCCATTGTGCCTGGTGGCGAAGGCCGGGTTCGGGGGCACCCCGAACATCGGGGGCGTAAAGTGTTTGCGTGCCCCACGGACACGCCACCACCGTGGCAAATAAGCCTCTCGCGATACGTCCAGGCATTATCCGCCACACCCGTTATCCCGCATTATCGTCCGTACGGCCTAACGATCCGCGCGTGCACGCGTTTATCGAGTCGGCTATTTTCGAGGGGTACTTACACACGCCGCGTCAGCCCTCGGCAAACGCTTACTTTCGCCTCCCGGGACTTTTATTATTCCGCCGCGGTGTTGCAGCGCGTCACGATAGCCGTCTCGATGCTTTACGACCGCGAGCAACCGGTACAAACGGCGCGCAGAGGACGGCAAGGTGGAAACGGATGGTCGGATTCGCGGGCGTGGAGCGATTAAAGGGATCGCGGTATGTATATCGAGTAGCTCTTCCCCGTGGATGGCGACCCGCGACTGGGATGGCGGATAACTCTTGGGGAAGCAGTTGGAAGCACTTGAGCCGAGTACAATGCAGTTCGCAGGTAGTTAAAACTAACTAGAGATTCCCCCTGCAACTGGCTCTCTCTCTCTCTTGCGCATAGTTCACGGTATTGGCCGACTTCCAGTTCTTCCGGCACCCGGATTCAATATCACGAACGAGGGGAGGATGTTTATAGAGAGGGAGGATGCGCGCCGCATTGATTCGTGAACGGTATCGCGAGATTTGGTGTCGGCGGGCAGAGAGAAAGAGGATTTCGCGATGTGTTAGGTGTTCTGGCGTGTTGGACGTGCGTCCGCTCGAAATATTCATGCCTCGACTGGCGAGGCACTTTTTAATGAAAATGTCACTCGATATGTATCTATCATTATATCCGAAAACGTGATTCCTTCGCTGGGATGTCGTTGATGGAATCATTTCCTATTCGTATCACTTATTTTTCTAAGCGTGGCAAACCTTGGTGATTTATGTCTATCATTGTAGAGCGTTCCCTCTAGTCCACCAGGAGCCACCGATGTCTAAATGAAAAGAATCTGTCAGGCTTATCGCCGCGGGGCAAGCATCCGCGTTTAATTCCCTAGGAAAACGTACAAGGAGAGGCCCAAGGTGATCGGCTCAATTAAGGAACGAGGGGAGAGAAGCAATGGAATTTATCGTTGTCAGCGGATCCATAATGATCATCGCGATCAGCGGGAGCCTCGCTCCGCACCTACAGATTGCCTTTAATTCAAGTGCGCCTTAATGTCTCTTGGATGGCGGTGGTCGAAGCGTCGAGGGCCCGTTAGAAGAAGCCGAACTCGAACAACCCTATCGCGCTTAATTATTTTCCAATGGTGGCTGCTCGTTTAATCGGATCTCGAGTAATCGCCCCCTAGTCCCTCCCCCGGTTCCAACTGTTCTTCTTCACGGTGTAACACCGTTCAATCGTGACGGCCGGTCCGCCGGTAAAGAAAGAGAAAGGAAGAGGAGAGAGCCGGCCGGCTCGCTCGTGAAAGCCCATTCAGGAATTCCGATCGATCCACTCGAAGGAAGTGCGAGAAAATTGCCGGGACTTCTGGCCCGAGCGGAGATGAATGCGCGCTTCCGATTTGATATCCATACCTATCCCTCCCCTTAACGATCGACAGCGGGTAGAACGTCTGTTCTCGCGAGCGAGATCCGAGCGCGCGTTTAATATCCAGCAGAACGGAGACAAGGCCCGAAACGAAACGAAACGCCCGGCTCGGCGCGTCGACGCGCACCCGAGTCTCGCGGCACAGATTTCCCCGAACTCAACGGCAACTTATCATTCCGGGAACTTCCCGAAGAGACTCCGCCGTGGAAGGGCGGGGTAGGCGCGTGCAAGAGCCTCGCGCGCAACTTCGATGGGGCTGAGTAAATCTTCTCGCGGAGGGCGACCCGGCTAATTATCTCCCGCCGAAGCTTATGAATTTTAATGTCGTAAATTCCTAACTCGATAATCCCGGCCCGTCGTGCAATTAATTGGAACGATACGTTACCGTCGTCGCTGGGACGCGCGCCGCCATCCCCCGCGGTTCCTCCGCCCCGGCGCGCTGCGCGCGGTTAAAAACCAACGGCGGAGGGAAGAGTTTCGCGGAGGGGGAGCGAAGTTACTAACGACGGCTTTTGTGAACGGAGGCTCGCTTGTAGCCGGAAATCGGGGGATGCCGGGATCAACCGACACCCCCTCAGACCGTTTGTCACCCCCCTCCGCGCGCACGCCCGTGCGTGCGCAAACGTACCTTCGCCAGTGAAATTCGCATCGGCGGGTCACGATTTTTTCGACGATACCCTCTTTTTTTTCCACATGAAAGGATCGGGGAATTTGTACTCGTTATATTCCGGTAGCAATAGAATTATTAATGGAACGACGAGTGCTCCGCGTGTATTCCCTCTGGGTGCGTTTAATGAAAGTTGCTTTGTTATCGATGGGAATTAATTGGAACGGATGGTCCGTGGCACGTACGCGAGGTAGTTTTTTTTTTTTAACTCAACTGAATGTAAACCTTAGGCGTTCTAATTGATAGCAGAAATCGTGGCAGAAATCAGAGACACATTTAAGTTCGATAAAGGAGACATTTACGTGAGCGAGAACTCGGATCGGATCGGTAAGAGACAACCTGCCAGCGCGGCAGAAACGTGTCGTTAATAACGGCGATTAGAAAGTGGCCGAGTTACGGTGCAAAAAATATTTCATCGCGTCGGAATGGAGGTCGCCGACGCTGGAAAATGCCTCGGCTCTACGTTCTACGCTGATTCGAGTGGACGATCGGCCGCGATTGCGCGTTCGCGACTCGAGTGCAGTGACCGACCTTGCGATCTTCAACCCGCCTTTCCGGCTTGTCGGCGTGCTCCATGGAATATTCATCACCGTCGACGGCTTTCTGATCCGCGAATTTCCGCAAAAATCAACGAGCAACAGCGGTAAACACGCAACGAGCCAGCGGAATTTTGCGATCAAAGTTTAAACTCTGACGCGTGAGACGATTATTTGGTCCCTACTAGCCGATTCCATCGCCGTCGAGTGCAATGACCGAGTCTGAAAGCCTAAAGCGCCCGGTATCGCCATTAATTGCATGCATTTCTCGAGAAGTGTGTAGTATCGCCTATTACTTAAGAGTGTCCCCTCGGAAAGTAATTAAAACTCGCTGGCTTTCGCGATGACACTCGAGACGCCGTTAAACAATCCAACCGAACATCGACCAAAGCTCTGTCAACACGATACTCCTCTCATCGAGTCGGCGATTCCGTCCCAAGGTGGTACTCGCGGGGGTGGGGCAGGAAAAGGGCGGACTTGTCTGGGCGGGGTGTAAACTTGACGTTCCGTGTAAAGGAGAGAAAACGTCGACGAACCCATTCCAGCCTCGTCTTCTGCCCGTTTCTCTTCGTTCGCGAAACGAGTAACCCGTTTTACGACGATTCTCGGGGAACGAAATCTGCGAGGGACGCCCGAGAAAATTTTCAACCGTCTCTATCTCGCCCGTTCGTCCCCCACTTCAGGCACTCCCGCCCTTTCGTTCCTCCACTTTTCCACCCTCCTTTACGACACCCGCCTGCCTCCGCTTCCCTCGACCTCCTCCACCTCTCACGGGGGTCCCTTTGAATTTCATTGCATGATCTGGCGCGCGAAAACAACCTCGGGGTATCTCTCTCGACGACACCCCGCAGAATTTTCGGGATGCGCTTCCTGCGTGGAAGGCGAATGCGAACGTCCACCTACAGTGGTCGGCGAATAACCCAAGGCGATAGGATTTATTAGTACCCGCCGATGCCCTTTGAATCTTTAACTCTCCAAAGAAGCGGTTAGAAGCGGTCCCTCAGAATTTCGAGACTCCCAAACTGGCCCTGGTGTATGTCCGATCTTTCGCGGGCGTTCAAGCTTCCGGGAGCAGGAGAGCATCTGGAAAATGATGGAGGGAAAGTGGCCCGAACGAGGAAAAAGTGAAGCCTCCGAACCAATTTCCACTCCGAAGCTCGACTAATTACGACGGAGGAGCTCGGTTGATGGAGTACCGGAGGCACGTAATAATCGCTGGGCCTCGGTTATTTTCGAGATAGCGAACCGCCCGCGCGGGATCGCTCGTAACCGCGTTACACGCTCCCAGGCTTCTTATCTGAAAGTGTCCGTGTAAAGTTCGCAGGCCTGCGCGCCGTGTGCGGCAACGGTGTAACGTACTGCCTCCGTTGTATTACAGCGGTGTAGCACGGTTGCGGCGAGCGTTGTTCGCGGGGCCCGGCAGCTTGTATCCTCGCCGCGCGACGGAATACCAAGCATCGGGCGCGAACCAAATTGCTATGCAAAGTTTATCTTAGACGTCTGGCATAACGGGTGTATCGCCCCTTATTTCCAACGCGCGGAACGGCTTTAAAGTTGATGCTGCACCGCGGAAGATTTCCTTGGGGCTCGCCTCTCTCGTTCTGCCGCTTACCTAACCGGGCGACTTTCTACTCGCACGCTCGATTCCCCTCTGCATGCGCCGCGATAAACGACCCGTTCCTTCCGTTTTCGAGTGCCTCCTGCTCTGATTCGGTCTCGTCGATGAAATCGCTTCGCCGCGATGTCGTGGAACGTTACGGTACAGTAATGGACACCGGAGTGCGATTCTTCTGTAGGTACATTCTCCTGATAGCAAGTGCTCGAGTGGAAATCGTTTTGACTCTGAGGATTTTAGGAGTTACGTGAGCGGTAGTAGGTGTCACGGCATGGTTACACTAGTTTGTATCCTTCTTGATAATGCTAGTGTCTCTTAACCACGAGTAGGCACACGTGCGGAAGATAGCGTAAGTAGAGCCGTGCCACGAAGTGGAGTCTCGCCGCTTCGCAGAATATGCACGATACCAATATAAAGGTGAAACCGGCTGAAGTTGTCACAGCTGTCTGTTCTTTGTACAAGAAGAATCAAGATATTTGTAGACATTATTATTATTATTATTCGTCTTTATTACTTGGTAAATATACAAAGAACAGTAATACATAAAGCATAGCGAAGTAAAAGGCGAGGCTGCGGTACAATAGTGTTAGAAGCCTAGCCGTAACTAAATAACCGAAGCTAAAACTAAACTACTTAGGAAAGAAAAGAAAAGGGAGTAGAATTTAAGAGAAACAATTTTATGCGCATTAAGATAGAAAAGCGTAAACGTAAATGGACAGACATGGACGAGACAAGGAAAAGAAAAAAATGTAGAGGTGACTTAGGAATAGTGTAGAAATATATATCGTCGAGCTTTACATTTAAAATCAGGAAAGGAATTTAGCCCTCGAATGTCAGGAGGAAGGGAATTATAATAGTGAGCAGAAATATAGCCGAAGGAGGATTCAAATTTAGATGTCGAGTGTGCAGGTATGGAAAGGAGATTTTGATGCCGAGTAGAAAGAGAATTAGACCCATGGTAAGAAAGATTGTTGCAAAGAATATCGCAGAGATAAGGCGGGGCGTGAGATGACGGTGTTTTGTGAACGAGACAACACACCTAAATGGAAAATCTAGCGTATTATGACGTATAGCTAGGAGATATGATAAAACTTGGGGACACAAGAAGAGAAACGTAAACAGGAGTTTTGTACACGTTGAATAAGGAGAGGAGGACGAGAGGATAAACATGGACGATAGACGACAATAATCAAACAAGGAAACAGTCAACGACTGGAATAATAAATGTTTTCATCGTGCTCTCAGCAGCGATAAATCAGGCATACAGAGAGCACCTCTACATCTGAGGTTTAAATTTTAATTGTGAGCACTTGAAAGTAGAAAGCTCCTGGTGTAGACCTGCACCGCTTTCAAACCTGATGAACTTGATTAATATTCAGCTACTAACACCTGAAATCTAACCTGAGAGGTACCAGTTACCGCAGGAATACCCGCAACTACCGCAGCTTTCCGTGACCAATTTTTCGGCGACTTTTCCCCAGCGCGCCGAAGCGCAGTCTAAAATTTCGCAGAGCAGAAGCCTAATTACCGCCAGCAATAACGCGAGTCACTTGGCGAGGGGTTCTTTTGCACGGTCGCGTGGCACCGTCGCATGCATATCAACGTCGTTATCTCTGCCGTTTTCGGAGGACGTTGACGGCACGCGAAACGGCCGCGACCCGTTTCTCTTATTACGACAACTTTCGCCGTGCCAAATTACGTTTCACCGTTTTCGTTTTCGCGCCCCTCCGCACTCACCTCCGCGGCCTCCGCCATTCAGCGCCGAGAGGACGCCGTTGATCGTTGAATTCGGCGGTGAACTCGCTTCGCCCGATTGCCGCGTCTGTTATCGCCTTAATGGCTGCGCGGGGCCTTGCGTCGCCTCGCTTCGAAATCGCCTGTTTAAACGACGAGCGGAACGGATAAACTCGACGATTACGCACTCCCTGTTTCCTCCGTTCGTCGCTTTCAGACGCTTTGTTGCTAAATGGTAAACGGCAAAGAGATGTAACGACGCTGTCACGCTAATGGGCAAACACGCTTTTTACATCACGCGGCTCTTTTATTTGTATTTCTGCGCGCGCGACGTGCCTGGCCAGAGTACCACGGCCGAGTGTAATTATATTAACGTCAACGTTTATTGACGCTTCCGCGACTGCGGACGTGTCACCGTTCCTTTTGGTTCGTGAAAGTTGAGGCACGTTGATGTACAGCTGCCATAATCTAAAATCTAAAGCAGTGATTACCAACCTGTGGATCGCGAAGTGTTTTCTGGGGGGTCGCCACGGTTTTATTTCTTTTTAATATTATTAACTTAGAATTATATTCTGAAATACTTATTTTTAATGTGTTTGGTTTAGCTTGTTATATTTACCTTATTTTATGTGGAGCGAGGGGGGTCGCAGGTTATTTGAATGTTATAAAAGGGCATCGTTACTAAAAAAAAACCACTAAGAAACACTGATCTAAAGCGTTTATTTTATGGAACTATATGTCACAGTAGATTTTTTCGTTACTTAAAACCATATTTCGAATCATTCACCGTAGCGATATGTTTTTTATGATCTAAAGCCGAGAGTCCTTCATTTTCTACTTTTTCTGGGACTCTGAGGTATATTACTACGTTTCTCTATTACGCGAAGCCTAGCCAGCGTCGCCAAGCGACCGTGTGCAATAAAAAGAGGAAAACAGGGTCAACGTATGCAGCGAGGAGAAGAATCAATCGCTCGTTACAATTCTTATGCGGCGCGCAAGTAGCTTATGCATGCGGTGCACCGACCGCAATGTGTTAACCTTTTGTGGCCGAAGGCCGTGGATATATTCCTGGCAGAGCGTTTCCATCGGCGAGCATCTTCGCCGACGCTTCCAATTCATTATTTATGACCTTTCCTTCGCACGAAAATAAAGAAAACCCTGATCTTCTACAGAGGACCTGCATATTTACCGGCTCGCGTTTCCGTCAATCATGGCCGCTGCAACTTCGCTCGTCGTATGAATTTTATATCCCCAGAGGCGAGCATCAGCTGTTCACGGAGAATTCGTATCTCGATTAACTAACGACGTGTTATTACATTACAAGTTGCGCGGCGCGTTTTAACGGCGAAGGCTGAATGGAACGAATTGATAGCTCTATAGAGCCGATGCATGGCTTCGCCGTTCACTTCCTGCAATTATCAGACACGAATCGCTCCCGATTACCCTGGTCGCGCTCTTTCGTAGCGTTCCGATCGTAAAGCAGCGGAGCCGGCTTGTAAAACAATATCGAGGATCTCGTAATTGAATTTCTCCGTGGGCCCGCGTTCGTGCAGCATTATTCCGTCATAACAGATTACGTTTAGCCGCCGTGTACAGGTTAATCCAGCGAAAAGTCGTATATCCAGGTCTGCCGCGAGGATTAGTTTAAATCGCTCCGCGGAGAAATCGCGTTCGATGGGAATGCAGCTGAACGCTAGCTTCGCTGAAACGAATCGACTCGACTCGCACGACTCCTCCGTTCCGTTCCTTCGGTTCCACTCGGATCTCCGTGCCGAGGAAAAGGGCCGTACCGAAGGGATCGCGCGCCAAAACGCGAGATCCTATCGCGCGAAGCGCTATTACACCATTACCGTTATATATTCTGTAATGGCACATTCCCACGTGCGCTTCAGTGAGAACTGATTTTAATGGACCGCTCTCTCCCTTTGTGTTTCAGGTAAACTCCGCGAGGACTATGAGTCGCTCCCTATGAATCGATCCTGGACCAATCTGGCTAATGCATGGTAATTACTCGAATCAATGTGCGCTCTCTGCGATGTGCTCCGAGGTGTTTATGTTCGGTTCGAGATAATTGGATCACCTATTCGTAGGGCTTCGTCGTGCACAATCCTCGACGCTTTAATACTTCTTACGTGCTGGATCAAGTAGACGTTCGATGTAAATATAATCGTACGAGGTGTGCACAAATTCGTGGACTAGAAATGAGTTTGCGTATAGGGTAAACTGCACTAATCATTGGCACTCCTGATTAAAAAGCCAAATATTAAGAAGTGCGAGCTTAGAGAGTAGAGGAAAGGGTGGTATTATGGCCCCCTGCTGGTAATTCGGCTCCTTTGTGATTTTCATATTATAAACAAAAATTTGTAGCGGCAAAAGAAATGTGTCGCAATAAATTAGCCCTCGTTTTAAATATTCTAAAGTTGCACGTTCGTGTAGTCAAATTGTTTTCTCTGTCTTGTTTAACAGTTAGGTACATGACTTTTAAGAAGATTGTATACACCTTTTCTTAGCCGTTTATTTTAAATTAATTTATACATAATCGTATATTCCGCGAAATATAGTGTCGAGCAGTATACTTCTTTACCTCGATGAATAGTACACGTGTGCGGGGCTTATCCCACGATTATGTGAAACAAGCGACCACCCAGTGGCTGTTGCGTGCAACTGCAATTACATTAAACAAGAGAGATTATCGAGCAGATATTTTCTTGATCTTGAAATGTATCGTTCAGCCGCTAGCACACGAGAAACTCTGGAAACATCAAATGTACAGTGCTTCTGAAAGAACCCGACTCGCGTAACCGTGCGCAGCGTTTCTCCTTTTCAATTTCGATCGAGTCCGATGGTCGGACGCCAGCGAATGCGTGGTCGGCGATTATTCCTATGGAAATCGCCGGGAATTCTTTATCCCGGTGCAGCCTTGAAAGGCAGTTCCGCCGCGAACGGGACGAAGTCGCAAGCGGGAAGAAGCCGGCGCTGCGGGAACAACGGAGGCGAGATTAAACCGAGTGCAAATATTTAATTAAATCCGAGCGAGCGCGCATGCCCGCGAGCGGGCGGCGGTTTGCGGGCATCGCTGTAATTTCTTATGGGGGCTCGCGGTGAAAGTGGATGCGCCTCGGTACAGCCTGCTTTCGAATTAATCGAGAATGCGTAAGAAAGTGTCGTCCCTCGAGCGATCTTCGCTCCTCTCTTCTATCGTCACGAAAAGACTCGTGAAAAGGGAAACGTTAGATAAAGAGTCTTGCAGGAAGAGGATTTTTCATCTCCTTTATTCGTTAAACAAATGCAGTAATCTTTCCAGACTTCGTAGAATCTTTCTGTTACCAAGTTTCATATCTAAACGTGCTGCTGTTCATGTATCGAAAGAAAGATGATCACTCTTCATCGGGAGAGCTGAGTGCTTTAGGAAGTGCTACTAGTGGAGCGTTTTGAAATTTTGCGAACAGCGATGCCGGGCGGTAGCGTTCCAAGTTCTGCATAAGTGAGCTGAGTGATCCTTTCAACAGGCTCATCATTTTAGACGCCGTTGCTGGTAGAACGCTCGATTTATGTTGCATTCAATCCAGCAACACTGCACGCTCGTGACAGTAATTGCTCCGGATGCTGCGAGACCAATCGAGCCATTCTTTCATATTCGGCCCAATGTTCGAAACATGCAACGCCTACAGAGCTGTTTCACCGTTCACCATTTTTCACGCCTCTTGAACGGTTAAACGCCAGCTCGTCCAAAGGAGCGCGATTACGACGTTCCCCGCGCGAGTAGAGATCTCCTTTTGGATGCAACCCGAGAGCAGACGACACTCCGGGACGGTTCAACCAGAGCCCGCTTGATTCGAGGATAATTCTCTCGACGCTTCCGACGTTCGGAGCCTCGCGCAGTCTACCGGGCAAGGCTGAAAGCGGCGCTGAAGTTTCTCAAAGCGAATCGGTGCCTTCCTCGCGAGCGAAGTTCGCGGCCCGAGGAAGAACTCGCCGCTTTTAAATCACTTCGTCACGTGGACGGTCGCCATGCCGCTTAATTTGAAAGTTAGATTGGTTAAGGAGTGGCGTTTGACGTTCGTCAAGGGACAAAAGCAGAACTCTCTGCCGGAGGGTAAAGTTCTCGGTACCGCTGTCTAATCATTCTAAACAAACATACGCGGCTGTTCCGATTGTGTTGATAAAACATGGAGAGTATCCAGCCAATCCTAAGTGATATAAGATCCTATCCTGGAGGATATTAAGGTCAGGCATAGCAATAGCTTACTAGCTGCGCCTCGCC
This sequence comes from Andrena haemorrhoa, assembly GCA_910592295.1. Classification (NCBI taxonomy): domain Eukaryota; kingdom Metazoa; phylum Arthropoda; class Insecta; order Hymenoptera; family Andrenidae; genus Andrena; species Andrena haemorrhoa. The sequence goes on from OU342943.1 coordinate 12,650,924, forward strand.
TTTTACGGAAGTAATAAAGACGTTTTGATGATGATGATAATAATAATAATAATAATAATATAAATTGCTGGGACATGGAATGAGTAATAAGTTAACTCGTCAACGTCTCACTGAATTTTAGATAAACGTGTACAAATTACTACCTTTTGTTATCTTTTTATAATTATCCAGAATTCTCCAGAGAAATATCGATCCGACACCACCATCGACCGTCGAATAGAATCCTACTTTACGAAGTTCATCGATCGACCCCCGACAGACCAGGGCGGAGGGACGTTTCTCAGCGATCCCCTGGCAGGATTCTAATATCCATTAGTCCACTGGACGTCTGGCTAATCCGTCTCACGGTCGTTTTCTCGATTTGCATAGCTTCCTGGCTTTCTTCCACCATGGCCGGGCTCGTTTGTCTCGCAGCGAGAAAACTGGAGTTCGATCGTACATCACGTTCACGCCGCGAATACCTCCGATTTATATACCTAATGCTTGAGGGAGCACGTAGACGCCACGGTAACCGGCACGAATCACGTTCGAAAGGTGTGTATCGAGAGCAGTGTCTGCTCGTTACGCTCTCGAGAATCGTTTTCGTTGCCACGATTTCAGTGCCCCGACTCTCCGTTCCGTTCCGTTACATTGCAATCATGCAGCGCCGATAACATTGAGATTGTCACTGGAATTGTTAGGAAACCAATCGCGAGGATGCTCCTGTTTGTTGCCAGCCACCGTTATTCCTCTCGGTGTGCGATGGATAACCAAAGCGTACACGGAGCTTCAATTTCCGCCAAGGATCACGAATACCTGGGATCCCAGCGACAAATTGCCCGCCACGAGGGAACAAGGGCGCGAGCACCGAGGACGCGCCGCTCCGTGTCTGGAGTTTTCTATTATTCTCCCAAAACTTGTCCGGGGAGATGTTACGCAGGTGAAATTCAGCTGGGGAAGGGAGAGGAAAGTCGGGAAATCCTAGACGGTCGATGACTCCCAGCGGAGCGCTCCGGGCACTCATATTTGTCGGTGATTCGAGCGATCGGATTCTCCTCGCTTCCCTTCTGCCACTCTCTCTTCTATACCCCCGGCGTGCCGTCTCTATTTCGAGCTGTTTGCTACGATTGTGTTCGCCCGACGGCCGGAATTTCGCGTATTCAGCGTCGTCGCGGGAAAGAACGGAGGAAACAAGGGGTCGGGACTAAACCCGAGGAAAGCGAAGAGACCGTTTTAAACGGCTCAGGGTAAACAGGTCTGGAAAGATTTCGCGATACACGCTTTCCACCGATTCTCGGGATAGGTATGTTGTTTGTAACAGTTGCATTGGTGCTCCCTTTGGTTTCCCTATGCGTGGAGTTTGACAAGTAGCGGGGGTACTCCTCGGGTGTTCTTGGAATTGAAGTTCGTTTTTCGCGAGAGCTTCTCGGCGAACAGAAGGTCGACGTTGGAATCGTAGTGTCACTGATTAGCCAGTGTTTTCCGCGAAAAAGCGACGAACACGGTGCCAGAATATCTGGCCAACAGCTCGGTGAAGCATACAGCAAAACTCGTGGCGGCGTTAAGTGGGCGAGGCATTGTTCTACGCGGCCTTGAATCTAATTATTCCGGAGGAAACGGTGCTTGCACCGCGATATCTGTTGGTTCTGCGCGCGTCGCCTCTGCTTAGTTGCGTGGGAGTTGCGTAGTTGTTGATGGCAGAGTTGCAGGGAATTGAACGGAGACACGTGGAATACTGAACACTCGATTTTGGACACTTTTAGCTGGAAATAAATGATCTCGAACCAATAGAATTTGATGCAGATGATTTGCAGCGCGTGGAGTCACAACGTGGTTGATTTTGGGCTATTGGAACTCGAAGCAGAAGACTCGAGGCGCGCAGAATCACAACATAGTTAATTTGGGTTGCTTGGAACTCGGAGCATATGACTCGGAGCGTGTAGAATCGCAATATAGTTGATTTTGGACCCTTGGAACTCGAAGCAGATGACTCGGAGCGCGTAGAATCACAAAATAATTGATTTCGGACTCTTGAAACTCCAAGGAGATGACTCGGAGCGCGTAGAATCACAATGTAGTTAATTTGGGAGTCCTGGAACTGTGCACACATTAGACGAAAACTTTCTAATTTAATTTTCAACTTGGTGCCTGAAATATATTCCTTTCTAACGCGCGGTCTTAAAAACATAGTTACGAGAAGCATGGACGACGTTGATGACATTCGTCCTTTTACATGCGATTTGCGCGCGATTCTACGGTCCTCGTTTTACGACAACTCGTGCTCGGTCAACCGCACTATACGCCGTTGTAAACGAGCCCGAGCGGGGTTGCTACAATGAGATTCCCCCTTTTCAGGAACGGACATTTATCAAGCGTTCTTCGAGAATCGTTCTCGCAACACGGACACCGGGACCTCATTATTTACCGGGCATTTTCCGGCGAATGGATAGAACGGTCTTGTAACATTAATTTCTTAACCTTTAACCACTGCTCGCCAAAGTTAAACTAGGAGTTACCTCCTTAATTCTCGGCCAAGTCGCGTATACATTTTCATGACATTCGCAATCCCTAAGAAGCTTTTAATCTGTAGGAAAATGGTAAAAGAAACCGGGCGAAAGTGTAACGTTTGTTTCTTTCCCGGCATTAATCTCGCGCAGTACGACTCTTTCACTCTGCGTTTCGTTCGTTGAACGTTGAAGACCCCCCAAATTCACTGGTAAATTACTGCGAAGTAAGAAGGACTCCGCTGCGTTTAATAAGTAAATCCATGCTTCATGAAGAATTCATGAGCCCATCTCCCAAACGAGGGAACGGCTGCGAACGCCGGGGCAAGAATTCTTTCCTTTCTTCGTAGCCAACGGACACGGAGTTCGCCCCCTTTCGGGGTCCATGGCCGGCCGGTGGCGTATCAGGGATTCGAATTTTCCGAAATCTCCGTACGCCGGGGCGGGCCGTAATTCTTCGCGCGATTACGTTTATTTGTCCGCTCGTAATAACCGTAAATTCCCCCCTTATTCTTAGGGGAAGATCCGGCGTGGATCTCCATAACGGAGCTCCTCACCGCTAGTTTGCGTAGTCAGCAACGAACGACGGCCATGCGGATCGAGTATGCGAAATGCAGCCTCTTAAGTAATAGTACGTCGTCCGCGGAATTTATTATCGACTTACCAGGGACGAGAAAGTCGCAATACCTTCCGCCTAGAAAGCCACGGGTGTTCTATTTGTCTCTGGTTGGTCACCGACGTGCGCAGGATCGCTTGGAATACGTTTAAAACGTTTCTACCGTCGACCGAAGAAGCCACTCGACGTCGTTCTTCGGATACACTAGCAACAATTACGCAGAATATGTGCAGTGGAATAACATTATTTAGAATCGTTTTCGAATGGAGAAAAGAGGGAAGCGGATATTTCGCAAAGGGAAACAGAGACTTCTGCCGGTACGCTTCGCTCCGCCATGTCGCGTCGCATTAAGCAACCCCGTGGAAAGATTTAGTCGGCGTCCCTCGCAACTTTGAAACCGTGAAGTTACCATAGTTGGGAGTTTTCATTACGATATCATCCGCGCGCGCGGTCGGAAGCGCGACGTAATTTCGGCCCCGCGAACGTTTCTATTCAGCCCGGGTGTCCAAGTTCCGCGGCCGGCAATGCTCCTCCATTCCGCTTTAATTCCATTTAGTCGACCTACCCCGCCGCCATCCGACTCCGCAGCCCCTTTTACTGGCTGGCGCGCGGGCGGGGACGAAGAAGCGTCCTCGCAACGGAAAATTCGCGAGTTCGACAAACCCGCTTGCACGACCACCTGTGCGTTCAAACTTCATTCATTCGCTTACGCGAGTCGTCCATTTACGGCTTGTTCCACTGCGTTCGCGGCATTTAGCTGCTTCGCGTTTCGACGGGCGTAGCACTCTGGCCCTGCACGAGAAGCACTGCGCTGAAACGATGTATGTGTCAGGGGATTAGAAAAGTCTTCGTGTGTCTTTGCTCGAACGTTGTTACGAAGAAAGCAGCAAAGGAAACCATTAAATAGGTTATTAATATTCTTAGTGGCATTTACGGTTCTGTTATTGGGTAAACTCGGGTAAGTCCGTGATAGTTTTAGAAATTGTCTATTAACTGCTAATATTCACATATTGAAAGGTCAGACATCATACGAACAAATAATAGGTTAATAGAAATTTACTAAGTATATTTAATTGAAAATATACAAAATTAAATTTTCACGACATACTCTGGTTACTCCATGATAGCTCTGGTAACTCCGTGATATTTCTCGCTGGCCCGTTATATGTTCGTCAGCTACGTGTTTATATTATTTTACATTATTTTATATTATTTTACATTATTTTACATTATTTTACATTATTTTACATTATTTACATTACGATCGTCAGATGTCTGAGACGTAAGAAAATATTGTTTCTGGTATTGATCATCAGAATTTTTCAAACAGCGCAATCAGAAACGCAGTCGCAGCCACACGAAAAATAAGAATTTATTTATTTTCATAAGCAAAAATAGCAATGATGCCTTACTGTATGATAATTTAAAGAGTCAGTCTTATTAAAGTGTCACCTCACCATCACTTACCTGCCCTTTTAATTTTCTACTTATCTTGTAAAGCACAAATATTACATAAACAAGCGACCCTCCACAATTAGCACGAAGAATTCCCCAAATAATGCGCTGCTAGGTAGACCAAAAACGCTTTTAATTTATCACACTAACTTCAATTGACTGATTATTTTACCGCATCATAAACTAGAAGATCAACGCAGTCTATTAGTTTTTTTTTTTTAACTAAATTGGATCTGGCAACTTCGAGTTACAGACGAATGAGAAAGTATCACGGAGTAACTACTATCACGGACTAAGCCGAGTTTACCCTATTTATAAAGCATATATTATTGGGTCTAACATTAGCGATCACTCGCTCCAAGTTCGGTTCAGTGATCGAATATCGATACTGAACTGATGCAAGGACTTTTGGCAATAAAAATTAAGGTAAACGTACCTATTATGAAACACCTTCCCAAACATGTCCCCTTCTTGAAACAGCATCACAAATAACGAAATAAGAAATAGTTATGGCATATATAAGCAACTGCCAAACATTCTATCGATATTTATACATTCTTTTCTGTACAAATTCACCAACATAAGTATTATTATACAATAATCTATTACAAAAAAATGGTTTTAATGTAATTCATTGATAAAAATAACCGTTTCATATTGTGTACCTCAATTTTTTGAATGTCCCGCTTTATGGAACGGTTCGGAAGCGTGTTCCAAGACCACGGACCCGTGTTCACATAGTTGTACCAGTTCATGAAACACCCGCCCCAGCTTTGATAATTAGATATTTCCAGTGAAAAAGAGAAATAGTTCATTATTTAAACTGCCCTAGAGCGTTTATAAAATATATTATATTCACGTTTTCATCATAAATACTAGTAAGTATGCGTAATTCAAACTTTTTTAATAAATATCAAAAACCTAACCTGACGGGGCGTTTCATAATAGGGACATTGAATATGAAACACCGGGTCATGGTACGAAAACAGTGTTTCATAATACGTACAGGTCCTTCAATTAGTTTTTTAGTCATATTATTTTTTATTTATAATAAATATACCTTTTATGGCTCATTATATAATCACAAAACAATGGCCTATCGAATGGTATGCAAATTTTCAATGCTAACCCACTAAATTTGATAAATTAGATGACAATTGCATAACCCCATCGAAAAGCGTTTCATAATAGGTACGTTTACCTAACAATAAGTCCATACAAAAAATCCTGGAAAGAGTTAAAAAAATCGCATGCCACGATAGAATATCCTCTTAATAATCGTCGCCAGTCTATCTCTAGCTTATCACCAGCGATTTCTCATAGAGCGGCTATGTTGGCAACACGAATATTTACGCTGCAACTCAGGCTGTTATTGGAAAGTGCTCTGCATCCGGAAGAAAGCGCTGATTACGTTTAATCTTGAGGATTCGCAGTTGACTGTTTCGGCCATTGCTTTTACGGTTCTCAGCGACGCTTTCGACGCGTTGAACCGCATCGTCGGATTAACATTCGGAATTTCCCAAGTGGCGAACCATTCCTCCGCGCCTCGAGATCGAAATTCCCCTCGCCGCTCGTTTTATTTTACGCCCTTTCAATTTTCCCAGTCGAAGCGCCGGCAAAACGGAATGGATGGAGGGGGTCGTTCGTTCGCTGCCCGCGCCCCTTTCCTTCGACCTGTTTTTCGCCTCGGCCCGCCAAATTAATTCAACGTCGTTTGGACGCTCTGGCTCGCGCGAGGCACCGTTGGAAAAAAGAAGCTGCCGCTCGCCGGCACCGGGGTCCGTTCGCTCCGCGAGCTGATCGAACCAGCCTTTTGCTCCACTTCTTTTTACCCTCCACGCGGAGGAACGAGGAAGAAAACCGTTCGAAGTGCTGGGAGAACGACAAACCTTCGCCGTGTCAAGGCTTAATACGTTCTACAAACGGTTCGAATCGTGATTCGATGGTCATCCCCGCGGATACTTTTCAGAGCAGATAACGAATCACGCGATCCCCTTGTAATATATAATTAATTCATTGTGATTCACCGTGCACACCGCCGGACTCCATCCATCCTCGAATATAAATTCGCCCGATTGCAGCGTAGTCAGCGATTAATTTGCCCTCGGCCCACGGATTCCACGGCATTTCCAGCTCGCGTTGCACTCTCGAATACGTAGAATTACGCGGCATGAAACTGGCGGAGGGCGGAGGGAAGGGAGGGTAGCGGGGGAAAGCGGCAAACCGAGGAAGGGGTCGAGCTCTTAACCTCCGTCGACATTCATAAACCGTCCCGGCCGTTTTTCCTTCCCCCTTCGAGCCGCCCCGACCACGTCTCCTTTTCGCTGGATTTTGCTGGCTGAAATTTTATAAAGTTCCCGCGAGACGAAACCGGGGACGAAGGAACGTAACGGCTCCGTGCACTTTGACGCGGGCCCGACCGTTCATTCTTCCCATCCCTCGGTAATTAAAACGTCGAAAATGGCGCTGCCGATGTCGTTCGAAGCTGTCGACGCTCCTCCTTTTGCCCCTGCCTCCTCGCTTCCCTGCTCCTTTTGCCACCCTTCTTTTTCTGTCCTTCGCATAGCCGACGTCACAGCAGAGGATTTAACAACGTCACTACCAGGGCTCAGATATGAGACTTTTCCTTTTGCTTGACCCTTTCGGGGTGTAGGAAAAGAGAAACCGTGTGTAACGCAGTCGGGGCGATGGTAAGGATTTTTTCAAGCATAGTGCAGTGAGTCGAGGGAAAAGGAGTTACGTCGGATATGGCGCGTTTTTAACTGGACTCCCGTGAATGAAGCAGAAATCAGGAAATGGGGCGAGAGTGGTCGGGCACGTAGGAGACGTTAGTAGGATACTGTGGATCAGTTCACGATAATATGACACCAGCAATGGATTTATCACATGCGAACGGTGACAGACTTCAGGTAATCTCCGACGAATCTGTTACGCTACAAATTTAATTACAAACGATTAAAAGTCCACCTTGCCGAGTTTGTTACACTTGCTATGTAGCAGCCTGTGAAATCGTGGTCAAGCTTGACCGTTTTAACAAGAACGTTTCCTCGAAACTGGGGAAACACACACTGTGCTTGCAACAGGTCAAGTAAGGGATTAAATATCCAAGAAGAATGAAAACGAATCATTAACTACTTTGTGGACAGTTCATCTATCACCAGCTTGATTAACTTTAATTCGCCGGGCTATCCTACAAGAAACCCTGTGTAAATTATGTAGATCACAATTTTCATACGTGTTTCCTTTAGGAGATTAGATGGAGTGATTATTTATTAAACAGTATTTTCAAAAGATGAATTCATCGACGCAAAATGCACTTCAACAATGTAAACTAACCACGCGCCGAAACGTGATAATTTCTGCAGTATAATCCAAACATGGTATTGTTCGTGACGAAACAGGATAAATATGCTAGTTTTCCCGGCAAAGTATGAAATGTGCTATTCTTCGTGGCTAAGCAGTCAAATATGTTAGTTTTCGCAATGGAAGACCAAACATGCTAATATTCGTCAGAAACGATGAAACGTGCTACTTTTCGTAACGCACGTCGTAATGTTCTTGTATCTTTAAATGGCCCGGCACCGTATAAGTGTTAAATAAGTAAATAAATAAGCAACGAACAAAGCAGCTTGGACACCGTGCCACCAATGCTCTTCGTTACCTTCTTCGTCACCTTCTTCGTTACCTTCTTCGTTACCCTCTTCGTTACCCTCTTCGTTCTCCATCTACAGAACAGTATCGCGAGGGCGTTCGACTCCTCGTGGCATGATCGAGGTACATATCGCGAGTCAGCTCATCGGCGAAGGTCAGTGACGCGACACGCTCCGAAATAATCCCGCGGCCCTCGTTACGGGCGTCGTTAATCTCCGCCGCGAGTAACGCGAAACGAGCCGATTAATCTTGTCGGTAAGAGCAGCGGACGGCTTGTTGTAAGCAGCCAGCGACGCGCCGGATGAATAATTAAATCTGTCCCCGGACCCGATGACTGGGTCGCGTCCCGTCACGCTTTCGTCCGTGGAATTCACGGGGAACGGCCATCCTTCCTGCGGGAGGAGCAAGGACGAGCTGTCCGGAGGAGGACGAAAATCAGGCAGCGTCCGCGAATTTCTTGCTGCGCCCGTCGAACGCGGTGTACCGTTACCTACGGGACGACGAACGGGACGATTGGCCGCAGACTGGTGTCCCTTGTTCTCTGCGGGGCCGAGGGGCTCGCAGTTTCGCGATCGTCGAATGAAAAGCGACGACAATAAAGGCATTATTAATGGCTGCAATAACGGCAATTACGGGGATGAATATTAAGGTCGCTGGGAAAGTTTTGTCCGACGCTTGCTGCGGGAGATGGATTGGATTTTTAAAAGGCCCCTTTACTGGGATTCCAACTTATCCTGTCTATTTTTCCTGCCTTTCTGATTTTCTTTCGTGTTTTTACTTTAGGGAAGAGTTACTGTTTACAGTTTACATACTCGCGTGACTCGTAACGTATATACGTTACTCGCGTCGTTATTATGCAGGGAATGATCGGGGTGGGGTTCATAAAGTCAGATACTGTAGAGTCAATCCGGTCCTTTCGGTGCACCTAACATAAAATGCCTACTAAAACTAACACTGGTATTATTTATTTCATCAGAATAAACGTAATTTGTTTAGAATTTTATGCTGATTCAGAAAGACTGATCGATATTTGCTTTAAGACAATATTTTCTGAAAATCGAGCTGAAAACTGAAGTCATGATATCTGCCCATTTCTCACGAGGTGCTTTTTTAGAGAGATGATCCACATAATTACCTATTTGTGAAAAAATGACAAAGAAGAAAGCAAAATTATTTGAATGAATACTACAATTACAGACTTATTGATATTTAATTTGTTTACACCAAACAAGTAAAGAACAAAGCAAACAAAAATTGAACTACCCACTGGCGATTAGCGAAGCCAATGAATACGAAACTGAACAAATGAAATAAATAAACCAGAATAATGAGAAATAGAAAAACATAATTCCTTGCAAAATATTATAAATTTAACGGATAGAACAAAAGTTTAGAAAGTGAGTCATCCTTCAGATACAATTTGAAAGTGAACCATTTATCCTAATCATAACTGTACCACCTCTCCTTTCTGCAGGAAGAGGTGGTCCTCTCGTTAGCTTTCAAAGGAAGGATTAATATGGCCAAATAATTTCGCTGCATTGTCTCTCAATACCACTATCTTATTATCCAAAACATTAACTGAAAATTAACATAGAAGTATATTTTAAATACGCTTCTCTATTCCACTGTTTGATAAAACTTTACCTTTTGTAAAACTATTCATTCAACTATTTAGGTTCTAGAGAAGCAATTGCACTTCAACGCATTTTTACGTACAGAGACAGAAATGTAGCACCTGTACCAACACCCCTGCCGTACCAACACTCCCGGATTTCCCTTAATAGAGGATGAATTAGATAACGTAAGGATGATCGCTTTCCATTAGACGCAGGCACGTCATAATTAGCAGACTGTCTGTGGAAAATGTGGGCGATTCGCGTTAATGTGTTCGATGCTTGACGACTCAATAGGAAAGAACGCTTCATGAATTGCAAAGCAGGTGATCTATCCGCGTGTAAAACATCGCGACAACGACGAAATTCTTGTTTCCGTCGCCGGCGCAATTGGCCTGGACGGGTTTACGTGCAATTTACCAGCATGGAAGCACCTGCAGAAACGGCTTTAAACGCCGAACAAACGCGCGCGGTTCGCGTAAAACTCCCTTTTATGGAGGTCACGCTCCTCTCGTCGTGCCCACTCACACGCGAGCCCGTGGAAGGAGCTTTTTCGAGGGCTTTGTGAGCGGCCGGAATCAAACAGCAACACGGTCCAAGCTTTTTTCGACGCTTTCACGGGAGACTTTTAATTGCGTACCAACTCCGACGCAGTTTTCATTTGCGATTCCCTTCCCCTACCCCCGTTTCCTCGATCCCCTTTCTCTCCTTTACACCATTATTTTCTACAGCTATTTCGCTCCGTAACGGAACGTAAGCTGGGCATCGCTTTCACGAGAATCGCTGGAAAATTTCCCGAATCCTTCCGGAACATTAAGATCGCCGCCTTTTTCCACCGCGGGCGTCTTGCCTCAGTACCCGAGCGCCAGTATTAAGACTCCTTTCTTTCACCGGCATTCGTAGAAAGCAGTAGGCATAATAATTGGGGCTTGGAAACGTTTACTGGATTTACGAAGACTCCGATTTTCTTGCGAAGTTGAACAATCGCTTATTCAAGGTTTCGGTGGGATTAATAGAATCTAGCAAGGGAAGATCCTTAACTAAAGGGGAAATTCAAAACAACTATGAAACTGGGGATATGTAGAGGACATATAGGTTTGTATTACGCAATTTGTTTTGCTGCCCAATTTCACTTTAAGGGTGTGAATTTTACCCCTGAAAATCCGGATATTTTTCGAATTTGTGGTAGAACTCGCGAACTGTAAGAGATAGGGAAAATAATTTCTGACAAAAGTTGCTTCTTTTAATTAGGACTATCATTTGGTGAAAGCGATACGCGAGTTACAACAGAAAATCGGAAAACAGCCGGATTTTCAGAGCTCAATTTCACCTCCTTAGAGTGAGTTTGGGGAGCGACAAAATTTTGCGTAATACAAACCTATATATACCCAAAGTTTCATAATATTTTTATCTGCCTATCTACCTATTAATTGCTCCACCAGTGGAAGCTATTCGCATCGTAGACAGATTCACGTGCTTAAATCCGATACTCGGGAATGGCTGCCGCTTACACGGGACAACCACGTTGGAAGTTAAACTTCGGTGTAACACTGGGAAGTTAAACTCTAGATTGCTCGCAGCGATAGCGCGACCCTTGGACATCCGTTCCTAGGGATTCGATCGATCGGAACTGTTCCCAGGGCGCCGCTCTTTTATTCGATCGTACACGCCAGCTCTGCGGACGCGGTTTATCGCGCATCGAAATCCTGACGCGGTTACAAACGCGCGAATCCACGGCCTGATGAACCGCCGCTCGACTCTTAGGCCACCCCTGACTCGCGAGTTCGACCATCCTGATTGCGACGAGCCGGGCTCTTAAACTTCATCCTTCGGCGACTCCCCGTCCCTTCTGCCTTGTCTACGAATTTGCAAGCGCGCCGCCGTCAGTTCGCGAGGGTGGTAATCCCGTTAGGGAAACTTTCCCCGTCTCGTTTGGCGAAATTTACGAAATCGCGGCGATGGGGCGAGTATCCCGGCACTCTCGAAAGTATCTCAACGGGGCATTCGGTAGCGGACCAAAAATTCATTGCAGCAAACAAGGTGCGTCTAACGAGCTTGAGTTCGGGAATTATGTGTTTTCAAACTGTCTTTCATGCTGTCGAGTGAAATACAGAGGATTCTAAAAGGTACTTTCAAAGTTACAGTAAGGGTTATTAAGACCTTTGTCTTCTACTTCAATGGATTTTCTACTCGCCGGGTGGTTTTCTACTTCGCCGAAGTACTTTCTTTCTTCATACGCCATTTATAGCATTTATCTTCGGCCCTCTTTTCCCCCATGAAAATCATACCCACGCGAAGCCTTAAAAAAGGGACTTCTAGTCGCGATGCAAAGCACGTACGAAGCGTGGCGAGGCGTTGGGTCGAATATTAATCGACGCTCCGTCGCCCCGACGTTACCAAATGTTAACGCGGAAGATCGTTTACTTATCTACGTAGAATCTCTTGTGCCCGATCAATACGTATACTGGTTCATCCACGTAGACCTTCCCACGTCGCTCTTTCATTCGTTTGCCCACAGACGAGGTATGTATAGGATAGGCCAAACGTGTGAAGTGTGAAGTCTGAGAATGTTTCACTTTCACCGACTTTATCGGCTTCTGTAATTGATTTGAACACGAGAGTGATCAGAGTTTCTATTCACGTGACACGAACTCCCGTTATATGCCGGGACCATTTATACCTCGTCCGTGCTTTGCCCCGTAATATTTTTGGGTAACGCTACTGTCGTCACCAAAAACCACCCACGTAGCGTTCACGCGAAACTGTATTTTCAACCATGTCTGTGTGCCTTCGGAAATATCTTGTTAAACATTCTGTTCAATCACATTTCTTACGTTACATCGTTCTATGTCTAATAAAGCAACCTATAAGCGATTCTTGGCTTCCAGCCCGCTGCCTACGCGTCGATTCCCATGATATGGACGACTGATAGCGCCGCCCACGCACGACGCGTAAATTAGTCGGTGCTCGATTAACCACGATCGAATGGTTTCGAAAACGAGGTGACATTTAACGTGCGTGGTGGTACGACGTTTAATTATTTGCTGAAACTGTTCTGCGATAATCTCTAGGTCATCGATTTCGTATAAAACGACAGAAGTTTTGTTGATTTCTGTGTGATAGGGAACTTCTTTGGTAATAGAATTTGGTTCCATTGAATATCAGAGATTTCGAAAGGCATTGACGATTTAATGGAACTGAAACTTCAAATGGTACCACTTTATTTTAGAAATTCTTGCATTCTGATTTTCTAAGCGCCACTCACAAGTGTTCGAGCCTATGTAGAATGAATTGTTGTTCGTTAAATCTGATTCTCTGCGACGCTGCTCAGTTCTCCCAGCAGAACTTCCCAGAGTTTACCTCACTTTGATCAGTGGCGTTTTTTCCCCGCGTCTGGCTTCCCTGACCTTATTCCCGCTTGCCGGTTGAACAGTCGCACGATGTCTATCTATCTGCTCGCTTGCACCTTATTTTTCCCGCCCCCGGGGGAAATTGTTTACAACTGGGCGTATTATGAAATATTACCGTTGTCGTATCTATGAAAGTCGTTACGAAAGCCCATTACGAAAGACTGCCGGCCGGGTTTAATGGGCAGCCAGTGATCTTGAATAATGATCGCCAACTCGGAGCTGGTCGGCCTGCATTTCAACGAACAATTTCAACGGAGATCGATACTCGATCTGTTTGGCCGTGGAAGACGAGTTGATTTGCATAGCTGGGTATAATTTTGGGGTATTAGAATTAGGGGGGAGGAATTCGTCAACAAATGAAAGATCCGAGTTTGAATGATAGTTGAAGAATCTCAGTCGTCTTAAAATCTCCGCGATCTCAGTTCTGTTAAACTTTCTTCAATATACGAGTAAGATGAACAGTACGTTCAATGTTACTCGTTGTACTTGTCAGGTGCAAGATCACTCAAGAATAATCCTGCATCTGTAGTTACTTACTTGGAAATTAAGGACGCTGTATTAAAATGTTGAAAATGAACCGTGACTTTCCTACACGTTCAGCATCAGTGCAAAACTTGGACTGTAGTAAGTTAATAATAGGTTGCCTTGCGAGGTACACGTGGCGGTAACAAAGAACGAGGGGGAAGCGATCGATCGAAAAGTTTGCGTAGCGAAGCCATTGTACGGTGTACCTCAAGAAGCTTGTAAAAATCAAGAGCTATATGCGCGGGGCATTTAATTTGATAGATCTCCATCTTCCAAAGGTTGGGGGAATTTATAAGAAAAGGCGGAATAAAATCGCTGTTGAATCTGGCAAACTCGGCGGATTTATGTCCACGAATTTCACGAAACCGTGTCACCCGCGTACCTCGCGCGGGATTATATTTCTTAGAGATGCGATCTTCGATCATAATTCTTCCCGTATTTTCCTCGAACCCTTCGCCAACAGTTGCCCATCAAATTTATTTTATTTTATTTATTTGTATACACGGGTGTCAGCCCTATGACACACAAATAATGTAACAAGTAACCAATACTTACACAGTATGTAAAGTAACACGCATCATAACATAAAAGATTTAAATGACGTGAAAGTAAAATTAAACCAATCCAGACTGTCTCAATATTTATTGGCTATAAATTTGAATAGGTAGTGGACATTTTCGTAAGGATCGCCATGGGGCGCTTAAAGATATCAGACACAGTAGAGGAAGACATTCAATTTGACCCCTAAAGTTTTCATACAGGAACACGAGATGAAATCTGTTCCACGTTCATCTGGAGTTGACATTTAAAAAATTTCGAATCAGTACATAATCATGTTTCCTATATTATGACACCGGATTTATCGCACGCCGGCGAATTTTACCGCACCTTAACCACCACACAAACTACAATTAGCATGCGAATAATATTGAAGCTAATTGGGAACAGGTCACCGATCGAATCGCTTAAACATTTACAACAGATCGAGTTAAACGCGTGTCACTACCCGAAAGCTGCGTCACCCTTTAAACCCGCGCTGGCTCCGAGCATGTACAAAAGCCTCGGAAGCTGTCGGGACGTCGTGATCCTCATTCTTCCCGGCTTCGCCGCGGCAAAGACAGTCCAAGGATTAACATTTCGCCGACGAGGGTTGTCGGCGGTTCCGTGAAAGCTCACGATCGCGCGGGACACAGGGGAACACGGCGGTCAGAGGAGGGCAGTGGGCGGGGGGTGGATGGTAGGTGTGAGAGACGGCGCGAACGACCGTGAAGTGGCAGAGGGTGTCGACGGCCGTGTGGCGCAGGGGCTTGTTTGAGGTACGGATGCGTTTGTTGCGAGAACGGATGAGAGTGCGGATGCCATGCCAGGGTGGAGTGGGTCAGTCGAGTTCCTTTCCTCTTTCTTTGTCCCTCATTCAGCCCCTCCCAATCCTCCCCCCGTTCAACCCCTCTGCGCTCGACACACACGCCCGCGCCCGCATTAGTTTTATTGCTGGCGACCGGGAGTGGGTGTTTGAACTGCGAATAGCCTGGAAAAGCGTTGTTATGTTGATCATAAGAGTTGCGCTGCCTCGCGCCAGGCAGCGCAACTCTTCCTTCCCTTTGACGTAGGCCGCGAGAGTTTGGACGGCAAAGTGCTTTGATTGGTGGATTGCCAAGCTGGCTCGATTGGGCCACTGGCGATCTTGTATCCGGTGTTCTGTGTGAATTCGGCCGAACGTATTCTACTGCGTGGAAAGTTTGGAATCAATTGAACTCCGCGTTACACACCTCGAAGCTCCTTAGAATTCCGCTGCTTCGTTTCAAGTATAAATCTATATGGAGTATAGATCCAACCGTTGGTACATTATAGTTTCTTTTCCCAAATCTACATCTTTGAACATTCAAGAAATCTCTCGATGTCGTGTTAATCCCCTCGGCCCGCGTGTCTTCATTATTCCCGTGAAATCTCGTCGACTCCTGATGACCCGGCACGAGCGAGGGGAAAGGAGGGCCGTGAATTACGATGTAGAGGGACTGTATTTCGGTCCGACTTGCCTCTTCATCGGGCTCGTAGCGTGTAGCCGGGTAAAAAGTTGGCTGGAAGACGTATGTTCCTCGCGGACGAACCAGTTCCCGCCGCGTGGCAGCCATTTAAGCCTCGGCTTAACCGGGCTTAAAGCGTTCCTCGACTCCCTCTCGCACATACTTCCTTCACGTTCCGTTGCCTGACCGTTGTGTCACGGCTTTTAATCGAGCGCCGGGGGATTATCTCGACTCGTAATCTTCCGACAGCCTTCAAACTTCAGGATCTCTCGCTTATATCCGACCCTCGACCACCGATACCGTCGCGATACCACGAACCACTTCGCGAAGTACACTCTTGCTGCTTGGAACTTTCCTTAAAACTGGAAGAACTTCTGTTTACGGAGACTTGGTAGATCCTTGGAAGGTCTGCTTCCGTTGGGACTTCTGGAGGACGCGGGTCTTTTCGATTGCCTCTTTACATTTTTTGTTTTTGGCAGTTTAGGTCCCAGGCAACTTGGATCTCCAGGTTTCTAGGGTATAACGATTCTGAGTTCTGTTCTTGGTTGGATAAGTTGTATTCATAAAATATCCGGGCTTCGTTTGACTTGGAAGCCTGTAAAGGATGCCAAGAATATCTATGCTCGTGGAAGATTTGGTGGCCGGAAGATTCCATGTTTAACTTCGCTTCATGAACTTGGAACGTCTCAATGTAATATTTGGTTTCCTGGGCTGGCTGGTTCCAAAGATTTCGAACTCTCCCTGGAAGTTCCGGGACCTCTGATATTCTTGAAATTCATGGAAGTTGGGGAAGTCCGGCCTCTTGAGATTTCCGAAGATCCTTGCTGTTTTTGAACACCGCGTGACTTAGAAGATTGCATCGTCAACTTGACGTGAATTCGAAACGCTTTAAGGCGAGGCGAAAGTTGATTTTCACTTACACTTACCCTCGCATGTTATCGTTGCAACGGCGTTCCTTTACAGTGTCAGAGTGAAACCGGAAACTGGATGACCCAGTTGGGCTCACACGGTGCAGAAATCGCAGAGACTAATCCTTCGATAGGTACTTCAACTGGACGAATGAATGGGTATATTGAAGGGGTGATGGATTTCCAGAGGCCCTTTATCGAATTCAACAAGCGAGAATTCCCGGATGGTCTGATTTCTCTGGAGACCGACCGAGCGAAGGGAGGAATCAGATTGTCCGGGGAACGTCCAAGAATTGAGAGGGTTTGATACTTCACCCCCTTGCTTTTGAGTATCCATTTCCGCCAGCGATTGTCCGCGGGCTTATCCAACTAACGCGCGATCTTTTCTTACTCAAGTATCTCAGCGAACTTAATACCTGCTTTTCTCACTGAAAAAAGAATATTAATACTGTTAAGGAACCCAGAGGGTAATATCGAGCAGCTATAAACACGCAGTAAAAGAGCAAAGAGTCATTCAACAAAGATCCGTACTAATTAAACCAGTAGTAATTGAGCTCTACCTCGTTCAAGCCCCCAACAAATTCATCCTCACCTCGCGAGACCGCAATAAGTGCCAAGAAACGAATAAATCCCCGAATCAATCGTGCCGAATGAAAACACTGCCACAGCGCCCACGAACCTTATCGCGTTACCTTTTCGCGGTGCGACCTGGTCCATTGGAGAAATCGCCCTTCCTCGCGACTCCATCCACCTGAATCCCAGCGCACCCCCCGTTGCTCGCGAGGCACATCGACCACTGCTTTAGCCGGGATATTTA
The DNA here is from genome assembly GCA_910592295.1 of Andrena haemorrhoa. NCBI lineage: Eukaryota > Metazoa > Arthropoda > Insecta > Hymenoptera > Andrenidae > Andrena > Andrena haemorrhoa. The sequence goes on from OU342943.1 coordinate 12,668,426, forward strand.
TTACCTGACGGTGGAGCGTTATCGAGTGGCCTGCCATGCCGAAAATCGCGAGAATTCCAGTTAACCGTCCCCTCTACACGGCGTACGTACGACACCCATGATTCGGCAGGTTCCATCGAACGGGGGGAGAGGGTGAAACGGGGGGGGTAGCTTTCGTGTACGTGTTTCGTACGTATGTGGCGAGTAGAAACGGGGTAAAACGGAAGGGATTGGAATGAAACGAGGAGGCAAGGGGAATGAGGGAACCGGAGAAGAAGGAGGACAGAGGGAGAAGAGGGCGCGGGGGGTTGGTTGGGTAGAAGGGCCTTTGACTGGCGCACGAAGGGGACCATACCAACCCCTCAAGTTGCTCCGGTCTGCAAGGGTGCGCGATATTGATTCTCGCCTACTACTTGCCACAGACATCGGTGCTACCTGCACGCGGCCGGTGCCTGATGGTAGTGGTGGGCGACGATGGTGTGGCTGTCTCTCCCGCCTGTCGCTTCTTCAGGTTCACGCAGACGGTGGCTCGTTGCACGTCTCAATGAGCCACGGCACCATCGAGCCTCCCGCGGCCGTACATCAAACGCCGGCCTCTCCTTCTTATCCATGATAATCGGTAACGATCGACGCTCCGAGTGGCTGCTCCGCGAGCGTAAATGTGCGTATCGACTTTGCTAGGCTTGCTCGCGAGGCACGCCTCGCGGAGTAGATTCCCCATTCCTTTTCACTTTGCAGAAAGTGATCGTGTCGAGGTAATCTCCAGACTCTTCACTCCGCGAGGCGTGCCTCGCGAGGAAGCCTGGCAAACTCTGATACGCACCTTAAGATCTTGGACGTACTTCGGTATCCAGGAGGCGGTATACCTCTACAAGAGTCGCCGCGGTCTCTTGGAGATCACCGTGAAAGCGGGGAGCATGTTGAATGCTCCCAGGCAGCTTCGGCTTCTTTAGGGTTTTCATGAATCGATGGTGGCAAATGGATTGCAGAAAAAGTGCTGTAATCGCTTTGTGTATTAAGGCGGAACTACACGTTCGGCATTTCATTTAGCGGCCTGGCAAATGTTTGCTATTCGCCGATTAAATGTTTGCGCGGGCTTCTGCACGAATGTTCGCAGTTCTCGATCACGAGTCGAAGCGCTCGTCACTTGCCGAATAAGCGCATAGTGTGAAGATACACGCAAATATTTTGCCGAACTGTTTGCTGAATGCCGAATGATGCGTGGTTCCGCGTTTACACGAAAGTATCTGAAGTTAAAAGGAATTCAAGTCGTACCTACAGCAATATTATTGACTCGTGGTTATTGTAGCTGATGATACCGTGTGTGGCTTTCTACTTGCTTATACCATATATACACCGTGTATTTGCCGAAGTTGCGTTTAATTAAGCCACAATGAGAGCCTGCTCTATCAATCTCGACCGTTTAGGACGGTAACTGGACGTCATCGGAGTCGCTGGCAGCAATCTTGCTTTGTTCCGGTCGGCAGGTTGCTGCTCCTCGCGGTGATCTTATCTTTCACGGGGCAACGAGATTAATAAGGCGAGATCGGGCTGCTACGCAGTTCAAGTTGCTCGCCCGGGGAAAATAGAGGCAATAAAAGGGTACGGGGGAGCGAGAGAGAGGGGCAGAGAGTGAACGGGGGAAGGGAAGCTGGCTCGCTGCAGACAAATACAAGACAATGAAGATTAATGCTTCGGCCTGGTTCCGTGGCCGTCCTGGTAGCAAACACCACCGTGTGAACGGGGGTTTCGGTGCTCTGCAGGGACGCTCCTCTGATTCTGCGATTAATGCGACGATCCACCAGTTCGGACGCGCTTAGTCGTTCAAAAACACTCGGGACTACGAAAAAAGTTCTCTGTTCCTTTGCTTTGCGCTTTCCTAAGTAATTAAACTGTAAGATCCAGTGCGCATATTCGTGCTGGGTTATAAAGTTTCATGCACAGGGTGTATGTAGTATCTATCTTCGTCTTTCTTTGCAAATGTTTACCTACTGACGTAGGATGGTATATTCTTGGACGTCGTTGAAGGGATACACCCAATCCCCGAACGATAATTGCTTGTTGCCTCGCGACATATTCGAGTATTGGAGAATTGTTAAGTACACGGTGGTATAATTAGACGTTGCTGGTTGTGATTGCAGATCAGCAGTCGGCGTGACATGGATGTGAGCTTCACGAACGTATTAGAGGGGGCTCGCCAGTACTTCCAGGGACTGCCCGTGCCGAGTACAGGTGGTGCGACCGCGTCAGCGGATCGCAATCTCGCGACATCAACGAGTACCGCCTCGTCCACGTCGCACGACCATGGCACCGCCTCGTCCGTCGCTCCTCCGTCACCAGCACCGCCAGCACCACCGCCATTACCGTTACAGGCGCAATCGACTCCGACCAGCAGCAACGAACAGGAAGCGAGTCGATATCAAAGCGACGCCCGGCCGTCGTCGCTTGACAACAACGCGTCCAGCTCCAGTAACTTCTGGAGCCCGTCCGTCGAACCTTATCCACCTCAGCCGACCAGGGTCGAAGTGCCCGATACGAGGCCAGGCGATGAGAGCTCCTCCATGGAGGCGAGTTCGTCGTCCTCCACCACCATCACCTTAACCGAGATGCAGCCGTCGAGTGGGCGATCCTCGTCAGCGTCCAATTTCTCCCAGAAACAGCAGTCCTCCTCGTCGTCGTCGCTGCCCAACGATCACCAACAGCCTCAGCCAACGAAGACAGCGGCGGAGTCAAGCTCGCAGCACTTGCATCAGATGCAACCGCCTCAGCCGCCGCCCTCCCCTGGTCCCGTCTACCAGCAGCTGAACCCCGTCACCAGGACGTCCTTCTCCACCGCGGAAATACTCGCCTCGTCGCACCAGCCAACCTATCAGACTGCCAACGAGCGGCAGCCACAACCGAACCCGGCGGTGGTGGCACAGAGGACCCAGTACTACCCCCGTTACCATCATCCGGACATCACGAAGAGCGCCCCGGTTCCGTTCAGCCAGAACACCATTTACCAGTCCGCCAGCGTCGCGGCGACGTCTTCGGGAAGCGTACAGCCAGCGACAAGGCCGACGCCAGTCGAGCAGACAAACGTTAATAACGTTTCCGCTCAAGGACACGCTCAGGAGCAGAGGGTACCGAGCTCGTACAACAGTAATCCACCTCCGCCAACGAGTGCACCTTCGATTTACGGATCGGCCGCGTCTCAGAGCTACCGCGGGCTGCAGCACCAGCCGCAGAGTCGATTAAGCTCGTCGAACAGTACGTTGGACAGGCCATCGCACGTGGAACGATCGTCGCACTCCTCGCGAGTCTCCTCGTCTCCGTCCTGTTCGTCGGTGAACCCGTGCAGCCCTCGCCACAGCGGTAGCTTGAGTCACATTCCTTCCTCGTCGTCGTCGACGTCGTCATCGTCGTCGTCGTCGTCTCAGAATCTTCCGGCGCACATTCCTTCGTCGCATCTGCTGTCAGCTGGGACCGCTCCCGCTCATCATCAGCAGCAACAGTCCTCCCAGATGCAGCATCCGCATCAGCAGCATCAACAGCAACAGCTTTCTAGTCGAATAAACGCATCCCCGCACTCGATCGGCGCGAACACTTACAGCGGTCGAATGGTGGTCCACGGACCGCCCTCTTCGTCCGCGAGTCAGATGCCGCCGCCCCCCGCATTGAGCGGTTATCATCCTGTTGCGTCGCCCCACGACGCTCCTCATCACGCCACGCCATCGCCTCACAGACAATCTCCTCACGTGTCCAGCCTGCACAATCCTCACGTGTCGCCTCATCCCGCTCCCTCCCCCCACACCAGTTTCCAGCCCCATTCGCCTACCTATCCGCCGCCACCACCGACCACCTCCACACCGCATTCGTACAACCTTCCGATTACGTCGCAACACTACCAGCCGACCACCGGTTACGCGGGCAGCCACCCGTACGCGCTGCCATCGCAGTCTTCGTATCATTCCTTCCAGAAGAGCCCCCAGCCGCCGCAAACTCAAGGGAACTACTATTCCCAGCCCAGTAGATCTCAGAGCCAGCCGTACGTGCAACAAATGCCGCAGTCTATCTGCTCCGGGACCGGAAACAGCAACGGCGCCGCTGGCTACCAGCAAAGCAAACCGGTGACGTACAACGGCGTCGATTCCAAGAGGAACTCTATGGAGGCGGCGTACGGCTCCTATCGATCTCCGCTGACATCCGTTCAGAGGACTGCTAACACGCACAATCTTCCCCCCATCGCGGCCCTGTCGTCCTACCATTCCAACAGGAGGGAGCCGATGGGCAAGGCGCAGCCGATGCACAGGCAGCGAACGTATTCCGCGAGCGCGACGAACAAGGTCCCCGTGGTGACGCCGCCCGTTTCCTCAATGGCCGCGCCTCAGAGGGTCCCGGAGTATCCGGTCACGCCGTCCAGCGTGAATCACGCGATGCCGGTGAACGGAAGGACGACCACCGTCACCAACTCCTCGTACAGCAGGTACTCGAGCCAGCACGGCTATCCAACGTATGCGACCACGATAGCGCCCAGCCATCAGGGTAGCAATTCCTCCAGCAGCACCACGGTCACCTCCATCGGCGTCACCGCCAGATCTTCCGTTCCGCCCGCCGCGATACACGCCTATCAATCGGACGCGAGTCGCACAGGCTCTGCATACCACCACCCGCCCGTCAGGGCTAACGACGACTATGGATACAAAGAGTACCCTTACCAGAATTCGTCCGCGCCGACTGTTCAATCCACGGTCGCGCCCACCCTGGTCACACCTCCGCCGCAGACGAACGGTGTTCGAAAGCGAGAATCGCCGTTGGACTTGTCCGTGAAAACGGTGAAGACGTCGGCCGATTCTACTGCTCAAGACGACATCGAGATGATAGCGACGGAGAAGCACGTCAGCAGCTCCACAGTCATCTCCTCGAGAAGCAACGGCTCGAGAACGATGCTGCCGCCCCCGGCGCAGCCCCCTCCGCAGCCAGCCTCGTACCCGGCGTTCGACAATCGACTGTCCAGCAACAGCAGGGGCCTCCCAGCGACGGCTGGCGTTCGAACGTCCACTCCTCAGACGGTGTGCGCGCCCAAGGTGGATTTTCTACCGGATTTCAACACGACGCCACTACGCCATCATCACGGCCAGCAGCCACACGAGAATACTTTTCAGCGGCGAAGTTCGACGCATCAACTGTACGCTCCGCCCCCTCAGTCTCTTCCCTCGCAGCATCATCCTAGCAATACCGCTCCACTGCCTCACATGTCTTCATTCAAGAAGACTTCACTGCCCACCACCCAGGTGTACGACGCTATTACTGCGTCCGCGCCACCTCCACCTCCTCCGTCGTCCCCCTACTTGTCAGCCAACGACACTTCTGCGTCCAGATCCTCGAGGTATCCGCCGCAAATGGTGGATCCAGGCAGGATAGGGTCCACCGGGTTGCCCCTGCAAGACTACCCGTCTGAGTCCAAATACTACATGGACAGCAGGAACAAATTCGGCCCGCCACCCCCGCAGAGGGAGCGGACGCCCTCTAAGAGGCCTGGGGAGACGATCTATGGGGCGGGGGTGCCCCACAAGCAGCCCAGGCTCGACACGTGGATCCAGCAGAGATTGTCCACCGCGAAGGCGCTGTACGAGCAACAGAAGAGGCAAGAGATGAATCTTCCTGTTCCCGTGCCGAACGGTACCCTGGTCGCGCCTAATACCTACGAACAGAGATCGGACAGCGGCTACTCTTCGTCCGAGTCGTCGAGGTACCAGCAAGCCTACTGTGATAAGCGGAGCTACGCGGAGCCTAAGGTCACCCATAGTTCACCGTCGTACAATCATCCCGTTATCGCCAAGCCCACGAACGTGCACTCTTTACCGCAACAAGTCAGCACTGGCCACATGGCGTACTCGAGTTATCGACAAAGCCAGAAGAGCGCGGTAACTCCCGGTGGGATCTCCGCAGGCCCACTGACGGAACCGCCGAGTAACACTGGTGCTGATAAGCGAGTCCTCAGCTTGTTGAGGAATAGCCTGGAGAACAAGCAGCAGAGGGAGGAGCAGATGAACAGCCAGCAGCCTATTCTGGCTAATCACAGTCAACAGAGTTTTCAGAATAAGGTATGCCCGACTTTTCTTTCCTTATACGTTGTGGATGTTTAGTTGACGGGCATTTACCGAGTCATGTGGAACACTCCTTGTACATTTTTTAACACTTATATGCCACTCGCATCACTAGTACAGTTGTCTACCTATTTAGATACCGCGAACGATCATAAGTCCTGCTCGTTCTTAGTATGCAACAGGTTAGGAGAAAGTTCAGAACTTGCACGGTGTTCTTTCATAAGAGTTGTCTAAGTATATAGTGCTTCTCGAAACGTTGAATCGAGTTAGAGTTTGATCGATTTTCTGGTTCTAGGAAGTATATAATATTCATATATGAAAAACGTTATTGAGAGATCAGCAATGGCATCCGAAACGCGGTATCGTGTTACGGGCCGCGACGGTTAGGCCGTTGTCAGGCTGATACTAATGTCCTCTATTCCCGGAAGGTTGTCGCGCCAGTCGAGCCCAAAACGAACATCGGGAGGCACAACCTGTCACCATTCACGGCGGCGAGCTTGCTGGAACGTAACAGCAACACGCCGCCCCATTACAAGTTCCATGTGCCCAGAGCGGTAGACTCGATCACTCAGGAGGCCCCCCGTAGCTTGTACGGTTCGAGAGTGAATTCATCCGCCACGCTACCTGGCAAGGAAGCACTCCTTGGTCCTCGGGGAGCCGAGAATCAGATCCACCGTGACAAAGATGACGGTCTCGCGGCCATATTGGCCGCGAAGATCAGAACCAAGGCGGAACTTAAACAGGTGAACGAAGCACCGGTATCATGGGTGGAAGGAATACAGTAAAGTACTTAAAGGTATAGTTCCTTCCACCCGCGGCAGCTTCATGTCGCTCTGCCCTGATATCGGCAAACAGAGTGCTAATACCTAACTCGTGTTTCTGCCTGTTCAAGGTGGGAACTGGTCAGTTCGGACCGAAGCCGACGATCGTGCTCTCGCAAGACGCGTCGTCAACGCCAAAAGGTAGCTCACACAATCACGTGTCTTTTAATTGCGTCGTTAGGAGGCGTGTGGACATTGCTCCTCTTATTTGAGTTTTTAAATCGTCATTTTGTAGAATTAGACAGCGCTGCCTCGACGTCCACGCCGCAGTCAGGTTCCTCAGCGGGCAGCCCACCGAAGCTGACGCGCGAGAAGGTGGCCTGTTTGCCACCTAGAAGGCGACTGTTCTCAAGGACAGAGGAGGAGAACCTGTCAGTGGCCGCGACCGTGCCCGTGCCAGCTCCTGCGCCTGCGATCGCGTCCACGGTACCGGCAAGAGCCAGCGGCTTTCGAAGCTCCTCGGAGACGTCGGTGTTCGACTTCAGGGAAAGTGATTCCGAGGGCGAGATGCCGGTTCTGGAGCGACAGACGCTCGAGGAGATGCGGAGGGACAGAAAACAACTGTCCAAGGTGCAACCACCCGTTCCCCTCAACGATGCGATGTGCATGGGCATGACCTCGTCGTCGGATCTCGTCAAGATAGAGCTAAAGGTGAGATTACCTTGATTCTGTCAAACGTGTGCCTCTGCAACTTCGAGAGGGTGCAATCCCTCTTGCAAAAATAAGTCGAATGAAGGGAACTTCGCGGCGAGTGTTTTTATACAGTTGGGCTGAAAATATAAAAGTCGATGGCTGTCGGTAACTCCTAATTTCAGTTCAGTAACTTCTAAAAGTCGTTCATCCTAATTGCTCTCGGCCGTAACTTTCAAGTTAGCAGCATAAAACCCTATTTTCCATCGCCTGTTCCCAGGAAAACGACAAGATCACCGAGGTCGACACATTCTGGTCCAGCGCCTGCGACAAGTTCATGGAACAGCTGCGCACGGGGGACATGGTGAAGAAGCGTGGTCGCAAGAAGAAGACTAGCTGCACGACGTCGCCGAAGCTGGACGACACAGGCAACGACAGTAGCAAAGAGTCCGACGCCAACACGTCTCAGATCAAGCCTGAGGACATAAAGAAGGAGCTGCAGGACGTGGAGTCGCCCCTAGACAGCAAAGTCGAGTCTCTTGAAGCCAGCAAGGAAGGCGAAAGTTTAGTAACGAAGGACATCAAGGTAGAGGTGAAGGAGGAGCCGGAAGCCAGCAAAGAGGAGGAGGAGGAGGAGAAGAACTCGTGCGACGGTTCGGATGAGGAAGTTCCCCTGATTCGACGAGCGAAGAAGAAGGTGAAGAAAGAGGACAGCGACTGCGAGGAGGAGAGTATTTGCAGGAAGAGAAGAGTGCGTCGAGGAAGCAGGATCAAGTTGGTGTCGTCGAGTGGCAGTGAGTCCTCCAGCGAAGAGAGCGACGCCAGCACGGAATTTGGCAACGGTTCCTCGGTGGCAGACAGGCTACGGGCGAGGAAACGTTCGACGACCAACAATGGAGAGCCAGAGGGAATGAAGCTGCGATCGAGAGACGCGACGCCGATGAAGTCGAAAACGGAGAAGGAGTCGAAGTGCTCGACTGCGAAGACCACCGCGACGTCGCAGAAGGGTAAACCGAAGCCCCTATTCGGTGATGGCAGCGACTTCAGGCCCGGTTGGGAAGAGGAAGTGTACGTGTACAAGAAATCCCTGAGAATGCCACCCAGACTGATCACGGTGTCAAAGCCGTCGAGGTTTCACCGGTTGTCCACCTCATTGCCGGACTTGGACCCAGGCTCCCCGGCCCTCTCCGTCTCCATGGACAGCTCCGACGTGTGCCTAAGCAGGAAGAAGCTCGTGGACAGCGACGTGGAGTCCAACTACAGCTTCAGCATCACGGGCCTCGGGGCTGGGAGCAAGATCGACGACGAAGAGGCCACCTCGTCCACGACGATCTCGTGCCCCCCCAAGGCCATCAAGTACACGAAATCGGAGAGCAGCTCCATCGTGGACGTGCTCGCGCAGAAGGTAGGAACCAGCAAGAAGGAGCAAAAGAGGAAGCAGAAGGAGAAATCGGGTGACAAAGTGGGGAGCAAGCTGCCTCAGAAGGGCAGCAACGAGCCAGAGCTGCTTCCGACTCCAAGCCTGACGCCTCTCTTAGAATCGTCGAAATTGCCGAAGGGCAAGTCGCCGATGAAGGACAGCAAGTCCCTCAAGCCCATCAAGGTGACGGATTCGTTTCTGCTCGGCTACTTCCGTAAAGAAACGGTGAACAATTTCCGGGACACGTTCAAGAACAACCACGCGCTGCCCAACGAGTTCTCCACGCTGGTCCTCAAGAGCAGAACGAGGACGGAGACGCGAGTCTTGAAGAAACAGGCGACGATCAGAGAGGTGTTCGGCGAGGACAGGCCAGCCTCGGCTCCTCCCATGCAGAATCACGACGACACCTCACAGGACGACGATTCGCAAAACGAAACGCCGGAGAACACGCTGGGCAAGGTGAGGACGTTGAAGCAGAAGGTGGTATCACGGCTGAAGAGCGCTGGGATACTGCGGAGCCACAAGGCGATCCTAACCTCGAAGCGTCACCTCCTGATCGCCAAAAGACAGGAAGATTTGCTCAAGTCCTTGGCCGAGAAGAAGATACAACGGTTGAAGACGGAAGCGGATGACGAGGCGGCGCAGGAGGAGACGAACGACGTCCAGGGGGCGGAGAACAACGAGTTCGACGACGAGACCATCGAGTCGGAGGTTCCTAGCAAGAAGAAGTTGAAGCTTCGTACGAGCAGGCGGAAGTTTCGCTCCGGATTCGACTACATACGCAAGAAGAAGAAACCTTTGAAGAAGGACGAATCGCTGCCGAAGGAAAAAAAGAGGGTATGTTTCCGGTTTTTTGCGCACTTCTTACAGATGATATACGGCGGTGCATTTAGATTAATTATTTCATAGCAGGAAGTAAATTGAAACGAGTAGAATACAGATAGTTTTTAATATAACGAATTCATAGAGCCAAGGGATACAGTCACTCCAACTTATAGGTTTAATATATACCTGACCAGTCATTTCCGCTTTTAATTCCCATGTTTGCCAGATCCACGCAGTTTATGAATTTACGACATGCGCAGAAGTACCGCGCGCGTTCGACCTGAGAGTGTCGCTCTGTGCCTGAAGTTGACCTGCTGCAGCGGTCAGTTTTCCCTTTTCAAACCGAATACGCCTAGCCAATCAACTGCATAGACCGCTATCCCCTCCAACCGAAGAGTTGTAAAATTAAGTCTTAGAACTTTACTTGAAACTGAGCAAACAGTTGCATTTCAGTCACCAAATCAGTTACATCGTAGGCATTGATCAAAACAGTGGCATTTCAAAAATCGGATAGATCAGTTGCAGTCTCAATTGGTGAGTTATATTTGGAATACAAAGTTCAAGTTTGTAGGCGAAGTTGAGAGGAGACTTGGCTATATGGGGGTATGTAGTATATTCTGTTTCCGTGCGCACATTGGAGACGCCAGTATTGTTTGGTACATGTATACGCGCTGTGTTTGGACTATGCTTGAGGTTAATTGAGGCATTGATAACAAAAATGGACCAGCCCACATTTTTTGCGAAATTGAGTTAGTAGTACAAATGTATACCAATAGGATGTACTAATCATATATTTCATATAAACTAAGAAAATGTTTTTTTTCAATTTAAAACCATATGACATAACAAAATCATTTGTAGTATTAAAATTTTGTGGCGATATCTGTGTGCAATTCCTCATTAAAATTAAATGGAAACATAATTAAATCTGCATTAGGAAGCAAATTAATTAGTATCAGGAGCTAAAAATTATGACTCCACTGGCAACAACGCCTGCAAAAAAATGCTGCTCGAACTCTATTTTTTAGATCGCCTATTTCTCCGTTTACCGAGTACTAGAGTTCAGTGGCCCACCCAGAAGGGGTGCCAAGAGGGGGGGGGGGGTTCTGGCACCCCCAAAGAAGGGGCTTTGAAAAAAGAAAAGAAAACTGGATTTTATTCTTTAAAGAAATTTGTATAATCACCTAATAAATTGTATTTAATTTGCATTAAATGAAATTACATTAAATCAATTTTTCATAAAAATATTTTTATCCGCTCAACTCGGGTCCCCCCAAAATTAAATCCTGAGTGCGCCACTGCTAGGTTTAGCTCGTCGTTGCTCTCATTGCCTCAATTAGCCCCTGCAATTTTAAACACGCAGTGGAAAGGAACTCTTCTAGTGTGTTGATAGTCACATTTGTGGAATATTCAAATTGATTTTTCTCAAAATCAACAGTCACTGTGAACAACTTGTATTCTACATTTTCGATTTATTTTTTTCATCCGGTGTTATTAACTTCCCACGTTTATATTAGCAGTCGCGCAACATCCTGTCAGTTGTAGCATGCCAATATTTGATGGTATCTTTATCTGTAACTTTCAGCAAGTATTGACGAGGCCCAGTCCAGAGTGCGTTGCGGATATCCAGTCAGAAATCAGAACATGGGTGATCAAGAAAGGCGTCGGTGAGACGATGCTACATCGCGCTGCCAGACTCGGTTATACGGTAAGTGTTAAGAATAGCAGCAAAGAACTGGCTGTACGATACGGACGTGACTTGCTCGCTGCTTCTGAGATCAGAGAATTTTCTACTTCGGTCGAATTAGCTTACTCTTTATGGGTACGAGAGCTCCGAAATTGCAACTGAAACTCCGTGTTGAATCTCAATAGCGATTGACGTAACGTAAACCCACGAAATCGCTAGAATACCTGCGCACCTGGTGTCGAGGACTGCAGGTCAGGTTTTCCCCGATTTACCGAGCGTGCCGCGCCTACCTGCGCCTACCTGCGTGCCACCAGCAGCAGAATTGTACAGGGTGTGCGAGAAATTCGGAAACCAGCTCCGAGCATCCCTCGCCTTGGAGGGAACAACGAATGCTTTCCACTGACATAAAACAAACTCAATCGAACTTGTTCACCGTGTACAGAGAACTAACTGAACTGTAAAGGCATATGTTTGAACCGGACCTCTGCACGTTTCGACTTTGAACTTTGGGAGCCAAACACTCGCACGGTCCCATTTTTCTGGATCACTTGGTTCTTGAATATAACTTGGACTTTGTTGTCCCGATCGCAGGACGTCACGGCGTATTGCTTGGAGAAACTGAACAGCGCGCCTAGCCCCAAAGACAACGCAGGGTACACGCCGCTTCACGAAGCGTGTTCCAAGGGCCACCTCGAGATCGCGAAGCTGTTGCTCGCGTACGGAGCAAACGCCAGCGAAAGTGCCAACGGTGGAATAAGGTAGCTTTCCTACCATTAATTATCCTTCAATCTGACAGGTTCAAGTGCACGGTTGTTCGATATTATTAAAGTCTCGATGTCCCACCTCGTTGCAGGCCACTTCACGAAGCAGCGGAGAACGGTGCTACGGAACTTGTACGCCTGTTACTGTCATACGGGGCTGATCCCCTGTTAGCCACCTATTCAGGTCAGACTCCATTGATGTTGGCCGCAGACACGGACGCCTACTCCATCCTGGAGCAGCATTTAGACGACATTCAGGGTCGAACCAGCACGCAATGGTCCTTCGGCGGCCCGTCTTCAGTCTTCGGTAAGTTGCGCACGAAATTGTGTATCGTTATTAATAGCCTGTCCCTAACACATCACGTTCCCGACTCACCACTCTAATAATTCGAATAATCTGCTCTGTTCCAGACCCAGAGGAAACTGGCTACAACCCCCTCGACAACCCCCCGATGGACAGTCCCGAGCCAGAGCTGGACGAAATCGAGATGGAAGTGAGCGACGTGAGCCTGCCGGTTCTCTTCTCCCTGACCAACGACCCAGACAAGTGGGTGTTGCTTCAGGACCTGATGGCGGCGCTGAGGATAAAGAGCAGGGACGCGCTGCTGCGCCAGGTGAACCCAAAGGCGCACGCTGGCCCGCCAGCGATCGCCCACCGCGACGTCATGAGGGAGTTAAAGCTGCAGGACTTCCTGGAGCAGTCCCGCTGCTGCCACCTGCTCAGCGGCGGAGAACGGATCAATGTGAGGGGCTCGAAGGTCACCCTGATCAAGTACAACGACAAAGTGAGGTCCTTGTTGAACGTGGAGAAGGTGGTGATCAGCCTCAGGTGACAGGAGGCGGCTCTGGGGCACTCGTCACCCCAGGCAAGACCGTCGACTTCCTCCTCGAGGGAAGCCACGAAGAAGGAGAAGAGCGTATCGCCTAAACGCGAGAGGCAAGCTAGAACTCGACAGGGTAACAAGACAGCTACGGATTGAACGAAGAGAAGCCGGGCGGTGTCAAGGCACGCGTCGCGGTGGTAGGGAGCTTCAAGTTTTATTATCCATTATTTTCATCGATCAGTTTGCTCCCTCTACCAGGGGCGCGCACCGAGAGTCAGGCGTTCGATCGATCAGGTGCAAGGGTACACAGTGCCGTCAGGCAGAGTTTTAAATAAGTAACGGACGAGCGACAGCGAACTGTGACACTCTATACTAGCAGTATTTATCGGGGAGGATATTCTCTATCCGTGTCTACGCGCAGAACAGTGATATTTTATTAACGTCCCGTGAGAGGAACCGCGGGTCCTTCGATTGTAACGCTTCTAGATGAAGGTTGTCATAGAAGCAGCACGATATATCGTTCCTGTCCGCGATGATCGTACTTCTAAGCTAATATTTAAACGTTAAGCTCGAATTAAGAGGGAGCTCCGAGGAGCCGTTTGCGGGGGACACGAGGGGTACGCTCGCAACAAAATTCTCGAGGCGGAATGCCCGCGAGCAGAGAGACACGGGAACGTCGTCTGGTACTAGAAATATTTTTTATCGCTATCGCGGACCTGTGCGCGTACATGCCACTCCCCCCCCCCCGCCGAAAACTCAGTTGTTCCGTTGAAGAGGATCGATACTCAGTGAGCTTAGATAACTTTTACGCGAGCCGACATTTGACGCGTTCCGCGTTCTCCTCGATCACGAGTCGTCGTTGTATAGGCTGCTCGAAGAGAACGAATCGTTGGAACCCGACACCGAATCGTTCATCGGCTTTCACGTTACCACTTGTTAGGTTTATTTAGTTTCTTCTCCTCTTACCTGCTCCCATTTTTTATACTACCAGCGAGTCGATCGTTAGGGGGTAGAACCGATTGAATAATCGTTTAGGTTTAAGCGGGCATCGATTTAATCGACGGAAGAGAGGATCATTTACGGCTTTCCGTTCTCTGTTTCACATTTGTTGTTTTCTTTTTGGGATGTGCAATTTCGCGATCGACGGATTAGCACGATCGATCGGCGGTCTCTGGGGTAGCGGACAGAAGGGACGGGACAAAGAACGAGGGAGGAGGCGTCGCGATCCCCGAGCGCAATATCGACTCGATTGATCGTACGATCGTTCACTGTGCAATAACTCTCATCCAACTCGTGGATCGACCTTCTCGAACCAGTGATTTCCGTTAACGGCGTTGGACAAATTAGGTTGAAATATCGTTTATGTTGAAGCTGAGAGAGCGAAGCGATCGAGAACGCGTTCACTGTTTTCGAAGCTGGAAACCGGTTGGGGGTGGTTATCGGTTAGTGATTGTTGACTGGCCTGCCAATATGGCGACCATGTTTCCTTACCTTCGGTGGTTGTCTTACCGATTTAGCGAATTTTGTTATTGAGTTTTCATATTGATATTAGCAATTGGTTTCTGGTTAATATCGATCATAATGTAAGCGACGTGTTAATTTGTAATAAGAACCGAGATGTGGTACTCTATTATAGCTACGTGTGATCGATGCGGTGCGGGAGATGGGGTCGTTCAGCAGTGAACGCGTTGAAGGATCATCGACAGGGCCCAGGGGGAACGATTTAGGGAAATTTTCGTCGAAATGATGTTCTTCCTCGGCGCGTCGATGGGGCCCGATACGTCCACGTACTTAGATCTCGACGACAGGCGCATCAGCGTCGGAACGGGAGGTCGAAACGGAGGAAGATGGCGCGCTCCGTATCACAGGAAGCTTCTGCAAAGTTGTTTAACGTTAAAAGAACAAAAGAGCCAGCACCGCGCGTTTCATTTCGCTCCATAACAGATTTCAATCGTTATAATCAGTCTCAGGGAAATATCTCTACGCGTAATTCTCGATATATTCTATGCGTTGCACGAATCGGGCGGGGGACGCGGCCAGCCGTCGTCCGTCGCCGACCCACAGAGCGAACGTTCGTCAGCTGGTGCTTAATTTAATTATCGGTGAAGCTGATGTACAGTGGCAAATCCAGGCAGGTATGTCTCTCGATTCGTTTTCGTAGCATCGAGCCATGAACGTCGGTCGGCGGAGGAGGGTCGCGCTCGGCTGGCCGCGCGCCGCTCCTTAATTTTATTTAGCTGACGATTTGAAGGGATGGTTAACGTGGACAGTGCAGTTTACACGTGTACATACCTATTTTCGGAAATGAAAAACGTTCCCAGCGTGTGTGCCCGTCTTCGCCACCGGAACAGGACAAACTAAGAAGACTGGGCGGAGATAAAAAGAAGAGGAAATGGATGGGATAGCTGTTGTACGTACTGTGCGTGATGTAGCTTCTCGAGCGTGTAAAGTAGATGCGAGTAAAAAAAAATAAATCTTTTCGAATTGTAAGTAGCAGGAAGAACACACGACACTTGTTCATATTAGCGTAAACACACACACACACACTTCCACACCACGTGTAATTGTATAAGGCGTTTAACACACTCGGCGTTAGATGGAACCTCGAGAGAACCTGTAATTTCAGTGAAACGAACGATACCGTGTACATACTTCTCGCAATATATAGGGACTGTCGCAATTACCTACCGCTACTACTATTACTAATTATTATTATTATTGTTACTACTACTACTATTACCAGTACCGTCACGATTACTGTACAACTACTACAAAGTACCGCTATTACTATTACCTATCGCCACTACTACCACTACTACCTACCACTGTCACGATTATCCGCTTTTTTATTGTACGATATATACATAATAGCGAACCATGAATGTACATTTTTCTTAGCCGGTAACGTTTCCTCCCCCCCCCCCCCCCCCTCTTGTAATTTATATATACATATATACATACATATATATATATCTATTCGAGATATAACTTCTAAATGTGTTAACTGCTGCTGCTTTACGAGAAGAGACGGAAGAATTATATGTGAAGATTAAAAAGAAAAAAACAGAACAAATATATTATATATAAATATAAATATATGAATATATATGTATATACACGTACATATATATATTTTATTTCAGAAGTTTAGTTTAAACGGATATATAATGTTATTAAAAGCCGCGAGGAAAGATACAAATTAAATTTTCTCTCTCTCTCACTGTGATTCGTCTAATGAAGTGGAATTAAGGAAGAAGAAAAAATGGAAGAAAAAGAGTTACGATTATTGATTAATTAAGTATTATTATTATTGTCATCGTCGTAATTATCGTTGCTCCGTAACGTCAGGTTATCGAACTACGCAAGTCACAATGATGGACCGACAGAAGAAACTCGATTTTCGTAACGAACTCGACTCGTGATTTTTTCTTTTCGCTAATAACAGTAACGAGTTATCTCCTATTCGATGTAATAAAAAAAAATAAGTATTTTTACCGACCTGCTCTTTTTTTATTTTTTCGACACCTACCATCCCACCGTGAAGATCATTCGGCGAGATGTCTGGCGAATTCAGCCAAGCATAATAGCGGGAAGTTAAGGGGGTAGACATGTCACGTGACCTGGCCGATTTGGCAGGTCGGTATTACAGCAGGATTTTTCTGTACAGTAATGGTATTACCACAGACCAGGTATACCTATGGATAGACCTTTTTTTTTCACCTGGAGAAAATCCCTAACGGATACCCCGTCCCCCGGTGGAAGGACGGGGTTATGTGGGGTTTGCACCCACTAAAAACTCCAGGGTAGCCTCCTGACTGGGTGGTCGGCACGGGGGGAGGGGAGGACTTGGGCGAGATCCAAACACCTATGGATCTAGAGACGCGGTAGCGTCTCGACGCCAAGTACAGTAGACCTATCACGCAATGTAATTTTGTGATACACGCTCGGGAGGCTCGCGAGCCCCCTTACCATTTTCGTGTCACGTGCAACGTTACCGGTGAAGTCTCGACACAGATTGTAACGCTACGCGTGGTAGGAATTAGAATTCAAGAAATGGAAATTTAGGTCATTCGAAACCCGCGATTTACAAATGATTCTGTTAGAGTAACAATTTAAAGATCGTTTTGTTAACGTATTCCGTGCAACAACCGAGAAAGAAGGATCACAACAAAACAAGAACACATTCGCCTTTTAACCTTCCTGTCCTATTCGAAATTATTAAATGCAAAATAAATTTATTTAACATTAAAATTTATATAAACAACAACATTATTTGCGGAAGACATGCTTTCACGATGTAACGTTTGCCCATCTCCGTTCTCCAGCCGCTTCGCCGTGATTCATTCAAGCCTTCCTGACAACAAAATAGTAATAGGGGAAATGCGGCAACAACGCGATACGACTCTCAATACGTATCGGCCCAGACGAGGTATAGGATAGACCTATCACCTTACGGATGTTCGTGTCGCTACCAAACAGTGTTACCGACCTATAATTTGAGGACTGAATGCAGTGGCACCTGCTCATGAACAGCGTCCAACTCAGCAACTACTCTGAAATGTGTTAAAATGTTGAAAAGTGTGTGCTTGCTTGTATACGTGTGACTTGTTTAGAGTGAACGTTTGACATAGAGGGCAGGCTTTCGTTACACTGCGCTTTGGCTCGATTGTGTTCAGAAACTGAAGGACGTTTAACTCTTCCGCGCCTAGCGTCGGATACATCCGACGTCCGCGGAACGATCCCAAATAGCCCGGCAAAGAAACAAGTATGTATGTCACTCAGAATTATTCTTCGAAATATTTCTGCAAATATTCCTGGAACTATTCATTTACTTTACAACAAGTTCAACTACTTGTAAAATGTAACATTAATAATTAATACTGTGTAATACGTATAAGCATTAACATTCAATTATCGAACGATTAAACATTCAAAATTAAAGAGAATTCATTCGGCGCAGAAAATCATTTCCAAGTCCAAAGCCAAATGTTATTAATTACGTGATTTCTCGAGATATATCGATTATAGTTAATAATTATTTATAGTGGGCGGTTAGGGTAAATGTTGTTAACATGATTTTTCATAGTAATAGCCACTGGAATGAATATTTTAGCGGAAATATCAATTTCTGTCGAATAATTAACTGGTTTTCGCAATTGAAGTCAACCGTCGACCTTGTTGTGATCGCGGCTGTTGTTCCCCAAAGTGGGGAGTCTAACACGCACCCCTAGACTATCAGTCGTCGTCGGCCGCCCGGGACGGCAGGACCTCCGGGCACGCGGAAGCTCCTGGACCACTTGGACTACCCGGACCCCCCGGACCCCCCGGATCCCCCGGACCCCCTGGACACCCTGGACCCCTCGGACTCCCCGGACCCCCCGAGCCTCCTGCGTCTCTTGGATCTCTGAGGACACAACGCTGGCTACTCCAACTGGACTTACTGGACACCTGGACAGGCTTTCAAGGCTGGTCCTTCAATTGGTACCGACTTTTGGGGTTCGTTGAAAACTAATGCGAGTTTTCTTATTCTGTGAAGGTCAACATTCAGTTTTGGTCCGTTCCAACTGATTTTGTCGATGATTGTGCGCTATTTATTCTATTTTATGTACTGCTTCGATGTTTTTGCATCATTTATTCGATTTTATGTATTTCTTCGATGATTATGCGCCATTTATTTGATTTTATGTATTTCTGTGATGATTATGCGTCATTTCTTTGATTTTATGTATTTCTTTGATGATTATGCGTCATTTATTTGATTTTATGTATTTCTTCGATGATTATGCGCCATTTATTCTATTTTATGTATTTCTTTAATGATTATGCGCCATTTATTCTATTTTATGTATTGCTTCGATGTTTTTGCATCATTTATTCGATTTTATGTATGTTCTCAGATTCCTCCCAATGCTATTACACCATTACTAATATAACATATTTGATTATTTCAGCATTTGAGTTTGAGGTTCACCCTTCCGCGGGGAAGGGAGACAGTAAAATAATATATTTAAAACAAAATAGTGAAAAGTGACAGTGAAAAGTGGCAGTGAAAAGTGATAGTGAAAAGTGTATTATAACATGAAGTATTTAAGGCCCCGTGTAAAATTGCGAAGTAGTCACTAAATCATTAGCTTTGTTGCTCTTTTGTTGGCTCCTCATCTCCGATGAGGAGGTCGCCGCTGGTTCCGTTTGCGGAAGTAAGCGACTGAGCCTGGAATCGGTATGGGTGAATCGGTTTCATCCCTTGGTGTTCTTGTCGAAAGGGAAAAGTTTTGGGCGTAGGGGGTGTACCTTTGGGTACACTGCCTGCGTAAGTCATCCGGTTCGATTACCAAATCTCCGTGTTGGACGGCTCAAGTCAGGTCACCCAGGTGTTGCTCCTGGCGAGTCGCATCGGTGCCCAGTCTCCGTGTTGGACGGCTCAAGTCAGGTCACACCTGGTGTTGCTCCTGGCGAGTCGCATCGATGAAACAGGAATCGTCTGGGAGGCGCCGAGCGCTTTTCCCTTTCGACTCGGACAGCAGGGTGGTAGGAACTGCGCCATCCAATACTCCTTTCATGCTCACCGGTAGTCTTTCCTTTTTTCCTGAATTTCTTTTACTCGCGTGATTGCTTGGCAGTTCCCTAGCTTCTACGTCTAAACCGAAGAGACCGATGGAACGTTGTTTCCATCCATCTCTTTGGTTTAGTAGGGTTTCATGTGCAGGGAGATCGATGGAACTTTGATTCCATCTATCTCTCTATGGGTCTCGAAACGCAGCAACCTCCTCGTGGTGAGACCTGGTAATCGGTGAGAACCGAGCCGATAGCTGCGATTGTCAAATACTCTAGTCGTATATAAGAATTTTTTTAACTTGCAATACTATGGTACAATGTAACTTGGAATGTTGTTTGATTGTTCGTACCGGACCCCAGAACACGAGTACAGTGTTAAGATAGAAGGATAAGTACAAGTTGGATTATTTCAGCGAGATACTCGAACTGATGGGTTTTTGACCATTTTTAAAGTCCTCTCTGCTTCAGCACCTTATTGAAATATACTAAGTTACAATTCCTTGGTGAGGTATTCCACGTTACATCGTGAAAGCGTGTCTTCCACAAATAATGTTGTTGTTTATATAAATTTGTATGTGAAACAAATTTGTTTTGCATTAAATAAACCCGAATAGGATAGCAAAGTTAAAAGGCGTATGAGTTCTTGTTTTGTTGTGATCCTTCTTTCTCGGTCGTTGCACGAAACTGGTTTATAAAACGATCTTTAAATTGTTACTCAAACAGAATCATTTGTAAATCGCGGGTTTCAAATGACCTAAATTTCCACTTCTTGAATTCTAATTCCTACCACGCGTAGCGTTACAATCTGTGTCAAGACTTCACCGGTAACGCTGCACGTGACACGAAAATGGTAAGGGGGCTCGCGAGCCCCCCGAGCGTGTGACACAAAATTACATTGCGTGATAGGCCTATCCTATACCTGGTCTGTGCCTGTAGTATTATTCCATTTATCGTGTGTAGCTCGAATGAATGTCTGCCTTTCCTCATATATCTGCTGAGAAGGAATACTTACGTGGTTGAAAGTATTTCTAGAAAGAGTCGCAGGACTCAACTGGCGCTACAGAATCTCGAAATGTCTCGTAATGACAGAGTAGGAATTTCAGCAACTTCAGACAAAATAAATGTTACCGCTACCGCTACCACGTTTGTCAGTAAAATGAAAGTAGTGGCGTGTTGTTTGAAAATTTGAAAAATGTGCAAACGTTGACACTACCGGTAGAATTCCTTTGATTTTCATTAGTTAAGGTAGTCAGGGGAGTGACAGTTGCCGAGTAATGTAACTGACGCGTCGTTTACAGTGTGATGATGTTTGGTAATTAGTATAGTCGATACGTGCAACAATACTGGTGCGACTTGGAACAATAAAGAGAAACAGAACGGAGAAACGTGCACGCTGTTCGAGTATTATAAATGGCCCTATTATTCACAAGTATGTGGGACTCGACAATGTTTCTGAGCACCTTAACCCCAAAGTTTTACGTCGCTCTTACTGGAACGTCATCCTTAATTTCTGGACTAATTCTTATCTTCGAGTGGTGGTATTTCCGAAAATACGGTACATCTTTTATCGAGCAAGTGTCGTTGAATCACATCTCCCCATGGATCGGTGGAGGTGACAGTGGATCAGACGGAAGTAATTCGAGTTTAAATGGTTCAAATTCAAATCAACAAAATGTCCCAGAATGTAAAGTTTGGCGTAATCCAATAAATTTGTTTAGAGGAGCTGAATATCAGAGATTTTATTGGGCCACAAACAAAGAACCGTTAACCTACTATGATATGAACTTGTCTGCTCAGGACCATCAAACCTTTTTCACCTGCGAGGGTGATACAGGTAAATGCCGCGCGGGAGATATTAGCTAGCTCTTGATTCTCAACTATTCATTAATTACGCTCAATAGGTAAGGCCGAATATGAAATAATGCAAACCGCTTGGAGGGAACGCAATCCAGTGGTCAGGATAAAAGCTGCGCACAGTGCCCTGGAACGTAATCCCGATTGCGCTCCGGCGTACATACTACTGGCCGAGGAGGAGGCTACTACTATCGCGGAGGCAGAGAAGATTTTGAAGCAGGCTTTGAAAGTGGCGGAGAACAATTACAGAAAATCGCAGAGCACTCAGCATCAAGGATCCATCGCAGAAGCCATACATAGAAGAGACACGAATGTATTGATATACATTAAACGACGTTTAGCTATGTGCGCTCGGAAATTGGGAAAACTGAAAGAAGCCGTGAAGATGTTTAGAGATTTAACGAAAGAAGTCCCACCTATCATGAACGTGTTAAACATTCATGAGAATTTAATCGAAGCTTTACTAGAGATGCAAGCGTACGCCGATGTTCAAGCGGTACTGGCGAAATACGATGATATAAGTCTACCAAAGTCAGCGACTATTTGTTATACAGCTGCGCTGTTGAAAGCGCGGGTAGTCGCCGATAAGTTCTCCACGGACATTGCTAGCAAAAGAGGTTTAACGACTCCGGAAATGATAGCAGTTGAAGCTATTCATAGAGCTGTTGAATTCAATCCCCACGTACCTAAATATTTATTAGAGATGAAGCCTTTAATATTACCGCCGGAGCATGTATTGAAAAGAGGGGATTCGGAAGCAATTGCTTACGCGTTCTTTCACCTGGCTCACTGGAAGCAAATGGAAGGTGCTCTTACTTTATTACACTGTACGTGGGAAGGTACATTCAGAATGTTACCTTACCCGTTGGAAAGAGGGCATTTATTTTATCCGTACCCGACCTGCACGGAATGTGCCGATCGCGAGCTTTTACCTTCGTTTCACGATGTCAGCGTCTATCCTAAGAAGGAGTTGCCGTTTTTTATTTTATTTACAGCAGGTTTATGTTCCTTCACTGCACTCCTAGCGCTTTTAACGCATCAGTATCCCGATACAATGGGTGTAGTTGCACGATCGATGCTCGCCTGGTTTTCTCATCCATTTTATTATATTTTAGATAAATTGGAAGCGATTTTACCTTCTAATTTATTACAACAGCTCTCTAGAATATAAGGACATTTATATGATCTCTGTAATCATGACTTATTGTGATATTTATGATACTTATGCTTTCATTGTCATATACATCAATTGCATATATATATCTATATATGTGTGTGTATATATATACATATATATATGTACATCCGTACTTCCCGAATTTCTTATGACTGATATCCTAATACGTATTTATAGAAAGAATTATTTACTTAATGTTATTAGTTCAAAGCGTCGTGTAGCAATCGATGTACAATTAATAAAAATTTGAATATCTTTCAGTTATTTTCTATTACTTCGTTTCTCTCACTCCGTAATTATCGTTTTTGTCTAAACTAGGACATTTGGGTACATCAATCAAAAATAGGTTTGATTGGATTTCTTATTTATTTAATAATTGATATTATCAGTAGCTCCTAAATCGGAGGCGAAAGAACAAGGCAAATCAGAGATATTAACGTTTCAACTCGCACAGAAGATGTGGAAATTATTACACGTAATTAATGGAGAATCTTATCTTCTTTTTTTTACATTTACAATCATTTACAGGTGAATAGGATATAGCACTGAGTTAAGCAACGAAAGAATAGTGCAACGATATTACGCAAAATGTACAATATTAAAATGCAAAGTTTATTGAGCGTTATGCAATATCAATTATTCGTAATCTCTGATCCGCCTTTCTATCATGAGACGGTTACGACAGAAGAAAGAGAGTTTAAGACACTTGGAAGTCAGAGGGCCCAGGTTCCGTACATGGGCTTATCTCGCCGTGACTTTGATTTTGCTTCGAACATTCATTCTCAATTAAATCTTAACCGATAGTGTGATAAAATTTGTCACTTTATATACAATACCTTTTTACTTTTTATAATTTACTTATTTAAACGAGCATACGTTAACGCAGAAATACTATTAAATAACTATCTTCACACAACTAAGATATCTCGCAATTACGACTATTTTAATGTATGCATGTATGCATGTATGTATGTTTGTATGTATGTAATAAGAACATGTAAAAACTTTCAAATGTGATCCTTAAACTTTACTATGTAGTTACCCTTAGCGTATCGTTTACAATTAAATGTATTTATATAATAGTATTAATCTAAAATGTAGGAAATAGTTTGAGTATTCGTTTCCTGCTAATATCTGAGCCTGCTTGCAAACGTTCCTTCCCGCTCAAAGATCTCCCGTACGAGCCTTTAAGCACTGTGTGTAAATTCCTTCCTGTCATCGTGGTGGGATTATTTATTGCCGAAAATTAACTACGAAAGGAATTCGACAAAAGTTCACGCAATGTATTTATGTACAAACTAGAGATTGTCCTTTTCGGAATAGATCAATTTTCTTTCTTTTTTTTCCAGTAGATCAATGCACGTAGTCACTTCACTGTATTCGGATTCGATCGTTCCGCCATTTCTCTACAAATAAGGCACCTTTAACAAATTACGCTGTTATAGGCTATAACGATCTAGCAGTCCAACATTTCAGTCAATGTCACAAAGAGTCTGCACCGACAATAGTAGTTAACTCGTAGTTTGCCAATAAGGCATACATAGTCATTTTAACGCATACAACAAAACCAATTATACATATTCAATATTGCTTAACGTAACAATAAAAATTTCATAAATTATTCCCTGTTTCGATTACACACTCTCTCTTTCTCTTTTTCTTTCATAGGTAACACGTGGCATAAAATTTTTGTAAACGATACATGTCGCGGATCATTCGTAATTACCGACAAACTTGGTATTTGTACAACTTGTTTATTAAAGATAACTGTAGCATCGTTTCAAGAAACTAAGGAATAATTTAAGAGCGAGTAAAATTAATCTATTGAAATTATCCTATTCTATTCGGAATAAATCTATATTTTTTTTAAGATAGTATCTCATATGTATCGATCATTATCCGTACGCGATCAAATAATTAAGTTCGAAGATAAATTTGTGCTTACGGAATGCTATAAAGTTTAAACGTTCCTTGGAAGAAGTACCGCATTATCAAACGCAAGGTTTTCCGCTTTCTTATTAAAGTCATTGTATCTTTTTTTGCCACACCGACAAAAATTAATACCATTATTAAAGGGTGCCATTTGCGAAATATTGATACCGATCGTATAATTTCGTAGACCACGAATGGATACTCGCTTCGACTAAGTCCTCCACGTGCCGGCGTAACTGATCCTCTGTCAGCGTAAGGTGGAATCTGTTTTTCAAGCCTTGAACAGTTGCTGCTCCGCCGCTACGGAAACAGGGAAGCTGCGATCCTGGGATAATCGGAAAAGAATTACAAACGTCACGAACGTATCCTATAGAGTTCTAGAGTCTCCGATAAAGAATTCTTACCCGATAACATGATCTCTACTAGATTAACTATTTTCTCCATGTGCTTCCGCGCCGCGATTAATCCTTGAAGAATCAGAGTTTTGAATTCTTGGAATTGCTTGGACTGACTTCCACCCATCACCTCCACAAACTCGGGCGTCAATTTGAAAGGGCTCGTCTCGAAGCCCAGGTTCCTCGGTGAAGTGGAAAGTATAAATCCGAAATCTATGTGTATCAGGTGGCCATCGCTATGGAGCAATATATTTCCATTGTGGCGATCTTTCACCTGGATCAGATAACAGACAAGACAATATGCCGCGCAGCTCTGAATGAAGTTCTGCTGAGCGATACTAAATGTTTCCGACGTGGATGGGCCGAATTCTCTTTCGAAGTACTGAACAAGGGTTAATTGGCACTGTTTCTTCACTTGGTGCAGTGACACAGTATTCAAAATGGGTTCGATCAAACCGCTATCGTTAGACAAGCATAAAATTCTGTAAAGTGAAAGTTAACATTTAACAACTCGTTCTACAGCGAAGTGACGTTTAAACATGTATACGATAAAGCTGTTCATACTTGTACGGTCGCACCCAAAGGGGTACATTCTCTTCTTGCCAGATTTTCTGCAACATCGAGAGTAATTGCGAGGCGAGAAGCTCCTGCCGTAGGTCATCGCCACATTTCACAATAACGGCAAGAAGTTTCCAAGACGCTAAATGACCATACGGGCTGGAAGCCCTTATGCGACGCTCCTTCAATTCCCATGGTTCCTTCAAGACCGCAGCCGATGGATCTTCGGGATCATGGTTAAAGGTTGCACTAGGCGTAGCAGCCATTTCGCTTAACCGCCGCTTTATATCGCCAGGTACAAACATTGGTTCCTTACTATCTGATGACTCTTGGCTTAATTGAGATATCGTATCTCTATCTTTTGGCTTACGAAGTTGTAAATACTGTAAGGGAAACGAAGTTGTTGTTGTTATTATTACCAGATTACTCCGACCCTACGGGAAAGGTGCTCGCTACAAATATATATATACCTGTTGCGTGATTTCGTCGTCCTCCTGGCTCCAACAATCGTTAGGATCGTCGTCGGGGAAGGTAAATGCGACATCCGTACTCCTAACTGAATACGGAGAAATATTTTTAACCGGAGTTTGTTTAATCGGCGGCATATTCGGTTGCATCTCTGGAGTGGATATGTCTGACGAATCAATCACGGTAGATTGTTCACCTCCGGTTAAATTTTCCTCGGATTTAGTGTGCCTCAATGAACATCCCACTATCTTCGTTTGTACAGGCGATGTATAAATATCTTCTACTTCTAACACTTCAACGTAAATTATGTATGGTGCCTAAATGCCATAAAGATAAGTGTTAATTAATTGTGACAGACAACATGAAAGAGGTAGTCTCGTTTTTTAAAGCCTGCTCACCTTATCTTTACTATTAAGGACAGCAGCGTATTGCGGTGGCACTCGTACGATATGATGTGGTATTGAACTATGCAAAGGAAGCCACACCCTTGCAGGGAGATTCAAATTCAGAGTACTAAGCTCCGCTATTAATTGAACAGTTTTACTTTCCTTCGTTGGAATAGTTCCGAGCAGCTTACCAATGGATATCAATGCTTGTATAAATTCGAGTTCTGGAGCAAGACGCGGCGCCTACAAACGTACACGCGATTAGTCCCTTTAAAGCCATACGCGCGAGTCATTGAGAAGATAAGGAGCAAAGGTAAGTTGTATTTAATGAAGATTATCAAGTTACATTGCAAAAGCAGTCGGTTTTTTGTCCTCGTAAATCATTTACCACACCTTGGCAGGAATAGAAACAGGTACAGCCATTGTCAAATGCTCGACCAGAGCTCAGGTCCCCAAGACTTACTTTATTTATTGTACCTTGAAATAAGCAGCGCACGTGTGGTGAAACTTACGTTTACATGAGCATTCACCAGCGGTGAAATAATGTATTAGATCGCGCAAATTATCTACCGGAATGGCTACGACGCAGTGTTTGAAACAATCCAGTGGCATCAGACTGAGATCTTTGGTGTGTCTTTTTATTAGGAGATGTGACGCTCTGCATTGAAATTAATGGTGGCGGCGCAGGTGTCTGCAGCCCAGCTACGCGTTGCTTCTTATTCTCGTTTCCTTTTGGCCTAATGTTCCATATCAAACAGTTGAATATCACGATAATTTCTGTACGCATTCATATCGTTTACAAAGCACCCTGCCGTGTTCGATTTCACTTTGCTTCTTACCTGAGTTCGTCTGAGAGAATAAGATTCTTTAGTTTGGTCCCATGAGACTTCTTTTTGGATGGCAAATGAGCATCCGCACTATACGCATCTAATAGCCAGGCACATTTTAACGAGAAATCTGCTGACTGTCTACACCTAACGAAATAGGGGAGATATTTCATACAGACCCTCGACTCAACACTCCTCGTTTTTACTAAGAAATACTTACCTATAGACAAGATACGGGTAAAGAACTTCTGTAACATCGTGAAGTTGTATGTACATTACAACCAGCTGCGGCAAATAGAAGTCCACCTCGCTGTCCAGGAAACTAAACATCTTGTTCCCTAAAAAATATTCTCCCCTAACTTTTGCGAAATAAACACTCTTACGTTACCGATACCTGCTGCGAGCAAATGTTTTCAAGCATTGTGGGCTACATGAACTATCCACATTATTAGAAGATGCCACAAACAAAACGCCAGAGAGGAATATTAAGCAACAACAACGATGCTGCAAAGTTATTAACGCACGTACGCGCGAGCATACGTAAACTATTACAAATCGTTCGAAAGCGTCGTGCAGATATTTACCAAGGTAACTTTGAACGCCAGGCTCCTTAGAATTGAATAGATAAGAGATCGCCATCGACATGTCGAAGATCTGGCTCTCGAACAATCTCAGCAAGCATCCCTCGGACGGTTTCGGCTGAACCGTCTCCTGTCTACGACAAACGACACCAATCTGTTTTTTTACGGCCGCCTCGTTGGTCTCGGACTGCGCGGCCGTCCCGCAACACAGAGTCATAGCCGCCCCGGCCAGCTCACTTTGCTTATCGTTCACCGGCGAGACCTCCAATGACTTTTGGAAGTCCCGCGCGTCCACCGTTACGCCCATCTCGACGCGCAATTCGTGCGCCTCGCGTTCTTTGACCATGCACACACTGCCGCCGGGCCGGAGTTCCAGCGAATCACTGATCGCGTTCTCGTGTTTACGCGGCTCGCTATAATCATCATCACCGCCACCGCCGCCGCCGCCGTCGTCGTCGTCGTCGTCGTCGTCATCGTCACCCCTTTTCGTCGAAGGTTCACTGTTCGAATGCACCAGCAGTTCCACGGGCGACACTGCCACCGACACTGACACCGAGACCGGGGCACTGTTTACTTCGCCGTCCACCGCGTCCACGCTGTCCATGTCGCCCGGCTGCGACAGCGAGGAGTCCAGGCTCTCGCGGCTGTGAAGGTGGTCGACGCTTGACTCTCTGGTGGCGGCGTTGGTCGCGTCGCTGGAGCCGCTGTCCGAACCGCAGAGGATACCGGAGTCATCGGATCCGAGGCTGGCGAGGTCCTCGCGCTCACGGCTACGCGCCTTGCACGCCGGCACCGCGGCCTTAGCCACCGGGGCCGGTGTCGTCTCGCATTCCGGGCTCGGCGTCACGTCCACTTCCGGGATCCGCTGCAGCGCGGAATCGAGACTTCGGTTTCTGTGGTGGTGCGTCAGCGTGGTCGCGCTGGCCTGCGGCACCGGCGGCAACAGGATACCCATTGACCTGTAAACCGAAGGACCACGATCAGAGGACCACTTTTAGGGAGCACTTTTCGAATATCGGCAATTCCATTGAACGGAATTATTGTTCTTGGCTTAGTATAGCCTCGGCCGATAGATTTTATTCTGGCTGTAGCCGTTACATTACTATCGATGACAGCATGTGTTCAGGGAAAAACACTGCTCAACGCGGCCTGTACTAGTAAAAGAGATAAGGAGACATGCGGAGAGTATACAAGCTACGGAACATCTTATGTCCGAAAAATGCTTCGTTACCGTAGGAATTAAAGGGGAAGATTTCTATTTCTTCCTTACTGGAAATACATAGATTTGTTTGTAGATGAGATACGGCATATGTAAATTACAGTACTTGTCTAGCTCAGAAATGAACTATAATTCGCCCCTGTTCCCAGTCTGCATAGATAAATACCAGGGACTATGGGAGTAGCAACAGATAGCGAGAATGGAATATAACGCTATCTAGAAATGCCCCCTTCCGGGTGCATCGAGCGCGATGATCGCGGCTGCTTCGTTAAACGTACCTAAAGTCTAAGCTGTGATTTCGTTGATGGGTGGTCAGCCTGCTGCGATTGTTGTTGATCGGCGGATTCGTCCGTCCGTGCACGAGAGGAACATTACAGTTGGATAATTTATGCCGTTTGATGTGTGCCACGCTTTCCTGGCGTGTCGATCCACCACTAGGTGTAACGGCCACTACTTCGCTCATATTCAAGTCGGAACGAGCATCAGAGCTCGGCCAACAGTCATCTGCTGTTCATGTTGATCCTTCACCTGCGAACCAAAATCCACGGTCCAACATTCGTGTAATCGTATTTTCGTATTTAAACGAAAGATTTACGCGACGGAGCGCTTCAACATGATCACATCGATAACGCGGGATTAGAATTCCTGCAAAATGCGATATCTCGTCGCGTCGACGTATTTCATGCGTATTACTTAACGATAATAACTGAACAGCCGCCGATGTACACATGTAGCCGTACACGAGCCTACGACGAACGTACTACCACTGAATGTTTCGGGCCGTTATCAGTGCCATTCGAAACACGATAGAGAAATTCGTATCTTTGGGTAGGATACAAAGCACGAGCCAACAGAGGAACGATAAATCAATGTCACTAACGCGTTAATTAAACATTATGTATCGTTACATTGTGGAGAATGTAATCGCGGCTACTTTGTGGGCATGTTACGATTGGATTTCGCTCATGACGCGCGTCATCGACATAGAAACCTTCGTTCTGTCAACCACTGCGGCACTTGTATCGGAACGTCCAATTGAACGTGCACGTCACATGCAGTGGTAGAAAAATCGCGTCAATAAAGGCGGTGCATTGAGTATCTGAAATTCTGGTAACTTATCACCTCGATTGTGCATGGCAAACAACGTTGCGTCGTGATCGCGAGGCTCATAATCACCGCCTATAAATTAGCGGCTGTATCGGGACGCCGAGGATGATCTTGCTATCAAATCGAGATTCAGCGAGCAACGGTACGTTTCCGTTGCAAGCGTGTTTCGTAAAGGAATTTCAACAAAAGGCATCTTCCACAAATGAGGAACGATGACCAAACCACGCAACGCGGCACCGTGACAGGAGCGTGAAACTCGTGCTAGGTACGAGAAAGTCGAATGCCAAGTCGGAACAAAGCGCATATACGTCAGAATTTTGCTCCCTACTCCGCGCGAGCCACCACGCTCCGTACAATTTCTCACCCGACTCGACGATTTTTTCCCGTATTCCCCTTTTCCGTTTTCCTGTTTCTCGTTTCGCGGAAAATGAAAGTCCCGAGCCCCCACCCCCCTGTACCCCCAAAAACAGGATACATACGCCGAAGATCACTTTCTAGATGGGACGCGTGTATCGCGGCATTATCGTAACCGAAATCGCACGTTAACGTCTTCCTTTCCCGCGAGATTAATCGCAGAGTGAAATGCCCAGCGGCGGGGGAAGGGTGGGGAATAATTCAATAATGAAGGAAAATGGAGCGAACTCTAAGGCAAACGCCGGCTTTTTTACTCTCCCTCTTTTACACGGGAGAAAGAAGAGACTCGGTCCTTCCGCTCGGCTCGTATATACTCGCGACGCTCTGGCCAGCGGTCGCGCAGCGATGGGTGTGCCAGAAGCACAAGAAAACCAAACACTGCCGCTGTACACGCTGACAGCCAATGGAATCCACACCCCCATAGATATCATACACCTATCCCTTATTCTATATTCCAGCTCGGTAAAATCAATGAGACACGGCAGAAAATACGTTTTCACCCATCGAACGCCACCGTACGGGGACGTAGCAGTGGAGACGGAATCGTCGATAACTTCTTACCTGATACTTGAATTCGGAAGTTTTCTGCGGCCGGGACTGCGCCGTGCGTGGACGTCTTCAATTTCGCCCGTGCAGCGCGTACAATGTGGTACGATAGTATACGGAATGTAAGGGACTAGAGAAAGAGGTAGGAGAAAGAGGGAGGGAGGGGGATGGGGAGCGAGAGAGAGAGAGAGAGAAAGGATGATGACGATGATGCAGCAGCGAGCCCCGCGAGAGTACGCAAAATGCCGCTGGTGCGAAAAAGACAACAAGGTATCCTTTCCAATGGCAGACTCCGGGGACTGTCACGCACCGCCTTGTCGTCGTTTGTTTTCAGGCGATTTTCCACAAGGTCTGGCTACGCCCTGCACGTTCGCGCACAGAGTCACACTTCATCACTTTTCTTTCATTCGCACCAGAGACGCAACGCAGAGACACGAAGGCGCGTAAATGAAACGTAACCTTTTTTCTTTCCTCCGGGCCCGAGATCGCGACTAAAAACACGCACGACCGATTCTCCGTGCCAATGCAAAAGGCGACCTCGCCAAGCTCGACTGCTTTTCGCACGACGCACTGAATACTACTACTCTACACACTGCTGCCAACGCAGTGGATGCAAAGTCCAGGCAGCCATTAGCCAGTCGCGCACTGAGACGTTACAGTGCCCCGCGCTTAATAGCGATCGTGCACAGGCTCTTCAAAATTCAATACGATTTCGGTGTATTCATTTTAATAGACGAATATGTAAAATACCATTCTACACTTTTACGTCGTGCAATGCAATTCGTCGATATCGCAGAAGAAGAGCGTAACGTGGCGAATAAAAATCTCAGTTTTGAGAAACCGAGGGAAACGGAGTCGCTCGTGCACGCGTGAAATTCGGAAAAATGTTACAACTTAATTTTGTACGATTGCCATTAATCTCCAGGTTTCGGTCAATATGAACGAAAGTAAAATGTTCGAGTGTTTAGAAACATATTCGTCACTGGAACGCGCGTACGTGTGCGCGTATAAAAAGACTGACAGCGTTTTAGGCTTCTATTTACATCACGCACTTGTGACTACGATGATAATGTCGGCGTGAGCTGTCAGTATCAAGAAAACCAAGCGGAGATAACGGCGGAATGCAATTTGACACGACCACGAGACGTGGTCCGAGTCGTTTTACTTTAATCTTTGTCCGCGGAAGAGCACACGTGCGCGCGCGCGCGCATTCTCGCGAGGACACGGGTTAAAAGGTAATTAAAATACGCGGATGGGTGCGCGACTTGGCTCGTTTGTTTTTCGCACGGGGTTTAGTGAACGACTGGCCTTAGGTTGGTAGCGGTCGCTTCGGCGCTCGAATGGGAAAGGTCGTACAACCGTGAGTGCAACTGTACTCGTATATGTACCAAACTGGAGGCCGGTGTTAGAACCATTAGGAATTTGCGCTCCAGATGTATCTGCATGCCATTATACATAATAAACAGGCGTCACGTTTCTTGTTTGAAAGTTTCCTACGACACGCTGGCTGTTCCTTCACGCGTGCTGACGCTGGAAGGTGGAGAGTGGCATTGCACACTTTATAGCGCCGATATTAGCTAAATGATCGGGCACCGTTAATATTCGCAGCTTGTAGGACAGTCGAGCAAACGCGTCTTATCTCTAACCGGGCGAGCAATCAGTGACGTCATTGGAATGAAATGAATATTCCATAATGTCGGACCGCTTATATCTTCCAATACGATAATTACATCTTTATAATGGATGAACGTGGTGTGCATGCCCCTAACCAGGAGGTGTTATAGAACCTGTTCGTACGATTACAGGATGTTCCACAGAGTAAAAACTTCTCGTTGCAGGCATGAAATTTCGTACTCGTCTTTCTATTTCCTTTTTCTTGCAAGATTCCGAGTGCCCGTGAATCTCGGGGTAAAAGCGAACGGTAGACGCTTCCTATAATTTTATACGCTTTCTAACCGTGCCTAAAGCTAAAGAGCCACGCGTCGGTGTAACTGTCATCGATTGTTTGACAATCAGCCACCGCGCTATCTCGCGAGCGCGGAATGGTTTCACTTTTTTACCGAGTATCGTTCAGCTAGTTCCCATCGTGTGTCATTGCAGCTCGCGCGTGAAGAACGAGTCATATTCATTTCCAATCCGGCGTTACGAAACGCCCCATATATCGCGCCGAGCCGATGAATCGTGGCGAACACTTTTACCGGTTACTTGTGACGCTTGAAGAAACGATACGTCTGTTTCGTCTCATGCATTGAACATATGTACGACGCCCGAATGCTCTAAATGCAAAATAAACGTTGCCCAGTTCCGAGAAAAGAATACCTAAATGAAAATACTTCTGATTCCCGTGGCTTGCGTATGAAATGTTTCGTCGAACAGGTTAAGATAAACCGGTTGCACGTATTAGTTATTGACAGCAAACGGCACACTTTCCTTACGTAGATCAACATTTATATCGTGTGGTCAGTTCGGCTGCATCAATCTTACGTATTTATAAATGAATCCTACGGTGGCATTGACATTTTCTACAGTCGCGAAGTCTTTGGTAGCTCAGTGCTACACGTCGATAGACTACTATTGCTTTATATCACCTTCATTGTGATCGACGTTTTCATGCCTCGATACTTCGCTTATTTTCTAACCTATGCCTAACCTCTATTACCTACTTGTGCGGTACTCTTACATGTACCAAAAAATTTGCTCGCCAACGAGAATAGTAATAAATAGAGCCTGGAGCGCGTTTGTTTAGCAGGGAAGCGAAAAGTCGTCCGTTTATTGTTAGTGCTGACAGCAACCTCACGCGGCACGTTGGCGCGGAGCCCGACAGACGCCACGCGAGAATTTTACTAGCTGCTTTATCGCGAAGACGATTAACCGCAGCCACCAATTCGATTTCGTTGCGTCATCGGTCGTTATTGGCGATTCTTATGCTAAACCCCGCATGAATACGCGAGATCGGTAAACAGGAAAAGATTCGCGTGGCCGGCGAAGCTCCGTCCGTCCGCATATGCAGGTCTTCTCCGGAGAATTAGTCATTGGAAGCGCGACTAATCGTTAAGTAGCGCGGCAGGCTGGTCCGCGTGCGTTTCGCCAATGTAAACACTGCCGCCTCTAGGGCCGTGCCGCGCTTCGCGGCCCGCCAAGCTTTTCAACTTCCACGTGTCAATAATCCTTCACCTGTTCGGCGTGCGAACCCACAATGGGGCCTACGCTCGGAGAACCTATCCGCCGTTGCGTTTACGATTTAATGTGCTCGCTTGTAACCGTTTACGGGCGGGCATCTGAACTTCGATCGCGTCGAATGGGACGCAGGTCAAGCACCACTGGATGCATACTGGAAACTGCTGGAAACGGGATATTCAAACGGCAACTCTGGATGCCTATGTTGCAGCCCAGGGACCAACGTGTACTTCCCCTCGACCCCCTCTTCTAGCATCTCCCGATGTTGTACGGCATATGTACGCCGTGCAGCACATAAGCGTGTAGTGACCATACTACATATGGCATATGGTATATACCCACACCCAAGGGATGATACACAGTCACCGTAGCAGCGGTGCTCATAACGATCGTCTCGCGTGTTACCCTTGCATTTGTAGACGCCGATGCCTTTTTCAAACGCGAAACACTTCGCTCCGAACGTGTTGTTCCGAGAACGAATAGAATAGAAAACACGTCACTACGTGTTGTCCGCAGTGTCCCCTTTATCTCCGATATTTCATTCATTCTCGAAGAATGCCAATCTTTAATGATTACGTTGAGCATCGAGCCGCGGAGATGATAGCGTCATAGACTATTAACCTTTTGCGCGGAGATTGAAGCGAGTCAAGTAAAAAGCTGCCGGCCAATGGGAACGTTGGGTTTGTGCTTATGCTCAAGTTACTATTTCCGGGACCGTGTTTCACAAGCTATTTGTTATCTCGAGCAGTTGGTTTTAAAGCATGAGCGCAAGAAGCGGGGCGATAGCTGTCGCGACAGCTCGCTGAACCTTGCGTGTCGCCTCGCTATAGCCTTGACCTTCTGCCACACACCAATTAGACGCAGAAGAGGGTTTCCTCGTCCAGGCGATTCTTTCGCGCTGATCAAATCGGAATATCGAATGGAACCCCTCTTGCATAGGCGCCCGGGATCTGATCGGCCATCTGCCTTTCGAATTCCAGATACGCAAGCGGGCGATGCAGGTACATGGATGTTAACGTTATTGCGCAACAAATTCGCTTGACGAGTTAGATATACGTTTTCATTAATTTCGCTCCCGGCCTGAGAACGCGGGGCGCAGTTTCGAGAAGCCCAACAATTTCCTTGCCATTCCAGTTTTACGTAACCCGCGGAGTTATCAATGATTTACCGGCCTATACTCATATTAGCGCCAATTATCATTACACTGATATTCCCCGCAGCCCTTGGCAGGCCTTTTCACCATTGTCTCTTATCGCCGGCATTCTTCCGTACGTTGCGGCCAAGCGGACCGATAAGGTGCGCTCGTGAATGATTCGCGAGCTGTGCCCGTCCTTCCTGCTACGGCGATCTTTCATCAACGCCCTTCTCGCTATTTACTCTTCGATCGGTTGTGAAGAACAAATGGCACACGTTTCACTCGTTCCTCTCTCGTTCATTCCTGAATATCCCCGAGCGGTTCGAAGCCGGACCTCCTCAAAGCTGATGCGCGCGATTCGCACGCGCCACCACCGAATTGTCCAAGTTCCCTCGCCGCTGGCAGCCAACACGCTCGATCCTATATTTCGCTAAGATTTCTCCTCCTCGGTCTACTTTCGGTGCAGATGCTCCATCATAATAGTTTCTATTTTCAGTCGGAGGGTCGGCTACACGTTGTAGGTGCAGATGTTCACTGCCGGGCTAAAAGCGTTTAGGGGAGAAGGTCGTGCTCGGCGCTACGTATTTTCGTGCGGCTAATAGACAAATAGACGGGAGCGAGCGGCTTCAGGGAAACGCGACCGAAAAGCGCGCCGTACGGGCCGTTTGCGGGGTGGGTGGAGCGCGGGCCAAGTTGTAATTAGGGATATAGAAACGGGAAAAGGCAAGTAGCGTCCTTCTTCTCTCCACGCTGCTGGCCAGGGCAGGATTTGACTTGAAAATAATACGGGCACTGCGAACTCTGGAGGCTACCAGCGTCGTAAATCGAGGCGGCAATTGAAAGCGCGATTAAAGTACAAAGACAAACTGGGGACGTTGCAGAGGCACTGAGGGTAAACGAAATAGTAAGCGTCCGGAAAAAGAATGAATGAAACGAGCCCGGCCTCTGTTAACTGCTGCCTTCAAGCACGCTCGGAGCCAGCCGGTTTGATAACACGACCAGAGATACCGCCATGGGCACCGCCGTGCGCGTGAATAGATCAAAGAGTATTTTAACGTTACGTGCGGATATAATTCTCACGCTATAGCTATTGCCCCATTTGGTACACACTACTGAAACGCTGTTGGCAAAAAAAGCCTGGCGCAATTTATAGTAAGCGTGAGTATCAGAGATAAGAATCGCACGAAGAATGCTTCCTCCAGCGCGAGACAGTTAACGACAAGTTTGCTCAGTAGAAAATGCCCCAGAAAAGGCTTTGTCGCTCGACTCAGAGTCGCGCGAAATCCAGGTCGTTGGTGCTCACGGGCAATCGCACGAAGAACGCGAGAATCAAGAGGTATCAGGCCGGGCTTTTATTCAATTAATTGTCTAGTCCATCCGTCGCTTCGCAGCACGAAACTCGCTGTAGCTGGGATCGAGTTGTCGCAGGCAGCTGGAGGGAGACATAAAATTCAGTTTTCAAGCACCGCTTGTTGTTGCAAATCCGCTGCTCGCCGGTGGTTTGATAATAATTTCCAAAGACACGGGCCCGAGAGCGCGCTCCGCGGACGGACTTAAATTTCTCACCCGATACATCTTGTTAATCTCGAGCTACGCGCTCACGGGCAATCTGCGACACAAACAAAACAACCAGCATAAAGTTACAGCGCTATGCAGGCATCAGATTTCCAGTTCGTTCCCACACACTCTGTTTCTTATGAAATTCGGTATCGAGCTTATGTTTTCGAGCGTTCTTCCTTTTTTAAATATTACGAGTCGATTATGCAATGAATACGTGCTATGAGAGTCGCTGAAAGGTCTTCGAAACTTGAGGCAGAATTGAGGATCTTGCAAGAGGGGTGCAATTGCACATAAAAAAAATCTACATTGTTTGGTACACGTTTGGATAACAAATGAGGGATTTATTGCAAATTTTGAACCTGCAACCATTAGTGTTTTGTGCAATATTTCTGTTTCGAGCAGCTCCAGATTTGAAAAACTTCTAAAAATAGAAATAAATACGTATCAACTCAGTAGCTACTACTTACTGTGTGAAAAAATATATTTTTCAATTAGTGTTCTCTTCATAATGTTAAGTCAAAGCAATAATTCTATAAACAGTTTGTTGTAATTTACTAGAAGTTGGTAAAGATGGAGTTGCACCCATTGTCACAAGGTCGTCAATTTTAAGTGCGACCTGTCGCTGTTCTATTGCGGCTCTTGTTACGTTACTGAGATAAATACAATAATCGTTGACAATGCACACAGTGCGAGTTAATAATGTGCCTGATAAACACGCAACGCCAAAAACTGCGCGTTGCCTCTGGGCGATAAGTTCGGCATTACGTTGAAGTTTAAAACACGATTGAACACAATTCCTCATTTACAAACATTCTTTCTTCAACATAGAACACGCTTATTTGCTCTCCGCGGTGAAGAAACAATATTGTATGTAACTACATATTTGCTTTCGCTCTGGCGTTATCTTCATTGTCTACCGCGTCGTTAAATAATTACAACTTACAATCAGAACGCCCTTTCTACTAGATACCATTACACGGCCGTAGAACTTTCCACGCGTACAATCTATATAGCATTGTCCGCTTGAAAATAGTTAGAACCACCAATCAGCGGAGTATGCCTTTAAATTCAATTCCGCGCTCCATCTTCGCTCGTTTCGCGATACTTTCATTACTGTTAACGCTACAATAGTTCCAGAGTATCCGTCCAGCAGTTCGAGGAAGTGGCTTATGAATTCTACGCGGTGCATCGCCCTTTTGCTCTGCGAGAGCTCGCACGCTTATAGCATCGCGGATCTTGCTTTCTTTTTGGAAAAACGATCAAAGCGGTTGGAAGTAATCTGTAAGCACCAGCGCGCATCACACAAATTCATATGCATGTACAATCGATCGCCCCGGCAGTGGCGGCAGTACATTTCCCAAGTTCCCTACTTCCTCCCTTTGTCTCTCTCTCTTCCTCCCCGCTCTCTCTCTCTCTCTCTCTCTCTCTCTCTCTCTCTCTCTCTCTCTCTCTCTCTCTCTCTCTCTCTCTCTCTCTCTCTCTCTCTCTCTCTCTCTCTCTCTCTCTCTCTCGTTCTCTCTTTTTGGCGTTTTACGTACGTGCCTTGGCCGATAATACGATGCACGTGCGTTCATTCATAGAACGCTAACGCGGCTTCAGGGTACCGTGTACGGTTCAGCCGCAATCAGGCAAGATGCGGACACCATGAGTGGCAGCCTTGCAATCGAGATGACACGTATGCATAGCTGGATGTGCATTGCATACGGTCGCATCGCCAGCCAGCCATCCGACTGCTGGCCTGAGTGACATCCCATTCATTCTTGCATGCAGCATAGGTGGCTGATAACTGTGGAGGGATCGATTTCAGTGCATGTTCACGGTTGGCCAACTGTGGCGTACGTCTACCTTCCTTTTACAAAACCGCTGTAGAACCTGGAACTCGCGAGGTCTAGCGATTGGGATCTAAACTCGAGTGTCTCGCGGGAATTCAAAGCTGCTCATACTTTGCTACACTGCGACGTGTATAACGACACGAGCAATTAACAGAAAATACTACCCGCAGGTCGGCGGTTCCTGTGGCGAAACCGTTTTCTAAACGCCGCGCAACACGCCGCCTCGGTACTCTGGAAATTCCATCGTCCACCTGGTAATCGAATCAAGTATCGGGGATGGCGTTCCTTCTAGTCAAAGCGTCTATTCTCGGCCACGGAACTTGGAGAGCAAGTCGAAGCGAGCATTTCATTATTGGCGAAGTACAGCGCCAGCAATTTTCCCGCCGATGTGGTCGGGTTTGTTTTCGAACGCCCGCTGTAAAAATAGTAGTCGGTCAGTTTTGCGTTAATTTTCCGGTATTAGAAATAACCGGGGCACGAGGGGGACACCGTTGGGTGCGAAGGCGCGCATGGTTATCTGGAGAGAATTGCGCAATTGCGCGGAATGTCGCCCGAGGGAAGGAAAAAGAGGACTGTGCGCTTAGGTGCTGGTCCGTACACTACCGCGGGGACGGGGCTCGCATTGTATAATTATGGCGAGCGAGATGAGGCCACGAGGCCTCTCCGCATCCGTGCGCGTAGCTCGCGAACCCGATTGCTTAATTGGGGGACTTCGAACGTTCGCTCGGCCCAGTGACTTTTTACTTTGTAGAAATTCCGAGCTGTCGAAATCGGCCGCGTTGCGCAATAGATGCACCGTATATTAAACGAACCGCTCCCGACTAGTTTCCAACTGTTACAATTGCACACTAGCTCGCGCGATCGCAATGCCATTGCATTGTGCGCCGGGAATACATGTGCATAATTTTCCCGCGCCGGAATAGTATCTAAATTTCATTATCCGCCCGGTACGCTTTCTACTACCTGGCGACTTTCACTGCTTATCAATATTAAGATAGCTCTCATTGTATATAGCCGAGTGTCGGAACCTAGATTCCTGAATGACGCGGGTTGAATCAACATGGAAGCACGTGGCCGTCCGAGAGCCTTTGTTAAGCTCTTCCAATGATCGAACGCCTCACTGATATTTCAATTCCATGTACATACAAAATTCGTGGAGCGCAACGAATTTGGATTAATAAAATGCGCCGAGAATCTCTGTGCACGCCAGGCGAGACCTTCGAGCGAGCTCGTAATCCGTCAACGGATACAAAGTGCACGCGGAACCTCTTTTTGCGGCGAGATACGCGTGACGCTGCTTTCACGGAAAGTCCTGGCATCGTCGTTTTTGCGTACGGGCGTCCGGGTTGACTAGCGCCACGTATTTTTAACCATGTGACGTAGAGGCGAGAGACAGCCAGCGACGACGTGGATGGTGAACGGTAGATCGTAGACGTGACCGTCTGGTTGCGAATATACTTATTTCCACGGTCGGTGTCACTGCGATCGCGGCCGACTAGCGACCGCAGCTGCCTTGGCATGAATCCCTCGATCGGGAGGCGGGCTGGGCGAAAATTCATTGTTCCACCGCAGATCCGTTCGTCTTCTTGTGTTTCCCTTTGGTTTTCGCGATGATATGCGACTGTTTGGTACGACACGACGCAACTACGCTCGCGAAGCGTGGGCGTGGACGTCCTCATCATCGACCTCGACCTCGACCCCCAGCTGAACTTTCTAAACGATTGAATTTCGAAAGATTTCCAATCGATAATTGGAATAGGAATGCAGGATGTTACCTTCCGTGGGTCAGTTCGCTTTTCGTTATTCCTGCTTTCTATTTCAAGAGTGTATTGGAGTTTATTCGCGTGATGCTTAATGACAATTAGCAGTCGTAATAGATCTGAGGGGCTTCGGAGACACGCTGATTTTTGGTGTGCACGTGCGAATGACTGGTGCGACCTTGCTCCAGCTTTTCAACAGTCGAACCATCTGCATAATTTGCATCGATCGATATTGCAGTGAATAATTGCAAGGGAATTCTGGCTTTCGCGTGTACGTACCACGTGGTCTGCGGAGCGACTGTGTTATCTGAGAATGATCCATTACTACTTACTGGAAAAATGTATCTTTAGATGTACGGCGTCGGTGACAACGATTGGAAGACTTTCCAAGGCCAACCGCGAACTTGTTCAATAGAGTATTGGGGAGTATTATGTTGGGAATGGGACAACGCGAATGGATATTCGATAACTTGGATGCACGTTGAATAATGTGCCGCGCCCTATACATTTTGTGAAATAAATTGCGTTGGGTGTGTCTGTTCTTTTCTTTACGACTTCGTGCTAACCTTTGGATCATTGTAAGGCGAAATTGGTGTAAGATTCGCAGGAAATGTGATGAGCACAGTTTTAGGAGTAATGAGACTAAAATATACAGCGATACGCGCGTAGGTGTACAAATAACCGTTGACCAACGTCCACATGTGATTCATATCGTTCCAGTATCAACACTTTGCGTACAACCAAAACAGACTTGAAACCAGTTGTCATTTATGACTCACCGATGCACTCATGGCGTTTCCTTTCTCTCCTTTTACTTCCTTCCAGAAAATTGTAAACTGGAACTCGATGTAATAATTTATGGCAGACTTTACTTTATTCCCATCTAATTCCATCTTTTATGTTAAATTGCGGGCAAAAATTAAGATCTTACTTAATCATTTACATGTAGGTATATGTTTAACATTTATGGTAACATAACAATCGTAATAGTGAGCGTCGCGTATAATACGAGCGCGTGAAATTTGGGTATCCGTTTTATTGTACCTCTCAACTCTAATTCAATTATAATAAACAGCAGTGTCATTTTTTAAGATACTGATTAATCAACGTTGCCTTATCGTATAGCTACCTGCCACTTGGTAACAACAGAATGAATGCATTAAATGTGAGATAAGTTCCGAGATTTAAGAGATTTAAAACATGATAACCAGATAATTCGTATTTTCTTCGTACGAAGATCGAGCAATTAATTAGCAGATCATGTAAATGTTAGAATTGTATAATCAATAGCATAATAGGTTCAAGTATCTTCGGATACTAATACTGTTTTACTGTTTCCTGTAGATCTCGAACGATAACAACACGGCACCTAAAAGCTGTCCGTGCTTCTTGGATCCCGGATCTTCAGCGGTTTCTGTTGTTTCGCAGAAAACAACTTGCCAATTCCTTGTAACAAGTTGCTGACGTGCAATACCGGAAATTACGCAAGGGAATTGCAATGATGCAACGGAAATAATCGTCGTAAATTGTATAATACACCTCATAATCGTTCCGCGACGGGAGTCCATTAAGATAATTTTGATTTGCCTTAATTGAGTAACACTTTTTAAAATTGCAATTCTCTCGAAGAATGTTTGTTAAAAAAACATCGGATTCTTTACGAATATAAATCTATTAATTATTTTTTCTTTAAATTAGCAAATATATAATCGTATATCGTTAAAGTTTAGAAGAGAGGGAAATAAAAAACAGTAAAACGTTATTATTAATTATATTGCAAATATATTCGGTGCTAGGAATTTGTGTACAACAAATTCTATCGCCGCTTTCCACCTTTGTTTTGACCTCTTTGACCTTTTCGACCTGTTCGACCTTTTTTACTGCTTTTTTTACGCTTTCGTTCCATCAATTTGCGCGCCTTTAGAATTTGTTCTGGTCTTTTCAGTTCGTCTTTTACTTTAAGTTTTTCCTTCAACTTCTGATTGTGGCGTGCCCAATGCGTGTTGGCGGTTGTTTGCACTGGAATGTACAGAAGAAAATAAATGTATACGATAGTTGATCAAATACTGATCACTATTGAGGCCGTCGCGCATTTTGGCGAAGCGCGGCGAAGCGAAGAGGAAAGTTTAGAAACAATTGATTCTTATGGAGCCGCGCACGCTAGACCGAAGCGCAGCGACAATTAATTAATTCCTATTAATTTCTCCGATTCGGCGCGCTTCGCGAAAATGCGCGACGGCCTTCAAGTCGAAGTATTGCGTTCACATACGTTTCTGCATTTGTGCAGGCTCTTCATCATCGCTATCATCGTGGTTTATAGCGTCCACTTTACTCTTCTCTTTCCAGGCTGCATAACGATTTGTTTTATAACTAGCGGGTATCCAAACACCGGACTCTGTTCGAATTTTTTTAGCTTTCCCATCCTTAAAAAAAAGGACAAGTTACTAACATTCTTAAGCATACAAATTCGTTAATAACCATATAACACATACGTTATCAATATTGACCATCTTCTTCTTTTTACGATCCCACTTCTTGATCTGTGCGTGAAAGCGTTGCGATTCTTCATTGTCTCCAGTTAAATCCAGTTGCGCTTTGTCTGCATCCGTATTGAAGGAGTTAACTGCCAAACTGTGCAAATATACATAAATATGATTTCTTTCTGTGAGAAAGAAGTATCTGCGATAGAACACTTACCCATCTTCTGTGTGTTTATCTGGAGCAGAATATGGAATGAAAAATTCCGTATCTCGTGCTGCCAATCGTTTCTTCTTTTTAGACGGTTTGTATAAATCTTCAAGATTTCTTTTCTTTGGAAGGACAACTGTGTTAAACGCTGCATTAATCTCGTCGGTTGTACTCGACGGAAGATTCACTCTTTTCACCTGATCTACGTGAAGACATTAATTATGAAATTAGTAGCTGTTATTAAATTTACGCTTACGTGCCACTATTCGCGGTTACCTTCTACATTCCTCTTTGCCTCCAATTCTTCTGCTTTTCGGCGAAAGTTCGTAATACTTTGCTTGTGAATTGACCGTTTGGTTTTCATAACTTGATAGTCAATAGAGGACGCCCTTGCTCCGATTTCAAATATCGTCTGTTTCAAGTGAACATTTATACTTAGTAACAACAGAAATCTATCTAAATTTTGAAAGCATACTCACTCCTTGTGGTCTATAATTTAATATTTTCGACAATAAATTCGTAGTATTAGAAGACACGTCGGAATATTCTGGTATTACACCTGCTTCGCTGATGTGCAGCTCCTTTATTCGTTTAATACTTTCCGACGAGGCTGCTGGTCGCGATCTAATATATTGTTTATACGCATTATCACAAACTTGCTCCATATTTTGCTGTAGACGAATTGAAAGCATGATAAATATCTTAATAGATTTTATGTACCTTAAGGAATATCTCAAAAGCACATACAAGGTCTGTGGAATTATTTTGCCAATTTATTAATTCGGCAAGTTCTTCCTCTATCATTGC
This sequence comes from Andrena haemorrhoa, assembly GCA_910592295.1. NCBI lineage: Eukaryota > Metazoa > Arthropoda > Insecta > Hymenoptera > Andrenidae > Andrena > Andrena haemorrhoa. The sequence goes on from OU342943.1 coordinate 12,712,440, forward strand.
TTGCGGCATTTTACCTATCGCACCTTCTGTATTGTCTATAGATCCGGATGGTGGAATTATACGTAAGGAACGGCCGAGGAAAAGATGCAAATCCAAAAGGTAAGCATACTCATCTGGGCATACAATGTTGTAAGCAGTTCCAGTGCGACCCGCTCGTGCGCAACGTCCTGTTACGAAAACGATTAATTATATGTTTTGAAAAATTTCCATGACGTTAAGGGTAATTTAGCTGCTTACCTACTCTATGTACAAAGAGTTTCGATTTTGCAGGAAAATTGAAATTTATCACATTGTCCAAATGCGGAATATCTAGACCCCGAGCAGCGACGTCAGTTACTATCAGAACCTTAACTTTACTAGCTTGGAACTTTGCTGCGTTTATCTTTCGCGCTGATGGATCCAAGTTAGAATAAATATACGTATTAGAAATTCTTGCCTTGTCTAACACCTGTGAATAAATTCCAAGTACTGTACGCAGAAAATATATTTATGCACTGTGCAAAAATGAAGTTACAGCCTTCGTTTGTATACCTGATGAATGTATTCGACGTGATGCTGTGTCGCGGCAAATACCACTGTTTGAGAATCATTCTTGATAACCTGTTTCAATAAACATAACAGTACCGCTAGTTTCTCTTCCGGGCGACAAACGATAAACGACAATGTTAATTCTTCTGGTATTTTGCTATCTACGTCTAAACGCAGTAAAACAGGATCGCTCAACCCAGCCTTTGCGAACTCTACCAAAACTTTAGGTAACGTCGCAGAAAATAACAATGTCTGTCGTGTCTCTGGCAATCTGTTTGTGATTTCATGAATTTGCTCGCCGAACCCCATTTCAAATAGTCTGCAACAGAATTTAGAAGATGTACTTTGTGAAATCGAATGAAAACGGAGTACAATGTTGAAGAGAATATTCTTACCTATCAGCTTCGTCGAATACAACGTATTCGATATTGTTCAATTGTAAATCCATCTCGATGCATATGTGCAAAAGTCTTCCCGGCGTTGCCACCAATACATCAGGATTCCCATGTATCAGATTGAACTGATTTTCCATACTATCACCTCCCAGAATTACAGCCGCTTTTAAGCCCATGAATTTTCCTAATTCCTTTATGAATTTCAATGTTTGCAACGCTAATTCGCGCGTAGGCGACAGAATCAAAGCTCTCGCGCCAGCTTTCGCTTGCCTCACTTTCAATTTCTCAAACAAGGGGATTAAAAAGCAAGCGGTCTTTCCACTACCTGTTCTCGCCATCGCTACCACATCGCGACCTTCTAAAGCTAAAGGAATTGTCTGCAAAAACAGTTTACAATTAACCGTAAATAAAAAGCCATTTGTTTAATTCCATTATAGTGATAGACTTACTTTTCTCTGTATAGGTGTTGGTATTTTGTACCCACGTTTTAATATTCCTTTTAATACATCGTAACTAAGAGCCATGGATTGAAAACCTCCTGACTTCTTGGATACATTCTTCTTGATATTCGTGATTTCGGTTTCTTCGTCATTATCGGTTATTTCTTCGGGGTTAGCAAACCCCACAATATCTGCGTCTACCATCCTAAGGGTCTGTAATCTTTAACTATTTTGCTAACTATACGTATTCAAGAAACACCCTTAAGTACGGATCAGCGAGCACGCAGGTTTGTTTGACAGTTATAATAATTATGAGTCACAGGTATTTTCAGTTCGATTCTTAGATATATGCACGTTTATTCAGCAGTTTCAATTACATTTTTCAACGTTGTAATAATCACTCAGGTTAGAGCACATTTTCTTCTTAACCGCAACCAACCGCAACGTTCAACTATGTTAACTATATACGTTAACTATACATAGTCAGTGCTTTCAACTGACAACAAGTAAAATTAGTGATGTATTATAAAAAATCTATACGGGTATGGTTCAATTTAAATTTATTAAATTATATGTATTCGTGTTTCATATGCTTTTTCTTTTACGCTTTTATTAGGTGTATATATCGAGCGTCATTATTAAGTTTTGAATAATTACATTGTGTAAATTTTCTGTCCTCAATATTGGTGCCACTGAATGCACGTTTGCACGTAGCGAAAGGGGAGGGGATCGGCCATTTTTGTCGAGTCCGTCTTTTCGTGACAATTCAACATGAAGTAAGTGAAGATTTTTAATGGCATAAATATCCGTCGCGTGCGGTGCGATCCTTGGAAGTTTCCTCCGTGTGACCAAATAACTGCGTCGGTATAGTAATTCTAATGAGTATGTTGTCAATCTTTTCAGGATTGGCCTTTGCGCGTACAGTGGATATAAAATATATCCCGGCCATGGTAAAACCATGGTTAAAGTGGATGGAAAAGTATGTACAATTATGATTTACGTATGTTCACCGTCGTAACGTTAAGTCTCTGTTGCCTGAAACATTTCACGATCGAGAGCAGTGCTAACTTTACGTTCAGATTGCATTCATGTGTCAATCTTAACCTTCTACCATGTTGCAGACATTCACCTTCTTGAATTCGAAATGTGAGTCTGCACATTTAATGAAGCGTAATCCCAGAAAAGTCACATGGACCGTACTGTACAGGTGCGTTTCTCTTCACCGCGTTTTAAATTCATTGTAGCAAGAAGCGGATTTATCAGACGTGGTTTGATGTTGTAGACGGAAGCACAAGAAGGGTCAGGAGGAGGAACAAGCGAAGAAGAGGACGAGGCGCACTCAGAAGTTCCAACGAGCTATAGTAGGTGCATCTCTCACAGATATCTTGGCCAAACGTAATATGAAGCCAGAGATTCGTAAGGCACAGAGAGAGCAAGCAATTAAGTAAGTATAGTTTGCTTTAAAGTTTCCACTTTGAATATCCAAGTTCTCTTATGATTCGCATCGTAAGTTGATATTATTGTGGTAGACATATCTTCCTCTGACACGATTTGTATCATGTTGGGTTTTAGAATGTCTTAGAGTAACGGGACTGCTTCACCCAGAATTGTATTATATATTCTCACTGTCTGGCTTTTGCGGGTTCATACACATTCAGTATTAACGTACATCTGGTAATTCGTCTGTTATCAAAGTATCGCGTATTAAAATTTGTTTCAAATGTTGATATCAGGGCTGCGAAAGAACAGAAGAAAGCTGCAAAAGCAACAAAGAAAACTGTTGCTCCCGCTAAGGCAAAATCTGCGCCGAAACACAAAGCTGCGAAAGTGACACAGAAATCAGCGCCTCGTGTTGGAGGCAAACGTTAATTTCTTATACTGGATAAATACAATAAACTTTATACCTAAAAAAACAATTGATCTTTCAATTTTACCTACAGCGTTTTAGGCTCAGTAATTGTACTGTTGGATACAAGGGCCTCAGTGGTAAAAGTCAGTTTTGAGAAAAGTATCTGTAAACATTATGAAGTTAGATACTTTTTATACATAGTGAAGTTGTTGTAAAACTGTCCATAATATTTGAAAATTTGATATACCTATCCCCTTTGTAGTTGCATTATTAGAATCGGAATTATGTAATAAATTAATCAGTGAAATTAATTTTCATTATAGTCCTCTCAGACCCTTCTTGCATAAAATGGAGAAATATAGAAAGAAATGTTTTTTAACATTATTTTTTATTATTTATTTAATATTTGCATAATATTTGAAAAAATATAGTCGGAACGTGTCATGTCAAAACCCGTTTGTAGATTGAAGTAAGTTATATACATGCCTACAATTTCATAAAAATTGCGAAATTCCCGAAATCAGCGATTTTCGACCTTATTCTGCGATCTTAGCAGAAGCGTTTATAGTTAGAAATAATTTTTTCAAAACTACGAACACGTCACTTAAGAAACTAATCCTTCGAGCTTCTAAAAAAAACTCAAGTCGTTTGGATTAATATTAAAAAAGTTTGCGATTTTAAAAGGTGTCCGAATATTTTCGTTTCTCACTGTATAGAAAAGAATGAGGAATCCAATTACGCTTTTTATGCAAAACGGGCTTGAGTATCCCAAGGCCGTTCGTGTATCCAACAGCATAATTTCGCTTATGAATTTCAATGAAAGAAATGTGGTCTTATATTTAGATGTAAGTAACTTTTATTGGAATTTCATTCATTACAAAATAAAAAGTGCGGATTTATCGTGATTCGTGAATGAGCTTGAACATTTTAATGATTCACTTTGTTTTATTCAACTCCTTCTTCAGTAACGATAACTTCGTTAAAGCTTCGTCTCTCCATGCGCGCCTCTCTTGAAGTTTATCCAATGGACACATCTCGTTCAATTCGTTGCTAACCTTCTCCGCCACTTCACCTTCGAATTTGGGAACTGGGCCGAAAGTCATGCTTACGTTGTACATCGAATTTTTGTACGTCTCGCAGTACTTCTTCATTCCTGAAAAAGATAATGGAAACTGTGAAATGGTGCAATTGAAACTTTCCATTCCCGATATGTAGTAAATAACTTTACCTTCCGCGTTCAAGTGCGCTGCCTCGAAAGCACCGAGGAACGCGTACCGCATCCCAAGACCTTCGCTCATCACAGCGTCCACGTCTTTTGCGCTTAATACACCATCAGCTACTAATCTCCACGCTTCGTTTAAGATCGCGTACCTAAATGTACATTAATTCTTTTCAGTAGCTATGCACTCATTCGTTTCATAATTATCTATTGCAAATTAATATTTACGTACTGTATTCGGTTAAGCGCGAAGCCATCAATTTCCCTACTAAGTACTACAGGTTTCTGGCCTATTTCAACCATGATAGCTTTCGTTTGCGCTGGTATCTCGGCGCGTGTCCACGGCGCTGGCACAATTTCGACCAGCGGTACGTAATACGGGGGATTCACCTATGTTCACGCAACATAAGTATTCCATTATTTGGAAGAATGACCTACATCGGGGATTACTTTTCTAATTAAACTCTAACGGGTGTAGATGAAAAGCGCGCTTACCGGGTGCGAGACGATTATTTGACTGCGGTGTTTCAATTTTTCGCTGAACAAAGATGGGCGGAACGTGGACGTTGACGAGGACAAAATTACTTTATCGTCAACAACATTGTCGAGCTCGTTGTAAACTTTAAGTTTCAACGGTAAGTTTTCAGGAACACATTCTTGGATGAGAGTAGCGTTTTTTACGGTCTCGGCCAAATTAGACGATCCTGTTCGTAAGACGTTAATCAATATTTGATCGATAATATTTTGAGAGGATTTGTCAGATTGGTTTTGTAAATTCACAAATATAGGAGCGAACCTTTGATTAATTTAAATTGCTGAGTGGCAGTAAGGGCACCTCGTAAAAGGCCACCACTTTCAAGGCGGTTCAATTGCTGATTAATATCTTCGAGAGCTTTTGCAATTTGCTCCTCTACAATGTCATAAATAACTACGTTGTACCCTACGCCGGCAAAGAGCATAGCCCAGCTACGGCCGATTAAGCCGCTAAAATAATAATTAAATGTGAATTAGTCAACATTACTGGCATTGCCGGTAATACTTTATTTCGTATTATACTCATTTTAAAATACATAGTTTAAACAATTTTTTGAACTTCATATTTTGATTATTTGGTATAATATTTGAGGCAGTCAGAGCAACAACGGACTAACCCACATTTAAAAAAAAAATGTCCTATCTTATACTATAAAGCAGAAAGTGTTTCGTATGTCGTGTGTTTGTCTGTCGCCTAAAAACTTTCGAACGCTAAACTTGGGGGTCACTAAAAGTACCTCGGCTTATTATGCCTGGCTAATCCAGATAAATGTGACTATTTTCACCCCAAAAAAATAAAAAAAAAAATTTTCTTTATAAAATCAGAATCTAAATTTCGGGCGAAGCCGAGTAGTAAAGCTAGTTTTATTTGGTTAGTAGAGCCTATTGGAATATGTTATTACTACTAATTCGATTTCGAAAAAAATATGGGTTCGTTGTTATTCTGAAACTCATTTGAAACCTGATCCCTGTAAGATAGATGTAACTACGAATATATTTATCTTGTAAGTCCTTTCAATGTTATCTTATCAATGTAGAACGAAGTCAGGCTATCATTGACGTAATTTTCAAATTGAACTAGTATCGGTTAAACATGTAATTTTTAAACGAACTATCATTTAAGGATTATCTTGATGGGGAAATTTAGCTTTTAAAAATTTATCTTCCGTAAATGTATTACATAATTGTGTCGTGCAGCCTTCGCTGTAGCGAATTGTTGACACGATCGTTACTGCGTGCGTTATAAAATTCATTTCAATTAGACTGCAGTTTTCTACTATACCGCGCATGGAAAACTTGTTTTGCAAGTGAAGAAAATTCCAGAATAATAAAACTTTCGTACTATCAGATAATACTACGTAAACGATAACTTATAAGCAGAGTCGCCCTTAGAGTTTGCAGAGCCCGGGTCAAAGTCGATATTATTGAAAACATCTAATTGAAAACAAATAACTACGTCGCTACTTCATGCGTCGCTTAGGCTTGCCGAAAATCTATTCTAGAAAAATGGATACCATGGCAATTATACTTAATTCATTTAATTTTTATAAAATGAAGTCCCTAAGCGCGGGGCTCGGGGCAAGGACCCCGTCACCCCGGTGCTAAAGTCGGATCTACTTCTAAGCAATATTAGGTGATTATGTTAATATTATACAGGTCATTGATCACATATTTAGTATTACGATATATATTTTAATTGTTGCCTTCTATGTACGGATATAAAACAATCTCTTATATAGATATATTCACATTGCGCGTTAAATTAAAAGAGATGAAACGTAAAAAATGGATTTATTACTATATTCTTCAATGTATTTTACTTAACTAAGTCTCATTACCTGCCAATTATACCAATCTTTTCGTTCTTGGTCGACATCGTTAAGTGATTGATACACCGTGGAAGACTATACCCGCGATTGGAGTGTGAATGACACGATGTTCGGCGTACGACTCGTGTACTTAATAAGTATATCATGCCATTCTATTGCATATATATAGTGCGTTCGTCAATGTATCCCCCGCTATTCCAAGCTAATCGGAATCATGTAGGGACTTGCAGCCAACTTCACTCCGATCGACGAAGTGGGAGTAGCGATCAAAAGAAGCAGATTTTTTTTAACTATAACAGGACTTTATTCAGACTTTCACAATGCACCATGTGCTTTAGCGTGGTAATCGTACATATGTAATGTATCAGAGGCATTGCTTTGTTCACTCTCCAAGTTTGATTAGAGCTCAATGACCAGAAGAGGTTGGTTGACGGTGCTGAGCTGCCTCTTTTTTCGCTACGTACACTCCGTCGGTCGAAGTTGGTCGAAGTGACGTTGGCTGCGAGTCCCTAAAATCATTTTACATTGTTTTACATCAAGCCACGATGATGAGATTTTACATGCGACTTTTCTGTCATGAGACAATCATCTCAGCGACAACAAAATGTAAATAATGGAAATAAAATAATTATAATAATGGAAATTAAAATCTCATGTGAGACACGATATTTTTGTTTCATCGGGGATTTGTACCACAGCTTTTAGCATCACTACCCACACAGCACAGACGTTTTAAAAACTTCAATTGTACGCCCATTTTAGGTCTGGACGGCTATAGGACGTCTTTTAGGCGTGTTTAGACTTCTGTGTGCTATCTGGGATACTACATAACTATTCGAACTTATAATAATAATTCTGCAAATTATTACAAATTTATATAACATATATAAAATTGATATCAAGCAAAATATAATTTGGAGAGGAACAGTATATAACTTTGGTTGTAGGCTTTTCTAAATGCTTGCCACGCTCATTTCTGTGGGAAACTTATCGGTGAAGCACGATTGAGCACGATTGGCCAACGACGCTTGGTTTTTACGGGGAAAAACCTACCACTCCCATCAAGGTTATATTCTGACGTATTGTCTGATCTGATAAGTTACTATTCATGTTTGGCGTGCAACCGCGAGCATCTTTAGGATCTAATCTGAAATGCTAGTACTCCGCGCTTAATTTTCTTCTTACAGTTGTTTCGTTTTCGATGTTTATTAGTAATACGCATCACATGCTTTGCAATTGAAATAGTGACCATTTGCTTAACTGTGTGCACGCACAATGCCCGAAGTCTACGAGAATTACATGGTGTTACAGGATATGTCTGAGAACCAGGATTATTTTCTCTACGGACATGGTAATTGCCAATCGCAGTTTTTAGATGTATAAAGAAATAATTCTAACATATTTGTTACGCGTTACGGTGTTATTAACATATCTTTAAGAAATGCGTTTTAATCATATTAGCATTTTAGATTGTCAGACCAATTGTAATTTAGGACTGTCAGATACGTTCTGTCACGTTCTGTTGTACACGTTCGTCAAATGAAACGGAGTGAAAAGATGTTTCCTGATAATAATGATACTAGTAAGGATAACATTGCAGAGCTTATAGTATTATCGATGGTATAATGATTTTTAACAATTTTAAAATATTTAAAGCGGTTATGTATCGGTCATATCTTTTAACGACATATTTATATAAATAAATAAATAAAATTTTCTTCTTCTTTCAATGTAGACACTCATGTACATTATTGTTTTGTTCCTCAGAACTACAGGCGAACAACAGTCAAGGCATATGTAGCCCGTTTAGTGGATCGCAAGGGACAGCGAGCGCTGCTTCACCCATGTCGACTTCTGTGTCACCGCTACATGTCACTGATTATATGCCACTGAAAAAGTGCACAGGTACATACGAGGCAATGAGAGCGACAACGGACCAACCCACATTAAAAAAAATTTTTTTTCCTATTTTATATGATTAGTAAAGCCTATTGGAATTGTTACATTATTGCTAGTAACTCAATTTCGGAAAAAATGTGCGTTAGTCCGTTATTGCTCTCCCTGCCTCGTATTATCGTCATTGTGTTATTGAGTCGAACGATTATATGCGCAATGTACGATGTCATACAACGTCTCCCACTTTTTCATTTTTAAGTAATCGGGGAGTCATATTTAACAATCGTGGAGCAGCCAATGGAGAAGTTCAGATTTCGGTACAAGTCGGAGATGATAGGAACACACGGAAGTTTGGGCGGAGCAAATATAGGTGGCGGCAAAAAACGAGCGCCAACTGTTCGGGTGTGTTTGCATATCTTTCTTTTACAACATGCGTATCCTAATACGTCGCGAAAAGCTTTCCAACTATTTACGTCAATTTTTCTCCGCTAGTTACACAATTATATGGAGAATGCAGTGATACGATGTACGTTGGTCACATCTGACGAAGGCCAGAGAATACCCCACGCTCATAGATTAGTGCGCAGAGAAGGCTCCACTGATCATGACGATCCACACCACGTCAAGGTTTCTCCTGAAACTGGATTTCTCGCGACGTATGTTACTTCGTATAAACCATCGATAACATGTATTTTATTAATGTATTATATGTTATGTAGTATTTGCTTATAATATATGCAGATTCCATGGAATGGGAATTATTCATACAGCAAAAAAGCATGTCCGAGAGGAGCTTATAAAGAAGATGCAGATGGAAGCTTTGGAAAAACGTAAGAGGAAAAATATAAATGCGTCTCTCAGCACTCGGGAAGAAGCGCAGGTATGGTGTTCGATTATATCATTTTCGTAGATTTCATATTGCAGTAGCATAATTGTTCGTGTCTCTTATATTAGCTTTGTAGTGTGTTTCATATATAAAAGTTTGAAAAAAAATAGGTTTAATTGAATACGAGCGTTTAGTTTAATGGAAACTTGATTTTAAAGATCAAAGCTGATGCTGACTACTACCAAAAATGTGTGAACTTGAACAGCGTTGCGCTATGTTTTCAAGCGTTTATTCTGGATAAACACGATATTATGATACCAATAACAGATCCTGTTTACTCTCATCCCATCAATAATCTTAGTAAGCATGAAGTTACGATATATATGTAGAAATATTTTATATTAAATAAATATTTAAAATGATGTTCGTAATTCACTAGAAAGCGCATTGACCGGAGAACTGAAGATATGCAGGATTGACAAATACACTAGCAGTGTTGACGGAGGAGAAGAGGTGTTCATATTTGTCGAGAAAGTAGGGAAAAGTAAGTGTATCGAGTTTACTTGAAATAAAAATGTATCAATGGTGCATCAGGATTAGAAGAGTAGTAGCCATTGTATTTATTACAGAAAATATTAGGATAAAGTTTTTTGAGCTAAACGATGACGACTGTGAAGTTTGGTGTGCGTATGGACGTTTTTCAGAATTGGACGTGCATCGTCAATATGCCATTGCATTTCGGTATTTCAACATTTTATATAACTGTATCATAATTTATTCTGCTCTCTTTATAATTCTTTGCATCTCATCTCTATTATCATTTTCATAGAACTCCGCCATATAAAGACCGCAATATTACTTCGCCAAAAGAAGTTTTTATACAATTGGAACGACCGTCTGATGGAGATTGTTCGGAATCAATAAAGTTTACTTACAAACCCAGCGATAGAGAGCTAGGTACGTTAGATAAGTAAGCCACTTACGATAATTATAAGAAACTTAAAAGAATGTTATAAGTAAAATTATTCACAGGCAAGAAGCGTCCAAGAATGTCATATTCTGGGAGTTCGGAATTATCGCATATAAAAGCTGCAAATAGTAACATTGGATCCGAGATTCCAGCAGAAAACATGAGTAGCGACAGCCTAGAAATTTCTAAAGAATTAAAAAGATTATTGTCCGAGGGCTGCACACTGCCAATGAGCAAAAATTTCCTTGACATTATAGAACTTGACAGTGAGTACGAGACCCTTGCTTCCACAAATGGGAATTATTTTACAGTACTTTTGAATTGTATATTTTTGCAGAATATCTGAACTATGTAGACAATAACGATGATATGCTTGTCTTTGATGGTCCATCGAGTAAACAAGTATGTATTACTTCTAATTAAAGTATGCTACTTCGATATCTGGTTTAACATAATGTATTATAAAACAATGACTAACACAAGTTGTTTTTATTACTAGCACCAGGATGATACGATGTTTCCGAGAAATGTACTCACCGAGGCTATGAAATGCATGAAAACGGATTCAAAGAATATAGCCGAACACGTGCAAAAGCTACTTAGAGATCGTTCCACGTACGGGGATTCACCATTGCACGCAGCTCTTCGTTATGGTCAACGTACTATAGTCAAACATATTCTAATGTTGATGAGCACCGATAAGGATTGCAGGATGCTGGTCAACGGACAGAACAGTTCTGGAAAAGTAAATATTTTCGAAATGAAATTGAAATTGAAATTTCGATAAAACAGGAATTAAACGAAGATATATGGCACTGTAGTACGATTCTTTTAACGGGTGTGATATTTTGTTCATTAGACGCCATTGCATTACGCTGTTTTACAAAATCAACCAGAAATTACAAAAGTATTACTAATGCTTGGAGCTGAGCCAAATCGCACGGATGAACATGGATTTTCTCCGTTACACGCTGCTGTAAGGAGTAAGTGAATTTATGAGAGAATATATAGAAGTTGAGCCGATTTTGTAACGAATGCGTATATGTTTCAGTCCCTGAAGCTGGCGCCTGTGTCGATGCTTTATTATCGGAGAAAATAATGGACATTGAAGCCCACAACGACGCTGGGTGGACAGCTTTACATCTCGCTGCAGAAGCAGGATCGTACGATGCAGTGCGTTCACTTGTTCGAACAGGGGCGAATGTAAATAATACTGATATGTCGTATGGTCGAACAGTGTTGCACATAGCTGTAGAAGGCGGGCACAAAGACATCGTAGAATTTTTACTTAAAGAGGTATATTATTGTTTCTTTACATCAACGTAATCGTTTACTCTTGTCAATCGTCCTTACTCGCATCAAACGCATTTTATCGCTACAGACAAACATAGACGTAAATAAAAGAAACTTCAGTGGAAATACAGCTTTGCATACTGCAGTTGTACATTCCGGAGCAAGAGCAAAAGAACTGTGCGCATTATTAATACAGCATGGTGCAGATCCACACATTCAGAATCATAATCGAGAGCCGGAAACTGTATGTACTTTACATTTAAAATGTTTGCCCAGAATGTATTATCAATGTAAATTTCCGAGTGTTTTCAATGTAAATACTTTTCTCTACATACTTCTTAACAAAAGGTGGACAAAAGAAGAGGATCACACGTTGATGTAAAAGTCGAAGTCGATTCCGATCATGAAAGCACAGAGGGAACTACCGGACAGTCATCGTTCGATTTGGCCATGAATAAACCAGATGTAAATTATGTTATGTTATACGTATATATACACATATCTATTAATAAGTTCTAGCAGGCTCAAAAACTGTTAATTATTCTTCAAGCTAAGGAAATGTTTCTGTTTTGTAAAGATTTTACAGCTTCTGAATCAAACCGAGAGCGGCAAGGATGAGCTGGATTTCGTATCCACTAAAATCGAAGTGGATGACGAGGATGATGAAACAAATTGGTTGAACAACGAAAGGAAAGAAAGATTGTCTAATCTTCTAGACGAAACACAAGGATGGAAGAAACTCGCGAAACGCGTTAACTTCGAATACCTTTTACAATCGCTGCATCACAACACATCGAGTCCGTCCCTTCTGCTTTTAAACTACATTGATGTATGCTTTACATTCATCTGTAACGATATAGCTCGTATTGAAGCTTCTTATAATAGTAGAAGTGCTGTTCGAGGCTTCCCTATGTAAGGCATGTCCATTTGGACTATTGCTGCGCTGTTATGCCAACGTTGCAGCTGGCTTCTACATGATAATATTCCAATTGAACGCAACTTTCACTCGGAAGCCTCGAGCAGCGGCAATGCGGCCATTAAAGGCTTAACAATCTCAATAAATGTATTAAAAAATGGATTGTAGGTACAGGCATCTTTATCTGTCAAGGATATGGAAACGATATTAAGGGACATTGGAGAGAACCATGCAGCTGATTATGTCAACGAAATTGCATCTACATACTCGCAAAATGCGTCTGCTTATTTTTAAATATGTACGTTGTGTACGTTACAGGCGTAACACAGTACAATATTCTGTAATATACATATATATAAATCTTTTATTTATCTTGTATTCGTTAAGCCCTTACATCCATTAAGTTCCATTAATATATAATAAAGAGAACATCCCCGTAAATTTAGATACGAGGTTATGATAATTCGTATAAAAAAATGTTTAGGAAGAAAGAACTCAAACTTATTTTTTCCCCTAACTAGAGCAATTTAATGTTCTAATAGGCTTCAATTTAAGGCTTGCTGCGCTATAGTATGCTACAGTTTATTCGAGTAAATATCCTTATCATTACAACCTATCAACCACCTAGGTTGCCTCTTGTATAGTTAGAACCAGTCTTAACTTTTCAGATATCAAGAATCTCCTAATACCCTAAGTATTGCATCACTGTATGCCCTTTAAACATATCCTGGGTGATACCACGCATTCATATTTGCAATATGTAGCGTTCATTTCTTTTATATATATATATATAGAGTGTTAGCAGGTGTCGAGGGAATTCTGAATCATTCTGAATACTTATTAAGACAGCTGTTTCGTCCAGCAACTACTTTATACCACTTAAATACATATCGCTGACGCGTCTCATTTTTTTTTAACGTTATATATTGGTTATAATATGTGATTTACTGTTTCTTGACCTTTTGTATTAATAGCAGTCGAGATACAATTATTCTCCTATCGAGCATTATTGTTAATCGTTGAAATGAGTCATATATTTACGGGAGGCGAGCCGTTTACAATTTCGTGAGGGGAGCTATTGTGTCAACTTACAATAAGTATTACAGATAAAGTATTAGATCTTGAAAGCTGTAATCAATTTAAAGTAGAAAATGGATAAGCTAAGGAGAGCTCTAAGCGGCAACGACCAGTGCGACGAAGAAAGCGGTATTATTGGTCAGGTAATTAATATTCTTTAAATTTGAATATTAGCCCGTAATGTTAATTTTGTCGTATACGTGTTATTTTATCTTGTATAAAATTCTTATGTTGAATGCTTACATGTGACAATGGAAGGCAGATGAGGATTTTACGGTAATGATATAAATTTAGTAATCTCTGGCTTCCATTAATTACAATAATTAGAGATTATAATGTTGCCTATTACAATTAAAAATGCATCGAATAACATCGTATTTTCAGGTTATGGACCAAAATACGTTGAGTTGGTCCACTCGGATAAAAGGTTTCGCTATTTGCTTCATCGTCGGCATCCTGTGCTCCTTCCTTGGATCGTTCGCGCTGTTTCTACACAGAGGACTTACAGTATTCGCTGTATTCTACACATTAGGGAATGGCATCTCGATAACAAGGTAAACTAGCATACTTAAATTCAAACTCTCTATCCGACGTACTTGTAGGAATATCTTTTCTTCCGAACCGACTCATAAATCATTTACTATTGTATTCTACTCATTGGAAAATAAATTTCTCATAGCGCAATCGAATGGATTATTAAATTTGTCAAAAGATTGTACTAACAGCTGTTTCATAAACGTTATTTGAATCATAGATTTCTGTGTAATTATTTTCCCAAAAGTCCTTCCAGCTTTGTTTGTACAATTATCGCGCGATGTGACTCTGCGTAAACGAATTCTATACAAAGTTCATGATTCTTTTAAAGACAAAACATTTACTTTACTTATAGCACGTGCTTTTTAATGGGTCCATGCAATCAATTAAAGAAGATGTTTGCGCCGACAAGAATAATCGCAACCGTTTTAGTATTCGGCACAATTGCGCTCACGTTGTTCGCAGCTTTGCATGTAAGTATGGAGAAGTATATCCAATGCACAATGTGTACGCCGTAGTAACCCAGCACTCCTCGATTAATGTATATATTTTTAGCTGAAAAATCCTGGATTGGCCCTTATATTTATAATAATCCAGTCGTTGGCGATGACGTGGTATTCTTTGTCCTACATACCCTACGCACGCGACGCTGTTAAGAAAACCGTGGAGTCGTGTATCACATGAGAGCCAGCGAGATGCGCATCAAAATACTTTACTTAATAATAAGTTCAGATTTCGCAGAGATTCTGCGTCGCACAAATAACGAACTGAGCTACAAAACTAACTTAAGGATGCGACGTATTACGCTAACAAACTGGATACGAATGAGCTGTACATTTACTTCGGCGGAATAATAGCTGTTTAAGACACATATCTGTACCTCGTTGACAATACGATAAAAATGCTTCATCGAATGTAAATTTAATATTATAATATTTTAATAATAGTACCGTAACAGAACGAAGCTATTTACTTTATATAAAATTTGTAATATTCTAGTAATATTAATTCATTTGTAACGTTTGTTATATAATCATTGTACAGTATCAATACTTTTGTATATTAAAAGATATTTAAATTGATTCCCTTTAACACAAATCCCCATCCACCGATTGGGTTTACAAATAGATGATTTTACGTTAGTTATACGTAAGTACGTAACTGATGTTACAGCTTTAATAAATTTTCGGCTCTTCGAGGTGCGTTATAATCATTTATAAATAACTTCGTATTAATAGATTTTCCGTAGACTTTCTTATTGATGCAAGTATATACTTATTACGCGAGTCTCTTACTCTCTATCGCGTAATTACAAAAAAATGTTTCGCACGAACGATCGTAACGGTTTCTCCATCGATTACGTTCAATAATACTCTGAGCGATAAATATTAATAGAAATTTCGTATTCTGAAATGTCAACGCGCGTTCCGATTAATATTCTTAATTCTATTTTGAATTACGTTATGATAATGAACGATCAGTATATTTTTGATTTAAAAATTAAACGTTGAATATCGAGTCGCCAATCAGGCGTCGCTATACTTCCAGCCACCAATCGCGATTCAATGCGCTATGTCGTCAGACGTAGATGGAGGTTCTAATTGGTCGGAGGTAAACAATAATTTCTTTTTCGTCCTCCGATCAACAGCAACAGGTTCCAAGTATAAAGAAACTTCTCGGCCAGCCATTGTACATTTGTACATTTGACGCGCGGGTCGCGATCAGCTACCGATCAGTGCGATAACTTAATGGTCTGTTCGGCACATTCGTCTAATATTTATTGACACATACACAGTGAGTGAGATCTTTCAATTCCGATATTCATCGCGATCGACATCCTACTTAGACGTAGTTTATGCACCGCGAAAGAAGGGTTGAGGAGAAGCTGCGAATAACCGTTAGAAGACGCAGAGTTCGAAGTAGCGTATTATTTGAACGTGATTTTGAACGCGATGTATATTTATGTCGCTTAGCTATAAGTATGGTTGTTCATCGTGCGAAGTAGTAAGACGGTTACATTTTTACTAATCTTCTTGCTGTGTATAATAAGCTGATTAGTCGCTAATCACAATTCACGGTGCGTTTCCTTGTAATTGTCTGTATCGTTAAATAATTCATAGGACAAAAGCAACACTTCCCCTTCTTCCCTTCTCACAACATTTGTACAATCATGTTGATATCCTGCGCGTTATTACATCAATTTTGTAAAATTGTCGTTATCTCTACTTTTTTTTTTACAGAGGAAGATATATACTTGATTTGGTTATTCCATCGAAAAGATGCCTGCACCGGAAGCTGAGAGTCACAGCCGCAAGGCTAATTTCAAATTCAATTACAAGCATGAAGTAAGGATTAATATCTACCATTCATTTTAATGCGGTTGTTGTCGATGAACGTACCCTTATTTTCTGCAATTGTTATGTAACATCTAATTTGCTATTATAGGAGGCGCGTAGAAGAAGAAGCGAAGTGTCCGTTGAATTGCGCAAAGCTAGGAAAGATGATCAATTATTGAAGCGTCGTAATCTCAGTATAGGGAAGGAGCCGCAAAGCCCTGTAGGTGAAAGCAACCTTTCGCCCATTTCTACATCCGTCGAAGAAATTGTGAGCGGCATGAAATGTCCGGACGAAACGATTCAACTTCAAGCGACTCAGGCTTGCAGGAAAATGTTAAGTCAAGAGAAGAGTCCACCGATAGATATTATGATACAGCGTGGGATCGTCCCACGTTGCGTGGAATTTTTGGATTGTCATCACAAGTACGCAGACACTAGTAAATTCAATCGACTTTTACATAAGTGCAGGTGTTTATAATTTCCTTCGAACACTCGCAGCCCTGCGCTGCAGTTCGAAGCAGCATGGGCATTGACCAACGTAGCTTCCGGTACATCGGAACAGACTCATGTTGTCGTGAAGCACGGAGCTATACCTAAATTGGTTGCGCTGCTGAAGTCTGCGTTGCCTAACGTCGCCGAGCAAGCAGTGTGGACGCTTGGAAACATTGCTGGGGATGGACCGATGACTCGCGATCTCGTTCTTGGACACAATGCGATGCCTCTTCTGTTAGAATTAATCAAACCTGATACTCCTGTACGTACGATGCACAAATGCCTCGATATAGTAGGCACGTAATTGTTACTTAAACTTTTCGTTCGCCTAGGTAACGTTTACGCGCAATATCGTCTGGACATTATCGAATCTGTGCCGCAACAAAAATCCTCCACCTCCGTTCGATGTTGTAAAAATTGCTCTTCCAGTGCTGAACCGTTTACTTAGTAACACTGATAAAGAGATACTTGGTGAGTTGATCGTACATGTTACGGTATTAAGTTGTAGCGCAGTTAAAGGCGAAACTATTTTTAAACTGATGTGGAATTATCTAAAGCGACAATTTGTCATTACAGCTGATGCTTGCTGGGCTCTTTCGTATCTCACGGATGGCCCTAATGATAAAATACAAGCGGTTGTTGAATGTGGAGTTATTCCGAAGCTTGTGGATTTACTTGCCTCGACTGAAGTCACTGTGCTGATACCAGCGCTTCGTGCAGTTGGAAATATAGCTACAGGCAATGATATGCAAACCGATGCGATAATATCGGCAGGTGGTTTACCGCAGTTTGGATTATTATTGCAGCATCATCGCATTAATATCGTCAAAGAGGCGGCATGGACTATTAGTAATATCACTGCTGGTAACATGAACCAAATTCAACACGTTATAAACGCAGGACTGCTGCCACCTTTAATACATGTTTTGCAGTCTGTAAGTAAATTACACTTGTCGTTGAATGTGATTATTTAGGGAAATGGTTGTATAATCCTGTATTTCGTTACGCAGGGAGATTTTAAATCTCAGAAAGAAGCAGCGTGGGCTGTGACTAATTTAACTACAGGTGGATCTGTACAGCAGTTAGCTCAACTGGTACAGCTGGGAGTGTTGGCACCATTCTGCAGCTTGTTAGACGCCAAGGATTGGAAAACTGTGGTTGTAGTTCTGGATGGGTTAACTAATATTTTGAACGCAGCGGAGAAGATGGGAGAAGCTGAACGTGTTGCTATTATGATAGAAGAAATCGGTGGGTTAGACAAACTAGAGGGTCTTCAACATCACGAAACAGAACAAGTGTATCAGAAAGCGATGGCGATGATCGATACTTTCTTCTCAGAGGGGGTAAGTAAACCTGTGCCTACTCGGTGCTTGATATTTGATTAACGATCAAATTCATGCATTACACGTGAAACTGTTGTTTATAGGAGGCTGAGGAATCAACGTTGACACCGGTGGCAAATGATGGTCAATTGGAATTCAAACCAGCTGACACAGCTCAAAAAGGTTTCAATTTTTAAAATTCCTTCATCGTTTGTCCATTCAATAAAGTAGAGTGTGTTTCAGTTCATTCTGTAAATAGATTTGCACTCTTTCGTCATTAGAGACAAACATTCAAGGTAAATTCTTTGTCTTTCTCATAATTCGTTAGAAACATATCGTGTGTTCCAATAGCAAGTTGCAGCTGATGGTCCTTTTCATGGGGAACTGAAAAATTGTCATTTGTTCACTGTTCGTCCTCTTCGCGTTTGGTGTATTAGTTTAAAGGGAACTTTTCTCCTATAGAAATCAAGTGCTTCGTAATTTTTGTAAGAGTCATTATTAAAATTGGCTCGACCGTTTTACGATTTTGTTCGAATCGATATTTACAAAATAAGTTTCTTTTCAAATTTAATCGCAACCTACGATCTTATTTACCGATGTTCCAGTTTCTTTTTTATTTTATAAGTAAATGTCACTACTTGTTACATCATGTGTTTGAAAATAAAACGTAATAAGCTGCATTACTCATCACATTTTGTACGTATTTTTTTAATGAAATTTTGATACAAAAGCTGACACGTGTTTATAATACTCAAATTCTTTCTAAATAATCTTGCACTTGTACATCACATTAAAAATCATAAAAATGTTGAGTAAGGTGTAGATCTAAAATTACCACTATGCAGACTTGAAATCGTTGTTACAATTTTAAACACTTAACTTTAAGCTAACGTAAGATTAATTTAAAGTAAGTTAGAGAACATAATTTCTTATGAATAAACATACACGACGTGTACTTAGCCGTATCGGGCTGCAAAGGACTAGATGAAATTGTAACATGGATTATTTTACCTATTATCTAATTACACGAGTATTTCACGTAGAGCATACAATACATTTAATCAAAATATGTTTCCAAATTGGCAAGTTATTTACGTATATTGTGTGGTCATAAAAATTTCGTTAGCGCAATTATTAAGTACTATCGTGGAAATGTTAGACGTTGCAAAATATCTTTTCAATACATCGCTGTTAATTAAATTATTATTCCTAGCTAAACAAAACAGTTTGAAACGCTGTTTCTTGTAAAGTTAATAATGTCTGTATTGCATTCAGTGAATACTTACAACGAAGTTTTAAATTTCACTATCGACTAAGAATAAAATCGCTTTGATCGTTCACTAAGAAGTGATAAACGAACGCAGCTTTTTTTCTGTCAATTGTTGCTTGAATAGTACGACTTCTCTGATGCCGGTCATCTCTGCTTCTTGGCGGATCTCTCAAGAAAATTGATCCAAACAGTGTCGCTGCAAAATTAACGACGAAGTAAAAATTTAATGATCTATAGAAAGAATGCTTATAACGAATAAAATCTTACCTAGAGTTTTCACATCCAATTCATTATCTTGAATGTGATTCAATAACTCTTGCAAAAAGTAGCATATGTAAAGAAAAACTGTTCTTCTGATCTCTGGCAGCTGCATCACAATCTATCGCATAATTGGAGCAATGTAAATTACTATGCACATAGTGATTTCCCCCTACAGGTGGAAATAAACATTTAGCGATTTATATACCTGCTTGCACTGTAAATAATTCGTTGCCGCAGATAAGCACACACTATGCAGATTGTATGGAATTAATGGTTCTGCCGTAGACTCTAAAAGTAACAGCAACGCCTCTGCAACAGAATGTACGCTGCCAGCTGTGTAAAAGTTAAGGACTGAGGATTACGTGTAAGATTCTCGAGTTCTATATTGAGGGAAGGATACGCATTGGATCTTGACTTCCGTTGTCTAACCAATCTCTTATAGCTATAATTTCACTGTGAAGTCCTGGTGTTTCAAACAGCCCTACAGTTTTTATGCCATGTCGATACAATCTATCAACTAACAACCATACCTCTTTGGGTACAGCGTATGGCTCTTGGGAAAGATTTTTATTATTCTCCTAAAATATGAAAGAATCAAATGGTATTAACTTTCTTTTAGCTTTCCCTGTTTATGGTTTATCCAGCATGCTTACAAGCTCCATTAATCTGCCAATGGGGATTTCTCTGATCGGCACTCGAATGTGAACTAATGCTTCCATTGAAGATCCGAAACAACTTCTTTCATAAGTACCTGAAACAATTCATGTATGCTATCTGTTTCTTCTTACTTGAACGCAGAATTCACTTGGAATATTACTACCTGTAACAGTTATGAATATATCCTTCCCTCCTTCAAGATGTAAAATCAAAATATCGTATAATTTATCTTCTCCGGAGTTTAGTTTGCAAGCCGATTTTTTATCTACGTATATTTCGAACCTGGCATCACACTTCTCTCCTAAAGTACGACAAATATTCAGTTACAAGATAGATTATTCGCCTTAAGGGGAAGAACAAATTAATCGAATTCTACCTGGTTTTATGAAGCCCTTAAAGGGTTCTATGTCCAACCAATCTTTACAGTAATTATTATCCCCTAATTTTTTTATGAATTCAAATTGAACTGGTACCTACGAACAGTATTACTATTATCTGTATAGGATAAGCATCAATTCTTTGAGAAATTTACCTGGCCAGTGTTAGCAATGATAAGTTCTTTACTGCTAGGTTCGAGAAACTTTAAAGTATCGAATATGATGTCTGTAGTGTCAACCATTACTTGGGGCAGAAATTCATTTTCTAATTTATCAAGCTTTTTCATAACTTCTTCGTGAGTTTTGCGATACTTAGCCACGTCTATAATCCTTATCTGCAAGTAATTTAATAAATTATGAAACCCAATGACATCCCTTAAGTTTAAACTAATCGTATCGAAGTGTTTGCGCGCACCTGGGAATCAAAAATAGAGCTGACTGGTTTGTGGTCAGAGATCTTCAATTCAGAATGACTTCTGTAATCAATTGGCGTAATTGCCTCTCCTTTCCACAGTATACGATCACACCACGCTGGTGCTCTACCTTTTTCACTGTACAATGTATACGTTTATATATAATAAAAGGCATATAAATATAAATGCAGGGTGATTCATTAGTGCATGTCAATACTTCGGGGAATAAATCTACATATCTTAATATATAAAGCAGAAAGTGCATGTTTGTGCGTTAGTCTGTCGCCTAAAAACTTTCGAACGGTACACCCTTGGATCGCGAAATATGCCTCAGCTCATAATGCCTGGCTAATCCAGATGAATGTGACTATTTTCACAAAAATATAATACTAAAAAAGTTGTTTTTAGAAAATCTGAATATAAATTCCGGACGAAGCCAAGTAGTAAAGCTAGTATACTAATATAAGTAAAAACGTCATAAGAACATATGCCCTATATACCTTAGTTGTCGAGTTATGGATGATTAACGAAAATGTTCGCAGTGCCCGCCTCGTGCCTCAACACACGCTACTGCACGTCTTTGTGCGTTTTGACCTTATCTAATGTTTACAAACAATATCCATCGATACGAAGTAGAGAAAACTCCGGGCAGTCGTTGCCTTATTCTCTCGGGTTCAGTATTGTTCTAAAATCGTCGACTGCGGAACTCGATGTGTAGCGTGTGTTGAGGCTTCGACCATTTTCTTTCATCATCCGTAACTCGAAAACTAAGGTATATAGGACATATGACGTTTTTACTTGTATATGTGTGTAGATTTAGCCCCTCAAGTATTGACATGCATTTATGAATCACCCTGTATACAGTGTTACTTGCTAAATCAACCTTGAATCCCAATTATCAGTGCCTGGATCGAACTTATACGTTGGTTTAAATGTAATCTCTGCTTCATGGAATCCTTGTAAAACGCGGCCTAATTGTCGTTGCTGGCCAAGTTGATCTAAAGCTAACAAAGGGGCATAGTTTTCTGCTTCTATATGCTGTTTAGCAACTACAACGTCCATCTCTGTTATTCGATAATTTAGATCCCCCAACCAGTAGATCTGACTGTATTTAAAATTTTGTTCTTTAAGTACCCTTTTACTAGATATACTTAAAAAAGAAAATAAAAACTAATGTTATACTTACTCGTGATCTTTAAAGCTTTTAGGTGGCACATATTTTGAGAAAGATAATCGCGCGCATATATCCGTGTAATCCTGATTTCGTCTCTCATATTCTTCACAGTGTGCCGCTAAATGGGCGTTAACAAAGCAAATAGATGTATTGTGAATAGAACAACTTACTGCTACTCCACCTTTGTTGCCCTATCGAGATCGAAAAATAAGGTCTAATAAATTGCATGTATTCCCTTTAATTTTCAAGTTTCATTAACAAATCCCGAGATATTACCATTTTGCCCATAATACCAGTGCCTACTGTATCAACCGATACATTTTTTATATATGGTATGTGATTCTGTAAAGCATATATGAGCAACATCATACCCACTAGTCTAACAATGGCCACTTGCTCGTACACACCATCTGGGTGAAGAGACTTTGCTACAACTTGTCTGTAAAAGTACCAGAATAATATATCAATGTACTATACCACTCGATACAATCCAATAATGGGTAAAAGTCACGAATATTCTACTGTTACTTTTGTACCTCCATTCTTCTTCTCTCGGAGTGTCATTAAAAAGGAATGCTTCTTTAGTTAAATCTAACTCTTGAAATCCAATCGCGTATACGTCTGGCGGTGTTTTGTCGCAGCTTAACCACTGGTACAACTTAATATCATTCGGTGGTTGACCGTTTACGTTCCACGTACCGATGAATATACTACAACGATTTGGTTTTCCGAACATAAGCAAGTGTCGGGTCATGTTTAATACATAAATAAAAGCAGACAAACCGAAATGTTTTGCTGTACGTATAGTCATCTTCTTTGCATGCCATCTGATACCGTACTGCTGACTCTCTGGTAACTACCGCGCTACGTCTCGTCGCAACTAGAACTGGACTTTCCAGATCCACGAGCTGTAAAAATATTTTTAAATCGGATACTTGTATTATCGTTAATTTTAAAATGAACATAACTTATTTTAATACCAAAGGATGTACTAACAGAATCAGTGATATCTTGTGCATCCTCGTTGGTAGTATTCAAGTTACGCGTACTCCCAGTTAGTTTCTGAATCCATAAAAACTCCGACACTGGACTTTTCGTTTTCTGATACACTGAAATTATCGAACAATATGGCCCTTAGCATTTAATGTAAGATGTAATAGCAACAAGGTTCATATTCACCTTCTATAGCTCTGAATATTTCAGATACCAAGGAACTAGTTCCTACGCCAGGCCTCAATTCAAATACTAACTGTAATTTTCTTGACGTGATGTTAAGATACACGTCCAAAGGGTCTTTCTGCCTCTCCCCAGTATCTTTAACAAGTCAACATTTATTAAATGGCGAATAGAATACAGCAATATCAATAGCGCGTAAATAATATAGAAAAGTTACATACTTATATTACATTTAAAATCTTGATCGATGGGTAACAATCTTTCTATGGTAAGATCACTATAAACTTGAGGAGGAGTCCTAGATGTGATTAACACAACTAACGCATGTGTCGTTCCTTTGTTGAGGAGTGCTATAATTCGTGCATCTTTACTCAAACCCTGTATCAGCGATGCTTCCATCGCCTTTAGATATCATTAAGGATGTCTTATAAAAGAATCGTCTCGTATATTCCCGGAAGACACATATTACGTTACCGTCGAGCGACGAATGGAAGGTAAATGTTTCGCTAGATCGTAGGATGATGACAAAACTGAGTACAACGAATCTCGTTTAACTTGAGCAGGAAAGTTCTTCTCTGAACATTAGCAAGAGCAACGGAGGAGAGATTAACGAAGAAAGCACTGAGAAAGTTCTTAATGAATTTAAACCCTGCTATAAATAATGGACAAAAGAAACGATTATGTTACCATAACTTTTAACAAAAGGATACAATTAACACAGCTTCTCCCGAGACAAATTTCGATTGGATAATCATTGATTGTTCTGGAGATGACATGTTTACTAGTGAAAGATTGTATATTCCTCGGAATATTTAATATAAAGCTCTTGTATGGCATGTGATAGCTATATGAATGAATTATAAAATATTAATACATCGTGCTACGCTATAAAATGGATTATATAATATTATTTTACGGAATGCTGTTATTCTAATAATTCTTACTGATATTTGTCTGTTATTAATATCGACAGTAAGACAAACAATAAAGATAATATACTTGTCAGTTTATATAGTATGATAAAACAGGAAAATAACTATAACGCCAATTGCATTGGACCTTTCCTGAACTGAGATACAGTTATTATTATTGAAACTGATAAGTTTCCGTCAAAAAATGCTTTTTTCTTCACATGTACACAATCTACTATTCCGTACCTCACTTTATTTGTACTACACATTAACTATCGTTGCATTTTTCCGCACAGATTACTTCGTCCTATTAGGATAAGTTGCCAATGCTAACATTGAGGCATTTAGACCAAGCAGTTTAATTTATTACTGATCAAATATAAATGACAGATTATCGAAACTGACGTTAGACATGATTAAATTTGTTTCATCGGTGTGCGATGGGTGTGTATCAGTGTGTATTAAAGGTTGGGTAGATTACTCCTGAGAGTGTACTCTTTAAAGTGTATTTGTGTATCTGTTGGCATGTGTAAGTGAAGCCCCGCAGTTAGTGTACTTTCTATGAAAATGACTCAACGCCAGGCGGGGTTTTCAACGGAATTTCATACATCGCTGTAGCTCCATTGCAAACTTGGTTTAAGCATTTTACATAAGGAAGTGAAGTGTAAAATCTATTACGATATCTCTGTCATGCGTGGACCGATTGCATTGAATTTGGTCTTATTCGAAAGCTCACATGCGGTTTACATAAGAAAAATGCCATTAAATTTAGAATATATCGCAGGCGTGATGAGATATTAGTGAAATAAATAAAAAGTGAGGTTGGAATGCCTCTGCGACGAGTAAAGGTACACGGTAGCGACATCGACACATATACCGGGTGTCTTTCATGTACTTGGCGTTGAGACGCTACCGCGTCTCTAGATTTTCTCCTCCTGTTTTCCTTTTAAATAATGATAATTTAAAAAAGTAATAATGATTTTCCTAGTTTCAGTTCATATCTTTCATCGCTAGGTCCATAAACTCAATAAATTTTTAAAACGC
The DNA here is from genome assembly GCA_910592295.1 of Andrena haemorrhoa. NCBI lineage: Eukaryota > Metazoa > Arthropoda > Insecta > Hymenoptera > Andrenidae > Andrena > Andrena haemorrhoa. Next base: position 12,738,179 of record OU342943.1, read on the forward strand.
TTATCAAGCAATAAATAATATATAGTTGCCGAACACCATTTGTATAAAAATTCACAGAGGCTCTAATAGAGACCTAGAAGTTCAAGTTGCAAATAATACTCACGAAATATTGTAAAAGAGCTCGTGAACAGACTCCGAGCTTATGTATTTCCTACAACTTTTCTGAAGGTTGTACTTGAAAATAAATGGTCACGACTAATTTATGCGTACGGTCGTTCTGAGTTATTGATTTTCATATTGTTCAATAATTCATCTATACTTACATCATAAGTATCTAATAAAAATTTACGTTTTAAGTTAATGACATTAAATATTCCTGGATGAAATGTGCGGGTCAATATTTTCCCTGTCGCGTTGGCGCGAAAACAAGTCAACGCCAGAAAATGAATTGAGACTTCGGGAACAAACGTGCGTCACTGTGGGCAGAAAGTTAAATTATATAAATATAGATAGTTACATCGAATAAGCACGCTCCTCTTTCTTCTTTATTAAATAGTTATGTTCGCACAAAAGCATTTAGTCAATATAATTGCGGCGATGCAAATTTTTCACCATCTTTAACGCGCGAATGGAATTTCCCTAGCGGGCAGGAAGTACACTACATTTGCAGATTGAAGAATATGCCGACTTCCTGAGGCGCCGTAAGCGAATCTTCCTTTTCTAGCCCATCCATTGACCATGCCGTTTACTGCAATGGCGGTATAGATATCGTACGAAGAAGAAAGTGGATTTTCTGTAAAGTGAGTATTGTTTTTGTTTCTCTCTCCTCTCCTTTTACGTATCCATATTAATTACGCAGTAGCATGCTCTCGTGTGACAACTCTACCAAATTTGTGCTGTTGCAACGTTTGCAGGATGATTACAATTCGAATGGGCAAGGTCTAGTTGTGCTTTTATAGACTACAGAATTCAGTTTCTTCCATATTGATCAGCGTGCTAGTCAATATCACATAATCTCGCTTCTGTAAAGTAACAAAATTCAGTTATCGATAATAATCGTTTTCTCGAGGAATTCACCACATTACAAGGATAGGACGCCAAAGAATTCGCGCTAATCGTTCTCCACGTCTTAGGTTAGGATGATTTTTAAGTATTGTTTGATAAGTTAATAACATAATTTCCAGAATTTTAACTTTTAATCTCTCAAACATACTTCGTCATACACGTGCTATTTGGGCTTCTCCGTTCTCGAGTCCAACTCGTTAGATAATTCGAGAATGCTTTGTAAATTATACAATTTAATATATTCAGTTATGTCGGGACTTTTTGTCCACTACAACTTTTATCCGTGAAAAGAAAATTATTTACTTAAACTTGAATCGTACGGATCGAAATGAAATTATATAGAAAACCTTGTTGCGCTTAAAGAAAATGTAACGAATCTTCGTCAACTCTTTTTTTCTGCCATGATTTATACTTTTAGGTAATATTTGGTATTTTAATATCTGAATGGACAATAAGGTGAATGCCTCAGAAGTAGAAAATATTTCAATGATCGGATCATCTGAAATTTTTCACCTACCTGAGGTCTCGGAGATATCGGAGGTGTTAGAATCTAGTGGTCTCAGTCCATTAACGTCTTCCTTGGATCACACTCTTACTCTTCAAGAGGATAAGTTACTTTCGTCGGAAGTTAACATGGGCATAGAAGACACGTGGTACAAAATTGATATCTTCGCGAAGTTTACAAGCGACGGATGAATCACGAGCGTTAATTTCATACGATTATGTTACGGTAGGACCGAAGCAAATAGTTCTACATCAGACTATGCCATTCCACTTCCGCCACCACCTGGCTTAAATGATTTCACGGACGTCGGTGCAGATCCTATCGGCGATAACGGAACTGGAATAGAGCATGGCCCGTTTTTGCCTCCTGGTGCTCCAGCTTTGAACAATTTATTTTCAGAAGGCGGAGATTCTCAGGATGATTCACCCATGGGTAAGCATACACACTTTTATATTTTTGTACGTGACGTCGATGATTTTATTTCCTACGTAGATCTCTTTTCTAAGCTCACGAAGCAAGGAACGATATTGTTTACACTCATCTGTTTTTATAGAGGATGTAGTTTTACGTGCAGGAGTATGTGGTCTTCATAATCTTGGTAATACTTGCTTTATGGCTGCTGGTTTGCAATGTTTAACTGCCACTCCACCTGTCCTGCGACATTTTTTGGATTTGCAGCAAAGGGGGGGGAAACTACCTCCTCCTGGATCGCTGATGGCACATTTTAGCGTACTCCTCGGCAAAATGTGGTCGGGCAGATACAGTGTTCTCAGGCCTACTGATTTTAAGCAAACCTTAGGGGCATATCATTCGCAATTTAAGGATTACAGACAGGTAAATTAATGTAGCTTCTTGTAAAAATTGCTGAATCGTCGGTAAGAAGGTCGAGTAATTTATCGAGATTACTAACAATTGCCAGCATGATTGTCAAGAATTTCTTGCGCTGCTGTTGGACTCCTTACACGAACAAATGAACACGGCGAAGTGTACGAAAAATTGTCAAACTCCGTCGTCTACAACCACTGTCAATTCGATTAATTCAATTGGGAATTCAAATGGGAAGGCCATGTCCCCAGTCACTGCCACTAGCAATTCTAACTGCAACGCGGACTTGTTGGAAATGTACGGCTGTTTACCGTCACCGGAATGTCCCAACAGTCCGAATGTTACGATGGCTGGCTCCCCGAGAGGTACAGACAGATATTATATAAGCTGTCGCGGGAGAATTATGTCACACTGTTGTTTCATTGAAATGTTACTCTGTAGATTTAGATTCACCTATAGGTGAGTTAGACAGCGTTGCTAATTCACCGCGAGGGTCGCCTTTGAACGACGGCGAGGACGACGAAGAGACGCTCGATTCCGATGAAACTATCGAGGCAAAAGCAAGCGCTTTCATTCACAATAAAGTCGACGATAAAGAAAACGAAGTGCCACCTTCGTTAAGGTTGGACACGTTAATTGAACTCTCGATAAATGTTCCGAAGTATCGTGGTCTTTATGATATTCATAAAGAAGCAAAAACTAGCAATGCGAATTTCTTAGTGACGCAACAGGAATGTAATAATGAGATCCATTATGATTCCCAGAAGTTCCCAAAAGAGAACGTCCGTAGGATGCCTTTGGACAACTCGAATTTAATGGAGAATCATGATTTCGACAATAAGAGTGTCAGCGTGAAAAGAATAAAAGAGGTGAACGTTCAGAAAGTCAATTGCGGCGCGGATTACGCGTCAAACGGTTCTGATATAGAATACGATAATGGCTTGGAGAAGTGTAATGTAAAACGCATGCGGCTGGACGATCAGGAGAAGAATCACAAACGCGACGGGCTTGGAACGATCAGTACTCAGTGCACACGGATCTCGCAGACATATGGAAACGGTGCTATAGCGGCACAAGATGAAATCGAGGCTGATAAACATTGGGCAAAGCACTTAAAATCTAATAGGAGCATTATCGTCGATACTTTCCAGGGACAGTTTAAAAGCAAGGTAAACGCGATCATGTTTGATGCAATATTTCATATCGAATGGGGGACACAACGTTGGGATGGTGCTTTAATTAAATAATTCGCTGCTACCATAAAATGTTCTCCTATATTACAATTCAGTAGCTTTACCTTCTTGTTTCGAGAAGCGTGAGGGGCAAGTCTCATTCTGCTGATACATATTTTATTTTGTGAAATTTAAACTCGAGTTAGGCACAGCACCGATCTTCATGCTCCCCTTTGTACCGTAGGTTGTCTGCGCAGTTTGTAACCACGTTTCTGTAACATACGAGCCTTTTATGTATTTATCCGTACCACTACCTCACGCGATGGAAAGGCAGCTGAATGTTACATACGTTCCCGCAAATGGCGATCCGCCCATAAAGTGCGTTGTCTCGCTGAACAAACAGGCGCGCATTGGAAAATTAAAGGAGGAACTGTTGAAGACGCTCGGCAAGGAAAACATTGCGGTGGCTAACATCGCGCTCGCCGAAGTTTTAGAGAACCATATATCAAAGATTTTGGTAAGCATACGTCGCGGCTAGCAAAAGTGCACATGTTTTTGATTTACAGTTTTTAATAATTTATGTACAGCATGCTCGTGTTTCAAAAGAAGTTGGTCGACTCGGTGCGATTCTATATTATTCTCTTTGTAGTATATTTAATTCTACTTCTAGCGTAATATCACAGTTTTTACGTTGATCTTTACATTAAGTATATACACATACTTTTGGTAGAAGCGTGATTTTAGGTAGAGCGATTTTAATTCCCACGAATGAGCAATTATGGAGGGTGAAGAAAGCGGCTTATCGTGTAGCCTTGATAATCGTTGATACTGCCCTCCAAGAGTAAACATTATGGAAGAACACTCTCGTAGCGTAAAGTCTTAGTTACGGGGCTACATTCCATTATACAGATTCAAATTATCGTTCCTATAGTTTCCCTCTCGGTCTTTCATTTATATCTTGTTCTCCACATCCCTTTGTTATTGGCCCGTCACGACCGTTACTCCTCGACTATATTATTTGATCCTTGCTCTTGTACCTTATCGCGTAAGACGGAAATGTCACTGTCGGATTGTACATCAAGGTTTTAAATTTAAGGATGACAATACACTGTTGAGACACATCAACGATACGAATCGATCTATATACGCCTTTGAACTCACGGAACCGCCCGACGCGTACACTTCAATGCCAGATGGTGGTGGGGACCGTGTAATGGATACCAACACCTGCCAGAAGTGTACAATCACGGGAGAGGAAATCCCATGCACCATTTGCCTCGAGGATTTGGACGGAGATCTGAAAAGGCATAGCGGCAATAGCTGTAACTTCGTCATGTGTGATACCTGCATCGAGGTGAGCTGAGCTTCCTTTTATACTTTATTAAGATCATAGATTAGATCTCTTTATCGACTTCAAACTTTTCTACATCATTGTTGATATTCTATACGTACACTTAACGGATAACCCGATGATGAAAACGGCAGCTTCAATCTAGCGGTAGGGGTGCACATGCAAGGCACATCGTTACCACTATTTCACCCCGGGAAGGTCTGAGATTAAATCCACGAACGTTCTAGCCGGACGGTACCGTAAGGGCACGTACGGGAACCAGAAATAGCTTTGCGTTTCCACTTAGCTCGGGAAACTTCTGTTGAAGTTGAGGCGTTTGGGAATCGGAAAGATGGAAACCCGTATGGTTCGCTATTTGAGTACAATCCGCAAGCCAGATAACTCGTATTCTGGAACTCAATTCAGACTAATCTGAGGCTGCTGTGTCTGAGGGTTTTACATTACATGTAACATTGTACTTGAATGTTAATTACTCGCTTTATACACTGATCTCTTTCGGCTTTGAACATTAACGATGATTAGTAGGGGGGAATAAATATATTACAAGTTGTACAAACATTTTCAACACTCAACGGGGTATGTTAATATTTAGTACACATTGAACCTGTGCCGCGCATTACTAACGATAGGTATCATACCACTGAAATGAAATTTCAAAGCATTGCTTCTAAAATTGTATAATGCGACGGTCATTAACAAATGATTCTTTCAATTAAACAGAATTACTTCAAGAATCAAACGGAACCTCAAATGTGTCCAATGTGTTCAACGTACATGACCGCATCGTCTTTCATTAAAATAGATCAAACGGGTCGGCCGAGGCCAGCTGTTAGGATCTTGAATGTACCGTTGGTGTTGCGCCACGACACGACGAACGAAACCACGAACAACCGTAAAGGAACGAAGCTTTTCGGTTATCCGCATTTAGTGAGATTACCTTCAAGAGTGAACGCTAGAGACTTGTACGACATTGTAACGAGGAACGTACCGCAAGAAGGCGATTACACGCTTCATTTTGTTACAGGGCAGGTTAGATCATTGTTATCGATCGCCTTCGCTGCATGGATATTAGTGAACGAACGAACAAATCACAACTATATTACATTGAATCGATAAGTAAAACAAGTTTCTTGCAGGGTCATCATTGTTCGCGGTGTATGTACACTGCGCATTGCACGGGCTGCAGCGTGCCGGAAACTGGCATGGTAGTATTGCAAAATGGTGATACATTGGCTGTGCGTTACACGGAACAGGTTCCTAAGATAGCACCTCCGGTCGAACATGTCAGCGTTAGCAAACAGAGGCCCCCTCATCCTTTGTCCTTATACGACTGCCTGCAAGCATTTAGTCAGAGGTACGTTTGACTCATTCGAGCAATTGTGATTTATTCTTCTTTTGTAATTAATATCGCGATCTACTTTTAGCGAGACGCTAGATGAACACAATCCATGGTTTTGTCCCAAGTGCGAGCGAAATCAGTGCGCTACGAAAACGCTCACAGTTCACAGATACCCCAAGTTCCTCATAGTGTATTTGAAACGGTGCGTTTTGTTCCGTTTGTACAATAATTGTCACACGATACTCGTCCAGGACGTAATAATATTCTTCCCTTTTCAATGCCTGTTACAGCTTTGTGTTTTACGAATGTGCTAGCATGAAGTTGGACGACAAAGTCACATTCCCTTTGGTTGGTCTGAGCGTGGGTCGGCACTTGTACGATCTGTACGCCTGCGTTTGCCATTTTGGAGGTACACATCGTTATTCCGTTTACGTGAGTTGCGGGTGGTTACGGTAATAATTTTTATGGCTCTTTCTTTTGGGCTCGTAGGAGTATCAGCTGGTCATTACACGGCGTACGCGAGAAATCCTCGCACCGATGTGTGGTACTACTACAACGACGAGATCACGAGCAGACAGAAGCCTCAGGACGAAGACTTCAGCAACGCTTACATACTTTTTTACAGTCGGCAAGGGACCAATTTGAAACCGTGCAATATATAACCAGTGCTGAATCGAAGAACCTGGCGCACGAGGTGCGCCAGTCACTTAGGAAGAGTGGGTAAGAGAAAGGGGTGTGGTTGGTCGATGGAGAGGTTTACTAAGTATTACGTTTACGTGTCGGTCGAATGGAGAACTGCTCACAAATCTCGTTATCTATTTTTTCTGGTAATCCACCGCTCGTGGTCTGTCTCCATCGTGTCCCTTTTACTTCATTACGTTTCCAAACTTCTCGCTGTTCTCAGATATTTCGCGAGAGTCCTAAGGACAGCAAGGCGTGTACGATGTAAACGTGTAAACTCGCTGACTCTTTAATGTCATCGTTAGCTGTAGGCCGTGGCGTTTCTTCGGCGATCGTTTCGCTCGATTTCGGGGAAAGATGATTATCTCGTGAATGATGCTCACCGCGAGGGCAGCACGTGCGCGTGGGCATGGTTATTAGAACAAGTTAATACTTGGGAAGGTGCGAAGCGTATTTATACCGGATCTGCGCGTAAACGTACGTCGAATTTGTACAGTTAGTAGGTGATTAAAACGTAGACACCAGGACTTCGAACAGGCGTAATTTATTAGCGAATAAAAGGTGAACGTTACGATGACTAGAGAACACACTTAAAAATATGCCCGTTAAAACGACAGGAAGTGTAACCATTCAAGCTGTGTATCGATCGCGTTTTCTTTTTACTATGGAACGGATACAAGACTGCTAAACTGTATTTGTAATCTGCATGTACATTGTAGCAAAGGAAACCGTTGTATCTGCAGATTATTTATTAAATTAGTTTTGTTGTAATTTTATTACAAGATATTCATTTTACTTGTTATATATATATATATATTACGTACGCTCGTCGTATTCACACGCGCGCAACACACACACGGACACACGCATGCGTTATAAATACATTATCACCATACCGGTTGTCAGTGTGCTGTCTTGTGGCCCGGATAACTCTGTATTGTTATATATCGTCGTCGTACAAGTTTAAACGTTTTATTGTAAAAATTACTATTGTGAAACGAGTTGTTGGAATCTTTCGCGGTCGAAAGAATTCGCCAGCTAGAGATGGCTATAGTCTGTGTTCTATATTTGTGTTCAGCTCGATCGGACGTAAGTTCGCGTAACTATCCTTCGTTTCCTAATTAGCTAATTGGCTAGCGTTATACAATTCCGGATCGATGGTGGACTATAATATATTATTGACTCCCGACGCTTCTCTCCTTTTAAGAACAATTTTATAAATAAGTCACCGCTATCGAAACTGTCGGGTCACGAAATTGTTCGGGTGTCTGTGAGGTCGAGGTTTTAATTTACAGATCGTACAGCCGGATAAGAAGTAACGGATATCCTAGATCGCTAGATCTGGAAGAGTTAATTGTACCTTTATAGCCATCGAAAGTTTATCCGAGAGTGTAGGAATATAAAGATACAAAGAGGGAGGAGATATGCAAAATCGAGGGAAACTAAGGCCACCGATAGGGTAACGATTAGATTCATTAAATATATGTAAAAGACGATCTTTGGTATGTACATTAAAAATTCTTATCGACAATGTCCCGCGATAAATGCCTCGCGTTTTGTAACGATCAAATCGTGCTCGCCCGCTCTATGGTGTGAAAATATACGCCACGATTACTGATGAGCGGGACACTCGGAAAATTTCTGAATAATTTAACGATAACCACGAATAATGGTGTTGGTGTTAGAATATACTTCTCGAATTTTTTTCAACTGTTCCTTCTTCTAATCTAAGAAAAAAAAAACAAACAATATGTTTATTCTATCGTCTCGATTGAACAGCGGCGGTGATGCATGGGTACCTGTTCGTTGTCATCGCTCTTCAAACGATTGGCTAATTTTAATCTATCCGGACGCCCTGTCGTTGTTAACATTTCCATTGCTTAATGTAAAGACACCGTGAACCATACCACTGCCCCGGGATGCACCAGGCCACCGATCTCGCAATTTATTGTCCTGGTCTCACCGTTGAGAACGAATAGTGCGTCGTTCGAAGGGCTGACCATGTACTTGCCAAATACACCGCTCTGCACTATTGGTCTGTTCGGGTTTCCCCATTTGGTTACACTTGGTGGCGTAGCTTTCCCTACTCCGGTTATCATCTCCACTTTACCTGCGTAACGAGAAGCGAACATTGATACGTCACAAAGAAGTCTCATTTACCCAGTAGCGTCGAAAAGTTGTCAAACGCATCTGGGAATGCCTTAAAAACCCAAGCTTTCGGAAGATCAAGCGGAATATCATGTCTGAAAATTCGTATCTCACCAGTGGACAGGTCGAGGAACAGGATGTCCTCTTTGTCGATGGACGACGCATAAATGTCGTAACCATGCGTTGTCTGCGACGGATAGAGCGCGATGTCACTGATGTTCAACGTCGTCTTCACGTCGAACGCGAATTTTAGGCCGCCAGCTGAAAGTGAAATAGTAAACGTTGACCGGTCGCTACGAGTAACGTCCCCATCGATCGTGCAAATCTTATTGCTAGAGGAATAACTCTTAATTACATGATATTTCCTGTACAACGAGAGTTACGCCCGTGTCCTGCTTGTCCAACGTGACAAGATGTCTAGAATCAGGCGAGATCGTTGGTCTTCCCAGAAGATTTGGTTTGTGAGCAAGCACAGTGTCGGTGAGGTAATCCAGCAACAGTTGACCGGTCGGGCGATTGGTAACTGGTTCCTGGCACTCGATTATCACGAAACCGTCTGCGGAACAAACAAGTAGATTACTTCTAGATTCGCATCCAGGCAACCGAGCTGATGGGATCGGAAAGGGCACTCACAGAGGACTGAAAATTGGGAATTCACTGGAACGCAATTGTACGAACTTAAATCGGCCCTACGCGTGTACTTCATGTTCTTCAGGTCGAGCTTGTACATGTTCCGTTGATTCGAGTGGCTCACGTAACCGTACTTGAACGTGTGTTCGATATCCTAAACAGATGAAAGTAGCCGCTGGATTTACGAGGGGATCAGTAACTAACGATAATGACCAAACGGACGCTTCATCTACCTGCGGTTCAGGGATGAAAATGTTTTGGATGACATCGAACTGCGCGTCGATGGGTTCTGGCCGAATGGCCCGGTGCTTCTTCTTCTGAGCGGCGTTTTCGATCATTTGCACCATTTTCACACCGATGTCTTCCTCGTCCCGCCAATTCAACACCCAGACTTGGTCGAGCGAGGGTACGTACCAGAGTTGAACCGGGGTCTTATCAGTGGGCACCACCTACGCGAATGAAAAGACTTTTGTAATGCACGTAATCGGTACAAGCGAAGGAAACGTCGCTCACTCACGTCCACTATGACCATTTGTATCTCGCTAATGACCAGCACTCGGTCTTTGTCCGGTTGGCTGACGTATACGTATCGGTTTGCAACATTGATCGCGCGACCCCAGGAGCAGGGGACGCCTGCGACTCCACACACGTATTCCTAAGACATGGAAATAGCGACTACATATGGAAGAAACGTAACTGCAGGGGAGCGTAAATCATTTAGCACTGCCTGTCTTGCCTGGGTGCCAGGAATAACGTCCGTCGACCGAATTTCATGGCGCGGCCGACACGCGGATGGCTCGTAGACCAAGATGCCCCACTCGTGGAAGGAGAAGAATCTGCGCTCCTCACTTGCCGCCGCTGGATAGGACACAATCGCTGTTAATACTCGTTAACGAACCACCAACTTCTGTTCTATGCTCCTGCAGTCTGCCTTGCCCGGTGGCAATAGTATTTGAAGTAGGACATTGGGCATATCTTACAAGCAGAGCACCTGGCGTCGCATAACGTTCTTCGATGGGATACCAGTGACTTACTCGGCGTAGGTTGGTCCTGAACAACCAGGCTGCTGATGTCCCTGGTGACGCCGCCGATGCTGCTGGCTTGGCACATGTACGCCCCCGTGTCAGCGTAATCGACATTCTTGATGATAAGCTTAGTGCCGTTCCCAATTAGATCGTATTTGTCCGGGTGGTCGTGGTTCAGGGGCTCGTCGTTCTTGAGCCACTGCACCCGCGGAAGAGGCTCCCCGGCTACGTGACACTTTATTATCGCCTCTTCCCTCAAGCGTTTCGACTGGAACCGCGGCGTTACCCTTACCTCCGGGATAGCTTGAACAGAGAACACCGTCAACGATTATTCCAGCGCTTACCAATGCTGCAGCTGCTAGAAAGCTTACTGTGGATCATTAGTATGTGCGTCTGCACGACGTCCTGATTCCTGATCGCGTGGCAAGTGTAATTCCCAGCGTGCATCAGCTGCACCTTTGTCAAATAAAGGCCGTCGTCATTGAACACACGTATCTGTAAAGGAAGAAAGTCGATGTTGATGTTTATGATGGCTATTAACGTCTGAATAAATCATTGTCATTTTTAAAGGAAGCTGTATGTCGATTGGTCGCACCTCAGGCTCGTTCAGAGTTTCCAGATCGGCTTTGTTCCGCCTCCAAACCAACGGCGGCGGTGGTGTGCCGGTGACATCGCACTTGATTTCAACGTTATCGCCCACTCTCGCAGAGATGTGATTCACTTCGAGAGACTTGTCGAGAGACACTACCGATACACCTACAAATAATCGCGCTAGTTTGAAATAACCACTCGACCATCGATCGGCCCCCATCGTGTCCTGTACGCGAGCCCGTGCCAGCGGTGTGTAATTACATTCGAAGGGTTTATCTTCGGCTTTTGTTAAAAGTAATTGATCGGGGGATAGCAGTAAACGCTCCGCAGGACCACACTGGTTTATAACTCCGACAAATTTTATTATTCCACGCCCGTCCTGGTTTCGCGACTGCTGTAATAATTATCGCGCGTCAAGTTAGGGATGACGTCGAGTGGCATCAAAACTCGACCTGTGGGATGTTCGCGAACCCCTGTACGAGTGCTTCCGAAAACAAAAACCGTACTTGAGCGTACAGTGCGATTGAATCGAGTGGCTTCAAACACGAGTACTCACTGTAAAGTTTACTGAACGCCATATAAAACTCATTGACATTCAGTTTCCCATCTCCGTCCGTGTCGTCGTAGCTAATCATGTGCCCCAGGCTGCAGCCCTTACACAACTCTTCCAAGTCTTCGTTCTCCGCGATCTAGAAGTCAACGATCTATTGTATCGAGTATAAGCATTGGATTTGAAGGAGGATGATTGTTAGCAATACGAGATCGGGGGCCCGATCTATGGGGCCCAAGCAGGGCCCCAAGAAGATTAAAATCAATAAAACCTAATAAAAAAGTAGACCTTTTTGAAAAAAGCGGTAAAAAAGGAGGTAATACATTTTATCTTGTTTTGCTACTGTTTTTTTATGAATATTAATTTTTTATAAAACAAAAGGCTTCCGTTACTCAACGAATACAAAAAATTTCACTCGCCGTCAAAAATAATATTTTAAAATAATTATTTCTAATTTCTCAATATAAGCTATAGATCGGGCCCTGGCGAGATCGCGTTGAATGGTACCTGCTCCAATTCTTCACGCTCCAGGTTCCCGTTGTTGTTTCGATCGTAGTGGGAAAACATTATGCTGACAAGGTACTCTTTGCTATGGTTGTCTTGTGCCATTAATCTCGCGTGGTTGTAAAGCAACAAATTATCCTGCGAACAGTGTAAGCGGTTATTGTCTTAAAAGTGTCTTGTTGGGTGTGGGTTGATGCAACGCGGGTGAATATTAAAAGCGAAGTCTTAGCACATATATTTCTTAACTGCTCCACCCCACCTTCATTATTTCGTATTCTTGGTTCGAGCACTCTTTCTTCGGGTCATCTTTCTCAGGGATCAAGTTGTCTTTCACTCCACCCTTCTTTCGGTTCCTGGGCCTCGGATAAGGGATGATATTCCCTGTCTTTGCTGACGTTCGGTTAACGTGCAGGTTCCTTCGAACGTGCGCGTTCTCGATATCTGTAAGATTTCGACACTCACGACACGATGCTCGAGGAAGGAAGGAAGGAAGAAAACGGAAATGCAGTGTCTTAATCTTGGTTTCGGCATTATCTCGAATCCTCACTCTTTCGTGTAATCGGAGGTACCCGCATTTGTCAATGCACCTAAGCTCTCAACTATTAATTATTTTCGATTGTTCATCGAAAGATTCTGGTTCGAACGTCGTTTCTTGTTTCCTCCCTCCCCTTTACCTAAAATGCTATGTGCTTACATACTTTTGAGCTCAGTGGCGCACTCAGAATTTAATCTTCGGAGAAGCCACGATTTTTAATGCAAATCCAATCAAATTCATTAGGTGATTATACAAGTGTATTTAAAGAATAAAATCTAGTTTTCTTTTCTTTTTACAAAAGCCCTTCTTTGGGGGGTGCCGGGGCACCTCCCCATCTGGGTGCGCCATTGTTTGAGCTTGTACCCTTACCATGGTGCAGACACCTCACAAGTCTGCTTCTGGTCAACGACGATGCAGTGTTGCAGGCCGTTCTATGCAGCTCGCAATGATTGGCGTAGATCTTGCCATTGCTCGCGCAAACGGGTCGATGTCTCCTTGGGCATTTCCGCATGCAGATGCAAAGGGCCACGGTGCCGTTTGGCGAGTGCTCGCATTCTCTCCCTGGCCCGCAATATTTCGCCGCGCACGGATCAACTGCGGAGCCTGCTAGAAGAATCACTGCGTCGTGAAAACTCTTGAAAGCTATCATGGGGCAATATGTTCCGCAAACACGTGTGTGATTTGCTTTCCTGATCGTTAAACGTGACTACACGGGCGAGATGGAACTATATCGAAGGGGAAGTCAAGTCTGGGACCTTCGAGGCTTTCACGATTTAAGTTTCTAGAGTAACAACTCTTAAGGATTTCTTCGAGAACTGTAGGGAAAAGTTTCTTCAAACAGGGTGGCACTTTTTACTATTATAACTTGTAAGAATGATGTACTGGAAACATGTTCGTGCACGGTAATTTCACTTTTTTTTCAATATTCATTTATTAAAAGTTTGAATATGTACTGTATTAAGGGGTATTTGCGAGTTTGAGGCATCGAAAAATCCTAAAAACCGTTTCTCAAACTGGCGTGCACGATCAAATGAAAAATAAATGTCATTTTGTCTAAATTTTTTTTGCGTCATCTTTGTATGACTTGAAACAAGCGGATCCCCCACAAATATTCAATAGCTACCGATTTTTTATTTTTAATTGAAGCAAAATGGAGTTAAAAATAGGCGAAAAATCTCAACTCTTTATTCAAACACGTGCCAGTTTGGGTTTTTTCATTTTTCTTAAATATTCTTAGGAGGGCCCGCTAGTTCTACGTAGGCCTAAACTTTACAAAACCATTTGACTTTTCGATTTCCGATGATCGAACGAGGTGCTATATACGTTGCACCCCGCAAACACCTATCTTATAATTATTTTCTATGACAATATAAAAATGTGAAATTGTAGTGCAAACGTAGATTAAAAAAATATAAAAAGTTTCATCAAGATATCTTGTGTACATAGTTATTAAAAAAATCCCAAAACTTGTATCATTTTTTGGCGTCAAAATCGCAAACACCCCTTAAGAGAAATGTCATGTATCGTCGCCTCGAATCTACTTGTTTACGTATTGACGGAAGCGAGGCATAATAATACATGTAGGTACCTGCACGTTAAATCCATTTAATAGAAACGACCCGTTGTTGGACACTGAATTTTTGATTCAGTTGAATCCCTCATTCGTCGCTCGACGATACACGAAACGTTAAATGTTTCATGTGCGGGATTGATGCAATTAACGCACTCGCACGTGACGTACATTAAACAGTGACCAGTTTTCCCGTGTAAAATTCATAACGTCGCATCGCGCAATTGTATCAGCGAGGACCATAGCACGCTACCTGCACCCGATATGCATCAATGCAAATTTAATTATTTGATATCCGATACTAGAGCAGTGACGATGACTTGCGACTACGTTTATTGTTGCGCGCAGTATGCTGGATGTTAACGCTGGATATGTTCAAAATATCGCGTCGAGGAATAATAAATATATAAAGCAGAAAGTTGATATGTTTGTGTGTTTGTCGCCTAAAAACTTTTCAATGGTAAACTCTGGGCTCACGAAAGATGCCTCAGCCGTTTATGCTTCGCTAATTCAGATGAATTTAACTATTAAAAAAAAATTAATAACAATTTTTTTTTATAAAATTAGAATTTATATTCCGGGCGAAGCCTGATAGTAAAGCTAGTAATAAATATAAAGCGAACAGTCGTGTTTTATTATACGTTAACGTAAACACCCCCCATTTGCGCGGGAAAGGGTCACACAACCTTTCTTCATCCTCGAGATAAACGCAACGAGCTCTCGAAGATCGATCACCAGTTTCGAAGACACCCTGTCCATTTAACAGACACAAACAAAAGTGCCGCGAGAATGATAGACGGCGATATAACCAAATTAACGCGATAAGGCAATGTGCGCGATAGTCTACATAGTCGTGTTAATATTAATTTGCGCGCTCATACTGTACTTGATTCTAGCAGCGTATCATTTAGTTTGAAAGACGAACGAGTCTCGAAGGGTGAATAACTTTAATCCGACAGGAGCGATAAAAGGGCAAGAGCCACGAAGATCTCCGTGGCCGTTCAAATCGGGGCTGCGTTGATTATCACCGGCGTGGTGTGTTTCATTCTCAAGATAAAATACTGGTGATTATCTGACCGAGGAAATGTCCGTCTCGACCGCGGACCGCGTTTATTAAAAGGTACGTCGCGCGTCTTTCTCCCCCTTTGTCCGCCGCTCCAGGGAGAAACGCGAGACCCGGTCCCTGAAAGGTCCCATTGTACGCTTATAAATTACACATTCACCGAATAATGGTCCAATTAAGAGATATTCACCGCGTTTTCCGCGAGACGGAACAGTATCGCGCGGAAGGAGGGACGCGAAAGTCGCTTTAGAAAACTCGCGGTTAGTAGAAAAGAGTTCACGGAACAGGCGACAGCAATGGACGGCCTTTAATTCTTAGTTGCATCGAATACGTGCCGCGTCTAAACGCGTTCGTTAATTTTTTCCGGCGCGCCGGCACGTTTGTCGGCTCGAGGGAAGAGCGGCGACCGAAAGGTCCGCTTTCGGAGGGAGTTGGATCTTGGGGGACGCGTCTTCTTTTACAGCGCCCGCTGTGCTCGCGAATGATTTACATTTTACGATTCGCGGCTGACTTAAAAGGACGCTTCACTCACTTTTAGGGAAGTATGGCTCCTCGGGTGGCGAGGATCGATCGGTCGACGGCGGTGGCATCGTCATCGAGAGGCTCTCGTGGCTGTTGGACGATGACGCATCGTAGCTTTCGGCCACTGTGAAGTCTCGATACCGCCTTGAGTGCTGAGGGATGAAAAATGCATACGTAAGAATTGCAGAGGAAACTGGGTTACACCGAAGGGGGGTCAAGAAAGCGTCTCGCGGGCAGGTGCAAGGGAGAATCGATGGAAGCCACGATCAACTGTACAGATTAAGCACGATCGAGCCTGGGGAAGGTGAACCGCTAACGAGAAATCAGGGCAGACGCTACCCCGTCGATGATTCGCCGCGCCGTGTTTAGTAAGGAGCTACGAATTTCGACCCCATCCCCTGTCGCACGGAGGCCGACCGCGGCGGAAGAGGGCCACAGGCGGGCGAGTTATTATCGAATTTTTTCACGAAGCATCAGCAGTTTCTTGTACGTTCTCCAAGTGCTTCTGACGAGAGCGTCGTTCACTATGAAAATTAATTTCCCCGCGAAAGGGGCTGAAAAGAAGCTTCGAGGAGGAAGTTTCTTCATATCTCGCATCAAAGGTTTCCATCCGCCCCGTCCGCAGCCCGACCCCTCCTTCGCAGTGAAATACAAAAATTGTTTTAAGGCTGTTGGATCTCATCGGCCGTAATAATGTAGCGCGACAACGCTATCCCCGACCTCTCCCGACGGAAGAATAAATGCCGACACTGGATTCCAAGGGTGGCAGCGCGTTGATATTCTCTCCATCTAGGCGAAAGATGACGAAGTATCGATGCCGGGGGACAAACAGGCAGGAGAGGGATTGGTTCTGGCGTCGAGTTCCTATACGCTCGATTTTTCATGCCGCTGGAACTCGATAGGATACAGGCATCCCATCGACGCATCGAGGGGGTGGAGGAATAGAAAACGCGAATTGGTCGGACACCTCGAAGTGATAGCGCCGCGGCATGGCCCCGACGCTACCAAGGGTTAATACACGAAGCCAAAGTATCACGGCGGCGTCGGAAAATATGAGTAGTTTTGGGACCCATTCATCCTCGGGGCCGACGTTATTTCAGCGGCGAATTTATGGTGACACCGCCGCGCGTTCCGTATCTCCATTAGCGTCGCCTGGAATTGTTCATTCGCGGAACGGGTGCATTCAATTACTTGCAGGAATTATCGAGGCAGGGACTACCGGTCGCGAGAACTTTCCTTGCCCCTTTTCCCTACTTTTCCTTCACATTTATCCCAAGCAGTTACTATTTCGGATATATATTATACAGCGCAGCGTAAAGTCGGGATATGGGCTTCTTAGCGTGAAATATTATAGCTCGATTATTCCGTATAAAGGAATGGAAAACGTAGATCAGTATTATGACGAAGCGTTCCTTTGCAGGGGAAACTAAGCCGCCACCTAGCGAAAGAGCATTGCCGCATCCTTTTTTCATTTTTCAGTTTTCAATGTCGTTTCGTAGTTTCTGATCCTGATACCTACTGGGGATATTGGTAGCGTACCGCCGGGTTCTGTAAAGCGGGATCCACCGTTTCCCTTCGTGCCCGCCGGGCTCTGTCAGCCCGATATCACGGTGACGCGAACGCAGCCGGTGCGTTTTGCGAAAAAAGTCCCCATTTCCTTTGTGGCAAAGATACATTTACGTTGTTCGCGCGGCGTGTTCGACGTCGCGTTCGATCCAATTACGGTCGCCGATTTCCGTCGTCCCACGACAGTCTGTATTAACGGGGCGTTATTTTGGATTATCGATTGACACGCCGTCGGCTGGCCCGACGCCTCTTTGCGATCCAGCCAGCAACCTACGCGTACCAGCGGCGAAGCTTTTTTAATAGCACCTACAATCGGCGGGTACCGGGTGGAAGCGGCACGCAAATTTGTGAGTGTTTTGTGGAAGAAGAGAGTAAACGTCACGCAGGTACGCGACGGGAAAGTGCCAGGAGCTAGACGCTCGGACACTCATTAGGGAACGAGGTCGCGGACTAATTCGCCGAAGTAACAACGGGACCGTTCTTCGGGCAGTTGAGGGTCTTACGTGTTCGTTTCTTAACGCGCCGAACCGCCCGTGCTGTTATCTTCCCCGAGATAAACGGGAGCACACTGTAGGGTGGCGTTCAGCTTTCAACCTCGCTTGAAGACCGCTCGCGACTGACGGTGGTAATTAATTGATAATACCTTACCGCGTCGAGCGTCCGCGCTTGGGACAACGGCGGCTGCTTCCGAAGACGCGATCGCGCCAAGTTCCATCGAGGATCGTTTAGGATGTAGGATCGATGTCGGAGGGAGCGGCCGTCGTATGGAAATCTGACGAGTCGCGGGGCCGCTGGAATTCAGTCGGCTGTTTGCATTTACATTTATCATGGGCGTCGCGCAATCAAATCCGCTTCGGGCCGCGGCGAATTATCCTCGCATGTAGGAGGATGTACAGGGACAAACGCCCGGCACCGATCCAGCCACCTATGCGCTGGGTAAATTCTGGCACGCCAGCAATTATGTTGGGTTACAGCGTTACGCGATCCGCCGGACAAGTGGTGTTCAGCATGCTGCTGCCAACATGCATCAGAACAAACACTTCCGGTCAACATCACCGGAATGGCTGGTCGTACGCGCCCTAGCAACGATCACCGGCATGTCAAGATGCTCGTTGGTCACTGATTTTCTGCCTCCCGATGAGTTATGCGGAGACGTTGAGCGACTGTCGGGCGAGGGACATATAAAATTCGGGGAAAGAGAAGGTGGGGCTTAGTTTGGACTTTGTTATTTGCGGGTGAGCTGAGTTGATTTACGTTTGAGACGTGGTGGACGCAAAATGGATCTGCGTAGGAAGTATAGACAGCAGGTGGATTCTATCGTGACGTAGAGGAAGAGATGGTAAAACGAAACAGGCTGCTTTTTAATTACGTAAACGATTTTATTTAGCTTCACTCCACTGGCCGTTTGTCTGTTTGCTTCAAATTTTGTATCTCAATTTTAACCCACTTCCACAAATCCAATAGATTTGAAATCAGCCTCTTGTGTTCTTCTCGAAAACGATAAAAAGTTGCTGCCTACGTTGTAGCATCGAATTATATATGTAATTTATCGAGAAATGATTCGTCACGTACTCAAATAGTTCAATTTTTCAAGTTTCTTTCAGTTACAAAAGTCAAACATTAAAAAGGAAATAATAAACAAATTTTTTTTTAAGTGAAACGATTTTATTTAATTTGACCAAAAAATGTACTAAAAAATAAAAAATAATTCTATTCTTGTACTGGAATGATATGTCACTTTAAATAAAATCATGAGGCAGGATATTTCGTAACAGAATATGAATTAATTTAATACAAAATCAAGCGTCGAAATGAGCGATGAAAAGCGATAAAATATCCTGTTCCACGATTTTATTTAAAGTGACATATCACCATCGGAATTATAGTACATGAAAATACTTATTTTTAATCAAATGCAATAAAATCGTGTAACATAAAAAAATTTCATTAATTTTATTCTGAAACTACGTTTGGCTTCTATCCGCAACAGTAGTAGCTATGACTATCAGGCTCTTCTGTTACCAATTTATTATATTGGCGTTTGCATGGCCAATTGTTTGCGGTCGTGAAAGCAGCGTCTACATTATACAGAAATTAAAACTCTTTCTACTGTAAATTTGAAAAACGATATAACTATCTTTATTAATAAATACAAAACATTGTCTATATTGTGTTGGATAGTAATAAGATTAAAGTTCAAGATGGCAGGATTAGTTTTTTGAAAATGCTTTCCTTTTGTCAAGGGTTATTGGGTCATTTCAAAAATGGCGTTGGCGCTAATATGGAACAAGTTGTTGCAAAGTGTATGTTTTGCGGTGAGATGAATCAAAATGTGGAAAACTTTCGGTTCTGCGCGAAATATGACTGCATTGGGCTCATATTTTGTGCAGCGATTGTGAAACTGAGCACTTTATTTCCGATTTCTGTTCATGAAGAACATGACTACAATTTGAATTCAGTTTTTCCTCTTCACTTATAAAGTGTATTTTGTATTTTCATCTCTAAAGTAATTTTTTTCTTTTACACTTCAAGAACAAACGTTGTGTAATTAATAAAAAGTTTATAGAAACAAATAATTAAATTTTTATATTTGTTTTAAATTACCACCACATTTTCGAAAACTCACATTTTGCACTATACTGAAACAAATTATTCTACTCTTTCGATGGCCTTATTTTGTATCCCAACCTAAGTACCAATACATAATACAAGAAATACGTTGGCTACTGATGCTAGTTGCTGCAATAGGTACATTTAAAATTAACTATTTTCTCTGAAACGACAAAGTGGTCCATAGTACCATCTGCTCCCCTAGCGGGAAGGGTTGGTTTGGAAAAATTCAAAGCGGTCCTGTTGGGCCATTGAGGAATTAAGGGATGAAAATGGAGGATCCTACCGTACGTTTCCTGGAAGGAATCGTGTTTTTCAGGTTCCCACGATGGTTATAATACCTACGAGGTCCTCGGGGGTGGTCATACTATGTTCATGAAATGTGTTCCCCAGTTATGGATAAATCACGACCTCTGAATATTGCTGGGCTGCGCTCGTGTGTGTCGCTGGGAGGGTGTAAATGTTTGTTGAATACATTTGGAAATTGCGGGAACTTGAATAATCCCAGTAATCTCTGCGAAATGCAAAGTGCACTCGGCAAATAGTCAACTACCTTCGTATTCGTTTGGTAAGCGGTTACAACCTCCAGCTCACGCTGTCGAATTCATTTCGTACCCCGTGAAAGGATACCGATGCCTTTCTCATCCACTCATTTCCGCCCGAATAGCAGTAGCAGTTAATTATTAATTAGACACATTAATTCTGCAAATATTATCCATTCTCTTCAAATATTACATCGTACAATGGTTCACCACCGTCCTCGTCACGTGCCAATACCATCCAACCCGCAGTTAAGAGTGCATTGTTTCTACGTCTGAAATGCCGAATGGGCAGGCGATTAATTTCCATACACATCTCGCGTGCGGCATTTGTCCGTACTTCTGGGTCGCGCTCCGAATAACTTGGGCCAATAGAAACCGCGTGCTATTTTAGCGGATCGCATTTGAGTTTGATCGATTATTACAGCCGCGGCAAGTGGGTCACCGTGCAGCGGGGCCCAATCGAAGAAACCGGTTACGCGATCCCTTTCGTCGAAAAGGAGTTGTCAAGCGCATATCGTCCGGGTACAACGGCGCATTGGAACGCGGCTGATGGCCCCGGCAACGTCTGCACCGATTTCTTCCCGGCCCTTTGTGAACCTCCCATTATACCGTCCGCGTAATCGAAGCAACGCGCGTGTAATGCACATTTCTGATGCACTGCGCCCGCTTATCGCTCCACGGACTAATGGAGCATCGAGCGGCGCAACCCCTACCAGCGCGCAAAAAACGGGGTGAACAAAAGGAGGAATGTAGTTCACATATCTACCCACACACACGGCCAATAATACTTTGTTAAACCAGCTTCGTCGAATGTGCTACGTTACATCCGATCGCGGTATAAATTGCCGATCTCCTCGAATCAAAGATTTCAAGCGGAAAGGAAACCCCGATCCCCCGAAAAGGAGCATCGAAAATTTTTATCTATCGCTGCTGTTTCGTTGCTCTCCAAGCCCCTCGAAACAAAACCCACCAACGACCTTCCTCCTCGTTCTCTTATTTCCCTCTCTTCTCTAGCCGTCCGAGTTTTCTTTCGACTTCGACGTTCAGAACTTGGCGTTCGAGGGGCTAGCAGAGGAAACGTGCGCTGCGGCAAGGATTTCGCTGCTTGCGCCGAGCTTCCTCCATAAATCTGTCTGCAGAAATATTGTGCGTTTCCCAGGCAGGTAGGCCAGACAGGCGGACAGGTGGACGGGGAAGGGACATTCTCACCTGATCCTAGCGTTTTCGTTTCCGTTCTTCCAACGCGTATCTGTCTATATAGCTGCCGGCGGACGCGCTCGTAGGCCGAGGCCATGGCGTAATCACGTTAAAGGAGATACAGGCAGGCTTCTAAATACTCACCTTATAACCGGCGACGGGGCTGGGGATGTAGGTCGCGGCGATCGACAGCAGCAGAAGGCAGAGGGTCGCGACCTGGGATTTTCGTCTCATCTGAAACAAAACGTCGGGTCGCGTTAATGGAAATGTCGCGCGACGGGCGTGTCGATCGATTTGAATTACAGTCGCAGCGCGACGTGTTTTTTTTTTCTCCGGGGCCGGGGATAAAAGCGCGTTTAAGTGATCCGCGGGTGATTTACGGCCGAGCGAGAGGGAAACATTGCGATATTTATGCCGCGGGAACAGCGAAACAGCCGATACACGCGCTAGTGTGTTTCGTTGCACTCGAAGGCGGGTTAATATTTCACGATTTAATAGTTCCGCGTTTCGAGCTGCTCGAATCGGGGAAAAAGTACGGGCAGAAATTAACGGGGATGGAATAAAAATACCGGCTGAGGGGTAATAGATTCGTCTCTGCGTTAGTCGATTTTAATGTTCGCACGGGCACGCGGAAAATCATTGGCCGTCTCTCCTCTCCGCGACTCGCAACGAAGTACGCCGGGGAACAATGTTCCCTTTAATTTATATTGAGCGCGCAACCAGAGGTTGGCGAATAAATGTTTATCTACCCGGAGGTACACCCAAGCTTTTCAATTACCCCGCGAACAAGATCTCCGCCGATTAGAATCTCTTAGAATTCTCTGGGCGGAGTGCATCCTAGGATTAAACGCTTCCCCTCCCCCGGGCAGACAATCCGCCTTTACCACCCTTTCGGTGTTTAATTTTCTGTTTAGAGCTTGGCTGTTTGCGAGATGTTTAATCAGGAGCTCTTGTAAAGGGATGCACCTATTTACGGTTGAGGAATTTTGAAATAAAGGGTGATTTCAATTTTAATTCGTACAATTTCTGTTAGGGTAAGTCCGGGTGTGTCGGTACAGCAGGGGGATTGGTACAGTTGCTATATTTCAGACTCTATACGGAAAAACGCGTTAAAGTGCAGACCAATTGCTTCTCTAGGTGCCAAACAGTTGAACGAGTAGCGTAATTTCGCTGTCTTCTGTGTTTTTCTGGATTTATAGGCTATAAAAGGTAATTGGAGGTTATGTTATCATTTAGCCTCTTTTATAAAACTGTAGTGTACAGAATCGTATTTAAGGGGTCTTCTTACCTTCGTAAAACGTGTTTAAAGATGTAGGTATCGTTTTTTTTAATTAAATTTTTTCAAATGTTGCCTAAATATGTACAAATGTAGGCATAAAGTTTTCAATTAATATAATAAAAATCCCAAATATCGCGGTTTCTTTTCAGGCCGTCAAAGTAGGGAGGTCCCTTAAAATATACTTCTAAGTTAATTTTCCTTTAATGGTTTGAGTAATAAGATAGTAGAGTATTCCTTCGAAGCTAACGAGAGGACCAACGACGAGTGCCATTTCTCCCGGCACCTCGATGATCAGACGTCATGACTCCAGTTTCCAACTGGATTTTCAGCAAATATTGCCTTAGATCAAATATCGACCAGTCTTTCCGAATCGGCATAAAATCCTGAACATATTATCTTCATTCTGATAAAATAAATAATATCAGTGTTAGTTTTAATAGCCATTTTATGATAAGCGTTCCGACAGCCCCGGATTTACCCTACATTGCATTGCCTACGATTATATTCTTCTTCCTTCTCAAATTCAAATGACTTCCAAGCATCCGGGCTTCACGTCCCCTTTGCGCTCAAGGAATACAAATCCTTTAAGACCCACATTTTCGTGTCTTTTCCCCAAGCCAACGTACCTATATACTTTCCAAGAGACAAATCCACTTATAGGTCGAAACGGGTCGCTATTTTAAACGTGCCTTGCCTTTTCTGTATTAGTGACTCGAGTTAAATTGAAACTCGTCGACGGGTATCGATAATAAGGCGGGTATCGCTATTGTTAGCGACAGCCGCGTCTCTAACGTTTCTCTTATAGATTCTAGATCCCCTGGGGACGTCGACCCGCACCGCAAATGAGCGTTTCACCGCAGCTCCTTTTTCCGCGTGAGCGTCGAAATATTGGCTGAAACGGACGGCTGGGCAACGCGTGCATGCTCAATAGACGGTGATACGGTTATGAAAGGGGAAACTTATGCGCCGTCCATAGCCGTACGATTCTAATCGCTCGAACGGGAAGGTGATTCGCCAAGTACACCGTCCGCGTGACCCGATTACCCAGCGTGCAAATATCACGCACAGAGATTGAAGACATCAGTGCACCGTGGCGCGCGCGCGCGCGCGTGGTGCATTAATTAAAAGCAGGTACGCCCGTGCCTGCTTTTCCTTTGCACTAGTCAGCTTCATTCGCGGAGCTCGCTTCGGGCGCGACTGAATTTCGTTCAAGAGATCGCCTCTGCCCGCCCAAGCGCCACGTACCTATATTCTCCCATTCCTCTCGCTATTTTTTCCCAAAAGTTTTCATTTATTTTCACGTAAAACAAAGCCCAGCCACAATGTGACCAAAAAACCTTTACCACTGTCACGTGCAACTTGACCCAATCTGCGAACGCATGTACAGAGGCAAGCGCGCAGCATTATCTGCGGGAGTAAAGCTTTTTTTTATTATCCGTTACGTGGAGAACCGAGGATTAAAAGTGGATTATACACTTTCAAACAGGAAACACGTTGCTCGCAACGAATGCCCCACTCTGTGGATCCATTTCAACACTATCCAAACGATCTACAATTTTTTAAACAGTACGTTTACCTACTTTTCTGCTGAAACGTAAAATGACCCACCTCGCTTCATTCTACTTTTCAGCGTGAAGTATAACTATAAAATCCCCATTTCCATAATGAAAAGCAATTTTCTCCGACAAAGGTTCGTTTTCGCGGAGATCAGAGTGAAACCCAAGCCCGCGGAAATTTCCCCCGGACGGTTTGGACCATTTATTCAGATCTTTCGCCAGTTAGATGCGTCCCCCAAGACGGATTGCGTATCCGCCGCGCGGCTAGCGAATTTTTCTCACGTGCCGCGCCGCGTAACGCCCCGGTGAGAAATGAATTCCCCCCCCGCTAACCGTATTCTCAACGATACGCGATGCTTTATTTAGCCTGTTTAATCCGCGAGCGAGAACCGGAAGATAAATCTTAGGACGCGACGTCCCCGTTCGCCGTCGTAAATCGAGCGTCTCGACGCAAGCTCGGAGATCGTTCTCCGTCGCTTTCGGGTGCCCGCGACCTCGGTCGCCCGCCCCTTCTGAATTCATTCTCCGGGGCTTTTTCAATCGCAAGACAAGCAGCATTGATATAAAGGCGCGAGTATATCGCCGGTGTATGGCTCACCGCGCCAACCGGTGCCGGTGTGCTCGAGGAAACGTTTATATGGCAACGATCGGGCACCCTCTAAATCTCGCCGCCGTTCCTCGCCCGGAGGCTCTTATTACCTCCGGCGGGGAACAGCAGAAGCCATTTTAACACGTCTACTGTCACGCTATATTCGCCGGAAGTCCTACCGAGTTACGGCTGCCCGCCCGTCAGGCGATATTGTAAATGCCCGCGTTAAAATCACTTTATTCGGCACCTAGCCGTGGCATTCCTGCCGACGAGACTATTACGGTATATTACGATCACCCTTAAGCACAGACTGGCCTGATATACCGAACAGCCGGTGTCCTGCTCGCGATACAGTAATTAGAGCCTGGGACAGTAAGGCGGAAGGGTTCTTGGGTCGATTATAAAGCGGGGAAATGGACTGTTGATGGATGACGCGGCAGCCGAAGCGTTAACGAATAAGAATCGACCGATCGATGCCCTTAGGGCTCCAGTTGCACGCGTGGCGTCTTTCGAGCTTCCAGCTTGACGTCTCTGAGGCAGGCTCGACGCTCCACCCTTGCCGCTGACAAAAGATCTCTCCCTCTAGCGTTCCAGGCTTTATCCCCGAAGAAGCCCCAGATCCCCGTTTCCGGGCGCTTAAGTAAGACTCCTTCGCGGTCCATTTAGCATTCTGATTTCCGGCAAGTTTTATGAGCTCACCGCGTCCCTATCAGCGGAGGGAGGTGGGGGAGGGAGAAATTGAAACGCGATTGAAAAAGTTGGGCGATCGACCGCGCAACCAATTTCTTCTTTGCCGATGCCTGTCGCATTTCCGGCTTGTAATTAAAGTGATCGGTAATGCTGCTTATCGCCGACGTAGCCGACAGCCACTCTTCGATATTAGACCTAGAAAGATCCATCGATAATTTCGACGAAGGTGGAAGCGACCGCACGGGTAGCGAAAGGCTCGGGGAGTTCCAGTCCAATAAAATCCGATTAACCGATCCCTTCCCCTGCTGGATTAGAGGAATCGTTGAACAGAAGTAACCGAGCGGCACTTTTTGTCGATTCAATGATGCAATTACCATTGCCCGTCTGACGTTTTACTCGCCTATCAAATTAGAGGCAACGGGAGGATTAAAGGGGTTGGGATGGAAACTGGGTTGCATCAGACTCCGCCGCGGTACACCCTGCTCCCGACTTGTTCCCAACTTTTACCAACCCCCCGGCATGCACCGCCCCAGCTATTGATCACATATCCATGTCGCCACAAAAGACCCTCCGACCGCCGAGTATTTTCATTAACTCTGTCTCCGGCGAGATCGAAGGACCATCTTGAATCGGCCGCGTTTAATCACAAAACCGTTAGTGGTATTTCTAATTTCGCCTTTCCCGTCTCCCGTGTTTCAGCTTAAAAGGCCCTCGCCGCCCAGCTCCCTGCCCGGAAGACGAACCGCTCTGTAATTATTCGAAGAAAGAGAAACGGCGGATGGGCCAAGCGCGAGGACGGCTGATATTTTTCCAAGAGACGGATGCAGGAGAGGAACCGCCCGGGGGGTTGGAAGGAAGCCTGGGGGTTCGAGACGGCGGAGAATGGTTTATTGCGTGTGGAGATAGCGGGACGATGCGGGTTCCTGGTCTAGCTTCCGGCTACCAGAATCGCACGCAGAGTACACGCTGTGCTTTTCGCAGCTCCGGTTACCGAGACGATTGTTTCAACGTCGATGGGAGGCATTAATAAAATCGATCGCGAGCCGCGATACCGTTCTGGGCCGTGACGCGTGCATTGTGGGGCACGGTCGCAATCGAAACGATTATGATTCAATCTTAGAAAACCAGAATTTATCGCGGTACAAATTCCGCCGTTGTAATTGTAATTTCTCAGATCCAGAGTTATGAACGCGGGGGGATTGCCCTTTTATGGAATCGGGACAGTTGTTCTGTTAAGTCGAGCGACTTCTTATCGAAACAGAGGCTGTAATTATCGACCTTCGAGGATGTAGATCCAGGAAACTCTCGCGTGATATCTGCTACCGCTGTTGTTGTTAAAATACTTCAATCTTTGTCGAAATTGACGTCTTCGCTACCTACTTCGAGGCAGTTTTACGATATCAATTTATCGCACGGCAGTAGTTTAATGTGGAGGAATGACTGCCGTGTTAATTCCAAAGGGTGTATCTGGGGAGAAGGTGGTTCTGTGATAAATGACTTTTGGTATTTTGTGTTATGCCATCAGTATTTTATATAGCGGCGAGTAGGATAAAATGGAACGCTTTACTTTGGAGGGTGATAACATATAATCGGAAGGAGAAAAGGCGGGACTTCAACGGGAATCTTAAGTGAACCTTAGCACTAACACACACATATACGTATTTATACTGTTAATCATTTTTAAATAGTGTGCTTACTCAAAGCCCCAAAAGGAGCTTTGCCGGTCCCCTAAAGGTTAAATCTGGATAAAAGGGTATCTTCTAAATATTTCTGACTAACCCGTAAAATATTTCATGAGCTCCAAAGGAGATTTTGATAGATACGGCCTAAATCAAGCATCGTTTTCACATATGTCCGAAATATAAACTGTTATATCTTCAGCTTCAAAGCAGATATGGCTTTCTTATTTAATATACATGTAGCTAAACTATTTTTCTGCTACCTGACAGCAGCAACTCAATTCAAGCGCAAGTTGCAGAAAGGCCCTTTCGAACTAACACGGCGGTGTATCGCCACATGTGTATTTTGTTGATGTTAAAGTCGATTAAAAACGTTCGTGCCGGTAAAATTCCAGTTGGCAAAGCAATTTAATCTTTCGCTCGGGCCTAACTGAAGCTTAACGAGCAGTTACGTGTTATTTGAATACACAAAGGTTCGGGCTGACCATTATTGCTCGTGTGCATCTATAAACCAGTCGCGGTACAATGAATTTTATCTTTGTGGTTTTAGCTCGTTGCTCGGTCAATCGGTCTCGCAATTAATCGTATCGAAAAAAAGTAGTCTGGCGTTGCTTATTATTATTGCTCCATCTCGGGCGCACCCGCGGTCCGTCCGATGGATGCTGCTAGGATTATCGAACGCGTTTTTTCGATAATTCAATTGCTTACCAATGTGCTAATTGGTACTTACTGTGGGTATAATTTCCTCTGATGAATTAGCAGCAGAGGAACTATTATTATTATTAATATTAATTAAAAATAATAATTATTATTACAATTTAAAAGCAATACCTAATATTATTATCATCAGCATAATTATTAATAATTAAAAATAATAATTATTATTCCAAATTTAAAATTAATTATTATTATTATTATTATTATTATTATTATTAATTTAAAAAAATTATAATACGTATATTACACCACTAACTTATGTTACATCAGTGTACCTGTGCACAGTTAATTCAATTATAGGTATGTATATCTGTATTCCTTTTTGTTGTGCAATGGGCGAGACTCTCACTGTTTGTTTTCCATTTAAATTCGGTTACAGGATATCTGTACGCTGAGTGAGAGTACTCCGTCTATCCGCCATAAAGATTTTCCTTCTCGATACGAAGTTGAACGCATCGTTGCCCCCGCGTGTATATCGTAGCGCAAAAGTGAATGACCAAATTCATTAATATTCCGCTGCCGCTGCAGAGTCGGGCATTATTTGAATAACCACCGAGTAACTATTTGTGCGAGGCAATTGTACGAGTAGAGTCGTTTCGGAGAACTAATTGTCTCGGGTAATAAACCCTCGCCATCCGTAATAAATAGTTTCGTTGAAAATACTCGAGTATTTTTTCCATTGGTAAATTGGTACCAAAGCCGCCATTACTCGAAAGCAACGCGAACTCTTGACACACCGATGCCCGTGCAGACTTCCATTAATTCCCAACGCTGAATTCATACCAGAGGTCGATCTCATTACGTTACGCTCTCGCTACATATTAATTATTTACAAATTTCTTTTATCGTTCATGCCTAGCCGCCCCATTAGCGAGATAGCTACCCACAACCGCGCGTTATATCTTGTATAATTATCCTTTTCGCGAACGACGCACGCGGGGCCATTAGGGGTGCCGTTTAAATTATGTTACTTTCTAATGAACCATCGGGCGATGGCCGAACTTGCAATTACCGTAATTGAGGTGCTAGGACGGGGCACAACACTCCGGGGGGGTACATATGTATATCGATGCAGCCCGGCCGGCTACTCGCGAATGCAAATATTTTGAGGCGGCAGCTGTTGCTCCGGAGTCGCTCATTATGCCCGCGCCGGAACGTTCTAGAATTCCCACTGCGTCCAAGGAGCGACCAGCGATATTCCACTGTCGTCGCATTACCGGCCGCGATTACCATTATTCACGGTCCACGTGGCTCCGCGAGCACCATGTTTGGACTGCATTAATTGCCGAAGATAGGTCGAGCACCGGTCGAACTTGCAATTACTCTAATTGCGGCGATCGATGGCGACGCGACGACTCCGGCAGACGGGCCCCCTTGACCCGTTCTTTTACAACAATAAACGTCCCATCAGGAGATTGGAAAGCCCGTGCCATTTTTCCAAGCAGACGTTCTGCAGATACGAACAGGGGTGGAATGCCAGGCGATAATCAAGGATCGCAGTTTCCTAGATCGTTAGGTAGAATATCGAAGGATGAATTCGACGTTATCTGCGCCCCTAGCTTTGGAACGGCCTGTAAAATAATTGGAAAATCCAGCCTCCTGCCTTCCGTTAGTTCCGTTCCCAAACACTTTCGCTGCTCAATTATTATCCTCTCGCTCCAATGATAAACAGTTCCGAAGT
Organism: Andrena haemorrhoa; assembly: GCA_910592295.1. Taxonomy (NCBI): domain Eukaryota; kingdom Metazoa; phylum Arthropoda; class Insecta; order Hymenoptera; family Andrenidae; genus Andrena; species Andrena haemorrhoa. The sequence continues at coordinate 12,768,301 of OU342943.1, forward strand.
TACGACCCTTTGAAGGCGAGCTCGAATAATCTGTCTGCTTTCTACTTTCCGAGGATAAAATACTCCACGGCTTCGATGCTCGTTCGCTCTAACGAAGATGGATTTTCTAAAGCCGAGATAGAACGGTGGAACAGTTCGGAGCTTATCGGTTGATGGTGACCCTCGACCATCGAACGGCCAACCGAGTGAAAGGGGCTCCGTTTTAGGCGGGCCTCGCGAGCTTTGCCGTTTTATTAGCCTCGGTCGTCTGTTCGCCAGCAGGGACCAAGGGAGTCTCGGTCCCCTCTCCATCGCGGCTAAGCACGCGGCCCCGTTAAATAAGGCTTGCAGTGCCGGGGACAAAGAGATTGTACAGGGAAACAGTGAGACAAAAGCGGCTGTACCGAGAACAAGGAATCCTACATTGACACAGCCGAGGTCAGCCGCAGAGGGATGTCGCCGTTAAATTCTTTAGTTAATTACATCATCTTCTTGGGCGTCGGACTTCAAGGGGTTCTCGCTGTGCCAGCGGTGACCGCTGAACTGTCGGGCGACAATGCGGATTCCGTGGTGAAACGCGAGGAGACGCGTCTGGAAAAGCGCGCGTCAGACTGCTCACCGTCGATTACCAAACTTCCGAACACCCCGTGGTACGTTTTGATGAACGACATGGTGTGCGGGTGCAATGCGGGAGCGGCGGCGCCGAACGTATACAATGGTTATCGTTACACGCGCGGCATCGGCTATCACAAGATCCACACCCAAGCGCTGAATTGGAATGACGCGCGAAAGATGTGTCTCAAGGAGGGCGGTCACCTGAGCGTCATCAATTCTATCACCGAAGCGACCGTAAGTAACAATCGCGGGAGCATCCTCTCTGTCGTCGACAAATCGTCGTACGATCGTGTCAGATTGACTGATCCTCGGCCGGCTGAGAGCGTCGAAAGCATAGAAAGGGTGGATGCTTCCGCGACCACTCCGAGTTATGGCTTATCTGTCGCTAGACGTCGCGTGGAACCCTAGCTTCGTTTTCAACGTGAATTTCTATGAACAGTATAACCATCGAATTAGCAAAGCTCGAAAAATAAAAGATAAAGATAAAAGGACGGTTTTTCTTAATAATTAATTGCATTGCGCTGTACCTGTCAGTATTTCATTGCCCTCGAATTTATTTGAATCACTTTTCCATTGTACATACGTTCAATATCGCTTGCCACTGTAACAGCTGAATAGGACACGGGCGCAAAAGGATAGCTCCACCCGATCGGTAATATTGAAGCGTTAACTTGGTTTCGGGCGATCGGGGCGCTTCGATCCAAGCTTCTACCCTGTCGATGGACATTTTATTATAAGATCAGGCCGCCGAATTAACCGTGTCAGCGATTTATATTTCGCTCTTTGAGCCGTCACAGGTGCCATTAGCGCTCGCGAAACGCCCCCCCCCCCCCCCGATGAAAGAGCGATTTATGGTCGTTCGATTAAAAGCGTCAGATAGCGCCAGATAGGGTCACTCAGCACTCCCGCCCCGCCCTTCTCTTTTTTTCCAGATATTAGTGGATATGTATAGTAAAGCGGGCCCAATGAAGGGTGCCGTATTAGTGGATCAAATTCTACTCGGTATGCACGATCAGTTCCTGGAGGGCGAATTTACGACCGTGCATGACTATCTGCTCCAAAGCTCCGGCTACACCGTGTGGGCCCCAGGACAGCCGGATAACGGGAACGGTAATCATCCGCAAAATTGTGGGTCCATGTACAGGGACGGCACATTCGACGACTTCGAATGCAATCTACCGTTAGGTTTCGCCTGCGAGATAGCCGAGATACGGCTCTACTAACGCCTCTTATTTTTCATCTCTCGCGCCGACGATCCTCAAAGATCGTCAACGATTACGGCATCCCGCTTTGCGACATCTTTCCCTCATTACCAAACGAAGCCTCGTGCATCTCCCTTTTTTTTTTTTTTGCGCGCGCGCGGGTTACACAATTTCAGGCCATCGCAAACGGCGACGGAAAAAGGTTCTCCCATCTGCGAGCGAGGCTGCATTAACGCGGCCGGCTGGTGGGCTCGATTACGGTCCCTTTCGGGGCGGTAGGTAGGTACTGCGCGCGGCAATACGCGAATGTGATTCATAATGACACTTAGCGCGTCACGGCGCGAGTACCTTGCCAAATGTTAGGCCGCGTCGCTGGCGATTTCAATGTAATTGAGGTTTATGCGCAACTTGCTTTTCTGATGGCTATAAATTTCTGTTGCCGTGCGTGGCGCGACCGTGTGCCTTGGAGTGACGTAGGTAGCGATTAGTCGTCGACGAGTAGATGTATGTATGTATGCTGTAAGACTAAGGAAAAAAGGAAAAAACTCACGCCTGCCGTTGATCGTTGCAAAAACATTCCGTAGTTATTGAAATCTCCTGCTCGAGACTTGCTCGGGGCTGGTGAATGTCAACGTAATTGTACGAGTGCGACTAAAATTCCGGGCAGATCGTAGGATAACATTACACCCGATCGTTACCAATAAATCGCCTGCAATTTCCTTCATTCGGTGTCTATAAATTGTTCCTGTTTCGCCGATTTTTACAGCCCCCTCTGCCGGGACGCTATCTATCTCCGTCGTTAATACGATCTTTCCCTCAACCCCCGAACCTTTCGCCCTCGCCTTTCTTAGCCTTTATTTTCCTGCCACGCCACGCCCTGATGCTCTCTATCCCCCTCCAAGTATTTTTAATGGTGTTTCCACCAACAGGACGAGACGGAAACTGGTTCTTGAGTGCCTCCAATGTACTGCAAACAACTCGGAAACAAGAGCACAAAGAGCGGAGGCACATCGGCGAGGCCGACACACCGTATCGGCGTTTTATTTCCACGGCGTTATCAGTGTCCTGCTCTTCGTTTAGTTCGTAAAAAAAAGGATGAACAAAAAAAAAACAGGGAAAAGGGGTTAAAAGATTGATGAGGTCAACTTGAACGCCTTTGTACTAGGTTGACGGAATCCCATTTATTCTACGGTCAATTTATCTCGTAATAAAAGCTTCCTCCGCCCCTCCCGCCCCAACCGCCTTGCACCCCTCACCACCACCCACCACCCCCCCCGAAGCTTTCTAAACAATCGCCGGGAACTATGTTAGAAGACGCTGGCAACGGCGCTTCCGAGGCGATCTTATTATTCCAGAGGGGCATGGAAATGAAGTTAGCGAATAGTTGGGAGCGAGATGAAATTTATTTCTCGAAAGGCGAAGCTGATACCGCGAGAAAGGGGCGGGCAGAGGTTAGCGATGTCGCAGAATTGGCAAGCGCGACACGCTCCAACCTCCCAACACCCGTGATTTACACAGAAATAGTCGGTACCAGGTAAAAAATTTCAGAACCTTCCCTCTTGACAGTTTATTGGCTATACATCGAACTCGCCGAAGAATTATGCGCGGACGTTGAAGGGGAAACACAGCACGGATAGGACGCACGACATATTGGACGGTGGCACGATGTCTTCGCTGATGGTTGGTCAAGACACGCAGATCATATTGTTAGAGATAGCCGTGCAAAATGTGAGTAATCGTCATCGATGCGTCGCCATTCTCTTCGACCGCGACTTTAGCAGCTTGAGTGGCGTCGGCGTGTATTCGCGCCCGCGTTATCTGGGACGCATCGAAGGTGTTGCCGGAGTGTCCCCGACTATTTGCTCGGGGGCGAGTTGAGGGAAACTTTCCGGGAGCGATCGTTCGGAAAGGCCAGGACTTGAAGGGGTATTTCTCAAAACCTTGCGCCACTCGAAGTGTTAGTAATCTTGTTCTCTGTTCCCTCCGTCCTCCCGTTGTTCCAGCATCCTAGTCGCTCAAGTCCCCCCACTCGGTTTTGAGCCGTAAAGTGTACACCACGCGGCAACGATAGCGAATCGACATCGTTCCGCGGCGGAGAACGGTTTCTCGAAATTACCAATGAAAAAATTCGCGATCGCATTTCTCCCGTTTGCTTTCGAGTGAAATGTGAAAGGTCCCCTCCCGCTCGTAGCTGTACATGCCATGGGTAGACGTGTTCGACGAGGCCCTTATGAAGAAGACGATCATAATGTTCCGATTGCTGGACGACGAGTGGACCACGCTGATGCCGAACCGAGTGGACTATCGCTCTTACCGGGGCTCCAATTACCAGAACGAGCGATTCTACGGTGGCAGATCGGTGCTCTTCTCCGTGCCGGAGGTGATGCTCGAAGAGAAGGTGACGGGGGTGGACGTGCAGCTGTACGTCTACAAGGAGGTCTCCAAGTACTTCGAGCTGGAGCGGCGGAGGAATTTCGGATTCACCCTCGTCAGTGTGGACGATCTGCTCAACGGCATTATCAAGGACCTGGGCGAGAGGAAGGAGCTGGAAGGTTATTTTTCTAGCGAGCTCGAGCGGGAACCTATATCAAGGTGAATGCATTTAAATACGCGGGGCTGGCGTTTATGCAAATGCGTCGGCGAAACGGATTACCTGACGGCGAATGTTGCCCCGGTCAGGTTAACGTAATTTAAAAAACCGCTCTACCGTGTACCTCTGCATCAGCTTGAACGTTCCGTTCATCTGTATCGGGTACGCGGCGCATGCACCGGCCCGGTGCGCACCCCGCCTCGCTCCTTCAAAAAAGATTTCCCCCTGCTTTGTCGTAACTTTTATCAAACTCCGCCGTTCTGTTTGGGTCTGGTTGATTCGACAAGCGTGCACCAGCCCCCTTTCCAGTACCCTTACGCCATTTCGTATGGAGATTCGTTGGACGCGAGACCCAGGCCGAAGGATCGCTCGAATCACCTTCCCTTCGCTTTGTGTAACTTTGCCGGGCGAGTTTGGTGGCCGAGCGAGAAGAATATAAATTAAGCGAAAGCATCTATATCATTCCCCGTTAATCGTTCGCAGATCGACCCGCGGTACGTTCGTCCTGCTCGACGAGGATATGGAGAAAACTGAGTCGACGATCGAGCTGTACGTGCGCATCAGCTACCTGGGAAACTGCATAATCACCGAGATGCACGCCCCCGCAAGCATACGAAAGGCGTTCTACGCGCGCGAGGAGACCGACAAGCTTTATCCGTATCAATTCCGCGAGCTAACCACCGTGGACGTCGAATCCTTCTGCTGGGGCAGCTTGACGATCATCCCGCCACTTGACACCGACAAGCTCACGTGCATGTGCAAGCACCTGCGCGACGATGGGGCCACGCAGACACGGATAAAACACAGACGCAGACGCGGCGACTCGGGCTTCTGGGCCCGTATAGCGCACGTGCAGAAGTTGCTCGCGCTGCTGAAGGAGCTAAGGAAGAACAGGCCGGAGATCATGGGCCATGGAGAGAGGCCAAAGGAATTCAGCTCGTCCTTGCCCTGTGACTGCCCGCCAGCCTGCGTTTACACACTGCCCTGCAACGTTTGCCCAAGTCCCTGCCAGCCGGTCGTTTACTGTCTGCCGACGGGCTGCCCCAGATAAAAGGCGACTTTGCATGCAAAGGGAAATCGAGAAGACGCGAGGATCCGAAGGCGCGACCTGCCTCCGGTGGCCCTCGTCGAGGCGCGACTTGATCCAAGTCTCACTCCCTAACCGAGTCTACCCGAGGTAATCACGGGGATCCTGTCCCATCGTGTTTTATCATCCATCCCTGCCCCGCGATTCCACGACTCCCCAAATTGCCCGGGCAAATTTTATGCAACGGGGTCGTTTCGCGCCAGTGCGATCCAAGTTCGCTCGGCCACACCAGACGTACCTATAGGGCGAGGTGGGAAGCTCTCTATTTACTTATCGTCCATCCGCGAGCCTCCAGTGTTCCTCTATCGCGTGCGTCATCGCCGCGTGAGATTGCAAATTGCAACCGCGGCAGCCGTCTTCGAATGAATTTCAACCCTCTCCGGACGGGAAGCGGCAGTTTTTCTGACTGTCGGCGGGGGCTCGATATTCACTTCGCCGGGGATATTCCGATATTCCATGCAATTGAAAGCCGGAGAGTTTTGCATTTTGATTATAGCCCTCTAACCCGCTCCCCATCCCTGTTCGAGGCAGGATTCGCTGCGTACGGGGTACACGTGCACAGGGCCACGCTCGGATTTCGATTCGCAGCCGCGGGAGTATTTTATCATCGACGGCATTATGCAAAGATTCGGCCGAGAATCGAGGTGATCGCGAGGCAGGCTGGAATCGGAGGAACGCTCGCGGAAAATGGAGCGAACGCTTCCCCTCCACGGTCAATGGATTTTCATCAGGACATCTTCTTCGGCTCGCAAAATTTATGGAAGCTAAATCCGCGGGAAATATTCCCCCTCGTATACCGACGCACTCATACCGTCTAGAAACGCCGTTTTCCCAGTGAAACCCGACGACTGCATCAATCATGTGTTAAATTGAGTGACGTGAAACAAGTCTAAGGAATAAATGAGTGAACGTTCAATCTTATTCGGCGAGTGCTTTCTGTAAAGTTCCTGGCTCTCTTGGATATCTGCCGAAAAGTCGACGCGCCGGCTCTGCGAAAAGCAAAGCTCCCGGCTGCGATGGGGATAGTGTGCACGGCGGCGCGCGCGGTTTAATTAACAGGAGATGCGCAAACGATAGTGCTCGTGAAAAATGGAGAAATATGAAATCGAATAACTTGCCAAATCCATGTCCGTACGGACTAATTACCTTTTGTAATCGCGTGTTGCTAGCATTCCGCAAAGCGTGGGCACAGTTCTTTTTCGTCTGTGACGTAACTATCCGCTACGGTGAACACGATTTTATTTGCCAGCATTCCGCAGTTTGGCGGCGATTCTTCGACAGAGAGTCTGACACGTCACGCGCGAAGGAGCGTTGTTAAATAGCTTACTAAACGCACCGTTCGCGGCTGCGTTTCGATCAAAAACACCGAGAATGTGTTCGAAAGTTAGAGGTGTGTACAAACGTTTAATAGACACACTTCATAGAAGGAATCCAATGACTATCGGCACAATTTTCTTGCCGGTGTTTTCGTGTCATTACGAAATACGTTGTAGTGAAAAATTCCAATAGAAAGTTCCACGTACTATACGAAAAAAGTTCTGCCTAAGAAACCGATTTCCTCGGTGTACATTCATTATGTCAATGAAACGTGTGTTGGCAACTCTAAAGCACCCTGTGTACTTATGCATGGGTATCAGCATAAGGTGCAAATTAATTAAATAAGACTCTAATCTCATGTGACGATTATTTTATTATTTTCTAATTATTTTGTCATTAGTCTCATGAAATTAGATTGTCGTGAGACAAGTTCCAGGATATATTTTTAAAAATCTCATCTCCCGATTATTTCCATTATTTACTTGTTGCTGAGAATTTTGTCCCATGATAGAAAAGTCTCGTGTAAAATCTCATCGTGAATTCGCACGTTAAAGGCGGGATCTCCTAGCTGCGCCAGGTCGCAGCGACGGCAGCTAGGAGATCCGGTCTTTAGGGTCAATTCAGACGAGCGATGCGGCGTCGTTGCGATTTCGCACCGGTAGATATATGAATAGAGAGATTCACACGTGTCGCAATTTTTTTGCGACAGTATTAAAAATTGAGTCCCGTGTAAATCTCTCTATATACATATATGTGTCTGAACTGACCCTAACGCTCGTATATACGCATATTCTTCGACGTATCTAATGGTGGTAATTAAAAGCACGTAGATAGTAGATATTTTCGTATACCGAAGAATTAGCACGCATGGTCTCAAACATGTTTGCAATCGAAGTGGATATTGAAACTGATTGAAATCGACGGAAGAGTATACGAAAAGTGAAAGGACGAATTCACATGACTTTGATAATGCGACTGCAATAAATCATCGGAGTAAAAGCGCGCTGTTTTATGCCACTGAATTGCAGTGTGCTAATGAACGCGCTTGTATGACGGGGGGTAGGAAATGTAGGGCAATGTATCTCGCAGCTGATTGGGTCCTTAATTTGAAAGTATTATAATGTAATTTCTAAGTCAAGGTTAATAGTACTGGGGAATCCCTCTAGAGGTTTAAATCTCCGAGCATAAGCGAGGCCTGAATTATTTTCAATTACGTGGACGGAAAAGAAGAATGGCTCGACTGCGACAACCACTCGGGGAGAAGCGAACAGTACAATTAGATATCAAGGTACCGATTTATAAGTTCTCCCTAGTTTTTGGCGCCGTTAAATATTAAACTTTGGGACACGTATTTATCATGTGATTGAAATAGTCCATTTAGAAAGCTTTTTTAGGAACAAGCTGAAATTTGAACGTAAATGTATCATGCATTGTATGTGTTGCGTTGTTGGTGTTTGTAGAAAAGTGCTTGGAAGCGTGCAATTTCTTTCAACCAGGCCAATGTGCATTCACTATTTTTCCACGCTCGACAGAATACGTTGCTTTTGAATCCGTTCCAAAAATAAATTTTTCTGGACTTCTGAATTTCCCCAGGTCGTCCGACACCTTTCAATTTATCGGCGCAGCAACGGATATACGAGTGCAAGGGAATTGAAATTCAATAAGAACGAATCATCTCGAATAAATACAATGCACTGTGGGTAAGAAGATACTCTGCTCGATAAACAAAGCATATATAAAATTAAGGAACTGCAAAGGAGAAACCATATATAGTTGTTCAAAACTTAATTCAATAGATGTATATTTAAGGGGTGCCGAGTTTCCAGAGGCAGACTCCTCGAAGTCGGCAAAAACAAATTTTCCAAGGCGCGAAATTGTACCTACACACGAGATGGATACGAGTGCAGTCGCGTGTCTCTTGAATTGGACTCTGAAAATCCCGACGAAATCTCGCTTAATCATAGTTAGGAATGCAGACAGCTCCTTCTTCCCGCGGCCTCGTCGACGTTCAGATAAATAACGGGAATCCAGGCAGAGGAGAGCACACGGGAGCAATAGTTCATCTAGGATAAGCGGGATGCGAAATGACTTGGCCATAAGAGGAAAAACGCGTTCGCAGGTGTGTACAGAGCGTCTATAAGCTGGCAGAGTGGGAAGATGAATTCAAAATAAGAATCAGGTTCTATTCGAGGAACCTAATTTCACTGTACCAACCTCTGAAAAAGGTACCAACTGACCCCGCCACTTCTACCGGCATCCCACATACCGAATATCATCCTTTCACAGATGGAGAAAGAGATTCAACAGAAGCCTGGATACGCGTACGCTAATTGTAGCTCATTTCCCATCCGTTCCCAAGTCGCACGACTACTCGAGCTCGTGCCCAGAGTTTTGAAGCATTCGGTACACGAGGGCGCATTACCCCAGGAGCGGAGAGGATGCGAGAGATTCGGAGAGGAAGGAGATTACGGTGGATCGGGGAGGAGGACGCGTAGGAGTAGGAGTGGAAACAGCGGAGTGACTCTTTCCTCCCCATTTTCCAGACAGGCCCACCAGCATGTGTGGCCGCGCGGTAAGCTATGGATTACCGGGTAGTCACCTCTCCTTTCCATCGAAAGTGCCGAAGCGCGGCGATGACTGGGCGCTAACAATGGACGCGGACCGGGTACGAGATTAGGGGGCCAGTTTATAAGTGCGCGACCGACTCGCGAACCTCCGCGATACGTTTTCGACAGGTCCGATGATACGGGTCCCCCGTTAGAGCCTCGCCATACCTGTGTCTGCTTAACTGGCTCCCCGAGTGGCTCGTGCAGTCGTCTGACAGCGGGTGAGTAGAGAACGCACCAACCCAGCATCCTGCACCGCTCCTCGATATTACACCGATGCTGCTGCTCTCGGTGACATCGGCGCAGACAAGGTGTATCGATTACTGATACTTAAGCACCGCTGCGCGATCACTCCGGACGGGCAACGTTTTGCGACCGCGGCACCGTGTCGCTCGTTACACGAAAACTTCCTCGTGTACGTCGGCCGGGGTGAATACAGGGCGTTCCAGAACCGCGGGTAGTTAAAAGGCGATTCGGCTAATGGGATCGAAAAGGGGACAGTAGATAAGTGTCGAGGAAAGAGTGTTTGTTAATTCATTGTGATTCAATGGAAAGTCATTGAAGTTGCGTGTCAGTAATTGGGCCTAGTTACGCGGAAAGCTACCAACCCTCAAAATGACAAAAAATTAGTTAAACGCAGCATGGATCCCATAATTTTGTGATCTTTATTTTGCGAAAAATCACCAACCCATAGAACAACTCTTACATTATACAATTATTAAAACTACCAATACATTTTAGGCTTAAAAAGTAAAAGCTACAGAAAATTTTAAGTAATATTAATTATACTAGGTACTCACTATTAAATAACACATTAGAAATCTTGTAAAACAATAACAAGAAGTGAAATATACCCAATGGAAATAGTAAAGCTACTTTTCATTAACGATTAAAATCTTCAAACTATTATTCAGGTTCAGGTCTTTGAGGGTAGCTTTCTGCGTAACTAGGACCAATTGAAACTCGTCTACATAGCTTTTGAAACACCCTTGTACCGAGTCCACGGTTTCTGAGGAAAGGGGGAATTAGATGATCGTTTCGTTAGTAGAGTACCAGGGGAAGAAAGTGCTTTGCGTTCACACGGAGAAAGTCTGACCAACAGCGGGCACGGTTCTTTTTCACGGTTCGCGTAATTTTTTGGTCATTTGCAGAGTTCATTAGCATGAAAGCTCTCGACACGTGTTATCGACGTTGAACGGGATAAATGGAAATGAGTATAATTGGATGAATTACCACATCCCCGTGTCCAGTTGTAATAACTTGCCCCGCGTCGTCGTGGATACGAACTGCTACTCCGTTTCACGTTATCAACGCTGATTATCCTTATCCGGCATTAATTAACACAGTCGACGGGGACATATGTAGGCTATCAGTTAAAACAGCAACGCTCAGAATATGTAATATGTATCACGGCTCGTCGCGAGGAGCTTGAAAGCGCCGGCTAATTGTTACGAAATGGAATTGGTCAGGGTACCGCGAGTTGGGAAATTAATAGTCCCGATGCGACGCTTTCGGGCTGGGTATTTAATTATATATCATCGTTACGTAATTGTTCTAAACTAACCCGGCACGGTAGGTACACCGTGCTGCGCGTTGCCGAAAATACGGTAACGTCTTTGGTAATTATCGATAATCGATAGATGATGCGCTACATTACGGTGTACCTACCGAATTACACGTAGGTACAAGCTTGTTAATTCGAGACAGCTAATACAGTGCTTTCGCGCAAGTATTTGATAAGGTAATGTACAGCTATTAACGTTGGATAAACGATCCGGCATGCAAGCGCCCGGCCATATACCGGCTAATCATCGGTGCCGGATAATGAATAAACGTTCGATAATCGATAGAACTGGGTCGCATTGAACGGTCACATTATGCCGGCCCATCGAGTAGCGGCTCGGTATTTAAGAACGAAACGCGTACAATCTTTTAGCAGAGAAAAGAAGTGACGGTGCGAGCTCGCTGAAATTCTACGCGGAGCAGTTCGGAACAAGAACCATTATGCTGGAACTCGGGTTAACGAAGTGCAACGTCGCGCCTGGGAACGGGCTACAATTTATTGCACTTAAAAGTATTATAACTCGGATAATTGAAAGCGACAGTAGAAGTAACGATCCTGTTTTACAGTTGCCAGATACCATTGGTCGTTCAGGTGCGCCTGCAAGCCGAGCCGGGCTTCTAATTCGCACACCGAAGTCGGTGTAGGGTAATGCCGAAGACGCGGCTGTGCATTGCGCGGTCAACCGTGTAGTAACAATAAATAATAACGTCTCTATCGCGCTACGATGGGAGAACAGATATGTATAACAGATCTAATCGTATATAACAAATAGGTGTTAATGCAGCAGAAGATTGCCGGATTGCCGAATTATTCAAAGTGGCGGAAAGCTATGGCCACGGATCAGCAAGTTCCGTAGCGAAGGAACTATCGTAAATCTCACGTGTAGCTTTTCTTTCGGAATATTTTAATATTTAGTACGGCGTTCGTGGCTGCACTGCAATCGATCGTTAAACAATTCGGAGTGCTCTGGAAGTTTTCGAACACGCTTGAATACTTCTGTCCGAGTATTCTCTTGATTGTCACAAAGAATAGGTCAGGCTGCCGAAGTTATACACCCCTACGTTAGAAGTACAATGCGCGAGATAGAAGTGTGTACATGGCCGGGACCGCGGCCGAGTATGATCGAACGTCTGCACGGGAAGTTAAGATGGAATCGGCAGAATTCAATAAAGTTTGTTAATGGTCCGTTAGCTCACGATTGGAATCGTCCTTCGCGAGATTGCGCCAGCACGACACTAGGAAATGAAATCTTGGATGGAACGTGGCTCGGTCTCTGTTGTTATGCACATATTGTATGTTAGTTTTATTCACGAACCCCATTTCCAGCGCGGGGGCAAATATTCCGAGTAGAATAGGGTCAGTCTCCCGTAAACGTATCCTGCGAGGAATATTCTCACTTTATCACTATCTTTCAACGCGCAAGTTCCAGCTGAATTGTTCGCCTTTTCCAACCGAGTGTCTGCGGTTTCCCCTGCACTTATGTGATTAGCTTCCAGTTGCCCTCTGATTGCGAAATTAGCAGTAACTCATCGAGCATGTAGCTTTTAACTAAAAACACCTATAAGGCACCCTGACCAGTTTACGTACCGACGGCAGAAAGATCGTTGCTCAAGAATTTATTACTGCGTTGCAAACATTTCTTATAACCGGAGCTCGTAGTGAAGTCACTCAGGTGCGATTGAAGCTGGGAGAAGTGAAACACAAGCGCGCGATATGAATGAAAGTACTTTCTTCTCGTTGGTGATTAATGCACTGATCCAATCTTAAAGTGCACTCGTTAATGTGTTTGTACACCGAGATGCACTTAGGGTCTCGTTTCTCCGGAGCTCGACCAAAAACGATCAAGATCATAGAGAAATTTTCTATTTATCCACGATCAGCATCGCGCTGGGAAAACCGCTCTTAGGACTGTTTTACTTTAGGAAAAACTCTCACCGCAGCCAGGCTTTCTCCCATCAATTAATTTGACGAACTAGCCGTTAGATGGACCGTGGCATAATTACGTGAAACCTCTGCGGTTGTCCAACACTTGCTCCCTTTGCCTCTTATTTCCTCACGGGTACACAGCTCCGAATCGTGTCTCTCAAACTGCAATTCCCTCTGCGACTCCTTCGGCCGCAAAGTCGCGAATGTGTCATTCACGGGCGACGGTAATTACAAAGCGTCACCCGCGGCGTTATCAATGACTTCGGGTACGTTTATGTTGCGGCTGCGATAATTGATCAGTAGAAATACATTCTATAGTTTTTTTGTATTGCTTTTACTCGCTGTTGTCGCCGTTTTCATCGTTCATGCATAACAGATTTTCACCATAACAGAGTTGTTTTAAATAATTTATGAGACGAAGTAGCCGTTAAATTAAATACAACACAATGTTTAGTTTTACTGCGTTGACTTTTTTCGATGTATGTACCATTTTATCGAACTTGAAGATAATAAGAATTCTTCTTCGGAATCAAGAACCAAGTTTTCGTGTCAATTTCTGTCATTTAAAAAGAAACCGTCGAATCGATTGTCCGGAATTTTTGTGACAATTTTGTTCAGTGTTTGGTCTTTCTGTATATAAGATTTCAAAAATTTTGGTCTATTATTTCACTCTTAATTCTGTAGTTATATTTCTCAATATTGCGTTCTCCCATAAGAATACATGTTAAATTGAAAGTTAAATAATTTAAAAACTACCGAATCAATTTTTCTAAAATTTTGCAGGGGATTTTACTATTGCGTCGAGATTCATTCCTCCAATTTTCAAAGATCATCCTTAAATGGTCCATCTTTGCGAAAGCTTAAACGAAAGATATTTTTCAACAGCTTTTATCGCCGTCTGATCGACGCTCTGTTTCCATCATAAACGTACCCATAGCGCAATCGTGCGCGTGGATTTAACGCCCGCCAATAGTCGCCTCAACTCGAGCACGTTTGCGAAATCGAGCAGTTCCACGACAGCACGACACGAAACGGTGCCGGTTGAAAACGCAAACAAAAAGCAGTTCATTAGTGGATTTCGGCACGCTCGTTGTGTCACCATGCGTTTCGACTTTCTAAATGAATTATCCGTGAAACTTTTAGATTACGGCGGAAACGAGTTAGCAGCAGATACCCATCGCCGAAGTTGAATTTCATTTGGGGAATCATTAACACTCGAACGGGAAATACGGGCAAAGGGAAGATAAGATCTATCGCTCTATAAATAAATCATTTACCCGAAGAATATAGTTTCCACAGGCACTTCCTCGTGTATTTCATTATTTCTGTTAATAATGAAAATGTCTCGGTATGTATTAACGGTATCCTTTGTTTATCGATTCGTCAGCCTAGAGTCTCGCCCGTTGCGTCGCGCGAATAATATCAAAATGTATGGCAAGTTTGGTAAACGTGCCTGGAAATAGCGACGAGCTTGCAGTCGATACTACGGTTCGTCGTCCGACGGTCCATCAGCCGTGCTCCTCACCGCGGACTTTTATGATCCTGCATAGACAACGAGGAGGAAATTGCTGTCGAAAGACGTGATTTCACGAGCGACAGCTCGACAGACTGGGTTTGGTGCACGGTAAATCTGCTGAACCGTAAATCACAGCTCGCGGGTTTCGAAAGATGCACACACGCGGAGGAGCTCGTGCAACCGATTAATGGGAAAAGCGATCAGTGGCAGGATGTAGCCTGTTGCGACGGCAACTCGAAATACTAGCGTCACGCAAAATTAACTTCTGGCCACGCGGAGTTCGCGTCGGATATGGGAAACGCGGTGGAACGGCTGGATATTTTCCAATATCTCAATATGCCAAGCCGCGTTGAGCGAGGGACTCGTAATTACCACTTTCGACCGCTGGAAGCTTAACGCGCTAAAGACAGATGCAATAAAAGTTGATAGAGCGTAAGATGGATTACACGAGGATTTCGTAGTTTCAGCAGACATTGCGTCGTAGGTAGGTACTTGGGTATCGCAGAATTTCTAACGAAGAAACAACAAAGAAGAAGCCATTACTCCTGTAGAATTTATTTGAAACTCATTAAATTCTACGTAGCAACCCTTTCATTTCGTGAATAATAGTTTATACGTGACCGAAGTCGCCTCGAATATCGATTCGGGAACAGCCCCCCTCGCCACCGAATCGCAATCCGTCCGAGGCCAAACTATTGCAGACGTATCGGTTAAGGAAATAGGAAGTTTTCTATATGTCAAAGAATACCCAGACGTGCCGCACAGCGTATCCGCAGGTCGCAGATGTCGTTGCATGCAGCCGAGTTTTATGCTCTGATCAGATGCAGCGGGCACACGCTCGCATTTCTGTCATCGGTTATATTGAATTATTAATGCAAAGTCGGACATCTGTTGGAGCATATTTCGGTCGCGTTTCGGCGGCTGGGGCAGTTAATAAAATTTCTTTCCAGCACCGGTTCTGCCAGGAATCGATTTCAGAAGACACGGGAAGCAGCCTCTTTTCAGTATCTCTCTCCCTCTCTCTCTCGAGTCACTCTAGAATGCGTCGTTAGGAAGCCCACCGCTATCTATGGACAGGATCCTCGCCTGCGTCAACAAGGGTGTGTTCCCCTTCGCTGGCGTTACCCCGAAAAGTGTTAAAAACCCACAACTGCTTCCGCTTTGGCTAACAATTGAGGACCTTGCAGCAAGAGGGGTGTACCTCCACTTTAGACAGTTTTTGAGTTATGAGGTAACAAAATTCTACATCTTTTGGTGCAGGTTTGATGCAAATCCGATAACAAATGAGCGATTTATCATATTAATATCTTTTCACCAAAAATAGAAGTAAAAAATTTTCAACTCAATAACTACTACCTACTTGTTGTGTCGAAAAATATATTTTTCAATTAGTGTTCTTATTTAATGTTAAGTCAGAGCACTAATTTTATAAACTGTTTTTACTAATTTACTCCAAGTTGGTAAAGATGGAGCTGCGCCCCCTTGCTGCAAGGCAGAGATGGGCAAACAATTATTTAAAATAAAAGTTTGTGTACGAAATCTTTTTGTACGAAACTTCCTATGCACAGGGAACTATTACGTCTAGGAATTCCTAGTGCACACGCAACCGCCGTTTCGGCATATAAACAAGGCCGCCATGAAGCCAACAGGACACTTAGATTCCACTATTGAGCGCGGAGTATTTGCAAATTTTACCTCGGAAAATTTAACTTCAAGATTTCATACACCCTTACCTTCCAGGGTAACGTCAACTAAAACGCGGAGCGTCCTGGTAAAGCAGGAGAAATCGTGGAAATCTAAAAAGAAACAAGAATCCCTCAGAACACTTAGATTCCGACTTTCTGCGTTACAGCATCATAATTCTGTTACTCCCGAACCCATCTCGCGTTGCCTCCTCCGAAGTGTAGAAGCGTGTTTCATATTTAAAATAAAGTTTCTCACTGATTGTTAGTTAAAACCCGAGTGTTTTCCCACATCGTAGCAGCGTGCGAACTTTTAATGGAGCTCGAAGCTTGTCACGAGCGTCGCGCAAGAATTACCGAACGCCTCGTTCCGTTCGACTGGCGCGGGGATCTGCTCGATTAAGTTTTAGGGGTGAATCGAGCCGTCGCGATAAATCTCACGCCGTGGAATCGCTCGACGATCGGAAGAAACGACCACGCCGGCGGGCAGTAAAGGGTGTCAGAAATGAGGAGATATCGCCAGCCAGCGAGTACAGGCAGCTACATTTTAATCACGAACGCCGAGCAAGATCGTTCTACGCTGTTCGCGCGTGTTCCATTCTGTTGGCCGCGGTATCCGCGACAGCGCGCGCCGAGTGAATTGCGCGGAAAGGGCAGGGGTGCTGTTAATTGCAGCGTGGAATCCACTAGTTTTATCGTGTTCACGCAGCATTTGGACTTCATCGCTTATCATCGAGGGCCATTAAATGGAAATGAATCGCGAGGGAAACGTTGCTTTCGAATGCTAGATAACGACAACGCTTGATCCCTGGCAAGTTAACGCGACATTCGTGGTGAATGACATTCGTTTTATGAAACTGGACCGTGTACTTGATTACACTCTAGTAATCTGGCAGAGAGTTTGATTCTAGGTGATGATTGATATGTACGATTTTCGAATTAGGAGTGGAAACCGAGCGGTCGGGAAATGTACAGTTCTACGGTGACGCAGTTCGAGGAGAAGAGGGAGGCCAGCGAGAATACGGAGGAGGATGTGGAACCAATTCAGATTAGGAAAGAACAAACCCAGGCGAAGCAACCAATAATCTGGCGGAATGTGATTGGTATCGTTGCGCTTCATTTCCTGGCTATTTACGGTTTCGTGAGCGGTTATCGGGATGCCAAGTTCTGGACGTGGATTTGGAGTGAGTTGTACACTGAGTGACAGTCGTGTTTCGTTCAGAACGTTTACTTATTTCCAGAACTTTTATCAGATATTAGCACAATTCCCACCATTCACCGTGTTTCTCTACACCAGGTCATCGAATAAGCCGTCCATTTTCATTTCGAAACAGGATTCATTCGAATCTCTGAATAAATCAGTAAGCTTCTTGAACCTCTAATAGCATTCAAGTACTTTTTATTGAAAAAATAATATATTAATGGCATCGAAAATCAACTAAAGGTTCCATTCAAATATAGCTAATAGATAAGGTAAAATCTTTTTGGTACTGATTTATACTTATTTTAAGATGATTAAAATTAATCAAATTTTTGAATGGGTTACACGAGAATGTACCCTTAACACTACACATACGTCCCGACACTTTATACATATATATGCATACCTATTCCTATCGTAACAGGTCAAATGAGCGATTAGGAAATAAAGGTAAAATTAAATGATAAAATTATATATTTTTATTTTCATTTTTAATACAAAAATAAAAAATAATAAGTCATTTTTTTCTTTTATTTCATGTTCAGAATTTAGCCGTTAACTGATTTCCGAACACTTCATTTACACTTCACATATTTGGGGATAAAACTCAGAAATAAAATAATACAGTACTAATAACATATAAAACTAAATACTGAGTATTATAAGATTTGTTCACTTCGATGTCAGCTCTGAGACTTTCAAAATGATACTGTCGATGATATTTCTCACCGAAAAATGAAACAAAAGGAACGATGAAAGAAGAAAAGTTGATTAAACGGATAATATAAGAATTGTCATAAAGTCAAATGAACGAAAGAAACAAAAATCAGTGCTGAATTTTGACCTGAATTTTAAAACCGGTCATTCGACCAGGCGCGGTAAGTTTAGCATTAAACGGCTTTATATTCTTCAAGGCTTGGTGTACGGATTTGTTGGTGGTCTGGGAATAACATCAGGAGCACATCGACTGTGGGCACATAGAAGTTACTCCGCCAAAGTCCCTCTGCGAATCTTCCTAGCCTGTTTGTACTGCATGGCTGGTCAGGTGGGTTCGCGCCTACGATTCTCTCTATTCGCACCTCTGCCCACGGCAAGAAAATTGGAGTGCTGATTCGATCGGTGTCTTTGGTTCGATCAGACGCGGTTCTACAGGTGGATACGGGACCATAGAACCCATCACAGATACACGGAAACGTCCGCGGACCCTCACGACGCGAGGCGAGGCTTCTTTTTCTCCCACATCGGTTGGCTGATGATGAAACGGCACCCCGCTGTCAAGGAGTACGGCAGCAAAGTGAATATGGACGATATCGCCGCGGACCCCGTAATCACATTCTTCGACAAGTAAGATATTCCCATTAAACTTCAAAGCACTCTATCTAGAACCTCGAATGCTCTCGTGCCCGCGCGCTGCATAGGTACTTTAATGGTACGCGATCGTTTTCTTTCACGCAACTTCACAAGAGCCTCGCTTACTGCAACATTGCTGCAGTTTGCGTTGTTTAAGGCTACGTATAAAACCCCGTGACACTTTTGAAAATTTCTTTCATCAAAGGCCTGAGGACAGGCACGTTGGCATCGGGAGAGTCCTCAGACCTATAATGAAGCCAGGACGCACCGGCACTGAAGGTCTTCAGACCCCTGATGAAAAATTGCGTACAATGCCAGCGAGACGACGCTCCTTTTCAAGAAGACACGGCTCCGTGCTCGAAAGCTACGAACAATGCGACCGGGCCGGGATACAAGCGCGAAAGCTCGCAGGATCTCTCTCATATTAAAATTTCACGTGTGTACCGCTCGTCTTCGCCTCCGCTCATCTTCACGGTTTGGTGTCACGTTGCAGGTATTACGAGATCATCATGCTGTCCATGTGCTTCGTTCTGCCGGTGCTAGTGCCAGTTTACGTCTGGGGTGAGACATTGTACATAAGCATTCACGCCGGGTTCATCCGCTACGTGTGGTCGTTGCACGCCACCTTTATAGTTAACAGTTTCGCTCACATGTGGGGGAACCGACCGTACAACAGGCAAGTATCGGCCGAGCATTAATAGCCGAAATGTTAACGAAATCACTGGCAACGTCCTCACGTTCTGGCTCGGTTGCAGGAGGGTGAAGCCCACGGAAAACGCGGCGGTGTCTTTCTTTACCCTGGGCGAGGGCTGGCACAATTACCATCACTCTTTCCCTTGGGATTACAAGGCTGCGGAATTGGGGGCGTACGGCCTGAATGGCACCACCGCTTTCATAGAATTAATGGCGCGTTTAGGTCTGGCGTACAACCTGAAAACGCCGCACAAGGAGCTGGTCGATCGAACGATACTGAAAAAAGGGGACGGCAGCGACAGCCTTTGGGGACATCAGAGACACTGACGTATCGCTGTCGAACTTCTCCAACGGCTCACAATGCATGTTTGAAAATCGCCGCGAAGGGGGAGGGTGTGGGACGCCAAATGGATGCTTTAATCCGATCGAACCCTTTTCAAACCTCGTAGACCTGTCCAACCCATCTTCTGTCCCGTGCATATCAACTACTTAGCGTGGATCATCCCTTATGAACGCCGACTGGCTGGTCGTGGCGGGCGTCTTTTCATCGCGTCATCAGATGCATTGGAAAAATGATGGTGTTCGCGACAAGCGCCGCTCTGTATTCAGCGTACATCACGTATCATCAGTCATTCGTGTTACGGACGTTTATCGTCGCTTCACCAATTCAGGTTGGAAGGTGAAAAGCGCGATGCTCGATGGGGGCGAACGTTTCATCGGCCGCACGCTTAATCTGGCGCCGATTATGGGCCACTCAGCGGGAAAACGAAGCGCCCCTAAATAATTTAGAATCGTTTCGCGGCCGGCTGGGAACGCGCCAACCGATCCCGCACGAATTTTCATCGCGGAATCATTATCGCTGCTCGTCTCCCCGCCCTTCTCGCCCCGCGGCTCTATACAACCAACCCTGCGCCACCCCCGTCGCGTTCATAATTATCGTAGCGCGCCGTATTTAGCGTATGTACGTGCCAGCACTTTCACTGTCCCCCTCGCGCGGCCTCGGCGTATCCGCGAGATTTACTCATCGAAACGGCGGGAATTAATTATCGGCGCAACGTTAACCGAAAATCTAACGATGTAGTGATTACACGCTATTTGGTCGCCGCGCGGAGAAAACTCGTAATCGCGCCTGCTTGCCGTTGTTTAATACCTAGGCGTTTCGCTGATTCGTATCAGCTATGTGCGATAGGCGTTACGCGTATGTGCATTGCAACTTTCATAAATACCCGCCGGGTGTCGGCGCCGCGATCCCGTACACCTATGTTCTAGATTAGGCGCGCACCGCCCCCTCATCCACGCGTGTCCTATTTAATCTTAAGGGCGAGGGAGGAAAGAAGGAGTCATAGCCAGGCTATCGCAAAGTCCAGCAAAAATACATAGCGTGTCTTCATAAGTATGATAGGAAGGTGGCGGTAGTTATAATGCGCTTTGGTATTTATAGTCCATCTAGATTCTAGAAGTTCGCTGTAACCGCTTTGCGCACGACGACGTCGTCGCTACGGGCCGCTGGCCGATGTATTCTTATCTTCTATAGATATTTCCAGACGATAAGTGGACGATAATAACAGTGTAGAGACCATTTTTTACCCGGCTAGATTTCTAATCGCCTCGGAGGGAGGATGTGCTATAAACGGGAACGACAATGGCAGGGTATAAGTTCCACGGGGTAGGAGCCCCCGATTATCAGTGTTGCGGGACGGTGATCCCGGCGTGGGTCGTAATGCTGTTCCAACTTGGAGAATCGAGTATTCAAATTCCATCGGACTTTTGTGAGATGGAAAGTTAAGATCTAAACAAATTAGACGCGTTTATCGTCCACTTTTCTCGTGCTTGCAGTGGCATTTACTAACCTCCAGTTCCAAGGAGAATTACGTATTAAAGAAACGGTCTTAGTTTCTTATGCTCTGTTAGCGTTCTTCATCCTGGACTAGCTAAAATTCATTCACTCCTCTTATCTCGATTCAACGTTCCATTGTACTCCGCAGGCAACCATCCCCGACACTTTTCTCTCAGCAATTTTAACGCGTACCTATATCGATTAAGGATAACAGGCGAAATCGGTGTCCGCGTTCTCGCCCCGCGCGGGATATTCTTGCCTCTTCCTCGACATCGTCGACTATTTTCCTCCATGAATTTGTTATGACCATCGCAATAGAACGGATCGATAAGACGCGTCCCGCCTGTGCGCGGCTATGATGTGTCTTTTACCGTCGCCCCGAGGCGGCGGGACACATTTGAATCGCGTACATGCGAAAGGGTCGTTCGGCGGTCCGATAGGACTCGAGATATCAGATTCCCTGCGTTTCTTTTCGCCCCTCATCTGGCGCGATAGCGGCCGCAACGTCGCTTCGCGCACCTGTATTTATCGGAGTAATCAAATTTCCAATATCCACTGTGCGCTAAGAGTCGGAGGAGTCGAGTCGCTTGAAAGCGGCAACCAAGAGAGCGATGGAAG
Organism: Andrena haemorrhoa; assembly: GCA_910592295.1. Taxonomy (NCBI): domain Eukaryota; kingdom Metazoa; phylum Arthropoda; class Insecta; order Hymenoptera; family Andrenidae; genus Andrena; species Andrena haemorrhoa. The sequence goes on from OU342943.1 coordinate 12,790,084, forward strand.
CAGCAGACGGGTTCGTAGAAGTAAGTCGAAGGGCCAAGTTGTGGCTCAGAAGAAGCATGCTCGTAAAGTTTTAACTGGGAAAGATTTACGATTTCGTTACGCCTCGAGCGAACAATGCTTATAAACGTGATCACGGTTTTGCACAGTTTAAAGCCTTCACGGCGATGCATCACTCCAGTAACGTATTAGACGTTTGCACGAGCCTCCGGATATGCATAAATGCATCAGCGAGGCCTGCTTTAAACTAGCGAGAAAGTTGCTACGGAATCCCGTGTGCCTATTGTTCAAAACGATTTTACGCGTGACTCCCCGCTATCTATGTATTAATGAGGGCCACCGTCAACGCGCTTTTTATTATACTTGCTAATTTAATGTATTCACGGGTTAGAAGGTGTTTTCGGTGCCCGGCCCGGAGACCAGCTGTACTCGCGCAAACACCCACCGAGGAACAAAAGCGGTTGCGAATTTTGGGCACGTGAAGGATCATCCTAGCGGAAGAGCTGACCGCCGCGGCGCGCTGAACGAGCAACAGTTTGAAATGTAATCGATCGATCGTGTAACGAATAGGTCCCACAGAAGTTTACGCTGGGGGTGGATTGCGAAGGTGTCTTATTTATATTGGCGCAGAAGTCGCGAAATAAGATTGACTTGGAAGCAATTTCGCGCGAGGCAGGATTCGGTCCAGAAATGAGCTGAAATCTGAAATAGCAAGAATTGGTACTGGACTGAATCTGGGAGTGAAGTGGACCGAAAAGTGGAATTTCAGTGAACCAAGGTAGGATCGGGGCTGAGACTGAATTGGCTAGAAAATCGTACACGGTCATTATCGGGGATTTCCCAGTCATAGTGAGGGTGATAACGCGGGACGAAGTTTAGGAAACAGAGAGTCAGATTCGCAGGTGCAAGCGCTGAGGTAACGCAGGCTTCGGATGGCACGGGGAAAGTTTCTGAGCGCGAGTGGAAAAATTTAGTTCCAACTGGCAGGAATTGGTACATCGCAAGCGCCAGATTCCAAGGGGATAATAAACCCGTGGCGTAAGCGACACTCCCGGTGCATTCTGGGGATCGCGATGGGAGGCGAAAGGTCCACTAATATACACAGTGTTTCAGAACTGCGAGTAAAGTTTTTAACTTGATAATGAACTTAATTGCGAACGGTTTAACGTGATAAACGTTTACGTGTATGCTTTCCTATCTTAACGCGCCAACAAAATTTGTTCTCTTCTCTGTTTTCTTTCCTTTTCTTTCCTAGCTTTAGTTTTATTTTTAGTTATTTAGTTACGGTTGGGTTTCTAGCAGTATTGTACTGCAGCCTCGCCTTTTACTTTCCCATGTTTTGAGCATCGACCGATCTCCTATCTAGAAAACTGAGTATCACAAAAACGGACATCATACCTTCATTTGTCCCTCTTCACGGGCCTCACTTTAGCCAGGCAAGTTTCCACCTATACTGTTACAGCACCCCGTAGATCGAGCTTGCCAGATCGATGGAGAAAGTCGGACGATAATGGGGCGGCGAGTGGCGAGCCCTCAAAGGCCGACGAAAAAGTGGAGGCGGTGTGTGGACCGGGTCTGTGCAGAGTTGCCTTCGCGTATAAGCCCTGGTCCGCACTCCTAGGCAGCGCATACCGGTAGTATTGTTTGGGAAGCAGCTCATCGCCAAGAGGCTCTCGTTAAATCTCCAAGAACTTTGTTCGCTCGCTTGTTCGTTCGCTCGAGATCAATACGGCCCACCCCCCCGGTTCGGCTACACATGTAGCTACATGACAAAAGTTCTGAACTTTTGACCCAACCGACGACCATTGTACGCCGACACACGCTCCGGTCCCGGCAATCCCCTGCCCGTGAGTTCCGTCGCGCGTCCGCGTCCCAGCTCCTACGGTCGCAACCCGCGGGGCCTGGCGAGGGGTGGCATTACCGTTTTGCACGCGCCCGCGTATCGTATAATGCACAAGGCTGCTTTGAAAAGGTAATGCAATTCATAATGAGGCGTCGCGATGCGTTCCGCTTGTGTTTGCACGCCCCAGGTGGAGGTCGAAAATAGCAATGCTTACAACCGTTAATAATCATAAAAATGCTAATGTTAATGGCGGCGCCGGGGCGCGGGAGGGCGGCGGCGGGGGACGGTCGGGATATTAATGGAGAATGGCCGGCCAGCATGGGAAGCAATAATAAGAATAATGGAAACGCCGACGACAGTAATGAGAACGATAATAGCAAGGAAACACAGCGAAACGAACAGTATTGCAGTTGTAACGGCCGCGCGGCGTGCCACCGCGTGAAATTGTTTAACGAGATCATCCGGCTCCCTCGTGCGATATTCAAAAGTCGGACGGTCAAACGTGCTTTCGATACGAAACAAGAACGTGTTTCGAGAGATGCTTGTTCTTCATCGAACTTCGCCACCAGCTCTAATAGAAAAATGCCAAGGAACATTCTACTGACGGATAACAGAGATTCGGAGTATGAAGATTCCACTGCCGCCTACCCCGTCGACGGCCCGTACTTTCCTTTGATAAACGATGCGTCGTACAGGTTGCCTCCAGACCGTTCCGGCCCAAAGAACCTTCCTACTGTTTCACGAATCCCGAGCGTCGTCTGGAAAATCCTCTCCCCCAAATATCATTCCGCTTCCCAGCGGGGCTAAATCCTATCTAGCACCGGAAGTGGATCGTTTCCGCAAACGTCGCTCCTCCCTTTCCGCGGCAAAGTCGATGCTTCGCGGAGACCGTACCCGACGCACGTTTATTGCCGTCCTCGAAAGAGAAACATTTCTTTTCGAAAAGGAAACTTTGCCCCTAGCGTTGGAATGGGAGGAAGTATCGATAAACGAGAAGAGCATCTTCGTGGCGGGGCGATGTCGCGGTTCCCGCGATCGCGGGATAAAATTTCCTTACGGAGCGCGGGCAATAACGGGGGAGGGGTAGTGAGGAAGTAATACGCGAGTTGGAGCTGCGAGAACGGGCTCCTCAGCGGGATACGTAATTTTATCGATCCCCTTCCCGCGGTGGCTTCGTTCCCGTGCATTCGCGACGCTATGCAATTCCGTGGGCACCGAACATTCTCTATAGAATAATAACAAAAATAGAGAGAGAGAGAGAGAGAGAGAGAGAGAAGGAGAGTGAGAGTGAGAGAGAAAAAACACGTTCGGTACAAAGATGCGTTCTGCCGCGAGAAAAGAGAGGAAAAAAGAGTACTTCTATTGATCCGCATACTCCGGCGGCGCTCTGTTCCACCGACGGATAAATCTGGCATTTAGCCGCGGCGTACAGCAACGTATCTACAGGTGGAGGCGCCTGCGCGACGCCGCTCATTCGTAGATGTCACTCATGCCTGCGCGACCCCAGGAGAGCTGTCCCTCTACGACTCTACGGTATTCATGCCACGCGCGCTGCACTTGCAGCCAGGACCGAGGAATTCTTCTATATCAATTCACCCGCTGGATGTACGTACGTCTCCCCTTCCCTCCGACCGCGCCGCCTCTTTCAACGTTTTCCCCAACCTTCAGCGCGTTTTTGACGCTCGTGGCCTCATTTACGCATCTTTTCGTACCGCTAATAGGACGTGGCTGGAATTGTGCATCGAGGCCGCCAGTTATTTCTGGTGTATATTAAGCATCGCTATACGCTGCGTTTAAATACGCGATCCTTTCTCCGCCTCGGCGTGCTGGAGCTTTCGTTTGTAACCCTTTGAATACTGCGGAAGCACATGTATGTGCTCGGTCGATCGGTGCAGTCTGCGCGATGAACGCCTGCGGGCGTTCGGCGAATACGATTTAACAGTTACGACCGGAGGACCACCGAATATGACGTACGTCCAGCGTGCTGAGCGTCGGCGTTGAATGGGTTGGATGTATTCGTGAGTTCTTAAGTTCTGCTGTTGAACTATGCAGTTGACACGCGATTGATGGTTAATTGCACGATGCCGCAGAGTTTCACGCCGTGAAAGAACTTTCACGTGTACGTGTGCGTGCTCGATAGGTTATACGCAAGCGTCTCGGTAGCTAGCTTTAAACATCGCGTACGGTGTTGCGTCGATTGGGAATTCATAGTCAGGTTTATTCCGAGCGATGCGTTCAGTTTAAAAGCATTTTTGCCACGGGGCTTAAATCAATTACATTAAAGGAAGCTCGATACCGGGCCGGTCGCAATCCCCCTGATGGAACTTTTCCATCACGGGGGGGGGGGGATCCGAGGGTAAACATCAATCTCGCAAAGTGTAAATCATTCCACTCACCTTATGCGGCTGGTTCCGTCGAGCTTGCCTCGTAAAGTAACAATCTTCACGGCCACTATTCGGCACAGCCACCGCCGCGTCAACACTTGCCACCCTCGCTCAGTGACACCGGACCCCCTTGTCCATTTTCGCATCGGCGTGATTAACGATCTTACCGAGAACGATCGTACCGCGAAGCGTCCGACGATTTACCTGATCCACGAATTCTGTTCCAAGACTGAGTCGTTCGAACTACGTTGGAGATTTCATATTTTCAACAAGTAATCGTGAATTGATCCGATCGACGAGTCGCGGCGTGAATCATAGCCTCGCTACCTAGATCGATAATCGAACGAGCGTGATATGGAGAGGCGCGAATTTTATTTAAAGAAACGCACGGATGTGCACGTGTGGTTGTTGTGCACGCGCGTGCAATCGCGAATGGGAAGCGTAGGGGTGTGAAACCTACCAACCGCAGTGATAGCTTGGGGTGTACTGAACATGAGGAGAGGGTTGGAAAACGACGTGGAATCCAATCTAACCTTACCCAACGGCATGGTAGTGGCGCAGCGTGCGCCCCTGACAGCGCCTGCGTTCACCACGGCTACGCTCAAACTTGCCCGGCGATTTAAGCAATTAGGAAGGAAGGCGGAAACTGGGATTAACTAATGCCTTCGATTCCAATTGGATAACCGTTACTTCCGCGCCGAAAGTACTTGGACCCGTCGAGAGAATCGCCCGCGTTACGATTTCTTACTGGATTTACGAACGCGATGAAGTTTAACGCTCTGCGGTCAATGGATTCGAACTTTCCGTGAGTTTCAACGCCAGTATCGGTGTATCGAATACACCAACTACGAATCAGAGCTTGTTAACCAATTGAATCACTTCGTTACAACGAAACGTACAATTTTCTTCTAATTTGTTGGATAAATTATACATAAAAGGCGAATGAAAGATTTATGTGGTACGGAGTAATAGCTGATTGAATGATTATACCGTGGCAAGTTGGATATATGATTTGTATTTACTATTTGACTGGGTGATATGGAATAAGTTTACAATGAAGCACCATTTGAAGTTGTTCGATGTCTATGTTCTAAACGTATAGAGCGCTGCGAGCAAATGCAAGGCTAGCAACTGTTGGTCATTTCCGAGTTAAGAAATATCACAGACGAGCTGGTCTGTGGTGACACGAAGTTCCATAAGGTGATAGGTGTATCCTATACTTCGTCGATGGTCAAAGCTAGAAACACATTCTGTTGCCCGCACCCACCGCTCGAAATACGAAGAGGGCGCTCGAAAACCAGTAGTCATTTCAGAATATCGGTACTTCAGAACGGAGACACTGAAGACAATATGATGAGAGGTCTATTCTATACCGGATCTGTGGTAATATTATAAAATATTTTTTGAAGCTCAATAAATAATACGATTGCGAACGTTCAGTCGAAGTGTGGCCTTTTTTCATCGATTATTGAAATCAAGATCCCCGAAAAGTTCGTCTTTTTTTCAAACAAATGCCCATCGGAGCATTTTTTTCAGTTATCTGGGGAGACAGCCGAAAGCGCTTTGTGCTCTCTACTAGCATCTACACAAACCTATACTTTTAGCAACAGCATATAGATGGCGGATGTATCGACATATGATTGTAGTAGCACAGACCAGGTATCTAGAGACGCGGTAGCGTCTCGACGCCAAGTACATGAAAGACACCCGGTATATGTGTCGATGTCGCTACCGTGTACTTTTACTCGTCGCAGAGCCATTCCAACCTAACTTTGTATTTATTTCATTAATATCTCATCACTCCTGCGATATTTTCTAAATTTAATGGCATTTTTCTTATGTAAACCGCATGTGACCTTCGAATAAGACCAAATTGAATAAAATCGGTCCACGCATGACAGAGATATCGTAATATCGTCTCATGGATCTGTCAGAAACGGTAAGATTTTTCTTCTGATTCTTCTTCTCCAGTCAAAATTTCGTCAACATAATACGTATACGCGTTACACGCACACCTTCAGCCAAAACGAACTAATACATGCTTCGTTCGTACGCGTTACACGTACACCTTCAGCCAAAATACGCGTTACACGCACACTTTCAGCCAAAACGAACTAATACATGTTTCGTTCGTACGCGTTACACGCACACCTGCAGCCAAAACGAACTAATACATGTTTCGTTCGTCATTCGCTATCTTCACTATGCAATCCACTCCAAATTTTGACAGCTTACCGTCAAGTTATAACCAAACTCTAGATAAGATAAGTTGTCAGAATTTTAGATGCCACGTGCTTTTACAAATATGTATCGTTGTACCATTGAATTGCAACCAAAATGCACTCTCAAACACAAGGTAAGTTGCCGAAATTTGAATTGCGACATGTTTGAATATCATCAAACTGTTTTTAATTTGTAACTAAACTGAGGATTTTATGTATATATAGATAATCGAAGCGTAAAATGATGCTGTGACTGAATTTATCCTTAATTCTGTCCCGTGATAATTTGTAAGTTATAATATTAAAAATTATCTGAAGTCATTCCAACCTATACCTGGTCTGTGGTAGTAGTAAGTATGGGTGTGACGTCACACGTATACAAGCACGTACCACCTTCCAGCATTTCAACACATTTCAGAGTAGTTCCTGAGTTGGACGCTGTTCATGAGCAGAGGCCGCTAAATTCAGTTCTCAAATTATGGGTCGGTAACACAGTTTGGGTCGTGACACCACAGGCGAAGTATAGGATAAACCTATCACTTTATGAAACTTCGTGTCACCACAGACCAGGTATAGACCCTGTATCTAAATTCTCACCGCTATTATTACTTTCATTCCTACCACTTATAGCGCTGCACTCTTATTTCTTGTTTAGCCGTTAACGTTGCATGCGACACGGAAATGGTAATGGGGCTCTAGAGCCCCAAAATCGAGGGCCACGGAAGACAATAGGGTGAAAGGTCTATTCTATACCTGGTCTGTGCTCTTACCTCTTGGCTTCCTATTTTACCCGCGGTGAATTCTAATTCCTACCACACGTAGTGTTACAATCTGTTTCTAGACTTTCCCGGTAACGTTGCATGTGACACTAAAGTGGTAATAGATCCTGAGATCCACAAACCCGAGGAAAAAAATGCATTGGATGTTCCGTCTACTCTATACCTCGTTTGTGACCTTACATAATTTGCGAGACGGTAAGTTATTTATTACTATCCACAAATATTATAGAATAGCCTATTTAACAAATACCTTCAAATTTTCATAATATTTCAAAACTTCATACATATTACCTTTATCAAAAATATGTCCCAAAAGTTTCATCAGCGATATATCAGTTCTTTCAAAACTGGTTGTCTCTTATCCAGAGATGGGCAAAAAATTATTTGAAATAAAAATTTGTGTACGAAATTTTTATTTCAAATAATTGTTTGCCCATCTATGCTCTTATCACCCTTCACGGTATTGCAAAGTATTTATTCACACAATCACGATGTTCCTAATATGCAAGTTAACGTATTATGTTTTTGCAGCATCACCTTTTTGTTACGGTTCAATAAACTCCAGCATTTACGTATCATTTCAATTAAACCCTCTCCCCCCTAAATCCCCACTCCTCACCACACTTTCCCCCTCACCTAACGGCACTTTAATTCAATCGATAGAAAATGTTGGTATGACGAAAGTATAATTTTCGGTCAATCGTGGCGTCAGCCTCACCTAAGCGAGGAATTCCTTTCGTTTGGGGGGTTTTCATCGTAGATTCGAACCGGTCGTGCGGTTCCCATCGTTGACCGTAGCTCGTCCTTTGGTCGTTTTCGCGGCTCGGCAGAGAAGGAGCCGACGGAATCGCGTTTTTTGATAGATCAGCAACAGCCTCTCACGAGCCAAGTCCCACGAACGAGCTCGGCACACGGATCGCCCGGAATGCCGAAATAGCAAATTAGGGAATTCCAGGATATCTGCTGTCTCTCTTACATTTCTTTCTCCCATCCGTTCCTGCGCTTTGCCCTCCCCGTCGCGAGGATGCGTTCTGTGCCTCTGCCGCGAACCCTCTTCGACAAGCTTAATCTGGTAATGATCTATTGTTCCTCTTGGCTCTAGAAATCTTCACACCTCGCCTCGGTATAGCGCCGGCTCGATTTCGACGAACACAAATATTTGAATCTCGAAGGAACATCATTTTTTCGAGCAGTTCTCATCGAAGAAAAGAGGAATTCGTTCCCATTCAGGAGACATTCCTCTTGAGGAACTGAGAGGGGTGGCCTGTAGCACCGGGGTAGTGAATTGAGGAGTCAAAATTTGTTCTCTTCTTCGGGTTTCATTGGAAGTTTGTCTCTTAGGCATATTTAGGCCCAGAAGTTTATACGGAATTAAGGGGGTATAACCGTTTGAAAGTGTCAAAGATCGGATTTTTTTCTTTTTACATATTTTCATAGATTAATGTTTCAGAAATATTATAAATCAAGTCCGATGTAAAAATTCGGAAGATTGACGAAGTTATAAGCATCTGAGTGGAAGAACCCACGTAGCACGGATGGCGCGGCGCGACAGCTCGACCGATCGCAGCGGAACTATATTTTTCATTACGGTGGGCCTAAAAACTCGCATTATGTTCAACCAATTCACTTCCACTTTTGCATGAAGGATCGTAATACGATTCCACATCATCCAACGACGGCTTTTTTTATTCCGATTCCCCGTTTATTATTTATAAAGACAAAAGGTCGGCTTTTCTCTTAGAAAAATGTAACTTTACCTTTGATCACACACCATTTCTTTATTTTTCCAAATTTTCAAAATCGGCCCCGTTGGACGATAGCTATTGACATACTTTATAAGAAGATTTTATTGTTTTTGATTTCAGTTACGATATACAGCTGTTTTCAGGCCGACCGTTTAGCCGTCTAAAATCGAGAGACTTTCGGATATGTAGCCATAACTTCCGAAAAACAATAGTTTTTTAACTGAAACTTTTTTTTTAGGTAGTTCATAATACTATGTAGAGATAGTAAAAAAACGGGAAATCTGCATTAAACCATTGACTTGTAAAAAAATCCACAAAATGTACACATTTTCCGAGGGTTCAAACGGGTATACCCCCTTAAGTAGCATGAGAAATATAATTGGAAACACGAATTTAAAGGATTCAGTAAAGGTTTTGCAGATTTCAGAGCGTATCGAAATTCGAAATTCGAAATTTATCGGACATGAGCTTACGATGTTCGGAATTGAAATTTCTCATTTATTTCTTCATATAGTTTAGAATGTTAGTGTGCTGAGACTTCTTTGAGATGTTCAAGGTAACAGAAGAGTCTACGCATAAAGAAATATTTACTTTCTCACTAGGAAAATATAAATAATATAGAAAGTGTACAGAATGTTCGTAGGTACTATACGTGACCAACGTTTTTCTTGGAAGTAACTGATGCAATAGGTAGGCGAAGAAGAAAAAAGTTTCATCATTTTTCATAAGAAATCCAATGGCTCGAATGAATTTTAACAAGTTTTAATACATTCCTAATTGTGAACATGACCTTCATTCTTTCCCAATGGCAAGTTATACATTTTTCATGTCATATGAAAGTGACTATAAAGATGAGTTTACCTTCCATTGATGTTCAGACTATCAGTCACCGGCGAGAAGAAAAATGTGTCGCCGTACGATCGATTGTGCATGAAATATTAATGCATTTTATGGAGAAATATGCGATCGGTATGTCATTCTTCTTGGACGTACATGAAAGCTTAAGGTGACCTTCGCTCACACGGTTTACGCATCGGAGAAAATTGCGACCAAGCATGCAGTAATTACTTCAAAGATCCATATTTAACACAATACCCGCATAACTGCACTTCAAGATAAATCCCTAGGCCATATTGTTGAATTTATAATAGCTCGACGCGACACCTGCAGAATCGCAGACATTCAATAAATTTCTCAGCCTTTTTCATCAGTGAATAATTCTTCGCGGTATTAAGTGAAAGAATTATGTCGATATCGTTTTAATTGAATATAACGGGGGAGATTCTATTATTCTATTTCACAACGGAATTATTTAAGTCTTAATTAAATAGTATACGGTTGCGCTTTACCCGCTAATCAGAAACAAAAGTTAAAAACAAACAGGTTCTTATCATATATGTAGTATATGATTATTTCTTCATTTACACTTAAAATCATTACCAGTAATTTCATTATCAGTATTGCGACATTTTAATAATACAAAATAAGAGTTTGAATATATTAATGCAAACGTTAACTATAAAATGCATACTAATTTTACATACAGCTCAAGTTCCCAGCCAATCGGTAAATCAGTCTTTCAGTAGCGTCATTCTCAGTGCGACATAGGTATTGAATTATTTACAGTTCAGTAAACGCACCATTCCATCCAAAGCCGCGTACTTCCCCAATTTCTTAAATGTTGACGTAAGACTTCCAAAACATCGTCCAGAAACCTCGCTCTTCAAACAGCCTACTTTCATTTACGACTCGACAATGGGCCTATAATTCTCTCGAACAAGATCGAAGGAGTCAGGAACTTTGCCTTCCTTCTCATCGCCGACCTTTTCAGTTTCGCTGTGACAACTGTATACCCCCTAAAAACGTTGAAACCAGCACTGTATCAAAAAGGGCTGAGCCTGGCTTCGAGGGTTGCCGGTAACTCTATACAGATCAGATTATACGCGAAAACGGTGCGAGCAAACAGCATTGGTGGGGAAGTGGGACACTTGACCGTGGTGAATCGCGACGTAGATGGCGCTTAATCTCTCGTGTAACACGGTAGGTCCTTGCGGGGCGCCCCGTAGCGTCAGCCAAATCCAATAAACCCCCGATAAGTGTGACACGATGCGTGGTATTCTTTTTTTCCTTCAGTCGCAGTTTCGATCCGGCCTCGGGGAGGGCGCCAACCCCGAACGATCCTCCGCGTACCAGGCGACCCGGTTCGCCGATCAAACGTTCTCTCCTCTGCGCGAAACAGTCATCCTGCACGTGGCCACTCGAACAATGCGGGAGGTGCACCCCGCTGCTAATAGTCGGGCATTAAATTTGTCCGGCGATATTGCTGAACGGGGTCGTATCCCCCTTCGACTCGGCCTGAATGGGACGAGACGTCTGAAATATGCTTCCTCGCGCTTCACCCCCTCGCGGGGGTTACGTACACCCGGGCGAATAATGGACAACGACGGGGACAGAAGTAGACGGAGAGGGATAGCGGATGGGTCTCTTGGACGGGGGTTGCACGGTTCCTGGAGTTAGCCCTTTGGAAAGTCCTTTTAGAGATGGATGCGCCTCGAGTGTGGCGTTTGTGGCTGTGCGACGAGCTTTGTAATAACTGGCGTAATTTTGTAGCTTGGTGGAGATGTGGTTCGACGAATTTGCCGCGGGGCTTGAATTATTAATAATACTTTTGTTCGATTAGGCATGCAGGATGAATGGTGAGGATTAAGAGTGTTTGCGCGGTAGGCAAGGGAAGGAGTGTTGAATGAATGGGGAATTATTCTATGTCTCTTTTAAGATTGTATTTTAAGCTAGGATAAATTTACACGTAGCAAGAAATTGGTTATTATATAGGTGGGTGAATTTTATGTCTTCTGCGGCTCTGTTTTCGACGGTGTTTTGAAATAATTGTAATGGATTAGGTTTTAGGTGGTAAATAAAATGATTTAGAATTTCGACCGTAAGAAATTTTTAAAACTGAATGTAAATGTTATCGGCGCACCGGTTTATCTCTTAAAAATAGACCGAACCGGTGCGCCGATAACATTTACATTCAGTTTTAGGTAGTAACTCTGAACCATTTATAGTGTTGGACCTACTCCTTTTTCCGAGTTTATTATTATACTAGCTTTACTACTCGGCTTTGCCCGAAATTTACGTTCTGATTTTATGAAAAAAAAATTGTTTGGGTGAAAATAGCCACATTCATCTGTTAGGCATCATTAGTTAGGCATAATGAACTGCAACATATTTCGTGACCCCAGAATTTACTCTTCGAAAGTTTTTAGGCGACAGACAAACACACAAACACTTTCTGCTTTATATATTAAGATTCCCGTGGTATGGTGTAATCTGTGTAATACACAATATTATTTATGTTAAGGTATTTTTGTTCGACATATTTGACAGTGCATCGACACTGTAGGATATAGAGAAGCAAAATGGTAGAGGTCTAACTACTATACTTGTGACTATAATAATATACAACCAAATCATATTTCTCATTATGTAAGCAGACTAGAACAGAGGCAGAGGCTTTTGTTATTACTATATAGAATATTTTTAGAACCCAGTACCAGTTTGTGTTTTTAAATAAATGATATTAAATAAATCATATTTCTCATTATTTCAGCAGACTAGAACATAGGCAGAGGCTTTTATTATTACTACATAGAATATTTGTAGAACCCAATACCAATTTGTGTTTTTAAATAAATGAAAACTGAATGTAGGTCTTCCACAAACTCTCAAGTTCAACGAAGCATAAACTATCAAACACACTTTAGTAACCACAGTCTTATGCGGATCGTTACAACAAAAAAATGAATATTCTTTAAACCTCAAAATGAATGGCCAGGTCTGAAAACCGTCATTCGAAGAAATTCAACGACTATGTGAAATCACGGAACTCGCGAGAGGCATCGTATTCGTCGACCAGAACGGCCACGATCTCCATTCGGATCCATGGCCAATTGAGATCAGTCACGGGACTCGATCTGTCACCGGAAGTGCCATGCTCCAGCCAGATTTTCCCGGTCAGACGCGAGAAAATTCCCGAGTGGAAGCCTTGGCCGTTCGTCTCTCCTTCGAGGCTCTGCCGGCGCGGCAAATTAAGCTTCCCAAAACACCGCGAAACTGTTAATTAAGACTCATTATGCGCGCGGCCGTCCGGGTTTGGGGTTGGAAGCGGCGAAAGGGTGGCGAACCGAGCTACCTACAGACAGAGAAAGGGAGAGGGAGCGACAGGGGGGCGAGAAAGTGGAGAAAGAGAGAGAGAGAGAGAGAGAGAGGAAGTGAGAGAGAATTGGCGAAGAGGGAAGAAGTAGCCAGAGGAGATGGGAAACGGAGTAGCTTGGTCGAGGCAGACCTGCAGGAGGGAGAGCAGGTCTGCGATAATCGCGCGGAAGAGGAGGTTGGCGAAGGTGGCGGAGGGAGGGAGGGAGGGAGGGAGGGAGGGGGATGGTTTAACCCGAGTAGGAACTTCTTAATACCGCGACTGCAGTCGGGTTCATTGTGGGATCAATACAGAGAGGACTGGGCGTAGGAGTGGCAAACGTCCTCTCATTGGACGCGCCGTTCCCGCCCGGTGATTGGCCGGCTGCGGTACTACCAGGAGGCGGTTCCTTTCGCGCTAGCCCCTCTTTTGGGGTGAACGAAAAGGGGGAGGCAGGCCCTGACCCCTCGCTAGGAAGGAGAGAACACGCGGCAAGCGAAAAAGACGGAGCGCCGCCGCGCGACCAGTTGGAAAAAGACGGCGGACCGGTCTACGGTGAGGGTGACACGAGGCCGGGGGGTTCAGTCTGTGTTTGCCCATCAGAGACACATCACCAGCCACGATACGGTCCGGTTACGTCTCGTTGCCGCGAGGGTAGCTCCCTGGAACCAGGTGTACACCGCCACGCTAGCTCTGATCGGCCTCTGGACACGTCGAGCCCTTGAACTTGGCTGTGCCCCCTGGATGCCACGATCGCGGGGGATTTGGTCGGTGACGAGGATTGGCAGGCGGTGCCCGACGAATCTCGCTCCAACGAGGGCCGGAGATTTTCGGTGGTTTCAGACGTAGGGAAGGTGTTCGAGGCTATCCTGGCCCAGTGGTTGCAGTAGTGACGCAGGTTTTAATTTGGTGTCTCAAGCTTTGGGGCTCGTTGTCGTGGGAGTTTAGTGATCTGTGGTTGGACTGTATCAAGGATTGTTTGTTCTGGGGGAGGAGGATTTGGATCGACAGTGATTGTAGGGGAAAGCTATTTCGAGGAACACGAGTGAATGTTTGGTCCGAGGAGCAACATCGAACGAGAGCCTAGCGAGAGCCATCGTTTCTTGCTAGGGAGCAGCGTGTTTGGTCGAGCAACTAATCGCAAGAAACTCGACATCAGCTGTAGCTAATCCAAGCCCGTGTTGTGTTGTCATTTCCACCGCAGAAGGACTCGTGAACGTCTACGCTTCTCAGCGGAATCAGTGTTCCATGTGACCGCCAGTGAGCCAGCTACACCATCAACCGCCCAATTACTCAGTGATCTCAAAAGTGTGCTCAGAAACCGTTGGTGAATCCCGCGTTCGATATCAAGCCCGCTTCAAGCATCAAAGTGAATGACAACAGCTGTGTTAACCATCAGCAAGCCAAGCTCCAGCGGACGCTATAACATACCTTGCCCCTGAGTCGTGCAAAAACCCTCTACCAAACGACGTTGACGATGCGTCGAAAACTAGCGTAACGTAATCGAGAACATTCTGTGCGCGCAGATCTTCAAACGTCATCATCCCCGACGCAGCAGAGCCCACTACGAACGCGGGACGAAAGTTGACTATCGCTTGACTAGGTGTTTATGGGCGAATGGTACACAGTGAGGATGCTCTGTTCAGCGTGACGCAAGGTTTTTGAGATCGACGTATCCGAGAAGCCTAAGTAGTGTTCGACGTTCGCCCAAAGGACCGATCGAGCAAAGGGGCGAGTCAAGGTGAGACTAGAGGGGTAGCCGGCGAGTGGACAGAGTGGAAACAAGGGATAGTGTACGAACGGGTGGTGCGACGTTCGGGTACGCAAGTCGGCAGGCCGGCTCTGGGGTGCCGGGCCCGGGCGGGGTGATGAGCTGTTCCGAGGTGATGTATCAATATTATCCTTACCTCTATCAGAGGCCACCGCCGCCGCCGCACCCGACCCACTCTCATACGGCCCCGCACACCCATGCCCATGCGAATCCGCATGAGGCGCCTTTTCAATCCTTCTCAGCGGCCACGGCGACGCATCAGTACGAGAGGGTGAGTGCAAATTACTCTTCTTCTTACTCCGCGGGCGAGAGTGTTCTTTGGTTTATCCAGAGCGGTGCGTTGTTCTCGCGGGGACGGGTGCTTCTTCGGCAAATACAGTGGGATGTGTAGCTGTCGCGAGTGGGGTGCTCTTTGGTGTACACAGAGGGATATGGAGTACTCGCGAGTTGAGATACTATTTGGCGTGTACAGAGGGATGTGAACCTCTCCCAAGCTGAGATCAAATTTCGCGTGTACAGAGGGATGTGTACCTCTTGAAAGCTGAGATCAAGTTTCGCGTGTACAGAGGGATGTGTACCTCTTGAAAGCTGAGATAAAATTTGGCGTGCACAGAGGGATATGGAGTCGTCGCGAGTTGGGATAGTTTTTGGTACATCCAGAGAGATCGCGATGGGGGATATTTTTTGGTGTACACAGAGGAATGCGTCGTTCTCTTGAAGGGGGTGTTTCTTGGCGCATCCAAGAGGATATGTACCTAATTCTCGGGAGCAAAGATGTTCTTTGACACATCCAAAGTGATGCGTGGGTAGTGCAAGCAAAATTGAAGGAGTTGGACAACAGAAAAGTGAGAAAGCTATTTGGCGGGGTTGCGCGGAGTTTAAACGACCTCTCTTCTCCTTCCTCGTAGCTTTTCCACGAATCCCAGTTCTTGCAAGGGGTATCTGTACATATAATCCTCGGGAACAACTGTGCTTTTTGGCACATGTAGAGGGATGTGTAGCTCCTTCAGGAAAAAAGGGACTAGCCACCAAAAAGGAAACTTTGTCCCATTCCACGGAGTTCCTGCCAGTTGAGGGGATAGTTGCCATGTACCATTGAGTGGCTCGTAGCAAGAGACAAGTCACAAATTTCTTTGTTTCTTAACTACTCCAATTTTGCTCACCACACTGTACATAGAGTTCTGTAATGATGATAATAGTGCTGAAAATGGGAGAGAGTACGAGGCTCTGTTCTTTTACCGTGTACACTAAAAATAGGTGTCTTTCTACTTTATTGAATTATACAGGGTGACCACTGGTTGGTACTGTGAACAGGAGTGATTGTTAAAGAGAAATAAGTCGAAAGTACATAATAAAATGTTCCTAAACAAGGCTCTGCGCCTGGGAAAAAGGAATTTGAAACTTCGTCAAGCTGACTTCGGTGATCCAAAATTCTCGTTCATTTCTGTTTTTAAATTTCATTGATGTCGAGTTAATACGGATTTATTTGAGATTATTGGTGCTCCAAACTGAAGTGTCTGGATTTCATTATAAATTATTGATGTAAAAACCATTGTTATCTGTACTTACATTAGTATTTATATAACTATACTCTGTGAAATAAGTCCGTAGAAAAATGTACTACAGTAATTCTCAGCGCAGTACCTACGCAACGACTCGATGAACATTCGAAGTTTTCTTTTACAAGAACAAACACTTGTTTCATAGTCTCACCTGACTTCCCCATAAAAAATTACCTTCTTCTGAGTTGTATCGTCAATTACAGACCCACCTGAACACATTTAATTCTTAAAGTAAAGTATCATAATACGCAACGGGTCCTGCCTGCGATATCTGTCAAATCGGACTCCGTAAATTGATATTAACCGTCGGGAAAGATCGCCAACTGTTTTCCATCACTACACGAATTAAACGTGTTGCATCAAAAATTACTGATACACAGTATGCAAGCAACACTCTCATAACGTAACTCTGAAATAGTACATTCAACTAAAAACATTTATAATGCCATACTCCAGACATTTACGTCCAAAGTTACTTCCTACTTGATACCCTTTTCCAAATCGTGCCTTCTTACCCTAATATGTTGTCGATTAAAAAGACTCGATGCAATCCTTCACATCACAAACACAAGTGGATCTCAATCTCTCCATTATGTATACATTATTCTCCTTACAACGAAGCATAGACTGAACACTTTCGACATCTATCAAGACTTCAACAGTTTGAAATACTCCAACGGTATTCAAACTCAAGATATTGAAGATGTACCAAAACTTTAACAATTTTAGTCACCCTAGTAGTCTCCCAACTCGAGACCTTCGAGGCATATGAAGTTTTTTAAAATTTTAACCACTCCAGTAATATTCAAACCTAAGACCTTCCAGGCATATCAAGATTTTAACATTTTAACCACTCCAGTAATATTCAAACCGAAGACCTTCCAGGCATATCAAGGTTTTAATATTTTACGTACACTAGTAGTACATACTCAGACTTAAGACCGTCGAGACATATGAAGCCTTTGAAAGTTTGTAATACTCTGAGACACCAAACAAGCCACTCACTGAACAAACTGAAAATTTGTAGTATAAAGCAGTGGAACGGCGAGAGCGGACGTGCGCGATCGTCGGGGATTTAGACGTCAACGGCTCGTCAGGATCCCGTTCCTGACACATTATTCATAACCTTACGTGCTGTCATACGGGACGTGTATCGCGCGGCTTGTCTCGTCCCGAGATTACAAGCTGGTCGCGTTTGAGCGCGCGCCGCCTCTAAAAGGACCACGACGGCCGCCGTGCTGACTGACTCGACGAACCCGACATCAGACTTGAAATTCGACGGTTTTCGGGGATAACGAGATACAGTAGAACTCCATTTATCCGAGCATGTCGGGGGGGAACAAAACGTTTCGATGCTGTGTGCTCGTCATTTTGCTCTATCAGTGATTCCTCGTTTGGATAATGCGAGCTGACTCTGAGCGGAACCTGTTCGCGAAATTGGGGTCGAGAATATCGATTCGATTCATGTAAATTGATGTTTCGAAGCGATTAAATTAGTAGCCGAGATTTCGGGGGGGAAAGAGTTGGAGCTTCGGGAAGTCGTTGTTTGTTTTGGTGATGTATTGTTCGAGTTGGTAGCATTTTGGTCATCAGGCGAATAAAGGACCTTGCTGCACGAGGAGCAGCTCTTTACCAACTTCGAGTAAATTAGAAAAAACTGTTTATAAAATCATTGTCAAATGCATTGAAAAAATTTAGCATTGAAAAAGAATACTAATTGAAAAATATATATTTTCATACAATAAGTAGTAGTTGCTGTAAGGTCCTCAATATTGTGAAATTTCTTTTGTGATTTAAGCTTGGATTTGCGCAAGTAGAGACCAGTGGTGGTTTAAGTAATGGAGATTTAGTAGCAGATTTGATACATAAATTGAGTAAATGTTTGCAGAGGTAAGTGAAGTTTTCTGGGCATATTTGGCTGTGTTGTTGTTTGACAGCTTCTTGAAGACCCTGTTTTTTGCTATCATTGGTTGGATGTTAAAAAGAGTATTGGAAGTGGAAGGGAAACGTAGCATGAGAGATTTTGAGGTTGGTAGCCTGTCATTGATTCTTATCGATTATACTTATCTGAATTAATTTCATATTGGAGTACACACGTTTGAAAAGATATAATTTCTTATAAAGAATGATTATTCCATCTGGTGGTCTTCTGGAAGATAAGCATGGAATATCTAAAGTAGTAGCTACATTTAAAGCAGTAATGTAATAATCTCTGAAAGCACTGTGTACAGCTGTTTTTAAGCTTATCATCATACTTTCATATTGGAAAATTGGGAGAATGATAAGTAATACGTATCAGCAGATCCACTATACGTTCATTATTAAAAGACGGTGGAAAACTTGTCATATCACTATCGCCAGAATTTCATAATTATTCCATTGTCGGTATTATCTATATTAATCTCGTTACACACGAATCGTATAATGTAAAGACTGCACTGTTTAAAGATTTCTATGTTTCTACGTGCACTTTCTCTCAAAAGAGGCGTCATCACATGTGCCATGTGCAGTTTTAAAATGGGCCTCACTAAACAACAACCCAGTCTAATTTCCAAAACCATCTTATGTGTTCTTGCGCTGCATGATAATACACAGATAAATAAATCAACACATACATTCCTATACACACAGGTAATATATAATACATAAGTGACTGCAATGTGGGGAGTCCACTATGCACTGCTAATACGCAAAACTGGCGTAGGAATTCCGGCATTTCGGTGCTGCGTATTTCAAGTCACCGAATGCACTGAATTCCTCTCTGGTCGATCGCAATAATTTTCATGCTAATACCGAAGATCCTTCTCGCGTCGATATCACGGCGATGGAGGATACATCACGAGCGTTGAAATCTCGCTGGACGAGTCCGAGCACGGGGTTATCACACTCCGCGAGATAGTAATTGTTTCGAAGGTACTGGATAGATATTAGTAGAGTTTGTTTAAAAGCTGTAGGGGATTAGAAACTACGTAGTTTGACATGTAATTCATGGAGTTGGTCGGGTGGAGTGAAATTTTCTGGAGTTGAAGTTTTTTATTGGCATTTTATTATTGGCAGAGTTGCCTTTGATTTGAAAATAGGTTTCTATAGTATTTTCCTACATAGGGGCCAAAGGTAGTCTTAAGAATATCGTAGCTGATACCAAAAATAATACCGCAATTCGTATAGGTACTCTTAGCAGGTTATTATATTATACAATACAATACACTATATGGAATAAAATTAGAAATAATAATAGGTGAACTTCTAGAAAGTTCCACTGGTAGGTAGGTACCACTGAAGACTGCTGGCAAAATAATTAAATATTTTGCGTATTAAAATAGTTATACCTATCTTTGTGTATAATTGTTATGTACATAAAATCTTTAAAGAAAACAAAAAATACTGTCCGTTCTTTCCAGAAAATATGGAAGAATGGAAACATCCACAGGATGGGGATCCCTCGGCGTGGAAACACGCCGACGCCAGTCAAAGTATTAATCTTCCTAGATAACTCCTACTCACCCCAAAAAACTATACTTTTACTTTATTCTACAACGTCAACCGATCGATCACTCAAGAAACACGTGCCAATAGAATCTTAAAAAACGAGAATTTTCGGAACAAGCTTGTAAACACCGCCTGCAGACGAGGGTAAGTTTCCCAAGAATGTTGTCGCTGAGGCATTCTTTCATCGGTCGCCGTTCAGCAAAAGTGTTCTCATTACACGATGTTTACAAACAGTAGGATGGAGGCCCCGAGGTGTTTTACTTTACAGACAGTCCCTGAATTCCCGCTTTTGGCCGCGCGTCCTGAAATAGTTCGGCAGACAAGGGACCGAACGAGAGTTTCAGCGAGTTTCACCTCGGGTATCCTCTCCACATCATTTTAATATGTCTGCTGGCAGGTCAGCCGTGCTTTCTGCCCTCCCGTGAACTCATCCGTACACCATGGGGTGTCGAGTACCGTTTTTCTCGTTACTTGTACCCCGGCTACTTTCTTATTCTTTCTTTTTCGTCACCGTCTTCGCTTGCCGCGTTTACCTTCGCAGTTTGCGGAACACTCGTGCCTTCTTTCGCGAGATTATTTTCGATGTCTTTGTCAAGATTCCGAAGCATATCGAATTCTGTTAAGGCTTTTATCTGTCCTGTATGTTTTATGAAATTTAATCATTTATTTGAAGGTGGCTTCCAAGTAGGAATTTTAAAGTAGTAGGTTCCTTGAATTTCGACTTCACTACAGATTCCATGCAATTTTCAACAGAAATCTATCCAACAAAGGAATTTTCTGAACTTTCACTGACACGGTCGACGCACAAAAATCTGATAAATACTTAATTTGGAACACTTGATTATAAAAAAGTAGCGATTGCGCTAAATTTTCCATATTTTCAATCTCTGCTTTTGCTTATTCATTCAGGCATGAATTTAAAGCAGCGATGGCCAGTTCGAGCCATTTGGGAGCCCGGGCTCCATGATGCTTACCATAGCCGCGCGAAGTGGAGCTCGAAAGCTAATGATAACGTAAGATTGTAAGTTGTAGCGTGCGGTGCAGGCTCGTACCCCTAGGCTGAAATAATTGGCCCTCCTAGGAGCCCCAGTGACAGCGATCACTGGGGCCCCCAAGAATCCCAGTCATTCAAGCCTATCGTACGGGTATGAGGCTGCACCACACACTACGATAGTTGTCCCTATCCGTGGTGCGCCCACGTTATCACTGGCTTTCGAGCTCCTCTTCCGCGCCGGTATGGTAAGTAAACATCATGGAGCCCGGGCTCCCAAATATCTCGAGCTGCCCTTCGCTGATTTAAAGGAAATACATATTCATCTAATTCAATCTCTGTTCCCGCAAAAATGTTAAAATCCCTGAAAAGGACGAAATAGTGTACCACAGAACTCTTCGAATTTATTCCACTCGTCATTTGCTCAAACACTCCACACGTAATAGGCCTGTCGTCCCACGGAGCTGTTAATTTCGTCACAGATATCTCTTCCATCCGTGAACCATCAAGACAATAGGAATCCTCACGGAGAATTGCAATGGGAGACCCTGCTATGTCTCTCATTCCACCGCGCACTATTACCGCCTGGCCTTCAGCAAGCGCATTCGTACTTCCGCCTATTGACCACCTGACGAAAGTCGCGGAAACGTCAACGTGTAACGCGAATGAAACCGAACACACAGGCACTCATCGAGCTGAACCGCGCGCCGACTCGAAACCGATAGCTCGATGCAGCGATAAATAATAAGCGACTGCCATCATTACTTACTTGGCCGACATTGAGAGGAATGTCGGGACGACGATGAGGTATATCACGCTGCTTACCTACTTAAACTGTTTATCATGCGGTAAATTATACGAGCGGGGAATATGCTAATGAGAGTCCCGGAGATCTAACTGCATCTAAACGACGTAGATCGCTGATACGGTGAGGACTAGTGAAGAGAAATTTCTGAACGCCGCCGCTGGGGCCCGACAGTAGTGGTAGTTGGACGTCCTCCAGAAAGAAGAGGCGCACCGCGTCCCGGCGACCGAGGGCACAAATCACTTTCGGTACTGCGCGCGCGGGCGCGTGAGAAAGCACCCTCCCTTGGGCGAGTATTCTTAATCCGTTTAGCGTTGGCCGCGCTGTAATGTTGGTGGAGTTGTAAACATAGTGTGGGATGAAAAGGATGATGGAGCATCGGGAGTAAATTTTGGACACCGTCACCATCACGTGTCGCGCAACAAATCGAGTCTTGACCTGGATTAGAGTTTGCACGCAGGTCTCTTGAAATGCTTTCTGTGCAGTCCATGTGTCAATTTGGACGCTGATCGTCGCAGTTACCTGGCCTAATAGGGCTGTTGACTTTAAGGCATGTGACATATCCTGTCCTCTTTGAAAGACATAACGATAGATTTCTAAAAGTGTCTTCATTCAGTGAGCTGAACACTGCATCCCGAATATTGTTAATATTGAATGTATAAATAACTGCCGCAGGGAGGTATAAATAGCGCGTGTATTTTACCTCATGCACAACATTCAGAATATTTTTAGTGTTTATTCACAGTACCCGCACCTATGTATGATTATGTTTTCGTTTTATATATACAATATGTATGGAAGAATTATAAAACAGTGCACAAGTTTTACTATCAAATGGTTGATGATTCTAAACTTCTTCAGCATCCTCCCTACAATTCTTCCCTGTCTGCATGAAAGCCATAAACTTAATCTCATTTTATTATAATACGGAAGTGGCGCACTCAGTATTTAATCTTGGAGGTGCCGAGTTGAAGGGATAAAAATATATTTAATGCAAATTCAGTGAAATTCATTAGGTAATTATAAAAATTTATTTAAAGAATAAAATCCAGTTTTCTTTTCTTTTTACCAAGTCTCTTTTTAAGGGGTGCCAGGACCCCTTGACCCCTCCTCTGGGTGCGCCACTGCGGAAGGGTCCTTTCATACACAAAAGTTTAGAAATTATTGTCAAGAAATAAGCAAGAAATTATTCAGATTCTGTAGTAGTGGTTATGCCTCTTCGTGGTTGCAGGCTGAAGGAAGTAAGTGGAATTCCAAAAAAGTTGAGTGTGCTATATAACATAGATATTGGCTAATTGTAAGTTGCAAGTCGCAATAATAGTATCTATCTACACAAAATCTCATTCTATCCATATTCACTACTCCCCAATCCTGGCCCCGCTACTCTGCTACACATGTTTCACGATGCCACGTGTAACGATCACCCAACAACAGTAACAAAAAAAAAGTTCTCTGCGGGAAACCCACCCTCGAGGTTCAACTTGATTTTCCCGTCGTCAACCCTGATCGATGCACACCCTGAAAAAGTCACCTGTTCAGACAAGAAGAGGAACACCCGAAGGAGAGGAAATCGGTAAAATCATGTCCAGCTAGTTGCCCAGTGAGAAGAAGAGGAGACCGTCTCGGGGCCCTACGTAATAAAGCACGTACGCAGCTTCGTGGCGGCGTGAGAAAACGGCTCGGGCATTTTTAACGCGCTGGTGTAACCGTCGGGGCGTATAGAGGCAGTGCGTACACGGCAGAGAGGGAAGGTGGCCGCGGCAGGAAAAGAAAAACGAGGGAAGCAGGACGACGACGACGACGACGACGACGACGAGAGGGAAGAAGGAAAAGAAAGAGAGAAACGCGTTCGCGCGAGCGCGAGCGTATATTAGCCAAGCACGGCGAAAAACGCGAGGCTATTAATTCAGAGCCGGTGGACACCGGTCAGCGCCGGCAAAGGAACAAAATGAGCGCCCTTGGGTCAGGCCCTAAATAAAAGGAAGGAAGGAACGTTTAAATAAAAGTAAACTCGTGTCGCCGTGCTGCCCCGTCCGCCGCCGCGTCCTCAACTTCCCCGGCGAAAGGGGAGAGGCGTTTTGGGGGAAGAAAAGTTGCCCGTAGTTGAAGATCGCAGAACCCTCGCGAAACCTGTCCGTGCATCGAGATCTCGACCTTGCCCGCGCCCGCGATTCCCTCGAGCTTTAACGCTTCGCCTCCGTTATCTGACGATCGTCGAGAATGCGACCGACGGACGCGCGAGAGGGAACGGAGATGAGGCGTTTTTCGCCTCCTCTGACCTAACGGTGCTTCAGACGCGATCTCTGCCTCGGGACGCAAGATTCTGGATAACCAGACTGCGTCGAATCGCGGGGTTGCTTCTCCTCGTGCGGTTGCTGGCGGCAAGGAAGTTCTGCTCTGGGTGATTTCGTTCATAGGGTCGGGGGTAGCCCCGACGCGCTCTTATTGGTATGCAGTAACATTGGTCGTGGCTGAACGCTTCATTCGTGGCACATGTGCAGTGATGGGTGGACGTATATCTGTGAAGATGGTACCTCTTTTTGGAGTATTGGTAGCTTTCGATTGAATGTAAAGTGTGGTGGTGTATTTGAGGAGGAAAAGAGTGTATATTACTGTATATTATTATCTACAGCAGAATTTGGATGGTTCCAAATTCCCAACAGTGTTTTTCTCTGAAAATGATTACATTTCGAGTGATCATTAATATTCACAATTTTCCTTCGGTACTTCCCTACTTCACTTCGCAACTAAATTCCCTATTTTAGCGTTTTTGTGGGGAATCATACATAGACATATATAGACGGAGCGTAAGCTGAGGGGGGTGTAAGATTCGCGGTAAGGGGAGCGATACAGGCAAATCGGGTAACGCAGCGGTTGCGCATGCCGAATGCTTCCGAAGCTAACCCGACGTGCCTGTATCTGTCCTCTGCATTTTCCCCTCAGCCTACCGTTCCCCTCGCCGATAGTCCCAGCTTCTGCTCCGTGTATATATGTCTATGGAATCATAAAATCATAGTCCTATCCTCACTTCTCCGCTCCAGTCCCATCGCCTGACTCCCCCAAATTAAAGCTTCGTTTCGCCTCGGCACAATTTTATCGCCACGATGCCCTTAATCAGCCCTATTAATATTTACGCAGCAAGGCTCGCGGCAGCGTAAATCAGTGGCGACACGCGATTAAAATCCCACTCGGGGGCGCGTTATTTTTCACGCGCGTGTCCCTCCGGCCGCGCCGTTTAAATCGCCGCGGGAGAAATACGAGGGACGGAAGCCCGTCGATAGATCATCGCGGGGTAATGGCACCGCGGACTCCCGCGTTATTCGATCTTAATCATTTTTATCGCGTGATGGGACTCCCGCGCCTTCCACGACCACCTCGGGGACCCTGGTCCGCCTGCTCAGGTGGTTGCCCGCTTAACGCTTCGCCGTTTGTTATCTTACCATCGCCAGCGACGAGAACGCTAAATGCCGATAGCAGCGGGGCTCCTGGGGTTCGCTCGCGTCGGCGAACACCGAGATCCGCATGTAAAACAACCGATTCGTAATATTTAGCGGGGACGGATCGTTAATTCTTCGCGTCCGCGCGGCGCGCGAACCTGCGCGGGAACAAAGGCCACGCGGTAGGATTTGATTTAACGTTCTGGTCGACGATACCGCCGCGCCGAGCCGAGCTTGCGCGATTCGATGAATCGACCGTAGACAACGGCGTTTTTCGTCTGACCATGTTATTGACCGCGAAATATCAACTGCTTTTCGTATTCAACCTTTATCTTTGTCTCCAGTTTACGAAAAATTGTGCTAAATAGGCTTCCCAAGGTCAAAGGGTGCAACACTTTGCACCCTTTGAATATGATTGTTAAAGAGTTGTCAGTTGGGTGTTCCTTGTGAGAGGAAGGTTTCTAGCTTTAATTACAATACTCGTTAGTAGGGGTGACCGGGGTAAAGTGAGCCTAAAAAAGTTTGAAGTAGAATACAATTTTCCCCTTTCAATAAAAATGCGTGGAAATAGATTTATAATATAATTTAAACATTACCCCATGTATGAACTTTAATTAAGGATATGGGTAATTATTAACCCCTTGCGCTGGGATGACGTGTGTAACATGTCAGCTTGTCGTGTTTTTGCACCGTGGTTGTCAAAAACTGCGGCAGATTTTTCATTTTTTTGAGGTTAGTTTCTGTTCCATCACGACGCGTGGTTTTCTAGTCAGTTGACAGGTTAGGATATTGCGCACATCACTTGCTGATCTGTTCTTTGCAGCACAGTTTACCCCGGTCACTTTACCCTCGAATATACCCTACTCGGGTAGTACTCGTTGAACTGAGTAAAATATGTTTACTAAGCATGCGCCTAAAAATCAACCCTCTCAGAGTTACAAAGCTTCCTTCTTTATTAATCGCAAATCTGTGGACACTTTCGACTTCCACGAAATCACTCAATCATACTGAAAGGACATCAATTAATCCAGAACTGAGAAGAAGTAATTCCAGAAAATAAGCTCATTCTCACGATCCCTTCGAAACTTCAAACGCAGGTATCCTCGCGCTCCCAGGAACCGTTGAAAGTGGCCAAAAATTAGACAGACTCCCAGGAACACATACAAAATTCCACGCTAATGGCTCTGTGCTAATTACGACCGTTTCATCGATGTGCAATAACGATGCGCGCGTTGCGCTTTGGGACGTTTCAAGTGGACCGCGCCAAACCACAAAAATGGCAGCTCGGCGTCGATGCTGACCCCCGTACCTGAAGAAACGGCGTCCCGGTAACGACAGCGCTAATGAAGGATAGCTAGGTTCTTGCCTCTGCTCGAGAGCGGAGGGATCTGCACCTGTCTCCTCTCTTTGTACACGAGGTCTCGCGTCGCGATCGAACGGGCCCCGACGTAACCTCCACCCCCGATTTCTTGTTGACTAATTTCTTGCCGGCCCTTCCACACGCTCGCAGGAATTTATATGCGCGAAACGCCCACGTGAAACGCCAATAAACGGCCGCGAGCCTTTGGGGGACATCGTTCCGTCTTAACGGACCAAACTCCAAGCGTGTCCCCCTTTTATGACTTTATTGCGCGAACGCTCGACCAGATTTTATATGAACTGTTGTCCTCGTTAGGAATGCTAGTCAAGGACCGTGTCGTCGCTGGGTCTGGCAGATTTTATTGGGCCTTGTTTAGCGTCTGGGTTAGCGCGTCGTGTGTGACCAGCGCCCGGTTGATGACCGGGGTTTCTATCGTGATTTTGAGCAGGGGGCCTCAAAATACGTGGTGTGACTCGAAAGTGGACGATATTCTGTGAATAAAATATGACGAGGTAAAGATGTGGAATATTTTTTTTCGGGAAAATTATATCTTTCCCAAGTGGGAGTATTGGAGAGTATGTAGTGTACGTATATATGTGTGTGATTGGCTGATGAATCCCTCAAAATCTTCAACCGTGAGCATGCTCGAGCCTGCAAAATGTGCGCATGCGTTTAATGATTGTAATGTGCCAAGAGAAATTACAATCCCGCGTTTGATAAAATCGTTCTTTTTACCAGGCAGTCGTGGGAAACTCGTGTGCACTTAGGTTCTTCTGTGGAAATGAAGGGAAAGAAAGCATGTTGTAAACATTGCTCGATACATGTACCGATATAGAAGAAACGGTAGAGGATTTTTGACATTAATCTCAGTCGCCCTAAAAACACATAAGAAATCACAAACTTTGACGCGTTAAAGAGCGCGGCATTGCTTCCGGTTCCCCCTTCAGATTCATTAATCAAACGGAGTCTGGAGAAGCTGACAATGTATTTTTAGAGGAATCCCCCTGGTGTAAAATTTAATGAGCGATCGAACGAGTATCATTTCCCGTATAATTGGGCAGCTCGAAACTGGCGAGGATTGTGTGTATATGCACGATTGACCGTGGCTTTAATAATTAACGGGCGACAGTTAATTGCTGGTAGAACTGGCGGTGTAGGCTCAAGATGGTGGCCAGCTGATTAGAATTTATCGAAGAAGCGAACCGTAAGGATGTATCTCTCTGGGAGATCTGCTGTCTTGACTAGTAAAATTTAAGGGAACTTGGTAATTAATAAAAGTAGCAACCTTGCCCTCTCCATTTAATAATTTAGTAAGCATATTATAGTTTATTAATTTCTGGCCGTACGCGCATTGCACTCTAATGACGATACTGTAGACTGATTAACGAGAAAGTTACTATGTATCACTTAAGAATTATTAGTTAAATTAATAGTCAGGTCGGAATAGGATTCAAGTTAAATTAATGTTTGTAATATTATTATGCTTTATGTGAATGTGAGTGACTAAAGTTTTTAATTTGCCCAGAATTTTTAACTTAAAATTCAATACTTTAATTGCTTGAAATTTCAAGTACCTACGGCCACAGCAAACATTTAATAAATCATTATCGAATTATTCCTACCCGCTTAAAGCTAAAAGCCACAGTTTCCTTCTTACTTTCATAAAATTCCTGGAATGCTTCTTATCTACTTTCAATTTCACACTCTAACAGCCGCAAAAAGGGGACAAATCTAACGTACTCCCGAAGCATCGCCCTAAAAAACAAGTCCACTCGTTCCTCTCATTAACGCAAAACCAAAGACGAACGCCCCGCTGCCATAACACTTGATCTCCACTCACCGCTCCATAAACCTAATAACCATGTTACTTCTAACCAAAAACGTCCCCTCGTCTAAAATCACATATCTTGGACCTACGAAATCAAATCAACCCCTTATGCTCACAACACACGTCACACATTGATGGTAAGGAATGAAATTTGCTGGGCTTGACTTCTACGTAACACATGACACTTTATTGCTTCTAAAACAACATGACAAAGTTCGAACCACTTCGAACGACGAATGAAGAGAAGAAAAGGGAAACTGCGCTACGCCAGGGCTGCACAATGACAATAGCTTAAAGCATCTTGAGCGCTGAATTCAATTCTGGTATCATGCTCCAACACATATAACATACTGCGCTATTTACTTGCTCCCTACACCCTCAAGTTGCAAAGATTCACGAGTGGACTCGTCACCATCCAACAGGTCAACCGAACGACCGAGTGCAATCGCTATCTATCCAGCAATCATTCCCCTGATACTGCAATAAGACGAAAAGAAGATGCAGGGCAGCTGCTGACAGAGCTGGGTAGATCGCGTCACAGTGTGCGCAGCACGGCTGCACGATCGGGCCCCACCGAAGAGGTGGGGCCGTAAAAGCGCATTTTTCTCGGGTATCTGGCCGATTAATGAACCGATGTCGTCGCGGGGACCACCCCGAAGGGAACACGTACGGGTACGTGCAGCACCCCTCGCGATAGACCGACGAGAGGAGCAGTCGTCCTGACTATAATACCTAAACTATAACCAGCTCCCGTCCGTCCTTCTAGCAGCAGGTCTCAAACGGGCCGCGCCTTTACCTGACCAAGTTTTACGATCGTCGCGCCGAGGTGGCGATGTGTCCTCCCGTTATCGTCCAGGCGGGATCTGGCCAGGCTAAAGCAGCCTTTTGCCACGGCCGTTTTCGTTATTTCTTTTTCCCTTCCGCCTGGTCTTGTTGCTCCCGTTGTCCTCCTCGCTTCTTCCTCCGTGGAGGAACAGCCGCGTCTCGGAGTCTGTGGGAAACAGAGAGGTCCTCTGGCCCGTCTCGACTGCTCCAACAGGCGACGACCTCGTTTGCCAATTTCATCCCGATCCCCCAACCGTTGGACGATCGATCTGGGACACTGGGGCGTTTGTCGATCCCTGGCACCGGCGATTCGGCTCGATTTGTCGGTTTTGGGACCGACACGGTGGAAATGAGATCTCTGCGGACGTCGGGGAGAGGGGTGGATG
This sequence comes from Andrena haemorrhoa, assembly GCA_910592295.1. NCBI lineage: Eukaryota > Metazoa > Arthropoda > Insecta > Hymenoptera > Andrenidae > Andrena > Andrena haemorrhoa. Next base: position 12,819,700 of record OU342943.1, read on the forward strand.
ATGATGGATCCGCTTTGGGAGCCTGGTGATTGATTCGGTTCGGGAATCGATGCTTGAAGGACGTTAGCAACATTGATGCAATGGTGGAGGGAAGGTTGATAGATGTGGGTTAAGAAAATCGGCAGAATTTGAATGTGAGGGATGATATTGTATACACCTATTTTTGTCAACATAGCTGTGATGATTCATTAGAATAGAGCGTTGGTATTAAATAGAGGTTAATCGTTCATTTGAACACCACTGCAGATATATGTACTTACCTGAGCGCAGGTGTAGCTTAGTTGCTTTTCTTTGGCTTTTCAGAGTGGGGTATGTGTGAAGATGAATTTTGTGCGAGACAAACAGGTGTGAGCGAACATTAGTTCAACATAATCCATAAGGTGGAATGATATCGATTGCCTAATGCTAATTAACATTGCAGTAGGAAGGTTTAAATTGCGCATTTAACTTATCTTTTGGATAGCATTGGAAGTATTTTTAGTATTTCAAAATCATGCTCTTTTTTGCGTGTACTATCATAGTATACTCAACTTGTCTTACATCGGCATATATTATTTAATTTAGAACGACAGTTCTTATACATATATCACTAAAAATACACCTTAACAATCAAACCTAATTGAAGGAACTTCGAATTGTGTAGCTCTGTATAACACTATGCAAGAATTACAAAATAAATTTTACAGTCAAACGACTGATGATATTAAAGTGTATCCTCCTTACAATTAAGACAAACGTTATCACATAAAATTTCAATATTCCAGAAATCATATAGACTTCACCGACATCATTCCCCAAGTTCTCATTCAGATTTCAACTCCTTTGATCGCTGAAACGGCGTGTTTCACGGCCGGAGTTTCACACAGGAAGCCTGCAATTTAAAAGTTGCGCATACTCCTTGATATTTCTCTATATTCTAAACTTTTTTGCCCCAGTTCCTCCTATTCTTTTGATCGCCCAGATTAGTGTGGTAATTCGCGGCGGGAACGCGCGTGTTCTTCGCCGTCGGCTTTTCATTTTCTTTGCAACGCGGCTTCCACGCTGGTCCCTCTCCGCCTTTATTCCACCTTCTGCCTTCTTGATTGTCGGATAAATCGCTGCGTTGAACGGGTGGATACGCGCGGAGAAAACACGTACTTTAATGTACCGCTGAGTTTCAGTTTTATTTATAACACCGTTTCTTTTGCCATTTCTCGTGTGTTCCCTTCCTCTTGGCCGCTTTTTACAATAAAAAAGAAGGAACGAATGAAACGGGGGAGGGGGACGATCACGTGGCGCGTCTGAGGTCGCGCGGCTCTGCGGAGGAAGACGTTCCAACGACGACCTCATCTTCTTCTGTCCCATAATTCACTTCTCCACGAAAACATTGAAATTTAAAATAGATTAAGCGTCGCGAGAGAAATTGGGAGTAATCGAGTTCCCTGGGAAACAAAACTCGAGTGCGCGAGCTCACGGATGTTTGATTTGCTGGGTGTCTCCTCATCAGCGGCACTATGCAGGTTCTTTTACAAATCGCTTACGTTTAATTTGAATATTCGAGAGATAATTACGCATGTTTTAACAACGGATCAGGAATTCGTTATGTATATTGCTGAATCCATCATGAATGTCAAATTCGCTTAGGCAGGTTCACTACTGTTTGGATTATAAGTTAGATTGAGTAGTTTTAATTAGTTGGCTGTCAATAGACGTTTAACTAGCAGATAGTAAACAGCAATTTATACTGAGATTATGCAAAGTTCCATTCCACTCCTGACAGCTATTATCATCGTTATACTTTCATACTGTGCGAATCTTCCTGAATATCGCCGTGCTAATACTGATGACTATCGAAATTTTGTAAAGTTAAATTTAATTGAAAATTAAAGATTAGGTAATTATTTTCATGTAAATTATACATATTAAGAGTTGATTGGTGGTTTGAAAATTAAATAATTTGATCTTAAATTTAATAGAAATTTAAGGATTAGGTAATTATTTTCATGTAAATTATATTAAGATTTAATTGAAGATTTAAAAATTAAATCAGTTCCTGTTAAATTTAACCAAATTTTTCTCTCCCTTGCAATACGCAAGACTTTAGAACAGAAAGGAATAACCCCAAATTTACTCACCTAAATTATCTCCGTATAAAGTTCTAAGTTTACCCACAACAGTTTCTTTGCTTCAACACCCAACTTCCTCTACTGGAGCAAACGATGCATTTCTTCTTGTCCCGTGGGCAACCGATTCATTATTTCCACTCTGTGTACATCCATTCTCTATCTATCAAAGCCAGCTTCCGCGAAGGTCGAATTCCTTCGCTTTGTTACACTCCGCAACGAAACCAGCACATAGTATCAATCTAACCACCGCTACACCCAGCAGCCATACTATAACCATGCCTGACGGGGGGCATATTCACACACCTTAAGAGTTGGAAATAACCGTGGAAATAATTCACGACGGACACATACTGACCGGGGAGCAGTCCTCCTTCCTCCATCTCGCGGCTGTCTCATTCAGCAGGGCGAACGGTTTCGATTTCAGCTGCTGGCTTCATTCAGACTCGTTCCTAGCATCGTTAAGTAACACGTATCGGGCAACTTTTACCATTCGCCCCGTGGTACCCGGCATTCCTCTCGTTCCTCCGTGTCGAACGTCGCTGGTGCTCGGCGGGGGAAAAAAGAAGCGGCGGACGAGGAGAAGAAAAAAGAGAGTAGCGGGTTCCACGGAAACGCGGACGATATGAGGGTCGGTGGTTCACGACGAAGGGAGGGCTACCACGTGACGTGGAGCCGAGGGCCCCCGCCTCGGTGCGC